>BSDF01000002.1:44479762-49479762 GCA_027925045.1 Hypotaenidia okinawae | reverse complement strand
TTTTGTATCTCAGATGGTTTTGTTTGGAGGGTCCATGCACTGTAATATGCTTTAATGTAGGCAGAATGGAGCATATTTTTATGGAAACATGGTGAAGTTGATGGCAGATGTGATTTTTATCCTGCCAAAGGATACATCTCTTCTGCTTAGTTGATGCAAGTTTTAGTGTCAAACTTTTTACAGTCTCTACAAGAGGGGAAAAAAAAAAAAGGAATTGGCAAAACCCTGGGATGGTGCTTGAGAAAAAGAAGTGCTCCTAGGTAATAACCAAGCCTTCTATTTGTTTGTTGATGCATTTGGCTGTAACAAAACAGTTGGTTTCAGGAGTTAGTTGTGGAAAACTAATGAAGATCTAATTCTGCTTAGCAATCTTGTTTTGCTTTCAAGCTGGCTAAACCATCTGGTAACAGGAAGCTGAAATATATTTTAGGGAGTCTGCCTTAGCTTGGATCTTTGTGTATGCTTTTGTGAGAGTTGCATACTTCTGCTGTTTGAGGTCCTTGTCTGACATTAGAGAGAACTTCTACAAAACTTGGAAGCTGTGACTTTGTCCTGTAAATGCCAGGAAATGTGTCCTTCCTTCTGAGACAGAACTGGTTGGGAACATTTGCTTGCTGTGTGGCATAGCAGAAAAGATAAAGGTTTAGCTCTACCACATGCATGTTGTCTTTGCTGGACCCATGATGGTCTTGTCTTGCTTTTCTAAAAGTCTTCTGAAGGATCCCATTCATATTGTACCTGAGGGATTTACTGATTTTCGGTAAATAGCAGTGAAAATTGTTTTCCTTGGCTCTATTTACTTGTAGAAATGTATGCATTTCCTTCCCAAAATGCCTGCTGTTCTATTCCAATTCTCTTCCTACACCTTCTCCCACCACCCTTTCTCTGTTTCATGTCCTGTCTTGTCATCATCTTCTCCTCACCGTGCTTTAGCATCACAGTGGATCACAGACACTAGATCCTTTTGCTTACAGTACCCATGAAGAGCAAAGGCAATAGCTTGAATTTTGCACAAGAGCCAGGAACAGACTTTGGTTTATTCAGTTGTTTCCTAGCTGGAGGAGGAGAGAGAAATGTGCAAACTGGTTGCATTGGCAGGTTGATCTCTGCTGGGTTGGTTTTTGTGGTGTGGGGTTTTTTTGGGGAGAGTTTGGGTTGTTTTTTTTTCTATCCTGATCTGTCTTAATTATTTCTGAAGTATGCACTGTGAAGAATTACAATTCTGCTAGACAGAATAAAGCTGTACTTGCATAACACACAGCAGACTGCAGTGCTGCACTCCAGCTTTAAGGGAAGTATCTAAAAATGGAAATGAAGCAGAGAGTAGGAAAGAGAGGTCTATTAAACCAACCAAATACCAGTGCTAATTAGGTGATCTTTTCTAGCTTATAAGTAGCCTCAGAAGTGAGCATGTGGCTGAGTACTGGAGGAATAATCTTTGTTTTAAGAGCTCTGGATTCCAGTTTTAGCTATTCACCTGATTGTCAAATGACCTTGGGAAAGTTTCCACATCTCAGGTTTCCCCCTGTACAGAATGGATTTAATGATGCTGAGCTCTTGGAGGTCAGTGGTTGAAAAGTTAAATGCTATGGCTGTAAAGTGCTAAGTATTATTAATGTAGTGTTATTGTAAAAGTGTTGCTGCAGTCAGCAGGGTTAAAACCTTTGTGTTGCAGTAGCACAGAAAAGGAAGTGCTTGGATTCTTGTAGGGGATGAGGATAGAGTATCCCAGCTTTATTTTCAAGGTTAATATGTAAATTCCTGACTGTGTTTGGCCCCACCTACCATTGGCAAGCCATAGGAAGAAGAGTTATCAAACTTTTTCCCTAGTAGGAATAAATATTATGCAAATAGCCTGCAAAAACATTGGGACCGCTGAACAGGGAGGAGGAGAGTGTGAAAGGATGTAACACAGTTTTTCCACACAACAAGCCACACACAGGTTATAGATTGGACTTACCTGAGTTTTGTGAAAGCTGAGAGACTTTCAGCAAGGGTGACAAATTGAAAGGTAATAAAGAATACACGGGATTGTTGAAGTGTGGGCACTTAAGTGGCAAGTGAGAACGTCACCTCTTACAGCAGCTGACATAGGAAGTCTTCAGTATTGAGCAGACTTCAGGGAAGAATTTCTCTTGCATCATTTCTGTAACTGAGATTTCATGTGCTCTGCACTCTGTCCCTGGCCACTGTTTCAGGAGCAGCCTTAGGAGGGTGTGGGCCATCGCAGCCCCTACGTTGAATTGGTGGCAGTCAGGGAAGATACAGGGTTCATGGTAGTCAAGGAAGAACAAGAGGGGGAAATATCTAATTAGAAGTTTCAAATTTAGAAATATGTGAAGCAGTAAAGGATTTCAAGACAAGGTTTTCCTCCATGAATGAGGGAAAAATAAAAAAGTAATTTCATGTCAAAAAAAGCCTGTCATTCTGACTCCTGGGTGGTTGACTCAATAATGCTTGGGCCTCTCTTAATTTTTCAGTATAATGTTGAATTTATGCAACCCTTATTAATACAGTGATTCTGCTACAAGTCACTCCGTTCCACCTAATTCTTGGTATTGGTAGAATTACTTTTCTTATTCTTAAAATGCATCAGATGTTTAATCTGCAGTCTTTTTTCCTGGAGAAAAAAAGAGATTATTTTGCACTACATTGCCCATGATTTAATGTTTTCACATGCTACAAGTTGAGAAAGTTGTTCCTGGACCTAAACAGTCTGAAGTAGGGTGATCAGTCCTGTGTCTTGTGATGGAATTTTCGTGGTTGACAGAGAGGATGAGGTTTGCCTTTCTGGCAACACCTCTCCTGCAAGAAGACTTAAAACTAAACTGAGGCAACCATTAGGACTGATGGTTATAATACTCAACATGTCCAGGCAGTTTTAGAATCTAATAAACCCCTCTGATTATCCCATGTTTGGTTCTGTTTTTCTCTACAGCTGGTCCTGCTGCTTGTTTGGGTGACCCCCAGGGTGCTCCTCTGATCCCTGCAGAATTTTCCAAGCTGGCTCTTTTTGGTTCTCTGTGAAAGGAGATCATTTGGGCTTTGTTCAGTGTTAACAGCTGAAATGCCAGACGCTGTGCTTCAGAGTAGGAACTTTTCAGTCAGGTTGAACAGTAACATTTAGAAAGAGATATTTGCCCCAGGGATTTCACCACCCTTGATCTCTCTCTCAGGCTCATGCAGGAGTGCTGGATGATCTGCTGGCCTTGGACTGTGCTGGGACATCCCTCAGCTCTGGCGAGCATCAGCCTTCCCTTGTTCTCTTCAGGACCTCACTGTATGTTTACTTGCCTGACAGAGTCTGATTTCTGATTCATGTTTTTTCCAGTCTGGGTTGGGTTTCTAAAATCCTCTTAGTGTAATGTTGTTTGGGAAACATTTTTCAAGGCATGAAAAAGATGTTAAACTTCTTAATTTTGAACAACATTGCATTGATTTCCCAAGCTGAAACTGGATGACCTTTAAGGTCCCTTCTAAACCATTCTATGAATTAGTACCCATGAAAGTTCCCTTGGGAAAAAAAGTGAAATTTTACTAAATCTACTGAACTTTATTTTGAATAGAAAAAAGACTTGTGTAAGCAGAGGTTGTCACAACTTCTCATCTAAATCAGGTGTTCCATTTTTGGGCTAGGTCAGCGTATCTTTGTGCATCATTGCATTAGAATTTCTGGTCTCTTAAACAGCAACCAGGATGAATTGCTTTCTAGGAGGGAAAATCACATTTCATATGTTAATTCTTATTGAGCACTCTTACTTTCCTCCCCCCACCCCCATCATAAACCACATGTAATAAAGCAAAAGTTCATGCTGTGGTTAAACTCTTAAAGGGACCTGTAAACAGACCGGCCTGCGCTTTCACATAGACCTACCGTTGAACATTTTATAATCATGAATAATGAAAGATTGCTAATTGGCCTGGTGTGTGTTTCTCTCAGCATTTGCTGAGTCTTCAGTTTGTCTCCTGCTGTATTTGTGCAGCTGTCAAGCTTTGATGAAGCACAGAAATCAGTCATCATCTCCAGCTGATGTTGGCATTGCCACCTTCAGGAGTGAAGTCAGCTTCTGGCCTGTACGCTACCGGACCCAAAGGGACACACTGTGTGCATGCTCTTTGCTTTTTCTAGAGGGGAGGTCTGGACATGAAGGTGGTGGGTTCATAATGTTTAATGGGGCCCACTGTGAATTTGAGGAACTTGACATCAAGAGGCCAGGTCTGTGTGGTGGAGGAAGAGTCTTCTCCAACCTTAGGAGTGCAGCATAACTGCTGAGCGCCACATTGGTTTAGCTCCTCTACTCTCCTCACAAAGAAAGAAGGCTATTTATAGTTGTGTTGTATGCCCCTCTGTCTTGTCCTTATAAACTGTATATAAAGACTATGCCTACAGTGCACAAGTAATTCAGGGTTTCTTGTCAAATTGTATTCATTTCATCCCATTTCATATGGAACAGAGACCTTCTGTGACTCCTCAGCACTTTTCCTCCAAAAGATTTATGCCCCATTATGGGGGGGTACCCTAAGAAGCACGGGAGGTTTTTTTCTTGGTGATAAAATTGGAAATCCTCCAGACTTGTAGCTACTAGCTGTGAATGGCAATAACAAATGTATCTTTCCTCTAGCTTAATGCATTTTGCAATCAGGAACTGTACGCTCTTAAGAGGTTCTTGAGTTACCAAAGAAGCTAAAGTGATAATTTAATTTGTCATTTTAAAAAAGCTTAACTACATCAATAAATAAATCCTTCTGCTCTTATTCAGACTCACCTCTCACATGAAATAGATAGTGAAGCACTTGCTGCTTAGTATCTTCAATGAGAATATGAGATCATACATTTACATATTTGTGGTGGTTTGACCCTTGTTGGAGGCCAGATACCCACCAAAGTTACTCACTCCCCTCCTCATCTGGACAGGGGAGAAAATACATATTGAGAGGCTCAGGAGTTGAGATAAGGACAGGGAGAGATCATCCCACAATCAGTGTCACGGGCAAAACAGACTCAGCACAGAATAAAGGAAGGAAAACTCTCTAATTTATGACACTGCACTGCACACCCAGTGACACCAGAGTCGGGTAATGAGAAGTGTGACCAGATCTTAAAGCACCTTCCCCCACCCCTCCCTTCTTAGCAGACTTCTCTTTAGTCATGATTTTGCTCCCTTCTTCACCCCACGTGCCACAGCGGGAGATGGGGATGGGAGTTTCAGTCAGTTCCTCATGAGTTGTTTTACTACTTAGTCTGGGGGCTGGGGGGCCGGGGAATGATGGACATGACCACACACACACAGCAGACAGGATGGGAACAACATTCCTCACACCCTTCCCACCAACAGGAGACAGTCCTCCATGAACTTCTCCAGTGTGAGTCCTTTCCCACGGGGATTCAGCTCTTCACCAACTGCCCCAGTGTGGGTCACTGCTATGGGGGTGCTCTAGCTTGGTACCCCACGGAGTCACAAGTTCCTCCAGCAAACCTGCTCTGGCGTGGGCCTCTCTCTCCATGGACTGCAGGTCCTGCCAGGAGCTTGCTCCAACGTGGGTGTCAGTGTTTTCCATATGTTTCCACCTGCTCCAGTGTGGGGTCTCTCCCCTGGCTGCAGGTGGGATCTCTGCTCCCTGTCATCTTCCATGGGCTGCACAGGGACACCTGTTCCACCATGGTCTTCTCCATGGGCTGCAGGGGAATCTCTCTGTACTGTGCCTGCAGTGCCTCCTCCCTCCCCTCACCCCTTCACTGACCTTGATGTCTGCAGAGTTTCTTACATCTTCTTACTCCCTTCTCTGGTGGCAAAAAGCAGCCACTGGCAATTTTTTTCTTCTAAATGTGATTCCCAGAGGTGCTGTGACCATCACTGATGGGCTCGGCCTTCGTCAGCAATGACTGGCCTTGAGCCCAGCTGGTGTTTGCTCTGTTGGGCCTGCAGAAAGCTTCTAGTTGCTTCTTGCAGAAGCCACCCCTGCAGCGCCCCCTTCTCCACCAGAACCTTGCCACACAAAACCACAACAGTATTTAATCAGGCAGTAACTTCTCCTGGTTCTGTGACATGGGGGAAGAGGAAGGTGGAAGAAACCCCAACACTATTGCCCCATCTTTCTGCCAAAGACAAGGTTTTCTAAGTTTGTGTGCAGAATTAAGTGTATAGCTTTCTTGTACTTTCTTTGTAGTAGAATATCTTTTCTGCACCTAGGTTTTTGTAAAGTCTTACTCCAAATAAACACTGCTGGAGTCTGGTTAGAAGGCCTGTTACACTTCCTGCATCTCCCACCCTGTCTGCTTTCAAAATGCGAACCTACACTATTGGATCATGAAGTGGCCTGCCAGAGTTACCTGTACAATGAGTACGTTACCTGTACAATGAGTACGTTCCATGTGCTTTCCTAGCCTAAATGACACCTGCATCTTTTTCTGTCGCTGTCCAGGCAAGCATCTTGTTCATTTTAGCTGGGCAGCTAATAGAAAACACTTGTATTTATTTTGTATTCACGAATAAAATCACGTTAACGTAGGGGGAACCATCTGTGACCTAAAGCTGTCTTTGAGCTTGTATCTCCATTTCAGGGCGGTGAGTCTTTTTTGGCTGAAACAGCTTCAGTAAACAAAGATTGAATTTTGACATAGTGCCTAAATCAAAGCTGCCTAAAAACAAAACACTTTTGATTGCAGAAGTTGGGAACTGTTTGATCATAGCAAAAGAACGCTTCCTGTTCCTTTTCAGATGAGTATGGGATTTATCGTGTGCTTGGGAATTACTTTGATAAAATGTTTTCATCAGAAGGCTGCTGTAGTAAAACTGGAGGTTCTTTACAAGCACAGTATTGCTTCAACTGGAAAATCACGAAGCCCAACATGGAAGTTCTGAAAAGGAGCCTGTGAGAGATGGTAATTCGGTTGCCTGAAACGTGGGAGTTAGTTGAAGTTGAAACCTTTTATCAGGATCATACCAGATATGTCTTTTGCTCTCACCATAAACTCTCCAAATATTTAAAACTCCTACATGTTCCTGGGAATGACCAGAGTATGCTTTTGTGGTTTGACTTGTGTCTCTTGATTGTTCGATGCCAACAGGGAGTTGCTGATGCTTTTATGAAGTGGTTTTGTAGCCCTGTTGTTCAGGGGCTGTTCTGTGACCAAGTGGTCTCGCTACCTCAGCTGAGCAACTTCCCTTTGGGGAAGCAATCTGTAAGGTAATGAGGTGACCTTTACTGCTGGATCTGTAGCCCTACCAGCCCCAATAACTTTGATCTGAAATTTAATATGATGTAAAACGTGTTTTAATTCAGTGAGTGATGTCTCCTGGCAATATGGGGGAGTCAAATGGTGATACTGGTTTTTTTTTAAGGTTTTATCTCTGTTTCTGTCAATTGATGTACAGACTGAGATGTACTTCTCTGGTCTCCAGCTTTAGAGGGTGGGTCTTCTGTTTTCATGAAGCTTGTAAGAGATAATTAATGGTGAATGAAATAGTTTGTTCATTTAAGAAATGTTATTTTCCATTATCTGTCACACTCTGAGGTTGTAGGTGAGGTTAAAAGGATAACGAGCACATCATGGTTCACATGGTCTTCAATTTGCTGATGACAGATCTGCTTTGTATTTGTGTGTTTTCCTGGCTGGTCAGTGTAGTGGAGTATGGAAACCTGAGTGCTTGTGTGATAGAGGACAGCACTAAAAGATAGTAGAAATTGCATCAGTAATCACAGTTGTAATTTTGTCTCACTGATGTGCTGCAGGGCTTTGTAACGTAAGGGACTTCTTAGGTTCTCTGTATCTCAGGTAGTTGCAATTGTCAAAAGCACTTTCAGTCTCTGGCAAGATAAGGAGTGAATTAATAGCTCTTAGAAGCAGGGAAGAAATTTATGACTCGTTTCAGCAATCCTGCAAGCTCACCAGTAGTCAGGCCTTTGTCTGTCATGGTAATGCATATTTCTGACCAAAAATGCTCTTGGAAATTCTCTTGAGGGGGAAGAAAAACTATAGAGTGTTACACTGTGAAAAAAACCATACTGTGAACTGTATTTTGAATGTCTCTGTCTCCTGAGCTTTGGAAATCATGAGCCATTCATGGTTGTGGAGGGGTAATTCTGTTACAAATTTAAAAAACCAAATATTGCAACTGGTGCTTTTGAGTCTCAGGGCCTGTGACCTGTGTCAAAGTGCTGCCCTGCGTTTTGCTCCTAGGATTGAAGGGCTAGTGGGTATAAGGGAATTTGAGGTTAGTATTTTAGAATGTGTCTATATGAACCTTGCTCCCTGAAACTGTTTCTCTGAGTATCAAAACTAGACCACACACAGAGAAAACCTACTGTGTGGTGGATTGACCTTGGCTGGATGCCAGGAGCCCACTGTGCCACTCAGTCAATTTCCTTCGTCAGCAGGAAGATAAGATAGAAAAACCCCCAAACTTGTGGGTCAGGATAAAGGCAGTTTAATAAAGCAAAAGGCCCCATGCAGAAGCAAAGCTAAAACAAGAGACATTCTTTATTTCCCATCAACAGGCAGAGTCCAGTCACTTCTCAGGGAACAGGGCTTCAGTGCATGTGGCAGTTGCTCCCAAAGACAAACGACATACTAACAAATGTCCCCTCTTCCTCCTCCTTTCTCTCAGCTTTTACTGCTGGGCAGGTGTCACACAGTACGGCATATCCCTTTGGTCAGTTTGGGTCAGCTGTCCTGCCTGTGTCCCCTCCCAAGATCTCTCCCACCCCCAGCCTGCTGGTGAGAGGGGAGATGTAGGAGACACAGCCTTGGTGCTGTGCTCAGCAACAGCCAAAAGCCCCAACACCTTGCTCCGTATCCATCTACAGCACAGTGCGATGTGTACTGCTGGGGGGACAATCATCCATCTCAGCCGGAACTAATACCCTGTTGCTCCCAAACACAGTATGGCAATAGTTGTTATTTTTCTCATCAGGGGAATAATTAGAGATGGAATAGTTTTAGGAAACACCAGCAGTATTACATAGAGTTTGGGTAGTGAGGGTTGGTTTTTAGACCCACGAACATACAGTTCACTGCATTTAAATACCATATTATCCACTTTCAGAGTTTTCTACTTTCTACCAAAGAAGGTGGTTCTGGCAAGAGAAACAGCAACAAAATAGAGTGAAAGGAGATTGACAGGAAAAGTAGAAGGAGGAGGGTGGGGGGAATAACACGATTATAGTTTGAAAAATTAGTCATCTAACGTGTCATTGTAATTCCCAACTGACAATTAAACAGTCCATATCTGCATAAAGGATTAGTAACACTGGAGGGTAATGTTCAGGACCTGAACAACACTTCCAGTCTATAATTTGCAAATTGTTTGACAGATACCTGCCTCACATATGCCATACACTGCTGTATTCTAGTGCTTAATATATCAGTCCCAGCAAAACCAGACCTCTGGCTCCATAGCTAGCTAGCTAGCTGTGACTTTACAATGTGCCTGTTGCATGCATAGATTAAAAATATAAATAAATAGATCCTCAGCCAGAAAAATTACATGATTTATTCCTCCTCATGTGTCAGGGTGCTGTGCCACCCACCTGTTCCTGGGGGCTGTAGCAGCTCAGGCACCTCCCTGGTGATGAGGAAGGTCCAGGGTGAAACAGAGCAAGTGATTCACAGCAAGTTGTGTGGGGCTGGGAAGGGCAGCGCTACTGGAAGCTGAACCAGCTTGAAAGCTATTAGGAGGTATGGGACACAGCTACACTTGCATGTATCACCTGCTCATCGTGATAGTCTCCAGCAGCCAGGTCACAGAATAATTGATGCTGGAAGGGACCCTTGGAGGTCTGTGGTGGTTGAGGCCTGGCTAAAGGCCAGATGCCCACCAAAATCAGTCTATTACTCCCCTTCCTCCCTCCCGGTCGCAGCCCGGAAGGAGCAGGGACTGGAGAAAATGGGGGTCTTGGTAACACCTTCCCCCCACCCCTCCATTCTAAAGCAGACTTCCCTTTCAGCCATGATTTTGCTCCCTTCTTCCCCTCTCCTGCTCGCAGCACAGGACAGGGGGGCAGGGACTAGGAGATGGGGGCTTTGGTCAGTCCCTTGCAAGATGGTTTCCTTCTCAGCCGGGATGGGGGCATCCATTCCACACACCCTCCCCCTGCTGCACCGTAGGATCTCACCCACGAGAGCCAGTCCTCCACGAACTTTCTCCAAGGCAAATCTCTTCCCACCGGGCTTCATCTCTGCTCTGGCTGGCAGCAACAAATCACAGTGTCTCTCAGTCCAGGTCCTCCACAGGGCTATGATGCCTCCCCCAGCAAACCTGTTTCTCTCATCTCTGTAGGTCGCTTGTGCTGGCAGGGGCTCATCCCACCGTAAGTCACGGCATCTTCTCTATGTCTCCACCGGCTCCATCCAGTGTGGAGCCTCTCCACCGGGCAGGTCGGGTCTCTGCCTCCTCCATGGGTCCTTTCCTCCGGCTACTCCACAGGCTTCTGGGGCATCTCTCTCGGGTACCTGGGCGCCTCCTCCCCCAGCCTTCCCGGCCTTTTGTATCTGCCAACTGCTTACATTTATTATGCAAATATATCACGATGCCCTTAACGGGCCAGCGTTGGGGTCTTGTTGGCACTCTGTTCTCTGGTGGCAAAATGCAGCTACTTCTGAGTCTTTGTCTCCTATATGTGATTCTCAGAGGCGCTATCAGCAGGCTGGCAGAAGATTCCAGCAGCCATTTTCTGCAGCCCCTGGCCCTCTCTCTCTCAGCACCCAACTATGCACAACTGCAACAAGGTCTCCAGCCTGGTCCCCTTCTCCCAGCGGGTCTGGGAAGAGCGCATTACTCAGGGCTTTTCCAGTTGGGTTTTGAAGGAAGGGACTTCAAGGATGTACATCCTGCATCCTTTCAGGACCTCTGTCTCAGTGCTTGACCACCTTCATGGTGAAAAAGTGCTTCTGTATATGTAATCAGGCTTTCTCCCATGTCCTCACTTGCATTCACAGCCCTCCTTCCCTAAATCCTTCTGTGAGGTGATTTAGGGCAACAGTTTGACCCCCAGAGCCTTCCCCAGCCATGCACCTGTGCAATTTTGACAACTGTAGATACCAAAAAAATTGAATAGAATACACTTTCTTTCTTTTTCTTGGCAAAAAAGAACCTGAGAAAAATGCAGAGGTAAATTCAAAACTTCACTTTACTGAGATGACTGTTGTGATAATGCCACTTTTGTGATATTTATTTTAGTGATAGCTCACATCTAATAGTAGAATTAATGGATACCAAGTAGACTTCTCAGGTGATAGGCATGGACTGGCTACAGCAATAGCATCTAGAACAGTCTGGATGTGAAAAAAGTTGAGGAGTTTCAGAACAGAAATCCTCTTTGAGATAGCCAGGACCCCAGCCCTGCAAGTCCTTTATTTAAAACTTCTGATTTTTCAAAGGGATACCAAGTATTGTGTTAAGTGAGTGTGTGTGTTACGAGGAGTGGCTGAGGGAGCTGGGGATGTTTAGCCTGGAGAAGAGGAGGCTGAGGGGAGACCTTATCACCACCTACAATTACCTGAAAGGAGGTTCTAGAGAGGTGGGTGATCACCTTTAGCCAGGTGACAGGTGATAGGACAAGGAGAAATGGCACAAAGCTGCACCAGGGTAGATTCAGATTACATGTTAGGAAATAGTTTTTTACTGAAAGAGTTGTCAGGGCCTGGCACAGGCTGCCCAGGGGGGTGGTTGAGTCACCATCCCTGGATGTGTTTAAAAAAGGGTAGATCAAGTACTTAGGGATATGGTTTAGCATAGGACATGAACAGTCCTTCTTAAAGCTTTTTCCAACCTTGTGATTCTGTGATCTCTTGAAGGCTTCTGTGGATTTTTTGGCAGTGTCCATCCCATAGCTGCAATTGCTCAGATGCACTGGTTAGTGATATTAGAGAGTCACGTGAGGAAATTACTGCTCGAAATCCTGAAAGTCAGGCCTTGTTTTTCCTTCAGGTCAAGTCTCTCTAAGGGCAACTGTGTTACACCTTGCATGCCCTGGTTCCTTTTTGGTGACATGTAATAGATAAAGATGGCAGTTCCTTAAAGTTTCTGTATAGAGGTTATAAGTGAAGGACTGCCTCTAAATTCTGCCCAAGTCTTGGGTATACCTGACAGGTCCTACAGAAATACAGACAGAGATCAACACCACTTCTAAACTCTTGTGCTTATAACTGGGTGCCTTCCATTGTGCGTTTTGGCCTTTACCTGGGCTATGCTCACCCTTGTCACATAAAGATTCTGCTTGTCTCAGTTCAAGTTTACTGCTCCAGTTCTTAAAAGGCACTTAAATACACTGTGCATCCTTATATTATTTCTGTACCACGGTGAAACTTGCTGTCCCAGCATTACTTAAGATGAGAAGTGTTAGTTGTCGGAATTACTTTTTAAAATAGCAAGTGAATGTGTGCAATCTGACTGACAAAGTGAGGCAGTGGCTTCTGAATTGTGCTGAATCTTGTGAGCTGTCTGATAATTGCACTCTCCTTATTTAGGTTATAAAGGCATCATCACGGCTTCCGAAATTATTTGGACGCTTCCATTTGCCTGGATGATTGCTGATGCTGATTCTGTGCATTTCAAATGTCTTTGGGTGGCTTATGAAGGGTAGAAGAACTTCAAATCAAAAGGTAGCTTCAGTGTGTATTTAAAGGTTGAAAGTTAATCCACAGATCCCATGACAAAGGAAAAGAGTGTTTCCTTCACATCCCTCCATGTCTTATGTAACGGATACATAAAAGAGCTTGCAGATAGGTATTTTTTTTTTACAGTACATGGAGGGAATCAATTTTTTTATTACTCTGTAGGTGACATAATTTATCAGGTGAGAAAGTAGGAGGCAGACCTGGATTCTGCTTCCTACTCATAAGTTCCTCGCTATCTGGTGTTGAAAAGGTCACCCTGCCTTCCTTTTTTTTCGCTCCATTATGAGCTGCATAATCCCTGCTTCAATACAGTGTGTTCATGTGGGCTTTGTATAATTACTTTTTTTTTTACTTGAGATCCTACAGACCTGGAATGTCTGAATAAAAACCATGGATGTGACAGGCTCCATATGGGAAATCAGGGTTTGGGAAGGCTCCAGGCTCTGATAATCTTACAGCGGGTGTCTCGGTAAGGAGCCACAGATACACCATCCAGTTAACTAGGTGAGGCATTTTAAAGCTTTTCTCCTTCTGAATCCTCTGTAAGGATCAGCCCAGAGTCTTGTCTTGTCCACCAGCCTACTTTTCTCTGTTAGCCTTATCATGCATACATGTCCGCCTGCCTGTTCTTGGCCAAAATACAGGCTTGATAGAAGGGCTTTCCAAGGTCAAAAAGCCTAAGTTACTCTGTTTTGCTGGAGGGTAGGGTAACCCCACAGGGTTAGGGGTAGGTCCACAGTCAGAAAGGCATAAATTTGCTTCCCTGTGTGCTGTAACATGAGGAAAAAGTGGGGTTTGTGGGGAGGCAGCTCTGGGGTTTCTGCCATCAGATCCAAAAAAACCCAAACAACCAAACCCTAACTTTTAAAAGTTGATTGTTACTGCTGTTACTGCAGTGGTGTGTTTCTCTTACGGTGAAGGCAGTGCAACTGAACCAGAAACACCCCTGTGGGAAAAGCGACCTTTCCTGTCCAAATGGTTGTCAAGTGAAATCTGAGGAGAGCTCGCTTCAAATTCTTAGTTGATAGCATAGCAGATGGGAAATCTTGATCAGAAAAACAACCCAAACAAAACAAAAATAAAGCCTTACATTTGGTAGCTGTCTTTAGATACTCTATGTCTTTTGATGGTTTCAATCTTTTTTAATAGCAATACAAAAATCTAAAAATGGTGCTTCTACTAGTTATCACATAGATTGGGACTGTCATCCATCCCAATTAACAGACTCGTTAAGAGGCTAGCTGATTTGGTTGAAGTGGGACAGCTGATATAATAATCTCTAAATGTTCTCTTCTAAAAAAAATTTTTTTCACAAGTAACCTGGTCCTCTGTGGTGGGATTTCTTAAATCACAGCTAATCCTGTTCATGGAATTCAGCTGAGAGGGAACTGGTAGAACCAGCAGCACCTCCTGCCCTTTCTCTGCAGACCAGCAGGTGAAGTTTACAAAGAAGTTGCATCTGGGGGACCAGGGGTGGGAGCAAGAGTGAGAATTTAGAGTCTGTAAGTCAGTTTCCTTGTAGCAGGGATTGTAGATGTGTTGTGAGCTAACATGTATCTTAGGTGTTTTGTCCTACGTGTCCCAACTTCCATTGTTATAACCTATGGAAGATAAAACTAGCATGTAGCAAACTGAATGGTGCTCTTCATTTCTAAGATCTGGGTCATTTTGCAGGGGTGCTCTGTGTGCTGAGGAAATCGTTATTTAAGCAGCCTAGATGGAACCCCCAAATTCTATTTTTTTATGTTTCACAAGAAAAAATCCAGCTATCTGATGGGAAAGGATGAGCATCTCCAGAGAATGGTCTTAACTGGTATTAGCTAGAATTTCCTCAGGAGTGGGAAGTTCCTGTTAAGCCAAGCCAGAAAGTATAACTGCCCCACCATGCTTTTGTGAAGTTTTCCTCTAGCTAAAAATGTTTTTTCCTTGTGGTAGCAAAGGAGAGTTGGGGTGGGGAACCAGGTGCTAAATAGCCTTATTGCTTCTCTCTGATGTGACATTTCCTAATCCCCTCAGAAGAGCGACATATTGGTTGCTAGGCTTTTTTTCCCTATTCCACATCTATGTGAGAGGAGTGGAAAATCCTCTCCTCATTTAAAATGACTAGCTTTTGCTAGCTAGTTGAGGCTTCCTCTATGGAGTAAAACGTTCTGTGGTACCCAAACCCATATCGCAAATGTTCAGAGCCCCTGCGCTGGCTGAGTGCCGTTCCCAGCTCAGAAAGGCTTCTCCCTTCCAGACACAAATCTCTCAGGTCTGTTCTGCTTTTAATTCTTACTGAATAATTGTCTCCAGATGCTTCTACAGATCCGTCTCCGATCTGAACATTGCCCTCAGAATAAATGTAGCAGTTACTGCCTCTGAGAGTCTGCAGAAAGGGAAATGATGCTGCCGTTACCCTTACTGTGGGGATTTATTAAGACTGCCGCTTTTATGCCTAATAATTAAAAATCCTGCAGTGTCACAGGATATTGCCGGGGGTCTAAAATAAATTAATTCAAGCTGACATCAAGATTTAAATGAGCTTTGTTTTTTTCCTATAAAAGGGAGCTGTGCCATCCTGCTTTTTTCCCCCTTTTTTTTTTAAAAAACCAAATCTCTAAGTTAGTCTGTATGGGTTTGTAATAGAATTTTTTTTTTCCCAAGAGATAACACACTCCTTCCATGAGGTAGAGTGGCTTAGCTTTCTACTACTACAGCATTATCACATCTTGGGGTTATTTTCCTCCACTTACTCCTGTTCTCATATGTTTTCATTGAAAGATTACAAAATATTTAGGGCCTGCTAACTGGTTTAGACAAAGCCTCTGCGAGAATTTCTTTCAGGTTCTGTGTTTAATCTGATGCAGAGAACTTAGTTGTGTGTAAAAGGTACCATGTCTACCTGGCTTTTCGTTTGTATTTACAACCTGTTTGGCCTCATTATAAGACAAGAACAATTTGAAATATTTAAAAATCCACCAGTGGTCTTGTTGGAGGGAGGAAGAACCACCCTGAAATCGAATCTGCCTTTCAGAGTCAGCATGCATATGTTGAATGGGATCATGTGGTCCTTGTTTACTTTATGTAAACAAATATTCACTAACATCATCTGTGAAATGATACCTGATGTTATTATGCCAGTACTGCTTGTGCATCTATAATTGAAATTAAAAATAATTTATTATTTGAAGCAGAGCTTCACAAGAGGGATACTTCATATTACTCCTAGGATTAACAAATACATTTAGGGGGGTTGGAGTAAGTATTTTAAAATTTTGTAAGTATTTTGATGAATTTTGATGAATTTTGATGAACTTAATCTAATTTAAGAATAATTTCTGTCCATAATACAGCATAATGACAGAACAGGGGAGGTTGTTCAGACTTCAGATATCGCTAAGTCACTGAAACCTTTTGGTATGTTTGCAGGATTTACTCTTAGGTCATGATTCTTCTGCCACTCTCAATAACTGAAATTTTCTTTCTCAGCAGGGAATTAAAAGGTAATATATCACTGTCACAAACCTCAAATCCCCTTTGCGGCCTCAAAATGACTTCCACATACCCTAACATTCAGCAGAACAGTCTTCCTTTAAAATACACATTACTCACTGTACTCTTAAATGGGGCTAAATGTAAGCCCTTTCTGGTGAAGACAGTGAGTTTACATTTTAAACTATCCTTGTTATGTTTGCTATTGGCATATTCATGCTGCGTTCCGAGATGAACCACAACTTTTGCTGTGTCCCAGTATGGTATGAGTGGGAATAAAAAAGGACTCTTTAAAAATCTAACCTGGGATTGCAAACCTCTTAGAATTACAGGCTGTGATTGTTACTGCTCTTAGTTGCTTGAGTAATTCTGCTTTGCCCTTGACATCCCTTAATGTCGCTGCAGCTGTTTGAGATGTGAGGTGACCTTTTAGTTTGCCGGGTTTGAGATTTACTACCTTCGATTTTATTTTATACATACCTTTACACCTGCAATGCTAGATGGGAATTTCAGACTTAAAAATCAAAACCTAGTGTTGAAATTGTAACAGAAGGGACAAATCCTACATTTTGGAGTCAGTTTTGGCGCTTCGTTCCCCAGTAAAAATACTAGGAATTCCAGCTTGCAAACAGTAGTCCAAGTACTGAGGAAACTAAAGGCAAATGAACAGGCAAGTAACTACATGCAAAGAAAAATGTAACCTGCGTTCTCCAAAGTGATTGATTGCTTCATGTTTTTATGCTTACACTGGATACCTGCTGTTTAAAACTTGAGCCATTTTCCCAGAGACCTTCCATTTGTCTTTGGTGTCAAACATTTCCATGGTAACATTTCTCTTTTCTGCTTTCCCTTTCACTAGTTTTTACCTTGAAATAGAAGAGTTGATTAGTACTGAGAAAAGGTACAGTTCAGGTCGATCAAAGTGGTCTTGGATATTTTTACTGACGTTATGGTTTTTTCAGGTAATACAGTAGATTTATTCTTTGCATCAGTAGTGATCTAGTTGTCTTTTTTTTTGCTTTTCCATTTCTTAAAAATATTTTTAACATTCTGTAGAAGCCTGAGGGCTACATAAATAACATCACTGTGGTTGGTTAAAGGTGATCTAATGCTCTAAGTACCTCAGTGGCACACAAAGGTATTTCAGGTGCGATGGTAAGCTCATGAAATACATGCACCACAATGGTGTGATGGTTTGAGCCCTGGCCAAAGGCCAGACGCCCACCAAAATCAGTCTGTTACTCCCCTTCTTAGTTGGACAGGGGAGGAAAAACATAATTGGGCGGCTCAAGGGACAAACTCGTTAATGTCGCGGGCAAAACAGACTCAACATAGAGAGCAGAAGAGAAAAGTTATCTAATTTATTACACCACACTAAAGAGAAAACAGTGAAAAAAAAGAAGAACCAGAGTCAGGAGTGCAACCAACAATCTTGAAAACGAATGCAAACCAAGCAAACACTTTCCCCCCACCACTCCCTCCTTAGCAGGCTTTAGTTAGAAGTTTGCTCCCTTCTTCCCTCCCGGTCGCAGCCCAGGAGGGGCAGGGACTGGGGAAAATGGGGGTCTCGGTAACACCTTCCCCCCACCCCTCCATTCTAAAGTAGACTTCCCGTTCAGCCATGATTTTGCTCCCTTCTTCACCTCTCCTGCTCGCAGCACAGGACAGGGGGGCAGGGACTAGGAGATGGGGGCTTCAGGCAGTCCCTTGCAAGATGGTTTCCTTCTCGGCCGGGATGGGGGCATCCATTCCACACACCCTCCCCCTGCTGCACCGTAGGATCTCACCCACGAGAGCCAGTCCTCCACGAACTTTCTCCAAGGCAAACCTCTTCCCACCGGGCTTCATCTCTGCTCTGGCAGGCAGCAACAAATCACAGTGTCTCTCAGTCCCAGTCCTCCACGGGGCTATGATGCCTCCTCCAGCAAACCTGTTTCGCACATCTCTGTAGGTCGCTTGTGCTGGCAGGGGCTCATCCCACCGTAAGTCACGGCATCTTCTCTATGTCTCCACTGGCTCCATCCAGCGTGGAGCCTCTCCACCGGGCAGGTCGGGTCTCTGCCTCCTCCATGGGTCGTTTTCCTCCGGCTACTCCAGGTGCTTCTGCTCGGGCTGCAGGGGCAAACTCGCCTGGGTACCTGGGCGCGCCTACTCCTCCCCCAGCCTTCCCGGCCTTTTATGTCTGTCAACTGCTTACATTCACAAGCAAATAGACATCCCAATGCCCTTAATGGGCCAAACTTTTCGGTCTTCCTGGCACTCCAAGTTCTGGTTGGAGTCTTTGTCTCCTATATGTGATTCCCAGAGGCGCTACAAGCAGGCCTGCAGAAGATTCCAGCAGCCATTTTCTGCCGGACCTGGCCCTCTCTCAGTAGAACTGCAACAAATGGTTAAGATGACTGTGAAGGGATAATTCAGACATGTGCCTTTATAAATTTTCTTTCTAATCTGTTTTTTTTTTTTTGCTGGTTTGTCTGTGGCACATCTGCTTGGTTATGGTCCTACTGCAGGAGTGAAAGAAGGCCTATAGAGAGGCTGAAGCACTTCCTTCATTGGTATCAGAAGCTGGGAGTAACATGGTCAGTAAGCCAAACATTACCCTGGAGACCGCTTACTTTCCTGCACAGGAGCCACAGCCTCTGTTTTCTTTCTTTCTGCAAAATAAAAAAACCACATACCCAAAGCAGCCTTCTCCATGTGCTACCAGATTGAGACCTGCACTCATCTTTAGCAAGGTCAGCACCTTTCAGCAAACTTTGCACGTCTTTGGCGCCGGAGGCAAGGGGAGTAGCAGGTGGTTGCCCTTTGGGAGGCAGTGTGAGAGGAAAACGGGATGCTTTCTCAGTTTGCTTCTCAGAGATCTGTCAGCAGCATGTGAGTTGGGATCTGCTCCTGCCCTTGCAAGAGTGTTTGCTTCAGTGAGCGAATTTTTTTTGGTTTTTTTGTTTTGTGGAGTGTATTAGCAAAGTCTTTATAAACTTCACTGTGGTTTATCAAAATGACATACTTTGGCCAAATTCTGTGTTTTTTCAGAGATGCACAAACTTTCCTGAATCTGTTTCAGAAGTTGTCCTCTACCACGTTCAAGAGCAAAGCATCTCAAAGAAAAGATCACAAAATAAACGTTTTCACAGATCTGAAAAGCATATTGTTCTTTAGTCTTATCCTTAGAAACCATGGAACAACTTTGATATTGTTTTCAAAATATTTAATGTAAGGCAAGTCCCCAGCACAACACACTTAATACAAAGGAGTTTATTAGAGTTGTGAATAGCATATGGAGATCTGTCAGGTAGTCGTGAGAGTAACAGTTACTAAATGGTCCTTGTTAAGTCAGTTTACTGTAAGCTTCAGACCTTACCTGCCCACCTCCTGACAAACCATGTAATTAGCTAACTTAATAGGAACAACACTTCCTACCACTCGCCAGTATTCTAATTTCTTACCCTGTATTTTCATAGGTGGTGCTAATAAATCTTTTTCTGGTCGTTGTACCCCTCTTGTGCCAACAAGCAATTGCATTACAGGGGATGTTTATCTGTTCCTACACTTGAGCAGCTGGTTTCAGCCAGGGAGCCACCATAATAAGGGTGTCACGGTGCCTTGCAGCCACATCACTTTCTATTGTAGCTCTGCCAGGTTTTGCCACGCAGTTTCATTTGCTGAAAAGCGTGAGGACAACAGCAGGTGCTGGGAAGCAGCAGGAAGCAGAAGCCTTGGTTTGGTTATGAGCACTTCCCCCCTCATTTTCATTCACATAGTGGGGATCAGAGATTTATTTGGGTTGTAAGGTGTGCTCTATGGAAACATCCATGT
Source organism: Hypotaenidia okinawae (assembly GCA_027925045.1). Classification (NCBI taxonomy): domain Eukaryota; kingdom Metazoa; phylum Chordata; class Aves; order Gruiformes; family Rallidae; genus Hypotaenidia; species Hypotaenidia okinawae. Next base: position 49,459,853 of record BSDF01000002.1, on the reverse strand, counting down.
TTCTCACCTGGAAAGGAATGAGCCAAAAATATTACTTTTTTTTTAAATGCTGGGGTCAAGGTTTTCTTTCCCATTGAATAGCGGTGAGTTTATATACAGCTATAAACTGGTCTGTGAGGCAGGAAGACCTGGTGCTGCTCATTTGGCTGCAGCCTACTCAGAAGCTTGGAGTGAGCTGCTGCAGTGGAGCCATCCACACGCTCCAGTCAGGAGCATCGATCGAGGCTTTGGTAGATCAGCAGATTCAATTTTTTGCCTCATAGATTGCCGCCCATGTTTCCAGACTGCAGGCTTTTCTGTGCAGGGGGCTATCTCCTCATACTTGGTTTTATGATGTCAGGCGTGGTAGGGCCTTAATGCTGACAGACTTGCTGCAGAAATATTGCGTAATGTGTGATAACACATTCCAGTGATGGTTTCCTTCAGGTCTGGAGGGCGGCTTGCTTCCTTCCCCCCAGCCCCCTGCAGAAATTTCCTTTAGAGCCTGAAAATCAAGTTATAACCTTAATTAAGACAGAGCTGGGGTTGTTCCAGCATGGATTATTTGACAGGGTGAGTGTGGCTTCTCCTGTCCTTGCAAGCCAGGCTGAACTCGGGATCCTTTTACTGCTCCTGGTGATCAATTAAGTGTTAACTGTGAAAGGGATAATTTAGTAGTGGGAGAGATTGCCTTTTCTGACTTTAAAGGTGACATTGCAAACAGTGGACCATATTGAGGTTTTAATTAAAAGTATTGCCAACTTCTCTCTAAATTTTACTGTCTAGCTTATCAGTTCTAGTCATCTTTTTCTAAGGAAGTTAAATCAAGGAGCACAAGATCAATGCTACCCTAATGGGAAAATATATTCAAATGATTCTTTTTTTATGTTTATAGTACCACTGTGTAATAATTTAATAAATATTTTGTATATATGGAACTTAGTTGTTTGTTTTTATAAATTGCATACACTTTCTAAAACCCTTTTCATAAATCAGGGGAGCTAACATGGGAGCTTCATGTCAGCGTTAGTTAAGGAAACATGTCCTGCATAAATACATATTTATACTGTTTCCAGGCCTGAGGGAGTGATTTTGTCGCAGTATATGTACAACATAGGAGCGTTTTAAATAATGATCAGACATGATGTCTGAGCTGTACTTTTTCAACTTGCAGGCATGTTTGTTGATTATTTTGGAGCCATTTGATTTAATAATTTAATTGCAAAAGAACTTTTTCACAGTGAGGGTGACAGAGCCCTGGGACAGGCTGCCCACGGGGGTTGTGGAGTCTCCTTCTCTGGAGATATTCAAGACCTGTCTGGATGCCTACCTGTGCAACCTGTCCTAGGGAACCTGATTTGGCAGGGGGTTGGACTCTATGATCTCCTGAGGTCTCTTCCAGTCCCTACAATTCTGTGAATCTGTGAGGCCTGCAGTTTTAGAGATGTATAACAAAAACCTTTTAATTCAGACCTCTTTAAATATTGCACCTAGGACAAGTGATCTTCTTAAGCCCCTTGCATTGTTCTGCCAGAACAAACAGAGATGTGAACCAGTAAACATTTGTCGCACCATCCCTTTACATCTGATACTTTCTTGCCTGAAGAAACCTTAGCTATGCTAACTTTTTTTCTTTTTTTTTTTTAAATACCAGTCGCTAAAATCTGCAGGTTATTTGGGGGAAAGAAAGACTTTTGAGTGATCTGTAAACCACAAACATTTAACCACCATATTTCTCTCCTTCACTGTTTTTCCCATTGGTTGCTCTGATTCTAATGGCAAGTTAGAAAGTTGCCTTTCTGTGATGAGTTTACTAGTGGGATGGTTCTTTACCTTACTTAGGACTGAGTTTTCTGTCTGTTTTGCAGTCTGCTCTCCTCAAGGGTGTTGCACTTCATTTTATTGGAAGCATACAGCAGAACAGCCATAGTAGTTCTTACGCAGGACTTTTGTAGAAGTATGAAAATTTATAGGTTCTTGCATGTGTTCTCCTAGAAGAAGAATATACGGCTATGATCATCTTTTCAGTAATTTCCTATGAGACTATGCATAACAGTTCACCTACAGGTAGAATGGAGCTGTGTTAAAAACCTTTTAAAATTAGTGCCATGAAATCTTAAGCCAGATGTCTCTCGTATTGCTGTCAGACTGGGTTTGTGCTTAAAGTAACCGTGGTTTTTATTTTGCTGGAAGCTGCTATCCCCAACAGTGCTGCATATCCAGGGATCCTGAAGAAGTGTTTTTTCATCTGAGCAAGTATGCCAAGTCCTGTGCTAACTCTTGTATTGAGCTAGCCACAGTAGTCTGCTTCGTAGTGTGAGGGAACCAAAATGTAGTTTGGTGTTGGTTGGTTGGTTGAGGTTTTTTAATTGCAGTCTCTAACATTATTTCTCTGGTTACCCAACTGCTCTGACCTAAAAGTGGCAAATTTTTGGGATTTGAACTACACTGACCTAAAATCCAGGTGCAACTAAAGTATGTGGTGGATTTTACTGCATACAGAAAGGAACCACAACTTCAGCTTTCTTACTTAATTACTGATCTGTGGTATGAACTTAAGCTGGTTTGGAAATCGTCATTTTTTAAACTTTGTCACCTTACTAGGGTTTTGTTTTGGGTTTGATTTTGATCCATGGGATTGCTGTACATGAATTTCCCAAGCTTGCTTTTTGTAAATTGTATTTCAGCAGCGTTGTTTTCTGAAATATCTCTGTGCTGTAAGGAGTACAACAGGAAGCCGGGGTTGCCATAGCCACAGGTTTTAGTGTCTGTTGAATCTTAAGACCAGTTTCTATACCAAGACTGTCATCATAATAAAGATGACAATGTTTTACCTTGTCAGGTGCATTGCTTTTAATGTCAGATTCTTTGGAACAAACCCCAAAGCTTTCAGGTCTTTCTGCTGCTGTCAAAGTTCAGGTGTGGATCTTGGGGGACTTGCTTGTAGATGTTGGCCTTAGATAATGTGCAAACAAGAAACAAAAGCTCATAGCTGTTTGGGTTGCTGTGGTAATAGGAAGCCCCACATCCCCTCTCCAGGTCCCCATGTGAATTCTCAAAACCCAGAAACTCCTCTTGCAGAGCTGTATTTCAGAAGGACATGGCGTCTAGGTATTTTATAAGTACTGCTTTCAAGTTAGTAGAAATAATTTCTCTGAAATTTTATCAAATCCTTTGTATAGCTTTAGGATTTCTAATGTCTTGAAAAAGAATGCTGCAGACCTTGCATTCAGAAATACTGGCTGTGGAGTGGGTAGCTACACGCAGGGGGAATTTATTTTTTCCAGTAAAAAGAATCTTTTTAATCCTCTTTCTAATTAAAATGGGAAGAGAATTCTTATGAAAGAAGTTGCAACTGGTGATACTTATTCTATTATTATTTTCTAATCACACCCATGAACGGATAGGTATTACCCGAATACATGGAAAGATGCAGTTCTTCCTCCAAATAAAGAACAGCTTATGCAGACCATTCTGTGAAACCTTTCTCTGTAGCTCGTTTCATTTAAGAACTTGTAGTCAATTGTATGCATAATTGTTTTGAATAATTGAACTTCTGACTTTATTCTCTGTCCTCCTGTATAATTGAAAAAAGCTCCATCCCCAGATAGTATTGGAAATGTGGCTATGTGGAATTATGTAACTGCTTCAGCCATCTACCTTCAAATGCATTTTGAATTTGGATATCCTAGATGTAGGTAGAAATCCCTATTACAGACATCTGGAAATTAGTAGCTTCTCAAGTAGGAACAGTGACATTTTTACTACTTCAGAAAAATAGTTTTCTTACCCTTCTTCCCCAAGAGAGGAACAAGTACTAAATACATTTATTTAATAATGTGTTGAAATCTGTCAGCTTACTGCTTAAGAAAGTTACAATGCTTTTAACATTGCTAAACTAACTAGTTTAAGATGTTTTCCTTCCTTTCCTTAAAGCATGGTATTCTGCATTTCAGTTTCTTCTCTTTCCTGTGTTACCAGTAGACTGCAATATCTTTATATATTGTATTGTTTCATTCTTGTTTCACAAATCTGACTGGCTTTTGGGTCAGATGAGATTGCATCTGTTAAAATAGTATCCTCTGCTTTCTATAATGATGTCACAGTTGCATACTTGCCTTCAATTTGAATTGATTTCTGTATTTTGACTTCTAGTGAGAATGAAGTGACTTAGTGCAGTTCATGTGCCAAAAGACCAGAAGTGAAGGAATATGTGCAGCAGCTGTCATAAGGACAGAAGATACAAAAGTGAATTAGCACTGCTTGTTAATGAATTAATTGCTTGTCACACTTAAGTCTTGAAGACTAGGGTGATTAAATTCTTTAAGTTGATGTGATCTGCTGGTAGCAGAAGGAGAGGAAGCACCCAAGAAAGCATGGTGAACTATTTGTGTATACACCTGCACTGGTTGTAGTTTGGTCACTGCAAGCAAGCCGTGCTGTTGATGTACTGAGGCAACAAGAGATCATGGAAGTGTTGAGACTGGAAGCAACTTGTTGGGTTGTTGGGCAACTTGTTGCCCAGCCCCATTGCTCAAGTGCAGTCAGCTAGAGCAGATTTCTCTAGGAACATGTCCAGTCAAGTTTTTATTATCTCCAAGGATGGAAACTCCATAATCTCTCTGAATAAACTGTTCTCCTGTTTCACCACCTTTGGGGAGTTGGGGGAGTTCCCCTGGGATTCAATAGAATTTTATGTGTCATTTGTGTCCTTTGTCTCTTGTCCTGTCACTGGGTATTACTGAGAGGAGTCTAGTTCCTTCTTTTTCATTCTCTCCCATCAAATGCTTATACACCTTGATCAGTCCCTTAATCACCTTTGTGTCCTTGCCCTGGACTTGTTTCAGTGAGTCAATATCTTTTTTGTACTGGGGAACACAGAACTGGACATAGCAGTCCAGTTGCATCTGCATCAGTGGTGAATAGAGAGGAAGGATCACATTCCTTGACCTGCCGGTGATGCTCTTCCTAATGCAGCCCAGGATGCTCTCTGGCCTTTTTTACTGCAGGAGCGTGTAGCAGGCTCGTGGTCAGCTTCTTTTTCACCAGGATTCCCAAGGGTTTTCTTGGCAAAGCTGTTTTCCAGCCAGTCAACTGTCAGACTGTACTGTTAAGTGGGGTTCTGTCTCCCCAAGTGCAGGACTTGCGAGGTTCAGCAAGGTGAAATTCAGAGGTTTCTCTCTGCACAGTTCTCCAGCCTTCTGAAGACCCTTTGAATGGCAGAACATCAATCTGGTGTGTCAGCCTCTCCTGACAGTTTTACATCATCTGCAAATTTACTGAGGGTGCACTCCACCCCACTCAGGTCATCAATGAGATGTTAAGCAGTAATGGTAATGGCCCCAGTGTTGACCCCTGGGGTACACCAATAGTGACTTGCCTCCATCTGGATTTTCTGCCACTGACCACATCCCTTCAGGCCCAGCCATTCAGCCAGTTCTTAATCTACTTCACTGTAGCACTACTAACCTGTGCCATGTCAGCTTGACTATGATGGTCTTTAGGAGACACTATCAGAACTTTACTGAAGTTATAGAAAATAGCATCTACTAGTCTCCACTTGTCCACCAAGCTAGTCATTTCACTGTAGAAGGTCATGAGGTCGGTCAAGCATGATTTCCCCTTCGTAACTCCATGCTGACTGTTCCCAGTAACCTTTCTCATGTGTTTGGAAATGCTTTCCAGGAGGATTTTCTCCATCACTTTCCCAGGGATTGAGGTGAAGCTGACCAGGCTGTAGTTCCCTGAATCTTCCTCCTTCTTCTGTTTGAAGATCAGAGCATCATTAGCGTTTTTCAAGTTTGGGATACCAAGGCTGTGTATATAATACCAAGGAGCTAGGTTTAAAAAACGTAACTGAAATAGTTCTGTGTGGTTTTGTTCTGAAATGAATAGAATAAAATATTGATGTGCTCAGAATAAGTTGTCCTTGTGTCGGAATGCAGGTAATTTAATTCCTCCTCCTATTCCATGAGGACAGCATGTGTGGCTGTTCCTCCTGCAGAGGCCTCCAAGCACGATGTCATGTGCTCATTAAGGTGTTCTGAAAAACTGCTTCATGTACACACTGGTGGAAGTCTCATTTTACATTTGCAATGCCTGAAGTAACACTGGTGCAGCCTTTACAGACACAGATACAGGTCGTTTGGAAAACTTTACTGTGACATTTAAGGGGTATGAAAACCTCTGCTTTAAAAAGAGAATAGTCCTGCGGCTTGGAGTGGCATACAGAGGAGACAGGATCTTGCTCAGCTATCAGCAACATTCCGTGTTTGGCAGCATGAAGTTCTGCACCAGAGAGTTTATCCTGCCTGGTTGAGAGCTACTGCAGATCACTCCTCTTGTGCTAATAACCCTTCTGCAGGGCCAGATCCTTTCTCAGTGCCTAATGACATCCGGCCATATCCGCATCCTTCAGCTGTTCTTCGTCTCCAGGATTTGCTCTGTAAAGGCATTGATGCTGAGAGCCTTCAAAACTGCAGCATCCCTTGTCTTGAGTGGCAGAGGAGTGGCTGGTAATCAGGATGTGCTGTCCAGACCCTGTGTCCGGGGGCCTTGCTTTCTTCTCTTTGCAAAAGTTCTCTGCAGTACTGTTTCCAGATGTGCTTGTGTGGCCTCGATTACAGCAGCTCAGTACAGAGACACTGCCATCATGCTTTATTTTTAAAAACGACAGCAGCAAAACAGAAATACCAATTTAATGTCACATCCACCATGGGAGATGCAGTGGAGAGAACAATGGGCTGACAATCAAGGGGGTCAGCCTCTATTTTTGGTTTGCTCGAGACTGGCTGTGTGGCCTTGGGCAAATTGCTTTCACCTCTCCCTGCTTCTGCTTCCCCTCCAACTCCCTGCCTTTTTCATTTAGATGATTAGCTCCCCTAGGCAAGGAATGCCTCTTGTTTGTACAGTTCCCTGGGTTTCAGTTGAAGGCCTTATGAGTCTCCAGTACTGTAACAATAGAGATTCACATCAGTTTTGCCACTTATCTCTGATATACAGAACTGAGTGCCCTAATCTCCACAAAAGGATGGACATTCCTGGCTCTTGTGTTAATAATGTACACCAGGGACCTATAGACAAGTTTTGTCTCTTTCTGATGAGTCAGGCCCATCACGTCTCCAGGGCTTAGATCGGGACTTACACAAGTGGTGCTCCTGCTCTGGACACTGGTTTCACACATGCAGGAGTATGGTGTGGCCTGTGCTTGTGTGTGTGGCGCAAGGCCGAGGCGTGCTCAACCGGCATGTGGTCAGCAAGCTAGCTGGTCCTGCATATCTGTCAGGTGAGCTCACACACAGGTAGGTCCGCATCCATGGAGCAGGTTTTGGTGTAGTTGAGTCCCTGGCCAGTCTGTCTGTACTGCTGTTTGGAGTCTGGAATAGCCAGAGGCCTTGCACTTCATCAGACATCCAGGTCTATGTGAGGTAAGAGAAAGAATACTCAGTATTGTCCTCACTCAGGGCTGGGTGGAGCCTGGTACTGAGTTTGCATGTAAAACCAAACTGGTGTGCATGCCATTAACTAGCTGTTGAAAGGGAAAGATGCACATAAAAGAGATGAGCTCATGATTTTTCCAATCTTGACTTGTTAGAGAGGTCTCTGTGTTCAGCCTTGAGGGAGTGCTCTTGTTTTGAAAGTTCTTCAGCAATTGCATTTGCCATTTTGATAGAGCTCTCAGCAGAGCGGTCACTGTTGGTGCAATGCATACAGCAGTGCCTGTTGGGCTGACACTGGTGTCTGCTTCCCCGCACAAGCCCCTTCCCTTTTCCCGTCCAGAAGTTTCCCAGCCAGGCTCTGATGTATGCTAATACGGCATTCACAGAAGCTTGCGTTACTTGCCTTTCTTTCCTGGTAAGTTGCTGGTGGTTTATATTTAGTGACAACACAATGTTCTTAAGGGATTTCTTCTTCACATGCTACGTGCATTTGCTGGCAGTCATGATTTTATTATGGATCTCGTGATTTCCCTTAAAGTTTCAGTTTCCACGGTGGTTGAAAGCTCAGGCTTCCCTTTTAAAAATAGTTAGGAAGCTCGGTTCTTTAGAACAGAAAATACGAATCTTAAAGGCTAGAATATTGAAGCAATAAATCTAAAGCCACATCACTTTGTTCTATTTCTTAAACTCTTGAGTTTTTTTTAAAAGGCTGGGAATGACAGTACTAATTACATAACGTAGAAAAGAGATGATAACCTGCTGCCACCCACTGTCCATGCCATTTTAGTGATAGTGAACACCCACCCCTCCAGAGTCGAGGGTACACTCCTGTGACGGATCAGTAACTCATCTCTTCTTGTAGTGACAGTACAGGCTGGGACATGTGCTTCTTCCAAACCATAATGTGAGTGCAATGATCTCACCAAATACATATACAAAATGGGCAAGTATTATAATAGGATGTGTCAGTGGGTTCTTAATTTGCATAGGAATTAGCATATATAAACCACGTGGGGATGAAAATTCTCCCCAAGAGAAACTTCTCTGAGCTATTATTACTAGATTACAAATTGAGTCATTACTATATCGTTGTGAGTGCTATTAACAGAACAATGCTTTTTCTAAAAAAAACCAAACCCTTATTGTAAATAATATTGTTGTTTTAAACGGTGGGTGAGGGAGAACTGGGTCCATAGCACTTAGAGCTGGTAATTAAAATCAGCAAGGACAAGAGGGTTTAGTAATTTAAGAGAGTTCCTTTAAAAAAAATAAATCTGCCATCTGCTAGCAGTGTATGTATGAGAGCAAGAGTTTGACTCCTGCTGTTTAATGCAAAAGCTGCCATTCGCTGTCAGGTGCTGGGGCTGCCTGTGAGATGACACGTGGAGGATGCTGAGGGCCCAGCCCCAGGGAAGAAGTTGCCAGCGTGGCACGCTGAACGTGGGCTCAGCCCCTTGAGCTGCCAGGGGGCTGCCGGAGGGGATGCCAAGTGAATAGATCTCCTGCACACGGAGGCTCGGCAGGTCTTTGGCACTCCGGTTGCGTGCTGGTGACTGGATGAGCCTTACATAGATCTGGAAAAAGTCGGGTTTTTCTTGATTTCTAGTGCATATGTGCTGTATGGATTTGCTGGTGGTTTGTGTGTGCAGGACAGTTTTTCATCTGTGTGGTCACTGGAGTTACTGTCCAGCAATGGGCTGTAAGCAGAGCACGTGCGAGGGTTAACGTCTTAGCTGTTTGTTTCCCATCAGGAGGACAGCAGATATGAAGGAACCTGGTGGGGAAGATGGTGTCTGTAAAATCAAACAAAATCTAAAAAGTGGCAAATGAGTCTTGAGGGGTGGGGGGTTCAGTTGGAGCAAGGCTGATTTTGTAGCTAGATTAGAGGCCAAAGATATTACCTCACACAATATTGCTGTTTGTCTCAAAATGTACATCACGTTACAGGAGCTACAACAGGGAGGTGTTGATGTTGCTATTGGAAACTTAATATTTTGCATTCCCTAACCTTGGTTATTTTAGCCAACTGTCTGTGTTAGATATCACATAGTTATCCGAGAACCTTAAAATCTTTGGTGAGCCTATCCTCACAAGACCCCAGCGAAAGAGGTGCATACAGCATGCCTTAGCTGAAGAGAGAAGCAGCTTCCTGAGCATTTTCTTTCCTTGCTTTCCCTCACACCCCCTCCTTCGCTTACACTAGCACTTGAGAAATTCTCTTGTTATTCTACTGCAGGCTGTTCCACCGCGAGCGAGCTGCGTTTGCTGGGGAGGGAAGCACTGCTGAGAGGAGCTGCATACACTGCGCCTTCCCTTCAGCAAAATCCTTCTGTCCACCAGCATCATAAGAGTTCAGTTGAGAAGCTGGGAATTGGGGGGATTTCTCTTCCTCCCACCCTCTGCCTTCCCTCTGCAAACCTCACAGTTCTTCACTTAATAACGAAGAGCACACATGTCGTGAATAAAATATTAGTTCCTAGCGAAAAATATACTTTAGGGGTGTTTATCCTGAAAGGAGTATGAAACCCATCAGGAGTAGAGCACAGTAACCGCTCCAGGTAAATCTGCTTATTGCTTTATTTCTTACCATTTGTAATAATCATACCTATATCTCTGTCGTGCATGATATTACAATGAGATGACTTCATTTCATGTGTTGTGCATCACTGTCTTTGCGGTGCGGCTCTTTCAGTCCATAGCACTAGCGTGTGATTAAATCATGGGATCGAGAGTACCTTTCGATACTGGATGCTGAGAGGCAGCGGGCATGGCAAAAATCTCAAGTTTCAGTTTTTTGAACTTGTGGCAAATGTATCTCTGCACAATATTTATCTGGATTAGCTAGGGGGAGTTTTGTTTTTTTCCTGGAGATAATGTGATTTATCTTTACATTTATAATGACTTTAAAGGATATTTTGAAATAGCTTAGTCCCAAAATGCAGACTTTAAAAAAAGAAATCTGGCAACAGAGAGGCTTGCATGAATAATATAGTTTTACATCTTAAATCTGTGAGTAAATATAAATGTTTACTCACTGTTTACTGGCTCTGCTAAAATCCAGAGCAATGCAGTGCTGTGTGGCTGCATAAGGAAGTGGACACAACCATGGCAGTAGTTTCCATGGACAAACAGATACGCTGAGAGCTTGCTGATGCCAAGTAAACTACTGATTGATTTAACAATTTGCTTTGATGATCCATAGTGTTCTTTGTAACCGAGGCAGGACACATTTCCTTCAGCATTGCATGTATTTTTTTTGTCTTGACAGTGTTTTGACAAAGATTCTGTAGTGCTCTTAGGGATGTTCTCTCTTAATGCCTTTTAACTGTATTCCAGGAAAGCAGCATTAACATTAAACACTGTTTTCTACTGCTGCAGTCATAACATGGGGTTTACAAGCATCAGTGTGAAGTCTTACCAGATGCATCACAGCATCTGTGTTGTGACGATGGAGCAGTGATATGTTATCCCACTAACTAGGGGGAATCACAACTTCTGAAGTGAGCAGAAGCTGGAACATTATTACACCGCATATACTTAAGCACAGATAATGGGAGGATAACTCTCTCTTCTGTGTTCTGTCCTACCGACTGCAGCAGCTTCAAAATCTTGGATATTTATTTTTTGCTGTAGAATGGACAGCAAAAAAACCAGATTGTGGGTATATTCAAGTAACCAAGTGTTGTGGGTCATTGTGAAATATAAACCTAGCTTTAAAGGATGCCATGTGTCTCTCGCAAGTGTAGTCAATTAAAACTGATACAGGGTCTGCCATTAGAGACTACAGTGAGCTGCTTGTTGCTGCTGAGTTGTTCCCATTTCTGCTGTCTGTGCTATGGAGATGATCTACTGTCTGTGCCCATCAGTTTCTCCCTGTACTGTTCATAGATAATAGGGCTGTGTGAATAACAGGTAGTTATTTGTAATCCTGGAGGCAACAGGCAGTGTAGCTCTGACTGGCAGGAGGAATAGTAGCTGCAAAGATCTCTTGGTATTACAGACCCTAGCCCTGGGATCCCAGTTTTAATAATAATAATAACAATAACAACAACAACAACAACAACAACAACAATAATTTATTTATATGGATTTTCAATCCTTGATACACAGTTTCTTGAAACCCAGATACCAATTATGACCTGACTCCCTCCTTTGCTAGAAGAGTAGTGAGAGATTTCTGTCGTCCCTTCTAACACTTTTGGAATTAGAAGGGAAGGCCCTTGTAATGTAAAATTTATATACACAGGCTGATAGAGAGGGCACAGCAACTGAGGAAGGCTGAGGGAGAGAGCAAGAAACCAGCCGTACCTTTGTATGCGGAGGGGCTGCTTGAAGGGACATGAGGTCTGCTTGTTTGTCTGCATGGATTTTTTTTTTTTCAGCTGCTGACTTGGAGCCACAGTCAAGGTATGGGAGTTTGGAACGACCTGACACCCAGGGACTCCTTCCTCCCCCTCCTCCCCAAGATTTTAGTGAAATAATACTTAGCATCCCCACCAGAGTATTGCTCTGACTTTGGTGGCTCACACAGTACATGGTTGGGTGTTGAGTATCTCTGTGCAACAAGAAAAACACAAGGGTGTAGCAGCAGGTACAACTAAAAATGTTGTCTTTGCACTTTTAGGAGAGATTCTGCCAGTGCAGTGCAACACATGTGCTCGATGTCAGGTGCTTTAATTGCACATGTTGGCATACTTTCTGAATGTCTGAATTGTCAGGGGGCCGTTAGAGGCCCCAAAGAACAAAAGGGGACGCACGGTGCTGTGGGGAGGAGGCGAATGTAATATGGAAAATGGAGGGGACAAAGTTAGTTAGTGGTAAGTTACGAGCATGGAATGACCCAGGAAATGCCTTGGAAGTTCCCTGTGGTTCCCACGGGGTGTGGGCAGGTTCTGTGGGGCTGAGCTCTGCTGTGTGCTGAGCATTCTGCCACATGCTGCTTCCTGCCCCTGCGTGTCCTGTGGCCATCCAGTGACTTTAAGAAGCCCATGCTTCACATCTGGTCGCATGCAAAGAATAACGGCCCCCTGGTCAGTAGCCAGGTTGGTCATACTGATGTTACCATGTCATTCCCCACTGTCTTCCAAGGGGTACTTGGGCCTGATCTCTGTTTCCTGTATAAAATCTTCCTTGCTGAGCCTTCATTCGTGGGGAACCTTAAAGTTCTTGGCAATCTTCTGGGTATAATTTCTGAAGGGGAGGAGGGGGAAAGACTAGAAGGTCTTCACAGTTCCAGCTGTTGACATTTCCCCATGGAGGAGCATCTGGACTTGTGGCCCTGTTCCTGCCCTGGCTTCAGTAGGAGGAAGGTGAAGTTGGTAATTAGAACTCTCAAACTCAGTCACAAACTCTCAAAAGTTACTTGTTAGTTTCCCAGTAACAATCTCTACTATCAAGTATTAATCATAATAGTATTACCAGGGAATTACAAAAGCTAAAGGGGGCTTTGTGGCTTATGCATTAATTTGGAAAAAAATAATAATAATAAGAATTTGAATCTAAAGAAAGAATACCTGCTTGGAAATCTTAAAACTGACAGAAAGGCAGCCCATCCTCAAATTATATTTCAAAGACAGTTACTCATATAAATAATCTTTGAATACTGGTAAAATATCGAATGTCAGAGGTGCTTTTAAAAAGATATGACACGTTGCTGTTACCTAGAAAGAAACATCAGAAATATTTTAGGCTTTTCTTATGTTCTCCCATTCAGGAAAGCACTGAGCAGCCAAAAGTCTGAATAGGTAAAATTGTAGAGAGCCGTATCCCTTTGTAAACTGGTGAATTCTTGTCAGGAACAAAATGTTTATATGATGGCAAATGTAAAGTGCATTTTGTATTCTGCTTTCAGTAGGATTCTCTGTGTGTCTCTAACTGATAAATTGGTCTTTTCACTATATACAAGCAAGTTTAAAAATACAAGAATAAACTATATAAATATATATATATAAAGATGATATTTGGTGTCTATTCATACAAACAGCAGACTATTTTGTATGTTCACACAGTGAAATACAGCTCATACCTATTTCTACCTCTTTTTATATATATATATATATATATTTATATATATGCAAAATGTAGAACAATCCATCCAGCTGGCTAGATATGAAGTCTCATTTCATGCAATATAGCCATTTCCAAATAGTTGACAAGATGAAAAACTGTTAATTAATTTCATTTATAAGAGCTGTATAATAAATTTGAAGAAATGGAGAATAAGCACTTTCCCAGCACTCACTGAAGAACAATGCCAGGAATACAGTTAGCTTTGTTGCATTGCTCCAGTTCAGTTTATGAATGGTCCAGGACACGAAGGTCCCTCCTGCACAGAATTTAGGTGCAAGATGATTTACCGATTAGTCCCAACCCCATTTTGGTAGTGCCTTGATGTATTGTAACGGACTGTTTCACAGTGCAAGAGAAGTTAATCATAAACAAACAGGCAAAAGCATTTCAGGCATTTAGGGTTAGGATAAGGTTGATGCCAGCAAGCAACGCACCGGTGTATCTGACATCCCCGTTAATGGCCTCATTTTACCCGTTACACTCCCCCACGTTCAGAAGCGCCGGTGTTGAACGTTTGCACCATGGAAGTGCCTGTTGAGGGGCTGTGTTCCAGCTGGAACATGTGGCTGGTACATGAAAAGGTGGAAATACATAAAAGAATGACGTGGAAATGGTTTTTCATTTTTCAGTCTCAGTGACCCTGCTGACATTCCCTTTGCTTTGGCAGAGTAACTAGGCTGAATATTTTTAGTTGCTCCGATCCTGCTGAAGAGCTTTCCTTTGGTAAATTGAGGGATTTTGATTTTGTTTGTTTGTTCTTTTTCTTTTTTTCTTTCTATCCAGGCAGTTTTGGGGTGAGCAGGAAATAACAATGAGCTGCTAATTTCCTTTGGATACTGAAAAATAAAGTGAATTCTGTAAGAATTAATGATTATTATCACAAGCACAGTTCAGAAGTCTTCGTTTCTATACAAGGCTTCAGAGCAGCATACAATTACTATATAATTGCATGGCCTCGGTGTCCAAGTATTAAGAAAAATGAGGACCCCTTCCACTAAAAATGTAAAATCCATTCAATCACCAAGGCAAAGTAGAAAACTCTGGGCAAAATACGGCACTAATTATCATCAGTCTTGAATTTCTTCAGTATTGTCTGGCTGTAAAAATCGAGTAAAACAGTAGCAGTCCTTTTCAAGGAAGAATTTTCTCTTTCTGATTGTAAAGGTTTGTGGATATTCAGGCTTAGGTTTTTAATTAAAGAACCCAGCTAGATTAAAAACACAGTTAAAATAAAACATGAAAAGCATTGGGGAGAAACTTGGTCGAGCTTGATAACGGGCTGCAAAAGGAGGTCTGTTAATCTGGTGACTTGCATGCGTCTGCTTTAGCCCCCTCTGTCCTGGCTTTCTCTTTTATAAAAGCAGATAATGGTTTTCCCCACCATTGCAATAGAAGTTGGGCTTCTCTGGAAGAAATCATTGTTCAGATTTAGAAATAATGCTGCCTTTTCATGCCTGGTGCTGCCTGCATGTAATTCAGCCTACTTTCCTGATACAAGCTTCATCAAACTCATTACATGACCCTACCTTATTCCTGCTGAGGTTCCGGTTGGCAAAACCCAACATGTCGAATGTTAGTGCTTCAACCTACTTTAAATGCAGCCTGTGTTTTCCTGCTCCACCCCCCAAACCCATTTATCAACACAGAAATTCTGCCTTTAAATTTGTATGAATTCTTTAACGAGAACCAAAAAAAGAGTTAACTGTGCTTTATTAGATTTATCCTTTTAATGAAAGCAGCTACATATGTCTAATTACAATTATTGAATTCTCCAGCCTCCACTTTGACCCACAGAATATGAAATACTCTAATGAAAAATTGTTATTCTCTAGGAAAAGAATAAACAACCTTGAAGTCTGTCATTTGTTAATTGTCTGCAGCTTAACTTAATGAAGTTTCCTCTTGAGACATGAAATTACTGCAGTGCTCGGATTTGGTCAATGTGCTAAGTCTGCAGAAAACTACATCAAAAATTTAAGAGATCTCCCCCCCACCCCTCCTATTTTTTTTAAAGCAGACTAAATCCTGCAGCTGCCTCTCAGCCGTGATGCTGAGGTCCTACCCTGCCCTCGGGCCAGCACACACTGTATGGAACAATCTAACCTTTGGTGTAGATCAGCGCTTTTATGCTTTTTAGCCTAAAAATTCTCTCATTCCCTTGCTACGCTTGAGAGGTAAAAGGCAGCAGGCCACATCTTGGCAAGTGGCTGTTACCTTTTGACACCGCATCTTGTTCCTTCCTCAGCGGTCTTAGGCACTGCCCTGGGGATCTGGTTGCCACAGCCCTGGTTGTTCTCCAGCAGCCGCGGCCCAAACAGGCTTCCTGGTGACCCCTTCTCTCCAAGAGACCAGGACCAAGGACCACTGCATCAACAAACCCAACCCATGGCACCGTTGCCAGTTAATGGTCTCCAGGTTGTGAAACACTACAGTTTCTAGAGTAGTGTTGCAATCCAAGCATTTCATGCAAAACGTGGTGGTTGTTCTTAACCTGTGCAGCTCTTTTTATGAAGTTCTGCCTGCAGCTCATGCGTTGTGGGGAAAAAACCCCTTCCACATACTAATTGTGTTTTTCATCAAAAACCTTCAGTCTGACACTTTTTTTTTTTTTTTACTGTTCCATTTCACAGATAATCTCTGGGAATTTATCTGTAGCTTTTTCAAAAGATAAAGTCTGATTATTTTACCATCTCTGTAGCATGTGTAACTCTCCTTTTTAATAATTCTTATTGTCCCTCAGCACAAGGTAAGACCTGGGGCACTTCTCACTGCCCCTTTCCATAGGCCTGTTGCAACTTGGATTGCTGTAGACACCCAGATAGGATCTGTGTGGTTTCTAAATAAGTTTCTGATTTATATGAACTATGTGTAGGAAGGTGTTGCTTGTGTGCGTGTGTATGTGCATTTATTCATTTATTTACATTTGCATGAACACTGTCAATGCATATTTATTTACTCTGATTCCTTTCCCCAGAACTATGGAAAAAGAACAGTGTGTTTTAAATGAAGGTGTACCAGCTGTATTATATGTGGGACAAATTCTATGTTTCCATTTGTTCTCTTTAACTTTTTTGTAATTCTGTAACCCCTTGACCAGAGTTTTTCCATGAAGCATTGAATGTGATGGGTTTTGGGGGGTTGTTTTTGGGTTGGAGTTGTGGAGTTTTGTTTTGTTTTGTTTTTGTTAATTTGGACACATTTACTTCAGAGCTTGGTGATCGGTATGAGGAATTTAAGATCATCTGCTTCCGTCTATCATCTTTCCCTTCGCAGCTCATCTCCCGTCAGACTGCCCCATTTCTTCATTTCTGTTCAGTCACCCTGAAGAATAGGGTCTGCTCTGGCCAACACATGAATGGAGATGCTCTGATACATAGTACAACTAAGACTTGTGTTTTTCAGTGCCAGCCTGTACTGAGTTACACTGCAGATGACAGAAAGGGTCCTGTTGCCTTCGGAATGGTGTAATCCATGAGTTACTGCTGCTGTCCACCTACCTGGTTCCCACAGAGGTCACTTAGTCAAAGTGATCCTAATCATAAAATGCCTTGGGTTGGAAGAGACCTTAATGATCAGCTACTTCCAACACCTCTCATGCTTGTGCTAGCTACTGGTGTATTTGAAAAATGGTCTGATCTCTTAAGGGAAGCAAAATGTACTAGAAAGACAATTGACTGTGTGAAGTAGTTGAGTTTTAGTCCTCCTTAAAATGTACTTTTGGCTTCTGTACAGGGCAATGTGACCAAGGTTCATTAGTCTACTCAGAAGCCAGTCTGGAGGAAATGATAGGACTGTGTCTGACAGACAGATGCTACAAGTCTCTGAACAGTCAGTGGCTACTGGAATGGCCTTTGTTTCCCTGGAAAAAAAACGACAAGGAATTTGTTATGGCACCATTTGATCACAGGTTATAGTTTTCTTACCTTCTGCTCACAGTTTTTTTAAAAAAAAAAGTATGGAAGTATGGAAAGGTTAAATGCAGATCTTCACCTGCAAAGTTAAAAGAATCCCGAGATGCTACAGTAGGAAATTATGTTATTTCACCTACTTCCCAATACATTTGTGAAATTAACTGAACAATGTACACCTTTTGTGAAGGAGCATTCACAGTTGTACCTTTAAAGCAAAAATCTAACTGCAGGAAACTGGTCAGCAAAGAGAACCTTTGGAACAAGAGGACATATGGAAAAAGTATTTGCCCATGGCAAACAGTTTTATTTTAAATTGCCACTTCCTCGCTTTTCTGATAGCGTAGGAGTAACGTGGTAAAAATGGGGCGTGAAAAGAAATGGTAGAAAATGAAGGGTTCAGTAAGAAAAAAACTGATCAGAGAAACCCCAAAGTACTTGACAGTAATGACAGATTATTCTATTCTGAAAAAAGTTTTGGGAGTTGGACTCGATGATCTTTCGAGGTCCCTTCCAACTCCTAATGCT
Source organism: Hypotaenidia okinawae (assembly GCA_027925045.1). NCBI lineage: Eukaryota > Metazoa > Chordata > Aves > Gruiformes > Rallidae > Hypotaenidia > Hypotaenidia okinawae. The sequence goes on along the minus strand of BSDF01000002.1, from coordinate 49,441,930 downwards.
CTGTGATTATCTCAAAAAAACCCAACCCTGTCCTAATTGAATTGAAATATAAGATGATCATTTTGGAAGCCTGGGAATGAAGATAACTTAATTATTTCAAATAAAAGTAGAATTTGTGCAAAGGAAAGTTTAGGTCAAGGCTGTTCTAAATTTCCTATGTCAGCATATGCTTTTTTATTGATTTTCTCATTATTAATGCCCGTAAGGCCTTTCAACTCAGAGTATGAGCTCATCGTACTGACAAAGATCAGCAAATGTGATCAGATGCGTTACTCTGAAATGCTCTGGGGTGAGATCTGTGGATTCAGATTCTTTCCCTTGAGTTTAAGAAGAGCCAATATCCCAGTGTCGCTAAAGTATAATAGTCTTTACACGTGTTAGTATTCCTCTGTGACTTTTCTGTAGTATGGTGTCGGTGGGGTGTGATGTCAGTGCTTTCCTAGGTGATGATAGCTCGGGAGAAAGTTGGGGCTTAGGTGTTTTGGTAACATGTTGCTAGAGGAAGTGATTTCAAAAATTGTTTTAGCTACAGCTACCAATTTTGCTGGATGCTCACAATGGCCAGTGGACTCTACCGCGTTAGTCAGAGAAGGAAGAGTTGGGAACTAGATAAAAGTGACGTTGGCTCTGTGAAACTGTCCACGAGCACATTTGCTTTCTGGAAGCATAGGTTAATACCCTTTCAATATGCCTGAGAATAAATCTTTCTGAAGAGACACAGAAGTGATGAAACATGAGGAATGATGGCAACACGAAGTGAAGCGAACGGAACTGCAAGCTCGTCCATCCCTTTTGTGTCGGGAATGTTGCTTCACGGGGACTCAAGTTGCATGAAGTTTTGAAGTGCTCTTGAACAGATCCCTGGGGTGTTTTGCAGTGCTGTTTTAAGGTGTTCAGGTAACTCAGAAGAAATCCTGACCAGCTATGTAGTGCTTGTGAGTTCAGGAGACCCACTTGTAACTCCCAAACAGACCCAGTGTGGGAAACCTGTAACATGTGGATAGACTTTAAAACGTGCGTGGGAACTGGGGAGGTATTTTTGCTGTTCTCCTGCCCAGTTTCCAAGATTTAGCATGTTTTAGAAACTGCTGAGCTAATAATCCTACTTGATCCACAGAGTTGTGGTAGCTCAGTAACTCAGCCGGACTGGAAGCATTATGGGAGCAGTAAGACAGAGCTCAGGCAAATTCCATACCAAACAAGTGGTTTTAGGGACAAAGCTGAGGCTGCGATTTTTGTGCTACTAATCTTCTTAGCTACAAAAGCAAATGATGGTAAGAAGCTTTAGAAAGTGAGAAAGAATACAGATTTTGTTTCAGATATCTGTATGGCCTCTGTATCACTGTATTTCGTAACCTTTTCTGTAATTAATGTAAGAAGAAAGAAGTGGTGGCGTTGTTTTAATTAGCCCGGGTTTAAAAGAGAGGGCAGGCTCTAAAAACTCCCATCTGCTGAGTCAGTCTGTAAGCCTGTGGGTGGGTGTATTTTGAGAGGGAGGAGTGTTACTGTTTATAATATCACATCAGGGATGGACATGAAGATTTGCAGCTTATAAGCAAATGTGATTCTGTTATTAGGCCAGAGAAAGAGTTATTTTTAACTTTCTTAGGATAATGCTTCTAAAGAGCTTGGCATAGTTGTTGCCTTTTCAGTATCATTCTGGCTGCTTTTGCCCTACTTTTGGCTGTTATCATTTCTTAATGAAAAGTGGCATCTCTTTTGTGGGAGAGTGGCTTAGAAAACTGGTGTGTCCCCTCTGTTTAGACTCATGAACTCTGTCAAAATGCATGAAGCCAAATGAAAAGAACAATTTGATAAATGGTCTATTGAATCTTAGGTTTTGCTTCTAATAATCTGGAGTACCATGAAGAGATTAAGAATGTCTAAATTACAGGAGGTGTTAAGCCAGACAAAACTGAGTTAATTAAGTAGACTTTTAGAAATGACAGAAGATTTAATACACTATTATGTAAAGTGACAAGACATCCTTAATGGCTAAAACTGCACATGAACTTTATACATAAAGTTACCTTTTTGAGGAAAGGTTAAGGCATTCACTTAATATTGTGTCATATTAGAAAGTATTAAATCTACCAGAATTTTATCAGTGTAACACACAGTTCATTGGAAATCTTGCAGTCAAAGCATAGTTCCTCCTGGGGTTGTTTGTCTGAGGAATTTGTGCAAAGTCAGGTAGGAGAACGTGTCTACTCAAAACCCTCACTTCCTTCCTGATACCTTGATGGAGAATCCCAGCTCCTTGATGGAGTGAGTGTAGCAGCATGAACACCTGAAGAAGTTTCCATCCAGAAGCAAAGTAGGTGTCACAGGCTTTCCATATGTCAGTGATGTATGCTGCTCCTGCCTCGTAGGACTTGTTCTGTTCCATGCTGGAAGATGGTAACATAGCCCTTCTACTCACCTGGGTGATTTTTTAATCTGAATTATTTATCATTTGTTCCCTATCTCTGGCCACTTAATATTATTATTTATTGTTTGACTCTAAATGATTTTAGATATGAAGGAACTTGATTTTGTCAGGCATAAGAAAAGCAAGGCAAGTGCACCCACAGCTGGTGCGTATTGAAATTCTGAAGGTTTGTGGTGACTTCTATTCCTTTGATGTGACCAGTGAGCTACCATTTCACTCGTGTGCCCTCCACACAAGAGAACTGAACTACCACTGAAACACTCCTCTCTGGGCTTAACATTCTCTTATCTCATCTGTAAAACTAAAAATATTAGTGTTCTCCTGGTAGTGTTCAGAACACAAAGTGTTCTGAGTTTTCAAACAGCCTCTCAATCTTGGTGGTGGGTCTTAGGACTTCACCCTATTAAGCTCATGTACTTGTTAGGAAGACTAGTAGTGATTTAGGTTTGTGTAGTTACCTTGGGGTCTATGCAAAGTACTGTCTTGGTTTTCAGATGGTATTCATGCCAGCCCATATCTGCTGCTGGAAAAGATGCTCTGGAGCGTCAGATGATGCATGTGTGGCTTTGAGAATCTATGCTTCTGGACAGCCTTAGTCATGCAGAAAAGTTCTTCAATTCTCCAGGGGAATAAGCAGCCCCACTAGAAAAATGAGCCCCATTTGATATGCCTTTAGCAATCAGTTTGTTTCCATTTCTCTGGAGAGAAAAAGTGAAAAAAAATCAACTTGGTCTGTTTTCTTTCTTTCCTAGCTATCTTGTGTCACGTTTTATCTCTGGCTCAGCCTATCTCTGGCAGCATCCTTTAAATTGTATTGCAGGCAGTGAGATAGGAATCATACCCTGTCAATAGTCCTCAGTTCATTTGCTTCTTGCGTCACTGGGGAGCACAAGTCATATGAATGGCCTCACGCAACAGTGTCTGTACTTTCATAATCCCTGTTATTCACTTGTTATTCTCAGTCACTTGATAAAGTCTCTGTCTGACTCATTTTTAGTGGATTTGCTTGTCTGCTCCCTCCTTCCCCTGTTACGCCAGCAGTCATACAGAGCTGGTGAATGACTTGGCCAGGCTCCCACAGAGGCAACACAATGTTTGCAAAACAGAGGGTCACACATGGGTACGAGCTCCCTCTGCTTCTTCCCTCTACTATCACCTGCTGGGACACTTGCTTTGGCAAATGCCAGACATCTGGGTGAGGAACGGCAAATAGGTGGAAGGAACGTGGGTTTCCTGCCCTGTGTAAGAATATCCTGAAGTGCTGCTGTAGTTGTTGATCTCTTGTCCTGTTTGGCATGGATATGCGTGGGTTGGACCTGATGATCTCTTGAGGTCCCTTCCAACTCCTACAGTTCTATGATTCTATGAGCCAAACCCGTTTCAGTTTCATGACCACACACTTACAAATCTATTACATCAGCAGCCTTAGAACAAATGTACTTATGCAAGTCCATGGACAAGTCAAGAAACCGAGATGATGTTACCCTGCCAGGGTGGGCTTCCCACCTGCGCTGATGTACATCTCAAAAAATGTTTTCCCAGTACCAGTCAGTAGAGTAACAGAAGAGTTGGGATGCAGTTCCCCAAAACCTGGCCCTTTCTGTGCATCATTGTTTGAGGACACTGGTGAATTTCAACCCAGATACTATTTTTACCTTTCGACATTGCTGTCTTTTAAGTATGACTGCAGGATTTAAGTGCGGGTCCTAAATGACTCTGGCCATTTGAGAGACTGTGTTGATACTGGTAAACCACTGTGTCAGTCTTGGAGGCTAGAAGGAGCATGCAAGTGATCTGTCTGCTGCTTTTCCTAGAGATTAGGCGGTATATTTGTGCTGTACCGCACAGTGCTCAGGGCAGCAGCATTTGCAACGCAGGTTCTCTCCTCTCTCATGACTTCATGGGAGCTTTGGCATCTGCAGGGTTCACCTTCTGCCTGACATTCTCTAGTGCAAAAATTCCCTCTGCTCTCTGTGTGTGAATGCATTAGTAATTTTTTGTTTCTGTAACAGAACTGATGTTTAATTACTACAGTTGAAGTCTTGCTGGAAAAGCTGAGACACTAGCTTTTACATCTGAAATAACACACTCATGCTTAAGTTATGTCCTCTCAGTGGACAACAGAAGCAAAATCGAAAGGAAGAATCTGTTGTTCGTGTCATCTCTGCATCAGAAAATAACAGCTGGAGCAATTCTGGTTTCTCCTGGTGGAATTTGCAGACCTACTGGCATCTTGTCCTGTTTTGAGTGATCCAGTCAGTGGTCCCAGGATTCCAGGGGCTGTTGTGTCAGCTATACCTAGCTGGGTGAGTTTTTCTGAAGTCAGAGATGTCATTACTTCAGCAGGCCCTGGGCTAATTTGGCAGTGGTGCGTCTGAGACCCAGGGAGGACAAGCATCACCACTTTGGTATAAAGGCAACTTTGAAACAGCCAAGGGTCACAGTTTTGCCTGTCCAACTAGAAAGGGGAGTGATAGACCACTCTGGCCTCCAGCCAGAACTAAATCACCACAGACCTTTTTGGTGCCCAACGTGGGGCTCGAGGAATTTGAGATAAGTACACTAATTGGATGAGGGAATGGGCAGAACAGCCTGAACATAGCTGGGTAGTGTAATAATTGTAGAGAATTTCTGTTGGGATGGGGATTTTAAGCACAATTCTCATATACGTGACTCCCAGAGGCGAGGGGTGGAGTGTCGCAGTTTTGCGCAGCTGGGTGCTAGGAGAGAATGGGGGCTGCAGAAAATGGCTGCTGCAAGAAGCAGCTAGGAGTTCTCTGCAGGCCCCAAAGTGTAAACAGCAGCCGATTGAAGGCCAGAGTTGCTGCTGACCAGGACCAAGCCAATTAGCGATGGTCACAGCAACTCTGTGAATCACAAAAATGCAAGCAGCTGCATTTTGCCACCAGAGAAGGGAGTAAGAAGATGTAAGGAGCTGTGCAGACACCAAGGCCGAGGAGGGGAGGGAGGAGGCACCACAGGTGCCAGAGAGAAAGATGCCCCTGCAGCCTATGGAGAAACCCATGGTAGAGCAGGTGTCCCTCCTCAGCCCATGGAAAAGGCCGAGACCCCACCTGTAGCCTGTGGAGAGGCTCCATGCTGGATGGAGCAGGTAGAGACATAGAGGAGATGCTGTGACCCGCGTTGGAGCAAGCCCCTGCCAGCCCTTGGAGAGAGACAGAGATGAGCAAGAGAGAGATTTGTGACAGGTTTGCTGGGGAGAGGCTGGTGACCCCGTGGAGGACTGGGACTGAGAGCCATCATGATTTATGACGGTCCACCATAGCAGTGACCCATGGCAGGTAAGCTGATGAAGAGATATAAAGCCCTGTGGGAAAGGACTCACATTGGAGAAGTTTGTGGAGGACTGTCTCCCATGTGTGGGACCCCATGCTGGAGCAGGGGGAGAGTGTGAAATGAATGCCCCCCCAGCCAAGAAGGAAACAAAATTGCAAGGAACTGACTAAAGCCCCCATTTCCCCAGTCCCTGCCCCACCCTGTGCCACAATGTGGGGGAAGAAGGGAGTGAAATCATGACTAAAGTCTGCTAAGAAGGAGGGGCGGGGGTGGGAGGTAGAGGTGTTCTAAGATCTCTGGCTGAGGGAGTGGCCCCTGAGCAGGCAACCATGAGCTGAGGCGCCGGGGCGCGAGCCAAGGCAGGAGCCGGGCGGAGCCGCCGGCTCAGGCCCGGTGGAGGAACGGAGCCCGGCGCGGCCCCGCTTCCCGCCCCACCAGGCCTCCCCTCACCCTTCCCTCCCTCTCCTCCCTCCGCCCCGCTTCTTCCGCGGCCGCCCCATGCGCGGCCGGCGCTGAGCCCCGCCTGCCCTTGCCCTGACACCCCACTCCGCCGGGCCGGCCCCGCTCCGCTCCGGCCCCCGCCCTGCACGGGCTGCTCGAGTGGGTGGCCGCTCGCCCTCCTCTTCCCCCCACCCCTCCCCTTCCCAGCCCCTACTCCAGAGGCGCCGGGCCCCTTGGATGCCGCCGAGATGGGCAAGGTGCTGTGCAAGATCTTCGGCAACAAGGAGATGCAGATCTTGATGCTGGATCTGGACGCGTCCGGTAAAACTACCATCCTGTATAAACTGAAGCTGGGCCAGTCCGTCACCACCATCCCCACCGTGGGCTTCAACGTGGAGACGGTTACTTATAAAAATGTCAAGATGAACGAGTGGGATGTTGGGGGCCAGGACAAGATCCATTCCCTTTGGAGGCACTACTACACAGGCACAGAAGGGTTGATCTTTGTAGTGGACTGTGCCGATGGCGACTGCATCGACAAGGCATGCCAGGAGCTCCACCGCATTATCAATGATCGGGAGATGTGGGATGGCATCATCCTCATCTTTGCCAACAAGCAGGACCTGCCTGATGCCATGAAACCCCATGAAATCCAAGAGATACTGGGCCTGACCCGAATAAGGGATAGGAATTGATATGTGCAGCCCTCCTGTGCTACTACAGGGGGCGGACTCTATGAAAGGCTGACATGGTTAACATCCAATTATAAATCCTAATGAGAGAATAACTATTTAGTCTACAAAGAATTAAAAGAAAAAAAAATAACCCACATGGCTTTCGGGAAGAATGATTCTCTACTGAAAAGTTAAAACGAAAGCATCTCCAAGTACTACCCTTTCCTTCTGCACACTTGACTGGATTCCTGTTCTAACTCTTTTTTGCTTGGTATTAGGATGCTCTAATCTCTGAATGTGACACGAACACAAGCACTAGATGCTGTGGCAGACTTCCAGCAAACGGGAAAGATTTTTCTCCCTCCTTCTATCACTTGCTGTAGATTGCTACTGTTTTGCATTCCCGCAGAATATGTTGATAGGTCTCCTTCATCTAGTAAACTGAAAATTGTTGCTTAAAATCAAACTGCAGTCTTTTTATATTTAAGGGCTTTTTTAAAAAAAAAAAAAAATTCTGTTAATCTGTAACTTTGTCTACCTTGACTAAAGCAATGCTTTTGATACTGTCTCCCATGACATCCTGATAGCAAAGATGAGAGAGCATGGGATAGATGAGTGGACAGTGAGGTGGGTTGAGAACTGGCTGTCGGACTGAGCTCAGAGGGTGGTGATCAGTGGAGCAGAGTCTGACTGGAGGCCTGTAACTAGCGGTGTTCCCCAGGGCTCGGTGTTGGGTCCAGTCCTGTTTAACATCTTCATTGACGACCTTGATGAGGGAATAGCATCGACCCTCAGCAAGTACGCCGATGATACAAAGCTGGGAGGAGTGGCTGACACGCAGGAACACTGCGCTGCCATCCAGCGAGACCTGGACAGGCTGGAGAGCTGGGCAGGGAGAAACCAGATGAGGTTCAACAAAAGCAAGTGTCAAGTCTTGCACCTGGGAAGGAATAACCACTTGAATCAGTACAGGCTGACCTTCTGGAGAAGAGCTCAGTGGAGAAGGACGTGGGGGTCCTGGTGGATGACAGGTTGGCCATGAGTCAGCAGTGTGCCCTGGTGGCTAAGAGAGCCAATGGGATCCTGGGGTGCATCCGGAGGAGTGTGGCCAGCAGGTCAAAGGAGGTGATCCTCCCCCTCTACTCTGCCCTGGTCAGGCCCCACCTGGAGTATTGTGTCCAGTTCTGGGCTCCCTGGTATAAAAAAGACAGGGGTCTCCTGGAGAGAGTCCAGAGAAGGGCTACAAAGATGATTAAGGGCCTGGAGCATCTCCCCTATGAGGAAAGGCTGAGTGAGCTGGGACTGTTCAGCCTAGAGAAGACTAAGAGGGGGGCCTTATTGATGTTTATAAATATCTTAAGTATGGGACGCAGGGGGAATCAGCCAGCCCCTTTTCAGTGGTCTGTGGGGACAGGACAAGGGGCAATGGCTGCAAGTTGGAGCACAGGAAGTTCTGCACCAACACGCAGAAGAACTTTTTCACAGTGAGGGTGACAGAGCCTTGGCACAGGCTGCCCAGGGGGGTTGTGGAGTCTCCTTCTCTGGAAATATTCAAGACCCGTCTGGACACCGACCTGTGTGACCTGTCCTAGGGAACCTGCTTTGGCAGGGGGTTGGACCCAATGATCTCTCAAGGTCCCTTCCAACCCCTACGATTCTGTGATTCTATGAAAAAGAAAACAGCTCATGTAGAAGTTACTGAGAACTCCATTTTCACAGTCCCTGCAACCCCCCACCCCCACCCCAACCACCCATGCCATGATGTGGGGGAAGAAGGGAGCAAAATCCTGACTAAAGTCTGCTAAGAAGGGAGGGGGGGGGGGAACATGTTTTAAGATCTGGTCGTGTTGTTTTAAGATCTGGTTGCACTTCTCATTATCTGACTCTGGTTTCCCTCTGTGTCTTTAATGTAGTGTAATAAATTAGATAGTTTTCTTTCCTTTGCTCTGTGTTGAGTCTGTTTTGCCCATGTCATTGATGACAGGATGATCTCTCCCTGTCCTTACATTGACTCCTAAGCCTCTCAATATATATTTCCTCCCCTGTCCAACTACAAAGGGGAGTGATAGACCAGCTTTGGTGGGTGTCTGGCCTTCAGCCAGGGCTAAACCACCACACTACTCAAGTCATCGTCAGACGATGTCATGTCACCTCTCTTGTTCCCAAGTTGAAAATTAGTGTTGCTGTTAGCGAAGACTTTGTAAATTGATGTTTCTCATAGTAGAAAGAAGGTGCTGTACTAAACGGTAAGGAATTCATTAGATGTTGTACTGAAAGCTAAGGATGGCCATCACCCTTATCTCTGGGTTACTGATATTACTGTAAGGAGCAATGAAAGCCATGTACCTCCAGTACAGGTCTAAGTGCCTTTCTAAGTAGTTGCTGCCACCCAACATAAATTTTAACATGTTCTCTGGAGAAAGTTTCTCTCTGAGACTTGTGTTACTGGCAGCCCTTGGAATTTGTAATTTGGTGGTCACTTTTCCCTTCCTACACAACAGTTTTTGGTGTGTTGTTACTCATCAAAGACTCCAATAAAAGTCAAACTGAATTTTACACCTATGGCAGCATCTTCTCACAGCTACTGAGGCAGGAGAATATTTTGCCATTCTAGGAATCCTGTTCTGTTCATAACAACACCAAGATACATCTGAAACAGTGTCAGTGCTAACAAGAATGTTAATGCAGAATGAAGGGGATAAGCCTACGTGTGTAACTTTTGTTATTAGAACATTTCTTCATCCTGGTATTTTACAGTGCTTTCTAATGAAGAAGAGTACCTGCTTCTTTTGGGCATAAATCCTGAGGATCCTAGAAAACATCTATATCAAAAAATAAAATTAACCCATCTACTTCAATTAGCCAAGCTTTGTGAATAGCAAGGCATGAATTAATACGATACTGGAAATATTTTAAAGACTTGATTTTTTTCTTCTATAGAAATCTTGTAGGTTCAATTCTAAATGCCTCTTGTCTCGTGCACAGCAGATATTTATACCTTTGGAAGAAGCATCTTCAGAATACATGCTTTGAAAATGTTCTTCAGTAGTGCAGTCATTCTACTTCAAATTCAGTATTTAATTTTTACCTGTATATAACTCCTGTTAACTGGAAAACTCTTAAATTCTGATTGCAATCAAAATGTAAGTGGAGTAGAGAGAGATTACATAATTACTTAATTAAGTTGTCCATTATACATCTGTCACAAAGTTTTGGGTAATCCTTCATTTTTCCCTATATCTGATACCAAGTTAGGCTGAAAATATAGAGATAACTCAAATATGCAAAATGTAGGTGGGTGCAGTCTTGTGGTCATGTTTCTTAATCCTAAGGTACATAAAGCATAAAACATAAATCCCTTTAATATTAATATTACATGTCTTTGCAGTCTTTTGGTGTCTGGGGCAGTGAGCTGTCTGTAACACAGGACATTTCTAGTTTGACGCTCTGTGGAGGTATGGCTCATTACCCTGCTTTAGGACAGCATGTGAACAGGAATCCTTTGCATCCTGAGGCCCAGCCACTGTGCCTTTGGTTTGTCTGTTAATGATTATTGAAACCACAAGTGCTTGACAAATTGTACAAACGAGTCAGCTGAGAATTTGGAAATTAATTCAGAAGCTGCTCCTGCAAGGCGCTTCCTATCAAATATCATGAAATAATAATGGTCCTAATGCTGTTCTGAACTGTCTGGCTGAACTTTGACATAAAGCATGGAAATGACATTTAATGAACTGGGGCAGTCATTAACCCAGATGTCACTGTGATGCTCCTCTCTGACCTCCTGTTTAACTCAGTAGGTTTGCACGCTGTTTCCTGTGATAGTTCTCACCCTGCAAGCGTTCATAGTCTGTGCAATGAGCTTCTCAAAGATTCTATATATGAAGCCTTCTGAAATACCTTACTCCACATAAATCTGCAGGTTGTATAGTGTTTCAAACATGTTATGGCTGGCAGATTCAGTGCCATACCCTGTGCAATCAATCCACCTTTCTCTCAAAAGAATGGGGAAAAAGGTTTTTGTGGCTTTTACCCTTTCAGCTTTCCTGACAGTTTGAACTTGGTGCACTGTTCCCACTATACTTACATAAAATCTATTTTGTTCTTTGCTACCTGCAGTACATCTCCCCCCTCCTTGTGTTTCTCAGCATGGCTACAAGCGTGCTGTCCGTGGGGGGCATTCTGTTCCAGCAGGCGTGTTCAGCAGCCTGATGTGGGCAGTGGGCGGCCGGTTTCCTTGGCCACCAGCCTCGGTTCACTCTCAAGCCAGAATCCCTGGTGTCAACAGCAAGCTGATGATGATTGTCCCAGACCATAAGTCTCAGGTAGAACAATGTAATTTTTTTTTTGTAATGGGGGGAAACCATTTGGAATCAGGTATTTTTGCATTTTAAACTTTGAGTTGAAATGTTGATAGGTAAGGAGAGTAGCAGCAAACACAAAGCAAGAGCTGGGCAGACGCAGAAGAATCAGCTGTCGAAGCCAAAGTGGGAGGCGGCATTTAATTATACTAGGGGTTTGCTAGGCTTGGGGTGTTGGTGGGCTGAAGTGTTGATGTGAATTTGGCATAGTGGGTGTAATGCACAGAAATAAAGCTTCAAACATGGATTTTGTTTTGAGGGAGGATTTGGGATTTTTTGGATATCCCTTTCTGAGTTAGATTGTAAAAGAATTAGATTGAGGATGATGAGGGGATGGAGAAAGAAGTGGCACGCAGGTGAACCCAAAGCACTTTTCTCACTCCTCTGATGCTCCAGAAGCTGTTTTCTGCTTTTATCATGATACCTGCCCATCGGTGATAGCGTGTTAGTCTCGTTGTTGTCACTGGAACTTGAACCAGGTGGAAGCATCAACCGTTGTGAGTTGGGTCTTGAAGGCAAACCCAAGGGGCATGGAAAATAATGCAGAATTTTGAGTGGGTTTTTTTACCCCTTGAGTCAAACTTACAGATTTTAGTTCTTGTTTGCCCAGTGAAACCATTTTCTTTCTTTTCTCCCAAACAAAAGGACAGTTTCAACATAGTACCAGAGTTTTTAGAACAAGCACACAAAGGCGTGCAAGACTTCCCAAGACTTAGGTTATTGTAAGTCACACTCGCTGTGTTTTTTCCCTAGGGGAAGGGATGTTTGTTATAGTCCCATCTTTTACCAGAGCTCTAATACAATGTGGTAGCTTGTGGTGACACATAGTAAAAATGTACAGCTTGGTTTGCCCTAAATCTTTTAGGGCAGGGATGCACAACAAACAAAAGCAAGCCAGTTGCATCTATCAATTATTCTCTATGTTTACACCTCAAATACAGCCTCGTACCCACATCTTGTACCCACCACAAGACCGCAGTTCTTTCTGCATTCGTAACGTGTTTGGCTAGCAGGATCAGGGAGAGCTATTGCGTGTGTTGGACTTGAGTCTAGGCTTGATGGCCAGAACGGGCAAGCCTGCCTGTTTAGACCAACCATCTGATCACTGCCTAGATGCTGTATGCCAGCCAGCTGCTGCCAATCACCTGCAGGCCATGCCAAAAATCTGTGAGCTGGCCCAAGAAGTGCAGCTGCAGCGGATGCGCTAGCCTGTGCCTGGCTGAAGTGCTGCTGTGTGTCAGCAAGGCTGCCAGAGTTATGAAGAGAGAGTGAAAGCAAAAGTTAGGAGAAAAGAGAGGAACTCTGCACACAGTAATTGTTTAGCCTCTGTAATTGCTCATGATTTTTGAGTGTTCTGTGTCTAGCCTTACTGTGAGTGTGTAAATTTGAATGTTTCAATATAAATAGCATATCTCTTGGGAACTCTTTCTGCCTGAAAGACAGACAAATAACTTGGGACCCAGATATGCATGCTTAACTCTCCTGAGCTAGGGTTTCAAAATCAAATGCTACAGTATTTTCAACATGCAGACTTGAACAGTTACTATAAAGTGTATAGTTAAACTTATTACTTGTGCATGCTCTGTGATTTCAGATGTGCCCAGCAGTGCCTTGTGAGAACTCCCATGGTGGTTTATGACATTTTAATGGCGATTCTCACCAAAGCCATTGCAAGTTTGCAGCTCTCTCTCCTCCTCTGTTAAAGGCAGCTACTTGCTCTTCTTGAGAAAGAAATTATGAGAAATTGTTTCAGCAGGGACGGGTGTCTTGTAACTGCTTGTGCCAATGAGGTACTCTGTGCAGTGGCAAAAGCTGTGGTGGCAGCTGTCTTTACTGAAACTCCTGAGTTTTGAGGAAGCAAGAAATGTGGTGGTGGAAGGGGGAGAGCTGTTCTGTTTGTATTTTTGCATGTGTCAGAGTAGTGTGGCACTAGGCAGTGCATACAGCAAAGAGGAAGGGCTGAAGGACATTGAGGAAGGTATGGATGTCAGTGTTGACCATGCTGAAGTTAATCAGAAACTATTTCAGGGTGGATGTTCATGCCAAAGTGCTTTGTCCATCTCCTTTAGGTGCACTGATTCCTTCTTCTGTAATTGTCTCCCTACACCCTCATCCTCTGTAACAGGAACAGAGGTTGCAAAATGCCCCTCAGAAACATCTGAAAGAGAACTCAGAAGACTTCCTTTTGTATTGTCTCATATGAGCTGTGTGCTACCCACTCGTGATATATACGGGAGAGGGGAAGCTGCTTTTCCTTGATACCATGACTCTGTAGCCGTAGATCACAAACGGAAGTGGTACCCAGATCTTGCACCTGAAGACTTAAAGAGAGACAGGACCGTCCATGGAGCTGTGAGAGATCATAGAGTGGGATGGTACTCCTGAAGTGCAATGCTTCCTGAGCCCAGGAAAGCAGGTCCTGGGGAAAGCCTCAAGGGAGAGTCATAGCTGCGAGCTGAAAGTTTCATTGAAGTAAAGGCCAGCTGAGGACCTTAGATGACTTCAGCTTTTTCTTCACTTTCAACCAAAACAGGCAATTTGCAGATGATGTGAGTCCCTACATTCAGCTATACGGCTGAAGGGAGGTGATAAACTATCATTTTTCTGGACGTGAGAAAAATTAATTTCTCCAAGTAAAAGAAATTGGGTGTAAGGTGCCAAAAGATGTTTGTGAAGGAAAAGTTTATGGATATTGTATAGCAAACCTCAAGAAAAGTTTTTATCTACTGCTGGGACTTTGTGTGTAAAGATCCCTGAAACGGGATATGAGGAAAAAAATAAATACATGTACTTCCTGTTTTGTCTTTGATTAATCATCACAGTCTTTTCTCTTTGGCCTTTTATTTTCTTCCCTTAAAAATTAATCTATCAAAATCCATGGGATTTGATGTAAATGCTTTGGTGGGTTATGTCAGAGAATATAGTGGCTGTGTAAGTATCTTTTACCATTATTTAGAAACACCACCAGCTTGTTTCATGTGTTACTGGAGAAAAGGGTGAAAATCCTAGAATACGAGGGGATTTAGAGGAGCGACCCAAATGTCCTGAAACTTTATGAACCTGGATTTGATCTGTGTCTTAAGCCACATTGAATAGATGGCTTATGCATGGTAGTGTTTTCTCTGTGGGTTTTGGGACTGAATAATTTGGGGAGGCCCAGGTTGTTGCTATTAAACTTGAAATGAAGTCTAAGAGATAATCAGGAGGGGGAAAAAAAGAAAAGCGAGGTGTTCCTTGATACCTGGTTTCTCCTGCTAAGCTGCACATTGGAGTCCACCCAGGAAAATCCAAAGTGACATTTTCACAGGAAAGAGACCAAGTATTTGCCTAAACAGAGTCAAATGTTATGTGGAGCTACTCACACCATGGCTAGTTTTGAAGAAACAGCTGGATGCAGTCTATGTTAGGCTACATTAGGAAAAGTAATAATGTCAGAGTGTGTGTCCCACTATAGTAACTGGCGCTGTGAAATCATTTTTTAATTTATTTCACTTTTCTTCTTACTGTATTCCCAAATGGCTAATTAGAGTCAACAAATTGGCTGTAGAATACAACAAGACATCATGCAGTCTGCCAAAAGGAGTGGCTGGCATCTGTACAAATTGGGTTATGATGTGTTTGAAGGCTTAATGTTGAAAAAAGCTTTCAATATTCTCTCCATCCTCCCTGTCCTCCTACTGAAGTGACTCAATTCCAAAGGCAGCAACATATTGCTCCCTTGCTATCAGAGGTTTGGTTAACAGAAATGAGCTTCTCTGTGAAGAAACATGGTCCTCTGCGAATTAAGTTTCATTACTGTACTAAGTAACCAGTCAGCACGGTGCCTGAGTGAGGGATAATTTGGACATAACCCAGCTGAAGTGGTGTGATAATGGCTGCACTAGTTTGGCTTGGCAAACATTGGGAGTCCTGAATGTGAGACTTCTGTAGTTCCAAAGCAGTGTATGTAGACCTGCCACAGCCCTAAGGAGGTGTTGGACAATATACGCAGGTGTGCAGTTCTGTGAGGCTGTATGTCCCCTCCCTGTGCCTTGTAGCACAGCTACAGGGGGGTCTGAAAAAGACTGGTTAAAGTGGATGTGGCTATTCCAATCTCTTTCTGTACCATATGGCCCAATATGACATCATTTGCTTCTTCTTGGGTGGCCTTGCTATCCTCGTTATCTCCACGTACTGTCCAATGGCTTACAGTGGCTGATTGGTTCTGAATTTGCGTGCTAATGTGAGTTACATCAGAGCCCTGATGTTAATTTCCCAAGTATGTTTTTAATTACATAGTGGAGGATGTGTTTGGCTGCCAAGGTTATGCAGCAACTGCTGTCTGTATTATTTTCTAGGAGGATCAGCTATAAAAGCTTTTACCCAGAATAGCGTGCTGCACGTGGATTCAGAGGTGACACTAGATCTTAGGTGGACAAGATGGGAAGAAGCTAGTCTTTTTTCATGCAGTCTCCTACTTCGTGGAGCCTTCAAATTAGCCTAATTTTCAATAGCTTCCAGTAGACCTACACTTGGAGCCCTGGTCTTGTTTATAAATAAGTATTTAAAAAAAAACCCAAAATAAACCCCAACAAAACAAAAACCCAAACCTAAAAGCATTCAGCTAAGCTGACCTAACTCCTGCTCCTGTGATGTCTCAGTAAATGCAGGGCATTGTTGGCACTGGCCAAAAATATTTCTAAAACATGTTGCCCTGCTGATAATTGTGCTCTTGACCAATGATGGTCTTTCCTGAATGCGGCCTAGTCTTGAGAAGCTGTGAAGAAGCCCACAGGTGTGGGCACGTAGGTTTCTGTGTCATCCAAAGTCCTGTGAGAATATGTGCAGTGTTTGGGCCACGGGAAGCATGGGCTTACACAAAGGGAGGTGGCTGATATACATGATAGGTGTTTGTAGCTTGTTGGCTGTTGAATGTGAATGTCTTTATTTCCCCGATACAGGACCAAGCACAGTGGTTGTAGCCATTGTTGTAGAAGCAGTGCTAAACAGGCTTAATGCAGATGACCACTTTTCAAGATTTGCATCTGTCATCCTGTACTCAGGCATTTATAATCCTTGCTGTATATCTTAACAAAGCAATCTGCTCCTTGTCTAAAGGCAGTTTCCAAATTCAGATACGCTGCTTGTCTAGTGGATTTGGAAGGGGATTGCATGCACTGTCACACTGCCTTATTCGACCCTTTGATCTTGCTCACAGTTCTTCATGCATAAAGATTTTGAGAGCGTTGGTTTCCTTCTCTCTTTGACTCAAGTTTTTTTTTTATCTAAAAT
The DNA here is from genome assembly GCA_027925045.1 of Hypotaenidia okinawae. Lineage (NCBI taxonomy): Eukaryota > Metazoa > Chordata > Aves > Gruiformes > Rallidae > Hypotaenidia > Hypotaenidia okinawae. The sequence continues at coordinate 49,425,455 of BSDF01000002.1, read as the reverse complement.
ATTTAATTGGAACAAATTGCAGATACAAAAACCAGAGCTCTAAGACAAACATTTAATGCCTCGGAAGGGAGAGGGGTCAACTTGAGTTGAAAACACAGGCTGTAGAGTCAAGATGTCTGAATTGCTTTCTGAACATGCTAGATTTCCAAAATAACTGGAAGCAAGTCTTTCGGTGTCTTGGTTTTTCACCTGTAAAATGGATTTAAAGGATATTTGGGCATTCCTTTTATTTACCTGTTGAGATTTTAGTTGTCTTCCTTTCAGAGATCTTAACTGCTGTAGGATAATGGCATTATTTTCAGTGAGCTAGTAGGTTTCAAATAACTGTGATATATGGTATATACTTACTGATTGTAAAGAGTAGTAAAAATCCATATAAAATTAAGCATGAAATAGGATATATGTAAAACAGTTTTATTAGCTTCTTCACCTACTGTAGAATTATAACATTTTGTCCCTTAAAGACTTCATCTGACAAAAAATTAGGACTTGGATAGTATATTGTATCGCAGGATTTGGCAGTTAGCTCTGATCTGAAAAATACTTCTGTTATTATTTACTAAACAAGTTCTTGTACTTACCTGTGTTTCTAGACTCTTTCTGGAAAATCTCTTTTTCTTACCTGTGACTTTATTTTAGGTATACTCAATAAATAATCCCGTTGTTGCAGCTTGCGGAGTATTTAATATTATTACCTCGGGTTGTCTTATTTAACTAATATTGTAGCTGGATTAGATGTACAAAACCCAAATATTTTAAAGCAGCAGTACTAGCCTGTTGTTATTCAGGGTATGATTCATCCCAGGTATCAAATGCCCATGAATGTAGATCCTTTTATTACTTTCCTTAACGTACTGGGAATAGGTAGATACTCTGAATGCTTTATGTTGGTGCAACTTACTTCTGGGGACTGGCAGAGTGTTTAATTTTTTTCCCACCTTGAAATTCAGGTCAAGTTTATTTATTTGTTTCTAATTTTTGTTTAGTTTCCCTCCTTCCCTGGTGTTTCTATCCCCCGGAGTCTCTAATTTTTTCAAAAATGAACTTCTGAAGAAAATGAGAGAGGTGTTTGCTGTTTTTTTTTTAAATGGGAGTTCATCATAACTAAAAGAAAAGTTGAGGGTAAACACTGTTGAGTATTCGGTATACATCCTTTGTTTCCCATCAAGAAGAGATAATTGTTCCGTTTTCTGTTACACAGTTGCCAGATTTAACGTATCCATCTAACTTCATAGATACTAATCTGGCTTCTAATCTGTTCTGCATCTCAGTTCTATGATTCCTTTTATGTTCTTTCTGGGTCCAAAAAAATTAGTGTCTTATTTTAGCTGAAAATGTGTTTGCACTATCCATAACACCATCCTTAAAAGATGGTCAGTAATTTTTTTTCCCCTCGGCTATGTTTGTAATAGAAATCCCTTTAGCATCTGCACTGTCTCTGCAACAGGGAAAATACAGAACTGCACCGACTATGTGATCATATTTTAGCATTACATGTAATGGGCTTTTCACATCCTTGGACCTGCTGGGCAAGGACTGGTGATTTCTCGTAGCCTGACCTCCTAGAAGAAGGTCAGTATGTTAATGGAGCAGCACATACACTGAGGACATTCTTAATGCACTCATTGCACAACCTGCCTGCTCCAGTACTCTCCAAATTTGTCTTCAGCAATGTAATCGAATCATTTATCCCACCTTCATGTTTTCCTAAGGGAAAAAAAGGACGTAGAAAAAAGAATGGCAGGAAAAAGGGGCAGAGGCAGGATGAGAGTTGCCAACAGCCTGTGGCGTATTGAAAGGCACAGACTCCGATTGTGGTGGATAGAAGACAACTTTAATAACAACTGAGCAAACTCTTATACCCTCTTGGCGACTGATGCAGCAACCTCGAGTCAGGTTTCAGGACTTTCACAAAAGGTTGTCCCAGGGGCGTCTTTCTGTCTGCACCTTCCTTAACATGACAAAGCACATCGTGCAACCACCCTGCTAAAGGACGCACAAATTTAGTTCTTTACACAACCCTCTTTTCTGCTTTTTCTCTGGCTTTTGCAGCTTGTCTCCAACAAGCAGAACTGTTTCTTTTTCAGGGGCTTTTCCACTTCCCACATTTCCCCCTTTTGTATTTACCAAAAAAAAAACTTGTTTCTAAGCCATTGGCTGTTGAACCTTGTATATATCTTAACAAACACAAATTGGAATGAAAACAAACACAAACATTCTAATCCTATCTGATGCAGACATCGCTACAAAAAAAACCCTCCATCACTTTGTCAATACTTTTGTGAATTGACTCTTAATGCACACAATAGAGTCCATCAAAGTTCTGACAACTGTGACATTGGTGCAGTCATCACCATGCAGGTTATAATGGTGGTTGCAACACAGAGGGCTTGATCCATTGTGTTGGCACACATTTTGGGCCGGAACCTGTGGAAACACAAGAATACCTTCTGCCCCATGTTATTAGAGGGAAAGACTCTCCCCATTGATTTGTCTCTAGGGGTTTTTTATCATCACTAAAGCCTTATTATTAATTTCAAGATGAGTTTGCGAGTTAAAATGATGCTGTATAGGAGGCCCATCTTCTGTCCATCAGTAAACACAGTGTTAGGCATTAGTTATGGGAGTAATAGCCAATTGCAAGGTAGGAAATAGTGAAAGCTAGTTTAAACATTGTATTATTTTGTGCCTTGGAAAAGGAATACTTACCTGTCCTGTGTAAGCAGCCAACACACACTGAAAAACAAAAGACTGGTGAGTTAACGAATTTGTGTCCTGTGGGAGAGTGAGGAATGCTTGCGATGTGTTTTTCTCTGCTGTAAGAAACGGTGGTGGTTTATGTGCTATACAACCTGGGCCATCATCTGGTTTGATAGTTTTTGGAACTCCCAATTAATAATGCTGCAATTTCGTGACCCAAAGGCCTGTTCTTTCTGCTGAGGCGGCCTAGCCCGCCCCAGCGCTACCGGTGCACATGCAGCAGCAGCTCCTTAAGGTGGCCGCTCGGGGTGGGGGGGTGACTGCTTGTCACAGCATGGCCTCCACCCCGCGGCTGGCCATGTCTATCAAATTTGGATTTACACTGATTTGCCCAGTGCTGCCCTTTGTGGCAGCACGGACACACACCCAGCCCTACACCTTGATCTACATTTGTCTTTGGGCAGTTTTTTTGGAAATGTGCATTCTGACCACAGGAATAACATGGCTGCGATCTGACTGGCGCTGCCGCAAATGCCTCAGCAAGTAAAGACAGCTCCTGCTGCCTGCAGCCTATATCCATACACGTGGTAATCGTATCATCAACACTGGAGTTTTCCAAGGGCCGCAAAACCTTTTGGCAGTCTGAACTAGCATTTTCAATTGCAAGTTGTTTCAATATATAATCCCAAGCCGTCTCATTCTCAACTTGCTTCTGTAAGGCATCGTTAAGCCTATCCAAAAATTTCATAAATGGCTCCCCTGGTTCCTGCTTTATACGAACAAAACATTGTCTGTCCTCCAGCTTCAGGAACTCTTTTAAGAGCTCGGAGCGCAGGTTGCTTGATCTGCTGCAAGCCTTCAGGAGGGATTCTGGCTGGAGCTGCAGTTGTGCCATAATCACCTGCTCCCAGCAACAAATTTAAATCAACAACCCACAGAGGGTGACACTGACCCAGCGCCTGATTTTCTTCAGTCTGAGACCTAGCAAACGGTCTCATTTTTGATTCCCACATAGTGTATTGCAGATCAGTCATAATAAGCCGAAACATGGTTTTAAAATCATGTGGGGTAAAAACAGAACTATCACACAGAGACTGTATCAAATGGGTAGTATATGGAGCACTGAATCCATGATCAGTTACCATATGCCTGAGGTGTTTTATAAGGTTGTAAGACCGACCCTCCCATTGTGGTTCTCGTTCAGGAACATATGTGACCAGGAAGGCACCCAAAACGCCCACATCCCCGGCTGCCTTCACTTCCTTTCTTACAGCTGCCCATTTATCGTGCAAGTCTGGGGGATACAAGTCAGGCTCCTTTTCGAGGTCTATCCACCCTGGATGAAATGGATCATCCACATCAGCATCGGTATTATGAGGAGGTCTTACAGTACAGTCTGTGGAAGGGGGCATCGGTGGTGGTGGGTCTGACCGCAGCATAGACTTCTTTGGCCCCTCACCCACCTGAGAAACAACATGCATCTTTAAGGTCTCGAAAATGACCCGCCAGGAGGTTAACAAACCAGCCGCCATTTTAGTGGCACAGTCCCAAAGTCTGACCCCAACTTTATCCCAGATTTCTGGATGATAAATATTATGACTGTTTGTGGAAGGATCACTTTCAAAAGTCCAAAGAAAAAATCATTGTAATTCTTCACTATCCTGCAGATAATTTTGCCTGAGAGCAGGACGGGTTTTGAGAAACAGATGTATTTCTCTGTCAGGCCTGCTAATCTGTGCTTGCAGGACTGCTTGGATTTTTATTATTGTGATACAAGTATTTACAAAAATAGAGGTTTGGGTTGGATTTTTTTTTTCTATTTTTCATTATTCAAGTAGCTGAAAATCCATATGAAAAGTACATTTGTATGTGTGCCCAGATGTAGAGCCCCTGTTAGTGAGGCCAGCTGGGATTAAAGTCTCATTTGTATAATTTGTAAAGGCTTTGGAGTTTTTCCTGTGGTTTTCAGCCATAAGCTGGAATTTAGCTTTTGTCAGACTGCTGGACAGCTTGCACAATAAAGCTTCCAACTAAAAATATTTCCTGTGCAACAGGGAAAACCCCGCCATTTTAAATGCAGCGACTATGAGGTTGGTTTGAAAAACCAAATTATTAAAAAAGGAGGGAGTGGGGGAAAGCATGTCCTGTGTGTTTTAAAGGCTGAATCAAATAGAGCTCCCCTTGTAAGTACCACAACATACAGGAGGCGATTTCCTGCAAAAACAGAAACAGAATGGTAAAGAATTTAGGAGGCACACGTTGTGTGCTCAGGGTGCTCACTTGCACACAGCAGTAGAGAGTAACATTGCAGAGCATCAAATACCCTCGCTTAGTCCTTACTTGCCTGTCTCCAGTGATTGAGATGACCTTCTGAGGCTACTCCCCTTCTAGCTTGTTTTCCACTGTAATTCAATGGAATCTCTGGATAAACATGCCAGGGTAGTTTGCTATCTGGGGAGTGTGGCATCACTCTGTCTCACTCCTCCTCCTGCTACGATGTGTGAGCGAGTGGCGAGGAAATACATTCCTTACACCTCCCAGCTAGGGACCTGCATGGGATGTGGATTTAGAGGTGTCACGCTCCTGCTGGATAACACAGCAGTACCCCTAGTCAAACAATGTGTTTCTTAGGCTCTTCTGTGGCTTGTGGAATCGTGAAGCTACAAATGCATGTCATCTCAGAAAGGGGTGATGGAGTCACTGTGTGCACAGCTCCCAGGAGAAAAGAGTGCAGCCTAGTTTAGCAGAAGTTGGGCTTGTGGGCTGAGATAACCAGTGCAAAAGATGGGAACTGAAATGATGCCATTTCACTCCCCAGCAAAGTTGTAAGGGTTTTGGCTTGTTGGAATTTTTTTTCTTCTCCCCCTTTTTTTAAATAATCTTGAAATGACTCCAACTTTCTCTTTGATTGTATGTGGTGATGAATCTTCTCATCCTTACCGGCATTTTGCAGCTGTTTGCTCACAGTTTTCTCCCAATACAAGAACAGAAATGGACCTTAAAGCAGAGGATTGTTGTCGTTTTTGCGTTTTTGAGCTCTATATTAAAAGCCCTGTGTATTTTTCTAATCAGGATTACAGAATTAATTTGCATGGTTTATCCTCTGGTATTTTTTTCTGATGGAGCTGAGTTTATATCTCTTTTGTGAAAATTTTTATGCTTCATCGACCTCACTTCTTTTTTTTTGGTTGTTCATCTGTTTTTCAAGAATCTGTGGATTAAAAATGAAGTTTCCAGAAAGAAAAGTCTTCAATTAGGTAATTTGAATAACTAATTAAAGTGGCTTTATGTTCTTGCTTCATTTGGTATCTGCTGTAGTAATGCAAAATGTTTCTCATGTGGGTGAATGGTGCATTTATTTGTCGCCATTTATGTTCAGCTGTATTTTGACTGCAAATACTTTTGTTTCATTAACATTATCGCAAAGTTGAGTGACCAAATGTTGCTGAGAGTGTTTAGATCTTGCTCTCTACATTCTGAAGTTTATTTGCATGTGGTTTCTGTATGAATTTTCCTTCACTTCAGAGGGTAAGGTGTAAAAAAATATATTTGTAGTCATAGCACAGCCGGAAATGAATTTCTCTCCAATTGAGAACGTGTTAATAACTCTTGCTGTCGTTGTTTCTTAAGGAAGACAATGGCATATATTCATTTTGAGGTACTATCAGTGTGGATTTGTATTCCTTTTTCCTGTCCTCTTTTAGAAATCTGCAGTAAAAATTAAAACCAATGTATTGTACCGAGTAGATACAAAAGTGACAGTATAAGAAAGTAAATCTGTGTTCAGCGTAGCTGTATGGTTTGATTCATGTTTATTTGTATTTTGCTGCAGCATGTTGTGCGCATGCAAGTGTCATAAATTTACTAATGATGCAGTATTGTTTTATTCTTATGTTATGCCTGAAAAGACATCCAGTAGAAGATAACCAGGATATAGAATTTCTTCCCTTTGAAAAATACAGAGATACTGAAAATTTATTTTATTGGAAATTAAGGGAGAAAAAAATCATGTGAAATTAAATTTCTGGAGGAAAATGGATTCAGATAAGATAAAACATTTCCTCATGGTTAAGGGGGAAGGAGTTGTTTCAGTGGTGAAATTTTTATTTTGTTTATTTATGATTTTTATTTATACCTACATAAATGTCATGAATGTATCCTGTAATTTAAAATATCCTTCTAAAATGCACTTTCAAGTAGAAATGTGAAATGTTCCATATTGGCAGTTTCAGAGTGTTCCAGGTTTTATACAGGCATTTGGATGTGGACTTGTTTCAATTTAGTTTCAAATATGACAGGATCTCAGATTCACAGAATCGTAGGGGTTGGAAGGGACCTCCAGAGATCAGCAGGTCCAACCCTCCTGCCAAAGCAGGTTCCCTAGGAGAGGTCACACAGGCAGACGCCCAGATGGGTCTTGAATTCCAGAGAAGGAGACTCCACCACCCCCCTGGGCAGCCTGTCCCAGGGCTCTGTCACCCTCACTGTGAAAAAGTTCTCACACATATTGGTGCAGAACCTTCTGTGCTCCAACTTGCAGCCATTGCCCCTTGTCCTGTCCCCACAGACCATGAGAAGAGGCTGGCTATTTCCCTCTGTCTCCCCCATTTCAGATATTATAAACATTAATCAGATCCCCTCTCAGCCTTCTTTTCTCAAGGCTGAACAGTCTCAGTTCATTCAGCCTTTCCTCATAGGGGAGATGCTCCAGGCCCTTAATCATCTTTCTGGCCCTCTGCTCAACTCTTTCCAGAAGAAAATATGAATATCCGATGTCTGTATATCTAAGTTTCTTCAGGGTTGAGAGGTAGTATTTTTCACCTGTGTCAAGATACACATTTTAATGAAAAGCTTAAGAGGAAGAAACTTGGCAGCATGGTAGGGAAATGGTTTCCAGGCATGGAATGAAGCATCTAGAAGGGTTGAGAAAAGAAGGTGACATGTTCTTGGGCTCCATTTACATGATTGAGACAAGGACTACCGACCATTCTTGGCTGCAGTAATTTTTGAGGCTGGAAATGACAGCAGAAGTAAAATGAAGAGAAATGGGCTTTTTGTGCAGGTGGGGTGGAAGTAGCATGGATATGATGTAAGTAGTCTTCTGAATAACAGGTTTCGTGGTTTTCTTCTCAGGGACAGTTATTTGCTGGTTGATAAGAAGATGTAACAGCCAAGTGCCTGGATACCTCCCACAAAAAAGTGACATTTTATCCCACTGGTGTATCTGCCAGCTAGTGAGGAGATAACACTTTAAGTCTTGTTTCTGTAATTGTCAGTTTAAAGAAAAGTTGGAGTGAAAATACCCTTACTTAGTTCAACAGGCTCTTTCGTTGTGAAGAGTTGGCAGCTCCACACTGCAGGTCTCAGCGAGACTTTGATGGATGTGTGACTCAGAGCATCGCGTAGCCCAGATTCAGTCTCAGTGCGGCATAGCTGGTGCTCTCAGCGGGATCTCATCCATCGTCTGCTACCTCCTAACCTGACAGTTACATTTGGCTTTTGTGAAAGAGTCCTGCTAAGGCCTCAAATTACCAGGTCTGGGATCTGTATTTGAGCAATGATATAGACCGCTTGGGTCTTTTTTTAACTTGTCCTGGGGAAAAAAAACCAGGAGGAATTATCAGATGGCTAGAAAATGTGATGGAATAGGATTATTTAGCCTTTAAAAAATTAATAATACGAGAAATAAAACCCTCAAACATCCTAAACTGTCTTGTTTAAATAGAAACAAGGAAGATTTGGCTTAAATGTTAAAAAAACCTTTCAACATTACGATAGGAAAACAACTGAAGTGGGTGGCTGGGGGAGCTCTGCAGCATCAGCAGTCAGTAAGAACATGATGGCTATGTAGCTGCTGAGAGTGATGGAGGTATTGCTCATCATCTGTGGGACATGGGGAAACACCTCTGTGATCACATTTCTGTCATGGCCTAAGGCTCTGCCAGAGTGGCTTTAAAGAAGCAGTGGCTTGTACCACAAGCTCTCTGCAATGCAGCCCTTTGAACTTTTAGGTTCAGTAGTCAACTCTGAATAAATAAGCTTCAGTCACAGATGTGCATTTTACAAAGCAAAAATGGGAAAATAATATTCACTGATGGCTTTAAGACAGGGCAAACATCCATGTAAACATATTGTTACTGCAAAAGCTTGTTAGCTCTTGCTGGGATACTGTCAGGAGTCATATTGGATAGGGCTTCTCACATCTTTTACTGCTGGTAGATGCCTGAAGAGAGGTCTTGCCCCTTCTTAGGTCATTGCTTTAACTGCTGTTAACTCTCCACGGTCATGATGTCACCCACGGTGTTTACAGTCAGCTAAATTACAGTGGAGCACTGTGTTAGAAAACCCTCTTCTGTTTAAAAACCAACTTTTATAACTGCAGTAAAATACGTATTTTCACTCGAGTTACACTAAAACACAACATGCTTCCTGGGAACAGCAGGTCAGGTTAATATGCCAAATACAGATTCAGTTGTGAGCCAAGGACTCCTGGCTTACAACCTTGCAGGGAAAATACAGGGCAAAATAGCTCTGTTAAATGCTGACATGCTCTACTCTCATTTGTGTTTTTCTACTGAAGGTTTGAGCCATAACTCTGCTGATACCTGGTATTGTCTGTTTTCCTCACCCTCTGCAGGACAATTATCCTCTCTGGGCAACAGACCTGAAGACGGTCCTCACCAAACTTGTACTCATAGGTTTCATTCACAAACCTGAATGATAGCTTTGTGCCCAAGTTAAGCCATGGGCTTTTTTAGCCTCACCATTTTCATATGAGAAGTCTAAGTCAGGGTGATGTGCAAAACCCACTGAACCTGACCTACATTCAACCACTGTTTGTTCCAACCTTATCCCCTGCAGAAAGTTTAAGAGGGAGGTGTCTTGATGCAGTAACCCTCTATCAAAGGAACCTCTTTAATTCTGGGGAAATATAATTGGAAATCTATAAAATTCAGAGAAGACCCAAATAGCTTCATAGGAAAAGTAAGTTAAGTGTGCAGATGACTGATGAAAAAAGAAGGCTGTGGTGATGGAAGAGCATGCACATCGTGCTGGGTAGGTGAAACTATATTGTTAGCTTGCAGCATGGGTGGGTGTAAATGGCAAAAAGGTGTAAATCTAAACTGAATGGCCTAAGCACTTTAGGCCTCCTTCCTTGGGGGAGGACTGTAAGGGCATGTAGTGATAGGACGAGGAGCAGTGGTTTTAAACTAGAGCAGGGTAGGTTTAGATTAGACATTAGGAAGTTCTTCACTCTGAGGTTTGTGAGACACTGGAACAGGCTGCCCAAAGAGGTAGTGGAGACCCCATCCCTGGAGACATTCAGGGTCAGGTTTGATGGGGCTCTGAGCAACCTGATCTAGTGAAGATGCCCCTGCTTACTGCAGGAGGGTTGGACTAGATGATCGGTATTTAAAGGTCCCTTCCAACCTAAGGCATTCTATGTCAGGTCTGGCATTCCTCAAGGAGAGTTTGAGGGCGTAAATGCTCTGACTGGGTTATGGGAGCCATAGCCCTACATAGTTGAGTTTACAGATGTGTTCATCTCAGGTCTGGATCTCTTGTATCTTATGGGCCTGACTTTGTCTGAACTCATCTGTTCTGGAAGATTGCAATATACCACCGAGCAAACCTGATCCATACCACCAAGTTACGTGTGTCTGCATCTGGCCAATGGTTAATCATTCCATGTAATGTCTGTCAGCAAATGTATGCAAATATTTAACTGCAGTCTAGATATGATCTGCAAGGAATGTTTCTTTGCTAGTATACAGGGTACAAATATGAGTGTCCTTTGTTTCCTTTTCTTTCCTTTTTTTTAAAAATAAAGCATCAGTTAAGTCTGTTATTTACTTGAGAAGGACACCTGTACCTTGTCCTTCCTGTTTGCAAAAAGGCTGATGAAGCTAGATGCTTTCCTCATGGTTTCTTACATGCTGATTACTTTCCAATAATTAAATTATATGCTTAAATACCAACAATCTCGTAGTTTCTTTTAATGGAGATTAAATGATTAAGCTACCACTGGGAGTGTGGGTCCCAAATGCACCTGCACGTCATGTAGCTGTGGACTCTATTGTCCAAGAGCTTTGAGGAGCCCTAAAGTGTGCCTAGATTTAGTTGAGGTAAAGCCAGATTTGTAGAAGATGAGTCCCTCAAATAGTGTCATTTGAGGATGGTCTGTTGTCATGTCAAACATTGAGTCCTGAGCTGACAAGTGCAGAGTGCGTAGAAAGAACAATTGCACCCTGTCATCTCTCCTCTAGCATCTGCTGGTGATCAGAGACAGAATAAGAGACCAGTAGAACCTTCTATTTGAACTAGTATGGCTCATGATCTTATTTTTATAAGCCTGTAAAATATTTTAAGGGAGGGTTACAATCGTTTGCTGTAGCCTGATGCACAATGCAGCAAATGATTCCTGCAATTTGGCACATGCTGCAGTGAGCAGTCCTTGGCATCTCCCTTTGGGAAGCCACCAAGGCTTGGTTTAGAGGGCCCTGGTGGCAGGTGTGTTAGCACTTTCCCCAGGAGTCAGGAGTAGTTGAACTTGTTACAAGTTCTGGTCCTTCTTCCTTTCAGAAAGCATATCAAGGCTCTCTGTGTACAACCTACTGTCTTCCTCTCACACCTAACTTCCTGACTCCTGATTTCAAAGCTAAAGGAGCGAGTAAGCAAATTTGAGTGTTGCACATACAGCTGTCCCTTCCTTTTTTCCCCTCTGTGCTAACCTTAGTTTATTATTTCTTGCATGTTGCTCCCTGTTGGATTTTAAGAGCCCAAACCGGGCAGTGAATTTCTCAGTGAATGGTTGGGAGGATGCGTTGTTTTTGGAAATGCCTAATATAGTACAATAGTGTCCTTTGAGCTCTCTGAATAATTAACATACTGTGAACTGCAGTGCCAGAACTGGGCTGGGTTCATCTTTGCTGGCACAGGCAAGTCATGATTTCACTGTTATGTACAGGGAGAGTTATTTCGTTCTACTTATAGGAAAAACGGAGTTGATGTTTTCCCTGGGTTGGGCAGTTTTCATTTTGGGATAGATGCTTTGACTTGAGATGGCTTCTCCTGTGCTCTTACTTAGATTTTGCTGACTGTGTAGCCTAACATCCATCACACACCGCTGTAGCCTTTCCTGTGATGCACCTGCACGGGTCACTGTTTCGTGGTTTCTTGTGTCGCAGTGTAATCTGGGTGCCAGCCCTCTGCTGTGGATAATCAGAGGAAGAAATTTTCTGGAGCAGCACTTCTTAAGCCACAAGTGATCTGCAGAATGCCGTTAGAGGAAAATAAACAGGATTTCAACTTAAAGCTTGGGAAGGAAGTGTCACAGAGAGTTAACAGTGGCCTTCTGGACCAAATTGTTAGGAGCTGTTGTTCTTAAGGAGTGACCAACTGCCTTTCACGGGCAGGGGATACACGCAAAGCAATCAGAAAAATGAAAGTCTCCTCTGAATGACTTGAGCTTGGTCAAAGGTTGATGTATGGAAGTTCCTGTTCACAGCTTCAGGGGACTGAACTTTCTCAATTACTTTGAAGTCTGATTTTTAGCTGAGTGTTGGCAGGAAATTCACGTGTGTGCTGTTTGTGTGCTCTAGTAACAATTCATGGTGAAGGGAATGAAGGTGAAGTTGTATTCTTGAACCTGGATGTTTGATTTCACTGACACTGAAAGGAAGTGAAATACTTTAATTCAGTAATTCATAAAGAACAGTACATTAAAGGCTCTAAAACACCAGCCCAAGGGAAAAAGCAAATATTGCTATTGGCAGAGACAGAATATTTCAGGATGCTGAGCTTGAAGCAATTTTACTCTAGAGTAAACAAGAAGTGACAGGCTAAATCTTAATTGTCTCTCAGAGCACCCAGCTGAGACCACTCAGTGCCTGGGACGTGGAAACAAGGGCCTTGAGCTTTGTATTTTTGTGTGAGGTCAATACAGGGAGACAGCCCATGTTGGGGGCCTGTGGCAGACAGTGTGCCTGAAATGGCATCATTTGGATTAGCTGGAGTTTCCCATCCATGCTCCAGTGCAGCGAGAGAGTGATGGACACACAGCTCCCCAGGGCTTCAGGGATGTCGGTCCTACAGCACCGATCACCTGCCTAGGGAGTGGCTAAAGGCAAAAATATTTAACAGCCACATGCCTCTGCCTTCAGCCCAGCGGTGTTGCTTTGCAGGTTGTGCTTTGGAGGGGTCCTGTCCGCCGATGTCCCAGCTCAGACACAGGTCAGCAGGCAGTCTTCCTCTGGCTCCCAACTCCATCTCTTCTCTCCTGGCAGAGCCTGCAGATGGTTCAAGGAGCCTTGGCAGGGCTTTGAAAGCGTCAAAACTAGATAGTGATGTTGCTTTTACAATGAAAATTTAATACTTCAATATTTCTTCCGTTTGATGTGGTGGCGCTGTGTTTTGGAGTCTCCCCCAGAACAGCAGTTCTGGTCTCTGCCTACTCCTGTATTTCAGAGGGGGCTTGTTTGGCTTTTTTAAAATTTTCGTTACTTACTGTTAAAAAATTGTCACATTCTCAAAAGTAAACAGGTCTGAGAATTGTAAAGTAACTTCCTTCCTGGCTGAATCCATCCAATTGCCAAATGCAGATCTTGAGTGACCCAAGGCTGGAAGTTACACTAGGGCCTCTGGAGTACATGAGCACAGCAGGACAAGCACACAGTAACAATTTTTAAAGCCTTCCCTCTCCCTCACGAAAGTTATTTTCAGAAACTGTTTTATTTGGTTATTTGTAAGCTTGGTTAGTTGTTACCTAATTGTCAGTTGCCTGAGAAATTGCTGCTGGATGTCTGCATTTAAGGACTGCTGATGCACGTTCAAGAATATTAAGCAGCTGTTTAACGAAGACCTTTTTTACAATGGACATTACTTTAGAGAGTATGCTATTAGGTCCTTTTTATTATTTCCTGTTTTACGACGTAAGAACCATAGGGAACATCTGCCAGCTAAGCTATAAAACCCCAACAAATTGAGTTTATAATGAAAATTGCAACCAGCCAACGTTTGTTACTAGTAAATGCAGTCATAATGCTGGGCTAATTGTGGGGCATGGGAATGAGTTTAACAAGCTTAAAAAGAAGAAAGGAGTATTGGAAGGAACACCTCTTCCTGATAAAAAGAACTGTAAAAATTACATTTACTCTGTGATTATTAACACTGTCATATACCCAAGGGTCATAAAATCAGATTTCCAACATCTTAACACGTTGTGGAACATAGACAGAATCGGTGTGGCTGCAGGGATGCCACAGATTGTGTCATGTAACCTAGAATGTGATTCCTGTTCTTCCAGAAGAAAGATGGCAAAGGTTATGGGTGAAGGGAGAAGGGATCAGCCTCAAGAGCTGGCACTCCAGGGCCACCTTCAACTGAAGTGAATGTAAGAACCTCAAGCAGATTGCATGCAATTCATGTCTGTTGTTTTGATATAGATAGATAGATTTGGAGGTGAACTCAAAAGAATTAATCATTCGGTACAACCCTTTGTACAGTTGTTGGTGTACAGGTGAAGTGTGTGACTCTGCTTTTGGAGTAAGATTGTGGGGTCCGGAGCGTTTGCTGGCCTGACTGTTGGCACAAAGCTATCGAAGATGCGGTGAGCTGGAAGTGAAAACTAGACTGAGCTGCAGTCTAGTTTCTCTAAGTGACAAGTTCATAGAATAATAGAAAGGTTAGGGTTGGAAGGTGTCCCAAACATCATATAGTTCCAACCCCCTGCCATGGGCAGGGACACCTCCCACTAGCCCAGGCTACTCAAGGCCCCTTGCAACTGGGCCTTGAACACTGCCAAGGAGGAGGAAGCCACAGCGTCTCTGGGCAACCTGTGCCGGTGCCTCACCACCCTCATAGTGAAAAACTCTACTTTCAAATTACTTTGGGAGAAAATATCTTACAAAGTTTTTATAAGGTTCATGGAAAAATGCTGGTATAAAATGCTTCCTTGTAGTTTAACTTGTGTTATGAGTAGAGAATTAAGGTCATGAACATTAAGGTGGTACTACCTTACTGAGATTACTTACTACTGGAGCTTTATACTGCCTTTAGACCAAATAAAACCTCACAACTTTTTAGAAAAAGACAAAAAATTTGAAGTGTTAAATCAGGCACTAAACAGCCTCCTCTGTATTGAGTAATAAATAGTTATAATCATGCATGAGTGGAGTCTTTCACATGATTTTTCTTGTGATCATCACTAATAATGAGAGGTGTCTCATGTCCCCACTCCCCAGCGCAGCTGGTGTGCCTTATTTAATTCCCCTCAGGAGAAGGCTAAAAACTGAGGATTTGGGTGGTGCAGGTAAGAAGTGTACTGAAAACCACTTGTAAAGGTTTTGGATATCCATTGCTCTTACGGTCCTGTCTGATTAATGCAAACATACTGCTGAATTGAAAAGCAGACAAGGGGCTTTTTAATACTAGTTCAACTTTAAACCAAAAGCATCTGCCTAGCTCTCACACTTTATAGTAAGGCAGAATTTTGAAATCACAGTAATCCTCTCTGCCAGAAGCACATCAAAATGCAACTCAACTCCATGGCGATATTATATAACATAAATAATGTCCTTAGCATTTAAGACTATTTAGAAATACAGACAACAGTCTTTATGGCACAGAGAGAGAGGGAAATGGCTTCAAGCATTCCTGCTTCTTTAAAATGCACACAGCTAATATCCTGCAAGTGTGAACTTTGATTTTATGGAAAGAACTTGCACGCTTTCTATTGGAGGTAATAAGGGAAGTGTTTCATTTTTACAGCTTAATGCCAGTGCTGTCAAAGTCTTTCATTATTTTGGACTCGACTGCTTTTGCAGAATGCATCTCTTAAATATGGGTCAACATTAAAGGATTTTGCACTAACTTGAAAATGCTCTTATTTATCCTTTGAGTAGGTCCTTTATGTTAGTATATATAAGAGAACTACTCCTTTCTCCAAATCCTTTCTCCCCAGGAGGAATCAGCAGGGACATTGTGACTTATTTGAAAGTTAAGAGGCTGAAAAGCTTTAGAGGAGGCATTATAATCTGCTGTAAAACGTGTGCAGGACAGAGGCATAGATTTGGAGTTGGTAGCTCTCCAACACGTAGAAGAGAAGCATGAGATGATTAGATTACTCACAAAGCATTAATCCTGCAGCAATGAGGAAATTTTTTCGTAAAAACCCCAATCTTGTGTTTACACCAGATTAGTTAGTACAAAGAGCCAAGCATCTCTTCTTTTATTGTTGTTGTGAGATGTATAATCTACTATCCTTTTTACTCTCCCAGAGTTCATATGCAGAAAAAGTTATCATTGCAAACACAAAGCCTGTCTCCAAAATCGTATTAGCTGCAAAGCTTTCTGTTTTTACAGAAACAGTATTGATCAGAGACAGAGAAACATGGCTGCATGGGGAAGAAGATAGGGAAGCAGGCTTTCAGTGGGTCCCATCTCTCATTTTCTCCAGTCAGCATTCATAACTATCTCAACTCATACAGTTTGTACAGTGAGGTAGCTGTCTTGCTGCTTTTGGTACCTTGTCACTCAGACTGAATATTAAGAACTGGGTCTACTTGGCTTCCAAGAAAATTACAGCTTTGAGCAAGTGGAGCTGGGGTTGCTTGGTTAGCATGCTAAGGTAGTTGGTAGGGATCTTGAAAGTCCCTGTGCAATATATCTGAGGATTCAAGTGCTGTGAGTCCACCAGTGGCGATAGTGCAATGACACTGTTTTGTGGACAGTGTGGATGGAGTACACTGTGTTCCCTGAGCACAAGAGCATCCTTCATGGCCAATACCTCCTGATAAGCCACTTCTAACCTGGATGTGCAGGCTTAGTTTTATCCATCATGTTTGTGACTTTGCTCTATTGACTGAAATCTTACACTGCCAGTACCTATAGAGACTCGGTGGACAGAAGCGAATCTAGTCCAGCAAGCAGGAGACATTGTGTTTGGTCCTTTCTGTCATGGTTTGCATGAGCAAATGGTCCCTGCCCACAAAGAAAACATGTTCTCAAAATAGCAAACAAGATTTGGTTTGGGAGAGAAATATGCCTCCACTCACAGATTCATCCCAATGCCAGCAGCCAAGCCCTGGTCAGCAGGTCAGGACTTGGACAGTCATTGTTAACAGGTTTCTTGGTGGCAGCATTGTAGGAAGTCAGAAATTCTGTACACCCAGAGAGACCTAGGCGTGCTTCCCATTGCTTGGGCACTATCACCAGCCACTTGAGCTTCATCACATGTCAGTTGTCTGTGCACTGTAAGGATATTTTCCAGAAAAAAAAGGATTTTTGCCGTTGTCACGTGTCAGTGGTATTTGTAGAATGCAGAATATTGAAACTAATCTGCCTCCTGGGAACCGTAGTTAAGCTTGGGATATTACTGTGCAAATAGATAGTAAAGGGCTAATATTCTTAGACTATGTGTAAACATCCCTTAGACAGCACAAAGAAATAAGACACTTCTGTTCCACTATGTGCTTTTTCTTCAGTTGTCTTCAGTAGAGCAAGTAATGTGACTTTAAGCATTCAGAGTTTAAATATGATAGGCTTCATTGATTTTTACTTTTCATTTCCCACTGCTGGTGTTTGCTACTGAACACTTTCCAGTAGTGGCAGAGAAGCGGCCTATATCATGATGTTCTGCTTTACATGAAGTGAATATTCCTTTTTAGCAATATATTGAAACTCAAAAAATCCAGAGCCAAACTGGAAGCATGTAGTTGAAACCTCAGGCTCAGCAGGTTGGTGTGTTATTGAGTATCACCCAAGGTTCAGTCCCGAGTAAGAACTGCATTGCTAGCCTCTCAATAGGCAAGAATTTATTTGCTTATGAAATGGTGCGTGGTAAACAAAAATTGTGGATTGTCACTTGTTTTGCACTTTATAAAGAAAAGTCCAGACTCCCTGAAGGAAAAACCAAAGGCTACAGTGGGGCTTTGGTTTTATTTTGTTTTTCACCTATAATCCCAGGTTTAATCACAGAATCACTGGGTTGGAAAAGATCATCGAGTCAAACCATACCTGTCCTTTACTAAACCATATCCCTGAGCACCTCATCACCCGTCTTTTAAATACATCCAGGGTCAGTGACTCAACCACCTCCCTGAGCAGCCTGTTCCACATCCTTTTGGTGAAGAATTTTTTCTTAATGTCTAATTTGAACCTGCCCTGGTGCAGCTTGAGGCCATTCCCCCTTGTCCTATCACCTGTCACTTGGGTGAAGAATTAATAAGAATTAAAAACCAAGAGTTAAATCATCTGAATGTCTTCAAGTCTGGAAGTGGTGAAAGCCCATCGTTTCTTTACTGTTTTGTATATTCACACTGCTCACTAACCTTAGTTTTTTGCTTTCTAAAATCTTGGTGTTAAGAATCGTCTCTCTGCTTAGTTATGTATCAAGCTCCATAGGACTTCTGATTCAAAGACCCCTGTTTTTATGATGATTACAGAGGGGAAATTTCCGTTGCAGCCCTTTACTGGCTTGTCTGAATGCTTTCATGTCTTACAAAAATACCTTCATTCCTGCAAAGGAAATGCAGTAAATTAGTTAAAAATAAACTACTGTGGCAACGTACAGGAGGAACAAATGGGCTCAGACAGAGAAGCAGACACACAGAGTTCACTGGCTCAGACTTATTTCTCTTCCTGGAGGCTTTTGGGTAAGTCAACTTTAATCTATAGGTGGAACCCTGGGATCCCCTTCTTCAGTGACACCCTTAGTAGGAGGCACAGGGGTCCACTGTGGGTTACCCTGCAGTAACCTGTGGTTGTGTTGCCTGGGAATATAGCACAGGCTTTCTCTACCCCGGTACTGACGTAACAGTAGGAAGGAGCAAGGGCCCATTGCCAGCATGGAAAAGAGTACAAGCATGACAGTATCTCATGGCTTTGTAAACATATATGAGCTCTGGGGACAGATCCATTAGGATGAATTATTGGATGCTTACTGGTGACCGTAAGAAACCAAGCTGCAGTTGGGAGTCCTTCCCCCCAAGAAAGGTTGTCTGCCTACCACTCTTTACTCATTCTGCTTTGAGGTCCTCTAGTCAGGCTTTGCCTACTCTCATTGGTTTCTAGTCAGGCTTTGCCTACTCTTACTGGTTTCTAGTCAGGCTTTGCCTACTCTTATTGGTTTCCCCAAACAAAGGCAGTGTTACATTTTAATGAAAACGTGGTTGATTTTTTTCAGTGCATCGATGGGCTAAAGCTGTTACATTATGTGTAGATCTGTGTCAATAAAGGCTGGTTTTTAAAACTTTTTTTGCCCTGTTCCAGGGCTTGTTTATGTTTTTCAAAAGGTTGTAGCTTTGGCATTATAATGCAAAAGGGGAGAGCATCTCTTTTGATAGTAGCAAAACCTCCTCAGTATACTGGACACATGCAAAATACAAACAGTAAAGAAGTACTCAAAGATTAATATGTTTGTGCTCATAGGCCTAAAATGTCCTTTTTTTACATAAAAGGCTGGTGAACTGTTTAGTTTATGTGTTGAAGAATCATGCCAAATATGTTGTTTATTTTTCTGACGCAGGCTTCTAAGGACCCAGTCTCTGGATTGGTACTATAATAATGTCAAAAGCCGCTTTAAGTGTTTTGGAAGTGCCAAAGTCCTGAAGAACTTATACAAGAAGCATAGACTGGAGAGCGGAGTTTGTCCTGATGTAATAGGTAAGAACAGCTGTATTGATTTCTTACTGGCTTATCTACTCTAACACATAAGCTGAGACAATGGAGATTATTTTTTTAAAGTTATTTTTTAAAAGGGTTTCTTAAGTTGCCTTTTTTAAAATAAATACCTCAATGGGAAAAAAAAAAAAAAGAGGGGAAATGTGTAAAGAGCTGTTTAAGAATTCAAAGAATATTTATTATACCAGTGATACCATTGCATTCAGTCTGTAAATTGGAATTTGTATTCTAGCCTGTGTTCCAAAATTTATCTCAGTTCTGAATAGTCAGTGAATGAGAAAATAATTTTGTATTCAACATTTGGCCTTGGAGCACATTCTGTGGTGTTTGAAGTAAAATTCAGTTAACATGGGATACATTCAGTATCCAAGTTGACCAAAACTGAGGTTGCCCTGTCCTCACTTAAAGCTTTGCATGCATAAGTATCTGAAACTGGCCACATCTTATTTTTGTATTGAGGTTTACAAAAAGGTAAAAGATCACAGAATCACCTAAGTATTGATGTAGAATCATAGAATGTGTTAATTTGGAAGGGATCTTTGAAGGTCATCTAGTCCAAGCCCCCTGCCAGGGACATCTTTAGTGGCTGAGGTGTGTCACAGCCCCATCAAGCCTGACCTTGAATATCTCCAGGCATGGAGATATTCCAGACTACCGCTCTGGGCAACCTGTTCTAGAGATCTACCCACCCTCATATTGAATAACTTTTTCATAACATCCAACCTAAATCTCCCCTTTTCTAGTTTAAAACCGTTACTCCTCATCCTATCGCTACGTGTCCTTGTGAGCAGTCCTTCCCCAGCTTTCAGGTACTGAAAGGCCACTATAAGGTTCACCTAGAACCTTCTCTTCTCCAGGCTGAACAATCCCAACTCTCTCAGCCTTTTAAATTAAGAGATACAATTCTCTCTTAACTATGGCATTACAATGTGTTACCCAACAAGAAGAGTAGTTGAGTTAGAAGACATGGCCTTTGGTGTCATACTGGTAACTTTAGCAAATTACTCAAAACATGGCTAGCTGAATGTTTGTAATTTCATTGGATTTATTGGACCAGGTACATTCCTAATATAATTATTTTAAAATTTGTACAGAGACTATAATTTTTCTATAGCCCCTACTTTGTCTTTTTCTGAAATTATATAGGATGGCCAGTGGACTCTCTAGTGCTGAATGAAAATTTTAGGTGTTTCTTATGAATGTTGGCATAAAATCTTTTAGGGAGAAGCAGCCTATGCATTAAATTCTGATATATTAGCATTTTTCCTCTTTTTGTACCGAATTCCTTTTTTCTGGAGAAGATTCCTTAGCATTTGAGAACAATATGGAATATATAATGACAAAATAATCTGTGTCAATGAGGGCAGAAGTGGGAGAATGGAATAAAAAGCTGTGGGGATGGATCCTTCAGAACTTTGGTGTGGTGTGTTGCCTTTACTTAAGCTGTAGTCTCACTGAATTTGTCCTTGAACGTAAAGATGAGCAGTACAATGAGGAGTTGCAGTGGCATGTGCACTCTCTATGAGACCTTTCCACAGAAGGCCTAGGAGTCTAAATGTCATTGCCAACCTTCTTCTACTCTCAGTGGGACTGTTACATCACTGTTACCTTTTATTCCCTTTGAAGATAAATGCTAGTATATATCACTGGGTTTGGGCTTATTTATACAGCATTGGCCTTTAAAATGTGGAATCTATTTCAACCCCAAATGTCATAAATTCCCTGTACTTAACTTCTACCACTTAAGTTTTATATCTAGTTGCTGCTTCCTCTTCCTCTCTCTCTCTCTCCCCCCCTTTACTGTACAAATAGTTTTCTCCATCCAAAACGAATGAGAGTCTTTTGTATCAAAGCAGTCATGTTTTGTACAAAAGTTGCTGCCATCATGGTTTGTAGGAAAGGTAGGGGCAATTTTCCGGTTATCCCTCGTAGGGCGCCGTGCCACCAGAACACAAGTGGATATTGGCTCTGCTGTTAATGGGTGCTTCTTACACTAACGTGCAGTGCTGTCTTTTTTGAGCAGAAGGAGGGTTTTTTGAAGGAAGCTTTGAAAATGAAGGAAGCGTTTGTGGCAGTGACTCTACGTTCTACCGGCAGACAGAAGGTATGCTGCTAAAAACTCATTTGATTAAAGCACAGTCCTTATCCTTTGAGTTACTGGACAAATAGCCCAGAGCACTGGTAAGTATTTTGCACAACCATCTTTAAGCTGAAACATTTAGCAAGATACTAAAATTCCTTTCTGTACCATTCTGGAATGTCTTACTTCAGTATTACAGTTAATACCTGTGTATTCCAGTGTGATATTCATAATGTTCAGGTTCTGTTAATTCTCTCCCATTTCCTTTCATATGCTCTTTTTTTTTTTTTCATTCTCTTTCTTGCATCATCTTGGTGTTTATAGGAAGTTTACAAATTTTCTTCCCGTGATTTCATCCTATTTTGCTGGATTCAGAAATAAGCAACATAGAAGTAACTCTGCTTTATTGCATTTAATATTAAAATTTAAGAAGTAGCATAGAACTTGAGACAGACTTCTCTCTTAAGGTGTTTATTTTACTGGGCATAATTATGTATTGAGGAAATAAACTTTGTCAAGCATAACCCAAGATTAGAATATATGCTCAGAATAGGTGTCTGAGTTTTGGAGCTCATTATGCAAAATGCATGTATTTAAAGAAGGTGGTTTTATCTTGTTCTTCACCTAGGACACAGCATGATGGATACCCTTGCTGTGGCCTTACGTGTTGCAGAGGAAGCAGTGGAAGAAGCTATTTCTAAGGCCGAGACCTACAGTGACAGCCTGGTAACAATTTCCCTTCCCCAAAAATGTGCTAAATAGAATAATTATGTTTCTTTTAATTTGGGTAGTAGTACAAAAACAAGTAGATACAAAAGAAGGCATAGAGAAGTAGGGACTGTCTCATGACAAACCTAAAGAGTTTGACATGAGCTTTATGAACTTGTATCCAAGATGCATGTTGCATTTAAGAAGGTGACATGCAGCGTAAGTACCTGTAATCACTTCCCCCAGTGTTGGTAGGGCTTATTACCTATTTCCTGGTGTATACCATTTCTGTGGAAAGGCTGTTCTTACATCATTTTAGCAGCTACAGGTATCTGTTTTCATGCAGGACAAGCAGAACGAGGCTTGTTACTTGCAGGAACACAAGGAGGACCTCATAGAAGAGCTGGCCACAACCATCGTGCAGAAGGTATGACAAGCATTTTCTCTCTAGCTTGTTAATAGCCAAACCGTAACCCTTTCTTCTGGTGAGCTTTGACTCTGCTTATAATGAAAAGGGTGACACCAGTGTGGGAAGTACAGAGGAAATGACAAGTTGCTACTTCAGCTGTCACAGTATTGGCTTAATCAGTTACATCAGAGAGAGAGCTAAGCTTACTCCAGTGCCTGAACTGATGGCCTACACTCTCAGAGCTGAGAGGCACCTCTCCCTCAGCACTGTGATGTACTTTCTTGGAAGAGGGTGCCCCTGCTCAATGTGGGCAGATATTATTGCAGCATAAGAAACATGGCTCTGGACTGTACCAATTATACTGATGCCTACATCTGCAACACATACAAAGAAAAAATAAATTATCAAAATAGAATTCTCTTAATGATGCTGCGAGGCACCAAAAAAAATCACAGAACCCTCTTTGTGCCTGATTTAGGTGGCTCTTTTGGGAAGCTAATTTTTCTCCCTGCAAAGTGCCTCACAGTTGGCTCTGACACAGCATCAAAATGGGGGGCTAGTGGGAACAAATTCCCCTTGAGTTCCTATGGACAGTCTGGAGCAAGGCAAGGTTAGCACGAACAGAGTACTGCTGAGCTCCCATGATCATTGAAGTAACCAGTCTGCTAAGTCAGTCTCCCTCCACGTGACAGGTACCTGATATGATCTTCTCTCTCTCTTTTAGACAGTGTAGATTTTCAGAAACAAAAATAGTGTCCAGATACCCGAAACCTATTTGTTTTCATTGAAACATATGTAGATGCTGTGGAAGCCTTTGAAATTCCCCTCATATATAGTGTTTTATTTTTCTTTGCCAATTTTCTCTTGTCTGAAAAGATACTTGACACTTAGATGCTGCTAATGGTTTAAGAATTACTGCAGGAACAGGTTTCCACATTTTTTAATTCACTTATGATGTTCTGAGAGGCACTAATTATGATTTATTGTACCGATGCTTATGCCCTTGCAAGCAGTACAACCTCAGATGAGAATAAATATGCACAGGCTGTCAGAATCATCCTTGCATCCTGGGGCAAAACCAAAGGGAAACTCAAATGTTCTTCCAAGGCAGTTCCCCTTGAGAAGACAGGGTTAATGTAGTTTTTGCTCCACGCAGCTCAGACAGTATTTTTCCCACTCCCTGCCCCCCTATCTTACAGATTATAAAGAAGCAGAAAAGCAAAACTGAGCAGGCTGAGGCCGACTTTGAATGGCCACCATCCAGGAGCAGCGGCCTGGCGTCCGTTGCTGTCTCCGATCAGAGCATGCTGACTTTCCCAGGGAGCCGCAGGGGCTCCTACACGTTATGGGTGAGTGACTTAACACAGCTGCCGATGCACAAACTGAAGGATTGAAATCATGGGTCAGTCTACTTACTGCCTAGAAGGGTATGTAGAGGCTTGCAGAGAACAAGCCTTTAAAGTGTGTTGTGGAAAGACTGTTTCTCAGCTGGATGGTTCCCTGGCTCACCGTGGGCCATGGAAGTACAGCCTGGACATTGTGATGTCAGTGAGTGTGTTGGGGAGGACTGCGCTTGTGATGTGAGCAATTGTCATGGTTTCCCCCGGCTGTGGGCCGAGATCCACGCAGTTGCCTGCTTCTTAAAGTAAAAGAGCAGGGGAAGAGGGAAAAAGGGGGGAAACAAGGGAAGGGAAAAGGAAGGGGCAAATAACTCCAAAACCAAGAAACTAAGAGGCCCGTGGGTTGGGATAAGGATAGTTTACTAAGAGAACAGAAAGATAAAATATAACAATGCTAACAGGACTTTAGAGCAAAAGAATATGAAACTATTGATACCCAATGCAGTTTCTCCCCGAACCACACAACTCAGGCCGGACCACCCAGAGCTGTCCCGGAACCTGACCGTCCCCCCAAGAAGCACGCGTCCCGAGACTGCCCCTCTTCTTCGTCCCAACAGCCCCCCGTTTTCCTAGGCAGGACGTAATTGGCATGGAATACTCTCTTTGGCCCATCTGGGTCACCTGTCCTGGCTTCGCCCCTCCTTTCTCAAGAATAGAGAAATAGAAGAAGCTAAGAAAGTCCTTGACTGTCTGACTGCAACTAAGAACATCAGGGTGTTATCAGCACTGCTTTCATTTTAACTCCCAAACACAGCATTCCATCAGCTGCTACAAATGAAGTTAACTCTATCCTGACTGAAACCAGGACATTCCACCCCTTATTCCATACCATTTACGTCATGACCAGGTCCAACCATTTCTTTTGGGTACAACCAGCAATCCTGCTGCATGATTTGGAGGCTAATAGGACTCAATGCCTGAGGTTTTATTCCTTAAACCGGTTTTTATCCTCACTTAGCTCTTACTTGGATTTTTGCTGAATGTTGTATTTTCTTTTGTACAGCATTGGATTTCTGCAATGTTCTTTTTTTCTTCCTTATCCATCTTAAAGAAAACAGCCACAACCAACAGCAGAAAAGTAAACCCAACTGTAGAATACTGTTTCTGTCTTACATTAAACAGGATTTCCTCCTCCTTTCACTTATTCCTCAGCACAGTGCCTTTAGATCCTGCTGTAAAGCTGAAGAAAACCTGACAAGCTGCATTAGTAACATTTTAAGAGCAGCAGCCAGGGAAAATAAGTGAAAATAAGCTATCAGCTTGCATAGGCTGTTTCACCATCAGAGAGGGAGGGCAGTGACAGATGAGTTCCAGTGCATTTTGATACAGTGGTTTAAGCTGCTGCTCCGAAGTGTCCTGCTGCTGCACCAGTAAACAGCTCTCCCTCACTGAGCAGGGCCACTAGAACCATGCATCTGCTGTGCCTTAGTTCCCAACTAAATTTGCCATCTTACACAGCCAATTAAAATAGATTTATGCCAGAATATAAGACCCCAGGCCATAATTGCTGAGATACAGACTTACATTCTTGTCCCCTAACTATTTCAGAATTGAAGGAGTAATGCCTTTAAGCTGCTGCTGTTAAACAAGTTATCATAAATCAGGGTGTAATTAAGCGCTTTGCTCTGTAGATCCTTGTGGAACATAAGAGCCAGGAGAGAAAGAGTTAATTTTGTGTCTGACTCAACTGAGTTTTCATTCTGGAGTTTAAGGACAGGACCTAGGGGAACATGCGATTCAAATCCTCAGCGTGGTGGTTTCGACCCAGCAACATGCAGCTACTCTCTCTAAGAGAGAGGGTTTGGGGAGGAATTGGAGGGGGATGGGCAGAGGAAGGGAAGAAAATACCAAAAAAAAGCCCAAACCTCTCAGGTTGAGATAAGGAGAGTTTACTGGGACAGCAGAGAGAGGGAGAGATAACAATAACAGGACTTTATAGCAAAATATACAAAACAGGTGATACACAACAGAGTTTCTCACTGAACCGCACAGCTCAGGCTGTACAGCTCAGAGCTGTCCTGAAACTGGACCAGCCCCAGAACCGAACGTCCTGGAGCCGTGTGCTCCTCCCCCCGACCAGCCCTCCTTTATGCTGGGCATGATGTAATTGGGATGGAATACTCTCTTTGGCCAGTTTGGGTCACCTGTCCTGGGTGTGTCCCCTCCCAGCTTCCTGGGATCCCCTTATCCAAATCATTGATCGAGATATTAAAGAGAACTGTCCCGAGTCCTGAGCCCTGGAGAACACCACTTGTGACCAGCTGCCACCTGGCTGTAATTCCCTTTGCATGATGACATCATGTTGACTGAAAAAACCCAAACGCTTCATTTGTGTCAACATCCTGCCACTGAGCTGTATGTGTTAGCTTGGTTTGAGCAGAGATCTGCCTGCAATGATAAAACCTCTTTCTTACAGGTACCTGCCACAGCTAACAAGGGGGTCCTTGCAACAGATTTATTAGGGCATATGCTCCTAGTATAACCAAGGCTTTTGTGGACAGACTGTGTGGCCACAACAATCCCAAGGGAAGCAAGAAAGGAAGAAAAAAAAAGTACATTGTTTTTCTATCAAAACTATTCAAGTTGGCTGTGTTAGTGTTAAATACATGAACCTGTTTCCCAATAAGGATTATTTAGGTGGAGGTTCCTCTGTTTAGGACTTTGTTACCCGGCAAATAGCAGAAGCAGGATAGATTAAATAAAAGGGAAGAAGAAACATGATTAACAGAAAGACAGACATGCAGAAGAAAGGAAGGCAAGGATAGCAAATCTTCAGGTAGTTCAGATTTCATAATTTAAAACTGGAAATTTATCTTAGAACAAATATTCTTACTTGTCTTCTATGTAGAAGATAATACATGCCATTTTGCTAGCGCACTAGATCTAGTAACGTTCAGTTACTAAGGGTAGTTGCAGCTCTAGAAACCCATGGCATTTAGAAACCCATGTTTATTATTGCATTGCATTTTGTTACCAAAGTCACTTGCTTACAGTGTCAGGGGGAGCTGTAATAATCCCACATATAACTGTGTGGTTATAGCTGCCCAGCAATATTTCTTTCAATTGCAACTATTTGTATGTAGCTCATCCATATCAGCCCAAAACTTGCAGTGGGCTCTGGAAGCCCTGCATTAACTCCCTGCTCGTGCCTCTTTGTAGTATGTAGTGAATGCTGTATGCAGAGAGTTTGAGCTGTCTGAGCTGGGGACAGCACAGTGCCAAGAGACGACTGCATGAGACCTGATTGCATATGGAGCATAATCTATTGATCATAGAATGGTTTGGGTTGGAGGGGACCATAGAGACCATCTAGCTCCAAACCCCCTGCCTTGGGCAGGGTCACCTCCCACTAGCCCAGGTTGCCCAAAGCCTCATCCAACCTGGCCTTAAACACTTACAGGGATGGGGCAGCCACAGCTTCTCTGTGCAGCCTGTGCCAGGGCCTCACCACCCTCAGAGTGAAAAATTTCTTCCTAATATCTAATCTAACTCTACTCTCTTCCAGTTTATAGCCATTAAAATCTTCCTATTAAGGAAAACACACAGAGAGTATCTCCCTGAAATACATTATTGATTGTTTAACTGCAGTACTATGGTGTAAAACTTAGTAACTATAGATACTGTCTTTTCCTTTTATTCCCTCTTATATTTCTTTGAGATTCCTTGCCCATGCTAAAAATAGTGATACAAGGCTGAATATTTTATTTCCACATTTCATGAGAAGAGATGGATGGCACCATCTGTTTCCCATTATCAGTAAGCAAAGGCTTTACAACATTGGGATAGGAGGAGCTCACAGCAATGGGAGGATTCTTCCCTGCTCTTTCAGTCCATTTCCCCCCCCATACATTACTGCCAGCAAGAGCAAACGACCAATTGGCATATTGTATCCCATTTAAACCTTGATGGAGTGCAGGCATCCTGGAGTGTTCTAAGTGCTGTATTAGTGGTCTTTATTTTACAGCTAAAAGATTGCATATATAAACAGAAGCTCATCCATAATTTATAGTATATAAACCAGCTAGGGATATAGGGAAAAGGAGGATTTCATTAAATACACATTATGATGCACCTCAGGGGAAGCAGAAATTTACTGGTTAAGCTAATTATAAGGTCCACAGTGTACTGACAGTTGTTTGTTTTATTCTTTTTTCTTTTTCTTTTTCTTTCTTTTTTTTTTTTCCCCTTTGATTTGTTTTAAAGAGAAGGAAGGCTCCACAGCCTGAGGTCCAACACTGCTTTTGAAATCCCCAGAGGGCTTTGCAGGTGTACAAACCTTTGTAGGTTTGTCCCAAACAAATATTTGAAGGAAACCTTTCTGCAGAGGAGCGCTGTCTAGCAGTCATATGACACAGGGAGAGGAGCTGCTTCAGATGAGGGAGGCATAACACTGCAGGAAGTTGATGCCAGCTGATAATCAGTTCTTTCCTGTCAGTGGCTCTGTATCAGAAAAGCTATATTTATGTCTAATTAATAAATGTGTCACATCATAGGGAAGATGGATCTTTTAGCTTTTATACATGAGCTGGGATCAGAAGGTTGCACAGAGTGTGTTGCTGGGACCTGCTTTGAGTGAGGCAGGCGTACGGTCATTCTGAAGCCTGTCAGCTGCACCCTGATGGGGTATTTATTATCTTGTTCCCTCCCAGAAGCAGTCAACTGCAGCACCATCTTCTCTGCACAGATCAGAAAAGAACAATATGTTTTGATATGGAAAAGCTCGTGGTTCTTTAGAAAATAATGGGGTTTTTTAATTAATATTTATTATCAGAAGATCCAACTTTCTCTAAGTACTCTCCAGGTTACAAATCTTACTGTCATATGTGGACTTTGTGAGTGTAACATCGTAGTCTCACTGCAGAAGCAATCTGGATTTCAGATCAAGACAACCCCATCTGGGGTTGTAACCTGGCTGATTTCCTTCCTTCCACTGGAGCAGAATGATGGGATAGAACTGCTTTTGCAATTCTGACTCAGCATTTAGTAGCTTTTTTTTTAGGGTTCAGGTGGCTAAATAATCAGCGTAAGGCTGATGACATGACAGCATTGTTCTTTTAAAGTTGTTTGTGTAGTTTGAGGTGTGTCTGTAGCAGATCATCACTGCTTCTTGTTTTCATGAGAGACTTCTAAGACAACAGTTTTGGGTGCTAGATGCATGATGGAGCTCATGCAGGCCTAAATTCAGCTGGATTGTACTTAATGCCAGCAAAACAGGATAGGTTTTAAGGCACGAAAAGGAGTAGGAGGGAAGACAGGGAAAGGTGGTCATTCTGTAATGTTATTTTCCAAATAATTTATATCATATGTTGTTCTTTCAGCTTTATTTTCTTTTAAAAATGTTACCCTAATACACTACTGCATATCACAAAGCTTTAAGGTCTAACTTAAAACCTGTGATGCTCAGAGCTAGGCTGCCTGACAAATCTAACTTTATTTTTAGATGAAATCAGGGTGTATATTGTCACAGCAAGAAGCAAATAAACACAGAACACTTAAGGCTTCCTCTGTCGTGTGGGTGGTTGAGTAGGAGATGCAGTGATCCGCTCTGATGGGCGAGCGCACTGCTGAGCACAGCTTTGTAGATGAGGGTCAAAATGGGACTTGAAAGGTTGCATGGGGCACTGAGAAGCCTAGAAATTAATGAAAATACAGTATTCGTGTTCAGTAAAGACTATTCTCTGGGGGAAAAAAAAAAGGTGGGTTTATATGTGAGGCTGCAATTAAGAGTGGAGATGAAAATGCCAGCTTGCCTCCAGTCAGACACATGCAGTCTCCCAGCAGGGTGCACGAACAGCAACTTAGAATCACATTGCCCTGCACCAGAACAGGGATCTTGGCTTTTGCAGTTGCTTAGCTTTGTCATTTGTAAATATTGTAGTAATACTGTCATCACAGGATACTCACTGAGCTCTTGGTATCTTCAAAAGAAAGGTGTTATGCAACTGGGAAGTATCTGCATTGTTTGTTGGTTTGGGTTGGGGTTTTTTTAAGAGATGTAATAGAATTTTCCAAGTTGAATAAGAGGGAAAAATAATGAGCCATAGGGGAACAAAAGAGAAATAGTAACAGCTAAATGAACAGGGGTACCTGTAAAGGCCCTGTTGAGGTTACAGTTGAATTGGTACATCTGCTCTCTTCCTGTCAAAGGAGGGAACAATTGATTTCACACAAACTTCTGTAGACTTGTTCACATAGATCCGTTACAGTGGCTGAACACTGGTTTATGCTCCCAGCTCTTTCCTAAATTGTTAGCCCTGAAAGTGAAGAAAAAAAAAAAAGTTTATACTTATCATCTGGAACCAATATTAAAATATCCATTATTACTACCTTCAACCAAAGCAACAGGGTTTTCACATGTGGGGCCTGCTTACTACCTTGGGTGGGAGGAACAGTCCCTCAGACACTGTGGATTATACTTTGTGGTGATGTGTAGAGCTACTTGCATATTCAGCAGCAATGGGTTTGTTGGGGAGGAACCTCCTACCTCTCTCCCTTGTAACCCATTTCCAGATCTTCAAGGCCAACCAATCCAAACTGAACCAAAATAAATGCACAGTCAAACATGTCTCTATATATAATTACATGGCTATGTAATTCATACTTCTGATGGACCCCAATTAACTGTGTGTTATCTTTGTACTCCTTTAAAAGGAACCATGATTTTAGGGGGATTGGCAGCCTGAGAGGCTGCCAGAAGGATGGCAAACCGACTTAAAGTGCAATTGGGCTATGTCTGTATCACTGCTGAGCAACGAGTCAGCTTGGGCAGAGCCTGGAAGGATGGATACTCTAAGGCTATTGCAGGAGTGGGAGCAGTCAAGGGTTTTCCCCGTTGGCTGGGATAGCCTAGCCAGGGTTTAGGTCAGGGCTGGAAGAAGGGAAGGTTTTTTTCAGTTAAGTGTGAAAAACTCCCATTCCTCTGCCTGTTCTTGCCCGTTTTCAGAAGCCATCATGTTGTTAACAGATACTTTGCCACATACAAGATTAAGTAAGGAACAGATGCTTGAAACCCTTGGTATTTCACTCCCACTGCTAAATGTCTGGACCGCATACATTTGAGCAGAGCAAGAAATCACTTCCAGCGATAAATAGGCTGTGGCAGAGCGGCTCATACCGTCTGCTTCCCGGTGTGGGAGTTTACTTACCAAAGGATGCATTAGCTGTTGGTGCTTAGGGATTGCTACTGTATTTGCCCAAGTGGGTGGGACCTGCTGGTTCTGCCTGGGAGCTGGTGGAGAAGTGGGCAAGGGTTCCAGCTGCACCACTACCAGGTGCGGGTGTAGGATTTGGGGGTGAGGGAAGGGGACGGATAAGGTTGCGTTTCAGTCTGTGTTTGTGATGTCAGTTCTAGGCTGGTTCCATGAATAAACAGTGTAGTCTTCAGAGCCCAAATTAGCATCTGCTCCACAGGTCGGAGCTTGCACAGCACAGGACAGACACCAGCCTCCCTGACCCCAGACCCAGTGTGGAGGGCTCAGTGCCTGCAAGGACTCCCGCTGTGGTGACCCCGCGGCTGCCTTGCCCTTATGGCACCTGGGGTTCTCAGTCCCTCCTGAAGCTAGGAGAGTCCTTGATTTACTATATGTAAGCACAAAATAAAATTGCAGTTTTACTACATAAAGCAGACCAAAGAAATAGGGTGAAGCAGGAGGGAGGTGAGAGAAAAACACACGTGATCCAAAATACCTTTTGTAGAGTTGCTTTGAATTACCACTTTGGCTTCTAAAGAGAAGAATGAGGAATTACCCATAGGCTTTCATTTTTTGAGGAAGAATACAGAGCAAAATCTTGATACTGTCTCTCTAAACATATGTATACATATAAGAGAGTTATTCAAGGTAAAGTATCTATAGGTTATCAACATTAGACTCATCAGTCACAAGCATGTTTTATAAAAAAGTTGTTCTTGCTTTTTGGTTACTCGTTTGGGGGGTTTTATTGAGTTTTCAGAAGCATAAACTTGCAAATTGTTATGGACAGAAGATGAAATGTTTCTATTTATTAATAGTAGGCACTGTATGGGATTCCTTTTTATTCACTCCTTCTTCAGATACCACATTGTCTTTCTATTTTTTCCATTTTTCCCGAAAGCCAGCAATGAAAACAGGGCCATATGTGCAAAAATTATTCCTTTAACACTAGCGCAGTACAAGATGAAGGCTGTGTTCTCTCCACCCAGACATTACAACTATGCAGCAAAAAAAAAATCACCTGAAGAGGGGTTAAAAAAAGACCTCAAGAGAATAATGATGCGACCGGAATTCTGTTTCGAGACAAACATCTCACAGCACTTGCCAGTGGGCAGTATCTGGTGGGCAGCTCATGTAACTAAAGTATTTGGAAATGCCTGTCAATACTGTGCCTATATTTTGCAAGCTGTGCTGTGCTGCACAGCAATCCGGTATGCAGCGCATGCTTCTGAGGCAGGAGAGTGTGCAGCGAACCTAGCAAGTGACCTGTTTGGTTGCAATGCCATCTGCTGATACACTGATTTATTGCAGAACCTAACAGCTGCAGTACCTTAGTGCCTGACTGCAGGCATACACGGCAGTCTTGTGTTTCATCGCAGACAAATACACCTGAAATACCACCTGGTTGGCAAGGTGTTTCTGCTAAGGAACCAGAACTGGTTAGAAAAAGTTCTGGCAGCTTGAACTGGGAAGAGAAGGCTCTTGATCCCCCATGTCACTATAAATCAGAACCAAAGCTTCTGCATTCCTGCTGCTTCTTGAAAATTGTATCTAGGCTGCTATATTATTTGGATACATTTGGAATATAGCTGCCCTGAGATCTTGTTGCTGTCCAAGTTTGTAGGGAATTGGTAAAGACTCAAGGCCAAGTCTCCTCCATTCAGATGGTAAATACCCCTTGTTCCAATGCAAAGTGATCCAAGATAGAGCCTATCTGTGTGGCTGGTTGTACCTGTAGGATCTCCCTGCATCCATGCACAGGGAAGCTACATGGAGCACCACCACTCCCCCAATGGGCTTCTCAGCCCTGTTCCCTTATGTTCAGTGTTTTGCTTCCTATGCAAATGTCTGCAGTAAGGAAAATGTCCCCTGTGGATGTCCAGTTGGGCTGTCATCCCTGTGATGAAGGGAGACACGGCAACGTGTACTTCAGCTGCCTGCTGCAGGTAAGTGTGCAGTGAGGTCAGCAGCGTGGCCAGGCATGTACATAGGTTTGGAGCCCGTACTGCAGCCCGTGCTGTAGACGTAGGGCTGTTGAGTTAGGACTGCCAGCTGAGCTGAAGTGGATGCAATTGTGCTGACCAAGATTAGAGCTTTTGCTGCGTAACCTCACAACAAATAACTGACTTTCTCATTTGCTCTTAATTGCAAAGCAGCAAAAAGAGTTCTTGAGTTGGTTGCTTTTCAGATAGAGTCATCAATCAGGCCGGTAATTCATTGGAGATAAACTTGGGGACAAACTTGTGGGAAAAAATGACCATCTTCATGCCAGCATAGAGTGATTCCTTCTCACACCAAGATATGCTTCTGTCCTATTCCTACACCAGGCTTGGCGACTGACGGGCCTTTTTTGTATTGTTATCAGTGTTAACAGTGATTTGAACTGCTATCAGGGATGAGTATTTACAATTTCTTTCCATCATGCTTGTCTTGAGTAAAACACAATTCTGTTTCCATCCCTATCTAAAACTAACTTTCAGAAAAAGAAATAATCTAGTCCTCTACTTTTATTTATTCTTATTAATTGGAGCTTATTAAAAGATTGACACTTCCTGATCATTTAAATCTCTCTAGATACAAGAACTACAGAGAACTACAGAAGTAGTAAAGTGTGCTAGTTCATCAGCCAGTAGCATCATTTCATCCTTTCTCAGGATAAGAATGTAGGTGTGCAGTCAAGCTATTTTAGGTTGGTATTAATTTTTCCCTCTTCAAGCCTTCTTTGATGCTGAACTGTCTTCAGTGAGAAGAGATGGTACTTTCAGCAGAGTAGTCCAAGACAGATTTTACCAAAGTCCACTTAAATTGGGGAAAAACAAGGAAGTCCTCAAGCCAAACTCTGGAGACACCAAAAACTTTTTCTCGTGCTGCATTTGGAGGGATTTTCCTGGGAATTAGCAGCAGTTCCTGCATAATATCAATTTCCACTTGTCAGAAACTGTGGAGAATTGTTTCCCTCTGACCTGACCCAAAAGTTTCAGTACACAATTTAAAAGAATCAGCTTGTTTTAGATAAGCTTGTTTGGGTAAGCTTATTTGAGATCCTACACTGCTATGCCATGTACGACTGTGTCTACCTTCTTGTCCTGGTTCTGGCCAGGCCAGAGTCAACCTCCCCAAGCAGCCAGCACAGGTGAGCTGAGGTAGCTGGGGCTGTTTTCCACACCACCTGACATCACTCCCCTATAAAAGGGGCTGGTTGGGGAAAGGCAGGGGCTTGGTGCCTCCAGGACAGTCTGAGTGTGGCTGAGGTGTTGAGTCAGTTGGTTCTTACACTGGGCAGCACTCTTAATCATGGGGTCAGTAAGGTACTCTGTTTTATCACCAGGTGTGGGTGTAATTGGCTGTTACTGTTCTGCTTTCACAGTGCTTTTGTCAGTAAACTGTCCTTATCCTTGCCCATGGAGGCTCTGTCTCTCTCCAGGAGTGAGTGAGTGAGTGGCGTGTGGTGCTCAGCCACTGTTTGGGGCTGAACCCCCCCACGCTTCTTTTCTGTGCTTCTTTGTTTTTCAGTGCTTTTTGTCCATCAGGCCCTCAATGCTTGTCTTCTCCTTTTTAAATCCTTCAAGCTGCCACATATCTTCTTGTCCCCCCGGAAGATATTCCTGCCCTATAGTGTAAAGACACCTGAGCTGTCTTTGAATTGCTGAAGGAGCACTGGTAGCAATGTTCCTGTAGAAGCGTGGGTCCAAGGGAAGGATTGCTGAGCTCCTCCAGCAGGTTTCACAGCCTGTCCCAAGGTCTGTGTGGCCAGGGCTGAGCTACTAGTGGGTCTCAGGTTAGTTGAGAGCTAAGTACAGACACTGCCATCACTGTGATGGTGCTTTTGCTGTGGTGTTTATGGAATGCCGTGTAGGCAGGCGAGAAGCTGCCATTTAAACAAAACACCAGAAGAGTTCTCAAACCTACAGATTTTACATAATAAGAAAAAACATGTTACTTGCCCTGGAATTATCCCAGCCCAAGTTATTGTTAAACAGACTGCTTCAGATTCTTTCTGATTTTTTTTCTTTTCCATACGATTCAGGCCTTTAAGTAATAAGGGAAATTAGGCACTGGTGATTAAACTGTGTGATATTCCTTCTTCTGGGTTCTTCAGCAGCTCTTAACTCACTCTCTCTGTCTGCCATATAAATGGGAAAAGAGTGTGCCCCGAGAGAATATTCTTGTCACTGTGAAAATAGTGACAACTGCAACAGCTTGATGCTTTCAGTATGTAACGACTTGAACACGAAGATATCAGAGGTTATGGCAGATGTGAACTGGACCTAATTTACTGTAAGAATGGCAAGTTCAGTAGTTCTCACTTTACAGTGAAGTAAAGGAGTTAAAGAGGATCCAGATTATCTTGATCAACTGAAGGTCTAGTTTGAGGTTTGAAAGAGCCTAAAAGTATGCTTGTAAAAGTGGCTTACCTGAAAGGTTCCCTATAATAAAACCATACAGCACTATGAGCTTACATTTAGTAGTTCATGTCACTGAGTTTGAAAGGAAATGCTCCAATGCATCGTGTTAGAACCTGTGTCTTTGCATGGACAGGACTAATCAAGTTTTGCAGTCATTGCAGTTACCGAAAATATTTTGATTCTAGGGCAAAAATACTGGTGTTTTCCTCCAGAGTTCAGAAGCCAAACTCAACCCCAGTGCTTTGTTGTGTTTCTTTATACTGGTTATGAAATCAGACCACTGAGCTGAGGATACAGGAAGATTTGCAGTTAATTAAATCTGGCATGGTACACAGGTCCCACACAGGAGCCTTTCAGACAGGAGGAGGTACAGCCAGACAAGCAGTGGGAGTGTTGCTTTTAAGCCAGGAAGACTCCCAGCAACGCTTATGCTGTCCTGGGAATTGAAGGGACTTGAAAAATAGCTGAAAATCGTGCTTCCTCATCTGCACCAGCACAAAGCAGAGCTCTATTGCAGGCAAAGACTGGCCCTTTCGAGATTAACAGGTTAATTATTTGTAATTTGAACATTGGTTAAACTGTACGAAGATTTGGGAGTGTCAGCTTGGCCTGTGTGAAGTAGCTGAGCCACTTGAAAGTGTATTTCTTAATGAAAACCTGACACATACAGGCAGTCTTTTAGTGACTCTTACGAAGGCCAAGGCAGATGTTTTGAGTGGTAAAAAGTTACGGGGGAAAAAAGCTAATTTTCATTTGAAAAAGTGATCTCTCTTGCCATGCAAGCTGCCTGTGCACATGCTGTCATCAAAAGCAGTTATTAATTAACAAAAAAATAAATTGTGCTGCAGCATCATAGCATCAACCAGATGAACTTGACTCAAGCTGCGGTATCTGTGTTTCTAGAATTATGTATGTGATTTCATCTGTAAGAGTTCTCCTGAAATAAGCAGGACTCTTAACAGCTTTCAAATCTGGCCAAATTTATATGTGGCTTTTATAACTGGCCCCAGTGCCTAAGTCAAAACTATTCATGTAGATCCAAAGGAAAGCACCTTCCCCTTAGGAGTAGTCAGGGCTCATTAACAATTAGAGCAATATCTTACATCATTTTGACTTGAAATGTGACCCTCATAGAAACAAATAGATGTGCAGTTCTAGGCTATGTTGTCTTCATTAGCAAAAACTGCCCAGCCCCACATTGTGTGATATATACCTCCTAGCACACAAAAGAATTCTGCATTAAAATCAGTTGAGTTGGGCATCTATTTCTGGGGAACAGTCTGGTTGTTTGCTTTTTTTTTTTTTTTTAATTTTTAACTTCTGCAAATCGTTACACCGGATGGCCTGTTGAGCCAACAATAGATTATCATGTCTCCCCACAATGGGATCTCTTTCTGACTAGCTTGAGTTGAAGCAGTTAGACGTCGGTCCTCACCAAGCACATTCCTAACAACTTCACCTTAATTATTTCTTTCCATCTGGTCCGTGGTAGTATAAACAATTCCCTGCCTCCTTACATAGCATCAGAAATGCACATAAATAAGCAATCTAGTGCTGAAACAATTCTTCTGAGCCCATTAAATTCCATTTCTGGATGCTAGCAGATTCCTCGCTTCCATGGGTAACTGAATACTCATACTAATTATGGTAAAGACTTTGATAATTAAATATTTCTATTTTTAAATTGTGCTCTTTGGTTTTTATTCCCACAGAGGTCTCAGTCTGCGTTCTCCCTGGCTAGCGAAGATATGCCCAGTAAAGGACTAGACCCTGCATCCTCTGTGACTGAGGCTCTCTGGAGGCAGCAAAAAAGACAATTCAGGAAACAGAAGGAACACAAGCTCTCTGCATTACCCAGCTGGAAAAGTGTGGACAGGCTAAATGAAACAAGTAAATATTTCTAGTACGAATGTGATTCTTATTTTGGTACTCACTCACATGTGGAATAAATATGACTGAAAGCAGGGATTCTCCAGGAAATTTCTGATGACCTCTGTGCTTTTGCAGGGGTCACATGTAAAAATGTCTGTTTGGTGATGCTGAGTGTCGTGCTTTCCTTGCTTATCCTACCATCTTTTCCAAGAAAGGATTCAAAATTTGGGCCTTTGGGGAGTTGATTTTGGACTGTTAGGAAGCATTAGTCCCTTCTATTGTACAAGTTAACGGGTACAAGGTTACACAGTGAACCAAACAGTGAAATAATTCACATTTAGGATTCTCCCTCTCACCTTTATTTCGTACCCTGAGGAATTCACCAGTGGAGTACTTCATGCAGCTGTACTAACTGCTGCTCCTGCACAAGTTTGAGGAAGCTGTGTCAGTAGGAACTTCACAGACCAGCAGTTTACTTAGATCAATGTCCTCTGCATTAGGTATGGCTGTGAATATGGATAGTGAGTATGGCAGGTAGCCTCCTTAGCCTGCCCCACTCCTGAATCAGCACCTAGGGATTCTCTGCAATTCCCTGCTTGCTTCAAGATGACGTAAGTACAGGCTCTCATTGAAGAAGATGGTTCCTGCTCTTGTGGGATCCCATTTCCACTGCCTCTCTTGTTCTGTCTGTAGTCTTCACAAAGCCACGACAGTATAGCACCAGGCAACCTCTGCACAGAAGACTTGGTTCCTTTTCATCCCCACAGCTGCACAAGGGGAAGGGCTGAACAGCTCGCTGCAGCAGTAGCCCTAGGCTCCAAGTGATGAGGAACAGCAAAGCTGTTATATCTGCTGCTGTTGTACTCCCATGGTTTGGTCTGCTTGTTCCTTCTTCTTCTCTTTTAACAGCTGTTAACATTCGGACCTCTGTAGCAAATCGGTTCATGAAGCTAAACAAGCAGAAAACTTCTCCTTTGGTAGGGTGAGTTTACTGGGTTTGTAACTCCCACAGCTAGCTCACCAGGAACTGGCAAGCACAAGCAGCCAAAATACGCGTTTGGGTATAGTGGGGACCAGGGACAGGGGTTGCCCATCAATTTGATTCATTTAGCTTTAATGCCTGTTGATAACCTGGGAGACAGAAAATTGGACAGTGTCAATGCCTCTCGTCACCCCAAGAAGAAAGTAAAGGAGTTCTAAAATCTGACTTAAACGAAGTGTGTGTTACTTCATGAACTGCTCATTCAACATCCTGTCAGAAGTGGTGTTCTCCTGGGCATTTTAGTGGAAGGCCTATTTTCAGTAAAGCAGTTAATTGGGTGCTTAAATTTAAGAACCCACTTCAATCCCATTGAATTCAACTATTTAGCAATTTAGTGCTTAACAATTGCTTAACCATAGCAGATTGATAAATTGACCCAGTTTCCTTTCAGGTGTTCTGCTCAGAGGATTTGTTCTGCCTCTTTCATCTAGGAACTGCATTTGTGATGCAATTGCGATGCCTGTTGAGCTTATTGCAAATACCCGATCGTGCTCATTTGTGTAAATACCATCTCACCTGTGCAGTAATAAGCAGCTCTGTATTAGGATAATGAAAATGAAAGAAATCTCAACCAAGAGTTTGGAGTGGTAAAATCAATGTTCTTTGTAGTCATGTAGCCAAAAAGCAGTTCACAATTCATTTTGATTATGGTTTACGCTGGTTTAAATGACGACTCCAGAGCGAAGTAATGAATTAGTGCTTTCTTCCTCTTTACCAATAGTTTCACAATGAGACTTCTTATATCTGTTTTCCTTTTCACATGGATAAATTACAGTGTATACCCAAAGAGCTGTGTGCAAAATCCATTCTTTCAAGTAAGCTATGTTTTGAAAAAGGAGGAAGGGAGCTTTTTTGACATTACTCAAAGCTGGGTAAAACTGGGTCAGCTTTCTGAATATAAAGTTCTCAGTGGCTTTCCTTTCTACCCTCCTTAGCCTCCAAGATGTAGTTAACCACTGTCCTCTCCTTCCTGCTGTCCACTGAGGATGCTTCACCAACTCCTATGCGTTATTGCAAGACAAAATAAGGGTACATGGTTTAGGAAAGAAAAAAGATAGTCTGATGTGGCATTCTGCTGCATTATGTTTCTCTACTGTGGTGCAGTTGAATTCGACCCCTGTTGGAGATTTGTATCTTTGCAGACCTGTTTGCTTTGTTTGAAGGAACAGTGTCTTTACAGAAGGGTCCTCTTTGTTCCAAGACAATCCTATACTTAGATTAGCAAGTGTAGTTGGAAAAACTGAACAAGCAGAAGTTCCTTATGCTTCATAGCCTGTATTTTATTTTATTTTCCCCTCCAAGATCAGCTGTTAAAATAAAGACTTGTTAGTTTTCCCTAAAAATCTGACTTCAGTTATATGCTCAACTTGTCACTGCTACAGAAAAAATGCTAGCGTTTTGATTTCTTTTTAAGCACAAGTAGGAATGACTTGGTGACATACCTTCTCAAGTTCTCTGAATTTTCATTAAATTTAGGAGGTAAAAACAAGCCAGAAGGACTCAAATGAGTAAAAAGTACAGAAACTGCTCTAAATCTTGAATAGCTCCTAGATTTAATGACCACTTAATTATTGTTTCTTTTATGTGGAGGGTGATTTGGTGATGGTAGTGCCCCACAGACCTTTTTTTTTTTTTTTTAAAATTGAGCACACCTCCTTACTGCAGGCATATGTTCTTTATGAACAATTCCAGGCAACAAGTAGTCATCTCAAGCTCCAAGTTTTTGTACTCATGTAATGAAAGATGCTTGGGTATCTTCTCCATCTTTATCCTGATTGTACTTTTTCCATTTTTAAATGGTGATGTTCTGCTTACCATGTCAGAAAACTAATGGTTTATAATAGTTATTTCTATAGTTTTCTGGAAATGGTAGATTTGAACCCATGGAAGGAATCTGTAAGGGTGAAAAGTTCATTCAGTAGGCTGAGATTACTGTGTAAATCCATGGCATCATATATTTACTCAACTGCTGTAGAGGTAGAGTCATCAGACATTCACATTTTCCATGAAGGGACTTTTCAGGTTTGGTTGGAAATGGAATCTAAATTTAGAAGACATGTAACTCCTTGAGTTATACAGCACTTTTTGACCATACTTGTGGGTTGCCCTTTTGTGTGTGTGTGTGTGTTGGTTTTTTTTAATCTGTTGGAGTTGTAAAATTTATTCTGAAGAAGTGTAAGAATAAAGATCCAGCAGTGCTTGGGTCAGACATAAAGCTCATTTAGTTTAGGATACAACAACAGAACAGTAGCCATAAGCAAAATCCTAGGAAAGATTAGGAGAACGTATTTTTCTTGCTGCCTCTGAGTATTCTCTGAACCTACAGAACATTCAGATCAGTGACCACCTCAGCTATAGGTGTTTGCCTGTATTTAGTAAACGTTACTGGATTTATCTTCCGTGTCCATAGCTATCTCTGTTTTACCCCAGATTAATTTCTAGCATCCATAACACCCTTACGGAAGAAGCTCCCCAAGTCTGGTACCCAGGTCTGGCATCCCACTCCTTTCTTTTGTTTGTTTTGAAGCTTGAGGTCACCAGTTTTACACAATGTCCTTTAGTAGTTGGGTTGGAAGAGATTCCCCCATCTCTTTTAGCATGTATCCTCTCAGTCTTCTCTTCTCAGGATGACAGAGTTCTGGCTTACTTAGTCATTCCTTGAATGGAAGCCATTTAGAAGTTGGTGCAACCTTTGTTGCTCTCTGATTCTTTTCCATCCTTCCTTTTCAAGGTAGGGGAGCGGAACTGCACACAGAATAGTATGCATTTGTAAAACAAAGGATTTATGCATGTCTGTGTACTGACATTCCTCTAGCCTTTCCCAATAGTTCTTCTAGAAAAAAAGCCTTGGTCCAAGCACATTTTAAATAGTCATCACCACAACTTCAACTGGTGGCTTCTGAGCAGAGCAGGGTGGCTCACAACAGAAGAGAATTCACATAGCAGCATCCCTGGCATTTGCTCACTGGTTTTGTTGAACCCTGCGATTTATGGCCAGTTGATTGCCCACCGGCAAGTGAAACGAGGCTTCTGGCCTGTGACCTCTTAGCAGTAATTGTTCTTGTTTCCCTTCCATAGACCCACCTCCTGTTTTCCAAAGCACGGATGGGAACTGGGTGGCTCTGCAGAACGTCGCTTTGCCTCGCCCTCGGATGCTCGCCAAGCCAAAGAGCCAAGTCTTCCAAGCTCTGGAGAACGAGTCCAGCGTCGTGTCTGCCTACGACGAGATGGGCTCGGACAGCGAGGATGACTACGACTGGAACGTGGCCTTGAACAAGCTGCGCCGCAGGCCTCGGCAGTTACCAGACGATTTCTACTACACCGATTCCCAGTATGATACCGAGTGGGTGTATGGCAATGATCAGTACCAGGGAGTGACCTCCCCTTCCTCTGGGTTATACACCAACACTGAGACACTCTTCTCTGATTCTGAGACGTCTTCAGTGAATTCTTCCCAGGAAGCTAAAGGGCCTAGCAAACTTCTCTGGTTACAAAGCAGAACTCAAAGTGATATGCCCAGGATGGAAAAAAACATTTCCACGGAGAACTAGATGTAAATTTCAATCCACAGGCGACCAGCTTGGAGTATTCGGACAGCAGTGAGACTGAAGAAGTCCATTATGATTTAGAAAAGAGATCGAGAAGGTGGAGGAAGAACAAAGCCATTTCAGAAGAATTATGTGAAGAAAAAAATCACACAAAAGCCAACAAGATGAATTTGAGTCAGGTAATTAATGAGTGCAGTCTCAAAAAGAGCTGGGCAAAACTAATTAAGCTAGACTGTCAGTAACGTGTGAATTGTGAGTGGGAGATGGTGTGGTCTTGGAAGCTTTATCCTCCTCATGCCTCATAACTGAGAAGAAGCCAAGGTAAAGTGTTATATATGCCATGAGCAGGCTTTGCCTCTGTCTCAAATATGCAGCTTCCATCTGATCAGTGACATTGTTAATGCTGTAAAATGCAATATTCTTAACCCAAAAAAAAACAGGTCAGCATTAGCCATCAGCTTTACAAATACTCACTAATCACCTGCTTCGTTGCATTGAGGTTTTTTCAAACTCCTTTATTTTTGGAATAAGAAATAACTCATCTGCCTGGCAATCTTCTGTGTGCTCTTTGTAAATGTTCTGATAAGGGATAAAGCTAATGAGCAGCAGATTCTCAGGATGGTCTGGTTTTGAAATATGGTCCAAGCGTTGTAGCGTTGTCTGCTTTTAATTGGTCACTTGATCATGAGTTCTGTGTGCTAGGGTAAATGTTTACAATCTACTGCCATTTAAATAACTTGTCGCTTGATTTTAAAAAAAGAAAACCAAACCAAACAGAATGTAACAGCTCAAACTTGGACTAAATGATCGTACAACTTGAAGACAGCAAAGCATTCCACAAATGTTTCTTTTAAACAACAAGTGTGAGATAACCAGAAAGCAAAGAAGTCTATCTGCAGTTTGTCCAGGCCTTGAACTGATATTATGTAATGAACCCAGTCGTCCCCCAAAACTTCTTTAGCACTACAGGCAAATTTCTAATTAATTATCCAATTGGATTAGGAGAATACTGACCCCTTGTGTCTCCTTCCATTTCCCATGTCTTACCCCTCTCAAATCCTGCAGCTGCATTGTTGCTGCAATAGTGTCATGGTAAACCTGAAACAAGGAGCTAAATGCTGTCTTCTCTCTGTGCCTCTGACTCCAAGCAACCTAATCCAATCTTTAAAGCCATCTCAGCAATTTTAAGATGTCTTGGATTGTTTGTTTGTTTTTTCTTTCCTACTAGCCTATATTTCCCTTAGAAAGACACTGGTACAGCTGATCATAAATCAGGATTAGGATTATAGAATTTCAGCAGGTTTTTAATGCTGGGTAAACTTGTTAGTTCTGTCTCTATTTCATCGGCTTTTAAGAAGTCAGGTGTGGGAGATTTGTACTGCTGCATTTATATGCGTGTTTATAATGTTCAGTTGTTGAAGGGGAGTCGGGTATGATAATGTGCTCCAACAACACCTCAGTGGCCATTAATAACTCCTTAGAACATCAGGCAAAATTACAGGACTTTTCAGGGACTGCATGAAGATGGTATTTTGTACACAGACTCTGCATTTCCCTTTCTGGTTTTGTGTCTTTCTGCATACTCTGTGTGTCTGTATTTATATCGTGGATTTCAAGTTACTACCACTCTGTGGAGTATAGAAGAGCAGAACTCACAGAGATGTTTCTCCACTGGAAAACAGAAAGGCATGGTGCTTCCAGGGATATGTGATGGCATCCTTCAGCAGCTTAGTGTGCGCTTCAAAGTCCAGGCTGGTGTAGAAAGTGAATATTTTTCTTGCTAATTCTTGTATGAGTTGCTTTGTGCCTTAAGCACTGCTTACACCTCTCCGCTGCGTTCAGAAAGGCACAGGTTTGGATTCTGGCTGGTTCTCCCCCTTTTTGCCCCTGAGGTTAAAAAACTGTTGTTTCTGCTGTCCTGTGCCCTGCCCTGCAGCGAGGCAGGAGGAGGCAGACTCTCTCCAGGTCGTGCTACTGTTTTCAAAACAATGAAATTCTCACTAGGAAGTTTCTGTATTGGGTGGCTTTGCATACAGTTAGTTTGAGTTTGGACTCATGCACACACCTTAGTGGCTGATTTGATGGCAGGTGCTCAGATTTGGGGAACTCTTACTCCAGTATGCTGCTGGGAGCAGGAATGGGCTGGCTACTACAGTTTATAGCAAGGATGTTGTGCGGTTGAGCAGCTCTGGGAAGCAATTAAAATGATCATGAGTGTAAGGAATATGATTTGAGGTGTGATAATAAATTAGCCAGACATCATTTATATTGCTTAGAAAAAATGAGATTACAGGGGTGTCAGGGTTTCATATGATCCCCAAAGTAATGTACTGATCTTGGTAAAATGATTGAGGCTGCAGTGGTTTGTTTGTAGAGGTCTGTATAAAGTGATGGTGGAGTAAAATTGGTTAGTATAAACTTATGGAAGCTTCGTTGTGGAGGTCTTAAACCA
Source organism: Hypotaenidia okinawae (assembly GCA_027925045.1). Taxonomy (NCBI): domain Eukaryota; kingdom Metazoa; phylum Chordata; class Aves; order Gruiformes; family Rallidae; genus Hypotaenidia; species Hypotaenidia okinawae. The sequence goes on along the minus strand of BSDF01000002.1, from coordinate 49,380,968 downwards.
GTCATAGATTCTCACGTGCTGAGGTTATACAGAATTTACAGAAGCCATATGAAACCCTCTTCTAAACCGTGCTGCAGCTAGGTAGTAGACACTGAGCAACTGTTCATATGTAAAATGCAATGAAGAAACATACTTTCCCCAGTTTTGACTGCATCGTCGTAACAGCCTTATTTTAATATTTATTGTAGCAATAACCTTATTTTACTGCACTGTGATGCAAGCATGACAGTTCATTAACCGCTATGTTTTCACCAACACTGCAGAACAGGACTTCAGCAATCTAAAAGTTGGGTTTTCTTTTTTAATTCTCAAATAGTGCAGGTCACTTACTTGTTTGCTGCTCTCAGAGACTCACAGTGAAACGGAGAAGGGGTCCTGCCTCCTTCCCTACCCCAAGCCTAAAGAATTGCAAGCAGTAACATTCTGAGACAATCAGAGTCAATTATTTCATAACTCACGACTGAATTTCTGTTAAAAATTAGGTATTTTTTAATCAAGTTCCAGTACTGAGATTAGAATAACACTGTGGCAGTATTTTAAAACTGATTTTAGACTCGACATTGGAACACTGACCTTGGGACTGAAGAAGAATTTGGTGCATGAAGTCTGGAGTGACTTAAAAAGGGAATCCTGAAATCGTAGAATCATAGAATTGTAGGGGTTGGAAGGGACCTTGAGAGATCATCGGGTCCAACCCCCTTGCCAAAGCAGCTCCCTAGGACATTTCACTCAGATAGGCGTCCAGACGGGGCTTGAATATCTCCAGAGAAGGAGATTCCACCACCCCCTGGGCAGCCTGTCCCAGGGCTCTGTCACCCTCACTGTGAAAAAGTTCTTCCGCATGTTGGTGTGGAACTTCCTGTGCTCCAACTTGCAGCCATTGCCCCTTGTCCTGTCTCCACAGACCACTGAAAAGGGGCTGGCTGATTCCCCCTGCATCCCCTGCTTAAGATAATTATAAACATTAATTAGGTCCCCCCTTAGTCTTCTCTTCTCAAGGCTGAACAGTCCCAATTTTCTCAGCCTTTCCTCATAGGGGAGATGCTCCAGGCCCTTAATCATCTTTGTAGCCCTTCTTTGGACTCTCTCCAGGAGATCCCTGTCCTTTTTATACCAGGGCGCCCAGAACTGGACACAATACTCCAGGTGGGGCCTGACCAGGGCAGAGTAGAGGGGGAAAATAAGGTATCAAGATATTATTGTATTTGCAGAGAATTGTGCCAATTTAGGATAGGTAGAAGACAACCCTGTTGTGCTGGGTTGCCTGTAGAAATGCAGTGAACATAGTCATGAAACAAGTACAGAGGGACATGAAAACTGTCCTGCTAAAACTGAAGTCCATCTGTAAGGAATTTTGGATGACCTGATTGCTTCTGTAACACGGAAGAGATATTCCTGAGGAACCTGGATTGGGAAGCACAGTCTTGATTTTCATGGTAATTATTTCTCATACTGTAACTTTTTACAAGAAACTGCCACTCAAACCACCATTCCCTGTCTGCTTTCCCTGTTATTAATAATGGATATTATGAAATAATGCTGCCAATATATTGGCTTCCGTTACCTTCGAGAGAGGGGGAGATGTTGCTCAGTGTAGCTGCAGACCTTGTATTTCTGAATGGAAAGTGGCTTGATTGCTTCCAGTGAAGGAAGTGCCCTCATTATGAGTTTGATCAGGAGACCCCACATATTAATTAGAGCCTCCCCTCCCTCCCCCCACCCCCCACCCCGCCCTGCTCTGCAGCCGGGTACCGGGTGAGCGCTGTCGGGCTGCCCATCCCCACGGGATGGCGCTTGGGATGTGTCTATTGAAAACAGCTGCCCTGAAATTACATGGGCTCTCCCTGAGAAACTGCCTGCAAGCCTCACGATTTGTGCCTTCTCCCAGAAAATGTAGCTTCTGCCTTTTTGTTTCCTGTAAGAATGGAGTTTTCTCCTAGGAGTTTATCTTAAAACGTGCATTTGGCTCTGGACTTTGCTTGCTTGCTTTATTTTAGGGCTTTGATTTGGTTTATTTTTTGTTATTCCCTAGGATTGCACTGAGTTACCAGCCACTGGCATGCAAGTATTTAGACAGCACATATGAGGAAGGGTGTAAAGGATTTGTGGTTGCACTGAAACGCCTGATTTTCGTTTAGTGAGACTCGGTCTGTGGCTGTGTTAGTCTGCCAGGCCCTCACCCAAGATCTGCTTTCAGACAAAGGGGCAGCACTTTATTCTTGTTTGCAGATGTTGGTATTATATGTTGCTGATAGATGCAAATGGGAATTTACACAATGATTTATGGGGGCACAAGGATGTTGTTAAACTTACCAGATAGAGCCAAAGTGTGAACAGTAAAAAATAATGAAGTTCAAGATAGCATCTATTAAGTAATAATAATAGTACCTTTCAGTGTAGTTATTGTTTTTTATTGTTGTCATGGCTTCTAATGCATTGTTTAAACTATTAATCCAGGAAAGAGGTATAATCTCCTCACAAATAGTTTGCTGCCACCATTTGAAAAGCTCAACACACAAGCCAAGCAGCTTACCAGAAACCACAAAGTATAGCATTAGAAGACGTCATTACCTGTGCTTGTAAGAAAAAACTAATAGCTCTTGCAAATATAAACACTCCACCTGCTCATTGTAAGAAGGCTGAAAAGCAGGATGGATAATAGACGTACCAGAATCCAGCCGTAATAAAATCAGTACCCTCAAGGTGAGTCCTCCCCCAAGAAAGGATGTGCATTCATAACACAAAATTAGCTAATATGGAATAAACCCCTGGGGATGCCAAGGCAGCCCATGACTTTCCTCTGTGTTGGGAAGTGCAAAAAAAAAAAAAGGTTTTAAAAAAATGAAGCAAAAGGTCTACCAATATGCAAATATTTTTTCATTAGCAGATTGTTGGGCTGGGGTTGCAAGTGAGTTGTTGAATGATATGCAGGGTAAGTCTGAAGAAGTTTCCCAGCCAATGAGTTAGGTAAGTGCTTTTTTACGTGTGTTAAAGCAAAAGCCAGAATTTGGAACTTTTCAGGTAAGGTAACACAGCAGCTTGCTGCTGCCAAACAAGGAATGCCTCCTTGCTGTCTGCCTTCCCTCCAACTGACTCCAGCGTGGTCCAGTATCTCTCCCTTGTCAGCTCTAGAATGCTTTTGGACCCCTTTACCAAACCCACACAACTTGTTGCAACCAGGCCGATCACAGGAAGGTGTGGGATGACTCTTCCAGCAGCACCGAGTTCTTATGTTAGCCCTCCTTGTTACATAAAACTATATCCTCCTTTTTTGTCCTGCTGAAGCTGGGAAACAGCAATACTGTCCTGCCAGACCTCCCTCCAGAATGCCTGGGGGGCCCTGGAGGGCTCTATGGGATTTCACCAAGCTTTGGATGGAGGCAGTAGAGATCAGCCTACAAGGGGCTGTTGTATGTGATCCTAGGAAGACTGGGTTTCTTTCAGGATCAAGAGGAGTTCAGATTCTTCTGTCATCACTATGGATTCTTTAAATTAACTGGTGGTGTTTTCTGGAAGGGAGTAAGTGTATTAGCTCTAACTGCTTAGCAACTGTATCAGAGAAGCAAAGCAGGTCAGTGTAGGAAGCCTCTGGAACAGCGGATGTCTTAGTGGGTGGTGAAAGCAGTCAGGGCGCAGCAGCGAGATGGAAACATGGGAAAAACTGCCCCTCTGGACTTCCAGCCTCCCTCACTGATTTTATACACATATTTGTCAGCTCATTTTAACACAAATAGTACAGTTTTGTTATCTCAAGCTTGATCTACTCATATGTCTGCATAGGCTCAGATTATTTTCCAGACTCAACCCCAAGGCAAACTGTACTCTTCCTGCATAGACACCGCACAAGGAATCCCACACCCCTGGTGCAGAGCTGTCAGAGCTCGCTAGCAAGTCTTGTAATCCTAAATGACATGTTTTGGTAGATGAAACTAGTCTTTTGGAGGTACCTATTGAATAAACAGAGGTACCTCAGGTAAGGAAGGATTCTAGTAATTAGCTTCGATGGGGCACCTAACTGTAAATAGCTCAGGTTTAATGAGATGTCTCTCACTAAACTGTATTCTCCTAAAGTGTAAGTGAACAGTTTAGTCATGCTTTATATCCTGTACATCCCATCAATTATGGTTGTTTCTCTCCTGGGTACAAACTGATGAACTGATTGATTCAACAGCAACTTTGCAATTATTTTTTATAGTAGTTTAGTGAGCTGTGAGTCTGTGTCATTAGCAGATTGCTGGGTGGGGTTTGTAATAACTTACTGAATGACATGCAGGATGTGTCTGGGGAAAAAAAAATCTCTTGTTGCAATTTCAGGAGGTACTGTTATGATAAATGCAGATTTATAATTAAACAGGGCAAATGACATAGTCTCCTGAATGTATATAGAAGCATATCATAGCATATGACAAAGCTAGAGTGGATACACACTGATTTGAAACCTTGTTCTTGATCTTACTTGGAATAGCTTGGAATTTCAGTTTGGCAGGAAAGGCTTTATATTCTGCCAAAGCTGATTATTTGGGGAAAGAATAAATTTCAGCATAATCCCATGGTTCCCTTTCAAATATAGCTAATCATGTACTTTTAGATCCTCATTTTCTTAAAGGACCTTTCCTGCAGGTGAGCTATAAAGCAATAATTGAGCTGTGTAATTGATTCACAGGTAAGGACAGACAAAAATTGTCCAGAAAGCTCTGAAAGTGCTAGAGGCTACAGTAGGTTTTCCTGCGTGAGCTCCGAGGGCTGAAATCACGGACGTGATGATCCCTTCAGAGGAGCTTGGCAGGTAGAGTTTCGAGGGAGTCGACAGAGTTAACATGACCCCATGAGGGCTGGAGGTAATCGATCCCTCCATAAATACTGCGTTTCTGCAGCTGCAGAGAGAGCAGCTGTGCCAAGCAAACCCTCTGTTTATGTGCTTCCAAATGAACGGCAGAGAGAAACGCGGCTTTCGGTCTCGCCAGAGGTATCTGGTCCTGTCACAGTAGGAGAGCATAAAGCAGATAGGGATCATTTCCTACCTAGAATTGATCCAAATCATCCTCTTAGATCTGGCTGCAACATACCTACTGCTTTCTTGTCCCAGGCTGTGCTCTTCTTAGCCCCGTTCTGCAGGGTTTTGTTATGATTATGCTCTGTTTCAAATAATTTATGACTCACAACCACCTGGTTCCACCTTTACTTTATGCAGTTGACTGAAGGACTAAACAAAGTGTCTAATGATTCAGAGCTTTCTCTTGGCAGTCAGCAGGGAGAGGAGGTTTCCAAAAGGCAGATAATGTTATCAGTGGAGTAGGTTGCTCTGGGAGAGGTCTCTCTCCCTCCATGAGCTGTAGTGGAAATCAGGAGAAACTGGGTCATTGCCAGCACAGATCCAGAAAATGAATTGGTATGTTCCTGGACGTTAGTTTTTGGAACAACCATGAGATATTTGGGGTTGGACTTAATGATCTCTGAAGGTCCCTTCCAACCCCTACAATTCTGTGATTCTGTGATATTTTCAGATCTCTTGCAAGGGCTGAGAAAAATATCCCTGCTGAGCAGTCTTGCAAAAAAGATTTTGGTTTTCTTCTGTTCAGCCTCCAAACTATGGGACTTGTGGTCGGGTCTGTAACACTCACTGTACTGAACCGAGCCTCTGAGTGCTTCCCCCTTTAAGGATCCAAGAACAATAAAAGAAGGTGCTGCCAAAGATTCAACTTGTTGTCAGGAGATAGGTGTTTGGAAAATAATCCTGTCTGTAGAAGATCCACCTGTGTACGTAATCAATGGGAATGCAGGCAATCTTAAGCACCATCATGTAATAAAAGAGGTTTTTTTCAAAACTGGTTTCCTGTAGTCTTTAAGAAAAACACAGGTGATGCTCAAGACCAAGCAGCCAGGGAACTCAAGCTCAGCTTTCGACTGGAAGCTGGGCAGGACTGCCAGGTCACTTCATTCCTGCACTTCCTTTATCTGCTCCGTGCCTGAGAGTGGGGCCAGTGCAGAGCTGGCAAAGGGAAATACCATTTAAGTGTATTTTATTAGTCTCACAGAGATGCATAATGATTTTGATAGTTCCTTTTTACATAATGTAAAAGTAAGCAGGAATGAGAAATATAATCCAGCGAGTGTGGGTTGCTGGCATTCCTTTGTAAAGGCACAGTATTCGTTATCAGCACACTCAGCATGCTTTCTTTCTAGCTTCCCTGCATGAGTGATCACACCTATGCTTTTCTAGGAAGCTGCTTGTGTTTCTTTCTGTACCTGTACAGTAATACCACTCTTCTGATTTCTTTGTAGGATTTTGATGATTTATCAGAAACAGATATAAGCAGTGAGGATCAGCATCAGAATGTTAAGCCTGACCTTATAGAAGAGGAGCTTAAATCCAGGTTGTTTCAGCTTGCTGCTAAAATGAGTGACAAGGAAACATCTTCTGGTGAAGAGCAAGAGTCAGAACCTAGAACGGACCCTGAAAACCAGAAGGAGAGTTTGTCCTCAGAGGAAAATGGCAGAAGTATTCAGGAAGAGTTGAAGAAGGTAAGTGGTCACTGTAGAGGAGTCGGGACAGAATTGTAAAGGTTAGAATCCAGAAAGAGAAACTCATAGTTGGAAAATTAAACATAATTGCTTAAAAAAGCCTGAGGTCCTTTACAGTGGGTCTGAGCCTGCAGCCCTTGTGCAGGTAAAAAGCGTGAGTTCCTGTGAGCTTACAGTGTCAGTTCGAAGCAGTGAACTTATCTTCTGTATTAAACCTGTTAAGCGACTGACATTAATGCAGTTATGTCACTTTATATTCCCTGAACATACAGATATTTTTATTTAAAAGCAGATCCTGTTCTACTTTTTTTTCCCTCTCAGGCAAATGAGCGAGTAAGGGCTGGATAAGGAGACAGTGAGGTGGATTGAAAGTTGCCTGAATTCCTGGGCTGAAAGGGTTGTGATCAGAGGCTTGAAATCTAGCTGGAGGTCAGTCATTACTGGTATACCACAGCAGTCAATACTGGGACCAGTACTATTTAACATCTTCACTGTCAGCAGAGACAGTGAGACAGAGCATACCCTGAATTTGGAGAAATAGTTGGTATATGAGGTGGTTGTGTTGTCACTCAGAGAAATGGACCAACAGAAAGTTGGTCCTGCACCTGGAAGCAAATAGCCCTTGCGCCCATGCTGGCTGGAGGCCATCTGGCTGGGAGACAGCTTGGCAGAATATTCTCTGTTCAGTACTGGTGAGGCCAGTTCTGGAGTGCTGTGCCCTTTTCTGGGCTCCCCAGGAAAAAGGACACGTGGACATACTGAAGCGAGTCCAGTGAAGGGCCACAGAGATATTAAAAGATTGGAGCATCTGTCGTATGAGGAGAGGCTGAGAATGCAGGAATTGTCTAGCCTATAGAAGAGAAGGCTCAGGGAGGATCTCTTTAATGCATATAAATACCTGATGGAAGAGATGGAAATGAAGAGAACTCTTTCAGGTGGGAAATAAAGAAGTGGGATACAGATTCTTCTCATCTGTACCCAGTGACAGGCCAAGAAGCATTGAGCAGAAACTGAAATACAAGAAATCCCACCTAAACATAAAAAGCTTTTTCAGTGTAAGGGCAGTCAAATGCTTGAATAGATTTCACAGACTGTAGAGTCTACATCCTTGTAGACAATCCAAATTTGACTGGAAACAGCCCCAGGTAACCCAATCTAGTTGACCCTACTTTGAGCAGAGGGGTTGGACTAAGCAATTTTCAGAGGTTCTTTCCAAACTTAAGTATTCTGTGCCTCTATGATTCTGAGTTGTTTAGCCCTAGAGTACACAGCAGTGTAAGTACCTTCGTCATCATGTATGCAAATACCCCCATGATGTATACACAGAACCTTTCTAAGGAAATCACATAAAAGCTTTATCACTAGTGCTTGTTAGCAGCATTCAATTTAGCTTGTCTTTGGTTTACAAAGACAAACCATCGATATCAAATTATCTAACAGGATATACAAGCTAGCTAGGGTGGAACTCCACAAAAAGGGAGTGATTGGAGCTCTGATTCTTTATTGGTTTTGGTTGAAAAAAGTCTTAGTCATTCATGGTGGCAATATATATTCTTTCTGTCCATAATAAAGAAACCACAATACCCCAGTATTATTCATGGTCATGACTTCAGTGGAATTGATAGTGGAACTTGCTCCAGCTGTAGAGAAACAAGCAGACTGCTTTTATTCTTATTCTTGACAGTTGTCCTTAATTAAAACCTTCTGATGTGTGCCTTCTCTTTGGAAACATGGCTGACTAACGTCTTGCAATGAAATACTAAAGATGACAGTGTATACCAGTTGTGACGACAGTAACCTAAAATACAAAGAACCTCACTAAACTCATAAAACGTGAAATAACTTTAAGATGAGTATTTGGCATGTCTCAGTGGAGACAAGCATACAAAGCATATTTTTACAGGGAACCAGTAATTTTAGATGCCTTAAAAGTCAGATGTCCCAATATGCTGTCTCTAAGAAACTTGATTTTTGGAGAATACATGTGTAGGTGATTACAAACTGTTCAGACTGGCATTTAACTTCTTGGTCAGAGTCCCACTGTTCTGATCCAGGCATTTATTTTCAAATAAGGGATACAGAATCACTAATTCTGGGCCATTGAAATGAGAACTCAGGTGCTTACAGCCTGCTTTGAACTCCTGAACACGAATGATATACTGTATTTTAGCCACCTTGCTTATATTTTAGCCATGTTGCTTGTCTTTGTTCTTAGCCTTTGGACTTCTACTCTCCAGCTTATCCTGGAGCATATCAGCAAGCTGAAGTCACAGGGAATTTCTAGTTACGGTACGCCTGAGCATAGAATAAAGTTTCAGAAAGACATGTATTGTTTATTTAATCACTGGAAATTAAGTACCTGGTGATCATGAAAATCTGACTTTTACATGTCTGCACCTTTCAAAATCTGGACTTCTGTTTTTAACAGCAGGTGGGAATCTCATATAATCACATGTTGAGCTGATGCTTTAAAAAGAGTATTTAGTATATTTAGATCTGTAGCAATGGCAAGAACAGGCATGTCTCAAGTGGGGAGTAAGCTGAAGTTGGGCATTTATGTGTTCTTAGTGATCAACTCAAGATAAGCTCTTGAGTCGTATTTCTGCCCTTAAGATACACGTTTGGAAATGCTGACCTTTAATTATTTAGTTCATGTGGAATACTTAAGGATTTAGGTGGGTATTAATTAACACAAGTTAATTTTATGCCTTAGACTTAAGTCCTTTTAGGTTTTCAGCACAATCACTTTGAACATTTCTGAGTTCATGATTGCCTAAAATGGTCTTGTGGAGAGTCGCAGCTCTCTAAAATAAACAAACCTACAGCAGACTTGTTTTCATAGATAATGAGCTGTGCTTATTAAGCTAGAGAAGTAGTTCATGGCCTTTCAGGGCTTTGCAGACCCCTGAAAGCCTTTCCAGTAGTGCAGGGAAAGGCCATGAACTCCTTTATGCTGAGGCCAAAGCTAGAGGCTAGAGCTCAGCCTGTAGACTTCAGGAGTGAACAAACCAAAATCACAAATCCCGTCGTGCCACTGTTGTGTTAGTGAAGCATCTTGCACTACTAGCACAGTGGTTTGCACAGCTCTTTCTCCTGGCTTTTCTTCTTTTCTTCACACATGACCCCCCACACCCCTCTAAGCCCTAACCAAAAGCCTAAATTAAAAATCAAAATGTAAATTGCCTTGGGAATATTTAATGATACCGATGCTGAGAGTGGCAAGCATGTAAGTGGGGCGTATCCAGCTCTTGCTGTCCTCTCCCCCTCTTTTAGCACTTTCATGAAGATGCAGAGACTGGGTCTGTATTTCATGGTGCATCCCAGAATACGTTCTGGAAGGCAGTGTCAGCAGTGCTGCCTGCACAGTGCCTGACCACTTTATCAGAAACTGTAGAGAGATGATGTAAAAAACAGAATAGCCCCTGCTATTTTTGCTAATTGGCCTGTGTACCATAAAAACTGAAATAGTTATTTAACCTTACTTGCATTTCTCATTGTCATCTTCTACTTTGTACTCTTCCTTGCTTAGATATGCAAATGAGGAAGTAAGTTAAACTTCAGTTGAGTTGCATTGAGTTTCCTCTGCAATAGCTCAGTGCAACTCGCTGTCTGCTTGAGGAATTTCTTTTCATCCCTTTATGCATTTATTTCTGCTCAGAGAATCTTACAACCAAGGCTGAGGAACTTTATTTAAGTCCTGGTGTTTCCTGTTGAGGTTATTGCACAGCTAGGCACATAACAGCTCTGTTCAGAATGGCAACCTGTAAGGAGGTTTTTTTATGAAGGTGAGACCCCGTTCTCTAAGTGAAACCTCCACATTCCTTGACAGTATGGGTAATGGCATAAATACTCTTTCCATAAAATATTTATGCCTTCATTTTCTGGGGAAAAAAAAAGTTTACTTATCTTAGATTTTCTAAAGCTTTATTTTGGGGAAAATATAAACTGCAAGTATCATCTTTATGTGTATTTGTGCTGGAGGCCAATATTCTGTCTTTTCAGAGAGTGCATCTTCCATTTTTCACCAGGTAAATTAGCAGTTTTTTGACTATTGGTATAATGAGTTTGACATTTATTAGAAAATCTGCCTGGCAACTCTCTTCAGCAAAGGGAATAGTCAGTAGCGGTGGGTGTGGGTGCATCTTACCACAGCAGAAGAGGCAGCCACATCCATTCTGTGGTGTATGCTGGTGGCTCTGCCTGGGGCTGGCTGTGAGGAGGATGCCCAGGACTCTGTGAGGGAGGTCAGGCACTGGAGGGTTCATAGGACTTGATGAACCTAGAGAATGGCATCGGACCTTCATGTGGCAGTGAATCCCTCCTGTGTATCATGGACTTGTTAAAGCATCACAGCAGGGATGGCTGTGATGGTATAACAGCAGTGCTGTAATGAGGGGAGAGCCTGTGTCTCCTGGTGGCTGGGGTTCCATTAATCATTTTAGCTGCTGCATGCACCTTCCTCACAGAGGATGATGAAGTAGCTTCTGTGGTCGTTATCTTGCAATATTCCTGAACTGAAACATTACTGAGGAACTCCTGGGTATTTTGGTCGGTGTGTTGATCCAGGCAGGGGGTAATAGGAAACTGCCATCCAGCTTCCTATGCCTGAAGACTCAAGAGATGACTGAGTAGAAGCTCCTCAAGGAGCCAGAACCCCACGGCTCATTTAAGCAAGAAAATGTAATAGAGTAAGTATAGTAGCTTTACTACACTGCTACTACTATGCCAATAGAACTGAGCAGTGTAATGCAGTGACATCTTCCTGGGTTACCAACTCAGAAGATACTTGTTTGTCTGCTGTTTCACATTTTTATATGTAGGATGCTCAGAATAATTCTTTGGGTTTGGTGCATCAGGATTTTTATGATGAAGTTGATTATCTGGGCAGTCTTCCAAAGTCCAGAATTTGAAATTGAATGTGGGCTGCATTGTAAAAAGTGATCTTTAAGGTTTAAGAGCTGCAGATAACCTATGTGCAGGATTTTGTGCGACAGCAGACAAAAAGATTCTGGTTAAAAAAGGTGAAACGGTGGATTTTTCTTCTTAAATACGTACAAGACTTTAATCTTCACATTGGGCTAATGAATCCAAAGATTTAAGTTCTTAATTCAATGAAGTAGTAAAGTATGTGTTCAGTTTAAAACTCTTTAAGTAGTTCGCTAGACAAAAATCCCATTCAAGAGATTTGTCCTATGTGTTTACTCTTATTTATTGGTCTTTAATACGGAAAATTAAGTTGATCCTATTTCTTTTTTTTCCCAAGATCTGAATCTTTAATTTCAGCCAAAACAGTTGCTTCAAGAACGTTTCTTTTTTTAAAGTTTTCAGAAGTGGGCAGTGCTGTTTGTTTTCCTCCAGTTCTGACGCTTTCTGGGTTCAATAGAGTTGCATAGGCATGGATATAGATAGACATCTGAGATGTCCTAGGGTATCCCATGGGGCCTTGTGGTGCTGCTCCAGAGGGAACATGCATCTGTAGGTCTGTGTCATGTCTGACAGCATTGTTTGAAAATCCTCAGATACTTCAAGCTGTTTCAAATTGCACCTTGTCTGCCTCTGTTAAAGCAACTGAATCAAAGCCCCATTGAATCTACCTGGACAAGTGCAGAATAGGAGAGATTTCAGTTAGCTAGCTATACATTTATTTACAGATTTACTTACTTCTGAAGACAATGTAATAACCATTTTACAGATAGAGTTCTAGAAAATCAGTGAAAATTAGTGTAAGACTTAATCAAATAAAGCTGCTATTTTCTTGACCTCCTTTGTAAGCAACCCAGAGAATTGGCAGGGACAGATGCTTTTGTAAATACAGACATGGACAGCATCAAAATTGCAATCTTGTAGACTCAAAAAGTGAAGATAGCTGGCTGGACTTTTTCTTAACATTGCTGAAAAGGTCTTTTCTTGTTGCTGGTGCCACTTGTTTTGTGATGGAGGAAATAAGTATTTCCCATCTGGTTCATTTTGTAAAAAACAATGTGTCATTTGTAGTATCTGTCTTAAGGAGATATGATGTAATAAATCCAACAAACACAAATAAATTAGGCCTTTGCTTTATTTAAAATATTTTAGCAATAACTGTAAAATCTAGATTTTTGTGTTGCTTTGTATTTGCTGGTTTCTTTATCCTTGCTGTTCATCCTACAGTTCTCCGTAAGACTGAACCTCTGTAAGTGTTAACCTCTGTAGCTGTTAACGTAACTTTTCTGCCTTTTTATTTGACTCCTTTCCCACTATCTAGGAAAAACAAAAGGCTTTTGATCTCCATTTAAAGTTGCAGTTTTTATCTACTGTGTTGCAGCAGGTGAGATTGCTTTGTTTTGTCTGTGTCTTCTTACATCGCTTACATAGTAAGAGATGCAATAACGTGATATTGAGGGTTTCCACGATTCCCAAACAAAATTCTCCCAACTAAAAATGGTTTCCTGGAATTTTCAGGCCTGAAAATGCACACCTTTTGGCCAAAATCAATAATCATTGCAGAAATATTATTTCTCACAGCTGTGTTATGATGGGAGCAATGAGGATGAAGTGTAAGTGTGGAACAGACTGGGTCTCTTATTCGGCTTTGTGATGAGAATTTGGTTTTATCAGTAAAGAACAGAAGACAAATATAATGTACAATCTCCCTATTCTCATGTGCTCACTTACATTATTAACACGTTCAGAAGGAAAACAATTTAAAATTTTATTTCAGCAATCAGATTTTTATCAGTTTCTGACCACAGTGGTTTTGCTTTTCTAGGCTCCCAATTCAAAAAATAAACAAAACCCTTAATTCATTGTAGAGTTTGCACACAGTTAATAGGTCCTTTCTCACATTGCTGGTAGTGTCTATTGCTTATCATTCATCTAGATGGAAAGAGGTTTCATATTCTGTGCTATTTGATTCTCAGCTTCCAAGAATCAGATATTAAAACATTTTCATTTTATTCCCATAGAGAATAAATACTTACCTTATATTTTAAAATAATTGCTATTCATAGTGTGTATTATGTAGTGGTAAGCAAATTACTTCTGTAGTAGTCTCTCATTCATAAAGAATCACTTATTTTGTGTTAAAAATGTGATGCTTAATTCAGCAAACCACTCCTCCTCTCAACTTTTTTCTTTTTTTCCTTTCAGAGTCTAAGTTTGTGGTATGAATTTTAATCACCTTTTAATAATCATGGTTCTGTTTGGTAAAAACATCAAGGATGATTTTACAGAAAAAATATTTTTCCAATTTTGCAGTGTCATCACCCTGTGTCTATTATAGATGGACAGAATTACAGAATTTACATTGTAGAATCCTGTGCAGATTTTAAGATTTATATATTTCCATTTCCACCTTGGAGCATAATATTTTACCTCTTGGAAAATAACTTCCTTTCTCATGATTATTGGCAACTTGTCTCTAGAAATGAGCCATTACAAATTACTAGGAGTAACATCTGTAACTAGGTCATTAGGATAATGGATTGAACTTGTTAGTAAAAATCTAATATTCAGAATTACCTAACACAATCAGAAAGAGAGACTGTATTTCCCTGTGTCATACTTCAGGGAATGTCAGTAGAATAACAGCTCATTCTGTTAGGTAGTTTAGCTTGCTTTTTCTAAGTAAGTGCCCATCAATGAAGACATTGATATTGTGTTCAAGGCAGGAAGTCTTAAGCTTGTACAGAAGAGCAATTCCTTAACCATGGTTTATTGCACTATACTTTTCTTCCATCAAATATCAAGGCAGATTTCCTAGTCTTTGTGGAAATGAGTTGTTAGGGCTCACTTCTGGGCTAGAAGTTCTTTTGAAGGTCAAGGGTGATGACTGCCATTGGTGGTTGATGGCTCATTCCTCCCACTCTGTGACTTGGCCTGTGTCTCAGATCTTGCATGCCTCTGAAGGAGATGGACTTTTGGTGGGCTCATCAGGACCTTCCCAAAGCTCTACAATGATATCCCACAGGGCAGGGAGATGAGGAGGCAGGTTTGGGGATTGGTTTTGGGTTTTGTCAAGTTTGGACTCAATCAAAGATATTTCAACCAGTGGCAAAGAAATCTTCTCTTCTTCCCAGCCCCCTCAACTCCCTGTGAAAAAGAGAGGATGTCAGCTGAGAAATAGACATGTGACTGGGACTGTGATAGAGACCAAAGCTAAAAATAAGTGCATGAGAAGTTATCACAGATGAGGTCAACATTGCCAGGGCTTGAAGTTCCCCTTGCTGTATTTCTTGATCTAACTGTTGTTGTCAACTGTTCTCTATTGAATTGCAAGTCACTGCCTCCCGTGCAGTTTAGTAAAACCTAGCGATGCTGTAACATCATAGCAGCAAAAAAGAAAGAATGCTAATAATGGCTGAGTGGAGAAAAAATTAGTTGACATTCAAGTGATGGAGAACTTAACTACTTTAGGAGCACTAAAAATAAAAGTAATAATGTACATGCAAAGGAAACGGTGTAGAGATGTCATAGTCTGCTCAGCTGCATCCAAGGCCAGGCTGGATGGGGCTTTGGGCAACCTGGTCTAGTGGAGAGTGTCCCTGCCCATAGCAGGACATTGGGACTAAATGGACCTGGACCGAGGCTCCTGGACAAGGGGCAGGGTGGCCGGAAAGCTGCACAGAGGAAGAGGATCTGGTGGTGTTGGTTGACATCGCCGTGAACATGAGCCAGCAGTGTGCCCAGGTAGCCAAGAAGGCCAATGGCATCCTGGCTTGTATCAGGAATAGCATAGCCAGCAGGACCAGGGAGGTGATCATCCCCCTGTACTCAGCTTGGGTGAGGCCACACCTCGAATATTGTGTTCAGTTTTGAGCCCCTCACTACAAGAAAGACATCGAGGCCCTGGAGCGCGTCCAGAGAAGGGCAACCAGGCTGGTGAAGGGGCTGGAACACAAGTCTTATGAGGAGGAGCACTTGAGAGAACTGGGACTGTTCAGTCTGGAGAGGAGGAGGCTCAGGGGAGACCTTATTGCTCTCTACAACTACCTGAGCTGGGGTTCAGCCTCTTCTTGCAGATAACTAGTGATAGGACAAGAGGGAATGGCTGCAATTTGTGCCAGGGGAGGTTCAGGTTAGAAATTTCTTCTCAGAAAGAGTGATTGGGCATTGGAATGGGTTGCCCAGAGAGGTGGTGGAGTCACTGTCCCTCAGGGTGTTCAAGGAAAGGTTGGATGAAGTACTCAGGGACATGGTTTAGTTAGTAACATAGGTGGTAGGGGGGCAGTTGGACTAGATGATCTTGGAGGTCTTTTCCAACCTTAAAGATTCTGTGATTCTGTGAACCTTAAGGTCCCTTCCAGCCTAAATCATTCTGTGATTCTAAGGACTTGATGCTTACCTGCACTCTGCAGTACATTGGTTCAGTTTTATCTACCTGCTTTTCTTCCATCACTTTATGAAAGGATGCAAATACCGCTCTGTAATGCACCTTCCAGTGTAACATCCTTAAGTAAAAAACCAAAGGAAGTATCTGCAGCATAAAGAGAAAAGAGAGAGACATCAGAAGTGAGGGAAATGGTGAGAGAAAAGCCAGTGAGAGCTAGCTTAGACCGCTGAAACGTTATCTTCAACAAAACAGGAATCCATCTGTCCAACCACACGTAGAACTGACATTAAAGAAGTTTTACAAGATGCTTCTGGTTATATTCAGTACACACAGATACACATACGTATGTATACGCTCACAAACACAATTTATTATTATAATTTTGTTGGTTTGAAAACTGTTCCACAAAGAATGTTGGAAATTGAGCGTATTGTTCTGACTGTGTCTGTAGCATATTTGTGAGTGTAGTCATTAATTATTATATAATTAGCATATAAAAGGATAAATGTGTGGTTTTTGTCGTTCCTTTTACCACTTACGATCAGATTCTCATCGCTAGTACAAAGATTCAGGTTTGGGTCGGCTGCATCGATTTCATTTGGGAGGGGTGGTGGTAATGTATCTGTCCAGGGAGTGCAGTTGAAATCAGAATGCATCCCCGTGTTCCGGGGAGAACGGTCGTGCTTCACTTTCCTGTGCTAGGTATTTGTAATAGAGATCGCTTCCTACGTCTGCCACATCCATATTAGGTCTTTGACTTGCGTGACAAGACGGATGGGAGAGACTTCATCATGGCATGATGGCTGTCTCCTTGAATCCCTTACAGGTGTTAACAATGACCTGTCCTGCACGGGCAAGATAAATTAGACAGCCAAGAGGTCTTTATAGCAATTTGAAATGTCTGCCTACCAGCAGACACATCAGGTCTTGGTGTGCGTGTGTCTGTGAATTTTAGGGGATTTTTATAGAACCTCGTAAGTCCTAAGTTTGACATGGGTGATTGGAGAGGGGACAGGATTGTGAAGCACGAAAACTCCAGGAACCTTTTTCTTCTTTTACTCCCTTTTTTTTTCTGTTTCTTTTTTTTTTTCTTACACATGTTAAATAAATATATCTAGAGTAACCTGCTAGGTTTGCAAATTGGCCAAGCTATTTTAACAGCTTTTGACAGTTACTCAAAAAAGAGGCAGTATCATATGCAAAACCATTAATTGAGTATCCAATTTTTCCAATTTGAGAAACCTTAGCTCCCTGTGTGTTGGTTTTGTGTCTCACTTGGGCAGACATTAATCCCTTCTTATTTCTTAAAAATTCAGCCCAGGGCAAAGCTGAATTCTAAATACCAGCTAACAAAATGCTTTTTAAATTTAGATTTAAATACCTTGAAATATTGCTTGTGCTCTAAAGTTTGTGGAGATCTACTCTTCAGATACACTCTGAGGAAAATTACATTTGCTTGCCACACAAATATTTCTTTATGCTGTTTAAACTCTAGTGCTGTATCCTTGTTATACTAAAAAAGCAGATGTTTTGCAAGCTCAAAGAAAAGCTTTAACATTGTGAGTCCTATGTTGAGATACCTGAGGCTAGGATTGAGGTGTACAAATGTTTCTATGAACGTTCCTCTAGCTGCCTTGTGCTGCGTTTCATGCGAAGCACATCTTTGGTTTTAAAAGTCAAACAGGATCTGGCACTAAGAACTTACCTCAAATTCTAGAAAAGCTAAAAATGACGTTTCTTTCTCATTGAATTTTCCTTCCCCTATCAATTACCTGTTGAGAATGTAGGGTATCTTAGTCAAAATTTTGATCTCATAAAAGCTTCCTATCACAGAGCACTTCACCGGGGAAACAAAGAACAGAGGACCTGTTTTGCAGTAATTGGCCTGTAATAAATGTCACTATGGATTCTCATATTCTGGTACAAGAACACTGTTTTCTAATTTAATTTAACCTTTTTTGGAAATTCATCATTAGCTACAAGGGATAATCAAAAGTTTAAGAAATAATGGATGCTGAAGTGAGGCTACGGTTCTTGAAATGGAAAACATACATCAGTGAAGATGATGGAAGGAATACAGTGTCTGGCCTTTATCCTTTTTTGTCCACTACTCACAGAATGGGATAAGAATTTAGGTACTTGTAAAAGCAAATAATAAAACAAAGTAACATTGATTTCCTCTTCTACCTTATAAAATTATTGATCTGTTTCTAACCTAATTGGCACTTGTGAAAATAAATGGAAAAAACAGTAGGCTGTTTGTGGGGTTCAAGTATTTGTTCTCAGTAAGAGAGTCCTAGGCCTGCTTGTTCGGGGCTGTGTTGGCTGTCCTAACAAGCTAAAGATCTGTGTGCTGTGGCATAATGTATTTGCTTTGTTCTCCTTCTCTTTAATCTCATCTATCTAATTATTTCTTGTCATTCAGAGAAGTAACAGTGCTAAGGATACCTTAATGTATTGATACACAACAATTGACCACACACACACACAGCTGAAAAAGTCGAACATAAAAATGAACAGCTAATTACAGGAAAGAGATAATGAAAGAGGCTTTCCAGTTAAACCCACCAGAGTTTGTGTGAAGCAAAGGAACGTTGCTTCTCCTATCCTGCCTAGGAGGCCAGCTGACACTGTTTAATGCAGGGTTTACATAACATGCAGGCATTTTTAATTGGTTACACTTTTCTGTACGACGATGTTTACTCTATAGAATCCCAAAACTGTCTTTTTTTCTCAGCTTTGATCCTTGGATACTTTATTCATGGAAAAATGGGTGGACTCCACATTCACATGCATAAGTATTTGCGGGTTTGAGGAATGAATTAAATGTAGGTTTAAACTTCCCACCCTTTCTTTTAGGCAAAGCAAGTCTAAAGGTATTGCACGTAAATTCAGTGACAGCATCTGTATTGGCTCTAACAAGCGCTGTCTCAGTCTCCAAGCTGCGTAGTTTGGATGTTGAGCTTGATGCTTGAGGGCACATCAGGTGAAATTCTATTGCCCTCAGAGGAGTCATCTTGAATCCTAAAGCTCTGGGAGAATCATTAGAATCGGGATAGTTAATTACAAATTACAGATCAGGAACATTGACAGAAAGGCTTATGGTTGTTTAAAAAAATCTGGATAAAATGCATGCTTTTTCTTGGTATTTGATGTAATTTATTTCATAAATATTTTAAAAGAATGTTAATTGAAATTAAAAAAAAAATCAGGATACAAGTGTTTGCATGCTTTGGTTTTTGGGGGCTATCAGATAATCCATTGGAAACACCTTTGTTAACTGTCATCCTGGTGGGGCTGCTGGAGGTTGCTGTCCCTGGTTTGCAGCCGCACTGCGCTAGCTTCTGTGGACCTGCAGACAGACCTGTTTGCCCATACCCAAACAGGAAGTTTGTGGTACAGGTTTTAAAACACTATTGCAAAAATAGCCTTATCTAGCTCACTTGGGATTTTAAAGCTGGATATTTGTCCGCTCCTTAGGGGTAAGGTTTGGACCATCCCTGCAATAGAAATCTCATTGTGGAAGAATTACACATGTACAATATTTTGGGTGCTGTATCACTGCTCCTGTGTGAAAAGGGGAGGGAGGAAAGGGGCAGTAGATTCCCATTTCATCACACAGTCCTTATGCCTGTTCTCAGCAGTTAGCTAGGTGTTTTGTTGTAGTATGGCTAAAGCTGCAACTGTTAGCAAGGTGGTTTTACATGTTACCCCTCTGTGCTAATTTAATGCTGTTGTTTTCTCTGTCTACTCTTGTAACAAAACAGAAGTACTCTGCTGTCTCTCTCTGCAACATATCTACAGAGGTCCTGAAAGTCATCAATGCCACTGAAGAGCTGATAGCAGAATCCACTGATCCCTGTGATTTCCCAGCTGACGTTCAGGACAGAGGAAGAGGGACATTCCCGCTGGGGACAGATCCTGTCAGGCTTGATGAGCAGCTCACCACCCTGGAAGAAAACGTAAGAACAAGAACCAGTATGTGAAAGCATCATGTGCATGAGTAAATGTATACCTGTCTGTGTGATAACTGGAAAGGGAGGGTGCATAGGCAGCATCTCAGGATGTTCAGAATTAATTTGGGGTTATTAAATATACAAACAGGGACAAAAAGACCTATTTCAGAGGGGTACTCAGCTCTGTTCTTGGTGGTTTGTGTTTTTTTTTCCTGTGTACTTTAAAACATTCGGAGGAGGGGAGAGCTGATGTGTTTGGATTCACGATTTTAGAATGCCTGTCTCAAAAGTTAGCTTAAGCCATCTAAACCTTGAAGTGAAGACTAAGGGGGGACCTAATTAATGTTTATAATTATCTTAAGCATGGAATGCAGGGGGAATTAGCCAGCCCCTTTTCAGTGGTCTGTGGGGACAGGACAAGGGGCAATGGCTGCAAGTTGGAGCACAGGAAGTTCTGCACCAACATGTGGCAGAACTTTGACACAGTGAGGGTGACAGAGCCCTGGGACAGGCTGCCCAGGGGGGTTGTGGAGTCTCCTTCTCTGGAGATATTCAAGACCCGTCTGGACGCCTATCTGTGCAGTATGAGCTAGGGAGCTGCTTTGGCAGGGGGTTGGACCCGATGATCTCTCGAGGTCCCTTCCAACCCCTACGATTCTGTGATTCTATGATTCTATGAAACCTGCGTGGCCGTGCAGCTGCACCTTGCTGACACCGCACATCTCCAAGACCCAGCGCAGCCTCCTTACCTTAAGGACAGGTAGGGAAAGCACATCCCCTGTCCCACAGAGAAGCGGAGGAGCTCTTCCTCCACCCACGTTTTCCCCCTGCTCACTTCCCAGAGCACCCAGGGAGCTTGAGCTGCCTGCGGCACTGTTAAAAAGAGCAGGCCGGAGAAGCCATGTTAAACATTTCTGGCCACTCCAAATCACTCGTCCTTTTTCATGAGTTGTCATCTGTGAGGAAGAGTGTAATGCTGAGTCACAGAGGGAAGTCACTCTTCCTTGGAAATTTTTGTGCATCCACTTAATGGAGTCGGTACACTTGTAATGTTCGATTTTCTCTTCATCCTACATTTAACTGATTACATTTTGGTGATTTTCCCCTTTATTAGGAGCTTTTAAAGATCTCATTGGAATCTGGTCTGTCCCATTGTAACATCCTGATCAATACAAGAAAGTAGATAGATAGATAGATAGATCGATCGATCGATCGATCCTGGTTTTCTTTACCCGCAGAAAATTTTCCAAGAGAGAATCTCTTCTTGGGGGATAAAATCCATTTCCTTCAGAGACACACGCTTCCACAACAGCCCCAGGCTGGGGGCTGAGGGAGATGATTTATAGCAATGCCAGTGGGGCTGTCTATTCCAGAGCCCTCCCAGAGAAGGGTATACCATGACCCTGTGGCAAGGAAAGCACCTTCATCATGCCACTCACAGTGATGTCCATTTCATTCTTACAAAGCAGATGTACCTCCACAACTTGTAGATGAGGGGTTTTTTAGGTTTTATTCCCCAAAAATGGAAATAGGTAGATGGAGATTTTCTCTCCCTTGAAATACTGAAGCATCCTAGCTCCACACACCACGCAACACCTCTGTCAGGAGAGTGAATGCAGAAGGAAAATCCAAGTCCAGGCTGGACCGTGTCTTTAGAAAAAACTAAGAAGTTCCTTAGGAGGACAGAGAGCAATGTGGGGAGAGTTCCTCCCCATTTTTTCCTGTGTCAAATTGTGTTGTAATCTTCCTGAGATGCATTTTCTTTTCTCAGTTACACTCTGACCGTCTCTCATGTTCTTGGCATTTGTGGTACTGTGGCCCCCAGTCATTCATTCGTTTGGGCTGAGCATTTCTCACAGGGCAGCAGCTAGGCACTGAGGCAGAGCGTTTCACGCTGTGGTGTTGCCCTCCTTGCAGCATATCCCAGGTTTAGCTTCTTTCAGTTCCCTCCCTCATTTGTATCCAGCCCAGCCTTGCTGTCTCCCCACGCTGGATCTTTCTCTGCCCCTCACAGAATTTGGAGTAGATGGCAAAACTTCACGGTTTCACTGTATTCCATAGCAGAGTTAAAAGAGCCTTTAGAAATCCAGAAATCCATAACTTTTCCCAGTGTGGCTGGGGGCACATCTGCATGCAGCGTTAAAGTCTATAATTATTTTAAGCAGGGGATGCAGGGGGAATCAGCCAGCCCCTTTTCAGTGGTCTGTGGGGACAGGACAAGGGGCAATGGCTGCAAGTTGGAGCACAGGAAGTTCCGCACCAACATGCGGAAGAACTTTTTCCCAGTGAGGGTGACAGAGCCCTGGGACAGGCTGCCCAGGGGGTGGTGGAGTCTCCTTCTCTGGAGATACTCAAGCCCCGTCTGGACGCCTGTCTGAGTGAAATGTCCTAGGGAGCTGCGTTGGCAGGGGGGTTGGACCCAATGATCTCTCGAGGTCCCTTCCAGCCCCTACAATTCTATGATTCTATGATCCTCTCTGCAGCAAATTTTGGAAGAGGGTCTGGCTGTATGTACAGACTCCCTACTCGTTGTTGCTCTCTGTAGCAATCTGAATGTTTGCAGAAGGGAGACCTGCAAATTTAGTGGAGACCTGCAAATACCCCATTGCTGTTTGGAAACACAACAGATGTTCACAGGGAAAAAGAACATCCTTTACAAAAATCTTTTACTTAGATCTGCAAAATGGTCAATAAAACTAAAATTTAACACATGTAGTTTGAGTTACAAAAACATTGATGACCTACCCTTCCCACAGTGTTCTATAAGCCCTATGTTTTTAGATTTTTTTTCCCTCTTGAAAAGTACAACTTACTGTGCAGAGAATTTTGGCACAGAAATTAAATGCTTCTTTTCTTTAACCTTCTAAAGATGTTTCTGTTCATAATAGTCCTTCTTTCTCTGAGCTTTTAGACTGAGAAAAATGTAAAACAAAATCACCTCTTACTCTGAAGCAGCTGTGGTATTTCGCACAACAAAGATGTATCTTTTAAATGAACAGAAAAAAATAATTAAAACCCACAAAAGCAGGAACATTTCTCATTAAATAAGCATGTTAACTTTATGGTCCCCCTTCAATACTTCAGCAAAGATGTTAAATCAGGTCACTTACTTGTTCTAGGTACCTTTTCCAAAGTTTTCAGGCTTGCAGTTAGACCGTGGTCTTAAAAGATGGTGAATTTGTTTCTCAGCAAAGTTACATGCTTGAAAAAAAAAGGTCAATACATTTATGCTTTGAAACAACTGATACAAAGGGGGAAAAACTTACTTGCAGGCAATCAAGGAACAACAATAAAATAAAAATTAATGAGAAGTAAAGACTTAAATCTTAATCTAGGTATTCACCACCAATGTTAATTCATTAAGTCAGATCATGGACAGAAATTATTTGAATACCTGTTATGTCAAAGGACTGCATGATCTAGGAATTGTGGGCAGATAAAAATGACTCGAGTGGGAAACAGATATGAAGTGAAGGTATCCGCTCAAGGATCGGGTATAGATCCTGTTTTCTTGCCCCTTTTAACCCATGAAGTCAGCAACAGAACATGTTTAATTCATGAGAATCTTGTAGCATGACAGTCTTCGCGGCTGTTAGCGTGAGTGAGGCTGCCAGTGCTGGAAATCAGAATATACACTCCATTTCTGCTGTGCTGATGCCAGCCTCATGGGAATGGTGTCTTGGCTGTCTAGTAAATAGGTGGAAGGTGCAGTATTTTTACACAGGTCTGCACAGTTTTAAGAACAGATGTCAAAAGCTAATGCTCGAAAATTACCCTTTTCTATAAACTTGAGATGTCCCTCCAGCTGTGTACCTTAGATTTCTGTGGGAAATGAAAGAAACACATAAAACAGTGTGTCATCAATTACTCCGAGGAGGAGGTGAATGGGAAATGAAACCTTTAGCTGAAGTAGATGAGTCAAAATATTAAAAGTTGTTTGGTTTTAGGGAAGCTCTCTAAATTATAAATTCTGTTATTCTCTTTCCTGTGGTCCACATACGGCTATTGACCCTCTAGAGATTCACTCCAAAGGGCTGGGAGGAGGGAAGGGTTTGGTGAGAGCAGGATGGGATGGATAACTGTTGTACGTGTAAGCACAGTTACTGTGTAAGAAGTTAATGACCATATGCTCCTGAACAGTTACTGACAGAGTTTTGGTTGCCAGAAAGCATTAGGCAAGTTTCAATCAACACAGCTTTACATGAGGTGTGATCTGTTGACTTCCCCTTGTAGACTTGAGTTTTGTTATGCAATTGCATATCAAAAATAGCCAAAGCAAAACTTTCCAGCTTGCTTGGTTTTTGCTGGTGACCCTGTAACAAACCTGCTTTGGTTTACTACTCTAGCACCTACAAAATTTGGAGTTCAACCCCCCCACACCTCCATCCTCTTTGCGGATATGTGTTTTCAGGTTATCCCCCCTCGCCCCCCGTGACTTTCCTCTGCCTTGTAAGGCTCCCAGTAGTAGTTTAGCAAGGAGGGAAGCGCAAAGGCCCCGTGGGCGATGCAGTGTGCTCAAACCTGTGTGCCCGTGGAACAGAACTGGGTGCCACCCCTCCCTGCCTTGGCCCTGCAGGTGTACCTGACAGCCGGCGCGGTGTACGGGCTGGAGGGACAGCTGACCAACCTGGAGGACGCCGCGCGCAAGATCAGCAGTGTGACGGCAGAGTCTGAGCTGGCCGACCTGGAGGACCAGGTGGCCACGGCAGCCGCCCAGGTTCATCACGCGGAGCTTCAGGTGAGGACAGCGGCTCCTCCCTGCCTGCAAGTCTCACGCTGCCTTACCTAGCGCTTGTCTTTTGTCCCTGAACATTTACTTTCAATAGTCTTTGTTACCGCAGTGAGCTCATGCTCCAGGGGTGCTGGCTGCAGCACAGGAGCTGAGCAAAGCTGAGATGCACAAGTCAGCCCAGCCAGATGTGCTGCGTGTCCTTGTTTCTTTCCCCAGCTTCTTTTCTGACATAGGAGCGCAGCGGCCTGTTACTGCAGTACAAAAACTGAACCTGCCCCTTGCTCTCCAGCAGCTCACGTGGTGCTCTCTGTCACAGACGTGGCTACTGTCAGACCGCACATGCAGTCATGGGCAGTTGATCTCATCAGCACATTGTAAAGGACTTTATAAAAGAGGCTGCTGTAGGTACTACTCTACCCAAAAAGGCCGAAGGCAGCCAGCTGCTGAGCCAGACACAGAGCCCAGTCCTTGCAAGCCACTACGCAGCAGATGTCCCTGGCCGAAAGGCAATTGCTCTTGTGGGCTGTGATCCAGTGTGTCTCTAGCAGGCTCCAGAAAGTCTGGGGCTCAGAAGAGAACATTGTCCTAAAAGCTGAACAAGGTAACACTGCCAGTCCTGAAGGTGACACCACTGCCAGCAAGTCCCTGCTGTGGTATCACTGGCCCATCTGTGCCCGGCACAGCACTCTGACCTGCCTGTGCCAGCCTCTAATGGGGAGTGCACAATGGTTTTACTCGGTGGCAGTGTGTGCAATTTAGGACTGAGTAGATTTCTGAAAGTCTGACTTCCCTCTGATGTCAGAGGTGTGTTGCTGCACTAGATGGTAAGCTGGCACTGATATTTTGCTGGCTTCAGTCACTATTTTATGGTAAATATGCATTAATGGGGGTGAGACATAAGGAGACAGGCCTAAGTCATGCAAGGAGGATGACCAAGAGGCCAACTCAAGTCTTTTGCAGAATGAACAGCTTCAGGTGTCATTGAGAATCAGGAGTCGGGTTATACATCTGACTTCTCTGACACTTCTTTCCTTTTTGGCAACATTTATTTCTGCTACTGTCAGCCTCAGCCTGCTTCCCCCCACCCCACCCCGACTTCTGCTTTCCTGGGCTTGCATTTTTCCTAGCAATTTCTTTTACGCTGAGTGTTTTCGCATCGTGTGTACCCACAGTTATGCATGTCTGTGTTTAACATAAGTCTAAATTCTAAGTGTGTGAGATCAAACGTTTAGGTTTTGTGACAGAGGATGTACTTTGCATGTACATGAAGTTAATTTTGACTTCGGGAAGGTGCCCCACAAAGTCATTCTTTGAATGTAGCTTTTGCAATCACAGCTTGAATGAACTGGGGATTGTGCAGCTAAAGGTAACTGGGAGATGGCAGATGGGGGTTCTCTCTCCTCTTTTGTTGTTTTTTGGTTTTTTTCCTCAAAAGGAATAAAATGCCTCTTCCTTGGAGTCACACGGTAGGTTGGACTGTTCTTTTACTCCACTTTTACTAACAAATTAAGCTCCTTTTAACATCAGGACTAAAGAATACAGGGAAGTGTCAGAATTTCTGAAGAAGTTAGCCATCTGTTAATATTTTCTGATTAAAGAGAATCTGACTGGGGGAGGGATATATTTTAGTAGTGGCATCCACAGTAATTTTAAAACTTCTTTTTCCCCCTCCCCATCTGTCTGTCTCTCTCTTTTATTTTCTTTGAAGATTTCAGATATTGAGAGCAGAATATCAGCTCTCACTGTTGCAGGCTTGAACGTGGCTCCATGTGTTCGCCTGACAAGGAAACGGGATCAAAAGCAAACAAACCAGGTGCCAGAACAATTCTGTAGTATTCAAAAAATACATTGGGGAAGCCTTACCTCTCTTTCCATAATGGAGCTGAGTAACGCCTGTGTGTTGTTTACAGATGCACACAATAGACACATCAAGACAGCAGAGGAGGAAGCTCCCAGCTCCGCCAGTAAAAGGTGAACTTAAAGTTGTTACACACGTTATATAGAGGGCCTGTCTTTATAAGGTTCGGTGTAATGTACAGTTCAGCAAGACTGAGGAGGGAAATGGGAGTTGTAAAGACGAACAGAGAAAGCCTTAGTATGTCCACCCTCCCTCTTTCCCCTTGTACCTGCGTGAGATACCCATTTGTCACATGAAAAAGTGTCACCGCTTTCTCTGTCCCTGGAAGTTGCAACAGTGGGAGATTAATAGGAGCCAGGAGCAGAAAGCTGGGAAAAGCTAATGAGAAATGCTGAATATTTATCCTGCAGCAAGGACGCCGCTGCGCTGGCCTGCCTGGGGTTGGGCTGTGAGGCTCAGGCAGCCGCAGTGTTTAGTTACCAAAAGCTGGTTGCCACAACCCACCGTTGCCTTCTTAAAGCCTCTGTCTTGTTGATTTCAGTCCATGTGATGAGGCTCAGCGATGTTCCTGGTATGTTAGGGTACAGCTCTGAACTGCATGTATAAACAGAGGGCTTTTTTCCTTCATGTTCTCTTTTTTAACCATCCACAGTGGTTAAATTCTCTGACAATTCTCAGGCCAGCTTCACCTTGCATTACTCTTGTTTTACTCTTCTGTAATTCCATGGCCTTAAACTTTAATAAATTTGGAGTATCGCAGCCTGCTGTTTCTCATTTAAATCAAATCCAGCTTTCCTCATAGGACTTAGGGGAAGTTTTATCTCTCTGGATGCGGTGACTCTTCAGAAGTACTGTTACATCTGCTTCAATATGTTAGGTGAAACACATCCCTCTCTGTATTTTTCCCAGGTGAAAAAATAGATGGTTCTCCAGTTACCACTGTCAGAACGTTTAACAGAAACTTCATGCTCCAAGGATCTCTAACGCAAAGAACTAAAGAGAGGAAAAGCACTGCCAAGGACTTGATGGTAAACTCATAACAAATATTTTTAAACCTGCCCTTGAAAGCAGTAAAATAGAGAGGCAGTGGTACCTGTGTTAGCAGCTGCGTTTCAGCATCTTCACAAAACCTCTCACCATAGTTTCAAGGAAAAAGAACTGAGTGCGCCAAGGCAGCTCCTGGGAAGCTGTCTGAGTGTACGCCGTAGTCCAGCAGCTGTGTAGTCCTGAATGCCAGCCTGTGTGAATGCATCTGGCTGCATCCTGGTCTCCAGGAATGTGCTACCCTTATTTTAAAATGAAATAAAATCCATTAGTGGTCCCCTGTGATTCAGGCTTCTGGGCCAGACCCTCCCAAAGCCAGCCTCACAACTGGAACTTGGCAGGTGAAGGGTCTACCTTGAATCTCACTAATTTTTGAGGAATTTTTTTTACCTAAGTGGGATTTAAGAGCCATGCAGGGTTTGAGCAGGTAGGCTTCACCATGCAGCTGTCAGTCATTTCTTCTAGAGCAGCTGTAGAGGGCTAAGGTAAAAACCTGACTCACCCGAAGCTGGCTGCCACTAGGTATGTGGAGAACAGGCCAGGAGACGAGAAGGGAAAGGACCTGGCTCCCTTGAAGCTTTAGCGAGCTTGCTTTGTGTTTTGCTCACGTGTTGTTTTTTTCTTTCCTGTCCCTCTCTGTTCTAGGAACCTGCTCTAGGATCTGCTGTGATGTACTAAATTTACACTTCCCTACTGCCAATAACACACTGCCTAAGGCTGTACACTAGAGTGCCTTTACTTAACAGCCATTGTGTATGTCCAGCTGAAAATGGACCCTCAAGAACCCACAATGCCTCAGTTATAGGGCTTCGTTTGGATACCTCACTGAGAAAGCTGTCCAAGTCTTCAGCATTGTGGTCTGCTAAAGGAAACTCTGCCTTAAAGTTCTCACAAGACTCTAGAAAAGATGCCGAGTTTCAAAAGCAAGGCTCCACATTTTAAGATGCACTTTTTCTCCCCATTGATTGTACTGAAGTATGTCGTCTTTAAACCGCAGTATGTTTTTGTAGACTCAGTCCATCATAATTACAGGCCAATATTTCGTACAAAAAGGAAGAACAAAGCAGACCTGTGATCCATATCTGCTGGCCTCTTCACCATTCACGTAGGCATCCGTCTTGCCGAGCAATAAGAACAACTCTGTGCAGCGTGTGCTGGTTTTCAGCCGTGGGGTGGGAGTGGGGGATCAGCGTACCCCCTCTGCTCCCCGTGAGTCAGTGCCAGTTTTGACAGGGTTCGTGGGAGGAGGTGCAAAGCGCAAAGGCCTCTCTGTTCGCTTGCGGGTATGTTGGGCAGAGCTTATGTTCTGGCTCCAGAGCAAGGTGCTTTGCTCTTGGCGGCAAGGGGGAGCACGGGTGTCAGGTTGAACCGTGAGTCGGTGGCAGCACATGTGGACCAGATGTCTGTTGAGTTATGATCCTGGCGTCTGGAAGTATCTGCTCGCTGCTGTGAAACCCACACCTTTGTGTGTCTCGTTCTTCTTGGTAGCATTGTCCCTGTGGTGGTGGTCAACCACGGTGCAGCTCAAAATAAATCCTGACCACATCTTTGAGATTGGAAAAAAGTAAGTAAAACCATCCTGGAAGAGGTCTCTGCTGACTGGCTGGTGACTGTTGGGTGGCTGCAACCTGCAAGAGATTCTCTTCTGCAGTTTCCCAGCTGGGAACTGTAGCCCAGACATCTCTTCCTTTACTAGCCTGTAGCCCAGGTGGAGTAGCTCGGTCCCATCCCTGGTGCCACATGCACCCCACTACCGTTGGATTGCGAATAGTAAAATTTATTTTTTCATATCTTGAAACCTATGAAAGGTGAACCAAATGGGAAGACCCTTGGGCAGATGCCCAGGAGGGAAGGTGCTGCTTACAGGGTGTGCCTCTCACCCTTTTTAGGGAGGACCTTGCTCTGAAGAATACAAAGGAGTTAAAATAAGAGGAGGTGATCAGCCAGTGAAACCCTTATCTTCTACACAAAGAGCAGAGCAGATACACGGATGGGTTGGTGTGAAACTGCTGTGAAGGAGGGCATGAGCTGGCAAGTTTCCCTCAGCATTAAGGAGTGGTGAGCTGTCCCCAGAGTAGTGGGTGCTGGGAAGGAGAGGTGCTCCAATCCCTGCATTCCCAGCAAACACCCACGAGCAGAGGCTGCACGGTTACCTGCCATGCTGCAGGACAGCAGTCCCCTGTGCCACCAGGCCACGAAATTACTCTGGTTGGCCAAATATGAGCAAAATTGGGCAAATGTCCTGGCTAGACTGGACTTGGGGGCGGGGGGCAGATGGAGTAGGTAAGGAATGGCTAGATGGGACGGTTGGATCAACAGTGCCAGTTGCAAATCTGCCACCCACATTTGGCATCGAGCTGATCTCCAGCTGCATGTAAGGATCCCTCCGTATTAACACAACCCCCTTCCCACCCACACGTGGCTCCATCCCTTCAAGGAGTTTCCACCTGCTGATGGGTCTGGCCCGCTGTGTTTAACCTGCGCAAAATGGCGCCGCCTTTTCCTCTCACACGAGACTGGTTCTCTGGAATTGGGTTGCACAGATGTGAGGGCAGAATTTGGCCCACTCTGTTTAACATATAAATACATATATGAAAACAAATAGATTTTATTTATATATGCAATCCAGAAAAGGAGATTAAACAGAGTAGGATGCCTAGTAAATTTTTTGTCACCCAGTCTCCTCCCCCTTCCTTGACTGGTCTCGTGTATGTATACAATACATCCCCAGGTTCTGGTTTATGCAGGTATGCGTGTTATGAAACGTCATTAATGGTGGTTGGTCTACATATTTGTCTGATAAATAACTACTAATATTAGGTATGTAATATCAATGCAGAAATGACTCCTTTTAATAGAATAACTCTCTGGCTTTCATTCTGTTAGTGTGATTTAAACAAGCCAATAAAGTTTGGAATAGGTTGTTTTCCTTAAGAGGCATGAAAAGCAACTATTATCGTGTTACAATGTTAAACTATTCAGTCTTCTTTGACAGAAAAATGTGTACTGTGTAGGCATTGCAAAAAAAAAAAAACAAGAAAAAAAAAAAAAAAGAAAAAAAAAACCCCACCTGCTATAAGGCATTTGAATTTTTACAAATGTTTATTGTGCCAAATACATGCAAAGATATAATTTACTGTTTTAAAAGAATCATAAAAGCATATGTTATAGCACACAAAGAATTATTTTGTCATCAAGTGATTTCAATCTTTAGTGTTAATATTTATATTTAGATTAATTTTTATAAATGAAAATATTTTAATGGGTAAAATGAAGACTATACGATCTATTTGATTAAGTCTGAGTGAATATTAAGCTTGCCTTGTTGTTGTTATCTGCATACTCACCGAGAATTATTGTCAAGAGAAATTATAAAAGAGTAAAAGCAATTTATGAAAAGAATGCCTTTTCAAGGATTTGATTCATAAAGAAAAAAAACCCCAAAAGTTCTTCTCTGTTGCTTGGATTTATGTGCCCTTCAGCCAAGGAAGCTGAAGCTTTTGGGTACGGCCTGTGCACAAGTGACCTGTCGCCCCGTTAAACCCAGGGGACTCTGGGTTCAGATGTTTTTCCATAGGGGCTGGGGTGGAAGGGATCCTGTTAGGAACGCTTGATGTTTCTGCTAGCCAAGTACCACCTCAAACAGAATGTGGCAGGCAGAGTCCCTTCCTCTGACTCTTGCTGGGATCGCTACGGAATGACAAACGGACAGAACCCCTCAGATTCCAAAGTCAATTTGATGAATGCGGATCAAAGTATTTCTTTATCAGCCTGTTTTCCCCACCTTGAGGGCATTCATTTAAATCACATGGTTTAGGTAACGCTTGGGGTGTTGTATGTTCTGTTACAAATAGGAGTGACTACCTCTTATAATAAAAATCCACTGCTTGCTGGCAGGTGGTTCGCAAAGAGAGAGAAACGGTTCCATTTCCTGCAATGATTAATTCAACCACTATTAAAATTTAGCAGCAGTTCTGACAAAGCACAACCAGAAATGTGAGTTCTTTCTAATCTGTCTTTGCAGAATGATTTAACCGTCAGTCATCATCCAAATTGTAAACTTTTTTGGATAGCAATTTGAGCCGCGGATTAAACTGCCTTTGAATATTATCACTGGTAATAATTATTAAGATTAAGCATACTGTGGGTAGGACTTCTTGTTAAATGAATATAGCCAGGTTAATTGTCATGGCAAACGTGAGCATTGAGGCACAACCCCAGGTTTACCAATGTAGAGGATGGTATACTGCTTGTGATCCTCAGAGAGGGACTTCATCTTGACCAGGCAATGTACTGGCAGACAACCCCATTGTTTTAAAGGAAATCAGCTAGTTTAGGCCTTTACCCCTTTCGGATAGTGGTGTGTGGTTATACGCGGTGGGCACAAAACCACTCTGAAGAGTTTAATTAGCCCATTTTATGGGGAGGGTTTTTTTCTTCAGCAGGGAGAAAATACTTCTCTTTGAAAGGAGCTCCTTTTTGTTCATTAATATATCTCTCCAGCCATACAGGAGGAATCATAAAGAAGCAGTGGGTAGTTCAGGGCTCCGTCCATCCCTGCCAGCAGATGTTAGCAACCTGTATAAAAGCTGCACAGACAGAGCATGAGCATTTCAGACTGTTAGTGCAGGCACATCAGAAATTAGTGAGAGCCTTTTTTTTTTCTTCCAACCATTGCTTTTTATTTTTACATATCAACAGCCATTGACTTTGAAGTGGGACAGGAAGGCTTCATGGTAACGCTTAACACCGCAGAGTTTAAATCCCAGCACAAAAGCTGTGTGGTTTCCGGATAAATCTAATGTTACAGTGAACAGCATCAAGGGATTCGTGAGGACATAAGACAAAGAAACATAAGCTACAGTTGCACTCGGTGCTAGTGTCCATGCATTGTCTTTTACCTGCACCCTGGATATGTTTCTGTTTGAAGGAACTTGCAGAAGGAGCAGAAAGGAGAGCAGCGTGGGGCTGCTAGGCAAAAGCAGAACTAGAGGTCTGAGGTGCAGGGGAGGGTGCGATTCAGCGGGCACAGCCTGGGTCAGCGCCTGCGGGAACGGGAATCACCAGTCATCATCTTCTGCACCCGACACTTTTTGCTCCCACAAAGTGTTCCAGATGAAATCCCGGTGCCTGCTCACCGGCCTCAGGCTGCCGCGGCTGCTTCTGAGCTGCCTCTTCCCAAACCGACCGATGGGGCGAACGCCGCGGCCCACGTACCAAAAGGGATCGATCTCAGGACCTGGAATTCAGAGCAGTCAGTGAAGCATCTACCACTGTACCTTTTTTAAGGCAGCATTTCTTGGACATCTGGAGGGTGTTAGGTGGCTTGTTTGCACCCCAGATTTCAAAAAAGCGCAAGGGGAAAGGCTGCAGCCAGGTATAAAACTTTCTAGTTCCTTTGAGGATCACCTGCCGTGTGTAAAGCCTAAAGGAAGATTCAGATGCAAAATTGATCTTCACCAGCCTGGGCTGCAAGCTGCACTTTGATCGTAAGCCAAAGCACCCATCAATTCCGGAGGGCACAGCGTGCTTTAAAACTGATCTGAACCCTGGAAGAGGTTACAGTGCAGCCTGCATCCAGAAAGGCAACAGTAGCTCCCTTTGCCACCCCCTTTAAACTGGCCTCTCTTTTAGCTGAGGTCCTGAAGGACCTACTGCCCAGCCTCCTCTTCTGCTGCATGCACCAGGCACGGTCTCTCTACCAACTAACACATCCACTGGATCACCGAAGGAGTTCCTACATGAGAGATGAATGTTGGAAGCCAATGCTTGTTCTCTTAGGGAGGTGTTTTCATGGATGACCTTTTGCTTTTAATGCACCTTGTACTTGATGTACCTTTACAGTCTAGTCTAGTCACAGAGCAGGTGGGGAGAGGGGGAGAGGTGTATTAAAAGACTAAGATACAGCAACAGGAAAAATATACAAAGCGTTGGAAATTATACCATCCCAAGGAAATGCCAAATCATTCCTTAAGCCAGGAATCCCATAAGACCAGGAATAAATTTTGATTTAAGTGCATTATATAGCGTCCAAGTAGTATAAAATCTTGGGCAAGGCAGCAGGATTTTCCTCTATACAGTTTGATGCTTGAACAGAGAAATTTAAAAATCTTTGTTGTCTGCAAATGTCTCCACAAATAGGTCTTGTAAGTCTTTCCATACAGTATTTAACAAAACTCCTGCCCACCAAAACACAAGTAACTATTTTTTAATTTTACATGGGTACTTAAAAACTGAGGGTCCCCATGTCCCTAGTTCCCTCTGACAGTGAAACGGGGTGCCACGGAGAGCCCATGTGCCTTTCTCCCCACACCCTCCACATGCAATCACCAGCCTTTGCTCCTTGGGGGAAGATGAGATTTCCTGATAAAGATTTGCTCAGAAATCTTTTGGACTCTGTGTTAGCTTTTACTTGAGACACGTGCTACTGTCCTTCACCTGGCCAGTTCCTCACATTGTCTCTGAATGGAGACACTTCAGCCACTTCTGTTCTGCCTTTCAGACAAGATGTGGTTGCAGACAGACACAAAGGTGTCTGTAAAGCAAACTGAAGCTTCTGGCCCCTGCTTTCTTGTTACTCTACAGAAGTAGTTGTGAACCACCCCAGGTCTACAGAACACAACTCAAAACGTGAGGCTTAACTATCCAACATCTATAATCTTGCATTTTCTTCATCAGTCTTTTTGTATGCTAGTGTCTCCTCCAGTATTTAGCAAAAGTGACATCATTTCCCTTGGCTAATTAAGGGTTGTGAGAAGGAGATTAAGTTCAGCCTAGAGAAAAGAAGACTAAGGGGGAACCTAATTAATGTTTACAAATATCTTAAGCATGGGATGCAGGGGGAATCGGCCAGCCCCTTCTCAGTGGTCTGTGGAGACAGGACAAGGGGCAATGGCTGCAAGTTGGAGCACAGGAAGTTCCACACCAACATGTGGAGGAACTTTTACACGGTGAGGGTGACAGAGCCCTGGGACAGGCTGCCCAGGGGGTGGTGGAGTCTCCTTCTCTGGAGATATTCAATACCTGTCTGGACACCTATCTGTGCAATATGAGCTAGGGAGCTGCTTTGATTCTGTGTATGCTTTTACAAGTGTAAATGGAAATACAGGACCCTGTGCCCCCATTTTACCCTAGAAACCCCCCACATGGATTTGCTGTCTTGAGAGTCTGATCCTGACCCTTCAAAGCACCAGGGACCATGGGATCACCGTACAGGCATCCATCACATTCCATCAGGTGAGACTCGTACTTACTTCTGTTGTCTATTTGGTGTTTAAAGGGCCTGCTCTGTCCCGAAGCAAAGCTGAGCGATACCAAGAGCACCAGCACGTAGACAGTGACCAGCTTCAAGTGCTTTGGTGACCACTGGGCCCGTGGTGTCCATGAGATCAGATGCCACATGGTGGAGCGGTGGTGGGAAGGCTGTGAGGAGAGAAATGCAAATGGAGAACACATATGAGTTAGAGCTCTCAAGGTGAAAGAAGGTGCCAACTGTAACAGCACGTTCCTGTCCATCAGAGCCATTTCACAGCTAGGTTCTGTGAACACTCATGCTTGGGATCACAGAATCACAGAATCGTAGGGGTTGGAAGGGACCTCGAGAGATCATCGGGTCCAACCCCCTGCCAAAGCAGCTCCCTAGGACATTATAGAATCATAGAAATACCCAGGATGCCCTGGGTATTTCTGTTTGAAGGCAAGGGCTATGCAGTGAGCCTTCTGTTAGAGATAAGTCATGCAACTTGAGTGATTTCCCATCATCAGTGACAGCCCCTGGCACGGCTTCACAGAACATACAGGTCCTGGCCCCAAGCTTGCCACTGTCTTTCTCTGTGGCCCTCTATATGACCATGGCTATTGGCCACCAGAGTGTTATAGCCACTACCTCCATCATCCTTTCCTCACTTGTCTAATGTTTGCATTTTACACAACCTATTTGCAACTAAATGCATGAAAAAGGCTTACTGAAGGGGTACACTCCTCCTGTGTCCCCTCACTCTTTCACATCCAGCATGTAAAAATACCATTTCCAGTTATGGTTTCCACCATCAGATGCCCTGATCCTGTAAACACACCCACACACAAGCAAATGAGAAGTCCACCATCCCCCCTCACCCCGCAAAAGCAGGGCTATGCAGAACAGGAAAATTGCCTCAAGGAAGTGATAGATCCCAGGCCCAGATTACCTCTGTTACTCTGGTTTTGGCTTTTTGGACAAGCTTCCTCCCAGCAACTCTCACAGCTGGTCTACCTATGTATTTGTCAGCCTGGAACCTTTGCCTACAGCCTGTAGACCCTGTTTGCTTAAGCATCACATATGATAGCTATACAGCTAGAGAACTGTAGGGAATCCTCTTGGCTATGCCTAAAAAGAGGCTTCTCCCAGCCTAAGGGAAGGATTTTTCCCCCTGTTGCTGCCTGAGCACTGTGCTTGAGGAGGGGTAGAGCAGGGATGAAAACCTTTTCATGCAAGACAGTGCCTAGCACAAAGCAGAGGCAGCACAACAAAAGCACATGGAGAATCTGGTTGCTCCTTAACCCCCAGCATTCAGTGAAGAAGGTTTGTCTGTCTTTCTCCACCCTGACAGACAGACAGTTATCAGGCAGCCGAGACCTGTAAATTCAGCAGAACTGTGAATTAACTTTTTCTAATCAAGTCTCTCATGCCAGTCAGGACTGAATGATGTTAACACGTAAAGCCACGTGGGATGAATTCTGCCTCCCGTTTCAGCTGGCGTGCATCTCTCCTTGCTCCACTCTTAGCAAAGCCTTAAAGGTTCAGTGAGACAAAAGGAGTTGTTCTGAGGAATCTCTCTGGTGTGTTTACAAGGGTTCCTGACAGGTTTTCCACATTACTTGCTTACTGTCTGGTTTTGTGTCTTGTTTTTCTGGGAACCGAGTGGCAGAAAAGAAGAGCCTGCCTTGAGCTCACTGCTGATGAAAGGCAAAAATGAAGGGAAAAACTTCTAGCACAATGTTTTTCCTAAGCA
The DNA here is from genome assembly GCA_027925045.1 of Hypotaenidia okinawae. Taxonomy (NCBI): domain Eukaryota; kingdom Metazoa; phylum Chordata; class Aves; order Gruiformes; family Rallidae; genus Hypotaenidia; species Hypotaenidia okinawae. Next base: position 49,344,556 of record BSDF01000002.1, on the reverse strand, counting down.
GTGCTGTGTCTCAGTCTCCACCAGCTGTGTGCCCACGTCAGCTATTCCCACCACCTTCCAGAGTGCTGTTATTTATTGAACTTCTTGCTCATACTCTTGACCTGGCTAGGATTTCTGTCAAGCACACAGCTCCTACAGCTCCTCAGTACGTAACATGCCACCCCTAAAGAACGAGGGGGCTCAGCACCTCTAATCCTCCCTAATTTTTCCTTCTAATTGTCCCATCCCTGTTTGTATGGGGAGAAACTGAAGCACAGAGAATGCTGCTAACTTGACCTCACATGATGCCAAGCATTTCACGCTCCAGGATAAGCATGAAACCCTGGTTATCCACCTGCAGTCCTTCCATGAGTAATGGGGCAGGGAGATGGTCTGTGATCCCATCGGGTCCAGACCTGCCTTTGCCCACAGCTCCACAGCTTTCTTCTAAAGGGAAAATAAAAAACCCAAGACCTCAGACAGACAGATCGTGCCCTCCATTTCCAGTCTTTAAATGATCACACACAAAAATTTAAAACCTTACTAGTTTCAACAAAACTCGACACAATTAAGTTTCAATAATATTTTTTCTCCTGGAGCTCAGCAAGAAGTTGGCACCGCTGCCAACCTGGTCAACTTGCCACTTCTGCTTAGTCCCTAAGCAGAAAGAGACTCTAAATTTTGGCTGAGCATCATCTGTGACAGTGGTTTGGCAATTTCCAATCAACACAAGAGGAGAAAGACAGATCACGTTGAAGCTGCTTCTGAAGTTACGCTGAAGCAGCGGTGCCCCAGCTGCAGGCTGGGGGAGACCATCCTGGGTCTCCCTCTGGGCACAGCGGTACTCTCAGCATGCCAAACCAAACTCCAGCCCTGCTGCAGATCCATCAGATCTAAACCTACCGTGGATGTCCTCCGAAGACGAGGTGCCGTTAACTCCTTCAACCCTTAGATAACGTCCTACCCGAGGTCAGTGGCTATGCACCCCTCTCTAACACAAACGGCCTTCAGGTTTGAAAGCAGCACTGGAAATCCCCACAAGAGATCAAACCCCGGGGTGGATCCAGGCCTGGGACCACAGCTGGTGTCAGGGCTGAGTGGCAGAAAAAGCATCGCTGCTGCAGGCTCCTGCGTGTGCTCTGCCCTGCCCAGCGTGCCCAGCACTGCCCGTGGGGTTCGGCTGCCTTCCCTCTCCTTCGCTGCAAAGACTGGAGAAAAAAGTTCCTGAGCGCAGAAGACAGCCACATATGTTAATGCAGAAAAGCTACAGCCAAAGGGAATTTAAAAAAAGAAAACAAAAAAAGGAAATCCAGCAAGAAAGAGCCAGGACAGGCACTGAAGCAGCTACAGAGGGAAGCACTCACCTGTCTGCACCAAACTGCTCCTCAGGTAGCTGCTGCTCCGAGCAGAAGTGGGGCAGCTGCTGGGGGCTTGTGCCTTTTATACTGGAGAGAAGTGGGCTTGAAGGGGGAGGGGGAGTCAAGAGGTGGGCCAGGAGGACGTCAGCAGTACTAGTGGGCAACATTTGAATTTACAAAGGGAGGGGTAGAGAACTGTGGCTCTATTAGAAAGCCATCGATCAGGGCAGGGAGCAGGAGCTGAGGGCGGTGCCAGGGGATGGCAGGGGGGCTGGCAGGACACCAGTCTGAGGCCCCCACCCCCCAGCCCAGAGGAAGGAGAGTGGAGGGGAAGAGGTCACTGCTGTGTCCCTATGGATGGGGGGACACCAGCAAAGCAGAGCAGCACCGGCTGCCACGCTCTCCACATCGGAGAGCCCTGCTCTCCGTGCTGCCCGGCTGAGATACTCTGAGAGAGAAAGCACTCATGGCTGGGGAGAAAGGAGATGGAGAGTGGGAAGCTCACAGGGCCAGCAAACTGGAGCAGCCAGGACATGTGCCCCTTCCCGGTCTTTGCTCCTCTTGCTGTTGTCCCACCTCTGCTTTCTGCTTTGGGATCTTACTTGACTGCAGCTCTCATCCCATTAAGCCCCAAACCCCCAGCTGGGGTCACCTCACCCCTGTGTAAATTTTAGACCATATTGCAACACAGCACCCATGTAGCTGATGACATCGGTTGTGATTCAGTGCTTAAGCAGCTGCTTACCCCTTTTGTGGCAGAGAAAATTTCATTGGCATGAGGCTAATACCTTGAGCAATATATTTCTACAGCAGGCATCTCTTCTGTGCGGCTATTTTTAATGCTATCTCTTGACTAATGTGTCACCATGGTCTTGCTGCTACAGGTCTCGCTGCTTTAATAGCCAATACCGTGTTTACCACGTGAAGGTCTGCAGAGGAACACCAGTTGAACTGGAAGGTGTTTCACCCCTTCAGCACCATCCTGTGGAGAAGCTGAGACGTGGGGTGTTACTGGGCTGCCTGGGGACGAAGGCTGTCCTGCAGACATCACAGAAACACAGAATTGTAGGGGTTGGAAGGGTCCAACCCCCTGCCAAAGCAGCTCCCTAGCTCATATTGCACAGATAGGCATCCAGACAGGGCTTGAATATCTCCAGAGAAGGAGACTCCACAACCCCCTGGGCAGCCTGTCCCAGGGCTCTGTCACCCTCACTGTGTGAAAATTCCTCCACATGTTGGTGCGGAACTTCCTGTGCTCCAACTTGCAGGCACTGCCCCTTGTCCTGTCCCCACAGACCACTGAAAAGGGGCTGGCCATTTCCTCCCTGTGTCCCACACTTCAGATATTTATAAACGCCTTCTCTGCAGACACAGGGTTGTGCTCCGCTCCTGGTCAGACTGACTCCCCGAAGCAACAATTTTTAAAGCTGTGCTTTGAAAAGTGGACTCTGAGGCATGACCCAGTTCACAAGCTGAGACTGGACAGGAAATGCTGCAAAGTAGGAGTTCAGTAGCAAATCTACTGGTTATTTTTTTTCTATAAAGATGTTTCCTAATGTATAAATGACACCACTTCACTGCAACCTCCTTTCAAAAGAAGTTACACTTTGCTGTTTTCCCAGGGGCAATTTGCGGGGTGCTTGTACAAGGAAGCATGATTGAAGTTTTGCTTGGCCTTGCCCTTACTCAATATCCAGGCAATGGAGGATGACACCACCACCACCACAGGGTCCCTAATTGTGGAGATTAAAACAAATTACTCATTTATGTGTAATAGTTTGCTCTATGGGCATGTGCAAGAACTCAAATGGTAAAAAGACCTGAGAATCCAATTTCCACCCAGTAACAGCTACAAGAGGTGTCTTTCTCATCCAAGTTTTGAAGAGTTTACTCAGACTACTCAGGATTACAGTGGCAAAATCTGAAGAGCACTTCAAATCCATGATAGCACAAAAGGTCTTTCCACAGCTAACGCAATCGATAATGTACATACACACTTCCCTCAGCAACCTCCATTTAGCATGGTCCCTTTGAACCTAGGAAACGCTCCCTACCTACAAATCAATCTGCGTCCAAGAACCAGGCAGTGACTGCACTTCCACTGTGCTGACCTGGTGTGTGTGCGTGCAAGGAGAAGGTATCTTCTTAGTAAGAAAAGCCCTTCATGGCTGTGCATTCTACATCTTTTCCCTTGCTGCTCTTCACATCGATTTTTGAGCAGAAAATGTGGGATTCCTTACTTAATCTCTAGTGGACAACTGCAGGAGTGAGGGCTTTTTCTCTCCAGGGTATGTTAGGACCCTGGGTTGTTTTGCTTGTTTTTCTAAGGGATCTTATCATCTCAAAACAGAAAGAAAAGCTGATTTTTCACCCCATTTACTCTTTCTAGTTTTGCTGGCACTGCAATGTGAGCCTGTCAATAGCTCACTTCATTTTCACCGACTGACATCTACAGGGAAGCTGCCCCATGAAATAAACCTGTGCAAACGCTGCCTGTTTATTGGTAAATGCTGTCTGCAAAATAATACACTGTACAAAGAAAAACAATGACTAGGAGAGACAGCATTTAAAATGCTCTTATATGTTCCACTGCCTGCACCCAGGCCTGAAGCCCATCAACTGCAGTATCAGTTTTGACGGCAGCCAGCAGAGAACATCTAGGGAAGAGTCTAAAAACAGGGTAGCATATTTTGACTCTCCCTGCAAGAATACTGTCCCACACCCCTGAGGTCTGTGGTCCAGAGGCTTCCTGAGCCAAATGTACCTTTGCTGCAGGAAGCCCTTAATGAATTCCTTTTTCTTCTATGGTTGCTTCTTGAACACGTGTGAATTCTCAGCATCCACAATTTCATGTGCCAAGGACTTCCCAGCTCTCTCCCTGGCACTTGCCTGTTTAAAGTACCTATTTTTTTCATTTTTGCTTTCAGTCATTCTGCCTTCATGAAAGGCTACTATAAAATGTTCTAAGCAATGAAGACAAATAAACTATGTGTCAGTCTGTTTAAACGAGCCTCATCAGGCATTTCTCTTATTATTTTACTTCATCCTCGTTGACTGTAAGTTATCACTTCTTTCCACCAGACAACAACTGAACTACCAGAGTACTATGTATAGTATCTGGAAGCTTCAAATAATTCATCCTGATTTCTCAGGGTCTTTTCTGGTAGTTGTGATTTGATTTTATTTTGTTATCTCCTTCATAGCAGGGCTGAGGAAAGCAAGACAACTTGGGTAACACAGAAACATGAAAGCCACTCAGATGTGGTAGTAGCTGTGAAAGGGCTGTCAGGCAACAGTGGGTTATGAAAGAGTGAACCAGGACAATCATTTAGAGGACACCTTGGTCCATAATGAAGGGGCAGAGGTTTGTGTGTGTTAAAATCTCCATCCTTTGTCTCTGCTGGAATGAAAGTCTGGGAACACAATCTCCTCTTTGCAGGTGGCCTATGGGCAGGTCTCAGGCCTCTATCACTCCCCTGTCTCACTTGTGATTCCTGCATGTAAAATTCCTGTGTCGGTTACAGGAACCGGGAGCGGGGCTGAGCCCGTGTTGGATGGAGCTTCTCAGTGCCTCATTGGCATGGCTGACCAGGGAGAGAGACACCGTGGGATGCAACTTCTCAGAAAGCCAACAGGTACAGGGCTGTGAAGGGCCGCGGGAAGGCAAGTAACTTCCCAAGGCTAAGGAGAGGTCCTGGGCAGGAATTTAGGAGGATGAATGGTGGCAATGGGAAGGTACCTCCTGCAGGTCCAAGTGACCCAAGAGGACAGGGTCTAGGGAGCCTGCTGCAGAGGAATACTCTCTGGGAAGACAGCTCCAGAGACCAACTGTGACGTACAGTTTTGATGCCACTTCCTACCACCTAATCTGCTCAAAGAAGTTATCCAAAACTTTTTTTTCTGTATTTATTTTAATGGTTGGAGCCTTCCACAAGGAGAAGGTGGAAACCACCAAAGCAAAGGCATTTAATGCAGCTGGATGGATAAATCTAAAACATATATTATTTTCCAGCCCACCACCCTCATTGTTTCACATACCAGTGTGTGAACAGTTTGCAAGTGTTGCAGAGCTGAACCTCTGCCTGAGCCATGAATCCTCCCAGTCTCCTGTACAGGGGCAAAGCATGAATTCTGCATGTGAAATGAAATAAATCCTGCTGCTCTGGTTTTGCCTGCCCTTGAACAAGGGGGAGTGATAACATCGACATCTGTGCTGTCTGGAGCTGTAAATTCTTAACCTGTATGAACCAGGAAATATTTTATCAAGGACTGATAAGAGGTCCAGTTGCACTAATTGAGATTGGAGGACGGATGAAAAATTGTATGCAAATTATGCAGAAAGAACATGTCAATTCAAGCAACGAGTCGACACTGTTAATTACATGCAGCTTTACACTGAAGCCGTTTTTACTAACATTCAGGGTCAGAGCAAAGCTGGGACTGGCTTTATTTTGGAATTCATTTTTCCTTTAAGGAACAGGACCATCTAGTGGCTAACACAGAAATGATCTTGCTTTCAGTCACTGTTGAGCAAGGGATGAACCCCCACAGGTTTCAAACAAGCATGTGTATCCAGAAATCTAACCACGTAGTGAAGTGAAACCAAACTGTACATAACCCAGGTTTTGGTTAGACTGGATATCCAGGTGTTCACCACCAGCACAGTTCCAGGATATGCCCAGTTCTCCCAGTTAGCACATGCTTACTGGAACAACTTGTCAACAGCTGGGCGGCACATGCTACAGCTCAGGACCTCAGCCAGTCTCCCCAAGCCCTTCCTCAGCACACAGTTAGAGCCCACATGGAAAAATAAGAGTCAGGCCTGGCACACCTACAGCCACCTTCGAACCTGTCCTGCTGTCAGCACAGGTAGAGAGAGGATTTCTTATGAAACTTTTGCTATTCGTCCTCCCTGCTAGGAAGCCATCCAACCTCAGGAGGCACAGCTGCCAAATACGGTAGGTAGAGCCATGTAGCAGGAGTGGGGAAGACTACAGTTCAAGGAGGGGAGGGAAGGAGAAGAAGGATGGGAATATGTTTGCCTGTTTCTCAAACATCCAGCACTTTATTCCAGCATTGGGACGTTATTTTCAGGATGGGAAGATTAGGCTAGCTGAAGGCATGCTTCTTGGCATGGGACTAGGTCTGAGTTTGTGTGCAGAGTAGTTGCTTTGCTGGAATACAGGAGGGAAATCAGTGCCACTCTGTGCCATTTGCACATTTCCTGCACAACCACTTTCTCGAGCAACTTAAACTGCTCTTTGAACACTGTGTGGTCCAGGTAGGAACTGGGTTCCAGGCTGTTGCAGAGGACAGGTCAGCATGCAAGCCTGCCATTTCCTGGTAAAGCAGACTGCAGGACCAGGTACAGGGGATCTACCAGCTAGAGCAATCATTCATTAAAATAAAACTCAGACTATTAGGTAAAACCATGCCTGTAGGAAATTAAAACCAGTGGTGTTCATTCCAGTTAGTACAGAAGGGATTGAAGGCAGCTGAAGGGAAGAGCAGCCTTGTCTATGCCCACGCACAAAGACAGATGTCATACAGGGTCCTAAATTAAATCAGAGCTTTAGCCCATAGTATGTGGACGACACTTCCCCCTCCACACCCATGCAAGGCATTCCCAGCCCACATTTCCCACACAGGAATTTTCTGGAAGTACAAAGTTTCTCCCACTGGTCTGGGTTACTCGTTGATCCTAAAGGGCAGCCAAAGTACTTCTGAGGGCACCCAGTGAAGGTGTTGTTTTGCACTAGGGTGACAACTTTTACCAAAATGTAAAAATTGTTATGCCTTCAGCATGTCATATTTTTTATCTGCATGCCAGCAAGTCCCTGGTTTTAATCCCTGCAGCTTACTCAGTCATAAATAACCTCTAATGGTTCACATACAGCTTTGACAGATGAACTGAAATACAGTAAAAGGCAAGCAAGGGGATCTCTAATTGCTATTCATAACTGGGACTCACAACTATTATACTTAAATAGCTCGAAGCCACAGTTAAGATAATTAGAGATGATGTTGTTCTTTTTCTGGCACAATAGTTGCCAGGTTATACATTGGCCGTGGAAAGGCAAGAGTCTCATTCTCAATCCGTTGCTTAAACCCTGATGTCCAACAGATATTAGTGAATGAGATTAACTCCAGCCTCGGCTCTAGGACGATTAACTGTAATCTGAAATATAACAGCCTCAACAACAACAACAACAGCTCTTGCTCCCACTTAGGTTTTGAACCTATTTTAACTGCTTCTACCTTTTTTTTTTTTGTCCGCTGCTGTGCTGTGTCTGCTTAGCCCACCATTCTGCAGCCCTCACAAGCAGGACTTCCACAGATCTGTGGCCATGAGTGGTTGCTCAAGAGCAATGGGAAGGACTCAACCAGGACAAAGGACCTTGGGACAGCGTCAAGGGGCAAAAGCAAGAGAAGCACATTTCCAGCAGGATGCCACCTGCCTCTGCCCACAGTGACCAAAGCTTGGGCACAGACTATTTTTGTTTCAGATCTACGTGATGGAGGTGACACGGAGACCTGCAGCTCCCTCTGAGGTGGACAGCAGAGGAAATGCTCCTTAACTGAGACAGCCCCATAGAAACCCCACACCAGCTTCATGAGGCCACGGCAGCAGGCTGCCAAGGGAACAAAAAGCTTGCTCACCATCACCTTTGTTTTAATTGCTGCCCAGTGCAAATTAGGATTTGTTTCCAATCCTTCTGCAGTTGTCAAGGTTTGCACTTATGAACTATTCATTGTGATTTCATTTTAAGGACAACAACATCTTGTTTTATAAGGGAGCTTTGTTGTTTCCTGGACACCAAAATATTTGTTGGTAAACTGTACAATGAATCCCACAGATGACAAATGAGTCCATAGGCCCAGGTTAACCCTGCAGTGAGAAATAGAAGTACAAAACTATTTTAAATTCATGAGGATTCACAGTAAGCAAGAGAACCATCACAGTGAGCAGAGCACTATCCTAAATCTAAATTATTGGCCTTGGGTTATGTGTGAAGACCCACTGTTCTCTCATCCCTTTCCCAGGCCTGTCCCCAGCGTCTGTCCTCTTTGGTTGTCCCAGCAAATCTGCTGCAGGATTATGCAAGTGAGGCAGGTCTGAGGTTTTAACCTTTACTTTTTAGCTCAAATAATTTTTCTGACCTAGCTTATCACAATGTCCCACAGCCAGTGGTACTAACCCAGGCAATGTAACAAAAAACATTGGTTGGAATGAAAAAAGGGATGACAGGCCTACTTTGCTGCTGGGAAAAAGAGTTCCATGGGATGATGATGGCAGAGCAAAAGATACAATAACATTTTGCACAGAGATGTCAAGATTGAAAAAATGCCTTGGAGCCAAAATTTTTCCACATTAGTAGTAATGTAAGTTCTCTGAGAGAGTTGCTGGAGACATCCTGGGGACATGGCCCTAAGAATAGGTGTCCTGAGCTTGCTCAACCTGCCCAGAAGGTCTCTGTGTCCTTAATCCACAGACATTGTCCAAATTGTGGCAGGCCTCTGACTGAAGCAGGCACCTCAAGCTCTCTAATTATCATCTCCCCGATCTCCCATTATCATCCTAATATTGCTTTTTGCAGCTGTTTGGGAAAGAATCGGACAACCCTTCTCTACAGCCCATGCTTCAGTAAAAAGCTTCATCAGCGATGGTAGCAAAAGGTAAGCAGAGGGTTTCTGCCATGGCAAATGGCTCTGCTTTCCCCAAGGGAAAAAGAAAAGATGCCTTGCAAAGCACCAGGACCAGAAACTTTCTTAGACCGACATATGCTGACACGCACAAAACTACTGCAGAACTACTGCAGAGTGCTGATCCAGGCCTTGGGTCACAGAAGAGAAATATCACTTTAAGCAGACTGAAGTTTAGTAGAAAGGATGACAATGTTAAAAAAAAAAAAAAAATCACACCAGTAGAAATATAGGTTCTGGCAGTTGTGCCAATGCAACTAGGTTATTGTACATCTGCAAAGCCATTAATCACCTCCTGAGGACTGTCAAGCTTTCTAAAACAAGTGCATCTTTCTAAAGGCAAACCTTTACCATTGCAGCCCCAACACCACTTACATCCTCTCCACACATAGATGGTTAGCAGGCAGTCAAGTGGGCAGCTGGAGAGGGGCTGTTTACAAGGGCATGTAGTGATAGGACAAGGGGCAATGCCTGAAGCTGAAGAAGGATAGATTTAAATTAGATATTAGGAAGAAATTCTTCACTGTGAGGATGGTGAGGCACTGGAACAGGTTGCCCAGAGTAGCTGTGGATGCCCCCTTCCTGGAAGTGTTCAAGGCTTTGGGCAACCTGAAGGGTGTCTCTGCTCATGGCAGGGAGTTGAAAATACACATCTTTGATGTGCCTTCCAACCCATTCTATGATTCTGTCAGTGGTGAGCCCTCATGCCACCAGCCAGTCATGGCAGCACCTGGGGTGCAGGGAACCTAGCAGCTCTGCCTCACTAGCACCTCCCACCTGAGAGGAAGAGTGAGCACACAAACCTGTGTCTGAAGGGGGAGACACGGGTGGTTTGCTGGGTGCCAACTGGCTCCCCCAGCGTACTCCTGTGTTGAACAGCATTTTGTCTGGTGAGACAGGCCTAAGGGAGAGGTTTTTCCAATGTGCTTGAACAGGGAAGTGGAAGATGGGAGCACTCTCCCAACTCTTTAGGAGTTAGCTTGGAATTCCAGTGAGCTTGGGAACACGCAGGAACACCAAGAAGCAGCACTACCCAAATCAAGCACGCGAGTGGGGTGTCCCTGTGCTGTCCCTGAGGGCCAGCCAGGGCTGAGGGCCACACCACGCGGGCAACCTTGGGGACCGACGGTCCCGCTTTCGGGGCTCCTCCTAGGGGGAACGGAGCTCCAGAGCTGATAGCCGCCAGCTGCCCGTTGCCCCTCGGGGAAGGCTGGCTGGCGCGAACACACAACCGACCCCTGAAGCAGCGCCCTCGCTCCGCCACCTGCTGCCCCCTCCGCGGCCGCCGCGCGGCGCACTCTGGGCAGTGTAGTCCTTGGGCGGCAGCGAGGCTCCGCGCTCTACGGCTGCGGGGCGGGGGAGAACTCTCCTTCCCGTGGGGCAGCACGGGGCGGCGGTGGCCGCTACGTGCCTGGCGCGCCCTGAGAGAACCGCCATTTTATGAGGAAAAACGGCGGCCGCGGTCCGTTAGCGGTTAGTGCGGGGCGGTGTGCCGGGGGCACTGTGGGGAGGGGCGGGGGGGTTCCCATCCCTTTTAATTTCCCTTTGTGCTTTCTCCTCTTTTTTTACTCCTTTCTCTCTCTCTTTCTTCTTCCTTCTCAGGTTCGCCCCCTCCCTCTGCTTTTGTTATCCCTCCCCTCGCTTCCTCCCCCTCCCTCCCCTCCCCGCCCCCGCTGGCACTGCGGAGCCGGAGACGTGACCCGAGCGGACCCAGCCGCGGCCTTTTCCCTGCTGCTCCAGCCTCTCGCCGCAGAGTCGCATGTCATCTATCCAGAACCTCCAATCCTTCGGTAAGAGACCCCGCCGGACGGCACCCCGCCTCAGGGAACCCCCACAGTCGGTGGTGTCGTCGTCGTGTCGTCCCCCGCCCCGGCAAATCTACCCCTGGGTTTTGACTGCCTCTGCCATCCCGTCCTCGGCCCCCTATCCGTGTTGCCGACCCCGTCCCCCGGCGCCGCCGGGCCCCCGGTGTGTCAGTGCCCCCAGCCCCACCGCGGTGACATTGAAGCCGTTGCTGAGCGGGTGTTGCCACCCGCGCGTTGCTCTGTAAAGGCAGCTCTGACTGTTCGTCCTTCTCCTTTCTCGGCGCCGGCCTCGGGACGTGCGCTGTAAGTGCAGCGGGGAAGCATCGGGTAGGAGACTGCCATGGAGGAGGCGCTGCCTTGCATCGTGCTCCTACACCCCAATCAGCGCTGTTTGCCGGAGTGTCTGCTAGCACCTTAAATTGGGCTTCTCTGTCAAGCCTGCGGTCCCAAAGTTGTAATCTTTGTGGGTAGAGGGAGTCGTGTAGAGGGAGTCCAGGGTTTGTATCCTCTGCTAAGGAAGGAAATCATCTCACTTCCAATTGCGCGTTGATGTCACAAAGCCTGATATACGCCCTGCAAAGGTTATTGTTTCTTTAGATTGAGCCGTACAGATGGTTAGTCATTCCATTTGTACTAGCCGGGAAGATTATCATGCTGGGCCATGGTTCTCCACCTTCCTATCTATTGGCAACAGAAGTGAGCAAGTTAACATTTTATACAAGAATATGGTCGGGGCTTTTGTTTCAGTTTTGTCTTAAGTCTTCTGCACATAAAAGCCATATGTAAAGGTTGTGTTAATCACGATTGGGGATAATCACAGTTTGGAAGCTGATCCTGTGCTTAAGAGGGTGCTTTCCAAACGATTTGTTTGTAATCTGATGTTAACACCTACAGTGCTGGTTTATCTCCAACCTAGAATCCTAAAACTCTGCCAAATGTTTTTCATGCCCAGGTCACCTTTTTATTTCACCTCTTCTTTGAAATCTTCTATTAGTGCTTACCCTGCAACTGTGGGGCACAGTTGAAATTCAGCGTGTTTTAACAAATGCCGTAGTAGAAATTAAGCCTGTCAAGCTTCCCAGTGCTGTACTTGTTTATCCTGTTGTGCTTGCACCCTCATGCTGTTTTCAGTGCCTTTAATCCTCTTGTTCTTGTTTTTACGAGGGTCAGTCTGCAGATGAACTACGTTCCTATTTCTGCTCAAGTTTTACTTTTCTGTGATGTTTGTTTCAAGTGGATGGCTAAAGCTTAATTAGTGTTTTTCAGGTTTGAATTTCACATGGAAGTTTGGGAAATTGTAGCTTCTGTGGCTGTCAAACCTATGTTTTTCTGAAGATATGTTCTTCAGTATGATCCTGATTAGTTTCCAAAAAGTTACTTGTGTTCTGTTTTTTTTTAAAAAAAACCCCAGCACTTAAAGTACTGAGTCTTGAAGACTTATTTGGAACTAGTCCTTATGAAATTTGTAGGGATATCTCATTTCTTGATAGAGTGAGTGTTAAATGAGTGTGTGTGGAGAATAGGAAGCATAACCTGTAAACCCTTCTTCCTAAAAGCCTTCCTGTTTCATCTGTGCTAGATAAAGTTAAGATTGGAAGAATTTGAGAAGTGACCTTTCTGTAGTCAAAGCCTGAATTATTTTTTTTACAATACTTGCCTCAGACCACTGGTTGACAGAGCAGGGGGCTGTCCTGGTTTACAGAGCCTCTGGCATTTGCTAATGTCTGTTGCTGTGTTTTGTTTACACGTGTAGCCAAGAATTGCATCCATGCCTTAAAATGCTAGCAATGTGGTACCAGTCAAGGTATAAGACTTCCAGACCATGAAAACATTGTGTGTGCAAGACCTTTTTGAGGTTTTTTGTACTTATCAGTTAATCTCCTAAAAAGAGGACTTCTATGTGCATTCTAAGTGAAATACAGCTGTCCAAAACTTACGTGCACTTGAACTCTTAGGTGAACTTGCACTCTTGGAACCCTGTTTTTAGGTTCAGAGCTCCAGGATTTACAGTTTACAAGAAATACCCAAGTAAATTGATACTGTAGCTGAAAATTGTCTGGGAAGGCACCCAAGAAAGTGGAAGCATGGTAGTTGAGAGCACTGTGCTGAGTTAGTAGGCTAATGGGACTTAATACAGCTTTAGGGAAAAGTACTGTGATTTTAACAGTGTATTTTTAAAAACAGAGAAAAGAGCAAGATTATCCCCAAAGAGAAGCCTTTTTTTTTTTATGAAGTGAGAAACTGTACCTGTTAGTTTTTGAGCTTAGGTGATTTCCTTTGGGAGTTAGAGGAATCTTTCTTCTTCCTGCAGACCCCTTTGCTGATGCAACAAAGGGTGACGACTTACTCCCGGCGGGGACTGAGGATTACATCCATATAAGAATCCAGCAACGAAACGGAAGAAAGACCCTAACAACTGTTCAGGGAATTGCAGATGATTACGACAAGAAGAAACTTGTGAAAGCTTTCAAAAAGGTAAAGTTGTTGATTGTATAAAGGAGCATGGTAGCATTTAAGTAACAGAATATTTGATTTATTTCATTGTTGCCAGTACACATCACTTTTCTTACTGAGGTTGATCCCTTTCCCTGTCTTTCTCAGTTCTTATTAGTGTCTAGTGACACTAGTTTTTGCTAAAAAATTAAACGCTTTTTTTCCTCCAAAAAAAGTAAATAATGTATTATGAATGTTTCATTAAAATTTCACAGATATCTGGCTTTTATGTGAAAAGTAAAATCAGTTTAGAGCAGAACTGGTTTTGCGTTCCTGCTTCTGTCATAGCTGGGTTGCTGTTGAAATAGAAACCTTGAGTTTCACTAGGATGAAAATATTTATTTTAAAATAGCGTGGAATTGAAAGGCTGTATCTTATGACTTTGTTTTCCATTCTTGTAATAACTGTTGGCCAGTTCCTTCTGCACAGCTGCTAATCCTGTCTTTGCTTATATTTACTGCCAGCAGCTTAGTTTGTGTCTGTATGCATCAGCAGATATCTTCCATTTGCTCTGAAAACCAGTGTAAAGTAGATGTAGCCTTTTGCCTTTAGTAAAATTTAGTAAGCAGCTTCCATTACAAAATTCTGCTGAAAAGGCTTACCAAGCAAAATCCTAATGTGCATCAGATGCCTTATAATACAAATGTTTCTCTCCAGAAATTTGCTTGTAATGGTACTGTGATTGAACATCCTGAGTACGGTGAAGTTATCCAGCTTCAAGGTGACCAGCGGAAGAACATTTGCCAATTCCTCTTGGAGGTGAGGACTGCAGATAAATATCTAAACCTCTGGAAGCAATGGTGATAGGTGGCACTGATACTAGTTAACCAGCACAAGGTGTCTGCTCTGGTTCATTGTATTTTCACTAAAAAGTCGAATGACGCTTGCAGAATGAGAGTAGAACTCCACTAAGAATCTAATGTGTTCACCTGGCTACAGCACACCGCCTGTTCTCTGGCAGTGTAACTTGAGTTCTTCATTTGTAAAATCAAATGTTTGATGCAAACCATTGCCACTAGTTCACTGATGCAAATCATGATGTAGAGATGTTATGCTGCTGAAGAATTAAGTGCTAGGACTAAAGAACAAGTCAGGTGTCTGATAAGATTTTCTTTTTTATGTAATCAGTCACTCTGCTTGGCCCAGAAGCATTGTGGAAACTAGAAAACTGCTTTATTAAGTTACACAGTGTGTTGCAGTTTCTTTAATCAAAAGCATAAGGTTGTGGTAACGTGGTATCACTGTAATACCCTAAGTATGTAAGCTTTACTGAAGTATGTTGCTTTTCTCCTTTAGATTGGCATTGTCAAGGAAGAACAACTGAAAGTTCATGGTTTCTAAAATACCTGTACTCTGATGAAGAACCCTGCAGTATCTGGTCTTACCTAGCCTGGCTCTTCTGTGAAAAATGAATCTTTGCATTGAATGGACTTCCCTGTCACCTGAACATTTAAAATTTGATTCAGATTTGCATGACTGCGTGAAATGTGTGGTGTGTAGACTAGAAACACATAAGAAAACTTCAGTAAGGTGGTAATGAAGACACTTGGGAACTTTAACACATTTCCAATGGAAATGTTTTAGCGATGATTGTTCAGTTTACTACTCTTCCACCTGACTTAAATGTGTGGGTTGTATTAAAATAGTGTGTGATGTTGCTTAGAAATAAAAGTTTATTCATATATTTTCTGGGATATCTGAAATGCTTTAGGTGAAGTTTTAAACTAGCGCAGCAGCCTTACCTTACTTTAAAGAAAGGCTACAGTGTTCTGTGCAAGTGTAGCTTGCTGCTCATTGAATAAATGGGACAATCTACATGATGAAGCATTAGCTGATTAATCAGTAGATTAGCTTGATGTGATCTTATCCTGGAGCTGTAAGACTAGAGCTTTTAAGTCTTTTGTGTAGGTGTATCTTAGTAGCAGCATGATAAGACGTAAATTGTTTGCTAGGTAAGTGGATCTTCTCTAAAATTTACTGCAGTGACTATGAAATACTAGTGTTAAGCATAGTAGGGCTATAATAAGCTGAACTCCTTAAGGCTGCTATTACTGAGAACACGTTAAACGTCTAGATTTTACATAGTACTCCCAAAACCTTTGAAGGAAGCCCATGGGATTTTGTGTCTCTTTTGTCACTGAATGAAAGGAAAATAACATTGAGTTAATTTCTGCCATGACTCTGCATTTACTGTTGGCAAGCAAAGTACTTTAATTAGCTTGTAGTGTTAGCTGCGGAAGTAACAAAGGGAACAGACTCTACATTAACCTTTTTTTTTCCTGGTGTGAAAAGTTTTGCTGTGACTAACAGTTACTATGGTGGGATTGAGTGTTAGTACAGAAAATTGATTTTTCTAGCAGGTATTTTGTTCACTGTGATCTGAAGTTACAATAGATTGTTCCACCATGCTTTTCGTCTGGTTTTAATTAGCTGTATGCATTCCTTCTTCTGCTTTTAAGACATGACTCTTTACAGAATGAAATTACTTCCTGTAGTAAAACATGCAGATCTTTTCTTCCTTGTGAGATAGGCGTGGAAATTTTGTCTGGAACAATTCAAAACATGCTGAGCAGGGAAGCTATAAGAATAGTGGAGAAAGTTAAAACCCCAAACTTGTACAATTATGTGTTCTCTGGCAAGAAGAAAGAGACATTTCTTTACTGCTAAGACTTACTAATAACTTACTCAGATGAATAATTACATCATAGCGGGGTTGCTGTTGAAATAGAAATCTTAGAGAGAAAAACAACCCACAACCCTGACAACTGCCTCTGTCAGCATCAAGAACAGGCAAAACTATATTGCTCAATATTGCCTGTACCCACACTTCGTTTCCTGCTCAGGCTCGCCTTTCTCTACATAGAAATGCTCAATTTCAGCTAATATTTTGAGATTTCTGAATTCAGATAGGGACATTTATGTCAGTAGTAACAGTTAAGGGAGCATTATAAAGCATTCATATGACATTTTCTTTCTCTGTCTGGTCTAGACAACTCTACCTGTTAAGAATCCAGTGTCTCAAACCTCCACAAATTCTGCCTGGTGTTACAAAGCATTCCAGAAGATCCTATGCTGTTGAGGTATAATGTGTTCAGGAGGAGGGAAGGTCTGCTACAAAACGTGAAATTCCAGCATACAGAATGAAAATCCAAGGAATGAGTCTCGTGCAAGTCTTGCATATTAATAGAATAAAATAATTGAACTGCAAGTTAACCTAGTCTTGATTCATAGATGTTAAAGTAATTAATCCTTTTGGGGTGCATAGCACTGAAGTGATTTTTGTTTTATCAAATGCCAGAAAAACTGACGTTCATATTTAAAGTTTGCTTTCCTGCCCAAGAGGAAAATCAAGCAGCATCTTCTGTTCCACTTATTACATGAGTGCTTCTAGTTGGTTTTTGAATTGGAGATTAACAAATGAATAGCGACTGTCATGTGTTACTGAGTCAGTCTTCATTTCAGATGGCACTCTATTAGCTCCCTAAGCTTGAGTCATTTCTCCAGAGTCATTCTGCTTGGAATAAATAAGAAAACCCTTTGTTTTCCTCATAAAAGTCCTTTCTGATAGGAGGAACCTTGAGGTTGAGAGGTGGGTTGGGTTTTAGGCTCTACTAGAGTTGCATGTGTTTTAACCTTTAAACGGCAAAATTAAAAGGAGAGGGAATAAAAAGTAACACATTTGAAGTTTAAATAGATGAGACTTGCATGGCAACAATCTTTCTAGAAGGAAAGCAGAAATTCCTGAAGTGTTTTAAGCTAGAACAATGTCTCAGTAAGATTGCAATTGGCCTTGTCAGCAGTGCAAGCCTCTTTGTGCCTTCTAGAGAAAAGCTTCCACAATTTCACCTTTTATCTTACGCTGAAACTTGTTTGTCAAAGCTCAGCCTCTTTGGAATACCTATCCATGTTTCAAGAATGCTGAAAGACATGGAAGACTTTGTGAAAGAACTTTAAATCACTGCCTTGAAAATCTCTTTTCACGGTGAAGGTGAGTTTCAGTTTTCCAGCTATTCCAAAATAGATTTAAAAATGGTAAAGGACATGGCCCACAACTGCCGAGGTACTAAAAGGGACCTGATAATAGAAAGCAATTTGTAAACCCATTCATAGGACTTGAGACTGGGCAAGCTCAAACTGCAAAGAGCAGTGGCTTCTTTTTTGGGATATTGTGAAGTCTCTGTCTTTCAAATCTACAAATCATAAACGCTTATTTAGTGATACTCAGGCTTAACCACAAGCTGTGACTAGGTGTAGGGTCTGCAGTTACAAATTCACAGCCTTGCTGCGCGTCGTTGTTAGGCTGTTGTGGCTAATAGTTATTTTTTTTAGCTTATACACTGGATTAAGATGTTGCATAAAGAATTGCCTGTGCAGAGCCTAAATATACTTAGTGCAGCTATGAACAGTGAAGCCATTGCTTCCCAAACGGTGGTAGCAGTCCTTGTGTTGTAGAAGATGAAATGTAGTAATTTTAAGTCTGTAAGCTGGATGCTGCTTCCTTGTGTGTGATATCAGACCCTTGACCTTCACCTGTGGTCTGCTAGCTCTGACCACATGTTTCAGAGATGAGTGTGAGGAGCACAACTATGGGCAGATGAGCAGTAATCTCAAGTGAAAGAACCTGTGGAAATGATGGTGCGGTGATTGTGTATGCATACTGTTTCTTGGTCCTGTGGCTTTGCTTAAACTTTACTTCCTGCACTATATCCTTGCACAGCCTAAATTAAAAAGCATTTTGTTCTGGAGAACTTTTTAGAATGGGAGGAGGGAACCTCACCAAAACACACCAAACCACTTACAAAAGAAGTTTATAGCTTAAGTCTATTCTAATTAACTTAGATTCACTTTGGACTGCAAGAGCTCTATAATGTGGTTATTTCTGTTTCTGTGTCTTTACAAATCCCAATTAAAATTCATTGAGAGCTTGACATTTAAAGTTACAAATATATCTAAAGCCATTATAAAACTTAAAATTGAGAAGAGTTGTTGAAGCTGAAGTTTTAAATATTTATATAAATAATAATTAGGCAGAGCTCTGCATGTTGTCCTGTTCTGCAGTCCTGCTTATGATCGGTATGCAGTTGCCCTAGAGTTGCATACAGACAGATTTACCTTGACTTCCAATCATTAGTTACCTTTTCCTTCATCCTCCTGGAAGGCTGTAGTGTGCAGGCTCTGTCTGTACACCCTTCATTAAAGTGGCTCAGTAGTTGCTCTCACTGTGTGAGTATGTACCAGATTGGTATTTAGCTAGTTAAAGAATGCAGGAGGCCTTTTTATAGGTTGTTTGGGACACAGTAGGGGTTACTGTCGCATTTGGTGTGTTCAGTGTTCATTAATGTCAGTGAGTGTTCCTTTAATTAGTGTGCTGTTGCCACTAAAGAAATAAATAAAAGTGGTCTGAGAGGGTCATGTGTATTTAAGTGTAAAGAATTTGCCTTCCTCCTAAAACTCTATGCATCTAGTCTCAGTTTAGTTAGGAACGCGTGCCCCCTGCCTGGCAACATGAAGGTTACTTTCCAGTTGAAAGATCAAAAGCTCTTAAGGGAAAAATGACTGCTGTGCAGATGCTTCATGCCTACTGTTTCCAGTTTACATTCAAAAAATCTCAAGATTTCTATTAGGCTTGCCTTTTTAATGTTTGCTTCGTGCCTGTGAGTGATCTCTTTATGAACAAGACTTGACCTGTATTGGGAGTATTACTAGATAGTTCAGACAACAAAGTCTTTGGAAATAAAATGTACTGATGTTGTTATATGTATGCTTTTTAAAAACAAATGGAACTTTACGCTATTATCAAGGAGGATTTTTTTTTTGGTAGAAGATAGCATGATTTAATAGTAGTGACATATGTGATCCTCTTGTAATCAGCTTTGATTTCTTCAAGAAATGCTGTATTTACTCTTTTAAATTTCTTCCATAATCTGTACTAATCTACTTAAAAGTATTGTGACTTGTACTGGGGTATCACAGCTCTAAAACAAGGTGATGGTATTGGCTTGACATCTAAAATTTTTGGGTAGAGGAGGGACATCTAATTTCTCAAGTAAGCAAAATGCACAGTGTTTTAAGATGGAGCCAGAAACGTGTTCAAGCTTGGTCTAGGCTATTTTAGAATGTCTTGCATCTGTGAAATGTGACAGCACATTTCTGAAATTAAATTGAGGTCTGATTAAAAGTACTTGTGTATATAATAAATGTTTTGTGTTTTTTCTGGTTTATGCCATCTTTGCTACGATGATGCAGTAAAAAGAAACATGATGAAGACTCAGTTCTCCAAGTTAGGAGTAGCTGAATTCTGCAGAAGTGGTTGCAAGTGGTCGTGCTCCTCAAAAACAATCTAGCTGCCAGTTGTGGTGTTGGTTCCGCTCAACTGGAGAGAGCAACTGTGCTGTTCTACAGTACAGATGGGTGAGCCTTGGGTAGCATGATGGGGCCACTAACCCATGGAAGAGGTGGCACCACAGTTGTGCCAGTACCCTGTTCTGAAACGAAAAAGTTGCTCTTCTGTGCAATTTTCTGACTGTCCAGTAATGGTTTCACTTCATAAAAAACATTGTGAACAAGGCTGAGTTTGAAAGTAGGTGAGCCTGGAGTCCTCACCCGTGGTTGCCTTGCTCACTAGGCTGTTTTTAAAAGGCTCCAAGGGGTGGGGTGGACATCTCTTGGAGACATCAAACTGATTCATTTCTCCTGGCCAATTCCTGCACTGGCTTGTGTCACACTGAAACTAGGTCATCCTTCAGTAATGCTATGGAAGGTGAGAAGGGTTTCTGTAGAGGATGAGAGGGAAGGAGAGGCATCTGCATCTTGCTTCCGAGTAGATCAATGCACAGTCCTTCAAGTTGCCTCCACCTAGAGCCAAGCCCAGGCTGTGGCCTGCACTGCACAGGAGCAGCTGTGCTGTTTCCAGGTCTCTGCTGGTTCTCAAAGCAGGTCAGCCTGATACACAGAGGGGTCTGGCTATGAAGTCAAAGTACCAGAACGCTCTGGTCATAGGACATCATCTGACCACCCAGAAATGGGTCTGTACCCACAGGCCTTTAATTAATTCCTGTATCTCTGATAAAAGTACCTTGACAACTTCAGGGTGGTACTATTTGAACAGGAAAATTTGCCAGTTGTCCTCTGTGGAGATTCAGGAGGTTGGGGGGAAAAAAACCCAAACCAACCTGCAAAGTTCTAAAAATCAAGACCAACATTCATAAGACAACAAACAGGCATCTGAGAACACAATTTTATACAGAAAAGCCGAAGCATGCTGTTGCTAGCAGCTGCATGTTGCTGGATGAAGCTACTGGCATGGGAATGTGAAGGAAACTTGCTTAGAATGGTAATTTCCCTTTGAAGAGCTGTCTCGAGGCTCTGTGGGCTGTCAGGCAGAGGCAGTGGTGGTGTGTTACTTATAAGTTCTTGTGTCTAGGCTGTGCTCTTCACTCAGTTCATCCATCCTGTGCTGCCCTGGCTGCTGAGCAGCACTGTCTGATGCAAACAACAGAGGCAGCAAAAACAGAAGCAGAAGGTTTGGCCAGCCCTTTCCACTGTCTGTAGTGCTTTAGTGACCTGGCAGGGTGGCTGCTGGGAGCAAAGGGGTGGACTTTTTTTCCAGGTATCTAAGGAGAGAAATTGCCCTGGAGTTAATAGAATTGGGCAGATTTTACTTTCAGTCAGAGGATGCTTTGTCAGTGTCAGCACTACAAGGTGGCATCTTGCAGTGCTGACACTGACCAAGCATCCTCTGACTTGTTTTTCAGAACTTTACTTGATCTTTATTTTTGCACAGGCTTTTTCCTGTTTGTTGAAATCTGGGCCTCAGCTGGCACAGCTCCATCTGAGCAGACCAAAAGGTCTTGAAAAACCACCAGTTGGCCTCTGGCCCCACAGTCTCCATGCTTTTTTCTATGTCAGCAGATTTAAGGACTTCGGGTTTGGGCATACAAGCCCCTGGTACATGTATAAGCACTACTTTTGATGTCATCTACTTCTGAGAATGTTCCTGCCATCAGAGGGATGTGGTATTCTTTGTGGTTCTCCAAAGAAAGTCCAGGCACGAGAGAATAGGATTCTCTTGTTCTCACGGGTTGTCAAGTACTAGGAAGTCTAAATTTACAGAAGGAAATCCAGAGCGGATGTGGATTGAGTCCCACAAAGGCTGGTTCAAGAGCTAGCCTACATGTTTGGGAATCTCTGAGGTGCTGTATTATGCAGGCACGTAGTGCGTCTTATACCCTCATGTTTGGCTGCTCCTGGCTAGGCTCTGGAGGAAGCCAGCCTGCCTGCCGCGCTGGGAAGGGAACGAAGGCGCAGCAGGAAGACCTGCTGCTACTTTGGCTTCGCTCCTACAGGAACAAGCTGTTCAGCACTGCAGGCTCGAGTCTGACATCCAGCCAGGCTAGAAAGCAGCCCAGGTGGAGCCGCTGTTCCCTCCGCCCCACTGCCTGCGCCCACCACTTGTCTCCTGCGCTGCAGGTGACATCACTAAGCCCGGTGACCAGAGACTGACATGCAAGTGTAAGGAGAAATGCCCGATAGACACAGCTACATGAAGCAATGTGCTTGTTCTTCTGACCCTGAAGTGTTTCTGTCCTCATGGTGATATTTTCCCTTTTCACGTGCTTTGCTTTTCGCAATGAAACGTCTTCAGCCTGCGCTCTTTGCACCCCACCAAAACATCGTGTCAATCAGTGCCATGCCTCAGCTGTCACTGTGAAATCAACGCTAATGCATGTGAGCAGAGCAATGGGCCTTGGGGTCTACAATGCTGCAAAACATGTAAGATGCTTTTCCCCTGACCTTAATTGCAACTTTTCCTTCAGCCGTTGGCTTATTTAAGGTCTATAGGTCCATGTCCATTGTGTGAGCGAAGTTTTACAAAGAGCTATCAGGAGATTACATAAAACATTTTTGAAAATGCACGTTCTGCCATGAGAAGTATGTTTCTGGGGAGGGGTGTGAAGATGGGGACTCCCTGGTTTTGGGTTTTTTACTTCTCAAAGGCAATTAATCATTTTCTGTCAAGAAAATCCATTTTATCAGGTTGAAATATTTTAAGCAATGTTTATGTAAACTGTCAGCTTGCTATTTCCAGTCTGTATCTCTAGATGTCACTGGAAGACAGCATATGCTGAAAACAGGTGACGAAGCCAGGAGAATGATTGTAAAGCTTAGGGTGGGGAATCAGAGGTGGAAATGCGGTAAAATTCCCAGGTGGCTGCAGGTGTAACCCATGTGAAACTGTACCCCAGGTTTCCTCTGCTTGAGAGACAGAATTTGAAGTCTGTCTTCTGCCCTTAAATGGACATCCCCATCCCTGCAGTGGCTGCACATCATCAGCACCTTGGAGCTGAGCACGTGCTTCCCCCAGAACCCTGTGCCACAGCCATGAGGATGAGTGCTAGTGTACCACTTCAGAAAGGAGAAAGGAAATCTGCCAGAGGCAGGAGGTGCCAGCTACAGCTTCCTCACAGGTGAAAGTTAGATAATGGCGTTGGGGAAAGAGGCAGAACCACCTTTGCATCTCTACAGCTTCCACCAGCCAGCGCTGCTGCTCCTCGCTCAGCCAGTTCTGGGATGTGAATCAGCAGGGAATTATTTGCTTTAAAGAGTCACTTCTTGTCCACTTACTTCTCCAACTTTACAGGCTGGGATAAGTGCTGGTGTTGGGTCTGCTGGAGAAAGGCAGAGGAGAGGAGCTTGGTGTCCGTCTGCATGAGTGTGGTGGAAGTGACTGCACCTCAGGTGCAGCTGCCTGGAGAAAAGAGTCATAAGGAATCAGGGTTGAAGAAGGTGTTCAAAACAGTGACAGGATTCAGAGGAGACACCTGTATCTGATGTTTGCCTCCAGTGCTGCCCCAGACTGGCTGGGCCTGTGAGCGTATTTGGGTAGATCTGGGTATGGATAATGCCTGAAGGTCCATTTCTCTTCCAAGACTGTAGGAGCTGGAAACAGCCCATTAGAGATGGGCTCCTCAAACACTCACAATGTTTGGATTTCAGTGGGTGCTTTGTTCAAAAAAAGGCTGAAACTCATTTTTAACATGTACAGGATCAAAACTGTACCTAGCTTGTATTAAAACTGACATAGAAGAGAAAAATGCTCTGATTTGCTGAGCAAGTGTTGGCGAGTATTTTCATGACTTTTGCTAAGGAAGGATGAAAGTTGTCACCACGTGATCTTTCAGGAAGCTAGTTCTTTCCTGAAACTGTACAAAGAGTAGTTTCCAACTCAGCTCTCTATTCAAATGCTGTCACAGGTCAGCAGCAGCCTTTCCAGTCTTTCTCTTGACCTGAACGGAATCCAGGTGAATAAAGGGAGCTTTGTAAAACTGAAACCTCCTTTTTTTTTAATATATATTAACCTTCCTTTTTCTTGCATCAGCCACAGTACAATGACTGATGAAATGACAAGGTTAGAAAGTACACTGTCTCCGCAAGATCAGAGTTTCTGGAACTCTGGAGCCAGTTATATCCAACAAGCAGATGACTTGCATCAAGTGAGAGCCTAGTTCCTGGGCATTGGATTGCAATCGGTGCGGAAAGATAGCATGAGCGTGTGCCACAAAGTCAAGCAGATACAGCTGTGATGACCTTGGTGGGAAGCTGGGGTTGGGAGGGTGGGGGCAAGCTAGCCCCTCTGGGCTGATATGGGGACCCTGCCTGTATTTGGGGTCCATGACACATAGGAAGGAACGAGACTGTTCACTTCCTCAAGAAAACAGCCGTGGCTTTTACTGGTGACCATTGGACCAGCTCAAACTGAAGCTCACCAAGCCTCACTCTCTCTCTGAGGCACCTTTCACTTGGCACCTGCTGCAGGCTGAGGCACAGTGAGACCCTGAAGAGGCACAGACGTGTTTCGTCCCTTTGCTGAGGCTGGTATAGAGGAGTGTAGCTCATGCTTGGTGATAGAGGAAACAAACCCGCCCTTCTTCAGCACCTGATGGCAAAACTTGGTTGGTTCAGCCGCCCCTAGACCTGACACTGTGCTTCATGGAAATAATGTCCTACCCTACAGCTGGAAGGGCTCCTTCCTGCCAAAGGCCCAGAGTGATCCTCACCATTGGTAAGTTCTCTGAGCACAGAGACCTTCATGCTGTTATTTGAAGTATGTCATGCTTAATAAAGGTTTAAGAGTCAGATGGTCCTACGTGATCATTGATGGTTCAGTCCACATACCTCCCCGTTCAGACAAGGCAGGCTAACTCAGGCATGTAAATGTATGTGCTACAGAGCGACCTACTGCTGAAGCTGCTCTCTGGTGCAGAGGTGGGATGAACCCCAAAAAGGTGTTTCTACTTTCAGGTAAGGAAACACAGGAAGCAAAAGCTGTAGATTTACCTGTTCCCCACAAAGAAGGATGTGAGAGGAAGTCTGGTTGTGCTACCTCAGAGAGAAAAAAGGGTGATCTATTGATAACACCAGGAAGCTGAAGACAGGAAGGTCTACAGATACAGTGCCACTCAAAACTGTCAGTCACTTTTACTGAGGGTGAACATGCTTGTTACAGTCACCCAGGAGTACTAGGAACACGTGGTCTGACATGACATGACTGGACATCATACACCATCACAAGATAGTGCCTGCCCCTCTCCAAGCAGCTTGACAGTAGGCATCGGGTGGGGGTTTAGGAACAGACTATCAGAACCACCGAATTTGATGTCACTGGCCTTAAATGGTCCCCAGCTGCCCTTAAATGAGAATTAAGAGGTGGCAGAGTGAGCACAGGCAAAATCCCGATTCAGGAGTCAGTCCTCTTCTGATGACTTCACTGGTGGCTCTGCACACAGAGAAATGGATGTGCCCCTTATGGCCAGCCAGCTGCTGCTAGACCACCTTCTGGAAGTTGTCAGTACTGCTTAAAGACAGGCTCCAGCAGGTCTCGAGTGGCTGCTGAGTGCTGTGGGACTGTAAGTGCCTAAATGCATTTCCCTCTTTGACCCAAAGTTCTCCTAATCCTCTCCTTGCCTCCCTTTTCAGGAAATCAAAACACTGGAACTGGTTTCTTTGTTTGGGAAGCATAAAAGTTCCCTAGGAAGCAAGGACATGCAGACATGTCACTTAATTTTGGAATTTATTGATGACAAGATACAGAATCCCAAGGCAAATAGTTTGTTGATGGGGCAGATTAGTGTGTAATCCTTACCAGTTTCATTCCTGGTCTTCATGAAAGCTGTAAATACAACTCGAGCATTGCACACTCCTGCAAGCAAAGACTTCTCATAAGACTTATGGACTGAACCCATCAGTCTAAATACCAGTAAGAAAACCCCTTGGAATTACACTTCATGCTTTCTGTAACAGCAAGCTTGTGGTCACTCACTGGAAGCGTAGGTCTCTTATCCGTTGGTCAGCGGGTAAGATCTGGCTGGTTTCAACTTGGTTAACAGAGATTCCCACCAAAAAAACCATCTGCAATTTGGGCTCTGTAGCTCTACTGAGGTCAGGAGTTTGCTGCTGCATGGTAGATCACAGTCTGGGGCTGACTTTGAGACCAACAGACTAGGTGAACAGGTACCTTGGAAAGGATTCTGTCCTTTAGGAAAAGCTGCAATGCTGGAAAGCAGAGAAACCAGGATTGATTGGTGTGTTAGAGTCTATCCATTGAATTAAGGATGGCAGCAGCTACACATCATTTCTCTGGAATGCAGAGTACAGAGTAAAGCTTTCAAAATCCGATCCACAGTTGGGCAAACAAATGCAAATCAGTGTTATTCCTTTCCCCCAAATGTCGGTCAGACAGTAATTTTGACAGCTGGGGGAAAAGTAGCACTGAAGCACGTTGCTCCAGCTGAAGAACCAGACTGTATTGTATTGCATGACAGAAGGTTTAGTCTGAGGGCTATGGCTTTGCTTTCAAATAAGAATGGATGATGGAGACCTAGCTGGAAATTCATTCCCTGATCAGCTCTTTTGTAAGTGAAGAAATTAGGTGTGACAGTTGTTTGTGTGGATGAAAACCTGGTATTTCATGGCACTGATAGCTGTTGTGGAGGCATGACATGGAGTTCTTCTGGCGGTTATATCCATGGGCTAGCTCTGAAATGCCGCAACTGAGAGACGGGACACTGCTTAATGTAAGCAAAGTGATCCCTTTATTACACGCATACAGCAGATTATATAGTTTTTGTTCTCTTCTCAAGCTAAGCATGTCCCGTGCTGATTAGCTAACACAAGCCAGCGTGAACTACCTTGGTTGGTTACAAAACTTATCTACTCAGTTCCTCCAGACTGCAGATGTTGCCAGGGTAGCGGGTTATCTTCCTCCTGTAGCCTCAGTTACACAAACACAGTGGAATGTTATCAGAGGAATGTTTCTGTTCTGTTTCTGTTCGTTCTTGTTACTTCTTATTCTTCAGTTCTCCCAAGGTTTCCATCTGACCAGAGCGACCAGGTCTAAGTCACATATTCCATTGTGTAGCTCCTCGGGAGCAGAACCATCATTTACTTTCCCCACATCTCCCCCGTTCTGTTGAACAATAAGAACTTTGTAAATAGAATTAGATATCATTTTTTGCATATATTGTAACAAACACGGCAAACAGATTAAAACCAATAAAATAACTAATAAAACATACAATGCTGTTTTCAACATGCTCTTAATCCAACCTGTCAAACCCCAGCCAGAAAACAGTTTATCTAGCCAGTCCCATCTATCATCCTCTTGGAGTTTCATAACTCCGTCCTTCAGTTGTTGTATGCTGGCATGGATCGATTCCGAGTGGTCGGAAAGGTTCATGCAACACATACCTTCAAAATCTTCGCACCCATGTCCTTGAGCTAAAAGCAAAAAATTCACAGCGGCACGGTTGTGTAAAGTTGCATGTCGCACACTATCTACATCAAGCAAAAGGCCAGAAAGTGCTTTGCTAGTAGCATTAGTCTGTTTTGCTAGCCAACATCCCAATTTGTCCAAGGTGCTTAGGGCTTTCGCAGCCGCAACACCAGGGGCAAGGAGGGAGGCTGCAAAGCGTCGCTCAAAATTCCAAAAGTCTATCTGATCATCACATTCAGAACTAAACACGTGAGTGCTACGTTTTCCCCGACGGTGTGTTCTGCGCATTTGCAAAATGCTGGACGTGTTGGGGGTGAGGAGCGAGAGGCGTCCCAGGCTACAAGGGCCTCCTTTAATGTGTGAGGGTACGCCTGCCCATGCCCGATCCCCACAAATAAAAAATATCCCAGGTGGTAACGCTAAAGGCATATTTGTAGAGAGTGAAATGTTGTTTGATGTATAATTACACCAAGCAGTTTTATTCCGAAAGACAGGGTGTGAGGGAGACACGTCCCATGCCTTTGACTGATTCTTGCCTGTATAGTTAAACTTAACACAAAAATCCATTTTTACTGATCCTAATAACTCAATTTCCTGAGGTTCCAGACTAAGTTGAGGTCGGTATGCTGCCCATCCATCCCAGTTATCGGTAGGGTTGGTCATTAGGCTGGCCATAAACTGCTGGTCACATAACCTTGTCCAATTATCAAGAGGCAACCCTACTAAACAAGTTGAAAAGGGATTTTCTGGGGAGGCAGTGGCAAGGCAAAGGGTGTCCTGGCCTGTCAGGTTGGCCAATGTTACCCATATGTTAACTTTAGGGAAAAATGGAGGAAAAGGGTTGGCTTCTATCTCGGTCCCAACCAGTAGCAACCAGAAGAATATCATGATAACAATATTCAGATGGATGTCATAGCGTCCCCGTCCTGTTCCTCCGCGGGGGTCGTCGTTAGTGGTTCTCGAAAGGGTTTGACATTCTTCGCCGGTATCCATCGCGGACCTCGTTCTGTAGAGACACAAGCATAGCCCCTTCCCCAGGTAACAAGTGGGTAAGGGCCTAAAATCTTTCCTGTCTCTAGATCTTTTATCAAAACTGGTGCCTTTTTTGATTCAATAAATTCTTGACTCATGTTAAAATGACGGACAATAGGAGGATTTTGATCCATAAAAGAGCAATTCAAAAAATTAAAAACATATAATGCTTTCTGTAACCTTTCTCCTGGGGATGCCTCCTTCATTCCCCCTTTTTGTTTTTCTAAAATATGCTTTAGCGACTGATGAGATCGCTCAACAAGGGATTGGCCAGTAGGGGAATGGGGGATCCCTGTGATATGCGTAATACCCCAGGTCTTAAAAAAGGATTGTAGCGTAGAAGATATATATGCAGGTCCATTATCAGTTTTGATTGTTTGGGGTATTCCTAGGGTGGCAAAAGCGTGTAAAAAATGGCGTCTAACATCACGCGCCTTCTCCCCTGTATGACAGGAGGCATACAAGGCTCCAGAAAAGGTGTCTATTGAGACATGTATATTTTTTAGTCGGCCAAATTCAGAAAAATGCGTGACATCAGTTTGCCACAATTGCAATGCCTGAAGTCCTCGGGGGTTTATGCCACCCGCAACCGAGGGAAAAGAGACACGTTGGCAATCAGGGCATGTGGAAATAATTTCTGTTGCTTGTTGTGAAGTAATGTTAAAGGAGCGCTTCAGAGCTCCTGCATTCTGGTGGAAAAAGGAGTGGCTAAGCCGTGCTTGTGCAAAAAGATCAGGAAGTACTTGCGCTGTAAGGGTTAGCAGGTCAGCTTGCCTATTTCCTTCTGCAATATAACCCGGTAAAGTGGTATGAGAGCGAACATGCATAATAAAATAAGGAGTTAATCGGTTGTCCAATAGGGCAACAAGTTCCTGTAATAAAACAAACAAAAGTGGGTTAGAAACATCTTTTAAAACGGCAGCCTCTGCACGTTGGACTATGCCAGCGACATAGGCAGAATCTGTAATTATATTAAGAGGCTCAGACCATTTACGAAAAACACGAACTACCGCTGCCAGCTCTACAATCTGAGGTGAGCCTGGTTCTAGAGAGATGTCTGAGTTCCAATTCTGGGTTTGTGGATCCCACCAGATGATGACAGATTTATGAGTTCTCCCAGATCCATCCGTGAATACCGTAAAAGCTTCCAAAGGTGTCTCACTTCGTTTCGGCAGTTGTGCGAGTTGGAAATCAAGGTGTAAAAGTTTATGAGCTGGGAGATGAGAGGAAACTTGTCCAGAATAATCAGCAAGAGCCAGAGCAAAAACATCTGATCGATGATACAACCACGCAAGATAAGATTTAGCTACTGGTAAATAAATGTGCGCAAAGTCAATTCCTGCTAATGTAAGCAGTCGTCGCGCCTTAAGGATTAAAGAAGCAAACATTTCATGCTGTGGAAAAATGGTTTTCGAGGGTTGGTGTGGCAAAAAGACCCATTCAATAATTAATAGAGGATCTCTTTGCAAATTATCCCATTGAAATATAAGGGCATATGGCTGTTTGGAAGGATTCAAAATTACCAAATAAAAAAGAAGGTCTGGGTCGCATCGGTGTGCTTGTCTAGACGCGATAGCCTCGGCGACTTTTGCAAGAGCTAAGCGCGATGATGTATCTAATGTTCTAGGAGCACAAATGTTGGTGTCCCCTTGCAGGAGTTTAAAAAGGGGGTCTAGATCGGAATTAGTAATTCCTAGTAACGGGCGGACCCAGTTTATTGTTCCCAAAAGTTTCTGAACGTCATTTAGGGTAGTGATCTTTGTGTTTAAAGTTAGTGCTTGTGGCACTATTGTTCTTGATCGTATTTGCCAGCCCAAATATTTCCATGGAGAAGTTGATTGGATTTTTTCTGTGGCAATACAAAACCCAGCTGTACTTACAGCTTGAATGACAAGGGCTATAGCCTTCTGCATGTCTTCTTCACAGGGTGCGGCGACAAGGATGTCGTCCATATAGTGATATAAGAAAATGGTAGGCATAGCTTTTCTGATTGGGCTTAAAATCCTTGCAATATACCACTGACAGATCGTGGGACTATTTTTCATTCCCTGTGGCAGCACCACCCAATGTAACCGTCGTAAGGGTTCTTGTACATTGACGCTGGGGATTGAAAAAGCAAATTTGGGTGCATCCTGTGGGTGCAAAGGTATATTAAAAAAGCAGTCTCTTAAATCAATCACCATGAGATGCCAATTGCGAGGTAACATGGTTGGAGAAGGGAGCCCTGGTTGCAGGGGTCCCATATCTTCCATAGCGTCATTAATTTTTCTAAGATCATGAAGTAGGCGCCACTTGCCATTTTGTTTTTTGATGACAAAAACCGGAGAGTTCCATGGACTGACTGAGGGTACCACATGACCCTTCTGCAGTTGCTCTTCGACTAAATCATTTAGAGCGCGCAATTTCTCAATAGGAAGGGGCCATTGATCAACCCAAAGGGGTGTTTCTGTCTTCCACGTAATTTTTAGGGTGGCGCGCTCCTCAATGGCCCCTCCTAAAAATATGTCTTCAGTGTCATTCCCCACTGTGTTAACACATCCCGTCCCCATAAGACCATCGGGATTGGCAGGACAAAGGGTTTAACAGTAGCCATACGTCCCTCAGGGCCTTCAACAATAACAGGGTGGAGGCTTTGCCGACTCGTACCGGTGCCTCCCACTCCAGCGAGGGCCTGAGGGATAGAAGTCAGAGGCCAATGTGGGGGCCACTTTGCCTGTGAAATGACCGTAACATCAGCTCCGGTATCCAAAATACCTTGCAAAGGATATTTTTGTCCGGATTGAGACAAAGTGGCTTTACATAGGGGGCGGTTTTGTGAGATGGTCTGTGTCCAATAAATTGAAGGAACACCAGTAGACCCAAAATTACCTTCCCTGCTAGGTAATGACTCGATGGAGGCAGGATCTTTAGGCGGCCCCAAGAAGGGTACTAATTGAGCAATACGGCTACCAGCTGGAATGGTGCAAGGAGGGAAGGGAGTCCATGTCATGATTGCAATATTGCCTACTGCATCTGCATCCACTACTCCAGGAAGTACAAAAAGACCTGTAAGCGTGGTAGAAGATCTACCAATAATTAGGGCATTTTGCTTTCTTAGCAAAGAACTGTCGGTGGTAGTGGGTATAAGGTGTACCGTGGAGTCTGACAGTGTTACAGTGTGGGCGGTTGCCAAGTCCAGTCCGGCACTGCCTGCGGTTGCTGGGCATAGACTTGCGGAGTTTGTGGTGTTAGGTTGCCCCCTTGTGTCACGGTTGCAGATTGCGGAATTTGTTTCTGCACGCGCCGCGGATTCGCGCTCCGTGGCCTGTTTCCCTGAAGGGGCTGCCCCTGGGCATTATGTTTAGAACGACACTGGTTGGCATAATGCCGTCCTTTTTGACATCTTGGACAGATATTCGGAGGCTTCGTCTGTGTTTGTTGCCTTGTCGGGCAATGTTTCTTAAGGTGCCCGGGCTTGCCACAGTTAAAACAGGTAGGGGGGGTTTTCATAGCTGCAAAAGCGGCAGCCATAGCCTCAAATTTGTGATCCACTGTCCCTATACGGTTGCACGCTTCTATCATCTCAATCAGGGTAGGGCGAGAGTTAGGTAACGCCTGTAAGACTCGCTTACAGTCTGCGTTAGCATTTTCTACAGCAAGTTTTAAAAGTAAAATCTCTCTTGCCTCTACATTATCCACCTGCTTTTCCAAAGCCAATCTTAATCTGTCTATAAATTGCATATAAGGTTCCCGAGGCTCCTGCACTATAGCTGTAAACGCTTTTTGTGGTTTCCGAGTGTCAGGAGTTTTTAAAAGTGCCTTTTTTGCCTCTTCGCGTACTGCTCTAAGGGCCTCTCTTGGAATTTCTCTTGTTTGCACCACAGGGTCAGCGTACTGCCCTAACCCCATCAAGTGGTCCAGGGTTAATGCAGCAATGTTAACATCATTATGCCCTACATATGATGCCAAGAGAGCTTGTAGCCCTTGCCGCCATTGAGATTCCCACAAAATATACTGCGTAGGTGTACAAAGTATTTGCGCAAGAGATTTAAGGTCATGAGGAGTCATAATATAAGTATCAAAAACAGAAGACAGCATAGTAACAAAATATGGAGAAGATAAACCATGCTCCGTAACTGTACGATGCAATTCCTTAATAACAGAGAAAGACAGAGCTTCCCACTGAGCCCCGCGCCCCTGATATACGACTGGTGCCACTATTTTTTGTGCCACGTCCAAATCCCCCTCCTTCAATGCCTGTCGTTTGATCTGGGTCCACACGTTGTGTGGGTCAGGAGGAAACAAGTCAGGTTCATCCTCCGGGTCTATGGGACCAGGGTCAAAGGGGTCGTCCTCAGGAGGATAAGCGGTCAAAGCCTTATTAGCTGAGGACAGCTGTGGCGGCGTCGGGGGTGTCAGTTTGGAGGATAAAGTAGGTGGCTCCAGCGGAGCTGTCGGAAGCACGAGCGGGTCCTCTGCAGGAGTTGTGCCAGGGGTCTGTTTTGCCTTATTAATACACTCCTGCTCTTTCAAAACCTCAAAGATGATCCTCCACCAAGGCAAAAGTTTCTGCGCCTGGGGATCACCCTTTGTGGCACCGTCCCACAGTTTAACACCTTTGGTATCCCATAATTCCGTTGTAAAAATGCTGGATGCGGTGACGGTGGGGATTTTTACTTGGACCCATTTAAGCGTACATTTAAGATCATGGCCCGATATAGTCTTATTGTGTTTAACCAGAAGGGCTTTCATAAGTTCATAAACGTCTCTTTCTGCTGGGGTTGAAACCTGTCCCCCCATTTAGATTACCCGCAGCTCACCTCTCTCCGATGAGGGATTGCACGGCCGATTTCTGCTTCCTTTCAGCAGTACGATTCCTGCTTCCTTTCAGCAGTACGATAATGTAGTTCTGCGGGAGTCGCGGCCGGCCGCCAGCTAGGTGGTGGGGTGTGCTGTTGTCGAATGTCGAGCAGGTCGGCACGTCCGAATCATATCACGTCGGGGTCACCATTTGCCGCAACTGAGAGACGGGACACTGCTTAATGTAAGCAAAGTGATCCCTTTATTGCACGCATACAGCAGATTATATAGTTTTTGTTCTCTTCTCAAGCTAAGCATGTCCCGTGCTGATTAGCTAACACAAGCCAGCGTGAACTACCTTGGTTGGTTACAAAACTTATCTACTCAGTTCC
Organism: Hypotaenidia okinawae; assembly: GCA_027925045.1. NCBI lineage: Eukaryota > Metazoa > Chordata > Aves > Gruiformes > Rallidae > Hypotaenidia > Hypotaenidia okinawae. The sequence continues at coordinate 49,311,243 of BSDF01000002.1, read as the reverse complement.
TCCAGACTGCAGATGTTGCCAGGGTAGCGGGTTATCTTCCTCCTGTAGCCTCAGTTACACAAACACAGTGGAATGTTATCAGAGGAATGTTTCTGTTCTGTTTCTGTTCGTTCTTGTTACTTCTTATTCTTCAGTTCTCCCAAGGTTTCCGTCCGACCAGAGCGACCAGGTCTAAGTCACGTATTCCATTGTGTAGCTCCTCGGGAGCAGAACCATCATTTACTTTCCCCACACTGAAAGTCATAAATTGATCAGCTTTTTGAGCAAATACCTTTTTCAAGTAAAACCAAGTGCATTTAATAACCCAGATTGGCAGGGCCTGAAATTATTTCAAAGGCAGCTTTGCACTTTTGCAGATTTCTAAGATTCCTGTCCTTTCTTAACCAGTACCAGGCCTCTCTCCTCAACTCGTTCCCAAGGTCCACTCCTATTCCCAGAAACAGGAGCCTAATTTTTCCTACTTCCTTTAGAGGCAGGGTGGGAAAGGATCTACAGGAACACAGTATTCATCTGGATGCCTTCTCCATTCCTGCCTCCTTCAAACTTAGCGTCTCTTCAGCATTAACCAAATATTTCAGTGTAGGCAAACCCTCTGCACACCCCCACCAAAGACACCAGACAACAACAGAAGTTAAACTGCACGGCTCAAGAAATTACTGGAATAAACAGCTTGATACCTATTTCTGCTCCTGCTTAGTTGTGAGCCACTTTTCTCAGAGGTGAGTAATTGAGGAAGAGCTACTGGCAGTTTAGCAATAATGTTTAATGAACTGAGAAACGATCTGTTTGTAGGAGGACTAATAGCTCTCTGCACATTAACCTCTATATCTTATGGCACGGGCCTGCAGCTTTCGGTCTTCAGTGCTCGGGATGAAGTGACTCCTGCTGTAGCCTGGCTTTCAGGGGAGCATCACCTAAGTCTGGCAGGCTAATGAGCAAACCAAATTTCTTCTCAGTGTTTTTTCTGCTCTGGGCAATCAAGCATTGCTTTACCTTTTAGCTCTCCTGAGAAGGTCTAGCTGCTTGAGTCCCTGCATACCTGCGATTTTAACTTCATTCTTGAAAAGGGTTTGTTTTATCAATGGGAAAACAAGTGCTTGTGAGATACTCTGCCCTTAAAAACGAAATCCTGGAGAGTAAGTTTTCACAGACTCAGAGAATGCTTTGGGTTGGAAGGGACCTCAAAGATCATCTAGCTCCAACCCCCTACCACAGGCAGGGACACCCTCCACTAGGCCAGGCTGCCCAAAGCCCCATCCAACCCGGTCTTGAACACTGCCAGGGAGGGGGCATCCACAGCTTCTCTGGGCAGCCTGTGCCAGTGCCTCACCACTCTCACAGGGAAGAATTTCTTCCTAATATCTAATCTAAATCTGCCCCTTTCAGCTTAAATCCATTACCCCTTTCCCTATCGCTACATGCCCTTGTAAACAGTCCCTCTCCAGCCTTCTTGTTAAAGGAGTATGTCCCAGAGTTACCACTGCTGGTGCTGTCTGTGACCCCTAGCATGTATGGAGAGAGTTTGATATAATTTTTCAGCTGTCTGTGAAAGTAACATTTGGAAATGCATGTACAATTATTTTGGTAAAGCTAAAAGTAACGCTCTCTACAGAGTACAGTATGACAACTGGGACCTCCAGGGATTTGCTCTGCAGCATGAAGTAGAGCTTTTTCTCATGCTTTTGCAGGGGCTGAAGTGATGGTGGCTTTTATATTTCAATGCCCAAGGAATGTGAAAAGCCACTTCCATTGCAGGTTCATTAATACCAAAGAGAGAGAACAGTATATCTGGAAAGGGAACTGAATGACCTAGTTCTGGGGCTGGCACAGTGAACACCTTTGACCTTTTAATGGCACAATGAGCTGACTTTTCTACAACACACTAAATGAAGTAGTTGGCCTGTAAAGAGGGAAGAAATATGACAGTAGAAAAATGGACCTTAGAAGCATGGGCTTCAGCCCTACCAGTAAACCCAAGAGCAAGTATCCAGTCGGCATGTCTGGAAAAGCTAAGCCCATAATGACAGTCATCCGTCAACCTCAGCTTTTGTCCTTTTAACTGAAACCCAAATTCTATTTTAGAGCAATGGATGTAGAAAAAAACCATAAAGAACCTATTTTAGATTCCTTTGGATCCCAAATCTTAATTTCTATAAACAGGGGCAGCTGTGATGGTGGTCTCTTGCCACGTTTCTTCAGCCTAATTCTGGCCTAATGTTCATGCCAGCATTTAGTGTAGTTTCCTTTCACCATGGTTTAATTTCTGTGGCTTTGTGTTCTATCAGTTACAGCTAAGTAAAATTAAACTGCAATTGAATTATAACACAATCAGCAGTTCTGGTCAATTAGAATGAGATTAAGTGCTGTACAAATCTGTTATGGTAGAAAATCCTGAAATAAGCACTTGGATTCTCCAGTTAAAGGACGCTGCTGTGGCTCTGTGGTCCCATCCAGGCAGTTTAAATTCAGTGTATGTGAGACACAGGCATATCTCTTCCCTGCCATTTGCCAAGACATGGGGTACCTGAGCCCATTTCTCCTCTTTGCCAGAGCTAAGAGTTTTGTGGTCCACTGTCCTTAGTGGCGGTACTACATGAAATTTTCTCCTGCCCCTGCAAATTTGCTGGGTGATTAGAGGCTGGGGTCTCTCCCTGGTGTTGCCCCATGGATTTGTCTAACCTGCAGCCCACTGCATAACTCAGGCCAGCAAGGGGTGGGTGCCACACAGCCATGGTGGTACCCCTCCCATTTTCCCCCATGAGACCTTCAGGCATGAGACCTCCCCCATGGGTTGGGACAGGGCAGCAGGGTTGATAGCAGGCACTAGCTGGACTCCCCAAAAGAGCCAGAGCTAGCTGGGAGAGGCTAGCCTAGAGCTGAGCCTCCCCCAGCCCTGCTCCTGGGTGCTCCTTGGTGCTGCAAGAAGCATCACCTGCTCAGTCCAGAAAGTATCAAGAGTGACCTCTAGACGTGGTGTCTCAGCAAATGCAGTTGGTAAAGCTGCTCCAGCTGTGCTAGCCAGTGATCACAAGTAACACTAATGCTTGTGGGACCCATGGGCTACAAGGGGATGCTGCAAAGAGCCAAGTGGGATCTAGCTGGGAAGGTCCTGCAGTGGGGCAGGCAACTTGCAATGGACCCGGTGTCCTGATGAAGGTAAGCATGTTCAGGAGGTTCAAACTAACTAACGGCATTAGTCTGACACACTGTACCAGCAGGAGGTTGTGCAGGCTGGGTAGACATTAGATGGCAGTAAAAACTATGCTTTTCAGGGGCTCATTCCGGTAGAAATGGGATTAAGCCAGAGCACAGTGTTTAGGAGAGATGAGTTGTCTCACTGACCTGCCACTGCTAGCAGGTCACTGTGAAGCACCCTGTACAACTGGAAATTGCAAATACACCGAAGCAATTACCTAAGAGACCTTCACAGACTAATTCCTCAACCAAGGTCATTTTAATTAGTCCTTTCATAAAACTGTGGTGAAGAACTCTGAGGATACTTTAAAGTGGTCACTGACTAGTGGTGGCAATTTGTTGCAGGTGCAAGGTGGTAGCTTCGTGGATGTCCTCAGGCTTCACATGGCAGGGCTCCTGGTGCAGGCACCTCTGAAGATGTAGGGGCTTTGAAGTTTCCCTGTAACACCGTGTAAAAGAGATTCTTACTGAGCCACTCTCGTACCTGTTGTTGCAGTTTTGCAGTAGGCTACTGAGAGGGCTATGTGCTACAGAAAATGGCTGCTAGAGTCTTCTGCAGGCCTGCTTATAGCGCCTCTGAGAATCACATATAGGAGACAAAGACTCCACCAGAACACAGAGTGCCAGGAAGACCGCAATGTTGGCCTGTTAAGGGCATTGGGATGTCTATTTTCATATAAATGTAAGCAGTTGACAGACACAAAAGGCCAGGAAGGCTGGGGGAGGAGTAGGCGCGCCCAGGTACCCAGGCTAGAGATACCCCTGCAGAGTGAGCTGAAGCACGAGGAGTAGCCAGAGGAAAGGACCCATGGAGGAGGCAGAGACCCGACCTGCCCGGTGGAGAGGCTCCACGCTGGATGGAGCCGGTGGAGACATAGAGAAGATGCCGTGACTGACGTTGGGATGAGCCCCTGCCAGCACAAGCGACCTACAGAGATGTGCGAAACAGGTTTGCTGGGGGAGGCCTGTAGCCCCGTGGAGGACTTGGACTGAGAGACACTGTGATTTGTTGCTGCCTGCCAGAGCAGAGATGAAGCCCGGTGGGAAGAGATTTGCCTTGGAGAAAGTTCATGGAAAGTTCTGGCTCTTATGGGTGAGATCCTACGGTGCAGCAGGGGGAGGGTGTGTGGAATAATTCCCCCCATCCCGGCCGAGAAGGAAACCAACTTGCAAGGGACTGACTAAAGCCCCCATCTCCTAGTCCCTGCCCCCCTGTCCTGTGCTGCGAGCAGGAGAGGGGAAGAAGGGAGCAAAATCATGGCTAAAGGGAAGTCTGCTTTAGAATGGAGGGGTGGGGGAAGGTGTTACCGAGACCCCCATTTTCCCCAGTCCCTGCCCCTCCTGGGCTGCGACCGGGAGGGAAGAAGGCAGCAAACTTCTAACTAAACCCTGCTAAGGAGGGAGTGGTGGGGGAAAAGTGTTTGCCTGGTTGCATTTGTTTCAAGATTGTTGGTTGCACTCCTGACTGGTTCTTTTTCACTGTTTTCTCTTTAGCGTAGTGTAATAAATTAGATAACTTTCTCTTCAGCACTCTGTGTAGAGTCTGTTTTGCCCGTGTCATTAACGAGTTTGCCTCTTGAGCCGCCCAATTATGTTATTTCTCCCCTGTCCAACTAAGAAGGGGAGTAACAGACTGATTTTGGTGGGCGTCTGGCCTTTGGCCAGGGCTCAACCACCACACTGTGCAGCGTGCTGATAGCTGGTCCGGAGACATTACTGTAGGGCCCACCAGGTGAAGGTTTGCCAAGACTGTGGAAAAAATAACCACTCAAAGAAGAGGAGGACAAATGCACCACACCCCCTGTCTTGTCCACGGGGAAGATTAAAAAAAATCTTTTAGTGTCATATAAGCCATTTGATCACTTAGCCACAGCACAGCTCACAAAAAGAAATGCTGACAGCTCACAGTTTGATGGCGATGCTGGTAAGCCTTGTGGTGCCTCTTGGGGGGGTTTTGGAGGGGTTGTTTGTTTTGTTGGGGTTTTTTGAAGTCAGAACACCCTGTAAAGGCAAACACATCTAGGAGATTTTGATTATTTTGTTTTGAAATAAGTGGTTTAGTCCTTCTGCTTGCATGAATGAATTTAAGTTGCTTGCCCAAGAACCCAGCAGAGCCCACTTGAGAGGTTCACTCGGGTGAGGGCTTCCAGGTGGCTGTTGTGAGTGTGGAGGCTTTGCTCATCCCAGACAACATAATCTAGTCTTCCAAGTGCATGATGAGGATCTCAAGGCAGGCTAATTTAAGGTTTGCTGTAGGGGTTGTGAAGTTCAGAGGCATCTCACATAACTACAGACTTTTTGCTGCCAAAAAACACTCCCTGGCAGAAGGGGTTACACAGCACTGTGTTTCCAAAGGGTTTGCATACAGGTTTCATGGGTTCACTCAGCTCTGGCAGTTCGTTCTCTCTATACTTCAGCATGGATTTTAACCTGTCTCCACATTTAGGACATCATTTGCTTATGAAGAGCACAAGCAGAAAGAAGCAATGGAACACAAGGACGCTGCTGGTTTGTATCAAAGCCCTGCAGGTTTGTTACCAATGCAGTTGTCATTTTTCCAAGGTTGAGAAGTCTTCAGCTGCCTGGCCCTTAGGTGGCAATCAGAGAGCTCTCAAGCTTTGTAAATCAAGCCTTAAGTCTTTCCAAATACACTGAGCCAGGTTTATCCCAGGAGGCTCTCCTGGGAAACCCACTTTTAATCTCACCAAGAAGTCCTGTAGTGGGAAACCAGAACAACCAGATGTGATGCGGTTGGCACAATATCCCTTGGGAGACACAGGTGGTTGACACAGAGCAGGGACTTGCGGGCTCCACTGACCTGAGCCATGAGGTCCCTGTGACAAGTCTCTGCTCAAACCTAGTTTCAGTGCGGAGCAGGGTGAGGTTTGTGTCAGCCAGGGCAAATAAGAGTGCACCCATGGGAATGAAATAACCATTAAACGTTATTATGTAAAGATGTAAGAACAGCAGGGAGCAAAAATAATGACAATTTGTCCTCATAAAATCTCACAGAATCACAAGGTTGGAAAAGACCTTTAAGATCATCAAGTCCAACCATTCCCATCCTGTGCTAAACCATATCTCTAAGTACCTCATCTACCCTTTTTTTAAACACATCCAGGGATGGTGACTCAACCACTTCCCTGGGCATCACAGCTGTCCTTGCATTGGTTTGCACGCTCAGTATTACCGTTACCTGTACTCCAGGTGCCCCTTTTGTGCTAATGGGACTCTGATAACAACTGCATGTTGTGGGCAATGTAAGCAGAGCATAAAGTGCTTCCAGTATTACTGGATATGGGAAACGAAGTGCTCGAGGGGAAAGCACACAACTTAGAGGCAGAAAGTTCATAGAATCATAGAATTGTAGGGGTTGGAAGGGACCTCGAGAGATCATCGGGTCCAACCCCCCTGCCAAAGCAGCTCCCTAGGACATTTCACTCAGATAGGCATCCAGACGGGTCTTGAATATCTCCAGAGAAGGAGACTCCACCACCTCCCTGGGCAGCCTGTCCCAGGGCTCTGTCACCCTCACTGGGAAAAAGTTCCTCTGCATGTTGGTGCGGAACTTCCTGTGCTCCAACTTGCAGCCATTGCCCCTTGTCCTGTCTCCACAGACCACTGAAAAGGGGCTGGCTGATTCCCCCTGCATCCCCTGCTTAAGATAATTATAAACATTAATTAGGTCCCCCCTTAGTCTTCTCTTCTCAAGGCTGAACAGCCCCAATTTTCTCAGCCTTTCCTCATAGTGGAGATGTTCCAGGTCCTTAATCATCTTCGTAGCCCTTCTTTGGACTCTTTCCAGGAGATCCCTGTCCTTTTTATACCAGGGAGCCCAGAACTGGACACAATACTCCAGGTGGAGCCTGACCAGGGCAGAGTAGAGGAGGAGGATCACCTCCTTTGACCTGCTGGCCACACTCCTCCGGATGCACCCCAGGATCCCATTGGCTCTCTTAGCCACCAGGGCACACTGCTGGCTCATGGCCAACCTGTCATCCACCAGGACCCCCAGGTCCTTCTCCACAGAGTCTTCTCCAGCAGGTCATCCCCCAGCCTGTACTAATTCAAGTGGTTATTCCTTCCCAGGTGCAAGACTTTACCCTTGCTTTTGTTGAACCTCATCTGGTTTCTCCCTGCCCAGCTCTCCAGCCTGTCCAGGTCTCGCTGGATGGCAGCGCAGTGTTCCTGCGTATCAGCCACTCCTCCCAGCTTTGTATCATCAGTGTACTTGCTGAGGGTCGATGCTATTCCCTCATCAAGGTCATCAATGAAGATGTTAAACAGGACTGGACCCAACACCGAGCCCTGGGGAACACCGCTAGTCACAGGCCTCCCACTAAAAATGGAACTATTTAAGATGAAGGACTCCCACTGACGTCTCTTTAGCTTGCTCCACTGTTTTCCTTTTATGTCCATATTATTATGGCAGGTGTTTAAAAGTACACATGCTCCATAAAAAGACTGTATAGGCCTTCTATCCAGGAGTAGGGTTGAGACAAAGATGTCTTCTCCTGTTTAGATGGGTTCAGTTGCTGCCAAGTGCCTTTTGATACAGATATAGTGGCTCTTTCTGAAGGACTGTAAGAGAACACATATTTAGGAGGCCACATTGATTCATTACCAGCTTCTGGTGAGATAACATATGAAGTGAACATGAAAATCAATAAGACAAGCAAAATGAAAGAGCTTGAGATAGGCAGGGGGAGATGGAAGAAATCAATGCCATCCAGCTATTATGATGGTGAAACAGAGTCCATAAGAGATCATATTAAATTCATAAGTGAGATATTTCACATACCAGTCTGTAACATCGTCAGTGACAAGAACTGTAACAGGGGCTGGCATCAGTATATTCACATAATTGCAGTGACATTCTTCAGATACCTAGTGAACTTCTCATCTTACAAACTATCACAGTAAGTTCATGGCTGTTCCAGGATGTGTTTTCCAGAATAACCTTTATATGTTTAGTATGGGGAGATTTATTGATACAAGATCAAATATTAACCTGTGTTGCAGTTATACTGAGAGGGTCAGGTCCGGCAGAAAATGGCTGCTGGAATCTTCTGCAGGCCTGCTTATAGCGCCTCTGGGAATCACATATAGGAGACAAAGACTCCAACCAGAACTTGGAGTGCCAGGAAAGACCGCGAAGTTTGGCCCATTAAGGGCATTGTGATGTATATTTGCTTGTGAATGTAAGCAGTTGACAGACATAAAAGGCCGGGAAGGCTGGGGGAGGAGTAGGCGCGCCCAGGTACCCAGGCGAGTTTGCCCCTGCAGCCCGAGCAGAAGCACCTGGAGTAGCCGGAGGAAAGGACCCATGGAGGAGGCAGAGACCCGACCTGGCCGGTGGAGAGGCTCGGCTCCACGCTGCATGGAGCCGGGGGAGACATAGAGAAGATGCCGTGACTTACGGTGGGATGAGCCCCTGCCAGCACAAGCGACCTACAGAGATGAATGAAACAGGTTTGCTGGAGGAGGCCTATAGCCCCGTGGAGGACTGGGACTGAGAGACACTGTGATTTGTTGCTGCCTGCCAGAGCAGAGATGAAGCCCGGTGGGAAGAGATTTGCCTTGGAGAAAGTTCGTGGAGGACTGGCTCTTGTGGGTGAGATCCTACGGTGCAGCAGGGGGAGGCTGTGTGGAATGGATGCCCCCATCCCGGCCGAGAAGGAAACCATCTTGCAAGGGACTGACTGAAGCCCCCATCTCCTAGTCCCTGCCCCCCTGTCCTGTGCTGCGAGCAGGAGAGGGGAAGAAGGGAGCAAAATCATGGCTGAAAGGGAAGTCTGCTTTAGAATGGAGGGGTGGGGGGAAGGTGTTACCAAGACCCCCATTTTCCCCAGTCCCTGCCCCTCCTGGGCTGCGACCGGGAGGGAAGAAGGGAGCAAACTTCTAACTAAAGCCTGCTAAGGAGGGAGTGGGGGGTGGAAAAGTGTTTGCCTGGTTTGCATTTGTTTCAAGATTGTTGGTTGCACTCCTGACTCTGGTTCTTTTTCACTGTTTTCTCTTTAGCGTGGTGTAATAAATTAGATAACTTTTCTCTTCTGCTCTCTATGTTGAGTCTGTTTTGCCCGCGTCATTAACGAGTTTGTCTCTTGAGCCGCCCAGTTATGTTTTTTTTCCTCCCCTGTCCAACTAAGAAGGGGAGTAACAGACTGATTTTGGTGGGCGTCTGGCCTTTGGCCAGGGCTCAAACCATCACAAACCTGCCATTCATAGCCAGGAAAAAAATAAGCTGTGGCAAGAATAAAGACATTGACTATTACCCTATTGCTGGCTGTGAGTGTGCACAAATACATAAATAAATAGACAATCCAGCAACATCCTCTGATCTAAACCGGTTATTAATTTCATTCAAGCCGTTTGCTCAAAATTTTTGGAAAGGCTGCACAGGATTGACAAGGAAAGACATCTGATCTTTTTCTCCTCCCCTTCTTTTGCATCTGTTTCTCTTTTTTATTCTACTGTGGTGGTGGACAGCTTGGTGCTGTGAAAGAATGAAGGCTCCTCTCTTTCCAGTCAGGACTGTATGATACAGTATCTTTTCAATATCTGATATTAAATGCATCATGCAGATTGTATTTTTTCCCAGTATTTTCTTACTGACCATGGGGTATCCCTGTTGTTCAACTTCTTTTTAGGCCATGCCATTGAAATGTCTTTCCAGAGCATCCTTCACTGCCGTGACATTAGAATTTATTAAATTTTGTTAGAATTTGAAACCTCTATTTAAATACTCTCTGGAAAAATGAGACGTGGTCCATAGTTGAGCTGACCTCAAGAGCATATGATGTGAAGGTGTTATAATACCATTAAAAAAAGTGGGTTGGTTTTGTTTGTTTTGTTTTGTTTTGTTGGGTTTTTTTTTTAGGAGGCAACAATGGTCTGCTCCATAGCCCAATTTAAAAAACCCTAGCTGCTAAAGCCAGAGCAAGCCTTGCACCAGCATCCCAGGAGGCCTTCAGCTGTAGGCCTGAGCTGATTTACTAGAACTGTGAAGAAGCGGGAGATGGTTGCCTCCTTGACAGTATCTACTAGCAAAGGGGAAATCCTGAGGCTGTCACTGTTTTCTCCACAGGTATGACACAGTTTTGGGTTTGGTTTTGTTTGTTTGGGGTTTTTTTTGTTGTTGTTTTTTTTTTTTTGGTTGGGTTGTTAGCTTTTTAGAATTTCTGAAGTAAGAGTTCAGCCCTCATTTCTTCTGCCTTCTTCTTACTCATTATCATCACCAGTCCTTTGTAATCTTTGTCAGACACTCCAAGCTAGGGCTTAAGAGCTGAAACTAGTGATATGTCCTAAAAACCTGAGGGATTGTCTTCCTAGAGACTTGCAGCAACAGAAGAACTGAATTCCTTATGTGTATTTTCCTCTCCTGAGGTCTGCAAATGCACAGTTTACACCTGATTTATTTCTGATATCACTTGCTTTTAGTGTTTTTTCTCCCTCCATTGGTATATAGCTGGCATTTCCCCCCAGAAATGTATTAACTTGCTTTTTTCTACACTGAGCAATTTTACTCCCTAGATGTAACATTGCTGTAACAGGCCTCTCCATGTTGCCTTCACGTTGGAGAAAAAAGTGCTTGTTCACATGGAGGTTCCCATCTGGAGATGCACCAAAATCTCCCTTGAAGCTCACCTTTGGAAATTGGAGAAGCCTAGTTTGGTGAGTGACTCTTTAATAAAGGCTAAGGTGGCCTTTAATTATAATGTTAAGTACTGGAAGAAACCATCACTGGTCTTTGTTGTTGTTGTCTCTTGTCTTGCTCTAGTCTTCATTTATTTACGATCTAAATGCTTACAATTAATTTTAATTTCTAACAAAAAGAAAGACATTCTTCAGACATTGTACATGTCTGGTTTCTTTCTAAAGAGCAGGTGGTGTAGTTTGGTGTGTCGGAGTCACACCGAAGCTGCAAGAAGCAGCTAGAAGCTTCCCCTGGGCCTGACAGAGCACACACCAGCAGGGCACAAGGCCGGACTCGCTGCTGACCAAGGCCAAGCCCATCAGTGATGGTCACAGTGCCTCTGGAAATCACATTTAGGAGAAAAAAATTGAAGCAGCTGCTTTTTACCACCAGAGAAGGGAGTGAGAAGATGTAAAAAACTCTGCAGACACCAAGGTCAGTGAAGAAGGGGGAGGAGGAGGTGCCCCAGGCACTTCATTGAACTGTACTTTACACCAAACTTTTTGATGAAAAAGTTTTCTGAGAGATGTGATTTTCATTTGCAAAACATTAGTGAGGGTATTTTTGAGGAATTCATTGCATTAGAAGTTTGAAACCTTTTGCATTTGTGTTAGAATGCTTTTTCCTCTGTGTCCAATATTATCTACTATATTTCCAAATACCAAATTATCTTCCTGTAGTCTTAGTCAGATTAAAATTGCTTTTTTGGTGTGTAGATGTAAAAATAGTAATTTACCTAAGCAAAAGCAAAGCATCAACCTTTCCAAATAGCGCTTGTCAATTGCTTTTCCTTCCTCCATTGCCTGGATAATACAGCTCCTCACATTTTTCATTGCTGTAAACACAGCTGCATCCCAATGTAACTGCGCTCATTTCAGCTGCGTTACCTCAACATGGTGTCCCAGTGATGGGACACCACTTGTGCTGCGAGACACGGGGAAAAAATGTGGGAGCAGTTCCACCCATTTGGCAGCAGAGCTAAGATGTGCCATTTGTGGGAAAGGTAAAGAGAGAAAGAGGGTTCTGCTTTGGAGAAGCTGTATCTTTGTATATGTGCCTTGACTAAACTTGTCTCATAGTGATGTTTGTAACTCTATCTGTGCTAGATTTAGTAGGAGAAGACCATGCAGAAGTCAGTTAATCTTGTCTTTCTCTTCCTTGGGGGCTGTATGGTCTCAGTGTAGTTTAGGCAATTATCTGAAAATAAGAGGAATGAAAAATTCGCCTTTCTGTTCTACGCGCCAGAAACCAGCTATTTGTGATTCGCTATTTGCAGTCTCCCATCTCCTGCTGGCAGTTTTCAGGAATAGAGCCAAGTCACAAACCAGCCCTTATTTCTGTCACAGCAAAGCATCACTCGTTTCCTTCTCCTGCCTCACCTCTGCATCACACACTGGAGACTGAGAGGATGGCAGGAATGAGTCAGTGTTCCCAGCTCTGCAAAAATCATCCTTTCAAGAATAACTTTTGAGTGTGATTCTCTTCTCAGTTACTGTCAGAAGATAATGCACTGGCCTTAAAGTAAGTCATCTTTTTTACAGGGAAGAACAGGAGCTCCTCTGAGTCCCACAGAGGCCCAATGACTGAAATACACTCTCATTCCCTTTCCAGCCAAGTGGGATTTTCACTTATAAGAAGGATACATTAGTTCATCAATTCAGTTTCAAATGGTGCACGGAAGAGCTTTTTCTGAGGAGCAGAAGAGCTTTTTCTTAGCAGAGCAGAAGAGACCCCGACTAGTCAAGATTAGGACCATGTATCCTTTTTTTTATTGCCAGGTTGCTTTACACCAGCAAATAAATTGGGAACCAAGGAGAAAGCAGCCTTAGGAAAAGAGAGCAGGGGGAGCTAATCACTCCTGCTGTGCCCGTAACAGTCAGGTTTAGAGCTCTGTTTACATGGGGGCACTCTGCTCTTACCAGCTTAACTGGGAAACAGAAGACTCCAGACTTCATCAGCTCTACTATGTTGGCAACTCCTCCAGAGCTTTTATCACACAGAAGTCCTGCTGTCTTTTCGAGCCCCTCTGCGTGCTCTGTGGCATGTCCTATGCAATCACCTTTAGGCAGCAATGTGTATTCCCTACAATTCTTTGTCTGCCCTACACCATACTTCATTCTACAGTTACAAGGGTTTTTTCAAAAATACTCACTTTTGTAACATTTTTGTCATTTTTACCTTTTACTTATTTTTATTTTTTTTCCCCCAGAAGAGGGAAGGAAGGCCAGAAGCTGTAACGATAGGGAAGATGGAAAACTATGAAGACAGAGATACAGAGGAGTCATTCAGGAGGGGAGTCAGGCACAACTTTATTAGTAAAAGTGGGGAGAATAAAGAGGATGATGGGAAGGGCATTGTTGAGACATACCTTAGAAGTGGTGTCAGATATGATGTCAATACTGTTCTCTTGTCCATGGTGAAAAGAGGATGTTTATTCTTTCAGCTGAGCCCCCACCCAGCTTTCCATTCTGCAGTGGGGAGGCAAAAGCTGGGCAACAAGAGCCCCAGCCCTGTGGTTTGCACCAAGCCTACCTCTTCACTGCTAGGGGATGCACTTGTTGCTTCTGAGGCCACATAAAGCAGATCCCTCACATGGCAAGAGTCCTGTGCCCCTGGGCTCACAGTCACACAGTCCCCAGGAGCTCTGCCGATGGTGCAGGTTTTGTAGGGCCATGGCAAAGCCCGTTACGCCGGCTGCACCGCTCTTCTGCATCAGCACAGCACTGCAGGGCACACAGTACACTGCCAAAAGTGGGTTAGAAAACTTCTGGTGCATTTATCTTATGCCAAAGATTATTTCTCTTTGGTAAATAAAGTTCTGTATATACATTGTGTGTGCAATAAATTAAGGCACCTCTGCTCATGTACAATTTAGTTGTCACCACAGTGGCGTTATGTGCAGGCTGTCCTGCTCTTTCCATGAACCTCCAGCCTGTGAGGCAGTGGAGTGGGGCAAAAAATTCCCTCTGCCCATCCAAACTGCAGTGGTACCCCTTGTGAATCAGGGCCACTTAGGTAAGTAAGTTGGAGCAACGCTGTGGTGCCTCCTCTGGCCTTTTGTGAGAGTTTGAAAACTGTATTCAGGCAAATCTCCCATAAAGACAATGCTCCCTCCTAAGAAGCCTTAGAAAAGAAATGCTGTTCTGAAGAGAAGTAATGTATGTTATTTCAAAGATGCCATTGTTCTTGATCTTTCCTTCTCTCTGTGAAATAGTCTCTTATTTCCCAAAGAGGAAACACAGTCCTCAAATTAGATCTCACAGGGATGCTGGCTCCAGAATTGTGAAAATTAATACACAAGCAATTAAATTTGAAAACAAAAAAAACCCTCAACCCAACAACGGAGCAGGAAAGAAGTCTCTGACATTAAAACCAGAGTTATGCAAATTAGGTCATAAACTCTCAGCCATATTTAAGAAATTTTCTGATCTTTAATTCACTTCACTCTGCCATCAGAATCCTTCTTGTCCATTTTCCCCCGGGATAAAAGTCCATCATTAAATAATGGATGCATAAAATCCTCTTACTATTTCTTCCTCTAAAAAAAACCCTCCTCTTTATAGACAATAATGAAGGGGAGCAAAAATTGAAGATGAAAAGAAACTACAGTGATAGTAAGTGACAAAGCAAGCCAGGGCTTGACAGATTAATTTCATTCTCTGGATTAGACTGATCTTGTTTTCAGGGTCATTCTATGCATCTTTGTTTTAGACTGAAGAGTCCTACACATACAGAAAGGGGGGAAAAAAAGAAAAAGAAGGGGACTTTTCATTTTGTGTGAAGAGCTCTGGGGTTTGATTTTCTTGCTTTTTACAGACAGCTGGGCTCTTGCAGCACTAGCCTGAAGAATCAGTTAAAAACTATGGCTGTGCTATTAACAGACAAGCCCTCTAAAGCTGCCCCATCCACAGAAAAATAGGGTGACCAAGGACCAGCAAGACCCAATGGCCTTCAGGGAACACGGCAAAAATCTGCTGTATGAGCTCAAGCAACATTCTCAGGCGGCTGGCAGGCTATGACATGGTTGCTCTGTGGGTACTGATGTTGTGTACTTTCATTCCTCTACCCAAAACATTTCAAGTGATCAATATGCATGTGACAATGTGGATTGTGCTGCTGAGGGAGGTAACGCTCAGCACTGACTTTCTTGGCTCCTAGGCAAGGCGTTGCCTTCTCCCTGGGGCAGAAACTCAAACAGTGTCAAAGTGATCGGTGTTTTAAGAAGTCCTGGCCCCTACAGATGGTTGCAATTACCTCGACAGTGTATGTACAGCTGATAGTGTAGCCAGCTGGTTAGGGATGTTGACAGGCAAGGTCAAGCAGCTGTAAATTAGAAAAACCCACAAAAACTTTTGTTGCCATCTTCATTCGTTTGCCATGGATATGTGTTATGATGTAACCAGACCTTTGACATTATGTGTAATGGGCTCAGAAGTTGATTGGTATTTTTTTCCTACAGCCATTTCATTCATAGGAAGGTGGAGGTGGAGGAAGGGAATTGCTCTCTCTTTGGCCATAGTGCAGTACTCAGAGCAGAGTTACAGCTGCTCATTTTGTCCCTAGGAAGATCTCTACACACCCCAGCAGCTCGGTTGTAATTAGAAGTGTTAATTGATAGATGATTAAAGGCTGTATCCTAAAAAATTCTTGACCCCCTACTACTACAGATTATCAGATTACCAAAGATAAGTGGGCATTTCCCAATAAAGGCCCTTCTCCTCATCCAGATTATTCCTGACAGCTCCTGTAATGAAAATGTCAAGACATCTCTGTCAAATGCCTTTGAATTAAGAAGGCACATTATCATGTTTGCAAATTGTTACCAAATTACACTCATCAAAGGGGTATTTTACTCCACTGATTGTTTCCCTCACAGTAACACTTAACAGAAAGCTGAGAGATGGAGGTACTTGTGCAGCAGCATTTCTGTCACATTATCAAATGCTGTTAATCTCTCTTTGGCTCATCTGTGCCTCTAAAATACCCGAACATTTACTTACATACCTGTACTATCACATAGTATGCTTATCTAGTTCAACTGTGCATGCTGTTGACCTTCGAAGTGGCATTGAAATTACAGGCCCTCCACAGGGGTCTGAGGGCTCTGTCACCAGTCATTATACAAAGGGATTAATTAAAGGACTGCTGAAAGAAGTGGTTCGAGAGCTCCTTCAAAACGATTTCAGACAGACACATTCTGGTAGACCAGAACAATATCTGAGGGTTTTTTTTCATTTACACTTCTAAGCACAGGATGAATATCAAGCATTGCTAATTCATAACATTTTTACAGCCTGTCTTATGATATACATATAGAGATAGACAGGTGCAGAACAAATAGATTTATACACACACATATATCATGTGAGATAGCTATATACATTATATAAAAATCCTCTCCAAAATATGTGTAGCCAGAGATATTAATTAAAGCTCTACTTTGGTGCCTGAGATTTGTATGAGCATTATTAAAAAATATTCCTGGCCCCTGAGGTCAGGAGAAGAGCCCAAACACACTTTCTCTGTCCACAAAAGAAATAAAAAAGGAGAAGCAGAATACAAATAAAAGCATGACATTCCTTTCTTTCCCTTCCCATATCACACAATCTGTACATAAATCATCTCACATGTTTTTTGAATCTTCCCATATACAAAACTCAGTATGCAAAACTGTCTCTTAGCAGCAGAGATTTTTGCTGTTTACAGTGTGTCATCTCTTCAGCTTTTAGCAAGGAACCCCAGAAAAATGAGCTGAAAGTAAGCATTATAAAGCTGGTAAGGGTAACAGTAAGGAAAAAGCTGAACATGTTTTTTTTTCTTTTTTTATCTATAGCAAAGCGGAAGGGGGAGCTCAGAGACACAGACTAGAACAGAAGAATCTACTGTTTAGTAGCATCCTGCAAGGAAACTTGATTTAAGAAACCAAAACTCCACTATTCCTAGTTACTCTGACCTTTGGAAGGAAGATAAAGCTTTCTTCAGGCATCAAGTTGACATCAATCGGAAATGGGAGGGTTGAGGTCCCTTCTGTCAGCTGTCTTTTCCGTGTGCAAGTTAGTTTCAGAGGCTCCTCTTCAGAAACTCAAGTTTTAAATTGCCTTCCTGGGCCAAATTTTGGATAGGAGGAAGCAGATGCACCATTTTTCAAGTATCACATTTTATTACTGCTTCTCAGATTAGCAAGCAAGGATATGACTTGAGTCAAACCGGACACTGGCTTACAGAGCAGGATGTAAGCAGCATCCTAGAAGAGCCTGACTGCTCCTACTAAATTGGTATTCAGCTGTACAGGATCCATACCTGAGACCCTAATGATAAAGCAGATGTCTGGGTAACCTTCCATGGACCTGGAAAAAAGAAGTGCAAAGAGGTACATGCACCATAAATTCATAAAAATGTTTCCCTCATTGACTCCTTCTTCCCTTGTCACTCCGTAAGAGCCAGGCCTGGAGTTGTTCTACAGCAGCTGCAGTGCTCCACAATGTGCCTGTGGGGGTTTTGCTCCAGGTTGTGGGCCCAGATTTCCTGCACAATGCCTGAGGAAAAAAATTAAATGGAGATTATCAGAGCCAGTGTGTTAAGCAGGGAGCAGTTTTTTGGTCAAAAACCAAGGGCAAGAGACTGTACTATCCATTTTTCCCCTCTCTGGTGTACGTGTGCATCAATCTTCAAGGAGATATCTGACTACCTGTCTTTCACAGTTTTTAACACCTCCATGGTGGGAGGCACCTGAAACCAATTCTCATTCATTAAGTGCAGCCAAACCAGTAAGGAGCAGCTGTGGTGACCATTGGTTTCTTTAGCAGCCCTGAGTTTCAAGTGAGACAGTTCAGCTGGCTTAGTGGGCAAGTTCCATCCACTGTTCATGTTGTGCCCAAATATATTGAAGTAGGTACAGGTGCCTTCTCTTGCTCTAGGTTAAACATCTGCTGATGGTCAGCACACAGAAAAATGGAAGATTCAAGTGTTACTCTTTGCTGACAGTCAGAAATTCAGGGCTGGGGGGGGGAGGGGGCTAATATTGTAGCAGTTCTAATAACTGCAAAATTTGAAATAAATAGAAATACAAAAACATCACCATTTCATTTTGATGTGGGGTGATCTCAGATAAGTAGGCTCTAGTGAAACCCCATCATTCACTCCCAGACTAAACACTATTTTATAGCATGTTCCATAGCCAGGCTTTATAAGCCATTTTGTAATCATTGTCCTGGTTTCAGCTGAAATAAGAGTTATTTTTCTTTCTAGTAGCAGGTACAGTGCTGTGTTTCGGTTTAGCATGAGAACAGTATGTTGGTAACACACTGATGGATTTAATTCTTGCTAGGTAGTTGTTAATTACACTAAGCCAAGGACTCTTCAGCTTCCCCCACCCTGCCAGGCACTCAAGAACTAGGAAAGAACAACCAGGACAGCTGGCCCAGACTGGCCAGAGGGATATTCCCTACCATCGAATGTCATGCTCCAGATATAACTGGGGAAGCTAGCCAGGAGATGGGAGTGAGATTGCTGCTTTGAAACAGACTGGGTGTTGGGGTTCTTTTCTTCATCTGGTGAGCAGTGATGCATTTGTGCATCACTTGGTGGTGGTATTATTATTATTATTATTATTGTTAGCATTACTAACAATATTAACATCATTATTATTATCACCAAGCTTTGCTATCCTGATAAACTGTCTCAACTTGTTTTTTTCCCATTCTTCTCCCCATCCCACTTGAGGGGCAGGGGCGGAGCGAGAACTGCCGTGGTGCTTAGTTACCAGCTGGAGTTAAACCACAACAGTACCCTTATTTTTTTCACTGTGTTTTAAAGCACTGAGGAAGACACTTGCTCTGTAATACCTGTGTCCACTCTGTCAGCACCCCAGCAGCACACAGCATGCATAAGTATATAAACTGAGTAGAAAATTCCACTGAATGTGAGCTCTCACAGTATACTTCCAGGCCTGTATCAGCTTCTACTAGACAGAGACGTGGAGATACTAACTTTTAATGCAGCAGGTGTGTAGTTTGGTGAGCGTATTCATCATTCCCTGCTTCCTGCTGTCCTTCCATATTCTATGGGAAAGCTGTGCGTGAAGCGGGCAGGACTCCTTTTTGATATATGTCCATGTTTATGAATTAAGAGCCCCGGTTTATTCCTCAATAGCTGCTGTCCAGGTTCTGATTTAGCTTCCTCTCTCAGTTACAACTGTCCCCAGTAGGATGTTATCCCTCCATCCTCTTTAGCCTGCGTAGCCCATCCTCCCTGACAGCAGCAGTTCATATGGTCACACCCTGACTCAGGAGTCTCTGCAAACCACCAAATACCAACAGATAAAAATGAGCTGTTTGGCTGGAGAGAGAGCAGCTCAGATTCAGCAAATCCCTGAGGAAGGGCTGCGATGTGGTGATGCATAGCAGCTAGCAGCTAGGATGGACAGGCATCATGTCCTACTGGCCCAGCTGCAGGGAGGTTGAGCACTCTCGAGCGCTTATGGATGCAGGTGTGTGCTTGCTGTCCCCACATAGCAGACATCGTTTTGGTTTTTGTTCTGAAGACTCAAGGAAGTTCCACAGGTGGGGAGAAAAA
Organism: Hypotaenidia okinawae; assembly: GCA_027925045.1. Classification (NCBI taxonomy): domain Eukaryota; kingdom Metazoa; phylum Chordata; class Aves; order Gruiformes; family Rallidae; genus Hypotaenidia; species Hypotaenidia okinawae. The sequence continues at coordinate 49,291,778 of BSDF01000002.1, read as the reverse complement.
AGGCAGTGAATGAATCCTGTATTAGAGGAACATTAAAGTTGCTGAGAAATACATGCAGGCTACTAGCAATACTGAAGTTATGTTGGTCTGCAGAAGTGTGACATGATCTTTCTGCGCACATGCACAGCAACGTGAGCTTGAATGTTCTGGTTGCTGGTGATCACTCTGCAGGATTCCTGCCCTACATAAATGTCTGCTTTAATACTGAATCCAGGCTGGAGAATAAAAGGAAGGGCTTGCAAGTCTGTAAAATACACTACACAGTATAGTGGTGCCTATTAAAACCTTCTTCCTGTTTCTTCTTGCAGTACAGACTCAAGAAAAGTATTTGCCTGTAAAACCAGTTATTGGTAAAAGGAGTTAACAAGACAAAAAGCTGTTTAAAAATCATACCGTAAGGGAGACACAAGCTGGCTGCTGAACTGTGCTGTGATTACACACAAGGAAGCAAGCTGATGCCTGTCTTCATTGATGGGCAGCTGCAACTGAATGTAAACCCTAAAGGAAATAACTGTACTCAAGCAATGCCATTCCGTGCCCCAGCCAGTGCAGATGTTAGTGTAGTAATGCATGGGCATGAGGGGAATCTGTTATTGGAAGCTGTGCAGCTTAGAGAAGAGGAGCCAATTAGTAGCGTGTGGTGCCTTCACCAAGCATGCTGCCAGGAAACACAAGGAGACCTGGGCCAAGCCAGAGAAAACATCCCTGAAAAACAGCTGCTTCCACTCCCTCCACTGCAGTGAGGAAGCCCAAAGCTGCCTGGCATTCACAAGCTTATTTCCATTTACTTGCACAATTTACTCATCTAATCAACTTGTCCACTGCAGAAAAATGCCACAGGAAGAGTCACAGCACTGGCCATGAGGAGTAAGATGGCACCAGCTGAGGCTCAATCCACGTGTGAAACGAGACCTAGCCTGTCTTCTGGCCCTGAGGCACAGTGGGGCTCACAGCCATGATGCCAGTCCCATCCCACCCCAAAAGAGGGTGACCTGCTCCAGGCAGATCTCCTGGAACAGACCCTCAAACACATCGTGCCCTGACCCTTGCACTCACATTTTTTGAAAGACCCTGCTTGGTACAGGGCAAAATTCACACCCAGGACATGCAGCCTTGGCAACTGAAATTACACTAACCTGGCTTGTTCTTGACTTCAGCAATGCCTCTGAGACCTGTAGCAAATGGACATCTCTTCAAAGAGCTACTCTGCCAGTGTAGGACATTCTGCTGCCTTTTCTTTGCATGGCTTGGTACGAGTTTGCAAGAAGAAGTACATCTTGGTCTGTTCATGCTCAGGAAATTACCCTGCTGATGGTGAAGTGGGAAAAGGTTTTGTAAAAGAGCTTATTTTAAAACAATTTTGAGGTTCCAGCATTTAGATGTAGTTCAGGGACAATGTTACAGATCCCAAATATGCAGGTGTTTTCCCAGCAAATATGTAACTTTTAAGACCAAACTGTAGTGTTTTGGTAACATGATTTCAGGTCCATCAATTTCTGGACAGAACTGTGCAGAATTGAACACTGTTGGTTGGAGTTTACTTCTACCATTCTCTTCCTGCCTGTGGAAATGAGAAAATTAATGGAATTTATACATCAGAGAAACAAAAATCTTGTTCTCTATTTCACACGTGCACTTAATACCTTGCTCCCCGTTGAACTAGCAGCACACCCTTGTCGCAGCCACCTGTGAAACAGCACTAACAAAGCCTCCTCACTTACCATGAGTGCAGCAAGGAAGCGTGAGGATATGATACCTGTAACAGAGAATGATCTAGAAGAATATGAAATCCAGGATTAAACTGATGTAGCAAAGAAACACAACCCAAAACCCCAAACGCCAGTGGATCTGTAGCAAATGGCAATAAGGGAAAGGATGAAGCTGCTATTGTTATTTCTGGAGGTCCTAGCTATTTCTGGGTATTATTCTTATTTTAACTCCAACCCTGTACTTCATGGCTGGCAGTTGAGTGTTTTTCTGTTTGCATGAATACTGCATGATCTGCTGATACAGAGTTGTGCAACAAATTCACATCAGTCCTCTGTATTGTGTTAAGAACCTGTAGCTCAGCAGAGTTTTGGTGAAAATCCCACTTTCAATACAGCAATGGACAAAAAGCGCCTTGTCTGGCCATCTGGTCTATCTCACTGAGGTCTTATATAAGCATGACTTAAAGCACTGTGCCCTGACAAATTTCTGATTGGGTCTCACTCTGTATTTCTGGCTCCAAATAATTACTGTGTGACCCATATCACCATCCACAGCTGCAGTATTTCTAGCTATGTTTGACACTCGGCCGCAGAGCGTTCCCTTTGCCTCATCCTTTTTCAGTAAGGCAAAAATGGAATTTGGATTAATCAAACCCCACTGCTGCTCACCGCCTGCAGCTTTCAAGGCTACAATGGCAACAGGAAGGGCTCATCAGGGCATGGTAACAAGGCGACTGCTTCAAACCAAGGGTACGAATACTCGCCACTTAAATATGGAAACATCATCACAGGAACAGGGAGGCTGCTCCATCTAAAATGAACTCAAGGCTAAATGCCACCCCCTTGCAATTATTTATGAAATTATATAACTGGGAATGAATGCGAGACAGGTCAGGGCTGAAAGCTCAGAAATGTAGCTACGGCTCTGCTGGGTCCAGCTTACAGGAAAACACACAGAGAGCACATGCCACCTGCTACTCAGAGGACCTGCCAGTGGATGCGGCTGAGGAGGCAAACTGGGAGTGGAACCAGCCCAAGAGCTCTGAATGTTGATGCTTTTTTTTAATGCTTAGGAGACGAGTTTGTTGTATTTATGGGTCTTCTCCTTTTTCTCTAATCAGCTGGAAGGGAAGATGGATGCACAAGAAGTGCTAGGAGAGCTTTGTCAAGTTACAAATTTCCAGTTGATGAGGCAAGCCCTCACTTTCCCTGGAACAGATGAGCTAATCATTACAGCAATAAAGGAGAAATTAAGACCATTCAACACAACCTTCTAGGTGAACAAAACTGCTCCTGACAGAAGTCAGGTGAAACTTAAACTCTTAAAAAATTTAAAGAACTTAAAACCCAAATAAAATGACGGTATAGGGCAACTGAACAAATATTAATTTTGCAAGTTGCAAGTTCTAGACATTTTTTGAAGTACCCTATATTTCAAGATGAAACATTTTTATTTGAAAAGCCAGCAATCTTTACATTTTAGCAATGATGCAATGAAACATTAAAGGGTGTTGAATCTCAATTGGTTTTGAAACTTTAATGTGAAAGTTATTTCAGTTGATGTCCTCTTATAGTAGGTTTTGATTACCACAGATTGGCCCTTCCAAATAAAATATCATAAAACATTTCTCAGCTCTATTCATCACAGGTTTTAAAAGGAAGCACCATAAATCTCTGAGCTTTGTATAACCCTTCTAAAATATCTAGGTTGTGTTTAGATTCACCTGAAAATTCGATTTCGGGTAAGCCAGGGGAATACTCAGTGACGCAGGCACCCTGTAACAAAAATTGTCTTCTGCTTTCTGAGTGACAGGTTTTTCCACGTAAGAGGGATCCTAACAAGCCTCACAGCTGATGGAGCAGCTGGAGAGTGAAATATGTTTCTGCTTTAGCTAATCTGAAGGGAAGCTTCCCAGAACAGCCCCCTCAGTTAACAGCTCCAGAAACCGTGCCTCTGCTCTTCTCAGACAGTTACTGAATGAGGATGGGCTCCCTCAACTTTTTTTTTTTTTTTATCAGGTAGTCAGTATTGTGCAAATATTTCCTTATTCCCCCAAATCTTCAGCTCTGGGGGAATTAATTTTGGCCTCTTAGGAAAAAAACCTCCACCCTCTCACATTTTTCCAATGTGAGTTTCCCATCATTGCATCCTCACACAAAAGAGCTGAGGATCTGTTGCACTGTATCTCCACAGATCTCAGAAGCTCTAGGCTAATTTATACCAGCTAAAATTCTATCTATCTCTGGTGGATGATATCTCCTCCTTAAATTTAACAACACACACATCCTTAAGACATAAAAATGAAATTATATTTGGCGCTGAATAAATATCTTTCCTCTGACAGCCTGCTAACAGGAAACAGCAGGGGATCACGAGAGTTTATCTCAGTCATACACCAACTAAGAAGAAGTCTGAGCTGACGTTTCCCTCCAGCATATGCACACACACACACACGCTTATGCTTACGCACAGACGCTGTTACCCACTTGTCGTGACAGAAGGCCTTGACATGAGTTGTGCGTACGAAAGCTCTACAGACTTGCAGTTTCAGGGCAAACACATTCCTACATGACTATGCCTCGCAGCATTTTTAAAGATTTCATTAGCTTCAGCCAAGTACAAAAGGAATACTGCACGTTTGATGTTTGTGATACACGGTGTCACCTGTTACAGTAAATGCATTTCAAGCTGCGATTACAAATGCAACGGTCTCCTCCAGGGTTTAACGTTCTTGTCTATACAGCATTAAAAAAATTATCAAAGTCCTACCCATGTCATCTTTTATAAATAAATCTTGCCCTGCAGGTTACTTAACTCAGAACTGCCCCCTGCAATTAGTGGCAAAAGGAGATAGAGTAGGAAGTGATCTATTTAAGAGAGGAGGACTTGAAGAACATGCATTCTCATGTGAGTTGATTCCCACAGTTCTTTTGATTTGGTATCCATTATATTTGTAAACCAGGCAGACTGACAGAAGAGAACCTCTGACACATCCCCATGCCCACATCTGGGCATGAAGTGACACAGAGACAGTGACAGTGATACCCACATATTTGTGCATGTACAAAATCACTGTCGTTTCACACAGGCTGGCTGAACTAAAACGATTTACAGCAAATGAAGCTTTGTTAAATATTTACAACATTATGGTAAGAATAATGATAAGGTCATATTTTAAAATTTAATAAGTAAACAATTCTCATTGCAACTGCATGACTAACTTTTACATGCAGCTATTGCTGTTACGGGCTTCGATACCTAATTGCCATTTCCTTCACGGTGTGCTTTGACTCTGCAGGAAACAGCTCATTTGGATACAAGAGAACAGTTCCTTCCCAGATGCCAGGAGAGGAGCAAGGGATCATCAGTTCAGATTCAAAAGGGTTCCTTTTTAACAGTCTGTGAGGGCTCCAAGACCAACAAATCAGTTTTACCTGAGATCTGCGGAGAGCAGTCCTGCATTCTCTGACTTCACAAGGAATAGCTTTTATTTGTTTCCAAATATCCTAACTATTTCAATGACTATTTTTTCAGGAGTTGTTTAAAGCATATTTTCAAGCAAGGCCTGGTAGGGTTTGGACAGTTGTAGCTGCCAAGCTTAATTAGCTGGAGCTGTTTTAGCAGTGACCCATCTATCCTTAAAATTAGCGACTGAAAAGGCCTCTGCAGATGGTTTGTGGTCTGCCGAGTAAGAGGAAACCCTTTCTGGGTACTCTAGGTCTCAGTCCCCACCAGGATTGGAAAAAGGAAATCCTCCAAATTCTGGAACAAGAACCATCAACGGCAACACCAAGGGGGAATTTGAAAGTTGAGGTGCTGCCCTAGCCAATCAGCTGCATAAGCCAGATGGTAAACTCACAGTGTCACAAGATGCAAAATTCAAACTACACAACCAGCATTCCCCATTATGTCTGTGTGTTTCCAGACTATGACAAAGGGGGAATTTATAAGTGTATATTGCACAGAGGAACTTCAGCAAAATTTTGGGGCAGACTCAAACAGCCTCAACAGAGGCAGGGTAAAAAGAAGGGAATGGTTATGCCTACTTTGACTGACCTGAGCAGTTTCCCATTAACATATCCCCAATTTTAACATGTCTTCTGGGCAGTAATTATGGTTATTACAGGCTATGGGCTTCTAAGAAGGCCCTTCAAAACATACTGCTGCAATCATGGCAATCACACTGGTTCTTTAAAGCAAATCCACAGCAGGTGAAGGTGTGAGCAGGGGAGCCAAGTTCAAATAGGCTTGGCTCAAATATGAGGACAAACTGCTGTCAAGTTTGTGTTTGGAATCAGCCAGAGGCACTAGGCACTAGCAAATGGCACCATGACTGCCACGAGTAGAAAGTAGTTCTGGTCATGTCACCAGCAAGACCCAGGTGTTTCCACCTATTTTTCTACAGTTGGAAAGGAGGAGGTGCTTGGAAGCAAGCATTTTCCCCCAGAACAGGGATATGAATTCAGAGCAGTAGGGAGGTGAAGGAAGGTGAATTTGTTCATAAGCAATACTGGGTCTGCTTGTCAGAGCTTAGAAGACAAGCCCACCATTCTTAAGTAATAGAGTGTCTACATAAATCCACCCCTTGACAATGCAGGGATGCTGCAGTACCACAGATGTTAACAGGTTGCAGCAGAAATGGACTTTGTCATAGAGACTCATGGGTTTATAGTCCTGACTAATGCAGACCCTTTTGAAAGAGTGATGGCAGCATTTAGACTCCAGTACAACATGAAAATCAGAAATACCCATCCTCGATGCTGTGTCTGTATCCCATGCTGTGTGGGCAATGCCAGAAGTGCCTTTTTCATGGTGAGTTTTTCTGTGCAGAGGTTAATATGTTTTCCTCTACATACTCATTCCAAAACTGCAAAAATAAGAGCGCATGAGGAAGCAGGAATTTGCCTCAGTGTCATTGCCAGTGAAAGGATGATGGGTTTCTTGATTAACAACCATTCTGACTGGCCAAATGAGTGCAGACCCAGGTGACTCTCCCTACGGTATGAGATTATTATTATTATTATGGAAAGCCCAAGGCTCCTGGAGGGCATTCACCATTCTGCTCCATATACTGCCTTGGATGGCTCCACTCTTTCTTACCTCAGACAATGGACTTCAGGATCCAAAAAAAATGCTTCCTGCTTTCTCTCCAGTAGTCGGAGTGGCCCATAATGACCAGTTTCAAGAGGTTATGGGGTTTTGGTGATATAAATGGGGAAAAGAGCCAGGCAATCCCAACAATGACCCCTTGTAGAAAAGCCTGTCTTTGGTGACCGAGATCCAGTCACCTTTGGATTTATTTTGGCTCTAAAGTACTTCTTTATTGATACACACACTGCATCAATGTAAAAAGAAATAAAGAAGAAATAACGCAGAGGAAAGGAAAGATTAATAGAGAGAAAGTGTGAAGACAATTAAATTGACCTTTTACTATTCCTGTGGCTTTCCTCTCTGTTAAGTGATGCTCTGCTACAATATGTGGATCAGCAATGACAAAGCCTATATTTTGCTAGCATTAGAAAAACATCCATACAATCCTGAAATATTTGTAGCAGTCATATTCTTGAGGGAGAGGAAGGTTGGGAAGAGATCAAATGAGCAAGTGGAAATAATTTATATGATTCACTCATCTTTTCCTGAATATAATGTTAGATAAACTAACCACACTTCCCCCTGCAAGTGAGTCACTAGCCAGTTGTCTCTTCTGCAGTTACTCTAAATGAGGGACAACTGAATGCAGAGTGAATGAAGCACATGGTTTTAATAGTATCCAATCTCTTATTGTAACACATGGAATTTCTTTAGCTATTTTATTAGAAGAACTTTCAGCCTGTGAATTTTTTTTCTCTTGTTAGAGCTAGGTATCCCAATTCACTGGTTTTTGGAAGGACAGGTATACTCAGTAGTTATAAACTATCCTCCATTCCCTCTTCAGAATTAAACATTGGAATTAAATATGGATTGCAATCATCTGCTTATCCCAGTCAAACAGTCAGATTATTCATCAAGGAGGCCATTTTATTTTGTAAAACAGTGCCATGACTAGAAGAGCTCTTCAGAGCTTTAACAGAAAAATATGTACTAGTTTGGGGATGCAGGGTTTTGGGGGGAAGGGGAGTGTCCATTCATATCAAGCAATTTTTGCCCCACAGCTCTGAGCTACAAGCAAGCCTGGTTTTAATCCAGCTAAACCTGTGCAAGGTCACCCAACTGGTTGACCAAGGGTCTAGAGACCTAAAGACAGAGAGACCTAGACAGATTAGAGAGCTGGGCAGCATGGAGTTTAACAAGGACAAGTGCCAGATTCTGCACCTGGGAAGGGGCACCCCTGGCTGCAGATACAGACTGGGGGATCAAGCGCTGTAAGTCAGCCATGCTGAGAGGAATTTGGGGGTCTTGGTCAACAGCAAGTTAAACATGAGCCAGCAGCATGCCCAGGCAGCCAGGAGGGCCAACTGTATCCTGGGATGCATCAAGCATGGCATTGCCAGGTGGTCCTGGGAGGTGACTGTCTCGCTCTACACTGTGCTGGTGCAGCCTCACCTCAAGCACTGTGTGCAGTTTTGGGTGCCACAGTACAAGAGGGACACAAAACTATTGGAGAGTCTCCAGAGGAGGGCAGTGAGGATGGTGAGGAGTCTGGAGGGGAAGTCTTATGAGGAGAGGCTGAAGTGGTTTGGTTTGTTCAGCCTGGAGAAGAAGAGGCTGAGGGGAGACCTCATCAGGGTCTGTGGCTTCCTGATGAGGGGGAGTGAAGGGGCAGGCGCTGATCTCCTCTCTTTGGTGACCAGTGATAGAACCCGAGGGAACGGCATGAAGCTGCGACAGGGGAGGTTCAGGTCAGATGTTTGGAAGAGGTTCTTCACTGAGAGGGTGGTTGGGCACTGGAACAGGCTCCCCAGGGAAGGGGTGACAGCACCCAATGTGACGATGCTCTCAGCCCCATGCTCTGACTTGGCTGGCCCTGTGTGGAGCCAGGGGTTGGACTCAATGATCCTTATGGGTCCCTTCTGACTCAGGATATTCTATGATACTACGATCTATACACACAGTCTTACAGAACAGTATGATTGCTGCTTTTCAAACAGCAGATGATAGGTAATTAAAATTAGTAGTTTTCCAGGATAGCCACCAACACCAGCAGCATGTTATTCTGCAGGAGGTGTTATTTTACCATATACTGAGCAGCAGGAACAGTAGATACTGAGGCAGTAACACTTTCACTCTCCTAATTTATATTTGATGTTCCAGAGCCTGGAGCATCTCTGAGCAAGGAGGGGCACATCACAGACCTCAGATGTATGAAGTCAGGCAAACATGCAGTCAGTTGCAATAAAAAATAATGTCAGTGGTTGTCAGTGGTATCTCTATATTGAGGCTCAGCGAAAGGAAGACTGCAAGTAAGTTGCTTGGGGTGGCGTTTTTTTTGATTGGTTAGGGATTTTTTTAGGCTTTGCATTTTGTTTTTCTGTAGCACAAGAGCCACAAAGAAAAGATATTGCTGCTAAGCAGCAGAGATACAAAGAAGAGGAGTGATAAAAGGTTGTGCAGAAGACTACAAGGTCATTAACCCCAAAGCAGATGCTGAAAAGTAGCTCAGCAGTGAAAAAAGGAGAGAGCAGAGGAAAGGAGGCTAAGCAGAAACAGGGATAAGCAAATAAAACACAGACCAGACACAAGAAGATTCACACCAGAAAAGGGGGAACTTGCAGGTCAGTTGCTGGAGAAAGTGCGGCCCAGAATATAGCACTGCCTGCCAGGAGAAGGGATGAAATATGTGTGGGAGGAGGGAAGATGACGTCTGTTAATTCTTCTGAGTGCAGAAAGATGCTGCACTGGAGCAATCAAAAGTGAAGTGGGGTGCTCTAGGGCTCAGAGGAAAGGCAGCAGAGTTTGGGAATTTGGCAGGCAGTTGCTGTTCTGTTGGGTTGTAGGGGTTTTTTTAAGAAAACCAGAAGCTTGAGATACAGAAGGTACTCATTCCTTTCAGACTGGTGCAGTGCAGAAGATTTTTAGGGAGTAGATTACAGCTGTGCTTTCTGTAAGGGGGACTGTCTGGGGAATGGAAAGTCTCTAACGGAGGCTGGCCTAACTGGAAGTAAAACTTAGAGGACACATACAAAGTGTGGAGCTGATCCACATCAGGTTTCATGTTAGACTGGAGCAAAACAGTAAAAATTCTGGAGCAATGAAATATCCATTAGCAGGGAGATGCACTGGGATCTGTTCCAGTTCCGTGATCTGCTTCTGTATGAGGCAGCCATAGCATACAATCCAAAACCAATCCAGGGACACCACTCCCCAGACCTCCTCCCATCCATTTGAGGGACACTGCAATGACACTGCCACCTGCTGCCCTGTTAGTCCAGTTCCACCCCAGTACCTACAGCCAGGCAGGTCAGGCACTTCCTTGGACAGGAGACTCTGCAGCCAAAACCTCTAGCCAAAGCAGGATGGGAATCCATCTTCCTTGCTTCCTGGGAAAGTGCTCTACCCTGGGGTGAAGGTAGTGAAAATAGCAGGTGTCCCACCATATTACACACGTTCTTCTTGGGTTTTTTTCTGATTTGTTCACATGGGCACCCAAATGTATTTGTATACCATGTCTTATAAAGAAACACAACCTAGGTCTTGTTTTGCAGCTAGAACTGCATTATGGCATCCTTCCATGGGGCAGTCTTGGACCTGCAAAGGGTCCAGCAAAGGGGCAGCCTTAAACATTGCAATTGAAACCTGTCATCCAAGTTTCTGTTGACAACATTAATGACACGCCTGCATGTTATTATGCCTGTAAATAAAAGTGGTCTGATTTTTTTCAACCAGACTGCTTTTTCCTGCTTGGGATAGTTATATTATTATGTTATATTATAGTTACATTACTCAGCAAATATGACTGCCCTGACAAGCAATACATACTGTAAATAGCTTTTCTGGATTTAGTATATAAGCTCTATACAGCTAGTGTTCCTGCGAGAATAAATCTGATGAGTGCTAGGAATACATACTGAGTACGTTATTAGATCGAGGCTATCAATACTGTGTAATCACAAATTAAATTTATTAAATACAGGTCATTTCCCCTTGCTGCTTGACCTGCATTAGTCATTATGCAATAGTCTGGACAGTACTCTGTCGAGCTTATCAGCACAATATCTCATTTCAAATATGTTGATATAATGTTATTTTTTTCATTCCTGATGCATTTGGAACTGAGATGTGATCTGAACTAACACCTCCACAGCAGCCTCTGAGAACATCCCTCTTCTTTTCATGAGCTGCAAGTGAACCCAAGTGAAATGTCGATGATGCGGTCTATTGTCTAATGCAGCAGGCTGCTAACCTCATTGTGATAATGACGCTGTTCATCGAATTGCTAATTCTAAAGTGGACAGAGGATCATTATTTAATTGAGTGGTGTATCTTCCTCACAGCTGAACAGAAAAAGATACTTCAAAAATGCTTTAAAGAATGTGTGTCATATAATTCTTGAAACCACTGCTGCAGAATGATCCATCACTCCTTCCTTTGGGAGATAGTTCAGTCAATTGTTTTTAAGGGTTGTAGCTTTCTTATGATTTGCTCTGGCACAAACATGAAGGCGGCGTAAAGATGATGCAAGGGAGAGACATGCTGGGACTGCTGTGCAGTGTTTTCACAAGCGTATGTCTGGGTGCCTTGAGGACACTGTCCTACACAAATATACAAACTGGTCCAAAAAGGCAGGAAAAGTAAAAAAAAACCCAGGGAATATCAACCTATATAGAATGCGAATGTTGTGTGCAAGTAAATGCACTTGCAGGGTGCCTTGTCTCATTGCAAGGTCCTGATCCTCAAGTGTCACTTTTTAATAACAACAATTAATAACAGACAGTATCTTTTTTTTTAAAAAAAAAGATATTGCTATTGATACGACTACATTAAAAAAAAAACCAAACAGACAAGCTTTAAGAAGCACAAGCCTTTCTTCAGATCTGAAGCTGAATTGGCTGGGTTTAATGTTAACTAAGAGTAGAGGATGATTATTCTGAATCTGAATGTGTTAGACTAGTTGCGTGATGCTGTGGTGTTAAGATGAAGGTGGTATAAGTTCATTAAACTCTATGGAAGAGAGGGCAGGGACAGCAAAAAAAAATGGATGAATGAATGAATGGTTACTTGTGAAATACAAAATTGTGCAGAGACATTCATGGCACAGGGAAATGCAGTGTGACAGAAAATGAATAATAATACTGAGCCTAAGTGACAGACTTCTAAAATGAAGCTCCAAGCATCCTTTCACAGTCTCAAGTTACCTCTTGGCATGAGGCTATGTCTTAGTGTAAGCCTTTATATTTAGCCTATGTCTTGGCGTGAACTCAAGCCAAGCCAGGACATAGTAATAAACCTTCTCAAAGAGCCGTCACACTCTCCACAGATGGGTTAAAGCACAAGGGCTGCCTCAGCTTTGAACAAGTCTATTCTCAGTGTAATCCCACTGGATCCAAAATTCAGAATTTCCCTTCAAACCTTTATAAAGCCGTGAAGAGTTAGCAGCACCAGTGTAAAAGGTATGCCATCTTCACGGTTTAGAAAGGGGTTGAGCAGGAAGTAAAACATTCACAGAGGCTTTGAAAATCAAATGCAAATATCAGTCTAAAGGTCGAGACCAGATAACATTAAATATAACCTTTCATATGCCATAAATGCAGTGCATATATTTCCATCTATTTTCATATAGATAAAGGGACTTGCACTGGCTCACGTCTTGTAATTCGTTTTTAAAGCGGTAACTGTTCGCGACTCTATGGCTCCACTAGCTCTTTTCTGTACAATTTTGTACCACAGACCTGAGATGTCAAGGGAGGGTGGAACATTTCAGCACTCCACATTAGCTTCAGGAGCACCAGAAAATTTATCTTTGCTGTTTTCTGACAGCTTTTACGCTAAAGCTTTAATTTTTACTTAACGATTCCAACACTTTTATTTGCTAAATGAAGGACATAATAATTGCTGAGCCATTTCTCACTGCGCTCTGCTTCTTAGCCATTTTTCACTAAACCTTCACTGGCATCATAACTTTCACAAGCAGGATATCTGAAGCTGGGAACTTGGAGGGAGGAACCTTTACAAGTGATATATCAATGATTCCTTAGCTCCAAAACACCATTGAAAAAAAAAATGTTGTTGGATTGGATGGTTTCTTTCTCACAAGCCCCATTTATCACATGACACGGCATATGGTTTCTAAAAAAATAAGGGAAGATTTGAAAGATTTGAAGCATGCTGCTAGGAAAGCTGTGAACAAACAAATATGAAATACTGTACATTTATCAATCAGAGACCATCAGAATGTATGAGGTATTGGAAAGCGAAGGAACTAATGCAGAAGACAGAGTCTAAGATGATGCATCATTTGCTTTAATCCTTGTTTTTAAAAAACAAGGAAGAAAAAGAATCTGCTACTGTTTGTCCTGTCAGAACCTGGAGAAATTAGCTGTGTTTTTGCACTGTAACCTTTACTGTGCGGAGTAGAAATTGGAATAATTTCTATCAATTGGTCCTGCTATTAAAAGAGGAAAAATCTTTCTTTTATAGTATAGTTGGGCTCACTTTTCAAATATTCTGTATGTAGCTATTTTGAAATTTTATTTAAGTATGTCTGCATTTTCTGACTAAATGCAATCTAAACAAAAAATGAATGTAGCGACAGGTTTCATGGAGACATGTAGCAAACAGCAGAAGGGTTTTTTAATCTTTCTCTAGATAACATTTAACACTGCAATATAACATAGTCAGTAGAGTAAACTTTACATTTTTATGTAATATTATTTATATTTAATTGTCCAGAAGAGCATTTCTTATGAAAATGAAAGTATTTTCCAAAATAGGCAACTTTGAAAATCTATAAACTCTAAATCAATTTTTGTTTTTCCTTCATTTTGGATTTCTCAGCCTGAGAGAGAAACAGCACACATCATTAAAAGATAATTGGGCATCAGGCTTGGACAAACTCTATATATTATGGCATTTGTCAGGCCTCTTTGCAGTTGCCTCACAAACAATACTCTGTGTACTGTGTACTCGGTGTCTGCTGATCCTGATGGAATATTATGCACAGGAATGTGTCAAAAATTAATCCATTTTCTGTCTGCTTTTTTTCTTTTGAACTTAACTTTTACAAACACTCAGAAAACATACACGTAAGTAAAACTTTTAAACTGTCTACTGTCCTGTCACTTGTAAAATACAGCCCCTCCTGCATGAGCACTGTGCATAGTGGGGGTCCCAGCTATAGCAGAGGGTTGAGAGACAGGGATCCAGAGTAAAAGAACAGGCCCCCCTTTGAAATCAAATGTTTATGCTTGATTTTGCTCCTCAGTTGCCTGGTTAGGATCTTGTTCTGAAATATGATGCTGCCTGAAGCGTTTAGGCACGTCTCTCAGGTCTCTTGACTCCACCAGGATTCTGGAAAGGTTATTATGCTCAAAAAGGTGAGCCTTAAGTCATACTCCTCTCTTTAGTGAGGAATCAGATGGCACATTTACCATCTCGAGCAGACTCTCTTTTTTTCTACCTAATCTTCCCTGCAAAAAATGGAAGTACTCAAGGGACTGGCTTGGGGTTGTGGATTCCTGTAGGAAGCAGTCACCCAGTACTTAAACATCAAGTGTTGCAATGTTGCCACTGTTTCACAGGACTAGCTGTTACTGGGGAAAATCTATCAACATAAACAAGGGAGGAAGGCAGAAAGAAAGCACTGTAGGGACATGCATGGTCAAGATCAGAGCAACCTCCATATGGGGATTAGTAATGGCACCAAAGCTCTTGCAAAGTGAAAACTGGCAGGCAGGCATAGGAAAACATGACCAGGAGACATCACCAGCATTAGTCTCTTCAGTTTGCGTCTACATCTGCTCACTGTAGTTCCAATTTAAATATCTCAAATAGAATCTATAGATGTTAACTGAAACTTTCTGAGAGAAACAAGTTGGATTTCACCTGAAAAGATATGATGGGATTTCTGTCAGAGGGACTTTCTGCTACCCTGTTAATTTCATCCCTTCATGATAAGGTCGGGATAAAGCACTGGGCTATGTTGGCAGTAATGTTCCATGGGTAGTGACTGAAGTCCCAATAACAGTGATATTTCTAAGCCAGATATTTGGAGGGACAAGTCTTAGTGGTCTGAAGGAGTTTCCCAGCTCTCATTTCAATAGTGCTGGGCATAGGAGATCTCAAGAATTTCCTTCTTCACACTCCTGACAAAATAATAAAGCTGGGGCAGCTAACACAAGCACTAAGGCAGGTGCAATAGATACAGGAACCTCTCTCACTTGCTGAATCCACGTGAACAAAATAAAATATTTACCAGGAAAATATATAAGAGAACCAACCACCTCACCTGCTAAAATATTCAGTAGGGTTCCAGTGGGACTTTTAAAACATTAATTGGAGAGGTTTTTCCAGGTGAGAAAGAAAGATAGAATTGCCTGGCACTGTCTCCCAGGAAATACACGTAACTTGTGCTTCATCTCCTTTTTCTGCCTTCAGGGCTTCAGTAACTCTTGGATTTGTCTGTCCATGCCATCCCTGCCAGTTTTCTTGATTCCACTAGAGATAAAATAAACCATTCCAGTTTACAAAAGAACTGACCCCTGCCATAGCAGGAATAGCCATGCTATTCCTGGGATAATTCAGTGTATCTAGTTCACAGCATGCTGGTTTTCTTTAGGTTCCTTGGCTACTGTAGGTCTATGTATCAGATTTTTTAACAGGTATTCTGGCTACTTTCTGCCACAAAGAGAGATTTTTTAATTACTTTTAAAGGTTACCTCCATTCTCATTAGCGTAGGACCCAGACAAAGCAGTACGAACTACGACTGCCCTTAAGCAAGGGAAGAGGTACAGCCCTGTCCAGCCAACCTTGAGTGCTTGCCCCAGATCTCCATCATCATACCCCAGGGCCACCAAACCTTGGGCCAAGTAAAATATTTGCAGTGTTACCATAGAAACAGTGGACATGTAAGTCTTAACTAGATTCATGTAGGTGAAATTGGTGCTGTTTAGACCATCTACACAAGCATCAAGTCTTCTTCCTGAAGAATGGAGGATAAACAATAACGAGGCAGAGACTTTGTTCTTTCTGCTCTGTATATCCATTCAGGGTTGGAATAGCATGTGCTCCAATTTTACAACAGGTTTAACATAGGACACTTCTGCATATAACCTTTCAAACAACAGATAGCCTGCTTATCTTCATCACCACTCATAATACATTATTAGCCATTTTCTCTTTAGCACAGTGCTGTTTATTACAGCCCTTATTTTGCTAGAAATATATAAGCATCTCTGTGTATTTATTCTCACTAGAACAGAGCCATCCCTGAAGTGAATCACTGCATCCAACCAAAAGGCAACAGAAAAGAGAAGGAGGAACAAAGAGGAATATGTACAACTGAAACCAAAGAGGGCATTTGTCTAGGGAAATAACATACAAACAGATCAAGCTGGGTTTTGCTCAGAGCACTGAGGATAACAGACCTCTTAAACATCCCATATATGACTTCACTGGGTGACCAAGAGTCATGCAGTTCTTGCCTTTACTCCAAGTCTCTTGTTCAGTGCTCAGCGAACAAGCAAAATCTATATCTGAGAACTGCTGATCCCAAATACAAAACTGTCGGGTCCAGTTCACTGATGCCTTGTATCATCTCTAGCTGGTTTTAACAGTTCTGAATCATATAGCCTTGTATGATTCCTGTGCATTCTGGTCTTGCAGAGTAAGGCTTGGTGTAATGACGAATCAAGGTTCGCTGTCTGATATGCTAAGAACACGAAAAGGAGAGCAAGGAGGACTTGGCAATATTGGGCAGCATTGGTGAGGGTTGTCAGAATTAAGAAAAGTCTGTCCTTTTTCAAAAGGTGATGTTGAAAAGCATGTTTTCTCTAACACTTTACCTTTGAAATATTCCCCACCTTAAATCAATGGGAAGTCACAAATGATGCCCATACCCCAGCAGCTGCAGCAACAGCAATGCTTGCTAAGCATTGCTATGCTACTTGACAGAGACCTGAAGGATTATGTTAAAAGCTCTGAATTTTCCTCAATTCCAGTGATGAAATACATCACTTGTACATGTGGTCAGTGCTCTACACCATAAAGCACTGGACTGAAAAGTCAGAAGTCCAGGTGCTGAAACAGTATAGAAGGAGAATAATGAACTGCTCCCTGATGAGTGTGATTTCTTTGTAACCAGAGAGCACCCATTGAAAAAGCAAGCCCAGCCTGTTTAGGGTCAATGGGAGAGAATCATGACAAATATTCAGACCTCAAAGAAAACTACAATAGCAGTGGTGTCAGAAGCAAGGCCATGAAGTTTGTTTTGGGATAAAGAAGTCTCTAGAAGAACAAATGAATAACCCTGAAGAACTCCTGAGAAAGCCTGCCCTATTCAGACCTAGAAATACTTCTAGAAAATAGCAAGCAAAATAATCAACTATTGAGTGAAACAATACATCCATCAAGCAATTAGCTGATAGAGTATCACTAGGTAGATGTTCAATAAACTATTGCACAGGCAGGCAATTACCCTAACAGCATTACAAAGCACGGACAGTTACTCAATACATTCAAAGGGCAAATGACTGCTCAATGCTGTGCAGCAAGGTGCATACAATAACTCTATAAATGGCAAAAGGGTGCAGCTTTATGATAGCTTGAGTGGTTCTCTTCATTCTGTCTTACATTATTCTCAGCAGTTAAGTGTTTGAGTGGTTATATCACTTTTACCCAATGCAATCACACCCCTGTGGCTGTGACTATGCTATGCTATGACTGACAGCAGTCATGGATCACAGACGAGCTGTCCTGGTTTCCTGTTTGGTTATTTAGGTCTAATGTCTTCTGCACTCACCTTCAAATGGTGATTGGCAATGTGAGCAATCACAGGTGAATTGAGGAGCTGGTGTACCACAGACACAAGAAATGAGCAAACAGTTAGCAAACAGTTACATTTAAAACTAAGAGCTCCCACATTTCCAGGGCTGACCTGGAATCCTTTTAAGGATGAAAACATAAACTATGTAAAGAAAAAAGCCAAACCATTTGCAAGATCTGATTCTAGTTGGGATTGCTGGTCTTTTCATTGAGCACCATCCCTTGTTACTATTACCAAACAGAAGTCAGTAGATTTTACTCTAACTCAGAGCTATTTAGCTTAATTATCTAGCAAAAGACCTCGAGGTAGAAATGTAAAATCTAATTATCATATTTTACTTGTAGTAGCTGGGTTGTTCAAAGATATTAAGGATTTGAAAAAATGGTAAGGTCTTATGTGTACACACCAAGTAGGCACGTGCAGCCTTCTCTTCCTTTAAACAGTGTGCAAAAGCATCAGAGCTCTATGAGACTTGACTTTAAGAATGGCATTCTTAGAAAGGCCTTAAGAGAATCTTAAGAAAGAAAGGGTCAACCTTTGCTGCCCTGCAGCCACAGGCCAGAGCAATGAGAGACTGCTGTTTGCCTTCTCCGCATGCCCAGGAGACCAGAGGCAGCACAGCTACTGCCACTTTTCATGGCAAGGTCAATCCCAAACTCTGAACTGTAAGAACTGGAGAAATAGCTTGAGTAAATGAATGTGCACCTTGAATTGCTTGGCCACAAAAAATGAAACTGAGACAGAAATATCCTTCTTTCTTTAATAATGTGTCTATTGATACAAATCATACTGTCTTCATTCAGCTCCCATTTATAACAATTGGGGTTAGCTATTGCATGCCTTTCATACCTGAGCTCTTTCCCCCAGCTCCTTTCTGGATTTTGAAGGAAAATACTTGGTTCAGTGCCCACTGAGGTCCACAGGAAGTCTAAAATGGGAATGGGATTCAATCCCAAAGCAAGAGAGAGTGCTATTGACAATGTGGTCATGAAAAAAACAAGCCTGTATCAAGCTTGAAGCAAAATGACACAGAAGCCAAACTGAAAACCAAACCAGCACATGGTCATTTATGCTGTCATGAAGTTTATTGGCGTTGTGCCCCTGAACTTTCAGGATGTCCTTATGTCACCTACCTTTCTTTAGCTCTTCTCTACCATCCCAGAGCTTAGAGATCTTTAAAGCATTTTAAATGGATGCTGAATTAATTCTGAGCTAGGACAAAACATGGACTCTTGTGATGTTTGTTGTAAAGTATCAAGAAGTGTCATGCCCCAGCACGTCAAAAAAGGGCAATGAAGCTGGTAAAGGGTCTAGAGAACAGGCCCTATGAGGAGCAGCTGAGGGAAAAGGGCTTGTTTAATCTGGAGAAAAAGAGGCTGAGGGGAGACCTTATTCTTCCCTACAACTACCTGAAAAGGAGGTTGTAGCTCGCTGGGTGTTGATTTCTTTTCCCAAGTAACAAGCAATTGGATGAGAGAAAATGTCCTCAAGTTGCAACAGGGATTAGATAGGGTATTAGGAAAAATGTCTTCATCACAAGGGTTGTCAAGCTTTTGAAGAGGCTTCCCAGGGGAGTGGTTGAGTCACCATCCCTTGAGGTATTTAAAACAGGCAAAGATGTGGTGCTTAAGGACATGGTTTAGGGGTTGGACTCAGCCGTGCTAGGTTAATGATCATTAATGGACTTAACGATCTTAAAGGTCTTTTACAACCAAAAC
Organism: Hypotaenidia okinawae; assembly: GCA_027925045.1. Taxonomy (NCBI): domain Eukaryota; kingdom Metazoa; phylum Chordata; class Aves; order Gruiformes; family Rallidae; genus Hypotaenidia; species Hypotaenidia okinawae. The sequence goes on along the minus strand of BSDF01000002.1, from coordinate 49,272,433 downwards.
AATTCTATGATTCTATTCTATGTCCTTTTCCCTGATTTAAACTGCAACATTTTCCACCCAATAAAAGTACCTGCTCGGATCCAGTTAATTCAATCTGAGGGGTTTAACAAACATATTTGATCAGCTGAGCCATCTTAAGCTTGTATTTTCTAGTAGCATGTTACCCATTTTTTTTCTATCCAATCTGAAAAGAAATAGAATAAGAAAACGTCAAAATATTGCAATTGCATTAACTCAGCTCCAGACCCCAGAAAACACGGAACTGTAGTTTAAGAAATTAGATTTAATAAGGCAGAGAAGCAAAAGGAAAAAAAAACCCAAAACCCAAATCATAAGCAATAAAGCTGGAAGATCAGAAGAAAAATTATCAATAAAGGAAAAAAAATATTATTACTAATGGCATTTTAAATCTTTCTTTACTTCTGCTTCCAGAAAAGACAGCTAGACTTTCCTCATCTGTGAAAAACAGCACTACTTAGAATGATGTGCAGTGAAACCGATCACCGAGAAATCAAATGTTGATCAACTGGTAGTAAGGATAAGATAATCCACAGAGGTAGTATCCACAGGCCTGGAGAATAGGCTTAATCCTACCTCATCTATTTACAAGCTACTGAAAATTCACCTGACTGTAAATCTTTCAGTTCACATGCCATTTAGAGATCCATGTCTATCTTAGAGGAGAAGAGTTATTGTACATTGACTACTTTGCTTTGTTTACACCATGATTTCAACAACAGCATGGCAAAATTAGATTTTCCACAAGGTGAAAATCATCAAACACTGGTTGAAAATTATTAAATTCACAAGTGTCACACAGCATTCAATTGAATGGGTATAGACAGTTCATTTATTATGAAATATTTATATTTGTCAAGCCTGTCATGAGAGCATGCACCCTTGAGGAAAAATGGCTTTTCTCTTTGATACACCATCTCAGACAGAATTTGTCGTTTGATAGGCAGGTATTATTATCTTGGCCTTTTACACTGGCCAGGAACCTGTTTAACTTTAGCAGCAAATCAGTGAAGTCAGGATCCCATCTCATTGAAATGGACAGGAAATTTAACTTAAACATGAGAAAAAACTTTTTTACTGTGAAAGTCATCAAACACTGTCACAGGTTGCTCATAGAAGTTTCACAATCACAGGATCACAGAATGTTAGGGGTTGGAAGGGACCTCTGGATATCATCTAGTCCAAGCTCCCTGCCAGAGCAGCATCACCTACAGCTGGCTGCACAGGATCATACCCCGGTTGGTTTTGAATTTCTCCAGTGAAGAAGGCTCCACAACCTCTCTGGGCAGTCTGTCACCCTCACAGTGAAAACATTTTCCTTCAAATTCAGATGGAATTTCCTGTGTTCCAATTTGTACTGTTGCCCCTTGTCCTGTCACTGGGCACCATTGGAAATAGTCTGTCCCTTCCCTTTCAACATCCACCCTCTAGAGATTTATAAGCATTAATGAGATCCCCTTTCAGTCTTCATCCTTTGAGATATTCAAAACCTGTCTTGCTATGTCTCTGAGCAACCTGCTCTAGTTGACCCTGGTTTGAGCAGGGGAGTTAGGCTGGATGATTTCCAGAGGTTTCTGCCAACTTCAGCCTTTCTGAGAGTCTGTGGCCAGTTTCTAGCTTGTCTGGCATGATGCAGAGAAGGCCCTTTTCCCCCTGTCCCCCCTCCCCCCATACTCAACACAGTGCACAAGAGATGTTATAAGTGTATACAAAGCCCGTGGTGCCTCCATGGCCGGACAGCACAGCAGGCCAACTACCAGCTATGATTATACAGGGATGGAACATACTGCTCTGGGGTACACCTCCAAACCTACAGGTTGTGTCTTCACACTTGCTTTAACCAAAATCTTATAAGATTTTAGCCCTATTTTTTCCAGGACAAAACCCCCACAAAGGAATCCATGGAAATTTCTTCCTTGACTTCTAGCTTTGGGACATCATATGAACCAGCTTTTCCTTCCTGCCTTTGCAGTTTCTCTGAGATACTTTCAACCATCTACCAAATATTCTCTTTTTTCTGGGTTTCTGCTCCCATAGCTTTTCTCATCCTACATCTCTGGTGGACTTCTCCATATGAAGAGACAGTCCTGATCCTCCTGAAGTCTACTGACTGGACTGTACTGTCTCACTAGAGCCATCCCTATTTTGTAGGCAACTGCACCTTGGGAATGTAGAGCATATATACATATGTATGTGAACATGTGTTGCGTCATAAAGCAGCTCTCTTCTGGGGAAGTATTTTAATCATTGAAATTAGCTTTCCAGAAAAGCCAGCATCAAATTGCTAAAATGACATTTTTTAATCTCCTAGGTTAGGTCAAGTTCTTCAAAAGAACTAATACTCTGCTCTCTTTTAAGTCAGTGAAAATTTATCACTAACTGATCTCTTTGGAAATTATGATCTTAATGGAGATTAATAACAGCAATCAACAAGTTATGAAATTATATTGCTGAAGGATTACCCATACCTTCAGCAGATATTTTTGAAGAACAATAAATCCTTCTGCATCCTGTCTTGAATTTTTGGACTGTCACCAGAAACAGTCCACGTGTTTGCTTTTTTATCAAGCAAACTGAACGAAGAAAACAAAGTTGTCAAGTAAAAAGCTTACAACTCAAATAACTCTACAGCCTCAAACACTGTCCTGTTACCCAGAAGAATAGACACTCACAGTCTTCTGTAGGCCTAAATTTCTCAGGACAGAGCTTCTGTTTCAACGTGAGAGAATTTCCGAGAGAGCCTGGCAGTGAATGTTGCTTGGTCTACACAGTGGAGACCACAGGAAGGATTTATATGTTCCCACTCAGGTGATGTAGCCCATGCAGATGGGAGCAGATACCTGGTTCTGTCGCTGTTTAGAATAAACAGTGACAAAAATAACTCTTTAAAGGAAGTGGGATATGATGGAAAAAGAGTTGGTCCCTCAAATCTGAACCCAACAGTCTGGAAAAATAGAAATCAAGAACAGAAAAAGGGATAAAAAGAGTCCATTGAGAAAATCTTATACTATGTCACAGGAATACTTTCATTCTGGACTTTTAGGTGAATTTGGCATTCAGCAAGGTTGTGGCAACTCCACTCCAGACTTCTTTAAGGAAGTGCAGAAATGTTTCTAACAATGGTCTAACTCCAGTCAATTCTGTAGGTTTAAAGACAGTGGTAATTTCCATATATTATTATCATCAAACCTACAACAGTTTTGATTCAATCTTTACTAAAGCAGATTCCTTAAAGGCATGATGCCATTTCCAGGTACAGGCAAGAGGCAAAATAACCTAAGCCACAGTCTTTGACATGTGACTGCCCTTGCAATCCCTACATGCTTTTACAAATTCTCATATCCCTGACAATTTTTGCTTTCCTTCTCCGACTTCAGTAACCCCTACACATGTACCACAGGTTCCAGCCTCTGCTCACCCCTCCTCTTGCACATACTGGACCACTTGTACCAACAACGCACAAGGGATTAGGCCCACTTCAGTATCTGTCCAGAAAAGCAGAAATAACTCATGAATTCTAAGCATTTCTACTTTCAGTAGTTTGCTATCAACCTCTTGACAAGAAACAGATACTGCTGAAACACTGCAGGTTTCTGAACTTCCACCAAAAGAATCAGCTTGAGGGCAAAAAAGAAAAAAGTCCTTTCAGGCAGCAAATTCTATGCTGGACCTGCAAACAGAGCAAAGAACTCATCTTTTTTTCATTTATACCCATGTGCCTGGCAAGCAGCATTCGTGGCCAAGTCCAAATCCCTATGAAAGTGCAGATCCTCCACACAGATTGAGTGCCACTCCCAGTACATGTGTATATACCCTGGGTGCAGATGCAGTTCAATTTAATTTCCTTGGAATCCACAGTCTGTTTAAATATCAGAAAAAACCCAGTAGCATTTGGCAGAGGTCTCAGTCTCCCTAACTGCTGGTAACACCACTGTCAAACAGATTGCTTTGGCTTTGGGGAAAACTGCAAACATGATCCTTATTAGACTTACCCAGCAGAAATATCTACAGTGCTGCTATAACATTATTTCTTTCTGCTCCTTTTCTATTTTATTTTAAGCTGAACAAACCAAGCAGGTGGGAACGTACAATAAAAATGAATGGGCTGGGAATGTGCTTTGAAATAGAAGCAATTTCCAGTCTGTGATGAGATTTCTGCAAGGCCTGTGTACTTTTACTACAATCCACTTATTTTGATTGTTCCTTCCTATCTGTAAGCATCCTGACAGCATGGCTCTAAATAGGTAGATTCACCTGATCTACAGAGGAGCATGTGACTGAAGCACCTGAGACTATAGATGAGTAACCTGCTAACTCCCTGGTCAGTCAGCAAGATGGTCATCTCAGGAAGGGATCAAGGCCACTGAAAACCTGAATGACCACATGCAGGTGTTAGTCTCCTGAGTTCTTCTAGCCAGGAACTCATGCTGTTGACAACCCCTCCCCCACAAAAAAACACCCCAAACAACTAAAAACCAACACCGCGTGGTGGGTGAAATTGCACAGATGACATGCTCTTGTGCTACCTGTAGTTTCTCTGCTGATCCCCTGCATGACCCTCTCCTCATTCCCTACTCCAGACTGCAGGGACCTCTTGTTTTGTCTTGGATGATGTGTTTTGCTTAGTACCTTAGCACAAATTAATCTCCAGTGCAAAGATGTTCAGTGGCTTATGGCTCAATTTAGCTCTCATTGACTGCGCTGAGAGCTACTCAAGGGTTTTTGTGGGAGAAAACACAACTGCCTTAGTAGGTTCACACTTGCCATACATAACAAGTGCTGGACTACAAAATGTCTTGTCCTTGAAAAGGATCGTTTTGTAAGTCACACAGACTGTAAAGAGCTGTACAATAGCTGTGGAGTCGCTGTACAAACTATTTTACTTCTTTCTCCACTATTTGTCTCTTACAAATTGGATTACAGCACACATTGGAAAGGTTTGCTTAAAATATCCCCTGGTGCTCCTTACAGAAACCTCTTGCTATTTTGATTTGACCTCCAGATTTCACAGGTGTTTTTCTATTGAAAGGGAATGAAATGGAAAGCACTTATCAGCATTCACACTTTGCTCTTTTACATCACTTCATTTCCAGTGATACCCCTGCTGACACAAAGATAACCCTTAATTCCAGGAAATCGGGATGGCAGAAATAGAAGGGATGTTATTCAGCAGACCATAAGAATTTACAGGGTGCTGTGACTTTGGGGGAATTTCCCTTTTAGGGAGAAATTTTACTGTAACAAATTCATGCTTAGCATTGCTTCTGTTGGTTTTTTTATTATTATTATTAAAATTATTTCTTATCTAGATACTCTTTTCTCTTTTTGCACTTTGAATCCAGTCAAAGAAGTAAAAACTATCCTAGCTTAAACTTTGAAGAAAGACATACTTTGTTCTGATCTGAACTCTTTTCTCCTTGAGGCTATTTTATGCCACAGCTGCCATGTTTCCACTTGGATTCCCACCAGAGACAACTGCTATAACTTACAGGTGAGGTATGGTGAGCGCACAGATGCTGGGGCCTGCTGGAGCTGATGTATTGACTCTGCCCTCAGCTACTTTAGTCATATTGTGGACAACACCATTGATTATTTCTTTGGAAAAGTGGGGGTTGGCTGGATTAAGAGATGTCTTGATGAGACGTCTGTAAACACTAAGCAGTGCATGTCCTTGTCCTAATCTTCATTGATATTTGACCATTTCATTTGTTGCCTTGTACAAGTTTCATGTTGACATTAGGCTGCCATAAACAGTTGATGATAGTTTGTGAGATCAATGGGCCAGGAAGAGAGGGCCGTGAGGTAAATTTCTTCCTCGTTCTGGATTACAGGTCGATCAATGGTACTGTACTGTAGCTGTCCTTATCAATATGGGAAGTTCAGGATTCGATTACATACTTTTTGCAATATTGTCACTGGCACTTTTTTTTTTTAAATAGGCTGGCACAACTTTGTTGTCACTATACTTTCTGATTGATTATATCCGGTGCAGGATTAACATATGCTATTTGAAACAATTTAGTGATTGAATTGAAAGGTTTCTATAGAAAAGTGTCTCTTTATCCAAAGGGAAATGGAGAGCTGATGCATCTTATGATAAACAGTGCTGTATATAGTAATGCTTTGTAATCTTCATATAGCCCCTTATAACATTGGAAAGAACTAAGGACATTTTATCGATTCCATTTATGCTTTCACTGGTAACAGAGCTCAGGGTATTAAACTAGTGACTGTGGCATCTGTTCCCTGAACCTTGAGGAGAGCTTCTCTTATCTGCTACAGAATAAGGCCTCATCCTCCATGACACAGAAGGTACAGGGTGTAATGCAACTGCCCACACTGAAGCAGGTTTCAGTCTCAAATAACGGGGAACAATAGCTGTACTATACCTATCAGGAGTTATATTATGTACTTTCATTTTCTTTGAAGACATTGTTTAAAATCGGTGCTCCTAAGATCTCCTCTCCACAGCACACCTCTAGTTATTTCCCAGGATGACTCAGGAAAGAGATTTTTCTATTGTGTCTGATGTCCTGTGCATGGATGGATTTGCAGGGGTGTGGGAGAGGATTGAGGGGAAACTCACTGGAGCATGGTAGGTAGAATCATCACTTCTTAGAGGTCTAGAAGCTTTTAGGTGCTTCTGGCAAAAGGCTGCTCCAGTGAGTAGTGCTGTCTTGAGTGCATCAGTCTTTGAACAATCTTTCTGGGAAGCAACTCTGCTGTTGGGTTTTTTCCAAAATTTAAAAACTGTATCAAGTGATACATGACTTTCAAAGGTGCCAACCTGTTTTAGTTTACTTTGTCTTGCCTTCTGGAAGCAGGATGTTACTTGAAATGCATTGATTCTCCAGGAACGTAGCATCTAAAGACTCACAGCCTGCAGTCTACTTTCACCTCAAGATTATCATTCATGACAGACCAGAAGAAAAAGGTTTGCTTTTTCCCAAAGTTTTTTTTTTTCTTTTGAGGAAGGATTTTCTGATTTATGATCTGCTTTCCCCATTACCATTTGTGGGAGGAATGATTTAGCAGTACTGCCTTGTCAATATATTTTTGTATCCTATGGAAAAGTAATTAGTTCTGATTGCATCACATTAAGAGGACACTTTATTGCACAAAATATATGAACTGTCATGAGAGCTGCAATGTTGCCTACAAAAAAATAGCACTAATGCACAGTGAAAAACAGGGTTTACACCTGTGCATGCTGTTTTTAAAGCAACATAAAAACTAAACTTTACAGTAACATTCTTCTTGTAAACATTTTCGACAGATTTCTGCTGCTTACTAAGTGTGATGTTGTAGGACTGAAACAGACTAGAGAAGATTCACTGTCCTTAGCAGTTGGTGTGTACAATGCACACCTTCTCAGGGCCTGGGGCTCATATGGCTGCCCCAATTTTCACTGGCTTTATTGAAAGCTCTGCCAGTTCACACGGGCATGCAAGTGAGGGCAGAACCAAGCTCTCAGCTTTGAACAGTGTGCATCTGAGAATGGAGCTAGGCATCCCCTCGATCTAGCTGATGCCTTTAGTACCTTTGGCACCTTTGGCAGGTGCTCAGCCCCACAGCATTCTCTGCTGAGTGCTTTCACTCCCACAGCTCAGCTGGTGGTATGGAACATGCACAGCTTCCTGCCTCTGCACAAAATCACCAGGAGAGCTCAAACCACTGAAAGAACCGGCAGTCTGCATTGGAATGAGTAGTGTCTGTGAAAAAAAGGAATGGGGTGATTGCAGACAGAGCACTCTCGGATGTGCTTGTTGATGCTGGGTGGTGATTTCAATCAGATGCTGAGAGATATTTTAATTAGCCATCTCCTAACTGGTTTAACCATAGGCAAATAGGTGGTGCACTGAAACAGGCAGCAAGGGCCCTGACTTCCTTGCACTGACCAGCTGGCACACAGAATCGTGAGAAGAAGATGAGTAACTTCTGATTCACTATTAATAGAGGTGCCATGAGCACAACAGGAGAAGAACAACCCAACTAAACTTACTCAGGTATAAGGGCATCTTGGAGGAAAGCAATGACTGTGTGATGCTAGCCATATGGAAGAACACAGTAACACACTGCACCTTGCTTTAAAATGGCAGGTATAAACCCTAAACATAAACATTTCTACCTTAACTTCTTCTTATCTGCATTAGGTTTAAGTTGCAGCTGTATTTTAGTCCAAAGACAAATCAACTTTAAAGTTCTAGCCTGAATTTTTGCTTTGGGCCCATTTTAGTAGCCAGGTTTGAGTCTTAAGAGACTGGTAGTGAGTCTCAAATGTATTAATTGTCAAGCTGTTCCTTGGTCTAACTAAACAAGATCTGAAAAGGCAGCAAAGGGGATACTTATGTCATCAAGCATTACCCGCCTTTTTCCTTCTCTGGTAATACGGACACAAAAAAGCACAATCCATTGAAACAGTGGAAGAGCTGTGGGATCAATAAGGAAGCAGGGAAAAAGAAAAAACCACCAGAGACTTGTTAGCGTTTGCACGAAGGATTCCTAAATAGGCAGCTGAGAATAGTGTGTTATCTCTGCCAAAATAATGAAAAACAGATTGCAAAATAAATTAATAACAAAGGGCAGCATCTGGGCAAAAGTGGCTGCATACACTTCTGATTTATTCCAAGGGGACATATGACAAGACTATAGAACTGAACCAGAATACATTATAATTTTAAGTTCCTTCTCTAATGCTAATCACCCAGCCGAGCACTAGTTTCCCTGTACACTGATCAATAGTACACAGGATAAACTGATTTGTGGATAAGATTAACCACACCTTATTCACCATGAACCGGTATAATTAACTGAAAGGGAAGGAGCCATTCACAGATGGACAACCATCTTGATGAAGAGCTTGGTGTGTGGTGTGATCTGGGAAAACTGTCCATCCTGGAAGTCTGACTTACACATTAGGGAAGTCGATGGAAATGATAATGAAGAATCAGTTCAGTAGACACAAGGGTGATACACTGGGGAAAAGCAAAATCCTTTATGGAATGCAGCTTTATATCAGAAATAACTAAACTAGACTTTTATGAAGGATTCAACACGTCTCTAAATAAAGATAGTTGGATTGGTACGGTTTATAAGCACTTCTATAGTGCTTTGAGAGGTTCCCTTATTAAATGCTGTTAACGACTTTTTTCACGGAGTAAATTAGTCCTCCCTAGATTAAGAGTTTAGTAAATGATAATCCTTGAGAAAGGGTAAAAAATACATGATCAGTTTTCAAAATTAAGGAAGCTGTCAATGGTACCCATGCTTTGATCTGTTATGGTGATCCCTCAGCAAATTAAAATAATTTAAAGAAACCTCAGTGATACGTATACAATGATGGACCCTAAATTTGCTAGATGGTCTTAGAAAAATGTCTTGAAGTTGGTTTGGGTTTGTCCACAATTTAAGGGAATGGTAGTCACAACTTAGAAGTTGTCCACAAGCATCCAGAGGCTACAGATCACAGACAGTGGTCATTGCTGTACTAGCGTATACTGAAAAATGGCATTAGCAGATTTCACAACATTACCTAAATTATTCAATTTATGGGGCAGGAGGGGATGGATTTAAAAAAAAAAAATCAGTGCAGCCAATAAAGGTGAAGGTTGGTCAGAGAGAATTTAGACTGTTCAAAGTATGCCCCCAGACTTAAACCTGATGATAACCGCCTCATGCTGTATACTTGGTTAGTAACATCCTTCACCTCCAGAAAACAAGAAATTCTGCACCGTGGATAATGTACTGATTTACAAAGCAGTCATGCCCATAAATCAACTATGCCCATGCTTTTACATGTAGAAACTATTAAAAAACTCACAAAGCTAACAATGCAATATCTGTAAGCAAGTATTAGATATTAACTGAATATAATAGATGGAATATTTAATGGAGAAAGGTAACTAACACACTCTCAACTGGACAGAATCCTGCCAAATTTTTTTGAGGTAAAAAGATCAAAGATGTTCACAGAAGGAAAAAAACCCTAACAAAACCTGCTCCAAAAGTGCTGCTGCCCCAGTTTCTTTATTTCTATTTTCCCTGCAAAAGATTGAGCTTCTCCATTTGATTCTAAGGAAAATTCCAGAGAAAGCTTACTTTACAAACAGCACAGCAAGATCATGCTTGACAGGACAGCTTCAGTTTAGAGTTCTAACAGGGATCTGGATTAGACGAGGTTGCATGGATTAACATTGAAAAGAACAGTACTAAAATTCAGACCCTCAACAAGAATAAAGTAGCGCCGAAATCTGAGAGGCTGTGCTAATTTAAAGCAGTTCAATCCACTCCCTGTCACCAGAAGTGAATACTAACTCATAACTTACATAACTTAATACAAACATGTATGTCAAAAATTGAAAATAAAATAGAATAAACTTGCATATGTTACACAGCTCTTCCAATGCTCACTCCCAAGAATTGCTGCCAAAGATAAATTACACCAAGAATAAATGGAACATTAGGGAGATAGAGATTTTTAGGATTGATGTAAAGTAAAAGTGTCCTGCTTTGCTTCAGACATAGAGCTTTTAAGCATGAGATGAAATGTGCCTCTGTGAAGCTCTCTGTAGATGCATGTGAGCTTTTTTCTCAGACTACTATGTCTAGGTCTACTTTTTTGGAAAGGTCTGGGTTATGATATCCTTAAACTGCTATGATGGCAATCAGCATGCCTTAAAGACTGATTTTCCAGGCTATTATACGGAACAGACTTCTACTAATGACATCACATTTAACTCACTAGCTTAACCTACACCTTTGGACTCAAAGGAATACCACAAAAAAACTCATATTCATAACTGTTTCCAGCTGGAACACTAACCTGTTACGAATACTGAGCTATGGTATGCTCTAGGGTTATACTCTCCAAAACGTTCTATGGTTATAAGAAGCTCAAGTGTTGAGCAAAAATGTCCACATATAAAAGTTAATCCTGAGTGCCAAACTTCTGCAAAACTCTTCCACTCAATTCCTCACAGAGAGAGAGACATGCACCTTCCCTGACAATCTTATAAATGATCCAAACTTCCCACTGGGATCCCCAAGGCTCTTTTCGACCTGACAATCTCTCGCATTATACCTATTCATAACTAGTTTTTTCTTGCTTACCTGTTGAAACTAGAACAAAGGATGAAAAGGTTATCTGCTTTTGAAACTCCTTCCCCATGAAAGAAAAAAATATCTCTGTCAATGACAATACTGTGCTATACCTCCTCATTTTACTGGTGTAAATTCCCTGAGGATACCTCAAGAAACAAGATAATTCCCTTGAAAAGGTTTCAGTGTGTCAATCCCCTGTAAAGAACACACTGGAAAGATAACTGACCATGTGTAACTAGTAAATAGAAAGATAGTGTGTATTATATGGTAAATTAATCAAAAAGAGCATTAGAACTAAATCCTTGAAGCCACCAGGAATGTGAATGAAATCACCTAACTGTTTTTTGCTGCTTCTTCTTCTTCTTCTTTGAAGAAACAGGATAGTTTTTCAGGGCTTAAACTGACACTGAGTTCCTCAATTTCCCACCAAGTTGCTAATAGTACTAGAATACCCCTTACACAGCATATAAGCTATATAATATGGACACAGATGCTGTGCGCTTGAAGACAAAAATTTTGGGGAAAATCCTCTGGTGCCTGGTTGTTGATTGGTTTCTCCTGCCTAGGTTGGAAACACAAGAAGGCTTCCCCTTCAGTCAGATTTCTTCCTGGCCTTTTTCTCAATGTCTGCTTTGGTTTTTTACAACCTGCCTCTCTTGGACTTACCAAGAAAGACTTTTACGTGCTCAGAAAAGGCTTTTCAAAGACAACCTTGTGCCCCAGTAAGTTCTAGAGATCAAGAAATGCCTTCAGGAAATTGCCAAGTAGAAATGAGCACTCAGGTTATGAAAGTGGCCTTCTCTACCATGAGTCTGGAAAAGAGAAGAGGCTGTAACAGGAGCAGGGGCAGGATTGGGAAGCACTAATTGACTTCCCCAGATGCCCTCTGTCAGCTACATTCAGTCAGTTCTGGATGCAGCAAAGAATTTTCTCTTTCCAATTTACTGTTGGAGCCTGAAGTGCTGAAGAGTGAAACAATCTAAGCATCAGCAGCTCACAAGTCATCTGTTTTCCTGTATGGGAACTTGGAAACGCAAGGTGATGAGTGCACAGACAATCCCATCCATGGGGACTGCTGAGGCTGTTGTGCTTTTCCTTGCCCCAGCACAGATCTACAGCAAACCTTATGAAGTCGGTGCCACGCGGATGTAGAATCAAGTCCTTCTGTTTCCATGGTGTGAAAAGCAGTAAAATCTGTTCAGAAAAGCAACCCACTGGAATGTGGGGAGCATGCAGGCTTAAAAGAGGATAAAGTCTGTTTCACCCCACCAAACTTTACAGTGCCAAGGTCTAAAATGTACGAGGTTAGCTCTGAAAAACAAGGGAAAAAGACACCTGACAGCCGCCCTTACAAACGTCTTGAGCAAAGCACACTTTCAGAGAGCAAATTCAGAAGCACTGGGAACAGAGCATGCACTCTCTATTTGAACGCTCTTCCACTTGCTCAGCCTTCCCTTTCTTCTCAGCCGCTGCTGTAAAGCAGCTCCTAATAACCCATACAGTAAAACAGGATTATTAACTACCACAGCCACGCTCTTCTGCCCCTATCTCTTCTGCAGGGATAACAACAGTACTCCAGCAAATGGAATGGTTTGAGGAAGAGAGCACAATTTTAAACAAATTCTTGTTGCACTGTATTACTCTCTGCAATAGATGTATGAGAGGTCATTTTACTGAACACAATTTATCTCACAAACTCAAGGGTATAAGCAATCTTCTTGCGGTGCCTCTTCAGTTCTGAGGCTCATCTCTCTGGAAAATGATATATACAGATATATTATTTTTGTGGGGTAGAAAGTTGATTATAATTTTAAAAATGCATTCTTACCTGTGAATGGAACAGATAGAGGATTATAGACCTTAAAAAGGTGGACCTTAGTGGATCCAAAATACAGTTTTTAAAGACTAGCAGTGAAGAAACATTATAATATAAAATATTGGTCAGGTTTTGATGTCACTCAAGTCTGGGTAGAAAGAGAGAACTGACAGCTACAGGTCCCATTTTGCTGGTCTCTTCTGCAGGCAGAAAAGATTTCTGTTGTGGAGTAGGGGGAAAAGTGTTTCTGGCATAAACCAAAGATGAACCTGATAGATTTCAAGCCTTTATGTCTTCTGGTATGTACAAAAAAAGAGATTCTTCCTCATTTGGCCTTGGAAACAGCCTTTCTCTGCTCCTTTTCCCCACAGTACAGGAACACTAATACTAAGCTAACTCACAGAGAGATATAGGAGGAAAAAATGTGTTCATGACCAGGAGGAGTCAGATACTATACTAAAGAGTTAAATATAAAATCAGTTTGAATTTTAGCTGATTAAAGTGTACCCTTCATCTTGAAGGCAATAGCATTATTAAACTTTACAAGGGCGGCTGTGAAGTGAAATCACCGTTTGCTTCTCCACTGGTCTTTTAAATTGAGCCTTTTTCTGCCTTGCTCTAGTGGATGTCAACAGTGACTTGTCATCGCTGTGACTTCATCTCACACATGAATTACTTTTTGCTTGGAGTATCATTAGCAGCACAACAGCAGCAGCAGAAAGCTCACAGACTGCAGAAGTCATCAGAGAAGATGAGTAAACACTCACATGGTTAGGCTGCGCAGAACTTAGTGCTCCACAGCTGCCTGTACCAACACGGGTACTTTTAAGCCATGCCAGGTACATGCACACTAGCTACAGCCTGTGACAGAAGCTGAAGATTAGTAAAAGCCAAATTCCATATTGATTTACATCCCAGGCAGTGCCACCAAGAAGAAGAAATTGCCTTGTATTGTTTAATTTGAGCCTCTGAACGTAAATGGAATGGACATGTTTGAGAACGAAAGGAAACGTGTTTTGCTCCCCTGCCACACTTTTAATTGGCAATTTGAGGTATAAGTTGCAAGAATAATGATAGATGTGATTCTTTCCCCACATTCAATTTTCTTAGCCAATAACTAGGGAAATAATATGCCAAATTCTACTTCAAGTTACACTTGGTGGAATCTCATTAGGTTGAATTATATTAAAGAACAAGTTCCTGTAAAGCAGCTACTCTGCAAGTTAAGAATTAAGATCCAGGTTTCTAAGGCTCTATATTTTTCACTGTGGTTTGTTGGGTGGGGGTTTTTCCTCCAAGTGCGGTAAGCTTGGAAGTACTTACTGCAGCTGAGAAGTTTCTAGAACAAATGAACTATTCAATTCTGGTTTGGGTTTTTTTCCTTTTTTTTTTTTTTTCCTAAGTATAGCATAAAACCATCTTCAGTTTTGGTTTGTTTTCTTTCTCCCCATGCTCCCATTATGGCTTTTCATTTCTTTCCCCCATTCTGTCTCTCCATCATTCTTGCCTTCACTAAATCTTGCTCTCCAGCCTGCTGTGCAATTGTGGCTTCTGCCCTTTGGGATTCAGCTTCTCAAAGGTGAGAACAAGGAAATTTCTTAAGTGTGGGATTCATTTCACCCAACTTCAGGTATTGCAGAGCTGAGCCTATAGATGGTGATACTTTTAGAAATCCATTTGTCATCCACAGAAGAGAAATGAGCTCCTCTAATGAGTGAATTCTCCTATCATTAAAAAGACATCTAATGAATTGCCTTCTGCCCAATGCTACTACTACCTTATCTGTGGGTAAATATAGCATAGATGAATTCTCAATCTGCCCAAGTTTGACACTGAGAAGCTCTTGTTGCTTTGCATAGCTCTAAGGGGGGGGAAAGAGACTGAAGCAGTTCTGTTCCTGACAGCTGATTGATTGCTGAGAACCACGCAGTAATAGCAGTAAAACAGAAGACGACAGATGGGTCAGTTTAAATTTCCCTAATTAAATACAACTCCAAAAAGTGTAAACTGCATTTAATTTCTATCTATAATCAAAGGGGAACCTCCTAAAAGGAAGAAAATTGGAATGTAGCCAGATTTTTAGCAACAGCTAGATCTGGGATGTTCAGTTAACACATAGGCAGTAATAACTATGACAGATATTAGCAAGGTTCTGCATTTTAATCTTTCATACAGAACTGAAAGTGTAGAAAAATTTGGAAAAAGAAGAGTCAAAACTCAGATACTGAATCCCTCACAAGTGATTGGAGTGTTCATAACTGCAACAGAATGTTCTCTTATAGAGGACTAGAGCCCAAAAGAAAACCATTTGACAAAGTGGTTCAAATTAGTGAAACAAAGGCATCAACGCCATTCTAGAATGACACTTCAGAAGGGTATACATGGTAAGCACAATAAAGCATCCAAACTGCTATGAGAGCTGGTAGGATGCAAAAGGCTTACCATCTGTCCCAGATACTCTTGGGTAGCTGGTATCAGCTAGACACTTGGTATACGGTTGGGTGAAGACTTCTTGAAGGGCACTTTAAAATATTTTACAAGGGCAAAGCCTTTGGGGGATTATTTTTCTCCACCTTCCTCACAAAGCTAAACAGATGGTGAATGTTTCTTAGCTAAGCATTCTGCCAAACACTGTGGCAAAGTAGCCTGATACATCGCAGCTGATCTTTCCCTTTCCCCCATGCACTCTTCCACCAGATCCTCAAGAATGAAATGCCAAGAGCAGCCTCTCTAGCTAACGGCCAGCTTGAGGACAGAGCTCCCTATGCTACTCATAGCTGGCTGTACATTTTTATATCACAAATAAATTCTGTCTTGTGGCAACAGAACAGATGTACATTAGAAGTTTATACTGCTAAGGGAGAGCGTTAATGATTAACAGCATGCTCTACATTAAGACTTTTTTTTTTTTTTGGTTTTAGCACTCTTCTGTCATGGCTAAGAGGATGCACAAATTAGAATAACCCAGAGCCCAAAGCTACAAGCAGACCTATGTGCTGTTTACTACCGTGAGAAGTTAAACTGATGTCAAGATGACTTCTGCATCGCGAAACTGCTATTACAATGAAACCTGACAAATGTCTATCCAGGCATCAGAATTTGTGGCTCTGTTGATTTTTTTGTCTTTGTTTTTGCCTACTACTGGGTGTAGGTGGCCCAGTGCTGGAATTGGGGTCTCTTCTTTGAGAAGAGACAGGGGTTTCCTTGTGACATACAGCTATTTCTAGACAGTTCTAAGATACCCATCACAGGAGACAGCTGAGTCTGTCAGGGAAGGTGGTAGGACCTCTACAAAAATATATTTAAGGACAGGCAGAAGAGAAGAGGAAACAGAGTGAGAAACAGCAAAGGGAACACTAGGATCAGAGGAGGAGAAAGTCCTCCATGGAACAGCAGGTATTGCCATGCAGCCTATTGAGGACTTGTACCAGAGCAGGTGGATATTCCTGAAGGAACTGTGTCCTGTGGAGAGCCCATGCTGGAGCAGAGGAGAAATGGGAGAAGAAAGTAAGAGTAGAAAGAAAATGCTATGTACTGACTGTAACTAACACTCCAGCTTTCACACCCCATGGCCTGGCTGAAGGAACTGAGTGTAATCAGCAGCAGTAACAAGGAGGGAAGTGAGGAGCCTGGGGTGAAGTTGAGCCTGAGAAAGGGCAGAGGAAAGGAGTTTTCCCTATAAGCTCTAATGCTTGCCTTTTTGTTTTCCACTACCCAAATCAGTAATTAATATTTTTTTTAAATCATCAATAAATTAAGTTAAATCCCCAAGCTGAGCTCTTTTGCTCACAACAGTAATTGGTAAGTTTTTATTTACCTGTATTTACCTTGTCAGCCTTGAAGTGGTCAGGCAGTTGGACTAGGTCCCATCCAGCCAAACTAATTCTAATTCATTCCTCCCCCTTGTCCTTCTGGGGGTGGGGAGGAGTGAGTGGCTGAGTGGGAGTTTGGCTGCAAGCCAGGACCAACCCACCACAGTCTTTAAATTCTTTGAGATTATAAGGGGTTTGGTGGGTTTTGGTTGGTTAGTTGTGGGGTTTTTTTTTCACTGCTGCTTATTCAGAGTCTTTCTAGAGCTGTTCTTCATTGTTTTTTCATCTTAACTATCTCAGAACCATCCAGTTTGGTTACACCAGCCTCTTCAGAACAAAGTAATGCAACTAGGAAGTACCTTAACAGCTGATTGATGGTCCTTTCCTGTTGGAAATATCATAGGAAGGAGCTTCTGCTAGGAAAGGATTTTCCCATCACAAACCACCACCAAAATACTCACTGAATTTATGTTAATGGCTACAATGCTGATGCCACACACTGTCTCTTGCCTCCAGGAATGTAGAAACAGCAGGAATATGCTAAAAGGAGTCTCAGCTAGTAACTTTCCCTGATAAGTGGGGCAGAAATCTCCAGACAGTTGAATAGCACTTTTTTTTTACCAACTTTCTACCCTGAGCTTGTGTAGTGTGTGGTGCCCACTCAGAATCACCCTGCCTCCTTTTTTTTTAACACCAGATCACACAAACAACAGCCAGCAAACGTCCAAAGCCATTGGTTCTCTGCCTGTGGAGAAAATAAATATACGTTCCTTCTAGCAAGTTCCCTAGACACCACAGTCCTGCTTTGCTGCTTGCATTCATTCAGTCAGGTTATGAGAAGGCTTGAGCAAGTGCAATTTTTCATGAAGCAGTTGAACAAATGCACGCTTGATTCAGGCCTCTGACCCATCTGCTTTGCATTCATTATACAACATCATTGCAGCATATAAATCAGCAGTGCTTGAAAGTGGTTTGAAATCTGCTTGCATTCCCACTGTCTACATCTTAGGATCAGTTTTATTACTGTCACAATTGTTACGATTATATTTTTTCCTGTGTGCCATAAGCCATACTACTAAAGTCCCAATTAGATTTTGAAGTTACTGAAACAGAGAAGAGCCTATCCTCCCTGACAGCCTTCATAACTCTTATTCCACCATTCTGAATAAATGCTCAGCCTTTTGTTCCCTGTTCTAATACAACAGTAAAAAAGGGACAAAAATCTTCTTTCTGTCACCCACCTGTGGGCAAAATCCTTGTAGGAATAAGCTGAGCCCCAGGGTTTCTAATTCAGCAATCCCCAGGTACAACCTGATTTTTAGGGCACCCCTGGCAACTACTGCATATGTTAAAAGATTCATATATCAGTTACACCAGGGACGGGAAGACTGTTTATCTTATTACTGGGGGGAAGGTGAAGCATTTCATCATTCTGTCTTGCCCCTGATGACTGTGCCACGTGCTGAGAACAGTCCTTGTGATACAAGGATGCAGTCCCCTAGGAGTGTTCTAACTGCTCAAAGTATATACCCTGCACCTTAATTTCTTCCATTTGAGTTCAAAGAGAGTGTGAGTGTATTTGAATAAATGTTTGCATGGTACAGTCACTACTTTCACAGCATGGTCAAGAAGGAACGCAGACTTTGAGGGCCATTAATTAAGAACCTAGTTGCCTACAAACTCAAGAGAGACCTCTGCACTTAATTTTTTAAGAACCTGCAAATTCTGCCAATTAATCCTTAAATCCATAAATTTTGTGGTGAGTTAAGCTAAAACCAAAATACATGAAGGAAATTAGATTAGGCAAATATCCTAATGTCACCAAGAGGTATCATAATTACTATTATTATTTAATATGTCTATCTGGGATGGAGGGCAAATATCCTAATGGCACCAGGAGGTATCATAATTACCATTATTATTTAATATGTCTATCTGGGATGGAGGGTCCATTACATTGGTCACCTGCAGAAAATACAGTCCATCCAATAACAAACTGTATTCTCTAAGTATTCTGTTCAGATCCTGAGTAGACCAAACATAAGGATAAATTGACAATAGTCTGAACATCTGAAAGCCTGTTACATGTGTTATTAGGCAGCTGGTCATCTTGACCTTCTTGATTTTAAAAGATATGCTGCCACTAAATATTGAATGAATTTGTTTCTCAAAGTTGCAGGCTTTTTCCCTAAAACACGTGCTTACAGAACAACAGATTATTATTATGTGAGAGACTTCTAAATCAGCTCTAAAGAAACTGGGATATGAACACTGCACAATACCTTGCTGTGCAGAGATGACCCTTTGGGCACTGGAATCTGCAAAGCTCCATCAGTAAAGCCACAGTGCATTTATTCTTATTATTCAGTCATTCAGAAGCATTTCTGATGTCTCTGCACTCTGTGGTACAAACATAATCCAGAGCTTTATTCTCTTCAAAGTATTCAAAAGTCCAGTTTCTTCACTGCTTGTACCCCACACAGGGAATTTAGCCACGTGTCTCTTATGTATAGCTTCTTCCCCTGCCCATACCACATGGAGCTCCTAGGAGTTTCAACAGTTCCATCGTCTGCTGTCCTGAGTCATACGCAAAGGACTGGGAGCAAACTCGCATCCATGTTCAAATGGAGGCTCACGGATAATCCTCAAGGACCACTTTCTTCCTTCACCTGTAAACTACTCCTTGTCTTGTCCAATTCATATGGAAAGTCAGATTCCTGTAGGGTTTGGAGTATAGCTTGTAAGGCCTCTGCCCTTACACTAAAAGTTTTGCCTTTTATACATCCTGGACCTCTCATTTCAATGTATGTCCTTTATCTTCCATAGTGCTCTCACTGTGAAGGGTCTAGCTCCATCTTCTGGATAATCTTCTGGTCAGTAGTGTCAAGCTGCTGTCAGATTCCACCAAAGCCATCGATTCTCGAGGCTGAACAGATGTAACTTCCTCTACATCTCCTCACACAACCCCAACCATCTTGATCGCCCTTCACTTAATTTGTTCCAGTTTATAATTGTACATTTTTGGGGGGCCCAAAACCAGAACAGCATTCTAGATGTCGACTACAAGTTATCTATGGAGCAGGATGAACTCTTCTGTTGACCTGCTGGTTGTGCTGCTCATACAGCCCAGGATGCTGTCGGTCAACTTTGCTGCCAGGACACACTACAGGCTTGTGCTCAGCTCACTGTCTAAACAAGAACCCAAGGCCTTTTCAACAGAGCTGCTCCTCAGCCAGTCAGTTCCTTTCTTCTGTTGCTTCAAGGAGCCATTCCTACCCAGGTGCCAGATTTTGTGTTTGTCCTTGTTGAATTTTGTAGTTTGTCTGCCCAATCCCCAAGCCTGTCTAGGATCCTATGGATGGCAGTTTTGTTGTGAACAGTATGATCAGTCCCCCAAGTCTGCTGTCATACATGGGCTTGACTTGCCTTCATTAATGTTAAAGGGGAAATGTTTCAATACAGACATCTGTGACACTTTACTTGCTCCCCAGCCACCAAGTAGAGCACGGCCCCTTAACCACTACAATTTTACTTCAATTACCTAACCATTTTTTTACCCTTCTGGTTGTCTGTTTGTTGTATGGTACCTAAAAGTTCTTTGGGATGGGGAGAGTGAGAAGAGGCAGAGATAACGCAGATGCTTGCTTTCAGGTGACTCAGCTAAGGCCTTGGGAAATATTCACCATCACCATATACTTTTGTAGCTAGAGACATGTGTGGTCAGAAAGGACTGTTGGATCCTCCTTAAAATGGTCCAGAGGGCAACATCTAAATCTCTAACACCATGTACCAACAACATCAGCTAGAGGACAACAGAACCATAAACAATGTGAGTGCAAGAGGCTGTGTGTTAAATGTATCACTCAATTTTTGCCCCCTCCTTTAATGTACATCATTGAAGAGAATACATCTTCACTGAACAGGAATAGATTGTCTTTTCCAGAAAGTAGTATTTGATGCTCTGCTATAGCCGGGAGCCTTCTGATAAGCTGTGATAAAAGAGTCCCCTCCAGCCATTTTGTCTTAAGCTTGCTGTAAAAGAGGCACATCCAGCATGATACCACCTGTGCATCCCCCTGGATATTAGGGTATTGGCAAGGCTCAGTCTCTTGTGGGTTCTACCTCTCTCCTTCATATCTATTGTCATATACTATTTTCATCTCAGCTACCATACCTCTTCATTTCTAAGATCAGATGACGGGCATTTATGTAAAGTTCTGGCCAAGAGAAGCAGCATTCTCATTTTAGCAGAGAGCTTGAAAAGCATTTAAAAAAAGGAACTTTCTGTAGATCTTACACATTGAAAAATCAGACATGCTGTCGAGCTGGGTGCTTGTACTGACTGTTCAGGTATCTCAAGCCAAATCTTTGTGGTGATATCAATTAGCACAGTTCCCAAAGGACACCATGCTGACTGACCAGCCAGACTCCCACACTGTCAGTGTAATACATTTCTATATTGCTATCTATATCTATGAGCAGATAATGCTAATCTTTGAACTGACATTGTGTAGATATAATCAATTCCCTATTAATCTGACTCATTATACCCCTGACTGCATGGAAAAATCAATCACCTTTAACTGTTAAGCTGAGATATATCTGACACAGAGAGAAATTATATCCTTTATACTTGAAAACAGACAGAACTAATATAAGTGAAAACTGTCGTGTGAATCATAGCCATACACTTCATCCTCTTCCAAGCACCGATTTCTGACATGGCAGAGCACCATCCTTGGCTAGTTCCATACTCTTGCTTTTTTGGTTTTTTTTTCCTTTTAGGTGTGTTCTCCTACCTATTTTGCACAACCCATTGGTGCAGTGCACTCCACATCTCTCTCACCTGGTACAGAGCCACCACTGACCTCACGCACTCACAACCCAACCACCTCCTGCCTGGCTGTGTTGTGAGCGAATCAGCTCGGGAGAACAGCCCAAGGTTCTTCACCTCTGAGCCTGCCACTGCTGCCTCCTTCTGCAGTCACCACAGAGTAGGCACGCAGGGCTCTGAGGAGTGTTGCATGCTTACAACCAAACAAAACAAAGGGTTGCTCACTCAGTGCATTAACTGAATTAACTCTTACTACAGCATCAACAAGGAGCAGGATCTTTTCCATGTGTAAAGTGCAAGACTTTAAACCATACCTAAAATTAAGAGGGGGGAAAAAGCAAGTGGAATTGGATTATAGTTTTATTCCTGCTGGGTCAAACTTAGTTTTCTTGTTATTTTCCTGGCATGTGCAGAATTCACTGTGACCTGTGAAAGTCTGAGGCACTTCAACCAAATTTCTATCTCACAGTGGCATCATACAAGTATGGATGGTCCCATACAGACAAAGAGAAAGCAAGATGCAAGCAGCAGAATTACAAGTAGACAGCACAGCATGAAATATACCTCGTGTAACTTGCAGTAAAGCACCTTCCTGGGAACCTTACTCTTACTGAGATCTGGGAGCAGAACCAGATGTAGTAGATACTTTTCTGTCTCAATCTTTTCACAAGTTGCTGGTTTAGAGACAGCTGAAAATTAGCCACAGAGCTAAAGTATAGCCTAAGTGTTTTTTATGCACTTGACATTCTTAATTTTAAAGTGTGAATTACTGTTAAGTGTTAATACTTCCAAAGGTGCAACAGTAGCTGTGAATGTGGTGGAAAATTAAGGGATTGGCAACTAAGAAGTCCAGAAAACTAGTAGAAGTTTTAAAAATCTCAGTTAGAACCTAAAAAGATGATGCTACTATGGTCTAAGCTACCTACCCATAGGAGAGATTTTTTTAATATAGATCAGTGTCAGGGAAAAAAGATAACAAGAGCTACTGGTTGCAAATTAACATTACACCAGAGCAGAAGTGAATTGATAATTATAAGATGTCATGGTAATTATCCATTAGATTAACTTTCTTAGGGACTTCAGGATTTCCTTAAGCAGTGTCCAGCTGTCTTTCTAACAGATGTACTATGGACTGAAGAAGAGCTGGTGGCTGAGAGCAGAAAGTATTGCTGGCATTCTTCACCCCACACAACTTCCAGCCTTGGAGGTCATCAGTTCTCATATTTCATGACATCCTCAGTTCTAGGAAAGGGTGGGAGTAGGTCACACATTCCCTGTATGTAGGTGTTGACAAACAAAACTTGCAGTCTAACCAGCAGGTCACCTCCTGCCCACTTTCCAAAGCTGCACAGTTTGGCCTCCAGGTATAAGGCTTTTTCTTGCTCAAAAAGCCTTGTCACCATTGATTTAAGAAACCAGAGAGAAAAGACACTGATTTTCTTCACCACTATTGGCTCCTATAACATCCAACACCAAAATCAGCTCCTCATTTCCACTTTCATAGCATTTGTGGAGAGCTCCAAGAAAAGACAAATCTGAACACAGAAGGAAAAAAGATGAGTTAAAATCCTCCTCTGAGCACTTTCCATGGATTGGAAGCCTGACAGCTGCAATTAGACTGAAGGTCAGCAACCAGATTTGATACTTCCTAGTGACTGACTTATACCAGGCGGATGACGGTACAGTTTCTAAGGTTTAGCACGTTAAATCACCATTTTCACAAACACATCTAAATACAGAAATTTGGTGAGCTAAAAACATGTTGTGGTTTAACCCAGCAGGCAGCTAAAACAACCACACAGACGTTTGCTCCCTCCCACCCGCAACAGTGGGATGGGGCAGAGAATCAAAAAGAAATAAAGAAGGTAGAACTTGTGGGTCAGGATAAAGACAGGTTACTAGGAATAATAATAATATTAATAACAATATTAACAACAACATACAAAACAAGTGGTGCATAGCACAATTGCTCACCACCTGCTCGCTTAGTTCCCAAGCTGCCCTGCTTCCCAGCCAATTCCCCACTTATATATGGAGTGTGACATCATATGGCATAGAATATCCCTTTGGCCAGTTTGGGTCAGCTACCCTGGCTGTGTCCCCTCCCAGTTTCTCATCATCAGGCTGAAAAATCCTTGACTGCTTGGCAACAACTAAATTAGCAACACGTTATCAACATTATTCTTATCCTAAATCCAAAACACCACACTATACCAGATCCTAGGAAGAAAATTAACTCTATCCCAGCCAAAATCAGGACAAAATACCACAGAAAGAAAGGTTATGAGTGAAAGAAAAAGTTCTGCCAACAATTTAGTTAGCTCTACAACAACAGCTGCAACTGTAACATTGCCCTGAGTACCTGACCTGTCTCAGGCATCAGCTCACTAAGGAGAGAAATGTGATGTTTCCATACAGTTTTTCTGCTAGATGATGAAGAGACTGAAGAATGTTAAAACCAAGCAGTTTATTTATTTACACCTAGGCAAACCAATCTAAAGGTACCTTAAACAACCAGAATAAAGAATAGAGTATTGCAGAGGGCTCTGGTTTCAACTAAGTGAACAGGCCAAACCATCAAACACCTACTGGACAGGTACATCAGCACTGCCAGTGGAATAAGTCCTAGATCTGACCATTTGGATTACAGAAATACTATTTTCATGCATGTGTTACTATTTTCAAGATGTGTTTATGTGCTTCAATGACACAGAATTAAATGGTAAATCAATAAATTTTGGTTGTTTATATTTTATTTTTTTTAATCTTATGTGGCTTTTAAACTATATGACAGAACTGCCTGCAAAATGCTGTGGTCAGGGAGGCCAGCTTTTGTCTGTTGTGGAGGGAAAATTAAGGCTTCTCTATAAAGAGCATTGCAGCTGTAGAAAGCCTTGAGAACAGCTGTTCTGTGAAGATTAATTTTGGCCTTATATGCAAAATAAGATGAAAATTTCAGTGTATTTTTACTCCATATTCTTTATGAAAGAGCATTTCATTTGATACAGGGTAAGAAACTGCTGATTTTCAAGTCCTAAGTAAAAAACTGCCTTTCTGTTAATGACTTATCCAATCCCTGGCATAATAGTTGCTTACTCGGGATGTTGCTTATAGGTACTGCAGTAAGGCAAAGGAAAAATGAAAACAATGAAACCTTAAAATTTATACTCCAATCAGCTAACAATGCCTGATGCCCATGACAAAACAGGCTGTGAAATTACTTAATTCAATTTGGGCTGGCAGCCTCAGAATTAGATGCTGTGGAATTCTTCTCTGCCACTGACACATTCCATATGCATAGAAATGTCACTTCTTAGCTCTCTTTTGTGCAATTCTAAAGTGAAAGTACTGTCACTTATTTAGTTTTTAGCTCTACAGAGGATCAACAGATCAGAAAGCTGCTGCTAGAATTGTTTTTCCACTTCAAGAGTTGTGAATCATAAACAAACTTGAAATATAAAATGGAGAACAGGAGTACAGATTGGGTTGATTTAATCATAGTTTTGTAAAAAGGTGAGCTTGCTCCCCCTCTCTGCCTTGTTTTTTTTAATTAGATCTGCTACATAGGAAAATCCTCAAATGGGAACTGTACATGACGAAGTGCAGAAGTCCCTTACCCCCCAGCCCCCAACTTCTGTACAAACAACCAGAGAGAGACTTGAGTCAAGCTTCAATATAAAAACTTTTTGGTTTTTTTAAAATATTGTTTGGCTGACAGATAGGGTATAAGAGATCTGTGGAATAAATTCAAAAGAAAGATCATTTTTAAATAAATAGGGGATATCTCAATTTAAAATTGATCTGTGTGAATATCAAGGGATCTGATTTTTTTGTATAAAAAATCAATTCCATTAAAGACAATTCAGTTCCCCAGGGAAAATGGCTCATTCTATCCAAAAGGTTTCGTGAGGTCACAACAGGAAAAGCACAGATGTACCTTGGCTCTGCATTCCTCCTGTGTCACCACCTCTCTGCTTCCATAAGGGAAACTAAAGCCTGGTTAAGGCATGCAGGACAACAGGCAGGGCCAGAGTCAGAGCAATCACAGATCAGAATATATCCACTGATTTAATGATGCTATCTTAATTAGGCAGGCTAATGTTTTGGACTTTAAGATTCATTTAATTGCTTTGGGAGCCAGCAAAGATTTGGCCTGCAAAGTAAACATCATATTCCTCTGAGGAACCTGCCAAAAGGATAAGGTTCATGGCTGTTCTTTATTTTCCATGCACACCTTGCATTCTCTTCTACAAAGATGAGATTCACTCTTAGAGGATTTTCCTAAAGCACTTTGCTTTCGTGTATCCCAGAAGTGTTAATAACACAGTTGGGGCTGCATTTTGAACAAATTACACTTTTTTCCCCTCATTTTTATACTTGTAAGAAGCAGTACTAGTAGTAATATAAAGGGTTACTTTCTATTTATTTATATTTTATAAATTTTTATTTACACTATAATTATTTACATTATTATTTTATTTATATTGTATATTTTTTATACTTATTTACATTATTCTTTTATTTCATGGTTCTAGAAGGCTGCTAACATCAGCTAATGTAGGCTTTTACATAGACCCAGCTTCCTCCCGTTCCTCGACTTACTGAGAAAAATCTTGGGGGGGTTATTAAAATTTTAGATCACTCACATATATTTTATTATTAATATTGCTTACAGGAACCTGCATCTATAATTTCCCAGCAATTTTATACAGAAGACAGTTGTATGGAGCAGAATTCCACCCTTGTAGGTCAATTGATAATTACATTTAACAAGTGTGATGGGTAGCCCAATGAGGAGATGAAGAGATGGGTGTTAGTAAGTCATCTGTAAAGCTATCACTGAATTTTTCAAAACAAAGTAAATGAAAAAACAGCAGCCCTGGCTGAAGTCCCAGAAAACCTGAAGTAAAATCAACCTTCAGAGGCCTCAAATCAAGATTACAAACTAGTCAGGGGTGGAAGGGGGTATTGCCCACCTTGGCAACAGGACTCATTCCCACCAGCCTTCTTCTGAGAACCCTTCAGGCATGACAACAGTCAGATCTCACTGCAAGTCTTGTGTGTTGGCAGCTGGGAACCACAGTAGCCACAAAAAAAACCCCTAACTACACCAAAAGGTGGGGGGAGAGAAGTCTGACTGCCAGAAAGTGGGGGTCTTCCACAGCTTGTTAGCCAAAGCCTGATCACTGCAAAAGCCAAGGGACAAGTATCATCTCTAACCACACAAATCTGAACATTTAGTACCTCTGCCCCTCATCTTTCATTGTCAGACAGGTCTAGAAACATTTTGCCTCCAAATCTCCCTTTTCTCCACACCTCACTTCCTTAAGGAAGGAAATAACCTTTTCCTTCCACTGGGAAGAAGAGACTTACTAGTTGCAGGTCTGAAAATCTCAGGACCTAGCAGGCTGCCTTCCAAAGCCTGTGACTGAGTTTCCAAATCCAATGCTCTATTGTATTGGGTTTGCATGGGACAGTTTTGGGAGGGGTACTACAGGGGTGGCTTCTGTGAGAACCTGCTAGAAGCTTCCCCTATGTCCAACAGAGCCAATACCAGCCAGCTCCAAGATAAACCTGCTGCTGGCGAAGGCCAAGACCATCTGTGATAGTGTTAGCACCTCTGGGATAACATATTTAAGAGGAAGAAAAAAAAACCCCATGCAACAGAAACTGCAGCTGGATACAGAACCTGAATTCCACTCTTTTGTGGCCACTGCAGCCAAGGCGGCCATTGAGCTTCACATTCGTAAAATCACAGAATCTTAGGGGTTGGAAGGGACCTCGAGAGATCATCGGGTCCAACCCCCTGCCAAAGCAGCTCCCTAGCTCATATTGCACAGATAGGTGTCCAGACAGGTCTTTAATATCTCCAGAGAAGGAGACTCCCTGCATAAGCCCCCTGGGCAGCTTATTCCAGTGCTCTGTCACCCTCACTGTGAAAAAGTTCTTCCACATGTTGGTGCAGAATTTCCTGTGCTCCAACTTGCAGCCATTGCCCCTTGTCCTGTCTCCACAGACCACTGAAAAGGGGCTGGCCAATTTCCCCTGCATCCCATACTATTCACATATCTAAAAACCCCTTTTTATTATCCTTTATGTCCCTTGCCAGCTTCATTTCCAAGTGGGCTTTAGCCTTCCTAGTCACGTCCCTACAGGCCCTGACAATATTCCTGTATTCTTCCCAGGTGCTCAGACCCTTTTTCCACAATTCATAGACCTTCTGCTTCCCTTTGAGTTTACTCATTAGCTCCCTGCTCATCCACACAGGCCTTCTGCCTCTCTTTCCCGATTTCTTGCTCAAAGGGATGCACCAGTCCTGTGCTTGGAAGAAGCGCTGTTTAAATGCTATCCAGCTCTCACAGGCTCCCATTCCTTCTAACAGCATAGCCCACGGGATAGCTCCTATTAGGTTGCAGAGGAGATCAAAGTTAGCTCTTCCAAAATTCAGGGTAGCTATCCTACTTTTTGGCTTGCTTCTTCCACTCAGGATCTTGAACTCAACCATTTCATGGTCGCTTTGTCCTAAGCTGCCCCCGACCTTCACTTCCCTTACGAGCCCGTCCTTGTTAGTAAAAACAAGGTCCAGCACCCGCCCTCCCCTTGTAGGCTCCTGCACCATCTGTAGCAGGAAATTGTCTTCAACATACCGCAGAAATTGTCTGGACTGCGTAGGACTGGCTGTGTTGCTTGCCCAGCAAATATCTGGGTAATTGAAGTCCCCCATAAGGACCAGCACCTGGGATCTTGAGGCTACTTCTAACTGCTTATAGAATGCACTATCAACCCGCTCCTCTTGATCAGGGGGCCTATAGTACACACCCACAACAGTGTCACTCATACTAGCCTGCCCCTTGATTCTTACCCACAAGCACTCAATTGATGGTTCATCCTTCCCCAGGTGGAGTTCAATACATTCTAGCTGCTCTCTAACATAAAGAGCAACGCCTTTACCTCGCCTCCCTAGCCTGTCTTTCCTAAAAAGCACATAGCCATCCATGACAGCGTGCCAGTCATCCAGGCTGTCCCACCACGTCTCTGTGATTGCAATGAGATCGTGGCCCTGCGACCGCACAAAGATCTCTAATTCTTCCTGTTTGTTCCCCATGCTACGTGCATTTGTATAAAGGCATTTTAGTGGGGCAGCAGATGCAGGTATCCTCAACAGATCACAGCAAGATTTCCTCTACTGAGGAGTGCTCAGGGCAATCCACAGAATTTTCCCTACTATCACATGGAACAACATCACTAAGTCCGTCACTGTGCTGTTGGCATTTACCTTCTTCCACCATCAACTCACATTGTGTCTCCTGAAGCACTTGCCTGACCCCAGCAGCCTTCATAATATCCCCTTCCCCCTTCCTAACTAGTTTAAAGCACGATCAATGAGCCCTGCCATCTCCTGGGCAAGGATCCGCTTTCCCCTTGGGGACAGGTGAGCCCTGTCAGCAGTAATCATGCCAGGAGCAGAGTACACCATCCCTTGGTCAAAAAACCCAAAGTTCCTATGCCGGCACCAGCCTTTCAGCCACTCGTTCAACTCATGGGTTCTCCTGACCTGCTCTGAACCCCTCCTCCCACTAGTAGGGATAGATGAAAATATTATTTGAACTCTCCCTGCCTCAACAAAGCGCCCTAGGTCCCAGAATTCCCTTTTGATAGCACGCAGGCTACACTTCGTGATTGCATCCCTGCCTGCTTGAACTATCAATAATGGATAGTAGTCAGAGGATCTTACCAGCCCTGGGAGCCTTCTGGTAATGTCTCTGACCCAGGCTCCAGGGAGGCAGCACACCTCCCTGCGTGTAGGGTCTGGTCTACATATGGGGCCCTCACATACCTCCTCCTCAACTTCCAGGGCCCCAAACCTGTTGCTTAGGGAAACCTGGGGGAGTGGGGTAGGTAGGCAGGGGGAGTGCCTATGTTGGCGAGATGGGACTGTCTTCCAGCCCTCCTCAGGGTTCGGGTCACTCCCATTTACCTGACTAGGATGGGGCAGGTGGACCATCTTCAGTTGCAAGGTATCTTCCTGGCACTCTTCCCTCTAGGATGCCAGGAAGCTACTTCACCAGTCAATCTCCCGCTCACACTCCCTGATAGCTCTCAGTCTTTTGAGCTCTTCTTTTAGTTCAGCTACCAAGCAAAGCAGATCATCCACCTGCTCACACCTCACACAGGTGAGGTGTTTGCCTCTTTTCCCTGGCAGCAGCAGACTCAGGCATTCCCTGCAGCCAGAGACCTGAACCGCAGCATCCCTAGGCAGGCCCTCCATCGGGGTTGCCCCAGTTTTGTAGGGGGAACCTCTCCACCTGGTGGAGACCATGGTTTAACTGTCTGGGCACACAGCAGACAGGAAACCCTTGGCTCACCCTGTGTACTCTGTGAGCAGAAGCCTGTCCACTCAATTTACCCTCTGAGCTAGGAGGGGGGACTCGTCCCGCCTGCGCCCTGTTGCCTGGTCCTAGTCGCTGGTGCTCCCAGGGTGCTCTTGTATGGAGAGGGATTATTCCTGTTGCCCTTACCTCCTCCTCTGATGAGTCACCACTCCTGTGGTCTGGGCTAAGGGCAATGGCTGCCGCTGGGTGCGTCACTCAGTCTCTCCTTTTTTGTTTTATTTTTTATTATTTGCCCTCGCAGGTCTATGCCCAGAGCTTGTTGCTTTTAGGAAAAGTCCCTTGACAGTCTCCCGCTCCAGAGCCCTTCTCCTCGGCGAGCCCTTCTCTCCCCACCAGCCTCTCCTTGGTGAGAATAAGGTCCAGCATGACACCTGTCTTCATAGGGTCCTCTATCACCTGGAGAAATTGTCTTCAATGCATTCCAGGAAAATGCATTATACCCTGCTGTATTGTCCCTCCAACAGATATCAGGGTGATTGAAGTCCTTCCATCAACACACGAGCCTTTTACTATATATTCTCTCCTCTGTACAATTGAGGAAGGGGGTGAGAGCGTGGCTTTGGTGGGCACTTAGCATCCAGCCAGGGTTTTTTACTTCTGTAAAAATATCTATTTCTTGTTACCACTGAAAGGCAAAGAAAAATCCCTCAGGGAGAAGAACAATAGAAGTGAGGTTCAGAGGTAGGAAGAAAAGCACTGTTCACTGAGATGCAAACAGGCTGTGCTTTCATATTGCCACTTGACCTGAAGCAACAGCTAGAGGAGCCGTAGAGAAACCAGCTGAGTAGCAAGACTACAAAATTGTTAAAGGGTGACTCCAACTTAAGGAAAGGACACCTCTACCTTAAGGAGAAAAGTCAAGAAAGTGTCAGTTCTGCAAATGTTTAGTCACACATTCAAGTCTGTGCTCTTAAGAGGTGTTTTCAATTCAGTTCTGGTGAGAGGAGGGGTAGATAACCTCCTACATTCACCCACCAGAAAATGTAATGCTTTGCTTATTGCCCTGCAATTAAACAAATCATGGAGAGTCAGCAAAGTGACCTTGTACCCCTCCTTTTGTGTGTATGGTACACAACCATGTGGCTCGCAACTGAGCCTGGAACATTAGGTGTCCAAGAGAAGTGGGTGCAAGACTCAATGTATTCTGTACTGTGGGAAACTTGGCCATTCACACCTCCTCCTTCATCATGAAAAACAGCAGTTTTCACCTATGAATTAATGACCAAAGAGGAGAAGTCTCAGAATCATGTCTGATTTTATTACTCCAAATAAGTGCCTCCTACATGCCTTTCCCCATGGGTTCTAGCCTATAGATGTACAATTCCCAATGAAATTAATTAAAAATTAGTTTTGATAAAGTACAGCGATTGCATGAATAGATCGAATGGAACTTTCTCACTTGTCTTTCAAAGGGAGCAACATAATTTTGCTACTGTTTTCTAAACAACCCGCTGTCAGAGGTCACCAGCATATCAACCTTTGTGAATATGACAACTACTAAACACTGCTTTGCCTTTAAGACACTTAGCCCAGATGTCGCTGCTATAAGGGGACACTCATCGTCCTACAACTGTTGACACCAGCAGAGACTGTTGAGTAGACTCTTGAATAGAAAGCCATCTGGTCACATTTATCTCAGACAATAATACAAGTCTTATCCTTCTGCTAATGAAGACCTGTCATGGTGATGAGTCTAAGAATGAAGAGGTCAAAATATCTTCAACTTATTTCAGCTAAGGCAGGAAGATCTGAATTCATTTTGGTAGATGTCTATTTGAAAAACACACTAGATAATGCAGAGATGTTCAAATGCTGAAAACTCCTCTGGACACAAGTACTGCATTATGAACTCTTACTGTTCCCTGCTCAGTGGGCCATACAGAGCACTGGCACAGTGTGTACTGCTGCCTAAATCAAGGAGACGATCACTGGGAGGGCCTGGGGATGCAGTGATTTTCTGTTCACATGCTTCATTCTTGGCTCCTTAGTAAATTTGAAGCCCGAAGCCCATTCTCTTTTGAAGTACCCTTACTATGAGCAGCAAGATTCATACTGTGACAGCTTCCATCAGAACCTGAAGCCACCTCCTCCAAACAGAATCTCTACAAGAAAGCAAAGTGCATAAAAATTGTAGAAGGTGTCCTCTGCTTTTCTATGTGGAGCTAATAAAAATATTTTGTAATAAAAGAGAGTAGGATGAAGAAAAAAGGTCTTGAAGATAAGCAGTAGACAGCCGTTTTGATAGACGGTGTCTGAATCAGTGCTAAAGCTTACACAGCTCTTCATTATGTTTGGGGTCACACCATACCATAGTGCACTGACTCCCTCCCCAGCCTGAACAGCTGTGGTGGAGAGCCAAGACTTTTGAGCACTGAGATTTAGCAAGCAAATCACAGAACCATAGAATCATTAAGGTTGGAAAAGACCTCCAAGACCATCTAGTCCAAGCACCCCCTTACTATCTATATTAGCAAAGTAATGTCCCTAAGTACCTCAATCCAACCTTTCCTTAAACACCCTGAGGGACAGTTACTTCACATGAGCACATAAATCCAGAAGGAGGATCTGAAATTTCTTTTCAGATGTCCAATTTCTTGTCATTACACTTTGTGAAGAGCATTCAGAGGAAGTTACACCATTTGATGACATAGGCAGTTGAAAATTTTCTGGTTTAGTTATATTTAACACAATGATGGTTAACAGCATCAGTAAATTGGTAGGTCATTTTTCACTAACTTAGAGGTGGTTTTGTAGGCATTGAGGATGTTAACTAAAACATACTGGCTGGATTCCTACCTGAAATAGTGTTTCCTCTTTTTTTGCCTCATCTGTACCTTACTGCAAATCAAATACAAGCCTAATGGTTTGTCAGGTCACACTGTTCTGCTGTGGGGGCACTGAATTTTGATTTGCATTCCATACTGACAGCATTATGACAGAGCTTACCGTCTTGTCTTTCTAAAAATGTCTGCAAAGATCACAACTCAGTTTGTTGCTGGTTTTATTACAGTTTTGTCTGGTTGCAGGTAAGTTTTTCCTCCTCTTCCAGAAGGAGAGGGAAGAGGGGGCATTTTACTAATGCCTCTCTACTCTTAGGTTTTGCCCCATTCAGCAACCCTGCTGCAAGACCTGATTTAGCTCTTAGCAAAAACAGTGGACTTGCTCCCATTTCTATTCATTGTTACAGAAGGCAGGCTAGAGTCACATTTAAACATGGTAAAGATGTGTACTCTACTCCCCCCACCCGCCCAATCAGGAAACTCCAACTTGAAGAATATTAAACTTGTTTGAACCCCACTAGATTTCAACTAAGTGGTATTAAGAGTTATCAGCACAAAGTTCTCTAAACAACCATAGAGCTACTCTACTTTTCACTCCTCTGATGTGATATATGAAGTAGAATTTCATTATCCCAGGGGCCTGCAGAAGGCGGTTTTTAAGTTCACATGTCCAAAAACTTCTGCAGAGTTCTCAGTAATATTAATACAACTACCTTGTAATGGACACTGGTGTGAAATCTGTACAGGAGAAATTCAGCAATTAACAGGACATGTAATCTTTATAACTATATATTGGGTTTGTATGACAAGGTTTTGGTAGCACTGAGGCTACAGGGGTGGCTTCTTGTAAAAAGCTGCTAGAAGCTTCCCTCAGGTGTGATAAAGCCAATACCATCCGTCTCCATGATGAACCCGCCACTGGCCAAGGCCAAGCCCATCAACAGCAGTGGAAACACCTCTGGGATGACTTAAGATGTCGCAGTTGTGTATAGTTGGCTACTGAGAGAGAGAGAGGGCCAGGGGCTGCAGAAAATGGCTGCTAGAATCTTCTGCCAGCCTGCTGATAGCACCTCTGAGAATCACATATAGGAGACAAAGACTCCAACCAGACCTTGGAGTGCCAGGAAGGCTGCAATTTTGTCCCGTTAAGGGCATTGGGATGTCTATTTGCATATAAATGTAAGCAGTTGACAGACACAAAAGGCCGGGAAGGCTGGGGGAGGGGACACGACCAGGTACCCAGGTGAGAGAGATATCCCTGCAGACCTAGCTGAAGCACGTGGAGTAGCCAGAGGAAAGGACCCATGGAGGAGGCAGAGACCCGACCTGCCCGGTGGAGAGGCTCCACGCTGGATGGAGCCGGTGGAAACATAGAGAAGATGCCGTGACTTATGCTGGGATGAGCCCCTGCCAGCACAAGCGACCTACAGAGATGATCCAAACAGGTTTGCTGGAGGAGGCCTATAGACCCGTGGAGGACTGGGACTGAGAGACACTGTGATTTATTGCTGCCAGCCATAGCAGAGATAAAGCCCGGTGGGAAGAGATTTGCCTTGGAGAAAGTTTGTGGAGGACTGGCTCTTGTGGGTGAGATCCTACAGTGCAGCAGGGGGAGGGTGTGTGGAATGGATGCCCCCATCCCGGCCGAGAAGGAAACCATCTTGCAAGGGACTGACCAAAGCCCCCATCTCCTAGTCCCTGCCCCCCTGTCCTGAGCTGCGAGCAGGAGAGGGGAAGAAGGGAGCAAAATCATGGCTGAAAGGGAAGTCTGCTTTAGAATGGAGGGGTGGGGGAAGGTGTTACCGAGACCCCCATTTTCCCCAGTCCCTGCCCCTCCTGGGCTGCGACCAGGAGGGAAGAAGGGAGCAAACTTCTAACTAAAGCCTGCTAAGGAGGGAGTGGTGGGGGAAAAAGTGTTTGCCTGGTTGCATTTGTTTCAAGATTGTTGGTTGCACTCCTGACTCTGGTTCCTTTTCACTGTTTCTCTTAAGCGTAGTGTAATAAATTAGATTGGTTGGACCCGATGATCTCTCGAGGTCCCTTCCAATGCCTACAATTCTATGATTCTATGATTCTTAACACTTCCTTGTAACTTACTAACACTTTGTTAATTGAGCGAGCTGTAAAACACCTGTTGATACTAGGTATTGCACAAAGCAAGATGAATGAACAGAAGATTGCAACCTGCAGTGGGGGTTCTTGTTTTATAAGCTGAAGATCTACTTTAAAGATCAGGTTTTCATTTCTCTTTATATCATTTTCCTGCTGGGATTTTTTTTTTTTTTTTGGTGCTGCATGTGGTATCATTTCATGACACTTCACTTAGGAAAGTTTTCCAGCAACTCTTCTAACTTGTAGCTCCAAAGCAGTTACAACCCCTTGCTTTCTAGCCTTTCTGTACCTGTAGCAGCAAAATACTGCTGTGTTTTCTCAACTCCTTCTCTCCTCTCTTCCTGTTGCCATGCAAGAGTGTTAGAGTTGAATTACCATATTCTACTGAACATCAAGGCAAGCAGTGAGTCATTGGTTTTAATTGCCACGGGTTAAAAAAAGAATCTTATTCAGAAATTAATTTAATTCAGGCAGGAGAATCCCGTCTGAATGCTGTATAATTCTTTTAAGTTTTTCTTGTCACTTTGTTCTGCCTGCTTTGCCCCTCCTTGACCCCCTTAGGAAAAATAAAGGTGGTCCCTGTGGTAATGGAGCTGGTCCCTGTACTGCTAATCAAACGGAATAATCACTTACACTATCTATAATGCAATATTAAAAGGGCCAATTAGATCATTACTATCTAAGAGGGTAACCTTTCAGTTTGATGGCATCCTCCAGATCAGCATGTCATAGGATTAAATGAATTATTCATGCTAACAAAACAAGTCAACTAAGGAGGGAGATAAATTATTTTCCTAAATGAATGACCTGAGCATTTTAGAAGCCAAACACTGATTAATTTCCATTCAAAGACATGAATTTAAAACAAATAAAACCAAATCAGGGCCACTCCGAAAAAAAGCAGACGAAGAGGCAAGTCATTTTAAGCAGAAAAGAACCCAAGGCACTATTATTTTAGGTGACAGTGCTCTAATCTCATAGGGAAGCTGTAAGCAGCAAGGGAGATCATGAAGGAGATTCATTATATGGTCATGATAGTGTCTCCTGAAGGGCTCCCCTAAATCAAAGTGTAAAGTACTATTACACAGTTAAGGCTTTCTCCCAGCCTCAGGCCTATTCTTGCTTATGCTTGTCATCCTTAAACTCTAAGTGGCTCCTACAAAATGATAAAAGTTATGGAGTTCTGCATCTGTTTAAAAGTCTGCCTGCTTGTCACTCTCACGACAGGATTTTTCTCCAGGCAGACCAAAAATGGAATGTATTTAGCTACCACATACAGTGGTTACATACATTATGAAAAATTTGGGAAGAGTGGGAAAGAAAATGTCAGTGTCCCACACTGCAGGCGATGTCCAAACCACCAGACACAGGGATGAAGGAAGCAAGACGTAAAAGAAGCTAGACTCGTTTCAAGCTACCCTTGCTCTGCCATCAACACCACCACCACAGGGTTGATTCACAGCATCAGCTGGCCACCACAGGGCTGAACTCTGCAAAGTTTCATGGCATTTTCATGGATGACTGAGGACAGGAGCTCAGACAATTTTTCTGGTTTGAAAGTGGAGGGAGCGAAGCATGTAAAATGTCAGACACTAATGTTAAGAGGTTAGAAGTTTAAAGGAATCACCACTTTTTTTTGCCTCCAAATTTTATGCCTCATGTCTATTGTTAACTATTTTTCCAACCATAAAGCTTACTTCACTGTACAACCTCTTGGATCATTTCTATCTCTTCTTAAAAAACTCTCATACAGAAGTTTCTTCACAGTCACAGAACACAATTTTTTACTTTGAGAGAGACATCCTTTCATCTTTTTCATCTTTTGCAATTCAAGGAAGACTTTCTACTTAAAGAAGTTCAGTCTTCATACATTCCTATCTCTTGATCATCATCCCTACTCTGTGTCTGATAGTCCATAAGTGGGCTACCACCTTCTGCTGCCATATTTTCAAACTCTAAGTTGTGGGCATCTGCCTTCAGCCTCCTTCATGAGCACTTCACGAGGTAAAAACCTCACTTACGTTTGGATTATTAATTGACATTTTTATCTGTCTCACATTGCAAACTGTCATTTCTTGCTGACTGTCTCTCTGACATCTCACCCAGCTAGCTTCACGTCTTCTCCTTCTATATTCAAGGTCTTATTTATAAACATCCAAAGAGTAACATGACAGTTGATAGAATTGTTCTCTTCACTGGGGATGACATGTGCGTCAGCACTGTAGGGCTCAGACTTAAAGGCC
This sequence comes from Hypotaenidia okinawae, assembly GCA_027925045.1. Taxonomy (NCBI): domain Eukaryota; kingdom Metazoa; phylum Chordata; class Aves; order Gruiformes; family Rallidae; genus Hypotaenidia; species Hypotaenidia okinawae. The sequence continues at coordinate 49,235,325 of BSDF01000002.1, read as the reverse complement.
TAAAGGAACTTTATAAGTAACCTGAATGATTGACCACATAGGAAAATAATTGCCCAGAAGAAAAGAACACAAGAACAGCCACTTCAGATTTGTTCAAAACCTGAGCCTAATGTACTAACACTGGTCAACTTTGAGCATCCAGGGAGAAATAAAAGAGCCAGACAAGTACACAAGATCGTTCCCAGCATTTTCTGTGTTAGTCTACCACTGTGATTTTTACTACCTTGAAAAACTTGCAATGTTGAGGGAAGGGCCATCTTCCACTAATGCCCTGTGTCATGACATCAATTATGATTACGGTTTTGTGACCTTGAATTTCAAAACATCTTTTCTAGGTGCTCTCACAGAACAGGCAGTTAATAACACTGTCATTTGCTGCTTTTTCCCTCGATCCTCTCCTCTGGCCATAAGAATGACTGAGTTAATGAAGAATTTAAACTCCAGTGAGTATACCCACCCTGGAGGTTTATGAAAAACGTAGTATTTAAATCAGAAAAGAAAATTAACTTAAATCAGAAAAAGCAAATTAAATGTAATTAAAGAAATACTGTCCTTGCAGTAGACCGCTAATTTTTATCCAGCTTCAAAGACTATGGCTCCCCACATAATTAAAATGTGCAATATAGAAACTATGAAAAGACTTGGTTTTCATACAGCTAGTAATTCTTCAAAGATTATTCCTATTTTATTACATGGTGACATACAACAGGACACACAGATAATGTAAGGAATGGAGAGGACACCAGCAACAATGAACAAAGGTCTGAGATTCAGATGGCAAATCATATGATGAGTGGCTGAGGGAGCTGGGGATGTTTAGCCTGGAGAAGAGGAGGCTGAAGGGAGACCTTATCACTGCCTACAATTACCTGAAAGGAGGTTTTAGAGAGGTGGGTGATGGTCTCTTCAGCCAGGTGACAGGAGATAGGACAAGGGGAAATGGCACAAAGCTGTGCCAGGGCAGGTTAGAAAAAAATTCTTCACTGAAAGAGTTGTCAGGGCCTGGAACAGGCTGCCCAGGGATGTGGGTGAGTCACCATCCCTGGAGGTGTTTAAAAGACGGGTAGATGAGGTACTTGGGGATATGGTTTAGCATAGGACAGGAACAGTTGGATTCGATGATCTTAAAGGTCTTTTCCAAACTTGTAATTCTGTGATTCTGTGTGATTCCATAGATCCTGCACTAATTCGGGCAACTGGTTTTGCAAAGAAGAAATCTTTCCATTTGCTCATTTGATCACTCATGCACAGACCAACTGAGACTATCAAAGAGGAGTGAAAACTTGAATCTGTGCCATGTAGTAGAGAATAAATCTCTTGAGGTTGCTCTCTAACATTTGCCAACATATCAAACAAATATACCCAAGAAAACTTTGGATAGGAGAGGAGATTCAAACCAGCCACCCACTGTATAACATGCACTATGAACAGAGCTGACTGGGAAAGGGCAAATGTTTGTTAGTGGAGATGGAATGGTGTGAGAAGACAGAGGAAACTCTTACTCCCGTTGGAGTTTTATTTTCTTTAGGGAAATAAAAACTACATCTTGATTCCACAGATGGCAACATTCAGCACTAGCAGGGCCTTTAGGTAGGTATTTTCAAGAGGTAATTATTTGGTGTTCAAGTTCCTTATGCAAAATGTCTCCAGACTGCATCTGAGAAAGGGACAGCTCCTTTAAACTCCCTGTGAGTGATTAGAGCTCTTGCCTAAGAACTACCTCCATTGCTTGAGCAAGTAAAAACTACCTTTCACCTCATACAAAAGCAGAGAGAACTTGGCAAAGACACTTCTTATCCCTACTGTAAAATTAGGTAACATTGTGCTGTCGTCTTTTATGAAGAGGTTTTGACAGTCTTTGAATAAAACATGAAACTATGCTGGCAACATTGAAATAAAACAGGTGAAGACCTTTTTCCTCCTACTATGTATATACAGTACATCAGATACCAATACTTTCTTTTAAAAAGCATAGACTGCTTTTCCATAACGTTCCCTCTGCAGAAGGGCTGTGGAGAATGTGAAATAATACATTTCCTGCTATTAAACAATCACCTTTTAAGCTCAAATGGGAGTAATAAGTGCTTTTCAGCTTTGGATGTCCCTGATTCAATCCCAAATCTGAGAACCAATCAGAGTCCATCACACTACACATCTTTTTTTTTTTTTTTTTTTTTTTAAGAAGAGTTTTGGAACTGTCTGTAATCAATATGTATGGATTTAAATATAGGCTTTGGCCATTCTTTGGGCCATTAAAGTATTTGCTTTGTAGAATACTTTTTCCTACTAGGCTCATTCAAAGATTATCATTGAAAAGAGAAATATCGCCGGCTGTTGTATGATCAAATAAGCTGAAGAAGAACAGCACGAGAGACTATTCACTGAATAGTCCCTATAGTAATGGAGATGTAAAAATTCTTCTTTTAGGAACAAGCCAAGAAGTGCAGCACTGTATCATAAAGGCAACAGCAAACCGAGCTGGAGCTGCTGCAGCAGGTACATCAACTCACGTCACTGCTCGTAGGAATGCTCTGCTCCAGTAGTGTGTATAGAAGGCAATTGTGTAGTGATACTTCAGTTGAATAGAGGGAAAGATGACTGGGAGTAACAGCACTTAGCAATCAACCAAATTCCTAATAGTTCCTTGGACTCTGTAGGCCTCACAAAACAGCGAGTGAATGGGAGAAGCAAACTCTCAGCACCTGTGTGAGATGACATTTCCTTTGTATCAACCTAAGCACACAAAGCTCTGTGCTGGGGGACGCATCAACCTGGAAGAGGTGTGTGGAGAGACAGAACTTCCCAGTTGGCAAGCTGCATCTTGCCTTTCTGGTAAACAACATCTCTCAATGTTACTCTAGTGGCATCTACATTTCTAGTATGGGAAAGAAAAATAATACCTGAAATCATTGCCATTGCTGTCCCTGATCTAATCTGTTCCAATGCTGGTGCACTAGTATTCCCTGTAGCATTTTCCTCTAGGATGATCTGTCACACTCCTGTAGAATTCTTGCCTTTTTATAGGCAAACAGAGATCCTGTCACTACTATTTCCCTTACTCTTTCCATCCTGTATTTCATCCCAAACCTACTTGACATTCCCACAGATTGTAAGGACAAATGAAAGGTTGGAGTAAGTTGGGAATTACAAGAAGCAGAGGAAATGGCACAGAGGAAGAGAACCCAAAGGAAGAGAAGAATCCGCAGGTGCCAATGGGCAATGCTATCTGGAAAGGTGTAGGCATTAACAATGATTAGCCTGCAGCCACTGAGATTGGATTTGCACTTTCACTTTAAAAAACCAAACATAGCACTGGCCTCTCATTTTCCCCTTAATGTCTGTCACAACCTGCATGTACTGCCAACATGTTCCCAGCAGCTATGGAAATTCATGCCCCATTTTTCACCCCTGCTGTTCAGCTTTCCATTCTCCAAGCATTACAGCTACAGTTCTTTTAAGAATACATAGGATCTACAGAATGGATACAAACACAAAGGATTTCTTTGGGAAGAACCAAAGCAGTCACCTCCTTTGTTCCCAGAAAAGCTGTGGAGCACATCTCCCACCTAAACCAATATCATTGCCATAATCTCTGCCTAACTGAACCTGAGTTTCGTTAGTGATTCAACCTGTAAGAACCTTCAAATTCCAGAAGTAAAGGAGTTCTGTATCAGACCTTTTAGGATAAAGTAACAGTACAGGAAACATGCTTCAGGACATACACAGATAGTGTCCACTGCTGGACCATCTTCTTGTATCATTCTTCTCTCTCTTCTACTCTCTCTATATTTACTGCCCTGAGGTCTTTCTGTTCTAACATACAGCTCTTTCTTTTTTCAATGATTTCATAGAACAGGGAAGGAGGGAAATGGGGAAGGAACAAGTGAGGAGGACTGCCTGAAACAGACCTGTGGAAAAAGAGAGAACAGAAGTAACAGGGAGGCTGAAGACATGAGAAATGGAAGCAGAAGGAATATTGATCCTGGACTATATGGTCAAAAGGCCCTGCATCAGGCTTCAGAGAAGCAGAGACTGAGAATGAATGAGAAGTCAGTTAGAGAGAACAGCTCTGGGAGTCCTTGCAAGAAACTATGAGGTCAAAGTGAGTAAAATATGATAGGATGAGGAACAAAAGTGGAAAAGCAGACTTTAATGAGCTGAACAAGTGAGCTGAAAATAGGGTGAAGGGAATTAACCTCACAAGTCCTCTGAGAGGAAAATGTTAAGTGATTGGACTATGAAAATTAATCTAGCATGGGAAGTTTAACGAAGAGAGTTTGAACTATTTAAGAAAGAGGATGGGACTAGAAGGAGACAGGGGCAGGGAACAGACCACACTAGGAGAGAACAAGGGAGAAGAGAATTGAGGTATGGACAATTAACAAGGCATGAGGCCACAGGGGCACACACTCCTCAGGCAGTTAGAACTGTATACAAAATTCCTCAGTTTCAGTAGTCTCTCCTGTATACACACATTTCTTCAGAGACATTAGGCATATGAATACAAGCACAAGACAGATGTTGCAGAAATTAGGAGTGTCTTGATCTGAAACCAACAAAAGGCTTTAACAAATGAGATAAGCACATGGAATTTCAGATTTCTCATCACTGCCAAGATCAATCAGCTGTTCTTTCAATATCCAAAGATTTTTGAAGTGCTCAAACACACTCGTGGTATCCCTGCCATCTAAAAGAAGCTAACATCCTAGACATGGTTAGTCTTTTGTTTAAATTTGATCTGCTGTACAGTGCCTTTGCCTTTTAACTCATCACTATCTTGCTAATCAATAATTTAAATATTGTTCTCTGGGAAAAAAAAGATTTTATAGTTACATTTGCTCATGCTGTTTATTGGCAAACATGCTGTGCAAGTCAGCATGATGGCTGTATGTAAAACATTTAACAGAAAATTACTGTAATTGTAGCTTTCCACTAACGAGCACAAACATAAAAACCAGCCATCATGCTGTGAAAACAGGAAGACTTTATTTGTCTTCTTTATAGTTGATATTACCTTGTAAGCAGTTCATGTAGCTAGCAGTGATATCAATTTATAAGTGACAGTATACACCGTAAGTCCAGTAAGTGACTTTCCCACAGCTCTTTTCTGGGGACCTGTTTTAGAGGCCTGCTACATCTAAAGAGTATTGTATAGGGACTGTCTTGAGCATTTCTTGTATTGGTTACTGCCCTGTTCAGATTCCCACTTAAAGGAATTATAATCAAAACTTCTGGCCATCTTTCTGGCCAGAGAAGTGTTGGAAAGGAAGTGTTGCACTTACTTCTCTTTGTACTACACTTACCACTGGCATGGTTTAGCTTTTGAATGTGTTTCTACCAAAGCCTTTGCCAGACTGAGATGAGAATTTGTCAGTTCTCCTACATATTCAACAGACAAATTACGTCAAAATAGAAAAATAGGTCAAAACTACTCCCACTTCATATCAAAGCAAAGACATCTTAAGTTACTCGTGGTTTTTAGGTTGCAAAAAAAATTTTGTATATGATGATGTGCCAATTATCCATTACGTGCCTGCTACATGCTGCTCACTTAGTATCTTCCAGGCAGTACTATTGATCAGCTGCCAAAAGTATTTACTCTGTTTTCTTCTTAGGCTCATCAGTACATCATTACCAAACAGCCTTTAATCCTCTCATGAGACAAAGTCCACTGATACTGTACCAAAAGCTGATAGCAGTCAATTGTACAGTTGTACTTCTTCACTGAGTTGTTGGAGTTGTTTTTTTTGCTTTGACAGGTCACTTTTACCAGAACTGAGACACATCTCTACCAACACAGCTGTTACAGAACTTTACCTTTGTCTTAGTCTTTGAACTGATTGAGGCAAAGATGACTTTGGCCAAAGAGCAATTCTGTGCCTGCTTTTCAAAAACATATTTCAAGCAAATGAAAAATTAACTATGTTACTTGAAAACAAGCCAGCCAATTATAGTTTGTATTGTGCCAGAATAAATCCATGTTACATTCTGTGAGGACCTAAGTTAACGAATCACAGTACCTCTACCTCATACAGGCTTAAGAAATCCTTAATGTTTCTTTATTATATGTGATGGGCTGTTACTAGAAAAGCATCATAGTAGGCCAGGGAAAGCCCTGCAGGTTGGGACTTTCCAGAAACAAATAGGCTACATAGGGGATGAACGATTTGCTTGCTCAATTGATATCCACACTAAGAACAGTGTTCAAAGGAGTTATAGATTTTATAGTTAAAGGGAAATGGAAAGCAGATGAAATACAACAGGATGTACTGAAGCGTCTCTTGATCAGAGTTTGAAACTCAGGGAAAATCAGAACTGAAAAGATTCCATGTGCTGCCTGTCTTCTGACTCTGTCCACGTTAATTGCAAACTCCTGCTGATTTCAATAGAATCAGGTTTTCTGATGGCACCAGCAGAGCAAACCATAGAAGATAATAGCCTGACTTATAGAGACAAATGACTAAAACTTTAGATTATTATCTGTTCTCAAATATTTTAAGCTGAATTTGAAGTCCCATGGACACTGTTTGTGCTTCACATCCATTACAAGTCATATCATAACATTGCAGATGCCTCTTCTGTCATTACATCCAATTAGTATTTGTACCACTCATTCATAAAAAAACCAAAACTACTTTACAGGAAGCTTAAGCAGCACACACAAATATCTGATACGGCTATAGCACAACATTCTCTCTGAGAATGCATAATTTCTCAGGTGAATGTTTCTTTACAGAGAGTATGAATATGAGCAGCAGGAGAGTAACCTTATTAAAAAGAAGTCAAAATTCTATTTTTATTTCTATGTGAGGTACAGGCTAGATTTTTAAGAGAAAGACTGATTGCTCTAGCATTTATGCTTAACAAGACAGAAATGTATCAGGTCATTTGATATCTCTAACAAAAAAATTAGCCAACAGCCCTACCTAGAGTAAATTTCAGTACCTCTCTGATCATTGCTTGACTGGCACAAGCATCATTATCCATCAGATACCATTCACCTATGTGAAATAATCACAGGATGGTACTAAAGATGTAGATTCTGTGCAGAACATTTCCAGATTCTGCCTCCCGTGGCTACAGGCTGAGCTGAATTTTTCTTTACTGCATACGGGATGTTTTTTCCTGTGATGTTAGTTATTTCTATTGCTACAGACAAATAACTACACCGTGATACAGTTGTGACTGCTGTAGGCAATACTTCGATCCACAAGGACCTCAGCAAGGATTCTCATAGAGCTATGTGTAATGCTAGGAGCAAGATGTTTGTACAGCTTCTCCCACCACCCCTCCTAAAAAGCTTTAAGTCTGTTCTAGTCTGACTCTCATGCAATTTCATATACAGTCAATAACATCTTTCTGGTAACACACTGGAACATAACACTATTTCACATTCATTTGAGGTCTATATACGTATCTTATGTGGCTTCTTTTCTGTTTCTAAAAGAAACCAATTTCAACCCATTCTAAAACTGATTTCTGAAAGCATAGCCCATACATACCTTTATCTGGATAGCCATGCATTTCACTTCTGTTAGCTAAGAGAGTGTCCTTCATCAGGTCAAACCTCCTGGTGCCATGGCCTCATTTACTCTATCAATCAGTTTCATACTGCTCACCATTGTCATTTTACTCCACTCTGACAACTTAAAGGGACCTTAAAGCAAATATAAATTGACTGTATTTCTACCCTGAGGCTTCTTTCTTTGCAGTAAATGAGAATTGGGCCCATTCCATCCACTACTATCTTTTTTCTCTCCGAACACACACACACACACACACACACACACACACAGAGTTTGATCCTACAAATTTCCTACAAGGTCTGAATTTTTTGAACAATAAATGAATTTACATAGAATTTAAAGGTAAAGAACACAGGATCCCAGAGAACTTGTTGAAAAAGAAATTCCAGGAATGAGCCAAAGATAATTTATTTCAGGCCTATGCATTATTGCTTTTTTTTCTTTCCTTCTTTTATGCTGTCATGACTTCAAAGTTATTTAGTCAAATACTGTTAAAAAATAAAACAAAACACCAAATAGCAAATCTCACCTCAAAATAAAATGGCAGGGATTGCAAGAAGGTGTGGATGTCCACTGTTGCAAAGTGGGCATCCACAATTTATTTGTGAATTGTCCTCTGCTCAGCTACCATCCATGAAACAAGCAGTGCCATCTCTAAGGCTCCCATGGATCTTCTTTCTGTCTACCATTTGAAGGACACATTATCTTGTACTGAACAGCAAAGAGGCAAGTAAATCAGGAGATTTCTGATGCTAAGCATATGATAAAAAAATGCATTTGACATGATAAAATAACAGAAAAAAAAATTCCTGTTACATTTTCTTTACAAATGCATGCCATGGCTACTGCACCACAAGACGAAGTTTTTTAATTAAATTTCACTGCTGCTGGGTCATAACATGGTGAAACCTTCAGAAACACAGTGTACCATTTTTTAGGCTGAGTTCTTTTAATTTTGATTCAATCTGAAAGTACAAGGAAATACATTGCGAGGAGCAAACACAAAGAATACTTCAATTCTTCAGTATATAAGTTTTTTAGCAGGTGTGGAACTATCTAAAATTCTGTACTGAACAGAAAATGATGACTAAGAAAGAGGAAACATCAGTCTAACAACTCTTCTCACCTTTTCAGTCTTAAACAATTGGCATTAAACAACTTAAAAAGAGGAAACTTTCCTTGGCTGATGTGATACTCTGGTTTCCTTCCAGGCCATAAGAATTCATTTCTAATATTTAACAATCATAATGTTAAAACACTGTAATGCAGTTCTTCAGCACTTTAAGCAAAACTTCATTTGCAAGGTGTATTGTTCCCATACACAAGAGTGACACAACTCTGAGGTCACTTGGACTTCAAAGAAAATAGTGTCACATAGATAGAAGAGGGAAGTTGCACAACTCATGCAATCCAGAACTGCATGTAGGTCAGGTAATGCAGGGTAGCCCTAGAAACTTGGCTGGCACTTCATAACCAGTCTAGTGCATCTGCTTTGTCAGTCTCTCTACTAATAATCCAGAAAATAAATTAGACATTTGGAATCCTGCCTGACACGTTTGTAGTCTTGCAAAGGATGGGGAAGTAGAAGTGTTCAGATTGAACTATATTTTATTGTACACTGAAATGATGAAAAAATTTAAAAGGCATGGATTCCAATTCCATGCTTACATTAGAACAACTTCACACTTGCTCTGCTTATTAAATCCCAGAGTGAATGGAATATTTGCAACATGCTGATTCATTTACTGTGCTGAAACCAGGAATGGCTATATTTTTACATTTTTACAATGTCTAAAGGACAATTATTTTATTTCCATTCTTTTTTTCTTTCTCTTCCTGCAAATTTTAAGAAAGGACATTCTATGAAAGGATGTGACTCAGCATGTCTCTCTCTTATCTTTTATCAAATTAATTCCTTTAGAAATTGCAAGTTTTCACAGAAATGTTGCACTGGAACAACCTTTAAGTATGATCTAGTATAAGCACCTGCACCAAGGCAGAATTGAAGCAAATATGTTTGGTTTTAATGGGTAAAGACCCAATCTTGAGAACAGCTGAGGTCACTGTAACTTGTACCCACCTTCATAAACTATCAGCCTTGAGTCTGTAAATAGTAGTGCCTTCATACTTCCCGCTCAGCATTAAAACATAATCCAAGCAGATGGTTCTATGAGTGCTTTATTGGTGTAAATAAAGCAATTACCTTTGACACAAATAACCTCAGCAAAGTGCATTAAAATAGACCCTTTCACAATGTCAAATTACAAGTAGCACTTCATTGGTTTATTATCACTCAGAATTAAGCATTTTCTGTGTGTGTAATTGGTATCTCAATCCCCACTAAGAATATATCATCTTTTTGCATGTCAAGCTCTTCTGAACTTTGGCACATAATATAGATTAACATATACAGAATCCCTGTAGCCTCAAGTTAGTGCCTTATCTATGACCTTAAGTCCAGTGGGGGTATTTTCCATTTCCTCTGCACTCTCCGTCTCCCAAATCCATCCTCTATGCATGTCCTTGACACCAGCTCATCAGATGTCCATGCCAGCCACCTCAGTTTCTAATTTGCCTATTTCTACCTAACCACTATCTAGTCCCATGGCACTCACACTAAAAATAAAGTAAGCTCAGACTTTTCCTTAGCCCTCCATGACTATTCTTTACAGGGGATTTTTTTGCCTGAAATTGAAAGACAGAAATTTGTTATTCCTTACATCTTAATTCTTTCCTTTGAACTGAGGTGATTCCCTGAACTACAGTGCTTTTTATTCCTCCGGAGTAACCTGAGTAACATGAGACAGACACAAGTTTTCATCAATGACAAACACATTACTAAAAGAAATCAGGTGCAGACTGATAATATCAAACAGCATGGCAGCTACACTTCTGCTCAACGCTTTGGTTTTCTTCTTTCTTAAAGACTTCCCTGGGCTTGCAAATGGCAAGAGAATTTCTCAGGATTTATTCACATAGTGTTATTGCCCTGTTAAGACCTTGCCCCTATTGAAGTATTTCAAAACATATAGTAGCTACTCTAAAGAAGGGCATTTTGATTTAGTTACACTTTTTTCTTCATAGTGCTTAATAGGTCTTTCATCATCCTGACTCCAACAGGAATGCAAATGCTAATGAACCACACACTGTGACACAGAAAAATCAAAATGTACAGCTGTTCTTCTAGAGCTTTCATTTTTTATTTTATTGCAAATTATGGGGTTTTTTCATTTATAAGACAATCTGAGCCATTTCTGAAAACAAATATGATAAAGAATTTTTTTAATTTCAGTATCTCTAGCATATTACCATGACAAAAAGTGCTGCTATTAACCTCATGCCTTGCCAGTTACTAAAGAAAAACACTTATACCAGCATTACTATGGGTATGCAGACTAATGGCTACAAGCAGGCATTTATTCCTTTGAGGTCATAGTTGAAAGTAAGTCCAGGTCTTCCTCATGGCAAAAGAACATGCTCTAACCACAAGATGACCAAGGAACATAAGGTAAACACAAAGAAGCACAAGCACCTAAGTTTATCCACTAAGTAAACCTTAGGAAACTTCCCTCCATAGAATGGATACAATGCTGGCCTTTCAACTGGACTTTCTCTTTTGAGGTAGCTCATGGAGTGACCAAGAGGTAAAAAAGTAAACTTTTTTCTTTTACTAATCAAAACAAGGCCCCAGAAATCACACCTGACAGCCTCACATCAAAGCAACAAGAGAGAACAACACCAAAACACAATTCAAATACAGTTGGTCTTTTTCTTCTTTCAGACGTGGCTCTGTAGAAAAGGACTCAGGGGTCTTGGTGGATACCAGGTTGAACACAAGTCCTACTCGAGCCATGGGGTTAGACCAGATGACCTCTAGAGTTCCCTTTCAGCCTGAACCATTCTGTGATTCAGTGATACCTTGTCTGAAATTTCCTCTAAGTGTTTACTAAATCAAGTGTGATATATCAGGATTTAGGTCATTATCAGATACAGTGTAGGATATGCCACTTCATATTATACCCTTCAGTCTTGGTTTCAGTGTCACCAGCACTTTAATCATAAGAAACAGATTAACCACTGATGATTAATTTTACATCTGTTTCCAATGACAATGGATTAACCACTTACAACTCATTTTCACATCTGTTTCCAATGATAACTCTAAACAACTCTTTTTATGACACTATATCCAGACCATTAAACCCAAGTATTTTATGTTGACTGTCAAGGGAGTATGAAGGAGGCATAGTAAAGGAAATAAAAGCAGTCTGACCCGATTCCTATAGCTGTAATGCTGAAAAGATGGGTATTTCATACAGAGGAGACCATGACACCATCACTATTATAAGCTGCAGGCAGTGTCTTACACAGAGAAATACACACTGACCCATACCTAAAGATCTGGCTGAACTGTCAACTGGTAAAACCTGTCTCTAATGCTGAATTCACTGAAGACATAGTGATATTTATTCCATAAGCCTACACTTTACCTTCAAGAGTTTTGTCTGTTTAATACAAGCTCCTCCTTTTTAAGGGGGGGGGGGTGCTAATTAATGTTTATAATTATCTTAAGCAGGGGATGCAGGGGGAATCAGCCAGCCCCTTTCCAGTGGTCTGTGGAGACAGGACAAGGGGCAATGGCTGCAAGTTGGAGCACAGGAAGTTCCGCACCAACATGTGGAAGAACTTTTTCACAGTGAGGGTGACAGAGCCCTGGGACAGGCTGCCCAGGGGGTGGTGGAGTCTCCTTCTCTGGAGATATTCAAGCCCCGTCTGGACGCCTATCTGAGTGAAATGTCCTAGGGAGCTGCTTTGGCAGGGGGTTGGACCCGATGATCTCTCGAGGTCCCTTCCAACCCCTACAATTCTGTGATTCTATGAAAAGAAAGTGGCATCATAAACAGTTGCATTACACTTCACTTTTCAAGCTGGCAATGGCTATGACAAACAATATGAAATGGTTATAGCACTAGAATAATTTAAAATCTTAAGAGAGTTGATGATCAGTCTTACTCTAGTTTTCCTAACAAGCATTGACCTCATCCTTGCAAAGACACTTTATGGACACTTTGCCAAATTTGCATTCTGGAGATGCACAGATGATCCTCTAAACTTTCTCTTTTTAAACACAGGATCAGAAGCCGTTATAACTTTTCCGGCATATGGAAGGCATAGGCAAGTACAGGGTGCTATTTCTACTTTCAGTTTTTATCATTCAGGACTACTAAGGCATATGTATGAATGAGAGAAAAATTTAAGCTACAGCATAATTATCCATTAAGTCAAAACCCCAAAATGCCTCTGACACATTTATCTTCTGAAGCAAAACCACTTCAGAGATGTGCTAGTGTCACTGACAGTGTTAGGATGGTTTCTTTGGTCCACGACAGGATTTCAGTTCAAGAGCAGACTCCCTCCCACAATGCAAGACCCCTGACCATCCTGCCACACACAGCCTACTGCAGGCCTGAGGAATCTGGCTGAGTGACAGCTAAGAAGCCTCAACATTCCCTCCACCTTGCCAAGAAGGACAATAGCCTAAGTAGTAGAAGCACTTACTGAACCTTGAAGGATATGAAATGTCCACACATAGATATCGGTCCATTATCACCAGGACTACTGCATAAGCAGAGTCTCAGAAAAACACAGAAAGAGAGAGAGAAATTATTTGAAAAATTTTCATCTATAATAGGATGAAACAAAATATGTGAATTTCTCTGTTTCCATGGAATTGAGTGGCTTTTTCTAGCTATATTTATTTTCCAAAGATTTCAAGTCATATGACTTTAAATTTCGAGCCTGAAATAGAACAACTTCAGTTAGCTTCTGAGGAGGCTGTTGTTCAGCCAACATAGATTAATACTTTTGTGTTTTATTATAACACAAAGACTGGTGGCTTTGCTTGTGGGATCAATCAATAATATCAGATAAAAATGGCTACAATCAAAGACTCAAAATTTTCCATATTTATCTTTCCAAGCACTGTCAGCACTGGTGAGAATGGTTCCTCCCTCTTGGGGTTTGTACTATATTGTATACTGAGATGCATGTTCGTTCGTTTTAATTTACTGGGAAGTTCTACACTTCTTGTCATGAATTTGCTTGCTTCAGAGATGATAAATGACTCTGCCTTATACCCTTTAGGACTGGCTACTTGCTTTTCCACAGTGATGTCCAGATTGATAGTGACACAGTCTTCTAAGGTAGCTCTTCTCACTAAATCATTGTGTGGGAGGAGTGTTAGAATCAACAGCCAGCAATATGTTACTGTGTTGGTTTCCTTCTGTCACATACACTCACATTTTGAATACAGATAGGTTTTATTATGCTTCAGTTGGGCTTTATACACAAATATACATAGTTTACTAGTGACTACATAAAGACCAGTACCGATTATGTCTTGGAGGAGATATTTGCTGGGGGGAGCTTGAGGCAGTTTGTGGAGACATCCACAAAAGGAGGAGTAAGAACAGGCACACTCAACAGTTAGATCAAGGCTCTGAAAAGCATGATGTTTTCATGCACCGCTTACTCCCACAGGCACACACATAAGTGAATTGATTCAAAACTATGAGCATGTACCTGCTTCAGTTTTCTTCCATGGAAGCAGCTGCATGCTTAACAAAGAATTAATCCAACAACATGCTCCTATTTTTTGGCCAAAGCTACATTCAAGAAAGCAATTTTTCAGCATTCTGGAAGTGCTATATCTAAGATGAATACATGAACAGAGAGTTCAAGCTGAAGTTTCTTACATGATAAATACATTTTCAGGATGGTTTGAGGGCTAGCTTTGTTACTTAAACCCAGAGCACCTTCGCAAAAGCTGTCTTTGGCACAACTCATCTTCTTAAGCTTCCCTCAGTTTAGATGTAGGCAGATGGTTACAGCATCTTAAGCCCCGCAAGTATCACAGCTTAACTCAAATCATCTCTCCCAAGAGTTTAAATTAAGGTGGTGAAGTTTGCCCTGAATCAAGACTAGGAAGACAGAGAAACTCCTTTCTACTGATAGGCCGAACAAGGCGATAAACTCCAGTAAATGGACAACTGCAAACAAATTTTGATGAGATTAAAGGACTGTTACATCTTTGTCCATGAGAAGCATCTGCAGGCCAAATGTATATCTATGCCTTGGTAAGCTGTTGCTCTGTTGGGAATAGGGCATTGCAGTACTGGGGTCATACCTTCAATGGAGGCTTTTTCATTGTTTCTAAGGTAGGTTTTAACACTGAGGTTGTTCAGGGACCACAGGGAGAGAGGAATCGGATTAGAAGACATTGCAAATAGGTGCCTCTCTAGAAGGGAGTGGGAATGGCAATGATAAATTCTAGGGGAAAATTGGCCCTTGAAGGTGTGTGCAAGATGTCTGATCGATAAAAAGCACAGCCAATTGCAACTCACCGCATCGCAGTGAGACTGCCTGTCAGACACTCAAACTGTGCTTTCCTCAAACACCTACACATAGCTACAGATTTGCTCGGCGCTCTGGGTACTCAAAACAAAGACTCTTTCATGACAAAATTCTCTCCAGAGGATCTTTTGCTATATTGATCAGCACAAAGGTAGAAAAGATCTATCTGATGTCTCATGGTGGTCAGCTAATGAGCTTGTCCTGTTCTATCCTCTTTGGGAACAAGTATTTCCACAACAAGCAATGTGTTGAAAAGTATGGGGAGAATTAAACCTAGTTGAAAGACTGACTGGTGGGCTATAGAGTCTTTCAAGGAGAAACCAGTTCTTAATTCTGTTCATCATCTATGCCCTGTACCAAAACTTTGCCTTTGAAACCAACAGACGCAGATATGAAATCCCAGCTCTTTGATGCATTTGAAATGAAATAGGCAGAAAGACAGTGAATACATTCTTATTTTTAGAACATTTCTTCAGAAAGTTGGAAAATATTTCAGTGTCCCTTTTAGTTACTCAACTCTCCAACAGTACCTGCTAATAGGATACTTCAGTTAAACTGGGACAAGAACAGGCTCTGCCAGCATTACTATCCTTCTGTTCAAAACCTAATTAAAACGAAGCCTTGGTTGCATTTTGTACTTTCAGTTGTAACAGTGTTAGTTATGGGACAGGCACTTCCTCTTTTGAGGCCACCAACAATGTTGTCTTCATACTAGTTTAAACAATTACTTATTGCAGTCTAGTAAAAGCAAATCACAATTCATCCTGAATAGTCTATCATACATTAAGATGTAGGGTGCTTTACCTTGCCTATGAGTCCAGGCAGATCCCAAGTGAAAGGCAAGCTTGTTTAATTTCATTAAAACTATTTAATTTAGTCTCTTCTTTTTGTTGCAAACTAAAACCACAGGTAGAAGTCCATGATTCTTTAGAACACCCGAGACAATTACAGAGAATTGTCAGTCAAATTTCTTTCCTGTAGCCTGTTTTTTTCAGACAAGGTGTTAAACACTGGAACTGCTCCCAGTCTGACTGACCATAACATACAAAATAAAGTACTAAATCATTAAACATGCTGTTCAAGTAGATATTCTTATTTGAGTTGAAAGGGACCTTAAAGATCATCTAGTCCCAACCTCTCCGCCATGGGCAGAGACACCCACTGCTATACCAGAAAGCTCAAAGCCCCGTCCAACCTGGCCTTAGTCACTTCCAGGGATGGGGCATCTGCAACTTCTCTGGGCAACCTGGTGGTTCCTACTACCCTTGTACTCTACTCTCATGAGACAACACCTGGAATACTGTGTTCAGGCCTCCAACATAAGAAAGACATAGAGCTGTTGGACCAAGTCCAGAGGACTGCCACAAAGACGCTCTGAGGGCTGAAGCACCTCAGACTGACTAAGAGAGCTGGGGTTGTTCAGACTGAATTTGTTACTAATATCTAATCTAAATTTACCCTCTTTCAGTTTGAAATCATTACTCCTTGTCCTATCACTGCTTTTAAACAGTCCCTCTTCAGCTTTCTTGTAGGCCCCTTCAGGTACTGGAAGGGTGCAATAAAGTCTCCCTGGATAATGTGGGGAATAAAAATACAAATGAGCACAATATATTGATTTTTCTCCATGCAATTTTACCACTTTGGTCATATTAAAGTCTTTGCACTCATGAGTTATTCACAACCATTATAGGCTGTTTTCTGTTTTTCAGTCAGGAATGTATGTACGGTAGAAAACCGAAAGAGGGAAGGAGAAAGGTAAAGTCTTGTATCAGCATGCAGAGCAGAAACGTGGGAAAAAAGAGGAAGATGCACAGGACCATGCCACCTTAGAAGGTAAATGTCTTCCTTAAAAGGGGGAAATTTCTTCCTCTACTTTTTGAAATCATGTCATTATTTGGTCCCAATAGCTGAGATTAAAGAAGCAGTCTCATTCTCAAGCCAAGATCTCACTGGAGACTCTGAAGAGACCCTTGAGGTCAAGCAGCATTATTAAAGATGTATTAACAGAGCATTAACTATTCTTTCTATGCAGCAGGAATACGGTTTGCTAAATTTTGCCTTGAGAAGCTGAAGACAGGATCTGATAATGTGAAATATCAAAAAACTCCAAAAATAATAGGTGCTGACATCTTGATTTATAAAACTGATGCATGAAAGCTGCAGCTGGCTGGAAGGAAG
Organism: Hypotaenidia okinawae; assembly: GCA_027925045.1. Classification (NCBI taxonomy): domain Eukaryota; kingdom Metazoa; phylum Chordata; class Aves; order Gruiformes; family Rallidae; genus Hypotaenidia; species Hypotaenidia okinawae. Next base: position 49,218,208 of record BSDF01000002.1, on the reverse strand, counting down.
ACATTGCCTTGCAGGGTGAGTGGCCACTATTGCCTTACTTCAGGGACTTGGTGCATATAGAGTCACAGAATGGTTGATGTTGGAAAGGATTTCTGGAGACCATCTAGTCCAATCCCCTACTCAAAGCAGGTTACCCTGGAACTCTGTCAGGTTGTGTTTTGAATACCTCGAAGGTGGTAGACTCCATAATCTCTCCATGAAGCCTGGGCCAGTGCTCAGTGTGTTCACAGTGAAAATTTTTTCCACTCTCTGAAAGAATTTCCTGTCTTTCAACTTGTGTTTCTTGCATCTTGTCCTTTCACTGGGCACCACTGAGAAGAGTCATGCTCTGTCTTCATTATATCTTTCCACCAGACATCTGTAAGCAGTAATAAAATTTCCCTGTCCCAAGTCCAGGGTGAATAATCCAGCTATGTCAGTCTCTCACCATATGAGAGACAAGCCAGTCCTTTGATCACCCTTATGGCCCTGCACTGGACTCACTCCAATAACTCCGTGTTTGTATTAGACTGGGAAACACAGAATTGGACACAGTACTCCACACGTGCCCTCACCAGTGCTGAGTGGAGGGCAAAGATTGCCTCCCTCAACCTGCTGGCAACTTTCTTCCTAATGCAGCCCTGGACACTGCTGACTTTCTTTTCTGCAAGTGTGCATTGCTGACTTACATTTAGTTTGTTGTCCAAGACCTGCAGGTGCTCCTTTGTAAAGCTGATTTCCACCCAGTTAGCTCCCAGTCAATACTGGTTGGTGCATGCAATCATTCCTCTCTGGGTGCAGAACTTTCCCTTTGTTGATTTTCATGGAGGTCATGTTGGCTTATTGATCCAGCTTGTCAAGGTCCCCCTAACTGGGACCTCGTGACCATTTGCTGCACTGGTCACTCTCCCAGTTTTGTATCATCAGCAAACTTGTTGAGGGTGCACTCTGTCCAATGAAGAAAAATACTATTGGACCTGGTACTAACCCTTGGGGTACTCCACTAGTAACTGGCCTCCAGCTACGCTTTGTACCTCTGATCACAACCTTCTATGCCTGGCAGCTCCCCCTTTTCCCAACCCACCTTGTTGTCAACTTATCTAATCCATATTTCATCATCTTGTCTATGATGATATGGGAAACAGTGTTGAAAGCCTTACAAAATTGAGGCAAAGAAATCCACTGCTCTCCCCTGAGACACCAAGTTAGTTACCTCTCTCACCACAGAAGGTTACCAGGTTGGTCCTGATTTCTAACAGTACCAGGGGATTTATTTGTTTTAACAGTAAGATTTTATTTTATTTTTGTCATAAGGACTCCTTCTTATTTCATTCTTTTTCTTCTTTCTTTCTCCTTTTCATTCTTATTTTAGCTACTTGGGAAGATGCAAACAAAAATATATGCTGATGAGAACATTTTTTTAAAGCCAAGCCTCATAGAAGCTCTCCCACAGTGCTTAGGCTTTGGACAGGGATGGTTTGTGGCATTGAACATGCAAAGGTATAGTCAGCAAGTCTCATAAGCCAGAATAACACAAAGACATTTCTAGCAAATATAAACTCATTCTCCAGGTTCTTAATTTATAAAGTGCTGTGAAAACAAACAGGACATGACTTCCCAAAGGTATCAGTGGAAAACCCATTATCTTGATGGGACCACAATGCCGGTCTATAAACACTACCTGCAAACAGTCATGAGATTTGAGCCATAGCTCATTCTCACCTACCCACAGGCTTCCTAAAAGCAGGTAGCAAGCCTGGGCAGGGAGAGGACACTTCATCACATAGGCCTTTGCCTCAGAACCTTTGGTATACATGCAAGCTGATCCTCCAGGCAAGTTTCCTGATGCCCTCACATATGCATGCATGATGCATCTTCATCTTTTTGTCTTAATAATTCTTAATAAAATCATAGACCCTGTAGAAGAGACTCCTTTTTTTTTCTCCACTCATTAATTAAAAGGGTCTTAAGATGCACTATTTCATTTCCCACTAAGCTGACACACATTACCTTACTAACTTTGAACAATATAAACTATGCATTATAGGTATTTTTACTCTCAAATCAAATGATTTTTACTGCATATCATTAAACTGGGGGTCTTTTTACTTGAAAGGTAACATGTAGTTTTCAAGATGAGTTACCTTCTCTATCAACAGTTGGTTCATGAAACAAGAGTGAACTTATTGATTACTATTCCTACAGTAATTGGCTAGAATTCTTTAAAAAAAAAAAATAGTGAATCCTGTCATTGCTCTTTGTGTTCTGTCACACAGAATTCTGTTGGCAACACTATGCAGAGGAAAAGGTATATAGCATTGATACAAATACCAAGAAGGAAACAGTGTCTCAGGTCAGTGAAACAGGGCCATAGGGTCACAAAAGGCATTCCCCTACACATAAGAAGTGATGAGGTAGATTTAAGGCATCCCAACAAAAAATCCATATTATGTCTTTCTGACATATGCCAGAGCCACTATATGTCATTCAGTGAAACAGAAGTGAAATTATGTGTGTCTTATTTTTTGGATATGTAACTGGTAAAGCTTACTGCAATGTCCTACAGTGACTGTGAAGCCAGACTCAAGCCAGAACTGGATGAATAAGAAGTTTAGTGGGTATTTAAATTAAGAAATGTTAGGCACAGAGAGAAGAAAAATCACATAACTCCCTACTAGATCTTGTGATGTTTTATATCTAATAACTAGGACCAGGGAAGTAAAATCCCACATGAAAAAGCACATCCCATATAAACCAAGTGTGGTTCTTGTCAGTGTAGATTACAAAGCACATAGATACCGATACGTCTCTGTTTCTCAGAAAGAAATAAAGAGAGGTACATGAAACATCTCAGGCAACAGAAACAGGAGAGGTACCTTCTAAAGTAGAGTTACCTTCTAAGGTAATCATTGAAGAACTTGTCTACTCAGTGGTTTAACCAAACTGATAGCATCCAATAGGCCTTCTGAAAGATGGGATCCACAACTAACAACATGCATTCTCTCGTGGCATTACAGCTATTTTAGCTGAATGAGACAGATTCTTAGAGCTAAATGAATTTAGATAACAAATACTCTTACTGCTTATTTCCATGAATACATATCTCTGTGTGTTCATTTCCCTCCATGTCTGAATTTTGTAGACTAGTTCTCATCAAAACCGGCAGGGTATATAGGTAGTCTATACCCACACACAGATAACGTATCCACAAGAAACCAGGTATGCTCCATTCACATGCTCACAAAACTGCTTCTCTGATTTGGAGCCCTCCACCCGATCTATCCATTACATGGCTGATATTGCTGCAATGTACATTCCAGTGAGATGGGTATTTTGTTGACATTTTTCAGGTGCTGTTTGCCAACAGAGGCTCAGAGAACATGTTCTCAGCTCCTGAGTCTCCAGTATCAAATGAATGCACTTTCCAGACCTAAGGAAAGACTCAGTGGGGACTAATGCCAACTCATGTGAGCTCCTAGAGCAGTAAAATGATTCACATAATAGACGAAGTCCTTTATAAATAGGCTTGATTGTTCATGATGCCCTTGCCACTTCTATGTTACCTACTGAGCAGTTCTATTAAGTATATCAGTGTTCTCACTGGGCTGCTACAAAGATAGTTAAGAAACCTCCTTGGGGACATAAGGTGGTTTGAACTGGACAGGCAATAAAACACTGCTTGCATTGCACTTACTAGGCCAAATAACTCAACATCTTCAAACAAATAATGTTAAACATATATATTATTTCTATAGCTAACAAGGGTAAATTTGAAGGAGTAGGGAAGGCTTTCTTGCTGAGTATTGATACTAATGTGCTTCAGCGCTACACACAGCAAGCCTGTCCTACCAGTAAAAACAGCTTTGTTCTTAGTTCACAAAGCAGTGCAAATAATGTGTATTTATTACAGCAGCCTCAAATGGCTTCCTGGAGCCTCCTTCTTATCTTTTAATAGGGAAGATTTTTGTCTCTCTTGTTCAAATTCACACAGAAAAACGAGGAGCATTAAACACATTCAATACTGTTCATTCATGTGCAGCATTATAAAGAGATTCTAGAAAATCTCACACTGGGAAGTTACCCCTTTTGACTAAGAAAAGGCTCTGCAGCATGTACCACATTTCCCTTTAGGTAATATCACTCTCAACCTAGTTTGCACACAGTCAGACCTATAAAAGAAGGTTGGCACTGGTGACCTGGCAGGGCAGAGGTGTTTCCTTCCTCCTGCTGCTCCTTTCAGTGCGATGAAGGATGTTTCAATCTGTCAGCTCTTAACATTCCTAGGACCAGAAGGGAGCACTTTATGATAGCCACAGTACAATTCCTTAGCTGCATTCTTCTGGCAAGCTCCATTTTGACCAGCTGTTCCACAGGACAGTCTGCTCTACAACAGGTCAGGACATCAGAACTTTATTGCTACAAGGACCAATAATTATCAAAACATCCCTTAGACATCTTTTTTTGTGGTCAAGAAGCCTGCCTGCTGCAGCTGCTTCTCTGTCTCTATTTGGGACCACAGGCCTTGGACTTTTAATAAAGGAAAGCATCCTCTTTCCTTTAATAAAATTGGCTAGATGGGACAGGGACAGACTGGTATCTCCAGAATACCCAGAGATAACTGGGATAAAGAGAAAGAGATAGAGAATCATTTCAGTCCGAAAAGACCCTCAAGATCATTGAGTCCAATCATCTATCCAGCCCTACTAGGTCAACACTAGACCAAGTCACTAAGTACAGTATCTACTCTTCTTTTAAACACCTCCAGGGATGGTGACTCAATTACCTCTCTGGGCAGCCTGTTCCAGTATCTAGCAATCCTTTCTATAAAGAAATTTTTCCAAATACCCAACCTAAACTTCTCCTGATGCAGCTTCAGACCTGTACTCCTTGTACTAGCTGTAAGGGAGAAGTGACCAACCCTCACCTCACTACAACCACCTTTTAGGTAGTTGTAGAGAGTGATGAGATCTCCCCTCCGTGTCCTTTACTCTAGACTAAACAATCCCAGCTCCCTCAGCCACTCCTCATAAGATTTGCCTTCTAAATGCTTCACCAGCTTTTTAGCCCTTCTCTGGACATGCTCAAGCATCTCAGGCAAACAGTGGCAATGCACTATGTTAGTTGGGTTGGTGCTGAGCGATCATTACTGGTGCTATTTCCTATTTAGAAAACTACCCTGTTCTAACGACTTTGCCTATCTCCTCTGCATTACAGAACAATAGTGAAGTACAAAGCATCTTCCCTACCAAAAGTTAGCTACAGTCTAAGGCTTTTGTTTTTAACCTTTTTCCTACTTTGGTAAAGATATGCAGACAAGGATCTGCACACTTGCAGGTCCTCTAAAAGACACAGCCTCCTAAAAGACACAGCCTTTTAGGATGTGTCTCTGTTTCAACTCTTGCCAGTAAGCAGCATTTATGCTTCAAATTTCTAATCAGGTGTTCAGGACTCAAATGATGGCAGGTGTTATTGTGCTTTAATGGCAGTGATTATAGTTACTCATCAGAAATTTACTGTAGCAAGAATACACTGGATCCTTGTCTTCACTAAGTACTACTGCTGCTGCATATATGTCTCCTTTTCCATATATGTGGAAGTAGGTGTTTGACTGTAGATCAAATAATTTTTGTCCTGGGACAAAAAGAGTCTCTATAAACAAGCCTGAAAAGTCATATGTAGCTCCAAGAAGATATATACAGAATAATTTTCCACCCTCTCAACTTCACTGTGGGAAAGAATTGGGCTTGACTGCCAGCATTGCTGCCATGTCAGAACTCAGCTTAGTTCCACCTGTGCTTGCCAAAGGCTTATTCATATCTAACTCTGGACTTGAACATCCCTGGTTTTAAAGAAACTTTAGATCAAAGCTTTCCATCAAGATCTTATCACACTACTATGCTGCCACTTCAGAAAGTCCATCATATCAAGTTCACTGCATGTACTGAAAGAATAAATAATTCATTAAATCAATATGCCTTCTAGCACAGCCACACAGCGGTACAGTGAAGAGTAAACTAACTACAAAAAGATTAAAAGGATTAATAAGTGTTTAATACACAGTTTAATGATTAATCAATTTTTAGATTTCTACCATAAAAAAAATCCAGAGCTTTGTTATAGATTTGTTCTGCTATACCTGCAACTGATTCAATGTATAATTGTAACAGGTTTTAACATCTATTGTTTGTGTCTTTGCTACTGATAAAGCATTTAGAAATTAAACATCAATCTAATGTTAAAACTAAAAACCTGTTCTATTTTACAGACGTCCTTTAACCACATCTTTATCATACTGGTACCAAACACCTACCATTTCATGCCTCATATTACCACTTTACTCACTTGCTCTCTTTCCCCTTAGGGAATAGTGTTTATCAGTGCAGCATTTTGGTTTTCAATGAGAATTTATTCACTCTGTCTCTTGTAAAATCTGGAAAATCTTCAAGAGAGAGACTTGTCTTGTTTCCTGTACAATCTGTTCCTTATCACTTTTATGTATGTGGAAACCCATAACGAAGTAAAAGCCCTGACCTTATAACACCATCACCCATTGCCACACAATGCTACTCAAACATAAGATGAATTCTGGCAGAGTATGTGCAGTCACTGCTCCCACTGGGAAACTAATGTTCATGTACAAGTTAAAACAGTCAGCAATTCTGATTTAAAATAACCATGATACATTTACTCCCACTTAATTCCTCATCACAGAAAGAAGGTAATACACTTTGATCTGGGATTTTGGTCAAGCTTCATCTCTGTTAGTTAAACACACTCATAAATCACACAGCTGGATTATAAAAGTTGCTACAGAGATGTAATGGCCATTGAAAAGCATTTGAGGTATTGTACAACAGCCTCATTAAAAAAAAAAAACAAACCAAAACCAAACAAACCAGTGATAGAAAGCCTGTGTTACATGAAGAGCGAACTGATTAATGGAGAAACATAGATAAGTAGGAATCAGTGGGAAGCCAGCCTCCAATGGAGGTGCTGTCTAATAGGATTTTGTGAGGATCAGATCAAGTCTCTACTGCAGATCTAAAAAGCACATCTGCTAAAACTGTGCAAATGACAGAGGCTGACAGATTTCTGTGAAGTGCTGGGCTGTATTGTGAAGAGAGTCAGAGAAGCAACTGAGCAGGCTCTTAGCAGAGTCGAGGCAGAGGGCTAATGTGACAAGTAAGGGTCATCCTGGAGTCCCAGCAACTGTTTCACCTTTGTGTACAATAGGAGTTGGGTGATCAGCACTGAAGTATTGCGTTCTTTTCCTTTTTCTTTATTTTTCAGGACATATAAAATCATAATAACATAATACTGTGATCTCAGAAAGTCATTAATAAATTTAATTACTCATAAATTCACCTTTCAGCAGAAGACTTAGAGTAAACATTTTGTCTACAAACGTAGACAGAATACTCTGACAGAAACTAATGACTACAAAATATAGTTAAGGACCAAATTTGTGTCTGAAGAGCAGTAACACCTGGAATAAACTAAAGGAGGAGTCTGATTCTAGATTGCAGAGGTCGTTTTGACAAAAACTAGATGCTGTTTGGAGGATACACTATTGCTAAACTCTTCAACTCAGTTCAATTGGTGATGATTTATGGACTAATATACTCAAGGTTAGAGTCTAATGGTCCCATCTCACCTTGAATTCTTCACATTCTTCTTTACAGCAAGAAGAACGATTTCAAAGATTAAAATACCAATGGATAAGATTGTCACAGCCCTTACATGCTTGTACAAGGATATATAGCCCCATCATCTCTGCAGTAAGTCTTAATCTGGTAGAGGAATAAACTGACTGCCTCTTGCTATAAGCAAGACAACAGAAAAAGAGAAGAACATTCCAGTTTACAAACCCTTTTGTGTAAAGCCAAATTAGGACAGTCACAGGACACTGTAAGCTTCTCCTCATTAGTGGAAGAAGACATTTGGCCTCAAGGCAGGAAAACATCCTTCTTAAAAGGCAGTCATGCAAAAGTCTGCAGCAGACGGACACTCTGATGCTTTTTCCCTTCTGAGGGCTGTGTTTTTACAAACTGAACACACCATCTCCCACCTGAGGGGCTCTATACAGTTAAATACTGTGCACCACCCTCCCAGAGCTTCACACTGAACGTCTCCCTCAACTCCGAAAGATGCAGAGTGTGAAGTGCTGAAACCTCAGGACTCAGTCTGGGTATCCAAATTTCAGCAGCATTGCTCTGCAAAGCTGGCTAAACCCACATTTCTGAACTTCTCGAAACCAAGTTGAAGACAGAGCAGTGTATCCTATTAGAGCTTTTTATGAGTAGGTATGAGATTTCTTACCATTGAGAGCACACCAACAACTGAAAACACCGCATTGGATTAAGAGAATGTTTTCCTGGCAGTTGTAAGTACAAACACCAAGCAAATAATCACTCCCTGTTGTAACATAAACAAGGCAGCATATCAAAGACATTTCTTTTAAAAGAAATACAAGCATTCAGCCTGGTGCTTGCCTATTGAGACAAAGTTTATTCTACACAAGTGTCAGGTTCACCTCTTAGAACAATCTTTAGGCTGTTCTGGCAAGTCAGAGACACTGACAGTTCTGTAAGCCTGTAATTGCCCACTTACCCACCCCAGTGAGGTGTTCAGAACATTGATGTTTTCCTCTTCTTGCCACAAGTATAATCGCTTTGTTTATAAAAGCAATTTTAAGCCCCAAGCTTGTATTAAATACAAAAGTAACTTATGGGCTAGTTAGAGGTTCCCTTTCCCCATTGCCAGAATGCTACCTGTAAGGTAAGATACTCAGGTGGAAGTATCATAAATAGGTATATTCTAAAAGTAGAACAAAGGTGACATTGCTTCTTAAGGCCATGCAAGTATATGCACACAAGTAGAACGCACACAGATCACATATGTGCTCCCTGAAAGAATGGATAACAACAAAATATAGTCTACATTGTTCTACCACATCTCCCTGTCCACAGATGGTTCAAGACATTCATGACTAAACATGACTGGAGCTACCAGTTTTTCCATGTAACTACCCCTACTGTAGCATACAAGAATCTCAAAACTATCATCTGTTCTTGAGATACTTTTGAGATTCAAATTTCATTTTATCCTTTCTTGCCTCAATTTCCCAACTCCTAGGTAAAAACGTTGGGAAGAAAAAAAAAGCACAAAAATATTTCATAATTTATGTTAATAAGAATTCCTACCCCTTTCCCTTTACAAATAAACAAAAAAAAGAGTTGGCAAGGAAGAAACATCAGTATCTGTGATTATTCTTAACTCCTCTAAAAGTAATTGGGACAGTAAGTCAACAACAGAAAAGATATTAATACAGAAATGGTGCCCAATTTTTTTAAAATCCCTCTTGTGGTGCATTTTTTGCATCTCTCATTCACACAGCAGCCAAATTAGATGGGCACTGAAGTAATATTAAAAATGTTTAAAGACTGGGGTCCTTTAGTAGCTGACAGATTCACTCTTACAAAACTCATAGTTTAACATTTGATAAAACACTGTGACTAAAGCTTGCATAACAGTAACACTTTGGACACCCTACTGAGATTTTTGCTGTGCTTTGTACTTTGTGTGAAGGCATTACCTCTCAAGGTCAGGAGGATCAGCCTGTTCTCCTTAAAAGTTTCTTTGGGGAAATAGTCCAGGAGTGTTATGAAAGCCACACACCATTGCTAAAGCATCTTTATCCAGATGGATCTTTAGAAAGACATCAACCCACCTTGCTCTAGACCTTTGCACTCTGTGCTCAGGTCTGGCATCCCCTCTGCCAAGATTAGCTGGCACATACAGTGGGGATCACAGAATCCTGTAAATTCAACAGCTCTCACATCGAGTCACAGTCTGTCACTGATACAGAGGCTAAACAGAGCTCTTATGAAAAGCTGCACGTCTGGAAAGTATGCAATCATTGATTTATAAATTAGTACATCCAAGTTAGGTAGATTTTAATAGAAAGACATTGGAGCTTCAAAAGAGACTCATCTCTGAAAATATTTGCTGGACTTTCTATCTGCTATTTGTGCCTTTGGGTGACACTCATGTACACTGAGTATTTGGGAATCTTACAGGAAAGTGTTACATACTGGATGTGCTACTGATAATGCACAGTTTTAAAGGTTTATACATAGTAATAATGATACAGAAATCAAAATCACAACTTACACTGCAAAAGGGCCAGAAATCAAACAGACATCATGACCATGACCTAAACATCCAGATTGCTTCCTGAATGCAGTTTTTCCAGATCATTTCCTGAATCTAATCTTACTGAAGAATAGCTGTACTGGAGTTGTATACCTGAGTCTATCCATCAACCTGTTCTCATCAGTACCTACAATAGGAGCTTAGGGAAAAATACAAAAACATGACAGGCATTTCCCTCTCATATGCTTTTAGCTTCTGGCAAGCTTTACTTCCAATGTGATGTGGTAGTAATTGTGATATTAATACATTCATGATTCTAGATCCAGAAGCACTTCACATGCTGTGGGTTGCCACAGTTAGTTTACAGCATGAAGAACAGACACATATGGAAGGCAGATGAGAGCAGAACTAGTACGCCTGAAGAGCTGTTTGCTTTTCCCGTACCGCGCAGTTAGCTCTGTGCAGCTTAACTGGGAAAGAGGGGGAAAGATGATAATCTTTAGAAGACACTGTGTGGTCATGAATAAGATTTTTTGCTTTTATGAAGTGTCAGTTAATTCTGAGGTATCTAGCAATGTACAGAATTGGTCATTTCAACCTTTAACTTGCAGGATTGCAGGAACCAGCAAATATTTTAATTAACGTGCCCAACTTATGTAACCACTTTGTGCACAGGCATAAATTATCAATTTTGAATGATCATAAACAACTCCAAAAAAGGAGCAGTCCACGTGAATCAATAGTACCAAAGCAAAGTTTGCTAATGTGTTCACACTGAATGAGACACTTGGTAAGAAACCTGGTATAGAATTTGTGCAGGAGAACATACTTTCATTCAAAGACAACACACTCTGTGTCTTATGGAAAAAACCAGCTTCAGCATTTCTTGCAGCTCTAATCTAAAAATATGCCATTCTAAAATGAAAGACCTTTTTTACTACTGGATAGAGGGGAAAAAAAAAAAAAGACAGAGCTGAGAAATTCAACTTTTATTTTCAAGCTTCTCTCAGGATTTTTCAGGTGGTTTAATAATCGTTATAGGAAGCCTGTAAATTATATCCAGAAAAGATAATCAGAAACAATTCCCAATTCCACAGAAACATTTGTTTGATAAAGAACCTTAATGCTTTTGTTTTCATTTAAAGAAATAAGCCTAAAGTTCCCTGCTGGAGGCGAATTTGAATTGCCACTAATTTTGCTGAAGAATTGCTCTAGCTTGCTATTTCCTTTTTTCACTACAACTGCCATCCATCTAGGGCTGGCTTGCTACAGCTCATCAGGATTCTTAAGCAGCAACATATAGACTTTGTAAACCAGTACTAATTTTATTCATGCTGTGTGCATTTCTAGTTGTAAAATATTAAAGCAGGACCTGTAGACAGGTGAACAGTTAAAGATGAAACTAAAAAAAAACCAAACAAACACCCTAAGCAATTAGACTCTGCTCAAATTAATCACAAACTTTAACGCCCAGAGTGCACTGGACCCATTTAAAATTTGCCTAAGTCCTTACTTTTGTCAGTGATGCGCTCACCTGAGCAGTCCCACTGAACGGTCTCACCTACAGTCTAATCCATGGCATCACTCTTAATTCCTGTATTTTCAGCTGTTCCTTGATGTTCGTAAATGTGGTACAAATCAATTCCTTAACAGAACATTCTCATTTTTCTCCCACAAAAAAAGTGAACCCACCTTGTTTATACCAGTGAACATAGAAGTCAACTGAACAATTATCCCTCCTACTGCTGGAAATTTGCCAGTGAAGGTGAAAAAGGTTAGCGAAACGTGGTAAAATCTGTAGCATAGGGCCCTCCACATAAGGACCCTTCCAAACAAGGCAACAAAGATTAGCTCCACGTTAAATTTCTCCTGCTTTCACAGCCTGAATCAACTGTTCCACCATGGCAAGGGTGTGCTAAAACAGCAGGAAGAATGAAAGTCTTTGGAGTTTGCTGTGCTGCAGCCGGGCTGATAAGGGTGTTATGTACCATGTGGAGCCAGAAGACAGCACAGTATTTCAGAGGCTAGTTGTAGTATATCTCAAAGTGCTCAGCATCTGGCAATATGAAGCTTCCTACAGAGCAAAGCAACAAAAATCAGGATCACTTTATTTCCATCCCTCTGCGTGATCTTCCCTTTTAGGGAAATACTTGCCTATTTTTTGTTGGTTTTTATTCAGTAGTAATAGGTGTGGGGAGGGACAGCTATGCACGAAACCAAAACTAAACTATTCAAACCATAAACCGGAGTATCAAAAGGAACATCAGGTACAGAATATTTCTATGACACCTGTGTCCATAAAGGTGAGTGCCAACTACACAAAGAAGGAGATTGTTCAAGGCAGCTCCACCAGAAGAGGTGGTCTCCTTGTGCTTAATAATTTATTGATGAAATTAGAAGCAGCCTCAGGGTGAGGCTGTCTGGGTAGAGAACCAGAAGCAGAGTAACTTGGTCTTAGAGCAAGGTACAAAGCTACTGGACAGTGCTCCGTGCTGCTGCTGTGATAATTGGGCTGTATTTGAGTATCATGATCAGAGTCTGCAAGTTAATACCTTTTAACCAAAATGGAATATGACTAATTTTTGACACTGATATCCGACCCATACCAGCCATTTGCCTTCCATCCCAAATGAGATGCAAGGCATGCACAGCTAAGTACACTCACACTATCCCTCATACTTCTCCTAGAATTCCTGCTGACTGTTCTTTTTTAGCACTTTCATTTCATCCTCCTCTTACTGCTCTACTCAGCTGGAAGAACATTCAGCTGTCTTAATCTAGGCCTCACTATATAAATACTCTCATGTTTTAATTGACATTTTGTTATTCAGAAGCAAGAACAATGGGAAGAGTTCTTCATGCTTCAGTGAGAACTGTAATACTACTGGTATCAGCATAGTAAGGAAGACTTCTCTGTTGCATTCATTATTCATTCAAGGGGAGAGCATAGTTCAAGCATGCAACTTATTCAGAGCAGACATTTTATTAAATCACAGTTAACTCTTTCAAAACAACATGACACCAAGAAACACACTGACTTTTGACAGCTGATCCTCATCTTATCTTTACATTAAAAAAAAACCCATCTCACAGTGATGCAGTTAGGAAACCACTCACCTGAGCATTGGAAGTACGGGACTCTGTAAGGACAAGGGTAGAGCTAAGCTGAGTGTGTGCTTAGGGTTCCACATGGCATCAACCTCAGATCATGTAAGCGACCCTGGTATCAGCAATGCCTGAAGTATACTTCCTTAGTATCCTTCTAAGCCTGAAGAGAATCCAAGGAATCAAGCAATCTCTCCCCATATGTTAAATTAGGCACCTCCTTTTTCCAGGCACGGGGTGGGGGAGAGGGAAATGTTCTTTTGTTTCCTAAAATCACTAAAAGTCAAGATTGAATTTCTAAGTCAAAGGTTATATTTTCTGTGCAGTTAGGGGTACTATGCAACAAATGGCTGAATACACAGCCTCCTTTGTATCACTTCTGTATGATGTCATCCATTTGTCTAAGGTATCCCTGAATCTGCATTACTGGTCAGAAAAATCCCAACAGAAATGCCACCTTTGACAAGCACAAGGCAGGTTGATGAAAAAAATCAAAGTCAGGAATGTATTGACTAAGGCCCAGATTTTGCAGACAGTGACTTAACTGCATCGGTTTTGCTCATAAGCAGTTTAAATGGACTAGACCTCACAAAGCCAGAGATTCGTAAGAACAGGGTCATTTCCATTTCCTGAATCATTTTCCATTCCATAGCAGGGCTGGATGCTATAATTTGTTTATTTATAATTTATGTGTGATTTTATTAATGGAGAAAATAAATATATTCTTTCAGGAGGAAATGTCCCATTCATGCTGATACGCTTTGAGTGTGTCTTGCTGTTCATTGTATTTTAACTAGGTACTTCCCAAAAGGCTTTAAAAAAATGTTCAAATGTATAGAACAGATTTTTAGAACAGACTTGCAGAGTCAGAGCATGGCTGAGGCTGAAAGACCACCACCAGGTCCAAACACCCTACCCAAAGCAGGGTGAACTGCAGCAGGTGGCTCAGCTTTTGAGGATCTCTAAAGACAGACTTCACAACCTCTGAGCAACCCATTTCAGCATTTCAACAAAATTCAAAAGCAAAACAGACTGTTCTTATGTTGAAATGGAATTTTGTATATTTCAGTCTGCAGCTATCTCCTGTTGGCCTTTTTTCTTTGCTCTGGGAACCACTGGGAAAAGTCTGACTCCATCTTTTCTTCTCCCATCAGATGTTTATACATCTTGATGTTACCCCTGAGCCTCATCTTCTCCAAACTAAACAGTCCCAGTTCTCAGCCTCTCCTTACATGACAGATGCTCTAAGCCCTTATTCACCTTCATGGTCCTTCACCTGACTTGCTCCAACACGGCCATTTGTCTCTCAAACCGTGGAACCCAAGACTGGAGCACAGCACTCCAGATGTGGCCTCACCAGCACTGAACAGAAAGAAATGACCACCTCCCTTAGCCTGGCAACTCTGTTCCTAACGCAGCCCAGGATGTTGTTGACATTCTAGCTGCAAGGGCACACTTCTGACTCTGTGCCCACCAGGACCCCCAGGTCCTTTTCACCATCACATTTTCTTTTGATTTCATGTTCCAAATTTCTGTCTGTCATGGTTTAGCCCCAGTCGGCAGCTGAGCACCACGCGGCTACTTGCTCACTATCCCCCACCCCCCACCTCAGTGGGACAGGGAGAAGAACAGGAAGATAAAGGCAAACCTCATGGGTTGGGATGAGGACAGTTTACTGGGACAGCAAAGGGAGAGATAAAGAGGCATAACAAAATACATAATATTGATGATACACAATATGTTTTCCCACCAAACCATGTAACTCAGACCCACCCCGAAGACAGACCATCCCCAGGCTGCACACTCCTCCTCTGCTATCACCCCTTTATACCAAGGGATAGCCCCTTTGGTTAGTTTGGGTCACCTGCCCTGGCTGTGTCCCCTCCCAGCTCCTCAGGCACTTGGTTTTCCCCTGTCTTCTCATTAGCAGGGCAATATGAAAAGCTGAAAAGTCCTTGACTGCTCAGCAACAACTAAAACCATCAGTGTGTTATCACACTGCTCTTATCCTAAATCCCAAACACAGCACTACACCAGCTGCTAGACAGAAAGTTAACTCTATCCTAGCCAAAACCAGGACACTGTCTTAAAAGGCAAGCACCAATACCTTATCTGTTCATGATCTGCATTACCTGTAGCACCCTTTACCCTCAAAGAGGCTAAAAACTTCAATGTGAACTAAGTGAAAATACTTTTTTAAAGCCTAGTATAGCTACAGGTACAAGAACACAGTGAAAGAAGAGCAACTTTATTGTACAGTTAATTTTTATTTGAATTAGTGAGGCCCTCTATGTGACTATATCTGCATGGTATTGTTTACATGGTGAATTCATGCACTAAACTGAGGTGTTTGTGCTAATGAATCAGGTGTACTTTCTTCCATTTGCTAAAGTGCCATTAACATATGAAAATATTTTCTTGGAACAATTCCTAGGATATCCCCCTCCCTGACCCTGACTTCATTTCAAAGGTAATAGACCTTAGCCTGAATGTTATCCTTGTTGCTTTCTGAGAATACAATAGCAAGCTCAGGGAAAGAGGAACATTCAACCTTACTTGACTCACTTTTAAAAGAAACCAAGTTCCTAAATGCTTCAGTGCAATTTATGGATCATCTGCTTCAGTGTATCTGAATACTTAAATTGACATAGACGCCAAAGAACTGTCAAACACCATGAACAGGACTGTTCAATTATCCAGGCTTATTCCCATTTCATCAGGAACATCTGGAGCCATGAACCAGTGCAAACAGAAATAAGAAGGCATGAAGTTTTTGCTAACAGATGTTTAAATAAAGAACAGAATTTAAAATGCAGATATCTAACAACAAGGATATTTAATTTAGAGAATAAATATTGTGCTGGAGTGCTTCTGTGTCTCTATTTTTGTCCACTCCCTACAGAAAGTTAAATATTGCTGTATCTAGCCACAGCTGAACCTTGGAGCAAGTTTAGGTATGTATTCAGAGCCCTAGGAATATTCAGTCATGTGAGCTGTCCAGTGACAATCTAGCAACTCACCTTTTCCCATGACAGCTTGCTTAGTGCCCTTCCCCCAAACATTACAGTGATTCCAGAATACTGATTTCATAAAACAGTATTACAGAAAACTTCAAAACCACAGATCTTTGGTTCTTAAGTGCTCTTGAAAATTCTACCCACGCTTATTTCTTTGCTAACTTTACAGCAAAATAGACGTGCTTTTAATTGCTCAAAAATAAGGGTTTCTCCTGTCTAACCAAATAAGATAGACCTGAAATAAAAATAACTGGATTGCTAGGTTCATAGCTCTGAGACTGCCAACTAGGCACGTCTGAAATACAGGTTGATAACTGCAATAAGCACTGACAGAAAATAGTGTGAAGATAAATGCCAACAGTTTAAAACAAAGTTACATACTCTTTTCTACCCTGAATCTTCTTTTTACTATTACTTTAAGTGCATTAACAATGATCCTTTCTGCCTCAACAGATCCAGTGAGACATTATTAACACAATTTCCACAATTGTCAGGGATATTTTTGCAGCAGAAATGCTAATGTAGACATTAGCTTAGAGACAGGAGGAGCTGCAGTATTTCCTCGCACAGCATTAGTTTTACTGTTGAAAGTTGCCATGACTGTGACTGGGTTGAGAAGCTTTTTCTGTGTTGATAAATACTACTGTCACTGTCAGAAGCTCAGAGTCCAGTAAAAGCCTGCTGCTTGTAGGGAACAACTGTATTCCTGTATCATTACAAATTCTTGTGTGCCATAAGCTGCACACGGTTGAACTCTGCCTTCCCCTTTAATTTCAATGGAGGAAATTAGGCCAATGCTAAGTACCTTTGGAAACCTCTCAAGGCAGTTTTTGGTACAGACCACCTGTCCTTCTGGGCATATCCTTGGGCAGTATGTGGCCATTTTTCTTCAGAGAATTGTGCTTGAGCTTAGGATCATGAAAACAGCAGTCAAGAACCTTTGCTATATCCTTGTTTCTCTTTTAGTGCTTGAAGACTAGAGATTACTTCAGAAATAAACTTTTGCAATTACCATTATTCTGTCCATCACAGGTTATAACCAAAAAGGCAAAGCTGAAGGCACAAATGGGGCTGCTGTATGCAGTCAACCAGGTTGTGGGTTTGAAAGAGTAAGAAATAGGCAAGTTCTGCACTGAAGGAAACCATTAGAAAAATCATGGCAAAATTGCCAATACAGGAATGTGAAGAAAGAAAAAACCCCAAAACCCAAACAAAACCCCACCAGAAAACAAAACCCAAACAACTGAAAAACATGAGATAGGTGTCGTGTGTGTTGACAGCACAACTTTCTGTGAGTTAAGCCTCCCCTGTGACCACATGCCACTGACACATCCTCCTTACTTTTCAGGAATGACCAGCTTTAGCCTTCTTTTTTTTTAATCATTAAAAAAAAATAATCTCCAATATAGTACAATTTCCTTCTATCAGAGATATCATTACCTTTTACAGAAGTAAACTGAGGTATCTCATTATTTAGCCTTGCAGGACTCGTTGTTCCTCTGGACTTCTCACCATAGCTACAGACCTTCTCATAAACACTTCTTGTGGGAAAACCTTGCAGCTCAGGAAACTGACAACAGAAAACACAGTGTTTGAGAGGGATTGCTGGAGTACGTAGGGCTGTCAAAAACTTAATGCCAAAGAGAGTTTTCATGGGCACATAAAAGCTACATCAGGTTCAGAGTGGTAAGTACTTAACAATTTAAACTGTTTGTTCCTCTCCTTTAGCATTGTCCTTTATTCTTATTTCAGAATTCAATGTAGATTTTTATGTCCTTTTTATACAAAATTTGTTTGAACTTTGTGCTTATGAAGAGAAGAGAGAGTAAAACTCACAACCATCCAATTTCATTTTAGCTGGAGGAAAGCAAGCAGCAGGAGCAGAACAACTCCATAAGGGATAACAAGCCAGGAACCAACCAGAGGTGACCACAACACTGGAAGGTCCCTCACTCACCACAGCACACTCCTAGAGCACTTGACCATGGCAGGCAGCACAGTGGTAAGGCAGTAAATCAGGTCCAGGGTCCAATCTGGTGACCCACACAGGAGATGAAGTCAGAGACAAGCCTAGATATAATGTTACAATATAGGTCCAATATCCATCTAAAAGAAAGGCCTAGGGACAAGCTACCTAAAATACTGCCCCTCAAGGAGCAAGCCCAGAAGCAGGCCTTGAGGTATCTGTACCTGGTAAATAGCCCAAAGCAGGACTAGAGGCCCAAGTGTAAGCTTAAATGGAGCTCCTGGGAGCATGAGCAGAAGGCATGGGTGGAGGCCTCAGGTGAGGCTGGACTATTAGTGCCCTTCTGCTACAATCAGTGACTCAATGTCAGGCTATCACTCATGCTAGAACTCAGTATCTTTCCGAGCAACTTAAATAATGGCATAAGAGCACCCTCGGCAGATCTGTTCAGAGCAGTCAAGGTGTAGTAGCCCCTCAGGGCAACATTATTACTTCAGTCTGAGGCTGTGAAACGTACTTGCACAGTGCTGTGTCTGGAGCACACACCCATCCTAGGAGCTGAGCTGTCTGCACTTAAGGCCAGCTTTCTGAGAAGCCTTGGTGAAACTAAAAGGAGTTCCAGCAGAGGCTCCCTTCCCTGCCTTATCCCAAGGCTCCTGCCCCAGGCTACCTTGCTGTTGTGCTCACTTCCATCTTTTCTCCCTTATGGAGAAGGATCAGTCCCTGTTGCTCCAAGGATCTATCACTGCTCATGGACAGGAATCCCAGTCTACTATGAGCACATTCTGGGAACAACTCAAGACCAACTCAATTCTTGGCTGTTGTACTAAGCTTCTCAATAAGCACCAGAGACATTGTGCCGTGAGACCTGGAAAATACATAGCTCTCACAGATTATGGCTAAATTTGAAAGCATGGCCATGCTTCCCATCCTCAGGGCTCAAGGAGCCTTGGCCCATTGTGGGATGAGACCTAGTGGACACCATACCCCCTTCCCTTTCTGCATTCATGATTTACTGAGGCAGAAAGGTGGAAGAGGGATGTGTGATGCACTCCACCATGTGTCTCATCTGTGTAGCAAGCAGAACAGCACCCCAGCAAATACCACAGCACATACCTCTTCCACAGCTGAGGTGTGACCACTGAGACAACTCACTGTGAATGCCCAAAGTTAACTCAGTAAAATACCCAAACAGCTGTCTAGAGGAAAGGGTCCAGACATAGTTGAAGCTAAAATAATACGCTGGACAAGACAGAAAGGGGTGTGGAGAGCTCTCCTGTGCTGCATGGGGAAAGGGAATACAGCTCTCTTACTCCTCTGGACCACTTGCCTGAGAGAGTAAGGCAGGAAGCCAGTGGCTGCACTGTATTCAGAACAAATAAACTCAAACAGCTTCTACTATAAACAAAAGTCTGATGTAATACAAAAGGTCACTGAGCACTGCCTTGGACAATTCCAACAAAGGGCAATAGCGAGCTTGCTTCTTTTGCACTGATTCTCATAGAAAAGTAATGTACTTGTAATGTTGTATACTTATTTGAAGCACCTTCAGCTTTGTTATCAAAGATCAACCTGTGTAAAATTTCATCAATTTATTCTTGGGATTAGGCACAGTCCTTCAAATTAATTAGGTAGCACAACAAATGCTTGTGGAATCTGAATACCCCCAAGGACTTGAAAGGAATGTCAAATGGGTTTGGACAGGCTATTAAAATCAAGTAATTTGGGAGTGAACTGAAGATTTAAAAGTCTCAACCATGACTTCTGGAGCATATTAATGCTTTCATGCAAGAAGGCTCACTTTATCTTCCCCTCACTCCTTCCCTTCCTGTCAAACTCTGCTCAGTTTCAAGCGACCAAAGCCATTATTTCACAGAGTCATCGCAAGTGGAAGCTGATGATTTTAGAGCCTGAGATTTAGGGTCTCGTTCTTGCTTGTAGTTGTGGAAATAAATTAGGCAGAACCCTGAAATTGCTTCATACCCCCATATGCTCACACTCCATTCATCAGGAATTTCCCAGCCAGAGCCAGAGACACTTCCTGGTAAACAAGGATAGCAGCCTCCATTTTCAGCATTTCACACAAGGCAGTGGCCAGCTAGGGTGAATTGTGGCACAGCAAGAAGCAATCCCATCCAAGGCATCTCACTCTACCCTGGCAGTAATTAAAGACTACAGGTATATCTTTGAGGAATTGGATTCCACAGAGAGGGAGAGGATCTGTAAGCCAGGTGCAGACCTGCTCTGCTGTGGACTCATTTGAGCTCTTCCTATCTAAAACATTTGAGTCATCCAGACAATGTGTTTTACCAGGCACTGGAGAATTCACATACACACCTGGAATTCTTTGCTCCTGCAGCTCAGCTCGTACACTGCATGGAATCCCCTGCTCTGTAATTTGGGTGGCAGATGGAGAGACTTTTAGCTTTACAGACCCACAGTCTAGTCTGAGCTGATGGAAACAGGAGAAAGGAGCAGGTACTCTCCCATTCTGTTCCAAGGCTTGAAAGGAAAGAAGCAGACTTTGCAGGTTTCATTAACTGCATACACTTGCACAGCTTATTTTTCAGCAGGAAAATCCTGTGGTTCAGATACTCAATAGAAGCAATTTGTTTGCCTGAAATACTTCCTCTCCTCACACTGACCAATGCCAGAATATTTTCAATTCAGACAATATTTTGGCACAACACCTTTGCTGCAAACAAGGCTTTTTGGGAGTAGAGACCCCTTTAAAGATGTGTTTTTCATCCCATGTAAGAAATTATGTGGCTGTCCCAGCTAAAAGTAGATTACTGTTAGTATTAGCAGCTATGTGTCAGCAAGCATTGCAACAACACTGCTCATTGCCCTGAAACAGAATCTCAAAGAAAGTGAAAAGGGCAGCATTCGCTTCGTGCCTGAGATGGAGGATTTAAGAGAAGCATCAGAATAGGTAGAGATTTCAGCCCAGATAATTAGTTCCAGTGTTGCAAAGGTAGACTCTTGGCTGAAATACACACAAATGCTCTAGAAACAAGCCCTTCCACAGCCAGATTTGTCTGCCTGTTGCTCAGAGGTAGGTAGCACAAGAAAACAGCAGCAAGTCTGGAGAAGAGTTTCAGATTTTACACCAGCTCAGATCAGGAGCCTGAGCCCATCAATTTCTGTTCATCTTTTCTGCACATTCAAACACAGAGTATAAACAAGGAAGGAAGCATTCATCGTCCCTTGACAGCCAATTCCATTTCTTGGCAAATACTTAGTAAAATAAATCCATAAATACAGTCTGCCTACAAGACCACAAGGTACAACTTCAGTTAAGTGTGGTAACCTTGGCTGGCTGCCAGTTGCCCACCAAACCACCCTCTCACTCCACCTCCTTAGCATGAGAGGGGGAATAAATAAAATGAAAAAAAGCTCATGGGTTGAGATAAGGACAGGGGGATTACTCATCATGTTCCGTCACAAGCAAACCAGACTTGGCTTGGCAAAGTTAATTTAGTTCATTGCCAATTAAAAACAGAGTAGTATAGTGAGGAACAAACCCCCAAAAACTAAAAGGAAAAACACCTTCCCCCCACACCCATTTTCCTAGGCTCAGTTTCACTCCTGACTCTTCTACCTCCCCCTGCCCTGAGCAACACAGAGGGATGGAGAATGGGGGATTGCTCAGTTCATAATAGTTCATCTCTGCCACCCTTTCTTCCTCACACCAGTCCTTCATTAACTGCTCCAATATGAGTCCTTCTCATGGGCTGCAGTTCTTCAAGAACTGCTCCATTACAAGTCCTTTCCATGGGGGACAGTCCTTCAGGAACAGACTGCTCCAGTGTGGATCCCCCACAGGTCCTGACAGAAAACCTGCCCCTGTGCAGGTTCCTCCTCTCAGGCTGTAGTTCCTGCCAGGACCCTGCCCCAGCACAGGCTTTCCATATGCAGTATCTTCCTTCAGTGCACATCCACCTGCTCCAAAGGCTGCAGGACCGTGCTCTTCTCCAAGAGCTGCAGGGAAAGCTCTGCTCAGGCACCCAAAGCACCTCCTCATTCTCTGACCTTGGTGTTTGCAGGGTTGTTTTTCTCACTCCTCTCTCACAGCTGCTCCACAACATTTTTTACCTCTTCTTAAATATGTTATCACAGAGGTGCTATCAATGTTGCTGATGGGCTCAGCTTTGGCCCACAGTAGGTCTGTTTTAGGACCAGCTGGAACTGATTCTGACAGTCAGGCAGCCCCTGGTCTCTTCTCACAGAAGTCACCCCTGTAGCCACCTTGCTACCAAACACTTGCCACATAAACCAAATAAAGTAAGCCTGATGACAATGGAGGTAAGAAAATACAACCAAAAAAGGGTACATAGGTATATACATATATGGCTTTTCTATAGCAGAAAAATATATGAAAATTGTTTACTGATTTTCTTTTAAAATGGTAAATCTGACTAAATACCAGAGTTGTAAAGTCAAAGAGAACAGGATGTTCAGTAACGAAACATCCAGATGAAGTTGCTGCAGCACGGAGCATTCATATAAATTGACAGACCCAAAGCAGGGAAAGTATTTATCAGTGTATAGGTAAGGCAACAATTCTATATGACTGAAACAGCTATGAAAAAAAAAATATTAGCACAGTGATGGGGCACTGCAAATCAAACATTCCTAGCAGAGGCTGCAATCACTCTCTAGGCAAACCATTAGCAAAGCTTTTGGTTGCTTGGGAGAATGCTTCAGCAGAGCATACATGAATTATTCAGTCATGTCCTTATATTGTTAATGCTGTGAAAGTAAATACAAAAACACAAAAGAGAAATCATTATATTCTTGTTACTTCAAGTCATTTTCAATACATTAGCAGTGTGAATGACTTTGTTAAAAACACCAAAACCACCTCAACAGGAGGGAAAAAAAAAAGCCAACACTACAGGGCTCTCAGTTGAAAACCAGATCATACAGGCACTGCAAGCAGACTGTAGAGACTGGAGTACCAAATTTACCCACTGATCTACAATACATTCTTGGCTGATCACATCACCACATTTCTAATTGCCTTCAACCTTTGTCTAGCATATCTATTGGCTGTAAATCTGCAGAAAGGGTGTTATTTCCATAAAACTGTCAACTTGGGAAGTAATACAACTGAAGAACCACATACATGCTTCATCAGAAGTTCTTTTTTCTGGGAAGGACACAATTCACAGATAGTTTTTCATAGCAACAGACATACTTGATAGAAACAAAACCAGCCCAAATATCAGTAGGGATAGGCATCACAATCAGGAGTGACAGGCACCACAATCTGCTATGTGCCTAAGAAAGGCTTGGTATAATTCCTACTGAGATCAATGGAAAGATTAAAGGGAAATAATTGACTATATTCTGTATAAAATTCTCATCCACATTCCCCCATACCTAAACACATCAGGAAGAGACACCTTGTCAGGTTTTGAGGACAATTGTTAAAAAAGCAGAAGTTAGGAGCCCTAATTTGACTCAAAGGGAGTAAAGTCAGAATGCTCATGTGCTTTTGCAAACGCCTTCCTAGCCATAAACATATATTTTCCATTGTGCCCTTATTTATGTAATAAACCCAATAAATAATATTTTCTCCAAAGACAAATAAATCCTAAACTCTTACATGCACTCTGTGGCATTTGTGACTCTCTAACTACATCTCAGCATCTCTTGCAGCAGGTCTGGAGAGTGCTCTGGTGCGCCAAGTAGAATACATGGTATCTACAGCCACATGAGTAAGGGCAGAGGTGCCATGGCCAGTTCATTCCCTTGGAATGAATGTCCACCACACTGGGCTGAGCCAATTCTTCTTTGAGCAGGGGAGAAACATGGGAAAACCACAAAAGCAGATGGAAAAGCGAGCTCTGGAAATAGCCTGGATCAGCACTGAGGTAAGAGCTTTTTGGAATGAATGTCCACTACTTGGACAAAAAGAACTATGCAACACATGAATTTCATCCCTTGCATATTTTCAGGCCACGCCAACAGGAGCACCTTTGCAGCTCAGGCTGGTGACGCAGACCTCTGTGCTGTTGTTACATTTACCCAATTAACAAAACTAGGATAGGAAAACAGTAGAATCCTGTGTATTGCTATTCACCGTGCTGGAAGTAACTGCAGTTCCAGGACAGGCAGCAATCCTTTCAAAGAAGCACGCACACAAAAATAACCCAGTTAGGTAACTGAAGATTCTTCAGGAAGAACACCATCATAGCACAGGAAAGATGTAGCTTAACCATGCAAAAATTCTGGTTTAACAATGTTAGCAACATATCTTAGAGCTAAATGAATAAGGAGATAGTCCCATTTCTTCAGCAAAAGCTAAAGTAGGATGGAGTACCAAAAGATATTCAGTACTCTTAAATGTTACATAAAGAATAGTTGCCTTGGGAAGTGGGAAGCTTTAATTCTTTTTTAGGCTGCTGTACCACTTGAAGTCTAAATAAATATTAAAGGTGGTAAGAATGAAGCAGCTTATCAAAACACAGATTTCAAAAATCTCTGTACTAAAGTGAGATAAAGAGAGAAGAACTGTGTGTAAGGGACAGGCAATATCAGTCAGAATGCCTTGCCTACATCTCTCATGACCAAAGCTCACCATTTCGCAGCTTTTAAATACCAGTTTTTCACCACTGTAACAGTGTTTGAAATGACACAAGGAAGACATTCTCCAAAGGCACTATTTATTTATGAATCCTCTAGATTTGAACTATGTGGGCAAAGGGGTTGAGCCAATTCACAGAATCACAGAATCATAGGGGTTGGAAGGGACCTCAGGAGATCATCGGGTCCAACCCCCTGCCAAAGCAGTTTCCCTAGGACAGGTCACACAGGTTGGTGTCCAGACAGGTCTTGAATACCTCCAGAGAAGGAGACTCCACAACGCCCCTGGGCAGCCTGTCCCAGGGCTCTGTCACCCTCACTGTGTAAAAGTTCTTCCTCATGTTGGTGCGGAACTTCCTGTGCTCCAGGCCTTGTGGCCTTGAGGCCATTGCCCCTTGTCTTGTCCCCACAGACCACTGAAAGGGGCTGGCCATTTCCTCCTGCATCCCATGCTTAAGATATTTATAAACATTAATAAGGCCCCCCCTTAGTCTTTTTTTCTCAAGACTGAACAGTCCCAGCTCACTCAGCCTTTCCTCATACAGGAGATGTTCCAGGCCCTTAATCATCTTCGTAGCCCTTCTCTGGACTTGTTCTTTGAGCAAGTGAGTAATGAGTAAGAGAGAAAGAAGGGAATACCACAAAAACAGATGGAAAAGCAAGCTCCAGAAATAGCTTGGATCAGCACTGAGAAAGGAGCTTTTGGACAACACAAGCTGAATGAGAAGTTTGGAATTGTAAGCAAATATATTGCCTCCGCATTTTCTCCTTTCTTCAAAGAAATAGAATCTTGCAGACTCTTCAAAAATTGAGAAAAGGGTACACAGCCTGGGTGAAAATACTGCAGAATTTGTACAGCCAATAAACATTACTGTAATTTTCTCAGTGCCTTGTTGGTGCCTGGTAAAACACATTTCCTTGTGCAGAACCTTCTATCCTATTTGCATATAACACAGGAAAACAAATTCTACAGCTAAGGCAAAGAACAGGAAGACAAAAACTTACATTGGTGTGAGTGAGCTTTGAGCATACTAGCAAAAGGTAAATACCAATGCTCACTGTCACACAGTCTGGCTATACAGGGAAAGGAAACATAAATGAGAGAGAAAACTAGTGGAATATTACCCAAAACTTTACAGGGAAGGGACCATGTGCAAAGCATATGCAGTTTACAAGGAATCACTGCCAAGATGCATTTGCACTCAATCTAGTGGGCGAATGGTGCCAAATAACCCTTCTGCCTACTGTCAGCAGAACATAGGAAATGTTGAGAGGGCACTGGGGGACAGAAGGAAAGAAAAACGCTACAAGCTCCTTCTGCTTCAGCTAGAATGCTGTTGAAAGCTATAAAATGTGTGCAGCAGAACTACTGCAAAATATAAATCTGAGAACGTAGTCTGTTACACAGTGCTTACAGCATGCCTTAGTAGGAAAAATAATGTTAAGAGAGAAAATAATATCTTTTCCTTTGTCCCTTTCTTTTCTGCTTTATATGTTTATTCTATCACATTCTTCTGTCTCCTTTCTCTGCTCTGCTAGCCCCAGGCTTCTTTCTAGCACTATTTTCTCTCTAGAATATTTCCTTCTTCTTTTTATTCTTTCTTGTGCTGCTACTGGGTTGGCATTTATCTTGTTTTTCCATGGTTTCATTTCTCCCCTCCCCTCTCCCTGCAGTAAGTCAGCAGCTGGGAAGCTGTGCCAGCGTAGCCTCCGCACTGGACCACCCATTAGGAATGCAGTTGACTCTCTTCACACCTTCACAATCAATTCCCCACACAACAGAAACAAACTGGTAAGTCCCAGGGCAGTGCTACATTGCCTCAGCTACCTGTTAAGGAAAAGAAAGCAGGTACCTCAGCACCAGCATCCCAGTAATATCCTTTGAACTGAGTGACAGTTTCTGAAAACACAGGCAAATCCCCTGGACAGGATCAGGAAAACACCAGGAAGCCCAGGCTATGGCAAGGAGCCAGGAGAACTGTGAGGAAAAGGCAGGATGCTTTTAGTATCTATCAGTGAAGAACAAATGCAGAGGGAAGAAACCTGTGTCTTAAAATCACATGGCAACTATGCTGATTTCCTCCAACACGGCTGGAACATGGAGAATAGGTTTGATAGATTACATTTTTCTTAACAAACCAAATGTACCATAGGCTCAAGCACAGTTTCACAGTCATTGATACAGTCCAGCTCGTTAGTACGCTGCCAGGCATGGTTTTGGCACAGGCCAACTAGCAGCCACTTGGACCTCTCAGAAGGGAGCGTATGCCAGAGGTTGCTTCCTGATGTTCAGGGGGAACTTCCTGTGTTTCAGTTTGTGCCCTCTGTCTCTGGTTCTGCCACTGGAACCACTAAAAAGAGCTTGGCTCCACTCTGTGTGCCCTCCATTCAGGTATTTGCATACAGCAATAAGACCCCCTTGAGTCATCTCTTCAGATTCAACCATCCCATCTCTCCCAGCTTTTCTTCATAGGAGAGATGCTCTGGTCCCCTAATTGTCTTAGTGGCCCTTCACTGGACTCCCTCCAGTATGTCCATGTCCCCCTTTTCTGGGAAGCCCATAACTGGATACAGCACCCCAGGTATGGCCTCACCAGTGCCAAGTAGAGGGGAAGGATCACCTCCCTCAACCTGATCACCTTCTGTTCCCCTTCTTTGCAGCAAGAGCACATTGATGGCTTGTATTCAATCCAGTGTCCACCAGGACGCCCAGGTCCTTTTCTGCAAAACAGCTTTCCAGCTGGGAGGCCACCAGCATATACTGGTGCATGTATATATATAGCAGATAGGATTAAAATTTCTTGTACCCTATCCATTCATCCAAGGCTATCCAACTATTCACCATCCTCAGACCTTTTGCTGCCTCATAAGAGCATGTGAAAAAGAATGTCAGTTTCGTGTTCAGAAGCACCACCATGAGAGCTGCAACCCAGACCTCCCACATCCACACACTGAAGAAAACAAGGAAAGCAAGGCCACAGAAACATCCCATCAGGCCCAGAGAGAACTGAGAGTCAAGCACTTTCTGACATGCACACAGCCACAAATAACTGATGGAGGAGTTAGAAGAAGCCAAAGGAAATCAGCAGACCTGTCCCGTCACCAGATAGCAGCCCTTCTGCATTGAGGTGCAATTCTGGACATGTTTATTTAGATTCTTCAGGCTCTTTATTCCATTTTATCTCAGATTGCAACTGATGGTTTGAGGAGTCGTCCCCAAGTAGAAATCAAGCATCAGAAGGCAAAACTGATATTTTTAAGAGCCCATGAACAAGATGTTTTTTGTGTTGCTGGGAATAGAGCCAAGACCCAGTGATAAAAGTTCAATTTTAAAATGTGCTCAACTGTTCACTAGTTTAAAAGTTGATTTAAGGAAGGTTGTGTTAGGAGCTGTTAACTAATGGAAAACTGTACCACTATATACTTTTCTCTCAGGGCAGACATTTCTTATATTGTTTTATTATAAGAACCTCTATAAAACATTAGAGGTTATTTTCTTTTCCTGTTTATTCCTCACTGAGAATATTAATGTAGAAATTTTCCTCCTTCCAAGGCCTATACAGAAACAAAATGGAAGCCAGAATGGTGATAGAGGAGATCAGCTGGGACAACTTGACTTACAGAGAATCAGCAGTGGCTCCAAAGGAGGAACCTTCAAAATCCTTGCTCTGAACTCGATAAGATGCAAAAGAAAGAACCTGTTTCAGTGAGAGGTAAATAACCTGTGTAATACTGCATGCCACCAATCAAACTCTTCAACTAGTGAAGATCCTCAAGGCCAAGGCTCAGAGAATTCATGAGAGGGGAAGCCCTGGAGCAGCTTTTCTTCAGCATCCAACCCTGATGTTCTTGGAAACCATTCTGCAGCCAGCTGGGCCAGAAAAGGTGTGCAGTGAGGACCCAAGGCGGTATGACTGCATTGACTCCTGCAGGCATCTTGACTCATTACCTTCCTGACAGAGGACTCAAGTTTTCCAGTGGTCCTCACACTGATGCAGGGTTGCTACCCCTCAGCAGATAGTGCTGCACTTTAGCTGCCCCTGATGTCCCAGCCTTTGGATGAGACACTGTACTTATGTGCCAAGACTGGAAAATACAGAAGCATTTTCTTCCCTAGTAAATCACAAAATATCGAAAAGGAAAAAAAAATTAAAATCATTTGGAATCAGAATGGAAGTCAGAATTCCTGGGGAACAGAAGCAGCTTGGACAAGACATGCTGTTAAGACAACAGCTTTGAAAACAGGTCACATCTATAAAACACAATGTGTAGAATACTATAGGGGAATAAAAAGAAAGGGTAGTTGAAGCTAAACGCTTTGAATGCTTCAAAGTTTCTGACTCAGAAAAAGATGACAGTAAGTTTAGAATGATAAAAGGTGGATGATATCATACTGCATGAGGCAGAACATAAGCAGAGCAGAGTTCTGGTCTTGTGTCTGCGGTCAGGGAGCCAAAGCTAGTGAAGGGATGATGAGGGAACAGGTAATCAAGTGCAGAGACTCTACTGTGGTATCCAGTCTTCCTCCTTTAAGACAGATAGAATGTAAAACTCAGTATTACAACAAAGAGGCACTTTAAACTAACCTCCTCTTCAATCCAGTAGGTATTGGACCAGGTTACAGATACAGAAATCAGCTTTACTTGCATGACTTTAATCTTAGAGTACAGAATTAAGTATATCAAATATTCAGCGTAGCTGATGAAGAAAACATGGTAAGTAACAGTTTTATGTTCTCCATTTTATGTATGCTGCATTTCAAAAGTGCTTTTTTATCTTTCTTTGATGCAGTGTGGTGCACAGTAACTAAAGTATACTTACTACATAATGGAATTAATTATATGCTGAATGATTTCAAGAACAGAGCTACTCCAGTGTTCCAGAAATAGTGATAACAGGATTAGTACTGCAGTAAGTTACTTTTAGTTGGTAAATTGGGATAATCCTATAAAGCAAAACCCAGGGATGTCCTTGACATGGGACTAAAGTCAGCCAAAATAAAGACTTTGGCTTTAGCTCACTATTGGTACAAGAGTTTCTTCTTTTCTACCAACAACCCTTAAATACTAATCTGAAGGAGATCTAATGTTAAGTTTGGGCTATCCAATAATTGCATTCATATAACAACTCCAATATTTTTTAAAAATACAATTTTAAAATTAGAATTATACAGCAAGAAAGACTCTGATTTATCACAGACTTGCAGACAATCTTTGCAAATCAGACCCAGTGTTGGTACCTGGCTATTTGTCAGATAGACAAACAGAAAGGAACAGGATACATCTAGTACATAGGATTAAGCAAAAATCAGGATCAAACATTAGAACTGCTGCACAGTTTTGTGTCAGAACAAAGGTCCACCCAGTCTAGTACTCTGTATCTAATAATATGGCACCTGTGACAAGAAAGAACAGGGCAAACATAGGCTGTGTCTCCCTGCCTTAAGTAACTGGGAAATCAGAGTCAGGGTGGAGTCTTCATACTTAATAGACATGCACAGATAGTTCTTCTGCAGACTTGTCTGTTTGCTCTTTAAACCCAAGTAAACCTCTAGTATCCACAGGACCCTGTGGCAAGAAATCTTGCAGTGTAACTCCATGTCATGATGGTAAAAAGGCATTCTGGATTTAGGATTTCAAACAGGCAGTGTGACACTTTCAGTCACGTCTTGAATTTTTATAGTGGGAAAAACAGTTAATAGTTTGTTCTCTAGTTATTTGTTCCATATCACCAATGGTTATGTAGATCCCTAGCTAAAGAATTCCTGGAATTATGGGAAGAGCTATGCTGTGATCCACCTGCTTTAAAAACTGCCTAGGTACCCTCATAAAAAAAGCTGCTTAGGATCAGGCAAATTGGTTTCTGTTCTGTATTAGACTTACAATGATGATAAACTAGCTTTACTTTATTGAACACTGTTTTCTTCTTGATCTCATCATAGTTACTGCCAATTCATCTTCCACTACTTTTGCACAGCTCAGTAGCATTTAGAAGTGCTGGCAGACAGTGTGCTGGCTCGATTCAACCTCTTTGAGAAAATCACTCCCACAGAACAGCATGATGCAGATACATGTAAGATGGATCCACTTCTCCAAGAAAACGTTTGTGTTTCAAAATTATCCACAAACCATCCCACTGTGGTCTGCAACCTACAGCACAGCAGAGTGTTAGTGTTGAAATGAGGCAAAATAACAATACACACAGACTGGAGTATGAGGGCAGTCTCCACTGTAATACACAGAAACGTCCCTTTCAGTGGCAGGAAATGTGTTGTTTTTTCTATTTCTCCAGTCAGTTCTCCAAGGAGGAGAAACTGAACAGACAGTGAGAAGAGAACGTGCCCCAGTGGGAGCTTTGGCAGCAACTCTAGTTTTTAGCTTGTGCCTTAAGAGACTGAAGCAATCCTCCACCTTTCTTGTCAGAACCTGAGTTTCAATGGAGGTCTTTAGTGTAACATGGTCACCCCTGTCACAAGGGCAAAGAAGTGGGAAAAGAGAAAGGGTCAAGTATTTGCAGTTATGGCTAAAAGTAAAAGTTGGAGTTACTAAAGTTCTGGGATTTTTTCTCTAGCTCTCTTTTCATCATCTGAAGAGATTTATTTTCATTGCCAATAGATTTGTTTTCACTTTTGGATAAATTTTAAACATTTTTAAAATATTTGTCCTTTGTCCACTTATTGATTTTTTTGTTTAATCTCATACAAGCTAACTCATTCAGAATATGAACTCTGCATAGTATTCAGGTCTCTGTTCAATTCCTGACCTCTGAAGTAATGTGGATTGTCTTCATAGCCTTGTTGTGAGCTCCCTAGACCACTCATTACCAGTCCTGCAGGTGTTTTTACAGAAGTTAACAAAATAGCACCATGATCTCAGTAGGGGGTCTCTGACTACCCTCATAATACCATCACCACTTTACTGGGCAAATAAACTAAACCTTCAGCATTCAAAAAAAAACCAGGGATCATTCTCTCATCAAAAAGCATTCAGAAGCATTTTATTATTAGCTAAGAAAGGGAGGACTCTTCTGAACAGCACCGATTTTTCTGCTAAATATGCCAATTTAGAATGTCTTTATTAAAAAAAAAACAAACCCAAACAACCAAAAATCAACCAAGGAAAAAACAAAAACCCAGAAAAGAACAACTAAAAAACCCCAGAGAGGCTATTCCTGATTTTCTAACTAGAGAGAAACCAATTTATAACTTCTCCAGAAAAGAAAGACTAAACGCATGTAGAAATGCAGCAGGTTTAAAACAATCAGAAACCTGTGAAACAGACAGGACTGCATTTTGTCTAATCCTGACTTTCATCTTGATAGTGAATGAAACATAAAGCAAACAAGAAATGAATACAACAGGCAAAGCCTGGTACTTTAGATCAGGATTGATAAGTTAAGCAGCTTCCCTCTTTTGATAAGAGATTCAGACAGCAACTTCCACTTACCTCTCATTACAGGTAAATGGCAACACACTCCCATCTCTGCAGAAAAGCAGTCCTGTGAGAAGTGCCCACAAATCGCAGCCATTAGAGAGCATCAGATGCCTCCTTCCCCTTGTCATTCACTTATCGGTACCCAAATGGCATCTTCTCACCTACCAGTGAAATGTAACATAAATTTTCAAGTTACCATTAGTTTCACTTGCAAAAAAGAGGGAAGACTGTTACTGAGTTGAGACACAAACTAGAAAGATTTGTTTTGTCCTTGAAAACTTCTTTACACAGACAGATTTATTATACTAGGCTAAGGAAAGGTCTGCATTCACATAAAAACAGGAAGGATACAAATCTTGCTTTACATCTCAGTGGCAGATGAAAAGTGTTTAGTGCACAAAGATACAATCAAACCTTTTAAAATTAATCTTCATTATCTGGATAAGAGACCAGAGTCTAACAAGGGGTCTCGGTGACTTGTGTGAATGATACTCCCTTGGAGGATCTACCACACAAAATACTACCACAAGACAGACTTAGAGTGTGTTTAACCTAGTCTTTCAAAGGACAATCATGAAGTTCTATCTAAAAACAGTTGTCAAGGCATAAGATGATTTGCCTATGTGGATATTCATACCATATCATTACTTTTTCCTCTGTAATTCAGTAAAGATAAATGACACATGTTTGTTTGGAACTATCTCATGCTCCTGTAAAAAGCAAATCAGAAGAAGAACAAAGTCCCTCTACAGAGACTTTTTTTTAAATTTTCATTTTAATAAATTTTTTATTCAATCCAGTAAGGTTAATCTTGTGTTCTCAAAAAAATCTGTTCAGGATCAGGCTGCATTACTGTTAGGGCAAACTGCTTGTGCTGTGTTTGGCTGGGATATAGTTAATTTTCCTCATAGTAGCAGGCATGGGGCTGTGTTTTGGATTTGTGCTGGAAACAGAGTTGATAATACAGGGATGGTTTCCTTATTGCTGAGTAGTGCTTACACAGAGCCAAGGCCTTTTCTGCTTCTCACACCACCCCACCAGCAAGCAGGCTGGGGATGCACAAGAAGTTGGGAGGGGACATAGGCAGGACAGCTGGCCCCAACTGATCAAAGTGCTTAAAAGTGCATATAAAATAATAAAAATAATTTTAATTAGCATTTAAATTCTATCCATGTTTTTCAAAGGCCTTCCTGGCCACAGCCTCAAATTCATACTCGGAGTGAAAACCCCCTCCACATACTTCACATGGATCATGAAGTACCAATTTCACATAATACAGAAAGAAAAGTCACATAATCCCAGACTTGTGTGTGATGTTGGTTCACTTTCCTGCATCCTCATGCTCCCGTATCAACCTTCACAAATATCTTCTCATATTGAGAAGGTGGTAGCTCTCCAACCTGAAAACCAGCTGCACGCTCCCTGTGACTCTGGTGATGAAGAATGTCATTGCACTGCAGCACAGTACACTTGTTCAAATTTGTAACAACAAGGAACAGATTGTCTTAAAATGCTGCTAGCAGAGCTTTGTATAGGCATCCATCCGAGTGCAAATCACAGCACTCAGCTTTGGCTGAAATATGCAGCATGCTTAGAAGTCCTAAGTAACAAAAACACATAAATGATAGAGAGAAGATTAAAAAAAAGCAGGGAAATGAACATGAATGAAGGAGATAAAGGGTAAAATATGATCTTCCTTGGCTGCATTTCCACAATAATGTTTAAACAAGACCTTTCTCCACTGCATTTCCATAGTATTATTCTACCTTCAGTTTAAAGACAATTTCTACAGATCTGAAAAATCCTATAAATGATCTGGTGCTGATCATTTATTGCCTAGAAGTAACAATTGTATTTGACTCATTAGAAATTCAATAACAGGATTCTACTCTGTACAGTTTTTGCTGGTTGTTTATTCATTGTATTGTTAGGTTTGTTCTTTTTTTTCCCCCATGAAAGAGCGTATTTTCAATCCATTCAGGCAGGTGATTTGAACAATCAAAAAGCCAGAATGCTCTTAGCATGAAGACTCTCAAAAGTGGTTTAGGCAATAGCTGCAATGCAGTGCAGGTGAAATTGCATGTGAACTAGGTTTTATGAGAGGACAATAGTATTTAGAGACTTCGACGCATTCATCAAGAACTGTATGAGCAAATCGTAAATGAACTGTGTAGTTACAAATCCCCGGGAGGAGAGCATCTCCCTCACATGACCATTTGCATGCTGTCTCATGGAACAGCATTTGTTAGGTGGGTTTTTATTTCCTTTCTTCTTCTGAAGTGGTACCAAGCTGGAGTGCTTTGAAAAGTTATGTGCAAAGGAAACCATTCTCAGGCCAGCTGTGCTTTGGATACAATTAGAGCTAACACAACAAATAATGGCTATACAGTGTGGGTAAATACTCCCCACCTGCAAAGTTACTTACTTCCCACTGAAGAATGCTGTTCTATCAAAAGTGAATGTAAAAAAAAGGTGTTTCCAGAAACAGAGGTTTTAATTAAAAAGCATCAGAATCAGGATGGAATCTGGAGTGGGACAAAGCAACTCCACAGCTAGGTTAATCAGTGAGAATGGTGGTCTGTGCTGGATATATTTTTATGGCTTCTGAATAGTTAATAACAGCAGCAATTTGTGAAGAATGAGAGCCAATATTCAGCAGTGTTAAATCAATGTTGCTGCAGCAGTTCCACTGGAGGTCCATTGATTCATAGCAGCTGATCTTCTGACAAATGTATCTCTGTCAGAGAGTTGACAAGACGATGTAGGATCTTAACACAACAAGAAGCAATAAAGTCACATCATGACAAAGCCTAGTAAAAAAAATATCTTGGGAAACGGCTGGGCAAACACTATAAACCTCCTCTACTTATTAAATAGAGACAGCTATATCTAGGACTGGAAGGTCATGCAGTACTTATTCATCCCTTTAATAAACATTGGTTATAAGCTTGGTGGCACAACCTCTGTTCAATATCAGATAACATATGAATGCAGATTTCCCCTTTATATGCACTTCAGTACTCTCTGGACCACCCTCAGCACAGAAAACCAAACATGTGCTACTGAATATGGTTGTCTTAACCATTCCTGCATTGAGGATCCTAGCAACTATAGGCCAGTCAGCCTCACCTCTGTCCCTGGAAAGGTAATGGAACAGCTTGTTCTAGATGCCATCTCCAAGCAATTGGAAGAGAAGAAGGTAATGAGGAGTAGTCAGCATGGATTCACCAAAGGGAGATCGTGCTCAACCAATATCATAGCCTTCTAGGATCTCATCACCGGCTGGGTAGATGGAGGGAGAGCAGTGGATGTCATCTACCTTGACTTCAGCAAGGCTTTTGATACTGTCTCCCATGACATCCTGATAGCAAAGCTGAGAGAGCATGGGATAGATGAGTGAACAGTGAGGTGGGTTGAGAATTGGATGTCAGACTGAGCTCAGAGGGTCGTAATCAGAGGAGCAGAATCTGACTGGAGGCCTGTGACTAGTGGTGTTCCCCAGGGCTCGGTGTTGGGTCCAGTCCTGTTTAACATCTTCATTGACGACCTTGATGAGGGAATAGCATCGACCCTCAGCAAGTACGCCAATGATACAAAGCTGGGAGGAGTGGCTGACATGCAGGAACACTGCGCTGCCATCCAGCGAGACCTGGACAGGCTGGAGAGCTGGGCAGGGAGAAACCAGATGAGGTTCAACAAAAGCAAGTGTCAAGTCTTGCACCTGGGAAGGAATAACCACTTGAATCAGTACAGGCTGGGAGATGACCTGCTGGAGAAGAGCTCTGTGGAGAAGGACGTGGGGGTCCTGGTGGATGACAGGTTGGCCATGAGCCAGCAGTGTGCCTCGGTGGCTAAGAGAGCCAATGGGATCCTGGGGTGCATCAGGATGAGTGTGGCCAGCAGGTCAAAGGAGGTGATCCTCCCCCTCTACTCTGCCCTGGTCAGGCCCCACCTGGAGTATTGTGTCCAGTTCTGGGCTCTCTGGTATAAAAAAGACAGGGATCTCCTGGAAAGAGTCCAAAGAAGGGCTATGAAGATGATTAAGGGCCTGGAGCATCTCCCCTATGAGGAAAGGCTGAGTGAGCTGGGACTGTTCAGCCTTGAGAAAAGAAGACTAAGAGGGGACCTAATTAATGTTTATAAATATCTTAAGTATGGGATGCAGGAGGAAATGGCCAGCCCCTTTTCAGTGGTCTGTGGAGACAGGACAAGGGGCAATGGATGCAAGTTCTGCACCAACATGTGGAAGAACTTTTTCACAGTGAGGGTGACAGAGCCCTGGGACAGGCTGCCCAGGGGGGTTGTGGAGTCTCCTTCTCTGGAGATATTCAAGCCCCGTCTGGACGCCTATCTGTGCAGTATGAGCTAGGAAGCTGCTTTGGCAGGGGGTTGGACTCGATGATCTCTCGAGGTCCCTTCCAACCCCTATGATTCTGTGATTTAAAAGTAAGCTAGCAATATTTAATATGAAATAGACACAAAGTCAAAGAAAGAAATAAATTCTCCAGTGAGAACCTAGTACCTCACTCCTACACAGGACAGTGCAGAAAAGCTTGTTTAAATGAGTGCTGGCACTAATTAGCCAATTAGCACTTGTTGGCTAAAACACCAGTAATTTCTACATCTGTAACTACAGGAACTTTTCCTGCTGCATATAGGGACCAGTGCTGGAAAGCTAAATTGCATGGATCGCTATGACTTCTGCAGAGTCAGATCCTGCCTTGCCATGTTTCTTGCATTTGCAGGGAGAAAAGAGGATGGTGAGAGGGGAGAGGCTTTCACTCATCTCAACAATGACCAGGCTTTTACAAAATTTCATCAGAATCAGTACTTGTTCTGGGGATTAAAATTACGCTTTAAATTCCCAACTCTCCTTGTCCTCCAACATGAAAAGCACTACATTTAGTTTTATATCAGTCTTCTGGTACATCCTCTGTCATTCATGAATCTTTAAGATAACTCAAATAGCTTTGGTTGTTTATTCAACAGAGACAAGAAGTTGTCATCAATCTTAAAATATCAGATACATCTAAGTAGTGTTTGGCTTGGTGTACCTCCCTAAAGGTTGAGATTGTCTTCATTTGCCATTAGTATTAACTGTGAAAGAGTACCACTGAGCTTTAAGTGAAGAGTGATACAAAAGAACCACTTTTTAACATACTTAGAGTCAGTATTGGACAAACTTTTATTGTTGTTTGTCTTATCACCAATGTACTTTTTGAGTGATTTCCAGTTACTTTTGCTATTCCTCACTAACTGCATCTGACCTTCACTGACCATTCTGATTTTTTCTTCTCTGCCTACCCAAATTGCACTTTGAGACTTGTCCCAGCTACCTGATCTGCACGCCAATTTCACATTATTCTTCCTTGTGTTAAAGGTTAATGAAGAACTTATGATTTTGCCAAGTTTGCTTCTTTCTACACATGTCTTTCCACTGTACCCTTAATATTATTTCATCAAATCATTGTGGACTAATTTTTTCCTTCGGATTCAGTTCTCATAAAACATCCTATGACCAAAGACTACTGAATTCTACCTTAAGTCTAACCTAGCTGAAGACCCTTTCCAAATACCATTGCTTTGGTTTTCCAGTTTCTCCTTTGCCTCTTCCTAGAGGATGAGAAATACTGTCATTTCATAATCAAATCCATGCATTCGATATACATGTTCATTTCCAGTTACTCAAAAAGTAACTGCTGAAAAAAATACTTTTACCCATTTTGGTTTTGAAACATACCTAGTAGTAATGTAGACCTTATCTCTCACACTCTGAGTATGCCTAAGCTGGCAAATGCCTTGCATGTTGTTAGCCACTCACATGCAGCCCCTGAGAGCTCTCTGAAACCTGTATTACCTGTTGCAACCAATACCTGTATCTATACTGTACAAGAGGAAAGCAGACTTCTAAAAAGAAACTCAAAATCCATTTATCTTGCTTCCTTCCCCTTCTACTGTTAGAGGCTTTGCAACAGAAGGGTGACGATTCACTGTCTGCTCCTTGGTTTTCTACGCACATGTAGACAGCAGAAAAAAATGGTGTGATCTTAAGCAGCCACAGACTTGTGTCACCAGTGTGAGAAGGATGGAGCAAAGGCAAACAATTAAGCTCTGTCAGATACCTCAGAGCATTCTCAGACATGGGATGAATTCACAGCTCTAAGAATATGAAATATTAATGTAGACACAATTACAAGAGATTCCATTATTTATCATGTCCAGTCATTCATATCCTATTACAGAAAAAAAAAATATTTTTACTACCTAGTCCAGGCACTGTCACCAACTAAACAAAGCAATATGCCTGTGTGGATGGGAGAGCAACACATCTTGTATAATCTGAACTTTGAATTTCCTTTGACATCATCTGTTCACTCTAGCCCAGTACAGTGGGTTTGACCCAGTAACAACTGACTCGAGGAACTAAAAATTATGCTTCAGAATGTCTGACTAAAAGATTGCTGACTCCTGAAGCAGAACCTAAAGTGCTCAGTGAGACAACTATCTTCAATATAGAGCTTGCAAAGAAAGTGGTCTGCAGCAACCAGAAAGTGGAGACATCTGAAGTCAGCACTGTGTTGTTTTGAGCACATAAACAATGCAATACAGAAGGACAAGGATACCTTTTAAATTTTCTCCTTCTCACAGGCAGCAGACAGATGTCTTCTACACCTTGGCATCCGGAGTCTTTACCCCACTCTTATGTTTGGTTTTCATCTCTAAGCCATGTAGGAATGTTCGTATCTTGAAGCACAGTTAGATGGGGAAATGCCAATGACAAAGGTTGTACAAATCTGTATGTGCAGAGGCTGTATATAGCCTGGTTGTGGCAGTATTACATATTCTTCTTAAACTTTTACTAGCAAGTAATTCCAGACACATTAAGCTAAGGATGGAGAGCATAGTCAAGCATTACCTTTTGTAGCCTGTACCAGGGATAAAGCAAAATACTATGCATTGACAGAAAGTAAATATGCAAGACTAAAAGAAGATAATGTACTACTTTACTGGGGGAAAAACAATGAGCCTTAGATGGCTTCATCATGCTAGAGCTAGCCAGTAAAATCAAACTGATCGATGAAGACCCTTCTCCCATTTCTCTCCCACTTACTACATTTCCCTGTGTCAGGAAATTTGTAATTTTTCCTCTAATTAGCCTGCTTTAAATAAATTTAACTAGCAAGTTACAGAAGCAAGAAAAAAGGGAGAAAAACCCCAGGACATTCAACTACAGAAAAGGTTTGGGAGTAACAACAGAGCTCTTACAAATGCAAGGGGGAAATAAGAGCTCTGCAACAAAGAGCTAGGGAAAATGCACTAAGGCCATTGTGAACACAGATAGTCTGTTCAGAGGGACACAGAGATTCTTCTCCTGCGTCTCACGATCCCCATATACAGAGGTGATCAAACCTCACCAAGGACATCTGCAACTTGTATGGCTTTTAGTGACCTTATGAGGAACGTGTATGAGTGGATATGCCTTGCATGGTAAGGTCTTACCTATAACTGGTTGACTAGGACATAGGCTTAAGTTTGTTCCTCAAATGGCATAATGAAACACCCTATCGATTTCCTACCTTGTTATTGAGCAGTAGATTAGACAAAATGCATAATGTATCACAGTATTTACACTGTATCTATCTTTCCATGGAATTATTACTGCTAGAAGAATGTTTTTCAGTTACTTTTGTCGATAGGTCTGTCTTTTGAATATTGAATGTTTGTTTTTCTTGTGCAATTTTGTACTTGGGGAGAAAATGTCCTAAATCCATCTTAACAGTAAGTGTTCTCAGGGGTATGGAAGAACAGATACAGCCAAAAGCCCAGCAAAACTTTTACAAGAGCAAACAATGATGAACTGCAATATTATATCTAACACTACTATACAAGAAGGTTATCAATTTCTTACACTTCTGCACCCAGTCATTGTTTCCTTTATCACAGAGGCTCTTGGGTATTGCCCACGATGACTGGCGTGTTGTCCCACAGCTGCTGATACATCACAGGGATTAAAAAAGCTACCAAACTGCTGAAATAGGAGAGTCTGGCCAAACACACAAATGTCTGAAAAACAATTTAGTTCAGCCAAAAGTAAAGGTCTTTCAACTCAGAAATACTCATGTTTGCAGAGCATATAATGACCAAGCAATGCTCTCACTACTTGTGTAGTTCAGTGAGTCTGAGTCGTCACCTAGGACAAAACACAGCTGAGATACGTATGATGAACCACTTTTTCTCTCCAAGGAGAGATGCATCAAGGGAGTTTGAAAAAAAAATAACCTAGTCCACAGAGGAAAGTAGAAGCATAACTCACCCAAACTCTAGCATTGCTGAAGAATTGTAGTACGTTTGATCCATGCTTGGGGGCTTGGGCTGAAACACTGTTGAAAGCAATAGAAAAATAATTAAAATCAAGGTAAAACTTAAATAATTAAATTGTAAAAAAAAAATTCTTAACTTTGTATTTCTAACAAGATAACATCGTTCTAATGAAGCATGAGCATTTGAATTTTTGTTAGTTGTATGAAAGGTTCTTTACTTTTAGTTAGTATAAAGAGGTAAATATTCACCAGATAAATTAATATTCAGGACTTATTCTCTCTCACAAGTACAAAAAAATAAATACATTAAAACCTACATTTCAATTTAATTGTGCAGTTCTGGTAATTATCTTAATAGAATTATTGTAAAAATTAAAGAGCTGGCTTTGAATAAATTCCAGATTGTGATTCCCTCATAAGAGGGAAGAGTTTTTAAGACAAAACCAACAAAATAACTTGAATTCATCTCTCCCTGAAGATGATTAATACTGATTAATCTGAAGCATGGACCTTATATTCAACAGAATCCTTGGATCTGGTGGCTGATTCCACTTTAAAATATTTTGATCAAACAGTTTATCATCATATTATTTATGGCTGGAGACAACAGCAGGTTTTCTGATACACTACTGACCAACTTGAAATCTTCGCCTCTCACCAGACCTGAAGAGATTTAACACAATTTTATGGGGTGTAAATAAGGATTTGAGAGCATGATGCTCGTGACCCGAACTCTTCTATGAGGAGAATGTAAACAGAATGACAGCCCATCTATTCTGATCACTGTTATGTTCAATAAGAGCATCAGCAGATCCAAGACTACATGGACACTGATGAATATTTCAAGTATGGATTATCCTGATCAAGTAGCCAGCAACCGCTTTGTAAAGCCTATGGACATCCAAAGAGTGGATGCTCTAATATATTGCCAGGACAAGAGGGCAATATGTACAGCTGCTACAGAGTTGACAGTTACAATGTTATCTTTTCTGCTGTCCTCCCACTGGCATTATCTTCCAAAGAACATGCTTGTATGACTGTTTCCCACATGGGTCACATTGGGAAACCCAGCATCCTTATGAATAAGCACATGGGCACACCACCGAATCCCCAAAAACGAAGTACTGAACGTATGTCACCATGCAGGCAAGTGGGGTGGGGGCTGCAGGTGCCATGGCTTGGCTACAGAAGCCCCAGTCTGCTTATGTTAAACACAAAACAGCAGGTTCCTAATGCTCTTAGCTCAGCCCAC
This sequence comes from Hypotaenidia okinawae, assembly GCA_027925045.1. Taxonomy (NCBI): domain Eukaryota; kingdom Metazoa; phylum Chordata; class Aves; order Gruiformes; family Rallidae; genus Hypotaenidia; species Hypotaenidia okinawae. The sequence goes on along the minus strand of BSDF01000002.1, from coordinate 49,176,389 downwards.
CACTGATTACCTTCTCCCTGGAGGGCTCTGTCCAGTCTCAACACTCTCTCACTCTGCTTTAGCTTTGAGCTGGAACTTCTCACCTGCCCTGAGGAGGCCTTGCCAGCCCTCACTTCCCTCGGCCTCCTCCCTGACACAGGTTACACCCACCACAACCCACTGACTCAAAGACAGAGCTGTTACAAATGACAGGTGTCCTCTTTCAGCCCGGATAGCTTATTTCAGGCTATCATGAAGTAAAGCGAAGAGAGCAGGAAAAGAAAAAGTAGTCACTGGAGTTACCCTCCATTTTGTACACTTCACAGTACCTTTCCACCATTGCACCAGGGCCTCAGTAGACTGTAAATACACGAGCCACCATGTTACACCAGCAGAGGCATCGGTAATACTGCTCTTTCATTTCAAGAGAAAATCTGAGACAGAGAAATCAGAGCCATCCCATTCCAACAGTTTTATTCCTGTTTCCACAAGTAAATGCCAATTCAGTAGTTCTCGAGGAACAGGGAGTTGGACTTGATGATCCTTATCATGAGTGCCTTACAACGTGAGATATCCTATGAGTCTATGATCCTAGGGAAGTACAGCCAGAACCTTACAGTAGCTTTCACCCTGATAATTTTTTTTTATAGAGCACATTGATTTGCCCTAAGAGCAGGCTAAACAAAATACAGCTTTGGTAAGATGTTAAATAACATATATATTTTTATTATCAATCAGTGAACCTGAAGCATCATTACCATATGAAACAATGCCACTAATGAGTCTTTGTCAATTTTAGGAAGACAACCTGAAAACATACTTATTTAAATGCCTCATAAAGCTGTCTTTCATGCCAACCAGCTCCCTGTAGAACAGCTGATTTTAAGTAATTCCAGACTCTACTCTGAATGCAGTAAATCTTTTTTATTTAGAAAATCCTAATTTAGAGACAGACAGCTAGAAACAATAAGAAGTGAGCAGCATATATCAAGGTTTGTCTGCTTCCAAAGAATTATTCCCCTTAGATATAGTTATTCTGTCTGGGTGATAATTCTTTTCTATCATGTGGGTTTTTAGTTCCCAGTGCTTTCAAAATGCATTTATACCTAATAATTCAGTAAAATATCTTAATTTATAAGTCTTCCTTCCGCTTTTTTTAAGAGAAGGCTCATCCACTAAGGGACATCTGAGAGGTATTTAAAGTAGAGCCCTAAGTTGACTGTCTCTTTTTCATCAGCTCTTGAGTAAGTTGAACAGGTTGAATCAAACTGGCCTCCAGGAGGCTGTAATTCAGTTATGGTGGTCACAGAGGTCCTGCCACATGGCAGGTGACCCTCCTCCACAACATCCAAGAGCTGATTGCTGAGCAATCAGTAAAAGAGCAGCCTTGTAAAAGGTGGGGAATACTGACTTCATCCAGTGGACAATCCCTAGGAACTCCAACAGTTCCCTACCAGAATTATTACTGTCATATCTTCTTTACAACACTATTACATCAAATTCCTTCATTCAGCTCACTGCAATGCAGTCAGAGTCGGTGTCCAAAGATCAGCTCTATTTTTTTATTCCATTCTAGCCACTCTAAACAGCTATGTAGTACTGCAGTGGTTTGACCCTGGCTGGAGTCTAGGCACCCACCAAAGCCGCTCTATCACTCCTCTTTTCAGCTGGACAAGGCAGAAACTGTATGTTGAGAGGCTTAGGACTTGAGATAAGAACAGGTAGAGATTGTTCCATAATCAGCATCACAGGCAGAAAAGACTCAACACAGAATAAAGGAAAGAAACTCTCCAATTTATGACACTGCCCTGCACACCCAGTGACACCAGAGTTGGGTCATGAGAAGTGTTACCAGATCTTAAAGCACCTCCTTCCACTCCTCCCTTCTTAGCATACTCACTTTAGTCATGACTTTGCTCCCTTCTTCCCCTTCCCCCCACCCCCAATGTGGCACGGGAAGGGGCAGGGAATGAGGGTTTCAGTCAGTTCCTCACCAGTTGTTTTCCTTCTTAGCTGGGGAGAGGGGCATTCCTCACACCCTTCCTCTGCTCCAACATGGGGTCCCACCGACAGGAGACAGTCCTCCATGAACTGTCCTTTCCCACGGGGCTTCAGCTCTTCACCAGCTGCGTCACTGCTGTGGGGTGCAGTCATAAATCATAGAATGTCTCTCAGTCTCTCAGGTCCAGACTGCTCCAGCCTGGTCCTCCATGGGGTCACAAGCCCTCCCCCAAAGCAAACCTGCTCCGCTGTGGATCTCTCTCTCTTGCTCATCTCTGTGTCTCTGCCTCTCTCCATGGGCTGCAAGTGCTGGCAGGGGCTTGCTCCAATGGAGGTCACAGCATCTCCTGTATGTCTCCACCTGCTCCAGCGTGGGGCCTCTCCACGGGCTGCAGGTGGGGACTTTTCCATAGGCTGCAGGGGGACACCCGCTCCACCAAGGGTTTCTCCACGGGCTGCAGGGGCATCTTTCTTTCTGGCACCTGGGGCACCTCTTCCTCACCTCCCTTCCCCCCACCTTCACTGACCTTGGTGTCTGCACAGTTTCTTACATCTTCTCACCCTTTCTCTCCTGCAAAAAGTGGCTGCTAGTCGTTTTTTCTCCTAAATGTGATTCCCAGAGGTGCTGTGCCCATCGCTGATGGGCTCAGCCTTGGTCAACAAACCACTCTGGCCTTCAGTTGGCTGGTGTTTACTTTCTTGGGCCTGCAGAGAGCTTCTAGCTACTTCTTGCAGAAGCCACCCCTGCAGCTCCCCCTCCTTGACTAGAACCCAGCCATGCAAAACTACAAGAAGCGGCTACACCTACCATGGAAATTTCTGGCGTTTCCATTTAAATAAGAATTGTCAGAATAACAATTCAAGTTTTGCACCCAGGTTAATTCATTTTCCTTCCCTATTACGAAGTATAATTTAACAGCGGAAATGAAATAACAAGACTCCAGCTGTCTCATCCACTTACATCCCAGCCAGAAAGCCCCTATCTGTTCTGCAGGACACTAAAAAAGCCCTTATTGGCTGCCCAGTCTGTCTAGTGTCAAATTACTTTGCTATTCTTAAATCCTGACTCTGGTTTTAGCAGAGATGAAAACATGCAAATGTTTGGAGCACAACAGGCTAGGACATTGCACTTGTCATTTATAGAACTTCCTTTTTGGGATTTTAAATTGGTTGACAAATGTTGATTAGTCAGACATTCCCCTTTCACAGGAGAGGACTGTGGAGCCAAGCAGTAACTCCTACAGTATTCTGTTACTGCCACGCAGCAGAAAAGACACTTTTCATCTGGGTCCTGGGTAGCGAGATGGAGAGCACCTCTGAAAAGTATAAAGTATTTTGAAAGGTACAACGGATTTCTTTTCTGCTGTTTTCATAATAAGTTAGTTAATATTCCAATAGCTGTGAAGATCTATTTTGGTTTCACAGACAAGAGAGCTATCACATCTACCTTCTCAAGAACAGGGTCTGGTGAAGCAGGTACTTCAAGGTTGAATGGCAGACAACACAAGGTCTGTTCAAAGTGTCTCCTCCGAGGAGGGCAAGGACTCTCCTGAGGCAGATAACATATCAATGCTTGTAACAACGAGCAACAGAAACAGAATGAAATTTTAAATTTTAGGCGTTAAAATGCCTGGGAGATCACAGCCCTGAGGTCTCAAAACAGAAAAGAAAAAGTGCAAAGAACAAACTGGCTTTATGAGTGTCACAACAGAACATTTAGGGACATGTTTAAAGGTGTGCCACGCCCCTCTGGCTAACAAACTTCATGTGCAGGGCCTCAAGTACATGCTCAGATACCCTGCAGAACCAGGCACTGGAAGGACGCTGCTAGGCATAAATTCATATGCTTTAGGCACAGCTAGCACAAGTTGTCATCTTCTCCTTCCTTCTGCATTGATACATAACACCTATTCTTTATTAACTATTTGTTTTCACCCATTTTTTGTTGAAATGTATTTGGCAGAGTAACAAAGGTACATCATATACAATAAAGGGAAGATTAGTCTTAAATGCCAAACCATTCCAGAGCATTAAACAGAGATACTAGTTATTGTACCTCTATTTTGTGCTTGTCAACATAGGCCTTTACCTTCCTACCTTGTCCAACTCTACCACATCTCTCAAAGGATTGCTGACATCACAGAAAATCAACATGGTCTTTCAGAGAGAAAAAATCAAACAAACAAAAAACATACAAAAAAGTAAGTGATTGGGATGGGTTGGTCTCCTAGAAAAGGTGTCTGGATTTTATTCTGCTCCACTTCACCTTATTTCCTTGAAATCACAAGGAACAAAATCTGAAGGTATCACACAAGTAATCAGATCAAGCTCCCTAAAGATCAACATCCCGTTGATCTGTAGGCAGCTTACATGCCAACTGCCTACATTTCATAGGATAAAGGTTGAAATCTGATTTTCTGAATAATCCATGATCATTAAGTAGCAGGGTTCAGAGAAAAGTAAAAAAACCAAACCAAACAAAAAAATCCCACATAGTGATAATCAGAGAAGGATATAATACTTAGAAAGAATAGAATGTATTTCTTGATACTCTCCTGGAAATAGGAAAGCCACTTGGCTTTACCCTTCATGGTCAAAATTCTCAGTTTACTTATACCTGGCAGTGTACTGATGCATGTTTAATATTTGGCTTAAATGTCTTGGAATCCAAAGCCATGCAATAATGCTGAGTAATATCTATACGGTGGTTTTTTTTCCTAGAAAAAAAAGGCATCAAACATAGGCACCATAAGTTGCTTTGCTCTCCACATGACAATCATGGTACTGTAAAACAACATGTGATACTGCCGAAAATGTGCACCGTAGAGACAAAAGTCACATGCACACAGACAGGAGTGAAGTAATGCACAGCACTTGGCATGCCTACCCCTGAAAGAAGGAAGCTCATTGCCAGTTTCACACTCACAGACAAGCTCTGCTTCATCACACAGGAGAGACAGAGACATTAGTGCAGTGCCCTCTTCTACTCATCTGGCACCAGCCTCCTCCACTGCAAACCAGACATCAGTAAATACCTCCATCCCTCTGTTCTCACACTGCCTTCCTACTCCAAACCCAACTCCAAGCTTTTTGCTGCAACAGCACAAAATGTGTGCTTGGCCATACGTTCTCTTGCCACCTCATCTACACAGGAGAAAACCTTTGGCAGATAAATAGAGAAAACAGTTGAGGATAGAGATATCTTGATCAGCATGGGGAAGAGGTTAGACACATTCCAATCTTTCAACAGACACTTGCCAGAAAAGCATATTTAAAAACCCTGCAGCCTCTAAGCTGTGGTATCATCCAGCTGCTACCTTAGGGATGCATCTACATTAGCATTTACTGCATTGCAGGGCTCACTTCAGGTTTAAATTAGTTTTGCATCTGCACTTGGATTGTCACAATGTATGGGTGAGGCAGATGCTGCTCGTTACACATGGCTTCAGCCTTAGTTCACCGGAGCTCCAAGCTCTGGTGCAGTCAAAGCTCTTTCATGGTGAACTAAGGCTGAAGCCATGTGTAACGAGCAGCATCTGCCTCACCCCACCTGCTACGGTGGCACAAGGCCCTCCTGTGGTTAACACTCTACACATGCACGGTGCACGCCTCTACCCAGCAACTGATGGAAACACTGGTCCTGGAAACTAACGGGTTCAAACCCCGATTCCTTCCTCTTTGTGCCACATCAATCAGTAATATGCAGCCTAGGTTTCCACAGGCAACTTCCCTTGGAATCTTGCTATCATATTGCTCAAGCTGAACAGGCTTTCTGGTCTTTTCTCTCTGCCCAAAACAATTCTAAAATGCCATTAACTAACATAAATTTACCAAGGACTGGAACTTGCACACAAATTCAGACCTTCACCAAAGAAAACTTAAGGAATTCAATGGGGGAAAAAAATCCAGTGTTCAAAAGTCTATAACCAAAGTTATAGATGGTGCAGTACTGCTGACTTTTAGCCTTACTAACTTTCTTCACACACTATGATGGCTAAACAGGCAGAACAACAGGGCATTTGTCATTAGTGTAGAGATTGTATAGGTAGGTAGAATGAGGCAGAAAGATTCTTGCTGTCCTTGCACTATTGAGGTCCTGACCATCTTACTGCAAACACTGTGTTTTGACCAATTCAGAGGTACGTCAAAAAAGTTAGTCTGTGATCTTATAAAAGCAGAGATCCCATAAAAATATATGTATATACCTGTCCAGTGAGCATTCCTATCTTCTCAATTTCATGTGTTCTTGCCCTTCTGCAAGTTCATGAGCACAAACAGTAAATTTGGCCGCCACACGTACGCACACACGTGCACACACTCAAACACATTACCTTCTCATTGCATTTGTGCAGTCCTGCATATATTTATAAGTGAGCTCATATTACAAATCAGTTCAATGCAAATGAACTCCTATAGTGCATATTTGTTCAACCGGGCAAATAAGTCAGCCTTAAATGCCTGCATTTATATTTATACCTCTGTGATATGAATTATGCATATACATATATTAGCAAGCTCTCTGTCTCTTCTATTAAGCTTTGGGCTGGTCCCTTAGGAACTCATTATCTACAGTGAGTTTCACAAGGGTTTGATGTGACTGTACCAGAATTGTTATTGTACCTTCCCAGAAAGATTGTGATACTTTTCCCAGACACCTACAGTTCAATTCAGTGCTGACTATTTAATTGTCTAATAGCAGTGAGCATTTTTCCCACCAAGGCAAAATAGTGAAATTGAATTATCAGGAACATTACAGGGTTGTTTTGTTTTTTTTTTTCCAGAGAGACAGACAGACAGAGCCATTAAACTAGCACTTGGACAGGTACTACTGGAACAGTTTCAGTGTTGTTCTTTCCCCTGGCAATCCACTTCAACTCTTCTGTTTTCAACCTAGGTTTTGCTTTTGCTTTTTTTAAGATGCCTCCGGATGGCAACTTTGCCCGATGTTGGCATCGATGTGGGAGATGAAAAGGAGCCCACAGTTCAGCTGGCCTACCCCATCCAACCACTAGTACCCTGTTAGCAGCTGAAAAGCAAGAACACTTGCACATCACCACCCTTGTCACCTCTGCGCCTCATCCCAGCAAGGCAGTTGCACACCATAGTCCACAACACCCATCTGAGGCCAGTAATGCTCCAGACTGGGCCAGCAGTGCATGTGGAGCAGCTTTCCCCATGCCTCAGCCCTCTGATCAGGCACCATTGGGCGTGAGGCACCACTGGGCGTGAGGCACCATTGGCCGCATCCCCGAGCCACAACTCCCCCGCAGGAGGAGGTGCTGGCAGGTGGGCATTTTGCCTACCCTCCCCACCATGGGATTTCATGACTTTTCGGCGAATTTCTTTCTTTCTTTCGTGAGGTGTCCCGGCCCAGGCCGCGGCAGGCGGGCCGGGGCAGGCGGGAGGGCTGTGGGCGCTGAGGCGGTGCCCCACGCAGCGCCTCAGCGCCCTCTGCCGGCAACCACGGGGAGAGCAGCGGGAGCCGCGGCCAGCTTCGGGCAGCGGGGCCGGCGCTGGAGCCTGAGCGGGGTGCGAGGCAGCGCCGGCCGGGGGCATGACGAGATGGGGACGAAGTGCCGCTCCCGGCCCAAGAGCCCTTTCTTCTGTGACTTGATGAAACTTCCGCTCACGCCCGCGCCCTGCCGCGGAGGGCCGGAGCCCCCTTCGGATGCCGTTTCGGCTCGGTGCCGGCCCTGGCCGGCGCTCCCGCGTCCCCCTCGCAACACACCGCTCGCAGCACACCCGGCTCCCAGGAGAATCGCGGTGTTTTTTTAACAAGCCCCGTCTGCCGCGCTCCGTTCCTGGGGATGGAAAAGCAACCTGCAAGGCTCGCTTGCTTCCAAGTTGTAAACTTGCGAATTCAGACGCAAACTCGGCACAGTTCCGCAGCGCTCGGTCCCGCCAACCTGCCGCTCCCGGAAGCATCTCGGGACCGCGCTGCGGGGAAGGAACGGGCGGGTATTTGCCGACGGCAGGATGGGCTGCCCCAGCGAGCCCTCCCGAGGGTGGCAAGCACCCGGCAACCCCGGCTTGCGATTTCCTTGCCTCCCCTAATCGGAGGAGGCGGCGGCGGGCAGGGAGGGCGTCTGAAGGCTGCGGGGACCTGGCGGGCATCGTTGCAGGGCAGCGGGACGGTGCAGCGGTCCCCGCAGCAGCGAGGGAAGACGTTGCGGGTGTCTTGTCCCCAACCCCATCCCCGGCTTTCTGATCATCTTTGGCACTGTGTTTGGGGGGAGAGGGGGCGGGTGTTCTTTTAATAAAACGACCACCCATCTTCCTGAGCCAAAGGCGAACGAGTGGCCCCGGGGAAGGAAGGCTGGAGGCGCTTGTGACCCTCGGGCTGAGGTCGCAGGAGGCGGCAGCCAGAGGAACCCAAACCCCCAGACCCCGCAGCTCCTACCGCCAGCAAGCGCGCTCGGGGTGAGCCCGCCCCGAAGCCGCAGCCCGGTCAATAAGCCCCTCGCTGGGGTATTTGGGTAGGGGGAACAGGTATCCACCCGTTTTTTTCAGTAACACCCAAGCCAGCCTGGCTTTCCGGCTTGGCCGTGCCCTGGGCGAGCGCTTCCCTCCAGAGGGAGCCGCGAGCGATCGGAGGGGGCCGGCCCGCCGGGCCAGGCGAGCCCCACGCAGCGCCCCCGTTATCCCCACACACACACACAGCACCGGGGCGGCGTCGGCCGGCGGGAGGGCGGGGAAAAAGCCCTGCTCCCCCAGCGATGCACACCCACACCCACCCCCGGTCCCGACGGCGGGGGCCTGAGCGGGCGCGGGGGGCTGAGCGGGCGGCGGCCCCGGCCTGCGTCAGAGCTGTGCAAACACCGCCGCGGCGCCCGCCGCTATTTAAGGGGCCGAGGCTGAGTCGCCACTAACTTCCCAGCCTCGGCACTCACGGGCCTCGATCCCTTCTCGGGTCCGACCTCGGGACAGCGCCGCGGAAAGGTAGGAAGTCACCCCTCCTCTGAGTGCACCTCTGATGGGGAGGGGGTGGGCGAGATGGGGGGTTGTTTGGCTCTTACCTTCGCAGAGGCTCTGAAGGCATCCCGCTGTGTGCTGGAGGAAACGCACCCGTGTCCAGCAAGGGAGGAGAATTTAGGCTGCTCCCGGCCCGGGGGCAGGATGCCGGCCGGTCCTCAGCGCCGGGCAGGGGTGTGCGGGGCGAGCGGTCCTCCCGGGCGGCCACGCTGCGGAAGGACCAGCTACCCGGGATGAGACTGGGTGTTCGGAGGCGTTATTGTGTGCATAAATACACATATGTGTGTGTGTGTATATATATATATGTAAAAATGCAGGAGTCAGGGCGGTTGAAGAGATCTCCCCGCGGGAAGGATGCGACGCGCCTTGGGTTGCTCGGTACTGACCCGGTACTGACCTTCCCGGGGTGACACTCTGACCCTTTCCATTCATTTCCTAACCATACCAAAGGAACGTATTTTATCCATCCCAACTGTTTCCATTCTAGCGTAGGTGGTGGGCACAAACTTGTTTTTCTCCTCTCTTAAAATATGTTCAGTATACCGCTCAAAAAAACCCGAATTACTCAAAAATTGTCACGTAGGTAATTCGTGTATGTTTATATGCAGAAATTACCCCTGTAGCATATTAAGTATGAGGCACCTCGTTTTTCCTAATAGCTGAGAGTACTTTCTGTGTTTCCAGAAAAAGACTCTTTTGACTTACATGATCAAACCGATCTAGTCAAACGACAGCACTTTATCTAACACTTGTTTTTAAAAAGCAGTGAAAAAAACATTGCTACACTTGTGGAAAAGAATACTGTCAAGTAACACATCATTTTTTTACAGCTTTTAACTAACCAGCTTTTACCACCTCAGCTTTTAGATCAAATTAGGGTGGGGTGTAAGGTTTTTGCTTTTTCATTCCCTGGGAGAAGTTTTTGGGGTTTTTTCTTTCTGCCTATGACCAGGTGAAACCTCTTGAACCCCGAAGTTCAAACCAGTGAAGGGTTGGAAGAGTAAAAGGCTCTTCATACAACTTAGCAAAACTGAGTAATTCAAATAGCAGCAAATTTTACTACGACAGCAAAACACTGTAGTGTTTAAATCCTGAGCTTTTTCACAGAGCTGGAGTCATATCCCTTTAAGTTTCAATGAAATACAGCTTCCAAAAAAACAAAAAACAACCAAAAAAAGCGCAAATAAGATTTGAGTAGATCAGGAAGAAATACAGCTAATACTACAGCTAATTACTTTTACTCTTTCCAGTGTATCTTCCTCATATCAAGGGATATTTAACTATTTGCGTACAGTTACTTACATTAAAAAAACAACAACCACCACCCTGGTTTGCTCGGAAACCAGCACCCCCGAGGGAAGATTGGGGTAGGGACAGCATATAGTGGGTCTGATTGATGGTTTCAACAGGCTGTCGTTCCTTTCCTCCCCAGCAATGTACGGCGGTTTATGCATCTGCGTGCTCCTTGCTGTGCTCTCAGCCAGCTCCTTCGGACAGCAAACTGCGGGCTCGCACAATGGGAACCCGCTGGCTGCTGAGCTTGAGCAGAGCTTGACAGAACAGCACCGGCACATCCGCGCCCCGTCGTCTGCCGGCCCGCTGAAATCCGCGCCGCGGCTGGACGAGCAGAGAGCCAACATCGGCGCTTTGTTGGCCAAGTACCTCCAGCACGCCAGGAAAGGTACACTGCTCATAGCTTACTTGCTGTACTGCTTCTGTGCCAGTGGGGCTTCCCGCAGGGATACCTAGATGTTTAAGATAACCCTCTCATCATCTGGCATGAGTTTCTAGGGACAGCAAGATGCAGATACTGCCTGGCTGTTCCTGAAGTAGAGTGTGTTCTTCTTATTTTGCATTTGCTGCAAAACTCCTCCCAAAAGAGACTTGTACACAGCAGCCACTGACTGAAAGCTGTGTGTAGGTAACTGAAGAAAATGTAACCTACCTATTTAGGCATAGTTCAGGTTTCTTTTGGTTTGGTTAGTTTTTTTAACTTACTATTTTCATAGCCTTATAGCTATTTTGGTTTCTCTGACATGCATGTTGCATCTCAGATAAAATACAGTAATTGCATTTTCTTCAACTTTCTCATTTAGTTAACTTCCTCCCTCCCTCTTTTTAAGTTAGAAGAGCGGGAGAACTTTTCTGAGGTTAAATACAGACCAAGTGGCTAACCTTGCCTCAGCCAGAAATACCTGTACCAGGGAAATATCAATACTGGATTTTCCATGTATTTGTTCCCAGAGGAAGTTACAAAAGTCTGAAAGGTTTTGAAAGATCAGAACTCACAAGCAGTGATAAACAGAAGCACGTTTGCTTCAAACCATGTCAGTTCCTGTTTGGTTTTTAGTGTCAGGCAGCCTGGGAACACAATCTTGCAGCTACTTAAATCTCCATGTCATTTGTAACAAAGGTATGAAGCATGGGTCGAGTAGAGGAATCAAAGGGATTAATTCTTTCCATGTGATTTATTAGTTGCCTGAGGAAACAGTGGTATTACATACATGAACTAGCAGGAGAAGGAGTAAAGGTGTCCCTGCTGACATCTTGGATACCATGGGCAGCCTAATTGCTGTGACCATTTGACTGCCAACCTCAACAAAAGCCACTACACGGGTCTTGTTTACATGTGATAGCTTCAACTCTGGTCTGTCCACAGTAGTGCAGGGCAAGAGGATATCTGAAAAGCAAAGAGGGCTCGAGGGGAAGGCAGTAATGGGGATGACCTGGACATACAGACGTCAAGAAAATAGTTCACTTGAGTCCCAGGCTGCTTAAGATAAAATTCACTTTATATAAGAGCTTTCTTCTCTCCTGTCTGTCCACACAACGTTATGCAGATCTTTTAACCTGCCCTTGGTGATAGCCTCAATGCTGCCCTCTGTGCTTGGCACAATCCTTATTTTTGGTGGCTGTCTGCAGTTAATATACACCACGTGTGTTACTTGATGCATTGATACGCAGCCATACGTATTCATCTGTGTACCTAGAATAGGGCCAAATGGGAAGCCACAGAAGAACAACTGCTTTTAATATAGCCTGAGAGACTTTGTCTCTCATATAACCTAATGGAAAGAGAATTCAGATACGAAATCCCACAGTGCAGCGCTGCGGTCGAAGCTGTTTCTGAACAAGAATCTTGTTGCAGGAGTCCCCAAAGCAGAATCCTCATCAGCTTTCCCCAGTGTAGTCTTTGTCGCCCACCTACACAGAAACCAAACTCCTTATTCTAGTTAATGTAGCCATTATACTCCCTTGAATATCTGGCTGACATTTCCAGATAGCTTAATGGGATGAAGTGAAGAAACACTTTGGATTTAAGACATCTTTTGGGTAGGTATTAATATGAGAGAGAATTTCCTGCATACCTTAGTCAACACATATGATTGGTTGAACTCTACAAAGCGTAGCTGCTAGTTACAGGGATGATTCACAGGGACAAATCAGTATTTACTTACTGCAATACATAGAGCATCCCCATCAAAACACTATATTCTCATTTAACATAAAGGTTCTGGGTGGCACTTAAGAAACCTTTGAAGTACACTCACATCTACTGTATTAGTCACTGTTAACCTGTCTAAACTATAATACTCACTAGAAGATTCCATCTAGGGTGAAAGAGAGCTGGGACATTTGCTAGTGTTAGCAGCCATCACTGATGGTGTTTGCCCTTGGCATTTAATAGAAAGGCTGATTTTGAATGGTGCTTCCAGTTAAAACAGTGCAAGAGTTAAATCCTCTCAAGAGCTTGAGGCTAGATGTTGGCCTCTTAGCCAAACTACTCCAGATGCTGCAGTATCCATCACCAGACATCTCTGGTGGTTTGAGGAAGGGTAGTTAAGGTGCTGGTAAGACATTAATGTTGCTATTTGTGACCCCCTATCTTCCAATTAATGTCATCTGCAGGCTTTCAGCATGAATCTGGCACCATGTAGGAGACATGTCATGGCTGTCAAGTCAGTGACACCCACATTTACTATCCTTGAAGGAGCCCTTGCCAGGCCAGACCATAATAGCACCAATGGGAGCCATTACAGCCCACAGGTCACTTCAGGCTCTGATGTCTCAAATACCAACATCTGAGTGATGGTTTTGCCTCTGGTAGTGCCAAGAAGCCGGTCTCATCAACTTAATTCCACATTCTGAGTTACCAAAGTTGAATTTCATAGATTCAGGGAATGGTCAGGGCTGGAGCTGACCTTAAAGATCATCAAATTCCAGCCCTCCTGCCATGGGGGTTTTGAGCATTTAACGGTAAACATTCTTTTCTAGAAATGATTTTTTTTTTCCATTTTCTTTTAAGTAAATGTCTGAACCACAGCTGGTTTCTTTTTTTGGTACCTTTAACTCTCTTACCCCTCTGCAACCACTAACAAAACAATGCAGTTGTGTTTGGTCTCAAATAAATCATTACATGAGGAAAACCCTGAAGTATTAAAGCACCGAGTCACCAAGGGTTTCTGCAAAACACAAGAGACCACGAACAGGAGGATTGTCTAGATTAGGATTTATGGGGGTTGATTTGGGCTTTTTTTCCTTTTTAGTCAGTTCAAGTACTCCCCACACCTCCATCTACATTGAATCCTGATACATTGAATCTTCTTCCTCACTCAAGGCTTGAGCTCAATCTCATTATTGGCATATGTCAATTTTGGCTGTTTCCAGGGAGTACAGAGAGAAGTCCTTCAACTTTCCCTGCATTTTTGGTGTGATGATGTCAAAACAGAAGATTACAGCCCCTCCCCCTCCTTTTTTTTTTTTTTTTTTAAAGTTTCCTTGCAAATAGTTTGTGTCTCCCTGATGCCCTAAGCAAGGAAGACAGAAAGGCTGAGGCAGGGTCAGAGAGCAGCATCCAACTCTGCTATGAAATTAACTGAATGCATTCAATAAGCAATGAAAGCACAACTGATGTGGTAATAAGCCTTGTGCAATTCCAGCAATAGACATCTCTAGCTATAACTTCCAGGCACAACACAGTTTCAAGGCTATTCCCACTCCTCTGCAAAAACTGTTAAGAACCCCTGCTTATTAGTGAATTTGCAGTCTAAGAGCTCCTGTACTTAACGTTTCTGGCTCTTTGAGCAACACAGGACTGTGGTGAGATCCTGTCTCAGGTCTGAGCCTGCTCTCAAGTAGAGTTGTTTTGCCTCTAGAGCAACTTTCCCAATACCAGCAAGCAAGGGTAGGGTCTTACAGGAAAAGTGAGAGATGGTCTGGACTTTGTTTCTCTCTCTCTACTGAAATAGGAAGGGAGAAGGGGAACTGCACCAATATTCCCTCCCAGCTGCCAGGAGGGAGAAAATGACCAGGTTATTTTACAATAAAAACCCAAGCCACTGCCAGGACATTGCCCATAACAACATGACACACTGTTCCACGGTCTGCATTGAGTCGAAACAGTTTCAACTCTTGCATACCTCTGCTAATGACTGTGAAACAGATCAGAAAACAGATGAACCTGACAAAACATGTCCATTTAAGTCTCTGCATTCCCACTTTTCCCTTAGGTCCCACTGGAAGGATCTCAGTTATGGGAAACAGGGTACAGAGCTTTGATCCTACGCACAGGATAACTGACAGAGACTACATGGGTTGGATGGATTTTGGACGCCGCAGTGCTGAAGAATACGAATACTCCTCCTAAAGAACAGCAAACTACAGCAGCAGGATAAAAGAAAAATAAATCACACTCCCATGTCTGTACAGAGAGAGAGAAATTAATTTGTTGTCCTCTTCGAATCGGTGTTTTAAAATATATCATGTATTTGATGTAAATTTGTCTGTAAGACTATACAATGCAATATATACATATGCAGAATTTTCCAGAAAATGTTTTCTTTCTTTTGTGGTTTCTCATACACTGATACTATATTAAAATGATTTCACTTACCCCTCCTTGTCCTGTGAACACATGTTGCTGGGTGTCTCTCTATGAAGAGAGGTGAGGAAGATGCCTTCACTCTGCAATGTAAAACATATGCCATGTGCTGAGGAGTCAGACAAACAAGCCACTTTCACAGGATTTCTCTAAAATGTCCCAATAGCTGTGAACTCCAGGGGGAACTTGTCCAAATATAAACGCATCAGCACAATACTGCCAAGAAAAGACCAGCTCTCTTTGTGGTGTCCCTGCTGTGTAAAGCACTGGGTTATACACTGAGCCCACGTGTTTGCAGGGAGCAGTCCAAAGTAAAAGAGGAGCCACGCCAGCATGTTTCACCCCCTGGCTTTTTTGTTTTACTTTGTGAACTAAAATGGGAAAGTTCTGCCGACAACTGCAGTCACAGAGTAAAGAGAGCG
The DNA here is from genome assembly GCA_027925045.1 of Hypotaenidia okinawae. Classification (NCBI taxonomy): domain Eukaryota; kingdom Metazoa; phylum Chordata; class Aves; order Gruiformes; family Rallidae; genus Hypotaenidia; species Hypotaenidia okinawae. The sequence goes on along the minus strand of BSDF01000002.1, from coordinate 49,161,134 downwards.
TTCCCACCCAAGCGTTCACTCGGGGAGGGGGCAAGGAAAGCTCCCTGAGGGCAGCAGCAGATGATCCTGAAGGGTTAAGCGACACCAGAGCACTCTGGTCAGGGTGTGCTGAAAGGAAAGAGGTTGCTCCCAAATATCAGAGAGGCAGGGTTAGCTGTTGCACGCCAACGCGGGGAGGAGGAGGGATATTATGCCCAGGCCTTACCTGGCATGAAGTAAGGCAATGAGCCCCACGATCAGGGCCAGGTAGTGATCCCATCTGGTGCAAAACTGGCACCCTGGGGCCTCTGTCTGTCTTGTCCACCTTGGTCTGAGTTGGTAATTTTTGTCTCTCACTAGAAGAAACGACACATCACATAATGGAGTCCCAAAAGATGTTCTTATCGCCACACTCTACCTCCTCCCTGGGGTCTAACTCCCTCCCCAGCCATCATGAGCCGGTGTAGTTCCATCCTAGATGACAGGTAGGTAGAAGGAGAGGAGGGAAGGGGTCAGTTCATTTATAATTCAACATATAATACTGTTACAATTTGAAATCTTGCTATGATCTTGTAACAGCCCGTGCTTGATGAGCACACATGCACAATGTCCACTGAAGTAAGTAGCACTCAGTGATGAGAGACTTTTTGGGAACTTGAGTCCCAAATGAGTTACCAACTCCTACCTTGATACCACTTCCCACGTGCTCCTAGAGGGAAACCCATAAATCTGATAGCAGCGTTCATCAGTTCTTGCACTTGATTTTTAAGATACTGATATTTCTTGACTTTTTTCATTGCTGCACCTGCCAAAGATGTTTCTTCATTTTCATATCTTACTGTGATGTCCACAGCAAGGGCTTGGCTTTCTTTCACAAATACCAAATCTGGTTTATGTAATTCATTTTGTTCATCTTTTAGCAGCAGTTCCTGAAAGATAACCCATTCCTTTTGGCCTCACCTGCCAACAGTTCACACAGTTGATGATGTCTTTCAATTCCAGCATCCTGGACTGCAGGGCAACACCCAATTATACGGGAGCAGGTCTCCTTCTCCACTTGATAAACGCTGATGTGATTTAATTTCTTCTCTACTCCTTACCAGGAGTTCTCTTGTTGGGTAGATGTTGGCTCCAAGTTGTAATGGTGTGATGAGCTTTCTGTGGGGTACATGTCTGTAATATTTCATCTAGCTGTTGCTACTTTATCCTTCTCAGAGTTGGAAATCCCACAGCCCTGGGACAACAACAAAAACAAAAGGGGTTTTACTTGCATTCCCCTCCATCACCGCAGGTAACCCTTCCTGTGGCTCCTGGGTCTGCTTCAGGGGCTGGTTCTCACACCTAAGGAATTCCCTAAACTGAAAAAGGAGGTGATTTTGCATTCCATACATTCTCCTGAATAAGGGCATCAATAAGAAAAGAAATGGGTTTTCCATGTGCTAAAAACTGGGTGCTTGCCAAAGCAGAGAGGCAGGTGAATCTCTCTGTAGCGACTTCTGCAGCAGCGACGAGGCAAAAACAACGCATAGGAAATAATACACTGAAAATATTTGTATTATTATGTATAATAATATATATTATACCAAAAATTATATAAAAAGCAAGATGACTGGGAAGCAAAACAAAATGGTTATGGCCAAGGGCTGAATGCAAAAAACTGTAGCACCACAGAAATCTGCAGGGAAAGGGAGATGTCAGCAAAACAGTAACGGGGGTTTTCTTCTCTAGTAACACCAACACTGTGTTTTTGTGGATCTCATCTTGAAAACAAGGAACTGCTTTCCTGCATGAAATTTTCTTCCTCTGAAGCTCTTTCCAGTCAACCAATTTTCCAAGCCACCTCATCTGGCTTTTTTCTTTCCAAACATAAGGAGTCTCTAAACACCTGAATTCTCACCTTAGTTTTGACTCTTGCCCACAGGAAAACAGTCCAGAGTGCCATTTTTTCCAAAACTTTCACCAATTATTTTCTTTTAAAGGAGAACAATACAAATTATTCTAAAACCACATTTCCCATCCAAGTGTCTTTAAAGGTAAGCTGGGAGAAAACTTCGCTGTCTTTTAATAAAAGGAACTTTCAAACAACATTTTAAAATGCTTTATGTTATTTATTGGAGGATGTATTACAGGGAGGGGGGTGGGTGTGCTGGGAGCAGGTGGTGTTTCAAATCTAGCATTATTGTCTGGGGAATGTTGTCATTAGAAGCAAAAAAAAAAAAAAAAAAAGAAAAACTTCATCCACAAAGATCCTGTTCCTGTCCCTTCTGAAGGTCTCTGAAGATGTCTGTGGAAGTCCATGGCCCTCAGTGAAGGTGGACAATAGTCTTGGGGGTTTTTGCATGTCACCCCCCTTCTTCCCCAGCACAGGGGCATCTTTTCCTTGCCTGCCACCCATGGACGTAGTTTTACCACCCGGGTGCTCACAAGGCTCTGAGGCAAGAGGAACCCCATGGCCCCATCCTTCGTGCTGCAAAACTGCTGCTCTGTGAGCCAGGCCATGGTCCCTGGGTGGTCTCAGGGACTTCACTGCCCTTCTAGTTATCAGGGTTGGACTGATAACCAGATGGCACAGTTGAGTAACTTCCAAGGCACCATTCCCAGAAACAAACAACCCTTCCACCCCTGCCAAGCCACCACTGCATTGCTGCTGACTGAGCTCGCTCCTTTTAAATCACAGAACTGCCAACTACAGAAGAAGTGCCTTCACCTCTGCAGTCTGCTTGCTTTGTCTGATACTACAGCAAGTAAAGTTTGCCTGGCTTTGAGACAGTTTGAGAGAAAGCTCTAGTCATCTTTGCCAACCCACTGCCAGTGTGACACGTGGAAGCAATCGCCGTTGCCGCCTTTCTTGGATGCCAGAAAGCTTCACGCAGAACTGGGCCTCATTTTGTTTTTCCACAGTCACCGCACATGCCAGGTTTAACATTCATGTAATGGTGCTGTAAAACAGAGCCAGGGGATAAACCAACTTACACATGACTCACCTGGCATCCCAGTGAGGATTTCAACCCTTCCTTCCCCCTTCCCCGGCCTGATGGCTTTAGCCAGTCAGCAAAGGTAAATGGGGGCCTGACTCGGCCTTGAGTTGCTATGAATCAAAGCGCGCTCTGCGCACGGCTGGATCCTGCTGTGCCTGAAGACACTGTTTAGGTCCAACCATCCCTCTGTCTTTGGGCAGTAAACAGCTTCTTGCTGAAGCTCACCTCTATTTCAGGCAGGCATTGAACTACCCAGCCCTGAAAAGTCTGGATGGAGACGCACCCCAAGGCAGCACAGTGCTGCAAAGCCGCAGCCCACTCGGGTCCTGCAGCTGCTTGGAGTGGGAGCACTGGGCAGGGAGCCACTCAGGATCACAAATAAGAACTTACAGGCCTAAATTCTGCCTAAAAAGCCCCCTTTACCACCTAAGACACAAACCTGTAGCTTCAGGGGACGTCTCCATTCTTACTGCTCATGGGAATACGGGTTTGAGGGTGATGGTGGTAATCACCAAGGGGAGAGGAACTGTTGCTCTGGGATGGACAAAGCACTCACCATTCCTGGAGGCTAGGCAAGGGGCTGGCTCTATGTGGCTCAGCAACATCCTCCTCCTTAAAACATCGCTCACCTGCTCTTCTGGGAGCAAAAGGAATTCCCAAGATAGAAAAAGCTTGTAAAGTTTGCTGAGATGTTGTTCAGCTTCCACCTGACCTGGAGATGCTGATCAGAACTAAGCAAGGACCAGAAAATTGGGGAAGGTCAATCAAACCTGGTAGCTGCAATGCTCATCCCAGGGCATCAGTGAAGCCACCCTCTGGGCTGCTCTGATTTAACCCAAGGGAAACAGCAGCCTCAGGGATGGAGCCCCTCTCCCCACCCCCTCTCCCCCCAGTTGGGTACGCATCCCTGGGGTCCAGCGAAGGTTTGGGGCTGAGATGTGCCCTGAAAATTTCGCAACACGCAGCAGCTCATCAGCACAGACTCCTGGTGCTTGCTTGGGAGGCACTTCCCGGCACTGCCAACTCTCTGACATTTCCTTTAGCTTTACTCAAATGCATTTTTATGGAAGCAGGTGGCTAAATTAGCACTGGCAAAATAGCAGATCGATACCCTTTTGCATTTAAAGACAGTTTACTGTCTGTGCATGCTTGATTCAAGTAGTTCTGTTCCAACTTTATTAAATTTCAAATGACAGGCTGGGTGACCAGAGCAGCTTGCTGCAAACACTGTGTACAGGAGCAGGGAAAAGCCTGTGGCTCTGGCCAGGTATACAGAGCAGCGCTGAAAAGAGGGTGGAAGCAGCCAGCGCTGCTTGGGGAAACAAGGGGAAATCTAAGCAGCCCCCCAAGAGCCAGGCAGCCCTCCCTGGGAGCTGGGGCAGAGCCTAAAGTGAAAGCTCAGCTACGTCACTGCACCTGATCCTGAGCAGTCTCATCTGCCCTTGTATTTCATATGCTCTAAAAAACCAAAGTGCTAAAACCGAAGCAGCAGCCTGCAGATCCCAGAGCTCAGCTCTTAGGAGATGCTGGAGCTGATAACACTTTTCCAAGGTGGATTTGCCTTCCTACCCACCCGCTCACCAGTGTCCCATCTCCCAGCAACACGGGCTGCATTAAAGGACTATGTATGGACCCTGTTCTGCTCTCCCATGCTTTGCCGCATCCCCAGCCCCTCCAGCCTTGCCACATGTGGGGCAGCAGCCATGCCAGGGACACCAGCAGCCAGATGTTCCCAGCTGTAGCCCAGCTCTGACGGTTTCAGTGAGCTCCAGCCCCCCCAGGCGTAAACCAGGTGGGATGATTTCACCTCCTGTGGCACCGGTCAGTCTCTCCCCAGGCTGCAGGTTTTGCTGCCACGAGCTTGCTTCAATGCGGGCTTCCTATGGGGTCACAGTGTCCTTCAGGTGTCTCCACCTGCTCCAGTGTGGGGCCCTCCATGGGCTGTAGATGGTCTCTGCTCCCTGTCATTATCCATGGACTGCAGGGGGATGGACTGTAGGGGCATCTTTCTCTCCAGCACTTGGGGCCCCTCATCCTCCCCTCCTCCTCCATCCCTTGCACACCTCTTCCCCCCAGCCCTTCTTTACTGGCCTTGGTGCCTGCACAGTTTCTTACATCTTCTTACTCCCTTCTCTGGTGGCAAGAAGCAGCTGCTTGCAGGTTTTTTCTCCTAAATGTGATTCCCAGAGACACTGTGACCATCGCTGATGGGCTTGGCCTTGGTCAACCAGCTGGTGGTCATTCTCTTGGGCCTGCAGAGAGCTTCTGGCTGCTTCTTGCAGAAGCTACCCCTGCAGCCCCCCTTCTCCACCAGAACCCCGCCATGCAAAACTACACCACCAGGCAGGCCCTTTCCACTGCCTGAGTGGAGGAATTAGCAAATCAGGCAAAATGTGGCTGTTATCACGTCCTAGCAGAGCAGTGACAAGCTTTTCTATGGGTTTGATTTTTTTTTAGTTCATTAAAATTCTCTTAAAGAATGAAAAAAAATCTGGCTGTGGGCTCCTTAAAGCTGTAATCATTCCTAAGTGCCTGTGTCAATTGAAGAGCAGTTGGATTTGGCACAGCTTGAAGCCAATTTCAGCAGGACAAGAATCTCTGTAATCTTTTAAATACAAACGTTATTGATTTAGGGAGTACATGCCATTCTCACACGAAAGCCCACTGCCTACCTTACAGCTAAGGGCAGGGCTAAACACCAATAGCTTTCAGTCCTCCTATTATTTTTCTTGATATTCTGTGGTCTTAATTGGCTCGCTAACTGAATTAAAGGAGGTCTGGGTGGCACCCAGTGGGAGCTGTAGCACAGCTGAACAATCCTAATTCTTCAGCATGAGTACAAGCTACAGGCAGCAGATCCTGTCTGTACCAGAGGAAGGCAGGAGACATCTATCTCACTAAGGTCGCTGGACTTTCAGTTTAGTGTAGGGAGCCATCAACAAATGGGTTCAGGTGTTTGGAAGCAACTGTTAAACATCTGTGCTACAGCATTGTGTTGTGAGACCACCCAGTGCTTTGGAGGCGTGCAAAAGGAGGGTGGGGCCAAGACCCTCAAAAGGCTGAAGTACCAGTCTTACCTCTCCAGAGAACATCCTAGGTGTCTACAGACCAGGCAGACACATAGTTCTCCACACCTCACCCTCCTCTTACCTGTGCTCCAGCTTTCAGAGGTGGATAACCACATTCCTTGCTGTGTTATGGTGAAGACTTACCCAGTAAAGTTTCTGAGGTGTTGGATATTGCAGGGATGGAGGGCCATTTCAGAGTAGAGGCACCAATTCATCAGCCATTTGACCTTCTGAGGTTTAGTTTATGCAGTAGTTCCATTTTGAAATTGTCCAAGTACAATTGGACAACGTGTTGGCTGAGTTTCCAGATGGCTTATGCAAGTCTCTGTTATCCCGTGTTATAATTTATGGTCCTGAAGGAGAAACTAAGACACTTTCCAAACACCAGCATCGCTTCCAAAAGCAAAACCAAGTGTTTCCTCCAAAATGACTGAAATGACAAGGGTGGAACATGTCACAGAGACAAGTCTTGTATCCCAGTAGACCTCCCACCCTTATACAATCCCCCGTTGATCCTTTTCTCCCTTGAGGAGTTCAGCCTGACTCAGCTTTCGTTTCTCTTGACCTCAGTGGGCTGCACTTATATACTCTTTGGTTTCCCTCCAGCTTTCCTTGTCTTCACAGGCAGGCTCCTTTCCCAGGAGCACAGTCTTGAAGCCCAGTTCCTCTGTAAGGCCTTTAGTGAATACTAAACCTTGGATTTTCATATGTTTCTGGAGTTCGAGACCTTTTGGAAAGCTGGGGTTATAGTTCTCCTTCAGAGACATAAGAGTGTTAAAGTCCATGTGCACTTGCTTACTAAACACCATTACACAGAAGATGCATGTCTCCAAAGAAAGAAATGAACAAGCCCAGCATTGCCTGCATCCTCCTCTTTCTGTTTTTTAAAGATCTCAGAAAAAAACTCTAGAGCACGAAAAACAAACCCCACATATTTATTCTTTCCAAAGCCAAATATTTAGATCACTACAGGAACGTTCATGCACACCAGCAGGGAGGAATTTTGGAAGGAGAAAAGATGTAAAAAGGTACCCCAAAAAGATGCTTTGTATGTTATACACAACTCACCCAGGACCCTGAGTTGTCCCCATGTTGCCACAGCACCCAAAAGTGACAGCAGCTGAGAGGAGCGTGCGAAAACCAGCCAGGGCTCTTACCTGGAGCATCCCAGGCCAGGGCTGGAGGCAGACCGGGCTGTTGTGGGGAGAGAACACAGAGCAGAGCACTGCAGAACTGCAAAGCTGGCAGTTTCACCACCAAGATCCTCAGTGGTGATGCTCCATTGATCACCCACGGCCACCTCTCTCAGTCTCCTTTTGAGGAGAAGCTGAGAGAGCTGGGCCTCTTTAGCCTGGAGGAGACTGAGGAGTGACCTTATTAATGTTTATAAATATGTAAAGGATGAGAGTCAGGAGGATGGAGCCAGGCTCTTCTCAGTGATAGTCAGCGATAGGACAAGGGGCCATGGGTGCAAGCTGGAGCATAGGAAGTTCCATGTCAATATAAGGAGGAACTATTTCACTGTGAGGGTGGCAGAGCAATGGGACAGGCTGCCCAGGGGGGTTGTGGAGTCTCCTCTGGAGACATTCAAAACCCGCCTGGATGCGTTCCTGTGTGATTTAGTCTAGGTGATCCTGCTCTGGCAGGGGGTTGGACTAGATGATCTTTTGAGGTCCCTTCCAACTCCTAATGTTCTGTGATTCTGTGATCTTTTAGTGTCCTAGGTCAGAGCCACGTAACAGCACAGAAGCAAAGGCTCCTAAGCTTGTCTGGCATTGCAGATTTAGGGCTGATCCTTGGCTACCAAGGCTGGGAGCTGATGGCATGTTCTACATGAGCATACCCATTCCTTTCTCAGGGGTGGCCTTTCACTGCACCATGGGCACCGCAGCAGCTTCTGAGGCAGAACAGCTCTCACCCCGTGCAAGCGAGTGGTTTCCCAGTCTCCAGGGGCCATGGGCAGTGCTGGGGAGCGCTGAGGTACCCTGATCCAAAAAGCAGAGACAAGCCCAGTGCCTACTGCAGGTACAGCAAGCATTGCCAGGACAGAAGTCCCACCACTCACAGAGCTTACAAAACTGAGGGCAGCAAGGTACCTGTAAGGCAACAGTTTATGTAGAGCCAACCAACATTTGTTTTGCAGTTTGTGAGGGTTTACAGCTAGTTTATGTAGGCTGTGAAAGATCATTTGAAAGCATCTATGCAATGAACAGCTCCCTCGAGAAGCAGGTGGGACCCTGGGAAGGGGGTTTCTGCAGGGCTGCCCAGCAGAGCAGCAGCTGTGCAGGGAACTGCATTAGGCTTAATTTTCATCACATGCAACTTAAAAAACTTCCTGGGTGCAATGAAATAAATTCACCTACCCATTTTCTGCTGCTTGGTCATTTATTTTGCCTTTCCTGGCTCATATGTCACTGTCACTTGTCCCCTGATGTCACTGTCAGCGAGCTCAGGGGTTGAAGCTTCTGATCCAAGGCAGCAACCAAAGGGATTTGGGAACCGGACTTGCAGAGTCGGGTCCTCCTCACTCCCAAGATGGTACCATGTGAGGCCACCGGAACCTGACCTTTGTCTATCACAAGATCCAGATAAAACACATAAGCCTGTGGAGAAGAAAAAACCCAAAACCTTCTCTAATCTGAATTTTTATTTTTTTAAATCTTATTTTTTAGCTGTAATAGGAGAAAATATCTTCCAGAAAACACTCATGTCTTAATCCTGCAGTAAGACATGTGCAGGTAGAGCCTGACAGCAAAATGGTCCAATGGCAGCAGGCGTCCTTCTAGGGTCACATCTCTGAATATTTACTTTTTAAAGGAGGAGGGCAGGGCAGATCAGGTCTGCATGGACCAAACAGTATCTTGACGTGGCATTTCTCATGAACAGCATGCTGTTTTCTCCAAGCAGAACTTTTTTCAAACCTCAAGCATCCACTTTCACGAACAGGTCCCACTACAAGCACTGCGTGAGGGCTTCCCTCCTCGCTCCCTCTTCTGCACCCACCTCTGACAGTTCCCAGATTTCCTTGCTGTGTCACACACGTGTGCATCCTCCTGTGATTTAAATGAATCCCAAACCCTGCTCATTCCCCTCTACTCTGCCCTGGTCAGGCCCCACCTGGAGTATTGTGTCCAGTTCTGGGCTCCCTGGTATAAAAAGGACAGGGATCTCCTGGAAAGAGTCCAAAGAAGGGCTACAAAGATGATTAAGGGCCTGGAGCACCTCCCCTATGAGGAAAGGCTGAGAAAATTGGGACTGTTCAGCCTTGAGAAGACTAAGGGGGGACCTAATTAATGTTTATAATTATCTTAAGCATGGAATGCAGGGGGAATTAGCCAGCCCCTTTTCAGTGGTCTGTGGGGACAGGACAAGGGGCAATGGCTGCAAGTTGGAGCACAGGAAGTTCCACACCAACATGCGGAAAAACTTTTTCACAGTGAGGGTGACAGAGCCCTGGGACAGGCTGCCCAGGGGGTTGTGGAGTCTCCTTCTCTGGAGATACTCAAGACCCGTCTGGACGCCTATCTGAGTGAAATGTCCTAGGGAGCTGCTTTGGCAGGGGGTTGGACCCGATGATCTCTCGAGGTCCCTTCCAACCCCTACAATTCTATGATACTATGATCCTAAAGCCACAGGCATCCTACAGACCAGCCCTAGCTCCCCCTTTTCCTGGCCCTTGTTTAAAAGGTAATGGATAACTTTCTCACCAGGAGCTTCCCCCAGGCTCAGAGCTGGGCAGATGGGAAGGCCAAGTCTCTGTGCTCACTGACACAGTCCCCAGCTGCGCCCAGAGCAGCACTGCTTGTCGCCTCACACTGCATCATATTAACACAAGTCCTCCAAAAGCTTATTTTAGCATTACTGCTCTCCAGTTTTCTCTCCAGAGCAAGTATGGGATGTTGGCAGAATGGTTTTCCTCCCGTCCTCCCACTCATTGCTCTCCTCTAGGCTTGTTAGGATTTAGTGCCGGACTTACACCTCATCCGGGAGCCTTTTTATCACTCCTTAGCTCTCACCACGCATGCAGGGTTGGTTTTTGAGTTCCTCCTTACCTGGTGGTTAATCAGCAGGGAGTTTCCTCCCTCAGTAACAAAGACAGAACCTAACAGCAGACCTCTTGCTTGAGTCTCTTGGGTAACACAGGATGTTTCCTCCTTACTCCATACGCCCACACTTTGTCACTACAGCTTTAGCATTAGGCCAGAGAATTCACACCCCACCTTCTGCTCAAAACACACAAACCAGGCAGCATCCAATTCTGCTCTCTTGGAGCTCAAAAATAAAATACTGCATTCGCTTCCTATATTCTATGCTTGGACCTAAGTTTCAGCAGTTTTGGTAATGTGAAAAATTCTCAAGTCTCCAGCCACTTCTGCAACTCAGAGTTTAAAAAACCAAAGCTGGTGATGGCCTCTGACTTTGCCTTGACCAAGAGATAAAAGCAAGAGATCAAGGTGAAATATTACCTTAAAAGAACAGGAAAACGGTTGAAGAATACACAACAATGCAACTTTTCCATTATTTTATTGATATTAGTGAAGAAAAATTTAAATTTCACCTTTCTGATGTGTTACAATTGCTTTTTCCGGTGGGTGGACAGCTCCTACTGCTTATGTAAAGGCTAAGTAATACTTCCCGATTGCATGATTAACTTCTACACTTTAAGTTCTCATATGGTATTGCTTTCTTCCTCTGGGTATATAAAATGGTCCATTAAGTCCATCTTTTTTTTTTTTTTTTCAGAATCAACTGTTATTCTAGCTACTGTTTTAAGATACATTCAAATAAAAAGATACTTAAATTTACTTGCAATAAGTGCACGCATACAACAGCAAAGAGAGCTGATGACATTTTACTAAGACAGGTTTGTTTTGTTGGTTTTTTTTTTTGAAGTTCATAGAATAAATAGAAGTCTTCAAACACATGCAGCAACTGACCCATGTGTTTTGGTTTTGTTTTTTCTTTTTTTCCATTCTCAAAAAATATCCTTCGTGTCCACAGCACTACTGCGATAACTACTTCATTCAGGAAAGGGGGGGAAACAAAACAGCCCAAACCAAAGTAGAAACACCCACCTATCTCTCCTTCACAAAGGCTAAAAAGACAGTTTCATTTATAGAAGAAAGTATCAGTGCTAATGATTTAGTAACAGTCTGGTACAAACGGCGACTCACGGCAATTACGTGTAGTGTGATTACGGTAACAAATGAGGAGCTCAATTCAGATGCCGCAAGAAGTGCAAGGAAAAGAAAACGGACGTTAAACCCTCCCCCTCCTTGCTCCCGTCCATCCCCTCTTCCCCCCAAAAATAAGGGTCTCAGCTCTAGAAACAAGCTCCATCCAGTCTGCTCCAGTTCCAGGATATTTCTATGCTTTTTACAAGCACCCAGCAGGAGTTTGGGAGATGTGGAGAAGGTGGTTGTGATACAAACTGGGATTGCCTGGCTGCAACAACTAAAGGGTGTATGTGGTCTTTTGTTTCTTTTCCAAAAAAGCTGGGGTGAGCTGTTTGCTATTCGGATTTTTTTCAGCTTAAAAAGACTGTGGAATGAAGCATTTCCCATAATTCTACTTCTAACTTTGGATGAAAAAGGTTTCTCTGAAGAAAGCAAGCAGGAAATATGGGGGAGTATTCTCACCTTGCTTACAAGGCCATGGTCCTCGACACGCATGAAACCTGAACACCAGCATCAAGATGGCGAGTGGCTCTTTCAGGCCTGTACCGTCCCGTTACTAAAAGGGTGGGGTTTTTTGTGGTTCTCCGCTGAGGTTTCAAGGACACACCTTTTCCTACCGCTGGCTTTGCTACATGTTCTTTTATAACATTCTTATCTGTCGATCTGTTCCACAACCCTGACTTCTAGGAAGTCTACTGCCACCTTTACCTCACGAGTTGTGGAAACCGTTTTCTTTGGGGGCACCAAGACAAAGCGTGTTTCAGCGGCGGCAACACGTAGTAAAGCATCTTCCCCTCCCCCAAGCCAGTGCAGCATCGAAAAAATAAAACAAAACAATGACAACAACAACAAAAAATAAGTCACACAGTGTTGTGTAAGCGTGCCAAACGAAACAGCGGCGGTAGGAATATGGCAATACTCCAGTATGCCAGCTGACCTCAACACAGTATTAGTTCAAGTTTAGCACCTCCGAGAGGAGGAGAATACAGAACAGGGAGAACAAAATAATAATAATAATAATAATAATAATAATAAAGTTTCACCCATTCAGGCACAAAAGCCAGGCACTCCAGTAACTCATCTCAACTCATCTACACAGGCAAAATTAAAACTACGGCGTGTTAAACCGAGTGCTTTTATCAGCATTTAATGAAGCACAAACGCTCCCATGCTCCAAGTGATGTAACGCGAGGTCTCACGAAACACATTCAATAGCTTCCCATGCACCTTCAGCTCAAGTTAGGCTAGCTACAGAATTCACGTTTATCCTACTCAAGTTTTTTTTTGTTGGTTTTGTTCTTTCTGGTGGGTTTTTTTTTTCAGTGCATCTTAAAAAAACAAAAAAACCAAACAAGCAACAAACCCAAAACCTTTTCAAAAGGTTAGCAAGTTAACCTCAACACGGCAACCATCACGTAGAGCCTTCTGCACTCAAGTCAACAGTAAAAGAATCTGGTTAGTTACAATAGATCCGGGACATATTTACACATTTTATACAAAGTTTACACATCTCTCCCGTTAGGCACGAAGTTGATTTGTCGACCTCAAGAGGCAATGGAAGGGGTAGCGGGGAAAGGAAAAGGAGGTCGGATGAAAGGATCCGAGGATTTTTATTTAAAAAGACTAGCTGTAAAAATAAAGTCTTTCACCGTAAGCTAGTTTGCTTCGGGAGCTTGGTTCCCATGAGGATCCCCGAAGTGAGAGATGTTGGACCTTTCATCTGCATGCTGGAACCCACCATGGTGGGGAAGCTCCGATTCCTTCGGATGCCAGTGTTCAGCTGGATGCCACCGATGGCACTGGTCACGGCAGGGCAGCCCAATGGGAGACCATCTGGTGCCAGGCCTCCGGGAACAAGGGCCCTCACCGGTCCTTGTGCCCCACAGAGAAGAGGTCCTTGATCATCAGTTAAAGGAGGAGCTGATGTTTGCCCTGAACTCACGACTTTGGCAATACCGAACCTCTTGACTTTGTCCACGAGATTAAGGTTGGAAACAGACACGTCGGTCTGACTCTCACTGTTCCTGATGTTCTTTTTATTCCTCACCTCCTTCAAGATGGAACTAGCAGGCTTCGAAGCCAAGAAGTTGTCGTAAGGTGGGCTGGTGCACTTGAACTCAAAAGATGGAGGGGAAGAAGAAGGTGTCTGCATAGGTGAGTTGGGTGGAGTGGAAGGAATGATGGCCATTTTAGGGAGGTACGTGTTCAGGAGGGTGCCTTTGCTGGCTCTGTCCCAGCTCTGCGGATTGTACACTGCTGCTGAGATGCCTCGTTCCTTCAGCAGCCACACCAGCCCCAGAGATGTGCTCATCGTCGTCGTGGATTCCCGGAGGTTAGTGAAGGATTCGGCCAAACTCAGACGCCGAGGGGTGCAGGGAGTAGCCGCCGGGGTGCCTTTCAAATTGCTAATGCTGCCACAAGCTGGAGTAGGTGCTGCGTTAAGGCTGAAAGCAAAGGAGCAGACAAATTATTCTCTCTCCTATGGAATTAAAACCTATTGCAAGCAAGATTTGTAACCCTGAACGGGCCTTTTTATCTATTTTGAGAGTGACTGGGCAACTGAGAGTTCCCAGGCTCCTCACAAAAGTGATGATGAGTGCAAAAATGTCTCCTCCTACAAAATGCATCTTTCCACTTGCACACTTCACTGCCCAGTCTCATGGGATTAGTGCATTCCCCCTGCCCACCCCCCACTTCTTCTGATAAACTATTAAATTGATAGATGTGTGATCAACACATTCAGTATTTCTTCCTGATCTATAACATTTCCAGTATTTCTTCCATCTATAATAACCCCCAGTTGCTTCCAAGAGACAAGCAAACAGGGGTAACTTGACTGATGGTGTAAGCAAGACAGATTGACTTCTTAGTATTATTTCTGAGCACGCCCAACTGCTGCTAGTCCTTCTAGTACTGCTGGGTCACAGCAGAGACAGTGGCAAGGGAGGAGGGGACGTTATCTGCTACAGGAGCATTTGTAGCAAAGTCACTGGAAGTTGCCACCAACACGCAGGTCTGCAAGATCAAACCCTTCTCCTCCTCTTCTGTTCGCCCACAGAATTTGCTTTCCTTAATGCAGAAGGAGAGGTGGGATCTGACTTCTTATGGGGCTGCACAATGGTGCAAATAATCATCAAAAGCAATGAGAAAAATGCAGTCAAGCTCTTGGTTGTCAGGTGGCCAGTGTCAGTCAGGTAACTGATAGAGACAAACCAAGCATGACAAAAAGCCATTCTACTGTTCATTTGGTAAAACATTATTTTGTGTAATTGCAAAAATGGCTAAATTGCTCCTCAATTCCAGTTCTTTCTTTTGAACATAAACTATGTACAGACAGTGGACAAGGACTGGGCAGCAACTTGCACACTTAGAACAAGTGATGGGCACCGCGTCAGTTCGATGCTATCATACCGCAGGTTGTTTCCTTAAGCGCACTACCGCTGGTTATTAGGGGTTGGGATTTCTTTAAGCATATCAGACAGCAGCATCTACTTCCAAGGAATTACCAACACAAAGGAAAGATTCCATACCCTCTGGTGCCACAGTACCTGCTCTCACTGACACCAAAGTTTGAGTGTTTCAGGCACTGCAGTGCCACCTTTAAAAAAAAGTATCTCTCATTCCTTGCCGACCAGGGTTGCCACAGCATGTTTACCCTATGGGTAATTTCCTACTCAAAATTTATGGAGGTATGAGGTACACCATGCATTCAGTCGTGGTGTACTCAGTTATTTCACAAACAAAGCATGTGGGGCACCAAACACCTCCAATTCATGTCTGTTTGGGAAAATCTCAAGGGTTCCATGCATCTTTAAATAAAGAAAAAATCAAATCTGTTTCTAACCATGCTCAAATGATGGGGCTTACATACATATACACAAAAAAATTGAATTTCACAGGAGTAGTTCCTAGGCATAGAGCCCCTCTAATGGCACTTAGGTCTTGAATAATACCACACCTGATGCTAATGGAGAACTTGCTGACCTGAGAACTCAGCACTCTTCAGAGGAGGAAATCCTCCCCTTCATCGCACCAGGTTAGCAAGTAGAAGACACTCAGCGAAGAGCCAGAGTCAATGCAAGAGAGCAGGAAAACTAAGCAGCTATGTGAGGGAAGAACAGGAGATAGAGCTGGATATTCCCTTTTCAGCAGAGCCTCGCTGTTGGATTGGCTCAGCCGTAACACACAACATAATTTGGGTTCTCTGTACCAAGAAATGCATTGAACAGCCACACTGAGACAATCTGGTTGGATTTCCAGGTGTAAAGAAGCCTCAGGTCAATGAATGAATTGCATCCTTTTTGCTCCTATAGGCAAAAGGGCCTACATGATGTCTTGACTGGGATTTGCAGTCCCATTTCACCCTGCATTAATGAACTCTGGGCAGCCAACACTACTGGTTAGAAATCCTGGAGAGTTTTGTTCTGAGACACTGTTTGTGATGAGCTTAGAGCTTTGTCCAGTGGCATCCAGTGATCAGCTGACAGCAGTTAATACAGCACTACAAACCCTGGTTTGCATCTTCTAAAAGTCATCAGTACTTTAACATCTTTAAGGCACTCCTTAATTAAGGGAATAATAGCCTGATGCTGTATAAAGTCTCAAGCCATGTCTTCTCTGTGTTATTAAATAGGATCTGATCAACGTGATCTCTCCAGTGATTTGGGACTGTACTAACTTCTACCATAAGCAAGTGAAACTGCCAAGGGATTTTTACCCTGCAGTTGTGATTCAACAATAGGAATCTTACACTCTCCAACTTGAAACTCATGTTTGAGAAATCATTTATTGAGAGTGGTGCAATGTGAAAAGCAGCCTTGCTAAGTGTCTCTGGAACTGCTCTTCTTGCACCCTCCTGCGAGCTGTGGCTGCCAGTGCATGTGACAGATGCGCTAAGGCAAGCTCTCCGTACATCCTCAGCGTTCTGCCTGGACTAGATGAGTGTCAGGAGAGAAGCTCCTCAGAGCAGAGCTAAAGAGGCCACAGGCCCACTGCAGAAGCCTGCACGCACCCTGAAGTGGAAAGAGTTCACAATTCTCCTCTTAATCACTGATTCAAGCTGGACCTTCAGAACTCTGACTCCACGGCGGCACTGAAGAGTAGTGACGGCCACTGTGATGCACCTCCCATGCTGGCTACACACAGAAGTACAGAAGTGGTGACAAGCATGAGGGAAGAAAAAGGAGGAGAAAGAGGACCTACTGCATGAACTGACTTTCTACATGGTACAGTCAAGTAGATTGTGGAAACCAAAGTGCAAGGTGTTAATTATCAGGCTTTTAAGATGTCCTAGCCATGAGATGAAAACTACAGCACTCCAAAGGCTTATTAACTCCAACAGCTTCATTCTTTCCAGCTCCATAGCTATTTAGATTAGTATTTCTACTAATTTGCCAGCACAAAGACACACTCCAATCCAATAATAAAAATAAAATACATCCTTACAAGAAAGCAGTTATGGAGGTGTTACTTTTTTTGGTATTGCATTAACTTGGAAATCTTTTCCCCATCAAACTGACCAACACTGCAGAGCAGCCTGGGCACAGCCACAGGAACAGTCTCCAAGTGGCCTCAGCAACTCAGCCCAGTGACAGTCTCAGGGTTATATTGAGAAGAGAAACAAATAAATGAGTGCTTCATTTAGCTAGATGAAATTTAGTCAGCTTAGAGCATCACCTGGGTTAGATGAACAGCCAAACTTTTTGGGTTAGCTGGTGCCACACACACTGGCATTCCTTGTACAGGACCCTGCCAACACGGACACGGCTGGCAGCGTTGCTCACCCCCTGCCACGCCGGGTCATAGTGTCTGCCCTATACCTCCTCTCAGCACAAGGACACATAATGCAGTCTCCTCATCTTCCTCACATGACCTGTGAAGAATTGTTTACAGCTGGTAAGGAGCTCCTTGAACATGTCTGATGAAGACATCATGTTCTTTATTTTGCATCTTTTCCTCCTGAATGAATGATGGATGACCTTTGGCCTAACTAAGGTACCTGAAAAGGTATTGAATTTAGCTGTCTGTTATGGCTGATTTGCTAGATTAAGTAACCAATGTGATCAAGGAGTTTATTATGACCACAATAGACAGCAATTCAACCATAAGAAGAATAAAATAGGCCGCAGCCAAATAAAACTATCTCTTCAGTAACAGCGTTGAGGGAAGAAGACTACAGAAAAGAGTAAAGGAAAATCAGCCAGGCCACAATTGACTTTGTTCAGAAAGGAAAGCAGTAACATTATGTTTAATCATCATCCGTTTCCCTTCCACCTCACAGGTTTTTATATTTAATACCCTTTCTTTTCATTGTTCTTTAGGGAGTCAGTGCCCACCTCGTGTCTAAACAAGTTTAGACACATCACACCTCTGAATGGGGACCTATACAATGGATAGAGAAAGCCATGAGACATTGTCCTTCTAAACAGAAAAAAATCCCCCAAACCATTCTTTAAATACTTATTTGCTAAGGAAGGAGAGTTTCCTCTTTAGGTTCGTCATTTATTCACCTGCTCTGGTTCTCAGGTCTTACCCTTCTATAAGGCTTAAGAATTGCTTTCTATTGGCATGTACCTCCTATACATGCCCATTGCTGCTATTAAGCCAGTTCATTTGTTTCAGTCTGGCTACTAAGCACTCATTTCCAACAGTTACTCTGAGGAACAAAGTAGATGATGCCCTAGTTTTGATTAAAGCATATTTCCTCCTCCACTCCTCACGTACTTCCTAGATTTCTTTACCCGCACAGCCCCCTTTTTCTTCCATGTGAGAGACCACATTCTGTGCACTCACATGTGAGGACTACAACTAGTTGGAATCAAGGGTAGTCACATCTGGTTATTGGAAGCCAACTTACATCTGATTCCTGCAATACTTTAGCTACAGACAACAAAATTTAGTACATTTTGGCTGGCTTTCTAAAACTCCGCATAAGAGGTTGAGGAAACTCAAAATGAGAGGCATAATTGGGGAGTGTGTTTGTGTGTTGCAGTTCACCAATGCAGATACTTTGCATTTCTGTACAGTGGAAAATCTGACCACACAGGAGCTGAAGGCTTTGCCATCAAGGGAAGCCCTTACCTTGGTGTGACTCGTGTGAGTTCATCGGAAGGGTGCAGAATGCGGCAGGTGGTGAAGGTGAAGGTGGAGTTGGTTTGTGACATGCACTTCCCAGGATGAGGTACTAAATTAAAAAAAAGCAAATACTTTGCATTTTACACAGAAAAGGGGAAAAACTGAACTTCTGTGTACTGACAAGACAGATGCAAAAAGTGATGAGGTACCTCAGACAGGATCAATGCAAGAAAAGTGAAATACAGAAGCATTCCAGGGTCGTGGCAAGCGCTTGTCCTCCAAATAAAACCCCACGTATCTAGGGCTCCAAGGCCAGTGCTAAAAGGGTCTGTGGAAACTCCCCCCATGATCACTAACACTGCAGGTGAGTCTTGCTTAAAAGTTACTTAGATAAGGCAGTGCTCAAAACGCTAGTCCTCATCTAAACTAGCGACTTCCATCGGTGGAAATTACAGGCAGTGGTTTTTAGTACCAGCTCAGGAGCGTAACGTTTGTGGAATGCTTGTCCATTTCAGCTTTTAGATTGATCCACAAAAAGGTACCCTCATGACTCCTCAGTAATGGATCCAGCTTGCTATGGGAACACAGACTGAAAACCTGGGGAGGGGACAGACGCTATTTCTTTATCTCTGACTTCAATGTTTACAGTAAGGGAAGTTAGAGGTTTTTTGGATCCACTACTGTACATCTGTGACACTTCTCCTGTGCGTGTGTTTAGGTTCTTTAGGAAGGTATGCCCCCAGCTGCGCAACAGCAGGTTTCTCTAACGTTTGTAAACAGAGTAGTAAGGCATTTGCCTCACAAAAGTGGCTGTAAAGATGCTGCCTAGTCAGTGTGTCAGTAATTCAGGAAAGCAGCAATACAGCTCGCAATTTAAAGAAATGAAGGACTTAGGTTGGCTTCTTTCTTCTTACTAGAGCTACTTCTGTGGATTTACTAACCTGCTGCATGATGCAGCCGCGGGCATTGCAAAGTAACTACAAAAGTTAAGAGCCATGCATCTGAAAAGCTGGTTGAAAAACACCCAGAGTTAAATATTACATCAAAGATATCATGATTGCATAGGATCTCTTACTCAGTATCCAAACCTAGCAGTGGTCAAGAGACATGCACAATAACAACTGTGTGCAGCTCCCTCCCTCTCAGCCCTTCCCATCCCTCTGAGCCATTCCCTGATTAAGCCACATTTTAATACCACGGTACACAACTATTCAACACGTTGCAAAGGACAGACAGACAGACTGACTAGACCAGACACCATTCTGAACTTCCAGAGATGCTTAGCAGAAGAAGCAAGGCAAATCTTAATAGTGGCTGTGTTCCCTTTTTCATATATAAAGCATCACAGCTCCAAGATGGTGTGTGCATTTAGGAAGTCCTTTAACAACACATATAGGCAGTGTGTGAAGGCTGGAGCACGGGGAGTGTGAACAGTGGAAGCAGAAGTGGCTAAGCGAACAACGTGAGGTAACTTGGAGTTAGCACCGGAACGTACTGCTGTACAGCAAGGAAGGCTATTGCTAAAAAACCCACTGGAGTGTCATGTTAACACACTCAAATGTTAGCACAGCATAACATAACAACAAGCTCTACTTCACCTCCAGAGACGGTAATTATGACGCTTCAGGAATCCAGTTGCTTTAGAGATTAGTGGGAGCACTACAAAAGCTATTACAAGGGAGCACAGCCTAGCAATCATGATTCTCTCCATATTGCAGAGAGTTAAAAGAAAATCTGGAGAAAGAGCTCAAATAACTGGACATGAAAAAGTTGGTTATTTAGAGAAAACAAAGGACTTCAAACATGAATCAAGTAGAAAACAAAGCAATTATCCCTGGATGATGAATAGAGAACAGAATAAAGCAATGCTGGTTTAAGATTGCAAGCTCAACCCAAAGCACATAGCTGTAATACAATAAGTGCAATTTCCCCATCTGTAATATCCACTGGGCATCCCCTCAGATTGGAAACAGGCACACTAAAGGTACACAGCTGCATTAGCAAAAGCAAGACTCATTGCTATGAATGAGTCAGAGATAGGAGAAGGCTGCTAAAAGTAGAGAAATCGCTGACTCCAGCAAGAGGAAACAAATTGAAATTCTCTAGATAAAAATCCATTTCCAAGGATGAATTCCACCCTCAAATACCACTAAGAAAGTCCTGTACCAGCTTGATCCTCCATCAGTCAACAATGAGGTGTATCATATTGCTGTAGCATTTTCCATCCTTTGGTCACAATACAAAGAGAGTGAGAACCTGTTGCTGTAAATGAACAAAGTTTGTAAAACATAAACAAAACGATTCACTCCTAACCTTGTAATTTTACCCAAGAACAGTCCTCTCTTGAGTTGGTCTAAGTTGGTGAGGAAGTAATATGTAAACTTATATGAGAGACTATCTTTACATGTACATACAGTGAAGTATTATTTTAAATATAAACATCTGCTCCATGTGACTGTGTCTGAGACAAAATGTTTTATTCATACCCTATTTTTCAAAGTAGTAGATGATTAACAACGAGGCTTCATATCAGCATGGAAAAGAATCTGTACATAATGCAGTGTTTTAACAAAAATTCCAAAAACATCATGTAATTTCATCCACCAGGAAACCATAAACTAAACTCTATTTGCATTTTCCCCCTAAAATAAAATTTAAACTACACATCAGATTGCTGCCTGATCATGTTTTGCCTCTCAGTAATTAATGATTCTTTACCTCATTAAGTTGTCTCAATTCTTGGGCAAGGTGGGGAAAAAAAGCAAACCAATGTAGTTGAAAGAGTGTCTCCCATAAGCACAAACACTGTTGTAAAACACCTTTACACACACATGGCTGGGGGGGGGGTGGGGGGAGGGTGGGGCGGAAACCAGTCAGGCACTAGTCAAACTGACTGCAGAGAGCTCCATCTCCTGGTAAAACAGAGTTTTCCCCACTCAAAACTGATTTAATACAGATCTGCGATGCTTCAGACCCAGCTTCAGTCCTCTGAGCTTACAGGCCCCTCTGCACGATGCAAACAGCGATAGGACAGAGTCGTCTTCTGCTCAGGGAACCCTCAAAAGATCATTAAATCTGGATTTCCAACGGGTTAGTGCAGAGAAAGGTATGAAGCCACAGTAGGCCTGCCCCGGACACAAAAAGGCATCAGATAAACAGTGTGAGGGAGATTTGCAAGAGGCAGCTACACTAAACCACCACTGACGCTTGTGACATCAGTTCCAATCTCAAATTTGCCATCACCCTCTCTCAAGAGTGAGGAGGCAAACAGCTGTCAGCAGCCAGCAAATCTTGGCATTTTATATAACTAGGTATTCTGGCAAATACAGATTTATACAAAAATGAAATAAAAATTTAAAACTCCACAGAAGTTTACAGGATATGGCTTGATGCAGACTGGCACAAAGGTAAAGTTTTAGCCTAAGTCTGAAGGAAGCCATTCTGCTCATCACTTCTTGGGCACGTTTTAACAAAAGGAGGAGATCTGGTTCTCTGATCTTTCAGCAGAGACAGCAGCAGCATTAGAACATCTCTTTAGCACAGGCTGGCAAGACTGAGATGGGATGACAATCAGGTTGGATGGGATGACAATTAGGTTGGCCAGTCCTTAGAGCAAGAGATGGAGATGGTGTTTTAAAGCGTTAGAAAATTACTTTATTGCTGAAAAAGCTCTGCCAGCTTTGGAAGAGTGTAACAAAGAGGCACTTTTTCTCCCAGTCTCCCCATTAGGATCCACTGGTTAAGACAGCTGCTTTGTGTACTCCCTTAAATTCAGCAGAATTCACCCCCTCCAAGTGACAACAGACGAAAGCTCCGATACCCAGTGCCACCTGCACTGAAAACTCCTGGTTGGCAGAACAGGGAGATTATAGGGTATATGCTGGAGTTGATACTCGAGTGAACTACTAAGCCAAAATGGAGATGGGTGATAAACAGAACTGTAAAATGGGAGGATGGTGCTCTCTGAAAGGTGTTTAAGTGCCTCTGGATGTCCTTCAGAAAATACTGCTAGAAACTTCTCAGAAAATTCTAGTTTCAGGGGCCACCATGAATGCTCAAAACCTGCAAGAATCCATACGTCTATGCCAGGAGCAGAACCCCTGTTAAGTTTCTTAAACAACTGACAATAACATTATTTTCTGAGTATCTGCATTTCCAAACTTCCCATTTATTTTGCCTTTGGAAACAGAAAGGGATGAAAAGCTGAACCAGGGCAGGTATTATTTGTGCAGCATTTTCTCAGCTTTCTTCTGACTGAGGTCTCCTTCTCATATGTATATAACCAGGGAGCACAGATATAAAAAGACTTCAATGTATTTAATGTGGCTTCAACATGATCTTATGCAGGCTAGGATCCAAAATTAAAATTCTAGCATTTTAACAGCAGAGATAGCAGATGCTAACAGATTTTTCTTAAAGAAATAATTGCTGTGAAATATTCATGTAACTTGAAATGAAATATATTTAAATATGCATCCATACCTTCACTCTAAGAAGAGTTACAAAATTTATTGCTTTTCTGTACAACAGTAACATCTTAGAAGCATGTATAGTGATCCTGCTAGAACGAACTTATAAACATAAGACATTCATTATGTGCTTTTTTAGGCATCTATTTGGAAAGAGCTCCGTGTCCTTGTTACGGTCTAAGCATGAAGTACAAGAGGGCTGATCCCATAATGCTGTGCATGTGTTCTGTTCAAAGCAATCAATCAATCAATGGAACTAACTCTCACAAATATTGAAAGACCGGTTTGTGCATCGAAATGTAGCATGCAGTTTAAGCACACCCTGAATCAAGCGCAGCCCTTCCAACTTGAAAACAAGAATGTTCACAACATTAAGTGCTTTGAATGGCTTGGAGTTTTTTAAGGGAAACATGAAAGCCAATGGATTAAAAAAAACCCAAAACAAACCACCAACCCATCCCCTAAAACAGACTGTACAGTTTTATACCACAGTTTCTTTCAAAGATTTTTTTTTAAAAAATGTGTTACTAAAAAACTTTGAAGGTACTAAAAATTTGCATTGCAAAAATTACTTGTCCTAGATGGCACTAACAATGCCATGCCCTAGAACTTCTTGGCCATTCCAATTATGCTGAGCATCTACTCAAGTGATACACAAGTTTCAAACCATTCCTGGGTATTAAGCCAGAAATTGCAATTCTGGAATTTACAATTTTCCATAAAATTATCGAGCCCACACACTGTATGTAGCTCTGACAGACCAACTGCAGGTCATAAATTAACATATATGTTAATTTTCTTTTGAAATGTTCAGTGCCATCATTAAAACATAATCTGCATAGATGGTGAGGAAGGTATTTTAGGTACCAATGGATACAACACATTAATGTAGTGACAGGAAAATGTAAGGATCATAACTTTTTTCTTATGTTGTCAAGAATGATTTCGGACTCTATCCATCAACTCAACAAGAAACAGACAATACTGTGTTCTGAATACACTTATTTTGGCTCCAAGACATCTTTAGCACTACCAGCAACGTTTGTTCTTCTGAGCTGATGTTAAACATCCTCCTGAGGATATTAAGATGACTTCTTTTACGACTCATCTTGAGCAGCACTCTACATGCCCACAAAATGGCAGTAAAAACAGGACCTAACAGTACTTGGCCAGAGAACATCTCCAGTGAAAAACTGCAAAGATACAACCCTCAAAGCATACTTATCAAATAAAGCAGACATCCACCCAAAAGACTAAGAGGACTTACACCTGCTGGGAAGTCCTTGTAGGTATGGTATTGGTTTGTTCTCTGGTCAGCAGGCCTGTAGCTCTAGGCTGGCACTCTCTATGGTCCCATTGGTAGGCCATAGAGAGTGCCAGCCTAGAGCTACAGACCACACTTTCCTGCTTTTATGAACCTCTTGAGCTAGGATTTTTCCACAGTGGAACTACCCTGGAATACAAGCAAAAGCACTATCACTAAACACTGTATCCAAAATAGGTTTTTCCTTCCCTTTTTGTTCTACTTCCACACCCTCTAGCAAGAGATTCCTGCCTCAAATCTCCCCCACAACCACACAAGCAATGAGGCGATAACCCTGCACTTGTGACGTTGCACATCCATACACACCCCTGCTTGCACCACATTTCTTACAGAGAAATCAAGAAGCAGAAAGAATGCTGGCAAGGTATTTTTGAGAGGAGCAATGGTTGCATAATATTTAAATATAAAATAAATTCAAAAGCATACATCTCTCCTCCTGAAAGGTGCTCTTCAGTGGGCAGATGGTGGATCCTAAGCAGCACTGTCCCATCAGTAAATGCCTACTTTGAAAACATCCACAATTAGCTTCTCTTTGTATACTGCCTGACAAATTGCTTCAGCAAACAGCCCACGCAGCAGTATCTTTGCTTCATTTGAGCAACACAACCAATAATGATGCAGTTGTGTTCCATAGATTCATGGATACTCCTACACCCTACGCTGCTGGGCAATCTGGATCAAGGATAAAGAATGGGAAATAGAACTTTGTGGAGCTTCTGTCTATTCTACACAAAGTTATTAATATTGACCAAAGTCTCTATTTCTGGAATGTATCAAAATTACTCAGCAAACAACAGACAATAAAATAAGATTATTAGGACAATTTCATAATTTTATCTATTTGCCAATTTGTAAGGTAGAGAATATGCTTAAAAACCTTGTCTGAGAGAACTAGAGTTCTCCCAGGCAACATCAGTAGTAACCAGGGAATAACCTCGTAGTAACAGTGACCTGTATTCAAACTGTAATGGAGAAAGAAAATGGAGGAAATTAATTACTAGATTGTCTTTCCAGTCTGTAATCACAGCACAGGTCTACACGTATTTTTCTATTCCAAGGAACATTTCCAAATCATTACAGATGTTTTGCTAATCTGTTCTTAAAAAATAGAGCCACCAAAAAGACTTAAACTATATCTATACCTCTATCCCTGTCTGAATAGTCCATGACAATAAGGTTTCCAAATTTCTGACCTGTTCCTGTGTATTCTTACATGTAGAAAACTTTTCAAAGTGTAACCTGAATAGCTTTTATTTTTGCACAATTATTGAATCCTGAATACATGAACTGCTTGTTCCCTTCTTCTCCACAGCAACACATTTTAAAATGAATCACATCTTAAGTTTTTCAATGCATACTCTAAAAAATGCCAATTATTACAGTCTATGTTTCCTAGACTTCCAGCTTTTCTTGCTGTTATTTACTCTTCAAAATGTTAAACACCTGGTTAATATAAAAAACTGAAGATAACTGCAAAAACACTATTTTCAAATTAATATCAAAAAGTTAACAGTCATTATTCCCAGGCAATGGATCTCTCATAGAATAAAGACAATGCCATAAAACCACTGCCCAGGAAAGTGGTTGAGTCACCATCTCTGGAGGTATTGAAGAGACCTGTAGATGTGGTGCTTCAGGACATGGTTTAGCAGTGGACTTGGCAGTGTTAGGTGAATGGTTGCACTTGAGGACCTGAAAGGTCTTTTCCAACCTAAATGATGACTCAAAGTCTAACCTTGATACACGTGACTCAAAAAGTAGCTTATATCCCATAGCTGAAAGCACCGAATGACATTTCAGAGAGAGGTGAGGACACTCTGCATTTCACAATAACAGAAATGTTATTCTCTAGCCCTGAGACAATCTAATCTTCCAAAGAACAGTCAAATGATATATTATGATTTATTCCAGAACAAGGAGGGCAAGCAAGTATCCTCATTTGATGTAGCTATATAAAAAAAAAAAAAAAAAAAAGAGTTTGGTATTTTTCTGATTCTGGACTAAATATAATTCTTTGTCAGTAGCAAATCTGAATGAGACTAACATGCCTATCCAGCTTATTAAACACAACCCACCACAGCACTCCCACCCCCCCCCAACCAATGACAAAAAAAGAAACTGCACAAACTTAAAGCACATCTACAGTCTGAGAACCTATGCAGTAATGGACTGCAAATGTCAGTTCAGAGTATCTAATAACCCATGTGTTATTGCATCATTTAAAAATGGTCAAGTCTTCATATGGTATAAATAGAGTAGAGTTTAGTAGTGTGGTGGAGAGGGAACGAGGGAGATGTTGTTATTCTCTCTATAAAAACCTCCTCTTAATTCTTTATCTCAAAGAGGACTTAAGAGCAGGTAACTGTACCTGAGGTAACGGAATTAAACATGCAGAATTTCTTTCCTTGATTTTCAAGGCACTTCCATTTGTTTCAGCAAAGGCAGCTTAGATGCACCTTCTGTCATTATTTCATCTTTGGCTTTTCCCCCTCACAGTACAAAATCTAAAGCACAGCATCACCTCTTATGGACAGTCAGAAAAATATGTGCACTCTAAGCATACAAAATATATAAGGTCTATACATTATATACACTGAAGTGCGTGCACTCAATACACATACAAGTTGCATATGTGCCACACAAAGGTTTGTGAACGAACCGCTTCCTTTTAGCAGCCTTCTCTTATCAAAATAGAGTAAAATATTGACCACAGATGCTGTAATTGGAAAAATAAAATCAAATTAAAAGATTATTATTATTTTGAGCCAATGTTAGAATGGTTATGTTCTAACCACTGCACGCGTTAACGTGCAGATGCTACACACAAAGCAATACTATGGATGCTGTTCTGGAGAGATGTGAGAATGGCCCAGTAATCAAAATCCTGTAAAGATGTCAGTTTTACTGGACTTAATGAGTTTCCCTCACCAGACCCCTCATCATCGTCAGTCGCGGCCTCCTGCATCTCCTCTGTGAAAGCCTGAGATTGGCGGGGGTTATTCTTGCTGTCTGAAACAGTCACTTGTGCTTGTGACCTCTCACCTGAGGTCTCTGTGTGCTGAACTGGCGTCGAGGTAGTTAGGCCCTTGTAAGAAATGTCACCTGTCTCATCTTCCTCATAGTCATTAAGGCAGTACACTTCATCCAGGTCCAGGTCCAGGGTCCTGAAGCCCTTAGTGACAACCCCAGGCCTTGGGTCCAGGATCCCGCCCAGGTGAGGCTGAGCCAGCTGCTGCCAGTGGTGCAAAGTGGCAGAACCTTGAAAGGGAACACAAAAACAACCAACACGAATCAGTAAGCAGTCAGTCAACCCAGGACCTAAACCCCAGAAATTTCCACTGAATTTATCCAGGAGACCAAAGGTTGGGAAGCTCCAAACCTTTAATGTCTCTGGGTTTAACATTTCTAGGCTTTAATATTTCTAGAAGACATGGTACACAGCACTTCCAGATCAACAGGAAAGAAAATTATGACATCAGCACTTAGGCAAAGTCTGGTTGTAAGATGTGCCATACTTGTGTACATGCACATCCCCTCCCATCAATATTCTCATCATCCTAAATTCACAGGATTAAGCAGGAATAGAATGACTTTATGGATTTGTATTTACAGTTGACCTAAGCACCATCACAGCAAGCTCTAAGGGGATCATACACTGCACAGCCCCACATGAAGCTCACACTAAGAACGGTACCAAGAACACGATAGGATTTACTACTGGTGGCTAACAGGAGAACAGCAGTCACACAGATCACACAGCAATTTCAGCTTTCTACCACGTTAGAAAGCCAGGTCACCTCCAGGCACGTGTGTAAGCAGGTAATCTCTCTGATCTATACATCAAATCGAAGTACTGGTACAGCCCCTGCCTGAGCCCCTCTGCTACAGGAACTCAGCTACTACGTAACTAACTGCTACTGTACCTGTAGCTTCGTCCTTGGAGGAAAAAACGTTTTGAGTGAGGATGGAGGTGTGTTCAAAGTATTCAATATTAAGCACTCAACAGAAGACAACGTGTCAAACACAGCAACGTATCAGGATAAATTGAGATCTACACTGAGATGGGCCCATTTAAATCAGGGTGGATTGATCAATGATTCCTCAAGTAGCGCCTGAACACTGCTTGTGAGGGCCTGTGTTTTCCTGTGTCCACTAGCCATTACTGTGCTGCAATGTGTGGCTTAATGACTGTTCATTCCAGGTCTTGTGACACAAAGACATCTTTAGTTTCATCTCTGCCAGTTCAGATCAGAGCAGGGTTTTTTGGTCTTGCTCCTGTTGCCTCTCCCCAAAGCAGAATATTGACTCAGTCAACAAGCTGGCATACAAGTGTCTCACAAGTATTAAAAGACCAAGAATGTTCAATATGTTTCATGGTATATGTAAAAAACGAAATCTAAATCTAAAAAAAAATATTCTACAATCTAAAAAAATCTATGGAATGACAAAAAGTGTTGATTTCCCAATATAGATATCACATTATAGAAAGCTTATTATAAACATGAAGTGAATGGGAAAAATATCCTGTAGAATGAGTGGGATCAGTAAGCAACATTTTACTTAAGGCTACCTCACATTTTAAAGTGTAATTTTTAGCTCAGAATAATTAGATTACTTTGTATTTAAAAAATGGCACCGTTGTCCAAACAAACAAACTTTTTTGAGGGCTTAAAGAGGATTTACACTGATTGGGACTCTTGAGGCTCATGAAGTAGAAATTGTTACAACCCCAAGAGAAACAACTACTGAAGAAACATCCCTAACTCGTATAACTTGAATTTATTTCTGAATTTTCACGAAGACCATGGTTTTTTGCTTCTACATAAAAGAAATATTCCAGAAGATCAAGCAGTGCCAGAAAGTGTCAAGTCTTAGGCAAATAGTAGAGCTTTGCAGTATGACAGTATCCTCAAAGACACTAGAAAACAAAATTTCTTTCTGCACAGTATGCAAGTGTAAGATCCTCTCATTAGTTCCTATATGCGAACTGCTGAAGATGTAATCCTTTTTACCTTAAAGCTCACCAACATTTACACTCAGAAAAACCCTGTAGAGTTCAAGCAATAAATTTATAACATTTTGCAGCTTTCCTATGGAAATGTATTCAGTTTTGAGCTTTAACATTTCTGTTGACACTGCACACTGTTAGTTCCTCTTGAAAACTGGAAATCAAAGTGGCCTAAGCTTTCTAACAAAAAGGAGCACCTGAGTTTCTCTTATTTTAATCTTGATCTCCTAAGAATGTGTGAAAGAGAGATGAACTTTTTCCACACAGAAAATTAACACTAATGCAGAAAGCAATGCTAGAGTTATCAACTATCACATGACTTTAAAAAAAAAAGGGGGAAAAAACCCCTCAGCAAGCACCAAATTGAAGGGGGAATACACTACCTTCGCCTAAATTTGGTTCCAGGCTCCTAACTAAAGAGTTTTGTAAATTATGCTACCAGAAAATACTGGCAGGATGGAATTAATGTGCAACAGTGGGACTGCCAGGCTGAAGTGAGAATGAATTTAAAAGCAAAATAAAATATACAAATAGCATTTGTTTTGCTACTCCTGATCTCTGCATCACTGCATGCATAACATGGGGGGCAGAGTAAGCTCTTGAAATTCTCAATGTGGTGCTGCCAATATTATAATTGAGTGAAGACATCATCAGTCCAAGGTTTTAACTTTCCTACAGGACACAGGGAGTGCTATTCCGTGCTCATGGTACAAGCAGTTGTGGATACAGGGTTTAAAAACAAAACCCAAAGCAAATACCTCACCAGACTGTTTTGGTTTTTTGAAGGTGCAAAAGAAGATTCACTTCTTAGTGCTTCTGTCACCCTATTTTATTTCACTGAGGGGTTTAAAAGATTGCTCTTAAGTAATAGCAGCCACTAACCTGAAATGAATTCTAGAACTGATTTTTTTTCTTTTCTTAAGGGGCATGAGCACCTTAGGAAGTATTTGGCCCCAGTCATTTGAAAGGATCCATGAAGTTGAAAGAAACTAAGCTGAAGTGAGGAACATCATCATAAACATGCATTTAATGAAAGGTAACAAACACTAAACTTAAGAAACAGACACAAACATACTACAAATGAGATGTAAAACCAAATGTGGGAAATACTTTAAAAGGTGCAATAATTTTAAGGAAAAAGTGTGGCCCAGTGAGAACAATGAACAAAACCAGGAAAAAACCAAACCCAGACAGATGGAAAGATGATAAAGACTTTAAGAGTTTATTGGAAGAAAAAAAGCAGATATAGTGGGATGGTGACAGAAATCTATTACAGTGGTAGCAACCAGTAACTGAAATAAAGCTGGATCATCCCCTCTTTCATGTGGTACAAGAATTTTTACGACCATTTAAAAGCACTCATGAAAGCAAATATTAGGAACTGCTAAACAGCACGGACTCTGCACTATGGCTAGTTTCATTTGAATGGGTAGATACAGCACACCACTTTCTTCAGGACACAAGAAAGGTTAATTTTGCTTCTGAATATGTGTCATGATAAGTGCTCCTTACAAATTAAATTAATTTGTTCTAAAAGATGAAAAAGGGAACTTTTGCAATTAACACACACATAGACAATGTAATATAACACCAGAGTTCTGTTAAAGGAAGAAAGAGAAATCAAAGTTAAGTTGTGCAAGTAGCATATCTGTGAAGTACTATATGAAAACAGTTTTATTTTGTTTAAAACCTGAAGGAATTTACTTAACTTTAGCTTCCAGCAACAACCTGAAAGGACTGAGGAAAGCCAGGCAGACTGTATGTGCTCTGTCAGCACTTAACTCCGAAATAAAGCTCTAGCCCTGACTACCATCTGCCTCCTTCTGAGACAATGTATGGAGGAAATTTGACTTACAAAACCCTACCTCATTTCATGCATGAAACCAACGCCATAGAGATTAATGTGTGGCAGACAACTAAAGACCAGAGGTAATTTTTAATCATAAAAATTGTCCTGCTAGAGCAACTGGACTATTTCAAGTAGGTAAAGGTCTTTCCAGACACTGGTTTGCAGAACTGAGATTTGATGAGCTGATACCCTTCCTGCTTAGATTTCAGACACTCAAGCACCTTCCTTTTGTAAGCATGAAATGGCCACACTGGGATTGAGGTTGGATGTAAGGCTGCATTGCTGATGCACGTGCAGCCTGTAACACTTGTTTTACTGCCACGCCTGGAATTGTTTCCTAACACTTTTAAGGCTTGAGGGGAAAAAATACTAGCT
The DNA here is from genome assembly GCA_027925045.1 of Hypotaenidia okinawae. Lineage (NCBI taxonomy): Eukaryota > Metazoa > Chordata > Aves > Gruiformes > Rallidae > Hypotaenidia > Hypotaenidia okinawae. The sequence goes on along the minus strand of BSDF01000002.1, from coordinate 49,129,833 downwards.
AGAAGATCTCAAACCAACAGCGTGGATTACTATCTCTAAAGTAAAAAGAATACGTATTGCAAAGATTTCCTGCTTTCTGGTGATGGATAAGGGACCACAACGAGTCACTAAGAAGAACAGACAAAGGCCGAGGCCCTTTGTTATCACCTTCTAGCGGTTTCACAATCTGAAGCTTTTCTGGCAGGTATGAGCGACTGCTGATCGACATTCCCGAATATCCAGTGAATTCTGAAAATCTGGAGTGAGTCCCCAGTGACATGATGCTCTCTGTGGGGGTAACGGAACCACTATGGAGTTCGCCCTTTTCTGCCAGTTCCCGTAACTTCCTTTCCTGCTCCTCTTCGAAGAATTTCCGCTCCGAGAGATAATTCTCCCGCCTGAGAGAGAGCCTACGAAGGGCAGTCTCTAGGTCACTGGAGCCTGGAGTCCCTGGAGTTCCAGGCTTCTTCATCCTGTCTTCATTTCTAAAATATAACAGGAGACACACACAAAAGATGGGGAAAAAAAGAAAAATCGAGTCTCAGAGATGCATAAAACTTCCAGATGATAAGTCTTGAGACATTCACCAACACTTTGAAATTACTATGTCTGGGAACAACTTGCATTCATCTAGAGAGTTCAGAAGCAAACACCAGTATTTTCTCTCTCTTTCATATAATAAACCATTTTGGATCCTAGTTCCTTCATGGAAACCCCCAACTGGAAAAGCTGTGCTTTACTTAAGAGCTTCCTTCCACAAGGAGATGAGAGATGTCTTCTTGTGGGTCTCTTACAGTTATACAAACTCAAGTAAGCAGGCCACACCTTACACGGCCAAGGCTGCAAGAATACCACTGAGAGTCACAGGAGTATATTATGATGACAAATACTCACTGTTTTGAGATATTAAGTCAGTTTTACTGGAAAGTATAGGCAGCATAGTGTGGAGACATAGTGGGGGAAGACAGAAGGAGCTGGAAAAGCAAAGGTCTGATTCTTGTAATTCATAAGTTTCCATATACTTTATTTATTTATTTTGAAGATCCAAATAATTTAGATACTGCTTAGATCAAAACTCCCTGGCATTCATGTAAAATGGTGAAAATATAATTAGTGTAGACCCATAGTTGCAGAGACAAAGGGTGGTTTTACATTACTGGGTGCTGCTCCATCTCAGAAGAGGCACGAGCTGCAGTGACCGGTACACAGTACTTTCAAATAGCTTTCTTTTTTAAATAAACTTGAGTGCTCAAGAACTATATGCACAAAATCAAGTAACTTTTGAAGATGTACATCACTGTGTTAACTGCACAACACAAGAGAAAAAGGGGAATAAAGAAACACTTTGCCTTTATGTCAGAAACACAGCAAAAGCAAAGCCCAGTGCTACGGTACTGACCCGTTGTCAGAGGACTCTGTCTCTAGGATGATGCTATTGGTCTTGTTGTCTATCATAATGTTAGAGATGTCTCCCCCATAGAAACTGGAACGTGGAGTGCTGACACAGCTAGACATGACCGAGTTCATAGCAGAGGACTGGTTAGAGCCTGGGATATTCATTGGTGATGGAGTCATGGATCTCTGCTTGACAACTTGGTTAACATTTCTCACTGTCTCGAAGACCCGTTTCTGATGACTGGCAAGACATACACACAGTTAATAATCACACAATGCCTCCTTACCTTAAGAAGGAACAGAGACACAGCTAACAGCTCATTAGCGGCCCTTCCTATGCACAGCTCCAACCACCACCTTGTCTTTATAGTTTCTGTAAGTAGTACGCATAGAGTTCCATATTTCCTACAGCCTGGGCATTACATTCTATCATCAGCATAATACTTCCATCACCCTAGACTATTTTAGGTAGAACATTTGAGAATTATGTGCATGGAGCCTCTCGAATATTAATAAAAAGTGAAAGTGTATTTAAGTACATCATCTAAAAAAACCCTTAAAAACATTGTGTAGAAATGAATTTTTAAAAACCAAAATTGATCTCTATTCAATTAACTATGAACTGTCTAATCCATTTAAAAGGAGAATTTCCTCTACTGAGTAGCTCTATGCAAGCAAGTCTTGAACCTTTTCTTTCTGAAACGAATTTCCAGCCCCTTTAACTAACATTTAAAAATGAAAAAAAAAAGGTCAGAAATATAGTGGGCCAAGAGTCTAGAGAAAGGCTGTCAAGGCTGGAAATCCAGTTTTTTGACCTACTTCTACAGTTCATTCTTTATCACCATTGCCCTGATACCATAACAAACACTGTTCACCTGCCTCAAGATTAAGCTCAGATGATGCTCCAGCAGAAATTTCTTGACAAAATAAACTGTCCTTACACCATGCTGCCGAAGTGCCACGGCTGCTTTGTCTTACAGTTCAACCATGGCTGAACACAAGAACAGCACATACCTTCTGGCTTAAAGGTAAGAGTGCCAGGATACAGCAATGACAGCATGCCTTATTCTACTTAGTGTCATTCAAATGTCTCTCCTGGCCACAAGTGCTCAACAGCTGCAACCTTTGTGTGTAGGCTCCAAGTCTGTAGTTTTATATCATTAAGAGGCTGAAGCAATAAATGGTCCCACAAAGGTTACAGTTGTAACCAAATAAATAAAACCAAGATAAGGGACAAAACAAACAAAAAAGTGTCCTTTGGTACATAAGTAGCAATATAAGAGACAATCTAAAGAAGTTGAACTATCCTTGTTAGATTACTCTGGAAGGACAAAAGGATCCTATGTGCTTTGAACATGCGAACATCTTTCTGATCCTACATTTTTCTCATCAGTATTTCACTCTGTCAAAGCCTCATTTCAAATTCTTGGCTCATGCTCAGAGAAGGTTTAAGTAACCTCAAGCTTTTGGTAAATATACTTAGAAGGGTCCTGGAAAGTGGCTACTGTACTTTCTCTGGCTGTCCTTCCTTTGTCCTTCCTCTGGTTCTTTAACAGACTCTTTTAATAGGATTAACTTGTTTCAAATTAACTAGTCTGTGCTTTGTACGAACAGGTGAGAAACCCATTGGAGTACACGTGCAACTGGTGTCAGCGAGACCACTTCTGCCAAGCTGTAACTATCTATAGCTCTGGGACTGTCACAGGTGCTTAACTTGTTTTAAACCACTCTCTTGTTTAACTGAGGGTGACTTCAGCACAGATACAATGCATCAACACTAAGGATCCTACCTGTAAAAACTGGATTAGATTAATAACTACCTTGTAACTTCTGTTATATAACACATGAAGAGAGAACACAAGGAATTGAACTCATTCCCTATTCATTAACTGAAGAAATCTAACACGGTAACACACAAAACCCCCCAAGCTTTTCTCATTCTCAGCACACAAGAACAAGGGCACAAGTTTTTAAGACAAGGCAAAACCTATATATAGGTGTTTTCTTTTGGTAGCTTTAACAGAACATATAACCACCCCAGTAAACAGACAATAATTTTACTTTCTGCTGTTCACACGCTGACAGAAATATTTCTAAATCCCTAGCTCAACTATATCCTGTGTTTTCCCTTCTCATAAAATCAGTAAATTCAGATATTATCAACTAGGAAACAATTGATTTCAGTCATACGCTAAGTCAGGAGAGTCGGGTTCATCTAAATGCAGTTCTTTCCTCATTGACCCTTCTATCTCTGCTGCCAAAGAGTCCTGTTAAAAATAAGCACAAAAGAACAACAAATATCACAGATTTAATAGGTTTTCATTGCAGAAAATAATTATTTTATGTAAGTCATTAATTAATAGCTAAGAAAGTGTCATTCCAGGAAAAAAAGAGAAAGGTTTAAAACTGAAAATTGACTGGAAAACTGGAAGACTGATGAATGTATTTGAATCACTGCTGAGTTACAGCTTAAATCACAATGCTACAGTATTTATCATCAGAAAACAAACAACACATAACATCAAAAATCTGGAAAAAAAAAAAATCACAGGCTACAATAGAATTCAGGTGCTCCAGCTTCCAAGACCAAACTCCCTACTCACCTACCTTTCACATGTAAAGGTTTGCTTAACATGTTTTCCTTTCAAATAAGGGGAAATCACTTTTCCTTTTCACAGTATTACCTACCCACCCACAAAAAAGACATAGTTCTTGGCATGAAGCATTATATTCTTCCCCCATAGAGTCAAAACGAACATGCTATTAATTTTCCACTGCAGGTCAGTAAGTTTTACTGACGAAATATAGTTAAGCGCAGGGTCTAAGTGTCAAACATCCACAAATCTAAACGATCTTTGGTCCCATGATTCAACGTGAGAAAATCATGTTTATGCAAAAACCACATCTACCTCTCTCAGGACAAGCTTAATGTTTGCAGCTTTTGGTTGAATTTCTGCAAGCACAACTGGTATTATTCAATGCCTGCCCTTTAAATGGGCTTGGGTTCAGTGGAAGGGAACACAAAAAGGCAAGCTAAATCTTTGTTGACAATTTACTTCTTTTGAGTACAAATATCATCTCTGTTGTTCCTCAGCAGTTGAGAAATGACTAAAGACAAGGAGGCACAGATTCTGCTGCTTCATTAGATTAACGTTAACTCAAAAGAAACTTCACTGGTATGATTCCCCTCAGAAGTAATAAAATTATTCTAGAGATACACAGCCAAGCAGAGACAGACCGAGACACTGTTATCCAGCCTTTTCTTCTCATTTGATGCTTTGAATGTGCGATCTCATAGTCAGGTGAAACTAGGTAAATGAAGTTGGTAAACACCAGTGACGCTGCCATAACCGATGTTGCCATAACACATATTAGCAACAAATGTTCTTTTAACAAGCCACTGAATTTTCACTGACCCTAAAACAAGAATGTATTTGTCATCTATTCAAGGACTGAAGAACTAGAATGTGTATTGTAAGTGACTAAAAGGATGACATGTCCAGAAACCATTAGGTATGTTGTCAGAAGTTATGGAAGAAAACCAGGAAGCTCCTACTGAAAAATCAGCCTCCACAGTACAGGAGTTGCACAACAAAGACGTATAAGAACTGTTAACAACCTATTAATGATACCCCCATTAATGATAGTCACAGGGTAAGCACAGCCAGCTGTGGGCTGTATATAATACTGCAGCAAACCCACGTTAACTGCAAAGAATCTCCATTTCAGAACCAGGTACGCAAAACAGATCATTTTATCATTACACAAACACACGTTTCACCCCTGCTCATGTACACCCTAGCATCCCTGAAGCTGTAAGTCCGATGCAAACAGTGACAGTTCCTTTGGGTGGCTGTTTTCTGGTGTGAGCCCTTTTTTCCCTTACATCTGCTTACCATAGGGAAGAGACCAAGCGAGTGGTACCGACGTGATATGGCATTCGGCATCGTCTTGTTCCTAAGGTTTTTCAGCTCCTCTTGAGCCTCATGCAGCATTTCCATGCACTCTGCGTACTTGTCTTCCAGCTCCCGCAACTGTAACAGAGAACACAGTACGAGAACTCATGGGCTGCTCTGTCATCACAAAGAGCCTGCACATTCTTTTCACACTGGTAAAGGATAAAGGTACAAGGAAAAATATCCCACTTTAAAGAAAAAAAAAAAAACCACAACAGAAAATAAGGAAGAGTGAATATTACTGAAAACAATAAATAAGACAGATTAGTAACAGGAAGGGCCCAGGGGGAGGAACTGCTTGCGCCATTTCCTATCCTACATGACTACATGAAGCCACTGTCAAGCAGCAGATACAGATATAAAAGTATCTTCAGTCTAATCAGGTAGAGGGCCTAATTACTGCCATGATGACCACAGTGGCAGACAGCACGGGAAAAGGACAAGATGCTTCAGTGTTCCAAAGGACTTAGGATTTTTTAAACCAAGACTTACATATATACAAATATATACATATAACCTCCAACAGCCTAAGACCATGCCTTACTTTCAGCTTGACTTTCTCAGGAAGCACACCTTATGTAGTCACTTTGTCCGCAGATGCCTGTGTACCCTCACAGTTTTTGAGTTCACCAGCCATTTCAACCAAGTTTGGAAAAGGGGTACAAGTTTCATAAAAATAAGCTATGTGGTTTAGAAACAGAGATTACTGTTAATGTCTTTCCCAAGAAAGTGATGAACAAGCATGAGGTCAAGCTTTGCGGAGCACCACAGCTACAAAAGGCACATAAGCAGGAAAGGTTTCTACAAACATTCCCACCTTCAACACAAAGTATTGCAAATACAAGACACATCGTAAGGGTATCAACTTCTATTCATTCTATTTTGTCCATGTGAATGTAGCACCCAGGAGACAGCCAGAAATCCCAGGCTGACTTCAGTTTATTTGTTGAAAAAATACAGTACAAGTGAGCTCTACTATGTTATCTCACTCTTCAAAACAGGCTTAACCTACCAGCCCAGAGAAACCAATCCCTAAAGGGGCTCCTACATAGCCCCAAAGCCTCAGTTTTTCAAAATGAGTGCCAGTTGAAAGAGGAAAGAAAGGAAAAGACTTGAACTCTGCCAGAAACATAAATGTTCCTTCATTCCATATAAATAGGCAAAATTACTTAATTATGTAATAATTCTGATCCAGCTTATACTAACACCATACCTCCCCTCCCCAAAGAGAGCAAGCATTGCCCTACTACTAAATTAATGTAGTATCAAGTGATGTACTTGCCTCTGCTGTGAGCTGTCTCTGGGCATCTTTAGCTGCTCCCAGATGCTGGACAAGTTCCTCATTTTCAACTGCACACTAAAACATGCCAAAAAAAATGTTAAAAATACTGTGATGATATTTGTATCCTATACATGTAAGTACAGCACTACTTACTACAGGGAAGAGGTAACCTTACTCAAGACCCTCTTTGCAGCAGCATTAGGCCACGTGTCAGTTTAAAAATATTTAAACACCACTTTAAAAATGTTAACATAGAAACCCCCAGCAGTTCATGCTCTTCTAAAAGAGCCTCCAAGACCCTAAAGCAAATAAGTATGTGCCCATACTCCAATATTTCTACTGATATTCTTGTCTTAAAGTAATTTTGTGCAGAATTTAGCATCTAATATTTAAAATAAATGTAACTATTGCATTTGATGCATCATATATGCATCCTAAGTAAAATGTCACTTCCTAGTCAAGTATCCTGGATATTAAAAATGAAATAAGGCTGTCCAAATAGCAAGCCACAACAGTAGTCTTGCAGCCGGATTCCTTACAGCTTTTGCCTTCTTCTGCAGATCGACTATCTGAGAGAGGAGATGGGTGATTTCTTCCTGCTGCCGGGCAGCATCTTCCGTTTTCTTTGCTAACTCTTCAGAGATATTGGCAATCTGGATGTTTGCATCCCCTTAAAGAGAAGTAATTACAATTAATGTTGTAAACTCAAAAGCAGAAAGATGATTTTTTTTTTCCAGAACATCATTTGATTCAGCAGAATCCTTCCCCAATACACAGCAAGGTATTTTTGAAAAACAGCAGTGGGACACACCACCAGAGAGCACAAAGTGTTTGTGCAGCACAGGAGATTGTACTTTAACAATAAAAATTTATGCAAAACTGTTTTGCAACTGAGAAAGATTTTGCTTATACCCAGAATTTTCTGCTGTGAAACTTCAGCCAGAGATTTTGTCCTCACAACTATTTATATAAGGAAAATAAGTACCACAGAAAAACAGGGGTGACTGAGCTGACTTAGCTGTCTCTTTTTTTAAATGAACAATCTCAAATGAGAAGGGAAAAGAAGTAAGGACATACTTAGCTCTTTTACACAGTCATTGACAAGCTGTTGTTCTTTCTCTTCGTAAGTAATTGTTTCAGTCTTCAGCTGACAAGCCTATTCAAGAAATCCACATCAAAATATGTGACGTTAGCACATTTGTTCTTTGCCAGTCTGTTGCCGCATTCCCATCTGCTTCAGAAAGGCAAGCTTTTCTAATCACTCCTCCAGGAAGACCGTGAGAAACTACAGTTTTTGGCTGCCCTCCCTCGCGTTCTGGAAAAAGGGGGCAGGTGAACATTCGAGCAGAGACATTACTGCATGGAGAAACTCGCATCACTATCGCCACATCTCCACTAGATGTCATGTCTGAACATACAAAGAAAACTACTCGCCTCTCTTCATTTGCCGTCCTATTAAACTGTCTTTAATCTCAACCCACACGTTTTTCTAGGTTTTCTTCCTCTTTCCTGATCCTCCTCCCCATCCCACACATCTGCCTGGTGGGATTGTGGGGGGACAGGGTGTGCACACGTGTTGAGCGGCTGTGAGGTGCTTGGCTGGCGGTTGGGTTAAATCACAACTAGCACTTGCAGTAGAAAACAGTGAAGATACTCTGTTTTCATACATTCATTCTTAGTTCCAAAGTATTCCTACTGCTATACTCTACCACGTGTTTGCAAAATAGTAACGTGCTCCCAAAGGTTAAAAACTGCACTGAAAATTAATAACAAAAATTCATGGGATACTCAATTACGAAGTGTTAGTTTTGACAGGCAGGGAACAGTAAATAAAAATTTTTAAATGGTCTTGGCTGTGAAACAAACAGAATGTTATCAGAAATAAAAGGCAAGAAAGTACATTGAGCTTATCTTAAGAGCCTGACTTGAACCGCAAATTGAAGACATCTAGACTAGCAATTTAAATTTTGACAAATGCTGAATTTGTACCAGAGAGACCATGTCAGCCTGCAAGCTTCAGATTTGCAGCTAACATCACCCATTTCTACCAGGTGAGCCCTTCAAGGCCCGTCTGAAAGAGCTGTGCTGTGCTCCAAAACCTGCCCGTGCTCCTGCACGTGCTTTTGGCAAGGAAACTGCTTTGTGCAGCTTCAATCTTCCAGCCTTTCCTTCACTTAGAAGTACAAAGGATGGTGATGAAACAGAGATGTGTCACACGTGGAATTACATACTCTTAATTAGATTCTCTCAACTTTTAATACACATTTCTTAATGCCCGTGTTCTGGGATTTAAATGAGCAATTGTATTAAGCAAAACACAGAGGGAGCAATTTTACCTCAGATCTAAGCACAACATTTTCCTCTTCAAGGTCCTTGAGTTTCTTTTGAAGAGAATCCAAATGAAAGTAGTTCTGGACAGAGGAAGAAGATTCATTCCTCTTGAGCCTTGCAACAAAAACAACAGGTTTAACTCATTTTCACCTGTATTATGGTCAGTCTCACAGGAGAACAGCCTAAAACCAGTCAGCCACATGAAATACAGCTTTGGTCATGATGGTATGTTTGGGCATTACTAAATTCACAAAAATTTAAAGTACACACTTACTGATTTATTATTTCCCACACTTCCTATAGAAAAGTTATTCATCTAAGGCTATGAGAAATGAAACCACCTTACTACAAGGAGCAACCTAATAGTATCCTTGTTAATGCTGCAGGTGCTTCCCCAGAATGCAGCAGTAACTTTGGAAACAAGGGCGGACAGTCCCTCAGAGTCTGTGCTGTGGGTCAGCCAGCTACGTGCCTGGATCCCACGCTAGGAGCCATGCTTAAATTCCTTCCCTCTGTGGAGAAATTCTCACCGTGCTGTAAGGTGCTTCAAAGCACAAAGGTCACACACGTAGCATGTACTAGCACAGTGTGCAAAGGTATGTGGTGTAGTGGGGTACCATTAAGTTGGACCTAAGTTTGGCTCATCTGGACATAGAGCCAGTGATGTAGTTCCTGTCAAAGTTACCATGCTGTGTAAGCAGCCCCCCTTACGTACTTTGGTAGCACTACAGCCAGCTGGTCCAATACAAATCCTTCCAGCCAGAGCCATGCACCAATTTCAGAGTGTCATTTACAGTTCCAGCCAATAAAAGGGTCATTTTACTACCCTTCAAAGCTATCAGATTGTCCAAACTATCCCTAGTTAGTACCAGATGAAGGGTCAGTGTTGTAGATCGACAACTTACGGGGTGGAACAGACGGACTCTGGCTCACTTTCTTCAGCAGCACTGGTATAGAACTGGAGCAGCTCATCTTTCATGGAGAGCTCATGCCGTAACTGAGAAACCTGCACAAAGAAAGAGTTTGCAGATCACCAAGTTGCTTTTCCAGGCACATTCTTACAGAAAGCCACTATAAATTAGTTACTCATCCTCCAAGCATCACCTTCAGACTAAATCAAGAGGCCAAGACTAGAACAAAGCAGAACTCGTTCCTTTATTTGTCAGAAAAAATGAAAACGGGACCTTTTAAAAAAGAACATTTAATGACCAATTAAGAAGTTCAGAAATACAATTATTCACTGCAATTAGACATATTTCTCTTTCACTTTTGTTAAGATGAGCAATCCTCATTTCACTACTGCATTAGTCTAGATTCACATCCAAAAGAGAGGATACATTGCAATGGTACTACAAGAAATTAACGTCCAGATCTACAGTGCTCCAGATGGGGCCTCAGGAGGGCAGAGTAGAGAGGGACAATCACCTCCCTGTCCCTGCTGGCCACCCCTCTTCTGATGGAGCCCAGGATACCATTGGCCTTCTGAGCTGCAAGAGCACACTGCTGGCTCCTGTTAAGTTTCTCATCCACCACGACACCCAGGTCCTTCTCAGCAGGGCTACTCTCAAGGAGCTCTTCTCCCAGTCTGTAAATATGTCTGGGATTCTTCTGGCCCAGGTGTAAGACCTTACACTTTGCAACATTGAACTTCATTAGGTTCACCCGGGCCCACCTTTCCAGCCTGTCAAGATCCCTCTGGATGGCTTCCTTTCCTTCTGTTGTGTCAACCACACCACTCAGCTTGGTGTCATCCACAGACTTGCTGAGGGTGCACTCAATTCCATTATCAATGTCACTGATAAAGATGCTGAAGAGCACCGGTCCCAAGACAGACCCATGGGGGACACCACTTGTCACTGGCCTCCACCTGGACATAGACTCCTTAACTACCACCCTTTGTCTGTGTCCTTTTAACCAGTTTCTTATCCACTGGATTATCCTCCCATCACATCCACATGTCTCCAACTTAGAGATAAACACGTGGTGGGATACCATATCAGAGGCCCTGCACAATTCCAGGTAGATAATGAGATTAACTTTTATTTTATTGCATAGCTATAAATCTCATAAGTGATCAGACAGATCTGATCCCTTCTACCTGCAACGCAAGACTTGGCTCTCTGTTTTGACTGCCCAATGCACAAATTGCAGAGCACATTTCTTCTTATTAGACTTCTTTGTATATTGTAGGCACATTTATATTTGCAGTTATTACTGGGGAAAAAACAACCCCAAAGAATATCAATAAAAAGAGGATTTTTGTCAAACAAAAAGCAGTCTCAATGCAATAAAGCATTGAAACTGTGCAGAGTTTTAAGCAAACAAAGTCACTTACTTTACTAAGGCTATTCTTTGTAATCAGCTGTGCTAAGGCAACAAGGCCTCCTCAGACACTGGTTCTAAGGCACAAGGAGGTGGTAGGGACACACAACCCCAGTCAACCACATTTTAAGAAAACCATCAATCAAAATCCACGCATTATTTTTGGGAGGTTTGCTTCCCCCATTTCTGGAATAGCTAAAAAGCTGAGCCAAAACTAAACATGTACTTCCCTCCAGCACATTATGGTTCAGCCTCTTTAAGTAGTAAGGATTCAGATACTGTCAGTGGGTGGGCACTAGATCACCTCCAGCTTTTGCTACACTTTTTTTCTCTTTTAATTAAAAAACCATGATAACTATTTTTACTGTCATATCCAAGTATTCCAATCCTCCAAAGCAAGCCAGAAAGGGTGACCTTGTATGGCAACAGGACCAGAAGCAACAGACACATGCTGAAACACAGGGAGTTCCACCTGAACATCAGGGACAACTTTTTTTATTGTGAGGGTGACTGATCACTGACTGGCACAGGCTGGCCAGAGAAGCTGCAGTACCTTCATCTTTGCAGATATTCACTGTCTGGACATGGTCCTGGGCAAGTGACTGTAGCTGGCCCTGCTTGAGCCAGGAGGGTTTGGACAAGGGGAACCCCAGAGATCACTTCCAACCTCAACAATGCTCTGAAATGTGGGAAAAAACCCTCAACTGCAGTAACTTCCAGCAATGCTTCCCTTTGGCATAGCACTTTATGGCGTGCTGATCTCAGACAGCAACTAAGCACACACGAGCTGAGCACGCACTCTGCCCTCGAGACCCCCAGAGGAGGGAAGAGAGAATCAGAAGCAGAAAAGCCAGAAAAACTCATGAGCTGAGATAAAAAGTTTAATGAGTAAAGCAAAATTGCTTTTGAAAGCAAAGTAAACTAAGGAATTTATTCATTGTTTTCTATTGGCAGGCAGATGTTCAGCCACTTGGTGGAAAGCAGAGCCTGAGCACACGTAATGGGATACTTGGGAAGACAAATACCATAACCATGAATGTCACAGCTTCTTCTCCCCTTCCCTGAACTTTTGTTGTTGAGCATAATGCAAGGTATAGAATATCCCTTTGGTCAGCCTGGGTCAGCTCTCCCAGCTGTGCCCAGCACCTTGCACAGATGGAGGGCAGAACAGAGTAAGAGCGCTTCGATGGTGTGCAACACCATTTAAAGTCACAAATCTAAAACACAGAACCATACAGACAGCCATAAAAACCACCAGCTCCAACCCAGCCAGAGCCAGGGCACATTTTTACATTGCAAAGCACAGGATTTGTTTTATGAAGATAAAAATGGAGCTCTTCTATGTTTTCACAAGCCACTGCTCCCTTTGGACACTATGCCTGTAGAACATATCATTATAAATAGGGACTGAGCCCTTGTCCTACAGTTCCTGCTGCCCACAAAGGACAAGGTTCATGAGCTGTCACCACACTTGGTTCTCAAGGATTCATCTCTTCAGGCTTTCCATTCACTCCATCACCCTGAAAGCTTCATTCTGCTTCAGAACAATGTAATGAAATAGCCGCACCTACCCTAGAAATAATTTAAGGTAGAAGATAAAAACAATCCTCACATAGAGCGTCACTGTTTAGAGACAAGGGATCTAGTTCGTACGAACAATCCTTGCCAAATCATGAATCAACTATTTTAAGAGTCCAGCTGATTGTTTTCCTGACTGACAGCAGCTAAATGCCTAACAGGTTGGAACCATTCACTTAAAATTAAGACAATCAGTTATGCCAAATAAATAACATCCATGCAAGTACCAAACCAAAGAGCATTCTTATCTTTCAAACATTACCGCCTACCCTAATAGATTGAAATTAATGTTCCCTTTTTAAGCCACTGTTCCAGGTTATAATTCAGCTTCTTCTTTCCTCTCACTTTACACTGGAAAAAAAAAAAAATCAGATCTGGGAAAGACTTTAAAACCAGCTGTCACCAAAATACAAACTCTGATATGTGACCTGGAACTGGAATGACAGAACTTAAGAGGGCTGGATTACTCAGAAGTTAGCACAGGTTTGCGGTGGTGTTATTTGAGGACTGATGGCGTGTTTGAAGCACTGCCTTTCTAGCTTCAGGCAAAACAAAATCTGAAGGAGGAAAAAAGTGTAAACTAGGAAATTTAGAAAGATTAGGAGATGCTAAAACCTAATGACATACTCCATTTCAAACACAGTTCATGCTGTGACAGTTATGTCACTTTGACAGTGAGCTCTGATTTCAAAGGAGACGGAATTAAATTGCAGATAGCATCTCAGCAGAAAGGGACACAGATTGGAGCTGCAGCATTTGTACTGACCATGGCAATACAGCAGCAAGTAGACACACTGTACTTGGGAACCACACTTCTAATGCTGAAAGGGCAGGCACCCATCTCTGTAACCAAACCCATTTACAAATAAAGTTTTCTCAATATAACATTTATGCTTTCAGTAAAGAATTCTGGAACAGTGAACTGAGACTAAAATGTCTATGCATGCAGTACAGTGCTTGCTTCAGCGCACCCACCTTTTGTTCTCTGGTGCACTACAGGCAAAGTCTCAGTTCCATTAGTTTTCACTGAGCAGGACCAGAGCCCCTTCATAAACCCAAAGGGCAAAGCCAAGAGTTGAATGTGTTTTGCACAGGTCTGTATTACTTTCACACACCCCCTAATGAACGTGGTGTGTTCTGAGGACAGGGGAAAAACTTGAGCTACTTAATGGGATGGTCAGAAGGTTTTGTCAGCACAAGTTTGGTAGGCCAGAGAGATGTGAAGCTAAATTATTCATGCCATGACACACACAGCAAGAAAACTAACATTATACCCACACACCAGAAAAAAAAAACCCTTATCTGTATACTATAGAAAGCACAGATCCCCCAAACTATTTTTAGACAGTGTTTGCAGAATTTAAAGCGTACTAATTCACTTCTTTCTTTCCCTTAGAGATAGTTGTCTCAGTTACCATTCTATTTAAAGATTAAAAATTCAGCATTAATGCAGGATCTGAAACCTACTAAAGAAAGACTTTCAACATCAAGAAGTGTCATGATTTTAAAGCCTGATGAGCTCTGCCTCAAAAGCATCCATTTCTGAAGGAGTCAAAATGACAATATGAAAGATGGGTGTTGATATAACATATGGTCCAACATATCAAGCCAGCTGGTAAGAAGCTTATTTCTGGTGGCCCTCTTCCTAATGCTACTCCTGAGTCTCTCTAAATACACACTGATCTGACAGAGGCAGTCCATCCCTGTACCCCGCCTTCCTCAATCAAATCCTCCGTTCTGTATGCATGGTATGACTGTGCTGCCCTACCCAGTCAATATCCACATGCCTAGAAAATGCCGTATCAACCCCTGCACAAATAAACTGGTCTGCCTCGTGATGGGGCTTCGGCTGACAACAGCACTCCTCCAGGCCATGAGAGAAGTCATTTTCCTTGCCAAAGAAGAGTAGGCACCCCACCAAAGGACACTATTTCTATACGGGTGCTCCACCACCATTTATTGCACAACTGGGATCCATCCATCCATGCTCTACTCATCGACCCATCTCAGATATAACTCAATACCTCACACCCCTGAGCAGTTTTATTAGAAGCCTTTTTAAAGAATTTTTCATCCACAGTGGTTCTCTGTTCTGCTTGCCCTACAACTGTGACATTTCTCTCTTGTGCAAAGCTACATATGGACAAGATTCACAAAGCAATGTCACTGCCCCAGAACAGCAGAAACAACATTTGCCTCCAGCTCACTAAGTCAGTAGTTTAGTGACACTTGCACTACAGATAAAGGGTTCTTCTAAAGCACCCTGTACAGTTCCATCTAACAGATCCATCAAGAATCTGCAGTGCCTATAGCATCCAACTCCCCATTCAGAGGAATATGTTGAGAAATAGCAACCATACAAATACTTGATTAAAAATGCAACAGTATGTGGAAGACACAAAGTTTCAGGTATCACAGCAATTCAGAAAACACATGCACCATCATACTATACTCTAGAAGTGTTCATAAAGTGTCTGAAGCATTATTACTGCAGCCCAACTCAGAAACCTACTAAAGAAATGTATGTACTGGAGTAGGTTACTGATCCATGCTTCAACAGCTCCTTATCAGAGTTCCCTGGAAAGAGATAGAGCATCACCACAGAAACCTCTAAGATCTAGACAGAAGGCAGCAAATCTCAGCCTGTAACTGTTTCCTAACATAACCCAGTGCTTCCTAACGCTGACAAGCTTCAATATTGTTGTGGTTCAGCACCAAGCAGTGGCTGAGCACCACATGCCGCTCGCTCACTCCCAGAGGAGAAACAGACAGAGCCTCCGTGGGTTGGGATAAGGACAGTTTACTGACAAAATCACTGCGAAAGGGGAACAGTAACAGCCCATGGAAATTGCACTCACAACACTGAGTACCTTACCGACCAACAGTAACACAGAGTACTGCACAACAGGAGGACTAACCCAACACCCTGCCACACTCAAGACTGCCCTGGAGGCACCAAGCTCATACCCCTCCCTGACCAGCCCCTTTTATGGGGAAGTGATGTCAGGTGGTGTGGAAAACAGCACAGAATCAGTCAGCTCACCTGGGCTGGCTGCTTGGGGAGGTTGACTCTGCCCTGGTCAGAGCCAGGACATACATACAGAGCAAGCTGAATAAAGATTATCAATCACTAGAAACCAGTGAGTATAATGACTCAAAACTAGAAGAGTAGCTGGTTTCAGAGGAAAAAGAAATCTGAGGCAGAGCAAAATTCAATGGCTTGAGGGATTTTTCCCTCAAATCACCTGATTTGAGCCAATGGGCAAAAATCCTTTTTTTTTTTTTTTTGGGTCATATTTCTGAAAGTGTACAGGCTACAAAAATGGCTGACCAAAGTGCTGCAGCACAGATCAATCTGCTGTGGACAAGATGCCCAGGAAAATAAAGTACAGGGAAGCTAGAAGGAAAATTCTCACCATTGCTGTAGATACAGCACTCTTACCTCCTCCCTGATGTGCTCTACTTGCTCCTCCAGGAACTCATTTCTTTCTGTCAGTGACTTGTTCTTCTTTAACAGTGACTGGCCAATCCGAGCAGCTAATTCTAAGTCCCGTTCTTTCTGTGAAGCATTAAAAAAAGAAAAAAGCTAATTTCAATTTTGTTTTAATTCACCAAAGGTTCAGAGGGAGGGTAAAAGCATTATGAAATGGAAGGAACATGTACTTGAACAATAAAAACCAAAAAAACTCACTTTTGCCTTCTGTACTTTTTTGCTAATTTTCTTTTTCTACTCCTGCTTGTTACACACATATTATTCAGAAAAGACTTGATCCATACAGAGTTTTTGAACCATATGCATACATAAGTGAAACCAGACCTGGTTTTCTATTGCAGCATTATTTGAAAAACTATTGATGGAAAGTATTCCATCACCTTGTTCACCACCTGCAGAATGTAGTCATAGAGCTTGAGAGGTTAAAATTTAAAGAATTTTAAAGAATGGTAAAAAGAGCAAAGAACTCTGGCATTTCAAAACATTCTTCAGTTTCCACTTGCTCCACCTTGAACTAAAAGGCAGTAAGCTGGGCAGGAGCAGAAGCCAGTACCAGCCACCACAGTGACTCATCTGGAATACTGTGTGCAGTTCTGGGCTCCCTGGCCCAGAAGGACATGGAGTTACTGAAGAGGGTAAAAAAAAAAGGGCTACAAAGATGATGAGGGGACTAGAACATCTCTTTTATGAAGAGACGCTGGGGGACTTGGGACTTTTTAGCCTAGAGAAGACTGAGGTGGAATCTTATCAATACATATAAATACTTGAGGGGGGTGTCAGGAGGATGGAGTCAGTCTTTTTTCAGTGGTGCCCAGTGACAGGGCAAGAGGCAATGGGCACAAACTTGAATAAAGAAGTTCCATGTAAACATGAAGAGGAACTCCTTTACTGTGAGGGTGGCAGAGCACTGGCACAGGCTGCCCAAAGAAGTTGTGAAGTCTCCATCTCTAGAGATAGTCAAAACCTGCCTGGACTCTGTCCTGTGCAGCCTGCTGGAGGTGGTCCTGCTCTGGCAGGGATGCTGGACTAGATCTCCAGAGGTCCCTTCCAACCCATACCATTCTGTGATTCTGTAATATTCAGCTCCTAACTTCTTTGTGTAGGTACATCTGTTAGTGCTTTCATATTAAACCAAGGTCATATCCCTCTCCTTTTTGCAGATGCCCAAATTTATATTAAGTGGTTACTCTCATACCACACTTGCTGCTTGCTTTCTCCTCCTGTAAGTGCACAGAATTGGAGATAATTGATGTAGACAGTTCACCACAGGTACTGATAAATCAAGATGCTGATCCTGTTGATATGTACCTATACATGTCTCAGCTTCTGCAAAGCTGAGACATGGGGCTGTAATCTGCCTGGGAGAGCACATGTATCTAGATCTATTTATCATTTTCTTATTCAACTACTAGATCTTTAAAATAGGCAGAAAATGATGCTAAGGTTAACTCCCCACTTACCTTTAGTGCAACACCATCTGAGGAAGAGCTTTTCCCATCACTGAAAATACAGTTTGTGGTTTATTTACTGCCTTGGCAGCCATATAGATTCAATCACTAAAAGCCACCTTATGTCATGTATGCATTAATGGCAAAGCCTACTAAACCTACAGCTACCACTCACATGGATTTTAAGTCAATGAATTTGAATTAAGAGGCTTTCATAGTGGAAAAAAAAAAGTTATGTAATAATCCATAAATAAAAAGACAGGTTATTGATCAATGCTGTATCTACAAACATTTTCTAAATGGTTTCTGAAAGGCAGGCTTCTATTTGCATTGAAAGCTACTAGCATTATCTAGCCATAAAATCTTTACATAATCTCATGCACAATCTTTCACAACAATAGGTTCCACAACATTGTCCAAAAATATTTGGTTTATGTATTGAGAAAGTTTACTGTTCAGTAATCTGTCTCTCTTCTTAAACACAAAGTGGAAAAACATATTGCTGCAGCTTTGATGCTATGGGGGGACAGTTATCTAGCAGCAAGATTGCTAACCTCCAAGTTGAGGGACAGAAGTGTATTTTGAGGCTCTTTAACCTCCCTGGACTTCCTACACAGTTTTTAGCAATTCAGTTCTCCTACTCACCGTGATAAGGAACTGATTTATTACAGCAACATGTAAGAAAGTACTGAATGCCATACACATTTACATTATTACTGGAGAGGGATGAGAAAACAGGTTCATAGAGGAATCCGCTTCTATTTTTACCACATACCACAGACAGGCCTGCTGTTGCTCTCTTTGTTTAGTTTCAGGGCAACGGGTACAGACTTTCAAAGTATCTGCATACATAATGTTTTGAGGTCACTTTCCTGTCTCCCCATCCCAAAATGTTGCACCTTTCACCCTGCCAACTTAGTAATTAATTTGAAGCTTGCCAACAAGAAGGCTAGACAAGGGGCAGCTTTGGGATGGTTTTTATGCTTGTGTGGGTGAAGGTAGCAGAAGGTAGCACCTTAACTTCTGCCAACAGATATGGTTATCTTGTGATAACCATCAGCTGGAGAACAGAAAGCATCTGTAAGCACACATCTACCTAGGAACAGAGCCATTCAATCAAATTATGGCCAAATAAAACAAAAAAGCTCTCTGAAAGTATTTATTAAAGATTCACCTCTGAAATGTTCCACTGAGTTTCCTTCGCTATCGTCCAGACAGGGAAGTACACCAGAAACTTTAAAGCATTAGCTCAGCAAGTCCTTCTATCATTGCTCTCACGAGTGTGATTTCTGGATCGATAGACATTTGGCTACAGGGACTCGGGGGAAGAAACGGTTTGGCAGAATGCTGCATCACTGCTAGAAGGAGCCATGGAAACATCTCAGCCAAACAAGAGAGAGGGAACCAGATGCCAACAGGTAACAGGCTGTTACTACAAGTTAATGGATTCCTCCAAGCCAAGACTTTTAGGTAAAGCATCAATTTTAAACAGCTTCCTATGAAATATCTGTTGAGACTTCAGCTCAGAGCACAAATTGGGGTCTTTGTACTGAGATCAGAAGTGTCGAGCAGAGGGGAGAGATGTGAGTGTTCCCAGGTTTGTTTCCTTGCAGAATCAGAAGAACTGACCATGGAATGTATCATGGTTAGATGGACCCCATGGTTTACATTACCATTGCAATAAGCAAACAAATAAATATGAAGGATTGAATGATGCTCAGCTATGAGATAATTCATTGTAACAGTTTTCATGTAAAGAACTTTTTCCTAAGCATGATTTGGAAAACGACTGCTCAAGCTGACTGCAAAAAAGCAGCTAATTTCAATCAAACAATGTATCATGATATTTACTGAACATTAGCACTGTACCTTGACAACTGCTTTTTGCCATTTCTTGAGTGCCAAGCTAATTTACATAATAGTGGTATATAACCAACCAACAAAACCCCCCAACCCAAAACCAACAAACCAAAAGGTAAAGAAGAAAAACCCTTGGAGACAGAGACAAATAGTGTGTTACACATTTTCTAATTTCATGTCTATGCAATTCTCTGGAAAAACATTATCCGGAATATTAATTATCAATACAAGAGTACTTGTAAACATCTTTTAGCAGGATTTTTTGAGGGAGTTTTTTTTGGGGGGGTGAGGGTGTTTTTGTTTGTTTTAGGTTTTTTTAGTTTGGGGGTTTTTATAAGATAATAAATTAATCAATATTGATACTATTTGTCTTACATGTACTGTAAAAACGTGGCATTTTTAGACGATTCCCTCCCCCCATTTGTTACAGCAAATATTTGTCCAAGAACAGGTTTAAGTGAAGTTAAATGGCCTCAACTGAAAAATAAGCACAAGTAATGAATTAATATGACTGAGGTAAACAAATGACCTGTACTTTGAAAGAATGTTTACCTTAGCAATGAGATAAAGTGTACATACACTCAGAACACTTTTTACTCCTCATATGAGGGCAGCCTACCAATGGGCTTTAGTAGTGGTACTGTGTAATTTCTGTATTACTTTCTCATACAGTGTGCATGGGTCCTTAAAAGAGATGTAATACTTGCCTCTTCAAGAAGACGTGTAACAGCATCTATGTCATTGTATGTTTTAGTCATCTGGCCCACTCTTTCAGCACATAAAACTGCAAAGAAATAAAATCAGACATTTAGCATATTTGCAATACTATTAGAGGGAAATAATGCATTAAGGAATTTAGGTTTGCATTAACTTTTCATCTTATGTCAACTTTTGGGTAAGCACATCGAAAGCTAAAATGAAACAAACAAAATGCCTCAAAAATAATCAAAGCTTCAAGTTAAACTGAGAATACAAGGGTTTCTCTTTGCAGTGAATATTTGCTTTTGTCAACAAACTGTTAAATTGGTTTTTTTCTGAAGAGGAATGTCTTGAGTTTATTTTAAAAAAAACAAACCACAAAACAATCAAGAAGTGAAACCAGCATAAGACTGGTTATGAGACTTAATTAGGATTCTATCATGTCATCTACTCATAATATTACACATAGTAGAGTTACTCCATGAATGAGCCACTACAATATGGTTAGTAACACCATTCAACATAAAGATACGAGGTCATATCAAGTTGATAAGAACTGGCTTCTATGGTATGAGACAGCGAAGTAAATACCAAATGCATGCAAAATAACAAATGGTTCTTACAATACCCAGACCACACCAAAGTGGCCACAGTATCAGAGTGAGTGAGATGATTAATCACTAAGGTGGAACCAGGAATTCTGTCAAGCTGAGGAAAGCATACATAAGTTTAATCTACCACCACAGGTGATCCTTGAAGAAGCTACAACTTAATTAGAAGTCTCCAAGTTTTATAAAAAGCCACCAGTAATCAAAGAAAACAACAGCACTTCCAGCTCTGCTTTTATATTCTTTTCATTTTCAGCTACACCTATTCCCCAAAGCCTTTGATTCTGGAATAAAGGGATTGTTAATGAAGTAGAGTTGATCATGAAGAGCACTGGTTATAAGGCTGCTGCAGCACAAATTGTCCTTCAGGGGATTTACCTGTGACAATGTCAGTTAAAAGCTCACTCTGACAGATTGGCTAATGCTGCTGCAGCTCACATTAAGGCGCATTAAAGCAGTGGGGTGAGACAGATAAGGTCTAATAAGATTTAAATAATTTTTAAAGTGCATTGAGAATAGTGAGACAGCTTGTCACCCTAAGGAAACACCACCCCCCAATTTATAAATACACAATCTCCATGTACATCAGTATACAGTCGATCCCCACTAAGGCACATTAATAACACAGCAGGCGCATCAGTATTTTGATATCAAAGTGTTGCAGGGTTCTACACTTAAGCATCAGAAAGTTGCTTAAACTACAGCTAGAAGTACACTTTGTTTCTATGCTCCTGTTTCTCAAACCTTATTTTGAGGATCAAACCCTAAAAACATTTACAATATTTAGCAACATCAGTAGTGCCAGCGCACTTGGAAGAATGCTGTTCAGAAGTATGGAAAAGAGAATAGTTAAATCTGAAAGCTGTACTAGTAAGAAGTTTATGCTTCCAAGTATTAATTTGCCATAACCTATATAGCAATATAGACTAACCACACCACTGTACAAGCAAAAATACAGTGCATTTGTAAAGTACAAGCTGTATTAGCCCAAAGCAGACTAACCAGGATTCCACCCGAAAAAAAACCACAAGTTCCTTTCAGAGAACATCAGCCACAGTAAACAAAGGGGCTATAGAGAAGATTTCCAAAGAAGTTTCATATAAAGACAGATGGTATCATGTCCAGAAGACTACGATCAATTTAAAAAAACCCAACAGTATCATCGTAAACCTAATCTTTTAAAAAACCAGACATTTTATTGTATGAGTTATGAACTTACTATCAGAAATGCTGACAACCAGCAGTTTATTTCCAAAACAACCGTACACTAAATAGTTCCCTTGGATACAACATTCCCTTACAACTGTAAAATAACTTTTGTGATTGTCATTAGGAAGCTCCTTTTAAGTATGTATCTTGCACTACTAATCACAGGTGATTATGACTATGGCAACCTTAAATCACCCCAACTCAGGTGAACGTATAACCTTCCTAACATCCAGCCTTGATAAAAGGATGGTACTCCCACAGACAGAATAAAGTCACTCAGCTGGGAGAGAGTGATAAAGGTTGATTTGCGTGGCTCTGACTGAGCTGCTCCTTCAGAACTAGCAACTTAATCTTTAACGTGGCAGGGTAACTCCACAGCCATATCACAACAAACTTAGTACTAGCAGAAGGTAGCGACCTGGTCACCAACAGTTTTTGTATCTCAAAATTTCCATCACATTTCTGTGGGGTAGTGTTAATACAGAGGGCTTCACATGCTACTCTGCTAATAGGGAAAGGTTTCAGAGCAGAAAAACACAAGAAGGACATGGACGTGTTGGAGCACATCCAGAGGAGGGTCACAAAAACTATTAAAGGGCTGAAGCACCTCTCCTATGAAGACAGGCTGAGAGAGTTGGGTTTGTTCGGCCTGGAGAAGAAGAGAAGGCTCCAGGGGACCTTATAGTGGCCTTCCAATATCTGAAAAGTGCCTATAAGAAAGCTGGGGAAGAACTGCTCACAAGGGCATGTAGCAATAGGATGAGAGGTAATGGTTTTAAACTAGAAGAGGGGAGATTTAGGTTGGATATTAGTAAAAAATTCTTCAATGTGAGGGCGGCAGGTTGCCCAGAGAGGCAGTGAAAGCCCCATCCCTGGAGATATTCAAAGTCAGGCTTGATGGATCTCTGAGCAACCTGATCTAGTGAAGATGTCCCTGCTTACTGCAGAAGGGTTGGACTAGATGGCCTTTAAAGGTCCCTTCCAGCCTAATGCATTCTATGATTCTATGAAATGATATCTTGTACATTCTTTAGGCATCCAAGTGGAAACAAACTTCAACAGACTGTATATAATAAAATGCTTCCTCCAGTCAACTACCTCCTATTGGCACTCAACATCCAGCAGAAGCACAGAGCTACTACTTAAAAGGTTTTCCTTTTGGACAGAGGGCAAACTTGCAAAGAGGTCTAGCTCTCTCTCTCTCAGAAACCAAAGCTTGTGGGGAAGAGAGGGGGAAATGCGAGGGGAGAGAAAGCAATTCAGAAGCAGCACGTAAAACACTCAATACAGTGTCGAAGTATGTAGTAAGTCAGCCTCCACAGATTGCATGTTAACATTTGGCCAACTGCTAGTGCAGTGATTTTTATTTCCTTGGTGTCCAAGAAGACTAAGTGAAAAAGACATGCTATCTTGAACAATAAATTTCAGCTCTGATCAGTGAAGTTGGAGCAGGGAGCAGGGGGAAGGAGGGATGACAACGGTCAGATGACATGAACCAAACCAAACCCCATAAACTCCACAGCTCTAATGGATTCTGCATAGTAGGTTTCTAGCCTGCTGGAATTTCTGATCAATATGAAAGCCTGGTAATATTACTGTAAAAACAAAGCAAGGGTAGATGAAGGGCAACACTGTGTAATACAAAACCTACAGTGCCAATTTACTGACCTCTTTTTGCTTACATGCAAATTAGCAGTCTTTTTGCTTGAAGGTGATGGGAAGAGCGGTGTCTAAATGCATGGATACATGCCAACATCCAAGTCAAATATATTTTGCACTGCTTAGTTTATGGAGAAGGCTATTATATTTATTTATTTGACTAACAAAGAGTCTACAGCAAGTGGACAGACCACAGAATTCCAGATAAAGAAAATGTGTTTTAGTAACTACTTTGAAACAAATGTCACAAAACCAAAACAGGAAACAGAGTGGACAAATCTATCGCGTTATTTTCATGACTGCACTAAATACATTCTTCCAGGGACATATTTGCAAATATATTCAAAGTATTTGGGTTTGTTGTTTTGTTGTTTGGTTTTTTTTTTAAAGTCAAACACACAAAGGGATAAATGCTACACAGATCTTCTGTACCTAGCACCATCTTCACATCTTCTTAAAGTTCACAAATGTCTGGGCATCCACATGCCTGCTATCCCAATGTGAGTACGGCTGAAAGGATATACTGTGCACTTCTTCCTTATCTAATGCAGCATCTGACTGGAAGCATCTATCAGGTTCTGAGTTCCATGCTTACTAAAGCACTTATTCCCAAGCTGAAGGTGATGCTTAGTGAGAAGGGAGGGAGTAAGGAAAGTATGTACCTTCCTAGATTACTCCCTGAAAGTCACACAGCCACCTAACATGTTGATTAAAGGAAAAGTATGTTTCCAGGAAAATGAAAGCAGCCATGGAAGGGAAGAAGAGCAAGAATGCCACTATTGGGAGCTGCTGCAGTGAGCCACCACTCACCAAATAGGGGACTTGGGTAGAAGAAAAAAAGGGAGAAAAAAAGAAAATCAAATTACAGGAGCCAGTAGTCACATGTGTCTTCAGGCCCTGCTCCCTGCATTCATACTCAAGGCATACCCCCTTCATTCTTGAGACCTGTTAATCATGGGCAAATTAAAGAACTAAAGGAGAGCAGCCATGGCTGAAGAGAAAATCTCAGCTCCCACTGTTCCTCTGCCCATTTATTTCTAACTGCTTCGAAACAGAAAGGGGATAAGATGTTATGGCACAGTTTCACTTTTTGGGCTGATAATACTGACCTGAATAATTAGAGTCCAGTAGGGAAGGCCCTAACTTATTTCCTGAGAAACTACATCAGGATAAGGGAATACTGTTCATGGAGCATAAATCTCAGACAATTTTAATACCAGTGCTTTTTATTGGCAAGGTAGCAGCAGGGAATAAACTTACTACTTTTTTTCATTACAGCTCCCTACCCAGAGCCTTTCAGTATGGCAAGACCTACTGTATCCTTTGACCAGCCATGGAAAGCACTGACTCATGAACAGCTTCCGTCTTCTTCCCCTCTGCTCAGAGCTCTCCCCAGACATGGAACTTTGGCAAGTTCATAACATCCTAAATGTCACACATCAAGATGTACGTAACAGATGCAGCAATCCAGCCATGTTCCTTACTGCCGGGTACCACTTGGCAAACATTAGCCATCAGAGACCCTGGCAGACTTGCACTCCTCAGCACGCATCGGTTTCATTTCTGCAAGGCTCTTTTTGCACTCCAAGAATAAAGTGCTTGCTCTAGAAGTGAAGCTGTGATTTTTAGGCACCGATAGTTATGCTCTGGCACTGGTTACTGTGACCGCTATGTCAACTTGAGCCAAGTGCACAAGGAATTCTGAAGTTGTGCCATATTACCTATATTCCTTTTCAAATAAACACAGGAAAATTATACCTAAAACATGCCATCAGCCCTGTTACAGACTCAGACTAGAAAGATGTTATGTGCTTAAGGGTAACTGCTGAAGCAGAGTTTTTGGCAGCCCTTGCTAAACTGGGACAGAGGCTTCAGGCCTGCTGTTGCCTGTCAGGTTTGAGACAGCCCTGAGAAAACACATTCATCTGAACAGCCTAAAAAACCAGAGAGCCTACTGTGACAGGAACTTGAAAAAACCCCACACTTCTGAGACACAACTTGCTAGAAGTCCAAATTTTAACGTGACCCACCAAGCAGTTCCTCCAGCCTTCCCCACCATCACCCAGCAGAGGCACAGGCCAGTCTCTCCAGACGCAATTGTCAAGGCAGGCCGTGGGCAAGCGCCATGGAGGAGTCAGGAAGAACATGATGCTGTGAGCAGTACATATTCAGTCAGCAAATACGTATTAGCACAGTCAAAAATAACTACCCTAAGTTCAGTAGACAATGCCAGTAGATTGTTTTCTTCTTTTAAACTGTTACAACTCAGCTTACTGTGACTTCTATGGCGTAGTTTGCAAATTAATCCTTTAATATTAAGGTGTAGTTACTGATTCTTCTAGAAGAAGAGATTTTATCTTGCCATTTAAGCTAAGGTTTGAAGAGCGTTTGTTTACAGCCATTTCTCTCACACTGTATTCAAATAGCTTAGTAAATCCAATATTAAAGCTTCACATAACTTATGTTATTACTTAGTCTCAGGTTTGGGAAAACACTGTTCTATTATTCTACTCTAAAGCTTAATGCACAAACACTCGGGCTGGTAGCCATTTCAAAGTACTTTTTCTATGCAGGGCACGAACCACAATAAATTTTCATGTCATGAAAGAAGAATCAGTGGAAATTTCAACAGGAATGTCACATGCTTAGTCCTTCTATTAGCATCAACACAGATCAAATGTGTTAACTTGGAAAACACTGCCACAAAGCAAACCTAAGGAAATAAGGGGAAACACCTGGAGAGAACGAAAGCTTCAACCTTATTATTGTCTCAGTGTTTTGCCCCTCTGCTTACCATCACCACAGCACATACACTATTAGCTGAAACAGCTCAGCATAGCTCTGTTGTTAAATGTAAAGCTTTTCTTACATGATTTTGGATGACTATCCACTGAATTATTCTCCTCCACCCATTTCTTGAGAAGAAATAGCTGGACTGCGGCCCTTGCAACTCATAGATGGGTGTTAAGGCTTAAATCAGGACCTGAACTCCAAATCTTTCACAAAAAAATCCTACAATGAAGTTACAACCCTATATTAAAGGCCATGTATTGTCAGCTGTCTCCAAGTACAGGATATTTGCCTATTCCAACTCTGTGAGGGACCGGCTGTGCCAAAGTTTTTGAAAATTACCAGCCTCCAATTATTTTGCTTTAGCATTAAAAGATCCATCCTCATCAGTATCACTCTAAGATAACACAGGTATTTTTCACATATTACTCCACAACCCCTGGAGTACCTGAATTTGAGGTTTCAACAGTGATTTTATTTTTCAAATGAAATTTGAACTGGTTTCTTAGCCTGAATTTATTCAGTACTTTAGATAGGAAGGATTTTAATCTCTTAATAAACTGATATGGTCATCCATCACTGATATGGCTGCCATCACAGTTCCTAAACACGTACCAGTCTTTTCCTGTCCTAACCTCCAAAAACAAGAATCAAAACACAGTCCAGTTCCAGAATTAGCTGAGACCCAACACATGACTAACCAAGAAAAACCTGACAGGCTGTCCTATACAACTCAGGTTTATCATCATCTATAACTGAGTAAATGCTACCAACAGGTATCACTGCACAAAGCTTCACTGCAGTCAGCTCAAAGCCCAGCTCATTTAATGAAGAATAAATAGGTTGTTGGTCAGGCAAATTTACAACTCCAAAGCAATGCACAGATGCTAGGACTTTACTGCCTAAACCTTTATGAAGGTGCTTTCCGTACTCATCAAGAGAGTGGGTAACACTGCCAGGCCACTGACAGAGGCTCTAAGAACAGGCCTGAGGGCAGACACAGGATCTAAGTGTCAGAAAAGCCTTGTTATATCAAAATGACTATGGAAGTAACAGACAAGTAGTAAATACACATTCTACTCATGGAACAGGCCAAACCTTTAAGGAGTCTTAATTACCCCCTTCTTCTCAGTAACTATACTCCAAATTAAATAACTTTAACCAAAGTGAATAATATTCTGAAGACTTACTTTCCAATTCTGACACCAAATTTCTAGTCAGATATGGCTAAAACCTCTCTTTTCTTCAGCACAAAAAATGCTGGTGCTTCATCTGCTTTGCATTTTTATGCATCCGTATCATTACTACACTGAGTGTGTAGGTCACCTAAATATATAGGTGGAGGAGAGAAGGCATCTTTAAAGGGTTTTTCAAATACACACTGAGCTTCTGAGGGAAAGGTACTTTAGAAAGTCAGGGCTAAATTTATTCCAGATGTATCTCAACTTCCCTCCACCCCTTGAAATCAAGAAGAACAGTTTCAGAATGTACTTAGATCTGCATGAAAGGTAAAGTCAGCAGGAAGAATGAGAGCAGCATGATACATGTTTCAGTAATCATTTCATCAGTAGAAAAAAATAGGAATCAGAGAACAACGTGGGCGGGCCTCTCTCACTAAGTTTCCTCCCCACCCAACTCCCAGTTTAAAGTTTCTTTTTACCAGCATTCTCCCACACACCTCTGTTTTACAAGGACACACAAATTGTCTCAGCTTCCTTCAGAGACCCACAACAGGAAAGATGGGTAGTTTATTGACTGCGTATGAATAAAACGCAGGTGAAGTGTTTGTTTCGAGGAAGTCTTTACAGGAAAGTCCTATGCCAGAGGATTCAAAGAGGATGTCACATCCACCGAGGCTTTGGACACAGGAACTATTTCCCAGGAGGTGAGTAAGGTTGAAAATTCACAGCAGGTCACATTCTCTGTGCTAACTATTTAAGCATCCTTAAGACAATTTTATGATAGTGCACTTGGAAATACTAGTTCTCTACCACAAAAATGCCATTTTGGAGTGAAAATTACAGCAAATAGCACATTTAGCTTTTACTACCTGAAGTCCTGAGAACAGATGAGCAGACTGTCTGGAAGCAGCCCTTGAATGGGCATACTCTCTATATGGTAGCTGCAGACACAGATTCACACTCCCACCCTAACAGGCCAGCTGCCTGCTATACTGCAGATGTTCATTATTCCCACAAAGTATGATAAGATTTTTGGGTCATTTGTGGTTTTGAACAGTTAAGTCACAAACTCCACAGCTTGGATTAGTTGTATCGCTGTCCTGTTCTATTGCTCATTTTTAGAAGTATCTGTGGGAAATGATAACCTAACAGATATGATCTCATAATACACATATGAACTGTACATACATACCTATATATAAATAAAGCACTATATTTAAAAAAATTATATAATTTCCCAAATCCAGTTTAACTATAAACAAAGATATTGCATAGGCTACACGTTGATCACTTATTTCTTCTTTAAAGAAGTGTACATAAATTAAGATTTATTCTATTCATATTTTTTCCTTGTTTAATCTGAAAATTCTGACTACACATTAAAAATAATTTAAATCCATACTTCATTTAAATCACATGCCACCATGTGCTAGTACCTTAGAAGTTTAATACCAAAAGTGAAGAGTACCTTCTTCCAAGATATCAAGGCTCTGCCTGTTAAATCTGCGTTCTCTTTCATTTTCCTTCTCATAGTCATATTCAAAGCTTTCCTCTTCGTTTACTGACATTGCTGAAGTTATCCCAGATAGACACAATCCGATGCCTTAGTCTCACAGGAGATGGGAAGACATTCCCTTGGAGGTTGTATCTTTGGGGAGAGCAAAGCAAGGTCTCCACAAAGCAGGATACCATCTTTCCCTCACTCACATGCTCAGCCAGACAGCTCCAGAGGCAACTGAGCATTTGTCCTCAGCGCAACAGCTTTGTGTTGTACAGATGGGGTGGAGGAGGGAAGAGACCATCTGTCTAATAATTACTAGAAGATTCATGTTGTTCCTCATAGCAGTTCTGATGATGACCAGGTTTTGCTCAACAGCTCCACTAGCTTATTTCAGGCAAATTAAGTGGGCTGAAAGCCCCCTCCCCAGCACTCCTCCTGTCAACAAGGTCCTCTCTCCTCTGCCCCTGCTCCTCCAAGCAAAGTGGTAGCTTCCCACAAGTGTCTGGGCAACACGGAAGTCCGACCCAGCCTCCAACTGTCACACCTATCGAGGGTGTGCACCTTCAGAGGTAAATCACCTCTCAAGTTGCCTAACGCTGCACGTAACCGCTTTCTCAGGAGTACCGAGCAGCCAAAGCCCACGCACACACACACCCCATGTTAATCCCACCCAGCAGAGAGATCTTCAGAGTCGTGGCTGCTGGACAGTACGGTCCAAGGGCAGCATCCACCACACACTAACACCCTTGTGTGAAGAGCTGGGCTATGGGGAAGGGAGCAGGTATTTAGAGCTTTCTTTTTTTTTTTATTGCTTCTACAAAAATGTTTACCCTGGTATGAAGTGTCAGCTGTTAAATACCATCACTTCTACAGTTACCTTCACTTTTCTCTGCTGTGGGAAACAAAACACCTTGAAGTCCACATAAGACACTGTAGTGCGTTTCCAAGGGCATACGTATCTCTTCTCTGCTCAACAAAACTCCTTTATCTCAGACCTCTTCGTTTCCAACAGGTTGTGTTTGCTAAACATGACTACACACTCCAGGCAGGTTAACTTTTTCTATTTAACTCTCTGCAGCTATAGATATTTAATGTTTGCCAGGTTGCCTCCCTCACTTTCTATGGCAAACAGGTGCCCTTTGCTGCTTGCAGGGAGCATTCCTCTCTGCGCCACAAGTAGAGTGGTTGCAGGCAAAGTGGGGACACCACAAGGCAGAGGCAGGTCATCACCCTCACAGGGGACGTAACTGTGGAGGAAGGAGGGAGACAAACACTCAGAGCCAGCAGAACGTAAGGGGGTCACGTAAGAACCATTTATCTCATACCACTTCCTTAGTGGTGCAAAAAGTAAGAGGTAGCGTGAGATGGGAAGGAACTAATTTTATACAATCATGACTAATTCTGTCTTCAGTTTTAAACTCTTGTTATTTATATATAAATAATGCAACAATGTTTGTACAAACAATAGCCAAGGGACATGAAATACACCAGTGCTTGCTGAGGTACGCTTGTTTCTGAATAAAGCAAGATCTTACTACTCAAACTTAAGGACTTGAGCTTTGGCTGCCAAAACTTACTGCAAGAACTCAGTTGGGGAAAAAACATAATTGCACCCCTCTCCCCCGATCATGACATCATTAGAAGATGTAATTTTACTAATAATGTAATGGGGCTTACTTCTAGTTTCTCTGATTCCTTAAGAGAATTTATGTATCTTCATTTCTCACCTACAACAGTGAATCAAAGCTCTTTAAAAATAAGAGTCTTCAGTACCTACTTGCCATTCCATGTCAAACCACCACAATTTGGCAATAGCCAGAGAATGGAAACTCAGAGAGGAACCAAAATAATAAGACTCAGACATCTTTAAAGGAAAGCAAAAACCTTTTAAAGCTTAGGACGGAGAAGTTCAGCACTGCCAGCCCTGATGATTTCAAACTCTCTTGGTTTTAATATTGCCAAGTGTTCAGCTGGTTTGTGACAGAGAGCAGGGTGGTGGGCGACACATGAAAAGCATACCTGTTGCTGCCCAATACATGTGACAATATAAAGAGAGTAAATAAATATTCCCACAAGTTGACTTCTGACCTGTGACTCATGTCAACTCATGCCACACAGGAGGACTCTGACATTCAAAACCTGAGAGCGAGATACGTGTTGCAATGCCTGTATTGATATCAGCTTGTGATAAATACAAATTCAGAATGGGTGGAGAAGGAACATGTACCACACCCTCACACTATCAATTCATTTTTAGTGTTACTCTGCATTAGGCCCTTTCACTAGTGCAGGAATATTTACTTGTTAAGAGCCAGGTTTCCAATAGATACCAAACAATAAGCAGCTATGGGGATGGGGTGGGGAGGGGGAGCTAAATCGTAAAGATTTTTTTAATATTTCCTGCAAACACAAACTCGGGACATAAAGAACATGCCAGAACAAATGCTCATTTTTATGGGTTACCACTGCAAAATAAAGTCAGCATATTTGCTGCAATCACCATCCTGAACTCGCAGCTGCAGAGATGTAACTCCTCTCAGGAAGGCTGCCGAGCGAGGGGCAGTGCTTGAAGCACACAGATGCACATTCCTCCAGCAACGACTGTGCTAAGGTACGGATCACCTTCAGTAACTTTGCAGCCAAGCAGGAAACACACAAACCGGGAGCTAATTTGAAGAAGGGTGAGGCTGGACACAATATAAACAAACCCTCTTATCTGACTCATTATTTCCATGGAACTCAAATTCAAATAATTTTAACCTTCCCTTATCAATAAAAACGCCTGTGCTTCTGTGCAATCATGTTCTGCACGTTAATTTAATTTTGACCACAATTAACTAGCAATAACAATGCTTCATCTAGAACAAAGAGATTCACTGTAAACCAGTAAATCCTAAAACCAGTGGCTGAAACAACAGCACTCACATTGAAAAACATGTTGATGAAGAAACGTGGGTGTTTTGGTAGGGGAGATAAATTGGTCATTGAACATATGCTATTAAAATATACAGTCTAATAAGGCTAGTTTGTTCAAGTGTTTACAGGTTTTACATGTTTCCCACTCTTCAAAAGCCCACCCAAATGATCTTCTGTCAACCCAACCGAAAGGGCAACACGTTGCTTTGCAGAAAGGGAACGAAATGGAATGAATTGGGAAGATGCTTGTTTGGAAATTCAGAGGCTGAGCAGAATGAAGGGGAAAAAACACATCTATACTGAACAATAAGCCACATAAAGACAACATACAACCAGAAGCAGCTTAGGTCTGACAATAGAGAAAAGAGATAATGAATAAAGAAAAAGAATTGACATGGCAAAAGTGGAAACCTAGGAAAATTCTATAAAAGATTACATGAATATAAACAAGGTTCAACCATATTTATCATGTACCAAGGCAACAGAGCAAAACAAGAACAACCTGAATGGGAATTTTAGGAGCATACTTATAAAGCAAAGCCTGTTTCAGAGATTGGGTGCTACCCGTAGTTTTAAGATTCTCAGATTCAGATGGTGTACCCACAGACAGCATCCACTCCACATCCAGGGTAACACCAGGGTTGCTCTGCCTGCAGGGATGGAGACAAAAGGGGCCAGTGTATGAGGGAGACAACTACTCATCATAGATGACCAACTACGAGTCAAGCTCCTACTGTAAAGGGAGAAGTCATTAAGGGAAGTGTATTTGAAATAAAAAGGTTGACTGCACCACCCACAGAGCTGGCAGAGTTGTGTTTGCAAGGCCATCTGTAACTCAGGTGCGCTGAGAAGAAACACAGATAATCAAGAACTCTTGAAGTGCTGCAGCAGGGAATATGAAATATTCTTCTAATGCTACCTTAAAGGATTGATGAAAAAAACCAAAAAGGCAGGGATGGGGGAGGGAAGAAACACCAAGAGAGTTTCACACCTGCAAAGGCACCCTAACATAAGCAAGAGGAGGATAATCATGTTTAAAGTGGCTGTGAAGACAAGAAGAACAGAAATTATCATTAGCAATTATTGTTCAGCTAAAAAGAAAGTTAGGGAGCTTGGTGATAATCATTTCAGTGGACTGGAAAATAGAGGAAGGGAGCTCCAAAGTGCAAACAGAACAAAAGATTAAAACATTTCAATGCATGCAAGAGGAATGTACAGGTAGGGATTGAAAGTTACAGAGAAGGGCAAAAGCAGGATTAAAGGGTGCAGGAACAAACAAGAGAGTGAGATTAAGTCACTCGTGCCATTGGCACGTGTGACAAACACAGCAACAATGCGACTAGTGAGGAGAAAACAAAAGGACACTTATTTTGTTCATGAGAAATTGCCAAAACTCATAGCCAACAAAAGAAGGAAAGAGCCAATTGTACATACAAAGTGTCATCTGGAACTGTAGGCAATGAACTCTCAGGCGATAGCATGGAGTTGCTCAGCTAGAAATAAACTAGTAATGGAAGAAACCACAAGAAAAGTCATTTGATCCACAGTCAACCTGGGTATCTCTAGAAAGCATTGCTCATTGAGAGGATGAAAAATAGTAGCCTAAGAAATAGGCAAAGGGAGAAGGTTATTCATAAAGATTTCTCTGAGCATTCTGGTCTAGCAGAGGGTGTCCCTGCCCGTGGCAGGGGGTTGGAACTACATGATCTTTGAGGTCCCTGCCAACCCAAACCATTCTGGAGTTCTATGATACTTGGTTATTGAGGTGTTTGGGAGTTTGTGGAGGGTATTTTTGGATTATTTTTTCCCCCCAAATTGTGTGTGGTTTTTAAGAATCTATCTGGTTTTCTCTAAAAAAAGATGAACCGTCCATATGAACCCTGACTTTTATACCATTATGTTTCACTATAGGAGCCTGCAAAAGCTCCATCGTTTCCTCTTTTGTTACTGTTTCTGTCAATCTCAAAGTCTGCTGGGAAAATAACTACTTTCCTACTCAAGTACGCACCTAGCTCTTTCCCTTTGACCATTCCACCTACACAACATATAAATACCAAATAAGGTGACAACTTTCACTCGTTTTATAAAATACCACACTTGAAAAAATCTATCTA
Source organism: Hypotaenidia okinawae (assembly GCA_027925045.1). Taxonomy (NCBI): domain Eukaryota; kingdom Metazoa; phylum Chordata; class Aves; order Gruiformes; family Rallidae; genus Hypotaenidia; species Hypotaenidia okinawae. Next base: position 49,095,512 of record BSDF01000002.1, on the reverse strand, counting down.
AAAAGCACAGTGTAATTCCCCCTTATTTGTAGAAGTTTATTCTAATGTTAGCCAATACTGGTGTTTTCAATCTTCAAAGAAATAGATTGTGACGTTTTGTTGTCTAATTAATCTACTCCTACCAAGAATAAACTCTCTAAAGGACATAAATGCCTTATGTTAAGGGATTAATTTATTATTCCAACCCTATAAAATCTAAAGATTTGTTAATTGTAAGTTTTGAGCATTCATTCATTTGCTTTTGCAAGATATTAAAAAAGTCACCAGCATCAAACGCAAGCCTCATTTACAATGCCAGTCCATACAGAAGCTCATTAAATCTGACGTAAAAGTGAGAGTCACTTCTTTACCTATTGAGTAGCAGAATTAAACCATTACATCCTGGTGTAATTTTGGAGTGGTTTTTTCCCTTTAAGAACAAGAAACCATACACTGCTAACATAATTATTTTTAAAAAGTAAATAAAATAAAACCACACCTTTCAAATTGAAATCTTGTGTCCCAGCAACTTTGATAAAGACTGTTTGAACAATTTAATCAGAAAAACAATTCTGTAGAACATAATCTTCTGAGGTTGTCTGTTAGCTTCAATGTAGTACTCACTCTCTACCAACAGACTCTTTTACCAAGAAGGGTCAACTGGGTAGGATTCACAACTGAATGCAAATATACGTCTGAGTTCCAGAGAGACCATGTACAGCAGAGAAATAAAGCTCTTTAACTAGGCTTGTCTTAAAATAGATATTCAAAACAGGTCAGCTGAGCTGCAACTGCCTATCACTTTCTACCAAATATAAAAAGCATCTCAGGCAAGTGACTCTGCTATCAACAAATTCACGGTAGAAAAAACAAGCACCAATCAAGGTGCTTATAATGCACCTCTTATAATATGCCATCTACTGTAGGTTTTTGAAAGAAGTAAGTTTTCTACTACATTTTCAAGTTGCTTTTTGTCTCTCACAATAATGGAATGCCTTTCTCCATCAACAGGAAATGCCAATACTATTTTAAACTCAGACAGATACACCAGTACCAAAGGCCAAAGACTAGGACTTCCACCACATAGCTCTCAAATCCTTCTTTCTTGCACATTTCAACTAGGACAAGCAAAATAAGGCTAAACCCTGTAAAGTTCCATTAAACCTTATGAGACTACCATTCACCTGGGAGGCTGAGACAGGACCGACAGCATTAGCCCACATCATGTGGAGAGTAGTATTAAAAGCTTAAAAGAGGCATTATGCCTTACCTACTGGAGAGGTTGTTCCTTATCAGATATTAAACCCTGCTTTCTCTTAGGAGAGAGCTCCCCAAACACCTGAGGCAGCCAGCTAGCACAAACTCCATCTGAAGTTCTGTAGATCTCAGCTCATGGAAGAAGTGCATTGGGTGGGGGCTCAGCACTCGCAAGAGAACTTGCACGCCCAGATTCAGACCAACCAGTACGGTGCACCTGAGGCCCTGATCCCACAAGGTATGTAAACGCTTGCCCAACACCTGTTGCTTCTTACATTGTCTTGAAACTCCTACAGCTCCCTTAGCACAGTGCACACCTTAAGCCAAAACTGAGGAGCAGCTGAGTTCTTAGCTCAGGCACGTCACACTTCTGTGTGATGACACTTCAAACAGACGGGTAAAAAATAACAATAAAAAGAAGGCTATCTGCACTTAACCTGGGGAGGGGGAAGTCAGCTACAGCTCTTAATGACAGTACAACTGTTTTATTTGTTAAGCTTCTAAAACCAGGGCAACTCAGCCTGTTACATCATGCAGATTAATCAGATGCTACAGTATTTACTAGGGTTAAACCTAGAGGATAAAGGTTACGTAATGGATTCAGCCCAACTTAAAGTGGTCAGATCTTTCAAATAAACATGCACCTTTCCTCTCTGAACACCTGGAGAAAAATAATCAAACCTAAGTTCAACAAGCTTCTAAAATTGCATTCTGTTCCAAAATTAAGTACTGAGAAACAAATGGAGGCATATGCCACTCAAAAGACCACAAAAACCTATTCAGATTGTCATATGTACATTTACTCTGATATTGTTATCAAAGCACTATGAAATACCTGAGTGTACTCATGCACACAACGTCCCCTGGGCCTACACTCCTTACAGCTTTCTTTTGCCTCATTGTCATCTTTGACTTTTCTCGTTCAAGTCAAGCTCTACAAACCTGAGTAAAAACCATATATAACTCCTGCTTTCCCAAAGGCTGCATCATGGTTTAGGGGTTACCACTGAGTGCCATTGATAAGGAAACTCAATTTTTCCACTCTGCTGCATGCACAGCTTTAGCTATTCCTTATCCTTCCTCAAATCCCTTCTTGGTAGAAGTCTGATGAAAACATTCAGCGCTCTGATAAAGAAACAATTGCCTTAGCAAACATTAGAAAAATGGCAGGAGACCCAGAAGATAGTGCTTGACAAAGTTCATATTTTTTTCCAATTCAAGAAGTTAACCAGCTGACTTTTAAGAAGGTGCTGTTTTAAATGTCTTCCACAGAATAACCACCAGTGAGAAAACACGTACTGCCTATTAACGCATTGAATACATACCTATCACAGCATATTGGCCATGCAGAAAACCCACAAAGACTTAAAACCCAAACCGATACAGAATCTTACAGTAAGTATATTTAAATTGAGCTGAATTATTATAAATACAGTTAGCGTTTCAAATATTTCCTCCCCTCACCCAAAGACATCATTCAGTGCATATGCTCCCCTGCCACTCCCTTTGGGAAAGGGAAAGCTTTACAGCAGTAGCACGCTCACAAGAAAGGCTGAGGTGCAACAGAGCTGCAGGCGTCTCCGCCACACCAGGGTGCTGCCTTTTCCAAGGTACTTCATTTTTAAAACCATTGAATAACCATGGTCTGGTCTTACAAGCTCCAAAATTCTGCAACAAGAGACTAGAAATATTTACCATCTGTGCATTCTTCATAATACCAGTCCAGTTCGTAATAATCTGCTTCAATAAATTTCTGCATAGTCAGTATCCTTCAGCAACATAGACGAGATTTCACTTCGCTGCTAAGGTCAAGTGAAATGCAGCCATGCCTTCCTGCCTTTGCAAAATACTGTATCACAAGGAAGCTCACAGAAAGCTGAAAATGAGCTGCACATCCTCAACGAGGCTGCAACTGAAATTAAAAGGGGGGATGGGGGCTGTATTCAGGGGAGGGGGAAAAAGAAATAAAATACGTGGAAATAGAAAACGGATGCAGAAGGGAGCAGCAGATGCCCTGGCGGCTGCTCTAATAAAGAAGCTCTGCACAGGAGCCTTGGATGGGCGTTAACCGAATCATCCTATCAAAAGGCTGATGTGCTGACGTGGGGACACACACCACCGCCCGGCTGCTTCTAACTCATTCCTTTCCTCCCTGGTCTCCACATCTCTCTCAGTCTAGCATGTTGCCATGGAGACGAGCTGGCTCCAAGTGAGATGCAGAGATGTAGAAAACGCATTTTGCCGTTTCTGGCTTTAGAGAGGAGCAGCACCCCTCCATACTGGAAGCAAAAAATTCTTGCTCAGAAAGATGATACGACTCTCTGCCGACTGACTGCTCAGGGAACAGCAGCATCATGTCACCACAACGCACTGGGTACATGCAGTACATTAATAATGAAAATCTAGCCCATTACTATTGTCCTCCACAGGGTTTGGTAAAAGCCTGCCTTCCCCCTGGAAAATGAACCTACGTGACTGCTTGGTCACACTGCTCTGGGCTGATACAACTGAATCCTTTATGCATTTGGTTACTGCAAAGTGGCAAGCAAAAAAAGAGAAAATTTGAAAAAAATCATGACAGCAGCACACTTCCCTTTGCAATAAAGCTAATGTACTTCTGATTTTGGTCTTCTCCATGAACTACTGACCCATTTTATTTTTTTTTCCCCCAAAACATCTAAGCTTTGTAGCTGAAATTAAGGGGTTCAGACAAACTTTCACTATTCCTAACAATGCTGAATGTCTTTACCCAGAATCACTCAACGTTCATATTCACCATTTTGAGAATGAAAGAAGAGACTTGACTTTTGCAGCAACCCATAAAATCATGTTTAAGCAATTAAAGTGAATCTGAGGATCAGATGGCATTAAATCATCATCATCAAACACAGCAATTCAAAAAAGCATGTCTGAATCCCTGCAGATACAGTTACCAAAGGGATCAACAACCATTTTGTTCGTAACTGCCACATACTCCTCAACTCTTTCTCTCCCTTTTTTAGGAAACTGCATTTCTTTGCAATCACCCAGTAGAAACATGGATACATTAAGTTGCAATATATGTTAATAACACAAGGTAGGCGGCCAGATTGGTCAGTCAGATCCCAAGATTCCACCTGCAAAAACAGCCATAAGCAGGTAAAGGAGAACTAGTCAATATTTCCCTCAATTGCCTCCCAACCACCATTTTTTTCCAGCTTTAGAGACAGCCCACGACAGATGCAGCTTCTACTTCTAGCAATTCTTGAAGGACTTACCCTGACTATTCTAGACCCCATCCCTCCTGCAAGGAATTCCACACACCTGCTATTCATGATATAAGAAACACTCACCTTTTGCTTTGCAACTGAATTTTACTAACTTGACTTGATGCTTTCTGCTCTGGAAACCTGAACACACAATTCAGCTCTCCTTTCCTTGCTCATGGTTTTGACTATTTCTATTGGAGCCCCCTTCTGCACATCTTTTTTAGGTTTTTGCCACTAACTCTACTACCTGACTGGCATCATTTTGCTCCCTCAGCAAGTACATTTTTTTCACTGCAAAGTAACATATTTCCAAGTATTTCTAAATACATTTTAAGAATACACTCCTGTGGTCATGTTACAATACGGTCAGCCGTTTGGCAATATGCAAGGCATTCTCCTCTACTCAGGACTGGCGAGGCTGCACCTGGGGTGCTGTGTCCAGATCTGGGCTTCCAAGTGTAAGAGGTGGAAATACTGCAGAGGGTCTAGAGGACCATGAAGACAATGAAGGTACCAGAGCATCCTGTGATGAAAGGCTGAGAGCAGAGACTATTCAGCCTAGAGGAGAGAAGGCTCAAGAGGGATCCTATCAATGTGTAGAAATACCATGGGGGACAGGGAAGGGACATGGATGACACAAGCACATGGGACACGTGGGGGACAGAGAGGATGGAGCCAGACTCTTTCCAGTGGTGCCCAGTGACAGAATTAGAGGCAATAGACACCAACTGAAATGCAGGAGGTTCACTCTGAACATAAGAATTTTTAAGTTTTTTTAATGCAAGGATGTCTTGAGGCTTGACATCCTGCTCCAGGAGACCCTGATGGAGCAGGAGGGCTGGACCAGAGGACTTGCAGAGGTGCCTTCCAACCTCAACCACTCTGCTATTCTGTGATTTTTTAGTACAACAGCCTCCATCCATTTACTTCATTTGTTTAATTCCCCCAGACTGTTTTGTGTAAGGAAAGAACTTCAGAGAATCTCAGTTATTTTTAACTTCCTAGACAGCAGGAACAAGGGCACATAGTTTCAGGCCACTGTGAAATCTAACGATTTAAACAGACTTAAGTGCTAGAGCTCTACCTCAAACAAAGTTCCCTGAGATGCTTCCAGCCCAGGAAGCAAACTACAATCCTTACCTCTACACCACTGGTTTTGTTTAACTTTTATGCCTATGCCAGTTCTCCTCTCCAGCTCTTCTGCAGGGGTGCAGTCTCCAGATGGGAAGGTACTTCAGTTATTGCTGGTGAACAACTGAGTTGATGTACTACCTAAGTAAAAAGTCAGTTACCTTGCTCTAGGCTGGAAGCACTGCCATACTAGGGAGGCTAGCTCAAAGCAAAGAATCACAGCCTTAAATCAAGGCACCACCACCACACTCAGTGCCATTTCACCCCCATTTATTGCTTTTGCATCAAGCTAACCTTAGCCCATCTGAAATCATGAGGTACTCTGAGGTAACAAGGGTCTGAAAAGCAAAACTTACTCTCATTTTGGCAAGGATCACATTATTTTTGGCTTCATTCTACTGACTGGATTTTTAGTACACTGGATACTGATGTGAAAGCAATACAATAAGCACACATGACCTGCAGGTTAGTAAATCGCAAAGGATTATGTAAAAGCCACTAACAGCCTTGGGACATGCAAAGATCATACAATGACCTTTACTTGTACTGTTCCAAGTATGGGGGAGGGGGTAATTTCCCCCCACCCCCTAAACGTGGCCCAAACGCTGTGGCATCTTGACACAGAGGAACGTGATGGAGCACTCCAGCCCCAGATCAAGCCTTGCACAATTTCAGTTATGCATACACACAAGACAAGAACTACCCGTGCTATTAAATGCAATTAAGGCTACACTGTTAAAATACTGTCAGAATAAAATAAAGGTTCCTATGGCAACATGAACTCAATTGCTCTGCCTATAAGCTATTTGTTCCACTTGTATTATTTTTGTCCAAAAGGTAATTTCAGTCTGGTAATGCTATTAAACAAGCACTTCAAATATAAAGAATGAACACTGGCTACCAGCTTCAGTTACTGCAGGGACTCTCTGCTTTTTATTTCCTGACATTTTAAACAATGGAAATATCTTTGACATACTAGAATTTTCTTCTCATCGTCCTCCCAGCTGCACATACATCTCCCCTTTCAATGACATAGGATAAAAGTTGTTTAAGGTGGGAGTCTGGGGCTGTTTTGTTGGTATTTTCCTACAGATCTGATTGGAAACACATTGAGGTAATCCAGAAAGGCATTACCTTTCTGCAGAGAAAACCATTTGGGTGGTCAAATGATTTCAGAACTCCTCAAGGGAGTTGGAAATGGCATGGATAAGTGTGTGGTCTTCCCAGTGTGAAGACGAAAACCCTGGACAGACAGAATATTATACATATCCAGGTATCCACATGCAAGCATCAACTCAATTATATGAAAAATTGTAGCTCTAAGGGAGGGAGGGGGCTGGAAGGGCTGTTAAGTTGAACACGAAAGTCTGACTAGTCCTACAAGGCAGCTGCATACTTGCAGAACCTTCTCTCAACCTCTGCAGCCCTACTTTTTCTATATACAGCTATAAATCAGATTGCTCTTCTAAGTAAACTTCCCAGAATGGTATATTTTTCTGGTGGACTACTGCAAACATGAATTTTCTGCAAATTCATGCATACTGCAAACATGTATAATTTGTGTATTTTAATCTCCATATTAGAGCATTGCATTTGCCTGGGGTGTTTTGTTAGTTGCCTAAAAGGTCATCTAAAACTTGCCTAAGGAACTTGCTTTTTCCTATTGCAAAGCTAAACACAGTTATTCACATTAATTTGGCATTTTCTTCCAGCTGCTGGATTTTGTTCAACTTTTTAATGTTTCATTTTAAGGCAAACACCCACACACACACACACTTTTATTATCCATGGAGCAAAATACAGACTGGCAAAGACTTCTGGAAGCCAAGTCTGATCAGCTAGGCTGAGCGCTCCTTACATTTCCAGTTACAAAGGGGTTTTATTAGGCACAAAAGTTGACTTGAAAAGCTCACAAGCCCTTTCATCCTTCCCTTTGGCCCCAATAAATCCATGCCAAAGGACAACAGTAAACTGGTCTGTCTAAATTAGTAGTTATTTAAAAAAAAAAAAAACAGACACCTCCCACTCTCCCCCCAAACTCTTTTCCTTGTTTGAAGAGAATTTGACAAATTTCAGCTACCCATTTATAAGCATGGCCCCTCATGGAAGTTGTAGGAGCAGTGAACCATGTCACCCAGGTGCACAGTGGCAGCAAGTCACCTCTGCTGACAAATAAAAAGTATTTGAATACTGCCATTGCATAGAATGTCACAACAACTCATGTATTCCCATGCTCTGTCATTCTCAGATTTCTTCTTCAAACCCTTTCTAATTCTGTGAGGATCCTTTGAAACTGAACATTGGAGCTGGACAGAGTATTGGCAGCTGCAACAGTGTATTACCTCCCATTTGATTAACTTTGGCTCACAGTAGGCTTCAGCATCACATCAGGATGTTCAGATAATCAAACACCACAGCCTTTCATTATTTTCTACAGTCGCCAACACTGTCTCCCCCACTCAGGATGAAGTTGCCCATCCCATTAACATCATCTGGGGCCCTTGCAATCAGAGGAACAGCGGCACAGCCCACCGCTCCGCAGTGCCTATTCGTGGCAGTCAGGCACTGCCACAATGCTTACTTTGCAAACCAACGTTTTTAAAACAGACTTTAAAAATCAGAAGCATTAAAAAGGAAAGAAAGCATATTTAGAAGTCCAACTGATTTTCAAGGACAGGTTGGCAAACTTATTTCTAAATTTGGATCTCATTTACTGAAGAGTTACTGGTGCCTCATCTAAGAGAGCACTGAGCAGGAGTCAACCTGTGACTGCACATTTAGTCAGAGCAAACAACTCTGCAGCTTAGGACAGGGATCTCTCCCAGGGCAGCATTTAGCTACTGTGGTTTGCTTAACCTGAGTGGAACCAGAGCAGTGAAAGCACTTTAACACCCACTTTCAAACTGGCATTTAGAAAAATGGGTGCTTCAGATTTGACTGACTCTCCTTCATCAAAATGGAATTGCTACCCAGGGCTTCAGAGTGGTACAGGTACTTCCCACAGACAGGACAAAGCCAATTCCTTCAGGATACCATAAGGCAACACTGACCTCACCTGATAGAGACAAAAGACTCTTCTGATGCAGAGAAGAGCCTAGCTGATCCCCCACTGAAATGATTTAATGTGAGAGGTACAGGCAGATGAAATCAAATTACTGAAGGACAAAACCTTATTTTCCACAAGAAAGAATTATTTTTCCCCTCCCCAAAACTATTGCTGGAGCATGCTGGATTTGCATTTGTATAAAAATCAAAATTGATGTGGTCTTAAGCAACCCAGCTGCAAAACCAGCTGCACAGTTTAATTAAGGAATCACTGGGCATACTTACATACTGTAAATGAGACCATGACAGCAATATTTGGGCATCAGAGAGAATACACCCCTCTCCAGCATAAAGAAATGAGGAGTAAAGCTTTAAAGAGTCAAATTTTGTAAACTGTTCACCACCTGGATATAACATAAACAACATTCTGGGGTTTTGTGGTCATATTTTTTCCTGGCAACAGCAAACACATTTGTAAAACAAGTTGAGCTTAACATCATGTGCTTGATTGGGTAGGCAAAAATAATTACAGCAGCATGGTTATGACCTATTTTTCTAATGAGGAAGGAAAAAGCCCACTGACAGCCATGACTGCAGCTTTCTGGGAGAGGAAAGGAATTCAAGCTGCATTACACTGAAGGAATACACAATCGGGGAGCCCTGAACTGGATCCCAGCACTCCACCTGTGGTCTCACCAGTGCCAAGTAGAGGGGAAGGATCACCTCCCTCCACAACCCAGGATATCACTGACCTTTGCAGCAGGGGCACGTTGCTGGCTTATGTTCAACTTGGTGTCCACCAGGACCCTTCAGATCCTTTCCTGCAAGGCTGCCTTCCAGCCGGTTGGACCCCAGCATGTACGAGTGCATGGGGTTGTTCCTCTCTAGATGCAGGACTTTGTACCTCCCTCTGCTGGTGTTGCACAAGACTATTCTTGACACATCTCACCGGCCTGTCAAGGTCCCTTTGAAACAGAGCAGAGTTCTCTGATGTTGTAGCCGCTCCTCCCAGATCCTGTTTATGTGTCTCATCTTCCCCACGCTGCACAGCCTGCTGACTTCCTCTCTTAACTCTTCCACTTGGTGACTGCTCTTCAAGAACAGCACACCTATGGCATAAAAGGTCATCTCTCCCTACCTGAAGGAGAGATCCCAGGCACTGCCAGCAGCCTGGGGCTTGCAGGGGTGCATCCACCATCTGAAGCTCTGTCTGGGTTAATGTCTCTGCCCTGGCAGGGACAGGTGATTCAAGACCTGGGGAATGCACCCTATGGCGCAGCACCACCACCATGTATGAAGGTTCAGGCTGGGCAGAACTCTGAGGACCCCTACTTTTCACCCTTGAACATAAACCAGGCCATCTGTTGGCTGTTTCTGGGAGCTGGGCTCCAGACCTGTTACACAGGGCTCTCCCAAGCACCAGCTAAAAAGGTGACTGTCCATCCCTAAACAGCAGCAGCAGCTGTGATGAAGGCTCCAAGCAGGGATGAGTTGACAGCTGCTCAGAAGCCACTAGAGCTTCCCAAGGCCCATATCCCTGTAGCTCCCCTTATCCTGCCCTTACCTGGCAGCAGCAGATACCCTCAGGTTTCTCAGAGGGTTCCCAGGAGTCCCCAGGTGATCCTGGGCCCTGTTCTCATAAGCTCCCACAGTAGAGCCCAAACTCTCATGCAAAATGCTGTGTTTGTTCCCTGCCTGGGGCAGCTGCACTCAGAGAGCTGTGCCCCAGGTCTGCCTCTTCTATAGACCTCTCCCCAGCCACCAGCTAAGTAAAAGGGTGCTTGATGTTCCCTAGTCTGGGGGCAGGGAGACAGAATGTCACTTTGCTGTATTAGACATTTGTGCAGCACATTTTAGACTGGCTTAAAAGGCACTCAAGTTTAATGAGACTGGTGAGATGACACTGGATTTATTTGATTATGTTCCAGAGTCAGATCAGTTTTATTTTGTTCCTTTGGTAGGGACTGGCTTATTCCTCAATCTGAAGCATGTTAAGAAAATAATGACAAAGATATGCTTTGGAGTTTCATAATGTAAGAGAACAGCTTCAGCCCTAATAGACAATGGAGTTCCTCCCAAAAGTCATCTTCATCCACACATGAAGACTCCATTTCCCAATTACCAACTAAATTTTAAGAATTAATTTGCTGCATCGCCTATCTTGGATTACTGCCTAGGTTCCCCTGCAAAATTTGCTAATAAATTAAAATTCTTGAATGTTTATATATTCCTCTTTCTACCAACATCTTTAAAAATTAGTTCAAAAGGAGGCCTTTTTAGTTAATTTTAGTAGCACTGGCCCCATCCCCTTGAGTGACATTTCCCAGCAGATTCTGTGACTGCCAGCCTTAGCAGCCCTAGATTGAGGACCTCAAAACCAAAAAGCCACAGAAAGCCAGAAAAAAAAATCTGCTCTAACAAGCCATAGCAGTGTAGCTCTGGGTCACTGTTGACTCTTACCCTGTATGGATCGATGCAGAGGGAAACTCATCACATTTATACTGGCAAGTTATAAACCAGCATCAATCTCAGCAGACAGTCTAAGAACTGCAAAGACTTTATTTTTCATAAGTCATTCAGAAATCAGATGCCTTTCTTGCTTAATTGCTGAGATTTCAAACCTCACATGTTCATGTTAAGACAACATTCAGTGTCCAAGCCTTATGAAGCTTAACAAAACACTATTAAAAGTCAAAAGCTAGATTTTAAAATTCCAAGTGTAATTCTTGTTGTCAACTCATCTGAATTCCAATTAAAACCAGTGAGCTGTATAGAAGGAGTCCCATAGGACTGAAATGACCAGCTGCATTGATTCTGCCTAAAAGTTTTTATACTGGTTGTCGAAGGAAATTTAAGACACAGGATCCAAACATTCCCTTAGCATAGAGTTTTCTGAGGCACTACAGAGAAATCGACTCAATTTATATTAGAGGCCACGGCTCCTGTTGTGTTGTCTTGTTATACACATCATCTTTCTATTAAAAAGGAGTTTAAGCAGTATAAAACCCTGCTGGAAATGGCAGAACTTTACTAGCCTCAGCATGGTAAGGTTACAGTGTTTAAGAGACATTTTTACTTAAATGAAGTTTGCCTTCCACAGTGAAAGAGAGCATGGAGGAACCCAAAGTTCTAATAATAATGACAGAGGAACAGGCCTTGTTAAAGCAAAATGTCAAGAAGGCAACAACCAAAATTTCTTTCAGAAATAAACATTTTGGAATTGTAAAGATTAAAAAAAATCATCTAAGCATCATAACTGATTTAAAAAACCTGAGAATTGGAGAATTGATTTTAGCTCATTACAGTACTAGTAAGCCAAAAATGTAACATTTGAATACTAAGAAAAACTAGTTTGCAAATTTGGTTCACTGACAGAGAAGAGAGATGTGCTCAGAGAGCCTAGGTTTTTAGTAACTGCTGAAGTCACCATAGGCACACACACATCCACACCTCTCATTGCTTTTTTGTTTAAATAGGTCACATCTTGATTCAGTTGTAACTATTGCATACCATTAGAAGGTTAAGCAGAACCATTTCAGTAGACTGAAGAAACAAGTGTAGCATAAATACTTGCCCTATGTAGATATTTATCGAGTCTTTCTTTAATTTACAGTTTCTCATTACACACAAGCTGCAGAAGATAGTTTGTTTTATTGAAGACCTTCTCAGACCACAGAGGCTTCCATACTCTGTCTTTGCACTACAGCTCTGTATTCCTCCATCCACTCTTGGGCTTAAATGCTGGTACATGTTCAATACTTGTTTTCATATTTGAAGGAGAAATAATAGAATACAAGAACAGATGGTGTTTTGTGAATATCAAGTTACTTTTGAGAACAGCTGCACCCAACACATCCTCCACTATAGGGTCTGATATGCCATTATGCTCTATTAAAGACGATGTACAAACCCAAAGAGACCTAAAAAAGCCATTGACGACAACAACAAAAAAAATTAACCATATTCCTAAATGCAAGTGTTGCCTTCTGATATGCTTCCTATGGTAAAAAGGAAGCACAGCCCCCTCTACCTCCTGCAACAGCTCCTGTTTAGTCACACGTGTGACTTGTTAATAGCTACTGATCTGCTTTTCAACTGAATGAAAGTGCACCCATTTAGTTTAAAAGCTTGGTAACACACAACTCCAAACATGCATCAGCTCTTCAGAAAACCCCTTCATTTCAGTGCTTCTACTTTAAAGGACAGCAACACTGCTGCCAGTTACCTTATATGCTGAATCACTCCTGGAAGTAGCATCTCTCATGGATTCTCTCCTGGGAGTGAATGCAAACACAGATGAACTCAAACTAGAGGATACTGTCACTACAAGAGATTTAGATTCTTTTACAGATAGTGGTCTTCAGAGACATATCTATCAAAAGAGCCTCTCTTATTAAATATAAATGTATTATTCAGAAACTAAATTCTAGAATCACAGACAAATAGGTATGCAGTATCCAAAGTTCCCTATTAACACACCTGTTTTATAGAGGAGGGGGATACTAAATGGATGATGAGAACGAATTATAAGATATGTAATGGGTATAACATGAATATGTAAATACATGTGCCTAATACAGAAATCATGTGCTGTAATTCTTATATGAATGGCACTTTAAACAGCAAAAAAATTCTGCTGAAGAACAGTTTTCAGAGACAGTCCCTGGAGAGTAAGAGAACTGGGTGGTTTGGTTTTGGTTTTTTTTTTTGAGTGCAGCTTAAAATTCTGGTTTGGGGGTGCAAACCAATTAGAACTTTTTACATAACCCTTTGACATACAAGCTTGCTTTCTCCCTTTCATGTTGCCATTTTGAAATGGGAACAAATGAAAACTCTAGTGCAGTATAATAGGCATTTATGGTCAGAATCAGCCTACCCGCTAGGCTTAAGATAGCCACTTTTTTTAATTGACTTTGGGGCACTTCATAAGTCTTAATCAAAAATGTGTTTGAGGAATTATCAAATAATTATTATTCAGTAGAGATTTAAGATTTGTTCACTATGTTTTAAAGTTCTTTCAAAAGGGTAGCTACAAATCCTGCTGTACATCAATGCACATTTTGTTACCTACACATATATACAAACACTTTACAAAAATACTTACATATATATTTAGAACACCCCATTTTCCTACTTCTGTGGGCCCTAAAATATTTTTAAGTAATCTAGTACTGAGGTTCAAAGGTTCAGACATCTATCTTCTTCACAACTTACAACAGGAGTTGCAATAGAGCTGGAGACACTGTTCACAATCAAGAGGGAGGTTAAAGAGTCACTGAGCATGGTAACTGGCCACAAATGTGTTCAAAACCTACAGCAGAAGGAAGGAAAAAGCTACTCTCAACAACCTTCAAAAATCAAACCTCCACTGCCCTTGAATGGGGATGATGGGAACACAATTATAACCAGTGGCAAACCAGGCGTGTTCCCCTTCCCTAATTCCAGTTGTTTACAGTAGGCCCCTGAACATCATGAAAACAAGGAGTTACAGTGTGAGGCTGTCACTATTGTGTCACCACACAGACTACTTCCAATCTAGAGAGTTACACTTTAACTCATGTTGCAAGAGCTTATAAAATGTTGCTCATCCTTATAAGGTCTCTCCCTAAACAAGAGGACGTCTTACAAAAGATATATTTACCTGTATTACTAATGCACAGTATTTACATATATTAAAATATACACAAACATTCCCTTGTTGTCCAGCCAAAACATGTCCCCTCCCTCCCTCCCTGTTCTGAAGCTGACTGACATTGCAACACACCAGGAACCATAATCAAAGGACTGAATTTCACACCCAAAAATATTCTGTGCTGTCTTAAGTTTAACATTAATTTTAATTACCTTCATGTGTCTAAGCAGCTTGCAGAAGGTAAAGCAACAATCTGTATGTGCATTTAATTCTGATGAAAGTATTTAATTTTTTTCCCTTCAGTTAAAGAAAACTTTGTCAAATTATGAAACTTAATTTTTATTGTTTATCAACTTTATCAACATGAAGGGAATTCTTCAACCACAAGGATACTGTTTGGAAAGCAGCAGAAGTTTGTAAGATTATATTAAATCTTTCCAACAAACAAGTTATAGTACTTCCTCATGCCCTGGTCAAGGTTTTTAAAACAAAACTAAACAGGTACAGGAGGAGTGCCTTGCTCACTGTGCAAGTGGCCACACCCTGGGAAACACTTTCCAAAGAGATGATTGTACAATTCATTGGACTTTTCTGCCAACTTAAAATAATGTTTTTATTTCGATAGTTTGTGTTCTACAAGCCAATGTTTACAATCAATGCTGCAATTTCCAAACATGCCAAAGTTTTATGACCTCACAGTCATGTATTTATCTCATGTATAGATGTGTTATACAGCTTGCTCATGATAACTGAAGATATCAGATTCCAGGGTATCTGTCTAAGGCTCAATCCAAACTTGCTTATACATCTTAGACTACTACCTATATATATATGTGCCTGTATATAAGCAGCAAGAAATATATTTTTCTTTATGAAAATTCTTCTTGCTCTGTTCATCCTCTTTCAGCAGTTATTTCTCAATGAAGCTGAAAACCTATGTTGTAGCAGGAATCATCAATCTTTTTTCATTCAAGACAGCTGACTGGATGAACTCTTCAACCACAGCAACATGGAAAAGTTGCAGTCATTATGCATGTAAGCTAAAATCTGGATAAAAATGTCCCAATATTCACAGGTATAGGCAGCTACTGCTATTTGATTCCTCTGTTGTGCATAGCTTCATTCTGTATCCATCCACAGCAGTCAGGCACTGTTACAAGTGCCGTGTCCCACCAGCAAAGCATCTCCCCCGTGGTCATTGCAACAAGTCCACCCTCACAGCAGTCTTACTCAAGAGACAGGACCAGTCATGTTGTTATAGAATTTGGAAACCTGACACTTCAAAACATTTCTTTGAGCTAACTTCTGCCATAATCATAACACTAAGGGCCTGATACAAAACAGGGAGTCATGGTGCATTTGATTCCATAGATCAGCATGAGCTCACCTCTCCCCCTTCCCCACTGTTTTCATCTGACTGTCAGGAAGTGAAGAGCGTACGTAAGCTAGCTACTAAAGTACTTAATGCCTTCTATTGAAACATTATGGTCAGAAACTCAGCTCTTCATATGCTTAATGCTTTTCTTTAACAACCTTGTTCCTTACCATGTCATACTCCAGGTGCTTCAAAATGCAATGAAGCTACCTCTGCAGATAAATGTAGTTTACCTACATTTATCTACTACTATTATCTATGTAAGTTAAACTACATCTTTAGCATGAAAATTATTGGCTTGATAGTCTGCAGGCTATTTGAACATGCAACACATCCAAAAGTGCAACACAACTGCATCTTCACCCGAAACCATGGAAGGGACAAAAAGGAAGAATCATTTAACCATGCGTTACTCAATAAATCAGCACCTAAAGGATTAATCACAGAAGCCTTCACTACTTGCACAGCTAAGTCAATACCCACAGTGGAAGAACCAGAGAGATGGGAATCCATTCACTGTAACAACATCTAGAGACTAGATGAAAAGCCGAGATCACAACACTACATGCTTTCCCTCTAGGCACAAAAGGCACCTTTTTATCCAAGAATATACAAACAAAAACCAAAAAAATAGAAAATGAAGGGACAAACCATCTCAACCAAAGGTTCAGAGATTGGCTCTTCACAAGTCTTTTCCTAGAAGCAAAAGTTACAGAAAAATGGTGTGATGTGATGTTGGCACACAGTGCCATGGACAGCAGTGCAGTGTGTCAGAGAGCAAAAAAAACCCAAAACAAACAAAAAGGCAAATATGGAAACAGGTCTAAGCTTTCTACATTGCATATGTACAGACATCTCAGTCAGTTTAGTTTCCTTTGTTTTCTATCTACCACAAACCTGAAGACCAAAGCAACGAATTACAAATACTTTTTTACTTTCCACAGCTGCAACAGAATTGGACAGATACTTCAGAGAAGGTAAGAAAAATAGGAACAAATAAAATTTGTTCCTCAGCAGAACGTCTCAGTTTCAGACTTACGGAAGTACTTCAAGGTCTCTTCTATTTGCTCAGTTGTTAAGTCAATATTCGCATCAGGGGAAATGAGAGGTGTATGAAGCCAGTCGTCGTGGTCATAACCATAGATCGTATCTGCTCTTAGCTTATAATGAGGCAGCTGCTCTTCCAGTAGACTGATGATTTCAACTTCAGGAAGATTGGTACTATTGCACACATCTGGTAAGAGAGAAAGGACACAACCTCTGTTAGTTACTTGAAATCAAGAACTCTACATACAAGCTAGAAAAGGTATCAGTTTGGTTTGGCGTCAGCAAAATTTCCTGCCTGTAGAAAACAGCTAAATACCGTTAGGTGTAGCAGATGTGACTAGCACAAGTGATCCCAAAATAGCATATTAACTAGCAGAAAATATAAGGGCATGTTCTTAGGGACAAAAGCCTAACCTCTAGAAGCAGGAGTTCATCTACTGAAAACTGATGACGTTGGGAGGGTGGGGGAATAGAGACCACATGAGCATTGACTAAGACAAGGCAGCTCCAACCTGGGTATGGAGAAAGGGTTAGTGCATACAGGAATTCACATTTTTTATGTTCTACTCGACAGGTTACTTATAGATTGCAAGCTTCACATATCTCCTTAACTTAATCTTTGACCACAGTTCAGTACTACTGCATTTTTTTGCCATTGCTGCTGGCAGATTTTTCCTCACAAAAAAGAAATCCAGAATTGCAATAGCACACAGTATCACAGTTCACACTTCAGATGCACTGGTAAAGCTGGCTGAAAGAACTTTTAGGGATCCTTTCAACACTCTCTCAACCTGCATTCTGTAGAGACATCAGCCCCTCACATTCACAAGTATGTCAAGTTCACAAAGCATTTAAAAAATGGATACCAACAGCCATCAACAACTGAAAAATGCTGCAAGTAAAACTGGAGATCTACATTTAGGATGAGAGGGAACTGAAAAGCTTTTAACACAGAAAATTCCAATTCAACATAAATACTTCTGCAACAGGGCTGCAGAGAGGCTGGGAAATCTCCGATCTTTGGAAAGACTGATGTCTCAACTAAACAAGGCCATGACCACTCACTGTAAAAGAACTCCTATGAGTAGAAGTCATAAAAGAACCTCCAGAGGCACTATATTACTCTAAAATGAGGAATTTTTAATGTGTACATATGAATACCCAAAGCAAGCATGATTGCTTTAACTATACATTTTAATTACCACATAAAATTAATCATTTAGCAAGTCATTGTAGTTATTAGGAAGCAAAGTAAGCCGGGTATGTTTTCCATAAATACTTAGTGCATCAATTTGCATCCCCATTTCCATGGCAGGAGAAAAAGAAAAGAACACCACAGTCCCTGCCACCACCCACAAAACAAAAATGAACTATCTAAGCTTATTTTGGAAGAGCAAGCACTAAGGAAGGCTGCACACAGGCTGTGCAATGCAGTTCCATCTTTAACCAGCGCTGTAACTGTTGCAACTGTTGCTAAGAGTCACTACACAGTATAGTGAAGATGTCAAGGCCCTGAGCACACCCATAGACCTTTGCTGCCCTGACCAGGTTCACTGGGAACATCATGCAGCACCCACTGCCCAATAGCACAGGAGCCCCAATTAAATCCAAGCACCCTGTCCTCCTCTCCCATGCAGTGCTGTAGGGTCTGTGCCGAGCTCTGTCCCTGCTGATACTGACTCACTGACTGGGCCTCTTTAATCGACTACAGACCCACTCAGCGCCTGGGGTTTGTCTGTGGATCACTAGAGGGTAAATTTTAACAGTTACTGCCAGCACCTTTGCCCTGCTTAGGAGCAAAGGGACTGAGCTTTGCCAACAAGGATCCTGCCCTTCCCATCCTGTGGCCTCCAGCAGCTGCAGGCAGGGCTGTAAGGCAGCGCTGCTCCCTAACAAGGACACCTATTTTCATAAGAGATAAATTCATTATTGCAGGACTGACGCAAACTGCAATTCCGCTGCAAGCTAGCGGAATTAACCCCTGTCAGGGGAGGGCAGGGATAAATGGCCAAGTAACACATACTTTTTTATGGACCATCAGGTATTTTATCTTTCAAATCCAGACATTGCACTGTCATAAATATCACTCTAAGTAGTAAAGACAGCAAGAGCATTACTTTTATATCAGATAACAGGGCAGAGGACACAAAGATGAACTCACATTGCTGATCTCCTCCCTATATTCTTTACAGAATCCTGCTGATTAACATTAAATCCACTTGGGAAAACTGGATTATACCTTATGATTCAAGGCATATGATATATAGAGGTATTCTCCTCAGCATTCACTTGGGATGTTCTGCTAGCTGTTGTATATACATTGTGTTCTCTAAACTTCACTGCAGAATTGGATGTGCAAAAGTTAGTAGGATTAGGAACCCATATGTGTAGCAATGCAATTTTTATGGAGCTCCATGCAATGCCAGAGTCAGCCTGCACACATCATTTTAAGAAGTCCTTGAAGCCCTCTCAGAGGACTGAGAGGAAAAAAAAAAAAGGGACCTGTTTTCCATGTTTCCATAAGCTAACCTGTAACTACAAACCTTTCATCTTTCCTGGCTAGCTTCTGAATTGCTGACGATATCCATTGTACTGCCTGAAAACATCTGAGTTCAGAAAAGCCAGATCATCATCTAATGTTGATGTCAGCTAAACATTTAGACATACAGATGCATACAGACATACACATAAATACATCTTACACATCTGTATCTACATATCTGTAGATACATATTTACATCTTTGAAACACCTAATTGCTCTTGCTATCAAGAATATGGGGTTTGGTTTTTTGGGGGTTCTTTCTGCAATTTTTTAAAATCTGAAACCCTAGTTCACCTCTTGTGAAAAATGGAAGTCTACAAAGCCTGACCAAAGTGGTCTTCCTGGGAACAAGGAGATAAGTGTTTGAAAAATTCAAACCTCTAGTGTCTTTCTGCTTTTACTCAGTAGTTCAAAAGAAATGGACAGGCTTTATAAATGAAAAGAGACAGTTTCAGGCAAATAATTCTGTGCAGAGAAGTAAAATGGTTTGCTGTGTCACAAAAAGTAGCAGAAAGGGGGGAGGATGGGACACACAACACTAAACCCCACAACCCACAAGTAAATCCCCAAGCCCCACACATGTGCACACACACACAGAAATCCATGCGGTTTTCTTGTCAAAAAGAAATCCACCAGAACATGAAAAGAACATGACAGACAGTAAATAAGTAAGAATTATAGTGGAACACAAGTCAACCGAGACAATTTTTCTACTCTATCGTGTAACAAATCAGGAGTGTTTCTGAGCAATTCAAAGGGCCTTACAACTGGAAAAGAATGAGTAACTTGCAAGGCAACTTATCATGATGCTATTGTCATTAGCTCCTAGTGCAATTTTAAAATCTGTATACCAGCAGGAAATAGAGGCAGGCTCTGATGTAATTGACTATTTAGAAGAACAGGACACTGTAATTACACTTGTGGATGACTAAACATTAGTTCACAGCAATATTCTCAGTGCCACAATTACAGTCTTCCCCTCCACTTCTCCTCCCCTCCCTTTTCTGTGGTGTAGGCACTTACTGAGAAAAGGTCCACCAACTAAGGCCATCCCTCCCATCCTGAAACACCAGTTAAGTTTCATAGAACACCTTGACTGTTCTTCGTGATAATTTTTATTAATATTTCTGATTAAACTGCAGAGCTAACATAAATTCAGTTCTCTAGTCAGAATACCTAAGACATCATTTATGTTTATGATCAAGTTAACTGAAGTCCAGCAGGCATCAAACTGTTGCGCTCATTCTTGCCCCTAAATGGTGCCTTCTATTTACTGAGTTAAACATAGCATTGCAAGCTTAAGACAATTAATTCATCATTAATAAAAATAATGCAACGAAATACAGTTGAACTATAGCCTTATAATTTTCTTTGTTACAGATTTTTGGTTTCAAGTAATTTAAATTGTTGTTTTCTGGACATTCTTGGCAAACAGGAACCTCTACAAGCAAGTTCCAAGAACTTAAATAACTAAATGAATTATGAACTCATGATTCTTACTAAAGTACTGGTCACTCCAGGTTCTGCTTTTGAAAGAATTAAGAAAGATTCTTTAAGTATTCTCTTGCATACTGTAGAAGTCCGCAGCTTTCAGCACTTTCTAAAAACAAAGAAAACTTACTAATATTTTTCCACATTATTTTTGCAAGGAATTCCTTCCAGTACTTTGCTAATTTCACAGCTTAAACATGGTACATGTACAAACACCCTCATCTGCTTTTGGTGCAGAACATATTCCTCCATACCCTATTCTTCAGAAGTTCCTCAGTCTGCCTTAAATTCCTCTGCATGTTTTTCTAAATTAAATCAAACCAAATTATTTCAGAGACTTTTTTCCCTCTGATGATTTTGTTGTTTCATTTTCTAATCCTCTCAAGAAACAAGATGCAAAACTGGGCAGCACACTCCCATTAAGCTCTTTTCTAAATTTTTCCTTCCTACTTCAGTACCTCTTGGGTATTTATTAATGTATGACTTACTATCTTTTTATACATTGGCATGTGACTGGTGTAGTCCTCCTTCTTTGAGCATCTTAAACCTCTCCACTGTCTCCCTCCAATTTAAGACAGACACTAAAGGTTCACTGGTTGTTTCAACTTGTTTACATTTCCTCAGAGGAATTTTTATTAGACTTGCTGATCTGGATACCTTTGAATATTGCATCTATTCCCTCTCCTCTAGCAAACACCTTTATCCCTTTAAAAAGCACAGTTAAGTTAACTTTTCTTTGTGGAGACTGAATTGAGGGCAGCTTTTCTTGTTTGGTTGCTTTTTTTGTAAAAAGCTCTTAGGGCAAGAAAGATGCATAGCTTTCAGGGCAACCAAGTGAGGATAAGAGTACACTTGGTTATTTTGGGATGTACACTTACACCCCTGCTCTGCTGACAAGTGAGCAAGGAGCTATCAGAAAGTGGAGTGAGAGGTCTGAAACAATGGGAGCTGACTGTATTGAAGGGGCACAGCACCTCAACAACTGTCACTCCCCCTCTGTGAACATCACCCAGACCAGAAGACACTGTGCAGGGTGTTGTCACCCACTCACTGCCGTTTTCATCCTGCACTCTCGCAGCCATGCAATACATTAGCTCACTTCCCCTACAGCATTAAACATGTAGCTAGCTGTCAGTGTTATTTGGATAAGTGGAATGATGCCAGCACCTCATGAACAAGCAGTTCAACCTCAGCTGAACTAACTTCAAGTTCAACCTGAACCACGCAGACATATTTGAAGATCTCATTCCAAGCAACATGGTCACGTAAACCAGCTCACCTGTCAAGGCTTTTGTGTTTCACCTGTTTACAGCTATGACTGTAGAAATGAAACCTAACTTGTCTGATAAACGCACAGCACCTATTTCAGCATCAACTTTACATAAAAGTAGTGATAAATTCAGAGAAAAGAACCTAAAACAAAGAAAAGGGACAAGGGGCTGGGGGTATGAGACAAACAAAAACACCCCTCCAACTAACACACAAAACACATATATAGAGGAGACAACCTACAAGTCTCAAAGCCTCTTACCTCCAGGAATTGTTTAGAAGCAAAATACAGAATAGCTAATCAGTGCTGTCACTGCATGGAACGTAAAATACTTAGTTTGAATCATGACACAAATCATCCTCAAATCTTGAGGTTTTACTCATTTGTTTTCAAGCAGAAGTTCCCCTTTCAAGGTTAAAAGGGTTTCCAGGTGCCTACAGAACCTGCTGGCAGCAGATACTGCCACCTGGTGTTCAGAAGTGCCTCGCTACCCCAACCCCTAAACCTCCTGTGACATTTTGTCATCCAGTCGCTCATTTCCAGCTCACTGTTGTAAACAGGGCAAAACAATTTCTCAAAAATGCAACCCTGCCATTAGCCATGGTCAGGGTTGCGTTCAAGAATGGACAGGCCAGAACACACATCAGGACGAGGAAGACTACAAGAAAAGATGGTATCATTCCCAGAGCACTGGCCTCCACAGTTGTGGTCCTGAGGGAGGCCAACACCTTGCAAACAGCTCAAAGAAGCTGAGCCTTGAAGCACGTCGGCCAAGAAGACAGGAACAACTGCTGTGCAGCAGCAGTGTGTCTAGAACTACACTCCAGGTGTGATCTTTGGGGGAGCAGTGTGCTGCTCAGCAACTTTCAAAAAGCTTTGGTCATCCTGTATCACCCACCCAACCTGAACATCTTCCAAGGAACTCCCACTGCATCACCACCCAACAGCTGGTACTCAACCCACAGCCAGAAAGGGGCAGTCTAAATAATACTTTAAAAAGGCCTCAGTAGTCACTTGCAGGCAAATCCCTTCATTTTCCACAATGTATGTAAAAGTTAATAAAGAAGTGTTTTGAATTTTTAAGTCTGCTTTAAATCCATCACCTTTTGAAGCAGTTAGGGAAGTACGTAAAACCACAGTAAGATTAAGAAAAGAGAAACAAAGAAACTCTTAGGAAGACTTCTTCAGTCTAATACGGAGCCACCTATAGAATCAATCATAGAATTGTAGGGGTTGGAAGGGACCTCAAGAGATCATCAGGTCCAACCCCCTGCCAAAGCAGCTCCCTAGGACATTTCACTCAGATAGGCGTCCAGACGGGTCTTGAATATCTCCAGAGAAGGAGACTCCACCACGCCCCTGGGCAGCCTGTCCCAGGGCTCTGTCACCCTCACTGGGAAAAGTTCTTCCGCATGTTGGTGCGGAACTTCCTGTGCTCCAACTTGCAGCCATTGCCCCTTGTCCTGTCCCCCCAGACCACTGAAAAGGGGCTGGCCAATTCCCCCTGCATCCCCTGCTTAAGATAATTATAAACATTAATTAGGTCCCCCCTTAGTCTTCTCTTCTCAAGGCTGAACAGTCCCAATTTTCTCAGCCTTTCCTCATAGGGGAGATGCTCCAGGCATCATCTTCGTAGCCCTTCTTTGGACTCTCTCCAGGAGATCCCTGTCCTTTTTATACCAGGGAGCCCAGAACTGGACACAATACTCCAGGTGGGGCCTGACCAGGGCAGAGTAGAGGGGGAGGATCACCTCCTTTGACCTCCTGGCCACACTCCTCCGGATGCCCCCCAGGATCCCATTGGCTCTCTTAGCCACCGAGGCACACTGCTGGCTCATGGCCAACCTGTCATCCACCAGGACCCCCAGGTCCTTCTCCACTGAGCTATTCTCCAGCAGGTATTCCTCTCCCTGGTTTTCAGTCCGGTCCCATTTCCTCCCACACACGCAGAGTACACTTCCCCTTCATAATCAGCTTGCTAAAATTTAAAAACAGAGAAACTTAACTACTGTTTGAAAATGGCTGGTTATTAAACAGCAAATGATTTTTTTTTTAAAAAAGCACGCAATACCTGAAAAGGGTCAATTCCAAATGCTGGCTATCTACCAGTTAAGTTTAAAAAAAAATTCTCTGGAAAACACGACTACTTCATGGAGGCTGAAGTCCAGCCACATGCAATGGAAGAAATTCATTAACTTAAAGATTTTCTCATGCTAAGTACTAGTGAATCCTGATTGCTATTTTTGCTCCATGAGATGCATACAGACACAGAGAACACAAGCTCAAAGCCTGCCCGCCTTCTCAGAAGCCAAGGATCAGCAAGCGCTCGGCAAATTCTGCCTCGCTATGTAAAGAGTCATTAAAATCCTATTGTGTGAGCACCTTCGCACAAGAGAGCATTACATTTTTCTACTATTTAAGTACTTGCTTAAAATTCTCAGTGTATTCTGAGAATACTCTGTGAAGAAAGATGCAGCTCCATCCAGAAAGTCATCCCATTCCACTGGGCTGAGAAAATTCTGGAAATTCCTTCCAAGAAGAGTCACCTAATCTAACTCGACAACCAGCCAAGAGGCCATGACTACAGTAGGATTCTTTTTTCCTCAGCAGAAAACAAAGCTAAATCCTAATAATATTCCACAAAGGGAAGGAATAAACATGGTCTTTACATGCTTTTCCAGGCAGGTATTTCCTGGCTGCTTGAAGAAGCCAAATAGGCTCATTTGCCCAATGTTTTCTGTCCATTTAGACAATTATGGAATGAACTGGATTAGTGTTGTGAGTAGCTCCACATAAAAATGAAAAGCTAAAGCTTAGCTATGAAATGTCAGCTCTGCAGTTAGGCTACCAGCTAGTGTACTGAAGAGGGCAACATGGTCTCTGGTCATCCACTACTTGAGCTCTGCAGGCCCACACAGAAACAGGCATTGACTATTAATAACTGGGGT
Organism: Hypotaenidia okinawae; assembly: GCA_027925045.1. Taxonomy (NCBI): domain Eukaryota; kingdom Metazoa; phylum Chordata; class Aves; order Gruiformes; family Rallidae; genus Hypotaenidia; species Hypotaenidia okinawae. Next base: position 49,070,546 of record BSDF01000002.1, on the reverse strand, counting down.
CCAGAATACAAGTATTTCTTGAACTTCATTTAACAATTACTCCATATATATACCTGCAACAGGCCAGACCCCAGAACTCATCACATTCCTATTCAATTTCAGTTCTAGGATGCCCAGAATAGGACTAATTATACTGAAGTTTTACAAATACTACTGCTGAACTCAGGACTGTATAGACACAATACGTGTGGTTTAATGTGAAGCCTGTGATTAGCTTATAGGGAAGAGAAAATTGCTTCTAATAAAATAAAATTTACCACCCTCCCAACTCACTGACTTACCCAAAGGGAAAGGTGACTGTAACATCACAAGGTAACATCACAAGTCTTACTGCTGAATGCAAAGCCAAACTGCTGGAAGAAAAGCTCTTCAACAAGAAAGCTCTCTCATACCTTTAAAACTCAGTCTCCTCAAACAGCCATGACAACTTCTGTAACTTGACCGGCGTGACAGGATTTTGGAATTGCATGTCCTGCCACACCTTTAACCAAAGGTGGTTAAGCAATGGTTCTTCTGGCTCTAAACATGGAAAATACTGCACAAAATCCAGTCTTCCATGAGAAAATGAAAGACCCCATTCCTACCTCAGGTATTCCCATTCTGGGCTGCCACAGCAAGGCTTCATCAGACCCGTAACTCAGTACCATCCATGGAGCATTCTCCTCTGTACATAGATCACAACTGGACTAGCCACCTTGTGTAGGTGGAGCATGACAGAAATGGCAGGCGGTATTTGTGGTAGCCAAGAAGGAACACGATCACAGAAAAGGAATTCTGGATGAGAAGTCCAGCCCATGAAGAAGAACAAGGCACCCAGATTCATCATCTTCTCTCTATAATACTACACATCACTTCAGTCATCTACCATCAAGTCATACAAACATGTACTTATTAGAGCAAGGATAGGCACAGAAAGACTTCAAGAGTTTGCTTTTCTGCCCCTCTCCTACCCCCTTCTCCCTGAACAAACCCAACTTCTTCATTGGGGAAAAAAAAAGTTTTCTTTCACCCCAAAGGTTTTAAAGGACTTGGGCAAGGGTGGGGAAGCTGCACAGAGCATAATTACAATTCTTCCTATACTACACAGGAGAACGGGTGTGAAGGATCAGATTCAGTATTATCCGAAAGAGCAATGTTATGCAGGAAAGATCATTACATTGAGAGATGCAATAGACCAAAAAATGCTGTTCCTCAGTTCAGTCACTGGCCAAGCCTACCTGTGGTGTGGATGTGCTATGGAATTGTCTTCTCATATAGGTCATTGGGATCATCCTACACCTGCAGTTTTGGGTACATAAACCACTAACAGTTGCTGCATATTGCCTTCCTTGGTAAGAAGTTCTACTTGAATTTGCTAATTGAAAGGAAACTGAAGAATTTAGCTGGGAGAATGACTGGCTTAGCCAAACACATCAAACACATACTGGGGCAAAGCTGGAAATGTCAAAGCTAACAAAGATCAACTCAACATGACAAGCAACATGTGCTTGCAGCACATAAAGCCAACCGGACCCTGTCCTGCACCAAAAGAAGCATGACCAGCAGGTCAAAGGGAAGTGATTCTACCCCTCAATTTCGCTCTGACTCCTCCTGGAGTACTGTGTCCAGCTCTGGGCCTCCCAGCCCAGTACAAGACAAACATGGGCCTGTTGGAGCAAGTGCAGGGGAGGGCCATGAAGATGATCAGAGGGCTGGAGCACCTCTCCTATAAAGACAGACTGAGAGGATTTGGCTTATTCAGCCTAGAGAAGTGTCAGGAGAGACCTTATAGTGGCCTTCCAGTACCTGAAGGGTCCTATAGGAAGGATGGAGATGAACTGTTTGTGAAGGTATGTAGTGATAGGGCAGAGAGTAATGGATTTAAGCTGAAGAGAAGTTGTCTTAGATTAGCTATTAAGAAGAAATTCCTAACTGTGAGGGTGGTGAAGCACTGGCACAGGTTGCCCAGAGAAGCTGTGGCTACTCCCTCCCTGATAAGCGTTCAAGGTCAAGTTAGATGGGGCTTTGGGCAACCTGGTCTAGTGGAAGGTGTCCCTGCCCATGGCAGGGGAGTAGGACTAGATGATCTTTAAGGTCCCTTCTAACCCAAAGCATTCTGTGATTCTATAAAACTGCTGGAAACTGCAGTCCCAATGTGAGGGATGTCACTGTTTATTAAGTTGAAGTCTCTCTGCTTTGGTATCTTCCTACATGCACATTCCTGCTGGACATAAAAAGGTGAGACAGATCTTTGTGATGAGAGGCCATTAAACTATTAGGTTCCTAGTGTCCATTATGCCATAGATTTAAATGAATTTTGCTTCAGTATGGAAATGTTTTTCCTTGTAGATAAATGCAGCCATATTAATGCTTTTATTTTTACATTTAATAGAAAATAAAAGGAAACTCCACCACCGCAGCTATTCTTTTAGAGACAGAACAAAAGCTATTCATGTATCAAATGCATACTGGCACCACACTGTTCAGGAGCAGTACGAATAAACACATTCATTAACCATTAGGAGCTTCCAGCTGCCAAGCCAGACTGGGAATGTCTCAAAAAACCATTGATAAATCTCTGAGTACAGAAAATGCCGAAAAGCAATTGTCCAGCTTTTGCTTGTTGTTCAGCCCAGCTACAGAATGTGCCAGCTCCTGAACAACGGCTGTCAAGGAAGCTTTACAGTCACAAGCAAAACACAAGAATTAATTCTTATGAAGCCTGCTCTTTACAAACATGGACTTTGAATGAAAAATTTGTTGTTTCTTTACAGACTCATACGTTGGGGGAAAAAGGTAAAGCTGCACTCAGCAAGTTATGGAGGTGAATTATGGAATACACCAGTAACCAAATGGACCTGTTCAGTCTTCCTGTACTATTCAAGTGTATTGCAACAGGAAAACAAAAACAACCACAAAACAAAACAAAAAATCCCCACCACATGCAAACTTCACCAGGCACTTGCCTTCAGGAGTTCGTCCTCCAGAGAACAAACTCAGAATACTGATGAATGCTTACTGCTCTTGTGCTTCCCTACCCCAAATAAAGTACACACTTAAGAATGACAAGTGCTTCCCAAAACAGGGAAAATATAAAAACAAATTCAAAAAATATCACACTGAACTTCTGTAATTCCTGCAGTTGCTTTCACAGTGACTCTAGAATTGACAGTTCACACTTAGCAACTCTCTAAAAGGGTAGATAATGGCAGGACAAGGGGGAATTTATTGAAGCTAAAGGAGAAAGATTTAGATTAGATACTAGGGGGAAGTTTTTTACAGAGAGAGTGGTGAGATGCTGGAACAGGCTGCCCAGAGAGGTGGTGAATGCCCCGTTCTCTGGAGGTGTTGAAGGTCAGGTTGGATGGGGCCCTGGGAAACCTTGTGTAGATCCAGGCCTGGAGGTTGGTGTCCCTGCCTGTGGCAGGTGGGTTGGAACTCTGATCCTTGGGGTCCCTTCCAACCCAGACCATTCTGTGATTTTATGATAAGGAAGCGAGGGGGCTGGATAAGAAGCATAGCTGTAGCCTAAATCATCTGCTTGGGAAAAAACCAAACAGACAAAACCCCCTGAAACATAAAAAGAGAAAAAGTATGCCTGGGACACAGAGTAAGAGGTATCAACCACCAGGAAAAGCACTAAGGTACTGGCAAAGGGTACAAGCTGCAAAACAACTGATGTGAAGCAGGGAGGAAGAAGGAAGAAAAGCTGTCTGAGTGAAGATAACTGAGAATCCACCAAAAGCCAGACAGAAAATTGAGAGGCAATGACACAGCAGGCACAGAGAATAAGATCATTTTGTTAGAATATCTAGACAGAACTACAGTCAGGCTCACAGAACAGTTCCAGTCATGCTGAGGGAACTATCTCATGTTGATAGGATTAGCATTTCTGGCATGCTTTAGAAAAAGAGTGCTCAGAATTTAGCAATAGCTGCTTATAGGAAGTGGCGGAAGGAAGAGTGAGAAGAGACCATAATTAGATCAAGCTTATGGGATGAGATTGGTGACAGCAATGGCAAAGTAAGTGTACTGACGTAATAGCCCACATTCTCCAATTTTTAAAGGAAGGACTATGACAGCTGGGAGAGGAGAAGACCAGGGTGTGAAAATGATGGAGGTCTCTCAAAATCATGTCGATGAAATCGTAAGGGGAACAAGGAACTGGTACCAAATCCTACATAACTAGAACAACAAATACTGGCAGAAACCAGTGTGAGACTGTTACATACAGCCAGTAAAAACAATAAACTTTCACAGCAATACAATTAGCCAATTCAGAAAGGTTTTAGACCTAGTCACGGAGAGGGTCCGACACCAAGTAGACGCTAAAAGAGCTCGGCAGGGATGTATCTATCCCCAGCACAACAGTTCTGCACTATGGTGCAGAATGTACTTATGCTGAGAATGAACTACTGAGAGTGGCTGCAGCCACGCTAACCAGAGCCAGCATCTCTTGCTGCAGGAGTCATGAGCCAGCTGGTCTGACCCTGTAGAGAATTTATATTCTTATTAGAGTTCCAGCTCCACCAAGGAGTATCTTATACCTAGTCTCTCATATCAACAAAACTAGAGAATAATATGAAAGTACCACCCCAAACCAGGAACTGAAAAAGGAATGCTGGAGCAAGTTTATGCTGTGTAGGGAGTAACCACTGAAAGAGAAAGGTGACCACAATACAGAACCAAGAGAGGTTCAAACAGAGGGAAGCAATTTATAACTGTTATATTATCAATGCTTGTGTAACCATTTAATGCTTAGAGGACAACCACCCACCCTGTAACAGGTACCGAGCACAGCCAGCTTGGTACCTGTACAGAAATCTGTTCAATATTCTCAGAGTACCAGCAGACTCTGTGTGCTTGGGATCTCACACACCCGGCACCATGACAGGCACACACTTGGTATTTTCCCCATCTCGTGCACAACAGGAGTAAGGCCTTCTAATAACAACCTGTATTACCAAAATCCTTATGGAGTTATCTTGGGGCAGTCAGGCTTGGTCAGACTCTGAGCAGAAAGCATGCAACTTCATCCTTTCAAACATAAATATGTACTGGAATGGAAACTCTATAGTCCTTATGCACACCCTTTAAAATTGAAGTAATGACAGAAAAAAAATGATCAGAATTACACTAGTTATCTATAGAATCAGTCTGTAATCAAAGCTGGATGACGTTGTCATAAAGAGTGGTAACATCTGATGGAAGAGAACAGAAATTCTGTTTCAGGTGAGAACATAATTACAGCTTGAATAAGGATAAAAGCAGGACAAAAAGCCAGAGAAAACTTTCTGTACCCAAATGTCTTTGTTGCTAGGAGACTGCATGAAGCTTGACAGCAGGAGAAAGTTAGCTTCTCTGGATGTTATTGCTACCCATTATTGCAGTAAGGTAGAAGCTACATTATCTGCAAAGTCAAACAATGAAAACTCTTTTCAGAGATACTTCCCAGCTGAGAGAAAAAGAGGATTTCATGGTCTGACCCGTAGTGTGACCTAACTTCACTTTAAAAAATAATATTAATAATAAATAAATAATATATCTACTTGTGTTCATTACAAACAAAATAAGATACAGAAATACAACCACAAAGAGTTTCCCAAGAACCTTCAGGAAATCGCCCAGAACACAACAGCCAGAGAACACACTCCTACATGCATTCAGAAAGAGTAATTAGTATAGTGAACAAAAGAATCATGCAAACTAATGAAGGAGCTCAGCAATTTAAAAATCACAGTCCATTCATTCTCTCCTTTTTCAGAGAAGGATGAAGGAAACCTACAAGGCATATTAAGCAGTTAGCTCTCCAATTACAAAGTATATCATGCCGAAATCATTGCAAACACTGAGTCTTGAGACATGAGAAAACAGACTAAAAGTTAACTTACTATGTTATATGTATTAAGAGAAACAAAACAAAACAAAAAACTCTGCAAAAACATTCTTCCAGCCAGACATCTGTTACAAGAACAAATCTATATTCCAGTTGGTATTTCACATTTTCACCCCCACTTATTCTCCATTTCCAGAAGGGCAGGATTTGTCTGGCAGCAGCTGATGGACATGGAAAAAAGGCAATCAGACTAAGAAGCTTTAATAATTCACAAAATTGGCATTATTGAGCAACATGGTGATACCCTGCTTTATCATGTCAAGATTTCAGCACTTCCTGCTATAGAAAAAAAAAAAGGGAAGGGGAAGGGGGGGGGGTGTGGGGGAATCTGACAGACAGACCAGTAATGGCAGCATAGACGTGATCGAAAATATTCAGGTCTGCACTGCCATTACAGGAAAACCACCAGACTGCTTTTCAAGCGCTTTCATTCCCTTTAACAAAAGGGACACTAGATGGTGCTCCATCAGTACGCCTACCTTTATGCTCGCAGATGAATGATAACACCAGTAAGTTTAAAAAAAAAATCCACCGAAAAACCCACAACCAACTGGGACAAGATAGGTGCCTCGTACAGGTAGCACCAAGGTGCCACTTACATGTCATAGTGCTGCCACACTGCCCACCAGCCTAGGGACCTGAGTCTCCTGCTGGATTACCTGTAGGAACTCCAAGAGCAATTGCAGTAGAAATGCTCTAAGTCAGGCTACATTGAACTTCCCTCTTAAATCTTGCTAAGAAAAAACCCAGAAGGAAGTACTAATTACCAAATAATTACAGCAGCTACTGAATCCCTTTTCAGGTTTCATACTGTTCGTGTTTAGAAAATACATGCACTACCAATAAACTTTTTTAATAACAACTCTCAAAACATTCACAAACAACATTTCTTTTATCAAATGGATCAATTGTGCTACTTCAATCGCCCTTCTATGCCCAAATTAGCACAGATTCAGAAGCATCTATTTACACAGCTGTAACACTTTGATTGTAGCAACTATGACTTTTGGATTGCTCTACTATCAAATTCAGTGGGAAAGAAATAAGTCTCTTACAGTGCTGTTCCCCACACTAGCTTTAAGAACATTTTTCATCCATTTTTTGTCACCCAGGCCTACCCTTGGAGTGCTCATTCCCATGGTTAAGCCAATATAGCTGCTCTTAGGCCATACAGAACAAATCAGATGTGAGACCTAGCTAAATGTAACCCTCTGACACAGAACGGGGAAGGATTCTATCCAGACCAGTTACCTAAAACACCTCCAGTTGCACGCCCACAGAAATCTGCTCAAGCACAATTCTGGGTTGGTTTGGAGACACAAAATCTTTAAGCCAACCCTGTATCCAAGAAAACATGCTTAACGCCACCAGAACGTGCAAGGCACCTTCTGCTACCTTACGTCTGCTCTCAGGTTGCAGGCAGGAAAGACCACGCTGCTGACACAGAATGCTGAAGTGCCTCTGTTTCCAGCAAACAAAAGGGCAGGGGAGTAAAAGAGGGAGGGAAGCAGCAAGAATTTAAAATTCTTGGATCACCAACAGCCTTCTTCACAGCCAAATAACACTACATGCACATCATATCATTTATTCTTGGGCTTAAGTTATGGCAAAGTCAACTCCAATTACATTATCATTAGCGGGTTACACTGCAGAAAGCATCACCACACAGCACTGTGACTCGATTTCCCAGATTTTTTTCTTCACTGTGTTCAAGCCTTTATTTGCAAGAATTTTTGCAGAAGACACTTAAAATAGGATCTAGGTGTTAGTCTTAGACTGAAAGAAATGAGAATACCCTGACTGCTGAATTTGAACATGCCCACAATAAGATGAATAGATGTTTGGCAACAGAAGAAACTTAATGTTATATGTAGATTTGATAGGAGCATTTTCTTTTCCACAAACAGTTTAAAAATGTAAATAGTGCTAACCTATCAGAGCTACACAAATTCTTCATGATAAAGCCTCTAAGAATCCTAATTCTTCTGCAAATATTTCTTCTCCTGCTTGTTTCAAAGGTATATACTGCATACAAGCACGTAATACTTCCTCTGTAAAATCTTTCAGTAAAAGATATTTCTAACTCCCATCCTGTGCCCTTTGAAACTCTAAAAATGCACAGCAAAGAGCTGAACCTCACAAAAAGCCATTAAAAAAAAACCCCAAACCATTCAAGAAAACAAAAACAACTACCAAAGAAACCCACCACTAATTCTTCTTCAAGTCCTACCTGTCTCCAGGTTGAATGCAGTACAAATCTGTTGCTGGAGAACAGCTAATATGTAAAAAGTTTTATAGGATCAATCAGGAAACCAAACCTGGCTAACAACTAAGCAAGAAAAAAAGATTCAGAAACTACATCAGACTTGAAACTGTGTGAAACAGGAAGACATACACTGACCTCTACTTATCAAAACTGCTTTTAAAAATTAAAAAAGAGAAGGAGGAGTTTGTCTTGCCTTTCAAGAAACTATATTGATTCATTAAAGAAGTTGGTTACCTTGGCTTGTAGTCAGAAAAAATATGAAAGTTAATGTCTTCCTGTTACGAGGGGAGGGAGGGATGAGGTGACAGAACATAGCCAACAGAAAAAATTGCAAGAAAGAGCCTTCTACAAGGGGCCTGGAAAACAGAATGAAGTTACCAGGAATGCACCTAGGTAACGTGTACGGTTTATAGTCTACCCACCAAGCAAATACCTACTTGGCAGTCACACTGACCTGTTTATAAACTAACCGGTTAAAAAGCTCTAAACCCATGAACACATGAGATGAGGTATGGGGAGTAAGTTTGTTTAACAAAACACTTGTTTTATGTAGAAGCAGACCTGACTGCAAGTTACTTCAGTGCTAATCCCACTGCTTGTGTTCAAGGGAACAGGAACACACAGAGCACCTCTCCCATTTCCATTCTCTTTTTTCAGAATATTAACCCTTAGCCACTTCACAGCAGTTGGGCTGAGCAAAGTTAAGGCACACTACAAAAGTACCTGTTGATGGTCACCACTAAATAGTTCCCTGACCTACACACAATTCTAGAAATGGCTGGAAGTAGCTCAGGATAAAGATATCTGGCAAAGAATTAGAAAGGCCCCAGTCTTTATTTCTGTTTTTCTCAGCCCTCTCATTTCTCCCTCCTGAAAAACCATCCGACTCCTCAAATGTTCCCAGAGACCTTGAAACCGACAAGGTCACTTTAAGCTAAAAGAAGCCTCACAGCTCAGCCAACAAACCATGTATTTGGAATGGAAACTGCCTGTCATTTCATGGCCACATCCATGACTAAACCAAGTTACAGTGATTATTCAAACACAAAAAATCGTGTCAGCTGACCACATTGCTAAGCATCAAATTCTATTTAAAATACCATACTTAAACACATATTCCATTTATTTGCATGAACTCTGTGGTAAAAAAGGCATTTAACATTTCATGCAGGCATGCAGAAGCAGCTGTTCCTTCTACATTAACTTCTGCAGTTGCAGAACTAATGTGACAAAAATGGAACAGATATGAAAAGCAAAACCATGTACCATCAAAATATGATGTTACATACTGTTTCTTCCATCCCACAATGCAATTCTCATAGCAACATAAAAATGTAAATCAAGTTGAACATTAGGACAACTATTTCATAATCTTAAACTACAGTATTTCCCTTCCCTTGCTCCTGACTGAGTTTATTTTCCAAACAAACTCCAAACAGTTCAATTTGCCAAGCACGTAAGGACAGTATCCTAGATCTGTAGCTGTCATTGGTCAAGCCTATTTATAAAAGCCTTAAACCTTACAAAGGACTTTCATTGAAAATCCAGGTGCTTATGAAATTGCTTCTTAAACAAGGAACAAACCGTGCTGAACAGCAGCAGCATTGTCCATGAAACAGACATTTCACCAACAGCTTAAGAACAGAAGCTTAACTACACATCTCCACATCCTTCCCAAGATAAAAGACTGGACAGCTTGCTTACCAGTAATGGTGCAGGCATCTCTGTACTCTCTGCAGTCTGGCACATCATCTTCCACTGCTTCACTTACATAGTGCTCTTCGTGAATGCCTGTGTCACAGGCTAGGACTGCATGATTCGACAGCTCCGAAGGAGGCACAGTGGCGGCCAAAGTGCAGTCGTGCAAAGCTGTGGCGTCCAGCTTGGCAGGTTTCACAGGGTTGTACAAACTGCCATCAGGGGGATCAGCACTGGAGACTGGGTCTGGCTGGCAGAAACGAAACTTGTTCTCTGTGCTGGAGTTGGCTCCAAGAAGTCTGCAGAACACAAAGGAAACAAATTCAATTCAAGCCATTCCAAAGGGCGTAAAGAAGAGCTGATAATTTTCCTCCTTTAAATATTAGTTGAACCTGACAAATTCAGCAAATACTAAAACTAGAAGAGTCTTCACAGAGCAGCCGCCCATCTCTGCACCTCGCAGAGTCATGTCAAGTAGGAAAGCACTATCCCTTGTACAGCATTATTTACCAGTGGCTGACTACAACACTCTGATTTCTGCCTAACCCAACGGGGGGTAAGCACAATTCATCTACCTTGGCTCATTCACCGACTTACTTTGTCCCACGTCAGTCAAGGAAAGCTCTATGTAAGCCAGCACGCCGCATGAGCCAGGCTGCACACAGACTGCACACCACTGGCTGATTTACTGGTACTTCAGTAACAACATGATTTAAAACTGACTAATAACAACCAATGCAGAAGTGATTAGGAGCTTATAGAATAACCCTGCTAGACTTATCTTCCCCACTGGGCCAACCTGCACAGCTCGGCCCTTCACAGATAGGACACCTCTGCTCCCTCTGCAGAGTGGTCAGGAAACTGAACTCGAGGTGCACTGGGTTAAGAGGGTGTCCACTTACTACTGCTCCCCAGTGCTTCAGCCTCAAAAAGGGAACAAAATCCCTCAAAGACAGGTACTGATACCTGCTGCAAAAAGAAATTGTCCAGAGAAGGAAAGAGGACAACTACCTCTATCCCAAAACTTCACTGAACCTTTCAGACAAGGGCCTACAGGCACCAGAATGACCGGTGGAATAGTACTGCTTTTGGTTATCAGCAGTGTAAGGGAAGATGCAAATGCACGCTACTGCTAGGAAGGGAAAATACAATCATGGGATTACAGAAAAACAGATTTGGGAACAGTCTGAGGAACAGGCCACACAAGAACACCCACACTACAAGGTAAAAGCAGAAAAACAGCCAGCAAGACAACACAAGTGCACTGCTCTTCAAGCAGGAGGTGTGGATGCAACTCAGTATGTACATGCAGCAACAGAACACACTATCTTCAGTGCTTCACTGAGAACCAGAAATACAGTGGTTTTCTACAGACTCCTACAAAAATCACTCTCTTTAATCTCTAGGAACATGGCCAGATAATCTTATTTTACTGTTAAAGTTACTCTCAAGACTTTGGCATCTCATTTTTTGTTGTTTCTAGTAAATCTGTTGAGCATCTGTCTCTAAACTGTCAAGACGCAGATTATGCATTCTAGACATTCTGGGAGTAAGCTTCAGAGAAACCTTGCATCAAAGTTTTAACACTGGACCTGCACTGTCTTTTCTCAACCTATTTTTCCCTTTCAGCACAGGCATAAGAACAAAGAAGGAAAAATCCCTCCCTCTCTGAGGGTCTCAGGCAAGGACTTGTGTTCACTGAAATCAGAACACTGCAACTGGACAACAGATGTGCAACATCAACTCTGTGAAAAACAAACACCCTCATACACAAAATTACATTTAATTAATTTATCCTCAATTATATATACTTGTATTTCTCCATGGCATCACTTAACCTGGAAACAGTTTTCTCATTCAGAGGCTCAAAACCTGTATTTTGTAACGAACATAGCAGCTATAAGAACAGATTTGATCAAATTATAAATTTATGAGACCATCCTTTCATACAAAGGATACTCCACTGCAGCAGCTGCAGAAAGAGAAAGTTTAACTCAAGGGCTTTAACAGAAAATCTGATGGTTCCCCTGCAGAGCACCCATTCTTCCTGTGTTACCACAGTATGTACTGAAAACAACAGTGGGGAGACTCAGACTGATTATTTTTAAAATGATCCCCCTTCAAGAGGCTCTTTAGGAATAACATGAGGGACATTATTGATACTGGAAATGAGTTGTTCAATGAAGTTGGAATCAAAAGGCAAATCTTCCTTTTACCCTTTGTGTTGAAGACAGAAACAGCTTAATCTATAAATAAGAAGTGCACAGCCTGACTGCATAACAGGGTTCCGTTTTGTCCTGGTTGCTACCACGCGTCTGTGAATCACATTTGTTTTGGGAAAGCGTTAGATAAGTCTGTTATGAACAAGGGCATGTCTGGGAGTAACTGAAAGCATGAACAGCACTCTTCAGCTCTTCTGCGCCTCCTCTCCCCACACCCTGCCTTAGCAGCTACAGGAAGCCAGCAGCATGACAGCACCACCACATGAGGTAGCACTGACAGCCAAAGGGATGTTTCTGTGTAGATTTCTTCAAATGAGTTTTGGGAAAATGAGATCTGGTAACTTTTCTGGACACGCTGACACTCAACTTCTGACATACCTGGTCACCTTTCCTCATTCATCACTTTACCTCCCACATACTCCTTACTAAAAAGGCTTTTGGTCAGAACATAATATTACAAGTTGAATGAGTTTCACTTCTTCCCCTTCACCCAGCTTAATGTTCACACCAGGGAGGCACCATGCAACCAGTTCTCCCCCTCCGTAAGCCAGACTCCCAACAGCTGCTGCCCTGTCACTGGTAAGAGCAAGTGTCAAGACACACACGTTCAGAAGCAAAAAGCCATCCATGCTCTTCCTTCACACCAGCTGCTTCACTGTTGGCAGTTATGGAAACTATATACAAATAAAACTCGAAAAAAACCTAACCACCAAACAAAAAACCCACCCCCCAAAACACCCCCACAAGTCAGTCTGTCTGGTCTGCTTCAGAAAGCCACGGAAGATCTACATGAGAAAGTCAAGTTCTGGATTAAAGAGAAGAATTTGCCTTGATCTTAAAACCTCGTACCAGGAAGGGGAAAAAGCAGACATAAATGCATGTGTCTGTTCCCTTTCAGACTTCTTTAGTGTCCTGGATTTCCATACACACTGTGGAAAAATGTTGTTCAGACTATCAAAACCATAGAGGTACAGTTTGCATGGCCTCTCTTGCAAGGCAAGTATTAACCCCGAGTCCAGGGGTGCAGTCTCTCCCTTTAAACTTTCATCTAAGTCTTCCCACTGCAAAAAACTAAGCTACAGCTGAGCAGTATTTACCAGACTGCCAAAACAGCCATGAAGAGAAACAGAGACTGGAGCTACTACACCAATGAAATAGGAAACATTAATACTATTCTTTAGTCAATCTTGCCTGTATATATAGTATTCATAAGGAAAGATTATACAGATTGTTGTTGCAGTGTTTTGTATTTAATTCCTTCTGACATCCAAACAAGTACACAGTTTAGCAGTCAAAGTATGATTTTTCTTAATGAAAGTGCCACACATTTCATTCTTTCTACTCTGCAGTGTCAACAGCAGCCTGCAGAGAGATTTAAATAACTCTTCTACCTAATATGACATCACTCAGCTTTTGCCTCAGTGGCTGTATTGTATCATTTCTACCAGTCTAAATACAATGACAGTTTGGGGCCAATAAATAGACCTGGTTCTAAAGTAGTATTTGATTTGGAATTTCTGAACTTAATTCTTCAGTGTAAAGCTGTGTGCAAAAAGAGAACAATTCCTTTATCATCAAAAAGTTCTAACCAGGTCATTTTATCCTGAAAAAACCCTCTTATTTACAAGGTGTTCATTAAAAGGCATTCCATCAAAACCTGCATTTTATAAGAGCAATAACAAAAGCACAAAACTTGCTCCTACACACCACCTCTGTACAATCTAACCCAATAAATGCTTAAAGTACAGTGTTGCATGATTACTAGATGAAAATCCTAAATTCTATATATACCAAACACCACTGTCATCTAACAGTACATCTAAACAGCAGATTGGACTACAACTGCAGTGTAACTAAGAGTCCATTAAGAAGTACATTGGACACTGATGGCAATCCAGATTACAAAAGCCAAGTCAAAACTGCTTTGTGGCTAGCCAGCACTGCACTCCATTTTTCAAAGCTATCCATCCATATGCACCTAGGCAAAGCAGTTCAAACTAGGAGACACATAAACATCAAACAGCCCCCAGGTAAAGGGGGGGAAATAAATCTCTACATCAGTCATTGCTGGGTTTTGACCATGTAAAAAAAAAAAAAAGTTTGCAGTGTGTTTTGGGGAGAGGGGGTTGTGTTTCACACACCACATATTTCATGCAAATGCAAATTAAACAAACCGTTTGCTGTTTCACAGCCATTTGAGATGGCTGTGAGTTTTTCTGCATCCAGGATTAAACACAACGCAACTCTGACTCTAAAGATGCAAATCCTCCTTCCTCCTTGAAAAGCAAAGACATGGAGCTATTCAGCCATGTGCCAATGTTATAAGCCTTGTAGCATTATTTTCATCACCATCTTGGACTGCAGCAGCAATTTACTGTACTCATGAAACGCCTGGAACAGGTAACATGCTGCCCAAAAGCCACAGGCTGCACCCTATTGAAACTATTAAGTACTGGACAATTTTAGTTACCCATCTAGCTCTGATTTTGTGCTTCAAATAATCCTTTTATTCATGAGTCAAAAATGGCAGCTTCACCGCTGCAAACGTGAGAATTTACAGAAATACTTCCTTAAAAGAAGGGAAGAATATCTTGCTAGTGCTTCTGACTAAAATCTTCCCCTTTCTTCCAGGTCATCCTTTTGCTGTGCATACCCTCATACTTAATTAACTACCTGGTTACTCTCATACTTAATTAACTACCTGGTTTAGAGCAGCAACACAATTTTGAAGCAAATCCATTTACTGTGAGATAGCTGAGTTTTCAGAACAACATTGGTACACAAGACCAATTCCCTTTTGAGTAAGAGAACCTGAAAACTGCTCCAAGATGCACTTGAAATGCAACCTGCAGCCTAGCAGAGTCATAAGACTTCAAAATAACCCTGTTCTATATCACTATGATGTCATCTGGCACAAACCTATGACACTTTTCCGCGTTTGGGAAGCTTCAAACTGTATAGGTAAGTGGGACATTCAGCTCAAGGTGTCAATATAAACCTAATCCAAAGAAAGCCAACCAAATCGGTAACACTGAAGAAGCTTCAGTTCCAACAACTCTGATCAACCCACCCATCCCCACCAACCAAAGTATATGCTAATTTAGACAGAACATTATGGTACCAAGAGAGTTTTCCACTCTTAGCATCTACCTGGAACTACAGAACTCTGACCCTTTATTCTCATTTACTACTTTACTAACTCCCATTTGTTAACTACTAACTGATGGTTAAGCCCTTCAAGGGGTTTCACCATGTGCAAATTCCTCCCCTCACAGTACATCTGAGAGTCCCACCAGAAACGTAGTTCCCTGTTTCGTACATCACTTTGTAAGTCTACTAGATGCTTCTGTTAGTAACTAAGTCTGCTAGTATTTAGGAAGTTCTTTTAAAAAGAATCCTCAAGCTTTTCATTTACACAAAACCCTCACAACTTTCTTGAATTGCAGAAGGCCCCGTGCAGACACCAGAGCAAATCAAAGCCAGTTTATGTGTCTGTCTAATCTGTGAAACAGATTAACATGCTGGCCTGCCCTCAGCAATTCAGAATAGTCTTCAGTCTGTTTTATGGAAAATAATGATTGAAGTGACCAAAGCAACTTACTGAAGACTTGCTTCAAGCATTCTGCTTGATTATTTCTTTACTAATTCACATCTTGCATCTTTTTTTTTTAAACTAAAGACTATTTCTTCAGTGTGTGGGCTCAAAAGCCAGCCAAAATGCCTACATCCATTTAAACACACTTTGCCAGACCATAAGGAAACAACCATTTGCAATAGGTCTGGCTTTTATACACACACAAAATCACCATTTAACTTTTAGTTAAAGTCTGAATTTTATTGTGATTCAAGTTCTTTTAAGCTTGTCCTGTATTATATACCCTCTTATAAACTGCAGAGGTTTATTTCCTGCTCAGGAGTTAGCAAAAGTGCAGAATGCCAACTGCTTAAACCTCTAACTGGGGGGACATAAACCATCAAAGTATCATAGATAGATGACAGAATGTGACAAGCAGTTTATTTACCTTCAAACATTGCACATAAAAACAAGTACTGCATTTCTTATGTTAGAAGAGATCCATTACTTTAACAGAAAATTAAAAGCATCCTGGCCAACTCAAGACTACATCCCCATCTAAAGTTTTAAAGCCATCTAAGAAGTTTTAATCAAACACCTTTCCTAGACTGCCCGGGAGTCTGTTGTGCTGAAAGCACTGTTGTGCTTTCAGTGACCTGGGCAGTCAGACCAAAGCCCTCTGCTACCTCAACATGACACAGTCCCTTTGACCCAAGCCTTAAATGACATGTAAGATACAGTGCATGGTAGGGTTTTTCCCTCTTCATAGTGGCATTAGGAACTATTCGGCCTAGCCGAATGCAATCTTTTCAGAGAAGCATTAACACCTAGTGGCTACGCCACATGCTATAAAGGATCTTCTCAGGTATGTATCTACCAAAAGAGGAGCTCTACTACCTATGAAACCATATTTTCAAGCTAAAGATTTGAAGGGTTTCTAAGTATCACATTTTATAAAGCCTCATCACCAAGTATTAAGCAGATAAAGGGATCCAAGACCATAACAATACCTGGCTAACTGCCAGCAGCATGGCAATCTCATTTAGACTAAAAAAGTCACCACTAGAGAACAAAAGCCAGAATAGCAGCAGCAATAACCTAAGAGATGCTTCAAGTATAAACATGTAAAGAACAAAACCTTATTCTCAAGGTCCCCA
This sequence comes from Hypotaenidia okinawae, assembly GCA_027925045.1. Taxonomy (NCBI): domain Eukaryota; kingdom Metazoa; phylum Chordata; class Aves; order Gruiformes; family Rallidae; genus Hypotaenidia; species Hypotaenidia okinawae. The sequence continues at coordinate 49,053,754 of BSDF01000002.1, read as the reverse complement.
AAGCTGCTGTTGTGACCTTGTTTGACCATTTAGTCATCAATCAAGAATGAGTCATATCTTCTCAAAAATTAATGCAAGTCAAAGGATCACTAAAAAGCCCCATAATGAAAACTACAAAACCCAACCAACTCAAACCCAAAGAAAAATACCCCACTGTCTTCAAAAACCAAAATTTCTCACCACTAGGATTTGGCCTTCAAAAGGAGCCCATCAGTCTTCTCCCTCCAGGTCAAGGGAGAGTGGAAGCATACTGTAAGAGAAGCCCTGGCTTTGACCTTCACAGCTGTGAGCACACAAGTGTGCTCTCACCCAGCTTTATGTAACACTGCCCATCTCTGCTCTGAAGTTCCTTGAGGCAAATACTGCAGGGTTCTATAAATAGTCCTTCCTTGTGTGAGGCTCACATTACACTGGGAGCTTTTTACATCTCCCTCTCCCTTTAGTTAATGTAGGCCACCGAGCTTGCCCTCCCCAGCCATGTATAGATAAACTGACAACAGTTAAAAAACCCCAAAACATTAGTGTATACCCTTTCCTGGAAAGCACTGTGCCTCTAGCTGGGAGATCCTACCTACAGATGCTGTGTACCTGTCTTGGAACAGGGCAGGTGTTCCACCTCCAACACCACAAGTACAGAGCGTAAGAGAACTGCACGTGCAGTCAAAGCAGGAACTCATCAGGTACAGCAAAGCTCCAGGAATGGTAATGCAAACGATGAATACCTCAAACAGGTACTTTCTGTTCTCACCCATGCACGTGCAAGGTGCTCACAGAGGAAGATCAATATAAGATGGGGCCATGGTTCCATATTTGCTGAAGGAAAGGATCTAATGTCTGAAAAAAACCCAACAAATGAGCCACCAAATCATTTGGGGTGAGGCTGCTGAAACTATATGAACGTGAGCTTCAGTACATCAACACATATGCTGCTTACCAGCATGTCTCCTTGTACCACTAAGCCTAACAATTTTTTTTAAAAGGCAGGTATAAAGTATTTGTAGAACAGTTCAGGTAGAAGGGAAAGTATTGCACCTGCAGCAAACCTGGTCCTCAAATAGTATGGATGGGAACAGTGTTAAAAGAAACTTGGGAAGTGTTGTTTCTTTACACACACCATAAGAGCATGCAACTCCCCACTTCCTTACTTCTCCATAGGCCTCAAAGTCTTTCAGAAGACAATTCAGTATTCATTACTGCTTTTCCAGGAGTTGGGAAAAGCTGTGGGATGACTACAATTTTTCCCAGATGCAGCAGAGGATGTAACATCACTGTCAACTCTGGACTCCTGAGCTCATTTCCTATCCCCAGGAAGAACCAGCAAGAGCATGACTAGAAGAGGAGAGGAGAGAGGCAGAAGTGCTCTAGACACATGTACTAGCTACTAGTAAAGAGGAAATTGAAAAATCCACAACAACCTCACTGAGCAGTGCTTGGCCTAAGACAGCATACAGTAGGCAAAGATCTCCACATTAAAATATGTTACCATTCCAAGCCAAAACCCTGATCAGCAGCCAAGCCATACCTTCTTCCTCAGGCCAACACTAAAGAGCAAGGGAAAGCAGTGAAAACAGCTGAAAAACCATGCTCAAATGGTAGATGTCCACCCCCTTTCACGCACTACTAGTGTTTAAACAAAGATACAATTAACCTAACTGCCAACAAATCAGGGCCAAGATTTTTAGTCAAGTAACCCTGAACAGACTGACTCAAACCAGATATTTATCATGATATAAAACCTGTGGGGTGGATTTTAATCTTGTTTTGTATTACTATTGTTTTTCTTCTATTACAGGAAGATTTGAAATTTTTTTTTTTTTTTTTTTTACTTCTCCCACTCCACAATGAATGTCAGAGTCTACACAGGAGTTGGAATAACACCAATTTTAAAAAAAATACTCTTTTACTGGATTGGAGAAGTGTCATGATTTCAAATTATAGTAGTTGTCTTTCTGGAAACATTTATACAAAATAATCACACAACAGAACTAAGACTACTGCTTTTCTTTATTTATTGCACTGAGACTGTTGAGAGCAAGGATGAGAGGATGAGAGGAACCAGCTAGTAGAAGGAACAAAGTTTCTTGCAAATAGCCCTAAAAGAAAAATATAATCCCACAAAAAAACACCAAACAAAACCCACACACACCATGTTGTCTCCTCCTTTTCACAGAAAGCAAAATCTTCAACATTGCTTCTAGCAGCAATAGGAAACTTTAAGATGACTATAAGCAAACTTACCTCCAAGGACAATCACATCACTTATTTCTGCTCTGGGCAAGATGCTAAGAAGTTCTGTTGTGGCTCACTAGCATTAGTGGCCTCACTCTCTGGCAGCCAGCCTCCCCACGTGCTCTAGCAACTGGCATGACCCAGTGGGAACCTCCCTCATTGTCTTACAACCCTAAACATGCAGAGTTCCTTAAAACCTATCCCACAGCTTCTTTATGGATTGTCAATATCACTGTGCCTCATATCCATTGTCTTCTGTCATCTTTAAGTAGATATGTACGGGAGCAACACTTTCAGCCATATACTATAATATCTGAGAGGACAGGAGTGAACTGAACCCAGGTCTGTCACAACTGCTATAATTATAGCCCCTATCTTAAGGGTTGGGCTGGAAGGAATGAACATCACAGCCCTTTCTAGCAAAGGGTAACCTCCAGCACCTATGGATATTCAGGCCTTGACAAGTCACTTTAGGTTCCAGTATTGAGGAGAGATGCAATCCTGGGATTTATACCAAAGTCTTGGTCACATGGATTTCCCAGCAACAGAGACATGAGCTGCTGACTAATGAGGGTGCTTCCCAACACACACCATTCCAGCGCCACACCGCTTTCCTTCTGCTTCTGCAGAAGTTAATCGCTACAACAAAAGAGAGACATCTCACAGGCCCTTCTCAAAACACTATGATGTAGCTCAGCAATTGGCACAAATATTTCTGTCAAGTCATTTTTCTGCTTGTGAGGTTTGTATATAAACATCGATAGTGAAATAGGGAAAGAAGAATTTGCTGTTTAAAGGCTGCTCTGTAGACTCAGTGTTTAAAGGCTGCTCCACAGATCATATACATGTGTCTGTGTTCTTGGGAACCTAGAAATGTTTATCTTAACAACAGGCTGTGGAATTTTAGGAAACTGAGCCAATTATCCATGGCTCAGTGCCATTAAAGTCAAAGATACTCTGTAGCAAAGATTTTGGAAGCGATTTTTTTAGAAAATTCCAGGGGCATTAACATGAACATCACAAGAGCAAGACTACGATAATACTCTTTAAACAAAAAATGACAAAAAAGGGCTCCTTACAAGGGAGAATTATAGAAGTATAGATCACAAAAAATGGGGTAAAAACGCAAGTTTTGCTTCATTTCAGACTAAACGATCTTACTTAATTGCACAATGACGTTGCAATCCAGTATGGGGGCTTTCTCTGAAAGGCTACAAACAGTAAAGTCTGAAGTCACAGATGGATCAGATGGTTACAAACAATTTAGAAATTTATTTGGGAAAGTTGCTGCAATAACCCTACTTCTTTAAGCTGTCCTCAGATAAATTCTGGTATGCACCAGAGATAGCAATGGACATTAAAAGTTGACATACCAGATTCATGGCACAGGCTGCTGCCTCCTCCCAGCTCCTGCTCTACTGCAAATCTCTGTTGATGGAGATCTAAAACTACTGGAAGTGAACTAGGCAAGCCAACCCACTTACCAGTCAGTTAAATCTGTTTCCCACTTATCAGCATGCCTTATGACTTCTTCCTATCTTAGCACCCAGTCCAAAAGCATGCTGAACAGCATCAGGCAAGCAACCAAGCCAGCTTTCAGTGAGGGGAAAAAACATTGTTTGATAAACTTCTTTCCTACATGTCAAGAATTTATTTAGCTTTCATTAATTTTAGATTCTCTGTCCAAAATGCTCTAGCGCTAGACCTCAAAGCTTTATCAGATCTCTTCTACTGTCAATAAAGAATATGGAACTCTCCTTGATAATAAAGAAGGTCTGGGGGAGTGTTTCCTTGCACCTTAGTATGGCAGACAGGGGAAAATGAGCTCACTTGGAAAGGGCTGCACTTTGCATTATTACATGAGAGAATTTTTAGTGAAATACTTCTATATTCTACATAGGCACTGACTTCCCTGAAATGAATTCAGCCTATTTAATTCCTTCTACAGTTCATGTAGGAAAAAAAAAAAAATTTAAACTTAGTCCTGCTTTAAGCACAAGCAAGTTGGCATATTACACTATCTGCCCAAGGGTTTGGGGTCCAACAGAATTTTCAGTGAGACACTCTGAAATGACATTAAAAAGCATGCCAAACAGCAATGGAGATCTCCAGGCCACCCCATATAAGTAACAGTTTTGGCTTTGTTTAACAAATTCTTGGGTCATTTGTTTGGTCAGAACACCACAGCAGTCCAAACAGTTCATGTGGCAGTTTCAAGCAGAAAACAAGCCTGCATCCCAAAGAGAAAAGGGCAATGCATTTTCCCCACCAGGATGTAGAGAATGAAACACTGTAGCTATTCCTACTGCAGAATAGGGACATGTGCACCCCGACCACCCTTACATACTTCCCCTGCTGTTCTGGATTGACTGTTTTCAGAAACACAGTGTTTAGCTGTATGGAACTGCAATTTCAGCAAAGATACAACCCACAATTTCTACTAAGAACCATTTTCTGTTCTTCTCAGTAAAATATTCTGCCATCACTTTAAAATAGTTACTTTATAACATTAAATTCTTCTTCCATGTACTCTAATGTCTCTAAGGTCCCATGGCCCGCAGCAGTGAAGCTCAGTTTTCACACACTTGTTCCTCACCATGGAAACAGAAAAGGAAGAAAACCAGTGTGTGTATACCTTGTTTGTATTATTAAATAAAGATTCATCATCAATACACCCTACTGGTATTCATCATTTGGGTGGAATATCCATGGCCAAAACAGGAAGCACAGTAAGGTTCCCATGACTCAGGCCTAGCACTGGTTCCCCTGTAAACTTCCATCATCATCACCAGCAACTGACATCTCAAGGCCAAAATAAGCCTACAGTTAAAAAAAGCAGCCATCTTTTAAAAGCAGCAAGTCTAGTCCAGCACCCCTGGGTGTATATCTTGGTAGTGACAACCTGCACCTGAATCTTCCTACTAGGATCCTTGACAAGATCCACAGGTTTTCATTGTAGCTCTGCAGTTAGACCACTTGTGCCCTTGCTCCAAAGCTGCTCTTCAGTCCAGACACCACAGCCACCAAAACCTGCATCAGCTGCCTGCAGAGCCCCAACAATCTCTGTGAAACCTGAGTAAGGCATACTCCCACTTTCTCAGCAGACCAGCTGGTGCTAAAATGCCCTCTTCTTCAGTCTCACTCTGCCTACACTTGACTGCAGTAGAAACATGAAGGTTTATAAATAAGCAGGAGAAAAAGGTCAGCAACTTGACTTGGATCCACGACTTTCTAGGCTAAGATCAACTGCACAGTAAGCTCTGTGTGTGTAGAAAAGAGACTGGTTTTCCCAGAACATACTATGAAACTGCATGGAAACAACAGTGTATGCCTATATGGCCTCCTACAGAATCCTACTGCCAAATGAGTGCTCACACTGCCATATTGATATGGAACAGAAGGGTGCTTTACGACTTCCACTGTTTTCAGATAATCCATGCTAAATCTACAATGAAGGAGGAAAAAAGGAATACACTTCAGCAGCAGGGAACAGATCACTTAATAACTGGCACTATGTTTTGAGAGAATGTATTTTTTTTATAAAAGTTTTCTCCTTTTAACCTCTGCATAACAGTAATTTCATTGGTTTCCACATTTCCTCAATCTTTACACTGTGTTCTGACCTGAAGGCAGTGAACAAAAGAACAGAGCTGGTCATTAGCTTCTAAAAAGGCCCCAATAAAATTATACTAATTTACAGTGCAATTGAAAAATCATACAAAACCCAAATATATAGCTAGCAGAGTATTTTCTTGCTATTAGAATGCATATACGGTTCACTGGTGCAGTGTTTAGCTGCAGCAGTAGGTTTCCAAGTTCAGACAGACTTCTTTCTCTTTCCCTTTGCACAACTGTATTATTAGACAAGAAGCTTGGTTCTGCAGTCCTGCATCACAAGTATGTCACTAAAGATATGTGAGTCTGTTGTGCTCAGTTGTGGGATTTTATTTATTTTTAACAATTCTGGTTAAAGTAGTGTAGCTGCACATCAATGCACAGTGCTAGATTATATTCCTGCAGACAGGCAGAGACTTTAGAGTCTGAGTATGCTCCAGCCTTGCTCCAAACGTACCTGCAGACATTCACAGTGCAAAGTAAAAGGCAACTAGAGATGACACTGGCCATGTTATTCTTACATTACCCAGGACAGCTACCAAGCTCAGTGACAGACATGTATGCCATCAGCCTTCAAAATCAAACCTTTAAGTTAGATCCCATAGTATAACTGGCATTCATCACACGTTGCCCTTGCTCCAAGGAACACTACCATAGCCACCAGGCTTTTGCCATTATGGTTGGTGTTCTTCAAATTACAAACAATTGTAAATCAAACTGAACTTTAGCATAGCAAGCTTCAAATTACCCAGACTACATCACATATTCTACGTAACACACATGACAGGAGGCAAAAAATACATGACAAAGCTCAAGTGCTACACTATGGTTAAGCACCCTACGTAAGCGAAGTTGCACCAGATTAAGGAACCTGCAAGACTGCACACATGGCACAAAAGCCAGCTGCCGTGTGATAGTCTCAGCAGGACCAAAGCCCACCAGTCAAAATGAAGACAGACAAGATTTGTCAAGAACCAATTCTGACTGGCTGGAGAAAGAAAAAGATACACTTTCCAAAATGCATTTTTAATTGAGAGAAAGAAAAAACAGGAAGGGTTTTTTCCCCGTATCAGGCAGACAACACTACCCCGATATTTAGAGACAGTATGCTGGAACATATAAAATCTAAAAATAAATAGTAAAAAGAGAGAGGTCTAATCTTTAGTTTCAGCATGCCCACAAACCTCTGACCGCATGGAACATTACTTTGTGAAACACTGGAGGCAACTCAGAGAGTCTACCTTTTATCATCTTTGGTGTTCCCACAGCAATGAAATACACATTACTGAAGTGTTTCTGTTATGTGGCAGCGTTCCCAGGTATGTCATTTAGAGAAGTCTCAAACAGCTTCAAATTCTATTATGAATTCTCTACCTGCAGATATTACTGGCAAAGATAAACATGAAAGTGAAGAAAAACACATTCACTCAGCCACTCACGTGGAGACTGGGGATGACCTTTGACTTCAGCAGTAAAACACCACACACCTTACAAAAAAGAACTGGAAGAGAGGAGGGAAGAACACATGGCAATGTATTCAGGGTAGTCTGACTACCTGTAGTGCCACCAGGAAAACCAGTAGCTTTCCTGCCCCGAGATCATAATATCATAATGTAGTACATAAGCGTGTAAAATGGTGGGCCTTCTTATGCTTTGTGATATTTTTCTATCACAGCTTTTTGTACAACCATTCTGTGAATTTAAGAAATAAATAAAATAGAAATTAATAAGAGGGTTTGGGTTTTTTTAATATTGAATTTTAAATATTAAAAGCTAACTGTAGCTTAGTACCATGGTCAAATTAAAGGTTCCACAATTTTTAACAATTTCCTTTTTCCATGACATTGTCGTCTGCATCACCCTCCCCTGGTTAATGTGCCATCAGGAAAAAGTCTCACACATAAGCAAAAGCAGTGCTTCAATTAACGTAACTCCCAATTCACCCAAGCTGTCTTAGGTCAGAGCCTTTTTGAAGGGTGGCACTTCTCATATTGACTCGAGTTAAAAGGAGTCTGTTGAGGTCCAGGCAGCCTTTGAACATCTCCACAGTGAAAAAGAAAGTTTCCCCCCATTCAACTCTGCCAATTTCCCCTCAATAACACAGAGAACACAAGCTAACAAACCTGAGAAACATACAGTTGCAAGCGTTAACAACAGCTAACAACTCAGGGAAAATAGACAAAACAGTTGGGAACGAAAAGTACCTTTTCCCACCCCTTCCCACTCCAAGCCATTGGCAGCTCCCTCAGCTCTCAGCCAAAAGTCTGTCCTGCAGTGACTCTAACAACCAGACTGCTAAAAATAGTTTCTCAGCTACAAGACATGTACATTATCAGTGGAAAAAATTTCTGCAGACCCAGTAACAGCCCCACAGCTCAGTCTGATGACATGAGAGACTAATGAGGCAGGCTAAAGGATGGTTCATCAAATTCGAAGTCTTTACTGCGTGCCCATCACAGACAGAACTTGTATCATTGCTGAAAAGTAACTATCATCTGGGGATAAACAATCTCAAAAACTTGTACTTAAGATCTATTTTTGCTTTATAAGCAACACCGATGTAAAATTGGAACATGCTGAAAACACCCTGATAATCTGAAGTACACTTAAATATACACTAGTTTGCAATTCATCAATCCTTCCATGATTCTCTGATGGTCTTTACAAGCAACATGTAATAAGGTACATGATATTCTGTAGGCAAGTGCAACACGCTCAGCACTCAGAAGTTATTTTCCTCACTATAAATATGGTATAATAAAACAGAGTGATTAAAAGGCTTGCCATGGTCACTTCCATAATGACACCTGTGTTGTGGGTTCTGGTGCTTCACTGCATGCTATAACCACTAAAGGAAAAATGCACAAGATCCTCCACTACCTGAAGTATGGAGACATGACAAGAAGTAGGTCATCTTCAGATGCTGCATAAAATGGCATTACACACTATATAGTTATGCATAAGTGCCATCCAAGATTTTCAACACACCTTAAAAAATAAAAACCAACTGTGACATAGTATCTGTATTTGAGGCTGTATTTTAAATTGGAGAAGACCTTGCCATTTCTCAGAAAGACACAGTACAAGTTAGCAAGACTTTGAAACTTCAGACACAAAATTGTCCTCCTGTATAGACCACAAACTTCTGAAACTTCCACTACTCACTGCTACCAGAGGCCAGCACCATGACTTACTCAAAATAGATAGAACAGTTCTTATGTCATTACAGCAAAAACTCTGCAAGTCAAGAGAGCATTGATCTGACTCTTATTCCCATTTTTATCCTGTATCATTCATAGAAGCTCTCTTAATTCACAGACAATTTAATCAGTGAAACCTTCACCATCCACTTAAAAAGTTTTTAAACATGAAGGTGTCCTATTTACTCTGTTTTTGTAAAGATACTGAGGTATTTTAATTCTTCATGTGGAAGATGACAGTAGGTTCAATAATGATACCCCACAAACAGAATCTCCAGATAGGAAGTTACATATCCATGAGTACAGTTACATGGCATTAACAGTGATTGCATTAAAGGCTATAATTTTAAGTCTGTGAGTGACATCAACAACACCTACTCCAGACCTTGAACACATGCTTCAGAAGCATTACTTTCTTGTACTGTTAAAATCCCCAGCTGCTTCCAGAACAACAGTATAATTTTATCACAAATAAATTCCTGTGCAAAGCTGAAGTGATGCTTGAAAGCATCAATTTTTTACCTTTTTTTAAAAAAAAATTAAAGATTTAGACTGTGGGTGGGGTTTTTTCCTAAGCCTAAAGTAGATTTGAGCAAAGCAGAACTTTCCATGGCTACTGTAAACATACAGCAAATCCATTCATCCGTTTGTTTTTCCCATGACACTTTCATCAGAGGGCAAGTCACATCAGTTACACTATGACCTCCTAGTGACCTCATGTTAATGACCATGCCAGAAACAAGAAGATTTCTGAACCAGATTAAGAATTACTGCACTGTTGATGCAATAACTATAATTTGAAATTGCAGTATTGGTAATTGCACAATTAAACTAGTGCTTAGGCACGAAAAAAGAAAAAAAAAGAGAAAAAGAATAGAGTCCAGTGAATTTCCATCTTTCTTTAAGGGGCAGAGAAAAGAATTTGCCTGATCTAAAGGTTTTGCCATTTCAAGATAAACACTTAAACTCAAGATTGGGTTCTTTATGCTGGAATGAGGGCACTGAAAAGGTTATTCATCTAAATTAATTGCCCTGCTTTCTTCTTACTGGCAAGAGGCAAGCATTTTCCCTACCACATCAGTTGTCTCTTCTCCCACCACTTCAATTACAGGAAGAAAAGGAAGAGCCAGGTTTAAAACTCACCAAAGCTTGTCAGCAACTGGAAGGATATACTGACCAGATCCACTACTTATGTCACCTTCCCAGTAAGAGTTACCAGGATCAGTATGAAACAAGTGTACTGAAGACTCCACTGGAAACTGGTTAAACCAGAACATGCCAGTATGGAAGACATCTTCCTTCACTCTCCCTGGCACAATTAATGTACCTGTGCAGTAACACTTGCCAGTGGACTGCATTTCCTGAGAATAAAGAGTAGAGGTTAAAGGAGGGAAGCAAACAATTTGGCCAGGAATAAATAAAAATAAGCTCAAGGTCTCCTATATCAATACATGTCTAAATTAGAGTTTCCACATGATATCCGAGCTATCTATATTAAGCCTCTCAGGCCAGTCTTCTACTAAATTAAGCTCTTGAGTGGCTTAAAGTTCACATGATTTTGAGAGCCTACTAGGCTGCTATTCTTTCTGCATCTCCTGTACTGAAGTTTGTCAACTACATTTTTTCATTTCAATTCCACCTCTGTAATGAAACCTATGTGCAAAGTTAAATGACATCAGAAAGCACATTTCACCTCTTTTAGAGCAAAAGGGTTTCAGAATGAGGTGGGATCAAAAGGAACAGTACCACAGTCGATGAAGAAACAGCTTTAGTATTTAAAAATCTAACAACATGGAAACTATGAGATGAAACACATTCCTATCACTTCTAATCCTCAGGTTTTCCCAGTAATTCCTGTACAGCCCCACGATGACTAATAATGATATGAAGACAAACTGTACTGCTCTAAAAGGCTACATATCCACCTCAGTCTTTAATGTCATATTTGGAACAAGCTGTCTCAGAATAATTCCGGCTAAACTCCTAATGAGGAAGGCTGGTAAATATATTATAAACTAGTCACAGTGCTTTCCATTCTGTTTAAAAACTTAAGTTATTCTATTTTCTTGCTAGGCTGCAAGGTTTTAGTATAGAGCTCCCCTTTGCTTTTACCTAAGCCCACTGCACCTGTTTAGAAGCAGACCGCTCACTGAACAAGCCCTCCCAGCTGCAGGGTCGTTTCTAACAGCACCTTTCTCATCGCTTCCTGTGCCTCCAACTTTTCTTCTTGGAGTCTGTGTTAATGCCATATTTTGGGACACAACTGACCAGAAAGAACAAAACTGATTTCCATTGCAGTCCACGCCACTGGAGGACAGACATTAAAAGAGCAAAGCCTGAGTGTGTCTCTGTATTTTAGAGATAAATATAATCAGTGGGGATAAATTCAGAGCCACTCTGATGAATATTGTAATGTGTCTCGCACTGGAAGTAGACTTAATAGAAAAAAGTAAACAAGAAGTGTGGGTAAGTTATGTGAACAGTAAAAAATATGAACTCTTTGTATTCACTGTATCTTTATATTCTTTAACAGGTGGTGAAACAGGAATTTTAAAGAGGGAAAAGTGAGCCACATGAAAATGACCAAGAAAAAGCCATCAGATGTATTTCACTCAAGACTGCTTTATATTTCTTAGTCTGACCGCTCCAGACAAGAGCTTCTATTAGAATTTAATTGCCCTTTGGTTGCAATGTAATCTACCTGTACCAGTGGGGACGGAGGAGGAGGAGGAGAGTAAAAAGAGCTAACAATAAGGGCATTCTTACTGCCCAATATGAACTCCATCTCTGCCCAGCTACAATTACGTTCCCATAATTTGCAGTAACGTTACAGATGCTAACACAACTCTGCCAAAACATCTCATTTGGTGAGATTTCTGCATGCATTAAGGATTTTAAGTACTGCAGGTAGTGTCAGTCCAAAGCATTTTAATAATGTTTTAAAGTGTAAAGCTTTTGATTAAGAAACATCAACCCCAACCTCCTTCAGTAAGTCGATCACAGAGCAAGGAACAGCTACAGGCACTGTTCCAAAGCTAAAAAGCTCCCAAGCATAGAAGAACCCTTTAAACTATTTTGTCTCCAAGATGAAATGGATTTTGTAACAAAAAACATGTGAAAAAGTTTAACTTTATTTCTTGTTTTAACTTGATTAGATACAGTTCCAATTTTTTTTTTGAAAGTTAACAAAAATGTACTCATTCTTAGAGCAGAACTCCATCACAGCCAAGTTGTGGAGAAACAAAACAGAATTTGTAAATTATAAAGAGCTAGATTATTACATTTAAATTAATTTGTAAGCAAACAATTTGACAGTGACTATGTTGGGAGGAAGGGAAATGTAAATAACTTTCCCACCTTCCAGCCACCAGAACATAAACACAGAATCATAGAATGGCTTGGTTTGGAAGGGACCTCGAAGATCATCAAGTTCCAACCTCCCTGCCCATGGCAGGGATACCTTTCACTAGACCAGGCTGCTCAAGGCCCCATCCAACCTGGCCTTAAACACCTCCTGGGACACTCTCTTTAACAGCCATCTAGTATTTCAGACTCATCAAGATTTAATAAAGAAACCAACAAAAAACAACAAACGTTCTCTGAAAAAAATAATTCAGTGTCCAAAATTCATGCATTGATTTTTAACTATTTTGCTCTGTTTTAAAAGTTCTGGTTTCAAAGTTAAATAGAGACATGAAAAGTAAATTCAAACCATATCCAGAAAATGAGCTTAATTGATTGTTGACATCCACCGCACAAGATATCTTGTGTTTCAAAGGAAACACTCATGCCTAAGCTCCTTATGTTATAGGAATTTCCATTTTAGCAACAGAATGGAGCCCAGGATACCATTTAGACAGGCATCACTAACAGCACACTTCAGTAAGTAGGCTTAAAGTTACTGAATTATCTATCAGCATATATAAGGATTAATACATATGGCATATAAATATGAATGCATCTCCTGCCTCTGATTGGTCTAGGGCTGCCAACAGAAATCTGTGTCTATGAATACAGAACACCACAAGTATCCCAAATAACTGCAATCTCTTTGCAGCCAAAAGCCAGCAAAACTGTGCAAGCAATTCGGCTTGCACTGATTGCCTGCTCCCATCTCAGTGTTTGCTAATAACAATAATGAGTTAGGATACCTGATGCCTAGAGCAGTTTCATCCGTAACCTTAAAAGTATTAGCTATCTCATATTCCTTATTTTATTCTCAAAGCCAAAACTAGTCACCCTGACGGTGACAGCGTTTTAAATAACATGACAGTTTAGTGGGACTGACTTTAGACCTTGAGGTAGTGAGGGAGAGCACAGCCCCAGCAAACAGTGATCCTTGACCCCATTCAAGCACAGTACACTGCCGATGCCCTACTTTTGCATGTCAAAGTCTAAGTCTTTCCCCCTGCCCCACCGGAACAAAACCTGCATCTGACAACACAGCAGCAGCTCAGCTCAGCATTATTTGAGAAAGAGGCCAGCCAGCGCTACGCAGAGCAGTAGCTGAAAAACAGCATTCAGCTAAACTGCAGAATAAGGGAATCTGAAAAGAACTAAAGCAGCATTTGCTCTACTCCCTTCCTTTGTCTGCATTAATTTATAACATAGCTAGCTGTGCTTCTGCACACAGGCTACATACATCCTACGTCCAAAGCTAAGCTCTGAGAGTCCTGACCAGAATCAGGGAATTAAATCTCCGTAGCAGCCACCACTGTACCTGGTTTTCAACTCTTTTTGCTCTTGATCATCTGCACAGCATTCTTCTTTTCTTGAGCCTCCTTTTCCCCTCCAGAATTTCACCATTTGGCTAGCAGACTCGCTTTAAGTGTCGCTTCTATTTGTGTTTCCCCCACATGAACAGCTCTTGATGCTGTAAGGTCATTTGAATGCAACTGTAACTTTGGCTCTCACACAAGTTTCCTCGCCCTCTCTTGGCAGAGCAGTTACACAAACTACCAAACTGAGTCGGGAAAGAGTTCGACTACTCCTCTCTTCAGTCTGCTGCATTAAAACCTTCATCTTTTAAGTACCTTTTACATTGTTATCCATGTTCCTTTTTAGTTTGAGCACAGAACACCATAGATATGTATGCAAACATCCTCTAGACAGAATAAATGTTAGCAAATCTTTTCCTCAAACATCACACAGAAAGCATAAACAAAAGAAGCGCATGCACACCATCATGAAAACACTACAAAATGTTTCCAGAGTCTTCACAACAGTAGCAAGATTTAGCTATAGAAAAAACCCAAGCAGTACTTTAAGAATGCCTACATTTAAAAAGATTAAGGCTTTCTTCTGCAAGTCTTGAAACACTGATGTGAGAACAGAGCTATGAGCTCATCTGGCAATTACACAAGTACTCCCACAAATTAAAACCCCATTTTGCTTAAATTATTCTCCAAAGGAAAGCCAGTCACAAAATCTGCCCTCCTCAAAATGGCATTTTTATATAGTTCATGAGCTATCACCTCAGCAAACTCTGAGTATTAAGAATCTGGAAATAATTTATTACTCCTCAAGGAAACTTGAACAGTTTCCTTTCTTAACTGATCCTCCAAGACAGATCTCAACAGTGCTCCTCAGCCAGCCTCCTGTTACCTCACAGTCAAGAGACAAGCTTCCAATTGCAGCCACTCCTCCTCCCAGTAGCAATTCTCTTTGTGGACTGAACCAACTCTTGGTGTCAAAACAAAGGATGCATAAACATTGTTTTCCAAGGGAAAGTCCACACCAACAACAAACTTTTGAATCTTTGTAGACACAAAATGCAACTCCCTCACTGCAAAACCTCTCCAGACACAGATGCTACTTCAGACAAAAAAAGACCCAAATCCACTTTTGAGCACATCTCATCTGCTCTTGCTTATTAGAGATTACCTTCCCAATCATGTCTAACTACCTAGATTATTTCAAAGTTCAAATGTAATTACTGAAAAGTCTCACACCTACATCAATAGTTATTTACAGTGCTTTCTATTGCATCAAACTTTTGGAAGCAGACAACTTAACTAAGCAAAAAAGGATTCCTCATTTTGGACTGTCTTCTTCCCATATGAACCCTTTACACTCACACGTGGTTTCAAATTGATTTGTATTCAATTGTCTTGTTGCTCTTCAGTTCACAACAAAGCCTAACTGCATGCTTGGATAACATCCAACCTTTAAGATACATAAACCATCCACTTTATCAGTGAAGCTGCAAATATTCCTAGTGCCTTTTCACACCAGTTTTCCTGCTTCCCAACAGTCCTGACTCACACAGTTTTAAGATATTCAAGTGCAAGAACTGTTATGAGTATCAGGCTGTGATTACAGAAGACTGAAATTCACCATATGGTGAACAGTGGATTTGATGAGGTGATTTAAATTTGCAAATATAATTCTATTCCCATGTGCACTTTTATACTTCATCTTAAGCTTGAATACAGACAACTGCAAAGGAGAAATTAAGACTGAAACCACAAAGTTCTATGTGAAATATTTTCATTATTACTTTAAATCTTGTTACTTCACTAAGGAAATATTGTGCCTGTCCTCTTTCAAAGAGGACATCTTCTCATCCCCATGTAATTTATATCACTTAGTTCCACTGCTAAGGAGATAAATTTATTCCAGTAACATGAAACTTTAAGGCGAACATACAAAAAAAAAAATTCTTAAAGGAAAAGTTTCCCTTTCTTCCCCCAGAGAGTGAAAAAGAAAAAGAAGAAATTACAGCACTAGGCCTTCAGCGATCAGTATCTGTTAAAGACAGATACAGTCCAGAACTAACATTTGCAGCAACATACAAGTACAGCACTTTGGTGGCGAGGGAAATACTCTTTAAACAGCTGAAATTTCAGAGAAAAGCGTGTTTTCACCAACACACATAATTAAGAAGAAATATTTCCTGTTCATATGCTTTGTGTACAAGTTGGGATTTCCAGAGATGTTTCTCCCATTGTGAAAATCCTTTTTTCTTTGTAATTCATTTTTCAGTTACAAGCCCGATACTTTTTCTGGGAATCTTTCAGCCATCACTGTTCTTTTAGGTTTCCCAGTGAGTCCATGTAACTGCCATCTCCCGTCTGTCTTGGCCGTGCATCTTTAGCAGTAGGAAGATGTGATGATACTATAACGAACTGACAGTAAGATTATTTATCCTTTGTCAGGCTGTATCAATTAAATATTCAATGACATAAATTAGGATTTAATTCTACAGCTGACTGACTACTAAATCTTATGTAGATTAGCTTGGATTTATCATTTGGCAAAGTTTATTCTGAAACACAAGTCACTGCTTTGTACGCTACAGCGGATGCCAACTGCCAGATCAGCACACCTCACATCTTCAAGGCATTCTACTCTATTCCAATTTAAATAATTGATTTGTTGTTAAATAAAGGAATCATCAGCTATTCATCCGACTTTCACAGGGGAAAAGTAGTTCCGTCCAGGCTACCCCTTAAGCAGTACCTGTGTAAGCTGTTACTGAATGATCATTCCCTTTCCATTTATTTACAAAACCAAAAGGCATTTATAAATCCCAAAGCAGATTTTACTTCAGATATTTGCAGTACATACAAGATGCAAGTACATAAAGAATAGCAATCAGCTCTGCTCTTGAAGGATGGACAGACAAAAATAGAACAACAAAAGGGAGAACAGCAAATGACAGATTTGGACACCTGAGCATTACCCCAGGTTTGGCAAAAATATAAACAAAAAACCCACCACACTGACCAAACAAAAAACCCCACAGAATAAGCCTACACACAAAGCACAAAATTTCTTCTCTTCCTTTATCTGCACCATATTTCAACTCAACTTTTATCAATTATTTCATCTGATAAGCTTGCAATATAACTTTCACTACCATCTTATACTAGTAGTCAGGAAGAGGCCATTGTCTTAAAAAAAAACCAACCTAAAGAGGTTGGAGGAAGGGAGTAGTTGCCTGTGCTAGTAATTAGAGTCGTTTTAACTAGCACATGGTAACAAACATTTATCCTTTGTAGTAACTCCCATTAGGCACAGTGGGTGTAAAGATCCAAACTGAAGTGACAGGGCAAGAAAGTTTTCTCTATAAACTGTGGGTCACTTTTCCAGTGAAGAACATCCCCTGCACCGCCCTTTCACACCCACGCAAGCAAATATCCCTTCAATCCAAAATCCCTCCCCTGCAGCTTCTTTGAAAACACTGTATGTAGGCAGGATAAATTATTATTCAGAACACTTGGAATGTGTTGCAGCTTTTCAGATACCCAGGCACAGTCACTAAACAGCAGATTAGTCTCTCAGCCAATGGGCAGAGTAGTTGTCTTAATATTAAAAGTCTAAAGTAAGTTTTGTGACTATTGTAAGAAAACGACAACCCATAATATAGACAGAGTTTAGAATTCATTTAGAAGGATTTCAGATCTTGCAAAAATAGGATTAAACATTGTAACACAGGAATTATTTCCCCTCTTTCTTTCATCCAACACACATTTATGGTCTAGTATTTAAAAAGTAAAAAGCAATTCAACCTCACACACAAGAATAAAACAAAAGCAGCTTTTTCCTCACAGAGTTATTCTCTGCCCCGGCAATCCTGCACCACAAAAAAAAAGTCACCCCCAAACACACAAGTAGATCGGTAAAAGCTGTGAGTGCTTTTCCTACGTAATATAGACAGGAAAAAAACCCAGAGCCAGAAGTAGAAAGCAACAGATGACAAAACATCACTCCATGCCTCAGTTGGGCATTGCATCCCTACGACAGTGCACCTCTCACCATCATCTACCAGTCACACAAAAAGACCATTCAACAGAATACACGTGTTCCAGGCACAAGCCTGGAAAGTTTTATTGAGGATTAAAACAAATCAAAGAAACCCCAAAGTCTCCTCCCCACCTCTGTCCTCTTTCCCCACACACAGCGCGTTCACTACGCACACCCCCACGCCACACGTCACTAGTAGCTGCAAGCGTCCCTCCACACGAGGTCCAAAGTGAACAAGTGCTTTCCAGTCTGAACGAACCACTTTGGCTCGTTCTTCACATCTAAAGATGGAAAGAACAAGTTCTTCTTTACTCTGGAGTGTGCCAGTTTCCTCCTTTTGAACGACATCAAACAGTTCATGCTTAGATTTTCAAAACACACCAGCATAAACAAAGCAGTAAGTTCACATTTTAAAGGAACATTACTACTCAGTATTAATGTGGGTTCACAGTGCACCTGAATGAAAATGGTTTTTAAGGAAGAGGAAAGAAGGAAACTTCAACAATTACTTATTAGAGAATTCAGCATAGGTTTGATAGGCTGACACAGGTGCCTATGCCAGGGACTTGCATGTGCTGGGGGAGGAAAAGAGATGAGAAGCAGGTACAGCCACCCCTGGTGACAGGCAGCAGCTGTGCAAGGCTACATTAGACACTGTACATCTGCCTCTCTCCACGCTGTTCCCCACGGCAAACAGGTACCAGGAGCTGGATGGCTTTCCTCTGTAATGAGTCTAAAGGAAGACAGGCACCACAAACTGAACAGCTTGTCAGCTGGTTTTAAATAAGAACTGGCTTGGTGTCATCCTGATTATGCTAAGAGCCCCCAGAAGAGCATCAGAAGGTTGGCGGTAGAAAAGCAGACAGAGTACACATGCTACCCCTCCCTCAGGCCCGAATTCCCTCTGCACCCAAATCTGTTTCTAAATACTGCTTGTAACTAGAAGCAACGATAAGTACTCAATATTTATGCTTTCATCAATAATTCTACAAATTAAGGTAAGTGTGCTTTTGGAGGCAGATAACTTACATGAGCATTCAGTTGCTACTTGTATCTTAACATCACTAAAGACAATTCCAACAACCTCCAGCACATGTCTAGGCAATATAATCCCATGTTCAGTTTCCATCTGCCAATCCAAACACTAAACTGATCTCTTCAAGTGTCACCACCTAACCATCATGACTGCCAGTCTGCATTAATGTAGCACTCAAGTCAACCAAGGGTCCAATTCTGCGCTCAGTTACACTGTAGTAGTTCCAAGTAGTACAGCTATGCTACTTTGGATTTACACAACAGTAACAGTACAACACAGCAGAATATCCAACTGAAAGCCACAGACTAGAAGACAGTTAAAATTAACTTTTTGGCCAACTGATTAAGTTTAAACTTTTTTGGTTGGTTGGGACTCAGAGGCCCCACCAAGAAAAGCAGCCCTATCAGTGAGGCAAGCTAAACTAAATTACTTGTAATCCAACAATCCCATCTAACCATGCATTGCATACCCACAGAACTTCTAACCTCTCCATCTGACAGCCCAGCGCTGTATTCAGATATGGTACCATTTAATTATGAATTGGATTGCTAGAAGAGAATAGGACAGTTAACTTACTGCTGTTTAATGAGCACACTCTTGTTAGTTGTGAATACATTCACTGTACTCATTAAATCAGGAGGCACTGGAGTTCTGAATACATCATTAAAAGGATCCAGGAATGCTGCCGCTTTGTTCAGTGTGACCACATGCTCTGCTTCACAGTAGGAAAACAAGAAAGAAAAGGAAGCCCCTTCCTGCTGGGGCAGCAGATCTAATTTTAAACTAGGAGGAGGGAGAGAGAGTGGGTGATCTGCTTCTTCAGAGCTTTACTCATTTAGATCACAACTAAGTTTCTCTTTCTATTGCTGACTTGAAGCAATAACATGCTCAGTACTGTAAGACAGCAAAACAAAGAAGTATCAAATTTGGGGGAATGGAGGCATATTTAGCAAACAACCAACCCCAACAAAAATCTTACCCCATCCTTAATGTACCCTAAAAGCAGGAACGTTTCTTAATCTATCAACTTGTCAATTAGCAAAGTGAACCTTCATAAATCAAGCAGACACTAACAAACACACACAAATACTGCCCTAACATAGCAGTTCCCACACTATGTATTGATTAAGGCAGAAGAGGGATTGAAATTGGCTAGTAGGCTTCTGTACATTCACACAGGAGAGATTCAGAACATATGTTCCTTCAGCGAGAGGATGAGATTTTCCTCTATCAAGAGCTGATCCATCTACCCACGAAGACACACACCCACATGAGAGGCTGCACGTCTGAAGCATTCTAGAGTTACAGAGAAATTAAAACGGAACTGGCGACTGTTCAGCTTGCACCCATTGCAAGTGGAAGGGTTTTCTGCCAAAAGAGGTATGTGAACCAGCATCACTGAGGGCATTACCAGAGTTGCAGAGAATCATGGAAGTTAAGATGTACTAAGCACTACTGCTCTCAAGCACATCCTCAGGAGGGGAAAACATTTCTGAAGCATGTTTATAGCAAATGCCCTTCTCCTCTCATCTCATGCACAGAAAATTCAACAGGTTGCTAAAGCTCAGAGTAGGAAGGGGAAGGAGGGAACTGAAGGGGGCTTAATACTCAGGGCAAGACACAATCACTTTAATCCAAGCAATTCTTTTCCAGTCAGAAAGATGTTTATAGTGTAGAAATCATATAAATACTGGAGTCTAGTCAAACAAGGACTGCCACCTATTAAGGAAAGTACAATACCCCATTTACCAGAGTCTCCTCCCATCACACACACACAACAATTCATCTGTTAACCGTGAAAAACATGTTCTAACCAGTCATGTCAGCACATTAGGACTTTCCTTGCTCCAACCCTTCAGAACATGCCTCTAGAGCTCATCAAGATCCCAATTTTCTCAGTTTTGCCAACAAAATAATCTTCAGGAAAAAAGCCATCTGATTAAACAGTCAGGCTTAATGCAACACACTGTGACTAATCCTCTTACAATTTTTTTGCTGGGTCCTGCACTGTAATATCAGTAACACAGGAAGCACTGTTCTTTTAGGAGCTATGAGACTGTGTGAACCGTCACAATCTTACTGAAGAAACAACTGATTGTTCACCACTATCAACCTGAGCAATTGATAACCAGGTTTCAGGGCACAGACCAGCTTACTTTGGGTACAGTCATACAGCAGTACTCTCAAATGGATGGATATAACCTGTGAAACAGCACTCATCCACATGAGCCAACAAAGACTTCTGTGGTCACATCCCACAGTTCTGCCAGTAAATGGAGGCACTTAGTTGTTGTGCACTGTATTGTGGGAACAACTCAAAGAATTATCTGGGTCTCCAATGGCTTGAAACATCACCATTACTAGAAAAGTAGAAAATTTTAAGAGGGAAATGCATTCAGACTAGATAAAGAAATGTATTTCTTGGCAGAAATACGCACCTACAAGTACATCCTAGCACTCGATTAAAAATCCCAGGTCACAGACCTAAGAAAACAAACAGAGAAAACCCCTTTAGGTCACCACCACTGTTTTTTTTAGTAAAGAGATAAAACAATGGAGAGGATGAGTACTCAGGTTTTCTGATCAATTGTATGGTCTGTACTTGTAACATCTGGAAAGGAACATGGGCAAAGAAAAGCATGACAGCCCCAATAAGAACTACATATTCGATTATTTATTTTGGGTACTGCTCTCTAATCAGACTAAAAAGCTCTGTGTAGGAAAGCTATCTGATTACAGATAGGAAGCTGGGAAGTGGACAGATAAAAACTTATCAAATGTGGCATATTCTTTTCTTTGTGCTTAACACAGGGCAACTCATGCAGCATCTCAGCTGGTTTAGCTCAAAAAAATCCACATGCTTTAATGACAGAAAGGAAAAGATGATGCATAGGGAATTGTTTAAACATTTGTTGCTCTGCTTAGCAACAACTTGCTTACATGGTTAAAAACCACTTAACACAAGAAACACAGGGACATACATATTTGTTACCCATTGTAAAAAGTTCACATTATTCAGCTTTTCATGTATCTTTGGTTTGTCTTTTAGTCAGTCTTGCATCTCCCTGGTAGATGCCTTCCTTTAGCATTCTGCACAATAGAATACCAACCAGCTTGCAATTTCTACTTCAAGGATATTTAAACTCATTAACTGGCTTTTAGAGGAGATGTAAATTACATATTCAAAATAAGACATGCATACTCTACCTACTGTAACAAAAAGAAAGGAAAAAACCCCATGCTTTTTTTGTATTACATCACTATAACAGAACAAGAAGTAGTTCTGTTCACAGATATTAATCACTACATCATTATTAACTCTTTGCTCTGTGTGCACTGTATCTCATGTCTCACCACATACATTCCAAATCTTCGCAGGAACAGCTTTATATTACATATATAAATGAAAAAGTAATACAAGGGTCCTATCTAAATAGCAGTGTCAAAGAAAACAGAAAATAAATACATGAATGCACCTATGGACTTGAGTCCTGGCTAGCTCCCCTCCCCTCCAAAGCGCTTGTGTTTATTCTTGTATGATCACTTTTTTCACTCTTCTGTTTCAAATAATTCAAACTAGTTTTTGACATAGAAAATTTAACTTAAAATATCCTGCCCAGTTATGAGGGGGAAAAAAAAAATAAAGTCTGTTTCATGGAAAAATAATTTGTCAGACGTTTCTTTTTTCCATGTTCTCCCCTGCACCATATGCTGGGGCTGGAAGAGAGCCTAAGAACATCTGCCACAGACTTTAAAACCCCTAATAATAGCACAGCTGGTGTCCCCAGCACAGGCTCACATAGCCACTCCTGACTCTGGCCCCCAAACCCAGGCAAAACACAGAAACACTCAGAGGTTGGACACATTCATTCATCCTCCACTAGATTTGCCTTTCACAAGAGAACGAACACAGAAAGCCAAGTCACAATGCCTACATTACAAGCAGTTCAACTGTCACTGTTTCCATAGGATTTCCCCATGCTTGTTTCATTAAATTACAGTTTAGCAGAACACTCTCTATTCCATAAAATGAAGGTACTCAATAAAATAACTGCAAGTCTCAGTGATCCAGGGTTAGAAACATAAAATGCTTTAACTGCACTGAACTGTGTTACAGAGCTGTTAGGGTGGGCTTTTCCCCCCACTAAATTAATATACCATCTTCCATTCCCATCCATGAAGTTCACATACAAATACATGTTTCTACCTGCTTTCTTTCAAACGTGTTCAAAAGCTGTTTTGTAGGGGAGAAAAACCTTTATTTCAAAGAAAGAAAAAAGATCATTGTTGAAAACCATCTGCAATTTCTCACTCCCAAAGGATGTGGCTAGCAAAAAGCTCTGATGGACTGACCCTCTGAAGGCAAGAACAAAGCAAGCAATGTTTGGGTGGGGGTGAGGTGCCCCTAACTTTCGTTACACTTCAGTCCACCCTCTGTCAGTTTCTCTCTTTCACCTACATAAAAAAGTAGGCAGCTTCCAGCAGTCAACAGGCATGAGTTCAGTTTATTATTTAATATACTGCATGCAGGTGCACCCCTGAAAGGCTAGACCTGACTTAGTAACTGGCCATCTCTAGGAGACACAGGAGAGGAAAGCATTCCACAGCCAAGTCCAGTCACTGGCAAAGAATGAAGGGGTGGCTACTTTAGCAAATTACTGTATCCACAGTAACAACAGACTGAATACTGAGCTCAGAATTCCAAAAACAACCCACTTAATCAGTCTACTATAAAACACCAATATGTGACACTAACATCCTCATCAAAGAATGCTTTCATTCTCATTTCCCACGAGGAAGAGAGGGAACAAAACCCCAAAAGCAGATAAAGACAACACTTTATAAATTCCCACACCGACCAACATTGTCGGCTCACTTTAAAATAAGAGCCATTTAGCAGATAATCTTTCTTAATTTGCACCACATCATTGAATAACAAAGGAAAAAAGAGAAAATACAGAGCAAGTTACTTTCTAGTTTTATAAAAGCACTAAAGCCTGAGAAAGGCTAATACAGGAAATAAACACAGTTTCAGTAATCAATTCAGCTGTGACATACTTACAGTCGTGCATCACTTATGTCCCTTACTCCTCTGCTAGCCTCCTATCTGATCCATAACTTCTTTCAGAGCTATAAGATCAAGATATATTTTAGGTAGCATTTTTTCCTTGAGTTTCTCAATTAGGCCACTGAACTACACTACACACATGTTCTTCACTATGAAAAGTATGTATTTTAAGAAACCTGCCAAACTGTTCCACCTTTTCAACCAAATCATCAGCAAGAACTAGGTGAAAGGAGAAACAAAAACCTGCAGCAGAAGAGCATCTATAGAAAGACAGCCTCAAACAGTAACAGTTTGATTGTGAATTCTGAACAATACCGAAATCTGTACAATACATCTGGCTACAGAAGGCTGTATGTAATGCAGTCATGCTATAGATTGGACAGTGCAAATGAAGTGGCTTTGCCTTATCCCCACCTTAAACTACAAATGGGGAGCTATGCATGCAATGGCAGCAACAGCTGTGTCACAAGTGCAGACTGTGGCAAAGGATCTGGGTTGGCACCAATAACAAATTACACTGCCTCATAAAAATAAATGTGACATCAGACACATGGAAGAAGTCTTCTGTTGCTGTGCTGGTGCTTGTGTAACAGATAGGAACTACAAATAAGACACATGACACTGTTAAATTTGGCAGAAAAGATCACAAAACAAGCATAATCTCCGAGGCACAATCTGCAGAACTAACAGTCCTTCTGTGTAATTCAACTCACAGTTGCTGACTTGGAGTGGGCACATAACTTGTGCTTTCTCTAGATTTTGTTTCCTCACTCCCAAAGACCTTTTTGCCTTGCTCTGGTACCACATGCCCTACCTCCTGTTTCTCCTTCTGTGTCAGAAAGCAGGTAGAGACAAGGAGCCCTTTAAGTGGGTTAGTACTTCCACACTTCAAAGAGACAGGCCCCAGCCATCCCCACCACAGCCACCCTGCACTGCAGTTGTGCTATTTGATTCAATACAAGATCTACACACAACTTACAAGGGCTTTGCTTTACTTACAAGTTGAAGCTACTGGTTGGGAAAGGCCAGGAATCCTAATCTGCATGCTTTCTAGCCCATCTTCATGCCACGTCCTTCCCCTCAGTCATTTGTCATTTATCCAGAAAAGAGTTTTCCCTTCCCAGTTATTTCCCCATGTGCCTTATTAAGCAGCTGTCCTGACAGAACACGTATTTCACTATTCAGGGAACTACAGGCTGGGGTGTAAGACAAATGAATACATTAGATGACAGACACAGACACAATGCAAAGTTTGTATAACTGCAAAGTACAGTCACTGATGATGCTGTTACTATAACCTGCAGTAATTTCTGCTTAGCCAGATTCCCATTTTTCTGGAAACACATCTCTGACAGTACTGCTGCAACACAGTCTGCAGAAGACTGGGTGTAGATGGGGCAGCTGTTTTAACATAAACTAATCATAAAGCTCATAAATAACTTTAAGACAAGCCACAGTTAAGCTTGGTTAACAAGACGGTTCCCTTACCTTACACAACCTTAATATTCACAGCCACAGTTTGATTTGCACCAGCTGAGCACTTAATAGAAGAGGTGATAGGTGCCAGTGAAATCACTTGGTTAAACTTAGCTTGAAGAGTAACAAACCCTAGAAGCACAAATGTGGAATAATTGGCTATTTTAGCAAATCTGAATCTTTTGCCAGTCAATATCTCCATCCTGAATAAATACCAAAGCAATACTTAACCAAAGTAGAAAGCATACTTATACTATTGCAGCTTTGTACTGATTTTTGAGTTGGACATGCTCAAATTACCCAAAACAGCATCACTATGCTCAGGTGCATTCAGCAACGCTGAGCTGAGATGGGTTAACAGATGAACTTTGCCTTCCTATTTACACCACCTCCAAAACAAACTCCTCCATATGCAAACCCAGCCTTCTCTGTGCAAATGAGAAGTGGTCCAAAGATAATGTTAGTGTTGCCAAAAAATGTATTTGCTCCTTTCCACCCCTTTTTCTCATCTAAACTGCAGAGTATTTTACCACAAAGAATTATTCCCCAGGGCACAATGAAAAAGCAGAAGCAGCAGTACCCAACAAGAGCCATTTACAAGTGCAGAAGACAGAGTTGTTTCATGCTCTCATTTGCTTTGTGGTCATTTAGAAGTATGCAACTACAAAAGCTCCATACAGAATAAAGCAAACACACTGGGCAGAGCTCACCTCAGTGGAGATCTCTTAGCCTGAAGGTCGTATCACCAGCACTGTAGAAGCAGCTGCTGACATTCTGACATGGTCCATAAAGATCCAAGAGACTAATTCAGAGATACATTTGAGCTGTCAAAGATTCCAGACTCCACAACCTCCATTGCTGCTGCACTGTACACACTAACCATATTCAGTCAGGTGCACTACTGTATATTGAACAACAGTCATTTGGGCTGTTTGGGGTTTTTTGTTTTGGTTTGCTATTTTATTTCAAAAAAACAGAGAGAACCAGAGGTCATTATAGGCTCCCAAGACAAAATAAGAACCAACACCATGACTTGTAATATAACTTGGAAGGATCCCTTACACTCCCCCACCCCCAAAACACAGGAATATAGTGATAGGAAAAAACAAAAAAAAACCTTGAAAAAACACACCAAAAAAAACCCAAACTAAAAAAACCCACACCAAGCAAACAAAGCCTTTAAAATCACAACTCTGCTATCTGGACTTTACTCGGGGAACCCCTCTGGAGTTACAGGGCCATATTCTACTTTCATAAATGCGATAGGTATTCACATCTGTAAATACCAGCTTCCAACACCTATTAAAGTTTCATCTCCAAGAGATGAGCAAGTCCACTTGTTCAGAAATGCCTTTCTTTCAGAAGAGCTTTGACAGGCACTTATTTAAGTTTTTGACCTACACAGAGTACAGTTAGGTACTATAACTTCTGATCACCACAGTCATCCCTGGGGTTTATTATAAAATCTGGCATACTGCCTAAGCTTTCCTAGACAACAACTTCTTGGTGTCTTTTACAAAAAATATTTAGAAATTTATAGAATAATTATTTCGATTTTAGTTTAAGAGCTAAACCTTAAATAAGATCTTCACTTGCACCTTATCAGTTCCGTTTAACCTTGTTTGTTAATTTCTCTCTTTCAAATGCCTGTGTAACTAGTTCTACCAAGAATTTTACAAACCATTAACTGACTCTGTAAAGAAAAAGGAGATGGCTGGTTTCTCTCTGAGCTCTTAACTGAGGAGATATGTAAGGATTTAAGGAAAAGCTGCAATACCAGACACACAAAACAAATACAGAGAAACAATACAGTTAAAAAGAAAAAGCAGAAAAAACAAAAGGCAGAGAGAAAAAGTAGAGAAGATTAGCCAAACACCAGAATTAATAAAAGATGCTGTCAAATTACTTCAGTGTCCCTTAAGTACAACATTCAAGGGATTAATAGTCTGAGATTCCAATTCAAAACCCTTTCACTTCTCCAGTGGTAACTGACAATACCATTGAACAATGCTCTGTCCAAAACAGTCCCTCCCAAAGGCCCTCTTTAGCTTCACATGTACTCAATTCCAAGTTGCCATACAGCTGTATTACATTTTTTTGTCAGAAAAGAAACACCACTTTGTAGTTAGGAATCAGGGCAATCAATTCCCATTCAGAGGAGGAATTAATTACCTGTTGTAGGATTCACATCAGAGCCAGAACAGGCTGAAGCCCTGTAATTCCATGCCTTCCCAATTTCTGGAGTTTGAAATTAACTATTCTATAGCTACTTGATCTTAAGAGTTTGCTACATAAAAAAATAATAAAAAAGAGAAATTCTTATTGCCCACATTATAACAACTGCTATCTCTTCCAGAGAAAGGTCTGAGGAACAAAGAAGAGAACACAGTATTACATCTGCTGTAACAAGTCATGCTATAACCCAATTATTTTCCTGACTATGCAGCCCATCCTATTTCCTCTTACTCACTTCTCCAGCTACAGTATTATATCATGTCTTTATCTTCAAGTTATCCCTGCTAGTCATAGGATCAAAACAATAGGCTTGCTGCTAGGTGCATTTAGGAATTTCCTCTCAGCCTTCTTGAGGGAGTAATTAGTGCTAATTTACCATCTCAGATAACAGAAACAGGAAAGGCTATTCAATCTTCCCCATGCTAACTGCTAACCAAGATTACTAAAATAATGTTTCTTTTATTAAATAAGCAAACCACCAAAAAAAGCCAAACAAAAAACCCCACTAAAACTCCCACACATCTAGTGAATTATATCATTTTGATAACATTAACTCCTTTCTAGGGACAGCTATATAACTTCATACACACATTAAATACAGGGTGTGGTGTCGTACACCTAAAACAAACTAAACACTAATTGGCCTTGGCTGCACACTGCTACCTTGCCTCTGTGCCATCTCCAGAATTCACCTAAGTCCCTGAGAAACACAAACTGGCAAAAACTAAACCCAAAGAAAACATGTTTTTCCAATTTGCCTCCCTGGCTTATTTCCCCATTGGTACCAGCTAGTGTGAAAGATCTGTGGACAAAGCAGTACAACACACAGCTGGTGACAAGGTAGGGCTATTCCCATCAGAGATGCAAACAGGAGACCAGGCTGACCCGGCTGCAAAGGCACAGCCCTCAGGCACATGCTTTCTCAGTCATTTCTAGCTGATATTAGTGTAGGCTGTCCTGAAAGCATACCCCCATCCCACCGCATCCTTACACTGCAGCCATATATACCCACAGCTCCTTTCTCCTCAAAGAGACATTGTTGCTTGTACCACTCTGCATCAATGTGATCAGGAATGCAACCTGATTGAAAGGTTAAACCAAAATGATGGGGGAAGCAGAACGAGAGAGGATGCAAAGGCTAGTGTAAAGTAGTTTGTGGTTAGATCAGCTCATTGAGCTGGGTCACTGCATGCCCATACAAGAAGTGGTGCATGAGGATGGGCAAAGAAGACTGCCCTCTTCCACAACTTCAGATGTTTGTCAGGAAACCTTTTTCTAAGAGTCAAACCACCAAATCAAGGCACTTCTGTTTGCTCTGTTTGTAATCTGCTTTTAGGCAGTTGCTTCCCAAATTCCACCTGTGGCTTTGAGGATTTTCAGATGCTGGTCTTGCAAGGCTATCCTCCAAGCTTCACTACCATGAGAACAGCAACTCCTGGTAGGACTGAAATAATCAGTATTTCCAGTAACTGTTGCGCGTGTTTATCCATCACATCACAGGACTGAAGAAAACCACTACTGAGCACCCAGAGCCAGAATTTACAGAACCTACACAAGCCTCAACCCAAGGCTTAACAGCAATGGCTTCGGTGGGAGATACAAAGATAGGTGGCTTCAGTTTTGACTTACCCAGGTCATATGAAACTGAAGCTGAGAAACTGACTGGAGCAACTGAAGAGCTAAGACACATTTTTGTTCTTACTGAATTCATACCTGCTGGCAGAAGAGCTGTGATAGATCTACAAATCCAAGGAATAATCTATTTAGTCAGTTGGTAAAAAGGAAGAAAGGTCAGCTTTAGTCCCAAGATTTTTTTCATTAATTTTGATGAGCAAGAGGGACCCTTTAAAAGCACAGTTTTCTCTCCCTGAACTTTAACTTCTGTTTACATACCAGATGACAAGTCACGTGATTATTTTAAGCAACCACCAGTTTTACATTAGTAAATATGTGAAATTGACTCCAGTTCTTAAATTGTATTGTAAATATTCATGTAGATCAACCTATGGCATTCATACCACTCTTGGATGCAAAAAACATACAGCCACATATTCTACAATAGTTTGGGTTGGAAGGGACCTTTAAAGATCAACTAGTCTAACTCCTACCACAGGAAGGGGCTTCTTTCACTGTATGAGGTTGCTCAGAGCCCCATCCAACCTGGCCTTGAGCACTGCCAGAGATGATGGGGCATCCACAGCTGCTCTGTGCATATCACTAAGATACATTTCCTGCCATCAGCTATCACCCACAACAATTCGGGAACTGGGATAAGGTACAAAATATCCCTCAATGACTGAAATAACGCTGTAATAATCATGAATGCTGAACTTAAGCAATCCACTCTGCTTTTAGGAGATACATTCAGCATTAATACCCAAAGTGCAGTGGCATCAATCTGCATGTTCCACCAGGGACAAGAGCCTTTTCATCAGTTAGCTATCTACTGTGAACTGTTAATTCTGTTATAACCATAACTTGGTTATGACCTTTGCCTTTACACCTTTACACACAAACATCCCTTGCTTTAATACATTACTCATTCCACAAAAGTAATTATCTAAACTCTCATTTGGGGGGTGGGGGAAGATCTTTTGTAATTTGTTCATGGAAGTATTACTACCTAGACATTTCAAGTCACAGTATTTTCCTCCTACACAGTGCAACAGTGGAGTGGAACATTAATAACAAAACTTTGCATTTTTCTTCCTTTATGCCAACATACAGCAGGTATCCTCTGAAACCCACTATCAACCTCAGTGTGGTAAATAAAAAAGTGCAAAGGTAGCACTCATGTCTACTAAGGAGACTGCTTGGTTCAGATACCATATCCCACCATGGCCTAAACAGCTTATACCAAAGAATGTGTCAAACAGAAATTGACAAGAACTGGATTTATCTCTAGTACTGGCATGAGTTCCTGAATTACCTTTAGTCAAATATTTTCAAGTTGCTGACCCCCTTCATCTTTTGCAAAGTGAGAGAAGATTGATTCTGTGACTTGTGAGTGCTTCAACAAACACAGTTCATCAGGAGGTGACATTAAACATTTTCTATCTTTTGCAATGCAAAAAGACAAAGTGTTAAGAAAGCTGTGTTTGCCTGAGTTCCTAAATGAAATCTCATTTAGTAGATAGAAGTAGTACAAGTGACTGTCATGGAGAACAACATTCACTACAGAAAAATAATAGTGTAACACGCAGACAGTAGTATGACAGTAGAGACCGCCCCAGACTTTGAGACAAGATTGCATTGTATCCTGCCAGGGAAAGGGGGCATCTCACCTTCCTCAGTCTTCTTGTTCTAATGGCATCAGACAGCTTGCAAAATTAGACTTTTGAAAAAGCCATTATGAAGTAAAATTCTAGGTAACAACACAAAAGTAATCACAGGTTATGCATTTTTCAGGCAATCAGAAGCAGCACTTTCAGTTCAGTCTGCTTTATATTGGCAATTTATGGCTTCCAGGTCAGCCACAAGTCCCTGGGTCACACCATAACCTGCTTACCTACCACCTGACAAGACGACATAATCCTCAGGAAACACAGCCATAAAAGCTCTGATCTTGCTGTGACCTTCACACACACAGGTTTGCAGAATTCACTACAGGACCAGAGCCTCCAAGGTCATGTTTTTGGTACACACAGATCTCCGCCCCCTCCATAAATTCCTGTAAGTGATCATTACTGTAGAATTACCACAACAAACCAGTACCATTCCTTTCAGGAGACAGGGCAATTTGCAACTACAGGAGAAGATCTAATAGAGACCGTAATACCAGAAAGATTGATTTATTTCTCATCACCTTACATTAACAGTGCATATCTACTCAGAAATCAGCTTGTATCATCAGTCACAGCTGCAGAGAAAGAAATACCATTCAAAACAGATTTAAGGACAGTCTAAGGACTTTGACACTGTTCCAGTGTCTTCCAGTTCTACTCAGTTTACAGGTACCACTGGGGCAATAGGTTTGCATGGATTGGAACTGCAAGGTTTCTGCTTACTGCAGAGGAGTGGACAGCACTCCTTTCTGAAGCATGCAAACGTGCAGCATCTGATTATGAAACTGGGCTTTCTGGGACAGGCCATGCTCCAATTGTACAGGTATGTATACATGCTCCAATTATACAGGTATTAAAGAGTAAAAGACTCCACTTCTCACAAGCAGAGGACATTGATGTAATTTTAAAAAAACCCCACAGGTCTCTTCAAAGAAACTGAAGTTCAGTATTCTCTACGACAGCAATTAAGGCTGCTGTCAGACCATAATTCACACAAAGTCCTGAGCTGCACAAAACTAAAGTCAAATAAAATATTACCAGCACCTGCCTTTAAAAAGGAGAATAAATTACGTGAACATACAATAAATAAGTGCACTGATTGGTTCTAACTTACGGTAATCAACTAATCACCTCAGAAGCGAATGTAACTCTTTCAATGTTTTCACAGTTTTCATTCTTCCCCTCCAGGCTATAAATATTCCCACTGCATAAACATGTTCCTAACCTTTGGTTTCTATTAAAAGATGGGACAAGTCAACTCAGCATTATTTTCAACTTTACTGAAAACTAATGACAAGCAGTTTTCCCATGTTTTATTTGAAACACTGGAATTATTACATACTGGGTGGGGGGTGGTTTTCTTATGTTTTTCACAGCAGTAAGATAGCCGAGAAAGTAGATCAGAGAGGTGTTCCTTCCCCTCTACTCAGTACTGGTGAGGCCACACTTGGGGTACTGTGCCCATGTCTGGGCTCCCCTGCGTAGGAGAGACTTAGATATACTGGAGAGATCTAGTGAGTCACTAACACAATGAAGAAAGACCAGAGCATCCTTCCTGAGAAGAAAGGCTGAGAGCTCAGACAAGAGAAGAGAAGGCTCAGGGAGATCTCTCAAACCATACAAATACCTGAGAGTACAGAGATGGAGCCAGGCTCTTTCAAGTGGTGCCCGGTGACAGGACATGGGGTGATGGCCACAAACTGAAACACAGGAGGTTGCCACTGAACATCAGGAAACACTTTTTTACTGTGAGGGTGACCAAGCACTGGCACAGGTTGCCCAGGGAGGTGATGGAGTCACCATCCCATCCTCGGAGACATTCAGATGATGTCTGGACACAGACTTGGGCAACAGGCTCTAAGCGGCTGTGCTTGAGCAGGGAAGTTCTACCAGATGACCTCTAGAAACCTCTTCTAACCTCAGCCATGTTGTGATCCACCAAACACAAAGCAGCACTTTCCACAGCACTCATTTTCACACAGGACCATGAAGTCAACTTTGTTCTTTTACAATGCATTGTCTGCAAAATCCCAAAAATACAAACTCTAAATCACTTTGCATTCCTCTTCTTTGCATTTTCCCACTGCACCACTCATTCCCATCCCAGTATTCATTGATTTCTTTAAGTAGTTTGCAAAAAGAAACCAAGGAAGTAACTTTTACAGGCTTTACTACAGGTAAAACTTAAAGGTGTTTGCAGACCTCCTGGAAAGTTACCAGAAATTCACAAATGAAAAGCAGTAGGGAAAGAAGTTACTGTCTTCATAAAACCTCTTACTTCTGCTTTCCAAACCCCTTACAACATGTGAGGTAAGAAAAGTTTGAAAAAAAGCAACCAGAGAAAACACACCCACAAACCTATGAGCAGTTTTCACATGGCTGTTTCACTAGGAAAGCAACATTTAATGAAAAATAACCCAGAGTGGTTACAAGCACATATATAATTCTTAACTCAGATCATAACACTTCAGGATGCAACCATAAGCTCATAGTTTCAATAATCAAATTACATCATCTGGGTGTTCTTCCTGGTCTTATGATATATGAAGAATAACATTTACCTGCTGATGTTACAAAACCTAAGGGAAAGAAGGAAAAAAAAAAAAAAAAAAAAGAGGTCTGATTTTATATGAGTTTTAAAGAGGGAAAGCCTTTCCAAAGAAGCATGCTATGAACAAATAAGTGAAGGTAAAAGTAAAATTGTCTTTTTTTAAGGTTGTACACAGTAATTTCTGAGGACTGCTCTATTCATAATAGAGATTACAATTCATGGGTACCTTGCTCAGGAAAGAACACTCAGAAATGCAGACTGAACTAAAACTCAGCAAAGTGAAAATATTAAAATTTATTCTTATGTATATTCTCATTCTGCATTATAAAGGACAATATCTGTGTATGACCTAAGAACACAAACTACTCAGTATTCCTCTCTTCTGTTCATACAGGTACTGGTAATCAAGAGCATGCATAAGAACACTATTACATAGCAAGATATTGTCAGTATTGGCATTAGCATCTCATCTACCAATATGCAACTGGTATTGGTTACACCACAGCTTAGAGTGCAGCAGTTTCAAAATCAGCTTAGGCTCACTGAAGACTTTCCCTCCTGACACCAAAGCCTCAGCTACTTACTCCTATCGCTTCCTGTGCCTCACTGCTAGCAGCTGCTCAGCTATTCAGAACGCAGAGAAGCTGATTGAAAATTAACCCTGAAAACAGTTCTCAGCTAAGTCATGGAGTCGTATTTCCAGCATGATTAATATGGGAGAGGCTAGAAGAAGGAATCCACAGCCAGGAGAAAATCTGTTCCTCGGTGCAGCAACATAGGCCTTATGTCATAACAAGCCAATAATGAAACTTTGCAAGAGCCTTTAAACCAAGCTCTTCTCACATTTCCTTCCTTATTTCTATTTCTCCAACTGCTACAATGTTCCAAACTTCTGCTATAAATGCAAGCAAACCCAACAGGGCTCTAATGTATTAATCCCCTGGGATACTTAAACACAAAACCAAAACATGCAGAAAAGGAAATATGACAGTGCAAGAGTAGCAGCAGTTTGGTTTTACAGCATCTAATGGACTACAAGGTTATACAGTCCTGCGCAGAGAAGCTGGAAGACAAAGCAAAGAATCAACTCCAGTACAGTCACTAACCGATTTAACTAAAGCAAATCTGCCAACGTAATTGAATCTAAGAATTATCTCTGGGCTAATCTGTTTGTGCCATCAATAAGTCTCTTAGCCAGACAACCATAAGCAGGATGACTATATAGCATGACTTTTTACACTGTAATCAATAGGCTGCAATAAAAACAGAAATATTGATGAATCAAAGTTCAAATAAAGGACAGTTTTAGACAAAGAACATTAGCAGTGAAGTACCAAAATTCATTTAGGACCCATCACGTTATTCACTACAAAGTAAAATAAGAGTAAACTCATGCAGCTACCTCTGTCAAACCACAGAGTAAGCAGGAAGGCTTTGAATCAGACACCAACTGGTCTTTTGGACAGCCTATCTTAACAGGAAGTTCTCAAGATTTTCATCTCTCCCAGTACCCCTGATCCCACAACAGAATCCACAAAACCGAGCCCACAAATGCAGCATTCCGAGGAGGTAACGGCATTATTCATGCAGGTCTAATGATACAAACATGACTCACAAACAACCTTCACAGCACTGGCACTGTAGATCACAAACCAGTTTTACAGTCCTAGCATCACAAAGCTTCATACACTGAGCTGCCTGTAACTGAGGTGCAGTGGATGTCATTGAGAGAGCATTTCTCCTACTTGCTATGTTTTTTCACTTGGCATGCAGCTGCTACTGGAATCTATACCTTTTAATAGCCCTTATGCAACACAAGAGCAACGAACTCATTCACAGCAAGGCCAAGGAACAATATGACCATCACACAGATGCCAGCATGCTTTCAGTCATTTCACATGCAAGAGAGGTATATGCATTCTTTAATCTTGATGGCATCACTAAGCTTTCTACAGAGGCAGAACTGCAGTATACATCTGCAGACATGGACAGTTCAAAAGAAAAACAGAACCCATTACAACAGCCTACCTATCAACAATAGTTCTGTGACCAACATGTTGTCATGACTTCTCAACATCATTCTGGTCTCTCTGTTGTGTTGATATAGGAGTACTGCAAAGTACCCAGCATAATATCGGAGACTTACTAGAGAAGGCACCTGGTTTTGGGAACAGAACAGTCAACACTGGGGCTGGGGGTAAAGGTATCCCTTCCAAAATTTGAAACGGAGAACAGGTTTTTGCAAACCTACAAGAAACACTCCACCACCCTTCACTCCAGTACTACTCACAACATATAGCATCCAGACAATACAAAATAAGCATGCCACAAATGCTACTTCTGTTCCTAGCAGGAGCACTAAACCACGCCAATTCTGGAAATCAGGGAAAATAATTTTAAAGACTTTGGAAAGAAAGAGGTTTCAAACAAATTTAACTTGTAAACAGCTTTCCCTCTCCCAAGGGAATTTTTAAGTAACATCAAAAATTGTTAAAAATAAATATTCATACAGCTTTTAGAAAGGGTGAAAGGTTTGTTTTTAATGTCTTGCCTTTTGATACTGCCTCAATAGCTACCTCAACAGCACTCATTCTGAAAATCCTTTCTACTAAGCTATCAGGGGAAAAAAAAAAGTGTCCTGCATTCAGCTTTCTGCCTACCATAGCAGATACAGTGAGAAGTCTGAGCATTTTTCCTAATACTAATTTGGTATTTGTACAGTGACAACAGTAAGAAACAATGGTATTGATCAAGGGTACATTCAAGACAAAACAAAAATAGTTAACCTGCGCTCATTTCTACAAAACTCTTCTCATTCTTCTATCCCAGAGTAGATTGGTTAGAGTATTTCAAAAATTAAAAGCAAATCCTCACAGGACATGGAAAGGTTAGGATCAAACTACTTCTACAAAAGCAATCTGTTACAGAAGACAGAATGTGTGAAGCAGCAAGGAGCTCAAGTGCGAGCTGCGGCAGAAGGGAACAACAGCAGTTCCAAACAGTTCCAAGGCAAAGCTTTTCCATCTGATCTTGCTCTCTGGTACAAGTAAGTTCACTTGCTCCCACCAACTCTCACCTGTATTTCACAAACTGACAGAAGGCCAAGTTAACACCCATTAATATACATGGCAAGACTTGCGGATCACATGCTGGTTCTGCTTCATTAGTCAGGACTCTGGATTAAACTAGCCAAGGCGCTCAGAGATTGCAACAACAACTTCAGATTTCACCAAGATATGCATACAGCTATCAAACAAGGAACAACACTCACTGAGAAACAGAGAAAAAACCAGCTACAATGGTGGCTTAATATTATTTTCTATGTGTTTCTAAAATTATTTTCTCATCTGACCTTGCTCCAGCACAACTAAAACAAGTTATGGTGCCTCAGTAAAGGCACAGCTTTGTGAACATGGTTCCTGGGTTGTGGGACAATGCTCCTCCGTCTAGGCTTCTCATGGAAGCTGCAGAGGAGCACTACTAGGAACAACCACATTTGAACATGGTTCACTTCCAGTACGGTCAGAAGCCGGGCACTGCTGACAGTACATGAAGCTGTATAACACACAGCAGTTAAACATGCACATACCAACCACAAACTGGTCACTGTAACCGAAGTTGGGTTTGCTTTAGCAGAAGCAAAAGCCATTACACCCACGGTTCAATCTCAGTGGACTGAAAGGTTCAAATAAGGCTACAGATTGCAAGACCGAGGAAAGCATCCATAAGGGAGACTTCTCCTGAAGTCTGAACAAGAAGCCTGGACTCCTCCTCTTCAACAGATGTTCCTTTTTTGGACATACCCTACTCCTCCCTAACTTCACCCTGAAAACCAGCTCACCTAAACATCAAGTTCAAAACCGTCAGCTACAAACCAAAGCAGGCACTAACATCTGAAACTCGCTAAAAGCCATAACGAAGTATTTCAGCAATACAACTGGAAGCACAGCTCCAAAAAGCTACCTGCAATCCCTGGCACTGAAGAAACCAAGTTAATACTTTCCGAGTCCCTGCCCACTGCCTGTGAAAGCTGCCTCTATACACGGGGGTCCCGCTGACTGACAACGGCAGCACCTTACCTGTAAATAATTCACAGGCCAAATTTTGCAAGAGATTCTTGACCTTCGGTAAATAGTTGTACCCAACTGCCTCTTCCCTTTAGCGGGGCGGAAGGGACAAAAGAGCACCGCCACCAAAGCCACGGCGCTCCTCCCGCCTCCCCCCCCTCTTTCCCCCAAACAAGCCGGGCGTGAAGGTCGCCCCGTTGCCACGGGGCTGCGGGGGCCCGAGGAGGAGCTGCTGCACCTTGCTCAGCCACCCGGCGAACGCAGCAGGCCTTGCTCGCTTAACGCCACGGCGCAGCGTCCGGACTCTCGCACCCGGTCGCTCACCTGAGGACAAGCGGGGCAGAGGCCGCCACGCCGGTCGTGTCGTCCCCACGCCCGTCGCACACCGAACCGTTACACGCCACACGGCCGCGGCGGCGCGCGGGCACCTATTGCCGCCCCCCCCCCCCCCCGTCCCCGCCTCGTCTCGCGCACTCACCCCGCTCTGGGCCCCCCAGGCGCGCGCGCCGCCAACGGCAACGGAGCGCGGTCGGCGGCGCCCCCGCGGGCCGGGGGAGCCTCGCTACCGGCGGCGGCCACCTCCGGGCTGCTGCTTCCCTCACGGCTCGCCCTCGGCCCGCGCCGCTAAGAGGCTGCGGCGTGCGGCGCGGGCAGAGCGCCGGGGGTGCTGGGACCGGCTGGCTGCTGCTTCTCCCTCCTTCTGCCGGCGCCTCATGTGCCCCCTCCTCCCCCGGTCTCTCCGGCCGGGCCGCCGTCGCTTCAGCTCTCCGCTCTCAAGCAGCGCCCAGGCACCGCCACAAGCCCCCCCAGCCGGCCAAACGACAGCACACGTGGGGCGGCTACCGGTCTCTTTCCCTAGCAGCTGCTAGGCGCGGGCTTCCTCGACTCGCCTTTACCCGCGCCGCCGGGCCGGGCCGTGCGGCCTCCTCGGGAGGCGGGGCGGGGCGGTGCAGCTACCTAGGGGGCTGCGGCACCGCCTGCAGCCGCCGGAGGATGGGGGCGCGCAGGAAGGGGAGTGCCGCCGGCAGACACTTCGGAAGCCGCTGGTTCAGTAATCGTAGCTCTCCCCGCCGGCCATTACCTCATGGCCCAGCCCTGCCGCGGAGGAGGGGCCCCGCGTCGCCCAGCAACCGGCCCCCTGCCGCGGCCCGGACGACTAGATGGGCTGCCCTGCACCGGGGCTCTCCGCAGCGAGAGGCGCTTGTGGCTGCGCGGACCAGCCTGACGGTAGCCGCGGGCAGTACTGCCCGCCATCGCTCGCCCCCGTCTTGGGAGCCGCCCGCCTTAGAAGTAACTCACGGATGGTTCGGCCAGAGCTGAACGCTCCCGGCCTTCGGCGCTGTGGGTGCCCGGGACCCTCTGCACAGCAGCCGAGGCGAGGAGTGCCGGGCCCGTGCCGCTCCGGGGCTCCTGTCGCCTCACCAGGACGCGAGCAGGCGGCTCCCCGGCTTGGGGAAGGTGCAGCTGGACCGAGAGCAGCCACGAGAAGCGACCTGACCCGGGCCGGTTTGGGAAGTGCAGAGGGACCCGCCGCGGTGCGGGCAGAGCTCCCCCGAGCGGCAGGGGCAGGTCTGGCCGGCCCTTCCTCTCCCGCCCCGGGCCCACAGTGCTCCCCACTCACGGGTAGGGCTGGCGCGGCGCGGACCCGCTCTGCTGCCCGCCGTGTGCCAGCGCTTTTGCCAAGTGTTCCTGTCCGAGAAAGACAGCTTGGCCGTGTCGCTTTTGAATGACCTGGGCCGGTGCAAGCGGCGGACGGCCGCGGCCAACTGTTCCCGGGTTTGTCGAGGTGCATGCAAAAGCATTGCCGGCCTCAGCCGGACAAAAGTCTCCAACAGAGCCCCGGCCAAACACCCAGCCAGGCTGAAAGTGTGGACAGAACCACCGACATGAGAACAGGAGAGGGTCGCGGTGAAAGTTAGGCATTCAAAATACGTCTTTCTTCAAGTTTGGTAGAGGAATGAAGGAGAGGAATCTTGTCTGTGCCCTCCTGGAGAGGAAAGTTGCAGTGTATTAGACACAAGAAAATCCCAAAAGGAAAAGTCTTGTTACTAATGCCCCAACAACAGAGAAAAGCTTCAGTCTGGATTCTTAATCTAATTTAAAAAATAAAAGCCCAGAGGAAGTCATGACTTCTTACTTCTGCAGCTCGGAGAACTGTTTGTTGGAGGCGAGTTTGATTGTTTTTGTTTATCAGCAAGGGAAGAACAGAATTGTGTCCAAGGTTACAGCTGGTAAGACAAAAAAAACTTGCAGCACTGCTGGTGACAGGATTCCGGAAGTGTGGGATGTGTGTTAACCTCCAAGGAGCACAAATGGACTCGGGGTTTGACCCTGAATAACCCATAAGAAGAAATGATCCAATGCTTTGCAGATGCAGACAAAGAGAATCACAGATGGGGATGCCCTTGTGTGACTGAAAAGGGAGGAAAAATGTTGCAAGGACAAGAGAGGACTCACAGGCACGTCTTTAGAGCAGATCCCCTGGAAGTGACTAAGGGTGCAGTTAGATAGGGTGTGTGAGTCAACCAAAGAACTTGCTGGTCCCCCCACTTCTCCTGTGGAGGACCCAGTAACTCCGATTTTCCCAGGGGCTGGCTCTGGTGCTTAGGATTCCTCAGTGAGTGACTCAGTTTACTATCCTGACTGAGAGTTTGTATTATTTTCCTCACTTTTCTACCAGAACTGAATAGATTCACCGTAGGATTATAAAGTATCAGGAGTAAGCACAAAATAAGAGTTCAAACAATTTGTCTGGGAGGAAGAGGACCGTCCCTCTGGTAACCCTGCACTCTTAAATCATCTTGGTAGTCTCATCTAACTCCTCCCTAAAATAGACACTTCATGTAACTGCTAAGAGGTCTAACTCCTAGGCATCGTTAAAAAAGTTTCTCCCTTCAGCTCCTCACCCTCAGCTGAGTTCTCCCACTGCCTTCTTTGTGCCCAGTCTTGTGTATGTGTGACTCTGGGGTTAGTCAGTGAGCAAGCTACATCAGGCAGGTTTAAAAAAGGATATTTTTCTGATTAATTCCTGAAAGAGTTGACAGATGGTGACAGAGGTTTCACAAGAGAAGGAACAAGACCATCCACCTGCAAACAAGAGATTGAGCCTTTTATCAGCAACACAACCTTATGTTACAGGTTATAACAAGCGCCCAGTTGCTGCTAAAAGGCAAACATAAGGTTATGTTACAGACTGCAGTGAGGAGGAATGATCCGTACAGTGAAGGAGAAGTAGTTTTGAGAAACAGAGCTTGCTGTGTGCTTTACAGAATGCCTATGAGAAGCAGGGAAAAAACAAAACAAAAAAAGCCCAGGAAGAAAATCCAATGCTGAAAAAAATACAGAAGGCAGAAATGATCTGCAGGCAGAAGGAAACCCAAGAAGCAGAAAAGTGAAGATCCACACCAACAAAACAGAGAAATAAATCTGCATGATTGGAAACTTCTTGTTGAGAAGAACCAATTGACCTGTCATGTCTGTAAGGAACAAGGACTTGAGATGTATTGCTGAGACTGAAAAGATTCTTGTTAAAAGTGAGCAGAAGTCCTTCACAGTGGGACAAATGGCAATGACGTGCACTATTTATACACAAACACAATGAATTTGTGACTAAAGGATTGTATGCAAGGTGCATGTCTGTATGCTGGTTATGTGATATGATGGCAGTTGTTTGGTGGTCACCACACCAAATCCTCCTTATGATTTTTTTTCCATGGTGTTATAGCACATCTAAAAATACTCCATTGCATTTTTTAGCTGTATCTCAGTTCATCCATCTAGTAATTCCAAACCTGGCCATTGGCACAGTAACCAGATACTTCTGGTTTCTGTAGATTTCTGTAGAATCTGTTTCCTAGATTTCTCTGCTCTCTGTTTCATTATCCCCCGCATTTCTTCTCTTCTTGATTATCACATGGTATCACATTCATTCTCGAATTTGCTTCCTTGATTACATCTCTAGAACAGACCTTTTATTTCCATCCTGCTAAAATAGAAGACTTCTCAAACCTACCTTTCAGTGAGCATGCCACTGTTTTTCTTGCATGTTCCTCACTTGCTGTCTCTCCCTAGAGCTTGTAAAATAATCAATGAATACAGTAGAACAAGATAATCCCAACTGGCGTAAATAAATGATCTGAGAAGAAAACAAACAAAAAAACCCCACTAAAACATATCCCACAAATGTGTTTCCGCACAGCTGTGTTGTGGATTTAAGAAGAAAGGACTTGTGGTACTTCCTGTCTTCCTGCTGATACCCGGGTGTTGCTGGCCCCATTTCTCACACTTTTATATCAGCACAGTCTAAATAATGCTCTAAGTCCTTTAAAGGGATCTATCTGTGCCTGCACAGTTCTGCCTGTGCAACATCTTTCTTCATTTAAACGGTGTTTTTTGTAAAGCTATCGCTGCTTTTACTTGAAAAATCAAAATGGAGATTCTTGCAAGTTGTCTGACTGGGCACATGAAAATTAAAAGTGTGCATACTTGGGGTGGAATTTCTCTGGTTTTGTGGAGTTGTTTCTGTTTTTGTGTTACAACAATTTAGACAATGCTTCAGAGCTGTAGCTTCCTTCAGCTAGCATCAGCTAGTACCAAGGCTTTCTCCTTCAACTACTCTAATTGCAAAGCGGCTGCATGTTTCAGGAGCAATACCAGCTTATGGCATTGGTCTGAAGTGTTATTGCAACTACAACTGAAGGACAGCAGACACATGTAATTCAAAAAAGAACACAAGGAAAATGATAAGCTAAATTTAAAAAAAATGTGAAAGTTTATGGACAAAGTAAAGCATTAATATGAGCAGAGGAGACAAATAAAATGAAGATTAAAATGTCTTTGAGAAAACTCATTAAAAATGTCCTGTGTAGATGATCATATAAATAATTATAGAAAAATAAAGCATTATTCCAGAGCTTGCAGTCTGAAAAAACAAAGCAAATAGTGACTCAGAGGATGGGGTTTTGAACATATTTGATATTAATGAAATGCAAGTTGGAATAAATAGTTTGTAAAGCTCAGATTAGCATTCGAAGTGAAGACAAGTACACAAACAAGGAGGAAATTAAATGTAAGATAGTGGGATAATGATAAATATGCCTGGCATGCATTTCATAAGGAAAAAAATGCAATCAAGCAAAGCCAAATGAAAATTACAGCGTGGAATGATGATAATACCTTCAAGACATTGTGAATTCTAATCAGGATGCAGAGGATATCCTGAGTATACAGGTGGAACCTTCAGAACTGTATGCTCAATTACAAAGCATTTGACTCGTGCATGAGTTAGAAGAAAATGCAATGTCCTCCCAACATGTTATACCCAGAACAGATCAAAATAATGCAGCCAGTACAGCATCTGCTTTGCATGCTATCTATTGCATTAGAATAAGGAATAATTTGAACACTGAAATACAGAGAAAGCATCACTAATAATTTTACTTAATTTCAAAATTACATAAGCAGCGTGACAGTCATTGAAAAAGAAGCAGGGTTTGGACAAGGCCTATTCAGCCATCCTGGATGAGCAAAGCAGTCGTCCCATTTGTATTTTGGAAGCCAGCAGGTAGGCTTAGCTGTTGAGAATGCTGTTAGTAATGAACCTTGAAGAGTATTGGCTCTACCAGACAGCCTCACAAACCAACATCAGAGCTGTGATAGGAGGAAACCGCGGTAGGCCATAACAATTAACCCCATCTGATTAGCAGATAATAACACAAACAAAACAAAAGTTGTTTTTGACTTCAGTATCATATGCAGAGCAGGTGCTGACTTCCCAATGAAGCCAAATTATTTTGGGGAGGTAAAAGTAGATTTTAATATGCCAACCTTTAAAGGTATTAACTCAGGGAGTATTAAAATTCGCAGAGTATCTCAGCACATCTCTTTCAAACTTCAGACGTATGCAAAGCATTGAGACCATAATGGAGGAAAAGGCAACACAACAAGCACGCTGTACATGCAGTATTGGTGACCTTACAAGTTGATCCAGTGAGGCGAGATTTGGAGCCCTGTTCTTATACAAGAAACCACTGGTAGTTTTTGCTTCACTGGTGAAACAAATGCATTGACAAGGACTGTTTTGCAATAATGTTTCCGCAGTGAGAAGGTCAACGCCATGATTGAGAAAACAAATTTCCAAAGAGAATAATCCCAGAAGCCACCAAAAGAATTTGAAAAATCACTGCTACTCCCAAACACCAGCAGCACATGATACTGAAACTGCAACATTTGAATTTATTTAATGACTTTGAGAAGGACTGGTGACTACAGCAGCATTGTACCAGACAAGTAAATCATAATACAAGAACCACAGAATTGAAGAAATAAAGAAAACCGCAACATTTCACTCAAACAATGAAAGGATGTGCTAGCTTCAAGAGGATGTTGGAAAAGAATCTGGAAATAAAAAGCACAGATGAAGAGATACTTATGTTCATGTCCATCATTCCGCTAAAATGGTCAAAGACTAGAAAAGTGACCCCATGTACCTCCCAGGAATGACAGAACTGTCAAGGCAAATGGAATGTAAAGCTATTATGTATAAGCAACTGAATCATCATAGGAGGCTGAGAATAGAAAGTCTCTTGAGAAAAGGGTCAGTCTGGAATAGAAACAAACACCATGCACTAGCAAAATGGGACAGAGTAGGAGTAATCTTGATAGCTGGAAGAAAAACATAGTACATGTGGCAAAATAAACCAGAAGTGAATAGCAGGTACTAGAGCAAACTCAAAAGCAGATCATCTTAAAGGAAAACAAAACATGGAAACCTACCTTAGCGTAACAGACTATTAATCAGACTTTTGGGAGCCAGGCAAAATATCAGACACTTCCCTAGTACCCACTGAGGGCAGAGCAGCAAAGTGGTTTAGCATTCCTGAACTATGTGGTTTCAATCACAAGATCTGAGTTTACCTTACATTAGATCATATATTTATTTGAGAAC
This sequence comes from Hypotaenidia okinawae, assembly GCA_027925045.1. Taxonomy (NCBI): domain Eukaryota; kingdom Metazoa; phylum Chordata; class Aves; order Gruiformes; family Rallidae; genus Hypotaenidia; species Hypotaenidia okinawae. The sequence goes on along the minus strand of BSDF01000002.1, from coordinate 49,009,299 downwards.
AAGAACTTGATTACATCTGACCGTCCCATATAATAGCCAGGCAAATAGCAAAGCTGGGTTTGCTGTAAGGATTGCTAAGAGCATTGAAATGGTGCAAACAGCAGAGAGAATGTTTTGCATTCCATTCCTGAATGTTGAAAATATTCCCACTGAAAAGTTTACTGCAGTTAAGTATGATGCTTGAAATCATGTTTGGTAACAGATTAAAACAGTAAGAAAAAGGCAAAAGACAAGAATTGTGTAATTACAGCCCTGATTTGCATTTGGTTTTAGAGTATTACTTCAAGACGACTCTTGCATGAGAATCTTGAAGTGACAATTTCTCATTCTTATACCAAATTAAAAGGAGAAAAATCCCTATCTGGAATATTGAAATAGTGCATCCAGATAGTAAGAAAGATACAGATATGGAATGGAGCATGTATCAACAATAAAAAAGTACTATTGTTCCAAACTAAGAGGCATTGGAAAAAGGAGGGGTATAAGTTAACATATCACCCTGTGTCTCCCTTTAATGACACTGAAAATTCATCATTACAAAGACATTTAATTTGAAAAGCTATTGTGGTGATTCAGCCCTGGACAGTGGCTGAGCACCACACACTGCTCACTCACTCCCGAGGAGAAACAGACAGAGCCTCTGTGAGTTAGGATAAGGGCAGTTTACTGACAAAATCACTGTGAACATAGAACAATAATGGCCAATTACACTCACACCCAGTGATAACACAGAGTACCTTACTGACCCAACAATACAGAATACTACACTACACAAGGACACTGATGGACAGACAAATCCCCTAGCCACACTCAGACTACCCTAAAGGCACCAAGCTCCTGCCCCTCCCCAGACAGACCCTATTATGGGGGAATGATGTCAGGTGGTGTGGAAACAACCCAGGCTAACTCAGCTCACCTGTGATGACTGCTTAGGGAGGTTGACTCTGGCCTGGCCAGAACCAGGACAGCTGTGAATCTCTGGCTTGTTATTAAAGCTTTTTTGGTATTTCTCTCTACTTTGCAATGCTGTTGACAGTATTATATGAAGATTTCAGCAGTGTTTGTTGAAGTCCATACTGCCTCACTCCCCCCAGAGTGGGGTATTTTCCCCTTCTGCATCGGAACAATCCCTATCCTGGACTAATTTAACAGTAAAGCTGTACAAAGCATAAGCCAATAGAAATTCAGAAGTAACCTATTTTTGTGGCTTAGTTTTGTTCCAGGTACAACAAAATTAAGTGACTTTTTCTACGGACTGCCATCAAACTCTTTTTCAGGACATGTTCTGCAACTGAGCTAATATTTTATTCCTTTTTTTTTATATCGGTCACTCTTATCAGAGCCAAATATAAAGTACAAAGTTTTCTAAAACCTAAATAAATCTCTCTTCAAAGCATACTTTTCTTGTGTTTACTAAAATAAACCAGGTGACGTCTATGTGTTTGCTTTATTTATATCTAGCCAACATTTACATTCAAAAAGAAATGGAAAACTTTAATTGCTTGTGCAGGTTCAAAGCTGTAGCTTCACTGGTAATTACAGATCAACTATGCAATTGCTGAAAACATGCTGCAAAATGGGACAGGGTCTGAAATTGTTAACAAGTGAGAAATGTTGCCATGCACATGGTATTTTTCAGTGCTTTATGAGTCCAGTCAATTCTATGTGAATATCCAATAAATCAGCAAAAAGTATTACCTTTGTGCCACACTGATCTCTTACTGTTATGCAGACTCTCTACCAAACTCCTCAATGGCTGAACTATGACAAAATGTTTGGCAATCCATGTATCTCATGAAGCTTGATTTCCTTCAGATCTGTGCTTTATGTCTGCACCCTCTGATGTCTGAGAAGGTATGAAAAAAACCTGGAGCGTTTCTTGCACCTGACACATTTTTAACATCCCTGTTTTAAACAGGGTGGGTGGTTTCTTTCTTTTCCTTTTTTTCAGTATTAAGGGGGGTTTACATGCATACAGAAATCTTTCCTATGGGGGGATAAAAACCCCTGACCATCTCTTATAACAGTCTAAAGAAACATTGAGTAAACTACTTCTATCAAATCTGGTTGAAATGCATCAGTGGGCTCAAAACTGCAGGTCAAGGTGAAGGTAGGATAGTGCACAAAATATAATTATTTACAACTTGCCCTAGAAAGACTGACCAAATGTCATTAAACATTTTGTCACTAAAGAGAAAAGGATACTGTTTTGGGTTTCTGTGGCAAGGTTTTGGTAGTTGGGGGAGGTGAGGCTGCAGGAGTGACTTCTGCAAGAAGCAGCTAGAAGCTTTCTCTAGGCCTGACAGAGCAAACACCAGCTGGCTCAAGGCCGGACTTTCCACTGACCAAGGCCGAGCCCATGAGCGATGGTGGTAGCACCTCTGCAATATCACACTTAAAAAGGGGGAAAAAATAATGCAAGAGGCTGCTTTTTGCCACCAGAGAAGGGAGTGAGATTTAAGAAACTCTGCAGACACCAAGGTCAGTGAAGAAGGCGGGGGGAGGAGGTGCTCCAGGTGCCAGAGAGAAAGATTCCCCTGCAGCCTGTGGAGAAGACCACAGTGGAGCAGGTTGTCCCCCTGCAGCCCATGGAAGGTGATGAGGACACTCCTGGCAGGACCTGCAGCCTGTGGAGAGAGTAACCCACACTGGAGCAGGTTTGCTGGGGGGACTTGTGGCTCTGGAGGATCCACACTGGAGCAGCCTGGTCCTGAAGGACTATACCCCATGGAAGGGACTCACACTGGAACAGCTCATGGAAGAACTGTAGCCTGTGAGAACCACACTGGACAAGTTGGTGGAGGACTGTTTCGCATGGGAGAGACCCCATGCTGGAGCAGGGGAAGAATGTGAGGATTATTCCCCCTGAGGAGGAAGGACCGGCATGATGAACTGATTGCAGCCTCCATTCCCCATCCTTCTGTGCCCCTCTGGGGGAGGAAGGAGAGAATTTGGGAATGGAATTGAGCCCAAGAGGAAGGGAGGGATGAGGAGAGCTGTCTGAAGATTTGGTTTTATTTCTGTTTATCCTACTCTATTTTCATTGTGTAATAAATTAGATGCCTTTTATTCCAAGTTAAGTCTGTTTTGCCCGTGAGAGTAATTGATGAATGATCCCTCCCTGTCCTTATCTTGACCTGTGAGCCTTTCATTATATATTTTCTCCCCTGTCCAGCTGAGAAGGGGAGTGACAGAGTGGCTTTGGCTGGCATCTGGCCTCTAGCCTGGATCTGCGCACCCCTAGATACTTGCAGACTTCTTCAAAGGCCTTAAACCCACCACCAGGCAAATAAAAACCCCAAACAGATCACATTGGGACAAAAAGAAAAACCATGAACTCCACCTTACTGCTAAAAATGAAGCCCACCCGTTTGAAGAGCTGCACTCCGTCATGACAGAGCGCTCCCCAATGAAGAGCCTACAGCTGCCGTAACACGACGGACGCTGGGCGTTACTCTGACCGACACTCGAGCTAGGTATGTTTAGTTAAAAAAAAAACCCCAAACCGCCGATTCAAAGCGCCGCGGCGCTGCTGGTATGCTGTCCCTCCTGGAGGATGCCTGACCCCGCCCCGTGGGTCTATGGCATCCGCTCTTCCCGCCTCAGCCTCTCCGCCCCTTAGCCCGGCACTGGCGGCAGCGCTCCCAGGCACGTGCCGCCCTGCCTCGCCCCTACCCCAGGAAGGCACCGCCCCCTTCCCGCCGTGCCCGCAACATCCCGGAACTCCCCTCCCAGTGCAGCCACTCTAACGTAACCGCCTCCTAGCCAAATCAGTGGCTCTCTTAGTTTCCGGCGTCTGGCTCTGTCTCCTGGATACGGGCGCGGGGTGGCGACCATCCGAGCGGTGCGCGGGGGGGACACACACGGGACAGACCCGGGTGGGTCCCGCCGGTGCGTTCTTGCTAGATTAAGGGGAGAAAACCCCAGCCGTTCCCGGAGTCACTCCGCCTGCTGTGCGGATCCCCCTTCCGCTGGCTGTATTTTGTGGCGTGCAAGGACGAGCTCCCCCGCGGGACACTTCCCAATATGTCCTCCCTCCCATTGGCAGATGGGAGGCTCCGGCCCGGGGGGAGGGGTTCCGCTGATTTCGGTTGATGGCGGCGGCGCGGCTGTAGTAAAGCCGTTTCCTTGCCTACCTGCCTTCCCCCCCTCGCCGCCTCACAGGTACGGCTGTCGCTTCCCATCCGTCCCCTATCGCTCCCCGCTCCCTTCCCGCCGCTGGCTAACGGCCGTTACCTGGCGGGGCGCACACGTGCCTAACGGCCCCCGGGCGCGCGCCGCCGGGCTACCGTGAGGGGCGCGTGCGGGCGCCGACTATGTCGCCTTCCCCACCTACCTCCTCTTGTCACCACTACCCCCTCCCCCTCTCCCCCGCATTGGTCACGCACCGTAGTGCTTAGGTCTGAACGCGGGCTTGGAGCAGACCTGAGAGGGGCTGATAACCCCCCACTGAAGGCCTTCTGCGGGGTAGGAGGCTCGCCGAGGGCCTTTTGGCGCCCTCACCTCTGCCTCACAGGAGGCTGCTGCGCCCCAGGGGTTGCAGTGCAGCGCTTCAGGCCTGTCGGTCTGGCTGCTTCTCTCGATGGAGCCTTGACCGCTGGAGATCTTGGGTCCTGTGCATCCTGCTCTCTTCAGGGCTCTGGCCTTTCACCAAGAGAAGGAAGAAATGCATATGGAACTTAGTGCAAAGTGGTCACTGAGGATTAGCTAGCAATATATCCTATTTCTGGATTATACTGGAGGTGTGATTCTGTATGTCCATGCTCCCAGTGTAGTGAAACAGTTGAGCTGGATGGAAAGCTAATCAAACTCAGAATGGTTTGGGTTGGATGGGACCTCAAAGATCATCTAGTCCCAACCCCCTGCCGTGGGCAGGGACACCTTCCACTAGACTAGTTTCTATTAGGTTGCCCAAGGCCCCATCCAACCTGGCCTTGAACACCGCCAGGGAGGGGACAGCCACAGCTTCTCTGGGCAACTTGTGCCAGGGCCTCACCACCCCCACAGTAAGGAATTTCTTCCTAATATCTAACCTATCCGCCCCTCCTTTAGTTTAAACCCATTCCCCCTTGTCCTATCACTACACATTTCTGATAAAGAGCCTGTCTCCATCTCTCCTGTAGGCCCCTTCAGGTACTGGAAGACCACTATAAGGTCTCCCTGGAGCCTTCTCTTCTCCATGCTTAATGAGCCCAGTTCTCTCAGCCTCTCATGGGAGAGGTGCTCCAGCCTTCTGATCATCTTGGTGGCCCTCATTTGGACTTGTTCCAAAAGCTCAGTATCTTTCTTGTATTGGGTACCCCAGAGCTGGATGCAATACTCCAGGTGGGGTCTCACCAGAGCAGAGTAGTAGGGCAGAATCACCTCCTGCAACTTGCTGGTCACACTTCTTTTGATGCAGCCCAGGATCTGGTTGGCTGCAAGTGCACATTGCTGGGTCATGTTGAACTTTACATCAGTCAACACCCCCAAGTCCTTCTCCTCAGAGCTGCTCTCAATTCATTCTCTTCTCAGCCTGTAGTTGTGCTTGGGATTGTGCTGACCCATGTGCAGGACTTGCACTTGGCCTTGTTGAATTTCAGTTGTTTGCACAGTCCCACCTCTCAAGCCTGGCAAGGTCCCTCTGGATGACTTCCCTTCCCTTCAGTGTGCTAACCAGTCCACACAGCTTGGTATTGTCAGCAAACTTGCTGAGGGTGCACTCTATCCCACTGTCTGTGTCACCCCCAAAGATGTTAAACAGTGCCTCCAATGCAGAACTCTTACTCCATGCGTTACAGTTCCTTCCATATTTTTGCTGTCAGTTCTCCCATTGCTGAAAGTATGCTCTGAGAAAATAGCTGTTGAACAAAAGAATTAACCAGAATTTTTTGAAAAAACATAAAATTATACTACAAATGCCACTTCCTGGGTTTGCAACAAATGACAGTTGCTTTGTGTGTTTTGTTATGTAAATTAAAACATACATAATATACAGTTCTTGAGACAAGAATGCTAGTTACAAATATAAATTAAATTCCTGTGGAACTCCTCGATTTCCACAATATAAAGTTGGACAACAATTTTACTCAGCTTCTACCTGCAAGGAATTGCATCTATCTGTGAAAGATCCTTAATGCTGAGACCTATAACTGGTAAAGCTACATTTACTTAGCATTTGTCACAAAGTCCTGGGTATTTCAGTTATGTTGATCGAATCAGTTATTTGGGCGGTTTAAATCACATTGTGAAAATCGTAGGGGCAAGTTTGCCTGAAGTTTCCTGGGGCAGAAATGGCAGTCTTACTTGGCAGGTGTTTCAGTATAGGCTATTTTCATCTGGGTAGCAGTTTTATGTAGAACATACAATTGTAAGTTTGGTAGTATGATACTTATTTACAAATAAAATATTTAGAATTCCTAGCTACTGACCTATTTGTAACTTTTTGAATGCATTAAGAGCTTTTGAAATGGAAAATACTATCTTCTATTCAAAGTTTCTTGTATTTCCTGAGAGGAGGCCTTGTGTAAAATAAGTACTTTTGATCTTGCTGGAAGTGCATGATTCCTAATTTTAAGACCTGGGAAGGTAAATCCTATACATCAATGACTATTAAATTCAAATGCTTTCCTCACTCTTGCTTTCTTTAAAGGTTTCTTTGTTTATGACAGTAATACCATGTTTCCAATCCATTGCCGGTAAATCATCCCAGAGGATGGAGAACTTCATTCTTTATGAGGAGATTGGAAGAGGAAATAAGACCATTGTTTATAAAGGAAGAAGAAAGGGGACCATTAATTTTGTTGCCATTCTTTGCACTGATAAATGCAAAAGAGCTGAAATAACAAACTGGGTAAGTAATGTTTGGGGTTTTTTCCTACTAAATCTGGGAAAAGATACAGCTAAGAAAATCCTTGTAGCACAGGTAACAAAGAAGAAAAATCCAATGTGCTTCTCTACATGCTATTTGTCACCATTTAGATCAGCAGTTTAAAATTTTAAATCCTTGAAGTAAAGTAATTTTAATGTATTTATTTCTTCATCTGATTTTATTGTTGTTTAAATCACACACATAAACCCATGTTTACAGGCTTACTGTTTCTAGGATGTGTCAGAGAACTTGTAAAAACAGCTACTTGCGGGTAGTAGTTTGCTTTATCAGTTGTCCCAGTAAATAATCAACTTCTTATTTACCAAGAAAAAAATATTTTCAATGAAGGAATAGCATTTAAGATAAATCTATTCTAGTTTGTAAGAGCTTGGCAAAGTTTTAGACATACTGTACTTTCTGGAAAAGAAGCTAGCTGATACATATCTATTGGAAAAATAAAATAATTGAAATGCCTAACTGGCATTTCAATTATTTTATTTTTCCAATAGATATGTCTTGTTTCTGTAATGGGCTAACCTTGGCTGCTGGCCAGGTGACCACCAAAGCTGCTCTATCACTCCCCTCTTCAGCTGGAAAGGGAACAGGAGATGTAACAAAAAGCTCATGGGTTGAGATAAGGCATCATTCACCAATTACTGTCACAGGCAAAATAGACTCAACACTGGGGGAAATTAATTTAATTTATTCCCAGTCAAATCAGAGTAGGGTAATGAAAAATAAAACTTCCCCCACCCGTCTGTTCTGCCTGGGCTCAACATTATTCCCAGCTGTCTCTACCTCCTCTCTGCCAGCAGCCCAGGGGGCTGGAGTCACTCCATCACACATTGTCTCTGCTGTTCCTTCTCAGGGGGAAGATTCCTCACACTCTTCCCCTGCTCCAGCATGGGGTCCCTCCCACAGGACACAGTCTGCCGCCAATTTCTCCAACATGAATCCTCACAGGCTACAGTTCTTCCATGAGCTGTTCCAGTGTGGGTCCCTTCCATGGGGTGCAGTCCTTCAGGACCAGACTGCTCCAGTGTGGATCCCCCACAGGGTCACAAGTTCCCCCAGCAAACCTGCTCCAGCATGGGGTCCCCTGGCCACAGGTCCTACCAGGATCCTGCTCTAATGTGGGCTTCCCACTGGGTCACAGCATCCTTCAGGTGCCTCCACCTGCTCTGGCATGTGGTTGCCATGGGCTCCATGGGCTGCAGGTGGATATCTGCTCCACCATCAACTTCTAGGGCTTCACGGCAACCACCTGCCTTACTATGGTCTTTTCCATAGGCTGCAGTGAATCTCTTCCCTGGCACCTGGGGCACCTCTTGCCCCTCCTTCTTCACTGACCTTGGTGTCTGCAGAGTTGTTCCTCTTACATTTCTCAATCATCTTCTCCAGCTGCTGTTCCCCCAGCAGATTCTTTTCCTCTTCTGAACTCTGTTATCCCAGAGGCACTACCATAGTTGCTGCTGGGCTCAGTTTTGGCCAACAGCAGATTCATCTTGGAGCCAGCTGGCAGTGGCTCTTTTGGGCATGGGGGAAGCTTCTGGCATCTCACAGAAGCTACCTCTGTAACGTGCCCTGCTATTACAACCTTGCCATGCAAATGTAGTGCAGTTTCGTATTCTCTCTCATTGTTTCAATGATAATTTATTGGGTGATTAACGAATCTGCTCAGTTTAAACATTTTATTCTTAAAGCCTATTTGTTTTAGAAAGCCCTCAAGCATACCTTCACTCTGACAGGATACAGGGGCCTCTGTAGACATTAGGCCATGTAGACATGATAGATATATAGATTTCTGGGGATTCTTGAATGATTGCTTTTGCTTGATAAGATTAAAAACAATGGAAAAAAGATCTCTTTACTTGCTCTTACTGTATCCACCTTATTGTGTCACACTTATCTTCTCAATGAAAAAGAGTGTAGGAATGCAAGTTTGATTCCAAATTCTGATTTCCAATTTGGTACTGCTTTAGTCATGCAGGAAGGTTACACAATACTTAAAATTTTTGGTTGGGGAACTTTTTTTTTTTTTTTAAGTGTATTTTTGAAAGCAAGTGAGGTGGGCAGGATCTGTGAGGGAGGTTATCTTTCCTCAACATACATGTGAAACTAATGCATTTGAATTGGAGAATAATTTTAGTGCACTGAAAAAGGAAAGAGAAGAAATACTTGATGTAAAGCTGTATTTTCTCTTTCCCTCAGCCATAAATCCATAGGTATTGTGGGGTTTTTTATTCCCCAGTTAAGTATGTTAAAATCTTTGTTCTAGGTTCGTCTGGCTCATGAAATCAGACACAAGAATATAGTAACATTTCATGAATGGTATGAAACAAGCAACCATCTCTGGCTTGTGATGGAGTTATGCACAGGTAAGATAAGGTCAAAAGATAACAATTTATAGAGTGAGTGTTTATAAGAGATTTTTTCTAATGGTTCCTCCACAACAAATACTTAGATCTCTGGAAAAGCTTAGTAATTATCCAATTACTAACTTGTTGCTTTTGGAAACATTTTTAGAAATCAGTTGAAGTCATATTTCTCCTCTGCTTCATCAAATGTGTATAGTAAATGTTAATTGATGTGACATAATGCTGGGTTTTGGTAGCTGAAGAGGTAAGGCTAATCAGGGGAACTTAAAAATAAGTTGTGAATAGTTGGAGGGTAGATAAAAATTACTTGAAAAAAGTTTTGTAAAGACTTTGGCATTGTCTTTTAATTTTATAGCACACAATAAAGAAAGCAAGGAGAAAATCAAGTTACATACAAATGACAATATTGTTCACATGAATTTTTTAAACAAAGGGCACTTTAGGAGCTTACAGTAAAAAATACAAGTTTTCTTCCTGTTCTGTAGAAGTATTTTGACTTTTATGTTAAGATATTAATTTGGGAATTTGGGGAGGACCCAAAACTGCATTAAGTGATTTACTGAGTTTTGACCGGTTTTCATCAAGCTACTAAAGAAATCTTTTACAGCTTTTCCTAATTGTGATGACTGCATGCTTTAAACCCCACATAGCATGCTTTACCCCTTGTGGAAAGAAAAGAAGGACCATTGTGCAAGTGATGCATGCTAAGATTTTGGTTTCTGGAGTTTGTTTCACAGTAAAAGTCCGTAGTACATGTAGCCTTTTATTCTGTCCCAAGTTCTGTTTGAAAAACTACTGAAGGAGAGGAGATACAAGTTCTGGGGGAAAAAAGTGTCATTCTTTCAGTGATTAAAAGTGTAGTTAATGGCTCATGTGGAGGCTTTGGCGTATTTGCTAAGTCTAACTTACAGGCATATATTTAAGTTAGAAGAGAGGAGGTCTTTTTGAAGTACAGTTTGATTATCCTGTATTTTTACCTTGCAGTACTGCAGTTTGCTGCAAGGAGAGCATGTTGAAGATAACTTACTTATAAATAAAATAAAACATAGATTTCTTATTAATTTTGTGTAGCCTTGAAAACTGCTTTTGAAATATGGAAAATCTCACTTCTCTCAAGGTGACAAAGCTCGCTTCTGTTATCAGATGCAGCATACTTCATTGTCATTGGCCTTGCTATTTGTTTTTCTTCTTAGTGTGTTAGCTAATATTATGGAATTATTCTATATGTAGTCTGGTAAAATACATTATAAAACCTAGTAATTAATATAACAGAAAATTCTTTACTATGGGTACGTAATAATGGCTTGGGTTTAGAGGAATGACTGATTTACTAAACAGCATAGAAAGGGCTTAGAAAGAAAATAATTTTAAGATTGAGCAATGTTGTATATTTTGAAGAATATTGTGATGACAGACTTTTTATTCTTGCTATTCTCTGAAAGAAATTACTGAGAAAAGGGAAAAAAGCTCAGGAAATTCTATGATGTGATTTGGAATAGAAGATTTGGTATCCTTTTCAGGATACAAAAAAGGTTTTGCAATACTTACAAAAGTAAGATACTTACAGAAGCTTTCCTAGTCCCTGTTTTCATGTAGGGACTTAAATTTGTGTCCATTTTTTTAATCCTTTTTTCTAAATGTGTGTGATTCAGCTAAGATATATAAAAAAGACAATCTAGGAAACCCATAGTTAATTCTCAAAATATAAACTTTTGTCTTAGGGGAACAGATTTGGTGCAGGAGTACTAAAAGATCATAAGGGGTTGAAGGCAGGCATTTACGGAGAGATGGGAACGTGGAGTTTAGGATCAGAGACTGGGACAGGAATGAGGAGAAAATCTGAGCAGTAAATTTGTGGAAACTAGATTAGAAGTCCAAGTCTAGTGGACAGGAACTACTCAAGTGGGATGAGTCTGATGACATACATGAGAATCAGTGGGATGTAAAGAAGTAGGTGATAGGAGAAGACGACAGATATTTGCAAGGACAGAGAAACAATAGACAGTGAATGTGAAGCCCAGAGAATGGCACAGGTGATAAAGGGTAATGTCAGGGTTATTTGGAAGGCTTTGTAGGTGTAATCTGATCAGAAACAGAGGAAGGTTGGAACTTTGTAGAGATGAAGGTGGTGATATTTGAGGTACAGAGAAGGATCTCTTATGAGAGGATTAGAATTCCAGAGAGATATGAGTAGGACTTGCTGGGCCTGGAAGGTGGGATTTGTGTGTGAAACCTGGGAAGTGAAAGTTTAGTCCTGGGTATTTGGGTTTTTTTATTATTATTTTCTTTTAAAATAACACAACCAACCAACCAACCACTAAAACCAAACCAAACAAATGATTCAAGAAAAGGACGGTACAGAAATATTGTGTGTGAAGAACAAGCTAAAGAGTTTCTCTGTTGGATGTGGTTGACCTCAGGGCTCCAGAACGTAACACAATTTTGCTATTTCTGTTGTCTTTGAGTTCAGTGGAAAACTGCATGTCATTCGTTTTAGCACTTGCTCACAGGAGTTGATAGTCTTGTTTATTCTTTTAACTCATGCAGCAGATATGGGATTAAGGAATATGAATAAACCCATTGAGTACTATTGCGTTGTGACCTGACAGTTTCTGGATTTCTTTCTTCCTTTCTGTTCCCTTTGTGAAATAAATGAGTATTAAAGTAATTTTGAAGTCATGTGCTTAATTGTAGTTGTATTTAAGATTATTTTTTCACAATGTTTGAAATAGATTTTTTTTTCTGTACATTTTGTATTTTTTAACTATTGGATAATCTCAAGAAATAAAGATCTTTGACATCTTTTGAAGAAGTTTACATACTGTCCTTGGGAATTCTTTTTATGACATCTGATTTATAGGCAGTAGTTGACTATGTGTGAACATATTTCAGGTGGTTCTCTAGAATCTCTGATTGCTCAAGATGAACATCTACCTGAAGACGTAGTGCGAGAATTTGGTGTTGATTTGATTACTGGTTTATATCATATTCATAAGCTTGGAATTATTTTTTGTGAACTGACACCTGGAAAGGTAAGAAAGAGGATTGTAGGAGAATGTATGTAACTTTATATGTCATCAGCATTTAATTCATTATTTCTGTTTTATTCTTTGGAAGAAGCTTACCTCAGTTTGGAGGCTAGCTGAGGTTTTCAGTGTAAGTGAAGACAATGAGAGACAAGTCTACAGCTTGAATATTTTATGATCTAATTGATTTCTTTCCCTGTTGAATTTTTGATACAGAGTGATAGATTGATTTGGTGTGCTGGTTTTAATCAACAAAGGATTTTAGTTCTTTGTCCTTGGACATAGAACTTTGTTAGTATACCTATTCTATTGGGCAACAGGATTTTTTGAAATCATACAGAAAGTTAATAAGGGGTTAAAGTCAGCTAAACTTTCTTTCTTAATAACTTTCTGTGTTGTTTGCAGATGCCATTTAAAATGTCATCTTATTATTGTGTAAAAATACAAATCTTTTATATCATTTCTAATTTGTGTACATGTGTGGACTTTGCATATAGTTTTGTCAAGGTCCATGTTTGGTTTTAATTTATGTTGTAACCAGAATATGACTATACCCCAAACTTTGTGCGTAACAGTAATTGTTCTTGATCTTGATTGGTAAGTAATCAAGTTGCCCTTCTCTTAAATTTCTTTAAAATCTTGCCCAATTGTACTTGGTTGCTGTCACTTGTGGGTCCAAAAGCAGTGCAAATGCATGAATAATGCATAATGGAGATTATGCCTCAGTTCTTTCAAAGAGTGTAGCTGTGAAGTATGCCTTTGAACACAAAATACGAATTGCTAGAGAAAGGCAGCTTTCTTTTCTCTCTCTCTTTTTCATCTCACTGAAAGGACTGTTTTTCCACACAACAATTTTGGGATTATAAAGCTTTTAATTACAAGAATAAGCAGTGACTACAGAGACAAAACTCCTCTCATAATTGGACAAAATCTTTGGAATTTTCTACTAAATAAAATTGGAAAGATTCACTTTTTTCTGTCAAATGAAGTGATGTTTCTTTTTACTACACCTTTATTTTACTATAAATCTTTAACTTCCTTTTCTATAGTGCCATTGTTGTTCATTTAGAGCTGATAAGGAGGAAACTAAAGTGCATGTTAAACTTCTTAAAGGTCCTATTGTGAGATTCTGTATTTTTTTTGGTTTCAAGAAAATGGACAGTATTGGTCTTGACTTAACCAAAAACACTGAAAAGCTTTTATTTTATAGTGCTCATCTCTGTAATTTAAATAGATTGAGATTGTGATTTTAAAAAAATAAATTATTTTTTAACAAAATCTTCTTTTTTTCTCTTACACTTTGTCTTGGAAATTTCAGCAGTATTTGATACTTGTATGTTGGACTACATTTATTCTTCTAGATTCTGCTGGAAGGACCTGGTACTTTGAAATTCAGTAATTTTTGCTTGGCTAAATTGGATGGTGAAAACTTGGAAGAATTTTTTACTTTAGCTGGATCTGAAGAAGGTGAAAGAGATGTCAGTGAAGGAACTTCACAAAGATATCTGACAAACAAGTTTCAAGGTATAATTTACTAGCCAAAATTAACTTGGGGACAGAATAAAAAAACCTTTGTTTGAAGAGATCTTGAAATAAAATTCTTCATCATTCTGTCAGGGCTAACTACATTTCTAGAGAAACTGAGTAATTTTGTTGTGTTATCATTTGGAAATATTAATGTGCTTGCCTGTACCTTTGCAACAGAAACCGTGATTTGTACCTTTTCTGTAAGCAGGTTTTAAATATCCTGCATATAGGGAATTTTTTCAGTAAAATTGAAGCCAAGTTTTGCTTTTAAAAATACTGATCACTCTTCTTAAGGAAAATTTTTCAGAGACATCATAACTTACAGAGGGAACAACTCCTGCAAGGGAGTAGAAAGAAAAGGAAATTGTATTTAACGATACAGGGTAATAATAATGAAGCCAATTTAAGTAAGAGCTGGAAAAACTTTTGTCTGTCATAAAGTATATGAGATATTTGTATAAAGTATCTGTCTGTCATAAAGTATACAACATATTACAAGTTCCTGACCCTTCATGCTTCAGGTTATTTTTGGATTGAAGCTTATATGTAGGTGATTATAGACTGTAGTATACTTGTATAAAAAAAATTAAACATCATATAACTGGAGATGTCTTATTTTAAATTTCTTCTAACAGCTTGACATGAAATCCAACCATACAGTGTAATGTACAGACTGTCTGTCTATCCTGAGCCTCTTTTCATTTTTTAATAATATTTTCTTGATATTTTTACTTTGTAAGAAATAAAAAAGCAAAGCAGAAGCAAAAATTCAGATTTAAAAAAAACCCAAACACTATAACAAAACAAAACAAATCTTCCAAATTGAGTGTATGAATGAGGCCTGAAATGTTTCAAGGTACCTTATTAGTTAGTTACAAATATTAATTCTTGGTTTGGAATTGCTGAGGAGGCTTAACTATTAATTGCTGTTTGATGAAAACTACGGTAGGAAGAAAAAAAAAACTAAATACCTTTGGTCCTTCCTGCATTTCACATACCAGCAGCTAAGTAAAACTACTTGGATTAGAAACATGAGAAGATCACTAAAGCTTTGGAAGTTCAGAGTTCAAGTTGGAATGGGCTTTCCTAACTGATGCCCTTCTGGTATTTACTTGATACAGGACAATATATTGGGGAAAAAAAGTTTAAAGGCTGTTGCATTAATCACTGTGTTAGAAAAGTGCTTCTAACTGAAACTGAGAGAAAACTCAAACTATCTTGGTTTATAGAAGGGACTTAACACAATAGTGTATATAATTCAGTATAGGAGAGAAATTTCTTTGAAACTACTTACATTTGGTGTGTCAGTTTTCTTATACTAGCTGAAGATAATAACAAAATTTGAAGTGTTGAACAGGATAAATGCCAAATGAATGATCAAAGCATGTTATACATATACTGTATTTTGTAGGCTCTCTGTTATACACAGCTCCAGAAGCAATAGAGGGAGAAGACTTCTCCAAAGCCAGTGATCTGTGGTCCTTGGGATGTTTACTTTATGAAATGTTCTCAGGTTGTAAGTTTGTGTATCTGTTTAATATCTGTGATAATGGAAACATGGGTCATGGCCCAAAGTAAATTCTTGTTAATTTTCTAGTGAATTTAAGACGTAGAAAAGCTCAAGACAGGTTTCTAAGATTTCTTTAATAATATGCTAACTGTGTGTGCTTAAAAAAAAATATTCAAATGAAGTAGTACTTTTAGGTTGTCCTTTTGACTATAATCTAATTACTCTGATACAAACTGAGCATTAAATACTATGATTTAAAATTATAGCATTCCTGAAATTCTGATAGTGCAATATTTTTAATCTTCTCAGTATTAAACTCTGAGTGCACTACTTTGACCTGATTAGTTTGAGAGTAAACTGTATTGCTAGTACAAACATTGGGTTTCCTGCAGCCAGTACCCATTAGCACTGGCTGCAGCTAGAAGGAAAATTTCATCACAAAAGAGAATGACAGTGCAACCCTCTGAAGTCTTAATACACTGCTCTGTTGGATCAACACAGTTACGTCCTTATTGAGGCTTCTGCCTAGACCTTCTCCTGTTGTTGTCTCATTGACGATTCATACAGGGCTACCATGGTGTCCTCCATCAAGCCATCTTTGGTGCCTGTTCTATCCGTGGTCTCTTTTGCTGTTTATGGTAGAAGAATTTAATCCATGGTTTTTATTAAATTGAAAAGATAACTTGATAAATAGAATTCAGGCTGAGGGAGTTTATTTGTTTGGATGCTTCCTTAGGTAAATGAGCTGATCATATATAACATTGCACCATTTTGAAGTTTGCCTAATCTGTAAAATTCACTTCTATTTGTTTGTAGGAAAACCACCGTTCTTCTCAGACAGCATTTCTGAAGTAATTGAAAAGATTTTATATGAAGATCCCTTGCCACCTAGACCAGAGGGTAACATTATTTTGTATAATAGGGTGCAACAATGGTCCTCTTAAAATTATCATGGTTGGGGGAAATTTAATTTTAATTTACTCAGATTTCAACTCCACTTTCTTTCTAATAGCTACATGATATTTGAAGGGTGGGTTTTTTTGATGTATGAAAAGCCTTAGTTTGTAGACCAAGTACTGACTGGGTTGTTGGGCTTTTCTGAGAATGTTTTGAAAAGAGTGTGTATGTAGGATTCTTCACATGCTCAGATTTTTTCAGATTAAATTCCTGTCAAAAAGAATTTTCTTAACATTATCTGTCAATAATGATTTGATCTGCATTGTGTGATGGTTGTTTCTGCTGCCCAGTACTTAAGTTCTCAAGTGCTTCTACTTACAGGTTCTGCTTTTCACAAACCTTCTGCCGAGTTCCTTAGTTTGCTTGATGGCTTGCTTCAAAAGGATCCTCAGAAAAGGTAAACTCTATAAGCCCCCACAGTTGTTTCCATCATCATTTTTCACCTCTGGAAAAAATAATTGCAATAATACTGTATGTATAGTAATTTGTTGAGCACAAAGAATGCAAAAATCATTTAATCTCTCATAAATGTCCAAACTGTGCTCGCTCTTATATGACGATATGCAGCATCAAGTGTTTGATTATCTTTGTATTTTTGTAGCTAGTGCTAAACAGATAACTTTGTAACAAAATGATGGGCTGTTTTAAAATTGGGTGGCTTTGCTTTTCCTGGGGTATCTATGTTATGAGGCTTTGATTTATAGCTGATGTAGTTATATTTTTAAATAACATAAGTTTATAATTTATAGGGTAGTTCAGACAATGTAAATGTTGGGATTGGCTATGCATTTTCCTCCATTCTTAGTCTCACACCTCGATGTTACCTGAATTACCCATTCTGATTTGAGGCAAAAAGTTTGTCCTGTAAGAAAACATACTTGTTGGTCAATTAAAAGTGAACAAAAGGATTAAGTATTCTGTAGTGTCACTGGGTTCAAAACCTAGTCTGATATCTCTCTTTGGAGCTGTACTTTGGGTCTGATTTTTCAATTTCTTTGTTGCTTTTCAAAAGGCTGAAATGGACAGATATATTGCAGCACCCATTCTGGAAAGGATCCCTTAACCATTGTGATGCTGATTCTGCAGACGGCTGGTGCAGAAGCTCAAGGTACCAAATGTTCAAGGAAGACTTTTTTTGTACAGTAAATCTAAGTGAACCAATATTTACATACTTTTGTTTTGGTTTTCTGTAAGTTTGGAATTTCAGGTTATTAACTAATTGTTGGAGTGCTACACCATGCTGTGAACAGTTTAGGAATTACTTAGGAATTGCTTAGGAATTAGCCTACTAATGAACACTGTTCGCTTTCAACAGACTCCTCCTTCTTGGCTATAGAATGTTAACATTTACTTTGGAACTAACTGCTCTCATTTTTATTTGCTTCCATAACAGTGAGGCACAGTAATTTTATTTTTATTCATTATTGAAAGCTTTTGTGGACTCTGACAAATAGGGGTCAATTTTATCTCTACCGAGCTTTTCTTGTTTGTTTTTATGCATTAGGCTTAGAGCATCACAAAGCCTATCAGTACAGCTTCTTAGATTTGTGGTTCAGCTGTATATCCATGCAAATGGCAGCTGACCCATATTCTTTGCTTATGACATAAAGCATTAATCTAACAGGGTTGGTTTTTTTTTCTAAAATTGTAATACTCTACATGGCTATATAAGCAGAAAATCCCCAAACCTTTTGTGAGTAATAGGTTCTACGTATTAAAAGTTAGGCTTCTTTAAAACTTGTCCTATTTTACCGGGTTTTGGTTTTAATTTTAAATTGGGACATGTAGTGTTGATGTTTATGTTATTTTGTTCTAAATATTTGATACATTTAGGTTCTAATCGAGGGAATTAAAGTAAAAATGGCTTTCTTTTAGAATGCTGATTTTTTTTTTTTTGGTGTTCTATTTTAAAATTCTCTCTTGTTTAATACCTACTTCTGATACTAGTGCTGCAGTATTTTTACTACCATTTGTTTTAGTTTGAAATACAGGTCTTTGTTCTTTAATTTTATTACTGCTTTCACCACAAAGGTAGCTAAAAATATCAGGATTTAAACTTTATACCACAAAGTAAGAATTTATTTTAGCAATACTTGTTAGCCTCCACAACAGTGCTCATCTTTGAGAAACTCCCAGAGGATCAGATGAATCTTAATCTCCTATGAAATATTGTTTTATTTGACTTTAGTTTTGAGGGTTGTCTAATGCCTCTGGAATACTTGCTGAGGTCTGCACTAATAGAGACACATATGCCAAATGTAAGACATGGGCTTGACAGGAAAAAGAAGCTTAGTACTTTTTTCCAACTCTGTGGCCCATGTATTTATTTTCTTCACAATGTAGGTTTGATCAATATATGATACCAAGGAGATCCTTCAAGGAGGTTATACGATCCAGTTCCATGTGAATAGCAGAGGGGTATATTAAAAAAACCAAACAAAGAACACCCAAAAATCAATAAACTTGCAATTGTGTGGCATATAAATCATTAGGTAAAAAATTCGTTGCTTTTATTGATCTAAATCTAGCCTACAGACTTCATTATTAGAAGTATATTTGTTGTGACTTTTCCTGTGAAGATTGAATGACCTCTTAGGCTTTTAATACTTCTTTATAGCTCTGGTATTATGGGGTAATAATTTAGCTTCTCTAGTTTCTTTCATACAAGTTTTACTGAGGGAGCTAGAGAATTTTTAAACTTCTCCAAGTAATTTGCAGTAAAGTTATTGTTCATCATTGCCATTACTAATATAAAAAAGTATGTGTAGCACATATTGCAATAGTATGCTTTTCTACAGAATGACAGCTAAATCGTATGCTAATAATTGTAACAAATCTGATCTTTCATTAAACAGCAGTGAAGACACAGAATCATCTGTGTCTTGGATTGCCAGAGAGCCAGTGGATACTCACAGAGATCTACATAATGTGTCATCCTCAAGAGCAAATAATACACTACCAAGTGATTCTTTCAAAATAGGTAATATTATTCATTACATTATTTTGAATTATTTTGTGTCCTCTGACTTTTGTCAGTCTTACCAGTCTTATCCACTATGTTTTATTTCATTTTAATTTCTGAATGTAATTTTGTTTTGTCTTTTCAGTAGAAACTCAGACTGAATTGCGCCCAAAAAGTGCAATTGATGGTGAATCAAATGAATCAATATTTCTTCTCAGGTATGAAAACGTAAAGGATGATTAGAAAAGCCCCTAAACCCTTTATGGTTTGATGATTGATTTATTTTTTTTTTAATCTCTCCTGTCTCTTCAGATGCTTTATTGTTCTTTTTGTAACATTTTGTTGGTGTGTCTCCTTTTGAATTTTCTATCACCAGTGTACTTACTATTAAGACACCTTTGAAGACCTGCTAAAGCAGTGTTTGCCATCAAAGTAATATTTTTATGGCCTCATTACACTGATTTTTGGAAGTTGGCTTTTAATTTCATAGCTCTCTGTCTGAACAGAAGAATTTTAGAGCTTTCTTTCCTTCTTATTTCATATATATGAGAATATGTTTTGAATATGCTTACTTTAAATACACAAGAATAAGCACTCAGCTTGTGACCCATAATAAATTCTGCCTGCAGCTTTTCATCACCAGCTATTGGTAACAATCTACTAAGTACTACATAGGTATTAAATAAAAGAAGTGATTGATTTAACAGTGATTTGTTTTAGTCGAGACTGGATTCTGAAACTTTGTACTATCTTTCAAGCCAAGAAGATTATCTAGTTATATAGATTTTGTTTCTGTCCTCATCAAGCAGAAGTATTTCAGTTTAGAATGAAATATTCTTCCAAGCTTCTTACATAACCTGAATTAGGGCTATTGTACATGCTATCTTGTCTACTTTTCCAGTTATTTCAGTTGGTTTTAATAAAGTTTTCCTTCTCATCTCATTTACAATTTCTATTTACAACAAGACCCATGCTATTAGTAATGTGAAAAGGCTGTTGCTGTTTGCCTTAGAAAGGATGCTGCAATGGCATTACAAATACTTGGTATAACAATATGTAATCCAAATTATGTCAAGAATTAGAGTAGAAAAAAAGTATTTTTAAACCAAACATATTTTATTTACAATAAGTACATTTATTTTAAAATTAAATTTGAAATACATATGATTTTTAAAATGTATTCTTTTCTGAAATTATATTTGCTTGAAGGATTTGATTTCTTAAAGTCACATGTGCTGAAACTGAAGTTTTAAAACATTAAGATTAAAGGAAGATGCTCACCTGGCATTTACACCAGAATTTACTTAGCTGCTGAAGTGGTTAATCTGCTTTTGACAGCAGTATGTTCTTCTACATGTGCAAAGGGATTGGATTTCACTCGTTTGAACTAGCTCAATTCAGAGGTCACTTATCTTGTTTTAAACTGAGAAACCATCTGAGAGCTGGAAAAATAGGAAAGATTTTCTGTCTCAAACACATGTGAAAGCAAATTAGGTTTGGAAAAAAATCTATTTAATAAATCTACATGTGGGAACCCAGAAGAACTTGTTCATCCTCCTAGCTAGAAATCATACTTTGTTCTTCAGTTTAATAAATGGCTGCATAAACTTCTAAGCAGATCCTGATGTGTTTTTTACCATAGGCATCTGGACATTTTATCTAGGTAATAGAGAATATTTTGGCACCCCTTTGTTGTACTTTTTATTTCTCTTTCTGTTGAAAATAGATAAAAGATGCCTTTTTAACAAAATAAGGTGAAGAATGAGAATGACTATGTTAATTATTTGATCGCTGTTTTTCAGGAGTATCTTTAATATTGTTTGGTGCTTTGTTTTTTAATTTAGTTGCTTTCTCTAATAAAGCTGATTTTCAGCTAAATGTATATATTACTTTCTGCTAATCAAGAAAATAGGTTCATTTAACATTGTCAATTAAATTAGTTTTCTGGCCTGCTAATTTTAATAATTACAAAATTGATTTTACACACTTCTATTTAAGTTAATGTATACTATAAAAAACAAGTTCACTAGCAGCTTTATGAAAATCACAAAGTTTCAGTGTGTTCTGGTCTCTTCATTTTCTAATTAGTGAATGAGTTTTTTGGTGCTTGGTTTGGTTTTGGTGTTTGGGGTTTTTTTTTAAGAAAAAATGAAAAATAAACCTAGTTTTATTTTATTTTAAAGTTTGCCTGAATCCTAGTGCCTAGGAGTCAGGCAACCTTTAATTTCCTTTACTTAGTCAAGAGTTGGCAGTCAGAAGAGAATAACATGAAATAAATTGCAATTTTTTAAATCAAGTAAATTCGCTTCATATGTTGTTTGTTGCTAGGAATTAAAACAGTAATACTTTACCATCCAGTTTGGAGAACTGACTATGGGTGAGAAAATAATTGAATTGCATTCATTTAACCACATAACAAATAAGCAAACCCCCCAACAACAAAACCCAAAACACACAGCCCTTCCCAATTGTAACCAGCAAACAAATCCTGACCTTGTCAGGACATGTTTAAAAACAGGAAGTCCACATTTAGTTGATGGAGGAGACATAGCATCATTTGTGTTTGTCAACTTTGAAAGCTTACTGGATGGTATGAAAGTTTCACAAGGACAAAATAAAACTAGATTGTTGTGAAAGTCAAATCTGTGTTCTTTGCTTTTTTTGTTGTTTTTTGTATTCTTTCTTGTTTTAAGTTCTCGTCCGACTCCTAGAACTAGCACTGCAGTAGAAGTGAGTGATGCTACTACTGTCCGAATCCAAAATTCTCCACAAAGACATTCATGCTTAAAAAAGGTGAGCAGAAAAATAATATTAAGTAATGGTAGTATTTTTATGGTTAGAATTTTAGCCTGGAGTTTGTGGCAGTCAACTTTGTTCTTCATCCTTCCATAATTACAACAGCAAAGCAGTTCCTATGGTGTGCAAGTTATTAAAAAAATAAAATAAAATTGCAGAGCTTCAGATATAAGAGTTAAGCAAGAGGATAAGGGTTTTTTTTCTCCAGTGTATAAAAGGGATAATGTTTCCTTCTATCTTCTTTCTTCCTAGTCAACTTTTTTTAAACTTAGGTTGCAAATTTTGACTTGGTACTTTTTTCTCCAACATGTTTCTTTATCCTAATTTTTGGTTGTCCCTATCTGCTATAACACAAATACAAAGCAATTTAGAGCATGTATGTGGCCAAACTGTGTGGTATAATGTTGGAATTAAATATTTTGGGAATAAACATAAACTTGATTTTTTTGTACAAACCATTTTTAAAAAACTTTGTTCTTGTTCCAGGCTAAAAATATGTGCTCAACTCAGCAGGATATGGAGTCAACATTGAAAGAGCTCATTTACACTGAATCTGATCTTACCATAACACCAATCATTGACAATCCAAAGGTATAGCAAAATAAAACATACGATTCAGGAACTTGTGTTTGAGGGGTTTTTTTGCAGATAAATCTTTAATCAGGGTGCAACTCCTTTCCTGTATTTTATAACTCTCATTTGAAAGCAGTTCCACCCAGTCATCTGGCAAGCTCTCGTGTGATTTTTTTGGCAGTCTTTTATAACCCTATTGTGTCGTTAGTTTTGAGAACGGAGTTATTTTGGGATTGAATGTAATTATTAAATAATGTTTTACAAGAAATAGAAGCTACTAAATGCTGTGTTTTGTTTTCTGATAACTTGCTTTGATATCTATTACTTATATGAAAACAAAGCCAATTGTGTTTTGGTACATTCAAAACAAGGCCATCTAAGAAACCTTCTGGATTAGGAGTTATACTTTTACAGAATAAGTAAACTTTAGATGTCATAATGTTTCTAATAAATAGGAACTTTTCTTTTCCTGGAAAAGAGGACCTAAAGTTACAAGAAACGTCCATCCAAATTCTGTCATGTTTTCTCATGTGGTAACAGTTGTGATTGGTCTCCTGAGCAGAGACTGCCACTTGCCTGACAGCAAATGGAAGACAAGAAAAGAAGCACAGCTCTGCACTGGCACAGTGTAACGTGCATTTCTTAATGCATGTGGTATTGATAGAGTGATAGGAAAGATCCCCTTTAGTCTTCCTTCTCTTTCTGTGCAAAAAAAGAAATGAAGTCACGTAAGCAGCTTTACTCAGTAAGAGGCAGATGCAAGGAACACAACTTTTTCCATTGGAAGCAAGCATCTAACTCATTAGGAAAGCCTTACAGCCTTTAGTTGCTGTATTGCTTTAGTATAAAAGTGAGTTTGTTTATTGTTTTAATGGAATTCCTAACAGTCACAAAATTGAAAAATCTTACACAGTGAGGTGTAAATAACTACCCAGCAATACTCTTTTAATGTGTTTGGGGTGGGGGGTGATGTTACAAGTGGAGAATTTCAAAGGTAATGATGCCTTTGAATGTCACCTCTGTAAATTCTCTGTTCTGTCTCAGGGCTCTGACATGAAGCCGTTCACCGGTACTCTTCTTACTATAAGAGATGAGATTAGGGGTTAAAGTACATACTAATGTGCACAGGGAGACTAATCTCCTTTCCATGCTATGCCAGACTCAGAATTAATGCAAACTAGCCCACTAAATTCCAGGCCCATGTAACTGGAGTCATTGCATACTCGGCAATCTTTAGACTAAAGGATGACACTGACACCTGGTAAAGTTGAAGAGCTTGCAATTTAATATGCTGGAAAGGGATTTACTAGATACTGGCAGAATTTGAAAAGCTGAAATGTCAGCTTATATTGTGAAATTTCTCTGTGTTCTGCAGATCTGTGGAACTAAAGATGTTACCACTTTTTTTTTTTTTGTATGCTTTAGTTACTCAAAATCACATTCACTCAGTCACTGAGCAGTCATCCAATTTTATGACATACCAGAAAATGATGGGTTGTAGGGAGAAAACCCCATACCTCACACATGATTAGTTGATGCTAATATGAAATTTAATAGTCTAGAATTATCTAGTGTATGTATATGTATTTTCTGTATGGTAGTGGATTGCTAAAACGTTTCATGAGCTCTCAGCTGTATAGTTCCTTTCTGTAGCTTTTGAAACCCAAATGGAAACAGGATACAAATGTATCATGCATTTGTATGTATCCTTGTACAAGCAAGAAAAAATATAAAGAATGTAATTTTGTAATCCCATTTATGAAATAAAGAAAAAAAAATTCTTCAATTGAAATATGATCAAGTTATTAAATACATAAAGTTAAATCTCAGCTATCTGTTGAAAGAAATACCAGAAAATGATGGAAAATGCCTGCGTACTGAGCAGAGGTTTTTACTGCCATCCTGTAGAATTTTTGCATCTTTGTGTTCTTTTGTTCAACTACTTAGAGATTTCCAGAAATGGATTAAAACTATTTGTGATCTGTATGTTTATTTTTTTTCAGATAATTAAGCAAGTGCCAGTTAGATTTGACTTGAAAACTTCACATATACCAACATATTCAGGTATGGATCTGCCGAAGTTGTTAAGTTCTGCTTGTCCTGGTGAAACTCGCTATCACAAGGCCTACAGCCACCCTTTGTAGAATATGAGCTGTTGTAGTTGGAGAACTCATAACTTGTCTGAAACTGAATTTACATGCAAAGTGTTTTTTTAGCTAGACCAATTTTGAGCAGACTTTTCAAGTTCCAACAGTTATATCCCCTTCTTCTTTCTTCTGCTTTCTTCAGTTACAAGCTTCTTCTCAAAAGCTTTTAAATTAAGTAAACACTGTTTTAGTGGGAGAAGAGCAGCATATTTTTCCCCTGTATTATTTATTGAAAACAACAAAGATATTTTAACTGAAATAGCCAAATAGATTAAAATTTGACAAAGGTAGCGCAGCAAATGAAAACACAATCTGTGGTGTTGTTCTGCCAGAATGCTAGGCAGCCTTGCCAGTCCCACCTTTAATCATGAAATGTTGTAAGAATCATGTTCTGAAAGACAGTATGGAGTGCATGGAATTTGGGGTTTTGCCATTGTTTTTCATGTCTAGAAAGGCTGCTATTATTTCTGAGAACAAAAGGCTGCTCATTGTCATGAGTGTAACATTTCTTCCCCAGTAAAATTCCTTTAATTAAGGATGTATTATTATTATACTTTACTGTGCTTGAAGACGGATGTTGCCCAGATATGTTGTCCTTCTAGAATTCACATCACATCTCTTACTAGATGTAAAAGTTCCTTTTTTTCTTTATATAATGTATGTTATTGTTGAAGAAATTTTATAGTTGGAAAGTAACACAACTTCATCAGTCTCTAATCAAGATTGTAGTGACAGAAAACATTTTTAATGT
The DNA here is from genome assembly GCA_027925045.1 of Hypotaenidia okinawae. Taxonomy (NCBI): domain Eukaryota; kingdom Metazoa; phylum Chordata; class Aves; order Gruiformes; family Rallidae; genus Hypotaenidia; species Hypotaenidia okinawae. The sequence goes on along the minus strand of BSDF01000002.1, from coordinate 48,983,822 downwards.
AACTAGATCCTAGGCAAAAATGATCAGATTCAAGTACCTAAGGGGGTGATATTTTATTTCATATTGCATTTAAATAGCTAAATTACCAAGAGTGATATTCCTATATGTTTAACTAGTGTTGCCTGTATTGATTTAGTATGGGACAGTGTTTGTCGTCTTAATGCTTTCAGGGTTGTAGCTTTTTTTCTGGACAACTTTCTGATTGCTTTTGAAGATCCTGAATTTGATACTGCTTGTCAATAATTTTTAAAGACAGTGTGGGTAAAAATAAGATAAATACCCAAAATCCAAACCTTTTTTTTACCTTCAATAATGTAAATTATAATTGCCTTCATTAGTAGGTGTTGTTCCTTAAGTGTAAAATCAGAGTAAAATACAGAAGACATGGTCTTGAATCATAGAATATCAGAATGGCTTGGGTTGGAAGGGACCTTAAAGATCATCAAGTTCCAGCCCCCCTGCCATGGGCAGGGACACTTCTCACTAGACCAGGCTGCTCAAGGCCCCATCCAGCCTGGCCTTAAACCACCACCATTCACCACCTCTCTGGGCAACCTGTTCCAGTGCCTCACCACCCTAATAGTGAAGAATTTTTTCCTAATATCCAATCTAAATCTACCCCCTTCCAATTTAAAACCATTCCCCCTTGTCCTATCACTCCATGCCCTTCTAAAAAGTCCCTGCCCAGCTTTCCTGTAGGCCCCTTGAGGTACTGGAAGGCCACTGTAAGATGTCGCTGGGGCCTGCTCCAGGCTGAACGACCCCAACTCTCTCAGCCTGTCTTCATAGGAGAGGTGCTCCAGCCCTCTAATCGTCTTTGTGGCCCTCCTCTAGACCCGTTCCACCTGTTCCATGCCCTTCTTATGTTGGGGACTCCAGAACTGGACCCAGCACTCCAGGTGAGGTCTCACAGGAGAGGACTAGAGGGGCAGAGTCACCTCCTTTATTGGTACTGGAGTGTATCAAGATGGCAGATAAGTTTATTAATAAATAGCTAACCAAAACTGAGGGCATGTATGGCTGCTAAAATGAATGTATCCCTTGAGACTCTTAAAGATGTCTTTGAAAAATCTCTATTCATGTAACAATGGTCAGGGAAGTGAACCACAGGATTTATGTTAATTGTCCTATTAACTTCTTTTTGTTATCCCTGAAGTCATCTATGTTCTGATACTACTAGGGCTTAACTAGATGGGTACCTACCTATGTGAGTAACTGTACACATTTTCAGTTTATTTGTTCTGAGGAGATTTTGCTGACTTTCATTATTTCATTTCAAAGTTACTCTAATGAAACTGCACATTCTTATCAAGAATTAGTAATTATTAAAGGCAACAACTACTACTTTTCCTAAATATAATGCCTATAAATGTTGGCTTAAATGAGAAAATCCAAGGACTTTCAAAAATCTTTTTAGGCCTTTATTGCTACATTTTTATGCTTTGTTTCTATTCTGTTTTGTTTTATATAATCTCCAGACATGAATTATAACGTGCTTGTTTAATACATTAAGTACTAATATTATAATTAGATTCAAACTTTGGAATTTATTCCTTTTTATGTTACTTTCCTGTGTGTTAAAGCAACATCAAAGGTTGTTTATCTTTAACTAACTGCTTGCTTCTTATGGTTAGCTGAGAAGTTGTCATCTATGGAAGACACGGACTGGAATGACTTCTTGCAACGAGTGTGTTCACTTCTTGATTCCACTGAGAAGAATACAGGAGCAGCACGTTCTAAACTGAACTTACTCTATTACCTGTGTACTGTGGCTGTTCACAAGGAGGTCGCAAGCCGACTAATTAGCTCTCAGCTGGTAAATAATAAAGCTTTGAAGGAATAGACATGGTTTACATACTTGGTGTTGTAGCAAAAATCAGCTGCTTTTAGTTATATTTCAAGAAATTGGTGCTGTACTGACAAATAGCATGGCAAATTAAGTACAAAATAATGAAAATAGTGACAAAATGCCATGAATGTTTTTTTTAATAGCTGAGGGAAACTAATTCTTTCTTTTGGATTTCAGATGCATTTTACATATAGATTTGTTGTCTGAGTAAAAATACAAGAATAAACACTAACTTTGATGGAGAGCGTGAAATGACATATGATGAAATGTTTGTCTTTGTAAATCATTAAGTGACAGAGAAGACTGAAAAAAGTTCATGTTTGAATTGTTAGATCAATTTTATTTGGCCATATATCTATAAAGAACAGCAAGAAGAACTTAGTAAAGGACATACAGTCAATCTTGCGCTGTTCTCTGAAGAGTACCTTGTGTCTACCTAAAAGGTGGTTCCACCTTTCAAGAACCATTTTCTACCAGACAATGTTACTAGTAGCCTTTGTAGTTGTTTAACATACTTCTCAGAGTATTGTGAGTGCAGAAGAGGAATGGAACTATTTTTCCTATATAAGAGCGTTACAGAGGCGATCATGAGATGTGCATTTTTTCAGTTTAATATGAAGAAAACTACTTTGTTCTCCTACATTTCTGCAACTGCAGCTAAATCATATTCTGATGTGTCATGGTCAGATAGAGAGTTATTGAGGGCAAAACTGCACCACCAGAAAAGTTCAATGAAGAGCATTCAAGTTGGAAGTAATAGTAGGTCTAATGCCATAGAATTCTGATGAAAACAGGAAACAGAATTGCTGGAAGGTTCTCCTTTATTATTGGAGAATTTTGGGGGGGGGGGGCACAACAATCCGAGGACCAATTTGCCAATTAAATCATTTAGAAATGAGTTTGTAACTATGCAGTTTGGTTCTTAAGTGTCTGATTATGCGTGATAACAGTCCATTAGCTATTCTAGTATTTGCCAGCTATTTTTGTCCATTCTCACAAAATAAATTTCATATATTAAGTACATATTGAGCAATACCCTGTGATGATGTCTCTGTAGATGAAAGTATCAAAGGTTTTTCCTCTGCATAGACTTATTCATAATAGAAAAAAGATTTTTATTTTAATACATTAATATATGTTTAGTGGGTTTGTTTAGGGCAAGAATTTAGAAAAATTGTATTGCTACTCTTAGTGTTTTAGGTTTTTTTAAATTAATGCTTAGACTATATCTATGTATTTGTGTATGACAATACCTTTTGTAAACATTACAGTATGTATTATAGTACATTTTTTTAAAAATACTGATATTTTAATTTTTTTCTTTATCATTGGGATATGTCAGACTGCTGAAAAACTAAGTTTTATGTATCTTATTTTAGTTTCCTATATTGATACAACAGCTGCGTGCAGCCACCAACTGGGATATGTAAGTAACAATTATTTAAAATTATTTTGTCAAATATGGAATTATAACTGAATTTTATTAAAGATATTCTTTAAAATAGTATTTAAGGATTATTTTAGCCTGTCAGACTGTTGTGGTATGTGACTGGCAATATCATAGTGTATATAACAATTTTTTCAGCACTGAATTAGTATATTGCTATTTCACAGGACCAAAGGTTACAGAAAATGTTATCTAAAAGTCATATAATTTATTGTATCAAAATAGTGTTTCTTAAATTCACTGAATAAACCAACCCATACCATGTAGTAGTAAAATTACTACAGTGGTAGCTTTTTCTTTAAATGCCTGCCAGAAATATTTCAGTGGGATAGTGCCCTCTGCTGTTTGTTTCATAAATGTTTATTTTATTATTCAAATTTTTTCTTCAACGAAACATTTACAACTAATTTACTGATACAGACTTAATTTCTGTTTTGTCAGTTATACCAATTTTTTTAACCAATTTATGGGGGTTTTCTGTGTTATAAGAAAACTAAATATGAGCATGACTAATTAGTAAGACTATAACAAATTTAATAATCTGGATTTTTCTGTGCCAAAGGAAAGAAATGTCTTTATGTGCGAATTTATTGCTGTAAATAGTACTTCAAATATTTCCTGCCCTTAGTAATCTGTGTAAAATATAAACAAGACACAAATGATATGAAATTTTTTGAAATAGTTTTTCTGCAACTACAAAAGATTTATTTGATATGCAGACGTGCCAAAGCGGCTCGAGTGATCGGTTTGCTGGCATTGCACACTGATAGTCTTGGAGAAAATGTACCTGTTTCTGAGGTAACTTTCCATTATTTTGGGAGGAGAGGGGGACAGGGATGGAAGTTTTACTATTTGTCAGAAACATTCAGAGCTTTTTGTTTTGGTTTGGTATTTTTATATGTGTAAATGGGACTAAAATTAATTCAGTTAATGAAATATATAAATATTTGAGTTCACTCTTTGTAGTTGTGGTTCTGATCTTTACTAACCTGTGGTAGGACTACCCACCTATGATAAAACTCTAGCCCTTTTCTCTCTTGAAGTAGTCACTCTCATAGTTCTTGTGTTTGTAACAAGAAGAAAGTATTGACATTTGGTTTTGCTGGTATAAGAATAATGCAATTGATTCTCAGAAATCCTTTTTTTCCCAAAAACTAATAGAGATCAGACTAATTTGAGATTCCTCAGAGTCATGAAGGGCAAGTACTTTTATTCGCAGAAGAAAAATATTTTAAATCCTTTTTTTAAATATTGCATGCTTAGTAGTTGATTTAAACAGAAGACTGAGGAGACATTGTGATCTTACTGTCCTTTTTTTCATGTGACAGGTACACAAATTGCATAAATTTGACAATCTGCTATTTAATAGCTGTCCAAAGTGTGAATGTGACATTATTTCTACTTCAGGAGTTGGAGTCAGGATTTGAAAGTAATAGGTGTTTGAATGTGAGAAATAACTGCCAAAAAATGTTGTGATGGTTTGACCCTGGCTGGAGGCCAGATGCCCACCAAAGCCTCTCTGTCACTCCCCTTTTCAGCTGGACAGGCTGAGGGTCAGGAGTCAAGATAAGGACAGGGAGAGTTCATTCCACAATCAGTGTCATGGGCAAAACAGACTCAGCACAGAATAAAGGACAGAAAACTCTCTAATTTATGACACTGCCCTGCACACCCAGTGACACCAGAGTTGGGCAATGAGAAGTGTGGCCATATCTTAAAGCACCTCCCCCTACCCCTCCCTTCTCAGCAGACTTCACTTTAGTCATGATTTTGATCCCTTCTTCCCCCCATTGTGGCATGGCGAGGGCCAGGGAATTGGGGTTTCAGTCAGTTCCTCATGAGTTGTTTTCCTTCTTAGCCGGTGGGGGGCATTCCACATACCCTTCCCCTGCTGCACCCTGGAGTCCCACCCATGGGAGACAGTCCTCCATGAATGCCTTATCCAGCGTGGGGCCTCTCCATGGGCTGCAGGTGGGATCTCTGCTCCCCATCATCTTCCATGGGCTGCAGGGGGACACCCACTCCACTGTGGTCTTCTCCATGGCCTGCAGGGGAATCTCTCTCTCCAGTACCTGGAGCACCTCTTTTCCCCCTTCTTCACTGACCTTGGTGTCTGCACAGTTTCTTACATCTTCTCACTCCCCTCTCTGGTGGCAAAAAGCAGCTGCTTGCATTTTTTTCTCCTAAATGTGATTTCCAGAGGCGCTGTGACCATTGCTGATGGGCTCAGCCTTGATGAGTGGTGGGTTTGACCTTGAACCCAGCTGGTGTTTGCTCTGTCAGGTCCAAGGGAAGCTTCTAGCTGCTTCTTGCAGAAGCCACCCCTGCAGCCCCCCTCCACAAGAACCCTGCAATGAAAGCCACAACAGCTGTTTAGCACTAATACATTCAGTGATAGTTTTCACAGCTTTCCAGTTTCCATTGTAGAACATAGAAATATCCTAACCTGCTTTGTGTATGCAAAAGCAAGAGATTGAAGTATTTTTACATTGAGCTATATAATATATTTTTGTTCAAAATGTTACTATTTTGGTTTGGTATGGGATTTTTTTATATGAACATAAATATCATTCACAAATGGAATTTAGCATTTTAAGAAATATTTCAAAAAACAAGTCTGAGACCAGTGACATTTAAACTGAAGGACTAGAAAAAAAATATTTTCATTATCACTTTCTGGTGCCATTCTTACGTGAATTAAAATTATTTTTTATATATATTAATAAGGATTTTTAAAATTAACAAATCTGAGTTATAATACTATTCAATAAGAGTTTACAGTGCTTGCTGTAATGACATTAATTCCAGTGTTTTTCTCCCAAAATAATATCTCTGAATTTAAAAAATATTTTAGAATGCTTACAGAAAATTACAATGAGGGAAAAAAAAAAGAATCCTAATAGTAAGATAGCAACATAATCTAAAATTACTTTCTGTGATCCAGGTTTTGCAGACAGCAGATTTAAGCTCCCTATGTATTGGTAGTTGGTTCTGGATTGTTTTGTTTTCCATTCCTAGTAATTTCTAACATTATTTGCTTTTTTGACCCCTGGTGAATAGAGATGATCTCTCTATAGAGTTATCTCCTATAACCCCAAAATTTTGTTCCCAAGTGGAAAAAATCAGTTCAGAACTCATGAGGATGCAATTCTGGAGTTATTTTTGTGTCCTGTGTGTACCAGGCTATGTACACTGAGTTTTCTTTCAAATTTTTATTGCTTAATAACAGCACCTTGGCAGTTCTTTCTTGCCCCAGTACATACTCATCCAGTTATTTGTGATACCTTTTGTACTTTTAAGGTACCACAGATCCTAGTAGAGACTCTTGCAGGACAACACTGCTGGACCTTATGTATTGAAGTCCTTAGTTTCTACTTCCTACTATCTCCTACTCAGTCATACATTTATTTAAGGATAGTTCCTCTATGTCTGAGGTTGAATCAGTGCCACTAACTTTTGTGGTGGTGGTGTTTAAATGATTTATTAAATAGGAGCAACATTAAATCCTGAAGAAGTAGAAAACTTCAGGAAAGAAAAGAAGCTCCACCCTCATTTTACAGGCTAAAGTAGGCTTTCACATACTGTATGCCAAAACCCTTTATTTTTTTTGTTTTTGAAGAACTAATTTTTCCACTTTAATTTTATATGTTTTTAAAATTTGCATTCAGCAATTTGTTTCAAATGTAACCACCAGAGGCCACTAAAACTCAAAAAAATTACAAGTAAATTACTATTTCATATTCTAGACAAAGATGTAACTGTGGAACTGTGTACTGTCTTTATTCTGCTGATGTATTCTAAAATATAGGTCATATTAGAAAAAATCAAAATAAATGAATATTTATAGCAGAATTCACTTGCAGTTGATCTATTTCCAGTTAGTATTTTTTGAAGAATACTGCATTGATTAGAGAAAATGAGATGGATCTAAGAATACAGTAGGGACATTGATCTCTTGTATATTTATATTCAAATCACATTTTTATATTGAAGATGAAGACATTTTACATGCAATTTCTTCTATCTGGCAGTTGCAGTGGAAGTTGTTGATAGGTCAGGGTTTTTTCTGACTCTGTAATATGGTTTTTCTTTATCCATGGAATTTCCCTTTAAAAGTCTGAAGCATTGTTTTCTCCTATTTGCTCCTAGATATCTTAGGAAAACACCTAGATATTAAAGTTTTATCTTTGTACTTGTGTTTTGAAACTGGTTATTCAGAAATAAGATTCTGTGGAAAAAAAGATTCTTTCCAGGATTCTTGGAAAGAAAAGTCTACTTATTCTTCATCTTACAGAAAGAAAAATTCTTCCCAAATGTTTACATCTAAGTTGTCTTATTTATTTAAAGAAGCTATTTCTGCTTCTCATCTGTGAATAGATTGGGCTCCTGCCATCTAGGACACAACCACTCTGATGTGAAATTTCAGGCTGAGTCTTTTATTTTAGTAAGAGGTGGTAGAGCAACTTCACAGAGTGGTTCCATGCTGGGAAGCAGCGTCCTTCTTCCTCTGGTAGGAGACCAGTCTCCCCCATCTTGAGTCTCTCTCTGCCTGTCCTTTTGGAGCCAAAATCTTGTCCTTTTCCTGACATCTTTTGAATTTACTAATTGGGAATATCATTCTCATGCTATGACCTAGGCAGCTATGCCTGGTTTTGTTACAGATCTGAGTCCACTCTTCTACTGAGTGTTTATAGGGCTCAGAGAACCTGGTGCAGCCTTCACACTGCAAGTTTCTTTGCAAAGCCTTTGGCTTATGGAATTCCATGGCCAGATTAACAGACTAAATATCCAATAAAGAATGACATCCTATTAGAATTTCTCCATAATACTGAGTTTAGAACATGATTCCTTTGTCAGAGCGGTGAACTATACTGATTTCTGTGTTCACCCAAATCAAAGATCCATACAATATGAGCCTTTTTATTTCTGATTTTTTAAAGTAAGATATGGTGATTGTTTTCTATGGTTACAAAACAGCTGCATCATTAAATGTGCAGTTTTATGACCTGTAAACTCGTATTTTGACTCTAGCTGGTATCTACTTTGATCTAGGTATATAGCTTGTTGACACTCAGATTCATACAGAATGCTAATTTTAACTCATGTTCCTAGCTTATTTCTCTGATAACTCCCATTTCCAGGCCTATCCATGTCTGCTTATATTAAAAGGAGATTCAAATAAAGACGGTTTAATCTGGTCACTTATTCCCAACCTGTTTATTTTTAACATTGTATTAGTGTATCCTTGTTTGTTTTCTTCAAGGGCACTTTCCTTGTTTTGCCCTGATACCTCTGTCCTGGTTTCAGTCAGGATAGAGTTAACTTCATTTGTAGCAGCTGATGGAATGCTGTGTTTGGGAGTTAAAATGAAAGCAGTGCTGATAACACCCTGATGTTCTTAGTTGCAGTCAGACAGTCAAGGACTTTCTCAGCTTCTTCCTATTTCTCTATTCATGAGAAAGGAGGGGCGAAGCCAGGACAGGTGACCCAGATGGGCCAAAGAGAGTATTCCATGCCAATTGCGTCCTGCCCAGGATAACGGGGGGCTGAGGGGAGGAAGAAGAGGGGCGGTGGCAGGACGCGTGCTCCTTGGGGGGACGGTCGGGTTCCGGGACAGCTCTGGGTGGTCCGGCCTGAGTTGTGTGGTTCGGGGAGAAACTGCATTGGGTATCAAGAGTTTCATATTCTTTTGCTCTAAAGTCCTGTTAGCATGGTTATATTTTATCTTTCTGTTCTCTTAGTAAACTATCCTTATCCCAACCCACGGGCCTCTTAGTTTCTTGGTTTTGGAGTGATTTGCCCCTTCCTTTTCCCTTCCCTTGTTTCCCCCTTTTTCCCTCTTCCCCTGCTCTTTTACTTTAAGGAGCAGGCAGCTGCGTGGATCTCGGCCCACAGCCGGGGGAAACCACGACAACCTCTTATGTGAAAAAAAAAACCAACAACCAAACCCAAACCACAAACAAACCCCACCACAATTAAAAAACAATACAATAAAATCTGTAGGCAATGGATGGAAGCTGTAGCAGAGTACTTACACCCGCATTCTTGGAGAATATATTAAGACCTATTATCATAATTGTAGGAAAACCTCTTCAGAAAAAATAATTTTATTAATCAAGTTTATTCGACTTGCTTCATGTTTGAAGTCCAAACCAAAAGTTGATAGTAGAAAACAAGGAAATTCTCAGGTAGGGAACTGAAAACTTACATTGTTGATTGCAGGATTAAATAACTTTTTGCCTTCTTCTTAGATTAGGGGCCCAACCAAAGCAAAAACTGTAACATTTCAAAGGACATTTAATTGACACTCTTTTCATAGTCAATTAAATGTGCTCTATTTTCCTTGAGAGATGAAATAGTGCAGAATCACAGAATGATGATTAATTTTCCATTAAAATGACATCAGTGGTGCTGCCAGTATGTCTGTTGAAAGAGTCTTCAATTTAGTTAGCTCTTATGATAGTAAAAACTATTGTGATTTTTTTTTCTACAACTCTGTTATTTTTGGGATAATAAAGAACTATGTCCCTAGGATACTTTTCTTCAGTAGATAAATATCCATGTCTCTGGAAGGTAAAAAAGTGTCTGGCACACTTTTGCCCATGTCTTCAGTATTTAATTCAGGATTCTAAGCATAATTTATATTCCTTTTAAATGAAATTCTCCTTCAGCTGTTTCTATCTGAACTATTGTAAGCTTCAGAGAAACTTAAGGGAGAATGAACGGTGACATAAAGTCGGACCCTAAATTCACAGTGTGGTGGTTTAGGCCTGGCTGGAGGCCAGACGCCCACCAAAGCTGGTCTATCACTCCCCTTCTTAGTTGAACAGGGGAGAAAATATATATTAAGAGGCTTAGGAGTCAAGGTAAGGACAGGGAGAGATCATCCTGTAATCAATGACATGGGCAAAACAGACTCATAAAGACTTTAGGAAATCGGTGGGCAGCCAGATACTGAGTTAAGAGAGAAGACAGCTTCCCATCAGATGTTTTGATATTTCACTTCCCACCCCTACATCTGGGAACTTTCTGGCAGAGACAGAGAGAAGAGAACACATATGTGTGGACAGTCAGTTGTTGGCGAGATGTGGTACTTGAGTTTTGAGAGACTGGTGTGAACCTCTGATGTGCCAATCTTTTTGCATCCCAAATATATATCCAAAAGTCACACACTGTTATACAATAGAGAGAATTATTATTTTACTCTATGTACTTAGCTTTAGAGCAAGAGCATGTATTTGGGGCTGGTCCTGTTAGACCTGAGTATTGTACACATTGAGCTTTGGGATATTTGGGTTTTGCATTTCTTTGCTTAGATGAGATGGAGGGGTTTTGTGTGGCAGGGGTAGGTGTCTCAAAAAAGTCCAAATTCATAATCAGCACTATGATTAGAAGGAGCTTTTCGTTTTATATCAGGCTCATTTTAACTTGCATCTCTTCTGTCATTCAGCTTGATGTGCAAAGGCTTGTGCTAGTCTAAAGGAGGAGAAAGAGCAAGGTTGAGGCTGTTTTTATCAATGATGGCACTAGTTATACTGGCTTAAAATGACCAAAATTATGGTATCAAACTCAACACGAGTATTGATATGTAACAAATAAGATAGTGGCACAGACTACAGGAGTGTGTGTGCATCTTCACATTTTTCTTACTCTACTTTCTTAGAAGAAGAGTATATTCTTGTAAATATTGCTGATATGGTCAATGCTTAAAAAGTTCTAAGGCAAATAAATCCCTGTGGGTGCATTCCTCTTCTCTGTCATTCATTCACCTGTCTTGCATTTAATTTAATTACTAGAACTAGATGGAGAAGTGAGAGCTCTTTCTTTGAAAAGTACATTTACATGCCTATCAGTATAATCAACCATATTCAAAATCTGACTGGTCTTAGATTTGCACCCTACTTTTAAAGTTTTAATGTGTTAAAATACCTTTTTATTTTTTTAAAGAAAAAAAGGAGTTTAATTGAAAAAAAATGTGTTCATATTTTTGGAAGTGCTGAGGTCTTTTGTTTCCTCCTTGAGCAATCAGATAGCATGAAAGGTACTACAGCATAAAACGGAGTATTTTAACTTAAATACTACTCTAGTTACTAGATATGACTTTATAATTATAATGTCAAATTCTTTTCTGATTGCTATTTCCTGATGCATCTTTTATTTTCAATAGCTGTTTCCCAGAATCTCTGTTAGATATTACAGAGTTTGTGGCTCAGTGTCCAGTTTTGTTTATCCACAATACTCCATCAGCCTGGGTTTTAAGGTAGAGGCTGGGACATCTGCCTTGTCAACTCTTACTGGAACTATGCCCAATATCTGAAATACTGTAACACTATGTCCATCTATCTCAAAAAATGGCACTGACAGAGTTAAAGATGATTTTGAGGAAAAATAACAATGATTATGTAGTAGACCTCTGAGAATACTGTAGAGTGTCAGATTCTTTAGTAAAAATATGTCTTTGAATTATCCTCAAGTGCTGAGTGATATTGGGAGCTATATATTGGAATGTTTTTCCTGTATTGTAGTTTAAGAATAAAGACACTTCATGAACTTGAAAAGTGGTAAATTAATATCCAAAGAGAGGCTGCATAATGAGGAAAGCAGTGCCTTTCCACATGAGAGCATGATAGCTGGAACATTTGCAGATTTCAGATAATTCTCAGTAAGTGTTGATGTGGGTAATGGTAGTAGACTTACAAAGTGCTAGAAAAACATTTCTGAAAGCTTCTAAAGGTGCAGGCTGTCCTAACCTAATTGGAGTAAGGAGATCATTTAGCTTGGAGGTCCAAGGTCACTTTGAGGCTTTTTCGTACCTTTTTTTAAGAAAAAGTATGTGGATCTCAGCACTCAGAAAGCTAAAAAGCAGTCTTGATCCACTTGACAGCTGCTTAGCATTGTGTCTTTTTATTCACAAAGATTTGTCTTGTGAAGCCATGCTTTCTTTCCATATATATTGGTTTTACACAATTGAGTTACACCTTTTTTAAAAAAATAAATATATTATCATACAAACCCATAGTTTACTGTCACAATTCGTGTACAACTGATACAGACATTGACTTATGTCAAGTTCTTGTTTGCATTTATTGAATGTATTGTTTATAGCTGGGGGAACTCACAGAATCACAGAATTAGAATGTTGGAAAAGACCTTTAAGATCATCGAGTCCAACCGTTCCCGTCCTATGCTAAACCATATCCCTGAGTACCTAGTGTACCATCTACCTTTTTAAACACATCCAGGGATGGTGACTCAGCCACCTCCCTGGGCAGCCTGTTCCAACAACTCTTTCAGTGAAAATACTTTTCCTAACATCTAATCTGAACCTGCCCCGGCACAGCTTTGTGCCATTTCCCCTTGTCCTATCACCTGTCACTCATCTGCCTTTAGCCCATCTGCCTTTGGCATTGCTGTGTAACTTGGTTATTTCAGAAGTAAACTTATTTGTATGAAAAAAGTAGAAAGCTAAAAAAGCCTTCCATATTGGAGTGACACACTGAAAACAAAATGTTACCTTCCTTCTGTGTACCCATGCTGTGAAACTAATGTACAATTCAGGCATAAGATTGTCATATTTAAGTTCCTTGTGTATAGAATAACACATCTTACATCAAAGAAGACTTTAAAAAGATTCTTTGCAATTGGTTATAATGATGGAAATGTTTCATGTCTCACCAGACAGCTTGTAGGGCTGTTTTCAGTTTATATGCTTTCCTGTAATCACAAATTTTCATTGATTCCAACCATTTGATATCTTTTCCCATCTTTACTGTAATATTTCTGCAACACAAGCTGTGAGATTTCTGTTTAAAGCTTAGCACAACTGCTTTCTGGACTCGTGGTCCTTCTCACTGTATTGCTTTTTAAAGTGGGAAATGCTTTTTGTTTTGACTTTTCATTGTTTTAACATTGCATAGTCATTTTTCTCATACAGTTAGCTATTTGATATTATTACAGGTAAAGAAACATAATTATCTCACAAAAATGCTGTTAAATAATGACTTCTTTAATGCTACATCCAGTATTTGAAGGTTAAAACTCAGTATTTTACCTATTATCATAAAGCAATCTTAAAACAATTCCATTATTTCTTCCATTTGGTCCATTGTCATAGAATCATGGAATGTGTTAGGTTGGAAGGGACCTTTAGAGGTCATCTAGTCCAAACCCCCTGCAGTAAGCAGGGACATCTTCACTAGATCAGGTTGCTCATCAAGCCTGCCCTTGACTGTCTCCAGGGATGGGGCGTCCACTACCTCTCTGGGCAACCTGTTTCAGTGATCTTTCACTCTCAAATTGAAGAGTGAAAGATCCAACCTAAATCTCCCCTTTTATAGTTTAAAACCATTTCCCCTCATCCTGGTGCTACATGCCCTTCTGAGCAGTTCTTCCCCAGCTTTCTTATAGGCACTTTTCAGATATTGGAAGGCCACTATAAGGTCCCCTGGAGCCTTCTCTTCTTCTCCAGGCTGAACAAGCCAAACTCTCTCAGCCTATATTCATAGGAGAGGTGCTCCAGACCTTTGATCATTTTTGTGGCCCTGCTCTGGATGTGCTCCAACATGTCCATGTCCTTCTTGTGTTGAGGGTTCCAAAGCTGGACACAGTACTCCAGGTGTGGTCTCACCAGAGCAGAGTAGAGGGGTAGAATCACCTCTCTCAATCTACTGGCCACACTTCTTTTAACGCAGCCTGGGATGCGGTTGGCTTTCTGGGCTGCAGATGCACATTGGTGGCTCACGTCCAGCTTCTCATCCACAAGTCCCCCAAGTGCTTTTCCTCAGGGCTGCTTTCCAGCCCATCATCTCCTAACCTGTAATGTCCCAACCCATGTGCACGATCCTGCACTTGGCTTTGTTGAACCTCATGAGGTTGCCCTGGGCCCACTTCTCCAGCCTATCCAGCCTATCCAGCAAGCAATACAGTTCTGAGTCCTAATTCATTAAAGTATTTTCTATTTCTAGCTAAAAGTAATATTTTTTCATTGTAAAATATTAGTTTTCTAAATTACTGGTTATTATATATATTTAACTTAAATTTTATGCTAGTCAAATAAGTTTCTATGTTTTAAACTGGTTGTTCCTCTGTCCTGGATTATTCCTAGGTAGCTTTTACAGATGAGTGACTCCCATTGAAGGGAGTTTTACATGCACGACAGCTGTAGAATCAATCATTTCTTTCAATGTTAATAGAGTTATGTCAAGTGAGACCTAAATTTACTCCAAAAACCTGAAGCACATCATCTCTTCTTTTCCATTTCAGAACTAGAAATATGCAAAGAAATTTCTACTGTGCAAAACCTCTTAAGAAACAGAGCTTGACCCAATAGTTCTTACGGTACAAAGCCCCAACAAAACAACAAGCATAAATGTTAGGCTAATAAATAATGCTTGTAGTGTCAATGTTCAGTTACGTTTTTCCTTCAATTCAGCTGTATAGAAAACATATAAATAATAATGTATGTTTTAGCTTTTCTGTCACTATATACCAAATTCTTCTTTCCCTGAGAGCAGAGGTTTTTACGACAGTATTAGGGAAAGAAATACTTCATGGATTAGCTTGTGCAAATCATCCTTTACTGGGGCTGCAAAGAATAAAACCTGGGAAGTTCTTTGATTTGGAAGGCAGCTGTAGGATTCTTGAATAGGATTTACCTTTTTGTCTTGATCCCAGAGTGATAAGCAGTTTCAGGTTAACTTGCTTCCACAGGAAAATGATGATTATGAGAAGCGCACCACGTACCTGACAGCTACCTTTATTATGTCTGTACTGTGTAGTGGGAAGCTTAGTTTTTCTGGCTGTTGTACTATGTGGGCTTTTGCTGAACTAATCTCTGTTCCTCCTCTGGCATCTCCTTTCTGAGGCTTTAGAATATACTTGTGTCCTATTCTGTCTATGGATGGAATAATTTTGCCTATATTTGTTGTATTTGGGAATCTAAACTGGTAATGTTTTGTGGCTTCTTGGACGCTTTCGGCATCATTCATACACACAGAGCAAGATAAACTGAACATGCATTTTAATTTTTCTCTTAAAAAAAAATCAAAACAAGTAAAATCAAATCCTGTACAGGATTTGGTACCTCACCACCAGAAGGGTGTTTATCCAACAGTAAAAATGGAAAGGTTCAGCCTTTCAGCAGGACTAAATGCATGTGATCTTAACAAATAAAATGTCAGACATTTTATCAGTTACCTTTGGGAATACACCCTTAGCTTTCTTGGTAAAGCTTGTACTCTTGAGAACATTGAGAACTGTTTCATAGGAAAAAAATTCCAAATACTCTAAAGCCCCAAGAGCAGGTACTGCCTGCCTTTCCCCCTCTTTATTTAAAATTCAGCAACTAAATCTGTATGTAGAAAATGCAGGAGGAATACTTGAATACATGGCTAACAAGCAGACCCATCAGTAACAGAGCCTGTTTTCTTGAGAATTGACTTACTGCTGGCTGACTTTTAAGCTTAATTACTCAAAGGCTGCTATTTAGCATATTCACCTCTTCCTTTGTTAGCTATCACAAAGTTTAAACAGAAAATCCTTGGTTTTGGAGGGTGTGTTCTGTTCCTATGTGTAGTGTTCAAAATGTTTTCATATAGGTATATTCTCTGTTTAAAAAGAAATGAGTTTGCACCACAGCCTTTCTGTCACTTTTATGTTGCTGTTTTACTTCTAGAGGTTTAAAAAAGGCAAATTATTTTATTTTAAAAAGGCAAATGTTTTTATTTAACTTGTTTTTTAAACTTTCGTTGTTTGGTAGAAATTGGCCAAGAGCTTTCAAGCGATCACAGAGAAGGAGACAATGCTAAAATGCTTGTCTAAATGCTTCTCTTCTTTTCATGGTACTCCAGTTTTCATGAAAATAATTCATCAGAGTATAGAATTTTGTATGGTTGTACATCATGGGATGGAAAGAGAGATGAATTTGTCATGTGCTTAAACTAGATGCTTTCTATCCACAATGCCAAAAAAATACTAGTGAAAGACTTTGGTCATTGCTTGTAGCATCAGGTTTTGTTGTCACTTTCCCTTTCATCCTGTAGGCAAACTTTGTGATATACACTGGAGATAGAGTGAAAAGCTAGATGAGCTAGATGGAATATTGTTTCTGTAGTTAAAATAACCTAGTAAGAACAATTTTTTTGTTTTGTTTTGAAAGTGGAAGAAGTATTTGCTTTTTTACTTTGCTGCAGTTTCAAGCAGAACCATCAAATGCATTCAGAAAATGAATCATGAAGTTAGCATTCTCACTGTGGGCAAGAGAGGCCACACTGAACATTTTTTCATGCCTAAGCTTCTTGACATGAAACACACGACTCTTTATATTAATGCTGGAAAACATGCATTTGTGTGAGGTTATAAATCATAGAATCACAGAATTGTAGGGGTTGGAAGGGACCTCGAGAGATCATCGGGTCCAACCCCCCTGCCAAAGCAGCTCCCTAGGACATTTCACCCAGATAGGCGTCCAGACGGGTCTTGAATATCTCCAGAGAAGGAGACTCCACCACCCCCTGGGCAGCCTGTCCCAGGGCTCCCTCACCCTCACTGTGAAAAAGTTCTTCCGCATGTTGGTGCGGAACTTCCTGTGCTCCAACTTGCAGCCATTGCCCCTTGTCCTGTCTCCACAGACCACTGAAAAGGGGCTGGCTGATTCCCCCTGCATCCCCTGCTTAAGATAATTATAAACATTAATTAGGTCCCCCCTTAGTCTTCTCTTCTCAAGGCTGAACAGCCCCAGTTCACTCAGCCTTTCCTCATAGTGGAGATGCTCCAGGCCCTTAATCATCTTCGTAGCCCTTCTCTGGACTCTCTCCAGGAGATCCCTGTCCTTTTTATACCATGGAGCCCAGAACTGGACACAATACTCCAGGTGGGGCCTGACCAGGGCAGAGTAGAGGGGGAGGATCACCTCCTTTGACCTCCTGGCCACACTCCTCCGGATGCCCCCCAGGATCCCATTGGCTCTCTTAGCCACCGAGGCACACTGCTGGCTCATGGCCAACCTGTCATCCACCAGGACCCCCAGGTCCTTCTCCACAGAGTCTTCTCCAGCAGGTCAGCCCCCAGCCTGTACTGATAGAAACGGTTGTTCCTTCCCAGGTGCAAGACTTTACACTTGCTTTTGTTGAAGCTCATCTGGTTTCTCCCTGCCCAGCTCTCCAGCCTGTCCAGGTCTCGCTGGATGGCAGCGCAGTGTTCCTGCGTGTCAGCCACTCCTCCCAGCTTTGTGTCATAGACGTACTTGCTGAGGGTCAATGCTATTCCCTCATCAAGGTCATCAATGAAGATGTTAAACAGGACTGGACCCAAAAATAAAGATTTCCTGGCATAATTTTGATGCTCTTTGTGTGAAGTTTGCAAAATTGTATCATAGTAGTGTGATTCTGTGTTGTGTTGCTATTAATTATCTTTTTTTTTAATTAAAGCTTGCCATAGATGAGAATTTGTTTTTAATATATTTTGATACTTTTAATTTCTTTTGAGCCAATAAACTTTGGGTCTATGCAAATTGGTTTACAATTTGCTCATCGAAGTGTTTAGCTCCTGCAACTAAGTATGTACCTTGAAGACTGAACCTGTAAGAGAGCCCTTCTTCCATCTTGCTTGCAAATTAATCAAATAGTAGACTACTAACAGGAGAAAAAAATATCTAGCCTTTTCCTCTAAAGTGCATACTTGATTGACACAATTAGGCTACAAAATGCTTTTTGAGATAGAAATTGCATGCTGGTAGTAGCGGAAAAGCCTAATTTCCTGCTGCCTTCTGATTATAGCACTAGAAGATACTCAAACCAGGCTCAGTGTTAGGCAAGATCAGTTGTATAATGGTTGTAGTCCTAGCTTTTCCTCTGAATACCAGTCTGAAACATATTTTTAAAAAGAATTCTGCACAGAGGAAGGACATTTCTAGCCAGATGTTGTTTGGTTTGGTTTGCATTTTCACTGTGTAGAATGAAGGAATTTGCAGTAATAAATAAAGGGAACTAATCTCGAAGAAAATAGATGAAAACCCCCTCAAAGTCTATAGAATATTTTTAAAATATAAGAAATTCTATGTAAAATTAGTCAGTCTAAGATATGGTATGTGGATATTTTATTGATGGATATTGGTCTTCAAGAGTGTCATCAGCATGGCTTCTAAATCATGTGGTTAACAAGCCCATTGCGTGGAAGCAGGAGAAGATGACTTAGAGTAGCTTCACACGGAGTTATGAAAAGACTAAAAATCCAGAAACATGATATAACTTCTTGAGAAACCTGCATATAATTTAAACACAGGGAAATAAAAGGGAAGAGAAGGGAAAAAAAAAAATCTTTATTGGATAGCCCCGCCAAATCTTACTCTGTGAGTCTTTTCCAACCTGAATTATTCTTCAGTGCCATGAAAGCGGGCTGTAACATCTGTGCTAGATGGCAGAGATCAGAATTGATGCTGTCAAGTCAGGCATCAGCATCTACAAAACCCTTTTCAGCTATTTTAAAGCTTATTAAAACTTTGACTTTCATCTGTGTTGTACTTACTACTGTTCCCTCTGGTTTAGTTTTCATAATAAGACTCACTCACCTTAAATAGGCTGAAATGCAGGTAGCCTGGATGTGCATCTCCTCCATGGTCAACAGCATGCTTCATATCTGTTGATCCAGCAGCTCAGCAGTCCCAGTGTCCAAGGCTGCAAACTGATGTCAGGACCTGAAGCCTTTGATGAGCCTTGGAAACAGACAGACTTTATCCTTGCTGAAACTGGTGACAAATTTGCCTCAGTTTAAATGAGGACAGCATGTGACCCTTCCTAGATAGTACTTTGTATAAATCAGTACTACAAAGCCAAGTAGATTAGGAACTTTCCTTTTGAGGTGGCTCTAACTGCCTAGATGCATATAGTACAAAACTAATTGTGGAGTTTGGTGGTCATTCACACGATTCCCTGCCAAAAAGGTTCATGACTCATTTATCCCTCTAGGGAACAGTGAAAACCTTTTTATTAACAATGTGTACTTCCAAAATTGTATTAAACCAAAATTATTAGTGTATTTAAAGTGATTATACCCTGTGCTGCTCCTGTGAAATAGGAGTGCTTTAAGAGGTGCAGTTGTTTTTCAATGCTTCTCCCTATAAGAACCATTGCAGTGTTCTATGAGAAAGGCTCATTGTTGGATTCAAAGTATTAAAACCTAGTTGTCTTTCACAATGACATTAGGCAAAGAAATTTAAGACTTTCTTAAACAGCTTTTTCTAGATATTGAATATTTTCTCTCTTCTCTTCTGCCTCACCCCAACCTGTTCTTTTGTGCCTGCAACCAACCTTTTCTGGTTGCTCATTTCTGGTGTGCTGTCATGCTTATAAAATGATTCTGGTCTACTGCAATTTTCTATGTATCTTTGTTTGGGAAAGAAACCCTAGCAAAACAAAAGCCACCAAAACTAACCCTGGAAAAAAATACCCCTTTCCTATTTCCTGTTTGGTCTGTGGTGATGGTGGCTGTATTGTCTCAAGGCTATTCATAGTAACTGTTGCCAGCACATGGTCATGGAAGAGAAATAACCTGAAAGGGGTTAGGAATATAAAACACTAAGGCATATTAAAATCCTCACAGTAACACTTCTGAAATATTCTCAGTAGTTGAAGCATAAAAAGTAGAAAGGCAGAGTCCCAAAATATAATTGAGAAGAAAGTGTGGTAAAGAGGGATTTAAGTTTATAAGGAAGTGGGTTCCATCTGAGATGTTATGGAATTAAGTTTCTTAGGAGAAGACTCCCAGTAATGAAGCTACAAAAAAATCTGTAAATCAAAAAGACAGACTTTAATATCTTTTTGGGTAGGGAATAGTAAAAAACCCAACCAACCAACCAAAAAAACAAAACAAAAAAAAAACCAAAAAAAAAACCTTATGAAAAGAAACTCTAAAACTTGTCACTTTGTAACACAAAATTCAGAGCAAGATGTAATGTGTAGCATAGAAATGCTGTTTGGAAGGGATCTGGAGATCATTTGATTGTAAGATAAAGAAGCAAGAAAGTAATCCCTCTAAAGCTTAACTGTTGAAAACAAAAGGGAGTAAATTAAAAGCAGTAGTTAAGTGTTTACAATTGGTGTGAAAAACACTAAGTTCCCAATAGTGGACTTTTCTTTTAAAATCATGTCCCCTTTCCAAAGCAAGCTTCCACAGACAGCAAAGTAAAGAGAGTGCTTAGGTGTAAACAGCTCCCCTTTCAAAAATGTACCTGGTTTCTGGGGGAAGGAAAACAGAAAAGGACATTATATTCTGGCAAGTTAATGTCAAGCCACAATAAAGTAGGCCAAAAGACTCAATGAGAAGCAATATCTTAACACTGCCAAAGCTAGCAATAAAAACCCTATCAGGAAGTTCTATGTAAGGCAACATGTAGAAGATGGAAGGAAAAAAAAAAGTTTCAACAGTGATTCCATCAGGAATACTAAATTAGCTATTTGAAGAAGCATCAAATAAGTATTTGCTATTAAAGTGTGCAGGGAAAGCCAAGAGTGGAGCCCTTTTGAAAGTAGGAAACTTCTGAAAATTAAATGTTTGTAAGAAAAGTAGGGAAAACAAGTACTGCCAAACCACATGCCATTGCTAAATAATCACCAACTAGTCTGGTGGATCTCAAAACAGGATAGTGCTGTGTTGTAGTTTGACCCAGGCTGGAGGCCAGATGCCCACCAAATCTCTCACTCCCCTTTTCAGCTGGACAAGGGAGAAAATATATATTGAGAGGCTCAGGAGTCAAGATAAGGACAGGGAAAGATCATTCTGCAATCAGTGTCACGGGCAGAACAGACTCAGCACGGAATAAAACCTCCTAATTTATGACACTGCCCTGCACACCCAGTGAAACCAGAGTTGGATAATGAGAAGTGTGACCAGGTCTTAAAGCACCTCCCCCCAACCCTCCCTTCTTAGCAGACACGCTTCATGTCACTCCTGATTTCTCTCCCTTCTCCTCCCCAGAGTGGAATGGGGCGGGAGGACAGGGACTGAGGGTTTTGGTCCATTCATCACAAGTTGTTTTCCTTCTTAGCGGGCAGGGCATTCCTCAGGCTCTTCCCTTGCCCCAGTGTGGGGTCCCATCCATGGGAGACAGTCCTCCATGAACTGCTCCAACTGATTGCCACTGACCTAATTTTTAAAGGCAGAAATCTTTCTAATTCAGGGACCCTTCACTTTCTGGACTCCTGAGTAAACTCTTCCATTCCCACCCTTGGCAAAAATGAAAACAGGATCTCTCTCCTGTTTGAAGCAGATATTTTACCCGGTCCTTCCTGTCTTTAAAAAGCTTCAAACTTAATGGCTGGGGTGGAAATTATATATATATATATATATATATATATATATATGGACATCTGCAGCTGAGGTCATGTAATAATATGTCATGAAAGACTAGGAGAAGTTACTTTTTTCTTAAAACAAAACCCCCCAGGTCAAACAAACCCCAAAGATTGTAAATTTTTCTGCAATTTTTTCATAGCAAACACAACCACTTTGTAAGTTAATTTCTACCATTTGTATCTGATTGTATCCCTTTGGCATCTTGAGTTAATTCCAAAGCAAGTTGATGGAGCCTCCACTTGAGTTCATGACATCTGGTTGGCTATTCTCCTTGTCTTCAATCCTCCTTGTTCCATGAGCCAGCTTATTGTACTGACCACAAAATCTGCAAATCCTGAATATTTCACTGACTTGGATCCTTTCTTCTTGTATCTGCACCCCCTAGAAAAGTTGGACATAAGTATTTGTTTCTGTCTTGCCCCCTGACAGCTCAGTCAAGCTAGTTTTTGTTTCAGTATATTTAACCAGATTTCACTAGAGTGCAGTGAATCACAAGTACATGTTGATCCAACTCCTGAATAAGTACTCAGGAGTAAGTACTCAGGAGTAATGTAATGTTTTAGCTATTCATGTTCTACTGGAAGGGAGGTGAACAACATGCTCAAGATGTTCAGAGAAGGCTGGGTTTTTTGTTTGGTTGGGTTTATATTGTGAAAATGAGTACTTGGTATAAATATTACTATTGTTTCTTTTCTGGATAGTGGCAATATAAGCATGGTGTACTTTCCCAGCCTAGTAAGAGTGCTTTTCTCCAAGGAAAGGGAGATTGCTTTGGCATTACGTGCCCACATTGCATGATATGTGTGTACTCACAAGAAAATGAACTGTTATGCTTGAAGTACAGACAGTTTTTATCACTGTAAGGGTTTGTAGAAATACAAATACGTTTTAATTTCCACTAATACTTGCTGACAGTGATAATAATAGGTCAAAGATGGAGTGATATTGTAAATCATTGCCACTTTAAAACATAAGGTATAACACTACTTTTATAATTCGCTGTAATTTTAACTTCTAGACTCCTAAAACTGCAGCAAAACTTCTAGATGTAGTCTGCAATGGGTTGAGAATCTGTTACAGTAATATATCAGCTCCACATGCTATTGTTGTAAATGAAGGTAATCACTGACTATCCAGATAGGAATCTGTCTGCTTTCTTCCGTTGTTATAACTATACTATATCCATCTAGTTTGACAGCTAGTGTAAAAAGTATAGGTAACTTATTACATTTAATATGCTTTTACCAGACAGAGTAGGACTCACAGTTCATTACTGTTTACTTCTCTGAAAGGGAAAATGTAGACAGGTTGAAAAGAAAAAAAAAGTTACCACAGGTAGGAAGGAGACTTTGTCAGATTATGTAATTAAAATGGAATTGATTTTTCTGTTGTGCATTTTTCCAAGTAATGTACTTTCTTTAGCTAAAATTAATTTTGAATCAGAATCTTTAGGCAGATTTTTTTCAAGTCTTATCTTTTTATTTATGAAAGGATGAAAGAATGTATTTCATCTTCTCTAGATAAGAAGCAATTTTTTGCACACGACAGTAGAGGAAACAGATTGCCTTGCTCCATTTGAGACATTTAAAATATGTTATTTATTTATGAATATAGAATTTTTACTATAGAACATTAAATGTGTTTTACAAAAATGTTTGTGTCCACATCAGAATCACAGAATTTTAGAGTTTAGAAAGGGCCTCAAAAGATCATCTAGTCCAACCCCATATAATTGTGCTTGTGTCATGGTTTCCCCCCGGCTGTGGGCCAAGATCCACGCAGCTGCCTGCTTCTTGAAGTAAAAGAGCAGGGGAAGAGGGAAAAAGGGGGAAACAAGGGAAGGGAAAAGGAAGGGGCAAATAACTCCAAAACCAAGAAACTAAGAGGCCCGTGGGTTGGGATAAGGATAGTTTACTAAGAGAACAGAAAGATAAAATATAACGATGCTAACAGGACTTTAGAGCAAAAGAATATGAAACTATTGATACCCAATGCAGTTTCTCCCCGAACCACACAACTCAGGCCGGACCACCCAGAGCTGTCCCGGAACCCGACCGTCCCCCCAAGAAGCACGCGTCCCGCCACCGCCCCTCTTCTTCCTCCCCTCAGCCCCCCGTTATCCTGGGCAGGACGTCATTGGCATGGAATACTCTCTTTGGCCCATCTGGGTCACCTGTCCTGGCTTCACCCCTCCTTTCTCAAGAATAGAGAAATACGAAGAAGCTGAGAAAGTCCTTGACTGTCTGACTGCAACTAAGAACATCAGGGTGTTATCAGCACTGCTTGCATTTTAACTCCCAAACACAGCATTCCATCAGCTGCTACAAATGAAGTTAACTCTATCCTGACTGAAACCAGGACAGCTTGTAATATTGATGATGAATCACAACTTCCCATTTCATAGCCAGTGTTGGACGGGTCACGTGAAGATACTAAGTTGGGTTAGTGACACAGAAACTGTGACTGATCAGTATGTGATGTATTCTGTGAGCTCCCATTTCCTGTAGTTGTATATTTGATTACTTTAATGTGTTCAGTGAAGAGAGGGAAGTCACAGGGCAAATGTTAGACTGTATGCTCTTTATAGAAAAAGAGGCCACTATCTGATGATGGCAAATCTAGACTTGTGTTTGAGAGACTATAAGCATTTAAGAGTATCCTCCATAAATGTGCGTTCATTATTTAATCTTCAGTGCCTTCTGCCATAGTACCTCCATACAATTCTGTTAGTCTTCGGATTCTGCTAACTTAATTGTGCTTCTCTTGTTATGAGTCCACTTACAGTTTATAAAATTAACCTATCAGTTATAAAATTATCATAGTATATGAAGATAATCAATGTAAAAATTAATGCAATTCATTCTTTTTCTCTTTAGCAAATATATAACAATTTTATTGCAAGTCAGTCACTGATCTTACGGCTCAGATATCTTCAGACAGATCTTCTCCCTTGTTTAATAAACCAGCTTTTTTTAAATGACACCCTGAATTTATTGCAGTGTGGGCTAGGTTTTCAGCTGGTTTTTATTAGTGCACAGGAAATGGAATAACTTCTTAGTTAAAATTGTGTTTATTCAGTTTTACCACTTTTTCATTCAAATATGAGAAAAGAGTAGGATATTAGGATAATATCCTCTTTTTATCACTTTTGAATAAAAACAATAACTATGTCTGCTACTCCTAAAATCTTGCAGGAGTGCGAGAAATAGTAATTTATACCATTGTTCTTTCATTTCACTTTATTTTAAATCTTAAATTCTGAACAACCAAAGCACAACCACCATAGAAGACGGATAACCTACGCAGTATATTTAATGTTAGTAACAGTTTTTAACAGTATGTAGTATGGCAGCCCATCAGGTCTTAGTACAAGTGAGTAAAGGTATAATTTACTAAATGGAAAGCTTATCTCATAATTTTATTTAATAGAACATAGAATTCTGAGAACTTTAAGACTATACATATATGTGTTTAGATAGCATGTCATCAAAATTTACCAATTTATTAACCATGCCTTGGGAAAATTAGTATTTCAGGTGCAAAACACTAAAGATTAGTGTTGATATTAAATCAAGGTTTTCTTCTGTTTGAGATACATCATTGAAACTGCTCACTTTGAACAGCCTGCCTTGGTTCCCTGTAGCAGATATACAGTTTCACTTGTATTTTCTCCATGAAGTTATGCCTGCAAGCAAGCAACCTTAACTTAGGTATCGTGATGATTTAATGCCCCTAGCTAGTCTGCTGGGACTACTTATTGTCTGTAGCTCATGTTACCACATGGCTCATCAGTTGTGTGTAGCCTAAATACTATTTCATGGCATGTTCACCTTTAGTCTGAAGAGGCAAAGTTGAGGTGTGTTAACTGAATATGGATAATGTCTGTTAATGCCCCAGTGCATCCCATAAAGATCATCAAGTCCAACTCCTGGCTCCACACCGGGACTACTACTTTCTCAAACTGATACATTAGAAGCTTTAAAACCTACTGATACATTTATTTCTTCACTTAAATATGAAGGTGAAGTTCTCTCTGGAATTGCAGGCTATTTAAAGTTCCTGAGTAAAATCTGAAATAATGTTCTGAAAGCAGTTAAAGAAAAAAAAGTTAATGAACAAACATAGCATTACATTAAAAAGATCAGAGTTTGTTTAGTAGACCTTTTCCCTTTGATTTAAAGACTACACTTAGAGTTTTTTCTATGCAGAGGTTGGAGTTAGGAAGCTGCTAATGTCAGAAGGTGAGGAAAAATCAAGGGAAGTTCAGAATAAAAACTCTTTAGTGCTCTGAGGAAGAAAAAATACAGTACTGCCAAATAGATCTGTAAGCTATTAAATATTACCTTTTATAACTTTTAGGAGTGGAAATGTTTGTTTCCTGGGATGATTGTTGAATTCTGTAAACTCCTGAATTTTTTTAACTACTTCATTCACCTTTGAGTTCCGTATTTGCTTTGGTGAATGTCTGTGATGAGATTTTCACACAACATTTTCTTATGAAGTCTGCTAAAATTAGACTTTTTTTCACAGATTTTAATTTTAGCTTTTCAGACCTTTGTGTCAATACCCTGCCTCTTTCTATATATATGCAAATCACAGTAAGATAGAAGACTGCAATCTAGTCTGTACCTGCAAAATATTATGACTTCTAAAAACATAAATTGCATTTCATATTAGCAAAGGATCAAGGAGACAAGCATATTACATACTGAGCAACTGATTTTATGCATCTACTAGTCTGTCATTGTAAAAAATTGAAACCTTGTAACAAAAGTAGTTCAGAATCCAGCAACATCTATGAGTAGTTTTCCAGTAAAGATTGCTTGAAGATGATGTCTTGCAATAAATCTGAAGTTGCTTACAAGATGCTGATAAGCATCAAGGCAGTTTCTTATATCAGAATAATACCAGGATATTCTGGTATGCTGAACTGTAAGTCAGGTGTGATAATGAATCTTCTATTTTTTCAAGTTTGCCTACATTTTTGTCCTGGTTTCAGTCAGGATAGAGTCAATTTCATTTGTAGCAGCTGATGGAATGCTGTGTTTGGGAGTTAAAATGAAAGCAGTGCTGATAACACCCTGATGTTCTTAGTTGCAGTCAGACAGTCAAGGACTTTCTCAGCTTCTTCTATTTCTCTATTCATGAGAAAGGAGGGGTGAAGCCAGGACAGGTGACCCAGATGGGCCAAAGAGAGTATTCCATGCCAATTACGTCCTGCCTAGGAAAACGGGGGGCTGTTGGGAGGAAGAAGAGGGGCGGTGGCGGGACACGTGCTTCTTGGGGGGACTGTCGGGTTCCGGGACAGCTCTGGGTGGTCCGGCCTGAGTTGTGTGGGTCGGGGAGAAACTGCATTGGGTATCAAGAGTTTCATATTCTTTTGCTCTAAAGTCCTGTTAGCATGGTTATATTTTATCTTTCTGTTCTCTTAGTAAACTATCCTTATCCCAACCCACGGGCCTCTTAGTTTCTTGGTTTTGGAGTTATTTGCCCCTTCCTTTTCCCTTCCCTTGTTTCCCCCTTTTTCCCTCTTCCCCTGCTCTTTTACTTTAAGAAGCAGGCAGCTGCGTGGATCTCGGCCCACAGCCGGGGGGAAACCACGACAATTTTTTACTGGTTTTCTCCCAGAAAATAACAGAAGGTATTTCTCTTGTTTAGTGGGGTTTTAACTGCCTTTCAGTTAAAATACTTGTTAAATTGTAATGTTTTCCTATGTGTTTGTGGATAAAAACTTAATTTATTTTTAAATTGTTTGATATGTGGTATACATGTATGTCAAGAATTTAGTCATGTATTACATATTTTTATCAGTGTGTGTGTGCATTATGACAAATTTGCTATCTCCTTTGGAGTGATGAGCAGCCAATGTATGTAGTATGGCACTTAGATGCATTGCTTTATACAGATTGGGATTTATGTTCCAAATCACAATTTTCTTTAGCTTTTTGAAAAAAGCTCAGAATAATACTTCCTTTTTTGCTGCACGGTGACTAGATGGGACTGTGTTTTGCTTGACCTTTTGAGGTAGTGAAAGGAGAGAGCACGTTTTGAAAGTGGAGACCCAGAACTCTTTCAGACAAGCTTTACCTCTGGCCAAACACTTCTTATGATTTGTGAGAAAACCACAATAATGCTGTTGTGCTTTGTTTGGTGTTGTGGTTATTGTTTGCTTTGTGTTTTCATTAATTTTTTCCTGTGCTACCCAAGGTAAAGAGGATGAGTCTTTGTGTTAGTTCCTTTAGTTACCACACATCTCTTCAAAGACATCACATTAAATCCATTGCAGGGGAAGGACTGTAGATTGTTTTGCTGTCCCCTTTGGTAGTAAGTTCTGAAGTGGCTTTGGCCCACAGTTCTCTAACATGATAAACTAAAATTTCTTGGGACCTTTATTGTGAATTGTTCATATGGCTGACCCAATCACCTTCCTATCGCTCTAGATCAAACTCCTAACCTTATATACCTTGCTTAGTGTTCTTCTACATCCCTATTGCCCTTTCATCTATGCCTGCTTCCTCAATAATAGGAATTGAAAAATTCATATCTCTCTGGTGGATTAATGTGAGGTCGGTCTGTGAGAATGGCTCTCAGGTTCTCCATTTAAACCCTGTGCAAAGGCTGAAAGTATCTTGGGAAACTGACTGCACAAAATGGTTTCCCAGAACTGCTTGTTTGCCTATGTTGAAGTGGTGCTTGTTTGTATTCAGATAGGGTTGTAAATGTTGAGTTCTCTGAGATGAGTGATACAAGCCTGTGCTCAGTGTGCTCTGTATACAGGCAATACTTGTTCAATTGGGAAAAATCACCGGAGATATTTTTTTCCAGGTTACTAACTCCTCCCTATTGTTTAACCATATTAGAATTAGTTTTAAACTGGAAGAGCGCAGTAAAATTCTATTACACTGATCCAATGCTTATTTCATTATGAGTTATCTATTAGATCATCTTTGTTGTATAAACCTTTGTGCTTCTTACCTGATATTTGTAGCATCATTGATCTCTAAGATGTGGTCTCAATAACTTAGGAATAGAACTGTCAAAAGTTAGTACTTCTTTAAAATACTTGTTAAAAGTCCATGGCTTTCTACTAAAGCATAAAATAAACATGTGAATGATACTGCGGATGTTTTTGCTGTTGAAAGGGGAAGGAAGAATTCAAAAGCAGAAGAATGAAATAAACATCATGCTCCGTTTGTTATACTACAGGAGATCATAATATGATGGTTTCTATTGCCTTCTTTTCCATTTAATAGTGAAACATGCAATAAGTATTGTTATTTGCTTAAACTTGGGGTTTTTTTCCTGTTTCTGTAGGCTAAGATACTTTATGGCAATGCTTTTACATTTAAAGTAATAATTAACAAGGTGACTGTACCCAAGGTTTAAAATGAAGTAGTATGCACAATATTCATGTTTATTTAAAGTACATTAAAATAACTTGAAATCTTACTTAGTGCATTGTGCAAACTATTGGAAATCACTGACTTCAGTGACAGTATCTGTTTACAGACCACGTCCTGTATCTCATAGGCACTTTAGCAGTATTAGAAGTAAAGCTTTCCCAGTAGTCAAAGGAACTTCCTAAGGGACATAGGAAGTATGTGAAATCTGTATTTGCTGAACTTCTTTTTCCAGTCTTCTATGTTTTAAAGCAGGGGAGACATATAGATCCATCTTTCCTAAATTAAAGAAACAACTGTCTTCTATGCTGCTATATGCTCGGTAGCTATTGGAATTTGGGGAGCACACCCCAGCTGACAGATAGCCTGCTTTTCAGTTTAACACGTGGAAGTTTCTTGAATGACCCTATCATTAAGTGTTAGGTTGACATCTGTTCCAAATGTGTATGGGAAAGTGATTTTTTTTTTTTACTAAGTCACCTGCAGGAAGGATGAATATGAATCCTTCCCCCACCTCCTTAATATAAATACTATACTGTGAGATTTACACACACACACACACACACGTATATATAAATATACATATAAAACCACATAAGCATTTATGTGCTTTGTAAACAGAAACTCCTGAAGTACTTAAAACTAAAATTATAGTCCAGTTCTCATGCAGTGAGTCACCAGTAAACTCAGAGATCAGGAGACAAAACTTTAAGAATTCAGATCTCCTGATTTAATATCGACACAAAGGACAACATTGTTCATTTTGTTGTTTGTTCTTTCTGCTAACCTGATGGTGAGGAGAGCTTTCAGGTCTTCTAATAGAACCACAGGAACAGCAAACAGACATTTTTCCTGGCAGATCTACTTCTGTTTTCCAGAGGGAAAGGGAAGAAAGGATAACTGTTTGTCACCTAAATTATTTCCTTATTGTATTTTTCTCCATGTTGTATATAGAATCTGTTTTGTAATTATTAATTTTTTCCTTGTCTTTCCATGCTTACTAAATCCTTTGCAGATGGCTCTCTAGCATAGGTGAACAGTATATCAGCAATTCAGATAAAGCTCGTTACCTTTAACAGTATATTTTGCTTAAGAGAAGATTATACATGTTCCTTTTTTTTTTTTTTTTTTTGCATTTTAGGCAATTATACTTTTAACTGAACTTATCAGAGAGAATTTCAGAAACAGCAAATTGAAACAATGCCTTTTACCAGCACTCGGGGAGCTTCTTTACCTCATAGCCAGCGAGGTAAGACCATCAAGGGATCCTTAAAATTTAAGAGATATGACATAAATTCCCATGGAAAAGTAAAAAAAAAAAAGCACCAGTTATCTTGTCATTTGTATCCTTCTCCTTGTATGTTCTGTGATTCATTTTCTACTTTAAGAAATGTGTTAGTCCAATCATTACTTCATTTGAGATAAATTAAATTGTATTCTTCAAGTAAGGTTTTAACTTCATAAAACAATTTCATCGATCACTATAATGACTGTAACCTCCAAGTGACAGAGCTGTTAGAACATCTTAGAGACTTTGATTAAATAGGATTTATCAGTCCAGCCTATAATATCAATAATTTAATATATCTAGTCCATATTAGATCTTATCCTAGCACAGTTGGAATCACAGTGCTATGGAAAAGGGAATTGAATGATACTGATTAATTTCAAATGAAATTAAAGTGATTTCTGACTAGAATTGATATGCATTAAACAGAGGCTATTTGTATGAAAGAATTACTTTTAACAGTAGGAATGTAAGATGACAACTCCTCTAAACACTCACCTTTCTTTTCCTTTATTTAAAGACTAAAATACTTTTACTTGCTAGAAAGGAAGGTGACTTCAAGCAGAGGAAGCCTATCCCTAGGTTCTCCCAAGCCTTTGTATTAACTGCATCATTAAATTGCCCTGAGTACTTAACCTGTCAGTTACCAATCTGTGAGGTGACCTGATAAAGGAATGAAAATCCAAAAGGGTTTTTTATTTCAGTTTACTGTAATTATGACTTTGTGCTGAACTTCCATGGTTTATTGTCCTCTTCATCTAGCTCCTTTGTGTTTTCCAGAAGACAAAGTGTTTGCCTGGTTTTTCTGTAGATTAGCAAATATCATTGTTTTCTAGATAGACAGACGCTGAATGTGTTCTAACACTGAGAAATTTGTTATGGAAAAATACATCTACAGTCACAGCTTATTTTTATATATTCTAATAGTTTTCCTTGGGGGAGAAAATATGGACTTAGATTTATCAAACACATAGTAAGCTATATAATTTTTAACCACTGATAAAACCAAATAAACTTAAAACTCCAACTTGAAAACTATATTTGGCAAGAATATTTTCCACTGCTTGATTTTATGTCGAAATTAAACAAATGATGGAAACAAATCTGTAACAATAGGATTTGCATCCTCTGATTCTACTAGATTTTTTTTCCTAAACATGTGAACTGACAAATTTTTGATTCTGTATGTATTTATGAACTTCACAATGTTTGAAGCATGGTAACTTGTAGTTAAATGACAGCTCTACTATATTTTAGGAAGATCCATAGAAGTGAGTTGCATTGCTTTGAGTTGTAACTAAGAAATGATTAGAGTATATGAAGAAATACTTGGAACTACTCTACACCTATGAACTCAAGAACTGTGTCATGATAATACTTCACAGATACCAATGTGATTTGTGTGCTTGGAGACACATTAATTAACTTATTTATTTGTTTGTTTGTTTGTTTATTTAAGGCAAGCCCTTTATAAAGCTTTTCAGTTCTTTATACTCTACCTACTTAACCTCAGAATTTCATGGTGCTGTAGACATTTTTTTAATCATTAAGCTGCAGAACAGTAGTAGTTTTGAATGACCTGCCAAGGAGACACACCAAATCAATGGTAGTATAATAATCTGAAACGAGTATGTTTATTCCCAAATTATATCTTTAAACAGTGAAGCTTTATGGCTTGCCTAATTTAGGAAAAAAACATAACTGCATTGGATTATTTAGGAATTGTACACAAAATCGTTTTGTTTTTCTGTTTTCCCTTGTTTTCTTCCATTTTGCTATTCAGCCAGCTTTATCATTTAATCATGCAGCTGAATGTCATTTAAATGGCAATTTTGGGGGGGACATAGTTGATTTTATTTATTTTTTTTGGTCCCCCTGGGCTTTTCCGAAGTATTTCTAGGGCCAAACACAGTATTAACATTAAATAATCATAAAGGTTATTTCTTTTTCCTGTGAACACTTGGTAAATCATAAATTACTGAATTCAGCGATCTAGGCATAGAGTGATTCATTAGGTTAAATACAGGATCACTACTTGCACTTCTTTGGCTTAGAAATACTGGGAAGATGGTCCTCTGCAATCCTGAACTTTATTATGTGTGTACTTGCATATGAGATCTCATAAGTAAGATCTTCTGTTCCATCTCTGCGTTTTTCCTCTGAAGAGAAGTCAACAGAAATGCTCAAGTAGCTTGAGCAGACCCTGGGGATCTGTTTCTCATAAGTAAATTGCCTTGAGGGAAAACTTTCAGATTTGACATAGTATTTCTTTCATTGTTTGTGTTATTAGGGTGCAGAACTAAAGTTTAATCAAAATCAACATGGGCTGTGAGCAAAAACTAGGAAGATTCCCCCAGTTTTTGGTGTCATCTTTAAATTTATTAGATGCCAAATCATGTAGGTGTGTTTAAGTAATTAAGAATGGTGCTAAGTTTCATACAACTTTTGCCTTTTAAAAATTTATTTCTAACTAGGTATTAACCTTGCATAGACTTACTAATCAGTTGAAGAATGGAGGAACTATTAATATTTCAGGACGGTACCAGTTCTTAAAGTATTTAAGTGTATTTAGTAATGCATTTAATATGTATGGTTACAGAAAAGCTTGACAGAATTTCTGGTAAAACTGGATTAATAAAATGAAAAACAGACCAATGCCAGTTCCAGCATAGGCTGTTATTTTAACTCCTAGTTAATCTTGACTCCTAGTCTTGCCTCCTTGACTCCTTGTCTTGACTCCTAGTCTTGCCCTCCCTTTTCCAAATGGAGATTTCTCTTTTGACAGGTATAAAGTAACCTGCCATCCTTCTTTGAAACTTGGGCTCCATTTTCATAAACTTACACACTAAGCCTTGGAATGCAAACTGTGATTAAATGTCTATATGTTGTTACTCAGATAAGATGAAGGAAGTGGAATGTAGTAGATCTGTCACCTCTGTCAGATGTCAAACCACTTTTACTATTGTTGTCTGTAAATGACTTCCAAGTAAAATCGTTTCATACCTCCTAAGACAAAGTTAGCAGAAATAAAGCTTAAAAGCTGGAAGATTTAACAAACTCATTTCCTCTATTGATCTGTGTTGCAAATAAAGTTTTTATTTATTTTCAATGAAGAAGGAAATTCCATTTAGTAGGAAATTCAGTATTAGATTTCTATAGTAAAGTACCATTCTTTAATTAAATGCCTGATGTTATCACATCATGTATGTTGAATTCATGTAGCCCACTCAGAAATCAGGAAATTCAGAAAATGTGATTTGTTTCTGCACCATTAACCCCCCACCTTGCCCATCTGATGGTTTATTTTTTATAAATAGCTAACTAGAATGCTAAAAGTAGTTAGCTAATATAATCAATAGAGGTTAAGAAATCTGTAATTTCTGAAGGAATCATTGCTTGTTATTCTTTGTCTATGTTTGGAGACAAGCTGCACATTGACTGCATGGCATACCATCTTCATAACATCCAATGCCTATCATTTCTCACTTCCTCTCCCAAAAGAGGCTTTATTTTTTCTTTCTTTTATTTCCCCACTTGCTTATATCTCTGTGTTACTAGCTTAGATGTGGATGTTGTTTCAGTTCAATCTTAATGATATCCAAGTGTCCTCTTTTAAACTTGAAGTTTTACAATACATTAATGGGCTGGGGGGAAAGATTGGAAGTGGTGTTCATTAACTTCTAATGAAAGAATGAAACCTTTGATTCAACTAGCAGTGAATTAGCCTAGTAGGGTGATTTCAAGGAAATATACATAAAGATCTCGGAACTGTGCTGATATGTACTGAAGGCTATTCCACAGAGTAAGGTTTATTAAATATTTTATGTATCCCTGTATGACTTTGAATATTATTTTGTTTCAAAGTAAGTTTACTTTTCTTTTAGTGGTCAGAGTAAAATAATTTTATTTGTTTGGTATAATTGAATTAAATTACATTTAAAGGGAAGCATTGCTACTGTCAACAGTTTAATCAGTTGTCTCCTTCTGAAGTAATTAATCTGGTTGAGAGGAATGCAAGAATATTTTTGTATGTGTGTGAATTAGAAGCAATTGATGGTACCCAGAAATATTAGGACAAATTGTGTTACAGATTTTGAAGACTATTTAAACAAGCGAATGAAATAGCGATTTCTGTGCTGCAAATGAAATAACATTAAATAGTAATGTTGCCCAGGAAGTTAATAAATTTTCTAGCATATGTTAATTTTAAAATAGGTATAATGTAAACCTTATTAAGAATCTGTAACCCATTTTTATGTGAGTGAGATTATTGTGATTATTTTTTGATTTAATCATTTGCGCCGTTGGCTTCATTTCAGGAGGAAAAAGGGAGCACCCCAGAGAATGCTGGGTTGTTCCCTCAGTTGCTTACACTGTGCTAATGAGGTGTCTTCGGGAAGGGGTAAGGCTCTTTTATTGTCCTCAGTAGAATTTCTCCACAGTAATAACCCTTTAGGCATTGTGTGAAGATTGTAGCCTGCAGCACTGCAGTACCTTGTCAACCAAGTATTGCTCTTGAATTTAAATAATCATGATAAGACCAAGACCTAAGCAGGTGATTAATGAAAAAATGTAGTGGTTACCTGTACATTCAACATTTGTGTATTGCTGCCTGGGTTTTTTGGAAATAGAATAACAAATATAAATTACTGTTAATAAACATGGAATTTATTAATGCTGTGGCTTTCTGGTGAGAAACATTCTCACAGTTTGTACTGTCCAGTGTATTTTTGAGCAAGATTTACTTTCTATTTTGAAGTGATTGATGGACAGTTTTTGAAAACTGCACTGTTATTGGGCTGTTAGCATTCTGCCCAAAAGAATGAATTAGTTTTATTCTCCTACCTGTGCTATGCTGTGTTTGTTTTTCTTGGTGATGACTTAGCTATGTTAGAAAGAGGGGAGAAAAACATGTGTATAGTTCCAATTTGTAAAACGAAAAAGAATTGAGTAGAGGGTTGGCATTTGCTGTTTATATGAGACCACTTGACTTTATTTTTGCCCAAGGCAAAGCTCAAGGCAGAAAACATGTCAGCGGATGCTGGAGGGGGGAGAGCAAGAGAAATACCTTTTTCTCTTCTTCTTTTGAGATCTTT
This sequence comes from Hypotaenidia okinawae, assembly GCA_027925045.1. Lineage (NCBI taxonomy): Eukaryota > Metazoa > Chordata > Aves > Gruiformes > Rallidae > Hypotaenidia > Hypotaenidia okinawae. The sequence goes on along the minus strand of BSDF01000002.1, from coordinate 48,948,394 downwards.
ATTGCCTACAGATTGTTATTAATAGAGGAAGAGTAGATGCATTTTAACATCTTCAAAACATCAGGTGATCAAGAACACACATCTGTGCTTGTAGTGTGGACTGTTTTCAGCTCAGAAATTAGAGTAAGATGTCATTCTAAATTACATTATTAGGAATCTATTTTATTATAAATACAATAATGGAAAACTTGCTATTTCTTAATATTCACTGTAAAAAAACTAAAACAAGATATTCATAAGTCACTAATTTATTCCTATAGAATAAAATTAGTTCTTATTCTTGAAATATCACAAGTGCACTTATGTCATAAGCTCCGGCCCTCTGACCAACCTGTTTGCTTTATGTGATAAGGACATGACTGGCACTGTGGACAAGGAACAGGGGAGGGCAGTGGATGTTGAGTGCCTTGACTTGAGGAAGACCTTTGACATGCTCTACCATACTCCTCTTATCACCAAATTGTTGAGCTGTGGACTAGATAAATTGAAGATAAGGTGGGCAGGAAAGTTTGCTCAAGTGATCAGTGATGCAAAGTCCAGTTGACAGCCAATAACTCACAATGTCCCTCAGAGATCAGTACTGTTTAATGCCTTCAGTAATGAATAGCGTGACCAACTTGATAAATCTTTGCCCCTGCCTTCCTTCATGTCCTTCTCTTGAACTTTTTTTCTTTTTTTTTAATAGTTGATACAGAACTAATAATCTTTCCCATATCCAACCTAAATGTCGATGTCTTTTATAATTTTTCTTGTCTGTTTTGGTCTGGACTATGCTTCTTTGATAAGGTCCTTTACTGAAATTAGACATCAGAGTCAGAAACTATGTGCAAGCCTCCTTTAAAGTCTTCTGTGGAAGCAGAGAGGGACCACTGAAAAGGCTTTCAGGTGCTTGGTGTCTGTCCATTTCTGTTTACAAATGTTATATAATAATAAAGTACAGACACGCAATTTTAGTAATAACTTCATGGAACCTGGAAAAAATATGTAGGCGCTACACTTGCAGGGAGAAATTAATATACACAGGTATTGCTAACTAGCTGTAAGTGACTATTAGAAGGTACAGAGTCCTCTTATTTTAAAGCATGGCACTTGAAGAATGTATCTGAATCAGAAACAGTGAATGAGGTTGCAAAGCATAGTTTTCTGTCTCTTGAATGTGCAAGGCACTGTGTAAGCAAGATTTTTAATAAAAAAAGATAGATAATACACATCTCGCTCTTTTATGTGAACTTCCTCCTTTATGAGGGAACAAGATATAAGTCTGAGGATTTGGGTTCTGAACTGATGAGGAATTATAATAATAAAAGCTAACTTTAAAAAAAAATTGCATATATATATATATATATATAAAAGGCAGTATGTTTTATAGCATATGTTCTTAGCCATAGTGATTCCTCTACAGTGAATTTGATGGAGAAAGGAGAATTTGGAGAGGAGAATACAATCATAGATATTTTCTCTGAAAGTATTGGACAGACTATAGTATAAAAGTGATAGTCTGAATCATAAACATTACCACTTCAATTTCCTTAGACATCCAGTTTCTGGTTTACTGACAAAATGGCCTATTGTATTAAAGTAATGGTCTAAATAATAACTTTAATTTCTTCTTTAGATATCAATCTTCAGTTTACTGACAGATTATTACTGACAGATTTTTTTCCACAAAAGATGTTTACAATTTTTATATCTACATGTTCCTCCTTCTTTGTGAAAGTGATGTATTGCAAACTATTGCCAAATTAAGATTTAATTTTTAGAATCATGAATTCTTAGGATAATACAGCTTTACTTCATTAATTTCCATTTGTAGTTTCTTTTTAGTCTATCTCTTTAGATTCAAAGAAGAGGTTCCTTGAAGTTTATTTAGAATAATGATGGAATACAGAGTTCCTGAAACCTTCAGCTTTTCCAGTGTTTATCAGTATTAAGCTTTTACTCAGGTGTATGGATTTATATAAAAAGATCATAAAATATTTCATCTTAACCTCAAAATAAATTATGCTTCTTTTTCGATAGCATTTTGATTATATATTCAGTGCCTCCAAAACTTCTAGTGCACTGGTAAGTTTTTAACAATCAGTAGAAATATCCAGTAGATTTCAAAAAAATGAAGGTAAGTTCCTTGATGAGTTTTTTTTTTAATTGGACTAGAATGACTTGAGTAAATGTTCTCTTTTAGCAGTCTACATCTACTTAGACTTTTGGTATTTGCTTTCTCACTCAGGGCTTATTATCACTAAGCATCCGTAACCAACTGAAAACTATGAGCTTTATCTTTAGGTGCATTTGATAAAAGTAGGAGAAATAACCCAGTGAAAGTAGAATAGGTGCTTCAGTTTGATACGGTTCTATTTGTAGATTTAGATTTGATGCACTTCATCATATGGACAGAAGTTAACTGTTATATGGAACTGCTTTACTTATCTCTTGAAGGTCCATTTCTGTTCACTAACAGCTTCTGTCCTGGTTGCATGATAGGATGGCTCCTTTAGTTAAGAGGCCAAATATTAGTTTAGGTCAGGCTTCCATTCCAGAGAACTAATTAAGCGGAAAACAGTCCAAGTCCCGATGCTTAGACAGTGCTCAGAAATAGATCCCAGAGGAGCTAAGATGGACAATCTCAGGTGGCAGCAAATGGAATTACACTGACAGCCTCATTGAGTTTTTAGAGCACTGTGATGATATGTGACCTTTTTCAAACCAAAGTAGCAGGACTGTCTGGCACAGGGTGTGAGTCATTTCATGGTGGCTGAAAGGAAATAAAGCACATCTTTGGGAGGAAATTTTGTGAAGAAAAGCTGTGATTGCATCTGGAAATTTATTAACATCCATAATAACTATTACCCACTGTATAATGCTTTGATTATGATCTATTAATTGGATTATAGTGCAGTTATTAAGTGTTTCTGCCTGTTAAAAGTAGCACTGGAATCCCAATTGGCATTCCTAGTGATCACTTCATATATGAAATTTATCTTTGCTATTGTTTCAATTACAGATTCAATTTTAAATGCATATAGTCAGCTTAATAAATTAATGTATTTTTACCATAATTGTGCTACCAAAAAAAAAACCAACCCAAAAACTTAAAACCAGAAATATCATTCACAGAAAAGGATTTTAAAATGACATTGTTTATTTTTTATAAACCTTTATGTTTATCCAGAAGAAAGACCACAGAAAGCAGTAATTTTATAAAAGAGTGTAACTGTTTTAGATGGGAATCAGCTTTGACATTTAAGTATTTTGAGCAGTTCTTTGGGAGAACAGGAAGGATTACCATGAAAAGATGATTTATTTTTTTTTTAAACAGCATTATGCTAGCTTTTCCAAATATTTCTACATCACTGTCTATATTTTAGAATACCTAAGTCAGTAGAAGGAAGAGTGGATAGTGATATATATTTAATGAAGTGTAAGTTCTCAGTTGTCCTGGTTCTGGCCTGGCCAGAGTCAACCTCCCCAGGCAGCCAGCACAGGTGAGCTGTTAGACACGGCACCTGACAGCACTTCCCCATAAAGGCAGCTGGTTGGGGAGGGGCAGGGGCTTGGTGCCTCCAGGACAGTCTGAGTGTGGCCCAGGCATTGATTGGGTCAGTTTGCCCTTGTGTTGGGCAGCACTCTGTAATTGTTGGGTCAGTAAGGTACTCTGTGTTAGCAGTGGGTGTGAGTGTAATTGGCTGTTATTGTTCTATGTTCATGGTGATTTTTGTCAGTAACCTGTCCTTATCCCAACCCACAAACCCAACCAAACATCTGTCTGTTTCTCCAGTGGAAGTGTGCAAGCAGTGTGTGGTGCTCAGCCACTGCTTGGGGCTGAACCACCACATTAGCTTCTGGAAAGTTTTGTATTGCTTTCTGAAAGGTGTCATTATCATTGCTCACAGTTGTTGGTGGTCAAGATTGTCAAGATAAATCTTAGAAATCCAAAGGTTAGTAGGATAATGTGGAGATTAGTTTAAGAAAGAATTCAATTAGATAATATGGTGAATTATTTCTGAAGTCAGTGTATAAGGTAGACTTGACAAATTAAATCAGTTGTCCTTCTTATATTAAAATTCACTCTTGCTGAACTCAAGAATGCTGTTTAAAACCTATTTGAAAAACTTTGCTTCTTCATAGTTAACGATTGATATAAAGAGAGGCAGTGCACTCAAAAAACGCACCAACATTGAATCTCCCAGTTCTGTTAAGGTACAGACTGTGCTTTCAAGTGAAAGCAGAGAGAAACAAAAACCCTCAAAACAAACAAAAAAAATCCCACAGAAATACTAAAGAAATGATGTGAGGTTGGAGAAGATAGAGAAAGTAGAGACTGCTTTTGAGTAAACTGTATTGAATTAAGCTTCCATTGGAGTAATAATTTTCTTGAGAAAGAACTGCCCCCATGTGATGTTCATGATAGGCTGATGGCTTGTGGTTATTCTTACATGGTGGGTTTTACACCATGGAGACGTTCTAATTTGGATAATCTTAGGTAGATATTAAAGCTCCATATTAGCTGTAGATATTAAAGCTCCAGAGGTACAGTGCTTTCCAGAACTTATTTTGCAGTTGAAATTATTTGATTAGTATTAAAAGTAAGAAGGGTTAAGACTGCCTTTTGCAAATTTAGGCATTGATATATTACATAGGACCCAATGGTTTATTTTAAATACTTGTCTAAATTGTCTGTTTCAGAAGAGAAAGAGAAGGGAGTTACAGAATAACTTGACTTTCAAGAAGGCTTTTTTCTTTATCCCAAGGCTTTTTTGGCTTTTGGGGAAAAGGGGAGTGGGGAGGGGGAAGCACTTACTGTAATTAACTTTATTTTTCCAATTGTAACTGTGTATCTCATAATCTTGCTATTCAGAGCCTCTTGTAGTGATGAGCTTTGATACATAGACGTTCATTCATAATATCACACCTCTAGCATAACCAAAGCTTTTTATTTTTTAGTGACCACATTTTAATTTGGGGTGATCACTTGGAGCTGAAATACTTTGAATACTTTGTATTAAGTCATACTTGTGTTAAAATGTCTTTGCAGTAGAAGAGAAGGTGGAGTGCAGTAGGATCTGTAAACATAACTTTGTCACAAGTTGAGGTTTCCTATGAAACTACTTCTGCAAAAACCACAATTAAGAAACCACACTAATTCAATGCACATGGAATAAAGCATGGACGTAGGCAGTAATTTAAAAAGAAATTGGAAACATTTGCATGTGAGTTTTCCTTTCCTCTTCTTCTAGGAAGACCGGGTAGTGAACCATTTGGCAGCAAAGATCATTGAAAATGTTTGCACTACTCTCTCTTGCCATGCACAAGGATTTATTACAGGAGAAATTGGACCTGTCTTGTGGTACCTTTTCACACATTCTACGGTGGATTCTTTGAAGATAACTGCTGTTTCGGTAAGGAATTCCCATTTGTGATATCGGAATGTTTTGGGGTTTATTTCAAAAAGCAGCCTGAATTGAAACTGGAATGTTTTTGAACATCTCTTCTCTATGTATGTGTACTTATATTTCACATTACCTTAAAATCTATTTACAAATTTCCTGAAATGAAGTGCACATATTGCAGTGCAGTGCTTATGAAAAGTCCTTGTGGTTCATCATTTTCTGGAATGTATATTTTCTTATGCTGGTGATTGTAAGTTATGTTTGAAAAGTTTAATCTTTCAAGGCATCAGTTAAATGATTGCAAAATTGATTTTTTTTTCTTTTTCTGTAATACATTTTATATGAAAAGTATTTATTCTTATCACAGGCTTGCTTAGAAGGCATATTTGGAATCATTGTGTTAATTTCCATATAATTGTCAGGCCTAATCTTTGCCCTGAATTTGTAAATTGTTAAGACAAACACAGCTTTGACATGGAAGAAACAGGTTTGGAACAAAAAGATTTGTGAGGCAGAAAATACTGAACGGGGCTGTGAGTTTAAGCATATCTCTTGCTGACAAACAAAAGCCTTACCCACCAGTGCAAGTAATATTTCAGAACTGAACAATAAATTGATTTATCTTAAATGAAGTGTGATAACTGGATGCTCGTTTCCTGACTAGAGCTCAGGCTCACTACTGAGTTCACTGTTGCTTTCTCAGATGAAAAATGGTAATGCTGCTGCAGCAGTATGCAATTAGATACATCTAGTATTGAGGTAATAAAAGAAAATTAAAAATCTATCTGAATTGTGGCTGAAGAGATAAATGGTATAATAAATATATACATTTTAAAGATATATATATATATGTGTGTGTGTGTATATTTGGGGGTTCTGGTGCACAGCAGGATGACCATGAGCCAGGAACGTGCCCTTGTGGCTAAGAAGGCCAGTGACATCCTGGTGTGTATTAGAAGAGATGTGATTAGTAGGTCAAGATAGGTCCTTCTCCCCCTCTACTTTGCCCTGGTGAGACCACACCTGGATTATTGTGTCCAGTTCTGGGCCCCTCAATTCAAGAAGGACATAGAACTCCTTGAAAGAGACCAGTGCAGGGCCATCAAGATGATAAGGGAGTGGAACATCTTTCTTATGAGGAGAGGCTGAAGGAGCTGGGCCTGTTTAGCTTGGAGAAGAGAAGACTGAGGGGTGACCTTATTAATGTTTATAAATATGTATAGGGTGAGAGTCAGGAGGATGGAGCCAGGCTCTTCTCAGTGATGGTCAGCGATAGGACAAGGGGCCATGGGTGCAAGCTGGAGCATAGGAAGCTCCATGTGAATATAAGGAGGAACTTTTTCACTGTGAGGGTGGCAGAGCAATGGGACAGGCTGCCCAGAGAGGCTGTGGAGTCTCCTTCTTTGGAGACATTCAAAACCTGCCTGGATGTGTTCCTCTGTGATTTAGTCTAGGTGATCCTGCTCTGGCAGGGGGTTGGACTAGATGATCTTTTGAGGTCCCTTCCATCTCCTAATGTTCTGTGACTCTGTGATTCTATGTATTAAATATTTACTTCAGTGTGTATTTGTTGCAGTTTTGCATGGAAAATAAACTGCTCAGATACTTTGAAAATGTGTTGACCTTTTAGAATTGTACATTTATTTAGTAAAATATAAGCTATGGATGTCTTTGTTCTGTGGCACCTGACATTCTTTGTTAAAATATTATCTTAGAACTTTTATGGGTAGTGGATTGTCAGTCTCTAAAAATGTAAAATATGTGTATCTTTATACAGACCATTTTTAGCTTAAGCATGCGTTTCAGTCTGGTAGGCTGCTTTTTTCAGAGTTTCTTTGAGACTGTACACATCTGTGAATTTTATGCTTGCATCATGACTGTGCATATTGTAAAAGACTACATTAGAGCTATAATTTCCTTTACTTATTGAGTATTTAAACAAGTCTATTCAATCCTCTCTGCTGCCACTACTTTTGCATAAGGGACAGGTTTTTATCTTGTGCTTTCAGTTCTTGTCAGTCATTAGACTGGGCAGTTGTTAGCAAATAGAGCATGTCTTTTTTTTCTCTTTTTCAACTTGTCCTGAAGTTTTCTTCCTCTTTCTCTCTCTTGGAGAACTTTTTCTTCACCATTTCCGATTCCCTTGACTCTTATACCAGACTTTCCAGGGCTGCTTAACTTGTAGGAGCCACTTGGACAGCTACTGCTTGTTTTGTGTGTCACAGTTAGCAGTGTATCCCAGAGAAACAGCAAAACTCAGCAAGAAAAAAAGATCATCAAAAGAAATGTCAGGAAATGTCAGTAGGCTTGCTTGCTTGGTTTTTTAGTTTTCTAACCCTCTTGAAGAGTCAGTTTCTTCTTGGACAATAGGGAGTGCTTGAGATAGGCAAGAGATTTTTTTTTTTTTTTTTTTTAAACTGCTCAGTACAGTGCAGAAGTTTTACTTGTGACTCCCAGGAATTCACTTGTCATCAGTGAACTCACTCTGGCTTTCTGCAGCAGTGGGCTCAGAGGTCGGTATCATCGGTGCCATATGGTTTTCACTCTTTGCCCTTAGATGAGGTTTCTAGCGACAATGAGAAGAGAGGGTTGTTGTTTGTCCTTCTCTATTCTCAACCTCTCTTGAGATCCCAGAGCATTTGTTCCTCCTAAGGCTGTAAGGTTGAGGTGAACCACTGAGAAATCCTTTTTGTTGTCATAGTATTTATGCTATGGGTGGCTAGCCTCTCTGAAGCACTACTGGAATTGCCTCTTTTTTCCACAGCATCTGATGAGAAGAAAATGTTCATGCATCTTATCTGGAAGGCAGGAAAAAATGTTTGAGGGAGCTAAAACCTGAAGAGCTTATTGTAGCCTACTTTTACTCAAACAGTGCTGGCTTTTGTGTGGTCTCTTCTGAGTGATAAGACTGAAAGTGTCATAGATTTTTTTGTTTTGTTTTTAATTCCTCTCTACCTTCACCTCTTGTCACTGCAGCTCTGGTAGAGCAACCCAATCTCTACAGATTTCATGCTCAGCCAGGGATGTTAAATGCAGTAACATGCATAGTAAGTTACCATACTTATACTGTAGTTAAAATTCAAACAATTTGGCACTCCTGGGTTGCAATTTTCAATGACAGTGGTTTTGCCAAGCTCTTACCTCCTGATGGTGGCTTTTAGGGTGTTTTGCCTTTATAATGCAAATCCAAAGGTTAAGTCAAAGCTTATCAGTCCTCAAGAAATACTTTAGAAGCCCTCTTCTAGATGTTAGCACAAAGCAGTATCTTTTAGGAGGTCAACATAGCAAGTTTCCCTAGAGAAAGTCAGCTGATTTTTGGGACAGCCTTTCATGGCAATTGTTAATCTAAGTAAGAAAGATGCCTTTTTGTCATTCTATTACCTGTTCTTTGTCAAAGTTCCTTAGCAGCATTTGCTTTAGTGTCAAGGCCAACATTTTAAATAATGACCAAGTTGTATGTGCACAATGAGTTCTGCTGAGGCAAAAATTTCTTCAACATCTTGTAGAAAGCTATGGTGTAAATGTACATATGGACAATATAAGCAAAACTCCTCTCTGTTCCCATCTAAGGCATTAGTCTTACGGAAGAACAACCCATTCTCTTAGGTAGTTACTGAGGCTTTAGTCGTGCTGGAGGTGGGGCTTGCTCCAGACTAACATATTGGAGAGCTCTGGGTAAAAGAAGCAGTCAAGGGGGCTGAGAGAGTGAGACACATTGTCTTCTACATAGTTGGTTCAACCGCTTTGGTTTTTTTCTTTCTTCATGGAAATTACTGCTGTCTATGTAGCCAGTTCCTTCTCCTTCCAGACAGATAGTTTCCACAGAAATGTGCCTGGGTCTGAATGTGTTCCTGGATTTTCCCCTTCACTCTTTTGGGGATTGTGTCCTTCTGAGGTTTAATTATTTAATACTGCATATGAAGTGAATTGGACAAGAAAGCTTCTAAAATGGGATGCACTAACTTGGTATCCTAATCCTTTTGCTGTTTTGTATTGAAACACTGAAGTAACAAGAAAATAAACTTATTTGTTGGATATATTACTCAATGCCTGATATCAAGCAATGGTTTAGGTAGGTACTAATAGTGCTGGGGTATTGGGATATATAATCTTTAGAAAAAAATTTAGTCGTCAGTATTGAAATCTAGCGTGAGCAGATCTCTTACCAACTGAAGTTTATAGAGATTTAGACAACATACTGATTTTTAAAGTAAAATACTAATGCTGTTTTAGTATTACTTTAAAATATCAGCTATATGATATTGTACAATTTCTACACTCAAACTATTGCTATAGACATGTAGGTATTTTTATTCTCTTGACCACATAATTTGAGATCATCAATGTCCTATTGTATTTTATTATTCAGTCCTCCTTGCCTTGTTTGAATGTATCCCAAAGAAATTATTCTTGACTGACATCTATATTCACATGTAAAAATACACTGCTGTTAAGAAATACATGTGTCATATCTTTATCTAGAGCTAGCAAGCTGTCTGCAAAGTATATCAGCAGTAAAGCACTATGGAATTTTACTTGTGGTTATTTCAATCAATAATAAAAATATATCAAGAAGATTCTATGTCTTCAGACTCTGGAGTCAAGAAATGACACTTTACCTTGTCCTGCCTGTCAGAGGTGGCAAACGGGGACTGTGTCTCAGTATTTGTGCTGGCTTTGGAGTCCAAGATGCCTCGGGTAAATATCACAGATTCTGCCTGTAGGAAAGCTGTATCTTTTTATCATTTTGCTAGACTTGGAAAAGAAATAATTCTGTAAGATGTCAAAGTGACATTCTGACAAACTCAGCAGTGGGAAGAATATTATCTTTCCAGTATACTGACAGGTTTTTTGACTTTAAAAAAAAAAAAAAAGAATTTAAAATTTTGTTTCTAAGGGATGGCTTTTTCTGATGGAGGAGGAGTAACAAAACCTAAGTCACTTAAGTGGAAACAAAGTTGGGAAAGCTCAACATAATCTATGGGGCTTATTTAATTTTGGTTTTTTCCTTAAATAATTGACGCTGAAAGGTTTCTTCCAGAGACATGGGTATTGCAGATATGTTAATGCATTCATTCTCATACTTCAGAGCATCATGGAGTGCATCCTTAAAGGGCGAATGTTATTGAGCCACCCTATGGCATGTAAGGCAATAAAGCAATGGATGTGGTATAAATAATCATAGAATATCTCAAGCTGGAAGGGACCACTAGGGTTGGAGCTGCTGGTTAAGGCTGTGCAGAGAGCAAGGAGAGAGCAGATAGTTCCAGGAGAGGCTCCACCACTCCCTTACTCTCACTGAGATAATTTCCTGTTCCAAGACCACTGCTGAGAGATGATGGTGTGAACTCTACTGTGACCTCTTGTTCCTGACTCCTGCACTACCACCTTTTAACCTGTCTCCATCATCTGTTCTCTCCAGATACTGAACCTACTGAATTGATTTTAGGATACACCTTTTATCTTCTATCCCCCATTACACTCCATATTCTGCTTTTCTGCTGAAGCATTGGTTTCTCATACAGGAGGGTGCTCTGTGACATACAGGCTAATGGGAGTTTAAAGCTTCTCCCCTTGGATGTTGGTGGGCTGGAGCTTTCCTGCTGTCTCCAAAGATGCAATATGATCCTAAAAGACAGCCATCTCCTTCCTAACCAGATTTGCCTAGAGCTGTTCCTGATGGCCTATGGCTGTGGTGATCCTTGTTTGACAAGACCTGCAGCAGACAGCTGAGGCAGTGGAAAGTCTGTATGCACCATGTGAGCACACCAAGCTGTTCCATGTTGCTTTGACACAGACTGTACCTAGGTCCCAAGGTCCCAGAAGTTCACTGATAATATGATCCTCCAGGGTATGTTTAGTGAATGCACATACCTCCTGCCTGCTCATTTTGAGAACTCCGACTAGAGGTGAAGGGCTGGACTGTATTCTTGGGGAAATAGAGCATGCTGTACTAAGAAGCTGAGATTGAGTGTCTCTGTTTTTTAAAAAAAAAAAGGGGGAGGGGGAAGAAGGAAAGTAAAAGGCTGCAATCGATATGGTTCCTGGAACAGAAAGGACAGGGAAGAACAGGAGCAAAGTAGATGAACAGCATCAATAAAATGCCTGTTCAAAAATCCTAAGTTCTTGATTTATTTTCTTTTATGCTTGTTTTTTCCTTTTTTTTTCTTGCTTTTTTTAAGTAATGTTTCTCCAGGCACTGTCAACCTGGGTAGTTTGAGGTTCAATTGGCTATAATTTCTTGTAAATGAGACCTCACTATTGAATGCATACAAAGTAAGCAGCATTTTCTAAATATAGCTGGTCTGAAAAGGACAAAGAAGTGGTAGTATTACCTAATTTTCACAGGAGAAAGTCACCTTCAAAGTTTTCCACTTAACACCAATTCAGGTTTTCATGTGAATCAAATAATTGACATAATCAGTTTTCATATCCTAACACTACATTTGAGGGAAAGAAAATTAAATTTTAAATGTCTGGAGTGTCTTATTTTCTATATCTGGAGAGAAAAAAGGAAGATATTGTGTCCTGAAGGTTGTATTTCCAGAGGCATCGAAAGGAAAACCTGTGTTGTCTTGCAGATGAATCCACCCTGCAGGTCACTTGGTGATGTTTGTTATGATATAATTAAGTATACAATGGACATATTTGTACTCGTTACACTAGAGTACCAGCAGTATCTGCATTTTCTGTTAGGATTGGTTTAGTCACCAATACTGGAAAATCAACCAGTTGGAGAAGAGTTTATGTATTTGTTATATTAAACACTGTTCCTTAACAAGTACCTAGACCAAAAGAAGTATCTAGATCTAAAAGTAGACTTTAGATAGTGAACATCTACATATATGATCATGGTCTATAAGCAGAGATAGAGAAGAAAGAAGCCCACCTCTGTAGGTGACCAGGATTTCTGTAGTGTGTGCCATCTCAGTATTTTCTGCTGCCTGTGCTCCTTTCTAGTGCAGTGTTATCTATTGCTATCTATACTCTGTGTCACTAAAAGGTGTGGGCTATGCTATACTGTAATTATTGTGCTCTAGAGGGAAAGAGTAACATGACTCTGATGTTGGTGCATCAGATACTTCAGTTTCAGCTGCATGGAGTGTATAATAATACATTTAGAAGAATTCCAGATTTCTAAATATAAGTAGCCTTTTCCCCTTATATAGTCTTATGAATTCTCTATGTTCTTAAACTATTGGAAAAGTCACCACCTGCTTTTATTCTCCTTTATTTTTTGTTGAGATAATAGTCCCATTAAATAATGTTTTGGGTTTTTGTGGTTCTTTTTTACTTTTGTAGGCTTTATGCAGAATTACTCGTTACTCACCTGGTGCTTTCCAGAGTGTCATTGAAAAAGTGGGATTAACAGCTGTATTAAATTTCTTGGCAAATGGAATATGCAAAATTCAGCAGTACATGCTCACCATGTTTTCAGCAATGTTGTCATGTGGGATTCATCTACAGAGGCTTATTCAAGAAAAGGTTTGATTTCAGATTAATATTATTCACTGGCAAGGAATTTCACTAATGCAAAGTTGGGTCTAGTACTCCTTTTGTGTTTTCAAAACATTGCTTAACTTAATAGTGCTTATGTGTCTTAATAGCAGGAAGTGAGGTATGTGTTTAGTTTATTATATGCTTAAAATCTAAATAACGAGGTGTATAGTTTTTCTCTCTCACTCATCTTCAAGAGCTGGTACTAATGGGTACACACATTGCTACTGCAGCTAGAATTCAATCAATTCAGAAAACTCTAGCCTGACCATAGCTGATAATGGCCCTAAGGAAAAACAATACAGAATGCATGAGGACATCTATTTGACATAGGTGTCTTAGATATTTAAAAGAGAAAATAATGAGTCTGCTGATTGAATCGAAAACTGTACTTTAAGCTCTCCTTAAAGGACCTCAGGCCAATTTGTAAGTGAAATGTCTTGCACAAATAACATTTTAATAACTTAGATTTTTCTTTCTAATGTCATTGAATAAAACTACTAGTTCTGATTTGTGCCTAATATAATTTTTGAATGAGACAATTAAAAGCTTTCTATTTTGATTACTGAATCATTCTGTGTTTAAAGAATTAGTGTTTATTTTTCGATAGTAAATTCGCACAATTCAAACCCAAAAGTAATCCCCTTCTGCTTGGAAAGGATAGGTACCACAAGGAAAATAGGAACTCTAGTTAGTGTTTTATCAAATACTCTGTGGTGATGTAAGCTGTATCCTGACAGTCAACTTATAAGGCTTTGGTTAAGAGAGATTAACTTGGTTTCTATACACATAATTTTAACAACAATGTTTAAATAAATAAATAAACTCTTGTGTTTTCCACCCATCTCTTCTTGCAGCCTGAAATTACTTGTTCTCTTACTAAAAGTCATTTCTGGACTTTATCAGAATTGCCAGTGTGTTTTTGTAACTGTGTGGCAGCTGGCTTGAAGCTTTCCACAGATTCCACTACAAGAGTACTAACAGATGGCAAATTGTCCTGTAATGTTGAGTTTCTAATAGTGCACATTACTGTGAGTTGGTGGTATAGTCTGAGAAGCGTGTTCAGTGAAAGAATGCAGTGTGGGACAAGCATATGACTAAAGCACGATGTTTTCTGTCAAAAATGTCTTGTTTATACAAGATTTGCATTGCTAAAAGGACTCCCTTTCTGATACTGAAGTTCTTATGGTCTATTTTAATAAAACCTTTTACTTTATTAAAAAAAGAAAAATCAACTCTGAAGTTCTCCAACTAGTTATAGGAAAATAAAAAGCATTTTGTTGGCGTACACAAAATTGCTGCTTGATCATTAACAAATCCTCATAGCTGTTTTGTGAGGAAGTATTGGAATTTTGCAGATTAGAAAACTGAAATATAGACATTATTTGAACAGAATATATCAGTAATGAAATAGTACCCAAAGCTGTAACTGGAAAAACATTGTACTTAAACTGGTGAAGTGGGTCTACTTCTACTGCATGGGCTTGCATTTGGTAAACTGTGTCTGCCTTACAGCTCTGATAAATCTGTGTCTTATAGAATGTATATTTTCCTCAAATTAGGATGTAGGATTTTGAAGCAGAAACTAGATTTCTATTTTTCTTAAATGGTATCTAAAAATATAATCCTGCTCCTGAATGGAACTGACAGGCACTGTCACATTACATGGAGTAATAATATTTTATTGCTGAAAACTGAATTTAATAATCCATTCCCTTTAAATTGTGAGCATGACACACAAGCCCACTGTAATGAGAGAAGTGAAAAGAAAAAACCAAGTCAGTAGTGTTGGCCTACAACATATTTTGCCTTCTGTGAAATACTTGTGTTCTGTCTTAAGAGGCAGAAGGACCTCTGTTACATAGAAGGTGGTGATGGGGTCTTTTATATATATGTATATATATATCTTTTTCACAGAGCTGCAAACCAACATATTAAAAGATGCTTAAATATATAAATTCAAGACAGAGATCATTCAGCTCTGCATATGTTATCTGGACGCTCCCTTGGTTTACAAGAGTTAAGGCTGCCCTTGTTTTCTTCTCTCTTGAAGAACAGTGATAAAACCAGTTAAAAAATGAAAGCCAGAACACAAAGGGGAAATGCAGTTCTGTGGTCATCTACGCTAGTGTAAATCTCAGAGAACTGCAATAGTGAAAGGCAACCGTTTTTTGTCCCTCTCTGATACACAGCCCTTCTATTTTAGTTTCTTGTCTTGGAAACAAAAAAAAAGCTAAAATTATGGTTTCAAACTCAAAATCAAAGATCTTTGATGCTATAGTGCTAGATTACAAAAAAAAATTCTAATTACTTTCAAGACTCACCTTTGAATGAGTGAAAAATAATCAGATAACTTTTTGAATACAGTTAGGTTCTTAAAGAGCTCAGATAATGTGGTGGTGTTTTGTTTATGTTTTCTCAAATACTGGTAAGTAAAATTATTGAGATAGTTCCAACAATGCATTGGCACAACTGCATTGTTTCTTCACTTCCCTGCACCATTGGCCATAGCCACTTTTTATCTCAGTCATATCTGATAATGGCTCTGAAAAAAAAAAAAAGCATTATAAATGTTGTCTTCATATTTCAGTTACTTTTTTCATTTGACTTTTACCTGAATGTGGACAAGTAGCTGCCTTTAACATTAATGTTTTCTTCAATATCAGTGGGAATTAACAAAAAGATATAAATGTCTTTAACAAAACCTTTGTAACTCTTGACTTATGATATTATGGAGGCATTTGCAATGCACAGGAAGGGAATTTGAAAATACACTGCAATACAAGAATTCATTTCTATTGCAACTTCAGTTCTTGTACAGTGAAACAGTGGTCTCTATGTGTCCCTCTTGTGTAACCAAGTCAAAAACATCGTTGCTTTTTGTGACTGATTTTAAATTTGCTTTGCTGTATTACTCATAGTATCCGATATAAAATCATGGTCTTGTTGCAGTCAACAGTGCATTCACTTGCAATGAAAAGAGTGTCCTTACCCTGCAGAGTCTCCATGGATACATCAAACAGTTGCAGTGGAGGGAAGAACAATAAAACTGTGAAACAATTAGTAATTAATGTATTAGATGGTATTTCAGCAGTTTTTGGCTTTTCTGGTATATACATTCTTCAGATCCGCAAAGATGTGCTTCAAATTTTCTTTGGATAACCTGTTGCTGTTTTGCAGCCCTCAGACCAGCCAGAAAAGTAAATTCCAAAATACCACATTTATTTCTTAAGACAGATTATTAGAATATTCCTACATGAGTCTGATGTAACTGATTTTAAATGCCAATGTTATCTTAACCCATGGTAACTGAAATATTCCTTCTTTCCAGTGCATTAGGACTGAAAATAGTCAGATGTGCTTTGGCTTGTAGTTGCATGGGTGTTTTGTCATGGCATCCCTGCGCTTGGTCTATCAGGTCCATTAATGTTAGCAGGCAGTGTTACATTTTATATATTTTTTTCCACTAAGTATGAGGTTTTATAGGGTTTCTTAAAGTAAAAAAAAAGGGTTTGTTGCTTAGAGAAATACAACAAAACAGTTCTTGAGTAAACAAGAAGTTTGTTTTTCTGGGTTTCCATAGTTACTCTCTATGTTGACTGCTTTTGAAGACAGTGTTAAAATGGGATTGGAGTAAAATCTGATAGTTTGGCCATCTCTTACACTCCTGTTCTTTTTCCAGTCTTAGTAAAGAGAGGTATAGTTAATTGTTGCAAAGACTTTCTCTAATGAATTACCTTCTGTGTCGATTTTCAGTGTTATGGCAGTGAAGTTGCTTATCAGGTATTCTGTCAGCAAAAGGGGGAATTTGACTAATACTTGGTATGTTAAATGTGTGCCACGGTGTGGTGGTTGAGCCCTGGCCAAAGGCCAGACGCCCACCAAAATCAGTCCATTACTCCCCTTCTTAGTTGGACAGGGGAGAAATAATATAATTGGGCGGCTCAAGAGACAAACTTGTTAATGACACGGGCAAAACAGACTCAACACAGAGTGCTGAAGAGAAAGTTATCTAATTTATTACACTACACTAAAGAGAAAACAGTGAAAAGGAACCAGAGTCAGGAGTGCAACCAACAATCTTGAAACAAATGCAAACCAGGCAAACACTTTCCCCCCACTCCCTCCTTAGCAGGCTTTAGTTAGAAGTTTGCTCCCTTCTTCCCTCCCGGTCGCAGCCCAGGAGGGGCAGGGACTGGGGAAAATGGGGGTCTCGGTAACACCTTCCCCCCACCCCTCCATTCTAAAGCAGACTTCCCTTTAGCCATGATTTTGCTCCCTTCTTCCCCTCTCCTGCTCGCAGCACAGGATGGGGGGGCAGGGACTAGGAGATGGGGGCTTTAGTCAGTCCCTTGCAAGATGGTTTCCTTCTCGGCCGGGATGGGGGCATCCATTCCACACACCCTCCCCCTGCTGCACCGTAGGATCTCACCCATAAGAGCCAGTCCTCCAGGAACTTTCTCCAAGGCAAACCTCTTCCCACCGGGCTTCATCTCTGCTATGGCTGGCAGCAACAAATCACAGTGTCTCTCAGTCCCAGTCCTCCACGGGGCTGTAGGCCTCCTCCAGCAAACCTGTTTGGCTCATCTCTGTAGGTCGCTTGTGCTGGCAGGGGCTTATCCCAACATAAGTCACAGCATCGTCTCTATGTCTCCACCGGCTCCATCCAGTGTGGAGCCTCTCCAGCGGGCAGGTCGGGTCTCTGCCTCCTCCATGGGTCCTTTCCTCTGGCTACTCCACGTGCTTCAGCTCCGGCTGCAGGGGCATCACTCGCCTGGGTACCTGGGCGCCTACTCCTCCCCCAGCCTTCCCGGCCTTTTGTGTCTGTCAACTGCTTACATTTATATGCAAATAAGTATCTCAGTGCCCTTAACGGGCCAAACTTTGCAGCCTTCCTGGCACTCCGTGTTCTGGTGGAGTCTTTGTCTCCTATATGTGATTCTCAGAGGCGCTATAAGCAGGCCTGCAGAGGATTCCAGCAGCCATTTTCTGCCAGACCTGGCCCTCTCTCAGTAGCTAACTATGCAAAACTGCGACACACGGAGGACTTGAAACTGTGCACAACATGCAGGCACACACTAAGCACCACTATTGGGTAGCGTCATTCCCTTAAGAATCCAGCTCAAATGTTTGAAGGTAGTTTCTGTTGATGAGGCTGTTTTTGCCGAGCTTAATTCTTGGGTAGAGACAGTTGACTCAGTTTGTAAATTCTGGATTTGTTTTTAATCCTGGTAGGTTTGGTTGTTTTGGTGTTTTTTGGTGTTTGTTTGGTTTGGTTTTTGTGGAAGAGGTTTGAAGTAGGGTTTGTGTTGTCAGGACAAGGGATTCTAATCAAGAGCTGATCCCAAAATACCATTGCTGCTGCCAGCGAGGTCATCTGTGAACATGGATTTTTATTTTACATTTTTTTCCCTTTTTTAACCAAATAGCCCATTTGGTCTTTGTAGAAGAGTACAGACAAGTAGCAGTTATTTTTATTCCTCAGAGGCAGAGGATACTCCATATGTTTTTTTTAATAATACTGTTTATTTTTCTCCTTTGGTTCTTTGATTACAAAGATCTGTTGGCATTTTATACATTGACTTTATCATAGGACTGGAGAATGGTCTGTGGATTAGGAAAGTCATGGCTCCTTAATGCTTGCAGCGTATCCTTTTTCCTTCTTTCAAAGCATTCATTTAGGTTATTCCTTGAAAAAGTGTTCTTCACTTCATGACTCCCAGATAAAATTAGTTCAGATAAGTACACACAGAGAAGAAACAGTTCTGCCATCTATTTTCAGCATCTGTTGTATAATTTAGGTTCTGGTGTAGACATTATTGTTTCCAACAAAGGTGTTGGTTTTAATCTTCCTGCATATATGGGAGCTTATAGATAAA
The DNA here is from genome assembly GCA_027925045.1 of Hypotaenidia okinawae. Classification (NCBI taxonomy): domain Eukaryota; kingdom Metazoa; phylum Chordata; class Aves; order Gruiformes; family Rallidae; genus Hypotaenidia; species Hypotaenidia okinawae. Next base: position 48,929,631 of record BSDF01000002.1, on the reverse strand, counting down.
TATATAATATTTGTGCTGAAATATTTATGTATTCTCAAAATCTCTTGGTCTTCTTTTGAAATAAATATATTAAAATGTCCTACACTTATCCTTAAGGTAAGACATTAAAAAATATAAGTTCTGTTATATATTGTAATTAATTTTGGACTTAGAACATTAGATAGAGTTTACTTGTTGCAGTTGAGATGTACAAAGCAGCTTTGCAGTGGGCCAATCTGTCTTAGACTTTATTTAGTAGTGTTTTATGGATTTTTTTTTTCCCCTGAATGACATGAAAAGTACCTTACTAATGCAGAATGCACATGGAAATGAGCAAACTTTAAATGTATACAGTGTTAAAATACAGTGCAAGTAACCCTTTTCCATAAAATATTAACAACATATTTGTGTTTACTTCCATCAAGGATTTTGTGACTGCAGTTACTCGTTTACTTGAAAGTCCTTCAACTCTTATTCGAGCAAAAGCCTTTCTGGTCCTGCTACAAGTTTTAATTAATAACAGGGAGATGTTGTTACTCAGTTGTCAAGCAAGGTAAGGTAATAATGGAAGAGATGTAATGTTTATTTTGAAAATCATACCTAAAAACTTAAAAATTTTTTTTTCATAGCATCTGTATTGATTTGATAAACTGTTTTTCTTGATTTGCTATGTTTCTTCATAATTGTTCTTTGGTGAAAAGTACATCTCTTGACAGGACAGATCATCTAGACTAAGACCTTTCTCTAACATCCAGAAAGTAAGATGGCTGCAGAGGGGAGAAATTACTCATTATATGTGGAGACAGCTACTTTCATAATATATTGAACTCTGGAAGAATTTTATTAAGTCCAGTAGAGATAATGAATATTCTTTGACTTATATTGTTTAATTCCTGTTGGAGTATCTTAGTTAAAATCCTCCAGTTTTGCGACAGAAAAGTTACTTCAAAATTAAAATTAATAAATTTAAAGTTTCTAGTACAGTAAGCAGTAATCAGTTGGATAATAAATGAAAATGATATATTCAGATTCTTTTCATGAATGTGTTTGATTTGAGAAATATAAAGGCTATGTAGTAAAATGTGCATAGCTTCTACTTACTAGCTTGCCTTCAGCAGTTGCAGCTAATGCCTGTAACAGGATTTATATTGCTTTAGAGTATGAAATCTCTTTATGATAATCAATATAAGGCAATTTTTCAGTATGCTGTCATTTAAAGGATGATGCAGATGAAACAATTGGTACTATTTTGTGACAACACTATATATATCTCTACAGCTTTAAGTTAAATGTCATTCAGTTTGGTATTGGAAAAAGTCTGTCTAGTTGAGTAATAGTAATTATACATACCTTTACAGACCTTTTTGTGATTATAAAACACCCAAAATTCTCTAAATGTATGATAGTGTATTTTTAAATTATAAAACTAGTTGTGATGGGAGTATGTAATTCAGGAGCTTGGCTTTGGATGTAAAGGAGGAAATTCCACTCAGACTTTACAAAATACTTTGAGAGTACAAGATCTGTGGATATTGAATTAATATCTAACATTTTTAAAAATAACTTCAGAATTACACTTGATGTTAATGTAATATTAATGTAATATCAAGTATAATTCTGAAGTTAATTTTTTTCTCAGACAATATTGATATATTTTACCCATTAATATTTTTTTCCACCTGTCCATGGTAGTCCATTACATATCTTTCTTCTGCATGTGATGCAGCTAGAGAAGATAGAAGACCTTTCAGGCTGAAATAGAATTTGTTTGCCTACACTATGCAAATTCATTCATTTTGCTAATTACTCTGAGTTTGCTGGTCTCCTTGTTTTTTCCACGATTTCCAAAGCAGCCTACCTGTTAATGAGGAGGTGGGGAACACAACCTGAGCTTTTGTTGATAGTTACAATTTCGGCCTCTTCTGAACTAGAAGTAATTTCTGGTTAGCCTCACTGAATTGTTTTTCTGGATCTAAATGGTTTCAGAGAATTTCCTAGGTGAGTAGAGACTTCCCTGGAGATTGAACTTCCTCCCCAAAGAATTTATTTAAACAACTTTTTCTACTGTCTGATGGACACTTGTGGAAGATAAGACTGTATTTCTGACAGACTTTCACAGTCTGCAAAAGCCTAGGTATGCACAAAAACATAATTTTTGACCAAAATCTTTCTCTGTTGCCTGCCCCCACCTCCCATAGTTTTAAAATTTTTGTATCTTGTATATGCCTTCAAAGAAAAGGTTTACCTGGAGATCTAGTACAATCCAACACAGCCTGTTGGCCTTATATGTCTACAATTGGCCTAAAAAAACTGTGAGAAAAAAGAACAGAAACGTTTGCTGCCTAGTCAAATGGGAAAACATGAATATGGAAGGCAGGAGGGAACAATTACACAAGTCACTGATTTCAGGAAAAGAAAAACCTGCAAGCTGGTATCAAATTAAAAAAAGCATAGAAGGGGAGAAATAGGTATTGACCCATCTTGCTAACATGATCTGCCACCTGGTGTTGCATTTCTGTAAAATAAATAATATACCTACATAACAGATCCTTTAAAAATCGCCCTCCTTTTCTGTTAGCAGAGTTTGACTAAAAGCAGGTCTTGAAATTGTTTGGGTAAATGGACTGTATATGTCCTCAGAGCATGGAAGACATTCTTTAGTTTCTTTGAGGTCTGTCATTCTCTAGGAACTTGGTGAACTGAAGGGAGAAGTAGGGAGAAGATTATTAGTGAGAGACCTTCTTCTTTTAGGTTAGTCATCTATGGCCACATGCATTCTTCACACTATTGACATGATGGTGAAGTTGTAGCTGAACCTTACTGATGTCTAAAGTTGATTTTAAGGATGATGAGGGTAAATGTCACTAGCAGAAGGGAATGAATGTATTTTAGAAAACAGTTCTTAGAGACCTTGAGAGGTTGCAGAGTCTGCCTTTCTGATCTAGGTCATTGTTTGTTATGCTTGAGAAGTATCTTTTAATGATTGGTGGAAATTGATGGGTATTCCTTGACCTGTTTCTGACAGCTGTTCTAATTGTTTGCTATTCCTAACACTCAAAAATTCTTATTGTTTTCTCATTGATGTTTCAATTCGATAGGTTAAGCACAGAAAACAGTATAGTCTCTTTCCTTTTGCAGCAACTTCTGTATATTTGAAAACCATGTCTCTGTCCAGATTAAATCTATTTTTTTCATGTTGATCATCTTTTTAAGTGAGCAGTTTTTATTTTTAAGTAGCAGACCTCATTCTTCTTCCTATCACTCACAGTTAAGGACTGTTAACTTTCTGCAACTGCCCCCTTTTTACTCTACTCTTCATCTTTTTGCTCAGAAAACTTGGCTGGTTCTGCTTTTTTGTGTAAAATCTCATTGATGGCCGTATCAACTATCTGGATTGCATGAATTTTTTCTTTTAATCAAACCTTGCTTTATAGACAGTGTCTTACTCCTCATCATGTTTAACTTCCTTACAGTAACACCTCTATATTTTTTCCTGTATCACTGAGTGCAAGACAAATGTGTGCATGTTATTAATCAAATCAATGTATTTTCATAGAGCTAGTTTTGCCCATTAGACAGAGCACTGAGATTCTTCAGGGAATAAAAGTAACTGATGAATTGTTCTGCATAAGACTGAGGAGTTTGTGAAAGGAAAATAGAGATACTAATGCTTTCTTGCGTATATATGGATCTGCACAATTTCAATGATGTGTTTACTTGAATAGTACCACCTGGGAAAAAATAGTTGTGCATATTTAAAAAAAATATTTATGTGAAAGAAAACTTTGCAATGGGAAGAACACCACAAAAAGAGAGAATTCATGAGTTTACGTAAGCTTTATGTATTTCTTCTCTTGGAATAAATGGACCCACATCCCTATGTTCCAGCAGTAAAACCACTCATGTTGAAGTCTACTTCACCTATTTTAAGTAAAACTTAAACAGATCTAAACATATTTCTATATAGAATCAGAGGATTTTTAAACCATGGAGGTGTTTTCTTAAAGAAAAAAATCTCTGCAGACTCTTAACTCTTGTGTTTTAATTCAAATTTTAAACAGGTTTTGAGTACAAATAACTTGGTTGTCTGGAAAGGTCAGAGGCCTTTATATTATTTTAAGACATTCAATTTTTTATATTACAAGAAGCTTTTTTTTAAAGGAAAATTCTATTGAAAGTGTAGTGTCAGATTTTAAAGTAGTTCTCTTCTACCAGACAATTCAAAATTCCTTAGAATTTAATACAATTTCCAGAGACTGCAAGAAAATAAAAGATATTCCCATTGTCTTTGGGAAGTGCAGCTGAATGTGTTGCATTTGGGGTATTGCTGAGGTGAAGGGTAGTTACTGAACAGGTCTTCTGATTTATCAGTATCTTTGTAGCACAGTTCATGAAGGATAGAGTGAGTTGCAGTATTCCATAACAGTCATGCATTTTTTAGCAGCCCAAAATACACTCTTAGGTAGTTTTTATTTCATTGAGTGAATAATCCTTTTGATGGAAATACACACATCCTGAAATAAAATGTTGTGTTTTCAAGTCCTGGAGTTTTGTTGTGTACCATTAAGGCAGTTTTAATATGTTATTTTCTTACCTCTGTGAAAGAGCAATGATTATAAGAAGGGTATTAAAGAAAGAAAAAGAAAACCAAAAGAAAATATAAGGTAATACTGAATCATAGAATGGTTTGGGCTGGAAGGGACTTTAAAGATCATTTAGTTGTACGGCCTTAAAATCCAGAGCTTTGCTTTCACTCACCAGTGACTGATGGTTCTTTGCACAGGACCCACAGGGAGTTTGAATGTGAAACAAAGATGTCAATATTGTGCTCCTAAAGGGAAGTCTGGCCCTTCTGTCTATTCAAATGAGCGTTTTAAAATATTGCCTGAAGCATTCTGTTACAGGTGTATTATGAAAGCAATGTCTTGTAAGTTAGCCAATGGCTAATAAACCAGTTATCATAGTTTACTATGAAAAATGTCATTCTGCAGAACAGCATAGCTACTCAGCACTTATCAGTTAGAATGTAAGCATTGAGGTTGTCTTCAGCGATCTTAAATGCCAGATTTCTAGAGAAAGGATGTAAGGCTTGTTTGGACTCTTCTCTCTTTCAATATGGCCATTCTAACTAGTGATAACATTTTGATAGGGTACAGTATGATTTATGTAGTATGATTTTTCTTGACTGAAAGATCGATCTCTTGTTACATTGACCTAAATTAATTCTTGCATTTGAAATCCTTACATGTGAAAAATGAATGTCTTTAGTCTTTTGCTCATATTGCACATATTGGTCATACATTTCAACATAAAGTAGTTTTTAAAATTAACCTGTCTCTGTCTAAGCCTGCAGAGGGATTAATTCCTTATGCTAGCATCATGTATTAATTTAAATTAATAAAATTGCATATACTTACAGTAGCTTAAGGAAAGGGTTTCTTTCCTCTTGGTCCTTGACAAAATCATTTGTGCTATTTTAAAAATTTTTTTGTTTGAAGGGGAAAGCTTAAAAGTTCAACAAATTTACAGAGCCAAAACAAATGTATCGCCTTGACTGTAACCACAGGTACTAGAAATGTCTAGTTCAGTAGTATTTTTGAGATATAGTGTCATTTATTTTTGTTGTGAGTGGTAATGTTTTGCACTTGCTTAAATGTAGACTCGTGATGTATATTGAAAGAGACAGCAGAAAGACCACAGCAGGAAAAGAGCAGCAAGGAGGTAGTGAGTACCTGTCAAAATGCCTGGATCTTCTCATCTGTCACATTGTGCGGGAGCTGCCAGGAATTCTAGGTAAATTCAGCTGGTTAACTGAACAAATCTTGCCTTTGCTTACTCCCTCAAGAAACTAATATCTCCTCACATACAGGGCTGAAAAGACTGCATTGTCAGGTTATGTAAACTTTGCGTGGTATCAGCTTCATGAAGATTTTTTTTTTGTTACATCACGATCAAATATTTTGTATCAGAATGCATGTTTTCCTGTATTAATGTTTTGTAGTTGCTGAATCATAGAATGGTCTGGTCTGGAAGGAACTCCACGGATCACAGAGTTCCAACCCCCCTGCCACAGGCAGGGCCACCAACCTCCAGGCCTGGACCTACACAAGGTTGCCCAGGGCCCCATCCAACCTGGCCTTGAACACCTCCAGGGATGGGGCATCCACCACCTCTTTGGGCAGCCTGGTCTTAGCACCTCACCACTCTTTCTCTACAAAACTTCCCCCTAATATCTAATTTAAACCTTCCTTCCTTTAGCTTTAATCCATTCCCCCTTGTCCTGCCCTTGTCTACCCTTTCAAAAAGTATGGTAAGCCACATCAACTCAGTCAGGACTGAGGCCCAAATGTACAAGAAGCTTTATAACTGTTCTAATAATATGCCAAACATTGAAAAATCTAAGAGAAAATTTGCCTCATAAAGCATTGAGCTAGGAGGGCGAGATTTCCCACGGAATAGAGTAAAAGCTAAATAAGAAGGTAAGGAAGGAAATGCTGTGAGCATTCAAGAACAGAAATGGAGCAAACACAATCCTAATTGTGTATGCTTTGTCATTAAATGATAAAACATTTTTTTCAGGAAATTATTTTCTGATGAGACACCTGATTTATTTTTCATCTTTTCTACATTATCACTAGAATATTGAAAATGAAATAGTAGCATTGCAAAGGTCACTAGACCTAAATGTCACACTGCTATTTTAAAAGAAACTTTATTTCTTATGACAGTGCAGATTTTTGCCTTGCTGCAAATACCTGACCCTTTTTTCTAACTAAATATCAGGTTTGCATATTGGCTGTATTTCAGTATTTAAAAGCCTCAGACTATAAATGCTTGAGGCAGAAATTCACCTCTTACTGTCTGTCTGTATGCAATGAATATTGTCAGCCCTGGTATTTTCTCAGAACCTGAAAGTTCTGTACATCAAATACGTAGTTGCTATCATTATAATACATCAATTGCTTTAATACATTTTCTGCTGCGTTTTTTACCACTGATGCACAATTTCAGTGCTCTGTTGATATCAAGCCTAATTTTGTTTTCCATTCCAAGTTAGATTTCTGTGTTGATTGCTTTTAGTAGGATTTAGCTATCTGTCTGTGTTTGTCCACATTTGTCAGAAGGCTTTTTCTTTTTATTGCTGTTTGATGAAGGACCATGTTCTGCTTGAGAGGGTGAAAGCAAAGGCCTCCTAGGAAAAATAACTAGATTTTCAAACTGGAACAGTTAAAACCAGTTTTAATCCTAGCTGGCTTTTTTAATATGCATTTATGTAAGCTCCTTACTGATCCCATCTTCTTCCACCAGATGTAGCTATAAACCAAATAGACGAACAAGTTGTAGAATTTGCCTTAAAAGATGTATCTAACCAAATAAATTGTTCATTTAGGAGATAATTTTAAAGTTTTTCAGTTGTTGTAGGTAAGAAAGTAATTTTATTTCTGAATTTATAATATCTAACCTATTTCTAGGAAGTAGATAGAAATTGCTTAGATCATGCTGAAAATTAAAGTAACCATATCTATTTATCAGCTGCAAAATTGGCAAATGAGATGATTATATAGGCCTTAAAACATAGACCAGATTGTTCAGTAAATTATCTGTTGCTAATCAGAGAGAGGACTTGTTGAATTACAGTAATATAGTTCAAAACAAAAATGAAAAATCAGTATTTTGATTTATATACTTGAAGAGTTTTAGGGAATGCTTTCTTTTTCCTGAGCACTATATTGTAGAATGACTCATATCTTTAAGGTTGGGTGTTTTTAGTGCCAGGCTCTGTCACTTCTGCTTATGCTGAAAACTGAACTCCATGGGAGCAGAAGAAAAGCATTGGTATTATTCAACATGAATAAACTCTGTGACTTACTCTGAAAGGGAGGGGTCTTTTCTGACATGAAAATTGTAGAAAATACTGAATCCTGTCCTTTGTTTAATATCTGTGTGATTTCCCTTTTACAGTTTTGTACAGCTCTCATTAGAGAAAAAAAAATAGTAAGTGTTCTTTCAAGACAGGATTTGACTTTTAATATTTTCAGACTGCAGGGACAGAATTTTCCTCCTTTGCATATGAACTGTGACTTTTCTTCTGCTGCTTTTGTTCTGTTCCAGTGAAGATGAGATCTTGCTTTTCTGAAACAACAGTTAGTGTAACACCAATTTAGCAAAACGTTCCTTGATTTTTATGTCATGTTTGAAACACAGTTTTCATTATTGCAGTTACAATTTTGTTTGCTTGTTATTGTGTCTGAGAGTTGTTATGGAGGCACCTAAGTTCTCTCATTAACCTGCTGCTACCTCTTTTATGAGATCATGAGAATTCCTGGTGCTTTAGGTCACTAGTGCCATGGTTAAATTTCTGTGTGAGAATGCGTGTGTGCATGGCTGGGGGAGGAATCTTTTGGAAGGGCAGGGAAGGTGTTTGTGTCTTTCTCCCAGTGGTACCATGCTCCAGGAAAAACATACTGCTTGAGCCTATGTCACCCACTAATTGTAGTGAATTGAGCACGTGGTCAGCTGGGACTCACGAATTTTGCTTTTTATTTCACTAGAAATAGAATTGTATCTACAGAATTTGAAAAGTATAACTTCATGCCCAGGTAGCCACCTAATGCCAATGTAAGTCCGCCCTGCCAAGAGGGGCAATTTTGTCTTTGCTTCTACACTTGCCTTGTATTTCTATCCTCACCATTTTGCCAGAGGTCACCTTTGCACACCTGTCTCTGTAGCCAGGGCAGGAAATTGGCCTGGCTGAACACCTAGGTAGAAGAGTGCTGGATCAGCCTGCTTTGTCACACAGTCATGTGAATTCTGCTTGCAGGAGAGAAAAGATGGGATTGAACAGAGGATACCTGGACAGAGATGTTTTTATGTCATTTGCTGTTGTTTAGTAAAGCAATGATGTTAGATCAGTCTGATAATGTGTTTTCTATAGGTGACATTCTCACTGCCTTAACTAATGTCTCTGGACGTAAACACCCATCAACAGTTCAGGCCAAACAGCTGAAGATCTGCCTTCCAATGATGTCTGTAGTGCTTCATCTTGTAACATCCCAGGTAGTTTTTATTTTCCTTCAAAAAGATTGTTAAACAAAGGACAAACTCTTGCAGTTTCCCAAAATCTAATTTCTGCTGATCATGATCAGACTGATAGAATATAACTTTTATTTACCTGTAGGTATGTTGATGAGTATTTCAGTGATGTAGTAGCCTTAGTTTTGCATGTTGTAAGACAACTCTAATGATAGAAGCAAATACATATTTTGGTGTTTGGAGTTTTTTTTAATATGAATATGAAATACATGGAGGGGGGAAGTCCTGGTCATTAGATAAGAATTTAACATATTTTTTCAATTTTCCTAAATTCAAATAGGTATTTCGTCCCCAGATAGTTACAGAGGAGTTTCTTTTCAACTATGGGGCCTTACTTGTGAGTATAACCATCTAAGTTAAATCTTGCTTACAAAATATGCATACACATAAACTTTGGGGAATTATTTTAACATAATATAATTACATTACATTTATTAATTGGAGAAAAAACTCTACTATGAATATAGAATTTAACTTTGATTATATTCAAAGTTGTGCAGAATTTTTTTCAGTAGTAACCTCTTGGGTCAAAGGGAAAATATGCTATCCTGTGTCCAAGTATAGAGAAACTCAGTACATGTTTGATAAACTGAGAATTTCCTGTGTGCTGTATGTTAGAGCAGAAAAGTTTAGCTCTAAATTATACAGAATATTCTTTCTAGAATTTTACACTAACATTTTATGAGTAGAATTGAAAGACAGATCATAATTTAATCTTTATGCAAAGTATCCTTTCCTTTTGTCACCTTTTTCTTCTGGTCAGTGCTTTTACATATAGATTAAAAATTGAGAGCAAAGATATTTGTCTCCCATTAACATCTACCACCTATTTATGACATTAGCAATAGGAAGTGAAATTTTTAACTATGCCATAGGATGCTATAGCAAAGCTGAAGTAGTATTGCTGTAATGTAATTTCCTCATATGTAAACGGTTGTTTCTGCTAAATGAGAGAAAAGCCTATTCTAAAGTTACATGTCAGAATTAAGCAAATAGTTTTAATCACAACTCTGTATTTACTTCAACAATAGCATGAAGAAATGCTTTACCACAGACAGCTAGATTAAAGTTTACTGTTCAGATTCCCTTCTATTTCTCCTTTGTCTCTTGATTCCAAGAAAAATGTGTGCTTAATTTAGCTCTACTAAAATATTTATATAAAAATTAACATTGGAATGAAGGAGAAAAAAATTTAAACTCTAGATGTTGAATTAGAGAGACTTTTATCTCGCTGAAACATTTGTAAATAGGCAGTAGATTTATAAATGGGTTTGGATCAGACTTCTAGAGGCTGAAATTCTTCTGTCAACAGTACAGGTACAGCAGACCAGGTACAATGTAAGTTTTCTTTTGAAATTACTCCAGCTTGCTTGAACTACTGACTGAGGAAGTCAGGCTAGTTATACTAGCACCACTTTCCTCTTAGATAAAGAAGGAAAAGATTACTGAGTATTTCCTGCATCTTGTCCTTCTGTCTCCATTGAGCAAGGCAATTCAGGAACTTACATATACTGTTTCAATTTATGCATGAGAAAAGAGGAGGTAGTGTATCTGAAAATGAGTATTGAATTTAATCCATTTTATATAACTGTGTTATGATATGACTAATGTAATTACTTCTGGAAGAATAACTATGCATTCTGCCAGGCAACAGTCCACTCTGGAATTCTGTGTTTAGCAGTGTTCCTGCTGGCATCTATAAAGGGACATTCGATCATCAACTTGTACTTTTTCAAAGTACTGCGCTATAATTGAGCTTCTAAGACTTTAGCAAGTCAGTCTTTCAGCTTTTTTCTTGCTCTTTCTTTCTGACTTTCTCAAAAGTCTTACTCTTAATAAGAAATGATTAGGTATGGAAAGATGCATGCTTGGTATCTGGAAGGAAAAGAGTAGTTATTTCCCTGTAACTGTTGTTCATTGAGATTTTTATTTTTTTTTCTTGCTGCTTTGAAGTTATTTCCATCATCACTGTAATTTTCAGTACTGTTGTGCAAAGAAATTGAGAGGGAGTCAGGACAGTCCTTTCATGTTTTCAGCTGTGAATAGACCTGCATGGAGAACACGCTCTGCCCCAAAGGCACAGCTAATAGTAGGCTCCTAGCAAAGTGCATAGGGCACAGACTCACCTGTGATGGAATACACACACCATTCCTCTCTGTTCCTTAAAAATAACCAAAAAGTTGGGTTTTGTATTGGTTGGGTTTTTTGCTGTTTGGTTTGGGTTTTGGGGGGTTTTTTTGGTAATAAATAAATCCTGTTGTGTTTCTAATATAAAATTAAGGAAAGAAGCATTAGTAGCTAGAACAATTTTTGCACCAACTCTATTGATTTCTTCAAAATTGGTCTTGAGATTATGGTCAGGTGTGAAATTATTTTCAATGAGCAAAGGAAATAATACTCTCTTCAAAGGCAAGTTAATTAGATAATGACTAGTAATTTAAGTGATCAGGAAGGTAAAATATCTGGGCTTTTAAAATGGAAACAGGTGTTTTTTATGTTTTTCTCTGAGATGCATTTAAATTTTAAAATATATAATTAGTTTCTAACCGTATTTTTAGGGTCCTTCAGGCATTTCTTACATAGTGAAAAAAGATGCCATGTAGGCACTTATGCCAATTTAATATAGAATAAAAGTCTTTAATTGATAGTGAAATATAAAGCGTTATTTTCTTAATGCTTTGTATCATATACAAATAGATGTGTGCAAATTGAAAATAAGATGTTTATCCCTAGTAAATACTCTGTGTATTAAATACTGTCTTAGTAAAAAAGAGCATGCTATAAGTTTTGCTGAGAATTTTTCCTTCTTTAGTAAATGTTAATAGCACATCTTTTGTGTTTCCTATGAGATAAAAAAGCTGTGCATAGCAGTGAAAGCCAAAGAGTGAAATCAAGATTTAAAGGCAAAAGAAAATGGATCTAATTGTACAATATTTACTTAACCCAAATTATTAATGTTTCATTGTCCGTGTTCCTCAAAACAATGACTAATTTAGGTGGTTTTTAATAGAAGGTAATGAATTTTTGTATGCTCTCCTGTATGTAACTGTATCTGTAGTGTGTGTGGTATGCATGGAGATCAAAAAGATGGTCCAAATAACAGAAAATTGCATCAGGAGGGTCTCTGGTCTTTTTAGTGACTTATTTTAACATAGCCATGTCCAAGGTAGTTCAAAGTTGTCTTAGAAATTATGGCTTTCTGTTAACAATAAAGACATTTAATTAGTGCCTGTTTAGCTGGAAATGTTATCATTCCTGACATTAGTCAGCGTAAAAGTCCTTACTGTACCTTTAAGTGTCCAGCAGCATTACAGACTTGCAAAATTAGAAGAGCTAGATCATGAATCCTTTCAGTCTTTCATATGTTAATTATTATGTATCCTAATGTAGGTGCGTTAACATTTGTATTTACACAGTCTCTTAAAGAACTTCATGTTACAGTTATTCAGTGATTATACTTTTTAATTTTTGGTTCTCAAGTGCTTTAACATAAATGTCTCTTCTTCTGTAGAACATTATCCGATCAGTAGATTTGGGAGAAACAAACTTGGATGGAGCAATAGGTAAGGTAACCTATGATATTGCTGTACTCTTAAAAGCAGACATTTTTACTCTTCAGCTTTTTAAAAAAATAATTTTAAAAAAATGATTTTTTTACTAATAGGGCAAGCTGCATCAGAGGAGTTGATTAAGACCACTTTATCAACCTTTGAAGCAGTAACACAGCATCCTGTCTTGTTGACAATCCATCGCGTGACTGTAAGTCTGACAACAAATTAAATAGGTGCAGGCTAATTTGCCTAATTCCATTGATAATAGTGTTTTGAAGATTTAGAAACTGTTTGAATTATGGCCTAAAATGTGTTGTGTTTTTATTTGGCTGGAAAAGTCCTTCATGGTCATATAGAGATTTAGTTGTCAAAGAAGCAGCAAGGTACTTGGATTCAGTTTATTACATTTAGTTGAGAAGTTAGGAGGAGAATGAGGCCTTGTAGTTTAGGAATAGCAGTTCTTAAAGTATTTTTTGTGTAAATTTAATATTTGATTCTGTAAGTCTTCAACCTCAAAGCAAGAATGTTGCTATATAGTAGTGCAAGTTACATCATTTCATTTGTCATTGTGCTTGTAGTGTAGCTTGGAAAGATGACCTCTGAGTGCTGAATATTCCATTCCACCAATACTCTTCCTGATGAGATCATCAGCAAGAGTAACAGTTTTATAGCAGTCACGGTGTTGGGAATTTTTTTGTTTATAACAAATAGCATACTGAAAATTGTGCTACAATTACCAAACCCACATATTCTGCACTTCTTAGATCACTAAAAATTTGTTTTCTTTGCAGCTTTTCATGAAAAGTTTGAGCTAAGATAGCAGAAGCTGGAAGAGCTATGTTTTGAAATAGTTGTCAGCAAATTAGTAGGCTGGAATGCTTGAGTCAGTGATTGACAAATCATTGTAAACTGAATTTCTACCTGAATTTCTATTAAAAGTGTAATGCACCATTTAATTGAAACTGAAGTTTATGTGTTTGTACTGGGATTAGGTTAAGGGCACACTCAATATAGCACATCAATCAATAAATGCATTAGTGAATTGATAAATTCTTAAGAATTTATGATCTAGATGATCGTGCTTGATAAGAAGGGGTGATCTTAGAAGTTAAGTGTTTTTAGAAGCTAAATCCTATTTGGTGTGTTTGTGTTAGTTGAGTATTTAGATTATAAAGCCTTAATAATTAGAAATATGTAAATAAATAGGAATTTTAATAAGTTTAACTTTTTTTTCCATTAACACTCACAAGGGTGGTATTCAGGGAAACGGTCCCTATGTAAAAAAAAATCTAACTAATAAATAGTCAGAGGGGAGATAGTTCATAACTAACCAGTTCACCTTATTTTAGTATCACAAAGGATGTTCTAGAAAAGACATGTAAATGTAGGTGAGGTATAAATAGCTGTTGGTATCTCTTTACATGTCTGTTAGCCTGCAAGTCAATATATTATGATTTTATCATTCTAGAATCTCAGTTTCTTAAAAAATAATTGTTTTACTTCTGTGGGTTATCCATGTGTCTTGTAAAGATGGAAATATATCACATTTTTAAAGGAGATCCATCAATATTTACTGAAATTTCAATATCTGATGTCAGCACATTAAATAGAATTTCCTTAGCTGTCTGAAGTTTAGTGATCTGGGCTTTTTTCCCTGCAAAAGAAGCACCAAGGAGACAGCTCCTTCTTCCCCTACTCCCATCCCCGCATTCAGCAGAATGTTCTGTTGAAGCCAGGGAATGACTATCTCACTCTCTTTTAAGTAACTTTACTACCAGTAGGTAAGGTTTCTTTAAGTATCTGAATTTCTGGGGAGCATTTTACTTCATCATATACTTTAAAATCTATCTGAACAGAGCAGTTAAAGTTACGTAGCTAAAGGAAAAGCTTCCTGCCTGTCCAGTGCTCTTAAACTTATGACACACAGCACCTCTATAGAATACTTTCCCTGATTTGGCAGAGGTGTATATTGAAATGTATTAACTAAAATTAATTATATCCTTGTCAAGGAAAAGCTTTTTTCTTTGTTTTTTTTTTTTTAAATAAAATCTATTACTTTACTTGCTCATTTTCATAAGTAACAGCTCTTCCTAATTTAAAAGAGCCCTCCTGACACTCAGCAAATAGCCATTCAGACAGAAAATAAAGTGGAGAAATTGCCTTGTATTTGGTATGTTAAATTCAAGAAATTGTCCACTGTAATTAATAATCTCTAACCACATCTGCCACTAGTGGTGCAAACAGTAATTAGTTTAATACTATTTGCGAAGTCTAGTGTGCTAATTATACTTGAATGTACAGCATACATTACTGTAGTGGAAAGTGGTACTTCATCTTCTATGATGCATACAGAATATTTTTAGAATTGCTGTTACTCAAGGGATATCTTCTAATTGCTGCTCACTGAGCATGACTGGAATCTATGAATATAAATGCCAGCACCCAGTGGAACTCGGTGCTTTTTTAAAAAGTTGAAGCAAGACATGTTCGAGCTTCCAGATCAATATTTAAGTATAACAGTGGTTAAATTGGAAACACTTTTACTGAGGAGAAATGTGTATCCTAGGGTGGTCTCTGAAACCTGGGTGGATCATGTAAACAAAGTTGATTACAAACAGCGTTTTATGGAGGACGTGAGGGGGAAGGCCAAGTTGTTCTTTGAAAGGATGCATTTTTCCGCTATAACTGTGACATTGCTTTACAGTTTCTAATCAGAAGTGAAATGCCTTTCTAATAAAGTTTAATGAATTTAATTAGAAGTGAGATTATATTAAGCTAGCAGAATCAGTAAGCTTTTCAGCTCAGTTCTGCTTTTAGTTTAGCTACAGTGGAAATTCTAAGTTAATAGGAATTGAAGACCAACTTTTCAGGATTCTTTCTACTTTGAGAAGAACAGAACTGCGTGGTCTGGGTTTTAGTTCATGTTTGATTTGCCTTTGTATTTGTACCTAGAACAAAGAAAACCGAATAAATTGATTTTTTTTTTGTGATCAAATTTCTGATTACTAGTAACCTGAGGCCAGTTCTTGAGGAGATGCATTTCTGTGGGGACTGAATTGCTAATTACAAATTGCTAAGTGTGATAAAGTCAAGGGAAATTAATTGAGAGTGCTCAAATAAAAGCCAGTAGTGATCAGTCATTCAATTTTGCAAGTGGTTATGTGCATTTTTGCAAGATATAAAGTGTGATTCAAAGTTTTGACAAAACTTTGGACTTCCAAGTATGCAAATATGATGATGAAGACTAAGAAGAGTCTCCTTAGGCTGGAGTGTAATATAAACCCCTGGTTCTTAACTGACACAAGTCCAATGCCTGTTTCCTCCACCTAACTCAAATGGAAAAAATAGATATTAAATTCAGATAATAAGTGTTTTCAGACATTTATTTTAAAACTTTGCTAAGGGTTTAGATATAATTAACTGGAAGAATTCTCTGATGACTGTATCGTTTGCTTTTTTCTTTTCTCTGTTAAGTATATTTATTTGCCTGAAAAAAGGATGTATGCTAATTCAGAGCACTTTGAGCAGTGATGAGGTTCGTGATGGCAGGCAGTTCCTGTGGGAGTCCTTTCTATCTTCCGACTCGCTCCCAAAAATGAGCTGTATGCTGCAGAGATGATCTTTTACCTGAAGCACAAAAGTTCTCTGGTTGAGGCAAAAGTTGTCAGCAGTGATTCTCCTCCTCAAGGTTTTAAAACTTATTTTTAAAAATCAGGCTAAAATAAAAGCTCCCTGAACATAATGAGTTGCTTGATGGGAAGTCAAGGGAAAAGCAGTATGACATGGAAATCTACTGGTTGACAATATAAGAGTTGTTATTTTCACCAAAGATGACAACAGAAGGGCTAGAAACTTCTGCAAGTGCTTTTTTCTGCTCATCTTAGCCTTTTCGTCATTCCGCATCAGTGGTGTTCTTCATCCACAGGCTGTTGTCATCTAACCACTGACACCTTAATTTTGTCAGTGTAGCGTATGACTATCTGAACATATCGTACAGCATCTCTTCAATCACTTTCCCTTTTCAAGGAGATTAAAATTCTACACCCCATGTGGCTTTCTGTCCGTTAAGATAATCCACATGACATGAGACTTTTTTGTGAAACTGGTTCTGTACTAATTGACATACTGAGTCAGTCAATCAGTGCTGGCTCTTCCCAGAAGTAAGAAAAGGAAAAAAAAATAACCACAGAAAGACCAACCCTCAATGAAGATTCTGAAGTTCTGAAGACTTTTTAAAAAAATTACAGAAATGTCATCTGTCTCCCCAATTCATTCTAACATGCATTAGATTATTTCTTCTATCACATTCCCAGAGATTACTGGAAATATTAAAACACTGAGGAGCATGCTGTGCCTCCAGCAAATGCTCTAAGAAGTTTGAAGGCAGCCTGATCTCAATTCCATGGTCACTTTCAGCAATAACTTTGTATGTGGAATTTTAATGAGAATAAATGTCAAGGTGATGTTGGATGGTGTGGATCTTAGATGTGACTGGAAAAAAAAAGGTTTTGGAAGCTGATGGTCTCTGCTTTTGTATGTTCCACTTTGAATAGTGGATAAGGAGAAGATATTTGTCAGTAGGTAAAAGTTAAACATAGGCACACTGAAAAGAACCAGGTAACTCTAGAAAAATCTCTGGACATAAAGTAATGGTCTTAGTCACTTGTGAGTTTGGATACAATAGCTGCATGGAATGGACAGTGTAGCTTCTTTATGTAAGTTCAATTCATGGGCCTGATATTTCACTTGAGAACAGCACGGGTCACAAATGTTACTGGATCAGGCTCTAAGCCTGCTTAGTTTTTCTGTCCACCAAGACCTTAAGCACTGATTTGAAGAGCTCTGAAACTCATTTTTAATCAAGGGAGAGATTTTTTAGGTCAGTAGCATTAACTATTTTAAGACAAGTTCTGTGGCCTTGAGAAGAAGCTTAAACTGTCCACATAAAAACATAGCCTAAGTTGTTAGGGGGTAATGGGTATGTTTTTGGTTATATGCCAGTTCTGTAATATGTTGAAAAGTTGAATTCATCCTTGCTGACTAGCCCAAGTGGAAGTTTAGTTCTCTATTATCATTCTTAGGGGTTACCTCCAGCTAAATAGATATTTAGGGTATTGGATCCTTGGATTCTTCCACTGTGAGCCCTTGCAGTGTTAGAACCGCTTTTTAGTGCGTACTTGTGGAGATTGGACTTTTCTTGGTGAGGTTAAGTAAAGGTGAGGCAGTGTATGTTTGTTTCTAACAAAGCAGGCACATGTTTAGGGTGCAGACCTTGTGAACATCTGAACAAAAATTAGTTTTCTCTTTCAAGACCCTCCCAGTAGCTTTACTTCTCTGAAACTGTAGCTTGTCTCTCTCTTTTGAGGGTTAGAGTGACATGCAGACTTTGCAGAAGAATTTCTACAAAAGCTGTGCTTGGTTTTCAAGGGATCTGATTTTTCTAAGTAATAAAATACTGTAGAAAAGTGCTTGCAGCTTTTCCTGGGTGCTCATACCTCATTAGTAGAGTTTTTCTTGCAGAAATCAGTGAATATTATGGAGACAGATATTCTGATTTTTCAATAATACACTTGGATTTCCAAATTGGTTTTTTTGACAAAGTCATGCACCAAAGACTCCTCAAATCCATGAGTGCCCTTTCCTTCTTACCCTCTGACAGACTGACTTCTAACTGGTTAAAATTTACTTAGTAGAGAATAGAAGTCAGTTTTTAAAAAAAAAAACCCACAGGTATATTAAGATTGGTGCCTTGCAAAGACCTGTGTTGCAACATGTGATATTTATAACTAATCCAGAAAAGGGAATGAATAGGGAGGTGACAGAGCTGACTGATGACACTAAATTATTCACAGTAGGGAAAATTAAAACTGACAAAATTGTTGCAGAAGGTTTCAGGATATTGAGTGAAAGGACAATAAAGTGACATGCAATTCAATACTGATAAATGTCAAGCAACGCACACGGGAAAAATCATTCCAACTATGCACATGCAGTGTCAGGGTCTAAACTACTTGTAACTGTTCTGGGGATCTTTTAGCATCATTTTTCTATGAAAATGATAGTTTTATACTCAGTAGTAATTGGAAAGACAAGGAGATTATTAGAAATGACTGGTAAAAGATCAGACAAAAAAGCAGAAGGCATCCCTATGCTACTATGGCAAGTCTGTGGTGCCCTCCAGCCTTGAATACCAAATGCAGCTGTGGTCATTCACTCCCAGAGAATGAAGCTTGACTAGAAAAAGTACAGTTCAATGATGCAAGGAGGGACTGAGTAGATAAGAACATCAGCCTGGAAACAAAACACTGGAGAATATAAAATTCTGAATGGCATGGGAAAAATGAATGGGAAATAATTATTCATGGTTTCATAAAATAAGAGTACATGGGTACCAAGTTAGCTGCTTTAAAATAAACAAGGAAGTGCCTTTTAAGGCATGATTGAAGTGTGGAATGCAGTACCATAGTTCTTGCATGTGCCAGAAGTATAAGTCCATATAAGATAAGATTGGGCAAATGTATGGACGAAAAGGTTTGTAAGCATTATTAAATGCAAAAATACAGACACAGCATCAGCTTGGTAAGTTTCTTAACTCAAGAGTTACTTTACTAGAACTTAGAGTTGTGTTTTATATTTGGTCTGTTTCTCCTATCCTTTTTCTACTCCTTTCCAATTGTCAGAAATGAGATTGGCAGTTGTTTTGGGGGTTTGGGTTTGGTTTTGATTGTTTGTTTTGTTCTGTACATACATATTATAGCTGGGAGATGTGACTGTGGTATGTATGGAAGTTTCTAGTATTTCATTGCTATTTTCATAGCACATTTGGGGCAGCATAGCCTTTGAACACCATAATTACAGAATCATATGAAGGTGGTTTTGTGCAGTTAGGGATTTATCATGGACTGCAAATCAGGCTATTTAAAAGGTGGTAGAAACCCAAATGTAGCTATGGTCATGTTTAAACTAGCTAGTCTGTTTAGACTATTGACCCTCTTTGTTAAGCAATCAGTGATAAATACTTGAAACAAGAAAGATATCTGACTACCCTCATGCATATATGGAGATTTGATTCCACATAGATGTCAGCAGTCATCTAAAAGAAAAAATAAAGCCTTGTTTGAGTATTCTATTTTTTTCAATCCCTCTAGAAAATGCAAAAATACTGATACCATGATTCTGTATACTTGGTTTACAGAAACTTGTGGAATTCACCAGAGAATTTTTTTTTAAGTATTTTATGTAATATTACACTTCAATGTATTTCAAATCAATAATTGCCTGCTTAGGTCATATCTTGTTTACAAATTTGTGTACACATCGGGAAAAGAACAATGACCTGAATGGCATGAAGAGAAGACAAGGGTTGCAGAGTTAAGAAGTATTTGTTTCAAGGTTCACCTGCAATTTAATGCTTGCTTTAGCATATGCATTCCTGAGTGAAATGTCCTAGGGAGCTGCTTTGGCAAGGGGGTTGGACCCGATGATCTCTTGAGGTCCCTTCCAACCCCTACAAGTCTATGATTCTATGATTCTGATACACTCTTGCATCACAAAATAGTTTTTCATAGGATTAGTGCTTCATGCTGTTGATCTTGCCACCACACTGAACCAACATAAGGCAAAACCACCTGCTATGGAGAATTCCATTCTAAACAGTTTGTTTACCAAAATCAAGATTTGTGTTAGAAAACTATAATTATTTAAGACCTAAAGAATTTTCTTTTCACTGACAGTTTAAGAAAAATATTTATCTTAGAAAAGACTTAGTGATGGCTTAACTGGATTTAGTAATGTGGAAAGACTCCTGCTAATGCTAGATGAAAATGAAAGAAGAGTTGAAGTTTTAAAAATTGAAGTTGCAACTTCTGTCTCATATATTTAATTTATGACTGAAATGTGCCTCTTCATTTGAGAAGCATTGCAGGTTTTTTGTATTGAAAGACCTGAAGCAAGTACATTTTATTTTTTTCCCCTCCCCTGCCTCAGAGGTATGTTATAACTGATAAATTACCATTTGTAGAACAGTACAGAAACCTGCACTAATGGAGTTGTTGGAGTGCAATGTAGTTCTATTATTTATCTTAATGCATATTAACTGAAAAGACTGTGAAATATTTCAAAATTATGAAGTGTTACAAAAGTCACTACATTTATGACATACAGCGTTATCTATATAGGAGTAAAGGCTATTTGTATTTGCAAGCATAATTTGACTTCCATACCTCAAGCAGAGCCCTTTACCTCTTTTGTTGAAAGAATGTAACAAAGGCATCTTTTGGTAGTTTTTTCAGAAGTGAAGAAAAACTAGACTAAATGAATCCTTTAATGTCAGAGAGTCATTTCACAGAGACCACCACCTAACAATGAATTAGTTGCTCATAGTAGTTACTGCTGACTAGAGGCTAACTTCATTTAGTGACCCATTTTCATAAATACTTTCAGCTTCTATAGATGTTTCTTAACAGTGGGTACATAATTCTAGAGAAATTCTATCCTCTGTTATTAATGGGTGAAAGAAAGCACATGGGGGATTATAAAGCAGTCTGGTTACACCAAATCCTGTCTGTGGTGTAGTGAGAACCTACACAGTAACTTTATTTGTATGAACAAATGCAAGGACAAACTGTATCCATGATGCATACTTAAGATTGTGGGGCTGTCCATCCATCCTCTCCCCAAAACCAAAGTATGTGCTGTCTAAATTCTATTTTACCAGTGACTTAAGACTTTAGCATTGAATCCTCTTACAGAGAATACTAATAACCTACTATATTTGTAATATTAGATATATAAAACTGAGTTATAGCCTAGTTGGATGTAAGTTGATTTCTGATGGAACTAAGCTGGCTAGTCCTGTGACAGATAATTAATCTGTAACAACACACTTGTGGACAATGAAGAGTTGAATGTGTTATTGTTGTTATTAAAATCTTAAGTCTTTATACTTTAACGGAAGACTGTGTATTACCAGAATGGGAGAACTGAAAAATTTATCAAGACTCTCTACTAATCTTAAGAATATTTCATTAGAGGTAGTAGTACATCTTTCCTGCTGTATTGTAGTTCTATGCAGGTTTGTTTTAGGAGGAAATTTCTTCTGAACCCTATTCAATGATTATTTTATGAGTAAAACCATCAAGATTAATAGATATTCCGATAACTTTTTTTCTTAATATCTTACATCTGCAGTGAATTCTGTATTTTAAATCAAAAATCACTGTCAATGAATTATACCAACATTACTGTTGTTTTCAATATAAAAGGTACATTGCTCTCTGTAACTATGACAGTTTACCAGAGAAAAGTGAACTTGGTGGCTTTATAAATGTGATTATGGATGAATTTCCATGAATATTCATCTTTTTGATTAAGGGCTCTAGCAGTGGAATAAATATAGATGATAGTGTATCTCTGTTCTCTGTTTTCCCCTCTGAATAATCTAAGCCAGATCTTTCTAATTCTCTGTTTTAGGTTGAAGACTGTATCCTCCCACCACTAGTTTCTTTGGTCCACAGTCAGGATGGTAAGTATATGGCCACATCACTTACAGTTTCCATGAATTCCACATTTTGTTTTAATTAGACTTCAGTGTGGTCACATTCTTGGCACCTTTATTTTCAAGTGGAATGGAGATTCTTCAGCTTGCGGTTGCTCTCAGAAACCACATCACTGCTTTTAAGCCACGAGGTCATGGCTGAGGAGAAAGGGGAGAGCTTTGACTCCAACAGCAAGCTTCTGTCTCTCATTAGAGATTCATTGCTGCCTCAGTAAGTATAATATTGCTCCTGTAACAGGGAATAACTTGATACTTGATCCAATTTGACAGTGTATTTGTTTTAACTACTCCTTTTATGTTTAAATGGCAAAATGAAAAGAGGAATAGCAATTAAGTGCTGCCAGAGTTCTCTGCCCAATAGCTCTGTTCTAGTTTTGTTTAGTCCTTTGTCATATACAACACAAACACAACTCCTGTGTGACCCTCATTTCTGATAGTGTCCCTCTTGGAGTGAAACAAGTTTCCCCTAGCTTTCGGACTGTGATTTCAATACTCCTCTTTATTCTGCTAAGAAAGTCAGAACATTCTCACATCATTTTTTTGTCTGCTTTGGATGTTGTACCCTTATATAAGGTGTTCTGAAATCATATGGAATAGCAAATAAGTTTTAAAAAAGGAGTGGCACAGAATGGATTACCCCGTGGTCCACCCAGGGGTTATTGCCTATAAAGTGCTGTCCTATCCTGGTGCCCCAAGCAGCACAAAAACCCTACAGCAGCTTAGATGAAACTAAAGCCCGTGGGCCAGATGTGGCCTGGAAATCCAGTTTTATGGTTCATGGTCAAACGAGGCCTGTCATTTCAAAATGACTTGCAAGTGAGCGTAAAGGCAGCTTTCTGTGTTATGCCCATGCTTACTGTGAGGTGATAACATCTGTAAGTCAAGGGAAGGAAAGCACAAACACAGGATGAGTACAGAAAAGATGTCATCATCTGTCTTTCCCATTATTCTAAAAATATTTCACTGTAGTTTAATGTGTGGTCCTCAAAAGTTAATAATTGTAAATGCTTAGCTGCCCTAAGTGAGGAAATTGTTCCCCACCCCTACATTAAGTAAGTGGCAGAAGGGTGGACGGATGGATGCTGGATTATGATCAGAAACACAGTGCTTTCCCCAAAAATAAGACCATCTCTTGCTAATTGACTAATGTTCTTACAATTTGAGGACCAAAGTTATATCCATGCAAGATGGGTACTCTTTTTCTCTGTGGGAGAGAATGGGTAGGAAATCTTAGAGCTCTATAGAGAAGCTTATTTTCACACCTTTCTTCACACAATTTATTTTTCACTGGGATATATAAAATTTATTATTTTGAATAAAATGTTAAAATATTAAAAACAATAACAGGAAAATATTATTTTAAAACTAGAGTATATACATTATTAAAAGCTGTTATACTTTTCTTTAGATAGGGGAAGAGACCTGAAGTCAAGTGAGACCAAGTTCTGAATCTTGCCCTCTGTAGATATGCCCATCTTATAAAAAGTTTCTTGTTGAACTGTGCTGGAGGGGTGGGGTGAGGAGAGTGTCCTGCTAGTTCTAGACTAGAAGGAAAACACCCAGTAACTCCTGTCTCCCAGCTAATAAGCTCAATTGAGTGGCACAGCTTTTTGGTCTGAGGCTAAATATGATCCTACTTCGGGGACTTCCACTGCACTGTCTCTGCATGCATCGCACTGCACTGCAGATCTATTCAAAAGGGGCTTGCAGTAGTTCGTATCCTGGTTGCAGGCTAGAAGTATTTCCTGAATTGGTTCCTTCATCTCACCAGTAGAGATGATGATATTTGTCTTTGAAAAGCACTTTGAGATTATCTCAAGAAAGTAATTATTGAGGTTTATGACATTTGGAATATATTGGAACTTGATTAAAAACAAATTTTACTCTAGTTTAGGAGCATAGTAAACCAGTATGTAACTCAGGGGTTCAGAAAGAGTTAACTGGTGTCTGTTAATCTAATACATTACTTGAACCTGTGGTTTGGGCCAACCCATAGTAAATGTGTTCACCTGTGGGGAGCAGGTAATCAATGCAAAAGACACAGAGAAAACAAAAAGTGGAGGAGTGGGTGAGGGGGTCTCTGCAGAAAAGAAAACCCAGACTTGGTTTTGACTTGAAAGCCTCACAACTCATTTTGGAGAGGACTCAAAAAGAGATTAAGCAAACACCAAAGCAGCTGAGATATCTGGATTTAATGTGTGTACTTCTTTTTAAAGAGGGCTATAGTGGCACTTACTTGGGTATGTATTTCATTCCTATAAATATCTTCTATGAGTTAATTTGTTTATATGTAAAACTGACCCAAAAATAGAATATTGGTCACTATGCATGAAGTATAAATCATCTTAATATTGGGATAAATGGAGGGAATGTAGCATTTGCCACTTCTTTTTCATCTTCTTTATCATCTATGAAATGGTAAACCCATTAAATATTTGTGCATTTTTAGGTCAGAAAATTAGCTTCCTCACAGGATTTCGATTGAATGAAATGGTGCCTTTTCATTTCAGTTCAATAAAATAAAATGGCCCCATTTGTTGGGTGGGCATTACTGGAATGTTAGCAGCAACAGCTAGATCTGTTTTAGTTTTCAGCAGCCTGTTTTCCCTTACTAAGATTTCCATGAGGTGATATTTGGATGTTTTTCATAGATGTCTTTCTTGTAGTTTTATTTTCACTGCCATAGCTTTCATAATTCTGAAATATTTTTGTATTGTTCTGTTCCTTATTACTTGGAGAATGGAGGTATGCTGTAGTTAAGGCAGAGTTTTTTAAAAATTTGAAATAAAACATAAAGTTCAGTGTGAGTGTTCTGTAAGCAAAATAACTTTTAGAAAAATCACTATGTAATTGAAATATAGAGCTTAGTCATAAATTGGTTGATGATCTTCTTGAGTACCCAGTAGATTTTCTGCATAAAATTTCAAGGCTCAGCTTCTTGAAGTGTAGGGGTTTTTTTAATATATGAAAATATATAATCTAGATCAAGAAATAAGGCATATGCATATAGGGAAAATGCATTTTAATGCATATGTTAACATAATTTATACCTGTAAAACATGTATAAAATGTGTACAGTGTATTTTATAATTGAGTATCTCTAAAAAAATAATGTTCTATTAATACTGCTTTTAAAGTTAATCTGATGCTAGTTTTAAAATACTGTTCCTAACTATGTCTTGTTTATTGCTTTGTACAGTTCCAAACAGCAGCATTGTATTTCCCATGTGGTTATTATGAAGTTTGGAAATGGGAAATCACGTCTTTTTTAACATAAACTTTTTAAAAGAGATCATCTGTGGACTTTTTTTTTTTCTTTTCTTCACTGTCCCTAACACTTCTTCCTGTTCCCTTTCAGGTATGAGAGCATTCTGGTGGCTCCGGACCCAGTGCCAATGTATGCTCTGAAACTGTTGGTGACCCTGACTGAACACAACCCTGCTTATGTGAGGTGATGGAATTAAATGTTCCTTGTTGTTCTGGGTTCTTTCTGTTTCTGTTAATTTTTTTTTCTATTAGGAATTAATGATAAGCCTACATTATATCACACTACTTTGACTTGAAAATCCTTGAAGAGCGTTTGTTATAGAACACAATTTTATGAATTCTGTGCTGATTTTATATGATCCTAGTAATTTTAATATGGATTTAGATGATGAAACAATAAAGATAAAAATTACAGGAATCTTAACATTAAAATAATCATTAAAAACTTCAAAAAAATTAATACCAAAACATTATCAAAACTGCTGTCCAGCTAAGCAGATTTGTACTAGGATCAAGGTGGTGTGTTTGTAAAAGGTTTAGACCAGTGAAGTCACTTTAAAGCTGTTAATTTTTTCTGCAAATATAACTACAGATTTTAACATTTGGCATAGGTACAGTTTGGTATGTTTAAAAGTGTATTAATGTCTGTTTCTTCTTGTTCCAAAGTGGTACGGAGCTTAAATGGCATTTGTTGATAGTAATAAGGAAGCATGTCTCTTGTAAATGTGTGTACACAAGCAGCTATTCCTCTTTCCCAATCTACCCTGAAAAATCAGGTTGTTCTTGCACTCACCATTGTCTGTTCATGGAGTCTGATGGTGTTTATGGCAAAGAAGTCACTGTCTCGCCTTGATGGATTAAAATGAGCCCAAGAAGAAAAAAACATAAGGAAATTTCTTTTGTTTTCCAACTCTTTTTATTACAAGAGGTGAAAACATCCTCTTTTAGTCTTTTCTGATACTACTGTGAACAGTGGTTTAATAGACTTAGGAGACTAAAAATGAACATGGGCTGCATGTGGAATCTCTACTCCCTATCAACCTCCAGCAGACAGAAATTTATTTCTTAATACTGTTAAGGAATTGCTGTGGAGATCCAATCACAGAATTGTAGGGATTGGAAGGGACCTCAAGAGATCATTGAGTCCAGCCCCCTGCCAAAGCAGGTTCCCTAGGACAGTTGGCACAGGTAGGCGTCCAGACGGGTCTTGAATATCTGAACTGTTAATCATTTTAAATGCCAGTGTATCGTAGAATCACGGAATATCCTGAGTTGGAAGGGACCTGTAGCTATCATCAAGTCCAACTCCTGGCTCCACACAGGGCCAACCAAGTCAGAGCAGGGGGTGAGTGCATTGTCCAGGCACTTCTTGAACTCAGTCAAGCTGGGTGCTGTGACCCCTTCCCTGGGGAGCCTGTTCCAGTTCCCCAATCACCCTCTCAGTACTTCTATTTAAGGCTGGGCTACTAGATTCCAGATACTAACCCAGCTGATACTGTTCTGTTTCTCACATCTTACCAGTCCTCTTTTACCTTCACTAAGTAATTTCTTTGGCTAGATTTCTGAAGGAACACAATTTATACAATTCTCTTGAGGTGTTGTCTTCCAGCTAAAGTTATTGGGAAGTCAAATAATCAGGAAGTAGCTGATGCATCTGAAGTGTGACAGAGATGAATAATAGATTAATATTTACACAAACTGCTAGTAAACAGAACTGGAACCAGGTTCATGTTATAGTGATAGATTATAATTGCTTCTGTTTTGATTTGATGGCTAATTAATCAGTATGCATGGAGCTCAGAATTATTCAAGGCATATGATCTCTTTTGCCCCTTTTATTAGGACACATGGAAGGTATCTGCAACTATTGTGATGGGGAGTAAATAAGTAACACTGGATGCAAATCTCCTCAGTCTTTTTTTCTTTGCACTTCCCAACAGAGACAGCAGCATTTGAGCGTTTCTTATTTTAGTACTTGAGACAAAAAAAAGACTGAAATCTCATTTCAGTTTTTTTTATAGCTGATTCGTGATATCAGAGAAAAAGAGTTTGATTTTTTTTTTTAAACCTTTTTTCTTTTGACATTTCTGTTTTCTATTGCTAGTAGTTTGTTTTATATGGCAGGAAGCTAGCAAAATACTATATTTTTAATGTCTTATAAGCTTATGATAAAATATTGCTAACATATTTTGAATGCTTCTAATTATTATTGTTTAAGAATACAAAATATACCTTGTAATGTTTGCTATTACTCTGCTTTTGGGGTAATTTTTAACTTTATTATGGGACCTCTTCCACTCTAGCAGTGGAGAATTCTAGTGATATCCCATTAATGTGCCACACACAGAACTAGATCTCTCTCAAACATAGGTTCCAGCATGTGTAAGATGTAGCTAAAAAAAAAAAATAAAAACAACCCACCAAACTTTCACGTGCTTCTATGAGCACATAAAGTATTTGGGCATCTGATCATATGAGCATCCACAGGAAGAAAATCTGGTTTTAGGGAAGGATGAGTGTTTTCTTGTTTGTTTTCACGTTAACGGGTTAGAGTATGAGTTGATTGTTTGCCTTTTATACCCATTATGCAATTATTGCTGTCTGATAAAACCTCATTTAGATTTCATTTCCTAAGAAAATAGCAGATACTTGAAGGATGACCTTTGTACAGAATTTATCTATCTGTTACCTATTTTATACTTGGCTCCAAGCTAATAGTCTGGCTTTAAGAGTATTTATAATATTCTCTCATGGCTCTCCTAAATACCTGTCAATTTCTTGTCTTCAATAATTTTTAATGGTTTATGATAAAAACTCTGGATATTAAACCAGAGTGATAATTAATAGCAGAGTTTTTTTTTTTTAAAAAATCGCTGATATTAAGGAAACATGTAGCTGCAGTTAATGATTAATCTCTGGACTACTGGAAATTTGTATTAGAGGTTTTTTTCCCCTTTGCTAAATACTCTTGGTAGATTGTACTTGTGTAAGGAGTTGTTGGAGGAACTGAGCTTCTCACAGTGGGAGCAAATGTCTGCAGCAGAACAAGGTCTGATTTAACTATGCAAAGTCTGCATTAAAGAGCAGTGTTATAAGGTACACCTTGTTCTTTGTGTGTTTATCAGCTTCATGTGTAGGTTTTATGTATGAATAGAAAGTCAGACCTTATCTGTTTAGTGAGGTTTGGGGGTTTTTCTTGTTCCTGCTATATCTTGTATACTGTTTTGTTGTGGTCTGCAGTGATCAGATTGCTAGATTTTCTAGTGATAAGGAGTCGCCGATGTGGATTTCTTAGTTTCTATTAATATAGTATATTGATTAGCTCTTACAACAGTCAATATATTTAGGAAGATATTTTATACCATGTCTACTCCAGGAAACCTAAACAGCATCATGATTCTTA
This sequence comes from Hypotaenidia okinawae, assembly GCA_027925045.1. Taxonomy (NCBI): domain Eukaryota; kingdom Metazoa; phylum Chordata; class Aves; order Gruiformes; family Rallidae; genus Hypotaenidia; species Hypotaenidia okinawae. Next base: position 48,900,782 of record BSDF01000002.1, on the reverse strand, counting down.
ACTTGGGTCTTGGTCTTCTGTATGAGTTCATGAAACATAGCTATGTATTTTGCTGTGTGCCCTTTCATGCAACTGCTCGACTTACCTTTTGCCATCAAACGCTCTAAGTTTCTGACTTTAATATATCCCAAAGCTATACACTTGAAACTAGGAAATCTGATTTTTATGGGTTGCTAAAATAGACATTTTTGGCTGCAAGGAAGGGAGGCAGTAAAAGGAGGTCAGGGGATTGTCAGATACTGCATCAGAAAGTAAATATGGGAGTGGGGCACATTCCAGTATTCTGTTATAAGGGTAATTTCCTGAGGGAGAAAACTTAATCTTAAAAACTAAAGCTGTGATCTTTTAGATTTATGGTGGATTGAAGGACAGGGTAGCAAATTAACGAACCTTCCCCACCTCCTCTCCTTACTATAAATTTCCCAGACAGATGTTACTGCCCTAGAAAGGAGGAAGAGGTGGCAGAAGACAAAATAGGAAGGTGCTCAAAAGCAATTGAAATTTTTGCTACATCTAACATCACAGATCTACTACATGTGAAAATGATAGATGGATAGACCTTGTACACTGCAATAGAGACTGTCTTGCCTAATTACAGTACCTCTTTATCACAGTGTCTTTGGAATCATCAAGAATGGTCCAATTTTCAAGCTTCACTTAAACTACTGTTCATACCCATGCATTATCTGTTAAAGACCATTAAAGGCACATTTTAGAGTTGCTATTAGTAATGGATTGATCCTTCTATCATACATCATGATGTTCTACATCAGCATTTGTTTACATTTCAGAATATACTGCAATGTTCTATCCAATATGCATGCCTTTGATTTTTAAAAACAAACTGTTAAAAAACCCCAACAACTCAGGCCCCAGCCTCTTTGGAGCTCAGGGTGTGGCTTTTAATTGGTTTGCATTGGCAGAATTGTGATTCAGTTCACAAGCTCTTATTAGCATTGTGCATAGATTATCTTTGAACCTGCTGTGGTTTCTTTGCCGTTCTACTAGAGGGCTGGCACTTCAGTGCTTTCCTTTCCTGGTTAATTGATTAATGTGGGCTTATATTAATTGCTTTAAAAACACTTTGTTCTTCTCATTAGTCATCTTAATTTTCCAGTTTAAGGTTGGAGTGCTCTCTTTAAAAAGTAGATCTATTTGCCTCTAAATAGATCTGATCTGATTTTTATATGTTTTCTTGTGTCCTGTAATGAATATGAATAGAATAACATGGAGGTGTTCTGAGAACAGGCAGGCCTATAGGGCCCAGTCACCTGAACGGAGCACTGGAATGATGCGTTAAAGTGCACGACATTAGTGAGAAAATCCCAGTACAGATGGATTGAAAGAGTTTGTCAGAGGATCATATGGCAGTTTTTAGAACTTTGGGGAATATTTATGTAGACTTGGAACCTGATTCTGATTATGATAGTTTCATGTTTATGAAAATTGAGTTGTAAATCCCCTAATTTTCTTATTAGAGAAATAATGGTAATATAAACCAGCAAAGAACTTCTATTATTTTTTTATATTCCTATTATTTGTCATAATAGTTGTATATATGCTGCTTTATTGAGTAATACCAGGTAGGAAGACTTTCCCAGAAACAGACCTTTGAAATATTCAGTTGTGTGTCAGCCAGTAGCACTGTTGTCAAGTCACACGTTGTTGTGATTCATATCAAAGGCAGTGGTCAGAGTTCATAATTGCAAGTGAGTTCTCCTAATCTAGTCATGTACTGACTGTAATACTAATCACTTTTTTAATGTGAAACACAACTCTCTAATGTTGTATTTTGTAAAAGTTCCCCTTTAGCAAAGAAATCAGCTATTAATCTTATACCTGTAATTGTTTCCTCTTTCACGTTGCTGATCAGTTGTTGAATGCTGAAGTTTTAAAAATGTGAGGCTGCTACTTGATGGTGCTGTGAAGTCAATTATGTTATTGAAAAATGTCATGTGTGTAAGATTCACATATTAACTCTTTTAATGGAAAGTGTTAAATAGCAAGAGAAAATTTTTACCTTCAGTAGTGAATTTTTGCCCTTGTGACTATAAATTGCAAATAAAAAAATTAGCAGGTAGTGAGGAAAGGCCAGCTGGTTAGGTTACTACACTTGGTGATGCAGCCTTGAGTGAATTCAGTCCTGCCCCAAATCTCGTGTTCAGCATGAAGCAAATCTAAACCACCATCCAATCCATTGTCTTGGCTCAACTGTGGGTGCCCAGAAAAGGCTATAGGAAGAAGTCAAGTGAGTGGCAATACTTTCTGCAGGCTTTTCCAGTCTCCTATAAGATGTTTTTCAGAAACTGTATTAGAAGATGTAGTATTCTGTACATAGTAACTATTGATGAATAGTTTTATTTTCACTTTTGTGAATTCAGAATTACGTTTGGCAAATAACTTTCAGCATTAATAGCTACACCACAGCATAATCACCTGCATAGGAAGATTTATTATCTTTAGGAGTTTTCTTTGGATTTATTTGTTTACTCTGGCACTTGCCACTTAATTTTAGATGTCATCAAGTTCTAACAGTGAAAAAGAAGTGCACGCTACTTCATAAATTTCTGGCATGTTCTTTAACGTTAGCAGTACCTTTAGCAATATAAACAATCCTGCTTATTCTTTTAAAAGACTGTAGTAGGGGTAGTACATTTGGAAATCTCAAGAATACTGTAGCAATCAGCTCTCCTTTCTCCATGTCCTGACTGACTTCTTCAAAGACCCATCACGGATTTGACATTTCAGCCCTTTAAAATAAATGAAACCAGTGAATTTTAAACAAGTTACACACCTGGTCTCACTTTGCCAGATGATGAAGTAAAAGAATAGGTGACAAAGGAGTTTATTTTCTCCTCCTGTAGTCTAATAAACCTCTAAGTCTTTTCAGTAGGACAGTCTCACAAAGAGAGGTTGGAGTGTAACTCTCTGTAGAGTGAGCATAATGTACTGACTAGCTAAATTTCCCTGAAGTGAGAAGGCTGCTGTGGAAAAGATTTGGAACCTGTAGATCTGTTAACAAGTGTCTTTGTTTAAAAACTACCATTTTTAAAAGGAAGAGAAGCAAATAAGGCATGAGATCAGTAACTAATACCCATTTAAGATTCACAAATCTAGAAGTTAGGTGCATTTGAATCCTTCATATTTAAGCCTTCTCGCTAGACCACCCAGATCCCTGCTCAGCGTTTTTAATATCGTGATCCGATTTTAGGCCCATATTCTCTCTATATATATAGAGATAGATGCTTTTACTTGTTATGACTGGAAATTCTAGAACCATGAGAAGATCTAAAATCTCATGCAGATCCAACTCTGAAAATGCTGCTAGTCAAAAATGTTTTCTTAACAGTTTCTTACCCAGGCCTTTTTTAATCATGCGTTTTAGATACTTCGGTGTTTTTGTAGTTTTGTTTCTGGCTTCTGTGCTGTTTTTTTCTTATGGAGGAAATACTGAGGACTGAAAGATAAGTTATCATACTACTGAGTGGCGATCTATTTGTTATCTATATTTATTTAATAAAACTGCTAAGGTTATTTCATAGCTATATAGTTAATATTTATCAAAAACTTGTTTTTTAAAGGCTTCATTATTGCCTAGATTTTTTTCTTTCAGCTCAGGATGGGTTTGCCCTTGTGTTCCTCTTTCTTTCACTAACAGAAAATTGGTTTGGATTTTTAGAAAGTTCCAAAATATTTATGTGGGCTTTTTTTTTTCCCCTAGAGACTCTGTTTAGAAAGGATAGTTAGAGCTAATCGCACATACAAGAATTGCAGTCTCTATGCAAATTAAAATCTGAAATACTGATCTTCATTTTCAATACATTTAAATCCCATTGTTGAATGGATGGCTTAAGTTCACTTTAATGTCTGTTTTCTCCTTTAGATATTCCTTAATTAGTCTTTAAATATTTAAGCACTATTTGATTACAAACTTCTGCCATTCTCCAGAGGTTGTGACAGATCTTTTGTCATGGGGTTGAACAAAATTTTGCAGGAATTTAGAATACTTGATGTCAGTGTTAGTTGACTGCCTGAAGAAGCAATCTCTGGTGTGTGAACTGGAGCCTTCACTTTTGTCTCACCCACTCTCTTCCATTTGTCTGCAGTCAGCCATCTCTCTATTAGTCCAAAGGTGGTGTGGTTTTATTTATATTTTTGAATTTTAAATTCAGTAAGTTTTTTTTGGGGGGAGGGGAGGAGATATAGGAGGAATTACAGTACTGTAGGTTGCATTTTAGAACAGAGTCCATAATCATGTGATGTCCTTTATGCTACTTCCTTGCTGTGCCATGATCTACATGAAACATAAAAAGAGAGGAGTCTCATATTAATGAGGGTGAAGGCGTAAGGGCTACTTTACCTGCCTTGTTCAGTGCATTGAAAAGATAGGTCAGTAATTTAGCAGATGGGTGTGTTCATGTTTGCACCTTGCAGATCACCTTTCCAAAAACGGTATGGGTTCATAAGCTTTCATTAGCATTATCTAAGAAAGTCTGAAGTGTAAAGTGAATGCTTTGCTGCCTTGGAAATGTTGCAAGGTTACCAGTAGAGCATTGCTTTTGTTGGTGAACGAAGTACTTTCTCACCTTCTTTATTTAACAGATTGTGTGTATAATTTCTTAGGGAAAAGCATAATAACCGAAGATCTTGGTTGATGTACAAGACTAGTTGGAGTCCTTACTAGCTGTAGAAGGCCGGAAGCAAGAAAAAGTTGCTTGACATCCTATTGTGTTTTTAATTTCATAGAATCATAAAATATCTCAAGTTGGAAAGGACCCATAAGGATCATTGAGTCCAACTTCCCACCCCTTGCAGGACTAAAACTAAATTGTACAACTAGAAGTCTTTTTCAGAGTTGTCTTAATCTTTTTTCATATATTGAATCAGGTAAAATTATTCAGCAAGTCATGACTTTAAATTTATGGAATTGAATCCTCTTAGGGCTGAAATCTCACTCTGGCTTGACTTTAAAGCTTTAAAAAGTAGCTATTGTTGTATTTGGGAAAATATTATAATTTTGTGAACCATCAAGATGCATTTTCTGTTAAATCTGAAAATTACCTTGAAAAAATACAATTATTATTTAATATAATATTTTAAAAATAGCAGAACAGGAGAGAAGACTTTGTATCTCCTTGCGATCAAACAAGTCTATAAAACTCAAGCAAGAATGGAATTTTTTTTTTGATTCAGTTGGATGCAATGAAAGTCTAAAATATGTAATCACAATCTGGCAGAAACTTCAGAAAATATTAGTCTTCAGGCTTTAACAGCAATAGCATCAAAAAAGCTCTGCTAAAAACTGGTTTAGGATCCTTTACTAATCTTCCATCAGTTCCATTTCTGATGACTAGTGAACTTTCAGCCCTTACAGCTGAAAAATTTCTTGAGGCATAATACTTTTTAAGATCAGTTTTTAGAGTAAGATATAGTGATTTTAATTACAAGGTTTTTAATTGCATTGCTTCTGAGACTTCAGGAAAATGGCTAGGTTTATCAGGAATTATCATGATTACTTGACCATACTTGAAAATAATTGGGTTTTAATTAATCTGATATTAAAAGTTTATGAAGAAGTATTGTAACTTTTTATAGACATCCCAAGAGCCTGATTGAGAGTTGTGTCATTTTAAAGTAAGGTTTGCAATTCTTTCCCATAGAACTCCTAGTTTTTATTGTGTCATTCTCATATCCTTTATGCTCTCCATTCTGCTAGCATGAATGCTTTAATGAAATTTCACTGGGACGTGTTATTTTGTCTAAACTAAACCAGATATGCTTAAGTGGAATAGCAAAACTGAGTGGATAATTGACATGCTTTGGTTCAGTTGACCCTTGTAACTGGGGTACTTATTAGATCACTGTCCTGGTTTCAGTCAGGATAGAGTTAATGTCATTTGTAGCAGCTGATGGGATGCTGTGTTTGGGAGTTAAAATGAAAGCAGTGCTGATAACACCCTGATGTTCTTAGTTGCAGTCAGACAGTCAAGGACTTTCTCAGCTTCTTCGTATTTCTCTATTCTTGAGAAAGGAGGGGCGAAGCCAGGACAGGTGACCCAGATGGGCCAAAGAGTGTATTCCATGCCAATTGCGTCCTGCCCAGGATAACGGGGGGCTGAGGGGAGGAAGAAGAGGGGCGGTGGCGGGACGTGTGCTTCTTGGGGGGACGGTCGGGTTGCGGGACAGCTCTGGGTGGTCCGGCCTGAGTTGTGTGGTTCGGGGAGAAACTGCCTTGGGTATCAATAGTTTCATATTCTTTTGCTCTAAAGTCCTGTTAGCATGGTTATATTTTATCTTTCTGTTCTCTTAGTAAACTATCCTTATCCCAACCCACGGGCCTCTTAGTTTCTTGGTTTTGGAGTTATTTGCCCCTTCCTTTTCCCTTCCCTTGTTTCCCCCTTTTTTCCCTCTTCCCCTGCTCTTTTACTTTAAGGAGCAGGCAGCTGCGTGGATCTCGGCCCACAGCCAGGGGGAAACCACGACAATCACTTTGAATAAAATTGATAAAGTACTTGGAAATGGATCTCCTAAGTCAGCTTTTAGCAGAAGGAACAGTTATGTTTTTGAGACCACACATACTAGTACAGTCCAGTTTTCCCGAAAGTTTTTTCTTTCAGAATGAAATAAAACTCATGTTAAAATCTAAAACTGATTGGATAGAATCACTTTGAGTGGATTTGCAAATTGTGGTATAGATTCACCTTAAATTTTGAAGATTGTCCCTAAATGGAAGTTTTGTTCTCCAGTTAATTCTAGTTTCTAGTAACAGCCATGTACAGCTTAGAATGCAGTTTTTATTGTTATGCATGGTGGGGAGGGAATCTGTAAAACAATCATGGAAAAATTAATTAATCAAAGCTACAGTTACTTTACATGGCTTTATAAATCAATTTTATGTCATTTTCTGCAACTTTGTATAGTATGTAAATTATTACAGTGTTCCTGTTTCAGTTTCTTAGAGATAAGTGGAAGAGAAAAATTATCATCCATGTATCTGTATTGAAACATGTTGCTGAACAGAGAGGCAACATTGGACTATATTTTTGGCCTACAATGGAACCAACTAAATTTATTATATACAGAAAGTTAGGCTTTGTTTAAAAACAAGCAAGTAAACCCACCTCCCTCCCCCGAAATAAACAACCACCCAGTCTAATCTCAGGAGAAATACTGAGGTTTTTTTATTCTGATGATACTGGTCAACTAGGAATACCCCACTACATTATTTCAGAGTACAGATCCTAGCACTTCACAGATATTCCATTCAGAGAAGTAATTTGTCCTTTCTAGAGCACCATCAACAACATGAATTGGGATGCTATGGGATTAAATATCAAATCCTTGATATCAGAGTGAATGAAGATATTTCATATAATGGAAGAGTATTGAAAAGGGCTTGAATATGTGTTTCTAATGTTTTAGACTTAGTCAATTCTTTTTCAAAAGTAGGAGGAAGCATTGACTCATAGGTGTCAAGAGACCATGAAGACAGCACGTAATGCAAATACATTAATATAAATGTTTCAGGCAAAATATCCTTCAGGCCTTAGTACTCAAGGGAAAAAAATACAGGATTTTTTTTCCAATCAGATTTTTTAAGGAACCTAACTCCGTGTCATTTTTAAGTGAAACAAAGGTCATATACCGTGAAAAGCAGGAAAGTGGTGCAATTCCAGTAAGGCTGGAGGTTTTATGTTGCCACTGAATGTGTAGAGCAGAGTTGCAGAGTCTTCAACTTTGACAGAGAGTTTCACACAGTTTTATTTATTAATATAACCCTTAGTACCTCTCAAACTTTTGGTCATAGCATTTTCTTACTACATAACTACAACTTGGTATAAAACATATGGAGTTGATAACACTATTTTAAATAAATAAATAAATTCTGATGCCACCTCACCTTTTCTGCTTTGCTCGCTGGGAATCACTTTATATTATGATTTTATATTCAAGTGGGACATTTTATTTTGGGATTGTTAGTTATTCTATATCACTTGTGAATAGGCAAATGTAAAACTCTAGAAAATAATGGATAAATCGGTAAAACACAATACATTGTGGGTTAGACTTATCAAAAGACAAATATTCTTATAAAAATACAAATTTTGAAGCTGGAAAGTGAAAAAGAATTGAAAATACAAACTGTTCTGCATCAATAAGCTTGCTGAAATTGCTGACACTGTGACCGGGACTGTGTTGATATCCTTCCAATAAACACATGCAACAGACAATTTTTGACCTTATGCTGGAGCTGAGAAACAACCCTTTTGTTTTACCACATAATTATTGGAAGATATTAAAAATTCAGCTGCAGATACATAACACCAAAACTGCTATAGATCAGTTCATTTAATAACAATCTTCATATTATACTTGACAAATATATTTTCCTTGAATTTTATGTACTTTAACAGTTGTAGCAAATACTCAATATAACTAAAAGAAGAAATCCTACTTCAGCTATTTTTCTTACAGTGGACTTGTATGTTTACTGTGATTCTCAAATCTTGTTTCTTTGTGTTTATGAATAGCAGTCAGCTTTTCCTTGTTAGGTTTCTCATGTTCAATATTTATTATATACTTGTGAAATATCTTTAAAATATATAACGGTGCTGCATCTCATATAGATCTTCATTGTTATGTTTATCTTCCTTTTCTGTCTACTACAAAAAGTAAAATGTTAGAATAATTAGATGTTTTTATTTATATCCAACATAATTTTATGCCTGCAGAAAGGCCAAAAGTCTCTTCCTCCTTGCCCCTCAGGTCATTTGAGATGTAAACTACAGCCGCTGAGAAAGCTTAGGAACTGGAATTGAAGAATAACTCTTTTCAAGAAAATTGACTTTAAAATAATTGGACCCCTAAAGATAAGGTTGATAGATCTTTTCACTGATGTATTTTATGGTAGGTACCATTATAAATTGTGCCTTGGTATAATATTTCTTAAAATCAATGGTAAGATCATTGTCTTTGCCTTTGAACAGCTGCTGAAGGGCATGGTATAAAAGTGTGCCAGTAAGATGACTTTAAAACTTTCCAGTTCAGTGGTGAGTCTTTATTATTTGGGATTCACCCAAAAAGAGTAATTTTATGTGAGCTCTTCTCTAAATTGTTTAGCATATTAGCAGTCTAGAGAGGCTCTTCCAACTTAGAAACTCGTATCTATGAGTTTACTTGCCATTGGGAGTTAAATTGAGACGTTTCCAGTTGACCATCTCAACAAACTTTCTGTCTTCCTGTGCTGCTGTAGCAGCATGAGGTTGTGTGTTCATTTGCTATTTTGTGTTTGTTATCTATCCTCTATTGCTGCTTTTCAATTTGATAATACATATATTTGCACCCTTGTGAGTTTGGGTTTTTTTGTGAATGACCCAGACCATTGAGAGACACAAACTGTAGCAGACTGCAGTGCATCATGATGTTAGCAGCATGGATTCTGAAGTCATGTGGCAGGTGTCCAAGTCAAATTCTGTTTGTATCTTCACGCCTGGTTTTTATTGTGAGGTATGTCTTATTTGTCACTTTGCTGCCCTCCCAGAAAAGGTATTTATTTTGTATAATGAGAAGTGAAAGACTAATTATTAGTGTTTACTCCAAGTGCAGCAATCTGTGGGTTTTTAATAAAAAACTATAGTACTGAAGATACTATAATAGATATGATTTTTGAAAATGAAGTGATGTAAGAGCAGATTTAAGGGGTGGGAGGTGTGTGTAGGGGGAGAAATTCACTGCTCTATATTTTTACGGAAGACTTTTGCCCTCTTTCTTTTGGGACTGGCTGGCACTGTAGTTATAATCTACTTATAGGCAAATCCTATCTTATTAAGGAGGAAAACAGCCATCTGGACATGTAGAATTGATGAGAAGTTACTAAAATAATTTAAAGCACTAAATAAGAATATTTAATTGTTAAAGAATGTGAATTAGAGGAATAAAATAATGACATTATTAAATTTCTTTGGTAGTGATGCAAGACCGGAAGCTTTGTTAATTTCACTCTGTTTAGTTTTTTCTAACTTGGTATAGTACCCAGCCTGGACATACACAACTGAAATATCTTATTCCTCTTCACCAGACACAGGATGTTAGTTTTAAAACTGATGTCAAGTCTTGTAAAATCAGATGATCAGTTATTTGGAGCCAGCGTTGTTTATTTGGAAGTAGGTTTAAATGAGAAGAGGATGCGAGAACTTGATGTTTAGCATTAAGATTTGCTTATGTTTAATCAGGATTCTGGATGTTTGCCAAACAGGGTGGGACCTAATATAAATTTTACAAAAGTCTAAGAACCACCAAACTATTTTTTGTTTAGAACATGACTGTTTTGTGAAATAAATTCCATAGCTAATCTCTTTCAAGTGCTTTAAGACATTTCCATTGTAAAGGTATAAAAGAGAGCAATGAAGAATGGGGTAATGTCACACTTTCTTTTTGTGCACTTGTACACAAAGTTGGGGTAAGCTTTGTCTTAACACATTGCTTGATGTGACTATGCTTTAGTTTATGTATGTAACTTTCTTTAAAGGCTGCAGCTATTTCTTGTTTGAATCATAAAGGTTTGTAGGTGACCTTTAAGATTTGCCTTAGTGGCTCTAGTTTTGCCTTGGCTTATCTCAGCAGAAACGGTAGCTGACTTTGTAATGCTCTAACAGTCTGGTCTGCTTATAGTTTATGAAATCAATTGTTTCATAATTTACCCTTTACCACAAAAGAGTTTTTCTGGGTTTTGCCTAGGCTAGGATTGCTTAGCTGTTCTTGATATTCAGTTGTGTTGTGCTCCCAATGTGTTCCCAGTTTAAATGCTGCTTATGTAGCACAGTAAGCAGCTTTTGCTGGGGTAAGTAATTCCAATATGCCTTAAGCGTAAGAAGGTTTGTGCTGGCAAAGCTTCACTTTGTCAGTATGGTTGCTGTTACAGTAGTTGCTCTTTTTAGAAGTCTGTGGTGTTTAACTGATCTTTTCTGCATCCAGGATTGTTATATCCACATCAGCAATATTCTTTTCTATAGGCATGTCTAAACTTTTGATATAACTAGTAGATTTGGCCCTGGAAAATTAACTTCAAATCTAACAACTTCCCTATATGCAACCCTGGGATTCTGTTACGACTTGACTGTGCCTGAGGTGCCATAACCTTAGCCGCTGGTGACAGAATGTGGGCCTTGCAGAGACTATGGAAACTGCTCACAACAGACATCAACTGGATTCTAGGAGCTTTGGTAAAAAGACAGTGTCCTGGTTTCAGTCAGGATAGAGTTAACTTCATTTGTAGCAGCTGATGGGATGCTGTGTTTGGGAGTTAAAATGCAAGCAGTGCTGATAACACCCTGATGTTCTTAGTTGCAGTCAGACAGTCAAGGACTTTCTCAGCTTCTTCATATTTCTCTATTCTTGAGAAAGGAGGGGCGAAGCCAGGACAGGTGACCCAGATGGGCCAAAGAGAGTATTCCATGCCAATGACGTCCTGCCCAGGATAACGGGGGGCTGAGGGGAGGAAGAAGAGGGGCGGTGGCGGGACGCGTGCTTCTTGGGGGGACGGTCGGGTTGCGGGACAGCTCTGGGTGGTCCAGCCTGAGTTGTGTGGTTCGGGGAGAAACTGCCGTGGGGATCAAGAGTTTCATATTCTTTTGCTCTAAAGTCCTGTTAGCATGGTTATATTTTATCTTTCTGTTCTCTTAGTAAACTATCCTTATCCCAACCCACGGGCCTCTGAGTTTCTTGGTTTTGGAGTTATTTGCCCCTTCCTTTTCCCTTCCCTTGTTTCCCCCTTTTTCCCTCTTCCCCTGCTCTTTTACTTTAAGGAGCAGGCAGCTGCGTGGATCTCGGCCCACAGCCGGGGGGAAACCACGACAGGCAGTGATGTTGATGCTTGCCTCTTCACACTTTTCACATTAAGGTGTATGTGAAACATTGAAATGCTTTAGCAATGAAAATGCCAACATAGGAAATGTGCAAATGAACAGCCTTCTTAGGTCTGCAAGCCTCTAAAGCTACTCCATTTTAGAAAGAAATGGCTAATTCTGATGCTGTATGCATGTGGGTTTGGAATTGCCAAGAAGTGATAGAAATGCTTTTATGATAGGAAATGAATGGAAATGATTGTTGACATAACGGTTTCGCACAGGACTTGGACTCCATGATCCTTATGTGTCCCTTCCAACTCAGTATATTCTATGATTCTATAATGGTCTGAGTGTTGTTGGATAGCATAGAGGAGAATACCTTTCAGGTATCCAACTTTCTTAGGAAATTTTTTTTTCATCAATGCAAGAACATAAATTGTTCTTAAATTCAAGGTTTTAACTTTAGAAAAAATTAATTTCTTTCCTTACAGAAACTCCTCTTTCTCATTGTGTTTTCTGTTGGGTACAACTTTTGCTTTTACACATTTCGGTATGCAAGAAATATTGAACGTGTTTGGTTGAACACTGCTGTTACGTGGCCATGTTGAACATGTTCCTATAGGTGCATATGATTATAGTGTTTTGACCAATTTAGTGGATATCTTTTACTTGTCTCTAGGTCCACATGCCAGTGCAATATAATAAATTGTACAATGTAATAAATTTCCTCATGCTAAACACCTGCTCCCACCCTGAATTCATATAGATTCTCTATGTGTATCATGGTTATGTTTAGGTGAATGCAGGTGTCAGAGAAATAGGGAAACAGTGTGAAGTAGGAAACCAATATTCTTAATGCATGCATCTGACTTCGAGGTAGTTCTCAGTTCTTAATAAATACAGTGGTTCTGTTATTATAATTGTCCTTATTATGTTTCCTTTACATAGCATGGTTTCAACAAATATGAATGATTGGGGTTCTGAGAGATGACACTAATATAAATGAAACGTTTTATGACCCTTGAATGTTTGTTCTGTCCCCCTTTGACTTCTCATGAAGTTGGTAGAAGTGTGTGCAATTCTTTTTAGTTTCTTCACTTCAGAGTCTGGTGCACTAGCTTATGCTATCCATGAAAATATCTTCTCTTACTGGACATGAATGAAAACTCTTTAAGAGAAACAATTTTATCAGTGTATTGGGGTTTTTTAACAAATAGTTTTATCAATCAGAATTAATCTGGTTATCATTGTACCAGAAGCCAGTATATGGTATTAGACAGTAAATCTTCAAATATGAAATTGAATGCTTACTTTAGTCAAATATAACTCATGTTTATTTGTAGAGAACTTTATTATATAGCTTTGTGTTTTTAACTAATGTACTACTTGCAGGACAACTTTGTAGTATGTTTTATGCTGAGTTCCCTGAATAAGTGTTCAAAAGCATCTGTCTTGCCCTGAGCATACAGTCGTAGTAGACATCCTCAACACTTTCAGATGTGCTCTCTGTGCTTGAGTTCTGTGTTTATTATGTGAAATAGAATCTTGACTTACAGCTGTCTCACAAGGCTGAACCTAACTATTGTTATGTTATAAAGATGCAAGAGAAACATCTTTGAAACAATTTGTTGTTCTCAGTGGTGTTTGATAAATAGACATCTAGTATACAGTGTAAGGAAAAAAGAATCATTCTTCAAATTAGATGGTATAATATGGAAAAGAGTACATAATCATATAATTTGTATGTCATCATAGTGTTTGTGAGGGGCATATGAAGTAGTTTGAGTTCTAAGAATAGAAAAGGCTGCATTACTGTGAAGTATTAGATTTTTGAGAATATTCTTCTTTCTTACAAACCAGCATATGTATATGTGTGTGTGTATGTATACGCACACACGCCCTTATATCTGTTTTTGACATTCAGGAGAACATAGCTAAATTTGTTTGGGTAACCATTACTCAGTATTGTCAAGAGACATGACTGACAAATGTAGATTAATGTTATGCCCAAGAAGTTGGTTAATGTATCATACTTTTAAAAACACAGCATATCGATAATTTTACTGTTTGTACAGGGGTTCATGCAGACTGTTTCATAGTATATATACTTTATTTCTGAAATTTGATTAATTTCTGCCATTAAAAATTTTTAATTTAATTACTATTCAACTCACTTGAATTGCATCAGTGAAGCAGACCTAGAAGTAATTTCCAAAGCAGTGTAACACTGCTGTTTCTATTTAATAGCTGAAGTGGAGCTAATTTTTGTTGAGAGCTAGTCAAGGCTGAGGTGCTGGGTCATGGATTTTAGCAACAACTATTCTACTACCCTGCTCATTTTGTAAGTTTAGTGTGTGAAATAAGAATTCACTTCCTCTCTATTTTAATAAATCTTAAAATATGTTTTTACAGCCTTCTTGAAGAAAACCATCTTTTCCCAGTTCTTTTTCAAGTCATCTTGGTAAGAATATTTTTTTTTAATCTATATATATACACACACAGAGGAATAGATATATTCTATCTCCCAAATCATGTCAAACTAGTAAGTTTCATTAGGTGTGTTGATAATATGGTGTTGATAAAATGAAATTGAACAGTATGGTAATACAAAAGAACCTAGTGTAAGCTGTCATGTATGTTGTTCTTGCCAACTAATCTACCTGTTTAAAGACTTTCTTTCACAAAGTAATTTTTTTTCTGTTTCAAAACAAAAACCTGGAAAATAAAATTCATGAGCTTGATCCTTAATTGGAACTGTATGTTTGCCTAACCTAAGCAACAAATGCTGAGGAACTTGCTTTTATTTTTTAACAGTATCAAACCCAAGTGCTACTGCTGTTGAGATAATGCCAGTTCCCACTAATTGCTTTTGGAAGTCCTTTCAGTTTAAAGTATCAGGGCTATGATTTTAGATACAGTCACTTGCTGAATTTCCATCCCTAAGCAGGACCTGCCACTTATGAAATATGTTCATGATTTTGTGTGTCTGAAATCTTGCAAAACAAATGTGTTAATGAAGTAGAAAAATCTGTTTGTTGATTTGTAAACCAGGAACTATGCTATTCACTGGCCTTCTCGTTGCTAAATTCCACAGTCTCTTGTTTTATTTGTCAATCTTTTTGCTCATCAAGTTGTGTCAGGTAAGTGTCCTGTCATGTAAACATGCTCCAGATGAATACTAAATGTACATTGTAAATAAATGTGAGTGGTTTATGCAGTGCAGGCAGATTGCATGCTTGGTTTTGCATCATTCTTGATACAGTCTTAGGGTAGATGATGTTCATAAATGTGATTCTGAATCAACTTTGATTTTCCTTTCTTAGGTTTAAGTATTTTAATCTTCTTTCTTCCTTCACAGTGATTTATTTCACTGCCTATCACTTCAATACTTAAATCTCTTTAATACCACACACCTAGATAAGCACTTTTTTTTTATTAAAGTCACCTCTTCAGTGATGTTAGGTTTTCCCAGTAGCATATGGAACACAGACTTTATGGTATTTTTGTGTAGACGTATGTCCAAATCTCTTTTTGAGATAAGAATAAAAACATTTTACAGTAGTTCATAAATAGTTTTGACCTAGGATGAGTACTGCTTTTAGGTTAGTACCAAAAGAGGAACACAGTAAAATATCAATCAAATGTTTTATGTTAATATCCTCAAATATCAAATTAATCTTTGGAATTTCTCCAGGTATTAGAATTTTGACATTTAACTGCCAATTTTTATACTTACATAGCAAGTTTGTTGATGACACGAAACTGGGAGGAGTGGCTGATTCACCAGAAGGCTGTGCTGCCATTCAGTGAGATCTGGACAGGCTGGAGAGTTGGACAGGGAGAAATTTAATGAAATACAACAAGGGCAGGTGTGAAGTCTTGCATCTGGGGAAGAACAACCCCAGGTACCAGTCTAGGTTGGAGATGGACGTGTTGGAGAGCAACAAAGGGGAAAGGGACCTGGAGGTCCTGATGGAAGCCCAGGATTACCATGAGTGAGCAATGTGGCCTCGTGGCCAGGAGGGCCAATGGCATCCTGGGATGTATTAGAAGGGGTATGTTTAGTAGGTCAAGAGAGGTTCTTCTCCCCCTCTATTCTGCCCTGGTGAGACCACACCTGGATTATTGTGTCCAGTTCTGAGCTCCGCAGTTCAAAGAAGGACATAGAACTCCTTGAAAGAGTCTAGCACAGGGCCACCAAGATGATTAGGGCAGTGGAACGTCTTCTTTATGAGGAAAGGCTGAGGGAGCTGGGCCTTGTTTGTTTGGAGGAGACTGAGGGGTGAACTTATTGATGTATAAATATGTAGATGATGAGATTCCTTCCAACCCCTAACATTCTGTGATATAGACATACATATATGTGTGTATGTTTAGTATATCTATGAGTATTTGAATGTGCTCATGATCTCTAGAAATATTCCTAGATCTTTAAAATCTTCTTACAACTTATCTGTAGTCAAGAAATTTAAAATGTGTATGCTACAACCATGTAAGTAGAACAAGATGGACTTGATCATAAATGCTTCTTCCTGACCTCCCTACACACAGTTTCAACTCGTGTTCTAGAAATATTTTTTTAGAGAGTAAGAAGCACCTGAGTTCAAATTGTCTGCATGACTGGTGGTCTGTGAAGGCTTCACAACTCCTGTAAACCTGGGTTAGTTTAAAGTTAGAATAGGGGCAGAGGGGTGGCTTATAACTTTTAGGGAGAAAAACAGATTCCTCCTTCAACTTTGTTCAGAGACGACGCCTGTTCTGGCTTCAGCAGTGTGTACAGCAGTCAGCTTTAACACTACACTGACTGTCAGATGCGGCCAGTGTTGCCACCCTCCTTATTATTCCCCTGTTTTCTCTACAGAAAAGTGAATTCAGGAAAGGAATATTGAGAAATGGGGAAGGCTCAGGAGCTAGGACTAATCAGACTGGAATGATCAATCATAAGGCTGTTTTTGTTCATGAACAGAACAAATTTGTTTGTTACAGGTTTCTGAAACAGTTTTCATGGTCGTATGAGTGAAAGGCAGAGCATATCATTTACTTCTTGTTACTGTCCATATACTAGTCTTTGGCTAGGCTTATACTTGCATTGGTGCCAAGAAACAGCTGGGTAACATTGAACTCGGTGGTGTACCTAGGGCTTTGCCAGACCCTAAACTATTGAATTTGAATTATTGTATCGATTCTCCAAAGCGTATTTTATACTGTCAGTAAGTTAATGTAGAGCTATTACTATCAAGTTCAAGGAATATCACTAGTACTTCATAGTTTTCTGTGCTGAGAGCAAATGTCCAATGTATCTTCTATGCATCATTAACTGTAGTTGCTGTTATTTCCAGCGATGACAGGACATTGACTATTTTAGGCTCTGAAGGGAAATAATGTGAGCTCAGAATTGAAAAGTGTCTCCAGGAGCAGTCTGCATTTCTAGACTGTGCTACAATCAAATTGGGATTGGATGTGCTAGCTTTAATCTGTCTATCACAGCAGTGAGGACATGATGGCTTGTAGATACTGGGCAATTCACCAAAAATGGGTTTTAATGTGACTGCTTCTGGCTGCTCGTTGATGTAAAGTTGCGCTATGTCATATGCTGCATGCTAGCCGATGTGGTCTAAGCAGGAACACAGAGATTTAGATTCTCATATATCTGGACCATTTAGATCTCTGAGCTCAGCTGAATTATACCCAATGTATCCTTCCATGTCATTTATGACTGCTATTATGTAAATGTTATAATTGCCAAACAAAAGGAACTGGATCAGTTGAAAAGGGTGTTACTGTCTACCCGAAAGGTTATACTGAGCATAGCTGTTAGCTTTATTCACCTGAGCTAAATTTTAGTTACTGATCTATTAGCAAGATGTTTTAAATACATTTGCCATTCCCCTGGAAACCCTCAACACTCATTTATCACTCAACACTTAGTTACATTTAGGAAATGCAAATTAATAGTATACTCTGTGAATATGTGAAAGACCTGGGTACAGTACTTTACTGCAAAACTTGAGAGGGGAATTTTGTGTTACACCTGAATGCAAGTTCATCACGACCCTGATGCCAGATCCTCATGCTAGCCATTACATAGGTTATGAGTTCTTCTGCCAACCAAGATGAAGGTATGGCTGCAGTATGAGTAGGTGTTTGTCTTGATAGAATGTCTCATGAGATCAGGGAAGATGCAACGAAGTGTGTCTATGGAAGAATGGAGACTTATTGACAATAGATGAGTATGTTTAGGATGGTAAGTGATTGAAAAAACCAGAAGGCAAGCTGGCATCGTAATGTGTGAAATTTAAAAGGCACTAACTCCCCTTGGTAATGAGGTTAAAAAATAATGATTCAAATTCTGTGATGATGTAAATGATGCCAAAAGTTGGGTTGATGTAGGGTATAAATAAGGTAGGCTGCTGTTGATGAAATAGTAACTTCTGCTACCATCCCTTTTGTGTTTTATGTTTTACTTGCTGCCTTTTTGTTATGTCCTTAGATTTGTTTCTAATATATTTTACTGTCAAAATTATGATTCTACTTGAATATTATGTCATAGTGCTGGAATGAGATTGATAAAGGAATTAGAAATGCTTCAATCCTATATTTATAATCTGTGGCTATTTGTATTTTAGATTGCTACTGAGATTTTGCTGCGTAACTAGCCGTGAAGCTGGCATATGTTATTTTACATACTATGTTACTTTTTAGAGGAGGTAGGATGGGGACCCTCCACACATCATAATTATTACTTGGCCTACCCTTAGGATTATCAAAATCTAATTTATTGCATAGAAACAAAATTCTGGGTACTTACTGAAATTTGATGGTGTCCATTTTTTTTGCAACATTCTTTATTATAATGGTCAGTGATCATATGAGAAATGTGGCAGTGGTGATTTAAAGGCATATCCTTTTAATAAAAATTCCTTTATAGTACAATTGAAGGTTACTGTATAAAAAATATCTTACTATTAAATACCATCAGCTAATGGTAGAGAATGTCTTAGTGTCTAAACTGTAACATCTAATTTAAAGGTACAAATATAATGTCTTTATACTGTTATCCTTTACACAAGCAAGTCCACATTTTCCTTACATTTTTGAAATTAAAATTAATTTTGAAATTACTTTATTTTACTTGGGGTTTCTTTTCCTCTAAATGGAATGCAAAGCTATCACACACTATGTTTCTTTTTATTGTAATATTCGCATATTTTTGTTTGGTTTTCCTAGTTATTCTAGTTTTGAGGTTTTATACTGTCTCTGTTTATCTTGAGACTTCTATATGAGTCCATGTTTAAAAGCTTAATTACAGACCTGGACATCTTAAACTAAAGGATCATTCACAGTTCATGTTTTTGCTAGACTGCAGTAAACCTGTGCTCAAAAATACTTCAAAATTATCATCACCCTGGCAGTCACTGATGCTCTTGGAAGCTGTGCTTTGTTCCCATTGTTGTAAATGCAGCTGAAAATCAAGTTCATTATTCCATTGAGTAGTAAGGAAGAGAATGAGCTGGGCATAATTATAAGAAAAATTGTAACAGTCACATCAAAATCAGTTAAACATCATCATACTTTAGAAGAAAAAAATTAAACCACTCCAGTTTTGTCTGGGTAACACCTTTCCAAGAGTGCTAATAATTTTGTGGAAATTTAAAGTAGGGGATATGTAGCCATGTATAACTAGATTGCTTTGGTTTTTAAAAATATTTTTTAAAATTTTAACTAAAGCCCTCCGATTAACAGTGTGAAAAAGTTGTTTAGCAGACAAGTGGAAGCAGTTGTTGGATTTTATATTTCAGTTTGAATGTTAATTGGAGGAAGAAGAAATTCATGCTATAGGAAGTGGTTATGGTCAGAGATTCCATTCCTTGTGATTCAGTTACAGCAACAAAGACCCACTTAGAACTGTTCAAAGATAATACTTGTTTTCTGAAAAAATTTTCCTGTGAAAATACTTAAATGAAAAAATTTTATAGATTAAAAGCAGGAGCTTCATTACTCCTACTTTACTTGGTATCCTGTTTGCTATTGAGAGACTGTGGTCAAATATTTGAGGAAGAGGTAGAGGTGTTTTTCTGTTTAGCAGCCACATGGATTGATAGGTATAGAAGAACATGTGACAGAAGTTATTGCAGTAGTTGATGCATAGTTTACTTCTGTCTGCTACACTAATCACATTGTGGTCGTCTAGAGGAATGGGAAAGCATGTCTCTAACTTTTCCAAGTACTTGTAGATCATCCAGGATGAATACTTGAAACAGTGGAGTAAGAGACTTTTAATATTCTATAGAGAGTGCTAGTTTATGCTGCCAACCTCCTCTGCTGGAGAAAATTAGGATAACAAATATGGCAAGTAATAAAAGCTCCAGCACATAGTGTGAATGCACAGTTAGTACTCTATGCTGTAAATGAGCTTTGAGCTAATGTCCCTCTTTAAGCTCTGTGCTTGCATGAGAAGGTCGATACTGGTAGTAAGGGATAGCTATTGATGTTTCACTCCAGACTGCTGGCATAGTTGATCCCTAATTTAGCCTTAGCTCTCTATTAAAATCAGTACAAAGTTATCTGGAAATGTTTAGGCAACAGGTTTTAAAGGACAGGAAATGGTTATTTTAGTAGCTTTGCTCATGGTATTCCTGTTCCTGGTTGTGTTTTCAATACTGTTAGAAAGAAACTAAATGCAGTTTTAGCACAAATGCTTATTGATGTATTTTATCTGCACATTGCTGCTTTTAGGGAAAATCTGTGTGTTTAAGGCATCCAAAATTAGATTCTAAGAGTGATTTTTTTTTTCGTGGACATTAATTACAGTTAGGAACATCAAATTTATCCATAATTAATTTTTTTTATATTCGTGAAATATGTACATTTCCTAAACTCTGCTAGATTTAATATCCAAATTGTATGCTGTGGCAGTATATGTAAAACTCCTGTGACAATTGGGAATGCAATCTATGAGGATTTCTGAAAGTGCAGATGCCAAAATCTGATTTTAATGAGTGGTTTATAAAGCAAAATAATTCCTTGTTTGAAAGAGATTTAGCATCCAAAGATGGATTAAGGAGAAACTAGTAAAGAAGTTTTAGCCTGCCTTAGAAACTGTAATGATAAATGGAATGATAAAAAAAATCTAAGATTCGTTTTACAGATGACAAATGTAATGCAAATCTATAAATTACTCTAAGTAGAACAACACTAACAAAACCTGACAAATTTCTAACCAACACGGTGAAGGTGTTTATTTTATTTATTGTCTTTTTAATGCTAAATCAAATGAATAAGAGTGTTACAAAAGACTGAAGAAGGTACTGTAAAAGGCAGTAGGGTACAGCATGTTAATTTCCCATTTTCAAGGAATAAAGTATGGCTCCTGTGCTAGAAATATTTTTTCGTTACCCTAACTTGCTTAAACACTTTAGTTTAAGGATAGATGTCTGAGACTACTTAACTCTCTTAAATTGCTGACTTCAAAGCAGTATGTACTTGGAAGGGGTAAGCCTGTGTATCAGAAATCATACTTTTGGAAATAAACAAGTGTAAGTGGAAGCCTTGAGACTTTTAGCAGGAAGTAGAATCTCACTATGAGAAAGTGGGGGTTTTGTGTTCAGGGTTTTGTGGTTTTGTTGGGTTTTTTTGGAAACAGATTATTTTTTTGTCAGTAATCTTTCAGTCAGAAGTTTCTGGGGGAATGTTTACCTATACATCTGGAAATTACTAGTGTTGAATCAGGTTGTCAGGCTCTTACAGTCAATTGTTCTCCACAAGTATTAACACTGTGCACAGAATAAACTCTTAACAGATTTGTTTTGTTGATATGTAGCTGTTGTCATCTTAATTGATGACAACGAAACTACTAGAAGCCAAAATGCATGGTATAGGAACCATTTCTGACCATGGTTAATAATGAGAACCCATGGTATATGATTTGTTTCACAGGATATTGTTGGATGTTATGCAGGGGGTTTCTGTATGGGTGAAAGTCATAGAATCTCTCCACTTGGAAGAGACCTAGAAAGAACACTGTCATATATTTTAGTTTTAGGTAGTCCTGCAGGAAGGGAGTTGGACACAAAGACTGTTGTCCAGATACTCCTTGAACTCTGACAGGCTTGGAGACATGCCCAATTCCCTGGGGAGCCTGTTCCAGTGACCAGCTTTGTCTGTGAAGAACTGTCGTGACGGAGGGAAAACTTGGCCACTTGATGCAAGTGATCAGCAAGCTTCATTTATTGAATAGTACAGCAGTCTTTTATAATAACTCTAATTAGCTCATTACATATTGCAAAAACCAAGCTTATTATTGGGTATTATTTTTAAGGTTAGTCCAGCCCTTAATTCTTTATGTGTGATCAACCAAATCCTCCTGTTCTCACGCCTGGACAGAGAGGCATCCTGCTGTTTGCAACTTAGGTATCCAGGAATAGAACATCCTGGCCATATCAGCAGCTAGGTTAGCTGTGTACGATGCCTCCCAAATTCCAGCTCAGACAGCTGTTTCATGTCTGTGTGGCCTTTGTTAGTTAACCATTCCGCAACATATCCCCCGTTTTTATTTTTTTCGAAATAGACCTGGTTGACCACTTTCAGAAAAAGGGCTTTAAGACAAGAGAACACACATCCTAAACAAAGCAATACTATTAGAATTGCAATTAAAATTAATAACCCTGTTTGAAAGATACCCTTTAGCCAGCCGCTCAACCCTGTCCAGTTCCCCAGAGCCTCCAAGCCAAAAAACCCAGTATCCTGTTTGATCTTTTGAGAGTGTTGCATCAGGTACTGAATCTCTTTGTGAATGGATTTAGAGTGGTCATTAAAATCCATGCAGCACAGTCTGTCAAAATCCTCACAACCATGTCCATGAGCCAGTAGTAAGAAATCTATTGCGGCTCTGTTCTGGAGCACAGCATGCTGTACCGTAGATAGATCTTCTGCTAATTCTGACAAAACCCTACTTGTTGCGTTGGCCTGCTTTACCACCCAGCATGCCAGATCTCCTAAATTCCTGTGAGCTCGTGCTGCAGCAACACCCGGTATGAAAAATGATGCAGATATAATTTCCCACCTATTCCAAAGGTTAACTGAGTCACGACAATTTGACTCAAGGGTGATGGTAAGATCCCTTTTGAAACGATATTTGTGAGTTGAGTTGGGATGGTGAAGTGGTGCACCTAAACTGAGTTGACCTATGGTGCACGGTCCTCCGAGAGGGTTTGTGGGAATTCCGGCCCAGGCATGATTGCCACATATTAAAAAGAATCCTTTAGGTAAGCGCCTAGGTAACATAGTACCAGGGGCCGGTTGGTGTTTAGTGTGGACTATGTTCTGGCACCACGTTCTTTCCCAGCTGATAGAATCACCTATCGGAGTAATGATTGTGGGGCTTGACTTGTTAACCTTGCGCCCCTCCTTGTCCTCATCTGACCAATCCCTTTTCCCAATATAAATACAATAGCTGGCATTGAGAGAGTCTGTTATATCAATCTCTTGCGGCTCAGGGCCTATAGGGAGTTTGTCATCCCATTTGTCATAGTCATTAAACATTTTCGAGAGATTATTCCACCTGAACAGGAGGTGACTGGTTATCTTATACTGTTTCCTCAAAGCTGCAAGAGACTGGTTATACATCCGAAATGTGGTGTTGCTCAAAGGTACCCCAACAAGGCATGTAATAAATGGTGAATTAGGTGTTGCTAAGCTTGCACAGAAACTAGTTGTGTGAAGTGATCGGGCCAGAGTAACCGAGACATTTTCTCGAGGATCAATGAGAGGAGATATTGATGTTTCAACCTTAACAACTACAACATAAAAGATACAAAGTTGCACACAAAGGTTTTCATGGTTTCAGTTGTTCCCTTAACCACCATACGCATTCCTTTTTCTCTCCAAACCATTGTGTGTACTTTGCCTTAGCTTACTCCTAATTCTTTTCCTTAACACTACAAACTACCTTTACCACACACTTTTGACTATACTCTAATTTCAAAACTAACAGTTCTGGAGTCCGTTGATGGACTGTACGGACCCAGTCACTTCGACTGGTCAGGTAACTTTAGCTGTCTCTCTGTTTGTGTCCCATACTCCAGGGGTCACAAGTCTTGCAAGTATGACAGCTGATTTGATCTTTTCAAAGTTCTTGAACCCAACTCATTCGCAGGCTGCTCTGGAATTATTTAGAGCTTTTATCGCTGTTTTCACCCACTGGCTGGGAACCCAGATGGTACCTGTATCCGTAGAAACACAAACATAACCACGACCCACATAGATTAGTGATGCAGGGCCCACATTGCCCAGGCTTGCATCTTTAAGATCTGATGCTTCTTCCCCTCAACACGGTGTTCATGGAACTGTTAAGAAATGTCCATGTGTACTCATTAATTGGCACCCCTACTAGACACGTCAAAAATGGGGTGCTAGGCATAGCGAGACTGGTGCAGAGGGTGGTGGTATTTAATACTCATGTCAGGGAGGCCCATACGTTCTGCCAAGAGTCAACAATTGCTCTGGTTAGATGTTCTGCTCACCTGCCTTACATGCCTCTCACTATTGCTAATAATTGGGTGAGGCCACACAGTCACTTTGTCCCTTTTTAAGGCAGTTGTTAACATTCTTGCAGTTTGTTATCTCAAGGATTTTCTTGCAGCCTCCTGTTCTCACAGACACCTAGCTCTCCTGTTACTGCATACTGACATGCCTCTGCTAGCTTCCCCAGCCTTGATTATGCGGGGGTCAGGAGCAAATCTGGGTGGGCCACGAAACCCACTCCTCTCATACACTGCTACAATTCCCTCTTCTTGTTTATGGACCAGCCAGATTTTTGCGAAGAGCATTATCTATCTTGCAAGAGAAACACTGTGACCTACATGGCAAAATAACACTAAGACAAAAATAACTAATGAAAACATAAGCTCTTGTTTAACCAAATCTAAAAGCCATTCTGTAAACTAAAAGCCATACTGTGAAATGTGGTAAGCTAAAAACTGCCAATTTGCTGCACATACTGTTCACACCAAAGTGATTAATTAGTAATTGTAACGAGTTTTGATAAGCATGTCTTATAGCTACACATTGTTAGTTTACCTTTGATGTGTAAGAGTTATCTGCACACCTGCTGTGGCTTTGACTCTCTTATTATGGATAGTACATGATTTGTTCACTTACTTCCAAATAGTTTCTCGCAACTCTTTGCTCTAAGGCAGTCTGACCACCTGCCTTCAAGGCCACTGTGTTTTGAAAATGTGATTACCAAATACCACTCAGGATGAGTAATTTTCCTGTTGCATGGGAATTCAGGGATACTGTCAGGGGCCTATGTCTTTGTGAGGAGAGCCAGACTGCCGGCAAGCCTGCTGTCCTCCCAGACAATTTTTCCTTTTTAGTATCTGCTTGTTAGAGGTCTCTGCAAGGGCCCTTTGCAGAAAGCTCAGCAAGCATGGCAGTAAATGTAAGACAAGTGCCATAATTACCATATTCAATAATCCAAATTCAGTAATCCAGATTTGACCACCGACAACATCCATCCTGAAAGTCCCACTCATGAAACCAATTGTCCAATCCAGAGAATTAAATTTTCATGTCATATGTTTTGAGTTTGATCTATAAATTTTTGAATGCTGAGTGGTCAGACAGACCCCTGCAGCACCTGTCATGAGACAGCAACAAAATTCAAGTGCTGCACAACTCTGTAGCTAAGTACTTTAATACCTTTGTGATTGTATTTGCTTGTTTCGCCAATCAGGAGTGTCAGGAGTGCAGGTAACATCAGCCTCACATTTATGTACAGGCATCTATTGTAGTCTGTGATCTTGGGCTGTGCAGAAATCATCATTTCCCTAATTTTCATTTACCACAAACACACATGCATATTTCAAAAACTGTTAGATGGTTCAAAATGTCCTGCAGCAAAACTGATAGTCCACCGTGGCTGCAGCTGCAAAACTTGACTTCAGTTGCTGTGATCAGGATCCCGAGTTGGTTCATGCGGGCTCGATTTCTTCTGGATCCACAGCTTTATCCACTTAGTTCCCATATCTGTAATAACACAGGCAGATCTCCTTCCCGTAGTTAGTACCCGTAACTTCATTTCTTAGGAATACCTTTTATTATTCTTTTTGTTCCCTTTTAAACCTACTGCATGTTTCAACAATACCTTTTATTATTCTTTTTGTTCCCTTTTAAACCTACTGCATGTTTCAACAATACCTTTTATTATTCTTTTTGTTCCCTTTTAAACCTACTGCATGTTTCAACATTGGAGGTACCAAGCCTCTCCCCCGTTTTTATTTTGTAAAGCAAATGCTTGAGAGTTTGATTCATACGTTCCACTACAGCCTGAGCTGCAGGCAAGTGTGGTGTCCCTGTACCATAGGTAACGTCCCATAATTCGAAAATGGAAAAGGTTGGTATTGCTTATGTGATATGTTCTGGTACCAGAGCACACTTGGCACTGAATGTTCACTAGAATTTCTGGTTTGTGCAGTAGCAGTACAAGCCCTTTAAATTCAGCAACCAACAAGTGGTATTGTTGTGGAAGTGTAAAAATTCTTACAACTTCTGAGCTTCTGCAATGCAGCAGCTCATGTTGGTGCTACCAGCCTGTCTGCTCTCTGATTTCTCTCTGCTAGATCTTGAGTCAGCCAGTTGGTTCAGTGTGGCTGCAAATATGGGTAATAAAAATACTGATGCATAATACCATGCAATGAGCAAAATGAGTTAATATCTCTAAGCAACTTTTGAGCGTTAGTTATCAATCTGTCAGTCCAAATATTTCCATATTAGCTCCTTTTGAATTTTCTATAGACCAATTTGTAACGCCTTGCTTTTTAAATGCACTGTTAAGTTATGAATCAAACTTCCAACATTCAAGTTTTTTCCCACAATCAAGATATCAACCATGTAATGATAAAAGATTAACCAAGGATTGCATTTTTCATACTGGAGCAAGTGTCCAATCTACATAATTTTGGCACCTAGTTGGTGAATTTTTATGCTTTGAGGGAGCACACCCAGTGATACCCTTTTCCCGGTTTATTTTGTTTATAGTAGGGACTGAAAAGCAGTTTTTCCTAGTTAGAATGTAACATCATACCGAAAAATCCCAATCGTTCAAGAATTTGGCATGTTCCACAGACTTGTGGAAGGCTTGATATGACCCTTAGTTAGTCAGTTGCTCCCATTGTTAAATTTTGTACACTGATCAACCCAAATAGACATGTCTGTTTTGCAGGTTAAATTTTTAAAGTAAGCTGCCCACTTTCAATGGTCGCTAACAGAAATCCTTTTTCTTAATAACTAAACTTGCTCTCAGTTGGAGAAACGCATCCCTGAATCTATAGCATATACAAAGAAATACTGAAAACCAATTTATCACAGAAATTACATTGCAAGACGCGAAACCATTCTGTTTGGGGAGGGGGGTGGGGGGAAAGGGGGAAGGAGGGGGGAAAAAGGGGGGCCACTGCGCGGTCACCATGCTTCCTTCACCTCCCATTTTCTCCACCACCCGCTCATCCCCACATAAATTCTCCCTGGTATTTACCACGATTGTGTAGGAATAGGAATCGAAATACCCTGATTTCACCGTTTTTCCCGTACTGACACCACCTTACGTGTCCAGTCTCCGACGAGCCGTCTCTGTGTCCCTGAGCCGATGGTTGTTGAAGCCGATACTTGTCCTTCTCCGTAGGATTGTTGTTCCAGTCCTGAGGTTTCTTGTCCGGTGGTTTAGTCGATGATTCTTTGTGTCCATAGTTTTCATCTCCGTAGTTTTAGGGTGGGTGGATGGGCAATTCTGCAAACCCTTTAACAGCAGGCTATGCTGTTGCCCGCTCTGTGTCCATGTTTACTAGCTTTTTAAGGACAAGACGAAGCTGCTCATGGCGGTTAACATTTTCAACTGCGTCACAGGGTGTTTCAGGCTCAGTAAAAGTTAGAGGTGAACAGATATTAAAGGCAGTCAGTTGTACGTTTGTTTCCACATTTTTTCCTTCCAAATGTATAATAGTGGAGGGGCTTCGCATACCTTGATGGCAGATTTATGCGTACTAATTCTTTCAATTCTGACAGATTTACCACTTTGCTCTGATAACACGGCATTATTGCTTCCTATGGCGAGGTACCTGGTACTTCACTGTAACGCTCTGCATGTTTAAAAACCATATCTGGATTTGTGAAAAAACCCCTTGCTACTCCATACACTAAAAGTCCAGGTAACTTCTTCCTATAGTTTATCCCTGAATGCTCCGCTTTTCTAAAAAGCATTTGAGCAAATGATACGCCGCTTGTCTATCCATACCTTCTCTTCAGCCGGCCGGGGTCTCTCCCCTCGACTTTTGCGTGGGGATCTCCCTTATGCCTCGGAGCTGTCGCAGCCTCTGTCAGACCTCTGCGGCGCGTGGCCGGCGGTAACCTCTTGGGTGCTCCCGGGCGCGGGGGAACTCGCTTCAACCCCTATGGGTGCTCTCGGTGGTAACTCCTTTGAGTACTCCCAGACGGAGGAACTCGTTAACCCCGAAGGGTCCTCCCAGAACACGCTTTAACCCCGCAGGGTCTTCGCAGACATGGGATGCCCGTCCGTCTCCCCTTATTCGCCTCCTGCGCTGCTTTACAGGACCGGTACCCGGACTCCGCCGCACAATGCGTCACCCTCTTTTTGGTCAGGGTCCCTGTTCGGGCGCCATTTGTCGCGACGGAGGGAAAACTTGGCCACTTGATGCAAGTGATCAGCAAGCTTCATTTATTGAATAGTACAGCAGTCTTTTATAATAACTCTAATTAGCTCATTACATATTGCAAAAACCAAGCTTATTATTGGGTATTATTTTTAAGGTTAGTCCAGCCCTTAATTCTTTATGTGTGATCAACCAAATCCTCCTGTTCTCACGCCTGGACAGAGAGGCATCCTGCTGTTTGCAACTTAGGTATCCAGGAATAGAACATCCTGGCCATATCAGCAGCTAGGTTAGCTGTGTACGATGCCTCCCAAATTCCAGCTCAGACAGCTGTTTCATGTCTGTGTGGCCTTTGTTAGTTAACCATTCCGCAACAAAGAACCTTTTCTTAATATCCAATCTGAATTTACCCTTAAGCAGCTTCATTCCATTTCCTCATGTTTCATTGCTTGTTATCAGAGAGAGGAGATCAGCACATCCCTCTTCACTGTCCACCTTGAGGAAGTGGTATACTTCAACGAGGTCACCTCTCAGCCTTCTCCAGGTGAACAAACCACGTGACCTCAGCTGCTCCTTGTAGTCTTGCCCTTGAGACCTTTGACTATCTTTGTCTCCTTCCTATGGAAAGAGATGCTATGACCGTCTCTAATTGGCTCAGTCTTGGTCATCAATGATTCTGGTCTTGAGTTGGCTGGTGTTTATTCTTGCAGGCCTACAGAAAGCTTCTAGCTACTTGTTGCAGAAGCTACCCCTGCAGCCCCCCCTGCTCCACCAGAACCTAGCCATGCAGAACTACAACAGATGTTGTAGCAGATTAAAGCTAAAGGAAGGAAGGTTTAGATTAGATATTAGGGGGAAGCTCTTTATAGAGAGAGTGGTGAGGTGCTGGAACAGACTGCCCAGAGAGGTGGTGAATGCCCCATCCCTGGAGGTGTTCAAGGCCAGGTTGGATGGGGCTCAGGGCAACCTTGTCTAGATCCAGGCCTGGAGGTTGGTGGCCCTGCCTGTGGCAGGGGGTTGGAACTCTGTGATCTTTGGGGTCCCTTCCAGCCCAGCCCAGTCTATGATTCTGTGTCCTTAATTGAGGTGCCTACAACTGCATGCAGTACTCAAGGTGGGGCTGCACAAGTGCAGTGTAGAGTGGGAAGGTCATCTTCAACTGACTAGCTATGCTGGCCTTGACGCACCCCAGGTTGCAAGAACACACTGTTGACTCGTACTCAGCTTGCCATAAACTCAGCCCCACAGATCCCTTTCCGTAGGTCTGCTTTCCATCCTCGTTCTCCAGTGAAAAGGTCAGCATGAGTTTTCATTGCACAGGCACTCTGCTACAACCATTTAATAGGAGAAGGTATCACTGTAGTATTGTAACTTATGGTAGACTTCCAACATGTTTGTTATAACTACAAATCTTAAGGGTTTTCTGTGCTGCAGTTCACAAAGATGTCTACCTAACTTTGAGCTAGTTGTTCAGCTAACATTAGTAATGTGGGTGCAGCAACAAAGGGCTTAGAATCTGCAAAGTCTTCTATGATGCTTAATAAATACTTGGGCAGTTAGCTGCTGCAGCCATCCTGCTTTGAGTACCTCAGCAAGTTCAAAGTGGAGGATGTCTTCACAATCAATGTATGGATGTCCTCCCATACTTATAAAAGACCAATGTAATTTGAAGTAATCTTATGGAAAGGACTAGAACTGGAGTAGCAGAAGTGATTGGAACATATTCTGGGGAATTATAGATCATGTGCTCTCATTTGAAGAGGTGCCATAAACCTCTGAGGTGGTGTGCCACTTCTTTTGTATTCTATTGACAAGTATCATGAACTTTGGATAATAAAAGAAACACTGTATAATTAAAAGTTTTGCATTTAGGAAGTTTTCAAACTTATAAAAAGTTCCTCAACAGCTGCTAGCTTTAAACAGAGCTGAAATGATTTACTTTTTCCCCCTAACCTTGACAAGATTATTTTTGGGGGCTTTGTGTTTTTCTGAGTGGTATTAGTAGCTGATTTTCAGCTGTTCTTGTAGAGTTGCTTGAGTCAAATAGTTTTGACTGGTTTTAATTCAACTTTCTATTATTGAGAGGTCATAGTGGTAGTAGTTAAATGTGTATTTGTTACAAATGAAAGAATTGAGAACAGGGCTTCAGTTTTTTTCATTTACCTAAAGTACATGATTCATGGGATGAAGAATGGGACTTGTTGGCAGAGTGCCAACAGAATTGAGAGCGCTGCTTCCTATTCCAGCTGATGATTTGTATTTCTTCTTGACCCTGGGCAAATTGTAAAAGCCTTCTTTTTCAGCTTAGTGTGTTCCATCCTTTGTGTGTCCAATGAACACATTTACTCTTATAAAATTATCAGACACCGATGCTTACCGTTCTGAAACTAGGCCTGTTTAAGGTCCCAGCTGGACCTTATTCAAGCATAATTCTTTAATGAATTTTCCTGACGTTAAGGTAATTTCTGAACTAAAAAGGAACAGCACAGGAATGTAGGGATGATAAATTCATAAGAATTTGGAAGGTATTTGTATTTGCTTATGAGAAGCACTGTGCAAATTTTCAATAAATGTGAGCAGCCTATTTTATGACCACATGTCTGTGCAGATCTATCACTTCAGATCATCTAAGATTTCTGGTGGAAAAAGAAAAATATGTGAGGGAAAGCAGAGCCATCCTTTACTTTAATATTAAAAAATTATATTGTGCATAATAAAATAGCTATTAAAAAGGAAAAATATACTAAAGGATATCCTTCTCACCCTTTTTCTTATCTGGAAAATTAGTTTGAATCAATGTTCCTGTTAGGGGAGGGGGAAAAAGTTATTTACAAAACCACCTGAAGCTTCACTTCTGAGAGAAAAATTGGGTCCACAGCATTTGTGACACCATTATGTTCCTTTATAGGAGAGAAATTAATCTATTTGGATCTTTAAAGAATTTCTTTCTATTGCTAGACACTAATGTTTTAGTGTGTATGCTACATAGCTTTTTTAATGTTATATTCAGAGTTAGGGGACAGAAGAAAACTCATTTATAAACAATATTATGTGCTTCCTGGTAGGTTTTTTTATCCTGTTCCAGAAGTAAAAAAATTTACAGATAATAAACATGAGTCTAAAAGACTTTTATAAAGTTTTAAAGCTAGCTATAACATAGTGAAAAAAGGAAATCACAAACAAGTAGTGAGTTGTTTAGGTCTGTTTTGCAGAAGTAGTGACCATGATTGCTGCAGATACTAGAATGCCTTTCTGATTTTTGTGATGTTATGACTTTTTTCCATCTCTTTAATTTCACTGTTCCTGTTTATTTTACTGGTCTTTAATAAGCAAGCATACTGGCTTTGTGGAGGGTTTTTTTAATAAAATGTTTCTGAACTAGTCAAAAGTGGATGGTTGCTTTGTGTATTCTAGTATAATGTCTTGCATGTCATCTTTTGAAAGAAAAAGTTTACAGTGTATTTAAAAAAAGTTGCAGGGATGCATCATGATAACACAGTTTAAACTATCTTCAAAACAACTAACTATAATCCTAATATTTGTCCAGTGTTACTACATGGAATCCTGTGATTCTTTCAGCCACTGACTTGGGATCCAACACAACAGTTGTCCAAAAGTATTCACCCCTGCAAAGGGGGAATTATCATTCCTGTCTGTAGGGCTCTCATTGGACTGTGTGATGCTCCTTGATTGTTGCTCAAAATCCACAAGGCTTCTCCTGTATCTAGAGGATTGCCTCTGGACTCTGGTAGTTGGCACTTCCTGTAATCCCTTCTAATTATAAAGGCTGTAGTAGTTTTTCTTGGAAGGATAAACTTCTTAGGAATGCCTAGTTTGTTCAACTACTGTGTCTGGAGAAGAATTTTAAATATATTCTAAAATACTGTAATAATGCTTACTCTGAACCTTTGACATCTTGGAGGAATCCTAGTGAATAGAAACCCTGATGATCAGAGGAGCATGTGGCAGACACAGAAAGGCTGAGAGAACAGGTTACATATCCCCACCCTGAGCCTTCTTTGCACAGGTTGTCATAATGGTCTTATTCCTGTCTGTAGCTACCTCACTGGACATTTCAGGGAAGATGAAGTATGACTTGTCTCACCAGTGCACAATGGTGGGACATGAGGATGAATGCAAGTTGGAATACAGGAAATTCCAGCTTCATTTGGGAAGAAATCATTTTTTTGTCGTGGGGAGGGTGTTCAAACACTGGGATATGGACCCAAAGACCTTGTAGTGTCTCTGTCCTGGGGACTCTTACAACTCATTTGGATGCAGCCCTGAGTCAGCCTTCTTTGGCAGGACTACTTTGATCAGGGTGTTAAACTAGAGAGCTCCAAAGGTACCTTCAACCATATCCTTTGATGTGGTTGATTTTTCTATACACACACATATATATGTGCACACACACAAACAGCTTCTGTGATTTGGTCTAATTAAGTCTATCTTCTTAAAAAACAACCAACCAAAAAATAGCCCACAGGTTATCTCCTAGCATGGTAACCACCATTCACTGTGTCCTATTTGTAGTTAGGTATGTTAGCTCCTCTGAATTGGGATCCAGGTTAGTAGTCTTCCAGATGAGCTTGGGTTTATGCACTCTTCAGCTGTTTCCAGTTTCCTAATTCCTTGTGTGCTTTGACCATTAAGCAGGCAAGGTGAAGGGGCTGAAGTGAAAATGCTTATTCAGCTGGCTTGGCTCTGCTCCCATTTCTCCCTTGCCTGAGCCAGCTACATTTTATACTGCATGAGGGTTCTTTTATGAACCATATTCAAGGTAGACTCAAGGTCAGGGATGGATAGATGGATGTGTAAAGTCAGTGAGTGTTTCTGCCAGCATTTTTTTGTCTGGCAATACTCTTGGACATTATACAAGGTACCTTAAGAAAATAAGTCTTACTTTTGTGTTTTTTGAACGTTGTTCTGGAAAAAAAAAATAAAGTGGTACATATGAGACGTTTGTGGCTGGGTAATTTGAATATTGTGGGAAAAATTTAGGGCAAAATACTTTCCTAATGATTTTTCCTTACAGACAGTACAACTCTGACCTTTAAGGGAATATGCTAACTTCAACTATGTACCTGACTGCTAAAGAGGATATTAGTTTTTTCTTGTAACACTTGTTTTAGAGAAAAGTCCAAAAAAATAAATGGAAAATAAATTTACATAGATGTTAACTAGCATCTTTCTCTTTAACTGACACCTTTGGAACAGTTAAGATTTGTAGAACATTTCAAATCTGTATTGACAGAGAACATTTTTATGTTGTTTAGAAGAAGAATTATGTTTAAAAAAATAAGAAAATTAAGGATTTATTGAGTGTTCTAATGTAGTTTAAACTATGGTGTTGAGTATTTTCACTGTTTTTGTCTGCAGTTCAGACAATCCTGTAAGAACCTGGTTTTTTACACGAAGGAAGGGCAGCTTGAATCATGCATAGTTCAAAAGAATTTAAAAAGTATGGAAAGACATGAATTTTCACCCTGAAAGAGAAATCATATTTCTTTTGTCATTTTATATTGATATATAGCATTAACAGTCTGCAGTACTTCATTTTATAGTGCATACTTCTGTCTAGAGCATTCCATCAGGAAGAATTCTCTTACTGTGCCCCTAGTTGAGTCTGAATAAGAGGAGTTTATGACCTTTTCCTGTGGTGACTGAACACTGTACCAAAAATTTCATTTCAGTCATCGGAGCAGTCCATTAGCCTTGGGAACTTAAGGCAGAAGGATATTGGGTGTTTATGTTCCTTAATGATGCCCTAAGATTTGGTTAGGCGCACAGCTGGTACTCATGTTCTCTCCCCTCTCAGTGTTTCTGCAAACACCATGTATATGAAGATCTTACAAAGTTCATGGTGCAGAGTTTCTGGATGAAGTTTTTCCCCCCTCTTGTTGGGATTTTTATTTTTGGTAATCATAAAGCTGGTTAGCATTCATGTATTCTTTCATCTCACTTGCTTTGGGCCTTTTTGATAGAAGCTTCGTACATAACCTTCAGGATCTTGTGAGTATCTTTGTAATTAAAATCCTCACAAGTTTTTTTGACACCTAATACTACTCACTTTCAGTTTAATTTGCACTCCTTCTCAAAGCAACCGTGAAACCTGTATGTGTTCTGAAGTATTGCACAGTGTGTCTGCTGTCAACAGTCCTGACTACCTATGCAGCAATGCAAGGCACGTTGCTGTTATCACTCAAGAATGACATATTTTGTTTGGATAAAAAGACAGTGTAATAAAAACATCTGCTCAATCCTTGGTCCTGGTCAGAAAAGCAAATGGAAGGTTGTAGTTTGGAAGAGGAAATATTATAATGGTAAGCAGAAAAACATAGTGCCATGCTAATCCCTGTGTGGATTTTAGGTTTCCCACCTCAAAAAGGTTATAGTAGAACTGCAAAATATGCAAAGAAAAGAGAGAGAGATGATCAAAGGTCTGGAATGGCCTCTTCGGTGTGCTTTAATCTGGAAGGTGATGAGTGAGGGGGAAGTATGATAGCATGCAGTCATGAGTGGCTGGTACAAGGTGAACAGGGAACAGTGTTGCCGTTCACTGTATCCTCTAACATAAAAACTGTATTACAAGAGCTAAAGAAAACTTGCAGTCGGAATCTTAAAAACTGACAAAAGGTGATACTGTTTCCTCTAGTGTTAAGTTCGGCTGTGCCATAGGGTCAGGAGTTTACTTGAATTGAAAAAGAGAATGGATGAATTTGTGGAAGAAAGCTGCACTGAGAGCTGTTATGGTCAAAAGATCTGCTACTGGCTCAAAGTCCTTGGGTGGGAATTCCTAGAGGCTGGGGAAAGTGTTTGGTATACCTAGCTTTGAAAGGCTGCTTCTGTTGTTGAGTTTACATAAGTTGTTGGGTTAGGCAGGCTTCTGGCTTGAACCAAGTCAGGTTGAAGATGCATGCATGGGAACCTTTCTATGTGGTGGGTTTTTTATCAGCTGTAGAAGTTTCTTTCCACGCCTACTTTTGTTTGAGAAACCAGTTTATTTTTTGACGTGAACAGATTGACTCGTTTTCTGAAGCAAAAGTTATTTCTTTTGAGAAATTAGCCAGTTAAAAGTACACGGTATTAATTTTGAGTTATGAAGTTAATTTTCAGTCTGTGCTGTTTATTCAATTGGATGCAAATATGTTGGCATTAATGACTACAGGCCTTTAAAAAAAAAGGAAATTTGAGAATTCAGAAATACATTTGGTTAAGCTCTTATTTCCAGTCATATGAATTGCAAGATGTATTGAATTACAAGATGTATTGAATAGCAAGCTCCATTTCAGTTCTCTAATTCCAGCAGGGTTTACCTGTGTGGGTGTAGGTGTCAGTATCTCTAATTGTACCTGACTTTAAAATAGGAAGGACTTTTTAAAATTATCATCATTACCTTCATTAATCAAGAAGAAATTTTGAAAACATTTTTAAAGTTGCATCCTGTTCTATCTCAGTGTGAGTTATTCCGTTGGCATATCCTGAATTTTTATCAGTTCCTAACAGAAGTTTTTATCCCAGTATTTCTAATTAGGATTTAAGTTTTCCTGTTCATATGTTATGAATAAGTATCCCTAAACAGATAGCATATGCAAAAAGGCACTTTTCACTTACTCAGAAGTGCTTTTTTAAAAACACTTAAAATAATTAAATTCTGTGATTTGGTGTAACATTTTTGGGGTGTTTTTTTTTTGGGGGGGGGGGTTAGTGTGTGTGTATACTTTTTTTGCTATAGAGAAACTTGCTGGAAACAGCATAATGCCACATAATGGAATATACTCTTAGAAGTCTTCATGCTAAAAACCATGTTTGTTTTTTCCTCACTTTTAGTTCAAGGAGAATTATTGACAGGTTAAAATTTTTAAGTACTTTTACTTTTTAAATTTAATTATTATCTGTGATAAAACTATGGAGTTAATAGTGCTGGGATAATACTAGTTTCCTATGCTGAAATTATTCTGATGGCTCGTATGTTTCAAATAGTATGTCACAAAAAAGTAAGATTACATTTTCTACTTAAATGTCATTTATAAAAAGTCAAATGTTTATCTAAATTATAGTTGGAGATTGAGTATTTGTGTAAATGTGTATCTGTCTTGCCAGGTACTTCAATCATTTTACATCTAACAATCAGGTGGTACCTAGTCTACTTTCCAGTTAATTCATGTTTGGTTGATTATATTTTTTGAAGCACGTGGTGATTGTGTGATTTATTTTTTTTTGTACAGGCAACTAGAAAGAGCATAAAAATGGTGGACTAGGGTCTTAGCTAGCTAGCTCATTTGGTATCTCATGGTGGCTGCAACTGGATGTCTAGAGAAGAATTTTCAGAAAGAGTAAGGCTCTCTGACATGTCTACCAAGTTCTTTCTCTGCATCCAGCTGCTTTTAACTCGAGACCTTTCTGAGCTGGCTGTAGTAACTATGCATTAAATATTTCTGATAAACACTTTTTCCATGGCCTTGTCCTGCAGCCCCTTATATGGCCCATATAAACTGTTGGAGTTGCCAACACCATGTCAAGGTGCTGCACAGCCTGGCTATGCACAGAATGAAGAAACACCTCCTTTTGTCGATTTTGAACATGGATCCTACCAGATTATTTGGTTATTTTGTGCCTGTATTGAAGAAACCAGCAAACAACAGATCTTCATCCACTTAAGGCATCCTTGATGATATAAATCTCAGTATTGCCCTTACACCCCCACCCTCACCCCCTGTAACAAACAGTTTCCTGGACTACAAAGCCATCATTACTTAGGTATATTTAAATAGAATCACTTTGGGTGATTCTTGCTGCTTTCTCAGAGTATTTTCCATTTTTGAGATGTAGGACCAGAGTGGAGTCTTCAATGGGTGAATGAGCTGTGGGATGTTATTTTTCTTTGTTTCCCTAACATTTCACTTTAGTTTTTTGACTGCTATGATTGAGCTGTCATTTGTGTGAAAGTGTTTTTCTTAACCTGAGATTATTAGCTCATGTGTAAGCTAGGACTTTATCCCCACCATGTGTATTATTTCATATACATTAAATTTCAGATGCAACTTGAGATACGATCTTTCTCCCTCCACTTACACAAACTCCCTGCCTGTGAACATGTTTCAGAACTGTGTTCAACATGGAACGTTTCCACAGGATTTGTATTACATTACAGTTCTTCTCACTCAGTCATTATAATTGGATAGTTTTCACACTTATTAGAGAAAAAATATTTGGGATGTAGTTAGGGATGAGTAAAGGGATAATTGCACACCCTTTTAATTAGAGATTTAACTGGTATCATCTTCAGAAACCATATTACTTCTGTCACACCCTCCAAATGTTCCTTAGCATTTGATGCCTTTCTCCTACATTTTAATATAAATAATGTAGCAAAAGTAAGTAATCTTCTGGATTGGTAACTGGTGGTGCTGTGAATAAAGTGAAACGAATCAAATTCTTTATTTTTCATCCTCCATCCTCTCCCGCTTTTATCAGTAGTTGGTGCATCTTACCTCCTGTACTTTAGACTTCTTTTAATTTCATTCTCAAAGTCTTGCAGTGCTCACACCTTGCACACATTTAATTTTCCTTAGTTCCTCTCCTATAATCAGTTTGTAATTTTTTAGAAATTATATATATAATATATACAGAAAGAGTGTGTGTGTGTATTTATAAACACACACAGGAGGAAGAGAGCGGAGAGCACAGCAGCTTTGGGAAGCTGATGAGGCTGTTCTTGTTCATAACTTCTGCATACTGCGGGGCTAGCTGGAGTGCAGTCCTGCATCTTTCTCTCACTCCCACCCCAACTTGGATGGTCACTAAATCACAGATGGAGGCAAAGGGCACAAGGAGACCTCTGGAAGAGAAGGGCCTGTAGCACCACCATCCTACAAACATGTGAAAGAAGTGATGCACAAAGCCCGACTGCGATGATTCGTCCTAACGTGAGGCATCTCAAGTGTAATACCAAATCCCGTCCTTTATGAATTAGAAGGTACAGGGAGAAATCCTGACCTTACCATAGCTCATGTGAATTTAATGAGAAATTTTACATGGGTTATACAGAAAGGAATTACTGTCAATGAAAATGTTCACCCAAGCTGATGAATTTCTACATTTAAATATTTATTTGTTTTTGCTGTAGAAGCAGTATTAGAGCAAAATCTTATTCCTTCCAAACTCGGTATTTGTCAGGCTGATTAAGAACAGTCTGCCAATTTACTGTTCCTGCTAATGCAAATATCAAGGCAAAGAGAAAGCACTTAAGGAAAAAAAATACATGCTGAAGTAAAGCTGAGATGCATGCTTTTCAGAGCAAGAGTTATTGATCTTGTGACCAGAATTTCATTGTGATATTATCACTGTTCTGTCAAACAACTGAGGTATATATCCAGAACTCATCTAAATAAATTTTGCTGTAGGAATGTGGCAGTTGCTGACTGTACATTTATTGACCAACTGCATTCTGATGACTAAGGTAATAAGCTATTGTCAGCTTCACAATAGAGCTTGTGTTAAAAAAAAAAAAAAATTAAAAATTGAATGGCTGTGAATGGTTTCTGGCTTCACATTATGCTTCTGAACTCTGGTCCTTTATCTAGAAATTTGCTTGGTTTGGCTTCAGTCATGTATAATACATCCCTTATGTTAATGTTTTCCTAAAGAGTTCATACTGTGGGATGATAATTAGATTTTAGAATGTCAGTCTTCCGCAAAGCAAAACAATTTAAATCTTAATATTCTGCTTTCAACTTTCTGTTTTTAACTGTAGTCATTTAGTCATTGTCTTATATGCTTAGTTTCTAAACATATTTTGTTTTTAAAGTGTTTTTATAGGCAAGCTTAAAAAATTGCTTTGCTAAAATAGATTTATAGTTAAATATATGCAAAAATGTTAAGCCTAGCATGATCCACTCCTAGTGTATGAAGATCATTGTAACTTTCTAATTATAAGTAGCATCATCTCAAAGCTGAAATTTTGGTAGCTTCTCTTAGGTTTGTCTTTCAAGTCCCCTGTTTGTTTTGCAAGGTTCAGTTTCTGCCCCTTGCTTGCTTTGAGCAAGTCTTTACCGTTCGCGGGGGCACAGGAAGCAAAATTGTGCCCTAGAATTGTTTTCTTTCGTTTTCATTTACTTGGTCCCTTTCAAGCTCCTTCTTACCATATATAGTAGTATATATATGTTCAGACACCGTGATGCAATGTACAGTTGCTGATGGTTTTCACTCTGTGGTTTAAGTGGTAGCCGTAAATTTTGATCCCTGTGGAAGGTACATAAGCACTCTTCGGTGGGTGACACTACCTTTAATTTTCCATTGCCATGTCACAGGATTTGATATGGAGTTTGGCTATAAATTGGATTGAGCACAAGGACGAAACAGATTTCTTTGAGGTACCTTACTCGCATGAGTAAAATATACACCGAGTAGAAAGGACAGGTGCGAGGGTCGATAGCTCCTTTCGCTACTGCAGAGCGCCAAGGATTATTCTGTAAGCAGTCAGATTCATTTGCTGCTGTATATTGTGAAGTTCCACATTTGCTTGCCCTGTAACAAGTTCCGGAGCAGGATTTAAATTCCCTGCACGTAGCTATCTTTAGGGCTCACATCTGGATGGCACTGCAGGAGCGTATTGCTGAAAGCAAACAGACTAGCAGTTTTGATGGTAACAATGGAGTCTGAGAAAACACTGGACGTCTGAATAAGATTCCATTAAAAAAGGGGGAGCGAGAGGGATGTCTAATGCTGTCCATTTAATGCAGAACTCTCCAGAGAGTGAAGTGGGGATTATGCCTGCTGCCCTTCTTATTAAAGACCGGTATAGAAGATGCTTGTTGGGCGAATGGTATCTCCATAACAGACGCTCTATTACTCATGAATATGTTTCTAATTATATCTTAATGATCTCAGCCACAAATAGGAAAACAAAAATCTTTGTCTCCCTGAGTGGTTACCTTAGTGGCTGCAGGATTGGCAAGGTTTAGATTATCCATCTCCTCTCACTAATCCCAGGAGACTTCATTGTGAGAAATGAGACTTGTTTATGATGGTGAATTAAATTGCTGTAAAAGGTTATTTCAACAGACAGTTGGGAAATCATAATAAAATAATTTAGTAAAAATGGGAGCTAGAGTATGCTTAATGAAACATGATTAGATTTAATTTTCTTGCTATTTCAATCATTAAAGGTACATTATCCTTTCTCAGACCTCATTTGGGCTCTTTGCCACAGACCCACTCTTAGTAACAGACTGAAACTTGCATGTTCCATTAGGATATGAAAATGGCTAATGATACCCTACTCTTCTCTCCCTGGCTTTTGTAAAATTTCTGTTACCAGCTTTTCAGATATATTTTAGTTGTTTTCCTCTTTCATCCTTTTATTCCCTCACATGTCTATTGTACACATTTTTCAGTATGAATAACTAGTCATGGAGGATAGGTTGAATGAAATGAAGTAAAATACTAATATAGTTATATTAATAACTGTAAAATTACTTACATGTAATAAAAATATTAACTCCTTCAGTTATTACCAGGACACTGTGTTCTCACACAGTTAATATTTTAATCAGTTTATATAAAACATGTTTCTATGCCATCTTAATTGAACCATCCAGTGGTTCAATTATCTGGGGGTTGGGAGTTTGTTTTGGTCTATTTATTCTTTCGTTTTACAGTGCAGTGACACATTGTGTGACACTACATTTGCTGAAATTTCTGTCTGGCCTCTAGTGATAATAAATGTGGTTCTCAATGGTATTCTGTGCCTCTCACAGAATGTTACTTTGATCTAAAAGCATCCAGCTACTTTTCAGGCTATGAGTTTCTGTGAGAATATAACTACTCTCTGTTGGTAGACAACTTGAGCAGAGCAGCAGTATTGTGCTGATAGGAACTGGTCATGGCTCCATGGTTCCCAGGACTTGAGTGTGGTGTTTGAGGAAGGAGATACTTGGGCTATATCAGTGTTTGATAATATTATTCCAGTTTCACTGAGAGAAGTTGCTTGTGCTCAGAGTGAAATTTCTGCACAAAGTGGTGTGGGAGGCAGAGGAGAAAGGCAGGCCTCATGGTAGCCAGTAGCTGATTAATCAGGAATGCTTATGGGGAAGGGGCCAAGGTCGGAATCAGCAGAGGGAATGGCTGATGCTGGGTTTCTGAAGCTCAAAAGTTTGACTACTAGCCAAGACGTTTTACAGGTATCTCTCTCCATCTCCTACTGAAGTTGCATCAGTTTGTATGTGTTAAATTTTCATTGTAGCAGAGGTTCCTGATGATCTAGACTTTCACTTAACATGAGGAAAAACAGGAGAACTTCAGTCCTTCACTCTTCATGTGAGAGAGTAAACCACTGTGAAGTGAGCATGAGAACCTAGGGAACATGTCAGCGCAGACTGGGAACACCTTTTTGAAGTCTTGAACGTTTAAGGGAGTGGAACATCTAGCTGTTTTGAAGCATGTAGAGTCTCAAGTCGTTTGTCCATGTTGCTAGAAGAGTTTCATTTGAATTTTGTATGTCATAGTTAAAATAAGAATTTTACAAGAAAATTGTGTGTACATATGTACTTAGTGTATCCTGTCCCCCTTTTAAAACAATAGACATAAATTCTCATGTAATCATCTAACATCTGTTTATTACTTAAATGAGCTACATGAGAGGGAGAAAAAGAAAGGTTGCTTTTTTGGGGGTTGAAAGCAGTATATTTACAGTGCCTTTGTAGCGTATCTCCTATGCTTTCAGGAGATAAGTCACAAAAAGCAGAAAGGTTTGATTTGAACCTATGCTCAGAAGAAAACATAATTCAATGACTGTAATTTTGATATCATTAGCTACAATTTATTTTTGTAACATATAGAAACTTCCAAGCCTGTCTTCCTAAAATTAATTTATTGAATCCATATGTAGGAACCTGAATAGAAAAGATTTGGGGGTAAGAGTTAGGGCAAGACTATGAAGAAAACTCTAATAAATCATTTGGGGATTACTCTGGAAAGATGTGCATGATTAATGGTGTTCAACATGTTGTTAATAAAATGCAGAATAACTACTTCTTTTTGTGAAAGAAATAGGACTTGTTTAGAGTTA
Source organism: Hypotaenidia okinawae (assembly GCA_027925045.1). Classification (NCBI taxonomy): domain Eukaryota; kingdom Metazoa; phylum Chordata; class Aves; order Gruiformes; family Rallidae; genus Hypotaenidia; species Hypotaenidia okinawae. Next base: position 48,858,198 of record BSDF01000002.1, on the reverse strand, counting down.
CCTATTTTTGGTCTTGCTAGTCATTCCTGATTCTGTCTTTGAGCAATGGAAAGACAGAGTTTTCAGAAGGGTGCTTGGCCTGTGCTCAGCAAGTGCCTCAAGGAGTACCAGTGGGGTACCAGCTGATCATGTACTACTGGGAATGTCTGTACTATCGCTTTTTCAAACTGTCCATTACCTGGCACTATTATTGCCACCATGGGAGCAAGACTCGGGCCATTACAAAATTCATTGTGCTATACTTTCTTTCTTTATACACCCAGTGAAGTAGTTTTTCTGTCATCTTAGTTGAATGTTCTGGGTGATGTGAACTGTTTGTGTTTTATGTCTGTGCCTTTTATTTAGTAGCAGATGCTATGTGAAAATGTGGATATTGCACTGAAGTGACTAAGTCATAGAACGGTAGAATGATTTGGGTTGTAGGTACCTTTAAGGGTCACCTCGTTCTAAATCCCCTGCCTTGGGCAGGGACATGTTTTGCTAGATCAGGCTGCCCAAAACCCTGTCCAGCCTGACCTTTAACACTTCCAGGAAGGAGGCAGCCAAAATTTCTCTGGGCAGCCTGTGCCAATGCCTCACCACCCTCATAATGAAGAATTTCTTCCTTATATCTAATCTAAATCTACTCTCTTTTAGTTTAGGAGCTATCTTAAATTTACAAGAATAGTAATCTATTAGCATATATAAATTTATTATATTATAAATCTCATATTGCAACTGTATTTTGTATACATAATAGAATTATTATGGTTTTATTTACATTCTTGCCTAGTTATCATTTCTTTCTCCGTTTTACTTCCTTCTCATCAGTTCTGGTTCTGCTTCATAGTCCAGCATCACTGGCAGACCACTGCCAACTAAGGAAACTCTTGTCTTCCAATGTCAGTGATTTCCAGTAACTGGAGGATATAATTCCTGTGACTGATGTTGCATTCAGTATTTTATAGAGCTAAAATGGGACTGTCACTTCATAAGTATTTTGCTGAAATATGTACCTGAAATATGACCTACTATAGTGAACTCCATCACATTCACTTTTTCTAGGGTCACATCTAGAGACAGAGTAAGTATTAAATGCAAAACAGGAAGAAAACAAAGGCATAAAGATTACAGTGAAAGGAAAAATGGTATTTCTGTCTCAGATCAACATAACCATGATACATACACTGTCTTGTTCTGCCACCACAGGCAGAACTAATTTAAAAGCAAACTCTGGGGTCTGGAAACTGCAGCAATGTCCTGGAACAATTTAAGCAAGGAGAAAGTACTGTCATTTAGCCTTGAAGTTCTTACTTCTTAGACTCTAGATGGTTTTATTCTTCTAAACTTCCCACCCTAACTACACGCTGTTCCTTCTGGTAGGCAGTATTAACAAAATCCTGTTAACCTTGCACAGAGTTTCATTAAAGAATGGGGTCAGTGGCTTGTTTGTTAAACACTAAGTTAGGCTGACTGGGTCAGATCTTTGTGGGAGACTTTTGGATAACAGTAAGCTTCCTTCCTCTTGTGTCTACAAGAGAAAGCATGAGTCTAGTATTTCCCTAAAATAAAGGAAGCATAGTTTCTTTTTTTTTTAAATTTGTTCTAGTTCAGAAGTTGTCTGGCTATGAATCCAAATTTCCCTATATTCCTAAAAATTGGCTCTTAGTACCAGACTTGTTTCTCTGAGAGCAGTGAGATTTTTGGTGGCTATGAATTCACAAGTAATTATTTGTGCAAGCTGACATTGGGAGGTAGCAAATACTTGAAGTCTTATTTAGTGTTTAGTCTTATTTATGTGTGTATCAGATCCACTTAGAGTTTTAATCACTGTGGTGTGCACACAGTTAGGAACTCTAATCTTTTCTTCAAATTCTGAATCTTTGCTCCAGTATCATAGTTTAATTCCATTCAGACCACTGATTTTCACTTTCACCCCAGCACTTTTTATATACTGCTTGGCATAAGAAGAAAATGCATTCACCCTTGAGTTCCTGAATGGATGCCAAGCTAACACTGATACATGGGGTATGAAAGTATGTTTGGGTAATATACATACTGTTTATCAGGGAACATTAACTTGAGAATGAGTTGAGAGCAGAGGTTATATGCCACTAATTTATAGAATAAGAAACTTTACAGAGATAGTTTACCCATTAAACTCTATTCCTGTATTTCATAGAGATATTGTAAAATACCTAAAATATTTTTCATTTCCTGGATTTAATAACATGACTATTAAAGTATTTAATAATATGATTACAGTAATGGCCTGCTAATATTTATGGTCCTTAATTAACCGATTAAAAAAACCCCAAAGCCAACTAACCAAACGCTACTTTTTTTTCAGGCTTTTGTTGTGTGGAAGCAATAGTACTAAATGGAGGAGATAATCAGTTCTGTAACCTTCTGCAAAATCAGAAAGAAGGGAAGAGGCTGGTGATTTGAAAGGGAGTCGTTACAGTTGAAGTGTTGAGCCAGTCATGGATTGGTTTGTCTTGACCATGAATATTAAGCAAAGAAAAATCATGGCAAATAAAATCTCCCTATAGTTTTTCTTTAGAGCACCTATGAATTTCATTCTTAAGCATACAGTTTTACTGCTGAGAGTTAATGTTGAGTATAACATCACAAAAAACCACTGTGATGATGAGTAGAGTTACTTAACATTAATTTTTTTCTGTACACCTAACACAATGTTTTGCTAGATAGAGTTTTCACTTACAGCAATCAGTTCATAATTTCTCTCAGCTTGTTTTCCTAGTGTCATAGTAGGAATACAGTTTGCTTAGAGCATAATTGCTTGTCTGTCTAAGCCCAGGACAGGAACATGAAAGTGATGCACTCTCTCTCATGGGATGATAATGTGGGCTGCATTACTCTTCAGCACCTCTGCCAGCCTGTTCAATGAGGAATATTGTTAGTGCTCCCGCTTCCTGCCTTGTTGCCTTGGTATACACTAGCAGAAGATGTAATTTGTTGCTATAGGAATAACTGGAGTGGGGAAATGCTGGCAAACGAATTTGCTAGGACATCCGTATGCAGTAGGATGTGTACTTTGATCTGAGTGAAGTCTTGATAGCTGATACGGTCTGAGTATGTTTATTTTTGAAATGCAGGTGTTTCTGGGAAATCGCAAAAACTCTATGACCTGGTGTCCAAGACTGAGTAACAGGCTGCCTTAAAAGTGAGAATTTCTTATTTTTTTAGACCAGTAATTAACTAATTAGATAATCTCTAAAAAGCCTGATAATAGAAAATAAGAAATAATACCATTATTTAGAAGATGCCATATGTAATCAGACTATACCATGAATCTTGTAACAGAAGATTCAGCAGCTGCTTCCTTTTGATGTAACAGCCCTCCATTGTTTTCAAGTTTAATTAATTTATTCAAATTACATTATCAACATTCTCTGTTGCATTTACAGATTGAGTAAAGGTGAATGTGTGAAAAAGCAATGTATTTAACTAAATGATATTCTGGGAGTTGAAGGCGTAAGGCAAAGACTAAAAGACGAAAATTAACTGTGTAAATTAATTTTTCCTTCCACTTTTGACAGCATGACTGTAGTGCGTTTGACCCTGGCTGGACACCAGGTGCTCACCAAAACTGGTTTCTCACTCCCTCCCTCAGCTGGACAGGGGAGAGAAAATATAACGAAAGGCTCCTGGGTCGAGATAAGGACAGGGAGAGATCATTCAGCAAGTGCCATCATGGGCACAACAGATTCAACTTGGGGAAATTAATTTATAATGAGTAGGGTAAGGAGAAAATCACACTTCAAGTGCAGGAAGAATGGAGGGATGGATCAGAAGGTGGTTTTAACTTCACTCCCAGTTTTTCTACTTCCTTTCCTCAGTGGCACAGTGGGACAGGGAATGGGGGTTGTGGTCAGTTCATCACAAGTTGTCTCTGCTACTCCTTCCTCCTCAGGGGGAGGACTCCTCATATTCTTCCATTGCTTCAGCCTTGGGGTCCCATACAAAGGAGACAGTCCTCTACCAACTTGTCCAATGTGAGTCCTTCCCATGGGCTGCAGTTCTTCACCAACTGCTCCAGCATGGGTCCTTTCCATGGGGTACAGACCTTCAGGACCAGACTGCTCCAGTGTTTGTCCCACATAGGGTCCCAGGTCCCGTCAGCAAACCTGTTCCAGCAAGGGCTCCTCTAGCCACAGGGCCACAGGTCCTGCCAGGGGCCTGCTCTAGGGTGGGCTTCCAACAGGGCCACAGGCCTCCTTTGAGGGCATTCATCTGCTCTGGCATGGGGTCCTCCATGGGCTGCAAGTGGATATCTGCTCCACTATCAACCCTCCTGAAGCAGGGGCGACAGCCTGCTTCACCATGGTCTTCTCCAGGGGCTGCAGGGAAATTACTGCTCCAGTGCCTGAAGCACCTCCTGCACCGCCTCCTTCACTGACCAGGTTTGCAGGGTTGTTCCTCTCACATATTCTCACTCCTCTCTCCTGGTTGCTGTTGCCTTACTAGGTTTCTTTTTCCCTTCTGACATGTTATCCTAGAGGTACTACCACCGTCACTGATGAGCTTGACCTTGTCCAGCAGCGGGTCCATCTTGGAGCCAGCCAGCATTGGCTGTATCAGACATGGGGGAAGCTTCAAGCAGAAGCCACCCCTGTACACCCCTGCTACTAAAAGCTTGTCACACAAACCAGATGCAATGAGTATGTAGCTCCCCATCCCAACTAAATTATTGTAGGGAAAAAGCACTCTCTCCTCATTCAGACAGGTTCCATTTCTCAGTGTTTCTTTGTGAGCCCAAGGCTTCTTACTCAACACCTTTTTCTCTAGCACCACTTAGTTTAAGTCTGCGAGTACAAAAAACACTCAATTTGAGTTTGAGGTACAACAGATATTTTTCTCATCACTTTCTACTTGATCAGAAAAGTCTAGACTTCTCTCAGGATTGTGGTGGGTTTTTTTGTTTGGGTGGTTCCTCTCCCCAGTTGTTGGAGAAAATTTTGGGAAAGATATTTCAATCTGGAGATTGCTCACTTCAGTAGGTAGTGTAATCACTGAGTCTCAGTTTCTACTTTTAACTACTAATTTATCAACTAGTTAGTTACAGAGACGGGAGAAGTAAGAGACTCATTCCTTAACAGTTGATGCTGGATTTTGGAATGCAAAGTTAAGGCCAGCGACCCTGTACAACCCAATTCCAGTAGAAACTCTGAGATAAAATTTTTAATATCCTAGATGAGCGGCCTTCCTATTCAGCATGTGTCTCTTCATGATTTTAAGGGAAATTCAATTCTGGACCCTTCCAACTTTTTCCCATCAAAAATTTTAATATGATCCTTTGGATAGGTCTAATGAATCTGTGGTCCCTAAATGAAAAATGTCACTAGCAAATTCTCTGAACTCATCTAAGCCTCTTTCCTCCTAGTAGTAAAGTGTCTTCTACATCAAGGCAAAATCCATGTGGGAAAAAAAATGTCAGTTGATTGGTATCTGTCATTCTGAAGTTGTTTAAGAACTAGCTTTTAATTAAGGCTGAAAACACAAGGCTGACAAGTGAATATTTTGGTATGGAAATTTCTTGGTGTAATAGTTGATTGCCGCTCCCAAGTGACTTTGCAGTTCACATGCCTCACTGATACTTGAATCTTCGACACCTACAGATTTATGACATTAAATATCAAGTTACTTCTTTGTGGTATCAATTACTTCCAGAGCTTCGTTGCTTCAGAACACGCTGGCAGGAATGCTACCAGGGTGCTGGGATCTTCCTTGATAGAAGGAAGAATCCCCCAGAGTCAGATACATATATAACTTCTTTTCCATATTCAATCTTTGGACTTGAGCAAATTTTTCCTTCAAAGGAGTTTGAGTGTTGTTTAAAATGCATAGCTTTCATAGTCAGAAAGCTGTTTGCTTGGACACTTCTTTCTAGGTAATGGGGAAAATTATGTTTTTATAGGAAATTGCTTTGGAGCATGCTTCCTGTGAAGGAGGTTGACTCTGAGAGAGGAGTCTGCTCAGGCTCCCTCTGTTGACAGTAAAGAAAATTTCCCTGGAAAATGAGTTCTTTCCTTAAGGTTTTCAGGAGCAAAAGAAGCTTTGAGGTTTCATTGCTGAAAGAAATCTAGGTGCAATTCTGTAGGAAGTGATTGAATGATGCATAAGAATACTGGATAGATTAATATAGATATAGCTTAAGAAACAATTAATTAATATAGCTTTAATATAAGGAGAATAGAAAGTATTTCTGTATTTTAGATTTTAGTAGAATGTAGGCATAGCTGTTTGAGCTGTTTTGCTAGAGTAGCTACAAAATTTAACCATAACAGTGGAACAGCCTTGAAGATAAAGAAAGTGAAGATAGAGAAGTAATAAATTACACCAACAACCAATTGATAGACAGAGTATATCTTGTTTTCAGCTAAAAGGGGATCCTAACTAGTTTGTGCATGAATGTGTTTTTGAGATTATGGAGAAAACTGTAAAGAGCATGTGCTGAAGGAAAAGGTAAAAAGTTCACTGAGAGGAAGACGTCCAGCCTTCATCCCTGAAGACCACCAGACCCCCGAGTGTCACTGAACATGCTCTATCTGGGAGGAGTTAATGTAAATGACTTACTGGAAATAATTTTCATAACCCTGCCTTTTCTTAGAAATACAATAAACATGTATAAAAGATCTGTATAAATAAAATTCTGCTTTAAATGGCGCACCCATTAGGAGGAGTGATCCCCTGTGTGCCCAGTGCTGCAGTAAAGAATACCTGCTTAATAACCAGCCTGGTTATTGAGTCTTGATCTCAACTTTTTGAGGCTTCAGAAGAAGAAAGAGCATTGCATTTAGAGATATGCTGCATAGTTCTTTGGCACTTGATCTGTAAGTGTAAGATTGCATTGCTGGTTATTGTTTTGTGTTGCAACAACATTTATCCTGTCTTTATCAAAAAATTTGACAAAAAATGGTATGTCACTGAATCAGACCATTAGTTTTCTCTCCTTGGTTTGTTTTTCCCCCGACCCCACCTCAAGGTGACTGATTCACTGAAAATTGATTCATAGAAACTTTTATGCCAATAGCTGTTTTTGTCAGATAAATACAAAGCAAAAGCAAGGACAAAAAGAAATTCTTACTCAAGATTTGAGACTCTGGTAGTTTACATGATAAATATTATAAGTTAATTTTAGTGTATTGATATCCTGGCATCTTTCTCTTTTCATCATGTATAAAGTAGTATTTATGATGCCTTCATATGTTCTCTCTTAATAACCTTGAAAACTATCTCCTATCTAAACAGATTTAGGTGTTCTTCACTTCATCTAGTTTCTTTAGAAATCTCATGCTTGCTGGCACAGGACAGTTTTGTAATCCCTAACTCACTACTTAATTTTTCCTTCATGGATTAGTGTGGTTTATTCAGCTTCTACAAGTTTGAAAGATGAAGTGGTCCTCTTAAAGGAGGTAAAGTAGTTACCCTATTAACAGGTGGTGTTAAAAATACTGTTCTTGTTCACATGTCCATTCTTTGAACTTATATTCTCCCACGATTTGAGAATAAAATGAGAGGAGAAAGGATATTGGACTTATTTATGTTTTTGGTTCTTAATGTTTGTACTTGTATGATCTCGACAGAAGGTAGTTTTCTAAAAGTAATACATTTTATCTCTTCATTCTACGGGCATAATGTTCTTTAGAGCTCTGTTTGTTGTAAATGTCACCTTTCCTCCTTGAGCCTCATGAGATTCTGACTCTTAACACAGATAAAATTGCGTGGTTGTCTCCAAGATAAGAAGGAATTTTGAGAACTGAAAAGGATGTAACACATGAGTTCCAGAATAAAAAGAAAGATCGTTAGGTCTCTGAAAATCCAGACTTAGGTATAGCAAGAAAACACACTAGTAAATAGATGTATTTCTTAAAAATTGAGGTACTTCTCAAAAAGTAACTTATGAAATTTTTCATCACTTGCTGCAGTGGGCAGGAGAACAAAATTAAGACTAACACTGCTGCTTTCTGTTGGCTAGTACTTGACATTGTAGGTTTTAATAATGCCATTCTTTCTCCTTCATCACTCCTTTGTTTGACTTTGCCTAAATACTTCGTGACTAACAATACAGGCTCTCTTTTCTTTCCTTTTTTCCTCCCCTTCCCCCTAATATTCCATAAGAAATTTTTGTGAAAGGTGCAAAACTTCTGATGTTCATGTGTGGACTGAATATATCACTGTGGTGATACATCTGAGAAGCAAGATTATCCCAGAAACCTGTTGTCAGATGAGTAGTTGTGCATTATCGTACAACCATAACCAGAGGAAAATAGTTTGAAATACTAGCTGTGTTAGAATTGTGCTTTTGAAAAAGGGTGATTCTTGAAAAACAGTAGGAAGAGACGTGGCTGCACTTAATTCTGAGTTAGGTCATCAATAAGAAGAATACTATTACTTTAATGTTAGAGATCCATATTATAAGCTTTCTGTTTATGCATAGCTGGTCTTATGCATCAAAAACCACAAGTGTTAAAGACCAGATTAACCAGCAACGTATGTAGCTGGATTAAATTTGTTTCTCAGTGGGCTTCCTCTTGTGATTGAATAGGTCATGTGCTGTTGTGAATGTCCCCTATAGGCTCACGATAATAATACCATTTCATACAGAAGAAGGGTTCTACTGTTGTGTCCAGAAAAATTTCTGATCTTCTATTTCACGTATGCAAAGTAATACAGTATATCAAAATTAGCTAGTTTGAATGTAATATTACTGTGCTCTTGTTAGAATCCTTGTTAGCATCAATGCTTTGGTCTATCTCACCTATAGCGTGCTAAAAGGTTCATCACATAGAAATGGCATCTCTTAGTAAATATAATTTGAATAGGGTTAATTTTCATAATTATCATCTTTAAATTGATCTAGTGTATGAGAAATCAAGCCTTCATTTTTTTTTACATCCCCTTATTTACTTAAGTTATATTCATAGATCATATGTAAACTTGAGAAGGAGAGCCCCTTTATAGTTCATCACTCTTCGCTGAATGAGCAGCAGTACTGCAGTATATAGTGGCTGATAGATTTAATTGCAGCATATCTCTAAACATAGTATTTAGCACGTTTTCTTCTAGATTCTTAGATACATGAGTAGGAGGCATGTATGTGAAGCCTGCCAAATTGGTAACTTGTTATCACAATTGCTATCTCTTTTGTTATCTTAAGATGTAATTAAAATACTGTCACTTGCCTATGCTGTTCTAAGTTCTAATCCACTTAAAGGAAGAGAAATGGCAGCTTTAGCCATGGTATCTTTTCAAGATTCATACTCTCACTTTGCCAAATCACACCCTCTTACCTAACTGGCTTAAAACATTTCAAATTATTTCTTTTCTTAATGTACAGCCCTTCAAAATTAGAATTAAATGTTTAATGGCCTAAATACAGTGCAGTCTTATTTGAAAAGCCTGATTTATCTTCTGTGATTCCTTTTTTTTTAATACTAGTATTTCCTTGTTATGCCCTTGGTATTTCATAGCTGTCCTTTTTAAGCACTGAAGCAATTAGTTTTGAGAAGGCTAATTCTTCAGGGTCCAGTGCTTTCCTTCCTTTCATTCACTGAAGCTGTACATTTTAATGAAGTTGTTTCATCTGTGTTGCCAAACAGTAGAATTTTGCTGCTTCAATTCTAATTATCTCTGCTGGCAAATGCTATGTTTTATTAAAGCTGTCAAGTGCACTGTTCATTAAATGTCCACAGTCTGTGGTGCTGTGCACACAAATTAGATCAGCTTTGCTCCTTGATGGATTATGAAGAAGTTAAATATTTTTATATCAACCTCTACAGTAGAGTCTAACAGCAATCAGGATACCTGTAGCTTCTTGAAACCTAGTATCTTGTCACGATCCATCTCTGATACATATCTTAAACCTCTAGTAGTACAGCTGAGTATACCATTTGTAAGATTATTTTATTCATTAACAGATCATTTTCCTCCCTTAACATATCTATGTTGCATCTTGAATTCTAGTTTATATATGTTTACGTTAAGTTTTGTTATATGTGCTTTGAAATAAGTAAAAGTATCAGTGCTAATCCTTCAGTACAGAGCTGTATATTATAATTGATCTCCATTACAAGCAAAGATTGCTTCATTTTAATGTTGCTAACCTGTTGAATGCTAAAGATGGCTATTTTAAGCAAGTACCAGCTTCTCCTGTATAATTCAAAAGGGAATCTTAGTAGATGTTTACTTTAAATATGTGGGGCAGTGTTAGAAATGTATGTACTTTTGAAGAAGATATTTAAGTCAACTCTCCTTTTGACACTCATGGAATTTTTTTGCTCTTATTAATTTTATATTTTTAGTGTATGTATCATTATCTTCAGCAATAAAAATAGTCATTCCTACCTTTTAAAGTATTGTTTTCTAAATGTTCTTTAGGAGAACAAATAAGATACCATGATGATAGATTACCAGATAAGCACGTTGTTGATCTTTTGAAAAACTGCTTTTCCTACCCTTCAGCTATCTGTAGAAAATAGCTTCAAATTTATTTTGGTGCTCTGGCTTTATGGTGTCTCTTTTCCATATTGTTACCTTCATTGTCTTTTGAAGAATGTAGTGTTTATACTTTGCAACATTGCTTTTAAATTTATCAGGCTGTGTTTCAGATTTTTAGAGGAACAGATATTTATTGTATTCTTTATAGAAATCATAAATGACATCTCAAAGTGCTATGCAAAGTAAATAGAACTTTGGGGCTCTTGGGGGAGAGTGTGCGTGTGTGTATATATGTATATTAGGGTTTCACAGGAAACTACATTCCTTCAGAGGCTGTGAGCTACTCCTCCTTGTCCCTTCTCCTTATGATCCAGTTTATAGTGCTCTAGTACAAATAGAAAATTCACACAGCCTGAAGATGAATGGGAGGTTGTGTATATTTTTATATATCTTTGCCTGTCAATGTGTTATGCCTTATCACAGAATGGTTTGTTTTGGAAAGGACCTCAAAGACCATCTCGTTCCAACCCCCTGCCATGGGCAGGGACATCCTCCATTAAACCAGGTTCCCAAAGCCCCATCGAACCCTGCCTTGAACACTGCCAGGGAGGGGGCAGACACAGCTTCTCTGGGCAGCCTGTGCCAGTGTCTCACCACCCTCACAGGGAAGAACGTCTTCCTAATACTCAATCTAAATCTACCCTCCTTTAGTTCAAACCCATTACCCTTTATTCTATCACGATGCTCCCTGATGATAAGGAGCCCCTCTCCATCATTCCTCTAGGCCCCTTCTGGTACTGGAATGTTGCTATAAGATTTTCCTGAAGTTTTGTGTTCTCCAGGCTGAACAAGCCCAACTCTCTCAGCCTGTCTTGATAGAAGTGCTCCAGCCCTCTGATCATTTTGGAGGTCCTCCTCTGGACTTACTCCAACAGCTCCATGTCTTTCTTGTACTGTGGATCCCAGACCTAGACACGGGTCTATATTTCATGGTATTTACAGAAAATAATAACATTTAATTTTAACTTTTGAGTCCAGTAGCAGAAATTAATGCTTAAAGCAAACACCTGAGCCTCTGCCTGTTAGATCTTTCCTTCAGTACTTAAAAGTTTAAAGGAAAAAATTTGTTCTTCATGTAACACAACCCTTTATACCACTGTAACAGAGGACTTTCCCAAGCAGCATTGGAGATGAATTTCAGAGTATTCTGTGTTTTATCAGACTAGTCAAGAAATAAAAAATTAAGAGTGTCTAACATGACAATTTCTTGCAAGAATATTCTTAGAAGAAGAATAAAATATATTGTATGTGATTGCTGCTAACAGTTAAGCAGCAGCTATGGTATTTAGTTGATCATAGGATTATCTCAAGGAAGAATAAAATACCTGAGTAAAGGGACAGAGAAAATAAACTGTTCTTGGCCTTCTCTTAACTTTTCCTTTTCTCCTAAAGGAACTTTCAGGTAGAGGGTTACTTTGACTGTATTCAAGGGCTGATGTAATTTTTGTCATCTGAAATATTTAACCCAATCTCAGACCAATAGTCTTTTGCCATGTTCACCTTAAAATTGAACTGTTTTCAAAGGCCTACTGTCAGATGGATCAGAAGAGACAGCAGGCCCTATGGCAGTGAAGTAGTTGGGTGATATCAGTATATCGAGAGATTTGATGGGAATGGGAAGCATGGAAGTCATCTAGGTGTATATGAAAAATCTACAGTACATGAAATATGATATTTTTTCTCAATGTTATTTTCATATTGGATATATGTTTCTATTTTAGCTTTGAGTCCAAAAAAATTGGAGAAAATAATTCCTGAACCTTGAAGGGAGATTCAAAATGTATTCAGGCTTATATCTAGAATCTCATTTGGAAAAGCTTCTTGTGTTTTGGTTTCTTGGAAGTTGCCTGTGTGAATATTTATTTATTCACACTGTCACTAGTGTGAATAAATAAATATTTCACTTGCATTGCCTTTTCATGTTGAGTATGCAAGTGTGTTAAATACAGGAGAGGAAAATAAATTTATTTATAAACACTGACATATTCCTCTTACCAATATAGTGTCAGAAAATTGTGAAAAACCACTGAAGCAATCATCAGGCATAAGAAAGACTTCTAAGAGTGATGCAGTTTGACAAAGAATAATGTGTATGTGAAATTAATTTTAACTTATGAAAATATACAATCAAATGCAACAAGTATATTTTATGACTAACTGAGGGTTATCAAACTGAAAAGAGCAAAATTAATACCATTAATAAAAGAAATAGCATACAAAGGGGAAATATTGCTGGTTCTGAATACACAGAGATTATGTAGATAAACCTCTAGTCGTTTCCAGAAGTGCTAACGTTTTAGACCTAGCAAGGAAATCTTCCATTTCAAAAGAACATGGGAGAAGTTTTGGTCTAAGACTTTATATTTGGCTCCTTGAAACTGATGTTTTTGACTAAGATGCTTGGCTGGTTTTACAGTATTTTAAATGTTGAACTGTGAGAGATTGGGAGAGGATTGCTTTTGTATTGCTACGTTTTTGGAAGGGGCTAGTCTTTTTCTAACCTTACCACACTAGATGATTTTTATTTTGCTTTTTTGTTGCTGTTTTTTACAGGAACACCAAGACAGTATGCTTGGGAATACAATGCAAACTGCAATTGCCTTACTGAATAACGTGGTTGCAAGTAAAAGCACGAATATGATGTTACTCTTTGAAGAAGGTATGTTGTCTGCATCTTTAGTTATTCTTGGTCTATCTAGATCTGGCACTGTGTGATACTGTAGATTTGCATGTATTTATATTCTATAGTGGTTGTTAGATAATCACTGACTGGTACTCCTCATTACTTCATTTATCTCCCTTGCTGAATTAATATAACTAAATTTAACATTTAGAAAGCAGTTCTTCAAAAAAAAAAAAGAAAAATAATGTTTTGTGGCCATGAGGGATAGCTTTGGAAAGGAATGTGCCAGACCATAGAATGCAGGCAGAGAGCATCTCTGCAAGTTCTTCCTTTTCCCGCTGCTCAAACCTGGGAAAGGATAAGTTGTACAGTATTTCTACACCTTTTAAAAACTAGCTCATGTTGCAGTTCAGTGATGTGTACTAATAGGGTGGAGCCCAAACTAATTAGGAAGTCTTAGTCTACAAATCTTTCGATGTTTTCATTTCACTGTTTTGTTTATTGAAACTTCCTTTATTTAGAAATTGGTTCAGGTTTACAAACTAAGAGAAAGCTTCTGCTGTTGCAAATATATATAAATCTAAAAACCTTTTTAGAAATACACGTGTTAATAGTATTACTTTTGTTTATCAATAATGAACAAGTGGCATCTGGCAGTACAATACTACTGTTTGCATAGAATAATTCAAAGACTTAGACTACTGGCATGGCAGTATATAGCATACTCCAGAAGGAAAAGGAAAACATAGACAATGAAGAGACAGCTAAGTCTCTTTTGAATCCCAGAGTTGAGAGAAAACTGTTTAAAAGTCTCTAGGAAAAGAATGGGTGGGGTGTGAGGGAGAAATTTCACCAAAGTATAGTTTTTCTATAGTCGTCACATCAGAGAAGAAGCCAGATGAGACATAGTATGATTAATGATTTAAGTATGAACAGTGGTGGTGATGAGCAAATGTAAAGAACTGGATCTGCATTAGATATGTGAGTCTAAAAAAAAAATAAATCATAATACATACCAGTCTAAAATTCCATCAAGATTGGTAGTAGGGGTTATGCCCTTGTTTTTGTAATGGCCATAGCCATACAGTTACCAGTTAAAGGTAATTATGAATGTTAAAGCACTCACTGGGAAAGTGGGAGAGCTGAATTCCTGATCTTTTTTATTCTGAAGGGATTGAATAAACAATGCCATTGAGGCAAACTGGATCTTCATGCTGTAGCTAATAAAATTGCTCCTCTCTTCTGTTTCAAATAGATCCACTCTGAAGTTAGTGGTGTGAGAATAGGGCGAGAAGGGATGCAAGAGGAGTAAAATAACTCAATTAGAGAGGGATAGCTTATAGCTTTCTTATTTCTGCCACTCTGTTCTTGGGAAACTCCACCTGGAGTATTGCAGCCAGCTCAGGGGTGCCCAGTAAAAGAAAGATACTGAGCTGTTGAAGTAAGTTGAGAGAAGTCCTATGAAGATGATCAGAGGGCTGGAGCACTTCTCCTGTGAAGACAGGTTGAGAGAGTTGGGCTTGTTCAGCCGGGAGAAGAGAAGGCTCTGGGGAGATCTCATAGCAGCCTTCTAGTACCTGAAGGGGCCTACAGGAAAGATGGAGAGGGACTGTTTGTAAGGGCACACAGTGATAGGATGAGGGGCAACGAGTTTACTAAAATAGGGTAAGTTTAGATTGGATATTAGAAATGAATTATGTACTGTTGGAGTAGTGAGACACTGGAACTGGTTGTCCAGAGAACATGTGGCTGCTCCCTCCTTGGCAGTGTTCAAGGCCAGGTTGGATGGGACTTCAGGCAACCTGGTCTAGTGGAGGGTGTCCCTGCCCATGGCAGGGGGGCTGGAACTAGATGATGCTTGAGGTCTTTCCCAATTCAAACCATGCTGTGATTCTATGATTTTTGTGGTTATTTCTCAGCAACCTGTCCATCACACTTAGAACTGCTTGTGGATTCTTGGGGTTTAGAGGTATTTGTGTCTTTTGCTATCTTGCTCTGTCTCAGGCAAAATCCTAAGCCAGCGCTGACCTGAGCTGCAACAGGATAACTTATTGATACTGCACAATGATGTGCAAAGAAGTTAGCTCAAGACCCACAAGCACTGTAACCATGTAATTGGAATGCTTTACTACAAGTAATAAGCTCTGCCTTTCTGCATGGCAAATTGGGTGCAAAACTATTTAACAACATGGCAAAACTGCATCCATTTCCTAAATATCTCCTCTTTATTGTCTCACAGAGCTTTTTATGCTGCTAGTAGTATATCAATACTCTTTTACTTCTGTGCTCCAAAAATAAAATGCACCTCTTCCATCATGCTACTTTCCAAATTAAGGAAGTGGCATAGAAACATTGTTAAAGTCTTTTATCTTTTCCTTGTGCTATGTCATAAATGACTTCAGTAATATTTTCAGACTATTAGTGATTGAATAGCACTAACTTGGTCTCACTGAATTTCAGTATCCCAACTAAGAAAAACAGCACAGCAGCCAGAAGCGATCTATCTCAAGTAAAATGTCCCCAACTTCTGTCATCCCTTTTCCCCTTTGGCTAATCTCCAGAGTACTGAGAACCTGGATTTTGTCCAATACTTTATTAAGGGCCCGATTGTCAAGAAGAGGATGTCTGAAAATTTGGTTTGCAAGAATGTTATGAAGTTATTGGTCTTGTATTTGTAGGCTGTAAGATTTTCTTTGAATGAAAAAGAGAGAAAAGGAGTATTCGGGGAATAATAAGCCTGTCAGTCTAGCCTCTGTCTTAGGGGAAAGTTATGGAGCAAATCATCTTGAGTGCCTTCCTGCAGCATGTACAGGACAACCAGGTTATAAGGGCCAGTCAGCATGGGCTTATGAAAGGCAGGTCCTGCTTGACTAACCTCATCTCCTTCTGTGACAAGGTGACTCTCTAAGTGGATGAGGGAAAGGCTGTGGATGTTGTCTACCTGGACTCTAGTAAAAGCTTTGACGCTATTTCCCACAGTATTTTCCTGGAGAAACTGACTGCTCATGACTTGGATGGGTGTACACTTTGCTGGGTAAAACATGGGTTGCATGGCTGGGCCCAAAGAGTTCAGGTGGGTGGTGTTAAATCCAGTTGGCGGCTAGGCACAAGTGGTGTTCCACAGGGCTCAGTATTCAGTCCAGCTCTCTTTAATACCTTTATCAATGATCTGGGCAATGGATTGAGTGCTCCCTCAGTAAGTTTGCAGACACCAACTCGGGCATGAGAGTTGATCTCCTTGAGGGTAGGAAGGTTTCACAGAGTGGTCTGGGCAGAAGGGATAGATGAGCAAAGGCTAACTGTATAAGGTTCAACAAGGGTCAGTGTTGACTTCTGCACTTGTGTCACAACTCCATGCAATGTTCTAGGCCTGGGGGAGAGTGGCTGGAAAGCTGCCCATCAGAAAAAGATACGGGAGTGTTGTTTGGTAGCTGGCTTAAAGCGAATCAGCAGTGTGCCCAGGGGGCCAAGAAGGGCCAAAACCACCCTGGCTTCTGTCAGACATAGTGTAACCAGCAGGGAAGTGACCATCCTCCGCTGTACTCGGCACTGCGGAGGATGCACCTCAAGTATTGTGTGCAGTTTTGGGCCTCCCACTACAAGAAAGACTCTGAGGTGCTGGAGCATGCCCAGAGAAGGACAACAAAGCTGGTGGAGGGCCCAGAGCATGAGTCCTATGAGGAGCAGCTGAGGGAACTGGGGTTGTTTAGCTTGGAGGCTGAGGGGAGATCTTACTGCTCTCTCCAACTACCTGAAAGGAGGGTGTAGCCAGGTGGATGTCTTTTTTTCCCAAGTAGCAAGTGACTGGACAAGAGGCAACAGCCTCAAGTTTTGCACCAGGGTAAGTTTAGATTGGATAGTAGGAGACATTTCTTCACCAGAAGGGTTGTTGATAGTTGGAAAAGGCTGCCCATGGGAATGGTTGAGTCGCCATCCCTGGTAGTATTGAAAACATGCGTGAGGTGTCATGCTTAGGGACATGGCTTAGTGGTTGGACTTGGCAGTGTTAGGTTAACAGTTAGACTTGATGATTTTACAGGTCTTTTTTCCAACTTAAATGATTCTGTGAAAAGTTATTCTATACATACTGGAGGGCTTTCTATTCTTTTCATTACTAGCTGTAAATACATAGTGTGTGCTACAGGATAATACTTTAAACAACTTCTGCCTCTATCCTTGATAATCAGTTTGTCGTTTTTGAATGATTTTTGTGTGATGGAAAAGAAAATAATCTAGTAAAATGGAAACTAAGCTCCCTCTTATAGAAAAGCATCCTGTAGTCCATGTTGAAAAAATAGTCAACATTAGTGAATAAAGGCAAAAGAAGTGTGCAATAGAAAGAATAACTTGAAAATTGACGAAAGTTATTATTCTCTTATGTTCAGCACTCAGGAGGTTTCATCTAGAATGCAATGTCCAGCTTCAAGCGCCAAACTATAATCAAAACAATTATAGACAGGAGCAAACCTAGAGGAGGGCAGCCAAGATATTTAGGAGGGTGGACCCCATGGTGTGTGCATTTCTAGCCTCTACCTGTACTATGACATTATTTCTTCCCAAGAGCGGAACTCTTGTCTTTGTTCAACTTCAAGAGGTTTCTGGCAGTGATCTTTTTTGGACTCTTCAGCTTTTTGAGCTCCTTTTGAATGTTAGCTCAGCCCTTCACATTAACAACTTGCCTCATATCAATGTCACCTGCAAATGTGCTGAAAGTGAGTGCTACCCTAAGCTATTAACGCTCTGTGTCCATGCTCTTAATGAAGGCATTCAAAATTCATGTTTCTCTCCTGTCATTAAAATTAAAAGGCTGAAGAGAGAGTATTATGGGTCAACAATTTCCTTTATTTCCTCACTACTGTGTGAGAATTAATTCATGTATATTTGGAACTTTAGAAATTAAAATCCTTACATTTTTTCTAAACTTTATAAGGAACTCAAGTTGGGGGGTCAGCCCAAAGTTTTTTTGTTTCCAAGATTCCAGGAGTTAGTGAGGATTTCTTTCAGGTTCTATTTATGACTTTCTTCAGCTGGCAGGAAGCATTGCTTTTGCTGACAGATCATTCAGAGACCCTTGTCCCTGTTTCCTTTTGTGCCTGTTTGCCTGCAGAACTCTCTCCCTGCTCAAAGAGGTTTTATTAGGTGATAGAGACTACTTTTTTTAGTGGAACATGTGGAACTTTCCCCTCTCTCAAGGAAATTTTGCATGATGACACTTGCTTTATTACTACTTCAGTGACTTCATATTAATAATGTTACAGCTGTGCATTTCAGCAACTCACGTACAAGGTGGATTGCCTAGCATTAATATCTCTCTCCCCTGAACTGTATCCTTTGGTGTGACAATACATCAGACAAGTAATGATAACCACTTGTAATGTTTAAAGGTAAGATGGAGAATAACATATGCAAAAAAGTCACAGAGGGAATTTAAATTGACCCATACATGTGTTATCAACTATTAAGCCTTTGTTCTGGTATCATTAATGACCATTTCCACTTAATAATTAGAGGGGAATAATATGATTCAGTTTAATTGCTGAAATTGGAATTCAGTAAGGAGACTGGGATTAGTGTCAGGTCTCTTGTGAATAGTTAAGGTGAGATGCTGAAAAGCCAAGACAGTGGTGTAAAGATTTTGGGTATGATCTTCTAAAAAGTGTGGGACTTGCCTTCTTTGCCTCACTTCTTTTCTGTCTGCCAGTTCCTTTCTTTCTTTCTTCCTTCCTTTTCCCTATTGATTGAAATCATCAGATTGTTTTAAGTTAACTTAAGAGTGCAGAGCGGTCCTATACAAAGTCTGTATTAACTCTGTAATAATTAGTATCTGAGGAGACTAAGTTACTGCTATTGTTGGCTGAAAGGCTTATCAGTTAAAGGTACAGAAAATGGAATCGTGTGATACATGACAGGCACAAAATATATAGAGATGTATATGTACTTATACATTTACAGAAAGGAAGGAATTTTAATACCTAAAATTTCCAAATTGCAAAACTTAAAAAAAAAAAAAAAAGTTAGCAACATACTATCTTGGACAATCCCTATGGAAATTAGGTTGCAAAAACCCCAAAAGATGTAAATTCATATACCTTCAGGTAGGAACTAAAGAATGTAAGTGTGAGAGGAGCATCATTCTTCAACAGTTTTCCTTTTATCACAAAGTTATGACATGATCAAATTTGAGCTGACTGGTCTGACTATCCTGGATTATAATAGATCTTACTGATGGAGGTGAAGCCTTCTCATCTTTGAATTCTATTTTCATTAGCATTTTTTAAATTATAAGTTATAAAACTTATTCTTCTGTATTATCCTGAAATCTACTTACAGGCCTGTAAATATCTACTAATTACTATATCCCCTGGTGTTTTCTGTATACACTTCCTATTTGCTTTTTAGGATATCTGACTCTTCTGTTTTAGGTTTGTGACCACTGAGTTCAACAGTGTGTTGATTAGTGCCTGAGGAGGGGTACCTATGTGATGATCCCACAGGATCAGTCAATGCATGGAGCGACTCCCACTATAGCATCTGCATATAGTTGGGTGGTAGGACAAAGCAGTGCCAAGGTTTCAGAAGGGGGAAAGGGTGTCATCAGTGACAAGGATGACAACTTATTACTGTGGAAGTAGGCAGTGATACAATCCTATATTCTGTAGGAAATGGGGTATTGTTACTTTTGCTGGTTGTGAAGCAACCATCTATATGTTACTTTGTGCTCGTCATATTAAAAACGTTAACATCTGTCAACTATGAAGTGAGCACTGAGTTCTGGATAGTAGAATCATCAGCTCTTAAGCAGGTGTTGTAGGAGTACATTAGATGATCATCTGTCTCTATAGTCATTAGGGCAGTCTACTGAAAAGATGTACTGTCCCTACTAAACATGTGGTGTCTATTGACAAGCATTGACATCATGACAAATTTAGGCATAAGAAGAACCACAAATTCAGGTTTGGCTGCTCAATAAGTGAGTGGTATTAGTGTGCAAGACTTAATTATGTGGAAAGTGATGACTAATAAATGGCCAAGTGTATCACAGTACTTACTACATCATAGTAAAGCTCACAGGTATGTACACTGCTCTTTGCCACCTTTCTTTTCTTGTTGTATTTCTGGGTTGATTGGTTTGTTTTACAGATAGTTTGCACAAATTAAATCCAGAAAGTGTTAAATCATAATTGTCTGTAGTTAGGTGTGTTTTCAAACTGCATCCTGTATGTCCTCCCATTATGTTCAAAGGCAAGGCAAAACATGTGTGTTTTGCTTATATGAAGAGCTTGGACATAGTATGTAGTGTAGAGTATGTAGTTAGTGTAGAGAAATATGTTTCAAAGGCTTTAGCTGCTTCATAGAGATCCTCATTTGGAAGAACTGAATAAAGCAGGTTGTTAGAAAATAAATCTTCTAGGCTGCAACAGACAACTTCTGATAAGTGTGTCTCCAGCTATTTATTCTTGATAATGCTGTAAATTTATTACATTTCTATAAGCAACTATTTTCAGAAGGTACAGAAAGTAATTCCAAATAATTCTGCCTTCAGGAAAGGTTTCCACTGCAACTCAAAGCTGATCTAGTAAATTGTTTGCAGCCCAGCATTACTTACTAGTGAGTTTACTTTTTTGGAAATCTCATTATACTCCATAAATGGTGTTATAGATGATGTGTACATCAATCTAGTCATGTTGAATTGAATGACCTTTTCCAGACTCTACTGCAGTGATCCTGTGTTTGGCTACTAACCTGAAGTAACCACCACTAGCAGCATAAGCAGAGATGTTTGGATGCTTAAAAACAGTTTCCATTATAGGATTTGCTGAACCATAAACTGTATTCCTCATGTGTTAATGCTGGTGGATCTCAGAAATGAAAGCAAAAGTGAAATTTTGGGGTTTAACACAACAATAAAACTAGTCTTCAAGAATTTATTTTAAAATGCAACAGCTGTTAGTAGTAAGTGATACTTCAAGTAGTTTATGAATTTCCTAAGGAAGAGCCTTTAGGGGAAATGCAGAATGTTAGCTACAGCAGTTGTTATATTCAATATTGTATTAAGAAACCATGGTAGGTGCCTAAAGCAGGGAGAAATGTTAATAAGGAAGAGTTCTGCAATAAACTTTGTAGTCAGATCATCGTAACTCATTTGCACCTCATGAAAGAAAGATCAGCCTTCATGGGTGAAGTATCCTTATTCATGTTGTGATCCACTGCTTTGACTTCTAGTCAAATGTCAGGAGATTAATTAAATTTCCGATGTCTTTGTGTCGTATTGTTAAATCTGTTCCAAAAAGTGGCACTTGAGATCAACATCCAACTTTAACCTTTTCTTAGGGGAGGAAAAAAGAGTATAGCATATCAGACTTTTACATACGCAGATCTTTAACATAATTGGTAAATGAAACTGATTTTTGAGCATTCTAGATAGACTAGAAAGGTTTCTTGGACAAATCTTTGGAGGATATTCTTCACCCTTTCACTTCCTCAGTGAAATTAAAAAAGAAAAACAATTTTTCTGTGTTCAGTCCATGTTTAGAAACAAAATGTTATCAGTTAAACCTAAAGTAAGAAATCATTTGCAAATGCAGAAAGTAAATTCAGACAGACTCGCATCTGAGTACTTGCAGATGTTGTTTCTGTGTCACTTGGATGTGCCAGGGAAAGCCCCTTGGTTAGGAGGTGTACACCTTACAGCCTCTGCCATGTGGCATGTAAGCCTTTCACAGCTCCCTGCCAGTGCTGTAGAAGTTAGTTAAGCTCTTCAGCACAGAGATGTCTCTGAACACCTAAACATAATAGTCATGTGCCACTATATTCACTTGAGTTACTGCTTATCTGAGAAGTCAGTGGTGGTTGAGCCTGAAGAAGTCTCTTCTGTGATGATCTATCAGTTCAGAATTTATTTTAACAGTATTAAGATGTTTTTTCTGACCCAAAATGCCAGTCACTCAGGTGGAAGTGTATAACATCACATGGGTAAACATAGAAGTCTGGTATCATAAAAGGTAAGTGGGAATCATGTCAAAATAGCATAGTAGTAGTGAAGTCTTTGAGGAAAAAATAACCTGTGTCATCCTGTGATATTCAACAACACAGCCATCTGCAAAGGATGAAAATAGAAACGGTAATTGCTGTGAGAAACAGTTGTGCCATTCAAGTAGAACCAAGCCTGTTGTTGTTGAGAGCCGTACTCATAAGGCGCAAAATGTCACAGCACGCTTGCTAAGACTTCAAAGGATAAAATCAGTTAATAAAGGCTCAACAGGTTGTTACATCTCGTCTGGATGGTGCTGTGCTGTAAAAGAGCACTGGCCTTTTCTGGGGCTGGAGTATCCTTCCCGATACTGCCCTCGTGGCCAGCCAAGCAGATCGTCTTGCAGTATAGCTTCCGGATTAAACTACCTCAGGTATCTCATTTTTAACACCTAATTGATGGGAGAGAAAGGAGTAATAATAAAAAACGTTCAAAATCTTTTCGTTCTGTGATATTTTAGTCTGAGATGCCTTATGCAGAAACCTGACAGCTGATCAGCTTAGTTTGAGTGGGAAGTTAGTTCAATAAATACAGCAATTTCAAAACTGTGGCTGACTTTATACTTCTGATATGCCAACCACAATTGATGTTTTTAGTGCCTATCCACTTCCTAGACAAAACTGGGAGTTAAGGGTTTGGCTGAGCAATTACACTGACAATGTTTGGAAGCAGAAAACTAATTTGAAAAATGGACTTTTTTAACGTTTAAATTTAAGGCATTGATTTTGTACCTGAGGCTGTGGATATTTGAAGGTCTCCTTGTGACAAACTCAGGACTGGGAAAAAAGGAAGAAATCTGCAAATCCTCATGCACCTTGTCACCTGCTTATGTGTGTTCCTCCCCTCTAGATATTGTCATCTTTGCATTTGTCCTAGGTGCTGCTTTTCCTGCAGTCTGATTTAAGTGTTATCATGAAGCAGTACGATAGCACTCCCCTGAAGTGCAACCAAATCATTTATTAGGACTAGTGGATTTGTTTAGTTTGAGAGAAAATTAGTAACTAGGTAAAAGCCTAGCTATCATATTAGCTACAAGTTAACTATTGATAATGCAAACTGTTTAAACTGTTACAAATAATAAAACATAATTATGATTATGTCTCCCTGTAGCTTGTCAGATGTAATTAGTAAGCTAAAAGATATTAAGGGATGAAATAAAAAAATGTATTTGCATATTTGAAGAGAGACCCAGTTTGAGTACAACCACTATGCTACAGGTTGTAGAGGTTTCATATATTTTCTATTCTGGCTGTTAGAACAGTCTCGGTATGAAAGCAATGTATCATTGCCAATCTGAGGTAAGGGTAAGTTGCAGTGGTGCAAAGTGTACTATACCCAAAATTAAACCAAATCAGTCATTGCTCTGTCTTAGGGGTAATGGTCTTCTTCAGACATGCTTATTTGATCCTACTGAAAGAAGTTAGTTTTGTCAGTTGCTAAAAACAAGCACCAGTTTTGGCACTGTTTTAAACCGTTGGTGGACAGTTAAACTTGAAAATAATTTCCTTTTTGAAGCAGAAAGGGTATTGTATCATAATGGAGAAACTGAAGATATTTATATTTTTAAAGCTTTTTGGAAGTTCCAGTTTATACAGAAATACAAAGTAGTGGTCTCTATTACGTGAAACTTGTCTGTGATGGCTGTGTGTTTCCATCTAATTTTTTTTTTTTTAATTTTTCAAATCTTGTCTAAAATGCAACATTTATATTTAGGTTTTATAGCTTGATTCTTTCTTCTGCCCTTAAGGATTTCATTTTATAATATCTTTTAGCTTTTTTTATTCCAAACATTGTAAGTCATATTTTTATGTGTATTTCATATTTAAGAATTTCTAGTGGTGAATTTCTTTTGAAGTCTAAAGCCATAGATCCATGCCTACACATGGATTTTCCACCATCTTAAGGCAATATGTATTCAGGTGACTGTGTTCTCATTAAAGTTAGTTAGGTAAGTTACCACTCCTTAACTAGTCGGTTTTTCCTACAATGCTTGGTCAATGCCTTGTAGATTTTATATGGTTATTTATTATGTGTAATTTATTATGTATCCATGAGTATTTACATTTTATAGCAATACATCTACACATAATCAGTTTTTGCAAGTTGGCTCTTGAGGGAACCTGATGGATGTACAGTTGAAACCACCAGCTGGGGGATAGTGGTTATTTAAGCTGCTCTGACAAAAATGTAGGTGCTCACCTGATGATCCCATTTGACTTTTTTTGTTGTTTAAAAATAAATTTTGGACAAGTTCTACATTTATATCACACATTTTAAAAAAAAAAAAAGGTCTCATTTTAGCTTAAGCATTTTCTAATTGAACCAACATTATATTTCTGTAAGAAAGTCTTATGAAGATAATGCTTAAGCATGTGCTGGATTTAAGATCTGAGTTTAAGCAAATCTGTGTAACTAGTCATTTAAAGAGGACCTAACTTGATAAATGTTGGGGATGGGGGTTGGGGTGTGTTTCATAAATAGGATTTAAAGGTTTCTATAGATGTCTCCACATTGTTAGAAGATACCGTATCAGCTAGCTGCTGCTTCTTTTTGATTGAGGAAAAAGATATGTGCTTCCCTTTGAATTTTTAAGATGAATAGAGAAAGAAATAGGATATCTTTTTGTAAAGTTTAAAGCTCTTTTCTCTCTTTTATGAGATTGTAAAATCTGGGCAGCTTGCTTTTATTTTTACCCATTACCACCCACCTTTTGAAAAGAGATAAGGAAAAAAAGGATGGAAGCTTCTTGTTCACCTGCATCCATTTAGTTTCAACTTATTGTGTCTTTCTTGAGGCCCATTCTTTGCTTATATCACAGGTTGCTTACTCAAAAACATCTCACCCTTATTCCTGTGAGAGTTGGGAAAAATCTGGTAGTGTTGTTAATGGATTTATTTAAAGGATCCTGTTTCCTAGCTAACATGCCCAGACTGTGACATACGGCTCTTTAGCCAATGATACAGCCATGAAAAGTTACTTATTTACCTGTAACACAACAAAATTACTGCTACTATATGTATTATATAAAGATTGAAAAAACAGTCAAATTATCCATGATGGCTCAAAAGTCTTTCCAATACATGTTTTTCTGGAATCAACTAGCTGGGTCCTTTTCAAACACAGCTAGGTATCGTATATTTTGATCCCCCAAGTGTGTGGGTTTATGCTATTATTTATCTTACAAGAAAAACTCGATCAAAATGTTTGCATTTTCTTCAGAAATTACTTTGAATGTTCTGGAGTTCAGGGAGCATGTAGTTCAAACAGCAACACAAGAAGATGAGTCTAGCAACAGTATTTTATCTATACTGGGAGGGAAACTTGTAAGTAAGATAAGTAAAAGGCAGATCCAATACTCAAAGGAGCAGGTTATCAAGACAGGTTTAGGGGTTTTGGCAGAAGATATGGAAGGAACAACATTATTTACAAAAATCTTGCCTGCCCAGGCTATGGGTCAGGCTGTCACTCAGACTGAGTCTGTGCATTATGGGATCAGCCTGAATATCAAATACACTCAGTCTGGACTGAATGCAAAAACTGACTGCCTAGCTCCCTGCAAGAAAACCTGTGTTGATGAAAGGTGTGGATATGGTCATGCTTGTAACCTGGCAGTAACCCATCCAGAAGGCAGTGAATGACCACTCTTGGCAATAACTTTCCAATTCAGTTCCATCAATCTGACAAGTGTTGGTGCTGCCTGTGATGCCAGTCTCCCAGGCTGAGTTATAGCCTGCTACCCAGGTTTAGTGCTGTGTTGTGGCAGGCCCCGTTGTGCAAAATATTTGATCTATGCTTGCTGTGACCTGTACTTGCCTGTCTTAAACTTAATTATATACATCTCATTTCTGGTGTCCACTTCCTATGGCTTTTCTCCAGCTCTTGCATAATTTGTCAGTCCAGCTTCACAGCTCTTAATTCCTCCCCTATCAGAGCTGCCTTTAGTTGGTACAGATCCAGACTCACTAGATCCAGACTTTACTTTTTGTACCCTACTTCTCCTTAAAGCACAAACTTAATTAGTCCTAGTCATTTCTCTCCTAAAAATATAGATGAACAAAGGCAAAAGACAAGCCTAGTTCAGACAGAGCAGAGCCAAAATTTTGAGCACATTTCAGCCATTTACAGGTAGCAACTGGGTGTTGGTTCTGTCTGGAAAAGCAGTGCTCCTGTGCAGAAAGTCATTGAGCATCCCTAAAGCCGTTTGACATACTAGTTTTCTCTCTGAATGAGAAAAGCATTTCCTCATGTAAAAAGAGAGAAGCCTTATCAAGTATGCCACTATTCTGTAGGATATCTATTGCAATCCTGAATCCTAGATGAAAACAGTGACATGTGTTGAATCTGTTGCAGATCATATTATTTTAGAAAATGCTGTGAGTATAACTTCATTGTTTCTAGCTACTGTTAAATTTTGTCATTCTTGATGTTTGTCTCTTCACTTGAGATAACATGGAGGAGGAATAAAGGAATGTGAACCTTTCATTGCAAGTTCTCTCTATTCCCCCACCCACATTGTGTATCGTAGAAAACAAGACCTTAATTGAACTTAATTTATTTGCCTGAATTTGCTCTCTAAAATCATTTGTCTGGGCACAAACATGCTGGAGGAGAAATGTAGGTGCATAGTGGTAGTGCCCAAATCACATCATAAGAAGTGACACATGAAGCACACACCCTGGGACAGAATGGTTCAGGCTCCCCATGTTGGAGCAAGTTAGCAAAGTTACTGGAACCTCATAGTACATTAATACCTGATAAACACCTGTGCCTGGCAGAGCAGGCATGGTAGAGAAAAAGGAAAAGATGCTGTTCTGCTTTAACCCTGGCTGGCAAGTAAACACAAACACAGCCACTTGCTTACTCCCTCAGCCCTGGTGAGATAGGGGGAGAATCAGAAGGGTAAAACTGAGAGGGAAACTTGTGGGTTAAGGTAAAACCAGTTTAATAATTAAAAAGAGATTATAATAAGAATTAAGTGTTGTAAGGAAAATGGGGGGGGGAGAAAGAGGAAAATAAACCCCAAGACAGACAAGTGATGCAAATGTAAACATTTGCTCACCACCCACTGACCAAGGCCCAGCCAGTACAGAAGCAGCAGCTTCCTGACCCAAACTCCCCTCCAGTTTTATTGCTCAGCATGATGTTATATGGTATGGAGTATCAGGGGTATTGGTTGATAGCTGGCTTAAAACGAACCAGCAGTGTGCCCAGGGGGCCAAGAAGGGCCAAAACCACCCTGGCTTCTGTCAGACATAGTGTAACCAGCAGGGAAGTGACCATCCTCCACTGTTCTTGGCACTGCTGAGAATGGACCTCAAGTACTGTGTGCAGTTTTGGGTCCCCCACTACAAGAAAGACTCTGAGGTGCTGGAGCATGCCCAGAGAAGGACAACAAAGCTGGTGGAGGGCCTAGAGCATGAGTCTTATGAGGAGCAGCTGAGGGAACTGGGGTTGTTTAGCTTGGAGGCTGAGGGGAGATCTTACTGCTCTCTCCAACTACCTGAAAGGAGGGTGTAGCCAGGTGGATGTCTTTTTTTCCCAAGTAGCAAGTGACTGGACAAGAGGCAACAGCCTCAAGTTTTGCACCAGGGTAAGTTTAGATTGGATAGTAGGAGACATTTCTTCACCAGAAGGGTTGTTGATAGTTGGAAAAGGCTGCCCATGGGAATGGTTGAGTCGCCATCCCTGGTAGTATTGAAAACATGCGTGAGGTGTCATGCTTAGGGACATGGCTTAGTGGTTGGACTTGGCAGTGTTAGGTTAACAGTTAGACTTGATGATCTCACAGGTCTTTTTTCCAACTTAAATGATTCTGTGATTCTATCCTTTTGGCAGTTGAGGTCAGTTGTCCCAACTGTGTCCCCTCCTGATTTTTTGTGCTTGCCCAGCCTACTTACTGGCAGGGCAGTGTGACGAGTAGAAAAGTCCTTGACACTATGTAAGCACTGCTCAGCAGTAATTAAAACATCAGTGTGCTGTCAACACTCTTTTCAGCATAAATTCCAAACATAGCCCCACACAAGCTAATTCCATCCTTGACAACAGGGATTGCATACCAAGTTTTTTTGCTGTTCTGTTGCATATCTTCATAGGACATCCACTTAACAAAAGCATCCTGTCTCTCTAAATCCTTCTTTTCTGTTCTGTGGCAGCCATCTCTCTCACTGTATTCATATCAATGTTCTTTACTTCTTTTTCCCCTCTGGAGAAAGTAGTTGCCTTTGAGCAAGGCAGAATCCAGGTTCTCAGTTAAATGTGAGATAGATCAATAGCAGGATCCAGTTCAGCTTGTTGTTAGGGAGGGTGGTATAGTTCACTGGTTTTGTATCTTGGCCCATGCTAAGATAGCCTAGTAAATGTGATCTCCTTCCAGTGTTTACAAAGAAGTTTCTCCAAGAATCTGAGCCAGTCTATTACCATATACACAAGTCTTCAGTACTCCTAGCAGCAGGTACCTGTATGGAAAATGAAAAAGGCTGCCCACAACCCAGTGTCAGTAGACCCATGCTCCTGTTGTTGAGACAAGGTATGGAACACAGTATCCAAGCACATAAAGGCTTTTACAGTTCTTTCAGAGCCAGGACTGCCTCTTGATTAAATAAGCTGAGCTGTAGCACCAGCTGTCTTAGCTCAGTGCAGTCTTTTGAAGCCAAGATAGTTAGGGTCAAGTAGCTGTGCTGACAGCAAATAAAGGCTCTACTGGTCTAGGCTGTACTAATGATGAGTATTAGGTTAAGGCATTCTTGGTACAGCCAGAGATGACAGCATGAGCTCAGTATGATGGGTTCTAGCTCAGAGATCCCAATGGTAGTGTTGAAAATTGTGAATATGCGGAAGTAGAACAAGCAGCTGCACAACTAAAACAAGATATATGCCTAAACCACTGTAATAAGAAGGGCAATATATCTGAGGTAAAAAAAAATCTGTGGCTAGATTTTGGAGATTTAATCAGATGTGAGTGACAGTATTGGTATGGCCAGATCATAGCAAATTAGAGAGAGTCTGCTGGTCAAAGTTTTCCTAAGGCATCATTAGTAAAGCAGTTGGCCTAGCAGTGTTGGTGCAAGGCTACAGAATTTAATCTGGTCACAGCTGCAAACCCAGATTTACTACCATGTAACATCCTGACCTCTGTTTAAGCCCTTTGATCATGTAAGTGTAAATACACCAAGGCCACCTTGAACAGTTGCAATTTCTAGCTGTCAGCTTTCATTTCTGTTGTGAACTTAACTGATGAATAATGCAGGGTGCTACAGGAAACTCTGGGCTCTAGATTCAATTTTGTCATAACAAACAGCAGCGAAATGCATTAGTGAATATTCAACTTTTATGCTTTGGTCTAGTAACAACTGTAAAAGACTATCACTTGAAAATCCAAGTATTTGCACTCTAACAAGTTTTCATCCTATGGAAGAATGATGTAAATAGACCAAGAGGAGTAGGAACAAATATTAACTAATCTTTTCTTACAGAGCATGACTTTTCACTAGGGAAATGTATAGAGTTTTTAGCCGTATTCTTTGCTGAATATATGTGGAAACAGCAGTCAACTGTGTTTTATTCCTGCAATTTAAAACTGTTTGAAAACTTCAGAGAATTTTCGGAAGCCAAGGTTCATTGGTCCTTATCACTCTCAGTCCAGGGACTCTTGAAGGCCTAGCTAGAGCAATTAGTGCTGGTAACGTCGTTCAAAGCTGTTGAATGCTGTCAATTTGAGACAACAGTTTAGGGCTGTATCTGCATACCCAGTCTGTTCATATCTGGTCTGCACAGGTTTTGTCAAATAGGCAGCTTTCAAAGTTTGAATGTGGTCTCTCAAGGATTTTGGTAGAAGGGAAAGTTGATGCCAAAGCAGAAGCATGTTAAGATATTTGAAGTAGATAAACAGGGCTTAATTTGTGTGACAGAAAGTCTATTATTAAAATGTCGGCCTCTTCAGAAGAATTTCTAGTTCTAAATGAAGTCCAGGATATAAATAACCCCTGTATTTTATCACATGGTAATTGTTGCTGACTTGATCTTTCTGAGCACTAAATCAAAAGTCTTTACTGACTCTGAATCTTGCTGAATGCAAATAATTCCTAATACAACAAAAATAACAGACTGTAATCTAGTGATGAACTTTTTGCCTAGTTTTTGCCATTAATTTGAGGACGTGATGCAGTATTTGTTTTGGTAGAAAGGATACACCATGTATCAAATCACACCATGCAAGCACAAGTTTTTCCATGCATCTGTGAAGCAACAGCCACCAATATCTCAGGCTAGTTTTAGAGGAGGTTTTAAAGACTTGCCTCTGAGAGCGTAAGGTGTCCTGCTAGATGTTCTTGTGCCTTGTGCAGATCATTAAAACCTTTTGTTTTGAAAATCTCTGAAGTAGCCTCTAACTTCTGTATACCAAACCCAAGAGATTTTGGTTTAGTTTATGCTTTATAAGGCATAAATTAGGGATCTGACTTGAAGTATAGCATGCTGTAGAATTAGTCTGCTTTATAAAAGGGACTACCGTCTCTACTGCCTCTCTGACATATGGGGAAAAATATCTAGCTGAAAAGCTACTGTAAAGTTTACTTAAGAGCAATGGTCAATCCAGACAAAGATTACAAGCTTCACAGAATCACAAGGTTGGAAAAGACCTTTAAGATCATCAAGTCCAACCGTTCCTGTCCTAAGCTAAACCATATCCCTGAGTACCTCATCTATCCTTTTTTTTAAACACATCCAGGGGTGGTGACTCAACCACTTCCCTGGGAAGCCTGTTCCAATGTGATAATCTCATTACAGTCTTGGTTTATTTATTTTTTTAATGATGGAAGGTAGTGTTTGCAAGTTTTACACAGTGGGCATATTGTAAGACTGCGTGAACAAAAGAGAATGCAAGATAGGTGTTGAATATAGGCACAACTGGGGACAGAAATATTTGAAACTTATACTCAGTGGAGTCACTGTATTACCTCCACACCCCCATTCTTCCAATGAAGGGGGGACTTTTGAGTGCGTTAATCTGCTTCAAGCAAAATCAGATGGGTTAGTGCAGGCTGCCAGTTCAAACAGTTTAAAGCAGCCTAGCACGGCTTGTCAGGAGAGACTGAGGAGTTCTGACATCCTCTCTGTTTCACACACACCCACTCACACAATTGCAGGGGTAATAACCTCCAACAATTGATCACTGTCAAACAGCTGGGAAGAGCTAGTGTTTGCTATCAACAAAGCTGTTTACAAAATGAATGTGTGCCAGGCAGCCTTAGAGTTGTACTCTGCTGTGTTGTCAGGTACCTCTTGGGATGATAGCACTCGATTTTACATGCATCAAGGGCCCTATACTCTTCGATTAACAAAAAAAGCAGGCTCTTTGTGATGCACATAACACATGCATTAGTGACTGAACTGGCAGCGTATCTTATGACTCTGCTGGGTACTAATTTTCATCTCTGGAGAGCAAGAGTTTAATTTCAATAAATAATTTAAAAAAATATGTTGCTTTTATGTCCAGTTTCACAAGGTGCCTGATATGAGCATTTAATGTTTGTGTGTACATCTTCAGTAGATCCTACCTTTCTGTAATGTTTTTCACCTATTTATTATTATTTTTCTCAGTAAATGTCCAATTATTCTCAGCTACTTACAGAATGCAAGAAGCAGATAGCATTTCTAGAGATTGTTACCAACAGCACAAATCAAACCTGACTGCTGAAATGAGACACTATTAATGTGTTATCAACACTGTGAATAGATCTCTTGAACATCGTTACAGTCCATAGTTACGTAGTATTCACTCATATAAATTTAGGAGGGTTTTTTCTGATAAAACTAGAAAGCATTTGGACATTTCAATAACTTTTTAGAAGAAAGTTAACTCCTGGTCCTGGATTCTGTCCCTGCAGAACAAGTTTGTGTTCATTTTGAATGAGCTACACTCCTAGGAATGAGGAGGACCATCTCGGTAAATCTTCCCTAGAAGTGCCTTCAATGCTTTGATGCTGTGTACCCACCTGTTCTGTGAACTTAGTTTCAAACAGCTTAGGGATCTCTTCTGAACTAATTATAGTATGCTTGAGTCAGTCTGACACAAAAACTCAAATTCAGTTGAAATTTTGTTACAAAAGCCTTAACAAGATTTTAAGATGAGAAACTTTTCTGTTTGTTTTTCCCTCCTTTATTCCTTTCATTTTCAAAAGCAGAAGCAAATCAGGAACTCTGAAGGGATCAGTCATTGTACTTGTAGAAATCCTGCCCTTCTGTGTATGTCATTCTAACCATGTCTTTTCATAGAGAATAACTGCAGTTTAGCCTAGATGGTAGAATTTGTTATATTTTACTATATATGGCATCATATTGATCAGACAAGCATATTTAGCAGTATGTGATTTTATTTTTCCTAAACTGTTAAGTTGCATTTTTATTACCTTTTATTACACTCAGATTTATTTTTTTAATGAGAACATCCACTGGTTTTCTGCTGCCTTTTAGTTGGCTGTTCTATACACTTGATGGTCTTAATCACTTGTGTTTAAATTTTAGAAGGAAGTAAATTCCTGTATTGACGTGATTCTCTTTGGTGGAGAAGAATTTGGCATGTTTCCTTGTGGAGTCACCAGTTCTGCACTCTTTCTTCTCAACTGAAAAATGGCACCTATAAACCACCTTCTAACAACAGCCACTGAACTTTTTCCAGCCCTGAAAAAGTGACGTGGAGCTGGGTTGTGCTTTGACTGAGTCAAAGCAGAGAAATTTTCCTACTGAGGAAAATGTTGGGTCTGTATTCCTCTCAGGCATCTTCTTAGTCTACTCTCAACCTTATTGTAGTAAGGGTGATAACTGGCTTTTTTCTCTGGTTTCTCTTACCACCTCCATTTCTCCGTGTGTGAGGGCAGGACTGCCTGCACTGGTGCTGTCAGTCAGTACCCCTGTTCTGCCATGTGTGTAGGACAAGCTGAGCCACAAACCCTTTCCACAAACGAAAACTATGGACAACCTTGACCACTGCAGCACTGACAAATTCAAATGAGATTTTTTTTTGTTCCTCAAACCTAGTGATTCTTTGTTCAGTCACAAAATGTCCAGTCATTGTCCTGGTATTAGGAACAGACGATCCAATGTGTGAAAAATTTTCTTCTTTAGATGCTATTCAATCTTAAGATCAGAAGAGAAAATGATTTTTCAGGGCAGCAATCACGCAATTGATATGTTCAACAGCCCTATTGTTTTTTTTTCACTTGATCTGGCATTCATGACTCAGCAAATCTTTAAATCAGCAGTGATCTAATTTTCTATCTTACTTTATGCTTCCCTCAGTAATATTACTGTGCTAACCCAAATAGTTCCTAAAACAGAAACACTAACAAATAATGAACAGCAATAAAAGCAATGAACTTCTTTTAAAAACGCCAGTACCCTAAAGACACAATTTGCGTTGTTGCCTATTTTCAATTCTTCTGAAAAGGAAACCTTGAGTAATAGGGCTGTCATGTGCCAAGTGCAAATTAAATCCCAGGTTTACATTGGTAAATAAGGATTTATGAAGAATCTTTATGACATGATGGATTATATTAAGTGCTCAAGTGAGGAGCTAATTCCTATCCTATTCCTTAGACATACGAATAACTGTCAGGCTGTAGTCCTTTGTTGTTTCTTAGCAATGTTTTTTATTTTTATCATTAACATTAAGAAGATTATGAAATAAGATTTCTAATAATTCTGGTGGTAGCATTTCTAGTTCCCATTATGTTGTTATTTTGAGTCATTTTTGGAAGAAAAGCATCAAAAAAGCCAAGTGGGTCTACTCTGTAAGTAAGAGAAGGAAGAAAAGTCTAGTGAATATGTATTTGGTAATATCCCTGGGGAGTCAGTTGTGTGGGTGTGATACAAATGGGAAAAACAGCTCTCCAGAGAGGAGAGAGGAACAAAAGAAAGAAAGCTTTTTGCTGGGCTGAGGGTTTTGCTGCTGGCTGCTTGGCTGCATGGTGACATTGTTCAGAGGAAGTGCACCTGCTCTAACATTTTCTTAGGCTAGAAGCAGACAGGTTTGTTGAATGCTCTAATTGCTGGTAGGCATGAAAGGATTGCCTAGAAGATTGCTTCCTAGGCTGTCCTTTGATGTTTCGTATGATTTGGAAGTGAAGATTTCTTTTCCTTTATCCATCTTGCTAATAGGTGAGAATAAAATATCTCCCCTCAGCTTTCATTCCAGAAGGTATCATGGCACATTCTGTCCGATTAGCTGTATCATGGGCCAAAAGACTCCTTTTATCTTTTGAAAAGGTTTGTAAAACACCAGTACAGTCATCACAGTCCACGTTCATAAAGCATTATTAGCGACGTGTTCGGTTCATTGCAGGGGGCTCTGGGCAGGAGAAACAATCTGCTGTGAGCGCTACATTTGTCAAATGCTGTAAAACCAAGGCTAGGAGTTTGGGATGTAATCCTTTTAACCGCTGCAACTAGAACAGGTTCTCTGTTTAATTCCAGTTATGTTAATTTATAAACTCAATGATTCTAATACAAAATCTAAGTTTTGCTTATTTTTCTGCAAAACTTGAGTAGCAGAGAATTGTACTGAGGCTTGATGTTTTGAAGATTCTGCTTTTTTACAAACATTAGGCCTGACTAGTGGACTATGAAGTATTGTAGTAAAACCTTAGTTTAAGTATAGCTATCTCAGAATCACAGAATTGTAGGGGTTGGAAGGGACCTCAAGAGATCATCGGGTCATCTGTAAATGATACGATGTCATACATTGTTTGCTGAAACTTGCTAAGTACTAGAGTAACCAAAGACAAAATCTATAGCAAGTGACTAAGATTTTACTTAACTTACTAAGATTTTACTTAACTCTCTTAATAACAAATGCCCAGCTGGAAGAATTTATCATGCATTAAATTTACTCACTGTCACTAACACTACTCTCTTGACATTGTGGATTGTTACCAAAATATTTGGAAGTACCGTAATGCTTAAAAATACATAGCTTTCCTCAGTGGAACAATATTCCTCAATTTAATCGGTTTAGCTTTCCACTCTGATACAGAAATCAGTTTCAGATCCACCATGTCCAAAGTTCAGGAGTGCATGGGGTGAACTTTTTGAATTGGAGCCTATTTTACTTTCTAATGAACTGTTGAGAATTACTGCATAAGAAACTTATGTCTGTTAAATATGTTTCAGAAATAAAGATAAATATTGTTTGAGGCACTATTGGAAGTTAAGAAGCATGTGGTTCTTGAATCACTTGTAAAACCTGGCAGAAAAACTTCAATGTATCTTCTGAAACTTAGACATCCATATGCAATTTTTACATTATTATGTACTGAATTATGTATATTGTTTCTCTTTTTTTTTCTTTCTTTTTGGAACTGTATTTCCTTTTTTCAGACTATCTTTTGTGGGATTCAATTTTTTGAATGCTGAAAAATATTGGCCTTGAACTTTATAGCTGCTTTTTTAGGTTGCAGTACCAATGGCCAAGGCCATTACGTTTCTACTTAATTTTGTCATGGTCACTGTAAATTATACCAGCTCCCCAAATTTCTCTTCTGAGGGCAGAGAACGTGGATTTTATTCTGTAAGCAAGGAATATATTTACATAAGTCTACAGTTGTGGCCACCAATTTTCATTTTGTTGTGACACAGTGATTTTAAAGTGTGTCTGGAACTTTACTTGGCAAGAGGTCAGTCTGTTTTATTTTTTTATCTGTGGAACCAAATGTTTATCAGGTTTCTGTATGAATCATGCAATGTGTTAGGGAACATTTTGCACCAGTGTTTTATTTTAGATGTCTTTATAATAAAGTTTTGATGTGTTACATTTTCCAAAGGTATTTTAAGTTCTGGAAAAGGCATGTTTTTCCCCTCAAAATTTCCAAATTTAACATGCATATCTTTGTATGATTAGCTCTGTGTAAGCATGTATATAAAATCCACTAATTCTGATGCTTTTGTTAATTAAGTAAATGTGAGTATTCTGGTGTATTTCAGGTGTGCAGAGGCAGGGTTACTAATATGCATACCCATAGGATGTAAGTGATAATAAAGTCTAAGGGGCTATATTACTCATGTCTTGATGGGTGCGGAGAAGGTTGAGTGCTCAATTCTTGCACTGAACTTCAGGAGGGAGGCTGCGGTGAGACTCAGGCTGGTACAGTGAAGGGAATAAGTCATTCTCCAAAATGGAAAGGGAAAGGATGGCAGATCAGAGTCATGGATTCTGTTGCTTCTTTCACTGTTAGTCATTCCCCACTTAGTGCTATATATGCAGAGGGCTACCCCCTAAAAATTCTTGATGACCCATACAATGCCTTCAGATGAAAGTAGCCTTCTCAGTGTTGACCTCCATGTCACTGTCTTGAGGGTTATATGTAAGCCATCTAGAAATAATAGGGGTGACTCATGCATTGTGATTTGGCTCTGGATTTTGTGGTCATTTACAGGGAAAAACAGTGTGTACTTGGACATATCCCTACAGGCAATTTTGCAGACTTTGATAGGGACCAACTCTTTCTGGACTGTTTTGTTAGCTTTATTTTAATTTAACCTGGTGAAAAAAGGCATAGAATAACCACAAGTTTTGTATCAGGTAGATGTACAATTATGCCTGGGTTTTTTTTTCTTCTTGGTGGGCATTGGTGACATCATTTAAATACGTCTCTGCATCCTATCTCATTTTTGTATGAAATGTTCAGAACTGCAGCAGAAACTGTACTTTAAAAAGGAGGAGGAAATTAAATGAGCGAGATTAGGCTGATATAATTTTGAGAGTTTGGTTTATGCAGACAAAACCCCAGGAAATTCAAAGCTTAGCCTGAGCTGCAGTCCATCAATCAAACCGTTGTGGAAGAATAACTCTAGTAATCATAGAAAGCGAAAAAAGACGTGAGGTATAAGAAGAGTGAAAGTCTTAATAATCCTGACCCATAATTGTATTCTAAATCCATGTTTTTGTATTTAATTTCCTGAGGAAAGTATTAAGGATGATGAATAGGAGAGGAAAATATTTCATGGACCTTTAGTTAATTGATGGGGCAGCTTTCAAAGTCAAAAATAGTTCTAGCCCTCACAGATTTGACTACTCTCAAAAGCTGAATGGTGTAATTACATACCATATTCTACAATGTCTCACTTTAATTTTGTACTGATATTTATAAAAATATATACCATTACTTTTTAAAGGAAAACTTTAAAGTTCTAAAGTCTTTTTTTACTTCAGTAAAATCAGTGAAATAAGTAATTTTCAGTCGTTTAGTCATGAGGACTAGAAGTTTATATACTAATATACTACAAAGTTACTGCGCTATCTACACCCAAGTCAGAGTATGACTAATTGCCAATGTAAAAGAAGGGTTTACAGACATAATTACGTTCTTGGTGAGAAACATAGTGTCTTTTGTTCTCCACCAAACTCTGACAGAAAAACATTAAAATCAAATATAATGAACTTGGTCCCTTGGTATTTGAAATTAAAAATTTTGAACTGAATCGGTATTGAAATGATATTTTTTCTGGTATGTGAATTGATTTGTGGATTAAGCAAGCTACAGGAGCAAATGTTATTAAATGCTAAAGCAGCTGGGATAAAAACAAGCTTCAAGAGAAGGTATTTTCATGAAAATTTTTACTGCCACCAGTCAAACAGACAAACAGATCTTAATAGCATTTATGGTATAGTATTCAGTATTTAATTTCATAGAATCATAGAACATACTGAGTTGGAAGGGACCCAGAAGGATCATCAAGTCCAACTCCCTGAATATTTTTTTTTGGTTAAGTATAACACTGTCCAAATCTAAATTAAAGCATATGGGGAAGGCTGTAATTGCAGATCAGTTAAGAAAGAAAACTATAGGCTCCAACCTTTGTCATTTTGTAACAGCCTGGAGAAATGGCTTAATTCTTGTGACCAGGGCTGCTGTGAATATGACTTCTGTACCACCATGTTACAAAAAAGTTTAGGTTTCAAAGTATGTCTTTAATGAACGTTACATAATTTTCCATGCGGTTAGCAAATTTGATTTTATTGGTTTAGCTCTCTTTATGAGCAGCTCCAAACAGAGTAGGTGGTAATAATCATAATGAAAAAGTGGAAATATAATAAATAGTCATAATGCACATGAAATTTGTTTTTATGCTAATTTATTATTTTTACCTGGGCTACCTTCCACGTTTTTCTGTTCCTGATAATATCTTTTTTTTTCAATTTTTGGTCTCACTTTCTTTGTAGGACTAGCTCATCACATCTGTAATCTCCTAATGGAAACCGTGGCTCTGTACTTGGAGGCAGATGATAAAAGCAGCACCAAGACAGCAAATGCACTCCTGTCCTTGCTTGATATTTTGCACTGCATGCTGATGTATACAACAAACATAGTGCGTCAGACTTTACAGGTATGGAATATATTTCCTGGGGTCATCACCCCAGGAAATAAAATAATTATCATAAATAATTATTTTAATATAACTTCCTGTTATCCTAATAATGAATTCCCACTGTTCTGATTTGATTGATTCCTTTCCTTTGGTAGAAAGAGAAGAGCATGTATATTCTACTGCTTATCACTCTTTCATGTACTTAGCTAGAATATCCATAAATAGGTTAATTCAATATTTGCCTAATGATAGTTCAGTGCATCTTTCTTCCATCCATTTTAAAGGAGAAAAGATTACTCCATGAAATACAGTGTATTTTTTAGTATAAATTGCATGTGATTTG
Organism: Hypotaenidia okinawae; assembly: GCA_027925045.1. Taxonomy (NCBI): domain Eukaryota; kingdom Metazoa; phylum Chordata; class Aves; order Gruiformes; family Rallidae; genus Hypotaenidia; species Hypotaenidia okinawae. The sequence goes on along the minus strand of BSDF01000002.1, from coordinate 48,819,339 downwards.
AAAAGTATACGTAACCTCTTCATCTGCGTTAACACAAATATTCCCTCTCTTGTACTCATCAGCTTGTCTTCCAAGTTTCTGTTTGAACCACTGAAAATCATGGCATTGGTAGGACTTCCTTGTCCTTAAAAATGGAACACAAACTCTACACAAAGAAATTGCATGGAATGCTACTAAAAACAAAGCAAGAAAAAGCCCTTGTCTGTCTTTTAGACATGATGTTGAGCTAGCAATATTTGCTTTGCTTTTAAATGATCTGCCAAATTTCTAAGTCAACTGGAAGTCACTTCTGCATTTAGGCTGCAAACAGCACTTACTCTTCATGTTAGGTTTTTGATATTCTTGGGATTATCCACTGAAAAACAGAGAAGCCTGTTAAGTCTGATACCTTTGGAAGACAGAGATTCAGAAGATTTCAATCAAGTTATATTAAATTTTAGGACATGGCTTCTATATTCTGAAAAGGTTCTCATCTTGTGTTTATTGTTTGTTTGTTTAAGAAGGTTTAATGTACAAAGTGGGTGTTGAAAATTGAGCTGCCTTTTTTTTTCCTACACAGATTTATGTAATCAGTTGTGTTATCAACCAGATATGTCACTGAGAGGTTTATTGAGGTTTTTTCTAATTTTTGGAAGAAACGTAATTTAGAGCAATACCTTGTCTTTTTTGAGTCCTTTAATAGTAGGTTTTGTAATGCATATCAAATTTCGTAGGCCAGTTGCTGAATGTCATATTGTTGGCAGTGCTTCATGTAATCAGAGAGAGCTAAATTCTGTACTAATGCTCCATGCAGCAGTGGTGAGCCCAGTTAGACTGGAGAACACATGGAGAGAGGATCTTGCACATGGATTGGTAATATTAGTTGAATTGATGATTTTTATTTAGATACAAAATTAAATCTGTACATTCAAAGCCAAAATCTCTTCTGGCTTCACATGAATACTTTAGTTGATATACACACTTAAACTCTGGCTCCAGTTTTGTCCGTCTCTAGTTGAAGTAATCTGCTTTGCTCTGTAAGGCTAATGGGTAAAAAGAGGCAGCTGTAAACCTGGGCTTTGAAGCTTAACTCTGCCTTCTATCTCTGTAAAACTAATTTATGGTGGTGTTGCGTGCCTTGCTGTACTTGTCTTGACAGTACTGGTTACAAGGCCTCTGTGGGTTCCACAGCGGCCTCAGCACATACAGCCTATCGAATGAAGGCCGCAAGTTGGTGACTGCTATTTACCGTGCATCTACGTAATATTCCACCATCCATGTGTCTCTAAGTGCATCACAGTAATGATAATAAATATTCTTGGAACTGTTGTTTTAGGGATCTTCTTAATAAGATACCTTCTAAAACAGAACTTGAAATAGAGAATAAATTTTTCTCATATTATCCATTTTTGCAGCTTAAGTTGACCTTTACAAATGGTGCTACTTCCACTTGAATCCTTTATTTAGTTTTTTTAATATATGTAAAGTTATAACCTTACATATATATCTGTTTTGGAACAGCTTTGTAATCTTGTGTTCCACAGGTGATCCACAGTAACCAAAACTAATTTGTAATCTTGAGTTAAGAAGCAGACTGTTTAGTGACTTAATGTAGGCTTATGCATGCTGTAGTGTATATCCTTCCTATACACATGTAAAGTATAATTCCTTTCATGATACTGCTCCTTATCTTTTCCTAAGACACTAATGATATAAAAGTTAAAGAAAACAGTGAAATGTCACTGATGTCTGTCTTCTCATCCCAGCACTAGGCAGAAAAATCTGTTGCAAATTTTGCCGAAGTGGAAGTGGCTTGCTTCCCTTTCTTGATTAATATAAACACCCCATTTTAAATTTATTTTTAATTGTTTGTCATCTTTGTACAATGTCTTTTTGCCCTTCTTAGACTTTAGCATTGCAGCTCATTGTGACAAGTCTCTGTGAGGGATACACCAATCTGTCTTGTTACCTGGAGAGACAGCTTTTCAGATCTCTTATTTCAAAATTCTTTCCAGAAGAAAGGCATTGTTGAACTCATCGGTATCAACATCTGAGCTTCAGCTGTAGCATCTCTCATCTCAAGGGATGAGCTCCTGTGTTCACTTAACCAAACAAAATATACAAGTATTGCACTTGGCTGATGGTTTTAGGATTGAGCTTTAAATGAAACACAATAAAAAGTATTTTCTAAAAATTTGTTCTTTAGGCTTAATGTTTACATTTTCCTCTAGAAGCTAGACTGTATGGGATTGTGGTCCAAAGCTGCTGCAGGGTAATGAAGCTAAATGAAAAATCTTGCAAGCAGACCTTTCTGGTATCCTGGGGTGGGGATGGGTCATAAATAGCACTGCCTTGGATTGTGGTGTGTTTTCATAAGGGGGAACAACTGTGGTCAGAATTGCAAGTAGTAACAGATCATACCATAGACTTTGGTCACTTAAGGGTTTTATTATTCCTATTTTTAAAATAGATTATTCTAATATATTCTGAATATTTCAGGATACAAAGTAAGTCATAAGGGCAAAATTTGGCATTATTGCTGAGAATCCTAACTTCTTGGTTACCTTGATTTTCTTGTTTTGAGTTGCACTCAGAAGTGTTCCTGATAAAGTAAAAAAAAAATAGTTGAATGTTAATGTTAAAATAGCCATGTCACGTTGAAAGAGAATGTAAATACATGAAACATTTATGGCTTTGGAGATATCTTCTGCATATCAGTTTATAACATTTTGCTGAAGAAATGTTGTGTAGGTGAGTATATTCAGCCTGTGCAGCATGGGGATGACAGCATGAGTCCCTATTGCTTTGTGCTTCTTGTTACAGGCACAGGGAGCGTTAACTGTTCCTTGGGAGCCTGGGAATACTTAACTAGAAAAGAGTGCACAAGTCTCCTTCAAACTTCCATTCAAACTTTGACCGCCTAATGGACCTAATCTGTTTCTCATAACAGAAAAGTCACCAAGGCTCCTTTTTATTTTTTCTCATCTTATTAAGGCACAGAAATCTGGCACAGGAGGGGACACGCAGGTTGCTGAAGACCTTCTGCTTATCAATAAACCCCTGACGGACCTAATTAGCCTGCTTATTCAACTGGTGAGAATTTGCTTGTTTGTAAGCCTTTTGGGAGGTTGCTGAAGTTGGAATTATTCAACTGAATTCAGTGTCTTCGAGCTCTGTTTTCTGGTTTGTCACTATTTATAAGCTTCCACTTACTACAAAGGAAGGACCCCTAGCAATTTTTTAAAGAAATTACAGGTCGTAGTGACTCACAGGTTTCCAGTGATGTCAAAGTCTCTCTCAAGCCTAAAAGCAGGACGAGGGGAAGGCTGCAGGTTCTCAGTTTGGATACATATGTATAGCCAAATTTTAGCTCTTTAGAATGGACTAGTGATCACTGCACAGGGAGGGGAAATACTTCAGTATTCAGAATTTAATATAACATGTACTGATATGATTAGAAACGTCAGTTTAATTTGCAGTGAGTGATGCCTTTTTAATATTATTTTCTTGGTTTTGAGCCTTCTGAGTTTTCCTCAAGAGTTTGGTTTTATTTTAAGATGATCCTGAGGGGTTTATGAGTTGGAATGGTCCCTGGTGATCTGTAAACATCTTTGAAGTCTGTTTGTTTAAAGTCAGTCTTTTCCAAGGTTTACTAGATGTCACAGCACTGCATTGAAGCCTCTGCAGAGTGCTGTATCGTGACCCTGCTGCATCCTATCAGCTCAGCCCCTATCACGCCGTGCCAGAGACTTGTACTGGCTCTGTGTGTAATAGCTTGCAGGAGAGGAATCCTTCTTGAGCCAGACAGGGTTTTTAGAGGCCACCTCAGCCTTTTATTCAACATAAACAAATGGTATGTGAGAATTTCTCTGTGGCATATCACACTACCCTTTCCATGTTATTTCACTTAAAGTTTCAGTTTCACTGTGTTCTCTTCCAGACCCATTTTTTTTTGTTTTGTTTTTCATTTAAGTATAGGATTTCATATGTATTTTGAAATGAATATCTGTGGCCCTTTTACTATCTTTAGCACTGTCTGTCATATTCTGTTTTGGTGAAGAGTGTGATTCCTTTTTTATTAATTTTTTGCCTTCTACTTTTTGCTAAGTCCTCCTTTGGGTTTTTTTTAAGCAGCTGTTGACAGAGGCTTTTTGGAAATGTTCACTGAGTGTCCTAAAACAAAGTGGCTGACTTTCAGCTACATAATATTTCATCTTTATCAATACTTCTAATTTATTTTCTATTAACTTTTACAATCGCTATATATGATAAATAATAAGACATGAAAAGATGTAAATGTTCCTTTAAAGTCAAACTAGTCATATATTTAAATTCCATTAACTCCCTAAAGAACAGAAAATTAGAGGCCAAGCTTTACTTAGCCTATACCACCTGGAAGTCTTTTATAAGTTTTTAATTAAAGGATAGGATTATTGTATAGTTAACATGTACTGATTAGATCCTGACTTGTCCTCGCATTTCAGAAGCATGGCTGCAAATTACCACCAGGTTTTGCTTTGTTCTCTGTTTCTACAGATTCTGATATGTTTGAAACACTTCTTCAGAATCTGGTATTAACATACAGGAAAAGGGTAAAGGCCATTGGGGTGCTGCTTTTGTGTGTGTGTGTGTGTGTGTTTGGTTTGTGGCTTTGAATTTTGTTAAAGATTTTGTAGAAGTGAGGGCTCTTTCCTTGCAATGTGTCTGTGTGGTTCTTTGCATATATGTGCTTGATTGGATATACTGGTTAGTGCTGCTAAGTTTGTTGAATTTTGTATCCTTTTCCTGTTGCTGGATCAAACGTTTCCTGTTCAGGTTGCAAGAGTTTGAGCAACGGAATAATAATTCTAACATTTAGGATCCACTTACTTTAAATGCTTTGTGTTCTAAACTCTTTAAATGGGATTGGATGCTTTGTGAAGTCTAGTGGGTCTCTCAAGATGTACCTGGTCCCTACCCCTCAAAAAGGCTCAGGCCCACCTAAGCGTAAGTGCTGTGCACTGCCAGCAGCAGCTCTCTGTATTCATTGAGCTGTGTGGCTACGTAACCCTTTCTTACTGTTTTGAGGCGTTCAGTTCTTTTGTGAACTTTTTTTTCCTGAAGATAATGGAGGTCTTGAAGTGATGTTTAGTTCAGAATTTAAGATACTGAGTTAAAATCATTTTCTCTGCTTTGCTATTTCTACCTATCTTTCCATATTTATAGTTCCTTATGTAACTTTGGAGAACTGCTTTCCCTTGTTGATATGTATGTCCCTCAAGTAGAGGCTCAATGCCCCAGTGACTCGTCTATTTATTTATTTTTCCTTGAGTCCTACATGTTTGTATTTCTTAATAATTCCTCAAAAATCAAAGTCAATTAAACTTGAGAATGTAAAAAAGTTAGAATCCATTTTTTTCCCCTTCTGTAATTGTGACTTAGTATATCACTTAGGGCATAGCAAAGCAACTGTAGGAAAACTAGATTGCATGTAAATGAAACTTCAGTGCTTTTAAGGACAAGGACAAAGGAATAATTACAAATTCTGTCATGCAGAAAACACTGCAAATATTCAATATTTAATCTCATGATCAGTCAGCCTTTAATTGATCAACAAGAGGAAAATAAACTGAGCATTTAGTCTTCTGCTTGGCAGCTTGTTTTTCAAAGTTAATTACACTTAGCTTTTTTGTGTAATGTTTCTCCACAAAAATCAAATCTGAATTTGATTATTATACTGAAACTTGCAGCAATTATAGAAGATATAATATACCTTCTACTTTTTGATGTATATTATACTGAAGAAAACCAAATAAACTATACTTACTTTTGAAATCACCTCAGTGTGGTTTTTCAGAAACTTTTGGAAAAACTTTCCAAAAAGTTTCAGAAACCTTGCAAGTACTTATAAAAAGGAGTTTTGCTTCTCTGTAGATCCTAGATTTATGTCCTGCATGTAGATCCTGTAGTTCTTTCTGCAGCATACCAGACTCTTGAGAGAGAATTTTTCTTGCCTTTTGGTGCTAGGCCTCTTCTTTAGATTGTTACTAGTAAAATCTGGAGTTGATTACGGTGCTCTGAATATTATTGTTGAAAGACCAGTTAATCATATGCAGACATAAAGAGGACATGTGCATATGTGTGAATGAGATTGAGACCCCACCTGGAATACTGTGTCCAGCTCTGGGGTCTCCAGTACAGGAAAGACTGTTGGAGTGACTCCAGAGGAAGGCCATGAAGATGATCAGGGGGCTGGAGCACCTCTCCTGTGAAGACAGGCTGAGAGAGTTGGGCTTGTTCAGTCTAGAGGAGGCTCCAGGGAGGCCTGATTCCAGCCTACCAATACTTAAAGGGGTCCCATGGGAAAATGTGAGAGGGACTGCTCACCAGGGAGTGAAGGGGTAATGTCTTCAAGCCGAAAGAGGGTTAGGAAGATTAGGTATTAGGAAGAAGTTCTTTACTGCGAGGGTGGAGAGGCACTGGAACAGGTTGCCCAGAGAGGTTGTGAAAGCCCCATACGTGGAAGTGTTTAAGACCACATTAGATAGAGCTTTGGGCAACCTGGTCTAGTGGAGGGTCCCCTTGCCCATGTCAGGGGGGTTGGAACTAGATGATCTTTGAGGCCTCTTCCAACCCAAAGCATTCTATGATTCTGTGATCTCCACTGGCTCGAAGGCTGTGCCCTGATTTCAGTGAAGGTATTTGCCCATGAATTATGAAAATGACTATAGAACAATGATAACCCTGGAGACTGAAGAAATTTGTTTCACACTTTTTAGGGATACAGACAGTTCTGTAGTCAGAGTGGAAAGACACACATTTATTTCCTGTATTATATAATTCATTGTTGCTATTGTATTTGAAGTGTTATCTGCAAATGATATTTGAAGAATTGTTTTCTACAGAGCTGCCCTAAAAATAAATTAAAAACCAAACAAACAAAAAACAAACCACACAAAACCCCAAAGAAAAGGACACTGGAGGAAATAAGATTATACTGTAACAAACACAGAATTTCAGAGTGGGGATTTAGTTTCTCAGCTACTAGGCTAGATTAAAATGAACTGAAAATATATTGCTTTTTAAAGTATTTTCCCCTAGGTAGGAGGACAACAGTTTTGCATTAATCCAAAATAAAATATTTTAATTTTTCATTTTTAAAACTCTGCATATTTACTAATAAGAGCAGCATAATAAAGTTAGCAAATTTAATAATGGTGTTTTGCTTTTACATTTTGTTTAATGTTTGCAAAATCATCTTCCCTATTGTTCCCAATGGTGCTTCCTTTACAGCCCGTTCTGTAATCACATTACTGATCTAATGAACATCTATCTCTTATTGTAATAAACTCTCTTTGTGTATAACCTCATTAATGCACTGAAATAGTGTCCCCTCCGGGTAATCCAGACAGGTTCATTGTAGCTCTAAAATTAGATGCCGTAACAACTCCAACAGTGTGAAAACTGCCACTTCAGCTCAAATGATCACACAGCTCTTGCAGTGGTTTGCAATTTATGAACACGCTGCAACTTGGTTCAAAATGAAGCCATTTTTTGACAACAGACTGCAGAAATATAGATGTGTAATACCAAGAAACTTCCTGTTCTTATTCACTTGAACCTTAAAATACACAGAGCAGGTTCTATCTAAAAAGGAAGAGGGAGTAGAATTTTATGTTATGAGCCTGTTTATAGGAGGTTGTAATGTGGCCATAAAATTTAAGTAAAAAATAATATACACGTTGCACAAAACTCTGGTCATGGGACTTTTTTTTTCTTTTTTCATTTTGAAGTGAAAAATAAATCTACAGTTCTGACTTAAAGTACAGGAAAACTTATAACTTTATCTGTTCAGTAATTTATTGTAAGGTGCTGAGTTTTCTTCAAGCTATACACTAGCCCAGAATATTAACAACTGCAAGGAGTACTAATGCTTCTACCTTGCTGAAGGGCTGAATCCATAATCCTCTTGGAGACTGATTTAAAAAAAAAAAAAAGCCACTGGAGTTTTTTTTCATGTAATTATGAAATATGAAGGGACAGATTTTTTTCTTAGAGTTGGGAGTCTAGTTTTTCCCCTGGAAGAACAAAAACTTAAGTAGCTGCTGTCGTGAAAAACTATAAATGGATTTCATAGATTTGAAATGCACATCTACGTATCAAATGAAATTGTCATGATTAGGAAAATAATCAGAACACAGTTCTAGCTGATTGAGATGAACCATCCGTATATATTAATTGTGTAGCAGCATGATTCTAGCTTTGCTGCTCTCATTAGGCATGAGATACTGTTTACTTGAAAGCTGAATATTCATTCCTTGGTTTTCTGTATTTACAGATACTTATATTTTCAGTCATTGCTTTTGTTCATACCAACAATTTTCTTCAGATCCTCCACCCCATAACTGATAATGAAAGTACTAACGCTGACGGACAGCCATTGTTAAATTTCAGGTTGCCAAGTTAGGACTTTTGACGTTTAAATCACTTCTTGTCAGTAGTGAGGCTGCAAAACGGTGAGAGAAAAATGCTGATGCAGGCATACTTAATAGGTACATTGCTGAGAGTTCTCTTCCACCTTAATTATTGATGGGTTAGACTGCAGGACAATGATTCTCATCCTATCCAGAGTAAATACGGTCCTTCCTATTCCCAGCTTGTTTTGCTGTTCATCCAAGACCTACGCTGTTACTGTTTTACACAGCGTTTTTCCAGGATGACAGCAATTTGTTTCCCAAACTCTAGATAGCACTGTAGCTCAGACAAACTCTGGTGAAGCAGAAAAGCCTGAAAACAACAGGTGATGAAGGACTTCATTGGCATCCATGATTAAATAGATGATGTCATAGCTGGCAAGTACTGTGGACCCTGGAGTGATACTGGTGGCTAGGTTTGGAGGATGGTCACTGACAGACAGCTTGATAGCCTGTGAAGAGCAAGCCTATCTGATGCCAGGATGTATTGGATGGAGACATTTAGGGTTTTCCTTTCTCTTATTGAGGGACAAAGAATACCAACAGTGGTAAAAGGTTGGGTATGCCAGGAGAAGACAAAGCTGTCGGCGCAAGTCCTGCTCTCCTTACCTGGAGCAAAATATTGCAGTGTCTCACTACAGCTGAGGACTCCTGCTGAAGACAACCTTCTTTGGGAATAATGCTAACAGGCTGGACTTGCTCATTTGCTTCCTTGAAAGTCATGTACCTCCTGGTTTCAGGAAGAACTGCAAAGGATGTGGAGCTTCATGTATTTCTTCATGCAAGGTTGTTTTAGGGGCAGTCCTCTGCAGAGACTGACACCTTTCTACTGTCCTGGTATTTGGTGAATATCTCAAAAAAAAAAAACAAACCCAAAAAACCTTGGGAACAGTCTCATTTCCAAGTATGGCTGTTGTAATTACTGATTACACATGAGATTTTGTGCTTCTGTAGCTCAGGAAACTATCCTCTACTGTGGTACCAGGGCAAGGGCATTATCTGTCCAAATGTTCAAGGTTGTCTTGTTGTGGGTTTTTTTTGTTACCCCACAAACAACATTTGAAAATGGAATATAGTTGTTTTACTGTGATTTTCTTCAAGGAGTGTTTGATATGCCTGTCTAGACTGATCTAGTACAAACTGTAAGTTAGAGTGGTGATTATAAAAGGGACAGGAGAGAGACATTAGAGTAGCTAAATTTTTCCTTCCTTTATCTAATGGCGCTTTTTTTCAGTGAAGGAAATACAAGTCAGCTCAAAGCCCCCAGTGAGATCAGTGGAATTTATTTTTGACTTGACAGTGATTGAAGATAGAAATAGAGTGTTAAAGCTGTTACTGTTTTTAGCTTTTCCTCCTTTTTTATCCTTGCTATTTATGTTGATGATGTTATTAGGTAATTCTGGATGTTGGAAAGGAAACAATCAAATAGGTGGCATTTAGATTGGAATGGAGAAAAAACATGCAGCAAAACTGTGGGAGAAATAGCTGCTGTGGTCCTGTCACTTGCATAGTATTAGGTCAAATAGAATGTGATATGTCTTGGGGCTATGTATTCAGAGCTTACATCTCAGTTCAGTCTGTTTTAAACAGCCAGCTCTATGAAGCTAATGGAAAACAGGATTGTATTTGCATGCAGATCCCTGGGGAATTGCCTCTTGAATATTTAAGGAGTATATGTCTGATGATATGTTCCCAGATTGCTTTAAAGTAACTGCATGGGTTTTCCTTAAAATGAAAAACCTCGGGAAGTTTGTACCACAGATTAAATATGTAATTGCTATTGAAATGGTTGGGCATGGTATGTAAGTGGTTGGACAGATTATAAAACCCATTTCCTGTTGGTGAGGACAGTCTGTTATCTGTACTTTATTCTAGTTTCTTTGTGTTTAAATAGTATTTTTGGAATTAAAAAAACCAAGGAGTGGTGAGGTGTTTTTACAGCTCTATGCCTTATTGGTTAAGATCATCACTGATATATTTTGTTCCATTCATAAGGCCAGAAAAGACTATTGTAATCATTTAGTCTAGGATCTCATGTAACACCAAGCATAGAACTTTCCTGAATTAATTCCTTATTAGAGTACAGTATTTTCTTAATTTTTTAGGAAAAAAAGGTATTTTTGTGATATATAAATTGCCTGTGATGAAGAATCTGTTTCAGTTCTAAGAAAGTTATTTCAGCAGTTTATCTTATTAAAGAAAGAAAAAATGAAACCAAAGTATCATCTTCCTTCTAATCTGAATTGCTTTACCCAAAGTTTTGAGCTGTTGTCTCTTTGCCAGCCCTTTTTCAGGTAGAGGAATTAACCTATCCTCAGCCTGCTTTTTCTCACATGTAACAGAGAATGTGATAAGTGCCCTTTAACCCTCCCTTTGATAAGCCTTAGACACTGAATTCCTTCAGTCCTTTGCTGTTATTTTTTCCAATCTGTTGCCCTCTTGCCTGTTCCTAAGAAAACCCCTATGATTTTTTTCACTAGGTTGGTGAACTGCTTGTGCTGAAACTAGTATCACGTTCCTGTTGTTCCAACAGTGCCAAATACAAGTATAATGTAGTATTTTTACCCATTATTTCCACACTGTACTTTCAAGAAAGATACAAATTCTTTTGATAGCAGTGCCATGCTATCCGAAGCTTGTTTGAAGATGATTATTGGCCTTGCCCCCAATTTTTTTTTCCATAATTTTGCTTCCCAGGAAAGAGTTTTTCCATTCCATTGCTAGAGCCTGCTCCAGTGTCTGATCTTCAAAGGAATGCAGAAAAGCTGGAGTTCAGGAGAAGGTCTAAAACCTGCAAAAATGTACCTACTAATGTGACTACTTAAAACCCATTAAATAGCCTGTACTCTACCTCAGCCAGAAGCCACTGACTTGATTTAAAAATAATTAAATGAAGTTTTATGGTGTGTATTATGTAGAAGATTAGACATCATGGCTATAATGATACTTTCTGCTATTACTACTTCTATTTAAAGCAAAATATACCATCTAAAACAGACTCGGGAGCAACATTTTCAGTGCTTTTATGATGTCACTGCAGATAGGCTGTTTGATAGAATCATAGTGGAGACATTTACACCCCTGCTTAAGAACAGATATATTTTACTTATGTTTTCATCACTTTATTAAGCTTGGTTCAATGGAATTTTGAGTCACCCAACTAGAAATCATTCCTTCCTGGCACAATGCAAATGTTTATACCCTCCTGAATCCCCAGTGATGTGCCATTTTTCTGAAATTGGAATTTGATTTTTGTTTGTTTGTTTCTTCATTTTTAGCTTCCTGGTGAAGACACTGAAATATTTGAGAGTGCCTCACAGTGCTTATCATTGCTGGTTCAGCTGTATGGAGGGAGCAGTCAGGAGAGTATGTCTCCAGAAAACATGGACAGCTTTGCTGAAGTACTGAGGTCCAAAAAAGGTACCCGACACCTGAAGCTTTTGTTGAGAGTTATAAAGAGACTGGTGAGTCGGCTTCTAAATATATTTAAAAGTCCATGTGTTTCTTTCGTATCATTGGGTGAATTTTTGGCTTCTTTTTTTTTTTTTCCCCTCTTAAATTAAAAGTAGAGTATAAAAGAATTTTAAAAGCAAAACACTTGAAGCTAAATTTCATGTCTTTCAATTTCACTTAACTTCTCTGGAGAAGATAACCTTCTACTGTTAAAACCTCTTAAAAATGATTGTTGGGTTTCTCCTATTTCAGTTAACTGCTCAGCTACTTAACCCATGGTATTTATAACTTTGTTCAGTACTCCAGCTTTATAAAGTGTTGGAACAGTTTTCTGAATGCCTTCTGAAAGAACTAACCTTGTAGTGTTAAACAGCTGTTCAGAAACACAGGGCTTGATTTCGTGGTAAATATTTTGTACTTAAAACAGGTCTGTGCATAGGCTGTTTCCTCCTCATTGTCACCAGATAGGGACCACTTCTGCTGTGTAGTGGTTGTGATGCCAGTCAGTGGGAACTGTGCAGGGCCTTAGTCTGGTGATGTTATTGATGGATGGGTAGGGGTTTCAATTCTGTCGTGCTCTGATGTGGTGGTGTGACAGCAGTGATAAGTCATTCAAGTAGCTTACGTGGAAAACCTCCTGTTATCTGCAATATTGTCTCAGATAATAGTATGGTTTTTATCTTGAAGTGTCTTGCTTTGCCTGTGTTGTCACCTTGTGTGTTGGTTGATTACTTCACCCTTTACTTTGCAAGAGCAGGGAGAAGTGTAAGAGGCAGAAGATGCTTGAATTTTGCAAGTGCAGTGCTGGCTACTAGAGTAAGGCCATCAGCAATGGCAGCAGGAGTCAGTCTACTTCTGGAGTTAAGAGGAAGCAATCCTTTTTGTAGAGCTTTTGGCACAGTTTGTGTCCTTTTTCTCCTGTCCACTGTAAATACAGTGCAGGAGTAAGTAAACACCATACCTTTCTTCCCAGTATTCCTCATCTCTGCTTCTATCACTCCCTAAAATCATGAATGTATAAAATTAAAATAGAAAAAAATTAAAATTAATAGTTTCTCTCATTCCTGATGTCATCCCAGGTTGCCCTACCTTATTTTTTCATGTTCTTCCTGAGAAGAGAATACTAGCAGAGGTGCTTTCTATTGACTTCTGCTGGTACCTGTGCTTCTCTTTCTGTGTAATTGTTGTGCTGTGTAGAAGTGGTTTTTGTTTTCTGCAAAAGCAGTAAGAAAATAAGAAAGTATGAGCAAACAAAGATAAATATATATATATGTTTGCATATATATAAAATATATATTCATGTTTCACACACATATATATGAAAAAATAATTTTAACATAGCTGCAGTTTTCTTTCCCTCCATTTTGAAGATAATGGTGCAATAGTTGGCCTAACATACAGGATATTTAACACAGAAACTTCTGTTGATTATGTTAAGGGACCAAAGCTATGCTATCACCTTGATAAGTTTTTGGACTTTTAGATCTCTCCTTTGTACACCAGTGGTACTGGTACTTGTTCTTTATAATGTCAGGCATAGATTTTCTGTAATTATTTTAATGAGATCATAGGATTTCATTTGAAAGCAGGTTTCATAGATAATTTGACAGATTATTTAATAAATCTTACATTGTTTCTCCAAACCTTAAAAAGTCCTGTTCAGAGGAGATGGTTATCATATCAAAATTGTCATAATCACAAAAGGCATTCAAAAGTAATCATACCTATTTAAGAGGTATTCAGCCCACATCAGCTGTTCATGCTGAACTTGGAAGCCTAAAGCAGTATTTTATTTTATAATATCTGAACAATATTTAACGGAGGTATCATTAAGTGCACCAATTTCCATTCCTGCCAATCACTGCTTGAACAGAGCATCTTTCCAATCTGTGGTCACATTGACTTGGCTGTTACAGACACAGATACTGCTTACCTAAGTGTGGTGGCTTGACCCTCACTGGAGGCCAGATGCCCCCCAAAGCTGCTCTATCACTCCCCTTTCCAGCTGGACAGGGGAGAAAATATATATTGAGAGGTTTAGGAGTTGAGATAAGGAGAGGGAGAGATCATCCCACAGTCAGCATCATGGGCAAAACAGACTCAGCACAGAATAAAGGACAGAAAACTCTAATTTATGACACTGCCCTGCACACCCAGTGACACCAGAGTCGGGTAATGAGAAGTGCAGCCAGATCTTAAAGCACCTTCTCCCATGCTTCCCTTCTTAGCAGACTTCAGTCATGATTTTGCTCCCTTTTTGTGCTGCATTGTGGCACGGGGAGGGGCAGGGAATGGGGTTTTCAGTCAGTTCCTCACAAGTTGTTTCCCTTCTTAGCTGGGGTGGGAGGACATTCTTCACACCCTTCCCCTGCTCCAGCGTGGGGTCCCACGCACGGGACACAGTCCTCTGCAAACTTCTCCAGCATGAGCCCTTTCCTATGGAGCTTCAGCTCTTCACCAGCTGCCCCAGCGTGTGTCACTGCTGTGGGGTGCAGTCATAAATCATAGAATGTCTCTCAGCCTCTCAGGCCCAGACTAGTCCAGCCTGGTCCTCCACAGATCACCAGCCTTCCCCCAACCACAGACCTCCTCCAGCATGGATCTCTCTCTCTTGCTCATCTCTGTGTCTCTATCTCTCTCCATGGGCTGCAAGTGCTGGCAGAGGCTTGCTCCAATGCAGGTCACAGCATCTCTTGTATGTCTCCACCTGCTCCAGCATGGGGCCTCTCCACAGGCTGCAGGTGGGGTCTCGGCCTTTTCCATGGGCTCCGGAGGAGCACCCGCTCTACCATGGTTTTCTCCAGGGGCTGCAGGGGCATCTTTCTTTCCAGCACCTGGGCGTCTTCTCCCTGCCCCCTTCACCGGCCTTGGTGTCTGCACAGTTTCTTACATCTTCTTACTCCCTTCTCTGGTGGCAAAATGCACCTGCTTCCATTTTTTTAACTCCTAAATGTGATTCCCAGAGGTGCTGTGACCATCGCTGATGGGCTCAGCCTTGGTCAACAACGACTCTGGCCTTGAGCCAGCTGGTGTTTGCACGCCATCTGGGGCCTGCAGAGAGCTTCTGGCTGCTTCTTGCAGCAGCCACCCCTGCAGCCCCCTCCTCCACCAGAACCCCACCATGCAAAACTACAACACTAAGACAGGAGTATACAAACGCAGTTCAGTGTGTTTATGCCATAGCTGCCCTTAGAGCGTTTAGTTCTGGAGATCAGTAGAAAAAGGCATAACAGCATGACTTGTTAATTTTTGTCCAAGGGCTTCATATGACTCAGCCAAAGAAGATAGGTGTCTTGTTTTCCATCTTCAGTTTAAAGCATGTCGCATAATTTATTAATGTAAAAGATGATCTTTCTTTAATGAAATATAAACTTATATTGCATGTTGTTTTAATAGTATTAACTCATGAAGTTTTCTCTCCAGTGGTTGGAGGGATGGTTTGGGTTTTTTTTATAAAGTTGTTGCTTTGTTTTGAGGATTTTTTGGTAGGATTTTTTTTTTTCATCAAATTGTTCTTTTTTATGGTCAACTTTGGGCAGCAAATTGACAGCAGTGTAATATAAACTTCTTGCAGTGCTTTAACTGATCTTTTTCCTTACAGTTCGTTCTATTCATTTCTTAAACAGAAATAAAGATACATAGCAGATTTGGGAGAGGAGGGAATATCTTCCTACAGCCTTATTACTGGAACTACCATGAACGTGCATTTTTACAGGCTTTATTTTGCCTTAAGAAAAAATAATTAGGAGTGGAAACCAGAAAAAATATGCTTAGAGCTAACCTTTGTAACTGTGTAAGTAAGGGTCTTTTAGAAGCTCTGAAGAGGCAGCATTGACTGTTGTCTTTCTGTTAGGTTTTTATAATCACCTTTTAGCTTTCAAAGCTTTTGGTTCTGTCAGGCCCAGGTTAAACAGTCTTTTTCAGGAATGTTCTCTCCCTGGCATTGATATGATGGACAGAAGCTAAATAAAATTACTAAATCAAAGAAACAGGGTTTGGTGGTTTGGAGTTTTTTCCCCTTCAGCCCTTCTACTTAACTCTCTTGTTTTGGTGGCTGCTTCTTGGGTCAATACTACTGTTCAGATAGCCTTCATCTTTTAATATCTGTGTAGCCAGTAAGTGATGTCAGGGCAGTGATCTTGTCCCATTCTTTAGTGTTGGAAGCCTCTCCTGCCACACCTTAAGGAAATATCACCTCTTCCATGAATCGTAGAATCACAGAATGTTTTGGGTTGGAAGGGACCTCAAAAGATCATCTAGTTCCAACTCCTTGCCATGGGCAGGGACACCCTTCACTAGACCAGGCTGCCCAAAGCCACATCCAACCTTGAACACTGCCAAGGAAGGGGCATCACAACCTCTCAGGGAAACACATTCTACCTCACAGTAAGGAATTTATTCCTAATATCTAATCTAAATCTACCCTCTTTTAGTTTTAAAACATTATCCCTCATCCTATGACTATGTGCCCACAGGTCTGTCTCGTACTGGGGACCCCAGTGCTGGACACAGTACTCCAGATGGGGTCTCACAAGAGTGGAGTAGAGGGGCAGAATCACCTCCCTCGACCTGCTGGTCACACTTGATCAACCTAGGACACTTAAGCTTCTCATCCAACTTCCCCAGTCCTCCTCCTCAGGACTGCTCTCAAACCATTCTCCACCCAGCCTGTAGCTGTGCTTGGGATTGTGCTGACCCATGTGCAGGACCATGCACTTGGCCTTGTTGAACTTCATGATATGCTTTTTATACGCTTCACAGGGGCCACCTCACGAGCCTGTCAAGGTCCCTCTGGATGTCATCTCTTCCTTCCAGCATGTCAGCTGCACCTCAGAGCTTGGTGTCGTTGACAGACTTACTGTGAGGGGTGTGCCTAATTGAAGGTATAGTGTGTTTTATTACAGTTCAGTAAATCATCTAGATTAAAGTATTTCTTTATGAAGCATAAGACATTTTCATTTGGGAAGCAAATAGTTCAATTTTTAGTGAGTTGTTTTTAATTTCTTTTTTTCCCCAGAGGGAAAAAAAACCCAAACCCTTCTTGCCATCTCAATTTACTGTCTAGTATGTAATGTAAGGCAAGTGAATATCACCAGAATTTTTATAGAACTAACCAGTATCTCCACCAGACACGTAATCACTGTGGGATTACTGCTGGGTACTGACAAATAAAATGTTTCAACTTTCAAAACAAGAGAAGACACTTTTTATTCAATCTAGTAATAAGGAAAAATTCCTCTGAGAGAAATGAATAAGCATCAGGCTTTAACAGGCAACTCTGCACTCACTGTGGAGAGTCAACTTTTGTTCTCTGACTTTTACCTTATGTACTTGTCAGAAAGTACATTTGGAATCTACCTAAATTACAGGTTTTTTTTTCTTCTGATCATCTTCCTAGAACCTAATTTTCATTAATCAGAATATCCTAGCTGTCTAAAAGTTGTTCATCCTTTGTGAGCAGCTAAGACATTTCGTGTGTCTCCTACATGTCAGATACCCTGTGGGAGATACACATAAGGATTTCTCAATTTGTAATAGACTGCAAGGTAAAGATGTTAAGGCTAGAGTGATAATACCTGAGCTGTGCCAAAGGTCCATAACTTTCATTAATTTCATTGTAGGACTGTTGAACACTAATTTGCTCTCCTTGCCAGTTTGGGGCACAGCTGTGGCATCGCCAGGTACCTGCAGGCAGATTTGCTAGCCTATTTCCAGTGAACAAAAGCCTGGGGAACTGCTGATCACCAGGTCTAAAATATCATTCAATTCATGTGTCCCTAAGTATTTCTGTCATGTAAATTAGTAACTATATTATCCTGAGTTTTATAGAGATGTGCTGAGTTCACATCTTTTGAACTGACAGCTGTGTGTTCGTATATTAAAATGTCTGTATATCTTTTTACTGTGATAGTTACCAGATTAGGTCCTCATTATAATAATGACAGATCATACATTATAAGGAAAGACATTTAGAGCTGGAGGAGATACGTGGTCCAAGTAGCACAAATGTTTGCTTTAGGGTAGCAGTTCTGCAGTCCCTCTAACTCAAGCTTCTTGATGAGCATTTGCTCCTCAGTCGATTCCCACTAGTATGCTGACAGGGAGCTTGCCTCAAAGAGGGCAAAGTAAAGTCCCAAGAGACTTTCAGACAGCATCCCTTTTATTGATTCAGCACTATAGGGAGGTGCCTGTGTAGATATTCCCATTGGAGTCTACTTTCCCAGGGTCTTACAAAGCTGCAGGAACCTGTTGGTGTATCCCCAGCCAGGAGAGATAACACAGCACTCAAATAAGCTCAGTTAGTTGGAGAAAAAATTCTTATGCATCTTTCTGCTAATTTAAGCATGCCTTTAATAAATTAATTAATTTCATTTTCATTAATTTCATTAATTACTAGTGTAATCCATAATATTCCATTGCCATAAGGAATAACTTGATAACAGATGTGCTTCTTAGGCTGTGAATACAATACTCACGTGTTACTGACTCATGTATAGACACATTCACTATAAATGCACATGTTGTTATATATGTTTTCCTTAAATTACACATCTTTTTAAAATCTGGATGACTCTTACATGACCAATTTCTATCCTTCATTAGTTTTACTGTCTTATTTTCAAGTTGCTACTGAGCCTGCGTCCCTTCTTTATGGACCATCTCTTGCTGGCCTCAGTCTTAATAAAGTAATGTCCTTGGGTAGGACATAACATTTCACCAGAGTCAACTTAAGATCCCCCCAAGAAGAAAAAGCTAATCAGCATTAAGGTACATCGTACAGACTATAAAGATGACAGGTTACTCAAAAATGCTTTGAAGCAAATAATGGGGAAAAAGATACCTCACCATGTGAGGAGGCTCCCTCTGTTTGCACACTAGGGCAGGCCTTTGTTTTAGGATTTTAATGGAATTGGAGAGAGACAGGGAGCGCCCCCAGAGCCTGCGGTGGCTTGGCTGCTATGGCACTTCCCAGCCCTGCCATATTCTGACACAGGGAAAGAAAGTAGGGTGGCAGGATTGAGGGAGACCACCCTCCTCCTCTTCCTCACCTTCTGGGTTTTAATCTAGTCACAAAGTAAGCTTCTAAGTATAGCTTTCTGAATTTGCATAGTTTTGACTGAAATACAATCTGATGACAGACCTTAAAAAATAAAATTAAATACAGTGTCCCTGATGAATAATAGTCAGTCATCAGGGATATTTGCAAGTCAGAGTTGCTGGGCTATGCTGGTCTGACTCATCAAGAGGCAGTATGTTGAGTTTACAGTGAAGAGTTAAGAAAAGCTTGTTTAGACTCCTCAGAAGATGAATGTAGGTAATCACAACTGCTCTAACACAATTTAAGCAACAGTTGAACAATTATTTAAATAAAGGTAGACTAGTATAATTTAAAGAAATTCAGAAATTTGTCAGGCATAGTTTTCTTGTGGAACAGCCCCTTTGCTGTACTTTGTTGTTTACTGAACAGAGCATTGAGCTAATATTAATTTATCTGAGTAATTTGGATTTCATTTTTTTAAATCTTACTTAAATTGTATTTTGAACTTTGTGTTCAGTGTGTAGTATCATATGGGTTCTACCAAATTCTCATGGAAACAAAATATTGTGCTTTCATCAGTAAACCCTGGTGGGAGATCTGTTTTTTAAGCTTAGTAAAGTATTTTCAGTAGCACTAAGGAGGAAAACATTTAGTCAGTGAGGAAGTGCAAGTTTTGAATAGCCAAAACTATCCACATGTGAGGGGGATACTGTAGGTGGCTATTGTTGAGATCCCATGGCATTCTTTATAGTAGTATACATGGCTGATTTTAACTTGACTGATTACAATCTGTGTATTGATACCCAGGACACAAATTTTCACTGTATATATCTGACAAGAATTTACATTTTTTATGATTTTTTTTTTTTCATTTAATCTGAAATAGATACTGTTTCACCTTAGAGGCATGTGCATGTTTATGACCTGTGTGCCTGGTTTATTTACTTTGTGAAGGGCTAAAGTCAGGCTCATTTATACTTTGTGAATGTCCTGGAGAGTTTTCGGGATGCTGGGAAGAATTAGCACTGTCCTTGACTTTATCTTTTTTGTTATTTGCATCCTATGGTTACTACTGGACGAGATGGAACAATATTTTGGTATTTAGATTTACATTCTTCATTAGGGCACTGAAAGAATTTTAATAGGGCTTTTTCTATTCCTTATTAGCCTTCCTCTTCATTTACCTCTTTGAATTTTACAATATCCTTCTTTTGGTTGCCAAAATTCTTAAGTGCAGCATTTTGAAGTTGTGTACTGATGTGTTGGGGTTTTTTTCCGGTACTTATCCTTCCATCTTATGAAGTTAAACAGAACAAGTATCTGTGGGTAAGTCTCAATCACTGATGCAGTCCCTGGAATTCTTATCTTCCCCTATCTTGTCACTGTTGATCCTGTCCAGAGGTTCTGTGGCTGATACCAGATCACAGAAAACTTTGCCATTTTTTAACCCAAAGCACTAGCTGGTACAGGAATGTTCTGCCTTTTTCTTCTCATAGAAAAGTCAAATATTTAAATCTCTCTAAGACTGTCCAGGCTTATAGGATTGCTTATTTCTGGCAGCATCAGAATCCTATTCTGCTGTATGTATTTTGTACTTCTCTGACTATGCTTGCTCTAAATTAATTTTTATGTGGTATAGTTTGCATCCTGTGTATGTGTAACAGTATTTTCTTTCTGTATGTGACTTGGTCTATTCCTTACTTAGTGTTAAGAAACTCTTAATAACTGTGAGAATTTGTTTATTATTTTAATTGGATCTAAGTAGAGATTTTTAAATTTTTTCAGCTGATGAGCAGACTCCACAAGCCTGTTCTATTAAAAATACTAGGTTTCACAAAACCTCTGGTAAAATCAGAACATTAAGTAGTGATTCATAAAGTCAGATGCCAAGGAATTTTTTTATGCAATTAACTTACCATTTGGGGGGTATGCAGGAGTTTGTATAGCTTGGAGTCTTTTGATTAAGGGAGCATTTATTGCAACTTCCAACTTTTGATGTGATTTATTTCCTACCCTTTTGCAGATGGTGATATGTCTGGAATATCTATGGTTACCTTAATCTAGAGGTTCTGTTTTGTTTTATACATTTACACCTCTGCAATGTCTAATTTGCTGTCGGTGTTGTTACTGTAACTATGCTTTTTCTATATCAAAGTGAGCACGCTGTCCTTCACCTGGTATTTCCACCACATAGACAAACACCTGTTTTGCTAGCAACTCATGTATTAAGTTCTCTCACTCTCAACCCAGGAGTTCAAACAGAGTGCTATTTTAATGGCTTTCCTTCATTTTTCTTCAGGGTGTGTTTGATGCTGACAACTTTCTAATATACAGCTGGACGGCTCCTACTTATCCTGCTCTCTGCTTTGCCCTCACAGCTTTGTTTAATGTTACCTACACTCATAAGCTACTGTGATGGTTCGTGTTTATCAAATATTTTGTGGGACTCTGGTAAGGATTAGTAAACATCAGTCTCTTTTGAAGAGGATCTGCCAATACCAATCAAATAGGATTAAACTAGTAAAATTATTTTCTCAGCTTGAATGTTAATACCAGCTATTATCATATTTCTGGGGTCCCAGTAGCATTGCTGTGTAATGAGTGTATAAGTGAGCAGTAGTTGCTGCTTTAATTATTATTATAACTGAGTTGTATTGGTGTCTGTAGACCAGGTTTTCACTGTGATACAGACAATGCAAGTGCAGTAAAAGATAATTTCTTGCTCCAGAGAACCATTCAGCTTCTTTCCTGTATTCAAAATAAGGTCAAGGAATTGCCTGAAAGTGACTATCCAAAATAGGAAATAATTTGACATGAAGACCACCATCCTGGTTAAAACAGATGCTTGGGCAGTGTTCAGTTCTGTGCAAGCAGGAATTTACCTGGTTGCTCCTGATTATTAATACAGAAGTATCTTCATTTTATTCCTTATCTGAATTCTTACGGTCACAGGAGTCTTTCAGAACCCTTAGTCTTCATCTAATCGTCATGTGATGCCATTACTGGAAACTAAAAGAACTTTGGAAGATTTTGGTTGCCCATGTTGAAGATGAGATACAAGTGTGCATAGAAACCAGGCTTATGGTGACTTTACAAACTTGTATTGCAATCCCTTTGACATCTATTCTCTTAAACTCAGTCTCCTTGCTGACAAGTTCACTGAGAGTCAAATAGTCGTCTATGTTTTGGTGTATAAGTAAAATTTTGGCTACCAGGATGAAATCTAGTGCAGGAATTAGATTCCCTACTGGAAAACAGTGGTCCTTCCTTTGACTTCTAAATCACCTCATACTGGATAGTCAGGATAAAAAAATCTTGACATATCCTCTTTGTTAATCCTCGGCACTCCCTCATTTTCCTTGCCAGTGTTTCTATCTATTGATTATTTTAAAAAATATTTATATATTTCAAGTTCTGCACTGACAAACATTAGCTGTCTTTCACTTTGCCTTGATCCTTGTCCTCTTATGAGGCTGGAGCACCTCAGAGGAACTGGTGTTTTCAAAAATCTTGCCATGAGCAAATCTGCAGGTTACACAGAGCTCGATTTAATAGGCAGTGTGTGGATGCAGATGAACAGGGAATACAGCTGGAGTGCTTAAAGGGGAGTGTTGTAGAGGGAGCCAGGCCTCGGCCATCAGGCAGTGAGGAAGCAGGACTCTGAGGCACATGAATTAGGCAAAGGAGACACTTAGAGCGATAGAGCATTTCAGGTAGGGCTCTTCTGTCAAATGGAAATTGTGAGTAAAAACATGACATAGATACAAGAAGAGTTACGTTGGTCATGCTAATGAGACCAAGCAATATACCTGTATGAAGCCAAAGGAAGCAGTTTTTAAGGAGTTAGAGATTGTTAAGATGGTCGAAGATTAAAATTATTCTATAAGCATCAGGCAAACATACAGGCAGTGAAGGAAAACAAAGCTTGGAGGCTTTTTTCCCCCCAGGATATCTTGTGCATCTAATGACGTTGACATAGATGTTATCAGTGCATAGTTCCGACGTTCCCCAACAGAGGGCCCACGGTCACGTACTCATCCCTGGCAATGGTGACTTCCAGTAGATTTCTCCTTTAACTGTCCCTCCTTTCCCCCTCTCCCCCCTCCCCCGCCCCCCATTTCAGTGATACAATCCAGCATCTTCAGCGAGGAAACCTCCACATTTTAAATTATGAAGACTCTACTAGTTAAACATTTATAGAGTGCCCAGTGCTGTCACTTCTTTAAACTATTAAAACATAATGTTTTTATATGAACGCCATTATAAATTTATAACAAATGTAATTTGTGGTGATGCAGTGTCCTATGGGCTGTGAATTGCTGTCCTAAATTTCACCGAGCAGATGCTTTCTCTGGGATGCAATGGTTAGTCGATGACTTCATATGATGCAGAGGAAGATTCTCTCATCATTTGCACACTGGCTCTACTCCACTTACACTGCTTGCCTTTTTAGGCATTTCAGGGGGGCTTTTAAGAGCAAGGAAGCTGACACACAATCCTTAGTCTTGTCAAACCAAATGATCACCTGAAACCTTTCATATCAATAAAAGAGTACTTCTTACAGAGCTACATAGTGGTCATTTGATATTTGATACTATACAGCCAGCAGATGCGTGGGATTGTATAGTATCAAATAGCTCCAATCATTTGAAATTCTTTTTTTTTTTAAAGGAAATATCTGCTCTTTATGCTGTAAATCCTTGGTAATTGCAATGAATAGATTTATTGCACATTAGAATTGCATCAGAAAAAGATACTAGATATCAAAATCTGCTCCTACCTGTGCGAAGTAAAATGTATGTATAAAATTCTGTCCTGTATACATGAAGTGCTTGTGTATATATATACACACACACGATGTGAGATTAGTATACTACACAGTGGGTTCCACCAGACTAATAATTTAAACAAACTAAATTATTTGTAACTGCAATTTACTGTTTTCCCATTTGTCATGGAAACAAACAAGAAACAATTGTGCTCGCGTTGACTGCCTGCTTCCTTTGTGGCTTTCCATGGAAGAGGCCAGTGTTCCCTGCTGGCTCAGGGCGCTCTACCTGTCCCTCAGGCAGGTTTTCCCTGCAGTGGGCACAGGAAAAAACAAGATTTCCCGAGGGAGCTTGGCCCCAGTGTTGCTGGCTCTGAGTTCTGGAGCAGAAAAGCTCTGCAGGGCTTGCTGGTAAAGTAGCCTTTAGACAGCCCAAAAGCCTTAACTAAGGCCCCTCAGTGAGTAGCTCTGTGTTGCTTAGTCTCATTGGAGCAAATGTCTAAACAAAGCAGATTAGAGTTAAAAAGCAAAAGCAAGTTAATCTTTTACAGTTGAATAATTTCCATGGAAGCAAGGATATTAACACATCCTCATACTGCTCCTTTTCTTCAGAGTACTACCAGTATTTAACTACTAGAAAAGGTAATTTTTAGCACACTTGATAAAACAATGTGTTTACACAAAGCATAACAGGAATTGTTGTTTATAAAGGTCAGGGCCCCCTTTTGTCAGTTTAAACTATTATTATGGTTTATGGATTTGCAATATAAATGGGGGTCTATTCACATAATGGCACACAACATTTATTTTCAAAATCTATGACTATAAGATTGTTAAGAGTAATTTGGGCCCCATATATCAGTCAGAAATGTGTGGCCTTGACTCTGCTAATATAGCAATATTTCTTTTAGCTTGGTGAGGAAAATTCTTATTGCTGAAAAGCAAATTACAGCTGTCACTGAAAGATTTAAATAATATGCCCTCAGGATTGCTTGAGTGGACTCTTGCTCCACTGAGGAGCTCTGATGACATCAGAGATGCTCATGCAATTTATTCATGTAATTGTAGTTCTAAGATGGAATATATATTACATTTTGAAGGTGATGTTATTTAATAATGAACGATTTTATAGACTCTCCTAGTCTCTACATTGCCTTCATTATATTTGTTAGGAACCTTTTCTCAATATGTCCTTTTCATTCTGTATTTCCACCCCTACTTAGGTGGTTTTGATTCTTCTCCCCTGAATCTGATGCTCCTCATTTTTCTTGAAACCTTTTGGGTTTTTTTTTTCTTTAAAATGCAGCTGAAAGCTTTCTGGGAATTGATAATGAAATCTGGAGGACCAGGAATGTTAAAATGCTTACTCTCGTTTCACATTTTGACCACTGCAGGTTTCAACAAGATTCTCTTCCCCTTCTTGCAACTTCATGCTGTAATTTTGCATAACAATTTATGATCTCAAGTACATAATTACATTAGCATACTGCTATGTGCTTGTGTTTGTGCACCTCTTTAGCTTATATAATGTTCTGTAGTCCTTTAAATTTTCTCATTAAATAATAACTTCTCTTATTTTTTAGTATTTCCAGCTACATAATGGCTACAAGTTTCTAAGATGACCAGGGTTTGAAATGCCTTAATTTTCCAAATTTATTTGCAGAGATTTCAAAGGGTCTCTAATTTCCTGAAAGCACAAAGTACTCCTAAATATCAGGCCTACACAAACTTTCTCTGGTTTAGCATCCCAAATCATAAGGTACTTTAAGTTCTAGCAAAAAATTTAAAAAAACCCAAAACCTTGTAAAAGGTTTGAGTGAAGAGACCAAAGAATTGACTGGGGAGCAGAAATTCTATAGGATGCTAAGTATTTTGGTTTACAATTTAAATTCTATTTGAGTTTAAGTTCTTTCAGTTGTACATTTCACAAAATTGAAATGTAATGAAATAGGATGCTGTGATAGGAGACTATGTGGGAATCCTAACAGTCTTCCTTAATCAAAGTTAGCACTGGTAGGTTTTTTGTTTTCAAAGCTGTGTCTTTTTCCCCACTCCCCTTTTAACAAACTGTTTAAATGGGAGATGAACCCAGTAATGATGTAATCAATCTTTTCACCCACAAAGTTTAAATGGCTTTGAAATGAGGCAAATTGAATTTGTCCAGCTCTACTTGAAAATAATAGCAGCCAAACATCAACCTGCCAAGATTGTTTTATTCAGCTCTTGCCTAATTCCTTGTAGAATACTTCAAGAACTTAAAAAATGATGATACTTTTAGTTGAACTTGGATAAGAAAGTAGAATGCAAATGTAATCACTCTGACAGGGATTTAATGACTCTGGGACATCTGGGAGTAAGGCAAGGTGCAGAGGACAGTGGCAGGATGTGGATTGGAATATGAAAGGAGCAGCACTGACTACTGCTGAACACCTGTGTGTGAGAGAGAGAAACTAATTAGGGGTGAGAAATATAACTCAGTGATGAACGTTGTCTGGCTGCCACAGTAGCACTGCAGTCCTGAATGTCTGCCATTTGTAAATAATATGAAATGCTAGTTAGATTTTTCAGACTGCTGAACATACCAATTTTAGTGTGATATGAACCCTGTGCCCACCTCTGTACAGCCTGCCCCCTCTGTGCTTTTCTGATCCATCTCCCCACCCTATTTAAAGGGGTTCAGCCTGCAGCCTGTCTCTTCCACTGGAGAGGAAGGAAAGAGATTGGAGGTGGCTGCACTCCTCGTGTACCTTTCTGTTCCTCTCCTACTCCTCTGCAAAGAGGCATGACCAGAGCTGCACTTCTCTTCTGTAATGTCCATAGTGGGGAATGCGCTCCAGTGAAATTGTGTGCATTCAGGAAGACTGTAGGGAGAGAGAAATAAAACAAAAAGCCACCAAGCCACCATGTATTGTTGTGTCATCATTGGATGAGGTCTTCTAGGGATGTTTTTCTAGTCACAGTCACATAATTAGTGAGAATA
This sequence comes from Hypotaenidia okinawae, assembly GCA_027925045.1. Taxonomy (NCBI): domain Eukaryota; kingdom Metazoa; phylum Chordata; class Aves; order Gruiformes; family Rallidae; genus Hypotaenidia; species Hypotaenidia okinawae. The sequence continues at coordinate 48,792,667 of BSDF01000002.1, read as the reverse complement.
GAGAAGTCCTGGTAACATTACTGAAGCCCTCATCCAATAGATTCAATAATATCCTATTTACCAGTGTCATGCTAACATTGTGTGAGATGCAAACGCCATTTTTTTAATACTTGTAAAGGCTCTTTTTGCTTTCTTTTAAATGATTTCAACAGAAAACCAACAGAGGTACAGCTGGACAACATTTGGCACCACACTAACAAAGCTGCTGTAGGTGCAGTAGTCTCTGCACCCCCCAGTTTTCCATCAATCCTATTGCTCTGCCAGGCAGCTGGTACAAATGCACCAACCCACGCTGTGTGCTGAAGCACGTGGATTCCTCCACACATTAAGAGGCTGTGCTCCATCCGAACCTAAGGCCGTGCTTGCAGTATAGACAGTACATATGTCTGGTCTAGGGGCCACCACATAATGCAGGCATCACCTTCATGGCTCAAACTGTATGTTTATGCACTACTCAGTACAGTCTTGGTCTTGACTGGAAGCTTAATCATAGGGGTTGGAAGGGACCTTGAGAGATCATCGGGTCCAACCCCCTGCCAAAGCAGCTCCCTAGCTCATATTGCACAGATAGGTGTCCAGACAGGTCTTGAATTTCTCCAGAGAAGGAGACTCCACCACCCCCTGGGCAGCCTGTCCCAGGGCTCTGTCACCCTCACTGTGAAAAAGTTCTTCCGCATGTTGGTGCGGAACTTCCTGTGCTCCAACTTGCAGCCATTGCCCCTTGTCCTGTCCCCACAGACCACTGAAAAGGGACTGGCCAATTCCCCCTGCATCCCCTGCTTAAGATATTTATAAACATTAATTAGGTCCCCCCTTAGTCTTCTCAAGACTGAACAGTCCCAGTTCACTCAGCCTTTCCTCATAGGGGAGATGCTTCAGGCCCTTAATCATCTTCGTAGCCCTTCTCTGGACTCTCTCCAGGAGATCCCTGTCCTTTTTATACCAGGGTGCCCAGAACTGGACACAATACTCCAGGTGGGGCCTGACCAGATGTGTAACCAGAAGGATTAATCAGACAAAAAGAGTGGGAAAGAAAATTTGCAAGTTTTGTAGCACTTGAGTGGCTCAAAGGGCCCTTCCTCCTTAATCATTCCCTAGGCAATCATTCTTTTAGATACTGTATCTTATCATTGGTCAGAGTTAAAATAACTTTGTCAGACCCGTACAAATGATTTCAGACCAAACAAATGTTTCCTAATGCCAGCTGTAGAGCAAAGGACAGAATAGAAGGAAAACCTGTTGCCCCTATCTAATTGTGTATTTCCAGATGTGAGAGAGACTAGCCCTTCAATTCAGCAACGGTGCTGGAGTTCACCAGTACAACAATCCTGATGAAAAATTTAGGGAAAACGGGTTATATATTTCTTCCATAATTAATATAATGCTAGATCTCATGCTTGAAATATTGAGATGTCTTATGAGAGAGTTGTCAGAGCTTTCATATAAAACTAGAACAATCCCAAACCAAAAAAAAAAAACCCTGTAGTTTTTCCTGCCACTCAGATTGCTCCCAACACTCATTATTTTCATGTTATTTTCCTGACAATCTTTTCACTAAAACCATGTGGTTGAAAATAGAGGGATAATTAGCATTAGCCCATTTATGAGAAACTGCTAGTCACAGAAGCTTATTTATTGTTGTGTACAATTATAATATGATGTGAACACATGAGAATTTACATTAAAACAAGATTGCAGCTTGTCAGCAGTTTCCTTTGTTCAGCTGGGTGTTTATTAGGCTACAGCTGCTCACCTACTTTTATATGACTTCATAATAATAGTAACAACATCTCCTTTACTGGAGATGTCTAAACTAGTTTGATTACACAACATACAAAGAAAAAAATATGTATCTGATATAAACTTTGTTAAAGAACTAGATCTGGAAGTAAGATTATCTTGTTTAAAAAGGACCTTTCTGTCTCCTCTCTCTTGGTTTGGGTTTTTTTAATAATTCCTTGCAATAAGTGTTGTTTATGCATAGCACCTGAGGTGATTTATGTAGATCATTTTGCTGTTTTATTTGGACCACTTCAGTGCACCTACAAATAAACAACTTGAGACCTGCTGAGAAAAAAGGCACATGCATTTCTTCCTAATTTTGTCATTATACAAAATTATTTCTACGGTTTAATAGTTGGTCTTAGTTTATGTATTTAAGGATCTTTGGGACTGATAGTCCTAAGAGGATCAGCTGCTTTGTGTTCCTTGGCGTAGATACAGGATGAGGGGTGGTCACAGTGAAGTACCCACACCCTTTTCTGTCCTCTTTAAATGGATGGGTAGTATTTAAGAAAGGACAGTTTCATCTGTCATTCATCTTGAATGAAAAGTTTCGTCTTGAAGGAAAACAGGGCGACATTCAGGGCCTCTATTTCTATGTGGCCTACAGATGAGAACACAGAAGCCATCACCAAGTCTCAATAAGAAGATGTAAAAGAAAGTTTTGGGAACCTTATAAGAGCCTTCTAAACTGTGCATTCACAGTGTGCTTTGTGCTTTTAGGGGTTAAGTAGGGCCATCATGTCTTCAGTGTGCCTAAGGGACATACCAGCACTGCTTGTGTGAAGATGGTTCCCATTGTCCTCCAAAACAGTCAGCGAAAATACTGGTCCTATTCATTTCTTTCATTTTTTTTCAGTCACAATGTGCAAGACTATCAGGTGAACTTTCTGAGATGATAGGTATTGACTTGCACAGCTTTCTTGCTGGCTGCCTATGTCTTCAAGCTGTCATCATACTTCTGTCTAGAGGGTTTTATTTCTCATACTCTGCATTGTGTGTGGATGTAGAGTCATAGCCCATCACTTTGAGCAGAATCCTAGACTGGTTTTCTGGAGCAGAAACAGGGTGAATGCATGAACAAGGACTTTGGTTGTTATCAAAATTAAGACCCTAAGCAATATTTAAAGTTCTTTAACGTCAACAGGAAGAACTGTGTTTAGGTGATTTCTTGTAACTTTCCTGAGAGGAAGCAAAATTTCCTTTCTTCAGCTCACTAACATCAGTAAAAAGGTCCTTTACATCTCCACCACACATCCCCAATTTTTACTTTTGCTATAGATGGAAAAGATGCAGACTGTTAATTGTTTGGGAAGTGTTCAGATACTACTGGAGCTGTGATAGTAGCCAGTCTGACATGTACAGCAATGCATCACGCTACCTTCAATATGCACTTGTATTTTTTTGTTGTTGTCTGGGTGTTGATAATGAAAAGGTGTCACTTTGCTGCTTGTCACCTCTGCTGTGAGTTTGTACTATATGAACATTGAGTTTAAATTCAGTTTAAATGCTGAGCGGTACTTACAACTGTGATGTAGATTCATCACTTCAGATTTTAATTACACATATCTGCTATTTCTTTTTACCTAAATGTGGTATCATTGACATTGATCTAAATGGGCTATGCTCACATAAACTATTCCATTTGCCTAAATTAATTTATGTAAGAATATCTTGATACCGTAATGCTAAAATGAAGTTGTTTCTAGTTGTGTAATTACAGATGCCAACAATTATCTAGAATTATACCACATAATACATAATCATCTCCTTATAGTACTTTCCCAGTTCATCTGTAGTCTCCAAACCTGGGTGGAACGTGTGGGTAGAAATTTCTGAGTGACACTGTCAGTGGTTTGCCCTCTGATGGCATTTTTACCTTTGCATCTTTTACCCAAATCTAGTTGTTAATTTTAAAATGTGGAACGGCTCGTAATAATTATTATACACTCCTGTAAAGTAACAGAGGAAAAAAGCCACAAATGTTTTGATGATCTCACATTTGAAAACTCAGGTTTAAAAACCCCATAGTTTTAACATTGTAGAAATCACTCACTAATGACAGTTTAATTACAGGGTTAAAACTGACTGTTATCTAAAGTAAAGAAGGAAGGAAGAGGCAAGGAAACAAACAAACAGAAAAATCGCTATACAGGAGCATCTGAGCTTAACCTTTAGTAGCAGAATTACTTCAGTACCTGAAGGGAGCCTACAGAAATAGGGGAGAGTGTCTCTTTGTCAGGAGTGTAGTGATAGGATGAGGGGTAATGGTTTTAAAACTAAAAGAGGATAGATAGAGGCTAGATATTAGGAAGGAACTCTTTACTGTGAGGGTGGTGAGGCACTGGCACCACCTGGAAGTGTTCAAGGCCAGGTTGGATGGGGCTTTGGACAACCTGGTCTAGTGGAAGGTGTCCTTGCCTTTGGAAGGAGGTTGGATCTAGATGATCTTTGAGATCTCTTCCAACCCAAACCATTCTGCAAGTCTATGATTCTATACTTGGGAGGGATTTTTGCTATCTCTTCACTTCTGGACGAGCAACAAGTATGATACTCAAGAAGTGCAGTTATACCCTGCAGTTTTCAAAAGAAAAAACCAAACTACTAAGTAGTGTTATTGAAGTCCTGCAAGAATTAGATATAGTTCTTGAAAGCTTGAATTTTAAATAGTATTTTGTGATCTACTATCTTTTACTTCTCAGTTAAATTCATATCCTTTTGTATTTTTATTTTATTACAGTGATTTATCTTTAACACTTCAAATCATGGCCCTGTTCTCAAATGTAGCTAACGTTGATTGGTGTGCTAACACTCAAGTGTACTGAGATACAGGTGAGAGAGCAAAGCCATACCGTGTTACGAAAAGTTCTCTGCACATCTCCCAAGGTGCTCAGCCTCTGCTTATGTGTGTGTTTGCAGCATTGCTGAAAAGGGAGTCTATGCAAACATTTTTGTTTGCATGTTTACTCTGGTTCACACAGTTTTAATCCACTCATTTTCTTACTGTTTGGTCTGGATGAACCATCATATCAAAGCAAAAGTTAGATGCTATCCTAAAATGTTTACGCTTATTGAAGATGCAGGTAAGTAGACTTTGGTTCAAACTTGAGAACTGGTAATGAAACTCAAAGCCAATGTTGATTTTCTACAGCTCTCGTTGAGACAATAGTGTATGCTGATGGAATGCAGTGTGTGTTGAGTGAATGGTTTGCAGTGGCCATTTATAAAGCAAATAATATTTCTCTTTCCTGAAGCTGATGTCTGGCAGGCAAATGTTTTTGTGCAAATATGGAAAGCTTTGAGGAAGGAAATGTATCGTTTTGTGGCACCGTGTAATTTTTATTAGTCCTTTCATTTTGATTTTGAATGGCAGTAGTAGTGTACTTGAAAAATATTTAAGGTTAATAAAAGTTTCCTTTGTCTACCTAATGTAGATACCTTTCTGCTAAAGCTTTCAGTCGTATAGCTGAACACAAGAAAATATTCAGTGTACGTGTTTAAATTTGATGAGCCTGTCATCTTAACTGACCCAGAATGTTGCTTGTGTTCAACTGGCTCTAGTTTATTGATCAAAGAAAAAGACTGTGGAGGGAAAAGGATCAGGCCACATGGAATATTATTGTAGGGAAAGAGTTTTAGCATAAAAGAGAAAGATTTAATCCTAAATGAAATCCTTTATTTTTCAATTATTTTAAATATTATGAAATTTGGTCAAAATTTAAATAAAAATGTTGTTTAGAAATTATATGCAAAGATGATTTGTATAAAAGGCTAAGATCAAGATTGTTGGAGACTTTCAAAGCTCATTTTTTGGATGAGGTTTTTTCCATTGGTGTTATTGCAGTTCTTATACCATGGAGAACACACTTCATCAATTAATCTATGGTAATGATTAGGTGGATCTGCAATAACTTTGAAACCCCTTCCCCTATTTCTATTATTAGTCCCAAAAATCCCATTTGTTTCTGTGTGAGCTTCTGCATTATTTGACTAGCAGATTCTACACAAAATGTATTATTTGAGTACATGCTGATTTTACTGCGAGTAGAAACTGGAAAGGTCACTGGTTTTCTGGCTGGATGAAATTTCCCCATGGGATCATTTATCTGGTTATCAGAGAAACCTCTCTGTACAATGTCTGTCTTTAATTGAGGTAATCATTTGAAACCACCTGTCTGCCTCATTCAGGGTCATCGGCAGACTTGTTCATTCAGCTATTTCACCCTTTTCTAAGTCAGTAGAGATGGCTTCTTCTCTCCTTCAAACATAAAATATTTGATAGCCTTAAACCTTTTTCAGTTCCCACACAAGTGCTTACTAACCCCAACAACAGATGCCAATACACAGATCAGAATGCAAGGAAGGGTGTTCTCAGCACTTCTCTAGGATGACCAACTTGCACGTATTTCTTGGGGCAGTGATGTGTTAGAGCTGCCTGTGGGTCACAGCTGGCCTGCTGTTGCCACAGAGCATTTTTCAGACTGCTGCAGCTTGGGTGTGTTTTGGATTAAGTTCTAGATGAAGTGTCCAGACCTCTGCAGCTTGCAGCTTGATCAGAACTATGCTTTATGTCAAAATATTTTGTCTAGGCTTTGAGGAAAAAAATAGCAAAGGATCTTTTCTAGACTTGCTCAAGAGAACTGTTATGGAAATATGTGAGCCAGTTTCAGTCTCTGCCTGGATGCACAGAAAATTGTGACAACAGTGCATCCTTGGGAAGAGCAGGACTGAATTGTGTGTATTGGCATCCTAAGGCTTGTTCACCACATGCATGTGAGAAGCTTGCCTTCCGTCGTGCAGCTTTCCTTAGGCTTCCTTTTTTTGATACAATTCCGAATCTGACCACAGTCCTAAATAAAGACTCAATTCAGATGTTTAGGTTTCTAATGCCTTAATGATGGGCTGACACTAGAGTGGAATGAGGCAGCATGATTAGTGTCTGGAGCAGACAGAAAGTGATGACTGCCTGCTGATTCACCCTGTATTGCTTTTGGGTGACAAGTAGAGTCTAATTCAAGATTTCAGATTTTTATTCGTAAAGCTTCAAATTGGGTAAGTGCCAATCATTGATTTCTGACTCATCCCATTTCTTCCTTGTTAAAAGCAGTCAGTCTTTTGTATTGATTGAAGGCATGCTAATCTGTGAGATTATTTTTTGCCTTGATAACTTTAACCTGCTCCATTTTCTGCTCAGGAAAGTGAAACTGATTTGGTTTCTGTTGATCTCACTCCCAAGCTTTTTTTTCTTTATTCTTTACCTTCAGAGCCTTGTGTTTTTCAAAGACAACGTTCATTTGAAACAAAGTAATTTTAAACTAGAATTACATACTGAGGCTTCTGTCAATTATTCTGATAATGTCATACTATTTTACTATGTCCTTTTTTGGTTAGTTTACCCAAGATGTCTAGTGATAGAATTGTAAGTAAAAATCCTGATTCCTAATGCTATAGCGTGATCACAAAAAATAATAGAATTTTCTTGGTTGGAACAGACCAATTAGATCGAGACCAACCACCAAATACTGTATTAAAGAGAAATTGAGAATAATATAGCGTAATGGGAAAAAAGGCATTCAAGATGGTGCTAAACTGGCATATATAGAGTGCTAATCTTCATAGATGCTGCTAGACAATAAGTGCTTTCCATTCAATTATTGGAAAAACAATGGCTTGCAAGGAGATGAAACTTAACAGGTCTAAATTTTTGTGTACTTTCAACAGGAAATTGTAAATGACCATTGAGATCAACCACACATGTTATCCAAATTACTGTTATTTCAAGGAAATTGAAAAAAATATGGTTTTGATAAACCTGAAAAGGTCAGCAGATGTAACACAGTCTTCCATGCTCTTTTACGGTCATACCATTTTATCATCTTTCTGCAGAAGGGGACAGCTTTTAGTGCGTATTCTGATGGGATGAAGAGTTAAAAACTATTCCAGACATTCACCAAATTATATGCAGTACAGAACAATAATATTTTTACCTCTTAGAAATAAATTCCATGCTGAGATACCTTCATCTTAGTCTGGCAATTGAGATGCAAACTAGAGATTAATTTGTATTCTGTGATGTTATTGCATAAATATTATGAGAAATTTGTTCATCAGGGTTTGGGGTTTTTTTGCTTACACAGCTCTATTGTTCTTTTATACAGTTAACCACATAACAGTCTTCCAAGATACAGATGCAGCATGAAATACACATTCTTATTTATTTAAGCACTACCCACGATCACTAGACTAAAAAAGGCTCGACTAATGTAAATCACCAAAGTGGCAACAACACAGCAGAGCTGCAACAGTTTATACAAGCTAAAAAGTTCTGCTCTGTTAGTCCCAAAGTGCCAGGAGTGGGGAATTTCTACATCCTGTTGACATTAGTAGAGTTTGGGAAGTAGACTGCCTTATCTGCTGAGACCCACTAGCTCAGCACTCCTAACTTGCAGATACACAGACAAATACTGCTGCTTCGTAATGACAAGAGGAAGCGATGGCTGTGTATGTTAAGGCTGGTTCTAGTGGACATTGTTGTATTTAGAAGTGCATTGTGACTTTCCATCTACCTCTGTGGTAGATTCTGTGTCACAGATGTGTAAGCTGAAAATATGCAGTAGGTCTAGAAGAATGTCTTAAATGTAAGAGGTTTTTGACAGCTGTTGTGCTGCTCTGGTTGGTGAAGCAAAATGGGAATTACAGAAGCTGAGTGTTTCGATCGGCGTATCTAAGTTGCAGTTTAATAAGGGAATACAGGAATTAATAGCAGAGATGTGTTCAGAAGGCCAATCTGAAAGTTGTCCATATTGACTTGTGCCGCACCCTGGTGGTCCCCTTGGGGAGAATATAACCACTTAGAGGGATGGGAAGACTGAAACTGAGGCCAGCGGGGCCAGCTTCCCGGCATATGCATGGGCTGAATCAAATATTGTCAGTACTTAACAAGTAATGCTTCTTCATTTGCACATCGATGTGTTTACAGACAGTGGCTAGTTCCATTTTTATTGGATGTACTGTATTCTTATTCTTAGCCATGCCCTTAGTAAAACTTTTTTTTTTCAACAAGAATGAATTCCTCCTTGTGCCAATCCCTTCCACCCACGCACCCTGCATATGCACATAGTAATTTAGCATGACATTCAGAAAGAAAAAAACCCCACCATTTACAATCAAGACATCGACTTATGTTTTTTAATTCAGATTATAGAAGTTCAGTGCCTGAATTTGCATAGAAAATGTCTGGTTTGCATAATAACGTGAAATCTATTTTGCTTCTCTAATATTTGGTTTTAAACTCCATTTAATCATATTTCTTTCTGGAAGCCACTGAAGCATTAATACTTAATTCTGGTCAAAATATTTGGGTTGGTGATTTTCCATCCTCTTGGATTGCAGTTGGATCTTTTGATGGCCTCTGAGATTCAGAAGACTTTCCCCTGTTCTTGCTTTGGTTTACCGATTATTCAGACCCTTCTGGTGGAGTTAATAACAGATGCTGGGAACTAAGTCTGAATCTCAGCTGAGATTGCACTGGACACTGTCTGTAGACCAGTGAGTTAACTTTGGGATATATGTTTTAGAGGACCTATTTTGTAAGGATTTTTTTCCAGCCTGTCATAATAGCATCAAAAAAGTCCTTCTGTTCAGTCAGCAAGGGCTTTGCATGTATGACACACTGTAGCCAAATTGTACTCTTCTCAGAAAGATATAATTTAAGATGTCAGGAAATTGTAGGTTAGTGTTTGTGAAAAATCAGGCACATTAAAGTAACTCTGACAAGCCCCATTGATTCCTAGGATTTTCTTTCTCTCCATAGATAATGTTTAGCTATGTAATTACCTTCTTTGGAGAAATAATTTATTTTCATTCCTTTCCCTCCAGTATTTTTTCTTAACTTAGTGTTTCAGTGAACAATAATTTCTTAAACAAGATCAACAGTTCTGTAACTTTGGAAGTGAAATACTTGCATGTCTGTGAACAATCTGGTCCAGATACAGGACTGCAGACTTTCCTGCGCCAGTGCAGATGTCAGTGTGTGAATTACAGGAGGCCGTGCCCGCTGTCCTGGTTTCCTTATTACAGAAAAATATTACAAAACCAGAATGATTCAAAGGCTGGAGGATTTTAGTTACTCAGAAAGATCAGATCTGCAAGGACTGTTTTGCTTAGGGAAGAGTAGACTGAGAGACCGTGCTGATCTATTTTGAATCCTGAGAAGATGAGAAAGGATGAGTTATCAGGTTATTTAAGTAAAGTAAGACCAGTACAGGGAGATACATTCATTTCTTTGAAAGGAGATGGGTCTAAAGAAATGCATGTAGATTTCATTTCACTTAGAAAATAGCTGAAATATTTAATAATTTGTCAGATGTAGCAATCCATAAAGTTACTTGCTATTAGTCGTTAAAAGTAAGGATGAGGTAATGATCCAGATTTATTAAAGCTGAAGTTGAAATTAAGTTTGGAGTGGAGTTCAGATGTGAATGTTCAGAATTTCAACGTTTTTTTCTTAGGAGAAGTTCTCTGCCAGAGCCAGAAACAGGTCACAAGATTGTATTTTTAATGGATCAGGTTTCATGAACTCCATTGTTTATTTATGACTCCAGATATTTCTGCAAATTGAATCAGAAGTTTCTGTATAATATCTTTTCTAATATGCTTTTATCAGAATGGATCAGAAAACAGATGTAACCAAAAGGCAAAGATAGGAGTGAGTTTGAATAGAAGTAGTGGGAAAATATCCCTCTGGCCCCTGAGAAAAATTCATGTCAGAGCAGGGTAAAACTAAAAAAATCTCTGCTCTGAGGTGTTGCCTTGGCCACACTTAGAAATGTGCCACACATTGGGACAATGGGCTGGCACAGTTGTGGTGCAAACCTCCCTAGTGCTGGTGTAGCATATGTTGAGAGATGAAGCTTTTTGTTGGCAAAGGTACCAACTGCCTGGAATCTCTGCGTGACATCAGTCCACCTGCCAAATGCACCCTCATCTCAGTCTAACTTCAGCGTAAAGCAAAAGGATCTGAACAATCTGCTCTAGTGAAAAACAAGCAAACCAACCAGCCCCCCAAGAGACACAAGTCTTTTAAAAAAACAGCAGCTGGTGAAAATTGAAAACATCCAGCATTTAGAAAGATGCAGGTTTAAAAAGACTGTCTTGTGTACCTGTAAAATTGTTGGTGTGCTGCCCAGCCTCTGAGGGGCCTATCCACCCAGTTCCAGCTGCAGCATTGGAAGGTTTCTTATCTATTTGATATCTCCAAATATTATTTTCAGACTGCAACCAAATTTTCCTTCTTTTGCTTAATATAAACTGCTGCCGAGGCTAATTTGAAGTAGCCGTGCCGATTTTGCACTGTGGTGAATGAAGAACAGTCATGAATAACTCATCAAGCTGGGAGAGTGATAACACGCAGTCTGGTGTACAGCAGTGTCTGAGATCCCTGTGTCTAATTTTGCAGTGACTGTTAGACTGGGATGATAGATGAAATTAAAATTTTGATTAAAAAAAGTGCAGTTTTTAGCTGCTACGCAAGTCAAGTTTATATAAAGACACTGGGGAAACAGTAGCTTCGCAGTTATCTGTTCAAGGGAGTGGAGAAAGAGAGAGGGGTTTTCTGCTAGGACTTTCCATAAAACGGGCTGTGATTTCAGCTTTCAGCACTCACTGACAGGGAGTGGGCTCACTCCTCTCCCTGGCTCTTCTTCTTGCCCCTGCCACCCAGTTCTGCCTGTGCCTCACGCCAGCTTCTGTGCTTATCCGACCCAAAGATGAGCCAGTTCTGCTTTGCTGACCTGGCAGAGAGCAGCTGCCACCCCAGGTAGCTTCCTGCTGCTTCAGCCAGCTGAAACAGCTTAATGTGAGATTGGATGACTGGTAGGGCCTGTCTCTTTTTGTAATAAGCAAACTCTTAATTTGTATCAGGAGATTTAGTAAAGCCGTGCCCTTAGGGTGAGGTTTCACAAGAGGCCTGAGCCATTTTAGCAGCTTGCTGCTGTCCAAAGGAAGAATCCCCCAGGTACGTGTTTCCCACGGCTCAGCGCTGCCCCCCTTCTCTTGCAGTTGGTTTGGTTCACGCAACTGGCAGGAAATGACCCCCTTTTCCCCCACCAAAAAAAAAAAGTGAGCATCTTTGTGTCAGTTTAGTGAGTTAACTGAACTCATGGAGGTACCAGTCAAGCGCCAAAGCCAGCATGCATGTGGGCTGGCACTGGGAAGGCACAGCAGGGGAAAGAAGAGAAGGGGGGCAGCATCTTTTGGCAGCAGAGGGATGCAAGGTTGGCTCAGCTGGCTTGTGAAGCCACGTGTTGCTTCAAACATCAACACAACCGTTTTCTCGTTGTGAAGATGTACTCTGGTATGGAATTAATTTTAAAGATTATTAAAAAAAACCCCAACAACTCTGGCACTGAAAGACACCAGGAGATGATGCACCTTTTTGTTTTTTTCATTCCCCACAATGAAGTGGTTCCAAACAAAAGGTGGAAGCGAATAAATAGAAAAGTAGCTTGGAGCTGTTGGGAGCCAAAGACTCTCTACACCGTGTGCCAAAAAAGGGCACTTTTGTTTGTTAAATTTTTTATGCAGTCAAACACTTCTGCAAGGAATGCTGAGTTTCCAGCAGTTTCCATCCTTTAAATTAAAGAAAAAAAGAAGAAAAATAAAGGTGTTTCTGTAGCCATTAGCACCCTAATTAACACCTTACTACTTCTTTCAAATGGGCCTGATAGGAGAGCTTATGGAGCTGTGGCAGCTGGAGGTAAAACTTTCCTGGTGAGTAAGCTTGAAACATTAAAGGGTAAAAATTAAAAAGAAAGGGAGAGCGTGGTTAATGTCCTTAGAGGAAAAGTATGAAATATTGAAAATAGGGCAGTGAATAGGCACTAGCGGCTGGATCGCTGCTGGTATTGCTTGGTATCGCTCTGTTGAAGTCAGTACCGCCGCACTGCGGAGTTGAAGGAGGTTTGCCAGCAGAGTTATTTGGGGAAACCTCCCCATCAGCTCCACAGCAAGCAGCCACCTTAACTCGATATTCAAATGAAAAAAAGAAGTCACCGGGGCAAGGCAACCTCTTTTTTTTTGTCGGGATAACTGTATCTGTGGGAAGGTTTTTGCCAACACTGTTAGTGATACAGTTTCGCGATTGCTTTAAACCAGCCTGTGTGTGGGCTGGCGTCAAAAAGGGAGGTCCCAGCCATGTGTTTCTGCCGCCTCTCTGGTGCCAGTACGAGCGGGAGTGGTAAACTGTAAAACTAACCTAGGGGAAAAAAGCAACACGGGAGGGGTTGGCCAGATCACATCCCTGATTTCTCACCATTCGATTGCACAAACGCCAGCGCTGGCGCAGAGGAGGGCTGGGGAGGTTTGGGGGGACAGAGGGGAAAGGTCCCCCTGGCAGGAGGTGTTTCACAGTGATGGAGAAACGCGCTGCCTGAGGGAAGAGGAGGGTGGTTTTTTTTTTTCATTCTAAATGAATCGTATCATCATAACATATTTCAGGATAGAGATCCTGTCTGAGAGGCGTTCAGCACTTAGGAGGTTAGCCTGGATCTTGCTCCATGTAGGTCAGTGAGGAGTGCGGTCTCCTGTTCCCAGCGTATCGCTACAGCTACTACCAGCAAGAACGCAGGGTTTCTTAATTAATTTTGTTGTGCGTTAATGCAGCACACACCTAAGCCTCTGACAGAGTACAACCATAGTTTCCAGTTTAACAATGTATCAAGGCGTGTCATTAATATACAGTTACATATGCTAAGTCCTGTCTTATGTAAGCAGTAACACACAACAAGGTGTGTTTCTGTCAGCTGGTATGCATACGTCTTGGATGTACTGGGGCAGCAGGGTTGCTGAGGGCTATAACACACCCAGGGCGTGGGTGTCTTAGCTGACTAACACACATTTAGTAGTGCTGCTGTGCTCATTAGATATATTGAAGGGAAAAGTTTTAAAGTAAATTAAAATCTAAATTGCGAAGAACCAACCACAGCGTAACTGGAAGCGAGCAAGCACATCTCAAGTAACCAAAACTGCAGAAGTACTTCTGCCTTTGAAACTCTCCATTTTGTGCATCTTCTTCGCAGGTAAGAAGCGGGGTTGGACCCGATGATCTCTCAAGGTCCCTTCCAACCCCTACGATTCTGTAACAGACAGGGGTTGGGGTTATTTGTCTGTGGAAACAGCTGATCATTCTATGAGCCATTAGTCCCCTGCATGTTCCCTCGGGTCACTGTCCAACACCCTAAAGCATGGCAATAGCTACTGCAAGTCAAGGGCAGGTTCTGTCACAATTACGTTTAAATTGGACCCTCAGCTTTTGCTTGGCAATTGGTAGGGGTGGCATGTCAGAAAGCAAGGGGAAAAAAACCCCACTTGTTCCTAATAATTTCCATCTCCTGTGCAGAATCCGTTTTCCCCGATCCTTTTCTTCATCTCACCTGTTTGTTTAGTGAAGAGGGAATGACCTGAGTCATCAGTACTGCATCTGCTTCCCCCCACCCAGCCCCTTTTCGTGGAAGCAGCATGCTTTTCCACAGTGTTGTGCAATTTCCCAGAGTACATCACCTTCCCAACCAAATCTTTGCCACTGCCTTATAAACACAGAAGAAAGAAACATTAGATGGTTTATTGTGATAGAGCTTTCTTTTCCATCTTTTTGTGGGTGAGATTGTATAGTGAAGTTCATCTTTATGTCATTAAGTACAGCTGAAAAGTTGTTAGAAATAACTTTAGTTAATGGCTCACCAGCCTGCTTCCACTGAAAATGGTGTCCTGGTCTGAGTCACAACTCTAAACTGACTATTCACATATCTGGGAAAAAGGTTTGTGAGGACAACCCATCTCCTTTTTATCTTTATCTGAAGTTCATTTTCTGAGGGTTTTTTTTCATGTGTCTTAGGAAAGAAACATTTTGACCTTCATATTTAGACCCTTGAAATTTCAGAATGAACAGTTAATTTTAAATTAAATTAGTGGTTACTTTCACCATGTTTATGGGCTGATGATTTTGCTGGGAGTTAGATCAGGTCCTGCTTGATGAGTCATTTTGAGTTCATCGATGGGGAGGTGTAAGCTCTAAGAGTTACAGCTGCACAGGAGGGTAATATGATTCTGTGGGGTTTAGTGCTCTTTGCTTGCTGGGAGTCTGCACATTTAGCTCTAGTATTTCTGCTCTGTGTTTGTAGTATGCCTGTAACCAGCATCTAGTTTCCAGCTGTACAATGCCTAATTCTTGCTCAGAAAAGGAACCCATTACTTGTTTGGGTTTTTTTAAAAAGAATGCTCTCTAATGTCTTCTTCTATTTAAGACTTTTAATATTAAAGCTAGTGTGGGCAGTCTTTCATGCAAATACCTGTTCTCCTTCAGCTCTGAAACCAGGGTGGTTTTTTTGGCTCAGAGAACATGTATTAGACGTTTGCTTTTGACTTGATGTTAAAATGATCAAGAACTGGGTGGCTAAGAGATAACGAGGTGTCAGGGATGCCCGTTCAGATACATTCCACTATTCAATATTGCCTCAGAGATGGAAGAACCTTCCATTCCCCTGAGGTCATCTGATCTTCCAACAATTTTATTTACTTATTTATTAAAACAGCTTACTGACGAAATAAGGAACTTTACAGCATAATATTATATAGAATTTGCCCTTCCTTTGACTAGAGCAAACGAAGAATCGTTCTGCTGATGTCAAAGCTGATGTAAAGGACCGTTAGGAGAAGACTTTTTCCAGTAAAAGTGCCAAGGTGTAATTAGGTCTCGTTGCATCTTGCGTGGTAGCGATATCCCCGCGCACACAAACAATAGAAGTTACACCACCGTGCAAAGGAAAACGTTTAGTTGCCCTGACCTTAGTCTACCTGTGCAGCTGACAGTTTGAATGTGTTCTTGGCCTAATCACAAAGGTTGTTTTGGTAGAGTTAAGCCAGTGGTTTGCTTTTCCTCCTTGTAACTGGTTGGGTTTTTTACTTCCATAATCTGTGACTGGTCTGAGGACTGCAGGGAAGCTCGCCTTGCACGCTGGGGCTCTGTTCTTCCAAAAGCAGATCTTTGACCACTGCCAACAGTGCAAACAGGTAACATTAGTGGCAGCTACATCTGTGAACGCCCAGTTTCTACTTTTTCTAATGTAGCATTTAGGTGGTTTAGTGGTACAATAAAACTTTTTTTTTCTTTTTTTCCCAGTTACCATAAGTATAATTAAATTGGTTTCTTTCTTTCAATAGGATGATTTGGCAAATGCCATCTTAACTATTTAGACCAGAATGTTTTAATCTTGTGAAGGGCTTTGATGTCTTAGAAAACTTCCTGAAAAACAAAGGTAAAGAAAATTATGCCTTTCATAATGTGCTCTTTTATGATCTTTCATCTTTAGTAAAGAGCCTTTGACAGGGCAAAAAAAAACCCAACCCCAAACTTCCAGGGAATATATAAAGAATATGGATCACCCCTAAGCAATGTAACAGTAGTGTTAGGAACAACTCACTGTGGTAAGTCACAGAAGCCACATGTCCCAGTGGGAAGTGGAAAGTTACTTCAGTTTTATATTTTTTCAGTCACAGTAAAATTATCACAAGCAGCTACAAAACAGCAGCAGTTAACATCAACCTTCTCATCTTTAGCATCAGAAAATACATCAGAACCTGCAGTAATTGGAACTTGTTTTGACACAATGCAGAGTGCCAATATCTATGTTGCATGATGCTGTGTTTCAAAATCAGAATTTACTGAAAGGGTTTCTTAAATTTCCCCTGTAAGAACTGTAGTTCAGCTCCTTCATTTATCTTGATAAATTGGAAAGCTGTTGTTTAGGAGAATGAATGGATGACTAAAGATAATTGCTTGCAATTGTTAGGGCAATTTACATACTATAGAAGACGACACTGACATGGGCAGAATTCTCCTGCCAAGCACAGGTGTAAATTCTTGACCAAAGTTGTTATTTGACTAAGTATCTGTAGGTCATAGTACTATTAATGGTCTGGTTTCAGAGGGGAAAAAAGGTTTCTGTTGACTGGGGGCGGGGGGTGGGGGGGCTGTGTGAGATCCTTGTGGATTTAATTTTGTTATTTCTAAAAATAAGTAAATCTTATGGAGAAAGTTACAAAGTATCTGTAGAAATTCCATCTTACTTTATTACCTTAAAAAATCTATCCAATACCCCAGTTTAAAATGATGTGGACAGACCCACCAAATATATAAGGAACTTGATCCAAAAAGAAAATATTTTGGTTAGAGAGACTTGTGAAGACCAAACCATGTATATCTGAGTTTACCTTGGATAGATCAGTGAGGGAAGGCCGCTCAGGGCATGCATCAGTAACAGGCACTTCTTCCACTTAATCCCAGCTAAGATGAAGGTTCAGGGGAGAAACCATTAGCTCTTAGTAACAGGATATCAGCAAACTGTGCCCCATGATTTACTTACTGAGATAGTAAATTATTGTGGGAAAGCTTAAAAAACCCCCCACACTGTATTTTCATTCTCTCTTGTTTCCATTATTACAAATACTCTACAACTGATTTGGAGCCCTCAACACAAAAAAGACGTGGAAATGTTGGAGCACGTCCAGAGCAGGGCCACAGAAATGATCAAAGGGCTGGAGCACCTCTTCTAGGAAGACAGGCTGAGAGAGTTGGGCTTGTTCAGCCTGGAGAAGAGAAGGCTCTAGGGGAACTTATAGTGGCCTTCCAGTACCTGAAAGGTGCCTTTAAGAAAGCTGGGGAAGAACTGTTCACCAGGGCATGTAGCACTAGGATGAGGGGTAATGGTTTTAAAACTAGAAAAGGGGAGATTTAGGTTGGATATTAGGAAAAAATTCTTCAATATGAGGGTGGTGAGACACTGGAACAGGTTGTCCAGAGAGGTAGTGGAGGCACCATCCCTGGAGACATTCAAGGTCAGGCTTGATGGGGCTCTGACCTAGTAAAGATGTCCCTGTTTACTGCAGAGGGGTTGGACTAGATGACCTTTAAAAGTCCCTTCCAACGCATTCTATGCTTCCATGATTTGGTATTGCTTGAGAATATGAAGTATTCTTTAGTCCCCAGACAAAAGAATTCCCATTGAGCTCACTCATTATGTTGATTTTTATGTATCTACAGGGGAGGTAAAGTCAGAAATCCAGAACTGTTGCTCAACAGGGATATCAAAAGGGGGGCATGTCTGTGTGTCCCCCATATGTGTGCTCCGTGGAGCTGAGTAGACAGAAGGTTGTGGGCAGGATGTGGTCATTACAACCTCTGCACACTGCTATTGAAGCTGTAGTGGCAACAGACGTATTTAAACGTCTGTCACCAGTGGTGTTCTAGTATGATTCCTGAAATAATAGGGAGACAGGGAAGAGAAACAAAGCTATCCTGTGTGAAGTCATTTACTGCAGCACAGTGTTAGGGACAAGCATTGTGGTGTTGCTAGTGAGAGAGAGAGCATGCTAAAAGCATGTTAGCCACATGGCAGCAAAATATTTATTTTTCTTTTCCTTTTTGACATAAACAGGATTTAATGTGGTATGTGGTGTTACTTATTATTGGAGCTTCTGACTTGTACTGTTGAATAACAGTTGCCTGAAACTTTGGGATATTTTGGCTCTGATTTTTCATAATAGGTGTTGGCCTCAGGTTGAAATTTTTCTAAGCTATTCTTGATGAAATTTCCACAATTTCCTGAAAGATTATGAAGAGACACTATGTTATTATTATCCACTCATAGTTTTAAAAATTCTGATGACTTTTTTTTTTAAACTCTTGCTCTTCTAAAAACTTACTGCCTGTAGCAAGAATGTGACTTCTGTTTTGACAAGGTGACTTTTGCCATTCCTTGAAATCTTTTCTTATTTGAAAGGGTTTTGTTTTTTTAAACCTTGAGACTTTTAAAAAAGTGGAAACTTGCTATATGGTCTGTAAAGATTTCTTCCACGTTAGAAACAGAAATGTCGGAAAACTCTGTCTTCCCAGAGAATGTTAAAGCTTCTCACAGCTATACAGTTGATTCTGTGCCCCCCAACAGCTGCTGTTTCCATTTACACAAAGCATGTATCATCCCAGTCTGAGGCTGAGCATAGACCTTACCTTCCCCACTGCTGTGTGTAATAAGACTGTAAGTATGAAATGCTAAAAACAAGTAAATTCCAGTGTAGTGCAAGAGAATGAAGTGAGAGCCTACAGTTCGTGATTGTTGCTTTGGGCTAGGATGAAACAGAGCTGCAGAACTGACAGCAGAACTTCAAATTTCCCAGTATATTCTGGGTCACAAGAGCCAATGGTCTGGAAAATGTAAATTTAATGCCTGAGCTAATGTTTTCGTGTCTGTTGATTTATTGTGATCTAATGTTTTAATTCCCGTTGGCTGATCTTCTTCATGGTCTCATGGAATCAAAGCAACAACTTGGGCAAAATCAGAGCTCTGTTTTTTTAGCCAGCTTTTTAAAATGTGTGCTTCCTTTCCTACATGTGTATTGTCGGTGCTCCTGGTTAAAAATCTGCATCTGAAAACATAGCTAAAATGTCTTGGAAACTCCCCATGGTTTCTTAAAATAGGGAGTGCTTCTTCCTGTGAGGCATCTTCAGAAAGTGTGCACAAAAGAGGGGTATTATAATCAAGTAATAGTTCTGCAACTTAAATTACAGAATTACTTATCAGTCATGTAATAGGTGAGACTGCTACTTGTGTGGTGGTGAGCAGGGATTTGATCTTTGATATATATGAACACATCTGTGTAAACATGGAGTTCATATCTAAACGTTAGTGCGTGTGTCAAGTTCAGTCATAAAATATTACTGCCAGGGACACAATCTCTCCTCAAGCTGAAGGATAAAATCAAATAGAAAATACTGGGTTTTGGAGATCTTTCACCTCTGCCTATCAATTCAGAGGCCATGCAATGCTTCAGAGATCACACTGATTTGTTTGACCATCTCTGCTGCTGAATGAGAACAACTGGCTTTACTGACCAGTTGCCCATGTTACAAGCTGCCGGACTGGAATGATTTCTTACTGAAAGGGTATACCAAATACTATCTGACTGACTTGTCATTTGTTCTGCATGAGGTGCTATAGTTGCATGCATTATTGTTGAGCATAGGTCGTATTTGCTTAGCACCTCTGAGTTTGAAGGATACACCCCTGGGTAATTGAAGAAATTCCATTGAGAAGGGTGAGCAGCTGAGCAATATGGAAGGGTGGAACCAGTTTTTGTAGCGGAAGAGAAGTAGGGCATTTCAAGATTGCAGCTTGAGAGATTTGATTAATCATTAAGTGCTTCTGAATGTCCACATGACAGTCTTTTTTTTTTTTCAATCTGCAAGTTGTGAAAGTAATTCTCAGCTGTTTCAGGCACAGCACTACAAAATCCACCCCTTCGTCATGTTGAATACTTTGATCTGCTCGAAGGCTTCTAAAATATTTTAAACCAATGGAGAAAAATTGTCTGCTTGTCTTGTGTTGTGTCTTGCAAACAGTGAGTGTGGTGTGTGATTCACAATTATGTGTAGCTTTATTTTTTTTTAGAAATCACTTACTGATTTGAATGTACCTTAGGTATGTCAGGTACTCCCTCTGTCCTCATGCAGTACTAGAATGCTGGTTAAATATGAACATCATTTTTAATTAGGTTTTCCCAGTGCTGAACTTGCTGCAGTTGTCCATTAGTTTGCCGGTCAGAAGTTGTTGACCTTTAGATTATGCTACAAAATCCATCTGTTGCTGCAGGCTTTTGTGAGTCGAGATGTAAAGAAATACTATCTCCCGTCAGCCAGCCATGTAAACAAGCGTGAACATAAGCAGCAGCTCAGTTTCCAAGATCTGAGTTCATTCAAAATAAGGAGGGAGAGAAGTTGCGAACCAGTGCTCCCTATCCGCTGGAGAATCCTTTCTCAGCTGTTGTGCCGTAATAAAATGCCATTGCCCTATTTTAAAATCCCCCTGCTCTCCGTGGGAGAAGCTGCTCTGCAGATGACCCTAACTAGTTATCAGATCCTCTTCTGTGATCCAGGAAGATGAAGGCCATAATTCTCCCCCTTCTCTCCGTGCCCTTCCCATTGCCAGCTTCCAGCTTGTTCTTAGGGCAGGCTCGCCCAGGAGACTTCCTTGTTAACAGTCTGATATTTGCACTTTTCATTATGTACCCATCAGCAGTCTATTTCCATACCCTAACCACTCTCTGACATTTCCCCTCGTTTAGCACTTTCTGTCCCACAGCCTCCAAGACTCTCTAGAGAGCTTGTCCTCATTTTTGCCATCCTCCTTTTTGTCCTCCTTCCCCCCCGCCACCATGTTGGTTGGCAACATACTCCATGGTCTTGTGGTCTTTGGTTTGCTAATAAACTAAAAGTTCATTTCCCTAATGTGGTTTAAATATGGTTGTTCTGGTAACTTTTACCTGTGTAAATGCCACTGACAGTGCCTGAAGTTTGAGTCCAAGTGAGACTGACAAATGGTTCTCCTAATTACAACACAATGATGTTTTTACTCTTCACCTACAGTACATAAGTTATCAACGCCTTTTAATTATGGAAATTTTCTTCCACCAACATGGTAGGCAGACTGTTCTCAAGACTATTTTGGTTATGTTCTCAGATGTGTTCGCAACACTTTCTAATTTTAGCTTCCTATGTTTTATTAGTCCCTAAACTAAACCTGTGATTTCTGCTTATCACTGAAATTATATCATATCTTAGCTTCACTGCACTTGAGTGTCCTATGGCAATAATATTGCATTTATCTGATATCTTTACTAGGATTTTTTGTTTCAGTTAGGAAAAGAAAGGTTAGATTTTCTTGGCTCTGAGTATCTATTCAGAAAACTCCCACAGTCCACACCCATCACAAAATTATCCTCATAGTTTCATGAATCTTCACCCTTTGCACTACCTTACTACCCTTTTAAAAAGTACTTCCCAGTGGTGTTCCCATTTAGCAAGAACTAGTACACCCACAATTTGTTCTCAGAGTCAAAAGCTAGATATGTTATTATGATATATTTGTGTGCTTGTTATATATATGCTAAAAATACATGGGAACATGATCTTCAAAACCTTTTCTCATTTCTGTTTTCATGAGCGCATTCAGAAACTGTACCATCCAAGAAGTGTCACTCTGAGTGTCAGTTCTGAGGAGAGTCCCCATGGTATATGAAACTTTGGGATGAAAATGTGATAAGGGGTGGATACAATCAGTAAGAAGTGTCTTATCTCCAGAAACTTTATCCAAGAAATGTTTCAAGGGAAATCATAAGAAATCATTTCAAGGTAATGAGATTGCAAACACCTCACCTGAATGTAGGCTATTTTCTGTGTCTTGGTTTCTTTATGTCCATAAACATTGAGGATTTCAAATGTCATTTGAAACCTGCAGTGGTAATTTAGATTATTACCAGTACCCTTACCATTAGTATGTGTTATTTAGCAAGGTCAGTCATCCAGGTTAGACACTGAGGTGTATATTTTTCAAAAAATTGTCTCATAAAAGAGACAAAGATGCAGTTCTTCATGGTCATAGACAGTACCTATTAATAGCATATCGGTCCATCAAATGAAATAAATACATCATCCGCAATGAAAGTAGTCATTCATCACTGTTTACAAAGGTTTTCAGAAATTACTGGATCTTTGCTTCAAACTTCCTTTTGTAGACTGACATGTGAAGTTTTTCTCTGAAGACAAGAACAGGGGAATTCTTGTGCTCATACCCCAAAGATTACTTTGCAGAGTTTTGATTTTTGCTACTGGAAGTTATGTAGTTTGGTCATCTCAACCTGTTTTTTATTATAGAATTGTCTAAAAATATATATATAAAAATATATATAAAATTGAAGCATTTACAAAAAGATATTTTGGAAGAATTTGATTAAGTTGAATAGTAACAGGTCAGCTGGTTCCAGTAGTAATTGTCCAGGAAATGGCTGAGTCTGTAATTGTGGTATGCAACCTATCAGGTAAATCAGCGTCTATTCTAAACATTCTTAAAGGGCTCCAGGGACCATTCTGAGAACTGCAAACAATTTACTCTGACTTCTGTAAGACTTGAGTGTTAGATATGATAATAAGGAAAAGATGGGTAAACAAAAAGATAAATATAGGTAGGAGTCAGTGTGATGTCTGTAGAGAGGTGTCATGTGTCTCCACTTCCCCTGAGTGAGTCAGTAGCGTGTGAAGAACGTGTATAGTGGACTTCGATGTGGAAAGGCTCTTCGTAAGGTTCCTCAGTAGAACTTCCTTAAGCAACTAAGCTGCCAGGAGAAAGAGGGAAGTTCTTCTTGTGGTTTAAGAATGGCTTAAATGATAGGAAACAATAAATGGCTGGTTTTGCACCATAAATATAGATTGTTTTCTTGAGCCTACCAGGATCTTTGCTCTGCAGTGCCTTCATAACTTGGTAACTCAGAATTATTCAAAACTAAGGCTGATTGTGTAGAGTTGCAGACAACTCAAAATAGTGATTGAATAGATGACTGAATTGCAGATATCATCCAGTGATGATAAATACTGAATAATGTACAGAGGCAAAAATCATCCTTTACTATACAGACCTTGGGGCTTGCAGAGTGCTGGTCCAAGAAAAATGTCCATGAGGCCAGAAGTGAATAAGGAACTCCCCTCTGGCTGGTCACTCCCTTTCAGGGACTGCTACCTGATGTCTGTAATGGCCATGAGCTCTTAATCTTGGCCAAGGTCAGAAATAATGGTCGTTCTTAGAATAGCCTGTCAGAGGACATAGCCACTTTTTAGAGGCCTTTTTAAAGTTTGGGCTTGCTTGATAGGAAATTATGTCTTTTCCTTATTATAGAGGTGCTGGGATTTAAAGGTGTGTTCCAGTCTTTGTGCTCCACCAACAGTTGGTGGAGGGCTGTGGCAAGTTGGCATCTGGTGCAAGATATTTTAGAGCCTAAAGGCACCTGCCTTACCCACCCAAGTGTATTGAATGATATGAGAAAGAGGATAAAGTCTTACCACCAGCACAACTGGAACTTGCCCAGGTGAGTTCCCCTCCTGTGGATGGGGGGTAATTGGCATGGAGCTGTGAGGGAGGATCCTACAGGGAGAAAGGATTTGGGTTTGTGGGGTGAATTAAGTATTTTTTGGAAAGAAAGTCGAGTAAGAGCATCAGGCTTTGTTCCTACTGTGGCAATTGGAACATGCCCAACCCACTGATTAATATGCAGCTAAGGTCGGCCCATCTCTCCAGCTATGGGCTTGGTTTGCATTTGAGATAGGTAGCCATGTCACGTACCAGGAGCAAATGGCTTTAGGCCTAGGAGGTGGACTCTCACCAAAGAGAAACAGTAGCATGCCACACAGTTGACATGTCACAAATCCTATTGGTAAATCAATAATCACGATAATAAGAGTTGCAAATAGTTCATAGACTAAAATACGTTCGACAAATAAAACATCTGTAGAGTGGCTATGAAAAGTAAGTTAATTAAAACCATACTTTTACTGTAATTTATGAGTGAAACTAGGGTCTGAATTCACTGAGTAAATAAATGATTGGAAATCATTAATTTGCTTTTATTAAATAAGAGGGAGGGCTAGTGTGCTATGTTCTGAGAAACTGACATGTGATAATGACTGCTCCTGCAGAAAAGTGTAATAGAAAGTCGTCTGAGTCACTCATTAACATCTATTGCTGACCTTTCGGTGAATTATAAGTCATTAAAGCCTAATATAGTTACTCCAGAACTTAAATAGGAGTTTTTGCCATACTAAAATACTTCATTTGAATTTACTGTAGTAGTCTTAAAGGCTGAAACTCTTATTTTGAGCAGATTGAGGAAAGTAATTATGATCTAAGCCTGATCCAGAAAGCCAAAGCCTCGTTTCGTATTACTGAATTGAGGCATAAAAGTTATTTTAAATTGTTTCATTTTCAATCCACTCCTTGGTTTCACTGCAGAGTGCCAATTTTACTGGCAGTTCAGTGCTCTTAAAACATGTATTTTCTAAGAATAGAAGGAGAACATCACCTCATTTCTTACAGATCATCAGATGTCCACCAGTTGGGGGATCCTTGTCTTGGATCGACTTTAAATCAGCAGTTTACATGTGAAAGACTTGATATTTCATTAGCAATCCCTTGATCCACCCAGTTCCCCTGGGTGTTGTTTTAGAGTGATAATCCCTATCATTCTTCAAATCTTTATAAGCAATCAGTATTAAGTACAACTCTTAGAAGATAAGAATTTTCCTGCTAGTAAGATCCACTCACAAAAAAAAAAAAAGAAAAGAAAAAACACCAACCAAAAACCCCACAGGTGAGCTAGAGGCTTTGATCAGACAGGTATTCTTTTAAAGTCAGATTTAGTCATTTTAGATTTTGTTTCTGCATGTCTGATACTATGTTAGAAAATAATCCAAATATAGCATTTAAAAAGAGTTGATGAACTTCAAAATGAACCTCCTAGCCAGTTTAGATTGGGTTGAGTGCTTGAAATAGCACAATAAATCTCTTCTTTAATGTACAAAATTATTTTTTACCTGACATAAAGGTAACTTCCAGGCACCTTAACCTTACCAAAAAGAATCATAGGTTTGGTTAAGCTTCAGAAGTCCTTTAAAATTCACAAATCCCCTGACAAAGACTTCCTTTAAAAGTCTAAATGTGACTATCTTGCAATAGTTTCCTTAATAGGGTGCTGCTCATGTTACTTGTTCTCCCAGTTATGTGGTCAGGGCCTTTGCAGGTCTTTGTTGAAAGCTAGATTTACTGGTGTAAATGGGAACTGAGTTTATTCCTTTTCCTGGAACAGTAATGAGATCATCGCATCAGCTTTGTGTTGTGACGTGATTAAGTTTGCACTGTGACTCAGTTACTTTGTCCTGGAGGCCAGAGTTGTAAGATTCACAGCCACAGTGGATCTAGCAGAAAGGTGGTATCTTGGGGTAGACATCCAGATGCTCGTTCTGCGTCTGAAAACATTTAAATCCCATGTTTTTAAAATAATACAGTCTAAGAGTGTATGATGACTTATTTTTTAACAAGAATCCGCCTGCTTTCATTTCCGTAACGATGTTAATATTTAAATCATTGACCTAATCGGGTTAAGTGTATGGGCTGCAACATCTAATTTTAAGGCACACCTTGTTCGTGGCAGTTGTGCAATAGCAAATGCAAAACAATGATGTAATTAGCTGCGCGTCGGCAAAAGTGTTGGAGGAGTTTTAACTTGAAGCCTCTAAGAGAAAACAAACTGCTTTATTAAGTCAGAAATGCTTTATTGGTGTGTATTTACTAGGAATATTACCACATGATAATAGTACCGGATAATTTTTTTCCCATAATCAAAGAGAAAATGAGAGGGGGAGGGGGTAGGGGGAAATACCCAGTTCCCATCCTGATGAGCTCATAGCCGAAAGCTGGGCTGTTGGTAGCCGTTTTGTACACAGTTCGATACGACTGTCGATTCAACTGAAGCCAAGGCTGCAGAAGCGGCGGTGCGGCGAGCGTAGGTGTAAGGCTCGCTGCCCCATCGGCGTGGGTGAAGTTTGGCAGAGCCCTTTCCGTTCATTAGGTTTGGCTTTAGTCAGTGCTGTCCATTCCTGAGCGCTAAACTCACCCGCAAGATAAAAGCAAAAAGCTGATGCCTGTGTAACATAAGAAAATGTTTATTCTTCTGCTGATAGCGAAATATACCATATTTGGAGATAGCAAAGCCTACAAAGGATCGTTTTCTCCCTGAAAGACTTAAGTCATGTAATTGAAGGTTGAAGTTTAACTTGTCTCGGCAAGCATTTCACAGTCAAATAAACACAGCACCACAAAGCTGGTTAACATTCAGCCACAGCAGTTGGACTCGTATTCATTAAAGTTTTCCCTAGGTCTTGCTCTGCACTTTAAAAGAAAAGTCACTTCCCTAATTTTTTTTCTCTGTAGACATTGACTTCTAGGCTGTTTGCTCAAGATAAGCATCAAAATGAGGATGCAAAGGTCAATCTCTGCAGTATTACAGAGTTGCAAAGAGAAACAGTCAGTTTGTCTCCCAGAGAATGTTCTCCTACCCAAACTAAGCTGTTTACTTCCTACAGGAAAAAGGGTTTCTTCTTTGGGAATGCAGTGGATTGTGTTGTTATGGAAGTACAAACTCCTTCACTCGAAGTTTTTTCAGCTTCCTACCTCCTAATCTCCGCCTTCTAATGACAAAAGTCTGTGAGCTTATGGTTAAGGCTCTGAGGTGCTGGCTGCAGTGGAGTCTGCTGCCCTGCCTTGCCTGGTCCATGGCCACCTCCACTTCAGTGTCCTGCATTTCTGCTGTCCCAACTCAACGGAACTGGAAACATGTCTCAGCCCAGTGTTAGTGCAGGCTTACCTTCATTAGTTGTTTCAGCTGATAGGACAAGTTGTGAACCAAAGCAAGTGAGATATAAACAGGGATTTTAGTCTCCCCTTCAACCTTTGGGAACAAGATCCCTGGCAATGAAACAGAGCAGGTAGTTGGAGCAGTTAATTTTTTGTTTGTTTGTTTTTTAAAACCATAGCAACTAAACCAAACAAACTCAGTTTGTCATGGCCATTTAACATCATAACTCGTGGGTGACACAACTCATTTCCATTCAAATATGTTTTATAGAAATAAGGATGCATTAAAAAATAATTGTGCTAGCGTCTTTACTCTGTTAGCAATTTCTTGCTCAGAATGTTAACATTTAGTGAGCTTTTAAAACGAGGACACCCATTACAGTGCCATTGAGGCAAAGGAGATGAGGGAGCTGTTGCCTGCTCGCTCGGGAATCAATACTACCTTTCCTGGGGTGACACAGATGACTGTATGGGCACCCTGGTCTTTTACACCATGGAGTAAAATGAGTTAGCATAAATCACCAACAGTAGTGGTTCAAGCCAGCCCACTTAACATTGCCCTTTAGTGGATGCATATATACATAGGTTTCACATTCTAGAGAAGTGGTCAGTAATTTCTTATACCGCTTTTACTCAAGTACTCACAGTTCTTTGACTCTTTACTTAATTGCATGATTTTGATTAGTTCAACTACACCAGGGAGAGGAAAAGCTGGATTGTCTGTGGTAACAGTGCCAGACACAGCCTTCTGTGTAGAGAGGATGAAGAATTTAAGCAGGTATTTTGTAACCCAAACATTCACTTCTTGACACTGTGATATAATCCTCCTTGCCTTGCCCCACTTGAGTGATCGCACTCTGGGCAGCTGCATTAGGACGAAGTTGTCCTTCCCATGCCCATCAGCTGCACAGACACCCAGCTAGTCTCTTTCCCCTCACTCCATTGGCCCTGGAGTATTATGCAGAGTTGTGACATGTTGCCCTTCTGGTAGTACTGTCATGGATGAGTTACGAGCTACTAGAGTTTATCCTTAAAATATCATGACCCCTCGTCTTCCCTCACTTATTAACAGGAAAGCAGTACGTTGCCATTCATGCCACTGGTTAGTGACAGCGTGTTGGACTCACATTCTTTGTATCTTTTTCTTTTGTTGTTGATAGAAGACTGCCAGGTTGAAGAGCTTGATCCTTTTTGCTCCGTAGCATAATAAGAGCACTGCTTGCATGTGTCGGAAATGGCAGCCGGTAAGAAAAAATGAAGGTGACTGTACAGCACTGTATTGAGAGAGAAAAAGTGATTTGTCTTCTCTTTGTGAGCTTCTGCTGTAAATCATTTAACCTTGTCTCAGAGCCCTTTTGTTTTTGCAGTTGCAGTAAAGAAACTCCACAGTGTTTATATTCATCTGTATCTCGAAATATTATTATAAAGAACAGTATGATGGCATTGCGTTGGAGACAGCTGTGAGGGTTTCTCTTATATACAGGCTGCCAGGAGCTGGAACTCAATGAATATATAAAAAGTATAGGAAAGCTACCCAGGAATCTACTGCTGCCAGTCGCCGATGAAATGGTGATAGCCAGGTGTGGGTGTAGGTGAGCTGAGGTAGAGAGGGGAAAATCGACATAAAATTGCCAAACCAGTTTCTTGACGTCACTAAACGATTGTGGCTCATAAGGGGTGAAACATTTGGAGTCTAAACGTGATTAAATGACAAGTGTTGAGAAAAACCAAAATGTGACTGTACCGCGGACTCGCGTGAGGTGCAGCGCGTGGGGGATGCTCACTGAAGTGACTGGGAGCGCTTCCTCACAACTTGGCAGGCTGGACTGTTCGTTGTACGTTAAATCTCGCTTTGTTTCTTTGGAATGAGTAGTGCAAGTCTGGAAGTACATGTGTGTCCCCATTAAGTGCGGGTTTGGGCTGCCGTTTTGGTTGATGGCTGTTTTCACATCTGACGTTAAATTATGCAGTCAATCTGTGATGACTATTCTTTAATGACACTGACGGGATGGGGGAATCAGGGAATCAAATACCTGACCTTCATTTCAGAGAGCAGCAAGACGGAAAGTCTTTATTTCAGTGGCTTGATGTACTGCAGACCTGTATTCTCAGGGGAAGCTTCTTATCCCCTTTTAATTTTCTGAGAACCCCCTAGTCGATGATTAGCACTGTGCTGGTGTTTGGGTACTGCAAGCCCAGTATAACTATGAACAGATACAGGAGTTGTCTGAAAAACAATACTGCTGTGGTGAGCAATGAGAAATGCACTCTTTTTCACACGGACAGATGTTTTGCTTCAGGTTGTAGAGTGAAACTGGTAGTTCTGAAACCTGCAACCTGTTTATTCAATGTGTAATTCGAGCCCAGTGCAATTCCCAGTGACTATCACTGTTGTTTTTGTTATGGAGTCCTAATTCATTGTTTCTGTGGGCACAAAAGGATTGCCGGACTCATTTGGTGTTTCACTGCACTGTAATTTTACATAGTGCAATACTGTTGAGATTGCCTGCCTGTGTCATCTGTTGGACTCATCGCTATTACTTCCTTTTGACCTCCTCTCTGTAATTGCACATGGATGACTTACTAGCTGCCGTAAAAATACTTAAATACCACTGTGCTCATTTAAAAAAAAAAACAAAAAACCAAACAGTGAGTAGCCCACAACAATTCTCCCCACGGTCAGTGAGGACCAGGGAGGTAGCTGTTTGCTCTCCGCCAGGCAGTCAGAGCCATCTGTCACATGACAATAAGCAGGCATCGATTTCAGGAGTCCATTTGTTTTTATGACAGTTTTTACAATTTTATGGAAATTGAACCATTACATAAAGCATAATTTTCCTCAGAAATTGGTGTTTTATAGACTTAGATCCCTGTTCAGTCATTTACATTCCTAGTTGCTTTTTTACAGAAAGCATAAATATAACGATGCTTTTCTTCCCTAATAAAAGTCCTCAGACCTGTTTTTGACTTTTATATTTTTCAGCATATGAAAGGCTCCCCATGTTTGGTATTTAAGGAAAATCCCAATGGTTCTGTGTCCAGGTTTTATGTGTCCATAGAAACCAAGTCCATAAGGGCTATGGAGGAACTCCTATTTTCATATTTAGCTCAAAATCCTAGTTCCCAATGATTTTCTAACAAGATTTACTGCTCTCTTTATTCTCTAAATATGTATTTTTCATAATGTGTGTTAGTTCTTAATTTAACTCATCATGTTCCCGCTTTTCTTGGAGAGGTAAATCTTAACACATTGAGTCACACTGTACAGACTTTTAGTTGTTGGAGTTTCTGTGCAAATCCAGATTATGGCCAATGTGAGCACAAGCTTTCCCGTTTTGTTTCATCCTCTGTGAAGGTTAATGCCATATAAAAGTTCTTCTCAGGGGGAGCGAGGGCTTTTGCATACTAGGTCAGACTTGAATTGCACCAGCAGATCTGTAGAAGGACAACTTTGACAGCATCTGTTCACATCACTCTGCCTTTGTCAAGGCATAGTAGTCTTTTATCTTTGAAGCACATTTTAAAGCATGACAAGGGTCAACATCAGGTTGGAGGGGTGGGTTTGGGTGGGGGGGAGCTAGAGTCTGTGTGCATTAAAACTCAAATTCCTGAGTTAAATCCAACTGTTTGGCAGTTCCTATGGGTTTGTCCAGTTTACCTGAGCATCACAGGCATGGCTGCTCAAGTGTGTCCTTAGATATGAAAACACTTATGAGTTGCTTGCTCGCTTGCATACTTCTCCTGCACGGTAATTGATGTTTAAAGGTCAGCACTTTTGGACATGTTCTGGGTGTCACTGTTTTTTCTAATAGTGAGGTATCTATAGAAGCTTATAACTATTTGAAGTTATTTGATTGTCACAGCATGAAATATGACAATGGAAGATCTAGGTTCAGCTGTACTTGATGAACATAGGAAGGACATGTATGTGAAAAGAAAAAATCCCTAATCCATGGAGCATATTGAAGAAAGTTGGATATAACTCAAAAAACCCCCAACTTAGCAGTTGGACTATTTTGTGATATTTATGAGGAAATATGAGGTATGAAAGATGCTGGAATTCAGGAATCTTATTCATGAGTTGAATTATTAAACCACAAAAGAATAGACAGCAGCACTGGAAAAAGAGACAACTTTTAGGAGGAATTGGGAGTTACTTGTCGGAAGCTATTATAGGAGAAAAGCCAGTGAAGACAATACGAGACGATGGAAGGACGTTTCAATGAGGGCCCTCTCAGATCCAGGGAGTGATGAACTTGAGGGGAAATCTGTATATGCAGAGAATTTGTAGCGTTGTTTTACAGTGGGTATTTGGAACTGCTTTTGGGGGGTTTTGTTCTAAACCAACCTCTATAATAGCTATATAACCAAGCCTCTATAATAGCTCCTGGAAGCTGCGGGAAGAGGTGGCCACATTTTGCTACAGCTGGCTGGGGTCATTGTTGGACAGTGTGAAATTAGCCTGAAGTGGTACCTCAGGGAGTCACTGGCATGCTGATGACAGATGAACCTGTGTTTGTAGGTGAAATCATGAGCGATGTGGTGGCAAGTGTTTATTTTTAACGTCATATCGATGTTGAGCTGGCTTATGAGCACACGTAGCTTGTCAAGCCAGCAACGCTATGTTTCCCCTTCTGTCAGACAGGGCTGCAGTTTACTTTAGAGCATGAAGTTGTTGTGGACAGCAGGTTCTCATGGGTGCAAAGAGGTTGCCCTATCCAGTTCTGTGAAGCCAAATATTTGAAACCCACTAGTTGCAGGAGAATGGAAACTGTGATGATGGGTATTTTGGAGATTGTAAAGACATCTTGTATATCCTGAAAGCGAGCTGAAGATGATAAAAACCAAATCAAAAAATCAAATGAGACAGAGAGTGGTGTTCCATTCAGTAATTGCCCCGTGGTTTTACAGATTCTTTTCTTACACACAGACAGTGCCCCTTAGAGTTGGTAATTTTACATCTTCACAGCAGTCCCGGAATGTGCCTTTGTGTGTGTTACATATATGCTGAAGGGCAGAGAGTAGCCTCAAAGTGGAAGGTGTCAAGAAATGTCTAAAAATCAATTAACCATTATGCAGTGTGTGGGAGACATTCCTTGTCTCTTCTGTGAATAGTCCTCGAGACAGCATGGCTTTGAGACTGCCGGGAAACTGGTGCATTGCCAAGTTACCAGTGGAAATTGCTTTGAACTTAGAATAAACCTGCACACACATACAAATTAGAAGAAAACAAAACACGTTGAGTGAAATCTTGGCCTTATCAAAGTCAAAAGGAGTTTGCTGCTGACTTCAGTGGAACAAGAATTTTATTCATAAAGGGGGGTGGGGGGAGGAAGGGGGAGGATTTTTGAACTCTAAAATCAGAGCTACACTGTCTGATGTAGGTTGTGGGTTGTATTTTTTTTGTCACAGATACCTGCTTGTTTTCACATGTGTTTGCAGGATCTGAAGGCCACAAAGCCTTTGTAATTGTGTGCCTGCAATCCCTGGCTGCAGGACGCTTGCCAAAGCACACCTGGAACACTCATGCTTTTGTAACTTTCATTTCTTGTTTTTATGGTCCAGCAACATTGCTCGGGCCTGTTCAAATGAGTTGGCAATTAGCAACATAAATATAACTTGTCCAACTTGATTTGTTCTTCCCACACGCGCGCCTTCTGTGCCTGTCTCTCCCCTGGCCCAGGCCTGTGTGGAGAGAAGCGTAGCAAGGGAGCACGCTGCGACGGCAGGGTGCCGGGATGGTTTCTAATGCTTTGAGAGCGAGCTCTCTCATGTTATGGAGAGCAAAATTAACTCATGTGCGCTGTCCTCGGGTGTCCCTCTGCTACGCTTGCATAGCCTGGCCGGAGTTACCATTAATTTTCATTAAGCAAGCTAAATTGGTTGCACCTAAGCACTTTGAAGGGTCCGGTCCCAAGTGCCTGCCCAGAGCACGCCTAACAAATTCCAGATTAAAGACCACTGTAGATAGCTGAGACTTTCTGTTGCTTTTTTAGCTTGGTTTGGGTTTAACTTTCTTTTAAATGCTTGCCACAAATACAAAATTAGCCTAATAGGTAGAGTTTTCCCCTGGTAAATGAGAGTTCTTGCTTAACTTCTCTGACCTGGAGAGCCGTGCTGCCTCATACCTCTTGGCTGAGATCCTGTGCAGTGGTGCTGTTCCCTCACTGCACAGGAACCATCCAAACATCCGGTGGAAACTGTGCTGCTACAGTAAGAATGTGACCTTTGCTTACGGGAGAGGACTACAGGGGAGCTTGGAAGCCCGTAGCCTGGTGTGGGAGCATGCAGAAAAGGGTTGTAGTTGTGGTCTCTGCTACCTGAACCATGAGTTTTCATTTTCTGCGTCAGCAGTCTGAGCTCCAGAGAGGAGAGGGAATCCAGATAGCTTTGTGTTCAATGTGCAAGTGTCCATGCCCTTCGGCACTGCGCCCTCCCCATGCACTCTGAGGGTATCTAGGTCACCGCTCAGGATTCCTCTCTGGGGGCTGACACCTATAACGTTATCCTTGCAGCTTCTGCTTTGTAGGCTCCAAATGAGGTATTGGATCTGTCCCTTCGTTGCACAAAGGTAGAGAGACGTTACTTCATAAGAGTAAGTAGGCGTGCAGGCCTACAGAAGCGATGGATCTGTTTGATCCATCATGGGAAGTGGAGGATCTGTTTGATGAATCTCCCCTGGGCAGTGCCAGCTCAACACATACGCTTGGAGAAGGATTTATTTTGGAAGAAACACTTACGTTTAGTAAGTTTTAACACAGTCAATGGATCTATTAGTTAAATTCCACATAGGTGCCCACCCAGATGAGTCCCTCTTTGTAATATACTCTTGGCTAGCATGTTCCTCCGTTAAGAAGGAGCGACTGCATATTTCTGGCCGTGTCATCGTGAGCTGTGAATGACAAACCAAGTGACGTGTTTTATTTGATTTACAGCAGTGCCTGTGAATAGCTCAGCACTGACAGCCTGGGAGGAAAAGTGCCATTAAATGCCTTGGGATAGGCATAAGATAGGCCACAACACTGGAAGGTTTTCTCCAGCCCAGGCATTGTGCCTCATTTCTGAAGTTACCATCCCATTGACTTGTTTGCTGGGCTGTCACGTCAGCTATAGTGATGTTTTTGACGCCACTATATTTTGTGACATTTGTTCCTGAAAAAAATGGGAATAAGGTCACGCTAAGCAGCTGTGAATAGCCATCAACTTTCAGTCACCACCAGCCCAGACGGCATTTGAAACAGCAGTGCTGGGTGGGGATGAAAGGCTCTGTGTCCTACTGACAGTGCCTTCAGCCAAAGGTGGAGGCAGGAATGACAAGCCTGAGATGCAGATTTTAAATTGCAGGGACAGCACTTACTATGAAGACATTATTTGAAATAGTGTCTAGAGGGCAATAGGAGTGTGCTTAATTCTTTAAATTTATTTTTTCTTACTTCTGAAAATGTTTTTTTTAAAATACATTTCATGTTCTACATAAGGAAAAAGAAATATTGGTGATTGGTTTTGCTGCAGTATTAGCTGCAGATAAAATTCCCATTGACAGAAAAGCCTCCAGCCAGGGGTAAGGGACACTGTATTCCCTATGTGTACCAATATTCAAGTGGTGCTAAGGTTGGACCTACGGGTGTTTGGTGATTCTGATAAACCAGCCCACAGCAGCTCCTGTGTTACCTGCTCGGCTGCTCTCTGCCAGTGTTGGTAAAGTTGAGTGAGAACTTAAGCGAACTACTCCTGCTAAGTTAATTAGTTTAATTGTATGAAATTTTGAGGAGAAAGTCAGGAAGGGTTGTTTTGTGAGGTTAAAATATTGAGCATGTTTGGGAAGAGGAAACGCCCGCTTGTGAGAGCACTGATGCAATGCCTTGCTTGCTTCTCTGCATCAGGCAGGCTGATGGCTTGTACAAAAGTATCTGCTGAGCGTGGAAACGGTAACCATCTCCAGCAATTGTTTATTTGAGAAGGTAATGCTTGAAAGTGCAGCTAAATATACTCCTGTGGCCTTTCTTCAACCAAAATAATGTTTCAAATAACAAGCTCACTATTTTTACCTAATCAGTACTTTGCATCATTTCCCAGTTTCCTTCACAGACACCAAGCTTGCAGTTCACTTGAAGCCTCAGCAAAGCAGGAGAATTCCTTTCTCTTTAAAACAGCAAGGGAGTAGTTTACTCCTTACTCAGTTACAAATTACAGAATGTGAGTTCTGACTGATCAGGCAAAGCAGTTCACTATTAGAAAACCAGCCTGTAGAAAACCAATCGTCCCTCAGGTTTCCATGCACTCTTGAAACTTAAATTGCAAAAATCACTTCTACTTAGACCAAGAACCCAAGCCTCTTCAGTTTATTAGCAGAGACAAACTTCCCAACAACCATCCAGCTTCATGTCGTGTCTTTTCCTGTGCAGGGCCATAATACCTGAACAGCTATCCTGAATTTTAGGAAATACTGAGCTTTGCATATCAATTACAGTTTTCCTTATGGCTCATCCTTGTTGAATAAAATTGAAGAGAGGAACGCTGCTGAATGGCTGTTAGTGTAATAAAGAAAAGCCATTTTGAAGTTCTTGTTAAATTGCAATGGGTGTACAACTAAACTGAGATTTTAATTATATTTTTAATTAAAGAAGTAGCTATTATGTCATTGAATGTGTGCTGTAGCCAGGCCTAACAAATAGCAATATTACAAGAGATCGTTAAACTAGTTGTTAAAATTCCAAGTGAATAAGAGCTAGGGCTGGTGTGGATAAAAGATACAGCGATGCTGGGTAGGAGAAGGACATAACGAACGGAGTGAAAAATGCATTTGTCTCTGAAAGTTTGGTTACCGGTGGTGTTATGGGCTGTCATCATTTATTTTTATCTGTGAAAGAAAAGGAAGACAAATCTGGGACAATTTTTAAATAAGAAATATGGGTGAAGTTGTATCTGGGGTTTGCAAGTGAACAGCGATTCCTGAGATCAGCCAGTGTTTCTCATGAGCCTTAAGTGAAGCAGCATCTAGTCTGTCACATGCGAGAAGCCCTCCGCTCGCTCGGGGAGCAGTCAGATCTGCTACGCAGACCGGTATAAAGGGCAGGTCAGTGCTGCTAGGTCAGACCAGCGACAGCGTGGGAGTAGTGGCAAAAACCCATAGTCCTAGCTGCAGCGGAGCCGGCATTGGTGGCTTGCCCTGTGTTCAACCTGCAGCTTCCCTGCTACCCCAGCACCGATCCTCTCCCAGGCCCCTGGCAGGGATGCCTTGTGGTGGACAG
This sequence comes from Hypotaenidia okinawae, assembly GCA_027925045.1. Lineage (NCBI taxonomy): Eukaryota > Metazoa > Chordata > Aves > Gruiformes > Rallidae > Hypotaenidia > Hypotaenidia okinawae. The sequence continues at coordinate 48,756,348 of BSDF01000002.1, read as the reverse complement.
AAAGCAGTTTTTCAGACTCAGGTGGGGAAACCCCATCTGCCTGGGTAAATCCCTACAGCCACATTCTGCCCGTGCAGGTTCCCCATTTGTGCATGCAGGTGGCACAGCCAGCAGGATGGGTCTGTCCTTCACCAGCACCTTGTCTGAAGCTGTTGGTTGATGCTCTCCAGAAGATGTCTTAAATTTTTTTAGACTTAATTGGGAGTGCCTGCAGGCTGATAGTGCTCCTAAAGGCCTAATCCTTTCTCTTATCCTGGTTCCACCTTCACTGCTGAAGGGACCTTGCCCCGAAGCATTTTATTTGAGAGGGGAGAGGGGAGCACCCCGTATGGATGGGCATCGCAGCAGCCTGATGCTTGTGGCTGGCTGAAAGCTGCTCTGACCAGCGCAGCGCAACAGGGAGATGGGGTAGGCGATCTCGTGGGACTTTCTGTTCCATCCATTACGATTCCTGTGCGTACAAAGCCATTTTAATCCTTGCCATTCCAACACATTGCATCCACAGAAACGTGCTCTTAACAATGACACCGGGCACGCTGCAACACGGGCAAGTTTACAGCCAGACCCCGTGACTCAGCTGGACCATGTCAGTGTTTTAAATAGAGCATTTTAGAAATAAAACTACTTCTTGCTATGGATTTCATTGTTGAGCATGTTCTGAATGTCCTGTGTACATACAGCACACAAGGGCCGGTTTGTTAAAAGGCTTCAACAGATGTCAGTGCCCCAGACTTAGGATGTGTTAGAATCAGAGATATCTGTGACCTTTGTTTGACCTCATAGCTTTACGGAGCACAATCCAGTCTTCAGCGATCTTCCTCCCCCCACGACCTCTTCCTCTTTCAAGCGTGCAGGATAAACAAGGGGCACAAACGTGGCGAGTGTGAGGAACATGGCCAAAGTTAGGGGAAGTGTTCGGTAGAGATGTGAGCAGCCCTTAGGAGCAATGTCTGGTGGTGAAAGCACTTTCCCCCTTGTATTGCAACCCTGTCGCTACTGTTACCTGTGTCCTTCCTCTCCCCTTGGGAACTGGATTGCAAAACTGCCTTCTGTATCTAACGGGTGACACATAAAGAAAAGTGGCTCATTGTGAAATATAAACTGAGAGGGTCAGATACAAACCTCCAGAGACTAAAAATGTTTAATGGCCTGCAATCAGGATTTACCAATGGTTTGTACTTAAGTAAAGGCATTGCTGGGTTTTTTCTGGCACATGGGATACATTTTAGTTTCCTTCAGACCGGTCCCTGTTCCCTGTTCCTGCTTAGCTACAGGATGTTATGATTATAGATGCAGCGATGCTGTTGTTGCAGAACTGCTGCTGATAAATTATGGGGGGATGGCAGCTGTGAATACAGCTTCTCTTGTGATTTAAGATGGGGATGTGAAGGCGTATCGCCCAGACGCTTGATCAGTGGTAAGTGGGGCCAGCCACGGCATGCTAAAGCTTAAATATCCTTGCCAGATTTTGGGATCAGAAGTTGTCATTTCAAGCATCAACTCCGGTACTGACATAATCAGCTGCCCTGGTCCTCCTCTTTTCTTTTTCCTTTCTCTTTGGCCAAGATTTATTTACCTCTGCAGGCAGGAACTGACACACAAACTTTTTTTTCCACAGTAACTTTTTTAGGTACAGGAGCTTCTTCCATAAGCTGACAAGTATTAGGTGGCTGGCTGCACCACAGAGCTGCAGGACTTCATGTCTCGTCCCCCATGACCTTCCCCTTTGCCTGCTGAACTGGTCAGGAGATGCGCGGCCCGAGGCCGCTGTGTTTATGCTGCTTAAGGCTGGAGAAACAATAAGCCGGTCATTACGGATTAGCATGATAAAACACACCGGCAGCAAGATGGGCTATAACCAGCATTCCCACGGCACAGAAGGGCATACAGCTTTGGTCAGTCAGCCCCCTGCCTTGTAGGTGACAGTCCTGTGCAGGTAGTAGTCCTAATGACTGATGGGGGGCGAGGAAAGCTTCAACACCCATCTAACTGCTAACGCTGCAGTGATTTTAACCCGGCTCCTCTCAGAGAACCCCCCTATGTCCTGCTCTGAAGGCTGATACAAGCTGGGTTATTTTTTTCCCTCAAGTGAGAACTGAAAACGACCATCTCCCCAAGATCTCCCTGGAATTCAGATTAAATGGGGCTTCTATTTGCGTTGGTGCTAGGGATGAAATCAGGATTGGCAGACTGTGGTGCGTGAACTTGCACGCGTACGGGTGCTCAGAACAAGAGTGAATCTTGGTAATTAAGCTGAGACATTTTAGACAGTCTGTGCCTAAAATTCAGTCCTCTTCAGTGAAAGGGACTTTCTTTTGGGTCTCTTTAACGTCTCATTCCTTCTACAGTTGTAATAAGTGCTGTAACTTGTTTCCCTCTCCCCTATCCCGCACAAAGTGACAGAGAAGAATTTCATGCTAAGCCTTTGATAACGGTTCTTTCTTTTTGTTCCAGGTAACTTCAAACGAGAAACGCTCCAAGAGCCTGAAGAATGATGGCGATGCTCTTATCCAAACTCTGGAGAGCCTGGTCCAAACTGCCAGGTGAGTTCCCTCAGGCTACCAGGAATTTCCAAGGCTAAGAGCACTCTCCTCCTCTTTTGCCTGTGATGGTCTTCTCCTGTAATCCCCTTCCGTTCAGTACAAGCTTCTCAGGTTTCTGTCCCTGCCATCCCCCTCCCCTTCCCTACTCTGCTCTCCTCCAAACTCCTCTCCTTCAGAGCTTGCCATGTTTTGGCAGGGGCGGCAGGCTTTGATCCCCGGCTGCGGGGAGCCGCAGTGTGCTCCGCAGTGTGCTGCACAGCCTGGCTCGGTGTGCACACACGTGTGTCGATTCATTTAAATTATGGGTTTTTTTAAATACCTTCTTTTATCCTGAGCGCTTGGCCCCTCTAACCGGATGCTGGTCAGCGGTTCTCGGCGGAGTGGGCTGGATGCACAATGCGATGTTTGTGCCGTGTTTTAAAGTGATGGCGCTTCCTGTGCTGGCAAGCTGATTACTTTAAAAGGTGCAGCTAAAGAACAGAACTGCTTTTGTTTAAGAACACCCGTGGCTTCTCTGGGAAGGGACGAGACTTTGGGGAATGCTGTGGTCTCCTCGGTGTGAGCAGAGGTGCTGGTCCTAACAAGTCTGGCCAAACCTCAGCTCATCTCCTATAGACTTTCCCTCACCTAATACCTTGTGGACATAGGAATGAATGAATTGCTGTTCTCTGCCCCTCAAAACAAATTTTACACTCCTGCTGTGGGCTGTTAGGCTGCTTTTCACTCCTGGTTGAACTGAATTCATGGAGAAATCATAATTTATAGATCAATTTCTGAAGCACTAATAGAAGTCTTTTCTGTGCTGTATAAGCAGGGTTTGTGTGGGTGAGTGCCTGGGAAAATTTGCTCCTCAACATTATGGCAGGGTGTACCCTGTGTTAGAAGGAAGGGAGGATGTGGGCAGACGTGGAGAGGAAATGTTGGGACATGGTTGAGCATAAGGAGGTGCACACTGAGGACTGACCGAACCTGTCTAGAACAGTCTGCAATCCCTCTCGCGTACTCGGCTGCTGACTCGTAGGTTTTCGTATAACACATTAAATTATCTAACTTAAAACGTCAGCTCTCCCCAGGGGAGGCACTGGCACCACTGCTGAAGGTGACAGTGGGGAAAGATGGGGGTTTCTTCTTTCAGAGCTAGTTTTCACTGTGTTGTAGCATTTTGGCCTTTGGTATATGCACTAGACAGCCCGGTCGCTGTCTTTGAGTCTCCTTCCCCGACTTCCTCTAATTGCGCTGTCTACACATTTCTCTATTGGAAACCTGCGTATTACAGTGCCCACAGTGAACAGCACCCTCTTATGTGGCACAAGATGCTCAGTAAACTGAATTCTAGCTGATGCCAGTGGTGAGTGTTTTGATACATTAGGATAAGCCCAGTTCCTCTGCTATGCCCAGCTTGTGCACTGCAGCAGCAGCAATGGAGCTTCCCAGAGCTCATGGATTTTATTTCCCTCCTCCCCTTCTTTAGGGAGCACGTTTCCCCGTCCATCTGTCTGCAGAAGAAACTGGGAGGGGTTCAGACTGTATCTTGGGGCTGTCATGGACGCAGATCAACAGTGGGTAGGCAGGAGAAGCCTGGGGTTAGCAAGCCTTAATCAGCTTTAGCTGAATGGCCGTTCTGTTTATGGAGTTTATAGCTGTTCTGCAGTCTCCCCAGATGCCCTTATGTGGCATCTTTCCCAGAATATTCCTCATGACCTAATAAACTTGGTCTCCTCACCTGTGCTTTGAACCCTGGTAAGAAGCCTCACTCTGTATCTCATGCAGAATTGGAAATGTTTTAGGGAAGGTGACAACCGAGATCCTGGATCTAGGCCATCCTCTGAGCAGTGTAACCTCCCAGGCCCTTCCACCCCCACCCCATCCTGGGGTTGCAGGGACTGGGGAGTGGTTTTGCTTTGCCCTGTCCTTTGCAGACAGGGTTCTAGTCCTCCACTCTGCCTGCTTGGAGGAAGGAGGACACCAGCCCAGCAGTCATGTGCTGGGAGAGGGGCACTACTTGGCCCCCAGGCTGCTTTCGGTGCTCTCCTGCTGCTGTGGATTGCCCAACTCCTCCCCAATACCTCCTCAGCTAGTTGTTGGAGGCAGTTTTGAGAGCGACACATCACCCCACCCGTTCTGCTTAGTGGCTCCGTGGAATCAAATCTGCACTTTAAAACATGGGATTGTAGCCATTGATTTTTCAGTGAAGGCAGTTGCCAAGGCTCATTTGGTTCAGATAACTAAATGTTGTGTTTTCAACTGCTGCTCGTTAAGACATCAACTTACATAGTGAGAACTGATCATTTGGAATACCTGGCTGGCTGTGTGCTCCCTATAACGTGTGGTGTCGGTAGGTAGTTGTCATTAGCAGCGACAAAGGAAGTTGCAGGTTGTTCTACTAGTGTGCTAAGCCAAAGGCAAGAGATGGCAGCCTGCAAAAAACCAAACCAACTGACCAAATATTCTTGTTTCTGTGGAGTAGCGGTAACGTGTTGGAGCCTCCGTTCCACTGCTGGAAAAGCAGAAGGAAAAATGAAGCAAAACGTGCCTAACAGAAACTTTGGTGAGGAAGCAAAGGGGGAAGATCCCACCCTTCAACCTGAACCCTGCAGTGCTGCCTGCGGTGGGGCAGGTGGCCCACACCTTGAGTGGAAGTGGGGGCACTGCCGTGGTGAGGGCTATGTGTGAAGGCACATGTTTCTGTCACACAGGAAGCGTGCATTGCAGGATCACTGGGGAATGGGTGGTGGTGATGATGACAGGCTCTTTTTGCAGAGGAGATGGGTTGAGGTAGCAGTTACTGTGAATTTGGGCTGAAACTCGTTCTTACACCGGATTTGCTACAGGGCAGGATCAGGAGCTGCGTGTTGCTGCTTTAACCAAGGCAGGGCGTGCGTGGCAGGTAACAGCCAAGAACCTTCCAGAGTAGAGAGAAAAAAAAAGGCCCACTGTGGGATTTGAACACAACGTTTTTCCCCTGAGGATGTCTCACAGGCATTACTGGTTTTAATCCCTAGCTCTCATGCTGATGTTGCTGTTGCTTCCCTGGTATTTGAAATCCTGAGAGCCGTGGGACATGAAAATACCCAGCCTACCAAGTGAAGGGTTTCCGACCGGCTGACCGAAAAACCCACGTTGTGGATACTGCTCCGGGCCTTACTCCTGCAGGAACATCTCCAAGTGAGCAGAGCAGACCTCACTCCAGAAGCTGAGCCGTAGCTGTGTGTACAACTTACGTGTAACTTTGGGGGAGGGTTGGTTGGGGTTTTTTTGGGGCGTGGAGTGGTATTTTGAGTGGGGTTTCTTTTTTTTTAAAACGTTAGGATTAATTAGTATTGCTTTACCTTGCTGGCATTAAGTGACGTAGCTCAAATATTTGATAGCCAGTTTGGAAAAAAATGTAAATTAAATAGTAAAAGTTATTTCACAATACAAAGTGTTTCACTGTTTTAAGCTGCTGCTGGACACGTTCCTCCAGCCCTTGAGTTTTTTGACCAGGTGAAGGCCAGTTAAGAGGTGACCTCATGTCTGTGACTGGCAGTGTTCATCATCTTGCACAACCAGCCCCAACCCCTGGGACCCCATGGAGGTGGTACATATCCGTGACACGTATGCATGAGTCTCATCAGGTGCTTCCCCAGCAGTGCAGGCTCTTTTCCAGTGGGTCTGCATGCGCCGGTGCTGCCTCACGCTGCACAGCTTAAGCTGTGTTGGTGTAACAATGTCACCAGCCACCAAGGCCGGTGGCCACAGCTCTGCTTTGACAACAGGAGAGCTGAGCCTGGCACCTTGTAATTTGTCCTCAGGGTAAGGTGATACCCTAGGAAGTCACCAAGCTGTGTTAAAGGCGTTAAATTCCTTTTCTCTCTCCTGCACCCCATGCCCTGAGCTAAGCCTGCTACCATGACCACTTCTGTTAATGTTGGTCTTTCCACACAACAGCATGTTCCTGCCACACCTGGACAGCCCAGTTCTCGCAGGCAGACACCCCTAGGTAAACAAACTGATGGTACCTTATGTGTTTGACATCAGTTTTCTACTTTAAGTGTCACCATCTTTTTCTAAGCTTAACAGCCAGAGTTAGAGCTGGAGTTCTGGGAACAGCTCGCTGCGGGCTGCCCTGTGATAACATATTTGAGTGTAACAGCCTTCCAGCGTTAGCATGGCTGAACTGCCAGGTGAGACTTGCCCCTCTGCATTCACCGGGTCTCTGCTCCGCACACCCTAAACAGCTTGGTGTGTGGTTTCATTCAGCTCCTAGCATCTTGGGCTCCTAAAATAGGAACCATGGTCCTCACAGCCACACCCCCCTTGCTGTGCTCAGGTGTGTTTGCTCTCAGCCAAGGCCCCAGTACCAATGAATGGGGTGGCAACACAAGGAGAACTTTCCCTGCATCCAGCTACCCTGGTGCCACCCGAGCACCAAGCCTGTCCATAGCCTGGCACAGTAAAACCAAGGACACCTGAAACAGGGTTAAGCTACTGAACCAGGTTTGTAGGCAAAGGGTCTCCAGCTGAGCCTTGCGCCAATGCGCCTGGAGAGCTGAGGTAAGGGGCTGCTCTCACTTCTTGGACACGGGGCTCTAAGAGGTAGCAGTTCCTTGGCAGGAGGGAATAGGTAAGTGGTTCTTGGCTCCCTCTGCTCAGGATGTAGGTTTTTGTGCAATTCAGGAGAATTTTCAGAAAACTTGTTATCATGCAAATGCACTTTTCTGCTGTGAAATAATTAGACACAGAGTGAATTAAAAGTTTACTTTAATTTTGAACCATTTTATAACTGCATTTTTCTCATGAAGCATCTGTATCACAGCAGGCTACAATAACTTTGGGATAAAAGGCAACTGGTAAACTGTCCAATACAAGGTTCCAAATAAACAGTTCTTACTGGCCCCTACCCAGACATATCCCAGATAAAGTTTTTGATCAAAAACATGAAATAGATCCACCTGCTTATTTTAAGCATATTAAAAAGGAAACTAATTGGACCATTTCTATTTGTCTAGTTTTTTATACAAAAAGGCTACACAATGTTACACTTTATTCAGAATACATTTAGAGCGATTATGAATTAGTGTTCTACACCTTTACTCAATCCTTAAAAATTAGAAACTGCTGTAGCATATTCACTAGAACTATAACGAGAGACTTTAAAAAAAAAACCCTAACAACAATTACTGCGAAAAGAAAGGCTACTTCCAAAGCAAGCAAGGTCAGTACCATTACAGAGATTTAAAAAAAATAATAAATTTTTAACAAGCAAGGCTAGGGTTTGATAAATTCCATCTTGCAATTCATTCTTGTGCATTCTTCGTTTCTTGAATCACTCCCAAAATCCATTTGTATTATTACTCCTCGACCAAAAAGGACCAGAACAAAAAGTTTACTTCAATTGTTCCCATAGGAAACTCAGCTTGGTTAGTGTGTCAGGCACTTTCTGAGATACTAGCCCACCCCTCGAGCCCTCTCAGCAACTCTACAGGCCAATCAACGCAAGTTCATTCAGATGATACAGCTGCAAAGAGAAAAAGAACACAAACAAGCTGGTGTCAGCGTTCCTGGGTAGAGGGCCGCTCTCACAGCGTAACACTGCGTGAAGCCAGTGCACAAGACATTACAGTTAATCACTTCCACGCTTCACGGCAGAAGTCAGTCTGGAGTGTACCGATCGTGTGTTTCCAGAGCGTGTTTTCCCTGGTCTGGCGCACCGGGACCCAACTGAGCCAATCCCTCCCTGCCAACCAAGTCCTCAGTCCACTCATCTCTTTTTTTCTCTTTTTTTTCTTTTTTTTTTTTTTGTTTTTTTTTTTAAATTCAAGGTTTGAGCTTCTTACCTAAAGGATGATTTACAGGTCAGTATCGAACCAGGCCAACTGATTACTGTCACCTGGAGGCAGCCCATCCATAAGGTCCTGGGCATGGCCCAGATCTGGCAGGCCATCAACTGGGTAGTCAGCACCAGGGTGGTGGCCACCCATTTCATGTTCCATCATAGGGTCCATACCCAAGGCATCCTGACCGTATCCGCCAGAGTGGAAAGAACGGTAGCTAGGATCTAAGAAAGTTAAAGGTGGCAGAGGGAAAAAAAGCATAATGTTAACAGAGGTTAGATGCATCGGAAGCTGCAAGTATCAGTGTGTGAGAAGATCTGTGTAGCCATCTAATTTTTGTCTAGTTCAGCCAAGTTCAAACCCATCTGATGCCTGCCCTTGATGGCTGTTCCATTGTTCAGAACAGCCTTACAGTACGGTTCTGCAGACAAAGCACACTGCAGTCAGAAGCACGAGCAGATTCCAGCCAAGCCATTAGTCTGCACAATCGACAGTACTAAAATTCAACAATACTGCAGCAAAACCAGGCTCCAAGACTGTAGACTTGCTTCTGAAAGGCTAGTCAAAAATAGCTTAGAGTCCTTAGGGATAGGCTTGCGTTCAAGTCTATAGACACTCACAGACTAATACATTCAATACCAGCTTTTGTTTTAAAGAAAAACTGCAGTATTGGAATTGTCAAGTCCATTTGTAAAGAATTTAAAAGATTTCTGGGAACAACAGCTCAGCAGGAGGTTCTCCCACAAGACTCAGACAAGAGACACCAGTTTTGCTCGTTCATACAGCTCCCATTTCAGTGCTGCCAGTGGTGTTGCAGAAACTGGTTATTTGAACTGGCAGCTCCCCATCTGCCTGTCAGTTTGCAATACCTTGCTGAAGAGTAATTCACTCTCCATTCATTTGCAGTTCTCCTTTAAAACCTATTACTTGACTTCATCCAACTTAAGTTTAGTCAAGGGGAACAGAGGAGACATACCATCTGGGCGGTATCCAAGAGGCTCTCCCTGGGCACCAATATCAAGTCCGAGATCTGCTGTCTGGATGTACACAAAAAGTTACAAAACAGTTTTAACGTCAGGTTTTTGAGCCAGCACTAGAAATTCTGAATTTAAGAAGTTTCAAAGCTTGCCCCTTTTTAGCAACTCTTCTGCAGTGAGCACCACAGCACGGTACTTCTGTGAATATGAAATGCCTTTTGTCAAAGCATCTGCATCCAATGTGTAACAACCAGATTTAGTCAGAGGAACCCATAGGTCACTGTAAGGAGGGTTCTGCTTGGGAATGAAATAAGGGGCAGGCGTAGGAACCCTCCTCCTTGGGTCTAGCTGCCTGACTCCTGCAAGTCAGCTGCTCTGAGATTCCCAAGCCAGCAATAAGGTCCAACTTGAGAGCTCTGAAGGTACCTCCCTCAGTTTGTCCGAAAGTAGCTGCCTAACTCGTATCAGAGAGATACTCCATTGTAGCTGTTTTCTCACCTCACTGTGGCAGATACAGCCACAGTTTGTTTTCAGTCTCAATTGACTATGTGGCCGTTTCAGCACAAAAAAGGCAGTGTGTGATTATCATCCTGCCAGCACAGTTAGTCTGAAAGCTCAGTTCAAAGGAGAACACAAGTGGTATCCACACCCCAAGACTGTCACAGTCCTACATGGTTTGCTTGATAGAAGCCTCATGGGTTATGTTCTATGCTTATGCTTCCTTCCTACTACTCAGGCCTCAGTTTTTGCATTCAGAGTTCGTTAGGTTCCAACAAGCAGCACAGAGCTGGTATTCACTGATGGAATCTACACTTCACTACTGGGCAGAGGGAGGAGCGGGAAGCAAGGTCTCCCCACAAGGAGCCATTAATACAAAGACACAACTCACCTCATTCCAAGCCATTGGCTCAGTCCGGAACAGAGAGCTTGTCAATTCAACTGAAAGTCGCTTCTTATAGTCCTGTGGTTTGTCCTCAGACATTCTGAACAGCACCGCAGCTGCGTATGTCGCTGTTGAGAGGAAGAGTGAGTTCAGCACAGGTTGAGCCTTCTCACTTTTCCAACACACATCTGAACCCTGCCTTTCCAGTTCACTTACCAACACCCTCATTCCTAGAATGAAGCAGTTCTGTTAAAGGGGCAGTTGCACCTTCAGCTTCAATTGCTTCAGCTGCTTCCTTGTCTTGAGCCAGTTCACAAAGTACACCTGCAGCTACTCTCTGGATATTCTCAATAGGAGAGTACAACAACTGCAACCAAAAGACAAGGGTTTCCTTAGCTCTTCTACTTGAAATGAGCTCTTCAGCACAATGTCTTAGCAATTCTACCAAGGAAGCTTAAGAGCCATTTCCCTCATTCTCCTAGTACGTGCTACAGTGTTTTCTTGAGCCCTTGCTTACCTGCACGAATAGTGGAATGGTATTCAGGCCCCTGATTACGATGCGATTATGAACATCACGTGCAAGAATGTGCAGGGCTCCGGTGCAGCCCTCGACAATTTCTTCCATGCGCACACCCTCCTAGGTAGGGACAGGAAAGACACCTTTTGAACTTGAGACGTTGCAAGCTATCTTTTAAAACAACTGTCAAAAAAGCTGATCAACCTTGACCACAAATCAACTAAAGTTGTCCCCTGCACGCACCCTCTTGCCCAACAGGGTTCATATCCACTGCTAGCCTTCAAACTTCACAAGAAACTTCTCCCAGTGCGCCCATTTTTATTCCTGTTCATTACAAACTTTGTGTCTGACATCACTGGCTTTTTGTCCACCCAAGCTGAAGTAGCTTGGCAGTTTAAGTTCTGAACAGTGGTTACTGGTAACAAATAGGCCCTTCTGCCTCTTCAAGTATTAACTGCGCCCCTGTACCACCAGGCATTCCTTCCACTCCTTAGCATGTTTAATGGGGCAAAAAGATAATGATCATCTTGCCACAGTGACCTTGGTCTTAAATGGGTAACAAGTATGGAGCCTGTACAACTTCCCAGCACTTCCACAGCTCCAAGCACCCTTGAAAACACGCCAGAAGCTAAGAGAGCCTGCTTAGACCATACTTCTGCAAAGAACAAGGCAGTTCTGGCTTGCTGGTAGACAGCTATTTGCCTGGTCAGAGCGAGCAAACCCAGTATTTCTATTATCTACAGCATTCAGAAATAAATGGTGAAAGTAAGATAAGAACTACAGGTCTGGCATTGTTATCTAGTTTGTTATTTAAAGAAAAGCTTCACGTCTGCAGAGACGGAATGAGGAGCATGCGAATGAGAGGAGACAGACAGGCAACAGCTACGTAGACCAAACACCACATGGCTGGGACACTCTGGCACCTGAGGAGTTCTACAGGTAATTGCAGTGAAGAGTGGTCACTTACCACAAACTGCTGTTGCGTTCCGCCCATGGAAGTGCGTCGCTGGGTGTCTTGATGTGCTCTAACCAGCAACTGAACTAACCTTGGAATAGCACCTTGTTCACGCAGCGGGGCGTGGTTTGCAGGGCAGAGCGCGAGATTGCGGATCAAACCCACAGTGGCCTGCAGTTCAGAAAGGGGGAGGGGGGAATAAAAGAGCATGAGGGGTGTGCTTGCTGACAACGGTTTGCTTCACCAGTTGATCCCAAATGCTTAAATCTTTTAAGCGACAACACACTAAGCTGCTCAGTGAACTTTCCCATTAGACAAGCTATGTTCCCAAACACCTCGAAAACAGGTCTCCACAGTTAAAGTTACATTTTAAAAAGCACCAGTTTTCAGCTCCCAAAGCCGTTAACTTTTATTTACCTTGATCAAAGGCCAGTGTGATGGCGGGTGCAACAGTTTAACCACCACTGGGAGCCCGTAATGGAGACGTACTGCATTCTGAGCCATCTCAGCTTCTTGGTGTCTGCTGGTGAGGTGACGGAGCGCACAAATAGCAGGTTCTGTGATGTCTTCTCTGTCTCCAGCCCGAAGAACTGTGCGCACAAGAGCCTCAATGCCACCAACTTGGCATACCATCATTTTGTTCTTGTAATTGTTGCAGGTAAGGTTAGAAAGGATGCCAGCAGCGCACGTCACAACATTAATGTCATCTGACCCTAAAAGCTGAACAAGAGTTCCCAGAAGGCCTTCCATTCCCTCCTGCACAAAAATAGAGGCAAGAAAAATTCAGTCTCTCTTCCACTATGTTGGCTTTTGATCCACAGCCCTTAGAAGAGACATTTACCTGCTTTGTTGCAGCATCTGACAGATTTCGCAGAGTCCAGAGACAGTTCTGGACAAGACGCTGGCTTGGATCTGTGAGGTGGAGACCCAAAGCCTGCATCCCACCTAGAAGACAGCACAGATTTGACACAATTACTCATCAGCGTAAGGTGCATCTCTCATAAGCTTCTGGATCTGTCTTGGCATTAGTATCACAATGGAGCCAGGCCCTGACCCTTTATCACACAGGAGAAAACCCTGAGATCCTTTTTGTGACACTGCACCCTTTAAATGCATGCGTATTCTTTAGGGACCATCCTGACAATGCTCAGCCTCTAAGCCATCCAGCTAACAACAGATCTGCCTTTTATACTTCTGTCACTAAAGGCCTCCAAAACTAGTTACGGGCTGAAGGACCAAGCCAAGTTTAGTTCTGGTGCTTCTGTTGTAGTGTGAAATGGATTGATCCTGTAGTACCGAACAGCATTTTAAGTCATCATGGGCAGCAAGTAACTTACCAGCTTCAACAATAGCAGGTTTGTTGCTGGAGCAGACTGACAACACCTTCAGCACTCTACTTGTGGTCCACAATAGTTTCTCATAAGTATAGGTCCTCATTATGTTTACTAGAGCCTGGGGTCCACCACTTGCCAGAATAATCAGCTGAAAGACAGCAAAAGTAACGTTAATCCATCGCTTCCTGTGTGTGTCAGCAGGCAGCCATTGCTGCTGGCTTACATGTGTCACAGGAAAACCATTCACATTGGCTGCTCAGGTCTGTCAGCTTTGCAGTCTCACTATAAGTATGACTGTACTTCCACAAAGTAATTCCTGTGTCCCCCACCTTTTGCAAGGTCAGGAGTGACCAGCAACAGCTCAACGTGGCTGAAGATCCAGAATAAGGTCAGTACACAGGAATTATGAAGTCATTCACAGCAGGCTTTAATGCTTAAGTGTTTCAGTAGCAGAGGCACTTACCTTGCTTTCCTGATTGCCATACGCTAAAATCTGAAGGCAGTCTGTTGTGATAGCCAAGAATTTGACGTTTGTCTTGTTGAGCAAGGCAACCATCTTCTGCAGCCCGCCAGCGAGACGGACAGCCATTTTGGCTCCTTCTTGATGTAACAGGAGATTGTGAAGAGTTGTAATGGCATAGAACAGCACAGAGTCCACTGGGGACCTAGAGAACAAAAGAAAAACACCCTTGTGAGTACCTCCACCTACCAGTACCACTAAAAACCCAGAGTATCTTAGCAGTCTACATACCCAAGCATTTTAACCAAAGCAGGGATGCCTCCTGATTTGAAGATTGCCAACAAGCCTTCACGGTGATGTGAGAGATTGTGTAGTGTACCTGCAGTACAACGAGCCGTTTCCACATCGTTTGTGTTCTGCATGGTACGTACAATAGCAGACACCATTTGAGGAGACCTCATGATGGCATGGCGAGAGGCTTCCTTTTTGGATAACTGATGAACCATAACTGCAGCCTTGTTCACCACCACCTACAGAAATATTTGAAGAAAGCTTTCAGTTTTAAGGGCACTGAAGAAGCCCCACAGGCAAGATACACCAAGGCAGAGAAAATGCTGACCTGGTCCTCATCATTCAACAGTTTGGTCAGCTCTGGGATTGCACGAGTTGCAAGTTCAGCATCATCTTGGTAGTTTATCAAATTAACCACAGCATGTTTTAACATCTGGGATGGTTCAGCCAGGCGTTGCACGTTAGTTGGATGAGCAGCATCAAATTGTGTGGATGGGATTTGCATTCCTTCATCCAGCGTTTCAGGGAACATCGCTGCGCGCACTCTCTGAGCTCTAGTCATTGCATACTGGCCATCAATATCTGAAGAACAAAGCAAGCTGTTACCTCAAACTAGGACTAAAACCCTCACCTTCTGAATTAGCAGTAACTCAGTCTTTAGGTTTCTGTATTGTTAAGCTGCATATCTACACAAACTAGTGTAAGAGAAAAGGCCTTACCAGCAACTTGCTCCTGGGTGAAGGACTGGGAGAATCCTTGCTCCCACTCATACAGGACTTGCGTCGTGTCCACATCTTCCTCTTCCGGATTCCCCTTGCCACTCAAGGAAGGAGCAGTTGTTGTGGCACCGGAATGGATACCAGAGTCCAGGTATGATTGTTGCTGCCAATGACTGACGGCTGCTTTTCTGTCTGGCTCCATTGCCATATCCAGCTCCATCAAGTCAGCTGTAAGAATTTGTTAACAATTAAGCTTAGTTTAATTACTCCAGCATGTATTAATCCTTCAAGAGATGACACAGATTTTAAAAGACAATGAAGTGTTATTATCAACTACCTCAGCCTTGCAGAGGTAGCACTGCAAGTGAGACGGCAGTTTTAAACTGAGGCTTTACGTTGAACCAATGCAGGCGTCTAAAAACCTAACTAACAGGCAGCACAATCACTACTATTCTGACTTAGCCTACTGCTTAAAGGGTCCCTTTGCCACACACTATGATTATGTACTTGACTGTACTTAAGGGATCCAAAACGCTTACAGTGACAAACTTATCTGCAGATTTGAGTTCCAGTGTAAGGTACTAATTACTGTAGACAACCAGAACTTACTCAATCCAAGTGACTTTAAGAAGTTTAAAAGGGGTAAAAACAGAACTTGAGATGCATTATATACCTTGGGTTGCCATGTTCCTTCTTGTGCTCACAGAACTCTTTCCTGCTACCTTTCAGAGACCCTAAAAAAGAGCAAGGTTAGAACTTAGTAAACACTAATCAGAGCTAGTAAGGCAGCATTTCATATTAGAACACTAGAACCACACACTAAGACTTCACATATCTTGCCATTTCATTACTACACTGAGTATACTGAAATGCTAATTAGCAACTCCCCATGGACAGAGATGCAAAATACTTTTCTCTTCTTAAAGAGAAAAAGAACTTAAGATTGACCACAACAGAGCCAGTCTTTACTACTCTATCCTTGCATAAGATGAAGTCCAGACATTAAATAAATTCCACAGTGTAGACATGCCACAAAGACAAGGGCTAAGTGTCAGACATGCCCATTTCTCTGGAAGACAGCTACTCTAAGATACTGGCAAAACCAATATGGGGCTACAACATAGATTTTTGCAAGGAAAGCTGAAATGACCATTTAAGGCAAGCTGCTGTTATTTCAGCGGTACAGAGATTACCTGAAGAGTGAACCCCCTCTTTTAGTGCTTTCCTGTACTGCAAGAAGGAAGGTTTCTTGCTACACAAAATGCTCTTCCTTGGAAGTTAAACTGAGAATTGAACCGGCCTTACAAACAAATGCTCTCCCCTTCAGTTGCACACATTAAAGTCACCAAAGCTCACTTTTTAAATTTTGCAGTAAACCAAGCTAATTGGGAGCAAGAAGCTGACATTGATCAAACGCCATATCAAAATCTTTGGTATGCACCTCCATTTGCTATCACCAAGCAGGTACAGAATTACCACAAACACGTAGCAGCCTCTTCACTAACCCACAAAGAGAAATCCGAGGCTACAGCTTCACAACGGGTCACTCAAAACCTGCCATACTTTTATTTCACTTGCTCCCCTTCCCCCATAGTCCAACACTGTTTTCAGCACAGACACAGAGCTGGTGACAGACTATTCTGGAAGCTAGCCAAGCAGAAACATTTCTAGTGGTAACTAGTGCAGTGAGCAAAACCATCTCTTCCAGCAATCAGGTGTTCCGAGCTATGCTGATCAAAACATTCCTAGACAATGAAGTAGAGGCAAGCCACTAATCTCTTTAAAGGACAGGTTTGCAGTCGTGTCAGGAGAACAAAGTCCATTCGACACTATGTTTGTGCAAAGGCAGATTTCCCAGTTTCAGAGGTTCCCCGAGTAGCTTTTAGAAAATCATAATTAAACAGAAGACAGGCCTGCAGTTTAAAACTCTCACTGAATAGGTTAGGCAGCTCTGAGGCACGCTTGTGTTTCACTGCTTCTGAGCCAGCTGCAGGATACTCCAGCAGCTCCCGAGCAAACGTGTTCCTCAGCTGTACAAACGCCAGTGCTGTCTGTCCTGACTCTGCACTCCTGCAACTTCTGGCAGGAACCCTTCCCTGGCTCTTTTCAAACGGACAGACCTGCATCTGTGGCAGAAAAGCAGCCTTTAGCTGAATTAAGACATAACACAACATGCAGCAAGTACCCCGCTTACACAGTTGGAAATACTTAGGTCCCTACACCAGTCCTACTCCACAGACTGGGAGAGACTGGCCAATTCAGTCTGCTCCTCACAATCAGCACAGAGAATGCACTTTTTGTATTTTTTTTTCCCCCAGTCCCTTGAACACTGGATTCTTCCAACTCTATTGGGGGTTCGGGAGCAGCAGTGGTAATGGGAAGGAAGAACCAAGCCCTGCTGTCCACCATTAAGACAAAAACTCACAAGTACTGAGTTGGAAGAAATGCCTACACGAAAGCTTGGTAACTTCCTGCTGGTCTTATGCATTTCTTGGTCAGCCCCACTAGCACCACAGCAACCCAAGTGGAATAGCACTAAAAGTAACATCTGTATCCTTGATCCCCCTCATCGTCACTGTAAGCCAGATGTGACATTCCCAATAGAACACTGAACAAGATCTAGCTGCTATATGTGATCTGCAATGTGCTCAGCATAAAAGATGATCTGTTTTTACTGTAACCTTTCCCGTCTCCTCCTATTAGGAGGCTGCTAATAAAAATGTTACACTAAAGTTTCTTTGCAAGAGTCCCCTCTGTCTCTTCCTGATGGTTAGGATGTGTATTACTGTGACAATCCAACGTCACAAACTAGTTTTGAAGTTAACATACCAGCAGATGAACCAGCCAAGAGCATTTACTATTCTTTGAGATATTTACTACAGCTTCAAATGCAAATATGCAATACAGGGCTTGGAAACGACTTGTACTCTTTCACTGTTGAATTCTGCACACCTGAAGGCAGCTGACCTACAGCAACTACACTCTGAAACACCTGGTTTAATTTAAGGAGCCTGAAGAGATTGGAGGAGTAGATGTTCCATTTGGTACAACCTAGCGTATCAGACTAGCCACTGAATTGCAGCACTATTCCAAAATAAAGCTGAAGAACATCTACAAAATAGCAGTGAAGAATACCAAACCAAGTGTGCAGCACTGTGTTACTAATCACATACTCAGTCTCTGAAATGCTCACCTTTTATCAGCCCACTAGCTGCACCTCAAAGTTTCTAAAATCTTAATCACTGGCGTTTCACACACCCCTAGCGCCCCAGCAATCCCAGGTAGCATTTTGGTTGGGTTTTTTTTTTTATTTAGAAGGGAAATTGGTTTTAGTGCTAACAAATTGAAATAGCTGAGGACTGACGGTAGCCAGGGAAAAGGGTCCCTTTGTTTTTAGGGTTTCTGTAACTGAACTTTCTCCCTGATTTTCTTTCCCATTCTCTTCTCATTCTGCAAGGGGGTAAATAAACTGAGTGCAAATGGGCTGCTGACTTGCCTTCCTGTGTGTCACTCACAAGGTTGACTGCTCCAGTTACACAGGTAACAACAAGCCCGTACCACATACAGTTCATTTTCTTGACAGAAACTGGATCAATACATCACATATGGGAGTGAGATGGGGGAGTGGAAACAAACAAAAAAACCCTGCTAGAATAAAGCTTGTAGTCTTCCACCATGAGGCATATCTCAGCTCCTTCAGCTCAAACTCCGTGTTCAAGTTTATTGGAAGACATATGACTAGTGACATTGGATTGTCACAGTAATACACATCCTAACCATCAGGAAGAGACAGAGGGGACTCTTGCAAAGAAACTTTAGTGTAACAGCAAGCTTCTGTAACCCTCACCACTTTTAAAAGACTATCTGATACAATTCAAGTCTGAGTTTTGACAAATGTCATGTTACACAGAAGTCTGCATGAACTTCTGCCAGGAGCTACGGGACTGTTAACTTCTTAAGTCTCCTCCCCAACACTATCAGCTTGTTTAGCAAGCAAGATCAGCTTTGGTTTAAAGAGGTGGGCTTTTTAAAATGTATATATATTAACTTCCTCATCTGAAGAGCTGCCCAAGACAGTGCACTAGACTGCATCAGCCCCAACCTTACATCTGAATTCTAAGGCAACTGAGAAAGAGAGTTCTGCAAGCTTAGCAGGTTTATGAGCTACTGATTCCAAGTTACTACAGAAAACAATTCAAATTTACTGGCTTTTAAATGAATCAAAGAGTATTTTGATGATGAATAAAACTTAGTTATTAACTCTACAGAAGAATTAGGCACATGCCTAGGAACTCATCAAGCCTATAGCACTTTTCAAATCTGAACAGCTTCAGTAAAACCCAGATAGTTTTCTTTCTAAAGCTGTTTAACTCCATTAAGACACAAAGCACAGTGAATTGTTTGCTTCTGCTCTGTCTTACAGAGAACAAGAATAGCCTGTCTAGGGGAGTGAATAACAGCCTGACATTTACCTGCCTGGTATATCAAGGCTACAGCACATTTGCACCTCTGCAGTAGTTTGTCTAAGATAAACCCTATTTCCTTGTGAGTCTATGAAACAGCTCATATTTTCAGCTTCTATTAAATAAAAATGTATCCATTTGTTCCAAGGCTACCACCTTAATAGAATCTCCTCGTTAAGACTGACTCAGATAACACCGGGATCATCTGATAAGCAGTTCCTCTCCTCTCCGTGCAGCAAGTGGAACTTAAAAAGTTTCCAAGTCTTCCAGAAATATTTTGCTTGAGAGCAGAAGGTTACTAAACCTTGTATAATAAATTAAGACTGACACATCCATTCACCATAACCTATTTAAAGGGTATATGACTACCAACCACATTTTCACATGTCCAGCTCTGTCTCACCTAGGACAGGCCGAGCAACCACATCTTTCAATTAACCACCGATTCTGAATGACACCTTTTCTTATGTAGCACAAGCAGTTCTTAGTCTTCCTGTAAGTTACAGCAATTAAAAACATGGATTATCTATACACAAGTGAAGTACATGTACTGGAACACAGTTTTTCTCCAAGCACTTCGTTGTTGCAGACACTACGAAGGTGCTACTGGCAGCACTCTGCATCTGATTCGGTATCTGGTCTTGTTTCAGGCAGCTGCCTGCCAGTGATGTTGCTTGTGTATCTGCTTTACAGACTCAGTACCCAAAACACACAGGCAGTAAGCCTCGGTAACTACAGCACTAGTTTGTACAAGCTCCAAACAGAAATATAAGAACTTAATGCACTAGAAGCCTCCAAATTCATCATAGTTTAAGTGGAGATATGAAAAACACAGCATTTGTAAATAAAAAAAAAATCCTTTGATCTTATCCATGAAGTTGTTACTCTGTTTTCTAGAAAAGGAAGCAGGAGACAGAGGGAAATCATCTAAATAAGACACCAGTGATAGCAGTAACATCAAAGAACCTTTCACAGTATATAAGCTTTTTCAGGCATGAGTGGCCTGACCCATCTCCTCAAGCCATTTTTGGTCCAACCTACCCCACAGCTATAGGCACTCTTGCAACAGGCAAGCCTACCTCCAACTGCTTTTAGTCTTACAAAGACATCATCTGACTGATAAAGTCACCTTAATATTCATTGGGAACAGCACTGAACTGATTAGTAGAAAGCCTAAAAGCAGAGTTATTTGCCTGCCTTCAAAGAGTGAAGCCTGTAATCAACTTTACTACTACTTTCTTTTTTAATGAAAAAGAAAGAAGTCATGCTGTGGCTGAAGATGTAACAGTCAGAATTTGGGGGGAGAGAGAAGAGAGGAGGAAGAACTTATAGGTGACCTATAGGAACTCATCTCCTATCCACAGGGGGGAAAAAACCCCAGAGACTTAGCTGTGGGAAATAATCTAGGGTACTGGCATTCAGTTTTAACTTTGACAATTCTGGTTTTATATTAAGAAGAAATATGATGAGCTGGGAAGTTAAAGGGATTGTTATTTGCCTGGCAGGTCTCCATTTAGGGAAACTTTCATTTTATATTTTCTAATTATCCCTTATGCACATGGAGCAAGAGTACTCTTCTCACATTTCCTCCACAGTATTCCAACAGAATTATACTTAAAGGATTTTTTTATCTGGCTTCTATTGAGCTTGGGGGAAAGTATGCTTTGTAGGTAATTCTGGAGGCCCTGCATGTATAAAGTGTTTCTTTAAGATCAGTAAGAATTCTTGAAAGTACAGTTTGTGGTATATGCTTTATGGGATTTTTGGAAGCTTGCTATAGGAATGACAGTTGGAGTTTGATTTTATTTTTAAACACACATTGTACAGAAGCTTTTATTTCAAAAAAGGAACAAATAACATGCTTGAGTTCCACTCTGGAGAATCTAATTTTTTTTAAAGTGTAATTATTGTACAAAGTTACCACAGGATTAAAATACAGTTTTAATACATTCTATATCCACAAGTACTGAAGAGCATTCCCATATTCTACCTAGACCAGCAGCATTTGCAGTCCTCAGTCATTGACTTCAGCTCCAGAAAGAACACCTGTATGCAGTGAGTGGAGATTTTGAAGTTAAAAGTTACATTACAGGCATACATATAAGGCCTTGATTGCTGTCAAATTAGTCACCAATAGTGACTCCTGGAATAAGAAATTCAATTTTTCAAATCACTCCTCAGACCAGCAGTCTAAGGACCTGGATGGACAAACCCCCCCCGAAACTCACTGAAAACTGGCTCTCAAACAACGTTTTAGGGCTGGAAACGATCACATTAAAAACCATGGACCACTTGGATATTTTTTGAGACACTGAAGTTCAGATTTGTCTTACTGTCTATACCAAGAACCAGAATGTAAGTGTCATGTATTTTGCATTAGTGTCAAGACTTCCTTCTGCTTTCAGCAGTCTGACATTTAATCTCTTAAGTAAACTGAAGTAGCTAACAAAAGGAAACAAGTCAAACCACACAGCCAACACTAAAAGGAATAAACTAAACATTTGTCTCCTTCAGGGTTACAATATAGAAACAACCTATAGACTTTCCTACCCCCTCAGAAGAAGTGCCATAGCATGAGGTAAGCACAGCATCACTATTTAAATGATGCACCAAGATGTAGCAACCTCCACCATTTCAGTATTCTATGGACAAGAGCTACCAACAGCGACAGGAATCTGCCACAGCACACAACCACACCAAAATTCAGCTTCCTGATCTAGATCACAACAGAACAAAACCATTCATGAACCTAAACTCATCACAAAACTGCTCTGGTCATTTCTTCAATCAACACTCACTTAACATTGTTCCTCCCAACCACTAAGTAAGAATACTTCATTCCACTGAAGTACCCTGTCCACTCCATACAGCTTGAATCTATCCAAGCTAGGATACTCAGACCATGCATTCTGCTGACACCTTCTGAACCCACTGTCTTAATTTCTTGTTTGGATTATCTAATAAAGACCTGAAAGACTCAGATTTGTTTCTCCTATAACACTTACGAAATGAAGAAACCTGAATAGTACCTGCCTAGCTGTGCCTTCTCAAAGGTTAACAGGTTGCAACTTCCCAGCCTTTATATTCTTAGCACAAGCTACCTCAAGCCACAGAATTAAAGCAGAAGAGTGTATTTGAGAGTGCACATGCACATATCTACCAAGACTCACTAGTTACCTTCAGACACTGATTTTTTCTGCTTCATTTCCACTTCTTTACTTCCAGCATTCCAGTCTATTACATGAATCCTTCTGGCTTTTCAGCCTTTGTTTTCTGCCTCAGAAGTTAGTTAAAAATTCGTTCTGGAAAGGCAGAAGAGCCTCCCTCCCTCCCTAAGCTTCTATAAGTTGGGCTTTTTTTTTTTATAAGAGTTCATTTGATGCCACATCACAAAATAAAGTGTTATGACTGTCTGTTTTCAGTCATCTCAGCAATTTAAGACCAATTAAGAGTACAGAGTAGAGTTTCTATTCACATGCTCATTACCTAAAGCAAACAGCATGCAAATATTTCTGCTCTTGCTAGAATTCTCTAAGAAAGTTGATTACAACTGCCTAATGGAACTGAAGTGCAGGCATCTGGTAGTCTTGACTAGACTTAAACATTGGGTTAGCTGCATTAAAAGAGGAGTTATTCCTCAAAAAATTACCTGGTGAAGGCAAGACTCTGGTTACAAGGACAAAGAACAAGGCTCATCTTGGAATCCACACAGCCTTTGGCACAAACAGCAGAGGGCAGGGAAAGGGGCAGCAAGACTTTACAACACAGCACTTAAAACTCCTTTTACCACTCTTCACTTCCATTAGGGCTGGAACACTATGGAGTGTTCTAATGCTACAGAATATTCACCTGTTTTACCCAAAAGGGACAGCAGTAAATAATCACATTTCACAGCCAGCTTAAATTATCAACTCTAACAATTCATTAAGTGCAGTTGAGCCTGTAATGTAAGTGTAGCAAGATCCAGGTTGTGTTTTGCTCACCGTAAGTACAGAATACCACCCAGAAGACAGGTAGCCTTAACCAGCCACTGAAAAGCAACTTCAGCAGCCAAGCCAAAGTTCAGGTAATAAAATGTATCAGAAATAGACCCAGTGCTTTCACTGCCAGATGGGTTATCTTGCAGCTTCAGGCACTGAGCAGGCTGAAACACAGCACTTTGAGCAACTAACACAGCATTTAGGTACTAACAGCTTGTGCAATTAGCCAGGGTCTTCACAGGTAGTAAGGTTTAAGTGCCCTTTCAAAACCAATCCATTAGAAAGTTTCAATAAAGCAACAGTTGACATCAGCCAGCAAATACTTAAGATAACTACAAAATTATAAAAAGTCAGAACCAGCACAGCAGGTAAGTTGCTGAAAAAGTACAGAGTTCACCTGGGAACTGATCTGCACAGTCATTCTAAGATGAACTTTCAAACTTAAAACCTGCCAGGACCCCCACCCCCAAGAAAGCCAGGAATATAATACAAAGGTGCTCTAATACCTTTGATGCACAGTACTTTACTGTCTAGCACAGAGTTTTTATAGAAATTTTGGGGGAAATTACACCTTGATAGGACACCTACAGAGGTCAAAAGGTACTTTGTAGCAGTGACCTACCACCATAACCTCTTAGTTGTCAGCCAAGCCCTACAAAACTCTGATGCTGGACAGAACCTAAGGCTGTCAGAGCCACATGGCTGGATGTACTGTAAGATGTGAGGATGACATCCTTTCACATTGTCCCATACTCTTCACCACATAAAAGCACAGGTGTACTGTAGTACCTGAAATCTCACAGCTCCGGATATTGTCACTTCAAGTTTGACTCCACAGCACAATAATTTTGCCCTTTACCTAGAGATGCATTCAGGATTTCAAGGAGGTCTGTCAACAGAATCCTTTATAGTCAAAAAAAAAAATCACAGGCAAGTACACCAGCAGCTCCTACCAAGATCTACAAACTGTCTTCTGAGCTAACTTATGCTTTGTGCAGTGAGTTCTTGTTTGTACTCTATAAAAATCTTGTTTCTGTGAGCTATAAGCAACAGCTGATCTCAAGCTGACAAATTACCAAGTCATGTTTGAAAGTAGTGGTTTAAGAGAACTTTTCACTGGAAAATATACTGCAAGACTACAAAAATCTGTAACTATTAGTAGGCAAGATTGGCTCAAAGTACATATGTATCCTTCTTCACCATCCAAGAGAGGAGCTTATGGCAATCTTAAAAGTTAAGGTGATGTGAGGAACTGCTTCAACTACTCATCAGGTGTTACACATCCAGTTTTAGAACAAAAAGTATT
The DNA here is from genome assembly GCA_027925045.1 of Hypotaenidia okinawae. Taxonomy (NCBI): domain Eukaryota; kingdom Metazoa; phylum Chordata; class Aves; order Gruiformes; family Rallidae; genus Hypotaenidia; species Hypotaenidia okinawae. The sequence goes on along the minus strand of BSDF01000002.1, from coordinate 48,732,107 downwards.
AATATTCTCCTCATCACATACCCATCAATCCTTTGACAGCAGTTTGCCACTCAGTATTAAAGGACTGGTATGACAGTTTATGAACTTGCATTACATTCATAACAAGATTATCAACCCAATTACTCTTATGTCTTAATTGTTTTGACCAACTAAGTACCACCAATTCATGCAAGTAACCTCAAAACAGTTACTGAGTACACTTCTGTTCAGCAATTGGTTTATTTTGATATCTTTTGGTCACTAGCAAGCACCCCCAACTAGGTTTTCATTCATTACATTTGAGTATCTTCACTGGCTGATAAAACCATTAGCAGCAGTTTTATCATCACAGCTCAAAGTTACCATCTCTTGTTTGCAGGACAGTTAGGTCTCTGCATTATGCATATTCCTGCCTTTCTCATTTAGGGGCCAGGTAGTGTTTTACCTAAGGTTTGCTTCACCAGCAGTACTCACCTAATCAACTTGCACTGATTTACAGCTTTCAGTCCTAGTTTCACTCCTACCTGTAGTAGAGATGGGAGTAGCCAGGAACAAGTATCATTCTTTAGTCTTATCTAGCCATATACCAAAAAAGCTGCCATCATGGCTATTTAGCCATAACCTATGAGAACTTAAGACAAATATTATATACACCACATTTAACACTTAAAGTTCAGCAACAAACCACTGCCAGCCCGCTTCATTCTGAGTGTCCAAAAGATACTCCATGGTTGTACAATGATTTGTATGTGATCACATACAACACTAACATTAAGGTTGACAGATGCTGTATTGCAGAAGTATCTTTTCCTCCTGTCTGCAGAGCTGAACACACTAATTTCCACTAAAATACAGAAACAATAGCAATCTCCCTTCCAAGCCAGTAAGTTTCTAACCATAATCTAGTTACTTTTGAGGCTGCAGCAAGGTGAGCCAACTGCCCTGAACATGGATGCTAACCATTAATCTCCATGCTTTAAGAAACCAGGGTGATTAGTCATAATTGCACTGACACTAATGAAATACTTATGAATCTGAAGTCTGTCAGGAGAACTATGTATTTATGGTAAGACATACCAATACTCCAGAAAGTACTGTTGAAGCAACAAACATGCTAATAAAGTCTGACACCAAGATGTTTCTTCAACTCACTTTTAATTAAGTCAAACTGACAAGGCAACGGCATTTATCAGCACCTTTAGGATGTTAAGATTTCTGGCCACTGGAGGGCACCTGAATTGTTGCCAGGACAATACAGAACTACTTGCTACAGTTGCTGCAGAGTTGGCAAACTTCTCCAATGTAAGCAAGTCTATTTAGCACAGCAAGTCGGCCTAGAAACGCTAGTTTCAGCAGATACCCTTGCAGATCTCACTGAGCATTTGTCAACTCCAGTAAGATCCAGCTAGCTCATACTACCTTTTCAAAAGCAGAAACCTAGATTAAATCTTTCAACCTCAAAGGGAATTTGTTCCTTAATACTATATCAACTCCAGAGCCTTAAGTATTGCAGAAGTACTTGCTCTATTACTAATCCAGCTAGCATAGATTTGTTTCCTAAAGCAACTTGAAACACTAACAGAAAAATCTTCTGCAATGAAAGCTGTGAAGCACCCGTACTTTCCAAGGCTACAACAAGCATAGGACACACTTGCTTTCACATCTAGACTTCAGAGACACACAAGGGCAGGTTGAGCTACAGGTATACATTTCCTCTGCTCATCTTACCCATTTGGTGTAGACAGAAATGGCAGAGTAGGACTTCCATTAGCGCTCTCTGTTGCGCTCAAAGTTACCTGTTAGCACAAAAAAACCTTTCCTAGCTCCTCTCTTCCCATAAGAGGAAGAAAGCCACACACCAGCACATTAAGACATCACCCTCTTGGGTTAAAGACTGATCACAGGTGGCAACTTTTAGCTCGGACTCAAGTGCTAGAAATGGTTAATAAAGTGTACCACTGTCAGGCTACCTTACTTCGGCAAGTCTAACCAACTCAGTTGATGCATAACATCAAAGCACACCCAAAACAAGTTTTCCAATGCTTAACTAGAAAGTCAGCAATACCACCCTGCCCATCTGACCAGGATTTTATCTAGAGAGACAGAAGTCACATGCAATACTTGCTGCCACAGAGTTTACAGGATTTTGCAAAGCTCATGCAGTGCTATTTCCAAATTACCTCACCATCACCCAGCAAGGCAGGGGGCTCTGAGCTGGCAAACACGTGCTGCGAGAAGTCAAGAGCAAGTCCCACCTGCCCCCCAGTTTCTCACTAAGTTTTATCAGGCTTCATGAAGTATGATGTTCAAGATAGGCAAGGCCAGTCCTGATTTTCCTGCTGCGGTATGCAGTCTACCAGAGTCACAGAACAAGTTTTGCTGCAAGCAACTGCATGATCACCACAGTCCCTGCATTACCAGCTTCAACTATGAATTAACATGAGTGATTTTGATTACTGCTGGATTTGCACACTAGTCTACCAACAGTGTCTTGCAGAAACATCCTTATCCAGAAGTTTCAGACTATACATTCTCACTCTGGTTTGTAAAACTGCAGTTGACATTGGGGCAGAAAGCACAGCTATTCTTGCTACTTTCTATCATTCCAAATACAGCAAAGTTAGTTTAGAAGGCCACTAACTTCTTGTCTTTACATGTGAATTAATGTACTGAAGCATCATGATCTGAAGAATTAAAACTTGAGTTTTCAGTGATCCTCAGTCATGAAAGACATCTGTTTCACAGAGAAATGGTACTATCTAAAGGGCAATCGGGTTTCATGGCCAACATTTGATAAGCCAGTTATTGACACACCACCTAGTCAAAGCAAAATGCTAGTGTTCATAACAGACTATGTATCAAGCAAGCAGCCCAGACTATTTATTGCTTAGGCAAGAAAAATTAAACTTGGTTTACTGAGGACATAACACAGTATTTTAAGATCTGACATTTTCAACCAAGCTTTACTTTGCATTAGACCCTTGCTCTCAGAAGGTATTGTGCATTGTATTGTCTTTCCCATCAGTGTGTTCCTACTTATTTCTCCCCAGACTCTTCAAAATGATCAGCCATACAGGCCAACATGAACATTCCCACATACATCAGTTTATACCCAAACAGAAAGTGTGTGAACTAGTAGCCAAGCAAACAGACTATTTCTTTGGAACAACAGTACACTTGATATGATTTTACGCTGAATTTAGAGAGCCTTAAAACCTTGTCTAAACACCCAAGTACAGCTTCATTTTCAAAAGTACCAGTGGTTAGGCAACTGACACAGTAGCCGCATACTTGTGGCTGTCAGCACCTTTTTATTCTAAGTGCAAAATTAACATTACATTCCTGGACTGTCAGTTACTGAAACTCACATTATAGTCTGGTCCAATAAGCAGCAGCAAGTTCCACCACTTGTGCTGTTTTGAAGACTAGCAAGAGTACCTTTTTGTCATTCAGAAGCAAAATTCTAATTGTTAAGTTGCTGTCCCGTGGGTCTGAACTGTGACTCAAGAAAGCCCCAGTAGTCTCCCAGGTACTTTTCTCATCCTTGCCTTTACTATAGTCTCAGCACATAAAGATCCTGTTTTACTAAACCCCCTCCTTGGTTTCCCGTCCATCGACCTCAGCATACCAGCCCAGCCTCTTTCCATTCACCACTTGCATACTTTGGGGGATGGGAGGACCACAGATGTCTGGAATATACAGAGTGTCAGAACAATGGCTGCTCCACGAGAAAGAGATCAAGAAGTAGCTGGTTACAAAGATTAACTCTGCTATTCCTAAAGTCACAAGCTGCCCACAGTACCTTCACAGCCTGTCCGACCTTCCTAGAAGAGAACAGTTTTCAGTAGAGGGTTTTGGGAATAGATTCAAAAAGAAGCCGCACAACGCTCTAAGACAAGTTTTAGCTAGGGAAGAATTTAAGGTTTTGCTAGATGTACAAAACCTCGCTGTCCCAACAGCAGCTGATCATGCACAAAAGACGGCTGACCTCAGCTTTTCGGGCAAAGAAAACCCCGTCCGGATCTCCCTTTTCCACGGGAAATCGGAAAGAAGTGACCCTAAACCCCACGGGGAGTAACAGCAAGTTGCTCCGCACACCTCCGAAGTACGTTAGTTTGGGAGGCTGAAATCGCCGTCGTCCCCCCCCGCCCAGTCAGCCACGGGAAGCAGAAGGCGCTTCCCCTCGCAGCGTGCGAGCCTCCTCCAAGCCATTCCCGACAAGACTCCGGTAACGTGGGTGTTAAAAACTTGATTTGATTGCTCCCAGCTCCGGGGAGCTTCATTTCGCTGACACCCAGAAGCAGCACAAGCTCTCCAGCAAACGTGCACGCAACTAAGACCGAAAGCCCACAAGGCAACAGATTAGTTATCTCCCGCTGACTGCGGTGACCGTGATTAGTTAATTACATTCGTTACAAATAAACCCGTCCCCTGATTTCTTCCCCCTCCTATCGCCAACAGTGGCCTGCAGCCCACCGGCGTCTAAGTACAACCCCCTCCCCCCCCAGATAAAAAAACACACACACAAAAAAAGGGAGAGGGACCACTAAAGTATTCCGGCCTCGGCTGAAGACGCAGCCGGGAGCAGATCCTCCCGGAGACCCGAGCAGAGGAGACTCGCATTCTCCTGCGGACCCGAGCAGCCACCCCCTCGCCCCAGGACGAGCTTCCCAAGAGACACCTCGGGAGCTGCAGCTGCCACCTCCTGCAACCACGCAGCTGTCCGAACCTCCCCAAACAAGAGCCCTCTCCTTCTTTCCTGCCCAAACCTTCCCCCTTCACCTCCCACCCGCACTCAGGCGGCGCCCCCCCCCCCCCAGCCCCCCTCCAGCCCCGTCCTTCCCGCCTCGGCACCGGGCACACCCTGGACCCCCGACGGCTGCGGGACGCAGCGCCCACTCCCGCCCGCCACCGAAGGAAGGAAGCCCAGCCCGGGCTCGCCCCAAGTTCCCGCCGGAGAAAGTGGAACTAACGTTGCAGGGAGGCGAGAGGGCAGGGTCCCCCCGGGCTCCGGCTGCTGCTGCTGCCGCCCGGGCGATCCTGGTCCGGTCCGTCTTTCTTTCCTCGTTCTTCCGGCTCCTCCTCCTCCTCGCTCGGCTCTTCTCTGACGGCGGTACCTTCGCCACTGCCCCCCGGGTGGCGGCTATATGGGGCGGCGATGATAATCCCCTTGCCCCGAACGCCGCTACTGCTGCTCTTGCCGCCGAACCGAGCGAGAGGCTTAAAATGGCGTCGCTCACAAGGAGCTTCTTATAGTGAGCGCTGGACTCGGCTGTATCCTGCCGCCGCGGCCGGGCCCAGCGCGCAGCATTCCACAGGCACCCAGCGCACAGGGCAGGGGGAGGAGAAATAGTGCCCGGCTCCCAGGGCGGAGGGAGACAGAGAGCAGCGGCGCAGGGAAGCGGCAGCGAGCTGGGGGAAGGCCGTGGCGGCGGCGCGGTGCGGGGAGGCAGGGCGGGCGGGGGCGAGGCCGCGGTAGAGGAGGGGATCGGCGGCGTGAGGGGCGGGCGGGCCAGCGGGGGAGCGCAGCAGAGACACCTTATTCCGGAGGTGGGGAAGGAGGGCACGAGTGCCCGGCTGAGAAAGAAGTTGCTGCTGGAGGGTGGAGTAGAGGTGGCGGGGGAGGGAGTGCAGCTGAAGGGATTAGTTCGGGGTCCCGGGGGGCACGAAAGGCGAGGGTTACACACGCACACACACGCACACACACCCTGCTTTAATTTGGCGTTTTGTTGCTTGGGTGTTTTGGGTTTTTTAAATTTTTTTTTAATTTAACGCACGCCACCAACTGTAGCGAAACTCCGTCCTCTCAAACGCTCGTCGCCAAGTCCGTCAGACTCCCGGTCTGTTAAATGGAGGAAACACGGCCCAGGCGCTGAGCTGGCCCGGCTCGGCTCAGCTCGGCTCATCTCTCTTCCCGACCCGGCCGGCGGCGGGGAGGCCGGGGAGCCCGGGAAGGTGGCGGCGGGGCTCTCTCACGTCGGCGGAAACGCGCTCCGCTCTGCCCTTGTAAATATTTGTCAGGAAGCAGTTGCCAAAGAAAGTGTATCGTTATGCAATTTATTTATTTTCTCTGGAAGACGCGGGCTTCCACGCACACACCTCTTCCTCCTCCTCCTCGCCTGCCCTTCGCCTTTTCAGTGAGTCGTAAAAACAGGAAAAGATGATGAACTGCACCCGGGGTTTCGCGGCGTGCAGAGAGCCCCGCGAAGGCGCGTATGTGGGAGCCTCCTCTTCCTCGGCGTGCACGGGCTTGCACAGCGAATATTTTACGGACTTTTTGGCGTGCACTGACCTGTGCTGGCAAAGTGTGTGTAACGTGCTGGGGAAAAAATCACAACCAACACAACAACCACCACCACCCCCAACACACACACACACACACACACACGAAGCAAGGACAGTATATACCGACATGTTTACATAAAGCATCCATTGCTAGCAAAGGATGGGTTTTATTTCCCCTCCCTCCCCCTGTATAAATCTGCTGTGGCACTAGCTGGTGCTGGGGGTTGATTTCTTGGCCCTGTGCTGGAGGGCTTCACGCAGCCTCCGTTCCCTGCCAGCCTCCAGCTTCCGTGGGTCTTACAGCAGGGAGATGTGCGCTTCGCGGAGGGAGCCACCTTTATACGTGTTTTTTCACTGATAATGCTGTTTTAAATGGGCTCTGAGTTTCTACTCAGGAAGTTACAGTTAAAGATTCCTTTCCACCACCACGCCCCCCCCCCCCTTTGATTTATTCAGTAACATGTAGTGTTAGACTGAAGGAACCTTTTCCACAGCACTACTTGATTTGCACATCAGCTGATTTTTTATTTTTTATTTTGGCACCTTTTAAAACAGGATTTCTCCTGGGAAGGGGAAGAGAAGTAGGGCTTCCTGTGCACAAAGGGCACCCCAACAGGCAGACCTCTGAGGTGGACCTGGCGTGGGTGGCAGGGGGCCATAACCCAATGGGATAAGTGCAGGGGAAGGGTCCTGAGTCTGTGGGTTATCTGTCACTGCTAAAATGGCTCTGGGAAGGCAGCGGTGATATAAAAACCATTGTTTCCTCCCCACTCCCCCTTGCCAATGCAACACATGTAGCAGTCATCCACCCGCCAGCCTCCCCATGCAGTGGGCAACCTCAAGTCCCCACTGTTAAGGAGATGAAATTCCACCTGGATAATCCTGAAGTCAGAGGTTCAAGAAATACACCTTTCCTTGTCACGCTGTTTTCTCTTAGGATGGTTGCCTGTTTTGAGAGTGCTGGCCAAATGGAGGGCAGCTGTTGGCAAGAGTAGGCGAAGCAAATCCTGCTGGATCATGGCCAGTGGTCTGTGAATGCTCATCACCTTTCAGGGGAGATACTTGGTGCATCTATGAGCAGAAGGATCTGTCGTTCTTGACACCAGAAGTTTGGTCCCAATCTATGATAAGAGTCAGAGGAAGTATTCCTGGAGATTGGTTTGGCCATTACAAAAAAAAATGAAAATGGGTGTGCAGGGAAGAGTTACTTTCTTTGTTGGTCTCCCTTTCTCAGATACCTTCCTCGAGAAGCTTGGAAAAATCTGGTCTGCTTCTGTTTCACCCTCTGTAAAATGGGACTAGCAATGATGACAGACCCCTCCTTTTAGATCCCTGGATCAAAGGTACTATATAAGTTCAAAGTGCTGTTTCTATAGGGCATTATTGCCAAATTCACTATAAGCAATTCCATTGGGTACTTGATAACAACAGTAGAATCAGTCAAATGCCCTTGATGCATTGCATGGTCCCAGATACCTTTCAGAGCCTCTTTGTGTGCCATCCCACCCCCTGAGGTCTGCAGGGATGGGGCTTTCGGAGCCTGGATTTTGCAGGAGCAGGAGGGGTACACTCCGTGTCTTTTGCCTCTGGCCCCTGAACCATGCACCGCTTTTCTTTTTGACCTGACGAGGACAACTGGAACTAGCCCGTTTAAGAACAGGTTTAAAACATACATATTTTTATATATGTATATATATATATATAAACATTTCATAAGGCCTTTAACACATAATGCTAAAACTCTTGTTGATTTTTTGGGGGTTGTTTTGCATGGTTTGTTGTCATTTTAATCTGTTATTTGCTTCACTGCAGAGTGGTTAGGATGCTTTTGGATCTAGACATGTTGCTAATAGAGATTTGGTTCAGATTAGCTTTGCGATTTGTTTTGATATTTGGTAGCTAACCCTTTTCTAAAATACCATCCTTTTTTTTTTTTTTTTTTTTTTTTTAAGAAAACCCTACCCTAGGAAGACTCGCGACTTGATAGCTGGAAGTGTTACAATTAGGGTTAACTTGTTACACTGTTCTTTCAATTATTAAACTGTTTGTAAAATACCTTTTGTGCTTCTGGGTTTGTTTTTTCGAAGAGACAAAGTGTTACAATTCACCATCAAGAAGAGTAAATGTTCGCTATTACAGTGCGGGGCTTCAGGAGTAAATTCACCAACGGTCCGGTTATTCTTCTTCTATGTTTCTTTCCCCTGCTAAGAACCACGGAGTGTGTATGTGCAGCTTCAGAAGTTTCCTTAGAGCTCTTTTATACTTTAATAGGTTTGTTTTGGTGGCCGTTTGCTGGAGGAGTATGCCGCAGACATATTTTTTTCAAAAGGTCAAGCAGTCTTCTAACATGTCCATTGTGTATCACTGCAGTAAGAAATCCTCAGTGCAAAGGAGAGCTTCATGGTTAAATTTTAAAAGATAATGATTTAAATCTTTTTGTTAGCCTCTTTTTTTTTTCCTTTTTTCCTTTTTTTTTTTTTTTTTTACATCCTTAGCACCGCTTTTGGAGAGTCAACTCTTAACACGGTAGAAAGCAGGAAGCCCATTAATTAAAAATAGCAAACAGCTAAATGTAAAATTAGTTGGTCACCTTTCCTTCTGAAATGCTGGCATTTAGCTATGTTTGTAAGGAACATAGTAATGGATGAGTAGCCGTGGCACTAATATAAGGACAAAGTGAAATCACCAATTACGGAAACATCTAGGGCTCTGGGCCTGAATCTTTGATTTCCCATATGGATCTTAAAAACGTATGCATAATTGGCTTCTAACCGTGCATACTCTAGGAGCATATTCAAGAATCAACTACAGATATTTTTTCAGACGCTTACTAAATATATCTTCACTTGTCAGCAAAAAAATACATCATTCTGATCCTATTAAAGGGGAAAAAAAAAAGAAAAAGAAAAAAAATTGTTCTTCCAGCAAAGTGAAGTTGTAGTATACTACAAGAGTCACATATTTTTCACTTTCATACAGGAGTGAAGGGAAAAGGAGAGGAGATGCTTGCAATATTTAAGCACTCTTTGAGCTACAGGGCTAATCGGTGTAACTTCTACCTCATGCTGAAGAACTACAGTTTGTTAATACATGTGAGAACCTTTGCTATATTAAAGCAAATAGCTGTGCTATTTGGGCTCAGTTTTGGTAAAAAAAAAATTGTTCTTTATGGACAAAAAGGGAATGAACCAAGTGAGATTTCACTTTTCTCAAAGATTACTGAAAAAAACCCAAACCCAATGCAAGTCTGTAACTCTGGGTCATTTTGAAGGAAAGGGAGACCCTAAAAACTGTTAATAAATTAGTGTAGAATATAGCAATCAAACCATCTTATTAACCAGTTGGAGTGCCATAAATTGGAGTAGTCTGTAAAAATTGTTTCAAGCATCAGAAATAGAATTGCCATTGGCCACTGATCTGCTTTAAAAAAAAAAAAAAAAAAAAGTTATTCTTTCCCTTAGTGTTCTTGTTTGGGAAATATGGAATCTGCCTTAGCGTATCCCTCTTTTAATTCAGTACATGTGAATGCCTACAACACTTTATAGATCAGGTACGTTTCAGAAACGGAAAAAAAAATATCTCCAGCTGATTTAGCAGCTGAGGCATTACTCATCAGAATATCTGATTGCTGGCACGTTAAGCAGTGGAACAGAATCAACACGAAGAATTGCATCTCCCAATACTTCTATTTTAATTACAACTAACCAAACAAATACCAAGACGGCTCTATCTTCAGAATCTGTCGCAGGATCGTGTAAATAGAAAGCCACGACAGTGGTCCTTTTCAGAATGTCACCATCAATTAATACCGCAGCCCTTAAGTTTTCCTTTAAAATTTCTCTCTGTGCCTGTCTCTTAATGCTTATGGGTCTCACACTCCTCATTTAAAACAATTGCAATGGTTGTGTTCAGGCACCCTGGCAGGAAAACCAGCCAGCAACACAGGCGAAACACACGACCAGTCGCAGAGGTGTGACACCTTCCTTCCTTCTTCCCTGATCGAACTCTGTCCATGCGAACCCCCTGATTTCTCGGAACCGTAACCCTTTAACAGTCAACGCTCTAAATATCTAGCTGTACTTGTACACAGCACTGTCTTTAAAAAGGTAGTTAGCTGATAGTTAAATTTTTGCCTTTCTTCTTTCAATAGCTTTAGGCCAGATTTTCTTACTCTGAGCAATTGATTCTAATATATTGTATTAAAACAAAAGGCAGCAGATTAATAAGACCTGTTTTTTCTGTTTGCACCACTCATTCTTGATTATTGTGCAGTCTCAAAATATGAGAGGATCAGGGCAGGAGCTTCATTCGATCAAATCTCCAAACAGGCTGTGCGTGGACTAGAGCTTTGGGTTTTCCTTACGCCAGGGAAAAATTTTCCTCTTCCCTTTCTAGCTGACACCCTTGAGAAGCTGTAAACACCTCTTGCTATCTAGAGGCTTGGCTCCCCTAACACGGTCCGAGCATCTTAAGAATCCACCGGTCAAACGGATTTCAGTGATGGTTAATCAAAATTTCCCTCAAAGCCCCCAGCACGGAGGTAGTAGATGGAGCGTTTCTGCAGGTTACGGCAAGGAAACGCCGTGTTTCTCAATGTCCCGGTTCTCAATTTCTCACCCGCGTGAAATACGGGTAGCACCATACTCCAGGCATATATACGGACACCGCTGAAGAAAGGGTGGGAGCGATGGAGACAAGAGCTAGAAACTCCCAACGCCACAATGCGGTTACAGTATGTTTCCCTTTCCTTGTTCTTTCGATTCACAGTAAATTTCATCCCAGCTCTTAGAAATCATCATTCTTTCCCCCTTTTTATTTCAAAATGGTTGCATATTTTTCATTCACGAAAAGGTTAAAGGCGTTTCCCCATCGCAGGAGGGATTATCTTACCAGAGGATTCTGGGACTGCAGATGTATACTGCGGCAAAATCCTAAATTCATCGGCAAAAAAAAAATCATTTCCAGACCCCAGCTGCTAAAAATAATAGAATTATAGTAAATCATTGATAAGATTAAAACATAAAGCCATTTTTACGTTCCAAAGTGCTCTAAAACACGACTCTTTTCTCTTAATTCATTTCTTAAATAATGCAAATTTTAAAGTAGCTTTTCTATCCCAAGCACGCAGCGCCATGAAATCGATAATTTTTGATCTTTTGGTTAGTAGGCAACATGGTGAGCTATTGCAGTGACTGCAGGCAGCAGACATGTTCTTGTCAGCTAAAAATTTTCATATTGTTTTTGAGTCCACGGAGATTTGCGGATGGGATGCAGCCAGTTATAGCTTCAGCTTGCACTTTGCTGGGGGGACGTAAACCAGCACCCTTTTAGATGCGTGTATAGATATAGATATATGTTTTAAAAACAAGAAGCATTACTGGATTTTAAACAAAAAATTATGTAAAAAGAATGGCTGGTGTGATTATAATCGCATCATGCAGGGTCCACGGTTTCCATTTAGTGAAATTTCGCAGAGGGCAACTTCTTAAGAACATCCCTGCTGTGCAGAGTGAAAAGCATGAACAAACCAAAGACAGAATTCATCTGTGTTTATATTTTACAGACAATGAAAAACCTACTCTTTGTATGCCTTTTTTTCCACCTTATTATTTCACGAAAACTGCAGCATTTTCCCCGCCCCCACCCGAACACTCACCACCCCAGCACTGCGGTGTTCGATGTTTCTTTCTTTCTTTCTTTCTCTCTTTTTTTCCACCTCTTCTTCTTTTTTGCTTTCACAAATTCTGCACGCGCCATCTTTGTCTATTGTTACTCTTTTCTAATTTCTCTTGCCCATTCTCTTTCAAATCAGCTAATAAACAGAAGGCTAAATGCCTGATCAATGCTTACGTGTTGTATTCTCCCCATCTTTCTCTTCCCGAGAAATAAAATAAATAATTTAAAAAAAAAAAAAAAACAAACCCAAACCCACCAAACACCCCATGCCCCAAAATTTTTGTATTACCATAACCTGTTGTATACAGTGGTGATAAAAAACATTATTAACATAATAGCAACAGCTGCAGCCTAAATAGAAGCTATGAGATAATAAATGTGCTACAACAAATTAATTTGCTGCAGGTGCTTGTGCTCTGAACTGCGTAACCCAAGCCATTTCAAGTCTGAATACAATTATTATTCCCCCCACACGCTAAAATAAAGTGCAGAGTGAAATATCCTGCTATTATAAATATCTTGTCCTGTCCCCCCAAACATTTTCACCATCAGCAAAGTGCGGAAGAAACGATTTTAAAACCTAAGTAGGGAGCTGTGGCATTAAAAAAAATATTTAAAGAGGCTTCAAGTCATGTCCAGGCTTGAAGAGATAATTTCTGTTTATACATTAATTTGCACCTATTGTCTCTTAACCAGAGCTCTATAGGTAACGACGCACTGAGGTATTACATACGTGCAATTGGCAAGGCAGGGGCTGTAAGCATCTCATTAGTAACAGATGCATATTTGTGTATGTTGGTACTTCTATTTGCTTCATCGTAGAGGAAAAAAAAATCTCTTTGCAATTTGGCTAGTAAAATATGCAGTGAACTAAGCAGGGATTTTTACTGTTTGGCTTGTTGGGTTGGGGTTTTTTTCTGGTAAATACAGCATTTATGGAAACCAGTTAGTAGTTACCTTACAGGCATGCACCAGTAGCATGTTGCAGCCTTCTTCAGACTACGAAGATGGGAAGTTAAATGAAGCCAAGTGATCTCTTTTCATTTGGGCACCATAATATAAAAATTAACCATGTGCTTTTTTTTCTTTCCCCCTCCCCCCCAGCCTTTTTATTTTTACTGCTCACAGGCCTAATTGTCAGAAAACTGGTGAAAAGGGAAAATTAAGGGCTCAGTTGTGCTGGCTTTACTAGCTTTTTCATTGCCCTTTTTTTTTTTTTTTCTTTGCAAATGTAATTAGAGAACTTGTGTGCTTTAAAAGATTGATTATTCTCATGGAGTAACCTTGAAATGTTCTTTCTGTGATCTGAAAAATAAAAAAGTATCATGGGTATCTTAAGAAAACTAATCAAACTGATTCCTCGCACACGACACGTTTCCTCTGTGATTCGGCATAGCTTTGTAGGGGTCAGAGAAGCTCCACCAACCACTCTGGACGCCGTGCTGCCCGGGAGGGTGGTGGTGGATGGGGAGGTGTGCTGAAACCTCGCCCGATTGCGCAACCCTGGTTGGTGGTAATGAGCGCTTGCTCACATGAGTCGGCCCCGGGGAGGTCAATTGGATTACTCATGAGCAAGTGCCATGTTGCACAACTCCTCCCTAAACTAGAATTTGCATGTCTCAGAATCCCTCTTACCCGAAGAGGAAAATGTATAATCAGTTAAGCAAAGATGTATGTACTGTGCTAGTGAAAATGGGTTTGGTTTTAATGCTGCTTTTGTATCAGCCTCTTGTTTTGTTTTTGTGGCTCCTCCAAAGATCTGATTTTTAATTTGTTAGTTGGGCTCAGCTTCCGTCTATGTCCACAGCTATTTTCTCAGAATAACAGCTGGGACATGAATTCCTAAATTTGAGGCATTCATCTCCATAATAGTTCATGGTAATGTGTCTCCCAGTCATCGTCCAAGTGAGTAAATAGTATATAGAATTTCTGCATACAGAGCTCAGGGTGAAAATGCACTTTCACAGACTTCTGAGTGGGTATTTCCACAGCTCAGTGTCTCTTTCCTCCTGAAGTAAAGCTGGTGCTACAAATGAGTGGTGCTTTAGGCTCTGACCTTCTGACCCCACCTAAAGAAAAGTAGTGTGCAAGTATTTTGGTGTCATGCTCTCCAGAGGCAGGGTGCTATTCATGCTCTCAAATGGTGTCTATATTTTGCTGGCAGATGATTTCAATAGGGAAGTTGGATCAACATTTCATAATTTGTTCATCCATCTAATTGATTCTTCCTACTGAAGTACCAGAGCAGCCTGTCTCATCCTGTCAGGACCATATCACACCATAGGTAAATCCAAAGCAAACTGGAGAGCCAAAGCAGGACTGAGGAGCAGGGTTTCAGGTTATTTAGGCAGTTAGTAGAGTATTCCATACCATCCCATGCTCCTTGCTAGCTGGGAAGGAGCTAGGAAATTTGCTACCAAATTTCTTTGGGAAATTTGCCTCCCCTCAAGCAAAATGCCTTGTTTGGCATTCAGCTGGAAAACTGACGGAGAAGGCATGACTGATGCAACCCTAGACGGGAGAAATATGTGTGTTGGGGAGCAGTCGCGACTTTACACAGCAGAGCGTTATGTGGTGGGAGTCATGGGTGGCTTCATTAAGAAAGCATATGCAAATATTTTCAGAGGTATTACACCACCCAATTCATGTATTGGTGGGGAAAAAGGGAGATACAAGAAGCTGTTTATTTTTCCATTATAAAACACTCTTTCCTCACCAAAGAACGAAAAGGAAGAGGAGGAGATCTGGTAGGTGGTTCTGGAGAAAAGCCGATAGTTAAGTGTAAGGCAACCTGTGCAGTGCAGGTAGTGTGACCGGTGATGTTTCATTGCTGTGTGTATGACTGCAACAAAGCAGGGACTTTTTTTTTTTCCTTTTTCATGGGAAAATGTGACTCAAGATAAAGCTTTACTGTGAATGTTGAATGTGGGCCCTAGCCATGACCCAATCCAGAAAGCATTTGTTGAGAATTAAGGAAGATCAGCGGGACTACCCACATTTAAAAAAAAAACCCCTAAAAACACCTGAGTGATCATGTTAGCACTTTATTGTATCTGGTAATATCTGCCCTTCTGTATAATTATAAATGATTTTTTAATCTTATTTTTTTTATTTGCCTCACCTCAGTTTCTGCAACCTGTTTTCTTCAGAATATTTCTTCAGCACTGGAAATATGAACTTGAATACATGAGTCTGAGGCACTTTCCTGGGCTGTGCTCATCTGCTCATCCACAGACTCACCCATTCATTTGTGTGGGTTTTACAATAATGTTTTGTTACTGTTTTGTGTCAATATTTGCTACTGCACTGGCTCTGCCTTTTTCCTTCCACCCACCTTTCTCCTTGTGCACGCACGCGCTGCCAGGGAAGTGTGGTTTGACTGAAACCATTCCAACAGATATTGCCATTTACAGCAGCGTCCCTGGGTATAATTTTTCAGGTAGCATCCATGGGACTGGGTCAGGGGGAAGCAACACATGGATCCACTACTATGCATACCCGGGGTGTCCCTGCAGCCCCATCCCTAGCCAGCCCACTCACCAGTCCAAAGAGCGCTGTGCACATCTCAGGGCATGAATGCTGTAAAGCTGGAGGTTTTTGGGTCAGGGAGTGGATTAGCAGTTTCTGAGCTTTTCCTTTTGCCTCTCTGCAAGGCTGGAGGAGTCAGGCTCTCTCTCCTTGCAGAGGGGTGGCTTGTGGTGAAGGGCTTAACTCTGGGCACCCAAGCCTCTAGAAGCAGAAGTAGGGAAAGGTCTTTTCCAACTTTACCAATAAATTCACCTATCCCCGTGTGTATGAAATACGGTGAGGCAGAGATGAAGCTACTATGATTTCTGGGGAAGCCCTAAGTGAGAGGGCTGGATTAGGAGCTATTTCCTGCTCATAAGCTTCTTCCTTTGCGCTTCCAGTGTTATGGTTTGCCATTGCCTTTCTCAACCATCAGGTTTCTGCTCCCATTTAGAAGCCACACACCTTCTCAAATTACTTTTTTTGAAAGCTTGTTAATGCCACTGCACAGTGGAGCCATTCTCCCGCTCACCCCGGTGAGGCCTCCTGTTGTGGTGCGTGGTACAAAGGGACTCGAATATGGCGGAGCTTGTGCTGTGGAAGGAAGAAGGAGCCGATCAGGAGGTCTGCCAGGGGAGGGATCTGCAGTGTGAAATCTGCAGTGTGAATGGGAAAAAAAATCCAACAGAAGAAGGGGGATGTCAGCTGCCAGCACTGTCTCCTTTGAAGATCTCCACAACCGGAGAGAGGATCAGGTTGCCAACTAACTCTCTCTTCCTGAGACATCCTGCCCCTAAAAAAAGGAGAGCGGAGCACAGATTGCCAGGGGCCTTTTCTTGTCGCCCCCTCACCCTGCGAGTCTCCCACTCTGCCACCGCCACCACCAAGGGACTCGTAACAGGGCAATAGTACCCCTCAATGGCTCTGCTGTAGCCAGATCAGGGGGCAGGGGCACAGGCCCTTTGTAAACTTGCTAACCCACTGCATTTACCCATAGCATTTGGGATGGAAAAAGCCAGCACCTGGGGGTTTTATTTGCTTTCAAACCCATTTGTTTCTAACATATAGTCACCCCTGAGTAAATAGCAAGTTTCACCCAGGTACACTGTTTTGTAAATTCTTTGACTGCGTTATTCAGTGAGTGATGGTAGATACCGTGGGGTCACAGAAGGGAGAGGAGGTGCTTTTCTGAACAGGTGAAAATGTGTGAGAAAAAGGGTTTTTTTGGCATGAAATTTCACGTGAATGAAGGTGTGAGCAAGAAAAAAAGAAGAAACAGTTTTGGCATGGACAGAGTTAAATAGGAGTTTCACATTTTTTCAAAAAACATACAGATGATCCGAATCTATTCATTATTTGAATTTCATATCGGGCCCTGTGCGTGAAGTGTAAAACTGATACTGACTTTTAGGAATGTCCCACGAGACCTTTATACACCTACATTCTGTTGCTTTTCCTTTCATCCTCTTGTCAGTCAATACTTAACCCTTTTGGATTCCGACCTTTAGATAGTGTGAGGGCTCGGTATAGAGCTGATCAGATAGTTAAAAGGATATTCTTGCATATTTTCACAAATCAAAGCACTACACTTGGTTTACTGTGATATGTGGGTTATATTATTACAAGTACACAGGAGCTTCTTCACTGAGGCACCAAGTGTCTCAAAATCTTCCCTAATTTGTTTCACAAGCCTTTACTCATTTGAGAATTTGTCCTGTACATTTATTATTTTTTATTCTTCCTTGCATGTGAAATCACATATCTGAAAAACACCCCTTGTCAAATCAGCAAGTTCAAAAGTTTCAATGTGATTTGTACAGTCATTGAGCCCCCTAAATAGTCAGAGCAAACAGTCTGAGAAAGGGCGTATCAGTCCAGTTAGTAAGCACCAATATGACTTTAAAAAATCCTCTGACCCAAATGATAGGAAATGTGTAAAATAATGACTAAACAAAAATATTCAACCATCTGTACACATCTAAAACATTTCCAAGTACATACCCATCTCAGGCTCATAGTAGCATCCTTGACTGTCATCTAGTTTCAGGAGTATAAGGAAATTGTTAAAGCAAAGGTGACAATAATACGTCGTGTTGGAACTGAGAACTAAAATGAAGCAGCTGTACATCAGAGAGAAAATCTGAACCAAGAGACTGATGAGTGTGGCAAGTATTTTTTCTTGCTTATGGGTGGAAAAGCCAGCGAAGTCTTCGTTTGAAGACAAAGCATATAGTAATGTGATCATAAAAATCTCCTAATGGGGACTATGTGATGTATGGTAAATGTATTCCTTTCAATACATTATTCCCTCTACATGCAGTCTTTCAAGGCTGCCTCAAACTGTACCGGGGATACGATAGCATCCACGCAGCTAGATGTGGGCAGAGCTGAACCTCCCGTTTCATTACTATTGCTATTATTTGTGCTGTTATTGTTTAGTACATGTATCACAGCAGCTCCTCAGAAGCTCAGATAAAAAAACATCGCCCCGCTTTTGTAAGGCGGTGTGCAGACATTGCCAAGGCACTGCCAGTGCTCGGAAAAGCCTGCAATTCATGGAAACGAGTTACATTCAGAGGGTGGGGAGAGGAGTACAGTAATTATAGGTGGGGTTAGTAGTATTACCTGTTATTAAGGGCTTGCCTGACACTTCCCATTTTAAGACCTGTTTTTGGTGGTTTGTTACTACTTAGTAAACTTTAACCATTTGTCTTTCACTAGGTTTCTGTCCTCAGCTCCCAGTGCTGCTCAGGTGTTATTAACAGGCTGATTTATTTCATTTAGGCATCATGGCAGGATTGGGGGGGGGGTGGGGTGGGTGGGGGGTGGTGTGACAGAGGGAGCAGCAGCTTTAGGAAAAAGAATAGGAAGGTTTGCCTTTCACAGTTTATTTGAAATAGGGACTTAAGTATTATAATGTCACCATGTTTCCTTGTATTGTCCTGGCTGTTTCTCTGCATCTGGCTGTGAGCTCGTGTTTTAAGTTTGTCTTTCTGTCCTGCATTTGTACAGTACCTTACAAAGCCTGCCTGTAGCTTATAGATGCTGGTCCGGGACTGGTGCACCTATAAACTACAGCAGTGCCAAAAGATACCCTGGATTCTGCACAGGATGAATGTGGATTTTTGAGGCAAAGAAATATTCCCTGTCCAAAAATCCTTCACTGTCTCTTCCTTATCAGTTGTGACTCCCTAATTGTTTAGCTTTCCCCTCACACTTGAAGTCCCAGAAATATTTCATATTCAAATACGAGTGGCTTTTTCTTGTCAACAACAGCTCCTTTTAGTACGTGCTGTTGCTAAAAATAAAAAGGCTGTTTTCCAGGCTCTGTTTAAACAGACACATGGTGCTGTTCGGGGATTGAGGCGAGCAAAAGCTTATTCCCACTACCTGTGTGTTTGGAAGCAGCATGGAGAGGAAGGGATTGGGCCACTGAGTTCATGTTTCCACTGGAAATGCAAAGCAGAGGGCCAAGATTCATTAAGATTGTTATACTAAGTCAATATGACCTTTCCCTTTGTATTTTGCTTCCTTCGATTGACTTGAAATTGGACTAAGCAGCGAGCACCGTCTTCAAGACTTCTGAATTCCTTCAGCAAGGGTTGTTGTTTTCAACTGTAAAGGGGGTCGTTGTTTCAATAGTCATTTTTGTGTTACCCCTAAAGCCTCATGGGCCGTTTCCGTTTCATTCACCTCCTTTATAGTCAGTGTTTTTCACCCCCATTAAACTCAAGTGACAAAATCTCACTTAATTTGGCCTTTTAGAGTAAATGCAAATAATCACTGGTTTCACATTACAATACCAAGTTGTTAATGTTGTGCTTTCTGTACCCAAATCCCAATCCCAAAAAGTGTTTTGGGTTCTTTTGATTCTGGTTTAATTTTAATTACGAGCATTTTTGTCCCCCCAGCAAAGTGAACATCCCTGACATTTGCCGAATCTGCCCTTACATTTAACCAAGTCAGTAACAAAACAAAACAAAAAAAAAGTAGAAGGCTGAATGTTTGAAGCTGTTCCTATTGGGATTAAGGATGAGTTCCTAAATGCAGACCTGTGTTCTCTCCTTGTAACCTGGTTATGGACCGTGTAATCTACGGCACACTTTTAGAGTGTAATCACATGGAAAAGTCCTTGGCCAAAAAAAGCAAGCGAACAACACTAGATCTCAGCAAACCACAAACGTGCTCCTACATCTGAGTGTGGGCAGACCCAGGAGCTGAAGACTATGCCATACATCATGCAGTGGGCAATTTTCTGCTGATTTGAAAAAAATAAACGACAACACAACATCTTCCACTAAATCTGATTTGACCTAAGATCTTCATGCGCCTTTGATTTGTGATTAATTTATTCTTTCCTTCCTGGGTGGCCTCTCTTAGCTTTCAATGATGTAGCAAAACACATCCTCCTACCCTTGTACTCGGTCTTTTAAAAGCAGCCAACAGTCCTTGCTCACAGGTCTGCCAGCTGAAAAGGCTAAACTGGCTTTTCACCCCCCACCACCCCATTTTAGGACTGTACCCTTTACACAGGTGCACACGCACAGCACTCCTGCGGGGGGTCAATGGGAGTGTATTTCGCAGGGATTGAGAAGGGAACGCAGCCCTGTCTTGCTGGTGTTTTTCCTAGGATCAGGTGGGAAGCTGGTATTTGCAGGACACAGTTTGCTGGCACCATGCCAGCCTCATGCCAGCTGCTGCAAATGCATGGTAATAAGCCTATTTCTATGCGAAAGAGCTTATTGCTAATAATTTCTGTCGGCTTCTAACCGATTAGTGTTTTGGTTGGTTGGGTTTGGGTTTTTTTTTTTTAATCAGATCTTTACAAAAAGTTTGTTGGTTTTTTTTTTCAATTCAGTGTTTTAATGCAGTACTAATGATTATCGGCTCCATCTGACTCATCCAGCCCAGAAAACAACTTCTGTTGGTTATTCTAATGATAAGAGCTGCAAATAAATAAATGGAATCCTCAAGCAACTTGATTTTGCCTCCTCTCTGGAATTAACTTGAACAAATTTCACAGTAAGAAGCAGAGTCTGCAAATAGCCAGGCTGTAACCAGTTGGGCTACGTGTGTGCTGCTGGGAAGGGGCACCAAATGGTGGGTGAACCTGCTAGGAGTCAAGAAGACATGAGTCAAATTCTTTAGAAACCATCAGACCTAGAGTGATGATCTCACCATCTGATGCACTGGGCACTGTAGAAGAGCCAAAGTATCCATTTTGAGCTGCTCTAACAATAATTAGAAGCATGGTAGAAGATCCTGTAAATGTCCCTGTGAGTGTTAGACAATCTATGTTCTTGTGGTGCTGCACCTTCCCCACCCTCCCCACCTCCCCAACAATAAGGAGGAAAATAAGGAAAAATAAATACGTGTCAAATACCAGTCTGGTTTCCAGGTAACATATATCTATATCTCAAAGAGTTGGCATAGGCCATCGGAGGGCCCTGAGGGCTAAATTGTTCATAAAGACTAAAACTTACCAGGAGCTGGTCTTTCTTCCATGGCAAGCTGAGTGGGATGGAAGAACCTGAATTTCTTGCTCATCCAATGTCTGGCTAGACAGGTCTTCATCAGCAATCTCACGACTTTCATGAGCTTGAAACCCACATTAACATTTTTAAATAACGAGCAATAAAATGTATGAGCTTCCAGGCTTTCCAAAAGTCTATTTATAGCCTCATATACTGACAGCCAAATTTGTGTGTACACTGCCATCCCCAGCTGATTTTATTAGGTGAGCCTCTGTTGGATCCCCATCCCCAAATGACACTTCCCATTCTAGAGGGGCCCTTGGATTAAAAGACTAATCTTTGTTCAAGTGGAAAGCACCAGATTTATTTCTGGTATGTATAATGGAAGGGATCTGCCTTGACTTCTCTATTCGTGCCTGCCTTAAGTCCTCGTAATTCCCAGCAATATAATATCACATGGGAGGCAAATTCCTTTAACGATCCTCTAAAACGTCTGGTTTAGAAGGAAAGTCCAAAAAAGCATCACTGATGCTCCTGTGGGTGTGCCCCCACTTAATGAAATTTTCTGGAATGGGTAAGAGAAAGGAAAACTCAGAGTGGGCTTCATGGAGTTGCAGACTAAGAGGTCAGAGGTGCTGCTGTTAAACTTCTATTCCAGCAGGAACCTAATCTTGATTTAAAATTTACCAGGGCCAGGGAACCCAGGAAAACCTTTTGGTGATTCTTGTAGCAGTCAAACATCAGCACTTCTAGAGTCTAGTCTGAACTTGCCCAGTTTCAACTTGCAGCTGCTGGGTGGTGTCTTCTGTACCACACAGCCCAGTATGAAGCTCTGTTCTTAACAGACAAATCAGATCCAGTCCTTCATGCTCTCCGTGACAAAATGTTAGCCTTTTACTACATACGGGAAGTTTTCCAAAGCTGCTGTGCTTTGCAGCTTATTGACAACTTTCTGGACCACAGTTACCAGGATGGAACAAAGTTCACGCATCTAGATTGTGCCTGAGCTGCAAGGTGATGTGTGGTGGGCTAAAGCTGCTGCTGAGCTCGTTAACCAGCTCCCCACATCCAGGCAGCAGCCTCTAGGACAGCATGATGCAGGATACTGGAGTTCTTTGGTGGGAACCCAAATTCTCACAGCCCCTACATCCCCTTGGAGATCCTAGGAGGAAAAGGCCAAGGCACATGGCATGACTTGTCATGGCTGAATGAGGCAGATGTGTATGACTCGCCCACACAGATAAAAGTTATCTCCCCACCAAAGAATTGTGCCAACCCACGATTTCTGCTTCTTGGCAGTTCCCCAGAAGTGGAGTCACACTGATAGACAGGTTGCTTTCACAAAATGAGGCTGCAAGATGGTTAGGATTCAGAAATAGGCTTAGGCCTTCACTGGATGAACAGTGCCAAAATACAAAACGCAGCCTCTAAATGCCAAGGTTCTCCCACCCTTGTCTTAGAGATTTGGTCTTTTGACTGCTGCATCTCTTCAGGGATTGGTACACTCACCTGGCTATTCACCATGACCAGGATGCTATTGCTTTCCTGGACAGAGTCCCCAGTTCTGTACAACTTCCTATAGCCACAGCTACTTTACACCTTTATATCGGGACGAATGAGAAACATGCTCTTTGTTGACTAACAGCTCACTCTGCATCAGTGACTGCGCTTCTTTTAAACCCCCAGCCTTCTTGTCATCTGCCTCATAGAGGATTTTACATTTTCTTCCAGGTCACTGATAAAAATGCCAAGTATCTCAGCTGGTTTTGTTAGCAGAAAGGGCCCATGGGACTGTCCCTTGCAACTTCTGGGTTCTTGGAAAATTTGGGTTTCTTACGATATCAAACACAAACTCCCCTCCCCAAAGGTAAGCTGCCTTGGAAATGACTCCTATCAATATCCCCCTTGTATTCCAGAGCACAGCTCTACTGCACAGGGAGAAGAGATTTACGCATATTGAATTCACTGTTATTACTTTGACAAATAGCATAATCCCTCAGAGCTAGTTCCTGCATAATCACTTCTGTATGTTTTTACTGACCTTAGAAACAGAACTAGAGATAAGAATAGTTGAGAAGATGGAAGACAGCTTACCAGACCCTCCTTTGCTCCAGGCTCATACCAGCTGCCTGGAAACCGTTAAAAGATGTGCTCCAACTTCCAGTGTTTTCTTCATTTTTCTGGTGACAAGGACACCCGTTTAAAAGTCAGGTTAAAAGAGGAACGTGTTTTGAAGGAATGCAAAGGGAGCAAGCACATTTTTATTTTGCATAACAGTTGAAACTTATCTATGTGTGTTTTAATCATGGTACGGTCATCAGATGCTTCTTGGAGTCAGGAAGGGCTGAAATCCCAAGCAGATGGATTAAGTTTAATGATCAACTGAAATGGGAGGAAACATTGTTTGGTTTAAGACATTTTATGCATTACATTTTAAAACCTGAATAAAAATTGTCATATCTGTGTTGCCTTCTCCTTGTGATTAAGCATTTTGCAGACCTGTGTTGATGGTGTGATTACATATCGGAGTATCTTTTGCCCCCCAACATGTTCTTAAGGAAAATATGTCTTATTCACAGAGCCTGTAACAGGGTGCTATGCAAGTTCTGTAACACCAAATTTTGTAAAACTAATTATTCTCTCTTTTCTTTTTTTATTTTTTTTAATTCCTCTCCTTCCTCGTCTTTCAAACATAGGCTTTGCATTTGCCTGGGTGTCTGAATCCTCCAAAGAAACTAAGTCAAATAGGTGAGATCTGCATTTTCTTCTAAAGACAAAGACTGCCTGGCACATCCCATACAACTAATGCCAGTGAAGTTTTAGCTAATGAAACTGTTTCAGTGTCAAATGCACTTAGTCCCTTTCTTTGGGAGGAACGTAATGGAGCTGATTGAAGGCTCCGAAGACATTAAAGGCCATTCATGTGTTAGCAATATGGATTCTGTGTGGTGCTGCATCTTCGGGCTTACTATTGTAAAAGCATTTGTAGCATTTCCAAAGGTTACAGCATGGAGAAATCTGAGCAATTTCATTTACCAGAGCCTGTCAACAAGTTATCTGAAAAACAAGAACCAGGTTCTCAGATCAGATTGATTTATTTATTACCATAGCATATTACATGCCCATATAATATACAGGGCACACGCTCACATCTTTTCTGCTAAAGATGAGATTCAGTAACAACCTATACTTCATTTTTCACACTACAGCAAGTGCGTACCAGCGTGCAATTTCATGACTTTAAGAGATAAATGAAACCTGGATAACATGTTTGACTTTATTTCAGCTTTTTTGAACTGTCCACATGTGCTTCTCCCTGGTACATACTATGTCTGTTCCAAAACCTAAATGCTAACAGACATGGCAGAACAAAGAGAAAACATTGAGATGTCTTGTGGTCCCCGAAAAAAAATATAATTAAAGAACATACTGCTAATTCATACTTTTTAGAGACCACACAGGTATTTCCAGTGCTGTCATATACCTTCAACTGTTATTTTTGCGACATGTATGCAGATGCATTCATGCTAAGTAAAACTGAATGCTGAAGGCCACAGACCAGAATGCACCACACTCTTTTGTTTGTTAACTTAAAGAGATCCCAGCCTGACTAAACATGATTTTTTTTTCAGTGGTTTGCTCACGATTAGTACCTCAGTGAGGTTCTGCTATAATTTAATTTATTATAAGCAATGTCATTTTATCAGTAGCGTGCCACATGTATTGCCTGCATATTTTCTTAAAGTCTAATTAACCTTCAATATCACACGGGTTAGTTAGTGTTGAAGGCTTGAGTGTTGGGGTTGTTTCAGCTTGTGTTTTCTTTCAACGCCGACCTTTTCAAATTCCCTCCTAGATAATGGGATACGACTTTTAAATGGAAGATATAGCTTTCAAAATGATCCAACATAATAAGAGATAAAACAGCTGAGGAACTGAAAAAGCAAATAGTGCCTCTGACTTAAAAGGAAAACAACTATCAGTGCCCCTAGCGATTGTCTAATTTGGAGACATTTGAAAAAGACAGATCTTGAGAGGGAAAAAAAAAGCCCTAAACTGAATGCCACCGCTTCGGAGTTGTGAATTTCAGCTGGCACCAAGTCAGAAGGGTGCAGAGCAGCAGTATCTGGTGTAAAGCTTCACACAGAGCTAGACCACCAGCAAACCTGAGCAGGAAGGGTGAGCTTGGGCTGGACCAGCTCTTGGTTTCGTGTGGCCGCGGCAGCTTTGATCCCGCATTACCAACCTGAATAGGAGGAATTGGCTTATACTGGGGGAAGAGCAGTTCTGATTGCCAAAGAAACCTGGGCTGTGCCCTGCTCTAAATTGGTGTGCTCTGGCCACATCAACTGCTGGGTTCAAACAGCACAGGAAGACCCACATCTCCTGTGGCATAGCCTGAGCTCTGCCCAGAGCTATCACACCTTCCAAAAGGACTGGAGGACCCAAACCAAGGAGGTGGTGGATGTTTACCAGTCTCAGGAGTCATCACCAGGAACCACTGTGGCTCTGAAAGTAAGATCTGCTTTTGGGGCAGGGTGGGGATATCATTTCTATACAGAGAGTAGTCTTCAGCATATGCCAGAAATAGCTATGGTCTCTGCATTTTGTTGCCAACCCTCCAGATTTTGTTTGCAGTATTTAGTGCTGTTTGTTTAGTTCCACTCACCTCCTGCTCCCCATCCCACCCCTTTTTTTTTTTTTTTTTTTTAAAGAAAGATGCCTGGATGTTTTGGTGGTGGAAATACCCAGAAAGCATTATCTTAGCACACTCCAAAGCCTCAGGTAACAGAAGGCAAACAGAAGAAACATAGGTGTAATTGTGTGGGGGTTTTAAACTTACACATTTAAAGCAAATTTACTGATCACTCTGCAAACCTCAGTCCTGATGGGTGAAGGCTCAGGGCTACCAATGCCATTAGCATATGTGCTGAAGAGTTTCAGCTGATAAAGTTGAGAGTGGTGTGCTCTCTGCTGTGCTCTCTCAAGGGAAAGCCAGGCTTGGGAGATGAGGTTTGACTTCATTTACTCCATGTGACCTTAGACTGCTGCTTAAGACAGTCTGCTCTTTGTTTCCCCAACTGTCAAATGAAGATAATGATTCTTACCCATTCTTAGGACAGCGCTTTGAAATTTATAAATGAAATATTATTTATATTCAAGAGGTTCCCAGACAAGGAAAATGAATGATTTCCATAATTGCAATATATTTCTTCCTTGCATCATTCCAGTCTGGAACGTCATGTCTAGTTTCTGGCACTCACACACACTGAGGATGGGTGTGAGAGAAAAGTATTTATAATAATTATTTATATATACGTATTTATCTCTATAGCAGGCCTCCATGTGTAATTTTCTGTATATACCTGTATGTGTGTGAGTGTAGTATACACAGAAAAGCACTTGAAGTAGAACATCTTTTTACACCTCATGTTCATGGGGCTGACTGCCTTGGTAGCACCCTCTGATAGCAAAGCTGGTAAATATTTCGTGGGACTTTAAAAAGTCAAAACCTCTGTCAGTCTGTTGCCTAGTGAAATATATAAATTAAAAACATTACTAGTTAAAAGGATGATGTAATGTTTGTCACAGGATGATGATGTTTACCTTAATACAATATTAAACTAAGGTCCAGTCTACATAGTTTTGTTTTCTGTCCAAATGGTAATGAAAATTCCCAGCGGCCCTCTCTGAAGGGGTGAGCAGCTGCCCAGGGAGCTCCAGGGAAAAGCTCTCTCTTTTTCAAGAACAGCCTGTTGCACTGGGCAACAGCATCTCTAGCAGAGAGTCTAATATCCAAGACAACAAAAGATCCATTGCTGCCTGCAAAACAGCAACTGCATCTCCTTGGTCAGCGGTCCAACTTGGAAGCTTACCTCTGCTTTCTGCTGTGGATCTTCAAGTTCAGAAGATTCACTGTTAATCTACATTTTGTTCTTCCATCTTCTCCTGATTCTCTGTATCTCTGTATTGGCAGAGGTCGTCAGAGATGCCAGATTTTCTGCTACAGAAATTCCTGTCTGTCTTGAGTTTGGCTGTGGTTACTTTGATAGGAACATCTACTTTTTTTGAAAGGAATCAGTACACTATCTCTTTGATTACACAACCCTTACTTTAATAAATATCTCAAAAGAAATTTCCCAGGGCTTTTCTCTGTCTTTTGCTCATTCTTTTCCTCCATGCTTATACTTTTTTCTCTCTGCACTGCTTGCTACCATCATGAAAACTGTATTTGGTGAGTGAGGAGAAGAAGAATATGAGAAAGTAGAGTGGCAAAGTGAATGTGGCAGAAATACACATTGTTGAGAAAAACTGTTTTCTTCATTGCTGTTTTTAAAATACCTTGCCTGTTCCTGCTTTTTTACAAATAAATAATAAGAACAGGGAGATGAGGAAAGGGAGAGAATATATGACAAAAAGATTTAAGGATGAATACTGGGAAAGTTGTTGCCGCTTCTCATACTCAATGTGGTTGGTAACAGGAGATAGAGGAGGATATCCCAGGAGGATAATTTCAGAGTGGTGTAGGTTGGTTGACCCAAACTTGATCCAAAAGTGTGTGTGACTCAGTTCAGATCCCTCTGTAGAGCTGATCTTTGCAATACTCCCTGAAGGATGGTGGCTGCAAGGTCTGACTCCATCCAGGGCTGGCACTTTCCAAGCAGCTAAAAGAAAAGCTCACTGCACTGTTTCCATTTAACAGAAAGGACTTTGATTTTTTAGGGAAGCAAAGTTTCCCAGTATAGGTAATTTCACAGCTGAGTGACACTATCATGTGGCCTGAAAGCAGTTACAAAACAAGTGAGAAGAACTATCACCTTTTTTTCCTAGCCTATTTTGGAAGGCGATAGTTTAATATGCGTGTGTTTTTTCTTGGGGGGTGGAGAGGAGAGCAGATTTCCACTGAGAGGAGGGACAGTGAATAAATATGAAATGTCTTCTCCTCAGGAGCTAAGGCTAAGGAAATGACCTACGTCCAGCTCTGGAGAAAAGAAGGACTGATGCTTTTTTCATGTGGGGACCGCAACAAGAGCAATGGGAGCAACATACACTGAGAACTTGCTGGTAAGCATACTGGGTGG
Organism: Hypotaenidia okinawae; assembly: GCA_027925045.1. Classification (NCBI taxonomy): domain Eukaryota; kingdom Metazoa; phylum Chordata; class Aves; order Gruiformes; family Rallidae; genus Hypotaenidia; species Hypotaenidia okinawae. Next base: position 48,704,104 of record BSDF01000002.1, on the reverse strand, counting down.
GGAGCCAAACCAGCTCACATTCCCTATCAGTAATTTATAACAAAGTCTGCACAGTGTGGAGAACCAATTGCTTGAAATCAATAGAGATTTAATGAACGATGACGGCAAAATAAACCATTCTGCCATAATGCTAACAAAGCTTGGTTGCCAACTGTTGAGGAGAGGGAATCCTGGCGGGGAGGGGGGCAATGAGCATCCTGTGATGGGGTGCAATTAGACTACAGGGTCATTGCAGGAGCCCTACTCAGCCAATACCTACTGTCACTGCTGAATGTCTGCAGTATTGAGGGGTGGCAGATCTGTCCGTCAGAGGATCTGAACTTTATTCCCTGACTGAAGTGATGATAGTACGTCTCCTGATGAAGCCCTAGGCCCAGGTAAGGAGGAAGGGGAAGATGCAACTTGAAGAGGCCGTGGCAGAGAAACTGTGAAAGCACCAGTCCCAAGGAGCTTTTAGTAAGCTTAAACCCAGCACTAGGCTGATCTAAAGAGTATTTCTGCAAATCCAAAGAGTCTCCCCAACACTACCATTAGAGACCGCAGCTCGGAATTACGTACCGATTTCTTGTTTATACTGTGTAATGTTTCACTGCCCCAGCCAGGCAGAGGTGGGACTGTGAGATATTTAGCACTGAAGTCATTATGAGGCCCTGAGGTGTGCTTCAGCAATTATCTGAGCTTTGGCCAAATAATACATTAGACACTGGTGCATATTTATTATCAGGTTGTCTTGTAACTCCCTGTCTCTCGTTAAAGTTTCTCAGTCAGTGCAAGTAGAAATAGGAGAGAGCCACTAAGTCATCTAGTCCATCCTCTGTCCGGTGTAGGATTGCTCTCTTGAGTACAGTCACTTATGCTTTGCAAGCGTAGTTTTAAATGTATCAAGAGATGCATCACTTCATTTACGAGAGTAATCAATACCCTAACAGACCTGTCAATAAGTTTTCATTTTCTTTTTCATTTTTGCCTTTAAAAATATCATCCTCTTGCAAGTTATGCCCACTGGTGTTAATAACGCTTCCGACATACACAGATGTCTATTGGAACTTCCCCTGTTCATTGCTTAGCCGATACATATATCTTTAGGGCCAGACTTTTACACACTTGCCCGTATTATTTTGCTTTGTAAGTAGGCCTGTGAAATGTAGGGGGAAAGGATGGGATAAGAATTAAAGTGCTACTCCACGAGAATAAAAGGTGCCCCAATCCACCCCTAAACTATTTTAATCTTCCCTTAAAAGTCAGCCCAGACAACCCCTTAGACACTATTGTAGCTCTCCACTGAACCTGCCCTTTTAGATGCTAATAAGGTGCCCAGGAGTGAATTTAGTATTCCTAGTGTGGTCACACCAAAGCCATATGGAGTGGAATCTTTTCTTCCCTTTTCCATGAGGTGATGCCTTTGAATCCACAGCCAAAAATTTCCCTTTCTCTCTCTCTGTTTTTTTTTCCTCAGTCACATTTAATGCACTCCCTACTATCACCCTCAGGCTTCTTTCAGAATTACTTTCCTCACTTTCCCTTCTGAGGAATAACTGAGTTTTGGATTATTTTCCCTAGATGTCTAGGCTTGAATTTCTTCAAGTTGAGAGCCCTTCCGTTATTTTCTCCCCATAGGTCATATCATGTCATCAGCTATTAAGCACAATTCTAAATGTGAATTATAAATTATGGATTTCATTTTCATTGATTTTAAAGGAGGAGGAAGGGATTGACAATTACCAACATGTCTGAATTTACATTCATTCCCTCTGCTATCAGCAACACCAATAACGGGAATTTTATTTGTTACAACTTAATGTCCAATATGTTATTCCAGATCAGATGTTTTCACAAATGTTTACAGCTTTAAAATTGAAAATGTTCTCCTTGATAATCCAGAAAAGAGATCCCTTAAACCTTTATTCGTAGCCAAATGAGAGGTAGAAGCTGTCATATTTAGGATGTATAATAATTAAATCTTAAGGAAAAGAAGTATGGGAGTATGCTTTAGCATGGGTTTAGGATTGATTGGGAAAAAGCTGTAGTCTAGTAATTGCAATTCACTCTCAATTCAGGATACTATATTTGGCTATGCTATAGGTAATGTATTTTAAACTAAATTTACTGCTGATGTAAACTGAAAAATGAAACCCATTGAGTTATGCATTCTCTAATAGGTGAAGCTATTTTGTCCAATTCTTGCAAAAGTTGAAATAAGGTGCACTGATGTTGGCTACAAAAGTACTGCAGAAAAAGAAAGTGTCAGTCACGCAGGGAAAAATTCTCCACTCATTTATACCTAGAGGGAAAATTCATTAAAGTCGCCCTTGTGAAATTGAACAGAGTTTGCTGCTTTGCCTGGATATATAGAAATACAAATAATCCACATTTCAGCTCCATTTTAGAAAGTAGAGGTGTTCTTGGCATGAAAATTTCTGCTCCTTCAGATTAGCTCATTGGACTGAATTGCCTTTTCTCACGTAATCAAACTGATACATGTCCTAAATTTTTATGCAAAGGCATTATGTGAAGATGGGAGGATGTACATTCACTTGAAGAGGGCAACGGGATTAACTGTGTATCAGCAAGTGAACCACACCACGACTGTTTATAATCTCTCTGCATGCATCATCCGGTATGGAGCATTCCATAGCATTAAGAATCAAAGGTGGGGGTGGTGGTGGAGGGGGAGAAGTAGCTAGAAAGGCTATGGGATATTTGAAATGGTCACTTCATGTCTGTTCTGCTTGAGCACTTTGTGAAATAAACATTAACGTTGTAGTGGATAGTGTTGCTAATTACTTGGCATTCCTATGCAGAAATAACTAAAACAAGTTCAGAGTTTGCAGGGAAATTGCATAGTTACACTGAAGTTATGCTAGACATCGGCAAATTTGTCGTGGAAACTTATTCACCTAAAAGCATGCTTTTGTGTGAAATTATTTTAAATTGGCATCCTTCATGGCCTTTTTCTTCTACGGTAAGCAAAACTGATATGAAATCTGAATGCATCCAAAAGTGGCTCTTCAAAAGGCTGATTCAAGTCCAAATGTTCTTCAATAGCCATAATGAGCAGCCTGAACTGGGCATAAGTTTTCTCAAAACAACCCCGTCCAGTCTACCATGACAGTCCTGCATTTGGCTGGACCTGGTGTGACCGTGGCATGACCGAACCTAACTCAAGCCCAACCCAAGCCCCAGGTGGGATGGTAAGAGGAGAACTTGTCCCTTGCCCTGCCTGCCCTGGGTGGGTAGTCTGTGCAAATGTGCTCGGGACCACCATATAGGAAATGAAGGTACACGGGCAGTTTGTGGATGTGAATGGACACACGCTTGGTTGTTGTCTACAGCACTTTCAACACTGTAGCTTTCTTCCCAGAATTGTTAAGTGAGACTATGCTGGAATGAATTGACGAGCAACAGGTAGTTTATTCCAAGATCCCCAACAAAAGGCTTCCTCCCCCTGAGTTCTTTCTATAGAAGAGGCCTTGCACAGATGTCTCTGTGAAGTTTTAAGCTAGACCTGGTTTCAAAAATTTATTAACTTTTTCTCTAGGTACTGCTGGAGTCTGAGATGATGAAGTGCTGTGGGAATAATCTGTTATATCACTCAAAAAATTGATGTTCCTGACTTAACTAGCTCACATGGCTTGAGATGCTCAGTGACCATTACAGAAAGCCTGATAATAAAGGGTAATGATACAATACAAACTCTTTAAGTTAACACAAGCTATGCAGAAACAGACTCCCTATGATGCTGTGTCTCAGTTTCACGGAAATTCTCCCAGAGATGGGAGGTACTGGAGCCTGTCCTTTAATTTGCCCTACTTTGTCTGATTCTTCCACTTTCATATGCTAACTTCCATTCTTTTCCAGGAATATAGACAATTTTGCATATGCAAACCATTTGGAAAAGTATCTAAACCCTTTGATATTTATCCAGACCAGATCTAACAGGGAAGTTTCCAAGCGGTGATGAACATAATAACCAATACAGCTAAGTAATAATTAGCAGCAATAATAAAAAAATATTCTGCAATAATAAAAATGTAATAATAATAATAAAATAAAAATGCAAGCTTGATCTGGGGAAATGGAAAGAGCACTTAAAATCCAAATGTGAGCTCCATAATGTCAGGCACTTGGCCCAAGTCTGCATTTTTTAAAGCAGTTGGCAAAAGTCTTGTTGGAGAGAGAGCCTGGTGCTCGTAAATACAGGAGAGTGCTACTGTGGGCATTGTGAGTGGGAGTGCGTGACAGAGAAAGGGAACCAACAGATCTGAACTGGGACAGTTTGGGGTAACACTGTGTTGTGGGCAGGACCTGGCAGAACTGGGACAGCAGCCCCTGGATGCAGTCTCCACCACCAGTGCAGGTTTGGCTGTGCCTTCAGCAACCTGTGCTGTGGCTCGTAGCAGAGTTCTGCTGGGACCCTGCAGGGGCTTGCGGTACCCACTGGCATGAGGTGGGTACCCAGCCAGGGGGAGGGGGACGCGACCTGCTGCTCTCTTTTATTTGTCAGTAAGTGGCAGTGGCTGGGTGTGAAATACTGTGAACTTTTCATTTGCCTTTCACACTGTATTTGGTTCCACTACATGAGCAGGGGAATTTGGCATTAGACACTCACCCCTTTGGGACAGAAGTAATAGAGGGGAGCGTGTACCTACTTCTCAGCCACTCTGGTTTGTACCTCCTTGTGTATTAGTTCAAGCCACCATGAAGGGAGGGTTCCTGCTAAGGTGCTAGACTGTACAGTGTCTAAATTATAGTGGCTGAGGCTCAGACACCAGTCCCCTCCCATCGACTTTGTTGTCAGGAGATCTTAGCCCAGCAGACGGGTGGTAACAAATAGCTGGGAGGCAATAACAACATTACTCAATGAATGTGAATGAGAGCCTGACTTTATTTAAAGTTGCTGTCTGCTGACATCAGCACATTGCCATAAGGCAGTACCTCCTGCAGTGGTTTCAGATCTGATCTGGGGGTGTGGAGCTTACACAGGTCCACTATTCAGTCCATGCTGAGATGTCATTGAGGTTTAACATATTGCTTGCTGGGGACATCTTATAGGCCCAGGGCCCTGCATCTCATCAGCTGTATTCTTCATTTTTTTCCTGTCAGTATCTTGGGAATCTGAGTTCCTAAAAATGTCAACTGGAAAAAAAAAAGAGACCAAGATTTGCTTCATCAGTTAAAACAAAACAGTGAAGGACTTTGTCATCTACCAAAATTCTTAGCATAGTGTATAAGACATGTTAGACCACTGCTGCTCTCTGGCCACTTTCCTTATTAATGCTTTGACCTCCAAGAACACAGTAGTGTGAAGGATTTTAAGAACATGCTCAAATTTCAAGACAGTCCAAGGGACCTATGAAAATGCTTAAATGTTCCCACAAATATGTGGTTTGGCATCATCCTACAGCCTCAGTTTTATTCACATGGTGTGATGGGAGGCAGGTGGATTTTGTCCTTATGTAGTGTTCATGAGAAAGGACCTCATTTTGAGAATATGGTAGCTAGCAATGTGTATGGAGTCCTGAAGTTACTTGAAGACAGGTGCATACAAAGTGAACATTAATTAAAAATAATTTCTGTGACAATCAGTTGCCCTTCAGAGTGAATGACATAATTATTAAAAGTTTAACTAACAGAGAATAGCTATACATGAATATGTATATATGTAGCATGAACACCATGTAATTTATAGCCCTGATGTTTGGAAAGATTGGGGTGTTCAGCTCAGAAACTTTGGACTGACTCCCTGAGTTGTCACTGGAGCCTGTTCCTTGGTGTTGTGGCCACCCTGGTTGGCCATGTCTTGAGTTTAGGCTCAGCAACTACTTAGGGATAGACCATGATGTTATAAGGGTAAAACTTTCTGCACATGGAGAAGAGGCCAAGCTATTTTATAACCACAGGCATAGCTCACATGAAGGGTTTCCCTTTGGGACGAGTGAGAGAGAAAGAAAATACTCAATTAGGCACTTTGGTTTTAAAGAGGCCTTTTCTATCCACACCAGCCACTGCCTCCTTTGGCACCAGTGCTATAGTACTGTAACCAGCACAGCAGTTACTGGGTAACTTTAGTGCTCTTTGCATTTTTCCACCAAGACTAAATTTTTTTCTGGCCCTGTGGTAAATAAAGATCAGAAAAACACCAGGCAAAGAAGAGCCTGTGTATCTGTGTCTCCAGAAAGACTATTTGTGAGTCTGTACCAGATCTTAATTCTGACTATTATCTATAAATTTAAGATTGTAAGTACTGAAGTACTGAAATACCGAAATACTCTAGTTTACACAATAATGCAAGTCACTTAAAATGATTCACTGAATTTGTCTTCCTGTAGCCAGCTGCAAACTTCAAGAAGAAAACAAATGGAAATCCTCTGAATGCAGAATCACATCATTTAACTTAGTGGCTAAATACTCACATATGTGTATTGGTTTAGGAACCTATTTCTAGCATATTTATATGGGTTTTTTTAACCATAAGCTCTACAGGTATCCAAAGTCTCTCTTGACATTTCTTCATTTTGTGCCACCGCCTGAATAGGGCAGGGTTGAAGCTGCCCTGTGCACGTTTCTGTTACATTGGCAAAAGAGTCCAAAGCAAGCATGCCTTTTTCTGGCTTGTGTTTCATTACCTTCCTGAGCTGACCTCCTGGAGATGTCTGTTTAAGTGAACTTGAGCCAACGAAACACCAGGCAACAGACAGAAAATCTTGGTTTAATTGAGTCATTGCGCCTAGTACACGGGAAGCCTGGTGACAATGAGAGAGTGCTGTGCAGTGATTTGGAGGGTTAGCTGTTGCACCAGCTCCAAGCATGCCAGGCCCTGATGAACTCACTGAACTTGAGGTACAGAGTCACCCCATATGTGAGCAATAAGATGCAGAGGTTTTGCTGTGCAAGAGGCGTCCAACTGTCTGCCTCGTGCCCAGTCGACCTCATACATCCCACAGCTGTGTGACTGCTGATACACAGCTGATGTGTGCCTGTGTAGCAGTATTTTTTCCAGAAAGAATAACAACTCCTGCCTGAAAACTTGGGGAGGGGTGTGTGTGTGTGTGTGTGTGTGGTGGTGGTGGTAGATTCCCTTTAAATGGGAGTGTGTATCACCCAAAGGCTAAGGCTTGGCAGATCTCCAGAAGCAGATCCTCAGAAGTTACAAACCAAACTCTGCCAGAGCCCTGGGGGATCTCTTTTTGAGAAAACAGTGAACAATCAGACACAAATCCCAAGAAGACTGTTGTCCCCTCTGGAGGCAAACAAACAAAAAAAAATGTTCACACCAGCTCTTCTACATAAATCCAGGGTTTTGGTGTTACTCTGCTGGCAGTGCAGTCGGTTGCCGGGCTGGAAAAGTCGTTGAAGAAGGAGCTCTGCATCTTTGTTTTCTCATGCAAGTTTGTTTCCAGAATTGCAGTGATAATGAGAACATCTTGAAAATCTCTTCTGAAACCAAAGACTATAATAGACAGAAATTAAGCACAGCTGTACCTAGTAAACAGAATTTAATAACAGCTCTATAGGACTCAGTGAATTGGGATCTTTTTATAAGTGATGCTGCAGCCATGTATGGGACTAATTTGAAGAACCAGATGCAGGACACGTGTGGCTCCCCAGCATTCATGATAGACACGGTAGATTTTATAATCTTCTTTATGTTCCTGATATTTCTTTTCCTTTCCTTAGGCTTCTTACATTTGTTCACTGCACACACATGCATACCTTCCTAGACTGAAGTGCTGTCTCTGCTGAAGTTAGTGACAATTTTGCCAATGACTTTTGTGGGACTGAGATTTCATACCTGGTGTATGAAATACTTTCATGGCTGGTATATAAAATAATTTCATACTCTGTAGATTCTCTCACTTTGATATATTGGAAAAGACTTCCATGTTTTCTAGGTATGATCTAGAGTTAGTATGCAGGCTATAATTAAAAAACCAAAAAAAACCTGTGATGCACTGAGGACCAAAGAGCATTTGTTTGTTTTGCCTACAGTGCAAGTTAGCTGTTTCAATGTCAGTCTATCTATAATTACGTTAATATAAATAAAGTTGTACTGTCTGTGCTTTACCCAAGTGAGGGATACACTCGAGTTTTAGCCAAGCCAGAGGGATGAATCTAATTTGTTTAACATGGATCAGTCAGATCGCAACTGGCCTTGTAATACAAACGTGATAACCAGAGATGCCAAAAAGAGCTAGCCACCTACGGACTTGGATCAAACAGGACCTTCTACGTGGGGGACCTGCAGTGCACTGATGACACCCGCGCTTCAAAGGCAACCCACAGAAGAAAAGGGAGCCCGTGACCTTTGGTGCGTCACAACGAGCAAAGATGCCCAAGAGACGGCTGTTGGGCTTCCTTAACTCCATTTGATATTAGATTCAGAATACGCAAATCACTAGACCCTGAACTGGCTGGATTTTCTGCTTCTCTGTTTTATCTCCTGGAAGCCTTCCTGGATGAATTCTTCTGGACTTGGGGCTTTCTCACTTTTTCTGAAGGGCCAGGTGAAATGGAAGGGCTGTGCAGGCCAGGCATATACTTTCAGCAGCAGCGCACTTCTGGACCCGTGTGTGAGTGAAACAAGTTGAGCAGGTAAAGTACAGTCCTGCCGGAATGTCTGGCCCCAGCACACCAGGCATGGATGGAGGTCGGCTCTCCAACTGGTTTCGTGTCCCCAATGGACATTGCTGAGTCAATGAAGCTCTGGCAGGTGGACCTGGCCAAAGCTGTTTCTTTGTTCTCCTGCAAGGCATTTAAATTATACAGTTAATTACAAAAACAAAACCAAGCAGCAAACTATAAACGCTCTGACAAAGAAATCTCCGTTCCTGTGTTTACTTGTACTTTCCCCCTCTGTCCCTGTGACATCATAATCCCGACAGTTCTCAGGTGTCCACACAGTGTTTTGGGGAAATGAAGACTCAAGCTTCTAATGCAAGTAAAAAACCCCATAAATACATCTTAACTCTAAAATTCTAAACTATAAATGGGAAAATAGGCATAAACCTATAGCATATTTTCTTCTCTGGCATCTTCAGCAGTGTCGGGTGATAGCAGCCTTAATGTACACTGGGATTATCCACACTGTGGCCACCAATCCAAACCCCAACTGCATATTAATTTTGTTGTGACCTAAGTAGGGTCCCAGTTCTGCTTGTCTGCAGGAGAGGCTCTATTTCTTGCTGCTACCAACACTACCAGTGATGTTACTGGTTCTTGCAGCACCACCATCCTTCCTCATTCATTGCTCATGCTCCTGATCCTCCACCCTTTCTTGAGCTTTGCAGCTACAGCAGTACTCCAGCATGGAGCAGGAGCTGGCACTGGAGAACTTGCCCTGCTAGCAGTGGCACAACAAGGAAAAGCAAAAATCAAAAAGGTTATTCATAAACCAAGCTGGCACATCCTTCTTGCTCACCATCCATCTGCATAAACCACTGCAGAAAGATGATGTAGGGGTGGGATCGAGTGCTCAGCAAGGACAGGGGGTAGGATACAGCCCAGGAAAGAAATCCTGAGGAAACTGCAGGCTCAGCTGTCTCCAAAAGGAGCACGTGAGAGCATGCAGTCTCACCAACCAGGAGTGCTGCTTGTTTCCACACAAGCAGCCAGTATTGGGGTCAGTTTTCTCATAGTTTTCCCCATGGCAATAGCAGTGAACGCATCCTGAGTGCCGAAGAGCTAGCTGCAGCATTAGTCGCTGTCTCTTTCTTGATGAAAATACTAACGTGTGACCTGCATACTACAGAGGAATTGGCAATTTCAGATCATTACCGGGGAAAAACATGGCAGAGTTTAACTTGTCTCACCGTAGCGCTAGTGTCTCCTGCAGCAGCGAAGGAAGAAAAGGCTTGACACTGCACTGAATCCACTTTTGTCTTAGCAGGGTACTGGCTGCATCTGTTTGAAAGGCTTGCATTGTATCACTGTTCTTTGTTATCAGGTTTCCCATGGTGGTCAGTGTTACATATCTTACATTGTTTGAGCTAATTAAGCCGGGGAATCAGGGAAAGCACATTTCCGGCGGGAATTTATTGCCAAAAGATATTTCAGCTGAAGGGGGAAAAAAAGGAAATCTCCCTTTAGGTCCAGCATTCCTGAGCTGTTTCATAATATTCAGTGTTCAGCTTCATGGAAATAAACTGACAACAATGTCAAGGAGTTTGAACTTGAGCAATATCCCCCTGTTTTGTCAACTTAAAAAGTGCTGTAAAGAAAGCAAGGGATCTGTGCAGCCACAAAAGTAAAAAATAGACTTGGTTGGAAATGGAGTTAGATGTGTTTGCTAATCTACAAAAAAACCCTGTAGTTTGCTCTCAAGGTTCTTTGTGCCACTCTATTATTTGCACCCACTTTTACATGTCCTTGCAAGTGGCGGTGTTTTAAGTCTTCGCTGGTATGCGTATAGGACACTGGCAGAGGCAGAGAGGTACAGTTCACTACTGTCTGCACCCCATGTGTTTGCTCACAGAAGCACAAAGGGGTGTTCAAAGCACCCAGCAGCAGGACAAGCTGAGCCATACCCTTTCAGCATGGAGTGTGTTTTCCATCACCTTCGGTTGCTTGGCAAGTGCTGCCCACTGGGCAGAGCCTCAACTGCAACACGGTTTTCAGTCCAACCTAAAAGGGAAACTCTGCTCTTACATATGGGATGTCATATATAGGCTGGCTGTTAGGAAAACCTGTGTGGGAACAAAACCCTGTTTCTCCTCCAAATAATATTAATAACCACAATAGATGGGATTAGTAATGGTGACAGTTTCTTCATTTTCACCAGTAGGTCTAAAAGGCCCTGCTGAAAGGATGATTATCCTCTGCTCACCAAAGGAAACCTGAGCAACCAGGGCCCACTGTTGATTATTACAGGCCCCCAGTGTTTTGGATGAGAAGGGCCTGTTTTCAGCTTTGTGTAACTTCTATCAAGTTTTGGCTGTGCAGAGCAAAATTGTCTTCAGATGTATTCTGAACCATGGTTTGTTGTTTTCTGTGTTGGTTTTTTATTTGATTGTGAGTTCGTTTTGGTTTTGGGTTTTTTTTGATAGATAGTTTCAGCTGAAACATTTAATCTCTCTCAAATGTGAGGAAAAATGTTTTTCACCATTGGAAAAGGAAAGGGTGGCAACTTTATCTTTGAAAATCATTGACAGTACTCCTCATTTGAAGCAGTGACTGAAAGTCTGATGTCACTACACTGCCAAAGAAAAGTTAAAAGTTAACCTAATTTCTAGGCCTCTGAAAAATTAGAGAGGCCTGCATGCACATGCTCACCACAGAGGAGTGTGTTTTGGTCAAACTGTCTTCATATTTGGTCTGCAGAGAGCAGGCTAGACTGCAATCTATCATCGCTATCCATTAATCCTTTAGGTCAAATGAGAAGAGCCTTGGATAGAAGAGATTGCAGCTTTGCTGATGACACATACAGGTGTCAGTGTGAAGCTGAATGATAACACTTCAGTCTTTCCTAATTTATTTTTTTTTCATAACAGGAAATTACATGCCAAAGCTGTTAAAGAGATTGTGTTGAGATGAAAAAATCAGAGACTCAAATAGGAAGAATTTCGCAATTAAGGTTCTCTTCATAATCCCATGCTAGGCCCTTTGTGCGGATTTTATTGTTATGATCCATCTTTAATTAAATGATGCCGCTAATTTTTTTCCCTAAGTCCCCATCCTCATGTAGTGCACAGGATCATAGAATCACAGAATGGTTTGGGTTAGAAGGGACCTCAAAGGCCGTCTAGTCCCAATCCCCTGCCATGGGGATTCACCCTTCACTAGAGCAGGTTGCCTAAAGCCTCATCCAACCTGGCCTTGGACACTGCCAGGGAGGGAGCAGCCACAACTTCTCTGGGAAACCTGTGCCAGTGCCTCACCACCCTCACAGGGAAGAATTTCTTTCTTATATCTAATCTAAATCTACCCTCTTTCAGCTTAATGCCATTACCCCTTTTCCTATCATTACATGCCCTTGTAAACAGTCCCTCTCCATCTTTCCTGTAGGCCCCTTCAGGTACTGGAAGGCTGCTATAAGATCTCCCTGGAGCCTTCTTGTCTTGTTGCTGAACAAGCCCAACTCTCTCAGTCTGTCTTCATAGGAGAGGTGCTCCAGTCCTCTGATCATCTTTGTGTCCCTCTTCTGGACTCAGTCCAACAGGTCCATGTCTGTCTTGTACTTAGAAACCCAGAGCTGGATACAGTACTCCAGGTGGGGTCTCATGAGAGTGGAGGGGCAGAACTGTTTCCCTTGACTTGCTTGCTGTCATGCTGGTTTTGACACAGACCAGGATATGTTGTCTTTCTGGGCTGCAGGTGTACTTTGCTGGGTCATGTTGAATTTCTCATCCACCAACACCCTCAATTCCTTCTCCTCAGGGCTGCTCTCACTCCATTCTCCACCCAGCTTGTAACTGTGCTTGGGATTGTGCTGACCCATGTGCAGGACTTGTTGAATGAGGTTTGCATAGGCCCACCTCTCAAGCCTGTCAAGGTCTCACTAAATGACATCCCTTCCCTCCAACATGCTGTCCACTCCACAGAGCTTGGTGTCGTCAGCAAACTTGCTGAGGGTGCACTCATTCCCACTGTCTATGTCAATAGCAAAGATGTTAAACAGCGCCAGCCCCAATACCCACCCCTGTGAAATGCCATGCGTTACTGGTCTCCACTTAGACAGCTCTCTGAGTGAGACCATCCAGCCAATTCCTTATCCACTGAGCAGTCTACCCATCAAATTCATGTGCCTCCAGTTTAGAGACAAGGATGTAGTGTGGGACAGTGTCAAATGCTTTGCACAAGTCCAGGTAGATGATGTCAGTTGCTCTTCCCTTATCTACCAGTTCTGTAACCCTATTGTAGAAGGCCAACAGATTTGTCAGGAACAATTTGCACTTAGTGAAGCCATGCTGGCTATCACAAATCACCTCCTTATTTTCCATGTGCCGTAGTGTAGTTTCTAGGAGGATCTGCTCCATGATCTTGCTGGGCACAGAGGTAAGACTGACCAGCCTGTAGTTCACTGGGTCTTCCTTCTCCCCCTTTTAAAAAATGGTGTGAGCTGTCCTTACCCTTTCTTTAATCCTGACCCATATGTTCTCTGTCTTCATCCATCCCCAGGCAGCGCTCCATGCACTCCAGCTGGTCACTGACATAGAAGGCAAAATCCCCTTTTCATTGCCCCTGCCTGTTCTTCTTTCCTTCCATTCCAACACCTCAGTAGTAGGAGTCATCCCACCATGTCTCTTCAATTCTGCTATTAAAATTAATGAAGACTGACTTATGAAGCAAGCCATTGGCAGTAGGGTCTTCAACCCAAGTGCTCCTTAGGCTGAAAGATGTGCAGCCCATGAGGCAGCAGGTTACAATAAGGGAGAAGATTACATGGTGCCTTAAGAATTTGACTACTGGATGGCATACCTGCTCCGGCCACTGCATCCTTATACAATGCTGACCAAGTAATTCAAAGCAGGTTTTTCACTGGTGTATCCTAAATGTAAACATAAATGCCTGCTCCAGCACCCAGAGGCTCCTGAACCTGCTGCTGCTCCTCTTCCTAGGTGAGACGTGGGGTAAGCAGTGCTGCAAGAGGGGATCTTTACCATCAGTCCAGAGCTCCCTGCTCAGTTTCCCTGTGTTTTTTCCTGAAGGTAAATGAGCTAGACTAAAGTGCAGAACAGATCGATACTCTGAGTTTGCATTCAGATAAATATGACAACGTGTAACAAGTGTTCATGGGTAGAAACGTGCTCTGGTGCATGCAATAAGCCTTGGGAGGGAAAGAGGTGGGGTGAAAAGGCGCTGTGGAGTCTGCTGCAATGCTTCCTTCTATGGTTGGACTGAAAAATCAATCACATGCATAGGCCCTTCAAGTGACCTGCTGAGCTGATAGAAAAAGGAGGAGAAGCCATGTGAAAGTGCCCCTAGAGATCAGGAGGAAGATGAGTGGTACATAAGCAATGCAAAGTTTGAAATCAAACCATTAAGAAAACAACTCTGAGCTGATCATCATCTCTCACCTCCTTTCCACTGAGAGGAAAGGCAAGGCAAGAGGAAGGGGAAGAAAGGAAAGACCACTGAATATTTTCTTTTATCCCACAGAAGCTCAGGTGCTGAATTTGTTACAAATTTTATTATGTGCAAAAACTATCTCCTAATGGTTTTGGACTGTTTCTCCACTTCTCTCCAGTCCCCTCTGCTATTATATCAAAGTCCATTAAGTGTCCGGTGATGAGTGCCAGGGACTTGAAGAACAAGCAGCAGAAGCAGTAATGCTGCCTTGCCTCAGCAGCATGCGGGCGAGTGAGAAAACAGTGTCCTTATCGCCTGCCTTGGTGCAGCAATCTGTGCGCTGAGAGCAGAGCAACCTCCTAGTCTAGGAGTACAGGAGGAGCAGGAGCAGCAGCAGCGCTGCCTTTTCCTGAGGCCATGGTCTGAGCTGGAGTTACTGCAGCTTTAATAGAGGCTGCAACAGCCATGGCAAACGTGACCTGCTCCATTATTGAATTGTGCGGTGCTGTTTTGCTTTTGCGTTTAATATTGGTAATTATGCAATTTCTAGACAACTTCCCTGTCATAACCAGGGCAGCAATGCTGACAAAACAGGCTTTAAATAAGCACTTGTCAAAGGAACAGCTATTTTTGTTTGCCCTATTTAGCGCTGTGTTTAAGGTCTACGGTGGAAATCTCAGACAATTTTAAATACATGGTGCAGTTACTTTATCACTGCATCACAATATTCAAAATCCTCAAAGCCTGGAAAATAAAGTGGTTTTTAGCAGAACCTTTTAGTGGTCCCTGGCTGCATGCAAAGGTCACAACTTTTGCAAGACCTGCTCAAGAGCCAGGAAGCACAGACAAACTTAGAGTCCTTCTTCAGGTTGTAAGGACTATTGGGCAGAAAAGACTCAATATCCTGATTTTCCCCATCTCTAAAACCTCTGGTTTGTTCTCTGGGGAAAAAAAGAAAGAATAAAAACACCAAGACAAGACTTAGCAGTCCGGCTGTTCCTCAGGTAAGAACCGAACAGAAAGCAACCTCTAAGCCTCTTTGTTTTTAATTAAGAAAAGACAAGAAATCCTTTTTCCCTTCCTTCATGAGCCTTTTATGAGGTGATGGTGTTCAGGCTCCTCAGGCACTGGGCTGCCTTGCTTGCTTGATGCTGGGAGCAGGGAGCATATGATAAGAGTTTTCTTTCCCAGGGTGCTGTGAAGGGGTAACTGCAAGGCCTTGCCTGGCCACACAGAAAGCAGGATGTACACAACCCAAAATAAGTGGAGGCTTGCTCTTCAGGTAGAGAAAAGGAGCCTAGGCAGCCGGTGACACAAGTGTGACAGTCATTGAGGAGTGCTTCCTTTAGGAAGTAAAACTATCAGCCAAACACAAAAGGGTTGTAGAGTTACATGTGGGAGCAGTTGCATACTGGTTTATTTAGGCTATTCCTTTATTTTTTCCCCCTTCCATCTCCAGACTATGAACTTCCTAGTGTGACTATTCCTGGGAAGTTTGTGATGTGTTTCTGGAGTGTTTCTGGAGCTCTGCTAGGACAGTAGCCTCACACAGTTGCCTTAAAAAAGCTTTGAGGAGGAGGAAAAGCATTCAGGAGGATCCTTGCTACCTTTACGCAGAGGACAACAGGAGTAGCAGCATTTGGGGGTCCTGTGTTTGAAGCAACACCCTTGCCTTCCCCTCCTTCTCATCTCTACCAGCGGATGCTGGAGAGACAGCCAAAGCAAACATAACACATGGGAAATGGTTTGCAAATCCAAAACAAATGAGGGTTTCTTTTATCAGCTGTTTCCTGTTGGAAAAAAATAATAAATTATCGCTTTAACTGTGCGGGTTTTTAATGCAATGTGCATGGAAACCCAGTAAATTATTTAACTGTTCCAAAAGAATTAGATTTTATTACATGCATTAAAATAATCCTGGTATTAAAATAATACCATCTAATATCTGTTTTTCCCCATAGCATTTCCTCTCTTCTCTAGTGTATGAGATAAATAAATAATTTTTTCAAAGGCAGTAGTGTAGCAGGTTAGACAAAAAATGCTTTAAATTTATTGTACTTATTCCACTGAGCCT
Organism: Hypotaenidia okinawae; assembly: GCA_027925045.1. Lineage (NCBI taxonomy): Eukaryota > Metazoa > Chordata > Aves > Gruiformes > Rallidae > Hypotaenidia > Hypotaenidia okinawae. Next base: position 48,688,026 of record BSDF01000002.1, on the reverse strand, counting down.
GTTCTGCTCCGCTCCTGGAAGCACGCAGAGAGGCTGGTGCGGATGCAGGGTGACCCCGCGTTCCCGGAAATCCCCGGCTGCTTTGCTGTGGCTCTCTATCTCCTGACTCCTAAATGAGCTCCTGCAACACCGGTCACCCACTGCTCCAGAGGGTGAGCTAAGAAGCCGAAAATAGCCTCTTTTCTGATAATACAGGGCTCCGCTTATAAAGGCGACATTCTGGCATCCCAGATAAGATGTACACAGCCTCCTCTGGTTACGTTTGCAGCCTCCCGAGCCTTTCTCTGCCAGGCGGAAAGGCTCATGCAGCGCTTTTCCTTATATGCAGGTGCTGCTGAAAATCCCTTTCCAGGAGATGCTAGCAGTGGGACAGGACAGGTCTGATGAAATCGTGGTAACCAGAACGAGAACTGTGAAGCGGGGTGGATTTGCACTGCTCAGCACAGCACAGCACAGCACTGACAGGCATGCCCATGGTTGTTATGGAGAGCTCGGGAGCTACAAGGGCTGAGCAGTCCCCTGGTGAAGACAGGGGTGTTTCCAAGCTGTGGCCCAGGACCTGCTGCCCTACCTGCAGGTGCAGGTGATATGGCATTTGGGTGAGAAAAGGGGTGTGAGCTCTGAGAAAAACAAGTAGTCCTCCAAAAAGTGCAGGAACTGCAGGTTTACTGGGCTGGGAATAGACAAGGGAGACAGACACGGTCTCTTGAGACGTGACAAGCGCCCTGTCTGATGAGCATTAAGATATATTCAGCCGGACTGAATTGCTGGCTGTAGATGCAGCATGAGCAGGCCCTGACCTTTGGAGCACTCATGGGGCTGCATTTTGTAGGCAGAGCTAGCACCTGTATTTGCATTTGTATTGAGACTATGACACCTGTGCACAGACACCCCATCTAATATCACTGGCTGGGCAGGGACGCTTCTCTGAGTCCTGGCTGCCTCATTTCTGAGTGAGAAGAGGTACAGAGCCCAATTATGTGAGCATATAATAAGTATATTCCAGAGCAGAGAAAACAGTGGGTAACCAAAGGTAGACAATGCCTTCCTTCAGTAACCAGGTCAGGCCTGCACCCTGGGATGAGGTACTCTGCCTCCAGAAATGGTGCTAATTAGGAAACACTCGAGAAAGTGGAATTTCCTGCTACTCTGGCAACTCTTCCTCTCACCCAGAGAGCCTCCACACTTCTCCTGGCACACCAACAGCAGACACTAGCACAGCCTGTCTCCTCCACTGTACATTTATGGGGGCAAAAAGCCTGGAAGATGTGCTGTAGTATTCTCTGGGGAAACCTGCTGCAGTTGTGTGAAACATGGCTTACCAGTGCTGCACCTTTCTTAGGTTAGAAACTGCCGTGGCAGTTCATCATATGGCTAAAATGCCACAGAATATTCTGGACAAGATGAAGGTGTTTTAATGTATGCTGGCTCTTGGGTTTTAGCTAAGGGATTTAGCATAAGTTTGCATACATTATATTAAATTCTACTGTAAATAAGGCATAGATATGAGCTGATAACCACGTTCTAGAATAAAATAGGACTAGAAACACTGGTTGCTTTAAGATTCGATAATCGCATAGTCTAGCAAGTATGAATTAGGACATAGTCAAGCTGCCTAAAGTTTTAGCAGCAGACTTATCTTAAACAGATGCTTACTTCTGGAGTACATTCAAGGTAGTAAGCTGTTTACATGGAGCAACATACACTTGGCCATGAAAACAGTGTGCCCAAATCTGATTCTTTAGGATGTGTTATCCTCTCATTTCCACCAGAATAGCCTCAGAAAAGCTGGGGTAAAGAGGAAGCTTGTCTGAAATGCAGCTGTCCTGTTCTAACTCAGAAGAATGCTATTGGAGGTTTCACTTCTTAGAGACAAGGAGATGACCACACAAATGAATGGTCTGCCAGGACTCCCATTAGCTGTGTGAGAGATGCTTCCCTACTTCAAGGGGTGGCCCATCCAAGGGCTTTTGTTTAGAAACGCAGCAGGGGTGGATTTCTCAAGCCCACTGAAAGCTGCGCTTGAAGTGAAAGGGCCTGTTTAATAATGCTTCATTGGTCACTGGAGCATGGGTGTTCACAGTGCAATGATACCACCATGTCCTGAAGATTGGGAAGGCACTGATCAGGGTGATGGCACCAATGCTGGGTTTATGGGGGGTTGGGATAACAACGTGTGTGGCTCTGGAGCCATTAAATAAGCAAGCCTAGAGACATTAGGGAGCATTTTGTTTCTTCTCCGTTTGTTCCATGTGTTTTTGGCTTAGAAAGGCTCCTATTTCCTTCTACTTGCATCAAACCATGGATGCTAAGAGGAGATAAGAGTCCAAATGCTCTGTTGGGTCTGGGCCAGCAGTACCTGTCACATACGTATCTAAGATATTTTTTGCTTTTGCTGCTCATTCATTTGATTTTCTTTCCCTTAGGATACCTTTGGAAATGAGATCATCTCAAATCCTATGTCTGCTGTCCTCAGGAGAGGCTTTTGCAGATGGTGCCTTAAACAGGAGCAGGTGGGGAGGGATGGCAGTTCCCCTTTACCTCCTTGCCCTGGCATTGATCTGACCAGAAGAATGAATGGGATTCTGCACATCTTCAGGAAAATCACCATGGGTTTTTTCAACCAAAAGGTGAGTCTGCTGGTCCCTGCAGTTCATGTGGGCCGCAACAGCCTGCAAGCTGGTTTTGTTGCAGTAGATGCAGCCAGAGCTATATGCAGGGAAGCTCCTTCTCAGTATGGTGCATCAGTGAGCAAGGAAAATAGGTGGTTTTATGTGATTAACTCAAGAAGTACAGCTTTTCTCCCCCTTCCCTAACTCAGCTATAATACTATTTAATTCTCCTGCCTGTGCCTGAAATCCCCATGTCTTATTGCAAGTGAAAAGGGAGCCCCCTGTAAAACATTTATAAACTTTGTAAATGTTATCTTAAGCTGTTTTTTCCAGGAGACATGTCATCAGGTGTGTGGACCCGTAAAAAAAACCTTTGAGGGAGGAAAAGGCTGAAGGTGGGACTGAGTCTTGACTTGAGGTGTTAGAAACTTATTGATCATATTTATCACTTCACAGCACAGAGAGGAAATGCTAAGTAAATATGCTTATTTTTTAATAAGGGAATGTCTAGACTCCGTTCTTTGTAGTCCTGAATCTAATAATATAACATCAGCTGCTTGTTCTTGGCAGTTAAGTCCTCCCCTGAAACAACGTATTTATAGCTCTGCAACCTCTTTAAAAACCAGTGGGCCAAATGAGTTACTGAATCAGTCCTGTGGTTTTAACTGGGGATCCTTTCAGTTAAATGAGAATGCACCAGGATTTGTGGTTCCCCAAATGAGCAAGACACCAGACAAATGATCTACCCAGGACTGAGCAGACTGGGAGGGAGAGCTCAGGAGACTTGTGAAAATGGAAAACAAGAGCTAGAATCTCTCTCCTTCTCTCTCGAGCCATGTTTTCATTTCAAAGGCAGTACTATCCTTTCTTAACTGGGTGTTTAGAGTCTGGTTTGAAACAATTATGATCATTCACATGAAGCACTTTATTTTCCATTTAAGACTGTGTAGCAATAGTGATTGAGAATTCATGTCTCCCAGGCATGGGGCTAAGTGAGTGCGAATAAAACAACTCACCACTGCTGTTCAAAGATGTGGTCTTTTATTTATTTTCACAAGGGTAGAGTGTCACATTATTTTTTTTTAGAGAGTTTTTGTCTTGTGAGGTTACTGCGTGCAAACTTCAGGAAGGCTTTTCTTACAGGGCTAGGATCAGCCCTAACATTGCAGTGTAGGTCAGCTGCCACAAAGTACTCCTACTTGGTCCAAGTACATGTGCTACTGGCAGCATGTAAAGGAGTGGCCTCCAGACCCCATTCTGAACAAGATGTCTCCAGATCCCATTCTGAACAAGGTCAGCCTGACAAATGAACAGATTCTCTTCGTGTGTTAAATACTAATCAAAAAGAAGGGAAAGAAATATATCAGCCCATCTCAGTTATGATACACAGAAATTGATATACTAGGCAAAACCCCAAGGTCTCAGTTCCTGAGCTGTAGTGAAGAGCTAACTGAGAAGCCTTGCAAGCTTGTTGGCATTTTCTTCCTGCCAGGCTGGCCGTGTGTCACATGTGATACAAGACAGGGCAACCTGAAGGCTTGGTCCAAAGTGCTAACAGTAACAGTACAGTTACCTGGTACTGAGGTGTGCAGCCCAGAGGGTCCCATCTCTGCAGCACAGTTGTGCTGCACACTCACTGCCCTCAGGACTGACCCATGGCTCTGCTCCTTCCCAACCACTCCCTGATACCCCTGGAAACATTGTCCTCAGCAGCTTTCCCTCCCTCCTGGCCTGTGACAGCCAGGAGGAATCAAGGCTAGGACTGTGGCTGCCACACAGAAAACATTTTCCTTAGGTTTTCTTCCCTTCTGCAGGTGGGATCCTTTCAGCTTAATCCATTTCTGCAAACTGTGGCTGTTGAAACCAGAGAAGACAAAATTAATAAAAAAATAATCTGCTAGCCCTTGGGCCAAAAATAGGTATTTGGTAACAGCTCACCAGATTCCTCCAAGGGGAAAATAAATGCTTCACAGGCAAGCCTTCTCTTTCCCTCCGCTGATCTACTGACCAGCCAAAATTTCATGGGCACTTAGGAAAAGGAATGGTCATCTTACCTTGTGCTTTCCACAAGCCATCTTGATGTTGTGATGACATCAGAAGAGGATGCTGTAAGATGGAAGCTTCTTCCAGCATGGAGAAGACAGGACTGAAGGGGTGAGGCCTTTTCTTTCCAGCGGTTGGTGAGTTTTGCCAGAGGATGTATTGCTTGCCTCTCAATCCCATGCTGTGGGTTTTTATTTTTAGACTGGATGTTGGCTATTGGCAATCATGATTGCAGTCTCTCAGAGCACTGCTTCGGGTGACATTCATCTGGAGAATGTTGAAACAGGGGAAATAATTACAAGCAGCAGCTGCAAGACATTTTTCACCCCAAAGGACACAGAAGAAAGCCAGCACAACTTTGAACCATGAGGGTTCAGCTGAGGATAGGAGCCAACCCCTTCATCAAGCAAGCACAAATCCCACAAGCAGACAGATCTGTGCAGTGTGGCGATTCCTGAGTAAATACAGTTAGTCTTGATCTGCTATCTCAAGAGGATTTGGACTGGGATCAACTCCCTTCTGACAACAGGCCAGGTGTGCCTCCCTGTCAAACTGTCCTCCGCCTCTGGAGCAGCACCATGGCCTCACAAAGCCATGGTGGCTCTCCTGGTCTCCTAGTCTGGACCCAACACAGGTGGGAGCTGTTGCATCTTCCCAGAAGATAGGAGTAGCAAAGCTGGAGTTAGAATCATAGAATCATAGAATCATAGGGGTTGGAAGGGACCTTGAGAGATCATCAGGTCCAAACCCCCTGCCAAAGCAGGTTCCCCAGCTCACATTGCACAGATAGGCATCCAGATGGGGCTTGAATATCTCCAGAGAAGGAGACTCCACAACCCCCCTGGGCAGCCTGTCCCAGGGCTCTGTCACCCTCACTGTGTCAAAGTTCTTCTGCATGTTGGTGCGGAACTTCCTGTGCTCCAACTTGCAGCCATTGCCCCTTGTCCTGTCCCCACAGACCACTGAAAAGGGGCTGGCCATTTCCCCCTGCATCCCATACTTAAGATATTTATAACCATTAATAAGGTCCCCCCTTAGTCTTCTTTTTTCAAGGCTGAACAGTCCCAGCTCACTCAGCTTTTTCTCAGTTGTGCATTGAATTTTCTCTACTCTCTTTCCATCCATGTGGGTGCTAATGGGAGGGAAGAGAGATGGCTTGAGCTATTCAGGAGTGTTCCTTGCAAACCAGATCATATTCCTCCTCTGCTGCAATCACTGGAGAATAATTTAGGTCAGGAAGGACCTTCTTGTCCAGTTCCCCACTCAAAGCTGGTCCAATTTCAAAGTGAAAGCAGGTCTGAATGGTCTGTGACAGGACGCAAGGGCCGCTGCATGCCAGCCTGTGAGCCGTGGGGTGTGGTGAGGTCTCCCTGTCCCACCTCAGCCACAGGAAGGGTGCAGAATGACAGAAACAGGATGTATTTGGATTCACCCTTGAAAAATACTTGTTAATTTGGATGCCACAAAGACAAGAAAAGACTTTGCCAAGGGTTTTTCACAGCTTTTGCATTACCATGGTCCTCTCTGCCTGGCTACTGTTCAAATCATACCAACCAGAGTTTTGTGTTTGCTTGCTGGATTAAAGCCAAACAACAAAGGACTGAGCTACCTCATAGACCCACCATGTCTCAATGTTCTACTGGGACTGTGGAGACCTGCACATCCAGATCCAGGGCCACGCACTCACTGAGGAGGAAATTTAATGGAACCTGAGATAGCTGCAGTCCTCTCAGCGTACTTAGGGGTTTACAAGTCAAGTCAGCATCAAAAGACTCATGAGGCTTAAAGGCTTTTTTTGTTGTTGTTTCAGTTTAAGGATCTATATAGCCACCTAGTTAGTCAAATACATATCCAACGATCCTAGGCTGTTATTTTTCACAGAGACCCAGACATATGTATTTATACACACACATACATACGGCAACACCTTTTATAAACTAGCATTTATAGGATGCAAGACACCTCCCAAAGCTAAACCTGAAATAATAAACCATCTATACATTCCAAAACATTCCTGGCGTACATTAGAATATGCATAAAGTCTTTTGCTATTTCTGCTGTTGAAAGCAAAGTTCAGGCCACATTAGTCTGATTGCATGATTTTGCACTCACCCGTGGGCGTTTGCGCTGCACACGCTTTGCTCTGAGCTGCTGTAGGATTCTTTCCCACTCGTTGGCATCAACTGTGGAGGAACTTGGAGTGCTGGGGTGAATGGGGGGAATAGCAGACGAAGGCACTGAAGCTTTACTGACACTCAGGCAATCTCATCTCTGTCTCCCCTAAAGCAATCAGGTCCCAGCCTGAGCTAAAGCATAGCCGTGCAAGCAAGCACAGGTTCAAAGTGCAAATAAATACGTGCTTGAGGGCTCCCTGTGGGGATGGAAGGTGAGCAAAAAGCAGAGGTAGAGACATGGTAAACATAACCAGCCTGTCTGGAAGGAAGAACAGGTTTGCATAGGATGGGGAGCTGGGAGAACATATATATCACCATTCTGCTCTCTGCACTCTGGCAAGTCTGAGTTTCCATTCTTCTTACAGAAAAAAAAAAAGCAGTCATCTAATTGAGATTGGAGGGAGGTTTATATAATTAATATTTGTTAGGTATTTTGACTTAGACATAGCCTAATTCAGTCATCTTGGAGGTACAGAAGGAATTGTGTTAATGTCAGTGAAGGAGAAACTGCCACTCTCACAAAAACTAGACTCTTCCTCTGAATGGTATGTGTTGCTTGTATACACACACACACACACACACACATGCACACACTCATGCATATATATCTGATCTCCTAACAGTAGGCACATGGCATCAAAAGGATGGTGAATAAACTGGGAAGAGAAATGCTGCTGCTGTGGGTAAACTATGGTTTCCATGGGGTGAAGATGCATATTGTCAGCTTTCCCAGATGTAGGTCCATTCAAGAAAGCACCGAAGAAGAATACTCATTGGAGTTGAACAAGTTTTTCTATAGAGACAGATGGGTCTTGTTATACGATTCCTTTTCAAAAGGAGGCTTCAGCATGAGGACATTTTGGGACCCCAGGTCCTTGAGGGGAGAGAGAAAGTTCCTGATCAGACCAGCAAGGACTCCCTGTGGCATTCAAATGTTGACTGTGAAAAGCAAAGTGAGTGAAGTTTTCCTTTGCCTAACTGAATTTTACCGTACCAGTTATTGTTTTGAAAAGTGAAGAGATACCTACTACATCTCCTGGGAAAGTGAGAAGCAGCTTGCTTTGGAAGAGACTGCTATTACAGCGAAGTTCTCAGCTTAGCTCTCTATTTTTGCCTTTATGTATTCACGGCTGCTTGAATTTCCCCTGCAATAACAGCTTTGTGATTAAATGACTAGAATAAATGGTTTCAGAGCATCTGGGGATGGGTAGAAATGAAATTATTCATTTATTGATAGATAGTGAAGTAGATATTGATTTATATAGGATATTAAATGCTTTGGAGCAGGCAAATCAAATAGTATTTAAAAGAGGAAATATTGCCACCTTGTTTTCTACTTTTAAGCACCTGTGGGGAGAATACTACTTTGCTAATGTTAGACCATTTAAATGTTTTGAATTATTTAGGGATCTCCAGTATAAGCTGATGCAAGTGTAAAAGCTTGCCTACGATAAGCCAAAGGTGTCAAAAAAACCCACCCTACTTGTTCTTCCTTATGGCCCTTTATTGTTCATCCCCTATGGTACTTGCCTAAAGGAAATACAGCCAAAGCAGAGAGTTCAATTAAGAAATCTATCTACCTGTCTACCTACCTATATATCTGTTTGTCTCTCTTTCTCCTACTCCATGGATGATACTACAATTGCTAGACATTACATTTTTATAATCTTTATTTTAAGCTAGGCTCTCGTAAGCATCCTATTTCAGGTGAAATATATCATTATCCCTGTTACAGTAGAGCACTGGCATTATAAAGAGAAGGATGAGAAAATTCAGTTAATACATGAGCGAGTTCCTGCAGAGCAGGAATGGGCAATGAAGCCCAGGGAGGGACTCATCCGTGTGGGTTTCTGATGCCTAATAACAGCCGAGCTCTTGTAGTCAGTCCTTCAGCGGAGAAGCGAAGAGGGTCTCTCTTCTCTACTTAGTCCTTTATTTTCACAAAACCCGCAGGGATGAGATATTTCTGAGACTTCACCCCTCTGTCAATGTGCCTGAAAACAAAAGGCTTCAAGAGTTACCAGGGGAGACTAACGGATGGGCGCTCAGGCAGGCTGTGTAAGCCTAATTTGTATAGGAAAGCAGCCTAAAAGTGAATCTATAATCCTTGAACCATGTGTGTCAGAGGGGATGTAGCATATCCTAGAGAAGAAGGAGGACAAGGGCTTCCATGGCAAGCACTTGCCCCATTCCACCCCCAACATATGCCAACACACTTCCTGGTGCGATAGCAGGTTCACATGGCCTACGTCCTCCCCAAGGACACCTTGTGACTCCCCAAAACACCCTGTGACTCACAGACAAGGCAGGAAGTGAACCCAGAGATCTCCAACACATCCTTCTTCATCGTACTGTCCTCCCTGCTCACTCAATGGCTTTGATAACCCCTTCCTCATCCTCTACCAGCTGTTGCCCTCTGGACTGTTTGCTTCCAGAATTACCGGTTACACCTTCTGGCAGGGGTTTTCCTCCTTTGCTTCCTTTTTTTAAGGTTTCTGTGTCTTTTCCAGATCTTCCGCAGAGCAGCTATGGTTCTCCACAGAGCTTGCTTTGTTGGCAGCCTTTTGAAATGTTTTATCTTTTTTGTTGCTGCAAAACAAAATGCTTCTCATACTTGTGTCCTCTGGTGATGGGTATGTTTCAAATACATCGCTGACACGTTCAGAGGTGTAATGGGAGACATTTCTCTCCACATGGCATATTAGTGTTGACAGATAGGGGCTATAACTGCCTACCAACATGACTGTGCCATAACTTTCCTCCTGGACAGCATTAATGTTCAGTGAGGCCTCTTTTCATCCCTCTTTGCTTTCTCTTCAGGCCATCAACTAGAATTGCTCAAAACTTTTTTTGGGGGGGCAGAAAGTGGGCTATCAAATATGTCGAGGTCTCAAAAACAAAATGTTTGCTTTCTATGAGGAGAGGCTGAAGGAGCTGGGCCTCTTTAGCCTGGAGAAGAGGAGACTGAGGGGTGATCTCATCAATGTCTATAAATATGTAAAGGGTGAGTGTCAGGAGGAGTAAGCCAGGCTCTTGTCAGTGATGTGCAGTGAGAAGGGGCAATGGCTGCAAGCTGGAACATAGGAGGTTCCATGTGAACATAAGAAAAACCTTTTTCATCATGAGGGTGTCAGAGCACTGGATCAGACTGCCCAGAAAGGTTGTGGAGTCTCCTTCTCTGGACACATTCAAAACCCACCTGGACATGTTCTTGTGTGACCTAATCTAGATGATTCTTCTCTGGCAGGGTGGGGGGTGGACTGGATGATCTTTTGAGGTCCCTTCCAACCCTTAACATTCTGTGATTCTGTAATTCTCAAGGGGGGAAAAAGCATAGCAGGCAGAGTGAAGATGGAGTGCCTCCCAGTTTGAAATAAGAGTATTTGCACAGTTTAATCAACTGTTTGAAAGCCCAGTACTTTCTGCCCAACTTGCCCAAACATCAGACTCAGAACTCAAATTGCCTTGTACCAGCCCAGTTGTGGTAACCAACTTGGACCATCATAAATGCCAGGCAAAGAATATCTGCTTAAACCTCTTCCATTAGTGTGACGTTTTGAGAGCAACAGCCATGTCTCTGTGCCCTTGAGGAAGCAAAGTACAAGAATTCCAACCATAAGTCAATTCCCAACAATCCTAAAATAACTGGTTTAAGTTAAGTCTGAAACATATAGCCCTTTACACTGTTTTAAATTAATCTGCTTAAAACCACACCCTTGGGGACTATCTATATGAAAAATCTACTTTGCAGTAATGTGAAACAATGGTGTGGTTTTGGCTGAGATAAACAGGGTCCAGCTGTGGTGGGCAAAAGAAGTGAAGCCCTGCAGCAACATAGGCCACCTCCCATGGGTACATGGTGTAGGGTGGGACAAAGTGGCTGCTGGAGGTCTCTCCCCATCTTACAGAATCATAGAATGTGTTAGGTTGGAAGAGATGTTTAAAGGTCATCTAGTCCAACCCCCCTTCAAATTGGGGGAAATCTTGGGGAAGTTTAGGTGATTTCTCGAAGTCTCTATTTCTTTGTCTAAAGACTGCATCACACAGCCAGGAAGCCATATCCAGTGCTGCATGGGAATACGGGCACTAACTATTGGATGATCAAATACTCAAGATAACATGACTGTGAGCAACTCATGAAGAAAACATGAACCTGTGGATGGTCATGAAAATGGTGAAGTTGGCAATTATGAGCCAAGAAATTCAGTGTACTTGTGTGTCAATCACAGATCAATTGTAACAAAATTATAGGGCTATAACAAGCCAGTAATTTACTTGTTCACTCAGAATCTTAAGTACAATCTTAATGTTTGTTTTTCACCACTGATACAGAAACAGCTGTAAACACCATCACTCTCACTAATGTGTTAGCATCATTACTTAGGATGTATTGGCCTAGATGGCTCCTGGAAATTTTCAGAACAAGATTTGTCTCCGTTTTATCTCAAGACTTAATGCGTACACACTGAAAATTTTGGCAAAAAAGTGAAAAGAAATTGCAGTGAAATATTTTCTATGGGAATAAAGCAAAGGAATTTTGAAATTCTGTTCAAAATGCTCTTGTTGCTGCACATCAACCTTCCAGAAGTAAGATTTCCATAAACATTTCCATGGAAGTTCATTTATTTCAAAACTCATGTAATTCTCTTTCCAATTTAATGCAGACAAATATAAAGCTATTTTGAGTAATATTTGATGCATGATCTATCTATCTAATAAACATATTCTCTGGGAACATGAATAAATTCCATGTCTACACTGCACACTAGGTCTCTGTGTACATTTTAATTCAAACTTTTCCATCTTAACCTTCCTTCTTGTTTGCGAGTCAGTAATATTGATGATTTCTATTTTCTATCTTTCCCCCTTGTTGTAAAGGAATGTCAACAGGAAAAAAATATCTCCCTTAGCATATAGTGCAGCTCCATCTCTGATCCGAGTTCATTAATAAAAAATAAAGATTTGTGATTGTTTCAGATGAGTGCCTAACAATACCTTGCATGTGCTACTTTTGCTCGTAATTAAGACTACATTTCTCACATCTTGTTTCTTACTGATGCAAATGAAGTTCTCTTCCTCCCCTCCCCAAATGTTTTAGAATATACTTTCCTTACACAGACTTTCACATTTTTTTCCCAGTGTCTTACATTCCTATGACCTAAATACTCTCCAACAAGGCACTATGTCTAAGGTCAATGAAACAGGAAAATGAAACCCTGAGAGCCATCACAGAAACTGCCTTTACACTCGCCGCTTCCAGCAGCAATGGTTAAGTTTAGCAGCAATCTATTATTAAACAGACCAGGACACTTCAGCCTAGAGAGAGATGACTGGGGCCAAGGTGGACTACAGCAGTGTCCTATAAAACCACAAATGGCTGGAGAAGGTATAAACACAAGGATTATTTACTATTCTTGGCAGTAAAAAAATGGGATGCCCAGCGAATTAATCAAGGAGTGGATTTAAAACAGATCGAAAGAAGTCACCAGCGCGGTCTCACCCTGGGGAGTCGTTGCCACAGGATATTTAAATGGCAGAAGTATAAACAGGTTCAAAAGTTTATTGCATTAATTTGGGGGATAAGATTTATTAAGCATGATAAACATAAACACAGGCATGAATGTCACAGAGAAGATGAATTAAGGATGGTTATTCACTATTCCTCGCTGTTTTACTTGATGCCTGGTAGCTTGTTGTTTTGTTGTGGGGTTTTATTCAGTTGACCAGGCAGTAAATTTCAAACACACACATGTAATTAGGCTGTGGAGCTGATTGCTAGAGGGTGCCAGGAAGGCCAAAAGCAAAAATGCAATCAGAAAGTGATCGGACAGATTGAGATCAGAAAAGACTCTTGAGGGATGTTAAATACAACAATATGAGGACTTTCTTCAGCTTGGCTTGTCAGGAGCTGGAAGCCTATGCTGGAGGAAGGATGAATCTGAATTTACCCTTTTCTTGCACGTTTCCTGAAGCATCTGCTCCTGCTGACTGCCAGAAACAGCTTTTTGGGCATTTTGGTCTGACCTCACTGGATGTTTTGTAGGTTTGTATCCAAATTGATCAGTAGTAAAGTGGTATCTGGATCATCCTCAAAACAGAAGTAATGCTGAAAGGCAGAGGTGGTTTGCAATCCTCCTGCAGCCACGGCTTGTTTGCAGGCTCGGAGGGATGACAGCACATCTCTGTGTGTGTTGTAAGCCTAATGGATCTGGTCACTGAACTCCACAAAAATATCAATTTACCTGGTTTGGAAGGGTTTTTAACTGAACATTTTAGCTGTAAGAATTATACAAGGGGAGTGAGTGTTGTTACAACTGGGTTGAACCTTTGTGAAAAAGATAGTTTACAGGCATCTGTCATTTAAAATGACTGTAAGAGGCATAAGTATGTGTCATCATCCTGCCCACCCACCACCCCTCAGTTCCACATAGGAGGCAGGCTGGGTATTTTTCAGGGATTTAGTTGCTCTGCAGTGCAGCACCTGGGCTGAGTGTTGTTTCAGGGGTATGGTGAGCACCTTTGTTGCTACAGGAAAAAAGAGGGGGAAAAAGCACAAAGGTGTACATGGAATAACAGATCTCACAGAAGCAAATGAAAGTTTGAACAGGGTCTGACGATTGTGCAGTTTTGGCAGAGTTTTGGAGTCAGCTTTGGGTCAGGGTGTTGACCAAAGGAGGTTTGCAGGACAGAGTAGGGAAATTACTTTTTTTTTTTTTAGAGTGTTCCTGATGTGCTTAAGGAAGCAGGGGTTTGTACAGTCTTCCAAATCAACAGAATCACAGCAGAGATACCTGATTGCATCATCCCATTTTTCCTCCTAACTGGAATAAGCTAGAAGAGTTTGAATTTTCATTAACCACTCAGCCTAGAGGTATAATAGAAACCACAGAAACAGGCAGGGTGGTCCAGTTCTGTTTGCAGCGTGATGCATGGTGTTTCCATTCATTGCAAGGAGATTTGACTTCTTATTTTTGTTGGTGCCTGAGTTTCCAGTGGTGGAAGGGAGGCGTTTGGGATGACACCAAGCTGCACCAAGAAATACTCCTTGGTTTCCAAGCGAGCTCTGTGAAACTGTGTCCATGCATTTTTCAAGAGGGCTCTCACAACTGCAAATCAGCCCCGAGTCAGTTTTCCAGTGTGGCAGGCGAAGTCTTAATTCATGTTATTTTAGATCCTGTTCTGTCCCTGTATTACCCAAATTCTGTGCTCATGAGTCTGTCTGCAGAACAGCCATGCCAGGCTCTGGCTGGTGATAGGGTGAGTGATACAGCAAAGCAAATCTCTGCACATCCAAAAGCATTCCGCAGAGGTTAAAGAAGGGGTGCTTCAAAAAGGTACTAGCCGTAGTTGGAGCTCTGCCATATAAGAAATTGTATTTCTGCAAACAGAAAAAGAAAAAAAAACCCTACCTAGATTTGTACCCCAGGCAGCCTAACTGTCTTTCCCCACTTCTGGGTTTTGTCTTTTTTTTTTCCCCTTCTAGTATCTAACAGCAAAGCATGTTAGGCCCAGAGCTCAGCCGTGGGAGTCTGTGCGAGAATGGCAGCTCCAAGACAATAAGTGGAGGTGACAAGTTCCCAGCAATATTAAACATTAACACTGAATATTTTTGTTGGTATTTAACTCCGGGATGTTTCATGTTACCAAGCAGAAACAGAACATCACCCCCCTCAACCCCACAATTTTGGTCTTAACTCCTCTGCTCCATATATTCAGAAGGCTGGGATGCGAGATGCCAGCTCCTTCAGGGTTGAAATGGCTTTATATAAACTAGCAGAGAGGGTGAGCTTATGAAGTGGAGACAGGATCTAATTCTGTACTCTGCTGAGAGTGTGACTTGAAGAAGGGGAATACTTTGTGTACAAGGTGGGCGTGCACTTGCATGTGTGTGTGTATATATATATATATCTGTAAAGCTGAACACAGGAGAAACCCCGCTCGTACAGAAGTCGGATGGTGGCAAGCAGCTGAGGGGGAGAGGTGGAATTTTAAAATGTTTATGTATATTTTGTTGCTGCTGGAAATGTCTGTCTGCACTTCAGGGAGGTTCCTGAACTTCCCGTGTTGGGGAGCAGCTGGCTCAGAGGGGCAAGACCATTTCTGCTGCAAGGCAGGAGGAGTTTTACCAGGGAAGCAGCTGCCCTGAAGCACCCGTTGCTCTCTCTCTCTGCAACTGGCATGAATGTCAAGCTTTTCTCCCCACAGACATCTGCCTGGGTGCTCCTCATGTTTGCCAGACCACAGCTGCGATCCTGGTGCAGATCAATCATCAAACCTGCCGTGGCTTTCAGCACCTGCTTAACGTGTGATTCTGATTGACCAATGCATTTTGGGAGTACCCATTAGAGCGGTGTAATTGCTGCCCTGACTGGGAGCCAGCCTAGACCACAGAGAGAAGTGGTTTCCATCAGTGGGGTGAGGGTGTGGTGGGAGCGCTGGGAGCACCGTACAGGAGCACATCCTGCTTCCTTTCTCTCATGCCCTGCCCCATGCTGCATGAGGCGACAAGGAGCTAAGGGAGGAAACATTCCCCTTATGTAAGAGGAAATGTAAACAAGGATATATTTACCAACAGCTCTGTCTCCAAACACCCTGGCTGTGCCAGCTCTGCTGCTGGTGGGAGTTGCTGCGCTTCTGCTGAGCTCAGTGATTGTTGCCTGATAGTGTCTGAGGAGCTGGCTCTCACATGTCAAAAGACAGATGCAAATGCACACACCCCTGCAGGCCTCCATCGACAGGATCCCAAACTGCAGGTGGGAATTCAGGACAGCCTGGGGAGAAAGGCACTGCTTACTCACTCAAATGACCCTGTGTACCCCTCCCTCATCCACTCATGGATCCTGCAAGAAGCTCTTCACTCTTCTGTCTTTATTATTCCTCCAGGACCTGCCATCCACTGGCCCCAAGCCCTTTGTCTGAGACATACTTCTGCCTGACCAGCAGCATCTGCGAGGTGCTCACACTGGTGGCCTGCCCTCAGCTTTTTTTGGGTAGGAACACGAGAGCCATGAACGAGGGCAAGCTCCAGTTTGATGGACAAGGCTGGTTTCCATATGACCTTGTACTAATAGTCAACTGGTTTCTGAATGTCCACCGCAAAAAGTCATCAGCTTGTTTCTGTCCCACAGGTGCCTGTGCATGCAGTACATGCCCCAAGGACTCTATGTGCATTGCTTTTAGGGAAGGGGCAGAGCAAAATATCTCCAGCATGCACATCATGAAGACCCCCATGGCTTGAGGCTATTCATTAGAAACATTTCTTATGCTGCTGAGACATGCAGAGAGGGGGTGGGGTGAGGGAAAGAGAAGGGAAGGGAACCTGCTGGCACGTTGTGCTGTGCAAATGTGCTCACTCAATGGAATGAAAAAGGACAGCAGGGCCTGAATTTCCATTTCCTCTGCCCTGGCAACTGCACAGCTCTTTAGCTTGGTGGAGCTAGTCCGCATCTAAGGGGTGTGTTACTGCAATCAGCATCCAGCCCACTGCAAATCACATCCTCTCCAACTTGCTTTCTGTGGTCTTTAATTCACCTTTCCATTTACACTGTTGTAAATCAAGATTAACCCCATTAAGTCAATGGGCACGTACCAGCATAAAAGCAATGTAAGTGGGAGGCAAATCAGATCCAGTCTCTTTATGGGGATGTTATCTGATTATTTACTATGCTGTTAAGTAACAAGTGCTATCCATAGCAAACTTAACAGCAAACAGTAATGCTGTGCTGGTGAGATATGCAGCAATTTACTGTTATTATTTGTACATTTTACAACATTTTAAGAGAACAGTTTGGGTTTGTTGAGTTGGGTTTTTTTTTAAGTAAGCATGTTTGTGCTCTCTCTTGAATACAAAAGATCATTGTTACTCTGCTTTGTTTCTCACATATTTTGTTTGTCTTTTGGTTCCTTTTGGGGGATGAGAGCCCTGTTCTGAGAGCAAGTGAGCTTTTTGAGAAGCCGCAGCACAAAAACACTTATGCCTTGAGGAAGTGCTAAAGAGTGGTGACACCAGGTAATGCCTGCTGCATACCTGGGACAGCAGCTACTTTTCCTGGCATATTTTTTGTGTGGAGCATTGGTCTGGCTCTGTGGTGACCACAGTGTGAATGAAGAGAAATGGCCTTCAGCATACTTCACAAAGATGCAAGAACACAATTAATGGGGACATACAGCTCAGGCTTACTTCTTCCTCACGTTTTTCATGGTCTGTAGCTCCATGTTTTGCTGTGCTTGATGCAGTATGACTTGATACACGGATGGGCAGGCAACAGGTTGCCCCAGACTATGACAAGCAAGAACCAGTTTGGGGGAACTTGCCCCCCAAAAGCGCTCATGGGGGGTGACACCATGGTGTAGCGATAGGACAGCCCTGAATGGGGGTGGTGGTGGTGCAGCAACCATCCACCGTGCCTGCAGGGATGGAGGGGGTGACCCTGGGTATGGAATCAGGGCATCACAGAACTGACTCAGGGCTTGTCCACGTGGGCCAAGCTGTAAATAAACAGCGGTGGTTCACCCAGCAGTGGTTAGCGTGTCCATTAGTGCGTGCTAAAAGTGCACACAGTCACCAGCAAAGGGTTGAATCACTCAGATGCTTTTAAAAATTAAATGTTTTCTAAAAAGATATCCTTTATTTCCTGTTTAACACAGCAATTTAGAGGGCAGCCTCCAAAACATCAGTACTGGCCCCTCGAGACCTTAACCACAGAGCTGCTGTCCATTCACCTCCTGGGTGCCCCTCCTGCTGCCCAGCTACGTGCTAAGCTGAATGGAGGAACTGGTTTTAGTTAAAAATTAATCCAGATAACCTCGGTGATTAGTTTCTAGCTGCCTCAGTCCCCTTAGTAGAAGGAATGACGCTGATTTCCTCAGAGTCCAGAGCAGAGCCGTGCTGCTCCTCACCCCCTCCCCAGTCCCTAGGTGCCTGCACCTTTGCAAGTGAAATGCCTTCCTCTGGATGTAGTGGAACCATGCATCTCCCCGAGAGTGTCTCTCACAGAAAGTGCAAGGTCAAAAATCATGCAGTTTTCCTGTTTCTTCAGTGTTTCTATTTCTTCACTGCCTTCCTGCATGTTTATCTATAGAGGGGCTCGTTTGCCATGCTGGCAGTCCAATGTTTGCCCTCTGAAAACGAGAAGGAAGAAATGATGGCACAGGCCACCACATTGCCACTCATGCTCTGCCTCCTCAGACTCATTGCACGAAGCTAACTGGGTCATTTGCTTTCGGTAGCAAGGTTGTTTTTCTTCCCCCTCAAGTAAAACTGGCTTTTATGTAAATAATTTTTGGACCAGCTGCACTGAACTAATTATCTGGGTCATTCAAATTTCTGCTTCTGGAAGTAATTATGGCCTTTGGGAGTATACTGTATAATACTGATTTATGATTGGAGACTGAGAGTCTTCCTTATCTGCATGAATAGTATAAAGCAAAGTTAGCAAATCTTCCTTACATCCTCGGGGCCGCAGAGCGCTCCTCTCCTGCGCACAGAACTCCCTTTCGGTCTAATAAGCATCTCCCTTCTCCCCTTTCTCCATATGCACATAGCAAGGGCTCTCATTCTGGATATGCATCAGCAGGCTCTGCTCTGCCATTTGGGACAGTGCTCCAGCATCCTTAGCTACTTTTTTTTTTTCCTCCCTGCCAGAAGCTTTATACCCCATTAGCTCTTAACTGGGGCGCTGGTGAAAAACAAGGAGGAAACTTTGTAGAGAGGAGCAGGCATATGTGAGGCAGTGAGCAATTGGGACGACTGGGCCCACTGACATCCAGTGAGGAAGAAACCACTTCACACAGAGTCATAGGTACCCTAGATTTTGTTTGCAAGAGGCTCTGGGATTGCAAGTTTGCAAGCTGCTCTCCCTGCATAGAAGGGCTGTCCTGCACTTCTGGCAGAAAGGGGACTTCGTCAGGAGAAGAGCGTGAGAGGTGGTAGCAGCTCATGCCACATCTCATTTTGGAGTGGCTCAGGGCCATTATCTGCCCCCAAAGGGAGTAGAGCAACCTTGGGCCTGCTCTCAGCTTGGCAGTGCTGCATAACAAGGAGCGCATTGCTGGTGCACAGCCACCACTGACTTCTTGATCCCATGGCCAGCTCAGATGCTGAGGAAAGCTCATTTAGCTCCAAGAATTGGGCTTTCACTAAGAACAAGGACCAAAAGCTCCGAGCTAAAGCAAAGCTATGTAAGAGCAGGGCAGGCAAGGACATTAGCCTAGCAACAAAGTCAATTCACAGAACAGGCAGAAAGTGAGCAAATGTTGTCAGCCTTTGTTTTTAAGTTATAGTTTATGGTTTGTATATAAAGTCACTAGTAATACAGCATATTTGTATATCAGTAGATATAAAACCAAAAATGAACACAGTCAGAGTACTTCAAGATTTTTGAGCTCAGCTTCAATTCATACCTGCACCTGACAGCAACCTCTCCCTCAACAGACTCCTTATCCATACTTTGTATTGTTTTTTCCCCCAACTAGTTTATCCCTTTCTAACTAAACCAAATACAAGTAAACCATAAGGCAGTAAGACAGGAAGACAACAAACATGAGACCTGCTCCTATCCCAGTGCCCAACTTCTTGTACATTGCAGCCTCTTATAGTTGGTGTCCAGTTTCTCACTTTTGGTAGAAGGATCTGCCTGCTCTTCTGTGATCCTTCAGCTACCAGAGCCACAGGGGCTTGGTCACAGTTAAACACTTTTAGGCTTACGATTAATTATAACAGCAAGGAATGATGTTTCCTAACTCATAAAGAAAAAAATAAAAATCACTGTAAATAGCATTTATGTGCCACAAGTACTAAGAATTAAATTAAAAATAAGTGAAAACCTGGTGTAAGATGATCAGAAATGGATAACATTTTTCCAACTAAAATTTTCTTTGTCTGGTGGGCTGTATTTAAGGGAAGGAATGGAAAACTTAGACTTGCCAGTTAGAAAGTTATACTTTAGACTGACTGACTTTTCCTAAATTGTTTGTTCCTGAAAAAGTAACCATCAAAAAACAAAAAATCCAGCATCCAACTGGATCATTTGGGAAGCAGCATTTGTATTTTCTGATTAAAAACTATTTTTCATTTAGAAACCTTCCTTTAATGTGCACTAAGCAAGTTTTAAAACAAAACTGAATCTACCACATCAAGTAAGGAAAAACCCTATCTGATTCAAACTGAATATATGTGATTTTATGATTCACCAGAAAGAGTGGAATGTTTTTCTTTCTCAGCATGATTGAAACCAACTTCTCTCTCGCCTTTTCCTGATTTTTGGGACTGGCAGGAAGCCAAAATCTCATTTGCCTACCTGTAGAAAGCATCATTAGTCATCAACATGGTTAGATGGGGAATAGCTGGAAAGTTAGGTGCTCCAGAGATCAATATTAGACCTGATCTTACTTAACATTCTCACTAATGATCTAAGAGTGTGTGTGTACTCTATATTAATTGTATTCATTGATGCCACTCAGATTCAGAGGGGTTGTGAACCCCAGTGGGGAGAATGGGAGCTTGAATAAATGGACAGAAAATTAATATCCTTTCAAATTGATCCAATTAAGGATGTTCTTTTCAAAAAATGCCAGTTAATACAGCTGAGGCAAATATCCCAAAATGCAGATATTAGCTAGAGAGAAATACTCAGCAACAGTGTTCAGAAAAACACTGGATACTGGGTGGCCACAAGCTGGAAAGGAGCCTGGAGTGAAATATAAAGTAAAAACATATCTCACCTGCTTGGGCTTCCAGAAGAAGACAGCAAAGCTCATAGAGAAAAAGACCCATCGAAGTCTTTCACACTCAAAGCCCCTAACATGAGCACCAGCTTGGGAGGTGTCTACAGAGCGCTAGATATCACCAGAGAAGTCTTTTATTTCTTTACATACCCTTTTGTATAGTCTTCCTCTATTCATCTGCTGCTGGACATCATTAGGGACACCACGATAAGACTCTTTTGAAGACATCCCTGTTTCCTGCAAGCTGAAGGGCCCACCTCAATAAGGAATCAGTAAACAATGCTCAGCTGGGCAGCCCAACACAGGAGAAAAGCAGCACCAGAGATGAATGGAAGCACATGGATGAAGTAATCAATAGCTAACAGCAGGCCAAATTACAGAATTCCTGATGTGGGGAGCTGCTAGAGCTGTGAGAAGAAACCCTGTTCTGATGTGTCCAGACAATTTCTGGAATCATATGAAGGTGGAGATTTGTTGGTGGTTGTACAGGAAAAGCATCTTCCACTACAGCAGGTAACTGGCAAATGGGTCTAGTAGGTCTCCTCCACTTTTAGCCTATCCAGCAGTTGTTTTCTACCTTTGATCTTGCTGGAAATCAATGAGCTCACCTAATCAATGAAGAACAGTGCATATAGATTGAAGGCAGCTCTATGTGATTCTTTGAAGCTCCCAAATGTCAAGTAAAACATTGTAAAAACTTTTCCATGAGTATTTATTGGCTCATAATTTATAATGAGACTAGTACAGAGAGTCAAAGACACGGATCATAATGTCTGCAAACAGACATGTCTGGGGCAATTATGTAAGTCCTGCGGTAGGGCAGGAGTCAATATTTATTATGGATACATAAATGATAGCTGAGAACAAGGATCAATTTTCCAGTGAGTGTGGAAGGAGTGCTTGCTCACCGTTTCTTAGTTTTCATGCCTCTAGGACTGCTTGAGCAGCTTGAAACAATCATCAGATGAGGTTTCTTTCCTCACTTTTTTTTTTTTTAATTCTTAGTTACTTCAAAATATCCTACTCTTTCCTTCTCTGGCATTTAAACCAAACCAAAACCTCTCCATCTCAAGGGACTTGCTCCAATTTTTCCCCTGCACTCTGAATTACTGAATAACTTCATATGTCTCTGATGGTCACCTCTCTATCTCCTTCTCAGGAGCTGATACAAAGCCATCATTAACACTGATTGCCAGGAAACTCCACCAGAGGTGGCCCTAAACCAGTACCAACATCCTTGTTCAGTGGCTGTTGGGGCAACAGGGGCTGTTGTGCCCTGGGGGACAGGATACACGACAAGTGGTAGAACCAAGCACTGAAGTGCTCTTCAGGGCACAACCACATCTTCGGTCTTCCCAGTGGGGCCAAGGTTTGCCAGGACAACCTATTCAGACCTGAGGAAGGTAAAAAACAGGAATAAAGAAGAAAATTAAAGCATTCACAGAAAAGACAGAAGCATGTCCGTCCTTTTCCCAAAACCTCACACCGGTTTTGCTCTGACCCGTTTCATTTGGAGCTGTAATTTTCTCTTATGGCCAGGATCTAACCGATGCCAGTACTAGGATGCCCTTTGGTGCCAAGCCCCATTACAGCTCAATGGGTTTAAAGCCAAGGTAGTAAATGTGGTACAAATCCCATACACAGGGCACAGGTAAGGGGTAGAGGGAGCCCATCACTACAAAACAGTTTGAGGTGAACAAAGAGAGTCCTCACAGGCTGCAACAGGCACCACAGGTGAGACCGGACAGCGAGTGACTGATTTATGCACCACAGATTTTGCATGCCAGCCTGTCCTCCTGCATTTGGCCCTTTCCTAGAAACGAAGGGTGAGCCATGCCCAAGGAAATGTAGGCAGCCCTGTCTGAATACAAAACTCCTGCTCGAGCTAAATTCAGCAGAAGTAAAAGCGCGTGAGGGTTTGGACTTGCATTCACTGATCAGACAGTTTGGATAGCGATGTCTGCAGCCCTGCAGCTTGTGCCTGTCCTCCTGCCAGCACTACTGCCCTGAGACTGCCAGCACCAGCCCTACCAGTGCTCTTGCTCCCAGCTCAGTGTTTTAGCACAAACTCGCCATCCTGGTGAGTTTGTACTTACATGTTGGAGCTGAACCTGGGCAGCTGCGATGCAGGTGCAGGAGCTGATGTGCAGATGCTGTTGCAAGACTGGTACCTCCTTGCAGAGGAGTGGGGACAGCTGAGGACAGGGGCTTCTCACACCCTGCAGCATGATCTTCTGAAGCCCATCCACAAGAGCACTTTGGTGCTCTTCTTCGGGTGAATCCTCCTGTCTTTTTTCTGCCACAGACTCTGCACTGCATGTACAAGACTTCCACTCCTACAGAGAGAGGCTCCCAGCATGGGAAGCATGCCAGAGATTTGCAAGGACAGAGAGAAGAGCTTTGCCTGAAAGGCTGCATCCTCCCCATGCCCTGGATCCAGCTCTTCTTCTGTTCTTCTGCAGCAGTCATTGGGGACAGTTTCTAAATTGCAAGAGATCCCTGGATTGCTTAGAACTAGCAGTAGGTCTTTATCATCATTAATCTTTCATAAATCTTAAGCCTAAAATAAATGGCGTGACTGCTCTGAATGTCAGGAATCATGGGCTGTGGCAATTTTGCTCACAGATGTATATGTGTGCTTAGGAATGTGGCTGGCAAACCTCCTCTATTATTTGCTCTGGCTGCACATTGTTTATACTTTTCTTCCTGTTTTTGAAAACAGGAATTATTGTCTCGGTGGCTAGATAAAATACCTCTTACAAAAGAAAGTGCTTGTTGAAGAGAACCACTTTCTTAATGTTTGGGTTTTGGGGTTTTTTTAGAGCAAAGGAGAAGAAGAGAGATTTCTGGGACCGCTCACATTAATATTTTATGAACTACCTGTGAAAAGGTTTAGCGAACAAATGGCTGAAAATGGGAGATAATGCGGCACGGTGGACTAAAGGCACCCTGGGAGTGAATTAGTTCAGGCTGTCTTCTTCCACCCACCCATTAGAAACCAGGTAGGGCCAGGTCTTAATAGCCAGAGTCTCTGCAGGCAGTACTTGGCGTTATTGAAGCTGTCCACAAAACAAAACAATTGGCTCAGTCATTGTCCCTCTGGAATTGGAGTAAATTTGGTGATGAGGCTAACTCCTTATGAAATGAGCTGCGATTACTCATGGGACTGAGCACACCAGGGCCGGTGAGACTCCTGGCATGAGTGAGGGCTGACCACATGAGCAGGTACTGCAGACCAGGAGGGACATGTCTGCCAGGGACCTTCAGCGCAGCACAGGTACCCCTTTTCTTGAGAAGTGCTTGACAGAGCTATTCAGGCAAACTAAAAGCCAGGGTCTGTGCAACCTGCATTGCCAGCCCAGTAAGGGCAGGGAGGTGATGGGAGTTACCAAAGTAATTCCCTGAATCCATTCCTAAATCAGGAATAGAGCAGAGTTAAAAGTTTTGGAGGATTTATAAAGTAAAAATACAGAGAACTATGTTGATCAATCTGTACTTGTATTTATTGTAAGACCCCTGTGTTACCAAGGGGTCCTGATTTACACCCTGTGAGGACAGACTGCAGCAGCTGGAAATTCTCCAGCTCCTAAAGCAGCAAAGGGAAGTGCTCAGTGAAGTCTCCCATCAGGTTTACTGTTCTTTTCTAAAGTATTTCACTTATCTACTATGACCTCAGTCGATGACATACCTAGCCCACATCCCTTAAACCCAAACTTCTCCCAAGGATGTAGCTTATTGCTGTCAATATTGTCATTGATACTGACAGTAGTCAGTACAGCTGCTATTGTTGCCTATCGTGATATAGCTAAAGTGCCCAGAACATCACCTTCTCCCTGAGATCTACACACAGCGATTGGCATCAGAATGGCAGCTGAATGCCACAAACATCAACGGAGGTCTTCTGTGGTTGTTGTTGTTAATTAAAAGACTGAAGCATTTAAAGGGAAGCTGAAAGTAAAGAGTGTAAGTTGTGGCAGCAAATCACAAACATAACTCATCAGTGTAAAAAGCCAAGAAATACCCATTTGTAGAGCAAAGTCTTACTGCACATAATCTCCCTCTGGCTTCCCGATGTCAGAGGTGAAGTGCACGGACATCCTCTTCTTTAGTCAGTGGCCAGATGGTGAGGCATGGCAGCTCATCCGTGACAGCCGTTAAAAGAGGCTCTGTCACCTGCTGTGTCAGGGAATCAGCTCTGGCTATACGATGAGCCAAGTTCAATCGGTGTCCTCTGTTGACGTGAACCCTTGCCACTTCACTGAAGTCAAAGGATGAGGCAGCTTTGTACGAGCTGAGAACCCACCTCCCTCCACCGTCAAATGTATTACAGTGATTTTGGATAGCAGCAATGGGAAATTCCCATAGTCAGAGGAGAAATATTCACTTTTGTACCTCTTCCAGTGCCCAGCAAGCATTAGCAGCTCTCTTTGATGTTAATGCTTAGCAGGCCAGACAAAAAGGTAGCCATTTTAACAAAACATATCTAGGGTAATGATGTGCTTTTTCAGTTTACAGACTGCACTCCAGCACTTACTGAAGGACTATATGCTTTATCATCAAACACTGGGCAAATTCCAGGACCACCTGCCTTGAGTTTTGCCAGTGATTTCCTGGTGTTCTCCTGAGAGGAGAAGAACTGGGGAGGTGGTTCAGCTTGCAGTGGGATGGCACCCCAGATGTGCAATGCTCCTGCAGTTCAGGTGGATTTTCCTTCTTCTCCCTCAGTCTTTACCAGGTGCACAGAAATGTTGGGTGAGGAGAACACAAGAGTCTATAGAAAGGCTGATGCATCTCTACAGGCCAAGAAAAAGGGAACAAATTGACATCTCTCCCTGCTTGGGTGGCTGGTGACGAAAGGCAGAAGTCACTGTGAATTTACCAGGTGAATTATGATTTCCAGAGGAAGTGCATGGGAAGGTCACAGAGCAAAAGCAGATGTGATTTCCAGAGAGAGATGAAGAGGTTCCAACATTTCTTTTCTCAGCTTATCTCCTCTTCTCTAATGCAGGAGCTGGTTTATTTGTTTGGGGTTTTTTGTTTGTGTGTTTGTTTGTTGTAGTTGTTGTGATAGTAAATCTCTAAGACCAAAACTTTGAAAAACAAGCACTTTGCCTTTTGGGAAATTTCCATGACACTCATTGCTTCAGTTTCCCTGTGCTGTTGGCCACATTATGAGATGACATCCACCCTGGTGGCAGTGGTGTGACCCTCCTCTTCTCCAGCTCAGTTCTGATTGCAATGCCACATCAAGTAAACCCAAACACCAGCAGCTTCTGTCAAAATATTCCCACTGACTTCAAAGGACTTTGGATCCAGCCTCGCACAGTGGTCAAACACTAGACATACCAGGGCAACCAAAGCAACCATTGCTCACAGCTGTGGCTGTAGGCACTCATAAAGATAGTAGAGACACACGCCTAATGCATTTCAGCTTGGATTGCCTCAAACAATGCAATGGCTTTTTTGAATGTGAAGGTTTTAAGCCCTTCACAGCATCCCCTTATCTGAATCTGTTCTATCAGAGCCTGTTTACCAAACAGTTTATTCCATACTCAAGCTGAGATATATAACTGGCAATAACCTCCTTGCCTCCACAGGCCATCAGAAACTGTCTGCTCACTTGTGCTGCTACATATCTGTCAGCTGAGAAGAGATCCAAACAGCAAAACACAGTATCAGTGGGCTCCCAATTTGCTGATGAGTCTGTGCACTAACAGGGAAGGCCTACCTGCATGAGTGTGTGCGCTGTACATTCAGGTGCATAGAAATAGAAATATACATACATCTTGGGACATACAGAATAATCCACTATGTAAATCATATAGTTCATAACTTATTGCCAAAATACAGCTCTGAAGCGATTATCGTGCCTTGGGAAGGACAGGGTCATCCCTTAGGGAAGCTGGTGGAATGTCAACCTGATGCAGAGACACTGAAAAGCGTCACAGCAAGATGCAGACCCTGCCCTTGTGCAAGCAGCACAGAAAGCCACCAAGCCACACCATGATACACCAACCCTAGGCAGGGTCTCTGCTGTCCAGCAAAGGGGCTGATACTGGGCCCTTCTTTTTTGGCTGGAGGGTATATCCCATGCAGGAGAGCTACTGGGTAACGGTGCAAAGCATTGCACGCTGTAAATGCTGCAAGCCCCTGCACAAGAGGTAACAAATAGCCTCCACTCATCAGCTACATAACACGTTTGTGATTTTGTGGGGTACAAAAGAGAAGAACTGTAGCAAAACTGGAGGTATATGTTTACTCTAGCTCCATTATGGAAGCAGTGATGGTAGCTCCATAGCAAGTTCTAGAGTCTGAGGAATTTGGCTTAGCAGCTTGGTAGAGCTAAAATGCAACGGATTCCTGTGATTTATATCTATTTCCAGGACAGAAAGTTCTCTTTGAGTTTTCAGCAAGCTTTTGGAGGACATTTTGGTCACTGGCAAGTAAAAAATCCCACGAACGAACAAATGTTAAAGAGCAGTTACCCTTTCACTCTCTCACTCTTATGCAAAACTACAGTGTCTCAAAGTGCTTGTCTGCTATATAGTGGTGCACCAGGGAGATTTAGGTGGAGTTGTTCTCCTTGGGGGAAGACAGGAGACTGGGGCTGAGGTCTGCATTACAGTGCAGTCATAGGGAATGAGACATTTGCATTGCATCCTCGCGCATTCTGGAATTTATGGAGAAAGGAAAAAAAAGACTCTTATAAACATGATGTGCAAAGACTAAGGTGTGTTAAATGCTTTAATGATTTTTTTTTCATTTTGATGTACTGTCTAATAACAGTTTCTAGCATGCAAGTGCTAACAGATATTACCAATAACGTTGCAAAGCAGTTTCTCTTTTCCTCTTTTGCTGTCAAAGGAAGCAGTTTTGTCCATTTCTTTCTCATTAAGCTGACATTTTCCACCCTGTGTCTCCCACCTTTTGCTGGTTTTGTTTGTTTTTAAGTATCAGCAGAATTACTTTAGCTTTCAGATTTGACATAGGAGAACTGAACAGAAGATTTTTCTCACTGTCTGGTAACAGCCCTTCATAAGAATGCCTTGGTCTAACAAAATAGGGCATGTTGAGAGATATCTCTGCTAATGTGTTTGAACTACAGTAGGGAAAGATGGGCTCCTTTCAAATGTATCAGTGGGTAGGGGGTGTCAATGAATTATTTTGGGGAGGAGGGAGTTTTAATATGACTTTCCTGGTCTGTTTTCCCCAGGGAAAGTAGAGAATACCATGCTGGGCATGAAGTCCAGGCTGGGAGTTGGGATACTTTTGCTCTGTTCCCAGCTGCCACAACCCACAGTGTGAACATGGCAAGGTCATTTTACCTCCCTATTAATTTTTGGTGTGTAAAAATGCCAATGCTTTTTTAAATGCATCAAACACCAGGCACATTCACAGAAAGACAACTGTTGACTTCAAGATCAGGCTTGTAAGTCTCGCAGGTGTGGCGAGACGTGATTCAGTAATGTTTGCAAAGATCTCTAAGGTTCTCAAATGGAGGATGATCTGAGCAGGTAAAGAATTTTAGTGACAGCTCCTAATGAACGCACACCTATTAATCCCCATGTCTGTGTCCCCCCCCCAACCCTTTCCCCCCACCCACCCCTTTTCTTTTCAAAGTAGCAATAAGAATGAGATTTAAAGTATTTATTGAGTGGTTGAGAAAGCCAACTTTTGACTCTGTGCCTTAGAGCAGTGCCTGGGGCAGGCAGTAATTGTGCAGAAAGGCACTGATAGCATGTCTTCTTATTGCTTAAGAAAGGTGCTTTTCCAATTTGCTTTGTTCACTAGGTTGCTGTACCAGACTTGAGATTCACTGCTATAAATACAGCGAGCTATATATAAATACACACACATACATACACACACACAGAGACTGTGACTCAGACACGTTACCAGCACACTATAGCCTAAGTCAGTATAATTGAAGAAAAAAAGGAAAAAAAGGAGAGTTCAATATTTTTAATAAATAGGGCATGATCCCAAAGTCACTTTAGCAGGCTTTATTCATGTGAGTATTCAGACCTAATGAGAATAAAGTGGCTCATAAGCACAAAAATTTGTGCTAGACTTGTAAATTGAACTATATAGTCAGCAGGGTTTGGAGTTGCATATCATATTGATATTTTCAAGATAAGAAAAGGGACTGAGATTGTATTAATTTTTTCAGACCTGAAAAGTTTTGTTATTTACTGATGGGGGTGGAATTTTCTGGTGTGCAGAGTGATTCCAGTTGGACTATACACCCATTCGATCCATCTATAGTCCTTGAACTGAGATTGGGGAATGTGGGGAGGCTCCCTGCACCTTAAATTCCAGAGAATTTGGAAATAGTGAATTGCCCAAAGGAAAATGGATCTGTACGTCATCCACCACACCATGGGGCAGGATGGTGGATGCACTTCAAGTTCCTTCAATCCTGCACATGAGGTGACATGTAATTCTTCCTTTTTCTGACTTGCTTTTGGGTAATTTCTGTAGTTAGGGGCTTGGGGTACATATTTGTGATCATACATTTTATATACATACACCATCAAACACCCAGTATATAATTGAAACAATTGTTTTTTCCAGCGTGTCTGGCAATGAAATACCATGTGAGAATAGTAACAGGAACTGGATATTGAGTTACAAAGTCGTTCAAGATTAATCAATTTAACAATATGAATGCATTTCTGAAGTGATGCTCCAGACCTTGCAGTTAAACTGTTACACAGAAACTTAGTGGGCCACATCCACCTGCCTGACAACGTTTCTGAAATATGTTTTTACAATTTTCTGTACAAACTTACTGTGTTCTTTTTCTTTCAGAATGAGCAAATGGAGTTGCTGGTTTTGGCCCTCAAAAGGCTTTTTAGGAGAAGCAGAACTTACCATACTTTATGAACAGCAGGAGGGAAGTCAATAACACTTTTCTGCTCTCCAGTTTGAGAGCCCTCAGATACATGTTGTCAATTGATGTTACAAATAGATATTTCTGAGGGCAAAAAATCTAGCTTTAAAGTGCAGCGAAGAGGTCCAAGTTCTGTTCTCAGTTATGCCATAGTGAATCAGAAATTACTTCATTGACTATACATAGCATCAAGACATTAAGGTCAATAGATCTTCTAGTTCTCCTTAGGGAAAATTTAGTTTCACGTCTCTGTATTCCAAGTTATTTCTGAATCTTCCAGCAACAACAACAAAAAAAGTGTTTATTGCTTGTAAAAATCTATTTTCAGTAGAAATCTGGGAGAGCAAGAGAATTACTAACTAGGTGGCAAATACCAGTTCTCCTCTCTGAGGAGACATGGACACAAAACCTGCCCTCTAACAGGGAACCACCCATCAAGGACTCATTATGCCAAAGAGCAAAGAAAAGAAGAAAATCTGTAAAGTTTGGAGGTTATTTTCTTGGAGGGCATGTTAGATGTTAAAATGGAATTTCTGTGTTTTAAAATATGCTTGGTGACCACATGCAGGCTTCTGACAGACCTTGTAAGAAGCATTACCATGAAACCATAGCCTGCCCATGTTGAATATATAGGCTATGGTGCATACCATGGTAATCACCACAGTATTACCATGCCCTCTATGACTGATCATGTTACCGTAGTGGCCCACAAGCTGTAAGTGTGGTGTCTGTAAGGCACAAATGATAGCATGCAGGCTGCACTGGCCACCTCAAATGACTTGCTTGTCTAAAGACCTCAGAACTCCAGTCTGAGCACTCATTCCCCAAGCCCTTTGCTCCTCATGAGAAGAAGAACCTAAAAATTTGGCAAAACAGGCTGTGGGCATATTTACAAGCCATTGGCTAAGGTTGGATTCATGGGTGAGAGTCATTATCCAATGGTGCCCTATCAATGAGAGCAAAAATGAGACCTTCACTGGTTTTGAACTTAGACTCTAGAACCAGCTACAGCACCGAGGAAGTGAATAATAAATCAAAAGTATAACTTTAGATGAGACTGAAATAAGTGATACTCTGTGACTTGGTAGATATATTAGAGAAGGTGAATCTTTTTCTATTTCTTCTACTTTTTTCTGTCTTGACAAATGCATGGTGAGAGAGAATCCATGTTGCTTAGCAACTCCTTAGGATGCAGAAAGAAATCAGTCAATACAATTCTGAATTAAAGCTGCAATGACCCACAGAAATTTTTCTAGAGAAAACCAAGAATAGCTTTATATTCTCCATCTTTATCCTGTAGTCACATTAGCTTGTGAGTCAAACTCTTTAAAATGAAAAATCATGGAAATAAGTAGGTGTTTCTGAGGTGAATGAAGGAGGCTAATTTATTGCAGGACTCTGAAAAGCGGGAACTCAATTTTGATTCTAGCAATGCTGATTATTTTAGTTAAGGCTCAGTGTGATGCTAGCCGTTTTGGCACACGAATCATTTGTGAGACAGACATGATTTCAGTCATGCAACAAGCTCTATTAATTCCTCCATTCATTTGAATTGCCATTGGTTACATTGGTATTGCATCCATAGCAGCTGAAGCAACTGGCATTGCACCAATAACAACTGAAGACGTAGCTTGCTTGTGCAGAAGCATGTGCATCAAGCCCTCAACAGAGCACTTGCATCAAACCCTCCACAGCTAAGCTAAAGTATGGTACTCTTAGTCTTGGCCCAGGAGTGAGCGTACAAGTCAGAGAGTCCCATTTTTTGGTTGTGGATGGTTGACTGAGCATTTTAACAACATGTTTATTCACCAAACACAACGGGCGTTTCTGCAAGAATAGACAAGATTAACAGGACTTGTGAACACTCCCATCAAAGCTAACAGGTTTATGACTATTCAAAACCAGTGATTAACATGGCTTCCTAAAAATTTGAGAGAGATGAATTTAGTTCCTTTACTCACAGAAGTATTTATACACCCATTTATTTATTTTTTCTATTTGACCAGAACTCATCTGAATTTTCAGTAATGCAGGATTTGGTCAAAGTGGTAAAATAACAGAGGAAAATGAGTATGTGAGGAAACTAATGTTGTTTTGCTACAAAAACAAATTACAAAGCACACCTCTGACTCCATAGTCATTCTTTGGAAGTTACAACATTCAAGGGATAAGACAAACCAGTCTCATCATCACCTTTTAGACCAGCTATCACTTCCCATTCAGTGACAGGAACAGACAGGAGAAAGTTTTCTCTCTCCTTTTTCTTTTTGGGGCGTTATTAATAATTATTAAGATCACTGATACTGTAGTAATGCTCATGGCCCTAGTTGCATTACATTATATTAATAACTCCTCTACTTTCTTGTGCGTTTCCTAGACAGCCAGTGACAGGGCTGCTGTATGCATGTAATTCCCATCGACTTCAAGGGCTGTGCAAATAGTTTGGTGAGGCCACCTTGACAAGATCAGCTGAGAGCCGACACCTATGTATGGTTTCAGTGCTGCAGCTGGGTCACAGGTATGGACCCTGTGTGCTGTGGAAAGTCCTTTTGAAACCCATAAAAGAATATGCAAATCTGTATGTCCTGGTAGGCCAGATTCTGCTGAGGAAAAGTTCCCCCAAATCACTTTACAACAATACCCTGGTACCTGCCTTGCCTTTGGTGACATAAGTACACCCTATATATGTGCATAAGTCACGTGTATGGCTTGTCTCAGATGCTTGTGTCCATACTACTGAATGTTTGTCCTCTTTATTCACAATTTTCTTTCCTGTATCTTTTACTTGTGTGAACTGTGAAAGATTACAGCTTGCTATATTCTAAAATAAAACATAAGTTCTCTATGGTGTTAAAGCAATGCACCTTGTACTACAGAATAACTCACAGAATATTCTGTAGTTTTATAGTACATCTGTCACGTTTATATCACACATAGACTTATGATATATGGAGATGTTACTTCTGCTATATGTGCATCCTATGCATGCAGCTGTATATAATGCAGAAATATGTTATGACATTAACAGGAATATGATGTGATCTAAACTTAAGAGAAAGATCATTTCTCCTCGGTATCTATCAATATTAAAGCAGTTCTGTAAGCGTTGCAGAAGAGGAGTGAGGTATTTCAGTCTGTTTCTGTGTCTGCAGACCTTTGCAGGCCTTTCCCATTGGTTCTTGAGACTCAGCCACGAGGGATGGAATTCCTTGCAATAACTTAAAGGATCCCAGGTGAAAAAGTCAAGCTTTTGCAGTAATTATTTCTGGTTTTGCTAAAACTGGTGGTGTATTCTGTTCTGCTCTCTTGTCTCCATGTGATGTAAATAACACCGTCTCATTTTTAATGAAGCAAACCTAATAGGATTGAGTACAGACCCAAGGGTTTTGGCCATATAACTTCAAGACTTCTCCTGTCTTTTAGCATTTTGAACTAATTTGCTATTCACAGTGACTGTAGTGTGTAAGCTTCTTCCCCATATGCGTTCGGCATAAAGCAATTAATCCTACAGCACTCCACAGCACCCAGCTTGCTGCCCTCCAGGTGACTCACACTCTGCACACCAGGACACAGCAGCTCTGCCAGGCAAACCTGAGTGCTTTTGGGAAGCAGTAATGAACAACCAAAGGACGAGGGCCTTCAGCCTATGCATTGCTGTCAACATGTGCAATATGGCAGCAGGGCTGCATCCGACATGCATGAGGTAATTTGGAGGGGCATCTACTTGGGGCATCCACCACCCCCCTGAGCAACCTGTTTCATTGTTTCACCACCCTCATTGTATGAAATTTCTTCCTTAAATCTGGTCTGAATCTACCCTATTTTAGTTTAAAACCATTACTCCTTGTCCTATCACTACTAAAAAATCTGTCTCCTTTCTTATAAGCCCCCTTTAATTATTGAAAGGTCACATTAATATCTCCCTGGATCCTTCTCTTCCCGAGGCCGAACAACCCCAACTCTCAGCCTTTCCTCATAGGAGAGTAAAGGCTGATCAGCTAGTCTACACTACTTCCCTTTATAACCAACAGAGGGGAAGAAGGTGTCTCCTAGGGTCAATCCATCTTCTTGAAAGGTAGGTGATTAAAAGGATGGCAGAAAGGCTAAACTATCCCCCGATGTTGTCACGTCCCACCTCTGGCAATGGAAGAAGATGACACTGGGTATCTGGCAGCTTTTGTGTCACTGATGGAAGGTGGGAGAGGAGTACTCCTATGGGGAGAGACTAAATCAGTCTAAGGTTCATCCCAGGCACATTTGTCACTGACCATCCTCTCCTTGGGAGACCAGAGAAAATGTAAGAGAATTGCAAAGCACTGTAGTCATTGAGCAATCCATGGGGAGTTACACGCTCATCCTCATGGGATCCACATACTAACCTACATGCACACCCTCCCCACACACACATTATGCTCCAAAACAGGGCCAGGGTGGTCATGCTGCTTTTGGTTCTCAATGAAGAAGTTGCTGTGCAGCCTCTCTCAGGATGGGCCAGCATGGGCAGACTGCTCACATGTAGGTTTCCAAGGGGTGCAGAGGGAGATATTTCCTTCATTGAAAGTATTTCACATCTCCTCCTGGGTTGTGCAGAATTAAGCTGAGGGAGCATCATGCCAGCTTCCTTACCTGTGTTTCCTCACCTTTCCCTTCAGAGTTAAGACAGGAGGAGAAAGGGAAGGGAAGGAAGGGAAGGAAGGGAAGGAAGGGAAGGGAAGGGAAGGGAAGGGAAGGGAAGGGAAGGGAAGGGAAGGGAAGGGAAGGGAAGGGAAGGGAAGGGAAGGGAAGGGAAGGGAAGGGAAGGGAAGGGAAGGGAAGGGAAGGGAAGGAAGGGAAGGGAAGGGAAGGGAAGGGAAGGGAAGGGAAGGGAAGGGAAGGGAAGGTCAGAGGCTGCAAATCAGCCAGTGAGCTATGTTGGTATTCCTTTCTTGTTGCTGAAATGAGTGATGCTTAGTCTTTTAGTTATTTTGAAGGGGCCACATCTGGAAGCTCTTTACATAGCTTCAGCCTCTGTGGCAATTTGCCTGAGTAAGCACCTCAAGATTTAGCCAATAGAGAATGTGCACTGCATAGCTCATTAAGAGCCTAATCGCTCTCCTCTGGGTCGAACTCAAGTGGCTATTAAAATCAATGTATTTATTTGCCAGGAAGGGTGCTAAAGAGGTCGTAAGATGTATATGAAATGTGTCCTGGAAAAATGACATTGTGGTAACAGGATAAGAAAGAGCCCGAGCTGGCTTAGATGCATCCTCATCCCTTGCTGCTATTAGATGTGGGGATTTCCACACCAGGGAAGAGGGAATGCGAAGGGTGTCAGCTAGAGGAATGATGAAAATATCTCACAGTCAAATGACAAGGAGCCCGTGGCACATCAAATAGCAGAGGAGGACTATGCAGATAACAGCTGGCTGACAGGGGAACCTTTCCTCTGATTGGAGGTTGTCTCCAAGGAACATGGACCGACTCTTTGCTTACTGACCTTGAAAATGGAAATAATTTCAGAGGCATCCTTCTCCCATTTGTGGAAGTTTAAGCACATTTGTTTCTATCAAATTAATTTGCATGCAGGTTCCTATGACATCACGGGGAAAAGAACATTCCTCGTTTATCAGCATGTCTGTTTTGGTATAAATGACAGAGCTGCCTAAAACAATGTTTTCAATGTGTGACTTTGCCTTGTGCAAAATGAGATGAAAGGGGCTGAGGACAGAGGCGAGATTGTGAGGAACCAGGAAGGGACCATCCTCTGTGCAAACATCACCCAGTGCCCGATGGCTGGGACATGCTGGGAGCTGGGAGGGAAGGATGCATTTCATGAGGAAAAGATTCAGTTGCAGGAGAATATGAGGACGCCTTTGCTTGGCACACTGCCCACGCATGTAAACAGACACAGTGCAAACACAAGTATGCGCCTCCTGACAAAGACGTCTCCAATCCCCCTTCCCCCTTACTAATGAATCTTAGGAAAACAAACTCTTCCCAGAACAAATCACTGTCTTCCCGAACAGTGAACTTTTCTGTTGCAAAGTCAACAAAGTCCTGCAGGAATTCTTGGAAAATCTCCAGAGATGTGTAAAAGAAGCCAGTAATTTGTTGTCTATCGTGACATGCTTTCAGGCCCCGCAGAGGCTACTGGGAGCAGCCTGTATCTCAGCAAGTCAGAGCTCCTCTGCAGATTTTCTCAATATCATGGAGCTGGGTCATTTTAATTTACTGGAGTATTCTCTATACTCTCATTTTAGTGCCAGCTATTGCTGCAAGAAGAAGCCAAGGTGATTGAAACATCCGGTTTGGTTTATTAAGCTGAACTGC
The DNA here is from genome assembly GCA_027925045.1 of Hypotaenidia okinawae. NCBI lineage: Eukaryota > Metazoa > Chordata > Aves > Gruiformes > Rallidae > Hypotaenidia > Hypotaenidia okinawae. The sequence continues at coordinate 48,652,270 of BSDF01000002.1, read as the reverse complement.
TCTCCTACACTGATGGGGAGGTCACCTTGCAGGTACCAGAGGGTAGGAACAGGTGCATATTGCTGACTAGCTGCTGGCTCTGCAGGTTTACACTCTAATTTCCCCCATGGTAATCTCCTTGGTTGATATATCAAGCAGGATTTTCAGATCTACCAGCTAGGTCCTGATTCTGGACCAACTGCAATGCAGAGGCTGAGCCAGCTTTAGCCACCTTGGTTCTGAAGTATTAGAGAAGCTGAGCACAGGGCACACAGCTGACACAGTGCCCAAGCTCTGTTTCTTGACGAATGTCTTCACTGCAGTTGCTGGTCACAAAAACACCTCTAAGCCTGGCTTATGCTAACATCAGAAAAGCAGATTTAGTGGTATAGGGAATTTAGATTTTACTTCCACTTGGCCAATTTATTTTGCAGGAAGAAATGAAGCTGAATGTGCCTATGGATTTGTTTCTCTTCTGTCCCACAGTCCACTTTTAGCTCTATTCCCAGATCTAACTCCCTTTTTTTTCTTGCATAGAGTTACCAGCTCAGTTTCTGCTGCACTGCACTGAAATGAGCATGATACTCCCAAAGCATCCTCATCTGGGGAAGTTTACCCTGTCTGTAAGTCACCTGAGGGTGGAAGGTGCCATGGGCTGGGTAGGATCCCCAGCACCAGGGAGCTAAGGGAGTAGGAGCTTAGGGAGAGCTGCTGCAAGTAGGGAGCACCCACAAAGCAGGTCCCCTCCCATGCTCCTGGGGCAGCTGAGCGAGGGGAAGGAAGATGCAGCTTTAGCTACATCAGCCACATCTGAGCACCAAGCAAAGCTGGAGGAGGAAGGAGAAATCAATGCTGAGAGAGGATGGATTGACTGCTTAGCATGATGGCAGTAGAAAGTGGCCTCTCTGGGGCCAGCCACTGCCTGTGCCAGGCAACATCAGGGTGTCTCACCCACCATGCCCTGGCAGGTTGCCAGCAGACGAGACAGGGACGAAGTGGGAAGAGAGCAGGGAAGAAGTGAGGAGAGGATCACACCACCATAGGGAAGGAGGTGTATAAATAGTGCCTGTTTGGAAGGCCAGGTGTGTCCGTCCAATCTGAGCCAAGCATAACAGGAGGGAGCAAGGAGTGCGCGTTCCTCTCCAGACTCAGTTCCTGAAAGTCATTTCCTCCTATGTGTTTCTGTTATTATGGGTGGGCGGATCAGGGAGGAAGGAAGGAAAAAAAGAAAGCAAAAATCTTTGTCTTATTCTTGGATCTCACACCCCTGGGTATTTGTTTGCTTTGTACCTGCTCACTTGTGCATTGTTTGTCCTGTAGATGTGGCGAAGCCATGATAACCCTTTGCTTCTGCTGGAGGGGGAGATTTGCTCCTCTGCCTCCCACTCCTCTTCCCCAGTCTGCCTATCTCTGCTGCCAAGTGCACGAGCTCCTCTGTCCTGCTAGTCTGAGGAACACTGGACCATTCACAGAGCTGAACTGGCTCACTTACTTGACAGAAACCTTTTACTGCGTTAGTGAATTGAACTGGTGCAGAGCTAGTTCAGACAGGCAAGGCAGAGAGAGTAGAAGCTTGCAGCAAGAAGGGGGAAAGCATTGGAGGACACAGACTTTCCTTCTTTGCCTGCTATATTGGTTCCCACTCCTGGGTGTAATTTAATCACCAGCTGCTATCTTGGCACATTGCTCTTTTCCATACTCTCAGGAGGCACCTCCATTTCAAACATCACCCCTTCAGCCTGGAATAAAGCTTCAGCTCCCATGTACTTCTAGCTTTCTACTGCAAAGCTGGCCTCAGATTGAACTCTCCTACAGAGCATATCTGGCCAGCACTGTGGTCACATTTATGGTCAATCCTTCTGCCAACATTTTTTGCAGCGTGCTAGGCTGTTATGATGAATCCCTTGCAAAACAAGGACGTGGCAACAGAAGGTTTCCCTTGTTATCCTGGAGGCAGACCCAGATGTCGCAGGTGCTCTCTTTGGCTGCCTGGTTCTTCAGCACAAAGCCAGTGCTGGTATCCAATCACTCCAGGGAAAACATGGATGGCGTCAGAGGGCCTGGCAGCCAAACAATCTGGTGAGGAGCATAGCTTTGCTTACAATGCCCAGGCATCTTGTTGCTTGTGAGCACAGAGCAGGCAAGGCACCCTGCTCCTGCCATCACCTGCCCATGGACGCAGGGTATGTATGTCCATGACCGCTCGAGACAGGAGGGGTGGGACAAAGGGGTGTGTTGCCAAAGGGGCTGAGGGGGCCAAATGTCTGTCACGGTCATCGTGGCTTTGCTGCCCAGCATGTGCAACCACCTTCCTGGCCATGGGGTGCCCTGGTGCCTTCTCACCCTAGAGACACCCACCATCGCCTTGTTGCTTGGGGCAGTGCAAGCCCTGACTGTGCGGCTGGGGCCAGCCCCATCTGCCTGCCATCATCTCCTCCACCTCACGCACCTCTGCCTTTGGATATGGGGGCTGTCCACCCTGCCTCCCCAGCAGTCAAAAGCACGTTTGCAGGCTCACTGCCACTTGATTTGTTCTCTTTCCTCTGCTCTCTCTTTCCACTAACTTTCTGAAATGGGGACTTTATTTGAAAAACGGGCAATGCAGAAGGAGGCCGCGCGGCCCCAGGAACGTGGTGTCAGGCAGAACAAAATCATCACCCAAGGAGGTGCTTCCGAAAGACTTTGAAAGAAACTGGAGCACACATGTTTCTCTTCTCCCTCTGATTTTGTCACTTCTCTGTAATACGGTGGACATTTTCCCGGCTGCTCGGCAGGGCTGACAGCATGTTGTCAGGATGGGGCTGTGTCCTAAATAGAAACTCTGCAGGTTCGGAAAGTTCCCTTCCTCTAATTGGAACCGACTCACGGAGGTGAAGAAAAGCTGCAAAATTGTTTTAAGCTATGAGCAATTATAACAACCCTTACAGTGCCAGTGACACTAAGAGGATTTGTACTGGATTATACCTAACGTTAACGTGATCTAATGCTTCATGAATATCACGGCCCGCAGCAGGCCCCATTCTCAGAGTCAGGCTCTTCATTCTTCAAAGTCATACGGGGTTTGGGGAAGGAGGGGAACGAAGCTGCATGGGGATAGTTTTGGTGCAATGTCATGTCTCATTTAAACATCACAAATAAGCAGTGTTAAAGTAACAGTAGAAGGGAAAATGGATTTCAAGGAGAGCCAGCCAGCCTCCTGCTCTCTGGCACGCTACCCACCGGGCAGAGGTACCACAGAGGTCTCATGCTAAGGTGACATCATGGTACAACACTGGCTGCGGTGCCAGGGCACACGGGTGACCAAATTGCAAAACCCTCCCGTATCTCCAGGCTGTATCACATCTTTGGAGGTGGCCTTAAAAAAGGGTTTTTAAGTAATCTTTCCCTCACTAATGGCATGGTGAGAGTTCCATTGGTGCAGGCAGAAGAAAAAAGGGAATTAATTGGGGTATGCCTTCATATGCAGAGATTTCAGCAGTGTGAAGCTCTGGCAGAGCAGGCTGGCAGGGCTGTATGTAGCCAGTGATCACAGGAAGTGTGGTATATAGAAAAAGAGGGGAGGAAGGGACAGTGTGGGAGCTGAAGTCTGCAGGCTGGGGCATTGGAGAATACCTGCCCTGCTACTGCCTTACTATGGGGCTTTCAGGGAGTTGTTTAATCTCTCTGTAGATCAGTTCCTCAACAAGCAGAATTAAAGCAATAGCATTTTTGCTCAGTGCAAGGGGATGAAGAGAAACCTGCATTGGTGCGAGGCACTCAAACCTTAGAACAATTGGGGAGGGCAAAGATGGAAGGCAGGTAGAAAGGAAAGGAAGTCACCGAGTGAAAAGAGACACATACCAGCCTTGAAGGTTTTCCTTCTTGTCTTGGATTTTGCTAATGAAATCAGCAGAGCCAACAAAAGTTCTCGGGGGACCTAAACTTCAGGTATGGCTGAAGGTCACAGAGTACAGATTGTGCTTGGTAACTACCCAAGATTTGCCTTGCAGCAGCGAGGGATCGCCTGATCAAATGGCTGCAAAATTTTTTCTCAGCCTAGACTTAGTGTATGATGGAGGGAATTAATGGGGGTTAAAATGGCTTTATATACAAAATGGGAAGCCCATCCCAGCTAGCGCTAGTGAGCTCTGCAGTGCTTTGCTCTGCAGCAGAGGTGAGGAATGAGGCCAAGAGGTCTAAACTACATTGCTGTATATACTGCCTTTGAATTTGGCCCTGACAGTAGCTAGGTTGGCCATGCTTCTTACTAGTAGCATAATTTGATTGATGAATGGAAGAATTTCATATCAGGCCCTTAGGAGACTTTATACCATTGAGATATTATACTTATTTTGCAGAGACATGTCAAAGCAAAGCACACCTGTGCAATGTTGAACTGTAATCCACCCCACTGAAACCCATCCAGGGAGTAAATTCAGACCCCAAAACAGGATATAACAATTATCAGACAACAAACAGCAAGGGGTTTGGCTCACATAGTCTGTTTCCTCCTACAGACCTTCTTGCTACAAGACCTATGCACTGTATCAGTCCCAATTAAGCATTCTTCTGAAAGTTTAGGTACAGTGTTTTTATGCCAAAGTGCTAAAAATCTATGAACTTTAAGTACCCGCAGGAAGATTAACTTAGATTAAAAAAGGAATATATTACAAGAGAAGCAGGAGCAGCATAAATCAGAAGGAAGATTGGAGATTTAGGTCTTTGAGCTCTCCAGTTGTGAAGGATAAGAATGCATTTTGTTAAATGGGAAGCAAGATGTCCAATGATCGGGCATTTCTAGGAGCAAGTGTTGTGAGGGCACTGTGACTTCATGAGAGCTAGCAGTATTTCAAACCTGTTTCAAAAGGAGATTATGCAGTTGAATAAAGTTAGATTACACAGAAAAGGTTAATAAACAACTGTAGGTGATTCTACACTTCTCACAACTTTACCAAACAAGCAAAACAACCAAACCAAAACCAAACCCCCAAACCCCACCCAACCCTGTCTGAAATATTTTGGCCAAAAGAGGCAAACTATTTATACTGATTCCTAAAAGTGTTGTGCTTCATGCTTCCCTTCTGCTCATTAGCCTCCCAGCTAGGATCTCATCTTCTGCAAGGCAGCATGCAGCCCCTCAGGAAGCAGGAAGAGGAACATTATGGAGAAGAGACAAAGAAAGGAGGGAAACCTGAGGAAAACTGTGGGAGATGAAATCTGTTGGAAGAGATGCCACCAGCTCCTCAGCCTTGGGATGAATTTGACCCACTGTGAAGTTTCTCAGAACTAGTGCTAATATCCTGGGTTTGCAGTACTTAGGCAGCAATTATCACCTATAAAATAGGTGCTAATGTAGATTTTCACATTCAGAGGACCAGCTGCTAAGCTGGTAGAAATGGGTGTACCTCTGTGGACTCCACTAGAGCTAGGCTGGTTCATGCCAGATGAAAATGCTCCCCAGAATTTTTAAGACTCCAATTACTCTTAAAATCAAAATAAAGAGAAGAAAGAGCGGACATCGCTCCCTTCACTTGAACAGGAAATTTATATTTAGAGATGTCTGAAGTTCCACCTGATGAATGATTGAGCTGTGAGAGGCCAGTGGCATCCAGCATCACACACCGGTCATTTTATAATAATTGCAAGGGAAGTATTTCTGGAAAGGAACTCACAGAAAATTATGGTGACCTGGCAGAATACAGCAGCTAGTTTTCACCCTGTGCCCTTCCATCTTGGCAGGATACTGTTTTGCTCCATTCTGTAAAATACTCAGATTGGCACGACACAGCTTTTTAAAACGGGGTCCTAAAGAGAAGATCTACTAACGTCTGAGGGGGGAAAAAAATACAGCAATTTGTGATTTTAAAGCGTCGGGGACTTTTTTTGTGTAGGTACACACAGCTGCCGGGTCAAAGTGCTGCCTTCATGTAACTATAGTACGGCATACATTTCCCCAGTAACGCACCGGCTGTTAGTTGAACCTCGTAGCAAAGAATCAATAAAGTCAAGGCAATTTCCTTAACACACCATCTGTAAGAGATTATGGAAGGGAGGTGGAAGAAGGGTTTTCCTCAGCGGCTAATGCTTTACTAAAGTTCAAATGAGGCAATATATAATAAAATAAATTCAATCTATATTTTCCCTTCTTTCAATTTTAGTGGGGACCAAATGAAATGGAACTGTGTTGATTCTACCCGGTTCAATATATCTTTGCTTTCTAATAACCAAGGTCATTTTTACCTTCACGGAAAAAAGGAGCCTAATATAAAATACTCACCCAGACTGAACAAACACATATTCGCACTTTCTCAAAAGCCAGGTAGATGACTGATATATTATGTAATTCATTTCATGGCACGCTGCTGAATGTTTTTTTATAGATAGTGTTTAACCTTGCCAATTTTGCTCTGAGATAATCGCTCCTTTGAGGATAAAATCTCACATTTAACATTAGAAGGAAAAAGAACCCCCCACCCACCCGCCAAAATCTGCGGTATACAACAAATAACGGCCAAGTTACTTTGCCAGAAAGATAACGATTAGAGAGGTTTTCACTGCTGACTCTGTGATTAGCCAGTGGTTGTTATAATATTAATCAGAAATACACTGATAACTGCTTAGACTAGGTTTTGATACAGCCAGTGAGCAATGACAAAATGCTTAGGCATCTTACAATAATGTATTTCTGCCCTGACTAATGGAACTGGCAAATAGATTCATAAAATTCCCCTATATTTAGCACCGGAGCTATTCTCAGAGTGCGGGAGCTTTGCTTGTGGTTCTCTGGAGTTTATGATCAGGAATATTAATATCACCGGCATCTCATGGAAAGGATGCAAACCCTGGAAGACACCTCTGAAACACCCAAGGGAGGCACATCAATAGCAGAAGTCTGCAGGGTCAACACAGTACCCATTTGCTCTCTGAGCCCTGATGCTCCCCTGGAGACTGCCTTTGAGACAGAAACAGTGCAGAAGGTCAACGCAAAGTGAAATTTTACCTGGAGGGAGGAAAAAATATGTATAAGCCCGTATTCATCCTATCATGCTGTAGGCATGTAGTTGAGGTGTCTAAGTTTGGAGTGCTGTCAGCCCTTGGTTCCCATTATAGTCAAGGCAGAGAGAGACAGGCACTTCCTGAGGGCAACTCAGCCCACCTACGATGTGAATCACCATCTAGAGAGCCAGTGTTTCACCCCAGCTGCTGGAAACCAAGTGCTTGATGTGCCGTGTGAGATACATCCTGGCCTTGACCATTGAGAACGGGACAAACCAGCTCTGATTGAGAGCCTCCAGCCAGGAAAGAATCAAACATAAAACAAACGCTCACCTCAATTACCAAAATGAAAGATTTCATTAACTTTCAAAGATATTTCACTCTTGCCTCCACCCTTCTCTTTTGGGCATATGCTGCTGACCATTACTGAGAAGATCGTTTATTAGGTAAGACCATATCCATATGGCATTTCCAGTACAACCAAAAGCAAGCAGAACTGGGGCAAAAGTACACTGCAAATAAAAGCCCCCAAGATGTAAGCCTTGTTTAAAGACATCTCTTTAAAGCATCCATAAGATGTCTGGCAAAATTTCTTTGTCTAAGGAAGATGAATTCTTTTTAGGAAATCTCTCTCTGCTTTTTTATTCTAACCTGTTTGACACAGGTTTCATTGCACAGAAAGACTTTAAGAGCATTTGCCTCTTCAAAGTAGACTTCATTTTGCCACTATATAAATCAGAAGCGTAAGGTATTTTTCTTAAGTTTACTAACCCAAACAGCAAAGACCTGAGTTCCTCTGGAGCTACTCACGTAGAGTAAATAATTAGACCTTGATCTGATGAAGGCACTTAACAGCAGGCTTATTTTTAACTCCATGAGTGCAGTCATTGAATTCAAAGGAATTGTTTGGATGTTTAAGTTGAGTGCATATTTAAGTGCACTGCTGATCAGGGTGTCCTAATCCTTAAGCCATGCCATTGATTTTGTCAGGGCCACTGGCACAGGATGATGTCAGGGGTCTGAGGGCGGCAGGACTGCAACCACAGCTTGTTGAAAACACGGGGAGCTATTCTTTTTTACCCCTTGGACACCAGGACCCTCTCCAGAGCCACAGAGGCTGTGGTTTGGTGGGATGGGTGTTTGTTGAAGTTTTTTCCCCTTCTAATTTCTGTTATTCCATATCTTCCCTGTTCAGGGAAATACTACTTCAGCTATATGAAATGGAGAATGCTCATCCTAAAATGCCTGGGAAACATGACAAGCAAGTAAACTGCCAAGCCCTGCAATTCTTCACTCTTGTGCCTAATCTCCAAAGGAGGCTAATTAAGACCAACAGCACACTCCTCGCTGAGTAAAGATTACTTATCAGCTTAATTTGATACTTTTACAGACAGCTGACATATGGTTTCCTCCTCTTCCCCCTGCCCCTTCCCACACTCAAGTTTAAATAGGGCTGAAGTGGTGCATACGACTTCTGCTCTTCCTTGATGCTGGGTTGGGTTTCATCTCACGTAGGAAAGATTTGGTGCTGTTGGGCTCAAGGACCTGATCTTACCAAAAGGATCTTACTTTTCCTCAGAGCAGACCCATATGCCTTTTTCTTCCTAACAGATGTACTACCAGAGAAACAGATTGGTGGAATGGAGCTTGTTCCTTAAAGGTGAACTGAAACGCTTATCTACGGTGTTTAAAAAACAAAGTCTGCTGCTTTGAACTGCACACTTTGTAGGGTGTGTGTTCAGTGCAGCCTCACCACCATCATCCTTGGAGACGCGACGAGCCAGATGAGAAAGAGATTTACGGGCACAATTTTTCAGAGCTACAGTGGCTCAGAATTATTGAGTTTCTACATTCAGGGCAATGTGAGAGGCCACCCTAAGTCTGATGCAATTTAAACCACTCCATAGATCATGCTGGACATCCTCTAATATGTATCATTACGGCCTCTACTGAACCTGGATAGATGCTAGCCGGGGAGGAGGATGAGGTATGCTCCATTACATATGCTATTAGCCTGTCCTCTTTCATTGTGCCATGTCCTCAGCTGCTGCAGATGAGGCAAGCCAAGCAAAACACCGGTACCAAAACCAAACCCATCATGGACCCCCAAATAAGGTGCATGTTGTTGCTCCTTCCACAGCACTTTCCTCCTGCTCCTTCTGCTTCTGAGGTGTTAGGTTTCAAATGTGATGAGAACTTGTAAAGAATTTTGGAGTCCTCATTATAAAACCATTTTTCAGTCTTTGGCTTATATGAGGTGCATTACCATGATCAGCTTCAAGTACTTCTGGGCAAGTTAGAGTTTCTCCTATCCATATAAATACTTTTTTTTTTTTTTGTAGTACACCCATGATTGATCATCATCTCCATTTGTGTATTTATGACTGTGACAGTTACAGAGCTTGCACAAGAAGATACATTTTTTAATGATGTTTACACTCATTTCAGCAATCATGGTTATATATAGCTACATATTTGAAAGTCCTAAATAAACAGGTTACAGCTCACATAAGAAGTAAAATGAAATTAAAATACAAACTAGAATCAAATGCACCATCTGAAGGCTTAGCCCTTAACACCTGGCACGTTTTGTACATCTGATAGGTACACATACATCTTAAAGGCATAGAGTATAGATATGTAAAATAAATAAAAATACGTGTGTATCTATAGGATATAAAAATTATAAAGGGACATACAACAATACACACATATCTATACACATACATGTGCCCACAAATTTGGTGCCATAATACTTTTGACTCCTTGAGTCTTGAAGGTCCGTGTTAAAATAACACTTGGGAGCTTAAAATAACATAGCTGCCATGCCCATGCATGCCAGAGGAGCTGCTAGCATCATGAATCCTCCCAGAAAAAGGAGCTGCCAGAGCAGCAGAGAAACCCACAGGCTGCACTGAGGCGCGAGGGGCTGGAGAACATCCTCTCTTGTATGTTGCCATTCAAGGTGTGATGCATGGGAGTGCTGGGGGGACTTGGTGACACAGTGAGAGCCCATACCTTCAGCTGGTGTGCAACCACTATGCACACACATACAGCCAAGTGACCATCAATTAATAGCATGCCTGGGCACCTGCTTGAAATGCATGGCCCAGGTGGGACAAATGGCTTGCACACTGCTTTCTGCATCCCTATGGAGTGAAGGGACAGAGGTATTCAGGGAGCTGGGTAAGGATGCCCACAGGAATTTGGGTCTTGTGGAGGGGGTGGGACTCAGAGAGGGGCTCAGTCTGGCAAAGCTGCAAGCAGGGTTTACGAGGTGAAGCAGGAAGGGGGTAGGTGGTGTGCCATCACACCACATTCTCTTTTTTGTTTCTAAACCAAGAGGCAGAAGGTGTTAGCTAGATAGGACTCAGCTGAGCACCGACTCCGGGTATGCGAGCCACCCAGCTCCAGGTCTGCATCCAGTGGTTGGGACCGTGATCAGAAATCATTCAATTAACCCCTGCAAAGGTTGCAGGTCTTCACACTGCAGGCACTGTGAGCAGCACAAGCTGTGCTGAAGCTGACAGCAGTTTGTTGTAGCCCCCACTGAGGAAAGGCATCTCTCATGTCTCCTCCCTGCCTCGTGCCTACACCCAACAGCAGATGGGACTGACTGTCCCACTTCTGCCAAGCTCCTGCCTCTGTCTCCTGCTCTGTTGACTGGAGCATAGCACAGAATGGCAAGGCATGGCATGATAGCAGGCAATGGATACTGTTTCTCACAGTGCTTCCCGCCCCACTCCCTTCCCTCTTCCCCTGCCAGCAGCTGCAGCCAGCTCCTCCCTTCCTGAGTGTAAAGAAAAACTGGTTTTGCAGCCCTACTGTGCTGGACCTGCTACAAATATTCCCAGGAACACACAGGTTTTCCTTGGCTGTTCACTGATAATCTGAAGGGGTGTTTCAGCTGCCAACTCTCAATGCCAGGGACCTCATGCAGGCAGTGATGGACCCTGTTCCCCTCATGACCCATTCCTAGCATGGCTGCAGGTGCTCATCCTCAACCATAGACTTGGTGGTATCTGCCTGGCCACCATCCTCCTCCACTCAGTTGGTTGCTCACACTGCCTGGAAAACAAAACCTCGGGTCCATGGTCTTCAGTCACATCCCCACAATTGTAGAGCGTTCCATTGCAGTATACATGACTCCGGTGAGAGTCCAGGATCACCTGGATCCCAAAAGCCAGATTTACGGCACCTGCTATAGAAGTTGCCCAGCAGCTCCACCAGTAGCCTGGGTGGTGTCCAGGCCTGGGGGGAAAACAGTTGCTGATGCTGATGGAGATTCTAATGCTGAAAGGGTTGCTGAGCTTGGCTGAAAAGCCAGGCCCAGCTGAGAGTCATCAAATATCATGAAAATATAACTTGTAGAGAGACCGCGTGTTCTAGACCCAATTCCTTCCACCTTAGTCAAGCAAGAAGACCCATTAAAATGAGAAAGAACTGGCTGTGCGTGCACATGCATTTTCCTTTTTTGATCAACTACCTCGTTGCTGAAACGCCTAGTAGAGTGTTTGAAATCCCTATAAATGTTAGATGTCCATGATAAAAGACAGTGCCCTTATTTGGCCCGTGGCTATTTTCCATGTTTATTTGCTTATTTATTTCAGTTAAGTGCAACACACCAGTTGATGCGCAACACCCGTGTGCCGCAATACGGTTCCGGGTTGCCTTGGCAACGGGTGGAAAGGGTTTTGAAGAGCCAGAGAAGCCCATGCTAATGAAAACAAGCATTCAGGGGGCCTCTCCTCCAGGTGGGTGAGAAGAGGCTCCCCGCTGGGCTCCCTCGCCCAGCCCGCTTTCAAATAGTCTGGTGCTTTAAACAAAAAACTACAAAAACCAACAACAACAAAAAAGCCCACCACCCAGCCCCCTCTGCTTTTCTTTCCATGCTAAAACGCAACTACTGATTAAAAGTTCTGAGACAGTTCTTTGAAGCCTTTCATTAATAGGTTTCCTTTATGAATCCAAATTAGACGGTCAACGCATTTTCCTTCAAAAAAAAAAAAAAGAGAAAGAGAACTATTATGGAAATGTTTGCTGTTGTTGTTGCTGCTGCTGGCTTTTACATATTTAATCTCCCACATGTGCATCCATGCCAGATGGCACTGCCCATAAAATGGGAGATAATCCTTGCACACCATCTTCACCAGGTTGATGCTGTACCTCAGGCTGCTGCAGGCTGTGGCTCTTGTTTGGACATGGTGGAGACCAACGGTCCTTGGTCATGGGCTGTGTGGGATGGGACTGACCCTGCTGGACTCAGTACCCACTGAAAGTATCATGCATAGGAGTGGGGGAGAGGATGAGTTATTCACAGAGGTCTTGTAGGAGTGAGGCTGTGATACTGAATGAGATCTGATACTGATCTCATTCCATGATACTGAGTGAGATCCCCTCACTCAAGGAAGTGGGTCTTCTGGAAAGGCATCTGGACACCCATGCTCAGGAAACTGAACTGTCGCGAGCAGTATCTGAGCCTATTCAACTATCTCTTTTAGAAACAGGAGGGAAAGGGTAATGAATGACACTAGGAGCTGAGGACGAGTATAGCTACCAGCTTCAGCAAATTCAGAAGAGATTCCCTCTTCTCTTAGGGCAGTCTGGCAGCTGCTGGTTATTCCCAGGGGACAAACTGCTAACTGGCTCAATGAGGTGATGCCCATGGAATGTGTAAAGAGATAAGTATGTAGATGTGGGGATTACATGAAAGGGGAAACATCTAAGGAAGTCTGGAACAGAGGTTGAAGGTTGCTCTAGGCTGGTGATAAGGGGGTAAAGAGCTTCTGGACATCTAGGCCAGCAGAAGGATGCTGTGTGATAATATGGGGTGATAGCTTTCTGTTCCTATTTCTGTTTCTATGTGAGCTTTTCTTTTTCAGAACAAAATACATTCTTGCGTGGACAATGAAAACCAGCACTTTTTAATGCACAGTTGAGCTCACAGTCCAAAGTCTGAATTTGTAGTGCAAAATTATAAGAAAGAGAGAAGTGGCAGCTAGGAGCGAAGCAGGCCTCTGTAGTGATGATACTGAAGCAAGAGAAACAGCGTGCAGCAGGCCAGCAAGGAGATACCCACAGGAAACCATGAAGGGAGATGCCCAACTTCCCCACCATGGGCAGTGTTGCTTGCACACACCATGCACTGTCCTGACAGGCGGCTCCTCCAGCAGAAGGGCTCTTCCACCTCCTCAGAATGTGACTGCTTATTTGGACTGGTGAAATTTCAAAAAACTCTGAAGAAAAGAATTTGGGATAGCTGTCCTTTTCAAAGAATCTGAAACCAACCCAGATCACATGAGGCTGGGGACAAAATCCCAAAAGGCTCAATAGCACAGCTTCCAGTGCGAAGCAAAATAGATGTATATTTTTGGTAGGACTCTTCACCGCTTGTAGGTGACTCAGTGCCAGAAACTGACTCATGTTGAAACAGCATTACAGCGAGACAAAGAAACTGTGTAATACACCACCAGGCTCTCGGGCTGATAATGCTCTCATGGAAGGAGCATTTTACTCTGCCCTGAACTGCAGTGAAGCTTATCACCAAGAGCAGTGACGTACTGGTCAGTTTGTTAATCTAAGCAAAGGGGAGTTGAAGCTGGAAATGTTTATAAGTGATTTCCCTCTGCTGAGGAAGGAGATAAGAATAACTATGACAACGCTCCTAAAACATTTGTTGAATGTTTCATTCTAAAATGAAGCGTATCAGAAAAGAAGGCAGTGCCTGAGTGGAGTGGGGATTAGAGAAAACCCCGTTCCTTGTAGGTGCCTCCCCAGGAAAAGCAGCACTGCAGCTAAAATGTCCATGAGTAGTTTTAGGGTGCCTGGAGTCTTTGGATTGACAAGGTGCAGCAGGGCTCCTTTACAGAGGGAGGACATTCAAAACTCTGGAAAACTGATCTCTCTCAGGAGCACAAGACCCTGAGAATTATCAAAACATGAATTTACGCTTGAGATTACAGGCAACTGTGATTTCAGTGGCAGTAAGACAGAGCCCATGAAAATACATCTCTGAACCAGGATATTTCTGGAAAGTTTTATAATTCCCATCTGAGCCAGCTCTGAAATAAACCAAGAAACAAATTCACCAAACCACATGGGCTGCCCGAACGAATGCCAGGGAAGGCTGACTGAAGTGCTGACAGCAAGGACATCTTCAGTGTCTCATACGTTTGTTTCATTTTGCAGGTGCCACTGTGACATCTCTGCAAACTTCTTGCGTCCTCAGCACGATCCCAGGAGCTGTGGCCCTGTGTTCCACACCAGCACGAGGGTTTGCGCTGCTCCAGCCCAGCACGTGGCCCTGTGTTCCAAACCAGCATGAGGGCCAGCACACAGCCCTCTGCCAGGCTGGGAAATGAAGCCAGAGCTGCTGCTGGTCTTGTTGTTGGGAGACTGTGGAGCAGGGCTGACCCATCCTGCCAAATCTGTGAGAGACCCTGAATTGTTCCGGGCTTGGCTTATGCTCAGGGGCTGCCCCAGATGAATGACCCCACACTGTGCAGGCTTGCTTATGTGCTTAGGTGAACAGCCAAGATCTGTGTTTATTTCTTGGGGGGTGAGTATGGCAAAGACATCTAATTTCACCCACAGTGTATTTCAGTGCAGAACTATTTAACGCTTATGTTACAGAATCGAAAGCATCATTTGCTCCTTGTGGCTCCTAAAATCTGTAATATGGCCCTGCCAACGAAAACATAGAGACTTGGCTATGCAAGGAGACAGCTAGCTCAGCAAAAACAGTGGTCTGTTGTTGTATTTGCATTGAAGAAGCAGAAAAACATCCACTACCCACAGAAATGTTGCTCCATTTTGTTCTTGAAAGTGGCAATTTAGGATTAAAGGCAGCTGAGTTACATGGGCAACATGGGAAGAATCTGCTTTCTGTGGGAGCCACTATACATACATAACTTTGCTGTAAAGCTTCTATATTGATTGTGGTAACCTGCCCAGGTCACCTTGCTCTAACTAGTTATGGGGATAATCTGACAGCCTAGCAGCATACTCATTTTATCTGCAGCGCTCTGCACAAGTGCTCATAAACCATCCACTGCTATAGTGCAGCTGCTCTAACGCCCTTAGTCATTGCTGTAGACGATGTCCCCAGATTGTGCTGGCATGTAAAACAGAGAGACAGGACATCAAGACCTGGATATGTCTCATTTGTCGTCACCATTGGAATGATTTGAAACTATTGCATTCACTGTTTGTTTTCGTTCTTTTTTTTTTATCCCCATGGAAAGCATCACAGACTTAATTGCAAGCAGCTTCACTGGTGAGAAAATCCTACTTCATGATACAAAAATAGCAAGGTACTTGGTTTGTGTCACCTGTAATGCGTTTCATCTAGGTAGCTTAACAATGATCTTACTGTATGTACAATAAGGCTGGACAGGAACCCCTTTTGATATTAATGTTGGGAAGTTTACTGGAAACCTGCTGGGTCAGATACATCCCTGTGCAGAGACACAGATATTGGCAGTAGTCATCCTGGAACTGGAGGAGAAATATCTCCTAATATCAGGATGTTTTGAGGGGTCACAATGTGTAGCTGTGCAAATGTACATGTAAAAACCCCAGCACAGAACCGGAAGAGAGATTTTATAAGAAAGCTGGGGAGAAACTGTTCACAAGGGCATGTAGCAGTAGGACAAGGGGTAATGGTTTTAAACTCAAAAAGGGGAGATTTAGATTGGATATCAGGAAAAAGTTCTTCAATATGAGGTTGGTAGATCACTGGAACAGGTTGCCCAAAGAGGTAGTGGAGGCCCCATCCCTGGAGACATTCAAGGTCAGGTTTGATGGGGCTCTGAGCAACCTGGTCTAGTGAAGATGTCCCTGCTTACTGCAGCAGGGTTGGACTAGACGGCCTCTAAAAGTCCCCTCCTACCTAAGACATTCTATGATTCTATAAATTGTTATTTTCTCCTTCTCACGGGGGATTTACGCTAGCAGTACCCTCTACATGGAGAGGGTCTTGGCGGTAGCCTTCATCAGAATGAGAGATCCGCAGGTTGACACACTCCCCTAATCTATGATTTCTGTGTACTTACATATCACCAGGGGAGAGCTGGAGCCCCCAGGACCACATGGTAGATCTCTTTTACAGCACAGGCGTTGGTATGATACAAATGCTACTTATTTAGACCTCACAGCACTGGTTTGCATCAGGTAAATTCATGCAAACTATGGCTTGCTTCTTATTCCCCTTCACATGGCTTGTTGGCCCTGCAGGAAAGAGCAAGCTCTGTGCTCAGTAAGTTTGGAGTGGAAGCTGGTAATTGCAGAAGATGGGAAATAATGGCTGGATGCAATATAGATTTTTTTTCTCCTCAGCTCTTGCCTCTTCCTGCCAGACACTTGTTTGCTCTCTTTTGGCAATGATATCAGTATTATTTAAACCAAGGTTTAAAAAAATTGTGAAGGAGACCTTTCTCCAAATGAAAAACACAGACGGTAAATTAGGTTATATGAAATAAATGGAAGTTTCATTTCTCCTCAGTACTAAAGGAATGCCATGTCCAGGTTGAGCAATGGGCTTCAAGAGAGATGTAAAAAAAAAAATAAAATTGAGAGGACAGTCTTAAAAAACCAAAGGTCTTGAAAACACGACTTGTGAGAGAAAGCTGGGAAAAAACTCCACTGTACTCCACTGCTGTGGCAGGTAGAACAAGAAGAAATGGGTTTAAATTGCAGCAAGGACAGTTTAGGCTAGATATTAGAAAGCATTTTGTGATACCAGGGCTACTCTAAGTGCTGGCGTAGATTGTCTGCGCAGGTGGTGTCATCCTGGCTTGGAAAGTGCTTTTGAGCAACTTGGACAAGCATGCATTGGAAATGACAACATAGCTCACCTGGCCTTGAAGAAGTCAGATTGACTGCAAAAAGAAGGTGACTATTCTACTAGGAAGGAGCTGAGTGATGTGTAATACAAAGGCTGGGACCGCAGTATTTCAGCAAGAAGTGAATTTCTGAGGGGTGAGCCGGGGTTGCACACCTCCACTGCATACAGCCAGGCTGGCCTAGACTTGGGGTCTCCCAAGCTCCTGCCAGTACCAGCAGAAAGCCAGCCCGGTTTGTGGGATGTACCTCTTCCTATTGATGGAGGGCATGGACACTGGTATTTTTCTGCCTGAAACTTCCTTTGGCACATCACAGGTTTTTCTTCAGGCTAATTGCACACACTAGCTTGTGCTATGGTATGCAAGGCTCACTGTCCATGGAAAGTATCGTCATTTAAGCTAATAATGTGGGGCATTGGTGTGAGCTGACACTCACTTTTAATTACTGTTGGACAATTTCCCCCCACCCGCCATGCTGAAGCAAGACTAACCTGTTCTGCACCACAGCAGTCAGACAGAGGGTAAGAGAACTCTTTGGGATGCCACTTGATGAATTGACTGAGGGACTGCAAATTGGCCTGAAATGGGAAGGGGAGCCCTTCTCCTTCTTGCCCATCCCCTCATTCCTGAGGCACATAGAGAAAGAGTGACCCAGACAAAACCAAACCTATGGATGGCAACCAGTTCTGCATCCTCCCCTGACCCCTGCCTACTTTGAAGCTGCCTCTCATGCAAGTTCTTGGGCCACCAGGGAATCGGGCACATGATATTTCTGGGATAGGGCATGTATGAAAAACCCACAGGGATAAACTCTGCTAAATTAATTTTGATTGTTTTCCCCATGAAGTCTCCCTCAAGCGTCAGGTGAGGTGACGGATGAGAAGAACAGAGTGACCCATGCTGTCCTGCACCTGCTTCTGAGTCTGGTCACGCAGTCTGTGTTTAAATTTTCTCCTCACCACCCTGTGGTGTGTAGCTAAACTTAGCTCTAAGCCACTGCAGATCTCAGGTAGGCCATGGCAGCGCTTAATTCAAAAGAAAGACTGTTTCCTGTACAGGCTGGTGCTCAAAATATCGTCAGAGGAAGATGAAATAAATTACTCATTAATTCCTGGTCACCATATTATAAGGAAATTACTGTGACACCAGGAAGATTCAGAAGAGAATTGAGAACGTTAATTTGAAAACTAAGACACGAAACCTGTGAGGCTGAAAAGAACCTGCTTATATGGACCAGAATTAAAAGAAAAAAAAAAAAAAGAGAGAGAGAAATGGGTTTTCCTAAAAGGCTACTAATTGACATATGTAAAAAACCTAATAGCTAATTTCAGCCATGGTTCATACTTTCATTCCATCGCAGATAAGCAAAAATGAAAATAAAGTAAAAAGGAATTGAGGGCAGTGTCAAGAAGCACTTCCTTACACAAGTAGTAATTGGAGAGTGAGGTGACCTGTGAGGCAATGTCATGAGACAAAAACATTAGTGTAATTAAAAAAGCACTTAGATGCAGTACAAGGAGAAAGAATGAATGAACTTTGGCAGAAAATGCCTTTCCCAGTCCCTTGTCCAGCTCACCAGAGCACGTACTCGGACTCCTACTGTCACGTTGGTTTAAACCACTCTACGTTCTACCACAAAACCCAGGAGATAACTCTTCTGAGCTGTGGCTTCTGAATGCTCTGAAAATGTTAACATCGATATCATGGGACTGAGGTCAATCATTTCTCATCATGTATGAGAAATGGATGGTTTTTGGAAGCACAAAACCGTGCAGTGCGTGGGTAGAGGACATTCTAACCCATCTCCCCGGAGAGAGCAATGTCAGCCTCATCCCTGACCTTGCTGAAGTGGACAGGGAAAAAGAGATGAAGCCACACAAGTCTTTAGTGCTGAATCACTGGTGATGAGAAAACCATCTGCTTCAGGTACAGGATAATAGCACATTAGTGCTCCTCCTGATTCATGCAAGCAGTGAGTTAAACTCTTCCCCCAAGCAAAGGGGACTTGCCCTGCACCAGGACACCGCACCCCCTGCCTGCGGGTTTATGGGGAAACTGTGGATGTCCCTCTTGCTCCTACTCACACACACACACACACACACACACACACACACACACACGCCCACACATGGTGCACAAAGGGCTTTTGGAAAGCTCAGCCTGGGTCCCAGCTGTTGTCCCCGCACCATAGCCTGAGTACTGCTCCCAGCCTGATTTTTGCCACCTTTGCTCCCACTGCAGCTTTTACAACATGTTGTGCTTTTACTGTACACAGCTGCTCCCCTGCCAGCTCTTCAAACCGTAAGGATTAAATTGCACCAGTATGGAAACCAAGGGAACATTTATCACTGGTGAAAGATGGCAAGGATTTTTTTCTAAATCAGAGATTTTCTTACAGTAGAACTTTTGTTACTGGAGCAGATCTATAGTAATATCACTACTGTTTCAGTATTTTTGTAGCAGTGCTGCTGGGAAGAGCAGCTCTTTTAATACAAATGCTGTCATTTAGAATTGCTGCTATGGTAGAAATCTTAAATTAAGCACTGTCCTTTATACAAAATACAGCACCACCTGCTTGAACAGGGAGCTGATAAAACACTGTATTTTTTTTCCATGCGTCACATTAAATTACCCAGCAATATAAAAGAAATGGGAGTACACAAAAGTCAAGGCTTTTTTTTCTGGAATGGCTTCACCCGTATCTTCTCCTCCCAAACACAATGTGCTGGGTGGGGGGCAGAGATAGGCTGCACAGACTCTTCAGACGAAATTCCTTCAAAATGACCAATTTTTAATGTCAAAACTACAGGCAGAAGCACAGTTCTGGTGTCTTTTTAATTCAGATCCGTAACATGTCTCCAGCTGCACAAAATGTCTGTGAATCATGGGTCTCTGAAAAGGACTTGTAGTGTAGCTGTACGCTGAAGTTGTCCTACCAAAGCCAGAAGTTCGTTTGCTCTTGCAAACTGGCTTATACCAGTTTCTTAAGTGAATAATTGACTGGCTGATATAGCTAAATCACTCTGTTGGTGTTTTTTAAAAATTGTTTTCTTTCGGTTTTCTGTGTGGTAGAGAAGCGTCATTGTTTTAGCATCAGACAGGGAGTGGGGCGATATCTCATCAGCTTGCCAGGCTGGACAGTGTGTCCTGGAAAGCCCCTTGGAAGGGCAGCGCAGCTCCAGCCCAGCCCACTTTGCTTTTCCACTGAAACCAGAGCACATGGTGGTTGAGGAGACCTCAAAACTCATACTAATATGCAGCAAGGACACAGCTTGGCTCTGCACCCAGATGCCACAACAGAGACCCAGACGTGCTGATGGAGGCCGAAGGCCAAGATAGAGGCAATATCTAATCCCCTCACATCCATCATGTGTAACCTCACAGCCAGGCACTCCACGCACTGCTGTCAGAGGTCATCCTCTGCAAGCTAGGTCATGAGAGTTCGGGCTCCGTACCAAGTCTTGTGCCTGAGTACCTTTGAACCATTATTGAGGTCCTCTTGCCACCTACAGATTATTTCAGCAAAGGAAACAAGCTCATGACACATTCCCAAGCATTACACCATTACATAGTATTTATTCTTCTGCATGTCAGATAATTGGCAAAGCATGCTGATGACAGTCATTTCTTCCATGGGGTAGTATGCATTAAGGCTCCTGCAATGGGGTATATAAAGCTTGACTTAGATCCAGAGAATTTTGGAGGACGTGCTGACAATATAGTCATTAATTTACAATTACGTTCCTTTAGAGGAAGGAACTCACTTTACAAATACTGTTTAGAGCACATACCTCTTCTGTGAGACAAGTATTATGACTCTGGAAGTCAAAAAACAAGGGCAGAGAGGTTTAAGTAACTTGTCCAAAGCCGTCCAGGAAGGCACTGTCAGAGGTTACCATAGAAATAAGACTTGTGCTATAACCATCTGTTTGCAATGAGTTGAATTTTTCAGAAGAATGCTTGAGATTTATTTATATTTGACAGAAGTGTATTATTCTTGCTACATTAGGTATCTGCTGCTTGGGAGAAAGCAAGGATTTGGTAGTAACTAATGATCCATTAGTTACTGTGAAATGTACAAGAAGTTGACATTAAGAGGTGACAAAATGGAGTTGCTATTACAAATCAAGCCCTGATCCAGCAAAATCTTTCAAAATGCTAAGTTTTCCCTCACTGAAGTCACTGAAGTTTCCAGAAGACATAAAGTATGTTCATACACCCCTGCAAGGTCCAGTCACAGTCTCTGTTAGAGGACGTGCCTTGTAACACCCCAACTATGGGAAGTGTGAGAAGCACAGCCACCTCCAAAGCCTGCTAAAACTCCAGTCAGTTCTCCCAGATGCACCATTACGGTACCTAGAGATCTGGTATCTGTCAGGATCGAGGCCCCATTGAATTAGGCACTGCACAAACACATTAAAGTAACAGCCACAAATAGCTGGTGATGAAAGTGGTAACACTACTGGGCAACAGCAACATAAGCATTGAGCTGTATCTACTAAAATATTTAGTAGAATGCCCTCTTTAAAGCTCTCTCTGTCAAACTTTTATAGCTTTCTTCTTCCAAGAGTCCTAGCAAAATACCAATTAAAATAAACAAGTAACCCCCAAACCTAGAGCATTAGATTATGGACTCTGTAACACTGCACTTAGCCGGTTTGAGTGTTGCCCCATCTCACCCTCATCATGCTCGTGGCTCATTTTCAGTTCCAGGTGTGGTATTTCACCTGGAAGATGAACCCACCTCTATAGCTTTGGGAGAGAAAGAGACAAGTCTCATTTTTCTGTTCCATTGCCCTCCAGAATGGAAAGAGACTGGCAAGAATCAATAACTTCATATATTCAACACCATCAAGCAATGTGAAAATGATTAACTTGCAATTTATTGGTTTACAGAAAAGATGGTTGTCTTTTAAGAAATCCCAGCTACTATATCCCTGAAACTTACGTCTCTTTTGGGGACATAAAGAGGCTTTGAAAGCTACATCACATTGCTTGAGGATTGTCTCTGTCTTGGCACATGGTATTGAACAGGTATTGGTAAAATAATGATAAGTGTCTTTGAGGCAAGCTGTACCCATTGGGGGCTGGAGAGACATCACTGGCATGGGTTTTTTTATGTTGTTAAAGGTTAGAGAGTTGTTTATTTTTTTTCACTGATACTTTGAGGTGGGTTTGTGCTGATAACATTTCCTACATTTTCAGACAAAAAAGTCTCTGTTAAAGTGACTTGGCTGGCAACCTAAGGATCACATTAGCAAATATCACTTGTTGCCAATCTGTTCCTAAACACGGACCACAATCTGGTTCATACTCCCATGAGTAATATACTCAAGTGAGTGACTCTATTGGAGCAGCAGGACTGAGTGTCCTCAGCAACAATAAAGAGCTTAAGCAAGACAAAGCTGTGTAAATTAATTGTATCCTGATTGTCAAAGATTAAGTAAGCTTTCTGTAACCTTGTAAATTTTCTGTAAATTTTGCTTTTCCTTAAAAATGGCCAAACATTAACTATTGGACTTCAAATTTCTTCTTGCTTTGACTGTGAATTAAAGCATTTTCTCATGAGAAACAAATTAATTGTTAATTGTTCTTTCCTTTTTTTTTTTTTTTTAAACCTTATCTCATGGAATAAGTTGTCATTATGAGAGATCAAAAAGCTAATTTTTCTCAGGAAATTTCCAGGACATATTGAAAACCCGATTGCAAAGTGGATATTTGGCAAGAGTAGGAAAGCAGGGCCTCTTTTCTATGGGAGATAATCAGGCAGCAGTATCACTTGAATACCCCAGATAAAACCAACTGTCTCCTTTGCTGGTATCTGGCAGAGGAGAGGTCAGCTTTGACTGATTCCAGCCATATAGGTACTTCTTTTCTTGTTTCAGTAATACTTTCTCATAAACAGAACTTCCTTGGACTAAAACAGCTCTCTTACTTTTGTGTGGCTGCTCTGTTTTCCCCTAAGCAAATTCTTCACATGCCCAGAAGGAATCTTGTTTCCAACATCTGGGAGTGCTTTAGAGGCTTTCATTATTTATATGCCAAGATACTATCTCTTGCACATGAATGTGCTACTGTTCCCATTGATTAGATGGTTGCTGATTAGTGCCAACTGCAGTGGGCTGTAGCTGGATGCTATTCTCGGGCCCTCGATTTACATCACAAACTATGGGTCTCCAAAGGGCTCATCTGACCTTCAGGAATTCATTAGATTTTGACTGCTACTGACTTGGGAAGACTATAAAGTGAGGAGTTAGTGGGAAAAAGAAAGCTGGAGTTTAAAACTAAGGTTAAATACACAGCAAAAGGAAATGGTAAAAAACAGTGATTTAAATGGGGTGGGGAAAAAAGTAGAGCAAGAGGCTGAAGAATGAGAAAGGACAATTTCTTCAGCATTTGATAGCTAGGAGTTGTCTAACTTGTCCCAGAGCGAGGTGGGAGTGAAGAGAGCCCTTGTGAGGGCCACATGCACCCATCTCCTCAGGGTCCCTAGGGCTCCCCCTCCAGCCTCCTCCCCATCCTCACAGACTCTGGCCAGACCTGGCCGCTGGCTTAAAAGTGCTTGTCTCAGCAGAGACCGAGGGGAAACAGGGAGAGGAAAATGCTGATAGGGCCAAAAACTGCCACTAAGAGAGCCTCTTTGAAATCATAGCAGGAAGCTTTGCAATAAATTGAATGCACGTATTCAAAACAAGAGAGAAATCACAGCTCCCCTATCATTTCCTCATCGCTTTGTTAGGAAACCGTTTCCCAAGCTCTGGGCTGCAGCAAACCACCTGCAATTATATTGAGAAAACACATTAAAATATCACATCATGCTAAGGCATTTCTGAGCATGTGGGAATTAGCAGGTCTTTAATGAGCTTACCGAGTTTCTGAGAGGAGTAGTTTGCATCTTATGGTGGACCACTGGCAGTGACGGTAGCAGGCTGCTGTATCATCTGCTAGGTTAGTGGCCCTGATAGCCCTGCTACCATGAGGAGGTAGGTCTGTGGGGAGAGACAGACCTTCTTCACAGCCCAAGTCAAGTAACTCACCAGAGCAGACATCACTGCCAAATTGTTGCCTGCGTGTCAAGAATGACTGGATAAATATGCTTGTTTGAACCCTCTCAGCAATAAATGCCTGTTTATTCTTTTGCAGCCAGCAGTGATATATAGTGCATGCTGTATTTGCAGAGAGACTGCCCAGACTTACTCAGTTTCTGATTTGTTTTTTTTTCTAGGTGACTTACAATGCTTGACTCAATTTTTGGTGCATCTTGCATCTTTAGAAGCTATATTGGCAATTCATAAATATTTCCAAGGTTGATGCCTCAGCACACGTAATGTGTGCTTCCTTCTGAAGCTATTTATAGGGCTACTTAACGTTTTTGTTTGCTCCTTTTTGCTGTTTCTGACAAGGACCTGATCCCAAACCACTCAGTATACTTTACTCTTTCCATGTAATTGTCACTATGATCTAACCAACAACTTGATTAATTTGATTTTAAAGTTTCTAGGCATTTAAAGCCTATAGTGTTTTAGGTATTTTTCATCATATACAGATGCCCTGCAATGGAAAAACAGACATCAGCTCCTCAGCTGGCGTACACTGGGGTAACTCTATTATGGTCACTGGAGCCATGCTAATTTACAGCAGTTGTGGATCCAGCTTGCTTTCAGAGCACGTGCTGATTTTACCATAACTCTTTATTTCCTGGTTTTCAGCCATTGAAATGTAAGGGCATTTGACATTTTGGGAGGGTAGAAGGCATTGCTGTGTCAGTCTTGATGCTGCGTTAATGATGCTTTGGGGCGATGAGTAATAATCATGGGCTAACTTGGAAATTAAACTCCTGATTTTGTTCTTCTAGTCTACTGGATTAGCAATTAAATTTCAGGTCATTTAAATACCTAAAGGGTCTGGGAGTGTAGAGAGCTCTGACTTAAAACATTAATAACCAGTGTTGAGGAAAATAACTTTGGTCAGCAATGGGGCGATTGCAGTGGCTTTGGTGCTGGAGTAGATCAAAGGAGCTCCCTGCTCACCTGCACCTCTGTGGTGACATTGTGACTGCTGAATTATTTTGTTTTGAATTTAAGTCCCCTTTGCTTTCCCAAGAATATATATTCTTACCCAAACTATGTCACTGATACCCTCCTCTCCATAGCTGCTGACACACGCAAACTGCACTTCTTGCTGATGCCCTCACCTCTTCCATTGCTCTTGCAGCAAGGCTGCGGGTGTGTGGTGCATTTCTAGGGGTTGTTAGTTACTATTTTTGGGCAACCATTCACTTGCTTTCCAGCATCATGACACCAACTAATGGAGCATGCTGTCACCTGTACCTTCAGAGTAAAATTGTCGCTCAAAATCCTTGTAACAAAGTGAGGAAGGTTCCAGGTAAGAGACATTCTCAGCAGTGACTATAAAACACCATCAAGGCAGATTTAGGGCTCTCTAGCTGGATTCATATGAAATAGGAGCTGGCATTGTTTCACGGGCTTTGAACACACGCCAGTTTGCAGCATGCGGGGGGCTGATGGGCTCTCAGCAGTTCTGTGAAGAGCTGTCCTGGGCATCCCTGCGACGGCCCTGCCAAGTCCCAGTGCTAGGGATGCCCCTCGCCACTGCAAGGGGCACAAATGGAGTCTTGCTTCAATTTGGTGAGTGTGTGAGAAGTGTCTTACCAGTGGGTGCTTGAAATCTAAGGTCTACCTACATGGTGTCAATACGCCAAGCTTTGTCCATGGTTGTTAAGAACTGAGAGCTGGCCTCAAATCCAGCTTTGCTGTAAGTGACTGCAGGTATCACCTAAAGAGTTTAGAGGTAAAAGCTGCTAAGGCTGTGAGACATATTGTTATTAAAAGGAGATTTTGTCATGTATATGAAAAGAACATATTCCTAATTATCTGTTCTTTCCCTCATTTCATACTCACCAAGCGACAGATCTGAACGTGTGCACACAGACTCATGTATTACTCCGTGAGTTATTTCAGAGCTTCCTTTTTAGCATTACTAATTGACCCACTGATGGATGCTTACTCTCCTTACTTTATCACTGTAATGTTGCTCTAGCTAATTCCCTGCTGAAGCAGCAGAGCTACCCATTAAGTAAGCGCTACTAGCTGATAAGGAGCAGCAAGATGATTTATGCATTGCATCAGGAAACAGGGACAAATATTGGCATCAAGGTGACTTATTTGCCTGTGAAGCCCATAGCAAAAAGGTCCTCAGCAGCAAACACCAGGCATCAGTTCAGTGCTTTGCCATAAGCAGGGAGCTAAACATTTATTTTCTATGCGAAGTGATCCTCTGTTTGGTGCAGAGGATGCAAGCAAGAAGGCACAAGACTGAGGGCAGAAGCTATGTTGTGCATCTGCAATTCAAAGTGGTGGATACAAGGTTAGGAGTGAAAGCCAGTTATTGAGACTTGTATGTGAGTCTTGGTCCTGGGGTGCTTGCAGAAGGAGCCTTGGCCATTGCAAAGTGAGGGCTAGATGGGAGCACAGTCAGAGAACGGGTGCTACTGTGCCTGGAACAGAGGGAAATCATAGGCAGTGGGTCGATTCAGGCAGTATGGCTGGGGACCAGATAGACTACAAGGTTCCACAAAGGCCCCAGGTCACTGGCAGCAGGACAGCCATGATAACAAGGTGTACATTAATTAATACTCACTGTCTCAGCACTTCCTCATCCCAGCACAAGGGGAAGACTTGTCTCAGTGCTAGGAAGAGGTTTGCCCTTTCCTGTGTATGGAAACACTAAACTTGTCGACTGCAAACTGCTGTGTGCACTTGCAGAGAGCTAGGGAAATGGTTAAACATGAAATCAAACTGGCCAATAAAACCTGTGGCAGCCAATATTTTTTCCTTTCATGTGACATGATGGGTGATGACTCATGATTTTTTATTTGGGCACTGACAACTTTCCTTCCTCTACTCCATAGACATCATGACAATCAGCTTCTTAGAGACACAGCTACATTTTAGCCAATATTCCACTCAAATCTTTATGGGAATATACCATAAGGATAGCTGTTCAGGGTCAGACCTCAGGTGTGTCTGCCCTGGCCCCTGTCTCTGACAGCAACTGCTAGCAAGCACTTAAAAAATATAATAAACGAGTGGGCAACTATAGGGGATCTTCTTCCACTAGTGAGCTCCAGCTTCTGTAATTCTGTCATTTAGTGAGTCCCTGAGCTACAGACCATACCCACATCACTATGTTTAATGGTCCTTGGTGGCCCTTTCTTCCGCGAAATTTTTAATTACTTATGGAGAAGATTTTTCTTTTGGCTTCTGCAGCATCCTGTGTTGCATAGTAGTGGGCTTTGCAAAGGGCCACATCCTGCCTAATTTCAAAGAATAGATGAGATCAGGCATGTTCCGGATACTGTAGCTGGAGCACAACAGACCTTGTAGGCTTTTACGATGCTGCACAGTACTGGACCAAAATTCAGATGACAGATCCCTACAGTTGCCTGCATACCCATCTTCATATGTTCTTTTTCATATGGTGCTGTGGATTTAGAGATCCATAAGCAGCTTTAAAAAGAGGTAAGCGACTAGCACTCTGGCAGACTTCTCTCATAGAAACCATCTCTTAGATGAACATGGAAGATGGGAGTGAAATAAAGTGTGTCTTAATCCTGCCTCCACATCCAAGAGTAGCCGACTCTAAGGTGATGTCAACTTGCTTAAAGCAAGATTTAGCAAGTCCTAGAGAAGCCAGTATTTCAGATTGCTGAATTAGGCTATATCCTGCTGATGTTAATAGCAATCAGGTACCTATTCTGTTTCTGTGCTTTTGAAAAACCCTTATGACATCCATCTCCATCATTTAGGCACAGACTACCTGAAAGCTAAGCCCTTATTCTGAACTGCTTTTATGTGGTTTGTCATGCTTCATTTTTCTGTAGGATCCATTTTATGAGCAGCTCAAGCTGAAGGCAGTCGGACAGGTGTGAGCTGCTGAAGAAATACATGAACTGATCCTTAAAGTGGGACCACGGAAGATGGGTCAGGGGCTAGAGCAGGACTTCTCATGGGGTACAGGAAGGGGGACTGTCCCTGGGTGCCGACACAGGATATGGGATTTCTGGAGCTCAGCCTTTGAGCGGGGGAAGAGGAGAAAGAAAGATCATAGTTGGGAAGGCATCACAGTGGCGAGCAAAGCTTCTGGGCAGTGGACATCAAGATTGGGAGCAGGCTGTGATTTCTAACTGCCTGCTTGTCTGTAACAGACCAAGCCCTCTCCAGTGCTGCCCTACCACCCCATATGCTCACAGCCCTGAGTCACCACTGTGCTGTCTGAGGGTGGATACCAAAGAAGGTGAAACAGAGAAATGCTAACACTTTCAAGAGGCTGAGGAGTTTCCTTAAGCTCTTTGGGCGTGGGCATTCTCACCTGTAAGGGAGAGAAAGCCCAGCTCAGCAGCTCATAACATTATTGTGAAAGTCAGGCAATTAATGCTTGGAAAGTTTCGTGAGCTATTGAAAGCACCATATAAATGCTAAATATTATTATTGAATTACAGTATGATTGAAACAAATTGATTTGTTAGGAAAGTTTCAATGAATCATATTCATAACAAATTCCATTTAATTTACAGCAGTGAGTCATTAACTGGCTCTTCTGCTGATTTATTTATACATCCTGCTGAAAAGAGAACTGATTTTAAGAATCAGATCTTAAGATAACTGTTCCTCAGAACTGTGGGATCAAGCATTTTGTAAAAAGTGTGGTAGTATCAATCCATATTTAGCTATCCCCTTTCCATCATATTTAATCCTGACAAAGGTTGTGCAAAGCACCTGCAATAAAATGTGCCCTTTTTTGAGTGCTCTGAGCTTGCCTGAAAATAGAGTGCTTCTCCTAAAGCCCAGGGCTTCATTAAACTTCGTCCAAAATTAAATGTAACATTTTCTGATTCTCTGCAGGCTTCACTATGCAGGATGATTAGAAGCTATGAAGTACTCAGTACTGGAAACCCAAATTGCTCCTGGATTGAAACCACGCTTCAATGCAAGTGCTCACTTCAGGAGAACGATTCAAACCACAGGATGGAATAGCATAGGACAGTGACATGTCTCTGGTCCTGCTGTGCCTCAGTTTCCCTCCCTGCAACAAAGAGACAGGGCTATTTCTCCATCCGTATGAAAAATATCATTTGGGCATTTGGATGACAGAGTGCAGTGTCTCAAGAAGCTACACCAGCTTGTGTCAAAGACTCGTTATTAACAGCTGCACATTAATGACCCACTCCAAAGCAAAAACACTGCCAAGGGGCTGAGGACCAACATTTAAGCACTGCAGGAAATTTCAGAGGGCAAGTTTCTCTTGGTGGTAACAGGAGGATTATACTGGGGTTCATTTCTATGGATGCTGCAGTGAAAGAGGAGAGCGGGAAGAGGGTGAACCCTGGTTAGATGGAGGGACGGGAGAGGGGAGTGCATGCATGGGGCAGCTGGGTCACAGGAAAGAGGGGACAGGAGCAGAGGGGGCAAGAAGGATGAAGTTGTGCTGTGAAGAGCTTGGCAGAGCACAGCGACACGTTTCAGCTGGGTTCAGGGAAGAAGTGTCTCATACCTTCACAGAGAATTTCCCTATTTCTAATTAAAAGCAGTAAATCAGGGCTCAGTAAATGCAAAAGATGAAATGAGTTGGGAAGAAAAAATTTTACACAGAGGTCTTTCAAGAGACAATTAAAGACAATAGAAAAATTTCAGGTAAAATTAGATGCAGCAGGACAACGTGCTTCCCCAACACTAAAGATAAAAGATTGCCTGCACAAGGGCTGTCCTCTCCCACCACCTTCCCTGGCTTGCAGAGCCTCTGAGGGTACCTCCACTCCAGCCTCCAGGGATGGGGTACCTGTTCAGGTGCCACTGAGATGGGACAGTGTGACATCCACTGGGACAGCACCGTGCAGGCTGGCATGGTACAGGACACAAGGTTAGGACCACAGACCCTGTAATAGACAATATCCGAATATAGTCATTTTGCTACAGTCGGTGTTGCTTTCACTTAGGACCATGGTAAGGCCACGAGGATTATTAGAGGGCTGGAGCACCTCCCCTATGACAGAGGCACTGAGGGAGCTGGGCTTGTTCAGCCTGGAGAAGAGAAGGCTTGGGGGGGACCTCATTGCAGCCTTCCAGTCCCTGAAGAGAGCATACAAACAGGAGGGGAATCAACTTCTTAAAAGGGTAGATAGTGTCAGGACAAGGGGGAATGGACTAAAGCTAAAGGAAGAAAGGTTTAAATTAGCTATTAGGGGGAAGTTCTTTACAGAGAGAGTGGTGAGGTGCTGGAACAGGCTGCCCAGAGAGGTGGTGGATGCCCCATCCCTGGAGGTGTTCAAGGCCAGGTTGGATGGGGCCTTGGGCAACCTTGTGTAGATCCAGGCCTGTAGGTTGGTGGCCCTGCCTGTGGCAGGGGGTTGGAACTCTGATCCTTGGGGTCCCTTCCAACCCAGACTATTCTATGATTCTATGGTTCTGTCTGGCAGAGGTATATTGCCCACTATGACACAAGGGTTTCTAAAATTAAAGAGGAAGGCAAGTACTGGCGATTCACAAGAATATTATTTTTTTCCCCAAGCCTGAAAGAAACCTAGTGATACTTCTGAAAAAAACCAGGAATGAGACAGTTAAAAGTGTTGTACAGTCTGCCTTTAAAACTTCCCTTTTATTTTCTGCTCATCATTTTTGATCTTCTTCAATCAAATGGAGCATCACTTAGGAACTGATGAAAAGAGAACCTTCATCTGGTTATTAACTCCTTGATGAAAGACCTGTAAAAAACACATTGTTCATTTTCAGGACTTTGGAAAATAATGAAAATTAACTAAATTCTTTATAAGATACATGTCTTCTTGCAAGTTATAATTGGGCACACACACTGGAGAAGCAGACAAGTTATGATTGCAAAGACGGGAACAGTGTCATGCAGTTGCCATTAAAATAAACGAATTACTAGACTCCTCATTCCCATCCACACTGCGTGTATAAACTCCCTCTCTAACAGACAGTGAGCTGAGAGGTAGGAGAGGCAGCTAGAGCTAAAGTAGGTTCTCTAAAAATCATCTGTCCTAATAGATACCAAAGGATTTTTTTTTAAGTTATGACAACATTTTACAGGATCTTTGACTAGAAAAAACATTAGTTTTTCTTTGCAGCAACATGCCCCCTAAAAGAGTAACCTGCCAATGCTGTTCCAGAGCTGTCGAGGTTTTGTGATTTCTTTCTCCAGCCTCACAGCAGGGCTGTGCTTCCTATGATGCTTCACAGTACAACCAGGGAATGACTAGGTGCTTATTGCAGGGCCTCTCCCTCCTAAGTCATACTTTCCCCTCTGCTCCCTACTCAGAGAGAACAAGGGAGAAGGTCTGTGACTACCACAGAGGAGGACATGGATGCAGGTGGAGCAGCACCCTGGTCATGGCAAAGAAGTTCCTGCTGATGTGATTGGCGGAAACCCTCCTTAGCCACATGGACAAAGAGGCAGAGGAGGTCTGATGCTGCCATAGTAGGCGCATGGACCTTCCCATTATACAGGCACTCCAGTGGAAACTCCTTCTCTTTTTGGAGGAGGAGTTTCCACTGTGCAGGAGTCAATCAGCACAGGATATAGAGAAAATGGGCCCCAGTTCTTTGTTGAAGTCTTGAAATCAGAGCTGGGCAAATGTTTATTTTCACTTTATTCCAGGATAGCAAAAAAATCAAAGCTTGGGCAAAAAAATTTGGGCAACTGTGTCATGTGTCAGAGTGTTTCAGTTCCTCCCTCTCCAAATAAAAAGAGGGAAACCATAGTAACTTCAGACTCTTCTCCATATTGACAAAAACTAATATTTAAAATTTTTTTCTGTTTCAAGCCCATACTATGTTAGAAGGCTACTTAAATTGAAATAAATTTAGCCTGGTACTGCTACCATGAAAATGTTTGCTTTTTAGCTGAGCTAAACATTTGACACAAATTTTGACACAAATCACATTTTTCACAGAACTAAAAATTCATTTCAGGTATCCCAGAAATAAAACCTTTTTAAAAACTCTTTGTTGAACCAGTATACTATGAAACAAACAAAGAAAAAAAAACCCAAACTCACAGTCACCAACAGGGAGGGAATACCAGGTCTTCATTTAAGGTGGTTTTGACTCTTATTTGGGTGGTGGCTTGGATTTCTATGGATCATGGAGATTTAACTATTTTACATTGGGTTGAAAATGAGAGTGCTACATTTACGTAGCTGCAGTTGTGATGGACTGCACATTCCTACCCAGGCATTAGAATTGCCCTTGCCATGCCTGGGTTGGAAAGTTAAGCTTTTTGCCAAACATCTGTATGAATTCTCTTTGAGAAAATTCCAGTAACATCTTCTGGGTGATATCCTCTGCAGTGGCACTGGGATGGCAAACATCTGTATTCTGATCAAATGACGCCTGGCCTGGCCTTGCATTCAGCCAGGCTGAATAGTGTCTTTGAGGAGAGCAGAGAGTTATAAATAAGATCCAGAGTTAAAAATAAGAAATTAAAAGCTTATAAATGGTTAAATGCTTTTTTAATAAAAGGAAATTGCTGCAGGAAGTGATTCCTTATATCCCAGGCTCTGCCAATTGTTTCCAATCAGTGCAGTGTAGGGTAGCTATTATCTCACTAAGTCATATTAATGGGCTTGTTGTTGCTGCTTTTCCTTTTAAACTAATCTACAGGTTAGCTTGGGCTCTGCTGCTTGCCTTGTGCTTTGTTTGTCATAAAAGCTGTTTTGTGGGGCTCTTTAATGACTCCTTCCCAGTAGAACGTTATCATCTCTTCACATTACTCCTCACCGGGCAGTGCCAATTATCAGGATGTGGTGCTCTGAAATGCTTCTCTGGTCCCATTTGTCCAGTCACTCTTCTTCCCCTAACCCAAAGACCTGGAGGACAGCTGGTCCTTCAGCCTGAGGACCTGAGCCCGTCTACACAGAGCCACCTCTGCTGAGACCTGGCCACTGGGAGCAGATGATTGCATGGCCAACAGCATAAGGAATATCCTCCAGTTTTTCTTAAAGGCTGTGCTGGTACGAGCACTGATGCAGCTTTCAAAACAGCCTTCTACTGGGTGAGTCAACTTCTATCAGCTCTGCCATTCTGACAAGGGTTGCACCTGGAAACTTGCAAGTGCCTTTTTTGATGAACTACAGACACACAGGCGACCAGATACCGAGAAGTCTGGGCATAGTCATGCGAGGAAGGAACAAGAGATTTTGAGGGCAATGCTCAATGTGGTGATTAGATGAAAATGAGGGCAACTCCTCCAAAAAAGCTGAAAAAATAACAACTTGATTCAATGCGCCAAAAAAATCAAAGCCTGTCACTGCCAGTGTTGATGACAAACAAACTCTTTCCCTCCTGCTAGATGTTGGTTTTGCATTACAGCCTTGACGTGTCCCTCCAAGGATGTCCGTCCCTGTCCTGAGAACCAGGATGGAAAATCTTCAGTCCTCAATCATAAATAGGCTGGCATAACTTCCAATTCTTTTAATACCTTCAAACATCAACCATTTTCAATAACCTCTACTACTAAAAATTGTTTCCTGCTTTCCTTGAAAAGACATTTCTGTCCGTTGGTGATGGAAGTCGAAGAGACTATTCACATGAGTGACGGTTTGGTTTGTAGCAGATACTTCTTGTCAAGTAGTCCCAGTGCACAACAGCAAGTGTGCAACCCCCTGCATGGGAGACCCACAAAAAGAATGGGGTAAATGTGTAAGTCCCGGAATCACCTTTGCAGCCTTATAAAGAAGGAAATATGAAACAGTGCGTCAAAGATGGAGTACCAACCACAAACACCCTGTTCTATCATTGAATGCCAAAGGTTGATTTGCATGCAGCATTTTAAATAATTAAACAGCAAAATGGTGTTGCCATCTGCCAATGTCCATCTGGTGGAGGGAACACAAAGCCCTGAGTGAGAAGCCAGCACGGAGCAAGATCCACTCACTAACAGGGAAGATCCCAGCAAGCCGCTCATGGATGCTGTGCGGTGCTGTCATCTCTTCTGCTCAGAGATAGCTGGCAGCCCTGATAGCCCCTGTTTAAACAAGGTTGCTGGTAGAGTATGAAGCTTTCCCAGCACAAGCACAAAAGTGGCATGCCCACATAGTAGATGTTGCAATTAATATTTTGTAATTAAAGACAATAAAATGACATTTGTAAATGTAGGGATATACCTAGCTTCCAAAGCCTCATTCAGGTCTGGCTACCCTCATTCCTGCACTGTAAAAAAAGTAATAGCAGCCAGATAGAGGTCTGTAAGGTGATGATAATGTTAAGAGACATGGAAAGGTCTCTGCGAGGAGGGATTCAGAAGGTTCAGACCATATTTTACACAAGAGAAAAATAAAAGGTGACGTGACAGAGGTAGTAAAACAATGAAAAGTGCAGAGAAGGCAACCTAGCCATTCCTGGTTACCCTTTCAAATACCCTTTCAAATGAGAATGAGCAGCAGCCTAGTGAAATTAAAACTACATTTTACACACATCAAAGGAAAGGCTGGGGCTGGTTCGTGGCTAGTTGTGATTGTAGCACAAAGCAGACTCATTGAACTAGAAAATTGCAGCACAGTGGTTTTTTTTCTTGATCTTTCTTTAACTTTTTGAGCTCATTGTTTTTAGTCATTTTATAGGGTTCCAAGACATTTATACAAGTATTTAAAGTATGAACAGCTACATAAGCACAGGTAGCAAACTGTAGAGGATAATGCCTCTCCTGCTACTTTGCTACAGAGTAAGGAATGTCTATCACTATAGGCTGATGCAGGCATCCTTATCAGTTGTAGATGGAATGCGGAAGAACTGGATCTTCCACCTGGCCACGGACCCTGTCACAGACCAGGGTCACAACTGTAGTAGTGACCCTCTGGACAAGCAGTATTGTACATACATACAGCTAAGAAGAATACAACATCAGAGCATCCTCATCCTCCCTTAGTGGCACTCCCGCAGCGCTTCACTCTTACAGAGCACTGAACAATGCTAGCTGACGCCAGAAGTCAACTGGAACTGAGGACACTTGCTCTTTTGCAAAACCAGGCTCATCTCTTTCAAAAGCCAGAATAATGCCGTGCTATTATGGGCTGCGATAAGGAAGAAGCTTATTCTAGGGAAGAGTACATTTTCATTATGTGCTGCCCCCACTGTTATTTGTGTTGCAATAATGCCACAGTGTGCCAGCCTCTGGGTAGAGGGGCACATGGAAAGCAGTATCTCTGGACCAGATAGCATCACTTCTTATTGAAAACTGACAGCTGAATGCATTTTCCCACATGGCAGCGACACCGGCTTAATCCAGTTTCAGACTCCCATTTTATAAACCCTGCGGCCTCACGCTGGCAGGTGCTACTGACTGCAAAGAGGTGGAAAAGTGGATGCAGAAAGGAGGTCTTTGAGGTTGTCTGTAGAGAACAGGGATGGCTTTCCTACTACAGATTCCCAAAGAACACATTTAATTTTGTCAGCTGTGTCAATTGCAATTACACTTTTCGTTCATAACAAGGAGACTTTTGGTGTATTTGGGACCCATCTTCACCGCTCCTAACACTACTTTGCATAGGGGTGGTGCAGGCATCTAGATCAATGGAGGGTCCCTAAGCTGTCAGACCGTTTAAAAGCATGGAGTGATATTTCTGATTTGGAATCTCATTATTTATGATGAGTAGCCTCTCAAACTTTGTCCTCCTTCTAGTTCAGCATCACTGAGATGGGTGGAATAGTGCAATTTTCTTCAGCTCTTTACAGGCATAGCCAGAGGGAACAGTCAGGTGGAAGTAAGCCAGAGCTGTGGAAGTCGGTGGTATGCTACTTTGTACCAGGCATATCCTGTTTTCCCCTAAAATTTATTTTTTGTTGAGGGGGGAGGATGTAGGCAATCTTTTCCTAAACAGGCAAGAAGAGTTTTCATTGTCAAGTGGGCAAGTACTCTGCTGGGGATATTTGAGAGATGCCACATGCTGGCTGCTGTTCTTCTGCAGACAGTGAGTGACACTGCTGAAGCAGTGTCAGAGCTGGCTGCTCTGTTCCTCTATTATACATATTATTTACACATCCAAACTGTA
This sequence comes from Hypotaenidia okinawae, assembly GCA_027925045.1. NCBI lineage: Eukaryota > Metazoa > Chordata > Aves > Gruiformes > Rallidae > Hypotaenidia > Hypotaenidia okinawae. The sequence continues at coordinate 48,616,390 of BSDF01000002.1, read as the reverse complement.
GTTTTCTGCTGGAATGTTGCTTTTTTTCAACACCTAAATTGGCAGAACCAGAAGAGATGTATGAAATTTTAAGTTTTGATGGTTTTGCTGTTCAAGCAGGAGTTTTGTCAATGAAAAAAGTCAGCTTTCCTACGGCATCCCTATTCCATTTCTGGAGTCCCAGAACTTTTAAGGACAGAGGGAATTTCTTGATAGAAAGTAGAATCAGGAGAATTGCTTTTGCATTTGTGTGATTTCATGCAAAAGTGTAATGTATTTCCATAAAATAGCAGCAACAAATTGCTGTCATTTTAAGGTAATTGCCAATGTTAATTGGGTCTCACTTGGAGCTGATCTTAACCGAAGCAACTTACCTCTGAGCTTTCTGGTATCTTGGTCTCCTATTGCCACTGCTGGAGACGGGCAGACTCCTTCCTCCATGGAACAAACATCGCTCCTGATGCTGTAGGAGATGCAGTTGTATTGTTTGCACTAACTGAAGTGAGCTCACTCTGATGTATTTTAAATCATTGTAACAGTATTTGGCACTTTCCATTTAAAAGGCAAGTGCAAAAATAAATCCAGGCAACTTCTTATTTAGATGCTAGGAAGTTGCAGGATAAGGGAGGAAAAAAGCAAAACAAAATTAAACAACCCCAACCAGTCAGAATCCAAACCTGTTTTTAAAATCTCCTCTATCTATTTAAGTTACTGTACCAGTTCAGCTCAATATCTAAAACAAAGAAAATGAATTATGGAACAGTACGAGGAGAGCTTGTTAATTTTCCCACTGATGCACTGTGAAATGAAAGCTTTATTCTAAGAATATCATATCCTCAGGGCTCTGTCTGGGGAGACGCTGACAAATACAAATGTCCTTACAGTTTTTCTTTTATTCTTGCTTTATGGTGTATTCCAGACAGATTTCCAAAATTATATATAATAATATATAATCTGTAGTTGTGGTTTGGTGGAGTTCAAGGCTGTGATTTTCCAGGACATAACTATGCCCTGTTTGAAAATGGAAGATCAAGTGCACATAATGAAAGGCAGATCAAATTCTAGAAGAATTTGCTTATTTCTTAATCAATATTAATATATGTGACTTTAATTTCAGCATCTTTTCCTCCTGTTATGTACCAAGGGAGCATTAACAACAACAGCAGCTTTACATTTTTATAGAGCCTTTCATCAAGAAGGATTCAAAAGTGCTTTACAAACCTTGGACAAAATTCTTCTTTGATCTGCACTGAGAATCTCTTAATCCGTGGTGCAAATCTCTGTTGCACTTTCTGTGCCTTTTTCTGCACACAGGACTTTCATTGATTTCTGCAGGAATCGTGTGTGTGAAACAAGTGCAGAATGTGTAATGGAAACCTGCACTGCAGATGAAAAAGGGGGAAAAAAAGTCCATGTATGGATCCATTGCCCATCACCCAAGTGCACCACTGCTAGAGTGGGCCCCAGTTGCCTTCTACGTGTGTTAAAAAAAAGAAAAAGGCATAGTCTTAGTTCTCTAACTAAGAACATAGTCTGTGGTGTTGCAGAATAGGGTCTTCCTTAAAGAAGGAAAAATAAGAATATTTGCTCCTGTACACAAATGCTCTTTTCCTCACAGGTCCTTCAAATCTCTTCCTGAAAGCAGAGGGTCCGATCTGACCACCAGATACTGAGAAGCAGCTACCCCGAGGCAAGTGCTGTGGGTGCAAGGAGCTTTTACCCCTCCAGCTTCTTTCACGGCAAACACTCTTGGACCCTGCCTGTTGCAAACGACAGGAGAAGGTGCCCAAAATTTCCAGAGCTTCTCTACTATGCGTGTGTGTGTGAAAACCTTGTTGAGCTAAACGCTAGCTTAGAAATCTTGCAGTCCCTCATTAGATGCCTGAGAAGATTTGGAGATGCTCTCCATGTTTCTGTTTTCTAGTCTGCAGCTAAACCAGGAGGTGTAGAGTGGATGCAGCAAACTGAGTTTCCCCAAACTAATTCCAACTTCAATTTGGATGAAAACCTGGGTTATATCTGTCCGATGAGGCTCTTTCTTCCTTAGAGCTAATGCTGTATTTCTGATTAGAGTTTACAAACACTAAGAAACACTTTCCTCTTTAATCATCAGAAAACAATGAGCTGCACCCCACTGAGATGAGTGAAGAACCCAAAGTTATCATTAATTCTGCAGACACTTCCATTCAGTAATCAAGATTTCAATCCTTGTGTTGAACCCTTAAGTTTTTGGCCCTGTCATGTCCTATTTTACTAGGACATTCTGTTTCTCTTACTTTATAATGAGAAAAACATTCAGAAGTGAATGTTCCCTAGGGATGATATTTGAAGAAGTAAAGTACCTCACTTGCCAAGACAGGTGTAATAATGCAATGAGGGATCTTTTAACTACTTCACCTGAAAAAAGAGAGAATATTGGCTATAACTGTGCTAACAATATCAGTCTGTTTTGAAATAAAGTTTACATTTTGTGGCATCATGTTGATTTACCTTACCTGATGAGCTGCCTCAATTAATCTAGCCCTATCTGTTCAAACCCTTTCTCTTCTAAAGAGTGGAGGTTGCTGTTTAAGTGATTACTTTCCTTACATCTCCTTGTGTCGGTACGTCTACATCCGAGTTTGCATGCATGCTTTTTAACAGGTGTTAGCTAACCATATTGCCAATTAGCATGCACACCCTTCAGTGCAAAAGTCCATGTTCTATCACTGGCAGCAATCGCATGTTTCAGAAACATGATTGTGCAGTGTAAATGCAAACCTATCCAAAACTGGTCTTCTTTATATGGTCGGTGTAAAAGAGCACTAATCATATACCGTAAATTTCAAGGGGCTTGGAATTCATTAGGAACTCAAAAGCAACCTTTCACTAAGTGTCTCTGAAAACTCTAGGTCCAGCAAAGTCAAAGTCAAGGTGTGTATGTTGAGCCCACCCTCCAGCCACAGACTGGGAAGCATCAGAGCAACGTACTGCTGTGGCTTTGCTCCCACCCCAGAGTCCTCCCACCAACTTCTGAAACTCTGCCTTGAGCTCTTTGGCTTGCTCGCCATTTAGAAGGGAAGAGTTTGGTGGCATTTGAAGGTAGCTAGTGAAAGGCTTAAGTGACATGATGCAAATAATTAAACTTAGCGATAAATTGGTGCTTTTCATCTTCAAAGTGCTTCACAAACATTAATTAGTTGGGCTCAGCAAAGCCTCGCGGAGTGGAAGCCACTCAATCCCTATCTCCTGTGAAATGACTTCCTTGGTTGTCCACACACACATACTATTTTTAGTACGTGCAAGAGCCCACCTCACATTTCCTTACTTTCTCTTCACATGGTACATACCTCTTCTGTGATGAAAGCCATGCCAGCTTAGTAATGGGGAGGGGGAGGAAGGTTTTAAAATTAAATAGCCTTTTAAAACAGCAATTAGCTTGGGTTTTCCTGAAAGAACTGAGGCATATGAAGATCAGAGGCAGGCACCTTCATACCCTGCGCCAGCCTCCAAACCTTCAAACCTCCCTGTCCCCTTTGAACATGAAAAGCTCCGTTTCAGGCGCACCAAGAGGTGGATCCGCTGGCTGATGGTCAGCGTGAGCACGTGTCCCACTGTGAACAAAGTTACGGTGGATTTCAGCACACGCCTGGCTGTCAGCCTTCCTCGCCCAGTAACAGCTCTAAAAATACGGCCACGGGGAAGGAGAATGTTATTTTCATGGCGCTGCCATCGCTTTGGCGCAGGGCTCTGCTTCTTCCCCAGCCTCAGAAATGTATGTCTGCCTGTCTGTTTTCTGGTACCTTGGAGGAGTCAGACTCAACGTTTCTTGCAAACCTACCTCTTCTTTTTTTTTTTAAAAATCAAGTGAAAAAATTTTTGGTGTAGCCATTTTATCACCCTCCTTGCATGGGTTTCAGCTTAGCTGTGGACAGGTTCAGCTCTTACTCCAGGAGAGCTGCTGGAGTTTTTCCCTATGGAAGCACCCCATTCCTGCGCTGCCTCTCTCTTTTCCTTTGCTAAGGGTTGTTTCACTCATTTCCAGCTTAATCAGCGCTGTATACTTTTCCAGCCCATGCGTGGGCTCCTGATGACCCTCTTCAAAGGTTACTCTATTGCACGTTAATGTTATCAAACAGCTGTTCAGGCACCAACCTTTAAATATACTTGCCTGATTGCCTTTCCTGAACTTGATGTTTGCTTTACCAAAATAATGGGCAGCCTTCCTACCGCAAGTGGGAACATACAAATGAAGATGAGGACCTGGTGGATCTCAGTGCAAGATTTGCCTTCTGAAAAGACAAAAAAAAAGGCAAGCTTTTTTCTTTGGTTTTTTTTTTTTTGGTCCCTGTTTGTTTTTAGATAGGACAAATAAGCAGCCAGTCCAAAATAGTCTTATTTATTCAGTGTGGCAGACCCACAGGTCTCTTGGTAGCACACCAGCCTGTGACAAGAAAGCCCAGGGGACAGCTGGCTTTCTGTAGGACCTTCACAAAGTTGTTTTGCTTCTCAGTGTCTCAGGTCCTCACATGAGAGGGTTTTGTGGGAACAGATATAGCAGGGTGAAACAGAGGGGAGGTGAGAAGCCAAGTTCATCAAGAAGGCACTGGGGGTTCTCACAAACACTAACAGACTTCCTCACTGTTGCACTACCTGTTGGGTCTCACCACTTCCCATTGACAATAGCTTGACATCACTTCCTGGAACAAAATGAATATATTACACTGAGTATTTCCTCTATAACTTGTAGTTACTCAGCTGCTTATTTTGGCTGGCAATGCTAACTTGAGCTCTTGGTTTGACTCTGCTTCCTGACCAACCCCAATGCATTGTCTTCTAGCACAATCTTAAAATAGTCTATCCTGGACTCTGGGAAAGCAGGCACCGATGGATTTACACACTTACCTTGAATAAGTTTAGGTCTTGAGTTGTTGGAGAAAATATTTGCCATGGCAATTGTGTGACATCTTAACCTTAAAAAAAGGAAAAGTTCATCAAAAGATAATTTTTGTGTGTGTTTTTTTAATCCTTCAGATGTTAGTTCATCCTTCAGGACTCCAAAGAAAGTTCCATATCTCCCAAAAATCCTTCATAATAAAGTTCCCTGCTGTGCGCCTGTAGCAGTCTCATGCATATTTACTCTAGGTTTTCAACAGGAGCATGAAATGCCTGGAATAAACAGCTCCAGTATCAACACTAGGAATGCAGCTGCATGGAAGTATGTTTTTCCTTGGAGTAAATATGTGATTTGGTGACAATAAAAGGGTTTGAAAATTTCAGTGGCTTATTTGCGCTATTGCAAACAAAAAACGGGTAAAACCAATGTAAACCTTTCATTTTGTTGCTGAAAAAAAATAGTGTCACTTCTGTTCCACTAACTTCTGCTACTTCTGGTATTTATTTCAATTTATTTTTTTAATTAGAAAACTTGTAGATGCTGAAGTCAGAGAAAAAGTGTTTGATCTGAAGAAAATGCTACAGTTAACTTAAAGTGATTGCCAAAAATATTGGAAAGAATTCATTGCAGGTCAACTGCAAATTAATTTCTGTCATGATTTTTCAGCATAGCCAGGAAAGAAAAAATCTCAGTTATTCCCACAGCTCTGTTATTGATTCTTGTCATTGTTCTTTATCTGATGGCTTCATATCAAAAAGTAAAACAAGTGGGAGAAGACAATGGGGACTTAAGCCCATTGTAGCTCCAGTAGGACTATATGGGCTTATTAAGTATTTGTTTGCCTCACTGGGCCTTCACTTACAGCCAAGGGGCAGTTATTTCTTAATAAATCAATCCCTTGTGATCACTTGTCCATTCCTTTTCCTTTTCACAACTCCATGTAAAGGATGTCAGCATAAATGAGAAGAATGCCCCATTAAGTTCATAATACACAAGACCTTCCAACTTCACCTCATCATTAAAATTGTTACAGACCTCCAGAGTTGTCTTTGAACTCACCTTGCTTTGCTAGATAAAGGCCAGCAGGTGAAGAATGACAACAGCAACAAACACAAATGAAGGGGATTTGAGAGAGGCTCTCTTTCAGAAAATGACTATTGTTCACCTCACGCCATTTTGGGGCATGGCATTTTATAGACGACCAGGAAAGCAACCATCAGAGAATACTTTTAAAGAAGCTCAAGTGGGATTTTGGTTGGGTTTTGACTGTTTGTTCATTGTGCTGAGGAGGGGGCTGTGAAGAACTACACCAGCCACTAGCCAGGGAGCCAGCATCAGGCCTGCAACACTCACAAAGCCAAAAGTTTTCAACTTCAGGTTCATAACAGCAACATCTCCTTCAGTTCTGCATCTGCAACCACAGGCATCCAGAACTGTGTGTGAGTGCTCAGACAGGAGCATGTGTGATTACAGTGAAAATCAATGGAGGAGTCACCATGTTGAGAGGGGATAGCAATGAGCTGCTGTCTTCTGAAGGACTTCTTTGCACCAAATGAAGGGGACCAGCCTTTAGTCTGAAGACCAACCAATGCTTTTTGAGCACTTCCAGGTTTTCTGGCCTGAACTGATTTATCCTTAGGACTTTGGCTGAGCATTCATCTCACCACTTTTCTCCAACTGAGAGGTGGAGAGTGGGGCGATGAAACATCTTCCACTTTAGAAAATTCAGAGTTAAAACTTCAAGCAAAACACTTTCTGGCATGAAATGCAGTGCTAGAATGTAGACCACACTAATACAGCAAAGAGTATTGTTTTGATTAAATACCAAATTAGTCATCTCTCTAAACTTCATACCATGTATCTGCATGCTTTCTAGCGTAGCTGTCATCAGAGATGTGGATTTGGGGAAGGTTTTTTTTAACCTAGCCTGCTTTCCACATCAGTAAATCCTATACCTCATCCACTGAGCAAGGAACACAGCAGAGGTGCCCTCCTCTCTTTCCAAAATCCTTACACTGCTACCAAAAACTACAGTGAAAGGATACACCCACTTCTGGAGCAGAACCTGCTGATGGCAGGAGAAGCCTTCTGTGAGGACGTGAGGGGAGTAATGCTCTTCCCCAAGGCGGGCAGCGGGGATCTAAGGAATCAGAGGCACTTGTGCCCTGGCTGAGGTGATGCTCCTCAGATAAGACAGCCTGTGACTGGGAGCACAAGGGAAGAAGGGAGAGCTGTGAGTGCCAGGGGAATTTCACATGAAGGTTTCTTGGCTTTGGAGTGGAATCTGACTGGAGGCCTGTGACTAGCGGTGTTCCCCAGGGCTCGGTGTTGGGTCCAGTCCTGTTTAACATCTTCATTGACGACCTTGATGAGGGAATAGCATCCACCCTCAGCAAGTACGCCGATGACACAAAGCTGGGAGGAGTGGCTGACACGCAGGAACACTGCGCTGCCATCCAGCGAGACCTGGACAGGCTGGAGAGCTGGGCAGTAAGAAACCAGATGAGGTTTAACAAAAGCAAGTGTAAAGTCTTGCACCTGGGAAGGAACAACTGTTTCTATCAGTACAGGCTGGGGGATGACCTGCTAGAGAAGAGCTCAGTGGAGAAGGACCTGGGGGTCCTGGTGGATGACAGGTTGGCCATGAGCCAGCAGTGTGCCTCGGTGGCTAAGAGAGCCAATGGGATCCTGGGGTGCATCAGGAGGAGTGTAGCCAGCAGGTCAAGGGAGGTGATCCTCCCCCTCTACTCTGCCCTGGTCAGGCCCCACCTGGGGTATTGTGTCCAGTTCTGGGCTCCCTGGTATAAAAAGGACAGGGATCTCCTGGAGAGAGTCCAAAGAAGGGCTACGAAGATGATAAAGGGCCTGGAGCATCTCCCCTATGAGGAAAGGCTGAGAAGATTGGGACTGTTCAGCCTTGAGAAGAGAAGACTAAGGGGGGACCTAATTAATGTTTACAATTATCTTAAGCATGGAATGCAGGGGGAATTAGCCAGCCCCTTTTCAGTGGTCTGTGGAGACAGGACAAGGGGCAATGGCTGCAAGTTGGAGCATAGGAAGTTCCGCACCAACATGCGGAGAAACTTTTTCACAGTGAGGGTGACAGAGCCCTGGGACAGGCTGCCCAGGGGGTGGTGGAGTCTCCTTCTCTGGAGATATTCAAGACCCGTCTGGATGCCTATCTGAGTGAAATGTCCTAGGGAGCTGCTTTGGCAGGGGGTTGGACCCGATGATCTCTCGAGGTCCCTTCCAACCCCTACAATTCTATGATTCTATGAATTCTATGATTCTCACTATTTCCCTTTCTCACATAAATGCCTTTCCAGAATAGTGGGATTTTCTTGCCTGGTGCAAAAACTTAATTTGTCTCCTCCCAAGCTGCAGGATGCTTAGGGATGGAGCCTGCCAGCAACACCACCCGGGTCATCTTGCCAGGAGGGCGAAGCAAAGTGTGACCTCTCTCGTATGGGAGCTGCAGGGGAAGGCTGCTGGGGACACATGTAATCAGCCAGGGCAGGCCAGCGGGGTTAGCACCTCTGCTCCGGGGAGCACTGGGAGGAAATGTTGTTAATAACTGCAGCCCTTGCTGCCTCTGGGTCTGACTCACCTGAGAGGCAGTGCCTTTAGCTGCCGGCGCAGAGTCACAGCGGATGCACGGCGGCTTCTTAACAGAGCACGTCTTTTGTACCGACTCCAAGGGAATAATGTCATCTACCCAGCCACCAGCCTCACTTTCCACAGCGCCTGAGTTTTTCCTTAGAAGTTTCCCATTCAAGTGCTTAGCCTGACCAGGGCTGACCTTGCTTAGCTTATGAGATGTAACAAGATCACTGCCTGAGGTGTGAAATGACACTGGAATGGAGGTCATGATCTTACGGAGAGCATCTTCTTCCTCCGCTGCGACGTCTCCTCCTGGTTCCCCTGCCCCAGCGTTCGACTAATCAGGCAGAAACAAATGCACCATGCTTCTAGCACACCACTGGCAGAATATAAAAATCTGTCCTTTTGGCTATTCAGCCATCTCAGCAGTGTACATTTTTTTATGTATATGAATCCAAAGATCAAGCGGTTCCTTTTTTATGATTTTTGGGTTTTTTTGGTCACTACTTCAACAGAAACAAAAAGTGTTTTCTATAGCTTTATCTCTGAAAGATGCCAAAACAGATTAACAGACAGATGAACAGACAGTGGCTTTTAAGCAATGTGGACAGCACACCAAATCAATCACTCTGAATGAATAATACATTTAAGAACTGGAGCAATATGAACAGCAGAAATTTCATCTGCATCTACAGTGAAACTACCTGGACCCATTTCAAGGTGGAATTTTCTGCAGAAAGTACAGAAGGCACTCTTATTTTCTGTATTTCAAATGCAATAAGAATGAATTTGTGATTGTGTCAATCTGTCACACACTAGACAGGGCTGGTTCTGTGAATGGGTATTACTATGTAAAGCTTTAGATCGAGCTCTGGAGAATATATAGTTTCTTATTCACAGGGCATTAGAATAGCACAGTATAGAAACAATATTCATAAATAACTTCTTATTAAAAAACACCTTTTTTTTGTAGGGACCAATAGGTTGTATAATGTTTTTATTGTGATACAGAAAAAAATAGGCTTTTAAAGGAAGCTTAGGAGGATAAACTTAGAGATATATCAAGCCCAAATGGGCAAAAAAATAAAAATAAAGCATTAAAATTCCAGTGCAGATTTCAGTGGCAAGCCTAACTGACAAAAGAAAGGGGTGAAGTGCCCCTCTGCCGAGTTAAACCAGTCTTGGATCCACAGGGACATTTCAATTGCCTTGTTTATTTTTGTCATTGAAACTAAGCTCACTTTCTGAAGGGGAAGGAAAAACGAAAAGCCCCGAAGGCCATTAACCTTTCTTCAGGGGCAGAAGGCAAGGTCATCAAAAGTTTTGCGAGTCTTACAGGGAAATAAAGCGAAGGCGGATGGTGGAGTATGTATGGCTCATGCTGAATGAAACGGGTGAAAGCTTCTGCACTGCTGCAGGCGGAGGGGGGTCCTTGAGGTGGCAGAGGCAGGCATGGGGGGTATAGGGATGTAGTATTTTCTCCTTATTGTGGAGGAGTGGTTATTAAATTAAGGCTGATCGGGTCGATGTTGGTGCATCTGCTATTAAAGTCCCCTTTGAGGAACTCGTCTGAAGGCAGCAAAGCTGTCACGCAGACAAGAGGCTTCTACAGGAGGGAACTGTCTCCTTCTTTGCTGTGGGTGGTAAATCCCTCTCTGTGATGGGGTGATTTGTAGGAAACCCTGAAGAAGTACCTCAGTGTTTTCCCTCATCTGCTGTGTCACAGTAACCAATGGTATAGGAGAACATAAGGCTGTTGAGTTGGGTGAAGATTTGTTTGCCCATGTCTGTCTAATGGTGATTAACTTAGGAAGGCTGTCACAGAGTAAACGAGAAGGAAACAGCCACCATTCATCAGCTGGTGGCCTACCGATACAAATCCTGCTTTCAGAGCTCCTTCAGCAGAAGGTTAAAAATGATGCAATGCACAGATTGCAGCAGTCATTTTATGTTTGCCTGTAAGTTCAGGATGGCAGTGGGATAGATGACTAGCGTATACTACCAAGCCTTTCACTGAAACAGATTTAAGAGGTTGTGAGGGGTTTAGAGTGGAAAAAAAGAAACTTTTACAAGATTAAGGTGAAGGCTGATTGCCTCTCCTTAGGGGGAATCCCAAAAAGCATAAGGGGTACCAAGGAAGGGACATGGCCAGAGACATGCAGTAACACATTTCTGCTGGGATACTGCAGGTGCCTGAATATCTCAGAGACCAAAAGTAGTGGACAAAGATAATTCACTCTAGGAGTAAATTATCAATGCTAAAAATAATGCTCCTTTCCCCATTCTCTATAGTTCTGATTCATGTCCGCCTGACAGAAGACAGCTAAGAATCTGAGCTAGTGCATTTGGGAAAATGCAGCCCAAAAAAGACGAGTGCAGCCTCTGCCAAGTGGCGCAAGTCCATTCCTATACATTTTTATTTAAATGACTAAAATCATGCAAATTACTTACTCATTGGGATCAATTTTGTTCACCTTTGCAAATGTCTAAGCAATTGCATTAATGCTCAAAGAGCTGATAAATCTAAGAAAAGGGAAAAATCAGTTAAATGAAGAATCAGCAGGATTTCCGCTTTCCAACTCCTGCATCCTCCTAAAAGCATACTATGAGAGAGAGAGGGAACGTGCAACTGAAACTATATAGCATAAACTATATAGTGCATGCATTCTCAGGAAAAAAATAATTTCTGAGATATTCCTGATATCTGTAGCATCCCCAGACTCTAGCACAAGCTATAGGGAGACAAAGGCATTTTTTAAAAATCTCAGTCAGAGGGAGCGCTATCCACAAGAGATCAAATAAGGACTAATCAGGAAGAATGTTTGGTTATTAAATGCATCATTGAGTCCTTTAAATATCACTCGTTGGGTCATAAATTCCTATTAAACATAGATAATCCATCATTGTCTCATGTGGATAGAAGATAAAAATAGTAAGAGACTTGCCAGTAATCCACCTCTGTCCCTCAATCTCCCCCTTTCGCACTCTTTAAGACAGGTGATGCTGCTGTGATCTTCTACTCTCAACTTATTTGCTGTGCTACGGCTTGAATTGTACTTTCCCTGGATTTCACACCCTGGTCACTTATTTCTGTTTAGGGTCCTCTTTGCATCGATCATACGCCTCTGTCACCCTTACTCTTTCCCACTCCACACACAGGTCTCATCTTAACTGAGGGTTTTCTCAAGCTTGGTGTCCCTGATAACAACATACCCACTTCTGCTTTTGCAAGCTGCTCTTTAATTTTCTTTTTTTTTCCCCTTGTCTGGGAACAACAAGCTTTTTTTGGGGGGGAAAGGAATTCCCAAATACATCAAATGCACCCAAGCTTCCTGCCCTTTGTCTCACTTAATCACACTGGGGCACGTGCCGTGCCCACCCTATGGCTTGACACCTCTGTCCTCGGGCACTGTCAGAACATCTGTAAAGCCATCTGCATGGGAAACCCTCCTCAATTCGCCTGCATGGGAAACCTTTAGCCTTGTTTAGAGTGTAATTGTGCTTGTGCTTGTGAAGAGCTCGCTGCAGAGCAGCTGGGAAAGCTAGCTGCTTTTTCCTGGAGTGCGTGGGAGGCCGTAAGTAGGTGGTAACTAAAAATTGTAACAGACTTTGGAGGGTTTTTGAAAATCATCTCTGCTGTTATTTTGAACTCCAGAGCAAGATTACAAATCTTTTAACAGTTGCTTAGCTGTATGCAATGTTACCTGGAGATGTGTGCTATGATATATCCTTCTCACAAACAAACGCTACGTCGAGAATAGGAAATTATTGATCATTCTGCTCAGGCTAAAACGGTTTTCTCTTCAGTCTCCAACGGGGCTTTGGCAAGATGATTTTAAAAATAGCTACAGTTTGGAGCCCGGATTGCATTCCCTGCCAGATTATAATGATCGCTTCAACCAGGGCTGGGTGAATTTCAAAATGCTCAGAGACTCAGTTCAAGACAGAGCCCTCCAGTCTGTGATATTTTTAGCGATGGGCAAACCCAAAAATTTGGGTGGTTATCCAGAGTTCATCTGGACTGCCCAAATGCCTACAGTCTGCAAAAAAGGGCTGGAAAGTTTTCAAGGAAGATGGGTTTTGCGCTATTTCCAGTACTGCCTATTTCTGCTCAGGTCAGAGATCCTAGGAGAAAATCCTCTTTCTTCAATACTGTTTTGCTGCGCTTCTGCTGCCAGTCATAGCTTAAAAGTGCAGAGCTTGGCCCTTGGACTTGGAAAAGTAGCTGGGGAAAATATGAAGCCGTCTGAAAGGCAAAATGGTGGTTCAGGTTTGGGTGGTAGTCCAGATCTATTCCTAACCTCAGATGCAATCCTGCTCCTACCAAGCAGAGGAATTTGCATGGCTGATCACAGTGAGAGATCTGTTACGCTCCTTCCTATTAAAATATCCCTGAATAACCTTCTGCTACTGAGGTAGTTAGAATTTAGATAGGAGAAAATTCCCTGAGGATTACAGCTTCCTGGCAATTTTGGGGTAGTTTGCTTTTCTTTCCTTCCTCAACAGGTACTGGCCATAACATAACACTGTCTTGCAACAAATAAATGAGTATTCAATGTCTTTCAGGCAAAGAACCGCAAGATACCCAAACCAATTAATGACTCTGAGCCAAATTCATCCCTCCTGAGTCAAAGTCATCTCTAGTTTAAGCTTAAACAATTTCAGTGAAGTTGTACCAGTGGGCAATCAGATTTAATCTAGATTTAATCTTCTGATTTCACTGAGAGTCCCAGCTATGTGAGGTCTTAACAGCTAATCAGCTCAGCTGGCTTTTGGGGTGAGACTGTAGATGGAGAGGGAAGATGGGAAAGGTGGATTGCTGAATACTAAACAGACACTCTGGAAGAAGTTCTAACTAGATAACATTGTCTTAGATCTTGTCGGGGGAGAGCCTGAAATGCTTCTGCCACAGGAAAAGAAGTCCAGCATGCCATAATCCAGGAGTTTTTTAATGACACAAATGCAGTGGTTCAAGGCAGAACTGACTTCTGGACATGAAGCCCTGAATAAGAGAACAAGACTGCATTCTTGTTTTCTTCCAAATTGCATATGCTCTTTAAACTTTGCATAAACAGCTAAGTGTCATGCTTTTCCTCCTAAACAGCGCTTTTCTGCATGGTGCCTATCGCAGCCGCTGCCGGCGCAGCATGCACTTGGCTCTGTATCACCTCACCTTTGAGAGAGGCAGGAAATTTCCTTGAGATACCTCAATTTCTGAAGGGGTTAAGGATCCATTTCTCAATTAGCCCTCTAATTGGCAGCAGCAAAGGCTGAATTCCTGCAGCAGTAACAAGCAACTTGGGTTTGAGTCATGCCTTCGCCTGCTATTTGTTCCTGCAGGAGTTCACCAATAAAGATATACCCAGACCTTGGACCTCAGCACAACAGGAATCTTCACAGCAGCACATACTTCTGGGTTTTGCTCTGAAGGCATAAATTTAGATTATTTTGTGCCGTGCTACTTCTTGCATTAAATGCTCATTTTGGGATGCACAAGCCCTCTTAGAATAAAACAAGAAGCACATCTGAACAACCTCCCCCCAACCCCTGCCCCCAAAACAAATTCAAATCAAAGCCTTTGAGATCCAGTGAAAATGTGAGCACTTGGGTTTGGGATTTTTTTCCCCTTCATGTTTTGAACTCCCATGTTTTTCCAAATTTAAGCCAGGATCAGAAACTAAAATATTCATAAGAGCCAGATAAAATTTTAATAGCATACAGTTTTGACTCCTCAAGGTGTTAAGAACTTCCAGAAAGATCTGGGGACCTTCAAAGGGAACCAGAACTTGTTGGCTTTAGTGGAGAGGACAGTCTCCAACTCAACTGACCTTATGCAAAATCCAGTATTGATGCAATTTTAGATGCTTCTTCGAGAGTGGAGATGTCTTCCTTTAGCAATGCCTCCATCTCTAAGGTTTTTGACTTTCAAGGCTCGTGTCCTTCATCTAAAGGGTCTCTTCCAACCCAGGTGATGCTATGATTCTATATATGACCCAAGCTGGAACAGAAACTAGCTAAGTAGCAGCTCTGAGATTTATCTCCTTCCCCAGGTCCAAGCCTGAGGTTTGGTCAGGCTAGCTTATTTGGTATGCAGTTTCCCCCTGGAGCCAAAGTTTTCAGAGTTGGTCTCCTGCCCAACCAAAAATTCAAATATAAGCACCCAGATTTGGAAGCCAAAATATAGCCACCTGAGCTGGAAAATCCAGGTTCCAAATGAATGACTTCCCCTTAAACTGAAGGTAGATAATTAATTAAAGGTGTGCACCATCTATTTGTTTTAGGCAGGAGGTGCCATTGGGATGGAGACAATCATTGGGCCAGGGCAGAGCTATTATCATCAGTTTGGATGGTTGAGCAGCCCAACCTTGGAGGTTTGCCCTTCACTTGGTACTGTGCAGCTCAGCTAAGCACATGCAGAACTTAGAAGCAGATGCTGCAGCATTTTGCTGAATTCAGGTCTCAGGAAAGCTGGGCTTGTTAATGCTGAGATCACTTGAGTGCTTTTTTGTTGAAATTTTTCACACTTAATTTATTATGACAAGGGAGATAAAGTATAGACTATTAAGTCTAATTAATGGCACATGAAGTAACATTGATATGTAAGTGTAGAGAGAAGTGAAACAGTCAGAGCATATACTGCTGCCTCTCTTCCTTCCCCTTTTCAGAGTGCAACTGTTGTGAAGGGCCTGATTCCACGCTCCTTTGAAGATCTTGTCTGCAGACCTGAGTAAGAAGTGGTACATACACCATGTCTCTTAAGTGTGGCTCTGCGAAGCATCGTGCCACCTCCGAGTCATGGGCCCCCTTTCTGCAGCAGGCAATCAGGCAGAGAAAAGGGTTGTAACCTCCTTATTGGTCTGCAGGATCAACAGGCAGCCATGTCTGTGCTCCTTTCTCTCCCTCCACCCTGGAGACAGGTCTTACAGCACTTCCTATAGGAAAGATGGTCTCCTATGGCGTCCTGAATTTACTCCTTCTTCAAGCCCCAAGCCTGCTGGATGACTTCTTTTGGAGTTGAAACTGTTGCCTGAGGTTTCCCCATCAGGCTCTGAACAACCATGGGAGATGGTGATAGCTGTGTTAGACACCAATAAACACACAGAATGCCACAAGCACCAGCAGAAGGACACTTAAGTACCCACATTGAATAATTAACCCTCACAACAGCCTGGTGAAGCAGAATTCCCTATTTCACAATGGGGAAAGGCAGAAGCAGAGAGGTTAAGCAATTTGCTCAAGGTCACGGGAGAAGTAATTGTCAGTGCAGGGATTAAGACTTAGGAATTTATAGCTCTTGGTCCTGTGTTCCAGCCACTAGCTCGAGATCCCTGGCACTCCAGAGAGCCAGGCTGCTTGTTCTTCCAGTAAAATGCTAAACCAAATGCTCTGACCTTTGTTATCAGATGAAGTGCTTTCTTAACTCTGCCTTAACAGAGGGCAATGGTGGGGGTGGAGAGGAGCAAGTGTGGAGGAAGGGACAGAACAAACCTGGTATGTGAAATGCCTGTATACTGGGATTTTCCTCGACCCATTTGAGGAGTGCCTGCTATTCATCTGACTGCCATATGGGAGGGAGAGTACAGGGACCAGATGGAGGTTTCTGGAGTTTTTGCCCCATTTCCATTTGCAAACACTGACAAACTTTGCACTGAGAATGTGGGGAAGTTTGTATCAATCACAGGAAGTCAAGAGCTGCCCATGAACTTGGAGTACTTACAGAGCATATAAATAAGCTGTAATTCACTGAAATATATGTATGGTAATCTTCAGGAAAAGCTGACATGGAAAATTCAGCATTTCCAGCCCTCTGTTATTATTCTGTGGATCCATGGAGCTTTGGCTTCAGAGAAAGATGCCCACCTACTGCTCTTTGTGGAGTCTGCCACTACTAATTACTTTATCCTGCTTCTGTATCAGCCATTAGAAGGCCACACCTTCAAGACGTGACAGTCTGCAGGGCTACAAGCAGGGTTCCCAGCTCTATCGGCGTGACAGGTGGTTAATGTGTGCCTGGCCAGGAGAAAGATGCTCTGCAGATGAGGGGCCACCAGAGTCAGGACTCCCCTGCTCGACCTGAGCTCCTGCTCAAATGACCTCCCAAACAAGTGCCTTTCTCATTCTCATCAGAGCAGGATTATGCTGCAATAATATGTTGCTCCTGCTTTTGTGGTGTTTATCGTCAGTAATTCATCAGGAACCCAAACTGCTGTACTGGCAATGGCTTCCTTTATGACTTTTCTTTCACCTGCCTCAGTGTCCTGGACCTCAAACAGCTGCTCTTCAGCCCCATTATCCACATTTCACATGGGCACCACAGTCCTTGGGAGATGGGAACCTCTATTTTTGATAAGCAGAGAAATGTGTTTCTCTGTGTAGCCAAGTTTGGGACCAGACATGGAGGATCTCAGATTCAGGATCTCAAATTGGAGCTTCTGTTTTACCTGCAAACCTTGACAGTTTGCAGCGGCCTTGTTTGCCGGACCAGGACTAACAGCTGACCTGAGAGCAGCAACGGACCCTTCAATAATCACCCTCATGCTACCTCTGATAATTGGCAAGAAACGTAATGCAAAATGTGAGTTGCACAAATCTGTGGGCCTAAAGGGTCTCTTTCTGAAAGCAGAAGCAATACCCACGGTGTCAATTCCCAGGCTGCTCTCAAGGCCTGCAGATCTGGATGTTATGAGAGGGGAAGGAGTGTGTGAGAGATTTTAAATAGAAGCAATCCCTGGCTTTGTGAAGTACACAGTAATTTCACCAGGATAGCTTCACAAGGGGGTACAGATGAGAAGTGTGTGTGCGTTTGCATGTGCATTTGCGTATGTGTGTGTATACACAAATAACTGGCAATTATTTCACAGGTGATTGCTTAACCACCTAATGATCCCATGACTTTAAAAACTTAACCATAACCCAGCCCGAAATTGAAAAATCCAACCACTGCTCCTACAAGGAAGGTGGGACGACTGAAAGCTGTTGCTGGCATGTCATAATTTTTTTATACATATATATACAAGCATATATTAATGTGTATGTATATATATATATACATATATATATATACACACATATATATATATATATTTCATATATATATATAATTTCTTGTCCTGGAAAGTTCAGGTTTTATACACAATTGGTTTCCTCCTATCTTATATCTCATCTGAGTGAGCAAGTCATTTAACAATCTTGTGCCTCAAAGTCAGGCAGTTAATTCAAACTACATTACAGCTAAACACTTCTCTCTTTTCACTCGCCTGCTCTAAATACAAGCCCATGTGATTTGCTAATTTACATAATATCTTCTGACAAGCTGACTCTGAAGTCTTCTTGGGTGATTTGCTTCTCTTTGCAAAACAAAATGGGAGACACTAACATCCAAGGGAATGATTGTATCTATTTCCCTTGGATTGAGCGACTTGAGCTCTTGGAGCTCTGGTTCCTCTGGAGGTAGCAGGATCAGAAATTATGCAGCTGCCATGGAGATGGAGGCAGAAAACCTCTAAAGGGATCTGGAACTACATCAAGTGGGTCAGCTCTCCAGCTTCCCTATACACAAATCAAGAGATGCTCTGAGACGCTCCTCTTCTCCAGACAATGATAAAATAGCCCTAGTGTCACCCATGAGTGAAAGCAGGAGGGTGACATAAACTGGGAGTTTAACTATGTGCTTTCTCTCCCTGAAATAACATGCAGTGGTGCTCTGCCTCTTGCAGAGCTGGGAACTAAGACAGATTAATATTTGCTAGTATTAATAAATAAATAAAAATAAATAAAGAAAAAAGTTTCCTAAGGATTATCTCTTCACAGAGCCATAAGCCTTTGAAAACTTGGTCCCAACATATCTTGCCTATGAAGTC
The DNA here is from genome assembly GCA_027925045.1 of Hypotaenidia okinawae. Taxonomy (NCBI): domain Eukaryota; kingdom Metazoa; phylum Chordata; class Aves; order Gruiformes; family Rallidae; genus Hypotaenidia; species Hypotaenidia okinawae. The sequence continues at coordinate 48,598,075 of BSDF01000002.1, read as the reverse complement.
AATTAGCTCCTAAAATGACAACACATTAGAAAGAACCCAGAAGCTGATATAGAAATACCTTGCTTTATTAAGCCTGGCCAATTTTCTGTCAACAAAAATTATGCTTCTGAAGTGATGTGGAACAAGAATCAAACATGAAAGCATACAAGTATCCACTTTTGAGCCCTTGAACAGTTATAAGAAGCCACTTCTTCTTGGTATTTCTGCTACACAGAATGAATTTTCATTACCTGAAGTATCTATTATCTAATGAATAAAACCCTGCATTATGCATTAAAGTGTAGTATGAACAAAACCCTTGGAAAACACGGAATACTTCATGGTGAATTCTTGTGGCAGAAATGGTATTTTTAGTGACTTCTGTGGCAGGGATGTTGTGTCACCAACCATGTTACTGAGCTTGCAGTTGAACTTCATCTTGACTTCTAAACAACAGGAGTAATGAATTTAATGAATAAGCATGTGCTGGTCAGGGAACATATAATTTTTCAGGAGGACATCATGCTCCAGATCCTTGGTTGTGGTTCCAGGAATGCAGTTCCCAAATCTTGAGTTGTTCGTGTGCGGTCTAAAACCTATGGCAAACTGAAGTTAAAGGTTATAGCAGTCAAAAATGACAGGAACAGTCCAAAACACCAAGACCGGGTCTCGAGATGTCAGGCCACCCCTGCTCTGTGAGGAAAGAATTGTGCATTAATCCATCTGCAGGCATAAAATCCACAAGGACTGTAGCCTGGAGAACCTCCAAATGCCAAGAGCTGCCCTGATGGCTTTGGAGGTTCCCTTTATAGGACTTGGAAGGAACACTGGGGAAAATGCATACCTCCAACTCCCTAGGAAAGGGAAGTTGTACTTTAAATCTTGAAAACTCCATTTGTTGTTTGGGCATTTGAGTATGGTGCCCTGCATCTGCGTTGCTTCCTGCTCTCTTGCTGTAAGAAATGTAAGTGTTTTAACTGTTTTGGGAATGGTAGCAATTGCTGAGTTACACCTTGGACAGCACAACAAACAAGCACAACATCTGTGAAGAGAGCAGCTCCAACAGAAAGAGTGCCTGGGTTGTGGCATGGTCAAGTGCTTTTAACCTCAGTCAGCAGATGTGCAGGGAGCGGTGCAGTTAGCAACGTGCTCTGAGGAGGCGTGAGGAGCCATAAAGAACAGCAAAACACTGTTTACAGAAGCCAAACAGCCAAGGCTGAATCTGCTGTGATAACAAATCCATAAAGTTATACTGGAGCGCTAGTCATGAGGAGCAGGAGTTTGGCAGAGTGCCTGTGACCGTGGAAATAATTGATATTTTCACTTAGGTGGCCAGAACCAAAAAAAGGAGAAAAAAAATCAGTTTGAGTTGTCCAAAAGCTTTTTTTTTTTTAAGCAAGTAAAAAATAAACTGTCTTGAGCCAAAGACACATTTTCTTCAACCCAAAACATTTTACTTCCCCACAGCTTTAATGCAGCAAAAGAAAATGGCAAGGCAGAGCTAGCTTCCCTGATTTGGGCTGAGGCATTACTAACTGAAACTGAGGAGGACACAGGTAGTCAAAGGGCTGCTCCCTTCCTCCTCCAAAACCCAAATAGCTTCTCAGGGCCTCCCCTGAAATATGGGTAGAGTGTACCGATCCACCCTGACAGAGAGGAAGACAAGCTGGAGGAGACTGAAAAGCCCTATCCACACTTTCAGCAAGATGCTGTAAGCTCTGGAAAGGGAGGCATGGGAGAACAAGGTCAGTACCACTACAGAAAGGTGATCTAGAGCATGGGAATCCTTGGCTGCTTTATTTTTGACCCAGGACAGGGTTAAAAGTGACATAAAGGAAAACCTGGGGAAGACGTTCAGGGGGTTAGCTCCTTTGCAAGAAGCTTGGAACAAGGTCAGGCTCTGGAGAGGTAGGTGGGAAATGTGGGGTTACTCTATTGGATGGAGTAGGGCTCATTGCAAGAGGGCAACAGGTAATGGTTCTAAACTAAAAGAAGGTAGATTCAGACCAGATTTAAGGAAGGAATTTTTTATGATGAGGGTGGTCGAACTCTGGAATGGGTTGGTTGCCCAGAGAGGTGGTAGATTCCCCATCCCTGGAAATATTCAAGGTCAGGTTGGATGGGAAAGCTGTGAGCCACCTGATCTAGTTGAAGATGTCCCTGCTCATTGCAAGGTGGTTGGACTACCTGACCTTTAAGCCCAAAACATTCTGATTCTGTGGAGTGGACCCAACATGAATTAAACCATTCAAAATAGAGTGGGAGGAAATCCCTAGCTTTTTGTTTATTTTTTTTCACAGGGGGCTATATATAAGTTGTGGGGGAGAGACAGAGGAAGGGGAGATTTCAAACAAAAAGGGAGTGAAACAGAAAGGGGCAGATACCCACCAGCTCAGATAAGGTGACAATAACGGGGTGCTTATACAGCAAAGGTGGCTGAGTGTCAGGTTTCTGTCCAAATATTGGAGTGCCTTTTGCTCTGCATCTTCAAGTATTTTTAACCTGAGTGGAAGAATTTCAACAGAAAAAGGAGTCAATATCCAAAAATATCCTACAGCTCAACAGTGAAGGTCCCTTCCAAAACTAGAAATCAGATGGAGAAGGGACTGGAGCTCAGTGCTCCCCTGTCCCGCTATGGATGGTGAGTATGCATGTAAGGATGCAATAGAGGGAGGTAAAAAAGGGGTATTCTTTATTAAAAATTTACTCAGATTTTCAAAGAATCTGTAAATCACAGCTACTGGGCTGGAAATGCTACTAAGTTCATTGAATGCATCTGCTTATTCTTTCTGTATTCCTCAAAAATATTTGCTGAATTGTTTTTCCTATCCTGCCACTGGAATGAATGATTTGCTGATGAAAAATTTTGCCTGAGACCAGTAGTGCTGTACACTTCAACTACATCTGTCAGCCAAGTAGAAAACAGCATCTCTGCCACTATGTACAGAGACACCCAGCTTCTGTTGGAAGCCGCAATTTAAACCATGTGAAGGAAAAAGCACAACCCGAGTCTTGATTTAAATGCCGTAAATTTAGCTACCTGCCTTCCAGTCAGAGCTCGGTCTTATCTCTTTCCCTCCCCTTTGCCTGGCAGCACAAAGCAGCCGCCCAGGATTCGGGTGACAGTCACACAGGCAGAGCGTGGTGCCTGGAATTAAACAAAGTCCATTTCCTCCTCACATCAAATCCTGGTAATTCCGATGTTCATAAGTGACTTCTTCCTAGGGAATGCTGAAAACCCTCTCCGGCATGGGTGATTTTGTACATTATGATCTGCTTCCATACCACTCAACAACATGTTTTAAAATGCTTTTTAGGGGAAAAGCAAACACAAATAAGCTCTTGGCCTCCTCAAAATCTTCTTCAAATCCAAGTCTATGCAACACATAATTAGGAGCAATATATAATAATACTGACTTAGAGCCTGCTGTGATTTCTGTCCACACCTCTGGGAAGAACACGGTACATTAGGGACCTCATCCCAGCCTGAATTATGTATGGCAACACCATCTCATTTCCCACATTTTAGGGCCCCCCCTTTCAATGAAACCAGTTATGATAAGGATTAATCAGGTCCCACAAGCTCCTGTGACAATTTTTATTTGCTTTTTCCCTAGCACAGGTAATGATTTTGCAATAATTAGGTAAGGAGACTAGAGTGCCTTTACACCCCGCACCCAAAGCCTCGTAGCTCACTGCTCATCATCAGCATCACTGGTGGGTATGTGATGCACATCATCCCACAATCAGTGGGCAACAGAAGCTCAGGTGCTGGCATCTGCAGCACGGTGGTCGTCACAATGGCATGCTGCAGGCTCCACTCCCGCATGCAAGCTGGGGCAACACTTAGATCGCTCCAGAAGTCTGCTTCCTTCTTACACCACATGCAATGTCATTTAAATCCTCTTCCAAACTCCTAGTATCCTCCTCCCACCCCCACGACCTGCTCTGAAGAACTGAAGCATCTTCAGGCTACCCCATTTCTGTGGCTTGATCCTGCTCTCACCAGTGTGATAACTAAGATGGAGAGTCCCAGTTTTCAAAAAAAAACCCACCAACTTGAAAAGTAGCCAATTAAAAGAAAATAAAAGAAATCTGGTTATTTCCTGTCTCCTACTCAGATCAGTCTGAAAGTAAAACACTATGCAGGAACAAAAAGTTATTATGTGACTTGCAGCCTCCAGCTATTCTGACTTCACTGGGTTCCTTACAAGCATCTATTGTTCTTGGAGATAGCCTGAGACGTGCTTCCCAGAGAGATCATTATATATTCTCGCTATGAGGAGGAAAAAAACCTCTGATAACTGTGTCATGTCATCTCTTTATTGGTATCTCATATGCAATATGCTGTGGAAGTGTGAGAGGGAAGAAAACAAACCAGTTGCATGACTAGTGGTGTCAAACCATTTATGCTATGGACCCAAGAGCTTATATTTCACTTGCGGTTGGCAACGACTCTACCTCTCTGCTCCTTGCCAGCTCTCAGTACCTCCACACTCTGCCCTCCAAAGCAGTAAACCTCTCTACTTGGTTGTGAAAGCTTTTTTGCCATTTGCAAAAAGAGAAATCCTCCATTGCCTGCCACCTCCAGCAGCTCTGCCTCCATGGGGCTGACTGCATCTCCATCTGAAGATCTGCTCCTGCAAAGGGTGGGTCCCTTCCTGCCACTGTGTGCTTTGGCTGAACCCCTGCAGAGCTGACAGAAACTCTCCTGCAGACCTCACAAGTTCAGTCCTCTGTGATGGGGTCAATGGCTTATATGGTTGACCTATACATGGGAAGACTGGTGATGGGGACCTCTCTGAAGGTACATGCAGAGCTCTTCATCCCTCTGGGCAGTCAAGGACGGAGAGACAGCAGTACAGGCAGAGACATTGTAGGGTGACAGACATTATGACTGCTCTAGGCCATCATAAGTTCACTCCAAGAGATGGTATCCAAATACTCAAGAAAGGCTTTGTGACTGCACACCACAAGATATGGCACTTAATTTTCCAGTCTCAGTGAAGTTGAAAAAATGACTTTTGAACCCTCAGGATCCTGTGCAGGTTGGTAATTTATGAACAAGCTTCCACATCTGCTCGCACTAAACATCAAACACCTTTTTGGAATGGGCTTTTGGGGGACGGGACAAACCTCCTCACTGAAGGAGGACGTGAACTTGGTTCAGTCAGTAGGGACAGGAGCTAGAAACAGGCAACAGGGCGGTATGGTGCAGTATGAATAAAGGAAGGTTTCGCCTCCACCTGCCCGATCCCACTCACAAGCATCACACAAGTGTGCAGGCGGTGGTTACAAGGAGCCACTGCTCCACAGCATGCAGTGGGGCTATTTAAAGCAGTACAGCAAGCAAAAGCAGCAGGTGACCAGGCTACTTTCTTCCTCCCACCAGAACTTTAGGTTCCACCTTTCCCAGACATCGTTTTCCAAGAACGTAATGGGCAGTGGGGTGTTCACCACAGTGGTCCTGGTTTCTCACCCCAGACTGGCATTTGCAATATGGATGAGGTGATTCTGTGGAGTCCCCTTTCCTGGTTAAACGTAATCCAAAGAAGTAGTAACATACATTGTGTCATAGTGGGTTAGGATTGAACCAGCAGTGTGTGCTGTGATTTTGTATTATGGATAATAGTTAAATGCTTTTGAAGCCTTGTAATCTCATACAGCACAGAGGTGGAAAGCTAAAAACAAGAAAGTAGCAAAACATAGCAAAAGAAATCACAGTCTCTATAAAAAATAACAGAAGCTCACCTTCAGATTTTGTTTTCATGTTTCTTTTAGGCCACAATTTGCAGAACAGTTTGTTATTACATCCACTGAGCCCTGATGTGCAGTCTCAGCTACTGTACTGTCCTCTGTCGCCTCTCCCAACGGGATTCACTTGAGGGAATCATTAGTTATATTACTATAGTGCTACAGAAGCATGGCCAGGCACACAGGGATAGCAAACCAGAACTAAGGGGGTAAGGAAGCAGGGGGATGTGTGTCTTGGCAAACCCACGTGTGAGAAACCTGAGCAAGTCTCTACTTATTCTGCTCACGTGAATCTCAGTGCAAAATACCCTGTGAGGGTGGGGGTGTGGTTTACAGCTGCCAAAGAGAGAGAAGATGACTTTAAAGCTGAAATGCATGTATCAAAGTAAAAGTACTGCCACCAGGGCAGGGGTTTATGCCCTGGCTAATCTCAGCTCACTCTCAAATGGGAAAAACAAAAGAAAAATAACCTGGTGCCTGCCTTGGAGACTGTTCAAAGAGAGGGGATCTTGAAAAATAAAAATAAAATAAAATATAAGATAAATAAAAATTAAAATAAAATAATTCAGGCATTGAAAAGAACAGGAAGACAAGCAGGTTTAGGGTAACCGAGTTGATTTACTGACCTGATTTGTTTCCCCTGGCAGACTGTTTCTCCCCATTTCTCAATGCCTGGCTGTGACGCTGAGGTATTCTGTGTCTCCCATTCCAGGGTGCCTGAGGCAGGATGAGCTGCCTTGAGCTGGAGCACTGCAGAGTATGAGGGGGCCACCAGTGGTGGCCATACCCCCATTTGGAGAGGAGTCATTTCTGGTAACACTGTCCCTGGAGATGGGGACTCCTGAGCACACAGAGGGGAGACAGGCAGGGTAGACAGAAATACTACAAAGCTACCTCAGAGACAGGAGGAGGAAGCAAAAATGAGGCAGGAACTGAACTGAGGACACTTTGGAGATAGGGGAGATTTCCTCCTCTTTATTTCTCTTTGAACATATCACAAATGCACCATAATATTTATCAGGCAGGAAGGGGGAGTATAATGTACTCTGTAATGGTTATGACCTGCCTCAGGGACCCAGAGGAACATGAAATGAGACAAATGGGCCTGTGAGCACCCCAGGGGATAGGATCCACATAGCTATTTCAGACCTGAAAGCAGTGGTAGGAGCTGCTGTGGGTGACCAGGGGCAGTTCTTCACCCGCAGCCACAGAGCAGGTGTGGGAAGGGTTGCAGGGGCTCACAGCAAACCAATTCTGGGGACTTCTTATGCGTGACACAAGTGTGCAAAAGACAAACGATTTCCTGACAATCCTGCTCAGGGACTGCTTATTCTTACCATGCCAAACCACACTGCTCCAAAAGAGCTGCTGAAAGCCAGGGCACAGGAACTTCCTCAAAGACAAACCAGTTGCTCATGCATGAACCCCCTGAGTTTGGTGCTGAGGACAGGCTGGCCGTCACTGGTTGAAAACACTTCATGCAAAATGTCCTGAAAAGCCTTTGTGGACGCTTCAGACTGATCTGCATCACTAATAAGACATTATGAACGTTTATAGCTTCTTTTCTAAGCCATATAATGATCCCTCACCACATCCCTGTGAGATCAGCAGAGATTATAATCTTTATTTTATGGAAATAGGAATAGGTAGGGAGCAGCAGGGCATTGGCCACTTCAAAATTCATATCCACAAGATAATGAGGAAAATTCACAGGAAGTTGATCACCTATACTACTGGTTTAAGTCTTAAAATGTCAGGACAAAATGGCACTTTTTTTAAGTCTCTGTTGCAGATGAGAATAAACCTCTCATCTCCTACTTTGCAGAGGTGTCCTTTAACCAGAAGGCTTTTCCCAAAAAGAGATTACGCTAACAGCAGCCTGTTAACACCAACTAGCACATCAGCACTTACATGAAGTTGCAGCCTCCCCCTTACACCCTTTATCCTAGGTGGCAATGACCACTACTTTACACTAGACATAAAAATGTCACTGTTATATGCACCCCACCCATGTTGTACTGAGTGTCAAGAGGCACAATTAAGCTTCATCTACTTCAGATCCAAAAATTTAAGACCTTTCATGGAGAAAGCCCCTTGCTGTTACTGTCATGATGTAAAATTAGGCTTCACGTGATTCAACAACAGGAAAGGTAGAAGAACACCACAGATTCCTTGTAAACTAAAGCCCCCTTCTGCTTTGAGGTCACTCTGGAGATGAGAGTGGGAATGAATATTCGTAAATATTTTTAATTAAAGTCCTTCTGATTCTATAAGTCATGTAGAGACATTCATAGCCTGCCGTGCTGAAATTGAAGGTTATCAGCTTGTGAGTAGTCAAGGTCCCTCAGAGCCACAGGTGTAAGAACTAGAGCTGAGCAAATAATTTGCAACTAATATTTTTTCATGAATTTCACCTTTGTCTGAGAATTCTCTATAAACAGATTGCAACATTCTCTAATTTATTCATTATTTATGTTCAATGGTAATGTCAGCAAATAAATTCCTCTCTGTAGAGCAGTCCATTATAAATTATAATATGCAATATGTGTCATATCCATCTATTTCCCTTTCTATTCCCTGGTAGGGGGAGTTAGGTGACAAAGCAGTGCAGTGTAAATTTTACAAGAAAATAAACTATTCAGAATTCACTGATGGTCAGTACATGTGCATCTCTGTTTAAAATTCATTTGGCAAGCCCTCAGGCTTGTAGAGCTTGAATATACAAATAAATGCAGAAGACAAACACATAAGGACTGCTGAACTCAATCAAATCAAAATTCACTTTCAAATTCAAATTATTACACACATTTTTTTCTCTTTTCCTACTCACTCCACTCGGCTGGGTAGCAAAGAAGCATAGCAGCTTTGGGTCCAGGAGGGTCTCATAAACCTTTATACCCCTTTTTTTCCCAGCTACACAATGGAAAATCTCCAAAATTCAATGCCCAATTCAGCAGAAACTATGATACTGCCAATCACTTTAAATCATCATCTTTTGTTGAAAACAAATTATTTCAGTATGAAATCAGACACTTGTTCACTGGAAAAGTTCAATTTCTCACCTCTGACCTCTGCCAGGTCTCCTTGGAAAGTTTGGTGGAGCTAGAAAATGCAAGCAGACGTGAAACCAACCAGGGCTGAGTTTCACAGGGAAAACATGGCTCAGCTGGCACTGCACAGGGCTAGGCATTATGTGCATGGAAAACTTAATCCATTGCCAAATTCCCAGGAATGACTTAACCAAATTTATGCCCATTCTGTAGTTCATTTTACAGCTGAGTTACAGACTATGCTCCAAGTACTGGTATCCCACAGTTCTGGGCATTGATTGCCTTGCCTTGCCTTGCCTTATATTCCATATCATCCCATCCCAACCACTGCATACCATTCCATTCCCAAAGGACATGAGCCGGGACTCCAGTCTCTCCAAGCATGTCACCAAACCATGGTGGTTCCATTTGAAAGTCAACCCCTGGCTTACCTATACAAACCACACTATGTTCTGTATGGATTGACACAACCAGCTACACGGTGTGTGCAATTACATGCCCAGAGCCTGAGCAAAGCTTTGGAAATCTGTGGCATACAATATACACAGAATATACACCTTACTTTTCAGTGGTAGCAGGCCTCACATGTCTTGATGCCCTCCTTTATATTCCTTGTAACTGTACTACGTGCAGTATATCTGTGTAGGGTGGACAAACATTCCCAAGTGAACCATATCATCTACCCAATCTCAAGACAATCAGTGTATATGCAACACCAGGGCCACACTAAGGCTTGTTGCGGCTACTGGGAAATATTTAGCAGGGCAGGTTCTTCACTGCACATACCTAGAAACGCTGAATCTTCTTCCAAAATGCAAATTTTTATTCAGTATATTGCAAACGTGCTCCAAAGAACCCTTCTAGGAAAAGCATTTACTGTGAATAAATATTACATGATCCTGGTTAGCTGTAATTTGTTCAAACCTTGCTCTGCTTTGAGATCTTGAGGCAGAAGGTAGCTAAAAGAGAAAATTCTAAAAGCGGTGTTCCAAAAGAAATACACTTTTGAAATTAGGCACACTGGTCTTAATCCAGTGCATGCACCACCTCTGCTGCAAATCAGAATTTTTATTTTATTGAATGACTTGAATGCCCAGTTGCTTCTTTAAAATCAAAACAAAACCACACAGTGGTCTCCGGCATGGCCCAATGCCTGCATAATCATGACCACAGGACGTCAATTTTTACCACTGTTGTAGAATAATGTAATTTCATAGACAGATCCGACTCCTTTGTGCTTCAGTGTGAAAGATAATGACTGCTCACTGGAGGCCGGGTCTCACACACCTTGAACAGATGAGCCCTCCCTGTTGATTTCAGGCTGTCACCACAAGCTCTTCCGCCTCCTCACACGGTTCGCCTCAGCACATGTGCTCCAAGCGTGTTCGCTGGGTGAGGCTGAAGATCAGAAGTAGCAGCCACAGTGGATCCGTCTGTACACTCCGCTTTGGGGAGGAGGTACTGGAGTGGAGATGTCAAAAAGTGATGAGCCTTAAAAATATTTTTATCTCACGCTCCACCACTACAAGCTTTGCTTCCTGCGACTGAGCACCAGCACAATGGAGGCGCTTTCATATTAACTCCAAGCAGGCTACATGACAAAAGTCTTTGTTGCCATGTGCAGTATCAAAGCTCCCTCTGTATTTTCTTTTTTTTTTTAAAAAGCGTTACAAAAATTTTAGTGTTGTTGAGTTGCTTGGGTTCATTCACTCACTCCCCTGTTCTTGTGGCCCTTTGAATTCACTTTTCACCAAAACATTTGAGCTTAATATTCCCAAAATAGCTGTCAGCAGGAAATGTTAAGAGTTCTCAGTCTGAGAAATAACAGGGCCGTCTGTTGATCTGAATCACCGAGGGTGGGATTTTCAGCCGGTGTGCTGCTGAAGAGGAGGAGGGAGAGAAGGAGAGAGAGCAAGCGCCTCTCCCAGCAGCTCCCCGTGGTGTTTGCAGCAGAGTGGAGGTGGCTGTAGGCCCTCACGAGTTACTGTGGCTCACGAGCACAGCATGAGATGCAATCAGCAAGCTGGTTATCAGCAGAAAGTCCTCAGCACCTCATGAGTGGAAATAAAGGAAGAAACAAATGTGGTGGTAACTGGGATCAGCCTGTCCTTGGGCCCTACTAGGGACCTGCTCCAATGCCCACAGAGACCGGAGGGAAGACTCTCCTGGACTTCACTGAGCTTAGGAACAAGCCTCAGTTGTTTGCTTGTCTCTTTTGAATTGGAAAATAGCTAACAGCACTTTACTTCTCAGCAAGCCTGCTTTACCCATTTGCTCTTAGTGTTATATACTCAGCTGTCCTACAAATCTTCTGATTATGGCCCAGGTACCTCCTTCCCTGACCTGGTTTCACCTCTGCCCATGCAGGCCATTCCCTGAAATGACTATAAGTTCTTGTTCCTGACGATTTCCAAGGTTGTACAACCTGGAAATCATTCTGTGGTTGTACTGTATGCAGGCATGAAGTTTGGGCATACAACTGCTTCTTGCCAGAAACATTGATTTTTTTTGAGTCAGAGTAACCCATGAGAAAAGGCTGAGCCAGGGCACATCACAACTTTGTCAAAAAAATAAAAGAAACCCAAATCATCACATTTGCAGATGTTCTGGCCAAACTGCAGCCAGCCTTCCTGACCCACATTCTGGAAGCTCAAGCAGTAGGAGGACACGGTTTGAAAGACAGGCTAGGAGATAGATGTTTCTGGCTGGCATGAGAAAGAAAGTGATGAATCTTTGCTTTGTTCTCTCATGAGAACAAATGTGAGGGGAAATAATAATAAGAAAACTTTTACTGCAATCATCAATAAACTGAAGAGTGAGGCTGCTGGAAGGGCTCGAACTGGCACTGACACATCAACCTTTGCAGGGGCAGCGGCAGAAGCCACTAGGTCTCTCCTTCTAAAAAATAGGGTGCCTATCCTAATCAAACTTCTGTAAAAGTGAGAACTTTCTGGGCAGAGAACTGCGCTCAGACCTGCTGCTACTGGCCTTAAAATCTCTCCTTCCTCTGGGGCTGCGATGCTGTGTCAGTCAGCATTTACGAGGTGCTATGACACTCCAAGGCAGCGTACCTGGAAAAGCCTAACCATACGGATTTGTGCTGCGATCCACCGCAAGCTGCTGGAAATAAAGCCATTCCCAGTTACTGTCTTGGCGCAGTTTCACTCCTTGCTGCAAATGCTTCCCACATTTCTGAACGTAGCAGTTGCCTTCTCACTCACCCCACTGCCATATTAAAACCAGACATGGGTCAGATACAGCAACAGCTAACGCGATGCATTCCCTTTCCGAGGCGTAGTGCCTCAGCTGCAGCAAGAAGCACTCGGTTGCCTGCCAGAGCTGCATTAATAAGAAGGAGACTGTGAGACAGTCAGATAGCAGTCAGTTCAGCAGAGGAAGAAACAGACTGTGCCTGAATTGTTGGGTGCCTGATAATAAAAATTTCCAGCTTCGTGAGGAAGGTAGAGGCTGACGGATATCATGCTAAGCCCCGGAGAAAACAGCATAAGAGGTACATAAAGACCTTGGCAAAAAAGCACCGAGTGTGTTTGCACTCATTGCTGATTTGGTAATGTATATCTTGGTTTAAAACGTGAGCCCTGAGTCTCTGCATGGCTGTATTCCCCTCAGAAAGGTAAACCAGCATACTGTTCCTCATTCGTGGATGGAAACACATTATGAGCATGATGCTGGACTTCCAGGCACTTTCCTCTACCCTGCTTTCCCTCCCTAGGGTATAGGGTCTCTCCGGATGAATGAGTAGCAAGGCTCCTGCTAACTCAATGTACATCTTAATGATCATTCAGAATGGTAATTAGGTGCACATACATTCATACATTGCAGAAAATTATCTTTGTTAATTAGAGAAGGATGTTAGACATGAGCAATGCTACTTTCCACTGAAACTTTCCCATTTGTATACCACAGAAGTTTAGGTATGATAGGCATACCCGATTCAAGAGGGAAATGTTACATATTCATACAGGGCCGACCTTCTTGCAGGGAACAGCAATTCCCCCTCACAGGCATTGTTACAAGGCTTTACGCAGCAAGGGACCATGGCTGAGTGCTGTGGCAAAGCCCAGGAAGATCTCACCTGTGGCAGAAAATATGCCTGCCCAGATCTTGCACAGACCCCACACCCCAGTGGGAAAGCCATAGTGACACTAGTGGTATCCAGACTCTGTGAGCACCCACATGAACCATGACTGCTCGCATGTTAATTGATCACTGCTGCAGGCCAGACACCCCAAACATGTGCTTATTCTTCAGCAAACTATGTTTCAAAGCCCTGTTCAAGGGCAGGAACAACTGAATGCAGACATATCATAATTTACCCATCCTGAAGGTGAGCCGCACTAATTCTTCCTCCCAAATGATTCATGTCTTTAGAAAGAAAGAGTGAAATGGTCCCAGATGCTTCATTCAGCACAGAAAGGACCAATGAACTTCGACACCCCGGTGCAGAGGAAGCTGAAGTGTACAAGTTTGGGTTGAGCCCAAGTCATATGACTCATGGGGAGTATTTCTCCAGGTATTGGAAGGAAAGAACTTTTAAAAACTGCTGTCAATATCTCAGTATCTCCTCCATTGCCACCATGTGAGTCCTGAAAATGACTGGTGAAAACTTATCTAGTGGAAAACAGGACAGAGTGCACTCTGCTCCCCTCTACCCTGGAGGGACAGGAAGGGAGCAAGGACTGCTCTTGGGGCATCTATCCCCTCTTTTCCTTCTATGCATCTGTCCTTGCCATGGAGCTACCCACACATGGTGACTTGCGTCCATCTCTGCCGCTTCACCTCTGACCTTCTCTCCTACTCTTCTTTAGGAAAGGTTCCATTAAACAGCTGTGCTGAGGTGGGTAAGTTGTCACAGCTCTGTGCTGGGACAAAAAAGTTTGAAGCAGGTCAAACCTATTGCCAGAGTGGCTTATGGTTTCCTAGCGGTTACTTCTGGGGATCAGAAGTGCTGGAGACCAAGGAAATGCTGTTTCTTAACGGGCAACTCTTCCCGCAGGATGCCGAGAAGAAATCAGTATTTATAGCTTGTGGGAGGCAGCTTCAAGGTCAGCTGGGGTCTGGCTTGAGCTCAGCCTGCCCACAGCTGCTTTATCTGGTCGAAAAGCCCAGGGAATCCAGCCAGGATTGTGCTGCAGAGGTAGGACCCAGGCACTGGAAACCTGCACAGATGGTGTCTTTGGAGAGCAGGCTGTACCTTAATGCAGGCTGAGCAACCAAAGGAAACGTTCCTGCATGGGGTCTAGTGGACTCATTGTACTGCCAGCCACTATTCCCTCTGACTTTGCTCCTGCTCCCAGGTTGATATATCCAATATTAATGAGGCATTTATACTCTATCATGGAGCCCTCTAAGAATATGCATTTACTCCTAATGGGGCATGCTGTTAAATTAAGTAGTAGCATCTTAAATATTTTTTAGTATTATTATTTTTGGGAAGATGATATATAGCAGAGGGTTTTTTTTTCTCCTCTCTGGAGCAGTATAACAAACAGTAGCAGGCTAGAGATTTTGTGCTACCCATAGACTGGCTCATCAGCACAGCTGGCTGTAGGTAAGCAGGAGTATGTGCTTCCACAGTGTCATGTGTTTCTCAGGGTACTGTGGGAATATCAGTGACACAGGAAGTGACAAGAGTATCAATGACACTAGGACAAGGAGAAATTAACTGTGAGCTGGTGAAAACCACATTTTCCACTTGAATGGTGCTGCCTAAGCCAAATGCCCAAGCAGGAGAGTTTATTGACCTGGAACATTTGTGGTCACAGATGCTAAAATACAACCATAGCCAAATCCATCACATCTCACATGGTTGGTGACTGCTATTTCACCAGCATGGGTGGGTACCTTGCCCCCAACATGGAGAGGAAGAACCATTACGTTGATTCATCCCATGTGCCAGAAAAGGCGGTTCTTACTGCTAGAAATACTGAAGGATTATGAGTCTTAGAGAGAAAAAACAGGAGTAAAGACTCCTCTATGAAGAGCTGAGCTGAAAAGGAAGCTCAGGCTCATGAGTGTTTATTTCACATGAGCAAATAATAAGGAAAAACCCCACTGTGCATGCATGAGCTGTAATAGGAGCAGAAAATGGCATGGAACTAGAGGCATATCTGGCCACAACTATGCAGAGATTTTAAAGTACACAGACATGCTCATGTCCTCACAGACCCAAGCTGGAGATCTTCCTAGCAGAGGAGGCTGCCAGGGATGTGCAGAATTATTTCCCTATAGCTTTGCATTACAGCCTTGCAGGTCTTTAACACCAGGATTTTGATAGTGTTATCTAGTGAGGGAGGAAAGTGCAAATATCACAGACAATTTACACTCCACTTGCAGAGGCTCTCCCTCTTGCAGCGTACTCCTCCAGAAGGCAGCAGCTACAGCAGCAGCAGCCAATTTTGCGCTTCTAATTTGGAAGGGTTTGTATGGAGGGACAAAGGATCATCTGTGCATCTTTTCGGTAGGAAGCCTGCTATTACCTGCCTGCTCAGGATGCTATCATTGCTCCCAGGAAACATGCTTGGACTGCAGAAGAGGCATGAACCCCATTAATTCTGCCCAGCACCTGGGTATTCAGTACTAATATTTACTGCTCATCATTGTATCACAGAGGTGGATGCTGGACAGTTTGGCAGCTATGCAGGAAACATTTGGAGACACAGCTCTTAAGGGCAGGGAGGAGTTTTGAGACTGAAGGACGTGTGTGTTTTAGAACTGATGGGTCAGTGCACGAATCATTTTACCTCAGAGATATAAACTGTCATTAGGTTTAAGAGATAGAGGTGAGTTTGCCCACCCCTTACAGATTTCTCAGGGGTCTCTAAAGATTCATTCAGTGTTGAAATGGTGAGCAGTCCCTCACATTTTTAAAGATTCTTAAGAGCCCTCGTGGCTTATTTGGTACCCTGCACCACTCCTGCCCCCTCTTTTTTTAAAATATAAGTGTACATTCTGAACCCTGACTCACTGCAAGAGGTGGAGCTTGTGGCGAACTCTTCAGCTGAG
Source organism: Hypotaenidia okinawae (assembly GCA_027925045.1). Taxonomy (NCBI): domain Eukaryota; kingdom Metazoa; phylum Chordata; class Aves; order Gruiformes; family Rallidae; genus Hypotaenidia; species Hypotaenidia okinawae. Next base: position 48,582,266 of record BSDF01000002.1, on the reverse strand, counting down.
GAGTGACAGAAAACAACATGAGCCTTGCTGGAGAAGGCACATGGTCTCAACATGGAGAGGAAACTACATAGAACAATGCTGTTATTCTCTCCTGTCTCACCGATGACTCCTGCTGAAATCCCAGCTATGAGGTAGTCACCATGGGTGGGGGGTGTCTCCAGGCACATTCTCATGCTGCCTTTGTCAGGATTCACCTGATCCCTCACAAGAGCCAACCAACCACGCTGCACCTCAAAATCCTCAGGCAGATGAGTCGCAAAACTTTATTTACTGTTTCTCCCCATTAATTCAATATAAATAATGTTTCTCCTGCAGGCACACATAGCACACCTTTGCCTCTCTCCAGCACACCTCAACTGGGAGATGTCTGACCTGGCACAGAGAGGGGTCCCAGGTGCTGGTGGGCTCAACGCATTGAGAAATCGCAGCTCCAGCCCCTGCACTGCCCCTGCCCTGCCCGCCCCCCGCAGCCCCTGCAGCCTGCCCACCTCCCAAATGCCAGCCAGTCCCTTCGCAGGCAGGTGCCCAATGCAATGCTCAGTTGCAAGCTGTGCACTAAGTAATTTTTCTCTCTCACTGTGGGCAGCATGATAATTTAATAAGCAAACTGATGTTTTGAAGGCTACAAAGTCAGCAGAGGGAAAATCGTAGCGAGGAGGAGAAAGTGTCATGCCAGCAAGCGGCTTTCATTCTGTGATGTGAGGCAGGGAAAGCTTCCAGAGGAAAAATGCCACTCCCAGCTAAAAATAAAGTCAGCCCAGGAAGCCTAAACCCAACAGCTTGTCTGCTGCTAACTGAAGCAGCACTAGCTGAGAGAGAAGATATTGATCAGCTTCTGCAAGGAGGCAAGAGGATGCCTTCTGCATTTGAATATATTTCATATTTGCTAGTTCGTAGCAGGGTATAAAATGTGAGGGCTTTGCTGTTTTGACAGCAAGCAAATCGCAGAGTTGAAAGCGCAAGACAACACCCACCTGAAGGGAAGGTTTTCCTCCATGAGTGATGGAGGCTTTTGGATTCGGAAATCCAGCTTCTGTTCCACTTGCACCCATGAGGGCCAGGTGTTCTGCACTTCACTTTCTCACTGAAACCCATACAGGGTTTCCCTGTGCCACCCTGCCTCAGGCACAGAGAAAACTAAGATTTGCCTGCCTTGGTGCCTCTGAGGCTGCATGGTGTCCTGCTTACAAAAAGCTTCGAGATCTTTGCTCTGAGGGCATTAAAACCTGTTTTCAGTGCACAGCCATTAGAGTCTCACTGACAGCATTGCCCTCTCTCAGACTTCACAGGGGCAGTGACAATCTCACCCTTCATAAATGTCACTCAAGAGAGAACTTAAAAGGGGGAAACCTGCAAGAGACGTTTATTACGCAAGCAAGTGAAAATAGTTACTGTAAACATTGCATTGGAGCGGATACATGACCAAAATCGCTCTGGGGACCTGCCTGTCGCTCACAGCCTCTCAAAGTTATGTTCTTAAAGTGTATGGTGCCATTAGCAGTTCCTGAGCATATTCTGGCTCTTCACTCCTTTGGGGACTGTCTACCATTTGTACAATGCTGTAGCCTTCGCGGGACACTCACAGTGGTGAGGGACCTTCAGACTTCCATGTATGGAGGAGAAAGAAAGCCACAGTGAAGAGCAGGGTCTGCAGCAAGGACAGATTCTTTCCTTTAGATTTAACAGCTTAGGTGCTATACTCACATCCTTTTTTGTCCCATCAAGCTACTTAAAGAAAGTCTCTGTCATGGTAGAAATTAGCACCACAGAATTTGCCAGACAGGATGCATCTGTTTCAGCAGGCTCCCTCTGACAGCCCGGGGTGCCACGAACAGGAGAGGCTCCTTTAAGAGAGCAGTTTGCAGCAAGATTACTGCTAAGCCATTTTCAGAAACACAGACATTTCCTAGGGCAAAAGAGGTTCCTGGTACAAAAGGTGGAGGGAACCTTTTGTCATAATAATCTCAGTCATTTTCACAACACACCAGATTCCCCGGCAGCAGCAGCAGCATGGTGAGTACAAGCCTGCTGGAGTTGTAGCAATGTGGGGAGAAAAAGCTTAAGGCTTACAGCACTGTTCCCCACATTCAAAGGCTCTTGGAGGAAACTGCCAGGAAAGCAAATATGGTTTTAGGTGGGGATGTCTCCAGAGACTTGAAAATCTTTCTACTGGATGTTGTGAGTATGGTTGTAGAGCCTCAGAGATCCTGATAACAAAGTTCCCGCTGAGGTGTTCTGGTGGAGTTAAAATGCCTATACGGGTCCACTGGAACATCAGCAAATAAAATGTGCTTTAAAAACTCACCATACATTTTTTTGAGCCTTGAGAGAATTATGTTATGTGCAGAAGAGGAAGAAGGCTCTATGGAGATTTACAGAACTGGTAAATATATTTATTCTGATTACGAATATCATAATCATATATGTTGTACATGACTACTAATCCATGCATTAAGCTGTGAGGATTTCGCTGTGTGTCCTTCTTAGCTGTTCATAAAAAGTAAGACTCTTGCTGCATTGATTTGTGACCCCCATCCCCTTTACTCAGCCATGACATTTGCTCCTGCATTCAGCTGTGACTCAGAAATCTCCAAAGCATGAGGACATTCCGTTCCCAGGACATGCCTTTAGTCTACCTCTAATTTTAATGAACCAGAAAGAGAACAAGGAGCAGAAAAAGGAGGTGATTGAAAACCAGGGCAGCTTCTCCAGAGGTGCTCCAATAGCTGGGGACTAGGAAACACAGCCAGAGCACAGCAGTACCCTGCTGCCATGGTGCCAACAACTCATCTTATCACGGAAACATCTTGTATTTTGAATGCCCACTACAGATACGCTTTTAGCACACCCAGCAGACAGTGACACTCCCAAAGCTCTTGTCTGCATACAGCTTTATCTGCTGTCATCAGAAATGTAAAAAGGGGAAAGGAAAGGGAGAGAGCTGCTTTTCATGTATGTGTAAAAAGGCTCTGTTGGTACAGGAAGATGCTATGGGCTGGGTAGAAAAAGCCCAATGGTTAAAGGGCAAGCCCAAGCCCTGGAAGAAAGTCCAGGTCACAGCCATCAGGCTTCTGTCTGCAGTGGCAGGGGAGAGAAGAGAGGCATTAATACCACGCAGTCGGGTGGTGAGGGCAGCGCCCGCAGCCTTCCCTTCACCCATTCCCTCCTCCACCACCCCTCTGCCCTGGTGCCACTCTGGGCAAAGGATTTTCCACGCAGCTGGGGCAGCTTCGCCTCGGTACATCAGCCTCGTCTGTGGCAAAACCCCAGGGAGTGGGCAAAGGAAGGGAAGCCCTGTAGGAAACCAAGGATTAACAGAAGCACAGCAGCAGAAGTCACCAAGAGGGACCTGCCTGAGAAGTGTTTGCAGAACCCCACCACTCGTGCACCTAAGGGCTGAAAACAGCATGGGGTAAAAAACCAAAGGGACCTTCTTCATCAACCAGGTTTTTGAGGGAGAAAATGGGCATTGTGTGGAAAGGGTTGGGAATGATGAAATGAACGTGGAATAGGCAAAAAATACTATGTATTTATATACACATTTACAGAGGTGGGACAACAGAGGACTTTGCTGCAGTAGGTGAGGAGGCACAGGAAATTGGTGTAAACAGGAAGCAGTGAGCAGCTTGGTCATCACGCAGGTATTAAAAACCCCCTTTGGGCTGGCCCTGATCTGTGTAGTGACACATATATATAGTCTAGATAAGACAGTGCAGCGGTAGTGACTTTGTTCTAATCTAACTGCCTGATTAATATGTCTGCAGTTAGCAGGATGCTGGACTCAATAAAGGCAATGGAGTAGGAAGGAGATAAGCAAGGGCACAGTGATATGTTTGTTCAGGTGTTAGCATGACAAACATTTTACACCTGCAGCTTTCCTTTGTTTCTAATAAATTCCCCTCCCATGTTCCAAAAGGTTCAGTTCCCTGTGGCTGCATAGTGAGAGAAGCAGATAAATGGCTTTTTTTTAGTGGCCAAGTTAGGCAAAAAGAAAACCTGGAGAGGCTTGTTTGTGTGCACTGTGGGGACTCCATTGCCGGGGAGGCAGGAATGGAGGTGGCCAGAGAGAGGTCTTGCTGGGCACAACTGAATAATAAAGAAATGGAAACTTCTGGGAGAAACTCTTGCCTCATTTTATGAGCCAGGATCTCCTCCCAGCTGCACCAGTACAATCCCTCAGCAGGGTTGAGCTGACGTCTGGGAAATGCTGTGCTGCTTCCAGTCTCACTGACTGATGGGAGCCCTGGGCAGTAAAGGATCCCTGAAAATCAGACTGGTGACTTTTCAGCTTTTTTATGTTTCATTTTCAGGAGATTTCTTAAAATAGAAACATTATCTTATTAATTCTTCATCCACAACAATCTGGCCTATTAACATTATTAAAAATAATGCAGGATGTGAGGCAGTGCCAAGCTAACATAAAACTAACTACCTAAACAAGTAACTTGCTAAAATTTTCTAGATCTTTCTTCTACTTTATAGTCACTTATCATGATAATGGTATAATCAGTAGGTTAAAAGTCCAAATTACTAGTTGCTTTTTTAAATTTTCTTTTCCTTTTTGTACAAATGGAAAGACTGCAGTTGGTGAACAAAGAGAAATGGACCATGTTAGACACCCTGTATCTTTTCTAGCTCCAGCTCTGCCATGGACCTCCTTTCCAAAGCCTGCCCGAAAAATTTTAAGAATCCGAGGTGGACCAGACCACTTGCTGCTCCATTCTGGTCTTATTAGGTAAAAAAAAAAAAAAAGGGGGGAAGCAGGGAGGTCAAATGTTTGGCTCACAGGGTCTGCAGGAGACCCCAAAGACATCCATCTGCCAGCGAGTTGGTTTTACTTAGGACAGCAGTGATCTGCCCATAGGACATAGGAAGGGATCCTGGATGACATATTTATCAGGCTGCTCTCCATCACTATTCCCTTCTCCCTGACAGAGAAACTACGTGAGGGCTGACAAATGTGTGGGACAGATTGACAGTCGCCCTGGACACCAGGAGCAGCAGTAGCTTAGTGGTACGGAAAAAGAAACACTTGATAAGAAATCTTCAGAAAGTATTAGAAGAAGACTAAATTTTCAATCTTAAAAATGCAAGAAGATTTAGGTTCACACCAGTCCCCCTGTCACTACCACCTTTGCCTTCTGAGGAAGTTCAGGGAAATCCTGTCCCTGGTTCTGACAAGCAAGATTTCCAGTGATTTTAGTGGGGATCTGCAGTGTCACTCTGCACACTCAGACTCTGTGTCTGCCGTGCTTGCAGCCAGCATGACTGAAAACTACGGGCCAGAAAATCAGCAGATGCAATCTGGTGTAACAGCCCCCTCTCAGTTCAGGATCTGGCCCTGCCTTTGCTAACTGCCTTTTGTGGCTTCACAAAGACATCACTGCGGGCAGCAAATACAAAAGGGTGTGAAGAAGCAGTTTTAATTCCAACAACATCTGATGCAGCTTTCAGCAAGATGGTAATGCAAAACACCACCTGAGAGGCTGCCTTTGCTCTGCACCCCACACAGGACTGTGGCACCTCATCCACATCTCCTATGGTGGTCCCAGGGGAGCAGAAGTCCATGTGGATGCTGGGTACGTGCCCACATTCCTCCATGTTGATGCTATGGATGTGAACACTTCTCCCTACTTAGAATTAACTACCGCCCATCCTGATTTGCTGTTGTTAGGAATTCAGAAAGGAGGGACCTAACCAGACAATGATACAGGGGTGGTTTAGTGAACTGGACTTGAATGCAATAAAAGAAAAAGGAGGGGAGAAGAGAGTTTCTTCCGTGAGAGAGATTTTCACAGCAAAATGAGGGCCATCTGGCCAAGCTGTGGTTTTGTCAGCAGAGATACCAGCAGCACGGCACAGTCTTCCCACCAGCTGGATAACGTAGTGTGTGTCCATGATTCTGGGTGTCCCTCCAACAGCTCACACTGCAGCCCCATGGCTACATCTGCCCTCGCATTGTTTTCCATGCTCCAGAGATTAGCTTCCCAGAGATACGCCTGTCCTCACGTCACCCACAATGCAGTCGTACCCACAGATCAGTTCAAGATTCATCCTTCCACACTGGCTTTTATTTAGTTGTATAATTTCTTCTAAACAAAGCCACCCAGGCTGCTGAGGGAGGTAAAAACAAGTCAGTGCCCTGAAGAGGTTACCAACTGCAGCTTCTCCAGTAACCGGGGGTGGGCTGTGCCCTTTGGGAAGGTGCAGCTCAAACCCAGGGAACTTTTCAAGGCTGAAAAACAAGTCAGGAGAAGACGAGGCTGAGGGGAGACCTTATTGCTCTCTACAACCACCTCCAAGGAGGTTGCAGTAAGGTGGGTGTTGGCCTCTTCTCCCATGTAACTGGTAAAAGGACAAGATGAAATAACCTCAAGTTGCATTGGGGAGGTTTAGATTGAATATTAGGAAGAATTTCTTCACTGGAAGAGGGTCAGGCTTTGAAACGGGCTGCCCAGAGTGGTGGTGGAGTCACCATCCCTGGAGGTGTTCAAAAAACAGGTAAACATGGCACGCTGAGACATAGTTTAGTGGACATGGTACTGTTGGATTGACAGTTAGACTTGATGATCTCAGAGGTCTTTTCCAAACTTAAAGATTATGTGATGAAACAGGGTTTATCCAATACTATTAGAGTCGTGCAGGGCATGACACACTCTTGCCTGGTGCTCTACTGCCCTGCAACCAAACCATTGTCACTCTTCTTCCAAAACCTCCTGGAAAAATGACCACCTGGTTCCACCAGTCTCTTTCCTGGACATTGAGACCAGAACGGAAGAATTTTGGAAGGTCGGGTATTGAGCTTTTTCCAGCAGATTACCATGACATTATACTCTGCCATTCTGCCACCCTTTTTTTTCTGGTTTCACATGTGTGTCTCTAAGAGACAGATGTGTTTGCATGTGTTCATTGAACTCATAGCTCTAGTTCACCTGTCTCCAGTATCAATGATGGCACAGGCTGGAATTGCCAGGCAGACCCAACAGCTGCAGCAGATGTGAATAGCTGAAAGCAACGCACCTTCACTGGACCAGCTGGATATTGCTAGCGTGGATACTGCCTTAGTGCCAGTGCAGAGACACCTCCAGGTCCCCTCCACGTGTCCCTGCACAAGAAAGCAATGGCTGCATGTTGGCCAGGGGGCACAAGCTGAGCAGGTAGCGATCAGCACCTGCATGGGAAATGTGGTTCTGCTTTGGGGTGACTGGGATGTGCAGCAGGGAGGAACCACCTGGCTTCTGGATGTGCTGCAGCTCGACATCCTTTCAGGATCAAGGCCTTCACTACCCAGTCAGGATGTCTAAGATTATGCAAAGGTTGCTTTCATAAAAAAGCAGAAATATCTGGCCCAGGACCCACCATCTCAAAGCAGACAGCCAAGAGACTCACAGCACAGCGTCCCACCAGAAGACATGGCATGCTTGTTTTACACCTACACACCTTAGCAGCATACCTCCTCTGAAGTGAGAGTAAGGATCAGGTCTCTATAATTGTGCTTTTATACAGTAAGAGGATATTCTTCAAGCACTGTAATCAAATTCCAACTCAAAAGAACACGCGCAAAGGAAATAAGTAATCTTCGCTGTGTTTACATTCATTACACTGAGTAACCCTGCACCCGGCACTTCTCAGAACTAAGTTTTGAAGGGCAAATACAGTTTGACCAGGTTTGCTCTAGTGGAAGAAAGAAAAACAGTTTGGGTAAATTAAGAACAAGCCTTAAGCTTCAGCTGCAATCTAAAATTAGGTTTCAAAGTACAAAAAGAATGTAAAGATCCAAGTAATTATTTTCTCTACTTTCATCGTTGATTGCCTCTGTCTTTCCAAACCTCAAGCTGTTCTGGAAGCAAAAACATTAGGAAATATATCTTAAAAGTTTATTAAGTTTATTAAGAAGACTTGGTTCAACTGAAATTGCAAGTTCGTGGGAGAAAAAACAGTCAAATAGGAACAAAACTTCACACAATCTTTTTGTTTTAAAACGAAGAATGGGCCAACTCAACTGTGATGTTCAGATCTGGAGACAGATTTTGGATACTGCAAATGTCTTGGTTTTGGGATCAAACTTTGCTGTAGCTTACTACTGAAGCAGAGCAGTCACAAAGCTTTGACCCCGATCAGCAGGTTAAATTCCTTCTCAAGGGCTACAAAGTCCTCATGGGATTGTGGCAACCAGGGCTCTGCATCTGGTCCTTCTGATTTTCCACTAGTTTTCTCAAAAGCCATTTTGCCTTCAGCTTCTGCAGCGGGGCAGGTAGGTAGCCCACGGAGTTATTGGTGGCAAGAGAAGACCTGGCTTTGATAGTTTCCCTCCAGGCGAGATGAAAGGCAAAGGAGCGCTCACCAGGTGATGCTATCATTATCTGGCAGCTGCCAGGATTGTCTGGGCACATTGCACTGGACTTTCAACTTCCAACAGGGAGCACCGGTAGTTTTTCCCATGTATAATTTGTGACGCATACCCAATGAGTCACTCCTAACAAATAAAGTTCTTCAATGGCAGCAATACCACCCCATTACTCCCCCGAGCATAACAGCAAGATAGTGAAGCCAGTCTAATTACCTCTTCCCCCAACTAATGATCATTCATCGGATTTGAGATGACTCATAGCTGGCCTTTGATCATCACCAGTCCTGTACACAGTGCCTTCCTGGTAGGATGAGAGCAGCAGTGGCTATGCAAAGGACTTGGCTCTCCTGAGAGACTCAGTAGCTGTGATGAGGTTTGCAGGGGCAGGTGGCGGGGGAACCAGGCTGTCCCCATCCTGTGGCGGTGGGATGACATGCATGGCTGAATGCAGTGTACTTGGTTTGATGTAAGATAAATGCATCTCCCCACCGTCAAACTTCTCAGTGTGGTCAGACAGAGGGTGGGAGGCAGCAGCCGGAGGCAGGAGGAAGAAACAAGGCTGCTTCCAGCCTCCCTTGCAGTGAACTCACCACTTCACCTCTGTAAGCTCTAACAACTATGGCAACCAGTCCAGTTACACTGAAAATGAAACGGGTTCAAGGTCCAACATCAAAGGGGAACAGTTTCTATCCGCACTGCTCTCAGAGAGTGAGGCTCCATGGCTAATTTGTGGCTAGCCTGCTGAAAGCCCCCAGGAATTACTCAGCCAGTCTGTTCTCATCAACAAGGAAATTCCTGTCCTTGGGTTTTGGGTTGTTGTTGTGGTTTGGATTGTTTTGTTTTGTTTTGTTTTGTTTTTTTAACTGCTCTGTCTAATGTAGGGGAGTGTTTGGGGCAAACAAAGCAAAGCCCAGGTGACCCTGGGGCCATCTCCTCCCATAGCCCATCACACCCTGCAGAAAAGCAACAGTGGAGCTTAAGATCATACTGGTGCTGGGATTTCGGTAGTGTGGCCAGCATCAAATGCCTGCCCCCCACCTCACCCCCAATTTTTAATAACTGCACGTGCCTAGAGTTTTGGCTATGTCATTCATTAGCCAATTATTTGTGATGAAGTTAAATAAAGGCACTATCACCCTCCACTTGCACTGACTCCACATGTCAGTATCTGAAGCAAAGTCCACAAAGGTCAGTGAGGATACACGGGCCTGAACACGAGGGAGAACTAGAGGAGCAGGGAAAGAGGAAAACCTCATTTGCTACAGGATAACTCCTTACCTACCACAGAGTTCCTCTGTGATTTAATGGAGGATGCTGCTTCGCACCGCATTATGAAGCTGGCTTTTGCTAGTCCTGAGCTAGAGAGCATGGGAGGAGTCCTCACACAGGGGTTCCCACACAGAAGTTCAGGGTTGCATCCTGCTGTATGTTCTGCACTGAGAGGAGGCATGACTCAAGGTTACCCTGCAGCCTTGCTGCAGAGGGGAATTTGGGACATGACTCAGGGATTCTGCATCAGCTGGTCCTCTCTCCCGCTCTGCCCAAAGCAGCATCTTCGGTTTCAGGAGTCTTTGAGCAGATGCCCAGTGAATCCAGGGTTGAAATGGTGCAGCAAGGAAGAGCTGGGAGTTACCTAGCATGCGTTCAGTATCTCACACCGTTGCTCAGTGCAGGGAAGAGGAACGTGCACAGCGGCTCAGCTGTACAGCCCCCAAGCTCCCCTATGGCACAAGGGCCCCCATGTAAAAACATGCTGAGAGAAAAGTAGGATCAGGAGATGGTGACATGAAAGATAAACGATTGTGTCTGTAGCTGTGCACCGTGTTTCTACACAGGATGCTATTGTATTTCCTATTCTGACTCTGAGCCTTTCTCCCCCCACCCTCCTTTTATTTTGTCTAAATGGCAGCGTCACCATTAATTGCAAAGCACTGTGTGAGAGTTCCAATTAAGCAGCTTTCACTGAATGGGTCTAGCATATATTTTAAACCCTTTATGGGGTTAGGGGTATTTTTAAATCTGGGAAGAAACTTTGTTTCCAGCAAAGTACCTTGCTGATAAGACCAGCTCTGTAAATAAAGACAAAACCTGCTTTTTCAAGGTAGGAGTAGTTTGATGCTCAGGGCGAGGAGGAAGCATATAGCTTCACAGCATGTTTGCATTAGTGCCAGCCTCCCCAGTAGCATAAATTGCAGCACTGTAGAGCAGTATTTTACTCTCAGAAAGCAGGAATTTTATCTATATGCTAAGGCAGAGCCATGCCTTTGAGGAAACCATTCAGTTGCTGTTGAATCCAGCTTCTGTTGCAGAACTTCACCGAGGAATTTGGAGACTTGAGTTTTAGACTTTCTAACTGGAAGAAAGATTATTTCTTTTAAAAAGTTGAACTAACACTCATCTGTCTCCCCGAACTTGGTAGAGGCTGCTGAGGAAGCAATGAGACAAATGTTGCAAGGTGCCACAACTGCACTGCAAATATGACAACACTTTGTGTTCCTTTCGAAGTCCGGACTCCCCAAATCTTTACACAAGAAGCTCAGCTGCCTGTGGAGGAAAATTATGTTTCTTCCTCTCAGTTGCAGGGAAGGCTTTAAAAATGCTGGCACAAAAGCTCAAGAACTAGAAGGCAAATGAAAACATGATTAATCACATTGGTTTTAAAGGCACGTAGTGTGCAGACTCCCTAGTGTTGATCCTCGAAGCTGAGGTTGATCCTATACGACTCTCAACACTCCTGCGTACGGAAGTGCTGATTGCTTCAGCAGAACCGGGCTCCTCACACTGCCCAGCTTGAAACTGCATCGCCACCCCTGCAGTGAGCAGAGCCCAACCGCCCCACTGCTGGGACCTCCTGCCTCCCCACAGCAGCTTCACTGGGGCACCTTCTCATGGGCTGCACGTGGTGGGGGTAGGGTTGGGAAAGGCATGTGATTTTCAGCTGTGGCACATGAAAGCAAAGGTGTGGAGCAACAGCCTGTACGGACAGCAAGACAGGGATGAGATAGAGGACAAGCCTCGCTGTATATTATTAACACATCTGGTTAATGCAGTGGATCTGCTGGGAAATAAGCTGCCACAGGATTTTTTAATTTTGTGCATCTAAGCCCTGGTTGCCATCCAGAAAAGGGGACCTTGTTAGCAGGGTCTTGCTACACGTCCAAGACAACAAGGCACAAGGGTTGGTGTTAGCAACATTTCTTCTGGGTACCATACAAAGCATCCAGATGAGACAAGGGAGGCAGAGGCTTCACACCTTTCTCTGGAAAGCTGTTATCACCACCATGCTACTGCCATGCCTTCTGGCTTCATCGCCCACTCTCCCCACCCCCTTCTCTTAGTCTCAGCATCTTTGCTCGAGTTCCATGGGATGGAGTAGCAGAAAGTGATAAGTCAAACATTCAATAAATAGGGAGGGGACCAGGACCAGCAGGTAAATCCATCACAGTTGCTGGTGGCACCTGAGATTGGATCTAGCCATCCCTTGGGGTAGTAGCAGTCTCCCATCTGCAGAATGAACTGAGGAAAAAATCCACCACTTTGGAGAAGGGTACGAAAACCTCTTGGAAGCTTTGGAAAACAGGTATTTTCACTGGATGAACTGCAAAGACCTTTGGACATCATGAAAAGCTGGGATGGATGAAGGTTTAGAGGAGTGGTGGAAGGAATAGTTTGGGATGAGGGCAAATAGAAAATAGGAAGTGGGCACACACCAAAAAAAAAAGAGAGGGAGAAGCATGCCACTAACAGGAAAATGTAACTGAATCTGGAAAGCACCAGCAGTGTATAACCACAAAGACAACATCAATCATTCCCATTTACTTTCACTTATTTTTATTACTCCATCACAGTTGCTGTCCTGTTCCAAAACTGAACAGTTCCTATAAAAAAATTGTTCAGGCAGACAGCCAGTGTCAAAGCTTTTTTATTTTTTTCATTTTTGACTAGAAAATTTTAATTTGGGTCTAGACTGCTTGGAGACAAGCATTGCAGAAAGGAATTCTACCTCCCTCATCTTTCCATAACACCATCTATCTGCCCATCCTATGGGCTCTGCATCATAGCACTTGCCAGGACAGTAATACAGGTTGGTCAACCTTCATGTCGTCAGCCATTCATCCTGGGAGAGAAACAAAACCAAAGAGAAAATGGTCGTGAAGATCCCTGTAAGCTGCAGGGTTGTCTCAGGAGTCACAGAAAAATCGACATTGACTTTTACTGGCTGCTGCCCCCAGCCCATGCTCTACCTGTTGAATCGGGAGGCCTGGGCATCCGGCAGCAGCTCAGCACAGTTAACTCTCCAGCAGCTCCAGCAGCTGTGCTTCCCCTTCCTCCAAGCCCTCCTTTCCTAGGAAATTGAGTATAATAAGTTTCTTCTCTGCCTAGGCAAAGATCAACCTCAGAATTCACAGCATTAAATGACAAATTGTGGCCTGTTCTGCCCTGTCTCTCTGCTGTGCTCCCAAAAGGGCAAGTTCATAAAAAAAAAAAAAGGTGTGGTGAACTCATCTGCATTTGTCTAGTCTAGACACGGATACAAAGCACCCAGGGAGACCTGGCACCCCAGTCAGCCTGCCTGACCCAGGGCTTCCAGAGCACTCCCACCACACTGGGGTTCCTGGCACCCCAGAGAAGGAACTGCTGCCTTGGTGGAGGACCAAGAAAATTGGTGGTGTAGACCAGGCTTCCTCACCCAGTCCTTCAGCCCAGGCCTCAGAAAGGACTTTTGCTTGGCCCAGGACAAGCTGGCTTTGCAGGTGACAGTAGAGGACACAGGCAGAGAGGGAATGCCCTTGCTCTCCCTGGGAGTCTCTAGGTGTGCAGCAGGCTGAGATTAACCCAACTGACCCTGCATTCCCAGGAGACATGAGTCAGAGTGAGTCAGCTCCCATGCGACCGCCCTTTCCGCCCTCAGCTGCACAAGAAACGCTGTATTATTGATGGCAAGCTTAATGAGGAGACGGAAACGGTGATGGAGAACAGCTGTACTCCACAGAGGTGTGCATGCAGGCTTTTGTGCCCAGAAACGCTCCACATCAACTCCTTCACTGCCAGCAAACACAACCTGTGTCCCGAGAAGATTTCTGAACAGGGTTGCTCCTCCTGAGACCTGCCCCTCCAAAAAGAGCTATTTCTTCCCTGTGCAGGATGGTCAGCTTCCCAACAGCAATCTAACCGAGACCCTCTAGGGCAGGCCCTGTCACCTATGAGGAATCACCATCAACCTTCTCCCTAGCTCGTGCTTCCTCCCAGCCAAAGGAGAAAAAAAACCTACCCAAAGAAATGAACCCAGAGAAAGGCTCCAAAGAAATGCACCATCAGATACCAGTTCTGCTCCAGTTCATGAGAAACAGTGAACCCACAGGAAAGAATTAGGAAGCTGAGGAGCACGGCAGGCTTGACCCAGAGACCCACACACCCCACAGATGATAGTTTGTGAGGAGGGCCAGGCCTGTTTTTTAGGATTGTACTTCTGCCTGGTTTAGCACACATTAGTCTATCCAAGTTGATTATGAGCAAGAAGCCCCAGTTTAGCTTCTTTCAACTGGGAAAAAAAAACATGGCAGCTAGGTCAGCGTCCATGAGAGTAAATTTGTGTGAAAGGACGGAGACATTGCCATTAACGACCCTGCTTGGTCTTTCCAGCCAGGCAAGCGGATTTTCTTTGTGGTGGCTGCTGTTGTGTACTGCAGACTCTTTTCCTCTGGAAAGGTGGTAGTTTAAATTGGAGTTAGATGTACAGTACCTGCCAAGTTCAACATGCCTCAGAGACAAACACGGCTCTGTCTGCGAGAGGCCCCGCATTACCGAAACTATGCAAAGGCCAGCTCAGCTATGGAAAACAGCAGGGAGAGGACTTGGCTGTGTGAAAATGCAACCGCTTCTTGTAATGTAGACATAAACTTTTCAAGGAAGGGTTGTTAGAAGGGCACAGAGAAATGTGAAATACAGGCCCGACTGTTTTTTTTTCTTTTTTCTTTTTCTTTTTTTTTTTTTCCAAGAGTTCATTCCCAGTTCTCCTGTGCTGCACACAGGCATTGCTCTGTGCATTGCTGCCCCCACACCAGGGCTGCTCAGCCCTAGGACTAGCAGGTTTCAGCCCTTTCCAGCAGTCACACCACATCAGTGTGGAGCCCGTCTCACCGTGTCCTTGTCCACACTAAGCTCCGTCCCCAGAAACAGGGGATGGAGAAGAACTGGGACCTGTGTGCTCTCTGGAATCTCTGAACTGCCTCTCCTGGGTGCCAACAGAGAGAAATCACAGCACCCCAGGCAATCCCCCTGGTATGTGAGTTTGGAGAAGATCCTTCAGAGGCCAGTTTCAGCAGCATTGATTCCTCCTTTAACACTGAAAAGGAAGAGGCAGAGCACCCTGACCTCCCCCAGCAGACTGGTGAGGCATCCTGGTGGAGAGCATCAGTGGATGCAGGACCCACAACACTTCATGGGAAGGAGTGGCTTGCTCCTCCTTCCCATTCCTGTTCCTGTTTCTTAAGTGGGAATGGCCACAGTTGGCCATCTTCATCTTTAAAGCCTGTGGTAGCACCACACTGAGGTGCCAAGCTCCTATACTCAATGTAAGGCTAGGATCTGTGATAAAAGTCACAGAACCAGTAGCCTGGTCATTCATAAAACCATTCTGCCATCCTCATTATCTACCTCAGCTAGCTAGCAGACCCCACCAGAAAGGTGCCTGCAAGCAAGAGATCCAAACCTCTACAGGCAGAAACCCTTTTAAAAGAGGCCATACGCAGCCACACTACATGAGGATCCACAAAATGTGATGCCACAGGAGACAACCTACAATTTGTGAGTCCTTCTCATTTTAGGCAACTGGAATCAGCGGCACAAAGACCTAATTAACTGTAATTAATCTAAAAGCTCCTTCTGTGGCAATAAAAGATGAAGCTGAAAGGAGGGCTTTTCCAGACTGGTTCATGAACCAGTCCAACAGCACAAAGAGAGGGATGGGGTGAAAAGGAATGTGCTGCCAATGCTAAATCTGTGGCAAAGACCAGTTTTAGGAACACACTGGCAGCTTTGCTCCCTTTTTCTCACAGGACCATTTTATCAACCTCAGCCCTAAATCCTTTAATATTTTCTGCATGAGCAGACAGTGCTCCTGGGCGAAATCCACTGGACCTCAGTGGCTCTCATAGGGCTGGACAGGGCACAGCTCTTGCCCTGAAGGTGTTGGGAAGGGAAAAGAAGGGGAAATAGAAACATTTGGACATGGAACAGCTGTGGTTATGTGCATTCAGATAGTATAAGTTACCAGCTACAGGGACTTAATGAAACACAAAATTGATGGCACTGAAGTCCTGGGCAAGGGCCTTCTGGCAAAATGGTCTGTCCTTGGAAAGGACTGACTCAAAGAAATGGAGACATCCCATGGAAATGTCTAGAAAAGTTTCCTTAGGTGCCTGCCTGGACCCGGTCTTGCCTGACTTGTCTCACTCATTCTCCTTCACCACATGGTTCTGCCTGGAAAAGCGCCAGAGCAGCTCCACCGTTTGAACACCACTCTGCCCAGCTCCAAGGAGGACCATGGTGGATCAGTGTCTCACACCCCAGCTGAGTGCCCCAGCTGTTGGGTAGGTATTTTTCTTCATTACACACCTCCTTTTCCTTCTTTCCCTGCCACCCAGCACCCAAGCAACCCGTCTTATTTTCTCTGCCCATACAACTCCCTCTCAGACTACTAGTAGGTTCAGTTGAATTATTCACTGCAGTCATTATCATTAATCCAGCCTATGTGCTGAGCCAGCCCTGATGGGTGAATATATTTGTCACTCCTGAAGGTTTGCCAAAATAGCCTGGGTGAGCCATTTAGCCTGGGGCCATTCGTAGTAGCTCTTTGCGTTCCTTTCCATTAAAACTCATCTCTCCCATAATGGCCAGCACAAGCCCCGCGGGGCGCTGAAACCCTGCTCTGGTGCTGTTTTGAGAGCCTCAGCACAGGGCACATTCCTCTGACCCAATCTGGCCTTAGCAGCCTATCTGCACTGCCAGGATGGCACAATGCAGTTTGGCAGAGAGCAGCACTGGCTCCCAGAGGCAGAGCTATAGCTCCCCAAATTAATGCTTTCCCCCCTCTATAACTATCACTTAAGTTTAAAATGTTTTTTGGTTCTCTCCAGTCATAGCTTTTCCTGGCTACAGACACCAGAGTTATGTGGATTTTCTGTTTGCTTCTTCACAAGTGCACGTGCAGAGGGGTGGAGAAAATGTACTTAAGTGCCAAAGATTATATTTCTCCAAGTGTTGTAGTAGGTTCTATGGTTACGGTCACGGAGAGCAAAGGAAATGCAAATGCTGAAGTGGCCACAGGAGCTGAAACTGAGCCTCCGTGCATAAGACTGGTGTGTATTTAACATGAGTGGCTGTAGCCCAGGTGATCTCTTTGAAGGTACAACCCGCGCACAGTGCTGAAGCCTAATCTGTTGGGGATGGGGTCACTTCTGGTGATGGCTGCCTAAAAGCTGCACACTGTGTTTCTCGCTTATTTCCATTTCCTAAACCCTGGTAAGGACGTGCAACACCCTCAGTTTCACAGAACCCTTTATAAAGGGTAGACAATGTCAGGACAAAGGGGGAATGGATTAAAGCTAAAGGAGGAAAGGTTTAGATTAGATTCTAGGGGGAAATTTTTTACAGAGAGAGTGGTGAGGTGCTGGAACAGGCTGCCCAGAGAGGTGGTGGATGCCCCATCCCTGGAGGTGTTCAAGGCCAGGTTGGATGGGGCCCTGGGCAACCTTGTGTAGATCCAGGCCTGTAGGTTGGTGGCCCTGCCTGTGGCAGGGGTGTTAGAACTCTATGATCCTTGGGATCCCTTCCAACCCATGCCATTCTAGGATTCTATGATAGTCACCATGTAGCTCATCATTATTTACTAACAATGAGGTATGTGTTTAAATATAAATTAAGCTATTAACTATGCATGTGTATTGCAACCCGAGGGATTCACCCTCTATAAAATGTGGGGTAATGCGGCAAAAAATAACCCTATTAGTGACATATTTGGTGTAAATCCTGATGAGCTAAAAAAGGCCCTCAGCTAGTCAGTCAACTTTTGATTTAAAATACTAACATTTAACCTAGAAAGGGGAAAAGCTGAGCCCAGCACAGTCCCTGCAAACATAAATAAAATTCAGCTGTTGGGATGGGCTTTGTTCAAAAGGAGCCCTGGATTATCCAGACAGCACTAACTTCATTCCTTCAGACTCTATGACCATGAGGATCCCAACATGTGGTGGCTGTTATACGTAATATGATAGAAGAGACAAACTGCTTTAAGCCTCTTCCAAACTTAAGCCTTCAGAAGTCAAAGCTGATTAAACCAGACATGCATTTGCCCCATAAATTTATGGAAAGCAGAAAATGGGTTATTTTCTTTGCTTGTCTCCAGTCTGGGACATGGCCACCACACGCAGCCAGTGTGAGAGATGCAGGAGGTGAACACCAAAGCCATACCTTCCCTGCACACATACCCAAGTCTCCTTCTGACATCTTTTCCCACTCTCTGTTTGCCACAGCCATCCCTGGATGACACAGCCATCCACCATCCTTCGATTAACAAGGGATGGTCAGCCTCACATGTAGCATTGGTTGCAGGATGTACATAGGCAGGTGATTTGGAGCTGCTGAGCCATTTGCAGTTCACCCTGATTTACTTTCTGTCCATACCTTGATAGCAACCACACTTTTCCTGTCTGGAGAGGACTCTGCTTTCACCGTACCTCAGCCAGGGCCATAGAGCAAACAAAAAAAAACCCCATTGTGTGTCAAGACATCAGATTTCAGAGGTTCTGCCTGTAAATTTTTTAGCCTCTGATAATGACTTTTTGCAAACAGGTGATAAAATGCAATTGCTCCCTCCATTTTAAGTGAGAGTGGTGTACGATAAGCACCTCCGAGAAGAAATATATTGTCCCACAGCTCGATATATTCATAGTTTTAGACCTACACGTTGCATTAAATGAGTTGCCATCAATCAGCTAGGAAATGCTTTAGGTCTGTGAAGCGTGCCGTGTTTTAGAGAACCGAAGGATGTACTGCGGAGCCCTTCATCATGAGGACGGGGACACTGCTCTGGGAAACGGTTGTTTCCAAAGATAAAGCCTCATGGATCAAAACTCACCCAGAGAAATAACAGTAAAATAATACTGACACTCCGAAATGGCCCTGGACCAGCTCCCAGAAACACACCATTAACAAAGGCATTGCAGGAAGTCTCTACTTGCTGTACTGCACGGTGGTTTTCTGCTTCCCTCCCTCTTCTCCCATTGAGACAAGCAGTAATTCTGCCCTGGTAGAAAGACAAATATATGTCATGTTGAGACTTTTTTTTTCCTTTTGATAAACAGGCCAATCTTGAAATTTATAGATGCTAAACTTGGTGGCTAGGACTCATATTTGCACAAAAGCAATACCAGCCTTGTGCACCTGATCACCGCAGACTTTTCCGTGCAACTTGGATGTCAATGCAAGCTGGGAATGTATCTCTGAGGGGAGCCAAATCTTTTCTTGCTTTGATCCTGCAGCAGACCTTACTCCAGGAGCAAGGTGAGCGTACCAAGGCAGTGGGAGGTATAGTATAAGCACTGTCCTCTTCCCCCAGCCTTCCTTGTAATCAGAACCCAAGGGTCTATCTCAGAACTCCCTACAAGTTCCAAACGTGTCTTTGCAGGGAAATGATGACAAAATAAATCGAGTGTTGAATGCAAACCCCCACTGTCATTGTAGAAATGCTGCCTTAACACATACTCTCCCTTCAGAGCAGAAGCATTCAGGTAGGAACCACTGCAAACTAGTATTGGTCTGTGTGGACCAGACCTCAACAAGCTTTTGCAGGACAAGACTACAGTCCTGCCAGCACCCTGGTTGCAGTGTGCTGAGCAGGTACTGCTAGAAGGAAAGAAAAAAAATAGCATGGCATTGCCTTTGTAAACCTGAATCAAAGAAAGCTTGTGGAGCCTGATAGACTGAAACCAGAAACGCAAAGCAAAGTTCTCAGCATTGAATGGACACTGGGCAAGCAGAGAAGACTGGCAATGACACAAATCTCCTACACCCCACTGCTATTGTGCATCAACTCCCACTTCAAATATCCAATTATGGACTAAGAGATCCCAGAAGCACATTGGAATTGTGCAACCACAGCCCCAGGTTCCCTGCACCAGTTTTTCCTCTGAGCATCGTAGTGTGACAAACCCCATCACCGCCCACCCCATGGCCACAGGTGCTCCCAGCTGCAGACAGTGGAGCTGGGGATGAGGATGAGGAGGGCCGTGGGAAGGGGCCAGCAGCTGCAGGGAGGAACAGATGGCCTCAGCCTTCCCACAGCAGTTGCAGTTGCATCTGTTTAGAAATTGCTGCAAAGTGCCAATTTTCATTATGCGAAGCACTGAATACTTGTCTGGTGGTAACCACATTTCATCACAACCTACACAAACTGGATCTTGAACGGCAACCTGGAGATTGAAACTCTATTAGCCCGGGGTCTATTTTCAAATCATGTTTTAACCATTCTCTCTTGCTTTTACACCTGAGCAATTTTCATGCAGACAACATCTCTCCCTGCTCAGCCCTGTGAACACGTAGAGCTGAGCCCAGAAGACCAACCCAGGATGAAGTTACAGGCTTTAGAGATGATGGAGGATGTGTGGAGTTGTACCCACCCCTGGCTCTGCAGCAACCCTGCCTGGGGACTGGAGCATGGCTTTAAGGGTAGGGTCAGATGGCTGCACCGTCAGAAACCGTCATGCTTTCAGCCAAGATACGGTATCAGCACACACTGGTCACCTTGAATAAAGAATTACTTGAAAGGAGTTATTCTCACAGGAACAGAACTCACCTTGCTGCCCGTGCTCTCTGCCCGCTTCCAGGCAGTGATCTGCAACCAACTGCAGGAATGAGGGGAGGGTGGATGGTGGGGGGGTGAAGGAAGAGAATTGAATGCTTAAACACTTGGCTGCGTATTATGAAGTGTTTAACATGTAAAATAGGTTAAAAAACACCATGAGGAGGAGAGAATATGGAACAGCAAGTTCATGATTACTTGTATCGTTCTAACATACCTTCATAGTAAAGTCAGAGCACACAGGAAAACCTCATCTTGGAGGAAAAAAAAAAAAAGCAAAGCTCTGATCAGATTCTTGTGTATCCAAGAGTTTTAAGTCTGGTAAAGAATTATGATTAACCTGAATGACAGCATTCGGAGCACCAGGAGAGCTCAGCAAAGCAAATCAGGCTGAACTAAAATTAGCGGCATCTAAAAATTCAGCCGTCTACTTGGCATCCACACACGATGCTTCCCTGGCCCCAGACCCGTCACATCACTCAGCTTTCCCAGTGCCGTCAGCTCCTTGCTTTTCAAAAGCACTGCTGAGCGAATTGCTGCTGTTCACATGCAGCCTGCACCTGCCTGGAGGCAGCAAGCCCAATTGCTAGACACGTGGGGTGCTTTTTTCCCCCAATATTTCTTCCAGTGTTTATTCGCTGATCGTTTTCCAGGCATCTGGAAAGCAAAGTGGGGACTGTCTATCAGTGACAGGATGGAAAAAGGCCCGAGATAATAGGACGAGATCATAGGTCTAGAAATACGCTGGAATCCCAGGTGGCTCAAAATGCACATGAACTGCATCCTGAGAAAAGCCAGGAGCTCTTTACCACAGACCACAAGCTACAGGGCAGTAAGGTGTGAGTTCAGGTCTGTATCTAGAGGGACATAGCTCAGAGAATGAGTGTGCAAGTAAAGTTTCGTTGCTCTGCCCTAGATCCTGTGTGCTCGCTGCATCAGAGCACAGAGCGCAGCTGGGCTCACACTCAGCACCTTTGCAGCTCCGGGCTCGCTATTGCCATGTGCTGCCGACAATCCCATGCCCTTGCCCGGGGCATGACATTGAGCTATCATCAACTCAGTGTGCTAGAAGGTTCCTAAAGACCTTTGTCACTACCTTTCTTCATTAGCTTCCCTGTTCTAATCAGAAAGCACCAACCCACCATGCAGAAATTAATTCCAGCCAAAATTTACTACTTTCACACACCCAGTCTCTTCTCTCAGGTGGCAAGCAATAGGACAAGGGGATATGGTTTCAAACTGCACCAGGGGAGATTTAGGTTAGATATCTGGAAGAATTTCTTTACTGAAAGGGTAGTCAAGTATTGGAACAGGCTGTCCAGTAGTAGTGGCAGAGTCACCATCCCTGGAGGTATTTGACACCATGCTCTTGTTCACAGGGTCTGGAGGGACTAGTGTGACTGCTACAGACCCGTTCAGCAGAAGTAACCCCTAAGTCACCTTCAGTTGGAAACCTTGAGCGCAAACCATGGCTTAGCTAAGAGCCACCAGCATGGATGGAATTCAGTCTGTCATCTCACAGAGCCCAAGAGTGCCTTGTGAGGAGTAACTTCTCCAAGAGAGCATAAAAAGGTGGCTCACAGACCACCATCAGTGCCGACCTTTTCTGCTCACCTTCTCCTGGCAGCGCAGGCTTTTATCAGCTTTGAGAGCAGACTTCCATGGCTACCCTGATGCTCAGCCAAACCAAGCCAGTGGTGACTTAGAATACAATAGCTCTCTTACCCTGCCACAGAACACGAAACATGGACACATTTTATTTTTTGGACCACCAAATCAGACACGTTTTATGGTGCACAAACAGCAAGTAGCATCCTAGAAGCTGATAAACCAACCAAGGTAAAGCCAGGGGAGGACAACAATTTTGCTTGGAGCATGCTGATTAAGAAACAGGCCTAAAAGCAGCTTGAAGCATCATCATTTAGGCCATTACTCCTGTATTTAGGCTGCCTAACATTTTGCAGGATAAACAATGTGTGCTTGTTTCTTGAAATGCTACAAGATGACTATTATTTGCAGATCTCAAATGCAGCAGGTAGAGCCCTCAAGCTAAAGCCATGCCTTTTTCTAGACTTTGGGACTGCTATCCCAATTTTGTTACAGTAGACAAGGCATTAAAAATTAATAACCATTTTGCTCCCACTCCTTCCCTCCTCCTCTACTCTTCCACCTCCCCACCTGAGTATGCCTCAGAAACCATTTAGCACTGAGCCACACAAAGCTTGTGCCTCTTCTAAAGGCACTGGGGACACATAGTGCTAGAGCATCAGTGCCATATGCCACACTGGGGATGTTGGGGTTCAAGGGAAGAGGAAAGTGGGAGGGGGAGCAGGAAGGAAGACAGAAGCAGAAGAACAAGGGCTTTCTCATGGCAGCCATTCTCAGGCCTGGCTTGAGAGCTGCTGTTTGTCATTGAGAAACCTCAATCAAAGGTCTTCCTTTGCAGGAATGTCAAGGAGGTTATGTTAGTCAAACACTTGGGACTTGGGAAATACCAGCTTTCCCAGAACACCTTTTCTTCCACATACACACGTGCAATGAAGTACTGTACTTTTCCACAGGACTCTTGCCTGATCTTTTGCCCAGGTTGGAGGCAAGGGGGATCAGAATCCACACACTGAACACTCACTTAGCACACTTCCTAACTTTTGTAACTGATGGAACCCTCTTTTAGAATGTGTACATGTCACTGTGTTGACACACACTCACACATGGAGACACGCAAGGTAGATATTCAGTGGCCACCAGTGTACAGAGCACTGCTGGGGGCAGGGAAGGCACACAGGTCTGCGCAAGCTGAGATGCAAAGTCCTGTAGCAGACAGATAACACATCTCCCACGCAGAGCAGTGCTACACCTATCAGCTGAGTCACAGGGTTTAGGAACCCAGGTGACTATTTCAATCCTTGAGCTCTAGCATTATTTCTGGGAGGCCTGGGAACAGGCAGCACAGTTACACGGGACACGAGAAAGCAGTGCTTGCTTCTGTCATCTTCCCATCAGTGGCTTGGGCCAGTTATTTCTCCACCAACCAGCAGCAATATTCCTCCCAATCAATGCACTGGATTAACAGGCAATGAAGAAATGAGCTTTCCCTCCTGCTCCGCATGCTTTAAAGAGAGGGCGGTGTGGGGCAGAAACATGTTACCTGACAAGACCAGACGCTCGCTGTGCATCAGCCTCTGGCAGATTGCAACCTCACAAATTTATTTCAAGCTACAGATATTTTTCCTGCTTTTACGGAAGCAGTGCCAATGGTTTGCTGACAATGTCCTCTCCTGTAGCAATGAGCCACCCAAGTCCCCTGGTAACCTTAGTTTCCTGCCTGGATAAGCACAAATCCTGTAATCAGGAGGCTTTGCAAAGGCCCTTGGTGGTTTCACTGCCTAGGGACAGAAGGCAGATAAGCCATGAATCCACAGGTTTTGTACAGACCATTTTCAGCTTTTCCTCTCTGGGCCACACAGACCTTAGCCTGAGGCACTGCTATTTAAAAATCCCAAACAAAAACCAAACAAAAAAACAAATTAAAAAAACCCCAAAAAAATCCAAAAAACAAACCCCACAGCCCAAAAAAACAAAACACAAAACACAAACCAAACTTAAGCTACTCAACAGATTTGTTGGCAAGATAGGGATCTCACAGTTAATTCCGTCTGGGTACTTGATAGACGTACTGATGTACATGCATGTTTTTATTTACAGAAGACTGGCACACCCATGTCTGGCTGACTTCATAGCCTTTGTTCCAGAGACCTGGCAGGGCTCTCTGAAAACAGGATCCCACATTAAAACCTATTATTCTATTTGCAAATAATGAGGTTTAATCTTGCTTCGGTAGGTATCCAGAGGAGTAAATTCTGACTGTTAGTGTTCACAGCTCGTGAAAAGCAGGAGAGGTGTGAACACAAGATAAAGCAAGCATATTTTTAAGTCAGAGCAAACACTCACAGAAAACGCACTGCATTCTCCCCGCCTGGCAACCGGAGAGTGCAGCGGGCTGCTCTGTTTACCCTGGAACGGAGTGACTCCCATCTGTGCAAGAGTTAGACAGGGGCTCACAGAAACGACCGAGTCATTTGTCACAAATAATTTCAGAGATTTCTGCCTTTGCAGCTTGCAGTTTGTTTGCAAGCAAGGTTCTTTTTTAAACAAACTTCCCCTGTAATCGTAACTGTTTGGCAAACGCACGCTGGGCAAACAAATTTCAGCCTCCCAGTTGTTCGCAAGCTGTGTCCATGTGCTGTTATTAGTTCTGTTACAGAGTGGTGGACTCCAAGTTTCTGCATGAGAAGGAAGAGTTCCCTCTGGGCTGGGCAGAAGCAGGCAGCCCAGCCTGGACAAATGCGCATAGCCACCACCACCTCTGCTCTAAGACAGGTCTGCTGTAAACTCCAAGGCACCCAGGGGTAACTGGTGCTGTTGTGATAAGTGCTTACGATATTTTTCACCAGTGAATCACTTATTTGCTGGAAAAAAAAAAAAAATTAAAAAAATGCAGTTTCAGGGTGGCCAAAGCTATTTGTAAATTCAGGCAGCTCTACTCTGCATCTATTTGAACATTTAGCAAGCCAGAGACAGGCAGGCTGAGGGCAAACTGTTCCAGTTGCTGCTGATTGAGGTGAAAAGGTTACCCCTCCCAAGCACACTTCACTGTCCTAGCCTCTCCCCATGCCAGCTGTAGTTCTCACATTCACTCTTTTAACCAATTTAAACAGTTTTATTGCTTCCATACTCAAACCTGTAAGTTCTCCAGCTTAATAAAGAAATAAAGAACATGCTACTACTAATTTTATATATATTTTTTTTATTTCCTAGACCTTTAATCATTACGCGATTGACAGTAGATTACATATAGTACATATAGTGAATTTACACAGAAGTATGAACTGATGACAAGGACACAGGGAGAAAGTTATCACAGCCAGCCATGGGCGGAGAGGAGACAATAAATAATCTGGACCAACAGCTGGAACAGGTCATCAAGGTCAACAGCTGGAACAGGGTTTCAAAAGGAGAGCAGGCAAATTCATGGAAAAGAAATACCTTGTGTGTTAGTAGTACATAGAAAATGCATCTGACTCAGAAAATCCCCGAAGGTAGTTGAAGGCTGTGAGCACACTCAGGAAATGCATACTTGACATGCATTGAAGTCTTCTCCAGGCAGTCACATCTGGCCACGACTGGAAGCAGGACACAGCACCAGGCAGATCCTTGGTCTGGCACTAGAGAAATACTTGACACCTGGCTAGACAGATGCAGACCACACATCTGAGGAGCTGGGCGGCTTAGTTCAAATCTCTGCTTCCGTTCCAGCTGAGGAAGTCTGGTGAAGAGACTATTAATCTGTGAAGTAATGAGGTGGGGCTAGACCGTGGGAAGGAGAGGGGGAAGATGGTAATGGGCCTTCAGTGCTATCTGCTACAGCTACTCCCATTGCATAGTCAAACAGTGATTTTTTTTTTTAAGGATCCTTAAAGACCATGAAGCAAGGCCAGATAACTGTAAGGACAAGTGATGCCAAAGTAAGAGGAATATAAGCTGGTGACAGATCTGTTTTCTACATCTCCAACCAAGAATACGGGTGTCTCTGTGATCAAGTAGCATTTGCTAATACATTTTTTCAATGAAGCACTTTTCTAGTCCTTAGAACCTCTCCAAACAGTTTTACAAAAGTAATATTGCCTCGAATTTTTAAGGTCAAAAAGACCTTTTTTTTTTACTTTTTTATTTAACAAAGGCTGGTGGAGCAAGTGGGATAAGTGACAGCATCTAGATTTGATCTGGATCATTAATACCGACTTCTAAAGAAGGCAGTTCACACAGGGCAGGTGACAGGATCAAATATATTGTTGAAGTGGGCTCAAGAAGAATAAACATCTGTTCTCCTTGCATCCTGAAGCTCTGCAGAGCGTGTAAACGGCAACACTTTCATGTCACTAGATCAGCCATTTGAAACAGTCCTGGGACCAGTCCTTTCAGAGGTTAGTATGGCTCATTCACAGTCTCCCTGCAGGGGAATCACAAGGTCTTTTTCTAGACGTGCAAAGAGAACTAAAGCACCACTTCTCAAAAATACTGCAGTCACCTGAGTAGTTTGTATTTGGACCCTGCCAGGTAAATTTGAGGCTAGTGAAATGTATGTTGTGGGCTACACATCTAAAGCCAACAAAACGTGTTCTCATATGGCATGATGGAATTGAGTTGGTGAAGTATTAGAAGTATATTCAGTCCTTGACATCATATTTAACCTCTCTCTGGCACTGGTGAACCTTTTAACAGGTTTTGCTCAGATGTGAGGACATGAAGAAGAGGTGAAAGGTTTGGTAGAAACCTTAGGTTAATCTCAGTCTGTGTTCAAGTCATGCAGCTTTAGTTTTTGAAAGACATTTTGGACATGCACAGACAAACCTTGAAGGACCTGCAGCTTGCACTGAAATACTGAAAGCCGGGTACCACATCAAGACATGAACTAGACAAAACCCATGCCTCAGGCACTGGTCCTATGACCAGTTTGCTGAGTCAGCCTCATGGCCAGCCTCCCCAGGGTATGTGAGTTCATTGGCCATTGCAAAACCAGTGCCCAAAGCCATGACGAATGCCTGTCTTAATGGAGACAGTAGGAAGCCTGTGATTTGTGTTGTGGTTTCTACAGGAAAATGTGTATCCTCCCGTGCCAATTGCTGCAGGCCCTTCCCAAGGGTCTTTGCCCAGTAGTTAGACCCAGAAGTGAACTAGCAAGGATTGGCATAACAAAGGAGGTGCGCACCCAGCACCATCCAGAAAACTCCCATGAACTGCAGGCACAAAATTTTTCTGTCATGTTGCACGCTGAGGATTTAAAAACTTTCTCCAGATCTGATTTATCTTCACTAATGGTGTCCAGAGCACGGCACGATACTGACCCTTTCTCCCTGACCGGTATGGTGGTGTGTGTCAGGCAAGTCCCAGGGGCAAAGAACTGTACAGCCTACACCCTCTTGCCTGCTTCAAGGAACAGACTAAACCATGCCCCTCATTCCTAGGAGGACCAGCCCTGCTGGTGGCAAGAGCTGTTAAACCCTTTGGGAAGATGCTGTGAACAGTGTTAGTGGCCACCCTTGCACATGGGGATCCTGACTCGTTTACTACACCTCAGCTCCCGTGCCTCATTCAGTAAGAATTCATTAATTCATGGGGCAGATTCTTCCAGTCACAAACCCTAACAGTTGGACATAAATTAAGCCTGAATTGGACCCAGGCCAAGAACATCTGAGTAATCCAGCCAGCCTAAGCAAGCTCCCCCAAGATGGGAAATCTCAGTGAGAGCCTAGGAAGAGATTAGAAATTAAAATAAACCCAGGCACCATGATGTGCTAGTGGGATGGCCCAGGAGAAATGAGAAGGCATTAGAGACTCTAAAGCCCACTGCCTGTAAAGGCTGTTATAAACACAAGTTGAAGTATGAGGGGACCTCAGTTGTGACCAGAACTTCTTAAGAAAGCAAAAAATTGTGTCCTTTGGGACCTATGGTTTATTTTCATGGCTCTGCCCTATGGCATCTTCAGCTGTTGCCTTTCCCTGAGTACTGATGAGACAACAGGAAAGGAAAGCTAATGAGTCCTGTGCGTAAAAGTGCATGCTCAGCTTGAGCTGCAGCCATCAGGTACATTACCCTCTTACCACAGAACACACTAACACCACACCTGTCCTCAAAGGGAAAACTACAGTAAAAAAGGTATACTGCCATGGTCCAGAGGTACATCCTGAAGTTGGAGAGACCATGGACCCTTTCAGTAGTGTTTCTCACAGCCTAAAAGAGTGCCATAGGTGTCTGACCAGGGTGGCGGGGACTTTCACCAGGATTTTACCATCTGTTTCTTCACTCAGATCTCCTTTTTCTCCTGTGCGACAGTGATGCTCCTGAGGTCAGAAGTGTCACCTCTACAGTGTAACTCCACTGACATGACTACCTTGCTGAGGACAAGGGCGGGCCGAGACACTTTCATCCCCTGCAAAGGCATCACTGGCTAACGATGTGCAGCCTGCTTCCCATCAGAAATCCCCCGAAAAGCCAGAGCAGCGTTTCTCCTGCTCACACACAGCCACATCCCAGTCTAACATAGTGGCTGCGCAGGATGAGTAAACCTCTAGCAAAAATACCTTGAGCTGTCCTTACTAGGCTGTCCTGCAGCACCTTGAGGCTCATCAAGGCTCTGGGGTATGGGAAGGTGGGCAAGCATAGGAACCATGAGAAATCTGAACGCAGTCAAAGGGGACTCGTATCAGAAGTAAGAGGATAAGGACCGCCAAGCTTTTAAGAGGAATTGGAATTTAATGAAGTGATTGAACAAAGAAATTGAAAGCCTCCTTTGCCTCCTGCAAGGGTCGAACGATCTGAGCAATACTTGGCTTGGCTGCATCACAGGGTTGTTATTTAATTTTAAATAACTTGGAAGCTTTCAATGTACTTCATAATTCTATTGACATTTATGATTTGAGATACTTAATTCTGAAACACAAACACAACACAGATCTGTCTCTCACACAGGAGAATTGGGAATCAGTGCCTGCAGCTCTTTCATGCAGCAGATCTAGGTCCTACTTGCCATGGACCAGCTTTTACCTACCTCCGTCACTGATACTGGACAGGGACCTTGCACTTTGCAGAGCTGAGTTATTAAATCCTAAATAATTTGATACCTTTAAAATTGGCTTTTTTCACATTTACCTGTGAGCAAGGCTGTGACTCTGGTCTTATTCCTGGAGAAAGCCCCCACCCTTCTCATGATGTGCTTAGGCTGGGATCCTTCCTCCCATGAACCTGGAGCCACAGCCACATCATCCATCCATCCATCAACAGCAAAGCTCGCTTGGCTTGGCTTTCTCTAGGCCCCTGACTGCATGGGAGCACCAAGGACTCGACATCCCAGGCTCACTCCTGGCTACCCCAGCGCACCTGCAAAGCCACAGGCGCTCTGTGTGTTGGGGTGTGTGCACACATTTACTGTACAACTAAAACTGGCCAGGTACTCTTGGGTCATTCTTCCTCTCCTGGCAAAAGGTGCCACAGAAACCAATACGAGAAATGTTGGTCTCGTTAAGTCTCATATTAGGACCAACATCCAGTTCACAGATTGCAAAGCTCAGGTCTGTCCACATGCGAGGGCAGATGTTGCCAGTAATCAAGCGCATTAAAATGGAAGAATATATGTGGCAAGCCTGAAATTAATTAGGGTCTGATTTGGCTGCCATTACAGGCATGCAGTTCCCATTGACTAAACAAGATGCTGTGCCCTCAGAACAGACTTTAGTCCTTAATTTTCACACTGTGAAATTGGCGCCAACATTTCAAAGGCATTACAGTAGCTGGGAGCTTGACCTTTGGTCTCTGCTACCAAATGTATTTTCAGAGTGTGACCAATTTGTAAAGCCTAACATTACACTCATTAGTTAGTGAATGAAGAGCACTTTGAAGATCAGAAGTGCTGTTATTATTTCCATATTTTTGCAAAGCTGAAGCTCCCATGCTGAAGCCATGTGTGTCAAATCGAAAGCATGACCTCCAACGCTTTCTCTCTGAGCAGACCCTCCCCACGTGCCCCCGTTGTTCTGCCTCCATCTGTGGTTTCAAGATCATTTTGTAAAGATGCAACCAGCGATGTGGCGGTAATACAGGGCTGGTGGAAGAGGCATCCAGACAGGATGGCAAAGCAAGCTGTGATTTGGATTTCACAACCATATTAGGGAGCAGTAACCTAACAGCTGAATCAGTTGTCAGCAGAGATGGACGATGCACTGGAGACCAGCAGTGGATTGCTGCTGCTCCAGGATGGCGGTCTTGAAGTGATGAGGGTGGGTGGGACCAGGGAGCAACCAAAGATAAGATAAAAAAGGGAAAGAGAGGAAAAACATACTCTCTACTGTCTCACATTCAGCCACATGCCTGGTTGGTGGTGTGTAATGATGCACAAGCATGGGAAAGCAGATGAATTGCAGATTTGGACCAAGTGAAAAACTCAGAAACCTCACGCTTTACACAGGGAGACAAGGCTTTGCTGAAATCCCCCCTCTGAGCTCCCACAGCTGCCCTGCATGCCCATACAGCCAAAGGGATGTAGCCGGATGGGAGCTGGAAATAATCTAGAGAATAGCAAAGCCCATGGGATTTTTTTTCCACTGATTTTTAGCAGACTTCCAGTCAGACCCTGAGCAAAGCAGAACTTGTGTGTTTGATACCAAATTCTGCTCTGGCTCCAGAGAGGAGGAGGAGCATCCAGGTAGAAAAATGGGAAAGATAGGAGGTGAAGCTGCCTCTTGGGGTTTTTTTTTCCTCTTCTGTAAAGCTTCTGCTGTTTCATGAACTAGCAGGTGCAGAGGGAAGGGCAGACAAAAAGGGCCAAATCACGACGTGAAGGAAGAATTTGCAGTGCCGAGACAGGGAAAGCATGCCCTTTGCAAGAGAGCATTTCTGATCTGCAGGCACACAAAGCCTTCATAATTGCCAGAGTCATTATTTGCTGTAGATGGCAGAGAGACATGACAGGTACTGCAGGACACATAATAAGCTGGAATGAGCAGTGATGTTAATCCAATACCATCAAAGATCGGGCTCATCACAGAATCCCATTTAGAGTCCACAACAGCAGCCCTGATACCGCTAAGGAATATGTTTCATCTAAGTGCAGCCATCACTCGGCGCGAGCTTTAGTCCGCAGCTGTATGTTTGCCATCTCCCTCTCTGCTCCCAGATGCTGCAGCTACAATTTACCCACCTCGGTTTACCCCAACCACGTACCCGACCCACTGTTTATTAGAGCCCGGTTGCCTGCATTTTATTTCACCGCCAGAACTATCTCAAGTAATGAGGAGGCCAGTAACCACCTTAAACAGCATGTGCAAAAATTCACTTATCTTTCAGCCCAGCTTCCAAGGCTGCAGGTGCTGTGCTGCTCTTGTGCACTTAGGGGTTGTAAGCTGAGTTTCAGCTCTCAGACATTTTCTATTTATCGTGATTCCCAGATGCAGCATCAGTGAACACCCCAGCATACCTCCTCGCTTCTACAGTGTGCCAGGTAAGGAGAATATGTCTAGACAGAAGGCAAGGCTGAAGCTAGGGATAATTTTTCCTCCAGCAGCCCCTTGACAGCTTTCAGCACAGGAATGACAGCTAGGGATTTATGGTTGGGTTGCCGAGTCCAAGCAGACAGACACCTTACTCAGGTGCTTTTGTGGGGTTGGGAAGACATAGGAGACAGCTGCCGAAACAGCACGGTGTGGGAGGACATGTTTAGTCAGAGCTTTGTGAGGCACATTCCTGAATGAATGTTTATTAAATTCAAATTTGACTGCACAATTTATGGCCACTAAGCCGGATACGAGTGTTCCTGCACCAAGGAACCGAGGCTGAGCTGCAGTTGACTTTGGTGGAAATAGTGCCCAGTGTCTTGAGCTCTTGTTACCTATTTTTAGCACTTGAATTTTGCACTGCGGTCCCTGTGAACTTCGCTACTTTGATAGTAACCAGGGTGCTCCATGTGAACGAAACGAGAGAATAAAGCGACGACAACTTTTAAGTACTGCTGTAGGGGAAGCTGCAAGACACAGCAAAAAGCACACGTGAATTTATACCAAAGAATTTAATTAGCTGACTGCTTATTTAGAGACTATGGCAGCGCAGCCTAACAGCCCTGGCATCCAGAAATCCAGTAGCAGAGAGCTGCTTTGGGTATGCAAATATACCACAGTACTATAAAACCAAAATGGGACTTGTTTTACCACATTTCTGGAAAATAATGCCTTTTACTCGGCTCCTAAAAAAGAAGAATGTGCCAAATTTCTGTGACTACAATTATCTGCCCGTCTCGGTTTTGCGGCTCTTCTGTTTATTGGTTCTTCTCAAGGAAATCCTGTTCAATAAGGGCTCAACTCTGCCTTGAAAACTTGATTAACCTCTACAGGAAACACTTAGAAGAGCGTCTGAATAGCCAAGGACAGATAGGGGATAACTGGAAGGAAACGCGGAGAGAACAGCCGTAAGGGACAGCTATTTGTAGTAGGGAAGTACCAACCACATCTTGGGGTTCAGATACCAGCCCACTCCTTCAGCTGCACACTGGAACTCAACCTCCTTACCTATGACTGATACTCTCATGCTTTAAAAAACTTGCAGCACCTGGAGCATGAAGAGAATTTTCAGAAGATTTACAATAATATCCGTTACATGT
This sequence comes from Hypotaenidia okinawae, assembly GCA_027925045.1. Lineage (NCBI taxonomy): Eukaryota > Metazoa > Chordata > Aves > Gruiformes > Rallidae > Hypotaenidia > Hypotaenidia okinawae. Next base: position 48,549,850 of record BSDF01000002.1, on the reverse strand, counting down.
ATTTTAACACAATTAAAAATAAAGACTAGGTCTGTACAACACTTAGCACTTCTGCCAGTTCTCTGCTCAATATTCTCACACAGTTAGAAATTAAACTCTTGCGTGCCCAGACTGTATTTGAAGACATTAACTTGCAACATAGCCAAGCCAGTAATGATTTATATGAACAAGATGATTATATAGGCTGCTGCCAGGGTCTGCTCGGCAGGTCAGTCGCTTCCATGGCTGCCTGGTAGTTCACACAGAGATGCTTGAAAAAGTACCAGGTTGCTCTGGGCTTGTCACCAACACAACAGGAACTTTCAGAGGGTCAGCTGCTGTAGTCACCCCTGCAAATCATCTGAGTCTTTTATCAGTCCTTTATCACCATGGACCTCAGCTGCTTCGCACCCAGGTGACTCAAAATACCTTTAAGTGGAGCAAACCCTCCTTCACAGAGCTCTGCTTTGCTGCCCAATTCGCTGTCTGAAGCAAGCTTTCCAGATATCAGAAAGAACTGGCTACACAGGTGAAGATAGGAAGGTTTGCCACCCATTCCATTAACTTGAGGGCTAAGGGATCTCCACAGTCTTGCTCTGTTAGCGCTCAAAAGCAGATTACAGCCCTTTCAAATGGTACCCAATCCCTAGGCTGGGAAGACCCTACTTCTGCTGGCTGTAGCTTGAAGAGGGGCTACCATATGCTTACACCAGAGCCACACCACTGTACAAGAAGGGACTTGACCTTTGACTGCTCTGGATCAATTTTTCTTTTGCTTGCAGATTTAGATTTCCTTTGCAGGGCAAAGTTAGGATTGTTTGGCAGATCGAACCTGCATCTTTCTTGCAGCAACATACAAAGCTTTCTTTCAGATACACCCTCCACCACCACCACGCTTTTTATCCTTGAATTGCTGAAATAAACACTCAATTTCAAAGACTTTGTCTTTGATTTATTTGGGGCCAGAGGAACTGAACATGTATTCAGTGATAGTGGCACCATGGCCCCTGTGATTTGAAGTCTTCTTCAGCCTGTTAGATCATCAGAACAACGGTATTCTGCATGATTTCAGATAAAAGCCTGTGATGTGCTGTAATTTCCAGGAAAACAGTTATCTTTATTAGAAATATTTCCTTAGGTCAGTGTTCAAGACTTCCAGGGCGGATTGCATTGCCAAGACCAATGTGTGCATTTAAATCTGTGAGCAGGTCTCTTCTAAACAACATCTTGCTGCCTGACCCCTACCATGCCAGTAAATCCCACATGTCTCTCAGAGCTTATGTGTCACCCTGTGAAAGAGGGAAAGAATCAGTAGCTGCAAATACAGATTCAGAGGCCTCAGGCACGTACTCATATAGCTCTTTTCACTCTCAGGAGAGAGCAAGGTTTAAGCAAAGGATCGCTTGTATTTCTTCAGGCTCTCCCATTGAGAGCAACCTTCTCTGCCACCCCCATGAAGGGCTGTCTATGAAATTTGGAGTCCGTGTGGGCCAGCCCTCTGTGTTTTGGGTGCACATGGAGAACCGAGTGGACGTTTTTACTTGGCAGTGACCAAAATCTGGTTTCTGAGAGTCACAGATAAGCACTGAGTCTTAATGGATAAAGTTGTCTTTGTTCCCCTGTGTTCTGACCCTAGCACCTGCTAAACACTCAGGAAATAGGATCAGAGCTCACATAACTATCCATACCATACCCACTCACCCCTTCTACTCCAAACTACTTGAGCTGCCAAGGCTTTCAGAAGGCTTCAACCATACCATCTCGGCCACCTTCTCTAAATGAAAGCTTTGCTAATAGATTCAGACTCCTGCTTGACAAGCAGAGAAGCTGGCCTAAACCATGAAGGTTGGTTGGTTGGTTGGTAGCCCTTTACACCAGGAGGTTTCTACTTTGAACAGTGCTGGGCCACATTGTCCAGATGTCAAACTTGAAGGCTCCTGCCTCCACTGCCCAAGCAGTGAGCAAGGGGCTCTCCCCTGCCTCCCCCAGGCATGATGTGCTCTGATCCTGAGGACCTCAACCCCCCATCCTGCCCACCTTCACCTCACCAGCAGTGCAGTGTGGCTTGTGTTCTTTATTTTTAATGACCTCCTGTATGTGAGCCGCTTTACACAATGGAAAGTCCGTTTCATGGGGAACAAGTTAAAGCACCCTGTCAATAAAGCCAACAGCAGCAGGAGAGATGCATTAAGACAGAGGAAGGAGTAAGTAGGGACAGGTTAAAATTGGGAGGGAATTATATTTGAAAGTTGTAATCCAGGCCCTCCTATTGTGCAGGTGTTCACATTTGTCCTTAAAACCTTTATTTATTACCTGCAATCACATTAAAATGGTCAAACCATGGTAAAACTTTCCAGAAAATGGAGTTTTGGGAAGAGCAGAAGCATCGGGAAATCCAATCCAAATGTAATTGTTCCAAGTCCCACAAAGGGAGCAATTTTATTTTTTTTTCAGTGTCGAAACATTAATTTTCAACTTAAGAAGTGTTTAATTCCTTTCAACACTTCTTTCTGAGATGGCATTTTTCATTTAAAAAGCATCCTAAGTTACGAGGAAAAATGCTAGGCACCCCAAAGTAAATATTTTCCAAATAAAGTGTTACAGGTCAACCCAAAATTATTTTTCTGGTTTTGTATTTTCCCAGAGAGCCTAATAAAACCTTTCAAAACTCATTTTTTTTTAGTCCAGCCACTGCCCAGACAAACCCTAGATTTTCCAAGTTTGACTTGCACAAATATTTCCACCATCAAACCCATGTTTAGCATTTCCAGCTTCTCTGTGTTTATCACACATAAGATGGGAGTTGGGCTTGTTCAGCCTGGAGAAGAGAAGGCTCCAGGAGACCTTATTACAGCCTACCAATACTTAAAGTGCTCCTAAAGGAAAGTGGAAGAGGGACTGTTCACCAGGGAGTGCAGTGACAGGACAAGGGGCAATGGCTTCAAGCTGAAAGAGGGTAGGTTTATATTAGATGTTAGGAAGAAATTCTTTCCTCTGAGGGTGGTGAGGCACTGGCACAGGATGCCCAGAGAGGTTGTGGAAACCCGATCCCGGGAAGTGTTCAAGGCTAGTTGGATGGAGCTTTGGGCAGCCTGGTCTAGTGAAGGTGTCCCTGCCCATGGCAGGGGGTTGAAACTAGATGATCTTTGAAGTCCCTTCCAACCTAAAACATTTTGTGATTCTATGGATTTATCATGGAAGAACACATAGTCCTCATACTGGCTGCAAAGGAGCAACCTGTCACAACTACTGTGGGAAACAGGGAGAGCCAAGAGGATATTTTGGACAGGAGTAACAAGTATTTTCACAGCAGGGAGATTAAACTATAAAGCCTGGTCGAATTAAGAATAAGGCTACTTTGTACCACCCAAAGCAGTGGAGGGGCCACCAGAAGCCCACTGGGCCTTCTAGTGGGGACAAATGTGGCTCTGATGCTGCCACAACCTCAAGAGCACCTTCTCCATCCACACACCGCCATGCAATACTTGTGCCAGGTTTTTCTGACTCAGTGATGGTTGTTGGGTTGGGTTTTTTCTACCCTGAGCTCTCAGATGTCACATCCAGGGGAGGTGGGGGGAAGTAGGGAGGAATCAGTTAATTGCTTTTCTTTTAAAAATTGGGAAGTTAAGCTTATCTCTCTGGCTGCATGTGGGGAGCTATGTGTCCTGGATGAGTGAGCTGACAAGAGATGGTTTCTAGGCAACTTCTGCAAGCCATGTTGGAACAGGAATAGGAATTAAAAATAAAAACAAGACACAAGCAAGTCAAACAAAACAAGTAGCAACTACTCCACACAAAACCAGTTCTGACCGACTCATTATGTTTGTGAGAGGTCTTTTGTGGGATTAATATTGCTTTACTGTTCAGGGGAGAAAAGCTGGCACAGCTGTGCCAGCAATCTGTGGTGAGACACACGATGAACGTGTTTATATAGACAACATACATAGCTAGTGTGTGTGACGAGAGGCCTGTCGTGCCACATCTGCGCAATGATATTACTTGGTAGCTGAAATGCCACAACCCAAGTGTTCCAGGCATGGGACTGCATACATTCAGGGGCTGGAAAATTCTGTCATTCACTCCAGTCCTTTCCTCTTTCCAAAAGGATATTGTTTTCTATCTATCAATTAATTATACCTCTTTTTTTAAGGGGGTGGTAAAGTTTAGGCAAAAAGTAATGTACTTGGAAGCTGTCTTTACTTGTTTGGGGGGTAGACTCGATGAACTCTTGAGATCCCTTCCAACCCCTGCAATTCATGTCTCATCATTAGGAAGGACATTGTGGTGCTGGAGAGGGAGCAGGGAAGGACAACTAGGCTGATTAGGGGTCTGGAGAACAGGTCTTATGAGGAGAGGCTGAGGGAGCTGCGGCTGTTCAGCCTGGAGAAGAGAAGGCTGAGGGTACACAAGGAGGTTGTAGTGAGGCAGGGGTTGGCCTCTTCTCCCTAATAACTAGTGACAGGACAAGAGGGAATGGGTTCAAGTTGTGCCAGGGGAGGTTTGGATTGGATATTAGGAAAAAATTCTTCACTGAAAAAGTGGTGAAGCATTGGAACAGGCTGCTCAGGAAGGTGGTGGAGACACCGCCCCTGGAGCTGTGTAAAAAACAGGTAGACATGGCACTTTGGGAGATTGTTTAGAGGTTATGGTGGTGTAATGCTGCTGGTTGGGCTTGATGATCTTGAAGGTCTTTTCCAACCATAATGATTCTATGATTCTATCTGCTTAAGTTATGCTGCAGTATCAGAAATCGATTGCTGTACTTTTTTTCGTCTCAGCCAAAGTTTCAGTATTAAGATGATGTGATCCCATTCCCCTCAAAATTTATTCTTTGAAAGTCTTCATCAATTTATTGAACTACAAAGGTCTCAGACAGAACATAACCTCAGCCGTGTAAATCCAGAGTTGCATCATTTTTCCAGTGTCAGAGTAAAATTTAGTCCTCGGTCTCAGCTGAAAATTAATGGTTTCACACCTCACTGTCAACTTTGTTTCTGAGCTGGCATAACAAGGGGTATTGGATGCAGTGCCTACAGTCTTCTCTTAAGTCATGAGGGGCAAGGAATGCCTTCCAGGGATTTTAATTATCGGGATCCCATTCTGCTCCTGCATTTGCCGGTGTGAATGAAAAGCAACTGCCAAAGTCTGAACTTGACTGAGATCAGGGAATTCGCATTGTCAAATAAAATTGCTAGCAGGTATTTAAAAAGACAGAATCACCATCATTATTCCAAATGATCTGTTCAGGTTTCAAGAAGGGGGATACAAAAATCAAGTGAAGTGATAAATAACCAGGCCTCCAAAGCAGTTTAATTTACAAATCACCTTTTTTTTTCCCCCTTAAAGGTTGTGTGGCACCATTTGTCTGAGTGTAAGACCATTTTCCCCCAAGAAAGTAGTTATAAGCAGTGACACTTCACAAATTTTGTTGTTAATATGAAGTCAGAGCATATCAAGGTTATGGTTAGAAAACAAAATCTCTAAGCCTAACTCAAGCTTTTCTTCCAGCTATAAAGAAATCATCGATCAGCAGCACTCCTGGGCTTACTTCCAATGGTTATGGACCCAACACTGGCTTTAGCAACAGTGCGTTTCCTCTGCAGGAGAACCCAGAACAGCATTCCAGATACCTCACAACACTTCACATGTAGCCAACTCCTGACCCCTCACAGCTTCTGGGAGCCAGGCTGTGATGCTGCTGATGGAAGTGAACTTTCCTCTGGGGATCAGGCTGTGCTGGGTCAACACCTCTGGCAGTGACACCCTTCTGGCCCCATCATCTCTTGCCAAGGAGAGGGCCAGGCTTCCCTGCTTTAGACACCCTATGCAGCAGGACCTTGCTGGTTGTTTCCATGGCTGCTCCTGTCAGTGCTGGCTGGAGTCTGCAAACTGAAATTTAATCACACTAGAGCTCGATTTCTGTGCTGTTGGCCTCAATTTCTGGAGTCAGTCAGTCCTCAGCACTGCTGGGTGACCATGCACAGACTCACTCTTTTAATCTGTCCCAGATTTCTTCATGACCGCTTTCTTCAGAGTCCCTGTGACCCACTCGGACCTCTAAGACTTTGGCAGGCTCAGCTCAGCCTGAGTGAAGCTGAGGTAGATATTGGGACTGGCCTCCTTTTTCCTGCAGTCTTCCCACATGTTCCCAAACTGCAGCTCCGTTCCCTGCAGTGAACACTGTCTCCTGCTGCCATCACTGGAAAGCTCACTCCTTGCCTTGACTGCATGCATGAAGGGGCCTATATAATAAAGTAAGGAGGAAAAAAATGAACAACAAAGCCACGCTCTGACACTGCTTGTGCAGAGTAATGATAGCAGAGGCATTCATGGTGTAATTTGGGCTGACTGAGCCTCTTCATTGTCAGGCTCTGGCTGTTTCAGGGGCGTAAACAGCCACACCAAGGGTGTCACAGCACTGGGACTAAAGCACTTTACTGCAGAGGATCCTCCAGTCCTCACTACCTTTTACCAATTCCCCACCATCCAGAAGATCCCCTCGAGGGCTATTTTAAAGGAGGTCTTGGATTAGTCAGAGAAGTTGCATCAGAGCAAGGAAAGGCAATTTTTCCTCTCAGGGATTCAAGCTACTACCTCAGGAAGACTTGTAAACAGCCCTCGGAAACCCGGGACAGGAAAACCACAAAACCTAGATGTCACTTATTGTAGTTCTAACCCAGAATGAAGGATGCCAATTAGATATGCAGTGCATTATTATTGTTGTTGGTTTAATTATTATTGTTATTACTACTATTACCACTACCACTACTACCACCACCACTAGTACTGCAGAGTGAGAATGGCAAGTTGTACCAAACACTGCTCACATATTAGAAAGGCTACGCACTGTCCTGCATTACCTTTTGGGATTTTAGCACTTTCCAAGGACACAAGCTTAGCCACAAGTGAAAATTTAGCAGCAGAGCTGATGGAGCTACAGTTACTCCAGCCTGCATCCTTCCCTTTTCCCATGTGCATTGCTTGGTTCAGGACTGAAGCACTAGATCATCTAGCATGACAGCAGGCATATGGTTACGGAGGTCCCCTTTGCACATCTTGGCCAGCATAAGAGGAAATTTGACATGAGGTAAATTTAGAAGATGCTCTTTGGTAAGCTCAAGTGAAAGATTCATGTTTTGGAAAATTAAACCTCAAACTGGGGATGACTCAAGTCTAGGTTCTTTCATATCTGTACCCCAATAGCCTGCCAGGGAAAGAGGGGTCCCAAAAGAGGTTTCAGTTTGCCTCTCCCATGTAATTAAATGTCTATGTATGAACAAATGTCTCAGCAATGGCTAGCTGTATTTTAGAAGCCTTTTGCGTTCTTAGGAATTTAAGAGAGCAGTTCCCCATGAAAGGCCTTTGTCATACTCACCAATAAGCTACACAGAGCTTTGTCAATTCTATTCCATGAAGGAGACATCTAACCCAAAGGCACTGTGGTGCTGAACAGGTCTCACCATTTCAAGGACTCCACAGAATAAAATGGCTGAGGTTCACTTGCTAGCTTTATTGGACAGCCATAAAATTTTCAGGGTTCTCTGTTCTTATGTAAGCAAGTGCAGTTCTTACACTGCAGATTAAAAACTACCACATAGAGGGATTTTGGAGTATCTGTCTACTATTCACTCATGCCATTTTAGGGGACTATTGGAGATTCACTTCTTAAGTAATTGTGGCTCATTTCTTCCAGAGATCCGAGAAAACTGCAAGGTACAGGCACATCTGTTTGCTGAACACAAACCCATGGGCAGCGACAGCTTGCTCAGTCTAATTGTGTGCGTGAGCTTGTGGGAAGCAAAACCGCAACTGTTTATGTGCACATCCGTACACACAGAATATTCAGTTGGTGGCTTGAGCTAACACCTCAAATCAAAATACCAGAGGGATCAGAACTGCAAACCAATTCTGCAGGCTCACCTTGAGTGTTGATTTCAATGCCATTTTACAAAGTCTTGCCTTGTGGGTTGTTCTCAAGAGCATTTTTTCCAAAGGGAAATTTGGAGTAAAGTGGAGTAGACAAGGGCTTGATCAGCTTCTGGGATCCAGTGCCAAATTCTCAGCAGAGCCTGAGTTAAAATCGGAGGGGAGGGAAGTTGAAGGTGATTTTTCTCTGTGCTTGCTGTTGGGACTTGAAGGTGGGACGCTCAGGGCTGTCCCTGAGCACTTCAGTGCAGGGTGCAAGCTAAACAGCGACGGGGCTGTCAGCAGAGTAAGTGCCTAGCTGTGGTGCGCAGCCCACTGCGCAAGCCCGCGGCGCTCCGTGTCACCTGCCGTAGCCCAGCGAAAAGCCACACTTGTCTCTGCGTAAAACAGCTCCGTCCACAAGCAACGCTTGCAACAATTAACTTCTACCTGTTAATTACCTGGGTTTTCTGTCAGCAATCAACTTTATTACAGCCCATCGCTCTGATTTTTATTGCTGGAGTCTTAGTAAGCCACATGCTCCTTTCTTTTTTTATGGATGTGGAGGAGGTAAGCAGCGCGTCTTGACCGCTCAGAGCATGCATTAGGCGAGGAGTCCCAGGGGGGATTACTGCTTCAGCACTGCTGTCTCCATTGAGAGATAAAGATGAGCAGAAGTTCACACGAAACAACACTCCGTGATGTTTTGAGCAGCTAAACCTCAAAAGGTCTGCAAAATGCTCCCAAGCAAGTTACAGATGGGTGACCATACTGTCACCTCAGAGAGACACTGAGCTGTTCAGTGTCATTTTCTGAGGTACATTGGACTGCAAGACGGAAATTCCCATAGCAATGTGAGTAATGACTGATCGGGTATCTTTCTGACTGGTTGTTTCAAATGAATCCCAAACAATCTTTTAGGCTGGAGGAGAGGGGCAGCTAGGTAGCATAAAGATATATTGATTTTAAAATGCTTCATTTCCTTTATATGTGGATTTTTTTCTAGAGGAATTCCACTGAAATACACTAAAATCTACCACTCCAGATTTACACCACTAGGATTAAAATCTGTCCCCCTCCGTAAGGAAGGTCCATTAAGGTATCTATGATCCAGCAATATAAGGGGAACTAACAATAACATCATGTTAATGCTTCCTTATTAGCAGCATTTTGAAGCCTCACAAAGACCTGAAGGAAGACCATAGCTGCCTGGAGCTGCATAAGAATCCAAACACATGGTCCCATCTTATCTCAAAGTCTATTGCTTCTCCCTACTAAAGCATCCATACTCTCAGAGTAAAGGCATCTGCAGGTAAACTACTCTCTGCACAGTCTAACAGACCAATTTCTGTTTTCATTTCTGGGGACATAAATCTTAGACTCACTTTTCTGACAACACAGGTCATTTCAGTGTAAGAAATTTCACCCAACAACCTCAAAACCCTGAATGGGTTCCTAACTTGGGGCTTTTTTCAGAGTCCTACAGTTTATTCTTTGTATGAAAACTGTGTACCAAGAGGCACAGCAACCTTACTGCAGATGTCAGCAGCTTATCCAAACAGACCTTTCCCGGAGACATTTCAAAATGGACCGTGCAACACACCAGCATCATTTGTCTTCAGCCTGGTTCTGCCGTTGGCTCTACGCAGTCAGATGAAAAACTGGCCCAAAGTGTAATGGCTTGGTGCAGAGCACAAAGGAGAAATAAAAGTGAAAGACTGGTAGACATCCATCATGGGGGGCTTCTGTGTTTGGCGTTTGCAAAATAACCTTGTTTTTCTAACAACTGCTTTTTGCAGAAGGCTCTTAGAACAAACAAGGTGAAAACTTTCTTCTTAAAAAGCTTTTGATGGAGTCTCAGTAGTACAACAGACTACTTTGGAAAGGGAAAACATTTGCTTTACTGCTTCTGCCCCTTGCTTCTGTATCTTTACAGTGGCAACTGATGCTCTACCAGTGTGCAGGAGGGGCACCACCATCCTATGCTCAGCAGTACCAATACCAAGCTTTCTGAGATATACACTCACAGTTGTTTTCCTCTGCAAAAGGGCTATATGCCTAGACACATGTGAAAACAGAGGGTTTGATCTTTACTGCTGATTCAGTAGAGATCAAACCAATCCGAGACCAGAAGTTAAGCAGATGGAGAGCGGGGGCAGGGTGGAGGGGGGCATCCACTGACATCCACTGACACCTATGTGGTGTTTAGCCAGGATGGGTGGTCATCATTTGAAATTCCTGGGCTTTAAAGTGGTGGCTCACTTTGCTTTCTGTGCTTCTCTATTTGCTGATCTTGGGGCTGGAAGAAGGGCAGAGCAATTAGCCACTTTTCCACACTGGCATTTCTAACTGAAAAGCAGTTTTTAAAAAGGCACCTGGGGTGGGGCTGCGGGTAAAGGAAGGTACGTTAGCAGGGTGTTTGAGAGTCTTACACCTGATAGATCAATCAAAGCTCAAGTCAAAGGAAGGTGTTTAAAGAGTAGAATAATTTAAGAGATTAAGGCCTGAATTTGTAGCATCTAACATAAGACACTCACATGAAGACTCTATACGACCGATATAGAAATCATCATCATTGGAAAGGAGAGGGAGATCTATCTCCTCCCCATCAACCACCAAGGAAGCTTCCAGGACTGCTTTCCTAATGGAGAACCCTCAGCTGAACAATTGGGGCTGGATGTTGGGAACAGAGGTTGTGATTAATAAATTTGGCTATAGCGCTCAGGCTTGGCTTTAGATGAAGGCTCAATTATTGGCCTCACTGCTGCAATGATGGTGCAGAAGGCACCCTGTTGCTGTGCGGATATGGAGACCCTCTCCTCCTTTCCAATGCTCTGCATCATGCACAGTGGTCATATGCAGAAGAAGGAGCTGGTCACCTGGAGGAGTGTAAATAAGACAGTGGCAACTAGAAAGTACTGAGCAAACTCAGCCGGTATAGGGCGGTGGCCAGCATCTGATAGTCCTCAAATCATGTGGCGAGTCTCAGTCCAGCTCCAGGTGCACCAAGGTCTCCCTTGCAGAGACTTTCATGATCAGTGATGCTGCAATGAGAGAGCCATCCCCAGTTAACACTGCCTCTTTCATGGGATGCCTTTCAGCTCTATGGATCTACCCATATATGCTGCCATGAAGGAGAAGACCACCAGTTCATAAAGGCATCCTGTGAACTGCGGAGACTGGCCTTGTTGACGCCTGTCCCTCCAAACTCTCACTCCCACTGTGCTTTTTTTCCAGCATATTTAAAATTCACTTTGATGTAATTGGCAATTTCCCTTCCCTCCCTCCTCCAGGTTAGGTTAAAAGGGGCAGGAGGTCCTTTTCCGTATTGATTTGTTTTCCTGGCCTTTCAGATACATGCAGAGAAGATCAGCAAAAAGGCACTGGAAAAGGAGCAGAACAAAAGCACAGCGCTTGCTCTCGTTTAAAGAAGTAAGAGATACATGAGAGTTAGCATTGAGTAGAAAATAAATTGTCAGCTGAGGAAAAGAAAGAAGATGCTGGGATGGAGAAGGGTCCATGAGGAGTAACGCTTTGCACTGCACAACTGATGGAGATGAAAATGGAGAGTCAGCCTGCAGAGAGCAGTCGTGATCTCAGAGGTTTCCTCTTCTCTCCTTAATTTTTTTCTTTTTTTTTAAAGAAATATAATTTAAATAGAGAAATCCTATTTCCAAATGAAAAGGCAGTCAGATGAATTATTTTTAATCCTTGATATTTACACCCTGCTATTAGGCCATTCCCCACCACAGCGCACTGTGTGTGGCTCCATTATATGTGCTACGGATTTGGTTAGACATGAAGCAGATGCCCTGATCTGCTAAATCTCCCCTGACATTTCCTTGCAAGAACATCGTGGTAGCTCGACCAAATTCTATGTTTTTTCTTGCTTAATTCCTCCCATGCATTCAATAAGGTTTTGATACTCATCTTCTCTCCTGTGTCTCATAGCACTGCTTTGCCTTGCTGTATCCACACTAAAAGCAGATATAGTACAGCATGAACAAAGTGATTGTTACAAAGCCTTTACCAACCTCACAGGGGCATGGTGAGGATTAATTAACTGCTTATTCAGAGTTTTTATATCCTAAGATTAAAAATAGTATAATCATAACAAAAACAGATAACCACATTATCAGAATCAGTTACTAAAATCCCCAATGAAGACAATGCAAGTTTCCTACTAAAAAAAAATTTCAGGACTGTGTTCCAATCCCACTCCTGCTGGGAGACACAAAAAAATTAACCCAGACTAATTTTATGGTCAGTAAGTTATATCTTTGTAAAGGCGTGTGTGACATTCTCTTTCATAATTATGCTGAAACAAATTAGGACCATTTTAATTCTGAAGAGAATAATATAAGGAATCCATCCATTTATGTGGCATTGCTAATCCACTTTCAGCTCACACATTTAGTTAATTCAGATTAAGTTTTCCTCAGAGACACCCCACAAGCAGATCCTCATTCTGATGCAACCACCATTCTGATGCAATCACTGATACTCATCAGCAGCTTTTGTAAGTTCAGCAGGTTTGTGGATTTTATGGGGTTGGACATGGGCAATGGTTTCGTTAAACCCTCAAACCTCTGGGAGTCAGACCTGAGCACCACAGACATGGAGGAACTGCAGAGGAGATTCCCATAGCACCTCGCTGGAGATGTGATCCAGCGTTGTACCAAACTATGCACCAGATGCAGTAACCCTTGAGGGCTGTCAAGCAGCCAAGAGCAGACAGGCTGCGGATCCTCCAGCTCCATTCCCTCTCACACCTCACACATCCCTGGTGCTCAGAGGCAGCAGGGATCCACCTCTCTCTGCAAAATTTACTCCATTGGGTGCAATGTCTCTCCTAGAAGAATCCTTCGTGGAGTGCTTGTGTTCATATGGCCAGAATGAGATTTAGGATTGAGATTTCTTTGTCCGTATTTTGTACCACGTGTACTTGTCAGACGTTCAGGACCTCACTGCAGGCAGATAACGTCATTGTTTTAGAGAGAGAAAACCATTGCGTTTCAAACCCTCTGGCAGATGATACTAATCCACTATTACTGGCTGCTTCCAGAGAGGCCTGCTGAAAGACACCATCATGAGGGCAGAGAGCCTACAAAGGGGAAACCAGAGCGGAATACCCTGACGTGCAAAGAGCCAACGCTCAATTCGAAACAACCAAAGCAATCCTTCCTTTGTGCCCCGAGGCGCTGAAATTCTCTCTGAGAGTGACATTCTTTTAAAAGAAGAGTAATCAAATATAAATGCTTTTCATCGCGGAAGCTGATGCCTGCACCCACGATGTGCAGGGAAGAATGCATCTGTGAAGAAACTGCCTTTGTTCCTTTCCCGCTCACATCGGGGCGATGTATTGTAGATGGCTGCAACTCCTGGAGCTGAATGTAAAGGCTGTGCCCTAAAAAACCCAACCAAACAAACACAAAAAGAAGAAAACATTGCTTTTGTGTACAGTTAAAATCTGGCTTGCCACCAGGGATTCGTTTAAGATACAGGGGTTCCTGAGGCTACAAGCCACTGATGTATTTTGAAGTTAGGGAAGATCTATTCATGGCTAAGCAAACCTTCACAAATACGTCAGCACACCCTGCATAAGGTATGGGAGATGTTTAGGAGACTACAGAGGAGAGCTCATTAGAGTTGCTCAGTGACAAGGACCTGGATGCATTCTGCAGAGAGAGGAGCAAACACACAGCTCAGAGCAGGTTTGCAGATATCTACACCACTGTAAAGTGCTCATGCTGTAGTGTCACATCCTCTTCAGTTTCTTTGTTCTAGCTTTTCTTGTGTTTTCACCTTCCTTTCCTCACCTGCTCCTCTGCCTTTACCTCACTCTTTTCCCTCTTTTCTTCCCACTCCAACTGTGAGGCCACTCTCCCTCTCAGGTCTGACCAGTCCTAGCAGTGCAACGGCTACTCTGATACTTGACTAACTCTACATTCCTCTCTGGCAGGACCTGAACATCTTCGGGCACACAGGTCTGGGTGCATATCAACTCAGTGTATTACCTGAATTTTGCATGAATGACTGGTCACCCTAAGAGTTCTGGTTTTCTTCACCCAAGAGAGATAAAGAGGGTGATTCATCCTGTTCTCATCACCTTCTGGAGTGGTCTCACTTGCTCTGGCCTTGGTTATGTGTTTAGGTAATGCTCTTGAATCAGGCAGCTGGGGCAGCCAGGATGAATCTGGGATTCATACCCTGCCCACCTGATGTACACTTTGCAGCAGCCTTTGGGTTGATGTGGGTTTTTTGCCAACTCAGGCTAGAGATAAATATTACACCTGGATTTGCTGAAGGTGCATACATGCAATCTGCACTGGCTTCAATTCTTCTCTAACTACGGAGAAGCTCATAGCTACCATCAGCTGCACAAACAGTCCATGAATTCATAAGCTGTGAATTTCTGAGGATGGGGAACAATTACTGTACAATACTGCACATGTATTATTCAAGCTCCTGAAGCCACCCAGCTGGCAAGACAACAAAAGAACAAACGTTTTGCAATAAAGTTCATTTTAATTGAAAGACCAAAGAATCACATGTGCCTCTCCTTTTAGCCTTAAGGACAGCAGTAAAACTAATGTCATTTTCAGAGCTGCTGCTATTAAGAAGGGAGTGACGGAGCCTTTGGTTTTTTTACCTATCAGACAACCATATTCACCTTTAATGCCCATCTATGCTACTCTACCATTATACCGAGGAGTCTGTTTCTGTGAGACTATAATGCTGCATAATTTGCCTTTTATACGGTCTGTCACCTCAAATGTTAATCTTGATATTGCCACAGAAGGGACAAATGCAATAAAGATCTGATCCCATAAACTCTGTCCACATCCATGACACCGCTATACAAAACAGGTGCTGGGAGGGAAGCCTCTTGGTGAGTTATCCTTGGCATAAGAAACAGCTCAGTAACTAAATTAACTTAGATTGTCTGATTCAGAGGCAAGTGCACATGTGTCTGTCTTCAGGACAAACTCACACACCAGGCTAAATGTCGGGACAGCAACCTTTCTTTTTTAATTTCTTGGCTTAACAAATTACTAAGGGCAGTTTTGCACAGTACATGTCTGCACAACTCAAGACTGAAGTCAGAAAGGGACTGAAAATGCTGGTACAGACTGTTCCAAGCACACATATTTATGAGGACAAAGCTTGTGAGATCACAAAGAGAGGCCCAGGCGAAGCCAGCTTCTGGTTCATTGCTGTGGCCTTCAACATGCAAACCTGTATGCTATATGCTTCACCCTCCTCATGCGTTCTCCCAGAGTGACCTGCTGCTATTAATAGCCTGTAGCAGGCTCAGGATTCAGTGCAACATATCAGAGCAAAAGGATTTTTCTGCTTTTTGGAAAAGGCAGACAGCTATGGCATTCCCCACCTGGCTTCTCTGAGCTGCTCGCTATGCTGTGGTCTACCCGTGCAAGGGCAAATTTCGTGGTCCCCTTCTATGGTTAAAAAGGATGCACAGCAGATGAGTTAGATAGAAATAAAATGTGGATTCTCCATGCTAGGATGGTTGTAGTAGATACAAAGGTCCTCTGTGGCACTGCAAGAGCGTAAGACTTGCGGGCCTGCTGCAAAGCAATATTCTGTATGGCTGCGGCTCCTGGGAAACTGCTCTCCTGAAGCAAGGAAAGAGGTATTCCCTGTGGAAATGAACTCCAGCTTCTTGCCAGCAAATCAAAAGGATCTGCTTGATTGTGCAGCGGTGTTTTGCCCATGCCCTGTGTAGGACAGCACATCTGCTTTTTGGGGGGCCTAAGCCCTTTATTCAGAGCTGAACCCTCTTTGACCAAGTCAAATGTCCCACAACCTCCAAGTAGCATAGGATTGGGGTCTTAATCCTTCACCCATTCAGGAACACAGAGTGCAGAGAGTTTCACTATTTTACTGAAAATTCTGGCCAGGGAACAATGGTTTGCTCCATCTTGAGCTCCCTGTAGCACTTCATTTCAGCACTTCCAGTGAGACCTGGACAGGTTAGAAAGCTGGGCAGGGAGAAACCTAATGAAGTTTAATAAAAGCAAGTGTAAAGTCTTGCACCTGGGAAGGAATAACCGTTCGTATCAGTACAGGCTGGGGGATGACCTGCTGGAGAAGGACCTGGGGGTCCTGGTTGATGACAGGTTGGCTATGAGCCAGCAGTGTGCCCTGGTGGCTAAGAGAGCCAATGGGATCCTGGGGTGCATCAGGAGGAGTGTGGCCAGCAGGTCAAAGGAGGTGATCCTCCTCCTCTACTCTGCTCTGGTCAGGCCCCACCTGGAGTATTGTGTCCAGTTCTGGGCTCCCTGGTATAAAAAGGACAGGGATCTCCTGGAAAGAGTCCAAAGAAGGGCTACAAAGATGATTAAGGGCCTGGAGCACCTCCCCTATGAGGAAAGGCTGAGTGAGCTGGGACTGTTCAGCCTTGAGAAGACTAAGGGGGGACCTAATTAATGTTTATAAATATCTTAAGCATGGGATGCAGGGGAAATTGGCCAGCCCCTTTTCAGTGGTCTGTGGGGACAGGACAAGGGGCAATGGCTGCAAGTTGGAGCATAGGAAGTTCCGCACCAACATGCAGAAGAACTTTTTCACAGTGAGGGTGACAGAATCCTGGGACAGGCTGCTCAGGGAGGTGGTGGAGTCTCCTTCTCTGGAGATATTCAAGACCTGTCTGGACACCTATCTGAGTGATATGAGCTAGGGAACCTGCTTTGGCAGGGGGCTTGGACCAAATCATCTCTCAGGGTCCCTTCCAACCCCTACGATTCTGTGATTCTCTGATTCTATATTCGAAAGTTCTCACCACATTTAAACTTGCGCAGATCCCCTCTCACCTTGTTTGTAAAGGGAGGAAGCTTTGTGCTTTTTTTAGGGGTTTGTTTGGTTTATTTTGGAAATTTATTTTTTCTGAACAGACGATTGCAGCATTGATTCCTCCCCTTGTATCACACAGGGTGATACTTTAATAAAGCTCTAGGACTGCGTCTGCCCTGTACCGGAGAGCACTCTTTTAGTTCTGTTCTGCAAAATATGTATGTGTTGCTTGATGTTTGTTGGCCTCTGGTCAAAGGAAATAACAAATGAGAACAATAAATTTAAGATATGGGAGAAGTGAGATCTTTTGGATGTGGAAACATCACTCCTAGCAATTTCAAAACCCTGCTCCACTTGCCCCAGCTCTTCTGAAGGCTGTTCCCCCTCCTCCTGCCTTCCATGATATCAGCATTCCTGGAGATCGGGAGAAGCCAAACGAATGATAGCTGCTGAAATCCGGCCTCTGCAAACAGTCCAAGGACAATCTGCTCCTTTCCAGACCACTTAAGGGGAAAAAATACCCTTCAATTTTTTAAGCATACATTTTGTATTTAAAAGACCACACACAGTCCAGAGCTTTGATATGATACTGTGGGATTCAAAAGGATATTTTCTGGCCATAATGATTTATGGTGCTGCATCAGAGCCCTCTTTGAAGAAATGAGGTGAAGCCAAGTGGCTTTGGCAGGAAGGGAAAGGGCCATCCAACGGTATGTCCAGACATCAGGTTTAAAACAAATAAAGGCCCAACCATCACTGCAGGATGTTGCAGAGGCTGGAATTACAAATGGGTTAAAAAAGGGATTAGACAAATTCATGGAGACTGGGGCCACTGGCAGCTATTAAACATGAGAATCTGGCTGCAGCTCCTAGCTTGTGAAGTTCCCTAATTCACTGATTGCCAGCAACTGCTAGCTATTATTGAACGAAGATGTCTCTATGTGCCCTGTCCTTGTAGTCTTTCCTTCCACAGCTGCCACCCACAAATGGTGGTGTGCTGGCACGGCCCTGGGTCTCAAGGAGAAGTGCCCATTTGCTCTGCTGAGTTACCCCAGTCTGTGCAGATGAGTGCTGCTGGCTGCATGGGGTGGGTCTCTCATTGACAGAACACAGAATCATGCGTTAGGTTGGAAGGGACCTTTGAAGGTCACCTAGTCCAACCCCCTGCAGTAAGCAGGGACACCTTTAATTAGATCGCATTGCTCAGAGCTTCATCAAGCCTGACCTTGAATGTCTCCAGAGATGGGGCCTCCACCACCTCTGGGCAACCTGTTCCAGTGTCTCACCACTCTCACAGTGATGAGATCTCTTTCTAATGTCTAATCTAAACCTACCCTTCTCTAGTTTAAAACCATTGTCCCTTGTCCTATTGCTACCTGCCCTTACAAACAGTCCCTCCCCAGCTTTTCTGTACATCCTCTTCAGCTACTGGAAGGCTCCTATAAGGTCTTCCCTGAGCCTGCCACAGTCTGAACAAGGCCAAGTGTCTCAGACTGTTTTTGCAGGAGAGGTGCTCCAGCCCTCTGATCATCTTGATGGCCTTCCTCTGGACCCCCTCCAGGAGGCCCATGCCCTTCTTGTGTTGAGCGCTCCAGAGCTGAACACAATATTCCAGGTGGAGTCTCATCAGAGCAGAGTGGGAGAATCACCTCTCTTGATCTGCTTGCCACACTTCTTTTGATGCAGCCCAGGATGCAGTTGGCCTTCTGAGCTGTGTGTGCACATTGTTGGCTCATGTCCAGCTTTTTGTCCATCAAAGCCATACAAAGGTGTTCAGTGGGCACTAAACACAGAGTAGGTGGGGGGGGGCATCCTGCGCAGTGCTCACTCAGGAGCCAAGCAGGTATGTGCAACCTAATGCAGCTCCCAAAAGGATGGCAATCGTTATGTTCCCTGCAGGACTTCTGGGAAAAAATGCACATACTCTAGTAAAAGTCCTTCACACTAAACTCCACGGTGTAGTCAGCTGGAATCCCCTCCACAAATCCAAAAAATACAGCCCAGGTCTGAGAGCTTGTGCAACAATATCTTCACTCACATGAGGGAAGAAAAAGCACAGGGAGAGCCTCATGTTCTCACAAGGAAGCTGTGCTCAAGGGAAAGCCTTCCTTCAGGCTCTCCAGTGACGTACCCAAGTCTCCATACTTCGCTGAGTAACCCAGACATATTTTCAGAAGAGATACAGTTGAGATCAGACTTCAGAAATACTCATTATCTTCCATAAAACAGAAGCTCTAAATGTGAGCAGCTCTCCACATGATGCAAAGCACCTGGTCTTGGCAAAGACTTTTCCCTGTGGTTACCTACCCAGGCAAGAAGGGGCATTGCCTCAAATCCTGCCCTCCTTCTCAAGCAAAGAGCATTGGAAAATCTGAATTCTCCCTCAAAAAAATCCACTGATCTAACTCTGCGTTTTAATAATGTGGTGTAGGAGGGTTGTCCTGAATTTTGAGAAGCTGTGTGTTTGGGGTTTTTTTTTCCAGGTATACGCTCCCTCCCTAACACCTTATGCAAGCAGACTTGATTGCCAACCCCACACAGCACCTGTAAGCCATCTAGAAGATGAACAGCTACACAGACACAAGCAGCCTATCCCAAAGTTACGGCAACGAGAGATAATGATGCTGGCTGCAAAGACAGAGGTACAGAGGCAGAGCACTACCCTCAACAACGTCTTTTTTAAGTTCTCTTGCAGCTGTAACTCTTCTCCCAGCCAAGTCATGTGAAGCCTGGTCTCATTCTCCTTGTGTTTTCACATGTGTAAACCCAGGAATATATTTATTACAGCTGGTAGTGGGGATTTTCCTCCTTTCTTGAGCTGTAGAGTGGCATTTTACCAAATTGATGGCAGGGTCACTGTATTAGCGAGCAAATAATAAATAAATAAATAAATAAATAAATAAAGCACCCAGTGGACTCTGTGAGATTGTGCTTTGCCCTGCACATCTTCCAGCACCAAGCACTAAATGTGACCACAGAGGGAAACAGCAGGGAACAATCACAGTCCCTGAATCAGCATGTTAGTGCAATGCCAGTGGTAAAACAGCCAGAGCACAGCCAGCCCTCTTACTCAACCTCTCGTTGATGCTACAGCTTGTACCCAGCCAAGCATTGCCTACATTTGAGGCAGGAAAGCCTTAAGAGAGGTGAGGTATACAGAGGGGAAGAAATGATGTGATGACTAAAACAGGTGCTGAGCACTCCAGGGATGCAGATGCTGCACAGCACCAGGCAGTTCAGCCACTGGTTCTGCACGCCCTGTCACACCACAGCATTGGTGGGAGGCATAATGAGTGTTTGGGCATCCTGCAACGTTTTTTTTTAATTAAATTGTGCTGCTCTAAAAGCTTTTGCTACAACAGGTCGGGCTGACATACCATGTGCAACTATCTGCTCAAAAGTCACCTCAACATTAAAAATGATTGGAAAAAGAATTTATTTAATGTACATATTTTTCTCTCCATCCTATTTTACCTCCCACATTTCTTTTCTATACTTCCTCTATCCTTTTATTTCAGTGCAGCCTTCTAAAAGGTTGGTCCAGGTCTCTGACATCTGGTTTCTGTGATGTAGGTCTTATGTTGAAATCCCCAAGTGGTAGCAGCTGGTGGAGGAGAGGCAGATGACCTCTTCAATTTTTTTAGGGTTTTAAAATGGATGCTGAACCATTTATGGAAGGAATTACATACTTCTTCTTCCAGTCCAAAGGACCTTTTAAAAGCAAGAAGTAACCAAAGGAGGGGAAAGAGTGCTATTTAAATGAAGCAAAGCTTTAAATAAATTATGGTTTCCCAAGGAAATGAGACTTCCAGACTGATTCCCCAGACATCTTTCAGGCTGACTGGTCTACCACAGCCAGGTTTGCCAGACAGACAGACACCTCCAATTCCTGTGAGCTTCAAGGCATCCAGCAGAGAAGAAAAGCCTTGTGGTAGGTCATCCACTGTGCTGATGATTATGAATGCTGTTGCTACTTCTCCAGCCTCCACATTCAAGCAGGCATGTGAGTAGGGAGGAAGAGCAAGAAGCATCAATGAGGGGTCAGAGGCAGAGGTAGGAACCTGAGGATGCTGCAGTGGGACTCTAGCAGGCTTTTTGGGAATCAGCTACAGCTCCAATAGCCAGCCCCAGGAGAGTATAGGGCCTGGTTGTGTCTGTCAGGAGGTCAGAAAGCACTGCTCTGGTGCTTTTTTCTAAGATAACAACAGGGCCAGTAAGAGCTGATAGGGCTGTCAGAAGAAAGCTGCTGCAAAGGCCAGAGGTGGTCCCCAGTCTCATAAAATCTATCTCAATGGGAGCAAGTAGGACTCATCCCTATTCACATTGCCGCACAGAAGGCTGCCGCTGAGCTAGTCAACCCTGTCTCTATAAAAAAGAATAACAACACAGTTTTAGGGTGCCATGACCTAATTTAGGACAAGAAAGGGAAGAACCAACTATATTAGTTTTGTGTATGCTGACTGTAATGGAAGCCTCGTGTCACTGCTGCAGAAATCTGGGATGGGAAAATCCTTCTTCAGGTGGATAAGTCACATCCAGTAGTCCCCCTGACCATTTTTCCCTTGAGCCTGCTGCCCAAAAAGAAATTACATTCCCCAAAGCAGGTATTTTCAGCAGAGAGACCCCAGATCAACTCACTCCAAGTACTGTACCCTAAATACAGAGAAGTCCTCTCCTGTGCCCAGTGCTCCTTGCTCAAACCCTCTCTACAGCACCACCTAACTCCCCATCCTTCAGCCAGGGAAAAGGCGTGAGAGCAGAAGAGCAAGCACACAACCAGGCTGCAGTCCTAAGCAAGAGGAATGGACCAAACAGCTGTCTGCAAAGGGACTTCCCAGCTACAGGGCAGCCACCTGCCAGCCACACCAAGCTGTGCAGTGGCAGTCTAGCCAGTAGCACCACACCCCCAGAGACCTAATTTGCAGAGGCTGCAAATAATTAAGAATAACTTTAAAAAAATCCTATTAAAAACTTATTTTTTTAAAAAGGATTTCTGCAGTCACCCTGTTTCACATCATTGACCACAGGGTGAAGGTAAGAGCTGGTTTCATTGCCCGGGTGTCTGTCCCCTTACAGAAGATGCAGCATGGCAGAACAGCCACCTCCCTTCCTGTGCTTCTTCCCCCATGTTGGGTAACTGCCTGTCTGTGGCTCCTGCACGGCACAAGCAGTTCCATCAACAGATCTACCAGATCTCACTCCTGCTGTCATCACCAAGACTTCATCTGCCATCTTCCTCCATTGACAGCCACCTGCCTTTGCCATGAGCCACCATCCTGTGTCACTTGGCAAGACGTATTTCTTCATCTGGGAAGAGTCTGTCATTCCAAGCTGTCCTTCCTCCTCTCCTTGCCTAGTAGCAAACAAGGTGTCCAGGTGTGTCTGGCAGGGGACAACCAAAGAAAGCGACAAAGGAGCCCCTTAGACAGTACTTGGTCCAGTGGAGGTCTCAGAGGGATTTGGGGAAAAGTGCAAGATGAAGGAAAGCCTGCACACTACTAGCCTCATGCACTAGTACCAAAATGACCACTCACCCCTCCTGAACACACCTCCTACATGCCTGGCTCTCATAAAGCAGCACACACCTTTGCAATGTCTGTGAAGACACGCTCTCACCTTGAAGCCAGGGTTCTTCCAGGCCTGGACCTGCCATACAGGTTTTCAGGGGTGTGAATGTGGGTCCTTCCTTACCTCTCCGCTGCTGACTCTACAGAGACGGCTTTCAACACACCATGGCAGGCACCAGAACCCCATCGCTCTGAGCGCTCAACAGACACGACCCCAGAAGGACCTCCCGCTGGAAACACACATGGAGGGAGATAAGCCTGCCACAGATACCCCCTTTTTTTTTTCCCCTGCCATGCCTTTCCAACTTCTGTATGTGACACATACAGCTAATCATAATAGCTCCCTTTGATAGCCAGCCCAGCGATTTGCATCCTTTTGGTAATTATCCCATCACCTGCACAGAGCAGATAATTCAGTGGGTCTGCCAGCACCATGCAGCAGCCACGTCCCCAGGTTATAAAGTGAAGTGCTGAGTGGAAAATTTTAATGACTAGGGGCTGGTGAAATCTTAAATTGATGGCAATATATGGTGAAGTGTCTGAATATAATGTGAAATGCCCTTTTGGCTGGAAAGGGCTGGATGAACCTCTGGTTGATAAGTTGTTAAATTACATCCCGTGGCCAGCTGCTTGTCTTGGGAAGGTACCGAATGATAAGTGCGCAAATTATCATTACCGCACGGAGAGAAACTATTTCCAGCAGAGATGATTTGATAAAAGAGAAGTTATTTATCATGATTAAAAACGGTACATTTGTACTCCTCCACATTGAACAGATCCTGAACTGGCAATCATCTTCCCAAAAGGTACCTGAACCTGATTTAAAGGGCTTTATGACTCTATTAACGGATGGTAGGGGTTTTTTTCTCAGGGAGAAAGAAAATTTTAATTTCTAAATTCTTGTGTTTCTCAGAATTATTTCCTCATTCATTGCGGGCAGCTTGATTTTTATTTTTTTTACCCACACCCTGTTGTCATATTTGATGTTTCCTAAAAACAAAAACCAGAGAAACGGTCTTTCACAAACACGGAGGAAACAGGCTGCTACGTGCAATGGTAAAGAGATGTCTTCTACATCTTCGCTTTGGGCCGTGCAGAGACAGACAAGGCTTAAATTAATTTGCAGTGGCTGGCTGCTCAGTGATGGAGGGGATTAGGTGGTGCAGTCAGTTTTTATACAAGAGACAGAGTTCGCTTTAACTACCACAGCTGGCAGCTAACCATTAGCTACTGCCCGGTGGCCTTTTGAACCTCTCAGGGGACAGCTCCAATGAACTCAGTATGAGCTCGTATAAGCTACCATTTGAAATACAAGCTTCCCATACAGCTCCACAGGGTACCAAAGCCATACTGGGCAAGGTGAAGCTGGCAGTGTTCAGTGAGCGTATTGGATACATGAAGGATGTTACTCTCCAGTACCATTACTGCAGGGTCCTTTGGCACAGGTCAGTAAATGAGGTAGGTGGGACTACCTTTCGCTACAAGGAGCTGGTGAAAGCCAGTGCTACCACCATTATACAGTAGCCTTTCATGGGGAAGAGTCCCATCATATTCCCATTCCCACAGCTCAAAGGGGATTTGACCATTTTCTGTTCCTTGAAAGAGCATGAAAAGCCCCACTTCATGATAATGGTAGGCTTATATAGTCCAACAAGTTAGCTAAACATGTCTGGGTCAAAAGAAGAGAATAAATCCTACAACATCAGTGGGACTGCCTCGCGTGCACTGTAGTTTGCTGAACTAAAACCTCTTTCCAGTATTTCTTGAGTTCTTTTGAGGAAGACGTCATTGTTGACATTTTGACATTAACTTACAAGCCTGCCATCACCTACTGATATAGTAGTAGCTGGTTTAGGTTTGATTATCAAATCACTTAATCTGACTTCCCATCTAATATGGGTCAAGGGCTAACACAGGTGAGATATCCACCCTCCTGCAGGTCAGCCAAGCTCACCAGCACCTGACTATGGTGCCCCTTTCAACACAGTCTTAGCCTTGACCTGGAGCCCTCCACAGAGATGGTTCAATGCCAGTGTGGACATTTCAAACAAAAGGACCTTTGAAAAAGGGGGAAAGACATTTCACTCATAAGTATATAACGACAATGCTGCAGCACTTAGAGCACCAGCGCTTTCCAAAGCCCCACTAGTGCCATCACCACAGGGAAGAAAATGTAGCCTTGCACTGGAATGATCCCTTCTGGCAAGATCCACATCCAAGGAGTCTGCACGGTTTTTCTCTTCTTGTATTGAGAGAGCTGCAGTGCCATTACAGATGACACCTTTCGGTATTTTTTCCTCTCTTTCTCTGGCTGTTTATCATTTATTTAGTTATATTTCTGTAAAACTCTATGGCCATGAAAGATAGACATACTCTGAAATTTTCTGATGCTCAGAATAGGTGAAGCCCCAACAACAGTTTGTTAAGAGGAGTGTGTTCAACAAGAGAAGCTTAAAAAGAGAGAGACTGAATTAAAGATCAATTGGAGAATCAAAACATTGTTCTTTAAATCTGCATGCTTGCCGGCCGAACAAGGCCAGGGCTGCAGCAGGATTTCATAACTAGGTTCTCCCAGGGCTCTTCACGCTGCCCAGACAAGAGACAGCATGGAATATTTTTCTTCAGCTGCACCTCAGTATCAAACTCAGCTCTATCATGCCTCAGTAGAGTTGTGTCTTCTCAAACAAGGGACAAATCTGGCCAAGAAGCTTCAGTGGGAGCAGCACATATATAGCCCTAAGCAAAACTCGGTCCTGTCAAAATGTCTGTTTTCTGTCTTCATTAAAAAACATGTCCCGGCATATAATCACGCAACTGACAGAATGTGGATTTCCTCTTAGCATGCAATTCATCAGAGACCCACTCCTTCTCTCCTGATCTCTTTTATTTGCAGAGAAAGACCAGATCGCTCGGCTCAGCCATGACATACCTGGGGCTTGTGCAAGAGTGGAACCTCATCACGGAGAGCTTCCTGTGCCACATGGATGGAAGGATGGAGTTGTACCTGGGTCCTTGCTGCCCTTCCTGACATCAGGGCAAAAGAGGGCAGACACTAAGAGCAGAAATTGCCAAAGGGACATGTTTGGTGGCTTCCCTGCTTTGCTGAAGTCAATTTGCTTTAAGGCGAATTATCCTCCATGAGAAAAGTTTCATAAAGGAGAAAATGCTGCCACGCTGTCACAGGCTAGAAAAGCTTCTGCTATGTGACAAAGATCATCAAGTAGCAGTGAATTAAAGAAGTGGGTGAGCTCACCAATTAAATGTAAATCAAAAGAGGGCAAATGCTATATTGCCTAAATCAGGTGTGACGCAGCGCTACTTTAGCTTCAGCTATGCCCCTGGGAAGAAAACCCAGGGTCATCCACAGCTCCGGACAGGAATCAATAACCCAATAATCTGGATGTCCTTCTGTGCTGCCTCATCCACCACCATCACCATGTTCGATGGGAAGAATGAAAACAAATGGCAAAACTTAGAAGCTGCTCCAAAATTGGACTTATCCTCCTCCAACTGATTGCATCAACCAACACTATCAGATCCTGGATTCCTTACAAAGACAGTCTTGGAAATATTAAAGTAACTCCAGCTGCTCAATTTCTAACTGTGCCTGGGAAATTCACTCAGGTCTGGTCGAGCAAAGCAGTCCCCTACTTGCTCAGCTTAGAGGAGTGGGCCTGGATTAAAGCGCACGCTTAAAATAACACATATAAATAATTTTCTTGCTAATTTGGGGCCTTAAAATTGAAAAGGTCCTCTTGAAAACTCAGGGTGGAGATATGATTCTGATTTCCAACGACATCACTAAGTGTAATTGCAGTCAGATGTTTATGTGGTGAATATATGTGCAGCAGATAACCTGAAACTGCGTTGACTCAAACTATACACCATGAGTAATAGTCTCAGTGCTTATGCACAAATAAAAAACCCCATGCTCCGTTTATGTCTCTGCTTCCCTGTGTCTCCCGTGTAGTAACCCAGGGCAGTGATGGAAAACAAGCTCATACCCATCCCAGTTTGCTAGGATTCCCTTTTCAAGACCCTGCAGTAACAGGGCAAGCTCTTAGTGGCATGCTGCATTAGCAATTCTGTCCCCATGGGGTAGGAAATGAATTTTCATCACCTTGACTCACAGAGATGGAGAGCAAGGGCCTTGATCTCTGCCCATGCATCTGCAGTGCTACCTGCAGCAGAGGGAACGCCGTAAAGCCAGCTTTGTGTAGCCCAGAAGCTTCTCTCTGGCAGTGCTCAGAAGCAGATGTTTAGAAAGAGCAGAAACAGAGTTTGTACACAAAGATCTTTCCCTGATATACCCTCTCAGCTTCTGCCTGTCAGCAGTTTAGGCACTCTCTGGGTCTCAGGTTGTATTTTAGTCACTAGTGGATCCATCAAAAACTTTTATAAGACCATTTACACTTAGGGATTCCACAGCAGTCTGTAGCTGCGGGTCCATGAGCTACTTCTGGTGTCAGTGAGCTACCGGTACACAAAAATGAAGACTTGTTCTGTCGCTTCAGGGAATTCAAAAGGACCATGTTGGCTGACTGATGTAGCTGATCAAGAATGAGCAAAACAAAAGAGGCTTGATACTTATTCTGCCAATTTTCTTACCTCTCCATTCTGCCAAGAGCGGCCACATTCTCCTGCTGATACACATGTTCCCCCTGCCCTTCCCATTCCCTACAGTGCCTGGCGCCATCTTGCAAGGTCTTGGGGGTAAAGATCAATGTAGTCATACTCTGCGGGGCCTAACAAGCTCCCAGTAACTGGAAAACAAAATTACTGATAGCACTATATAGTCTGTGCTACTAAAATACACAGAGTTGGGTAAAACGCAACCATATTCTGCCAGGCAATTTACTTGAGATGGTTGACAACCAGCACGAAAATGACAAAGGTACTTTGTTCTAGAGGAAAAACATACGGGTACTTAAGATATTGATGAACTGGACTATAAGCGGATTATCCCAATGCTATGAGTAGACACTAATTTCCCAGTAGAAAAAGCCTTTTGAAATACAAGACAAAATGTCA
The DNA here is from genome assembly GCA_027925045.1 of Hypotaenidia okinawae. Taxonomy (NCBI): domain Eukaryota; kingdom Metazoa; phylum Chordata; class Aves; order Gruiformes; family Rallidae; genus Hypotaenidia; species Hypotaenidia okinawae. The sequence goes on along the minus strand of BSDF01000002.1, from coordinate 48,522,554 downwards.
ATCCATTTACTAGTCACACATATTTAAAACATGTCTCTGATTTTGCTCCCTTCTACCGACTCTCAGCCTTAAAATGACACTACAGAACTGAGAAGAATGTCCAGCTTTAAAATACCACATAACTTTCAGACGATCTGGATATCAAGATTTAGAAATTTGGGATTTGGTGGAAGGGTAAAAAGTTTGTACAGATCCATGGTCTATTCAAATTCCCCACGGAGTCTAAAAACACAAACACACAGATTTTCCTTGGAGATGACTGCTTCGGGGCAGGAGGATTTCTCCTGTGGACTGGTGGAGGAATCTAGGACCTTCTAGCTATACCTTGAGGGCCTCTTCCAGCCTCTTTAGTCATGTGCAAAATTCCCTTTGATTTTTTTGTAACAAAGAAAACACATAGCATAAAACCCTTAGTGGAGGGATCCCAGTAGTCTCAGCTGAAATACAATGGCCAAAGGAACAAATAAAACTGGAAGGAAGGGAAACTGTGGAGAAACCCTAGCATGTATTGTAAACATACAGAAGTCTCTGTCAGAGATCTCATGTTAACACTTACTGGAGAACTTAGAGGGACTACTTATTCTTTGGGCAAACCACAGCTCACCCTTGGCATGGACCACACAAGCCAAGGATTGAGCATCAATTAGGACACATATGCCCAGTGCAATGCCAGGCATGAGGCTGCGCTCTCACCGCTCAGACTGGGCTCTACCCTTCCTGAAACCCTGCTGCTGGGTGAAAAAAACCTCAGGGTTTGGAGACAGAGACAGCGTGTGGCTCTGTCATCTCTAATTGCAGTCTCTGCCCAGGAGGAGGTGAAATTCCTGATGTTAAGACTGGTTCCATATTTTAGCAAGTGACCCTTTAACTTAAAAACATGGGCCCAGGAGCAGGACTCGTGGTACCGTGATCTATGACGATGGCCCAGCCACTGGTGACCAGGAGCCAGACGTGCCAGCGCTGCTGTTGGCCAAGAGCCAGAAGCTGCCTGGAAGGGGCTGAAATTGTGCAGGGAGGGCTGAGTGGAGAAAAATCCTACCTGGGGGAGTTTAATGGCACAGCTCAAGGGGGATGCTCCAAAATTAACTGAAGAGAAATGGGGAATGCTTCCACCCATGTCTTTGGGTAAGATTTGGGAGCCACTTCAGGAAAATGCATCAGCTCATGAAAAATCCAATTGCAGATGATGACATTTAATCACAGCCTTAATTCTGACCTCACGCTTACACATGTACCTGTACAGGAGGCTGACAGCAGCACTCCTATTAACTTACACCTTTCAGACTTTCCGGCTGATCAGATCCTTACGTCGCCAGGGTCATTTTAATCCTAACTCAGCTGGAACAGTATACAGGTTGCCTGTCTAGACATAAATCTATTCCTGGAAAAAAGAAAAAGAAGAGGGGCAGAAGGAAGAATGAAATTCTTTTAAGCCATTTTCAAATCCCAGACCTTCAAACAATGCAATTTCACAGCCGATTTCAGGTTCTGGGTTTGGGTTTGCCCACCAAAGCAGATATATGTTTTTTAAAGCCATTTAAAGGGTCCCACTGAGGCAAAATTCAAACTCCCATGCCTGGCTGCCATACCAGAGGATCAGGCCCGCCAGCGGAGCAGGTGGCATGTGGGTCACCCGCGCCTGTGTGACAAACTGTGATAATTGGATTGTTTGGGGAGCGGGGGAGGGATGCGACTTCTGTGTACAAACCTCAGAAGGGAATTAAAAGCGAGCCTGCATCCCGGCTAATAGTGCTCTATAAAAATGCAAAGTGGCTAATGATAAGCAAAGGAAGTTCCATTAAGCTGTGTGCCTGGCGCGAAGGGGCATCATTGACCCCGTGGAGGATATTTGCTGGGAATGGTCAGGCTGCAGAAACAGGTGCAGAAATAAAAGCAAACCAATGGCTCGTTTTAAACTCGCCGATCTGCAATGTTAATGAACACGAGAGCCAGAGACCGCCAAAGAGACTGAAGTGGCCAGGGCACATTTTTTTTGTACCCGTTCAGTCACAGGCATGCTCAAAAAACCAGAGGAAAATCAGGAAATGGCTTGCCTAGCGCTGACTGTCCATTAGCCCTGCACGGTGGTACACCGGACTGAGGGCTTGCTGAGGTTGTTTGGGGTAGGGTAGGATGGAGGGCAGGAAAGGAGCACAGGGAAATGTTCCCCTCATCCCCAAGCACCCAGCAAGCTGCGATGCGGTCAGTGGGGAAAGGGACTGCTGTCGGGCCGATAATGAGCCGTCCTCATTATAAGATTAGATGCCAGAGTGAACAACACCCTCTTAATAATGCACACATCACTATGACAACCATGGAGTTTGATACCCGAGGACAACTTTATTGTGCTTGTGAAATTTCCTTATTTTAAAAACACCGTTTGCAGTTATCAGACATCAATTCGCCATGTCCACCTTCCTCCTCATCTCTTTGCCTTCCTTGTTTCCAAGGCAGGATCGGCCAAAGTGTTTATGTGCCGCTCCTAAGGGTAGCAAACTGCCATCGAGTACCAGCACCAGAGTCTGCTGACATAATTACCCTGCTAGCCCATACATAATTAGTAAAGCTAAGCCCAAACTATATTAATACCAGGATTAATTACAGTGTAAGCGTAAACAAGGATATTAATGCTACGAAAGTAGCAGTACGGATATTCGACAGCCCATATGCTTGTCTGTAGGACCACTAGGGATTGTGTTGAATCGGTAGCTGTGCGGTGCCCTGACTGTAATGAGAAATGAGAAAACTGCTGAAAAATTGATGCCGCCTGCAGATTGCACAATCCGCTGAACAGCAGGGGGTCGGCTTCTTACATCTCCCACTCTCGGTACAATATGCTAATTTCTGCATGCATACGAGTGTAAAAGGAAAGAAGAAAAGATTTCACAAAAGGAAAAAAATGCAAATGACAACCACAAAGATCACTGCAGAGAAATCCATGAGCTTTATATGGATTAACTGTGTTGGAGCTAGCGCTCATCTGAGTTTAACCCCTTCTGTCCTAGATCCTTTGGCAGGTCCTTTTTGTGGTACAGAGGAATACTTACGGCTCCTTTGAGACCTGGGGCGGGGGGGGGGAAGGAGGGGAGGGCAGCAGGGAGCTGAAAGGATGGGAAAGATCTTTTTTTGCTCTTCTCCATGGCTGCACTCCTCTTGCTTTAGCGTTAACAAGGAGGCGAGGGTCTGGAAGGGGTACAAAAAGGGGACTGGGAGCGGAGTTTAGAAAAGGAGGCTAAACCAAATGCTGGCAGCATTTGAGAGAAGACCACTATAGCCCAGCCTGGTCCAGCTTTAACTGGAGGGAATCAGCAACAGCCCCTCCCTTGTCCTGCAAGAGGTCCTCAGACTGCCTTTGCCCTTCACAGTGCATGGTCAGCAAGGTCCTCCCGGTAACACGGTACAAAATCTTCATCAAGAAAACAATTACCCTGTGATTATTTTCTACTCCCGATTCACCACCTCTTCCTCCCAGGCGAAAAGAAGCAGATGTGTTGGCTTGATGACAAGCCCATCTCTTTGCTGGAGACAGCCGATGTGCCCGCGGTCCTGTGGCTCCCTGGCGCGCCCAGAACGTGCAGCACGCCTGCAGACAAGCAGGCTCCAGCAGCGCCCAAACAATCCCACTGCCATTTGCATTCGCCTTGCTCCCTGAGAGACCCTAACCCTTGCCCTCAGCCCAACCCACCCGCCCCCCACCAGCCACAGGACCCAAGGGAATTGTTTCTGTCACAGCTCCAGGGGGCAAACTGGCCCCTCTGCCTCGCATGGAGTACTGTAGGCGTGGGATAAACCCCACGCTCACTGATTCCCCCTACAGATAACAGGGGGTTGGGTGTCTACAACCCTGATCTTCCTTCAGGTGCTGCCGGCAGGGGCCACCCACCCAACAGTTTAAGCCCCTCTTGCAGCAGAGTAGAAAGGCAAAGAGCATCTCCTCCCCAACCTGCGGGGGGAAATACCTATGTTTCTGCAATAAGACAAATCAAAGCCTTAATTCTTCTCCAATAATTAAAGAGATTAGTTGCTCTCTCTTTAGAAGCAGCAGGAGCAGCAGCAGGTGCTGTTATGCTTGGTCCAATGTATGCATAATGCAGCTTCTGTATGCAATCACCGTGTCCAAGCATGAACGGAAACCTCAGGAAATATTTGACATTAAAAAGTTGCTGCTGGGCCTCTGTAATACAGTAAGTGCTTAGCAAAAGAAGAAACTGTTTGCTTCTTTATTTGAAATCGTTTTGGAAATAATGTGGCACTGCTGGTAAAAATATTACTGCCCTGGCAGTCCAGAGCACAAAGACTGGAGATGCCTCCCCCAGGCCTGGCAGGCAGCGAGGTGTGCACTGTGGAAACGCAGCTTTGCCCCAGACTGGACAGGCACTTGGAGTGAAGGGGAGAGGTGGCAGAGGAGAAATATATGAAGTATGTCCTGTCTCCCAATCTGAATGTGTCAGAGACTGCAAGAAAGGAGGACAAATGTTTCAGGGGTTTTTTTGTGGCATAAATTTACCACCAGAAACTGGGATAACAACAAATGACCACCTTGCAGGTTTCAGTACCTATGTGAATCTTCAAGCCACAAGTGAAAAATACTTGAATCCCATTGGAAGTCTTCAATCACCGTCTGAATGTTCTCCCACCAACCTTCTTCCTCCATACACCATCTCCTCTCCTCCTCATTGCCTCTTCTACTCCTGGCGCTGCTTGCAGTAATTGCTAATTTTTAAGGTGTTTTTTTTTTCCCATTTGTGACTTTTCAATTTGTATCTGTGATTGCTTGTACATACTTGGATTTGGTTTTGCACAGCTAGGTTTGGAGGGAGGGCACTACAGGGGTGGTCTATGTGAGAAGATGCCGAAAGCTCCCCCATGTCTGACAGTGCAAATACCATACGGCTCCAAAACACTGGCCAAGGCTGAGCCCATCAGCAGTGGTAGTGCCTCTGGGATAACAGAGTTTAAAAAAGGGAAAAAACTGCTGGGAGAAGCGCACCCAGAGAGAGGAGAGAGAAGATGTGAGAGGCACAACTCTGCAGACATCAAGGTCAGTGAAGAAGGAGGGGGAGAAGGTGCTCCAGGTGCTGGAGGAGAGATTCCCCTGCAGCCCGTGGAGAAGGGGGCCCTTAGCCCATGGAGGCTGATGGTGGAGCAGATATCCACCTGCAGCCCATGTAGGACCCCACACTGGAGAAAGCAGAGGCACCCAAAGGAGGCTGTGACCCTGTGGAAAGCCTGCACTGGAGCAGGCTTCTGGCAGGACCTGTGGCCTCATGGTGAACCCAAGCTGGAGCAATCTGGTCCTGAAGATCTGCACCCAGTGGAAGGGACCCACTCCAGGGCAATTGGTGAAGAACTGCAGCCCATGGGAAGGACTCACATTAGTGAGGACTATCTCCTGTGGGAGACACATGCTGGAGCATGGTAAGAGTGTGAGGACCCCTCCCTTTGAGGAAGAAGGTGTGGCAGATATGTGTGGTGAAGTGACCACAACCCCCATTCCCTGTCCCCCTATGCTGCTCAGGGGGAGGAGGCAGAAAAATGGGAACTGAAGTTGAGCCTGGGAAGAAGGGAGGCATTTCAGGGAGGTGTTTTAAGATTTGGGTTTATTTCTCATTATCCTACTCTGATTTGATTGGTAATAAATGAAATTAATTTTCCCATGTGAAGTCTGTTTTGCCCATGATGGTTCTTGGTGAGCGATCTCTCCCTGTCCTTATCTCAACCCATGAGCCTTTTGTTACACCTTCTCTTGCCTGTTCAGCTGAAGAGGGGGTAACAGAGCGGCTTTGGTAGGCACCTGGTTCCAGACAGGGTCAACCCACCACAATGCTCTTCCACTGAGCAGTCTTCCTACAAAATAGTATTGAGTCTCTTCCGCGGCCTGATGCTAATATTTGTGCAAGAAAAGTCCCTGTCGGTAGATGTTCAAATAGCAAACAAATAAGTAAACCAAACCAAGCACGGGTTGTTGTTGAATAGAGTCATCATTTGGAATAGCAATGAATATTTGAAAACAACCTTTAGTTGAAAGTATTTAGTATTTGATCAGCCCTGCCATTACAAGAACTCCCTGTGAGGTTACATGGGATGTCTAGGGTGGCACTAAAATATCTTCTTTTTCTATCACTCTGTTTGCACCAGCCCAGCAGACAAAAAATATGAATTCTCTGCTTTAGCCTTGTTGGAGTTAAAAGGTGTTTGGGGGGAGGGGGAAGCAGTGTGTTCATGGCAGAAAGGCTGTCCCCCTAAATGACAGAGTAGCACAAGATGACACTGTTATGAATATCACAGGAGGAAAAAGCCACTGCTCAGGTGAAAGAATATCTTCTGCGCACCTGAACCCCCTCTATCCAAAGCTGTCAGCCTGAGCCAGTCAACTGGAGAAAACATGGAGCATGGAGACACCAGGGGAAAACGCCAAGTCGAACAGGGCAAGCCAGGACCTCACCCCTCATCCAGGCATCCCTGCAGCGACCACGGAGCACACACCCACATGAGATGCTGGCACCCAGGGGTGTGCGGGTGCTGCAGGGGGTACAGCATGCTGCCAGAGATGGTACCTTGGGCAAGCGTGGCAGCGCCTGCGCCGAATTCACCACAATCAGCTGAACCAGCTCATTAAAGTGGCCTCTCAGATTTATAATGAAGGCTTCTCCTTTGTGTAAGCTAAACTGGCACCCCTGGACCACGCACACACTTGATTTGAAACAGAAGCAATGCCTAATTCTCCAGGTCTGCATCAGCTTGGCTTATGAGCAGTTTGACTCCCACCGCCATCCGACACCAAGGAGGCCAAGTTCAGTTTAAATCATATTTACCCCTCCTCTCTCTGCTTTTTTTCCATCCCTGCATCATCTCCGGGTAAAACTGTTTGCACTGTATACCCAACCCTGCCTGATTTATTATTATTTAAACCTGGATTGGCTCCTTGATACAGTCAAAAGCACAGCACCACAATCCCACCGTCTCTGCCAAAGGAGAAGCATGGGGACAGAAGTCCTTCCACCGGGATTGTTGCTGAGAAGAAAGTAAGAGGAGCCACACACCATCAGAGACTTCTAGAAAGAGCAAATGCTGCTACCACTAGGGACACTAGTGCTTTGAAATCTACAGCAGGACAAGGTAGGACGTATTTTCATCAGGGCATGTCCGTCTGAATTTGTGCTGAGCTCAGGAGGGCCAGGTGAGTTTGCATAATTAACAACCTGACCTCACAACCTGAATGCAAATGCAGCTCCCAGTGAAGTCAACAGGAGATTGCTGCATGTGAAGAAAGGAAGTCATGAGCTTCATACATGGCAGTGATGATTTCAGCCATAAATATATTTATGCAGTGGTGATATTTCTTTACTTTTTCTTTTCCCCAAGAGAACTTGTAAGGAATTTGTGGTGGCAGTGAAGTACGAAAAAGGCTGTGGCTTCTCCTGTGGCAACACTTTGCTGCTGTGCGAAAAATGCACTCACAACTTCAGCTTTGCAGACCACTTACGGGAGAGGACCTTGCTGCCACAAGCCCCACTGAAGACTCTGAAGAGGGTGATAGCTGAGGAGCAAAGCAGCCGAGGCAGTGACAAGATCCCCTTCCGGAGGCTGTGGCAAACAGCTCAAGCCACATGGAGACACAGGAGCCCAACCTCAGATGTGCTAATGCTCTGGCTCCCGTCCAGGGAAGCCCTCGTACCACCGAGCCTCCCCTACCCTCCTGCTTGCCCGGGAAGTTGTGTAGTGCCACTGCGCGCACTGTTAGACAGATGCCCCTCGCCGCTCCAGACCAGGGGAGCTCCGTGCAACATGGGGATGCGTCGATGTGCACAATATGCTTCTGCCTGTCACTTGGTTGTGTCGGCGCTTTGAGTTGTGAAGGGTTTGTTGGTTTTTTTCCCTGGATAAAAGGGGCTGCATGAACATAAGTCCTGATTGCTACCCCGGGTTGCGCGCAAGCCCTCTGAGCGGGACTGATGTGTCACGGTGGGCAGTTGCCTGTCTGATGTGACCTGAAGTAATTAAAAGTGGCCCAGCAGGCTGGTGCCTCCCTCCCCCATCTCTCTTCTCGCTCTGTTTGCTGGCATTTACCCAAAACAACAATGACTGACAGCTCCGAGAGGGCTGTCACTGTTTTTCCTGCAATGATAAGGCCATTGATCCAGCAGCATCTGCCAACTCATCAGCACTTACTCTAATTCCCTGCCTCCAGGTTTGGTGTGGGGTTTTTTTTCCCCTATTTTCCTCACTCAGGTGATAATTGCTGCAAAATACACCCCACCACCACCCTTTTGACCAGCCTGATGAGATTTGTCAATTACCACCATGTCAGCACTCAACCTTGGGAGTGCTTGTGACCACACACTGACCTTAATATCAAGAATGTTCAGCTGGCTGTTGAGACAGAGGGCTGATGGCAGAGTGCATGGGCAGTCGTTTAGCTCAGCCCCCAGTGACCAGAGTCCCTCAGACTATCACTAGGGTCTATGACTAGGGCTGAGGTAAACGATTACCCCTCCACTGGCTGTTTTTGGCTCTCCCTCCTGCTCTGTGACATGGTATGGAGCAGAGGGAAGGAGCTGAGGACACATCTGGTTGCCACACTTCAGCCTCACTAGGGGTTTTCACCAAGCACCACGTGCAGTGGCACCAGACGTGCTTGGGACCCACGTGTGGTCTGTCGGCTGCACTTTTGTCACCCTGGGGGGCAGTTCACATTGAAAGGAAACATCAGCCATGCCATTTTATCTTGGGCCCAAGAACACCCTGCGAAATCCAAAGCTCGTATTTCATCCAGATGTTACACTCCCGCTGCTGCAGCAGGCGTAGCAGACGCAACCTTGGGAGGCTGACGTGACCCCACAGGCATCCCGCCCGGCTCCAGTCTGGCCACCACATGCAGACCTGAACCGCAGTTCACTGACTGGGACCCTGGAGTGAGCTGAGCACAGATGACTTGGAGAGGCAGACTGCTCTTCAAGTGCAACATGAGGTCTTGGGCAGCAGGCAGGAGGACTCCTGACCAGCACCACTCTATGATGATCTTTTTGATGAAACTTCGAATTTTGAAGCCAATACATAGAAGTATACTTACAGGAGACACGGGAGAAAAAATGGGTTTTCTTGCCCATTTTTGCTGCAGTATAATGGGACATGAAGGAGTCTTTCCTCTATTTGTGGGTTAGGATTTTATTTTTTTTTAATCTGAATGTCAGGTTCTTCAGCCTTCAATCAAAGCATCGACCAAATTACCTCAAACCTGTATAGCCTCTTTCTCCTTGTAGCCTGTTTTGGCTCTGAGACAAAGCTGACCTACAATGCAGACAGCTACCAAAAGAGGTGAAGGGCCCAGCTTCTAGCCCAGTGCCTGTGATGCCTGCTTTCTGCTAGCACATGTGGCAGCAAGGTCACCTGGAGAGAGGACCTAACCCAACTGGATGCTACTCATACCAAAAATATTAGTGGTCCTCTCCTCGGGCAGACTGCAGAGCTACTCTCATGCTGTTTTCAACCAGCCATGGAAGCATGCACAGCCCACTTCTCAGCCGTCGGCATGAGTACACCTTAATCCCGGCAGCAGTCTCAGTGGCACTCTCACGAAGGAAACTTCACATGCCAGGAAATGAAATTAGAGCCAGCAGCTTGGCAGCAACGTTTCTTCCTCATCCGCAGCGAGAATTTAATGGAGGTGCGGAGACAGGGGAGGGGCAGCAAAATCTGCACACACAACTAGCAAGAAAGGGAAACAACAAGCTTTTAAATAGCTCTAGACCTACTTACCTAAATATTTCCTTTTTTAACTACCACCCTTTGGCAATTTAGCCTCTCAAGTGGTAAATGCATTTGCTAGGATTACTTGTGTGATCCCCTTATTTAGGGATCACAGATCACACAGTGTGATGTATCAGTTTCACCTTGGGGTGGGGGGGCAAATAGCATCTTCATTTTATTTTCTAGTGCTGGGGCAGAGGATGTATTTTTTATAAAGTTCCCAAGGAGTGTTTGGAGACATCCCCAGCCTGGTGAGGTTACAAGGCAAACACTTTGTTCAGAGCCGCAAGAACCTTGCTGACTCCCGAAAAATAACGTGGTAATAATGAATAGCAAATGTGGGCCAGATGCTCAGCTAAGAAAACCAGTCATCACTTGTCAGTCCTCGGCAGAGCTCGGGTGGGTTATACCAGTGAAGGACTAGGGTTTCTCACTCTACCCGAGGATATCTGCAGAGGATTCCTCATTTGCTGGTGTGGCATAAAGCTGTTATTGACATGAATTTGGGATGCCTGCTCCACTCATGATTAATGAGGCCACAAGTGAGTTATATTAGTCACCCTGGCATGACTGACACTTGGATTTTCACCGTGCCACACCACTGCCTCTTGTTTATACCAAAGGATTTAGAGACACAAACCCTAACTCTGAGACTTGATTAGCGTCCACTTTCTTAATCCTTCTACCTATACTGCTGATTTGCCTTAGCAGAGACCTAGGAGGGAAAATAAACATAAATGGTGTTTTCTAAAATGTCTGAGCAACTCCCTACAACAGCAGTCCTGTCAGTCAGTGTCATGATTTTAAAATCTTGTATTTCCAATCTGCCACAGTTGGAAACACTTGATGCATTCCTTTGGAAGGGAAGATTTCTCAGCCATCCAACAGCAGAAAGCTTTCTTTTCAGGCACTCAGTGATATATATTGATACTTGTTTCTTACAACTGCCACTGTTTGAGGGACCGGATAGCATATATATAGCAAAACCAGCCGGTAGCCTAATTGATTGATCGGTTGGATGACTTTTGAGTGGAAGCAGGATTTTGTATTTGAAAGGGAAATTTTTGCTGTTGGTCAATGTGGAGAAGCTTAAAGTAAATTGGTTGAGGTATGAAAGCTCGGATATACGTCCCAATTTATAAATAGATAAATTTGTTTTAATTAGAGTTGAGATTTCCAGCCTACATAATCTCACAGGAATTCGCAACCAAAACATTGCTCTCAAGGAAAAGTCATCTTGAACAACCAAGCCCAATGACTGAGGTGGCCAAAGATGAAAGCCAGATTAAGTATTATTCAGCACCTGTCCTGGAATTTTACCACACCGGCACGTGATCACCTCATAGGGTATAAATGTGTGTGTGTGTGTGTGTGTGTGTGCACGCGCATATTAAATGCAAATATATATCTGGGAATAAATTCACTTTGAAAGTATGCCTCTACAGCAAAGTCACAGTGCATTAGACCCAAGAGTGAACCTAAGCTCCTGTAATGACAGGGGCACTGTCCTCTGTGGATATCCTTGCTCTGGAGCTGGCCACATACCATGGTGCAAACAGCTGGTAAGCCTTTCCACCACGGTCAGCTCCTAACTCTTTATCCCAGCTGCAAAAGACAGCTTAAGTGATCTAAACCCCAGGCACAAAACATCTGTTTATTTACACCGGCTGCTTCGTTCCCACCACTGCGTGGAGTTAGTTAAGGCTGAATTGACAGAAGTGACCGCCGGTATCTATGGAGAGAGTTCAATAAACATATATATTGCACCCACAGCCACAAACCCATTTTCGCTCGGGAGGCGAATGTGCCCGGGCGAGTGGGTCTAAGAGCAGTCTTGACATTGTCATTACGTATAATAACGGGAAGAGCAGAAGAGAGAGGTCGAAAAGCCTGAGGAGGTAGAAGTCGTGTAAAAGCTGCTTCCAACTGTGTGTAAAATGCTTAGCGACTCCGATGTCATAACAGTTCGACACTGAGCTGGCAGTGTGCGCTCTCCTGTATGCCAGTTTCTCATGGGGCAAAGGACAGCGTTCCTTGAATTGCCAAGCCCGCTCCAGTGATCAGATATTATTGAAGGGGTGACAGGGGCTGGGACTGGCAGGGCTGGTTTGTTTTCAGAGGCATTAGAGGTACTATATTCAGTTCCACGTTAGTGACATCTGCTTGGACTGGGATCCTCATGAGGCTCTAACTCCTGTATATTATTTACAGCGTACTTCTTTTCCGGGGGCAGATGTCTAAAGATTTTGTAGTTGGCTTTTTTTTTTGTGCAAAGAAACAGCTCTGGCATATGGAATAATCTCAGTGAAATGAAGGATGGAAATAGAGGCTGGAAGGGTTAGACAGAGAGCAGCTAGCAAAATATCAAACTTAGCTAATAATAAAACAAAGTGTCCAGATGATTTCTTTTCTTGCTTTCACTGGTGCCTTTTGCCAACAGTTAAATATCAAAAGAGGAGACGGACCAAAACCTGTAATATGAACAGTTCCTCCCTGCTTTCTACTAGACTTCAGGGCAGATCAGCTCCAAACTTCCATAGTCTTCTCCTGTTTGATATTAAATTTTAAAAATCCTAGCGTTTGCCAATGATTACATTGCCCACCAAATCCATTTACTGTTGTGCTGTGGCCATGAGCTTTCACACTGTTTTGATGCCCACAAACATTTTCAGCCAACTTTAAGGCTTTTATAGCTTGATACCCGCAACCTATAAGGCTGAGTACCAAATCCGTAACTTCAGCTAGAGAAAGGCTGTGCCAAGGTGGAAAGGGATTAGCTAAGGATCCTATCCTTTCTTACCTTGCAAACACATCACAGACATGAGAATGAAACTCTAAATTTGTATGCTTTCTACCTACTTGTTACCAGGAGAGGTCGAAAGTCTCATGATGCCAAAAAATGGATGTGGACTGTCCCTTGCCTGGTCTGTTTATTGTGTGCTTTAGGGAATGGTCAGCCGACTGTCCTGGCCACTGGCACCCCTGTGCTTCTCCGCTCAGCCCCCTCCAGAGCAAATTTCCCCTCTCAATTTTGTCAGCATAATTGCACATGAAAAGGCTCTCTAACCCAACTGTTGAAGTGATGAGAGCTACAAAAATAAACGTAGTACTGGAAGTGTTGAGGCTGACCCAGATTACTGTGACAGAATTGGGTTAGGGAGCACCTCCAACCTGCAGTTATGCTGGCAGATATGAAGTGGGGATAACATTTAGCAGGGTGGAAAAGGACAGCTGTGGCATGGGGGTGCTCTGAAATGGGGTTCATCTGTGGCCAGAAGAGCACGTTAACCCCTGCTTTAAACAGCACCTGCTGCCAAGAGAGCATCCAATTTCTCAGCTGTGTGAAGCCTTCCCTACAGTACAGGCATTCAGGAGGCTTTTCAATGACAATGGCAATGAAGCTAAAAGAAGCAATGAAGAGAAAGGAGGACAGGGTGTGAAGCTGGTAAGGGGTGAAGGTTGTCCTTGCTTTAGGGTCTAGGCAAAAGGCTCTTCTGGATTACATACAAGTAAGAGACTAGCCCTCTTCTTTGCCAAAACTTTAGGAGGGGATGTTTTTTTTTTCAAACCAACAGAAGCTCCAGGCTAGAGATGAACTCTGCCATCTCAGCAAACACCTCTGAACTGAAGTCCATCCCCCTCTCAACATTAATATTTCCCCCTCTCCTAGTACTTGCTCCAGCAGTCACTCGAGTCAGTGAAAGTCAGACCCTTTCATGTCTCTGCAGCCTGACTCTGGTTACGGGTTAGAAAAGATTATTACAAAGACAGGAACAATTACTGCAAAGAAAGTAAGGTTCCAGTTTCTTGGATGCCCTCTTCTGTGGCAGGTGGCTATGAAATCAAACTGTATCAGAAGTAAACATATTTTTTTTCCACAGAAATAGAAAAAAAGAACAAAACCTTTGCAGTTCTCATTTGGGATAGGGCTGGGTGAAGCACTGGAAAACCGAGAATGGAAAGTAACCAGCCATCCACCAAGGTAAAACTATACGTCTTTGTAGAGAGGGGGCATATGTCTGATCCATTCCAGAAGGTCGAGCTTAGGAGAGGAAGAGAAGGTATGGAAGAAAAGGCAGAAAGGCTGGCTCTGTTTTTCAACACTACCTGGAGCTTTCCTGGCAGGGTGCCTCTGGTGAGAGGTGTCCCTCTCAGAGAACCTCATTCAAGGGAAGCCACTGCAGGCAGGTGACATGTCCAGGGAAAAACATCTTCCTCAGCACTGGAACAGAATTAAGACATGAAATTAAGTGGAAACCATTTGCATTTGGAAAACAAGTTGTATAAGCTTAACAAAACCCTGCAATTACACTACATATTCTGGACATCACCTACTGACCTCTCTGTTGCTCCTCATGAATAATGTGTATGCATGCACAAAGCACAAAGCACTCCTTTAATATTGACTTGAGACCGGTTTGAGGGTGTTGGTTTTGTGGCAACCCCCTGGAGAGACCGGGCTCTGGATCATATTGTAACAGGGCCACTACCCTGTAACTGATTAAAAGCACCTCTTATTCTTAGCAACACTCCCTCAGGTCTCAACTTTACTGTATGATTCAGGTAATGAGAGCAAAGTGATCAGAGACATTAATAGACATCACACCTAGCTGGAAGACAGGGAGTGGACTGTGAACGTGAGCACCTCCCTTAAGTGAATTTTGTCTGTGAGCTTGGTGAACGGGCTAAAGTGCAGGGGGAGAGAGACATTCTCATTTCCAGCAATATTTTATTGATTTACGTCACATAATGCAGTTCAATAACTCATCCCCCAAATAGATGAAGCTTCAGCTCCATCTAAATAGGTATTAATCTCAAGTAAATTACTGATGAGTCTTAATTAACCAATAAGATGGAACTGCCCATATAATCGGGCTGATTAATGGCACACCTTGGACATGGACTGAGGCACGGGGAGGCACAGGGCAAAGGAAAGTGCTCCCCATCCACTCGTGGCATGAAATTAATCAGCACAACAGTGACTCCAAACCCACCCTCAGGGTATCAGTATAGTCAAGAGCTTGGCTGTTGCTCCAGCCATGACCGTGCAACTTCCAACAGTTTGCTTAACAAGTAAATACAGCAGGAACCACGTCCCTCCGACTCTTCCAAAGCAGCAGGCCATGCGATTGCGTCGCTGTTTGCACCTCTCCTGTGCATCAAAATAAAACACACCAAGTAAGAGCAGCAGGAGCCTGGGAGAAGGTGCATAATGCAAGAAACTCACCAAGCAGAGCGATGCCTTTGTAAATCCCTGGAATCCGCCGCACTCTTCCGCGTAAGCCGAAAACAGTTTTGCACATTTCAGAGGGCATGGTTTTGATTTTGTTTATGGCGCTGTAAATTAGGAGGGACTCCATGGAGGTCAAGAGAACTAAAAGAGTGTGAAATTGATGTGAGAGAGAGAGAGAGAGATAGAGAAGAAGGGGGGAAAAAAAAATCTCTGTATGTTTCTCTCCTTGCACACTAGCATCAGAGTCGGCTTCCTGGCTTATCAAAGCATGCCATAGCCCTTTCTATTTCCCACTAGAGTAGACTATTAGCATACAGCTGCACCTCTTAGGAGAGCAAACCAGAAAGAACTGGACTTTTGGTGGAGTGTTTCTGCTTTGGGGTGTGGGGTTTTTTTTTTGTTTTAGCTGTGGGGGTTTTTTTCACCACAGGCAATATAAATTGCACAGAAGAGGGAGACACGACAAAGCAGGTTCTCAGTTACAGTAATTCAGTGCAGCCTCATTGTAGTCAGTGGAGTTATACTGATTTACACTAGATGGTTAATTTACATCAGTCTCCCCCACTCCTTCTCTCCCCCTGGATCCAGAGAGGTTGAAAGCAAGCACTGAAGAGAAAACAACATATAAGGACAAAGAAATTCAAGTGGTGGAGAACCCTGTGGAATGAGAATGCATCAATATTTAACAATGCAAAGATTATGTGACAGAGAAGGAAAAGGGAGACAGAGGACGTTCCCAGCAAACAGGGAAAAGTTTCCATTGGAAAAGGCATTGCAAGCCGGACGGTCCTGAGCTGCCACTTCTGAGAAGGTGGAAAAGTAGATTTAAGAAGGGAGTAAATGAGGGATTCCTACTCTACATGCTGAGCTTATGGGTCTATAATTATGGGAGCCCACTGATTAGAGGTTCCCATTCCCTCCATGCTCATGGTCTTCCCTAGTCTCCAGCATCCTGGGGCTCTGCATGCTTCCGTTCCCACTGATTTACTTCTGCCCTACCAGGATCCCTCCCTCCCATCACCATCAGACCTGCCTGGCAGCTCCTTATGGGCCTTCTTTTTTCTCCTTTCTGCCTGCGTCTTTTCACCACCGATTTTACAGGCTTTGCCTTCATTAAGGTAGGAGATACGTAAAGAAAAGAGCTATTGGCCACTGATTATCAGCACTAAGGACTTCAGCCCCAGGGATAACTGTCCTTGCTGATACCAGTACTGACTGCTGCTATCACCTCACTCCCTGGCTTAACAGTACCCTTCCTGCATTCTCTGTCGACTCTTCCAATCCAACTGGAAAAGTCCAGAGCAGGCTGGGAGCTTCAACAAAGGAAATCCTATCTTTTACAGGACTGAATCAAATTAATATGGTGGGTTGTTAACCTGGGACAGCTGAGGAACAGCTAGGTCAGCTGTTCTACCATGGCCTGCTTTTGACAGCGATAAGCTCTGGCTGAGGTGAGCAGGCAGATGGTGGCAACCTCTTTGGCCACCTCCACTGAATCCAACTTTCAGCATGAGTCAGATGGTCTTGAACATGTCAGGATGCTCTGCTATTTTTTCTTTTTTTCTCCAAACTTCAGTTCTTTGGGGTTGTTGGGGTTGGTTTTTTTTAAAACCCAAACACCAGAACAACAGATTGCATATTTAGACTTCCACTACAGGCTGTGCACTCCGATTACCCTCCATGCACACACGCACAGACGCACAGACACCCGCATCATTTGAGCTATGGGCAGCCCGGTTCTATCCATCCTAGCAAAGCCCCCTAGGGCAGATGCAAGTAATACCAGCCTAAAAGTGCTTTGGGTTGTGCCCCTTTCAGTCTGGTTCACTGATGTAAATGAACTCTGCCAGGGAAAAAAGCAAATAAATAAATAAATGAATGAAAATGTTTGTTTTTATGCCTGATGTCGGTTTGACTGCAGCTGCCATAAAAATCTAGCTGGAAATGTCACAGCAGAATCACACCCTGACTGACAATGAAATACCAGCCAACATTTCGAGCATAAATCTTGCATAAAGAAAGAACCAGGGTTTAATTTCTAGGGCAGAGGGAAGCGGGCAGACCCAGCAGGCACGAATTTAAAAGAAAGAAAAGAAGAAAGGCACCTTAGGAGGAAACAATTCTATTATTAAATAGATATTCATTGATGTACATGAGCAGAGAGAGTGCTGCATCCCATTAGCGGTCACTCTTACAAGAGTAAGGATTTTTCTGTCTGCGTAAGGCCTCTGGATAAAGCTGCCAATTGCTGAATGGAAAAAGCTCCAATGAAAATATTTAGTTTTGGCGGAGACAAGGCCACCTACAAGGCCTACATTTCTCTTTTTATTCTCCTCCTTCTCTCTCTCCCAACCCCCTTGCAGCCATTAATTTAGCAGCAGCAGCTGTGATTGCCTGAGATATGCAGAGAAGCATAAGACGACCATCCTGTGCCTCATGCCAATGTTGTTAGTTCAGGAATATTATGGGATTATTTTTTTAAGATGTTCCTCCTGTTGTATGCAAAGCTGGAGCTGAGGAAAAAAAAAAGGAACTTAAGAGGATTTTCATGCAGTGTGTTTGTTATTCATTTTGTTGTTGCCGCAGCATGTGGGATTTGTGTGCATTTAAGATACCAACTTAACTGTGTTCCCTTCACTTCATTACTCGTGTCTGCCAGCTGATGAGATGCCAAGGTGAAGTAACTGAATCAAAGAAGATTTAAAGTAAATACTGCTTAGAATACAGGGCAAACAATGTAATACGAGTGAGGTGGCTAGAGGAGGAGGAGAGGAGGGGAGCAAGAGGGGTATCATGTGCCATTTTAATAGAGGGTGCCTCTCCAAAAGACTAATGAGAGGAGAAACCAGCTGTCCTGACAAAAATCATCTCAAATGTTGCCAAAGACTCCTGTTGTCATTAGTTCCTTCTTTCAAAGGACTGCTGCACTCAGGTTTTATTTGGCAATGTCTTTTGCTATATTCTGAAAGGGGTCCCAATCCTTAGCTATCTTTAGGAGGGTAACTACAAATAAACTACAGCATTTAGTAGATCATTTTGTCCCATTTGCACCATTTCTTTACCAGATAGAGAGGTAGTGGCCTTATCAGCCTATGCCCAACAGATTTTGCCTTTCATCTTCTCATTCTCAATTTCCTTTATGTACCAGGTGCCAAGCAGGCAAAGATTGAAAACTAGATGCTTGGGGTATAAACACTGGCTACCTACTCTGTGCCCTACACCCATTTTTTTGAAGAGCCCTATTGAGTTGCATTATGTGTTTTTCACACCCTATAGTTCTACCCAAGGGGTAGGCATGTGACACTACCCTCACTCTTTGCTAGTTGAGAAGGCAAAAGCTACCATCACACACCTATCTAAAATTTCATTTCTTGGGGAGACGACAATGGAGAGTAGCAAATGTTTTAGGGAAAGGAATAAGACTTCCTGTTCTTGAAAATAATGAAGTAACTTGGATCTTGAATGACCGACTTCTATCAGAAAAGAAGACTAAGAGGGGATCTGATTAATGTTTATAAATATCTCAAGTGTGGGACACCGGGGGAATTGGCCAGCCCCTTTTCAGGGGACAGGACAAGGGGCAATGGCTGCAAGTTGGAGCACAGGAAGTTCCGCACCAACATGCAGAAGAACTTTTTCACAGTGAGGGTGACAGAGCCCTGGGACAGGCTGCCCAGGGGGGTTGGGGAGTCTCCCTCACTGGAGATATTCAAGACCTGTCTGGACGCCTACCTGTGTGTCCAAGGGAACCTGCTTTGGCAGGGGGGTTGGAATCGATGATCTCTCGAGGTCCCTTCCTGCGCTTTAGGCACTTCAAGGTTAGGGTCACTTATTTTCAAAAAAAATGTTTTGTGTAGTGAATGCACAAAAATGTGGAGAATTCAGAAAAAAATACCTTTCTCTAACTCTCTCCTCTGATTTTGGAAGTGAGAATATTTATTAACAGTGGTAAATTGGAAACGATATGGCCCAGTGAAGGGGAAAACTCATTGTTATTCCTTGTGAAAATAATTTTCTAACAGCTTCAAAACTCACAGACCTGCCAAGACAGCCTTTGAGGGAAGGGAAGGGAAGGAAGGAAGGGAAGGAAGGAAGGGAAGGAAGGGAAGGGAAGGGAAGGGAAGGGAAGGGAAGGGAAGGGAAGGAAGGGAAGGGAAGGGAAGGGAAGGAAGGAAGGGAAGGAAGGAAGGGAAGGAAGGGAAGGAAGGGAAGGAAGGAAGGGAAGGGAAGGGAAGGGAAGGGAAGGGTGCTTCTGCAATCAGGTAAATGTCATGTAAAGCATCAAAAGCAAAAGATGAGTTACCATAACGGTGCCTGATTTCAAAACAGCTCACTCAGCACCCTGCAAGTCTTGCTGCCTTCCATGGACCTGCCTTGAATAATGGATTTATCCTCAAAATGGCATCAGGAAACCAAGACCTCTGACTCCCATTTTTCAACTTGGGGGTGGGAGGATAGCACAAAGGCTCAGAGCAGGGCAGGGGATGGCCGCAGCTCTCCCAAGTGCTTAGCCAATGTCTCATCCGCAAGTGATACCCCATGCCCAAGACCTCTTTGAGCAACACAGGTCACCCAGCAGTCCCAGCTGTCACCATGCCATGGTCTGTGCCCACACAGCAGACTCCAACTGTGCCCATAGCATGTGCCAGTGTACCTGCCCCGTTCTGCCAGCGAGGGTAGTGACGGTGAGGAAAACGGGGGCAGAGGGGACTTTGGCTTATATTAGGAATCAAACCACATAACCAGGATCCCTGGAGTGTTTGTATGTTGGTTGCTAGCAAATGTTAGAGCCCTGGCAGCAATACAGGCACAGCTGCTGTCGCCCACACTACTTAGAGTAATGTAGGACATGATATAATCACACCTTTGCTCTTCTCTGAGGCTTTTGGTCATTGCTCTTGTGTCACAGCCTGGGGGCACTGGACAAGATGTTAGGAGACCTGACTGCACATGGCTTGAGACAGGTCATTCCACTTCTGTGCCTCTATTTCTCCAGAGTTTACTCCCCTAATGATTAATCCTACATTATCACGGAATCTTTTTGTTCTCCTGTTTCTAGTACAGCAACGGTTTACAAGGATGCTGTGTAGTGCTCTCATGCAGTTTTATTTTTTTAACCTCTTGTTTACAAAACCCCACTTAAAATGCTGAAAATAAAATTTTCTCTATTGATTTCTTTTCTTTTTCCATTTGGTGAACATTGATTTTTTTTTCCTTGTGTTTTTAATGGAGCTTGAAATTAACACGAATCTGTTTGTTCAGATCCTTGGTTTGAATTAGTGCAGTTTTAGTAATAAAGTTAGGTAGCTGTTACCTTGGAAACAGAGCTCTGTTTTTACCAAACATTTTAACAAGCATTAGGGCCTACACAAACAGCAACAGTAAAACCAAATTCCTCAATAAGAGATTGGTGTGTATTGGTAGCAGGCAGCACCTTCAGCCCGGAATGCGATCCCTGCGTGAGGGAGATTGTACAAAAAGTTCTCTAACTTGGGGGCTCGGGCTGTTTCATGATGTTCAGGTTTGCACTTGTGCTTCTTTTTCCCCCTTGTCATCAAGCGGTGCCATGTTGTCAGTCAGCATTAAGGATTCAACTGCTCTTCGCTATCCCTTAATTGCCAAGCTAATCTGAACTACTTGGCTTAGCTGTGTGATCCTGTAAATGTGCAGGCGTACGGCGTGTACCTCTGATTTCACAGCAGTATCATATCCAAGGTACCGGGCACGATTGTCACGGCAAGATGGCCACAGGGAGCTGGCGATTAGTTGCAGGGATATACTATGCTGCTACAAATACACAGGCTTGAACAGTAGCCCACATACTAAGAGAGGTATTAGGCCTTATCTTCTGCAGAAGTGCTGGAGAGAGCCTCGAGACAAAAATGCTGAAATGCATGTGACAGTTCAGGGAGCAGCAGTACACACACAGAGGCAGAACACATCCCACAGCTGAAACTGGAAAGCGGTTGTCCATACACAACAACCTCACCGGACAGAACAAGAGACAGAACAGACCGAGCCAGCTGCGTTAAGCTTGATCACCTGAAAATAGCTATTTATATCGGTTTGATAATGTTCATTGTTATCAATTTCTTTAGTTTTCAGTAGCATCGGGGAACTTATTAATGCTTATAAATATCTCAAGTGTGGGACACAAAGGGAAATAGCCAGCCCCTTTTCAGTGGTCTGTGGGGACAGGACAAGGGGCAGTGGCTGCAAGTTGGAGCACAGGAAGTTCCGCACCAACATGTGGAGGAACTTTCACACAGTGAGGGTGACAGAGCCCTGCGACAGGCTGCCCAGGGGGGTGGGGAGTCTCCTTCTCTGGAGATATTCAAGCCCCATCTGGATGCCTACCTGTGTGACCTGTCCTAAGGAACCTGCTCTGGCAGGGAGGTTGGACCCGATGATCTTTCGAGGTCCCTTCCAACCCCTACGATTTTGTGATTCTGTGATCCAACTGGTGCACCAGGATAGGAAGGGGAAGCATTTAACGAAGACCAAATAAACTCTGGAAGAACATAATTGTTTCCACATGTCCTTGAGAGGTGCAGAGCCCTGGGAGCAGCTGTAAGGGACTCTGGAGAGCAGGTCAATCATCCTGATCAAAGGAAGGGGTTTGAAAGAGCCAGTCGAATCTGTCGAATCAACCAATAGTGACAGGACTGGTGCTACATCCAGGGTTTGGCTACCTAGACCACAGGACTCTCTTTGAGAAACCTGGTCTCCTGGGGGCTGATGAGGTCCATCTGCCAGAGAAACAGAAGAGCATCTTTGGTCATAGGCTCACCAAGCTGGTGTAGCAGGGTTGAAGTAAAGTTGCCAGGGTAGAGGAACCTCAATCCGTCCCACTTGCATCAGTTTGATGCCAAAGCTAGGAGAAGGATCCCAGGCCAGCAGAAGAGCACCTGAAGTGCAGCACAAAGGAATTCCAGCCAGTCAGTTAGTCAGGCTCACTGGGGCCCAAGTGAAATGTCTCTATGAGAACATGTGTAGCACAGAGAATAAACAAGAGGAGCTAGAGACATGTACATGCCTGCAGAGCTATGGTCTTTCTGGCACCACAGAGATGTGGTGGGATGGCTCCTATGACTGGAGCATTGGGATAGAAGAATACAGGCGACAGGTGGGAAGACAAGGAGGGCGTGTCACCCTCTATGTCACTGACAAGTGGGAATGCACGGAGCTCCAGCTGGCAATGGAAGAAGAGAGAGCTTATGGATCAGGATTAAAGGGAGGGCAAGAACAAGGGACGTAATAGTGGGGATCTGTCACAGGCCACCTGACCAGGAAGGCCGAGCGGATGAGACCCTCTATAGACAGATAGAAGCAGCCTTATGTTCACAAGCCATGGTCCTCATGGGGGAATTCAACCATCCTGATATCTGTTGGAGGGACAACACAGCAGGGCTTAAGCAATCCAGGTGTTTCCTGGAATGTGTTGATGGTAACTTCCTTCTTCAGGTGATAGAGAAGCCAATGAGAAGTGCTGTGCTGGACCTTGTTCTCAACAAGGAGGGACTGGTGGGGAACGTGAAGCTCAAGGTCAGCACTGGCTGCAGTGACCGTGAGATGGTGAAGTTCAAGATCCTCAGGGCAGCAAGGAGGGTGCACAGCAAGCTCACTACCCTGGATTTAGGCAGACTTTAGCCTCTCCAGGGATCTGCTTGGTAGAGTATCGCAGAATCACAGAATGTTAGGGATTGGAAGGGACCTCAAAAGATCATCTAGTCCAAACCCCCTGCCAGAGCAAGATCACCTAGGTTAGGTGGTCACACAGGGACAAAGCCCTGGATGGAAGAGGGGCCCAAGAAAGCTGGTTAGTATTCATTGATCACTTCCTCCGAGCTCAGAAGTGATGCATCCCAACAAAGAAAAAATCAGGCAAAAATGCCTGGAGGCCTGCATGGATGAACAAGGAGCTTCCAGACAAACTCAAACACAAAAAGGGATGCCTCTCCTATGAATACAACTGAGAGAGTTGGGCTTGTTCAGCCAGGAGAAGAGAAGGCTCCAGGGAGACCTTTTAGCAGCCTTCAAGCACCTAAGAGAGCCTACAAGAAATCTGAAGAGGGACTGTTTACAAGGGCAAAGGGTAGTGGCTTTAAGCTGAAAGAGGGCAGATTTAGATTAGATATTAGAAAGAAATTCTTCCTTCTGAGTGTGGTGAGGCAGTGGAAAAGGTTGCCCAGAGAAGCAGTGGCTGCCCCCTCCCTGGCAGTGTTCAAGGCCAGGCTGGATGGGGGTTTGTACAACCTGGTCCAGTGAAGGGTGTCCCTCCGCCTGTGGCAGGGGGCTTGGATTTAGAAGACCTTTAAGGCCCCTTCAAACCCAAACCAGCCTGTGATTCTGTGATTCTATGATGTATGCCAAACTTTCTTTGAACGTGAGGCTAAAGGTGTCTCAGCCATGCTTCCTCTGATTCCAATTAAAAATAAAATAAAAATCAAACGCTGAAGGAAAGATGACATGCTGTTCTGCTGAAGTTTGCATTTTTTTGTTGTTTTGGCTTCCAATATCACCTTCAAAACCCCTAACTAGCAGCTTTGCAAAACACCAATGGGCTGGTTATTTAGCTGCGTGTATCTTTTGTGGACAGGCAGTAGAACAATGGAGAAGGAAGGATAATGCTTAGATGAGTAGCCACCACATTTGAAGAGTAGTTCATGAGGCAAAGTAGAAATGATGTGTGTGCAGGATATAATTACAGCAGTAATGTAATAACATTCCATGTTAGATTATTAGGGGTCTATTCTGCCCTTGACATGCCTACATAACTCCCATTAATGTTAATTGAGGTTATGCACGTGAATCAGCAGCCGAGCAAATGACTAAATTAATTACATGTAAAGTACCTGTTTCATTTCTTTAAATCCACTGATACGTTTGGCCAGTGCAAATGCTTATAGTCCAGGAGAGAACTACCACAGGGTGGAGGAGAAGGGATGTGGAAAAGGCTGTGCAGATTTAAAAAAAACCAAAACAAACCAACAAACCATTACACAAAATTAGGTTTTGACAAATAGGTAAAGGATAGTGGGAATATTAATTCTTGGACAGGGCTTCCTGTATATTCTTCACAAACCCTGGGGCTTGGCTTGAATAAGCCAAGAGACACTCCTGCTTTTCTGTAGCACCTCCTGTAGAGGAGGTTATCCGGGGCTTTTGTAAACAAATGTGTTAAATACTAGCTCTGCAGGCAAAGGCGGCACCTATTGTGAGTGCAGCCATAAGAGCAAGGACAGGCTTGGATAAGGCATACAGCTACTATTTTTTTCTGCTTGGCAATCGCAACCCCCACTTTCTGTCCAGGGATGCTTTGATCATGCAGATGTGATGACAAGGATCAGCGTGATGACAAAGTCTTTGCATATGGAGGGAGAAGTTTGGGCTTGAAATTCAAAGCGCCGTGTTTCACTGAAGGGTCTCACTCTGCGAACGCTTATCCCAGAATGTGAAGGGTGGAGATTGTTATACAAGAAACTGGATCGAGCCGCTCTCACTCTTTCTTTGTTTCATTTTTGGTTTAAGCACCGGGAGCTCTTGAGCTTTCAGTACTCCCAGGCTGCTAAAACTGGTTGCAAAGAACAGAAAGTGCTTCCTGGAGAAGGAGGGGGAGTGGGGAGTAAATACCCTCCATCATCTGTACCTCTAATATTGCCTCCTTCTGATCCTATAAATAGAGCAGAACTGGGCTGTCAGCCTTTTCCACAGCAGGAACCCCCTGGCATCCATCCCCTTCTCAGCCAGGCAGGATCTGGAAGGGATTCCCCCACTCGTTCAGCAACCCGAGAAGGCCCGGATGGTCATAAAACCCTGGCACCTGTTTGTGATCCCCCATTAGGAGGGGGACAACTGCCCCACATTCAGACTTCCTGAAATAGAGCAATATCCATGATATGACCAACGGAGTCCTCCTCGCTATAGATTAGAAAGGACGCCTGAGCTTTTAAACCTTTATTTTGCACAGAGTAAGCAGCCTCTCTGGTTTCATCTGTACTTCTTGGAAAAAACAGCTTCTTCTGGACCAGCTTTAGTTACAGTGATCTGTGCTGCCCCCCAGATAAGTTTGTGGCCCAGCTCCCCATGTGTGCCCAATGGCACTGGAGCATGTTGGACGTGCTGAGCCATGTAAAGAGGCCTGGCTTCAAAGGGTTATGCTTAGAGGCTCGCTGCCTGCCTGACAAGCAAAGGGGAACTTAAGTTTCACCTCAAGACAGTGTGGACACAGCTGCTGAAGAAAAGCAAAGGCTAACCCTCGTCAGCTGCACCACACATGGGCTTGACAATTTAATTGGCCGTGGCCGTGCTTTCTGTAAGTCTTAATAGATATTTATACCCATTTATTTGTAACCCTTTTTCACTTAGTAGTCCCTTGTTGTCACTGGGGGTATAGAGAGCCAACAGGAGGCATAAGCAAGGGGAGCAGTCACCCAGGCTGGGAGAGAAAGGAGGTAAAATTTCAGCTTTAAGTGAGGCGTCACCACAGTGGCCATGGCATCATCCTTGGCCTGCACTGGTTCCGTGGCAACAGCATAGCTATTCTCACAGGTCCTATCCTTCTCAAGGAGTAATCAGCAGTGATGGCTCTGCTGCCTTGGCTCACCACTGTCTCCCTCCCTCCCTCATGGATGAAGACACAGATCCCACACAGAAATTAGGCTTCCCAGCGGCAGGGAAAAGAAGGTGGAACAGAATAAAGGTGTCCAGAGACAGATCATGTTTCTTCCTCCCCTCTCCCCACTCTCTGGCATGTGTCTCAATGTTGTCGTGGTGGAACCTGATCAAGAGGACTGCAGCAGCCAACAGCAGGGCTGAGGAACCTTTGCTCAACACTTCACAATGTTCAACAAAGACGGTTCTTCAAGATGTTCCTGCAGCAAAGGAACCTCAGTGCAGGCAAGATTGTCTCCTTTACCTTCCTCACACCTTGCACTGCATTTGCTGCTGAGAAACTGGAAGTTGTCATGAAGAAAGGAACAGTTTCTGCCTCAGAGAATTAAAAAGCTAACAGCTTTAAAAAAAAAAGAGTACAGAGAATATTCAGATGCCAAAGAAGAATTCTGGTGCTTAATTTCAGTCATTTATTTATATTTAATAATATAGGCATTTATGCTTGATTGAGAAACAAAGTGACTTGTTCATTTCTTGGTTTTATTCAGTTAGGTCTACAAAGGTCTCTGGAAAGCATTCAGGGTTATGGAACCGGTAGTTTAAGAAGGAAAGGTGGACCTTGTGGACATAGAACTGGCTTTCCACCTATGTCTAACAAATGTTTGGCTCAAACTCACAGTGCTGCCCACTTCTATTTAAAAATGCAGTTACAAAACAAAGAGAAAACAGTGTGTGAAAATGCTCACCAGCAGGCTTCATAATGTTTTTAAGAGGACAGCAGTCTTACTGTCCTTGCTTCAGAAAGGAGGGGGCTGGTACTCAGAGAAGCTATTGAGTAGTCAGGCAGTTGCCAAATAGCAGTTCCATTTAAATGAGCTCTATATTGTGCAAGTTTCATTCCCTGATATGTGTATGCATCCTATTCCCATAACAGGTCAGATTCAGAGATATCAGAAGATCTAACTCACCCCCAGAATGACCTTTATGTCTCCGGCACACAGCATCTTTCTAAGACATTGCCTATGCATACAGGCTCAGTGTAAGGATACAAGATCTAATGATTAAATATCCCTGTATCAGACAACTGGTAGTTGGAAATTTTACTCTACAATTCCACAAATATTGATTAATTGACCTAAGCTCTTCTATATTTTATGAAATATTAGAAATCACACCTTACTAGGGCTTTTCCTTTTGCATTACAGGTTGCACTTCAGCCTAAATATTCAGCTCCAGTTCGTTTAGCTTAATAAAGTTCTGGGCACATCCGTGCCAGGAGAAAAGTCATAAATAACATGAATAGGTGGCAGGTCAGGTGCTGCAAACAGAACCAGCCAAATCAAAGGGAACTTTAAAGATTTAGACATTGGTGACAATGAAGTTTCAACAGTGGTGTGCAGAATTGGGCTATGCCTGCCTCACATCCCATAAGAGACGGTTACAGAGGCTGCACTTGAAGCCCCCGGAGACTTTTCACATGACTGTGTAAAATATCTGTGTAAACTGATTGCAAAATACAGCCCATAACCAGTATCCTATATGAGAAAGAGGATCCTTTTCTGTAATGGCTTTCTCTTCATTGCATTTTAACGCTGTCTTGCTAAGTCAAATTTCTGGTCTTTTTCTTTGCCTACTCCACAAGCAATCCCCTGTATTCCCTGCAGTTAATCTCCCACCCATTCCCAACCAATGCTGAGGGCCCGACTCAGAGGCCTATCAATTAGGCCACTAATTCTGGGTTGCAGCAGTCAGTGGCCAGACCAGCGTGTAAGCCCTGGTGCACCTTGTTCCATCCTCACCCCAAGGCCGTCCAGTCCTGACACCCTCAGCAGGGCACGCAGAGCCCCAGCTCTCACACTGAAGGTGGACGTGGGCACCAGGGATGCAGAGGGTACCCCATGGAGCAGCCACCAAGAAGCAGCCAACACTGGCCACCCAAGAAGAGGCTGGCATCGCTGTATCTTATCCCACGGTACTGCTGCTCTCTCATCTCAAATTAAATATAATCCGAGCAGCAGGTGTTACCTTAGATATGTAGGAGAAGGGCGAGGGAAAGAGAAAAACAGGAAGATGGGGGAAAATAGGGGGAAATAAGCCAAACAAACACAAAAAACCACCCCAGCCTGCGCCAAGCAACTCTTCTGCGGACAGCCCTAAGGGAAACCGCACTGCTCCCACCCAGGCTCCCCGCCGCGATGAGAGGTCGGGCGGGGAAGGGCGGCGGGGCGCAGGCTTCGGCACGAGTCCTGCGGACCGGCAGCGCCGCCGCGCCGCTCTCTCGGAGCGCTAGACGCCGGGGCCTGTGCGTAACGGCAGAGCCCGACTTAACCCCCCGGGAAAAGGGGCCCGGCCCCGGCAGCAGGTCCCTGCCCGCCCAGCCGCGGAGGCGGCCTCCCCACCCCTCTGCCTGAGGCGCGGCCGCCACCTGCTGTCCCGCTGCCGCGCTGCAACCGGCAGGCGCCGCCCGGCCCGCTGCGCCCCGGTGGGTTGAAGGTCGCAGAGGCAGCGGCCGCGGCCGGGTTAGCTGAGGGAAGTGCGGTGAAGGAAACCTTTCTGAGAAGGGAAGCCAGGCTTGCTGGAGTAGCTTAGCTGGACTTTCGCCTCCTGAGGCCGGCGGGACACCGGTGGCCTCCTCCATCGCGCTCTGGCATTTCCTTTGCAAATCCTGTGAGAGGGTGAAGCAAAGCAAAGTTTAGTTCTGACGTTCTGTCAGCCTCCGACCGATTTCAGGCATAAATTATGGCAGAACTAGCTACAGGTGAGCGCAGATCTCCTGGGTGTTTTTGAGCACAAAAAGCCTGAAAAACGACAAAGGGCACCAAGGATCGGTCAGAAGGAGCTGGCGCTGGCTTGTGGAATAGGCCAGGAACAGGGCAAACCACAACACGTTTGGCTACTCTTTCTGCTCTTCCTCTGCTATTTATGCACAAATCATACTCATTCTGCAGACAGATTGATGTAAATCACACCAACCATCCTAACATGCCCTCTGACACACTATGACCGCAGACTACTGTCTGCCATTCCCTAGCAGATGTCAAGCCACATAAAGTAGGGGCTTATTTCTTTTCCACTGTTTTTGGGGTAACAAACTGATGAGGGACAAACAATTATCACCACTGCAGTCGAAGAGTAGGCAGAGGTTGTTATGAGTGAGTGACTGCTGAGCTAGAGCTTAGGAAGAGCTAAGACAAGAAGTTTCTCTCTCTCATGATCCTTCTTTGGTAACAAGATTTAAATGCTATCGCCTCTCACTGCTTTATTCACATGTACAGCTGCCAGGATACAGTCCTGTGGGTTTTAGGAAAAGGAAATAAGGCTAGAGAGGATGCTTACTCAGAAAATATTTATTCCTCTGTACCTGTATTGATTACCTTTAGGTATGAATAGCAATGGTATTCTTGTCCTCCAAATGTTCGTTCTAGTCAATAACAAAATTAATTTGTATACCAACAAATCCACAAGCTATTCAGCAGGGAAATGAGCTCAATATATAATAGAGGGAAGGGTTTTGGCAAAAGGGAGAGTGTAGAAAGAAGTCTGCTTATAAGAATTATTGATAAAAGAATTATATGTTTATAGAATCCAATTCGGTATCTTGAAGCGTTTTATACGCTCGGTCCTCAGTGATAACTGCAACCATTTCAATAATTGCTGTTTGCTGAAGAAAATTGATTTTAAAATCTCCTGGATTCATATACAAATTACTATTATTTTTTTGTACTAAAGTAGCACCCTGGAGTCTGTAGCACAGATTAGGGCTCCTCTGGGGTAGGTGCCGTGTTAAACTTGTAATACAGGAGGGTTGTCCTTTTGAACTATCACCCAGGAACTGGCTTTCTAAACTGCACAACTCAACAAGATCCATGGGGATGTATTTCTGTGCGTGGTATTGAACAACTGCACTAAAGCCAACACCTGAGATAAAAGCATTTATTTTTTAGAGTCTATACATGCTCACAAGTACTGGAAAGTGACTTTAAAAAGTTAGCATCCACACATTAGAAGTCTCAAACTCACTCAGACCACAAACTCAGCTTGTGTTGCAGCCACTATGGACTCTTTGAACTCCTTAGCAGTACAGAGAAGCTGAGGGAATGGTGGAGCGCCATTCACAGGGACTTTCGGTCTCTGCCTGTGCCAACCCAAAGCTGAGAGCAAAGAGGGTAACGTGGGAGCTGAGGAGAGGTATGACAGGAGGCAGACACCTTACCACACTGAATCAGAGAAACATGGCAAATGCTCGCTCTGTTCTACTGTGGAGATGCAGTGAACAGGCCCCTTCCCTTGCCGCGGGGAAGATTTACTGGGTGACATGGTAGCCTCAGGACTGGGGCTGTAGGAGAGTGGAAGACCTAGAGCAAAAGACCCAAGAGGCACAAGGAAAAACATCGCATTGGGCACTTGCAATCAAAAAAAATTGCCACCATATGTAAACGGGAGAGTTAGACACAAAAGCGGTAGGAAAAATATATTCTCCCCATATATATATACTCCCACATATAAATATATATACTCTATATTCATCACATATAGTATGTGGTGAACTGCCAATATGGGAAAATGAAATTAAGAACCGCTATTACCCAGGAAACGTGTGACAGGAGCAGGAAATGATCCCGTTGCAGTGTCTGAGTAACAAGGTTTATCTTCCTCTCAATCTCAGCGTTAACCAGTGGGTGAAAGGAATTAAACTGCATTTCAAGGTCAAGTGATCCCTTATCACGGACTGCACCCGCAGGGGAAAGAAAACTAGTGTTTTGAGCAATGCAAAGCACAAACAAATGATGTGGGGGAAATCTGCCATCAGACAAAGGCTGGTGCTGAGCCAGCATGTCTTCAATTGAAACTTAGGGGCCAGCCTGGAGGTGCACTTTATCCCCCACATACACAACCACAGCAGAAGATGGGGAATACACGCAAAGAATGCACCAGGATAGCTCTGCTGTTTGCTCATCTATCTCCAAAGCATGTGAAGGGCAAGTCTTGAGTGAAACAGATGAGCGAGCACGGTAAAAGTTACTAGACTCTAATTCAAAGCCCACAGGAATCAAGGGAAGTCCTTCTCATAAGCAAACCTCATGCAATACCCACAGCTCAAGTCTGCAACAAGGAAATACCAATCTTACATAGAGCAAAGGGTGTTTTAGAGCACCGCACCCTGATGAGCATTTCACCATTGTGAAAAACAACTGATAGCATCCTTCTCTATGCTGGATGCAGTAAAACAATTTAACAATCAAATATACAGTCATATGTTACCAGCTTTTGTGGTATACATTGAATTTTTTTCAAGTCTCAGCTTCTGGAAGCTTGCGAAAAGCCCAGTTTTATGGTGATTTTGGTTTTATTTTTACTTTAGTTTCTATTTTCCACATAGCTGCAGAGAAAAGCTCCAAAGCCATGAAGGCGGAAGGGACGAACTCAAATTCAAATCAAGCATATAAATACGTGCATACATGTGTGTGTATGTATATGTATTATAACCCCACTCTGTGGTTTGACATAGGATTTTCTACAGTGTGAGGGCTTGGCAATACTGCAATCATCAATGGGCCAGGCACGGCCTTTGGCGTGAAAAAAACATACAGGGTCACATCACTGAACACTAAGGTGCCACCAGCCACAAAAGCGACGGCGCCAAATTCTTGGCTGCTCGGCACTGGCATAGTTCCAGAGTTACATAAATCAGCAGCTGGGTCACGAACTAAAACCTGAAATCAGGGAAAATACAAAATTCTGGGAATGCAGACATTTCAGCTTGCTTCACACCCCCATCTTTTGTTAAACTTCCCCCCCCCCGCCCCTCTTTTTTGGCATTTGCACAGAAGACATGCCAGCGTGTCTTTTACAGCACTCCGAGGAAGAAAATTCAAGCTGCTCTGCCTGATATTAAAAGATGTGGCATTTGGTAATATTTGGACACAGTCCAATTGCTAAACTGCTGAACCGCAGTTTGTAGCGCAAGCACAGCTTGAAGGGGAAGCAGCAAAAGAGAGATGAAAATGGAATTTATCAACAGGAATAAAAGCACACGCGAGCAGAAAGCAGCAGGAGGAATAACCAGTGTCTGAGGACGGAGGGAAGTGTGCCGAGCGCATTAACAGCGGCACCAGCCATTGAAACACAGAGACGTAAGGAAGCTGAGCGCTGGCGTCATGATGAACTGGGGTGGGAGAACGAGCTTTGGGGTGAGTGGGTGGAAGCGGAGCATGTGGTGAAATGTGTGAGGACATGTGAAATGAGAGTGACCCCACCTGGAATACATAGGTTAGATGCTGAAGGCCAGTGCCTGCTACTTACTCCAACTGACAAAACAAAGTTGCAGTACTTTAAGATTAATACAGGTGAGAAGAAACAGATTCTCATGCTGTTAAAAAGATCACGGTTTGGTCATAAAAGACACAGTTGAGTAACCTCCCAAGCATTTAGCCTTTGAACAAGTCCAACTGTGCTACATGTATTCAAGCGTTAATGATTAAGGGTGGGATATCAACCTGAAGCTTTGCGTTTTCCCAGATATTGTCAGTTTAAATCTGACTCTTGGCATTGCCATAGCGTGTTTTTGCTTTTGAAGGGAATGATGAGGTCCTCCGAATATCACATCAGCCTTTCTAATGAGAGAGCCATAGAAAATAGGGCTGGAAAGGACCTTGCGAGGTCACCTAGTCCAGCCCTCTGCCCTAAGGCAGGATCAATTATACCCAAATCATTCCTGACAGATGTTTGTCTAACCTGTTCTTAAAAACCTCTGGCAATGAAGATCCCACAACCTCCCCAGGCAATCTGTTTCAGCACTTCACTACTGTTACAGCTAGAAAGCCTGTCCTAATGTCTTCCTTAAATCTCCTTTCCTGCAATTTAAATCCATTAGTTCCTTTTGTATTCCCAGTGGAAACAAGAGAACAATTTATTACTTTCCTCATCTTTGCAGCAAGCTTTACATATCTGACGACTAGTATCACATTCTTACTCCCTCCCCTGCATCTCCTTTCTCTGGATGTATAAACCCACTTCTTTCACTCTGTCCTCACAGGTCATGTTTTCTAGACTTACGATCAACAGCACTGCTTTCTGCTGGGCTTTCCAATGGGTCTGTATTTTTCTTTTTTGAAATCTAGTGCACAAAAGTAGACCCATTACTCCAGCTAAAGCCTGAAGCAGAGAATAAGTAGGGTAGGATTACTTCACATTTCTTCTCCACGACACATTAGTACTTATTGAGCCGAAACTGCATTAGCTTTTCCTCACACCGGGGCCCGTGTTGGGTTTTTAATTCACAGCAGTGACAGATCTCTTCCTGCAGAACGACCGCTCGCTCAGCCGCTCCCATCATTTGTGTATGTTGTTGGCTACAGGAATTCAGCAGTGAGATCCTGGAGTGTCCAGTGCTTCACTTCCTTTGAATTTAAACCCATTTAGCTCAGACTGTCTTCTTCAGAAGATAAGTAAGGAGCTCATCTATCTCTCAGTATCACTTCACTGAGAGCAGTGGAGCAACATCAGAAAAGAAACTTGCCTGAGCTGCCCATCCAGCCCAGAGGAATGCAGCAATGGTTCTTCCCATTAATACTATGTTGAGCACATTCAGTCTGCAATAACCTGAAACACAAAGATTTATTAGAGCAGTTGGAGAAGTTTAAAATACAGAAAACTTAAGCACCAAATCTTAGTGCTCAGAGGTGTCCTGATATGATGAAAGATCTCCAACCTGTCTGCATCCTGATGGGCTGGAGGGGAGGGCTTTTTCACTCACCAATAATACCCAAACTAGGATGAAGTTGAAACTGTATCTTACCAGCTCTACCTTGGTTAGTTGTCCAGAAGGAAAATTCAAGCCCTATTCATAGCTGTAATGTATGGAATTGTATTTGTTGTCTTATACAATCTTGGAATGTGCTATGAGGAACTGGGTACCGTTTCTCTTTCTGTTCTATGCGGATCCTTCTCAGTAGCAGCTGGAGTAATTGCAGGTATGGCCTCAAGCAGAGAGAGAACAAGGTTCCTTACAGTCCATAGGGCCTAAACAACAGCCCACAAAGATGCTGTGGCAAGAAAAGGATTAACTCTTCAAGTGCCAAAGTGGCTTGTCACCTGGAACAGAATTACAAGTTACCCACCCACTGTTCATAAGTACATTAAGCGTTTAGATGAAATTTCAAAATTGCTCTGAATTTTACCTTCCTCTAATTTTGATTTTTACCAAGCATTTGAAAGAATTTGGCATGATTAAAAGTTAATAGTGGAATGCTGTATAGCTCAAAGGAACAAGTCTTCTAACTCCCATCAATCTCCAACGCGCAATTCCCACAGGTGCCTTTGAAAATCCCTGTTTTGGATGTCGTTGTCCATTGGATGAACAGCTCAAACATCACCTGCTTTCCCCACAAATACGGTCTGCCTGCAATAATTTATGAAAATCATAAAACTGATTTAAGCTCTTCTCAGTGCTCCGTAAATTTTATGCAGCCCTTAAATTATAGAACTGCTGCCGCCACTGCCGTGGCACTGATCAGAACAATGCTTCATCTTTTCTCTCAAGATGGTTGGCATGCGAGGGGAGAAGAGACTCGGGGAGCTGAATTGTTTGTTTCAATTTAACAGGGCAGAATAAAACAGCCTAGATGCCAGGGCTGCAGTCTCACCGAGGCTGCAGGCATCAAGTTTTTATTGCCAAAATAGTTGTTCTAACCTTCCTCTGCCTTTCCTTGGGTTTCAAACC
Source organism: Hypotaenidia okinawae (assembly GCA_027925045.1). Taxonomy (NCBI): domain Eukaryota; kingdom Metazoa; phylum Chordata; class Aves; order Gruiformes; family Rallidae; genus Hypotaenidia; species Hypotaenidia okinawae. The sequence goes on along the minus strand of BSDF01000002.1, from coordinate 48,488,235 downwards.
AGAAAATAACTTCCATCGATTTCCCAAGAACACCTTTTTTTTTTTGGCACACATCATCAGATTTGTGACGCTTGAGATGTTCCCCTTCTAGTTTATAATCAGGATGCTCTTGTTCTCAGATACATGACAACAAAATGCTGCATAGGCTACCCCATTATACATTGGTGCAAGAAAGCTTTGCAAAGCTCTCTACACCCGGATCAGATAGCCTTCCTCGCAGCCCAGAACAAATGTAGGATTTTTGCTTTTACTAAAATTAGCCTTTTTAGGAGTGTTTATTTTTTTTAACCTTCTTTGGCAAATATTAGGAACCTCATTTTTGGCACTGAATCTAACACATGGTGGAATTAAAGTCCTAGGATAGAGAACCGATGTTTGAATGGGTTCATTTACTCTTGAACTGGGCGGCATTTACTCTTGAACAATGCGGGCTGCATTGGCTTTATTGAGGTTTTGGGTTGTGCTGGCTAACTCAGAGTAAGGGCATCCTTGTTTTTCTGTAGCCCAGCTCTCAAAGGCAAAGTGCTCAGGACATTACTAGAATCGCCCTTTTCAGTGTTTTATCCCAGGGATCCAGAGTCAGCAGCTGCTATAAGCCTTTTTCTTAGCACTGATGCTTTCCAGCTCTTTCCACTCTCCCAGTTTCCCAGACTGTCATTCATAGAGTCGTCATTTTTAAGGGATGTTTTTTTCAACCTTTGTATGCTCACGCTTTTCTCCCACGTAACCCTGTGAGTTTCATTCTTCCTCATACGTTATGTTTTTGCTCAGAGGTATACAAACCATCTGTGCCTCTAATACAATGTTCTTAAATAGCCTCCAGGCAGATCTCTATGGTTTTTAAGTACTTCTCTTTGCCCTTCAGCCTGCTGTTAACCGTTTTCCTTATAGTTTTATAATCTGCCCTTTTAAAGTTCGTTGTTACTGTGTTGTCCCTAAGGGAACAATTCTTTCATGATATCAAAACTAAAAGTGTGCAGTGATCACCGCTACCCCACTGAGGCTCGACAACGCCTTCCTCTAATAACTTCTGCCTATTACAAGGTAGCTCCCTCTTGCCCATGGCCTTAACTCATCAGGCATCACACCGAGGACTGCCACGGGACTCAAGGAAAAGGAATCGTTTGCCATATGGATTGGAATGGCACCAAAGCCACTTTACATCTCCTGACAGAGGGAAAACTGATTTTGCCAGCTGTTGCATCACCTCCAACCAAACCAAACCAAACCAAGACGTGATCATGGTGTAAACACTGCAGAATTCAATCTTGTGTCATTTTCATGAGTGGTGACACCCACTTTCCCCAGGAAGAAGTTACTTCCCAGGGGCTGGCTAAGAGATGTTATAGGTTCTCAAAATCTTGAGGAAGTCTACAGGAGGTTGCAGTCACTCATAAAACCCTGTGGTGTCTTCCCCCAGGGGTTAATGGCTACTATTGTGACTGCTGCCTGCGGAACGGGAGCTCCACGTGACCTGGAAAGGTCTCTTTGCAGATTAATGCCTTGCCCTAGGAACGGGGCTAAAGGGATGATACTGAAGAAGCAGTTGACACACCAGCTTTTCTGTTTGCTGAATGCAAAAAGGATTGATTTACGACATCTTGCCATGGGAGAGGGCTATAGGTTATTAACCAACTTCAATGGGCAAACACTTGCTGAGGCTGCATATCATACCTCTTGTGCGGTACCAAAAGTAATGACTCATCTCCAGGCACGCCTGATGTCCTTGAGAATGCAATTGGCTCTACGCAGCCAAGTGAAGCATTACTTGGCTAATACACTACAGCACAAGGGAAACAATCAGCTGAAACGATGACATTGCTACTTCCTGCTTCATTATAAATCTGCAGCTTCCTAACAGGATTATATACTGAAGCACTGTAAGAAAAAGGCATCAACTCCTGTGATGAAACTTTAAAAAATGTGTAATTAAAACAGCTAAATGCAGGCTTCTTGTGTCCAGTGTCTGCAAAACGCAGCCTTTGATCCTCCAAATTGTATTTCCTGGAAAAGTGCCAGATAAAAACTATCAGAATAGAATTCTGACTCACCCCTTCCTGTTCAGGTCCAGGTTCCTCCTGGCCCACCTGTGCATTTTCTTGCTCATTCTGTCCTGTGTCTTTGCAATTAGAGTCTCAAAGGTGCAGCATTCTTGATGATTCACCTTGACGCCTACCATTTAGGGAAAGATCCTGTTTCTTCAGGAGAAAGAAAGGTAACAGAGCATGTCACCTTTCCTGATAACATTCAAGAAACTTTGCAATATAAAAAGCCTCCACTATAAGCACCCATTGCTGCAGCACTACTACAAGTCACCAGGTTTGTTCCAGCTTACTGCTCAGCTAAGAAGAGCGAGAATTACCACCACCATCAATGAATGTTTTTGAGTCTTAATGAACTGGAAAATTTCAAAGATTTTTATTAATAAAAACTGTACAGTATTTCCATATTAGGTAAGAGGCTACAGCTACTTTCCCCTTGCTCCTCCACAGTGCTTCTCTCACGCTTAGCTGAGTAAGCTCCACATGAAAAAAACCCCACATACATATTCCCCACTAAGGAGGGAAAAAGGACTGAGGATAGGGGTAGGGAAGTAAGAGAGGAAGAAAAAGCCAGGAAAATTGTCCATTCCAGTCTTAGCCCCATGTTCCACGTGCTTACTTTGGCTTCCCTTTTATTAGAAAGTTCTTGAGATTATTATTTTTCCATGACCCATCATTGCTTAAGGCAGGTGACTGCTAAAGACAGTTTCACATTTCTTTCCTACACAAACAAGTCATCATTCTCTTTAGTCACAGGCTTCGTGGGGAGTCGATGGCGTGTGTAATTTTCCTGGTGTGTCACCTTAGAGAACACTGAATTTTTGACATGGCTACTTGACTAAAATGCCTTTGTGCATCACTCACACCTCTTAATAAATATATCCAATTAGCTATTGTTAGGTGAACGGGGATTGAAATACAATGAATACAAAGGTCTCCTCCTAGCCCAAGCACTACAAACCCTAGTCAGAATAAAAGAAAGAAACTGGGTTTCCGTATCCACCTTCCTTTCCCCTGCTGCGTTGCCTGAAGAACAACATGCCTTTCATTGTGTTATTTCCAAGTAAACCAAATTAATTTATTTGCATTCCAGATATCTGTCATGAACTTGTAGGGCAAGGAGCGTGATTAAGCAAAAATACTGCACCCAGTATTCTGAGGTAACCCTCTTTTTGCTGGACATGGGTCTTTTCCTAGAAAAAAATACATTTTTGTTTAAATGTAATTCCTAACCAGACTGAAACAAGACTTGAGTCTTATTCTGAATATGCCTCATCAGCTGCGTATTTGGGAGCCTGGTCTAATTTTAAGGTAAATCCAAATTCTCTCTGATCCTTGGCAAGCATTTATCTCTTGATAGCCATGTCTCCTAAAATGCCTCCCAGCTAAAGTGAAGAACTTTCAGGCCATGCACGAAAAATGTAAGCAAGTGTATTTTTGTGCTGACAAACACAACCAGAAAAGTTTAAGTAAGCAGTCACCACTTAATTCACTCCTTCAGATGAGTCTCAGCAAGTCAGAGTATTTACTCAGTTGTTGAAATATGCCCAAATACTCCTTCGGTATACTGTAATGCTATAAGATTTCTCATGGGTGTGTATATATAGACCTTTCTAATGGATTCAAACAAGTTTTGAGTATAGAAAAATAAATTGAAATATTAATTCCCAGGAAACTTTGATTCTGTATCTCTACTTCCTGCATATGGTTTTCCTTTTTATATATGCAGAACACAGACAAATTATTTACAAACGTAACATGTCCTCATGGGAATAATCAGGTTGCCACACTGCACCTCTGTGGCACTTCCACTATCAGACCAGCCCCACAAGACTTTAATAAACAGACTTTTACAGGTCTGGGTTTCATTTTCTGACAAACAAGAAATCAGGGTATCATGCACTTGCATGATTAGTGTGAATAGTATGCAGACTCGTGTCTGATCTTACGCTGCAGGGAGTTGGTGTGTACGGCAACAGGGAGCAGAAGTAAGAGGCTTCACCATCAGGTGACAAAAAAATCCCTTTTTATGCACTGCAATTTTCATTAAAGTATCTTTGGACCACTTATGGAAAACATAATTTATTGTTTAATACCAGATTAACAAACTGAAAAAAAGCTGTTTCACACAGCAACTTCAAATTGGCTCCTCAATGAAGCTTTACAGCCAAAGTAAATCTGAATGTCCTGTCACACAGCAGAACTGGTTTCATTACCCTGTAATTCTGCAGCAGTCTCAGGTCTTGCTTAAATATGGTTACAGAACACACCACAGTTCTAAATAATTTCAACATCACTAGTCCCACTTCCACCACCTTGTTCTCCCCAATTCCATCAGCTCCCGGTATTATTTGAATTTCAAGACATCCTGTTACATAACTGGTACAGACACCAGCACTCTGGGGGTACTGTACAGGGGTAATTGGAAAATTAAAAAACTTTGTACCACAGCTACAACATTTCTTGACTTAGGATTTCTGTTTACAATTTCCTACTTGAAGAAAACCAAAACAATGCTTTTTCACAGCTTAAAGGTGAAATACATTTTTTAAAAATAAGCTGTTTGAGATCCCAAATAATTTTGAACACATATGTAGCCAGCTGGAATAAACGTTGGGAAAAAAACCCCACCAACAAGCCACTGAGGCCATCGGTGCAATGACCAAAGCATGCAATCTCCAAGAGCTTAAGCATCTTTCTTTTGCACTAGTAGATACCATCAACCACAATCAAAATTTTTTGTATCTTCCTAGCACAATCAATGAAAATTCATGTGATGCTTCTTAGGCTGCACTCACCAAAAGCAGGATTAGCACTACACGCTTCAGCAACTGCAGGCTCACTTACTGGAAGGGCTCTGCAAAGCACTCCTCTGCCAAACCACAGGCACAAAAGTTGGTGCCAGCTTTTGTTAAGTTATGGGACAAAAAACTTTATAGTCTCTGTTCCACAGCCACGAAGTGTCTGCCTTTTGAATCTTAAGTCAACAATAACACAAAATTGTCAACTAAAGCCCATAAATAGAAAGGAAATCCATTTTTAGTAATGGAGGACATTAAAATGTACTAATGGAAAATTTATATAAACTGGATATGTACAGTGTATTTTGCATTTGTGACCTCAAATAGCTTTTACATACATGGTTAAATTCTCTTTTAAAATAAAGACATGATGTGCTGTTCATGCAGTTCCAACTGAACTGCAAAGATTTAGCTCTTGCTAGTTTTCTACTGTTTCTCTCGTTGGACTATAACAAACGAGACTCAGATACCATTTCTAGGAAAACATTCAATCCTACCCAGGTCCTTACAAAGGTAAGTAAAATATAAAAAAATACAACTCCTAATCATCATTTTCCTCATCATCAAAGGAGAGAAGGCTGCTGTTTTTTATTTGCTTAGCTGAACTCTGAGGAGTAGATGCTTCTCTCTTACTTTTCTTTGTCTCTTTCATCTTCTTACTTGAACTTACATTGAAGTCCAAACACTTCTCTGATGAACGTTTGGCTGGTTTCCTGAACATTATTTTTCCATCATCAGGTTCTGGTTCCCCATCTGTAACAAAGACAGTAAAATCAGAATTCATCTGCACACATTCACACACATTCAGACCTTCACTGTTAAATATTTTTTTTCCCCAGAATCAAGACCAGTGACATCTCTGCTACATCATCTTCACAACAACAGTGAAAATACATTTTTTGGCCATAAAGTCCAAGTCGATGAACGTCCCTCATGCACACACATCTCCTCTGTGGCAAACAGCCCTTGAAGACAGTTCTCCCACAGTTCCTATCAGAAATGGGTTCTCACTACCCAGAGCTTTACCTCAGGAGAGACTGAGCAGTAGAGCTTTTCCCATGCAACCCAGGTGCGTCCAGTTATCAAAATGGAGAGGACAACTTCAGAGGATCCTCTAATTTCACTTCACTATTTGTAAAGCCCATGGCAAGTGCACTTTTCTGAATTATGGTATCTCTTTAAAGAGCAAAATGGCACACATACAAGACAAAGCTCTTTTTTCTTCCTTTTTCTTTCCCTCCCCTAATGAACCCTCTAAGATTACATGGTCAGAAACTTGCCTTTTATTATCATATAGGATGAAAGTTTTAGGGTTTCTTTGTATCTTCAAAATCACCAAACTATTCCAGCTGACTAATTCTGCCCTTCTGCATGTACTAGAGCAAATAACAGTCTTAAGAGAAGTCCCTTCCAGGGTTATCAAGCCGAGGAGGAGAGCTACTGCAGAAGAAACAGCATCAAGGCAGTATTTCTGGGCACAACAAGGATAATTGTAAAGCCATGAATCAGAGACAAAGGCTTATTCTGCAGTAGTTTGCAATATTTATACTGTATATGTGACAGGACGTTAAAGAACCATAAGTTCTGTGTAAGATATTTTTCCTAAAGTACTTCGTGAAATTCATTATTCAACAGACATTTCCTAACAATATGCAAGTGTTGGAAAAGACTTTGTGCTATTTAATTAGAACCAATAAATATATTTTGTCTTTAGCATAAATTCTTTCCTCAGTTCGTAAGTAGTATGGCAGAAGACAAACATTTCAGCACTGACTGAAATACTCTTCAGTGCACACTCCAAAGAACACAACTATTAGTGTCTTAAAGGTCGTGTGGTACAAATTAAGACCATCAACCTCATTAGGAAACTTCACTTATAATTTCTTAAGTTTCACAGACCTGTTTTAAGAAGAAATCTACCCTAAAAAACTGTTCTATCAATGACATCTACAGAAAAGTCTGTAGAAACTTCTGCAGTAGTCTATGAGAGAGCACTACTACACAGGAAACAACTAACTGGGTTTTGGAAAAAAATTTCAGTACTGGTGTATTAGTGAAGCATTACAGTTTCAAGGGATTACCAGCAATAATAAACTGCAGATATGATAAGCATACTTGTCAATGGACCCGCTGTAAATCCTGCATGGAAAGTTCAGGTGTTTAAATGCTGTACACGGGACACAGAAGTTTAGGAAGTGCCTATGCTAAATTCTGGCAGGGAAAAGTGACTATTTCTGAAAATGTATCATACCCAACCAATCCAAATGCACTATGTACCATTCTTCTCAGAAGTGGAATTAAAATTTAAAATATTTTTCCACAGAACTGCCTCCATTTGGGGGCTCTGAAGTTAAACATAAAATAATTCCCCTTACTAACTGTTGTTTAACCACAGTGTTTATTTGGAAACACAAACCTTCTAAATTAAACAAGATCTGAGGCACACGATCTAAGTCAAATTCTGGAAAGAAAAGAATTTAAAAATCATCTATAAGAAAAAAAAATGACTTATAAGCAGACCCAATGGTCTATATACTTGAACCAGCCAGCACAGAGACCGTATATAGTACCAGTACAGCTATAGAAACAGGATTTCCAAACAACCAGCTACTGCATAAGCATGAGGAGCATCAAAAAGACCTCAATGAAGCAGCTACTACGTTTTCTTAGAATGGTAAATTGAAAATCCAAACCCCACAAAATAAACCAGAAAAACAGCTATGTGCTCATACTCCATGTAAAAATGGAAGTTAAACATTCCAATTTTATGCCCAAGTCTTCTGCTACCCATGCTGTGAACTGCACAAAATCATCTTGTCTACTAGATGGAGAAACTGATAGGTATCTTTGCAATGTGAATTTAAACTCTTAATAAGCAAAGTGCATAAACAGAGCAAAGCTCAAAAACTCCACTGAAATGGCAACTAGCTTAGCTCTGACCTCCAGGGCCTCAATGCTATTTGCAGATCATTTTGTATCACAGGAAAAGATTTCATTAGCTCCTGGCCTGGTATGCTGAAGGACAGTCCTTTCAGCAGGAAGCCCAGGCCAACTTCAGCACTCTATGGTGCCTTGGCAGTGCTTAAACAAAGAATGATAAAGAAATGCAGCAAGCCTAGCCTTACCTAAGCAACTTGTGCAACGGGAGAGGATGGACTATGCTTTTTTGAAAGAATTTGATACAGAAGCTCAAGAACTTAAGTCTTAATTTGTTAAGATTGTCTTTTCTAGATGGTAAAAGCTTTACTTTTTTAATCTTACCAGACTCTTGTGTGTTACCTGTCGTCTTTTGTTTTTATCAGTGAGCTCCAAAACCTGACTTCTATCAAGCAATGCAAAGGAGAGACTGAAGGAACAATCCCAGGGTTGGTAGTTTTTAAAACAGAGCCTTGCTAAAAGACTGTAGCATTATTACAAATTATGGATTTCTGAAAAACACACTGAAACACACAAAGTTAAATACAACCAACATAAAAGCATTACAGGAGAAATAATAAAATCCCCTTCTGATAAAAAGTCAAAAAACTACCCTAGTAGTTGAATTTCTGACTATTCTTAGTCACTGCTGTTATAAGTGGATGACAAGCCTTCAACACAGAGAAGAGCACAATCAGACCTTGAGGGGAAAACTCACTTCAGAAGTGACATTAACTTAAAAGGCCTCACGTTGGGATTTTTTTTTCTTTTAACTGCAATTTAACTACAAGATAAGTAGAGCAGAGGGTCTGAAAAAGAAACACTGCTCTTTGGTTTACTGCATCTTTTATTTAGTAGTCATTTGTGTAGCCAGCAGCACCATTTTTCAGCAGTTTCTACCCACATGGGTCAATACAGCAACAATGGGAAACACAAATGCCACTAAACTGGCAGGAACAACAGCAGAAGCAGCACAAACAGTATTTCAAGATATCTGTCTATTCAATGATAAGGGTTGGAAAAAAACCCATGATAATCTGGCAGATTTCCTAATGGTTTCTAAGGTTAGAAGTTCAGCTCAGATGTTTCAAGAGCCCCTCTCAGTGCTTTCTGTCCACCCATCTCTGTGTATGCCTTTGGAAGCATTTACTACCTGAACTCCACACACTGGTATCATGAACCAGTGGCTGGACTAAATGACCTTGAAAGGTCCCTTCCAACCTTACATATTCTATGAAGATAAAAAGGCCAAGTCTTCTGAAGAGATTCACAAGGATACTTGGGAAAGTTTTGATTACTTAAATACTGTAACATTAGCTTTGATTTAGACTCTTGCTGTTCACATGATGAACAACAGCATGAACTCTCTGATACATATTTGATGTAACAGCAGCTCAAGCTAAGCAAAGACCTCTATCACCCAAAGGCAGCACTGACTCTGTTCTCTCCCCTTTCCTGACCACCCCTAACCTCAGCATATGGAATGAGACAAGAAGATTTAAAAGACTTTGCGGGAGTAAGGACACCTTCTGCCAAATTTGGTCATCTACATGTATCAAGAGCATGCCAGAGGCCAGATGAACTAGAGAAAAGAGTAGAAAAATCAACTCCATAGATTATAATGAATGCTGGGATACAGTATTTGCCATCTTTTCTTTTGTGCAAATTCGATGTCTCCTAAGACCATTTTTCTTTGTTTCTGAACCAAAAGTAATGATTTATAAAATGTTGTGTAACAACATTAAGTAAAATGACTGCTGATTAACAAATTACTTTTTTTTTTAAAGACTCTTAGTCCTCCATAGATAAAAATATTTCACCATAGAAGGGTGTCTTCTCATATAGGAAGGGTTCTGTTCTAAATTAAAAAGTTTCCCAAGACTTGCAAAAGCAAGTGTACAAGCTTCACTACATTTTGGTGTGTCTTAGAATGCAACATCAATCACCTGTTTTTGTCAAATTAATTCAAAAGTCTTATTAATCTTTAAAAAAAATTATATATTAAAAATGCAAGTCACAGGAACTGATGCTGCCTGAAATAAAAAAGTGTACTTGTGTCAAACTGGTTACAGTAGAAGGTGAAGGAGAAAGGATATAAATGAGGTAGGGAAAATCCTAGAATAATGTCCCAAAGCTAAACCTGAACACAAGGACTTTCAGATGAAGAAAATCGCTACACATATAAAAGAGGAGAGGGCAGAACCTCAAAACTGAGTATTTTCCCTGTTTTGAAAAACAAACAGTTTCTATACACAATAGATAGTTAGCAGCACATTACTTAAGATCTTCTAAAGTGCCTCCACACTGATGACAACAGGGTGGAAAGGAAGATTATGAGTTGGGAAATTTACTTCCCTGATACCTTTTCAGCCTCAGGTAATCTCTCTGATGATCTGATTTGGGGCTATTACATGATGGTCTAACACCGATTAAATTAATTTCACTTTCAACTCCAGGATCAAAATCAAAGCAACAAGAAATGTAATCGAGTCAAGCAGCATCAAACTTTCTTTCTACTTCTCATTTTCAGAACTGGCTAAGGTCCAAAACAAAAAAGAAAAGAAATTAACACGTTACTTAACATTGTCTTTATTAAACTGAAAGCATCGGCTGTCTAACTACCTGCCTCTGACTAGGAATGAGAATTGGAATCTAGAGGTCAGACCGACGGTGCAAAGATGGACAAAGACTCAAAGAAGCCTTCAGGAAGCTGCTCACTCCTTCACTGCAGATTTCACACCGCGTCCTCTCCACCACAGAAGAACACAGTAGCAATTACCCTGTTTATTCCCATAAGCCAAAAACAAAATAATAATGAAAGGGAGGCCAAGGCCTCACGTTAACAGCAAAGGCAGAGGATTGAACAGTAACACAATAATGTAGAAGAGAGGGCAGCAGTCCCCAAAGTAGAGCAATTCAACACTCCTGCCACCTACTACTGTGGTTTGTTTCCTACAAATGCAAGTTACTACTCGAGGGCTGAAGGGGTAATAAGTGGAGGCACCAAAGCCCTACAGGGACTCAACACTACCGTCCTCATGATGTACAATCGTGTCTTAGGAATGTCTTTTTTTGCCAAAGAAACTCAGATACTCTATTCAAATGCAGTTCCATTTCATACTGTGTATTCAGGTTGGTAGCTCTTTTGGACTTTTTTCACAGCATGGACTCCACCTCAATAGATTCTCAAGGACAACCACTTCTTTATGCCCAGCCTTACAAAATAGTTTTTCCTCCTACTGTGATCATTCAAAATTCTGGTTGCTTACATGAAAAGGAGACCAGTGTTCAGAAAGAATCATGTCATTTCTTTCCCATAGGTTGACATGTCTCCCAGTACCAGGAGAGTGATCCCACTTTTGAAAAGAAATCATGTGACATCTTTACAAACTGCAACACCAAGCACATGCTCACACTTCAGTATCAACAGACCAGGAAGTTAAGTGAGAAGCTGAATGCATGTTCTCAGAGGAGTCCAAATTATGTAAACACAGCACTCAGCCCACTGCCTGGTTACACCTAATGCACACATATCTACCTGTAGAAACCAATCAGGCATAGTTTTATTTAGTTTCAACCTAACCCAGAGAGTGATGATTTTTTCATCAATCTGCTTTTAAAAAAATGTAAACTTCTCAATGTATTTTCTCCCACCTCTTTTACATGACTTCTATATTTATACTGCTTCTACCATTGAAAACTTAACACATACTGCTCCACACATACAGCACAAAGCTGAATTTTCCAATCCAAAGGACAGGAAAGACAGAAGCTAAGGATATCATATTGATAGCCAAGTGCTAGCCTCTTAAATTTTCTCTAAACAAAATTTACAGCCTTTGTAAGTAGCGACAATGGCTAAAAGGAAAAGTTCCACAGCTTATATAAATCAGCTTTCTATTTTATACTTGTGAGGTTCCAGTTCTATATTCTTCATTATCAAGACATTTCTGCTCAAGACAGTACTATCTACCTTTATCAAGTCTTCTGCTGGCAAAAAAATAAATTTAAAGCTACATTTCACCACACCCTGTGTGGTGGTGGAAGGTTTTGGATTCTCAAAGCATTTACATCAACCACAGGTGTATGATGAATACTGACAGTTCTTAACATAACTGTATTCAACTGTTTCACATCTGGTTTTTTTAACTGCAGCAACCTCTCCCACAGTACTTCCAACTTCCTGCTAAATAACTTAGATGAAGCTTCTTAATTTTTTGTAGAAAAGAAACACTTTTTTTCTATACCTTGCCATTTCTTGGCACTCCTGTATTATGTCATTTTCAGCTAACCCATTTAGTTTTGCTTAATATATCTGCAAGTCACAACACATACCAGGAATGATTTTAAGCAAGCAACACTATGGACCAGTCAGTTAAGTGAACACGTTACTGAGCTTACACACCTGCCACTCTTTCTACTGAAGCAATAACCTGAGTTTCCTCCTCCTGCCCATTCTTCGATGAACTCACACGATTACCTTTAAGACATCCACTCCACTGTTAAATTTGGCTGAACTAATTAATGAGCTATAAAATAATCACAGGTGATGTCAAAAGACAAGTGCACTAGGAAAATGGCAGTGTTACAAAATGCAGGGGGCAGGAGTTGGGGGGAAGAAAAAAAATTTAAGGTGGTATTTAGAGGTAGGATGATCAAGAAGCTGACAACACTATAAAAAGCCAGAGAGCTTGCCTATGTATTCAACAACTTCAGATTGGGAATCACAGATCCAAATTACTTGGCTGAAAAATTGAAAAGAACTAATCGAAGTTAGTTTTAAACAGTAGAAAGCTGAGCAAGTATCAAGCTCCCTTTTATGACTTACCCCTCTTTGGCTATACAAAGCAAGAAAGTAATAGTCTGAAACTCACCTGATTCATTCAACTTTGAGGCCTCTTTGATTTGCTGTTTAATTTTCATTGCTTCTTCAGCAGTCAAGTCCCCTTTTTTCAGTGTTACCACTTGAGGCTGCTCATCTTCGTTGTCACTATCACTGTCTGCAAGTGGAAGCTGCTCTCTCTAGACAGGAGAGAAATAAAAGCAATTCCAATCACCACATTAAATCACAACAGCTAAGGGTGGGCTAGTGCTCTTTCGTTTCACCTTTGCAGAAAGATTAGTAAGGAGACCTGGCACAGGTCAGCATCAGGCCCTCCCAAAAGGCTTCATCTAAATGCATTCCAGTTCTACCAGAGGTGTAACATCCACTAGAAAAAAAATCAGCATGGGTTCTTTCAATTAAAGACAAAAGCAGTAGGAATTTGGAGGGTAAAAAAAATCACTCTATTTTGTTCATTATCTTTACTGTACAAACACTGCCTGCTGTGCAACACTAACAAAATCTTAAATGTGTGGGCCCAAATTTGAATCTTCTACACTGTACTCAAAACAGCACAAAGGGAAAGAGAGTCCATGGTGGCTCTGTCATTGAAGCTGCCTGCCCAACTCTCTGTAAGCATTATTGACACAAGACTGCATCCTGTTTCTACGACAGAATAATGTGGAACAGCTTTTTATATAAATAAACTCACTGTCATGGAAACCTCAGTGCAACAACATAAAGTTTGCAAATATTACAGGAACTGAAAACCGTTCTTACAAGGAAAAGTATGTATTATTACCATAATCTACTGATGTTACTAAGAGAGATAGAAAATTCAATCTTCCACAGGAAGTCATAGTCAATTTATTACATGGAATGCTTCGGGTTGGGAGGCATCTTAAAGATCATTTAGTTCCAACCCCCCCCTGCCATGGGCAGGGACACCTCTCACTACATCACATTGCTCAAGGCCCCATCATAAAGGCACGCTTTGATCTCAAACTTCAGATCACCTCAAATAACAATGGTTTTCTTTCTTAAGGCGTCCTGTAAAACCTTAAGAGTTGGCAAGAAAAGCACAAAAGCACACTGGAGACAGCGAAAAAGAACACCCTCAGAAAAAGGCTGCCTTTTACCAAGCTGGCTTAAACGCTACTGCCCCTGCCCTGCCTTCCTGGCCAGCGCACCACTGTGTCTGCTGACCTACGTTAAGATTGTGTTAACCTTTTCCCAATGTATTTCTTTGTACTATACGCTTAAACTGCTTTTGGGTTTGGATTTCCTGTCCAGGCTTTCTAAAGGCAGCTCAATGTGGGACATTGCTGCCGCTGCCCCCACAGACCACCTGGGCATCACAGGTCAGCACTGGCTGCTCTGCAAGGCACCATGATCACCACGGCAGCAGGTATTAAAATGGGAAGGGGCACTGAACTTTTTGGTGTCGTTTTGAATCTCCAACCCGCAAGCACAGACAAGTTACAATGACAGCTTCCATTAATTTTAAGCGGGTAACTACAAAGCCTGAAGCGATGCTTCCCCACCGCCCGCGACGGGACCTCGCCCCCGCCTTGATTATAGGCCCCGTAATGGGGCGGGGAGAGGGGGAGCGGGTTGTGGGATCGCGCCAAAGGAGGCCCTGCAGAGCAGGTACTGCCCCGTCCCACCCCCGGCGAGGGGCCGCCCGCAGAAGGTGGGCAGGCCCCCAGGGAGGGAAGGCCGCGCTGTCCGAGCGCAGGGCCGGGCCGGGCCAGGCCAGTTACCTTGGTTTCCACCGTGGGCCCCTCCCGATACCCGACCTGCCGCTTGAAGCGGCTGAGAAAGGCGGGCTCGGCCGGCCGCACGTAGGAGACCTGGTTCCTTTTGCTCATGGCCGCTGCTGTCCCTCACGGCCAGCCCCCGCCCCACCGCACGCTTCCGGGCCCAGTGGACGCCAGAAGACGGCGGCCCTAGTGGGACAGAACTAAACACCTCCTCGCGACCGTCACACTCCCCCATCACGTGAAGAGGGTGCGGACGCTTCCAGCCAATGGCGAAAGAGAAGCCGGAGCGGGAAGGAGGGGATAGGGGGAAATGGCCGCGCGCATGCTAGCCTCCAGGAAGGGGCGGGGCTACGCAGCTTGCCTCTCTTAGCGCCAAATTCAAACACTCCGCCATTTTTGGGGGGCGGGCGGAGAGCCGCTGGGGTTGGTAGCACCGGCTGGAGCGGTGGGGGTCATGGCTCCTGGCATACGAGGTGAGGGCGCGCAGGGCGGCTGTGGGCCTGAAAGGATCTGAGGGATGTTTCCGATGGGGAGGCTCTGTGAGGACGGCTGTGCCTCAGGCAGTGGCCCGGGGCGGGTGAGGGGTGGCTCTGCTCTCTGGGGCCGGCTGCCTCCGCCGCGGAGTTTCACCCCGCTGTAAGAGCAGGTAGAGTCAGGTAGAGGTGTATGGCCGCCTTGGTGGGGCGCTGCCCTGGGGCCGCCGTCCCAGAGTGTCCGCGGGACGGCCGCGCTGTTCCCGGGGCTGTCGGAGAGGTTGGCGGGGGGGGCGCGGGGCGCGTGGAGCAGCGGCACGGGCAGGGGGGGCCGCCGTGCTCCCAGAAGCAGTTCGGGCCCTGATGTCCCCCAGGGCTTCCCGCGGCTGGTACCGGCGTGCCCGCAGTCCTCCCAAGCGGGAAGGGTATGCGAACCACGCTGCTCGTAGCCGCCCCGTGTTTGTCGATTCGTCTCTAATTTTATCGAGTTTTAACCAGCTGTGATGTTGGTAGCCTTATAAACGTTCAAGTGACAGCAGCCCTTCGAAATGGGAGCTAAGAATGGTTAACCCTTACGTATTTACCTATGGGGTAATGCCTGCCGCCTCCTTGAGATGCGAAGCTGTGCAGCGTGATGCCCATTATTACAGCACTGGTTTAGTTGTTCCAAAGGGCGCGATTACTTGATAAAAATGAAAGTAATGTACCTCCTCAGTTGCACAGGCTTAGGAAATTGAGGTTTTGCTGTCATGTCAACGAACCTTTCATGCTGTACGGTTTAAACTGCAGGGAGTTAGCAATTTTGAAAATATAGTGGGAATATGTAATGCTATTGACAGTTATGTTCTTAACTCTCTGAAACGCTTGCAAAACCTTAAATTCATTAAAGAGACAAGTCATTGCATATACAAGTGTGTGCATGCTCACATTGCAAGACTAGAGCTTTCTCTCCCTTTGCAAGAAATGGCAAGCTTTCTGCCAAAGGAAGGTATTTACTAAATATTTTTGTGCAGTCCTGACTCATATATGAAGCAGAAATTTATAATGCTCTCTATTTATCTCCCACAGTATTGCTTACAGTACTTTCTATCAAAATGGGGGGGGGGGTTTGAGCAGTAATATTATCTTGTTTCATTTTTGTTGTTTTTTCATTTTTGTAGGAGATTTGCGTGACTCTACATTACCTTTGTTGAACTCTCCTAGGTAAAGTAATATTGGCCAGCACCCATATATGCATAATCAAGCAAAAAGTGCAATGAAATCTAGTATAACTTTGTAAAATCATTTAAATTTTTTTCTTTCAATGTTTTATTGCGCAAGATTGTTCCCTTTCTTAACTTCCTTTTTTTTAAAAAGAAAAAAATTTCTTATTTAAAGTGCTGTTCTGAGGTATCAGATTCCTCTTGGAATGCTTCCGTGTGGTAAATTCCCATTTGCCCACTAACTCTTTGCTGCACTCTAGAATTTCTCTGAAGAGGTATTCAGAACTTCAATTCTGTGAGAAAGTCCTAAGTTAAAACAGAAAGTCCTCCTTCAAATATAAGCAGTTTCTGCCACAACTCAGAGTATTATTATCTAGTGAAAAAATATTAAGTTAGTGTGGTGTGTTGTAAATCCAACATAGTATCTTCCCTTTCTCAGCTGCTTCCTGTTCTTTCTCTGCACTTTACCTTTCTGCTCCTCAGCCCTACATTTCAGTCATGAAGCCCTTTGCTTTTAAAACTGTTCTGTTCCTTTCATTTACCACTAGTAAAAAGCAGTAAGAGTTATAACACCCTTGTGCTATAACTGCATTTTGGGAAAGGATGGGGTGAAGTAACGTAAATCCATCTTTGCTGCTACTTTGTGTAAGAAGTTATTCTTTGTGGTGGTGGTTTAACCAGGCAGGCAGCTAAAACAACCACGCTGCTTTTGCTCACTCCGCACTCCCCCAGTAGAATCAAGGGAGAAAGAGTAACACTTGTGGGTTGGCACAAAGACAGTTTAATAGGACAGAAAAGGAAGATAATAATAATATGCAAAACAAGTGGTGCAGAGCACAGTTTCTGACCACCTGAAGTTGATGCTCAGCAAGACCCTGAGCTACCCCATACTGGAATGTAGTGAAGTCTTTCATAACTCCCAGCAGTAAGAAGGATGCTAGAAGTCTTAGAAACTACCAAAACTTTTATTATTACACTGTTTTTATCTCAGTGAACTCGAGGTCTGTGTTGTCTTTTAGAGTTGAATTTGTGCAACAGCAATAAATACCAGTAACTTCATGTTCTTTACTTTTAAATCTGCCATATTGCTACCTTTAAAATAAAAATGTCTGTGAGTTGAAATGAATTGATGTGTACAGCGGGAAGTAGTGTATTCTCAAGAGAGACATTTGTATGACTTTCACATGTTTAACCTGATTTTTGGGATTTAATGTTATCAAAAAGCTGATAGATATATTTTGAACTAATCTAATACATGAATATTTATTCAGTGTTGAAGGTGATGCTATCAAAGTTTATGTAAGGGTACGTCCCCCTTCGGAGGGAACTGCATTAACCGATGGAGATCAAGGCTTGTGTTTATCTGTTCTCTCATCAAACACCATCCGTCTGCATTCAAAGCCTGAGCCAAAGATATTCACCTTTGATTATGTTGCAAATATGGAAACAACACAGGTAATAACTTCCAGAATCTCCTAACACTATTGCAGTTTTTTCCCCAAATTTTGGCAAGTGCTACCCTAAACCTTTCTAAATACGTAATTCCTTAAATTCTGCTTCCTAATAGTTCTAATGTGTTTTTAACAATCAATTTCTTTAATTAAAGTTTGCACTAAAATTGAAGCTTCCGTTTGTAAATGTTACAGTGACATCATAGATAGAAAGTAAACCCATCAGTTGAGAGAAACATAAAAATAGCTGGCAGTCAGTAGCTAATATTGAAGATGTGATTTGTGTATTAGGAACTTAGGAGTTTATATTCTATTTGTTATATTTCCTTCTTATACATTTGCCTTTTAAACAGATGTAGTCTTCATCTGAGACAGGTAAAACTGAAAGGAAAATTCTTCTATTTAATTTTTACAAAATCGTGTTGGAAATTCTGAATGTAATTTTAATTCCTTCAAGGTATCAATTCCATTTAACTCATGTTAAAAAAAAAATGCCAAAAAACCCTCACCCACTGCAGGCTCTTCTTTGTAGCTAGACTGTTCTTGCAGGTCTAAGAGAAATATATGAAAATGGACATGGCAAACCATTGTGCAGATTTGTTTCATGTGTCAGGGTCCAGCAGAAAGTGTTGAAAGTTAACTAGATTTGATGAGTGTCTCAGACGGAACTTTGACCTACTGCTGTTATAAAACACATAACATAATCAAAAGCACTGGACCAAATTTAATATAATATATATTTGAAAGCCATTACTATGATGCTGAGTTTTATGATTTTTTTTTTTTTAGTTATCAACAAGGAATAAACAGGGTTTTTTTTTCCAGAGGGAGTGATTTATATCACAAAGACCTAGGCTGTATTGTTTTGCTGTGAGGACTCCAGGGGTTATGATACTGTGTAACCTTAAGGAATACATCTGTTTTATATGTTACAAAGTTATGGCATAGAAAACAGTGATAGATACTTCAATGACTTGTACCAAGTGTCCTCTGTTTTCTGCGTCCCCAGGAGTCGGTGTTCTCAAGCGTGGCCAAAAATATTGTTGAATCTTGTATGAATGGCTACAATGGAACCATCTTTGCATAGTAAGTCACTTAATGGTATTTCATAACACTTGCAGTGCTTGAGGAGGTTGTGTTAATGAGTAGCTGTTGTGGTTTAAGTAGTTGTGGCTTTAAGTGCCAAAGCCTGCTTAATGTGACAGTAAGCTTTGAAAGAGCTTCTTTAGTGCAGCACAACATAGGGAGTGTTCCTGCAATATTTCAGTGCTTCCTATTCCTCTTTCAGAGGAATCTGTTTTCAGGTGTTATGCCTCTAATACTTAAGGCAAATAATGTGGATTGTAAACTCATTTCAATTTTACTATTGCTTGTTTAAAGCCTAGAGGTTATCATACTGGCAGAGAAAGGTAGCTGGTTTTAATATGTCCATAAGTAAAGTGGAATAAAAATAATTTTGAATTATCTGGTAAGCCTAACTCTCTAGTGAGTCTTGGCTGCCTGTGGGAGAAATCATGTGTGATTTTCTTTTTTTTTTTTTTTTAATTTCAAAGTGTTTCCAGGGTAGAAATATATCCATGACTAGTAGCATGAATATAATATATTAATGCTCAATGCTTTTTTCATTTTGAAAACAGAGTAAGCAGTTTAGTTTAAAAAATGCTAACTTGAAGGACTGAGCTAATAAAACTGTACTTGGTTTTTTAGTCTAGCACAGCATTTGCAAAACTGTGAAGACTGTTCCAATATACAGATGTGGAAAAATGAAGTTAAATTGCCCTGAAGTTTCTCTAGCATGATTAATAACTGTGGTCAAAAAAGATATATTAAACTTTAAAGTATTTTCCTCATTTTAGGTTTGTGTGTGTGTTATTGAGTGACACACAACCCAGAAGACTGAGCCAAAGCTTAATTTAATGTATATGTTGAAAGCCTTCATTTTAATGCTAAGTTCCACTATTTCCCCTTCCAACAGCAATAAGCTAGAAAATGGTGGGTGGCAGGAGAGAGAAAAGGTGATTAGTCTAACAGAATTTCATGGTCAAGTTTGCTGTTCTATTTTTATACAGTTTTAGCTGACTGGTTACTCAGGCTTGCCTGTGACACTTTTTACCTTCAGTTTAGAAGAACTTCTAATTTTCATTTTAATATGTGAGTTCTCCTTAAAAGATATAGATTAAGGAAGAATTCAGTCAGGATAAATCTTTAGCTGACTTTTTTTGTTGTTGCTGTTTTGTAGTGGTCAAACTGGATCAGGAAAAACCTTTACTATGATGGGTAAGTGCTTTCCTGTACTTTTGAAGATGTAGATTTTTTTTTCCTGTGTTTAACTGGAGAGCATGCATTACCATATTAAAATATAATAATGTTTTAAAAATAAATGGTTCCTACGAAAATAGGATTTTAAGGCTTTTCTGTATATAAAGGCTTCCCTTTGTAATCTAGTTTTTCAGACAGTGGTGATTTAAAATTCATTAATATTGTGTTTGACACTAGAAAGTTTCTGAAATAACCAAAACAAGTTTGGCTGACATGTCTTCTAGGACTACATGCAGGGAGGCAAATCCACCCTATCTTTCTGGTCCTTCAAATCAGGACTAAGGGAGCTGTATTGACATTCCTAGAATCATTGAAGTTGGAAAAGACCTCTAAGATCAACTCCAACAGTCAACACAACACCCCCATGCCCCCCAAAACCATGTCACAAAGTGCCACATCTACATGTTTTTTGAACACCTCCAGGGATAGTGACTCCACCACTTCCCTGGGCAGCCTGGTCACACTTGATCACTCTTTCAGCAAAGAAATTGTTCCTAACATCCAATCTAAACCTCACCTGGTGCAACTTCAGGGTATTTCCTGTCATCTTACCACTAGTTACTTGGGAGAAGAGATCAACTCCCACCTCACTACAGCCTTTCAGGTAGTTGTAAAGAGCAAGAATGGGTCCCCTCAGCCTCCTCTTCTCCACACGAAGCAATCCTAGCTCCCTCAGCTTCTCCTCATAAGACTTGTTCTCCAGACCCTTCACCAGCTTTGTTGCTCTTTGGACACATCACTCTTGTGCATCTATGCATGTTTTCTATGAAAATCCAAGTAGTTTATACCATTTTAGGCTTAGGTAGCCTACGGACAAGTAAAATAAACTTTCACAAGCATCATTAGGAGTACATATAAATCTGATGATGGAATATTGTCTTAGAACTTATAAGTTGATCTTACTGTATTTCTGTGGGGTTTTTTCTGTAAACTGACTAAAACCTGGCTCCTGAAGTCTTCTGTAATGACATCCTGAAAAAGTCAAACATTACTCCTGGGTAGAACTAATTAATTATTTTTTTGTTAATTCTAGGACCATCGGATTCTGATAATTTCACTCACAGTCTGAGAGGTGTAATTCCACGGAGCTTTGAATACTTATTTTTTCTAATTGAACGTGAAAAAGAAAAGGTACCTTGAATTTATACTTATCCCAGAGAAAGTAATGTCTCTCACTAAAGATTAGCAAAGGCTGTTTAGTAAGCTGATTGTGTAGCATCTTGCCATCTTGTATCAATCTATTCAAAAGAAATGCTTGCATCAAGTATTCTAACAAATTATAGGACACTTTATTCAGGCAGAAGTGTGCTTACATATTTTAGCCTAAAAATGCGTTTAGGGTTCTGGATGTTGGTTGTCATCTGGGCATCATAAATGCAGAGTAGGCAGAGTATGTGTGCAAACCAGTAGCTTTAGATACATGTAAAAGGAGACTCTGCCATATGATGCCAGACTTAATAAAATCAATCTTTTTATGTGTAAATTATTGTGTTTTTCAGGCTGGCAGTGCAAAGAGTTTTCTCTGCAAATGCTCATTTATTGAAATCTACAATGAGCAGATATTTGACTTGCTAGATTCTGCTTCAGCTGGACTCTTTCTCAGAGAACACATAAAGAAGGGAGTCTTTGTTGATGGTGCTGTTGAACAGGTGTTGTCATCTGCTGCTGAAGCATACCAGGTATTTTTTGTCACTTTGTAATGTTTGGACTATTTATCTTGATGCTTATTTGGTAAATGTACCTCTTTGGTTAAAGCGCTGATTTTCTGCATCATGCCTGTGACACCCTCTTCCCCTAAATCCATCCTCCAAAAAAACAGTGTAAAAAGCTGTTTCCAGGCAATGCTTCCTGACTATCCCACACACGTTAGAAACCACACAGTTCTGGAGTTTGAAATAAATGAATTGCAATGACAGTTATCTTTCCCTAATGCTTGCCCTACACATCCCTGAAATACCAACAGAAAACTACATCTGCTAATTAGGCAGCATATGTGTCTCAGAACTTGTCAGGTTTATTTCTCCAGGAATGAGACACATACACATAGTACTTCCGTGACTTTAAATGAACATACACCAGTATTGAATATGTTATGCTTTCAAATGGATGTGGCACTCTTGAAGGGAAGAAGTAAATAGTATAATTAGCTGTTTTATTAAATTTGACTGCAGCTATATTTTTTTCACTTTTAAAATACTTGTATTGGAAAGAAGTAAAAAAGTCCTTGTCATTGAGACTTATGGAAGCTGTTGCACTGAAACACCTTATTACCGTTTTTGCCACCTGTGTGTAAAATACTGGGTACAATCTGAGATGCTTGATATCATTTGATGTCTTATTTTCATGCTTAGGTATTAACTATGGGCTGGAGAAACCGTCGTGTAGCCTCGACCTCAATGAACAGAGAATCCTCAAGATCACACGCAGTTTTCACTATCACAGTGGAATCCATGGAGAAAAACAATGAGGTGGTTAATATTCGGTCTTCCCTGCTCAACCTGGTAGACTTGGCAGGATCAGAGAGACAGAAAGACACCCACACAGAAGGACTGAGGTTAAAGGTTTGTTCTGTAGTGTCTGTAGCATCTCTCTCCTTCCAGATGTACTGCCCTGTCCATCCACCATCTGCTCACCTTCGTTCTCTTTTTGTTTTCTCCTTTAGGAAGCAGGCAACATCAATCGCTCACTAAGCTGCTTGGGCCAAGTAATCACAGCGCTTGTTGATGTGGGCAATGGAAAACAGAGACACATTTGTTACCGGGATTCCAAGCTCACTTTTCTGTTACGGGTAATACATTTCCTCTGGATTTGATATGCTACCTGGGGTGTAGAAAAAAGAATCTTTTTTTGGGGGTGGTTGCTTTTTTATTGGTTTGGGGTTTCTTTTTTTACTCTAAAAGACTGAACTCAGGTACATTAAAAATGTGTTTCGATCTTGGGCAAGTGGAAGATAGCTTGAGAAATACCTTTACCTAAAACAGACTTGGAGTCCATTTTATTGCTGTTAACTGAAGACAAATTTATTAATGCTCACAATCTCCTTTTATATATTAGCAAGTCTTAAATTAAATACAGCACATGTTTTCCCCCCTATAATTTGGGAAGTACTGTGTATCACAATGTGATGTGTTGAAACATTTGACAGGATTTCCAGAATTAGGGCACATATGCGAAATGTTGGTATGATGTGAAGAGTTAGATAAATTTATAGTTTCCTACCTGAGCTTATGGGGCTCCTTGCAAAATGAACAGGAAGCAAAGACAGAAGCAGTCAGATTTGTTGGACCAGCACTCGTTATAATTCTGTGAACAGTAATGAATAATATCTGTAATATTCTTTTGTATTCTAGTATCTGTTTTACAACATAATATTGTTGCAGTCACAGCAAAATTTCCCAATCATTTTGTCCTCATTCCATGTATATCTTAAAATTGCGATCCTTTGAAGCATTATGTGATCCTTCAAAGCATTATGTTCTTCAATGCAACATGAAATACATAGAAACTGGAAGAGAATTGCAGCTGTATGAGCTGTTACTTGCTTAAGTGATTACATATATTTTAGGTGGTTGTAATGCAAGAAGTCCACAAGCATGACCTTCTTTACTAGACAGAGAGAATGCCATTGAACCTTACGGGATCTTTTGTAGTAGTAGGCTTTTGGAGTCTTAACTATAGCTGCTGTCTTCTCCAGAGATTCAGAGCTACTTGTCTAACAGCACAGACACATGCATGTAAAAGGGAGAGGTTCTTTTTTATATCCTTGGTCAGGAATCTGTTTTGTGATTATTTTTTTTTTTTGTCTGGCAACTGCCTCCTTTAACTATCAGCAGACTACATGATGTTCAAAATAGTGCAGATAAGTGTGCAAATGACTGAGATTAAAGTGAAGTATCAATTTTATTACCTGATTTTTTTCTCTTTTATTTCCCCACTGTTCAGGTGTAACATATCAAATTGTTAAGTAATCTAGAATTGGGGTTTTGAATACATAAATGAAGCCTTTATTTACAGTCACATCCTTTATACCCAGGTTTGAAATAAAATTTTAGAAATTTTAAGAAGCATGGAGATTTGTTAAATAAAATCCCTTCTGCAGTTTGTTCAAAGAGCTGCACGGTACCTCTCTGGTGATGGCTTTCTGCTGTAGCAAAAGTGTGAATAAAGCTAACTTCTGTATTTTTAAATAGGATTCCCTTGGTGGTAATGCAAAAACATCCATAATTGCAAATGTTCATCCAGGATCCAGGTGTTTTGGTGAAACACTGTCCACCCTTAATTTTGCTCAGAGAGCAAAGCTGATTAAAAACAAGGTAAGATAGTTATTTGAGGTCTTCATTGTTGCAGCAATTTCTTTTCACTTTTAACTTTTGTTTTGCACGTCTCCAAACAAGATAGCTCCATTGAAATAGTCTTGAGCTTTCGTTAATTTAAATGACTACAACTTATTTTGAAGTGCTACATTTGCTTTCCTAAATATCTGAGAAAAGGACAAGTTTGCTTTTGGTTATGTATAGAGTGCAACAGCGGGGGGACGAGTTAATGGCTGTTAATACTGTGTATTCATTGCTTGTCCTCTGAGCATGCCTTTAGAAAAAGTAAGTAAATCTTTACTAACAATAACACTTTAAATTAAAAAATACTTCTTGAATAGATACACTAGAGTGAATCTAGTTTTTATATATGTTACTCCCCAAACCAGAACTTCTCATCAGTGGGTTTTGAAAGTATGTTGGCGTTTGGCTGGGAACTACTGCCTCTGATATATACTGCTTAGCTTAGGTTAAAAAGTTCCAGAGAAAATTCTGCAGAAAGCATTAATTATTTTTTTTCAACCAACGCTTTTTGCTAAAGTGCAACTACTGATTTCTCAGTAAATTGAGACTTGCTTTTCCCATGAGTTATTCCTTTCCTAAGAAAGAAAATGTTTTAGTAGTTTTGTTGCCTTGCAGTTTTTTGCCTTTTATCCTATATTTTTATATTTGTACCTCCTCTTCATTTTCTCTTAATGTATTTGTGAAAGGCTGTGGTAAATGAAGACACTCAAGGAAATGTGAGCCAACTGCAAGCTGAAGTCAAGAAGTTGAAAGAACAGCTTGCTCAACTTACTTCAGTGCCATCTATGCGTGATATTTCTGTGTCACAAGGTGAGGCTTGGGAGTGAGGGAAGAGAGAGCTTGCTACATTTTTAACCTAGAGTGTTGGAGCCTTGTATAATCTATTAAGTTTCTGAACAATTAATATTTTGGTAGGGACTCATCTACAGAGGCTGCATTTGTCTTGGGGACCTCATTGCCTGTTTTTGTATCTAGTAATTTGCAGACATTGTCAATCTGATTTTATTTTCTTCCTCTTCTAAGTTTATGTACAGGGCTATGTTTCTGTTAATACCTAGAATACTCCTCCTGTTCATAGGAGGTATGCTGCCTTGCTGCCTAATCCTTACAGTAACCAAAAGTTTATATGAGACTGCCCGTCCATCTAGGTTGGAGGGACAACACTAAGGTGTTGGTAATGTCCATTGTATCTCTATTCTTTTTAAGCTCAGGACTAGATTATTCTCCCCTCTTCCTTTCCCTTTTGTCCCTTCAGGAAGATCCAGAGAAGGAAGTTCACTTTTTAGTAGAACAACAGTTTCAATGTAAGATGATAATGGGGTTTTTATCAATATGTATTTTTTTCTACCAGTAGCTTTCCAGTACAGTATTATATCTGCACTGTAGGTCTGAGCATAGCTTTCTACTATGTATACTTCTCTCTGAAATGAGCTGCTTTATAATTTTTGGTTGCAAGTTAGTAAATTTGGTCTTGTAACTCTTACTGTGATCCTAGGCCAATTCTTTCCTGACCTTGCTCAGAAACAGAAGATACAACAAAAAGATACTACAGGATTTAGAAAGGCCCCTATAGCATAAAGGAGACTACGGTTGAGTTTTCCTAAGGAAAAAGTACTTCTTGGCAAATATACACATTTAACCAGTACAAACACAGCAGTGATTCTGTGGGACACTGAATTTTACTGTCTGTGAAGACACAAATATTAGAGGGCTCAAAAACATTGTTAGACTTGTGCTAGAGTTATCAAGTGATGATACTTAAGCACTCAAGAGGCTTTATGTATTAGAGCTGTGTTTAGTCTATGCAGTTAAATCATGTTTGCAATGTTGGATTGCACAAGTATGAAAACGGCTTACTAGTTCCTTTAAAGCTATGATGGCATTTTTAATATACTAAATTACAGTAAGGTAGTTATTATGCACCTGGATGCTATGGCAATTAGTATTCTATACAGAAGTAGTTTTGTCTGCATGAGGATATTCAGGAAAGCTATTTAGAATTAATTTCTGAAGTGCATTAGTTAAGACCTTTTAATCCCTTGTGTGGATACCTTCCTTCCAGATTAAATCACTAATTGTCCATTTATTTCATGCTTATTTTCCTGAATTTCCTTTTCATGAACCAGTTAGTCCACTTCTAATATGTACAAACTGTATTAATGCCAATAATGACTTCATGTTATCAAATTAATTTTGGAAGGGGTTTGCATGTTATAGATACTCAACTGAGCAAACCAATTCTTGTATTTTAATAGAAGTTCATCATAGAGGTGTTTAATGCTCGAACAACTTTGTTAATTATGCAATTATGTATATTGACTCTGTTCTTTATCAGTACTTGCAGGTGACTAAGAATTACAGTCTAAATGTCTTTGCTGTGGGTATGGCACATGATCTTAGAGGAATTAGAATTTTTGAAGGATTTGTTTAAATTTCCTTCACACAACTGTCACATTATGTATTTAGGAAAAGCTGGTTAAGCGGCATTTTAATAAATACAGCATTTGTTTCTTTGACTTACCCTACAGGTGCTACTGAAAAAGGGAAGAACAACATAAATTACATGAATAACTTTCTTGAAGCAATGTTGTTCTGGGAGAAGTCAGAAGGTGAAAAGAAGGTAAGAAATCCTAATACTTGTAAGTGCATTTTGTGTGCTATCTGATGAGAGCATATTGAAACTGACTCTTGTGATTTTTCTTTGGTTTTGAATAAAAATACACTGTCCAAAGACAATAAGGGTTGGTAATAAGGGGACTCAAATGACATTTGAGACAAAATCTTTCAAATTCAGAGAAGCCATAGGATAGCTTTCAGAGTTTGTTTTCTTTTAGGGGTGGGATTTTTATTTGGATTTTCTAATAAATAACTTGGACAGAAAAACAAACATTTGTCTTAATTTTGAGCACACCTTTGAGTGTTTGGATCAACAGTGTGTTTTTTGAAGCAAACTTCCCTGTTAACCCTATTTTATTCTGCTTTGCTTCATGCCATGATGCACTGCTGAATCATCCAAACTGGATTTTTTTTTTAAGAAAATCAACAGAAACAGGCACTGCAGGGGTGCATCTGATGTGCTTACCTTAGTCTACGGGATCATATTGAAGCTTCTAGATAAAGTTTTTGCTCTATACTGTGTGTCATTTGTTATCCTGTAGAGAGCAACAGCTCATAGCAAATCTCTTACAAATAAATGTGTGTTCACGAAATTAGTGTTTTGCATGATTTGTGTGTGATACATGTACCTTAAAAATTCATCAATTGTAACCATCACTTTTCTGCCAATCTGCATATGTACTTTCTAAGAATTTATTAGAAAAAATTGCTCAATTAGAAGATCTGTGTGCCAAGAAGGAGAAATTTATTCAGTCCAATAAAATGATAGTTAAATTCCGTGAAGACCATATTGTTCGCTTGGAGAGATTACATAAAGAGGCCGGTGGAAGTTTATTGCCAAAAGAGCAAGACAGTCTCCTCAGTGACTTGAGGGAGGAATTGCAGATGCTCAGAGAACAGGTAAGCCTTTAGTTTTTGGTTTTTAGAACAATTTTGTGAGAACAGCTCACGTGATAGGGTTGTGTAATTGATGGCTACAGGCTTTTTAGGAAGTATAGGCAGGAAACAAGTGGATGGGTCATAGGTCCCTTTACAGAAGCGTCTAAAACATGGAGTTTCCCCATGAAAGGGGCAATGGGTGGCTTTAAAGCTGGTGAGGTTATGTAGGAGGAGAGACTAGTAGAGGTGATATCATGGTGGGAGCTTGCTACCATTCACCTAATCTGGGCTAGATAGAGGACTTAAGTCATCTTTAAGCAACTCAAAGAAGTCTCCAAATCACAAATTCTCATTTTTATGGGAGACTTTAACCTCCATGACACCTCTTGAAAGGGAAAACCAGCAGGGTGCAGGCAATAAAGCAAGTTTCCAAAGGATGACAACACGGTTGCTTGATGGTCCAGTGGGGGTGATGCTGTCCTGGATCTGCTTGAGGAAGGCTTCAGGTAAGGAGCTTTAGGTATCTGGTAGGTGTGGTATCATTTTATGAGGCAGTTTTGGAGAACAAAAGAGCTCAAGAGAGAAAGCAGATCTTGAAGAACTGTCTCTTCCAAGCATAAGTAGGAAGAGGATTAGATGTATTAGAAGATTGGTTTGAATCGGGGGGAAGGTACAAAAGTCAGAACAGTCATTGAAGGACTAAACAAGCATTACTGTGGTGGGCAGGGACAGTGTTAAGAAAGCCAAAGCTCAAAATTGAAACTGAAAAGCAATGATGAGCAGCAAGAAAAGCTTCCTTTGCTCTATTACCAGTAAAAGTATGGACATAAAATTTAAACCCACTGTCTATTTTGAGAGCAGATTCCAAGGGGAGTATGAAAACTGACAGGAAAAAAAGGGGGGCACTTCTAATCACTGTAGGGAATACTTTTTTCTCTATTACAATGTAATGCTTGTTAAAAGATAGAGCACCAGCTAGTTATGTATAGCATTGTCCAGAAAATAAAAACTGTTGAATATAATACTGCTTATCACAGATGGAACAACACCCACGGATTGCCAAGTATGCCATGGAGAACCATAACCTCAGAGAGGAGAATAAAAGACTTCGTTGTTTGCAGTCGGTTAAAAAGGCACAAGAAATTGATGCTCAGACCATTGCAGACCTGGAAAAAGCTTTTTGGAAGCTTCAGCCACAGAGAAAAATACTGGAGGTAAAAATAGGCTAAACTTTTTTCAGCTAAGTAACCTACTTTGATTGTGTGCAGCGGAATGTTGAAAATGTCTGTACTTTTGCTGCCTTCAAAGTGACACCTGAGGACTGTTAAAACAGGGTTCTTTCATTTTATTCATATCAGCCTTCAAGAAAACGCAGCAAACAGGGAATTTGGATTCTTGTGCATCTTCTGAACACCGCCCATAATTTCACTTCATTGTCCTTAATTGTTATGAAAACTGCAGTAAGGATAATTATTCTAATGTTTTTCACGTAGACTGTTGCTAATACACATTTTCTCCAATGTCAATTGCTACTATGATGTTCAAAAGCTTACAAATGCTTTAATTTTACTAAGACGTAGAATATTTGAGCTAATATGTGATTTCAGAGTGTATGTGTGTTCTTTAGGTCATCATTTATATTCTACCACCGTATCAGTGGAAGGCAACTCACTGGCATCTGTTGAAAGGCTGAAAGCACGCCTGCTACAGACTCAGAGTGATCTGGCAAGTTCAAAACAAGAATATGAAGAATTCAAAGAGCTAACCAAGTGAGATAAAAAGTTTAGAAATGTCTTTAAATGATGACTTATATTGATTTTTAGAAGTCTCAGATCCTGAATATGCAGTGTAAGTATGCTCTTTGCATGCGGGAGAGAGATTAAGGAAAATGGCAGGCACACCCAGTGTGTTCCTGTTGAACTCAATTACTCACAGACTAGGAGACAACCATGATGCAAACTGAAGGCATGTCTGCACTGTTGGAAATTAATTTGTTTTTCAAATGAAGGGGAATCAACTTTTTAAAATGGTAGACAATGGCAGGACAAGGGGGAATGTATTTAAGATAAAGGAGAGAAGGGTTAGATTACATATTAGGGGAAGCTCTTTACAGAGAGAGTGGTGAGGTGCTGGAACAGGCTGCCCAGAGAGGTGGTGGATGCCCCATCCCTGGAGGTGTTCAAGGCCAGGTTGGATGGGGTCCTGGGCAACCTTGTATAGATCCAGGCCTGGATATTGATGGCCCTGCCTGTGGCAGGGGGTTGGAACTGTGTGATCCTTGGGGTCCCTTCCAACCCAGACCGTTCTATGAAAACTCTTCTTTATGTTAAATGCTTCATAATGCTTCACAACTTGCAGCAGATGCACAGAGATTTGGGTAGTTGCCTGCTTAATGGGGCAGGGAGTGTTTGGCTTAGTTTCCATCTTGAGCAAGTATTTTTCAGTATTCAGTGAAACATTACAGATGGAAGCAGTGACATGAACTAACAGCTGATGGGTTTTGGGAGGAGTATTGGGGTTTTTGGGTTTAGTGCAACAGTAGGTTTTAATATAACATCTTTAAGGATGCAAGTCACCATAAATACAGAATCCCAGCACCCAAGAAAACTTTGGTTAACTTGTTGGTTAATTTTTTGTCTCTACCTCAAAGATTTTTAAGAAATAGTACCTGTATCTTGTTATTGGAACAAGAATTTTATTCAAACTAGAGCAAAGACATGATGTCAGTAGTTGGTTCATGTCATTTTGCTTTGGTAACTAAATATGAGATAAGGGTCTGCTTTGACCTCACTAATGTAGTAAAGAATTTATTGTCATTGTTCTCCTTGAGGGCAGCACAAGATGATGTGAAAGGCCTGAGCGATACCTTCAGAGTGTGCGTGTATATATATTTATATGTAAGTGAATAGTACGTGGCTTAACTTGATCAGCCCCATTTCTGAAAACTTCAGGTCCTGTTACTGGAGATACAAAAGGAAAAAAATACATTTCCAACAAATATAATGTAAACATGGAAGGCAAAGGGGACCTGATTTTTTTCTCAAATGACACTTATTATTAGCTTATACTTGACATTGTTGCTTTTTATTGGTTTCAGTGGCTCTAGAGTGTAATTCTGGAAGCACTGGGCACAAAGTATTTCCACTTTTGCCTCCCCACTTTTTGGGGTTTTCTATAAAGTAGATTTGTAATGTCCTTTTTGCTCATTCAGGCAATTGTTCACATCATTATTTTTATTCTTGGGTTTATGTGTAGCAAATCCTATGAATGTTATAAATTGTAGTGTTGTTATCTACTGAGTTTATCAATTCAGTAATCCATCTGTTGTTCAGTATCATTAGTTACATCAGTTTATTTGTAACTTCATAGATTAATTACTTTTTCCTGCCCGTTTGAAGTATTCCATGCTTTGTGCATGTCTGTCTTGATAGTATGTATAGGGTTTTATTGTCTGTTACTAATGTTTTCTTAGTGGGGTTCAGTCAAACAGAAGTGTGCTTTTAAGACTCTGGATTTTGCTGAATTTTGGACTTGTTTCCAGTTTCAGAGCAACAGGATGCTTAATTTTATGTGCTAGTGTAACTATATGCTGTAACTGAATGAGCAGAGTGAAATTTAACAATTTTATAAGATTAATGTATGCTAATTTTTCTGTTGTCCAGTAACAGTCAGGCCTAAAGTTCAATTCTGCTCCCTAAGTTTTGTAGGAGCTGCTTAAATCATGAGGGAAAGCCATATTGTTAAACTGTCAAGAGATGATATAGTACATTCCCTCCTGTCTGTAGGATTTGACCCTACAATTATGTTAGTAATGCCAAGTATCACAGTAACAGCATGTAGCTCTGCAAAATACCCAGTGAAAATACCAATCCTTCCTAAATTTCTGCTCAACTGTTGGATTTCAGTTAAAGTACTCTTAGAGGGCAAAATTTTAACAGAGCAGCACTTCCAAAAAATAAAATAATCTTGAAAGGATTTTCTTTAATCCTGACAAGCACTGGTTCAGACTTCTCATATAACTGGATAACATTTTTAAAGCTTAAAACCATATTGGTATGGGTGATATCACTTTCTCATAAAAGGAACTGCAGAGCTCTCAGCTTACTTCTGACCGTGTAATGGATTTTTTTCTGACACGTTTAGTTATCCATCTGCTTTCTTCATTATGCAAACACAAATCAGCTTCTTAGGGTTTTAATTTTTTAATAAAAACTTTTTAATACAGCAGTAGTGGCTTTCTTCTCAAAATAATGTATCTCGATGTTTGTGTGAGAGTTCAGCTTCAGTTTGCTCACTGGCAATACTGCAGTTTATTCTGACTGATGGAGGGCATGCTGATTGACCGGTTTTCACAGTAGTAAAATATTTCCTAAACAGGAAAAAGCATATGGAAATGGAGTCAGAGCTTCAATCCCTTCAGAAAGCCAACCAACATCTTGAAAACATTCTGGAGGCCACCAAAGCACACAAGCGCAGAGAAGTGTCTCAGTTGCATAAGCTACACAGAGAAACTCTTAAGGTATGAGAATAAGTTTGTATAAAACTGTGTGTACTTACTCCTGAGTTGTGTGAGAACACAGACCTTACGATCCCCTAACCTAACTAGTGCTCTTGTGTGTAATCTGTGTGTGGTGCATCAGATCCACCGCTTGCTTTTCGCTCTGAAAGACTGAGTGACTGCTACCTCGATCGTGACCGATCTGAAGTGTAGTGCTTTACAAGGAACAGCTTTAAGCATCTCGTTTCACTGTTCTGCTTACAGAAAGACAATGCCAGACAAAGTCTTAATTCCATTTTACAGTTAAAATAAAGACTGCTTTGTAATCTCTGTAACAGAACATAACCACTCCCACCAAAGCTTACCAGCTGAGATCGCGCCTGGTGCCGCGAATAAGCCCGGATTATCATTCTGAAGACTTTCAGTGTTCCGATGAGATGATGGAAGACATCTTGAAGGAGCCAATTCCCCCAGAGATGAATGAACAAGCATACGAGGCCATTGCTGAGGAGCTCAAAGTGGCACAGGTGAATGTTTTGAATAAAAACTCAAGTGTAACTTGATAATAATGTGGGTTTTGGCATGAACTACTTCCCTCCAACTAAATAGATTTTAATTTGCATGGGAAACTGAAGCTCTTGATGAATACTTAGAGCTTCACCAAACAATTCTCTCATTATACATTGTACTTAAGAGGATTTACAGTGAAAATATTGAAAGGGATTTGAGTTGTGTATCTTAAACTACTTACGATGTTCAGGTAATTTAAACTTCTGTTTTAACCTGATAACTTGCTTCTGAGGAAACTTCTTTATAAGTCTCTGGTGACAGCTACATTTGGAACAATACTGAAGCTTAAGATATAATACTGCATTATTTGAATAAACCTGCCAAGTATTGCTTGTCCATCATTATACCTTGTATTAATTTTTTCTGAAGCACCTGGAAGGTCTTTTGTCACATAGAAAACTGCTGCAAAGTTACCTGAACCCCTGGCATAACAGTCAAAACCCTTCTTTGCTTACAGAAGTGCAGAGATCCTGTAAGGAATTTAACTGGTGTATATTTTTAATAACTTCTTTTTAAAGCCTTATATCACCAAGACAAACGTGTCTGAAAACTAAAGGTATCTATTGGATTCAGTCCTTGTATACCCTGATTAACTATTCCTGTGTTCTGGGAGTTCACTTAGCAATAGGAGAAATCAGCCATTTAAGATACCAGCTTATTTTTAAACGTTCTGTTTTCTGTTGATTCAGATCATGAAAAAAGAAAGTAGTTGGCATCTTTAATATGCACAGACTGCCATATGGCATGTGAGAATAACTGGAAGGTGGGTGTTCTAATTTTGAGTGTCTGTTGTGTCACAGGAGCAACTGAGCATAAAGCAGACAAAGCTGGATGAAGAGGAAAGCAAGAATATAAAACTCCAGCAGCATATTAATAAACTGGAGCATCACTCTGCACAAATGCAGGAGGTGAGAGAACAATATAACACAGGGCTGTCTGGGAGTGTGTATGTATATGTGGCAAGGTCCTGTCTACCACACTCATACTACTGTGTTGTCTGGTGAAGTCTCCAGTGTTTCTAGCATTCTGACTCTTAAAAAAAAAAAAACCAAAAAAAAAGCATCATAGCTCAGGCTTGTACAGAAAGACAAGGACTTTTATTAAATAATAATGTAGGTCTGTGTTTTTTGGTTCTTCCAACGTTGTGATTCTGAGCCTGCTTGATCTTAAATATAAGCAAATAGACACGAAAGATATCTGTGCTTTGTTTTGCCCAACTTCATGATTTCTGGAAAACATCAGTATTCACAAGGAAGTTGGAAACTTTGGAAATCTGAAAACTCTGCTTGCCTCAGTTGGAACTGAACAGGAACATCCTTATTCTACAAAATATTTACAAGTCTTCATTATTTGCTGGGTTTGACTTAACACAAAAAAGGAAATAAAGTCTGTATTCTTCTCAGATCAGTCTTATTTCCAATAGCTCTGATCTTAAAGTAGATCTCAGCTCCTAAGCTGTGAGTTGTTTATAAATGAATGGTTTAGATAAGGTAATATTTTCATTTATAGTGACTTTTTTTATTTCTATGGATTTTTTATTCACCAAACATCAAATTTAAAGAAAAATACATCATCTATTTAGCTCAAATGCTTTAATACATTATTACTGTTACAGCTCTGTATCTTAGCCACTCCTGCATTTCTTCCCATTTAAAAATTTTATATCTCTTCTCTAGCTTCTTTCATCTGAAAGGAATAACTGGAATAAAGAGCGCCAGGAGCTCCTCGAACAGATAAAATCCCTTGAGAAGCAGTTTCAAGACAGTCAAAGCAAGATTGATAGTAAGTCTATGTAGCACTGACATTCCATATGAAGTTTTCTGGTGTCTTCACATTTTGAATCAACAATAGCACATGCTGAGTAACTAGTTGGGTTTAAGATCTGAGTCATCCTGATTGGATTTTTTTAAAAACTTCTTTAAAGCAAAAAAATCTCTAATACTTAAAATACCTTTTCTTTGCCCGGTTTTGCACAGTATATAATACTGAAAATTGTTCTTTGTTCACTCTAAATGGGGAGGGAGTACACGACAGTATTTTATAATGAAAATATTAACAAAAACAAAGGGAAAAACCTTTATTGGTCTATGGAAATGCAGTGATACCACCTGGAATGTTTTTTTTTTTATTCTGCTTGTAGTCTGTAGTTCTTAAAGTCAATGTTTCATTGACCTTGTCCATTTATAAATCCTTTTTGTGTGTGATCTTCAAGGTTAATTCTACCGAAAATGCTTTAAATTTTGTGAGACCTTCCTGGGGTGTTCTGTTATGTACCCTGTATCTAGCAGAATTTTCTAAATAACATGTAAAAATGTGTTTGGTTTTTGACAGTATTACAAAGTGAAGTCTATGACCTGCGCATCGTCCTGCAGTCTGCAGACAAGGAGCTATCTGCTGTAAAATTGGAATATAGTGCTTTTCAGGAAAAGCAGGAAAAAGAAATGAGTCAGCTTTCTGGTAGACATATGGATGTACAGTTCCAGCTGGACAGTGTCAGGTATGTTGACAATTTGGCATAATGCCTTAACCTCCCTTCTGGATCTATCCAGTGATTTAGTTTTCTTGTACATGTGAACTTGAACTTTACATCTCTTGCTTAAAGTTATTCTTTTACATTTATCTCCTTTGCTTATTTTTTTTCCTCAGTTCTTTCCATGACTATTTCAGAGGGAGGAATATGGTGATATTAGCAGAAAGAAAAGAAAGTGAGGCTTCACCAATTTTGGTTTGCTCTATAGCATTTTCCCTTTAAGTAGAATATACCTTTAAAGTCATTGATCTCCAAAAGTTAAGCAGCTGAGGAGGCATAGTTTGTTCAGTTGCTTTGGTTTTCTTTTCTGATTTGGTCTTTAAAATGGCAGTCAGTTCTCAGACTAGTCACACAAAGCAGGTGACATAATGATGCTGCTCTAAAAATAAAAGGAGAAAAATCATAGGATGTACTGTGTTGGAAAGGACCTGTAAGAATAGAGTCCAACTCCTAGGAGCCATAAAAACAAACTAAAATTTGACTAATGAAACCTGAAAAGCTCACTGAGTGAAATAATTGTCATTATGATGATGGGTTTTGGTGGTCTTTTGTGGTTTTGTTTTGTGGTTTGATTGGGTGGTTGGGTTTGGTTTTTTTCCTGGAAAGCTTAACTAAATTACTGCATTATAGTGTGACATGTCTTAACGAAAGTAACTTTTTGAGTGATGCATTGTAAGACTGGGAACCCAGAATTGAAATTAAATATTGTGGCTTCACTGATAACTTTCTGTGTCAACAGAAATACTGACTTTTTGGAGGATATTCTTTCTATAGGCTCTCCATTAATAACATGATTGATAACACTTGTCTAGCAGTTTTTCTACCCCTCCTCTTTTCACTCTTGCGAAAGATCAAATGAAATAAGTTTTCAAGGCAACAATTAGGAGGCAAAGAACTCAAAGTTACCCAGTCCATCCGCATCCATTTCCTCAGAGCTTTCTCTTCAGGCTGAACAAAGCCAGCTCTCTCAGCCTGTCTTCATAGGAGAGGTGCTCCAGCCCTCTGATCATTTTTGTGACCCTCCTCTGGACTCACTTCAACAGCTCCATGTCTTTCTTGTACTGTGGACCCCAAAAGCGGGCGCAGTACTGCAGGTGGGGTCTCATGAGAGGAGCTGTGGATGGGAAGAATAACCTCTCTTGACCTGATGGTCACACTTCTTTTGATGCAGACCAGGATACAGTTGGCTTTCTGGGCTACAAGATTATAAAGTATTACTGATTGGAATATTTTGTAATGAAAAAAAACCCCTTATCCTAACATTGTGGTTGGTTGTTTTTTCTTTAAAGACTAGAACATGAAAGGGTTCTTGAAGAAAAAGCAAGCCTGCAGGACGACTATGACAATCTGCAGGAAGTAACAAAGTTTGAGACAGATCAACTGAAGCAACAACTGCAGGACCAAGAACAAGAAGCAAAAGCAATGAACACTGAGCTTTGCGTAAGAAAGTCAAGGCTTTCAAAGGACTTTATTACACAGTTCCTCCTATAGCCAGCTTATTTAATTCCTGTTATTGTGACATTCATTGATTATAGATTCCACTGTAGTAATAAGTTTCCTGGTGATCTCATTTGGAAGACATACTCTGAATTCTTTTAAAAACTTAGCACTAGATTTTTGCAGCCTCAGCTACAAAAAAAAAATAGCATGATGGAGGAGTAGATTTTTTTCAGCTGAAGAAGTTGCTTTTGAAATGTTGAGGGAGATGGGTTTAATTAGTAAAGGAATAAGGGAAGAAATAAGCACTTTGGAGAAGAAGCTTGACATTGAAATGCTGTTGACCTTTCATCTCCATGCTAGCTAAGACTAGTTTACTTATTCTGCCTTTACAAAGGAGTTCCCTAAAATTTTTCATAGTGCATGTGATCTTGTTAAAATGATGAGTGGCTTTTTGTGGTGGATCACTGTCCTGCACTTTAGTTGATGCTGTCCTTGAGAGCCTGTCAGACTGCAGTGACTGCAAAACAGCAGTAAGGTTGCTCAAGGGCTTTTGCAAATGATTTTGCCTGCTTTTTTGCAGCGTACACTGTGCCTTCTCAGCAAATTTGCTGCAAGTTTCCCTTTTTAGTGTTTAAAGGAATACTGACAGATTGGAAATTATTTAAAATTCCTTATGGTCTAATATCTGCTGTTAGAATTCAAAATGTCCTGCCAAATTAATCAGTTGAATATTCTAATTTCTGCCTTTAAAGCTTTGGATACTGAGTAACATTATAGCTAGATGAAATTACCATCAATGGCAGGTGAGAAGAGCTGATTGCTTAAAATTAATAGGTGTTTTCTTTTGAGCTTGTCCAGGACAAAGCTAAAGATCTTTGTTTCCACTTAAGGTTATGGGGAAAGCGGTGTCAGTCATCTTAAGAGTTTGTTTAGATTTCTAATTTGGTTTAAATTATTCTAAAGACCTTATATTGTAACTTGTTGTATTTTGATATTCTAGAACCTTCTGAAACTCCTGAAAACAGAAAAAGAACATAATAAAAAACTAACATTACAATTACAAGAAGACAAAGAAAACAATTCAAAGTAAGTTTTAATTAGCAGCAGAATTTACTTCTATCTGACTTCACTGATTTTATCCTACACTAAGTTGTTTTATTCAGATAGGGATCCTGTTTGTAGAGGTGTTTTTCTCCAGCTGAGTGGAGATAATTATATATATTTTCTAACTTGGAATAACACTTCATTTTATTGTATTCAATTAACATGACAAATGTAATTTCATTACAAGTATAGTTCTTCATGTTAGTGATAAATTTCCAGTACTGATAGCAGTGTATAGCTGGTAACTAAACTATTAGTCTTTTGTATACACTGAGAAGGTGATAGCTAAAGAACTCTTCAAAATATTAAGTGCAAATAAGAGTAAACTTAAATTACTTGATTCTTGTTAAAGCTCTCATGTTTTGATTATATTTCTCACTAGAAATGTGGGGTTTTTTTCTCCAGGGAGCTCTTGAAAGTACTTGAAAAAGCACAGGTGGAGAAACCATCCTCTGAAATGGTGACACAGTGTCAGCAGCAGGTACAACAGCAGAATCGAATGTCTAAATCGTGTGTGTTCATAGATTTCCTTGTGCATTAAAAGCAATTTTATTTGTGAACTGACTGGTTCATACCAGCAAAATAAATGTAGAGTTTTCAAGCTTCAGATTGTTTTGTTAAGCTACTGTTAATTTTTCATGTAAGGTAAGCACCTTAGTAGTTTGTCCCTTTTTTTTTTTATGGCTTTCTGCTTTGCAAAACATATTTCAAAATTAATTAAATCTTTTCTTCACAATTACTATTTCTTCCAGGAAGCAAAACTTCAGAAACTGGAACAGGAGCTGGCTGCTGCTGAAGAGACTATTGTTTCTTTGAAGAAGACAAATAATACGGATAAGGTTTGGGCTTATTTCTGTCACTGATAACCCAGTTTTGTGGGTGTCTGTTCTGTAGTAGAGTTAAAAGCCCAGAGTCTTTCTATGATAGTAATTCTGTGTTTCCAGAAACAATCCTGGCTGTGTATCTAGACAAAATAAATCCTACCTTTTACTGGCATGGAGTTTGCAGGGTGGTAGGAAACTGGTATGCATTAGGGGAAAATGTGAGATAATTGAAGGTTAAACAAACTCCCAAAAAAATCAAGGTAAAGCTGTCAACTGGACAAAACACTGCCTGCATAATTCCTCTGATGAGTATTAATTAGGGCCTTCCAGTCAGTGCCACATCATAATGAGCTAATAGAAAAGGTAAGAAAGGTGATGTATTAATGCAACTGTGGGTATGTTATTAACATCGAAGCACTTTTACATGAAGACTGCTCTGATGTTCTGGAAGTTTAAATAGCAAGTTCCCATAATACATGTGTTTATGCTGTATTCAAAACAAGCATAAGAATTCACAGAGCATTTGCTAACCAGCATGATGAATTGGTAATCTTGCTATTTCCATGCTAAAACCAAGAATTTGACATGCATAAGGTCAAAAGAATCTGGTATTGTCTGTGCAGTTTTGTTATTGAATGTACCTTTTTCCATTATAATTAAATGTAACCTTAAACTATCATGCTGCTGTTCTCCTATTACAAACCCATTACAGCCTGAGACTTAAATCAGAGGGCTAGTCTTCTCTTGTAATGAACACAGCAGGTTACTTCATTACTTTATGTAAGTGCTTAGAACAAAAGCCAGTGATTTAACAATGGCAATTTGAAATTTGAGGTGGACAAGTTATGCACTAAAGAAAAGTCCAGTAATGAAATAAATATATATACTGTATTGGGATTAACTTCTTTTATGTTGCAGGAAGTTGTAACTGACTTGATGAGACAGATCCAGGAGCTGAGGTCTTCAATTAATCATAAGAATGAGTCCATAAATGGGCTGACAAGAGAGCTCGAGGATATAAATGTATGTTCTGTCATTTTGAAGGACATGGTATAGTTTTTCAGTAATGGAAGGCAATGACATGTCTTATCATGGGTCTCAAACAGCATGACTCGCTGGAGTGTTTTAGAAGGGAACTTCTTTGTTTTGACATGTGGAAATCTTCTGAACATTTTATGCCTAAGGCTGTCTTGAAAACTGAACTCTTTCCATGTGGTGGGTAAAGAGCAGTGTCTCTTAAGGGACCTATTCACATCCCATAAACTATGCTCAGCTGACAGTCACATTTAGATTTTTCTCAGAAATTGGCAATTTAAGACTTCAACAATTGAAGCCGAATTGTAAATTCGCTTTTGAGGGAGTGACTTTTTATCTTGCTGATACTAGTACGTGCTACATCTGAAAACATAAGTATGAAGAAGTAAAACTGTGTATTTGTATAACTATGAATAAATATGGGGCACCTTTGTTATTAAAATAGGGCTGGCTTGCAGACTGATAGAGCAACCTGCATCATGCCTTAGATAATGTGCGAATTATATAGTGAAAATACAGACAAAATATTGATGAGACAGATTTCTACATATAGTTAGCTGTTTTTAATATGCCTTAGCCACAACAATACATACTAAACACTAACCCCATAATTAATAGTATTTTTCCCTTGTTTTGATAACTCCTTTCTAATAACATAGTTTGTACAATTTAGCAAGTATGATAAGCCAATCTCATTTTAGTCATTGACAATGATATTTTAAATGTTTACAGTTGTCATAAGACTTGTGATATGCATTTATTTGTACTATGTTTGCCAACTTTCTTTGATAATATGTTTTCCTAGAATATTCTAAAACTCAGTACTTTTTGCAGTGCAAGTATAATCTTGTTCTGGCTGCAAAAGAAGAAAGCAAAAGAATCATAGAGGATCAGGGAAAGAAAATTGAAGAACTGAGAGAATCCTTGGAGAGAAGACAAATAGCTGATAACATTGAGGTAAAAGGATGAATGTTGGAGTATTACGATTATTTGTTCAACTGACTAATTGGATGTGGTTTTGCTTAAAATACTTGCATAAAACTTAACTGCATTTTAGTTTAAACTAGCTAGTTAAGCTATTCTTAAATGAAATTTTCATGAGATAACCTGACAAATTCTGTTAACTTAGTGCATTACTTGACATAAATATTTTATAAACTACGTCATAAT
The DNA here is from genome assembly GCA_027925045.1 of Hypotaenidia okinawae. Classification (NCBI taxonomy): domain Eukaryota; kingdom Metazoa; phylum Chordata; class Aves; order Gruiformes; family Rallidae; genus Hypotaenidia; species Hypotaenidia okinawae. The sequence continues at coordinate 48,447,443 of BSDF01000002.1, read as the reverse complement.
AACCTGCTGAAAGCCTGGCTTGATTTTAAGACCACTAAGGAGTTATCAGCTGAATTTAATGGCAGCATTAGGTGATGCAACTGAGAAACTGAATAGGTAGAAGAACATATTGTGATTAACATTATCTCTTCCCCCACTTCTACTCTATTCAGTAACATCTTTTCTTTACTCATAATTTTAACTAAAAGCTCCACCTGCTGGAAACAGGTTTCGGATGCATTGTAGATTCAACTGTGGTTTTGGCTTTTTAAAACTGTATCTTTATGGGTTTTTAACTCTGTCTTTCCTGTTACTGCTCCCACCATTATTCTGGTGAACATGTCCGTCAGGCAAAAGCACCAGCCTCTCCTTACTAGTAATCTCTACAGCATCATCTGTCACACTAGATATGCTTGGTCCAATCATATAGCACCAAGAAAGTATTCCAGAGTAGTGTTTGCTTCTCAAAAACTCTTCTTAAACAGATTTCCACTAGTTGAATAAGCAGTCTTTCATCATGAATAATGATGTTTAAATTTAACGCTCTGAAATCCAAAACTGAGACACCTACCAAACGGATCGCTTTGGTTTATGATTTTTTTTTAAACTGAAGCAACAATTCTTACTACAATGTTATCCTTGGGTGTACATGGCCCCTGATAAAATCAGTCTTTCTCCTTCTTTGACTTTGTACATCACTTACTGATTTTCTTCGTGCTTTTCCTGACTAGATAAGACCTAATCCAAGGTGGCATTTGAAATACTGTTTCTCCTCCTAGGGTAACATACCTTGTGTAGGCATGATGCGCCATCAGATAGGGTGGGAGTCTAGATCCTGGAATGAATACAGAGGTATCTACACAGTAGCAAGGCACTGAAAAAGCTGTCAGCACTAACTCAGCACAGATTAAAATCCATACAGTCTATTAAAACAGTGGCTGGTTGCAAATACCTCGCACACGTATCTCACTGTAACTTTACCGCAGGGAAGTTCTCGGTTTTGTTCCACAACCAAGACAAGGGATAAGGAAAAGGTGCTAAAATAAGGAGTTTAGTGATGGATGCTCGCTACAATTCATGATGAAAAGATGGAGGGGGAAACAGAGATGCTTGCAGCTGTTACCAGTCTTAGCAGCAATGACAAAAACGTCTTGAAACAACTGCTTCAGCTCAGTAACTTTAACGCTTCTTTCTTTACCCATCCAATGACTTGAAATAGAGAGACCTTCTGTGTGAAGACCTCCATCATACTACTGATCAGCTGATGAGACTGACAGAGGCCTCTAAGAAGCATGAATCATTGCTTCAGTGTGTGCAAGAAGAGGTAACAAAGAAAGAAGCTCTAATCCAGGAACTCAGGGAACAGGTAAAACAAGGCATTTCTTCTGGTAATTAGCTCCTTGGGAGGGAGCTGTGGTTAACTGTAGTAGGTTCTCAAAAATGTCGTACTTCTAAATTTGGAGCATCTTGTGTGCAGTATTCTTGGTGAAGAGCAATGTTCTTTCCTGTGGAAGCAGAGCAGTAGTTCAGATGCTTCTGAACAAAGGCTAGATAACTTTTAAATACTTTGGAAATGGTGTCTAGAGATTGCAAAAATGTATACTCTGAAAGCAGAGTAAAAGTATCTATACCTACAGTAACAGAGCAACCTGAGGTTATAAGGGGGATTACTTTTTCCTCTGCTTAGCTCTTACCCATAGACAATATAATTATGTAATAGAGATAATTGTGGAACTCTAAATTATGCAGTCTGAGAGTGAATGGCAGACTGAACAGCTAAGTTAAGCCTTTGCCCAAATTTTAGCTTGAGCTGTCACAGCTGTCATAGTGCTAATTAATGTATTTGTCTTGGCAAAAACTCTAATAAAGATAAGTTGTTTTGGAAGTAAGAGTCCTTTTGTCCTATTAGCATATTCTCTTTGAGAAAACTAATGAAATCTATACTAGTAAAATCTTTGTATCAAATCGTGTTTGACCAGTAATGTTTGCCAGCAAAGTTTGTAATAGTTTTCCTGTGCTAAGAAGCCCTTTGCAAGGTATGTTGCGTTACTGCAGCAAAATCAAATACCAAGAACAAAGTTCAGATTAGCTACCCAGTATACAGTTTGTATATGCTTTCCAAAAGTGGTTGTTATGTGTAACTATTGGATGAATAACAGTTGTTTAGGAGTAGGAAAAAAATTAAGAAAATAACTTGTGGTGCACTTCAGTTTGCTCAAAATAGAGATCTGGTTGCTGTTTTATGTGCATAATAAGCTGATTTAATTCTAATTGGTGGTTCTAATAGTTGGATAAAACAACAGCAGAACTGGAGATGAGGAAGAATGAGTATGAACTGAAAATGAAGCAGATAGATTGCTTTGTGGACGCATCTTCAGTAACATTTCCCCAGGTATGGCATATGCTACAGAAACTTTTTCTTTGTAATGACCATTAAAACTCATTGAAGAGGACTAGTAAACTTTACAGCACGGCTTCAGGCTGGGACCAGAACTGACAGTGTGTCAAGAACGGTCAAATCCCATTCACTTTCCTTGCAATTTAAATGTATTATTAATGATTAGTCTGTCAGGAATTTATCAACATATGTCTCTATTAAAACATGGAGCCAGTATGTAGGGGGAAGCAGTTCTTTACTAAAAGGTTGTGGACTTATGTCTCTCTTTACTTGCCAGTGTCCAAAAACTCCCCCTAAATTTGATGTGAATTTGGCAAAGCTCTTGGAAACTCATGAGCAGGAAATAGCTTATCGGAGGGCTTCTGCAATAAATCTGGAGCACCTTGTGCACGAACTGAATGAAGAACGAAGAGTTAAAAATGAGGAAATTCTAAGGCTGAAGGTACTATGAGTTAGTCTCTACAGGCAATTCATAAGGTTAAAGTAAGACACAATACAGAGTTTGGATTTTTAATAACCTCTGCTTAGTAGTCTCCCCATTAAAGGGGGAAGGCTGTTCTCGGTCTTCTCTTTACCTAGGCTGGTTACAAATGGTGACAGCTTGCTTGACATGTCCATCTATCTCATTTTCCCAAGGACTGAGTTGTTTTCTGTTCGTGAATATCAAATGGTAATATCAATTTTGCTGATGAAACTGTTCTTATTCAGAATGAAGTTTCTAATGAAAGTGTAAACAGAAGGGTGGTGCAGGTCTGAAAAAGAACTGGCACTGCTTTCTGAGACATAGTTTTGTCTTGTGTTTGACTCAAAAACACGTTCAACTGGAAATGGAAACAGGAATTTTAATTTGGCCTTCCAATAACTTTTCCAATTTCACTTGATTAGGAACAATTAAGTGAGTTGGAGAACTTGCGTCTGGAAATGCAGATACTGGTGGAGAACAACAGGAACTTACAGAGCCTTGTAGAAGCTCAGAAACTAAGCAAGAACAGGTAAAGTAAAACATAAACCTGCCTTAACTTGAACCAATTAGAGTAAACAAATGTACAGGTTTTATTTGAAATGCAATCTTACACATTGTTTGTACAATTAGAAAAGTCTGAGTCGATCTATAAAAATTGTTCACTGGCTTGTAAACTTTATTGCCTTTAAATTGCAAATTCTTAAATACATCAAAGTTTTATAAAGGAAAGAGAAATAGCATATACAATGACTACATGCTTAGCCATTGGGGTGAATTACATATTGCCATATTACTTATGCAGTTATAGTTTCAGTAGGTGGTAAATGACCAAGGGAATTCAAAGCAATTTTTAACATAGACCTAAGTGGAAACAGTTCTCCACCTCGTGCATTTTAGGGAAGGGAATGAACTCTGAAAAGATGGTACACTGCCGTATACCTCAGATCAGAGAGGTCCTGAGGTTTGGTGCAAAATGTAATCTGTACAGCTGGGCTTTGGACAGAAAATATTTTGGTGTTTGGCTTACTTCTGGGGTTGTTGGTTGTTTGAGGTGTTTTTAGCTTTGTAAAGAATTAAATCTGCTGGCTTACATCTTGTGAAAAGAAATCTTAACTGGCAGCAAATCTGTTTAATGACAATTCATTTTTAAGGGGCAATTTAGTAACTAACTTAATGCCAGGTAGAGTTTAATCTCTTTTTTGCTTATTAAATGTATCAAAAATATTCTCCAGAACTTCTATCTGTATTCAAGGAGTATCAGTGTTGTCAGTGTTAGAGCTGACCTTTTGGTAAAACAAACTTTTAATGTAGAAGAAAACTATTAATTTTGCAAAATTAAGTACTCTGATTATAAGATGCTGTGATTGCAGATGCCTTTGTGACTCAAGTTTGTCCATGCATTACATGCATTGTACAGTATCCTTCAGTTACAAGGGACTAATTTGTGGAAAACATTCTGTGCACAAGGCTTAGTGGCTGGGACAGATCAGGTGGGGTGCTGAGTAGGATGCTGTCTCTAGGGCCTTCTGCTTTATTTGCAACAGATGTTTGAAAGTGTGGTGTGAATTGAAATGGGAATCGCAGAAAAACAGGAAGGGGGTACCTTGCTGTGGAAAACTGGATCCTGTGGTTTTGCTTTTTGCACAGCTTATGGAGTAGGTTACTCAGACCCATTTTTTTCACAGCAAAGCATTACTTTTATTTGCTGGATTCTCAAGTTGGGACCTTGGGATATTGCTTGGATATAAGCATTAACAATTCCCGGTTGCTGTTAATTAAAGGACTTTATCTGGCATTGTTTCAGTAGACCTCAGGCCAATAGTATATCATGTGCTCTGAAAAATCAGGTGTAGAAATCTCAGGTGGGGATACTCACAGCAGACAGGCCCTTGCCTCATGCAGTATGGGAGCAGCTGATCGCAGCAGATAGTATCTGTCTCATGTGGCCCATAGGAGGAGAGAGATGATCTGATTGTTGTTGTCACATGTTACAAAAGTACCAAGACATGAGGAACTTGGACTGCATCAGAGGATGTTTGAGAATGCAAGATGAGACAAAGGGCCTACTCTCTTTTGGCAATTGGTGTTAGTGCAGGGAAGAGCAAGCTGTAGGGAAAAGGTCAGCCTTTAATGCTAAGCAGGAGCAGGCTCAGCTCACTACTTTGGAGCTCATACACACTGACCAGTGCTAGAATTTGAAAGGCTCAAGCATAACCAATGATTCTAAACTTGGAGGGTTTTAAAACTCATAAGTATCCATTGAGAGTAAGTAAATGAAGAGTGTTGTGTTTTTGTCCAACTGTTTATAAGATGGATGAATTTGGGGTGGGTTTTAGAAGCAGGTATACCAAAGTTTAGCAAGAAAAATATATGAATTTAATCTTAGTTGTCAGAAGTTGTTAGACTTTTTTTAAGCTGGCATTTAATTAACATTAAGCAAAAAACCACCCACACATATGCATACTTACTCTCTCAGACTGAGGCTGTTTACACCAGATAGGAAAAATAAATAACCCTAGCTGGGTATGTTGACAAAGATTAAGTTACTGAAAATATCAAAGTTTAAATGTCCAGAGTTATTTTATGGTGCTCAGTATTCTGAGTACAAACATGTGTCAAGACAGCTGCATGCAATTACTAGTTTAATCTCTATAAGATGTTTTTACCATTGGCTTCCTCTGTTTGTGAGAAACTGTTCTCAATTTTTGGATCTCCTAGTGATCAGAAACACCCTGATGTTCAGTACCTCAAAGAGAAAGAGGAGGAAATTGCTGAAGAACGACTTGCCAAGGTATACTGCCCCTCTCCTGTCCCTCCCTGTGTCCCTGCTGTGAAGCATTAACAGGTTTCTCTTCTACTTCATGGCAGTGAAACAAACACTGATTTCTAGTGAATTCTAACAGACAGGGAACCTGATGCTTCTCTCTTAAGGTTTCTGTCTTCTCTAACACCAACCAACTGGGTGTCAGCTCCCATAATAAGCAAATACAGATTCAGATCACTAAATCTGACATTTCCACAGAGCTGTAAAGCAAAGGTTGTGTGACTTGCTCATGTCAGGGCTCTGCCAAAGGGAAGCTACTGCTGCAGTGGATGTTGCAATGGATCTCTTAGACAGAAGAACCCCCTATTAAAGCTCTGCTGTGTATGAATGGGCAGAGATATTGCTGTGGGTCACTTGTGCTGGGGTGAGAGTGGAAATCTCTGCGTACAGCAGAGACATGACCTTAGTGAATATTATTGATGTGAGTTACTGGGCAGTAGGTTGAGTTTGGTAGGAATGAGATACGTAGCACCAGTTAAATGGCAAATATTTAAAAAAAGTATATAAAACGTTATAAAAAAAGTATATAAAACTGATATTTTTAACTTTTACAGAATAAAGCAATGGAGGAGATGCTGAAAATCAAAGCAGAGTAAGTTAAATATTGTTCCCTGAACTGGAGACTTGTATTAAACTCATTAATACCAAAAAGGTATATTTAAGCAATAGAAGTCCAAGATCTGGAACTATAAAAGAGTAGCTTGGAAAGATTACTTATGCTTCTGTGAGGCACATTGAGTTCTTACTCTTTCTCATCAGTAGGTGGTAGCAGCACCTATTACTACATTTTCTAGAAGGATAGCATTGTATCAGGAAAATACTCTGAAATAAGGGGAACAGTAGAAAAATTTAAATTGGAAAGGGTGGTTTTTACTTGTTTAAAATCATCTATGCCATACAGTTTTGAATTTTTACATGCAGTTAATTCTAAGCACATTCCTCTTCAAATGAAGTACTGTTCATTCCTTTTTAAAATTATAACATACTTATGATTATTAATAATTAATGCCATTTTTTGCTCTCTTTTGCTCTTTATCTTTAGTGCTTGAATAATGAAAATGGCTTCTTTCTAGAGGATTCCTAGATTGGCTTGCACTACGGGGCAATTAGTCCTAGGAATTCAAGTGTGTTGCACCTTGGATGGGTAGTAGTCAAATTAAATACTGAATTAGTAGAAAGAACTTAGTCTTAAAATGTTGCCCCTGTTTTTTTTTCTGATCTGTACTGCTTTGGGATTCACAGTGACTGGATTTCCTAATTTATTTACATTTAATGGAGTGCCCTCTCTGTAAATAACTTGCACCTTATGAAGATAAGTTATCACCATCGTCATCTCAAAAGCAATTCTACATGAAATGTTCCCAAGGCCTCAACTTGACTAGGGGTTCTCTTCCTATTCAGTAGATTGAGTTTTTGTACCTGTCTGGGCTTTGGAATAGACTTTACAGTATTGTTAGTCTCATACAAACAAGTAATGTGCAAAGAGGAAAAAAGGTCTCTTGTTCATCCAGAAAATGCGACAAGCAAAAACTGTTTTCATGCAGCAGATGTTAAACACTGTCCTTCAGTGAAACAAAGCTGGCTGACAACAAAAATGCCTTAATTTAGGCACTATTTGAACAGATGTGCAAAACAAATTGTTATCAGTAGACAGGCTGCTGACTTTGATAGCATGGTTTAATATTCTGTGAGCCTGACAGAGAATTAAAATATTTTCAGCGGACAAGACAACTGTCCAAAGTGATGGTCCTTCTGTTTGGAGGCCAAACGAGCTCAGACCATCTCTAAGCTGTTCAGAGATGTTTCTGAGCAACAAGGCTATTGGGGAAATGCCACATACCAGCAAACAGCTTAGGGGAAACTTGAAGAGCAGCAGAGTTCATCTGGCACGTTTACATGCCTTAAATGGAGTCTCACCTGTCTGGTAGGTGAAGCTTGTGCTTTCTTTCATGAGTGGACGTGTGTGGAAAGCGCATACTTCCCAAAAAGAAGAGCAACTCTCAAGCACTGACTAGTTCAAGAGATTGTATCAAACTCAATATGTTGAAGCATAATGTAATTTTTCCTTCTGTTAGCACCGAGTTCTAGGGCAAATGGATCATCTTAAAGGGTATTTCTAGAAGAGGCTGCCTTATGTGTCCAAGGATGACATACTAATTCAGTTGTATTTTGCTTCTGTTGGGTTTTAAAATATTATATGATGCTTTTATATTGGCAGATTAGAAAAGACAAAAAATACCCTCAAAATCAAAGAGAATGCTTGTCTTGAAATTACTCTGGAGATGGAACGAACGAGAGCTTTGGAGCTGAAAGCATTTAATGAAAAAGAAGAAATCAGATCAAAACTGGAGGAAACATACGAAGAGAGAGACAGAATTGGAAAGGTTCTATATGTATATTTCGGGGGGGGCTGTCTATACAGTAAACTCTTATTTGGCAGAGGTAGAGCTGTTGCTAGTCAGATGATATTCCAAATTAACTAGCAGTGAAAGACTGCCTCTTAAATGTTTTCGCTTGCAGTGTAGTTACATTTACAATACTGTTTCCTGCACTACTGGAACTCTGGGTGTGGAAATCACTGTTACAATTGGTAATACAACTCAAATGGTGATGGCGGTTTCTCTTTACCCTTTGGAGGGTTTTAACATCATACCTATGGAGGCATAAAGCAAATGTGTGTTTCCTGACTGAAACAACTCTTATCACATGTTACAACCAACCTTAAGCATTCAAACATTAATAGTTCTAAAGAAGCTGTTCCTTCTGAAAAGGGAAGGAGGGGCTACAGTTAAAAGGTACACGATGTATTTATTTATTACAGGAAATGGACTTGCTGAGGAAGCAAGTTGACTTGCTTGCTGAGGAGAATGGGAAACTACTTGGTCATCAAAACCTAAACCAGAAGATTCAGTATATTGTGAAACTGAAGAAAGATTACACTAAACTTAGTGAGGTAAGTTGTGCAGAGCAGGACATGGATGGAGAGAGAAACTTTGAGAAGGAGAACTAAAATTTCTGCTCTTCTGTTGGAGAGCAATAGATATGTTGGATTTTGTGCAGTTGTGTGGGTTGTGTCTGGTCTGCCTCTTCAAGAGCCCTAGCCAAGAATCGCCCTGTTTTATTTCCTCAAGTATATAGCGTATAAAAGACTTAAGTCTAGATACTGCTTATTTAGAAATACCAAAGTAGCAGTATAATTTCCTTAACCAACCCCCCCCCATGTTCTGTTTCTATTTTACAGGAGACTGAAAAACTTCGAGTTGAAAATGCTTTTCTGAAAGAATCAAAAAAATGTGATGTGTGTAGACAGCACGATCAGCTGTAGTGACACAAACTGCAGAGCCATGTTGCTAAAGTCAGGGGCTGAGCAAACGCCGCTTGTGAAACTTGACTTTTGCTGCAGTCCCAGAATTAACTGAGTATTTTAGTTCCTGAATTTTTTACTGGTGGTAATAACTTTCAGCAAAGGCAGCTTTCAATGGCACGTTAACACCCTCCTCTAATTTTTTCAAAACTGATTTTGAGCAGGTGCTGGAAGATACTTCCTTGAAGCTTTTGTACATTGACAAGGAAAAAGCTTTCTCACTGGGAACACCCCTGGATTTTTTTATTACCTTTTGTGCTTTTGGGTTCCTACCTCTTCTGAAATACCATGTTTTCCACCAGAGCCCAATTCTTAATACCGTGACTTCTTTGTATTTTTTTTTTTTTAGCTAAATGTAGGATGTTTTTACTGGGTTCATAGTAATTTTTTAAGCCTTTCATATTGAAGTTTTAATAAAGCACAAGTATGACTTCAGTAAGAGACTTGTAAATAGTACTATAGCTATCTTTTGTATTCTTTTCTTTCTCTACTTGAAATTTAAATTGCTTTTTAAGCATTCCTTCTTCCTCAGTACAAACTTAGAGCAGGCTTCTATTTGGGAAGCATTTTACAACCTTTTTCCTTACCAAAATGAAGTTAGATGTGTTAAGAAACAGGACCTGAAAATATGTAGAATGTTTCGAGGAGTGTAGCATGGGTTTGTTTCATTGCACTTGAATCTTTCACTTATTGCAATAAACCTTATTACTGATTTATATACCCATATCAACCACTTGTGTGTTGGGTGTTTAGCTTCTTTACTGTCAGTGGTACCATCCTTCTGCTTTTGGTTACTTTGTACAACGCTGGTTTTGCACACAAGTGCTGGGGCAGAAGGTACTGAGATGGGAGAGAGGAAAGAGCAGGGGCTACCTCCTGAGCTGCTTTGGCATGTGGCCGAGGGAAAGAATTTCCCCCAGCTCATCTCTAAATTTTAAAGTGACTCTATTTGAACTTTGATGTGGAGTACAGAAGTAGCAACCCTGACTTTAACCTGGGCAGGTGTTTGAGGGTGGTTTTTCTACAAGCAACAATTAACACAAATAAAAAAGGTTTGTCAGGGCCAATGATGCTGTGGTGCAGGGTGTGCTGTAGTGTTGCTATTGTGCCAGCTTCTAGGTTTCTAACTCTTCTGTGGGCCACCTGCCCTGTTGCCTTGCTCGAACACCTCCCTACAGGCACTGTCTTCTGTCCCTTTGCAGCTCACACGTGGCCTTTCTCCGCGTTGTACTCGTGTTGCTCTCCTACTCCGTCCTTTCCTAGAAACAAACAATTAAAGCAAGCCTTTGTACAGACACCAGCGCTGTCCCGCTGCCTTTCTCTCCGTCTCTCCCTTCCCCAGGCGGAGGGGCGGCGCTGCCGCCCGGCGCGCCCCAGAAGGCAGAAGTCGTGCCCAGCATGCGGCCTGGCAGTGGGGCCGCTGCTGCTGCGGCGGCGGCGGTCGCAGGGTTGCTGGGGGCGGCGGCGGCGGCCGCAGCGAAGCTGGCGCTGGGGCAGGGCGGGGAGGCGGCCGGAGACTGGGTAAGGAAGGAGGAAATTGGCGCGGGGAAGCGACTTCCGCGAGGGAGCGGGCGCGCGGTGCGGCTGTGAGGCCGCGGCGGGCATCACGCGGCCGCTAGGGTATCGCCGTCACGGGGAAGGAGCAGGACGGTTCTTCCTCCTTCTCTTCCGGGGGGTGCCCAGCTTGCCGTCATAGGCGCGGGCGGGCGAGCCGTGACTCGCCTCCGGAGGGAGCCTGGCCGAGGGCTGCGCCGCGGTGGGGCACACGGGCGGCCAGCGGGCGGAAGTGAGTCCGCCGGCGTGTGAAGGAGAAGCCGCCGCGGCCTGGCGCCAGAGCCAGCCCCCAAAGCGCCGTTGCCGCGCTTCCCGTCAGCTTTACTTTAAAAGCAGGGTGGCGGTACGCCTGAGTACTAGGCGCTTGTTCTCAGCCCCCTGCTTTACTAATAACATCACCCTTCTCCATCCCGTTCCGCTTCTGCCCGCTCACGGCGAGAGGTGGAGTCGTGGATTTCCACTGTGCTGCGCAGCCGATGCCCTCAGCGGTCTGAGCTCTCCTCGGGTGTTTGCGCGGGGCGATCCTTATCTCTCCTCGTGCTTCTCAAACCTCCTGCTGTTTAAAGGTCACCAGGGGCTGGTGGCCTTTCACCTCGAGCGCACCGTGTCCTTACGGACAGAGGTGAATCCTCTTCCCGCAGGCAGCATGAATGAGTAGATGGTGGGGTAGGCAGCACCCGCGTAGCGTGAAGATGCACTGGGGAGGCTCGCCTGGGTACGGAGCGAAGGTTGTTAACACGGCTGGCGTACATTTGGACTTGAAGTCTGAAGGACAACCCACACGAGAAGCTAGACCTGAAATAAACCCACCCTGGCATCAGGAAAGAACAAAATGGACTGGTGTTGTTATTAGAGATGTTTAAAAAAAGCCAAAATTTGGTTCTTCCTAATCCTGTTGATCCTTTCTAACATATCAGAAGGGGTGGCAGGAAGGAGAACAAAAAATTTTCAATCCTGATACTGTTCCCAGTCCCCCCCCAAAAAACATTGTTCCCTGTACCCACAGAAAAGCAGAGGATGGAACTGCTGAAAATATTGGCAGTATCTTCTCTTGAGTATTTTTCTTTGTATAGAAATATTGCCTACTTATGGGGTGGGGGAGGTTGTTTGTTGGTTTGGGTTGGGGTTTTTTGCGGGGGGTGTGGGTTAGGTGCTATGAAAAAATGTCATGTCATTGAGGTGGAGTGTTGCTGGTAGGTTGAGGGAGGTGATCCTTCCCCTCTACTCAGCCCTTGGTGAGGCCACACCTGGAGTGCTGGGATGTCCACTGCTGGGCTCCCCAGTACCAAAAAGATGGAGCTTCTGGAGAGAGTCCAGCAAAGGGCCACAGATAGGATGAAGGGACCAGGGTATCTCCATGTACAAAGACCTGAAGGGAGGGTGCGAAGGGTGCAGAGCCAGGCTCTTCCCAGTGGAGCCCGGTGACGGGACCAGGGGCGATGGGCACACTCTGAAACACAGGAGGTTGCCCCTAAACATCAGGAAACACGTTCTCACTGCGAGGGTGACCGAGCACTGGCACAAGTTGCCCAGGGAGGTTGTAGAGTCTACATCCTTGGAGACATTCAGAAACCATCTGGACGCAACTGGCTCTGGGAACAGGGTGGGGGAGGACCAAGTGATCTCTAGAGATCACTTCCAACCTCCGCCATGCTGTGATTCTGTGATTGTAGGCTTTTTTTTAAGGACAAGTGGGATCTTTGAGTTACTTTCAGGTAGTTATCACCTATCACCTAGGTTCTAGGTGATAATTATGAGCTAAATTCATTTAACTGTAAAACGAACCAAGTTCTAAGTAAATGCACCTGTCTTCCTGGTAGTTTAAACTGCACAGGACTGGAGACACATGGGAGTCTCAAGAGGATTCACTGTTTGAATCCTGCACACCTGGTACAGGGGCATCTCTGCAAGACAGCCACACAGAGACAAGATGGGCAAGGAGTTCCGGGCTTGTGGCAGAGCTGCAGAAATCCGTGAGCTGCCATCGCTTGTGCGGTGTGGGAAGCAGCAGCAGAGGTTACAAAGTGTGTTGGTGCTTCCAAGAGGTTTATGGCTGTCCTGGTTTCGGCTGGGATGGGGAGTTAGTTTCTTTCTTAGTAGCAGATGGAATGCCATGTTTGGGAGTTAGGATGGGAGCAGGATTGATAGCACACGGATGTTTCTAGTTGTTGCCAAGCCATCAAGGACTTTTCAGTTGCTCATATTGCCCTGCTAATGAGAAGGCAGGGGACACAGCCAGGAGAGGTGACCCGAACTGGCCAAAGGGGGTATTCCATGCCAATTAAGTCATGCTCAGCATAAAGGGGGGCTGGTGTGTGTGGGAGCAGCCAGCTCCAGGACACACGGTTTTGGGGACGGTCCAGTGTTGGGACGACTCTGAGCTGTTCGGCCTGAGCTGTGCGGTTTGGTGAGAAACTGCATTGTGTATCTCCAGTTTCATATGTTTTGCTATAAAGCCCTGTTATTATGGTTAGATCTATCTTTCTGCTATTCCAGTAAACTATCCTTATCCCAACCTGCGAGGTTTTGGTTCCTTGGGTTTTTAATTCCCCTCCCTCCCTCAATTCCCCCCACTCCCTCTTAAAGAACAGGCGGCTGTGCGGTACCCGTCTCTCAGCTGGGGCAGAGCCACGACGATGGCATAGGGTAGCAGGATGCTTGACGGCATCGCAGGGGTGGATTTCCCGGCTAGGAGGATGTGTTGCGATGGTGCGACCTGACCAGGAGGGGTCATTTCACATGAACAAAAGTTTTCTTTGGCTTTTCCCCTCTCCCCTGCCAGACTTCATCTAAAATTACTTCTGCCAGTTCAGGAGTGATTCTGGATTATCTGAAATGTACACCGAAATTAATCTTCTCTTAGAAAAGCAATCAGAACAGTAATCCTTGACTCACAGGGCTGGCTCTGCTGAGCTCTTGGCAAGGGAGGAATTTATACCTCCCTCCTTCCTTGTGGGGAACACCTGGGGATGTTTCTGTCTCTCTGCCTGCATGCCTTTGCAATGACCACTTCTCTGCCCAGGACGTAGAGGGACTCGACCTCTCTCTAGAAAACCTTCCTTCTGGGCACATGTCACCTGCAGAGCACATGGCAGCTGATTTCCCTGGCTCTGGACTGGAAGAGGATAAGAAGAAGCCATGAGCTCAGGGTCAGTTTTCAAGATTATATAGCTGTTGTGATGGTGGGAACTCCAGCACCAATAGACTCATAGGCTAATTCAGGTCAGGCAGGGCCTCTGGAGGTCTCTAGTCCACGCCCTGCTCTGCAACAGGTTCCTCATGACCTTCTCCAGTCAAATTTTGAGTATATCAAAGATTAGAGAGCCTATGACCTCTGTTACAGTCTTTGATCACCTTTGGTTTTCCTTGTACCAGATCACTCGTACCAACATTTACATGCTGCCTCTTGCCATAGCCCAGTGCACCTTGGAACCTGGGCTCCATCCTCTCTACACCCTCTGTTGCCTCTTCAGGCTTTTTTTTTTCCCAGCAGCATACCTTGGTAGGCTCTTTCTGATCCAGAAAAGAATATACTGAATTTAGGTGAAACACAGAGAATTGTCTTCCCCTCTCATCTCTTTGCTCCAGAGCCTGCCCACCTGCCAGAGGCTTACGTGGGCATACACAACTGCTCTGGGTAGGGTGAAATTGTCTGGCCACGCAGGCTGCAAGTGAAGCTGAGAGGCAAATCCCATACCACGGTGAGCCAGCAGCAGGTTTCTTCCTCAGGAGGCAGCTGTTGTTAGCATCTTAGTGCATTTCTCTCTGCTTCAAGCTGGATCCCACCATGGACTCAGGGAGGTGATGGGTCATGAAGACATGGTCACTATGGGCTTAGACAAAGCCATGTTTTCCCTTGCCTTTGTGTGCTCTCTGGGTGTGTGCAGGAGTCAATGAACTGCCTGGGATTTCCTCCCTTGGTGTCTTCACATCAAGTACGTGACACCCGGGGGATAGGGAGATGGCTGTAGCAGCCAAAACTATGGATGTGAGGGGAGACTGCACACAGTGAAGGCTTTTGAGGCAAAACTCTCCTTCTTCCAAGATGAGACTGTTACATTTATTGCCAGGTTGTCTAAGGAGGGAGGTCTTTCTTGAGACGCTAATTTTACCTTGAAGATCCGTGAATACTATTTACTCCTGAGCCAGCAATGTGCCCTCATGGCCAAGAAGGCAGCTGGTGTCCTGGGGTGTATCAAGTGGCCAGCAGGTTGAGGCAGGCGTTGCTCCCTTTTTCCTCTGCTCTGCCCTGGTGAGGCCACACCTGGAGTTCTGCATCCAGTTCTGGGCTCTCCAGTTCAAGACAGACAAGGAGCCACTGGAGATGATGAGGGGACTGGAGCACCTCTCGTGTGACAGAAGGCTGAGACAGGTTGAGTCATTTTAGCCTGGAGAAGAATGTGAGGGGATCTCATCAGTGCTTATAAGTGTATAAAGGGCAGAAGTCAAATGGATGTGCCCAGGCTCTCTTCAGTGGTGCCCACTGACGGGACAGGGGTCAGTGGGCGCAAACTGGAACATAGGAAGTTCCATCTGAATTTGAAGAAAAACTTCTTTACTTTAGAGGGTGACAGAGCTGCTGAGAAAGGTTGTGGAGCCTCCTTATCCCGAGGTTTTCAAAACCCACCTGCTCTAGGTGATCCTGCTTTGTCAGGGGGGTTGGACTAGAAATCTCAAGAGGTGCCTTCCAACCGCTACTGTGCTGTGGTTCTGTAATGCTGCTTGGTGGTTTTGTTGCTGCTAAATACTGGGGCAGAGAGCTCTCAGTAAACTCACTCTCCAGCAAGCATGTAAAATAAAGCACTGTCCCCTCAGCTCTGACTTTCCTCCTAGAGCACCCCAGTCTACCCTTGCTGCAGCAGTAAGGCAGGCCAGGTCACAGGAGGTGGTGAGGACTAGTGGCTTTGGACCACACCGATCTCAGCCCAAATTCACAACAGGCAAGCCCTGGGCCACATAAGACACCAGTGTTCCGTGCTGGTCTCAGGCAAGGCTGAATTTGAGCCTTTCCCATACATTCAGTGGAGCAAAGGGCATCTCGCTGCGCTGCGTGTTCACCACCTTGGGAGCTGAAGAGCTTCCTGGAGTTAGCCTTCTGGCATGGCAGCCACTGTATCCTGCCCCAGTACTTCCCAGCTTGTAGTCCAAGGCTGGGCTAACAGCAGGGCACGCCAGGGTCACGGCCCATCCAGGGCTGTTTCCTCACTTCTGTTGCCTTCTGCAGTTTAACGCATTCACCTTCATCTGATACCATTTGTGGTTCAGCTTCGAGCTCGCACCCTTGGGGGTTGCTCGGAAGTCTCCATGATCTGGTGAGGAGGAGTGAGCGGTCAGTGACCACACACGGTGGTTTCCCCTTTCATCCCACAGCTGCCAGTGCTGCTTCGCGTCGCCTGTGTCGGCCTGGTGTTGGCGTGTAATACGGTCATGTGGACGGTCTTCGCTAAAGCCCTGCGACTCTCCTCCTCCTCAGCCACTGCCTCTGTGACAACAATGGCCTCCAATTTCATCTCTTCGGTGAGTAGATCCCTTCCCCAGCCCCGGGGGAGCGCAGCGATGTGGGAATGGACGCAAAGGGGAGACACGAAATTACGGTATCCGTCTCCTGCTCATGGTGGACCGAGGCCATAGGGCTTTTCTGGGTGATGCAGGAGAGGTGCTGCACTGGGCAGCAGCTGTACGGTTTGCTGAACTTTCCTAATGGGCAGTGAGAGCTGGAGCTGGGAGCTTTGCTTTGTTTGGCTTTTCCTTTGCAACACCTCACCCGTGACAAGCCAGAGCCAGCCTAGCTGGGCTTGAAGATGTGCCACCTCTAGTTGACAGTAAGGGCATTTTTTGACCTGCAGGTTTTTTCTGCTCGCTTTTAGCTCTCAGTAAATGTCCAGCTTTTGCTTCTATGCTCCAGCAACTATAGCCAGCTCCTTGTGTCCAAAACTCAAATCGGTGTCCAGGTATTGACTGGAATTGCCCAGTTGACTGGACATTGGGCTCCTGAGAGGTGCTGGGAAGGCACAAAGAACACATGGATCTGCCCAAAATCCTGGTTTGGGACCACAATATGGCTGTGTTCTGGGATGGGTTGTTGAGTTGGGTCACCTCCAGCATCACGTGCAGCAGCCATTTCTCTTGGTGGTCCCAGCAAGAGTTTTCCTCAAGCAGTTTTTTTCCAGGACCAGCTCTCCCAGCAGAAGCACCTGCAGCTCTGGGAGCATGGGAGGCGCTGGGGCGGCTTGTCCTAGCAAAGCTTTGTCTGTGTCTTTTCCTTCAGGCCATCCTGGGGAAACTTTTCTTCGGGGAGACGTGGACACTTCTGTGGTGGGTCGGCCTAGCTGTGACACTCTGTGGCCTTGTGCTGCTGCACACCGCTGCGCCTCAGCCGCTGCAGCTCGTGGCAGAGAAGGAGGCGTGATGGATGCTGCAGGGGGCACGGCACCGTGCTGCCGTCACTCCTCACTGGCCTGCCTCGTGACGCTGGCCCTGATCCCCAGGCCGTTCTGAACGCGCCAGACCTGGCCCTGCCGACGCCCCCTCACCTGCTGATCTGCCGACCTGCAAAGTCACACCAACAGGCCGGCGGTGGTGTGGTGGCAGTGACAGCCTCGGAGGGAGCCGGTCCGGTCCATGCTGAGTCAGTATTGTGGAAATCAGGGCCAGAGGCTTATCAGCCGCTCCTCCTCTTCACACCCTGTGGCCGGAGTGCTTTCCCAGTTCAGGGAAGGCTGAAAGTAAACATGGTGGCTGTGGAAGGTGCACATGCATCAGTACTTTTCCATAAGAGGACCTGTCCTGAAATAGAAGACCAGTCAGAGGTAAACGCTGAAGGCAGCTGATACTTCAACTCTGACTGTCCTGACTTTCCTCTCTGCCTCTTGAAACAGCCCCATGCCCACCCCAAACACCTGCTGCCCATCAGGCTGTGGGGCCCTTCATTAATTCTTTCAGCTCCCCCTCAGGCACACACACCTTTCAACGTGCTGTTTGGATGTGATTCCCCAGAAGGGGGTTTTGGACATCTCTGGATAGCGCTGATGTAATCAACCAGATCACTGGTAGCCATGCATGTGCCAAATTCTGGTTGAGATGCCCTTCGACAGGGTGTGTGTGTCAGGAATCACCCCCTTCTAAGGTACTGACTTCTTTTCCCCCATCCAAATGTTTTCTTTTACTTGGAAATTTCTTAGTTGCAGTCCTACTTGAGAAATGTAACGATGCCTATAAATGTATGAGTCACATTGGTGATATCACTTGTTTGTTCTGGGCTTGCCAGGTTGTCTCTGTCTTCTTGTAACCACAGAAAGTGAGTCAGGGTTGTGGCATGTGCAGAAAACCTAAGGACATACTTCTGCGAGCCTCCGCATCAGGACCTGTCAGGTTTGTCATGACTGACAGATCAATGCCACATCCAGCAGAAACGTGAAAACAGACTTGCAGGTGGAAATGCCACTGGAGTTGTGTTCGTGCCTTTTTCTTCTCTGTGTCAGAAAGGTGTCCGTGTCCCCAGAAGAGGGCAGAAGCTGTTTGCTCCCAGTCCCCTGCTTCGGGAGAGCACCCTAGATCATCACATTTGGCAACCGTGTCCCAAGAGTGGCAAAACCTTTGCCTTTCCCCTCAGTGTGCTCCCCTCTGATAAAAGGAGTTACATATGTGGTGGGGGAGAGGGCAAAAGGCTCCAAGTGCCTTTCCTCCTTACCAGCATGGGTCTTTGCACCTGGGGAGCTCTTTGCTTAGAGACAGAAAAAGCGAGATACAACCAGCCACCTGGGAAGCAGGGACAGGTCCAAAGTCTTGCAGTTGGGTCAGGACAATCCTCATTATCAGTACAGGCAGGGAACAATGATAGAGAGCAGCCCTGTGGGAAAGGACTTGGGGATATTGAGGACAAAAAGCTGGACATGAGCCAACAATGTGCGCTTCCAGCCTAGAAGGCCAGTCGCACCCTGGGCTGCATCAAAAGAAGTGTGACCAGCAGGTTGAGGGAGGTGATTCTGCCCCTCTACTCTGCTCTGGTAAGACCTCACCTGGAGTACTGTGTCCAGCTTTGGAACCCTCAACACAAGAAGGACATGCAGTTCTTGGAGCAGGTCCAGAGGAGGGCCACAAGGATGATCAAAGGGCTGGAGCACCTATGAAGACAGGCTGAGAGAGTTGGCCTTGTTCAGCCTGGAGAAGAAAAGGCTTCAGGGAGACCTTATAGTGACCTTTCCAGTACAGGAAAGTTGGGGAGGGACTGTTTGTAAGGGCAGGTAGCGATAGGATGAGAGGCAATGGTTTTATGCTAGAGCAGGGTAGGTTCAGATTAGACATTAGGAAGAAGTTCTTCACGGGGAGAGTGGTGAGATGCTGGAACATGTAGCCTGGAGAAGTGGTGGAGTCCCCATCCCTGGAGACATTCAAGGTCAGGTTTGATGAAGCTCTGAGCAGTCTGATCTAGTTAAAGGTGTCCCTGATTACTGCAGGGGGGTTGGACTAGGTGACCTCCAAAGGTCCCTTCCAACCTAACACATTCTGTGATTCTGTGACTTGACCCAGCATCTTTCGTAAGTCTGCAGAGATGACCACCATGCTATGCTTTCCTGAGTGTGTCATGTCTCCTTACACCTTTGTGCATGATGGAGAAGTAATGAAGACTTCAAGCTTGGTTTGTTTGCCCGGGTTACTAACTCTCAGCCAGCTGTAAGCCAAGGCTGCCTTTGCTCAAGCGCAGGAAGAACACCAGACTCTTTCCTCTCTGGTTAATTTGGCTATTGCCCCTCCTCCTAACAAACCTTTTGGAAAGCTTTTTAACATCTGTTACAGTCATTGTTGGAGGTCAAGGTCTAGGAGTTGTTTACATATGCACAGAAAGCCTGGGCAACATTTTACCTGGCAGTGCCCCTTTTTAAGGCGGAAGAGCGTAAACCAGAGCTGTAAACTTGCTGTCGTAAATACTTGAAGGTGAGAACGTCAGTGAGTTTTCCTCCAGTTCCTGTGGGAGGAAAGGATTGTGGAGTAAGGGGTGTGGGTTTTGTCAGAATCCCTTTCCTTTACCTACACAGGGTTTGGCCCACATCTGCTAATGTTGCCTGTCAGCATGGGGCCAGGGCTTCAAAGAGGGCTGCAATTGCTGTATGGCAAAGAGGTGAGCTTCTGGTAAATGGTTCATGTGTGGTCCTCCAAAATGCGACTGGAGGTGATCTCAAGAAGGGGTCCCAGCATTTCCAACTTAAAACACTGTCCAAAGCTCCATGGCTGACATTGAGAATTTACAGATCTTTTAGACTGCACACACACAAGGATGTGACATGAGACTAACGAGCAAGCTGTGTTTGAAGGGTGAGTGGTTCAGATGTGATGGACATTGGAAGATGGCTGCAGATCATGACCAACTGTAAGAACTTGGTTTGCCAGGACAGATGGTTCCTTGCATGGGAACTGCAGAGGCGTGCTTGCATCAAGCTCTTGCACACTTGAGCCAAGCTACTTCTATAGAAGAGTCTTGGGCACACATTTCCAGCACAAGACACTTGCTTTCCTTACTGCACGTCTTCCAGGTGTTGGTTGTCATGAGTCCTTCCTGCACCTTCCCTTCATTCTCAAACACAACCCTGATTTTTCAGCATCGCGTCAGATTCTCCTCAGGCAGGGCTCTGCCATGTCACACTTCGAACAGTAGAAGAAACAGGTGCATGGTCAACAGCAAGGCTCACGACGTCTCTCATGAAGACTAAAGTAAAGCATTCTTGAATTAATGATGGGAAGCATTTTGAAAACCCTGTTGTATAAACAAGGTCCAAGAGTATTGTGTTCTAAGGTAAATAATACGTGGTATACCTTTACAAGGAACAAAGCCAAGTGAAATTATAGTTGCAGTTGAACCTTAAAGCACAGTCTGGCTGGTTAGATCAGTATACATAAAACTTGAGAAGTGTCCCTGTTGTCATTTACAAGGAGCTACTGAAGCTTGGAAGGTTTGTACAATGTCTTGGTCACAGCATATATCAAAATAACTTAAAAGACAGTGTGTTTGCCTGGGTGGTAAGTAGTAGAAAGGGGTGCAGTAAATAAGATCAGTAAGTTTATCTCCCGAGTTTGGTATATTTAGAATTTCCAAGGAATTTTATTTCATTGTCTTGTGTTGACTCTTCAGAGACCTTAAACATCGATCACATTGCGGGGGCGGGGGGGGGGGGGGGGTGTGGTTCATATACACACTTAATTCCACTAAAATGATGCTTCTGAAGAAGGAAGTGCCAGAAGAGCGGTGCTACCGCTCTGACTTTGGCTGTCACAGAAAACCCATGAAGGTGCAAACAAATGGGTACTAACCCTTCCGTGTGTCTGGTGCCAGGTACTGTGCTCACTTTCTGCAGGAAAGCAGCAGCAGGACTTCGTTTTGGGGGTTCGAGAGCTGCTGAAGAGTGGGAGCTTGTCCACAGGAAACCACGCGGTGACTGCAGCTCACTCGGGCTTGGAGAAAATCTGGAGTAAGCTCCACTCAGTGGTAAAAGCCTTCCCAGGAGCACCAGGGGTTTGTTTGCCTCTGAAAGTGAAGTGTGGGGGACATTATGCTGTGTCACTCTTCAAAGGAAAGCACTGCAAGAAGACAATTTCTGAAAACATGGTCCCAAGGAAGAAACAAAGTAGTTTAGACTGTGGGGCAACACCTTCTAGCTTCAGGTGGAAGATGGTGTTTGGACTGTTTCAGGCATGTCTGTTTCTAGATACTTTAACACCAAAAAAAACCCCAAGTGGTTAACAACTTGCCTGTAAAATGTACAACTGGTGTCATGGGCCATGGGGGGAGGGTGAGGGAGGCCCTGACAGAGTCAGTAGCTGTACCTGGGGTGTTGTTTCCAGTGCTGCACCACGCACCTAAAGAGACATGTTGGGAAACTGGTCTGGCTGAGATACCAAGATGGTAGGGGCCTTTGAGGGTAGGCTGATGGATGTGGGACTCTTGAAGAAAGGGGGACTCAGGCTGACCTGACAGCAGATGACATGTGCTTAGAGAGGAGTGGCAGAGGCAATGGAGCCAAGCTCCACTCTGTAGAAATGGCCAGAACAGGAAGAGGGAACAGGTGCAGGTTGTGCCTTGGGAGTTTTGAGCTACCCATCGGGGGAAAAAATGGTCACTGGCAGGTGGGTTGCCCAGAGAGGCAGCAGAGTGCCCACACATGGAGGTTTCCAAGGCTGAGGTAGACAAGACCTCAACTGACCTGATCTAGTGTTGGTGACCATCCCAACACTATGGGCAGGAGACGGCACGTTTTGTGCGCTATGGATGGGTTCCATGGGCAGCACCATATACAACTGAAACTGCTTTGCCCCTGTGCCACCAAGTCTGGCACTTCCCATTAAATGCTTCTGAGACAGAGAAAGGAGGTTCTTCCTCGAGGCACCGCAGAGACCTAGGCCACCAGAGGCTTGTTGGCTAACCACAGAAGCCATAACACTTGCGTATGTGTTCGTAGCCTGAAAATGAATGCACTGTTACCAAAGGAGAAGGACCCTGCTGTACTTGGCTACCAGTAAGTGCTTTGTGCATTGGAATATTTTCTGTTTGAGAAGAGAGCAGGCTGTGCACAGAGGTAGTGGTGGCACCCAGGGTAGAGTAATGCAGCAGCCTGGCATGGGGTGACCAAGGGACTGGGAGGCTTGGACCTTGCCAGTGCTTTGTTCCATAGCTACCTGCAGTACCACAATATCCCATGTCCAGCAACAGCACTCACCATACACAGAGACCTTTTTGACATGCTGAGCAGCCAGCCAGCCACTGTTCACTCCCCAAGGACACTTTTTGTGTTCTGACTGTTTAATAACCTTCTTCATTGCTTCAATTTCCCCTTGGGGTTTAAGGAAAAGTGACTGTGAATGGCTGTACTCACTGCCAAAACTTCCTCAGCAGCTCCCGGGGCTACTGCATACCCTTGGAGTCCTGAGGGGCTGCTGGTGCTGAGTTAATGCCTGAGGAGCTCCTGGGTTGGGCCTCCCCACTCCCATTTTGCTGAGGGGAAATGATGCACACCCTGCTCACCACTGATGGCATCTTGCACAGCACAGAAACCCCACTGCGACAACGGAAGTCAGTGGGAGGGGAGGACTGGAAAGAGCGATGGTAAGCGAGGTGTGGCAGGTGGTACCACCGCTTGCTGGAGTCATGTATATTTTGAACCCATCACTCAACCTCGCTTGGCTCAGAGGCTGCTACAGGCTGGGGTTTCATCCCACCGGGGGAAGTTGGGGCTGGGTCTTGGCTGTGTCTTGCCTCTTCATTTTTGGGGCAAGAAGCAAGAGTCCATCAGGTCCGCTTGATGCGTTGATGTGCTCTCCATGCGTGAGCGCAGCCTGAGCATCAGCCAGGGCTTCAAACCCAGTTGCTTTCAGTAAGTTAAGGCTGGGCTTAGGAAAAAATGAGCACTTAGGAAAAAATGAGCAGTGCCTCAGGGAAGGATGAGGCATTACCAATTCTGCATTTCCTGCTGCCAAGCTACTGTTTCTTAATCCAGAGAGGAGGTATTTCAAATGACTCGTTCCTTTCAGGACACTCCTGAGTTAGGCAACTCACAGGCATGACTCTGCCAGGGACCAAAAACCCTTCCTTAGAGATCCTGGTGGGCATGGAACTGCTCCATCTACCTGCCAAGCTGAGAGCATCTCATGCTGCTGTGAAGGGCGAGGGCCTGGATGCTGTGAAGAGGGGAGGTGGGAATGTACTGTCTTGGTTGCCTTTAGGACAAATGACTGTGGATCCTTGCCCCTGGTCAATCCCACCATACCAAGGGGGCTACTACACATGACATCTGCATGTCCCAGGGCGGGCCAAGCAGTGCAACCACCATGCTTTGGCTCTGTTCCCCTGTGGCTTGTGAGCAGGGTCTCCAGCACTGGGCAAGACTGGCTCCTTCCTGCAAGTCCTCCTGGTGCAGGAAGGTTCTGCCTCACCACCAAACAGGCATTTCAGTCGCGCTGCAGGCTGGTAGGGATGCAGCATGACATAATCTGACCCATAGTCTCTAGACTCTGTACATCTATATGTATGTAGACACACACACCCATGCAGACAGATGGGAAAAGCTGTCGCACCACCCCTGCAGAAAGAAATGTTACTTGAAGACACTGGCATGCAAGTTTCTGTTTTCTCACTTAGACATGTGCAACCAAACACATATCCTGTAGGTGGGAAGGTATTCTGTCAGTGTTTTCCTTGTTCTCTGAATCTGTTTTTAATATATGGATAAACTATTTTATCCCTGATTCAATATTTGCACTATTGATTTCCTTGCCCTTACCTTTTCTTTTTTTTTTCTCTTTCTGCAGCCCTCTTTTGCTTTATTTTTCCTCGTACCTTTTCATAGTGTTTGCTTTAGGTGTAGTCTGGGGATATGTGTCCACACTGCAATCAGTCAGTGTGGTCATACATGCACACTCGAAGCTAGTTCATGGGTCAGTGGCAGTAGGGTGGATACGGCCCTGGAGTAACTGCACCCAACCCCTTTGGACCTTTTCCAGGCACACTGCGAGCTGCAGGATTGTGTGGAGGTGGTGGTGGTGGTGGTGGTGGTGTCCTTCTCCCTACCTTGGGTCCCTTGATGGGGTGGGATGAAGGTTCGGGGAGCAAGTTAGAAGGCTAGGACCGTTCTGTGTGGAAAAGAGACAGTGATGGTTTGTAACAGGGGCTGAGGAGATCATGCGTTGCACGGAGAAAGTGAGGCAGCATGGCTGTTGACTCTCTCCTCTACCACACGGACGGGGGCCTCCAGGGAAGCTTCAAAGCCAGAGGAACTTCCTTCTCCTATGATGTGTCATTTAACTGAGGAGCTCTTGGCCGTGGGATGCAGCAGATGCTGGCAGCTTCCTCAGGTTCAAAAAGAAGGCTATTTTATTGGAAAAAATTAGTGCTGCTGTCAGGTGGAAGTGAGACAGAGGAGGTCCTTTTTGTCATTTCTTACACGAAATCCTCAAGTTTTTGCTCAGAAGCAGAAGGAACTTACTGTGAGTCATTTTAGTCCAGCGTATAGCATAATCTTCTCCACACTGGAGCATGCTTATTTTGGTGTTGCCAGTGCAACAGTTGTACCAGAGTTAAGGGTCAAGCAGTCACAGTACTAAAATGCCAAGTTCAACCTTTACACTTCCTATGTCTGGGCAGATTTTGCAACTTTCCCGCTTGCATCTCAGCCAAGGAAAGAGAACGGGATCTCAAAAAATAATCAGAAAAGATATTTTAGCATTCAACATAAACATCTTAGCATTGCAGTGTTTTGGCTTCTTGTTAAAGTAGCCCTGTATTTTTCCAAGATAACCTGGCCTAAACCCTCCATTTCCTGTGATGAGCACAGGAATTTTCTTTCAGGGCAGGGAACATGCATGACAGTGTTTTGCCTGAGTAGGATTCACAAGGCTAAGAGCCCACATTTGGTTTTTGTGTAGCTGTGGTCTCTGTTTTATCTTTTTGTCTTCTTCAGAAGCAGACTCCCTGGGTGGTGCTGGGTTGGGCACAGAGGATATGGTTTTCATACCTCCTGGTTGTAAATGCCCAAAGCTAATTACCTACATCCTTAACTTTAGGCCCCCAACCCCTTTTTCAGTGTTAAGTGAGAAGGAAACAATAGAATTTCTGTAATATTTTTATTGGTATCAATCACTTCTCTGGTATTTGCCTGTGAGAAACTCATTACCGGGTTAGTTGGGGCCAGATGACTTGGAATCAGTTAAGATATGGGCTTGGTCATCTTGCATCAACCCTTGACATCAAATTGCCTGCCACAAGTTAGCTCATGTAAGATTAAAAGAGAATCTGCCTGCTGGGAACATGGGATGCCTGTGGGGCATAGCTGACAGGTCCGTGTCATGGCCCACAGTTGGTGTACATGAGTGAGAAGTGATCAGATCAACGCTCCTTTCAGCGTAACAGCAGCACAACATGTCAGGGTCATTACGTGGATGAGATGTGTCTCACTACTAGGAAATTCTTTATGACCAAGATAGAAGCATAATGAAATGGAGAGGGGAGGACTAAGGTACCACCCTGAATAAGGTCCAGCATGAAAGAGATGGACCAAACTCTCAGCTGTTCTCCATCTGTGTGTTTTTGTACTTTTTATCCCCCAAAACTTCTCAGACTTACCATTCCCTAGGCTGTGATTCAGAGAGGACTCAACACGTACCAGATGGTACACATGGGAGCAGTCAGTGGAAGGCACCTTCTCACCATGGTGCCCCTCATGACCCAGACAGGGGCTGTACGTGTCTGTACATTGGCAGATGCACCACTCACCCCTTGGCACCTTGAAGCAACTTTGCAGGGCAACTGGAAGGATTAATTCACCTTTACAGAGTGTCGAAAAGGAACCTTGGGGTGCTTTTTGAGCTGTTACTCTGACAGGACATATTAAAAATTAAATAAATAAAATGACAAAACAGAAGATGTGTGAAGCCTTAGATGGCATAAAAAGCATGTTACAGTTACAGAAGGTCACTTCTCCCTAACGAGACATGAGGTCGCAGGTGAATAAAACTGTAAAGCTAAGGACTGAGTTGCACTTCGTGTCCTTCCTACTTGGCATCAGTATCTGTGGTCATGCTCTGGAAGTTTGACTTCTTGTCATTTTTGGAATGCAAAATAAACAAAGCCTGAGACAAAGGGCAAGCTTGTAAACAGGGGAGCAGCCGCTGGGGAATTCTGATTTTTCTTGTTTGCATTTTATTACCTTATTATGCCAGCTAATAAGGTGACTTACCTTTCAGCTGAGAGATGTAGATAAGACCAATAGCCTCTGGTGTCTGATTTTGCAAGCTGGGAGGTGAGTCGCTGAAGTTATTGGTAATAGGCTGGAGCCTGCCCGTCAAAAAAGAGCTCATCTCCTGTTTCTGTTAATTGGAAGAGTAGGGTTTTGTGGGGCAGGTCGAAGTGATGAACTTTTGTAATCCTTTGGGAAAAGAAAAATTGGGAAGAATTGGTATCTTTCGTGTTTTCAACAAGAAGGGGAAAAAAAAGCCCCTCTGCTGAACCACAACCAGCCACTCTGGCCAGCCTCATCAGCAAAGGCAAAAGGAGATTTGCCTGTAGGAAGAGCAGAGACCACCCACTGACAGCACGAAACAAGCTGAAACCATGCCTTTGAAAAGCGTTCCTGCAGTTTTAAGTCACAACCCCTTTCCTCAGTCCTTGCCAACAGCTGTCTCGGTGGGTATTACAGCTCAGAGGCCTTTCCTGGCAGGGCCAACTTGCACAAGCCAGGCGAGGAAACTCGTGCGGGCACGCTGTACCCTGAGCCAGATTTAGCGCCCTCGAACTGAGATGCTAAAGCTACAGGAGGGAAGGTTTAGATTAAATATTAGGGGGAAGCTCTTTACAGAGAGAGTGGTGAGGTGCTGGAACAAGCTGCCCAGAGAGGTGGTGGATGCCCCGTCCCTGGAGGTGTTCAAGGCCAGGTTTGATGGGGCCCTGGGCAACCTTGTATAGATCCAGGCCTGGAGGTTGGTGGCCCTGCCTGTGGCAGGAGAGTTGGAACTCTCTGATCCTTGGGGTCCCTTCCAACCCAGACCATTCTATGATTCTATGCTGCTCGTGCATAGAGAAGAAAAATGGCAGCAGGCAAGGCTGGCAGCTGCACGAAGTGAAAGGAGAACTGAAAGCTAGATGCTGGCTACTGGCATAAACCAAAAATTCCTGTAGACAGCAAAAAAGGGTGACCACCTGCCAAGATGAAGTAGGTTCGTGGAAGGGCAGAACCCACACCCATCTAACTTCTATACTCTTTCCTTGAACTCTGAAGTTCAAAGTAAGGGTCAGAACATGCATGGTGTTGAAACCAGCCTTTTGCAAGACCCTATAAGACTGGAAATGTGACTGTCCCTGGTGAATGCTTGCCCTGCCTCCACTGATGACTCTCTAGCACGCACCTACACAGAATTTTTTTCAGGAATAAAGCATTACCAACCTCAACCCATTCCTGTCTGCAGAAATCTGTAGTTTTTGCTGTAGGACTACTACATCAACACAATTAAAGCTGCCTTCAACCAAGCATGAATGATAGATAAGTACAGCAGGTTGAGACTGGATTAGAAAGCTACTCTTGGAGCCTCCAGATGAAGTGGATTACTCTACAATTAAATAGAAGCCGGCAATATACATTGTAAATGTACCGATTACATGTATTACTGGTTATGTTACTGTACCAACATTCCACGTACACTTAGCTTCATCTCATGCTGGTTCTAAACAAACAACTCTTTCACCTTCCAGGAGGAAAGAAATGCAGTGCAAAAGGAACGCTGAAAGGTAAATTGGGGTTGTAGTGGTTTTTTTCTCAATAGTGAAATATGTCCTTGCCAGCACATTGTCTGGTGCTGAATGGTGAGTGATGCTCCATCTGCTAAGAACGTTGGCGGTTCAGACGTTCATACAGATGTCCTGCAAGATTGTAGATGTGTACTGAACCCTCGGTGCCCTGGGATGCGCTAGTCATGCTCTCAAGTAAGGACACCCAACATACACCTGCCAGCAAGCAGGGGCATGCCCGAAGGGTGGGATCTGCTAACTCAGCACCTAGCTTGCACCGACATTTCAGCACCAAATGAAACAGTGCTCCTGAGGTGAATACCCAGCTGCCTGAATTGATGGAGAAATGCTGGTGCCTTTGAAGGTTTCCACGGGGAGATCTTGTTTCGGGGGTGCCTACATTTCGATGTGTTAGCCTCGTAGGCTGAACCCCACCTTGCTGAACCCCACCTTACTGAAGCTTGGGCTGCTGCCATGAAGTGAGGCAGGGGGAGATGGGTCCCACAGCCGAGTCACCTCTTCACATTCAGGTATTTAGGGATACCTCTTTGGCTCACATCATCATTGACCTGTGACACCAGCTCTCCCCTCTGTGGGGTAGACTTATGCCTCCACGGGCCAGGATGGCAGTGGGACCCATGGGATCCAGCCAACTCCTGGGCAGAACCTTTGGTACAGCTATCAGCAAAGAGCAGCCGGTGAATGGCTCCTGATCTACCTACCACATTTCTTGCTCCTTCTGGAGATGGCCTGTTTCCCTGTTTCTTCTTGTTCCCAGCCAGTGCTCCCACTAAGATATCTCCCCTGGCATCTGCCTGGCCCTGCAGCAAATGGGTCAGCACCGGGGTCCTTGGGCTTTCCAACTCGCACATGTAAGTGCTGGAATTTAGCCCACATCTTAAAGTGCTTCTGTCCTAAACACAACAACAAAGATCTCATTGACTTCAAAGGAAGTTAGAAGGGTCCTGATGAGGAACTCTCTTTTCCTAAGGTTTAAAAGTTTGTGGACTGCCTTGTAAAATTAGCCCTTGAGCTGCAGTCCCAGTAACCTGGATGTTAGGGCATAGGTGCATTCCTGTTACTCATCCAGCCCATGATTTTACTGTTTGTCAGTGAAGGGTCTGTCCACTTGTCATCTGATTGTGCAAATCCACCTTCCATGTGAGGCGGGATTTAAGTTTCACTGTTTTCAGGCAGGGTCTGACTATGTGCAGAGGGAGTTGTAGCCTTCCTTCTTTTTTTTTTTTTTTTTTTTCCACGGGAACTTCCTTTCTCTGAACACCACCCCTTGGCAGTGGACCTGCTGACACCTCAGAGCAAGCCACCGATAAAAAGGGCAGCTCGTCTTCCTTCTCCATGCTCAGAAGCAAGTGGCTCAGGCTACTGAGGAGCTGAGAAGCTACTGGCATCAGAGGCACCTCGGGTCGAAACGCCGACAAGAACCATGAGTGACAACGCTGGTGAGTTTGTAACGCTTGATGCGGTAGCCTATGTGAGATGTGTGGTTTGGCAGGTCTCCTACGGGGAGGATGGCAGGTTGTCTGTGAGGAGGATGGCAGCTCCAGCAGAGGTGGAGGGTTTCTTCTCCGACCGCTGTGGGTGATGCCTTGGGGAAAGGTGTTTCGGTGCCACCAGGGACAGGTTTGCTCTGGCTGTGTGAATTCCGGGTTTGATCGGTCAGTAAACCAACTGGAAAATGCAGCCTGCTTTTCATCACTCTTCATCAGCCTGTAGACAACTGACTCTGTCAGTGGTAATAGGGAAGAAACGCAGCTTTTCTGAAGTTCTTCTGAGCCAAGGAGAAAGCGGTGTCTTTCTTTCAGGCTACCTAATCGTGTAGATTGTTGCTTTTTAGTGATGGCTGACACCATCTGATGGAAGCTTCAAAATAACTGAAAAGGGATTTATTTGGACTTGATCTTCATCCCATGGGTGTCCATCCTGCCCCGTTGTCAGAAGATCCTGCACCTAGCTAGAAAGGTGCCTGAGTCACTCCTGTAACAGCTGCTGAACCACCACCGCTGGCTGTGCTCCTGGGGCCAGCCCAACCCCAGGATGCCCCAAAACTCTGCGGCTTTGGGGTGTAGCTGTATGTGTGGGCTGGTGTTGCCTGCATTGGGTCTAGGAGCAGGTCTCCACAGCCATCAGGAGGGGAAGGGTGCCCTGACAGCACTCTGAGTCCCTCCACTTCACACCTCTGTATTCTGCGTGTGAATGAGCTGAAATTTTCCAAGAAGCCTTGGACAGCAGCATCTCTGGGGTGTGATCTCACATCTTCAGGATGTGAGAGTTTGCTGGAGGTTGGAGGAGTAAATGCAGGTGTGCAAATTTTGCTCTATCTTGAAAACCTGCAGTTTCCATCCCACTTCCCTCCTGCCTTCTGAGCAGCCCTTATTCCCACTGAAGCCAGGTGTGCTATAAACGTTCTGCTCTATATTAGTTGTAGAAGTTTTTTAAGCTGCATCATTTCATCTTCATGGAAAAAAGGCCCCAGGTCCTTATAGTTTTTGTACTGGTCAATTGCTGTGCTCTCAAAGCCCTGAATATCTTCCAAGGAAGGTACCATGCAGTGGGGTCAGCAGGTCAGCTTAGGAAGGAGCTCTAGAGTGGGTAAATCACAGGACAACTGGGAGATAAAGTAAAAAATAATGCCTTGAAACTTCTTCCAAATTAAAAGAAAAAAATATCTGGCAATATTTGGGTTTGTGTCTGGCCTGTCCCAGGAGCGAGCACAGCCAACGCTACCTGGGGGGCTGGACTCGATGATCTCTTGAGGTCCCTTCCAGCCCCTGTGATTCTGTGATACCTGTTGCAGCTCGAGCCTCCATCCCACAAGCGGGAGCATCATTGGTGTGCTCAGCTCTGCTCTAAACCATTAATACCTGTGACAGACCGGGGTGCCTGCAGGCAGCTGGGCACAGGACATGTGGACAGCTGGCCCCGGGCCCGGAGAGGAGGCAGAGCAGGATGCCGAAAGCAGCACACAGGGGCTGCCCCGGGAGGGCAGGCTGTGGTCAAACTCGCTCGGATGCGGTGATGGGCACGCTGCCAGCCCACATGTCTTGGCGTGGGACACGGCACCAGCCGGATCACAGGGTATCACAGATGTGTTTGCACAGGAATAAGCACAGTAAGATTGACAGGCAGTGTCGCTGCGCTGTCAGGGTGTATTCCAAGGCATCTGCTGGTTTTCTCCATGCGACCTCAGTGCCAGTGATTTCCAGAAGCACAGGATGGGAATGCAGTCCTTGAGTTAGAAAATGCAGGAAGGACAGATTCTCCAGAGCCCTTTCCAACAGCCATCCTATGCATTCAGCTCCCACATCTTTTCAAAGCCCTCTCCCATCTCTTTCCTGGTAGCTTCTCAGCCTGGCACAGGGGTTTCTGGAAAGGACCAAGGTCGAGCAGCTTTGGCAGCTGGAGATTTGTTAACATTGAGGGAGGCACACTTCCCCTTCACACATCTCAAGGGGGTGAAGCAATTTCAGCTGAAACTTTTTGACACGCACCGTTGCGCAAAGCATCAGCCTGATGTTGGGCATCTGGCAGGCAGCAAGCAAACAAAAAGCACTCAAAAATCAGTTAACAAGAGGTGATTGTCAATTTTAAATCCATTTACTGTACCACTGATAGCTGTTAGGCAATTAAGATAAATACGGTTTATATAGTTAGTAAGAAGAAATACACGGAAGTAGTAATCTGGTGGGGATCCATGGGCAGCCAGTTCAGTTTACTCAAGGCTGTAGTTGCTGCCCAGCACAGGGCTCTGTGGGAAGCGTGCCACTGATTTCAGCTTGCCCTGGATCCAGCAATGCTTGTGGCATCTCTCATGCCACAGCAGCTACCAGAAGATATCAGCCTCTTCAATCCTAGGGATGGCTCTTGTTGATACTCAGGTTATCACAGTTGCCTGGCACCGTGTGAATCTGTCAAGGCGTTTTGTGAACTAATCCCTTCAACCATTATGCCTTTGACTCGCTAATTTCTAACTTACCATAAGCAGTTTTAAATTTCCTGACTCTCCCATATCTCTGACTGAATCATGAGCCAGGTGCTTTTGAGGTATTGTTACTCCCTACTGTTTACACGGAATTTATCCTCTAAGGATACTTAATGGGCAGGTAAGGAGACGTTGCCACGTTCTGGCATGCTCCATCTTCCCCTGCCACGCCTGGGCAGCCCGCCAAAGCCTGACGCAGTAACCCCCACACACCAAATCCCCATCTTTATTGAAAGCTGAGGGCTTGCTTTTTGCTCAAGCTCTGCTGAAAAGGTGCTCTGCTCTGCTCCAGTGTAGCACTGAGCTGTCCCTCCCACAGCCCTGCAACCTTTTCCCGGCCCCGTTTCTGCCCCGAGTTGCAGGAAGGGGGAGCAGCCCAGAATACCGGGGTTTTAAATGTTGTGGCCTACAAAATCAGCTGCAGGCAGGCAGGGTCTCTTCCAGGAGTCCAAAGCTGCACGGAATTTGATCAGCAAAAGCAGCATGAAGGAGGAACAGGGTGCTGCTCACCCCACACATTTAGCATGCCCCACCCGGACAGGTAGCATCTCTGCAGCGCAGGTGGCTCTCAGCCCCAGCACTTCCTTTGGTACTTGGGTTGTAGGAGAAATCAAGTCCTCAAAAAACCAGGAAACCCACAAAACAATCTTGCAAAGATTCACATGTGCAGACTTCTCTAAGGGGCTGATGGACGGCAATTGTATTATTCAGGACTAATTTTTGAGGGGAAAATATAAAAAAATCAATTTGATAGTCTTGCAGAATCCCATGTCCCAGGCTTATGGCATCCCAGAGGCACTGGGAACCTCAGCAATGGAGGGAAGCCGAATTTCAGCATGTCCACTTCCAGCTTGACTGAGCATGCTACATTTTATTAGCAATAAATATTGCTAAATATTTAAATTTCTAAATATTGGCAGTTAAAGCCACTGCTAGTTACTAGTTGATAACATGAAGAATGTGTTTGATGCTAATATAAGGCCAGTCTTTGACCAGAAAGAAACATCCTGAGATAAAATCCGGACAGCGAGGTTTAATTTTTAAGCTTCCTCGTGGTGGCTGGGGACTGCCTGGGAGCATCACCTCTGGGTGTGCTTTGGCAAGCTCTTCACCAGTCTGCATTGCTACTACTACCACTGCTGCTACTATTACTAGTACTACTGTTGTATAAGACCCGGAACAGCAAAGAAACATTTGTCATGCTCAAGGAGCTGATGCACTGTGCAATCAAACAGGAGTTGCTGTCACAGCCTTGACTTGAGGTGCCACCAGCAAAGCAGCTGAGCATATGGGGGCAGGGAGGAGAGGGCTCAGAGGCATGGCAGGACCACAGGGATGCTGCAGTGGTCAGGACCTTTGGTGGGCTCCTGTGTGAGATGCTCAGGGGAAGATGGGGAGCTGCACTTTCAAGGGGGAAGCAAGACTTTTGCAAAAGAAAGACTTTCACTATTGCAACAAAACTTGCAGTCATGCTGTCTTCCTAGCCCATTGCAGGCTGTGGAGCTGGCTCATGGCTGCTGGTCCCCCGGCCAGCTGGCAGCATGCAAGAGCAGGCAATGGGCCAGCAGACATGGATTTCCAAACCAGTGACATCCCATTTGCAGCCTTTTGGCTGCTGAGGAAGCAGCCCCAGGGGCATGCGGTGGGCAGCTGCCCATGCGCAGAGGTGCTGGTATGCCGGCCGGATGCCTGTCTGCCAGCAGACACCCCCACACTACAAATATCCCCACACTATATCTCCTGCTGCTCCTGCCTCCCTCAAGCTGCTCATTCCTCACTCACCCAGGACCACCTCAGAGGTTAAACATCCCCCAGACCCCCTGAGTGGGGAGGGAGCAAGGCAGAAGCATGTCCCAGCAACCCAGGGCCACATAATTGGAGGACAAAGCAGATGCTTATCCCTGATCTGGTCAGATTGTTGCAGCACACTCACCACCACCAGCCTCTGTAACCTATCCCAGCAATATGACTCTATACCACAATATATATACACACTAAGTATTTATATTATATTAATTACATTACATTGCATGATTAATATATTATATATATGATACTATGCTATTTTTATATATATATATATGTGTGTATATATATATACCCATTTGTACCATCCATCAGCTTTGGTGATTTTTGGTGTGATTCCCTGTGCTGGATCACTGGACAACTCAGTGGTTTGATGACCACACAGGGCTCCATAAAGAAGAAGAACACTGTCTTTCCTGAGCAAGGTACCATCAACCCCCTTTTCTTCTTTCTTTCTTTCTCTCTTGCTGCCAACGACTTCCCAGGGAGCGACCTGCAGGTCACTGGGATTGACTTTCTCAAGAGCGAGAACAGCCGCCAGCACCACACAGATGGGTACAACATCAAGAACCTGGTGGTGCGGCGCGGGCAGGCCTTTCAGCTGCAGCTCAGCCTCAGCAGGGAGCTGAAGGCTGCTGACAAGCTGCAGCTGCGTTTTGGCATCGGTAAGCAGGTCATCCCTCTGCAACCACTGGGCGATGCAGGAGAGCCCCAGCAGCCTCTGGCTGCCTGTGCCTGCTGCCCCGCTCTGTGCCCATCACTGCAGACCTGTGCAGCCCTCCCACGTCTCATGTTGGGTTTGTTTCCAGGCGAAAAGCCAATGAAAATCAGGGAGACCCTGATGTCGCTGAACCCAAGGCGGGAGCAGGACCTCGGCGGGTGGCACATCTCCATCGTCAAGAACAACGGCAAAGAGGTAGAACCTGTGCACCCGCATGGGGCAGTGGTGGAGGGCGACAGCACTGAGCTCATTGGGACCACAGAGCAAATCCTCATGCCCCTGCTCTTCTGTGTCCCCATAGCCCTGTAATTTTAGGTGGGCAGCAGCCTTGCCCGGTTTAATTCATTGCTCCCCCACTGTGTACCCAGAATGCATGCCATCTCTCTTCCCCTACACATAGCCACCACCTTCAGTGCTTGCACTGTCCTTGTGCCATGCACCTGGCCATAGTTCATCGTGCCATCTCTCCTTATCACCTCCCCAGTGCCTGCTGTCTGTCACCAGCTCGCCCAGAGCCCCAGTGGGAATATACACCCTGAACGTGAAGACTGGGACTAACATTTACAAGCCGGAAAACAATGCTATCTACCTGTTGTTCAACCCTTGGTGTGAAGGTGAGTGGTCCCACAACTCGGGGGCATAATTATGGTTGCCAACAATTGTCCCTTGGAGAGCTTCTCCTCACATCTTTCCTCCTCTCTTTCCCACACACATTGCTTTTTCTCCCTAAATGACCACAAGTCGCATCCTCACAGAGACGGGAAGAAGCTGGGCAGTAGCAATGAGCCAGCTCCTTGCCGAGGACTACCCAGTACCAGGTTAAGGGACCTCTCTCTCTGTCACCTCTTTTGCACCTCTGTGTCGCCCCTTGCTGTTCCCCTGGGCGGCTGCAAAGGTTAGCTGAGGTGACTGGGTTGTCTTAAAATCCGGATTTAAAAAAAATAACCAGACACCAAAACCTTACATGTATTGGTTGGCATCAGTTGCCCAGTTCTGTCTGCTGTCTGCCCAGTCCACTGAAGTGATTGTTCAGAAAGATGTGTTTCACTAAAATAAAACAGTGGTCATATAGCAACAGACCTACAGGAGTAAAATAAAGCTTTGTCTTAGGAAGTTCTTCCATAATAGGAAAAAAACCCCATCTGAGTGCTTCACAGTCATCATTTGGTGTGAATCTACAGACCACCATCTCCCCCAGTTTAGCTTTCCAAGGAGAATTTTGTATAGCAAGTGTGCAAACCACCTGACACCTGAGGGATGGGGTTGCTTTTTGTTCCAGGTGATGTTGTCTTCCTGGACGATGATGCGCAGAGACAGGAGTATGTGCTCAACGATACAGGCTGCATCTATGTTGGATCCTCATACAACATATACAACAGACCCTGGAATTTTGGGCAGGTAAAGCGCAGTGTCTTGTTGGTGCTACTCTCCTTATCCATTCTTCCTCCTCTCAGCATTCATTCCAGACATAAAAACAGTTTAAGTCTGTGAGTAGCTCAGAGCAACTGAGTAATCCTGCCAGCTCCACTGTGGGGGCTCACCTGCCTAGAGTAATCTGCATACTCAAATATTTTCCCTAGCCACAGCTTTAGAACAGGGTTTTATTGCGTGTTTATAATCAGATCATGAGACCCCTGGCAAGGGACGTGGAAATCGGGAGTTCTAGTGGAAAAGGTTCCCATAAGGAGCCCACACACAACTGTCCATAACATGAGCTGTGGAGAGGGCTGATGGGGAAAAAAAACCCCATCCAATTACTTACCTATTCCATCACAATTGGGAAAGAAATAGGGGAAAAGCACCGGTAGAGGTTGTCATCGCTCAAGTGGTGCCTTCACTGCCTGCAAGGTGAAGTGTTGGGTGCAGGACACAATCAGCCCGCCCTCTCAGGAAGGGTGTTCCTCCACGCTGCCTCTGAGATAACTCCAGTGAAGTGGAACGACAAACTTCTCCGGGCTAGAGATAAGAGGTGGATGCCAGAGCAGGTTTATTTGCACCCTGTAGAAAGCATACAAGCACCCAAACGGAGCATCCTGCATCTTGTCCAGACAGACCTTCCCAACAAAACATGTTGGAGTTTGGTTTTGGTTGGGTTTTGGTTTGGGGTTGGGTTTTGTTTATTGTTTGGTTTGGTTTGTTTTATAAGTCTGCAGTTTCAAGCTGCAAGATGCAGGTAGCCCAGCAGAGGTGCTCATGCTGATGCCTTTGCCACAAAGGGGCCAAAGGGCTGTTCCTATGCTAATATTTATTCTGCCGTTAAGCAATGAGAATTGGTATTGATATTCTGCCAGACTTTGTTGGATCGGATGTTTGACATCTCTGGGAATTGGACCTCAGGCAGCTTTATCAGCAGTTGCTTATGATGAAACTTTTGCAGTAATAATCTGCATCTATGTACCTGTTTCCCCCCAGAGTTCATTTTGCACCTATGTCAATAGACTGAGTATCTGCAGCGCTCTTAAATTTTCATTAGTTCTGTGAGTAATTTGCAGGGCTGCAGGGAGATTGACGCAGGTGACTTAGCACTGCTCCACAGGAGTAAAGATTGCTGGGTCAGGTTCCAACTGTGTTTGCAAGACACGCAAGACAGGCTTTTGTCTTCGAAGGTGTGTTTCCATTTCAGCCCTTCTTTGAAGAGAACAGCTTTGGGGAGCCCCACAGGCTGAAGAGTTCAATATCGTGAGGAGGTTCAGGAGTTAGGAGTAGTCAGAGAGTATTCTCTGAGTCATTAGATAGACTTGAGCAACCTCTGTTTCAGGGCAGTGTATACAAATGTCTCCATTTTCTCTCCAAAACAGTTTGAAGAATTCATCTTGGATGCCTGCATGTATCTGCTGGACAAAAGTAATCTCAAGCTGAGCAATAGAAGAGATCCTGTGTTCGTGACTAGAGCCATGTCTGCTTTGGTACGCCTCTTTCAGAGAAGTGCTCTGCCCCTCCAGCTTCCCCTCCTCCTTTTTAATTGCTCTTCTTTTCCTGGGGTCTTAAACACTGTTTCAGGATGCATCTGAAATGGGTTCCTTTGGGAAACCTTAAGGGAAGTGCCAGAGGCATTGGGGGTGGAGGGAAGAGGTGAGCGAAATACAGCATCTCCCCACCTTTGGGGGAGCTTGCAGATGCCTTGGTGGTTGCCCTTCCTCAGCAATTGTGTCAGCCAGGTCAACACAAGCGTTGTGTTTCAGGGGGAAGCTGCTCTCTGTGGTGGGACACTTCTTGCAGCACTGGGGTTTAAGCTAACAAGATGCAGAGTGCATTTCGGCCGCCCCAAGCAGCAGTGCCACCTCCCTTTAGATATCCAGGTGGAAGTTTTCCAAGGAGCACCAGGAATCTCTCTGGGTGCCACGGGGCTGTGGAGCACCTGGGGAGCCACAGGGTGGGCAGAGACCTCAGGGTTTATGCCTGATTTGGCCTCATGGCTGTGTTTTTCTCCTTTGCACGTGTGTGTGTGTGGTCGCAGGTTAATGCCAATGATGACAACGGTGTGCTGCTGGGGAACTGGTCAGGGAATTACAAGAATGGGACCTCCCCCATGGATTGGATTGGGAGCGTCTCGATTTTGCAGAAGTATTACAAAACAAAGAAGCCAGTCTCCTATGGTCAATGTTGGGTCTTTGCAGGAGTCCTCACCACAGGTAAACAGTGAACTGGCTCCCTTCCCTGATACCCTACTTGCCGTGCTAGGAAGCCAAACCACTGTGCCTCTGAGCACTGGAGGTGGCAGGGTCTGTCGTGTAAGGAGAGGCTGAGGGAGCCAGGATTGCTCGGCCTGGAGAGGAGAAGGCTCAGGGGGGTCTTATCCATGTGTATAAACACCCAATGGGAGGGAGTTGGGCAAAGAGAGACAGGTTCTTCTCAGTAGTGCCCAGTGATGGGACCGGAGGGGATGGGCACAGCCTGAAACTCTTCTGTCCTGATTTTCACTGTGAGGGTGACCGAACACAAGTTGCCCGGGGAGGTTGTGGAGTCTCCACCCTTGGAGATACTCAAAAGCTGTCTGGACACTGTCTTGGGCACCTGCTCTAGAGGGCTCTGGGTGGACAGAGGGGTCAGGGATGAGGCGCCTGCCAACCTGAGTGATTTTGTGACTCTGTGTCTTGTCTGTCTGTGCCACAGTCATGCGCTGCCTGGGAATCCCATCCCGCTGCGTGAGCAACTTCAACTCAGCACACGATACAGAGGAGAACCTGAGAGTTGACATTTACTTGAACGAACGTGGAGAGAAGCTGAACTCCATGTCCCTCGACTCCATCTGGTACTGCCAAGGGGGGCCCAATGCTTCCTACCCCCCACGCCGCATTTCCCAGCCCCAACAGCCTTTCCTTTGACAATTTCCCTAGCACTTCAGGTTTGCTGCCCAGGAGAGAGAGAGAAAGCCTGGGGTTTCACAGGGTTACACGCAAATCTCCATTAAACCTGCCCTTACTTAGGGATTAAGAGAGGAGATCGTGACTCTTCTGGCTGTAAGAGCCCACTCTTTTTCTTTCCAACCTACATGCATGCAGGAACTTCCACGTGTGGAATGATGTCTGGATGAAGCGGGAGGATCTGCCAGCAGGATTTGATGGCTGGCAGGCAATCGATTCAACCCCTCAGGAGCAAAGTCAAGGTAGGATTTGCTAGAAAGGCTCTTCTGCAGCTCCCAAGGGAGGCAGGGACACTCTGAATGAAAACCAAAGCACAAACTCCCCATGCACATTATCACACACCTGGGCAGTGACATCCTAAAGCCTGAGGTCTTACTCCTGCCATCTCAGCTTGGGACAGGAGGAGTGGTGGTTTTTTGGCAGGCAGAAAATCAACCTTGTAGGACACTGTGGGGACAGGAATGTCATTTCAGAGGTAATTTCTCTTTCCATCATCCTCTGATTTCTTTGGTGAAGCTGAGGACTTCAAGCAGTCTGTAGCAAGAGGTGCTACTGTTTTCCCAGTAAAGATGCCTTCTGTAGAGCTTTCCTGAGGAAGTCATGAGTCCATTCATTGGTAAATGAGGAGTGACTGCCAAAATTGGCGACTACCCTCCCTGCACAGATGCAGGAAAAGAAAACATTACTCCTCAAGGCTCTGCCAAAGGTGGGGTATGGCCAGGAGATCAAACACAGGTTGCTGGACTCACTTGACTCCATCACTGAGCCATGACTTTAAAAGCTTAAAATTATTTAAGTGAGGGGAAACACCTAAAAGCTCTTACAAGTCCTTGGTTGTCTATAAAAAAAAGCCCAAACTGTTGTGGAATAAATGAGAGGTTTTAGAGTTCATCACTGAGTTGGAGGAATATTTACTACTAAGAGTCAGCTTGGCCAGAGATTCCTGCTTGGGCGGGTCTAAGAGTCAAACAAAAATCAGGTGCCCTGTTTGTATTTGGAAAAGCAGATGGGATTGGATGTGTTTTCCAGGCATTTTCCAGTGCGGCCCGTGCTCGCTGAAGGCCATCCGAGAAGGGGACGTGTACCTGCCCTTCGACAGCAAGTTCGTGTATGCCGAGGTGAACGCTGACAAAGTCTACTGGCTCGTCAGGAAGGTGAACGGCAGGGACAAGTTCATCAGGCTCAGCACCGAGACCCAGGGCATCGGCGTGAACATCAGCACAAAAGCCGTGGGGCAGAACAAGCGGGAGGACATCACCTCGCTGTACAAGTTCCCTGAAGGTGACTACCACCATGCTCTAAAGTAGTGCCAAAGAGGAGATTTCCCCCCTGGCCATGTAGGTCATCCCACAACGCAGGTTTTCTCCAGGAGAAAACTGCAAGGGTAGCTGCAGTAGCAAGCTCCACGGGCGGCCTGGAGACCTGGGGGAGGCAGCAGAGCTCCTGGGCATCT
This sequence comes from Hypotaenidia okinawae, assembly GCA_027925045.1. Taxonomy (NCBI): domain Eukaryota; kingdom Metazoa; phylum Chordata; class Aves; order Gruiformes; family Rallidae; genus Hypotaenidia; species Hypotaenidia okinawae. The sequence continues at coordinate 48,407,254 of BSDF01000002.1, read as the reverse complement.
TCGTACCCGCAGTGACACCTGTAGGCTGCTCTTTAGGGACAGGCACAAGCAGACTTGCAGGCAGTGAAAGAAACGTGCAGAGTAACCAGCCTGGTGGTTGGGCTCACTTACTTCGTTTCTTCATTCTGCTTTTTGTCTTTCCATCCCCCAGACCATATTCAAAACAAAAAATCCCCACGTTCCCCCTCCACAGTTCCCAGATCCAGCCATGTTGTGCTACACCGTTAGACCCTTCCCAGGGACAAGTGGGAAAATTTTAGGCTGAAAAATTTAAGAGCATACATCTTCTAAAAGTGTCTCTTCCTGTCCAAAATGCTACGGTCATAATCCTAGAACAACTGAGGTTGGAAACAAACTTGAAGATCACCAAGTCCAGTGGTTCACCTAACACTGCCAAGTCCACCACTAAACCTCGTCCCCTCATCCACATCTACAGTCTTTTCAAAACCTCCAGGGATGGTGACTTAACCACTCCCCTGGGCTGACAATGCTTTGGTGAAGAATTTTTTCTTAACATCCAATCTAAACCTCCCCTGGTGCAACTGGAGGCCATTTCCTCTTGTCCTGTCACTTGTTACTTGGGAGAAGAGACCAACCCTCACCTCCTTTCAAGTAGCTGTAGAGAGTGATAAGGTCTCCCCCCAGCCTCCCTTGCCCCAGGCTAGACAACCCTAGTTCTGAGCCTCAGCCACCTCTCCTAAGACTTGTTCTCAGTTAGACCTGCCAGTTGTGTAAACCAAGAGGGTCCGAGCAGAGGTTGGAGCTATCTTGACACCCTCTCTACTCAGCAACAGAAACATAAATAAAGGGAAGGTGGCTCTGCTATCACCATCCTTTTTTTCTTCATCCAGGCTCTCCACAGGAAAGGAAGTCCATGCAGAACGCTTCCTCCTTCATACGCCATTCTGGATTGATTCCTCGAGCACACTTCGCTGCAGGTGTGCCCACGGCTAATGTGGACTCCAAGCCTGAGGTCCTGCGCGAGACAGTCTCCAAGACTGGGCTCCAGCTTGAGATAACCAAAAAAGCAGCTTTGTATCCTGGCAACCCTCTTGAACTGGCCATCACAGTGAAGACTGCTACTCCTGGGAACTGGACCATTGATTTTGTTGGCTCCTGCCAGCTGCAGTCCTACACCGGGAAAGTTAAGGCTACCCTTGGATATATCAAGAAGACCATCAATCTTGACGGCAGATCTGGTAGGCACGGAAAGCTTGCTGTGCTCCATGAGCTATTCACTGCAGCAGCCTGGGGTTTCACTTAAGCTGGTTCATAACAGCTCCTCTGTAGGTCAGGGCATGGCTCTGAACGGTGCACAGAGCAGAAATGGCCTGCCTGCTACCTTCCTCTTCTCTTACTCCTTCAGGAGTCTCAATTATGGACTGGGTGCCTGCCATAGCAGGCACCAAACCCTGAAGGGCCTGGTCTTGCTGCAGCTTCAACTAGGTGGTTAGGAGTACATTGGTGGTGTGGGCAGACAGAGGCTTTCATCCTGCAAGCAAGGTGTGTGGGGGCAGCTCCCTCCTGTACTCACCATGTGTAAACCAAAGATGCTGCCACAGATTTTGGGTGCATCTATATGTGTCAGATCCCGTACAGGATTTAGGTGGCTGGAAATTTCAGCCTCTTGTTTTTCCTTCTTGTGCTTGCCACTCTGACATCCATCAGTTGGGTGGTGATGCTGGTGAGTTATTTTTTGATTTCTTCACCCCCAGGCAAATTTCAAGCTCATGGCCACCCGCCTGAGGGATCCCAAGAGCTGTGTGCTGCTCAGTGCCCATCTCTGAGCAACTCAGGTTGCACCTCTGATCTCCAGTAGCAACGTGACTGAAATCTGCTAAATGAGAACCTAATGAGTGATGAATAATTAAGAGCACTTGCTCATTCTAAGTGGGAGTCACCCTAGCAAAGAAACCATCTTTGCTGATGGTGATTGCGGAGTGTCTTCACACGCATGCTGCAGCTGTCAGAACGCAGCAGGATAGGACAGAAGGGTGGCCACAGACATTTAGAGATAAAGATGAGCTTTTGACAAGCTTTTTTAGAATTCACAGAAGCTCAGGCTCCAGTGATGCTGACTCTGGGGCTTTTCCCAAGTCACTGAAAATTTATCCAGGCAATTACGGATAAAATCTGAAAGCAGCTCATTTTATAGCATCTGGTGCCTCCAAGAAACCCCAGGGAATGCAGGCTTAAATGTACCCAACCTCCAACTCCTCGGCTTCTTCCCAAGTGCCAGGGCAGCCAGGGATGAGCCCTGCTGAGACACTAGACATGAACCTGAGCCAGCAGCTGGCTTGGTGGGGAGATGGTGTGGGCTCCACTGCAATTCCCATGGGCTGCGTGTGCCGGGTACCACTCATGGAGCTGGGGTGTCCCCACACAGGACACTCAGGTCTGGCCAAAGGGAGGATGGGCTTGGTAAATACACCTTATTCTGCACCCTGAGGCACCAGACACCAGAGCCAAACTTGCCACCTGGTTTGTGGGTATGTGATGAAGAACCGAGTTGTGTTTTCTCTCCCACAGAGATACAGGTCCCTCTGGATATTGCACCTGATGCCTACATGAATACACTGTCCACAGTGGAAGATGAAGTGTACATCCTCATCACTGCCATTGCTGAGGTCCAGGGAATGAATGACAAACTCACCAAGGAGATGTCGATGAGCTTTGAGTACCCGCCCATCACTGTCCAGGTGAGGTAGCCACCAGCCCAGGCTCCTCAGGGACAAGGGTTAAAGCACTGCTCACTGTAACACCAAGGTGGTCTTCAGGGTGGGGGTCTCCCAGACAGCTATCTCCTGGGAATTTCAGTCCCCAGTGTTTTATTTGGCTATTCAACCTCTAATTAAGGCTAAAAGCAGCCATGAAATGAAGATTTTATTGCCCCATCTAAAATGAGCAGGCAGGGGCTGGTAGAGGGAAGGGATGGTAGAGGACAGTTTGTACAGGACCTATCTCTGACCCCATGATTCCATCTCCCAGGAAAAAAATAAGTGTTGAGAAACCAGAGAGAAGAACTGGGAAAACAGACGGTGGGACAGAGCGCCTGGTGCTATGGAAGGGTGGAAAGGATTGGGGGTGTGGGGGTGGAGGGGTGTGTTTGTCCCCCACCATGCCAGTGGTAAGGAACAAATTGGCAGCAGCTTTGGTGCCTTTATGACCTCTCTGATCCCCAGCATTTGGGTTTCCCTCTTTTCTCCTCTGCCAGATGCCAGAAACAGCCAGGCTGAATGAGGACTTCACCTGTGCCTTCATCTTCAAGAACAAGCTGAACATGCCCCTGGACAACTGCAAGCTGCGAGTTGAGGGCTTGGGCATATTTAAGATGTCAACATTTGATCAGGGGTAAGGAGATGAGCCCAGTATGAAGTGAGCTTGGTGGGACTCTGCTTTGTTTCTTTGTCTTTTTTTTGGGGGGTGGTCCACACAGGAGAAAGACCCACACAGAGGCTGGCATGCTCAGGTCATCTGGGCACAACAAACAGGAGCTCTCCCTGTGTTCCTGGCTGAGATGCTGGGTGCTCCATCCAGAGCCGAATTTATTGTCTCAGCAGCATGGGGTAGTCTGGGGAAGGTTCCCCAGGATGGTTGGGACCACCAGCCAGTGCCCCTGTGCCAAGCCCTGCTTGCTGCTCACTGGTCATGGGAGAGGGGAAACACCCACCCTGAACAGGCACAGTGGCTATTTCTTTAAGCAGAGCAATTCAAAAGCAGCAAATGAGACCTGTCACTCATGCTGGGGCTGTTTGGGGTCTTGTCTTTTCTCCTTAGGGATGTACAGCCTGGCAGGATCATGAAGTCTGAAATAATATGCACTCCGACCAGGCTAGGAGAGAAGAAAATAGTAGCCAAGCTCACCTCGACCCAGATCAAAGGGATCTCTGTGGAGAAGGGCATCACCATCCTGGAGTAGGATCGCTGCCCCAGCGGGGTGTGATGATGACCTGGCTAAACGCTGGGCACCGCTGCCTGTATGGGGCTCTTCTCCCCTCCTTGACTGCTGGATAGTAATCACAAAGTAAAGAGCAAAAATCCCATTAAGCTAAGGGAATTAAACTGACTTAAAGGGCACAGCTACGTTGATTGCAGTTAATTGTGATTCAATAAAGGTGTTAAAATCAACTGGCGTGACTGGGTCTGTGGTATGGATGGGTTGGGATGGCTCTGAGCCCGCGAGGGGACAGGGGGATGTTCCCACCTCAGGCCAGGGTCCGGAGCTCGGGAAGCTGTGGGCTCCAGACAGTGATGGCTGTGAACCTGGGAACTGCTTGGCCGCCCAGGCTGTGATCCCACCCAGGAGGCCACCCAAGAGACCTCATCACACCATGGGCTGCTGCACAGACCAGGAAAGGTTTTAAAACAATTCCTCCTGGGTCATTCCCTCTCCTTCCCAGCTGGGGAGCACACTGGTGTACACTGGTTTTTGCCTTTTTTTAGGCAACAGAAAGAGCAAACCAGGTACAGCCTCCCCAAACACCACTTTTCATACCTCTTCTTTTCCTCCCACCCCATTTCTTTTTGGGGGCTTTGGGCATTTTTGGAGGAAGTACCATCTCCAGCACCATTACCAATGCTTCCCTTGAAATGTACAACCCCTATCCTTCTTCTTCCACCCCAAACGCTGCTGGATTATGCATTGGACCCCGATGTCGATCTACATCTGGAGCTCTTCCAGCCGCAGTCACATCGAAGCAGATGACACCTGTGCACAGCTGGACCCCAACCACACACCCTCCCCCACTGCTGAGCTGCATAGTCCAGCACCTCCTAACCCCACTGGTGGCAAGGGGTGGCTCTGGTCTGCAGCACTGCTCTGCCACGGCCAGTGGCAGCCAGGCTCTGGGGTTTCTAGCTTTTCCATGAGGAAAGAGGAAATCGAGCCAGGTGGTAGCAGAGGGCTTCATTTATTTGCTTAATTAAAAGGTAAAATGCTCAAACATTAGGACTGCAGAGTGGGAAAAAGAAATGGCAACTACACCTGGTTATGTGCCAGCCCATTAAAAGGGAGGGGAGGGGGAAAAAGGGGGGAGGGGGGAGAAAGGAAGTAGGAAAAAGAGAGGAAAAAAAGGGTTTTGACTGATCTTTGTACGTCAAACATTGAGGGAATACCCTGAGGAGGAGCGCCCAGGCAGTGGCTGGGCCACAGAAGGAGGTAAGGCTTCCCAGCCCCTGCCACCCCTCTGCCCGCAGTGTCCCTGTGCCCCACGGCAGCGCCAGGTCCCAGCCTCTGGTGGTGGCAGGGCTGGGAGCGGGAGCCCTTCTCCCCAGGCAGAGCAGGTGCAGGGTCCACGCACGGTGACGGCAGGGAAGGGAGGAGCCAGTGGTCCTTGGCCAATGAATTATTAATTCTTTAATAAGTAGAACAGTGACCAGAGGCAAGGAAAAGAGTTCCCAACAACAAAACAGATGCGTTTTTTCCAAGAGGTGTAAATTCTTTACTTGCATAGGAAACCTGCTGCAGAAGACACCAGGTAAGAAGTAGGAGAACACTTTCCACAGCTGCAGCGTCTTTGTCTGTCACACATCGGTGCCTCATGCTGGAGCAGCGACAGGCTCTCCAGGAGAATCCTGCACGCCAAGCGCTCCCGAGGGGTGCCTCCCCCAGGACCAGAGCAGCGCAGTGTGACGATGATGAAGGCACGAGTGAACAATGAGGCAAGTGGTGCACAGAGGGAAGGGAAAGAAAACCTTGGGTTGGGTTTCGATTTCATGTAAAAGCGCATTTGGTCTCCAGCTACTCTTACCTTTCCTCCTTCAACGTCTCCATGGGAAATCCCTTACAGATCTGTGTATGTCCCTGATGTCCCTTTCCTGGGGGAGCCTGACGGAGAAGAATGGTGGTGCAGGAGCAGGAGAGCATCTTCCCTCCCTATCACACTGCTGCATAGAGCAATGACGTTCAAGACCTTGTGTCTAAATGACATGAGGACACCTCAGTCCCCTCCACCTGCCCCGCCAAACGTTTCCCTTTACTGAAAAGGTTTCTATAAATACACAGGTCCTAACAATTTTTTTGGTAAGTCTCTTTTCCAACAGAGACATCCAGAGGGCCTAGGGGATGGGAATACCCCCTGGGTTTTGGCCAAGCCATGCTTCCAATGGTTACGGAAGTCTGTTCCCAGGCCCTTTGCCAGAAAAAAAGAATTCTGTGGCAGAGGACAAGTCCAGGAAAGAATCTAATCCCTCCCCAGTAGCCCTGAATGTCCCACCATTAATACATATTAAGATGGGTGGTGTGGTTTGTAGGCATTTTTTTTGGGGGGGAGGGGAGAAAAAACCTCCCTCGTACAACTTCTATTTCATGTTGCTTCTATAAATAATAAAAACGTCATCTGGGTCTTTCACAATATCATGCTTTCATCCTCAAAACTCCTCCCTCTTACTTTCAAGAGGAAGCAATTATCTTTGGTCCATGTTACAGGGGAGGAGGAGATGATGAAGTCAAGCACATCCTCTGGGGGAAAACCAGGAGTGCATCTCCAATACCCTTCAAAATTTACTGACAGTTAAACTAAGAGTGGCAACCAGAAGAAGAAAAAAATAAATTAAAAAGGGTCTAAATTAAAAGGACACTAACTGATGCCTGGAGCTTGTCAGGTGTTTGTGGCATGTTCGAACACAGCAGCTGGCATCACCTCCGCATGACTCTGCTGCCGCTGCTGGCCCCTGCAGTGATGCCTGCCTCGAGCGCTTCCCTTAGACTAACAGGACAATGTTAAACCCTGGTGAGATTAAGAAGCAATATTCTACTATGGCAATGGGGGTGTGGGGGGAAGAGAAAGAATGAGACCTGTAAATTAGGCAAGTAGGATGGAGAGAGCCAGTACCTCCCTCAGCAGGGTGCTCACGCCTCCCTCTCTTCTTTGACTGCATAAATACCCCTGGGTGCCTGATCTCAACCTGCTTTCTGGGCTGCTGAGTTTGGCAAGGCAGCTCCTGCCCTGCATGCCCTACATGCTAATGAACCACAGACCCTGGGTGAAAGCCTTCCCCCACCAGCAGCCCACAACCTGGCTGATACTCACCCACTTTCGGCTGCGCCCAGCCCCACCAGCAGCTCATTGGCCCCGACGCCGCTCAGCCCAGTGCCACCACCCTTGGTTATTGGGTTAAAACTTAGCCCCTTATATTCTGGGGTTCGAAGGAATTACACCCAGGGAGAGCTCACCCATCTTCTGCATCTGTAGCCCAGTACCCCACCTCTACTGAGACCTGAACACCAGCAGCTTTCCTAATCCAGAGGCAGCATCCATGGGATGAGCTATGAAGGATGCGTTTTTCAAGAAAAACGAATCTGGGCTGATCTGGCCATTGCACAGGGCTTGTCCCTTAGCCCTCCATCAGGCTGTAAGAACAAAAGATGAGCCAGGCTCCTTCAGACCGCACATTTCTGAGAGCTGGGACCCACCTATCCCACAATTACAAACTTTCCTCAAAGGACAAGTAAGAAAGGCTCAACAGAGCAGCTGTCGTAGGTCCAAAAAGGAGCTTATGAACCTCATCGCTTACAAAGCTTTCTCTGGAGATTTGCATTGCTTCTGCTAGTGCTGTACCTGGCTCCCAGATAAATAATCCTGAATTTTTAAATGCACCAAAAGCATGTTAAAAAACAACCCCTTAAATCTCCAGCACAGGTAATTATTAAAAAAAACCAAACAAACTGAAAGCTGCTCTTCACATCCCAGAGCAGGCTTTGCTTAATCATGTAACACTTGGACGGCAACATCTCGAGCAAGAAACTGCTCGATTTCTTCTTGGGTCATTATTTCAGACACGGGAGCTGCTGCCACGGCTTCGGCCGGCGCTGGGCTCTTGCAGTCCAGGTTCGAAAAGGGATTGAACCAACCCAAGGAGAAGGCACCACCGAACGCCAGCTTCATTCCTTCCCAGCCGCTGATCTTCTCCCAGGTTGGCTTCTGATTTTTAAGGCGCTCAATACCCTGCAAGAAGAGAAGAGTTTTGGGTTGTCTCATGTTTACAGTGGGTATTTGGGCATCAACTGCTGCAGCACGTGCAAAACCGCCTGCCTACAACCAGGATGCTATGCAAGTTTTAGATAAGGATGGAAGTGTTTAAAAGAAGAGTGGATGTTGTACTTGGTGACATGATCTAGTGTTGGACCTAGTAGGGCTGGATAGACGGTTGGACTCTATGATCTTGAAGATCTTTTCCAACTGAAACCATTCTATGGTTCTATGAAGCCAGACAACCTGTGTTACTGAGAGTTTCATCCTTGAATTTAACAAAAAATACCCAGACCAAGTCCACACTTATGGGCAATATGAATCTTGGTGACTTATGTTGGTACAAGTTGCTATCGACCTTTATGGCAAAGGGATGGATTCTGAAAAGCTCTTGCAAACACGACTCTCTTATCAAGATGCTTTTTGAATCCCTTCAAGTAGTAATAAAATACAACGTAATAAAAATTCACCTTATTTGGGCACTTTTACGGTAGCTCAGGTACTGGCAAAATACTGCAGCTTTTTCCAGAGATCAGGAATTTACCATGCCACATCTAGGCTTGTCACTAGAAGCTGACGAAAGAACAAGCTTACTCTGCACCAATTAAGAGCTGATATTTAAGAACACAATTTCCATTTAACAAACTGTCACAACACTGATCACAGTGCAAGGCAGGTACCCGCCAGGAGGTGAAGAAATCTGGAGAGCTGGAAGAGGAGGTCTCAAAGCAGGGCTGAAGCCTCGGTCAGTCAATATTCTGATTCATTCTCCCTCGAAGAGCATTGCTTTTAATTAAGCAAGCATTTTGATTGCACTTAAATAACAGGTCCATCAAATTTGGACAGAGGTCTTCTTTCTCCATGTAGAAAGAAGGAAGTATGATTTTTTAAAAGTTAATTTTATCTTTTTTATGGGTTCCTCTGTATGAACCAGGACACAATTTTTAATACTCATCTTCTGTACCATGTAAGGAAGGAGTCGGTTCTACAGCTGCGCACAATACGCTCAGGACGATGTTAGAAGTGACCACGTAGAAACTCTGTGCTTAGAGAAGCAAGAACACCGGATCCAAGTTTTGAGACACTCAAGGGAAGGAAAAATGAGCAAATTCAGTTAAGAGGAGTTAGAAGAGCAGGTTTAGAAGGGATAGATGAAAAGCACACCTTGCACATCCTAATTATACAGACTTTCCCTAAGGCCCCACAAAACATCTCGAAGCTTCGCAGGGAGGGGGACATGAATCCATGCAACAGCTCAGGGGCACCACAGCGGCACTCACAGTAGGCCTCATAAATAACGCACCATTTTAATAGAGCAGCAGCTCGGCTTTGCAGTAACATTGAGTCAGCACGAGCAGGCCTCCTGGGAGAAAACAGACCATAGACCGAAGAATTGCATGCAAAGCTCTTTGTGAGCTTCATTTACGCCACATTTCTCATGCTGGTTTAGAAGCAATCCCGCAGCAAACGTGCAATAAGGAAGGATGTGATGCCAGAACTCAAGCTTTCAGGGTTGCAATTTTGGTAGAAACTCAAGCCCTGAAGCACAATCGTGCATCTTGCAATGCTGAGCACAGGCACACTCCCCCGCCCTCTGTTCCCAAACTTGCAAACCCCCGGTCTCAGCTGTTCCAAGGAAAATCCCTCGCAACCTCTGGGCCCTTGGGCTGAGGCACTTGGTGTTGCAGGGGTCAGTGTCTGTCCTTCCCTCTCTATGCAGTGGTCCGGGAGAGCGGCAGTGCTCACACATGGCAGAGCCTTACAAAGCATTTTAGCACCATCACACACTTTTCCAGCAGGATACGCTGTTTCCACTGCCTCACAGCCACACAACCACAGGGAAAGGAGACACTTCTGCAGTTTAAAACTGTAGAAACCTTTTGGTTGTGGGCTGCTAAGAGTTTTCTAATGCAATGGTAATGAACTATCACGGCATCTTCAGCGTTTGTGGCACAGGTATCCACACAGAAGGAAAGCAAGTATCACGGGGCACGAGGAGAAGCAGATGCCAGGCCTCGAAACCCTCCCCCAGCAGCACAAGCTCTAATCCTGCCCTCGACCACGTGTGTAATCCAGTTCAATCCAGTCTAAATCAGGAATAGGAACTGTTGAACATTCCTGGGCAGAAACCCTTCTTCTACCTTTCTGCCCCCCCCCCACCCTCCCCGAAAAGATAATCCCCACCATGGTTGACCAGCTCTTGAACAGTATCTGCTAACCAAGGCGATAAACAAGGTCAGGCTGAGGTCGTACTAATGCCTGATTAGGGAGCAGTTAATCGGAGCAGTCAGGGGCACACTTTCGCTCTCCCAGCCCAACCTCACTAATCCCTTCAGGGCACATAAGGAAAATGAGCAGTTTTAAAAATTGTATCCTGGTCTAGTTTTGGTTGCCTGCCCCAGTCAGTAGGGCACAAGGGTTTTGCCTTAAAAAAAAAATAAATTAAGGGGGAAAGAAGGAAGGAAAACATAACTATTTTGTGTTTAATCACTTCTTTTTAAAGTATATTTACTCCCAATCTCTCATCATTATATTAGAAAGTGAGAATTTTGCGTTCAAATTAAACAGGTATTTCCTCTTCCAATAACGCAGCTATTTCCCTTTTTAAAGAAGAAAATAGTTCTCCAAAAGCACCACCCATTGCTATTCCAAATCAGGTAATTTTGAACAAATTACCAAAAAGAGAATACATAGACAAATATAAAATGCTAGACACTCCCATCTCAGTAAGAGGCACAACTTTGCCAATGTGGGGACAGTAAGACAAAGTTGAGCTGTTCCTGCTGGGGTGGATGTTGTAGAAAGAAAGCAGTTTGCCTGAAAATATTAGTACCATACATCGCTGTTTAACAATTTGCATTTGTCTGAAACAAGGAAAAAAAGGAGAAGTATACATATTTTTAACCCCCACAACGGTCAAAACCCCAGAACAACGTAACCCATCTTCCTCCAAAATGTGGAGTGAGTGAGGGCAATTCAAATCAACCTAAACCAGAATGCACAACACTGGAATTTACAATCAAATTCATAAAGCAGTGAACTGTACAGAGAGATGCATTCTTTTGTTAATTGCCTACATGACTAAATTCTTCTTTCCCATTTGATTTTGCCTCAAGACATTTTCTCCCCTGTCCAACTGAAAAGGGGAGTGATAGGCCAACTTTGGTGAGCGCCTGGCCTCCATCCAGGCCTAAACCACCACAACATTTTTAAGGACAGATTTCTCTACCAGTTCCAAGTTACCACCTGCACATTGTCTCCAAATCACAGAATCACTAGGTTGGAAAAGACCTTTAAGATCATAGAGTCCAACCATTCCCATCCTATACTAAACCATATCCCTAAGTACCTGATCTACCTTTTTTTTAAACACATTCAGGGATGGTGACTCAACCACCTCCCTGGCCAGCCTGTCCCAGGCCCTGACAACTCTTTCAGTGAAAATGTTTTTTCTAATATCTAATCTGACCCTGCCCTGGCACAGCTTTGTGCCATTTCCCCTTGTCCTATCACCTGTCACCTAGCTGAAGAGACCATAGCCCACCTCTCTACAACCTCCTTTCAGGTAATTGTAGGCAGTGATAAGGTCTCCCCTCAGCCTCCTCTTCTTCAGACTAAACATCCCCAGGCTCCCTCAGCTGCTCCTCATATGATTTTCCCTCCAGCCCCTTCACCAGCCTGGTTACCCTTCTCTCAACACAGTCGATGACCTCGATGTCCTTCTTATGGTGAGGAGCCCAGAACTGGACACAGTACTCAAGGTGCGACCTCACCAATGCCAAGTACAGGGGCAAAAAGCTCCAAGCCCTTAAGTTTTAAGCTGGAAGCCTTGTCTGAAAAAGACCACTGCATACTAAAATCAAAGCTACATATTTATGTAGAAAATCTTTCCACTGCCAGCACTATAAACCCAAAACCTAACCTTTGCCTAAACTTTTTTTTCATTAAGGAAATGTGCAGGCAAAGGCCGTGTTTCCTTTGCAGAGCCTCCCCACTGAGGCACGAGTGGGGCCTGCAACTCCCTCTGCACAGTCAGTCGCACAGTGGACACGGCAAACGTAACACTGCCAGTGACCAAACCCCAAGCAAGCAGGATTTGCAGGAACAGCCTGTTCACGCATCAGAGCAGTTACTGACAGCCGCTTCCAAGTGGGGAAATAAAAGCCACCAATTATTATTGATTAACTAGTTTTTAACCTCAAAAGTGGAACATTCAGTCAATCAACCTTTAGATGCTTCTGCCCGCTTGCATACAGAAGTGAAAGGTCAGAAAGCCACCACAGAATTTTTTTCCCCAGCATCTGAAGTGAAGAAAGAAAATCAGAGCAGCAAAGTTTTTGGAAAAGTTTTATTGCATTTGTTTTCCATATGGAAGCATTGACAGATTGAAAAGATGCAGCATTCACATTACTTCCAAAACGAGACATCCATTAAATTTCTTCTTCCCTGATTGCCTTCCCTTCCCCCCATGGCTTTGAAGCAGTCTAAACAGGTCATTTAAAAAAAAAAAACAAAAAAAAACCAAAACAAAAAACCCAAACCAACCAACCAAAAAAAAAAAACCCAAACCAAACCAACCCATTTTATTTTAAACCAAGGAAAGAAAAGATTTCTTGGAAGTCCTGGGCACAGCTGAATTGTGTTTTTCCTTTGTTTGCAATTCATTTGAAGAGCCCATGGGAGTTATGATCCAAAAATCTACTAAAATCCTTGCCTGAACACGAGATGTCAATGGTTTGGCTCTACCCATTTCTGGAATGCTTTCTGTCCCTCCCACCTGCATCCCCACAGAGTTCATAATGGCATGCGTGCTCCTTACCACCAGTATCTCCCACTTTAAGTCACTTACACGCACACGTGTGCTTTTACACGCATACACACAGATGCAGAAGTATGAGAAATGATTTACAAAGCTCTAAGCCAGGGCAATGCTAAGAGCATAGAATCAATCACCCTAGTAACACCTATGCACCCCGTCAGTATTAGTCTTTTGAGTAGTTCAGGCATTCATGTCAGTTTTCCACATTAACACTGCTCAGCAGGCATCGCTCTAACAACTCATTTACCAAAACAGGTGTGAACAAGATGATTCTGCTACTCTAAACACTGGAAAAAATCAGATTTCTTTCTTTCTTGCAAGTGTAAGGCATTTAATAATCCAACAAGTCTTCTAAATCTGCCACAGTTACCCTAAAAGGGCAACAATTTCCTGCCCACTAGGGAGGGAACAGACAAAATAATGCCAGAAAGATGGAATCAGTGGCTGGAAGGAAAAAGGGTGGGGTGGGAACTGGTGTTGGCAACATTTGTTTTAAGTACTTTAAGTGATCACCAGGTCAACTGGCTCTCTTGCTGTGTCGCGTTCTTTGTCTTGCACCTTTCAGAAAGTGAAGTGTCTGCTTCCCCATTCAAGTTCACTTATGAAAGAGCAACGTGCTCCTTCAGGAAGTCCAAAGGTGTCTGTGTAGGGCTGTTGGCACTCATAGGTCTTCCACAGAGCTCATCATCACAGTCAGGAGACAGCATGAGAATCTACTCAGAAGAGGTGGGTCACAACAGAGAAAAGAGGATCCCCCTTCACATTAGTTATGCCATACAGGAAGCAGAGAGGAACAAAGGCCAGTAAAGTTAACAAGATTAAAAAAAAAAAGGAAAAAAAAAGAAAAGAAAAAAGAAAAGAAAAGAAAAAAAAAAAAAGCAGCAGCAGTGTCAGCCAGAGATATAGGATTATCTAAAACTGTGGAATACAGGGCTTTTTTTTCTCTGCAATTATCAGCCATTTGATAGACATAAAAAAAAGTTTGTTTTGCTTTTTGCTTTCAACATTCATGGAAAATTTATAACAGTAGTGCTGTAATGTGGTTCTATTTTAGTGGAAATGCTGGTCAAGAACTCCTCAGACCACATATTGGTATGGGTCTGCTTTTCCTTGGTCTGGTGTTGCGAATGGGCTAAGCCATGCTATAGAGAACGGATGGCCAAATACTGCTTTCATGTTCATCCATTTTGTTTTTTTAGCCCATCTTCTCTCTTCCTTTTTCAACTGTTCTATTCCCTGAAAACAGAAATATCAGATTTTCAGTCAAACACTCAGACTTTGTAGTTCTGGATTTGGGGGTAAGGTTTACCCTCAGTTACTCCTTTTCCAAAGGGTGGAGTGAAAAAAATAAAAATGTATCTATACTGCATTTCTTTTCCTTCTCACAGTTTTAAACTAAAAAACCTAAATAAATATTAACAACAGAAAGTATTCCTTGGGAAGAAAATTACTTTCATGTTGACCAGGCCTACACATTTCATAAACCTTTTAAGACCTGCCCTCCAATTGCCTCCTACATCAATTAAAAAACCCCCCACCACCTAAAACCAAACAAAAAGCATGTGCTTCAATGGCTGAAAGCATTATGTGCTAACCAGATGGAAAAGCTCTAGGAGAAAACCAATGTAAGCTTGCAGACAAAAAAACCCAACCAACCAACCCACGAACCCAGAGATAACCTCTATAATGCTCCCAGATTCACCAAGCAAGTTCAGGAGGTGCCCATGGCTCAGTGTAGCCGAGTCTACCCGGTGCCTCTTCATGTTTTCATTAGAATCACCACTAAAACATGTGTGGGCTGACAGCAGGGAGAAAGGGTTAAACAAGATACTGATTTGAGAGAAATTGTTGGCATTGTTTAGTAAAGGTTAGAGGGAGAACAAAAATAAGCCATCAAGCAATCAATCAGCTGAAACATTCACTAGTCAATCATTAAACAAGAAAAAAAAAAGAAAAAAGGAAAAAAGAATCAGTGTTGTGTGTAAAACCCACAAAGTGAATTTGGTCTTTCAGGAAAGCTGCCCCTGGCTGCCACCAAAGCACAACAGATGAGTGCGGTCACCAGAGAGCATTACTCTGCCAGGGGCAGGCTGATTGCTCTGTTCTTTAACTTTGGATTTTTTGCAAGGTAAGCTACTCCTGACCTGCACGTCCCTCTGGTGCTATGGCTAAACGTGGTGTGGTGCATCTGCATGTCTCAAATTACTGATGCTGGGAGCTCTGCAGAACACAACCCGGGTCAGCTGCAAGAGCTGTGCTGATCCCTGCTAAATGTCACCTCCAGAGACAGTTCTGGGTCCCTTCAGGCAGAAAGGGACCATCCCGGTGGGACAGCACACACAATATGGAGAATTAAAGGCTCCCAGCGATTGGAAGAGGAAGGTGAAAAAGGGCAAGATGTGGCCCTGTCTCTAAAAGTAAAACATTGCAAGAGACTGCACCAGGAAGAATTTCACCTGCAAGTATTCCTCTGCTCCAAACAGCTTGCTTGCCAGACACAGCTAGCTCAGTGCTAGCAAATCAACAAGACGTTTCACAGAGCAAAATCCTTACCAGTACAGGGAGAGATCCTATTTCATTTTTTATTTCAGATCGTGGCAGTGTTCCTGTAACATCTGTGAGTTCCCAGAATTTGAGGGGAAGGGAAAATCAGGGGACTTACTTGGGTGCCCAGCTGTAGGAAGCAGCTTCTAAACTTTCTTGAAAGATTTCAAAGATTGAGAAATTCAGGTGATGATTTCAGAGGCAGCATTGCTAATTTAGGCACATACAGATAAACTCGAGCTCAGCAGGATCTTGTCCTATATGACCCTGTACTTCTTCCAGGGACTCTCCCCAGCAGAAAAAAACCAACCAGCTGAAGTCTTCCTCTGAACACAGAGCAGACACAGGGTGACTATCAGCCTCTTGCAGAAGCCAAATATTGAGGGAAAAAATGTATGGCAAAAACAACTCAGGAGCAATGGGTTCTTACAGTCCCTAATGCCAGCCACAGCTCTCCAACAGCAGCAAACACACGTATTCCAGCTCCTACTGGCCATGGGCAAACAAGCCAAGGGGAAAGAAAACTAAAGGAGGCAGGGGAAGAAAGAGTCGCCGCTCTTTTGAGACTATCATTTCTCTTGAACCACCCTAGTTAATTCAGGTATCTGAGCATGCTTGGTGAAGGCCAGATGTGTTCACAAGTGTGGGGGTGTCCCCAGGAGTCACCCGCTCCATCTTTAGACAAACACGGTGTAGGCCACGGACTGCAACACAACCTCTATGATGCCATCTTGGAACTGGGGACAGCGTGGTGGCTTTGCAGCAGACTGTACCCAACAGGTTTCCATGAGCCTATTCCATTCCCTTTTCCTTCTCCCTCTGTCAAGAGTCTTTGAACTGTTTTACAAACAGCTACGACTGGGAATCTTCCAGACCAAAAGAAGTATGCGTGTGTATATAGATGTCTCCCCCACTTACTCATCTTGACTTTCCAGTGCATAAAGCTGTCAACAGTGACATCAGGGGGCACATCACTGAGTTTCAGAGAATACCAATGTAAAAACAATTAATTAAAGAAAAAAGGCTCTCAAATCAACGGGGACAAATACTCTCCACAGAGGTACTGTCAGCGCAGCGCCCCAGCCGAAACACAGATGTAACCTACTTCCCAGAGTAACCTTCAGAGAGCACAGCCCAGCACAGTACCAGGCCAGTTTACTGCACGGGGTCTTTCCTCAGCAGGTACGTATACGCCAGCTCCCCGCGCACTGAGGTGAAACCCCGCAGCCCTTCGCTGTTCCTACGAGCAGTGAGAGCGCCAGGGTAAAGGAGAGAACGTGAGAGACACCCACCGTTTCATCAGTGCAGATGGAGTGTACTTGGGTCCCAAACATAACTGAGGTGAAGATGAGAAACAGGAGAGCCTCGAAACACAAGAGGATGAGAAGAATCACTGTAGTTGGTGGAGAGAAGGAACTGCATTCTGTGAAGACAAAACAGCAGAGTTGGAGGGGGAGCGACCAGGTAATGCAGCGTCTGCAAAACACCTCCTCAGCCATGAGACTTCCACACTCAAACTGTCAGAGTAAATTACATGATCACCATTCTCAAACAGGTACATAGGGAAGCTCTGACATTCTTGAGGGTATTCAACAATGAAGTGATTGTTCCTGCAAGTTTAAAAAAGTAATAAAAACAAAAAAACCCTACAACCCTTCAAGAACGCAACTTTCTCTTCCACTGGGTGTTTCCCCAGCACACTGGCTAGGGCTTCACTCCATTTCACCTGTAGCTTCTCACTTAAACCTTAGCAATCTCCACAGGGATAAAGTCCCATTAGAAATCTCAAGCTGGTGGTCAGTACACAAGGATCATTATAAAACCAGCATATGTTTCCATTCATAACTGCCCTAAGGCATAACCTAAAGAAGGGCAGGTTAAGGCAAATTCTTATTTTTCCTCACACTCTACAGTGCAAACCCAGGCAAGAGCTAAAAAAAAAAAAAATCTGTGGATTTTATATCTGGGGATACAAGAGAGGAACAGAAGAAAGGAAGAAGATGGAAAATGTTATAGGGTAAAACTCAGTGTTGAGTGTCAGAACATCTCCAGTTTACTGTGAAATCCAGGAACAAGTATCACTGAAAAACCCTATTTTTGTCATGACAGGTAAAGCTTTAACAGATACACCATAATGGGAGGCTAACATAGTCAGCAAAAATCCAAGACAGCTGGAACAAGAGATCTATTTCTTCTAACTGTTCTGCTCTGCCACCTGAACATGGGGCAGCTGGCACAGTGCTTCCCCCACAGATACGGGCACAGAGAAGGCTGGCAGAAGAAACTATCTTTTGATGTATCCTTGCCCTACCATCCTGGCCACTGCAGTCACTGAGAACACCTGGACTTGACAGCTGGCAGCTGTTTTACAAAGTTCTCAACTGCAGAACCACCTTGTCAAATTCAGTTCATACATGTAAGTGTGCCCTTCCTATGCAGTATTAAAAACTAAACCCCCTCATTACACTAACAACACACTGAAATTCCAAGAAAAACAAAGGCTAATACTCTTCAAAAAAATCCACAAGCAGCATGTAGATCTGTATACTTGTTTGTTGACAGCCTGCTGCTTGACTCAGCATTACCTAGAGGATTTCCTATATCCATTTGTGTTTTTAAAAACCCTTCTCAACTGGCTTTGTGAAAACGTACTCCCTGGCTGCTCCACAGCAAGGGCTGGGATTTTCTGTTTGGTTGTTTGTGAGTATTTTTTTCTGTGGAAAGGAATTGTTTGTTCTTGTGAGGGTGGATTTTTTGGATCTGAGTTAGCATGTTTTCCTGGCAGTCTTGCAAGAATGATTCACATTACCCTTTCAAAAAAGCATACACATTCTTTTTATCTTGCACTGGCATTCAGGAAATTAGTGCTGCATTCATGTCAACAACAGATTACTGCACACATAATATCTAGGTCTCTTTACATCTCAGCTTCTCCCTAGGTAGTGTCAGGCTCAAGCTGAAACAGGAACCTTTAGGACAGAGATCCCAGCAGGTCAAAAAGAAATATGAAATTCCAGGATTGATAAAAAAACAAACAACAAACCATACCTACAAAACACCAGAGATAGCACAGCAGAGCCCTTATAGCTTTCTTCTGAAACCCCAGCAGAAAAAGGGGTTTCCTTACAAGCAACTACATGATAAAGTCTTATTTCATAGGTTAACCTGGTATTTCAATGAGATAATTTTGTTAGTACTCACTTGTCCAGTCTTCTTCAAAGCAATACAAAAAGTGAAATCCCACCATGATTAGAGCATGCAGGGAAATCAGTGCTATATACATCTGAAAAATAAAGGATGTAATATAGGTATCAGGTAAGTTTAAAGACCAAATGCCACATCTTCCAAATCCTTGAAAGCAAATTATTAACACAAAAAAACCCAACACAAACCCCAAACAAAAAAACCCCAACACCCAAAAAACAAAATGCCAAACCCAAAACACCCCCAGTTCTCCCATCCCCCCAAAACCAGGACCCTGAAGCTAGCAAATGCCAAGACTACACAGACTCACTCTGTCCTTAATAACAGCTCTGAGGGCACAGGACAGAGGCTGTTTAATTCAAAGCCATCTGGGCACGAACCCCGGCCTCCTGCGCCCTAGTGTGCCCTTCCACACAGCTTTACTGTCCTTTTCTCCCCTGAGCACTTTCAGAGGGCAGCAGCTCCCTGACATCGCACTGTCAAAGCTCACATCTTTGCTCTTGAGAGCACTACAGTCTCCCAGAGAAACAACAGCTAATTTGTTTTAACCACAAAAAGCACTTTATCTATTTTCCAGCATGACTTTCAGGAAAAAAATGTTATATTTAAAGTATTTTTCCCTGAGGCAGACACCAGCATGGAAAGTTTCTCTCAAGCTTTAGCACTTTGTATTTCATCCTTTTTGTTTTAAATTAAGTCTTAGCTTTGTAACAAAAAGCTTTAAGCTATATGCAATGCTACACATATACTATAAATTACCAAGACAGGGGTAAAAAGACAACCCTGAACATACACTTTGACAAAGGTTGGCAGATACTGGAAGTGAGAGAGATTTTGTCACAAAATCCCCTGTGGGAGCAGTAAAAGGTGATAGGATTTAGTTTTTCCTTGCAAGCTGAGCATGCTGCTGTGTTCTTTCACCTCTCCAGGTCCAAAAAGAATAGCCAAGACCAAACTCAGCAGCCCTTACTTTGTTTCTCAACTACCATAAGTGTTTAATACAGCCTGCTTGGAAGTAGATCATAGAATCATTGAGTGGTCTGGGTTAGAAGGGACCCCAAGGGTCACACAGTTCCAACCCACCTGCCACAGGCAGGGCCACCAACCTCCAGGCCTGGATCTATACAAGGTTGCCCAGAGCCCCATCCAACCTGGCCTTGAACACCTCCAGGGATGGGGCATCCACCACCTCTCTGGGCAGCCTGTTCCAGCACCTCACATTCTCTGTAAAGAACTTTCCCCTAGTATTTAATCTAAACCTTCCCTCCTTTAGCTTTAGTCCATTCCCCTTGTCCTGCCATTATCTACCCTTTTAAAAAGCTGGTTCCCCTCCTGTTGGTATGCTCCCTTCAGGTACTGGAAGGCTGCAATGAGGACCCCCCGCAGCCTTCTCTTCTCTAGGCTGAACAAACCCAGCTCCCTCAGCCTCTCTTCATAGAGGAGGTGCTCCAGCCCTCTAATCACCTTCGCGTCCCTCCTCCGAACCCTCTCCAACATTTCCATGTCTTCCTTAAATTGGGGGCCCCAGATCTGGACACAGTACTCCAGATGGGGCCTCACGAGGGCAGAGTAGAGAGGGACAATCACCTCCCTGTCCCTGCTGGCCACCCCTCTTCTGCTGGAGCCCAGGATACCATTGGCCTTCTGAGCTGCAAGAGCACACTGCTGGCTCCTGTTAAGTTTCTCATCCACCACGACACCCAGGTCCTTCTCAGCAGGGCTACTCTCAAGGAGCTCTTCTCCCAGTCTATAAATATGTCTGGGATTCTTCTGGCCCAAGTGCAACACCTTACACTTCACAGGGTTGAATCTCAGTAAGTTCACCCAGGCCCACCTTTGAAGCCTGTGATGTCAGTTCTAACAGAAACAGAAATGCTTTTTATAGACTTAAAAATTTTATAGCTCGCTCCTCACAGTGAAAAAAACCCACCTTGCTCAAGGGAAAGCATCGGGATTTGTTTCGTTCTGTAATCCACCTCATACTGAAGTACCTACGCCACAGAAGTTTAGCAGTAAGCCTTCCCATTTAGCTGAAAGTCTCCCCGTTTTTACTTGGGAACATGAGAACAATCTTCCTTGAACCTCCAGATGTCTCAAGAGATTTATTAATAAAACAGAGCATCACTGAAACTCAGCCTTGTAATTGTCACACTACTCCCACAGGGTATTTGCAGTCTGCTTTGATGAAACAGATTTCAACCCTTCCATAAATACATAGTATTTGACTTTGCACTCCCGTTCTGTTACTCACGATGCTGCAGATATAGTACAAAAAGTCAAACACCTCCTTGGCTTTCAGGTACAGAAATAAACCACTTGCAAGTGAAAGGGAAGTAACTCTCACCAAAGGGGAGAGAGACTTCCTTAAGATGTGGCAACAGCTCTTGTTATATGATCCCACATAGGTGGCATCCCATACAACATTTAGGAACCCTACATGCAGCCTGGGACCTTACCAGCCACAGTATGGCGTAAAAGGATGGCCCAGGCCTCAAAGAGCTCAGCACCATAATGACCTACTTAGGTTATGAAATAGCATGCTGAACAACCATCAACACAACCCTCACAAACCCCTGGCAAGTAGCTCCCGTGACGCCTTTTCCCGCGTGGCTGTGTTGTGTGTCATGGTTTTGCCAAAACCAGGACAATGTATTTCACCTAATTAGCAAAACAAAGTCTGCAACAGTTCCCTGAAGTAAGATATTTAAAAAAAAACCAAACCCAAACAAACCAACCAAAAAAATACCCCAAACCAAGCCAGCCTCTGGAGCTGCTTCATGCATTTCAGTGTCGCTCACTGGACAACCTCAAGCACCACTTGCAAAATACTTACTGTAAACAGTACAAAGTACTTCTGGTTATTCTCTCCTACACAGTTATTGACCCACGGGCAGTGATGGTCCATTTTCCGAATACACCTCTTGCAAACACTGAAAGAATACAGGTCTTTGTTTACAGCACATCTCATTCCAGGAACACAAGATTTCACAGGGGTTTGGGCGGCACAGTAATTAAAGGAAAGAATCAAGAGGTAAAATCTGAACCTAAACACATTTACTGGTCACCACGTTTATATTTGTGGTTTGCTCACTCGACTGCATCTGTTCAAAATGAACCACACAACAGCAAATCACCCCTGTAAAAAATTAATGCCATGACAGACACATTAGCGTAACATTCACATCCGTGGTTCTGCCAAAATATGGCTTGAACAATACATTTAGGCAGACCAAAAAAGAAATCTGTGATTGAGTTTTGTTTTGACCTATTTGGTCTACAAAAACATCCACAGATAAAAAAACAAACAAACCCCAGGAAGACATGAAAAGCAGCAATGGGTAGAGATATTTTTTCAGAGTTGCTAATAACAGACTACAGGTTTATTTACTAACATCAGCTGGCAGCAAGGAGTTGCAAAAAAGGAAAAAAAAAAAAAAAAAGGAAAAGCATGAATTAAAGCATGAGTAAAAGTTTCTTGACATCAAGGAAAGCCACATCCCAGTGTAAAAACAGCTGTGGCAGTCGGTCAGGAAGACAGTACCACAATATACATTCAAAGAAAAATGGTAAAGTACTTCACAAAACCAGACTAATAAAAATCAAAATTCAAATTCTTGCCAGCATGGACATTGTGGCTAGAATTCAAATAATTAAAAGATTATTACTTTGACTGAACATCATTCTCTGGCTTAGTCAGTAACTGCTTGGGCTCACATAATAAAGGAAGTCTTTTTCTCTGCCGCTTTCTCATATGATGGGAGACGAAAGGCAGTCTCCTGATACCACATTGCACAAACAAGCACAGAAATCAAATATGAAAAAAACCACAAAACCCCCAAAACAAACGAACAATGGACCCAGAAAGGAAACGGCTGCCCCAGAACAATTCTGGCAGCGAGGAAACAGAAAGGATCGAGGGCTCTGCTAATTTTATTTTTCTTCTCCTAACAGAATAATATCTTGACCTTAATATAAACAATAAACTTCCAAAGTCTGAATGCTTAAGGGAAACTCAAACAAAACCATGAACACGTTCCTATGAGCACGTATGAATAAATAATGGAAAACCTCTCTGTCAGAACAGCCTTGCATTCACTCTTCAGGGTAGGACGGGGTAATCCCCAAGGATATATGCCGTGCCTGAAAAACAAATGGGTTGCTACAGCCCTGATCCTAAAGGAGAGGCTGGTCAGGCAGACCCCATACAGATGAAGAGCTGCTCTGCCCAGGCAGGCACCGGTACCCCGTTACCTGCCAGCCCCAGGAGCAGTGGAAAACAGGAAAAGCCTCATTTTGCTAAAATAAGCAGCTTGAAATTATTTTTGAGCTATGTGAGGCCTAAAATCAGCTGGCAGAGTAAAAAATTTATTTGCAGGTAACATCACACTTCATACAAGTGTCGATTACTGGTTAAAAAAAAAGAGGGTGTGGGGGAGGTGGGGCAGGTGGTGTAAGGCAGGAGGATGCCTCCCTGTGGTATAATTTACTTCGTGCAGATAAGCACGCACTTCCCTTGGGTTCTGAAACGAGTAAGTACCAGAGCAACCTCCTCCATCGCTCCTAGGTCCTGCTTCCCCAGAAAGACAACCTGAAGCAGCCAAGCCAAAGACAACCTCTGCAAAGGAGGTAGCAAAGGCTGAAAGGGCAGTTTCTATTCCATGTATACATACCAAAAGCAGCTGAATGAGAGGCAGAATGTGAAACTAGCTGGTGGAAAAGGAAACTCAGAAACTGAGACTAAAACCTATAGGCAACAGGACTATCTATAGGCAACCCTGACATGCTCCCCACTGCTCAACCAGCCAGATTCCAAATGCTGGAAGGAGTAGTTCGCTAGGCATGGGGGACCTACAGAATAGCATATGAATCAAAAAGCTCGCTGGTCCCTCAGGCACACAGCTAGCCTTAACTTCTGCTGGTGCATATTCTCAATTGTGATGTGTCAAGTCCAATAAAACCTCCTACCCAACAAAAAATTGTTTGACTGAAGATGTTCAATAGCATCAGTGCTCAGTTTCTCAAATCTTATTGTCTATGAAGTTATCCTAAAGCACAGGAACAAGGACCATGGAGATGAAGTTGTGTGTTTAGTGAAAGCGTCTTTTTCATTTACCTGAACTGTGAGTCATCAAGACAGCATTTTAGATGTAAAGTTCATTCATAATTGAAGAAGTGTCAGAGGGGATTTTACGGTAGCATTACTAAGTGATGGGGACGATCACACTGCTCCCACTAAATAACCAACTCCTGATTTTTATTAAAATTTTAAAAAACTAACAAAAATGTTTTTTCAAAGGAAAGGGCTGAAAATTAAGTATGAAAAAAGCAAACAGCAGAACAAGTTTGTTCAGCTCAGTACCACGTCTTCCCCTTCCAGACCCTGGCATGAATCAGCAGTAACCATGATAAGAGTTCTCTCAGTACACACTGGTTTTTGAGTAGGTAAGGAAGGGACACCAGTGAAAACTCATTGACTGCTTACTGGAAAGCAGGTTCACTTGTTTTCAAAGCAGGAGGGGATTTCAGGAAGTAGTTATTTTTCTGCTCATTGCCTTTAGTACCAAAATCTTTACTCCCAGGTTATTTCCTTCAGGGAAGTTTAACCCACCAGAAAAAAAAAGGACATGACCGATCAGTAGGCATACTGATCTAGCACAACACAAAGTCACAGGACTCAAAGCAGATGTGTAGGTTGGAGCACTTTAAAAATACATAGTTACCTGAACTTCAATTTTAACATTACTTTTAATAAAATCTACAGTTAGATAAATGGGCCTGTGAATAGAACAGCAAAAATCGGAAGGACCCCAGTCTTTTGAGAGACATGACATTCCATGGATTTCTGTGCATCCTGGTATATAATGTCTCTTTTAAAGTCACATTTACATGAAAATTTATGAATGTCAGCTACAGGTGTGATGTGAAGACTGCATTCATTTGAAGTGCTTCTCGTTTTGCAGTAAGTAGCCCCAGCCTGCTACAGATGAAAACTTGTCAGAAAAGGCCTGAAAGTTTTTCCAGAGAAGCTTTAAGTGCTATTGGCAACAGACTTGGGATGCTGATATCTCCATTTAATCACTCAAGTCTCAGATTCCAGTAACAATTTGGATCAAGGCACACTGGCTAATTCTTGAGGTCTTGATAAAAAGAGTAATCCTCAGAGAAAGCTTTACCTGCAGTGATGTGCTCTGTCAGGTTTGATGCTACAACACTTGGGGCACTTGTAAACCACCTGTCCTGGCTTTAGCTGTAAACTCTCGATGAACTCCTTTGTGGCATTACCTTTGGGTACAGCACCCTGCAGAAAAAGAAACAAACCACAAGATTAACCTGTGGACATTACAAGTGCTGTGAACAATAGAATGACTTAAAACTATGGGAGGGGAGGGAAGAGAAAGAAATAAAAACTTCCTTAAGATCAAGAGAGTTTCAGGAAGAGCAAGGAGATTCAGGGGAAAAAAAAAAGTAAAATGAGGTCCCAATATATGAAACCACAAACTTACACATAAATTTGGTGGTTTCTGCTTTTTTAAACATCAGCACATCCTCACTTCAGCAATGAGTCTTTTGTAATTCTATTGTAACCTCAAAATACTTAAGAATCCTCCTCCCTCTCTTCACTTCTATCAACAAATTTATCATGCCAATGTTTCATATCACAAACTGGAAACCACAGGAGGAGCTACTTGTGAAGTATCACTGTGTACATTAAGAGTTGCTGGTAAATGCCCCATGTATTTATAGCTACGCTCCCATTTTGTATTTGTCATTTAAATTGGAGTTAAACATTCAAATAGTAAACATGAAGAATACTCCCACCTGAGTAACACTAGGCAAAACATTTTTAACTGTGCAATTTCCACTTTAAAATATGTCTCTTCAAACAGGTAATGTCTAGCTGCTGCAGGAGCCTCAGTTCAAGATTTTCCAGCTTTTCTAGGGTCCAAACCCCTCCCCCAAACCGGTCATGAAACATGCTGTATGAAATCAGTGCTGGTACACTGGCAGAAACACACCTCTGTGGATATAAGGCTTTTATACTGAAATAGAAACAGGGATGTGATATTTTAACAGATTTCCAATGGAACAGCCTCTTTTTAACACATCTATACCTCCTCCCAACAGCAATAAGCAGGAACAATACACATCCATGAGATAACTGCACGTTAAAACAGTACTATAAGGATTTCCTGCGCTGTCTCTGGGCTTTTCCACAGACCCCTTCCAACAGGTCTGACCAATTTAAAAATTACAAGACCAACTCCCACAAAATGGCACAAATCATGTACACTCTCTCTCTAGTGCACAACAAAGTTCAAAACCTTAGGAATATTTTTAGCAAGAACCCACACCAAGCAGTTCCTAAAAAGCACGACATGCCCTATCAATTCTGAAGGATTTGGGTGTTCATTTATTTCTAATAAGGATTCTGTTTGCTTAAGCAGTTCTTTATGTTTCTGATCCCAGACTGCCCCTGGTTCTCTATGTCCTGGCAACTTCCTTCATCCCCAACTCCCACTCTATGCCAGATGTTGTTCCATCTACATCCCCTCACTTTATTTTCCCACCTCCATTCTGTTTAGCTGATTTTCTTATTAAAAAAAAGTCAACAGAATCCCACTGGCTGTAGCCATCCACTCAGAAAAATCCCACCACACATGGATAATTAACATCCCTTTCCCCCAGCTACTCTGCACAGAGATTGTATCTGCTCCTCCAACACTGCTTCCCCAGCCTGCTTTCAAAATACAGCTTTTGTTTCAGAAGAGTTCCTGCTAACTCTGCAAAATAATTCCGGTGACCTGAAGGTCCCCAGGCATTAAAGCCACACAACATACAATAATTAACAACAACAACCACCACCCCTAGGATATATAAACTATATAACAAATTGATGCAACCTTCTATTCCAGAGCTCAATGACCAGACGTTTCAGAGCCTCAACTACTGCTCACAGTTCTGCCCAGCAGCACACAATGCATCACTTTTTATCATAAACTCTGAAATTACCCCCAAATGAAACTATTTCTGCAGTGCAGTGGCTTCTGAGAGAGCTGGAGGCTAAGAAATAGAGTTTTAAAACTGAAGTTTTAATCGCAGCTAACAAGGTTTCAAGTAGGAAATGACATCTGGAAGGAAGACTTAGCACATCAGAGGCACGTCGCCATTCTCAGCAGCAACAAGACCACTCAGGAGGAAGGAGCCAAAAGGACTCTAATCTTGCTTTTCCTTCCACTCATCAGTGGAGAAGGGGTGTTGTGGGTTTTTTTTAATAACTTCTGAACATTTTCAATTCAGCAAAATAAACCACTACAGGCCACTCAGAATAAGCATCATGGTAACTAAACTCCTGTTTTCACACTAGCTGAAAGACAAGACAGGAGATCAGATGTCCCATAAAGCAACGTCCTATGGAGACATACAAGAGGGTCTTACCATTCTGAGACTTCCTGCCTGCCTAAGATCTGTCAGCTCTTAGCACGCTCACATAGTATTTATTTCAGGGCGGTTCAATAAATTCAACTAACTCGCCAGTATGAGACATTGTAACATGGCTTTTCAAAACAAGGCACGCTCTGCTCCATTCTGCTGAAGCAATTACTTGCCTAGGCAGACAATCAAAACCAGCTTTTCCAGCTTTCCTGTTTGTCAAGACACAACAAGCCACAAACACAAGACCTGCCATTGGGGAGAAAACGTCGCCAGAGAGAAACACTCTCCTTTCTTCCCAGTGGAAAAAAAGAGGAGCTGGGGCCTCGACTTTGCGTCTGACTTGAGTGGGACGAGAAATTAGCATACCCACATCAGCAGCCTCATTCAGCAGGCTGACACACACAAGTTATTTAAGTCTGCCACTCACTCAGCAACCGAGTTACCCAACATCTAGCAGACAAGAAAAACACTGCCTGTTTCTTTCCGAGACGTACAGAGAGAGAGATACTTACTGGGTCTGTCAGCATAGCACGAAAATGTGAAGCCAAAGCGAGGAAAGCCAAGGTGTTGAACAGTGTGCCATTGATGACACTATAAACATAATCTCTCGATGGAACTAGCATGACAAGGAGGACTACAAAGTCGGCATAGAACACCAGCATCCAGGTAACGACAGCACATGCAATACCACAGCCATCTCGAATAAACCACATTGTTCCCAGGGAAGTGCGGCTAGGAGGTGGAACACACTTTTCTGGCTGGAGGTATTCAGGTTTCCTTTCAATATCTCTGTAACGGTGGACTGGAGTAATCATCGTAGGCTATTATGTCCATACTTGCATCTGAAAGAGAGTCAGAAACAGCGGTCACTGCTTTGCAAGACACCCCAGAGGTCTGTTCACATAATGGCATAAGGATCACGTGGGAAATTCCAAATTGCAGGAAGGGAGTTGAAAAAGCAACAACAAAAAAAAAAGATAAATAAATCAAGCACAAAATAATGGGTTTAGAAACCAGGCTCTTGCGCTTATCAGCACACTTCTTACTCAGAAGACTCTCTAAGTGCTTTTAAAACTTGCTTAATTAGACATTAAACCCACTGGTGTGCGACCTCCGCCCCCCAGAAGAAAGGCGATGAGTGTTTTGAGAGAACAGCGATCAGTCAGGTGCCAATGGGAACAGTCACCGCACAAACCCAAGCAAGAACTGGAAGAGTCTTCCTGTCTCTCTATCCATGGACTCAAGAGCGTTTGGGTAGAACTGCAAAAACACACCATGGTGAAGTTGCAGTGGTGGGAACTGCTGAAGCAGCAGGCAAAGGTCTTGACAGGAATTCCTAGCCTTGCCGGGAGGATGCCCTTCCCGAACAAGACTTGTCTCCCATACTCTCACCTCCTCCTTTGGTGTTAGGTCTCTCTTAAGTCTGGTGCTTTGCCATCCTTCTCCCACCACCCTTCACCCATCCCTCGGCACCGTTCCTTTTACCTCCCCTTTAGCATTCCCAGCTAAGTCCACTCTGTGCCAATAAGGGCACTAACATGACACTTGCTGCCACTGCCTGACACGTCCTTTCCACCTCTGCGAGAATATCCTCTACCACAGGGTAAGGTCCATTTTGGAGCCAGAAACAGTGCTATCCCAGGTATGCACTGCACTGACTGTACTCTCAATGTAACTCCCACCAAAGGTGGAAACAAAAAAGGTGCTCGTGAGACTTTGGCAGGGGATCAATCAGTCTGCACTGCAAACGTACAGCACTCAATGTCAGAGCACACCTGGAATGCTGCGCTCTGAAAGTGGCTCTTTATACACCCAGAAACTTCTTCCAAAGACGCTTCTGAACAGAGTATTTACACAACGCTCTGAACACTCTAAACTCTACAGTGCATACAGAGAGTATCCACCTTCTACAAAAACGGACACCGTCATTTTGCTACCAAATGGCATATACCACATCAGAAGGGTCCAGCCTCCCCCTGTTTCAACATGTAAAGATTATCCTCATTTCTTTCTAAGAAAAATAGAGCACACTTTTGCATTTTAGTTCAGAGAAAGGGAGACAATGCTCACCATTAATTACATTTTCTGCCAAAAAAACATTCACACTGAAGCTATTTTGGTGTTTAACTGTTAAAAAAGTGATACTGTTGCCTAGACAAAATGGATAAATTTTACAGAAAACAACAAGAAGGTCACAAAAATATCTGGGACCTTGAACTTCCCTCCAAGATTTAATGGCTAAGTTCTGCCAAGAACAAGGGGAAAGCTTTATTTTGCATAACAGCGATCTAAATGGAGCCACTATTGCCCCCACCTAGGCAGGAAAGGAGACAGTAGCTTGCTCTTCTAGTTATTTCAAGAGGACCAAATTCATAAGAGGAAAATTAGTCCCTCTCAGCCAAAGGTTAAGGCTACTAATGAGCAGGATGATTAATTAAATCCAAGCACAGAATTGATAAGCTTATGCATGTTAGTGCAAGTGACATGGAAGAGAGGTGACTGAACTCCTACAGCCACAGCAAGAGGGAAAAGACAGGATCACAAAGTAGACCATTCACAATACAGATTTTCTAATAGATTTGGTGTAAATAAAATAGGATTAGGTATTTTCTTACATTTCTGCTTGTAGCATTTACCATGCTTCCAAGTCAGATGTTTTAAGATGTTTTATGAATCTGTGGAAAGTTGCTCAGATTAACGCTAAAGCATGTAAGTCATGTTGACATATACATCACACAGAACCAGAAAAATCAAGATAAAAATGTGCATGTGTGGATATAATTCACTTTGGCAAAGAAAACCCCATAAAAACCCTCTCCTCATTCACAAAATTCATATACCGCATTGTAATTACTTTGTATTTTAACCACAGCTATAATTTAGCCTCATGACTCCAGATACTTAGGGAGACAAGCCATATAATTTTCAGAAACAGTAATTACAGAAACTATCCAGTGGTCTAAGTTCAGATAAACCTATGCCTACTGGTAAATCCATACCTTTTCCCCAGTTTTTCCACTATTTCTGTAAGAAGGCTTATTTATTTACACAGACTTCATGAGTATTTTAAAGACTCAAACCCTCCCCCAGAGAAACAGGTTAACATTCATTGCATTATTTAGTAAAATTGTTATGCTGGTTTGCTAGCTCAAAATAAACCTGATATAATTAGGGACTCGTGCCTGACTACAATGTTTAGATGTCAGTAACATCATATTGCATTAAAAAAGGGGAAGAAAATAGTAATTTAGGTGTTTGATTTTCAAACGGAGATTTCAGACATGACACATCAGGTACAGTGACAAACCAGAACAGCCCTGAAAACAGACTTTCAGGATTTTTTTACCCAGACTCTCAGCTGAGATTTTGTTTCCCAAAGCAGAGGAATGAAATGGCCACAGAGAAAGCAAACTATATAACGGAGGAATTAGTCTGGCAAGTCACCTGAAGGTCACTATTAGTAGCAACTGACTAGAAGCTGGACAAATACATAATGATTATAAAATTGTGGGTTTAGCCCCAAACAGCACACTTCAGCGGTCAAAAAATAAAATAAAATTAAAATAAAAATCACCCCTTCGGCAAACGCACACAGGATGTGGTTTCACTTGAGTAAGGGTTCTTCAGCTCACTCTCTCAAAAGTATTACTGAGCTAAACTGGACAAAAACCAGCTACTGCTGTGGAAATGTCTAAGTAGGAACTGGAAGGAGCCTTGAGGCACCTCGGCCAAAGTGTGGGGATTCATTTCTGCAGTGTCGTGAGGAAGCGCTTAACAGGACCCAGCTCATGCTTCCAATTCTGACTTCTGGCTGGAGGACAAATCTGTTATTTAATGCACTTTGTTATTCGATGCTTGCTCTAGAGGCATCATCAGGCAACAAAATGAAAAACTGGTCTTCAGTACATAAACACTATTCATTATTTCAGAAATACACATATTTTAGTGTACACTACCTTAAGGGTCAAGCTGTAGGAGCTTAAAGTCTCAGCTTCTCTTCTATGTGGCCCAGTCAGTTGGGCTTTTTAATTCCTTGTTCTTGCATACACAAACATGTTTTTGTTTATGTTGTCCAATGTGGTATTTTCATATAAACAATATACAAGAAAAAAAAAAAAAGAAGATCCTAGGGGAGGAAGCAGTAACTTGCCCTGACTGGTCTGCCCTTGAATCACACTGCATATGAACTTAATTTATAACACACAGATGGAGTATGTCAGTTCCTCCTGCTCTGGAGCAAACAATACGTCAACAATGAAGGCAAAAGGCTTAAGGACTTAATCAGGGTGTCAGACTACAAGAGAGGCCACTAGGTAAGCCTGAGACACAATGACAACACACACCTATCAATTTAGCTTAAGGACATGTCAGAGGGAAGACCTTTTCTTTTTTTATCTGGAAGGCATTTGGCATTACAGGAGCAATGAAAGAACACATGTATTCTACACCTTCAAAATGCAAATAAAACAAATTAAATTCCATGTACTGCAACAATGAACATTAAAAATATGCTATTACACCCTACATAAATTAAGTAACTGCCTTTTGAATTGCCATAAACCATGTCAAAAACATACTCTTTTAATGGTCTGTGACCGCCAAAGAATGTGTTAAGAATGAACTAACAAATGACATACCTGAAATCTACCTGAGGTTTTGATATTATAAAACTTACACTAAGCTCAACACCAGCATCATCACCCAGTTGATTTTCATGCAATTACTCATGCTAGTCAAGTCAAGCACATGGATATGACTTGCAAAACTACAGTATTACTATGCACATTGCAACCATTTCCTCTATTAGAAACCCATTAACATTAAACTTTGGGAAGAGGTTACTTTTTGTCATATGAACCAACTGAATTTCAAGTTCTACCAGTTACATTAAAATGATTCTAGAAAAGAAAAAGAAGAGGAATAAAAAAAATTTTTTTTTTTTAAATAGTAGGGCAGATCATGTGCATTCTTTGAGGTTTTCAGTTTGGGTTTTTATGTACTTTAAAGGCATACTTCAGAACAACTTTTATGACACGCGCAGAACCAGAGTTCATTGAAAGCATTTTGAAAGCTGACAAACAACACTGAAGTTAACTTCTTGTCACCATCAGAAGGAAGAAGAGAAGTGGAGAAGAGCTCAGTGGAGAAGGACCTGGGGGTCCTGGTGGATGACAGGTTGGCCATGAGCCAGCAGTGTGCCTCGGTGGCTAAAAGAGCCAATGGGATCCTGGGGTGCATCCGGAGGAATGTGGCCAGCAGGTCAAAGGAGGTGATCCTCCCCCTCTACTCTGCCCTGGTCAGGCTCCACCTGGAGTACTGTGTCCAGTTCTGGGCTCTTTGGTATAAAAAAGACAGGGATCTCCTGGAGAGAGTCCAGAGAAGGGCTACGAAGATGATAAAGGGCCTGGAGCATCTCCCCTATGAGGAAAGGCTGAGAAGATTGGGACTGTTCAGCCTTGAGAAAAGAAGACTAAGGGGGGACCTAATTAATGTTTATAATTATCTTAAGCAGGGGATGCAGGGGGAATCAGCCAGCCCCTTTTCAGTGGTCTGTGGGGACAGGACAAGGGGCAATGGCTGCAAGTTGGAGCACAGGAAGTTCCACACCAACATGCGGAAAAACTTTTTCACAGTGAGGGTGACAGAGCCCTGGGACAGGCTGCCCAGGGGGGTGGTGGAGTCTCCTTCTCTGGAGATATTCAAGCCCCATCTGGACACCTATCTGAGTGAAATGTCCTAGGGAGCTGCTTTGGCAGGGGGGTTGGACCCGATGATCTCTCGAGGTCCCTTCCAACCCCTACAATTCTATGATTCAATTCTATGAAGGAAACCTACATTACTAGTCATGCTATACCCATGATAGCTTAAACTAGGGATCTAGACCCACAGGACAGGATGTCCCTTTAAATAAAACCAACAAGCCCCAAAAAGATACAGAGATAGAAAGTGCAAGAGAATTTTGAAGTTTATTTAATTTTTCCGTACTTAAAACTGCATTGATTAACGCATTACAACTTAATCTTCCTTTGCAACAGACATGAGAAAAAGTGTGTTTACCAACTGACAGCATATTTACCTTAGCTTCTCCTGCCACGCTTTCACACAGCCCAAATCCAACAACAGGCCTGTCAAAACTTGCCAAAGCAAGTTCTAGCAGGAATAATAAGGAAATATCAGTATTCATTTTTTTGTTTGTTTTCCCTAATGGCTTTTAAAAGGCCTAAAAAACTTTATCTGATCAGCAGGAGTGGAAGAAAACAGCCCAGAGATGCTGAGAATTTTTGGCAGTCTCCTGCAGGTTCACCCTGATATCCGTGAGGATGGCAGTTTCCAAGCCCTGGTTTACAAAACTATGGAGGGTCAATGGGACATTTCTAACAGGTCTGTGAAAGGCAGCTAAAAAAGCAAGCCTATTATTAGCAGGCCTGGATTTGCTATAGAGAGCTGTACTTCCATTGGAATATTTTTGGGACTCCACACAGGGCTAAAAAACAAAACACAAAAACCAACCCCACCCCAAAACTAAGCAAACCCCAATCCAAAAGCCTCAACGAGTCAAAACCTATGCCTCTTGTGTTAAAATGGTAAAAGCGATAGCGGAGAGTGAGGCACGGAGCTTAACACCGCACTGACGGGACACCCGAGGACTCTGAGCAAAATGTCACAGGGCAGAGTCAGCACTGCAAGCCATACTCCAGCCACCCCAGGAGCAGGGAATAGGATTATACCTAATGTGGATTATTTTTCATGTTTCTTCTGGAAATTCAGGCTATACTAAGCGGTACAGTTTCAGCCCAAGTACTATGTTACCATTTACGCACTTGCTTTTGGGAAGAGGCTCACGAGCATCTCAGGTTCAACCTGAACCCTGTGGCTTCTGAAGCCAGGCAATTTCAGCAGTTTCAGTTCCCATACTGAAGAAAAATATCATAAAGAAATCTGCATGTGAATTATATTAAATCCAATTAAAATAATATTTAAAAAGCTTAAAACAGACTTGAGTTTTCTGAGTCTGAATGCACAGGCTTGGATTACCTACAGCTTGGAAAGGGGGAATGAGAGCACACGAAACCAGATGGTAACCCAGTTATAACATTTTTCTATACACAAAGCAACTAAGCCTCTATACTACAACGCTGCTTTATAGTTGCAGTTTAGAAATCTGTTTACATCGTTAAAAATATATGAATCATCAAAATAGCTATTCATTTACTTACTATTTTGAAGAGACCCTGTGTGAACAAGGCCTTAGTAAAAAATGGACCACAGTAAAAATCACTTTTGTTGTTTAGTTTTTCTTTTAGAAACACCTCATTACAGGTGAAGATTTAATTGAAGTTGTGCCTTTTTGAAGTATGCATTCAAACAGGAGTTCAGAGGGAGCTGGAAATTACCCCACAGACATCTGTCTGATCTACAAACTGTGTCCTGAGGATCGGACTTCCCTGGATCGAGCTGAGACTGATGGGCTCAAGAGAGATGCCACCACAGAAGGCGCAAACCCCACGGTTCTCCTCTCGTTCACGTCAGTGCAAACAAGAAGCAGCTTCAGCAGCGCCAGGGGAATTCCATTACAAGAACTGAACAGAAAATAAGGCCACATTTTCTCAATTAAAACCATGGGTTTCTCCTATGCTAACACTTGTGGTACGTAATCTCTCGGGACACATGGTAACAGCTTCCTGGTTAATGTCTATATCGTTTCTGTTAAACTAATGGATGAGTATTGTATAAATAAATTATAATGCAATAAAGACCGACGTAAGAGTCTGAGTTATCTGGTGATTGCATTCCCACCTACACGGCCTGTCAGCTGCCAGCCTGCGCAAAGCATAGGAGACAAAGACACTGTCCAAGGTACACGGGCACTGGGCCACAAAGGGTCAGCAACAAACTTGGGGCAAGGTCAAGGAACTGGACTCAAGTCCCGTTGCGAAAGGGCAACAGAGACCAAGGTCAGGCTTGGACCTGACTTGGGCTCATCACAAGGTTAGCGATCTCAAGCTTTTGTTCAGAAGGCCGCAGAGATGGAAGGTGTTCCATAAAACTGTCATTAAGTACGAACCATTATGAAATAATGTACAGCTATCAGGGCTGCAAGGGCATTAGGGGAAACTCTGTCACTTCAACCTTACGTGCTCCCAACAGGCTAAATACACACAAGCTACTTAACCTATGCAAAAAGAGAAATATTAATCCTGAACACACGAATACAAACCAGCTTTGCAGCACTGACACCTATCTGAGGCAAGCATTGGAAGGAAAGTGCAATCTTGTGGCAAGGCCTACACTGAGAAGCAGAAAACAACAAATGGTGGTTGTCATGCTTTCCCACAGCACTGGAGTTATCCTGAATAGACAGCCTTGTGGGAGACAAAACACAAGAAGCTGTCCCGGTCTTCTAGACAGCTTTGCAATTTCGATGGTGACTCAGGACCTAGAACAGCAAGCCACTGGGATTAAGGAAATTTAAATTCTCGGTTTATCCTGTATCAACATTTAAAAAAACTAAAGGGGAAAAAAATGTCTACACAAGTGGTATTACTTTTAGCATCTATTTTAAAAACTACACTGCTTTCATGGCATAATGAATATATTTTCCAGAGAGGCAGAATAGAGTTGCACCTTTAATGTTTAATCATAATAAGGAGCTGTCACAACCATCCTAGTCTAAAAAAAAAATCTGAGTATTATCTTTCAAGGCAGAAGGAACACCTTAACTATCAGACATACCTTTTCACCCAGATGATCTACCCCAGCATTTGGCTCTCACCTGCTTTTACACAGCCCTCCTTCACAAGCATGACCAAGTCACTTGATCTCTCTGTCTTTTATTCCCCCACTTGTAGTCCACACTTCTTCCTTACCCCTATAAGGTATGAAAGCAGTAAGGCATTTAGATTTTCAACCTAAATATTACACCTAAGCAGGTATCTAAATCAAATATAGAGAGACACAGGCCATGCATCAAAATAGTACATTAATTAATCACAGACCAAAAAGTTATCACCTCTATCTTGAAAATGCCTGAAGTTGTAATCACAATTGTGATGATCCACCTTTGTGTTGTTAAGAGTTAGCCTGGAAGAAACCCAAGCTGCTGCTTCAGAGAACCAGAAAAACCTGCAGGTTCCATGTTGCTGTATGTTAAAGCTTTTGAAAGGTAGTAAAGATCTTCTGAATTGGCAAACTCAGTATTTCTTGTTTTGCTCACTGTTCGTGGCATTAGCAAGCACAAATGATCCCTCCCTTCACAAAAAGCACGATTTCTGTGTGCAAACATTAATTTTGTTATCCTCCAAAATCCTGAGAGCTGATGAGCAGAATACATAGGATATTGCTTATCTATTCTACACAATATCGGACATCAGTGATTCAAGTAGTCATTGTGAAAAACAAAGATGTCTATCACATTGCTATCTCCCTTTATCGCCTGCTATAGGCCTCTGGTCTCTCTGTATCGATGTTATGGTACTACTGCCTTCCCACTAGGACTAAAAACATTTCATTGCAATTGCTTTTTTTTTTTTTTTAAACTTATTTTCCATAGCAGAGTACTCCACACCACCCTTATTCACTCTTAACTGTCTTGGCTCGAGCCCATTTGGTTTAACTTCTGCATGCTGCACCACCTTCCAGGTTGGTCATCCCAGTCAGTTCTGCATTATTGCAAAACTCCCAGCTGAACCTCACCAACAGGCCATCCACATAGGGTGAGCAGCAAAAACATCAACACGAGCCTTGTGTTTCCTCCCATTCAACATTCCTCTCTTGTCCAAGGCTATTAACACTGACTTTTCTGCGTCCCTGTTTTACTTGCTGTTGCAGCCTCTGGAACAGCTATTCCCAATGCTTTTCCAGCTGAACCCCACTGCTGTAGCCTTCCTTCTCATTTCTGTACTTTCCCCCTCCCCATCCTCTGCTTTTCTGTTGCTGTTGGTTTTTTCTTTCTTCCTTAGACTCCTACCATTTCTCCAGTAACACCACTAGTTCTGCATGGTCACGTTGTAACCCAGTGGGGTGAAGAGCTATGGGGATACAAGCCTCGAGAGATCTCTGGTCTCCAGAAGCCCTCCCAAGCACCCCTAGCCCCACCACCACCCTGGAGGCCCAGCCAGAAGCAAGCAAAATGAATTAACCTGCCAGTGCTCCTGCAGACTAGGAGCCAGTACCCCACCTTGCACTTCACTAGATGGGAACTGCTGCTGTACAAGGAGGCCTCTGGCACCCACGGCCTGCAGAGGCACACTGGCTCACTCTTCTGGACTCCGTCTCAAAAAAGACGATGTGCACAAAGTGTTACTGGCAGACTTTGCTGCACTGCAGTTCCAGTCAAGATACAGGCTTTTTTTTTTTTTTTCTTATTGTCTGCACAACTCAGGAAATACGCAGCTCTAACTGGGAAACTTCTCATTTTCTCTTAACGCAACCAGAAGTTTGAGATTAGTTACACACACAAGTTGAATACGATGCTCTGGGTCCCACCACTCACATTTTGTTTGCCTCAATCAGCTCAGGAAAGCAGAGAAACTACTCCAGAACATCACCTGAAACAAAAGGTTGTGTCTACACTGCAGAAGGATGACAGAAAACTATGAATTCAGTCAATTAACATCTGCAGAGACTGGCTGAGCTACAGCCAAGTCATATTCGGACAGACACCACTGTGGATGCCCATCACCTACCCTGTAGTCTACAGATCAGAGATACCCTTACAGAAATGTGTGCGCAAGCAAGTTTCCCTGAAATAATGCAACACACGGGCTTAAACTGCACTGACTACGCAATACTGCCGGCTCCTATTCTGTTTGAGATGCACAGCAACCTGCCTATTAAGAAAAGTAAATTAAGATTAGGTAAGAAAAAGAGATTCACCAAAGCTGAACTAACACTGCCCAGGCTGCATGCACACTGTCAGACTATCAGCTGTTCCCTTTTGCTGACGCGAAAGAAACCGCCCAGAAGAGACATACCTACCTGGGCACAGCAGACTTGCATCTGCTGAAGAATTAAGCATTCATCTCCTTGAAACTTGGTCCCCACGGCTGAATTTAATTACATTTGGGTATTTTTGTCTATGACCAAGCAAGCAGTTTCAAACAGAAACGCATGCTCTGTCTGTGTGTACGATACTTAGAACACTAAAAAGGAAGCAGAGATGCATGCAAAAATACCCAGGAGGTGTCAGATGTTGTAACAAACATTTTAGCTTCCAGGCAGACCTTACGTTTGTCCTTCCCTAAACCTATAACCACGCAGAGCTTCTGGCCGCACCTTCTAAATCTTAATGGGCGTTCAGTCACACACAACTTAACTACCACAAGCAGCTCCCATTGGTATGACAACTACTATTGCATCAGTGAGACAGCACTTAGAGCTACCCTGACAGAGTAGTCTTGTTTGAAGGACTGGATCTTTATTGCACATTGGGCTGCATTTTTGAAAAACACGAGTTACTGCCTACTTCCCCTTAGAACGACTCTTATCACCAAAACGCCTGTAACACCATATGAAAGAATTGTCTGTTGCTTTTGCTAAGCAAAGAGAAACACAGCACTCACTAAAGCCTTGCTATCTACACCACCGGGCATTGGAGGCAGTCACTCACAGGACGCCGTTAGACCCTTCTCTGTGATTTCAGCGTATCAGGAAATCCATCCAAATTTAGGCTCCTTTTCTACAGATCTGACATCGCACACTTTTGCTGCATCAGGAGTCCAGGACTCTATCCCTCTCTCGCACTCTGAAAAATGTATTTTACCTTTTCTGAATCAGGATTAAAAGAAAGACATCTAAATGAGCTCTGGCATCCACCCGGAATCCCTCACTGGCACACAGGCAGCGGGAGAGAGCATCAGAGGCCAGACTGCTGCCTCTTCCTCCTCCGTGCCTATGTTTTCTTGAAGGTATATTTTTTTTTAATGAGCCATCACAAGTGCTCACTTCTTCCTAAAAATTACTTTCCAGAAGTACTCCAGCAATACTTAGAAGCCACTGCTCAAAACCAGTCGAGATTGCTTCCTACTAAAACATATCCCGCCATCCATTTCAACTAAAGGCGGCACAGCACAGCACCATGGTTTCAACGCGGATTACTCCCAATGGTGAAGTACCAACTACCCTACGGTCCCGATGGACAGCCGCAGGCAAACACTGTGTGACCAAGGGCCACCTCAAAGCGAGAGGGTCCGCTCTGCTCTACAGCCACTCGCCGACGGACATGCTTCATCGCTGCGACTCATGGACAAATTACAGGACCCCGCTTCATAGCTGCGATCCGGGAACAGACTACAGAACCCCGACGAAATTGCTGGAGGCTCCGAGTTTCAGCCTCCTGCCGAGGGGATGTTACGCTGCTCTGAAGGGACACCGGAGCGGCCACCGGAGCACAGCTAAGGCACGCCTTTAGCCCGGTACTATTTAATGCCTTTAGCCTCGCAGCAGGGGAAGCCCAGCGCTGGGAACCGGCTGAGCAGCGGGGCGGCCGGGAGCCCACCTACCCTTTCCAGACCGATGCCAACAGTTTCGGGAGACGCCGCTGCGGGACGCGACACGACCCGCCGCCCTGCGCGCCCAGCCCCGGTTCGAGGCGGCCCCGGCGGAGGGAAGCGGCCCATCCCCCCGCACTTCGCCCCCCGCGGCTCCCGCAGGGCTACGCGGGGAGCTGGGCGCACCGGGCAGGGCCGAGGGGCGGGCGCAGCCCCCACCTCAACCCCGGCGGTGAAGGTGGCCGCGCCGCGCCCCTCCGCGGGCCGACGGTGGGCCGCTCCCGCCCCCCTCCGTCAGCGCACACCTGCCTGCGCGGGCGCGGTGCGGCGGGCCGCCCTCCCACCTCCCTCCCCACCCCCCGTCAGTCGCACCACCTACCCCACAGGCCGCCGCGGGTCCGGCGCGCGCCCCGCCGCCTCCACACCGCGCGCGCACGCCGCCAACGCCGCCACGCAGCGCCGCGCCGCGCCCCACCGGCCAAGGCTGCCCCGCGCGGCGCCGCACCCCATCCGCCCCGCCGCACCGGGGAGCCCGCGCGCGGCGCCGGCACGGCCCTTCTCCCCCGCCCCCTCCCTCCCCCACCGCCCCCTCCCTCCCCCACCGCCCCTTACGCTGGCTCGGCGAGGAGGTGGGGCGGCCGCCGGGAGGAACCAGGAAGTGAGCGGCGGCGGGAGGCAGTGCGCGCCCTGTCCTTCCCTTCCCCGCCCCGCCGCCGGGCGCGGCGCGGGGGCTCCCCGGCACGGGCGGACACCGACGCCGCGCCCGGCGGAGCTCGGCCCAGCCCCCGGGGTGCCGCAGGGCCCTGTGTGGCCGAGGCGCGCCTGTGCCTAGTGAGAGCTTACGTCTCGGCCGTGCTGGGGGCGGGGGGAGAATGCGGGTTTCGTGAGGGGAAAAGCCGCCTTTTTTCCTTATCCCCCTCCTTTATGTTTTCCCTTTTACACGGGGAGCAGGCGAGCTTCCCCGCGCCCCAGGCGAGCTCGGGAGGCTCGGCTTTGTAGGTACCTCAACCCCAGCAGCGCCCAGGAGCCCAGGGGTTACGGCTGCAGGTGGCACTGCGTCCAGACGCTGGCGACAGCGGTCACGCCTGCTTGTTGCTAGCCGTTTCGAGACACTGCTTCCAGCGTTTACAGCCTCGCCAGGCGTCCATCGTGGGGGCGAGAATTCTTCCGTGGCAGGTGGATTCCCTCAGGCCGGCTTTATTTCAGCCAACACCTGTCACCTGTTGACCGTAATGAGGTTAAAGGAAAAGATGTTGCTTTGCCCTTGCTTAAAAGAAAAACTACCACCAGATACAAAACAACAACTGCCCTCCTTCCTGTCTCATAACTTTCACCATTGCCTTGCATTGAGGATGGGTATGGGAATGTGCTAGGGCATGCTCTTCAGAGCAAAGGGATGCTCCTGCCATCCCAGTGGAAAACCAAGACAGTCCTGGACTTCTCTAGCCCTTGGAAAACTGGAAATCAAGCCACAGTGCTATGCAAGGGTCTGACTCACGTTATGTGGACTCTCGGGTGGCATGGCAGAGACGGGAAGGAAAATGGAATCGCTCCTTCTTTGCAGTTGGTGTCTTTAGCTGTTGTGGGCCAAGCTGCCAGACAGGCAGGACAGGGAGCCAGGATCTTGCTGGGCAGCAGCGGGTGTACCTGCACCAACACTTTATTTCAGATCAGGGATTTGCTTCTACAAGGGAGTTTCTAATTCCTCCTCAGTGTAAGTTGCTCATGCTGTGGCATGTGAGGACACAAGAATTGTGCTGTGGGGTCAAAGGGTCCATCTGTGCTAGACAGCAGCATTGGCAAATGCTGTTTAGGGATAGCTTAGGAACCAGGCCCCTTTCTGGCACGGGCACTGCCTTTGCCTGGCACTCCCAGCACCCAGGAAGGAGGCGTGGCTAGGGTCACCACCTCAGGGGCAGCAAGGAGGGCAACCTACCCAAGCATTGGCTTCCAGCTCAGTCAGGCTCTGCTGATGGCTCTCCCTGCTGAGATCCCCACACAGTAATCCTGGCGCACAGAAGCTTGGCTCCTTTTGGATGCAGTGAAGTCATGGGGGTACAACCCAGAAATGCATCTGCTCTGCTCTGACTGCTAGCAGATGCGCAGCCCACTAATGGGACCAGTTCAGCACTAGCCCAATGTAAAAACTCCAGGACATCTCTTGTTCTTCAGATTTGCTCATGCCACCTGATCAAATACGCACAGGCAGAAATGTTCTGTACATTTGATTAGAGAAAGGAGTCTGGGAGAGCTGCAAACACCTGGATAAATGGGAAGTATGCTATGTAATCCTTATAAGCCACAGGCCATTATTGCCCAAACATCAGTGTTAAGTCAGATAGCAACTTTTAAAACAGTATCAAAGTTATACACAAGAGCTATGCAAAATAATTAACTGTACTATGTTAACTGGTCATTATGAAACTTTAAATTCAGGCTGTCACAAAAAAAAACAACACCCAAACCCTCTTAATTATTGTTTTAATACATAGCATGAGTTTTTAATTACATTTCCCATGCTGCTTTCCCAAGGAGGTCTGGCGCAGGGCCCACAGCACTTCTCTGATGAGAGCACGTCCCTGCTCCTGTGCCATAAAACCCTCTGCGTTTCCTCACGCGTCTTGCGGGTTTTACCACCGAACGAGCCCTTCCCGAGCTCGGGTATTCCTCACAGGCTCCTTCCAGGAGCTTTTTGGCAGAAAGCGGGCACACCCCCTTTGGTTTACCCCAAGTGCCAGCTTCTTGGAGGGGGCGTTTTTCGGGGCACAAGGTGCCCGGCGAGCAGCACTAAAGAATCCTGCGGGGAGTCGAATAGCTACGCGCCCCGCTGTGCCGCTGAGAAAGGCAAAGCGCCCATCCTGAGCCCCGACAGCAGTAACGGCGACCAGCTAGCCCACCCAACTCACGCCCCGGAGCTGGGCAGTGCGCAGGCACAGAGCCCACCTCAGGCGCCAGCCCCGCCCACCGCCGGGTGTCACGCGGAGGCTAGGATGGTACGCGCCTCCCCGCCCCTTCCCGCTGGGGTAACTGCGGCTGTCGGCGGCAGCAGCCGTGGCGGCGCCGGCGCGCGGGCGCCGGAAGCGGAAGCCGCTCGCGGCGAGGAGGCATGGCATCCGTGGTGCTGAGCGAGCCGGAGAAGATCTACATTTTGCATGGCGTCCAGGTAGCGGCGATGGGCTCTTCGCGGGAGGTTCTGCTAGCTCGGGGCAGTGTGGAGGCCGCGGCCTACTCCCGGGGGAGCGGGAAGTCGTTCGCGCCAGATGGGCCGTACTTGTGGCCAGTGCTAGCGCTGCCCAGGGAGGCGTGGGGCAGGGAAGCGCCTTGCCCCTCCGGGCTCTCTCCCTGGGATGGGTGCGAGGCGGCGTAGAGGGAGGGTGCTTTCCACTGCCTTATGTCTGAGGGTTAAAGCCGAGGGGCGATCACCTAAGCGCACCGGGAGCTGGACGTCTGAACGGGAGGCAGGCTGAGAACGGGACGTGGATGTGGTCTTTTCGGTTTTGGTCTCCTCTTCACTGCCTTCCATCGCTCATTCTCAAGTCTTTGCGTTTGTATGGGGTCTTAGGCTATCACTGAGGTAAGGAACAGCCATCAGAGAGCTAGGATGAAGAGTGAAGGATGTGTGGGGGAGAAATGTCAAAGATAAAGGACCGCACGTGACAAAGTATTTCACTGCAAACTCCCTAGTTTTGTGGGGATGAACTCAAATTGCTTCTGAGGGTGTATAATACCTGTTTCTGGTATACAAACAGTTGAAAGTGTTTTAGAAGGCTGGTGGTTATGCAATTACATACACAATTAGGCTGGTGCTGCATCCTAGTTGTGTATGTAAAAGTGCAGAACGTGAGTGTCCTGAGGTAGATACCTGTTGTGTTGGGTAAAGTACCTTTTAAAGCCAAGACCTTTACGCTTTTGTAGTCTGAAGCTGCCTGTTGAAACAGGGTGGAAGTAGTGCAGGAGTTCAGCTCTTGTTGCCAGCTCTAAATAAA
Source organism: Hypotaenidia okinawae (assembly GCA_027925045.1). Lineage (NCBI taxonomy): Eukaryota > Metazoa > Chordata > Aves > Gruiformes > Rallidae > Hypotaenidia > Hypotaenidia okinawae. The sequence goes on along the minus strand of BSDF01000002.1, from coordinate 48,363,810 downwards.
TGTGAGGTGAATGGAAAAGTACAGTTGGTTCTGTTGTGCTCTTAAATAAAATTGAGTGATGAAACTGGGAGCTGTTGCTTTTATATTAATTTTACTGTTGTATTTGGCATAGGAAAAGGAAACTTGAAAGTCATAGATTCTGTATTTTCTTTAACTTCTCATTACTGATTCCCTGAAGCACAGTATATTGTCATACTTAGGAGGACCTTCGTGTAGATGGACGTGGCTGTGAAGACTACAGATGTGCAGAAGTAGAAACAGATGTTGTATCAAACACAAGTGGATCTGCAAGAGTAAAGCTGGTAGGTAAATTTCTTAGGGATCGTGTGGCTTCCTGATGAAACTTCTGGTTTGGGTGACTAGTTTTAATGTAAGATGAGGCTATTTGTCGATGGGTTTGTGCATGTTGTAAAACGTGTGTATACATAGCAGTTACTGAAACTATGGATTAAGGAAGTAATGACAGGATATATAATTCATTCAGGCTGGCTTAACCTCCTCAAGCTAGATTTACAGTGAATTACCCAAAAAGCCTTCAACCTGAACTAATCCACCATTTAATCTTGAAAAAATGGAGTTGCTGTTGTGCCTCATCACTAGAAAAAACAATTCTGTACCTCTAGAGTGAAGCAAAACTATATCTGGCATGTGTTGGTTGTAAAGATGATGAACACACTGTGCAATATTATAAAGCTTCTGCAGATGTAGTTGTTTCCAGAACCAAAATAATAGAAGAAATCATGGATGTGAAGTGTCTTTTTAATCTAGAGAAAGCTAATACGCTCAGTAACAGCTTGAAAATTTTTAGGCTTAATGTTGTTGTTCTGAAGCCTTTCCTTTAAAAAACTAAGACCTTTCATGATTTTAAGTTTACTGTCATAGAGTAACGAGTGCAGATAACTGAAAGGTAGAAATGTCATCTTACCATAGACATTTAAGTTAACCAAGTAGTTTTGTGAATATAATTCTAGTTGTGTGGTATGTTTTTGTTTTAACAGGGGCACACTGACATTTTGGTAGGTGTAAAAGCTGAAATGGGAACGCCAAAGTTGGAGAAACCAGATGAAGGTTACCTGGAATTCTTTGTTGACTGGTTAGTATACTAGAAGAGAAGGAAATAGATCTAATATTTGGAATAAATGATGTATCAGATCTTACCAGTCTTTGGGAGTTTATACCTTTATTTCTCTAATCTCCCATAAGGGTCTGAGTAATAGAAACAAGTTATTTATCGTAAGTGAAACAGTAAAATCTCCAGAACTTTCTGCTGGTTCTGCAGACCCAAAATAAGGAGGGAAAAAAAAAAAAAAGAGTTAAAGGATGAAATCAGGTTAAAAGAAATCCTGAATTGCATAGTATCACTGCAGTTGGAAATGAGTAACAGTTCAGTTGCACATACATTTAACATGACTTCATGACTACAATGCCAGTTGTAACTTTTACAGTTATAGAAATAATATCTTTCAAAAATTAAGTATTCCAGAAGAAAATAATTTCTAGGGGCAGACTGTACTTTGCCTGTTATTTAATGGATTTTGCTTACATTGTCTCTGAAAGCCACAGAAAAGGTTTGAAGTGTGTTCTGTACAAACCCATTTGATTTACAAAAAATCTTCACTGTAAACTTCAGATGCAAAATTTAATTAGAGAATTCAGTTACATTTATCAGTGGATCAGTATGTTGTTAGCTAAAATGCTGTTTCTTTTTAATCCTCTTTCTGGCTTTGTGCTGCAAGTGGACTATTGCTGATGCTTAGAGTCTTCCTAGTGCTTGAATTAGAAGGAAGCAAGAAGAAAACTGGGAGCTCTTGTTTTTGGATTGCTCTGAGCTAGCATAGTGACATGTCAAACTTATTCCAGACTGTCTGCTGTCTGAAACTCCAGTATCCATGTCTTGCAGACTTCCTAAAGCTGTACTTTATGAAGTAATGTGCTTTGGGAACCTCTCTGAAAAGCCTTGACACTGTCAAGTGAGCTGTTTTGCATGCAACCTTTATTAAAAACTGTTGCTACTCTGATGTTAAACTAATATACTATTAGTAAAGCTAAGATAGGAGAGCTACTAAGTGTGTATCTGTTAATCTTTCTGACCCAATCTCCCTTAACATTTGTATCCCTCTCATATTATGCAGCCTTTTCTTAGACTTACATATATACATCACAGTGTCAAACTGTGGAAGCTTACAGCTCGCAGAGGGAAGGACTTGCTTTTGAATTAATGGTTTGTCTATGGTTACTGTTCAAAAAATGTCAGACAGGAAGGTGGTCTTCTCAAATGACCTGAGCTTGGCTGCTTTATAAAACTCACATGTGAAATAACCTAAATAGCAACTGCTTTGTTCTGGTGGCTTCTATCTGAAGGGAGTCCAGTGAGAGCAGGGACATTTCCTGGAGCTGCAATTATGTGACACTTAATTCATATGTATGTAAATGTTAGTGAAACTCTATTAGGTGATTGTTAGGTGCGCTTTCTAACTACGAATCTCTGCTTCATAAGAAGAAGAGAGGGAGATGTGCAACAATATTGTGCAAGATGGATCTTGTCTGTTCTAGAAACAGATAATCCTTACTTTCTGTGACAAACCAGACCAAAAGCCTAACTTTTAGAGAAGGATAGTCACTTCTCACGTTGTGGCACCAGAGAGAGGTCACCACTAGCCTCCAGAAAGATCCAAAAGACAGAATGTGAGGTAGGAACTGCTTGTTCTCTGTGAAGGGAAATGGGATGCTCTGAGTACTCTTGATGCTTTTTCAGGCTGCCACTGGGTGGTAGTAACTGAGCACAGTTTGATACACCGCATGGTGTGGTGAAGTTCCTGTGTATTCTACTTGCCTTTTATATTGTTGAAACTAATAATAAAAACCTCAAAGTGTGGTGATTGCTATCTTAAAATGTTTATTTCTAGAAACTGTAATAATTTCTTGTACTTTTTAATGGTTTCTTGTTTCTGGTCACAGCATGGAGCTTGACTGAGTTCAAGAAGCATCTGTACGATGCGCTCAGTCCCATGCTCTGACTTGGCTGGCCCTCGTGGACCAGCCAGGAGTTGGACTCGATGATCCTCTGGGTCCCTTCCAACTCAGGATATTCTATAATTCTACCTGAAAATAATCACTTGCTGGATCATGTATATAATTTGCTGCCCTAATATTCCATTTCTCTTCATTCTGCTCTAAGTCCTTAACCTAAAATCTGAGAAGCACATTTAATCCCATTTTGAGACAGACTTTAATGCTAGTCTCTGGAGGAGAGGACTATTGGGGCACTGATTTTTTTGATACTAGAAATTATCATAGACCAAATCTGTGCCCTATGTGATATCCTTACTGCCCATCAGCACTGAAGATGACACCCACCCTGGTCATTAATGTTGAAAGACTGACCAGACAAAGACCTCAATTAGTAAATCAATGTTGGTAGAGTTGCCAGTTTGACTAAGTCCAAACCCTTGGTAGCCCACATCTTTGTAGGGTCATAAGCTTGAATATCGTTACAATCATGTTAACATAGACAGCACTTGGACCTGAATTTATAGAATGTGTTGGGTTGGAAGGGACCTTTAAAGGCCATCTAGTCCAACCCCCAGCAGTGAATGGGGACATCCTCACTAGATCAGGTTGCTCAGAGCCCTGTCAAGCCTGACCTTGAATGTTTCCAGGGATGGGGCCTCCACTATCTCTCTGGGCAACCTGTTCCAGTGATCTACGAATTCAGGTCTATTGCTGGGACTGCTTTGTCAGTTCAGATGTGTCATAAATATGGTATCTTCTGTCTGTTCCCTGGAAGGGTAGAATATTAGTGAAGAGGTTATTCTGCTGTTGGTTCTAAAACAGCAAGTCTGTCTTCATGTTTTAAATTATTGTAGGCTTCTTTTAGTGGAAGAATAGAAATCTGATTTTGGTTGCTTGAAGTAAATACGGCTTTAAGGGAGGAATATCCTCTCTGCAATGATAGCCCTTGTATACTAGGAAAATACCTGTAAGATTTTGTTTAATTAACTGTTTTCTCTCTGTTATAATTACTTTACTTTGTAGATTATAGTATTAATGGCCTGAGCAACAGATGGGAAGTACTTAACTACTGTGAGAAGAAGGTTTTGACTAGTAACAGCAAGGAGCTTGGAAGTAGAGATCTGTTAAAAGCATCTGTATGCTGTAGGAGTCTTGATTGTTTTGTGATGTGACACTGAAATGGTTTTGAAAGTCTTTAAGATCACATCCTCTTCAGGAGTAGAAATTCTGTGCTCTACTTGGCCACTACCTGTGCTCTGTAAAAGAAAATGCCAAAAAGCTTGTTTGATTTGTGTTAGCCCTTTTTTGAATTTTAACCAGTACTGCAACAGTCTGTGAACGTTGGGTGGCAGTATTTACCACAGAGCAGGGTAATATTATAATAACTAGGATTACTTTTTTATATTTCACTTTGATAGCAAGGAATTGAGGTATTAAAATAATAATGGAATTAAAATGCAGCAAAACTTGCAATAATATCCCACTTAAGTCTTACATTCTTCTTACTAACAAAGACAGCAGCCATTTATATTTAAAAGCTACAACATTTGATAAATCTTCATGTTTAGAAATACCAGTGAGGTGTAGGCTGAGGTTTCTAGGGTTCTTCAACTTAGTGTAAGAATCATGCTGCTTGCATAAGCACACTTTTAAACAGAATGGGTTGAACAGAACAACCTAGTTGTGTGAAAGCTGCTTCCATGGATAAATGCTTGTTTAATACAGCGTAAAGACCCAACCCAATGTATTTCCCAAATTGGCTTCTACTTAGATGTGGTTGTATCTTATAAAATTGGTGTCCAATGTTAATGCAACTGCAAATAATATACTATGGTGCACTTGCAGTGCTTACTGAAGTTGCAGATGTAGTTTGGAAGCATAGGTCAGTGCTTGCTTTGCAGTAATTTATTTATTTGTTTTAAGCATCAGTAGCACTCTCTGGTTATAGAAGCAGCAGATGACTTCTACAAAATTCAGTAGCTCTTCCTGGTGCTCTGAGTTTCCCTCAGTTCTGCAAAAGAACAAGCTGAGCGAATTACTGTGAGGGAAAGGATTTCCTTTGTAGGCGCTGCAGTCTTGATGATACAGCTCACTTGATAGTTATAAGTCATACCTAGATAGTGTGAATCTTTAGTTACTGGGTTTTTAAAGCTGAAGGGATTATATTGCAAGCCTTTTATTTTCTTTGTATGCTTGCCTGATCTGAAGAGTTTCTATCATCATATGGAAGCAAAACATATGTGAGAAATTGGCACTGAGAGGTCCCCAGGAGGAAGAATGCAAGGCTTTGCTATTACAGATTTGGAACAAATCTGACTAATTCTGTGGCACCACCTCCTTTCCTATGTCCTGCAATGAGAAATTAGTTTGGAGGGGGTCAATAAAACATCTGCAATATGTGCTGCAGCACTGCTGCTTGAGAATGGTCTTGCCCTCTCTGTGAACCAAAGGTTGGCTTCAGAATATTTATTTTACTGTTTATGCATCTCTGGATGTTTCTGCTTGGTTTCAGTGTGACTTGGAGGTGGAGGTTTATTTGTTTGGTGCTTTTTTTTTGTTTTCTGTGTGCTGTTTCTTTTTGTAGGCCTGTTTTATTGTTAGAATTTTGTTCTTAGCTGTGTACTAGGCTGCAGCACCCAAGGACTTTCTTGCGTGACTGCTCGTAAACAAATTTTGTTCTGTTGGAATCAGGGGAGTGAAGACTTTAGACTTTAGATGCTGATCTCCATAAGCTGCATTTGATGAAAGTAATGAGCTGTTGCCTGTAAGTGACTTGATAGCAGAGAGTATACTCAGCAAAGAAATTACCAATTAAGGTCAGGCAGTCATAACATTTAAAAAAAAAAAAAAACCCAAACATATTGTACTTGTCATACATACTTTTCTTTTCATAGCCACTCTCTTATCATGTTACTTTAACATTCAACTCCAATAGGCTGTCGTTAGCCCCTTCTGGACTTAGTACTGATTTCTTTTGCTTTTTTATTTTTGAAAGGGTTGAGCTGATAGAAGATGAGAGTGCTTAAGAAATAATCCCTGAGAGGATTCACCAGCTTTAAGATTGTAACGTGGGGAATGGAAGACAGTAGTGGAATTTAATTAGTGTCATAGTTTGTAGCAAAATGTAGGTGTATTATCTGCATCAAGACATTTTCTTATGCAAAACAGAAAAAATTATAGATAGGATGCTTATTCTTGTACAAGTAAATCCTTAGAGATTTCTAATGCTTTATATTTAAGAAATGTTCTTTGGGTATTGGTTGATTCAAAAGTGGAAGTGTTTTTGGTTTGTTTTTTCTCTTTCTTTATCTAGTTCTGCAAATGCTACTCTTGAATTTGAAGGCCGAGGAGGAGAAGAACTTGGCTCGGAGTTAGCAAATACACTCTACAGAGTATTTAGCAGTGATAAAACCATAGACTTGAAATCGCTTTGTATTAATCCCAGAGAGAACTGCTGGATTCTCTATGTTGATGTACTGGTAAGTATGGAAATGAAAGCTGAGATTCAAGGATGTTTTTCAAGGCCCTGACAGACTTAGCATAACCATGTCTATTTTCCTATTAAAAAAAGTTTCTCATAATGTGATACAGTGCTTCAGGATGGATCCAGAGTAGGATGGACATTTGCTTGTGAATCTGGCTGTAATAGTTAATTGCTACTTCCAGCTTGTTCTTTTTCTGCTCTTGTTGATGCCACTGCTCCACTGCAGAGCTCACTGAATACTCCCAAATCTGTCTCAGATAGAAATCAGTGATTTATACTGAGAAGGAAATAGCCATTAAGAAGGCTAAAGCATTTTCCAAGGTAGATGTAACAATAAACATCATTCAGATGAGTGTAAGCCAGCATGGGTGTATGTTAGCCCTAACATAACTGTCCATCCTGTCTACTTCTTTGCACTGTTATCACTACCCATTCAGTGGAATAAAATAGAGGCTTTTCTGGTAAAAGTTACATTTGGCCTAGGCATTTTTGATGGAAGTTGTGTACATATATTTAATGTAGAAGAGAAACCAAGTATTTCTTCCCATTAAAACATGGAAATTTAATTTTATGCATCTAAGTCTTGTGCGTGCATCAGCTCAATTTCCAAAGTATACTGTACTTACAGCATTCTGTCATGGGAATTTAATAGAAGCCTGCAAGTCAGACTCTCCTGAGCATTATTTCCAATTCTTAACAGTCCAGAGTTGAGTTTCTATTTGTCAAATTATAACTGAAAATATGTTGGGGGGGGTCTTACGCACAGGTGTTCATCAGTGTCTACAAAACGATTTGCAAACTGTCATGCCGTACTGCAAAAAAACCCACCAAACAAACAAGCTTTTCTTAAACAAACCAAGGACGTTCAGACCAAGACCTTAATAAATGTGAAATTTAGTCCATTAGGTGTTTCAAAAGCAACAGCATTAGCCTAATTTTAGTAGATACGGTACATACCGTGACTTGGCCCGCGGTCAGAATGATCAAATATGTACCAGCGCCGAGTGCTTTAACGGTCCCAGTCACTGGCTTGTTGGAGCTTGGCATAGTTAATAGAGAATGAAGTGCTAGTTCTGAGAAATCACGTTGGGGCCTTTAGTGACTAGGTAATTACAGGCAGAGGTACAGATTATTAAATGTTGTGCTTATTTAAGCAATGTACTGCCTAACTTTGCATAAACACTGCATAAACAAAGATTCTCATAAAGCTGCTCATAAAGTTCTGTATAGCTTTTGTAGGAGGTATAACTGGTCATTATTTGATTCTTCCTGGACAAGTTTGTTGATTGTCCACAGCTACAGAGAAAAACAGCCTTGGATTTCTTATGCTACTAGCCGTCCCAGAATTACAAAGGTGAAGACCTATGTTATGTGATGAATTTTACATTTAGCTTTGTTTACAGTGCCAATAAAGAATCAGGAATATTAGGTTCCTAATTAGGACTCTAAACTTAAGGACCCTTTTTAATGTCTTAGCAGTGATTTCATGTCTGAGCCATTGAAGAGCTGCTGGTATATTTAGATCAAGATACAGTCAACATCCACCTCTTATTCTGTTCCTCCTCCATTTTCTTTTCCATCCTACTCCTCTGTATTTTCACAGTTTTGAGGTATTTGTATTGTTTCCCCTTCTAAATAGCAGACATGTATATCACATGTGATAGTTTATATTTGATGTAGGTGCCTGATACCTACAGGATTTCCTGAAGCTGCTCTTGCTACATTAGTCCTGCAGAGCTGTATTTTAATGGTAAGTGGTGGAAATATGACACTTGTGCTAGTATAAGGCTCTACAAGTCATATTATTCATCAATTGAGGGAGGCAGATTCTAAATATAATAACAAGGCTTATTAAGAGACCTTTGTATGATGTTTTCCTTCAGAATTCCTGGAAATTGTTCACATTAGCTTTTGTGTTGCATAGTTAAGTTGAAGGGAAAATAAGCTTTAAATCTGTCAGAAGCCTGAAACTCCTGGTACCTTGTGGCCAGGTGGGAAGGGACTTGTTTTCAAGTTTCTCATTCCAAAAGACACAAAGCCAGAAGGAACATTGTGAACCCAGAGATACTCCAGTGCTGTGTAATTCAGCCATGTGCACTTTGATGGAAGCATCTGTATTCAGCTCCTGCCTCTCAACAGAACTGGAGATAGGCAACATCAAAAGAGAAAATGGCATGTTTTGCAAATTCATGCAGAGTTCATCAATTAAAACCTCATCTGAAACGTTTTCTGATGGTCACTGTGCTTGGGAGGTGCTGCAGTTGTGCACAGGCTAGAAAGAAAGTGACTATACACACTACAAAGATGCAGACATATGGACACAGATATCTGTGAGAGGTCAATAAATATATACTTGGCCCTTTCAAAATCCATGCGTTCTCTCTTAATAATAGAAGGCATTCAGCTTCTAAAGAGTAGCTTGTGAATGTGGAGAATCCACAGTACTGTGAAACTGTAAACCTGTTCTCACCCCCTCTGTCTTTCCCTCAATTTCTTTCAACTTCTGTGTCACTGATGTCAGAAATAAAGCTTCTAGACATTTTTGAGGGTCTTCTTGATACATGTATAACCTTCTCCACGTAATTTGCTCCAGTAGCCTGCAGGGCAGAGCAAGAAGAAACCAAGTCTGCCATCTCTTTGCCTTCCCTACCAATCACAGTATATTGTGTGTTGGGGGGAGCTGTGCGTTTGATTCAGTTGTAATTTTAGCAGTTCAGTACTGAGCATCCCTTGAAGGCTTTCCTCACCTTTTAGCTCCCCCATCTGGGGAAAAAAAAAAAAACCACAAAAAAAACCCCAATTTAGAAATCTGTCCTTTTGGAGGAAACACTTCTTTGAAGAAGGCAAGGTCTACAATGTTTCCACTTTTTTCCACCTCAGTTTTTCATGTGTGTATCAATAAAATAAAACCAGGCCTTTCTAAAGGCTTGTTTGCTTCCCACAACTCCAGTTGAGCAGAGTTTTTTAGGCCTTTGGGGAGGGGAGTGGGGAATAAAAATGGGGGGATCCCAGTGCAAGGTGCTCATTTTTTGTAGCTGAAAAAGTCTTCATTTTTTCATGGAGGAATTGTTGTACCATGCTTGACACAGGCTGCGTTCCTGGCGTGTTGGTGCCACTGTCTAAGGCTTTAGAACAGCAGCCTGAACATAAGCCTAGCAACAGTACAGGCACATCCCAGTGTTGTGTTTTAATAACAAAGATATGGTGGGGCTTATTGTGTTACCCAGTAAAATCCAATAATGACTGAAAGTGGCAAGTTAACCTCTCTGTATCCAGCAGCTGTTTGCAAGGAAATAATTTGATTGCCTTTATATTTAGCTTTCCATCCCAACTTTTTGTCATTCTTTTTACACAGTTCAGTCTGTCTTCATAAAAATAAATTGCCTTTCTGGAATATCTGATTTATGATTTGCTTCCAGTGCAGGAGTTTATCTCATTCTTAAATAGATTTTGAAGAACAATCAATGCAATCAGTGTTGCAAAACTTGTTTTGCTCTCATCATACAGCACAGATTGATGTAATGGGGAAGCACTCATATGCTCTTGCAGAAGTAGTGTCAAGTGCTTGCTGAGGATGTGTGTGTTGGTAGAACAGTAGTGGCAGCTCTGGGTGGAGCTTGTCAGAGAACTAACAGTAGACTACAGCCTAATAAACCTTTGAGTTGGTTGTCAGCCTGAAGAAGGTATTACAGGTTATGGGAGCCCTGCTTTTTTCTCTAGTATGCAGTGCTGCTGTTCTCCTGATCTTCATGGGAAGAAACTCAAATAGACTCCCTTCGCATGCTTTAATTCAAATAGTAGACATCAGGAGTTCCTTAGATCCTTTCCAGCTACAAAACAACCTGCTGATGACTCCTTTTCCATAGAGAATAAATAAGTGGGCCTTGGTAACTTCTCTAACTAGCTTATCATACCATGTTCTGGTGACAATTTGCGTTGCTTTTTTGAAAACAGTTCTACCGATTGGTTTTGTCCAGATGATTTTTAAAAAAAAAGACTCCTCTTTGAAATAAAGTCTAGAAAATGGATTGGCTTGAGATAGCATTAAAGACAAAATGTAATGTTTATAAAAGTATTCTGGTTATAGTCTAGTTCAGAGCATTAGCCCAACAAAAATAAGAACAGTAGTTGTTTCATTTCAGCTTCTATTATTAAAATTTGTCATTAACTTTTATTATGAAGTGCATTAACTCTTCTGTTTTGTATGTATAATGCAGTTAGCTGAAATCTTAACTTTCTATCTGTTGGTTCTTTTCATAGATAGGCTTTAAAGGCAACTTGGTTTTCTAAAAACCTGTTCTGGTTCTTAATTTTGTGCCTTTTCAAGTAGGTTTAAGTAAAATGAAAAGTTGGCTTAGCCTGATTTTTTCTTTTAAAAAGATTCTTTTCTTTTCTTCCCCAGTTACTGGAATGTGGTGGGAACCTCTTTGATGCCATCTCTCTCGCAGTGAAGGCAGCTCTTTTTAACACAAGGTACAGCACAGATCTCATTCCATGTGAATGGAAGTGGAAGAGAAGTGCTTTCTGTGAACTAAGGATTTTTAAGGCTTAACTACTTAAATAAGAAATAACTAGGGCGAGTTGCATTCAGACACAAGGCAGTCCATTTGCATGCGAGTAACATGAACTAATGACTTGAATTCAGTTTCTAACCAAGTGTTACATGGCTTTGCCTGCACAGACAGGCTTGCAATATAACTTTTGTTCTGGAGCCAGATCCAGAAAAAACTGTCCTGATAGAATGGTTTTGTTGCAAGTACTTGGAGGCCTTTGTGTTGATGCCTTGGGGCTTTAAAATAAGAAGTATTTGCTGATAGGCGATGATGTTGAATAAGAAATCCTCTGTCAGTGTCACTACCGATTTGTAATTAGCCCTGTCTTCCCACTTCTGATGTTCTTTCTAATTAACTGTTAGTCCAAGGGTCCTTTTAAAACAAAGAGGGAAAAAAATAGTGGTGGGAGATTGTGGAGAGTATGAAACAGTGCATCTTTAAAGGAACTTTGCCCCATACATTTTAATTCAGAAAATGGAAGAACAAAATCTAGTAGAATGAATGCATTTTAATGATTACATTCAATAATATTTTCCTAATGTTGTTCTTTATAGATGAAAGGGAATACAGAGTTGTAGAACCCTTGAGAAAGAAACTAGTGAACAGCTTTGCTAAAATCTTATGTAGCAAAAGCAGCTGAAAGAGGTGCAAAAGTTAGGCTCATACAGGCATAAATCTTTTGAAAGTGGATCTCAAATTGATCTTCAGCTGTAAATTAGAGATCTGCTAAAGTCATTCACATAGTTCTGGCTTATTCATCAGGGAATGAGGGCACAGTGCTAGGGCTGGGAAGGTATGTGCAAGACAAGGACAATGCACTTTTGAAGACAGACAGTATGTCTGGGTTTAAACACTTTGAAAGGGGATGAGTCCATCTAATTCTACAGCTTGTATGTACTGATGAGAAATTTCCCTTGTGGATCAAGTTCTCAGTGGTAACTTTCAGCAGTAGTTTGTTTTGCAGCATTAAGAAATACTGTCACAAATGTAGTGGCTCATGGAAGGAATTCACAACAGTATGTTGAAGGGAAGAAATCGTTGTGTCTTCGTGTGTGAGATGCAAAAGTCTTAGGGTTAAAACAGTTGCTTCCATGTGAGATGGTTTGCAGATCCAAGGCATGTACTTTATTTACAAGATAACTGAGTCTTTTTTTTTCTTACTTCAACCAGAATCCTAGTTCTGAATTAAAAGGGAAGATCATCTAAAAAGTAACTAAAATAACAAAAAACATTTGCTTTGGGAACACAGGCAACGTGGGGAGTGTAATTGTTTTAATGATTCTGCTTTATTCTTCTGAAACCCATATCTTTCATGTAGTTTTTAATTTGTGGACCAGCATCCACAGTCTTGTGAAAGTTGTACATCAAATGAAAATGTGTTTAGTATGACACAGTGCAGAGCCTGTTGAGTTTTAGCCTGTGAAAGCCTTCTCTTGTTGATTTGAGTGGGGAAAGCGAGTACATCTAATCTCATACGAGCTCAGAAAGTCAAGAGGTGAGATTCAAAGGGAAAACCAGTTGTCCTCATTCACTAGTCCTCTCCCTTTCCTTTGGTACTTACAAAGTTTTGTTTGGATTGACACAAGGTTGCTTAGAGTAGCTGCCCACTCTCCATTAAATATTACTGTCCCAGCGAAACAAGATGTCAGGTTGAGGATCGCTTCAGATTAAGTGTTCTGAACTTGGCTTGATGTGTGTGTCCCTCTTTGGGGCTTACTTGCCTTTTCATAATCTGTTTACAACCAGGTTTTTGTTACAAGTGTTTTTAGATCTTTGTCAGCCCTGACTGCAGCCTTGGAACAAGAGCTCAAGCTGCTGATTTTTCTTCTTTGAAGCTACAAACTTTTAGATGTTCAGATTGGTGTTTGAAAACCTCATAGCTTCATCCTTAAAATCTTGCTCTAACCATTTTTTTTTTTAACAGCTGTGGACAAGTTTTTCTTTAGGGCTACTAAATGCAAAATTGCAATTTAAGGAATTTTGTGCAAGAAATATGGGATTTGAATCTTTTGTATGTCTGACCTGACTCATCATGTCCCCTTTGGGCATGGAACATTGACAGTATGACTGTTTTGGGAGGGGGAGAACGTTTACTGCTTGGAGTTCTGCATTGTTCACTATGTTCTAAAAACTGTATCAAGATCATGTGCAAAAGATAGCAGATAAGAAACTTTCTTAACTGTGTCTCCAAAGTGCTTAAGGCTGGACTTACCCAGGATACTGCAAAATGTGCCAGTAACTACTGTGTCAGGGTGTAGCATTAGACTTCATCTTGTGGGATGTGCCTGCTTGCAACTGAGCAGCAGAAACCAGGCAAATGGCAAAAGCAAGGGAGTTTAGCCTCTAGCTAAAAAGAGCTAGAGGCAGCATGGCAGAGACAGAACTGATGCCTGCTTGCAAGGGTGGAACTAGTTTTACAGCTGTGAGATCTGTGTCTGTGGCACAGAGAAAAGAGCATTGTTCATTATGTGACTGTACAGATTTCTTCCCTGATTAGTTGCAGAAATCAAAACAGAAAAAGAAAAGTTGCAAAGTAAACATGCACAGCTAGTTCTTGAAGAGAAATCTCTACAAGCAAGTAGAGGAAATCTCCAGCTTTCTGGAAATATGCTAGGCTATGCTCTCTTTGCCTAGATTTTGTGTGTATGTACCCCCTTTTATGCAACTGCAATGCTTGTGCCTGGTCAACTATCTTTTTGCCTCTGTAGTAGTTCTGATTTGTACCTCTCTTGTCTGTTCTTGGCCAAAACAGCTCCTTGCAGGCATTTTTCAGCTATTAATTCTGGCAAGTTTTTCTTGCAGACTAAACATTGCTCTGGTTCCGTAGTAGCTATTTTGGGTTGGAGTTAAAATTGCTCAATCTCACAGATTTTCTTGAAATCTTCCTTCTTTTTTAAACACTGCTCTGGCACATACATTTCTTGTCTAGGCTCTTGTCCAGTGTTGTCCATTGTCCTGTGTAGCTGGAGGGTTAGTCACCTTGTGACTTTATTCCATCAATTTTTAATGGAATATTTTTAACCTCAGAATAGGCTTTGATGCATTTCCAGTGAGTTGTTATGTAACTCTGCAAAGCATTTTGAGTTTCATTTCAGGATAAAGCACTCATGGCAGCTCTGCTTACTGGAAGTTTGAGTTTTAGCTTGGATCAGGCCAATGTTCTCCTAGGGAATTTGTTGTTCAGGGTTGGCTGTTGTGCATAGCTGTAGGACAAATAACACAAATAACTAAAATACTCTTCCAGGGAACAACAGAAATAACTTTGCATTAGTAGGGGGAAGGTTCACTAAAGCAGTCCCTATGTCCTCCCTCTTTTAAAAAAAGAGATTTGATACAGAATACATAAAATAATGTAACCTCCAGAGGTTAGTTATAAGACACAACACGACTGTAAAAGTACTAATACAAAAACAGAATCATAGAATTATAGGGGTTGGAAGGGACCTCAAGAGATCATCGAGTCCAAAACGGGTTGTGGTCACAATCTGTGTGGTTACTGAAGTTAGCTTTCTAGGGACAACTTGAAAATATTTTATGTTTTCAAGTGGAAGTGTGTTAAAGTGAGAGCAGTATGGTTAAGCTATGTCTAGGTTATACTGGCCAGTTAAGCAAAGTCTTAACTGGCCAGTACTGCATCCCTGTGGGATTCAGCATAAATCAGGGTATATAAAACAGCAAACTTCTTGGTCTCTTGAGATACCATCTTCTACAAAATTGTTTTAAATTACTTTATTAATAGTGCTAAGAAAGCTGCATTAAATCATCCTGTAAACCCACCATTAAATAGCTCTAACAAATACAATATAAGTATCGCTGATAAGGAGCCTGCCTACTTCATTTGTGAGAGCTCATCACTCACAATGGAGGAGAAAGCATTTCTTGGACTTCTGCCTGGGTTTTTATCCCTGGTCATTGCTTTTGTAAAGCTGTCCTTAGAACAGCAGAGTCTTCTGACCTCTTAAAGAATGAGAATATCTCACCAGTCTTCCCATCTTGCTAAAGAGAAAGGGCTCGACTGATGTCATCTTTACCCCAAGTCTCCTTAGTTTAGTGTCATTCTTTGTGAACAGCTTTGCTACTTGTATTTGTTACTGATGCCACAGCTTTGCCAAGCAGTGCAGTTGCTGTAATTGTTGTCTGCAAGGTTTGGACCCCACAGCACAGAAGGATTCAGTCTTGGTAATTTATCTCCTGTACTTCCAGACAAAGAATTGTTCAGAATTGCACTGTGCAAATTCCAAAAGGGTCTCTCCCCATATATTAGTGTAAAAACCTGTTCAAACTCTAATGGCTTGAATGATGTAAATATGGCTTGAATGATGTCTTCCTGCTTATGATGTTTTCTTCCTAGTTACAGTAGGGAGTTGGTAATACTTTGGTAACATTCTGGGTGGTTTTTTTCTCAACATTTAGTCTCATTTAGAGGAAAGGGCATGTCCTGGAGTTGAGACTTTATGACACCTGCATTTGCTATCTGTCCTGGCAATGATTTTGCACGTTTTGTCTCCACAGAATCCCCAAAGTGCGTGTTCTGGAGGATGAAGAAGGCTCTAAAGAGATCGAGCTGTCTGATGACCCTTACGATTGTATTCGACTTAACGTGGATGATGTGCCCTGCATCGTCACCTTAAACAAAGTAAGCCTGGCAAATTTCTGACCTTCTACCTAGAGATTGGAGTTTCTATTAACTCCACCTGCTGTTTATTTTTTCCCTAGAGGTGAAACCTGTGTTACTGAAATGGTTGGTGTCCTCTATGTTTGTTCACCCCTGGCCTCCTAATTAAGCAGAACTTTTACCAAATAAGGGTCATGTTTTTCCACCTCTCACAGATTTCCACTTGATGGATTCTTAAACACACTTTCTTGCATGCTGAAGACTTGTTTATTCATATTCAACAGCCAGAGCAGCAGATACTTAGTATGTTAAAATAAACAGGTATTGTGAGGCACAGAGGTTGTGTGATCTGCCTGGAGTTACACAATGTGTTGCTGGGGACAGAACTCTGTTTTCGTGGGCCCAATATTGTCCTTTCCTTTCAAGCAGGTTTTAGTTTTCCATATATAGCCCACAGCTAACACTGGATTTGCTGGATGCTGCATTTTCCAGTGCAAGAAATTAGCTTAGTTACCTGGAATTTTGTCTGACATATCTTTGAAGCTTAAGTTTCATAAATAGTAAAATGGCCCCCACTGAAGTGGGAGCTCACCTAAGTCTCAGCATGTGTTTTCACCTTGTAGGAAGGAAAATCCATGCTTGGAGTTTGGGCAAAAAGGGGACTCTGGACTTTCATATAGGTGAAAGGATGGTCAGAGAGGAAAACACTGTGAAATGGTGACCTGTTTATCTCACCTATGCTATGCACATACACTTAATCTGGGGTCAGAGGCTGTTTCAGTACTGTGCTGTCAAGTCAGTCAGCTGATGTTAGGGTGGGAGTCTGTAGCTAGTAGCTGTAGCTACTGCTCACAGTTTAATGTCTTAATAAAAAGCTTGGACAACTGCTAACTCAAATGTTTTCTTGTCACTACCTTACAGATTGGACATAGGCATGTGGTGGATGCTACCCTAGAGGAAGAAGCCTGTTCTTTGGCCAGCCTGCTTGTTTCTGTGACCAGTAAAGGCGCCCTCACTTCTGTGAGGAAAGTGGGGAAAGGTAGCCTAGATCCTGAGAGTATTTTTGAAATGATGGAGGTAAGGAGTTTTGAGCAGTTAATTACTGATGACGCTGAATGATATTGGCACTTGAATATGTGAAAAGCTTCAGTAAGGACTTTCAGAGAAATCTTGATGCTTTTATTAGGTGCACAAGGGACTTCCTGAAGGTCCTTTGAAACACAGTCTGAAATTAATGGAAGTTATCTAAAACTTTTAGATGCCCAAAATTTATGATACTCACAGTTGTTTCAGGCAAGTACCTCCCAGCTGTAAGATTATAAAGCTTAAGTTGATAAACTTCTGAGAGTATTTTTAGCAACCACATTCCCTCTCAGTGTTTCCCTTAAAGACTGAAAGAGCAAAACTTGTAACATGGCAAAGTCCCTACGGAAGGAAGCGATGGAATTTTGAATTGCTGGTGCCTGGTGTTCTAGCATAACTCATTTGTTTCGTGATAAGCCTACTCTTCTCATCTTACTGTGGTTTTTCTTTGTCCCTTTATTTGTTTTCTGGTCTGCCCCTACTCCACAAAAATACTAGTATCTGGATGTTGTTTGTAAGAATTCCATTTTAAACCTTTCTTCAGGCTCTTAAAACCCTCTTCCAGTATAAATTCTCATGCCTGGGTTTAGCCTCTAGCATGAGGCAGAACTGGGGCTTGAACTTGGAGTCAGAATGAGAATTAAATACTTTGAGCTGGCTCTGTTTCCTAGAGCTCCAGAACTCATCTCAGCGTGGCTGTAGTGAGGAATGCAGAACTTGGAGCCAAGTTTTAAAACAGTTGGTCTCAAGCAGAAACTACGTATGCCGAGTATATATGGCACTTCATAGCTTCAGGGTGTCGTGCCAGAGTGCTAATCTTGGTGGTACTGGTGGGCTTTTTATTTGCATCCAGAGAGGTCACTTATCCCCCTTATCATCTGTGTAGATGTGCAGAGGTGGAGAGTTATCTCTAACTTGGCATCCTAAAGAAAGCAAACTTGTTAGGGACATCTGATGTGTCTTCCTTGATGGATTTTGAGTCCAATCCTAACTAAACATCATAGAAGACTTGAGATTTTGTGTCTAAGGCTGTTAGAAAAAGATGTGTGCTGAAGATTAGATAAATCTTTATGGTAGAAGCTGACCTGCCTGCAAATTATCTGCAGAAAGCTTTTATTGGAGCCTCTACTTTGATCACAGATGTTGCTCTACACTGAGTCTTAAATAGCAGCTCCATTGTATAGCCTACAAGGTAGTCATTGGAAATCTTCATCCTACTCTGCCTAAGAGCTTTAGCAATCTTGTCCCTACTTTGTTGGTGCAAGGAGTTAAAAGCTGATCTCAGAGTGATTTGTGCTGTATCTCACTTGCTTTGGAAGAAGTAACTCCTGGGTGGTGAGCAGTTTGATGGAGTGAGGATTAAAGCTGACCAGAGGAAACCAGGATGTTTTCTGGGAGATCAGAGGTTATTTGGCCCTGCCTCAACTCAGCAGCCTGATTAGGAGACCAAGAAAAAAGCCAGAAAGGCCCGGGAATGTCAAGTGGAGGAGCTGCATAACCTTTGCTTGATGCCTCCGTTCCCTAATGATTTGTCTGCTGGTCAGAGCATTCAGCTTGCCCTGCCTGTGGTAGAGAATGGATATTCCTAGGACATATATCTTAGGAAGGCAGCTTTGTGGGAAAATTTTTGTGAAGCTGCCAGCGTTTGGCTTTTTTTCACTGAGTGTATGACCTGATCCATAAGATAGGCAAGCAGGAATAAGATGTCAACACTATTGTGCTGTTGTGCTGGTACCAAACCTCTGCACAGTTCCTGTTCACTTCGACCTGCTGTGAGTGATGCCATCCTATGTTTGAGGAGAAGAAGGTACAAAGTGTCTCACCTCTCAGGACTCCAGACTGCTGCTGTGATCTTTGTCCCAGTGTGGAGCTGTAGAATTCCTTTGTGTGCCCCCTTTGTTTAGCATGACTCATACTGTCTGGGATTGACAGCAACCCTGCTGCATCAAAACTTTTCCCAAATTTCCTCTTGATCCTATGGGCCATATTTTGTCACCGATAGGTGAAAGAGCTTTGTGGTCAGCTGTATGGCAGGCACAGGCTTTGTTGCATTGATAGGAGCAAATAAACTCAGTTTAATGTCTTTGGCTCTTCAGAGACTGGTGGGCTTTCTTTGTCCCTGTGTGGAGTCAGTATTTCAGGTCATTTGGAGAAACCCTGGGAAAGCTCTAATAGGCACCACTACCTTAAGATCTTTTATTTTAACATTGCCCAGTGTTTTCCCCGTCCTGCAGCTTCCACCATACAACTGTGCACATGGGAAGAGTAGAGGCTGCTATCAGAGCTAATCCTGGTGGTTTTACACTGCTGGAGTTTTGTTTCTGTAAAGAAAACCTTCTGTTAACTCCTTTAAGGTCCTTGCACAGTACAGAATTGCACATCAGAATGAAGAATCTGCCCACAGACTGATTTGGCAATGCAGGCAGTTTGCATTTTGGGCTTCTCTGGCCATATGACAGGATGTTGAGGCAGGCTAAATTCAGGCTGCTGGTTCTGAGCACGTTCAGAGGAGTGTATTGAACTTTGTATAAGCAGGCTGCTTCGCCACTCAAGTATCTCTTGTCACCTGGCAGCTAGAATATTGCATGTGCTGGCCAATTTGAACGTGTGCTTGTTCCTGATGTGAATTTAATTTGTGCTTCTGGGTGATCCAGCCGTGCACAGGTCTGGTGTTAACAATCATGGAATGCTTCTCTGATGAATGGGAGCACTGCCTTTTTATGTGTACATTTTCTCAAAACTTAATCAGATCAAAGTGAAGCTTCCACCACCACTATTTTTCTTAACTAAAGCCATGTGTTTATGGTACCAGTTGGCATATATTAATCATTTAAGGGAAAATATTTGTCAAAAGGAGGTGTTCTGTGAGAGTTGTCTTCCTGTTAATCAGCATATGTCTCAGATCTGATTTGCTTTCTTTGCATTGCAGACAGGAAAGAGAGTAGGCAAGGCGTTGCACGCTGCCCTTCAGAAGATCTTGGATGAAGAAGAGAGTTTGGGGACGTCACGGGAGAAAGTTGGATTTCTAGGATGAGTTTTTATTAAATGTTCAAAACTGTTTTTAATTGATTGTGCAATCTTGTCAGTTTGTATATAGGAAAAGGAGATATTTTTTTTGTTACAGTACCTTTGTCCTTCAGGCTGAGAGCTTTAAAAATGTACGAAGCATGAAGAGGCTACAGTTAAAGGCAAATAAGCATATTTGAGATGCTTTCCATACAGGTAACCTCCACACCTAGGAAAAGAACCAGGAAAAATTGGTACAATTGCCTGGGAAGTGCCTGAACCTGTTCTTAAGTGTGACTCCTGTGGGTTCCATTTAATTCTGTATGTGTTCCTCTTCTGCAGACTAGCTGCTGTGTTCTAGAGTGTATATGGGGGTGTCCTCTGTATAGTGGAAGCCAGGTTTTGGGCCAAAACCTGGCCTCTTGACTTAACAAGATGAGAGCAGCACTCGGTGAACTCCTCCTTCAAATTATCTTATTTCTCTTTGAATAAAACATGGTTAGATTTTGCTATAAATACAACATGGTCTCAGGTTGCCAATTCTTATTTGAAACCATGACTTCTTGGTTGAGAGCTCTGCCAATCCCTTCTGCCAACAGGTACAGTGTAACTTTGCCAAAACTTCTTATGGTGGCTAAGGAGAAGGGGCATGGCTAAGGTAGAAGGGAACATAATTTTTAAGAGTTTGATAATTCAGCTGGAAAAGTGTAGTGGCTGTGAGTAACAATCCTTTACAGGGAAGGGTGAAAGGTGGTAGATCAGGTATGCAGTCAGGTTGTATCACCAGGTCTTCAAAAGCAGTGTATTCCCTTCCTACATCAATGTCTGGCCCAGCAAAGAGTAAGAGCTATTAGTTTCGTAGAATAGGAAAAAACAACAGATGGAAGAAGTCAGAGGAATAAAGCTGATTTTCAAGAAGTTGTATTTCAGCTGCAAGTGTTAGAAGAACAAACATTATGGGAAAAGTTACTACAATAATCCAGGAATTATCTTAGCTCTTACTCAAGCAGCATTTCCTGAATTTCCTGTTTTAATTTCCTAATACCAAATTGAGAACGTTTTCTTGACTGAAATGTGCCTGGTGGGAAGAAGAGGGAGGCTTTTTGCTGAAGGAGACCTGTAGATAGAGGACAACACAGTATTACAGCTCACACTAATAACCACAATCACATTAAAATACAGGGTGTACTTAAGGTCCCCGGATCCCTTCAGCCCTTTTCCTAGAGCTCACTCACATAATTATCCAAGGTGACCACAGTGCTACTGTGAATTTCAGATGTGTGTAGCCACTACTCTAGCAAGCAGGAAAAGAAAGAGGAAAACCAGTAAGTTGTCACATACAATTTGCTCAAGATGGGGGGATTTTTTCAGTACTTTAAGTAATGGGTTAGGGCGGTTCTGATAGCGCTACGTAGCAGTACAGGCAAGAAGTGACAATGATGATACACATCATCTTTAATCACTCTAGTAGGGTTATTCTGTGCGAAGCAAAGACTAACCTGACATCAGCTTTGCAGTCACTGTGACCCATTCATTGCCATGCAGAGCTATTTGTAAGAATATAGAAAGAAAGAAAGAATATATGCCATTTATAGTAACTTAGGCTTAGCACAGACAGGGTACTTTTGGTCCTGTATTGTTTCAGGAAATGGTTAATTGAAATGAGACTTTCAAGTCTCAAACCACAGCTGTCCTCTCAATAGCTGTTGCCTGTTTTACTATAGATTTGTGGCTGGCTATCAAAAGGCTGCCCAGAGTTACTTCCAGGGTGAGTTTTGTAACATGATAATGATAGTGTATTTCTACATAGGCTTCCAGTTGAAGGATCTCCCAAGTGTTTTGCAAGTTACATCAATTAAAATGCTTCTTGTCCCTTCCCCAAATCCTTTTAATTTTAAATTGATTGTGAGAGCTGGAGCAGGGGGAAGGAAACTCACTGTCTTTCAAGCACATTAACTGACACCTCTGTGGAGGTGAAGACATTTGCATTCCCTCTCCACTTTGTACTAAGGATGGCAGATATTTAGCACATCTGAGGTCTGGGCTGTGTGCTCAAGAAACCTGAAAAGCAAACTTGCCACCTGAGCATCTGTGTCCACTGCTAGCACAGGGAAACCTGTGGAACACCAGTGCATACGAAAATGTCTACCCTGATCACAACACACTTGGTACCAAGAACTTGCCAAAAGCACAAGTGTGGACCATCATGGTGCAGGTATCTGCAGTGCTTCCTCTAACCATGCACATCCTCCCCCCAGGGCACCTGTACCTGCGTAAGCAGCCACCAAATGAATGAACCAGGGGTCTTCAAGGGGCCCTACTCCTTCCACACAAGCTACCTCCCATCTGTTGGCACTGAAAAGCAGTGGGGTGGAGTGTGCTCCCAGTTCAGACTGGGGCTGCCTCTACCCCTGAGATACAAATAAAGTTAGCCAAAAGTATTATGCAGCTGCTAGTTGGTCTCAGCTGCCCCTGGAGATTTGCTGCTACCAACTCATATCCCAAATGGATAAACAAAGCTCTGACGGGGGTAAAAGGGCCTGCAGCTCTCCCAGTTGATACAGCATCTGCCAAGAAATCTTTGAGACTCTGGTTCTCAGGCATGCTGAGGGCTATGCTGCCCACTTCTGTTTTCTTAGCTCTCTTTAACCCCTCCCTTCCATCCCAAGCAAAAATAGCAGTTAGACTTTTAATAGAGGCTCCAACTGAGGCTGCTCCTGTTCCCATCTGGGCTGGTGGAAAGTTCCATGTGTTGCTGTGCAGATATTGCCACGTTTTCATTGACTCGAGTCCAGTAGAACTAAGAGGAAACATCTGTGGAGTGGGATAGCTCTCTGTTTGTCCCAGAAATTAATTGCTTCTGCTGGGAGTGTCGAAAGGCTGAAAGCTGTGTACTGGAGATGAGGACTCTAGCAATTCCTGCTGGGCTTTTACTTGTGATGCCTGAAGTATATCCAGCCACAATTTACCTTTCCCCCCACCCCCCACCCCTCCATCCACGCCACGTATCCCAGTCCTGTTTGGCAGGGAGGGTCCCCTTGAAGCAGGGGTGGGCAAGGCTGTAGGTGAGTGGACCTGGTTGGATTGCTTCTTGTGTTCCTCCAGATCTTTGTTTATTCTCAGGGTGATGCACAGCAGAGGAACCAAGCCCAGGAATCCCATCAGCCAACGTGTCGCAGTGACAGTGATGGCTGAACATTTCACCTCTGTAGTTTGGGGAGGAGAAGGGAGCCTGTTCTGCTCTGGGGGTGGCCATTGGGGCAGTGAGGAGAAGAGGGGCTATGCCACCTACTGTTAGGCTTTATGACAACTTGCCTCAGCGCAGCCTGCTATAAAGACAAGTTGGTGGGAGTCAGAACTCAATTGTGGCTCCTGGGAGATTGGAGTGTGCATGTCTCTTTTTGTGGGACTTAGCACCTTGATCCAATGTAGATAATATCTCAGGGAGCATCTGCATTTTCTCTGTAAATGGTAATTAACTGGGATTTGCCACCTTCTTCAGGACTGCCTCCAACCTTTGTTTCAAACTCCAGCAGATGCCACTGTCCTCCTCAGCAGAGGGGTGCTCCCCAGCCCTGCTGTGCCACTGGAAACCCTTGCTGCAATAATCAGCTGGGGATCCCCAGAGCAGGGGGAAGAAGTCAACATGACTTGGTACAACCTGAGAGGAGAGCGCTCTGGTCCTTACCTCAGGGCCTGGTTCCCTCCTTTCCTTTAACACGCTTGAGCAAAGCACAGGAGCCCGCCTGCAACTGGGACCAGAGCTCCTCAGCTGTCAGTCTCCCTGCTGTAGTTCCTCCCTGCTCGCCAGCCCTTCATCTCCAAGTATGTCCCCACCGGTTCACACTTCCTGCCAGTGTGAGGCAGCTGTTCCCCGGAAGGTAAAATGTGGATGATGCTCCTGTTAGCTGTGCCTCGTTGAGGCCAGTGCCAGCATCTGGTTTCAGGCTGGCACTTCTGATGCCTGGTCCCTCTGTTCCTTTTCCATCAGCGAAGCCTTGGCCTCCCAGTCACAGCGCTTGGCCACGCCAGGGCACTTCAGTACCCATCTCTCCACAGAGACACCACAGTGCCTCGCTTCTTCCTGGGATCAGCTGCATCTCTAGCTATGCAGTAACAAAGACCTTATACAGTTCCTGCAGAACAACACTGGGATCTTAAACGTGCTGCCATTAATGACTCCCAGGTGATGGTTCCAACCTTGGTTTCATCAACTGGAATGCTTTTTAATAAGGTTGTGGTTATCTTGCAGGCTCTATGAACATGGCTGGTGGTATTCTGTTCTCAAGGTGAGGGTAGGACTAACAACACGGGCACCCCTGAGTTTTCATGTCTGTTTGTAGATCAGATTTGATCTCCCTGGCTTAGACAGAAGGTTGTAGTTACGGCGGCCCCTGAGCTAATACCTTGACGAGGGAAACCATCTCAGCCACTTTCTGAGCTACAGGGGCCCTCTTCCACCCAGCTGGCATGGTGGGGACAGCAGCTGTGTGTTTGGGCATTGCAGGTAGGCCAAGCCAGTAGCGGCAGGCCTTCCCTTCCAGAGGAGCGCACTCGCCACGCGTTCTCACTGTGGTTTGGCAAACAGTAAGTTCAGGGTTGGAAACCTGCAGGTTGAAAAGTGACAATTTAAGTCCTACTTACCTCCTTTTCCCCAGAGTGGGCCCAGTTTCAATCTGATGGGACTTTTCAAGGGCATGGATTTCTTTCTTCCTGCTGGCTGATCATGAAACTTTTTCTCTAATTGGAGAAAGTTAAGACATCCATAAGGCTGATGCTGGATTTCTCTTAACATCCCTTATTCACCATCCATAGCCACAGAGAAGCAAACCAGTCACTCAGAAGATGAGAACAACATGCAAGAAGCTCCTAAGCTGGCAGAACTGCTGTCTACCTGCCAGTCCTGAAGTTCTAACTTTCATTTCAATACTGCCTTCACTTGAGCTGGTGCTGAGACGGTTGGTTTCATGCAGTCTGGTCAGCAGTCCTACACAGCTAGGAATTGTCTCCCGAGTTTGGGTGT
Organism: Hypotaenidia okinawae; assembly: GCA_027925045.1. Lineage (NCBI taxonomy): Eukaryota > Metazoa > Chordata > Aves > Gruiformes > Rallidae > Hypotaenidia > Hypotaenidia okinawae. The sequence goes on along the minus strand of BSDF01000002.1, from coordinate 48,339,034 downwards.
TAGGTTTAGATGCTTGACTAAAGTTTTTCTTTGGCCGGTTGGACTCTGGGACATGGATGATGGGCAGAAAAAGCGGTGAAGATTTCATTTACCCCTAGCCCACAGGAGCTCTGTGCTCCAAGCAGAAAGGAGAGCGAGTCCTTTGGTGCAAGCTCTTACTGGAAACGGGGATTTTGAGCAACTGACAGGAATTGAACTAAGTTCTTCATGTTTGGATCCAGTTTAAGGCCCAGGATATCCTTTAGCACAAATCCTTCTGTCCTGTGACCCTTGGTGAATGTGGGGTAGGGATGTGAGCCACGTCTGCCATGGGATGTGATGGGAAAGGTCCCTCCTTAGGCTCGGAGCCAGTTTCCTAAAGTTGGGGCTGGGGATAACGCTTTGGCAAAGCACTGACTCCTTGGCTTTCCCCATCATTGTCCTTTATGAAAACCGCCCTTTCCTGAACCATTATCGCATTTCTTCTCCATTGGTCTCAAAAACAATGATCCATAGATTCAGCTCTTTCCATTTGAACCTGCTCTGATGTTTGTGCTGGTGCAATCAGGACCGATGCCAGCCTGAGTTTGGGCAGCGACTAATTAATGAGAGATTTTCTTCTGCTAGCCCCTCTTCCTCGCAGCACGTCTCTCACTGCCCAACACTGCTTCTCTCCTATTCTTCTTCAAGGTTACTGTGGTGCCGCTGAGACATGGATCCTCCCCCTGCAGAGTGGATTCAGGTGAAGGCAGCAGCGATACGGAACCCTGCCTGCTGCCCCAGCCACGGGCCAAGCCACCGAGCTGCACGGCCCTGCGTGTGAAGACGCTTTTGGGTCTCCCCTGGGCTTTCCTGCTGCGGGTGCTGGCAGGGAAGGTAGGAGCCTTCCTGAAGGAGATGAGGGGCTACAGGCAAAGAGTGAGAATCGTTCATTGTTGTGGTGGCCTGCCTTTGAGCCTGTACCTTAGCCCTGAAAAGCCAGGGCTGGTAGTTGCCTATCTTGATAATAGCCATGTGAATAGCGTTCTCTAGTCCACCCTTCCACGTTCCAGCCATTGTGCCGTGGCGCTGCCTCACCTCTTGGCTGGGCGATACTTGCTCATTTCCTAGGAGCCAAATCAAAATAGCCTCTGATCTCGCTGCCCGTTTCCTTGCCTAGCTGGGCACAAAATCACAGGTCTGCACCATTGCCAGGAGCATCCAGCTTCCTTCCAAGGGCTTATTCCAGCCACTGTTTTGCTAACTGAAAGCCTTCCAAGTTCAGCATCTCAGACTGCTTATTGGGTTTCCCAAAGCCACGTAAACTTTTTCTGACTGCTTTCTTGCAGCCGTGGGATGGTTTCCATAAGCATACGTTCTTCTGCCCTCTTTTTTTCACCTCAAACCAGTTTCCTTACAGCTAACAGGAGCTACAGTCTGTCTGACCTGGAGACCGAGCTTGAAATGGGGGTGTGAAGTGCTTTTACTGGGAATTAAAATCCGTAACTGTACAGATTGAAAAAAATCGTGGACAAATCCCTGGTTTCTTGGCATAACTACAGCCTCTCTCCTTCTCATTAACCCTTCCATCAATCTGCCTGCGCTCTCTTTCCCGTGCTGCCCACTCCCATGCTCTCTGATGGGCTGTACATGCCTCCTGAGCCTCCTGGCTGCTGCTCCTCAGCTCTGACATTTGCAGCTCACTTTCAGCCCTGAAGGGGAAGGGTTCCTGCCGCCAAAGCCTCGGCTGGCACCTTCTAGTTCTGTTAGTTCATCTAATGAAAAGGATTACCTCTACCCACCTCCCACGCCTCCCTTTACATAAGAAGCGTGAATCATCGGGTTCTCCACACCATGGGATCTGCCTGAAGAGCCCAGGCTTAGAAAGGACCATTGATAGCTCCCTTATTTAATGGGAACCACAGCCCCTGCCTTTGGCAGAAGGAGGGGGGTGGGGGGGGGATGCTCTGTGCCCTGTAGCACCCAGGCTCTGCGCCGTGGCAGCAGCACTTTGCCCTGCTCATGTCGGATGGGTTCGTGAGCTTTTGCAGCGTCAGGGATTTATCTTTTCAGCTCACAGGAGGCAGAATTGCAAGAGAGTCCCCTGCAAATAGGTGTTACAGCCAGGGACAAGGTTTTTAAGTCTACTTCTTTTCATTTTTCTCCTTTCCAAGAAAACTTAAGGTGGCATATTGCTTGCTGACACGGGGAGAATCCCTCCCCTCCTTGGTTGCAGACCTTCAGCATAGGGACCTTCACACTCAGAGAGATGCTGACCTCCTGCCCTTCTTGTTTCAGCTGGGGAAATGAGAGAAATGCAAAGCTCCTATGGGTCCCAGCCACCCAGAAACCTGTGGCTAGGGATCAACATCAGACTCCCCATCAGAGCTGTCTGTTTCATACGCTGCAGCAGTGGGAGTATTGTGGGTTTTTTCCCCCTCAGCGTGGCAGGACATGAATCAAAGCAAAGGCAGGCAAGCAAATCTGGAGCCAAGGAAAACTGGGAGGTGCTGAGTTACCAAAAAAAGTGCGCTGGATAGGTCACTGCTACTCGAGTGTCAATGGAAGGGAACACACATGTGCATGCAGGTGTGTGGCACCTCTTGGGCTCCATCCCATTTTGGAATAGCCCAGGCAGGAGAACTGCAAATCCCCAAAACACGTATCCTCTGGCATAAATCAGAGTGAAACTGTGTGTGTGGTTAAAGGGGAGTTGAAAACCAAACCTGTTCTTCCTTGGCTTCAAAAGTTTGGAATGCAAAGGAGCTCTTTAACACAGTCACGGCCAAGCTAAATCAATGGCAGCTCTCTTTCCAGCCACACCCTTCTTTATCTTGGACCTTTTATGCGCCTGTGACTTCAGGGGCTCAGGTGGTGCTGGGTGGCATCTTGCCTTAATTTTTCAGAAAAGATTTAAGGTGAATGGCTGATGGCCAGAGCTCTTTGTTCTTCAGAATGCCTGTCCGTCCTTTCCCTCTCCACATGAATTTCCTCCTCTTGCTCCTGTTTCTCCTGCAGGACAGGCTCACCCACTTACGCTGGAGCCGCTGGACAAGGCCAGCACCCAAAAAATGAGGCAGTGATTTTGCTTTAGGTTGCAGGGCTGCCCTTGGAGCAGCTGGGCTGGGCTGAAGTCAGGCTGGGACCCTGACGGGCGCAAATGGATTTTCATGGGACATGTTCCCCCCACCTGAAGTCCAGCTCATCACAGTCATCTCTTGCAGCGCTGTGGTATTTAGAAGCCTGGACATTACCAAAGCTGAATGAAGACCCGAACTCCTAGTTATTTTTGATTGTCTAACCACACAGGTGGCCCCAGTGAAGAGCCCCCACATACCTAGCCCGACCCCTGAGCGATGAAGGTATGGTATGAAGCATCAACCAGCTTTTCAGAGCCACCATGCCTGATGAAACGTCTCAGTCATGTGACACAGATACTTTGGATTATCAGATGGCCACAAGGTACTTTAGATTGTCAGCTCTGGTGTGTGCCAGGTGTGTCAAGTGCAAAGAGCACCTGAAGGTCACAACTCTCCTAGGTGTGAACGCAGCCAGAGGGAAGAGAGGAAGCGGCCTGGCATCGGGCAGACACAATGCACTTGGTAGAGAGGTGTAGCTGCCTTCCTCTTAGCGGGACATCTGCAGTAAGCAGGTTGAACATCTTCCCAGCTTTCTCCATTCGTGCTTCTGCCCAGGCCTGATAACAGACAGTCTCAGGGGACAGTATGGCCAATGCAGCTGTCTTCACCTGTCTCGAGGACAGCGATTTATGCTGGAACTGCCCCAGAACCAGCAATTCGAGCCCAGGGCAGGGGGCTGCCCTCCAGCTGTCCCCAGCAGGGACCAGCCCGGGTCACGCCCCACCTGGAGAATTGTATCTAGTTCTGGGCTCCCTGGTATAAAAAAAGACAGAGATCTCCTGGAGGGCTATGAAAATGATTAAAGGCCTGGAGCATCTTTCCTATGAGGAAAGGCTGAAAGAACTGGGGCTGTCCAGCCTTGACAAAACAAGACTGAGAGGGGGGATCTGATTAGCGTGTATAAATATCTGAAGTGTGGGAGACAAAGGGAAATGGCCAGCCTCTTCTCAGTGGTCTGTGGGGACAGGACAAGGGGCAATGGCTGCAAGTTGGAGCACAGGAAGTTCTGCACCAGTATGTGGAAGAACTTTTTCACAGTGAGGGTGACAGAGCCCTGGGACAGGCTGCCCAGGGGGGTTGTGGAGTCTCCTTCTCTGGAGATAATTCAAGACCTGTCTGGACAGCTACCTGTCCTAGGGAACCTGCTTTGGTGGGGGGTTGGACTTGATGATCTATGGAGGTCCCTTCCAACCCCTATGATTCTGTGATTCTGTCACTGCCCCCTTTGCTAACACCAGGTCAGCCCCGGGTGGGTCTCACAGCTGGGGGGAGGGGAGGTACCACCAAGGTGCTCTGCATGGGCACAGAACAAATGTAAATTTGGGAGAACTTGCCAGAAACCTCTATGCAGGTCATCCATCATGTCGTGGTGGGCACTGGGGTGCTCAGGCACCCCACACACACTCCCTCCACCACTGCTGCATCCCTTGCAGGCAGCCCCATGGGTTGGATCTCCGCAATCCCCTCAGCCACCCAAACTCCATTTCCCACCTCTCATCGTCGTTGGTGCTGCTGACCCATGGCATTTTGTTAAAACCCATAGAAAATGGTTCCACAGCCCTGCCTCATGCTTAGCTTAGCGTACTTTCAGTAGGTTCATTCCCCCACTTATATGTTTTTTTTTTAATGTGAAACCAAGCAGCGTGCTAAGAAATGCAAACCCGCTGAGATGTTTTCAACCTTGGCTGGAGCTCCCAGAGCCCCCACCCCCCACCCCCCTCCTCCGGGGCCGGGAGGCTGCCTCTGGCTGGGGCTCAGCGGGCGGCTTTCTGGGACAGCCATTTCTGGTGTTAAGCCGGCTGGCTGAGGGCAGAGCGGAGCCTTTCCACCTCCGATCAGCACCGGCATGGCGCTCCGGGGAGCCTGCCTGCTCCTCTGCCTCCTCTCCCTCGCCCACATCTCCTGCCAGCAAAATTCCAAAGTCCGGCAAAAACCGGGGGCTTCCAAAAAAGGTAAGGATGAGCACCAGCACCTTCTTCACAGGGCTTGGGGAGGGGAGGGGGAGGATGGATGGATGCAATTAGTTTGGTGGTTTGGGCAGTTAATAGAGATTTAATGACTTTTTTGTTTAAAAAGTATCTAAAAATCGAATAAAGTCTTCCCCCATTCCCCCTCCCTCCCTCCGTGGGAATGACTGTGTAGCCTGCCTGTAAAACAGCAAGGCTATTGAAATGTTTTGATGGGTCCATACCTGGATGGGGCAGTTCAGTCTGAACTTCAGAGAGACAACATATTTTCTGTCTTACCCCTAAAGTTCACCCCAAAGTTCACCCTCTTTTGAACTCTCCCTTTCTGTGACCCCCCTTTCCCCCCACCCCTATTTATTCATTCATTTCCCAGAAGCAAGTAAGTGGCAGATGACCAGCGGTGCTGTAGAACCAGAGACAAGAGTAGGCAGATAATACATAATCCGTTAAATGCCAGCATCCATCTTCATTTTCCAGCACTTGCCCTGGGTGTATGTCAAGCCGTCCGCAAGCTGTGACTGCTCAGTCTTACCAGAGGGCAATGCACACAAAAAGATGCCTAAATTTTCTTTTCCCCTGTGCTTTTCCCCCTTCCTCCCCCCACATCCCTCCTCCCTCTGACTCAACACTTATTAATTCTAGGAGAAAACAGGGAAGGAAGGTGCTGGTGGTGTGAGCTCGCCCGATGTGTCTGACTGCAGTCTGCTTCTGGTGGGCACTCAGCTGCTTGGAAGGGAGCAGGGAGGAAGAAGCATCCCAGGAATTCACTTGGCCTGGCCACTCTGCACTCAGCTGGTGGCTGTTTCCATCAGACCCCATCCTTGAGAAATTTCACCTTTTCTTCCCATGACACCTTCCCATGGAATCACCACATGGCCATGTATTCACATCTCTGGCCTGTGGCTGTTTTCCAGAGCAAAAATTCCCCCTTGGGCTGGTATAGGGTACAGAGGTACCAGCAGAGAGGGAGATGAGTGTCTTAGAAATCTTATTTTCCTCTCTGTGTCACTTGGAGCCGCTGTAGGTAACCTGTTGGTGATGAGAAGGTGGAAGAAAAATTGCCTTTTTGACAGGAAAATTTGGCTCTGATTTAAAAATATTTTTCAGAGGGGAGCAATTTTTTTCCCCCTGAAAATCAAGCCCTCTGGAACAGCCAGTGACAATTTTTCTCAAGAGCTTTGGGGTATCTTTTCAAAGTCCCACTGTGGGTCAGCCACCCCACCTTAACTGGAAACTTCCAGCGTGTCTTGGTTAACTTTTTTCTGATTTTCATCAGTGCCAGGTGGTAGGGCAAGAGGGGGTGGGAAGTGCTAACACCCCCCCTCCTTTTCTCCCCCAGCCCTTCCCCACATCCAAGCATGCCTGCCCACTCACTGCAGGGGCTTGGGAATTGGCCACTCCTGCCCTGAGCAACAGGAACAATCCCCATCCCAAGCCCCCAGTCGTCCCCCCACCCTGATCCCAGCTCACCCTCTGCCCTTTGTCTGAGAGCGTTGTGCAGGGTGAAGCCACAGGAGGGTTGGGGTGTTTGTCTGTGTTCTTTCCATTTTTAAATCCCAGCAGCCAAACCACAAATGTTAGAAAAGAAAACGATAATTTGAGCCAAGCTTTTTCTTTCTTTCTTTTTTTCCCCTTTTGTTTTCTCTTCTTTGTTGTAATTACTGCTTGTATTTGGATCTGCTTCAGAAGAAATTGTTACTGTTTCACTGTGAACCCCCCCATTTTATTTAGAAAACGTTGAGACAGCATGTTTGCTTTGCCTGCCTTGGCTTGGGGTGTTTTTTTTTTCCCCTTGAATTGCTCCCCAGTGATTTTTCCAGATGTGGTGGCTCAGCAAACTCTTCCCTCAACCCTGACGTCTTGGGATTTGCCTCCTTCAATGGCCATCATTCAGGGCTCGCCCAGAAGGGTTTTCAGGGGAGGCAGGAGACACTGCAGGCAATGGAAGCCCCCAACTCCCCATCTCAGGGGTACAGGTTGGAGATCCACCAGCCCTGAGGGTGCTCCCCTCAGTCATAGCTGCAGTGGGATGCTGGAGGCATGGGAGGGAGCATCTTTGCATAGCTCTTGTGTAATTTTAAGGTAATTTGAGCCAGCCAACAGAATCTGGATGCTTTAATCAAGTGGGTAGCACCTGACGTGGGCAGCGCTCCTGAGGCTCCCAAAATTCCTGTGTAATCTTGGAGACTGATTGCTCTTCCCAGGAAACACCTGTGAACATTTACACTGACATCAGCCCTGTGCCAGCATGTTCAGTCCCCTCCTCCAGACCAGGGGCTGACTGCAAGGCACAGCTAAGCACCCCGGGCACAGATCCAAATTTCATGCAGGGGTAGTTAAATAATCAAAGTGAAGTTCAGAGCTATTCAGTGCATAACTGGAACAAAATAAAATGGGCAAGAGCTCCCAGTTTGCAGCATCAAATACATTACTGGGCCAGGCTTTCAAACCAACAGGCTATTGTGACCTGCATCCTTCCGTGAGTCTCCTTTTCACTTCCCCTCCGCCCGTGCTTGGTCCCACTGCTCACGGTTAGGCACCCAAGGACCTGCTCCAGCTCCCATTGGCAGCACTGGTGTTGCCTTTAGTCAAACCCAAACCCAAACTCTAGTAGCCTTGATCATGGGGTTCAGGGGACCAGGCTTGAGGAAATGACAGCGCAGGGGCAAAAACCTCTGGCAGTAAAATGGAAAACTTGTTGTTTATTTACATAACCAAAGTACAAATTAACAGCTCCCCGTTCTCCCTGTCACATCCCGATGAACACAGTGCTGCAGGAACATCTTGTGGCCCCAGGCTTAGAAACTAGGTGGTGAAAAGGGATGGGGGATTTATGTATTTATCAAGGAGATGTGTCCACCTTGGGTGACAGGGCACTCTAGATGGGATCCCACCAGCAAAACTGGGTTGGAACAATGCAAGCACCTGCCCCAGCAAGACTCATTGGCAGGGTCCTGCCATGGCTCTTGGATGTTACTTAAACCTAAGAGACATTTGTTCTGTTGCAAGAGAGGCTTGCATGGGGGTGAGAGGGTGCAAAGAAGCATGTTAATTAGCTATTTCCTACAAAGTGTTTTCATCAAACACACCAAAATAATAACTCAGTGCTAAGTGAACCCAGAACAGTTAATTGGTCAACACGTAAAGCAGCTTAATGCCCTCCTGATGCTCCTGGCTTTTTGTATTCAAGGCACCAAGTACTCTTTCACTGGTGGTTTTACACTGTATCCAAGCTGCCCCCCGGCTTACCTGCCTTGGTGCCCCAGCTTCACATCTCCTTGAGCCTTGAGGAAACCTGTCGTACTGCATTTGTGGGCAAATTGTGACCCCCCCACCTTTCAGCCCATGAGGACTACCAGATGCTTACGCTAGGCAAGGTAAAGCAATGGGAGCAGCAGAGAAAGTGTTATGAATAAAAAAGCCTCAGTGCCTCATCTCCTGCCACCTCTGCAGCACAAATGGTCCTTTTGCTCCATAACAGGAGAAAGCCAAGTACTCATTAATGGTTGGCTGGAGCTGTTGCAGAAACAGCTTTATTAGCATGCTGCAAACAATTCCTCAGGCAAGGAGGTGTCTTCTTCTTGCAGCAGGAGGCCAGCCTTGGCCAAGTTTTTGGGTACCTGCACTGAAGGCAGAGGCAGAGCAGAGGCCTGAGGGATGGTGTGGTTGGTGGGCTGAGGGATGGGGTGGCTGATGGTACAGGAGCAGGTATGGTGGAGGTACTGCAGCCCTCCCAGCCCCTTCCTGCTGAGCGTCAGCCTGGTGAACAAGGTGCTTTCCTGCCAAGGCGCCCATGAGAGCAGACTTATGTGGCACAGCAAGGAGTGCATACAGAGAAGATCATGCATTAGGGTGTTTAAGGAAACCCAGAAAGGTGTGCAGTGACAGTGAAGAGAGAGAGAGAGAGAGAGAGAGAGGGAGGAGGAACATGTTTTTGAAGAGTTAAAAAAAACCAAACCCCACAATAAATCCTATTTAGCAGCAGCCTTAAGTTCCCCACTAACCTCTCATGTGGCAGGACTCCTGCTCAGGAAGGGCAGCATCATGTGGTGCCCTTCTGCATTTTGGGAGCTTGACCCTAGCGCAGCACCACCCTTGGTGAGTACCCTACAGAGGGGCTTCCAGAGACAAACCTGCATCTTGTGATGCTCATGCATGTGACCCTCAGGCCAGCACTACAGCAGCAGCCCAAGGGGAGACCACCTCCCCACAAAGCCCCACAGGGTGCAAAACCCAGAAACCCAAACTGGGAAAACTGCTTTGCTGGTGGAACCAGACTAGCAAGAAAATGCTCACTCTGATGGATGTGCAAGGGGACAGATGGTGACTTTGCAGATACCTTTTGTTTGTCTTTCTCTGAGGGCAGAGAAGCGGTGAGATTTGATGACAGGAACAGCTTTGGCTGCCTCCCCAGGTGACACAGCCGATGTTTGTGCTCTTCCTTTGGTTTATCCAACAGATGGTGTGAGCCTCAAAATGATTGAAGACCTGAAGGCCATGATTGACAACATCTCTCAGGAGGTTGCTCTGCTGAAGGAAAAGCAAGCGCTCCAGACAGGTAAAGGACTTGCTAAAGAAGGCATGGCTTTTGCTTTGAGAAAGGAACTGCTTATAAAGGTCTACAATTGCTCCACACTCTTTAACAAGAGATGTCCAAGTGCCCTGTGACAAGGAGACCACCATGGGGAGAGAGGTTGGGACTTACAGCAGTTCCTCCAGGCAGATGAAGGTCCTCAAGCAGTTAGTGACATGAGTTGTACAGAGTGTGGCCTCTCTCTTCACGCGCTAGAGCTTCCCGTTTGTAAAGCTGTGGATATTTCTATGACACTACAGCAAATGTTAATTTCTCTTTATGAACCAGATGGTTGGTTAATGGATTGGTACTTCAGTCAAACGTAGCTTACCCCTTTGTCTGAATCCCAGTGACATGGTGACCTGGTCTCTTACATGTACCATGAAATTACCCAGGGAAAGTCCCAGAGGTCAGTCCCATCACGCTTCAGTGAACACATGCAGAGGGTCTGTAAAATGTCCATCTTCCGACCATGCTCTGTGATTACTTTGTGCAATACTCCACCTACCCTGATAAGAGAGGCATTTGCAGAACACAAAACAGAAATGAGATGAAAATGCAAGTTAAGGAGAATTTTCTCCTAAAAAGAAAAGGAACACAAGCAAAATCAAAGCTTTAGTTCCAAGCTCACAGGTTTGGATATTATTGCGTGTCTCTGATTAGTTATTGTTTGGCTACAGTACCCTGCACTCCCAGGGTTTAGAGCTTTTTAAAAAAATAATAATTCCTATTCTTAACAGTATAATCAGAGGCAAATAGAAATTTCCTTTGAAGACCTCAAGCTATGCAAGCACAACACTTCTGATCAATGCCTATTAAAGATGGTGCTTTACCTCATGTTTGCATAATGAAGGTGGTTGAATTGAAATAGCAGGCTGTTTCCCAAAACACGCCAACACCCGGCAGCACCTGTCACAAACCTTTACCTCCATCCAGCTCCCCAGAGAAAGCAAAGCAGCAGGTGGGGCAGAGCAAGGCCAGGGGAAGGGTTAGGAGCACCATGCTGTGCCTCTGCTCTGGCAGCGGCAGAGCCCAGAAGAGTCACAGGACCACCCCAAGGTCCATTTTTCCTGATGGTCTGCAGAGGGGGAAGGTGGGTCCCCACAGCTTTTTCCCTGCATAGGAGGGATTCCTGTGCTGCTGAGAGTCGCTGTGCAGCCTGAGAAATCAAGTTTGTGGTTTGTTCGCTGCATTTGTTGCTACTGCCTCTTACTGGACGCTGATTTTTAAAACCAATTCCTTTTCTGTCTTTCTGTTCTGTTAATGCCGTGACCTCTCAGTGTGCCTGAAAGGCACCAAAATTCATCTAAAATGCTTTCTTGCATTTTCGGAGACCAAGACGTACCACGAGGCCAGTGAAAACTGCATCTCGCAGGGCGGCACGCTCAGCACCCCTCAGAACGGGGAGGAGAACGACGCCCTCTACGACTACATGCGCAAGAGCATCGGCTCTGAGGTAGAGATCTGGCTGGGCCTCAACGACATGGCGGCCGAGGGCAAGTGGGTCGACATGACGGGCGGCCCCATCCGCTATAAGAACTGGGAGACTGAAATCACCACCCAGCCCGACGGAGGGAAGCTGGAAAACTGCGCAGCCTTGTCAGGGGCTGCCATCGGCAAGTGGTTCGACAAGCGGTGCAAGGACCAGCTGCCCTACGTCTGCCAGTTCATGATAGTGTAGCAGCGGGGCCTTCTCGCCTCTCTGCCCACCCGCAACCTGGGTCTTCCCCCTTCGGCAGCAGGATTATAAAGCTATCGGTATGTGTTCGTGTACATGCACGCACGCGCGCACGTGCTCAAGTAGAGTCACTCTTTGCAAAGAAAGTTCTCCATGGCTCGGTATTGGGTTAGAGAGCATTAGAGTATTTTGTCTGGCCACATCCAGCCCTGTTAGCAGCTGCATTGTTCTTACTATGGCACGATTTATAGATATATTTTTGTACACAGGGATCTTATTAGGGCGGCCCGGTTGTTTCAGCAAAGAACCGCTGCAGCAGTCCAGCCCTGGCAAACAACCACCTCAGCTGCCCAGGGCTGTCTCTTTGCAATGGATGTCCTTTCCCATCTTGCTGAGCCTCGCTGGGACACTGGTGTAGCTAGTTCCTGCTTTCTTCTCATGTTTTGCTTCCCCTGACAGGGAGGGACATGGGACTGACCTTCTTGTCCCTCTCAGTGCCCCAATTCAGGCTCAAGATCCTGGCTAGATGGGTAGAGGGAGTTACTCCTGCTTGAAATGGAGACACACAGTTAGGTGTTTTGGCTGAGTACCAGCTGCTCAGCGGGTTATCTGACTTGTCCTGCTGTGTGCATGATGGGACTAGCAAGTAACGAGGTATGGTTTGGCTTACTGAGAAGGGCATTTCTCTTTCCAGAAACATTCCCTCTTTTGTCAGTCCTTTCCTCATCCATCAGAAGCCAGTTCCACTGATTTCAGTGGGAGATCTGCCAGATCTTTAAAAAAAAAAATTAAAATAAATCCCACCAGAAGTTTTATTTATGGTCCAGCATCATGGGGAAAGCAGAAATACGGCATAGTCAGTCAAGGGTATTCTCAAAAATAGAAGGTGAAAGTTATACAGAAATGTAATGTTGCTAGGGGTACAAGACAAGCCCATAGAAAACAAACCCCAAGAAGACTCACTTCAGCGGCATTAGGAATCCTACACCCTGCTCCGGGGATAGAAACCCAGCTGAAATACTTCAGTCTTTGTTGGTCCAGGCACAGTCCTCAGCAAATGTAGATCTGCTGAGTACTTTTTGTGCCAACAAAGTCATGCCCAACTGAAGGTCTGACCTCTGCAGATTTTTACTGAAAGAAAATTTAGAGAAAAGAAAAGAAAACAACCCAAAATAAATGGCAATGATGGGAAAGTGCAGGCTACCTTGGCAGCTTCACAGAGCTTTGCTGGCTGTTGGCTGAAAGGTTTCAGCGGTTCTTTGCAGTTCAGAGTCTGTACATCACCCTTCAGGTTTGGGTCATGTCCCCTGCGCTGCCAGGTTGGGTGTGTCAAGCAATGATGCTCTTAGGGAGCTCACGGGAGAGGTATTTCAATTCACTGCTTTGTTTGAAAACAGCGTGAGGTGGGGCTTCTGAAGCGTCGGGTGGGAGAGCCAAGCTGGAGGGATTGATGCACACACACACACACACACACACACACACACAGAGTACACACTTCGAGGCTGTCACTATTGCCAAACTCCCCGCTGTTTAAATGATTGCCAAATAAATAAATATATATATATATAGCTTGCTGAAGGAACGGAGTCGCGTCGTCATGATTGGAGTGCATGCTTCTCCTTGCGTTTCTCTTCAGAGCAGCTCCAGGGACCTGTCAGAGGGTCCGTGATATCAAAGGCAGAGGGGACAAGCAGAAAGCACTAGCCTCCCACCCGGGGATATGGTTTATAGGATTTCAACTTCCAGTCTTATCATCCCAGTCACACACCATACACAGGATACAGGCAGGGAATCCTTTCACAGGCAAACAAGATTTCCTTCCTCCCCTGCTTTTGCTGCTGGGAAAAGTCACTCCAATATACAAGCCAGCCCAGAAGAAAGGTCCTTCCCTCACCCCCTTTGGCAGCGGTAGCGGTGTTGGAGGAGGTGGCACCTCGGCTCCTAGTGCAGAGACAGTGCTTCCATAGGTTGCCTCCCAGCATCCTGCAATGGAGAGAAGACCACATGAAGAAAACAGTGCTCCACACTAGTCTGGGAGAGATCAACTGCTGCAGAACCGCACCTGAAATTAGGTCTCCTTTGCACAAGAAGACAGCTTTTCATCGAGCTTTACTCTGGACCCTAATCCTGAAGGTTTCCAAGACTCCTTGATAGGTCACAGCTATGCCCTACAATCCAGATTGTCTTGATATAAACCCTCTAGTTCCCTTGTCAGACAATCCCCACACACACACGTTTTGAGGTACACACAAATGGGAAGGAGCAGTCAGAAGCATAGCTGGCTTTGATCCTGACTGGTCATAAACCACAAGGTCTTAAAACACGAATGTGTGGTCAGAGAAATAAACAGAGGGGTTTTATGGGAGACCAGGACCTCAAGAGGGAGGATATGAAAGCTGTCGACCTTGGTGGTGCTGAGCTTTGGGGAAGATGTGGGCACTGTAGCTGGACCATCTCTGTGTGGAGTGTGAATCTGAAAAGCAGCCATGGAGATGTGTGCCAAAGAATATTCCCAGAGAGGATATCAAAGAGTCAATCTGTCAAAATCTAGAGAATAACAAGTTGCTGATATCTCTCTTCCTATTTCCACAGAGGTAAACTCTTGCCAGCACCGTTCTTTAGAGATACTTTCCTCTCAGAAAGCTGGGAGGAGCACAGGGAAGGGTAGCTTTGCCCCTGCCCCATTTGTTGGACCCAGGAGGCCACACCTGACCTGGCAGTTTCAGGGTGGCATTTATGACTTTAATATTATTCTACATACTGCTGCTTAGAGTACTTTATGATCTAGAAGTTTTCTTTTAAAAGCCAAAGAAAGATAAATTCTAGATCCCTTGCCCTCACTTACTACAGCACTGTGTGTATTGTTATTTTTTGTTTCTTCGTGGCCAGCCCTTTGTTTTGTGCTCACAGTGAATACTGGGGTGGAGGGGTTCAGCGGGGAACACTGTCTGCCTCCTCTCCAGCATGGCCTGATGGGAACTGCCTGGAGCAGATGGGGTCCATCTGCTGGGGGCTGGGACAAGCATCACTTTTTTGATCCTCCATTAGATCTTTTTGGCACTGGAGCCAGAAAGAAACATCTGCTGTCCACAAAGCACGGTCTCAAGGCATGTGGACTAACAGGAAGAAACCTCAGCTCTCCCCCAAGGAAAAAAAATGTGGAAGAGATCATGTCTGAAATGATGTACTGTGACGCCTGCAATCTCCAGTGAACCTCGTGTTATTAAAACAGGAGACTTTGTGTAAGATCTTGTGCCACTGATTGCACCACTCAGCTGCGGGCGACTGTAATACAGCAGAGGAAAGATGAAGTGTGCAGTGTGTGTATATTTATATAAACAAAAGAAGTGACTGGGTGAGCCCCCAGAGAGCATTACCCCAGCAGCACTCCATCCGCAGTTGACTTCAGTAGAGCTAATTTACCCAGTTGATTGCCCCGACCCCAAGTCACCAAGCTCCTGAAGAACAGGCAAAGGACCGAATGGCTGAAAGTAAAATGGGAATGCCTTCCTGAAGTATCCCTCTGAGCAAACACCAGACCTTCATGCTATTAACACACTTCAACACCCCAGCTAACAGCCAGGTTGCTTTTGGCTTTGGTCAGTAAGAGGGCCGGTAATGCAAAGGTGGGTAAGAATTTGGGAGTCACAAGCCAAAAAAGACTGAGTGAACTGGGGCTGTTCAGCCTTGACAAAAGAAGACTGAGAGGGGATCTGATTAGTGTGTATAAATATCTGACGTGTGGGGCACAGGGAGAAATAGCCAGCCCCTTTTCAGTGGTCTGTGGGGACAGGACAAGGGGCAATGGCTGCAAGTTGGAGCACAGGAAGTTCCACACCAACATGCAGAAGAACTTTTTCACAGTGAGAGTGACAGAGCCCTGGGACAGGCTGCCCAGGGGGGTGGTGGAGTCTCCTTCTCTGGAGATATTCAAGACTGGTGCAACCTGTCCTAGGGAACCTGCTCTGGACTCGATGATCTCTGGAGGTCCCTTCCAACCCCTACAGTTCTGCGATTCTGTGACAAGCTTGTTTTGAGTCTTGAACACTGTTGTGGGACTTGGTCCTTGGCAGTCCTGGGTGAATTCAGATCAAGAGCATTTAGTGACATTGGAGAAGGATGCCAAGCAGGAGGATCCCAAGCAGGCAGAGGAAGATTCACAGTCAAAACAAGCAACCCAACCCCACACCTCTGCTCCTTCTGCCTGTCTGCCCTAGCCTTAGGGTTACTTAGACCAGAGCCTCTCACTGTGGCAGATGTCTCTCCATTGTCTTTTGCAAGGAACAGGTCCCTTCCCCCTAGCAAGGGAAAGGCACTTCCCACCTCTGGCTGTGGCACAAGACCATTGTTAGGGTGCTACTGAAAAGGGAAGGAGCACCTCCACCCCCACACCACTGAGCCTTGTTATAACTGTAGACTCCACTGTTTGGATCTGCTCTTACGTAAGCACTGGACCCCGCTTCAGTGCCTGGCATCTCATCTTTCCTCTGGCAAATAAAATAAAAAACTAAATTAAAGTTACATTTCTTCAGCTCAGAAGCCTCTGTAGGCAGGGAAGAAACACAGATCTGTGAGGATCAGCAGACAAGGGTAAGCCAAACAATCACTGGGAGCATAAATATAAAACAGTTGGGGGTCACTACACTGATGGAGAGCATAAAAATAATCTCCTTGGGGGCAGAAGATAAAGCAGTGGATGAGAGAATGTTAGGCTATGGTGTGCAGGGAAAAAAATAGTGCTTTATCCCTTTTATCTCCAGTAAAGAAGCACCCCGAGGGAGTCCAAAGGTAACAGCTGGGGACTGTTGCAAATACAGCTGAAAACAAAATTACAAACATCTAAGGCATGACTCACAGCGAGCAGCCTCTCTGCTCCACCCTGCACTGTGCAAACAGGTCAGGGGCTAAAACACCTTCCCCCAACCTCCTGCGCACACGCTCGTGCCAGAGGCTTGGAGCATCAGTGCTGGTGGTGACTGTAAGACACCCAGCTCTTGTACCCTCAACACCCAACCTCGCCCCAGGAAGCAGACAAAAACCCCTCAGGTGACCGCACTGCGAGAGGTGAGGCCACCCATGAAACGCAGAAACCTCTTGCTTTCACTTCAGCTCTGTCAAAACCTAACCCTGAGCCTGTTGAAGAGAACAAAGCACACTGTGCCCCTCTCTAACCTCACCAGCTGGCAACAAAGAGCAGGTCTCAAGAAGCTGTGTTTAGAAGACACTGTTTGGAAAGTGCTACATGTTATCCAAGGAAATTCAAGAGGGGAAATAAAGCCTATACCACCTACGGCTTTGTAGAAATGCCCTGGGGCCAGCTTAGTTCCCCACTGCAGTAACAGGAATGCTACTCATTGCTGGGACACCTATGAGCAGGGTTCCCAAAAGCAAAGTCTCTGTTCTTCAATATTGCATCCCCATTTCTTGTGCTTTTCTGGACTGGTGAGGCCACATCTGGAGCGCCAGGTCCAATTTTGGGCTTCCCCGCACATGGGGGACACAAACTTACTGGAACGAGCATGGTGAAGGGCCACAAAGACGATGAAGGGATTGGGACAGCTGTTGTGTGGAGTGGGGACTGCTCAGCCTGGAGAAGAAAAGGCTCAGGGAGCCCTAGCTGTGTGTTTAAACACATGCTGGGAGCTGATAGAGGAGACAGCACCATGGGTACAAAGTGAAATACGGAAAATCCTGTTTAAACAGAAAAGAAATCTTTCTCTGTTGGGGTGGTCAGAGCCTGGCACAGGTTGCTCAGAGAGGCTGTAGAGTCTCCATCCTTGGAGATACTCCAAACTGGAGATGGCCCTGGACAACCTGCTCCAGGAGACCTTGTTTTGAGCAGGAGGTAGGACCAAGCAGTCTTCAGACATCCCCGCTGACTTCAGCTAGTCTGCAGAGACACAGATATGGACACTGAGCAAGGGGTCCTCTTCCTGAGTACTCTTCTAGTCACAGGGGAGAAACTGGCATTTCAGGGAGAGACTGATGACCTCAGACACCTGATGGGTGAGCTGTCACATAAAATCCTTCCTACAGAGAGTGATTATCAACCCCATAAAATACTCTCGTGTGGGGTACAATGTCTACACCATGATGTTGCCAGAGCTCTAGGCACTAGGTCTTGCTTCTCGGCCAAGTGTGATCAAGAAGACAAGAGCTGAAATGTCGTATAGTATTTCAACTGAAAGGAAACTGACAAAGCTCCACCAAAACACCAAACAGCAAACAAGAAGCATTTTTACATTAAACCATCAGTCTGAACACACAATTCACAAGTAGGTAGATGCAGCTGTAAATCAGCTCAACCACACTGACAGAACCACTTTGCTGTTAGATCAGGACGGTCCACAGGCAGCTTGAATTTCGCCCAGATTCATGTACAACCTGGACTCTGCCTCCATCACTGGGAAGCCTTGGATCCAAATGCCAAGAGGATGGGAGATGCCACAGATCCCACCTGCCTGTGCACCAGCACGGAGGTGCTGCAAGATACATCCACGGAGGTTGGCTCTTGCACTATGTTCTATAATATATCAGAGCAGAAAGCCAAGTCCTAAAGCAGGTAGACCTTAAAGCAGTCAACTTTTAGGAAATGCTCTAGAAATAGCACTTGTTACAAATGCAGTTAAACAAGTGGCTCCACTGAGGAGCGAGGACTTGGAAGTCACTGTGTGGGTGGGATGCTATGTACCTACAGCAAGGGGCTGACAGTTTCCTACACAACCTGGAAAGTAAGCTTGCTTTGAAAAGTGAAGAAGACCAACAATCAGCGCTTTTAATTCCTAAACTAAAATGCATGTGCCAAAAAGGGATGCAAACCCAGTGAGTAATTGTGGTGTATTGCTGGAGAAAGATAAGCAAACCTGGAAGCGTGGTACTGGGGAAAAAAACCCACACCTAACATATAAAACGTGGAAAGCTTGAAAACAAACAAAAATAATGGTTACTGAGAATTTTTTCCTTCTCTTAAGCATTCACAGGAATTGATATGTTGACCAATAGAAGCAGCCTATTTTAAAGCCTGCTGGAACCGCAGATGTAGGTAGTGTCCACAGCCACATACAAGCTCACCTCACTTCTTTTTTAATCAAGAGATTAAAAAAGAGATCAGACAGCTCTGGAGGCCAAACTGCAGTGAGCAGTGCATGCACCCAATGGCAAAGACTCAACCTTTGATTCACATGCTCACCATGGGGCCCAGGTGACTGTCCTGGTTCTGGCACAATGAACCTGTAGGTCCCTAGAAAATCATGGTCTTGAGTTTCTGGCACTGGCTGGATTGGGGCAAGATAGTTTTCTTGCTCCTCTCCTGTATTGGGATGAATGAGAGAGATGTCCATAAGCTGCCAGGCAGTCCTGGGAGACCTACTTCCTGGTTTCTTCCTTTATCAGTTCTGGAATTATGGAGCAAGCTGAAATCCCTGGAGGAAAACTGAAAAACCAACCCACCTCCCTCCCCCCAGCTCTGGGCAGAAGGACAGAGGTGGCAGTTATCTTGCTTTAACTCATACAAAAGTCTGAGGCAGAGCTCAAGGTGCCTGGATGCAGCCTTTTGTTCACCTGTCCTCTGACCTCCCATTGTGGACAGGCAGCATCTGGCAGCTGTGGAGCTGAGGACTCTACACCTTTCCCGCTCTCCTTCCCCTTTCCCAGCGCCCTGAATCCAGGGCAGGGTTTTTCCCAAGCACTGGGACTTGAAGTCGCATAAATGTGGTCTATTTAAAAAACCTCCTGTTTTCCCCCAACCCCCTTGCATCTGAGTTTCCCAGCCTTCGTGCGTGTCAGTTATCCAGCTGCACCTTTTCTGCACAGGCTGTATTTTGCAGCCATCCCACAGCTTCCTCAGCAGCAAGGAGCAAGCTGGGGTATTGAGAGCAGCCTTGAGGCACAGCGCTGGGGTTGCAGCTAGCCGGAGTAACAAGGAGTTACAGATGCCTGCAGTCATTAGTCATACTTTTATCAGGAACCTAGCTCTCAGTCAAGTTCAAGCCTTCTTCCCAGACAGATAAGACAGGCTGGGACCACAGCGGCCAGCCTCTCTCACCTCCTGCCTGTCACGTGTACAGGTTCCCATTGACCTGCTCATTCAGCTGCTGTTAGCAGAGCTGCAGAGAAAACCCAGCTTCGCCAAAGGAAAGAGGAAATTTGAAAGGCTACAAGGCTGTAACATCTGTGTTGCAGCCCTTTGCCATCGTTACATCCCAGGGACACCAATGCTTTTTTTATTCATCAGGAAAGGTGCCAGCATCACTGATGGGGGGCTGGTTTAGAGACACAGGCTGGGACAGGGACAGGACTCCAGTACCCAGGCGCCATGTGCCCCCAGAGACATCTGCATGAAGGCTGCGAGCAGAGGGCACCTGAGTGTTAGAGGCATTGCAGTTACAGGACCTCAGGTTTGGATCCTGCACAGTGAAAGACAATGTACCACAAAGCAAGAGATAATCAAGTTGTAAAGCTCTGGTCCTTAAAAAAATCAGGAAAATGTGAAAATTAAGGTCACCTGGAAACCCTGATTCAACACCCTTCTTCCATTATATCATGATGCATTAGCTGTACCAGTAATTTCATAGCAGGGTTAGTACATTCACTGCAAGCCTAACAGCAGCAGTTACTGCAGTAAATGCTATTACAGCAGTAGCATTGAGGAAAAGGATGAAATTTAGGCAGAAACATGCCCTCTGGCTGTGCAGGAGAGCTTCTCCTCCTCACTTTCCCCAGCCGCGACCTAGATGTGACCAGTTTCTTAGCAAAAACCCAAAGGACAAGCTGTTCAGTCATCCAGATCCTCCATGAGCCTGGCTTTCAGAGAAGCCAATTGCTTTTCATTTCCCCCTGCCCCATCCCGAGGGGAGTTTCAAATCTGAGATCCATTCCTTCCTCCTACATTAGTCAGTTGGCATCCACCTGATGGGCATTCACACCCAATTTTATTTCTATTTAGTAGGAATAAATCAAAGAAATAAACTACTAAAAACTGCCTCTGTATCTAGGGAAGGAAGCTGAGGTGCTCCCTTTGTGGGTGGTGGTCTTTTCCCCAGCTTTGCTAGGCAGAGGGTTAGGACAAGCGTAAAGCCTTACCTCACACTGACCTTCAAGAAAAAGTTTAAGTCTCAGTAGGATACAGGAAGATACCCACCCATTACAGTTCACCCTAATGCCTTGAGTTCGGATTGGCATCCAAGCCTCAACTCTCACTATTTCTAAAGCAAAGGGATGTATTATTCCCATAATCTTTTTCTACTTTGAGGTAGCAGAAAGGGGAATGGCTCCTCTGCATTGTTCTTTGGTGGCAGAACCCCACAGAGGTATCACCACTGCACCACCTAAAGCAAAGTGTGAATTGGTGGGGACAGTTTTACTATGGCAATGACTTCTTTCTAATAGCAAAGCAATTACAGACTTTGTAAAGCATATCTTGGTTACTGGTAGAGACATGATTCGTTGCACCATTCATTCATGGACCTGGCTTGCCATTCTGCTTTGGTGTCTAACTGGGTATTACTCATACAAGAGGTAATTCATGTCAAGAGAAGTGATAGTTTCCAGGATAATCTGACTTCTTCCTACCTCTATCAATGTTTTCACAAGTACTCCTCCAGCTATTTGAGGTGTAAAAATTTACTTCAAGTACTGCCACCTCATTCAACACTGAAGTAGCTTTGTGACAGCAAAACCCGGGGACCTACCTGTAGTAAATCTCACTCAGTAGCTTTGCTGTAACCTCTCCAGCCAGAGGGAAGGGAAATGAGATAGCAGAGGCATTTTTATCTCAGGTAAACCAAGCAGGTTCTGGTGTGGTGAGAGGAAAAAAACATATTGTAGACAGAGGTTAAAAATATTTCACCCCAGCATTTGTTGCTTGATGTAAATCTTACTTTAAAAAAAAAAAAGGAACCTTCTGTCTTGAATATGTCTGACCAGGAGCATAGGGAGAGAGGAAAAGAAGACATGAAAATACAGTGGTAGGAAAAGAAAAGGAGATGATGACAAAAATTCACCCCTCAGTCAGCACTTGGAGCAACTTAAAGTGACAGAGGATTCAACCTCTCCATTGAGTTGCCTTGCTTCCAGCTGTGACTGCTTTCCTTCTGTACCCCAGGCACAGAGTACCATGAGTGGTATCAGGAAGTCTTGGCATAGAAACCCAGCATCTCCCTTCAACTGAACCTGTGCCTCACCCTTTCACACAGATGGGTGGCCACAAGAACCTAAGGAGAACATGTGGAAGTTTGGCCTGCAGAACTAGTCAGCCAAAAATCAAGTGTCAGAAAACAGAGGTATATAGGAAATTGCCCATTGCCTTCAAATGTCTGACTAACATGGAAAAACATTAAACTATTTTCTAGGATATCAGATGTATCTATGAACCCATATACTTTCCTAGGCTGGGTAATGATGTTTAGAAACTTGTTCTCCATTAACCCGAAGACAATAAATTAGAGGAAGACACAAGGGCTTGCTACTTCTTTTTTAGTATTATTTTTTATATTGTTCTGAAAGACTAAGCTATGAAACAGTCACAGAGCAGTTACACTAGATTTCACTATGTGTTTGCACACTTTTTAGGTTAACCACTTATTAACAGGAAAATTATAGGAAAGCCTATGCACCTTTTGAAGCTCTTGAATGGGCAAAGCATTAAGCTGTGGAAGTAATTAGCAAGTGTTTAAACAGGCTTGATTTGGCAGAAGTAGAACAGGTTTGTTTTACTGTGGAAATGTGAAGTCTGTAAAGATTCAAGCTGTTGTACAAAAATGTCCCAGCATTTCTCTTTAGTGTCCTCACTTTTGAAGCAGGCAGGAGCTGCTTTACTTAGAAAAGTAGCCTAACTAACTCTGAAAGCTTCTCCAGCATGGGAAGGGACTGGTGGATGTGTTGGTCCCCAAAGTTGAAAGAAACAAAGAATCACAGAAGTTTTAAGGTTGGAAAGGACTTCTAAGATGAAGTGCAGATGTCAAATACCTCCATGTCAACTAAACCATGTCCCAGAGTGCCACATCTGACTGTTTTTTGAACACCTCCAGGGATGGTAACTCCACCACTTCCCTGGGCAAAAAGAGCCTCATGTACTCAGGTGCCCAAGTGCAAATGTGCAGTTTAGTATGAACACAACTCTATTTAGCAGCTTAAACCATAAAGCAGTCATTTTTACCTCATTACAAATAGTTATTTGGCTTCACATTTCATTCTATAACAACAAAATAACACTTATGTATATTTGTTTTCAGATAAATCTTTCCAGAATCCAGCAATTAAAAGTAGCACTTGGAGAGAAAAACACACCATTAATTTGCTTCTATTTTAATTTAAAAACACCAACCTTTTAAATAAAAAGCATTTGTGATGATGAATTTGAAGCAGATGCTAAAACAATTAGGCTTTGGGAGCCTGTCGTTCATACTCCTGAGACCAAGCAGTGAATCTCACTCAAGGCCAGGTTTTTCTGTGTGGAAAACTAGATTTATACACATGTACAACCTCTCCGGGCAGTGTTACCCTCACAGTGAAGAAATTTTCTCTCATATTCAGGTGGAACTCCCTGTGGTTCAGTTTGTGCTCATTGCTCCTTCTCTGGGCACCGCTGAAAAGCGCCTGAGCCCATTCTCTTGACACCCACACTTTAGTTACGTATAAGCATTCACGAGATCCCCTCTCAGACTTCTCTTCTCCAGGCTAAACAGACCCAACTCTCTCAGCCTTTCCTCACATAAGAAATGCTCCACTCCCCAAATCATCTTTGTATGTCTCCACTGGACTCTTTCCAGTCATTCCCTGCTTGTCTTAAACCAGGGAGCCCAGAACTGGACACAGGACTCCAGATGTGGCCTCACCAAGGCAGAGCAGAGGGGAAGGAGAACCTGCCTGGACCTGCTGGACACGGTCTTCTTGATGCACCTTGACTAAAAAGGTGCTGTGGGCTGATGCAGAATTGCTCTGTTAGAACATCTTTGACAGGATGCATCGTGGCCCACTTTCTACAGCTATAAAAGTGACTGTAGCAGTCGTACCAGGATAAAAACCCCCACATGTCTATACATAAAATACACACACAAATGTAGAAAGAAACAAAGCAGTTCCTTCAGCTTCTGAAGATTCACCTTGCCCAGAAGCATGTTGCACACAAGTAAGGTATTAATGCAGCAATTCTTTAACACAAGAGGTGGATGCAGCCCAAAACACCCACAAAAAAACCCTCTGTGTATTAGGAGTGTTTCTAATTGAAACAATTTGCCATGCTTCATTTATGCTGCTGAAACCACATGCCACAAGTTTTTAAGTCCCTGTAAAAGGACTTTCCCTTCCTCCAGGGTGGATCGGTTACCCGCACCAGAATTCCTCAAAGAAAATTAGGTAATCCATGCTCACTTAACTGGTGGGAAGCTATACTTTATAAAAAATAAGCCAATCACCAAGTCAGATGTAGAAAGCCATTTATAGCAAACGAATCCTAATTTTTTTCTCCTCCCCACAGTTTCTATCATCAAAGTTTTGGAGGGGACAGATGTGCTCCTTTCTGTGTACAGCACAGCCCACAATGAGAAGCTGGCTGGTGAAGACATGCCCATGGACAAGGGTTATTCAACATTCTGCTTCCTCCCTGTCCCCCAAAAGCATTCACCTACTTGAATTTATTCTGTCACGGGTACCTGGGATAGTTTATTCAGAGTAACATGATTGCTCTAATCCAAAGACCAGTAGCTTGGCTCTTGATTTATCTGGAAGTTGCATGAGGCTATTCATATACATGCTTAAGATAAAACAAGTAGTCAATATTTTGATAGATCGAGCCTTACAGAGTCAAGCCCAAGAAGCAAGAACTATCTTCTCAGCTTCGCTGCTTTGGCCATCAAACCCTTCTGCTTCTCCTCGCTCTTCAAAATCAAATTACATCCTGACCAGGACTTTCTGAGCCACCATCCTCCTATGGACTCCCATCTCTTAATTTATGGTTAAAGAGTCTTGGAGATTTTAATATTTAAAATATGAATATCAGATATTGGCCAATCCTTGCTGAGTTTCCTATGCCTTCCAAGAGTACATCTGACAAATCCAACCCAGGATCCATTCCCAGCAACTACTGGGATCCTCAACAGCAAGTATTTCAAACATAATTTTCCATGTGCATTAAAACTTGCATCTAAATAAATAAATAAATATTCCCCCCACCCCCCACCCCCCAAGCAAGCAGTTAGTATGTACTGGTTCCATGCACTTTAATTTAGGAAACAAAAAAAGGCTTCACACATTTTCCTAAGGGTCTCTTCTGGGCTGAAAGACTACTCCTACCATGTACTTTTAGGCTATTATCCCTGAAAAGAAATTAACTCTGAATTCAATTGTATGTGTTGACTGGGTGTGAATAAATTACAAATATCACGACCCTACCAAGAAGCTGCTGAGTATTTAAACAACCTTCTCCCCAACAATCTAAACACATGCCCTTAAAAATAGCAATTAATAGCATATCACTGGCCACACAAGAACAGGTAAGGCACAGTCAGCAGTGTATTATCCCAGAAAACTAGTTTCTCTAGAAACCCTTTTCTATCATCTGGAGTGACAGCTAAACTACCAACAGTCAGACATCAAAATACTCAAGGCTCAGTTTATATACACACAAAGAGACACAGGTTACTCCAGCTAGTAGCATCATTATATTTTATTTGTTTTTTTAAAAAATTAAGCCACAACTTTCTGTTAATGAGAAATGGACTGGAATTTGTGCCTGGACTTTTACTTTAAACATACCAAAGTAAGCATAATGAAAGTCAGCTTCACACTGGAAACAACTGTAAACTAAGGTTTATATTGACGTACCAAAAATGAGTTAAAATAGAACAAATAAAAAAACAAACCTCAGTCAACAAGAACAAATTCTTCTCTAAGGATTGAGAGGTTGTGAAGAAAAGCCCAACCTCCATCATGTTTTCTTTATTTGGTTAGAGAGGACATGAAATAAAAAATATCACCTAAGCAACTGCAGAAACAGTTTCTTACAGACTTCTCATCCCCTTTTAATAAAAGGGAAGTGAGAAACACGATGAACACACATCTGGACTACTATGGTACAAATGTATTGTGGCAATTCTGTTACCTGAGAAAGTTATCAGTGGTGTAGAAATCATTTGAAGTTCTCAAATGACACTCAAATGACCCTGTACACTTTGGAATGTGTGATCCCAGTGACAAGCCAGAGACCTTGGAATACACGTTTCAGTATTAAAAGTGATAAACGTAAGCAGGAAAATACCTGCAGCAACTAAAAGTTACTTTTAGCTGGCACGTCCTTTGCTATGCCCTACAGAAAGCGGAGTCAGATACCACACTACAGGCGTTACGCTGAGTCTTGTAGTTGTCCAAGCAGCATTACAGCACACACTGATAAATACACACACTTGACATAGTCAATTTGCAAGGCCAGGACAGTTACCAGAGGAAGAAATCCACTTTTCTTTTTTTTAATGTAAACAGTAAGGTTTCTAGTAAAGACATTTTCATTTTGTTTGACATTACTGCGTGTAACACAGTGTACGAGTCTTATGGCACCTCGGTGTATCCTTGAGCAAGAAACAGTTGTGATAAGATGTTTAGGGGAGAAGTTCTCCAGTCATTTGGTCTAGTGTTGCATGCAAAATTGCAAACGTCCTCAGTGACTGCACACCTGGACAAGCCAGATGTTTGTATACAAAAGGCAACTTTATTCATATACCCGTAGTTCTCTGCGTGAAGATCAGAGTCTCGAGTTTTAAGAGGCACAGAAACCAAGGGGCACACTAACTATAGTACTTAAACTATGTGTCCTCTTCTTATACCTTATTCCAGAGGTGGCTTTCAAAGGCAGCTAGACAACTGAAGTGTAAGTCCCACTAGAAATCAAGAGCTGTCTCCACCATCATTTTATCCTGGCTGTTGAATTCAGACATTAGAAAAAAATATCTAGGTTTTCCTTATGGATTTACTCTTATTCTTTGCATATTGGAGAAACCACCTGCTGGAAACAAACCATTCTCTTTCACCTTTTTTTTTTTTAAATCCTTATTAAAGTGCTTGTTTTTTACCAAGCACTTCTAACAGGTAAAGTGAGAAGCGTTAGTAAACAGACAGATTATCACATAATTATTTCTTCATGGAATCCTAACTCTTATTGGAGCCAAAAGCATGAGATGTTAGTAAAACATGAATGCTACAGGCACCTGAAGAGCAGCACAGATTAGTTTAGGCTTCTGAAATTGTTTTTGTAAAAAACAAAGAAAATACAGCCTTTGGTGTAGGCTTGGCACAGTATAACATCACCGGTTGGAGATCAGGAAAAAACCCACAGCTTTACTTCTGAACCAGAAGAGCCCAAGCTCAAGAGTTCACATTGGTTTACGTACATGGTGCTCTTCCAGGTGGGTTACATGGTCTTTCACTACACTTGCACAGCCATCACCATGCCAAGGACGATGAATTTTCAAGCAGCAAGTGGTGGAAACGATAGTGCCCACTCCTCTGCTCAGACATTGCTTAGGCAACTGTGCAACCTGGGGCTGCCTTGAGATGGTGGTGTAGCCTATGCCTTCAGGAGTCACCAACCAACACTCGGGAACAAGGGACTTGAGAGAGGAGGAGATACTGGACAAAACTCTCCTCACTCTATTTAAGCTGGCAGTGAGGGATTCAGTTTCCTGATGTCTTTATAAGAAAAGCACGAGTGTACCTTTGCCACCTGTTTCACAACCAGAAGTCCTGGAGTGTCTCAACTGTTTTTGAGTTTGCTAAATGTTCACTCAAACATAAAGATATCAACGGCTAAAATTTAGAAAAAACAAGACACACACACACAAAATAAAACACTATCAAAACACATTTGATAATAACACTCCTCTTCAGTGTTTTCTCCTAGACCCCTGTCTTTACAGACACCTGTGTTTCCACAGGAAACCGCTGTTTACCTCGTGTAAAATTACTCCACTAAACCATCCTGTTCCTTATTTTCCAGCAAGGACACACTTGTATCCCCATTATTCTTTTCAGTTGCATCTCCATTGTCCTTCGATTGCCCTGATGTCTGATGAGCAAATGTGTAAGTGTCATGGTCTGTGTCCGTCAGAGGTAGAGGTTCCTCAGTGTTAGAAGGGCGTTTAGTGTCTTTTCGGAAGGAGAACGGAGGTGGAGAAGGCGGTAAGCTACCAACGGGTCCATCAAAAGGCCGGTACACATCAACTTCTGGATTGACTGAGCCGTTGGATTCCTTCAGCAGGTGCCCATAGACCACAGCATCATCAATAACTGCATAGACATGAGACTCGTTGTTTTTCCTCCCTTTTGTGAACAAGTTTCGTTTTCCAGGCATCTGGGTATTCACGTTATCATTATACACTCCCACCATGGGTTTCTGGCTTTTCTTCTTCCTGTTGCAGATTGGGAGTTGTTAACAGGTCAGAGACAATACATGGCTGGTGAATTTGAACCCAGTAACAGCAGCTTCTGTTTACCCATCCCAGCCACCCAGGCCCAGACAGCCTGAAAGCAAAGCCTTCAATCCAGTTAATCTTAAAAAACCCACACCTCATGAGTCTAGATGTGGGATTTTGGCAAAGTAGAAAATAACTTCCCATTATTTGGTTACCCACTACTCTTCTGCTGGCCCTGAAGTTCCCAAGATTAACTCCAATGCCCGCCCCAACCCCCCCACCCCCCAAGTACAGAGGTGCCAGGTGTGCAGTGTACAGAGTCTCCCAACATCCACAGACACTAGTAGGGCCCAGAGGCCATCAGTTCCTCGTAAAACAAGCCTGAGAGTTGCTAAAGGCCAGTGGGTCCTCTATGAAAGTCAGATGAGCTGCCCTTCATTGAACTTTCTGGAGTGCCTGTCCCCAAGGTAGGAAGACCAAATAGAGGTTGAACTGAAGATTTTTAAGCCTGTATTTTTAAAGTCTTTCCCATGCCCATAACTACTCCAGTCATCATATTGCACACATTCATTCCTGCTCTATAGCCTCAGGACCCAACCACCCTGACAGCACTGAGCATACATGTATCAGAAACTCCAAGCTACCAATAACTTCAGACTCTGCTGACATGAATAACACTATGCATGTTTGCTTTGCACAGCCTCATTCTCTCCAGGGGCTCATTTCATAGAGAAATGCTCCCACTTGATGTGCAAACTCCCAAAGAACTTGTTGGAGGTCATGTAGAGAAGATAGCTCCTAGCATATCTGAGTGATTTTACAGCTTGTTTGGACAAAGCCTGGTGCAGAGCCACAGGCACAGCAGCTGAGTGCATTGCAATGTCATTTCACCAGAATTGCTGATGAAATCCACCCAATACCTGACTCCCAGCACGGACAGAAGCCTGTGATAAGTAAGGCCAAGGCAGGCAATGCACTGGGGGTGGAAGTAATGCAACTCCAAGAACAGTGCTCTACTCTTAAAAGTCAAACAAAGTAAAGCAGCATCCTTGGAGGCGTACTACTCCAACCACCAGTGCATGCCTGCCTCATGCGTCTGACCATGGTTCAAGGGAACTATATCAACACGCAAAACAGAGGCCCCAGCAGCTCTTCTGAAGCGCCTTTCTGAACTGTTAAGTTACACATGCCAAACTAATAACTTACTTCTTCTTAACGCAGCACACAGTGAGTCCAATAGCCAAGAGAACTCCAGCCCCAGCCACCACAGCAAGTATCATTCCTAGGTCTAGAGAGAGACAAGGTACAAGGACACTGAGTGAGAGGAAAACATTCAGCTTTCTCCTAAAAGCCATCTGGGCTTGAACGTCCTCAAAGAGTTTTTAAGCAAACCAGCTGCCCGCAGAGCAGGAGTTTCCAAGCTGTGCTCACCACAGGGTAACAAGCCACTTCCAAGAGGTATCAAGGCAATCAACAGCCAAAAAACCCAACCAAGCCACCACCCCCAGGAATTCAGTACAGTTCATGGGCTGCTAAACTTACCTGCAACATCTCATGTGCCTCTGGCTGAATAGACAGGGAAGAAAAAGAAGTGCAGAGAGAGAGAGAAAGATACTCAACAAAGGAAACCACGGCATTTTATCAACTTCCCTAAATGCATCTTTCAGAGGAAGGGATTGTAAGTTGTGCGTTTGTTGATCTGGAGTTTTCTAAGAGTCATAAAATTGATCAAGAAAGTCCATATGCAAGGAAAGAATAATGCTGCATGTTTTGAAAGAACTATAAATTACAAAAGCGAAAAAGAACAGAGGAAAAGACTAGAAATTAATTTGATACTGTTTCAGTCCTAGTTTGTGTAGCCATTACTTCTACAGGCACCAGTCTCCCACAGATGAAGTGAAAACATGAAGCAAACTTATATGAGCAAAGCCTACCCTAAAAATGACGTTTTTATGTTTAATTATTCATGTTTCATGGAGATGAAAGACACCAAGAATGCAGATTTTGCTGTTAGCAGTCAGTACACTCTTCACTAAACGGTCAGAACCACCCCAGGGATGATTTCTCGCTTATGTGAATACAGAGACTGCTCGAACCACTAACACAAAGTACTTGGATGGATACATCTGCATAAACAAATCCCAAGTTGTTCACTGGGTCTGTGACCCTGTGAGGGAAAATACATCACTTGATCTTCTTATGGTTTCTGGCTGTGATCTCCAATTAAAAATGCTAAATTAAATAAAGAAAATAAAGTTCAGTCTTACTCCCTGAGCCCTACAATCCCAACTCATAAAAAAGCTCCTCACCTTCCTCCACAGTCTCTTGAAGTACCCAGCTGTATCTGAAGAGGTTTTTGAGGGACAGGCATTTCTAAAGGTAAGAGTCTCATAAAACCCAGACCTAAGGTGGGCCAGCATCCAATACTGTTCCCCAGAAGAGAAAGCAAGGAAACAAGTGTAAAGCAAGCCACCACAACCTTACAGGGACTCACCTATCTGCTTGTCAGCAAAAGTCACCCAGAACTGCAAGGTCAGCTGCGTCTTATCCACGGGTTTACAGTTGGAGACATTTACCCAGAAGTTGTGATACATATTTCGGGGCTCGGGCAGCTGCTCATCCTCACGGCGCACGGTTTCCTCCGCCCCCGATGTCTCTTCCTTCACGTTGACGTAGGCACGGCCCGTCTCACAAGCAATGCCCATGCGGTCCTTGGAGAACCCTAAGCGGGCAACTTGCTTGCTGGGTACGATGACGTGCCAGGATATGGAGACGTAAGGAGGTAGACCATACGGCCAGTTGGGAGTCTGCAAGTAAACTTTATCTTTTGGATCTGGGCTCACAATGAAAATGCACTCATCTGTATTAAGAGAAAGGAATAAAAAACCCTTAGTTTTGACACTCTTCTTTTTTAAAAAAAAGCTTTCTCTTTCAGCATATAAATTCTTCATAACAAGAAAGTGTCACACCCATGGCCAGCAAATTTATACAGTCACGTGCACCTCAAAATACCAGCAGCACAACTCACCTATCACTCCTTCCATATCAGTAATTATCAAAATTAGCAAAAATGTGTCTGCAGAATTTCCCACAGCTATCTACACAGAGAACAAAGTTCCTTCCTTCTACCAGGAATAAGCTACCTCATTGTTTCTGATAAAGATCAATGCTAGCAATAGCTCTGGGACTAGACTCTGAAGAACTAAGCTCTCAGAAGCATTCAACAGGTCCAACACCGTACAACAAAGTAGCACAAACCACTACCTTACCTTTAATATGTGGCACAAAAGACATTTTCAGATCCTGATGGTTAGACTCATTGAGGAATCCTTTACCGAAAGTTTTTAAGGATATAGTAACGTTATTCCTCATCTGAATTTTCTCTATGGATCCACCAGGGCAGAACACACCAACGTTCAACTCCGTCTCCGAAGTGGCACTAATAATGCCATAACTGTAGCTCGTGTTGCACTTCTGTTCTTGGACGTGTTGCTTAAGTTTCAAGGACGGAGATGTAATTTCTATGTTGATCAGATCAGAAGCCAAAAGCTTCCAAATGAACTTGTGCAGTTGGACCGGCAACTGGGTAACAACCTTGGGCACCAAAAGGGAATAGACCTTCCTCTGACACTGCCGGAGATCGACACAGCCTGCGGTCACAAAAACAAGTCATAGAATCATAGAATGGTCTGGGTTGGAAGGGACCCCAAGGATCATAGAGTTCCACCCCCCTGCCACAGGCAGGGACACCCCAAAGATTGTTTTTTTCTTGCAGAGGAAATATTTAGGAAAAGCGAGTTTTCCTGCATACTAAGCTACACGTACCCAGAGTACTGTCAGTTTTGTGATACAGACACAGATAAGCATTCACCTGAGAAAATACCCTCTCTTAGTAACCTTTACCCAAACGTGTATCATTTTTAGTTGAAGATCTTTCCTTAGAAGGGCACAGGACAGCCAACATGCCAACAGGTGACAACATACTCAAAATCCCTGACTCAAGATACTCCTTTTGCTATATTTCTGGCTGACTGGGCCACAGTTACAGACAAGCCAAAGTCCAGATATATACTTTAAAACTCTCTCTCTCTCCTGGTAGTTGAAAACATTTGGGAAAACCCTGCACCAGGTGGGCAAAGCAAGTGGCACAAAATGCATTCCTGGTGGCCACCTTGGTCCTGCATGTTCATGGGTGGATTAATGGCTCCCCCGTTTCCTTATTTTACAGTTTCCAGCAAGAAGATTCTTGGATGCTGTATGTCCTTTCTCTTCTACAAATAGCTACGCAGTTTCTACTTTTAAAGGTCAAATGACGTAGCGAACAACAAGGTCACCTCCAGATTCACTGTACCCATCTCCCAGCTGGCCAACACCTGGTTTCCCACCTCACTCTATTTAAAGCCCAAGCAAGAGAGGAGGTTTGGTTGATCACTGGGGAAAAGCACACAAAAAATGCGTTCCCTAGGAAACAACATTAAGCCACTTTTGTCATACTTATGCCTTTTTCAGCTGTGATCCTCAGGCGGGACAAGTCCTTGCACAGAAAGGAGATCTGGTAGACAGCGCCAGACACTAAGGTCAAGACACGGTCGCAGGTGCGAGGGTCCTTGCAGATCAGGCATATGGGTTCAGACATAAGCGGGGTGTGGCTAGGCCACCCTTCGAAGTGTATCGTTACAGTCGTGTTCCATTCCTTCCTCAGGTCAACCAAATGGGTGACATCTGCAACACACAACACTCCAGGGTAATTACTTGCAGGAAGCATGGTGTGAAGCAGAACTTCTTTCGCCTTTTCTCACCCCGTTAGATGAGCAGTTGCTATAGCTGTCTCTATATTAGCTAAGAAAACATTATTTACTTCTTTCCATCAGTGTAATGCAAACCCAGACAGTATCATACCACTCCTCTCATTTAGAAGTTTGAGCCTTTCCACACACAAAACACATTTCCTCACCAGTTTCCAGCTCTAACAGGGTAAAATGTATGCTAACCTCTTCTGGACAGGTTAGGCTATAACATAAGAAGCTCAACAGCTATGTTAGATTTGATTTGTTTTCCCTAAGAGTTTTCTTGCATTTCTTTAAAAAAAAAAATAAATTCCTCCCTTCTCAGATGTTGTATTTATTGCAAGATTGCCCTCTCAGCTAACTTTCTGTTAGTTTAGGTTTTTCAGAGCCAAACAAAAGAAAAATTTTCAAAGTCAGTAATTAAGCACATCTGGAGTCAGTTAAACTCATTTAAATGCAAGCACCAATATGGTTCAGAAGGGAAAAAACTGCCAAGTACTGTACTTCAGCACAAGTGTTGGCAGTCATCACCAAGGCCACTGGAGCCTTCAAACACGCTTCCTAAAAGCCTCTTTTGTTTGGCAGTTAAAAACATAGAGAGGTGCCGCAAATTATCAAAGGCTGTCACATTGCCAGTGGGAAGAACCAAGTCTTGCTTGACTGCTTGGTTTTCTTCAACAACATGACTGAACTACCAGACTGCCCTTCCATTTAATTGCTCAAAATCATCCCTCCAGAAATATTTTCTGTAAAAAAGAAACCTGAGAGCTGGCAGAGGTAACAATGAAAAGTAAAGAGCACCTTCCTATTTCTCCACATTAGCCTCCTCTCACAGCCCTTCCCCCATAGCCCATCATATACTAGCTATAACATCCCCTGAACTTGCTGGTCCTGAGGTGCCCAGGCACATCCAGCAACCTATGTTCCTGGCACCTTCTCTCAGAGAGATTCGACTCAAAGATCTGATTAAGGAGGCATGTACTGAAAACTGCTTAATATTTCGGATGAAGGGCACCCTCAGCAAATTTGCAAGAGTAGGGCTGGAAAACAGCTTTGGGGAAAAATGTGAGGGTCCTCATGGACACCAAGTGGAACATGAGCCAGCAGTATGCTGCTGCAGCAAAGGTGGCTATGGCCAGGAGCTTCCCAGGCTATGCTA
This sequence comes from Hypotaenidia okinawae, assembly GCA_027925045.1. Taxonomy (NCBI): domain Eukaryota; kingdom Metazoa; phylum Chordata; class Aves; order Gruiformes; family Rallidae; genus Hypotaenidia; species Hypotaenidia okinawae. The sequence goes on along the minus strand of BSDF01000002.1, from coordinate 48,305,372 downwards.
GAAAGCATCAGCATTAGGTTGAGTGAGGTGACTCTACCCCTCTCCTAAAGCACTGGTGAGACATCTAAGTGCTAAGTTCCAGGCTCCCTGGTACAAGAGAGACATGGATGTCCTGGAATAAGGCCAATGAACAACAAAGATGCTTAAGGAACTGGAGCATCTTTCTGGGCCCCTCAGTTCCAGAAGGACATAGAACTCCTTGAAAGAGTCCAGCACAGGGCCACTAAGATGATTAAGAAAGTGGAACACCTTCCTTACGAGGAGAGGCTGAGGTAGCTGGGCCTGTTTAGCTTGGAGGAGACTGAGGGGTGACCTTATTAATGTTTATAAAGATGTAAAGGATGAGCGTCAGGAGGACGGAGCCAGACTCTTCTCAGTGATGGTCAGCGATAGGACAAGGGGCCATGGGTGCAAGCTGGAGCATAGGAAGTTCCATGTGAATATAAGGAGGAACTTTTCACTGTGAGGGTGACAGAGCAATGGGACAGGCTGCCCAGAGAGGCTGTGGAGTCTCCTTCTCTGCAGACATTCAAAACCCACCTGGACATGTTCCTCTGTGATTTAGTCTAGGTGATCCTGCTCTGGCAGGGGGTTGGACTAGATGATCTTCCAAGGTCCCTTCCAACTCCTAATGTTCTGTGTGATTCTGTGATCTTTAATATGAGAAGAGACCAAGAGAGCTGGGACCATTTAGCTGAAGAAGGTATGTAAACAATATGGTGTCGGACTCTTCTCAACGGTGCCCAGCGACAGGGCAAGAGGCACAAATTGAAATACAGGAAATTCTGCTTAATCATAAAAAAACACCTTGAAAATAATGCAAGTGTGGTCAAACACTGCAACAGGTTCCCCAGAGAAGCTGGGAAGTCTGGAGATACAAAAGGCCCAACTGGACATAGTCCTAGGCAATATAGTCTACTTGACCCTATGTGAGCAGGAGGATAAATAGATGATCTCCAGAAGTCTCTGCCAACCTCAGCCATTCTATGAGTCTGTGATCTCCTAGATGACTTGCTACAGTAAGTCAAAATAACAGGGGTAAGCAGGGAAAATAGATCTCTGATCCACACAGCAACCTTCTGCTGTTAACAAGGCATGTGGGTCTGATGTCAAAAAAAGCACAGGTTAAAAAGAAAAAATATATATACACACACTTAGTACTCTTGATTTTGTTTTCATCTATGGATACCAAAGGCAAAAATACAAGGTGAATAAGCCAGCTTTCTTCAATATGAGAAATTAGACACCAAAAAAAGGCAGGAGGTCAAGCAGAAGTCTCCAAGTCATTGCCACAACCAAGGATTGGTGGGAACCTAGCTTTCCCCCATAGGGTCATTCCTTCTTCAGAGGGTTTTTTAGGTTTTGTGGGTGGGTTTTTTTGTGGCAGCTAAACATAGAGAGGGTTAGAAACTGTTTTGATTGGGAAAAGCTATGTTTTCCTCTTGTATAAATGATAAGCATCACAGAGAGCTGTGGAATTCCCAAATGTTCGGGAAGCTTTCAGAATATGCATATACCAATGCATTTTTAATAACAGTCATGGCTAGCTTGCACACTGCAGACAGCATTTTTGGGGGTTTGTGTTGTGGTTTGTTTTTTTTTTAAATAAAAGTTTTAATACCATCCTGAGGGCTGAATATGAATCTTTGATGGAACTTCTATAGCTACAAAACCAATCCTGAAATCATGTAAAATCCTTAGAAAAACCACTGCTGTCTCTCAAATCCAATTATTTTATTACTTGCATTTCATTCAATAAAAGACAACCTTTTTATTTCTATTTTTTTTCGTGTTTATCATCTTGTCTACTGGCCGTGAATACATTAAAATCCTCTTTGCTTTCTAAAGTAGAAGAGAGATAAAGCAGATTAACTGAACACAATGATTTCACTCTGGCATCCAAGGTCCAACACAAAACAAATGCAAGCAAACACGATTAGACAAAGAACTGAGGATTACAGCCGTGAGATGCTACATGCCCTTTCTGGATACGTGACTTCAAGGTATAAGCCATTCAAACTCTAAAGTAGCTTGGAAAGAGACTAAACAGCTCCAGCTGCATTGGAAGACCAGAGTGAGGACTTCCCTCCACCTGCTCCTTTGCAGGGAAGGCACTTTGACTGTTATAAGCTCCGCCATAAACTGATGTCAGAGCTAAGCTGCCAGAGGATAAATCACAGAATCGTAGGGGTTGGAAGGGACCTCGAGAGATCATCGGGTCCAACTCCCCTGCCAAAGCAGCTCCCTAGCTCATACTGCACAGATAGGCATCCAGACGGGGCTTGAATATCTCCAGAGAAGGAGACTCCACAACCCCCCTGGGCAGCCTCTCCCAGGGCTCTGTCACCCTCACTGTGAAAAAGTTCCTCCACATGTTGGTGCGGAACTTCCTGTGCTCCAACTTGCAGCCATTGCCCGTTGTCCTGTCTCCACAGACCATAGAAAAGAGGCTGGCTATTTCCCCGTGTCCCACACTTCAGATATTTATAAACATTAATCAGATCCCCTCTGTCTTCTTTTGTCAAGGCTGAACAGCCCCAGTTCTTTAAGCCTTTCCTTGTAGGGAAGATGCTCCAGTCCCTTAATTATCTTTGTAGTCCTCTGCTGGCCTCTCTCCAGGAGATCCCTGTCTTTTTTATACCAGGGAGCCTAGAACTGGATACAGTACTCCAGGTAGGGCTTGACCAGGGCAGAGTAGAGGGGGAGGATCACCTCCTTTGACCTGCTGGCAATGCTCCTTTTGATGCACCCCAGGATCTAATTGCCTCTTAGCCACCAGGGCACACTGCTGGCTCATGGCCAACCTGTCATCCACCAGAACCCCCAGGTCCTTCTCCACAGAGCTCCTATACAACAAATCATCTCCCAGCCTTATTTCATAGATCATTACCTAGCCAGTTTTTTTTTTATTTCTGGTTTTTGATAGATGCTGTAGTATTACAAATCACTGAGTTAAGCTTATCTAAATTTGGTGCAAGAAAACAGAAAAATTTAGTGTGGCACCAAGCAGCAAGAAACCTAAACAACATCCAAATACATATGAGATATTATCATTGGAGTATCTTATTGACAGCTTCTACATTTAGAGTCAAGACGTTCTTGAGCACTAGAAAATGTCCAAGCTTCCTTGGAAAGCAAAACTAAGCTTAGAGGAAAGAGGAAATTAAGTAAAGAAATGCATGTTGATGCCGTTAGTAGCATGAAGACAATTTTATACCTCCAATTGCCCCAGTTCACGCTATGGATCCTGACCAGCCATGACAGCAGGTTTCACCTGGCCAAGCACAACTGCATATGTACATAACAGAAACCTGGGCTCATGTTTTCAGAATTACCTTTAAAACACTGAATCTTAAAGCTGAAAATATAGCTGTCCAAATAAGCATAAACTCAATTTCTGTACTGGAGAAGAAGCAGCAACACATGAGTGCAGAAAATTCCAATCAAGCTGTTATGGTCCCTGCCCAACAGCTGGATCAGCCCCCTGCCCCGAGGAACTACAGTCTCAAGGAAGAGCTGCCAGGTGCTTAGCTTAGTTTATACAACATGCAAGACCCAATACCACAGGTGTACAATGCATTTTTCAATTACACGATGTGAGCTAGAAAAGGAGACATTTTCCATTTACAAGCCAACACGTCAAATGTACAATGGAGTGTTGCACTCCACTGCACATCACACATTTCAGCATCTCCATCTGCCTTACTGTAGTGGCGACTGGTGGTACCCAGGGCAGCAAAACAGGCCTCGACACCTTACCAAAATTCCAGAAAAATAACAAAAAACCCACCAGAATTTATCTTCTTGTGCTGCTCAGCCTAGGCATCTGTAAGCAAAAGCAGAAGGTGCAGGCAGGTACTCACTCTCATCGAGCTGTGGGTGCTGAACGACGACTTGGAAGAGCAAGCGGAGGATGCCTGGGTTCTGAGCATCCTGATCGCAGCCCTGCAGGGACAGGTTGAAACTGCCAGCGATATTGGCAGGCTGGCTGTCACTCAGCTTGAACACCTCTGGGTTGCTGATGGAGCCGGGGAGGTAATACTCCACCCTCTCCTCTTTCCTTTCGCAGTTGGAGAGGCTGTAGCTGTGGAAGAAGACGCTTGCTCTCATGTTGGAAGGAATCACAAACTGCCACGTCATGAGTTCGTCTTCTGGAAAGCCCAGTGGGTAGTTTGGGGACATCAGGGTGATGGAGGACTCCCCACTCAAAATGGACTCAATAATGCATAACCCTAAAACACGGGGGAAGAAAACCATACAAAAGGAGTCGTAGATAAAGGAGACACATTGGCACACACAGCATCCTGGCAGCAGAGTATTTCTATTTTTATGGTGAGATTATCCACTTAAGCTACAGGTTATGTTAATAACAGGTTATGGTAACCCTTAGACTAAAGCATAGGCTTGAGTCGATGCCTTTGTCTTCAATTACAGAAAAGGTAAGGGTTATATTCATGCTGTACTTCCAGTGCAGTGGGTTCACCTTTCAAAAAGGTGAACAGCCTTTATTTTTTTTTGAAAGGAAAGATGCTAGTTCCTACTTCTGCTCCTGGCTTTACAAGAGCAAACATGCAACCTGACAACTGCTTCTGCTTCACTGGGCTTCAGGAAACAAGAGACTTGAGTTTTTAAGCCAGCATGGGCTCTCTGTCCAAAAATCTCCCAGACCTAACAAAAGCACACCAGCAAAGAGCCTCAAATATGCATGATAAAACATGAATGCGAACCATGGAGACCATGTAAGACACTTCATGCTTGAATGACTCTTGGCAGCGTGAAGCTGGTGCACAGGGAATACAGTCCCACTCTAGGACTCCAGCGATGACATGCAACTGCGAGGAGTACCAGGAGTTAGAAAAACTCGTGCTCAAGAAGCTTGAACCTGGACTAGGTCCCTTCTGCAACTGATTGCAACAGCTCTAAAACTTAAGTAAAGAGCAAAAACCTCTCTTTCTCTCTCAAAGAAGGCTTGTCACAAGATCACAAGGTAACTCACTGATTGCTATATAGTATTCAAGGTATTTTAAGAAGATTATTACACAACGATTTACGTTACAGCTATCTGTTTCAACCTGCACAGCACTTAAGCAGCCCCACATGCCTCCCAGGCACTGCTTCCCCTTTTCCCAGCTGCTCTCCCAAAGAGAGGCACTGCTCTGACATCCCAGCAACTTCAGGAACCTTTATTTAAAAACAAACTCAGCTACACACCGGAACCAGCAAACAGCTCTCTTAGATCATTCTAATCAGGCTACCTAGTCTCACCCAGCTGAGAACACAAAACCAGAGTGGGTATGTTTAAGTTTTAGGCAAAGCCAATCAAAAATGAGTAACGTGTACCAAAAGCAGCAACACAATACTTTTCATTATTAGTAGCTAATCAAACCTATGTACTTTTGACCCCACGGGACCTACCAAACTAATAAAACCACACAACAGCTGCTTTTGGAAAACGTCAAGTGGAAGGGAATGAGGGGTATCAGCACCAAAACTAGAAGGTTAGTTGAGAAGAGAGAATCGTGCCTCAGTCTGCACGAGGTGATTACAGGTGAGGGAACACTACTCCACACTTACGTTTTATGGAAGCCCTGTTGGCGATGTTGAAGCCCGAGGTGGTGAGCGAGGAGTTCCACGGGAGGTGCAGAGACATGATGACTCCTCCCAGCAGCTTGACGCGCGACACCGAGCCGTTCCTGCAGAACGTGCCAATGTTGACTACGGCCAGATCGATAGAGCTGTTGATGTTGTAGCTAACAGAATCCGGGCACGTCTCTCCTGGTTCAATCTGTCTCAGCCACGGGGTAGAAAACTTCAGTTCAAGTCCAGCCTTCGTGCTGGCCTTCACGTCCCAGGTGAAAGTCCTGTCAAGGCGAGGTAGCCCCGGTGGGTAAAGATGAACATCTCCAAAGGGACACGGGCCGGACACGCAGTCTAAATGCAGAGAGAGAACAGTCATGATACACTCTGGAAAGCTTTCAAGTACACAAGGACTCCGACACTTTCCTTGTTCATTGCTATTTTCCTAACTTCTAGGTTACATTTCTCTTCTCCATACACTAAAAGACACTTCTATAAGATGGTCACATGCTAACTCTAAACAGCAGTCCTAGCCCATAGAGTAGACAGGATAAACCTGCTTTAGACAGGTTAACAAATGGAAGGGATTGTCTCTAGCATTCTGGTCTTTTGTTTGCTGAAGACTTTAGAAGGCATTTAGTGAATAGGGCAGAGCGCTGAATGTGCAGAAGGGAGAAATGCTATGTCAGGAGAGCTGCAAGCCATGGATGTAGAAAATCAACTTTTATCCTCCCATCTCGCTCAGAGAAATCCTGGCAAATCATTCATCTATGAGTCTTCCACTGCTTGCCATGGACCATGTCTTTGTTTCCTCAGTGCCCTGATGAACAACCCAAGCTCCAGATTTTGCAGAGGTTATGAATAAAAACAACTGCCACTGTAGGATTATGGGAAGAACTTAGAAGAACTTCCCCTGAAAAATCCAAATTATTGGTATTTCAAGCTGGACATACTTCAATCTATGCCTAGGCACCCGCTTAGAAGAAGAAATATCCCAAGTACTCTTTAATGGCATGAATACATGCTGCTTCTCGACAAGGTTCCAAACTTCATTGGGCATTTTGTCTTTGGGAAGTTTTTGAGTTTTACTGATAAGATTGTAAGATGCATGTGTGATATTTCCTTGAAGGAAATGTTGTGAACATTACTACTTACACGAATCTTATCAATAAAACTCAAAAAAAAGAAGACAAAAAAGAATGGATGGAACTATTCTTGATCACCACCCAGAAAAATAACAGAAACCTTCCCAAAGACTAAATGCCCAATAAAGTTTGGAACCTTGTCGAGAAGCAGCATGCCATTAAAGAATATGACAATATATATACACCAGGGAAAACATCCAAAGCAAGCAAAGTATTAGTTACAACATTTGCACATTTTCAGTTTCTTGATTTCAATGTTTGTTAAATACAAGGAAACACGTGCTTGTCTTCAATGCTTCTGTTGCCCTTATAGACACAAACAAGCTGTTTGACAATAACATGGCTAAAATATAATTATCTGTGCTCAGTGGCTTCTGACGGGAAAAAAAGATTCTGTGATGGGTTTATAAACTGTGGGAAAATGGAATGCAGAAAGGAATTGATGCAACAAGCTACCATTTAACTGTTTATAAAACATCCAAGTTAACATTAGTTCTGCAAGACATGACACAGACTTCTTTAACTTCCATGGTTTCAGTAATTTGTGATTATTTATCAGTGTTCAAAGATTTCTTCTCATCCAAGATTATAGGTGATTCCTCCAATAAAAAAGTTACTCTATTAAGGTAAATTACCACTGGGGGACATCCCTCCCCCCTCCATGTCTTACCAATATTATTCTGAATTTCCATGATGAAATACTTCTCTGGAGTACTACAGGTGAAGGCAAAAGTCACGGTCTCCCCAGACTTTATCTTGAGTTCAGTCCTGAATAAATTTTTAATGCGAATTTGGCATCTTGATGGAATCCCAGGTCTTGATTTAATCATAACTGTTACATTGTCCAACTTATGAAGAGTGATCGAAAAGGAAGCTATGAAAGAAAAAAAAAAAAAGGTGTTTTGTGACTAGCATGTACAAGTATCACCAGCCTCTCCACACACCTCATTGATGCCACATTCCAGATTAAATATTTGCATCCGCATTCTCAAAAGTCTCTGGTTTTGGATGTACAGAAAATGCCTTAGCTCTTCCAGCCCAGCACAGATAATACAAAAATATGCTCCCTACCTGTTCCTGGAGGGAGGTATACATAGAATTTGTGTAGGACCACTTCCGCTCTGGTTTACCTTCACCAGTGTTATTTCACATTTAAAAAGTAAGTCAGCTATTCCTTTCAAATTCACACCGTTCCGATTTTGGTTTTCAGTCTGTTAGGTCTATCACAGAGCCTGCTTTATTTCTGTAGGCTCCCATAAAGCCATGACTCCATTCAGGAAGATTTTTCAGCAGGCAAACAACAAAGCAAGCCTCAACTTCATTTGCACCCAAGAGTAACAGGTGAATGTGTGGGTACATCTCAAATATTACTGCAGAGCAGACAAGGTACTGCAGCAACATCAGAAGCACGTACCAACAGACACTTAGGAGTTTCAGCTATTCCTAGTTATTAACACAGCATTAGCCACTGCACAGTTTGGTTTGCTCTATGAGAAAGCTTTCCTGTCCTCAAGACAAGGAAGAAACAAGAACAAGGTATCTTCCTACACATAACAGCTTCGGGCAAGAGAGCATTAGCTGATATATACATGCGGTCATGGAGCTCTCCCACCCTCCTCACCTTTTACAACTCATTCTCTGATGGTACAGAGTATCTCTGTGATGCCCCTCAACAGCACAGATTGGATCAGTGGCCTGGGACAGACTGTGTGTGCTTGGATACCTCTTCTCCACCCCCAAAATGACCATTGTAGACTTAACTTTTGGAGAGTACATAAAATCTTCAGGTATATCAAACCATCCTCAAGCACTACCGAAATGCAGAGGCAGGTCTCACAGGAAATGGTTGGTGAATAATCTCCTGTTCAATGGGTAGTGTTTTATCAACAAACCACACCTGAATCTCTTCTAAAAGCATGCACACAGTATAAGACACCAAGGAGTGCCAACCAGACATTCAGGATGACTAGAAAAGTTATTAGCATCAGTTGGATGCTTAGCAAAGATCGAGCCCTGTCCTGGCTGACATGAATACAGTTCGAAGTCAATCGTATCCCAGCCCCAGGTGAAAATCTGAGGCCATGCTAGCCGCTAAGTTTCCTGTCATTTGTTTTCGCTACTCTCCCTTTCTCATGGAGCACAGTTGTAGGAAGATACAACCGCTGCATCTACAGGTCTGGTGCCTCTTGTGTTTACAGAAACGAAAGAGTTACGTATACATATAAAAAGCCAAGAGAACTAGAAATAAGGGTACCTCAAGGTCTGTTCAAAACCATCTGTTCCCTGAGATCAGAACATCTGTTCTGTTCAAGGCCAGGTTGGATGGGGCCCTGGGCAACCTTGTGTAGATCCAGGTTTGGAGGTTGGTGGCCCTGTCTGTGGCAGGGGAGTTGGAACTCTCTGATCCTTGGGGTACCTTCCAACCCAGACCATTCTATGATTCTACGAGTGGGACATCATGCAGAGCTGCATGACAAAGCTCTATCACATAAGCTCTGCCCATATGCCAGGTTGGGAATCCTCTTGCTCATAAATCCCAATAAAGATTTATTTGCCCTAAAGAACCCATTAGCCTAGGACCCTGGGAGAGCCCCTGCAGCCATTCCCATTGCTGAGCAGTGTGCCAGGAAGGTGTGAAAACAGCTGGCTCAGAAATGCACATCTGCAGAGTGTCCTGGGCTCTGCCTGACCGCAAGCCATCCCATGAGCCGCCAAGCCTACAACATGGCCCATGCCAGTTGCTACCACCACAGTGACGGTAATGTGGCTGGACAAACCCCAGAGACATGGAGGTTCACCTGATGAGGGCTGCAGGGCTGAGTACACCTCAGGAATCCTAGATCAGCAGAGTCCTCACATGGCAGATGAGCACACCAGAGACCCTCAACCAACCTACCCACCCAACTCAAAACTTCTGCTGTCACAGCTGCAGAGAGAAGCATACAGCATTAGCAACCCCAGTTCCCACAAAACAGAATCACAGAATGTGAAGAGTCGGAAGGGACCTCTGGAGATCGTCTAGTCCAACCACCCTGCCAGAGCAAGATCACCTAGAGCAGGCTGCACAGGACAGCATCTAGGCAGGTTTTCAATGCCTCCAGAGATGGAGACTCCACAACCTCTCTCGGCAGCAGCCGGTGACAGTGCTCTGTCATCATTACAGTAAAGAAGTTCCCCCTCCTGTTTAGGTGGAACTTCTACATTCAAGCTTCTGCCCACTGTCTCTTACCCTATCTCTGGGCACCACTGAAGAAAGACTGACCCCATCCTCCTGACACCCCACCTGTCCTATTTTTAAACCTCCCTTTTAAAATCTCCTGGTTTTTACAAGCACCTCATGGCTTGCAAGGCCTGACTTTCATCACAACATTTCACAAAAGTCCTGGGGATCGAGCAGCCACCATGGGCTATTGTCCTTCCCTGCCTCTGGGAACAGTGCAGCTCCAGGTTGGCAAATACCAGGCATCAAAAAAGTCTCACTGCTAGCTGGAGCAGGGCAGAAGAGGGGACTCTGAGATAACCCATCAGGCTTTCATTTGAGTTTTGCTTGTCTTGAGCCTTTTTACAATCTTTCCAGCTTTTCTACACAGTCTTGGAGTCAAAAGACTTAGCAAGCCCTTGAAACCACCTTGCCTATTTGCCCCCGGGATCAAAGGCTGTAAACAAAAACCTGAAACACCACAAGCCCGCCAAACTTACACACACACTCTTGTAACAATGGGTTTACTAAATCCTCTATACTGTCAGTAAGGACCTGGTCACTTAATAACTTTCCTACGGCTTTCAAGTGACAGGACAGCCCTGAGCTCCTACACTGAATTTCCTCTCCTCTTCCAATGGCCAGCACTACTTGGCATCTGCACTTCTGCTTTAGAAATGCTTTCCTAGAGGTTTTTAATTGGTGTTTTTCCCTCAGGAAGTGAAGAAAAGTTATAAAAATATGACTAAAAATAGAAAAGAATACAAAATAAAGGAAGCATTACCATACGGGCTAAGAACGGTCTTATACAATGACCTTCCAGAAGACAGGGGACAATCCCTGGGGCAATGTCCAAGGAGTGGGAAAAAGAAAGAGAGTAAAGCAAAGCCAGTAACCAGAGCTGCTCCTCCTCAGACTTCAGGAGGAAGCAGCTTTCAGAACAGAAAGTGAAACACATACCTCCAGCCTAACCCAGAGCTATGTCTTCCATACTACTGGGTGCTTTTATGAATTCTATGGGCTTTATATCTGCCACATTTAATGCACGAAATAGCCTTTGATCATGACAGTAATAATTCCTCTGATGCTTATGTCATCCAGTTATGAAGTGTTAACAGCATCATACCAATAATTAATAACTACAGACAAAAGAGACTTTTCTCTTGCATACAGTTAATTGCCATGCTCACCTACAGTTTGTAAGTAGGACTGAAACTTTCTGTTCAAACGTTCCTCCCTTTCTCATCAGACGGTTATCACCGTTCCTTCTCCCATCCCTGGGACACTACGGCGGCACGGCGCACGTGACACGACAGAGAAATGCTGCAGGGTCATTAATATACAGCACTGCAGTGCTAAATCCTTCTGCACAGCTCAAAGGCCATTTTTAGTCACGAGGATTAAGCTTAAGCATAACCTTAAGCACATGACTAGCTTTAAAATAAAACAAATACCACACCCTGAGCTGAAACCAAGGAACGGACATTTTCAACACCTTGTGAAACACGCAAAGCCTTCCTGAGAGCGTCAAACAGAGCATCATAGTCCCAAGGCCTTGGAAGACCTGACTTCTTTCTGTTGCCTGGGTTTTTCGCTGCCCCTTCCCTGCACCACCCCCCTCTTTCATGACCATGTAGTCATTCATTTGATCACACTGCAAGATTGATCACCCTGCAAGAATATCAAATCCTTGTCAGCTCGGTATTGCTTTCCAGAATGGATATGGTCAATGCTTCAGCTTTCTAAAACAGGACCTGCCCAAAATTGCAGAACTGCTGCAACAATCAATGTATCAGCATCCCAGTTGGCAACAAGGCTGTAGATCATAGAGCCAAACAGGCTCAGCAATGCTGTCTGCTAGAAGCCCACACAAGGACAGACACCAAGCTAGATTATAGCATAAACAAACAGCTTGCTGAGAGGAACCCCCACAGACAATCCCTTTGGTCAAAGAGAGCACAGTGCTGTCATGTCAACAGCTGTCAGCTGCTAGAGATGAGCTACGCAACACCAGACTGTCAAATCTCATTTTCAGGGGGAAAAAAGGGAAATAAAAAGAAGTATATCCAGTGATCCTAAAGTCACTAAAAATGACTAAGTGGCTAAAAGCCCCAAAACATAGCCACATACCCCCAGAACAATAGAGAAACTACTTAAAAATCACCTCTGTTGCAGAGCTTTTATAAACATCAGTGAGTCTGTCTGTGACTCATGCTGATGTGTCATTGCCTACAATTCCTACTGCATGCCTTGTTAGGATTACCAGTAACTGTACACATTTCTTGTAAAGAAGGAATTTTCATGCCTCCTTAGTACTGCACAAGGATGACACACAGGAAATCCAGACCAACAAGAGGAACCATTGCCAAAGCTGGAACTATTCTTTGTCTATACAACAATGAAATTGTTGGGCTAGATGATGTCAGACATGAAGCCTCCAGTCCTGAGATGGTTCACAGGCTGACATAGACATTGGACCTCACCCTAAATTCGCAGAATCACAGAACATTAGGAGTCGGAAGGGACCTCAAAAGATCATCTAGTCCAACCATCCTCCCTGAGCAGGATCATCTACACTAAACTACACAAGAACATATCCAGGTGGGTTTCGAATGTCTCCAGAGAAGGAGACTCCACAACCTCTCCAGGCAGTCTGTTCCAGTGCTCTGTTACCCTCACAGTGAAAAAGTTCCTCCTTTTATTCACATGGAGCTTCCTGTGCTCCAGCTTGCACCCATTTTCCTCTAAGCAATTACAGTTTTGCAGCCTCCCTCTGCTATTCCTTCAACTGCTCCAGTTTTGGTCTGCTTCAACCGGATTTCACTACCACTCGTCCTCATTTAAGCCTGCACCTTCACAACAGGCTTTGGAACAGGCTGCCCAGGGAGGGGGTTGAGTCACCAATCCTGGATGTATTTAAAAGACAGGTAGATGAGGTGCTCAGGGATATGGTTTAGTAGAGGACAGGTGAGGACTCGATGATCCCAAAGGTCTTTTCCAACCTAGTGATTCTGTGACAATTGTCTCATCACAGCATCCCATTATCACTTGGTAATGTTCCTCCCTGACCAAATGCACCTTGGCTGGCTTTTTTCTCAACAGTATGATTTTTCCCCAAGCTTTTAACCAATTTTATTGCTCAGAGCTCTCCAACCTGAGTTAGAAACAAGTGTGAACCAAGCTGGATTACTCCACAGAATTCAGCCTAAATTTACCTACTGTGGGTGCACCTGACACCAACCTCCTAGTAATTTTTAAACATGTATACATAAATGTCAAAAGGAGATTCCTCCTGTCCGAGTGTAGCAGAACCAATGGTGCTCACCAACAGGATGCATCCATACGTAACCTACAAGGAAAGGACTTGGCAGGATGGCAACTTTTACTGCTTTGTGCAGTGCTTTGCTCAACAAAGCAGGACTGAGAACAGAGTCCAACTAGTTTTGGCTAGAGGGCTGCATTTTATTGCAGCAATTTATCCATAATGATCTATAGATTTTAATTTTTTTTCCATGTGACTTCACTGGATGAATTAAAACAATCAAAACCCCAGACAGATCAAGAAACCAAAGCCCACAAGTTACCAACATCCCAGATGTTACTTTATCCCAAAACAACATACAAAAACTGTTGGCTTGCTTATTCTTGTTAAATGATGGGCTCGCTCCACTACAGCCATTTTTAATAAAAGCCAGTTGGTTGAGGCTGACTCAGATACTGCTCATGAGCCAGCGGCAGCTGGAGGAAATGGGTTACTGCAGGACACAAGAAGCAGTAACACTCATTCCGGATATGAAGTACCTGGATCCAAATCCCTGTTCTGCCCAAGGGGGATCTGAACCCATACAACCAACACTCCTCTCCAGAGGATGGGCTCATCCACCTCAGCGCTTCATGCCAGCACCTAGGGACGGAAGTAGCACTGCAGCACTGTTTGGATCTACAGTTCAACGGGCTCTACCTGGCAAGTTCACCACCTCTTCTGAAGCCTTGCAGCGATGCCAGCACACTCATAGCCTGATGACATTATTCCACTAAACCTACTCTACTTAAATAGTCATGGCAAGACAGTGAGAAGCAAGGATGACAACTCAATAACACAACGTTCCAGCCATAAGCTGAAAGATTTCCATTTCAAGCTGTAGGAAACTCCTGTTTCTGATCTAATGGTGAGCTCCAGTGCAGGAGACTGCAGCATCAGGAGGACCCATTCCAAGCAATCCATCGAAAACACATACCTCTGTGTCTTCTGCATGGAGACAGCAGGCTCCAGCTTCCACATCCTGAATGAACACCCCAGGGCTCAGCTGAAAGACACAGCAACAGCTACGCCTGACCATCCATTTCCCCGTCATCTCCAACACAGTTGACTCAAATTTGCCAAAAAACAGGCCAAAGAATATTCAAAAGACTAAGTGTTTCCCCACTCTGCTGACTCAAATGTTCTGTACCTGCCTTATCGAATCTTTGGCAGTCCAACTAGAGAGTTGGACTACAGCACCCAACTGCCCCAAGCACTCTCACTCCTCCAGTTCTGCCTCCAACACCCGTCCAGGTAATTTCCTTCACATTCTTCAAGAACTCAGCAAAGTTAGTCAAGGACCCACAAAGCACTTACACTCTTCTCACCTACTAAACAGTGCTGCGAGTTCAGAGATCACAAGCACAATCACAAACTACAACTGACCTTGCTTGCTGCAAGCTGCTGAAATCCTGTTGGACTTTATAAAGCAAACAGGTTTTCTGTTTACATTTTAAATGTAAACTAACTGCTTTCTATATTGCTCAATCACCTCTTTATGTTTGGATCTGTCGTCTAATACTATGTTTGCTTGGGACGTGAGGCCCATATTTTGTGAAAAGATTACTTTCAGGGAACAATCCAGAAAATTAAAGCTTAAAATCTACAAAGCCTTAGAAGATAGACACTGCTGATGATGATGTCAGTGTAACCATCCATACCTCAGGGGAGGGCACCTGGGAAAGAACATCCACTCCTCTGCCACCACAGTACAACCCCCTAATCTCCACTGATAGCTTGAAGTGATAGCCAGGATAGGATGGGGATACAAAGCAGGCAAGATGTCACACACCGTGTTCTCCTCCTCTTTGGGGAAGAAGGGTGGACACTTCTGGGGCAGCTATGCTAAAAACCAGCACAGTTGAGCAGAGCAGGTCTGTCAGTGCCTTGGGCCAGCAGGAGCTGTTAATTCAAAAGTTGTTAATTCATTAAGTTAATTTATAATACCTCACAGGATAAAGTGTCTTCAGGGTATTTAAAACCAAAAAATTAACAAGTTTCAGTTCTTCCACCCCTTTCTCTAGGATCTTTTTAGAAGGGTAATTAAGACACTCATGTAACTCATATACAAGACATTTTTAAGAGAAGCTTTTTTTTTCCCAACAAAAGCAGGGAAAAAAGATACTTTGTTACTTGGAAAGCTCAGCTGCAAATAAGGAGGGGAGAGCATTGGCTGCCTTAATTATTATTTTACAGGTATGAAGTTTGGTCTTTTGTAGAAGTGAGATATAGAGCTCAGTGAATGCTGTCTGCAAGCTGACTGCCAACCAGAGCACAACAGCAAAATGTAACCTATGTCTTGTCTGTGCAACTTGTTGAGAAAAATGTTGCACTGGCACACATCATAGAATGGTTTGGGCTGGAAGGGACTTCAAAGATCATCAAGTTCCACCTCCCTGCCATGGGCAGGGACACCTTTCATTAGACCAGACTGCTCAACCTGCCCTACCCAACCTGGCCTTTAACACTGCCAGGAAGGGGGCATACACTACGTCCCCCTTCGGGCAACTTGTTGCAGTGCCTCACCACCCTCATAGTGAAGAACTTCTCCCTCACGCCTAATCTACCCTCTTTCAATTTAAAACCATTCCCCCTTATCCTATCACTGCATGCCCTTATACAAACTCTTTGCTCAGCTTTCCTGTAGGCCTCCTTCAGGTACTAGAAGGCCACTATAAGATCTCACCTCTCTCTTCTGCAGGCTGAACAATCCCAACTCTCTCAGCCTGTCTTCATAGGAGAGGTCCTCCAGCCCTCTAATCATCTTCGTGGCCCTTCTCTGGACCTATTCCAACAGTTCTATTTCCTTCTTATGACAGGGACTCCAAAATTGGACACAGTACCCCAGGTGGGGTCTCACAAGAGTGGAGTAGAGGGGGAGAACCACCTCGCTTGACCTGCTGGTCACACTCCTTTTGATGAAGCCCAAGATATGGTCAGCCTTCTGGGCTGCAAGCACGTATTGTCGGCTCACGTTGAACTAAGCAAAGAACACTGAGACACCACTCAAGTTGCTGCAGGAACCTCCTGTGACTGAAAGGGTGTTTGCTCACACAGTTTATCCCTACCTTGATGCAAGCCAGCAAGAGGACAGCATCAGGAAGCATGTCTGAGCAGCTCTTCAATCTTGGCTCTCATTAACAAAGGTGGAAAAATGCATTTCACAATCAGTGGTCCCTCCCATGCCAAACATCCTGCCGACAGCTTTGTCTCTCACTTCTGAGGAATTTCAGATCGTCCATTTTCACCCCTCACAGTTTGCTGTCTCTGTACCTTAATCTTTCAGCTCCACCCATGAAACCAGAAGACCCAGGGCTGACTCTGAAACACTAGTGTGATCCTACCTCTCAAAATAAAACATTTTCTCTGACAGCAAGTAACCGTGCCACACTGCTGTCAGAGAAGTTTTGGAGCTGAGGGATGGTGACCAGGCTCTGTTGACTGAATCTTCCTAAAAGGCCACCAAAAGTCACCAGGTGCTCTAGGGGAACCAGTTAATGCTTTGGCTCCAACAAATCAACAACACTGTGCTGCGGTGGGTGTGTGCATTCATCTATTGACAGCCACAACCCAAAGAAGCTCACGTTTAGCCATCAGCAATTGCAAAAAACAAATGAAAAATCAAATCAATACAGAAAAAATGGTGAAGAAGAAAAAGAGTCAGTCACCCATGATCTACACTCATGCGTACGGCTCCACGTGCTATTTCTAACATGAAATATTTCTGGCACGAACTAAGCGCCAAGTTGTTCAGCCAGTACCTAAGACTAAGGTTTTGGCAGTTATTCCAAAGCTTTTTATTTAACATATAGACATGTATAAAGATCAATTAATCTGGGTGGTAAGGGCTATACCAATAAACCAAGCCTGAGTATTATTTACTTGTGAAAATACTGCTGCCACATGCTTCAAAAAGTCAAAACTTCATTTTTTCAGTAGCTTTCGTCCTACTTTTCTATCTAAAATTATGTATAGGTACGGTTAATTTATTTAAGTATTTAACAAGCCTGAACACAACTGACCCAAATGATACCTGATATCAAATGGGGAAAGTTTCCTCCTTTGTTTCATAAATCCCTGATTCTTGCCTAGGAACTCCTGTTATGGTATAGCAAGGCAACACAACATGAGTCAGAATTAAAATGAGAGGAGGGCAATCCTCTAGCTAAAGAATGATTTTCTCCATGCCACAGGTCCATGGTGGTACTGTGGACATGAGCTTCAGCAGCCTCCAACCCTTGTTTCTCTCCCAGCTAGTCCTTTGAGTCCATACCTTGAGCAAATAAATAGTACTTTTTCAGTCTGCTCCTCCTTAATTTTTTTTTTTGGCTGACAAATCACCACAGCTCATCAAAAGACAACCCCAAGCATAAAAGACTCACCGGCCACCTAGGGAGCTGGCCCACCACATGATGTTTCTTCTCCCTTGGCCACTTCTTAGCCAAATGACTGCTGTTAGTTGGTGTTTTCAGCTTTGAATACAAGCAACACCGTGACCAAGAGCATGGCCGTTGGAGTAACTTCATTCACACATGACTCCAGAGACCAGGACCCAACTGAGGATCTCTGGTGATGGCACTCAAATTGGGGGTCCAAAGCAGCACAACTGACAAGAAGTTCAATTCAATGTATTAACATTCGAAGACTTCCCAGCCCACCCACACACACCTCACCTCACCACTTCACACTTTACTTCTGCATCCTTTCAGATTTTCAAAGGGGGGTGGGTAGGGGTGGGGGAGAGAAGTCACAAAGTCTGACCTGTTAAAAACAAACATTTCTAACCCCCCGAAATCTGAAATTGAGGGGAAATCTTAAGTGTATTTCTCAGTGGAAAGTTAAGCACCAGAACTGAGACAGAGGATAAGTAATTCAGTATACATGCATTATTTTCCAGAGAGTAGAAACTAAGCACTCCAGACTGATAGCAGCGTAAGGCAAATCCAAAAAAAAAAAAAAAAAAAAAAAAGAGGAAAAAAAGTACAACTGAATAATCATGCACATTTGTGGTGGCCTTAGAAGGAGAGGTCTCAATTGAGCATGTGAAACAGCAACTGAGAAGGGAAATAGCACAGCCTTTACCGACTTTCAGAGAAGCACAAACAGGGCAGTTAGTTATACTCTGTCAGAACACCAGAAAAACCCTGTTAACAGCTTGTTGGGTTCTTTTGCATTTTATTAAAAGCAACAGCTTTACATGTTAAGACTGACATATGACTCAAATCAGTCCGTTGCCAAGGAAAAGTTAACTGGAGGGTAGGGCAAGAAACAAGGCAGCATCGCTTGTGAATTCACTCATACCAGCAATGACATTTTAAAGACAAACCCCATAATATGTATGCAGACTTTATTACATAAGGACATTACATAAGGACACTTTAAATGTGAAATATTTGTTTCATAGATGTCACGAGAGTACGAGTAACTTCATTATTGGTGTTTCAGAGAAACATGTTTTAGCTGGAAAACACATTTTCAAAAGTCAGGTACACAACACTTTGTTCACACTCCCAGGTCTGCACGCAGTGATTGCACCAAATACGTCTTTCTGCAGTTTTTCACCTGCAAGTTAATCAATGTTTCATTTGGTAATACGATAGACCGACTTTGGTGGGCGTCTGGCCTCCAGTCAGGCCTAAACCACCACTTAGGCATAGACTTGCATCTGGAGAAGAAACACAAGCTCCTCTCCGAAGACAACGTGACCAGGCATGCTTCACCTACACATTTTTACAGTACAGTAAGGACAGCATTATAATACTTTACCTGCTGGGAAATGGTGGAGGGAGAAGGAGAAAGGACTTCATAAAGAATGACAAGAGACATCCTGAGAGATAGGTGCACCAAAATTTGTAGCCATTTCACCAGACCAGAGAAGAGCCAAATATGCCTCATGGCCACCTGTTGCATGTTTCCAAAGCATCCAACCTAAACCTGGCCTCTCTGGAAGGGAGATTGCTGCAACTTGCAGCCAAAACACAGCAACAGGGGAGCCAGTACCAACGTCAGTGCCAGGGAAACTCCTTAAGAATGACAAACTACACAGGGGTGTGGGGGAAAAATCTTAATGTTAACTATCTTGGGTTCTCAGGACAAACCTTTCCCTGAGCAAACACTGCAAATACAGTTTTGGTTGTGAAACAACAAAAGTAACTCTCACTAGGATGAAGGACACACCAGGCCCGCGACATCTGCCAACCATCCTGGGAAGGCACTGTTCCCCTCTCTGGTCCCACTTGCACCACTGCAACCTTCAGCCTGCCAACTCATGCCAGTAACAAAGCCAAGGCTGAGCCATCTCTCTTTTTGCGGGGCTGGAGGTGCTCAAAGAGGAGGAGGGCGCAGTGAGAGAGAGTTTGACAGGATGACAGAGGGCCTGGCACACAGGAGGGGTGTCGCTTGTGTGGGAGAGGGAAAAGCAGACAGAAGGACCTAGAAAAGGTTTGCATAATATATTTACAACTTTGTTTCCTTTGAAAACAGCACACAGCCCCAGTATAGTATTTAATTTTCCCTTGAAGAGGCTTAGAGAGGCAAATAGCTCTCGCTCACTTGACTACGAGGCAGTGCGTTAAATGCAGATGTTTTATTTAAAAGGTTACATAGCTTGAAATGTAAACCCCAGTGCTATCACATTTCACAGTCAGCATTTAGCCTGTACTGCTTATAATAACAATGTTTGAGAGCCATGCTGCAGCATAGCCAGCGTGCTCAAGTGTAACAGAAACATTAAAAAAAAGGCACTAATTTCACATCAGGCACTTTATATTATTCACAGGCATGGCCAATAACGACACAATTATTTTATATAGAATCATAAAATGGTCTGGGTTGGAAGGAACCCCAAGGATCAGAGAGTTCCAACCCCCTTGCCACAGGCAGGGCCACCAACCTCCAGGCGTGGATCTATACAAGGTTGCCCAGGGCCCCATCCAACCTGGCCTCGAACACCTCCAGGGACGGGGCATCCACCACCTCTCTGGGCAGCCCGTTCCAGCACCTCACCAGTCTCTCTGTAAAAAACTTCCCCCTAACATCTAATCTAAACCCTCCCTCCTTTAGCTTTAGTCCATTTCCCCTTGTCCTGCCATTTTCTACCCTTTTAAAACGTTGAATCCCCTCCTGTTTATATGCTCCCTTCAGGTACGGGTAGGTTGCAATGAGGTCCCCCCGCAGCCTTCAACTCAAGTGTCTTTAACAGTACTCATAGCTATAAACCAGACTGTTTAGATTTGAAGACAGGGCTTTGGGGTTTTTTTCGCAATCTGGCAGCTTTGGAAATTGAGGAAAAGCCCATCTAGAGTCTCTGTGTTCATAACCGGAATTCTTTTGGGGTCACATACAGGATTTAAGCAAATTATTCATGGGTTCCGTACACAGGATTGCGTCAAGCATCCAGGAACCTTCGAGAGATGCAGAGTTTTCGGTAAGGAGCGGTTTCCCATTAAACCCTTCGCCCCTGGCTGGACGCACCGGCCACTCCATCGCCCTGTACGCACAGTCCATCCCTGGCTCCGTGCGAGTAATCCCTGTCTCTCCGGCTAAAAGCTTACATGGCTGCACGGTGCCCCACAGGCAGGGCGCGATCCTGCGAACTCCGGCTCCTCGCCGGTGACTCGGCTGCCCTCCCGGCACCTCTCGCCCCGTCAGGCGAGGACGTAAGGAGCGTACAGCCTACCTGGGCTGTGTTCGCTCCTCAGAGGAAGAACACATCCGAACGAGAGCGTGTCCCTGTTCCAACACCATTTTTAAGTGACCTTGAGCACTCCGGCGGCACCGTGCGCCTTTTGCGGGGCTCATCCCGCCTCCCGGGGCCGCGGAGCCCGGCAGAGCCGCGCTGAACTTTCGCTCCGGGAAGAGGACCGACTCCACGCACACGCCAACCCCGGGGCTCACCCCGCCGCACGCACGGCAGCAAGGCTGCCCGCACTCGCCCCTCCCGGGGGCACCGGGACTGCCGTACAGCACCGTGTGAACGTTGCGGATGCCAACCTGCCCCTGTTCGGCCCCACCCCTCTCCCCCCAGCAGTTACCAAACGAGCGGCAGCACACGGATAAATCACAGCCGCCGGGCTCCCGCCTGCGGTGCGGCAAGGCGAAGCGAGGCAGGGCTCAGCCGCACACCGGGCTGCCCCCTTGCCCCCCTGCCCGGGCAGCCCCAGCCCGAGGCGAGGGGGAGCCGCCTCGGCGCAGACCCCGCCGCCCGGCACAGCCCCCGCCGCCCCGTCCCCATCTCTCCATCCCTACCTTCCCGCTGGGAGAACTGCGCCGAGGCTGTGGCCAGCAGCGCGGCCAGGAGAGCGGCCAGCGCCCGGCCCGCCGCCATCTCCCCGCGTGGGCCCGGCGCCGAGGCGGGCGCGGGTCCCCTCCGGCGGCACCGCCGCTTCCTGCTCCACCTCGCACCTGGCGGGGCGGGACAGGGCAGGTGAAGTCCTTCCTCTTCCTCCAAGGCGGCGGCGATGGGATGGAATGGGATGGGATGGGATGGGATGGGCTGGGCTAGGCTAGGCTGGGCTGGGCTGGGCTGGGCTGGGGGCGGGCAGGGCTGGGCTGGGACGGGCTGGGCTGAGATGAGCTGGCATGGCATGGCATGGCATGGCATGGCATGGCATGGCATGGCATGGCATGGCATGGGGGCGGCCCCAGCCACTGCCACCATCCCTGCACGGCAGGCTGGAGCCGGCTCAATGGGATCACCAGTGGAAGGGGGTCATTATCCACTGCAAAGAGGTGTGGTGGTGCTGCTGAGTGTTATTTTTGCTGTTACACCTTGCCCTAACGCTCTCTCCATCCCATTCCCAACATTATTGACTGTCACCAAAAGGGTTTGGAATTGTTTTACGATGCAGGTGGTGAAACACTGGAGCAGGCTGCCCAGAGAAGTTTTAGATGCCCCATCCTTGGAAACATTTATGGTCACGTAGGATGGGGCTCTAAGAAACCCAACTGAGTGGAAGATGTGCCTGCTCATTGCAGGAGGGTTGGAAGAGACCTTTAAAGGTCACCTAGTCCAACCCAAACCATTCTGTGATTATGTTTGGAAGTGCCACATTTCACACAGAAGTAGGTTCCTCCCAGGGAGCAGCATTTTCTATCCTGCTTTTTTAATGTTTGGGGACTTTAAAATAAAATTAAAAAACCCCACAAACAACTCTGAGCAGAAACCATCATGCAGTAGTCAGGAGTAAATGTTTGCCCAGCTTACTAATGTGGGACAGACGTTGCTTTGCAAGCCTCTCTGGCAATATTGGTACAAAACAAAACCCAGTACATTCCTAATAACCCCTATTACAAAAATGTACATGGGAATGTTCATGTTCAAAGGAGGAGAAAAGTCAAAATTGTATCAGAATTTCAAGACTTTTACAGATTTAAGGCCAAGTTTTAGAGAAGACCAAAGACCCTTTTGTCTCGCTGATTCCAGATGGCATCAGCACACTCAGCTCTCCAGGGAGATCTTTGCACCTCTTTTATAAGTAAGTCTCCTCTTCAGTGGTCTTCTTCATAGTATGGCTTTTTACTCTTCTTAAGGAGGAGTACACGATTCAAAGAAAATGCGGATGGCAAAAAAAACAGTCTTTAGGAATGGATATTGTAAAGTAATTGTTATCAAGCTGTTAATAAGGAAGTAATTCACTGGTTATCTGACTGCAGAGAAATGAATGGATGGGAGTGTTGCAGCCATATGAGGAGGAACAGAATGATTTCTTGGGCTCAAATCAGTGCCGGTGCCACTTCATCAATGTAAGGAAATAAGGAAGGACTAGGGCGTTTGTTTTCTCCAGCTGGAGAAACGGGATGGCTTTTGGCCATCTCACAGCTTTTAGTTAATGTTAGTTGTCTCTTATCAACTTTCACATCTTCATAAAGTTCAGTACTTTCCCACTGCAGATAACTCTTGTGTCAGCTTCATATTACCTTACAGTTCTTTTTTCATTTTTTCCAGATCAAAACATGAAAAAACCATGGTTGACTTGCCAAAATAGATATGAATTTATATCCATTACAGTTCTTAACCCTATTACATCATTTGTAATTCTGAGGCAGGAACACAGACCCAGAAATCACTTGACATCTGGCAGCTCTCCTGTTCTCAGTCACCCCTCTGGTCTCCAGTGTTTCCATATGAGCACCTCATCATCTAATTACCTTTGTAAGCTCTATAAACATTAGCTCGCCAGTGTAACACCACCTGTGAGCTAAGTTCAGTTCCCTCTGATTTGGAGATGATGGACCAAGGGATGGACAATCCTTACGACTTCCCCAGTGTGACCGGAGACTGAGTACTCCTCTGTAGACTTGAGAGGGCTGGTGTAGTGGCAGACTGTCTTGTTATGACAATCACTTCCTAGTGGATTTTCATATCTACTGTTGCATAAACAACATAGATAGCTGGATTAAGATGCTTAAAATATTCTGCATGGGAAAGCATTCAGAAATGTCCATTTCAAAAAAAACCAACCAAAACCACTGTCTGTGAACATAACTCTAGGGGAAAAAAACCCCAAACAACCAAGAGCACAAAGCAAGGGCATTTTCCAATTACTTCATTAAGATTTGCAGTTAGTGGACCTCCTTATGCATTAGCAAAACCTGTTGATGGAGGTTGACTCCTCATGAGTCAACCTCCATCAACACCTTTTGACTAGAGATGCTGGGATGCTATAGTGGAGTCCTGGGGGTCAGGAGGGTTAAAGACCCCAAGATACCCTGCCTCTCAGAGCACAGCGCAGATGGGGTTATGCCACTCTCTGTGGTGATTCTCCAGTATCCAGGAATAGAAAGCATGCTCTGGTGGGCACTGCTGGTAAATAGGTGACCTGCTAAAATCAGACTTTTCTCCTCTGTCCGCAAAGAGTGAGGATCAGAGGTAAAGAATTGTCAGCCTAGTGGCAAGAGTCGATATGCTAAGTATCAAAGTAACTTAATTTGCGGTGCTATGACTTTAATTGTTTTGACTTTGGTTTTAAAAAGAAGAGGAAGAAGGTCTCCCCCTTTCACACATCTTTTTACTAAAATTTCCTTTGAAATACCTATTGACTTTCACTTCCGTGGATTTTCATGAGAAGGTGAATACTCTTGTGATACTGTCAATTTGTCCATGGGGGGTTTTCTTGGGTGATGCAACTGATAACTCAGTCTTTTTATTGAAAACAAGGAACTATTTTTTTTAATGTTCCTTTATTTTGTGTGTGTGTGTCTAAGACATTTATGTTTCTCCTCTCCAGTTCATTATGGTCATATATTGACAGTGATGGGAAAGATCCTGATTTGCTCCTAATGTGGTTTAAATGTGAGAGTATCTGCAAGCAGAGCTACCCTCCTGCAGGCAGCTCTCTCCTCCGACTTAGGCTGGAGGTGAGCGAGAGCAGCGCCTGTCATTTCACCTTCCTCCTCCCTGCTCTAGTGTCATCTCCTCAGGAGAGAACAGCAATCAGCCTGTCCAGATTTGAGGGCCAGCCTTACTGGACCCACGTGCAGGGGGGTATGCAGATCTCTGAATAGAAGCTCTCAGGGATTGAGAAATAATTGCGTTTGCAGCCAGAGTCTGCCCACATGCTATGAAAGCTCCAGCAAAACCGGCTAATTTGGCTTTCACTTCTCATTAGCTTAATGCACAGTGCCCTGGTCCAGCTGGAAACTGTGTTGAAAATCAGAGGCTTTAATCCTCATTAACACTGTTTGTCATTTTTACATCATTTTCTTCTTCCACAAGACCCGTAGTGCTTTGGAACCGCCATTTGTCACGGGCCACGTGTCGGTCAGTGGTGAGCTTTATTGGCCGGCTGACCACGGTAATGTCGATAGACTTCTGAGGAAGAGCTAGGATTAGTCATCTTGGAAATGGGAATTTAGCCAGGGAAGATGTAAATGTGAGAGAGAGAGAGAGAGAGACAGAGATATATCAAGAGAGAGAGCAAGAGAGAGAGAGTAAGAGAGAAAGAGCACAAGAGAGAGAGAGAGCAAGAGAGGAAGAGAGAGAGGTAGGAAGGGAGAAAGGAAGGGAGGGAGGGAAGGAGGGAAAGAGGGGAAGAAGGGGAGAAAGGAAGGAATTCTATCCTTGGCCTGGAAATGCCCTGTTAACTACACAGAGCAAGTGACAAGAAACCCTAGAGGAGCTGTACATGTAAGCACTCTAAACAGTACTATTTTTGAGGAGCAAATCTGCCCTTCAGCATCCCTACCTGCCCCTTGTGCGTAACACTGCTAAATAAACACACCAAAGAACGAGCCAGAGCTGTTCCTACCAAGACTTGTCAATGAAAGATTCTGCTTCCTAGGGATTTTTTTTCCACTTAAAATGAGATCATCAAAGCAATAACCACACAGATCCCCCCAGTAAGCCTGGGGAAAAAATCAGCTGAGAAAATAGTCTGTTAACCTCATGCCAGGAGAGACACGTGTAAATGTCCTCTCACCCAGGTTCACTCGAGTAATTTTTAGGCTGGTCATTCCTACCGTGCTCTGACTCTCAAGAGCAAAACAAGCTCAGGGAATCCTGAGACGATGGGGTGTGGATTTGCTGCAGATGTGGGTGAGGTAGGTGGTAGGAGACCCGACGCAGCCTCAAAGGGAGTAATCAAGGCGCAGCTTGTCATGCTTGAACCACAGCTGCTGTATTGAGGTAGCATTTGGCTTTCTCTGTGTAAACCGAAGCAGCTTTCGGCCAGATGTGTGACACTCATCCAGCTGCTCAAAGAGCCCCGGATGAGTGTCCCACACTGGTGAGAGGGCACTCACAGGTTATTCAAGCTGCATTTCCAAGTATTTCATCTCCTCTGTTGCTAAAAGAAGGTCAGTTCAAGCAGCTGCTTTATGACTATATGCTGCGGTGATGCCTAAAGACCGTACCTACCAGAGACAGCTTCACCCTAGGCACCGCGCCAGCACTTGACAGCAAGCCTTACTCCTCAGGGCTCACAAATACACAGGCAAAAGGTTACAGAAACCTGTGACAGAGAAGAGGACACATCGGAGGGTGCAGAACCCAGGGCTACTGATGTGTCTGGTCACCGGTATGCTTTGCTGGCATCTGACATAGCAGGGTAATTGCTGGGCACTGGCTCTCGGGCTCTGCTGCAGTTGAGAACAGCAAGGATGCACAACATCTGCTTCCCCTTACAGCTCAGTGTGGTAGAGGAATGGTGCCAAGCCCAGGGTCTCTTGCAAAAGCACAGGAAACACTACATCTTCAAACCTGGCAAATCACATGCATGCTTTTTTTCACGGTCTGACCATGACCAGGGATAATATAGGTCCCTTGATGAATGAGGAGGGTGTCCTGGTAACGGGGGATACTGAGAAGGTGGAGATACTGAATGCCTTCTTTGCTTCGGTCTTCACCTCAAAGGCCCCCCGGGACCCACAGGCACTGGATGTAAATAGGAGTGTTTGGGATATGAAGAATTTCCATCTGGTTGAGGTAGGGGAGGTCCAGGAGCGGCTCAAAGGGATAAACGCACACAAATCCATGGGACCGGATGGGATACATCCACGTGTGAGGCCCTGGAGCGCGTTCAGAGGAGGGCTACTAAGCTGGTGAGGGGTCTGGAACACAGGCCTTACGAGGAGCGTCTGAGGGAGCTGGGATTGTTCAGCCTGGAGAAGAGGAGGCTCAGGGGAGACCTTATAGCTCTCTATAACTTCCTGAAGGGAGGTTGTAGTGGGCTGGGGGTCAGCCTCTTCTCCCGTGTAGGCAGTGACAGAACTAGAGGGAATGGTATCAAGTTGCACCAGGGGAGATTCAGGCTGGACATTAGGAAATACTACTTCTCAGAAAGGGTAGTCAGGCACTGGAATGCACTGCCCAGGGAGGTGGTGGAGTCACCATCCCTGGGGGTGTTCAAGGAAAGACTGGATGTTGTATTGAGGGATATGGTTTAGTGGGAGCTAGTAGTAATAGGTGAATGGTTGGACTGGATGATCTTCTAGGTCTTTTCCAACCTTAAAAATTCTGTGATTCTGTGATTCTGTGTGCTGAGGGAGCTGGCGGAGGTGATTGCTGAGCCGCTCTCTATCATCTTCAACAGGTCCTGGAGAACAGGAGAAGTGCCTGAGGACTGGAGGATAGCCAATGTCACTCCAGTCTTTAAAAAGGGCAAGAAGGAGGATCCCAGCAACTATAGGCCAGTCAGCCTCACCTCTGTCCCCGGAAAGGTAATGGAACAGCTTGCTCTGGATGCCATCTCCAAGCAATTGGAAGAGAAGAAGGTCATGAGGAGTAGTCAGCATGGATTCACCAAGGGGAAATCGTGCTCGACCAATCTCATAGCCTTCTACGATCTCATCACCAGCTGGGTAGATGGAGGGAGAGCAGTAGATGTCATCTACCTTGACTTCAGCAAGGCTTTTGATACTGTCTCCCATGACATCCTGATAGCAAAGCTGAGAAAGCATGGGATTGATGAGTGGACAGTGAGGTGGGTTGAGAATTGGCTGTCGGACCGAGCCCAGAGGGTTGTGATTCGTGGAGTGGAATCTGACTGGAGGCCTGTGACTAGCGGTGTTCCCCAGGGCTCGGTGTTGGGTCCAGTCCTGTTTAACATCTTCATTGACGACCTTGATGAGGGAATAGCATCGACCCTCAGCAAGTGCCGATGACACAAAGCTGGGAGGAGTGGCTGACACGCAGGAACACTGCGCTGCCATCCAGCGAGACCTGGACAGGCTGGAGAGCTGGGCAGTAAGAAACCAGATGAGGTTTAACAAAAGCAAGTGTCAAGTCTTGCACCTGGGAAGGAACAACCGTTTCTATCAGTACAGGCTGGGGGATGACCTGCTGGAGAAGAGCTCAGTGGAGAAGGACCTGGGGGTCCTGGTGGATGACAGGTTGGCCATGAGCCAGCAGTGTGCCTCGGTGGCTAAGAGAGCCAATGGGATCCTGGGGTGCATCCGGAGGAGTGTAGCCAGCAGGTCAAGGGAGGTGATCCTCCCGCTCTACTCTGCCCTGGTCAGGCCCCACCTGGAGTATTGTGTCCAGTTCTGGGCTCCCTGGTATAAAAAGGACAGGGATCTCCTGGAGAGAGTCCAAAGAAGGGCTACGAAGATGATAAAGGGCCTGGAGCATCTCCCCTATGAGGAAAGGCTGAGAAGATTGGGACTGTTCAGCCTTGAGAAGAGAAGACTAAGGGGGGACCTAATTAATGTTTACAATTATCTTAAGCAAGGGATGCAGGGGGAATCAGCCAGCCCCTTCTCAGTGGTCTGTGGGGACAGGACAAGGGGCAATGGCTGCAAGTTGGAGCATAGGAAGTTCCGCACCAACATGCGGAGAAACTTTTTCACAGTGAGGGTGACAGAGCCCTGGGACAGGCTGCCCAGGGAGGTGGTGGAGTCTCCTTCTCTGGAGATATTCAAGACCCGTCTGGATGCCTATCGCAGTGAAATGTCCTAGGGAGCTGCTTTGGCAGGGGGTTGGACCCGATGATCTCTGGAGGTCCCTTCCAACCCCTACAATTCTAATTCTATGATTATTACTAAAACACAGTGAATGTGCTACCTCCTGGCTGAGGTCAGCATGGAAATACGTACCAGCATCTTTATTTTTTAAGCTGTTTTTACTTACTGTGCTTTATTAAAGTGATCTATTTCCCTTGTACAGTAGCAGCATCATCCTAGCAGAGTAATTAAGACAAAGGAGAACAACATTAAGGAAAGACCAAAGAACCTTCTATGTTCCTTTGTCTTTTATTCAGAAGAACCAAAGCCACAGTTATGTCTCATTCAATCCTAGAAGGAAAATCCTGCTGTAGCTATATGTCACATCTTGTCATGGCACTCACAGGATGCAACACATCTCTTCTGTTTGTAGAGAAGAAGTCAGAGTCCCACAACTGCCTTAACAACTGTGTAAGGAGACGGGATTTTTTGCTTTACAACCCCATCTGTGAAAAGGAGACCAGACCTGTGTGAGCACATTCCCATTTGCTTGATAGCTTCTTAAAATGACTCTTCTAGTCAAGAAATTCTACTGAAGTGATTCTACGGGGTGAATCTGCCCCAGCGCCCCTGACCAGGTCTGGCAGGTCACTTCCTGGGGGACATGACTTGGGAGCAAAGAAAGGCAGCGAAGTCGAGGCCCTTCTGACAAATGTAGGTACATGCTTAGATAATTCTGTAATCAACATGATCGATTTCTTACTGACACTGGCTCTAGTCCACTGTGATGGTTTGAGCCCTGGCTAAAGGCCAGATGCCCACCAAAATCAGTCTGCTACTCCCCTTCTTAGTTGGACAGGGGAGAAAAAACATAATTGGGCGGCTCAAGAGACAAACTCATTAATGACACGGGCAAAACAGACTCTACACAGAGTGCTGAAGAGAAAGTTATCTAATTTATTAAACCACGCTAAAGAGAAAACAGTGAAAAGGAACCAGAGTCAGGAGTGCAACCAACAATCTTGAAACAAATGCAAACCAGGCAAACACTTCCCCCCCCACACTCCCTCCTTAGTAGGCTTTAGTTAGAAGTTTGCTCCCTTCTTCCCTCCCGGTCGCAGCCCAGGAGGGGCAGGGACTGGGGAAAATGGGGGTCTCGGTAACACCTTCCCCCACCCCTCCATTCTAAAGCAGACTTCCCGTTCAGCCATGATTTTGCTCCCTTCTTCCCCTCTCCTGCTCGCAGCACAGGATGGGGGGCAGGGACTAGGAGATGGGGGCTTTAGTCAGTCCCTTGCAAGATGGTTCCCTTCTCGGCCGGGATGGGGGCATCCATTCCACACACCCTCCCCCTGCTGCACCGTAGGATCTCACCCATAAGAGCCAGTCCTCCAGGAACTTTCTCCAAGGCAAATCTCTTCCCACCAGGCTTCATCTCTGCTCTGGCAGGCAGTAACAAATCACAGTGTCTCTCAGTCCCAGTCCTCCACGGGGCTATGATGACTCCCCAAGCAAACCTGTTTGGCTCATCTCTGTAGGTCGCTTGTGCTGGCAGGGGCTCATCCCAGCATAAGTCACGGCATCTTCTCTATGTCTCCCCCGGCTCCATCCAGCGTGGAGCCTCTCCACCGGGCAGGTTGGGTCTCTGCCTCCTCCATGGCTCCTTTCCTCTGGCTACTCCACGTGCTTCTCCTCCGGCTGCAGGGGCATCACTCGCCTGGGTACCTGGGCGCGCCTACTCCTCCCCCAGCCTTCCTGGCCTTTTGTGTCTGTCAACTGCTTACATTCCCAAGCAAATAGACATCCCAATGCCCTTAATGGGCCAAACTTTGCGGTCTTCCTGGCACTCCAAGTTCTGGTTGGAGTCTTTGTCTCCTATATGTGATTCCCAGAGGCGCTATAAGCAGGCTTGCAGAAGATTCCAGCAGCCATTTTCTGCCGGACCTGGCCCTCTCTCAGTAGAACTGCAACATCCACTCAACCCTCTGGACACAGGATTAAGTCCCTCTCTGCAGGATGGAATAGAATTTCCCACAATAAAAGACAATTTATTTGTGTGCACTTAAATTCCATTGCTTTCAGGTTAGGCACTTGGTTAAGGATGTTCTCGAAATAAAGCTGAGGTGTACCTGTGCTACAGCTGTAAAACACCTGCTTGCTGTATTTGGGAGTCACTCTATTACCATATTTAATAAGGATACATAAATAAAAACCACAGCTCTGTGTGTCATAATATACACACTATCAATCATAAAAAAAATGGATGAATGAATTTGGTCCAGCTATAGTAATGATCCATGGAATATTTTGGAGTCAACAAATCAGTCTTCCATAGACTGAAGTCACTCAGCATATCATTTTGGTCAAAAGCTTAATTATTTCCAAGTTTTTCATGGCAGTTAGATGAATTGTGGGAAGTGTAGGGACTGCTTGCACAGCACTTGAATACGGATTCCAATTAGGTTTTGAGTATGAGCAAGATTCAGAGATGCTTGAATGTAGGGCTTTCACCCAAGGCTGAAAATACACCCACAAAGCATCCCAATAGAAAGAAGAACTTTCAAAGAAAGTTTTCTCTCCCCAAAACCTTTAAAATGCCCCTGTTGACAACCTCTGATTTGACTTGGTTTGTACATGGCACAGCAAGTGCAGTAACATTCAGCATGGTTTGGTCAGTGGTTTTTACACTGCAAAATAAACCATCCCCCTTGTCCCCCAACCTGAGCAGAGGTACCCTTCAGTCAATTAGTAACCAGGGGGCTTTTTTCTCATCATAGCAGTGAGGCAACTCTGGATTGCACCCTGGCTGTTAGACAAGCAGGTTTACCTCAAAGATTCCAAGTTATATGTGAAAGGTTTTCTCCCACGATCTGCTGCCCTTTGCCTGAGACCTCACAAGCCAGGCAGGATGGAGCAGCACAGCAGAGAGGGGATGTGAAAAGCTGTGCCCTGAGCAAAGGAGGAGGTGAGTCACAAGCCACCTGGTAACTCTGTCCCTGGCCAAACTGCTCATTCACATAAGGGTTACTCACTCACCTAAAGACGAGGAGCAGGATTTATCCCCAAGCATGCTTCAATAAACAGATAGCTTGCAATTTTCCTGTGAAACTGGGTGTGAAGAATGTGGTGCTGTTACAGTAGCACGGGAGAGAAATTGCTGCCTCCGGTAACATCTCATTTCTCTTCAGTATAAAGTTATTGTTTTCTACTTGCTCATATTTTAAAGGGAGGGAGTTTACCCAGGGAAAGAAATAGGAACAGGATTTCATGAGGAGCCACCTGCCTCCCTTCTGCTTTGTGCTGTGCAAGGGGCTGAGGGAGAAAAAGAAAACCTACAGCCAGAGCAGTTGGTAGTCTGGTTTGTATCCATCTGCTCCCAAATAATGGACAGAGGTGGTTCAGCCTGGGATGTATTGCCTTACCACATGAGACGTTGTGACCTGAAAGGAGTAACCTGCTTGCGTAGGGAGGGAGCGCTCATCATATGTCACACAGACAGGCGGAGGAGAGAGCAGAGTCTGGAGGCTCGGGCATTTCCCAGCCTCTGGGAAGAAACCCAGTTTTTTGTCAGACATAAGGCATATTCCATCATTTTTATCTGTCTGTTAAGTGAAATCATAACAAACCAGATTAACAGCAGGAACATTCCTTGACGCTTAAGGGTTGGATATTTATTGCGTACTGTATGTGTGTGTGGGTTTACACAGGCAACTCCAGTACACATGTTCAAGCTCTGATAACAAAAGATATAAATAGTAAGTGCAGTAAACAGCTTGTAGAATAGGATTCCTCTACCAAATAACATGTATGCCTGTATGTGTACTTAGCATCCACAGAAAGTGATGTGTGAGTCACATAAGGGACTCACTCCATGGAGAGATCCACGCTGCCCCACAGCTCTGGTGCTGGCACGGATGGCAGTGGGCCCTTTATATGTGGGATGTGCCTGCTCTGTTAGCTACTCTGATAAAAGCAGTAAGGCTGGAAAGAGCTTGAGACATTGAGGTTTCCCACCTGAGTTGCTCATGCACATTCCCATGCCCTCACAAACATCCATGGCTTCAATGGAGAGAGGGAATCAGGTGCCTACTGCGTAACACCCTGCCTTGAAATGGGTTCTGTTAGGTACTGAAATGAGCTGGTTCACACAGACACCAGTTCTGCCTGGCACTGAGAGTCTTCCCACCATGGGTGTATAAAGCTCCCAAGCTGAGACGGGGGGAAGGGGAAAGGGGGGGAGGGCTGCATCCCAGGATTTTCTGTTGTCACTTATACCTGGTCCCATTCTGGCAAAATATTTGCCATCTCAGATGGACAAGGAGAAAGGAGGGTGGGAGGGTGGAAGGAAGGAAGAGGAAGAGGAAGAGGAAGAGGAAGAGGAAGAGGAAGAGGAAGAGGAAGAGGAAGAGGAAAAGGAAAGGGGAAGGGGAAGGGGAAGGGGAAGGGGAAGGGGAAGGGGAAGGGGGAAGGGAAGGGAAGGGAAGGGAAGGAAAGGGAAGGGAAGGGAAGGGAAGGGAAGGGAAGGGAAGGGAAGGGAAGGGAAGGGAAGGGAAGGGAAGGGAAGGGAAGGGAAGGGAAGGGAAGGAAAGGAAAGGAAAGGAAAGGAAAGGAAAGGAAAGGAAAGGAAAGGAAAGGAAAGGAAAGGAAAGGAAAGGAAAGGAAAGGAAAGGAAAGGAAAGGAAAGGAAAGGAAAGGAAAGGAAAGGAAAGGAAAGGAAAGGAAAGGAAAGGAAAGGAAAGGAAAGGAAAGGAAAGGAAAGGAAAGGAAAGGAAAGGGAAAGGGAAAGGGAAAGGAAAGGGAAAGGGAAAGACTAAGTCAGTGATTAAAGGTAATTGTGGACTTATATGTCGTGGTAAAGTTCTAGGTGTAATTGCAGCAGGTTCTCCAGGAAACTGAAGCTTAGGTTCTTATTCCACATGTAAAACTGGTAAGACTTTCCTGGAAATGTTCAGCAAGGGAGAAGGGAGCATATGCTGAAGCTATTTTAGGTAATACAGAATGTATCTAAAAAGGTGACATTCTGCCCAACAAGATAAAGAGAAGTGTTAAGGGTTTTTTGTTTTAACCCAAAGTTTTTAGCTAGATCCAGTTGTCACCAAAGCCCAGTGGAGCTGGTTGTGATGATCTGATGATGCTGTATGTACACTTTGATCATTCCAGTGGCTCCTGATGCTGCTGTAACACTTTCTGCAGGCTGCAGGATGCTAAGCTGAGGGGCTGTCATCTAGATGCGAATTCAGCCTTCTGGGTGGCATGTCGGTCCAGCATCCTAACTTGGGTGTGTAGGAACCAAGTGTGGTACTAAGAAGCCTGCTCAGGAATGGGAGCACAGCAGCAGGTCCTTATGCTTGGCACAAATTAGGCATCTGCCCATCATCTCCTGGCCACCCCCGTGGTGTGCCTCCCTAACCCTGCTTCCCAGAGCTTCCCAGCAGGGTGGGGTAACTAGCCAGAGAACTTACTTGGCTGCTCTGGGTTTTGTGTCACCCTCTTTAGATCCTGCTGGTTGAGAGCTGCTGTTGCATCATACAGATGTAGCTTTAGGCTTTCTGTGCCTCATCCTCTGAAGCTTAAGGAGGAAAAAGGGCGACACCTTCCTCACTGGTGCATTCAAAGGTTGGGGTGTTCTCTGATGTGGCAATGGAGATCCTGTAAGTGTGAAAGAGTTTACTTTCAGCTGAAGTTGCAGACTTCAGTAGGTGTCTTGTTTTCAAAAGCAGCTGCTTTGCCCTCTGGGGAGGGGGTTCAGGTTTCAGAAGAGTTTAACGCGCCCCCTCACCCCCCAGAAAGTATACCTTCTTTCAGCATGGATGCTGAAAGGGAACAGATCAGCTGAAACTTTCTGTAGACCCTGTTAATCCTGAGACTGTGCTGTGCTGAGGCAAGGTAGAGCTCTGGTTTGTGTCCACAGATGCTCTCTCGGGTACTGACTGCGTGATACATGTGGCTGTACTTCTGCCACACAGACAAGGCAGGCTCCGATGTTGGAGACCAGAGCTCTGGTGGAAGGAGGTCATTACAAGGAAACCAGTGATTTTTAGAAGACAATCACCACACATTGCCTGTGGTGAATATACAAATGCCATGGGGCCTGCAAATCAGAATGCTTTTCCAAGAGCAAACAGCGTTTCCAGCAAAGAGAACTTCACCCCTGGGATTTTTAGAGCTGGACTTCATGAAACATCTACTTCATACTAAAGAGGCTTATCACATCCCTCGGTGAGAAATTACTTTACAAACACCCCATTTATTGGACAAGGAGACAGCGCTGGTGACAGCAGGCAATGTTAAGATCCTTCTGCCTGAAAAGCCTCGACATCTTTCTTTCCTGCTCACTGCCTGTGCATTCAAGCTCAGCAGAGGGCACCGGGCCCTCTCAAATGAGACGGAACCTGCTACCTTCTTGCTCACAAAGCTGTACGTACAACAGGAGGAGAGAGAGAGGGAGTGTATTTTCTAGGGTGCTGCACCCGTACCACAAATGTATTGCAAAAAATCAGTTGGCTTTCACTCCACATTAAGCAAAACATGAATTCACACCTCCCATCACGGAGAACTGTCTAGAGGAAAGTTGCTGTAGAACGTCTCCATGTAATTCTGTAACAGGATATAGCACAGGCCCCTGGTGTACGCTTTATATGACGTTCTCCCCCATGCTCAGTTTCCTTTGACTTCTCCTTTGCACTGTCAGATCCCTCTGCACAGGTAAGAGTCAGCTGAAGGCATGTGTCACGGCAGTGGAGCTATCACGCACAAACCTACCCCTGATCACACACAAACCTATTCCCTGCTGGGACCTCGAGCCCTCTGTCAGCTTTTCACACCAGGGAATTTCACATTCCTGGAAGTGAGCAGGCACGACGTTTATACCTACCCTCTGCTTAGGAGTCTAAGCTTTCATGACTTCAACTTCTGCACATTTTGGTGCTTTAAAGCATTTGAAATAGAGGCTATGGCTGATGTCCCGCAGAGCTGACGTGGCTAAGAGGCACCAGATTCTGTAGTAAGAGCAGCATGAGGACATGTTGCATCCTTGAGTTCCCAGAGAGAACACTAAGGTAGCCAGGCATGCACAGGTCAGTTCAGAAAAAGGCTTTTGGTGCAGATTTGTGGGGGCAAACAAGGAAGTGAGATGCTTTTGCTGTCCCCTTCTTCCTGGCACTGTGCAGCAAATGAATAAAATCCCTACATTTAGAGCTGGGGTGCAAACTCAGATGAAAATCTTAGTGACAATTCCTAAAGCTTAGCCTCTTGGGAGCATTTGCTACGCAGATGCTAATTGCCTCTTGAACTATTCCTGAGTATCTTCATGCTGTCAGATGGCTTTTTGGTTTTTTTTGGTGAGCTACACAAGATGTCACAGCTTTCAGCATCCTTTTATGTCAGCAGACCTTCCAGATCATGCAGTGACTCCTTATACACCATCCCCAGCAAATCAGCGAGACCAGCAGGTTTCCTGGAGAGGAACAGAGCTTGCTGGGGTGATTCAGACTGATGGCTCTGCTGAATGCCATGTTCACCATGTGGAGGCTGAGCACCCTTCAGGTTATTGCAGCGGAGAAATAACTTACATAAAGTGATGGCTACTTCATTCAGGAGGGAGACTACGCTAAAAGGAAAGCCAGTTTCACATTTCTTACTAGACAAGAGCAGCAAATAGAAAAAAATTATTAGTGCCCACCACTTCAGTAGGACTTATGTGTCTTTGCAGAAGTCAAGAATCTTGTACAGGTAGTATAGAGTAATGCTGGATCTGCCAAGGGCATAGTTCTTGCACACAGGAATACTGCTTCTTTAATAAATGTCCCTGCTGAATACCTGAAGATGTAATTGTACAGCAAGGAAACCATCATCATCATCATCATCATTGTTATCATTGGAACAGCTCTACACCATAGGAGGCACCCATAGTATCATATCATAGAATCACAGAATATCCTGAGTTGGAAGGGACCCATAAGGATCATCGAGTCCAACTCCTGGCTCCACACAGGACCAGCCAAAAACATACCTGAGGCCCCTATGCAGCATCAGAAGAAGTGGAGCAATTTTAGATACACATTCTCCCTGACACTCATTATGCTTTACCCACTTAGGCCCTTGCAGAACAG
Source organism: Hypotaenidia okinawae (assembly GCA_027925045.1). Classification (NCBI taxonomy): domain Eukaryota; kingdom Metazoa; phylum Chordata; class Aves; order Gruiformes; family Rallidae; genus Hypotaenidia; species Hypotaenidia okinawae. The sequence continues at coordinate 48,268,661 of BSDF01000002.1, read as the reverse complement.
AAACTTCTTCCACAGCAATTCAGCTGATTTTACACTTATTTTTGTCTGTGGAACTGGCTGAGAGAAAAATTCATCACTGGAAGCAATGAGTTCTGCAGTTGATTCACCCCCAAGAGCCAGTGTAATGATGCTCTTTGTCTTTTTCCAGCAATGAATGCTGTAGTATGTGGCACTTGACGGGATATATGATATTCATCCATTATAGATTGGGAGTGACACCTCTGCTAAGGCTGTCTGATGCTTTGCCCTCTAAAACTGGGGTTTGATTATTTGTAAGCTTATCATGTTCTTCAGGCCAAAATTTTTCAGGCAAACTATCTACCTCAACCTGAATCCTTTGAGGGAATTCTAGCCAAATTGATCCCATCAGCTCAATAACCTCATTAATCCCTTTTGTCACATACAACACCTGTGAAAAAATATGGTAAGCATTTTTTTCCCCAAAGACCTCTGCTGTTCACATGCTTTGGAGCGAGGACTAGAAATATTGTGGAAGTGGTATGTCTGTCTGGGGTTTTCCAAGATTCCCAGCAGTCTGAAAGCTCCTTAGCTTCTGCTGTTGATGCCATGTAGCTTTCAGGTGTCCCCATTTGCTGAGCCAACATGCTCATGGCAACAAGCTCTAGAGGTGATGGGAGAAAGGGAGTGAGGGAGGAGATGGGGCAGTGCTTTCCTAAGTCGAGGTAAGATGTTTCTAATAGGCCCTTAGGCTAAAGCAGTGAAACCAACATTTTTGATAAAAGTTTGCCTTACTTGAAAATTTCATCCAACCAGATCCCAAAGTAAATACCAGAGAGAATCCCAGGAGATCTGCAGCCCTACATTCAGAACAGTGCCTAGCAAGGAAGGCACGAAGCTTTGCCCATCCCAGTGGGGAGAAAGCAGGATGATGATCCACTGGCACTTACATGAGCACCATCCCTGCTGCCCTCCGTGTTCATCACCTGTTCCAAGAAAGAGATCTCAGGAGGAGCTCAGGGACCACTACTGCATATTGGCAGCTAGCAAAGGCTGCAGGTTGCACATCGAGAACTAGAAGAGCCTTGATTTATTTTTACTGCACGCTCCTGGATTCCCAAGGCACGTGATGCTTCTACTTGCATGATGCTGAGGATCAAAACAGCTCACCAGGCTGCCGCAAGCTGTGTTTGTGGCCATGCACACACGGTCCTTCTCTAGAGACCGTATCGTCCACAACCTTTCCGTGGATCAAAGCTCGCTTCATTTTGTGTAATTTTTCTCCCAACCAGCATTATAATCAGTCAAGGTTTCAAAAAACAGGTCTGTCAGGAACTAGTGCTGTGAGAAAGGGTAGCAAGAAGACAGAAGGAGAAAAGCAGCGAACACCACGATCTCCCCAATGCTTTTAGAAGTGCTCCCAGGCTTTCCAGTTTGCTCCCTGGCTTTGTTTACTTTGCCAGGAGAAGGGGAATAAGCAAAACTTCTTTGTCATCATTCTTGCCTCCCTGAGACAGAATATTATCAATAAGCTGAGGAAATAATTAAAAATGAATAATTTATACAATTAATGCAGTCTTTTCTCCCACTTATGCAATAACTGCCAGAGGATCAAAAATTCCTTTTCAATTTATTCCTTAGTTAAGTTTATTTGATTCATCTTAGCGATCCTACTGCTCTGCAGGTTGAATGCTAATTTTAAGCAATTATTCACATTCATTAATATGCACATTGTTTTGTGCTGGCTGGTCAAATAAATCAAGTGATGTCATTTTTATTCCCTGGCAGAATAAATCCGCAGTCACCTCTAGTACAACTGTTCATAAACAGGAGTGCAGTGCCCATATTGCTGAATAGTCAGGCACACAAACTTGGAAAATTCTCTTCCGAGTTGATTTGAACTCAGTAAACTGTGATTTCCACCACCCCCCCCCCATCTGCAAGCAAAAGAACACAAAAGGTGTGACAGCACATCTAGAGTGAATGTATTTAAAATTCAAATGGATATCAGCTTGTTTATTTATACATGTTTTTTCCAGTCCTTCAAGCATGGCCTCTGCATCAGACTGCTATATAAAAGACATCATTCCTTCCAAATTCTAGCACCTTCCTCTCTCACACGCGTTCCCAGCAGATAAACAGCATCCTTTTGTACTGCTGATAGGCATTTAAGAGCTTCTTTAGCCAGTCCCCAGCAGCAAAAAGTATGTAATGAGAAATCAAAATTACTTTCCTGGTATTGTGTCTCCAGACCACAGCGATCTGCTTTAATGCAAACTTTTAACGTCACAGGCAGATGGATCTAGTCCTGGCTCCTTTTAGCAGATGGTTATTATGCTTGGGAAAAAAAAATAAATCAACATTTCAGCATGCAACTTTTATCAGAGGGAGAAGGGTACCTGCCTTCCCCAAGGCCTCTGCTGCCTTGAGTAGACAGTGGTGCTTTTTCTGTTGTATCGGTCCTGAAAAAAACCCAACAAACCTTCTCATCGTGTCACAAAGCTTCCAGGAACATCATAGTAGCCTTGAAACATAAGAGTTAGGCTGTCCTAAAAGTTGAAGCACTGTTACTACCATTAACCCTTGTTCTTTGTGAGAATTTCAAGCAGGATTTGAAATTATTTAGATGCTTAATGTTACTTTAAAAAAGGAAAAAAAAAACTTGTTTAAAACCCAATACAATAATTCAATAATAATCTGACCAATATAATATACTACTACGTAATATAATTAAATCCAAAAATCTGCACCACCAAAACCTTATTTTGGTGTGAAATCTACATACTGTGGATGGGGAAAGCCCTCCCTCCACATGACAAAATACTCTTTTGTGAGAAGCATCCCCTCAAGAGCACACCCAGAGCAATCCCACATATTGCCCTGTTGCGAATGCTGCTTATTACTGATGTGGTGGGACACTCTGCTACTCTGAAAGAGCCCTAGAATTATTACAGCTACAAAATGATTTCCATTTCATTGATTTACAATGATTCATTGATTTACGATTTATGGCTTGAGGACAGCTGGAACAGGTTCTAGCAGAGGAGCTACACTGGTGTAAAGAACAGTCATTATAGCCCTGATTCATGGGTTGCCATGGTTAGTGCAATCTACTGCTCAAAATGACCAGCTCAGAGGCATGGAGGTACTTTGTGTTCAAGCCAGGATTTTAAGAAAGGGCTGCGGGGTGCTGAGCTCTCACCCTGGCTTCAAGTTCTCCTTTCCCAACAGTGCAGAGCTCTCTCTTGGCTTTGCTCCTTTCTTTCATTCCCTGCAGATTTCTGCTTTTCCACAGATATTACTCACCTGCCCAGCCTTTGTTTTCCTTTCTGTTCCTAACACACTCAAATATCCGCTCGATAAAGCACATTTTTCCCTCTGATTCCAGCTTCTCTGACTGTTACTCACTGCATGATGCCTGTCCAAGGGTATCCAATTTAACTGAGGTGCCTCTTGGGATTAATCATGGGAGATAAGCAGGACAGCCTTACGGGGCTCTTTGTCATCTGCTTTGCAAGCCTGGCCGCCCTGCTGTTATTTGCCCATTTCTTTGCAGTTTTGGCTCAGCATTATTATTTTCTCACTCCTTACTATGAGTGCCAAAACTCCATCAAGAAATTCTTGACGCTCGTTCAAGTAGATAAACTAAAGGAATTTTCTGTGATAATATTCAGGTATCGATAGTTTAATGGTCCACCTGGCAGCCGAGGCAGTCTAGGAGTGCCCTCCGTGGCAACCCAGGAAGGCTGAGCCCAAGGCAGAGTCTCCAGCCACCCAGAGACCAAGCTAGGGCTCAGTCCCTCCCCTACTCACACCAAGCCCTGTCTGCTCCTAGGCTGGGCCTGTGACAACTGCCATAGCAACAAGTTTGTGAAGAAGTTTAAGGGTGAAGGTTGTTGATATAAATTGTTCTCTAAATATCAGGATTAGTCAGATGAATAATAATTCAAAATAATTATGACCATTACAAAAGTCAGGATTATAGGAGAATCTTTTGATAAATTTAAGAGAAACTCACCTGAAATACCAAAGATACGCCTTGTCCACCTATAAAATAGGTGAACAGCCTTTAGAAGAAAGTAAGCAACTTTTTTCTTTTAAAACAATTCTATGAAAATATCAAAGTAAACATTCCACTCTGTACAAGTGGATGCCATTGATTTATACATAGACATCAGTCTCTCGCTCTTTAGAAATGCACTTTTGCGGATTGATTTAGATAAAACGTTTCTGTTTAGTTAAAAGGAAAACAAAGAGGCTATCAGACACAGAGGTAAACTTTCCCCTGATATTTTTAAACCAGAAAGATTTGCAGCAGTAAGGAACCCCCTGTGCAAAGCCCTCAGTTTGCATTTTTTCATTGGGAGTGCTGGAAAGTGTTGCTTTCACGTGAGGAGCTGCATGCCTCTGAGCACCAGCGAACCAGGCCGCTCCTACTCTGAACCAGGCCACCAATGGTCTTTATTTTTTTTTTCTGAAGAAGGTGCCTGTGCTGAGGGAACAATTACAGGGTTAGCAGGTCTCTAGATAATGATCCCAAAGGAAGCTTTTAGCAGAATAGATTTCCCGTCATTGTAACACACCTATTCCACTGTGACAAATGTTCCAGACAGATCCAGCGCTTTCCATTCTGCATCGCTCCGATTGCTTTGGTAAACAAAGCATTTGCTCATGTTGATTGTAAAGTGAGAAGGAAACTCACACCCTAATCCAATTTAAAATACAGCCAGGAGGTGGATGCTGATTAGGTTGTGAATATAGCCACCAGCACATCAGTGTAAACCCAGTCATCAGATTAGAGACTGGGCAGCTTGGTGCCCATGACACTGGGGGAAAAGAGCAGTACCCATTCCCAGTACCCCTGAGAGTCTCAGGGGTATTGCTATTCCTTAATCTCCCTTCCTTGCCCATTAGAAACATGCCCCTTGTTGAGGTTATGGATTCTGCTTATTTCAAACACCCAGAGGTGGGAGCACAGAGCTGGAGCGGCAGCTTGTGAAGGCAGTGTGTGATTTGGCTAGTTAGCCTTGCTCTGACCAAATTCTGCTAACTGAAGGATAGAAGAAAATCAAAGCAGGAGCAGTGGCACTGAAGGGGGAAGGAGGGAATGGCAACAAGCAAAAGACAAGGGAAAACATTATTGGGAAGCAGCATGAACATCAACGGCAAGTGATAATCCTAACACACACACACACACACACACACATTCCCCTGCTGAGGACCAGGATTCATGTTCACAGATCAAACCTGTTAGAAATAAACAGCCTCTACTCTTTGTTGGGTTGCTTTCGTTAAGACGAAGAAGCAGGTGGTCTCACACAGTGTGTTTCAGGTCTCACTGCTGTTTCCACATCAAAGAGCCACTTACCAGTGGCCTTTGTGTTCCCAGCGTAGGCGCAGGTGCCAGGAGCCACAAGATCAGAGAGCCTTCGTCTCGCTGCAGGCTGTCGCATGGCCTCCATCCCTGTAGTGCCTGTGCAGAGCAACCATCCCACCGACAGATAGGAATAGGAAACAAAGTGATGCTCAAGTTAGATCAGGCAGCCACACGAGAGCAGCAATTGAATCCCCACCAGCCCAAGTCTGGTCTTCCTTCCAGCCATCCCTTTTTGGTGAGGTATACAGGCACTATAGCCTCTGCGCCTTTTCCTGGAAAAAATAGGGCTGAACCTTGTCACAGAGCAGCAGAGCACCAGGAAAAGAGACTTGTTGTCTGTCTTCCTAATGGAGTTTCACTTTGGGGGGAGTTGGGTTTGGGTAGCTAGATTACTACAAACATCATGAACTTCAGATTAAAGGAGCTGCCTTTGTTTCCCTCAAGAAATAGGTTTTTAAACAGTGTGATCAGATCCTGTAAAATCTACTGGCTTGACTGCAGGCCAGATTCAAGTCTCAGCTGATATAAATGGAGAGTGACCCAACTGCTGTCCGTTAACATTCCTGGAAAATCCCTCTCAGGCAGCAGAGATCAAAATTCTCTCCCCTGATTTAGCCTCAGGGCAAACTCAAAAGGAGCATGCTTCCACAGAACATGCAATTCTCCCTGCTAACTCACAGCCAGCTATTCCAGGTTTGAACTAGACATGTCTGAAAAATATATACCTATAAGAGACTTGGACTAAATATAAGATTAAATGGGTTGGGGGTGGGGTGTGTGTTGGGGTTTTGTTTTGTTTTGTTTTTAAACATGGGAATGTTAGCTTGCTTTTATGGTGCTCTAAGCCAGGCAGAAATACTACATGGCATTGCTGGACCAGCACCAGCTACAGCCCCTTGTAGGATGGTGCTTCTGCACTGGACTCAGCTCCATGCAGATTGCAGCTCCCCACCTTCCACCTCAGAGGTGACTCTAAGCACGGGCTGAGCTCGGTCACATAAGGCTGCAAAACCCCATAATGATACATTTCTGTGCAAAAGCACAGGAAGGAAGAGCAGAAACTGCTGGGAACCATTTGCTGCACCTCAGAGATTAAGATGTGTACAGCAATCCCTTCAGGTTGTTACTAACACCAAAGCATGGCTCCACCAGAGAACGCTGACCAAAAGAGTGCAGGCCAGAAGATTGCTACTTTCTGCTAGCTTTGCACAGGTAAGGACACAGCCACAGATCAAGACGGTAGAGACCTAGGGTTTAATTTTCCCTCACAGGATTATCCTGATCTGAGACATCACAAAGCAAACCGTGCTTGGGCTTAATGAGGCCGTGCTGACCAAGACCAGACGGGCTGAGCAAGCCATGCAGACAAGGCTGGTTTGTAACACACCTCTCCGTCCTTAGGACTGGAGGCTTCAACACTACTGCTGATACCCAGTGCAGCTATTTTGCTGGTACAGTAGTACAGGCATAACCAGTGCTTGACTAACAAGAAGTCTTGGCCCTGAGACATTCATAGTCTAAGGCTTTGATTGCAGCAGGGAAAAATAATGGTAGATTCCTGGCCTAAATGGATTTTGTGACAAGGTACGGGCTGGAAAAGCACAAGGGAGGCTGACAGAGTCCAAGTGACATACTTCAGCAGTTGTGGGTAGAACTAAAACTAATAAAACCATAGTTTTATTGCTCCTTTTCCCAATAATCCCCTTTTCCCACATTTAGCCCACCCCAAAAGACCTATTTAGCCCTTGTGGGTGAGGATCTGTGTCACCTCCTCTTGAGTGGCGGCAGTGGCTGGCAAGGCTTGGCTCTATTCACCTCTCACGTGGCATCTCATGTGGAATTGTGCAGCTGTGGATGCTGATGCTCAGGAGAAGTGGAGGAGAGAGGATGATGAGGAATCCAATGGTAACTATCAGATTTGCTTCTCATCTCTGGTTGCAGTGCCAAGTAGCATGGCTAGCTTGAGGATTTACACCAAGAAAAGCAGTGGATTCAGGAGAAGAAAGTGCAGAAAGAGGATTAGGGTGCAACCTCCATCAGAATGGTGCATGAACTATATACGGATGCAGACACAAGCACACACAGGTAAATATAAAAATCTAGAGCAGTCAAAAATGAGTAATAAAAGGCTACTGAAAATTAGTGGAAGCCCTTTTCTGAAAACAGGAGACAACTGTGGGAAGTGCTTAATTATTTGCACACATGGGCTCTTAGCAACATAGTTCTTCACAAATCCCCAAAATAAACCTGTACCTGGAATGGGAATAAATGGAAATATTGACTGTTTTCTTGTATTCTCTTTGTCAGTCTAATTCCCCAGAATGCCTTATATTTAAAGGGCAATGTCAGCATTGGCTTCATTGGATGAAGACCCTGTTTGTGAGATGGCTTTGGAAATTCTCTTTTTTTATTAGGAACTGAAGAACATTATGATGCAGAGAAAAGCTGTCAAAATGGTTTGGATACACTTAATTTGAGTGCCAGTCTTTTTTTTTTTCCCTTTTTTTTTTTCCTGTGGTGGGTCCATCATTTAATATACATTACAGAACAAAATGAACCCTGGCCAGGCAATGGTTGCTTATGAACCATAGAGGCACAGTTCCAGATAACACCTGAAATTTCAAGCTTCCACATCCTGCTCTGTAAGGCATTTGGGCAAAGTGGTCAGCCTTCCTGACCTACAAGCTGTCTGTGCAAAGCTTGAAATCCACAACACTGGTACAACATCCCTCAGAGATCCAAGGAGCCCTGGCAGTGGCTCATGGGTGAAAGATAACTTGTGTTTATCCTTGCAGCTTACAGGACAAAAGCACAGCGGGGCATGCCATTAGGTCCAGGATCAACTTCTTGATGTTTGCAGCAACCTTCCTTCACCCAGCCTGCATGGGGTCCATCCTGCTGCTGGGGCCTGGAAGCAGAGCTGTGCTTGGGTAGCCAGCGAAACGCAAGGGCGCGTGACCTACGAGCCAGCCACCCCAGTCTAAGGTTGCATTAGGGGAGGCAGCCTGTGCTGACAGCTCACTTTTGGGCTGCTCAGAAGCCACCGTTGCTTCGCAATAGCATTCTCCGGTATCTAAATCCCAGCAGTTATTAAATCTTCCCTACCTGGCGGTTGTTGCTAGGCAAGAGGTATCCTGCAAGTGCTCCATCACTGAGGTCAATTAAATGCTATCCTCAAGCAAGCTGCTTTGAACTGAAGCCTGTGTGTAAACAAAGAGACAAGATCCTTGTTCTCTTCATTAAAGAATTATTTGAGAGGTTGATAGAGGCAAGCTTTAGTCACAGCTTTTAATTTCCTCTAAGTAGAAAAGAGGTTTGGATAGTAATTTTTTAGGATTAAGCAAGGGCACTGGATTTTTTTAAAGAGAAAGAAAATGCATCCGACACAATGTACATAATTTGAAACAGCAATGCAGAAAGGTCCTCTTCCCTCCCCACCTCCTTTGCATCACTTCTTCATCTGAAATGAGTGTCAGTGCTGAATGACACCGTTGTTTATGCCCACATAAATGGTAGGGTCCCTAGTCATGCCAACAGAGCAAGGCACATTTCTGTTCATATTTGGGATTTGCTGCAAGAGGGGGAGAAAGATGGGAGGGTTGCTAAGGTCTGAAAGAGACAGCAAAGCAGAGAAAGTAAAAAAAAGGAAGGAAAAGATCATAGGTAGATTTAAAAATAAGGATGTTTTCTCACTGGTAATAAATGTGCCAAGAAGGCTGAATTCATTTTAAAAGGTCACTGGAAAAAAAAAAAAGTCAGATGAAAAAAGTTTTGATAATTGAAATCCAAAGTTTTGTGCATATTATTTCATCTTGGGTTTCTGTCAGCTCAGTCAAGCAGCGTTGCAGCTCGTACAGGCACCTGTCTGGGGTCTGGGACCCTGATGCAGCTCTGCACAGCTCCATCAGGCAGAGATGGCTAGTGAGAGTGCCCTGGGCTGGCCAGAACAGTTCAACAACCTGGGGAATTGCTTACCCTGGGGTTGGGGGAACATCCAGGGCTCAGCTAAAAAAAAGATGGAAGTGGGATTGTGGTTGAGGTTTTCCCCATTTCAAAGCACCTTTTAGACCAGTGGGCAGAATTTTGTTTTAAAAAATTAACATGTAATGCTAAAATGTGTATTTTTTTTGGAAATTCTTAATCCAGAATGTTAAGGTATCAGACTTTTCATACCTTGTTCAATCCTAGTGGTTACGTAAATTCATTTTTGTAGCAATTTTGGTTTTGTTTTTTGGGCCAGTGAGAGACACTTATTCAAGGTTCATGATGAATTTATCGAACAATTCACGCAGAAATAAATATTTAGAAAATGTCAGGCAGTTTTACTTTGGGTTTTTGGTGCTCCATTCTGCTTCAGCGCTGTAAAGCTAAAGAAAACTGAGGAGAACACTCCGTGGTGTCAATTCCTTCCCTAGATTGGGCAGTGGTGTGGGAAAATCCGTATCTTTCTACTCAGTGAGTTGGAAACTAGGACCCACCTGCCCTTCACTCACTGAGCCTGTCACCAGCAGGTTACGGAGCTGCTGGCTCAGTGTGATTTCATGTATTTTAGCATATTTTCAAGGCAACGTATCTTGGAGTTACAGCATTCTCCCTAGAGATGTGGAGGTCCAACTTTGCCCTCCCACATCTAGGCTGTATCCCCCAAACTCTAGGCTTCTGTGTCGAGGGGGAAGAAATAACGTGACCGTGTCAGTCTTCAGTATCCAGAACAAACATTTTGATGCTGTACCTGGTTATAAATGATTTTGGAACTTCTTAAAGAAACAGGAACCTCACCTGTCTTCTTGCTCCTCTCCAGCAGCGTCCCACCTCTGTGAAAAATGCTCCATAAATTATTTCCTTTGACCTGAAACACAGTTTCACAGCGGCTTCTTTTGGTGTGGAAAAACAATGTTCAGTTTTGGGTCAGTCCAAAATGGAAAACTCCTTATCTCATTATAATCCTTCAGTAATACAGTGCATTACTTGATTCCACCCTCAAACAGTTTTCCACTGGGAGAAAAATTAAGTCCTCCCTTTGATTTCTTTGCCGGCATCCTGCTGGCAGTAGTAGGGTATTTGCTATTTGTCAAGGGATGGTAGCACCTTGAATGCCTGTCTCAGCTGGTGAACCATTTGTCTGCTCAAATCTGCACCCCCTGGGGTATAGCTCACACCCCAACCTAACACACTGGAGTAACAGGGGCTGCCCACAGTCCTATCTGCATTTCCCAAAAAGAAAACTATTTGGATCTGTGGGCTTGTTTCGGGCCCAAAAAATGCACAAACACTTCTTCCCCCTTGTCCTCCTCCCCTTCACAGGTTGCCGTGGCTGTGTCATGTAGAGAAGAAGGCATTCATGGATTCTTTCAGCCCAGCCCAGTGCCAGGAAAACCACATCAGCGTGGCCACAGGGTACTTCTTACTGACTTCCATTCTCAGCAGTAGCTTTCCCAGGTCTTTCTCCACTGCTGTGGAAGTCCCTACAGGTGACACATCATAGGAGACCTTCAGGCTGATGGAAAAGCCCTACTGAGATGACAGAGTGATTTCAGAGCCAGAGTCCAGTCATGGTTTGCTCTCGTTCCTGGGGCTGCAATCTTGCCCTAGCAGGAGAAGTAACACCCAACACCCATGAGAGAGGAGTGGTGTACCTGAAAAATCATTGGGTAAGAAAACACAGGCTAATTGTGTAAGCTATAAAGAAACCCCACCCCAGTACACAGAGGAAATTCAGCAACTGCTGAATTTTCCTGCTACTGCATCTCACTCCCTTTTATTGCAGGAGCTTCCTGCTAAAAGAGCTAAAGCTACTCATGTGTGTCAAGAATTTGCCAGGGTCTTCATCTTTTCTTCCTTGCCAGGGGGGAAGGGCAGTGGCAAAGGAGCCTGACAGTGGTTTTATCCAGCTTTAACATGAAAGTGGAGCAATACATCCTGGCGAGGATGCAAAATGGGGGAGTCAGGTCATCACAGCACATAATTTCTCACTCAGCTCCCTCATGTTTCCCCTTTTACTTTTCCTCTCTGGACAAGCTACTTAACTGCAGTCATCTCTAGTTGCCTTATTTTTGTGTTAGGAGACAGAAATATCCGTGCCACGTTTCCATGCCTACTCATATTTACAGAGTTTGTTCTGAAATCCTGAGCTGAAAAATCAAAGGAACGGGTTGCTTAATAACATGATGGCAAAGCAGTCCACCTCCCGCATCCCTTGTTTTGCCCCGAGTCTTATCTTCCAGGAGATTGGTTATTCAGAAAGGGAGGTCAATAAAACCCTAAAGACAAGCTAACTCAAAAGTTCGTATTTCTTATAGTCTTTAATGATGTTCGATGACATGAAATTGTTACCATGGAAACTAGTTTAACAAAGGTGTTATATCTGCTCTTTCTGAGGTTCAGGCGAGGCTCCTGCCTCTGCCGCCGAAGTTTGTGAGAAGAAGGGATGACTTTTCAATGTCTTCATGGGTCAAACAACAGCTGTCTGAAAGTCTGCAGGCCAGTAATGAGATGTTTGCCTGACTTCACTCAGGCAGGGCATCCATCATTCCCAACCTCTTCCTTTTTAAGCAATAGGTATAAATTTAAGGTACTATTAGTGGAAGACTTTTCAGGAAATGCTGGGAATTAATATAGCATGAAACTGGACCTACCAAATCAATTATTTTCTAATGCTTTGGCACAGGCTGTTTTAGATCAGAAAAGAGACAATCTGGACATTCAAGATGGAGTTTGTCACTTTTGTTGGATGCTGAGGAAACAGAACATTCAGGGGTTTGATGATGGACCTGCTCTCATTGTCAAAAGCCGTATATCTGAGGGGGTGCTTCTGAATTTCATCCAGAGTTTAGAGCAGGCAATTCATTCTTCATAGGATATAGTCCCTGTTAAGTAATATTCCTGTTCGATTCTTCACAGAATTATTATGAATAGCATGAAGACAGAGTGAAAAGGCCTTTGGCGGTCAGGATTGAGAGATTGGCTCAGGTACTCCAACACCAGCAGTGGCTATGAGGTAGGAATGGTGGCAAGATCATCTGTTATACTAAGTTGAGAGCACCCCTGCAAGAAGCCTACAGAGGGCTGCTCAATGCAAGCTGTGTAGGTATATAACACCCAAGGATGGACTGCCTTGGGAAGGCCAGCTTGCTGAAGAGGTCCCTGATGACACCAATTTGAAAGTCAAGAAAATAAGACCCACAAGGAGAAATGGAAGGATGTGTGGTTCTTAAGCCAAAGAAGAAAGCAAGGAGGAGTGATGTAGGAAGGGACTTTCAAGGGTGGCTATAAGCAGGAAGGGCCTATTTGTTTGGGAGAGCGGGGGAGTGAGAAGGACAAGGAATAACAGTTTTAAATTAAACACTGCAAAATTTAGATTTGTCTTTAGGAGTGGGATTCATCTAAGCATGTGTGGACATCTACTGTGTAAAATACCCCACCCAGGCTTCATCCGTAACAGTGATCAGCAGCACAGATCATCTCATCCTAAAATAGACGCCTAAACCAGCGCTTTCACCTCGTGCTCGTCATTCACAACACCGCAAACCTGTCTCTTGCACCCAGCACCTCCCAAATGGTTCCTGTTCTCCCAGCCCAAAACGTTGAGAGTCTGTTAATCTGGTGTGTACACAGGACCAGGTGCCGGGGGCTGCTAACCCTGCTTATCCTGGTTTGCTAGGAGCAGCCTCAACCTCTGCACCCAATGAGCACCATCACCGCACGCCTGTATTGAGCAGGTGTAGCACATCACCGTGAGCACTAATGGCCACGTTAGAAAGGCGACAGGTTTATGCAGAATATAAATGTCCCTGCAGCCATGTGCTGGGAATCAGCTCCAGGTCGTGCTTCCTATGAATCCTTTCAGGAGGACGAGGGAAAGAAAGGAAGGGGGAACGTCACTATGGTGAAAAGACAGGTTTTTGCTTGCAGTCCAAGCTGACTGCGTGGCACGGGTGTCTGTGCAGCATCATGGTTTTGGAGATGAGGAGAACTAGCATGTGATGACCGGGTTTATATAATCAAGGCGAAATTATAGCTTAGGGTATCAGAAGGTAAGAAATTAAATGGCTGCATCTCTCAAAATAACACCGTCCCTTCACCACACTGAGTTCTCTGCCACAGACACTCCTTTTCCTTTCCACATAACTCTCCATTCCCATATAACCCATGCAAAAGGCCAGCAGTGAAATTACCTTCCTTGCAGTGAGCTGACACATGCAGAGACACACACATCCATTCCTCGGTCCTTTCCCTTTGATAGACCCAGCAACAGAAATGCAGGGATGCTTGTAAGGGGTAATGGCAAGCAGGAATAAGGGTTCATATCAGTACACCATCATTGTCTTTAACGAGAAAAGCAAATTGCAACAGCTTTGTCACAGGGAAAGGAAAAAACCCCTCTCTCCAGCCAGAGCAAATGGAAGTGACTGCGCTGTGCTCATCTCTTCCCTAAACCACAGAACCTGAAAGGGCTGAAGGTTGGTTTTAATGATCTCTTGATGAAGTGTAATGAAGGATACTTTTACTGCCCAGAAAGTACAATCCCACAGCACGCTGTACTTACAGAAACACTCTGAACACTGAGCCATGGGTAAACCACCCTGCCTTTGAGACCATGGCAAGCTTCTGTATATTTTATCAGACACAGTAAATAAACACCAGCCAAAGGAACAAAGAAACAATCAGGGTCAGTACACAGAAATCAGGTCATCCCACTGGTACTTGTAAAACACAGTAAACACATGTTACACCATTAAATCAATATGTGAGAAGATGAGGTGTTATCTGGAGGCAAGCGGCTACAGATATCTTCTAGCTTAATTGTCTTTCTGCACCACTGTAAGTTATTAGAAGTGAGCAAATATGCCAGCGTAAAGGCTTAATGATGACTGACTCCAGTGCTTCTGTAACACTTCCCATCTTCAGAATGCCACCTGTCTGAGACACGTAGGTAAATATTAACCCTGTGCTACAGCTGACTTATTTATAAGCTGTCAGCAGGCTGGTTGTGCCAGTGGGCTGCAGGGACTAATTTGTAGCTCAGGCATGAGGAGTCATTTGGCTTGTCTACACCTGAGAGTAACTTCATACTGTCTCTAGTCCTTCTTTGGACTGTGGATGGAGTTGTCCTTGCCTGTGAGCTCCCACGGTGGGAAGAGAAGACATAGCTGCCTGCAAGAGCCCCACCAGCTTCCTCTCTGGATTTCATGTCCAGCCCTGGGTTGCTTGGGTCCCATCTGCCAACCTGGTTTGTCTCCTGGCTTCTTAGTAATTACTAGGAACTGCTAAGGGCACTTCATTTTACCTTTGGAAGAGCCTTCTCTTACTTGCCAGAGAAAAGAAGGTCCTGACCTCAAATTGCCAAGTTTTATTTCTGAAGAAACAATGCTGAAACCATTGGTGTTGCAACACTAGGGCCAGAGGTGCTACAAAGGAATCGATTCCTCGTTATTTATTCATCATGCAGAGGATCTGATTCGTGCCTGTGACAAGGAATCAACTGGAGAAGAAAGGATATTTCATTAAGGAAATAAATGCTTGGCGTGGATTGTTTAGCAGCTAGGAGACTGCGTAACAAATGATTTATGGACACTTTTAACATCTTCCCTGGTAGGCCAGTAACACTGTACCACCCAACATCTATAATTTCCTAACTCACCAAAAGTGAGTCTGTAAAGACAAATAGGTGATTCTTTCTGGACAGTGGGTTAATGGCATAACTGTTCTTGCTGTCTTAGGAATGGGATGATCATGAGCAGGTTTGCAAGGTCTATGGGGTGGGCAGCACGTAGCTCAGGTGCATGCTGAGAGCAGCCCAGTTCTGAGGAGCAGGAAGCAGTCAGCAGAGCATGGCAGGACACAGCTCTGGTCCCAGGAGGGAAAGAGCCAGTGCCCTGCTTTGATTTGCAGGCTGAAGCACACACATTCTAAGGTAAGAAAACTGATTTGAGTAAGTCTATTTAGCCTGTATGTACTGAGATGTTAATGGCCCTCTGCATTAATGGGATGGCTGGTGAACACACATTTTCATTCCCCTTCTGCTATTTAACTTGTCAGTGAGTCACTTCTGCTCACTGCACAGGCCAGTATTTGATAGCATCATTAGACACCGTGATTACATCATAAATCATGCTGCTGTTAAAGCAAATCCCCGACTCCGCAGAACAAACATAGATGTGTCTGGTGAATTACCTGTATGTCTGTGAGCCTCTGTCTTCCCTGACAGTATGGGTTATATTTGGTCCCATTCTTCTCTGATGTACTTCACCCTAAGAGAAATCACTCATTTTAGTTGCAGGGGTGACCTAAACTTTTTGTTTGCTCCTTTGTGAATTACTTACATTCAAAATGAATCACCATGAAGAGTCTTGATGAGGTTGAGAAAAGCCATCTGCACTAAAGGAACAAATTCTTCCATATTCCAGGACTCCCATCTGAAAAACTTGCCCGAGTCCCAGGAGTCAGGTCAGGGGCACAGCACAGCCACAAAGCTGTGAAGGACACAGCAGAAATCAAGGCAGTTCAGGTGAAGTGGTCAGGAACAGAGAAGCAGGTCAAAGCCAAGGGCTTCAGAGGCATGAGCAACACACAGAGCCAAAAAGCAGAAGACTGAATCAACAACCAGGAGCAAGAATCTAGAGCATAATAGCAGCCCAGGGTTGGGACAAACAGAGTCAGGGCATCCCAACAGTCTCTTGAGGACAGTCTGGGGGCTGGTGACTGACTGTAGCTCAACTACCTGGGACCCAGAGCTTGGGCTTGGGAAGCCCCCAACATTTTGGCTGGTTAAAAGTCTTTGTAGCAAGAGGAGCAGTGAGCCAGCTGGAGACCTCCAGCACAGCACCTCAGCAATGGCACCGCAACACTTACGTTGCACTGCAATGAGCTGGAAGGGAGCAGAAGATCTGAAAACTCAGTGGGGTTCCTGTGAGCAAGCCCGATGATGCCACGTGCTGGGCCCTAGCCCTTGCTGTTCTTTTGTGCCTGCTGCACACCAGAATGGGCTTGCTGGAGTCTGTACAAAGAGGTGCTCACGCTAGCGTTCACACAGCCTGTAGTGAAGTCATACGGTGCCTACATCCTCTCACAGTCATGGTCAATTCTGTGTGAATCACATTACCATTCAGATAGCAGGTAGTTCATCACAGAGGCCCAGTTTTCATTAATACTGACTCCAACTATGATTCAAACACATACTTTTACTATCCATCTCGTACATTTTTACATTTAGCATTTTTTTTCCATTTCTTAAGATGCTGAAAGTAATCTGGTTACAACTTTGACCTTTAAGACAAGGCATAGCTTGTTTTTTAAATGCCACTTTCTGTATAAACTACACATAAGGGTAACCTTACTAGATGTGATTTCTGAGTATTAGTGACATGAAGCGCAAATATCCATGCACAGACACTGTAAGCAAACGCACTGGTGTGAATTAAAACACCATTTTATGTTAACACTTACCACTCAGACCTCTGGGCACAGGCAACGCTCATGCAACAGAGCTAGAGCCAGGAGTGGATTCCCCTGTGAGAACAGTGGTAGTTGGTGCATCTTGCCTTCATCTCCCAACAGAGAAGAAAAAAAGAAAAAAGAAAATTCTCTGAGAAGAGAAAATTCAGGATATGCAATGAAATGTGTGGCAGGAATATAGCCTCATTCAAACACACCGCTCACGGAGTATTCTGGCAGTGAAAAGAAGGAACCATCAAAGTTGTACTGGGGTCTAGAAGTCAAAAAGCCAATGGAGAAAAGTAACATAGTGAGGGAAGTGTGAAACTTTGAAAATACAAGAAGGCTGGAGTACTGGAATGGGCAATGTCAGCAGAAACACCTTTGAGCCACAACATTTGGATTCCATTTGCACAGAACCTTGAGGTGCAAATAACTTCATAAATTCTTACTCGATCCAAATGCTTTTAAATAATCCTGGCTGTCACTAGTAGCCAACAAACCAAAGAGTTTGTTTTGGTGATTAGCATTTGTTACACACGTGAGGTACTCCTTGGGCAACGGCCTTCAAGAATGGAGAACAGCCAAAGTCAAGAAAGCATGGCTGAGCATATGGAAACTGGAGCCAGAGTAGCTCCAAGTGCGCCTATAGACCAGTCACAAGAGGAAAACAGCTTGAGATTCACCCCAGCCATTTCTTCCATGGGCACTTTCTGAAGTAACACACAACTCCACATTTCAGTTCTCTGAAATAACTCAAAATCCTGCAGAAATATAGAAACTTTCACCCATCAACAGATTAATTTATTAAATCAATGAAATTCTAATGACCAGTGAAGCTTAAATTAAAAACGGGAGCTGATACATCCTCCTTGTCTTATGCTTTGCACAGACCCTGACTGCTCAGTGCCTTGAACTGATGAATAAAGTTAAATTTCTTAAAATCATTGCAGAGAACATAAATTCCCTTCTTTTCTGACATAGCATTCCACACTTTACAGTAGGCAGCACAAGGAAACCTTCAACACCCTCTGTGCCTGTGCTAACTCCAAGCCTGGAAGGATTAGCATTGCCTGCAGTGAGTTGTTGGTTGGGTTTTTTTTTTTGTTGTTGAACTGCACACTTATTACATGATTTCCTAAATAACCACAACTATCAACATGCTGAGCAAAACCAGGCAGTACCTCAGCTGTAGGAAATAAAAGCAAGTAAATGAAGACGGTCAAAAGGAAATAACATTTTGGACCTTTTAACCCGAATATTCAAGACCTGCTCCTAGTGAGATGAAGCATGTTTGTAGCATTGAGGAATTCAGAGTAGTAGTTTGAGAAATTTTTATGCCCATTTTCATGAGCAATCCATTTTACCATGAATGTGGGATTGGGAGATATTAGGAAGCAGCTAAGCATAACTCTTATTTGGCAAGTAATAGCAGGCAACACATGCTTGGGAACTTGCTGTGAAAGCTTTCAGTTGCTACAGCCAACCTGCAGTCCTTCACACTGAGTATTTTGATATTTTAAATGTATCAAAGAAATTTATTAACTCTTTGGCATTTTCCAGTTTATGTGTTCTCCACATATTGCTGTTGGTAGGACTTAAACTGGGATTTTAAGCAGTTTTTTGGTCAGACCTATCCTTAACTTCTTCATTCATCATCACAGGTCTCTTACTGTCTTTTTATATGTAACAGAAGAAAGCCAGCAATAGAGACAATCTGATAGCTGGGGAGATACTAAAGATAGTGCAGTTATCAGCTGAATCACACGTAATTCGATTAAATTAATTGGGAAGTTTTCAAAAAGCGATTCTATTCCAGTCTCTACAGTAAAAGACCTTCCAATCCCACAGTCAGGCTGGGGCTGTTCTCATGGCAATCAGCACGAGGTAACTGCGCAGAACACGGTCCTTGTTTTTGTTCCTGAAGAAAGTGTCTCCTTTGGAGTCTGCTTCAGGGGTTTTGTTTTTCTTACATGGGTGAAGTCGTTTTCCATTCCTGCTTCGCTATGCCCTGCACACGTTGGAAAACAGACTAGGCAATGTTGTTTTCTTTCTGCACTTTGTGTGTGGGAGGAGAGTAAATCTCCCTGACCCATTCCACCCACAACGCTTCAGTTAGCATCGGGCAGCACCACGATCAATCTCAGCGGCTGAATTCAGGGAACTCAAAATTGTCACAGGCCTGAAACATTCCAGATGTAGGAGGAAAATAAGAGCCGCCTTCCTTTGCCTTAACCCAGCATGGGCTGGTGCCTGTAAGTGTTACGATGGCAATCTCATGGGGAGAGGATGTAAGCGTCCATTTCAGAACTGGAGATAAGTGACATTTTGGAGGGTAAGCGTTGTCACAGGCAATCCACTCTCACACCAGGGTAGCTAGAGCAAAGCCTGTGGAATTACATTTTATATGCGTGGGGAAAGGGGGGTTTTCCCAAGGTGGTATCTACAACAATTCCTGATCAAGCTCTGAAAAAAATAATAAAGCAAATGAAACAAGCTTGCAAAACTCAGAGCATACATTAAAGACAGTGATACATAGCCCGGACAGTACACAGACACTACCTAATAGCTTAGTTAAAGATTTTTTTTCTGCTCAAAATGGGTTTCAGGCTAAAGCTTTGTTCATTTCCTGAACTGTGACTATGGTTTCCCTTAGCTGCTCCACCTGGACCTATGAAGAAGACATGGCTGTGGAGTGCTCCGCTGGCATGAACTGGTGTCAGCTGAGGGCAAGAGGAACAAAAGGTCTTCTGGAAGCAGTCCTGCTCAGAAACCTTTACCAAGTCAGCTGTATTATTTTTGTGAGACTCTGCCACTTGCATCAGCCTGCTGTAACTTTATCTCCACAGTAACAGAGAGAACGGTGATATATGTACACTAGGGTAGAGCACCGAGGCCTAAAGCCTCTGTCTCTCTGGTTCTAGCCCCTAAATGAACCTACAACTAGATAGTGGGAGTTGGGGCACCATGAACATGTCTGTCTGGAGGAAAGCATGTGCAAGCTCTCACTGGACACACTGTAAGGCCAACATCATGCCTCAAAAGTGAGTTTCTCTGGGTTAAGAAAATGATGTGACCCTGCATCGCTAAGCGCTTTACATGTCCTGGAGGGAACGGAAAAAAAGTCTCAAGAATTCGTAGTAAGTATAGCTGGAAGAAAGTAGCTACCGGTTTCCATTTAGGAGCAACTACATTGCTGGGATAATTAGGCACAGCTCACATTCCCCAGAGAAAATGTGATGAAACACACAGTGCAAGAAAAGAAATAAAATAGCCCCGTGATTAAATCTCTACCAACTACCTCCACACCATTTTTTTTTCATATGTTCACCTCCTAGAAAGTATTTCTTACACCTTGGGGGATTCTTTCATATACTTTTGGATTAATGAGAATCTCTCCTAGTAACATTCATCACTTAGTAATGATTTGTTTTTAACATATCAGCTCACAGCAGCACCTTTCAAATGGGAAAAGCATTGTCAGAGAACAGCTACTGCCTGGCTAAATTGTGGACAAAATTGTGCAGAATACCTGAATTTAACAATACAAAGGCTCAAACCATGCCCTTAAGTGCAAAAAAGAACAGAGAAGGAATAAAACCATATTCATGTTTTCCATTTTTATTGTGCATCACACGCTCAAAACACCATACGGGATTTGGCTCGTTAATCCTTTCACTACCAGTACAAGAAGAGTAAATATTTTTTCCTCCACAGATAGACGTGTTGTTTTCAGAAGGCTTGAGCACTCCCAGGCTCCAGTGTGAGCTGCATATATTTATAATCTCACAGAAGCAGGGCCGCAGTGTGTTGTCCTGGCCACTCAGCCATGTTCTAGTAGTGGAACCAGACCTCTACTAGACCAGCACTCAAAAGATCTGCCAGGGCTCCCTGGCTCTAAAACTTTTCCGTGTGCCACCATCCAAGTGAGGGTCTCCAATTTCTGCTAAATCCAAGGCTTAATTGAAAAGTAAAGCTGTTGGCCCTGTGGTCACATACCAGAGCTGAGTGCAACTTTAAAGGCTGATCGGTTCCTCGGTGAGACAGCTGCTTCTCTGTCTCTGCAGAGCTTCACCAAGGGGTGAGCAGAAGGCAGGATGGGACACCCTGAGACTGCAGTTGAGGATACATGGGAAAGGAGGCATGTGAGCACTTGCAAGATGGGGATTTGGGCAAGTGCAAGAGTAGAGGGTTTTTCTGAGAAAGGACTTTGAGGACCTAAGGTGAAAGGAAGCTCTTCATATGGGTCCACTTCTCATTTACTGGAAGAAGACACAGTAACTTAGGGCTCCAGCACAGTTTCTATGGCAGAACTGTGGAAGAAATCCTATGACCAAAGAAGACAAATCTGCCCTCAGGTTTTGCCCTTAACACAAGGTTTCCTGTTCATCTTTGTCTTGCAGGCGTCACAGACCAGAGGCACAAGAGGTATGGTCTGAATGGGTGGGAAGCAGTGGAAAAGCAGAAGAAACTGATGGTGCAGTTTCCTGGGGTACTTTTTTATAGCTTGATAATAAAAGATACACTTGTGGGAAAGACAGGTGAGAAATCTGAAGACAGAAAACGTCGAGATGAAAACATGCTATGGGCAGAGAGAAGGGAAGAGGGAGACAGTAAGAAAGAACAAATCTTAAGAATGATTCATTTCAGTGACAGAAGACAAATGGAGTGAAGCTTTGGAGACAATGAAGATAAGGGGGAAAAAAAGGAAGATTATGTAGGTAGTCTTAAAAATACATGAGTGAGAGAGTACTGGCAAAACAGATCAGAACTCTATGAGCAGCTTACCAGCATGTAGTCTTCTCAACAGCAGTGGCTCAGCCTGGGACATACAGTCCCAGCAGCATTATTTCAATTCAGGTGAGAAGTTTTAACAGAGTGCTGATGAACACCCTCATGTTGGAAAAGGACAAATGCATATTTGATAAGGATCGAAGCAAGGTATCAAGGAAGAACCAAGTCCAGCCCATGAAAACAGCTTTTAGCATGTTTTCCGTATACCCTCAGAGAGCATCTGAAGCAAAACTAGTGTAGTCAGTACATGCACGAGAGCAGCTTGCCATTTTGTTGTCTGCTTGCCAGCAGTACGCAGTGATCTATTTTTGCTTTTTATTTATGGCATGGTGGTTCCACGCCTAATTTTTCTCGAGCCTTCCATTCCTTCCCAGGCTCTTACTCTTTTTTGCCATTACTTCTGCCATTTGGGGCCAAACCAGCTATTCATTTCAAGCAGAGGAGTGAAAAATTTGCTTGAATATGAAGCAAGGAATCGAGTTCCTAATTCACCTTATGCCAGATTTCTTTACTTTCCCTGGTTTTGTAAGTCACTGTCTCTTTCCTATTTAACACTTGGCAACTTCTTTGCAGAACGTGCATACTTACTCTTTTTTACTCTTTTTCTATGTCTTTTGTTTCCTTTATTCCTCCACACTCTTCTCTGTATCTCCATTTTAACCACTTCATGTTGCTTAGCAACACCCAGAATGACACCAACAAGGTAAGGTCCCACTGCTTCTAGCAAGTCTCACCTTACAAGGAACAAAAATATAATTTAACTTCACACTGCCAGGGGATTCACTTCCTCAGAACAGCACTGGTCTCGGATTCATTCCCCATTAATCGGTTGTTTTTCTACAAAAGCTAAGAACAAGGCAAACACACGGAAACACACAGATTTTCAGAGGATATTTGGGCCTTCCCAGTTTGCTCTGACATTGTTAACCTGTTGAGATAGTAAGAAAATCAAAATAAGAGATGAGGATTTAGATCCTGGCTTTCCTAATTTGCAGATCCAGACACTCCGCTGTCACAGAGATGGTCAAACTGTTGCAGTCAGTTATGAATCCAAACTTTATAAGATGCTTGGATTGGGAGACATTGTCTGACCACAAATCTAATTAAACACCATCCAGACATTGCTAGCAAATGTCTTTAATAGCCCAAATTTTATACCAGGCTGCTTTGACCCTTGGCATAATAGAAGAGAAACAAAACAAATGAGTAACATTGGGTTTGTTTGGGGTTTTCTTAAATTTACAATTGTTTTGAACAACTTTTTTTAACCAGAACTATTATGAAGGAGGGACAGGAAATGTAGTTCCTTATCTGTCACAAGCTGTGAACAATTCCAGATCACAGAAGAGAACACTGCCCTTAGAATATGGCTATGCAGCAAGCAAAGAAAAAAAAAAAAAAACCAATAGAAAAAAATTATGGGGTTTTTTTTCCCCCCAAAAAAACCTTTTAAAACACTCACATGCACTCATATGTTCTACTTTTAAGGGGGAAATTGGAAGAGGTGCTTTTGTTTAAAAATACACTTTGCTTTTTAAATCAGTTACTGCTTTTGTGTTTTGAAATCCAAATCCATTTGGAATTTGATATTTAGACATCTCTTCCCATATACACTAAAAATATCTGGGTTTTTAAAAATCAAAATATTGGGGGGGGAGGGGGAGTGGGAGAAACTCCAAAATTTATTCAGTTAAATTCTCCTTGGAAAATCACTGGCTTTTTCACACTAGCTTGAGAAAGAAACTAATTTCTAAAGAGGCAAGCCCCTACAGTGGACAGAGAAATCCTGACTTTGGATTTATAAATGATGGGTATAAAAGCCCGACAGGAAGAAGAATGCAATACCTGCTCTTATATCTAGACATATATCTTTAATCTAGATTCTTTACTCTTTAGTCATGCAAAACTTCAATTAACTATCTGATTTCACTGGGCTTTTGCTCAGCCCCTGGGATCACATAATATCAGCCCTGGAGACACCTTTATTCAGCAAGTGGAGGTCATGATGAATAATACTTACTCAGCTAAGTAAGGCTTTTAATTAGGTTTTTCTGGGGCCTGGTTCGGTAGGCCTTACTCATATTGAGTAATTATGCACTGCACAAATACTACTGTTGTTGCAGTCATATTAATCATCAAAAGCACCAGTGAACTAAAGCCCTCGACAAGCAGCAACTCTCATGCTTATCCAATTATGGCAATTTTGCCCCAAATATCCACAAAACTGCTGCTAACTACTGATAACATAATGTGAGAGTATTATTACACCACACTACATTGTAACATTTTTATTATGGGAATCATCAACGTGGCACAGAGTAACAGCAAAACCGCGTCCGTTCCAAAACTGCATATTCATCTGCATACTTCTGCTTCTAATTTAACTGTGAAACATAACTAGGCAATTATGTGAGGGAGTAAGATTAAATTCTGAGGTCTGAATATACAGCAAAAAATGTACCGGCCTAACTCTGGCATACAAACCTTGTACCTGCTAGTGCTAGATCTCTCTGGAGGGAGTTCCTGGTTCCTAGCATGAAATAAATCCCTGACAACCCTGCAATATTGTTGATTTACATAAAAAGGAAATCAGAATTTACCTCTGCTTCTGGGTACCCTTTGCTTTCCAACAAGCATGAGTGCATAAATAAAGTCAGGGAACATGATCCAACAAACAGTGAAAGAAAACTAGTATTGCTTGTTCAGTTACTACTTGTTTCTCTTCATCCTCTTTCTCCCTCGTTTTGACTTCTGTTGTACACAGGAAGTCCTCATGTGTAGAAGTACATGTATATATGCATATATATGTGCCCTCCCCAAGCACACAGTGGCCAATCCCACTGTTACGCTGACCCTGTTACCAACTGGTTTTAAAAATAAATCTAAATGAGGAAAAATGGCTTAGAACCACCCCCAGCAAAGAGGAAATAGAAAGCCATCGCCAGTGAAAAAGAAAATAAATACACATTTTGGTGTCTCAAGGAGAGATCTGAAACCAGCTGGCATGGGGATGGATTGTTTTATATTGCTCTGGGCTTGACTCTTCTGGGTTTAATTCAGATTATATTCTCGTGGGCGCAGGCGAAAGCTGAGTGTGCCTTTCGTACTCAAAATTATCGGTTAGTTAGAGTCATAGTAGTGACCACAGCTATGGGAGGAGGGTTATTTTATTGGTTTTAGGTGGAACAGTGACTTGAAGAAAGCTCAGGCTTTGTGTAATGCAATTCTGTAAATCACCCTGGACTGTGAAAGCTGGTAAGTCACTTTGCTGTTAACTCTGGCCTGAGAATCGCTGCATACGCCAAAGTTTGCAACTCTGCTCCTTCCAGGAGAAACCCTTGCTGCCACCTCACTGAAACCCGAGAGTTTGGGGACTTAGGTCCAGGCTAAACCCTGTATGACCATCAGATAATCTCTGTGTCCTCCACTGTGCCTTAAAGTACTCTTTTAAGGCATGGAAAAACACGGACTGTCTCTAGGAGGGGAACATGGTTACTGTGATCTAAGGAAACACCTTCCCTGACTGAGAAATGCTCTTTGCATTTTGTATATGAAGATCAGCATTCCCTGAAAATACTGCAGCTTTTCTGTATTCTGGACAAGATCTGCCTTTTGGGGTTTGTTTCAGGTTTTTTTTAATGCCATCCCTGTGTTTTAAACATTTCACACTTTAGCAGATTTTTAATCACAGCTCCACTTATGAGCATATTTATAGAAATAAATCCCTCTCTTCCATCACACGTTTTAAGTGAAGCAGCAAAATATTCTGAGTCTGGCATTGCCTGTTCACAAGGTTTGTATTCACACTCATCTTGGTAGAAGTTAGAAGACATATCCCAAAATCATTCCGTACCAGCTTTACTGCTCTCAGTAGGTAAAAAAAAAAACAAAACACCCTTTAATAACTGAAGCTGCCCATTTCACACAGTAATGCTATTATCTTGCTTTCGCTGATGCAAATCAAGGAAAAAAACAATGGCACAACACTGGGGAAACTAGGATAAGCAAAAAGAACTCAGAAATTCCAACCTTGAATTCAAGCACAGGCTCCTCAGGTAACAGCGACGACTACACACTGCATACTACAAAGCCAGCAAAACTTCCAACAAAAGTTGGCAACTCTGCCTAAATGTTTCTCCATTTAAAAGATAAAATTCTTTCCTGCCATGACAAATCTTCCGAGGTTTATTCCACACGTAGAGCATTTCTCTTTCAGGAGAGCATTAACATTACCTTCGTGTTGCTAGCCTTGCCTTTCGGCCTGAAGAGGCTTCGCTGTCACACCGGGGCATTACAGGCAAATCATGCATCTCTCTTGTGTCTCTGCCTGAAAGAATCTGCAGAAGGTAGAAGTGACACTATGTCTCTCACATCAAGGAAAGGAAAGCGGGGCTCTCTGAAGTAAGAAGATGAGGGAAGGTCGAATCAACAGGTCAAATGAACATTTCTCACAGTGACTGGATCCTCTACTGTCTGAAAACAGCACTACCCGAATCTTCACTCAAGTCATGTGCCTGTTAAGATCAATAGGAGAAACGGTGGGTGTAAAGGTAGCCCAGTAACATGGAACGTTTTAAAACCTTGATTTATTTCTGCTGTTCGTCCATCTTTTTCTATCTGCATTTTTTTTCCAGGTAGCATAGATACAGAGCAAGCATTTATTTTAATTTGTTCTCAATTAAAAAAATAGGAATCCTAAGAATCCCTCCAGACTTTTCACCCAGCCATTTCCACCAAAATATAGGGAAGAAAATGTTACAAAATATTAACCTCAAGCGAGTCCACGTCCCTAACAAGTTAAATATATTGATGTTGACAAAGGAAGGAGAACTCCTATTGCAAACCCTTCTCACTTGGTTCACATTTTGGTTTTATAAACTTCAGCTAGATTAACATGTCTAAGGCAACAACTTCTTGTAAGGCTGAACAGTCAGGAGCATACAACAAATGATATTTCAGCCTGTGTAGCTATCTGCCTGAAGAAGAAAGAAATCTTGCAAATCTTTCTTCCTTGAGTGCTTGCACGGCAGCAGCTATGATCTAGCTCTGGACTAGGAGCTCCTGCCTTCTCTCCACCCCACAGGCACCCTGCAGACTGGTAGATGAAAAAAAGAGGTACAGTATTACCATACCTCCAACAAACACACTGCATCCAAGCTGTTTTTGAGGAATGCACTTAGTGGAAGTCAGAGACTTGCCTCCAAGCTGATTTTAACACATCTCGTAGAGTGGGGTCTCATCTTTCTAGGACTGAAGCCACCCCATCTCAAACAGAGGAAGAAGCATTAGCCTGCGGAGCAGTGCTATGTAAACTGCATTAGAGGATCTCTGGCACAGCCATGCTCCCCCATTCCACCCACCCCCAACCCTGATGTAGCCATACAGACCTAAATCTGGTACAGATAGGGCAGACACCATTCAGAAAGGGTTTGGGATTCCCCTTTTCCCCAAAAACAGCCCTGGTAATGTCACCTCACAGGGAAAGAGGAGGCTCGCAGACGGGAAGGCCATCCAAACCCTCCATTCCACCCTGGTGGAAACACATCAACAACAGGCTGCGGTGGCTCCAGAAAGAAAACCTCTGTATTAAAAGCCAAATGACGCAGAGCTACAATAATAAATACATATCTCAACTAGGAAATACAGTGTAAAAGGTTGGTTAAAGTTCAGCTTCAGCAATAACAATATACACACACACACACACAGCTTCAGTTCTTGATCCAGCCAGAAAGAGACTTCCCTTTCCTCAAATAAATAAAAAACCCGCTCAAACTACTGTAGTCATTCATATACAAAAAGCTACTCCAACTACGACAAATGCGGTTGAGTGGGAGGGTCTTTTATTTCCTGCATCGATTTGGGGGGGAGGGCTCTTTTTTTGGTTTTTTTTTTGTTTCTTTTCTTCTTTTTTACCAAAAGGTTCATTTAAAACGAATATTAAAGATATAAAACGAGCACACAGGATCTGGTCGTCTCCGGCGGCGAGGCCGGGGGCGCGGAGGAGCTGCTCCCCTCAGGGCAGGGCGGGTCGGGTCGGGTGCCGGGCTGCAGCCCCCTGGCCCTCAGCCTCACGGCCCCCCGGGCCGGCACCGTCCCGCCGCGCACCTGTGCCACGCTTTAAACAAAAAAAAATCCACAACAACAACAAAAAAAGCCCTCCCAACAGAAACCCACGACAGAGTCCGGTCCAGCGGGAAGCGGCCACCCCGCGTCCCTCCGCGCCGCACAACGAAGAGAAGCGGGGGTGAGGGTCACCGGGACCGGCTACTTGGCAGCGGTGGTGGTGGTGGTGCCGGCGGCGGTGCTGCGGCGCTGCTCCATGCCGTTGGGCAGGAAGCCGGCGATGATAGGCACCGGCCAGATGAGGGCGGCCACGCTCCACACGATGATGACCAGAGTCATAAAACAAGCCACCAAGGTAGACTCGATGGGCTTGCGGTTCATCCGCCAGCCCGGTTCCCCCTTCAGCTCCTCCAGGCTGAAATCCAGGCAACAGAAATTCAGCGGCTCCCCTTGCAGCCAGTACTGACCGGGCTCCGCCGCTGGCGGGTAGGAGAGGGAGGAAGATGAGGATGAGGAGGCGGCAGCGGAGGCGGCCTGGGGAGCAGCGCCCCGCAGGCGCCCGACCCGTCTGCCCCGCACCCAGCTGCAGCCCACGCAGAGGCGCAAGTCCTGCTGGGCGCCGCCGGCCGCCAGCCCCAGGTGCTCGATGAGCAGCGGCGGCCCCACGCGGTGGAAGGCAGCGGAGAAGAAGGCCCGCCCGTGGCTGTTGGTGGAGAAGAGCAGGAGGTCGCACTGGATGCCCAGCGGGCGGCTCCAGCGCACCAACAGCGAGCTTAGCATCTGCCGCTGCACGCTGATATTGCAGTGCGGGTCCTCGGCGGGCTGTGGCTGCCCCTGCGGCTGGGGACGCTGCTGGTGCTGCTGCTGCCCGGAGGAGGTGGGAGCGGAAGGGAAAGGCTCTTGGTTAGGGGCAGTCGGCGTGCCCGGGCTGGTGGTGCTGCCTTCCTCCTTGCTTGCTGCCCCGTCGAGGTCCATCTCGAGGCTGGCCAAGGAGCGGGAGGAGGAGTTGACATGGGGCAAGAAGAGCTCTTGCTCTTGCTCGTCCTGCCCGCTGGCAGCCGCAGAGGGGCTCCAGCCCTGGCAGGGCGGCAGGCAGGCGGCCAGCAGTGCCGGGAGGAGCAGCGGCAGCATGGCATTGACTTAGAGCCGAAGAGAAGGAGGAGGAGGAACGGGAGGCTGCATGGCGCTGCCGCCTGCCATCTGGGAAAGGAGGCACACTGCTCTCGCCGAGAGAGCGAGAGAAAGGGAAGGAGGGTGGGGGCAGGCGAGGGGGTGGGAGCGGGGCTAGGGCCGCCGCGGCTGCGAGGCGAGCGAGCCGGGAACCTCGGTGACGGCAGCGGCTCCCCCTTACCCGCCTCCTCCGCCCCCGACCCGGCAGCGCCCTGGCGGGAGGAGCCGCGCGCCCGGCCGGCTCCGCTGCCGCGCCCTGAGGTGCCGCCGCGGCGCCCCCGCCCCGCGGCCGGGCAGTTTCGGGGGGCAGCGCCTCCTTCCTCTGGGGCACGCGTGGGCGGAGGCGGCCGCTCTCTCAGGGGGCACGGCCACCGCACCCTCCCCCCCCCCCAGCACCTCCTCCTCTGGGGACAGCTGAACCGCCCCAGCCCCGACGCCACCCCCGCGTCAGGGGCGAGAGGCTCTCCGCCGGCTGGGGAAGGGAGTGACGGCGGGCGGGCAGGTGGCGCGCCGTGCCTTGGGCTCGCTGGGTGTCCCGCTTCTCCCGGCCGGGAGGGCGGCTGCTAAGGAAATCTTTTTTTCCCCACCTCGGAAGGCAGGGGCGAGGGAAAGAGGCTGCCTGCGGCCAGCGCCCTCCCCCGCCGCCTGAGGCGGGGCTGGGCTGTGGGGCGCAAGTAGGGAAGGAGCGGGCTGCGCAGGCTTTCATTTCCACTTTAGAGGAAGGGAAAGGGACGAGGAAGGGAATTGGAACTGCCGGGGTGTCACGGCAGGTTCCTTCCTGCGACGCTCTACAGGTGCGGGCTCGGTCCCAGGAGCGGCTCCCGCTGCCGGGAGCGCGCGGCCCGGCGGGGGCTGCGGCGCGAGGCATCTCTCAGGCGGGCGGCGGCCGGCCCGCCTTAGCACACGTTTGAACGTGGACGCACTGTGAGACGGGGCACAGAGCTCCCAAGTGCGGCGGCTGTGAGACCCGGCCGCGTTTTTCAGCAGGCAGCCTTACACGCATGATAGTTTCTCATCAAGCTACATACTACAGCCCGTTTCGTGACCCTACGCTGTCTCGGGTATTACTCTGGGCACAGGCTGGGACTTGCTGTGCGGCAGTTTGACATTTGGGGGGGGGGGGGCGTGGGACGAGGGAGGAGAACGGGGTCACGCAAATGATGAACGTTTAGCCTTTACCTCGGGCAGAGGGGGATAGAGTTACATTTTCCTGGCAAGCATCCAGAACGTGGGGCTCTCTTCTTTGCCTCCGCAGTCCTTTTTTTTTTTTTTTTTTTGTTACAAATACAGCTGAAAAAGGGAGGCACGAATACAAAAAGCTGGGCTTTCCCAAGAACATGTGGGACAATTTATGTAAATCGATGGACCTGAGCTCTCTAAGGGGCCCCTCTGAGGTTGCCATTGGTCCCGTGTCAGGCATGGTCCCACGTTAAAACGACGCAGGGATGTGTTCTCCCTTGGAGAATGAGTTACTGTAAACTCTCTCCAGTCTTTTAGATGAGTGAGGGTAGTGAATGAGGGTAGAGAGTAAATTTTAGATTTGCTATAATGCAACATGAATGAAGGTGGTGAATCAGTTCTCTTTCAAAACCCTTGCCTAAATATGTAATGATAAAAGCCAGTCACTTGCCTTCCACTCAGAAGAGACCTGAGCCCCAAGGTGGACTTGTGTTTGGTCCCAAATTAGCCCAAAGGGTATAGACATCTACCAGATGTCTATAGTTTGTCTAGGTTCTTAGTTTGGCTTATTGCAGAGAAACATGCCTGATGAAGTGTTCAAGCTGTCCAGTTCCAGTCCTGGATTTTTGTTCAAATGTTACAATACAGTTAATACAACTTTAAGTGCTATTTCAATGTCTCTTATTTAAGAGTTCTCTGCTAGCTTTTATTGTCCATTGAACGTATCTCTATGCACATCTCCTGGTGTCCTTTGTCATACCTACAGTCCTGCACATTTGTGTGGCTGTCAGTTTTTCCATTGTAGTATGCCTATAGACCCAAAACCAGATCAAGAGAAGGGCTAGTGTGTAAGAAATAATGCCAAAACCGTGTGGCCACTTGTGCGCAAATCACATTGCATTGGGATTTTGGCACAAAGGGCTGGAAATGAAACTAAGCCTCATAAATAAGATTTAGCTCCTGAACACTGTTGCAGTATGTGGGTGGCAAATGTTCTCAGGCAGAGCTTCTTTCAGTCTCAACTCCCAGCACCCAGCTGAATGCAGCCAGGGGTATTTCTGAAGAAGTTTGAGGAGGAAGAGTTGAGCAAAGTTTCTTTTCCTGCAAGGAAAGATTAACCTGCCACAGGAAGGTTAAATGCAATTAGCATTGTTTAGACTAACATGGTAAAGAACTAAAAGACAGCAATTTTTGTTTCAGGTTGGAGATGCACGGGTGCCTCATATCTATTCCTCTTCATCAAGGAATAATTGAGCAGCTGGGTAGAAGCAAAAGGTACGTTAGATCATTGCTGGATAGCCATTTCATTTATGGGTCTATCACATATAATTAACCTCTGCATGGATTCAGTCATTCAAAGAGGTTGCAGCACACTTGAAAAGTCTTCATAAGCAGTAATAATATATAGAGGACTGTTCTTTGGTTTTCAGCCATAAATCTTGAAGAACAATGTAGGTTTATGGCTGAGGAGGCTGAAGCATAACAAAATCTAGGGCCAGCCAAAGGTGACCCATGGCCTCTGACTTACAGGCAGATCAGGATGTAGATTTTTTGGAGAAGAGAAGGCTGCGGGGGGACCTCATTGCAGCCTTTCAGTACCTGAAGGGAGCATACAAACAGGAGGGGAATCAACTTTTTAAAAGGGTAGAAAATGGCAGGATAAGGGGGAATGGACTAAAGCTAAAAGAAGGAAGGTTCAGATTAGATATTAGGGGGAAGTTTTATACAGAGAGAGTGGTGAGGTGCTGGAACAGGCTGCCCAGAGAGGTGGTGGATGCCCCGTCCCTGGAAGTGTTCAAGGCCAGGTTGGATGGGGCCCTGGGCAACCTTGTGTAGATCTGGCCTGAGGTTGGTGTCCCTGCCTGTGGCAGGGGGTTGGAACTCTCTGATCCTTGGGGTCCCTTCCAACCCATGCCATTCTGTGATTTTGCAGGCTTGATCCTGTAGATACATAACTAGAACTACAATGTGCTCTGTAGGTCACAGTAGCATTTGTCAGTGTGGTAGAGGAGGTGTGAAGTGGGCTAAAACTATAAAATTTTAGAAGGGAATAATGAGGTAACAAGGCGGTAGGAGTTTCATGAGACAGGCTGCAGAGCTGTTGGGAGGATAAAGACTAAAGGTAATTGGTAAAGGACAATTAGAATCTTTAGGAGTTGTTTTAATGACACTTTAACAGAATGTTTTTTATCCAAGTATCACTTGTGAAATATTTCAAGGTAGATGAAATAAAGAATAAGTATTTCTGCTCAAGTGCAGTTAAAATTGCATCTCATGAGGGTGCTGGTTCAGAGCTGAAGTCTCATCGCAGCTAATGGAAACTGACCCTAAGCAGGTGCAGATTCCAGAAGGAAATCCATAATTGCATTCAATTCAAAAGCTTGTGATCCTCAGGCAGTGTTTCTCCATTTTGAAAGCGTATGTTGATCTGCACTGAGGAGAGAGAATAACAGTGCAACGTTTCTTGACAGAGGATGTGCTTTTGAGGTTGTCGTTTCTGAAAGGGGTTGCATCTGGGGGAGAAGATGGGAAAATAGCAGTGTGAAGGGTTGGATATCCAGCTGTAACATCACAGGGAGATTTTTCTGTGGAAAGACACCTACTGTCAATTACAGCAAAAGAGATGTTAGGAGCAAGTACAGCGATTATAAAGTAAGTTACCAATCTCCATAAAAGTGCCAGGTAAATAAGGAGAATTTCAAGGTCAACAGCTGAAGAGGGAGGCGAGGTCAGGAGAAAGAGGTTGGTACTTGACTCCTCTCAGAAAAGAGCAGTTTCGTTTCTGTGAAAGGAGGAGGATCTGATCATCCTGGGGACTGTTGTGAGAGAGATACTTATTCCCAGCTGAGGAAAAAAAATGTTTTTGTGATATAATTTAGAAGGCTTGGTTGGCTAATGGTTTCACAGCTGACGGGTGGAGGGGAGAATCTTGGAGAAACATAAGCGCTGATCTTCTGATGGCTGTGGAATATACTCCTTGAAGAGTCATTGATAATTGCTGGTTTCCTGGTTGAGGAAGGAGCTAAGGGATGCTTCATACTGCCCACCGACGTGTTGCTTTGATTGTGAGCACAGTGATCAGAACCTTCACTCCTCCTCCTCCTCCTTCTCACTTGGTATTCTTGGGTATTTGTCAGAAATTGATGAACTTTAAAGACCACTGAAATTTCTGAAACAGGTAATAGAAGATGGTTGGACTGAGCAGCCTGGTACTGCTACATCATGTCAGAAAGATTTATCTGCAGAAAACAGAGATCGTGCACTGCATGGAACCTGCCAGGGTTTTGTACCACTCTTGATGTGAATATCAGAAGCCCAGACAAAGGGAACAGCCAGTTGGCAAGCAGGCTGAGAACAAGGGCACAATCTCTCCAGAGAAGTCAATGTGTGTGTCTCAGCAAAGATATGCAATTCTATCAACAGCAGATACCAACCCCCTCTCTGTTATACAGACACAGATGTCCCTGAAGCCATGAAACGACCCACGTCACAGAGCTGTGGAGTCATCAAAGGTGACTGCTATTTTAAAATACCTCTGATAAATAAACCCTTTTACACGTAAGTATTGTCAGCATTTTCAGCCCAACCTTAACACCAATCTTTAACCGCTTGTACAGATCACCACACGGTCCTGCAAGAAGCTGCACCTGCCTAGCCAAGGGACTGAGATCAGGGGACAGGGGAGGGGAGAGAATGAGCAGCAAGGGCCAGACTAGGGCTGTTTAGCTGCTACGTGTCAAGATGGGCTCTAATGGGGGGACCTGTGGTCTGCAAACCCCACAGCTGATGGAAGGTGGGCCAAGAGAAAACAACCACCATCCAAAAAGTAGTGAAGGTGAGTTTTCATGGCAATTACTACAGAGTTTAATCCAGCTGCAAATACAATTGCTAGAAATTGGGAAAACATCACTCAGAATATCAGGGGATGTCACTAAGATAGAGGTCCTGCAGGATGAGGGCTCTGTGACCTTTGGGCAGTACCTAAGAGTTTGTGTCCAGAAACCTGTTAGACTCTGTGTTGTACCAGTGCAGACTAAAAAGACTGCTTTAAATCTAAAGATAAGTGTGCAATATGTGCAGAGAATGTTAAAGGGAATGTATTAATAGATTTTCAGAGCTTTTTTTTTTTGCCTTTTTTTTTTTTTTGGTAATATACTTTATATAGTTTGAGGCTTTTAAACAAAGACCAAAAAGAAATGACAGGAAAAGAAGAATTAGTGGAAATGTGTGTAAGAGACGAGTGGTCCTAAGAATAAACTGTACCTCCACAGCTGAAGATGTTCTTAAAAAAAAATACCAAAAGACCAGACTGGTTTGAGGTAATGGTAAAATAGAAAAAATATAGGTTGGTGAGAACTTGTTGGCCTAGAAAGACTGATAAATGCAGTACTTTTATATATTCCATTTTACAATGAGGTTTTTAAGATGTATTTTGACCTGAAGTAGTCTTGCAGGAAGACTGGATTCACATTCTTGCCTGGGTTCCCACCTGCAGGTTGGGTAAGACTCTCATCTACATGAGATTTCTCCCAAGTGAACTGCTAAAGCTTAAGCAAGATTCACCTGTGGACTCTGTTTTTGTCTTGTAATACCACGCTTGCTTATTTTAAGTTTTACTGACCAGGAGCCAGACTATAACTAGAACTATTTTGCCTCATATTTATTTCAACCGGAAAACCTATCCAGTGTTGGAGGTTGGCTGAAACTTGCAAATTTAGGATCTGGTATGGTGATAAAGATAATGAATCTAAATTAAATGTTCTGTGCAACCAGAATTGAGATTCATGAAACCTCAGATAGAGGTAAAGGGCAATATAACATTTTTGTGTGTAACGCTAGAGTATATACATTGAAAGACCTGTGACTACTTTCTACCAGTTTGCAAAAGGCCATTGTAGGGTGGGTTTGACCAGGTGTCAAGCATTGTGTGTTCATGAAAGACAGATGTTCTGAACATCTGACAGAGCCCCAGGGTTCTGGGCAAACCCTGTTATGTCACAGCCGTTCTTGAAGGAAAAGACATGTCAGCTAGAGCAGTAGTTGTTTAATGCCAGTGCTGAGGAGGTACTAGGAATGTGAAAAAGATTTTGTGTGGTTACATATTAAATTGTTCTGCAAAATATTTGTACATAAAATAGCATTCCTTAATGACTGTTTTATGAGTTTGTCTTTGGAAAATCTAAACATTTACCTCAACAATACATTGAAAAATAGCTCCCTGGAAAGCGTTTAGTTCTGCAAATACTTTGAGTGTTTCTCAGCCTATTCTGAACATGGCCATGGAGCTTCCCTTTACTGATATTTATATCTGTATAGAAAAGGGAGACAGGTGCAGAAGTCTGGTGTTAGTCTGCACGAAGCAGACGTGGGTTTGGCACTCCCGTGAGCTTCCATTGTGGCCTCAGTCTCCCCTGCGGCTTTAAAACTCAGCTAAAAAAAACCAGACAATCCTGCTTCCCTGGGAAGTTGCAAGACACTGAGACGATGAAGCATTCCGGTTCCACAGGAGAGGAAGACAAGCTAGTTCACAGGTCATTTAAGAGCTGTGTTTGCCATACTGCACAGAAGACATACAAAAGATACGTTGTCCATTACAGTCTGTATCCTAAAGAACTTTTGCAGGAAACAAGTGGATGAGAGTCAGAGTTCAGAGGAGAGGATATGATACAGAGATCGTGTGTGCAGCTCCTTAGCCTTGACCCTGGCAGTGTTCAAGGCCAGGCTGGATGGGGCTTTGGGCAACCTGGTTTAGTGGAGGGTGTCCCTGCTCATGGCAGGGGGTTGGAACTGGATGATCTCTAAAGTCCCTTCCAACCCAAACCAGTCTGTGATTCTGTAATTCTGTAATCTGCTGCCTTGCTGTTATTAGCTGGTGCTTCAATGCAGTGTGATACATGACAGAGGCATTGTAAAGGACTTTATAGCAGGGACCCTACTGGTTTGAATGCAGGTTTTTTTCGGCAGTCATAAAGGGAAGTATAGAATCAAGAAGCAAAAATGGCTGCTGCAGTTGACAAAGTGAGGGTCAGTAACAAATACCAGGACTGGTATGAGGCAGGACTGATTTGTGAAGCACTTTGAAAGGGAGAACAAGGAGTTGGCATTTGGAGTAGTGGAAGAGAAGAAATGACAGTGAACTGTGAAAGCTCAAGGGTGATGTGCCCAGTGAATGAACGTGAGACAGAGGCTCTAGCCAGAGAGGAGATTACAGTGGGGAGGATGCCCAGGCCTTGGCTGGGACTTTTGGCAGAGCAGACTGAGACGGGTAGTGCTTTGGAGATGCTGCATGAGGCAATCAGTGACATTTAAACCACAGCAGTATCAACATCATCAGTAAAATTAGCAGTCAAATGTAAACTCCTCCTTGCCTCCAGACTGCATCAACACTGTAGATTGGGGCTGCTAAAGCTGCTGTAGCTGTTGGTGTGCAGAAGTGGAGACCCTTGAGTTCTCAAGCAGCACTTGGGTACCGCTTGCAGTGGTCTTTGTGTTAGTCACACACATGGCCCTGTGTGGGAGCCCTTGCCAGCTTTCCCTTCTCCAGTGAGACACTTTTGCTGTGCATCAAAATGGGAAAAGAGATTCATCAGCCTCTGTGGGTCAGCAGAACCTCATGAACTCTTTCTGGAAGTGTCCAGGCCAGTGAGTGGGGCTGAGTCATCCAAGCAGACACAGATAGGCTGATGCACACCCCTTCCCTCTGCTGGGAAGCAGTCCTGAGAGAAGGTGGTTACATTTCCCATTCCACTCCTCAGTCCAGCATCATAATTACTTCCAGAACAGCAGACAGCCTGAGCTTCCCACTAACAGATTCAAAGAAACTGTCAGCTGTGTCTGGGTTAGGTAGGAACCAGATTTAAAAGGAAACAAAATGTTCTTTGTTTCTAGGGAACTCGCTAGTTCACACTACTTATTTTCCCAGCAGTGGCCACAATCAGTATGACATTGCAACAATTGTCTGAGCCATGATAAGGCACTCAAACCCCAAAACTAGTGCTCAGACATCTGTTATACCTTTGCTAAACCGGAGTAGCTTCACGGAAGTTGAGGGAGTCGGGTCATCAGTTCCTAACTTCCAAAACACCCTTGTCCCGATCCAGCAATGTCATTACACAAACAAGAAGACTGGTTGCTTTCAGCAGGACCATTGCACTCATAGCTGCAATTGTGTATGATGCTGGGGACTGATGTGGTGGTATGCAATAAGAAAAAAATGCAGGTTTCTGCCTTTAAACTTGATGCGTTAAGCAGCAGAGGAACATGGGCTCTGCAAAACCAAAGATTTTCTGTTTTCATGCAAATATTCCCCATGTTCTGAAGCAGAAGGGAATGCTTGGAAAACACATGCTGTACAAACAGCTTGCTCTCTGAAAGATCGATACTCACTCAGCATTACCTACTCTTTTTGTGAACTAATAATTGCAAAACAAGTAGGGAATATAGCCTCTGATGTTACATGCCTGGTTCTTCACCGAACTGGCCAGGTGCAAAAGGTGCACCTGGGTTTTTTCTATGCCTTGGCTTAAAGAGGGGCATGTATCAGCCTGAAGATATGTATCTTAAATTAGTCTGGGAGGTCTGTAGCTCAAGCCATCATGTCAAATGCTACACTTTCTAATACTATATGTGAATCCATCACCCGCATCATTGCGTTTGCCCTTGGCCCTCTTCACTATGTCACTGTAGAGCACCCAGAGCTGACAATTGCCCTTTTGTCTTCTCAGAAAGATACCACTAGTAGGTGTTAATCTGCCACAGCCATATTCAGGATTCTCTACTCAAGTTCTAGCTATGAATGAAACCATTGTTTCTCTTCTCCTTTATACCCCTACGCTAAGGTCCGTCCAGACTAATCTTGCCACAGTTGACAAACTGTGCTGGTAGAAATGCCATGATCCCCTGGTTTCCAGGTGTACTCTTCTTAAACCCAAGAGAAAGACTTAGTTATGGGAAGGTGACATAAGCCTGTTTGTGCTTTTGCTCATATTTTATCCACAGAGGTAAAAATAGGATTTAAAAATTTAATTCCTTGTCTTGTTATTGCAAGTCAGGAAAATTTAATTAGTCTCTGTGGAATTTCCAGGTGCAATGACAGTCAGGGATGCTGACACTAGTGGACTACTAGAATAAAGAGGAAAATCTGATACAGAGGTTATAATACTTTAATTAGCCTAATGCCTTATGAGAAGATGATTTCTATTGCATTGTCTACGTATCTGACTGTTGAATTAACTTTCATCCCTGACATAAAATACTCACTGGCTACATTTTCTTCCTCCTGCCAGATCAATAGCAACTGCAAGCAGCAGCTTAGATCAGAATCTGTTTTCCCAGCTTTTTTCTTTCCCAGAAGAGAAAGGAGCATCTTCCTCTCTCAGGAAGCAGTTTGCTCAGAAACCCGTAGGATTACCTGAATATCCTGGTTTAGAAGTTCTTCAATTTCCTTTCCTTTAACTTTTGCCCATGCTTTTGCTGTTTGATTTTGGTTTGTATCTCTTGTCACTGATGTCTGCTGAGACGCATATTCCTGCCTACAGTTAATCAAACAGATGGCTTCTCTGTACTGCAGAGTGATAGATGCTAATCCACTGACTGTGGCTTTTGAAGTGCTGTTTTATGGGTGTTGGAGCCTAAAGTTTTAGATACAGTGCCATGTAACACAGTGCTATATAACAACTTTTGAAAAAAAAAAACCCTGTCATTAATCTTGGACTTTCATCCCTGTTTTTTACTTCAGTCTATTGCCCTACCTGTACGGCTTTTGTTTTCTGCTGCGCTGACGTCCAATCCTTGCTCAGAAAGCTGGACCTTGACTTGCATGCTGAGAGGTTGCAGAATGTTCCCCAGGCAGCAGCGTGGGTTTTCTGCCTGCAGTATCTGAACCTGTACTCCCAGCCCTCCTCTACTATCAATTGTACCTACCAGTTCTGAAACAGTGCAGCCAGGACTCCATGTTAGATGTCTCTCACTGCGTAGAATGACCAGTATAGTTTGTTTTCACTTTCTGCCAGCACCTCTGGTTAAGTGAACATACTGGATGGCTGGTCCCAGGAGACAAGGAGCACAATTTCAGCTCAGGGGCATTTTTATCTCACTTCTATTCACACTGCTTCTAGCCTACAGAGGAAGACAGATTTAGTATGTCAGCAGTGATGAGGAGGAAGCTGCAGAAGTGTTGAGTGAAGGTAGTTGCTTGTTATACTGGTAATTGCATAAGAGGAAATACAGAGCTTAGTGTCACATTAACAACAGCAACAACAACAACATTTTAAAAATCAATATATTTATGTCTTACAGAGGAGATTGTAGAATCGTAGGATGGTTTGGGTTGCAAGGGACCTCAAAGTTCATCTAGTTTCAACCCCCCTGCCATGGACAGGGACACCTCTCACTAGGTGTTCCAAAGCCTCATCCAACCTGGCCTTGAACACTTCCAGGGATGGGGCTTCCACAGCCTCTCTGGGAAACCTGTCCCAGTGCCTCACCACCCTCATAGTAAAGAATTTCTTCCTAACATCTAATCTAAACCTACCCTCTTTCAGCTTGAAGATATTACCCCTTCACTCCCTGGTGAGCAGTCCCTCTCCCACTTTCCTATAGGACCCCTTTAAGTATTGGTAGGCTGTAATTAGGTCTCCCCCAAGCTTTCTCTTCTGCAGGCTGAACAAGCCCAACTCTCTCAGCCTGTCTTCATAGGAGAGATGCTCCAGCCCCCTGATCATCTTCGTGGCCCTTCTCTGGACTCACTCCAACAGCTTTAAGATGATGTTATAGGGACAAAATTAGGAAGAAGCGTGGAGCATAAGCATTAGCCAGTCTGCCAGAATTTTTTGTTTCTTTATGTGGTTGGAGAAGATGGGTACTAGACTTTCCAGCTGTTCTCCCTGTTGTCAAGTACACCAGTAGCTGGTTTTCTCTAGAGATTTTACAAACACTAATGCTATTTTTTTTCCCATAATTTTATATTCTTGAACACACACACACACACACACACACACACACACACACAGGGAACAAAAGTGAATTTAGTAAGCAGAACTCACCGAGGCTCAGCTGATTAGTGAAGATGATTATGGTTAATTATTTAGTATTATTTTCTTATTCAAAATAGTGTCTTTAACATCAAACATTGACATGATGCATTATAAAGGTTTCCTTGGTGGTAGAACCAAATTACATCATTTAAGTAATGTAACTTGTATCCGAGGCTTAACTGACACAGAAAGCCTTGTGACAGTCCTTTTGACACAAAAGCAGAACTGGGATTTCTTGTTTCACTGTTGAAAAGAGGAGCTTGAGGTATGCTTGAAAAATGACATCTTCAAAGGCAAAATCCAAAACCCATTTCAAGGCAGCGGAGCTTTATTTGTGAAAATTCTTATTTACTGTACCCAGCACTGGTTTGGACTAAGGCTTCTTCCACAGGCAATTTTGACACTAAATAAATGAATATAAAACCATTCTGAAGTAGAACTGAAATGTGAAATTCCTCAGGAAATTAAAATTCTGAAGAAATTTGTTTCCAAGCTGTTACTGTATGGCCTTTAAAGAGCGGGCTTACTACTGTCATGTCAATAACAAAAACTGCTCTGTGCCAGCCATACTATCTTGATTAATTTTGCGTAGACTTTGCATCAAAATGATGTCTCAAATGTCACATATCTGCAATATTCTGTTTATATATTATCTAATATTACTTAATACAAAATACAGAAGATAACACATCCGAAAGCCAGTATCGAGCAGTAACATCAAAAGCGGTTGTATTTCATTAAACCAAGCGTTTCTACAAGATGACAACAAAACTGAAAGGGTGAGAGGGTTGGTGAGAGGGTTACGTCATTGAAAACTGGTCTGGAAGGTGGCAAGTTGTCACAGAATGGCTTGATCTCCCCAAACCTGCATTTTGTGCCAACCCTGCAGGCCAGGCCTTGGGCTCACACCAAACACTGCCCTGATAATTCCTGTTGTCAGAAAAAAATCCTCTGTAGAGATTTTACTCATGGTCACTCACAGGCGGTTGGGTTCTTCTAGGTCTCCTGATACATGGCTTCCACTGTGCCAGGGCTACAAAGTGGTATGGATATGAATGCTGAACAATTCATTCAAAAGGCCAGGTTTTCCTCTGATTTACATCAGCAGCATCCTGTTGATTTTGACAGAGTTAGTTCTGATTGAGACACATGAGAGCGGAGAGGCTTGAGACCATAAACTGGACTCCTGTATGGCCAGGCACTGCATGAAACATGGGTATTTGTGATTTCAGTAATTTTTTGGGTCAAGTTTCTCAGTTACTAGAAACTGCTTTTGGAGTCAATTCCATTGAAAAAGTATTTGCCTCACGTAAAGTATTTGCTCCTGAGTCCCACAGGGACCGTCAGCATTCAGTGAACAGCTCTGGGAGCTCAGCACAGAAGACAGCCATTGCTTGTATAAATGGCAGACCTGTAGTACTACTGCATCCAGATCCATTCAACTCACTGCAGAGAAGTTACAAAAGGCACTATAAAAACTTATGGATGATATCTCTGGTAGTGCTCTCATACATAGGTAGTCAACAAGACTATTTCAAGAGTTTAAAGCCTATACAGGAGGCAGGATGACCTCATATACACATGTATCTATGTTATATATAGATAATATTATCTTTGCATGGAAACCTCTTTCATTTTGCCACTGAGTTTTCCATAAAAGCCAGATTCAGACACGCACTGAGCCATGTTGAAATCCACTGTTAACAACTGAGCTCTGAATGAGAGGCAGTTCCTGGCCCTCCATATTTTGTCCACAGCATGGCCTCCACTGATGGGCCATCATAATAAGCCCTGCAGTGAATCTAAATTCTTTGATTAACCTTTCTGGTAATGATGTACAGAAGTGGTCCACTCTGCCACTGCTTTCTCCAACTTCAACCTATGACTGCAAGTACCTGGGAATATGTCCTGCATTTTGCTCTATGTCAGTGTACAGAAGTGTGGAATAACTTGAGTTAGAAGGGACCATTGGACCACTTTGTCCAACCTTCTTGCTCTAATCTGGGTCATCTAGAGCAGGTTGTTTGGGGCCATGTCTGATCAGGTTTTGAGGATCTCCAGGGATAGAGATGCCACAAACTCCCTGGGTAACGTGCCAGTTTTTGACCACTCATATTTAAATGGAATTTCCTGTATTTCACAAAATCATAGAATGACAGAATGCTTTGGGTTGGAAGGGATCTCAAAGATCATCTAAATCCGACCCCGCTGCCATGGGCAGGGACACCCTCACTAGACCAGGTTGCTCAAAGCCCCATCCAACCTGGCCTTGAACACCTCCAGGGAGGGGGTTTCCACAACTTGTCTGAGCAACCTGTTTCAGTGTGTGTCTATTCTCTCTTGCCCTTTAAGTGGATACCAGTGAGCTACAACTCAGTGGATACCACTACAGCACCTAGCTGTGAACAAGTCTTGGTGATACCTGTAGGTGCCTCTGTAGTAAAAAAAAAAACAAACAACATAGAGAAATAACAGGAATGGTCCCACAGGATTTCTCTACCCAGCATTCCCAGAAGCCTCCGGTACTTCTTAATTAAACTGAATAAATAATTAATTTAACACCACAGACATTGCTTGAGATGAGCTTGGTGCTCACGGAGCGGGAACTCGGAGAGTCGCCGCATCTGAACTGCGTGAACCTCCTTGGTTGATGGAGCTCCTTCTGTGCAGGGTAGGTGGGCAGAGGACAGAGCATGCCTCTGGCACCAAGGTGGGGCAGATCTTCTGCTGGACACTAGTAGCCCACTTCAGGAGCTCGGGGCTGTGCAGGAGTGGGTGAGCCCTGTATTCCTCTCTCTCCCCACCTTTGCCTCAAGTTTGTCATAAAGGTAAAACTGAGCCTTACTTGTCAGGAGAGAATGACATGATCCCTGAGGTTAGCAAAGCACTCAGAGACCCTTTGGGAAGAAAAGTGCTACGTAAATAGAAGCTGATTCCTATGGGTTATTAATAGATGTATCTGCAAAAGTAATGTGCAAACTACAAAGGAAAGATCATTCTGAATTAAATTACCATAATTTTTTTCATTGCTATCTCTTTTCAGGAGACCTGGATAATACTGCTAACGATGACAGGTTGAATAAGAGACAGGGTTTGTGTGGGCCAGAGGTGGGAACAGAGAAGGAGACTAATTATATCTTTTTTAACCTTTGCATGCAGCTGGGCAGGATAAAAATGAATTATGCAACCAGCAACTGAACTGTTATCCCAGTGGAGGCTGCAGAATGGTGCCCAGGTCATCCAGAAACATGATCTAAGCTGTCCTGAGTCTTCTGGATCTAACCACTTTACAAATCATTAAATAAAATGAGTATTTTCTGCATGCTTCACCTAGGGCTCACGCAATTATCCTATGGACAAAGCAAACCAGAGTTTTATCTTGCTTTTACCTCAGCAATGCAGAGGAAGGAGGGCAAGCCCTGATGTGGCATGGGCAGAGATGAGTTTAATAGGTTAAAGCTGATGACACTACTTTTAGAGTCACTCACATGTATCATTTGACCACTTTGTCGTGTGGTATTTATTCCACTTTTAACATGTCTTGTGACTTGAAGCTTCTTTCAAAATTCAGAAGTGGATGACAAGGTGTGGAGGGGCCTTTAACACTTGTATTGCTCAGCAAA
This sequence comes from Hypotaenidia okinawae, assembly GCA_027925045.1. Classification (NCBI taxonomy): domain Eukaryota; kingdom Metazoa; phylum Chordata; class Aves; order Gruiformes; family Rallidae; genus Hypotaenidia; species Hypotaenidia okinawae. The sequence goes on along the minus strand of BSDF01000002.1, from coordinate 48,225,030 downwards.
GTAGGATATGTCTGACCAGAAAGGGAAAGTGCCTCTTGGCAGGCAGCGATTATGGAGAAATTGAGGCATACAATTCCCATGCAATAACAACTCTTTTCTCTCTGCTCCTTGACTTTCTTCCCCAAAATTAAATTCGAACTACAGCTTAAGCTATGTGGTCTGTTACTGCTATCCTGTAGCTCTACCACTTTAAAAGGGGGTTGGCATAAACTGGGGTCATATTCCAAGCAAAGCATTTGACCCTTCAGTCTTGGCTTTCTTCTGAACTCTATTCCCACTGTGTTGCAGCATCATCTGTGCCCCACAGCAAATTAACGCTGCCTGTATCGTACAAAGGGCTTGTTATGAACAGAGCTTGGTATGTTGCTGTGTAACGCTTTGGCTAGTCAGCCCTTTCTTGGCTGAGCTTATCAGAATTGAACTCTGAAAGCTGAGTGAAGTGTCTTTGACAATCTGAAGCCAAACTTTTCTCAGTTTTCTATTAGTTCTTTATTTCCAATTTGGTCTAATACAGTATTTATTAACCGAGCGACACTAAAGGGCTTTCAAACTTGCAGCCTGAGCCAATTTACCTAATTCAAAAATTTTGGGGTTTTATTTTCATTCTGTATTGTCTCAAGAAAATAGCATCAGGCATGTCTGCATTTTGAGAAGAGGATAGAGAAACCATTGTATTTGGTTGCATTTGGAGCAATGTTTCACTGGAATAGGGCTGTGCCAGATGAAGGCTAAAAGACTGTGAGGTTAAATCTTTTTGTGGATAAGCTGATACCTCAAAGATAAGCACATGCCATTTCTGTGTCTCAAGTAGTGTAAAAAGCCAGAAAATGAAGTGGAAATACTGTATTAAGATGCAAGACAAATTCTCTCCCTAGAAGGTTACATTTTACTGAATTGAAATTTCCCCACGTTCTTGCCTCTTATAATCTGCGGCACCTTCGGTACGTGCAGTCAAGACCTTGTGATTTTGTAATTATTTAAACATTAGACCTACTGCCACCTGAGTGACTGGATGCATTTTCATTGAACTGCTAATAATGACCCAATTAAGCAGTAACCTGTGCCAGTATCCGTAGGAAGGCCAAGTCAGGATGTGTAAGACATCCCAATATAGCAGGTCTGTTGATTGATCTGTTGATTCTCTCCTGAGGAATGAGCTCAACGTTTTAATTCCTATTTTTTTAAACCTCCATGCGACTGGTCTTGCTTCAGGAACAATCTTGGGACCTTCAGTGATAGCACTGTTCTTCTGGACGTGGAACCAGTAAGCCTCAAGGGATGGGAGGGCTTGCAGGAGTAGCAGCGAGTTGCGGCACGTGTGCGCTGTGTGTGAGCAGCTCAATAGGCTCTCCTTGCAAGCAGCTCACGGGAGACGTGGGAAGCAGAAATACCTGTGGCTGGCTGGACTTGCTCTCCTTGCTTGGCTATTTCCCCACTGTTCAGGAGTAATTATCACCCCCACACAGCCCATTACAGTGCAGAATTTTAAATCAAATCCTGTCAAATTATTTCTCACTCCTAAACTTCCTAATCAACTCCCATGATCTAAATTAGTTCCTGTTGCCTCATTTTCTTTGATGACTTCGCTGCTGCAGAGGGGATGGATGAAAAAAATCTGAGGGAAGCACAGGGGAGCTGAAGACCCTCCTCTATCTTTGCCCATCAATAAAATTTTTCAGGGCCCAAGACTTGCAGATTTTCAGTGAACGCTAAGCTGTGGCCAGGGCTGCTTCCCATTTCTGGGAGATCATAAAAGAAATGGTAAATCTGAGGGGACTGAGGCGATAAGAATTAAACCCACTCACACTGTTGCCAGTTACTATATGTGCTTGGACTAGTTCTTCTCCACTTCTGTGTCAGGTGTGGCACCAGTAGGCATCCTCATGCCACGCTATTGGCGTGAGAGGACAAGAAGATAACTGTGTATAATTCTTTCCCAAAAGAAAATAAAAGACCTGGTAGCTGATTTCCAAGGGCTTTTAAAATACTTGTTGGTGTCTTGTTGCCTGTCTGGTACTCTGCAGCTCAGCTTTCCACTTGCTGAGCCAACAGTCACAGCTTAGACCCGCAGGACACTGGTTCAGGGGTAGCTTCCCAAGCATGGATTTGGGAATGGAGAATTTGGGAATTCTCATGGAGAACAAGGCTCATAGTTGGAAGAGCTGGGTTTGTTGGTGACTCAGAACTTCTTTTGCTGAATTCAGGGGCTTCAGAGAGAAGCAGAGAGAAGACCATAATAGGAGACTGCCCAGGTACCTGACACTAGCAGAAAGCAAACCAGGAAGCCTAAAATCTGGTTTAGGAACTACTCAGCACTGCTACAGCTGATCTTTTTTCAGGTGTGTGCCATTTGTGTTTTTCACATGAAATTCAAGGGTATTAAGCCCCCAGTTTAGCAAGGCAGATGAACACATTTGCAGTATGACTTGCAGAGGGCTGGTCAAGAGCTTAGACTTACCTACCCAGTTAAGTGGTTGTGCTGATTTGTGACCTCAGGGTCTTTAGTTTCCTGCCTCCTTGAATCCTTTTTTCCTCCTGGAGAAACAAGTACCTGGAGTTGCTGGCAAGGACATTGCAGTATTGACTGTGTTGGAGGCACATGCGGAAACATCAAGTCACATGGCGGATGTGTTGGTCCATGGGATGGTAAGAGTTGCAGCACTGCAGCTGGGACATATACCTCTTAGCATGAAGCCCCACTAAGAAGCTCCTGGTAGGCATAAAGCACTGCTACTGTGTTTCTCTCAGCCAGGAATGTCAGAGCAGATGTTCTGCCAAGCTCCAGTGAAGCCAGCCTGGGCATGGAGTACCAGGTATTGCAAAGATGAAGAAAGGCTGTGCGGCTGTGGAAGGGGGAACAGGTTGCATGAGAATTGACAGGCCTGAAGTAAAGAAAAAAGGGTGGAAATAATCTCTTGTAGGGTGAAAGCTGTGATCTCATCCTAGATCTGTTTTGCTCAAAATTATTTTTGTAGAAATCTGTTTACCTTGGAAGGTCAAGTTTGACTCCAGACTAACAGACAGTAGGGAACCTTTCTGCTAATCAGTCTGGTATCAGGTGGGACTAGCAGAATTTCTATGCAAGATCTTCTAAGGAAAGCAGATCTTTTAAGGAAAACTTGTACTACATCTGTTCCATTTCTACTGGCTAATTTTTCTGGTGCGTTGTTTGAAAGTACGTGAAACTCAAAGAGTGAGTGTAAAGAGCAGGTGTCAGCCATGATCAGTTCACATCCATTTTTTAGACTCAGGCACTTGTGGAGCTGAAACTTCAAGTAAAGCTGATAACAGGAGGCAATCAAAGTAATACAAATGCCTGTGGGAATCCAGGAATAAAATGGCTTTATGAAGTCTCTACTTTTGGTCTTGGAATATGGGGAAGGTTTGTGAAATCTAAGGCAGTCTTCACTGTGCTAACATTGACATCAAACCTCCCAATGAACTCTGACTTTCATTTCCATTCATTGATATTTTTCTTTAGACCTGCTCCTTAACTTGGACCCCTTTCTTCAGAGGAGGAAGCAATATGTGTACTAAGCACAAATTCCTATCTGCCGTTGGACATCAGAAATATCTAATTCTCTGTTTGGACTTACCCAGTCTAATGCCTATATTTGGGCATTTCTTGATGGGCTCATCTAGATTTTCCTGGATTGTGATTCTTCTGTTGTATGTTTATATCAGATTTTCATGTCATATATTTATGTCACCCTGTAGAGTTCTCATTACCACCACCACACATTCAACCTTGAGCAGTTACAGTAACTGCACAGGACACAGCAAGGAAATCTCTCTATTTATAGAGAGATAAATCAGTAAATCAGAAACCTACATGGTAACACATGTTGTAATTCACCAATGGATTATAAACATGCAAACAGCAAACCAGAGGAATCAAATCTAAAGTAACATTGATTTTGGTTGAAGGGAAAATATGGCAGGGTATGCAAATCAATGAAAGCCCCTCTGTTCACCTTTTGAAAAACACATAGAGAGGTCACAGAGAAATCAGCAGCTTGATTTAGATCACTACAAGTGCTCCAGATTTGGCTTGGAGAAGTTCTTCAAACAGGGTTGTTACTGCTGGATGGTCAGGATGCTGCCAACTGTACAGGGAGCTCAGTTGTCTTCTGTGTCAAGAAGACCAATTATCTGCTCACGGCTCTGGGCAGATGCTCTCTTCTGGCTCCGGTGATGCCACCTGAGGACAACATGGCTTCTGCTTGTGGCTCTCCTGAGGCTCACAGCCACCCACCAGCTGGAGGTATCCATTTGGCCACTGCTATGCTGTCAGCTCTGTCTCTCTACTCTGTGACTATTGCCTCATGTTCATCTTTAAAAGCAAGATGACCCTAACAACATTTCTTTCCTCAAGCAGGTGAAGGAGCTTTCATGAGGTCCCTTCCACTGGCACAGCTGGGGCAGTGGCCACCTCCAACACAGATGTGGTGACAGGCAGCTGGGAATGGTACAGCTGTTGGCAAAGTGAATGCCTGTGTGCATATACATACGTATGGGCATTTGTATTTTACAGCCTGAGTATTGACCTTTGGAAGAACAATTGCCAGGCCTAGAGTGAGCCTACTCACCCCTGTTCCCTAGTAAAGTGGCTGGTTTTGCTGCAGTCAGAGGAAAACAATGACGCTTTATCTAAGGAAGGCCTCTTTGAAGTCAGTGCACCATCACTATGCAGACAGGTTAAGGAGCTTATTCTGTTTTTCTAATCCAAGACAAAGACTTCCCCGTATGAACAACATCCCTCCCTGTCCCTCCCCCCTTCACCAATGTTGTTCTTCTGGGATGTCTGAAGAATGAAAGGAGAACTGAGTGATTATTTTTAGGCTACACATTTCCTCTGGCTGTGCTATGACTTGAAAACCTTCCTTTGTGACCTCAGTGGTGTAGGGTAACTAGTTGCCTATAGTTCTCCAAAAGAGAGAGACCTGCCCTCATCCCCTATTACATGTTTATGACTATACTTGGAAAAACTTGCGTGACCCAGAAATTATTGCCAATATTTAAGGGAATTGACTGAACATTGGACTGCTCTCTGTTACGATGTCATGCTGATTTTCTCCAGTCCAGATGCTGCTCTTTATGCTGCTTCTTGTAATAAGACATCTTTTCCCACCCTCACCTCTTCCACAGTGTGCATAAACACTTACTTAGTGTACATGCTACCCATTACTTTATTTGTACTCAGTGATTAAATTGTTATGCTGGATGGATTCAGTAATACCTCTTTTTACCATCAGATTAAGTCCTGCTTTTAGTTTCATTCTCCATTCTAAGGGTACTTGGTATACTTATTTTCAGCAGAAACCTCAGTCAGTGTTACTTAATTTATAACATATCCTTGATATATTCTGGTCCATTAAACAAAGGAATGTCTTCACAACCCCTTGCCCAGACAAATTATAGCCCTATTTGAAGAGTCTGCATTTTGAAACATTTTTAGGCTCTATCCTACTTAGGACATTCAGTTCCCCTGATCACACTCCCATGTGGGATCTGGTCTGCTACACCGCAACGGTTCATCCTGCGCTTTCTTCATGGAACAAGCTTGATTTTGAACTTTAACAAATGAAAGGTGCTAATCTTTTCCTGTGCTTACAGTCATTATCTTTGGCTTGCAGAATGAGAAACAGCCATGAAATGCCAAAAGCAGGGAAATTTGCTGGATGCCAAATGTATTACTGCCAAGAACCCATATATGTAAAAAGCAGACAATTGGATAGTCAAGGACATCTTTTCATAGCTCACAGAAAGCCAAATTATTCCAAATGTCTTAATTTTCCTATTATTAGGGGCTTGGCTTGTCTAAAATAGTCTAAGGGATGAAAATGTTGCTATTCAGCAACTATAGAATGTATACAAACACAAAACCCCCTTATTATTTTGATAAGAATGTATAATCAGAGAATCCCAGAACTGTTTATGCTGGAAATTACGTTTAAGATCCTCGAGTCCAACCACTCACCTAACACTGCCAAGTCCACAACTAAACCATGTCCTGAAGGACCACACCTTTTCAGTACCTCCAGGGATAGTGACTCAGACAGTCCCCTGGGCAGCCTGTTCCAATGACTGGCAAACTTTTTGGTGAAGAAATTGTTCGTAACGTTCAATCTAAACATCCCCTGGTACAAATGGACGCTGTTTCCTCTTGTCCTACAATATCCATATCTAAATATATGCACTTTTTATATATAGAAGGAAACTTATGTTTTACTGACTGCTGGGACATTTAATCACAATTCCACTCCTTTTCTAACAAACACATATTTTCTTATTCAGGCAGGCAAGTTGCATTGGCATCCTTGTCAGAGGTCCAATTCCTCAAAGGCACTTAGCCAACTTTGATGTCAAAGGGAATTCGTTACCTAAAGTATAACAGAGGAGTTGGGCATAAATGCCTCCCCAATCATGCAGGATGAAGGCTTCAACTCCACCAACTTTGGTGGCATTCCTCCATTTACAAACAGCATCATTTTGTCCAATAACTATTGGCCATAGTTAGCCAAAAAAAAAAAAAAAAAGCAAGGGTGGGATTGGGGGTAGAGGAAGTGTAGGGGAAGAGAAGAGAGTCCTGGAATTGCAGATAAAAGGGGAATCAATCCTTGGAGGACTGGAGAGAGCTGAAGGAGTGTGAAGAAACTCCAGGCATAGGCAAAGAAAAGTCCTTAAGGGAATAAAGTTGAAAAATAAGATTTCAAATGTTAGCAATCACTTTCAAGATGTTATCAGCCATCGCTAGTGTGTTGTCATGGGGAGAAAAAGGCGTTGCAGCATCAAAGGAAACAAGGAATGTAATGAAGAAAGAAATGAGAGGAGTAATTTACATCTATTTGGTGGTACAATCTTCAGAGGCACTTTTGTTAATTAGCAGGTTTGGGCCGTACATGTTAAAGTACTGAGAGGCTGGTGGAAGTCTCCAGAGATGTTTTGAGGCAGCAATTTGGATGGTCACAGAACATTTCTGTAGCCTCACAGTTTATCAGCAAAATGAGTTATTTTTCCTTCATCACTTGAAACTTGACAATCAGAAGTGAAAAAGACCGATTTCCTACAGGAGCCCATTTCTGGGAACAGACATAATACTGAAAAGCTCGTATTTTCTTCCAGAACTTTTGATAAGGTGATGGTAATGGCATACTCCTTCTATTCACTGGAGTGTGACCGTGTTTGAGTGTACGCGGTCTTAGTTGTGACCATTTGTTCTTCTCTTGTATTGTGGGGTTTATTCGTTTCTTATCGTACTTTTGGGAGAGTTTAGAGGTCTAGATGTCTGTTCTGAAATAAGTATATAAATAAAAAAATACATAAAGGGATGGAGAGAGTAATTCCCTGCTCCACTGAAGTCAATGGAGATAGAACAGCAGCAAATTTAGCACACTTTCTGGTAGCATTTATCACTTCATATGTTACTTAGGTGGGCTTTTATTTATCATTAGCATAGAAAATTTCCAACGGTACAAGTTGAGCACTTAAACCCGTAATAAAAATAAAAATCTTTGATATTTAGAGACTTATGTAGATGTATCATTTCCTGCGAAGCTCAGTTTTGAGTGAAAGCTGATTTGGTTTTCTATATACTTTTTTTAAAAATCATAGACATAGAACTTTTCTGTCCATGTACAGGGACTTCCCCAGTCTGAATGCTTTTTCCTTCCTCTCTACCTTTAATTTCCTTCATCTGGGACTTTCTCTGGTCCCAAGGTTCTCCTTTGCCCAGGTATGTCTCCTGCTCAGAGTATACCATGTCTCTGCCCCTTCCCCGTGGGCCCAGCTCCATTCAGTACGTGGATAATTGCCCGCAGCCATTCCACCTGAAAACAATACTTCCTTCCAGTCCAATCTCTTATCCCTGCTGGAGTCAAACTGAGTCACAGGGTCTAAAATTATCCCCGAGGACAACTCCACAGAGGTAATTATAGTGGATTTAACTCTGTGTTTTCCTTATATTTTGAAGACCATTTTGAAAATTTCAGCCTAATTTGCTTTAAAAACATATTTCCATTGAAAAGCACGACACCAAGAGCTCATCATTCCCTTAGAGTCATACCTATTCCTTTCACACAGCAGCGGTGCCCGGTACAAACATTTAGTTAGTTAGTTATTTTTAATCAAAACAAGCAGACCGCCTTCACAGCTTACTTGCCTTTCCCCTCATTACTGATCTTCAGCTGTAACCGTGGATCAATCTGTGATGCCACGTTTTGCACGTGGTGAACTTTGTGTTGGTGAAAAAGCTGTGACCAAACTAAGGCATGTCAGAGGAAGATCGTTCAAAGGACGCGGCTGAAACTAAAGGTGTTTCCACCATTACGCAAATAAAGCCTCCTAAGAGTAAATTGTAACCGTTCCTCTCTCCATCTGAACACCTCAGGCTTTTCTGAAAGCTGCTTTTATGTAAGATTAGAGAGCTGTCTCCACGACATGATGCTCTGCTTCTCTTCACCATTAGTTGGGCGTTAGTTGTTCTGGCTGTAAATAGACAGGCACAGATGGTACCACGACTCTCCGAGCCTCCACACATCTTTCACTGCAGGGATTTTTGTTATTCTTGTTATCTCTCTAGCAGCTCCTACACTTTCCTAACAGTTTGTTCAGAAGAGAAAGGGAAGGCTAAAGAACAATCAGTCCCTTTCCTTGTTAGGATTGCTGAAGGATTTAGACAGGTCATCTGCATGTGTTTTGACTTCTTTCTTTGCCACGGGCTCCTCAACGAGGCAAAACCTCTGCCAGCCTCTCCAGGTGAAGTTAGTCCTCTCTGAGACGCCTGAGCGGAACTAAGTGTCACAGTGGCACTAAACTGTGACACTCAGATGGCACACCCTCCCTCAGTGTCCTGCAGCTCTGACCACCACTCTGAAAGAACCGCGATGGATAAAAGAGCAGCTGATGTTTTGAAAGACAGGCATAGTGTTTGCAGGAAAACAAGCTGGAGCAATTTAGCAACACAGAATCTGTAGAGGGCATGGATAAGAAGGCTGTGACATCCATTACCCCTCCTGCCCCCACCATGCACATCATGGAGAAGGTAAAATGGGTGCAGCTCTTTAGTCTTTCACGTAACACAAGAACAAGATATTAACTTAAAGGCAACAAACTGAAATCTGAAAGAAAAAAGGAAGTGAATTTTATAGAGAGTACGGTTAACCTCCTACAATTACTATCGAAGCCAAGAACTTAGGCTATAAAAAGGCTTAGATGTTTGTATAAACTACTAAAGTATTCATTTACTATTCTCTCTATCCTATCTGATGTAAGTTTATAAGCTTCCGTGTCTCTAGGGAACTCGGGAGACTAGCGTAAGGATAAGAAGTAGTCTCCCCTCCCCTGCTAGCAGGCAAACCTCCTATCTGGTTACTAGTTGTTTTTTCATCACCTTCCTCTCTAGCCTTGGGGAATCAGTGACATGGTCACGGGTTGACCATTCACCTGCTGCTTGACAGCAGTTCCTGCATTTTCACCTATGAAACTACTAAGAAGAAAGAAAGGACTAACATCTGCAGGTGCAGAGCAAATCCCTCTTTTCTTTGGCTTTTCTTTGTTTGTTTTTATTTTTTCCCCCATAGAAAGACATGAAAATAGTAGTGATGCATCTGTGGGATACAAACCGAATCCACCAGGTCTCATGGTCACGGGATAGTTTCCTTCCTCATCATCCACCTCTATTTTTATGACCCCAAACTCATCCACCAGAGACTTGTCATTACATAGTTTATACAGGTACTGCTGCAAACCAATACAACCTTCCTCTTACAGGGAGGTACACCCATGTACAAAGCCATGGATGGTCCCCAGAGACCTGTGGGCAAGCAGAAGAGGTGTCAGTGGTTGTCCTTGGTGGGACCTGACCACCACACACAGGGCTTCTCTTCTGTGCTGCTCTACCCTGCTCTGGGGAGCTTATCTACATCTGTATTTATCACCCCATCACAGGCCATATCTTAATCAAGACTGCAATATCCTGTAACAGAGGACAGGCTTGCAGGAGAGGAGAGTGTGATGAAAATATTGCGAGAGGGAACATCACAGCTCATCTCTTTTTTAATGAAAGGATTGACTGAGAACAGTCCGTCAAAAGGGCTAGACACCCACGTGACAGATGAATTTCCTAGAATTGTGGTGTTTCAACAGGAAGAATGAAAAGCACCTTAATATTAAATAGAAGCTGGGACTGTCGCGTAGAAATAAATCTATGGCAATCTGAAAAGGAAGCCGTTGAGGACACGAAAAGCATGATGAGATTATAAATAATATCTTATATTCCATTGCACCATGCTCACGCAGTTTGTGTTTCCTCAGCTACTCGGTCTAGGCTGCTATCAGTTCACCCTCATCTGCTGCAGACTTTGGCAGTCCCTTAGCTCCCCCATAAATGAGACAGCTTGGACACCAGCATGGAGAAATGGCAGGCTTCTCATTTCTCTGCAGATGCTAATGTATGTGGCAAAGCTGGGTGAAATTCCGGCTGCTGTGAATGGTTTGGGATATACCAGAAAGGCATCGGGAAACACAAGGCGTTCTTCACAAATGTGAGGAAAAATAAATATATAATTAATTGGACCGAGTCGGTGGCGATGGCTGTGAAGCCTGTGGGGTGGTTATGCGGGTAGTTGGGTTTGCTCAAGCTTCTCTGCCCTGTTTTTCCTGTGCAGCCGCTGCCAGGGAAGCTCACAGACACCCGGCTGCAGAGCGCGGGAGGCGGTTGATTCCTTTGCTTGGTGCTTTCTGCCTTCCAGTTACAACCCGCTGCCTCCCTGGAGCGCCTGCATGGGCCCAGCACACGCGGTTGGGATCAGTGCGGGGTTGCAGAGGGAAATGTATAGACATCGGCGCCCAGTGTCATCCTGAGAGCAACCCTTGCAGGGCTGTGGAGATGCTCAGTGTACTCAGCCGCTTACCCATTTGTCTCACCGGCGCGTTCTAGCTTGTCTTTCAGCGTGGGCTCCGCAGGAGAAACAGCCTGTCATCTACCACACAGTCCCACAGCAGGGCGGGCTCCCACGGAGGTTGGCTCCGGAGGCTGTGATGGAAGCCTTTCATAGTATTCCCCTCTGTTTTTCTTTTCTGATTTCTGCCTCTGAACACCAGGTTCAGGGCTTTAGAGCCAGATATGTGCCTGCCACTTACACCCCGATGCTTTTGCCACTGAAGTAGAGCTGCTTGCCGGAGTTGCTAGGTAACCGTAACCTGCTCATAGCTTATGCGAGCGAGTGAAATACTTCTGATGATGTCACGTTTCAGTTTTGTATTTCATCTCCTAAAAGAGTTTTTTCCTCCCTTTCTACAAGAACAGGTGCGTGGGGGAGTTCTTCAGTGAGGCAGAACTTCCCGGCTCCATCGTGCTTATGCAGCTTAATTTCACTCTTGCAAAACACTATAATAAAGTAAAATTGGCCAGGGCTTCTCAAAGTATGTTTTTTCAGGGAGAACGTACAGCTGTTCAGGCCTCGTTTATCTTCCAGACACCAACTCAAGGGCTAACTCCTTGGAAACACAGACATCTTCATCAGTGTGCTGCTGCCTGCATCTGAACAAAGTGACAGCTTAGTCAGTAGAGAGATAATGGGAGTTCTGTGATTACGCTTTTCAAGAACACAAAAATCCAAACATTATGTGCCAGGAATGGACTGAAACTGGGATTTATGCCCCTTTCAATCCTAATTACATGCCCAACTTTAAGATTTATTAGTGAGAGTCTATGTACACCCACGTGTGACCTTATGTGTTGCGTATCTTTGAGAAAACAGATGAGAAAAGCTTCTCAACCAAGATGCTTTGAGCATGATGTGGTGATTATGGGATGGATGGGCAGGAGATCACAGAGTTGTAGGAGATCTAGCAAGGCTGGTCCCAAGAGACTTCAGCCCTAAACCTGGGCTGAACAAAACCTATGAGGTGTATGTGTGTGTGTCCTGATTCCTGAACCCAGAGAGGATGCAGACTCAAAGTGCAGTATGTCTGAAGGCTTTCCAGGTGATTCCCTGCCCATATGGGAAGGCAGAGCAGGCAGGTTGGTGACTGTCTGTAGCTGTGCATTCAGGTTTGACTCCCACTGAGTCTCTGTCGAGGTATTTGTCATTTTTCCTGTTTCTTCCTCCAGCCTGACCTATCTGTTTCATGCTGAAAGACATCCTGGGTCAGAGGGTGTGCTGTCACCTCTGAACAGGCTGGTCTTGTCATCTCCTGGTCTTTTTCTTCAGTAGCTACTGTGCGCACTGGCACCAGCAGCAGCATCACGCTGCAGCGGTAGCTGGTGCGAGCAGCGTTCAGAATGGAGTAATCAAACCCTCTGGTTCTCGTCCTCCAGCTTGTAACACTCGTGCATCCTCTGGGAGCTACTGCCTTCATCCCCGACACTCCTAACTCTATCCACTGGTTGTTGTCTCCCTGCTTGCCTGTCTGATGTGATCTACTTTTTCTTTATCACTGCTTCTTGCCTCCTTTCTCCCCCACGCTCTTCCCTGCGCGTTCGAATTCCTAATCAGTGCAGAGCGCAGGTCCCCAGCGTGTGCTGTGCCGGGCTGCTGCGGCAATTAGCTAACGTTTGGAGAGTGCTGAGCAGCACGGGCTCCAGCACGCTGTTTTAAGATGTACAGTCTTGCTCACATATACCCATCTACCTGGCAGGAAAGGAACTGAGGCAGAGCATCCGGCTGATAGATGAGCACTGGTGTTAAGTGGGCTGTTTAGCTCAGGGAAGACTGTTTTCTGCAGAGAGAGAGGAAGAAGATGCTCGTTAGGACATGCACAGTCCAGTGGGAGAGGTGATGTGCCCCACTGTCAGCAAGTGCCTTAGTATCTTCGCCAGTTTGGAGTGACTAGACAAGAACCACACCCCACACACCCTCCCTCCCACTCCAAGATGAACTGTAGGAAACCTTTCAGCTTTATGTCACTTCCACAGAAGTCACCAGGAGGATCTGCATAAATATGCAAGTGGTAATCAAACCTGGGGAGTTCAGCTGGTTTACGGTACCTTTTTTGCAGGCGCTGTGCACACAAGGTGAGTAGGTTTTCGCTCTGTTTAAACGGCACACGGTCACCGAGTCGAGCAGGGACCTCAGTAATGGAAGGCATGTTTTGATCCCCTGCTTCTTGGCATGACAGCTCTGCTGAGGCGTAATACAGCCACTGCCATAGCCAGGGTGTGCAGCAGATCTATCTGCCGGTCCTCTAGCAACAGTTCTGCTCCTCTGCCCGGAAATTTCTAACTAGTTGAAAGCAATAAGTAAACGAGGACGATTACAATTGCTGATCCTGTTCCAAGACTTTTCTTTTCATGTATATTTTACCTACTGAGACACTCTGCTAAATCTAATTTACGAGCAAGAAAGAGCCTATGAAGAATTAACTGACTGAGATTCTTCACTCTTGATGTTTTCTTTTTTCTTTTCTGCTTGATTCCCTGCCTGTTCTGATGTTCAGACCAGAGATTAGTGCACACACCACAAAGCTTCACAGTATTTTATAGAAAGTACTCAAGCTTTTTTTTTTTGCAGCTGTCCAACAACAGCAGAGCTGAGGGCTCCAGAGCTTTACAGAGCGATCCAATATATAACTCCAGCCACGTCAGTTCGCATATCATTAAAACTGAGAATGGAAGATTTGATGACTTTTCAGAAGAAGTAAATGAAGGCCAGCGTAAGAACTGAACCAAAATGAGGATTTAAGTATCGCTCTCTTAATTACCTGACACGATACGGCCATTTTTGTTTTAATAAATTACTTAAGTGCCAGCTAAAAGAAAGTCAATTACCTAGAAATCTGGTAATCATTTATTGGGTTGTCTAAAAAACCAGCACGTCCCAGTTACGCAGTGAAATATTTATGACTTATGACTAGTGGTGATACATTCTCAAGGCAGATGATCAGACTGTACATAAACCAAATCAGGCATTGGTAGTTTAGGAAGGTGTCGTTCAGGTCTGCGATTTTGAGGGTCTCGTAACTTTCTGATACAATCACTCTGGGGAATGAAGTTTTTAATTGCTTGGTGTCGTGGTTTCACCCCGGCTGTGGGCCGAGATCCACGCAGCTGCCTGCTTCTTAAAGTAAAAGAGCAGGGGAAGAGGGAAAAAGGGGGAAACAAGGGAAGGGAAAAGGAAGGGGCAAATAACTCCAAAACCAAGAAACTAAGAGGCCTGTGGGTTGGGATAAGGAGAGTTTACTAAGAGAACAGAAAGATAAAATATAACAATGCTAACAGGACTTTAGAGCAAAAGAATATGAAACTCTTGATACCCAATGCAGTTTCTCCCCGACCCACACAACTCAGGCCGGACCACCCAGAGCTGTCCCGGAACCCGACCGTCCCCCCAAGCAGCACGCGTCCTGCCACCGCCCCTCTTCTTCCTCCCCTCAGCCCCCCGTTATCCTGGGCAGGACGTAATTGGCATGGAATACTCTCTTTGGCCCATCTGGGTCACCTATCCTGGCTTCGCCCCTCCTTTCTCATGAATAGAGAAATATGAAGAAGCTGAGAAAGTCCTTGACTGTCTGACTGCAACTAAGAACATCAGGGTGTTATCAGCACTGCTTGCATTTTAACTCCCAAACACAGCATTCCATCAGCTGCTACAAATGAAGTTAACTCTATCCTGACTGAAACCAGGACAGTTGGTCTCTCCCCAAAGATGATTCCCTTTAGATATTCATGATCTTTCTAGCTTCATACCTGCATTTGAAGAATGTGTTACATCAGCATGCAGTTTTGTATGATTAACAGCAGTATCTCTGCTGATGGGAAAAGTATGGTGATACGGGCTAAGGGGCAGAATTCAGAGGGTACATGTAACTCAGCATCTCAAATATTGAGGGCCAAGAATAAATGCTTCACTGTGCAACTTGGTGATGGCAATTTGATATATTCACAGGGGGAAAACATTTTTCACTGAAGACAAATTTTTAAGCCATGTTGGTTTGAATAACCCGATTTTTCTAAACATATGACACGTTAATAAATGATTCATAAAATGCTGCTGAAATTATAAGCAGTGTGTAAAAGTACCCTTTCTTGGGATTAAGGTTCGGAAATTTTTCTCCCAGGTTTTGTATTCCGTTCTTGTCTCCTTGCACAGGACAGCTTGTATAAACAGTTAACGATTTATTACGCCCTAAAGAAAACAGCCTACCCAGATGAAGGCACACTAGGATCAGTTGCTTTTTAACAGTTTGCTTTGTGTTTGCATTGCTCTGTCTGCCAGGGCCCACAGGGCACGATTTTCAGCATTTCCATGGTGGCTGTCCCCAAGTGCTTAGGACTCGGGTAAAGCCCATCACCTCAGGCATGGAGCTCTGATCACCCCCAAGAAGGAGGCTGGAAGCAAGATGAAAGATGGTTCTCCCCAGCCTGCAAATTCATGGATGCTTTGCTCTACAGAAAAATGATGCTATGAAACTAAAACAAAAGCAGGCACCCTTCATCCCAGCTCCAAACATTGTTCATGGCTGTTTATTCAGTAGCAAAGCTTTTCCAAACAAAGCCTTTCTGTAGGGACAGCTCTCCTTCCCTGGTGCACATCCCTCCATGGACCCACCAAGCAGTGGCAACAGGGAAGTGCCCCTGAAGACACTAGCTGACATGGCACAGGGCTGAAGGATGTGGTCCCAAGTGCCCTCCACAAAAGGCAGCACAGGCACACCACGATGCCGCCGCTGCTGCTCAAGGCGCAAGCCGCTGCTGAAGTTGGCTACAGCCTCTGAGTAAAGTGCGTCGGTTGCATTTTATTTTTATACTCTGAGCTTTCATCTTTACGCTGATAAAGGAACAGCTGCCTCTAATCTCACTTCTCAATCCCAGGCCTGGTATGGCGACCTTTCCAGCACCACAGATGCTATCCTTAACTGGCCAATGAGACTCAAATGCCAGCTATTATCTTTATGGCAACTATGTGTGGCATTAATTGAGGGTCTCTTTTG
This sequence comes from Hypotaenidia okinawae, assembly GCA_027925045.1. NCBI lineage: Eukaryota > Metazoa > Chordata > Aves > Gruiformes > Rallidae > Hypotaenidia > Hypotaenidia okinawae. The sequence goes on along the minus strand of BSDF01000002.1, from coordinate 48,209,097 downwards.
CTGCCTGTTTCATTTTTTGCAGCAGCACTTGGGGCTCAGGAGCCAGAGCAAAATGGTACAGTCAGTCCTCTTGCCAGACGCTTTCATTCACTCACCGGCAGCATGTGGAGGGTTGTATGGGGCTGCGTTGACACTAAAGGTTTCATTTCCAGAGACCGTCACATGGTGATGCATGTTGCTGTGGGAATTTAAGCGTGGATGATTAATGCATAGGAAGGTAACCTGTGGACTAGCTGAGCTGCTACTCCTCAGTAAAGAGTGCCCTGTAATAGCTTATTCATATAAGGGCAGTGAGACACACCTGGCCTTGGAAGCACCATGGTTGGAGTTCACCATTTCTGTAAGAAATGCGAAGGGGGATCACAAGATTTCTCAGTGGGGTGGGCAAAATGCAGCACTTCCCACTGTGGATGAGACCCCACAGAGGCCGTGGAGGTGAGGCTGTGGGGAGGCACTCTGGTCTGCCTATATGCAGCCCAGGTCCAGCAAAGAAAATATTCTCCATACACATCATCCCATTGGCATGCCTCTGCCTTTTGGAAGGAGGGGGGCTTTGTTTCAAACAACTGTAGGAACACGGAAATGGATCTCTTATGTGTGGAAGCTCTTCCCCTACTGATCAGGGAACAGCTCAATATAGGTGAAAGAAAAACTATTTCTGTCTTCCCCAGGATTTGTATTTATGTCTGAAAAGGCATTCCCCCTTCTTTTCACTAACTTTTGCTAAAAGTGACGAATTACTTCCAAGAACTTGCCTGCCACATGCATACTTCCATGTGGGTCAGTGGAGGAAATGCTGAGTAAACCCAAGCCTTTGGATGACAAAGAGAATCCCCAGGAAACAGGGGCAGGTGTAGAGCAAGAACAATACAAGTGACTGGCAAGAGGTTATTTTCTCTTTTTGTCACAGAGAGGAGTTTTATAAAGGGCTTCACTGTTGGTGCTTGAATCCATATAAGTTTTAATACATATTAATTCTGATAGTGATTAATTGCATTGGTCAGAAGAGCTCCTTTTCCATGCACCCCATGCAGAAGGCTTGGGTGGAATAGTTTCTGTTGAGGTGACTGGAGTAATATTAGAGGTGTGAGCTGACAGTGCACCTTCAGAGTTAGAGGTTTGTTGATTTAATATTCCTTTTCCAAGAAAGCTGGCGTGCTGAATGAGCACTAGGCATCCTTCCTGCTCTTGGCTGCGGGCTGTGGTTTGCTCAGGCACAAAGGGATAATTCTCACATGTCCCCTTGCCCAGCCTTCACCCCACAGAGAATCTAGTATGCTAAAACGTGAGATATCCTGGTGATAGAAAACATCAAGAAGAGGAATTTGTGCTTTAAAAATCTGACTTTTTCTCCTGACTTAGATTCACCAGCCTTCTGATCTGAGCCCATAGCCAGAACTGCTGAACACCATTGATTCATTTGAAGATGGTTCTTTTATATAAACAAAAATATATATATATATACACACATATATATACGTGAATCTACGCAGGGAGACATCTACAAGCATTTGCAATTCACTGTAGTGACAGAGGACATAACTGAAAAGGTATGAGGGATGTGGAAATTATTTTTGATAGAAAGGTGTGATAATTTCAGCCTTGTACAATTCCTACGTATTCCACATGGCTTCAGCTGTAGCTTAGTATCTCACAAAAGGAATGATTTTTAAAAGTTGTAAAAAAAAGCAGTTTATCTCCTTTTTCAAACTAGGTAAGAGAAACAATAGCAGTCCTACCCCATTCACAAGCCGGGCACCACTGCATTCCTGGTAGAGTAGCCCTGAGATATTGGGTGTTCCTCAGGGCCATGCTCCAGTGATTCATCCACCATGTTTGGTCCATCCTGCCTCCATTCTCTCCCAGAGTCATTAGTCTTTCTGCTCTGTCAGAGGCACAGAGGAACCTTCTGCCTACCTATGCTACACATAAAAAAGCCAAATGAGACTTTGGGTCATGTATTATCTGTGCTGAATATACCGATTTGCATAAATATATTAGTTTTATTTCCTCTGCTGGCAGACTCTGCTGCCAAAAGATTTAATATTTATCACACATGTACTGGGAGCAGTCCTGATCACCTGCACTATCCCAAATACCCCAGGCAGGAAAAGACACAAAGCAGAGCAACTAAGGAAGAAAAGTCTCAGGCTCCTTCCACTATACGAAGGTGGGATTAAAAGGACAGATGCCCAACCTGCTGAGATGGAGCCAGGAAAAGAATTAAAGCTTTTCCTCTATCATAGAATCATAGAATTGTAGGGGTTGGAAGGGACCTCGAGAGATCATCGGGTCCAACCCCCAATCATCCTGGGCTATGTTCTAGACTGGCTGCAGGATTGAGTCTCTTTAGAGATACAAAGAATGCTTACCTCAGACACAGTTAATTCCTTTTTCCTTTTTTATTGTGCCAGTAAATACCTCCACATGCTCTCCACTGAAAAGCAGATCACTCTGAAACACATCAGCTGCGCTAATTCTCTGTTTTCAAATGTGCTCATCATGCTTGGGTATTCCTGGTTCCTGCTCTTCTCAAGTTCATAGTTATCAAGCAGTACTGAGGCAAATATGAAAGCCTTTTACACTAGTGTTATAGTCCTGGTCTCTCAGTTTTATTTCTCTGCTACGTTTTTTTTCCTCAACATATTTTTTTCAATATCCTTAAATAGCAAAGGCTGATGCAAAATAGTTTTGTTCATCAGGCACTGCCTTTCACTAGTGAGAATGTCCTGTTAGAGCTGTAGTGTTTCTCTCTGGTTGTTTGGTGGCCCATCTATGAGAATTAGTAGCTGGTCCACTCAGCTTGAAGAAGAAGAAAGTTGACAGGAGGCCCTTCAATACCCTGGTTGTCTTCTGCTCTCTTGCATGCTAGTCCTGAGCTAGTAATTCCCCCAAAGAGTAACAGCTTTTATTTTGTCTTATTACTATAGTGGTTCAGGAAGGAAAAGAAACCAGAGGGCGTCTAGCTGTGCCAGTGAAGAAACATCTCCGTGAGTAGCAGATAACTTGTTAATTCCCAGCTCAAAGCAGTGTTTTCATGACCCTGTGTTGCTTCTGCAGCCACAACCAGGTTGAGAAAGATCGAGCTGTTGATGTGCAACTTAAAATGGATGTCCGAGACATTGCTTTTTAAAATAATTGCTTTGTATTGCTGACTGATTTTCCACTAAGCAGGCACAGCTCCTTAGATGATGCTGTGATATTCACACTTTGTCTTCTCTTCCGTTCCAGGAAATTCGTCTCATGAGGACTAGACATGCTGCCATCTGCAATACAGACATTCCTATCAGCGGATATGACCAGGAAAACCTGTTTGTGAGTAATTTCTTCTAAAAATAAGCACTGTCTCCTAAAAGTAAAATGGGAGAGTGACACGTAGCTTTAAAAGTATTCTTCTAGTTAGTAGCACAAAATAACTCACATCTGTGAATATTTTATAAGGCAAATACCATGGGCATGGAGAGGGATGATAATCCCCTCCCACCCTAAACACAGCTTTGGAACCACCATCCCACAACAGTGCTGGGACCATCAGCATCAACCATCCTTCAGAAGGATTTGAGGGTTTCCAGAGAGTGTTCCTACCTAGCTCCATTCACCTCTGAGGGGGTGTGAACCTCCCTTTTGCTCACATGGTGGAGAGGAGCTGCAGTAGCGATGGGCAGGGGAATGGCACAGACACCTAAGTTGCTGAGATGGGAAGGGAAAGCTACAATAGGTCATATTAAGGGGCAGGGTCAGACCTTCTCCTTATCCCATAGGACCAACCTGGGCAGGCACCAAATCCTCCTTACAACCTCTGAATGGCACAACAGACGTTCTTTTGCAACCCACTGATCAACAGAGTAAATCAGACCTTACCATCAGTAAAGTAACATATGACACCTCTTCCTGTCTTGTCTTAGGTCTTTCATGCCACCAAGAGACAATCATATTGGTACCAACTTCTTAATATACTGCTCTAGTGATGGGACTTTTGTCACTCCTAGCTGCATACCTGCTTCAGCTTTAGACAGGGCTGTTATTTTTGTAAATGCTGCTTGGGCAGTGATGCATTAGGCACAAACACTAACTGCCAGTTATCCTTTCCCACAAACCCATAAGAGGACAAGATTTTTGTCCCTTCTGTTAGAGACAGGCTGTAAAAAGATCTCTGATTCAGTCTCTGGCATAAATGAGAGGGCAGAGACCTGTGGCCAGGAGGCAGGGGTCAGAAACGGGACAGGAACCTCTCAGAAAGGCAATAAAAAGGTTGACTAGTTATCATTTGTGAAAACGAGAAGCAGTAAATAGTCTTCCATTTAACCCTCTACTTCTACTGTTGTACTTAGTCATGAAGTCTCAGTGATGAATGAAATCCTTCATTTGCAGGAGTGCCTCGTTTCTGGTTTGTCTGAGGGAAACAACTTGAGAGGTTTCTTTAAGGCTCCTGTTAGGTTTTAAGACAGGGCCAAACTTCAGTCTAGAAGTTCTGGCTTTCTTTTGTCGGCACCAGAAACATCTAGCAACATGGACTTCCAGATCAGAGAAAATAATTACTACTGGCACTGAAAACAAAGAAAACACTTTCCCATACACTATGTTGGAGGGGAGACCCCAATTCCACTGGCAAGAGCTCAAGAAGAGTCTGTTTCCACCACCAGTCAGGAATCAGCAGGGCAGTTCTGGAGTCTTGTACTTCACAAAGTCTGCAAAAGGAAAATAATCTTGTCATCTTAGCTAATGGGGAGAACATGATGTGAAGCACTCCTCTGCTTTCTGAGAGCAGGACACATACGGGCCGAATCAATTTCTATCTACCAAACTGTCGGTCTTACTCATATTCATCTCCTAGAGCCAATCTAGTGAACAAAAAGGGAACAGTTTTCACACTGGGACTCTGAGCAGAGAGCCTGCTGAGCAGAGGCAACCCAACTGCAGAGCCAGCTGAAGAGAACTGTCCTGGGGCGTTACCTGTGCTCTGCTCCAGGCACAGCATCCTCCAGGCAACTGCACTGGTGAATGGGCTTCAGGGGCACTTCTTGTTGGGTGTAAAAATGAGATGGCAGAATTTGAGGTTTTAAAGTAGTCTGATTTCTGATCGGTTTGATCTGGGTTGATTTTTGTGACTTGCCTTAGCTGCAAAAGGCATGAAAGCAGCAGGAACTTAGCTGGAGAGTATAATCTGGAGAGCACACACATGATGCAGTACAGGAGGGAGTTGGAAGAAATTTGTGGAAAATTAGCAAAAGAAAATGATGGCTGGTTGTCAGACAAGAAATTATTTACAAAGTAATGACCTCATCAAAGAAAGTGGCAAGAAATCCTGGCTGTTTGGACCCTACAATTACTGCAGGTAAAGAGAGAAACAATCTCCACTGGCTGGACCTGTTCTTCTTCCTCCCCAAAACCATAGGGCTCTGGGGAAGCTCTTTCATGAGCATCTTACAGCACAGCTCGTGATGCAGCCTGTGAGGCCAGTTGTGTGGCCGTCCCTGTCCCTACTGGCCTGCTCTGCTACAGCCCACGTACATCAATGACAAATATTCTCACAGGAACCCGGGGTCTTGCGAGAGGGCCCTGAAATACAGCAGATACATCAGCAGCAGTGTCAGCATTGCACAAAGGGCAGGGTGAATAATCATAGCAACAAAGGACTCCCAGCATCCCGAAAGCGCGGCACAGGTTAGGCTCTGCCACCAAGACAGTCATTCGGGCGAGGTTTAAATGTTTGGAAGGAAAGCTCAGCAGGGCAATCACACAGGGAGATACTAAAAGGCTCTTTCGTCCCCTGGGTGCTCAGCACTGGCTGAGGATGCTGCCACAGAGCACAGGATCTTCAGCATCTCTCAATGGGTCTCCAAGCATGAGTGTGCCATAGTCCACAGCACCTGTTGTAGGTGGTTCAGTCCATACTGGCAGGCTCTTAAAACTGAAGCTTGCTCCTCAGCAGCCTGTTAAAAGGTGGTTACAGCAACCTGCGCTCTGGCCAGCTCTTGCTCCCCTCTCCAGCAGCTACCTCAGCCTTTTATCAGTTCAGTGAGTGGTTCCATTTCCTAGAGAAATTCAAGCCTGGAGCTGGAAGTCCCACCTCACCCTCCATACTCCCATTGCAGTGCCTTGCCACAACTTCCCTTGTAGACCCCAGCTATATTCCTACTGGCTGCTGACTTCCCAGCTAATTCTCCCTGCATCCCTTCAGGGAAGCTTTAGGGGAGCACATTACCATGGCTCTCTTCACTGTACACTGGCTCTTTGGAGTCAGGACAGACTGCAATATTCTCAAATGTGTCTGTTCTTCAATGGATTATTTTTTAATTTCTTCAGCAATTAATTCTTGGTCTGTAGCCTGACTCACTGAGTGCTGTACCTCTCAAGTAATGCATGCTAATGATCAGCTGCTCTGGATTTTATAGCTAGCACTGGTGAAAGATGAAAGCCCAATAGTGCCTATTATACTAGGGCTATGGTCAGATATTACAAAAAAAAACCCAAAAAAGCCTTTAAGATGACATCTGTTGTAGAAAAAGTTCATCTATTCCTTCATGAAAATTTGAGTATGTTTAAAAAAAAAAAGGATCTGCAATAGATGGAGGATGATTCATGCTTAAATAGACAGCTGAGTGCCACTCAAAATTATCTCCTTTCCCTAGTCCTTGCTGTTTTGTGAGTCCAGCCAAGGAGGAACTATGACCAGTGCTAACAAATCTCCATTTTCTCCCCTTGCCCTTCAGCATTTCATCAGAGAGAACAGTGAAATCCGGTGCTCTTTTGACATCATACAAATAGCATTCCCTGGCTCTCTTCTCCTCTCTCCAGCCTGCCTTCTCTTTCACTACTCAGCAGATCTTCACATGAAGGTAATGCTTAGCTGCAAAAATGAAGCGTACGGAGGGGATGCATGAGTACAGAAAGAAGTTGTGGGGCTGAATGGCCCTTTTTTGGAGAAATTGGCCCTGTGTCAGTGGTTAGTGAACAGCTGTGTCCCAGCTGAGATTTATCAGCTAAAGACAAGGTGATACACAATCTAGCCAAAGCAATAGAGAGCTGAGGAAACTGGAGGACTTCTTTCTGGCTGTACTCTGGAAGTGCCCAAGCCTGGGCAGTTACATCCCAGTGAAGGATGGCCGGGTGTGTATGAGTAGCAGCCCTGCTCCCAGCAGCTCCCACTGGGAAGAAACAGGCCCCATGTGGTGAAGGGATGCTGCTGCCGAGTGCCAACTGCTAGAAGAAAGCGAAGCTGAAACTCTGAGACAAGCACCTAGATTGATGCCTGGCACAATCTCCCATATCCCTGCGCTGCAGAAGTAGGTCAGAAACTGAAGAGAGACAACGGCTGCTATCTTCCTTTTGGAATGCTTGCAGAACCAAAATGAGGTGGGATCGTCCTTCCACATGCTCATGGCTCCATTACATGTTTCCAAGGACTACAATTTGCTGTAATTCAGAATGAAGAGATGGCAGTTTTGTGGGGAGAAGGTTAGATCACTCCAAGGCAGCCACTGCTGGATTATCAAGGAGGCAGTGGGTCTGTGAAACCAGGTTGCAGGAATGAGACAGGGAATGTGATGCCCCATGCAGGTGTCCTACAGTAACCATGGAAGAATAAAAAATGCCCTTGGGGCCCCTCAGACAGGAGAGTCAATGGAGAGAAGCCTGCAGATGTGGAAACCAGCCCTCACTGCCTAGGGGAGATTGGGGCTGAGCTGTGTTTTATGCAATCCAAACTTTAAACTTCTTTCTTACACCACCAGTTAAACTGGGAGGTTTTGTCTGCCAGGAGCGAAAAGGCAAATGCCTAGTTTTTTCTTATTACTAATTAATTCAGATTTCCTGTTCCTCTGAGTTTCAGAGCAGAGCCGGATCATCTTAGGGAGGATGCTTGAGCAGGGTTCCCACGGGGCTCCAACTCGGAGCCATGGCAGAGAGAGAAGCCATGCCAAATATACCACACCATGCAAGGGAACGAGGATGCCAGCCAGGAATCATGAAGACTTCTTTGAAGTTAAGTCCTTCTTCATTTTTTCCCCCTTCTTTCATGTCTCAGGATGTTCTGACTTCTGAGGTTTTTATGGTTGCTCTGGTAATTGAATGATTCTCTGTGGGAATGAAAATGTTATTTACAAAATTTCCTTGCAAAAAAAAGTGACAATTAACTGCTGGCAATTTTTGTAATGCTCACTGCAATCACATCTACCAGAGTGCTGATTAAAACCAAGGTCTGGTACTGCAGATCCATGAGCAAAATCACTCATGGTCTCTCACAAATTGCAATTTTGCCTGCTGGCAACCCACCAAAGTGCCTCAGCTTGGGCCTGGCCAGTAAAAGCATGGGAACAGATCTTTCATGTGTTTCTCTGCTACGGTTTGGTGTTAATGGAACAGGATGTTCCAACAACCTTTTAAAAGGTTAGACTAATCCCGTTGTTTGGGTTTGAGAGAGCTGAGCTGTGTTAGTCTGGTTATTGGGTGATAAGAGAAGGGAGATGGCTTGGAGGGGAGCGGGGTGGTGTTTTAAGGTGTTTTCATGTGGCAATTGGTATAAAAAGACAGATGAGCTTACCAGTGGGAAATTCAGCTGGCTGACAAGGGATCAAGGAGAGAAACACCCACACGGGTGTTGTCTCTCCCTGGCATCGCCAGTCCCTGAGCCGGGCTGCACCTGCGCAGCGCCGGTACTATCATCCTGGCATGACAGGGATGCATGGGGATGAATAATTCAGCTGCAAATCAGCTCTCCAACTGCACAGCATTTTTTCTGAGCTGCTATTTTTAATTTAGATACTCCCACACGTGTGTTTGGTGGATTAAAGACATATGAGAAACAGGAGAAGGCGGCTGACGCAGGCAGGTAGCAGAGCCTGAGGGTGGTGGAGGTAGAACCAGCACTGGCCTTGAGCAGGGCCGGTGACACCTTCTTGCTGAGGGCAACGTGAGGCTGAGCACCTCTGTGTCCTGCTTAGTTTGGAGGGAGCTGAAAGTGCTGCTTTCTTGGACTGACACCCCTGTGTTTGGCACTCACAAAGAAACAGCAGAGGTGCCCGTACGGTTGTAAGTGGGGCTCGATGTCAGGGGGTCTGGGTTCAAGCTGTGAGGTCTGCTACTTATCTCCTCTGTGCAAGCCTTATAAATCATCTCTCTTGTAGTTCCAGACTCATTAGTGGGGAAAAAAACCCCTTTGCCACTGCTTCCTTCAGTCTGCCTCACCCAGCTGTAATCTCTGGGGGAGAAACCATTGCTGCTTGTCTGGAACTCGTGGGAGAGCCTCTCCTACTCTAAGGTGGCATCTTCCTATCATAATTTTTAATCGGAAGGAGAAAGTTCCCAAAACAGTTTAAGAGGAGAAAGTGTTTAGCTGAAGCAGCTCAGTGAGGAGGTGAGGGACTGTAAGAAACAACGGGACAGAAAAGCTGCCAATTTGGGCAAAAAGCAAAGCTATCATTACATGCTCATCTTCGTGAGAATCAAGATTTCCAGAAGAGGTTGGCTGGCATTTTAATTTGTGCACTAGGTCCTACAGATTAGAAAACCAGAGATCAAAACATAAAGAAAATCCTGCCATCTCTGAGAAGGTCTTCTTTTCCCCCTTGCTGTATGTAAGGTGTATTCCAATAAATTACTTCAGATGAGACCTAATACTAATACTAACTGCTTCTGCAAAGCCTTGACAGCTTTTGCAAATCCCCAGCTGGTAAAGACATTCACCTGTTCCTATGGACTCAAGGAAATTTTTGGAATTTGGAGTAGTTCACTCTCTTCTTTTTAAGTTCTATGGAGTCTCAACTCTTCAGCTGCAAGTCACTGGGTATGGGGGACATCTTACAAATTAGGTAAGAGGGAAGCAAGTATTTGAAACCCAAAAGTGAAGTAACTAATGTGAGATCATCCTGTAGACTACCGCCAGGGTTGGGGAAAGCATCCATGTTTCTGAGGGATGATGTACTGTGCTGACCCTTCTCAGCATCTGTGTAAGACAAGTCTTTCCTCTATTTCTTGATCTTTGTGGTTGAGAAAATTCAGAATTATTGCTTTATTGCTCCATTCCAGATTGGGAAAACCTGCTGCTGCTCCCAAATTTTGTGGAAAAGAAGGGAAATAGAAAAGGAATCTGTAGCAATGAAGAAACCAACATCCTTCAGAGCATGACTAATGTTTCACAAGGCCTGGTGGTCATTTTTAACCATGTGATACCCAGGAGACCACAACAAAAAGCACTCTCATTTACGCTCTTTCCAGAATGTAGGTCATTACTCAACCAACTAAGTGTCTAATAAACTCCATTTATCGTGGACCTTTGGGCCCCTCACTTCTCCTGGGAAAGCAACAAGCACCAATAAGAACACAGCACATGGTGACTGCTCACACCACCATTTTATGAAGAGTAGCTGCAGTTTTAAACCACAACCCAACACACCAGGCAAAGGCTTCCTTTTCTTTCCTAAAACATGAATTTAATCTCTAAAAACGACACTTGCCTGCAGCCCCCAAACAGCCAGTGTACAGCACTGAAACAGAGTCTAGCTAGAGATATGAAACCCTTGGAGGCATTAAGGCAGGAATGGATTGCTTTATGTAATTAGAAAGCCAAGACTGTCTAGGAGATATAAAGCATTCAGTTTGTAGCTGGTACTTCCTTCACAAGATCCTGAGCTGAACTTCCCCTGAATTAGCTTTCGCATTTGCATCGCAGGCAGTTTGAGAGTTTCTAAACTTTTATCAAATATCTAATTACCTTTCTTCTCTCTAAGAAGGCAGACACGCTGCAGACATCTTACAGACCTTTTTACCCACCTATTTCTCTATTGCTTCCTCCAGAGTTATGGAAAGTTGTTGGTAGGTAAATTTTCTTTTTAAGTTGGTATTCTCTAATTTCCTTGAAGCCTGGATGGATAGGGAGACAGCCACCAAACAAATGTCAACTTCTGGATAAGTCATTTAGTAGGCTTCTATCAGGAAGGCACTGACATTTGATTTCCTACCAGCAGCTTTGTGAGTCATAGACCTATAACAACCTGTGGTAGCAATCTCCCAACACATCTGTGCAGCAAGAAGTTGTGCTACTTTGACTTTCCACCTTCCTCCTCAGCTGCACGCTCCCTCTGCACGCAGAGGAGCTCCCTGAAAGTCCACTGCATTAGAAAGAGGTTTTGGAGACATTGTTCACTGCCCTTTGTCAGCATCATGCCAGCTCCCCACCATGGGAAGCTCTTAGTATGCTAACACACCTTTGTGACACTGGATGTACGGGGGTCCCACCATGCACATGGGTAGTATTGCTGCTCTCCACTGGTGTGCCATGAGCCCCAGCATGCCCTCTGGTCCAAGCACTGCTGCTGAATGATTGTCTGCAGCATCCTGTGGGAAGTGTCCCACGTTGGACTGAAACCTCAGCCACAAGCAGGCGAGCGTGGAGGAAGACCTTGGTTTAGGATGAAGAGAAATGAGGAGTACTTCAAAGGAGGCCTGAAAGCAAGTGAGAAGTACTCCTCAACTTCTCTATCCTCCTTTGTACAAACAATAGGCCCTTTTATCCTCCACAAAGAGCAAAGCACTTCATAGAGAACAGGCACTAAAAATCCTGGGCAGGCCTTAAGAAATCTTAGTGTTGTGTTCACCTAAAGGAGATGCTAATATGGGCTGGGGATTCTAGGCATCAAGCTACCTTCTAATCTTAATTCCTCCAGTGGGCTTTTGAATGTTAAAGAGTAGAAAACAATATTTAAATTAGCATAACGTAACAGTAGGAGTATTGGGCTTGCAAAACACAGTTAAAGCTGCAAACATTATGTGCTGTGCTTAGACTTGGGAATGTTAAAGGAAAAAAATATATTCAAAAAGAAGACAAAAAGGAAGTAAGAAGACTTAAAAGTAGGAATCTCATTGTACAGGCTGGATGTCCACAGTACCTAATTGGTGTTTTGGTATTTTGTTCACTTCATGCAAATTCCTCTTCACAAGTACACGGTGAAATGAAATCTAAGTGGAATTTGGCTACTGCAGCAACCCTGTACTTCTCACTTAGGACACAATGACAGGATGTACGGACAGACAGGTCACCTCAGCATTGCTGTGGGTCTGCATGGCTAGAAGCAAAAATTGCCTTGAATTCCAGAATATAATTTGGCAGTGTTGAGTTTATTTATGGCAACAGGATCCAAAGTGAGCTGTGCTCTCCAAAGAGACACCATCAGTTGCTGAAAAAGAGAAGTTACACTTGTGTAAAAAGCCTTGCATTGTGGAAATATAATTACTTAATGTTTAAGATATATTTTCTTTGCTTTAGGTTTATCATATAAACCTATTCTACTAATATAAACCTAATATCAACCATCTACTAAGAAGGAACATACTCCACTTTCTTATACAGTTTTTGTGACATCTTTTCCTATAATTTCAGCTACAAAGAGAAAATGAGTGGCAGGTTTTATAGCATCAAATCCTGAAAATGAGGTGTTAATTGGTATTTAGGAATTGCAGTCCAGAGCGTGCAATCCTCCTATTAGTTATCTAATCATTGGGAAGCAAGAGGATTTCCATCTAGTACCAATGGATTTGAATAGTGTTTGCATTCTAGCTAACAACCAAGCCCATTCTGTGTAATGGAATTACACAGTCTTCGTGGCATTAAATATATCTGCTTGATAGTCACATTAATAAATTAATAAAAATAGCAATCCCCCCCCAACAAAAGTTAAATCATAGTAGATGATCATTAGGAAAGGCTGCCAGGCTTCAAACGGCATCCACAATGCTTTACTAATCCTTTCCAAAGAAAATTAAGTTAAAAATTCCTTTAACAGGACTTGGAGCTGCAAATAGTGCTAATGGAGAATAGAAGGTATGAGCAATGGCATGAGACTGCAGGGGATTGTTGTAACGTCACAGTTTTCCCAGCTACGATACATGCCGTATCCTAAAGTCACTCTTCAGGTCTGTGAGCAGGTGTCCTCTCTCCCCTGGGCATAACCTGCCTGACACAGTGGCTTGCTGGGCCCAGTAACTACTGGTGCTGGTCCTGCTTGGGCTCCCCCAGTTTCACCACTCAGCCTTCACTATTCCTAGATCTGGTCTGAACACTTCCTGGGACTTGGGGCTCCCAGCCCAATATGTTTCCCTGTTTCACTCCTGGGCTGAGAGTCTGGCTTCTGACAGCAACTGCACCAACTCCTAGGATCTTCCTATTTATCATCTCTCGCATTTGTTGATTATAGAATCATAGAGTCATAGAATGGTCTGAGTTGGAAGGGACCCCAAGGATCAGAGAGTTCCAACCCCCCTGCTACAGGCAGGACCACCAACCTCCAGGCCTGGATCTACACAAGGTTGCCCAGGGCCCCATCCAATCTGGCCTTGAACACCTCCAGGGACGGGGCATCCACCACCTCTCTGGGCAGCCTGTTCCAGCAGCTGACAGAAGTTCTCTGTAAAGAACTTCCCCCAATATCTAATCTAAACCTTCCCTTTAATCCGTTCCCCCTTGTCCTGCCATTATCCACCCTTCCCCATCTGTTGGTATGCTCCCTTCAGGTACTGGAAGGCTGCAATGAGGTCCCCCCGCAGCCTTCTCTTCTCTAGGCTGAACAAGCCCAGCTCCCTCAGCCTCTCTTCATAGGGGAGCTGCTCCAGCCCTCTAATCATCTTCATGTTGATGCTGGAGTCCTTACTATATCAGTAGAGTGCCACACACAGATTCACACTCAATTTTTGGTGCCATTTCTCACATGCAATTTATCAAGCTGTTCTTACCCGCTGTTGGCTGTTCTGCAGATTTTCCTCCTTGTCCCAGCATCACCAGAAGCAGCAGGAAGGAACTTAAAAAGTTAATTTTAAAATGCAGAGATGTCCTGCAGTCTTTACATCTTTACAAAAGTGCACCATGCCCAGAAGGTGCAGCTGGGCAAGGTGCTGACAAAAGCTAATCTAAGGGAGGCCATCTCCCTTCTTTGGCTCCTTCTGTACTCAATAGAGAGAGCAGGGGTCTCACTTAGGTTCCCAGTGTTGCCAGTGGATGAACTTTAGCCCTTAGTGCAAAGCCTTCCTCACCTGAAATAGGCCTTGGTGAACCATGTCCCCAGCCCCGTGCTGGGAGTGGGCACCACAGGGCCCTAGATAGAGCTCCCACATGCGGTCCCTCACTGGCCTGGGGACAAAGTGACTCACACAATCTGGCTACCTTAGGTACAAAGTGGGCACAATGTCCTGGCACAAGAAAACAGTCCGCTCGTCCTTCGCTGCACTACCCACTTTATCACCCCAACAGCAAGGAGCTGCCACGGCTCAACTGTGAAAACAGAACTGATGGAGAACAGCGCTCAGTCACCAACCATGACCATTGTACCTGGGCTTAGGTCACTCTTGAGTGAACAAGTTATTTTCTTACATCAATAAAGTATGAATCAAGGTATATCTTGTACTGAAATCGCACATCCTTTGCTTGAATCTGATTTTTGGGCCAGGAAGGCATGGGACATCCTCTCCTGCATGACTCTAGCAAGCCATTTCGATGAGAGTAAGGAATGCTGAATGAGCTTGTCCAGTACCACTGTATGACTGCAAGCTGTGCAGGCAGATCTGCTGAAAAACGTGCAAAAGAAACTTCCTCCTGTCAAAACTTAAATTTTCATTTTTCTGAAGGCATAATGAGTTCTGAAGGGGGAGCAGACAGTGGCTCACAGAAATGTCAACGTTGCGTTCCATCCATGAGACCTTCAGGTTCCCTGCTGTACTGCAGGATGGATAGCATGCCTGCGCCTGCCTTATTTCATGATTCAAAGCTAACTGCTAGTGAGCAAGATTCCCGTTTTAAATGTTACTTCACAAGGTATTTTCAATTTTTTTCCAGGGAAATGAGGACTTCAGAGACTAGTTACAGCATTTGAAGAGGCCACCTGCATTACCAAACCTACAGCAGACCCTGGCTCTCCACAGAGATCATGGCACATTATCTTTTCTGTTCATAGGTTGGCTTTCATCCTAAAAGTTGCTACAGCTATTGGAAGACCCCTCTGATGAGAACTTGCTCTTGCTTTCCGGTCTAAATGTAGTATGATTACTTGGGGGTTTTTACCTTCTTCCTTAGCCAGCTCTTTGTTCCTGGTCTTAGGCCAACCAATATATTCTTAGAAAGAAATCAGTATCCTGTCATAGCCTTTATTTTTTAGACTATGCATAACTTTACATCATCTCTTATATGGCATGCTTTGTGTTACCTCTCTGTACTGGTGGCAGATTAATTAATCTTCCTTACAGAAAGATGACAGGAGTTGTGTTACATATGTGCATTCAGCCAGGCATGTCCATTGCCTGTTGTATGCTTGTGAGCACATACACCATCTCCATGGGTTCATCCCATGATCGATTCATGGTCACCCTGTGATCATCTGTGACACCCAGAGAGAGTTCTCTCCAACTGAGTCATCTCTTGTCTCCCTTAAAGAAACTCCTCCTTAACCCTGAAGTACTCACCATGACATTCTGCTCTAATCAAACAGTTCTTGTCATTTATCTGTCAGTCAGAAAGGTTATGACAGTCTCCACATTAGCAATGTCTCTTCATCTTCAGATTTCAAGAGCACACCAGCTTCGTATGCTTATGCGGTTAATGAAACTATTACCAGCAATGGTCCTAAAATTGACCCTTGAGGAATTTATAGCAACTTGCTTCTTTACTCTTTTCTTCCTCTGCCTCTGCCCTTTCCCAACAGTTGTTTTTTCCTAACCTTTTGTGTCCTCTGTTAACCTCCATCTTCTTTTCCTTCATTAATATTTTCCCATGTAGGAGTGTATCGAGTGCTTTGCTAAGGTCCAAATGAGATTTACCACTTTTTGTATTTTGGAAAATCCATTATCTCATTTAAGGAAAGCTATCAGATTATTCTGGCACCATGTTCCCTTGGTAAAGCCAGGCTCCTTTCATCTTGTTTTCTCTTTAACTAGAAGGAATAATTTAATCATTCTTCTTCCTTTGGTAATTATACTCTGTGTAGAAATACAAGGGAAAAAATAAAAGGAAGGTACACACTTCACATTTATTTCCATCTGGGGCATACTGATATGTGTATGGGTAGAAAACATGCATATACCTATGTGCATAGATACAAAACATGCATATAGCCATGTGTATGTGGATACACGTTATGTATTTACATATATATATACACACATACATGGAAATACATGTATATAACAGCTTCTAAGCTGCACTTAGCTTTTCAGTAAATCTTAGCATTTTAACTTTTCCATACAATGAAGATCAATTAATACTCTAACATTTGCAGATATTATACTCCTGTTCTACTCCAGTTCTTCTACTGGAGACAGCTGACAGTCAAGCAGGCAAACCCAGCAAGCAGGATGATTTTATCCAGGACCCAAATTGTTTCCTGCTGTCAGGTATCATTACAAAGTGCAAGTGCAATCCAGCTGTTGGATAATTGCAATGATGAAGTTTGGCTTTCAGTGTAAAAAGCTGTTTTAATGGTCATGGTGAATGGAAAATGGCCATTCACCACCTGTTTTATACACAAGAGCCTGGTTCTTAATGAGAGAAACATCACACAATGAGGGTTTAATTAATGAGTATCTGCCTTGTTATTTTTTTTCTCTGACGTGGTAGCACACACTCTTGTAATATGCAAATTTGCTGGGAATTTGGGGAAGGGAGGCTCAGCAGGTGGCTGCCCAGATGGACAATCTTCTCCCTCACCTATGTATAGAGAGTACATACCGTATTGGCATGGCAGCCTTTGCTCATGGCTCCCAGCAGCTGGAATCACTTGCTTCTTGGTACACAACTGACTTGCCATCTCAAATGACAGGCTTGAAAAAAAGAAGAGAACGAATCCCCAGGTTTCCAAAATTTGCATTCCTATCTATAATACATTGACCTAATATTCCCAGATGCATCTGAGTCTGGGATTACTTACTGACAGTATGGTATCACCATAATCAGAGTCCGCCAGCTTGTAAGGACTGAGCTCTTAGCTCCCTGACTGTAAATTCAAAACTTTAAGCAGTCTTACAGGTGGTTTTATTTCCAGATTAAAAGCAAGAAACGTAGAGCTTTGAATGCTACAAAGGGGTAATTTGGCTCACCAGTGGGTATAACTAGCTCCAAACAACAGTAAAATTGTGCTAGTGAATTAGAAGATGATGGCAAAGAAGAAAGTACAGCACAGATTGCTCTGCTTGAAAACTGGACTGTTGTTGAAAGGCAAAAAGAAAAAGTACATTGATTTTGATAACTTCTCTGCACCTACATCCACATACCTACTCACAGACTTCAGTCTGAATCAGTATGAAGCTGTTAGCTGTCACAGACACTGGTCTGACACCTTTGCCTGGAACACTGAGGATGTGCATTCTGGGTTAAGCGCACCCCTCTGCAAACACCCAACACAATACAGGTGTCACCTTGCCTAGAACTCAAAATGGACCCTGCCCCACATCCCAGCTCCCCGCTCAGGGGCCAACATCAGCTTGCTAAAACAATGCTGGTAAATACAATTCCACAAAGTGTGGCTCTTGCATATTTTCAAAATCCTTCCGTATCGTTCACTGATTTGATGAGTGGCACAGGGACACACACAGGTTCATGGATTTCCTACCAGATGGGGCTGTCCTGGACACTGAGCACAGACGTCTGGATTAGGAGGGGGTGGTGTGTGGGGGGGCTGGTGTGTGGTGGGGAGGGGGGAGTGTGTATGTGTGTTGTTGACTTCTTATTTAGCTGATCTCTTCACACATAGTGTGCGTTCTTCTTCCCTTTGCAAAACCAAAGAATGATGAACACATGTTGGTTTGGATGACAAGAACCTCCTCTGTCATCAAGGCCAGTCCACAGCTGGAGCCACCATCAACCTCATCATGTAACACCTGCTATGAGCAAGTTAAGCTCCACCCCTATTCTTTTCTATCCCAGAAGTATAACTCTTCTTCTACCTGTTTCAAGAGTTTCTTACTCCATTACCACAATATTTGAGTGATTTTAAAACAAAATCTATTGCAAAAATGAAGCCTCTATTGATGTTCACAGGGTCACTCAGCATTCTGCTCTTTGAGAACTAGGCTCAGATGGTGGACATGACTTTAAGAGGTCGGTTTGTTGGGTTTTTTTAATTTAGTCTATTAATTTCTTGGGTTTTTATATTCTCAAGTGCTATTCTGCACATCCCTGCAATCCAATCACCTGCATTTTTTATCTGGCGTTGAGTTTTAACACAAAACCTCTAAATGCATGCCTATGTAAACAAAGACAAAATGAAATTCAGAAGCAAAAGCCACTCTCAAGGAATTGAATGGAAAAAAAACCCCAAGCAACTCTTTAATTACATGCAATGGGGCTGGGATTTGAAGTATACAAGTGATAAAAGATTATTTGGTATTCCAAATGTTGGGTTTTAATCCTCTTTTTGTAGGAAGCTGGAAAAATACTAGTCATGTTGTTGATGTAAAGCAATGCCAGGAAACACAAGCATCAATTCTGGTAACTATCAGCAAAGGCAAAATTATATTTGCATGGAAATCTGGGAAGCATGTCTATTTATGTGACGGATGAGTGGGGCACTTCTGCACACTTCCCATACAGGAACTAATGAATTACCTAACTACTTAATCATCTCCAGGCTTCGTGTCAATTAACAAAAATGTTAACAAAGAAGTTAAAGTCCAAAGGGAAACAAGGGAATATCAGCCTTATGGAAAATAATTTGCTACCAAGATTATTATTAGGGCAAATACAGATGTCATTATGTCATTAATTTCCCATAATGGGAGGAGACTGAGCACACAGCCCAGGTTAACAAGTGGAACCCACATGGGGAAGGTGGGGATCATGGTAGTAGACCCCCTGTTTGGAAAAGCTTGAGGTTCTCTTGTATATTTACTACTAGTGCACATCCCACCATGTCTGGGGTTCAGAGTTTGGTATTTTGTCTTGAGCCCCTGGCACATCTGAACACTCTTGAATGTAGAGATTAAAGAAAAAGCAGAGGCATAGTAGCCTCTAAGGTCCCTGTAATTTTCAGCCATATCTCAAGCTCCCTCTCATTTAAAGAGTGTATTTGCCCCCCATTATTTTCTATCTGACTCTTTTTCTGTTTGTCATACATATAGCAGGAGAATTACCTTCCCTTCACAACTTGGCCAACCTTCCACCCACCCAAATACGCAGGGGGGCACAGCAGACAGGAAAATCCAACCTCCCATTAGTGGGTGCGGAAAATATCTCAGCGAGGTTAGCAGATTTGGGTGAGACCACAGAAAAAAGGCAGTGTCGGATTGTGGGGGAAAGCTTTGGTGTGCTTTTGGCTGTCCTCTTCACACCACGGTACAACCATGATTTCTGAGACTCATTGCTGAAGTGGGACCTTGGTGTTTTTAAAAGAGTGATGCCCAACAGTTAGTGTTTAATAGCTAGGCCACTCGCTTCTACTCTTACCATTAGTAAGGCAATAAAGAAGCCCAAATGCCAAAATAACAATGCGTACCTGCATGGGGTTTGATCTTCGTGCATTATCATACTACTCAAAGTACCTTTGCTCTTCTTTCCTTCTGAGTATGTTTGTGGTTGGTCTCAGTTTTTCTCACCAAGTTTTAATTTTAGTTTATGGATAATCCTCCGCCTTGCTTAGCTTCCCCTGATACTGGCTGCTTTCCTTGCAATCAGAAGGCAGTGTCGAATGTGCTTGGCTTGTTTTCGTTAGCAGCTCATCAAAATGATACCAGCAAGTCCTCCCAGGAGAAAATAACGAATAACAGCAAACAATATTATTTTGTTTAATTCTTATCTAGCTTATTTTTTTAAATAGTGGGTGCAAAATGGCACCTATAGCTAAGACATGGCACGATATTGCCCCTCCATCTGTTTACAAACCCCTCCGGCAGCGCCCCTTCCAGCAGTATCACCATCTAGGTCTGATTTAATCAAGGCCCGTTTGGCTTGTTGCATAATATGGCAAACAGAGAAGTGTTGGAGGCTTCACAGAGGCCAAACCCAAGTGTTCCTCAGGTGTGGTGGGTCTGCATTTGCGTATAGCATCCATGTAATTTATTCGGAGGCATTTAAGATTGGGATTAATTTTGTATTAATCTAAACAGATTATCCTCAGCTTCAAGCAAATCAAATATATAAGAAGATTGTCAGGAGGAGAAAGCAATATTTTAGTGAAACAAATGGATTAAAAAGATAAGGCAAAGGTCTGACTACTCAATCAACTATAATCTTGATGGCATAAGAAATATAGGTCAATATGTTTAACATTAAATATTTCAACAGCCCAGAGATTTAAATATATTTTAAAAAAAAAATCTAAGTTTGAGACAGTGATTGGACTTTCCAAATGCTTTCAAGACAACATAAAATAATTCTCTCGCTGTTTTGATACCTCCACTCACTCTGAGCTCTACCATGTTGAACACAGCCAAGGTGAAAGGCACTACATAAAGTAAAGAGGTTTTAATTTGCAAACAAGGACAGACAGCTCTTACTAAACATGAGGTCCCTTCTCTTTTGAAGTAGGAATGTCTCAGGTGTCTGAGCTGAATTCAACAGGGATCACGAATCAGAGCTGTGAGCTGCCCTAGCTCACAGCCCACCATACAAATGAAAATTAAATTCTACAAGGGTTCATCTCAATAGGCCAGGCAGGGGTTGGATACACTGCCTGCTCATCTGTTTCTCCTCACCAGGCGGTGACCCCTTCAGAGGGCAGGGAGTGAGAAGGGACATAAGCCCCTCAAACAACACCACAGGAATCCACAGAGCTCAGAGATCAGGATTGGCATGAGGGAAATGATCCTCCGATATGACATGTCCCAGCTGGTAATGAGCTCTCTTTTATCCCAGGCCAGGGTCTCAGCCAAGGACCACCCTGCTGGTTCCTTCGTACTCAAAATGCCCCAGGCTCTATTAGCCCAGCAACTTGCAGAGCAGCAAATTTAGAGGGAGGTTTGGGATGGGAAGGGGCGTTAAACCAAAGTCACCATCGCTTGCTGAAAGGGAGATCAACAGGAAAGCAAAGCAAACTCATGCACAGTCCCAGTGAAAATATAACAGTTTACAAGTAAGGTAAACATCAGAGCTGCTCACACTTCATTTTTCCAGTGAAATGTTGCAATTTAAGTATACTTGACAGGTACACACAACACACAAGGGAGCAGAAAACCTACACTCTGTAAATACTTATTTTTAGTCATATGAGAAACCCCCATCTCCTGAGTAGAAAAAGGTTCACCTTATTCTTGGCATTGCATTGCATAAAGAGAATGTCTTGGTTTAAGCCAATTATTGGTTTCCTCTGCAAACATAACGGTGAAGAAAAAGGTTTAAAAATGAAAAGAATCAACAG
This sequence comes from Hypotaenidia okinawae, assembly GCA_027925045.1. Lineage (NCBI taxonomy): Eukaryota > Metazoa > Chordata > Aves > Gruiformes > Rallidae > Hypotaenidia > Hypotaenidia okinawae. The sequence continues at coordinate 48,187,771 of BSDF01000002.1, read as the reverse complement.
TTGCCAGCAGCAGAAGGGCACAATACACATGGCGGGGGGGAAGTGTTTCTTGTTCCTTGGAGGCTACTAAAAGCTACTTGCAGTAATTAAAAACAAGTTTGAATTGTACAGTGTTGACAACTGGGTAAGAAGATGTTTTCCAGCCAGAGGTAGAATTAATTATGCTGCTCTAGATTGTCTTTATTGACTTCTGCTTTTTTCCCCTCATTAGTCAAAACAAAATCACAAAACAACTATTGGCTTTATTTCAGAATCTGCCTCTAAAAAAAAAGGGAAATAAAATTACTGAAGACAAAATGCTACTGAGATCTAGCCCTAAACTGTGTGATCACTTTACAGAGTATTTGTACTGCTATGGAGGTGAGCAAAATTAATCAGACACTGTGCAATTTACACATAGATTCAACCCCAGTTAATTGTTTTATTTACCATTGATTCCCTAGGTTTGCAAGTTAAGTATCTAACACTGCAGTGACAAATCCAGCCTCATGCTGCCCAACCAGCACGAGATCTTTCAGACCCTTAGGAGCGCACTTACTCAGGTGCCACTCAGGTTACCAGGCTGCCTTCATCCTCTGCCCTCCTCATCAAACATCTGCTGAAATGTTTGGGGGACCAAAAGGCCAAGGACTCCGGAGCTACCAGGCCACCATAGGGGCCCCAAGGATCATAGAGTTCCAACCCCCCTGCCCCACAATCCTGAGACTGATCTCTGTAAGCCTGTGTAACCTGTTGTTGTAGTTTTGTGTGGCTGGGTTCTGGTGGAGATGGGGGAACTGTAGGGGTAGCTTCTGCAAGAAGCAGCCAGAAGCTCTTTGCAGGCCCAACAGCGCAGACATCGACTGATTCAAGGCTGGAGTTGTTGCTGACCAAGGCTGAGCCCATCAGCGACGGTCACAGCACCTCTGTGAATCACATTTAGGAGAAAAAAGCACGAGCGGACGCATTTTGCCCCCAGAGAAGGGAGTGAGAAGATGTAAGAAACTGCAGACACCAAGGCTGGGGGGGGGAGGAAGCACCCCAGGTATGTGAGAGAAAGATGCCCCTGCAGCCCATGGAGAGAGGGAGAGAGGCCTGTGCCAGAGGTTTCCTTGGGAGGAAGGCTTGTGACTCTGTGAAGGACCAGGCTGGAGCAGTATGGGCCTGAGAGACATTCTGTGATTTTATGACTGCACCCCGTAGCAGTGACCCACACCAGGGCAGCTGCTGAGTAGCTGAAGCCCCGTGGGAAAGGACTCATACTGGAGACATGTGTGGAGGACTGCCATGGGTGGAACCCCACACTGCAGCAGGGGAAGGGTGTGAGGAATGAATGCCTCCCCACCCCCCAGCTAAGGAAGAAAACAACTTGCGAGGAACTGACCGAAACCCCCATTCCCTGCCCCTCCCTGTGCCACAATGGGGGAAAGAAGGGAGCAAAATCATGGCTAAAGTGAAGTCTGCTAAGAAAGGAGGGGTGGGGGAAGGTGCTCTAAGATCTGGCCACACTTCTCATTACCCAACTCTGGTGTCACTGGGTGTGCAGTGCAGTGTAATGAATTAGAGTTTTCTTTATTCTGTGTTGAGTCTGTTTTGCCTGTGATGCTGATTGCAGAATGATCTCTCCTTGTCCTTATCTTGACTCCTGAGCCTCTCAATATATTGTTTTCTCCACCGTCCAGCTGGAAAGGGGAGTGACAGAGCAGCTTTGGTGGGCATCTGGCTTCTAACCAGGGTCAGACCACCACACATGTAAATGTAGCATACATGCTCAGAGGTGGGGTGCTCTTTGGTCTTTTAAAATGCGTAGCTGTACCTAAAGCCATTAATTAAAGCGGTAGGTTAGCAACCGTGCGTCACTATGGAAATTCGAGTTTTGCCCTAGATTTTGCAGGGCAAGGCTCTGAGAGGATCCTGCCTCAGCAGGCGTCGCACCCGGGTGGCCTTTGGAAAGCTTGCCGTCCCGGAGGGGCACGCTGCCCTCCCTGCCTGCCTACCGTGAGGCTCGGGGCTTAGAAACACGGGAGATGTCCCGCTCACCCCCTTCTAACACGAGAGTGACCAAAACCGCCAGCACCCCGGTTCGCTTCACCCGCCGGCCGCAAGACCGCCCCTCCGCGGGGCATAACGCATGCGCGGGAGGCCAGGGTGAAGGCGGCGCATGCGCCATACCGTCGCCTGCGCTATAAAATCCTCCAAGATGGCGGCGCCCAGCGAGCGGAAGGGGAGCTGATGGTGTGTGAGGTGCAGCAGCGGGCACTCCTGCGCAGGTAAAGGCCCCGCGGCGGGTAGCGCAGAGCTAGCCTCCTGTCACTTAAAAGGCTCTAGCTGCCGCCCGCCTGTGCTCTTCTTCATGCTCGCTACCGGACCGACCTTGTCGCCGGCGCCCGCAGCCGGCCGCCCCGCCGGGCTTTCCCACGCTTCCCACTCGCCCGCTCTGTTAGGCTGGCTGCCCCGTCTCGTAGCCGGCTCTACATGCCCCGCAGCGGTTCTCCCCATCTCCCACCTCGCCGTGACTGCTTTCCCGCTGAGGGAGCTGCTTGTTCCCGTGCCTGCCCCACCATTCCTGGATTGTGCCTGTAAGGCCCTTGCTAGTAAACTGCAAGGCGGGAAACCGTAGGGAGGTTTTAATTGCTTGGTCAATTCAAAGTTTAGCCGCAAGGGAAAAGAATTTGACTGCCTTACTCACTTGTAGGGTGAGTGAAACATACTGGCCCTTACCAAGCAATTGTCAGTACGTTAATTTAGTAAAGGCCTCCGCTCCCACGTGCTTACAGCATCGTTCCAAAGCAGTCTGAACTTGTGTTCTTCCATCGGTCCAGCTCCTTTCTTGGCACACACCTTACAGAGTTGGGCTGGTTTGGCTTGTAAGTTGCTTCTTCAAAGGTGCATGCAGCACTGGGCTGGGATGCCTATAATGGGCTGGTAAGACCACCCTTCTTGTCTGTGCACTCAAGCCTGTAAAGGCAAAACCACTTTGGGCTACATCTGCTTGGTGTGTTTACTGTCCTTGCTTGGCCCAATATATGACTTGCTGATCATCGTATCTTGTGCGTGAGAGGGCCTGGGAGTGGGGAGGAGACCACAGGTCATCATCTCGTCCTGGAAGTCCAGGTGTTTAAATGAGCTTTGCTCAGGCCTCAGCCTCTTTCCCACTCGCATCTGCTGCTCCGACTTCTGGTTCATGTGACTCATAGGACCTGATGTGCCAAATGATCACCCAAATGTGCCCTGGCACATGTGACGTTGGCAGGTGGGCTTCTCTTGAGGTGTGTGCAGGGTGCTGTGTCTAGCTTCTGTCTTTCCATCTTCAGCAAAGGTTTCAGATGTATGTAATATCCATGTTTTAAAATACGTATCTTGTAAATCAGCAATGCTGAAAGTGGCCTGCCATAAGAAAGAGAAGTGCTTGTTTCTGTTGTAGAAGAAATGGAAATTATAGAAATAAGTAATAAGGAAATAATTTCTAGAAATAAGCAAAATGGTGAAGTTCTACGATGTTCTTGCTAATTGTGAGCTGAGTGAAGAACTATAAAGTTATAGAGGAGGGAAAATGGTCTGCTGAATTACTCATGACCACCTGCACTAGGAATCCTGAGTTAAATCCTGGATTTTTTATTACTGCAAATATGAGATATTTTAAAGGCTAACCACAAAAAATTCAAGGCAATGGCATGACTTACGTTAATGAAGAATGCTTGAAAGAGCCTCCTTGATAAGTAACAGAGGAAAGCTGGAATTCTTCAAATGTGTAATGATACAGGCAAGGAGGACTTGTGTATGCACGTGTGGTGAATGTTACGGAATTATTACTCCCACTAGCTATGCTGGGGATCTATTTAGGTGATACAGCAATTACTACCACTGATAATGTTGCTATCACACGGGAAATAAATAAAACAGTTTCTTATACAGAGTTCTTTACACAGAGTTTTTACTGATGTAACTCTGCAGAAAAAGAATTAAATAGCTAGTTTGGTACAACAGCTCTCTATAGATCAAATTTGAAAACAACTATAGAGGATAGGACGTACTGATAGAAATGAATAAGCTTTAAAAAAATTAATTAAGGGTGTAGATATGGAAGAAATGCCTGTAACTTGGGGTTTTAGGTTTTTCAGTACCATGTTTCCTACTGTAGGAAGTAAAATCAGTAAATATTCTATTGAGGCTGATGCTGAACTTGCGAACCATTTGGTCTTTCTCACATCTGTGTAGCTTTATTTTGGAAGACTCTAAAGCATATGAGGAGTTTTTCAAACGGGATTTTTAGTTGAAAGAGAACTGGATTGCTTTGCATGCCTGAGTTGTTAAATTATATCTTGTCTGAACAGTGTAAGTTTCTCATGTAGTTCTTGCAGAAAACTATACTGATGAGGAAGCCCTTAGCAAAATACTCGATTTAGAATATCCAGTTGAAGTCTACTAATTATAGTCCTCCTCCCCCATCTCTTTTCAGTGATGACAAATTCAGTAGTTCTACAGGATAATTTCATGCAACTTCCTCTTCTCCCTACTTTCATTCTAAATCGTTACTAACACCCTGTAAGCCATCATCTTCTGTTCAGTCAGCTGAGTTTCTTGAGCTGGCACTTGACTAATCCTGCCTCTATCAGAGACTGAATGCAAGAATTGTGTCTTATATTAGAGAAGTCATCTAACAGTTTTGTTCTGTGCAAGGAACACATTTAGTTCTTTTGGCTAAATACTGGTTTTGTAATTCAAACACAAGGGAATAAAATGCAAGTACTGTGTTTCATAGCTACTAAACTTCTGTGTAATTATAATAACCACTGAATTCCTGTTATATATTGGTTTTGTCTTTTTTTCAGATATCATAACCTTTAGAATGGAGTTGGTTTGTCAGAGAGTTGGTGCTTGTTCCTCTTGCTTGAAGAGACAACAAAATGGCTTCCTGGGTTTAATTAAATGGCAGAGAAGACTGGTTCCTGCTTGTGTCAGAACTATTTACAGTGAGACAGGGAAATGGGAAAAAAGCTATGGATTGGAGACAAGAAAAAGAGTGGAAAATTGGTGGCTCCCAAGAATAAAGGATCAGTTCTGCAAAATTTCAGAAATTGATGTAAGCATTATGAGAAATTTTGAAATAACCTGGTTGATAATTTTGTTTTCTCAGAACAGAATTAATTAAAAATTACTTAGTGCAGTAGGCTTATGATGAGCTATATATTACATTTCAGGGGAAAATACTTTTATCTGATAGTAGACTATTAAAAGCAGTCAAAATAAGTGGAAAAATACTTTCAAAGAATCTTGAGGAAAAACAGCAAAGAATGAGCTTGTAAATTTAGGAAGTGTTTAAGCAATCTTTGTATAATATACCACATTTAGGGGTTAATTATTTATTAAAAGAAACATCCTCCGTGTTCATAACTTTTGTAAACAATTAACTTTCCCAATGGCTATGACAAATCTATTACCCTGCACACTGTGACTCATTAAGATCTGCATTAAGGGATGATTTTTTAAGAATATTTTTTGGTATACAGTGTCTTAGAAGAGTGGCTTACAGGGAAAAAAAACCCGACAACTTCCCCCATGCAATAAAAGATCTTGAAAACAATTGTCATCTCGGTCTCTGACTCTTTTTGCCTTCTCAGTTATGCTCAGTCACATAGATATAAAAAAATCTGTGCCCCCTGCATGTTCTTTCCTAAAATGTGCCCCCTCTCCAATAACAACAAAAAGATTCCATCCAAGTGCTGAAGACAGAAAAGGGGCTCACTGTTTCTGAGGAAGAAAATGGGTGAAAACGGCATGTATGCATTCACATAGCAGGGAGAGAGTTAATTTGGGCTCGTCTCTTTAATATCTGACTACACATACATATCATACATCTGCTAAGCTCTGATGGATTTTTTTAATGATATTTTTGTTTTATCCTTGCAGCAGAAGTAAATTTGAAATTAACATTTCGTAGTAAGAGGCAAGTAGTGTATGGTGCTGCAATGAAGTATTTAGAGTATGTCTAATTTTTCTACTGGACACGAGATAAAGGAGTAATACTTGATAAATATGAATAGAGCTTCCTTCAGAATAATAAAAGCTGCCCATATATTTTTTTATTACTATTATTAACATAAGGAAAGCAATGTGGGGACTTACCAAGTGCGTATCAATGATAAACTCAGCGGTAATCAAGATGTTTTAGGAATAATTTATGTAAGAGAGCTAATGTTTGATTTCTTTGTGACTTTTGTCAATTCACTCAGAGCTATCTAGATGAAGTTTTTTTTTACTTCCATTTCACTGTGCAAGATTCTGCTTGTAAGATGTCTCTGGATCTGACCATAGGTAGTGAAACCGAGCAGTTCCACTTCGGTGGATGTTCATGTAATCGCAGGCGATTGAGTCAAGTCACTCAGGGTGTTACTGCAGTTCAGCTGGCAGAAAGCAACCAGCCCTGAGTGAGCACTATGCTTGTTGTAAATACAAAGCAAACCACTTACCTTACTCTTAAGAGGATAATTTAATCTAACACATCTGGTTTTTTTGGTGGAACAGATTGGGAGCACACAGATAATCACTGATATATGCTATGATAGGGGATGGTGATTTGTAAAGCTGTAATTATGTTAATCTATCTTTTGTTGAGGAGAAGTTGATTAAAAACAATTGACAAATGTCACATAAATACCAATATAAATTGATGAGATGGCAGCAAAGTCTGGTAAAGCATCTCCAATTTACAGCCTCAAAGAATTTGATGCTGGGGATTTTGTCAGTACTCACTTGGATCAGTTCCAGCACAACCTTGTCGCTTTTCCTGGCACTGTGTAGCTTAAAGTGTGTGCATGTATTTACTGAAGTAAAATGCTAACTCATGTAGTCATAACTTTCTAAAAATTTCTTTCTAGAAATCAAGACCAAAATTTTATGTGCTTTCTATGTTCCCATATCCTTCTGGAAAGCTTCACATGGGCCATGTTCGTGTCTACACCATCAGTGATGCAGTAGCTCGGTTCCAGAAAATGAGAGGGATGCAGGTAAGAAAAGATTGGCAGTAGGTCTGGGTAGGGTTTTTTTTGATGTTTTAATACCATAATTTGTCAGGAAATGAGTATTTTTCAAAATCTGTAAAGGTGAAGGCTTAGCTGGAATACATGCTACAGATGCACAGACAAATGACCTGCAGAGCTTTGACATTTAAGACTTAGTTAAAACAGGTTGTGGTCAGAACTGCTGGCTGACAAGAAGTCATTAGAAGCTATCTCAAATGATAGAGCTGATGCTGTACCTGCTACCTGAATCTACTGACGTATGGCACAGTGTTGATGAGATCTGTGGGCCATGCCATTTCTATGCACTGAAGACCATCTAGTTGGGACTGTGGGAGAAAAATGTAGTTGTCAAGGGAAAACAGATATCACAGAGATCAACTCCTTTCACTTCTGCTCCCGACAAGCGATTGATGTCCTTTGTCAGACTTGGAGGGGACACCCTGCTCCTCTGTGCCAGCTGGGAGCAAAACCCTTTCTCAGGGGTGCTTGAAGTTAGGGGTCATGTTACACATCACATCACTTAGGTGTAACTGCAAGTTTCACTTCTGTAGTGGCTGTCCCCTTGACGTGTGTATTTTAGCTTTGCTCATATGTGTGAAACGCTGTCTCTGAGGGTGCAAATCTTTGAAGTACGAGGCTAAGACATCTTGCCACATCTGCAAGGAGATACCCCACTTTCCCTTCTGTGTTCCTTGGCTTCCTCAGTTCTGCCCCATGCCGCCCTCTCTCTCTGCAGTAGGCAGAAGGTGCAGGTGAGAGCCTCATCCGTGTGTTCTAAGGTGGATGTTCTGCAGTAAATTCTGACAGGTAAAATCTGAAGGATGTGAGGAGGGTGTGGGAGAATTGTGGCCTGATTGACAATCATAAGACATCTGGTAGAGGAAAAATATTAAGAATTTGGGAAACAATAGGAAGGAGGAATATGGGAGGCTACCCAATTTTAGGGTAGGGAACAAAAGGAAAGAAATAGCTGCACTCAGGAATCTAGGATGAGACTCATAAATGAATTCTCTCTAATGTACAAGAAAGGAGGAACAGTTCAAGAATACAGGAATCAGACCCTCAAAAGAGTGCAAAGAAGATGAAATGGAGAAAGAAATGTTAATTGCCAGTTGTGGTACTAAGTGCAATTTCCTTGCTACAAGTGCTGCAGGAGTGTGGTGTTTCCTGGATGTATCGCCACCCATGAGACTCTTAAAGGTACTTGCACTGAATTATTCAGCGTGCTGCCTTTCCAAATACTGTGTGTTTTATGCCAATGGTGAACATACCGTGCACTGAATATGTGCTGTTGCTTTACAGAAATGCATTCTCATGCTTTTGAAATTACAGGGAAAAGAAATAACTACCTTGGACTTTAAATGAGAAAAAAACCCTGATGTCTGTTCTAATACTGATCTTTCTGAACTCCTCTGAATGACTGGAACTTATATCTCATTAAAATGATTGAGCCAACTGGGCTCACAGAATCACAGAGTCACAGGGCTGGAAAAGACCTTTAAGATCATCACGTCCAACCGTTCCTGTCCTATGCTAAACTATAACCCTAAGTACCTCATCTACCCTTTTTTTAAACGCATCCAGGGATGGTGACTCACCCACCTCCCTGGGCAGCCTGTTCCAGGCTCTGACAACTCTTTCAGTGAAGAATATTTTCCTAACATCTAATCTGAAGCTGCCCTGGCACAGCTTTGTGCCATTTCCCCTTGTCCTATGACCTGTCACCTGGCTGAAGAGACCATCACCCACCTCTCTACAACCTCCTGTCAGGTAACTGCAGGCAGTGATAAGGTCTCCCCTCAGCCTCCTCTTCTCTAGACTAAACATCCCGAAGGGGTGTCCTCTTGAAGGGAGTTTTGATTCCTGCTTGATGTTAATCCCACCGGAGATGTTATTTTAGGGCATAGCTCATCTCTCATCAATAACCCGTTACATTTCTGTTGAGAGAGACGAAAACACGCTTCCTCTTCTACTAGCTAAAATAAAGTGAAAATAATTATCTACACCCAGTAGGATGCTGTAGGTGTTAGCTTTTGAATATGAGGGAAGTAAGCACCCTTAGTAGAAGCCTTTGGAGAAAATGAGAAGATAATATAATTGCAATGAAATGCAAGAGCCATTATGAAAGCAAGTATTTATTTCCATGATTACCTGTTTTTTTCCACAATTTTTTGGGAAGTATTTTAAAGTTTTTAAATCGTGCATTTCAGCTTAACATTTTATGTAAAAATGACTTTGAAAGGTATTAGAGTGCTTGTGGAACATGCTGTATTTCTATAAATACGTATATCTTCTGTTGTTTTAACCACTTTGAATGTCTGTTTGGGACTGAAGGCGGGCAGCCAAAGAATTTAATCTTAATGTACAATTAAGAGACATTAAAGATCTCAAAAGATTTTTCTGAGTATGTCAGGCTAAGAGCTGTTGTGTTAGTGATGTAGATTAACTTGTTGGAACTTATATTTACCTTAGAATTTCTTTTTCTTTCTTACCCAGGCTAATTTCTCCATCACTTAGAATCCAAGTCTTTATAAATTGATTTTTCTCCTCACAGTTAATTTATCAACCTCTAGATACTTTCTCTGGTCATTGGCACAGGTTGTCCAACCTGTAAAAGATTTCTTTATTATCACAGTTCTAGGCTATGATTGGGTCATGTCTTATCATACATAACATTTGATATACCCAAGAAAAATGTTTTTCCCTGCATTCAAGGAATCACTTGGATTCTTCAGTACATAAAAAGAAAGAATGCTTTAGAAATTAAAATTATTAGTATGCATAATTTTGACTCTATCAATTTTTAAAATATATTTTTTTCTTCTTTCTCAAAATTCAACTTTAATATTGCATGTTTGAAAATTCAGGCACCAAGTCAGAATTCTAAGTAAAAGTGAATGTAGTTCTGTTATTAAAGTCAAGTTTAGGATAAGATTTTTGAGCAGCAATTGCTTCTATCATTTCCATACTACCAAAAAGGAAGAGTCACTGAAAATTGTCTTGGGAACTATTTCTCCACATATAGATCTAGGACTGACTTTGGTTAGCAAGTAATAAAATGGTGCTAGAAGCAATACAGGTAGGTTGAAAGTGTTTGTAAGGCCATGAGGAACGATGGGCTGTTACCATGGAAAATAGAGGCAAAAACATTAGGCTTAGAGTTCCCTGGGAAAACATAAGGCTACTATATGCATTTATTGTCCAGTAAAGGGTGAAGGAAAAAATCAGGGTAATGTATACAGTGTGTACAGAGTGGACTAGTATATATGGTTGAGTAAGTGAATAATGTATTTTGAATATACATGAGGGTGTCTTTCTTAGAGAATGCCTTTATGTGAAAGTAGTGAATTGATTTCGTATTGATTTAATCTCAACTGGCAAGAATCTTCTTATTTGCTATAATACATAAGTAAGGATAAGCTTGAATGACTTTACAAAGGGATTAGAGCTTCTTTAGTAAATTGGAAGCATTCTTTGGAATGTATTAATGTAATTTCTTCATATCGGAGGTAGTTTGGAATCTTAACTGGGGAAGTGTTAAATCATTTGGATGCTGGGTTGTTTTGTTTTTCTAAAATGGAACATTAGTATTTCGTTTTTCTAGCTGGATAGGATCTGATTTTCTTTCAATTAAAATATTCTGGAGAGGTAATATGCACTGAAATGTGCTGATATTTGTCAGAAACATGTACTTTACCAGCTGGAAAAGAAATATTTATTACTCATCCTGCTGCCCCCCCCGCCCCTTGTTTTTGAAAGAAATACTGCTTCAGCATAAAGCCATAGATGATATTGGTGACCAATGACACCAAAAATAAAGCAGGTTACCTAATGAGCAGCAGACTTTTCTGCACTACATGACTGGCCGGTCATTTATTAAATGATGTGCAAGGGTGGGATTTAATCAAGTATAACATCACAATAGGCAAACACTTTGTCAAGGTACTGATGAGCAATAAGCTTGGCAGAGTGTTCAGTAGGAGGTGCACGAATGTTTGTGTTCCAACACAGAGATAGTCACTGGAGTTGCTACAGGGCCAGCAACGTTGTGCTGAGGGGTGATGAAGTCTCTCTCCTTAGTTTTACCTGAAGCTCTGACCAGTGAAGCAGTCTTATTCCCACGTTCCTGAAGTACCTGTGGGCAGTGCATGGGAAGCAAACTCTGTCACGCACTTGGATTAGATTGCTGGGTAAATGATAGTACATCTGTTGTAAGATAAGCTGTTTACATTCTAATTAGTGAAGATGAAGCTTGAAGCCATTGCGTGGGAACTGTAAACCATATAGATAACTTACCATGAACACAGTGAGCTAGTCTCTTTTGAAAATGTGTTAAGGATAATATTTTTCTTGAAGTACAGTTAAGACAATTTTTGTGTATGGAGAGTTTTAGTCACAAATCTTATTACAAACATATTTCTTTAAACATGCTATGAAAAAAGTAATTTCTGTATTTTAACTTACAATTTTGTATCTATTAGTAAACCAATCCAGAACTAAACTGTGAAGTCTCTGGTTGTGTTTTCTCCCTAAATTTATGTGCATGTTGTGAATTCAAGTGTATGTATTTTGTAAGAAGTTAAAAAGATTCGTTATTTGAGTGTGCCATGTACAAATAAGGGAGATATTCACATGGTGAGGTTCATCATGGCAGATTTCCAGTCTGCTGCTGCTTGGGGAAAAAAGTATTTATCATTGCTTTATCATGCTATCATTATCATGTCTTTGATAAATTCCAGAGTGGATAATTTGTGCCTCTCAAAGGACTGAGAATAATTCCCTTAGCAATCAGTAAACAGAGAGTGATTCAGTTCAATAGTTCCTGTGATATCTTTTTAATAAAATTTTGAATTGTAATTGATACCCCAGGAAGGCTGTCATATACCGTTTATACAGAAATGAGAGCAACAATTGGACAATTCAGGATGAAATTCCCATATACTAGCATCAGATTTCTTAATTTATACTGAAGAGGTTCCTGATAAATGGGATTGAAAATATAGTCAGTGATATTTCCACAATAATCCAAAATGACTTAGAAAGCATCCAGAATGTATTTTTTAAAACTAGATTTATTTTCATTGTTTTCCTTTTCAGCAGTGAGTCTTAATACTCTAAAAATTGCAAAGGTGAATTATTTTGAAGAAAGGCAAGTTTAATTAAAACTTCCTAATGAATTCATCAGTAGGATTAATTATTTCAATGCAGTTCCATTTTTTTTTTCCTGATCATCATTAGCTGTTGTTCTCCACCATATTTTTTGTGTGTGTGAAGATGTTGTGTCCTTTTAGCAGGTTATTTTCTGTGGTGTAGACCAAGTGGAAAATATTGCAAGTATCCTATGTGAATATTATTTAAATTTAGTTTTCCAGTAGCAAGTACTGAAAATGTTAATTAGCTCACTCTATTTCATTTTGAGAGAGAGAGAAAATGAGGTATTATTTTAAATGCAATTATGCTAGAATCCGAGAATCCTAGAACCTTTCTGGTTGAAAATTACCTTTTAAGATCACCAAGTCCAACTGCTCACCTAACTACCAAGTCCACCTCTAAACCTTGTCCCAAAGCACCACATGCACAGGTCTGCAGGTCTTTTCAATACCTCCAGGAATGGTGGCTCAACCAGTGCCCTGGGCAGCCTCTTCCAAAGCTTGACAACCCTTTCCATGAAGAAATTGTTCCTAACATCCAATCTAAACCTCCTCTGGTGCAAACGGAGGCCATTTCCTCTTGTCCTGTTGCTTGTTACTTGGGAGAAGAGACCAACACCCACCCAGACTCCTTTCAGGTAGCTGCAGAGACCAAGGTCTCCTCTCAGCCTCCTTTTCTCCAGGCTAGACAACCCCAGTTCGGAGCCACAGCCGCTCCTCACAAGGCTTGTGCTCTAAACCCTTCACCAGTTTTGTTTCCCTTTTGATGTGCTCCATTCTTGTTACATAATATGTGCAAGATTGAGGTGACACCTTTGTTTTGTAAATGTCCGCAGCAGAGTGTGGATGTAGAATAATTTATTACACTTTATATCTTGTGAGAACAAGAGATACATTAGAACACTTTATAAGCAGAGTTATGTTTTGATGGAAATCCGTGCGGGTTGATTATTTTCTAATTTGAAAGTGCCTTATCAGAATGCAAATAGGCAGCATTCTGTTGCAGAGAAGCACTGAAGTTGTCCTTGCTAGAATGTACACAGTAGACAAAAATTCATTATTTTAATCTGTTTCCAGGTGTGCCTTGTCTGCTTGGGAATTTTTTCTTAGGCGGTGGCGATGGGGGTAATTTTTAGCTGTTGCATGATGGTGATTACTGTTTGCACAGTTAAAAGACAGTCTAGGCTGCATGCAGGTGGACCTCTTGTATTTAAAATGTGTTCTATCTGTAATCTGTCAATTGACAAATCAGATTTTCAACCCGTTCAGCCTGATTGCAGATGGAATCAGTGGAAGAAGCAGCCATCCCCTCCTTTCCCCTCTCCAACCGCGTGGCCTTATACTGCCTCACGTGTGTGGGGTTGTGCAATTGTCAGATCAAATACAAGGAGGATGACAAAGTTGCTGCTGCAGCCAGGAGTGTTCTCTGGCAGCTGGTACTTTTGACCACTGGTCACCTATTTTGTCAGCCTTTTTGGTTAGCTCACATCAAGTGTGTGTCATGGGGCTATAACTAGAAACAGCAATGTAGCCTTTGCTGTCAAATGGCTAATCTGACAGCAAACATCTTCATTTTAACTTTTGCTGCTATTATCACACATTCTCTGAAATAATTGTATTTATTTGCAAGCATGTTCGCCACCGATTCTGCTGTCTTAAAATCTAGTATATATCGATCTGGGCTTAAGAAAGATACATCAGCTCCCTGGTCATAGTTTTGAGACATACTGAGCACATCCAGAGAGCAAACAAATTCTTTGTTTCCTTATGAACATAAAGGAAAATTCCCCAAATCGTCTGTGCTGGTTGTATTGATGGAGGCAGAGAACTCAGTGTTACGAGATCACTGTCAGCTTTGTGTGATACGGTGCCTGCTGATCTCACCCACTGATGTCACTGTGACGCGCTGATTGTTACGGCAGAGAATAGATGAAACTTCTCTGGAAGGAAGAGCTGAGATCCTGCGAATGAAATAATGGAGTCTTCCTCTGCTTCATCCCACCGTCACATCAAGAGCTCTAGCTGTCATTAAGGACAGATATTTTGACCATGCTGTGAAATGATTGTTACAACTGTGCTTTGACCTAATATGAAGTCAGAGTCTTTGGGATCTAGAGATGTTTCAGGATGCTGCTGTTTACCTTTTTAATAATCTGCTCCTGCAAAGAGTGCTCAGTGTGGTAGTTACCAAGCACTCCGTTCCCTACCTGCTAATAAACCACTTCCTTGCAACTGCCACCGTCTTGTTCAAAACACAGCGTGTTGGGTAGTAGAAAATGACAGTCTTTCATACTTGATCCTGCCGGATCGTATGAGTTTAAGAGGATCCTAAGCCCTCTGTTGTTCAGGACTAGTCTAGCAGTTTTAACCTGCTTCATTGTGAAGACCAGGAACACTGGCCCTTGGAGATAGTCCTGGCTTCAGCTGACTTAAACTGACACGAACTATAGCCTGCCTTCTTTTACCAGGTATAAACATTCTCAGACATACGCAGGCCTCCTCTGTCTACAAACTATAGTCTTAGTTTTTTCCTTTCTCTTTACACCTTAGAGAAAATACTGTCAGACCAGAGAAGGGGTGGAAGAATGGTAGTGAGCAGGATCGATCTCTGAGTTGCATAAAGTTTAGAGACTGCTGTTGGAAGCAATCAAGTCAGCATTCAAGAAAGTGGATACGTTTTCTTCCTTTACTTTTGCTTGTCAGTAATGTTGGGGGAAGCAGCTGTGTTTTCTGCTAGTTAGAGCCTACGATCAACCCATCAAGGAGCTACCAGGAAAACCTTTTGGTCTTCAAAATTGCTTTCTTCCTATCTTTTCTTTGTTTTAAACAACTGAACCATTCCTTTATTCTTTGTGCCAACTTCTAGCATGTCGGTACAGTATTTCCTTCTCCCCTTCCATGTCTCTTGAGATTTCTGATGCTTTTTAGGACTGTATGGTTAATCTCAGCCTTGTGATTTATGTTGGCTAAGTAGAGTTGTAACGCCAAGTGCTGTGTGGAGACCATGGCATTTTAGCCATGCATTCCAGCCAGAAGCAGCTGACCTATTGTTTAGACAAATGCATTTCACAAACCTTTCAAATCCGTTCACGGCAGAGAAGTAAAAGAGACAATAAACTTGAAATCATTTTCCAAACCACTGTGCATGTTACATTCATCTCTATAGCAACTACATAAATAGATCTATCCTGGAGATTAATTTGAGGATATTTTTAATGTCTCTTTAAATTCAGGTTTCTGATTGAAACTTGAATTAGCTTATTTCTTCAGTCCTTTAACTTGAGGAATGCTATTGGCTGTTAAATTGAACTGTCTTTGGAATGTGATAAGTGAATACACTGCACGGTATTTTTAATATACATGCTAGAATTGGGAAGATCTGTGTGAGCAGATAACTCCTGCTAGTGCTGATGGTACAGGGATAAAATGTCTGCACATTAACTGTCTGGAGCATCAGTTAGCCCTTTTGGGGAGCCTGTAGCTGGTAGAGAAGCTGTTCTTCCCACATCCTTTTGCTCATGAGTGTGAGGAGTGAAATTGTGCCTTGCTTATGGCTGCCTGTTCTATATCCAGGAGATTTTTCTGAAGCCAAATTTTACAAAATATCAAGACTAGTAATTTTTTAAATCTCACTTAATGTGCATCAGCTTGCAGTAAAAGAAGGCATTTGTAGGGATGTAAATGTAGTGCATTTGTTTAAACAAATGGGGTTTAGATAAGAGAAAATATGTTTTATATGTGAAAAAAAAATCTGGTTTATTTCATCATTTGTGTCCAGAAACAGGTGGTCAGCAGTAGTAGCATTCAGAGCGAGCTGTGCTGCAGAAACTGGTACTTTAGTGTGTCCTTAAAAGATTTTGTTGTGATTTGTAGTTCATAGAATTTTATCTTTTTTTTTTTCTTTCTTTCTTTTACACCAATAGTTTTGATTACTGGGGGGGGGGGGGGAGAGAGGAGAAGGGCTTGAGAGACATGTGCTTCCACAGGGTGTTGACAAGTGTCTTAGGCTCCAAATGCAATTTTCCATGTAATACTTATAATGTGAGGGAGTGGGGAGCTGGAAAAACAGATTCTTAAATTTTCTGACATTGTGATACAAGGAACAATATCTAATTACCAGGAAAATTTGTAAGACAGCACAGCATTCTAATTTCTGTGAGATTTATACATTAAGATGTGCTGTGCTTAGACCCTTACTGTACTGGCTTGAATCAGTTGATCACAGATTCAACCTTTGGTTTTGTTGCTGTGCAGCAGGGTAGTGATATACAACAGGTTTAGTTATAGCTCAGTATTGAAAACAAGAATGCTGAGGAGTCACATCTGTTGAATTCTGTTGCTTTTACACTGAGTTGCTGCCTAGGGCACCTTTATAAACATGGCTATAAAACATTTTTTATGAAAGAATCCATTGAAGTCAGAGGATTGGAAGGTTGTGGAAAAGAAGAATAAAAATAATTCAGGTCAGTGACAAAAGTACCTCTTATGCTTTGGAAACAAACAGATTTTTTTTTCAGGGAGATAGGTTATGAGGTTAATATTGTTGGGGTTGCTTTCTTCTTGCTTGTCTGCTTACCTGCCAGTAAAGAATAAGCTCTTCATATTTTTAGGGGTGAAAATTTTTGTTTCTTACAACCTATAAAATGTTACTTGATCAGGTTTTGCTGTTGTTAAACTTGTGTAACTTTAATCATAGTTACTGAATTTATGGCACGTAAGAAATGGGTATTACCGGGTATCCAATATGTAAGTGTGTTAAAATGACAGCATCTGAAGTATTGGACTTTGTTTCCCTGGTTATCAAACAGGTTTTTTGAATACTTACTGTGGTGCTAGATTGTTTATCTAAATAATTTGCATGTTAATAGGAAAGATATATATTTCAACACAAACAATTACTATATTTCATAGTAAAAATTTTGGTATCTTTATTTGCCATCATGTAATACAGTTTGTCAGTCTCCAGTCTATATATACAAAAGATAATTTAGTAAAATTTGACTAAAACAGTTTTCCTGTCCTTCTAAATTTTTGTTGTCAGAGAGTATTTTTATTTATTTTTTCTTTAAAAAAAAAGCGGGGGGGGAGGTAGGCTATACATCATGTGCAGGAGCCATTGGTTCAATTACTGTTGCCTGCTTTCTTCTCTTTCTTTAGGGTGAATATGTGATTCTGTTTAGTAGTAGCATCAACTGCTAATTTGGACTGCCACACAGTTTATAAAGGATTGATTTACAAATAGTTATGAGGATTTATTACCTCATACTTTAAAGTCTGTCTAACAGCACGCTGTAGATAGCAGGTATGCTTCGCGTTTCTAACAGACCTAGAGGTAGTAGGCATGTTTTGAAGAGGTTCCATTCAGACAAAGCAAATGCTGAAATGCAAAACACTGTTCATTATTTAGAAGCCTGTGTGTTGTTGAGGCCATAACAGGAAGTTACATAAGATTTTGTTTTTCCTTTTTGCTTACAGGTGATAAATCCAATGGGATGGGATGCATTTGGGTTACCAGCAGAAAATGCTGCAGTTGAACGTGGGCTTCACCCTGCAAGCTGGACACAGAGGTAGTTTTTAATGAATGGAAGTAGTGCAACATTTCCACTGTGAATACCTCTACTGTGACCCCCACAAACCAACAAAACAGAGCAAACCAATGTGAACATAGAAGAAAGATGGTTAAGAAAGAACCAGGGTTATTTACCAATGTTTTATGGGACTGTGCAGATGATTTGGTTTCCAAAAGCAAATGTATCGGGATGATTTTCAAGCTTTTCATCTGAATTGCTTTTAACTTGTAAAAAGGTAGAATATTGAATAAGTGACATTTCCTAAACACCCGAATGAGTGAGTTAGAAATAAATTAGAATTTCATTATGGTGAGTGAAATCTTAGTACAGAATTCCACTGTTAAAAATTATGAGCTACGTATTTAGATTTATTAACAGCTTTCAAATGTTGTGCAAAAGAGGAAGAAGTTGTTTTTTTCATTTGAGATTGGGTCTTAAAAAGTGATGAGCAGCTATTATTCCTGCTGATTTTTGGGGCTTAGATCACAGAATTGAGTGTTTTGTTCCCCTAATATTCTTTAAACCAAGTAGAAAGTTACAGAAGTAAACATCGATTTCTGTAAATGACTCAGAAACCAGTCTTCTTAAATGAAGCTGTTTGCTGTGCTCTATCCTTTTTTTTTTTTTTGGACCTTGATCCATTTCTGTCTTTGATAATGCTGTTTCTTTTAAGTTCTTTTCATGTTTCTGGTCCCTTGTTAAGATACTTGACGCTTTTCCAGCTACAGTATAGCAAGTGATTTCATTCAGGGAGAAGCCATGAGTGCACTACAACACACAAATTCCAAGTTATTTGTGCTCAGTTTTTAAAATTTCTTTCGTGCATGGTTTAGATGAGAATATGCATGAGAACCAGTTGCCATCACAACACAAAAACCTGTTTTTGTTCTTTTGAGAGCCTGAAACCACCATGCAGTGTGTTGTGTGCTGTCAATTATAGCGTAGCGTGGTCAGTAAATGGATGATTTGAGTCTTCGTTCAGTAAGTCTAGTGAAGCTCAGCTGTCAGACAAATCTGGATACTTGTTTTATCAGGTTGTCTCATTTATAACTCTGTGATCTTGATGGAACCTTCACCAGAGAACGTGTTACTGTGATCCTTACCTAGAAGACAAATGATGCATAAAGAAGTGAAGGTTGTAGTTTTGAGACAAGGAGGCTGACATGAAACCCTTACGACTACAGAAGGCTCAGTCTTTTCCCTCCTCTTGATTTTATCACCTATTGTAGGCACTGGTAGGAGATCTTGTTGAACTGTCTCAGCCTGTGAACTCAGAAGAAAGCTGTTCTGAGGGCTGACTTGAGTTGAAATTGGCTCAACAGAAAAGCAATGAGCAGGGAGGCTGTGATAGCAGAGTGCCCTGTGAGCTCAGTCTGTCTCACCTAAGCAGTTTGTCTGGGTCATAGCAAAAAAGCACGTGGCAGAGCACAGCCTGAGCCAATTCTCTTCTGCTGCTTTCTGTGCTCTACTGTTTTTCTCTCTCTTTTTTTTTTTTTTTTTTTTTTTTTTTTTTTTGTAAATAGGTGTGTGTTGTTCCATGCACTTAAAGCAGCTCAGCTACTAATTACAAAATCTTTTCTACTGGAAGGAAATTTTGCTTTGGAAATTTCCATAGTATTTAAAAGAGTGGTCATCTAGTTTCAGGAGTTAAATAATAATAACAAACTGAGACAAGTTAGTATATCATCACTGGACTGATTGCAACAACAACAATCAAATAGAAAATTATTTACATTCCCAGCTTTTCTGATTATGCTAAGGAAGGGAGTTAGTTCATCATACCAGCAGTTTAAATTCTGACCACTGAAGTAATTGCTGTCTCCTGTTTTCTCCATTGTCCCTGTCCCGAATGTGTCTCCTGCCTGCAGCAGGGATGACTAAACTGAATGTGAAGCTGTGATGGTGTGATAGCAACCTAATGTATTTTAGTCATCCCTGGAGCAAAGCCAGCCACCCATGCCACAGTGGTACACTGTAAGCATTTCAGCTTACTCGGTTCAGGAGGGAACAACCGAATTTCAGACCATCGTAATTTTCTGAAGAGGTGATTTAAAATGAGCTCAGATTGACTATTACTTCTTGTATTCTCAAAATTAGGGAAAAAAACCACCAAAATATAGGAAATTGAAGATGGAGTTACTTATACAAAACGTGCAGACATGTTTGTTAACAGGAGTTAGTGTGGTGTCAGAAGCTTTGTGAAAATACAGTCAAATTTGAAATTTTGTTCCCGGTACAGTTCATTTTGAGTGGGACTTTAACATAAGCAGTACTACTGAAAGTATGGCTTCTCCCAGTGGAAGCAGTGAGTCCATAAGAGGATTTTCTGGTACACTCACACTGATATAACCCTGCTGTCAGGCCTTTTCTAGTGTAACTGGGGCTCTGCAACTCTTAATATGGGATACTTGCATTTCTCAGTTATTCAGTAGTGCAGTTTGTTCTGCATCAGAATTAAATGCTCAGATTTGTGACTGTCAAATTAGCCAGTCTGGGAAGATTGATGATACTTTGTCTGACATAATGCATTTTAGTAGGAAATTAGAAGTCTGTAAGAAATTTTAAGCAATTTTTAATTGTGAGAATGAATTCACACTGGGTCACTAGTTAATATTGTTGTAGTTATGAGTATTTTAGTAAGCTGTATTTAGTACACTCTCAAACAAAAGCTTTGTTGTATATTCTGATGGGTTTTTTTATATATTTTGTATATAACCTCTCTGGGGCAAGATCTAGCCCTACAGTTTCACAGCTGGCTTAAGGTTGCCACCACCTCCTTTGTGTTGGCTCTGCTGGTTTTGTGGCCATGGTATTGGTTGTGATCAGTGCGCTGATCAGGGGGAAGCAAGAAAACTGGTGGGGTTTATTGGGAGATTGGTTTTGTAGGGCATGTCTTCAGTTGATTGGGCAGGATGATTCAGCTCATCTTACAGCCACACCATCACTGGAGCTGAAGCAAAATACAGCCAGAATAGCACTGCCAGAATAGAGCAGGATTAAGCTGATTGAGGAAGTACATCCTACCTCACTGTGAAGATTTCAGTGCCCTTTGACTCAACTGCAGTAAAGATAATAAAAAATAGTGAGAAGTGATGCTTGAGGAGTATTTCCTTCAAAACTGCAGTAATATATTTGCTTTTCAGTTATGCTCAAATCAAGAGAAGAAAAATCTTTGTCTTGTACATACAGCCATTGAAACTGGACCAGAATGCACTAGGGACTTTTAAAAGTAATTAAGATGTGATTTCTAACAGTTCCTTGAGTTCCATGGTTAGTGCTTAGAGGTTAACTCGTGCTTTTGATTTCTCAGAACTTTATGAACACCTGGTTTTAAATATCAGCTCATGATAGAGGCATTTTAAGTTAATAAATGTTTTCATTTTTTATTTTGCAGTAATATTCAACACATGAGGGAGCAGTTTGATGCACTAGGTCTGTCTTTTACATGGGAAAGGGTAAGGTTTTCTTTTTTAAGGGATACTGCTTTATTGTATGATGACATTGAAAAACGTGGGTTTCACCATTTTATGTATGATAGTGTAGAATTCTTTAAAATTGACCAGTTTAAGTTGTTAGATTTTTAAAAAGTGAGAAATAGAGTTTCTCTCAAGCTTCTTATCAAACATCTCTTACTTTTGACATACTGACATCATCTGATAATCTCAAGGTTCAGGCGAATCTTTTCTTCAAAGTAATTTCAGTTTTGCATTTCAATTTTCCTCTCTGTTCTTTCAGCTCTTTCAAAGTTGCAATTTTCTGTGTTATAAGTTAGGCAGTAGTCTAAATAGTGATTTATGAAGCAGCATGCCGCTGTGTTAGGGTATATATATATATTTTTGAGGAGTGATTTTTTTCTAAGTGTATGTTTTCATAATATATTCAAGGGTTTAAAGCTAGTAACTTGAAATGGTGGTTTGGTTTTGTTATTTTAAATTTGAAGCCTGTGTCTGCATTTTCATAAGTGTTCCTATCACGACTATTTTAGAAAATAGAAATTTTATTTAAAACACTAATGCTTGAGAATCAGGTGTTCACCTTGAAAACCTTACCAACATGATCAGACATAAGCTAATGAAATATTCAAGATACAAGAATTCATTTTTGAAGTTGATTGTAGAGTTACTGCATTTACCACTGAATAAAAGTCAGTCACTACCTTTGTGTTCTCATTGGTAACCGTTGCTTATCACCTTAATATGATTCTGAATAGAGTGATGGAGATGCTAATCTTGGATTTTTATAGCAGTATTGTATATCTGAAAAGGAAAAGGATTAGTTTTCTGGCAGTCTGAGACCTGCCATCTGTTTTCTTTAATCTTGAAGGTGAAATTGTTTATGGGAATGTCTTACATCTAAAAAACATATTTCACCTTGTCATATATATGGGAAGATTTTCACTGTAAGCCCTTTTAGTAAGACTTTTTCTTTTTCTCAATAGTCAAACATTTCTCTGCAAATAAAAGGTTTGTTGTGGAAGATTTACTGCACCCATACTTGACAATTATTTTCTTGTATTTAAAACTGTTAGTATCACAGGGATTTTCTGTATATGTAATACAGCATTTCTTCAAAACAGTGAAATCATATGTGTAGGCTGTATTATGGAACACATCAGAGTTGAATGTTGCAGAGTGCCTTTCAAGAAAATTGACAGAAATTCCCATCTGTATATGGACTTTTGTTTAACCGTTCCATTCTGAAGAAGAGATGGAGAACTGGCAGTACTGAAAACCATGGCAGGAAGTATAAGTATACAGGGGAATGTAATTTCTCATCTCTGTGCCTATTTGAGGCTTTCTTTCACTTCTCTAGTAAACCACGTTTTGCTTAATGAACTTTGAGAAGCCTCTGAGTACTTGTGGAAAGGGCTTTGATGCTGGACAGCCACGTTCATTTGCACAGTTGTGTAACTGAAATAATTTGGAATGCTTTAGGGGCACACAGTGACAGTTTAAAAGAGGTAAAAACTGTTCCTTGAAACACAATGAATTTTGAAGTTTATTAGTTAAATTTCATTTTACCTAGAAAGGCTGCCTTAGTAGCTGGACTAAAACTGACCTGAAGGATAACCATTAGAAAGAGATTAGGTTATTCATTGCAAAAAATACACGATGCCGGAGATGTGTCTGTCTTGCGTGGTCTCCAAATGCCCGGCTCTTTGAGCCAGCCATGGAAGAACCACCTTTGCCTGTGGCAGGGTATATTTTCCAGGCTGATCAAGCCAGCTTCTCTGCAAGGCTAATTAGGCTGGGCAGAGCATCTTACTGCCTCAGCTGCACTGCTGCTGGGCTAGCTCAGGCATCTGTGCACAGCAGCGCACTGCGCTGTGCAGGTACTTACCTGAAAAGTGAGCTTTTTCAGGTAAGAGGGTTTATTTTTAACTGTGAAAAGTGAGCTTTTTCAGGTAAGGGGGTTTATTTTTAATTGTTTTGTGGGTTGTTTTTTTTTTTAATTCTGTACTCCAATGGCACTAAATTGGTGGTTTACAAAATACTGTGACAAGGCAAACAACCCCACTAATGTTAGTAACTCCTGTGAAGAATGCAAGAAAAACCCTTTTATGTGGGTTAGTCTACTTAACCAAAACTATTGCCCAAAGCAGGGGTCTGGGTTTAGTTTAGTTTCATTGGTGGTATTTAAATGTGCTCCTTTGTTGTGCTAGAGCATAATACTGAGCAAATACGTGCTGGAGGGAGCCCGTTCCCCTTCCTTACATCCCTATTTTAGTGTGCAGTGAATTGCCTTCTTAAAGGGAGAACCTGTTATGTTAACTCTCTCCTCTGTGGCCAGCTTAGAGGATATGCCTAGATGATGTAAAGGAAACTGCAGTATATTTTACCATTTTTTAATTGATAAGGAAAAAATAAAGTAGGAAAAAAATTAAAAGTCCATTTTAAATGCCATGTCCATAATTAAAAGTCCATTTGAAAGTCATGTCTCCCATATAATAAAGTCCTATCCAGGAATATGAAAACTAGTTGTAGTTGTGTTGCTTGGTAAAATAGTTACAATCAAATCCCAGTGCACCTGGGATACAAGTTCTTTTTATTTATCTGGGTTTTTCTCATTCTTCTCTCTTAGAAATCAAAATGCAGAAGTGTCCTTATGTTGTAGCAGTCAGGCAAATTACGTAACCAGTAAGGCACCGCCAATAAGGCATTATTAACAGCTAATTAGATTAGTTCAGAAAGGCAGGTTAGAAAGACACTTGAAAATTATTCTCCTAAACAGAAAATGTTAGCTAGCTAAAGGTGTCATTAAATGCATAAAGCAGCTCTGTAAGAACTTTGTTTTAGAGTCATTTTGAATACTAACAGTGATGTGATATTTTTTCCTTGAAATATGTAAGCGTTTTAAGTGCCTCAAGAAATAAATGTTATGTTTTTTAATCACTTGAAAAACTGAGTGATTTTGGGGAGAGATTTTTTTAAAAAATAATAAGAGACAGAATGCTTCTGTTCTGAACGTTAATGTTTGTCAGATCCAGGGTTAAAAAGCTGCAGTTTGCAGATGGAAGAAATGTTTCTGAGAGACATGAAAACCACCTGGAAAATAAAAGACATTGTGCTTTTGTTTTGTTTCTAAGATAACAATACTCTTGGCATTCCTGGTGATCAGATTTCTCCAAAATGCTGTCCCAGGCATTGTAGCAAACTGCCTGCCACTTCCTTTAAAAGTGATTTTCAGGGGAATTAGGCAGCGGAATCTTCAAAGATTCATATCATCAGCAACAAGGGATGGAGCCTGTAACATTTTTCCTCTCTGTTGCTCAGGACTGCCGTCAGACTGGCTGCATGTTCCCAGTAAGCCATCAGCTCACCACTACAGTATCAATCTGTAACTTTCTTCTAGGAGGTAGCTCACGCTGCCAACATTTTTTAGTCTTTTCAATTCATGCATGCCAAGTGACATAATTTTTTTGCATAACAGTTATATTCTCCTCCTGCTCTGTACACTGAAAAAAGATTAAATCCTTGGTAGATTTTCTTTCTGCGGTTATTTTTCTCTTCAGCTTTCTCCTTGTCATTCTTGTGCACTGCCTGAGCACACATAAAACTGTAACAGTAGATAGAGCATTACCTGTTAAACTTTCTTTTTACCCACATGTCGGTGATAATCAGTCACCCTGCTTGTGGTTAAATAAAAAAAGGAAACTCTTGCTACTTGGCAGGAAAGATATTTGTGTTCTAAAATGTAGGTACTGCATGACATTTGTAGCTAATAAAGCATGAAACTAAGGGCCTTTGAAATACAAATATTCAAATGAGTTTAGAAATGTAGCTTGGCCTAGGTCTGAACCTCTGAAAATCAAATACTTCCAGAGAGGTGGTGCATGCCCTTTAATGCCAAAAATAGATTAAAGACCCTTCCATTTTTTCCAAATAGGTTTTGAGAAAATACATTCAGAGTTTTTCTCCTTACCACCTTTTTCATAAGCATCAAGTGCAACATGGCTGCCTTCTGGATAGCGTAAGACTCTGCTAGAAATGAAATTATTACTAATAAACTAGGAAATTCTTCTCTCTGATTATATGTTGTCCACAAAGTCTGGTGGATCTCGTAACAAACAGACACTTTGATGAAGCCTGTAAATGTTACTTTTATTTTTGAAAGAGCTATGAAAATAGCTTAAAGATGCAACCTTCTTAAAAAAATAAAACAGACCCCAGTTTTAAGTTTAGAGCTGTATGATAGAAAATTGTAAGCATGGTACAGATTTAGAACAGATGATGAATTATAAAAACAGGTGGTTGAAAATTAGTTTGTCGTGTGTTAATAACCAAAGTCTTTAATCCAGTTTGTTGGAGGGGTTTTTTTGTCTGTTCAGGATTTTTTACTCCTGGTTTTCCTGTATTTTTGGTAGCTGGAGTCTTTGTCAGATTTTTTAATAATGAAAGGCCCTTTAACCTTAGCATGAACTCATCCCTTCCTGAGTCACCCTGCTTTCACATCTAAATTGTAATACTGCTATGGAGTCTGCGACTGAAAATTTATTTACCAAAAATAAGTAAGATACTAGCTACTCCATCATGCTATTTGTTAGGAACAGATTCCTGTGCTGCAATAAAGGGATTTAGCCAGGTAGTTTTGGTAAGATATATGTAACTTGACAACGTCTGCTGTTTTTAAAAGCAGACCACTTTTAAAGGTCATTTGTTTTAGTTGTTTTCATGATTTGTTTTCATGATTGCCATTTCTGTAGCATTAAGGATCAGTAACAGTAACCAATGAGGAAGATTGGTGACAGTATCAGATACCCTCTTTAACCAGCAAGCTGACAAAAGGAAAAGGCAGAGCAGGAGGTGCTCTCCGTCCCATTTCATAGCACTTTCTGAAATGCTGGGGATGGTGGGTTGTCACTAAATACGTTACAGAGCACCGGAGAGCACAGCAGTGGAGACCTGAGCAGCACAGCGTATTTCATACTTTTAAAAAGGGTTCTGATTTTTAGTATATATTTTATATTTATTTATTTATATTTTTTATTTTATATATTTTTAGTATATATTTTATCTTTGGAAGAAATATGCTAATCTCCTGTTAATAGATATTCACTGAACTGCTTTATGCTGCAGGGCTCTGTATGTGTGCAGTTATGCTAGTGCTCACCTCAGAGATGAGAAGCAAGAAGTTTGAGATTCAGGCAGGGTGGAAGGGCTCCATCGTGCTGTTTTGCAAACCCTTTTATAAACCCTGTTCTGTATCTCTCAGTTAAGTCAGTTGTGTTAATGCACTGCAAATCTTTGCCATGCTTATAAAGTATAAATAGAAACATTAGCATTCACCTTAATTTAAACATGATACCAGCCTAGTGGAAACTTTCTACCAGACATTATTTATTTAATCAAGATCAGTAGTAACTGACATACATGGAAAATTATTTTTCACTGTAAGTCTTAATGTGCTAAATGGTAGGGGAAAAGAACCAAACACATTTTAAGATTGATGTGAGGTTGCTGGCTTAGCAGCAGCAGCTTGTTTCACTTGTTAGTGGTGTAATTTCTTGTTCTTCCTTAACTTCAAACATTACTTCAAACCTCCATGGCTATAAAGTTAAATGATCTTGAGTGATCTTTTTGCATCTCAGTGGCCATGCATCACATTGGCTTCAGTGACAGCAGCCTGCTGCGTTTCTTTCTAAAAATGTCAATTGATGACCTGTGTGAGGCTGCATGGGCATGAGAATCTGTTAGATAGAAGTTAGCTTGTACTGTGCCCTAACCATGCCTGTTTAGACTGAGAATTGTCATCTCTTGTTGCTTCAGCTAATACACAACTGCCATTCAGGGCCAAAAGGAAAAATGTTACTGCTTTTATTTGACAGCTCACTTCAGTTGTCTTACCTGTTTGCCTGGTGCTCATATAATCTCATATACCAGAAGGAATTGGCTCTCGTCTTTTGCGTGTCTGTTACTAGAGTGATGAAGCTCTGTTGCCTGTAGTGGCATCACACTGACAGAACTCCACTGTGTGAGGAATCAGGGGAAAAAAATAAAAATGATTAAACAGAGAGATGGAAATCAGACTTTTATCAAGTGTTTTTTTTCAGTGCAGAGCACAGGGCTTTAATCAAGCGGCTGTTTTTTGTGCCTACATCTTCACATGCTGTGCTGAAAACTTACCATTAAATGTCTCTTTCTGGTCTTGAAAGCCTCTTATACACACTTTTGAGGCATATCTATTCAAAGGTCACATCAATTGTTCAAAGCAGCATTTCAGCACTGCCATATAAAGTTGTAGAAAAAGAAGAAAATTTTTATGTAGAGTGTTTCAGATGTCATTGGAATAGCAGATGACGCTGATGGTGCGTGTGGTGGGAAGCTTAGATGATAGGAAGGCCTGGCTGAAAGACATTTCACACTTGGAGCTATTTCAGGTAGTTGATAACTATTTGCAAATGGAATGAATTTTATCAATGACTTGCTGTCAACCTTGTAGCTCTAAGAGAAGTTTTTGTTGATGAGAAATTCAACGTAGGAGCCGTCTTCCACTCCAATAAGTACAGTTGTGGTCAAACAGAAGTTTTGTGGAAGTGTTTCTTCTTTAAACATGTGCAAGTTCAGCAGGAAAGCTGTTGGGGAGGAAAATACTATTCGTTTATTGTAACATATTTATGATGTAAGCAGAGCTTATATACTGAGTTCCAAAGTTGTTTTCACTTTGGCCAAATTTTGAAATATGTTTGTAAAAATGGATGTGTATCCATGGTGCCTGTAAAACAATGTATCTAGAGAAAATTTGGAGTCTACCTGAGATGTTTATGGTTTTTTAAGAACAAACATTTACAGTGTGGAACTTTGTGAGCGGGTGATAAGTAGTTTGGAGTTCAATTATTAGGGTTCACTGAAAACTTATAAAATGTTTGCAAATTTTAAAAAACCCTATCCATTATGTTGTTAACCTGCTGTTCTCTGATAGCTTCTTCTTATGATGTCTTTTCTCTGTCTTTATTTCCCTCACATTTTGTGACTTTTTTCACAATTATTCTTCTCTGCTCATTAACACAGCTTATCCTCCTACCTTGAGCTTGCTTGCCTTTTAAAACAGTCCCTTATTTGACCTTTGATTGCAAGATACCCTTTGCAAGTCTTTTGTCTTGAAGTTGGGAGTCTTACCCCATACTCCTTTTCTCTCGGTCCTACACATTGCCAGCAGCCTTGGTTCCTCAGTGCTGTTCTGCTGCCCCATTTACTGCGTCAGATGTAGGTTCCTCCAGTCGTCTTGCTTCTCAGCAGCCACCTCCCAGCTGCCTCCGAACTGATTCTGTTCTGCTTTCTGATGCTGAGCATCAAAGGAAAGGCAGCGTGGCTGAGATGACATCTTCAGTTGAGTTCTACTTCTTTCTAGTTTTGCTGGTTCCTTGGTCAGGCAGCTGTGGTCATTTCCATTCATCTTGTGCTCTCATACCTATCAGCATTCATTGTGCAGGGTTCTTTTATTCCATGTTAACAGGAAGATTTGTGCATCAGACCTGCACAGAGTTCTCTAGTTCTGTGTACAGGTGAACACTGCTCATTACAAACATTACCCAGATAATGCATTCGTGTTTTCTCCGTGATATATATATTTCCAAGTTCACTGTTTAAGTTAAAACACTGTAAGAAAATACTAAGAATGATTTGAAGAATTTTATTTTATTTCTACAGGAAATAACCACTTGCTTACCAGAGTACTACAGATGGACACAGTATTTCTTTCTTAAGCTTTTTGAAGCTGGGATAGTGTATCAAAAAGAGGTAGGTACAAACTGACCTTTAATGCTTTACAGATCCACTAACTCAAAGTCACTCATTATGTCACTGGTACATTGCTGGATTGTCCATTCACATTCCGTAAGCGGATTGTGTTCTAATGGCTTTAAATAATTGCAAAATATTATTAAACTTATACATATGACTGAATTTTATATGTAACTAAGTAAAATGAATAGTCAAATCATTTACACTGATCAGAATATAGATACTGTTAATTTATTTCATGGTTTTAATATAGAATTTTCTAGGTCTTATCCTCCCTCTTATGAAAACATAAGGGATAATGTACTTATGAGGAGCAGCGAGATTATTTAACTATACAGCATTACTGGGATGCTGTCTCTGAACTTAGAGAATGGAATAGAGAAGGTGGAGATCCTGTGCCTAACTGTCCAGTTCTCAGACCCTGTTTGTGATCTCTAAACTGTTACAGAAATGTTGCACTATAAGACTATCACAGCTGGTTTTCTTTCAGAGGACATAAAGAAAATATTTGCCTTACAATATTTTGTAATTAATATGCATCAGGCTATCTGAGAAAGGAAGGGTTCAGTTAACTTATTAAGCAGGAGGGAAAATGAAGATGTTAATGAGCGTCCTGAAGAGCCACAGCAATGCAGTTGCAGAATACCTGAACAGCTGCACCTAAACAAAGCTGCAAGTTAGTGAATGTTTCTAACTTAAAACAGAAATGAAAAATTCTTAAAGATGCTTTGAAATTTCATTTGATTTCTATAGAAACCAGGAAACCCTATAGGATCTAATTAGGGATGTACTCTCATTATTTTATGAACCCAGAGAAAGAGGTTGATGGTGAAAAGTAGCATTTGGAATGGCAGGGTGTTACTGAGCTACTTCCCCTATTTCAATAGGCAAGATATACTTTATGATCTTAAATGATAAGCAGCAAAAAAGATCCAATATTGGATTTGTCCTAACATACTGGGTTGGGGGGGGGGGGGCATGCTCTTTTTTTTTTTTTCCTGTAATTATTTTCTGTATTTGTAATAAAAAATTAACCCCTTGCTTTGCCATAACCAGCTAATTTTTATCTGTAAATTTGTTTGCTTGATGAGTGATCCCAGGCGCCTCTGCAAAGCACAAAGCTTGCTCCTTTGGTGGAAGATACACACAACACTTTTGCACAAAGGGTCCTGGTACCGTGAGATCCTGGAGGTGTTTGGGTACTGGTGATTGGATCTGCTTCCCTCTTATGAGTCAAGGATCAGTTTGAGGACTTAAATTCAGCATCTGTCAACCTGGAGGGATGTAATCTCTGGTGGATATAAGCGAGTTGCTTTTTAGCAGGAAACAGATGGCAGAGATAGCCCATAACCATGTGTTGGTCCCCTCAAACAGTCATGTATGCCTAAAGCATATATTTATCCCATGTCTTCAGCCTACCTGCAGTGTATGTTAGGCATTACTTTTGCACAGCTTGAAGCCTCCTGTCTTACAATTTCATTTTAGGTACAAGGAGAAAATTCATAGCCTTGCTGTGGCGATAAGAATAATGTATGTAGAGTGTTAATCTAGTTGATGCTTTGTTCCAGGAGTATGTGTGTCTCACCAGAAATTACCCAGGTAGGGAGACACAGACTCAGTATGTCCAGGCACTGGAATTAGTGAGCATTAACAGTGTCTGTCTGCATGCTGCAGCATCCAGAGAGGGCAGCTTTATTCACTGTGGAAAAATCCTCTCTGTTTTTTCTGCAGTACTGATCTAGTCAATGTACTATAGAGGTTATTGACCTGGCCAGATGTGGGTGTGTTATTTAGGTTGGAATTAATTTCTTCCTAGACTCTATTGATTATTTTGATTAGGTATCTGTAGGCTGTAGCAGAGCCGTAGGCACCAAACCTGGAGATAGATATTTATGCTATAGATACATGAAGGTAGATGAGATGAATCCTGCCTTAAAAGCATATGGTCTGCATTGGTTTAGTGAGGAGACCCAAATAATTGGTGGTCTCTCTACACTTCTGCACTGTGCTCTCTATGTGTAGATGACGTTTAGCAGATACCTGGGGCCGTAGTTTCCGAGGCTGTCATTGCCAAGAAGTTGCCCCTGTGGGGTACAAGTAGACACTAAGGATTTAATGGAATATCCCCCTCTGGGATATTAGTCAAAAGGCTGTGAGAGATGGAAGGAACAAAATGCAACTGAAAATTTGCAGACAAGACCTTTCAGCTACGGATTTCTTAAATGCTTATTTGCTTTGTTTTGCATGATTTATTTAGATAAATCTTCCCCTTATGAATCATGATGATTTGTTACACTAAATTATTATACTCAGATCAGTGCAGTTACCTTCTAAAATCGTATCATTCGTTTGATTCAGTATCATCAAAACAGAAACAGCATTTTTTTCTCAACTTTGAGTCATAACCAATTTAATACAAGCATACACTAATACCACTTCATGCAACTGACATTTTATTAGTTCTTTATATTATCTGATTTCTCTCTCTTTAGCTGTTACTTGAACTTTAGGAGCGGGGTGGTGGATTTTTTTCCAGACTTATAAATGAGAAGATCATTACTTAAAAGCCAACTTCACAATGTGTTGCATCAGTACTGAAGAAATTTTGTGTACTGAAAAATCTAGAAAATAGATCTATGATAGTGGAAGATATTGATTGCTTTTAATTTCCCAGTGAATTTTCAGAAGCTTTTTATAAAAAAACCCAGTGTGATGTTTGTGGTAGGTAAAAGGTAGGCAAACTGTAAAAAGTTTAAATTTGAATGACATTCTGAATTCACACAAGCTTCATTTGAAAGTGAGTTTGTTTTTATCAAAGATCTTCATTATAATAAATTTTGTATAAATCAACATAGGTAATGAGTTGCTGTGCACAGACTCGTGCACGCATACACAAATAATCCACACACTGACGACAAAACCAGCAACAGGATTCCTGAGGAAGAGGATCCATGCATCTGTCTTTCTGCTCTCCTCACCACAAGATTTATCAAAGGGTTGTGATACTTACTATTTCCAAGAAGATGTAGTGTATTTAAAATTAAGCAATATCAGTTGTTTGGAAACTGGGGCATTTCAGAACATGATCAGTGATAGATAAAATTTAAAGTAATATGAGGACTGAGCAGTTTTTAGGTTAAGATATTAAGCTGTCCCCATACCCAAAGAATGCATTTGAAATCGTCAAATAACATTTCATCTACTAGAATACTGTGGAGCTGGAGCTACTGTTTTTCAGTCAGGCAGATTTAACTTTGATTTAGCTCAAGTACTAAATAACACTCAAAATAAAGTATTACTTTATAATTTTGATTGTTTTTTTCTTCTTCTTTCTGTTTGTTTTTTCCAGTTAATGTCGAGCATTGAATAGCAACTCTGGAATGTTTGTTAGGATTCTTTTGTGGTCTTAGATCCTTTATGATGAGCTAAATTGTTCAGCGCTGGGGGGAGGAATTTGATTTCTGCTCCCTCCCCAGTATGTTCACAGAATCAAGGGCTGTTATATCTCTCATTTTAGATAGCCCTCAAAAACCAAGGTTTGTAGAGTTGAACACCAACATTTATTTCACTTTAAATTTTCCTTGATGTATTTATATTGATAAGGAAAGATGAGTCCAAATGTAATCCACAAGCTTGACAGAAGTTAAGGGCAGAGAATGCCAACTCTTTCACTTGAAATTAAGTTGACCACTATAATAATTACTTCTTTGTGATTGTCTCCTCTCAAGTTGCAGATTCTTAGTTGTTCATCCCCCTCAGTCTGACTCAGCACTTTTGGATTAGTGGTGGACAGCTTTTAAGCATTGAACTATGCAGTTTGCAGTGTAGTCAATTGGAACACTTACCTATTTAATATTCAGATGTCAGCCTGTCCCACTAACGTGATCAGTCAAGGCAAATGCTGCCAACTGCTTGTGTTGATTTTTTTTTGTTTGTTTGGAGTTCTGAGAAGATGAATATTCAAAACATCTTCAGTTGAGTCCGTGTCGCTAATTCAAATGGGTGTTTCACAAACTTAGGAAACTCAGGGGACCAATGAATGTTTCTAGATGAGTCTTTTGGTGTCTGAAAAGTAAAATTCTGGTTTGGAAATAGCTGCTGAAAATATTTTTTTCTTCTTGCAACCTTTTTTAGGCCTTGGTTAATTGGGATCCAGTGGATCAGACTGTTCTAGCCAATGAACAGGTGGATGACAATGGTTGCTCATGGCGTTCGGGAGCAAAAGTGGAACAGAAATACCTCAAACAGTGGTTTATCAAAACTACTGCTTATGCAAAGGTATGAGAATGCAGTTTTTTCAAATTATGACAGCACTTAAGAGGCAATTCTTCAGCCAGAAATGTTCATCAAACTGAATGTGGTCTTTTTTATATGTAGTTAATTCTATGATAATAGATGTGATCTTTTCCCTCTGTGTGTGCATGTATAAAAATTATTGCCATTTACATCTTTAAGAATTTCAAGGAATTGGTGTGGGATTAAATTTTGAAGAAATCAAAAAACATAAGTTAGAGATGAATTAATGAATTCACACATTGTCATCCCATATTAACCCTTAAGTGCTTTTCTGCATATTTTGAGTGTACAGCCGTGCAGGCTTTTGAACTAGAAACTTGTTTGCCTGGTTAACCTGTTGAACTTACAGGTATGATATAAGCCTGTCACCTAGTGTTCATTTTCTTTTAATACTTTGTACTCTATTTTATCTAACAAAAAAAAATATTTTCAAATTATTTAAACATCCTATTTTGATATGGGCTCAAGTTTTGATTGCGATGCAACATCACAGCTTCCACATAGAGGAATTCTTCAACAAGATTTTTGGCTTTATGCTCTCTGAGATGAAAGTATGGACTTACAGTTTTGTCTGGGTGAAGTTTTCATTCCATCCAAGTGTTCTCTGTATTGAGATTTCAAGTCCAGATTAAGAAGGCTATTCCCAAGAAAATATTAAAAATTCATCTTCGACCCTTTTCCTGTGTCTCAGACGCAAGAGACCAAAGAAGAGGAAATTCAGGTCTCACTCTAGGTCTGTTCATAATAAAGACCTTTTGCCTGATGCTTTGATTCCTTGTACACAGAGAGGGTACTTGAGATGGATGTTTTCTGATCATGCTGCCTGTTCTGGCAGTAGAGAGGGAACATTTGCTATAGCTGAAGGAAAAGTGGAGCATGTCTGCACAATCAAAACACGATCACAATGTTCTGATCTTTTTCTTGGTAATCTTGTCGACGGGTTTCTTGATGACCTTTGTGATATATTAGGATCTCCCCCAAGTCACTCTTTCCCTCAGTTAGAGGCTGGAGCTTTGCTGGAGTGTCTACCTGTGCTAATACGTCTTTTATCTGTTGTCTTTAAGAGGTTGTAGGAAAGGATGACTGGTATTTCTGGGCTGTGTCCATACTTGCACCAAATCACTGTTTAGTTATCTCCCTCTAAGAGGGGTGAATCAGCCTTTAATTTTTTCTCATAAAGACCAAAAGACAAGACTGAGGAG
Source organism: Hypotaenidia okinawae (assembly GCA_027925045.1). Lineage (NCBI taxonomy): Eukaryota > Metazoa > Chordata > Aves > Gruiformes > Rallidae > Hypotaenidia > Hypotaenidia okinawae. The sequence goes on along the minus strand of BSDF01000002.1, from coordinate 48,153,312 downwards.
CTTTTCAGTAACCTTGAAAGCTTATGGGATTTTGTCTCTTGCTCAGTATCCACCCTGATTTATCTTTTGCCTTGTATTGCCTGATCTAAGAAATGTCACTACAGGAAAGGCATCACCTCTTGGGATGATTACATCTCCCACATATAATTCTCCAGTAAGTAGGCTCAGCAGATTACAAGAGGGAAGTTTGCCTCCACAGTACCCAGATTTTCACTTCAGGTGACTACCATATCCCCCTGAAGGTCAAAAATGCAAACAATCCCTTGTCCTTGAACAAGTGTCAACATTAATGAGAGCTGCTTTTACTTTTCATTTGGTGATGAACATTTCTATCAACTTCTACAAAACCTTTTAGCATTACTACAGAGGGCAGCTGAGTACAGATCTCTGCAAAGGTTCCCCAGGATTTAGTTCTGTATATGATTGATATTCTGTAGGGCCTGTGCTAGATAATACAACCAGGTTGATGAATGATGCCATATTGCTCCCAGCTCAAGTGCTTTGGCAGGCATTGCCTTCATGTGCTCCCACTTCTTGTACAGTGACAGATGCTACCAAGTACCAGCAGGTGGTTTGGATTTTCCTTTTTACTCACCCTCCACTGACTCTCATTTTTGTTGCTGTGGTTCTGGCACATTTTGAACAGTCTCACTTTGCTTCTTTTGGCAAGGGCTTTAAACATTTGGTTGTACAGGGGGAATTATTTATTTTTTCCCCTCCAAACCTTCAAATAAGAATTGCAGATTACCAGACTCTGCTATTCTAAGTCCATTATATGGTATTCAATTGATTTTATGCTTTGGAAGATCAAGGTAAATAAATTCCTAGATAGCATAGCATGTTATGCCTTACTTTTTGAAGAAGACTATTTTGGTCACACAGCTCTGAATGGCCCATGCAAGCTACAACTGAAGATTGTCCTTTGGAGGAAGACTGTCAAGACAAGAACTCTAATCTCTTAGAGACCCTGTGCCCACAATGCCCACAGCATTTGCCGAAAGCCAAATTAGACAGCTTAACTGCTACAACTTTGTTTCCTCTTTCTGAGTATCTTGACATGCTATCTTCAAAACACAACTTTGCACACATTTCTTCATTCTTACAGTAGTCATCCCAGTACTTTTCAAGGAGTGATAAGAGACATGAGTCCTTCCTTCTAAATCTCTTTCTTTTGTATACTTTTTCTTTGGATTCAGGCTGTTGACAGTCGATCTGAATCCCTATTGTCCTAAATAACATAGTGTTGAACACCATGATTTTAGCAGACATTCTTCCCAGTCTAATCCTCAAATCTTCTTCTCCACCTCTTTTCAAAAGCCCTTGCTGGGAGACTGGGCTTTGATGAGAGATGTTCACTGACCTTCATCATCTAGAGAGCTTTCTTGGAGTGGAGGGTTCAGATTTTACAGATCTAGTCCTAATAGGTCTGGTGGATAAAGGCAGCTCTTTAACCTTAAGAACCTAAAGATCATTAATCACTAATACGATTTTAGGATGGTAACATTAGTGGTGATAATACTTTCACTTCAGCAGGGGAGATTGTTTCATGCCTCTTGATCTTGGTAGACACTCATTTCCATAAATAGATTTTCCTGGCTGACATCATGGACCAGAATCATTACCAGTACATTTTCCTTTTCTTCAAAGTCTTTGCTGTTCAGACACTTCAGATATTTGTACAACAATTAGGGTGGTTTATACCCTTACCTGACAGCTTGCCAATGAACATACCTCACTAGAATAATACTAGGTAGATTCTTTGTGGATCTCACTTCCCTTTTTCTTCAGTTGTTTAGGGCTCATCATGAATACGTGTATAGTACTTTCTCTGCAGTTATTTTCAGGCACCTGAAGGCTCAGGATGCTTCAGAGTAGAGGGCATTTTTATCCAAGTTGAGCTGAGTTGGTGAAGGTTACTGACAGTACTCCCTATGTGAGACTCCTCTAAATGGGAAATCTGAGAGGACATTATAAATATTATCTTTAATGGGACTGGGGATCTTAAATCCATGGTTCACTTTTTTTTTTTGCATTAAAAAACCTAATAGAAATAGAAGTTTGCCTTTCCAAAACTTGTCTGCCCCTGAGGTTTTTATTTCCCATTTCTGAGTCAGTTGCCTGCTGAACATCTTTTGCCCAGTTCTGCTTCTTTTGAAGGTGTCCAGAAATTCAAGGCAAGATGGTGCCATATTAGCACGGTCCAAATCATTCTGATGGAAAGACCTGTGTTTTCTGTCAGCACTGAGTAGCTTGTAGGTCTTTGAGCAGTACTGCTGGGATGTATGCTTACGTTATATTTTCTACCTGGTGCAGCCATAAATTATTTTGCTGTAACTATTCAACCTATTTCTACTGCATCTTGGCAACATTTCTGTGTTCCTGTCTTTCACCCATGTGTTATTTTAGGTTTTCTTCTGCATCTCACAACCTTAATAAATACTTTTAAGGGTAATCTTCATCTGCAGTGCTTAAATTCCTAGTCAAATTAACAACAAGGAGTTACATGATCAGTAATGGGCTGTGAAATCAACCTGTGCATTGCAGGAGTCAGTGTTTCATTCCTACACACGCTATTCCATGGATTTCTCTTGTGTCCAGAGGAATCATCTTCATAGAATCAGAGAATGGCATGGGTTGGAAGGGACTCCAAGGATCATAGAGTTCCAACTCCCCTGCCACAGGCAGGGCCACCAAACCTGTTCTGTGGGTTTGCTTTGATTGGTTTATTGTTACTGCACCAGCTCATAGTCCTGTCTGGAAGTAAAGGGTGCAAACAAACAAAACGCTGTTTGCTCACATGGCAATTTACCATTGGCAATGAGGTTTTTTTCAAAGGGCAAAAATATTGACCATGATTGAAATGCTTAGCAGAAACCATGTTGGTTATGTAAAGCAATAAAGTAATCACAGCCCATTTTTGTACACTGTGAAGTACATATGAAAGGGTCTTGCAGCTTTTCTGGGGTTTTAAAGAACATTTTAATTGTCATTTTTCTTTTGACAGATTTCCTTGATAAAAGTAGAATGCCTAACTGATGGCATTATTATTCAAATTGTTGTCTGTGCATTTAAGATGTTTAAGCTAAAACATTTAGTTGCTATGGTAACCCAGCTGAATCTGTAGGCAGATTCATTGGAAAAATCTATCTGTAAATGTTAGTATTTTCTGTGTGTACCTGTAAATTGCCCTCATGCTTTCTTATGCACAGTCAACTGAGTCCTCGAATGAGAATCTTTATGTTTAGTCTTTGCATAGTCCCTGGTTTTCATCAATTAATTGTATCCAATATTTCTTTTCATATTTAACTTTTCAAAAATCACTCAAATATCCAGAAAATTACCTTTTAAAAAAAAAATAAATAAAAGAGAAGCAACTTGGAAAACTTTGAAGTTTTGCCTTAAATCATTTTGCCTTTTTTGCACAGCAATAGCATAGTGTATGTATGTTAATTTAAATACTGGGGAAAGAGAAAGGGCCTATAAAGTTCTGCCACTTTATAGGTAAGTTGTCTTTATCTTACAATTTTTTTAAATTCTTCATTTTATTTTTATAGAGTTTTTCTTTCATTCTGACATTTACAGACAAATCCTTCCTTCTCACATTCTCTGAAGTGTAGAACTTAGATGTTTAGCATGGTGATAAATCTGCAGAGAGAAAGCAACAGAAGATCTACAAGTTCTCCTCCAGCTTTATTATGGGTTTGACAGCTAGTTTCTCTAGTCTGAATAGAATTGGAATTGTTTTACATATCTGTGTTTTGGTTTATTTTTTCTTTACATTTTCTATATTATTTATGAGATATTAAGCATAATGTAGTGAAACTAAAGTACTGCATTTTAGGATGCTAAGAATCGTGACAAGACTTGGGGTTTCATAGCATGCCTCATCATTGAGGAGAATAGAAATGCTGGCTCTGTAGATTTTCATACCTTATGTGTAATGTTTTTTTCACTTCCCACACTTGGGGTGTAGCTTATAGTTGTCCTTTTCCTACCAAAGGGGCCTAATAAACCTCACTTTGAAACTCTTCCTCTTGAGTCGAGCTGAGAGCTCTCTCCTGGACAGGGACCAGGAGCTCTGTCCCCACAGCTTGCTTAGCACTTCATTAATAAAAAAAAAAAATGACACCTGTTTTGTCATCTTGGCAAGAGAGAAAATTGTTTGTGAATATCCAGACCAGGCTGATCTCTTCCCCTCAGTTTAAGTGCAGCAGCTCATTTGTTGTTGCAGCAATACCAGTTCCTGCTGGTATTGCATTAATCGAAACAGTGAATGCTCAGTACTACTAAAAATGATAATAAATGTTTTAAAGAGCTGCAGTGTTTATGGAATCGACTACTCAGGTATCCCAAAGATATGCTTCATTATACTGGAAGGGAAATATCTTCTCTTTGGTAATTGCTACAGTGAGAAAACTGGATAGCAAATCGGGCAAAGAACACTGGCCTTACTTTTGCCTTTTGAGGAATCATTTCTTTGCCTACAAGGTCAAACCAGAAGGTGTTTGTTGACCATAAATTATATGATAAAGAAAGGGAAAACCTCTGACTGTTCAGACATTTACAAGAAAGAATTCTAAGCACACACAGTATCTGTTTCTCCTTTTTAATATATGTTTTCAGTGTACTTCACACATGGGAAATAAGAGTCAAAGAGTGAGCAACAATAGTACAGGCAGAAGCTGCTGAAGGAAGATAATAAAAAAAAACCCACAAACATAAAAACACAACCAAAAAGCAAGAAGAGATTAAATACCAGCAGAAGCTGTACTGCATAATCACAGTTGGAACTATGCACTAGAGTGCAAAATAAAACAGTGGGCATTCTATCTTTAATTTCCTGTACTTTAGTTAATATATTAAGTTGTATTGAATGATTTTGTGTAATCTTTAGTTTATATTTGGTTAGTCTTTTAGGAGGGTTAATCAAATAAAATGAAACTTTTCATTCTAATCCAAACAGATCTTCAATATTTCTTTGATGTTTCCTTAGAAGCAAAACTTTTTGGTTTTATTTTAATTTATTAGAAGACAATTGTATTTGCTAATGAATTGAATGCTTTTGAAAAGAAACCTTTTGCTGACCTTTTTATCTTAGCTCCTTGTCTATCTTGAACTGGGCAGCCCAGAACTGGACACTCCAGATGTGGCCTCAGCAGGGCAGAGCAGGCGGGAAGGATCACCTGTTTTGACCTGCTAGCCACACTCTTCTTGATGCACCTCAGCACACCATTGGTCTTCTTGGCTATGAGGGCACACTGCTGGCTCATGGAGAGCTTCTCATCCACCAGGACTCCCAGGTCCTTCTCTGCAGTGCTGCTTCCCAGCAGGTCAACCCCTAACCTGTACTGGTGCCTGGAGTTATTCCTTTCTAGGTGCAGGACCCTACACTTGCCCTTGTTGAATTTCCTTTGGTTCCTCTCCACCCAAGTCTCTGGCCTCTCCAGGTCCCACTGAATGGCAGTGCAGCCTTCTGGTGCATCAGCCACTTCTAGCTTTGTATCATCAGTGAACTTGCTGAGGGTACACTTTGTCTCCTTATCCAGGTCACTGGTGAATAGGTCAAACAAGTGGACTCAGTGTGGTGCCCTGTGGCACACTGTTTGCTACAGGCATCTGACTGGACTCTGCACTGCTTGTGGCAACCCTCTGAGCTCTGCCATTTGGGCAGTTCTCAGCCCACCTCACTGTCCACCTACCTCACCCACACTCCCTAAGGTTACCTATGTTACAGGAGACAGTGTCAGAAGCCTTACTGAAGTCAAGGTAGACAACATCCACTGCTCTCCCCTCATCCACCATGCCAGTCATGCCAGTTCCTGAAGTCAGAACCTAGATTTTTTAGGTGTTCATCAGAATCCTCCCTCTTTGAACTACAAACAGAAGAGGGACTTTTGGAGTTGAGATACTCTGGGGAAATTATAAAGCATTTCTGTTCTTTGACTTTAAGTACTTTTTTCTGCCTGAAGTTTGCCAAACTAAAGTTCTGTTTCTTTCTGAATCTTTGACAGACTAAACATCTGGGTATGTGAGATTAGATTTGTACTTTCAGATGCTTTAGTTCTAGTTTCAGGCTCGGTCATCTTTATGTGTGATGAATTTTCAGCAAACTCGTCTTGATTTTGTGACCCTCTGATCATCTGAACTGGTTGACTTTCATCTTCAAGCTATGTCAGAATTTCTAGGTGTTCTGAAAGATTAAAGCAGTCCTGTGAAACATTAGTTTAACCCTGGATCTTCGACTCCTTCAGCACTTAAGTCAAACTTTCCTAAAGGTGTGAGAGCCTTGAAGTGATTCTCTTCCCTGAGTGTAGCTTTGATTTCTTTAGCTTTTTCCTGAGTCTCTCTATCTTTAGATCTGAAAGACTGCCAAAATGTATTTATGCTTTGCTTGACTAGTGTTTAATTAAGATAGGAGTAATTTCTCCTGTAATTAGATATTTGCTTTTTAAGTTTTATCGTCTCTTCCTGAGACATGAACAGTGAGAGCAGAAAGACTCTGCTAACTTAATGCTTCCAAGTTTCTCACTATCAAGTCATCACCAGAAATTTAAACATGGAATTTATTTGATAAGTTTATCTGCTTACCAGATTGTAATGCTGCTTTTGTTCTTTGCCCCTTGCAGAATTCAACATGCTTTTACTTTTGTTTATTTGCCTGTGTGCTGGGAACCTTCTTGTTGCCTAGTTAAAGAACTTGTTGCACAAACAACTAGGAGTTATGTACATACCCTTAAGGGTCAAAGGTTTTCTTTAAAGAATCATGTCAGTAATGAGAAAATAATAGTCTGAGCAGAATTAATGAGATTACATGAACATAGCAGTGATTTTAAAAAAGAACATGGAAATACATGCAGATAATACTTAACATTTCATATACTAGTTTATAAGATTCAGGAATTTCTGTGCTAGTGTTGATGAGCTTCAATTTGTTTTGTATACCTAAACAGGCTACATATAACTTTTAAAAAATTAATACTAGTTTTAAGATATATTTATAGATTTATACTTTTGCAGGGTGTAGTGCAATTGGATTTGAAAAAAAAATGTTTTTTAAAGGGTTTCCCTTAAGGAATTTTTAAAAACCCTCCTAATTTGCATGGATGGAATTTGAATGTACATGCATTGATGCCTGTAAGAATTAGTGTGCTTTTCTACTTTCCTGTTAGTGAGTATCCAGAACCACTGGATGCCAGCAGTATAAATACTTTTTTATTTTTTTCTTTTGCATCAGTAACATGATGTGTTTGTGGTTTACATCTTGTTCACTTTCTACTTCAGCTGCTATTCATAGCCTTGACAAGAAACCAGTGAAGTGTCTTGAGTACAAAGAGCAGAGAACCATGATTTCATATGGAAACATCCTAAAGGGTTTTTCGGTTTGGTGTTTTGAGGTTTTTTTCTTATCACACTATACTATGCTTCATGTGCACATTAAGATGTGAAGGGTTTGTGTTTGCAAACTCTGCTCGGTTGTGTCATCATGCAGAGTAAAATTTGCTGTCTTCATTCAGGTGAAGCTAATCCCCTGTTTAGCTGCATGAATCAATTGCATTATCAAGGGAAGAATTGGGCTAAGTCAAACATTAGCCTATAGTTCCTAATAAGGCCATCTAACTAGAATGAAAATCATTATCACACTGGCATTAAAGATCTTGATGTATTAATCCTGCAGTGAAAAGCCCTCTAGAAAGTTTTACTTACAAGCAGTTCCAGACTGTACAGTTTCAGTAGAGCACATGCACATTTAGCTGCTTCTGCCAGCAAAATGCAACATAGATTGGGATGGATATCCAAGCAGGAGGATTTATAAAAATCTACTAATGTGTCCAGCCAGTTCTCCGTGCATTGGCACATTTTCATGCTTTCTAAAATGCATAAAATTCTTATCAATAATGTATCTAAGTGTTATGTAGTTTTGTGTGTCTGTATCTACATATGCACCTCTCTGTATCTCCAGTTATTTGTTACTCTTTGGCAGATATATATATACGTGGGTTGTTCGTGGCAGATAATGCTTAGTAGTGTCTTGAACACTGAAATTAATGAGAACAATGAGAATTTGGCATTCTCTGTGTTATAATGTAATTGTGAGCTGCAACTGATTAAAGTCACAGTAGGATTAAAAACCTTCCAAAACCTTACCATTCCTTTACTTATAAATCATCAGAAAATTAATTTGACTCTTAAGGATGTAGAAAGCAGGGATATTCCCAAGTGGCGGTGTAATACGATTTATGAAGGACATGCCCTTTGTTCTAATTTGGATGATAGATATACAAGAGAGCAGTAACTGGAAGGTAATCCTTATGATGTCTTTTATCCATCTCACTCTGAAAATACTTAAGAATGAAGTTAAAACACAACAGCTGAAAAAAAAAGGAGTTGTATATTCACTAATTATCTAACTAGCCACTATTTAATTTGAGCAGCACGTAGTAGCTACTGTCCATCCTTGCAGGTTGTTAGCAGTTAATGAGATAATCAAGAGCTTGTACATTTGATGTTAGGAGTTACAGCTGAAGGGAAAATTATTCAACACGTTGCATTATTCTTAGATTTTAACTGTAATTGTTCAGCATATCCACCATCTGTCTGAGTGACTCATGCCTCTGGCTGTGTTTCTGCCAAAGTAAAGATTCTGGACAGTCATAACACCAGTGTGGAGTGTTATGAAGTGAAAAGTGAGACGAGCTTTGAGCTACCCATCCCTTTGTACGTCTTCTTTACTTTTCTAATAGAATGATTAAAAGCATACTGTTTGAATGGATTTAGCAAGTATTAGTTGGCTTTGAGTACTCTGTTATGCTTCCATATCACACATCAGAAAATACATAAATATATGGATGTATCTCTTGCTGAGTATAAGTATACATAAAAGTTACAGGTTGGCTGTTGGACATTATGGCTAATGAAGAAGCCAACATGTAATTTCTTTTCTGCTGCATAATATAGTATACTATTCTTGTATTATTATTATTATATTTTAATTTAACAGAACCCTTACTATTAAATTTGGTTGCTGTGGGGTTTTTTACAGGGTGATATCACCTAAAGATCCCACTTTTGTGCTTGGTAAAATCTCAGTATGAAATACAGAAAATAGATAGGCAGCTGGAAAGCCTATTTTGCCATTTTAAGTCAGAGTTGAAAATTCTAGGACATCTAAATGTCTTTTGTCTGACTGCCATCTCCAGGCTACTGTCTAGAACAACTAATCCAAATGCAGGCTTCATACCTGCAAGCACATCTCTTATGTGCCAGTAGTTTCGTTCAGCTCTTTATGTCACTTACGCTTCCCTCAGTTTGCACCCACTGGGAATATCTTCTGTGTTTATTTTCACCTGTTTAGTTCTGTGTTTAAGGTTTAGTAACCTCTTTTAGTAGCAATAACATCTCAGTTGGAGATGTCATACCTCTGGCTTGTGCCATGTTAATTCTATGCTCAGAGAGATGGATTTGGGGCAGCAGCAGTACAAACCCATAGCCTTAATTTGTATGCTCGCAGAGGCTGAATGTTCTCTCTTTGACTGCGCCAGGCTATGTTTGATGCTTTGTCCGAACTCCCCGAGTGGTATGGCATAAAAGAAATGCAAGCAAATTGGATAGGTGACTGTGTTGGATGCTCCCTTGACTTCTTGTTAAAGGTAAGTTGGAAATTTCAGTGCTGCTGCCTTGGTTGGGCTAACCACGACTCCTGAAGTGCATGGATGGAAATTGATTTTCAGATCTAAAAAGCTTGAAACCTACTAAAAGACACTGTTGTATCTCTGTAAATTGTATTTTTAATATATTTTATATATAGTATATATTATATATATCAGCACAGATCCTGAAGAACACTACTTATGGCTTGAAGAGGTACTCCCTGCTGTCCTCCTTAGGGGAGAGGGTTTGTGTGTTCAAGTGCAACATCAGATGCAAACTGGCTGTGTGTATTTGTGCCAAAATACATTCACACTAGTAAACATTCCTGAAAGCCAGGACGCTTAGGGGAGCAGTACAAAGAGCAGTGTAAAGTGGCACTGTCACAAGTCAGCTGGAATCTAGCTGGGCTTTAACTGCACTCTGCACCTGCACTGTCAGACCCCAGCTGACCTCAGACAAGCCACGTTGTTGACGTTTTTTTCATTATTTCATTTATTAAAGTCATTAAAATAATGAAAAGCAGACAATTAGGTAGTGATGGAGCTACAGAGACATCTGGATAGGAAGAAAGGAGAGGAAGGAAAGAGAAACCTTAAGAGAATTATAATTATCTAGAGAAAAAATGGTAAAATTCAAAGTCTTTCTGAAGAGATGCAAAAGGCTTCTTGAATGTGATAATGACAGAAGAGATTTTCAGAGAGACTCTGGTACAATTTCAGCCCTTGGGCTTTGTTGTGCTTGTTTTCTCTGGTCTAATATTTCTAGAGTAACTTCTTACTTTAAAATACTGTATTTCTGCAAACATCAAGTGGAGACATCTTAATACCTCTGAACTGCACACTGCTAGAGGTGCATTTTTGTATTTAAGTTGTTTCTGAAAACGTATATCAATTCCTGTTGTAGAAAAATCTCCTTCTAAGACCGTCATACACTCCACAATTAACTGATCTAAAATATAAAGCCTGTTGATAGTGCTGGGTGATAATTCTTAAGCAGCCTTCTGAAAATATGTCCAGTTGGTTTAATGTTCTGCCACCTTTATTATTTTATTCCTGTACGTAAGTTGCAACATTGACTTTATCAGAGAAGTGTGGTGGAAAGCCTGGTAGCTGGGAAAATCTTTAATTCTCTTTAGATTTCAGAGGCAGCATCTCATTTTTGTTTCTTGGAAACAGAGCATGCATATGAAAAAGGGAATAGAAGGATTCCAGCTTACTTAACTAGGGATTGAACCTAGCTCAGTAGCACAATGTAATATTACATATGAATGTAGAAATATTTTTTTATATATACACACATACATATTTGGATAAACTGCAGCAAGATTGTAAAGCAACTTTCTCAAGGTCTTAAAAGTAAATTTTGCCAAGATTCGATTCTGGAAACTCCCTGTAGTGGTAATGCTCCTGGCTTTCTTATTCAGGGTTGTATATTTCTACAGGGTGATGTATATTTGTTAGCTGCATGAAAAGAAGGGTGAATCTGAAAACCCTGCACTTGCAATGGAAGAAAACATAAATTAATTTGGGATATTTTCTGCTCTTTTTCAGGTTAATGGTAAAGTAACAGAAGAGAAGCTAGCAGCTTATACCTATACGCCTGAAGCCATTTATGGAGCTTCCCATTTATATATCTTACCGACTCACAGACTGCTGCATGGGGATAGCAGTCTCAAGGAAGTCTTTCAGAGGGAGTTCATCCCAGGGAAAGGTGATATTTTTCTCATACTGCTTTTTGTTATAGAAGACTTAACAGTTTTAGAGAACGATCTTCAGAGAACATGTGTCAAGCTGAGCGTGAGCTGTTCTCGTCGAGAGGGAACAGGTCTTTTGATTCTTTGTGTTTGTCAACGAATATTGCATCAGCCTGTCCTGGCTTCAGATACAGTAGCAGCAGCTACCTTAGAATTCTTCCTTTTATAATACCTGTACAATGTGATAGTGTATATATAAAAACAGGAACAGATTCCTCGTGTACCAGAAGTGAACAGCCCAACTCTTGACTTTGTCACCCCTTTGGGTCGTCTCTTGGCTATACAGTGATGTGTTGGTAGCACAAAGACAGCAGAGCCTACTCTTGCACCAATCTCTTCCCATCATACATAAGGAGGACGAGAGGCCGTTAATACATAGCAAAGTTGATCACTGATAGATAGAATAGATTATTTTTGTTTCCACTTAAGGCTGGTGTTCAGTATGTACTTTTTTCCTCACTGGGAACTATGTGCCTTTGTTGTCTGTATAATGTGTGACAATCAACAGCAATGAAGCAGGATTCTTGTGGGAAACAGTGATGGTTGAACAGATCCTGCTTTATGTTTTTCCCACCTGGAGTATTGTGTCCAGTTCTGGGCTCCCTGGTATAAAAATGACAGGGATCTCCTGGAAAGAGTCCAAAGAAGGGCTACGAAGATGATAAAGGGCCTGGAGCATCTCCCCTATGAGGAAAGGCTGAGAAAATTGGGACTGTTCAGCCTTGAGAAGAGAAGACTAAGGGGGGACCTAATTAATGTTTAGAATTATCTTAAGCAGGGGATGCAGGGGGAATCAGCCAGCCCCTTTTCAGTGGCCTGTGGGGACAGGACAAGGGGCAATGGCTGCAAGTTGGAGCACAGGAAGTTCCACACCAACATGCGGAAGAACTTTTTCACAGTGAGGGTGACAGAGCCCTGGGACAGGCTGCCCAGGGGGTGGTGGAGTCTCCTTCTCTGGAGATATTCAAGCCCCATCTGGACACCTATCTGAGTGATATATCCTAGGGAGCTGCTTTGGCAGGGGGTTGGACCCGATGATCTCTCGAGGTCCCTTCCAACCTCTACAATTCTATGATTCTGTGTTATTTAGCCCATCGTTTCTACGGCCTTAATAAAGTTGGCTTGCTAGCAAAAGAACAAAAGGGGGGAGGTCCTGAATGTGTTGAGTATGCAGAGTCCTTGTTTCAGAGATGAGCAAAGCTTGGAGAATTTTTATCAAGGAACAAAGGAAGAAATTTGCAGTTCTTACAATTCAGCCAAATCTCTATGCTAACCCCATGAACACACATCCATGCATGTACTTGTATCTTTGTTGGATCTTGTGCTTTAAGCCAAACCACACAGGTGCAAAACTTCTTTTTAATAAGGACTACTATTTTTTTTCTTTTTTTTTTTTTTTTTTAATGTGAAAATATTGAAAGGGTTTTTTGTGTCTCTTAACAATAAAAGTTGCCTTTGGTTGAGCTAAGTTAGAGAACCTCTCATCTGGAATAAAGACAACCGTAAGACCTTGAAAAAGAGGCTTTAAAGCAGACAAAGTTCCTTAATTGTAACTCTCCTGTTGTGTACTCCTGCTACTTGTAAATATACTTACATGCATCTTCAGTAGGAATTGGCTATTATTTCTTGCTCTTTTTTGAGCATTTCTAAGGCACAAACTGCTATTTCCAAAGAGAACATAAAGGAGAATTTCTGGAGTTTCGGATTTACATTTCAGCCATGGTGTATATGAAGAGCCAACATTGGAAATATAATTTAAAATAAAATCTGTATGGCAAAGTAACTTAGAGTTCTAATACCTTTACTCCTGGAGTACAGTCCTGTATTTTAGACTATTACTATTTATATAGAGGTGAGCAAAAAATTCTCAAATATTCTCTTTTTTTCTCTCTTTTTTTAGCCTAGCAAAAATTATGTTAATTTAGAATCTGGTAAGTCTTCTAGCTTTGTCAGTGTGAGGTGTCTGAGATAAAGATTTGATCCTTACATTGTCCATCATCTTATTTTAATACCATGCATACATGTGTTTTTTTTACATTTTAACTGCAAGATATTCTCTTTATTACTATTTTAATAATGATGGGAGCAAATGAGCAAAAGTAAACCTGCCTTCAGAAACTAGAGTTATTATTTTGAGTCCAGCATAAAATCAGAATTATTACTGGGTAGGAGAGAAGTTATTTTTAAAAGCAGACTATCCCACCCACTCAGCATCCTGTTCGTGAGGCTTTTGGCTTGGTTGCTTTTAAAGAGTGAACTAGTTCCTTTTGTACATTTTTTAAACAGAGGAGGAAAGCTATGTGCAGTGGTTTGAACATGCAAAATTTTATCTAGAATATGGATATCTCAGAGACCTGACATTTGAAAAATTAGCAATAAGAAACAACTATATTGTTTGCATAAAAAAGACCGATGAGATACAGTAGCCCAGTTCTCTAAAATGCTGTTGTTTTGTTTCACTCAGATTTTATGTGCAGCAGTACATGACTGAGACTTTCCTAAGCTCAGCTATGAAGATAGATGAAAGGAAGCTCTTAGCAGTCTGTATTTTAATTATATTAATTATCATCAACTTAAAGGCACCGAAGTTAGAAACAGGGTTTGAATCCTCAAAACTTGGGGTGTTCAGGTTTGGTTTGCTTCTTGCCGAACCACCAAAGCTTCACATTGTAAATCAATTTCAGTCTATCACCCTTGATTCTCTCCCCTCCCCTGTGGATATTAGGTTCCTCATCTCTAATCTGAATATGGACATTCTGTTTGGAAACCAAATGGTTATTTAGGTTTCTTTATGCTGCTCAGTATTTCTCATGCTCTGTAGTTCTACTGTAATGAGCCAGAGCACAACCACAGTATATACAATCCTACTGCATTTCATCTGAATAACTGAAATCTTTTTTTTATTCTTTGTTTTTTCCCTTAAATTTTTAATGTCTGCTAGTATATAATTAAGGGCTTATTGCAGCAAATTCATAAACCCTGCAGCACACAAACAGTGGCCAAGGACTCGCTGGGTTTTTTTGTAATTACAGTCCAAATCTTACCCTGTTTTTATTCAAATGTTTGTTAGAAGTATGTTTTCTAATCGTGGAAATTTATCTCACTGAAGATTTTAATATGACTGAACTTTCTAGAAATGTAATTAGGCTTTTCATTTTCTTTCTTATGTAAATAAAACACTATTAAATTTCATGCGTGTTTAAGATAAACTGAGCTTTAATAGCAAGTAATGTTCTTGGTGTGTTTTCTGTCCTACTTTCCTTACCACGATCATTACATTTCTTTTCAGACTCACTCACTTCAGTGACAGCTGTGAATTTGCTTACCAACCAGGAGATTCCTGTAGTCATCTCAGCAAAAAACAATTTTGAGAACTATCTCGATACTAAAATCGGTACGTGAGATTTAACCTATAAATGAACCAGCACAGTTTTCAGTTGCTGTCTTGGAGCACCAGATACTGTTGCATCAAGTCTTTGAACACAGTGGCTCTCTCCTGGACTTGGGAATCCTGTTCTTCATTACTGTTCTTCACTAGGGAAGAAGGAGGGGAAAATTAGCTATGTGGAATCTGTCTGGGGGAGAGATTTACAGGATGATAAATTTTAATGGCAGTATTATAAAATTAGCACACTTAATAAGCTAAATTTGAAAATCTGCATATCTTAAGGTGATTGATTGCATACAGTACATGTGTATTTGGCTGACTCTGCCATCCTTAATCAAAACAGATCTATGCCATCATTTCATATAAGCATTTTGCAGACAACCCAAACTTCTAGCTTGTTTTTTTCTTACAGAGAAACGTTTAAGACAGTGAATGTATGAAACTTGCAAGGTTGACTTCTATCTGATAATACTTGTCTTGAAAACAATAAAATAAATGAGAACAAATAATAATTCTGTTCAGGTAGACTTGGACAGTTATCATGGACCCTTTATCTTGAAAGGAAGTTTTCTCATGATTTAGGTTTGAGTATCTGTCAGTGGAAGGGGAGGGACAATGGGCATTGCTAGAGGATCTTCTCTATTGCCTGGAGTCACCTTCTCTTCTGAAAGTCATCCTGTGAAGCAGCTTGTCTTACTCCTTCCTTGTAGGAGGAGCCTAGCCCCTCAACTTAGGCAGTTAAGTATGGTGAGATGATGTGACTGTAGTTCTAAGTAAAATTAGAAACTGGGCTAACTTTTAAAAATTATCTCCATTTTAATTGGCAAAGTAGCACCATCCAAGACATTTGTTTGCTGTTGTGTTTTGCTGTGGTTTCATCTCAGTTGCAGTGGGTAGGCAATGATCTGTTTCAGCCCTTATAGGAAATAGTCTCTTATCTCTTCTTCCCCATTTCGACTGCATCCTTATCCCTTAAACCACTGTTGGCTGCTCCTGCACAACTGGACTGCGTAAAACCAGCTGACACTGCAAAAATGTCTTGGATGACCCTCACAAAGCTGATAGAAATTACTCATTTGTGTGCTCTACCTTACTGAGAACATGCTTGCACCTTACACTTTAGGAATGGATCTGGTTTTGAGAACCAGAACCTCTGCTCATGTAAAAGAAGCCAAATAATTGAGATACCTAATCACATTTTTCATTAAAAACTTCCAGCTTGTACACTGGCACATACCATGGCCTCATGTCTGTTGGAAATAGTCCAGTTCTTCTTGCGAAGTGCTGGGTGCCAGCTGTTGAGCTTTGCGAATGTACATTAATAGCAGCATCTTTTCAAAAGACTGAACACCAAAAAGTGGGGCCCACTTTTTTTTTCCATTTCTAGAGCATATTGTGAAGCCACCTGTTGCAGGCTGCGAGGCTCCCTGACAAATTAAGATACATAAGTTATTCTATAATAAGGCCTTGAAATGGCAAGAGTGTACATCTGCTGGAAAGATAAAATAGCGAGTCTGTATTTTGCTTGTTACTTGTCACAGGGAAGTTTTCCTTGGTTTTCTGTAGTTGTCCACTTCCAAACTCCCTATATTGATAGAATTAATGTATAGCAGCCGTGTCATTGTCTGAATGAAAATGGTTGTTAAACTGGGTTTGAGTGAAGTGGTTTGTGCTCAGCAGTATTGGGAGAGCTTTTGTCTGAAGCTTTCCCCAACCTTATGTCGGCGCCAGCTTGTTCAAATAAGTTTCTTCTCCTTTTAAAGATGACAGCAGTTGGGCAAGATTCTTCACAATACTAAATAAATAATCACTGAAAGGAAAAAAATATGCAGAAAGATGCATCTCCCTGTGGAAATAATAAATTTGTTAGCATCTCAATGTTATTTTGAATATAAATTACATGGTGATAATAAAGTGAAGAAATTTCTTACCTCACCCTGAAAGGCAGTCCTCCAAAGTAGGACAAAGTGTCGTTCAAAGTACATGCAGCAAAATTGGAGGGAGGATGTCATCATCTATTAATATGAATAAGAAATATTTAAAGGTACTCTGTCATTTTATGGCACTGGTAAATTGCTATAATAAAAAGAAATTACGTGGTTTAGAAGAGGAACTCATATTCAAGGCGTGTGGCTGACCCAAGTAATGAGATGCAAAGGGAAGGAGAGCATCAGGGACTTCTGTAACTGACCTGAGCAACAGGTGAAGTTCGGAGTTCTATTCCAAATAGAAAAGTGATGTTATTTGAAATGTTTTCCTGAGATTATAAACAAATCATATCCTTCATAAAGGGTTGAAGGGAATGTTAGAGACTGTTGTGTTGTAGTACATTTTAATACGCTATGAAATTAGAACGAGATTAAATTTACTGTTGAAACAAGAGCATTATTTAGGCTGTTTGTTTAGTATTTGCAAATTTGTATTAGCAAATAGAATTTAAATTTGTCATATCGAAATATATGTTAGATATGTTTTATGTGTTATATATAATATTAATAGATATACAATTATAAATACATGGTATGTTTAGATAACAATTGTATTGAAATGCTTATTATTTATCCAAATTTTTTAGCTTTGCATTTATACTTTTTCTGAAGTATCTAATTTTCAGCTATTTCTGCGGCAAGACATTGATTAATACTTGGATTTCAAAGAAACTGAGAAAATGGGTTTGTAATTATTGTTGCTTGGATTTCACTGCTTAAAGAACATGAATCATTTTTATTTTCTTAGATTTTTAAGCCCCTTTGGGCCAACATAAGAGAGTATCATAGAAATGAAATGTTTTATCCTCAGTTTGACAATTGATATCCATGCTAGTAAACCCCAGAGCTAATTTTTAATTGTTTTTACTCTCCCCTCCCCCAGGAATACCTAATACAAGTGCAGAGGACGCTGCAGTAGCTAAGAATCTGGGCATTTCTTTCACTGAAGTCATTGAAACATTGCCAAATGGTTTGGAGAAAATTATTAATTCTGGGGAGGTGTGTATACAAGTATGGAGTTCTTTCCAACTCACAATAACAATGCAAACTAAATCTCTTTTCTCAAGAGTGCCAAATAATTTCTACATTTAAAGGCTTTTTTTTTTTTTAAATCAAGCCAGGCTTATGCTACCAGATTTCTAGGAATAATTTAATGAAGGAAACACGTTTGCACTTCTGTAGCAATAAAATGAGGCTTTTTTCTTTTTGTGTTGGAGAAGTAGCTACAGTATCAGTCTGAGTTTTCTAAAGGAAGCTGAATAATTGATCCTCTGTTAAAAGTTGATTCTTATTTCACCATTTCAAGACATTTTTAAGCTACAGAGTAATATATTAGTCCTCTTTCAACATATTATTGAAATCTGGTGTAAGCCTTTCTGGTAACATAGCTGCCTGAAGTGACATCAAAATCTTACCTTTAAATATAAAACATATATACTGTTATGGCTCTTGGAAAAAATGCATTTGATAGCAGACTCGAAGCTCATATCCTGTTACATGACAGGTAGGGTCTGAGTGGGTAAGATGTATCTGGAAGCAAGCCCAAATGAGTTGGACCAGAAAGCAAGCTGTTTCACCATCCACCTCAGTGGATGAAAAGCCCAAATGAGTTGGACCAGAAAGCAAGCTGTTTCACCTCAGTCTCCACCTTGCATTAGTGACATTCTGGAAGTTTCAGCACACAGCAGTTGATTAAAATATCAGCCAGTAAATGCAGATATCAGCCAGTAAAAGCTGAAGAAGTCTACAGGGCTCTTTCTAAGCCTTGTTCTGCTCAGGCCATCAAGAACATTACCCTTTGATTAAGGGAGTTTAAATTAATCAAGTAACTGGTATGTGAAGAGTCTCTCTGATAGAAGGACGTTAAGCAGCAGGAAGGGGAAGGTTAATATGAAGCTTATGAACTTTGACTCTCAGAAATGGCATTTGCGACTTTTTTGTCTGTTCTTGCATTTTCACTGACAGCAAACTTACATTTTTCTTTCTTTTTCTGCCCATCTTTGTTGTTTGGGTTTTTTTTTTTAATCAGATCACAGGCATGACTCGTCAGGAGGCTTTAGAAGTTATTACCCAGCAGGCCAAAAGTAAAGGGATAGGTGGAGACCTAACGAGCGACAAATTAAAAGACTGGTTAATATCGCGACAGCGGTACTGGGGAACGCCTATTCCTATCGTTCACTGCAGGACATGTGGCCCTGTCCCTGTGCCTTACGAAGAGCTACCTGTGGT
The DNA here is from genome assembly GCA_027925045.1 of Hypotaenidia okinawae. NCBI lineage: Eukaryota > Metazoa > Chordata > Aves > Gruiformes > Rallidae > Hypotaenidia > Hypotaenidia okinawae. The sequence goes on along the minus strand of BSDF01000002.1, from coordinate 48,134,306 downwards.
GCTGCCCAATGTCACCACCTTCACAGGAAAGGGAGCCTCACCTTTAGAAGATGCTTCAGAATGGGTGAAATGCTCCTGTCCGAGGTAAGCCAGTGGCACATTTACTGCAGGCTGGGAAAGACTGCTTCGTACCTGCCTGGCTCTTGTGCTCTTAGCTCTGTAAGTGTTGACAGCTGACCAGTCTGGGCTAGGATGCTGCTCCAGAAATGATGTTTAGTCTGACCTAGCACAGGGTATTTTTCTCCCTTTTTTCAACATGGACACCCACTGCTATTTCTTCATAAACAAGCTGAAGCAAAGCTCCCTGTTTTTAAATCAAAGGGAGGGAAAAAAAAGGGAAGAGATAATTATTTTCTCCCTGCCTTCCATTTCCTAACAGTATTTCTCCCATCATTTACTACAGGAACTTTCATTATCTTTGACCAGCAGAGTTCATATAAAGCTTATAATGATTATAAATTTTTTTTTCCTTTTGTTAAAGTAGCTAACTTTGTGTTCATTTTCCTAGCATTAGTCCGACACTAAAGTGTTTCCTCAGCTACATAACTCTTTATCATGGAGAATCACATTCACTGTTTATTAGAGATGACAGCATGTAATTCAGATTGAAGGAGATATTAAGTGTGTATATATATATATTGTCAGGGTTGTAATCTTTATTGTTCATAGTCCAACTGTTTAAGAAATAAAGGAGACTAAATTAAGCAGAGAGAGCTATGTCATGAAAATTGGTTTTCTAATCTTGAGGGCTACTTAGATATTCTGTACACTGGAGTTTGCAAACAGGGTCCGCAGAGGAACTGGTAGAACATGACTTATCCCTGAGAAGTTTTCCATCAGCAGTGTGAGGCAGTGCTGCTGCCAACAGGCTGAGCAAATGGGAAGTACACTATCAGGCTGCCAGGCAGGGGAGTCAGATACAGAGCTCTCATTGATAATGTGGCACTTTCATAACCTTTCCCTTTATTTTAACCTTTGCAGGGCAGAGTATCAGTGTGGTTTTGGTTTCAGATTAGGTAGTTTACACACAGCAGTTCTCTGGGAATGTGTATTTTGACCTTTGTCAATAACATGTATTTTATATAAAACACATATTCACTTCCATGTTTCTGTATAGAAAATTTCTTCTCAGATACACCTATTTAAATTACACACAGTAGTGTGTTTTGAAGCATGACTCTTGCAGGGAAGCCTTATTAAATAAGATCCACAGGTTTAGTAAAATCCCCAGATATACCTTGGTCTGCAATTCCTAATTTCAACTGAAAAAATATCCCAATGTGACTAAAAGTCACTGTCTGTTCTCCTGGCTCCCTCCTGACCTTAATTCAAAAATTATTATGTTGTTTACCAGGCGGCAATGTACTTTTGATATCCTCATGGTTTCTGGATAGTTACTGTGTCTGCCCTACTTTGAAGTTAATCAAGGGCATTTGTTTAATCTGAAATAAAGGTGTACAGGATTGGTTTCTTAGCCTAAAATGTGATGGTTTGCTGAAAGGAACTCTTTTTATTTTTAATTTTCACCTTTTTTTGCTTCTTAATTCTCACCTTTTTGGCAGCTATCTTCAGTATTGCTCACCATATGTCTGTTACAGTTTCAAATCCTTTGTGAAATCTTCCTTTGCTTTCCTTGTTCTGCAAAGCTACACAGTCCCTTCCTTTAGTCTTCCTCTCCAGTAATACTGTTTTTTTCATTAGTTGCAATTAATATCTAGAATTAATAAGTAAAACAAGATGGAAAGATAGAAAAATGTGTATTTGAGAGCCAATAATGTAAGCAGTCATAAATGGGAGTAGATGCCTGAGTTATTAATCGATACACAAGTCCAGGTAATCACGTTAGTTGTCTGAAGATTGTCTAATGAGATTACAGAATTGTGCCTGTTGTAGAAATTTTGAAAAATGTCCTTGCTGTCTGTGTCTTAGTGAGCCATGTCTGTTCAGAGTACAGGCAGCATCAGAGGCACGAAGCAGACAGAATCATAGTTCGATGACTGCAAAGTGTTCTTGCTTTTAACTGACAAGCCATTCTGTTTCAGTGTAATACAGGGTTATTTTTCATTCGCCGAGTCTCAGCTGGTACATACAAGTTAATAAAATTCTATATTATAAAAGAAGTTAGAAGTAACATTTCTGTACCACATTATTCCTATTGAAAGAAAAACTTGCTGGTAGAGAAGGACCCGGGGCAGAGATGAGGAGAAACATTAAGTGGTGTTACCCTCCGAAACCTGCCTCGGCAAGCCAAGCTGAAATATCAGGCAGATAGGCAGATCCATGTTGCAGCTCCCTCATCCAGCTTCACCACAGACTAAATGTGCAGCTAGAAAATATTAAATAGCCAGTGCACATTTTATGTGTATTTATTACACATACATATATGTAAATTTACATACATTTATAAATTGCATACGGTTGTTACATATAGTCAGTGGTATTTCCATGCTGCAAGTATGTCACAGGTTGCAGAGTTTTATTTATATTAGAATAATCCCATTGTTTTAACAGAGTTTTAAAAGGGGTTTTTTTGCAACTAATGAGAGTTTATTAAATGTGATCCTTGGCCACTAAAACAAATCATTTACTCTAAGGCAGAAAGTAGCAGAAAGTAACCTGAGCTTCTAAAATGTATTTGAAAAGTGTTTCTCAGGGCTGCCAATATAAAACTCCAGGCAAAAATTCATTTGCCCTAATCACATATTAAAATTGTGCTACAACATCTGAAAGAGATTTGCTACATCTCAGTGAAAGCTGAAATTAAACTAAGTTTATTTTTTCTAGAGATGATAAATGGAATCTGCAAAGACCTTTTTATACTGACAATTGGCGAGGCAACCACTGCTCCCACTGCTGAATGGCTCTAAGATGATTTCTGTGCTGGTACCTAATGAGAGTGATATATATTCAGTACCTATAAAGTTTATGGCCAAATGCACTTGTCTGTGCTTTGAGATTTTCTTTGTTGTTTGTTGGGGGGAGTGTCTTTTAAAATGGCAATCCTAAAATATCCCAGAAACATAAGACTGAGAAGGTTGTCCATTGCAGTGCATTCTTCTGCTATTGTTTGACATTATAGCTGCTCAGGCTTCTTTTTGCTTTGTGTTTATTTTGGTTTGGGAAGGAAAGTGGGCCCTGTTAGTAAGTGTTGGACTTTTTTGGGACATGTCACTGTTCAGACCCCTTCAGTTTTCAATCAGAATGTCTTTGAGACCTCGCTGTACACACTTGTGGGTTTTTTCCAAGCTTGTCACTTACCTAAAAATTGTCCTCTTGTCCATCTCCCTTGCTCAGGTGTAAGGCAGCAGCACGGCGGGAAGTCGATACCATGGACACATTTGTTGATTCCGCGTGGTACTACCTGAGGTACACTGACCCTCGCAACACGGACAGGTGAGGGCTGCAGGTGCTGGCCTGCTGGGTGGATGAGCCCACTGAAGGGACCAGAGCAGAAGGAAGCAGCCAGACTCTCTGGTGCTTCTAGCTTCTGTCTTTGCAGACAGCAACGTGAACCGCTGTGCTGCCCTGATTTTGTGCCCGTGCTGTGGCCTGAGTGCAGCACCGGGTGGACTAGGAATTGCTCTAGAAGTGTGGCATTTGGTTGCTCCGTGACAAGAGTTCTACAAGAGCAGGACGTGTAGACACAACCGTGTCTTCCATGAGCTGCAGGGGAACAGCCTGGCTACCGTGTTCTACGTAGTAGAGCTGTTCCCCTAATGCCTCTTTGGAAAAGCAGTGCTATCAGCAGTACTACCATGGTCTTCTCCAGGGGCTGCAGGAGAATCTGTGCCCCAGCACCTGGAGTGCCTCCTCCCCCTCCTTCTTCACTGACGTTGGTGTCTGCAGAGTTGTTCCTCTCACATACTCTCACTCCTCTCTCCAGCTGCTGTTGCACAGCAGGGTTTTTCCCCCGGCTTCATAACTGTTATCCCGGAGGTACTACCACTATCACTGATGGGTTCAGCCTTGGAGCCAGCTGGCATTGTCTCTCTCAGACATGGGGGAAGCTTCTAGCATCTTTTTACAGAAGCAGCCCCTGTAGCACCTCTTCTACCACCTTGCCACACAAAGCTAAAATGTTAGTGATGAATGCCATAAAGAATGGCAGCTTGCCCTGACTCTCTCTGAGACTGTGAGGAGTTGCATGGAGTAGAGCCTCCCTGGCAGTACACTGGGTGTTTCTGTGCTTTTCCACCAGTAAGAAGAGGAAGAGTCCAGCATAACATCCACCAGCCAGAGCATCACTCTCATTTCTCTCCTTTTGAATTCTGGTAACTCTCCTACTTCATCGTGCACAGACCTAAAGTGAAGAGGCACCACAGCAAGCTCCCGCTGTGTTGGCACTTTGGTTATATGCATAATTAATGAAAGGAGATTTTTTACATGCTGTTACATTAGTGACAGCAGTGTGGAGAGTGTGGGAAGATAGATGGTGTTATTTATCTGGTTTTCTGCTTCATAGTCCTCCTGTAGTAGTGTTGCTGATAGCACTGCTTTTCCAAAGAGGCATTAGGGGAACAGCTCTACTACGTAGCCTGAGGAAGACAGAAAGAATTGCTTTTTTAGATATTTATACAACATGTAGAGCTTTGGGGGAATTTATTTATTTGTTGTCCAGAGCGGTGTCTGGGTACATACTACTTTAATTTCACCCTAATTTTAATTATTTTCTAATGATATTGTGAATTTATTATTAATATTATTAAATTTTGCAGACTGCTTCCTCTCCAGTGACAGTTTAAAATATGTTTTTGTACACAGACAAGAGGGACTTTTCCAGAAGTTGAAAATTAAATTCTCAGCTGTAACATCCAGCTCTAACAGCTTGCTGGAGCTAAATCTATTTTACACTGAAACAACATTTTTATGGATTTCTGCACCAGACCACTACCTCCATTTGATTTATTTGGTTAGGCTTGTTTGGTTTTTTTTATCTAAGCTGCATATAGGTAGACCCTTTATTTCCTCAAGTCGTATTTTACAGGTCTAAAATTTGGGGGAATTACTCTGTTGATTTTGGAATGCTGTGAACAAGTTTGTTTTGATTTTTTTTTCCCACTTACAACATGAATCCCAGATCCACGACTTGCTTCTGGGCTCACTGGTGAAGAAAAAAAGTGTTGCTATTACAAAGGGAATACTCAAACGAGCTGACAAAACAAGTAAATTTGTTAGAACAGGGCCATAAAGCATACATTACAGAAGAACATACATACAAATGGCATTTTGAAGGCAGGAGCCCGTTGCAGGAGACATAACAATATTTGATGAAGCAGTAAGCAATGCTAAGAAACCATCCAGGTGACCTCCGGCGACACAGTAAATATGCTCTAAATGACAAATTTACTGGAAATCCATAGAGTATCCTACGGTTGGTGTACAATGACCCATCTGATTCTTCAACCTGTTTTCAAACCTTACAGTAAACGGCTTCATTGCCCCCTAATGGCAACAATGCAGAACTCCGATTTAAAAAAAATACCAACAGTTTTTGAGTGGTCATATCTTTTGCCTATAATCTGTTTGTATGTAAAACTTGATAAATGCTTAAAAATGTGAAGGCCAGCTGCAGAGTATTTATGGAAAAAAAAAACCATTTCTAGAGAAAGCTAATATTTTCATCCCTTTCTCAGGTAAAGGGTGGAAAATCTTAGTTGCTTCCCTATAATATATGAAAATCATATAAATATTATTTGTGTGGATCTGCTTTCAGAGGCGATTAAAATTTATTTCTGTAACTTGCTAAGCAAATTATGAATCTTCTTAAAAATTCAATAGATCTGACAGCAAAATAAAAGGTTTATTTCACAGGTCTAACTTTCAGTATATAGTGGCATCCAGTTGAGTATGACAAGCTAATTTAGTAGAGCCGATCTTTCTTTTTTTTTAACTTTGTATTTTTTTTCTATACTCTTGGTTTTTTTCAGGCCCTTTAATAGTGACTTAGCAGACTACTGGATGCCTGTGGATTTGTACATCGGGGGAAAGGAGCATGCAGTTATGCACTTATTCTATGCGAGGTTTTTCAGCCATTTTTGCTATAACCTAAAGATGACGAAGCACAAGTAAGCCTTAGATATATATTTATATATTCCTATTAAAATCTTTCCTGTTTCATTTGAGCAGCAAGAGTGATAGCAGCCATTGTTATGATAGCAGAACTTTACATTGAATAAGGCTCGAATTTTCGTGCATGTCTGTCTTGGGTGGTACTTGGTTTCTCATGGTCAGTGGGACGCTTTGTATGCATGCATACACAGCTTTTTTATTACATGTGAGCATTAGCTGGCTCAGAGCAAGTGATACAGTGTTGCTGCAGGTTTTTCAGCCTGCAAAAGCTTGCATAAACTAGTAACTTCAGGCATTCTGAGTGGCGCTGTTATTTTAAATTAGGTAACTTCATGCACAGTAATACCATCAATTTCAGTGGGACCATGCCCATGTAGGAAAATAAACACTCCTGTAATTCACTGCAGTACTGGAGCTGGACAGTGCAAAATGGTTCTTAATAAGCAAAAGCAGTAAATGTCTCTGCTGTCAATTTATTTATTCTTTAATGACTTTATATAATTACTTTTAACTACTCTTTTTGCTGATGCTGCTGTAGACTAATTCACTGTTCTTTTCTTTGGTTAGAAGTCAAGTTTGAGGCAGGAAGGTGAGTCATCTGACATTCTATTCTTTGCCCTCTCAGATTCCCAGTTTGGTGCCCCCATTTCCACTGTAATTCTGCTCTTTTTTTTTTTTTACCCTAAATGCCATCAGAGGAATGCCTCAACAGGGAGGCTCCATATGGCTGTCAGAATAGTGAAACACTACCCCATGCTCTGTCCAGTTCTCCCATCAGCAGAGACGTTTAAATAGATTGAGTCAAAATGAGTGATCCCGTGGGAAAAACTGCTCAGCAGTTTCTCAGCTGGCAACTCATGTGCATTCATTCTTTACTAGTACCCACTCTAAACATCTGATGTAAAAGAGGAATCTACATGTACACAGCACTAAACTTGTGAATGCAGCAGTTTTTTTTCCAAAACTAGAATGTAAGTAGCTGTGCAGCAGAAAAAGATGGGCTAGTTAGTGGAGCTAGCGGAATAGTTCTCCAAGTTGTTTCAGAATCTTTTGGTGACAACAGGCAGTGCATTTTAATCACTCATTCTTGCCTTGCAGAACAGTCTGCAGTGAAAGCTGTATTTGAGATTTTGTGTGTGGATGATTTGTGTGTCTGTGTTTCACGCTGTTTGCAGCTTGCACAGCTGCAGCACAAAGGCTGTTCCTTCTCTGAGGGAGCGGGCCTCTCAAAGCAGATGCTTTCTGTCAGAGACATTGTTCCTTTAAGCAAAGAATTTCAGAGCTTTTCCTTGCAAGCAATTTCAGGCTTATCAGTTCTACAAAAGACTTTACAGTCCTATCTAACAGCCATCTCGTGGAGCAGTAACACGCAGCAGCAAAATGTTCTTTTGCCAGTTAAATTCTTCCACCTCCCAAAACATTTACCTATGGTGGCTGAAGTATTGTCACTGTAATCTGTCAGCACAAGGAAGGAGACATTGGCTTGCATAGTAAGTGGTCCATAGTAGTGTGCAAGAAAACGAGGAGGCATGAAAAGAAGACAGTTTGGATCAAAAGGGGGCTCCTGAATGAGTTCAAGCACTAAAAGAGGTGCATGGAAAGTGGAAGAAAGGATGCACTAACACTGGAGAAATGTGGAATCATTAGCTGGGTAGGCAGAGTGGAATTAAGAATGGCCAAAGCTCATCTAAAATTGAAACTGGTGAAGGCAGTAAGAAGGGCTTCTTCAGGTACATTGACAAGAACATTAGGGAAAATGTTGGCCTGACACAAAATCAGACAAAGACCCTAGTAACAAAAACCAGTTTTTGCCTTGGCCTTTGCTGTCAGGGTCTGGTAGGAGAGTTTGACATACTAGCCACTCTGTAGGGTAGGACTGAGTTAGGTATCACTTACACCAGACCCTTACAAGTCCATGGCATCAAATGGGATGTATCCAAGTGTGCTGAGGGAGCTGGCCTTTACCATTGTGCGGCTGCTGTCTTATTTTTTTTTGAAAGCTCATGATGATCAATGAATGCTTCTGTTGACTGGAGAAAGGCAGATGCAAAACTCATCTTCAGGAACAGACAAGGAAGACAATCCAAAGTACTTGTAGCCTAGTCAGCCTCACATTTGTCCCCAAGGATATTTTAAAGGAAATAATCCTGGAAGTAATTTTTAGGCACATGAAAGACAAGGTGAGCAGGTTACCCACAGAAACAGACAGGGCTGTGCGCTTTAGAGGTCCTGATGAACACCAAGTTAGACATGAGTCAGTGGTAGGCATGACAGTATACTGCACTGCGTCTTAGCAGAACATGTCCAGCTTTGCTTATCTCTGCTGGACACTCAGGAAGGCGCATCAAGAAAGTTGTGTCCAGTTTTGAGGCCTGCCAAGTCTGAGGGACATTATTAAATTTAAGAGGATCTAGTGGAAGGACACCAAGATAGTCAGGGGCTGTGGAGCATATATCGGACAAGGAGAGGCTGAGGGAGTTGTGCATGTTCACCGTGGAGAAAAGAAGGCTAAGGAGAGAATGTAGTTGCAGTCTATTGCTACCTAAAAGAGGATTATAAAGGAGACTTTTCTCAGAGATGTACAGAGAAAGAAAATGTAACAGTGACAGATGGCAGCAAAGTCCTCTTAAATGAAAAAAATGCTCAGGAAGCACTGACTGCCTAGTGAGAATAGTAGAGAAAATCAAAGTTGCTTTCACAGAATCACAGAACATTAGGAGTTGGAGAGACCATCTAGTCCACTCCCCTGCCAGAGCAGGATCACCTAGACTACATCACACAGGAACGCACCCAGGCAGGTTTTGAATGTCTCCAGAGAAGGAGACTCCACAACCTCTCTGAGCAGTCTGTGCCAGTGCTCCCTCACTTGCAAATACCTTCTACTTTCTGTAGACTGTGGAAAATTCCTTGGAGGCCAGATACAATCTCAAGAACTGTTGCACATGTGAAGATGCATTACAGCATTGCCCCATGGTCCTGCTGTATGTACGGCTTATACATGTCTTCAGACTGCAAGATGACTGTTAGAAATTCATCATCAAATGCAAAAACGCTTGCTGTAGCTCTGCACACTTAAAGCATTGCATTCTTTTGGGTCATGAAGTCAAATTAGGATTTTGTTTTGATAAGTAAATCTCAAGTCTTTTATGATTTTTACCACGTCTTAAATATGTTTTAGCTTTGGTCAGAAGCCACTTTTTCTCAGTCTTCTGTTAGGACTGCTCAAGGGCTGGCCTGAGAGTTCTGAAAAGGGCGATTAGAAACAACAAACTTTTGTTAAGAAGCTTGAAGACATGGTGCTGAAGGCCACAGCTCTGAGGGAAAACATTAAAATGTTAAAAAACACTGCCCTCTTGTGCATTTCCAGTCTTTCTCTAGTAGCTTAGGTCTTGTTCACTGATCAGATTAGTAAAGCTCTGCCACATCTCTGTTAATAATAGTGCCACAGCCATTTAAAGTGTTACCAAGTATTCTGGCAAGTTTTTATGATCCCCCTGTTAATCCGTAGGGATTTTTATTTTGAGGGGTTTTCTTTGTGGAATATTTTCATTGTTTGGCCCCTATCTTCTAACTTGCAAATCTGTTGAAATATTTTCTGATAGTCTTTAACTCTGTACTGATGCCTGTTAGTATCATAATGAAGTTGAAGCCAGAAGTTTAAAATGTCATTGTTTAGATTCTCAAAGCAATCTTTCCAAACACGATGTACGTTACTACAACAGAAGCATAGGCCACCCATTTACAAACGTCACACAAGCTTTTCTAGAAAAAGTGCAATGCTCATAAGCATCTAAAATTTTAAAGGTCCCAATATGGTTTAAATACCCCCTGAAGATGGGGCATGATCTTTTACTTATAATTTTTTTAAATGCATTGAACCAGAGATGGTGGCAAATGCTGTTCATTTCCTCGGTAACGGCAAGGCAGAATAAATAGCACCCTCTGGGTATTGGTACATGTGACAACAGATTAAGCCCAAATTGATGTCATTTTGTTCTAGCAATCTGGTCTGTAAAGTGCATCGGTGCTGGAATTAATTCAGAAGCCAGTCAGCCCTCCCAGCTGTGGCCACCACTGGGACAGGGGCCAGGTAGGCAGCTGGGGCCAGCAGCCTCCTCATCCCTTTCAGCTTAATCCACGAACACACTCAGTTACACCTGCTCAACAGTGTCAGTACAAGTTACAGAGAATTTGGCTCTTCCCTAGACTTCAGTAATCCGCTCTGTCTGGTGAATAATTGGAAATGGAGTTGAGCACACTGTCTCTGAAGGATTACAAAGCAACAGAAGACTTTACTGTTGCCCTGAAGTCAGCAGATTTGACTGTGAGAGCAAATCCGTTGATGAAGAACGGCACTGTTTTTATGCAGCTGCATTGCAGAATAAACTATGTGTGGCACAAATAGCTTATTCTGTAAGGGAAGGGTGTTGGAGCTTTCATCAGGGACTTTATCACTCAGCTATCGACTGTACAAAATCTGAGTGTTCAATATTGTTTGGTCTTTTTTCTGCCTAAAATGATCAGCTCCCACATCCCCCAGTGGCTTCCGGCTTTCTACAGATTGCCAGATTGTTACCAATATCACTAACTATGCATTTCACAAGCACCTGAATTCAGCTGACAGTGACTGACCAAGATCTTGTCTTGACTATATGGCACAGCACTGGGCTCTCTCAGCCTTTCCAGAAGCAGTAGAATGAAAATGCAGTGAGTTCCCTTGCTAGATCTGTCCCTTCTTCTGAGTCCACTGTTCATCACTGTTGAAGTACTCTACATAGTCCTTCCAGCCAAGTCATTTGTAATTGGGTTGAAAGTCTCACTAGTCACTGTGCACGGAGCAGAGCAAGGAGCCTGAGGACATGGCCCTGAGCAGGAGTTCCTGACTTGTCAGTCACGCTTGTTCTCCACCCATTACATGCTCCTATATTGAGAGATGGGTGAATCATATAAGTTAACCTGTATATCAACATTACTGAAAGGAGAAAGATTGATTACGCGCTTCATGGCTAGCACAGCTGGTCCTTCTTGGGGGTGACTTCACAGGTGGGGTCCTGTCTGATGTACAACACGATCATAAGCGGTGCACAGCTAAGGCCACAGTGCCCATTGCTCCAGCTTGGGCACAAACACATAGGTGGGTGAAGGTGTATCCTGCTCCAGCTTCCTTACAACTTGAAATGTGATCAAGCATTCAAAGAAACTCAAGGCACCTCTTCGCTTTCTGTACCAGAATCGCCTGTGTGCCTGAACACAGCTGACTTTCAGCTGTGCTCAGTGGGGTGGCTCAGGAAGGATGTGTGACACCAGGCCGCGAGTGAGTGCTGCCGTGTTTCGATCGGGATTGCACCGCACCTGATGTGCTGTGGCGTCTCTGCAGTCCCCTTCCTCAGGCAAGAAACACAAGGCTTTCCTCAAAGGGGATTTAATAATGCAAATCAAAGTGTAACTTTATATATGGCCATAAGATGGAGCCACCACAACACTGGCGAAATCACTGCACATCAGGAGGAATTCAGCACAGGGCACGATTTGTTTCTGAGCCCTGTGTTTATTAGACAGGCTCTGGTTTTCTCATTTTGGGCATGTCTCCATTCTCCTGCAGTCTCCCACTAGGAAGCCACGGGGTATTTTTTCCCCATACTTGGTAATGTATTTTGTGTTGCATTTTTGTAGCCTCTGTCAGCATAAACAAAAATAGGAAATGCTCATCCCTGTGTTCAGCTTTTAATAACTTGGTGTATGATCTGAACTCACTCCCTGTCATTAAAAATAAGTGTTCCTTGAAAAATCACTTCCAGTGAAGAGCCCCATCTGATGGGGATGTTTTGGCTACCTCATTAGCTTTATTTTAGATAGCAGCAAGTGTAGCTATTTTAATGACTGAGAACTTAAACAGACTGAAGTACTAAATGATAGAGAGGAAAGTTCTTTCTGGTTTTCATTGGTGTGATGTCTTCATTTTGTAGAAGGAACTTACTCTGAACAGTTACCTCATGAAGATTGTTTCTACCGTTTGCTGACAATAGTATTACAAGGTTTTTGTTCCAAATTTTCATCTCCTAATTCATTTGGATAATTCGAGATAAGTATTTGATAGTTTAGGTAGTTATTGACTCCTATTTTTATCATAGAATCATGGAATGGTTTGGGCTGGAAGGGACCTTAAAGATCATCAAGATCCAAAGCCCCTGCCGCAGGCGGGGACACCCTCTACTAGACCAGGCTGCCCAGAGCCCCATCCAACCTGGCTTTGAACACCTCCAGGGAGGGGCAGCCACAGCTTCTCTGGGCAACCTGTGCCAGGGCCTCACCACAAATATTTCTCACACAAGAGTATTTTTAGAATACTTTTTATGGTTTTTACTGTTTAAACTTAACCTCAGTTCTCATCTCCTTAAATTCCTTTATTTCTAAACAACAGGATTTTTCAGGCAAACCGAAATAATTGTGTAGAAATTATTTATAGAGATACTTGAATTGCTACTCCACATTTTTGATAAAACCAGGTGGCACGGGGGGTGTAGTGCTGCTCGGTGGCTGAATGATAGGCTGCTATGTGCCTGTACTTGCACAATATTTAGAAGTATACAAAATATGAAAAGAAGGAAACTCATGTTCAAACATGAATATGTTAAAGGTAAAGTATGAAGACTGTCACTTCCTCTCAGTTTAAGGTTTTTCTTTCAAATATCTCATTACTTCAGAGTCATCAGAAGGGTTTAAAGACTAGTATATGGAAGAGATCTGCTTAAATGCATTAAAATATGTATAATTTTCATATCATTTAATAGTAATTTAACTATATTATTAAATAAATTACTGTGGTTTAAATCACAAGATAAATTGTCATATATTTCCTAATAATGTAAAGTACTTAACTCCTTACAAGAGAGCAGTGTTCTGGGTTATGACTTTTCTCTACATGAGAAGTAAAATGTGGAAGTCTTTCTAGTATTCTTTAGATGGATTTATTCCAGCTTTTTGAAAAATATACAAATTGAAATAATGCATCCTTTTTACATGAGTTTTTTGGTAGATAACGGGGCTTTGTTAGGTGGAACTGTGGAGGATTCAGCTGGCTTAATGCTGAGAACACGTGTGAGCATTAGGAGATGCAAGTCAGTAGTAACCAGCACTGATGAGCACGTCCTCAAAGATGATGGTCACCAATGTCTCTGTGTCAGAGGAAGCCATGAGAAGACTCCCCAGACTGTGTAGGCCTTCTGGGTCTCACTCCATACCTCCTCCCTGGCCCCTACTGTTCTTGGGGTTTCTGTTAGAACTGCCTTACTTTCCTGGTCTACTCAGTGGGAACCAAAACCTCTAGAGATTAATTTTGGTTTGTCTTTTCAGTGAAAACAGCGCCAGGCCTCTGACTCAATGAATTAGAAGTGCAAAATCATTAAAGGAGGTGGCCCCAATGATGTATCTGCCCACCAGAGCAGTGTTTATGTAGATTTTATTTTGTACCAAGTGCACTACTGCCCTTAGCTTTGGGGCTTTTAAGGCTCTTCAGCTCTGTCATATACACATTTGCTGAGAGTTTACTCTTTCTGATGTAAATTTTGCTAGAAAAATAAAGTTTTAATGTTCAAGATGCTAAAAATTTGATCCATTGACATATGAACTTTCCAGCATCTCCATTTTTCTTCTGTACTTTTTTCTTACAGCTAGGTCTTCATGGCTGGTTCTGCAAAGGGAGGAGGCATGCGAGTGCTTATGTTAGTGAAACTATCTTCACTGTTTATAGAGAGGAATGTGCAGCGAGATTTTGATTTGTTCAAAATACTGTGCTCCTCAGAGAGAAGCTAGGACTAAATACGTGAAAGACAGTGAAAGGCCAGGTACTTGAATGCTTTTACACATGAGGATTTAGTGCGAAGCTAGTGAAATGGCACTGCTGGCCCAGAAACTTTTGTGTGTTATCCATATGCTAATTTGAAAAGTGGCATTAGAATAACTCGATACTGAACAGGATGCAAGAATGTGTGCAGAACACAAATAAATACTTACACTTGCCAGCCAGGCTCCATGAATAAATGCACAAAATACTCTTTCTAAGGTGACAACAATTTATGTATAGTCAACTTGAAATTCTTTTTCATTAAATAATTGTGCCTGGTTGGTTCAACACCTGAGACTTATCATAAAGTATGCTTTTAACAGCTCTTTTCAACAGACAGGTTTTGTTTTCCTTCCATCCTTAGGGAGCCTTTCCATAAACTCTTGGTTCAAGGTCTTATCAAGAATCAGACGTTCAGGCTAGCAACAACGGGCCAGTGTTTGAAGAGAGAGGAGGTTGATCTCACTGGTAAGAGAGACTGCATGGGAAAATCAGCATTGGTGCACCCAGAAAGTCACAGACTGCTTTGGTGTACAAGTAGTATCAGCGCTGGGAGAATTTGGAAGAGGAAATGAATCCATGTAATATTTAAACTGGAGAGCAACTTCTATGAGTTTTAGATTCATAGGCACTGCTGAATGTGCAGAGACCCTGCTAATCCAGCAGTTTTTAGTCACATCCAAACACAGAAACAGTGCTGTGGCATTTTTTTAGCTCCAGTATGGTTCAAAAGATCAGAAGTCAGTTATGTTAGGACGCTGCTCAGCATCTTGCTGAATGGAGCTAGTAGTCCCCAGCAAACAGGCAACCTACAGAAACATGATGGAAAAGCTAACACAGATGTTGGTGTATTCAGCAGACAGTGGGAATGTAAAAGATGTGTAGGGAAAAGTGCTGTTTCTCAAGTTCCATCCAGTGCCTTCACTGCATGGACTGGAGCAGCAGGTCCTGACTTGGGGACTTGTAAGAACAGGAGTGGTTTGGTTGTAGTTGCCTCCCTAGAGCACTCCTTTCAGGCAACCTTATTTTCACTGTTCTTCTCCTGCATGCAAACCCCATAAGTCAGTTAAAAACCAAACAAACCAACCACATATACCACTGTCTGCTCTCCTGTTTTCTTCCAAAAAAACTTGTGGTTTTTTGTAGCAGGTGGTTTTGCTCAGTACACCTTTACCAGTGTAAATGCCCCTTTCCATCTCTAAATTCATGCAAAAGAAAGCACGTTCTGGTTAGGATAATTTACTGCAATTTAAATCCATACAGCTGGTGTTTGTAAAAGCTACATGCAGGTCCCAGTTGTACCTATCTAGGAAGTTTTAAATGTCATCGTTACAACAATGCTTAAATCTCGGGCTATCAAAGTAGCACATAGGATGAGTGCCATATCCAGCTTCCAAATGGTAGAAGGAGATCTTCTGTCATGATGTAATGGAAGCATTGGGTTATTAGTTGTGTTAAAATATTAAAGTAGGAAAGATTTGGGAGGGAAGAGGGTGTTTTTCGTCTTTAAGCTGTTCACATGCAAAAAACTCCACAAGAAACAGTTTTCTTATGTTTAAGGAACAAAATTAATTGCTGGTACAAATGAGCAAAATTTGTTTTAATATTTTACATATATCTTTAATATTAAGGAACTGAACCAGTTCACCTAAAAACTGGTGAGAAGCTCCAAGTTGCATGGGAAAAAATGAGCAAATCTAAACACAATGGGATAGATCCTGAAGAATTAGTGAAAGAGTACGGCATTGACACCCTACGTCTTTACATTCTGTTTGCTGCTCCTCCAGAACAAGATATTTTGTGGGATACTAAAAGTAAGTTGGATTGTTTCTGTTGTTTGTTTTGTTGTGGGGTTTTTTCCTTAGTGTGTTAGCTCTGCAAACTCAAAGCATCTATGAAGAGCACTTAAGTAGTATTCTCTTCTTCAAACTTCGACCTCATTCTCCTATTTTTTATTAGCTACAGCTGATTGACTGAAACTGATTATTTTAAGGCTTTTTTTCCATTATAAGCTGATTTTTTTAGTTATATCAGATTACAGATCAAAGTGAAATATTATTTCTATTTCTTTATGCCATGTATGCCGTGGCTTTTGTAATTTGGACTATGAAATACTTCTTGGAAGAATCTCATTAGAAAATAATCAGAGTGGCTAGTAACTAGTATTTGTACACACATGGCATTTTAATGAGCTTATTTCTTGAATAAGTTAAGATTTACCCTCCTACGCACTTATTTACTGCCATCACACAATTTGTCACACTGACAGATCTTAATTTCTTTTTATCTACTGTGGTTCATGTATTTTAATGTAGTCTTATGACTACATTTACATCTAGCCCTCTTGTTGCATAAGGCTTTAATAAAACACCCCATGCCTGGTTTAAAAAGCTGGACTACTTCATTCCTTCTTGTGTTAGTTTCTTGCTGCTCAGTTCAGCCTGCACTTTGTTTCAGTTGGTGTCTGTCACCTTCACGTTCCTATGTGATCATTTATATGTTATTGCACTATGGTATGTACTGGAGGAGTGGGGTTTATGACACTCCTCAGTTGGCTTACTGTCACCATCTCATCACAACAGTACAGAAAACGTCTCTTCAAAAAAGATAATGACTTGGAATCAGGCTTTAGCTCCTGCATCCCTTACATAGTTCTCTCTGAAGCAGCTAATTTAGTCATGCACAGTCTTTTTGCCATGTTTTTCCATCTTGAAAATGGAATAATGAAATCAGTGTGAGAATCATGGCTACAGAATAGTAATGTATACTAGAGCTTGGTCATTCAACATGCTTTTTAAGAAAGCTAAGCACATGAAGGTATAATGACAGCAAAAATGCCTTTAGTCATTCATACCACCCTGTTTACCACTTGAGAAATACAAAGAAAGATTTTGTAGTCGTGTCGTGTTCAAAAAATATTGGAAAATGTGAACAAAAGGAGCAGCCTAAAAATAATTCCAGGGGAAAAACATAGAAAGTAGGTGAAAAGCGTCTCTTAAATCTTTAAACTTTGGTCTGAATTTCTTAATGATAACAAAATAATGAATGTTTAAATTGAAGAAATCAAGAAGTTGTGGTGGGTTTGACCTTACCTGGAGGCCAGGTGCCCCCCAGAGCTGCTCCATCACTCCTCTCTTCAGCTGGACAGGGGAGAGAAAATACAACAAAAGGCTCATGGGTCAAGACAGGGAGAGATCACTCAGCAGTTACCATCATGGGCAAAACCTTGCACAGCAGAGGTTTTTCCCCTTCTTAAATATATTGTCTCAGAGGTGCTACCCATGTCACTGATGGGCTTGGCCTTAGAGCCAGCCGCAGGTCTGTCTTGGAGCCAGCTGGCATTGGCTCTATCAGACATGGGGGAAGCTTCTGGTATCCTCTCACAGAAGCCACCCCTGTAGTCCCCCACTACCAAAACCCAGCCATGGAAACCAAATACAGTAAACTGTTTTGTTTGGAAAATATAAATATTGGTTCTCAGTTGCCATGATCCTGCTCTTCACTGGATGTGTCTTGATAGCCTTTTGAGGATTGCCCTCCAGACTGGATTCCTTGTCTTTTCACTGGTGGATGTGAAGGCAGGGCTCCTCATTCTCTCCTCCTCTCCCCTGGTGCAGGCAAGTAGTCTTCCAGACTGCGCAGGGCCAAATGTGCTCAGACTTACCCAGCAGTTTATTACACCATTACTAGGGTCTGGATAATGCCAAGCCTACCACGTCTAGATGATCTACACGCTTCTGGTATGAAAAGGAGATGGAAAATTTGGGGAAACCATCATGTTCCCCATCCCATATGTGAGAGTTTCAGAGGATCATGCAGACATAGTCAGGTTGTATTTTACTGTTCCCAGATGTGCAGGAGGTCTTTCATTGAGTGCTATTGCACAGATAATGCACTTGGATTACAGTTGCTTCCATGTCTTTTATTTCTCCCAGTTTAGAACTAGGCCTGGCAATCTTTTAAAGTGCAGTTGCTGGAGCAGAATTGGAAGCTCTTGCCTGTTGGGACATCCTAGGATATGCTGATACTGTGCAGTGCAGTGTGATGTAGCACTGTGCAGTCTACTAGAAACACAACATGTCTAGAAGAAAGAGATAAAGCCATTGTCAACCATACCTTCACTTGTGGCTCTGCACCACACTGTACGAGGACCTGGGTGTGGGCAGGAGTCACTTGGGGCCTCCTTGTAGTGCCGTCCTTAGGTCACAGATTGTTTCACAGATTTATCAAATATTCTTGCCATAATATGTTTTAAAGTCATTGCAGAAAATACTTTTATTCTATTGATTTATTTCCATTAAGGCAACTCAGCATTATTTGTAAAAGCATTTTTAATTGAATTGACATTTATTGTTTAAAGTACAGGGATGGGGTTTTTTTAGTGTTTAACTTTAGAGTTCAGTTTGCTTTCTGCTTTTCTTCAAAGTTTTGGATTTATTCATTGTAACTGAAATTTGTTTCTGCAATCTTTCATTAATCTCAGCTGATGCTATGCCAGGAGTTCAGAGATGGCAGACACGCCTCTGGATGCTTGTAACCAAACTTATTGAAGCAAGGACTTCAGGAACCATGCCCAATCCCAAGCTTCTGAATAAGAAAGAGAAGGATGAAGCCAGAAAGATCTGGGAGCAGAAGAATCTGGTGATTTCAGAGGTTAAAAGAAACACATAGTTTGTAAATGACTAAATAAGTTGCTGCTTATGCTAAAGCCATATGCTTGGCTTATAGAGCCAAAAGCTTTTTCCCCAGACGAGTAGCTCATATTTTTAAAGTGCATTATTATCTGTAGAAGTAATTTCATTTACATAGAAATTCTGTGGGACACAGCTTTTTTTGCAAAGTAGTGAGACTTGTATTGGCAAAATTTCTCATTTGAAACCTCATTTGAAGGGTGAAATGTTACGGCATTAAAATGTTCTCAGTCTGCATTTGAGTAACTCCATTTCCAGTAGCAAAGCTGTAGGTGAGTTATCCCTAACAAAAGATTTTGGGCTATTTGCTTCACACCTCATTATCATGCCTGCTGTTTTATATAGAAAAAAGGTGGTGACAATATGTTAGCATATCCTAATTTTTTTTTTTAAATTATGAAATGATTGCTGATCTGTTATGTATTGTCTCATGCTGTGATCTCAATTATCCAAGCCTCAGAAGGAGACATAAATACCTGCAAAATTAAACTACTTTTCTACAGATAAAAACTTTTCCTGATTTAAACCCTGTGGTGAGGGACCTTCCAGGTCTTTTAATAGGCTTTAGAATTCTAACTCTGCAATCTGTGACGAGCTTTCACCAGCATAATTGGATTTACAAGTATGAAGGCCCCTTGTAGGGGCAAGGGAAAGGTATTTTATCAAAGGAAAGAAAGGGTGATTGCTCATACACAGGTCTCTTTGGCATTGATTGAAACTTTTAAAATCCTGAAACAGGGGAAACTAATCAACTGAATTTTTATGGTTATTATTTTCCCATGCACACATGTGGTTGTATATATGATGCATTCACACGCCAAGGTGATTTTCATAGGAGAGGTAAGATGGGCATATTTCAACACTTGAAATCGATTACCAGGAGTTCTTTTTCATTTAAAAACTCGATGGTGTATGCCTGACAATTTTAAGTAATTAGTGATGGAGCTTTTCTTCTAATACCAGGTAACAGAGTACTTCACCAAGGATCATTTGTTCAATGCAGCTATTTCCCGATTGATGAGCCTCACTAACATACTCCATGTAAGTACGTGATATTAATGGAAGTATTTTTCTCTCCAGTCTTTATACAAAGCAGGAGCTTCACATATATACATATAGCCTGAGCTATAAGTCCAGCTTCCCATAAGTCATTTCCTGTTGTAAACATTGCTACTAAGTCGAGAGCCTTGTTGAATTACGCAGTTCAAAAGCAGCACGTTCTAGTGTCACTGTCACCCTGAAGTACACAGTTGTGCAGGAAGAGCTTGATGCTGTCGGAGCCGCCAGGTTCTGATGTTTATGTCTGCATCCTGTAATTCCTAAAGGATACATTCTGTTTAGTTCTCTTCTTTGTTCTCCTAGCGAGGTATAGTAGTACATTATAGAATTACCAAACATCCTAGTTTAAAGAAAAGGGTTATTACTCTTTATTCTAAAATCACAGATAATTTTGCATTCTTCAGAGACAGTTTCCACCACTGAACTCTCTGCTACTAATAGAGTTTGCAAATTCCCTTTTTCAAACAAATAGAAAAATAACTTAAGTCTTTATCACTTTTAATTTCGATTGTTGTTTATCAGCCAGTGACACTAGATCAAATATAGTAAAATATTATTATCATTATTTTTGTTGCTGCTCTTAGATCTGGCTGTGCAATCCTTCAAGCATATAGCGGTAACCTAATCTAGTCAAGAAATCAAATAAAAATTGGGGGTTTTCACTTCGTTATTGAAATACCATTTTATACCTTGTGGGTTCCAAAGAGATTAATGGCAAAGCCAAGGAACTTAACAAAAGTTAAATAGAGTGTGCACAAGTGCTTTCCTGAGATAACTTTTAAGTCTGGGATACTGTAAGGTGTTGGAAAGGTACAGACAGTTCTTTATCTCCAGCTCAGTGATTCATATGCATTTGGGGTTGGTGGATGGTGATTTGTGAATGTTTAAAAAAATTTTTTTAAAAGTTAGTGACCTACAGACAGAGAGATGTTTAAACACTGACACATTTCTTGACCAAAGAAGTCAGCACAGTATCTTTGAAGAACAAGTTTCCGTATAGCATGCTGACACTTCCTCTTTCAGTCCCATTCGAAAGGAGGAAATAGGGAGGTGGATAAAGATTAAATATAGAAAACAGGTAGTAGTTACTAAAACTTACTCAAATCTAGTTTGTAGTGACCTCATTAGTGTGGTCTGTGTCAAGCAGATCACTGGTTTTGGAGAATTTTCTAGTAGACAGAAATGGGTGTTCGTCATACCGACCAAAGAATTCTCATAAGCTGACGTGTATTGACATTCTCCTGTGCTCTACTGCTTCTCATTAGAGGGGTGAACTACAAAATAAACACAGAATCTGCACTTACCAGGAGACGTAAGCTCTCTGAGTGAGAACAGGCAAAGAAAGAACAAGTTTATCCAGCTATATTTAGTACTATATCTTTTCTATTAAGGTACAATAAATAGAGGAATGAAGGTTCATATTTTGTCAGTCTAGCAACCTTTGCAAGAAACTGAAAATTTTCTGTGCTAGAGAAGCTGAACACTTTACTGAAGGTATCTGAACATTAAACTGCATAAGGCTGTGCTGCATTTTTCATTCCCAAACTTGCCTTCGCCTCTGAAACCTCATTTGGTCGCTACATTCAGATTTACTTAAGCCCCTTGAGGGTCCCATAAAACTGAACCTTGTCCCAACTAAACCCATGCCTCATTCATCACAGTTAGGCCCTTTTATACAAGCCCTTCACCATTTTTCAGAGAACACTGACTTTATCAAAGATTGCACTTCTAGAAATGGCAGCACACTAAACATTTCTAAAGGCCACAGTTGTCCACACAGGTCTGTGTTCAGACTCCCGTGCCAGAGCAGATCCCCCAGCCTATTTGGGATAAGCTTCCAAGTGCAAGAGAGCACTCTGTGGCCAAGAGTTGTGATTTTAATTCTCCAGAGCCTTCCCTAAATTTCTAACTTACTAAATTACACTGTCTTGAGCATAGACGTTGATTTTAGGTTTTTTTACTGCATTTCCTTTGTAATTAAACTACTTTCCCCCTCCATGCCTAAATATTTATATTAAGAGCTTTCTTTTCCTTTTGCCTTTTCACTTAGCAAGCTTCTCAGCCTGTTATTCTCCACAGCGTGGAATTTGAAGATGCTTTGGCTGCGCACTGCATCATGGTTGCACCTATGGCCCCACACATTGCATCAGAGATGTGGAAAGGTACTTCTAGAAAGAAACTTTTAATTGATGAAGAAGTTTGGAAAAAAATGTCTTTAAGGTAGTGCCTGCGTCACTTATCCCTGAATTCTGCATTTGTCTTGGCACCTTCTGCTGTAATTCCCAAACTTGAAACTTGTGATGTTCCCAGAACTCTCTTTCTGCTCTTAGTTCTTTCTTTCCCCATGCCTACAAAGGTGGATTTCTTGTAGACCAGGCAGAGAAAGAGAGAAGGAAGAAAGATTCAAGACAGGGCTTGCATAACGAACTCCTGTGTCAGCTGCTAGTTGCTCCTGCACATGTACAACAGTGTTAAAAGCTGAATGTGAGGGTAGAAATAGCCCTTTTTCAAAGAACTATCTCAGAGTCTTTGGACTACAACTATTTTCTTCATGTCAGATGACTGTGCAGTAAAGAGACTAAAGGATTGTTCAGTAAAAATCTTACTCTTGTAAAATTCTCCACAGACTGAGGGATGTCACGCTGCAAATTAACCTCTTGGAGAGTGAGAATCGTAGACAGGAAATCTGTTTTTAAGATCTAACACAGTTGTAAACCTTGAGGTCTGAATCCCAGGTGGGCTAATTTGCATGGTGCTGCTACAGTTAAAGCCTGTGAAATAAGGGATCTGCATGCCAGGGTTCACCAGTTGCTTTTAAGGTTTAATGGGAGAAATCCCAAGAGCTGTGTGGGGAAGATAGGATTCTGCATTAAGACTGGCCACAAATTGCTATGTGGTTTTGGACCTAATGTTAGCTTTTGGATGCCATTTTAACAATTTCATTTTCAACAGTCATCCGAAAACTTTGGGCATTCAGTGTTTACAGAGCAGAGCTGCTTAGTAGCTTCTATTTCAAAGCTAATGTTAACTGCCAAAGAAAGGCAGCTCTTGTCAAAGCAAAAATATAGGGGCACAGACTCTGGAAACAGCAAGATGTGTTGGGGAGAGCGGGTTTTTCCTGTGTTTTCATTTCCAGTGGTTTTAAGACATCTTAATAAAAGCTTAATTGTTTAGAATAAAAAGTGGCATCAGGCGTGATTCATCTGTAGAAAGCTATTTATGGTTCAAGATTCTCTTAAAATATGAAGTACCATCTAGTTAAAATTACACTTAAATGGAAGTCATTGCCACAGCGGTTTTTTTCCCTTATTGGTTGAGATGGAGGCAGAAGAGGTCCACTTACACTTACAGTGCCTTGTCAACTTAAAATTCAAATACATTTTGGGGAATACAGAAATATGAAATATATATGACAAAATGAGAAAGAATGCTAGGGTGTGTTAATTAACATCAAATGTAAAACTTAATCCTCTAAATGTTTTGAGTGTTAGAGAAGGAGGTCTTACTACAGTAATCACTGGAGACTAAGAATGATAAACACTTTCTGGATCTCTCTCTGATGTAACAATGAAAAGGAAGCATAACAAAAATGGGGAGTGTATTGTCCTCAGCTTCCATCTGCATTTAAAATTAAATTTTGCGTGTGTAGTCCAAAGACTGTGCATTGTAATTCAGTGCAACTAACATACAGAAGCACTGGGTGGTGATTATTACCTGAAGAATTTTATGACTGAACGTGAAAAACACCATCTCTTTTAGACTGAGCATCATTATGCTGCATCAAAGTTGTAAAAGAAGTTTTATCAGGAGAACATAGGTACTCTTAACTACTGCATTGAGGTTAGAAGACGGTGTAGTTTTGAAATAGCCAATGTCTAGCAATTCTGTCCTGGGATTGGGATTTCTGCTTAAAAATATCCAACTATATTTTACAGACAGATTCCCCAAGTTCATGTTCTGAATTGCACTCTGGTTTCACCAAGCCTCATGGCTTTGATGATGTAATCAGTTTCTTAATCCTTATTAAGTACAGAGGATGATGCTTTGTTATTTTAAATAACTTCAATATAAAAATGAAGCTTTCTAAACGCTATATTTAATTTTCTTTGTGCTTTAGTTCTCCACACACACTCAGACTAAGTCTCTCTTTTTGTAACTTGGCTTTGCATCTAAAAAGTAAGGATAGTGCTGCTTCCTCTCTTGTAAACTAGTCAGGAAGAGGACTTTGTATATTATTAGCTCTATAAATAGCACCTATAGCAGTGGACCCACACACTTTGATGGAAGCTTCTGCTATTGTAATGCCAATAACAAACAGCACGTAAGCAACATATGTCCAATGAAATACCGACATTTGGTTCTAAAATAACATGTACTCAGCCGTTACATTTTGTCTGGTTTAATGATTAAAACAAAGAGCCTTTTTCTTTCTACAGGAGAAAACAAAACTAGGACATTTTGAAGCCCTGTCATTAATATCAAACAGATAATAATACAGTTGACTAGGAATACTGGTAGGAAGAGGTAACTATGGCTGTGTTAACTATGAACATTAAGGTCCTTTGTGTATTTAAGCTTTTTTTTTTTTTTTTAAAGAGAAAGGATTTGGTTTTATATTAGTGTTTCTCATTAGAAAGGTTACTACATAGTCAGATATGCCCACTATTAACTTTACTGTGGCCTTAAAAGAGAGAGGAGAAGAGAGCATCCTCTTAAATTTTGACTGTTTGCATTGGGCTTCACAGGCTGAGTAATACTTTCACTCTTGCATTGTAATCTCTACTTTTATGCTTTGCTGATCACTGATTATGATCAATAAAATTTAAAAGATATTACAATAGAATATAAAACTAAATGTGAAATAATGGCATCCTACAATCAGACCCTGACTTAATACATTAATTCTGCCAAAGATTTGAAAACAATTAAACCACAGCACTTTCTGGCTAAATACCTGGAAGGAGGCTTTGTGAAGGTAATAAAACAACTTTTGATGACTGGAAGCTCTTCTGCAGGTACAAATAGTATTTTTTTCATTTTAAATGACAGGTGTGATGAAAGTTGAAAAAAATCAGCTAACCTTTTCTCTAGTTTTGGAATAAAAAGCAAGGCAAAAGGGGCTAGTACATATCAATATTAAAATATTGAAGGATCTTATGTCTAAAAATATCTGTTACTGTGAGTTTTATTCAGTATTCTCCTTTGCTTGAAAAAAATTAACTGCAAAACTTGTGATATATTTTAACTAACAAATTTTCTTTAAATACTTACATTCTGAACACATTTATATTTAAACATCAAAAATGCTTTTTTGCATTTAAATTTATTTCTATTTCAATCTAAAAGCTATTTGGTACAATGAAATGTAAAAAAAATAATTCTAATATAATAGCTTGTAAAAATTAATATTTTGTATATACAAGTGTATGTAGGTATCCTGTTGGTTAGCAAAAAAGTTCTCTACAGCTAGATTGAACTGCAGATTAGTCCATCTTAATGATTACCAACTAATGAAAATTAATTAATTTTGGTTGTAACAATGCTGTCCTGCTCGAAGTTCATTTGAAACATTAACCTTTTAATTTTCTTTGCTAGCTTATTGATAAACTTTGCAAACTCAGAACTTCATTTTGATATCCCAAGGATGCTTCTGGTGTAATGTTCTACTTCTAAGTGCAACTGAAGTAAAATTAGGTTGATTCAAGATAGGGTAATTTTTGTTCTTCTGCAGCTGAAGAATCGTTCTCCCATGGGGTTTAGTATATACATGACCATCTTGTTTTCATGCACTGGGTAGGAATGAAGAGTTTGGTTCCTTTGTGAGCTGGGTGAGGAGCATTTGATACTTCAGTAGTTGGCAGTAAATGTTTCCAGTGTGAGTGAAGAGCTGCTTGAATGCTGTTCAATAAGTGCCTCGCCTTTCAGCCGCTGATCAGTAGGTAACCCAGCGCTTTGATGTGTTTTGTGTGAAGGAGTCCTTTCTCCTGCTTAGAGGAGGAACAGGTTTTGGCATTTTGGTGTGTCAGGCTAATGGTCTTAATTGTGCAGGGAGCACACTGGTGTGTTGCTCAATAACACAACAAGCGACTGTAGCCCCTCGGTGTGGGAAGAGTTCATCTGGCTGATATCTTGGCAGTTTATGAACACTAACAGGATGAGGAAATCTGTTTCCTTCCTGAAACCTTGTATCTGAGGAATATACAGACACCATCTGAGATGTGTGAGCTGTGTGTTTTTTTAAGTTTGTTTGCAGTACTGCTGCATTTTGCCAGCCAGACAAGGATATGAAACTGCTTTATTGTGAGTTGTTACATTTTTATTAGAGATAGTACATGAAAGATATACACTGATGATAAACACATCTATGATTCTATGATCCTATGATCCTAAGATGCGTTGAAATGGAACATAATGAGTGGAATTTGTAGTGGTATAATTGTCTTAGTCACATTTTAAGTGCTATTGCAATAGCTTTATTGCAAGAATTTCATTGTCTGGATTCAGTCCTTGCTCAAGAAGACTTTTGTAAAGAGTAGAGCTGAGTAGAAGCTAATTGGAGTTGCAGATTTTAATTGAAAATCTGAATGCAGATGTCCTCCTTCACAAATCCGAGAAGAAAAACAATTTGGAATTAAAAAAAAACCAAACAAACCTCCAAAAATAATAACCAAAAGTGACAGATAGTGTGTCTGTCCAAATGGAGGAAGGCAGATAGAGAATTTTCAGAAGGTTACAAAGATTCACCTGGAATTTGCTGAATTCAGAGCTAGGTTTTAGTACCCCAGGCTTTTCATGACCCTCATTGGTGCTCCACATCTGTCTCTAGGGAACATAAAAAGTGAATCCCCTAGTGCTCTGTTGAGTAAATGTAAATTTTCCTGACTTTACCCAGTTCTGTACTACTGTGCAAGTAGTGTAATACAGTTTTTCTCCCAGCTGTCTGGAAACAGCTGTTACTGTATTGCTGCGGTTTCTTGGAGACTGCAGACTATTTCACATACAACTGACAGGCATATTCCTCCTGGGCTGCAGAAAGGTATTTTGGAGAAGCAATTTGCCTGAAGATTCATTAAGCAGTTAAAAAGCACATCAAGAGCAGAGTAGTATGGTAACAATCCTGTCCTTGGAAGAGGCTGCAGAGGCGAGTAAGATACTGACCCAGACTGCATCTCCACTTACTGTTACACACTTCTGGTGTGAGCTTTTTAAAAACTTTGTCTACTTGTCTGCTAGCTTTTACTTAACACAGATTTCTATTGGTTTGATTTTGATAAATCTGAAATTTAACAATAATTGGATATGACATCCCTCTAGTCACCTTGTACTGTTCCCTCTGATCATCTTGTATCTCCTGTTAGAAAACCCCTACTCCTAAAGTTTGATGCTGGCATTGCTTCAGATACCTCCATTAGCTTCTTTTTATCTCCCATTAAGACTTTCCTTCTCCCTGCCTTTCTGCTTTGTTAACCTCTCAGTGGTGGTGCTTGTCCCATGCCAGCTCTTACTCAGTTTACTCCATAATCACATCATCTTCTCTTACCTACATAATTTTGAGTCAAACTAGGTGCACCATTGCTGGAATTTTACAGATAATTTTTTCTAGTGTTTTTTTTCTGTAAGACTAGAATTACTTTCTTGTCCTAACTTACCTAACACAATAGCTTCTGCATCTTCCTTCTTAAATCTCTTTAAAATGAGGATCTGCGCTTCCTCCCCAGATAGTGCATTAGGGGAAGTATTATGTTAATGAAATACTCAGGTAATGCTAATAAAACATTGCTGCTGGCTGAAACATTGTCAAACCTGTCCTGTCCCCTCCTTTGCTCAGAGAATTGGTAGACGCCCCATCCCTGAAGACATTCAAGGCCAGGTTGGATGGGGCTCAGGGCAACCTGATCTCATTCCAGATGTCCCTGCTTATTGCAGGGGGGTCGGACTAGATGATCTTTAAAGGTCCCTTCCAACCCAAACCATTCTGTGAGTCTCTCAACTCATGTATTTACAGTGTGCATTTAACTTGGTGTTTTAACTCAAGTTCCAATGCTGTGAGATGCTGCTTAGGGAAACCTTGTTTCAGAAGTAGCTTGCTAGTCAGTAAAGCCTGTTGAAGCATATCCAGTTGCAGGATCAGGCCTTCAGATTTAGCACAAGTGTTGCCTTCAGTCTGTCCTGAAAGAGGGCTGTGTGTGGTTTACAGGAAGTAAAAATGTACTTGGTGGTCTTCTGTCCTACACCTACGAGAGAATGGATAGGCATAAACTCAAAACGAGCCAAAAAATACAAAGCCAAATACACGTTGCATCATAATATGCACTTTACTAGGCACTTTCTAGTGCACTAAGACAGTAAAACAGGTTTTTAATGTTTTCAGTTTTTAATGTGCTAAGTCTGTGAGACGGTCAGTTCTTTAACTTCTCAAAGAGCACTTGTCTGTAACGTCTCAGTATCAGGTGGGAAGGCTAGAGGCTGCTTCTGCCTGGGTCCTGACAGCTGCCCCATCGCCATTCTCAATCATGGGGATGAAGTTCCCTGGGTCTGTGTGTTGCACTTTGGAAATGCAAAGCAGATTGTTGCATTTTCTGCGTTCTGTGGCTCAGAAAATGTGAATTAAGGCAGGAGGCCAAACAGACAACGTGACTACAACTTTCATTGTCAAACTCTGTTTTCTGAAACTAATTCTGTTGACCTTCACAGTTTTTTGTTTTTTTTTTTAAATATGGATGAGCTCACAGCTCATTTTGTAGTACCAAAACGAACCGGAAGATCAATATGGTGCTTAGTCATACTTTATCAGCTTCAGAATGCATATTTTTGGTTTTAGTAGTAGGTTTTTTAGGACTGGCAGCCTCCAAGAGGATTAAAAGTTTGGTTTTGGTTTCAGTGGTGGAAGCTCTTGACTTCTTTCAGAAAGTGGGGAATAGTTTGAATAATCCATTTCAACAGGAAAGCAAGGAGTGGCCAGTATGCATACTTCTGCCACAAGGCATGTGATCACTTGGAAAGAAATGAGCTCATCTGGATGTTTGAAAGCCAAAAAGGGAAGAATTTAGCAGCTGTTGTCTTTACAGTCAATGTGATAATGAATCACCAATGCAAGATTTATTTTTTTTTCTGCTTGAGTTCCTGTCTTTTTGGTCCTTTTGGTTTCTGAGCTACTGTCACAAGAGAAAAAATACACCCAAAGTCAGATCCATTAAAATGTTTTAATCAATCAATTAATCTAATAAGATTGTGGCTTGGTTGTTATTCTTAGGAAACGTGCTTGTCTTTACTTCCCATTAGGAACGGCGCCCACCAGCCCAACCCGCTGCCCCTTTCTGAATCATTCAGCAAATAGCAAGGCCCTGTGTCATTTTACCAAAGTGCTTTGTCTGAAAAAGTGCTGACAAAAATCTGGCAATTTTCTCTGGAGGAAGTTTCGTTCCCTTTGTGTGTCTCTGTTTGCTGTTGTTCCTCGCTATGTTCGTCTCAACAACCCAGCTAGGTAAATTCCTGTATGTGTGGGTTGGGTTTGCCCCCACGTCGCCATTGTGTTTGGAATGGCTTCAGATTCGTCATTCTCAATGGTGAATCTTGTGTTGCTGGGTTTTTCTTTATGCCCTCACAGAAGTTTCCCTAAACCAGATGAGATTCCAAATACATTTTGCAGTTCGGAATGAAGCGTGCATTTAAAGTTTGAGGCTGGGTTCTTATTCATACACAGAGAATGGTTTTAATTTAAAAATCCCCCAGCTTTGTGAGAGTCACAAGAGCAGTCATCATAAATATGGATCATGTTTGACAGCCTCTTGTTCAGTGAAATCTTTTTATTTTGTCCTGCAGCTGGAGTAAACAGCAACATAAATCCAACTCAGAAGCTTTGATTCAGTCAGAGAATGTGGCTGCAAAATGAATTGCATCCTATTCTCCCACTCCTGAAACAAAACAGGAATGAGTTGTCTTGGGGAGAACAAAGCCTTATTTAATAAAAGAAAATCACTTAAAGCCATTTTAAGAGTTTTAAAAAATGAGATCAAAGAATAAGTCATCTCAGAACGTAGGTATCAAACGAAAGAGAACAAGTTGTGCAAGGTATTCTTGTGTGGCCCCTTTAGCTTGTGAGAAAATAGATACTTCACAAAATAGGAGAAAATCTTGCAAGTAGCTTTACTTGCGGATTCAGAAACTACCCAGGTGGTAAAATAGTAACCAAAATTGTGAGTCACTGTGATTAAGCTGTTAGTAAAATTTTAATCAAACCGGTGAGGTTACTGAAAAAACCCCACAGCATTATGATTGACTTGTAGAAGCAGAGGTCAGCGTGCATCGCAGTATTACAATTTAAATAATAAACAGTGGTCTTCTGTGCTTCTGGCAAAGTTTGGGAGTTCTAATCCAAATCTAAAATGGGCCCACAATCTTCACATTAGCATCCCTACACATGGAATAAAACAAGCACTTCAGAGATGTGTATCTTTCTGTTTGTAATGCGTTGTATGCTAAGTTAAATATCTCTTATCATACAGCTAAGATATTTCATTTTAAGGAAACTTACCTTAAGTCAACTTCATTCCAATCTTTTTTATCAAATTCCAAAGGCTATTCTGGTTACAGTGCTGCTGACTGTTGGACTGGTTTCATTTCCCAGGTTTGGCACATACGCAGAATAAGCTCTGTACTCATCATCAGTGGGATGTCGACGTGCTGCATCAGTCCTGGCCCACCGTAGACCCAGAGTACCTTCAGCCACCAGATGTTGTGGAGATGGCTGTTCTGGTAAGAGCATTTTCGTTTATTTCCAGCAGTGGTCAGTTACTGCATTATGGGCTCAGATGATGACAGAATTTCTGCTCTTGTGGAAGTCAGTTCCTGCTGGAGCCGAAGTTCTGCAGACTCAACTCGGATCAAATGCGGAGCTCGTTTATTGAAACACACACCCAGCTTATATAGGCTTCTATGTCAGTACATGAGTTACATTACATTGCTATTGGTTAGATGCTCTGTTCACCTGCCTTACATGCATCTCACTATTGCTAATAATTGGTTAAGGCTACACAGTCACATTGTTCCTTTTTAAGGCAGTTGTTAATTCTTGCAGTTTCTTAAAAGCTCCTGTTCTCACAGACATCTGCTCTCCTGTTACTGCATACCGACATGCCTCTGCTAGCTTCCCCAAGCCTGATTATATGGGGGTCAGCAATAAATCTGGGTGGGCCACAAAACCCACTCCTCTCAAAATGCATTGCTACAAGTTCCCTTCTTCAGTAACTCAGTAAAAGGTCAGATGGAACAGAAGCAGCAATTAGTGTCATGCTGAGCAAAATGTTTTCCTAAATGGAAAAAATGCAGCAGGTTGAGAAGGGAGATGATCTAAGTATAAATCTTTTTGAATGACTGCATATTAGTACCTGTGGAGATCTGACCAATGAACAGCTGTGGGCAAGGACGGTACAGTCAAAACTGTGATCAAAATACAGGTCCCTCCAGATTTTTGTGCCTGATGGTATATTTATGATCTTGGCCCCGTATAAAATGTATAAATAGGTGACATTTCTTGTGGTACCTGTAGTGCTCTGGCTGCCTAACACAATTTATCATGAGCAGGGTTAAGTTGCTGTGATTTTTGCCAAACGATGTTTCCCGTCTGCCGCGGGGCGAACTTCCAGCGCGTTTCAGCCGAGCACATTTGCGAGAATGAGGCTGAGGAAAACCAGGTGTCTTTCCTAATAGTAAAACTGCTTTCCTGTTTCTCTTTGAGCTCTAACATCTTTGTGGTCTAGGGAAAGACCTAGCAGTTCAGTAGAAGAGTGGACATAAAATTACATTTAGTTAACCTGTAATTTCCTAAAATGCATACATGTTTTTTCTGATGTCTCTAATTAACAGGTCAGTATTCAGCATCATTAAGCTTTATTGTTACATGGAGCAGAGTAGCAGCAAGTGCCAGTGCAGGCTATGGAGGAGCTTGGAGCCAGTGGGTGGGATCCATATGTCAGCTCTTCTATCATAGAATCACAGAATATTTTGGATTGGAGGGGACCTCAAAGACCATCTAGTTCCAACCCCATTGCCATGGACAGGGACACCTCCCACTAGACCAGGCTGCTCAAGGCCCCATCCAATCTGGCCTTGAACACCTCCAGGGATGGGGCATCTGCCACCTCTCTGGGCAACCTGTTCCAGTGCCTCGCCACCCTCATAGTGAAGAATTTTTTCCTAATATCCAACCTAAATCTACCCACTTCCAATTTAAAACCATTCCCCCTCGTCCTATTACCATAAGTCACCTCAGGGCATTCCTGTAGGCCCCTCCAGGTATTGGAAGGCCCCTATAAGATCTCCCTGGAGCCTTCTCCAGGCTGAAAACTTGTATTCAAGCGCTTCACACTCAAGCATTACGTTAGTCTGTAACTACGTAGTTGCGTACTATTAGGCCCGCGGGGCTCCTGCCTTTCCCAGAGCTCACCAAAGAATAACCTATTAATATACTGTGCAGACATTCTGAACTTAAATGTTTTAACTGAAAACACTTTTTGTGCTTCTGGACATTGAATGGACATTCCAGAGCTGCTGGAAGAAATGTCACATGGTCATTTAAAACTGCATGCTTCGTGTGTGCGTATGGGAACCAGCAGCAATGCTTTTACCTGTATTTTACCTGTTTTGTTATGTTCACTGCTTTGGCTAGGAGGAGTACCTTCAATTATTTTTATTCAACTGGATTTTTTGAGGAGGGAGGAGACTGTATGGATTTAGGGGAAGGTGTGTTGCTGTAGATTTCCTTAATCAAAGTACCTTTGCAAATAATTTCCTATCTTGCCAGATCTGTCAGTCACAGTCCACGCAAACAGGCTGGGAAGCACTGCTAAAAGCCTTGTTTTTCTAATGCTGAACACCCATGCTTAGCAGAGGCCACAGAGGATGTCTGTCTGGGGGAAATCTTCAGTTGTCATCTCTTCCCAAATCAAGGAGAAGGACTGAAGTGCCGCTGGGGTTAATAGCAGACTTAGCCCAATATTCATAAAAGATGTCATTCCAGACGATGCTGCTACTTACTACTGTGGCTTTTTCCTTTTCATTTGCATTTTTCTTTTCCTTTCTTCCCTTAAAAAAGTTAAATATCCACAGAAATCTTCACTTGGCTATAATCACTTTGCTCAAGCTTAAAATAAACCTCCACCTTCAACCACAACTAGCAAACATCTTAAATCCCAGTATTCAGTTTATGAGGAACTGTGTTATTATAGAACCTTCTTTGCAATTGTGGGTCAAACAAACATTATTAAATAGATCTTTAAAATAAAAGCTTGAGCATTATAGGGGAAAGTCTGAACTCACTGGTTTTTAGACTGTACAACTGAGCATAGAAATGCTTAAGCATTCCACTGATATTTTCTGCTCCCACTAAAGCCTCCTTCTCCAAAAAATAAAGCAGAAGAATAGAAATTAGGTTTGCTTTAAACGACCATTATAAAATTTTTGGTTTTTTCTTTTCCTGGTTGACTTTCTCAAAGCCATAGCTTTGCATGGAAGTCTTGTACTAAGAGAAAAATTAACCCCTGTGTTTTCCATATTCGTGGAAGAATATGACATATATTAACACCTTCCTTAGTTCTAAGAAAGAAAGCAACTAGAAGACTGGAGAGGCAAGCTCCTTTTGCCAGTTGGGAATAAATCTTAAAAACAGTGCCTAGGGGGTGTGCCTGGCTTTCTACTGTGAGAGTAAGGCAACAGGGCAACACAGAGGAGCAGGAGAAATCATCATACATGTGATTGTTTTCAAGTCTTGTGAACACTGTAGGGTTTTGTATGGCTGTAAAGATAAATTGCCCTCATTAAACCAAGAACCACTTGACATAGGGAGGAGGAACTGGTTAGTCGCAAAGCGGCAGTGTCTCTTCACAAGGCTGCACAGTCCCACCGAGCCTTCAGGCCACAACCCTATTCTTCTCAAGACATCAGACTGCCTCAGGCTGCCATGCATTTGCTCACTGAGACATTATGGATCTATTTCTCCTGACACAAAATACTTCATTATTTCCTGTCTGTGCTGGAGTTCTGTCTTTCCATATTTAACCCAAAGCGGCAAAAGCAACAAACCCACTGTGTTGCTGGCTGATACAATACAGATTGCCTAAAAGACAGACCTTTCAATTCACTGCATGTGCATGGCATCCATTATTCTAAACAGTTACTGAGTATTTTTAATTGGTCTGTGTGTTGTTAATACTGTGAAAAATCTGACCTGAAGGTAGTGTGCGTGAACACGCTTCTGACTGACATTCCTGGCATTCCTTCTAGGTGGTGCAGAAGTGTTAGCAGCTGTGGTCTTACAACTGATGTTTTTCTAAATTAAGAAAAAGAGTTGGTGTCATTCTTCTTGCTTTGGCTTATGAGGAAGGCCCAAAAGTGCACAGATAGTTGTTTTCCTTTCCAGTTCTCAGAAGCATTACACATCAATGGTAAAAAATGGAGTTGAACTAAAAATTCCTCTCAGCAGCCTCCAGGTGCTTCTTTTTCAGTCTTTTGTGATTTCATTTCACCCCTCATAACCTCTCATGTTCTCTCTTGTTTCCTCTAGATGCAAAATAGTGCCAAATGTCAAACATTTAACAAAAAAATTTAAAAAAAAGAAGTAGCAGCAATGGCTTTCTTCCTCAGGGGAAGGACCCCAGCCTTATTCATTTCTCCTCTTGTAGTTTGCAAAGTGTATTTTCAGAGAAACAATTCTGCTAGCACCCGAATTTCTTGTGCTGGCACTTTGACCTGGAGCTGCTAAGGGTTGTACTCACCTAGCGAGATACAGATGGAGGGATGGAGGCATTGGAGAAAATATTTGTCCTGCTGAGAATCTAACCCCTCAACTAACAGACTGTGTGAATAGGATGCTTGTTACACACACAGCGTGTGATTCAACCTGCATATTTAATACAGAATCACAAGGGTGGAAAAGACCTTTAAGATCATCAAGTCCAACCATTCCCATCCTATGCTAAACCATATCCCTGAGTACCTGATCTACCCTTTTTTAAACACATCCAGGGATGGTGACTCACCCACCTCCCTGGGCAGCCTGTCCCAGGCCCTGACAACTCTTTCAGTGAAAAATTTTTTTCTAATATCTAATCTGAACTTGCTCTAGCACAGCTTTGTGCCATTTCCCCTTGTCCTATCTCCTGTCACCTGGCTGAAGAGACCATAACCCACCTCTCTACAACCTCCTTTCAGGTAATTGTAGGTGGTGATAAGGTCTCCCCTCAGCCTCCTCTTCTCCAGGCTAAACATCCCCAGCTCTCTCAGCTGCTCCTCATATGATTTTTCCTCCAGCCCCTTCCCCAGCCTGGTTGCCCTTCTCTGGACTCGTCCAAGGACCTCAATGTCCTTCTTACAGTGAGGAGCCCAGAACTGGACACAGTACTTGAGGTGTGGCCTCACCAATGCCAAATACAGGGCCACAATTACGTCCCTAGACCTACTGGCCACACCATTTTTGATACAAGCCAGGATGCCATTGGCCTTCCTGGCCACCTGGTCACACTGCTGACTCATATTCAGCCTGCAGTCAGCCAACACCCCCAGGTCCTTCTCTGCCTGACGGCTCTCCAGCCAGTCTACCCCAAGCCTGCGTCAGGACACTTACAGCGTAACAAAAGCCACAGTGGAAACATGCTGAAATCATGGCCAGTCTGCCCTTCAGCGGGATTTTTGGACTCGGCTCACGTTACGGTGTGGGAAGATGAGGAGAGGTGCAGTGGGAAGGTACACAGCATCAGGTCGCCAGGGCTTCTCGACCTTTCTAAGAAAACACAAGCACAAGCAGTCATTTATTTGCTAAGTACATTTAGACAGCTTGGCTTTTCTGTTGAGAACAGCACCAGATAGGCCAGTTGTGGCGAGTTTGCCCCTGCCAACATCCATCCACTGGGACATATTAATTTGCGTCACGGAGGACAGTGAATGACATTTTAACTAAGCAGGCATAGTTTGGAACTGCAGGCTGTGTGTCCTAGCAGCCAGCTCACAGGCTTGCTTTATGTTCTCACTAAAACTATCTGTTTGGATTTTACTGTTTTCTTTTTTTCCTGTGGAATGTGTTTCTTTGCTGAAGTGCCGTGTCAAAAAGAACTACTTGTATTTATTTTTCACAAAAGCTTTAAAAATGAACTCTTCTGTGTCTTCCAAGGGTTTTACTTTGCACAGGGTGCTAAAGGCAAAGTTTAACAGAGCCAGCCTTTTATGATACAGCTTTATGGATGCATGTAGGAAGAGTTAAAAATCTCCCCATGTTATCACTGCAAACCAATGTCAAGTCTAGTCACAAACCAGAAATGACTCAACCCAGCAGCATTTGAGACTTCATCTTGTTCCTTAAAAATCTGGCCCAACTTCCTCTCTCTGAGAATCGCAGAGATTGTTTTGTCTTCAATAAAATACAAACCTAGGCAAGTGAAGTAGGTCTCTCTCATTCGTAGGATGCTGCATGCATGTATCCTGGATAAAGCCCAGGTGAAAACCAAGCTGTGAGCATTTTTATATCCAAGCTGTACCAAGTAAGATACGTTCCTTTCAGATGATGGAAAACTTGTTACAGTGATGTCTAGGGGTCAAAGATGTGCAGTACTTGCAGCAGATTTTAATGCAAATAATTTGACTGAACTGGATTAAAGAGTAGTTAAAATTGTTTCATTTGCTAAAAAGTGGGATTGATATCAATTTCACAAATCCACTGGAAGTACTCCATATAAATCTGAAAGCTTTTGTAATAATGAATTTTATGCCAGTTCCAGAAAGGCCCCATAGTCTCTGTCCGTTATCTACCCATCCTGGATGACAGGAGAGATCTATAAATTTAGAAACGATGACGATTCTCACTGAAGGCCTTACTCAGACTTACTTACAGGATCCTGCCCTGCTGCCGCTGACCCGGTATGGAAGCTGCGCTGAGCACCAGCCTCGCGCCGGAAAGCGTTACCGTGCGAGTGGCTGACGTGTTTGTAGCCAGCACTGGCTGAATGAGTCATGCATTTCACACCGGTGCCATACACAACGAGTTACAGGCTGTTTTTCTCAATATGAGTCATGGTGAATCTTTTGGGTACCCTTTCAGCCACAAATATTTTTATTTTAATAAGTCTCACATTTGAAGCTCTGTAAGGAATCTCTTAGCTGTAAGGAATCCACATCACAGCCTGGAGTACATACAAATCAAGATTCCCACCTGACAAGTGATTATCTTTGGTCCCATTATTCAGCTTGTGTAACTATCACGTTTTTAAACTTAAATCATACAATTATAGAATCACAGAATGGTCTGGGTTGGAAGGGACCCCAAGGATCAGAGAGTTCCAATCCCCCTGCCACAGGCAGGGACGCCAACCTCCAGGCCTGGATCTACACAAGGTTGCCCAGGGCCCCATCCAACCTGGCCTTGAACACCTCCAGGGATGGGGCATCCACCACCTCTCTGGGCAGCCCGTTCCAGCACTCATCACTCTCCCTGTAAAAAATTTCCCCCTAATATCTAACCTAAACCTTCCCTCCCTAAAAGATCATTGCATTGCATAGTGACATTGTTGTTGATGTCTTCAAAACTAAGCTGTCCTGTGGCTGCTTCTTCAATTTTCCTTGAGTATCCTGAGTCAGAGTTTCGTTTTCTTATTTTATGGTAGAAGGACAGGAGGAATGGAGAACTTTTATCTTCTCTGTGCAAAGTTTGCTGTTAGAGAAAAGAGAATTTGATCCACATTTTTCCCCCAATGTGTAATGAGATAGATTGGATCTAGGAAATGCAATTGGTTCAATCAGTCTAACTTCTGTTTTTCTCTTTTTCTTTTCTTCTTCCTCTTTCAGATCAATAACAAAGCTTGTGGCAAAGTTTTTGTGCCTCAGCAAGCGGCCCGCAATTTTGAAGAAGTCCATGAACTGGTTCTTCAGAGTGAGCTCGGACTCAAGCACCTCCAGGGACGGACCATCAGAAAGGCCTTTCTGTCTCCCAGAACTGCCCTCATCAACTTCTTGGTGCAAGAATAGCAAAGGGCTCTAAAAGGGAACTGGAATCTTCCGGGATGAAACCAGTTCAAAAATGCCAGTTATGGTTATTTAAATCTCATGTAAGGGTGGGGAAGGAACGTGATTAAAATCAGGGTGCTGCTAAATCTCCCTTTCAGCATGGAGAAAAGCGTGGAATGGAAGTGTCTTCTCGGGTGAGATGCTGCTTGTCTGTGTTGGCTGGGAGAAAGAGAAGGATGCGGAGAAGAACCCAATGGCTGTAACAGCAGTTAAGTGATACAAAGCACGGGGGTTGTGGGGTTGTGGTCCCAGCCTCAGGGATATATCCCCTTGGAAAGCGGGCTTGGCTAAATGCAGAGCTGTCAATAATGATCCCAGGACTAAACGTCTGCCATGAGTGAGCGCTACACCAAATGCTAGGGGTGCTGCAGTCAGTCTGTGCTCCCTGTAGCTCATGTTGGGGTACCCTACAGTTAAGTCACATTTCTGCTTGTAAGAAAAGGTTACTACAGAGTGTGAACTTTGAAAAAGGATTTGTTTAGCACGAGCCTGGGACAGAGCAGGTGGCCAGAATGGGGTGCTTTAATACATTTCCCATATGTTTCAGAGCCAAGCCAAGGATAAGGTCAGATTATTTAGCCAAGGGCTCCCTTAGCCAGGATACTCCTTCCTCACTGGCATGTTTCTGTTGGCTCATACACAACAGATTCAACTTCAGCAAAGTGCCGGGGTTGGTTCTGCACAGAACAGAATGGAAGTTACTTCCTAGACATGAGGCATCTTGGACACTTTTGGGGGTGCAGTTCAAGAAAGGTATGAGTCAGCTGCTAGAAATGCAGCAGTGGGGAAAGCAGACAGAGTGCTTTTTGCCTCTGCTCCTAGTTCTTGTAGTGCCTAGATGAGGTGGGTTGACCTTGGCTGGACATCAGGTGCCCTCCAAAGCTCTTCTGTCACCCCCTCTTCAGCTGCATATATAACAGAAGGCTTGTGGGTTGAGATAAGGACAGGGAGAGATCATTCAGCAGATACCATCATGGGTATCTGATTCGACTTGGGAAAATTGATTTAGTTTATTACCAATCAAATCAGAGCAGGATAATGAGAAATAAACCCAAATCTTAAAACACTTCCCCCAACGCTCCCTTCCCAGGTTCAATGTCATTCCCAATTTCTCTACCTTCTCCCCTCCAGCACTGCAGGGGGACAGAGAATGAGGGTTGTAGTCTGTTCATCACATGTTCTCTGCCACTCCTTCCTCCTCAGGGGGAGGACTCCTCACACTCACCCCTGCTCCAGTGTGGGTTCCCTCTCACAGGAGACAGTCCTCTACAAACTTCTCCAGTGTGAGTCCTTCTCAGACAGAGTGTTGGCTCTGTCAGACATGGGGACAGAAGTCAACCCTGTAGTGTCCCCCCACCAAAACCTGGCCATGCAAACCCAAAACACGAGATAGCAAAACTTGAATTGAAATCCTTTTTTTTCCCTCCTGAAGGGTTAATGAAGTGGAAATAGCCACCATGTTTCTAGAACTCAAGCAGACTTCAGTAAAACAGCCATTCTCGTGTCTTGTTTCAACCATTTTATTTCACAGAATCACAAGGGTGGAAAAGACCTTTAAGATCATTGAGACCAACCGTACCTGTTCTCTGCTAAACCATATCCCTAAATACCTCATCTACCCATCTTTTAAACACATCCAGAGATGGTGACTCAACCACGTCCCTGGGCAGCCTGTTCCAGGCCCTGACAACTCTTTCAGTGAAATTTTTTTCCTAACATCTGTTCTGGCACAGCTTTGTGCCATTTCCCCTTGTCCTATCTCCTGTCACCTGGCTGAAGAGACCATCGCCCACCTCTCTAAAACCTTCCTGTTGGGTAACTGTAGGCAGTGATAAGGTCTCCACTCAGCCTCCTCTTCTCCAGACTGAACATCCCCAGCTCCCTCAGCTGCTCCTCATATGATCTGCCCTCCAGCCCCTTCCCCAGCCTGCTTGCCCTTCTCTGGACTCGTTCAAGGACCTCAGTGTCCTTCTTATGGTGAGACTTGCACACCACGCTGCTGTTACAGCCACCTGGAAATGTTTACTGTATTTAGCAAATGCTTCAAAAAGGCTTTCCAGAGGGAGGATTGCAGGATTCATTGTGCAAGAATGTCCTTTCTTCAGCAGCCATTGCACCAAGTAGCCCAACAATCCGGCCGCTTACCAGCCATTCTGACAGCAGGGAAGTGGCAGGAAGATCCCGCTACCCAAAATGGAAACACCCAGTTCAATCCACATTCCCCCTCCCGCCCCGCGCTGGGCCGGGCTCTGTGTCAGGTTAAAGTGAGACCCCAGCGGACGAGCCCCACCGCCAACGAGCCCTAGGGCTGAGGTGACTAGGGCTGAGGAGGAGCAGGTCGCGGCCCGCGCACCAGCTCAGCTAAACCCATCAGTCTTGTTGGTTCCACACAGCTCTGGGAGCGAAGATCTCGCTGCATAGCAGGGATGCCAGCGAGCCAGCAGCTGCGGCTCCCCATGTCCCAGCTTCTGCGACAAAAACTCCTCTGATGTCCGCTTCCTCTCGGAGCACGCTGGTGCAGACTGGCTCTTCGGCCATCCTTTGACACAAGGAGGACTAAGGAAATGGAAGGTTTCATGGTGGAGATACGGCCTTTGCAGTTTGAAGACTCAGAACCCCTCAGCCACAAAGGAATGCATTCAGACGTTCGAACACGGGCCTTTAGTTGGAGTTAAAATAATTTGAATTCCAGTGTCTGCCTGACACACATGTTGTTATAAATCCATAAAACTCCCGTTCAGAAGCCCCCAGAAGGACTGTGAAAGAGATCCTTCAAAGTAAAATCCACAGCACAGCCCAGTGCAGCCCTGCTTTTTTTTATTCCTGTATAAAAAGTTGGACACACCCTGTGGTACCATTTTTAAAGAGAGTTTTTGCTTTGGGGGGGAAGGTGATGGGTTTGGGGCAAATAAAAACTTTTTTTAAGATGCACAAGGATGAAAAAAGGTGTTGTAAGCTCAGCAGCCCTAGCGTGCCTTTAAACAAAAGCTGCAGTCACTCCAGGGCTGAGCAGCAGCCTGCAGTGTTTATTGCTGTTAGTGCTGGGCTGGCGGGGATCTGCTCTTGCCAGAGGAAGTGGATTGTAGATGTCACTTGGTGATTCAGGCAAAAATCAAAATAAGGAATGGACTCTGCTCCCCGCTGAGAAAAGGAAAGTTAGTGACATGCACGTGGTCAGGAGCCATGCCAGTGTGCTTACAGGAGGCTGAAATTCTGTGTGGTCTGAAGGATACAGAAAAGCGAGTGAGAGAGATGATGCTGAGCCTCATCCCCCAGTAAGCATGTGTCTGCAAGATGGCAGAGGTGCCAGCTGTGGAGTTATGCAGTTGTCCTGACAGCTGCTGACAACCTCTCATGAATCATAGAATCATAGAATGGTCTGGGTTGGAAGGGTCCCCAAGGGTCACAGAGCTCCATCCCCCTGCCACAGGCAGGGCCACCAACCTCCAGGCCTGGATCTACACAAGGTTGCCCAGGGCCCCATCCAACCTGGCCTTGAACACCTCCAGGGATGGGACATCCACCACCTCTCTGGGCAGCCTGTTCCAGCACCTCACCACTCTTTCTGTAAAGAGCTTCCCCCTAATATCTAATCTAAACCTTTCCTCCTTTAGCTTTAGTCCATTCCCCCTTGTCCTGACATTATCTACCCTTTTAAGAAGTTGATTCCCCTCCTGTTTGTATGCTCCCTTCAGGGACTGGAAGGCTGCAATGAGGTCCCCCCACAGCCTTCTCTTCTCTAGGCTCAACAAGCCC
Organism: Hypotaenidia okinawae; assembly: GCA_027925045.1. Taxonomy (NCBI): domain Eukaryota; kingdom Metazoa; phylum Chordata; class Aves; order Gruiformes; family Rallidae; genus Hypotaenidia; species Hypotaenidia okinawae. Next base: position 48,092,840 of record BSDF01000002.1, on the reverse strand, counting down.
AGCTTCCCCAGCGCCTCTGTCATAGGGGAGGTGCTCCAGCCCTCTAATCATCTTCGTGGCTCATGAAGTCAAGCTGCTCAGAAGCACAATGGACATCTGTCTTACTGGAGTTGGCACTCAGGGGTTTGGTCTGTGCCTTGAGAAGTGAGAGGGAAAGGTGATGATGGGAAACGGATCAAAGCACCCTGCATACATTCATCACGCATACTAAGGAGGACATGGTGCCACCATCCTTACTCCAAGTGATGAGATGAAGATGTGGGAGATTCTCTAAACCCAGCAGATAGACCCAGGGCAAACTACTCTGAGGAACAGATCTGCAACTTGGAAGGGACATTTTCTACACCCTGTCACTCTGGGAGAGAGAAGGCTGGTCAGGGCTCTGATCCAGCCTCTATCAGATTTCTATTCTAAGTAATAGAACATTTTAAAAAAGAATTCCTGGCACACTTTCTACCTTAAAAATGTTCATGGAACTGAATTTTTGCCCAAAAAGTCCAGCCTTCAAATTTTGATTCTGGAAGGATAAAAACTGGTTAAGCCCTGAAAGGTCATCAAATACTCTTCCAATGCCACTGATGTCAGGAGAAGGATCTCAGGCGATGGGGTCGCTGAAATGCTGGAAGACACCACCATGCAGAACATGTTAGTAGACCTGGGTGTTTCATAGTCACCTCCAGTCACTGAGATGATATGAACATGCCAGTGCTGCATTGCAGTGAGGCAACAGGGGTTTTTTTACATCATCTTAAGGACTAGTGTTACTGCTTAGATCACCAGCTAAAGCTGTTTTCTAGCCAGCTTGTCCCACCTGTGCTTAGAAAAAAACAACCCAAGCCTATACAAGGGCATTGCTGAACCACTCCCATCACCAGAACCCAAACACAGAGATTTGGTGAAAAACAAAACCTCTGTGCTTCTCTTGGTGACTTACCACACTGAAGTAATGCCTCAGAGCTCACTGACATCTGGTTAATGGTGGCTTTTTCTGTTCAGACTGTGTCAAAGCCTGCTTGTTTCTTCTGGAGGGAGAAATTCCTCAGATAACGTAGGTCATACAGTCGTCTTTCCCTCTTCTTCAGCCTCACAGAAAGCTATTCCTCCTCTCTAAACTTTTTACAATCAGCATGAACTAGAAAGAATGTTAATTAGCACTTTGCTGGTAGTTCCTGCCCGGGGAAGTTTGCAGCATGTGAGAGATTTCTTAAAAGCTTAGCTATAAATGAGGTTGGGGGGGAAGAAATCACTGCCATTTTTTTTCTCTCATTTTTCAATACTTACTGCAGTTTACAAAGAGGGGATTTGCTTTATCAGTATTTACCAACTTGGAACAGGACATGCACTGGGTTTGCTGGATGCTTTTTTTCTGCCGCTTTATTTCTTCTGTCCCCTCTTATTAAGATCTGAACCAATTTTCTATCAAAGGACTATGCTGTAAGAGAAGTCTTGCATGTGAAGCCAGGTCTGTCACCAGAACCAGAGTGATATACTCAGGTATATATATACTGATGTTATATACTAAGTACCTGTTGGTTTCTACCAGTCCAGATCATCACAGAATCACAAGGTTGGAAAAGACCTTTAAGATCATTGAGTCCAACTGTTCCTGTCCTATGCTAAACCATATGTACCTCATCTATCCTTTTTTAAACACATCCAGGGAAGGTGACTCACCCACCTCCCTGGGCAGCCTGTTCCAGGCCCTGACAACTCTTTCAGTGAAATTTTTTTCCTAACATCTAATCTGACCCTGCCCTGGCACAGCTTTGTGCCATTTCCCCTTGTCCTATCTCCTGTCACCTGGCTGAAGAGACCATAGCCCACCTCTCTACAACCTCCTGTCAGGTAATTGTAGGTGGTGATAAGGGTTCCACTCAGCCTCCTCCTCTTCAGGCTAAACATCCCCAGCTCTCTCAGCTGCTCCTCATAGGATTTGCCCTCCAGCCCCTTCCCCAGCCTGGTTGCCCTTCTCTTGACTCGCTCCAGGACCTCAATGTCCTTCTTATGGTGAGGAGCCCAGATCTGGACACAGCACTAGAGGTGTCTGCTTTTGACTTCAAAAAATGTTGCCAAAATTACAGCTGTGGTTTTTTAATGGAAATAGGGAAATGTCTCAAAGAGGTGGCATGAAGCTGATCATAGTAGGTCAGAGGTAGACTTTTTAGCATGTCCCAGCCATAGCAAGAGACGAGCTGAACTGGAGCGTTACCTTCATGTTAGAAGAATGGGATCAGAGCTCTCATCTGCAGCCCAGATGATAAAAGAGATCTTGCCTTATCTTTCCTCCTGACACACGGAGTAAAAGTGGGATTTTTTTTTTTCCCTTTCCTGATTAAAGTGACTTTCCAGTACCACAAAGCGTTCTGTGACTCACTAACCCCGTCTGTCCCAGGAGGCCCTGAGTCACAGAAGACCTCTGTGTCTCACGGCACTTCTCTTACTCCAGTAAGCCTTGGGTTGGGTAAGTTCAGGTCTGGTTCTAGCTCTGGAGAGCTGCAAGCCAGCATCATCTTCCATATGAAATTAGGTCGAGTTTTACATGTGGTCAGAGAGTTTGAACATGTTTTCCTGAGTTTGTAACTTGTTGGGGTCTCTGAAAAGGAGCATTTTTGCCCTATTGGTGTAGTGACATGGCAGAGAGGAGTCCTGATGGCCTTGGTTCTATCTGCCAGCCTTAACGTGGGCAGCAAGAAACTGGAAGCTCGGTCTAAGTAAGGTGGATGATTGGATTTGTTGTCAGGTGAATGTGACCCAAACCCATGAGGGATTTTGATCACAGGGATCTCATCAAAAATACACTGTGACACTGAACATCCAGGATGTTTCCGTGGATGCTCATCTGCCTCAGCATGCTCATTAGCTAGAGAGCCAAACTGCTCGCTCAGCAGAGGAAATGTAAATGGGAAAGATTTGAGTACAATGTGCTAAATACCCATATTCTTTCTGCTTGCGCTTGTGACATCAGCCCGGGACATCTGGGGGCGTAAGACATTCTTCATTTGAACCACCTGATCCTCTTCGGTGTTAACACTAAGCAGCACGTGAACACTTAGACGAACAGCAATGCGTGCCTTCGGGCTCGCTCTCTTACACACAAGCATGTCACAGGATCACAGAGTAACAGAATGGTAGGGGTTGGAAGGGACCTCCAGAGATCGAGTCCAACCCCCTGCCAAAGCAGGTTCCCTAGGACAGGTCGCACAGGTGGGTGTCCAGACGGGTCTTGAATATCTCCAGAGAAGGAGACTCCACAACCCCCGTGGGCAGCCTGTCCCAGTGCTCTGTCACCCTCATTGTGAAATGCCATTTGGGCTGGTTGCAAGGGGAAGGCCCACAGTCACATCTAAGGCTCTGAACATCCTCATCTACCAGCGGTTCTTTTGCCCACTGGGTCAAAACCGAGCAGAAAGGGCCCCGGGTTCTTCCAGCACCCCCACCTCCCAGTGCCGGGCCAGGCACACGAGCTGCCGAGCAAGGGGAGTTGCTCTCCAGTAACAGTGCTTGGTGCCAACGATAACGTGAAGGAAAATAACGTGTAGTCATAACAGCTGTAGGTGATCCAGTGCACTGACCAGGAATAATAAACACAGGACACGTAACCGGGGCAGAAAAGAGAGCGATTTAATAAAGGAGCGTGACACGTTGCTGGCACCGGCAGCCTGGGGTTGTTTCTGATGAAGATTAAGAGAATTGGTATAACAGGAAATTGTTTTCTGCTACAAAGGGAAATCAATTGTCTTTAAATACACAGCGGTGGAACGAGCAAATCTTACTAATTGCTGCAGAAGGGAAACGTGACTGTGCTTGGCTGGGCTGGCTAAGCCAAGAAAGTATTGGGGAGGGAAAAAAGCTGCAGAAGCTTTTAGAAATGAATAGCTTTCTTAAGTACATCTCCATCCCTGGAGATCTGCGTGGCTGGATGAAATAGCAAGGGTGCAATAAAAATATATACTTTCCCATGTGAAAGGGCGTTTAAAGACATCTGTTGGTCAGAGAGCTTCTCCCCACAAGGAGGGGTGGGTGCACTGACTGCATCTGGCAGGTCCGCTCAAAGCCCACCAAGCCACGTGAGGCCAATGACCGATGGCAGGATGTCGTCTGACCCATGGAGTGCTTCCAGCTGAGGAGTACTAAAGGCCACGTACGGTGGTGAAACAGGTCGCGGCGCTGTTTGTGTTAATAAACACGCGGCGCTGATAAAGAAGCAGGGAAGCAAAGCTGGAAAATTCTCCACGAGAGTTCTTGGCCTGATAAAAGGCTCTTTTTAGTAGAAAATGGAGAAAACAAAACTACTCCATATTCTTTGAGCAGAGGTAGGAAACCACTGAAGCCACCTGCGTTATTCTGGTGCGACTGTGATGCCAGGTTTTGGCACGGTGGACTGATGGCAAAGAGAGTCTGGGGTCTCTGCTACTGCAGATGGCACCTGGAGACACCAAAGGAAGGAAGGAGAAAGGGTGTTACCTGCCCAGAAGCAGCAGCCCAAGCACTAGGCACCCAGCTCTGGCCTTTCCTGGGGAGACTCGGCAGCTGCAGCTTGGGGATTTGCACCCTATTCTCTCTCTGCTGCTGCCTGGGCTCCTGTTTGGGGTCTCAGGGATTCCCTATGGCTTCTCTCGCCTCCCCATGATGCGCCCTGCCAGGACACCCTCCCTGCCTCAGTTTACCCACTTGTGAGCAGGTCCCGCAGCATCCCCACTGAACTGCTGTTGCAGGGGGTAGGCTTTCAAGGAACATGACCCCGAAGGCCTGTCTGCAAAGTGTCTGTACCGCTCCAGAAAGGCAGTTTGGAAAGCTGTGCCAGCATCGCCCTGGCCCTTCTTGTGACATTAGTGTTAATTAAATGACTGTCAGTGTAATTTATGGAAGAGACTGTGCCCTGTAGCAGGCAGTCGTGCTGCAACAGAAGCAAAACATCCACGTCTGGGCCCATTTCTGCCCTGATGCTGGATGTTAGGGGATGCATGATGAGCAGTAAGGGAGAGCACCGGCCTGAATGCAGTGCCCAGCCTGCCCAGGGAAATGCAGACATCTCCCAGCCCTATCCTGCCGTCTTCCTGCAAACTTTTCTGAAGGCAGAGGCCAAGCTTTGGCACCTCCACCTCCACTGCACCCCTTTCAGCCCCTGACCCCTGGCTTGAGCCCAGCTTTCCTGCCCACAGCCACCCCTGGGCTCACCTCTCACAACCAGTTCCCTCCATCACCCTTTTCTTTACCCGACAGCCCCGTACATCACCTTCCCAGCTGGTGCAGATAAACTGAATGTTTATTGAAAACCTTCTCAGAAAGCTGGAGGGACCGTGCATCGTTTCCCAGGGTGATTCAGCCGGTGCAGAGTTTGGGGCTGCTGCTGAGAACCGAGATATGTGTTTGGTCCTGCAAGAACCAAGCCAGCTCCATCCCAGCAAAACTTCTCTGTTGTACGTTCTTTGCTCTGTTTATATTCTAGCACTGAAGCTTTTATCCTGTTTAAGAGACACAAGGATATGTATCTCAGGCATGCCAGGGTGGTATGTGTAGCCTGGGCTCCTGCGGGAAATGACCTGCCTGGGACAGCTATGGCCCCAGGGAGACACGGGCACCAGGGATTAGACCTGGGAATGTCCACAGAGAAACTAGTGCACTGCCAGCCACTGCTTCCTCATGCTGGTTTGCTTGGAAGTACTAAGTATACAGTAGCTGCTTTTGGAGAGAGATGTAGCTGTAAGCTGCTACCCAGGCACATTTTACCTGTGTTTCTTCCATGAACTGTACAGCCCCACACTGCTGTCATGCCTCAGAATCTGAGGGCGTTCACTCTCAAACAGAAAAATGATTGGGGGGGGGGTATGTGCGTGGGGGGGCTTTCTCTGCATTTTCTCCAGCTCTCTGCAACGTGAGCCCAGAGCTAAACCTGGCAGCAAGAAATGAAGGCAGACCATCCCCTCCCTGCTCTCATTCAAGCCTTCCCCATTTACCCTCGCCCCAGCCTGCCAGCAGCCGTGGCACCTTGCCAGCCCCAGAAGGCCGTGCCGCCCCAGCACGAGGCCGTGGCGATGTGCCCACTGCTTCCACCAAGACAGATGAAATTGGGGAACACTGCCCTGGGCTACTTCTCCCCAAACTGCTGCCTCCCTCCGCCTTACGGGCAGCTGCGATTGCCACGTGGAGCGGGGCTGGGTTAGGAGCTGTCAGCGTTATTTTGCATGAGTAAGTGCAGGGTGTAAGCCTTGCCCACAGGAACAAAAACAGATTAAATGGGCGATGGTGTTTTGTGGGTGTTTTTTTTTTCTTCAAGGGACGGGGTTTGGGATAAGTTAATTCAATTCAGCACGTAGACTTTGGTCCGGTGCTATGACCAGCAATCGTGGACCCCCTCCTCTCCTAATAGGCATGGGCTGTAAAACTCGGAGGAACTATAATACCGTGGGACCATATCTAATTGCAGCGTAAGGGCCTGCAAGTCAGTGTAGTATTACATCTCCAGACTGGTAGAAAGTTCAAGTTAATCATCTGCTTGCTTGGGAATACCCCTAGCCTGAGCCTCACTGAAAGGATAAATGCAAGCGCCCCGAACTTCAAAGGTCTTTTTGCTGCCTAGTGGCAGCTGGAAGCGTCACGGATGAAACACCAAAATGCCTTTGAATCGCTGGGCTGAGATTCCCCTTCCAAGGCGCTCGCCATCAAAGTGTCTGCTCATGCGTGCGGAGCCTGGACGGAGGCCAAGCCCAGCGCGACGGTTCCTTATCCGAAAAGGCTTCAGCAGCCTTTTCCATGTCGTCCGTGCGAGCATTGTTCTGCAGACAGCTGATTTGATCCTTTGGCATAGGAAGGAAATGTACTTTGCATAGCTGGTGACGATCAGCGGCAGCCAGAGCAGCCGTTCGGTAAGAAGGTTGCTTCCCCTCCCCACCCCCTCCCGCCATACACACCCCCCTCCCGCCCTGAGGTAGTGAGCTCCCGCGGTCGGACTGTGAAAGGATTTATGGACCTTGGATAAAAGGTAATGGCAGAAAAGGTGCATGTGAACCTTAAAAAAGAGAGTGAGAAAAAAGCCATGACCCCAGGGAAGTTGCTGCCTTGGAGGGTTTGTTGGAAAGCGGAGAATAAATCTGTCTATTCCCATATAGGTCTGTTGCCGAAGGGTTGGCTTCCTAAAGGTCTGGAAAGCCTCATCTCTGTATGTTTGCAGGAAAAAGTCCCCTCCCCAACAGACCCCAGCTGGTGCCTTCCCTTCATTAACTTCACATCCTTCGGTGAGGAGGAGGGAGGAAGGCGCAAGAGTGATGTGCAGTTAGTTTCCTTTCTGATTGCTCTCTGTCTGCTGACATCACAGATGCCTCCCGTGAGTGAAGCAGAGGTTGGGTTCCCACTCCCATCCTCACCTACCTGCCGCTTGATTTCCTTCCTGTCATCCTCTCAGGCCACACGAATATGGATTCAAGCAACCCTGTGGCTCAGCGACAGCGGACATGGTGAGAACCAGCCTTGTGCTAGCCCCTCCTGAGGATGCTCCTCAGACACAGAAAACTCAGTTCTAGCTTTCGCTGCCCTGGCTGAGCTTAACCTCAGACTCACCAGTTTCTGTCAAGGCCCTCAGAAGAGGTAGCCACTCAATCACTGCTGCGCTGAGCCTGCACCCACAGCTGCTGGGGGGTCACTGTGGCTGTGACACCCCTCCTTCCCCTGCCCTCACGGCAGAGGAAGGCTTAGAGAGGTTTGATAGATGATATTGCTAGATGTCAGGAGGTTTTCCTGGCACACTGTGAAAGCTCCAGCACTGTCGATCCCTTGAAAAACCCATCAGGCCATGGTTAGGGGCAGTACACGCTGGCATCCTCCTTCTCTGACTCCTGGGGGTCTCGGGGAGATTCCACTGCTCAGCTTCACCCTGTGATGGGTTTTCCACCTTCCCCAGAGACCATAAAACCCCTTCTCTAACCCCACACTGTAGCCAGGCTAACTTTTGTGGGTCCAAAGCTTATCAGCTGAAGCTGGAGCCCAAGGCTGTCTCTGAAGGGATGAGCCTCCCAGACCTGTGAGTCTCCAAACCAGTTTGGAGGTTGCTTGGAGAGAAGACGGGTACCTTTGCCAGGGGCTTGCAGTGCCATGGTTTTTAAGCACATTGGGGGCCAAAACTTGCTGGAAGAGTCAGGCTATTTTAGATGTAGCCTCAGTTGCTCAGCAGTGCTTCTGTAAGGGCAAACAGGGGAGAGTCAAAAAAGGACGAGGGGGGTGTTTTTGTTTGATGCTGACGCGTCTTGGTCACAGTCCAATTTGTGAGTATTAAAGGTGGTGAATTTCCACATTCCTAAACATCTGGCCTAAACATTCCTGGAGCCTGGGGAAGAATAAAACAACAAGTCCTGGGAATGCAGGACACGTGCCCAGGCGCGTAGGATCAAGTGCATCAGTTGCTTTTCTCAGAGGCACCACAGCTCCCCACAACCCGGTCCCTCTCCCAACCCCAACAGAGATCCTTTCACAGCCCTACCTCTCCCACCCTGTGACCTCTGGGTACCCTCAGCTGGGTTTTACCACGCAAATTTTGCAACTGTCCCATGCTGCTGGAGGAGAGAGGTGGTGACACAAAGTACAGAATAACAAAGGTCAATCTCCATTCATGCGCGTGAGGTGACCCAGTCACAGCAGGATACCCCAACTGTGGTTGGACAGATGGTTCTTATCCCTTTCAAGGGCTCGCGTACAATATGAGTTGACCAACTTCTACTTAACACACATGCTGCTGTCTTGCAAAGCAACTGTAGTTTTATGATGTCACCATCAATTCTTTCTTGATCTAGATGTCCCCAGAATTGGTATTGCTACCATATCTACGATGCTGGGGAAGGAGATGTTTCAGAGGTGTGGGGATGCCAGTGTTGTCAGCAGTCCAGGGGTTTCCTTTGTTCTTCAGGGTGGGGGCTTGTCTGTCTTGCAAGGAGCTGGGGTCCTATCCAGCATACAGTGTAAGAAATATAAAGGTCTATGTGTATAAAAAGTGTGTATGCATTTTATGTACATACAAAGCAGCTCAGAAGGCCAATGGTATCCTGGGCTCCATCAGAAGAGGGGTGGCCAGCAGGGACAGGGAGGTGATTGTCCCTCTCTACTCTGCCCTCATGAGGTCCCATCTGGAGCACTGTGTCCAGATCTGGGGCCCCCAATACAAGAAAGATGTGGAACTGTTGGAGAGGGTTCAGAGGAGGGCCACGAAGATGATTAGAGGGCTGGAACACCTCACCTATGAAGAGAGGCTGAGGAAGCTGGGCTTGTTCAGCCTAGAGAAGAGAAGGCTGCGGGGGGACCTCATTGCAGCCTTCCAGTACCTGAAGGGAACATACAAACAGGAGGGGAATCAACTTCTTAAAAGGGTAGATAATGTCAGGACAAGGGGGAATGGACTAAAGCTAAAGGAGGAAAGGTTTAGATTAGATATTAGGGGGAAGTTCTTTACAGAGAGAGTTGTGAGGTGCTGGAACAGGCTGCCCAAGAGAGGTGGTGGAAACCGTATCACTGCCTACAATTACATGAAAGGAGGTTGTAGAGAGGTGGGAGATGGTCTTTTCAGACAGATGATAGGACAAGGGGAAATGGCACAAAGCTGTGCCAGGGCAAGTTCAGATTAGATGTTAGGAAAAAATTTTGACTGGAAGAGTTGTCAGGGCCTGGAAAAGGCTGCCCAGGGAGGAAAAGGCTGCCCAGGGAGGTGGTGGAGTGGGTCACTGACCCTGGATGAGTTTAAAAAAATGGTAGATGAGGTACTCAGGGAATGGTTTAGCATAGGACAGGAACAGTTGGACTCAATGATCTTAAAGGTCTTTTCCAGCCTTTTGATTCTGTGGTGGATGCCCCATCCCTGGAGGTGTGCAAGGCCAGGTTGGATGGGGCCCTGGGCAACCTTGTGTAGATCCAGGCCAGGAGGTTGGTGGCCCTGCCTGTGGCAGGGGGTTGGAACTCTGATCCTTGGGGTCCCTTCCAACCCAGACCATTCCATGACTCTATGAATACAAAGGCATTTCATACAATCTCCTACTCAAGGTTAACCAGTGCAATAATTAGGGAACAAGACTTTTATGAAGAGCTTTGTGGGGAGGGGAGGGCAGGCTGTTTTTCCACAGCTGGTCGGCTGTGATGTCAAGAGGCTTTTTCACCAGCGTTTCTGGGCCCATCACGGCCATTCCTCTGGGGACTGCGTCGAGAAAAAAGGAGGCGGGGGGCGGGGGGAAAGCACCACCCCCACCCAAACCTCCCTCCTCCTATCATCCGGGCGACTCCAACCTCCGCGCCCGTCACTTTTCCAAGCCCGTGGCCTTTCCCGAAGCACGGCCCGGGGCCGGCCGCGTTGCGTCACTGGACCCGAACGTGACGTCGCTAACGCCGAGAGGCGGGCGGCCACCTCCCTGAGCTCCTGGGAGGGCAGGGAGGGCGGGATCGACAGGCCGGGGGGGCGGGGGCGGGGGCGGATGCCTCGCCTCCCGATCCCGCCCCCTCCCCTCCCCCGAGCTTCCCCCGCCTGGGACGGGCGCGGCGGGAGGGAGACGGCGCGGCGGGACGGAGCGGCCGCCGCGGCCGGCAGCGTCCCGATCCCCGGCGGGAAGAAGGAGGAGGAGAAGGAGAAGGCGGTGGAGGAGGAAGGCGAGTGGGGCTCAGCCCGCTAAGCCGGGCGGGATGGATAAGTACGACGACTTGGGTCTGGAAGCCAGCAAGTTCATTGAAGACCTCAACATGTACGAGGCCTCCAAGGACGGTCTCTTTCGGGTGGACAAAGCTGCTGGCAACAACCCCGAGTTCGAGGAGACCAGGAGGGTCTTTGCCACCAGAATGGCCAAGATCCACCTCCAGCAGCAGCAGCAGCAGCAGCAGCAGGATGAGATGCTGATAGCCGCCCAGAACGGAGGGGCCACCTTCAACGCCCCCGGCCCAGCCTGACGGCAACACGGGGTGCCAAGCTGCCCCCAGCCTCTGCTGCAGAGGGGCCACGTGCGAGGCCGTACGATGGAGGGGAGCACAGCTTCAGTGACAGCGGGGCGCGTGCCGAGCCCCCCCGGGGATCCAAGCCGGGCACCGGAGCTGGGAAGCAGAGCCTGACAGGATCCCCAGAGTGGGGGGCTCACGGCCCAACGTGGGGCGTGGGGAGCAGCACGCCGGGAGTCCTGGTGACCCCCAGCCCTGGCGTGGCCGGCAGGAGAACAGCAGCGAGGGCAGGCGGGGCGTTGGGGAACAGAGGTCCTCCTCCTTCTCGCACGCCCGGACCCCCCAGCATCCTCAGTGGGGACAGAAGAGGGGCCTCCAGGAGCCCTGCCGCAGCAGAGGTCCTCTTCCTTCTCAGCCCCTTCGGTGCAGCCCACCCGGGAGTTTTCAGGCTCTACTGACCCCAGGGCCGGAGGGGATGGCAGCCAGCTGTGGTACCAGGGTGTCCCACTGTCCTTCCCCTCCAGCTCTGCACCCACCGCCCCGAAGGTGGACTACCAGCATGCCACTGCCTATCCTGGCCCATCTGGCCACTTTGTGGCCCACGGTCAAAACCACCGGCCCAATGGCAGCATCACGAGCTCCGAGCCAGGCTCCTTGCAACTGGCCTTGCATGGGCCAGTGGCTCCAGATGCTCCTCAGACACCTTTCTTGGAGAGCACAAATGGCCCACGGTCAGACACCAGGCACCCGGACGGCTCCAGCACAGCCAAGGTGAAGCTGCCCTGCCAGACCCTCCTTCCCCAGCCGGAGCAAGGGCCATCAGCAGCCGAGCTGAAGCTGGAGGCACTGACCCAGCGCCTGGAGCAGGAGATGGATGCTCGGCCAAAAGCTGATTACTTCGGTAAGGAGGCGGTCGCTGGTTGGTGTGGAACGGGTTTGTTGCAAAGTGTCACTGCAGGGCTTGCACTTGCAGGCTGCACGTCCCTGTGTGCCTGCTCAGTTACAGGCTTGCAGTTACTCAGGGTTTGGGGTTTTTTTGTTACTGGGGCTGGTAGCTCTTGCTACTGTGATGGGTTTTTTTTCTTTAATCCCACCTCTTAAATTCTAAAGCAGGGATAGCATAGCAGCTTTGGGGAGGATAGTGCTGAGAAGAAGCTGGAGCAGCATCTTTTGATGAGCAGCTATCATTGATGGTGGGGAGGCACTTAACTTGGCTTGTCAGTACTCATGGTTTTCCATGTCTTTAAAAGTACATTGCTTGATCACATGTGAGTGGGAAGGGTCCCGGCCCGCGGAGGAGTCACACCTGCAGATGCTGCAGGCATGGAGGAGGGTGCTGAGGTGGTGGAGGCAGTGGCAGGCATCCCTCGGTGGTAACCCCCATGAGGGCAGCCATGGCTGGGTGAGCATGAGGGGTTTTGAAGAGAAGTTGCTTGGGGAGAGGACGGGTGGTGGTTTCCCAAACTTGCCAGGATTTTCCCCCTACCCTTGGGTGCTGGTCCACATCAGCTCTGAAAGGATCAGTGCATCCTGAAGATGGCAGGAAAACAAGTGGTAGGCATGTTCCTCCCTAAATCTCGGGTCTGCAAGTAGTCCAGACTGTCACCAGAGGTTATTGCTGGCACTTGGCAACGGAGAGGGACTGCTTACATATGAGGTTCTCCCAATGGGAATATTAAATGTCCTGCTGGATTAAACTGATTTACTGCCCCAAGGTGGCAGAAGGTCAGGGGCAAATCAAGCGCTTCCTTTCCCTGCCATGCCACTTTGCAGCTTAAGAGAAGATGAGATAGTTGAGCTTTTGGGAGAAGGAAGCCTGGAGTTGCAGAGAAGACTGAGAACTCTGGAGTTGCAGAGAAGACTGAGAACTCTGCAGTTAATTTAACAAACGATGGCAGCAGGTCTGGCATACAGGTTTTCCTGGTGATTTTAGACCCACGGCCACAGACGTAGAAGCAGGGACAGATGAGGCTCTTCAGTCTGGTGCTGAGGAAGGTTTTACATCTCAGGCTGCACAGGTGTGGTGGCATGCGATGCTGTCTGGCGTGGTCTGCGGGCAGCTCAGCGGTGGTCTGTGCACACAGGAGCAGCTGTGGGCTTTGCGCCAGGCTTCGGGGCCGGGGCTGGAGGCACCACCGAGTGCTCAGTGGCAAACTGCGTAGTACAGTGTGTTTCTTGGCGGCAGGCAGCGGTCCTCGCCCGCAGCGGGCTGTTACTTATCTCAGTATCTGAGGTTGGATGCAGCCTTGTGGCACGGCAGCCACGTGCTTTGCTCTCGTCACAGAGGACTGATGTGTAAAAGCGTCTGCAGGAAGCATGTGAAGAGTCTCAGGGAGCCTGGGCTGGGGAAGGCCCAATGTGGTGACGGGCTGGTAATGGAGATGGGGTTGGTTGGGACAGCGTTCTCCTGGGAGGCCGTGCAGAGAAATGGGAGCATTTTGCCAGAGGTGATATTTAGCTGTCCTGGAGAGGTGTCAGGGAGAGAGCCTGCTGTGTGCCACATCTCCTCACAGTGCAAGTAAACCGGCTGGATTGTACCTCCTCCAAGATGTGCATGGGGGTGGAAGGAGAAAGAAGAGGGGTGTAGTTGGGGGTTGGATTATTTTTTACGTTTTTGTCACAAACAGGCAGTAGCACCAGGGATTTCACCCCGTGGTAAGTGTGTAGTAGTGGGAGTTACTCTGGCAGCCTGGAGAGTCCTGCTGGTTGGGCGGCTGAGTAACTGGTGAGCCCTGGGGAGGAGGAGACACGGAAGCTACCTGGTTCCCTGTGAGGTCTTTGGCAAGAGGTTTTACACCGGGGTCTGTACCATCTGGGAAATCTGGGAAGAGAGACAGGGAAAAAGGAAACACCGCAGTCATGGCAGAGGAAGAAGTGACATTTTGTGGAGTCTCAGCTCTGTGCTGGGGGGCTCAGCCTGTCTGCCCTGTGGAGGAGCAGGGAGCAGGAAGGGGGCAAACACGGATGTGTTTTAATTCTTGCCTCCTCCCCCTCTCTTTCTGGCTTTTATTTTCATTTTTTTTCACAGTCACCTTACTTCCTTTGGAGGAGAAAAGAGCCCAGCTGGCGGTCTGAGCCTGACTTTGCTGTGCCGTACCCACAAGCTAGCAAACTTTAGGATGGAACAGGTGTCTTTTTATGCAATAGTGATAAAAGTGGTTTTGTTACAGGCTTCCCCCAGTGAAGGGAAGTTCAGTGGTGGAGCTTCGTAGTACATAGGAGCCAGGAAATGAAACCAGGACTGAAGCACAAATGGCCAAAGTTGGGGTTTTTTTTAATCTAAAATGTTCTCGGCTCTTCTAATTTTGGGTGCTACTTTTGTAAACAAGGGGATTTTTCTTTTTTTTCACATCAGACTGCCTGTCTTAGTAACATACAGTCCTTCAGGCTGAACCAGGTATTTATCCTTGAATGGTTAATTAATTCTGATTGCCGTGAAGGAGCTGCTTTTCCCTTTACTGTGTGAAACTGAGTGTAAATCAAAGCCTTGAGAAGGGTAAGCTCAGGAGTAGGCATAACGTAGGAAGGATGCGCTGCTGAGGAGTAACAATCTGCTTATCTGTCAGCACCAGCTTGCTGTACAAAATCCATTTGTCTGCTCAGCGTATGTGGAACAAGTGAAAGAGGCAAACAAAGCCAAGGATTTTCTTTTCTAAATAGCAGCATATGTGTGAGCAGCACGGGCTGCACGTGTCTCTGGAGGAATTTGGGTTGTCGGAGAGTGCTTTTGAAGTGCTGACTTGATTTATGTGGGCTGTTGAGGAGGAGGAGGAGGAGGACTTAGGGAGTCTCAGGTATCACCCAGGTCTTGTGCTTGGGGAGGTAAACCGTGGAATTGCTCTGCGAAGAGCCTGGTTCCCACTGCAGCACAGAAAGGGGCCCAGATCCCAGGGGATGCTACTTTGGGTTGTATTCTCATTTTTGGTGTACTGTTTCCAGGGAATATCTGGGAACAAGGTGCTTGAATCACATGGAATTTCTGGGACTGCCCAAACTCCTGGCATTTCTTTGGATGCACCGGCCTTCATCTCCACTTGGCAAATGGGAAGATTACTTAAATAAGAGTGACCAAGGGAGCTGTGACTCCTCTCTGAGCACCGCCCAGTGCAACACAGATGTTTTGGGTCGAGTGAGGTGGCACCATCCTGAGGAGTTTTCAGCTGGGAGCTGGGCAGGTCCACAACCAAACCAGGCATCTGCCTGGATGTGACCTAGCAGGGCAGAGGCCTGGCTGGGAGATGTTGGGGTCGGCAGGGAGGTTTTGCCATTCATTTTAGCGGAACCTGTGGGAACACGAAGGTCCTTGGTCTGCAGGCACAGCTGAGTGCTTTTAGAGGTGTAGCACTTTTTTATCAGTGAGTATTTCATACAACCAAATGGAAATCTCCATCTGATGAAGACTATCTACACCCTTACCAAGAGCTTCTTTACTATTAATTTTTATAAATGGATTTCTTGTCATATATATTTGTTAGGTGCTGAGTTCTGGCTTCCTCCCTTCTTATTTAGAGCAGAGCCGATAAGCAGCAGGTACTTTAGGAGGGCCCCAGACATCTTGTTTTGCAGCAAAGTACTGGGGTGCTTCCCCGCAGCCAGGCAGGGAAGATCTTACAGCGAAGTCTGCAGATTTCTTTTCCCCTGGGCAGAAGCAGGGCGGTAGGCGAGTCACTTGAAACCCTGTGGAGATCTGGAACCCCAGCGCCTTTGAGTGGGCATGATCAGCTCCAAGGCCAGCAGTGGGCTTTCAAAGTCCTGTGCGTGGTTAAGTTAGCCGTTCACTGCTGCTGAAACCACAGGCTGTTCCACTTGAAGGCTGTATGTACCCTGTGGACTCTACCAAACCCCAGTGATGACGGTGCACTGGGGTGATTCAGCAGCAGCAACGGTAATTCCAGGGCTGCTGGGTGAAGAATTCCCTGTGTAAATCAAAGTTCTTCTGAGGTTTATTTTGTACATGGATGATGCTGATGGCGTGGTTCCTACTGGGAATGAGCGGGGGCGTCCCTCACTGTCTGCTCCGGGGTAACACTGCAGCTGGAAGGAGATGCCTGCCTGCAGCAGAGATGAGGGGAAGGCAGGACGAGGCGGGTCCTGGTGGAACAAGGAAAGCTGGAAGGATGATGGCACATGAACTGGTGGGTGTGTGCAGACTGCAAAGCTTATCTCACTGCAGGGAACCGAGCAAATAAATATTTGCCTGGGATACGGCTCTTGAAGATTGCAGCAGTATGTGCTTCTCCTCCCTTCCTCGTGGGAGCTACGCTGGGTTTGCAAGCTAAGGGAAAAATCTACCGAAAGGAAAGAGAAAGGAAGGAGGTGAGGCAGAGGAGCAATAGGGCTTTCCACCAGGATACTGGAAGGGATAAGGAGCCTCGTTCATTTGGCCCTGGAGTTAATGTAAACTCTTGACATCACTGATATTCCACTGAAGGGAGCTGGATGGCTAATTTGTACTTTGCTGGCAGTGTGTGCATGACTGTGTACAGCAAAGCTGTGGACAAGAACATGATGTGCAAAAATGGTAAAGAAAACTGCATGCTCCACCTCTGTGGTTCTTTGGGCAGGGGATACCTGTACACCTTTCCCACAACTGAGTAACAGCTAGGCTTCCCAGGTGCTCAGTCTCATGTAGGCCTCCAGATCTCTTTGAAATCAACTCTCAGGCAAGAGTGTACACTAGCATTCCTCTTACCTTGTTCCCCTTTCCTGCTCTGACAGGGAGGACCTTTATGCTCCCAAGAGACAGTAGGGTCTGCTTCTGGATTAGCTGGTGTGCCTGCCTGGGCAGGTGGGAAAAATAATCCCAGGCGTATTTATGTGTAAAATTTCTGGGGTTTTTTTCCAAATCCACCTGAGGGTGGTTCTTCAGCATAAATCCAGCCTCCAATGAGGAAGGGCCAAGAATCACTTAGGTGTGCTGGAAGAGAGTCAAGCTGATGGTGGAAAATGTGGCTTGCATGGAGTAAGTGGAAGGGATAGGATAGACTTACTCCCCTTGAGTGCTGTTTCTGGATTAGCTACGTGTGCAGACCAAACTTGTCCCTCATCCTGTCACTGCATTTTTCCTATCCAGGGACTGATTGGCATGGTGAAGAAATCTCATCATTTGAAGCAGCACAGCAATGCATTTAGCCCTCTAAAATTAGGCAACAGTGTTAGCAAAGCCAACCAGGAGCATGTGTAGGAAAGCTTGGCTGTGCCGGCTGCTGCTGAGAACAGGGATACTGCTGAACAGATGGGAGATGCTCTTGGGGAAAAAAAGAAAAAACAAATAGATGCTGTCTGGCATGTGGAGAGGCATCATACCAACCCGTCTCGGCAAATGCTGCTGCTCAGTATGGTTTGCATTGTATTTTTAGCGAGTGGGGTGTAATAAGTAACTGAGCTCCTTCTGGTGAGAGTGCAGTAGCAACGCTCAGAGGAGAAAAACATCTCTAAAGGCTTTGAGCCGGGCGGTGAATGGAAATGCACTTGTTGAACTTTGAAGGTGGGACTGACATTTCAGACCTTGGGCCGGGTTTGCTTTCGTTTCTGACAGCTCTTGAGGTCTGCATTGGACCCGTTTGATCTCGTAAGGCGAGGCTGTTCCTGGTAGTCACCCTCCTTCTGGTTTGCAGTGCCGTGATGGGGTATGGCGAGTGCTGGGACCAGCTTACAGGGCATGTTTTCGGTCCCAGCTCTGCCCCAGAAGTCCCTTTGTTCAGGCGCTCAACTGCAGCGCGGGCGGTTGCTTTCCACATGATGTCAAAGAGAACAGAGATTTCTTTGTTGTCCCGGACCAGGCTGCCCTGCCGGCAGAAACTGAGCCGAAATCAGCAATTCCCATCCCTCTCCCTTTCCAGATCTGGCCACCCTTCTGCTGGTGCGCTCAAGCATGAATCTACCACAAATTTGTGGTGCTTCGGGTTTGTCATCCCGGTGGCAAAAGAGTAAACCTTCCTTTTTGCTTAGTAACACAGCCTGGGATTGAAAGACGGCATTTCCGAGGGGATAACTGTGCAGACCGGCGCTCATGCTAAGCGCTCGTAAGGTGCAGCAAAGGAACCGAGTGTGGGAATCTGGCGTCTTGCTGAGCCCTGGCCACACAGGGTCCCCCTTTGCTTTGAGCCAAGGAGAGATGTTTTTTGCCTAAAAGCTGCTCTATGCCAAGAAGATTACCCAGAGCTGCTGACTGGCGTCAGCCACATGCGAGGCTGGACTGATGCTGCTGACGCTTTACACCCTGGCACTGTTTTTTGGGAAGCAGTCATTGGAGCTGGCGTGGGGCAGGGCGAGGATTTGGATGTCGCCTGTGCTGCACTGCCTTTTGTCAGGCCGGCTTCTCATAGGTGTGGCAGAGCTCAGAGACTGGCCCTCATCAGCAACAGGTATTGCTTTTCCTTTGTGTTGTCTCAAGCGAGGGAACAGGATTATTGCGGCAGCAGGGAGCGAGCAGGGAACTAAACAAACAAAAAAA
The DNA here is from genome assembly GCA_027925045.1 of Hypotaenidia okinawae. Classification (NCBI taxonomy): domain Eukaryota; kingdom Metazoa; phylum Chordata; class Aves; order Gruiformes; family Rallidae; genus Hypotaenidia; species Hypotaenidia okinawae. The sequence goes on along the minus strand of BSDF01000002.1, from coordinate 48,074,488 downwards.
TCAATTTTAAAAATCCCCTTTTTATCCCTTTTTAGGCCAGTTCAGCTAAGAGTCAGAGATGAAGGCTCAAGTGTGTGGCTTTAAGTACTTCAGAATGTTTTATTTGGGAGAAGTAAAGACTTATTTCTAAAATAACATCAAGTGCTACAAAGATTTAATTGGCTTCCAAGTAAGATTTAGCAGATACAAGTAGAAGTGTAAACCATCCGCAGATTTGCCGTCATGCCATTTGTCAGCCATCAGCCTTGCCACAGGACATCTATAAAGCTTTATAGCATGGTTGGTTGTTATGTAGTTGGGTGATTTAGCATATTACAGGCTTTACAGACAACGTTGACCATTTATTATAAAAGCCTTTTCATTCCATGAGCTCGTTTTCCATGCTTCGAGGGCCTAAATATTTGAAGAAGTTGTTAAAAGGGTCAAGCAGGGGATGAAATGAAACATACACTTAGAGACAAAGCAGAGGGGAAGGATGGCAGGGGCAGGAGGTGGAGAAAGGTTTGGGAGAGGATGTGAGAGCCTGGGAAGCTCCTGTAGGCTCCGGCTGGACTGTTTGTCCCGTTGGGGAAAATCTAGGCAGTGCCTGTGCTCTGAAAATTAAATGGGATGGATGGGAGGCAGCGGGGGCCGTTTGTGTTCTCTGGAGGATTTGTGTGAGGGTATTCTGGAGTGGCTTTAGGTGCCCGCCAGCATCTTTACATGCACTGTGCCTGGAAGCAGCTGCTGTGCCTTCTGCCTCCTGCTGATTCTTCCTGCTCATCCATATTCAGTGTTGCCCCAGCTGCTTTCTGGAAAGGAGGAAATTGCAGCACGCTGGTGGGTTTTGTCTGGAGCAGGCACAGAGTAAAGAAAAAGTGCAGCCCTTGCGGTGCAAGGAATACACCAGCTCTGTGATGGAGAGGCTGGTGGAAGCCGTGGAAAAAAGACTTTGAACAGCAAAATCAGGTTTTCTGCTCTCCTTTCTGCAGCGCAGCATCGCTGTAGTCGAGGGGGAATTTCGTGAGGTAGCTCTTAGCTCTTGTGCCAGATGACTGCACAGCATCTCAAGCTGCTGCTGAATGTATATCTTCCTGGGAGAACATGTCTGTTTGAAAAGCCAAATTTTCTTTTCTTTGTCTCACTTTGTCTTCTTTTTTCTTGTTTTTTTCCTTCTTCTTTTTTTTTCTTCTTTTTATAATTTCTGCATGATCTATCTTTTGCTTTCTTAAAATATTTCTGTCAATGAATAACTGAGAGAATTCTGCTTGGTTTAAAAAGAACCAGCAAGTTTTGCTAACTTGCTGCCAGTCTGCGTGCTGGGGTGGGCTCGCAGCCAAGCTAGCATTTCAGCTCAGGTTGAGTTTGGACCAAACAGGGTAACTCATTCTTCTCTGCAGCGTTCTCTCGAGGTTTACATCAGGTTGGACTCTGGCTTGGAGCGCAGTGGAGCTCGGAGCAGCCCTGGGACGGCTTTCAGCGTGCCGGTTGAATGCACACAGGAGGCTGTAGCACAGAGGTTTGCTCTGGCATGATGAAGTGATTGGCTTTTCAGCAGCCGTGTTTGTGCTACTGCAAAGAAAGGGTTCCTGAGCGTTTTTAGCCCTGTGGTGTGAAAAACCCACAGCCGTAGCTGTTGGTTGTGGGAAGAAATTGTTACCCTGGGACTGCCAGCGTGGTGCTGCCCGAGGCAGGAGTTACTTTCCAGCACTGTCGTAAGTTCCTTGGGTTTCTTCCCAACTTTCACCAGACCTTTCCAATTACTCTGGAGCTTGTGGGGCCCCAGAAGAAGTGGAGTTTTGTTAACCACAGCATGACTAAGGAACTCCAGCAAGATGCTGCTGTCACTCCTCTTGGGCCTGTAGGAGCAAGATGTGACCAACAATCCCTGCTCCAGCAAGTTGAAGAGTTGGGGTGAATGGGACTGAACAGCAGTAGAAGGAGAGAACTGGAGGCAAAGTCACATCCACGGGGTCGTCATGGACCAGAGACAAAGGCACATCTTCTGTTTGTCCTTCACACTGCCCTTTTTGGGTAGACTGATGTGTGTTTGTTTCAACACAGATTAAAGTTGCTCCTTTAGAGGCAGTTAAAGGGTGATGCTGCTTTAAAACCCATCTATTGCAGTCACGGGGTGATGCCTGAAGTAAGTAAACTGGCTTGAGGTGTCATTTTCTTTGGGCAAGGACTTTCTCTCCCCAGCCACAAACAGTAGTTTTGGGCAGCCTCACTGCCTTTCTTCCTGCAAGGTGGAAGGAGCAGCTCCTGCTAGCGGATGCCATCAAGAGTGTGAAACTTGGTTATCACTTCTTACTCCTTTATTAAGAAAGTTTCACGTGAAAATGTGGTGATAGTTGAGAAGTCCTAGCTGAACACACAGCTCCCTTTGCGAACCTGCAGTGCTGAAGTCTTCTTTTTGCGGTCCCTCCCCACCACCACCACCACCACCACATGCATCTACCCCGTTCCCACTGTTCCCAGACCTAATCAGACAGGTCTGTGCCTGGTAGGTACCTACTGTTTCCTCGTGAGGTGGAAATCCTCACCCAACGCTGACTACCTGGCTTGGGTCCTGGGTTGGAGCCCCACACTGGGGTGGGTGCTGGTGGAAACATGCTTGGCTGTGCCAGCAAGACTGAGCTGAGCTCCAGAGCTGACCCTGGTCTTCAGGCAATGATGGCAGCAGGAAAGCCTGGGGGTGAGGAGCAGCTTGGACTTGCACTCCGGACAGCTTGTAGTCAGAAGCTGATCCTGTGTGCTGGCTCTGGGTCTCCTTCATCCCAATGGCCACCTGAAAGTCACGCCCCCTTGCCTGGTAGTGCTGCTGCCAGCAGGTATTGTCTCCTTAAAACCGACTTCTTTCTTGCCTCCTCCTGCAAGAGGCACTAAGAATGGCTGGGCAGGAGACATGGTCTGTAGGTAGCACCTACCTTGTATCTCTCTGCTCAGATGTGGCTGACACAGGGAGCAGACGTAGGTAGGTGTCAGGTAGTCAGTCCCGCTCTGTTTTGGTGGGAAGTCCTTGGGGCTTTCAGCAGATGTTATTAGGGTCTGAAAGGGATGAAGATTTAAAGGGGCTAAGTGAAGAGGTGTGTTTTCCTCACATCCGTTGCAACCACGCTTATTTTATGTGATAAGTAGCAGAAACTATTGGTCTGTGAACAGCCCTGTGCACCACTGACTGCTGCTCAGGCTCTTGGGAGGGTCATTAAGTGGTTTTACATGTACATAAAAGTTTGTGGGAATGAATGGCTGAAGGAAGGAAATGTTGCTGTAGACAAACAGAGCAGCTGTTGTCCAGTTCACCTTTTTGCACAAAGCTTTTCTAGGAAGGTTTGATGACTGTTGTGACCACTGTTAGCAGCATCTCGCAGGGTGGGTGGTGCTGATGTCACTTACATTTCCTAGCTACAATGAACCACCTGCTCCTAAGCTGCTGAGCCACCACGCTGAATTCCATGTATGGTCACCCAGCCAGTGACCCCAGCCACCCCACCAGGCCCCACTTCTGACCCCTGTCCGTCTGTCTGTCTCTCTTCCAGGCACCTGCGTGAAGTGCAACAAGGGGGTGTATGGAGCAAACCAGGCTTGCCAAGCCATGGGCAACCTCTACCACGATGGCTGCTTCACCTGTGGAGCCTGCAGTAAGTACCCCTGTCACCTAAAATCGATAGTCTCAAAACCAAGAAGGTATAGAGGGGAGATACTGCTTTAATCAGCGCTGGGTACTAGGTAGAAGTTCACAAATCAAGGACACCTTTGGGGAGTTTCCAGCATATGCTTACACACAGAAAATCACAGAGTCTCCACCTATGCTTGCATATTCGTTAACTTGACCGAATAACCTTTTAGCACCTGCTTATTAAAATCTGCTGCTTTGGCAAAAGACTTCTGTGCAAACACAGGGCCTTTGGTGGAGAGAAACCCTTCCTCATGTTATCCTTTTAAGGTATTGAGGCATCTAAGGACAGCCTTTATCCTAGCTTGCCAAATTCTTGAAGAAGATAGGAAAGTTTCTTTGAATAATTAAGTCTTCCCTATCAGAGAGTGAAGGATGCATCTTGGTGTACAAAAGGACCTTGAGTTAATTAAATGCTTGGTTGTTTTTCCTTATGTACAACAAGTGCTTAAGGGTTAACTGTCTTCTGTAATAATTTTAGCACGTGCTATATATACAAATTAGTGGCTCAAGATAACCCCCCTGCCTGGCCTGCCAGGAGTGCCGCAGCGCCCTGGGGCAAACTCTTCAGGCTTCATGTTTGTCTGGTTTAAAGGAGATAAAAAAAGGAATCGATTCTTGAATACTTTACCACAACTTTATGTCTTGGTGGTGGTGGTTGCTGTTTGTGTTTGAACAGGTTCTGGCAAGACAGGTAGAAAAGATACTTTGGATTGTGCTGGCTGGCTGCCTTCTGGTATGGGGGATGGTTGTTTTTGCTCCCCTGCCTCTCCCTTACAACCACAGGTTTTTCTGTTTACAGGAGTGTTTTTTTCAAAGTGGCAGCGAACATGCCTTGTCTGGCATTTAGGGGGGTTTCCATTTGTCATGTCAGACTTTACAGCCACCCTGGTCGGCCTGGTCACAACGTTTTCACGGTGTGCATAACCTTTACTTATAACTGTGTTGCCCTTCTGAGGGACCTCCAGCCCAAGCATCCAAGTGCATGAATGACCCGGGTTATACATCCTGCTTGTTCTTTCTCCAGAGAAACAGAGCCATCCCCAGAAACGAGGGGCATATCTCTGCCGGTTTGCTCTCTGGTTACTGCAGAGAGGGAGCTGGGTGGTGTGCCAGAGGTATCGGGCTGGGAGCAGCAATGGCAAGGCCTGTGGAATCTGCCTGAGGAGTGGGGTAGATAGCTCAGCTGGCCCTGCCGAGCTCCCTGCTGCTTGTCAGACCCACACGAGAAGCTTGCTGGAGTTTATGGCATGCTGCAATGTATGCAATGTATGGATCCTCCTGAGAGGATTTCTGAGGACATCCATGATGGAGCTGGGGTGAAGAACAGGCCCCTTGATTTCAAACCATGCCTGTGTTTGTTACGTTCAATTCTAGGCCTAGTAGCATATTTTTAGCAATGTAGCTGTATCAGTCGCAGCAGTAAAAATATAATAATAACAATAATAACAATTATAATTATATAATCCTAATCCTGCTGGTGCTTTTGTATCTATCAGCTTGGTTTTCCCAGCTGGGCTTTAGGGATTTTCTTCTGTACTGTATTTAGAGTTATAAACTCATTAAGAATACGTGTGTTTTATTTGGAGCTGTAAAGTGGGAATAAATATAGAAAGATGTGTGTGCTTTTTAATAATAGCTGAACCTTGAACTCTGCCCATTTCCCAGCTGTCCAACACCAGCTGCCTTGCCTCACCTATGTTTTCAGTAGAGTACTTCACCGTCATCTGACTGAAGACGGGAAAACTGAGAAGAAAAGGGGTGTTCAGGCATGGTGGCAGTTTCCTAAACGCTCACTCTTTTTGTCCTCCCTTATAAATTAATTTGAAATCTTCTCCTGGGGAGAGGATTCCTGGCTGCAGCTGGGGCTTTGCTTCAGGGACCTCTTGCCCTCAGTGACCAGGCAGCGTCCAAACTGCCCATGTACACAAAGCTACTGTTAAAAATAATCCAGCAGCAGCTTCGAGCTGTCTTAAATTTCTAAAATTACTACTGTGCAACTGGTGCTTTAGAAAGAGACACTTTGGATCCTCCTTTTGCCATCTTTATATGGAGGCGAGCGCTAGGGAGATACATGTGGTTGCAGAGGGTAAAAAAAAAAAGCTTCATCCCATTTCTAATGAAGTGGGTTGGTGAGGACTGAAAGAGTAGCTATTTGCTGCTTATTCTAAAAGACAGCGCCTTCTAAGTGTTTCCAGTGCAAGATGGAAAGACTAGAGAGACAGAAAAACTAAGTTTAGCAAAGTGAAGCCCATTTTCACCCTTACCCAGGGTGTAACTGAGGAATCTCTTTGGAGATGTGCTGGAGCAAAGGGTTTCAACTGGAAACTAAAAAAGCCAAGCCAAAACCTAGTAAAAATGCTAGTTTAGAAAAAGAAAGGAGGGGAGTAATAGTAATATTCTTCTTAGTAGAAATTACTGTATTCCATGTGAGATTAAAAAAAAAGGGGGAATGGAGACCCCGTGAGTACAAACAAAAGTCTTGGGGAGTAATTAATTGTGGAAGCTCAAGTCATTCCCAGGGGGCAGTGGATGTACTAAGCCACTGAGAGCTGGCTGCAGTGGTGGCCAGTGTGGATGGATGGATGGAGAGGAGGGTATAGCATCGATGGTGTGGGGTTCCTGGTACTAGCAGGAGAGTGGTGGCGGAGGGTTGCCTCTGCCATAGTGGTGTTTCCCTCACATGCACATACCTCGACAAGCAGCAAGGCTCACAAGAAACCCTCCCGTGCCGGAGTGGTTTCTGTTGCTGCCACTGTGGTCTCACACACAAGCTGTTTGCACCAGGGTTTTGTGAGGCATGGGGAGCATGTTTCTTCTTCCCCCAGAAGAAGGGGGGCGGGGAAAGAAACACGGTCCCTGTGCCTCCCAAGCAGCAGTGTGCTTTGCTGCTTGACTTGCTGTTCTTGTAAAGGCACAGCTGGGCTGACTTTCTGATTGATGGAGCTTCTTTGCATTGCTACTGAACTGATGCCTAGGGTGGTACATGTAATCCTGCCCTGCACACACACAGGAAACATACCGGAGTGCAATCCCCCTTTTTGACACACTGAGGTTATTTCCCAGACCCCCGGACCATCGGCCACAAGATGAATGACAGGCACGCAGCTCTGTGGTTACCCAGAGGGTCCACAAGCCTCTCTGCAGTCTTGCTGTCATCTGTGTCACTGCAGTAAATATGAGGGGACTGTTTTATCTGCCAAAAAAACGAATACTTGTCCGGACAGTGTTGTCTGTCTAGCTGCAAAGCACATCTTGAGCAGCCTGTATGGAAACTCTGGTTTCCAGCTGGAAAGCAAGTAATGCTTTTAAAGTCAAGTGAAGCTCATTTTGGACACTCTCCAGTATAATCTTGTCTTCAAGAAGTCAAGGTTGCTCGTGATTTCAGTCCTAAAATTTCTGCTCTGGTGGTATGCTGAATATCTCCGCTCCAATAAATAAAATATACAAAATTACCTATTAAGGTAAAGCATATTGTCCTCCAGATATTTATATCCACTATCCTGCTGTTTTCACTTTAGTGAGGATTTCTAATTTTGCTCGTAGTTGGATTTGTGGCCAAATGTGCATTAGTTTCCCAGATGACAGAAAAACGAGAAGAGGGTCTGGGGGGGAGGGGGAGGGGGCATTAGTACCTCACGGTGCCAAATTTCCTACCACGTCTGTTTCCTGGTACATGTATGTTCTGAGGCCAATGTCAGAGCAATTTGTTGAGCAGAGCTACCCATACGTTACAGGGTTCAATTCTCAGGAAAAAAAAAAAATCCACTGTTTTATCTGAGCCACTGGCATGTAATGCAGAAAATTTGGCTTAGAGGTCAAAACAACAGATTTAGAATGATTACTTTGGCATAAAGGTCTCGTTTATCTTCTTGTTTGTTACAGGGCAGAGGCACAAACAAGGCAGCTTTTTGCAGAGAGGGAGAGGAAAAAAAACCCTCCATGCCTTTTCTGTGGGATTAGTAATAAATTATATTTGCTTTACAGGAGGGCCATGAAAAGTAGGTTAAAAAAAAAATCTCCTAGAAACTCATACGGCTGTTTCCTGCGAGCTCGAGGTGTCTGCTTCCTTCTTGTTTGGTTGAGGTTGTTTTTTTCAGTTTGTGAGTCAAACACTTGGAGTTACACATTAACCATGAAGTTCAATCACCTGTTTATACCTCCTCAGAACACAAAAACTGCAGGTGTGTCCAGATGGTGATACTGAAGGTAGTAAGGAGACGGTAGAAACGATGCAGATTTTATCTAGGCAGTACAAGTCTACTCCATTTTGGTGTGTTAGTGTTTTCTCAAGGATTCATCTGGGCTTACATCCATCTGCCACAGATTGCCTGGCAAACAGACCTTTTTTAGCTCTGCCTGCAGTGTAATTTAGAGCATAAAGGTCTCGTATTTGAGCCACTTGGTCCTCAGAGGAAATCTGAAAGCTAAAAAAGTGCAAGGGAAGTGTCACAGATGATTGTGAAGGAAATAAGTATGCAAGGAAGGAAGTCCGAAAGAAAGAACAGATTGCAAGGTGGTTTGATGGAGGGCTCAATGGTGATCTGCAGCAGAAGGTCCAAAACGGGGAGCAGATTTTGACCCCTTACTACAAAGAGGTAGAAACCTTGCATGTTTGCCAGGTTACAGGATCCAACCTTTGACATGTCAACATCACTACATTGCTACTGAGATAAATGTTGATATCTGTGTAAGGGTAACAGGCTGCTGCTCCAGGGGCAGGGTTTGAAATAACACAAGCTGGCTGTCTCTTGCCACCCTCTGGAGATACGTATGTTTTGCTTTATTAATATTTCACAGTGTAGTTGTGGTTTTGAGTTATCAAGGATCGTTTACTCAACAAGGTAGTTACGGTATTGAAGCAGCATATCTGCGACCGTAGCCCTCTGCTTCGGCTAATTAGTCTTGTTGCAGTGATGAGAAAGCTTAGCTACTTCAGCAATTCAGGTCTTGGTGTCTTTGGGCTGGTGGTGTTGAATAAGCACACTCTGTATTGCTGTATAACCCCTGGATCAACAAGGCCGTGGTTTTTATTTGCATTTTAACGGCAAATAGTCAACTTTTTCTGCAAGTGCGACTCAATCCCAGGAAGCAGGACAGACAGCCTTGCCAAGTGATTTTCCCCATGGCAGTCGTGTATGTATGGTTTTCTTCAGATGCAGAAATTACCAGCTCTTCTGGTGGAGGCTGAATTTACTGCTTGCAATCAGATATAAAACCGCTTTACTGATAACACGCATGAGAAATGTGCAGATCTTTGAAGCAGAGAGGGCTGATACTCCTTCCTCTGCATCCCTGTAATGAAATCAGCATGCAAGAGTCAGTGTAGTCACCAATTAATTTTTTTAGCAAAAGTAATCTTAGGGAAGATTCAGCCATGCCTGGCTTTACCGACAGTTTGGGACACAGGGATGGCACCAGTGTGTGTTTCTGCTCCAGTCTAAATTGCTGCTTTGCTCTTGCTGACTTCTTGTCTTCAGTCTCTCAGCTCGCAGGTGAGAAATCCACTGTCTGGCACAAGAAGTGGTCAACGTAGGTGACAAATGCCAGGGCAGCTTTCACCATAGAATGACAGTACTTGCCCCTTTTCTGGCCATGTTTCGGGTTGGTAAGACTTTAAGGTCTGTCCTGAAGAGGCTTTGGCATGGTCCTCAGGAGTCATCCTCACTGGAACGGTATAAGTCAGTGTTCAGCTCAAACACAGAAGATGCAGCCAGGGTTGTATCAGCATGCTAGTGGTTTGTGGTGGCTGCGTGTGCCTTAGTGCTGGCTGAAAGTCTGAAATCGTTAGAACAATGTGAGGAAAAAAATATATTCCTTTATGAGAATATATTTCCAGTCTTTCTGGGCTTTTTATTTGATAACATCATCTTCAAAGTACTGGGTTTTTTTTTAAGAGCAGGCATAGGATTAATTGTGCTCTAAAGATGTTAGGGAGTTTCTTATAATGGTACCTATGAATAATTTTCTGGGCCGTGGCTCAGGATGCACCGAGGCCTCTTGCACACCCAGAGAAATTTAAGAATCGCTCTCTCCCATAGTTTCAGCACAGAGTCACATTTGCCAAGGACACAGGGATTGTCTCCCCGCTGCTTCCTCCCCTGAGCATCCACACATTTCCATGACAGTGAATGTTGGGGTAGGAGGCCAGCTGGGATGGCTATCTGGTTTTGGTGTGTTTTGGGGAACAGGGCAGCCATCCCCAGAGTGATGCAGAATGCCACTGAACACTGGATTGAAAACCGGTCCCTCAGCAGTGACTCCTCAGATCATAGTGCTGCTTTGTCCCAGGGTGTCTTTATCTTACCTCTGAATTGTTAAGCTTCTAGGGATTTTTCCCTAAAAATAAAAACATTTGAATACCTTCTTGCAACAGTTTGCCATCAGCAAAGGCGACCTGTGGTACTCTTAAGAGGAGGCCCAGGACTGTCAGCATGGAGAGGACCTGGGAGAAGCTGCCAGTCTGCAGTGGTTCTCACCCGTGTGCTGTGCAGGTACCACAGGGATCTCCATGATACTTAGATAAGTGATAAGTGAGGTCCACACTGCTTCCACTGCAATGCGGGGTCCTGGTCATGCATTGCCATAGAGCCCCGGGATCTGGACGTGGCCCTGTACCCTTCCATGCATCAAGAGCAATCCTCTTGCCTTTGAACATGGGTTTGTGACCCTGCTGTCCTTTTAATCAGTAATAGAAAAGCAAGTTCAAAAGAGAAAGTTGGGTCCAGCTCCCCAGCAAGGAAATGATGCATCTCCCAGCATCCGCCTTGGGCCGTTGCAAGTCCCTGGTAACCCCTCCCAGTATGGACTTCAAAAGGAGAGAGCTGTCATTTGAGAAAGTGATGGACAGAAGCCCCGGCATCCTCAGGGTGCAGCCTGGTGATATGCCTATTTTCAGCTCCTAAGCAAAGTGTGTTTATTTTAGCACAAAGGCACTAGTAACTAAGCTTGAAATACTCTGAAATTGGTACTTAAATGACCTTGAGGTCATCCTGAAGGTCCCACAGCTAAACTCATTAGGCAGACGTGTTGGGCATGAGCAGTACATCAAAGCACAAACCTCCTGTCAGGAGGAGGATTGGGAAATCCTGTAGCAACGGGTGAAGGTGGTAGGGTTGAAATGCTGAAGAATTTCAACTGTCGGAGTATTTTCAGGTGAGAAATTAGCTAAGTTCAGGGTGATGTGAAATTGCAGTCAGGAGCCAGCAGCTTAAGACATGTGGTAGAGCAATTGATCCCGAAAGTGGCAAGCCACGTGTTAACTTTCTGGGGTTTATCAAAGGATATTGCCTCTGTAGTCGTCATGGTGCATATTGAAGGTGATGCATATTTAAAGTGGGCAGTGATCAATATGTGATTCCTTATATGCTGTTTGAGTTCTCGGTCCTTCCCTTTGGTGAATTTATGACAGCATCTTTGTGCTCAAGCAAAACCAGTGCCAGCCTCTGCAGGCACACAGTCCCAAGTACTGCTTTTGAGAAGGACTTGTTTAATGTAAGGCGCTGTCCCATGGCAAGTTGCTCAGTGCAGGGGCAGAAGCTGCCACTGCCCCGCTCTGCACTATGGGGCATTCCCAGCACTGTTCGCTTTACTGGTATGGCCCCAGCCAGAACGTGCATTTCCCAGCTCCAGCAGGATGGTCCCCAGTGCAGCCTGGGGAAATGAGCTTTTCCTGAATCTTTTGCCCCATGCCTGGAGGTGTTCAAGGCCAGGTTGGATGGGGTCCAGGGCAACCTCTTGTAGATTCAGGCCTGGAGGGTGGTGGCCCTGCCTGCGGCATTGGGGTTGGAACTCTATGATCCTTGGGGTCCTTTCCAACCCAGACCATTCTATGATTCCCATGTGTACAGTGAGATGTGTCCTCACCCGAAAGGGGCCATGGGAGAAGAAGTCCATCCCAATGTGGGCAGGGAGAGGCTGAGAGCAGCAGAGGAAGAAATGGGCTCTGTTTGCCTGTGCCACTCCTGTGGCTGCTGCAAGGGCACCTGATCACTCGGTTTTGGCAAATTTCCTTTTACCCTTCTGCTAGGGACTTACAGAGGGTTGTGGAGAGGAGCTAAAAATAGTCAGAATGAGCACTTCTTCCCTAAAGAAAGTAATTATACCATCTCCCCTCTTCCCTCACAGACTTCTTGGTGTGAGCACATCTTCTTCCTAGGCCCATGTAATGCCCACAGTCAAATGATATAGTCCTTTATAAAGGCTTTATCCCTCTGCTGAATGAACTTGCAGTAGAAGCCCAGACACAGCACGCTGGCTGTGGCACCTTCTCTGAAGGTCTGTTGCCATCAATCTTGACCTGCTAATGTCACAAGGTTAGAAATATATCGGGTGCAGAATGGCCGGTAAGAGCTGGTTTTGTCACCGTGGAAGAACAGCGTGGTGGCAGTGAGCCAAACCTCATCCCCTCTGCTGTGGCGGCTGCATCTCACACACCGGCCGTCGGCCAAAGAAGTCTCTCTTCATTGTGTGGCTCTACAAATACTTTTTCTCTCACTGCTGCCAGCTTGCCTTTAAGGGAGAGACATTGCATACAGGTGGAAAGTGACTTGGGCACCTTCCTGTTTCACTGAACCAGAGCCTGTGTTACCATGTAATTTAAAATCAAAGTTAAAAGTTTGTGGGTTTGGATTGTTTGTTTCTTTTTCATTTTTAGGAGTGCCAAATCCTAGAGTTCCATTTAAATCAGCAGGAGAGTTTCAGGGATACTTCTTGCTGCCTTAGTTTTGTTGTTCGCTCGCTTAGGACCACTGTTGGCAAGGTGCTGCAGATCCCAGATATCCCCGTGGCTCTCCTTCCCCTCAGCAGCTGGGACTCTGCAACTGCAGATGGGTGTTAGCAACCTTGACAGAGAATCTGGGTGGGTGTGAGAAGTCAGAGCGGGATCCTTTTGGGTTTGTTAGGTTCTCTTCTGAGATTAATTGCACAGACTGCAGCAGGGTGTAGACCAGAGACCTTTATTAATACACGCATGCAAGCTTTATACTTTTGCAAGATCACAGAATCACAGAATTAGGAGGTTGGGAAACACCTTTAAGATCATTGAGTCCAACTGTTCCTGTCCTATGCTAAACCATATCCCTAAGTACCTGATCTACCCTTTTTAAAACACATCCAGGGATGATGACTCAACCACCTCCCTGGGCAGCCTGTTCCACATCCCCACAACTCTTTCAGGGAAGAACTTTTCTCTCACATCTGATCTGACCCTGCTCTGGCACAGCTTGGTGCCATTTCCCCTTGTCCTATCTCCTATCACCAGGCTAAAGAGACCATCTCCCACCTCTCTACAACCTCCCTTCAGGTAGTTGTAGGTGGTGATAAGGTCTCCCCTCAGCCTCCTCTTCTCCAGGCTAAAATGTTCACGTGCTCTCAGCAGTTCACTGATAGGGTACTGCCTTGTGTTTGCGCGCCTTAAACTTTAAGCAGGTAAGTTCGTTCTTCTGTTCAGCACCTCTCTGAAGATCAACTCTCTCAGCATCAGCATCCTGGAATTTCTCTCAGCATCAGCGTCCTTGAAGTTGTTACTTCTTTCCCTTGAGAATAACTCCAGCCAGTGTTTCCCTACAGATAATAGAAATACAGTGGATTCCCATATGTCTGTATTGGTGGGAGGATGAGCTGGCGCCCTGGATCATCCCTCACATCCAGTTAACATGGTTGTCACCAGCAGAGGTTGGAGGAGAGCGGGGCAATGTGCTTCTGGCTGCCATGCCTCTGAGCAACACCTGCAGTTTAGGGACCTGTGGGCTCATTCCTCAAGCAGCACGGCTGTCACCTCCTCTGTCTGCCCAGCCGGCTGGATCCCTGGCAGGGCTTTGAGGGTTACCGGTGAAATGTGGGTCTGGCTGAAACCACTGGCAGAACCTGGGAGCTTCCTGGGGCATCTCCATTTCCCCTGGAGCAGCAGGAGTTGTTTCCCAGCCGGAGAGTGCCCTCTGGAGGGTGTAGGAGATGGTAAGGGTAAGGCTCTTCATTTCCTGAAGTGGTTTATTTGGCTTTTTCCTTCTCTTATGTTTTGGAGCCAGCATGGCCGTTTGTTGGAGTCAGCCAGGGAAGTGCATGCTGTAAAGCTCCGAGGGGCGAGCTCCGCACCAGTCCCTCGCACCAGTCCCTCTCGTCGTCTGCATTTCTACACCCACCACCTGATGCTAACATTTCAAATGCTGTTTGACACGTACAGTATAAACAGTGGGAGCCTTCTAGACACAATATCTTGGTTCTGATCTCCTTCCAGCGATGCCTGGCAGGTCCCTGAAACCAGCCTGCAGCAGATCCTGCTCTGAGTGCACCCGGCAGTGCTGCTCCCCCTGCCCCAGGTGCTGCCTCTGGCTATGCACTTAAGGCTCTCTGACTGCCTAGAGCTGCACCAGTGTTAGGCCGCAGTTCAAATCCCTGGATAAATAGGGAAGCCAGGCTGCAAAGTTGGGGCAGCTTTTTATAAAACGACCAAAACTTAGCCCTTTGCTCTGGCAGAGAGGGAAGGCAGGGTGTTTAGAAGTGGCAACAGCATGAGCATGCATTGCCATAGTTATGTGGAACTTTAAACAGACAGCAAATGTGAGGCATAAACACAAAAGCTGCAGTAAACATAAATCTTCCCCATATGTAGAGTCCTTTCTTGGAAAACTGGTGTCATCCTGTCTCTGTTAGGATATTCTGGTTTGAAAAGAAACAATCTTTTTTTTTTAAGTAGTTCCGAACTTTTGTGGGCGGTTGGAATAAGGAATGTGCTGGTGGGAGCAGAGAAGTGCTGAGTGCTCCAATGTTGCACTCTGCTGGAGGCAGACTGGGCAGTCGAGTGTTGCGGTGGTTTATCTGACAGCTGCTGGTTGAAGGCACCTTCTAGTGAAACAGCATGGGTACTGACATTTTGAGGAATGATGTCAAGTACACGACACCCCCTGCATGTCCTTTCTTCTCCTTGCTCCTCTCCTGAGGTGTTTTCCAGTGTCAGTTAGCGTACCCTCACTCCTTCTTGGCAGGTTACTTCATGTTGTGAGGTTCCAGGAGGTGTTCCACGCTTGTAAAGCTACTTCCTCCTGCCCAGAGGTGGGACTGTTGTGCAGATCCAGCGATCGGCATTCATCAGCAACCACCAGTGGAAGAGGAGATGGGGTTAGTTGGGCTGGAGGCTGGGAAGACCCATGCTGGGGTTGTTGGGTGCTCTTCTGCAGCTGTGTGGCAGCAGTGCTCAGACATACATCCTCATCGTCATTTACTTCTCAGCAGCCAGTTTTTGCTCACATTTTTTCCCAGCTCCCTGCTCACCTTTCTCTTCTCTCCATGTTTTTTTGCTCAGGTCGAAAGCTGAGAGGAAAAGCCTTTTACTTTGTGAATGGCAAGGTGTTCTGTGAAGAAGATTTCCTGGTAAGCACACAGCTGACCTTTGTGCAGGCATGCCTCAGCCTCTCTGGCAGACATGCAGCCTTTCTGCCCGGAAGCTTTGCCCGTGTTTCACAGGGCTCTAGTCCAGCCTCCTGCCTGTCTTTTCTGCCCAACCATTTACCCAGGGAGGACCAGCCCCAGCCATGGTGGCTGCCCATGTGTGGTGCTGGAAGTAGCCAGGTGAGAGGACATGGTTTTGCAGCACAGAGCCAGTAGTTAAAGCCGTAACCTCTCGAGATGGCTCCTTGAAAGCATGCCTGTGGCTGTGCCATGGAGAGAGGAGCAAGATGAATGGCTACAGAAGAGTGAATGTGGGAATTCCCTTTTCCAATGAGCTGGTTTTGCTTGGGCAAATTAACAGATAGTTTTCTATTGCACTTGATGGATCTTGTGTGAAGGTACCTGAGCATGAAGCAACCCCCCCACACAGTCCTGTCCTTGGCTGGTGGAGATAAAAAGCCATATACCCTCTGGCCCAGAGACCTTGGGAGATTAAGCCTTCACTGAGACTTGACAAAAATTGACCATTTGTTTGGGAAGTCTAGTGATTCACTAGAAAGTAGTGAGTTAATATTCTTTGTTCCCCTCAGTACATTCTGCAGAGGCTGAAAATTGAAAGTTTGGTTAAATGCATCTAAATTATTTAATTTTTCCAGTCTTCATTTCCACCATTTGGAATGCACTGAAACCTTATCAGGTGATGCACTGTGCCTGAGGGACATGTTGTGGACATGATGGGCAGTTCTCCACAGTTAGATCTCAGCAATAGCAAGATGAAGGGTGCTTTGAGCCAAACTTGACTGTTATACTGAGAGCTAAGACAATACCACTGACCTCAGAGAAGCTTCAGTATATCTGTAACAGTGTAACCAAAGGTAGAATTTGGCTTTCGAAGCCCATAAATATACAAATGTGTAATAAACACAAGTAAGTTCCTGTCTTGTAGATTCATGTGGTCAAACAATCCTCTGGGGACCCATCCACAGCTTCATGTGCTGAAAAAAAGATCTGGGAAGTTTAGTTTGTGTAAGGAGTACAAAAAGTCCAAGCAAATAACACCCCACAATACACTGTTGTTTATGCTTGACTAACTTTGTGAAATTTTAAGCCAATTCTCTTTTGTCCTTGCAGTATTCTGGTTTCCAGCAGTCAGCTGACAGGTGTTTCATTTGTGGTCATTTGATAATGGACATGGTAAGTGATAATTGCTTTAGGGGAAAAACATTCCACAGCTTTTTAGAAGAACACATCAAAAGCAAAATATATCCATACCCAGCACTATCTGTTATCATCTGCTAGTCTGCTTAGGGTGAGATTGGTAGCAGAAAGAAAAGCCACTGAGCCTTTTGTTGATTTTTGTGGGGAAGTGAAGCTGGCACCCTGCTGCGTGTGGTGCAGAGACTGTGCTGCCTGCTTTCAGCTCAAGTTGGAGAGCAGAGCCTTCAGCTCCTTCATCCCCTCATGGCCTTCCCTGAACTGTGTATCTGCAATCCTGCCAATGCCTCTCCCTCAGAAGGGCTGTGGCTCTGCAGTGCTCCCTTGCTGTGGGACATCGCTGCAGCTCTGCTGACCTTGTAGTCAAGCTGTGGCCTCCCATGTACCTTCAGGGTGAAGCTACTGTCTTGTGGCTGCTTTTTGTGGGTGCTGATACTCTGGGGAACAGGTCTGACCCAGAATAGGTGACCCAGATCTACCCAACTCCTTCCAAACCCTTCGGTAGATGTGTGGGCATCCTGCTGAAGCAGAGAGCTCTCAGTAGCCTACCACAGGTATCATCCATTCAACATGAGCACTGAGTGTGTCACAGCTTAGGGGCTCAGCTGGCCTTTGCCAGAACTGGGGAGCATTCAGTTGTGAGTGATCCAGAGGGACACAGATCCACTGTCTTGTAGCTGGAGGTGTAAAGCTACAGCTGAGGCCAAAAAAATGAGGAGTTTCTGGGTGGTCAGTTCAAGCGTGCCGCCCAAGATCTTCCAATGCTTGTCACTAATTGTTATTGCTTGCCTGCTTAAATGGGAAAGCGTTACAATTGGGAGAGCTATTTTATACTCAGAAGTCTGATCACCTGCCTGATAGACCATGGTATTCCAGGTAATAATCCGTGCCCCAAAGCCAGCCAGTGAATCCAGCTGTTGAGTTCAATACAGTTTCCACAGTCTGTGTTAATAGGAAAGCCAGGCTAGTGAGTACAAAGCTCTTTGGTAGCTAAGGCATTACAAAAACCTAGCAACAGTATTTTAGCCTCTCATGGAGAATGTAAAGATGTATTTCCTTTTGTTGGCCTGGCACATCTTGCCTTGTGATCCTGCTAAATGTTCTCCAGCTGTTGGCTTCAGAAATTATTTTCTTTCCTGTAAATTCTGTCACTTCTATACTTTGTAATGCTAAATACCTTGACTGAGACTCTAAATTGTTTTTTTTCCCATGCTAATAATTAATTTCTCTGGAACCAGGTGATATATATTGATTCCAGCTGCTCCTTCCATCCCTGTTAACTCATTTTCCTGATGAGGCATCTGAAAAATGACCTAGCCCCTCTGATGAGTATGCAGTCTGTTTATTATTTTCCCCTTTATTGGCTGCTCATATGCACTTTTCCTGTCTCTTGGTTTGTTGCAGATCTTGCAGGCTCTAGGGAAGTCGTATCATCCAGGCTGCTTCCGATGTGTGGTCTGCAACGAGTGTCTGGATGGTGTGCCATTCACTGTAGACTCTGAAAACAAAATCTACTGTGTCAGAGATTATCACAAGTAAGGACCAAATAAACCAGCAGAGATGTTTGAACCAGCCAGCCTATAATTTAGCTTTTCAGCTAATTAGGGAGTGTGGATTAGTTAAATAGGGACAGGTTTAGAAGCTAGAAGTTTGAGGATGGGGCTTGGCCCTAGAAATTCCCAATGTCTCACTTTTTGTCCTGATATCAGTTCCTGTGTAACTTTGAGGAAGTCACTTAATCCCTGGGCTTCAGCTGCCCCTTCTGCAAAGCAGAGGCAGTGAGAAATAGTGCTCACGAAGCGTTCAGTGATGCAAGTTAGTCCTCTCTGAAGGAAGACTGTGAATGCCTGTTGAAATCAACATGAGTTGCTTTTTGAGTGGTTGCATGGCTAGGCCTGACTTTTCAATGCTTTTAGAAATCACCAGTGAACGTGCAAAGTGAAACTTTCACCCAGCTCTTAAATAGAACAACCAACAAATCCACTTCAAAAAATCACTTGTTGTTTAGACAGTAAAATAAAAGGGCTGAGCTCTTAGCTGGTAGTTATGATATTAGAGCTGCATACTTTTTGAGCGTCCATCTGGCTCACTTTGCTCTTTGCTCCATTTTCTGAGTATTAAGTAGAGTATTAAGCGTTGCTCAGGCAGCCCCTGGAACTGTTCAGTGTAAGGCCAGGATTAGAGTTACCTCCGTATGCTGCCATTGTACTGAAATGAGGCATATTTCCTTGCAATTTGCCTTTTATTTATCATGTTACAGTGTGTTGTAAGGCCTTAAGGAGCCATACAGACCCATGGTATTTTCTCTGAGCAACAAGGCTGCCCCTTCTTTTGATGTGTTTTTTCTGGGGACAATCCTGCTCAGTTCCTTTCAGTAGCAACCAAGACTTTTACAGTAGGTTTGGGGTTTTTTTTCTGACTCTAAGTGTAAAATTGAAGGACTCTTTTTGCCTGATTGAGCAACGTGTGCCAAACATTACTTAAAATCAGTGCTAAAATGAATTTATTATCTCGGGATGCAGAGCTTTCCTGTGGATAAGTTATTTACAGCTGCAGCTTTTCATCTTCTCACGGAGAACATACAGGCATCTATTTGTTTTGGTCTTGATCTACAAGCTGTCAATTTCTCTTTGCTCTTCCAGAGTTCTGGCTCCGAAGTGTGCAGCCTGTGGACTTCCCATTCTGCCCTCCGAGGTGAGAGACTTTTAGTCCATATCCCCTTGGGGGAGGGAACATCATGTCTCAGATCTTTCTCTCTTTCACACTTGACCCTGTGTCGAGACAAATCTCCTTGGGAATGGGGAGAGATGATCCCTTCCTCCAGCACGTAGCTTTTTGACCTGGGTTTATACACTGCCCTTGAGATGTGACCCTTCTTTTTCTCCGAAATGAAGGTTATTTCTGCTGACCCAGGCTGGGGTTTTTTTCATCTCCTGCAGTGTTACACTGCTGCTAGTTTTACCTTCAGGGTGGTGGTGCTCATGGATGACCTCTGGGGTGAACTTGCTTTAATGCTTCAAGGAGATGCATCTTGGGCAATTTAAAATACTGAGAAATGTGATACATGGAAACTAACTAAATTTTTAATGCCTGATTTGGGATAGATGTGCCTGTTAAGCAGAGGGAATTTAACATTTCTGGGGTTACCTTTTAGAGAGTAACTGCAGCCGATGCTGAAGCTGTACTGTAACAATAACTGCAGGTGGCAGGATTTATTTGTGGCGTCTGACCAGCAGCTCAGACGCATTTGTTCAATATTCACGTTATTGCAGGAAGCAATCTACAGAGTGCATGTACAGTCTGATCCTGCTGTAATCCTCTGTAATTTCTCTTTTGCTTTAATGCTCACAGGGGTCTGATGAGACCATTCGGGTTGTATCCATGGACAAGGATTACCATGTGGAATGTTATCGCTGCGAGGTAGGTCAGCAGCTTTCTCAGCAAGTGATAACTACTATTATTTTTAAGGTGGAGATTAAGTCTCCTCGCTTCCAGTAGTGGTGGATGAGCAATTCAAGCCTTGCATTGTGTGACCTTTTCTATCAGTGGCTGAGAAATTTCCAGTTTCACAACAAAAGTTCTTTGCAGCAATGATTTCATTTTCTATCCATAGAATTATGGGCAAAGAGGTAATGGTGGCTTTTAAATTTGACAGTTTATTTGTTAATGAAAGAAACATGGAGACTTAGTAAGGAGAGAAACGTGGAGGCTTGCTACCTTTCAGAAGCCTTGAGCTCCAGGTCACATTGGTGTATCTGATTTCCAAGTCAGATTGTTTAAAAATGCTAAGGTGATGACTGATCCTGCCTGGTGTAAGTTACCTTTCTTTGCTCTCGTGGGAAATGAATGTGTCATTGGGGCTGGGGAAAGGATATGGCTGCCCAAAAAAAAAAATCCCAAGAGATGCCAGCCAAACCCTGTTTGGCCTCTGTGCAGGGCTTCCCAGAGAGGCTTCTTACTTCTGCTCTATGAATTAAAAGAAATAAATGTTGTCTCTCATTGCACTTGTATGCAGTGGGAAAAGGCCTGATTCAGCAGGCCGGTTTCACATCAGTACAACTGCAGTGAATGTAATGTGAAGAGGTGAAGCCCACCAGAGAGCGTAAGGAGACAAGAGCACATTTAAAATACACAGGGTTGCACCTCACTACAAGATAAAGCTTATTCAGGAAGGCTGCATAGGACAAATTTGTACAAGGCTGCCCCTCAAAATGCTTATTGCAGATGTTTTCCTTCTCATGGCAAATGTTGAACTTTTTAGGAGGGAGCTGGATGTCTTCTCTCCTTGTCACAAAATCCCTCTCCTGGAAGCCAGCCCCTCCTTGATGCTGGAAGATGAACCCAGGCTCTAACCATTTGCACGGCCTCTCTTTACAGGACTGCAGGATGGAACTGAATGATGAAGATGGGCACCGCTGTTACCCGCTAGACGAACATTTGCTTTGTCACTCTTGCCACCTGAAACACATTGAGAACGGCACTAGCCCAGCGGCTGTGTACCAGCCCCACTACTAGCCAGCACAGCCAACATGGGAAGGCCTGGGCAGAAGACTTGTTACGTGATCTCCCTCTCCCCACCCTCAGTTGATTTCCTGTGCATATTTGTTGCCAGTTGGCAGTGTTCCTGTAAAGGGATATGAGAGATTTTTGCTGGATTCTCAGAGACTGTATGTTTGTGGCTTCTGGCTATATTGGACCACATCTACTTGCCCAAGAACATGGCATGTGTATCTAATCTGATTGGTTTACTTTTACGTGCCTTTTTCTGCTGTCTGGAGATTCCTCTTGGCTCATTTGGGAAGATTCTTCAGTGAAAGCACAACTTGCTTGTCGTGCCTATGAACTCAGATCGTGCCACGCACAGTTAATTAAAAAGTCAGAGGCTGGCTTGCCTGCCTGCCTGCCTGCCTGCTGGGGACATCCTGTCTTCCTGAAAAGCACACTTCATCAGATTCCGTGAAAGACATTAATACCAGTTTTTAGACACTCTTTTTATTAATTCTTTAGGGAAAGAAAAGAAACGGGTCTGTGTGAAACGGTGTGCTCAGACCTTCCAGTTAATTCCCTGAACTCTGGTATCAAGCCTGGCTGCAGAGAGCACTGGCTCTCCAGGCATGGCCCAGGCATGCTGGCTGGCAGCTGGAGGCTGATGACATCCCATTTCAAACAGAACAAAAAACTGGAACACGCTAGGCTTAAACTGCCGTGTTGACTTGGGGTCTGGGCTTGTGTGTCAGTGCGATACGCTGTGGCCAGTCTGCTGTGTCAGAGGCTGAATAGAGGGTTATATTTGGAGAGGAAAGGTCGGGATGCTGAATGTGTGGACACGTGGAGGTCCAGCCTTGTTCTTGCTTGCAGGACTTGCTTTGGAAAAAACTCTCTGGACACAGACACTAGCCTGAGTTTTCCAGCTTGTCCCCAGAACTCAGCCCCCCCGCCTCCCCACCAGCTATTCCTTCCCTTGGTGTTTACCCAGCACAAAGCCATTTCATAATGGTGCTTATTTAGAGCTCTGGGAACAAACTAGAGATAGTTATGAAGGCTTTGTTACACAGGCACTTAGAGCCTGGCTCCACAACCTGTACTCAAATGAGTATGTTGGTATAAACATATTTGCTCCCACGAATAATAGCAGCTTATCTGAGCAAGGGGTGAGTGCGTTTGGCACTTGCTCTCCATTCTGCTGAGAAAGCAGAAAGGCAGATTGTTTCTCTTTTTGAACCCCCCTGCCCCCACTTCATAGTCAAAGAAATCTGCTCCCCCAGTATGGGTAAGGCCGATGTACCTGCGGTGCGTGTTCTGTAGGTACCAAACCTCTGCAGCCCCTTGTGTACAGGGTGCAGTTTTTGTTTAAGAACAAAGCTTTTAATTTAAAGTCTTAGATGCAATCGGGGGTTTAGCTACCCTTTCTGACATGTTGTGTGGAAAACTAGTTAAATCCTAATGTATCCATGCTAAAGATGTACATTCAGTTTTTAGATAGGATGACGTTCTTGAAGTTATTTTTAGTGAGGAATCTACAATTAATTAGCCAAGTAGCAGCACTGGGACTCCCGACACGAGCAGGTGCTGAGAACCCACTATGGTTCAGCCATACCCCTTTTCCCATAGCTTGGATGTAGGTAGATGGGTGCTGCCCCGTGGACCCAGGCATTGAGGGTTGGGGGCAACAGAACGCCCAGGGTAGATCCTGCAGTGCTTCCCCCTCCCCACTGCTGATTCAGCTTGTGTCCTGCAGCACAGCTGGGCCCAGGGGGGATGTCTCAAGATGCAGCTGTGATCTCACGACTGTCTGAAGGGACTGAGGTGGGAAGTAACACCGGCTGAGTGTCCCTGGAGAATAATTCAGACAGTCCTGGGCAGGTGGTTCCTCTCCCTGAGCTTTGGCCATGAAGGCAGGGAGGTATCCAAGCAGCTTCTGGGAGGGAGCCGGAAAGGCCAGCCCTGATCTGTCAGCGGCTGCTATGTGGCTGGTGCTTTTGCTAGCCCTTGATTTTTAGGACAGCCCCTCACGCACATTTTCTGGCCTTCGTTTTAGGAAGTTCTGAAAACACTAGCAGGGCTGCTGTTTTCCTTTGAAGATTAATTTTTAGCTACTATCTCGCTCTTGCAGCCTTCCCCACAACCCCAGACTAAGGAGGCAAGACGGGGAGGGGGAGAAGGATGATTTGCCCTTGCAGAAAGCCTCCAGCAGCCCGTTTGCAGGCAGCTGGCATGCAGGAGCCTCCTTTGCATCAATGGAAAGTTGACTCTCCTTACTCCCCTCAGCCCTCCCGTATCTCTCAGCACTGGGGAAGCGAAGGCTGTGCCCTACTTTCAGTTTTGAGGTCCTGTATAAATTATTAAGTGCCAATTGCTCTCCTTTATTCAGGGAGAGCCAGAAACGACAATGTGAAGCTATTGAAAACAAAGTGTGTTGAGTCTGCGGCTTTTGAAACTGCTGCATTGCCTTGCCTCCCCTGTGTGTGCTAACTTGCACCACTTCTACCTTCGGGAGCTTGAATTCATTTCAGCTTATCATTATTTCTCCTAGGCTCTGGGTGTCCCGAGTCCCTGATGATTGTCCCCGGAGCCTGACCTAGGTCCGGGAGAGGCAAAGACAAGGGCATCCTGCACAGGGAGGCGTGTTCTCCCAAACCACCTCCCTGCCAAGCATCTTTGGGGCTGGAAGCCCAGAGAATGGGCTGGCAGGTATCCCTGGAGCTGGGGGTGCCAGTTGTGCCTGCTCTGCAGAAGAATTCATGAAGTCGTGTTAAATTGTGCCTGTCACCTGCCTGAGGTGCATTGGGTCTTAGTGTTGATTCGAAGCTTCTCGTCTTTTTATTTATTGAGATGCTGAAATGTGCTACGAAAAGTTAAGTCCTAATTCCTCCCCCAGCGTGCTCTTCTGACTGGTTTTAGGGTAAGGGACCTTGGGAGGTCCCATTGTGCTGGTAATGAGTAACTCGCATGCAAACAGTTACTTAAGTGAACTCCCTCAAACTTGCTTTCAGGAGCCGGAGCTGAACAGCTTTTCTCATTCAGATCGTGCTTTTAAATGTCTATTGTTTAGATTATGGAGACTCATTTAAATAGGGATTTTTTTGCATAAAAGCCCCGTGGGGCGAGGAGGGGGCAAGCCCCAGCTGTAGAAGGGGCAGACATTTGTGTGTAATCTAAAAGTGTAAGAAACACTTGTGATCAAAGCCGTTTAGGAAACTGCCCTGACGGTAAACACAGGGAATGGCATTTTCAAACACCCTGGCATTTTATGACATCTGTGGTGCAGAGTTTCTGAGTTTCAGTTTCTCAGTTTCATTTAGGGGCTTCTAAAAGGTGTGTTCCCCCTCCCTCTCCCCCTTGGGTCTTCCAGGGTTTAAATGCCTTTTTTTATTTGGTATATCTCTTTACTACAAAATGAACAAAGCTCCTTGGTCTGGAAACAGTGGAGTCTCATCAGCATCAGGTTTGCTATTGCAGATGTGAAAGGAGGAAACTGGGCTCCTAAGAGTGTGTACGGGTCAGGCTGGCCGTTCGAAAAGAAGGGATGCCTTTGCCTGCCAAGAGAAGAAAGTAAACACCTTCCTGTGCTTTCTCCTTCTGCTGATTTTTAGCATCATCCCTGAGGCACAGTGTTTGGGTCTGCTCGTAAGCGCTGCTGCGACCTCCTCCTCTCTGTCCCGTGACTTCACAGCCCTGGGTAGAATCGCAGGCGAGTGCTTCCTAACGAATTTAGTCCCTATTTTCCTCTTCCCTGGAAATTGTACGGCTTTATTATTTCAGCCACAGAAAGAACGGCTCCTTGCTCAAAGAAAAGTAGACTCACGCTCTCCATCCTTACTGGAACACTTTGACTTGATCCTCCAAATCACCTGTCTGTCAGCCTGCTGCTGGTGGATGCAGCGGCACCTTTGTACTCTGCTGTTGCTCTGAAAATGGCTTGGAGGACTCCATCTACATAAAACTTGAAGCTCAAGGGCAGGCAGTCCCACTGAAACCAGTAAGGCTTCGCACCTACGTGAAAATCAATGTGCAGACCTAGGGCAGTGTTGGACCAAGGGCAGAGTGGGTGTTTTTTACAGGTGAGACCTACCAGAGGATGAATCTGTGGCAGTGTAAAAGATGCCTTAAGACCATCGCTGGAGTGGGCTGACAAGATTTTTGTCCAGTAATGAAAAGATACATGTACTGAAGTGGTGGCGATGCGTGGAGAAAGAGGGGTGTTACTTAAAAAATTACAGCAGCTTTAGGGAAAATAGGACAGGTGATTAGGGAGGGTGGGGGAGAAAGTGGCAGGGAGGAGCCGTGCTAGTTTGTCGTGTTTATGTGTGTTTATTGCAGTGGGTTTTTGGGGAAGTGCACCTGTGGACTCTGCTCTGGATCGTGCTTTTCCAGTGTCGGCCTCAGCCGCGTGCTCTGTGCCTGCTTTTCGGCACTGTGCACGTGGACGTGCAGCACGTGCTGCCCTCAGAGACCTGCCTTTCGCACCGCTGTGCCCATGCCGAGCAGGGATGCATTTCGAGCCGCCTTCTGTGCGTGAATGAATGCAAGGACAAGTTGACCCAGGCTTGTTGCTGGAGAAACACCTCTGGAGTTACCGGGCAGGGAAGAGCAGTAGCCAGAGGCATGTCCCTTTCGCCCCATCCTCTGGGGTGGAGCACCTGCGTCACTGGGAGAAGCTGGGAGGGTGGTTTTCTCTCCTGTCACTGCATTTGGCCACTTGTTTTTCTTTTCCATTTCTGCGTCCTGCTGCTCACTGGCTGCAGCGGCACAAGGTGTGCTTACCGATCGGGCACGTCTTCTCTGAGCCCAGATAGAGCCCAGAGCTGCTCCCTCACCAGGAGAAGCAAAATTAACCTTTTCTGAGCAACAAAAATCCTTCTGCTTTCTTCCAGGGCAGCCAGGACCTCACGTGGGAATATGCATCAGTAACCCACTAAAATAAGACGAGAGATGAGGGGGAAAAATGCCTCCATGCAAACATAAGTGGCATAGAGCCCGGTGAAGGCAGAGGACGGGGGTGATCCCCGGAGCAGGGATGACCGAGCTGCCATTCCCAGCCCTGCTGCCACCGACCCCGGTCCCCACGCAGCAGGTCTGCGGTGCACGGCCAGACGGGGACCCGGGCGCACACATGCAGGCTGTGGCTTTCTGTATCCGGAAAGCAAATCTAGAGCCTGGCTAATGATACTGAACGGTACTAATTTTGTTTATGTTTCCTTCAAAACTCCAGGAGAGAGTATTTTAGGATTTGTGCCGGTGTTAACTAACCTTAGCCACCTATGAACACAGCCCTCTTTTCTTCTGTGCTGTTAAGTATTTATAAACAATGAAGGCCGGCAGCGGGGCCGAAGCCACTGGCCTTCTTGTGATTTCAGTGATTAAAGACAATACCATAAAGCAGTGCTCAGCGTCAAGTCTTTCCTAAAATTCCCATGATCATCATCACCCTGAGCCCATGGGAAGGAGTTAGCTGTGAACAATGATTTCCCAGCCTCTGCCTTTCCCCTCTCCCCCTGCCTTAGTACTTGAAGCGCGTACTGGCAAGGGGGGGAACTGTCTTAGTGGGATTCACTGGGGATTTCCAGTCCTTCATAGGCCGCTGGGAATTGCTGAGGCCATCCTGCTCTGGCATCCCTCCAGGGACAGCCTGCTCCTTGGGTGAGGAGCTGGGGGAGATGTGTGGGAGCAGGGTCTCGTCCCAGCTGTACAGCGTTGGTAGGGAGGGTTTTGGGGAAAGTTCCTATAGCGTAGGCTTCACTGCTTTGAGCAACTGTGATGCCTCATATCTGAAGATGGCCAGCAGGTCAAGGGAGGTACTTCTCCCCCTCTATTCTGCCCTTTTGAGGCTTCATCTGGAATACTGTGTGCAGTTCTGGGCTCCCTGGTTCAAGAAGGACAGGGGCCTACTGGAGAGGGTACGCAGATGATTAGGGGACTAGAACATCTCTCTCACAAAGAGAGGTTGAGAGACTTGGGACTTCTTAGCCTAGAGAAGAGAAGACTGAGGGGGGATCTTATCAATACTTATAAATACTTGTAAATACTTGAGGGGTGGGTGTTGGGAGGATGAGGTCAGTCTTTTCTCAGTGGTGCCCAGTTGCCAGTGGGCATAAACTTGAAATTCCATGTAAACATGAGGGAGAACTCCTTTGCTGTGAGGGTGACAGAGCATTACAACAGGCTGCCCAGAGAGGTTGTGGAGTCTCCATCTCTGGAGACATTAAAAACCTGTCTGGATGGTGTCCTGTGCAGCCTGCTCAAGGTGATCCTGCTTTGGCAGGGCAGTTGGATATAAGTGATCTCCAGAGGTCCCTTCCAACCCTGACCATTCTGTGATGAGGTGCTTGAGTACTGCTGGCTGAGCAGCACCCCAGCAGCATGGAGCTACCAGCTACAATAAAGCAAATAAGTAAGATTATCTGTAATTATATTTTAGGGGACCATCTCTTTGAGGCAAGAAGCTGCCCAAAACTAGAGATGAATCCCAGAGAGCTGGATGCACTGGGAAGTTGCCCAGGTCTGTTCTGTGCCAGACTCCCACACCCAGGGTCCCCCCACAACCCAGATGGGCACTGGCCTCCCCTGCAGCAGCCATACCCAGCATGGCATTAGCGGTGGGGGCTGCCGGGGGCCACACAGAAGGCTGCAAGCCACCAACAGTGCCACCCAACCCTTCTGGGGTACAGGAGGCTCCTGTAGCTGATGGACCCCCACGCTGAGGGCGTAACGCTGGTGGGGGTGTGGGGGCTGCCCGGAAGCAGAGGGGGTGCAGGCAGCACCCTTGGGCTGCGTAACACGAAGGAAAAAGAACAAAGCCCATGCGGGGGAAAGGAAGGGCAAAAAAAGCGAGCAGCCGAGCCAGCCAGGAGTCGAACCTAGAATCTTCTGATCCGTAGTCAGACGCGTTATCCATTGCGCCACTGGCCCTGCTCATGACAGTACATTTCCCCGCAGAGGATTTAACACAAAACTGGCCGGGGGCGAGGTCTCCGGGCGAAGGCCAGCCAATCCAACATGACCTTCCCGCCCACAGCCCCACCCAGTGGCTCCTGTGGGGCGTGGCTTACCACCCCACCCGCGCGCCGGCCAATCCCCAGCGGTTTCGTTCAAACACCTCCGCCCCTCTCGCCCCCGGTAACGCGTCACTGTTTAGCGATGTTCTGTTGGCCCCCGGCGCGTCGGGGGCGGGCTGAGATCTCTACGGTTTAGCCAATCGCGAGGCCGTAGAGTCAGCCCAGGCCCTCCCCCTTCCTCCATAGGTGGTGCCCCGCCCTGTGGTCCTTGCTAGCGTGCTCGAGTAGGTTTGTCCTGTGCGGTGCCCCGTCCCTCAAGGCCTGGGGACGCGTCAGTCTGGAAGGGAGGGAGCGGCCGGGTCCGAGGGGGCGACGCTGAGTGGAGCCGGCGGCGGCCGGAGACAGCTGGAGGGGGACGAATGGCGGCGGCGGGAACGGCGGCGGCGGCGGCGGCCTACGGCAGCCTGAAGCTGTGAGTGACCCGCCGGGAGGGGAGGACGAGGCTCTGTCACCTGCCGCTGCCGGCCCGGCCGGAGGGGCGGGGAGGGGCCGGCCTGGTTGTTGGAGCGGCGGCCGCTTGTCCCGTCCCCTCCCCCCGCCCGTCCCGCTCTCCCCTCACGGGCCGGCGCGGGGTCCCGCCGGGCTGCTCTGCGGCGGCTCGCTGCCGCTCTCGGCCGTGGCTGCGCGGGTGTCCTGTCCAGTCCCGTCCCCTCCGCGGGGCCGCCGCCTCGCCTTCGCTTCCTGGGTCAGCGCGAAGGGCTTGGCCCGAGGCGGCGGCTGCGTGCGGCAGCCCGGGGCCGGAGGCAGGCGGACTTTGGATCCCCTTTCCGCGCCCATCTGAGAGCGCTGCCGCGGGCGGAGGCGCTGCTGCCTCTCTTCCCCCCGGCGTGTGCCGGAGGGGCGAACGCGTGCGGGTCTTCCCCGCCGCCCGCCTTAGCGGGAGAGGCGACTCAGAGCGGCCGCTCTGCCGCGGGGACAGGAGGAGGCGGCGCCCGGGGCGGGGGGCCCTCGGCTGCCTTCCCCTTGCTCGCTAGGTGACTTCTGCGGACGCTGGAGCAGCGGCGG
This sequence comes from Hypotaenidia okinawae, assembly GCA_027925045.1. Lineage (NCBI taxonomy): Eukaryota > Metazoa > Chordata > Aves > Gruiformes > Rallidae > Hypotaenidia > Hypotaenidia okinawae. The sequence continues at coordinate 48,045,667 of BSDF01000002.1, read as the reverse complement.
TAACGTGAAGCCCCGTGTGTGCCGCGGCAGTCGCCAGCAGGAGGTTCACGAAGCGTCCTTACCCGCCAGTCCCGGGTGGCGAGGCTTCGCTCCCGGCTGCTGCTGTGGAACTTCTGTGGCTCTCCTGCGCGGTGCCTGCCCTGACTCCTCACCACATTCTGACTGCCGGGTTAGGAAACGAGGTTTTCGCGGGGAATGTAACCCCTTGGCGCTGGCACACGCCAGATGTTTGGTTGCTGCCTTTATACACCGAAGGAAATCGCATAACCAAAGCGATGCAAAGTTAAAGCCGAAAGGGCGGTTTCCACCGTAATCCCTCACACGGGCTGGCTCAGACTCCTGAAGACAATTACTCGGAGCGTGGGACTCTTCGTGGCTGTCTGCAGCCAGCGCTGAAGTGTCCTTGTGTGTCCTAAAGGCGTTCTCAGGCTTTTGACCTCTAGATAATGGCTTGAAATTGTGTGAGTTACTGCTGCCTGAAAACGGCCTCACTGTCTGAAAGTGACTTTTTTTTGAGCCTGATTTAACTGTATTTAATGCTCTGTTAAACTTCATTCGGTAGTCATCTCTTGGATTCAGAGCAAACGTGCCTAGATCTTTCTTTCTTGGGTGCCTGTACAAACAGTTTGTCGGGATGCTGCTATGTATTTAAAACTCACTGGCTTTGTTTCCTTATTTTGGTTGGGTAGCTATGTGAGGGCGCACAGACACTGGAGATAGCTGAGTGTTAAGGAAGGGTGAGATCATCAGTGATGGTTGAGAGACTTTGCTTATTGGCCCAAAGCTTTTTTTTTTTTTTCCCCTTCCTGCTGTCGCCTAAACGATGTTTGTCTTTCTTTAAGCTGAACTTGTGATCTTTTTGCCTGCAGAGGAGAAAAGGTGAGTTGTATGAGTAGCAGTTGCGTGGCTTGTAGTACACAGTCCTCCTCACTGAAAAATTTTAAAGTAAAAGCCCTTTTCTAGATACAGGCTAGTAATGAATTCTATCACTTGAAGTTTAATCTTAACTAACAGTAAGTTTTGATATTTTTGGAACATGGGTGTGTCACATGTAGCTAACATGAATTTTTTTTTATAAACTTGAAAACAGTTTTCTCTTCTGAGAAATGGGCTTTTTTCTACTGTTTCTAGACCAAGTTAATGCCTGCAGACTTTCTATCAAAGCACTTTAAGATAAAGGACTGTAACTTGAGTCACAAGTTAAACTGACTAGATTTTCAGGGTCCAAAGGAGAATGTTCCTCTGAGCAATCCAGGCTAGACTTCAGTTTGGGGATTTAGTGGTAACAGTGGGGCTTTTTGTGTGTGACTTCTGACTATGAAAAGGGTCAGGTTTTGCAGTTGCACCTCTTCTCTGTAGTCTGGTGACCTGTAAGGAGCTTCACTGATTGTAGTGCTCTGTGGGGTCCCATTCTGTACACCCAATTGTGGTTTCTAGCTCCGAGCACACACCTCTTGTGTTTCTCTTGTTGTCAGCAGTAGTGACCTTTATGCCGTGGTCAGTGCCATCAGTCAAGTTCAGGCAGTACCGGTAGGAACGCTTCTGCCTGTGCTGCTGTTGGGCCTGTATGAGTTACACCAGCTGTTGTTATTGGGGAGAATTATTAACCTGCAAACGGTTGCTCAGGGTTGTCACCTGTGTCGCTGCTGTGCTTGTTTAACTGGTAGCCTCAGGAATGAATTGTAAAATTCAAGCAACTATTGCAGGTACCAAGCTAGTGGATTAGTAGTGAAGGTATCAGCCCAATAGTGAGACCTGATTGGCAGAGCTGTCTTCAGAACAGGCAGAATCCTGTCTGTTGTTTTAGTTTACTTAAAATCACATTTTTCTTTGTGCTTGCATGAAGATTTATCTTGCTAATAGCCTTCTCAGTGTCCCAGGGGTCTCTGACACTAGCTGTGTTTGAAATCGAGGTCCTCTCACCCGCAGTTTTGCCTCTGTGCTTTGTGAATGTACTGGTCAGTTGTTAGTAGCTACTGGGCTTGAACACACTGCCTTCCGCCTGTCTGCGTTTGGGGAGAGGTCTAAAAGTGCATCTTGTCTTCAGGTTGGGGGTTTTCCTGCTTGTTTTCAAAATGAGATTTTCAGAGTTTGGATGGCAATACTTCTAGAAAACAACTACACATCTCTTTTCTTCTCCCCCTGCACTGAACCCAAGCAGCTCTCATGGTGAAGCTCAGGGATGTCGACTGAGGAAGGGATTAATGTATGCAGTAAGTTTTTTTTGTGACAAGTCAAACTTCATTGGAAACAGTTATTAGGAAGCTATGCCCTTAGTAGGTACCTCTTTGGTTTTTAAATGGTATTTCCATTACTAGTTTGGTGTGGTTTTGGTTTTTTTTTTGAATCCTGGAATTTTATTTCCTTTTTCATCCCTGGAACAGCTACTGCTCCGTGGGAGATGTTCCAGTTCTTGAGCTGGTTCTGCTTGAGGAGAAATATTTATTGTAGACGTATAATTAGCTCACCTAGAAAATCTGGAATCTCAGGAGTGTTGAAACCAGCGGCGCGTTAGCACTGGTACTTAACGCGCTGCTGGGACTGGGCATATGCTGATGTCCTCCCTGTATCTCACTACAGCCCACGCTGATACCTGGAGTACAGCAAATGCACTGCTGCGCCGTACGGGATGTGCTTTTGGCTCGCTTTATTGCAGTGTTCAGAGGCTGATACCAAAGAGTTTCCTGCATTAGAGCAATGTTAAGTATATTTATGGTGAAATAATCAATTACTGAAGTAAGGATTTAGCTACTGAGGCCTAGAAGGCTTAAGTGATATTGAGTGAAGTACTATCTTTAGTTGCCATTAGAGCATGACGGGTCGTCTTCCGTGCTGTATCTGAACACAGGACCTTTCTTATCTTTGATTAGGTAGGTCTTAAAATGTGGGGTGCAACTCTGTGTCATCTTCATGATGTACAACACTGCTTTGTAGTATAATTAATGATGTGAAACTTCACCATAAACGTGTGAACTAAAAAAATACGATCGCACTGAACTGTAAATTAAGCTGACTTTATAGGTGCTGTAAGCAAGCTGTGGTTATGGTTTGTTCTATGTTGGGAATCAACACTTTGTTTTGTAAGGTGTCCCTTTGCTTTGGATTATTAAATGTTTTGATTAATAGCTTAAAAAGAGAAGGATATGTCTTTAAAGAGACATCCATGAAAGTGGTCTGCTAAAACCTCAGAAGATGTTTTTTCTTAGAGCCTAAGATGCGGCTCGGGTTTTGAGGTGGGATGGCTTCCTCTGTTACTTTCCTGTGAAGCACAGGAATACAGTAAACAGGAGTTGACTGAACAGGAAAAGAGAATATTTCACAATGTGAATAGCTAGCAAGAAAAAAACCACAACACAAAAGCCGTGAAATTTCCAGCTTTAAGGTAATTTCAAAGTATCTTTGCTTTTGTAGGTACTTCCAGCAGATATTGCTGGAAAACCATGTGTGACTTGTAACTACAGTGATGTAACACCAGCCGTGTCAGATGTGCACTATAAATGTGGAAAACATGTTTTATTCAAAGCCTGACTTGGATGCTACTGAAATAATGACAAAATGAGATATTGAGTTAACTCTCATTCAGATTCAAACTGGCCAGAGGTACTCTTGTCCCTTTTGGTCTTCTCAGGCCCATGTAGATCAGTCACTTGTCTGGACATTAAAGATGCGTCTAAAACCTTGCACTGTAACTCAGTGCTTAGGCTGGTTTTGGAGCATGTGGGGACTAACTTCATGACAGCCATTTAATTTTCCCTTGTTTTACTGCACTACTGGGTGCACTCACTTATGTCAGTGACCAGAATGATTTCACAAGTGTGGTAATGCCTGAACTAAAGAAACTTGAAAATCAAAGGCTTCATTTTTAGTGAGAGATCCAATGAATTTTCCTTTTGCTTCTTAAAGGCAAGATAGCTGAAAGCATTTCCTAATTATAATCTCTGTGCACACTTTTTACATAGGGTCTCTCCGTTTGACTGCTTCTTTAGCAACATAAGCTGAAACAATAAGTGCCTTTAGTTAAACAAAACAAAGCCCCACAACCTGACAAAAACCAGCCCCAAACTCAAACCGAGGCCTGATGTGTGACTGTGCTGTATTTTCCTTCTAGGTAACCTTTACATCACTTGCAGATAGTTGGGGTTTTTTTTCCCCTCAGCTTTGAATTGCGGGGATGAAATTTACTGAATGAGTTGCTTTAACTCTTGGCAGCAATCCACACAGCTTCAGTTTGAGGAGATGTTAAAAATAAGATCCAAGTCACCTTCAGTAATGCTTGAATTTGGTGGTTGCAGTGCTTCAGTACTTTTCTTAGTCTTGGCTACCATGAGTTAGGCTATTGATGACAATTATTTCCATTTATCCTTACCTTTATCTACATTGAGAAATACTCCATGATAAAGGTTGTCAGCTTTAAAAAAAAAAAGTATCTGAGAGGATCTCTGGGTTTTACTGTGCAGTAATGGAAGTGAGGTATTGTTAAGAGTTCTTGATGTTTTAGATGGTTATAGACAGCAGCAACAGTGTATCCAAGGAGAAGGCAGACACCACTATCAATTACGAAGGTTATACAAAAGCAGAGTATTGTCTGGTATATGAAAACTAGTTTGAAAAGCAACTATAGAGATTATGGGCTTCTGGAAAATACTGATTTCTTTATTATTGCTTTTGTTACAATACTAGCACTTGGACTTTCATGTGTTCCTTATTTCATTAAAAGAACAGAGTTTATCTGTCTGCAGATTCCTAATCATTGTGAATGATCCTTCTCTCAGCATTCTAATATCTTCTCAGATCAGCCAGATAAGCATGTGTGTTATGTTTCTAAGCTTGTGGTAGACATACAGACCTGGTACTGAATAGACTGTGGAAAAATACTATTCTTGCATGCAGTTTTCATCACCTTCCTTACTGAAAGAGAAGTGGGAGGCAATCATCTTGGTTATAGCAATCTTATTACGGTTTAAAGCGTCATCTCAATGAGAAGGAGCCTGCTAGCCTGGTTCTGGCAACTAGTTGAGTTTGTAAATCACTATTTGGGCTGAAGCCTTTTTGAGATGGGCCTCTTCTTCAACTTTATTTCTTGTAGAAAAAAACCCAACTTATTACAGAAATGAAACAAGGGTCAAGAGAATCATCTTTGTATTATAAACTTTGAATAGCACTAATTCTCCACTTCTGAAGCAAGGATTTAATATTTTGCATGGCATTGGGTTTCTCAGTCTGTGGTGGTCTGCAGCTGTATCTATGTATTTCTTGGTGGTGATCCCAACAGAGGAGTGTTTGTCTTTCAACTTCATAGACCAGCAAGCTGATTGCCTCCTGCCCCTTCAAAAAGACCTCCAAAGCGAACCAGCCAAAGCTCCAAAACAGTTGATGCCAAGACTGCTCCAGTGTATTGGAAGCTGCTGAAGCCTGGAGCTGGTTTGTTCTGTTGAACTGAAAACAGGGATCACTCATCTTATGTTCTCCATGGCACTTCTGTCACCAAATCTGATTGTGGAGAGGCCTGCAGGAAGGAGAACTTTGATTGCAAAGTTTCCTTCTCTGTGCGTTGAGGGTAAAACGTAACTTAAGCAAAGATAGAAATGTATGGGTGTTTAAGAGGACACAAGGGTGATGAAAACCATTAAGAAGGCAGTGGTAGTGACAGGAGACAAAATAGAGGCTGGGATTTGAGAGAAGTGCCGGGGGCATGTCTGGCTAAGCAGGGTGAATGATGTGTATTGAGAGGCCAGGCATAACTTGCACTGGCAGCCTTAATTTGCTAATTTTTCTTAACTTGTGGCAAAAGACTTCATGTTCTTTAGGGATAAATTATTATTCTTGAGTGTTGCAAATAGAAAACTTGTTTAAATGACAAATATGCTATGCCTGTGAGCTTTTTTAGTTCTATGAAAACAGGCTTTCACTAATCTGCAAGTGAATCTCAGTGCTGAGACTATAATACAGTCATAGAATGTAATCATCTCCAGTAGCTCCTTGTCTGTCTTGAACTGGGCAGCCCAGAACTGGACACAGAACTCCAGGTGTGGCCTCACCAGGGCAGAGGGGGAGGATAGATCACATGTTTTGACCTTCTGGCCACTGTTAGAGAATTTCACTAGACTTCAGGTTACTCTAGGCTTGCTCTTATTAGCAGCTCAGAGTTGGGCCATCACCTCCATGAGTGGCAACCCAAATGTTACACTTATGATCTTACACACTCTTTTAACACAGTTACATCATAGACAAAGTCCCCCATTTTGTAGGTGAAAGTCCATAATTTGCCTTTGTCTTTTTTGGGTATTAGTGGTTACTCAGTCTCCATTCTGCTTCAGATCTTAGACTCTGCTTATCTGTCTCAGAGGTCCCTGTCTCTTCTTTCCCAGGGCTTCAGTGTTAAACACCTAAATTCTTAGAACTCTACTTAACCTCTACTTAACCATAAAATAACTTAATCATTTCTATTAAGAGGAGAATGAATAAAGCATTTTATTTTATATTTCTGCACCTACGCTAGTGAATCCTTCATAACTATCTACTGATTAACTTGGCTGAGGACTAACTCCTCCATGGAAAGGGCTATACATGGGACACTGAGGCAGCTTAGTATGGTTAGAGCTTATTGTTTAAAACCACCTGTGATTGCACAGCAGTAAATACCTTATTAATACTATACCTTCATAATAATAATCAACTAATTCTAACATAGTATTTGTACTAAATTCTGTTCTACTTTAACAGCCACGTTCTTCTTGATGCATCTCAGGACACCATTGGCTGCCTTGGCTGTGAGGGCACACTGCTTGCTCTTGAAGAGCTGCTTGTCCACCAGGACTCACAGGTCCTTCTCTGCAGGTCAACCCCTAACCTGCACTGGTTCCTGGAGTTATTCCTTTCTAGGTGCAGGACCCTACACTTGCCCTTGTTGAATTTCCTTTGGTTCCTCTCCACCCAAGTCTCTGGCCTCTCCAGGTCCCACTGAATGGCAGTGCAGCCTTCTGGTGCATCAGCCACTTCTAGTTTTGTATCATCAGTGAACTTTCTGAGGGTACACTCTGTCCCCTTATCCAGGTCACTGGTGAATAGGTCAAACAAGTGGACCCAATGTGGTGCCCTGAGGCACACTGTTTGCTACAGGCATCTGACTGGACTCTGCACTGCTTGTGGCAACCCTCTGAGCTCTGCCATTTGGGCAGTTCTCAGCCCACCTCACTGTCCACCTACCTCACCCACACTATTCAAGCCTAGCTACAAGGGCATTAAGGGAGACAGTGTCAGAAGCCTTACTGAAGTCAAGGTAGACAACATCCACTGCTCTTACCCAGCCAGTCATGCCATCACATAAGGCTGTCAGATTGCGAACGGTTGTCTTCCCCGTGGTCAATCTTGGTCACTATCAGTTGACTGCTGCTGATAACCTTTTTTCCTCCATGGGCTTATTGATGACCCCTGGAATGAGCTGTTACATTACCTTTCTGGGGATGGAGGCGAGGCTGACTGTCCTGTGGCTTCCTGGCTCCTCCTTTTAGTCCTCTCCTGTTCTCCATGTCCTTTCAAAGATTATGGAGAGTGTCATAGCAATAGTGTCATGGCCATGTTGTACTCAGTAGTGAAAAGAGCTGCTTTCAAGAACACAGGTCACAAAGCGAAATGTTTAGTTGTGCTCCCTATGGTCAGTGTAGGTCTCTGCTTTCTTCATACAGAGTATTCAAAACCTGAAACTATCATTCTCACTACTTTGGCCATTTGTATAGCCTGCTATGTTAGAATATTTTCTTTTCAACTTACTTTAGGCACTCCTACTCATCTATCTTAAAGGCTCTGTGTTGAAGGCATGACAGGTCAAACATTAAACTTTGCAGTGTCTTTTCCCCAGCTTTTTTAGTCTTGTGTGTCAACTGAACTCCCAGAAAAAGCTGACTGTAACTAAACCAAGAGAAGTTATGTAGCTGCAGCTTTCTCTTGTGGAAAAATGCCTACTACTGGCTTGTGCCAACTTAGCAATAGGTTTCTGATGGCACTTTAAGTATTATGTACTGATTTCTTCTTAAATGTGTTAATAAATTGAGGGCTTATAAATGCCTTTGAGCTCGTCTTGCCTGTTCTATCTGTGTATATAGCTAGCTTGTTTGCTCTTCATCATAAAAATTACTCCCATTATTGCTATGAGACCCCCTTAAAGAGATAGGGTGCACATGCACACTTCATCAAAACCAGAAGTAGTGAAAGCCAAGTAGGGATTTTAAGGCTTTAGTGTCCAACAAACTGCATGTTTGTATTTCTTACTTTGATGTTTTTAGCTTCAAATATAAAGCATTTCATACCTGTACATGAGAGATTAAGAATGCTGATTTACAAGGGGTTGTGTTTCCCATTTTGGGACCTATAGACCAAATTTCCTTTAAGAAGTTACATTACCTAATGAATACTTAACATGACAAATTGTAAAGCAGTAAATAGTTATGGGGTGGTCTCTGGCTTTCCTGTAATCACCCAGAGAGGTTGTGGTATCACCATCCTTGGGGAGAGCCAAAATACACTTTAAGAAATGGGGTTTAACTTTGAAGTTGGATAAACTTTGACGTTGGCCCTGCTTTTAGTGGGTGGAAGGGTGGGGTGTTAGGCATGTTAAAACTGGACTTTGAGACAGCTTTCAAAGGACTCCTCTGATCTGAAATAGGATTCTAATTCAGCTTTCTGAAGGATTAAAAAAGAAAACAAACAAAACAACAAAAACAACACAGACTGTGAAGAAATGTATATGATCTATTTAGGGAGAAGGAGCCTAAAAATATCTATCCTGTAGAATAAGCTTCCAGAACAAGATGTTGAAAAATCTGACCTCCAAGTTTTGTCAAGCCTGAAACTAAGAAAAATACTATGAGTTAAGAAAATTAGTTCACCAGTGTTCAGAGTTGGTTATTTGCTTACTATTTCCTATCTGTAGCTACAGGTCGCTTCTGCATAGCTCTTGTATTGTTGCACAGTATAATGTATATGGCTTCTTGTGGGGATCTCAACAGGTGTATTTTTAAGGAATGTTGCTGAAAACTGTTTAATTTTATGGTTAGTGTTGTACTACAGTTTATCTAAAGGAAATAGAGGTATGAAGTCTGGGCAGGATGTTAGTGTGTGGCTTGTCTAATGTGTCTAGTGGCAAGGGGACAGGTCACCTAGACCAGGCTAATGAATCTGGGGGATGGTAATGTTGAGACACCTGTGTCAATAAACTAGTGTGACTTTAACTCTTCTGCTTGTTTTTTTCTTCCTCTGTGTTTTCTAGTGGATTCTTCCAATACTTGGAACACTCTAGTGTGATATAGATGGTTTTATCACTGTGGATGTTATTTTTGTTAGTTGCATCAGGGATGTAATGCATTAGTTTTTGACATACTGGAAAGTATTTCTTAAAGCTTTTTATTTTGGCTTATCAGACTAAGGGGCATAGTTCAAACTTACATGAATTATGTAGTGGACCACTGTCTATGCAAAGTCACTTCCACTTCTCTAACTTTCAGTATTAAGAATTGAGATTATTGAACAAGCCACATACTCTACAGTAATTCCTTAGTTTGAGTTGCTTTTCATGCTCTGTCCATGTCACTGGCTATTGGGAAGTAATCCAGTGAGAATTTTCATTTTTGCAGGTTTAAGAATGCTCTGGCTTCACCTGGTGAAGAGCTTAAATATAAATAAAGAACCTCAAAAGAAGTGTTGCTAAACAAAATCCTTTTTCCTATCCATTCTGTTAAAGGCATATAACACCAGAGAAATTCTACGTGGAAGCTTGTGATGATGGAGCAGATGATGTGCTTGCTATTGATAGAGTCTCCACAGAAGTCACTCTTACAGGTATTCCCCTCACCAGTATTTTTCAATATAGGCCTTTCTTGCCTATTACTTCACTGTAGGCACTCCCAGAACCTTAAAATGATACTGAGTAAATTGTTTTTATCTTTGGTCACTGTTTCTGAAGTGGTCTGTGTTCTGTCCTGCAAAGGACTTTGCTTGAAATGCTGCCTCGCTGCAGGATCGATGCTGTGGGTGACCAGGGTGATAGTGCTTGCCTGGCTTTGGTAAGAGTGTGCATTGCAACAGCAGAAACACTTATCCAAGCTACTCAGCATGGAGGCTACAAATACAAGATTAAATATGGGAAGGATTGAACACTGGGCTTCTGCAGCTTTTGCTGAACTGTGTCATTGTTGTCTTTAATACGGATACCAGAGTTTCCTCAAAGCCTCTAGAAACAGGAATAGTAAAATCCTCACTGTAAATTTGGTTCTGCTGCATATCTGGATTTAAATGTCAGTGCAAGTAGACTTAAGCCTTCTGATGCTGAGGTCATCAGATTTTCAGTTTAATTTTTAAAAATGTGAAATTAGTGTGTGAAAGCAGTCGAAGAACTAAAATAACATGAAATCAAGGCAGTGGGTGACTTCCCTTTTGATACTTAAGGAGTCTGTACCTCAGTATTGCTAATCTCTAAACAGACAGAAATGTTACAGCAATGTAAACACTGAAGCAATCATTGTGTTCCTTTTAGTATGCTTCATGTAAAGCAGTGTGTCCATCCCACTGGTAATTTTGGTGTTGTAGTATAATATTTCAATTTCACTTTCAAAATTGGCCCTTCAAAACTGTAAAGACAGCTGTCCCAAGTCTTTTATTAATCTTCATCTGTTCTCGTTACTGGTGCTTTATGAGATGAGCCTGCAAGGTGTTTAAGAAAAGGAAAAATAAAGTGCTATCTTCCTTTGTTCTCCAAGCTCTGGAAAGATGCTTAAAGCCAGTGTGTTTTGGAGGTATTTAAAAAAAAAAACAAACAACAAACCCACCTGCTATTCTAGAAATATGGATTGATAAAAATTTTATCTTATTAGGGCCTGAACTGATATTTTGATACCTAATGGTTTGGAGTAGTGTATCCCTTCCTACATCTGCTGTTGTTGGTAGTTCTGCAGAGATAGATTAAAAAAAGTAAGCTAGGTCTTCTGAAATGGAAATAAGGGGAAGCTCAGGAGCAGCAGTCAGAAGTGGGAGGGAGGCATTTGTGGTTTGTTTGTCCTTGATGTCTTGATGGTTTCAAAACAAAAAGTTTCTGGAAGCTGGCAGGACAATACATTATTGAGGAGCCTGCTTGCTATACTATCATGTAAATGAGCTTGAATATATTCAGTTGAATAACTAGTAAACATGAGAAATGAGGTTAGAATGCTTCCATATCTCTCTGTTCTCCCCCCAGCCCTGCATCAGGCTCTGGAATTCTGGTATGTTGCTGCTTACGCTTAAGATTCAATATAACTGGAGATTTGACCAAGGAGCCTCAACATCCTAGTCTAGCAGGGGTTTTGTTCAATACAGGAATGAAGGAAGCAGTCTGATATCCTGATGTTTTTTCTGCTTTTCAGTTAAGAAAGATGTTCCTCCTTCAGCAGTTACAAGGCCTATATATGGTATCTTGGGAACAATCCGATTGGTGGCAGGTAAGGAAAATGGAACTGTGCTCTCTAAAAATACTTAAGCATAATATATTGCTAAAAAAGCTTTAAAGACAAAAGCCATTATGTGCAAGTATCAGAGGTTGCATTTCCATCAGTTGGATAAGCTTTCCTTTTGACTGCCAGAGGATGGAAGTATCCAAATGGAGTTTATTATGATTTGTACACCTCTTAACCCTGCCTTTAGAGCAGCTTCAGGTTTAACTGACAGCTTGTTAAGAAATGCATTTTAAATGTGTGCAAAGAACTTCATCTACTTACTCTTCATAATGGCTTTAATCTTAGCTGCAGGATTTGGTGCAACAGTCAGATACTAGGTTGTGAAATTTGACTTTAAATCAATAATCTTGGTACACAAATCACTGAAAGTGTCAGGGTGATGGACTGACTAGTAGATGCAGCTATTCATGTAATGATTGTGTTCAAACTTTCCTACAAATACAAAGAAAATTCAGCATGAGAAGGACAGACTGGAACAATTCTAAATTTTAGGGAGTTGTAGGATAAGGCAAGAATAAACTCTCGTCTTTTTCTAAGTGTCTCAGTGGTGTTCACATCTAAACAGTCACAGCCTCAAACCCTATGTGTAAAGTCTATGCTTGCAGGAAAATAAGTGTTGCTGGTCAAAAGATCTTTTGTGGATAGACTTCAGAGTTTGAGACTAAGAGTCTGAGAAATGACGTAATAAGGAACATACGTAACATACAAGTCTCCATACTTGTATTAATACTTCATTCCTTTCTATTGTATGAACAATACAATAGAATAGAATACTCACTGCAGTATTCTCAACTGAAGCAACATCTCATTGTGTTAAATGCAGTATTTTTTGTCAGGATCTTAAACCACTAACCTTTATATGCTCATAATTCTAAAGGGCTGTGGATCTTGCAGAGTATGAGCAATGTAAGGGGCACCTGTCATAGGTACTTTACAAGCCCTGATTATTTTAAAACTGAACTGTCCAAAAGGAATTTTCACAGCTTACAGGCTTGCTGATGACTTTCACTTGTATGACTGAATATTATATAAAATACAAAAGTAAGTTCTTTTAATAGCCTGAGTTTTTTTAGCACTACCCCTCCCACCCCCCAAGCCCTGCACTGACTGATTGTTAGTATAGGGCTGTCAAACTAAAGATGGTATCAGTTAATGTTTAGCTAAGCGTTGTTAGGCAGTTCACTGTTATCTGTAAAACAGGTTCCATATCTAGCAGTGCAGCATCTCTAACAAGGATAAATATTCTTTGCCTGTTGCAGTATTAGGGGGGGAAATTGCTTAATACCTGAAGCTCTGAAATCTGAACAGAAGGCTGCACACTCTAATCTGTTTGTGCTGCATCTTTGTGGCACAGTTGTGGATGTAATATGCTGTTTTTATAAAGTACCTGGATGCTTGTGACATTCCAACTAAAAGCAATAATTAAACCTTAAGAGTGCCCTATTACTTTTGCATCTCAAATGTTTGAATATTCCACCCAAATAAAAGGTGTAACACCAGAGCTGCAGAAGTAAAAAAAGCAGATGGTACCTGTACTTTTACTGTGTAGACTAAATAACTGACGTAGTACTCACCTGTCCATAAGACTTGGTGTATATCTAGGTATAGTAATAACAGATGAGCTTACCACACACCATGCAAACTGCGTGTGCTTTGGCATTTATAATTTTTGCATGCTTTAGTCTGAAAGCAACTAGATCTGTAGTTCTGTACTTCTGTGTGGCCTGCTCATTGTTTTGCCTTGCTGAAGTTGCAAGCAAGAGTTTATTGGTTACAAGATGTAGATAGTGAGACATTTATCTATCAGTATCTGATTTAATAAAGTAACTTTTTCTTCAAAAACAAGATGGCACTGAAATATGATAGGCTTGGACATAAGCTACCAGCAAGTGTAAATTAATTGCTGTGAGTGAACTGTCGTGATTGCTGTGCTGCTTTATTTATGCAGCTTATGTAAACAGCAAACTTCCTGGCCTAAATTACAAAAAGAAAACCCCTTCTCTTTGCTCCGTTTTGAACCCATTAGGATAAACATTTTTTTAGGATAAGATAAATAGCCTTTTAAAGTTTTGAAGCAGGCTTCCTTTCATGTGTTTCTGACTTGTTCTGTGCCTTGCAAACCACATTCAAGACCACTGGCCTCTTTCTGCATTTGCAAGCTTCAAGACTTTCAGATTCCCAGCTCTGAAGTAAGGGTATCTGACACTTGTCCATTTTTCAAAATTCCTTAAGCTTATTAAGTGGTTCAAGGTCTGTGAGCATAGAGAAGTGGGTAGCTTAGTAAGCACATTTTGTTTCTGTTCCAGCCCTTTACTGTTAAGAATGTAAAGTAATGGAACCTCACTAAGGGGTTTAGTTCTCTGGTATTGTTATAGGCTGCTTTGCTTAATATATGTGTGTGTGTCTGTTTTGGTTTTCTTTTTTAACACTGCTCTTTCTGATTTACAGGCACATATCTTATTGTAATAACAAAAAAGAAAAAAGTAGGTGAGATTTTCAGTCATGCAATCTGGAAAGCAACAGACTTTGACATCCTGTCCTACAAAAAGACCATGCTGCACTTAACTGATATTCAGGTAGGAGGATTGATCAGGGGGCCTGGGGGAATGTTATTTTATGTTAATGTACGTTATCACAGGACCTAATTTAATAAAGCCATATTTTTTTTAAAAGTCTTTTATGCATTTTCTCTGATTTTTCTCAGTCTATTATAATTGATGTACTATTTGGGTAGAGATGTACATAAAGTTATGGCATTCAAGATAACAAACTTGCATTGTGCAACTTAAAACACCATTGCCAGAGTTTGATCTGCATATTATGGGGGTTTTTTCCTCCTTTTAAGATAGTACACTATGGGAGGATGGGGTGTACTGTCTTGCTGTATCACTGTTCTTGTTCTTAAATCCTGTTTGATCTTTTCTCTGAGGACCTTCCTGAAGCCTCTGCTTGCCTGGCATACTGCAGAGGTGTTTTAGTGCTGCCTTGTTAAAGATGTGCAAATGCGCCCTATTACAGAGCAGACTCCCCCAGCCAGTCCACAAAACCCAGTGCTCTTCATGCCATTCTTGCAGCTTTGCTATTCTAATACCTCCTACAATTAGCTGCCTTGATGTTATCTAGTTATCTGTCTTGCTTAATTTATGGAATGACTCAATTATATAGTTATCTGGAAGGGAGTAATTGATTTCCCTTTCTGAGAGGGGGGAAAGGATGGAAATGATTTAAAACAGGTATGTTGTGGATCAGTAGAGTAGATAAGGGTGTCTAAGCTGAAAGGGAATCTAATTGGACTTTGAGGAAAAGAATGAGGTTAATCAAAACTCAAAGCAGAATGTGCATTAGTTACTGGAGCAATCTTAACAGTAAATTATATTTTCTTTTTATTGCCATCTTGTCTTGTTGGTTTCTTTGACTGAATGGATTTCACGGAATCTAATGGCTTCCTTTTTTTGCTTGGAAGTTGTTAATATTAGTTTAACATCAATAGCTGCTTCTATCACAGGAATACTGTTCTTGCAGAGTGCTAGCTTTAAGTTATCTGTGAACTGGTATCAGAACTGCAATCTTGTGGCTTCCTCCTTGTGTGGTAATATCTAGACGGTGTCATGTGTTAGAGCACTAGCAAAGTTCATCACATCACTTCAAAAGTAGTGGTAGCTTAAGAATAAGATATTTCAATGGTAATAAATGACAGCACTCATGTCCTTTTTAAAATTTTTCTTCCCCCCTCAACAGTTGCAGGACAACAAAGTATTTTTATCAATGCTTAGTCATGTCTTGAGCGTAGATGGATTTTACTTCTCCACGACTTACGACCTGACGCACACTCTGCAGCGGTTAGCCAACACGAGCCCTGAGTTCCAGGAAATGAGCCTGCTAGAGAGGGTAAGGATCTCACTTTACTTAGTGTCTGTCTCAGGCATTGCTAGTCAGCTCTGTATGCTCATGCAGCTGATGTGTAAATGATGTCAAACGACAGCAAGCTAAAGGAAACTACATAAAGCTTAGGATGATGTTGCTGAAACCAGTGGTCCCATTTTATTTGGGATGAAACCTTTTTTTTACAATTGAACTGGTATACTAAATGGTAGCAGATACTGTTGAAGCATTTGTAGTCCCCTGTTAAACTAAAAATGTCTTTACTATTATAATTGTTAAAGTAGTGAAACAGATTTCCATGTTGCTTAGATGCAAATCCTTACGATTGAACTAGCAAAAAATAGCACTGCCTTGCTAAACTGTGTAACTAGGCTATCTCTGATCTTGCCAATTGAGTTGTTCTAGAGAACTTTCTCAGAACAAGAAGCTGACAGTGAGCAGAACAAGAAACAACTAAGCAAGTGTGTGGAGCACATGGAGTAGATCAAGTTAGTTTGAGGTTTTTTCACAGAGTGCTTAGAATATGGGTGGGTATCACTGGTCTGTAATGCTTCAGTACAGGACTTTGTTCAGCATTGCAGTGTTTTATGGAAACTGTTACAGCTTGTGGCTGAGCACATTAGTCTACCCTTCCTTAAATCTCAGCTTGTTAGCAACACAAAGATCTAGAAATCTGTTCAGATGCCATGTCTGGCTTCTAGATGGAGCAGTTTGAAGTACTTCTCTAAAGTCTGCTTTAAATGGACTTTAATGAAAAATAAATGAAAGCCTGCCTCTGCAATTAGAAGTGTTTCATACTGAAGTCAACAAGGAAGAGCTAAGTAGAAAAATGAGAGAAAGCAATTAATTCTTCTGACCTAGAATGGGGAGGGGACACAGACAAGGTGGAATAAATGGCACTTGACTTCAAATTCTCTTCCAGGATAAAGTGGAACAGAACTGAGGGGTTTATGGCTGTTGGACCTAGGACGTTACATTCTATCAAAACTGACTCTTCCTTATTTTTGAAGCGTGAATTTACTGCTTTTCCTTTAAACAGAATTGCACAGCTAAACGCAATTTGAGCTTAAAATTGTCTTCTGTTTCCAGAGTTTAGAATCCTTAGTCTGGTAATTCAGTGTACTGCAGTGTAAACAAGATCTAAACTGCCTAGACACTGAAATAGTGAAACCTTGAAGGTCAATGGCACTTTCTTCCTTTGTCAAAGAGATGGCAGTGGAGTAATGAGATGTTGTTGTCTCTTGGTTATGGAAGCTCTCTAAGCTGGGGAAGCAGTACACCTTTTCCAAGCTTTAAAAATTAGTTTATAGTTGAGGACTAATTAGCATTATCAAATACTACTCTGGCAGTACCCTTGCGAGGGAGAGCAGTTGCCGACATAAAAGGCTTGGTTTGCCTCAATTGTGACAATTCAGAAGGCTGTTGGAAAGGCAAAGTACAGCAAAAAGGTGTCAGGTTCAAGTAAACTCAGATGTTAGGTGGATAAAACGATTTTGATGTAATCTTACACTTGTGTTTGCAGTGTAATGGCTTAACAAAAGAATAGTGGCAATTTGGGGCATCTCTGGTTCACCTCTACAAGAGAATCCCAGTCTGTTTGTGTGGATGTTTTGGGTTGATGTTTGTCTTTCCTTTTGTTGGTGGCGGCTCTTTGCTTGGGTTGTTTCAAGCTGTAGGAGGAAACAGTCCTGATACAGGGACATCAAAGTATTACATCACTTTCTTTTACTAGTTCAAGGTGTTGCAAGTAGGATTAGATTAGTTTCTGGCACATAGTTGAATTTGTTTTCTATTTAGACAAAGGAGTATTCTAACACTGAGCTAGAACTAACCCTCATCACCAGTGATCTATTGTCTGCCTGCCTCATCTTGAAGTTGAGATTTATGCCACTTCCCCAGAGCCTGCACTATGTTCTGCAGCAAATGTCACTTTGGTGACTAATCTGATAGCTTTCTGGAATGTGCTCACCAACCTGCTCAAGACACTTCTAAGGTGAATTAGGAATAGGAAATATGCAAAGTTGAAGCGAGTAAGTTATGCAGCAGAAGATTAATACTTCTGTCCTTTAAGCTGCAAGTGTTATTTAGTGTTTGAGACTCAAAATTGTTGTATGCAGGACTCCTTGCCTCTGCCCACTTTAGGAGTGCTGCCTTACTACTGTTCTTAAAATTTTGAATAATCTCTTCAAGCCCTGTTTATGTGAGGCAAAGACCGGAATATTCTTTCTGTGCTGCAGCTCAGTTGGTAATGGCTCAGCATGCCTGAACTATTTAAATTTTATTTAGATTTATAATTGAGGTCATGAATGGTACTGATGAAAGAAGAATGTTTCATTTCTGGGTGATCAGATGTATGTAGCCTTATGTAATTCATGAATACTATGATATTCCCTTTGTCTAGTTCAACAGAACAGTTGGTCTCTAAAAGCCTGCTGGCTTTTTTCTTGCTGCAGGCAGATCCACGGTTTGTCTGGAACGGACATCTTCTGAGAGAATTTGCTGCTCAACCAGAGGTAAACACGTTGTAATGATTGTATTAATAGAGGATTATGGTAATCTTACTGTAAGAATACAACAGTTGCCTGTAATTCTGTCTCTTGGTTCAGACAACCTAGTGTAACATGGCTATTCATATTCCAGTCTAGCACCGTGACAGCCTTCTGCTTTCAGACTTCCGACTTTACTGAGGACACTGAGGTAGTATGTACAGCAAAGCTGACTTTGGAAGTCTTTGAATTTGAAGATAGTGTGCTGAGGCCATGCTCATATAAACCAAAAGGAAAGTTACTCTGTACAGTGTGTGCTTCTCAAGCTCAAGTCTAGCTACTTACTTGTCTTGAGGTATAGGTGAGGTTCAACTCATTGCCTTTTCTAGGATTGGCTAGCATCTTTCTTCATGCATGCAGTTTAAGCTCCATTTGTCCAGTGAAGGTCTCAAAACTGATCAAGAGCAAGACTGACAGGCTTTCAGTTTATTTCAAGTGAAGACTAGTGTGGTGAAACCTTTAAATTCACTTAGTCCAGCAAATACAAGTATGTAACTGTATGGCACTGTAGTTTCTCAGTGGCCAGACTGATTCAGGCTCCTTCCTCTTAGAGATTCAGATGTGTGGTGAACTGCTCAAACAGCCTGCACCACAGCAACCTTTTCTCTCTGTCAATTCTTCACATTTATCGAAGTGAATGACGCACTGCTGCTATTTCTGTCTCGGTAACCTGTGGAGATGTGCTTTGCAGAGACAACACTGTTCCAAAAGGCTGCCTTGTGCAGTGCTTCTGGAATGTGAAGATACAAATTAGCAGAGGGCTGTTGTGCCTATTCCCGAGGCATATGACTGGGTGTATGGTTTGGATAGTGCAGAGCAAACAAAGCTTGGGAAATGAGAGAGAGAAACTCTGGTGGGAACAGCGAAGAAAGCCACGTGTGGCTGGCTGGTGAAAACAAACATAGGAGGCAAAACACAGAAGTTGAGAAGAGAGATAACTGATAGGCGAGGGGAAATGTGACCTAATGTTGACTGCAGGTGGCTTGCCATCGTAACAGTTTTGGGTAACAAAGTATGGTATTTCTGACTCCTAGTACTAGAAAACTTCAATTTTAAAATTTTGTGGAAAACTGAGTTATTCAGTGATGGCATGGGGAAAAATCCTGGAACAAGCCCTTCAAGTATTAATTAGGCAGATGTATTCCTTACTGAAGCCTTTTGTTGCTTACTGCTGTCTCTGCTTACATCCTACTGTGGAGGTACAGCAGCTACCACATCACAAGGGGTTTAGCGTGTACAGCTTTATATCTGGCATGCTTGTGGAAGAGTAAATGCTATATATAAGAAGACAAAGCAGCTTTTTTTTTTGTCAAGGCCACTTAATTAGGATTAAATTTTCACTTTTTCCCTCCTGCTAAGAAATGTTACATATGTTGATGTTTTCTTTGATTATCTTTTTCCCTAGAAATAAAATCTGCAGCCTAAACAAAGGATATGAAGTATATTAAACTATAAAACTATGACAAAAAGCCTCTTAGACAAAGCATAGCTACTCACCTTTTGGCTGGTAGTGTTCAGTAGTCTTAACCTGTATTTTGTGTGTGTTTCAGATCCATAGGTTTGCTACACCTGTGATGCACGGATGTATCCTTCTTACGTCATAGAGCTCAGGGCTGAATATGGCAGCCTAACAGCAAAATGGTTGCTGGTAGAGCTGCTCTGTTGGCAACTATAACATGGAACACAGTGTCAGAATTAAATTGTAGCTTGTTCAGATATAAGCATTACGTGTTGTTTGATAGCCCACTCATATGTTAACTCACTTGAATATTCTGCTCTTAAGGCTTAATGTATTTAATTTTACAGGCATGATTTGCATAACTATCTTTCAGTGGGATTGAAGGTTAGGATGAATATGGCAAACGCTTTCACATCAGCCTTAGTACTTTTATCTTGCTATAAGGATACCTTCACTTATCATTTAATTTGGATTTCAAATAAGGGGAGAACAGTTTTGACTTAAAGGACTACTTATGGATGAATAAAAGGATGAGTTCTCCTGAAGGCTCCTGGAACACTTCTCCTAGCCAGCTGCTTTTCCTGCACCAACGCTTTGGGTAACAGCCTTTTTAGTAAAGCAGTCACAAGTTTATTTTTCAGAAAGGCTGTATGCTGTGAATAAGCCTAGTGCTTTCTGGAGGCAGTGCTCCTCATGTAGTGTGTGATCACCAGTCAGTCTCAGGTGCTCCTGGACTGGCAGCATGAAAAGGATGGATGGAGCAATTCATGTGGCACCCTCCTTAATTATTCCATTGCAAAGGCCCCTCAGGTATGCGCAGGGAACAGCTTCCAGGCTGCATCAGTTGTCCTGGTAGGACTGTTTGCAGCTGGCAAATCTCCAGTCCTCCTTTCCCGTGACGTCATTTAAGGGAAAATGTTGTGGGAGTAGGTGGAGGAGCAAGGGAGAATAGCAAAAAGGAACTATCAGAACAACCCAATCTCTATCCTGCAGATCATGGGTGGATTGCAATTGGTGAACAGCAATTAATGTACCAGCCTTATGAGGAGCGGCTGAGGGAACTGGGGTTCAGCCTGGAGAAGAGGAGGCCTTATCACCACCTACAGTTACCTGAAAGGAGGTTGTAGAGAGGTGGGGGTTGGTCTCTTCACCCAAGTGACAGGAGATAGGACAAGGGGGAATGGACTCAAGCTGTGCCAGGGCAGGTTCAGATTAGACATTAGGAAAGAATTCTTCACTGAAAAGGGTTATCAAGCTTTGGAATGGGCTGCCCAGGGAGACAATTGAGTCACCAACCCTGAATGTATAAGATGGGTGGATGAGGTGCTCAGGGATATGGTTTAGTAGAGGACAGGTATGGTTGGACTCGATCTCAAAGGTCTCTTCCAACCTAGTGATTCTGTGATTTTCCTGTGTCCTACTTTCACTGTATAAATAATTAGTATAAATTAATATATAAATAATTAGTATAAATAGTGTATGTAATTCTAGCACTCACCATACACATTAGGAAACCCAGGAATTAAAATAAACTGTTCAGTGATGAGAATGCTGGGAAGAGCCTTAGGCAGAACTGTTACAGCACAGTTATTTCAGTAAAATCAAGGGTTCTTTGCCCCTCCCCACATAAGCATATTGTTCAACTATCTGGGCTGGACTAGCTGTACAAGTGCTGGGTTAAAGGGTGTAGAACCTGGCAGTAATTTTCCAGGAAAGCAGAGTAACAGTTCTTTTTCAGTCTAATTTATGAACTGCGAGAACATTCTGGATTTCATAGGGCTGATTTTGTAGTGTGGTGTTTTTAATTGTTTTATTAACAAACAGTATTAGAACAAATAAACTCATAAATCAAGATGTTCCACGGGTGCAGTCAGCATGCTCTTTAACATAGCTGAGGTGCTCAAATGATGCAGCTGCTTCATGTCCCATTTGAATTATAAATACAGAGTCACTGTAAAATGTGCTGTTCTGGAAAGAAAATGCATCTTCGTTTACTTACCAACCTTGAAGTATTGAGGCTCTTCAAAGAAGAGAAGGCTGCAGTGTACTAATACCACAGCTTGTGGAAGTTGACCATGTTTACCTTTTGCTTGCTTGAAAGTTGTAGGCTTTAGTTTTTATGGGCAAAGGTTGAAAGCCTTTGAATCTACCTGGAGAAGTTACTCAAGATGAATGCTGGCCTCTTATTAGACTTGATAGCTTACTGGAGTCTAAATAAGGGCAGTTATAAGCTGCACAGAACAAAAGTCTAAAACTGAAGCTAGTTGTCAGTGTTGATTAGACCCAGATTATGGTGTATCTGCCACTTCGGGTATCCACCCTGAGCAGGAAAGCTTTCTTATGTAAGACGCTCCCACTGGAGACTTGGTACGTGTTCATTCTCTCTCTTGGCATGGATTTGAAAGCCACTCTGCCCAACTGCTAGGTCTGGCATCTGTACATGTGATGTATGTTACATTTACAAGTGCAAGGCATACTGCTACAAGCAACAGGGGCAAGAAACGGTTCAGATAGCTTAATAAAATTATGGATGAGATGGAGGCAGCACTGACTAGAACTTCAGAAGTCAGTTCATTTAATGGTAGATATGTAGGACTGTAAAATCAGACTAATCTTGTTTTCTCAATTATAGCAGTTTTAATGTGTGTTCATCCGTGACATCACCATAGCCCGTCCTTTTGTGACGATCCTAATATTGTTACTCACAGCTGCTACTGATGTGAGAAAGGTTTACAAGTTTCATTGAATGTGGTCACTTGGTTCCTCGATGCTTCCTACCTATTGACATAAAAATATCCCAATGAAATCAAGGGGTTTTTTCCTTAGTGTTTTCATTAGTTATCACTATGCACTCTTGTTCTATTAATGGCAAGTGTTTCGACTGGCTGCTTGTTTCCAGAAGAAGCTGTTTCAGGGCTGGCGTACGCTACTATGTAAGAGGTAAAACAGCAACTTGATTTATTACAAAATAATATAAATTCCATTTGTACATGTGACTTGCCTTTAAGAGTAATTGCTGCATATTGAATTGAAAAGAAATTGCATGTAATAGTTTGTCTCAAGGTCCTTACTCTAAAGAAAATATTAGGAACCTGTATGTTGAACATTAGCATGTTCTAGTATTTAGTAAAACTGACTTTTTTACTCTTCCTAGAGATAACTGTGGAAGTTCTGTAGGTGTTAACACTTTGCACACTTGCATTTAACTTCAATTAAAACAGTCATAGTTGAATTTACTGCTGTGCCAAAAGGGATAAGAGCATCACTGGTGCTGGCAGGGGAGCCCTGAATTGTAGTGATCGCTTAACTATTTAAAGTTAAAAACTGAACAAGGAAATATTATTTTTTCTGTTCTTAGTCCCAATGTACATGCTTTTGAAGAAATTGATCCATTTCAGAGGTACCATTGCTATTGAATTTTGAATATTTCAGTGTCGAAGCACTCTTTGTGTTAAGCTACCCAATTTCTAGGACTAGAAATACTAGTATGTGTTAAGCACAGCTGTGCTGCTTCAAGCTAAACTCAGTATGGATCATGTTAAACTCTTGCCAAAGGTGTATTTAACTTACTGTCTTCAGGCAGTTCTGGTGTTTTCATGCTTTCTGTGAGTACTTAAAAAGGAAGGGTTAGGAGGCCTTTTGTTGATGTACAGTTGCTGTTCTGCAGCCAGTGTGACCTGCTTAATGAGGTCTTTCTCCTACACAGGTATTGATTCAGAAGGACATGCTGCTAACTTTGTTGAAACAGAACAAATTGTTCATTACAAGGGGAGCAAAGCATCGTTTGTTCAGGTAAAGACAGTGTTAGGAACTGCTCACTGGTTTAAGATACATAGCTCTGTTTCTAAGTATCAATTGTGTAAGCTGTGCATGCATGCAAATAAACTAAACCAGGTTGCTTTATTTATAAATGGAAGGGGAGTTCATCATTTCTGTTTTAAATCCCACTTTCTCTTCCAGACCCGTGGATCAATTCCTTTTTTCTGGTCTCAAAGACCAAACCTCAAGTATAAACCAAAGCCACAGATCAGCAAGTCGGTAAACCATGTATGTGAGTTTTTGGTGTGTTTTGGGGTTTTAATATATTTCTGGGCTCGTGTTTGTGTGATCTGGTAACCAAGTGTAATCAGAAGAATAAAAATAAGCCATACTGGAATGAGCTTTATGTTTAAAAAGTAGTAGCATGAAGCCTTGTACTCCTTAAGATGAGCTCAGAGCCTGAAGAAAATCCAGATGTCAGTGGCAATAGTTTCTCTTTAGTTCTTGTTTGCAGCAGCTCTAGTAGCTGCATAGTGCTTGTTACCTGTGGCTCGTGTAGTAAGGAGGCTGAACAGACTAGGGGAATGAAAGAAAAGTATTAGCACAATAGAGAACACCAAATGGTTATAATACCAACTCCCTGTGTGGTGTCATCAAAAAGATTATTACAGAGATTCCTTGTAAAGCACAGATCCTGACAGTAGAGCACATCTCTCAACACACTTCCTTTCTTTTCTAGATGGATGGCTTCCAAAGACATTTTGACTCACAGATAATTAGCTATGGAAAGCAAATGATTGTCAACTTGGTATGCTTTCACTTTTTCTTCCTGAAAAAGCTGCTGCTCTTCTAGGTACCCTTTTGAGTAATACCATCTCTTTCTTTTCCCTCTTTTCCCCAGGTTAACCAAAAAGGCTCAGAGAAGCCTCTTGAGCAAACATTTGCAAAAATGGTAAACAGCATGGCAAATGGGATGGTCAGGTACGTGTGAAGTGAAAGGATCCCTTCTGTGTTAAGCTGAACATTGCCTGAGACCTGTGGAGTGGCCAGCTCTGTGGGGGCCTTTTACCAGCTGTCTGACTTGAGTTCTATGAAGTAACTTGCATGTGACCAGTACCTCTACCTCAGAGCTGACGTTCTAAGCAGAAATGAGCCTGTGAAGCAAATACAAGACAGAGGAGACAGGGAGAATAAGGAAGGGAGCTCAGAGGTGGTGGTAATGCCAGTATTGGAGTAGTAGTATGCTGTGAGAACTGTGGAGACTATCTGCATTTTAAGAAACATTTTATGCCCTATAGGACTAGCTTCTGGCAAAAGGGCTTGGTTATACTGCTAATCTAGTAGGGGAGTGCTGAGTGTGAGCCAAACAGTATGGAGATAAAGGAGGAAATGGTAAGGGGAACATGCCCTTTAAATGTCTGAACCTCAGTGTAACAATGGGCCAAGTGAGTAGAGATACACTTTAATCACAAGAGAAATTCCTCCTCTCTCTGGGAATGTTGAGTGCAGCCTCTAATTTAGCAACCTGCCTGTGCTTGCTTTCACTGACTTGTAGAGGGTGGGCTGGCATTCAGCTCCTACAGACACTTACCTCCCATCCTTTTCTTGAAACTGCTGTATCACCACCCATGTATGTCAAAGGACCAAACCCGACCTGTAAGCACAAAGGCATCCTGTTTTGATAAGGATTCACTTCTAAACATAACTAAGGACTTATGGAGTGTAATCAAGATGACTTTAAATCCTGACATACTTTGGTTTATTTTTTCCCAAGCTTTTGTCTACTTGTGTGATGTCCTGCCCTACCCTATCAAGGCAGTTACAGATGTCTGTCTCACTTCCTTGTGCTGCTTTTACTACCCTCAGGGCTGTGTTGGTGTGTGTAGTGACGTGTGGGTGTGGATTTTTAAAGTTTTTTTTAAAAAAGACTGCTTCTAAGGTGATCTCTTTCCTCACACCTAGGCTGGTAAAAATACCTTAGCTGTACAGAGCCTGTGGAATTCTGTGCATCTTTGCTGTGAAGTCATGCAGTGGAAACAAAGATGTAAAATTCTGTCAGGGTGTGTGTTAGAGATGCTGCTGTTTCTCTATGTTGAAGTGCTGTTTTGTCAGCCCCACTTTCTTAATGTTGCCAAAATCCTTTTTGGAGGTTTGGTTAATATAGTTTTGATGGTTTGAGTCTTCAGTGTCTATACACAGATGTCTTAAACTTGGCAGATAATAACTTCTTGATTGTGAATACTTAAGGGAAGAAATGTAATGCCTTGTAAAGCACAGTCAACATGTATATCCATAAGTGTTGAATTCAATGATGCTCATCTAGAGCACTTATTGGAAATGAAACGGCTGTTAAAGTCTTGTTCCAAGTCAGTAGCTGTTTCATTTCCATATGGCAGAGCAGGTTAGCTGTTGAAACAGAACCTGCCTCAAGTTTCTAGAGAGCTATCAAGGGAATTCAGGTGCATGCCAGCAAAGAAAGTTGCATTTCAACACCTGTGTCTCTTTCAAAGTGACCTGAAGTTCCCAGTGCAGTTCCTTAGAAGAAAGAAGGGCAAAAGAATCCTGGGTTGGAAGGAAGGGGAAAAAAAATCAGATGCATATACATTCTGTAGTTTCTGGAAGGAAAAATACTAGCCAGTGTAGAATGAGTAACTTGGAAGTGAATTCTTCCCCAGCCTAGTGACATCTTGTAAAGAAATGTAAATGCTGTTACCATACGCACTAAGAGCGCAGCATTAGGAAGATTATACTGACAAAATCCACAGATACTTGCTGGAAGCCATCTGTTAAGAGAAACAAATCACCTGTCACTACCTGCTGTAGAGCAGCCCTTCCTGGTGGGGTTTTCAGAGACCTTCACCTGAAAAATCTTGTGTCTCTGAACAGATACGTCGCCTTTGACTTCCATAAGGAGTGCAGTCGGATGAGGTGGGATCGACTTCAGATTTTGATGGATCAACTTGCAGAACAGCAAGATGAGTTCAGGTAAGGCTCTGGTGGTTCTTACTTCTGGACTGGACTGAGGGGAGACCTCATCATGGTCTATGGCTTCCTGATGAGGGGGAACAAAGGGGCAGGCACTGATCTCTCTGGTGACCAGTGATAGAACCTGAGGGAACAGCATGAAGCTGCAACAGGGGAGGTTTAAGTTGGCTGTTAGGAAGAGGCTCTTTATGAGAGGGTGGTCGGGCACTGGAACAGGCTCCCCAGGGAAGTGGTCACAGCCCCAAGCTTGACTGAGTTCAAGAAGCATCTGGACGATGTGCTCAGTCCCATGCTCTGACTTGGCTGGCCCCATGTGGAGCCAGGAGTTGGACTTGATGATCTTTATGAGTCCCTTCCAACTCAGGATATTCTGCATGTGCTCCTATGAAAATGAGACCATCTTCTCATAGTGGTTTTTTTACCTTGAGTTAAGACACAGTAAACAGACCTGTAATCCTCTATAAAGATGATGCATTCATAAGTATTAGTGTTTCCCTATCTCTTGATGTCTTGCTGATACCATGTGCAAGATTAGAGACGTGGCAGTGAGTAAGCAGAGTCCTTTTTATGTCCCATTAAAATTGTTTTGAGAGCTGTGGCAACCCTGCATGGTGACTCAGGAGCTGCCTTTGTACCTTTGAGCAAAAGGTTAGACAAATGAGTGTGCATCCAACTGAAGCTATTAAAAAAAATAGTCCCCTTAAGTGATATTTCTTCATCAGAGAGTTATTCTATGCAGTGTTGACAGCAAACTGTTCTGTTCCTTCCACAGACACCTGCTTCCTTTTAAAAAGTGTTTTCTCTAACACACAGTTTGTGGCACCAAACCTTGGTACTGATTGCTAGACCTTGCTAACATAAGTAACCCCCAGAGAAACTTTCTCATTTGTTCAGTCATACAGTAGTAGACTAAATGTCCTAATCAACTCAAATCTTTTAGTCACACAGTTGCATTGTTTTAAGCAATTCTTGCTCTTTGCTACTCACAGACATGTAGATTGTTAGGGAAACTTTACTTTGTTCTGCTTTTCTTCTTCATTCCTTCCTGTCCCTAAAGCCTTGTGCCTACAGCACAAAGGAAATCAGCTAAAACATTACAAAACTGGCAGTGGTATATTCTAACCTAAAAATATGAACTTCAGGCTCTCAGTCTCAACACAAGAGTCTCCTCAACAAAATCCCTTGCCTAGAATGGAGGCTGTGGGAATAGTATAAATGGATCAGAGGATAGAGAATATTCTCTGGACACCACAAGAAAAGCCTAAAAAACCCACGTGAAGAGCTGAAGAATAAATTGGCTTTGACCACTTCAGATAAGGAGAAATAAGCATGTTGGTTGCCTATGCAGTCAAGGGTCCTTTAGTCTTAGAATGAATATTCAATCATGTGTTTAACTGTCACCTGCCCTTGGAGGCTTAAAAGGACCATCTTTTCTTGAAATGAAATGAGGGCAGAGAGCAAGCTATGTACAACTAAAACAAGATATAAAAATTGAAGCTCTTCCTCAAGATTAGTTTTTCTACTTTGCCTTGTTTTGTTTAATCTAGATTGACTATTGCTTAAATAGGAACAGAAAAGTCTGAGTTCTGCTGTTCTTAGGAAATAAGTTCTGCAACCCTGAGGGAGGTAAACAACTCTGTCTTCTGCAGGTTAAACACTGTTGCAAAAGACCTGTCAGAAAGGAGAGCTGTCTTGCTGGGTTTTGTAGGGGTGGGAGGGGAGTGTTTGGTTGGTTTTGTTTGGACTTTTAACAATATTATTACCCAGAAAAGTCTACGCTAATTATCCTAATATCAGTTCTAGATAGATTTCCCAGGTGTTACTGTCTCTTTTAATCATGCAACAATGTAAAACTTGGTTTAACAAAACCTAGTTCTCAAAGAATGATGAAAATGGGATAATATGCAGTTGAGCAAAGTAAATGAATATGCTTCCAAGGCTCTTCATGTTTTTCATGCTGCGTGAATCTATGGCTTTATACTCTTAAAGTGCTGTACAGTAACAGTGGATCATGTATGAGTCCACAGTCAGTTCATAATTACAGAATGGAGTAATTAATGTAGAGAATGAGTTGTAAATCTGTAGGCAGCTGGAACCTTAATGCTGTGGCAGAAGGACCAGTGCAGTTCTGTCCCACTCAGGCTTCCAGCTGAAAACTTGATGGGTATGTTTGTTGTACCAGCTCAGTTACCCGAGCACATGCATGTAATTCAGTATTGGAATTGGAGGTAACAATCAGCATATGTGGTTGCAAGAGGGAACATCTGGCTCTACCAGATGTGACAGTAGCAGATTAAGTAGTGGCGTTCAAAAATTGAATGCCTTCCTGGAAGAAGAGTGTCTTGCAGCCTGTGTGACTTCTGATGCAGCAGTGACCGGATTGAACCAGATGACCAGGTTCTTCCTGGTTACTTCAGCTGTTAAACTCCACTAAGGAGTGTGGTATCTGTGGGGCTGGGACCCCACAATAACTGAAAAAAAGAGCTGTGTGACTGATGTTGCAGCAGAAGCAGCTCTTCCTACTGGTATATAACTCAGTGTTGTGGCTGACTATTGAAATGACTGTTTAAATGCCTGAGAACAATAAATGTTCATATATTGATTTTCGGTGTAGGAGGGGAAGATCCAGGGAGGCATCAGAGTTCCCAGAGATGGCGAAGAACTCTGTGTGCTCAAGACGACTGTGTTTTGGCTGCTGGAATATTTACTACCTGAAAATGTGTGGTTTATTCAGACTGTTAGCTATGAATGCTTAGGTGGATTGTGTGTGTTAGTTATTTTCTAGTGGATTCGGATGGTAAAACGGTGACTCAGCAGGAAGGGATATTCCGCAGTAACTGCATGGACTGCCTCGATCGGACTAACGTGATCCAGAGCTTGTTAGCACGCAGATCTCTTCAAGCCCAGCTTCAGGTAAATACCGTACTCTTCTTTAAAAGCTGGAAGAGGAAAGAGGCTTTCAGTTTGGAACAGAAATGTAATTTTAACACTTCAGTGAGAGCTTGCATACTTGAGTTATTGTACTACTTACTTAAAATGCATTGGCCAGACTTGCGTTGAATAAATCTATCTATCTTTTTCTTCTCGTGAAAGCAAAGCCTAATTTTTGTAGCCAGCTATTATAGTAAGCTTCATTATGCCTTTTTTCTTTTTTCCTTCTAGAGGCTAGGTGTGCTGCATGTTGGACAGAGAATTGAAGAGCAAGCAGACTTTGAGAAAATCTACAAAAACGGTAGGCTCTTTACAGTGTTCAAACAATCCCCTTTTTCCCAAACAGAGAACATAACTTCCTTAATCTAACTTAATCTTTTCCTATTTGCAGCATGGGCTGATAATGCTAATGCTTGTGCCAAACAATATGCTGGAACTGGTGCCTTAAAGACAGATTACACAAGGCAAGTCAGCCTTTCTTGTTAAAGGCCTTCTGGGTTTTGGGGTTTGTGGGGGATTTTCTTTAAGTCTTCCTATCAGAGAAAGTTACTAATTTGGGGTTTATACCATTGAGTCTTGCACTGGTTCCACTGGTAAAATGTCAGACTACGTAAACACAATGAAGAATGGTGTTATGTGCAAGGAGAAAAGGTGGTTTGGAAATAAAACCAAGAAAATATGCCTCTTCAAGGCACATCTATATTGTGGGATGGAGAGAGGTGTCATTTTACTTTCAGGCTTTGTTATGGGTGTGTGTGGTGGCAATGCAGAGGCAGCACTAAGTAATGAATACTTGCATGCAAACACGTTTAAACATAGCACACACTTGAGCAGTGAAAAACTCTGCATCTGAAATTGTCCTCCTGAATTCCTAAATCTATTTTAAATATTTGTCAAAACTTCTTTTCACAGAACTGGGAAGAGAACTCAGTGGGGCTTAATAATGGATGGCTGGAACTCATTAATACGTTACTACAAAAATAACTTTTCTGATGGATTTAGACAAGTAAGTTAGGGTTTTAACTGTGGGGAAATGTGTTTGGTGGGCATTGCTGTGCATTTTAACTCTTGCTCTCCGCTTCTCATCCAGGATGCGATTGATCTTTTTCTGGGAAATTACTCAGTGGATGAAGTAGAGCCTGCTAGTCCTCTACACGTCAAGAAGGATTGGAAGTTCTTAGCTGTGAGTATAAAGACTTTACTCATGATTGGAGAAACATGTACAACCTTCCAGTCACTTGCTTCGTGTGACTAAGTAGAATTTACCTATTTAGTAACGAAGCATCCCTATAATCTGGTTATGTTTCTATGATGCCTGCTTATAGGACTAAACCCAGACTGTTCCCTTGACAGAAAATGGAGTGTCCTTGAGGTATTAGAAAAAAACCTCCTGCTTGCTCTGTTATCTGGTTCGTCAAGTGGGAAGGGAGAAATGCTACCAGTCACCATCAATGTCTGATTCCTTCTGCTGAAGGAACTTGTGAAGATCTTGTACTTCATGCAGAAGCATAGACTGTAACACCAAAACTTTTTGGGTGTTTTCTTTTTTTCACCTTCCACTTCTATTTTGTGAAACGGGATTTGGGGATACTACAGGTTTAATTAGTGGCTAAACCACAAACCTCAACCTCACTTTTGATGGGTAGAGGGTGTATTTTAATTTTTAAGCTAGTTATGGAGCACACTCTTCCAAATATTTGAACTATCCAAAACTAATTGTACCTGACAGCAGGTGAATCAGCAATTAAACCGACTTTATTGCAAAGCAAGTAAATGACTGCAGTACAGCTCATCTGAAAGGAAATTAAGGAATATATGTGCTACTATATCAAGTGATTATTCTTTTTCTTTCCCCAGTTGCCTATTATTATGGTGGTTGCTTTCTCCATGTGCATTATTTGCTTGCTAATGGCTGGTAAGTCACTACTCAGTTTAATTTCACAAAATTAACTTGCATGTGCATGGACTCTTCTAGAAATGCTTACCAGAAGCTTACTTGGTACAAAATTGCTTCTCAGTCATACTGATAGGTGTTTGAGCATGGCTCTGGAGATTGAGGGCGAGTACTGTGTAGTTAGTGTGGAAAACCATGAGGTACTTCAGAAAACAATGTTAAAACTTCTGTAGAAGCCACTTAAAGGGCAGTTAGTAAAGTTAGATGTCTCCTGTTATAGGCTGGACGAATCCCCAGAAGAATACCTACCTAATTTGGGGCAGAAAGACAGTTAAGTCAGATAGGTGTAAGCCCATTCAGATAGGTGTCCCCTTAAATCTGAATCCATATTGGGAGTTGTGAAGGTTTTTTGCCTTCTGCTTTTGCCTTGAATTCTCTAACATTAATGCCAGTAGAGTTTTGAACTCTGACTTCTGTAGCTGTCTGTTCAAAATGTTCTAAGAACTGTGTGGTGAACAGTTATCTTAGGAAAGGAAATAGAAGACACCAGTACTCAAGGACTTCTAACTTCATTTGGCAGCAGATTTGAGGGAGGGCTTGCAGTATTTTGCTCTTGTATGAAAACCCCCAATAACCCTTCCCTCTGGTGACTGGAGATTAAGAACTAAAATGTTGACCTGACTCTTCTTAAAACAGGTGATACGTGGACTGAGACCCTGGCCTATGTGCTTTTCTGGGGAAGTGCAAGTTTTGGAACTTTCGCTATCATCCTTTACAACGGCAAAGATTTTGTAGATGCACCCAAGCTGGTCCAGAAAGAGAAGATGGACTGAATTTGTGTGTGTGGAAAGCGGCTTGGTAGTGAGGATTCCTCAAGCCACACTTGGAGTCTCTACTGATCGGCTTTCCACACCAAATAGTGACCTTTTTAATACTCTTCTTTGGCAGCGTGTGGGGTGGTGGGGGGCAAAGAAAACCATGTCCTTTGGTGGTCACTTTCAACTGAGACCTGGCTCGCCAGTCTTAGTTGCAATGGTCTCTGGAATATTGCATTAGTGGAGGGGGCTCCACTCTTACTGAGGTAAGGTGAAGGTGAAAGCCAGCTTTTTGGTGTCTGGAATTTTGTTAGGGCCAAAGTGGGCTGCTTAAGCTCACAGACCATCTGGGCTGTTTCAGCTGCATCTTTGTTCTCTGCCTTGACAGGAGAGAGCTCTGATGCTGTTTGTGTGTCAAGAAGCCCAGATGTCGAAGCATTAATAATGGAGCTTCTAATTGTGGTCTCTGAACAAATATGGCTTCATACCAATAAAAAGTCTAGTTCCAAGGCTTACAGCTGGATCACATTTGTTG
Organism: Hypotaenidia okinawae; assembly: GCA_027925045.1. Taxonomy (NCBI): domain Eukaryota; kingdom Metazoa; phylum Chordata; class Aves; order Gruiformes; family Rallidae; genus Hypotaenidia; species Hypotaenidia okinawae. The sequence goes on along the minus strand of BSDF01000002.1, from coordinate 48,013,378 downwards.
TGATAAAGTCCCTGTTATGGAGTCCTTCGTGCATATTCATGTGTGGATTCTTTTTGCTAAATATGAAAGGTTTTTTGAATCCTCATGCTCTTCTGAAACGAGCTTTTTGTCCTGTCTTGTTTATCTAGGACTGATGCAATATTCTACTAATCATTGTTTGGTTGAAAGGACGGTGTAATTGGATGTTCCTGAAGTTGCAGATGTCTTGCACTGTTTCAATACTACAGTCTTCAGATGATGATTCATTAGTTAGCAAGTTAAAATGTAGAATTTTCTTTCTAAATATGTAAATGAAATCAAAGAATGTAAAAATCCTTCGCAGTGTTTATTGAACTTTCCTTATGCTAAAGGTCCAAAGTACTCCATTACTTTAAGAATGGGTCACAACGTAAAAGGTGAACTTCCTATTGTTTTGCTAGTCAGCTGCTTCTGTTCTTGGTTATGTCAAAGTAATTTCTGGAAGAAGGAGTAACAACCTGAGGAGAAAGTGTTTAGTCTAAACTCAGTGTTTGTGCTTGGGAGCAGCAGCTTGCTTTTCATGCATGATACTGTAACACACTCTTTTAAAAAAAAAAAAAAGAGGAAAAAAAGCTACAGAATAATTTGTGCTGGTTAATAATAAATGTGTGTCTTTAAATTTAGTGCTTCCAAGCTGTGTAAAAAAAGTCAATCCTAATCAAGGACCAATTTTAAACTATTTTGTCACTTATTTTATATGGTTTGTTCAAAACCAGACATGGAACTTGCTTAAGGCGCTGTGCATTGTTTAATATTTCCTGTAAGTACAGCTGTATATTCAGATTGCAATTATAAAATTTAAAGGGGGGAAGGGAGATTCATGTAGAATACGAGGACTAGCACAGTTATCACTACTGAAGCTAGAACACAAAACACTGATACAGCAGTGTTTCCTTGTGTTACAACTGAAAATATGTACAGATTTGGGTTTTTGCAACTGTTAATTGTTCATTTTAACCTTGAATGTTTCTGGAGGCCTCTCTGGGTTTTGTGTAAACATAACCTGTTCACAGGCACTAGTACCTGCAACGTATCTGTTTGCTTCTAGATGCTGTAATGGAAATAACCAGTTGGCAGTTAACTGGAAAAGCCTTTAACTTAAAATTTTCAAAGGTGAACTCCATTCTGGGCACAAAGTACAAGAACATCATTAACTTGTTGATTGAGTGATGGTTTCTATGCCTCACTGGTTGGTGGTGTTTGAAACTTGGTTTGGCTGTCTTGCAGTCTGGAACTAAATCTTTGCATCTGTGGTGAAGAGCTTGTTGCAGCAAAGACCAGACTTGAATTGCTCATACAAAAGGTTTGTAAGGTAGAATGACATAGGTTTTAGAAGTTGGAAAGCACCTGTATTTCAGGGCTTTGCAAAGAGTGTGTATGTCTAAGATCACAAATGGTGTACTCATAACTGACAATAAACTGTTCAGCTTTTCTAGATGTGCTGTCTGTGGTGCATTTTTTGCTTTGGAGCAGAATGTTCCCGAAGTGTTCCTTAGGAGCTGTTTCTCACCAGGACGATACTTTGGTTTTGTCTCTGCTCCTTGCAGGTGAAGATTTTTAAAGGCACGAAGCTGTGCCAGGGCCTGTTCAGATCACTGAAAGAGTTGCCAGGGCCTGGCCTAGGCTGCCCAGGGAGCTGTCTGAGTCACCATCCCTGGATGTGTTTAAAAAAAAAAAAGGGTAGATGAGGTACTCTAAGGATATGGCTTAGGATAGGACAGGAATGGTGGGACTCAGTGATCTCAAAGGTCTCTTCCAACCCAGTCATTCTGTAATTCTGTGCTCTAGCTATCATGCTGATGATCTTACACAGGTGTGGTGCAAGAACTGGCTGTGCCATCACATTTCAGCACTCATTGTCACCTCCACTGCAGCTGGATTTCTCTCTTAACCAGAGCATTACCTCTCATTAGATATTCCCTGGTCAGAGGGCTTCAGGGGTTTTTACTGACCACAGTAACGGGGAGTGAAAATTCAAGTTGTCTCCTGCAAGTTGTTTGTATTATTTTTCCCTCTGTTCTGTGAGGGGCTGTCCTTGGGGCTGCCCTCAGCACTGGGGAGACCGCGCTTGGAGGAGTGGGGACAAGCACCTCTGACGCTGCTGCAGCCGTGCTAGGTCACGGCCTTCTTAAAGTGCTGCGATTAGAAGCCCGGGGCTTGGGCGCGGTAAGGTTTGTCACCAGAAGCCGTACACGAGTCCATCCCCGCGTCCTTTCCCCTGTCCCGGCCTGCCGCGGGACTGTCCTAGAATCCTGCCCGCCAGCCCCTTCCCCCTACAGCCCAGTTTGCCCTGCGGCGCATGCGTTGTCCTCTCCGCGGAGCGCCGGTACCGCCCCTTCCGCTCCGCGCGCGCAGCTGTTTTCCGGCCATTCATCGCTATCGAGGGCCGTCGCTTCCTGGCGCTAGAGGCGGCGCGGCCTGCTCGCAGGAGGCCTCCGCACCGCCCGCGCCTCGGGTCCTTCCCGCCGAGGGGCTCCCCTCTTCCCGCGGGGCGGCCGCCGCTTCCTGCCGAAGGCCGCCCGGCCCCAGCGCCGGCCTTCCGCCGCCATGAAGCTCGTCAGGTGAGCGGATGGAGGCGGATTGCCGGCACCCGGCCGCGGCGGCGGGAAAGCCCGCGCACCCAAGGCCGTGCCCGCGCGAACGGCCGCCTCGCGACCCCCACCCGCTCGTCGTTCCCCGCCGCTCCTCAGCCGCCGCCGGCGGGACCCCGGGGCGGCGATAATGCTGCGCCCTCCGCTCTGCGGGGCTGGGCCGCGCCGCGGGGTTGGCTGGTGGCGGGAGGCCCTATTCTCCCGAACCGCTGCCTCAGCCCTGGCCCGGGGCCTCACACCGCTGTGCGGCAAGGGCCGCCGCGGGATACTGGATAAAGCGCCCTCGCTCTCCCGCCCCCTAGTAAACCAGGCTTGGTTAGAATCGCCCGCCTGAGCTATTAACAAGTTTTAAAGCGTTTTCTTCTCAGTACAACAACGAGCGTTTGGCATGGGTTCAGGAGGTTGTCAGACCGGCGCCCCGGCTCCCGGCGGTTAGGCAGGACGCGGGGCTTGTTCGGGTTTTCGTCCTCTCATGCGATGCTTTGCCCAACGCCGCCAGGAGACTCCCTCAGCTCTGGGAAGGCTGCGTTTGGGAGCTCGGGATGAGTTGAATGCTTCTTGCGTATTGTTTTTCTGTAACGGCATCTTAAACGTGTCAGGCCTGATGAGGGGACTGAAGGGGTGTTTTTTGTTTTAATTTCGAGGTTTCTCATGAAGCTGAGCCATGAGACTGTGACCATCGAACTGAAGAATGGGACACAGGTGCATGGAACCATCACAGGTATGGCAGGATGGGAGACTGCAGCCAAAGTATCGCCTGTTACCTTTCGCTCGCTGTCTGCAGCCCGAGGTCTTTTGTTTTGCACTCCCTCTTGTGGGGATGTTCTGTGTAAGGCACAAGAAGTGCTCTTTTAAATTCACATAACGGCGTGCAAGATTAAGGCATGTTTGTTACAGAAGAGTCTGGACAGTTCTGGGCTCCCCAGTATAAAACAGACAGGGATCTCCTGGAAAGAGTCCAGCTGAGGGCTGTGAAGGTGATTAAGGGCCTGGAGCATCTTCCCTGTGAGGAAAGGCTGAAAGAACTGGGGCTCTTCAGCCTTGAGAAAAGAAAACTGAGAGGGAATCTGATTAATGTTTATAAATATATCAAGTGTGGGACACAGGGGCAAACGGCCAGCCTTTTTTAGTTGTCTGTGGGGACAGGACAAGGGGCAATGGCTGCAAGTTGGAGCACAGGAAGTTCCACACCAACATGCGGAAAAACTTTTTCACAGTGAGGGTGACAGAGCCCTGGGACAGGCTGCCCAGGGGGTGGTGGAGTCTCCTTCTCTGGAGATATTCAAGACCCGTCTGGATGCCTACCTGTGTGACCTGCCCTAGGGAGCTGCTTTGGCAGGGGGGTTGGACCCGATGATCTCTGGAGGTCCCTTCCAACCCCTACAATTCTGTGATTCTGCAACGCTGCAGAAGTAAATTTGCTGTAGTCCTGGGAGCCTCCCAGCCTGACTGCACACAGGCTTGGGGTGGAAGAAGTAAATGGCTCCAAACTGTTAGCAAAACTGGTGTAAGCTTGGTATAGTCCTGGAATTTTAGCAGCAAGGTAATGCCGATGAGGTAGTTTTACTGACGTATCAAAATGGTAATACTGGTAAATTTTGTGTCAGTACATCTGATTTTCACTTGTGAAACTGTAATAAGCTGTACTCGTGTAAAAACATTACAGCCGAATTGCCAGAAGGGGGGGCATTTTTTAAGGGTAGTACAGATAAATGGTAAACATTCAGTGTTGCTATGGTCTTGAATCAGTTGAACTTTGTGTGCTGGCAATTTTAATGTAAAAATTATTTCTGTTGAGCATGTTTTAGCTCAGGTTAAGGTGAACTTATATGGAATTACGTCTTTGCATGTACTGGCATTGGTTTCAGAAAGTAATTTGCAAACAGACAGTTTGATGGGAGATATGGGTGCCGAGATTCTGGTGCCCTGCTGTTGTCAAAGGTCTGTCACGTGGGTGCTAGTGTATAGCGGGTGCTTCTTTGTACCCCTAACTGAGAGTTGGAGGAAAAGCCTCAATGTTTCATTACATGCTGCTTTTGTGTGCTGAAAAACATGCAGGGTATTTTGTTTGCCTTAGCAATATTAGTGACGCTATTCTAGGAACATTCACGTGGCATTAATTTAGAGACGAGCAGGGCAAACCCTGATGGTGAAGTTGATGAATGTGCTTGATCTCCTTTCCTTCACTCACCCTGGGCTACTTTTCAAAGCTCTTCTGCCCAGACACTTTTTAAAATTCAAATTCAGCAGGGTAGCATTCCAGGGGATTGTTTAGGTGCTCTTTGTGGCCAGTTGCAACCTGCTGAGATTTGGCAGCTAAAAACTGGCATTACTTTGCAGCCGGATCCATCAGCTTTGATTAGACCTGAATGCACCACCCTGGTATCTGATTGCAGCATGCTCTGTCGAACCCAGCTAGGTAGGAAGCAAGCAAACTCCTTGTCTCCTGACCTTAGTGCTCTTGCAGGCTTAATTGTCGAGCATAGCCTCTCTTAATTTTCTGCTAAGAACCTGTAGAAAGTTTGCATACAATCCATAATTGTGAAATGACAGTCTTCCCCTTACGCTGGTGTGTGAACCACGCTCAGGGTTGCCCAATCTCCTCTTCCTCCCAGTGAGCCGGTAGGGCAGAGCAGGCACACGATAAAGGGGCAGGTATCATGCAGTGTATACCTTATGCAAACCAAGGAGCAGGTCAGGTGGAGCTCAGCTGTTGAGCTGTGTAAACCTACAAGTGAGGGGAGAGGACAGAAAAATAACAGGGAATAAGCACAGCTCAATGGCGTTTGATTCTGACCTGCTGCTTGTTTATGTTATTTATGTTGGTAAGACTTCTTATGGCTTGTTTTTTGGTGTTTGTGGAATGAGACAGTAATAACTTTGACCACAAAGGGTTGTTTGTGCAGAATTTTTAACACAAAAAAGATTTTGCTCATGTGGATGCCCTGTCACTGAATTAGCAGATACTTGTGAACTACAGTTTCTATCTTTTGTCTTAGTGTTTGATCTGAAAAGGTTACTCTCATTTTGATCTTCATGGTTTGAGATCAAATCTTGTGCAAGACTTGAGATGTGCAAAATTAAAAGGAATATTGGGTGCTTTTTAATGCTTCTCAGGGTTGTTGTTCAATACCTGCCTTCAGCTGAGACTTTTCCCCAGTTTTTGATTATGCTTAGCACTGTGTAGTGGGCATGGGACTGACTGTGTACACTGCTTCCATCCTGGCTGTTCATGGAGTTTGTAACTGCAGCGATTGCTCCTTGCAGCTTTGTATTTTGCATGCTCATATAGAAGGTATTGGTTTGTATTAGATGGGTCTGACCAGCAAATCCGTGTTTCTGTGGCAGTTGTGCTTTTCCTAAGGCTTATGGAAAGCAGAAATGATCGGGTTTTTTCTTCTCCTCAGTGGTTTGGTTTTATTCTTTTTAAGAGTCAAAAGACTAGTACTGGACTTCTGTAATAAGCAGCAGTTTGTTATGCAAAGGAATTGTTTTAACCTTTTAGACAATTGCTGCTGTCCCTAAGCCCTAGATGAAGATCTCAAGCCCCAGGTCATTGAATGCAGCAATTGATAAATAAGCCTAGTTTAAGAGAGAAAGGAGGTGTGCTTTCCTTCAGTTAGAGGCTTAAATACTGAATGGCAGAAGCAGGCACTACTGAACAGGATCAATCTTGAACCGTGTGCATGTGTAGAAATAGCCAATAGGGACCATGTTACAGGCGCTCATCCCTGAAATTAGACTTGTGTTGTTTCAGGAGTGGATGTCAGTATGAACACACATCTCAAAGCAGTGAAAATGACACTGAAGAACAGAGAACCTGTACAGCTGGAGACACTGAGCATTCGAGGGAATAACATCCGATACTTCATTCTGCCGGACAGTTTGCCTCTGGATACTTTGCTAGTGGATGTTGAACCAAAAGTCAAATCCAAGAAAAGAGAAGCAGGTTAGTTTGTGCTTTCCCACTTTGCGCTTGTTCTGCTTTTGTATGTGTTTTCTTACTCTGAATCTGAAGGCACCCGAGTGTCTAAATTTGGCAGCTACTTCTGTCACCTTTGAGGGTCCGACACTGGACTGGTAGAGCTTGCTTTCATGTGAAATTATGCCTATGGCTTTTCATACATCTATTTTTAAAAATGTAAAAGTTTTTAAGCTTGAGTGACTCTCTAACTGTCACAGTCTCAGCACTGACACCAAACAGATTTACATTTCCTCTTCTCCAAATGCCTGCTGTGGTTCCTCAGTTTGTATGGGGAGCTTCACGGAGCCTAACGAGAAAGGACAGAACAGTGTCTTGAGCAGTGCTGAATGCCTCATTGAAACCTCACTTGGTGGTGGGTAGAAGTAATCTGTTAGAACTGAATTTGCGAGACTAAAGGATCTCAGGGAGTCCAGGCTGTATTCTGATGAGCAGCTCTCTAGCTTGGGCTCCCAGCAGTGTTCTGCTCTGCCCTCTTCCTGGAACTTTTTTCAAAAGTCTGTTAAACAAAAACTTGTTCCTTGGAAATCTTAACACTGTAGAGAGAAATTCAGCTTTAATCTGCATTCTTAAAGAGAGCCCAGTAAACCCCCCAAAATTCATCTGTCTTCAGACAGTATATATTTTGTCCAACAGTTAAGCAACTCCTATAAAATGATAGGTTTTAAGTGAAAGCTAATTGTGCTCTAAAGTAATGCCACATCATTTATCCTGTAACTAGTGTTTAAGCATTTGAATCTGTGGTCTTTGATCCCTGCATTTGCTAGGAATGGTGTGCTTACCTTACTGAAACGCTACAGGGAGCTCCTCTCACATTCATTAAAAATAATATGACCATGTGGAGAAATTGCAGTATGGTTGGATTACTTCTTTTCTGAACCTTGTGGTGTGATGTGAACAAGAACAGTTCTTTCTAAGAAGAACTAGTTCTTTCTAACTTTGAAGAAGAAGAGGAGCTGTGATAGCAGTGGTTACCTTGGTTTCATACCCCGTGCATCTTCACTGTGCTGAAACGCTTGCACTCCACAGCTCTGTGCTGCACTTTGTCTTAACCTGTAAATGCCCTGGGGCTTCAGAAGTGTGTAGCAGGTGTCCTTGGCAAGTGAGAGTGTGGGTGAAAGGCTGAGAGATGTACGTAGGGCGTGTACCTTGGGTCTGGTGTGCTGGCCCTTAGTGAACGTGGTGGTGCACATAGATGCTGTAATTGTTGAGTCAGGTGTTGATGTTCTGTGTGCTTGACAGGGAGTCAACCTGTTAGGAGCAGAACAAATGTTGCCTTGTTTCTCAGAATTTGTCCCGTGCCTCTGTTCTGTCCTTGCTGCCTTTCTGCCCTACCTACTGTCAGATGGAGCAGAATGTTTATGGCCTGCTTCTTGAATGTGGGTGCTATGGTGTGTCTCTTGCCCAGCCACCCACTTCCACAGAGTTTTAAGTTTCTTTTTTTGGTATCTTTTTGAGCCTTACCCTGAGAGCCTGGTTTGAAATGAATTTCAAAAATTTGTAGTGGCCGTGCCACCTGATGGGACAGGTCATGTTTCTTTAGGAAAAAGGGGTAAAGTGACATGGTATCACCATATAGATCATATTACCTCCAGCAGTTCCTTGCAGCCTGAGTTATTCTTCCCTTTGCCATTAAATAGCAGTATTTAAAAGTGGGAGCACGCAGCCAAGACCTTGGCCTGAGAACCACATCTGAAGTGGGCAGAGGCATCATTGAAAACAGCAGGAGCTGTTTGGTGGTGGGATCTTCTCCAAGTGCTGCCCTTCCACATGGTGCCCGAGAAGGGCTGAGCTTGGGAATTGAGCAGCGTGTTGGAACTCCAGCTCCCCTTTAGCGGAGGGCTCTGTAAACCACAGTGTGCCATGGCAAAAGGAGTGTCTTCTGCACTGTAACGAAGAGTGACAAAATGCTCTTGTCATGCATGCACTTTCCCTGATGCCTGAAAAATGAGATTAAAAGAGGAGGAATCCTAGTTTTCTGTCAGGCTGACAGCGCTTGAAAGCAGTGTACCGTGATGCTGTATCGTGTTGTTTTCTGCAGCGGAGGCAAGACAGTAATCAGTGGAAGCTGTGTACTGAGAAATCTCACAGGAAAGGTGAAAATACTGTGTGAAACTCACAGAGCATGAACAAACTCAGTGTCTGGCTTACTGCTTCCTGTGATGAGACGTTACGTTCTTAATTAATGCTCGATACAGAATGTTGTAATCAATCACAATGAAAGTATCCCTGGGTCTCACTTGATACTGGTTTTTTTTGTTTGTTTCATCTGCTAAGTTGCTGGAAGAGGCCGTGGCAGAGGTCGTGGCAGAGGCCGAGGACGTGGCAGAGGAAGAGGGGGCCCAAGGCGGTAACTTCTCACCATGCAACAGCTACCAAATTCTGGGCAGTTTCGGATATTTTTTTGTACAGGTCTTGTTTATGGTATCCATTTTTAATAAACTGAAATGTGAAAAAGTTGTCCTTCCTTTGATAGTGAAGCCTGGGGAGGGAGGTATGTCATGCTTCAGAGCCTGTTGCAAACTAAACGTGTCTTCTTGGTGTGGGTTGACATTGTCAAGGTTTCACCTACCCCCCGAAGGCTGTACAGTCCCCTCTTGCTTTCTGCAGAGCGAGACTTGTGTTGGTGTGCTGTAAGGATGTTTGTTTGAAACGAGCTCCCCTCTTACAAGGGGCTTGCCCTCTTCTAACAGTTACGCAGTTAAGACGCTCTACTAAGAACCTGCATCCCACGAGCGTGTCTCTTAATGTTCTGCAGAGCGACCTCGTTACAGTTCAGAGATAATTTTACTGTTTTCTATTACATGAAGCTTACAGTTTAAACATGTTGCTTTCTTTACACAACTTTCATACGGGGAAGCGAACCAGTTCTGTGGAACTGCTGGATTGTTACATCTCGTGATTAAAGTATACCTGGATATGAACTTTGTCAGCGCTAATTATATGGCATACTTCTGTTTGGGTGGGGCTTGTGGAGCAGCTTGGTCACAGACTTCTCATCACTTAATTAAAGTGCATCCCTAGTAAAGACAAAGTACAGCGCGGTGCACAATTACATACAGGAATTGGAAGTTTACTTCTTCTGGAGATGAGAACTTGTGCAGCTCATGTTATCCACAGAACCAGCTGCTGTGCTAGGCACAGGTATGTAGGAAGCAATGACGGCCGCCTTTATATCCAATACCACCCTGCTGGCTTTCCCTTGAAGGCAAGGGATTATCACATCTGAGTTGCAGTGCTCCCACCAGCTCTGGCTGTCCGTGAAGTACAGGTGTCATCTGGAATAACTCGCCTGCCTGAGCGTGGCTTTTGTAATGGCAAGAGTATTTGCCAGTACTCAGTGCAGGTACACACTTGGTTGCCCATGTTTCCACACAGGCAAACAACACTCTACAACACAGTGGAAAGGAATTACCTAACCTTGTGTAACAGGGATACATGGAACAATCTGTGCTAGCTAATATTTTGTGAGCTGCTCTTCTGTCTTTCCCCTCGTACCAAGGCCATGTCAAAGCTTCATCTGGGTACAGAAGAGCTTTTTGTTTGTTTTTCCTCTTTTTTTCCCCCCAAACCCTGGTGGAGCCCCTTAAGAGCACTTTTTGGTCAATATAGCACCCACGATTCTCAACTATAAATAGCTGCTACAAATAATGGTCGCTGCTGCCTTCCAGAAGGGCCTGCTCACTGACGGTGGGGGTAAGATCTTCCCAAATCCAGCTGCCAGCAGCGTTCACGCGACGGTTGAAACTCTTTCCCTCTTCAGTCTCTTCCGAATGAAAGTGAGCAGTGCCCCTAGGGGTATGCACATGGTGGATGCTGCCACGAGCAGACCGATCACTGCTAGGGCGTAGCTCGGGTAGTCCTTTGTCACCAGCTCCCCCTGCAAGGGAGAGAAGGTGGGAGCTGTGGTTTTCAGCGTCTGAGCCAGGCCTGGAGCAAAGCTGCCCAGCTAAAGGGGACAGCTGAGAAACACTCACTGGCTGAAGCAGCCTCAGTGCTCTGTTGAGCCCTGCAAGCTTAAAATTCACAAGAAGGGAGCTGCTGACAAAAATATTGGGGAATAATTTTCTGCAAGCTTTGGTGTTGGCTCCATTTGCATTTGTTAACGAGCTGGCTGGGCCCTGACCTCTGTCAGGTCCCTGTGTTCCTCTCGTGGAGCCTGCGGGCTCGCTGCTGACACCCAGTCAGGAGGCCAGGTGGGTCCCAAATCAGTGGTGACATGAAAACAAAGGGTGTAATTTCTTTGTGCATGCTAGGAATGTTCCCCCAAAAGGTCATGAAACCGGTGATCTCTTACCCAGCAGTAACACCCCCGGGGTATGTACATGGGTCAGCATTCACACAAAAGCGCTTTGACCATGAAGAAAAATGTTGATGGAAATTATAAAAACCAGAGTGGTTTATGAAAACCGTTCCAGCACAGCTGGAGTGCCAGTAACTAGAATCACAGGCTGGCTTGGGTTAGAAGGGACCTTTTCTAGTTCCAACCCCAGCCATGGGCAGGGACACCCTCCAGTAGACCAGGCTGCCCAAAGCCCCATCCAACCCGGCCTTGAACACTGCCAGGGAGGGGGCAGCAACAGCTTCTCTGGGCAACCTGTGCCAGTGCCTCACCACCCTCACAGGGGAGAATTTCTTCCTAATATCTAACTTAAGCCTGCCCGCTCAGGTTGAAAACGTTGTCCCTGGTCCTGTTACTGCACTCCCTGGGGAACAGCCCTTTTCCCACTACACTTGGAAACTAATTTTTCTGTTCAAAGAGTGGTGTCCAGATGGGGGGGGGGACGTGTCTTCAACCAACCTGCATCAGATTTTTACCATTTGAAAGGATCAATGATTAAGATTTTTAATGGGAAATTACTCCCATTTTACTCCAAAGTTTTTCCACAAATTTAAGGAGTTGCCCCGACTTCAGCTGCAAACTTGAAGAAGGCACTTTTTTTGGAACAATGTAGTTGGGAAGGAAGGCTGTGCCCATGCAGGAGTTAAGGAGAGTTTTAAAAGAAAACCCCAACCAAACCAACCCCAAACTAAAACCATGGTACCTGTGCAGCATCCCATGCTTGGTATTGCAGCGTCCCTGTGAGGATGTAGTCGGTGAGGTAGAATATAAACAGGCTCACAATTAGCAAGGGGCTAACAAAAGCCCACATAATCTTCCAGTACCAGCTTGGCTTGCGGCCGATCATGGTGCGAAGATCCTTCTCAAATCTGCATTTCAACAGAAAAGAACCCAAAAACACAACCCAGATGTGTTTGGAAACAGCTGCCTGTGCCCAGCCCATACCTTAACCCAAGCTGCTGCAAAGCCACCTGCCGAATTAAGCCCCTAAGAGCAGAAAAGGGAGCATAGGCTGCAGGGTAGGGGAGATGCACGCTGCTTACACCGCAGCGTAGGAGAAACACTGCCCCCCCCCCACCCACCCACCCCAGGTGGTGTTTCCATTCTTGGCCCCGTGCGGCTTGGCCTGTGGTCGCATCCCTGCTGTGACGAAAGGAGGGTCCAAGCTCTTACCTTCTTATCCCATAGATGTAACACACAGCAACGGTTTCTACCAGCACGATGAGCAGCAGCGAGAGGGTGGCTGCATAGTCATTGAATATGTCAAACCAGTAATTTCCAGACTCCATGGTGAAGATGAGGCCGATCACACAGTTAAGGAAACACACGACACCTGTATGGATAAAGCCAGGACCCTGCTGTTACACCCAGAAATCTAGTTGTTGTGTAGTCCTTGGGGGCTAAAATGCTGGTGGGATTTCTGCTGGTTTCTGTGGGAGCAGCTTTCTCGGAGGAGAAAGGTCATTTTTTTGCCTTTTGGAGAAATCCTGGCTCTGTGCAGATGTGGGAATGGGCTGGTGTGTCCTTACACTGCTGCTCCTTAGGCCTGCACTACCACAGCACTTCAGCATGGCAGAGACAACTGAGGCTTAGCTACGTCCTTGCACCGGCTGTTACTGCTGGCCTGTTACTGCTGGGCATATGGCTAATGCGGGGTTTAAGGTGATACAAGTGATTTCCATGTCCAAACAGGGTCGTGTTATGCTTTTGTCCAAAGACCGAGCTGGTTCGAAGTTCAGATATCAGTGATGTGACCGGAGAGCCATTTGCTTGTCTTGACATGTCTCCTGGCCCTTTGAGCTTCAGTGCTCAGCAGACACCAGTCTGAAGGAGCTGTGGGGTGTTGGCAAGTCTGCCAAAACACGGCCACAACTGCCTTACTGCTTGGAGAGGTCCCTGGGGAAAGTGCTGTACCGGCTGGCCAGGAGCTCCCAAGGGCCGGCACCAGACCCTTCTGCAGGGTGTCTGCTCCACCTGAGGCCAGAGGGACCCAGGACGGCTGTGGGACACCAAAGCTTTTGCATGCACATGATGCTCTCTCCCTGCACGGCCTCTTGCTGCTCGTGGCAGGCGCTTACCTGAGATCACTTCCTTGGGGAAACGGGCAGTGATGACCCTGCTGTCCGTCAGCGGCGTGAGGATAGCGGCGGTGTTTCCCAGCATGCTGCCGATGCCCAGCATCAGCAGCATGACGAAGTAGAGCACGGAGTACAGCTGGGGCACCTCCATATTTTTGATGGCTTCAGAATAGACAATAAATGCCAGTCCTGTCCCCTGGACAGCCTGCCAGTGGGAAGGAAAGAGAACTGAGTTAGGGGCAGCTCCTCAGCCTGGTATGACACTGACCCTCCACAACAGCAAAATACACCTGTGGTGGCAGTTCTGGCAGGAGAAGCAGACGAGATCTTCCCTGGTTTATTCAGGTTGGATAGAAACAGGCAGTCCCACTCGTAGCAAAAACATCTGCCTCCTACCTGTGGGACCTGCCCTGTTCCGCAGCCAGCAGTCCAACTGCATCACCACCCACCTTGATCGCTAACCAGCCAAGCTGGCCCCTTGCTGGGCTGAGCCAGTGCCTACCGTCCCTCCCAAGGTGCAGAAACAAGACCCACTGCAGCACCTGGCCAGGCGGCTCCTGGGGTTGAGGGGGGATGGAGGGATGGGATGTGACCACATAGGGCTGAGGGGCTGCCAGGGCTCAGTGGGGGGAAAGGAGTGAAGCCCCGGCGCAAGCACAAAGCAGTGACTCACTGTATCTAGTTCTGCTTCCAAGCTGCAGTTTTTAAGGTGTGGAGATAACTGGGCATATTCCTGTGGGTGGGTGGCCATGAGGTACTCTTTCATCTCGTTGAGGTTGTCTGCTGTTAAAGAGCCTTCCTCCAGGTCGAAAGTGTTCATTAGCAGCAGGATCACTCTGGGAAAGGTTAATGGGAATTGAATGGCATTCAGCCCAAGGTGTAACATCGATGCTGGTTTTACAACTCGTCCCCATCTCCATCAGCCCTCACACAGGCATGATCTTCTGGGCCCAGGATTCCCATCTCCCCAGGTGGGAGCTGTGGTACTCCCAGTATGATGTTGGGATCCGGGCAGCCTTCTGCTCATCTCTGCTTCCACAAAGGAGCCACTCCTGCACCCACACTACTGCTCTCAGGCGGGTATTTTGGGTGCTGGCCAATGCCAGCTGGCATCGCTTCCCCTTTGCCCTTCAGTCCCACGTCTGCACCCCACCATTTTAACAGGCCTTTTGGCAAGGAGCAGGAATTAGCAGCTTGGTTTTCTCTTTGATCAACAGACAGACTGAAAGCTATAAAAAACATGTGTAAAAGTGTAACTGCCGCGGGCCCTGTGCCAGGCACTGTGTGCGAGCCTCCTGCCTTGGGGTACCACCCCGCAGGCTGCTGGGCACCTCCACAGCATCAGTGCCCAGGGGGCTGAGCTCCCTGCACAGGGTGTAGCCTTAATGTTGGGGGAGGATCTGAGCATTCTTGCATTTTATTAATCACCCCCTTCTAAAGCATGTGCTGGGACTGGGGTGTGGGGGAAAGGAGACAGAACTCGCTCCCTGGCAAACTCATCCTCTGGACCCAGCCCAGGTACGAAGAGGCACATCAGCTCTGACCTTTCACCTCAGCCTTGCTTTGAATTGCGCTTTATTAGAGCGGCATCGGGTCTGGGGTCTGGGCAGCGCTGTGTGGAGGTACCCGGAGGCCAGAGGCATGGCGGTACCAGTTTGCATTGCCTCCAACCCCCCACCCCTTGCCTTCCCCAACACCGGGCTCCTACTTGTTTATGCAGCTTTCATAGTTAAAGGTCGCCTTGAAGCCGTAGATGGAGAAGGTCACGATGCTGGCGAATATGGACGTGGCGCTGTTGATGAGTGAGACGATGATGGCGTGCCTCTCGCAGTTGTTGCTGGGCTCGTTGTAGCTGGCGAACGCGATCAGGCTGCCGAAGCCCAGGCCCAGCGAGAAGAAGATCTGCGTGGCGGCGCTGACCCACGTCTTGGGGTTGGACAGCTGCTCCAGCTGCAAAACCAGACCGGGAGAGCGGGAGTGTGAAGCTGCGCGCTGGTGGCCGGCACTGCCCCTTCCAGCCTGTGGGGATGGAGACAGGGACGGGCCCCTTCCTGCACCCGTTTTATCTCAGGGGTGGGTTTTGGGCACGGTTACAGCTGGGTCTGGAAGTAACATGTCACAGGTCGTTAATGGGTGGGAGAAAGCAAGCATCTCATGGGCACTGTGGTGGAACAGCCGCTCCCAGCTTGGGCTTCCAGCTGTCTGACATAAGCTATTGCTGCAAAAAAACCCAATATAAGGAACAAGAGCAGTGGCACCTCTCAAAGCCCTGCACTTCGGGTAACTCACAGCATCTCATGAAAAATTTGGTGTGTGGCTGGGTTTGGGGTTTTTTTTTCCACTACCTTTGGTGTGAACATGTAGACGAGCCCATTGACAGCTCCATGAAGTGTTAACCCTCTGATGAGGTATATGATGAGAACGCAGTAGGGCAGTGAGGCTGTCACGTAGACGACCTGGGGGAAGGAGGGGAGATTCCTGGGTCTAAAGAATACACAAAACTGAGCACAGCAGATTATCTCTTTCTTGCTCCCTTCACATAAATAATCCCCATTATCATGTTTGCCACCTTGCATTAATCTTTAAAGAAATATTTTCAGATAAATCTAACTTCAGATTTAGGTTTTAGAGAAATGAGTTTATATTAATAAAGGGCCATCACTATTTTTACCCAGGGTCTTCACTTTGATTGGAAAAATAAGAACAACACCACCCCTTCCCTTCCCCTCCCCCAAATATTTGCAGTATTTGCAAACTCAGTTCTGCAACATTTAATGGTGCAACACCAGTTTGCCACCATCCATCAGGAACGCATCAGGCACAGGTCACTCATCATCTGCTCTAGGAAGAAGGCAAGCAGACATCATAAAAGGTAAAATTCAACTTGAATAAAACTATTTTAATTAAAATGTAAAAAAAAATTATCTCTAACTTCATGTAACCCAGATGGCAGATGGGGGGAATGAAATCTTTCAGTCATCTTCCCTGAGCTTTCGATCAAACCCCTGAAGCTGCATCTAAATGTTCAGTCCCCACCTTGGAAAAAGCCTCTTGAGGGGAAAAAAAGAATTCTACCACCTTCTCTTTGCTGGGCTGTATCCCGACAGCTCACCCAGAAACTAACTCACCAAAACCATGCCTTCCCAAGCCCTTGGGCAGAGAACTGGCTGGATTGTTACCAAATATACCTCTGATCTGCACCTGCCTGCGCTGCCAGCTGTGTTTCCCTGTCATGGACCCAGACCTGCAGCAGCTTCACCTTCCCCAGCCACCCCTGTGCCTCCTGCCCAAACCTGTGTCTGGTCCTGCACAAGGGATGCAGGGGAAGCCCCCACACCCCCCCATGAGCCCTTGCCTGCATGATGCTGTTCCATTGCTCCTTGGCTATTCATTGTTTCATTTTTTGCTCCCACAGCCAGCTGCCCCAAGTTTAAGAGGTTGCTCTTAGTTTACAGACTCTTGGCTGTCTGTGTTTGGGTAAGACGATTTGGGGATTACAGCCCTCAGCTTGCTTCTTAGCACTGGCTCAGCTGGGACATTGCTTCCCCCCCTTTCCTCATAACTTCTGTGAGTAAAAAGTGAGCAAAAACCCAAATGTGTCAGGTGCCTTTCCCCAGGGCCTGGCAGCTGGTCTCACGGCAGAGGTGTCTGCGTTTAAAGGACTTTTATGGTGGTTTTTTCCCTAAATATCATTAACTGTTAATAAGTCATCTAATTGCAACTTAACAGGGCAGCAGTGGCAGCAAGGGCAGCTGCTCCGAGGGAGATGCCTGGGATAGCCCCAGGTAACAGCAGCTGTGGCCGCTGCGGTTTAGTCAGTCCTTTACCCTCCTTGCGGCCTGCTGGGGCTCTGCAAGCCTGCCCCCGCCTCTCACCTTGCCGGTGGACTCGGTGCCTCTGAGGATGCAGAGGTAGACCACCAGCCAGGCCAGCGTCAGGCAGAGCGCCTGCTCCCATTGCATGCTCCCGCTGGCGTCCAGCGACGAAGAGATGTTCAGGGTCTGCCGGTACCAGAAGTACTGGGTGGACGACGTCTTCTCACACTCCTCCTCGTAGCCAGTGCGGTTGCTGTTCAGGGGGCAAGTGGCCCACGGCAGCGGGTCCTGTGAGGGAGAGGAGGGACATGGGCTGAGTGCCCACCATCTGCATAGCAGGGAGAGCCAGGGCGCTGCAGGGGATGAAGATGAGCTTGTGCTGCTGGGGCTGGGGGTAACCCTCTCCCCATGGATGATCTCTTCTGTCCCTCTCCCCCGGGGATGACCCTCCCCCCATGGACAGACACCCTCTGCCTCCCTTCCCTGGGGGTGACCCTCTTGATCCCCTCCCCTGCCCTTGGACAGGCTCACCCCAGGGTGCAGGACACTGGCCACAAAGGCCCATGTAAGCCCATTGTGCTTTGCATTTAGAGAGGAAACCCCGATGCCTCTGGCATCGCCCTGGAGAGAGACATACCAACTTCATTTTCTCACCCCAGAAAAGCTCTGTGTGGGGGTTTTGGGAGCATTTATTCCTCCCCAGCTGAGGATGGTGCTGGACAACATCCAGCACTGCTGCAAAGCCACCGCGACCTTCTGCAGCCGCAGCAGGAGCTGAACCATGCCACTGGGCACCCACCTACCTGGAAGGAGTGGAAGAGGTACCAGAAGGCCCAGGCGTTTATCACGTTGTAATACATGGAGAGGAAGAAGGAGACAACAACACTGGCGACCCCTGTGAGCACAGAGGGAGGAGCTCAGTCAGTGACAAACCCTCAAAACATCCAGGGCCCTGTGCAGCGGCCATGCCCCTACCACCACAGCCTCCTCCCTCAGGGTGAACCTGGGCCAGATTTTATATTTTAGCACCTGGGGAGTGAATATTCAGTGGATTGTGAGAAACAAAATGTGCATGTGAGCGAGTTAGGGGTGGTTTGGGCATCAGGGGAACTGAGTACCTTAAGAACACGGCTAAGAGATTGCGAACTGTAGGCAGCACTGGTAGGAAATTAAGGCACTGTTTCATCACTCAGCACGGAGTTCGTCAAGATGATAAAACTTTGGGGTCAAAGCTCAGCGTGGGCAGCCCTAGAGGCTGGGTTAAGTGCTGGCCCTCACACTGGGATTTTGGCAGGGGACTCACATCTCTGTGCCCAGGGACCTGGTAAAGCAAGACAGGGTCTGGCCCCAACACCCTGTGAGGGATGGGGTGAGTGCATGCTGGGGAGGAAGGGGTGGGCAGGGGAGGTGTGTGCCTGGGTAACCACTTTGCTCAGCCTGCTGAGACCCAGTAAAGCCCCAGTTCCCACCCGATTTCTTCTCTGAAAGACAAAACTCTCCATTCAAAAAAACAGTCACCCATGTTCCCCCCTGGACACTTAAAGATGGAAGCCAGGAACCTACCGACCCCGCAGAGGTAAGGGCTTATTATTTTCCAGGCGCCAATGCTGCCCTGGCGCATGCGCTGCCCCACGGCCAGCTCCAGGTAAAGCAGTGGCATCCCCTCGGCGATCAGCATGATAAAATATGGGATCAAAAAGCCACCTGCAAAAAGAAATAACCCAAGAGGCAGCCTCCAGCAGCTCAGCAGCCTAACAAACACTAGGTTTCTGGTCAGATCACCGCCCCATCAGTGTCCCAGGAGGTGGGTTGGAGTTGTCTCCTGTTTGGCCACCTTGAAAATTGAGGGTATGGTACAACCCTGAGGGACATCTTGTGGGGCTTCAGGTGACATCCCGGATCCCAGTGGGCACCGAACACCTGGGCACAGGAGATTTTCCACTGACATTTGGCAATGCTGGGATTTCTGCTGTTAAACTGTGCCTGTGCTGGTTGCCACCTCCCCTGTCACTGAGGGGCTGCCCAGGTGCTTCACGGGCGGCTTGAGCAATGTTCGGGGCTGGGGCTGTTAACGAGTAACTAACCAGCAGCCAAACTTTGTAAAAGATAATGAGAGAAAGGGACAAGGGGACTGGGTGCACAGTGTTCTGCAGCAGCGCCAAAGCGCTTAATGAAAGGGTAACAGCTGTGTCATCGCTGGATGGAGTTTTGGGTAACATTGAAGGCTGGCTGGGCTTAAAAGAACCCAACAAAGCCAACCCTAAACTACAACAATGCCCCCAAAAAACCCACCTCTGACTTCCCAAATGCCACCAAAGGGGTAAAGACTGATTTTATCCTGTGTCCCAGCTGAGGAGCAGACCCTGGGACAGAGGCACACAGCCGCCTCCTGCCCCATGTCTGCTCACCCTCGCTGCCCCGGTGCGGAGGGGCATGGAGATGCTCCTGCAGAAGTGGAACAGCAGGGAAGGGGAAAGGACCTTCCCATCCAGCAAACCAGGATGCGCTTTGGCTTAAATTTCTGCCAGAAAAAGAATAACCCCCTTGTCCTAGACTTGGGGCTCACTTTAGAAGGAGCTGCTGACTGAGCCAAGCACTGGATTTTTGCAAAGGCTTTCCTGCTTCCCTTTTTGCAGCAAGCCAAAAATATTTACGTAAATATCTCTTATTTAGGATTTAATCTGCAGCATTAACATTCCTGGTGATGGGCTTGGTGCAGCTCCACGGAGGAATGAACTCCAGGCAGTGACTGAGGCAAAGAACTGGAAATAAACACTGAGAAATAATCCGGTTTATTCTGGGAATTAATTTCCCACCTCCTGGCTCTGTCATTATTAACAACCCCTTTGTTAGGCTGTTAGATAACTTCCTACGCTGCAAGGGATCTGTCAGAGGTTCAAGAGCTCTGGCAGCCGCTCTGTTCCCTGGGGGGCGGTATGAGGGGACTTTTGCCATATACCATGGCAGGAGGGTGGAAAATCAGCGTTAGGTGTTCTGCAAAGGCTTTCCCACCTTCTCAGCAGTGCTGTCATTGGATTTGCCACCTTCTCAGCAGTGCTGTCATTGGCTTTGCCACCTTGCAAGGAGGGGAAGCTTCTCCAGGCTTGTTTTTCACCCCAAAGGCCTCCATAGCTGGGGGTGCCAGGGTTGAGAGCCCTTCCCTTGCTCCACATCCAGTTTGCAAGCAGATCTTGCCCTTGACGCTGCTTTTCAAGAAAGGTACAACCAAAATGCCTCATATATAAGCGAGTCAGGGCACCTGTATGAACCAGCTCCTCAGCTGCAGCTCCATGGACCTCCCTGCTCATTTACACTCAGTGTTACTCCCTACGGTTGCCAACTGCCTCCAAAAACCAGCCCCTAGGCCAGAGCCCTGCAGCTGGCATCACAGTGGAGTTGGCACCGCAGTAGAGCGTGCCCCAGATCCAGCCAAAGCTTGGCCAGTGACACCCTCACCTCTGCTCAGCTTTCCTGTGGGTGCCTGGGGATGTCCTTGCTGCAGGCTGAGCAGCAGCTCTGCTGTAAACCCATCCCAGAGTAGTTTAAGCCTGGCTCAGCTTCCTTACCAACAGACTTAAATGCATCCCCGAGGTTTGACTCTCCCTCCTTTGCTCTGTTCAGGTCAAGCTCTCTTGAGATGAGCAAGGAGAGGGGCAATATGCTGATGAAGGGGAAAGCAGGAGGTTGTAAAGTCTGAAATCACCCTGTTTATGAATATCATCAGTGATAAGGGCTCTATTGCACTGGGCAGGACAGGGACTGGCTCTCTGCATCTCTCCGGGAAGATGCTGAGAAAAGCAGGAGCTGGCACCCCCTAAGCCCAGTGTCTGGCATATCCAGGTTTTAAATTCCTGATAACGAGGCTTTGCAAAGCCTGGGAATGCCACTGAATCCTTTTTAAGAGGGCAGTGAAAAACAATTGAGAAAAGCAAAGCCTGCTCTCAGTAGTTTTAATTTCACAGGAGGGAGAGCCACCTCTCCCCTGGGAAATTTAACCCAGAAGGACTACTCTTATAAGACATGCTTTTCAGAAAATACTTGGGTTTATCAAATATATATATATATATATATATATATATTTATTTTTTTTTTCTTTTTCCCCCTTGTTAATCGAGCATTCCAGCTTTGGTTACATTTCAGAGAATTTCCACCACCTGCTACAATGCTGACAGCTGGTAAGAGGAGGATTAAAGCGTGCAAAGACCCCAGTGTCTGAGTTTTGCTGTCCTTCAGGTTGTTTGCCAGAGCACTAATGCCACACGGTTTAACTGGGCACAGAAACACTTCCAGTTCCAGCTTTGTGCTGGAGTTCAGTGTCAGTTGTGAAGTCCTTTTACCCTCAAGAGCATTTGAGTAGGGGAATACACCCAGAGCTGCTGCACACCTCTCCTGCTATCTGAAACATTTGAAAAAGCTCCAGCCATGGCAGCATCCTGCTTCCCCATGTGCTTTACCGGGACTTCTCAGACCTGATCCCCCAGAGCAGCGCGGATGCTGTCCCAGCACTGGGCTGGCTTTTCAACAACCAGCACGATCCAACTCCTACCACCATGTGTGCATTCAGAAGCAAGCCTCAAGCCAACAAAACAAGCAAAAGGCACTTAAGCATCTCATGTTTCTCCTGGAGAGGAAGAGGAGGTGGAAGCAGAGCAGAAGCAAATGAGGCAGATGCTTGTCGTGTCACTCCACGCACAACCAAGATGGGTCCAGCACTGTGGCAATGGATGCAGTGTGGGAAGCAGTGTAAAGTTGGGATGTCTTAAAACAAGAGGCTTTTTATAAGCATCACTCAAAATCTGGTCAGTAACCAGTAGCAGCTGTATACTAGAAGAGATGATTAGTGTCTATTTGTAAATTAATCTAATTAACTGACTTTTGATTACTAAGGAAGAACATCTATGGCTGGTGGTGTACTTTCTGCAGTTGGGACCTAGGAGAAGGATAAACTTTCAAAGAACTTTCTTTTCTATTACTTTTTGGAGTCCAAACCTATTTATTCCCTGCTTTCAGAACTCTCCAGGAGGCTTTAGCTGTGGAACTCCTGTTGATTAAGGAGTTTCAGACAGCCTCAAGGCAGGTCTACAGACAGATTACCACCTCCTAAAGTAAGGCTTTGTGTAAAAAAAACCACATTAATGACAACAACTTGAGATGATCCTTAAATTATCATCAGCATTTTCCTCCCTTGATATGCTCCAAGTGAACTGACAAGAAACTGAACTAGCTTCTGATTCCTTCAGAGTGGTTCCATGGGGAAGAAGGTAACAAAACAATGCCATGTGGATCTACATCTCTGACTATCCCTCCATCCTTTCAGAAAACATGGGCCTTCCCACTGTTTCACCGCACTTCCAGGGAACAAAGACTCCTGTCTGGGGACAGCTGCCAGGTAAAAGCTTCATGCTAAAGAATCATAGAATCACAGAATCATAGGGGTTGGAAGGGACCTCGAGAGATCATCGGGCCCAACCCCCCTGCCAAAGCAGCTCCCTAGCTCATATTGCACAGACAGGCGTCCAGACGGGGCTTGAATATCTCCAGAGAAGGAGACTCCACCACTCCCCTGGGCAGCCTGTCCCAGTGCAGTATGTACAATAAAGCAGCATTAGAAGGGATCGCACACCAGCAGAAAGCCTGACCTCCTACTCTGCCCCGGGCCTTCCTGGGTGGACAGAGCGTTAGCACGGACAACATATTTTGGGGTTTAAAGCTTGCCACACTCCTCCTCAGGGGAAGCAAGAAACATATGCTGCACTTACCTCCTCCATACATCTGACATAAGTATGGAAACCTCCACACATTGCCCAGCCCCACAGCATAGGAAATGCAGGCGAAAACGAACTGCAGGGGATTGTCCCACAGCGGCCGGGATTTCTCCATTGCCTGCTTGCGGGCAGAGGGTTCAGCAGAGCCTTCCTGCTTTCACTCCCTGAGGGACTCTGCCAGCCCTGCCTCAGACTCCACGCCAGCCCGGCTTGGAGGGGAGGGAGAGGCGGAGAAGCTATGCTTGCCAATTCCTATCAAGCTTTTTAATTACTAATCTTATTAACAGGCACATACTGAAGTAGGAATGCTGGTAAATAGATTATAGACACACTATAAAATTGGTACTTTGGGTGAATAGCTGCTCGGGTTTTGACTGGCATTTCTGGGAAGGATGTGAGCTCAGGGATTTTTACCAGCTCACGTGTTGGCTTGACAGAGGGAAGAAACAACACTGGCACTGCAGCTTGGTATTCAAAACGGGGAACTCCCAGGGGTGGCATCAGTCTGTGTGAGGCACCGGTGTGGATTCGACAGCACTGGGGAGGGGTTCCCGTACCATTAAGACCGGGCTTAGTGAGTGTCAGATCTAGCTTTTATTCCCTAAACAGATCCAGAAGTATCCCATCACTTGCACCCTGGTGCTCACCCCAACCAGCCCAGCACACTCTCCAGTTCCAAAAGTGACCTTGAAGCAGTCCCTCGCAGCCACGCGGGTCCCCAGCCCGCTGCAGCCTTGAGTAAAACTCCCAAGTTTGATCCTCTGGGAATACTACTGTCCCCTCTACATGCGCTGTGCGTGTGTGAGGGTGGGAAACAGCCCACTCTCTTTCCACTTACCTTCACACTTGAGCCCCACTGCAGCAGATGGGTTCTCAGGGGCTGCTGTTTTAAAGCATTGTTTAGCAGCACGGACCAAATACACACAAAGGCCACTGGGAAAAGGTGCCTGTGGCCTGTTGTGGAGGCAGAAGGACCTAGGAAATCTTTGTGTCAACTGAACACACTGAGATCCCAGGTCTGAACTTGAGCCCTGTGTGCTGAGGCCCCTGACAAGGGGACTTTGAGCTCAACCACTTCAGCTGGGTCTCCCATCAAAGGAGGCTACCAGCATCGTCCATAGCAGCAAAAAAGGGGCTGAACAAATCCAAGGACTCAACTTCCTTCCTCCATCTAAACAGGTTTTGGTTGGTTGCTTTTCCCCCCCAGTACCGGGTACCTTTCAGGTCTGTTTTATAAGTAAGAGCCACTCAGCTGCTGTCAGTCACATTCCTCCAGGGCCAGCAGTTCACTCCCTGCCAGCACTGTGCGTGCTGCTCCAGCATCCTGGCAGGCACTGGCAGAGCTGAGGCATCCAGCTGTGGGTACAGGTGACAACCCCTACCATGGGGCCTTTGGACACCAGCCCAAACTGCAGAGTAACATCATGCAGGGTTGTTGAGACCGAACGGAACCGCTCAGGTGGGCTTGCTGACCAGCCACCTGCAGTAGCAAGGTCACAAAAAGCAGGATGCCACTGTTTTGCGTGCTAGAAAAGCTGACTTGGAAGAGGTTTAGGCATCTCCCATAAGTGAATCCATTCCTCATGGCGTGTTTTGGTGCTGCTAGAAATGGAGGCTGTCATTGGAAAAGCACCAGGGTTTGCCAAACTCTCCCAGAGTAGAGCTGCGAGGGAACTTGTGGCTCCTCTGCAGCATCCTTACAGTTCTCGCCTTGCCTGTGGAACTGCAAGACAACAGCTAGCCCCGGATATGCATCTCATGGGTAACCCTCAGCTCTGCTGGAAGGAAAAATCCAAAGTAGTTAAATTTAGATCCATAAGCTTTTAAACTGAGGGACACAAGCTGAGAAGCTACAGGTATGTTAGCTGTCCCACCTCACACATTTGCAAGTTATCAAAAAGTTAAGTGCCCATCACTGACTGGGAGCTTTCTTATAAATGAGGCTTATAAATAACTGAGAGCGTTTAATAACTCACAGGCAGGACAGACCTAAAGATAGCACATCGCTAGCACCCAGGATGCTTTGGTGTGAATAGATTACTGCTCTTGATGAGCATAATCAAGTTAAACATCTCCTTGGCTCTGTACCTCTTCCCCATTACATTTCAGAATAGTTTACTAATGGACTGGGGCGGCTGTGCAGGCGGAGCGGTGTGCCGTCCTTGGCGCGAGTCGGGCTCGGTCGGGAAGTTCACAGGCAACAAAATGAATCCTGCCTCTCTCACGAATGTTAGAATCATAGAATCATAGGGGTTGGAAGGGACCTCCAGAGATCATTGGGCCCAACCCCCTGCCAAAGCAGCTCCCTAGGACATTTCACTCAGATAGCTGTCCAGACGGGTCTTGAATATCTCCAGAGAAGGAGACTCCACCACCCCCTGGGCAGCCTGTCCCAGGGCTCTGTCACCCTCACTGTGAAAAAGTTTCTCCGCATGTTGGTGCGGAACTTCCTGTGCTCCAACTTGCAGCCATTGCCCCTTGTCCTGTCCCCACAGACCACTGAAAAGGGGCTGGCTGATAAGCCTCGTAAACAGCTCACATCACAAAGGACTAGGAGGGTTTTTAAAGTCAATGCTGGGCGCAGGCGCCCAGTGAAGTGCCCGTCATCCAGTGGCTCCTTGAGACACTGGCTTTAAATATATTAAACCAGGTAGCACTCAGGAATTCTGGCTGTGGGACGTTCCATGCATGCCTCAGACAATCAATATGCTATTTCTGATGCTATTCAAGGTTTTTATTTCCTCTGAATTTCCTTCATTTGGGCTGGGGGAGGACTTGGGCTTTATCTTCAGGGACAAAGACAAGCCTCTAATAGACAGATGCAAGAACTTTCAATCATTTCACTGCTCATGTTACAGAATTTTTTCCCTCTAAGTACCTAACAAAATTGAAAGCATGGGGCTTGGGGGAAGTGGGTAAGAAAGAGTAGAGGTTCAGCTCCACAGCAGGCCTGGGATGGGTGGGTCAGCATGAGCCCTGCCCTGTGTAAACCCAATCAGAAGCTGGTAAACAAAGCAGAGAATCCCATTTCTCACTGAAGGAAAACTGGAAGTACGTAGGTGAAGGTACCGACTGAAAATCATGGGCTTGAACCTCTTCATGCCAGGACAGGAAGAAGCTTCTCCCAACTACTTAAAATGAAAACAATAAGAGAGTCTGGAGTCCAAGCAACACTTTTGGGACTGCGATTCAGGGGTGGTAGAAAAGTTTAACAGATCTATTGTCAAAAGAGACAGAAACAAGGGAGAAATAACAAGCAGCAGTGGAAGAAATCTGGATTAGACAATGCTGAGATAATTCCACCTTGTGGCCTGAACTGTATTATGCTACATCCAACATGTATGACTATAACCCTTAGATTTAAAAGTAAACCCTCTGGGCTTTCCTTGCTGAACCAGATATGTAGGAGGGTGCCAAAGTGTCAGCAGGAACAAAATCTAGCATTTAGTATCTGCCACTGCTGGAGACACTCCCTTCCAAATGGTAACTTGCTGGCTGTTAGCATGTTAGTGATTACCAAAGGGAAGTGATGGAGGAGTCTCTACAGCCTCTGAAGATGTTTAGCGATCTTTCAAGAGAAGCAGACATACAGCCAAGAGAGTAGCAGTTCCCACATATGGCTTTTCTGTTTGGATTCACAAACACAGTTGATATTCCAAACTCCAACTCTCTTTAGAAGAATTTTCCAGACCTTTGACAATTCATAGGCCATTGCAACTGTTGGGTGATTGCTCTACATGTAATTGGAGATTAAAGTTACTCCTCAAAGTAGTTATTAGGATTTCAATTACTCCTTCCAGCTCATCACTACTACTTGCTGCTTAGCTCCAAATCATCAACGATGTCCTTGAGGTCTGTATCCTGAAATCATATCTAGCCCCTTCATCACCCTTAAACTATTCAGTGTTACCTCAGTCTCCCATGAAAAGCAGCCTGAGATGAGTCCCCTTTTTATCTTCCTTGCTGGCCTTTAGCACCACAGCTCTACCCAGATTCAGACCCCGTGGCTGTTTAGGGTGCTCCCTCCATGAAGCGGCACTCAGCACAGTTCTGATGCAGGCCTGCACCCACTTCACCCAGGCCTCAAACACTGGCCTCTGTAAAACAAAAGAGCCACAAACTGGCACCTGCCTAAAATCAAAACGGTACCTGACCTATTCAGTCAGGTCTCCTGCTAGTCTTCTGCCAGCTCATACTTTCTCTCTTGTCAAAGCTTGTTTGGGGAGGTCTCTGGGCAGCAATCTTGTTCACCAGCAGCTGTCAGTCATGAGCCGTCCTGTCAGAGTCCTGCACCAACACCACTACGACACTCCAAGACACTACAGTAACAGCTTCTGAAATACAATTATTAAAAAAATATTGAAAAGCCCCAAAGTCTCTAGATATTAAGACTGCTAAAACAGAATGTCATGCATCTACCTACCCTTACTTAGAGAAGAGTTGACCCAAATAGGCTGCTTAATGTTTCAGGGAATGTCTGAGAGGAGCCTGGTAGGGAGGGCACATCTAGGTGCCTTCAGGAAGGGTTCTGCAGGGCAGGAATCCCAGACCAGTGCGTTCACTGGGACACTGTCAAAACTAACAGTCAGAGTAACTCGTCCTGTGGTCACATCCTCTGCTCAAAGCCCGTTAGGAACACTTACAATAATGATTTCGATAGCAATTCTTACCTGCTCACATACAAACTTACCTTCAAGTTGTTTTTAATGTGTTTTAAAAGGCCCAGTATCCTAGAATGGATCAAGCTTTCAAAGTTTGATCCATTCAGCTACCTGACGCCCCAAGGTGACTCGCATTTGTTCCCTGAGGCAGCAAGAACCATCTGGCTGTGGACTGGCAGCATTTATTATCATGCAGAAGCCAAGAACAGCTGCTGATGCTACCAGAAGGGGGAATCAAACTGAGGACTCTTAAGAATGGTTTAGTGGGATTGAAATCTAAGTGCTTGGCAGATGACTGTGAGTTCCCCAATGGCAAGGTACGTGGGAAATGTCCCAATTCCAGCTGTCCTTACACTGGTCTATCAAATAAAGAGGGGCACTTGCCATGTAACTGTTAAATATTAGTATTTATCTTAGGATATTAAAAAAAAAAAGAGCTCTTATCCACTGTTGCTGAGCAGTGTTTACAACTAAGGGAAGGACTTCTCAGGCATGAGCCTTCTGCACAAGAAGCATCGAGGGGTCACAGCCAGGGCAGCAGACTGGTGAAAGGGATATTCCATATCATATGACGTCATGCTCAGTATATAAAGGGAGCAGAGGGGAGTTGGCTGGGGAAGTAGCTGGGCATCAGTCAGCAGTTGGTGAGCAATTGTGCTGTGCATCACTAGTTTTCTGCATTCTTTTACCACTATCCTCTTCCTTTTCTGTCCAACCAAACTGGTTTTATCTCAGCCCTGAGTTTTATTTTTTTCAGTTCTCTCCCTCATCCCACTGGGGCTAGTTTACCTGCCATGGGGTTAAACAACAATAACCAACCACTGAATTCAAGTCAAACTTACATCACAGGGTTGGTTGTTTGCTGTCACAATCAATACCAGCACAGCTGAGCTGCCCAGATTTCATTCCTGCAGAAAATACGTTTCAGTTTGCAAGTGAAAGAACAAAAAAAACCAACTCATCCATCTTGAAAGAGATTTGATTCCTTCAGATCAGCTAGTTCTAGAGAAATGTTCTTTTTAAACATTCCTTTCAGGCATAGCTAGGGAATCAACAGCTGAAGTGGAAAAAAAAAAAAAAAGGATGATGTCTATTTGAGCAGTATAATGGACTTCCAAAAAAACAAAGGCTGGTAAAAACAAAATTAGAATTTAGGCTTCAGGGAAAAGAAGTGAAGTTTTGGAAAATTCAGACACAGTCAGGAAAGGTTCAGGTGTCATCTCCAGCTTCAAAACATTGTACCTAACTCAACAAAATAGATGTAATGCTGCTTTGGCAGGTTCCTCATCTCTGACAGATGATGTATTTTTCTTTGAAGGCTTCACACAAAACCTTTACCGTAGCCATCTGTTGTGCAACGCAAACCCACGACAGCGTCACGCTGATCTCATACTCACTAACCAGCAGGTAACTGAAGTCAGTGTCTCTGTTTTGCACTGCACAGCTCCCTACAAGATTTGCCTTGCTCGTTTTAGCAGGTAACAAGGTCTGTAAGCACACCTGCCTACAGCCAACTTGATATCATTCAGATTTATCCATATTCTGAGGTCGACTGTGGACTTCCTTGCTGAAACGGCCTCTAAAGAAGGTAACAAAGGGCTAGCACAGAGACAATATTCTAGCTAACTTTAGAGCCAAAAGATTAATCAGGAAAGGAAAATAAACAGCCAGAAGTTATGAGATTATCTGCTTTTCTGCTCCTGTACCTGCCATTTTAGAAACAGTACCTGATCTCATTACGAGGAGTATTGTCACATAGAAAAACACAGTATTACCCAGACAAGTACTCCTGTTGGCTTCAACATAACTGCTCTGAGCAAACACAGGTCAGAAAGCGTGTTGGTACGTCCCTATTAAGAACTTAACATTTTAGTGACTGTACAAGGGGCAAAATAAACCCCATCATGAATTTATCTGACACTGCACGAGGAGCACGTCACCCCATAAAGCCCTACTATCGTGCTACAGCCATACCATGCTACAGACACAGGGCTTTATCCCAAACCAAACCTGCTTAGCTGGGGGGAAAAAAGGACAGCAAAAGGACTTCTAGACTACAAATGAATGACAGATTGGGCTGGGGCATCACTGCTTGAGCAACTTGAACAGCTTTGCCTGTTTGAGAAAGAATGAGGAAAATATGACCTGTTTCTGTTCCAGCAGCTCCTGAGACCAGCACTGTTGAATGCCAGAGTCTGTAGCACACACACACACACACCAGCCTTTTCCCAGCCTCTGGCACACTTTTTCTAAACAGCTGTTTGCTGTGGTGTGGCTTTGGGCACGAACCTGTGATTTACATGTTAGCATTTCCAGCAAGATTCTTTACTGATCTGCCACTCCTTTCTACAGCTATTTGGGGAAAGGAAAGAAAAAAGCTGCTATATAAAACATTCCTATAAAAAACCTCAGCTTCTTAAAGACTAAGTGTTTGAAAACATAATGGTTTTATTTGGAGTAAGATACAACACGCATATGAACAAGGACAGACAAACAAGCAGAATGCACTATTGAGAGGCTTCCAGGTAATGCAAGACAGAGGACTACATGCAAAAGAGAAGTAAGCTGTTTTCTGGTGAGGTTACAATAAGAAAGGAGACAAAAACATCTAGAATAACTTATTTCTCCAAGAAAGCTGCTCCATTAGCAACTTGCCAGGGCTTTTTCAGATTATTATCTTAGTGTTAAGAATACTGGCAAAATTAGAATCTGTATTTTGAGGTTGAAATTTGTTTCAAATAAAGTCAAGTGAGAAAGTATAACTCCAATTAGTGGCTTTATATGGAGGGGTCCAGCGCTTCTGCTATGAAGCATATTTACCTCACTGGCTGGTGCAAACCCTGTAACA
Source organism: Hypotaenidia okinawae (assembly GCA_027925045.1). Taxonomy (NCBI): domain Eukaryota; kingdom Metazoa; phylum Chordata; class Aves; order Gruiformes; family Rallidae; genus Hypotaenidia; species Hypotaenidia okinawae. The sequence goes on along the minus strand of BSDF01000002.1, from coordinate 47,983,278 downwards.
AAATGTTACTGTCAGCATTTTGCTGAGGTACAAGATGTCCAGTGTGAGATAATGTTACAGAATCAGGGTGTTTCTTTTCTCTCCTCCCACCTTTTACTTCCACTGATGCATTTTTCACATACAACACCACTTCATGGCTACACACAAACTACAGAGAAGTAACAACTGGAGTTTCCACTTCAATGACATCCAAAAAACAGAATATTTTTTGGTTTTTTTTTCTTTTTCTTTTCTTAACAAAAATAAACTCCTTTCTTTGCAGAGAATGGTCTCCATTCATTAATAAGCTCTGGTTTGCTATTTCTCAAGGAATGTCAGTGGTTTAACAATTAAAAACATGACTACAGAAATTAACACCTATAAATTGATAATGAAGATTGGAATTTCAGCATCTTATTAGTAAAAAAAGTTACTTTAAGCACTAGCAGCAAAAAATATACCATTCAGAACAAAAAATATTTAAAATAATACCAGTCTACATTTTATTTCTATGGCAGTCTCTGATAGATCAGCTGTCCCTTGTGCTTTAGTCCTCTGGCTCATACCTGAGGATTAAAAAAAAATTAAAAATAATTAAAACAAAGTAGAAGATACCCAAGAGACTTTCTGTCTGTAAAGAAAATATGAAAACCAAGTACTAAATTACTCCCACTAGTGATGTGTTCCTGTCAAGGCTCACTGTATGACTGAGGGCACAAACAAATGCATATGCTTTTTAGACTGCCAAATGCCAGAATGAGGGAGTGACCAGGAACCGACCCAAAAATCCAGACAGAAGCTTAAAGAGAAGCTAAGTTCCATGTCTGTCCTCCCAGAGCAGAGGTCTAAGGCATCCATGTTGCCAAAGCTCACTTGACATTTGCAGAATGACAGTCTTCTACGCAATATAATGGCCCAGGTGCACCCTCCTCTACTCAATACAGGCCCAGCCCTCTTTACTCGTCGTGCACTTCTCATTCTCTACACAAGCATGGAAGAATAAGATAATGCCAAAGCACCTGGTACATCTCCCACCTGTATGTGTAGCACCTGGGGGCTTACATACCACTCCCATGAATATTTTATATCCTCTCCATACTAAATTCCCTCATTACTTGCTACAGAGTAGCTGCTGTTGCACACATCAGTCCTATTCACCTCCCAGCACCCACGGAAAGGCCTGGCTTGTCAAAAATCTGGGAACTGCCTGCTAGAAATTCTTTTTAAGGCAGAATTTATAGTCTGATTTAGAGATGGCTTCAAATGTGTAACAAGCAAACGTGAGCAGAACATGGCTCCAGAAGAAGGCCCCTGTTTGGAATGGCAGAACAGCACCACTTACTTGGAAAGCTTTTTACGTAGATCCTTTATCTGTTCGTTCTTCTTAGTGAGAATCTCTCTCATGTTGCGATAGGCAGCTGTTTGCTGGAATTTCTTCTCTAATTCCTACATGACAACACCATCAACATCATGAAAACGAGGCTAATATGCTTTCTAAAAAAACAGATGGCTTGCTTTTCCTCTTCAAGTTACAGACTAGTAGTTTCACTAATTTATTCAAATTTAGATGAAGTCAGCGAGTAGATTCAAATTATATTACTGGGAGACAGAGAAACACAAGCTTTGTTCTCCAATGAAATCTAAAAGTTTTCCAAAGACTGGGAATACACTTTTCATTGAAAAATTTCTATGCAGACCAATGGGCAATTTTAAGTATCCATTTGGTTAGTTGAGGATTTGCTATTTCATGTATAACGTGTTTTTCCATTGAAATAACAAAAAGGCACAAGCATGACCCAGTAAACTCTGCGTCCTGTAGCATATGCTTGTTAAATCACTGATCAGTTGAAATGTGAGTATGGATCTCATCTTCACACTAAAATAAAATGCTAACCTTTTCAGCCATGGATAGCTGATCCTGAACCTTAAGCAAGTCATGTTTTGTTGTCACCAAGTTCTCTTCCAAGAATTTCTGGTTTGCAGTAGAGTCATTCAAAGTCTTCTCAAACTGGCTTTTCAAAGCTGCCACTTTATTCTCCAGTTCAGTGATATCCTGGTTTCCATTAGTCTTCAAAAGAAGAATATTTAAAATAGGTCAAATGCAAGAAAAGAAATAATTAAAACATGATCCTTAATTTTTAATAGTTATGTTCACACTATTGCTGTAAAACAAATGCATTTTAAAGATGCAGAGTCTTCTCTGCCAAGTTGAGATTTCACATTGTTATTACTTAATTTCTTTAGTAACTAGGTGAAGCCACAGGATGAAGCATACCACAAGAAGTTATTTAGCATACAGAAGTAGTGAAGTAGAGTTTAAATCTAAATGTCTATGCAAGAATGTGGTTTTAAAGCAGGTAAAACATCACAGGCATCTCAAAAGCTATTAGTGTAATACAGGTAGGAAAGGATGAAAGTATTAAGGCTGCTATTTGGCACTAATATTGCACTGTTCCCAGAGGCATAACAAAAAGAGCCTCCACAGTTGCTCGTGAAGCAATTTTCCTGTTTCCTCACAAGAAGAAACAACCCAAACTCTTCTGGACATCACTTCTGGGTCACAAAATATTATATTCATGGAAATGTTCTACAGATTTCCATTTAAAAAAACACAGTCAGGTTTAAAAGCTCGAGGTCAGACTCAAAACTATAATGACACAGGATGAGGCTGAATCAGCAGCACCTTAAAAATAACAAAGATCTAAAACTAAGGAAACTCTGCTCCTTTTTCTATGTAGAAGGAAAATAGCATTTGAGCATAGGGAACCACTTGATAATAGTAGCCATACAGAAGAAGAGCTGATTTTGAATTTTGAGATGGAGCCCAAGGCTGCAGTGCTGAAAAGCACTGTATTGTACTATGTTTCAGACCAGAACAGACAGCGATCATGTTTCTAAACTGTGACATAAGTTAATTATGGAAAAATTATAAATGGTTCAGTTAAACTCATCCAACAGAGCAGTTACCCACAAACTGTGGTCAGACTTGGTGTGTGGAACCATACTAAATTATTAAAACCAACAAAACCAAGGAAAAAAAAAAGAAGTTAGAAATCTGCTGAGCTAACAGTTGGTTCCCTAAGAAACATTGTGATCTGGCAGTCATTTGTTCGTCCGAAGAATTGGAAAACCACTGCTTGAATGAGCAACTGAGTTCTTGGGATTTTATTGACCACATCCTATAAAAATATGGAATGAAACCAGCTAAAATTTAGCATTTTCTCCAAACAACTAGAACATTTCAGCACTATATCTACTAGCTAAGTTCAACAACACATATATGCCAGTAAATAGAAAATGTAAAAGCTGGAGAAGAATGCGGCAGATTAGAAGAGCAAATTAAGTCATGAAGGTGAAGATCCTCACCAGCCCTGACAGTGAAGAGAAGATAAGACTTGGTTCCAGCCTTTTAAAATTACAAACACTATGACTCAGGATTTAGTCATGTCAGGCTTAAAGCAGATAAAGTATTTGCCATGACCGATAAATCAAGTTCCCTATTGAATAATATTATTAAATACAGATTTTGAAAGTTACCAGATAAAATTATATTAAAAAAGCCAAGTACATACCATAAACCAGACAGAAAGCAAAATAAAAAGAAATCAAGATTAAAATATGAAAATTAAAGTAGAAGTGTTTGATGATATTGAACTTCAGTTCTGAGTCTGTAAGTACTGCAGGAATCTAAGAAGTCAGTTTCTTAAAATAACAGGATTAAAGTACCCTAGTTCTGCTAAAACTTTGAACTGGGAAGTTTTAAATTGAAGAAACAATCACACTCCAACAAACTTTATTTTAGAATTTTCTAAAAACACTAAGGTGACCTGAACAGATTTGTCTGTGCATGACTTTTAGCTTCTTGTGGTTGGGTTTTTTTCCTGCAGCAGCAACTCACCACACAAAGAGATTAACAACCTTAGAAGTAAAAATAAACAGGGAATGTTTTTGACAGTATGCTAATATGGGTAGAACTACATAAAATCAAACAGGTTGATCAGTGACATTAGTTGCAAAACTTCAATTGCTGTTTAAGAATACAGGACACCAGGCACTCACATATAAGTATTTAGGATTTTAAAACCTGAACTGAGAAGCAGCAATCTGGCCTGTCCATGTCAGGATCAAGCATGACAAGAGCTTGAAAGAACTAGTGGTTTATTGCTGCTATAAAAACCAGGTTAGATATAACTTGCTATTTTAGTGAGCAGGAAGACACAAACCAAAGTAAATTTGTATCCGTTAATATCTCATCCCAGAGAACATGAACTCTGGAATACTATCTCCTGATAGACCATGATAAATCACTATCAGAAAGTATTATTTCAGGCACTATGTGACACAAAATAAGTGTCACAAAATCAACTAACATTCTGAATTACCTGCTGATTGACAGACCAACAGGAATACACCATTACGAACTCAAAGATTTTTTGCCAGAAGAGAGACACTCCATACAGACCAACTTTTTAGGTGCACAAGCAACAGTTGTGTTATATGGGGGTGGTGATGGGGAAAATCTAAGTTGTATTTACCTTTTGATCTCCTTGGATCATCTGTAAATCCTTCAGTGACTTCTCTAGTTTGGACTTTTCATCTAGTGCAGCTGTAGCCTGTGATACATCAAAACCATAAAACCTCAGAAACTTATTTTAATTCAAAACATGAGAATAATAATCATGGGATTCTTCTGTAGATAATTTTTAATATGTCAAGGGCATTAAGTATTCAAGCTAACAGGGAATTTACCTGTGTTTCTATGGTCCTGAGTCTCATCTTCAATTTTTCATTTTCTTCTTGGAGACAAGCAACTGTCTTTGGATTAATGAACATGAGTAAGTTTTTGAACACTCTTAGCTATTTTAAATTTTCCAAATTATTTCAGGTAAGAAAATGCACCTCATAGCTTAGGAAAGCAAACAAGCTTCTAAATGCTTAAAAAATGCCCTTCATAAGAAATCAACAATGTATTTATGTATTGTGTTTTCTGCCTCAGCCAATGAGAAATTCAAGTCCATGATTCTGCTGTAATATCTAGGACTGTTCACTTAAATTTGGCACATGCTTTACTGAATTGAGATTAGCAAGCTCAGCATCTTGATACTAACAAGATTCACAATAAAGAAAATTGCATGATCAGAGATGCAAATCTTAATGCTGCTCATCATCTGTAGTTTCAATAACAGGCAAGCAAGAATTAATTCACAGTTCTTGTTTAAAAGAGACAAAACAGGTTACTGCATGTCCTGTTCTTGTCACAGAAAATAACTGTGCTTTATCAGTCAAGAGTAAATTCACCACATACACTTTAAATTATTTTTGAGAAAAAAGAGACATCAGATGCACATATTCAACAAAACCTGAAACAGATTTTGCAATTATTTTTGAAAGAGAGCTACACTGATCTGTAAGTAAAATGCAAGTCTGAATTCTTGAATGCTTTAGTTGTCTTAAAGAGTAACAATTTGATTCAGACACTGGACTTGGCATAATTTCTGGTAATGCAGGATAGAAGACAGAAAATTAAACTCCTTGTTAAATATCTTGACTACCCCTAACTTTAAGGTGAATTTTAGGAAGTGTGGCATTTTAAGAAAAGTTCAATTGAACTAAATGAGTTCAATACCTAGGGAGCACTACTACCAGCATTAAATACTAGGATGTGTTTTGTAATCCTGAAAATCTCTAGCAAGTGGGAAATGAGACTTTTCAAAATGAGTGAATTCCAAATCCTCTAAGTGTGTTTCTTTAGGAGGAATTTAACTGACTAGCAAAAGAAAAAAAGACTAAGTGTACTAGGATTGACCTTGAGCGACACAGAAAATGTTTGATAACCCAATCATATATTAATTTCCTTCCTTGTTGGAAAGCCAGCCACACAGCACAAACTGAATACTGGTTTCTACTAATTTACCTCATTAAATGGAAAAATAAATAACTACAAGCCCCAAAATGTCTCTGCAAAAGGAAAGTAGGTATTGCAATATACATTTGAGAAGTGTGCAATAAACTGAAGGTGCTTTATAATGGTTATTAACTCATTAGCATTTTAATTTACGTTTTGGGTTATATTAGCTTGATATCTATATAGCAACAGGCACATTATACAGCTAGCCAGTTCATCTGAATAAGCAGAATCGTTATTAACCACAACTGCACAAAGAGACAAGCTCTTACCTTGTTTAGCAGCTCGGACCCACCTTCATTTAATGGAGCCAGCTTTGGTTTAATGAGATCTGCATTGGGCTATAAAAATAATAATGGTTAAAAAGTTAAATTAAACAGGTTTTTAGAAAGAAGTATTCCTTTAGACTGTGAAATAACGATTGACAGCCAATTCAGCTTTTTTTTGTACAGTAAATGAATGACCATTTATTTAAAGTTAATTTTTACTTAACTGTAAGTTAAGTGTACCTTGTTATACACTTCACTTTCAGCTGAATATCAGAGTAAAAAATATTTACACAACTCAAAATGATTTTCTTATTTTAAGTATTAAAATACAACATATATATTAACTAAAGATATATTTACACTACACACCAAATAAGGTGCAACCATAATTATACAAGATAAGCTAGAGTCCTATCTGTATTGAGGAGCTGCCTTGGCTCTCAACTCCATGTTGGGATAAAGCCTTGGCACAAGCAAATATCCCAGCCTAACCCGAGTTTCCAGGGGGAAGGGAATCCAGGAGCAGAAGCTCCAACTCATTCCTCACATCCCTGGCCCAGCTGAATTTGGGATGAGGATTATGAGGAATGCCCCAGATGTGCAGAATCAGCAACCTGGAAACAGCCACGGCAATTCAGTGTGAGCCTTGGTGCTGCACTGCAAAATGCTACTGCTTGGAGACTTTCAAAGATTGCTTCAAAAATGGGAGAGGATTTTGGTTTGTTTTTCTCTCTTAAGCACAAAGAGTCAGTATTAAGTATTTTAAACATCTGCCGTGACTCCGTATGACATTTGGTTATGATTTGATTAAATCAAAGCTCTACCTTCTTATTTGAAGATGTGAATTCTGACTTTTCAAACTCAGCAACCTGTTCCAACAATTCCCTTGAAAGGAAAAAATAAAGGGAGGCATTTATTTACCAAAATAGCTATGCTATGAAACACATTTTACAAGGCTGATGCTATGCTCTTTATTGCATGTAATATTCTCATTAGAAGTACAGAATGAAGTCCTATCAAACGCAATAAATGCCACAGATCACGTCATGCAGTGATAAGGTATACGCATCAGAACTGTAAGATTTAGCATCCTTGATCAAAATATAATTTGCTCAGACAGCAAAGGCTTTTTAATCAAATCCTATCAGCTGCTCCTAAGCTATTAATTGAGTATGAATAGTAACACTAAAAACATCTTCTGGAGAAATTTGAAAGTGTTGTGTGCCTTGCTAATTCATAGAGAGAAGCCTTGAAACTAACCTATTATCAATATGCTAGTAAGCAAACAGCTTTCTATGGTTAGGAAAACAATGCAAATAGTCAGCACTTTGAAGGTTTCTTATTATTGGAAAGCATTCTGTATAGTCAAATACATGTTACCGATTCTCCAATTCGGAGATGTCGGTCTGTAACTTGAGGTACCACTTCTCAGCCTGGGAAAAGAGCTGCCGCAGAAGTAAAACATTGGTGTAGGTTGTATTGATGAGCTCCGACTCCACTTCACTGTGCACAACAGTCCGCAGGCCATCCAGCATGTCTATCACCTCATCAACCGTGAAGGTCTCCTCAACGAGTCTGAATGGAGCAGTCAAGATGAGTCAGGTATGATAAGAGTAACAATTCTGCATGGTTACAAGGCCTCACTACACTCCTACATAATGGCATGTTTTAATGAAAACATCCACTGTCAGTAGGCACTAGATGACCATGACACTATGAATTGTATTTAAATTTGTTATTGTATTTAAATTTTCTCTTGGAAACATTACAATCACAAATATTACTTCTGCTACAGTCTTACAACAAATTTAGACAGCAGAAGCAAGTTATAAAGTAATGCCATGCTGTTGATACCTATGCTAACTCCTAAGAATTGGAACAACTTAGTTTTAAAAGGACTTCACTTGTAACATTTGGAAAATTATTGTATCTTTCTTCCTCACTGAGAGCATTAAAATGTAAACAGAGGCAAGTCACCCCATTAAATAATTGAAGCTTGCACCTGTTGCTAGCATATTTTGCCTTATTTTTGCTCAGAATCCTTCCCCCACAGCTCCCACCCCCTGTACCTGCTGTCCTTAAGGTCCTGAAAGCAAGAATCCACTGTTTTGAGGCACAGGCCACGCTTGAAACGAGCGAAGCGCATGTAGTTGATCGCTTCATGTTGGTGGTGCTCGTTAAGGCCTAGCTCTGCCTGCGGATAAGGATGTAAGCACAAAGATAAATACGCACTGAAAGAGCTATAAAGCAGCTGTGACTTGCCTTCTGACTGCTTACTGGGCTTCCTTTCATACAGCTAGCATGTTACCTAGCATGTTGAAAGCTGCCCTATCTTCCTGTGCAATCCCTATGTACCTCACCTAAGTGCTCCCTCTTGAAAAGCACCAGTACTTGGAATAAGTCCTCAAGTGACCAGTACCCTCAGAAGAGACATACAAAGTCAGAGGCAGTCAGATCACAATCACAGAATGTTAGGGGCTGGAAGGGACCTCAAAAGATCATCTAGTCCAACCTGCCTGCCAGAGCCAGAAGAACTGTAGGGCAAAGGATGCTCTTGGATAAATCTGTCTTTGTATTACAGGCACACATGTATAATGTAGCTGAATGATGTTTTTTTTACAGAGGTAATGACAAAAATACACAGGAGAGTATGTTACACTTCTTTGTCACTTTAGATGTAGTATCTTGAGACTTCCATACAATCTTAAGTGACAATCTTGCTTCTCATCAGCATATTGCCCAAAACCAAATATTCCCAGGGCAAATTAAGAAAGAAACTTTTTTAGATCTGGCTATCTAGCCCTTTTAAGTATCTCTCTGTTTCAAAAGGACTACTGACACCGCCAACTACATGAAAATAAATCTTGCTCGTGCAGGTAGCAGAAGTCACAAGGAGGCACAGCAGGGCGTGAATGGGAGCTGATAACTGTAGTCCCTGGAGAGGTGATGCAACTAAAGGTGAAGACCATTTCTTTTAGCCCAACGCACTGAGTTAGCATTGCTGGGGTCAGAGATAGCAAAGTAACAACTCCAGCAAGAGTTAATCTGATCCCCTCATCCTTATTAATCCAAGCGTGCTGGGTAGCTCCAGTGAAAATGAAGTGCTGAATACCTGGATGCACAGTGTTGAAAACAGGAGCACAGACTGCCTGGAAATTAAAGGCTGCACAGGAAAGAGCAGCAGCGGTAAATAAAATAACACGGTTGCAAGTGACTCCCACAGCTGGCAAAGGAGAGAGCACAGGAAAAGCTCAGCAACGTTCTCCTTGCTGTTGCTGGGTTTTCTTCGGGTAAAAAGATTCTGTGCATCACTGAGAGAAAGGAAGGCAGGCACATGCCGGCCCCAGGGCGGAAATCTCACAAACCAGCCGACAGAAGCTACAGAAGGACCCCGAGCTAGCACTACGAGCTACTAATGCAGCTCAGGCCACAGCCGCGCGGGATCTCCAAGCGCAGTGAAGCAACCGGGGCATCACCTCCCGCGATGACCCCAAGCCCCACGACTCTCCGCAGGGCCCAACCGGGATGGCACGGATGCCCAAGACGGCGAGGGGCAGCAGCGGCCCCCCTTAGCGGCCCCTCACGCCGGGGGCCACCTCTGCCCAGCGGGACTTCACCGGGCCGTCTCCTTGACCAGCCCCCGGCCGAGGAGGACCTCCTCACGGCCGCGGCGCTGCTCGGCAGGGCTCCGCCCCAGGCTGGGGAGCAAGGCAGACCACACAGCTACGCCACCCGACGAGCCGGCGGCCGGAGGCGACCCCGGTACTCACCATGGCGGCCCCTCCGCCGGCGCTCGGACAGCGGCCGAGCTCAGCCCCTGACTACGGGCTAGCGGTTGCCATAGAGAGCGAAGCCTCGCGAGCGCCACGCTACCCTTCTATTGGCGGCGGGCCTCTCATGTGACGCTCACCGCCCGCCCCCCGGCATTGCGCGGCCGCGGCCCCGCAGCCCCTCCCTCGCGGCGGCAGTTTCCCGGGGTAACCGCCGTTTCCTCCCTGGAGCTGGTGCTGTGCGCCGACCCCGTCCCCGTCGCCGCCGCCGCCGCCGCCGCCGCCGCCCCTCCCTTCTTCCCCCCGCGGTTCCACCGCCGGCGCCCTCGCACCTACACACCTTGCACGCCCCGCCGCCCGGTCAGCCCGGTGCCCTGACAATGCGGAGCAGGGCCAGGCGGGTGTGGAGTGCCGTCCTTCCCACCCTCTCCGCCCCTTCCCCGACGCGGCCTGCAGCCCTGAGGCCCGCTGCCGGCCGCCGCGGCCGGGAGATGGGCGGAGGCAGGAGCAAGTCGGAGTGGGAAGCTGGTTGGAGGGGTGGGGAGAGTGGGTTGGCAGCATCTGAGGGTTTTTTTTTTTGGGGGGGGTTGTTTTCTTGAGGCTATCAGAAATAAAAGAGCCGAGCCGCTTTTGGGGTTGTTCGCTCTGTTTGAATCTGGGCGAGCCCCCGTGTGGAAAACGCTGAATTGTTGCTTTTGCAGGCTGAAGTTTTGTATTGCATATTCTTTTACTGACTTGTGAATTAGGGCTGCCTCATCAGAAATACTTTGTAGGGAATTTAGGATAGTACATCAACTAAGATGGGATACTGTTAATAAAGTTTTGCTGTTACTTGTGTTATGGCAAAATCTCTCTCTCAATTAGAGTACACAGTTCTGTTAACAGATACAGATGAAATTTACAGGTATTTTGAGAGTTAGACAAAGAATCGTTGTAGGATTAAGAGAATTTACTAACTTATAGAGAAGGGTTAAAGGGTACTTGATAACAAGATGCCTGTTAAAGGGGGGCTTACTAACAGGATGGTTTGAAATGCCATAGTGGTTGTGTCAGAAGATGACCTATCATAAATCTGTCTCACTCGAACAGCTCCTAGTTAGTTTCGAGTGATTTAATGTATTTGGGCCAATTTAGAGCGGACCTGTGGTAGATAAGAAATAAGCATCCCAATTATAATTGTGCCACCTGGAACAATCACAACTACGCATGTGCCAGGGAAAGGAGGTGAAAAGTTCAACCTGAGGAAGACTTCGAGCCTTCATCACTGAGACCCCCTGACGACCACCACCACAAGACAGTGCGCAGGCGCAACTGGGAGGAGTTTATGGAAACGACTTCTTGGGACTCATTTGAATACGAAGCGGGACAGGTCATGAATATGTATAGGTACAGGAGATAACCTAATGATTTTGGACAGAATATTGTATAAAAGTGCCACAAACTCGGACCAAAAGTGTGCCTACTTTGTTAGGTCACCCGCTCTTGCAAGAACGTATAGTAAATTACTGCTTCACTAACGTGTCTACCTCGAGTCCTTTTTTTTAGGACCCTTTTGCATTTCTAACACCCGGGGGACGGGAGTGCCGGCAGTCGGATGGAGGAGAGCAAAACACGTGGGAGCCTCTTAAAAGCGTAACGAAAGGCTAAGCGTGCACCCATACGCGAGCTCTGTGACCGGTACCTGTGCTCAGGAGCCCTGTTCCTCACTCAGATTTTTGCTTTGAGTGTTACCGCACCGCGTGCTGCAAACCCGATCTGTTCTGGTTCTTACTGCTGTGGTTATCCCGCTGAAACACAAAGCCTAGTGCCAAAACAAGTGATGCACTGCACACTTCCTGAGCATCCTGTTATAAACGACGGTGACAAATTGTTCACTCTAATTTAGAGTTTCCAAATCGAATTTATTTGAGCAAGCGATAAACAGGCAAAACAGCGCTGGGCGGCCGGGGAGACTCCTGCTCCACCAACGGCCGCACCGTACAGTTCCAGTCCCTGGCTTAGATATTTTTACAGGGATGGCACCGCCCGCCAGCTTAAACTGACATGTTTGAGTGCCAGCCAGGCGACTCCCCCCGCCCTCCAAGACATCATTTAGGTGAGCTCTAGCTGACAAAGTCAGGCTGGCTCTGCAGACTTGAGGCGCCTTCTCTATTCTTTTTCTCTTTCATTCAGTACATGCAAATATCTTAAACTGTCCCTCCCAGGCCCATGGCAGTACAAAGGTAAACAGAAGATGTAACAAAGATACAAGGAGTAACAGGGGGACCTTCTCCTCCTCCTTATTTGCCCGTTTGAGAACAAATTCTTTACACAATGATTATTACAATCCCAAGCTGATGCTCAGGTAGCTCCTGAGCTGTGCCACCTCCTGGCTCAGACTCAGTTACATACAGAGCATAACATGTGGTATGGAATATGGCCAGCCTGGGTCACTTGTCCAGGCTGTGTCACCTCCCAGCTTCTTGGATGCCCCCGACTTTCTCGTTAGCTGGGCAGCATGAGGAACTGAAAAGTCCTTGATTCCTTGTCAACAACTAAACTATCAGTGTGTTATCAACAGTACTCTCTCCCTACATCCACACCACAGCACTGTGCCAGCTCTAGGAAGAAAATCAGCTCTACCCCTGCTGAAACCAGGACACTGGAGCTGTTTAAAATAGAGAAGGCTAAACACATTCTGTTGAGTGAATGCAGGCCTGGAATAACTGCACTATATTCACTGGGGAAAATTCATGTCTAAACGCTCCTTGGAGAGTTTGAGTAAATGAGAAGGCATCTAGAAAACCGGGCTTTAGCCCAAAAAGAACGGCTAATCCATTTAAACTCGGAGTTTAATAATTCCCAGATTTCAGCATCATTAAAAAAGTCAAATGCACCTTTCTCAAAATACACAGAGAGATGGAGCTTTGCCATCAGGGCAGCCCAGCTCCCCGCAGGAGCATCTACCCTTGTGTCTGCCTAGGCAACCTTGTGTGACGGCAGGGAGGAGTCAGACCCCTGCCATTGCAAGTGGCTTCTGGCTGCCCACACCCTGTTTTCAGGAGTGAGGTACAGTCCCTTACTGGCAGGTCCCTTGTCCTGTGGGCTGGGCTTTGCTGGAGACTCCGCCCTAGCATAAAACCACTGAGCGCGGAGGGAGGGGTGCTGCTGCTGCTGAGGGGCAGGGATGGGAAGCATTAGACCTCCATCCCAGCAGGAGGAACTCGCTAGGAAACAGAAATAACGGATAAAAGAAGTGATGGGGCCTGTTGTCCTCCCAATGCCATTCTGACGGCCCCAGCAGCTCAGATGAGCCTGCACGTTCACCACATGCCCTGGGGCTGGGAGTATGGATGAAAACGCAGAGGTGATGGGTGAAGATTGCCTGTGTGTCATGCAGTGCTTCTTTCCCTCACACAGCCATGCAGCAGGCATACAGACCCGGCCAGGGCCTGGGGAAAACCAGAAGGACAATGCTGTCCGGTGTTGTGGACGCTAGTGAGTGGGTGCAACTACCATCCTCAGAGCGGGTTTGTTTCTGCCTCAGAGGGGAAGCAGAGGTAGATGAGGGTGTTTCTTGGACTGTGCCCTTGCTGGGGGAGGCCCAGCTGCTTTGAGCCACCACGACTTGGTGAAATCTCCTCTAGCTTGGGGATGGCTCACTTAATACTTAATACAGAGGATCTCTGCCGTTGCTGTTTCACTGTACAGACGCGCCCTTTGTCCACCTGCACCACAAACTATTTTCTGCTCTTATTTGTAATTTTTTTTCCTGCTTAGAAGTAAATCATACAAACAGCTGATTTATCTTCCAGACCAAGCTATCACTACGAGGCAGAAAAACGACATGCATTCTTAATGAGAGAGAATTTTTTTAATTCCTGAGGTTAAAAAAGGAAAGAAAACAAAAGCATCAAGAAACATTCCAGTACACAACCGTCTACACCTCTGTAGCTGTACAGATGCTGGTATACATAAATCTCTTTTCCCCCCATCCGGAGCATGAAGCTTGAAGTCAATGGGGTTTTGTGATTCTTTGGCAGTTAAGACCAAAAGATGCTTCTGAACAAGTTGCAATCTTGGTGATTGAGCATAATTAAAACTATAGTGCAATTTCAATTAAAAAAAAAAAAAGAGGAGCAAAGTCAGGCTTCTGTAGCTTTGCTATTTTGTGATGTGGTACACTCTTGTGCAATATATCTCTGTGATTTCTCATAAAGCAACACTGAGTAACATTGAGTAAAGGAACACTGTCATTTTATTAAAGCAACTCTGCTCTTTTCTTCCCAGAAACCTCTGCATAACAAAAAATATTACCCTCCATTGTTCCAGAATGCAGGAAAAACATTCAGTGGCTTATGGTGACCATGATGTATGCTCTCTTTGTCCCATGAGTGTGACATCTCCTTCAATTAATTTCATGATCAATTAAAAAAATTATTTTCCTTTAATTGTGTTCCTGCAGATAATAAAAGGCTCAAGATGACAAATCACCTGAGCACGTGTAAGCAAACAGATTCACCAGCATATCTGGCACAGCTCACATGAACAAGGGCTTTCTGAATGGATGTATAAGGTGCCTGAACAAAATAACCTCTTGTACAAACCTATGCGTGTGCTAAGTCCGTCACTGGGTTGCCACAGCTCCAGAAATAAACCTCCTGGGACATTCAAACAAGAGGTCGGTACTAATGTCAGGTTCTTTACTGTCTTCTCTGCACAGCCTCAGGGGTGGAAAAGACTTCCTCTTCTAGCTGGTGCAATGGGATTCCTGTTCTTGAACAGCTCCTTTGAACAGCCGCACTCCTGTCCACTTGCAGTGCATTAACAGCTTGAGTATTTCCTCTTTTGTAACATTTTCTCTGTCTTAAATACTCTCCTTGGTGACAAGAAAAGTTTTTCATTTTTAAACTACAGGTTCTGGCTCCCACTCTTAGTCCTCTTTCAGGGAGCAAAAAAGCCATAAAACTACTCTCACGGGGCAGGAAAACCTGAAGAAAAGGTACCGTAAAGACTCAAATACTAAATAAAAACAATCCAGTGGTTTTATTCCCCTCCTCCCAAACATATGCTTCAGCCAGCCTCAGGACATGAAAAAACTTGCAGGGAAACATCTGGCTTGCTGGATGGAGCCAATTCTTTTGAGAATTACATAAAGAGTGGCTTCAAAATATTTGCCACAGGATGAAAAATGCAAAGTGCTGGGATGCTGGGAGGAAATCCAGAGCCAAGTCTGCCAAATAATTTTGAATGGAGATACTTCAAATACTTCTGAGCAGAGTTGTCCTATTTTGGCCTAAGATACTTGACAGTGTCCCTTTACCTTACATTTGGCATTTTAAGAAAGATATCGTAGTAAGATTAGTATCCTAACTAAAACAACAGCAAAATGCTTTTAAAAAACCACACCTAAAAGCTTAAAGGAAAACTGCAGCAGCCTTCAGTAACATCTCAGTGAAATTGCATAGCATATGGTACACAGTACTCCATTTCTTAAGCAATAAATAATCTCTCCTTGCCTAATTAAATATAGAACATAGCTTCAACACTGAAATATGCCAGAATTCATGAACTCATCTGTGCGCCGTTTATTGCCAACATCAGTCTCACGCCCGTCTCATTTTTGTGTGCACAGTCAGGTAAGGGTCTGTCTGCATTCCCTCCCTCCTTTCCCTTGTTTACCTCCAAGGGGGTAAACCAGCTTGCACTGGCCCCTCTGCCTGGCAGGGCCTGGGGAGCACACTGCCAATACTGGGGGAGCTGTCTGAGGGAAAGGCAAAGCTACCCATGAGACAGGTGGGCCAGGCACCTGAAATCCAGGTGTTCCATGAAAGGCAGTCATTCTTTCAGAGTCTTTTTCAAGACCACTCTGTTTATATAGTGTTAACAACAGAATGAATGATTAGCAACCTTTAGCTTTATCTGTAGTATTCTTTCCTTTCCGGTAATCAGAAATTTCCCTCTGCCCTAGCTGCTACCACCTGAATGTCCCACACTCATGACTTCCATCTTTTAAACAACCAGCTTTTTGATGAAGGAGGACATCCCCTACGGGTAACTGGCTGGAACAGCAACAGAGAAACACCAGCTGGACTCTCCCAACTCCTGGCCCTAGTGAGCCAACCCTTCCAAATCCCTGCCCTTTTTTTTACAAGTTTCCCCCTGAGCTTTCTTTCCCCTCCTGTAAATCATCTGCTTCGGCTTGTGCTTGCCCTTTTTTCGTCCTTCTCCTCACTTTTTATTTTCTGTCTCCCACTGTGACCCCTGCCCACCAGCTCCAGCTGCCACCAAGAGTCTACAGGGCTGCAGGCAGGCTGAGCTGGTCTGCTACCAACTGCAGGGCGGAAACCTTCCAAGTCTGAGCATTCCTTGGGAGAACAATGGTATTAGAAATCAGACACACCTAAAATGATGATGAGGGCTGGTTGGGAGAAAGAACTTTACTCCTTCCTCTTGCCAAAATGTTTTGCCTGTCCATCAGAAGACTGGAATTTTTAAAGAGGAAATCTGAGTTTGGGTATTTTGACAAAAAGTTGAAATTCTGTATGGAAAGCAGAGGGTTTGCAGGGAAATTTTCTATAAACAAGAACCCAGTCTTCCTTGACAGGCAGTGTTTACATCCAGCTCTGCCCCCAGATCTGAGATGGAAAGTTAGCGGTTGACTAAGGAACCGGAAGCACTAGGGGCAGACTCCACCAACGCCGGGTGCAGACCTCATCAGGGTGGGCACGGGTTCGGTTTTGGATAGACGTTTTGAGACTGATTCAAACATTATTGCTACCTTCCCCAGAGCTGAGAGGGAGACTGCTGACCTCCTCAGAAACTGTGCTTTCCTGTGAGTGCTGATGACTAAGGTGCTAAAGCCAGAAAAAGGGATGCTCCTCTTCCTAATGTCACACAGTGAGCAGCACTTTACAAATGATACTCAGGGTTCTGCCACTGGTACTCACCGCAAGAGCTGGTTTCAGCAGACCAACTGACAGAGTGAGCAGAAGTGAACGGGGTTGCTGCTTCGTCTTGTATTGTTTTGTAACTGGTATTCAGTAACAAGGCATTTGTAAAAGCTGGTTAAGACTTACCAAATCTTAGCCCCAAATGTAAAAAACCCCTGTTTTCTGTTTATAAAAGTTGGAAAAGATAAAAAACCCTAGATGGATTACAATATATGCCTGTGAAGACCGAAGTATTGCATAGTTGCTGTTCTGACTGCAAATGCATTAGAGCAGAACAGAAATGATTATGTTTATTCCTTAGTGGTCAAGAAAGATTCACATTTTTCTTCAAACTTCCTTTTGAAGGATATTTTTTGGAAGAAAAGTGATTAAATTTTCAGTAGAGAATTTCAGTTTGCATATAGATACCCCCAGGCTTATTTTTTCTCCCCACTGAAAAAAAAATAAATAAAATTTGCTTGGAACATTGTTTGACCTGTTAAATCAAAGAACATGGCTTTGGAGCAATCTGTACACAGTACAGAACTGTTAGTGTGGCTGAAAAGGCTTCCGTTCCTTAGTGTATACATGTTCTCTAAGTGCATCATAGCTATTGCATAGTTTCAAAGTCTTCAAACACAGTGGTAACCATATTGCTTACAGGTACATAAATAATAGCATTTCTTTAGAAAAAGTAATGAAAAGAACACAGTATATTCAAGGCTATGGAAAATCACTTCCATCATAGATGACAGGTCGCTCAACAGTCAAGTGATAAAACACCCTTTTGGAGATAAACCTGTCAAGAAAAACAAACAGAGCAAGATGATCACGTCAGCTGTAGTCAGCTAGACAGGAAGCCTTAAAAGTGTATTCAAATATTTCAGTTTATACTCAGGAAAAAAAATAAAAAAGGCCAAAAAAAAAAAAAAAGACTGGGGTTAAGAAGCATGTCTGTACAAGGGCTGTCAGGTCTGTTGTTAAAAAGATGACAATTCTGACTAAACTGGCTTGGAAAAAGTCCCAAATGACTTGCTTCTGTTTACCTTCTCAGAGGCTAAGAGAGAAGAGCAGATTTCTGCTTTCGGGGGGAACAAAAAACCCAAATAAGAACAAGAACCAAAATTCAGGCAAATGATCTTAGCACAAGCTGGGACCGTGTTCTCATGCTTGCTTCTGAATGGTGGAATAATGGTACACCCAACCAGTTCCACCACCCGTAAAACCAAGCTTATTTCACCTTTTACACTCACCTGGAGAATGTGTTGTCGAATATCAGTGTGTAGATTCCAGGGTTTCTAACTTTCACCTGTCCTCTGATAGTTTCCTTATGAGAGTTGCAGCGGGTCATAGGAATGAGGACCTGGAATTCAGTAAAAATCAAAACGAGACTTGCTATTTGCCTGAGAAACCAAAATTTGCCTTTAGAAAAAATATTTAGGCTTGACCCACCTTGAAACTCACGAAGTGCAGATGTGCTTGAAAAACTATTTTTTTTCACTGATTAGCAGTAAAACTTCACCCAAACTAAAGTCTCACAGTGAGACATGTTTTCCTTTGACAGCCTCTTCACAGCATTAAGCTACAGCTACAAATCTCTGCTTCACAGACAGAATCCAATCCTGATCTTTTTACTGTTAATCCAAGCCAGTTTACTAACATCACCAGTGCTATAATAAATCGATACCAATATATCCAAGTGAAGGATTTAGCTAAATGTGTCTTTTTAATATATGCTTTTTATACTTCCCAGTATTATAAAATAAGCTTTCTCAGCAAATGTTAATTGTTTATTTAAGTTGACAGCAAAACTGTGAGTGACCATCCATCTTGCTGCAAAACCCCTGCAGAGAAGAGCAGCTGATGTAGATCAAGGATGACCCTATAAACTCCAAATGTATATCAAACAGTCAAGACAAAAGCAGCATCCACTCTTCAGTTGAAGAAAAAAAAAGATTTTACAAGGAGTTAGTTATTCCAGAGTGAACTGGGTTAAACCAGCAGCTGTCTCATCTTCATTTACACTTTGCAGTAAGTAACATGGAGTCACTTAATCCACAATCCTCATGAAATAGGATTTCTATCCTCAGCACATAGAAAATGTGGTACCCTGGGCACCTCCAATGTGATTTTGCACACCGTTAAGGCACTGAAATATATGCTCCACTGTAAGAAATGCAGGTCCTCCCTGCTTAAGAGCCTGGGAAGATCAGCCCAATGCAGCTTACAAATCAAGTAATATTGAGGAGTGGAAAAAAGAAGCACTTTGCAGTCTTGGACTTTTATATTCACTTGATAACAGCGAATGATTTTCAGATGCAATGAATAGAAACTACAGTACTTATCAACTCAACTTTTGCAGGGAACATTAAATAATTAAAGAAGTGGCTCTGCCTTCCACTGAACTGCAGCTTAACTGGAGAAACAAGCCCTTAAAGGAACAGGAACTAATGTTCTTGCGAAGACCTTCCAGCTACATTTGCTGTTTGCACTAGGTGGCTGATTGCAGCACACTACAATCTCTAAGGGAGTAAGGAAACAAAGGCCTTACTTTGCACTGATCCAGTGGTGTGTCTTCTGATTCTTGGTAGACAACACTGAAGGATATGCTTTTAGGGTCTGAGGAAAAGATCCAGCTAATTGTCAGCCCCATCTCTGTAACGGTGATGGGAATGATGCTGTAGGTGCTGGACTTAATGAACAGTTCTCTGTTGCTTTCTCCAAAATCTAAGATCTCTTCCACTGTCAGGGGTAATTTGATCCTGCGAGGGAGAACAATAGAGTTACCTGAAGAGAACCCAACTCTGACAATAATCGTTGCTTTTTATTTTCCATTCCTCTATTTGAGGCACACTCCACAAGACACAGGAAAACCCAACCTTGGATGAAGGCAACAACTGCAGAAAAGATGACTGATATCAAGCACTTTCACTGCTCTGGCACATGTGGAGATTATTCACTTTTTCATGTCATTTCAACTGTAAAAACCTAGCGCTGGAATAAAGCTTTTAAGGCATTCCGATAAAGAATCTGCTGCCCTCTACTGTTCTTCTTAAACAAAAATTTAAACGAACCCCGGTCACCATTTATTCAACCTTTCTACAGAGGAGACGGATGGAATGTGAACAGCAGCTCTGTCTGGATCCTCTGCAGCACCTAATGCTACAGCTGCAGCTGAGTCTGTTTTACCCAAGCAAACTGCACAAAAGCTGACTTAAAGTACTTCCAATTAAAAAGGAAGTTCTTAGCACCTAGATGATCCTGAGAGCTAAAGCATCACACTAGCTTGCTTCAAGCTGGTATCTGTTTCAGACTGCAAACAGTGAGGCCCTTAAACAGGGAAATGCTGCTTGCTTTCTTCAGGGCAAACCTGTAACTTCTAAGAGCTGTGGATCTCACCTACATTTCCCTAACTAAAACTAATCTAACTTATCACTCTTCAGGCCACATAAATTGTTTCCAAATCAAGGAGCTCACAGTAAATCATGGTACTGGGATCTGTTTGTCAGCAGCTATCAAAAATCAGGACATTTACCAGAAAATATCACACAGTCACCATGATGACTTTCTGTTTTAGAGTAAGGACTTCACTCTTCAACCATGGCTACGTGGTGGTTAGGGATCACAGATGATTTATTACAAGTCTTGTACTCTGGCCAGAGACGGAGCTTTATGTTAAATTTTGCATACCTTGTTACTTTTTCTTCTTAGCTGAAGTAACTGCTGGAGTGTCTCAAGTAATCTTTGATTGTAATAACTTAATCACCACTCTTCTTTTTGCCCTAAAGCCCAGCTCTGATTTTAGTTACTGCTTCATTTCCCTGGTTCTCTGAGCAGGAGCATCAAGGTTGAAACATTGACCGATTTATCTCCCAGCAGTCAAAAGTTTAAAACCTTCCCCATAACTAAGTCAAAATTTCAAAGCTAGGCTTAAGGGGGAGTAAGTAAAGGGGAATTTTTCTGGTGAAGCCACCAATAAATAGATGCTCCATGAGGCCATGAATTCCCTCCCTGTGAAGGTCTGATTAGCACAGCACTCCCTGCCTTTCCCTTTCCATTTCTTCTAGTGGAGACCAGACCTTCACAGCTTTCTAAGCCCCTTTCTTGTTCACCGCTCATCCTGCAGGAAGAACAGGAAGGAAGGTTTTCTCACGTCATGTGGATCCAAATCTTTCCTTCTTATTTCCTGCCTTGTAGTAAAGTTTTTGCTGGATTGAAGAGAGAGGACCTGGCTCGTTGCTGCTATTCTATGTGGTTGTGTTACACTCTCTGCTCTTCTTCAGACCAAATTCTATTGTGAGACACATGCAATCAGTGCTTCCAGGAGTCTGCAAGACTTGTGCTCACACAGCCAATACCTGAGCTCGGCCTCTATTCTTTCAGCCTGGTAGCAATGAAACTGTTCTGCTTACATGATTTCTCCTGACTTCAGCAAGCATATCTCAGCATCTTGAGCGACTTGCCACTCCTCTGATTCATCAAAGGTTGAAGATGTGCTGTTTCTAGGAAAGAAAGGAAAGGCATTTTTCTTTGAGTAATAATTATGTGGATAAATACCATCTGCATGCTGATACCTTCCTAACCCAGAAATATTTTGATAGTCACTCTGCCATATTCTTGTATTTTTCTTTTGCCATTCCAGTCACAAAATTGTCTGGGCAAAACTGCATCCCCATTCTGCACAAATGTAAAACTGTTCCTCTCCTCATTTAATCTCCTAAGAGGAATACATATGGCCAGAACATCTCTTCAACAGCCTTAAGATCAATTCTCTATTGAGATGCTGCCAGGTTTTAAAGATTCCCTGGCAGGTAAAAATCTTGACAGAGGGCAGATGCAAGCGAAAGAGTCTGGACTTGTACCTTAAAGCTTGCACAGGGATATTACATTTGCCCAGGATTTAATCTGTGACATTTAGTATGTGTTACAAAACATACAATATCCAGTTCCTTACTCTGACAGTGGTAGACAAAACATATTTTATTGTTGTCCAATCACTACCATGTATCTTCTCATACAACAAATACTGGATGATTCAAACAGGAATACACCAAAGCAGCTGTTAGAGGATGGCAAAGCAAGCTGCCTCCTCCCCACTGTGATGTGTCCAAGAGATCAGAGGAAGTAGATGGAAGGATCTGCCATCCACTCCTCACCTCAAAGAGCGTGCATGCTCTTGGTGAGTACTGCAGTGGCACCAGCTATTAATTACAGTGCTGGGATGCAGAGAGGAGAATAAGTTTGATAGTCAGTAAATAAATGCTGCTAAGTTTCCAAGTTAGCTAGAGCTTCTCTAACTGATACCTAACTTTGTTTCTCTGCATCTCAGCAGGTTGGTAACTGAGACCATTAGGCTGTTATTCCGAGAGAAATGCCAAGGATTCTTACACACAGGGAACCAACTGGTTGGTTCCTTCCAAAAACCAGTGGAATTTAATAAAATGTACTATCACTTATGTGTGTTTCTGAACTGGCAAGTGTAACCATGCAGCAAGAACTGTAGACCAGCTCTCAAAATCAATGCACAGGTTAGCCTCTTATTTTAAATCCTAAGGGACCCTGCTCTACAAGCAGCACTGCTGAGTAAGAGAAAACGTTTCCACAATGTGTCAGCACATGCAACCATGTGTGAGTTTAGTGGGGTGATTCTATTGGTTGGGAACAGGAAGAATTCACTGTTATGACTGCAAATTAAACTGCACCCACTGTCTACACATTTCCTGAACTCACAAAGCACTGTTATCTGTGGGATTCATGTTCTCCTATTCCCATAGCCTCTTGGGTAACTATTGACTTCTTCAGAGTCATATCACTGCTGCTAAACCCCTAAGGAGACAGCTGTGACCTGCAGGGAAAGCTCAAACCTATGACCAAGTGCCAAAGCCTGAGCTATAACCAAATAGCACCTCCTGCCTGAAATGGAGAAATGACATAGTGCATGTTAGTCAAGGGTGAATAGAACATCTATGCAAATACTTAGCAAGTGATACAAATAATTTTGTTGCTCTCTGTCTTTACACAGCTAGGCAAGAAAGCTGATTCTGAAAAAACACCCTAGAAAACTAAACTATAGTTTGTAAACCTACATGTATATTTTGTTTGCACAGTGGGAACAGCGATAAGACTTCATGCTGTGATCCATGGAAGTCTCCCTTCCCACCATGACAGCTACACAGCTTTAATTTCACAGCCTTGAATTCATACAGACCAAGCAAACTGCAGCCTTCCCAGAATTGTCGAACTCCATGATTGAATATGCAGTGACATCAGAGTTCCTTATTTAATCTATTAATTTCACCTCTATTTTGGGACCCTGAAACACAAATTAAATCCCGGGACCAAAACATTTTCCATGTTCTCCTCTAAGGCAATGTGACTGGCCTTATTCCTGCTGCTGCAGCCTAGCACACAGCTAGGTAGTTAGCTTGCCACTTGGCTGCTTCAAGCACTAAATTCACCCCACCGACTCACTACAGATGAAGGGAACACTAAGTCTCCTACTTTTTCTCTTAAATAATCACAAAGCAAATCCTCCTTCTCTGTATGATACCCCATTGAGTCCAATGGTCTAAACTGAGGTATGGTAGCCTGTGTGGAAAATACAAGAAACAGACTCATCATTTAACCAGAGCTCTTGTCCATCAGACAGAAGAATTTATTCTTGCATGACCTATTCACGTTAGGTGGCAGCATTAAGGGTGTTCCTGCAGCTTGCAGGGTCCCCAGTTTATAGATATGAAGTCTCTGGTGCATCTATTGAAATCCAGACTGCTTCTCTTCTTTTTCAAGTGAAATGAAGTGGGCTGAAAAGCAAGAACTGAAGCATGAAAAAAGATAATACAGCAAGAAGAGAACAGCTCTGGTTCAGCGAATCCTTGAGACATAGATTTATTGGAGGTTGGTGGAGCCTTTTGAAGTATTACTTCACACTTGTCCTGTTCTTACACTCTTCCTCAGGCATCTGCTGTTGGCTACTGTTCCTCAGCTGGATGGTTTGGTGCAGCATGCCTATTCTTACATAGTGAAGGCATTTCTTACAAATGGCACTAAAAATACCGTGACGAAGACCAGAGAGAGCTTTGTGAGTTAGAAGTAAGACGTCCCTTTCGGAATTAACACCTGAGGCAGGCTGTTTCAACTCTGCCATCAACCATTTTCTGTTTTCATAAACACCCAAGCTGTGGCTGCTGTAGCAATACGTCTGAGGTGTCTGCTTCATGTGGCTGAGCAGTGAAACCCCACAAGCCATCTGCCTACCAGCAGTGCAATGATTTCCGGAGAGATTTTAGTCATCCAGAACTTGACCGAACTGTTGAAGGCCAGAAACCTGAAACTGAGTGGAGTCTGTACAGAGCCCCTAACAGCTCCTTAGCCCAGCAAGCACCTCTGCAAATGTCTACAATGCCAGGAAACAATTGAGGGTGCTGTGCTGTAGTCCACTGCCAATTCCATTGGCCTGCTGTTACCTAGCAGGTCAGATCCATCTCGGGCACCCCAAGTTAGTTACCAGCCTTCCCCTCTAATTCAACAAAGAGAAAGAAAAAAATGAGAGAAGATGGTGATCAGAAACAAGGATTCACAGACAGCCCTTAACATGGGCAAGAAGATAAGCATGATTTGAGATGGAACACGGGGGATGCAGATTGTATATGGGTGGAAAGGGGATGGCAGGGTCACAGGCAAACCCTGACATATGTAGGGATGGGACAGCTGATGAAAACAAAATGGATGGACATGAAGATCCACCACTATGTGTGGCAGGTGACCTACATACACAAATCCCAACCATTTATCAAAAAACCCCAAACCCAAACCCAACCCAACCCAAACAAAAAAACCCCATCCTGTATGAGAACTCCACCACCACCCCAACAAAACCCAAAAGGACTCCCCTGCCTTAAAATCGGTTACAGTCTCTCTGTAAGACCAGAGGTAACTGGTGTGTAGAGAAAGCAAGATAAGGAAACAATCATGACCAAGGGATATTTCTGTGCTCCAAGTCACAACATGCAAAATCTTCTGAGATTCCTTTTAGTACTGTGATATGGAAGAGGTTTGGAAAAGCCTCTGAGATGAAGACAACTTTCAGCCATCAGCCAAATGCTGCATTTGCAAGAGGTTCAGAGAATAGGTTTCAGAAAAGCAATTGAGGATTACCAGAGTGCTTTCAAGTCCCATCCCCAGCAGGAGGCAGCAAACCGATGACTAGCGGAGTCAACACCAGCAATACAGGCAAGCTGATGCCCCGAAGATCCCCAATACTGGACAGTCTGTAGGTTACCAAGATTACAGCCAGCTCTATGGGTAACCCTAGCTATTCTTCAGTTGTGAGTTATTCGCTCCCAAAAACGAGCTGCTTTTTTCTTAGATGGCTTTCAATTTTCTCCTTGTGAAGTTCTTTAGAGGCTATTATAGGGAAACTGAGGTAGAATTACTGGAGAGGTATAGCAGAGGCAGTTTCTGGCTTGGGTTTACACCACTACCCAGTCCCTTTCAGCAGCACTGCTGCCCAGCCCTCAACATCTTTTGCAGTGGCTGCTCCATCCCAGGACCTGCAGGCTTCCTGCAGCTGGTGCCATTTCTGCATTCAGTGGGCTTCACAACTATACAATTGAAGGTTCCTGAGGCTGACTCATCCAGGAGTAACAGCTACCCTCTCAGCCCTCTCTCCCCCTGAGATAAAACTCACAGAGCCCACCTCTATTTTCCCCATAATTCTTAGGTTATGGTGTTAATTCAGTCATGCTGTAGTGGGCAGGCAAACCAAGGAGGGCCGTCCATGCTTACAGACCTACACACATGCAGCATGCAGACACACAGAGCAGCAGCTCTCACCATTCCCATGGAGCTGGACAGGGCTCCTCAGAGCAGGTCAGGCATCAAAAGATATTGTATCAACAGTTTATTAAACAAAGGTGGAAACAAGTCAAATTAGTTAGGTTAGCAAGCTGAAATAAAATACCTCTGAGTTTCTTTTGATCTCAACTGACCTCTTCTCCCTAGTGACAAGTGATAGGGCAAGAGGAAATGGTGTCAAGTTGCTCCAGAGGAGGTTTAGGTTGGATGTTAGGAAAAACTTCTTCACAGGGAGGGTTGTTAGGCATTGGAACAGGCTGCCCAGGGACATGGTGGAGTCGCCAACCCTGGAGGTATTTAAAAGACATGTAGATGCGGTGCTGAGGGACATGGTTCAGTGGTGCTTGGCAGGTTAGGGTGATGGTTGGGCTTGATGATCTGAAAGACAATTCTATGATTCTATAAAGGGTTGGATACTGCTGATAGTGCACTTGTCTTTGGTAAAGAGTTTAAAGTTAGACAGAGGTGATTCCAGGGTACCTTGTGTCTGGATAAGAGCAAGAGGATGTCAGGAGGATGTTTAGGATGTTCCCTAAACCTTCAAGAGCGTCCTCAGAACTATTTCACTCCCAGATCATGTAAAAAATTTTAAAAAATCAATTTGATTCTGGACATTTCAGATGAAGGGCCCCTTGTAAGTGAATTGGAAGGAGGTCACGAGAGCACAGCTTGTTCATACTATCTTGTCTGTAATAGTTTCACCCAAGAAAACAAATGGTTAGACTTGATGATCTTAGAGAACACCTAGGAACCTTGCTTTGGCCAACAACTATGAAAGTGTGAAGAGCTGGGAGGCAGCAGCACAGGCTTCAGCACTGACAAATAAAGCAAAACGCTGCTTTCACATTTGCTTTGAAAGGTGAGACAACTGCGTTCCCCCAAGAGCAGACATCATGAAGTAAGTGCCTGTCTTCTGGACTTCTTGTAAATAGCTAGACAGTTTAAAAACAAAACCAAAAACAAACCCAAAAGCTTTAAATTTTAGAAATAATTTTGTTAGTATCAGACATATCCTCAATCCTGACACGTAATGTTTAAGAGAAAGAATAAGGTTTTATTCAGAGTGCTGAAGATACTGAGTTTGCTTTTTACACTTGCTAGTTTTGTAAAAAGTTCTTTAGACAAATTTTTTTTTTGATATCTGGAACTCAGAGAGTGTATGTTGCTTATGTGCCATTTATGCTTTAGAATCTATTTCTCCAACTAGTATGTGTTTGAAAACTTCTCATCTCCTCCAAACCACCTTTTCTGATTACAGTCTCACAACGCTTTTGTAATGAAATCGGTTCATTTCTAAGCAAGGTGTATCACACAGTGCTGATGAGCAATATTTCCTTTTTTTCTGTTTACAGCCTGTCCTTACCTTCATGGCAAAGTATGCTATTGATTATTATATGCTAAAATTCCTTTTTATTCAGATTTATCTTTAATAAAGTGTTGATCTATATTGGATTTTCTGTTTGGAACCCTGAGACAATAGAAATTAACAACTGGCAAGATCGTTATTACTGCTTTTTACACCCTGTTTTTTCAGCTGATCATCACAACAGAAATTAGACCCTGGAGACCAAACAGGGGGAAGACCCCTGTAATACGGAGACTACCGGCTCCCGTGATATCCAATTCCTACAGTGTTAGAAATGATAAGCAGCCTTCTTCTGGAAACAGGGGAATCTATGCTGGACAAACCAGAACAGCTTGTTCTCACTCTCCATTACTTGCTTGCATTTCCATGTCATTAATTTGAGAGTTAATTTTAACAGAACTGGACCTCAAAGTAAAATGTGTATTAACACATTGGATGTTGCATGGCTCTCTTTAACTCACCTTTCTATCCATGTTGCTGTTCCTACCCAACTTAAGCTTCAATTAATTTTTAAAATCTTTTCAGAACCTAAAGTCAGTCCATACAGTAACATTTCCCTGTAAATAAACTCATCCTGCTTGCTATTCTCCCGATGAGGGAATTTTATTCCTCCTCCCTCCCCATGTACCTAACAGAATGCTTTCCCACTGTCTCAGTTCAGGCAGGAAGAGTACTACTGCTCTTCCCTTTCAGGAAAGCTGAATACCTCCATGAACGACTAGTACGACAAGGTGCAACAACTGAAGTCTGAGACAGCGTACTATGTGGATTCTAACTTAGATGCATGAGTAACAGGCTGGATGTTTTAAGAGCTTCTGGCTAGAAGAATATCAGGTAACATAATAACAACCCATCATGAGCAAATGAAACTGTTTGAATGGAAATTGCTGGGATTTTTTTCTCTTAAAAGTTGCCATCCACCGTGGTTTTGGAGTGGGAGTAAGGGGCAGAGAAAGAAAAAAGCTTACTGGTCTCTGTTTTGTGTTTTAGTAGAGTGGAAAGGCTGGTCTGAAGAAAGTAAGGATCCCTCCCTAAGGATGCACTCCCTTGCAGTGCATTTTCATTAGCAAAGACTGAAAATATTTAGCAGAGGTGGTCAGCTGATCCAGAAACTGTACAGTGTCGTAACGCAGGAGCAGCCTCTGAGAGAGCTTTCTTGGACAATGCTGAGCTGTAATTTCAGCTTGTCTGGAACACAACAGTTGAGTTAGATTCTGCTTTAGCAGCTCTTTCTCAGCTCCTTTTTGCTGTCTAGCATAATAATAAAAAAGGGGGAAAAAGGAAAAAAAAGGGCTAGAAATTTGTTTTCCTTTTTCTTTTTTTAGTTTTCCCCAGAGGGTTTGGTAATCAGTCAGGCAACTGAGACTCATTTCTCCTGCTGTCAAACCAAGAAGGAACTTAAATGGCTATATTCAGATAGGAGAAAGAAGAAAGAAAACTTAAGACCTTTACAATCATAGGAAAATAACACCAGAATAAATTTTTGGAGCATAAATTGAAAGGTCACTTTCAAGGACTCCAATTAATCCTTCCCTGTTTGATGCTGTCAGTCACCTCACCTCTTTCCTAAAATATTATCTGTAAATTCTGAGTTTAGGAGACCAGCTAAAGTTTGAGAAGTGTAAAGCATGTGGTATGTTAAAAAAGATTTTTTTCTTGGAAAGATCTCTTCTGCAGCATTCTGTTCTCCATCAATATGCAGATCTACTTATGTCAACACACAGAAGAGACAAATATATCAGAAAACAGTGCCTGTTATTTGTATATAAGAAAATTCGTCACAGCTGGGGTTCAAAAATGATCCTAGTCTGGTTTCCATATGAAATATTTAGAAAAACACCCATCTACTTTCACCAAAATCAAATTAAGGTATTACTGCCTGAATGAGAATTCCTGTGAAGAGCATTAGTGTAATGGGAAAAAACTTAGTTAAAATTTTAAGTATTTTGGTCTGTCCAGAGAGTGAATGCTGTATCTTATAATAATAAAAAAAAACCCATTATGGATTAAAAGTGAGTACTAAAAATTCTTACTTCAGATGAGTCAGCAAGACTCTCCTAAGAACTAATTTCCAGTAACCCTGGACACCAGACAGATCTGTGCTACTTCAGTAAGGCTATCAGGAACGTTACATTGTCAAACTACAAAACTGAGTGCCTGGTACTTTGTTTCAGCTTAGAGGAAAACATCTTCCGTTTACAAGAAAGCAGAAAGAAACACAGTAAAGGGCAGTGCTTTCATCTGTTTCAGTATGCATTTCCTTGATGTTGCTGAGTGTAACTTACTTCAGCAGATCATCCCACGCTTGGCTTTCATCTGAATTGAGAAGTATCTTATAAAGAGGCAGTAACTTTTCAAAGGGGCAACTAACAGACCTCACTGGCTCTGCTGCTGGGCTCTGTGGAAACAACTTCTTCATGTAATGTTAGAACTACTGCATGTCGTAACTCACACTGGTGATGATGCCTTACTGCCAATCTAAATGCTTCAGAGGCGAATTCTGCTGATCTTAGGCTGAGTAGTATCTTGTAGTAGGATTAGTCCCATAGACACATGCTCTTCATAGCTCAAGAGGGAGTGTATTTATCCTTAGGCTAAATCTTTGAAAACCCTATTGACTTGTCTCACAAAAGACTTAACTTACAAGGTAAACAGATTGCAAATCTATCTGTTGTTGTTGTTAGTCTGATGTGCTGACACAGCCTTGGAGAGCTGATATACTCCATAAACCCTGGAAAGGGGGTGAGATGGAGTGGGGTTGACAGAGAAGTGATCAAAATGTTTGAAACAGATCAACTAAAATCAAACAGTGAAGAGAGACATTAATGAAAATCCTCTGTGTTTCCATTAAGTCATTTAAGCAGGGGAAAGGAAGAAATGCCACCATTTGATGAGCTATCTATCATCTGAACAACAAGCTAAGGCTGAACCACAAGCTCTAAAGCGCTCACTCACTGAGACCTGAACCCTACTTTTTGAGACAGGTCCAATCCAAGGCAAGCTCCTCTGATGCTCACAGCCTGCAACCTGAGCCTGAAGGCTGAAATGGGCAAATGAATTCTGTTTCTCTCACAGGCTCCTCCAGAACCCCTGAATCCAAACACTAAACCACTCATGTCTTTGAAAGCTTAATCCCTACTCTGTTTTCAGAAGCCTCTGGAGGCTTCTTTTGAGTTGCCCTCAGTACAAATCTGGTAACAGATGACGTGTTTAAATCCACCATGTGTTGTGATTAGGTCATGACTTGTCAAAGTAACCCTCTTCAGGGCTGCTTTTGTCCTGGATGTTCTACTACAGATCTTACCTGTTAGCATTTAGGGTTTTGTCTGTCTCCTGAATGCATTAGGATTTAATTGTAAATAATCTCAATGTGTCTCCTTACAGGCTCCCTTTAAACAGAAGGCAACATGGCAACTACAGATGCCGCTGACTATCATTATAACTTTTCCATCACTGATTCCGAGGAGAATGGAAGTGAGAATTCTCACAGATTTACCACAGTCTTCTTGCCCTGTGTGTACTCCTTTGTTTTCACCCTTGGGCTAGTAGGAAACATGCTGGTCTTTGTCATTCTAGTTTTCTATGAGAAACAGAAGACACTGACAGATATATTTTTGCTGAACTTGGCTATGGCTGACTGGGTTTTCCTATGGACGCTGCCATTCTGGGCACATTCTGCTGCCCAGGAGTGGACTTTTGGCACGGTGGCATGTCACATTATACGGGGCTTGTACACCCTGAACCTGTACACCTCAATGTTAACTCTAACCTCTATCACCTTTGACCGGCTTATTGCTATTACTTTTGCCACCAAAGCACATATGTTCCAAACCAAGCGAATGAGGCAAGTTAATCTGTGTCTTTAACTGGGTGATCTCACTAGCATTTGCAGCACCACAGTTTATTTTTAGTGAGGTGATTAGTTTTGATAAGACAATATGTCATGAAAAATACCCAAATTATAGCACAGAACTGTTGGTTGAAGTGCTCCAAGTGACCCTGGGCTATTTTGTTCCCATGCTAGCCATGATCATCTGCTACTCACTAATTATTAGAACCTTAGTGCAAGCCAGGAGTTTTCAAAAGAACAAATCTCTCAAAAAAATATTTTCTGTGGTTGTCATCTTTATTCTTACTCAGTCACCCTATACTTTCTTGAGACTGATAAAGACAGTGGACTGGAGCGTTAACTTGAACAGCAGCTTTGAATGTGCAATCGCTGTAACAGAAGCTCTTGCTTATTTCCATGGCTGTCTTAACCCCATTCTGTATTTCTTCATGGGGGCAAAATTCAAGAGGAACTCACAGAAAATTATTAAAAACTCAAGATGCATTATATGCCAACTTATGGCTAAACGTATGCAAATCACTGAAGAGGAAGGCTCTAAAACTTTTACTGCATCAAATAATGCAACAAGCATGCACCCCCTATAAAACTGTCTGAGAATCTGGCAAATATTCACAGCTTCTTCATTTTTTTTTTTTTTTAAATACTGAGATGGGTAGCCTGCATGAAAGAGAAGAATAAAGACACTGTGATTTGCTTTAGGCCAACCTATCTTAATTATGATACATCAGTGTTTCCCACTTTTCCTAGTCAGAAATGATCCTAAGAAAAAGCTGTGTTGCAGTTTTGCGCAGCTGGGTGCTGGGAGAGAATGGGTACAGCAGAAATGGGTGCTGTGAGAAGCAGTTAGAAGCTCTCTGCAGGCCCCAGAAAGTGTAAACAGCGGCCATTTCAAGGCCAAAGTTGCTGCTGACCAGGGCTGAGCCAATCAGAGATGGTCACAGCGCCTCTGTGAATCACATATAGGAGAAAAAAAAATGCAGGCAGGTGCATTTTGCCACTGGAGAAGGGAGTGAGAAGATGTAACAAGCTGTGCAGACACCAAGGCCTGGGAGAGGTTGGGAGGAGGTGCCGCAGGTGCCAAAGAATGACGCCCCTACAGCCCATGGAGAATCCCATGGTGAAGCAGGTGTCCCCCCACAGCCCATGGAAAAGGCCAAGACCCCACCTGCAGCCCGTGGAGAGGCTCCACGCTGGATGGAGCAGGTAGAGACATACAGGAGATGCTGTGACCTGCACTGGAGCAAGCCCCTGCCAGCACTTGCAGCCCATGGAGAGAGACAGAGACACAGAGATGAGCAAGAGAGAGATTTGCGCTGGAACAGGTTTGCTGGGGGAAGGCTGGTGACCCTGTGGAGGACTGGGACTGAGAGACATTGTGATTTATGACTGCCTGCCATAGCAGTGACCCACACTGGGGCAGCTGATGAAGAGATAAAGCACTGTGGGAAAGGACTCATGTTGGAGAAACTCATGGAGGACTGTCTCCTGTGGGTGGGACCCCACGGTGCAACAGGGGAAGGGTGTGTGTGTGTGGAATGAATACTGCCTCCCCCAGCCAAGAAGGAAACCAACTTGCAAGGAACTGAGTGAAGCCCCCATTTTCCCAATCCCTGCCCCTCCCTGTGCCACAATGGGGGGAAAGAAGGGAGTGAAATCATGACTAGAGTGAAGTCTACTAAGAAGGGAGGGGTGGGGGGGAGGTAGAGGTGTTCTAAGGTCTGGAAATGGAAAACAGCTCATGAAGAAGTGATGGAGAACCCCATTTCCCCAGTTCCTGCCTGCCCTGTGCCACAATGGGAGGGAAGAAGGGAGCAAAATCCTGACTAAAGTCTGCTAAGAAGGGAGGGGTGGAGGAAGGTGCTTTAAGATCTGGTCATGTTGTTTTAAGATCTGGTTGCACTTCTCATTATCCGACTCTGGTTTCCCTGTGTGTGTGTAGTGCAGTGTAATAAATTAGAGAGTTTTCTTTCATTCACTCTGTGTTGAGTCTGTTTTGCCCATGTCGTTGATGAGAGGATGATCTCTCCCTGTCCTTACATTGACTCCTAAGCCTCTCAATATATATTTCCTCCCCTGTCCAACTAAAAAGAGGAGTGATAGACCGACTTTGGTGGGCGTCTGGCCTCCAGCCAGGCCTAAACCACCACAAGCTAGTAAGAGTTAACTGTGCAGAAGATCTTCAAAAGGTATAAGAAGCAATGAGATAAAACTCCCTTCTTCAGGACATAAAGCTAACTTGGACTTCATGACTCCAGCTCCTCTGGAGACATCCGCCAAACCTCTGGCCTGCTGGTTTTCCATAGGTGTTTGTTAACAAAAACTTTTATGAGTTTTGCTTCAAAGATATTAAAGACTTTAGTTCAGCTCGTTCATTTAATGAGAGTTCCTGGATTTAAAACATACACATTTCAATCTTCATAATGGGTCTTGTGTGGTTGGGGGGTTTTGTGGTTTTTTTAAATTTCTCTATTTGGGAGAAGGTCTCTACACACACTCCTTTAGCATTCACCTAAAATTGCTGTAATAGAGCAGTATTTTCATTTGCCTTCTATCTAATATCAGGTTCGTGGTCTGAGTTTCCCATACACATTGTTGCATTTTCTTCTGGTAACAGAGCTTATGTTGCCAGATTACTAGACTCCCTGTCAACAGAAGGAATATCACACCAAGCGTAGGGACAGACACTGAGCCGTGCTTACTCTGACACAAACTCTCACACCCTAATTCCCACACATCTTTTGCACAGTGATGTCTTTCCAGTCTGCTTTTCCTGGCATCCCCTTGGCACCCTGGTTGCTTTGCTGTGAAACTCTGGATTCTGCAGTTGTTTTCCTCCCTTGCTCCTGCAGCCCCTCCTCCTTTCCAACTCTGGCCTTTTTACTTCACAGTGGGAGGCAAAAATATGCCCAGGGACAGCACAGACTGGGGCAGAAAGGATGCAAAATCTCTTGCAGAGAGTAGCAGAACAGGTGTGGAAACTGGAGTAGAGAAAAGAAAGAAGGAATGTTGGAGAGGAGTGGAGGGAGGGCTTTATGCAGCTGTGGGCTGCCTATGATGAAGACAGAGCTGGGTCTGGCCCAAAGGCTGAAAGTCCTTTGCATGACTGCTTTGAAATACCAGATTTAACTTGTTTCAAACCATTCTGGCAATAACTCCACTCACTTTGGATGTTACTTTTCTCTCCATTAACACTGAATCCTTCATACCAGATCACTGCAGCTCAGCGGTACCTGACCTGTATTGGCACTACTGTGTCTGTGTCAGCTTTTTCCCTCTGAAAACAGCTGCTTAGGCAATCCTTCCCTTACTACACAATCTCTCCTTTCTCTCCTAATGAAATGGTGCAATATCCTTAAAAACAAAACTAGGAAGGAACTGTTTTGCCTTCAGATCAGTGTGGCAAGCAAAGCTGCAATCCCAAAACACAGCTACAAGGGAGGCTTTGCTAGCAGAGGCTGTCCAGAGGTGCTCCTGTCCCCCATCACTCCTCTCCCAGGCTGGTTCTGTGCAGGGCAGCAAATGCTTCAGACCCCCTGCAGCTGCTGGTTTTAGCTATGCTGGTACACTGACAGGAGCTGTAATGAGGTCAGGAAACAGTGTTATGAGTCATTAAGTAAAAAAGAAGGCAAAACAAAGCAACCACCCCATAGACGGGCAAAGATGATCTTTGATACTGAAAGCAGTATCAAGGTGTGAACAAATTCTTTTTTTCCATAGCAGGGTAGTGGTTTGGGGCTTGTTTTTTTCAAATTTAATTTAATTTAATTTTTTTAACACTTCTGCTCTCTATGAACTTGCTTCTGCTGCTGTAACATTTATAGCAGGCAAGTAATTTCTATGAAATATTAAAACAGAAATACAGTACCCTGGGGACTTTGACCCAGTGCTATGCAATATCCTGACCTTTGTGTTAGGTAGTCTACAAATATGAATGCTTTAGAAATAAAAGTTAAAAAACACAACACTTCCAAAGAGAACCCACGAGCCTTGAAGTTGCAGGGTATATATATAGCACTGCACATTTTATCTCAGCTTCTCACATTAGAATTTCAATCAGATTGTTCCAAACTCACAGAACAGACCTGAAAGCATCAAACAACTGCTGCTTAATCCTAACTATAACAAAAGAGCTCTTTCAAGGTCAGAGTTATGCTGGTACCACATCCATCTTACCTCGCCGCACCCCTGTGCAGCTCATAACCAAGCTAAGTTTTATTTTGTTCTGAGCTGTACCGATAAAGGCAGTGTCTCAAGATCTGACACTACAAAGTAATGCTGTTGCAGTCATTCCATGTTCCTTCAAGGAAAAAAAAAACCCAAACTACAGGGGTAGAGTTAAATAAAGAGAACAAGTGAAAAACCAGAGTAACATTCCCTTAAAGGGACAAGTAGAAAAGAAAACGTGCTTTAAGAGATTTCACTGCTTTCAGTGCTAGCTCCCATTTCCTGTCCAGCAAGGACTGACACCCAGAGTAAAGTAAGGCCAGTATGAAAACCTCATCTGGACACTCAGACAAAGTCAGGCCACAAGAAACTCTGTTAACATAGCATGCCTACTGCAGATCTTCTCTCTGTCTATTTGGACCAGCCAGCATCCCTTCTCTTCCCTTTCTTGGCTACTCATCTCCCTCTGTTTTAGAACTGCACCAACTACTTCAAATCTTGGGCAAAAAAATAAATAGCTTGGACTATTTCCAGCAGAATCCCAAGAAAGAAGTTTGGCCTGAAAACATACTTATTAGTAAGCATCCCTCAGACATGCATCTAGTAAACACAATCTTGGGTCCTTTCTGTCTTCCCCTGGCACAATAGAAAAGCAAATTCTACCCGATATATTCAATTCCATGCAGAGAGAACATTATTGGGTTGCCATTAGATTACTGTATGTACTTCAAGACTACCTGAAGTCTCCAAATGAGGCACTTTAAAAAAAAATGCTAAAAAAAAATAAAAATCAAAGGTCTATATGAAATCAAGGTGGTCCCCCAGTCCAGTAAGACCAAAAAATCTTCAGTAGTGAAAACAGTAGCTCAAAAAGTCCCCGAAATGCAGATCCTTAAATGGCAAGAGATAATACATTAGAAATCTGTCAGTACATCTGCTGTGGGCTGCTGTCAAGGACAGGATAGAGGGTTAGTAGAATCTTTGCTCACAGCTAATCAGTTCCAGCATGTTTACCCTCAAAACCCATGGTGTCACATGCTGCATTATTGGCTCTTGTGCTATGCTACACATGGGCTTTGGGTATGCCTGCTCACCACAGAAACGTGAGAAAATGTCTGCTGTCATTATCAACTCTGCCTTTTTTCTTCAGCACATACCACAGGTGGGACACCATCTTCTAACTCATGTACTGGCTTCTGCATCTCTCTCAAAACACAAAACCACACAGAGGCTCAAGTGACCCACTGTCTGAAGTTGTATCACGTCCCACCAGGCAGGCAAACCAGGGAGATTCAGACTAGGGCCCCTTGCTTTCTAAAATTCTCAGAGAGGAGTTTAGGTGCAGCTGGATCCAATCCGTCTGTGGGAACTGTCTGTCCTGTCCCAGCAGATGGGTACATGTAGAGTTAACCTTTTCTACCTGCCCCAGGGGCTAAATAAAACCTCTCTTAACTAATACATTTTAACAACCACACCAAGGAGATGAGCTTCAATGATCCTCTGCCCGCAACTCAGGAGTAACAACAATTACCCAAGAGGTCCAAGCAAAGCACAACTTTACTTAAAAGCAAGTATGATTATAAAGCTTGCAAACAAAACCACACCACACTGTATATTCAGAGCAATGGATTACAATTAGTAGAACTTAGCAAAATTGGAAACACTGTTACTATTTGTGCAAAGAGTAAGGTTAGAAGTTGAGAGAGAGATTGAGAAAGAGAAAATAAGACGACAGCACCACCCCAGGATCCAGCCTATATTGTCATAAAGTTGTAGTCCTTGGATGGTAGGCATGTGCAGATGTCCAAATCTGCATCTTTTATGCTCCCTGTCCCCACCCATCAGGGAGGCCAAGCATATCTTGCACAGACTCAGTGTTCAGTTGTAGAGTGTTCTGGAAATGAGTTGGTGGAGAATGGGGGTCCCAGGTGGTCATTTGACCCCTTCCCCTGACTGGACTGGTGGAGCAATGACTCCGTGCAATGGCCTTACACAGGGTTTTAGGAAGAAGGCACTCTGCCTCCACAGGGCCCTGCTCACTTGTGTGTCACTGTTCCTTATCAGATATGGGCAGGATCCTGTTCATCAGGGTGGCTACTGACTGAGTGTCTGCCTTTGCAAGGACAGTGTCCAGATGGTTTATCGAATTAAGACCCTGCCTAAGCATAATGTCCGGTTTCTCAGAGCGGCTGCTTTGAGATCAAGACACTACAGACCCTTTGCAGTCTTTGAAGGACAGGGGCTCTAGTCCACCACCCCATGGATGCTTGAAGGATCGAGCCCCTTGTGAGGCAAGAGGCAGTCCACAAAATGAACCCTGCAGTTTCTCTTATCTTCCAAGACAGATTGAGACAAACTGCACGTTCCA
Organism: Hypotaenidia okinawae; assembly: GCA_027925045.1. Classification (NCBI taxonomy): domain Eukaryota; kingdom Metazoa; phylum Chordata; class Aves; order Gruiformes; family Rallidae; genus Hypotaenidia; species Hypotaenidia okinawae. Next base: position 47,945,840 of record BSDF01000002.1, on the reverse strand, counting down.
GCTCCTGCAAATTGGTATTTGGAGCAATACAGGCGGCTGTTCTGCACTCCCCTCCAGCGCTGAGGCTAGTGAGACCTTTCAAACAGTACAATTCTATGGGGAAGGGCAGGTGTGGTCTGCGTTCTCTGCAAAAGTATACCTCAGGGCATGACCCCAGTGGGTTTCTTCCCCTGCTAGTAACTCTAATAACTGAGAGCAACAGCAGATAAACCACTGTTTCCAGTCTTTCCTGACTGCAACCTGTAAACAAGGGTTTACAGGCAGCCTATAGAAGGTTACCCACAAGTGTTGCATGGGTGACCTTCGAGAATAGTATTCCATCATCAGCAACAACCCTTCCTCCCAGCCTGACTGCTTTCTGGGACAAGCTCACAGAACCACAGAAATGTAGGTGTTTGAAGGGACCTCAAGAGATCATTGAGTCCGACCCCCCTGCCAAAGCAGGTTCCAATGAATGATGAATCCATCCCAATCCAAAATTGAAAAAAAACCAAACCCAAACAATGACACACACTTACTTATTTTCTCCTGGCTATATGTTAACCCACTGGTGATATCCCACCTGCAGATAGCATGAAGTTAAAGGCACAGCACTTCAGATTTTTTTTTTCTTTAAACAAACAAAAAACCCCAAACAAAAATCCCCCATTGCAAGTTGTCTCTTTCCAAAACAAAGGCAATGCTACCTTGAAAAGAGCACTGTAAAGCTCAGTTCATTTAGTCTCCCGATGCATGATAAACATGAATATACTCTCAGTGTCTAGGTTGGATACATAGAACATGAAACAAAACAGTAGAATTTTGAAAAGGCTTTTTTTCCAAATGAACAACTCTGTATAGTTGCAAGTCACTGTGGTTTATGTGGTTTATACTGGAAACTGGTCTTCTCTGCTCAGAAGCAATGCAAATACTTTTTTTTTTATTATTATTCTGAAATATAAATAAGATTTTAAAGACAATATATTTTACAGAACAGAATTTCTGGAAAGCATTTGAACAATAGTTAAACAATATTTTGTATCAACATAAAATACGCATTAAACTGCAATATTACAACATAGTTTGCAAACCAAGCCATTGGATATTTAGATGGCCCTAGATCCTCTTTATTGCAGACTTACATAGAAACTGATGTAAAACAATGACTGAAACCAGCATTCACTCTCACTTTCTTTAGAAAAAAGAACAAACATATGCCAGATATAGCTAGGCAATTCCAGTTTGTTTTCTTTTATGTAAGCTGGTATCTATGAAGTACTGAGGAGTCCTACAGACACAGGCCATTTCACACTCAGGCCAATCAAACCTGTCATAAAAAGACTAAATCTTTCCTTATCTTTTTCCCACCCCTTTGCTATTTTGATATTAAATAATAGTGACTCGGCCAGAGAGTTATTTCTTAGCTCCTATTAGAAGCTAAGGGTGAATGACAAGTGTGGTCTGCAAGATGATTTTAATGGTGACAGCTGGTCTGATGGCAGCACAAGAACTGGAACTACTCCTCTGTGCTGCGATACAGCAGGTGGAGGGAGATGATGGAGAGGTGTGGAGTTACTAGATTTGATGCTGACTGTGCAAATGGCCCCAAATTATTTTGTGTTGGTCTCCTGAGCGCGTGGCTGGGAACAGAAGTGTCTTCTCTTTATGCAAAGGTTAGCTATCCCCACTGGATGGAAAAGAAACCCCACACAGCACCCTGAACAAAACCCAAACCCCTCTGCATGAAGCAGTGTTTACTCACAGATCTGTCACACTTTGACCCAGAGGCTCTCCCTCCGCCTGACTCTCATTGTGGAGAGAGTCTGATTCCTGTACTTGGCACAGCTCCTCATCAGTGATTATATCAAATGCTGCATCATCTGGTGGTTTAGAAGCTTCACTTGACACTGTGCCATAAAAGGACAGGAAAAGAAACATTAGCAACATTAGCTGGTTGTTTGGAAAACAAATAAGCAAGACCCTTAAGGGGGAAGACTGGGCCATTCCTATGGGCCATTCCTCTACCCCTACAGAGGCATTAGGCAACTACTAGAACCAACCGAAAACCTCAGGCTGACAGACACTCACTTGCTACACATGCAAATATCTGTAACACCAATCAAAGTCAAAGGTGGGGCCAATCCCACCCTGAAAACATGTCATGAAGTGCAGGTCCTTGGAGCAGAAGGTAACCATATCATTTCCCAGAGAATGCCTAGGAATCCTACTTATTTCTCCACAGCAAGCAAACAATATACTAACCAAAAGCTCTCTCAGATGGTAATACAGGTGATTCTAATGATGCTGGTGATCCTTCTTGGTTGGCACTGGATCCAGAGTCATCTGTATTGTCCACAGTGACTCTAGGCTTATTAAAGCAAGCTCTGCAGCAACGCTCCTTTTTGCCTCCAGGCTTTGTCACCATGTAGTTATTGCAGCAGTAGTAGCAGAAAATGCGACCACACATTCTAGAAAAGATTTGAAACCAATGAAATGCACAGTTATACTTTGCTACCTTAATAAGTAGGGACAACAGAAAAAAACCCATAAAAATAATTAAAAAATATTTAACTACATAAAGCAATACTCCAAAATATGCAATACAAATAAATAATACATATTAAGTACATATGAAGCAAAGGTACTTAATAATATCTTGGACTAAAATTCTATTTAACTGTAAGGACATTAAGAACATGTCTGTGTATCTTCACTTAGTAATCACCCTACTCATTTTCAGACACGAAAGAAGAAACGCTATAGGATACATACATGTACATTCATCCCTCCCACCCTCTCTCTGCTCTGGAGTTTCTCAGTATTAAACCTGTCAACTACTTTTTAATGAATATACACCCACCCATACCCTGGGCTGCATCAAAAGAAGTGTGGCCAGCAGGTCAAGGGAGATGATTCTGCCCCTCTGCTCTGCTCTGGTGAGACCCCATCCAGAGTACTGTGTCCAGCTCTGGGGTCCCCACCATAAGGAGAGCACGGACCTGTTGGAACGAGTCCAGAGGGGGCCACCAAGCTGGAGCACCTCTCCTATGAAGACAGGCTGAGAGAGTTGGGCTTGTTCAGCCTGGAGAAGACTCTGGGGAGACCTTGTAGCAGCCTTCCAGTACCTAAAGGGGGCCTACAAGAAAGCTGGGGAGGGACATTTTAGAAGGGCATGGAGTGACAGGACAAGGGATAATGGCTTTAAACTAAAAGAGGGTAGACTTAGATTAGATATTAGGAAGAAATTCTTCCCTGTGAGGGTGGTGAGGCACTGGCACAGGCTGCCTGGAGAAGCTGTGGCTGCCCCTGGATCCCTGGGCACTGAAATATATTTAAATATATCTAGACTAACCAATAACATCAAATAAGCTAACTGTATAGGAGATAATTGAATATTAACCATTTTAAAAAAAAAGAACTTATTCTGCAATCTGTAGTTATCTCTGAACATTTCTATTGTTAGTAACCAAATTTATAACTGCACAACATGTTGGATTTCTTTGGAATACTTCTATCACAATCAAATCATCTTAGTGAATAAAGAAAAACGCTATGTAGGGTGCAATTGTCTTTGTTTCCAGAAATGAGAAACTGACAGGCTCCCCAAGTCAGAGTTGCATCCAGATCTCTGCCTTAGCAGATGTCAAGGGACCTTCCCATTAATGTTTCTTATCCCCTAGTGAGATCGTGTCTTCTTTCAGCTTCTACAACACCCTTGACAAATTATTTTGATCAACAAACTATGAACATTAAGAAGTATATCATGATCTAAATGATGATGCCTTTGAACAGTGTAATAGGGTTCAACAAACTGACCTGCAGTGGTGTCGGCGCACCATCCACGAGAACTCTCTCTGGCAGTCCAGACAGTGATTTACTTCTGTGTCCCCTAGCCACCTTTGCTCTGCACTAAGCTTCTGCTGGAACTCCAGAGCATCTGATTTTTGCCACAGAGCATCCTTATCTCTGCAGAGACACAGTTAAAAGAAAGAAAAAACACTTAGAAAGTATCAGTGCTGGTCTAGTGTTAACCAACTTCAGTTTGAGTGCTGGTAAAAGCTTTGTGGTAAAATTTGTTCTGCTGTAATTTCTGAGCAGCTTTCAGGAATAAAGATAGATCAAGAAACCTACCAAAGCTCTTGGGAAGGGGTGAGGGGGAGAAGAACACATACCATACAGAGAACTACTTATTTTTGCAAAACAGACAACAAATTAAGGAGGAAATAATATTGGGTGATATATTTTTGACTGCAGTATGGAAATGAACAATTTCTACTTGTGATGAACTTGGCCATCTCTTATATGTTCAATTCAGGAATACACGACTGAATCACCTAGGCAATATCACTTAACATCCTAAGATAGGATTTTAATTTCTGCCTGCTATTCATCTTGATGCCAACCTGATAAGTTCTATCAAGCGTTCTTCAAGGAACTGTTTTGTTCTTGTCAGGTCATCCAGTTCAGCAAATAACTTCTGGTCACTGCTGTCTTTGTCTGCTGCCACCTTGCTGAGCTTCTCACTGTAATCCAGGACCTTATCTTTTGCTTCATCAGCTTCTTTCTGGATTCTGATCAAAGATAATTAAGAACTGTTTTTAGCTCATGTGCATTCAAGTCTTCCCCATGGAAGAACGGGGTCTTCCACCCTGATAAACACGTGGTTTCAACGGGATTGTTCTCAATGTGCAAATTTCCAATAGCTAGATAGAATCTCTCTGCATCACTGAAAGTGCACACAGATCTGTTACCTGGTGAACACAAGTCAGCAACTAGCAATTCCTGGATACCCTGCTTACCTCAAAGCTTAGGATGGCTACCACACTAGGAAGCTAAGATCAGCAGCAGCTGAAAACTGAGCTAAGTGGGGAAAATCCTGTAGCCACAGGTTACCCCATTTGCAGGCTGCACATAAAGGGGCCACTTAACACCTATTCCTCCATAGCCTTCATGTTCACAGAAGGGAAGGAAACCAGCCTTGCACTGTATTTTTCTAACACAGATTCAATTCAAAACCCAAAGGTTAATAGAATCACAGACTGGTTTGGGTTGGAGAGGACCTTAAATCATCTAGTTCCAACCTCCTGCCATGGGCAGAGACACCCTCCACAAAAACAGGTTGCCCAAAGCCCCATCCAACCTGGCCTTGGATGCTTCCAGGTTAAGAGACTGTGCAGTCAATGGAAAGAAGTGTCCCCAGGAAGCTTCCAAGAGTTTAAGTCTTGGCTTAACAGAATGGCAATTTCAGCACTGTGAGTCGTAGCAACAGATCAAACATTCTACAGTGACACAACACAAAGGGCTGAGCTGGTCTGAACTCAGTCAATTCAAACATTTTGATGGGATTGTGTGCTGACAGATCAAGAGCCACCAGTCTTCCCATAAAGACAGATAATATCAGCACAAAAATGTAAAAATACATTGGCCTTGGTTAATGCATGGGCTCTCTGTGCCTCATGAAGATCTAGTTTGGACTGCCAGATAATCCAGACCACACAGGTCCACATTACAGACCTTGGAAACATAGCCTGCATCAGATAATCAAAGCTGATAAAACCTGATAAAAACATGCAGGATCAGGTTCTATTCAAATAATTCTTGAAGATTCCTCAAAACTTCATGAACAGAAGAGAAAAGAATGTCAAAAAGCAAAATGTTTCCATTCCTTATGGGGGAAAAAAAGAGGCAATATTGGTGTTTTGATTTGGTGATTAACCCATAAAGCAAAATCAGGTTATAAAATGTCTTGCAGATTCATAAAGGAAGACATGCAATGACTTTACATCATCAACTAAATTAACAACACAATAAAACCTAAATCTTGCATTCACGTGTGCTGTGTAATTTACTTATTTTTCATCTGAAATGTCAGCCTGCTCTTCTCCATCAATGCTCACTTGCTCTTTGCCCTGTATAAGACCCATGGTGTATTTTACTTCATAAACCACAGCTTTTTCAATGAGTTGGTTATTGGTCCCCTGCTTGGTCTGCAAAAACTGCTTGTGAACAGAACCCAAACTCCTACCTTTCCAAGAGTTCTCTCAGAGATGTCACCTCTTCTTCCTTCTGCAGCCGAGCAGATTCTGATTCAGACAGCTGGTCTCTTGTTTCATCCAGCTTTCTAGACAAACTCGTGTTTGCAGCCTAGTGAAATAAATTAACTGTATTTCCTTACACATAAACCAAACACTTAATCAAACACTGGACAATCGCCAAGACACCTAAACAATGCTTTAAAAGAATCAAAGCCAAGCCACCAATTAAGATATTATTGTATAAGCAGACACTAATTAGTTGTGTACTAGTGATTGATTACTTCTGTCACACTGAATAAGGGATAGACTCTAAAGTACAATAGTATTAAGCCTGTTCATGTCAGTCGAGCTTTTGCCTCCTTATCAGGGAGGATCTCTCCAAGACAATGGCAAAAGAATATGCCCTAGAAGTTTTTTTACCACCTAGAAGTTCCAAAATAAAAAAAAAAAAAAAAAAGAAAATGCTGTTTATAAAATCTATATGGAACATGAAGGACGATAGAATCAAAAACTACTTTCTTGGCTGGTCTCTCAGGAGAAGTCTGACAAACTTGGAAGTCCTTAGGGAACATACCTAACCATACCTAAAAGTGTACGTACTTCTGCTAGCAGGCAGGGCTAGGTTCAATAAGCGTAACTTTCTTCTTCCTGGACTCCTTACACCTCAGTATGAGCCCCCTAACCCATCTGCTAAATAAATGCCTTGCAAAAATCCTTTTTTTTTTCCAGATAGATTATTCCTCAGCCAGATCTTGCAGCCTACAAACAGCTGGATCCACACACGTGGCTGTGTGCAGTGGGCATGCAGGGCCCAAGACAGACATCTTTTAAACCTGCACCCCCATTTACGAAGCGCACGTCTTACCTAAAACCTGACCAGTTTTCAAAGCAGGACAAATCCTAAATGCCGCTCTGCTTTTCGTCATCTCTGTTTCAGTGGCTCATTTTCAGCTGCTGAATATTATGTCTGCAGCACCTCTATTTATTCAGGGGCATCCTCAGACTCACAGCCAGTCATCAGAAATGCTGACTGCCTTCTCAATTATAACACTAATGCCCGCTGACACAAACACCTCTGTCTTTTAATGAGATCAAGCACCTACTTGTAACTCTGCAATCTCTTCCTCTGCAGCACGCTGTTGTCGCTTCTGCTCCTCAAGTTGCTCTCTTACCTTCCCACACTCTTCACTGACAGCCTAGCAGAGAGATTGAGCCAGGAGTTAGCATTCCTCTCGCAGCCATCCCTTCATCTACAAAACTCCCATTGCGAATCACAAGGGCTCTCACTACCAGGTATGGGATAAATGCAGCACCACTGTCAGGCTCTGGGAAGTCAGCTAAAAAGCCACCCAGATCATGGATCCAAGGAAACTCCCCTCTGTGGTGGCAGACCAGCTCTGTTTTACTGTTACTTGCTATGGGCTATTGCAGTTCTCATGAAAAAGAAGGCCCAAGTTGTGAAATGCTTTGGCTCAAAGGATTGAGATAGCCCAAACCACACTGAGGTTTAAGAAGCCTTTACAAAAACAAAACATAAGTGAATGTATGCTATTTTCTCAAACTCATGGCATTTCTGGATACCACCAGTGGCATAAGCCTCTGATCAACTGCCAGTCTCAGACATGATCTCAGAAACACAAAACATCAGCCTTTAGGTGCGTTGTTTCATACATACAGGGCTGGCTCATGTTTTTCTGGAAGCAAAACTTTGATCTTCTCAGCTGCTACCTTGAGCAGTCAAAAGCAAAAAAAACCATGAGGGAATTAAGTGCAGAAATATCTGGTCTCAGTCTGAGTTTGCTTTCATCAAAATCAGTTTTAAGGAGAAGTAGTGTTATGGGTATGGGGAACAGGTCTTGGAACATTCCTGCTAAAACAGAAAAAAAAAAAATCACAGCTGTGACCAGAAGTTACAGAAGATCCCACATAAGAAACCATCACCCTCTCCATTGCTGACTGGCTTCTCTGTATCATGTGGCTTCTCCACGTGCTCAGATGGTCACACCATACATCTCCAAAAATATCTGGAGAGTTATTATGCCTCAAATAGACCAAGGCCATGAGTGTAGAGACATTTTCAGATTCCCAGTCTAAGGCAAGTTGTGTGATAGTCACAGAGCCTGACCATGCAAGCCTCAGGATTTCACCCAGGAATTGCTGCAGCAGCTGGTACAGCAGAGGAAAGCCTGCACAGCTCCCTCACCTATAATAATCACATTCATTTACCTTGAATTTTGTCTGATAATTTAGAATCTCTGTGCTCATTTGAAATTTTAGTGCAGATAGCTCTTCTTGGCTGGTCTCCTGGAAACTCTTTGCCTGTTTTTTTACTGTCTCCAGCTGCAACTGCAGACTTGGGACAGATGCAGCACATATTTGAGCCTCCTCTAATTTCTCCTGCAAGCTCTTGTTCTCCTGTCTGAGATCAGAGATGTCAAGCTTCAGCTTCTCCTGTTGCTCTGCTGCCTGTTCTTCCACTTCTTTGAGCCTTTCTGTGGCCTGGGCTAACCTCTCTTCTCCATCCACCTTTTCAGAGGTCAAGGCACAAATCTGAATACCAAGTTCAGCCATATCTGTGTTGGTCCTGTGGAGGAGATCTTTGTTTTCTTCATTTTCCATTCTAGCAACTTCCAAGTACTGCTTAACCTTGGATAGCTCTTCCTTCAGGTTCAGCAAATTATTTTCCAGCTCAGCTTTTTGACGGGCTGCTGCCTCCCACTCTTTTTTCAGCACTTCTTCTTTCTCCTTACATTGTACTAGTTCTTGCACATGGTTTCTGTTGAGTAATTCACTTTGCTCTTTCAGCTGCTGGACAAGTGCCTTCTGCTCACCCAAGACAGTCTCTGTGATTGCCAGCTCACCTCTCATCTGCTCTCTCTTATCAGTGGTCTGCTGAAGCTTGACCCGCAGGTGAAGAACTTCTGCCTGCAGCCTAGACACTTCACCTCGGTTGACCTCCAACTGCTTTTCACTCATGGTCAGTCTAGAGGCCAGCTCTTTTGCCTCTTTCTCCAGAGAAGCTGCCTGCTGGAGTTGGTGTTCTTCCACTGATTCCTTTTCTGATGTGAGGGATTCAATGAGCTTTGTCTGATGAAGGCATGTCTTTTCAACACTGAGCTTTTCTATCTCAAGAGTCTCTGCTTTCTTCCTATGTCTTTCAGCCTCTGCTCTCAGCTGCTCAAATTGGCTCTTCATGCTTTGTAGTTCTATTTCCTTCTCGGCGAGCTGTGACTGGAGAGACTCTTTGCTTTCCTTCAAGGTGCCCAAGTTTTTTTCCATTTGTAAACTGTGCTGTTTGGCACTCTTCAGCTGTCCTTCAAGTGAGGCATAAGACTCCTTGGTGGTCTCTTCTCTTTGCTTTAGTTCTTCATAGTCCGCATGCAGAGCCTGTAATCTCTCCTCCAGAGTTTGGCTTTGCCTCCTGGCATTCTGCAAGTCTTCATCCAGCTGTTTGTTTTCACCCCGGAGCTTCTTCTCTTTTTCATCAACTGACACCAGGGCATCATCTATCTCACTCTGAAGCTGTTTCTCAGAGGCTCTCAGCCTGGACACCTCGGCTTCCAAGGAAGTTTTACAAGCTTCCAAACTATTCAGCTTCTCTTCCATCTTCTTCTTGGACTGATGCAAATTTGCATTCTCTGCTTTCAGCTTCATGCTCTCTTCACCCATTTCGCTCACAGCAGAGTTTTGCTGCTCCATCTGCTCCTCCAGCTCCTTGACTTTCTGGCCGAGATGCTCTTTCTCGGACAAGAGTTTCTGGTTCTGCTCCTCAAGGCTATGCACAGTCTGACTCACCTTTGTTAAGCGATCCTCCTGTAGTTCAAGTTGCTCTGCTTGTGACTGGGCTTCCTGCTTCAGTGCTCTTTCCCTCCTACCATACTCCTCCTCAAGTCTGTCTTTTTCTTTCCTTGCTTCCTCGAGATTTTTTTCCAGCAACCCCACCTGAGCCAGAGACCCAGTTACCTGGGTCTGGAGCTCAGTCATCTCTTTTCCTTTCAGGGTCAGGGCCTCCTGAAGTGCATCCCTCTCCTTTGCCATGGTTTCCAGGCTCCCAAGCAGCTTTTCACTCTCTTCTTTGGAGTCAGCAGTGAGGCGATGGTATCCGGATTCCAGTTCCTTCCGTGCATCTTCTTTCAGCTGCAGCTCCTCCCTTGCTGCTTTCAGCTGAGACACATGTTCTTCATTGAGTCTCTGCATATCTGCCTTTTCCTTCTCTGTCTCCTGAAGCTTCTCTAACAGGGCCTGTATCTGTAGGGCAGAGTCACAGTGTGCTGTAGCTTGCTGTCCCTTTTCCTCTAAGGCAGAATCAACTTTTGCAAGGAGATTGAGGTTCTTCTGTTCTGTGGAACTCAGCTTGGCTTTGAGCTCATCAATGCAAAGATCTTTTATAGCAACCAAAGCCCTAGAGGCCTCCAGCTCCTGATTCAATACCTGTAGTTTTGAGGCACAGTCTTCCTTGCTGGTCACCAGCTGCTCCAGCTTTGTTGAATATTCCTTCTGCTGCTCCACTGCATTCAGTTCCAGAGAATGCAGACACTTCTGCAGGTCATGAACAGTGCTCTGAGTGGACTGTGAGACCTCACACTGCTTCTGTAACTCTGTGATCATTTTCATCAACCGTGAATTTTCCTCAGTGTAGTTATTGCTCCTCTCCTTTTCCACCTGTACTTGTTCTTTCTGAAGGCTGACAGCTGCTTGGAGCTCCTGGTTTTCCTTTTCTAGTTGGTGAATACGATCTTGAAGCTCCCTCTGCCTCAGTTCCGCCTGGTCGAGTTCTACACGCATCTCTTCAAAGCCCTCAAAGTGTTCAACGTTTAGTGAGTTATTTGCATCAGGGCTGGAGGGAAACTCTTGGGCCTAAATGAACAGAAGGGGAAAACCAAAAAGTTTAGGCAGTATTAAACATGTATTTAAATGGTGTGCTCGAACGAGAGCAAGTTCAGGCCCTTAACACACAGTGACGTTGTGTATTGCACTTACTGTACTACAAGATACAGGAAATGGGGCCTGTTCTCACAAAAGATTAAACAAAAGCACACTTATTTGCAGGCAGAATTCTGAATATATTTTCATTTTCTTCTACAAGATTTGTATGTTCAGTTGAATCAGCCACTGGACAATTCCCTTGGCTTTTAATTAAGAACTCCTTTTGCAGTTTACCATCATAAGAATCACAATCACCCTGAAATTACTGAGCTCTCTGGAACTATGCCATTAATCAGAGATCTACCACGCCAGATGAATATTTATTTGTAATTTGCTTACCTGCAAATAATTGCTAACTAAACTGCTCATGCTGGAACTGCGACTTGGGGGCTTCCATAAATATGCTGAAGATCCAAGAGAGGAGAGGGTCCTCCTGTTGACAGAGAAACAATACGTAAAAGAAGTCTAAGCATATACATACATGTCTTTCTACTCTTACATGTAAGATTTATCTATTTGTAACTACCACATATGGGAGGATTTAACTGCACTTGCTGTCTGGGACAACAACCACAGAAGTTGATGGAAAACAAAATAGGGATATCAAAGTAGCTGTAAAGATTATGGGGTTGGTAGCCCTGACTTCCCACATCCACAAGAACCAACGTAGATTTGCTCCACAAAATTGTATTGCTGTGTGATGGCAGCTCAACCAGACAGTGGTAGCATGCAGTCCTGGGAAACTCCCACTGATAGAAATGGATCTGGATCAGACCCAGTAGCTTTTGTTATTCCACTCTTTGAGGTCGGGTCAGGCTGTAGTGACCACATACTGTCATCTCTACCATTACTGCAAGTGAAACACCCTGCTTGGCTGTTCAGTGACTACAGGACTCAGCTCTTTAAACAGACGGAGTTGAAAACATTTCTTTTTGTGCTGTGAAGATGAGAACAGCTTGGGATTTGGCCTTAAACTGCAGTTACTGGAAGTACTCCATCACAGAACATCAACTCCAGCCTCTTGTACATGGGACATTGAAGAGAAAAAGGATCCATTTGGTCACAAGGCTAATTACAGGGAGAAAGTGTATACCTGCTCCAACACAAGTATTCCTGCCTTCAAAAGCAGAAGCTTTTACAGATTCTGTAACAAGCAGGCATTTTTTGGCCCTGTTAATCAAAATGACAGACTGGTTCTATCTTACCTGGCAAATGCTGGCCAAGCAGCATCTAAATCGTAGCCTCTTGATGCCAAGTCAAACTGAATGTCAGTGAGCTCATAGAGTTGACCCACAATTTCAGAACTCAGTTTGGAATTCAGAAATGGACTTCTTGCATAGTACCAGTCACTTGAAAACATAACAAAGAAAAAAATAGCAACAGTCATTCATAAGTCAAAAAAGGAATCAGCAGATTCACTTGCAAAAAAACCCCAAGCCCAAAAGATTGTTATTCAGCCCCCCTTCAGAAAAATTACGACACACTATTCTAAATGCAAACTGAAAAACAACCAGACCCACCAACATCCCATCCCTTTGATATGAATGAAATTAAACCACTTCCATGAATTCCATGCAGAAAGCTCTAGAGAACCCCCTGCACAAAGTGTTGTTTTGCTCTAGTGCCTGGGCAAAACATGCACAAGATGAAACATTTGCTGTGCACTGGATACATCAAAAATGAGGGGCAGAAAGTGGCAGCCAGTTAAATAGACTCTGCAAACAGTTGGCTTTTAGGAAAAGCCCTACCAGTGCCTCTCCAACCAACTACAAACTATCTTTGGTGTTCCTTAGCCATGGGCAAGCTGTTCCTCTGTGTGACAATCCAGAGAAAAATGCTAACGCTTTCTGGGGCTTCGCACAACACATCCAAATTATTCCTCCCTTATGATGCACTGCACAGAAGATCAAACCCAGAATCTTCAATGCTTATAGAGATGTCTCCCTCGAAACGAACATACAGATGCATCAGCACCACTCACTCCACACACATTTAGCTCTAACAACTTTCAATCTTTACCAGCCTAAGATAGGTACGAACCAGTGACCGAGACCAAAAGGTCTATTATCCTTCCTATCCTATTACCAGCTCTCTAAGCCAACCATTTGGAAGGGTTTCAATTTCTTTCAATAGTTACTAAGTGATGTTGCTTGATCACACTGAGCAAACACCCATTAGTTAACAAGGTACTTTGCTATTTACCTGGTCACCTTGGTGTTCATAAAACACTGCTGCAAGGTGTCTGCCAGCCTTTGGTGAACCAGGGAGTAACGAAGAAATGCTCTTCCTTTTCCAAGTGATGTTCGTAGCTGAAAGGGAGAAATCACAAGAAAATAAAATTCTAAATATAATTTGTAATAATGAAGAGACATGGCCAGGAGTCTACATGCTGACAAAAAAAAATCCCCACAAACCCTCACAATAAGCCACTAGTTGTAAAGGAAGTAGTGAGAACTGACATTGGGATATTCTCTTCTCCCAAGAGTGTCACTGAACGGACTCTTTACTGAATGACAAACTTGTATCTACAGCTGGCTATTGTCAACTTTATAATAATATAAAAGGCAACACAGGACCAATGAATCATCTCATATACTGAGCACATAAGCACAGACTATGCTAAGGACAATCCCAATATAAGGCGAAATCTCAGTGTGCTCAGCAAAGCGACTGCGTAGGTTACTTAAGATATGCCTGGCCACAGCTGGAAGAGCTTTATGGCAGACCAAGTCATAGGACAAAGATCTACACATATAAAAAAATACATCCTCACCAACACAGTAATTCCAGAAGATGCAAAAAGCCTTTCTCAATACTTAGGCATTAAATTGATAAAAATCTAATTCTTGCTTCAGGCCACCACTCTTTGGTCTCTCTCAGACCAAAATTAATGGATCTTTTTATAGACAGGTGTTAAATAAATCAATGTGAGTTACATGACAAAACTCAGCACTACATTTTGTAATAGCTACTATTTGCTCTCCTGCAAAATGGTGAAACACTGCACAGTAGTGTTTAATTTCTCCTTTCCATCTGTTTTGGGTTTTCCTGGCAAGGTGCTGGTAGTGCTGGTGGGGCTGCAGGGGTGGCAGTTCAGACAAAGCCAATGTCAGCTGGCTCAAGGATGGACCAACTGCCAAGGCCAAGCCAATCAGCAACGGCCATAGCGCTTCTGGGATAACATATTTAAGAAGGAAAAAACCCCACACAAGGAGCAGCAAAGGCAACTTGTGATGAACTGGCCCAAACCCCCATTCTTTGTCATCTCCTGTGCCGCTTGCGCGGTGGGGGAGGTAGAGAATTCAGGAATAAAGTTGAGCCCAGGAAGAAGGGAGAGAAGGGGGAGATGTCTAAAGATTTGGTTTTATTTCTCATCATCCTACTCTGTTTTTATTGGGCAAAAAATTAGATGCATTTTAATCCATGTAGAGTCTGTTTTGCCTGTGATGGTAATTGTGGAATGATCTCTCCCTGTCCTTATCTCGACTCCTGAGCCTCTCAATATGTATTTTCTCCCCTGTCCAACTGAAAAGGGGAGCGATAGAACAGCTTTGGTGGGTGTCTGGCCACCAGCCAGGGTCAAACCACCATACCATCAAAGTCAGTAATCAATTTAGGAATGGAAAATGTAAATGATGAGAAGAAATTCTCAATAGTCAGCCACACTCCTAACCAAACTGTGCATCCAATGAACATAACAAATATATTAATAATTTTTAAATGGAGGCTAAGGAAAATATATGAGAGGGGATGAGGCTCAGGTTAGTAGGTCACTGTACATTTTCCTTGAACAGTTAGTATGAAAGAAGGCTCAAAGACCACAGAAGCTTTTTTCCTTAATCAGTGTTCCCACTGCCGTGAAGTGAGAGGAATAAGACTTGTAAAGACGTGTGTTCAGTGTAATCACCTTTTCAGAAGGGAACTACCAGGCTTCCCGGCTCACCCAATGCTCAAGGACAAGTCTCACTATTAAATTAAGAGCAGGGCAGTTTCCAAGGTACTTCTACTTGTTCCTTGCTCCACCTTTCTAGCATATCATGCACCCTAAAATTAGAAGTGCTACAGGCAAAGCAGAAGAGAAGGAATGCTGTTAAATGTTCATCCATTCTTAAAAAGCAACTGTCATTACTCTTTCCTCCTTGTTCCGTCTTTGAAAGTCAACAAGTACCATTCAGCAAGCAGACAAATGACATTTGGAAACCTTTGTGTTCTGCCCAGCCAGGTTCAAAAACTGGCTGCTGATTTCCACCTTAATGAAGAGGAGTAACCAACATGTTTGTCTGTCATCTCCCATTTCATTTCTGGACCTGTGTCTGCTAGCTCAGTTACCTGAAACAGCTGACTGAATATTTCTTTAAGAGTTCATATTCCTAAACCACAAGGTAATCAAGTTAAAAGAAGTATTCCACAAGCTAAATTTCTATGGCTGCATGTAAACTGAAATAGAAAATACCCTTCTTGCAAGCAATAATCTTGGATATCATGCTAACCGTTAAACAGCCAGAGGTTCCAAAGAAGGAGGAAAAAGCAGAGCAGCCTTTACATATGGTCATATGATACCATAGGCAACAGACTGTTGAAAGGTTACAGCACAGTCACCTTTGCAAAGAAATCAGATTCACTATTGCTATTGAGAATTTAGAGGCCACTATCAGCTGTCAGAGGACCTTTTCTGCAGGGGTAGTCACTGCCCTTACTCCTCCAGGTTTCCTGGAAGTAGTGGGAAAGTCAACCCATGGCTCTCCTCTCTTTCCCTTCCCAGTGTTAAAACAAACTGGAGGCTTGTTTGCCCAAGTCGCTGAGAGAAGAAAGTGAGGTAGGGAACACAGAGCCTGCCTCTGCCAGAGCATCAGGGTTCTCTTTCAGATGTCCCAAAACCACATTATCTAAAGCTGCTGTGGAGGAATTGTCAAGAGAACTGCGCTGTAAACGGTAACTTGCCAATACAGTTAACACTGCTCACAGACAAAAGAACTGAGCACCAGGACAATGCTGGTTCACACCACCACCTCTTTTACAAGGGAAGCTTTTCTTCAAACGATTCTATAGGCTCAGACAGGATCAGCACAGAGAGCTTCTCACAGCACTTATTTCAGACACTGGTTGAGGTGAAGGAATAACATGGCTGTTAAGATTAAGCTTTTATTGCTATATCTAGTAAAAATATAGCTTTTTGTCCTGTTCATGCCACCTCACCCCAAGGAACAAAGCTGAGACAGAAGATTAAATGCTGCTCTCAGTCAGTTCTTTTCAACTCTACCGGTGAGGTGAAAAAAGTCTTAGGAAAGTCAAATATGGTGATACTTTCCTCTTACACTTGGAGGCAAGTCCTGCTGTAAGCTGTGCCAAAGATGGCAGGTTCTACCCTTAACTTTTCATTCCTTTTCAGAAAAAATGGCACTAAGTTTACAAAAAGGCAAGGCACAACCACAGACAATGAGGACCATTTGCTCATGTAAATGTTCTTCAAAGCAAGTAAGAGTCAACCTATCCAATCCTGTACAATTTATTGTCCCAGTAAAAAGAATGACCTTGTATTTTTGTACTTTACATGAGAATTAAAAATAAAAATTCCCAACATTTTTTTTTCTCCCCTGTATGTTAGCAGTGTATTTTCTTTTTGGTTTCCCTTGCTGTCTGAAAAGACACACCAAAACATAAACCATGTATTATGATGCTTAAGTGATATACTTACTTCTGTAATAGACTTGACAAAGCGGATTCCATCATTAGCTCCTTTGACTTTTGCCAGACAGTCACAGAAATAATCCCAGTAATCTTTTCTGTTCCCCAGCAATGTGCTCTTCTCTTTCTGGTCAAACTTAAACAAGGAAAACAAAATGCAATGAGCACAACTTAAGTATAAATACACTTGCATATGACTTTAATATAAATACTCTCACATATAACCTAAATATAAATATACTTCTATATAACTACTTGCAATTCCATTCCTCTCCCAGCAACTTGTGCTTTCATGGCTAAATGTATTCACAAAGGAAAGAGATGTTGTACTGCACTGATGCAATCCAGCAGTTACAAACAGTAACAGATAATAATGTTCAGGGTCCCATTAAAATACAGACACCCATTCAAAACTGCTGAAATAAAGATTTGCAGCAGATTCAGCAGCTGTTCAAGAGCAATGAATTAAAAGCCAGCTGCTGAGACCTGCAATCAAGTGTGGCACATGTATGTACCAGAAAAACCTGCTCTAGCAAAATCACCTACACAATGCAGCTTGGACCACTCAAATACCAAAGGATCCTTCAGCTGAAGCCTCTGCAACCCAATTAAAACTCCCTTGCCTAGATTAAGATTAGATTAGCATGTCTTCGTTGCAGTCAGTGACACGATTACAGTATGTGTAGACAGAAGACTATGCAAACTGAATTTCAGTTTGCCCAGCAGTTTGGCCTTTTACTTAAATTTTTGAGTATGGACAAAAAGCAGCATTCCAGATTAAAAAAGAAAAATCAGCCTTTTGCATTAAGCCTTACATACAATAAAAATTAATTTCCAAAGTTAAATTGTTAAAAATTCAGTAAATTACTCACACCACTATACTGCATCATGAACAGCTTACTACTATTTATTTTGCATTAAAATGTTGTCAAGATCCCATTACCAGAGTTTTTCTGAGCTATTTTAGCAGGACATAGTTTTAAAATCATGCTCAAATCTTCCAGATCAGTTAAAAGAAAGGAGAAAGTCTTACATTCTTAAAAAACCCAACCTGCCAGCACTGTCTTACTGTCTTTGATTACATTTATTCCCTTTCATTTGAAATAAGTACAATAAGCAGCACATATTTCAGTCCACTTACTAAAAAAAAAAAGAGACTCCAATGGATATTTATGACTGCTTCAGTTAAGCCCTACATACTGAAGAGGCAAGAAGAGGAAAAAAAAAGACCTAGCTATGCTGGAGGATTACAAATGACACACATCACATTTTACCTGTAGAAGGTACTCAAGCTTGTAGGAGAATTTTTGCAAGTTGACACTGTCATCTGTGATTGGTTCCCCTCCTTCTTTAAATTCTTTACTTAATTCAGCCACGGCATCTTTAAAACAAGACACCAAAATGGTTAACTCATGCAAGAGATATATAGCACCGCAACCATAAGCAACTAAAGAAATGGAGCTTCCGTCTGGACATCAGGCATGTGTATTTAGTTTATTTCAGTGAAAATGTCTTAATGAAATTGCAAAAAGCCTAGTGACACACTTGCAATTTAAGACCACCTACAAAAAAACTGGAGTTCAAGCGATGTCTTCTTCCTAGAAAGAGCAAAACCTCCTTGTGACACTTAGCAAAAACTGGTGACAGACAGTTGCTAACTGGTTCTTCAGCAGAGGAAAGGGAAATAATTTTTTGCTGCCTCATGTGCACATTAAGGTATTGCCACAGAACAAGCACAATTCTGATTAGAAAGGACAAAGCATGTAATCTGCTAAAGGGGATCAGTAACACGAGAATGGTCGTTCAGTCAGCACATTTATCTTCTCCATGCTTTATTCAGGAAGGTTCAGCTTGTGCTGGTTACAAACACAAAAGGGAAAAATAATTTCCATAAAAATAAAAGTAGAGCAACTCCTCTTCCCTAAAATCTACATCCCCTGTCAGTGATGAAATCTCAAGTCAAAGCAAACTCTGTTGCCTCATTCCAGCCCCAAAAACGTGTACTCAGCATCAGAAATAACCGATTCTGAGCTTGTTCTCCACTTGGTTTTGTCCTTATTTCAGGTGCCTAAGTGCCCCTTAGGTCCCAAGTCCCACTCAATCCCCTTTGCAAAATAAATCTCCTCTTGCTAGTAGGCATGTAGATCTCCTTTTTTCTGGTACAGGAAGATCAAGATTCCCAGCTTTGGTGCATATCATACTTTATATTTACTAAAAATTAAAAGGCAAAATATCTGGATCTTGGTATAGGCCACTGATTAGGACAGAGCAGGAAATCAGTTATGAATCTGCTGCCAATTTTGCTTGCAACAGAGTTGTGGTAAATGAGGTTGGCTACTGCTAGTGGAGGACAAGTTAGGTGCACAGAAAGCATGATGCACTGCAGCCAGAACAGCAGATACAATTCTCCAGTAGTCTTCTTCTGGGTCTCTATTCACAGTTTGATCTCCTGTTGCTTTCTCTTTCCACATTAGCAGCAACTCCACACCAACCTGCCATCAAGGGAGGGTCTAAAAATCAGAATTTCTTCTCTCCCACGGAGTCTTGTAACAGCATAGTTCTATTCATGCCAACACAGCTCACAACACACACCCCACAGACACTCCTTTGGGGTTAAACTTATTTCTCATTTTGTATGTTTAAATGCACAGCATTTAAGAATTCAGGGTCATGCAGAAGGTACAGCACATTTCTCACAAAAACCATCAATCACTTCTCTGCTGAGCACATTGCACACCTTGAACAACAGTGCTACAACTGCTGCACAAAACTGTTACATGACCAAAAACCCAACTCCTACTCTGCTATCTAAAAGATGGAGGACACAGTCAAGCCTACAGAATGAGTCTGTCAGCAGGGCACTGTACCTTGCAAATCTCTGATAATCCGCTGTAGCTGGCTTTCGCCACTAGCTGCTGCCATCATGAAAACCAAAGGAGCTCCCCTTCTGGGCTGTTAACCTTTTCATCCATCTAGATAACACCAGCAGAGTTCATAACCTTGATGACCATTGGGCTGATGAAGATTATTTTTCTCTGGGACACTCGCAATTCTGTAAAAGTGAAAAATAAAAATAATGTCTGTATCATCACAAATGAGCAGAAGAGAGGTGCTTTGGCATTTTAGATCCTGTTTAGTAATGAATTCCCATTGGGCAACTCCATAGGGAGGTTTCCAAGAACCTCCTTTATACCTCCATTTAGATGTCACTCTCCAATTCAGTTACTTCTTCAGTTACATCCTTCAAAACTACTGAGCAAACCTCAGAGAGCAATTACACCACTTAGTCTTACAGTCCAGTTCACTCTGGCATTTCATGCAACTCATCTTGTGACCCTGCGGGAGTTCCGATGACACGGGACTTTCCCTCCCAGAACCCTCTGCCAGATCTGCCCTGCAGGCTCCACAGTAAAAAGGTAAGATGACTTTCCCATTTCAGGGAGACCTTCAAGACACAGACAAGGCACGGGCTAAGGAGTCAAAAGATGTGTGTTTGATTCTCTGGCATTACACCATATTTTAAACTCCTAAGAACTACTACAAGATTTAGTACTAGAGACTGGTTTTAGCACAAGAAGTATCTCTCACCCCCTCCTCAGAACCCCCTGTTCCCAACACATGTAAGAGGATACCACTTTATTTTAAGCTCTGTTACAGCATCGCTGTCTGGATAAACATACCTTGCCCCGCTTCCCTTGCTTAGAACAATGACAAGTGAGTTATATCTAGCCTTCATAGAAAATCCTTCATTAATTAAAATTAATGAATTAGAATTCATTAGAAGCCTGAAGCCTGGCTGAAGTAGGTGTCTGATTGAATCAAACAGATTTGGAAGTGGTCCTGATGTGACCCCATATTCTTTTCTTTTTGAAACAAAATAAATCTTAAGACCATAGAGACAGAAACATGGCAAGTATAAAGAAAAGTCTGAAACTAGGCTTAGTAGCATGTTTCTCTTAGTAACTCTGTTTTGTTCCCTGCTAGTTTCAATTAATGTAATTTGATGGTAGTTGTTACATTATGACACAACTGCTGTGTGGACCATATGCTGTCTGGGAAATGGCCTTGCCCTACAAAACCCCCACAAGCGCATTGCTTCAGGTAGAGAAGGCCAGCACAGAACAGATGACTTTTTGTGGTGGCAAACATAATTTTCTTTACCCTAACTCAACAGTATTATATACCCAAGGTTCCTACCTTGGTTATACTAAATGACGCTGTGAAATACCCCACTTCCTGGCAACCTGTGAAGTCGGGTACTGATGAAATAAACCAAGAATAACAAACCCTGGTCAATGTTTCCTTTTCTAAGCAGGCACAGTAATATCAGCCCTATCTTTTCACTTTGGCAACTGTTATTGAAAGGAGCTATGAGAAGACCTGAATGTGGGCAACAAAAAGCTGAAACGTGTGGCCAAACCAAACACTCTTTATCACACAAAGGGAGAAAAGAGCAAGGGTCAACAAAGGGATCGTGCCCATCTTCCCTAAAGGCTAGAACAAGCACCAATTCAAGGCTGCAGAAGCACAAAGGCTACGCCAAGGCATGCCAGGAAAACAGCAAACAAGCCTGCTGCAGGCATGTGCAGAGACCCTGGAAAAGAAGGCAGCTTGGAGTAAAACCCTTATTTGCAACAACCAGCACTGAGCAGGACATGGGGCATCCTGTGGCAGGCAGACGCAGCACAGGACCTTGTCAGATGCTCATTCCCAGCAGACCACCCAAGGAGATATTTATTGGGGGAGGATTAAGGTGATTTAGAGTTGCCCAGCCTTACTAGCACTGCCTAAGTTAGTGCATCTGCCCAGAAGACACAGATAAAGGACTACTGCAGGCACAACAGTCCAGTGGCACAGTGCAAGGGGACACAGCGTGTTCCCAATGGGTTGATCCCATTGTGCCAAAGAACCTCCAGACATGCATCCTTATTCCTGTCAGGAATTCTGAAGCAGAACACAGGAACCCTGAACAGAGACCACAACTCGGCTGAAGGCATGTAATCCCTCTCCCATTCTCTGTCCGCTCCCAGTCACCACTTTCTTCTGTACAGGGAGCAAGGCCTCACAGCTTCTCCCTTCCCCATGCCAGGGGTATCCCCAGGGGAGAAGGGGTCTTTAGATCTGGGCTATTGCATAAGGAGGATGTGCTGAAACTTCTTCCACCAGCCTTTTGTGCAAAATGGGGAGAAAGGTACTTCTTTCCCCTGTTGTGCTTCTAGAGATGTTCTTAGAAAACACAAGCCATGCCACAAGACCGTGCAGGGCTCTCGCTTCCTATGGCAAAGAAAGCCGACAATGTACCTTAACTTGTTTCCCAAGGTTTTAAAATAGGAAGAGCTGCTGTAAACACCTCATCTGGTCCTTCTTAATCACAGAACATTTCTCCCAGGATTGTTTGGAGCTGTTACCCCAGTATTTTCTATCCTATTACATCTGTAAATATCTGCTATGTGAGAAGAGCATTATACATGCGTCAGGCCCAAGTGACCTGCTTTGGGTCAAAGGCTTTTTAGATGATGCCTGGTTACTTCTTACATAACAGCATTTGACTAAGGCCGAAGGCATTAACTTGCACAAAAGTGCAGTGAGGCGACGCCATCGGTGCAGTTACACTGAGCTCCTGGCACAAAGTACAGCAGAGGAGGCAAGACAGGGCATGTCGTCCCTCCTCTCACTCTTGGGCCGCGCCTGCTGATGTCTGAAGGTGGCTTGCTCCCTCTCTGGCTGGCATTAGTACTAGTTAGTGTGGGGGTGACAATCTTCTTTACGGAGGAGGATATCCTGAAGATTAAAGAAAGAAGCAGAAAGGAAACAGCCCACTTACAGGAAAAGAAAAGATTTACCTGAAGGGAAGTGTGACACACACAAAACAGTACACAAAATATAATTACCATGATTAAATTGGTACGTACAATGACCTACTTTTAATCTAATTTCATTACATTTCTCTTTGCATGACTGTAGGCAGGTCTGGATCTCCAGCAGTTGGTTTTTTTTAAATTCATTGGTCAATTTTGCCCATTCTTGACAGAAGGTAAAAGTCTTCAAAATACTACACTATTTCTGTTACTGCTGAGCAGCGCGTACACAGAACCAAGGCCTTTTATCCCACCCCACCAAAGGGTACACAAGGAGTTGGGAAGAGACACAGCCAGGACAGCTGACCCCAAGTGACCAAAGGGATAGTCCATACCATATGATGTCCAGCTGATAAGGGGCTGGGAGAAGAGGAAGGAGGGGAAGGGTGTTTGGAGTGATGGCATTTATCTTCCCAAGTAAACGCTATTCATGATGGAGCGTTCCTTTCCTGGGGTGGCTGAGCACCCACGGGCCAGTCAGTGGGAAGTGAGGAATTAATTCTATGCCTTGCTTTGCTTGCTTGTGCAGCTTTTGCTTTACCTATAACCATCTTTATCTCAACCCACAAGTTTTTTCAGTTGTACTCTTCCAATTCTCTCCCCCATGCGGCCATGGGGGGGTGAGCATGAAACTGCACAGTGCTCAGTTTGGTGTTGCAGGGGTCGTTTCTGCAAGAAGCAGCCAGAAGCTCTCTGCAGGCCCCAGAGAGCAAATACCAGCTGGCTCGAGGCTGGAGTTGCTGTTGACCAAGGCTGAACCCACCAGTGACAGTCACAGTGCCTCTGTGAATCACATTTAGGAGGAAAAAAAACCCACAAGCAGACACTTTTTGCCACCAGAGAAGGGAGTGAGAAGGTGTAAGAAACTGTAGACACCACGGTCAGTGAAGTGGGGGGCAGGGAAGGAGGTACTCAAAGTGCCAGAGAATGATGCCCCTGCAGCCCCTGGAGAATCCCATGGTGGAGCAGGTGTCCCCCCACAGCCCATGGAAAAGGTCAAGACTCTACCTGCAGCCCGTGGAGAGGCTCCACGCTGGAGCAGGTAGAGACATACAGGAGATGCTGTGGCCCTGGCTGGAGCAAGCCTCTGCCAGCACTTGCAGCCCATGGAGAGAGACAGAGAGAGAGAGAGAGAAAGAGAGAGAGAAAGAGAAAAAGACATCCACACTGGAGCAGGTTTGCTGAGGGGGAAGGCTGGTGACCCCATGGAGGACCAGGCTGGAGCAGTCTGGGCCTGTGAGACTGAGAGGCATTCTATGATTTATGACTGCACCCCACAGCAGTGACACACGCTGGGGCAGCTGGTGAAGAGCTGAAGCCCTGTGGGAAAGGACTCACGTTGGAGATGTTCATAAAGGTCTGTCTCTCGTGGGTGGGACTCCTACAGGAGGGGTAGGGTGTAAGGAATGATCCCCTCCCCCTCCCCACCTGCTAGGAAGGAAAATAACTGGTGAGGAACTTACTGAAACCCCCATTCCCCAATCCCTGCCTCTGCCTGCTCCACAATGGGTGAAGAAGGGAGAGAAATCATGACTAGAGTGAAGTCCGCTAAGAAGGGAGGGGTGGGGGAGGTGCTTTAAGATCTGGCTGCACTTCTCTCCGGTGTCACTAGGTGTGCAGGGCAGTGTCATACGTTAGAGAGTTTTCTGTCCCTTATTCTGTGCTGAGTCTGTTTTGCCCGTGACACTGATTGCAGGATGATCTCTCCCTGTCCTTATCTCGACTCCTGAGCCTCTCAATATGTATTTTCTCCCCTGTCCAGCTGAAAAGGGGAGTGATAGAGCAGCTGTGGTGTTGCATGCTGCTCAGCTCCCAGCTGAGGGCAAAACCATGACATGGGGTTAAACAGGGTGCAGTGAGAACTCCATTATTACCTAGTATCAGAGAATCCACTCTCCATCACCTGCACTGTCAGCACACCCTAAGAGCAGAGCTCACACTGAAGACTTGGTGCAATTCAGTAAAAAGCAAATTGGATCTGCAAGACATGTTCACTGGAAAACAAGGTCCACTACTTTCAACTGCTTATGGAAGCATTTCAGGTTAATGTAACTACTCTGGTCTAGCCATTCCAAACAAGGGTACTTACTTATTCACATGGTCCACAAGGGTATCACAAGACCCACAGTTTGGTACCCACAGTTCTATAGCTGTCCTAACACTCTATGTGAAATAAAACAGGCAAGTGAGGACACTGAGTGAAATCCTATGTTTATGATCCCTTGTGTAACGTGAATATGATTTGTCCCATAAAAGCAGATACTGACTTATAACTGCAGGGCACACTTTGGGATATCAAACACAAACCTCATGGCAAAGATCAAGAAAGAACTAGGAAAAAGAAGTCAGGACTACTGATTTAGTTAGATAATTTAATTCCAGTAATTGGCTGGAAAAAGTACTTTGTACTTTGTTGTTGGAGGAAACAGAGTCCCAGTGGGATTTACTGCAGCTCTGCTGCTAGCTTTTCTGATTTCGTACCATGCAGGTGCATAAAGCTGCACATCCATAAAGCTGTTTGTTGGAAATAAGGGTCTGAGGTGAACTACAAAAAAGACAGTATGACCCTTCTGTGCTTTTACTGGGCAACTCAAGCCTTTGTGCTTTAACACTGCACATAAAGATACATGACTGATAAATATGCACACTGCACTACATTAAATAGGACAATGAATAATAAAAGGCACATGCAGCCTGAATGTTGGCTAAGGTTTCCAATTGGAGTTTTCAAGCTTGGTTCCATTAGAATCATAGAATCATCAAGGTTGGAAAAGACCTTCAAGATCATCAAGTCCAATACGATCATGTCAACTAAACCATGTCCTGGAGTGCACATCTACCTGTTTTTGAACACCTCCAACCATGGCGATTCTACCACCTCCCTGGGCAGCCTGTTCCAATGCTTCACCACTATCTTGGTGAAGCCATTTTTCCCAATATCCAATCTGAACCTCTCCTGGCACAACTTGAGACCATTTCCTCTTGTCCTGTCCCTAGTGACAAGGGAGAAGAGGCCAACCCCTGCCTCACTACAACCTCCTTTCAGGTAGCTGTAAAGAGTGATAGGGTCTACCCTCAGCCTTCTCTTCTCCAGGCTGAACAGCCTCAGGTCTCTCAGCCTCTCCACGTAAGACCTGTTCTCCAGACCCCTAATCAGCCTAGTTGCCCTTCTTTGCACCCTCTCCAGCACCTTGATGTCCTTCCTATACTGTGGCACCCAAAACTGAACACTACTCAAGGTGTGGCCTCACCAGGGCTGAGTACAGGGGTAAGATCACCTCCCTGGTCCTGCTGGCCACACTGCTCCTGATACAGGCCAGGATACTGTTGGCCACCTGGGCACACTGGTGGCTCACATTCAGACAGATGTCAGTCAACACCCTCAGGTCCCTTTCTGCTGAGCAGCTCTCCAGCCACTCTTCCCCAAGCCTGTGGTGCTGATGGGAGTTGTTGTGGACAGGACCCAGCACTTGGTCCTGCTGAAACTCAAACCATTGGCTTGGGCCCATCAATCGAGTCTGTCTAGGTCCTTCTGCAGAGCCTCAAGCAGATCGATACTTCCACCCAGCTTAGTGCTGCCTGCAAACTTACTAAGGGTGCACTCAATTCCCTCATCCAGATCATCAATAAAGATGTTAAACAGGAGCGGCCCCAGCACTGAGCCCCAGGGAACACCATTTGTGACCGGTTGCAAACTGGATTCAACTCCATTTAACACAACTCTTTGGATGTGGCTGGTTTTCAACCTGTTTTTATCCAGCAAAGCATATGCACATCCATGCCATGAGCACACAGCTTCTCTGGGGGAATGGTGTGGAAAACTGTGTCAAAAGCCTGGCTAAAGTCAAGGTAGAAAACATCCACAGCCCTTCTTTTGTCCAATAAGCAGGTCACTGTGTCATAGAAGGAGATCCGGCTAGCCAAACAGGACCTGCCCTTCATGAACCCTTCCTGGTCTCATATACCCTTCAGAACTGATTCCCAAGGGATTCTGGCAATCAGGCTACTGAACAAGTTAAAGTTTGCCCTTAGGAAGTCTAGAGTGGCAGTTTTGCTGTCTCCCCTCCTGGTATCTCTAAGAATAGAGAACTCAATCATTTCATAGTTGCTGTGCCCAATATGGCATGGCCTTCAACCCTCACATCTTGTTCCAGCCCTTCCCTGTTCACAAAGAGCAGGTCCAGCAGGGCACCTTCCCTGGTTGTTCACTCACCAGCTGTGTCAGGAAGTTATCTTTCACACATTCCCGGAGCCTCCAGGGCTATTCTGAGACTGCTGAAGTGATCCTTCCCCTTTGTCTTCTACAACAACAGCAAACCTTCACATTTCAATTGCAAAAATACATTGGGGTGGGAGGATATACTTTTATTTCTTTTAGCACTTCAAACAGGAGACCACTGCAAACCTATACTGGATTTCCTACACATTCATACACACAGGCCTTGTTTTGAGGAGTTTGGTTATATATTAGATGTAATTAGGGTGTAATAAAATGCATCTTGCAGAAAATATGTGTCTAGAGAAACAAATTCACCGAGTAGCATAGCATTGCATAAGAGAGCAACTAGATGAAGTGCATAAAAACAGTCGCATATTTTGAATATTCCTGGTAGAAAAGTAGCATGTTTATAGCTAGGGACTTCTTACAATAAAGCCATTTTGTGGAGAGGCTCTTGTGCACTTAACAGCATAAGAATGTTTGGATTTTACAGCATAAGCATGACATTCACAAAATACTGCTTGTCCCCTAAGGTGACAGGAGAGACTGACACAAAAGTATCAGTGAAATTTTGAGTAATCTTAGTACAAACTATCCTACTTTATGGACAACTAACTTGCATTCCCTCCCATTTTTTGCAAACTGTTTTTAGCAAATAACAAAAAAAAGCAAGAGATATAAGTGGCACTATAAAAACTCCATGAGACAGAGTTAATTTTTAAGCCTGAGTGGGTAAAGCTGGCAACCTGAACAACTTTTTAAAATGCTGTACCTACTGAATTGGACCTCCATTCTAATAACAACTTAACCCCCTTTTGAAACATTACGCTGAACTTTGCCAAACAGGATCTGTGCATTAGACCAGAGTAACAGTTTCCTCATTTGGAGAATACCAAGGTGCCTGTTTCTGGTGTTCCTCACATAACTTCGGAACAACGTGAACTCCTTCCACAAAAAAACAACAGAGGCATAAGCATGTAAGTATCTCACAAAGGCAACTCTGCGTCAGTTCTGTATCACGACAACAGAAGTTGCCCATTTGAGGAAGCAGTCAGTTCACAAGGAGAAGAGTGTTATTCTGAGAATAGGAATTGTGTTAATACCACTCTTAAACACATCTGCCCTTTTACCTTAGGACACGATAGACCTCACCCCATGTCAGGAATTCTACACAGTTTACTAATACCTACCGACTAACCTAACCATAACCCTCACAGAGACTTGTTCTTCCTCAGCTGTTCCCATCCTATTTCAGTTCCCTGGGGAAAGGTACCCCCTCCCCCTGGCTCTTCTGCCTCAATGTCAGTATGGTGAGTTGAAAAGGTAGGTTTCATTCAAAAATGAAAAGGTTATTTTCCCCCCTTGCACTCTCATTCTTCCATTCTCCCCATGTCCCTGTGTGCTCTCCCTGGCACTAAACCCACTTTTCCTCTCCAGAACTCGGCCAACTATTTAAATCTCACACGTTCCTCAAGCCAGACATCGAATGCTCAGAGCACCATATAGTTACCTACAGAAACACCAGAGGACTTCTAGCTGCAAAGGTCCATTGGTGGTTCATGACACTCCTCATGCTTGTTGTATAATCTTGGAGTCTTCAAGGAATGTCATGTCTTTCAGGTCTCCAAAGCCAGTCTCTGTGTCTTGCTAACTTCCTGAGCAAGCTTGGCCTGACTAAGGCATCTCACCCACCTCTGAGACTTTGAGATAGTTAAAAGCAACAACCATTTCATCCAAACTCTGAATGGAGGCTTTCCTTAGCAGGATTTTTTACCTCTGTACCTACTGTTCCACACTGTCCCTCCAAGCCGAGGTTCCAGAAGCATGTGAAAAGGTTGTGTCCAACAAACAGTTCACAGGAGTTTGGTGGGTGGTGCTGAGATTTGTCCACCCATAGCACTCCATCAGTCCACCATCCAAACAACAGCAGCAGCGGCTCCCTAGGGTAACTCCTAGCCGGTATGTACCGCCCAGTGAGCTACCAACAGACAACACTGCAAATTACAGGCTCTGGCCACACACATGCAGAGCTAATAGGAGGCAAGCACACTAAGTAAAAACCCACGCTGAGACAACACAAACTGACTGGCCCCTGAGTGAATCATGCCACCCCAGAGCCAAGAGCAAAAATTCTTGTTTTCTCTCCTTTGCAGCAGGAAGTATAGAGTGTTTCCTCCCTCCCTCTTTTCTTGTGGGGTTTCCAGTGAAGGTCACCACTTTGAGGGGAGGGGATATTTCCGATTTACAAACGCCAAAGATTATAAAAGCCTTCAGAAGAGAGGCCTGCACCAGGCTGCCACCGCTGAGGCAGCTGGCAACAGAGAGGCTCACACATGACGCAGACTTGGCACGAGCCCAGTTATTCTGGGATACCATGATCCTTCCAAAACCTAACCTGGCTTGCAGCAGTAGCAAGACCCTTCCTCTGTTTATCCTCCTTCCCAGCACTAAATTAAGTGTCGCGGAAGTCACACAGAGGGCTGAACTGTTTACAAACATGTTTGCTGAGATCACCACACCGTCAGCAACCACAGAATACTGTGATGGACAAAAATATTCCATCAAAGGGAAAGCCATACAAGTCAGGGCCCTGTCAGCAGCAGTTTCCCAGCACTATTCCAAGCACCGAGATCAGGATGCTTGGCTTAAAAGGTTCTGCTCTTTCTACCAGCGTCACAAACTGTAAAGCCTTTTTCTGAATACATCTGGACAAAGTATTTAAAAATCATTACTGTTATGGAATGCTTAGACACAAACAGCCACCCTGGACAAACCAGAATTACTACACAAAAATAAGAATGAGACTACACAGAAGTAGAAGCTGCTGAAAAGATTCCTCATGTTGATAATACCAAACAGGAACAAAAACACAGTAATACAAACAAACAAACAAACAAACAAAGGCTAACAATAAAAACACTTAGGGCTTTTAAAGTTCCCTTGAGTTTAATAATCTCAAAAACATCTACAGAGTTTTA
This sequence comes from Hypotaenidia okinawae, assembly GCA_027925045.1. Lineage (NCBI taxonomy): Eukaryota > Metazoa > Chordata > Aves > Gruiformes > Rallidae > Hypotaenidia > Hypotaenidia okinawae. The sequence continues at coordinate 47,916,160 of BSDF01000002.1, read as the reverse complement.
GAAGGGTTTGGTGTTTATTTGACAAACAATCATTTACTTTAGAATGGGATCAACTAAGAAAACAATGTGAGTTAAAAAAAATTTCCACCACTACTTTTCCTTGAGTCCACTGGATAATTTCTGAAACTTTACATGTACTTTTCCTTACATTTTGAGTCGTTTTCTCTCCCTAGTTGTTCCTTTAAGTCTTGATTCTCCACAGACTAAGTCTTAAAAGACCCCAGCCTCCAGGATTTTAGTACAAATTCCTATTCCTTTTATGTAACCCTCTAGCAGTGGAGAGAAGGACTGCAAATACAATACACCCTTTCACTGTTATCAGATGGCGTACATAAGAGGCCCCTTTATACATCAAAACCAGGCTGTCTAGCTAACTGACTCTTCAGAAGAAGTAGTGAAACCATGTTCACAACAAACACTCTCAAATATATATGTACTACCACAAGATGAGCAAAATCAACTACCGCTTGTTTTCTACCATAGTATATTAGACACAGCATTTTAACTGCAGTGCAGTCTTCTAAATGTGAATGCTTAGAAACACTGTCTGGAACATTTGGAACATTTTTAAAATTCAAGCACTCCCACAAGAATCATTGGAAGACTTCAGGAAATTGCCTTGTACACAATAATACTTGCAAAACATAAAAGGCACTACTGCAATGAGTTTATCTCCTCTGTTCCATGTCCTGACACATCATATCAAAACCAAAACCAAGAAAACCAAGAGAGTATTTCACCATGCTGCTGAACAGTGTCCACGTTGTACCCTGAAAGTTTAATCCCAGGCTGCCTCCACAGATAAAATCCAACACCCATCCTCACCCTTCAAGCATAAAGAGGAAAAGGCCTCCTGCTTCTTCTTTGTTTACACTTCAAAAGTAACTCAGTTTCAACCGAAAGGCTGACCCAGGCGCATGACAGCTACAGCTGATCAACTCTATCTATATGCCAAGCAAACCTTTGCACAGGCAAAAATCAGCAGAAGGCGGCTGGGTGTGATGACCCCGGCAGAAAACACCAGGGCCCTGAGCTCACAAACAGGCAGCTGCAGCAGCAACAAATTCACCAACCTCCAAAACACAACACAGCCCCTATGCAGTTCGACTCACCACCACAGGAGAATCCAGAGCCCAAAGACATCAGACGACCATTTCACCAGAGCCTCGCTCTTTTTTTTTTTCCTTTGCTCCCTCTGGATTACCGGGATCAACGTAAGCCGGAGGAGGGCCGGCCGCAAACCCAGCATCTGCTCTGGAGACAGACCCAGCCGCCCTGCGTGCCAGCAAAACTCTCCCTGTCCGTCTGCCGGAGATTTGCCGACACAAGGGCATGCGGGATTAGGACCGTGGCAAATATTTGCCTATCAGCACTTTATAATGAGCGAGGGCATGGGCACGGACACGGGCGGGTATCTGGTTTCTAGCAGGGTGACTCTGCTCCTCTGGCAGCTGTTGTGACCCGTGAGAAGAACTTGGAAGGTCTGTTCAGGGGTGGATGACAGGGTAGAAAACAAAGGGCAGGGTTTATGCCGGCCTAAAATCATCGCTCATCAAGGTGGAAAGAACGACACCTAAAACGACCGGGCCTGGCTGCCATCTGCCTAGACGCTGGACCCCTAGGACCGGGAGCAGCGGGGAGCCCCTTGGGGAGGGGTGGGTGTCTCTCAGCTTCCGGACCCTCTGGGCCAGCGCCTCGGCAGGCATCGGCCACCATACCCAGGCCACCCAGGGCCTGTGTGTGCGGAGCTGGCCATCCCACGGTAGGCTGGGGTGGCCCCGCCGGGCCTAAGCTCACCCAGCCGCAGGGACAAGCCGAGTTCCCCCCACGGCCGCCCCGGCATTGAGAGGCCGCGGTGCAGCTCTCCCCTCTCCGTCCCGGCCAGGGCTCCTCCCCTCGAAACAAGCTCCGAGAGGCAACAAGTGGAAGCCGCTGAAGTTACTTCCCCCTCCCTCCAGCAGCTGCCACCTCTTCCCCACCGGCCTGGCCTCCCTCTGCGCTCCCTCAGGGCGGGGGGAGGAGGCGGGGAGTCAAGGGGTGGGGGAGTGTCGAGCGTTACCTGCGCGGTGGCCATGTCACGGAGAGGCGGCCCGGGGTGAAGCTCCGTTCCCTTCGCCACTCCCGGCCGACTACAACTCCCGTGAGGCCGCTGGAGGTGCCTCCCCACCCCCGGGGCGGTGGCCCGGTGCAACGCTCTGGGCTCCCGGCCGTGACGGTCCAGTCATCGGGGCAGTGTGGGGCTGAGGGGGGAAGCGGCCCCCAGGGGGAGAAGCGGCCGGGGGTGAGGGGCGAGCAACGTGGTGAAAACCAGGAGTTTAAACATGGATTTTTTTGAAAAATCGCCGCTTTCTTCCACGGTTGCAGTGTTGGAGCAGCTTTCTCCCAGGAATATGTGTTTCTGCTACCCTCAAGCAAGGTTGCTTGCCGAGTAGTATAACTTTTTAATATAGTACCGGCTATTCCTTTAATGACAGTCAGTATGGGATTTTTTTTGTTGCTTTGTTTGTGGAGGGTTTTTTGTGTGCGTTTTTTGTTTGTGCGTCAGTTCATCAACCCCTGCACAGACGACTGAAGTGAATATGAAAGTCAGGCTCAGTAAATCCAGTACACAGCAGATTTCCCCTTCCTGTCCTCATCCATTGGTGGAAAAACGTCTTCCCATGGCTGTAAGATGTAAGTAGGAAATCATTAAGGCCACATATGACTGAGGAGGCTGTGAGAAAGCGGGTGTGAAACGAAAAAGAGGTCGTTTCTGGTACTTCCATGCCAGAAGCACCAAGCTCCTTCTACACGCAAGCTGTTTCTACTCTTCCCTAACGCAGGTGGTTCTTTGAAGGGACACTTTTGCAGCATTTGAAATAGACTACAATGTTTTTGTATGTGAAGTGTACTTGAAAACAAAGTTCCTTGTCTTTTTTTTCACGTTGCTGGGGTAAACAAACTATTTGAAATAAAACTTTGTGACCAAATGGTGTGTCATAAATTTGCCACAATGCTCGTGACTGTATTAGCGTCATAACCTACAGGTTAGAGAGCCATAACATCAAAGCATCATATTTTCAAGACTGAGGAAATACATTTAGTATGAAGTCACTGACACGTCTCCATCATCCTAATTTTTTTGTCCTCCATTTCAGGATGACTAAGTGAGCTTAAAATTTTGGTGAATAATCTTCACCTAATGTATCGTTCCGGATAACTCAAAAGCACCTTAATGTCCTCAGAAATGCAGGTTATAAGGCTGATCATGTTGTGGGTGCGTGATTCATGAAATGCAATGGAATGCCTTACATAGTTGGGAAGCAGCCTTCAGTCTGACTTCTCTTGGCATGCTTTGCAGCATTGTGCAATATAGGGCATCTGCTGAAACCAAATGTTTGTTTTCCATTGATCTGTAGACAACTGAGTGTCTTCCAAAAGTAACCCTGGGGTAATCAGTTGCTGTCGGGGTTTTGCTTAGTGGGGTGCTGAGAGAGAGAGGGCCAGAGGCTGCAGAAAATGGCTGCTAGAATCTTCTGCAAGCCTGCTGATAGCGCCTCTGAGAATCACATATAGGAGAGAAAGACACCAGAACATGAAGTGCCAAGAAGACCGCAATTTTGGCCCGTTAAGGGCATTGTGATACATATTTGCATATAAATGTAAGCAGTTGACAGACACAAAAGGCCGGGAGGGCTGGGGGAGGAGTAGGCGCCCAGGTACCTGGGAGAGAGATGCCCCTGCAGCCCGAGCTGAAGCCCGTGGAGTAGCCGGAGGAAAGGACCCATGGAGGAGGCAGAGACCCGACCTGCCCGCTGGAGAGGCTCCACGCTGGATGGAGCCGGTGGAGACATAGAGATGATGCCGTGACTTACGTTGGGATGAGCCCCTGCCAGCACAAGCGACCTACAGAGATGAATGAAACAGGTTTGCTGGAGGAGGCATCATAGCCCTGTGAAGGACTGGGACTGAGAGACACTGTGATTTGTTTCTGCCAGCCATAGCAGAGATGAAGCCCGGTGGGAAGAGATTTGCCTTGGAGAAAGTTCGTGGAGGACTGGCTCTTGTGAGTGAGATCCTACGGTGCAGCAGGGGGAGGTTGTGTGGAATGGATGCCCCCATCCCGGCCGAGAAGGAAACCATCTTGCAAGGGACTGCCTGAAGCCCCCATCTCCTAGTCCCTGCCCCCCATCCTGTGCTGCGAGCAGGAGAGGGGAAGAAGGGAGCAAAATCATGGCTGAAAGGGAAGTCTGCTTTAGAATGGAGGGGTGGGGGGGAAGGTGTTACCGAGACCCCCATTTCCCCAGTCCCTGCCCCTCCTGGACTGCGACCGGGAGGGAAGAAGGGAGCAAACTTCTAACTAAAGCCTGCTAAGGAGGGAGTGGGGGGGGGAAAGTGTTTGCCTGGTTTGCATTTGTTTCAAGATTGTTGGTTGCACTCCTGACTCTAGTTTTTTCACTGTTTTCTCTTTAGCGTAGTGTAATAAATTAGATAACTTTCTCTTCTGCTCTCTATGTTGAGTCTGTTTTGCCCATGTCATTAACGAGTTTGTCTCTTGAGCCACCCAATTATATTTTTTTTTCTCCCCTGTCCAACTAAGAAGGGGAGTAATGCACTGATTTTGGTGGGCATCTGGCCTTTAGCCAGGGCTCAACCACCACAGTTGCAAATGGTGATAAATGAAATTCCAGACAATTTCACTGCAATGGAGTTTTTTACGTACCATCCATGTGTGGTTTTACTCCTCACTCAGAACTGATCAAGTAGAATGGATCGTACCTCCTTTCAATTACGCAGAGACAAGCCACTTTCAGAAATATTGAATTATCAACATTAATTATTGGATTATTGCCTGCATATAGATATGGATTTCTTCAGAGAAAATCCTGTTGTTTCCAACTAGGTCTGTTGCTGACCAACGTTTCTTAGGATTTTCTGTATTCTTCATCTATTCATATTCTTAGCAACTAAAGAGATTCAAGGTTTTTTTGCTCTTTGGACGCTGTCCTGTGGGGAAAAAAATGCATCATTTGTTCTATTTGTGTTGCTTTATCTTCATTCTGATAAAGTTTATTGAGTAACTTCTTAAACTGGATGGGAATTATTGTCAAATTTTCCCACCCCGGGGAAGGCAGTAGTGATCTTCCCAGTGAAAGGAAAGCCTTTCCTGGGAAAAATCTTTCCACTAGTTGATGGAATGTTACCCTTGTAACTGTAAATGTATCCCACAGAGATCCCCAACTCAAGCAACTCAAACTACTAAATTGCTACGTAGTGGATCACTAAAGGCTCATCTTGTAACCTTTGGGTTTTGTTCCGTAACACTGAAATGTAGGCCAAGATAGCTATGTAAGGCCTGAAATCAACTTCTGACATCAGAGGTTAAATCCAATGGTAGCTGCAGTACTTTTAGAGTGATTCTGAAAACAGCGTTTGAATAGTTTGAACATGGGTTGAGTTGGTTTTGCTGTTCTTTTGGGGGTGAGGTGGTGGTGTTGCATTTTGGTGGCTTGGTTTTGCCATTCTTTTTTTGGTGGCTCACAGAAACAGCTTGTAGCACAAAGTTTGCAAACAAATAAAGAATCCTCTCCTTGTAATTATGATGCATGAATGCGCTGTGTTTTTATGTGGGAAGAGTTTCCTCCCTTCGGGCAAGTCAGTTTACATTTGCACTGCCTGGCTTGTCGTAAAGGGCAATTGTACCCCGTCATGAGTTGTCTCGTCTGGTGCGTCACTGACCAGAGGACGTCTTTGCTAAACCCTCTTAAATAACTGGGCTCCACAAAAGAAGAAAAAAGGAAATACACAAAAAAGGAAATAACTGTGTCCTGTGGCTATTCGATTCAGTGAGTGTGTCATAGTGCTATGTGAGTATGTGTCCACAGGATGCGTCCTTTCCGCCTGTCTTATGTATTTTCCATTGGTTTTTTTAAGTGTTAATTGACGTCTCATAATAACCAGGGAGGGGTTTGCTCCTGCTACACACTTGAGTTATGTAACGAGCTGCCAGTTTCCCTGGTCACCTTCGGTGGATTAACGTGCCGCTGTAGCTGAACTGAACAGCAGGCAGGGTTCATCAGCAGAGATCTTCTGTGGCTGTGGAGAGAAAGCTTCGGAAGCACTTTTTGCATTCGTTTGCATTCTGGTTTGAATAGGTGGGCAAATAATTGTCAGCTGGAAGCAGGCAACGTTAAAAGAACCAGCAAAGCTCGGGAAAACCTCTGGAAGTGAAATTGGGAAGGTGGCTGAGGGGCTTGGAAGAACCTCCTGCTAATATCAGGTAAGTTTCTGAGACTGTTTTCTTGAGCACATCAGGGTTAGGAGCTGTTGCTGCTCAGAACTGGCTGCATTTCACTCCTGTGTGGGAAAATAGGTACCAAGATTTGGAACTGTTTTGGGGGTATGATATGGCAGAACCAGGACGGAGGCCTTGGGCTGTACAGTTTAAATGGACAAAAATCTTCTGTATACTTAAAGGTACATGGCACAGGGATAAAGAGCATGCTAAGGCTTTGGGGAGTAAGAGCTGGTTAAGATGCCTGGAAGAATATTGCCATTAATAAATAGAACTTGACCTCAGAAAGCAACATTGTTTGGAGGAATGAAACAAACTCCTATTTTGAATTTGGTCAGCATTTCCTGAGTATGGAGAGAGTGTTCCACTCCTTGCACTTTGTCATCCTCATTCCTATGCGTCACTCCAGCCAGGATCTTCTGTCCTACACTGCTCTTCTGATTTAAAACTGAAGATAGGCACATAGAGAACATTTACAGAGCTTAAAACTTCTACCTGAAAATGTCCACAATCTGTCAGAAGGGGCTGGCTACCTTTCAAGCTTCTCCCTTGCATATAGTATCTATTGAACATTTCCAATAAAACATGCTGGTTTCCTATGTGGCAGGAATTTCTGGTTTACAGCTCCATGAATCATTTTTTTTTAGTATCTGTATTCCTTGCCATTCAATACCTGCATACAAGAGCAAAATGAGACCTTTTAAGCAAGGCAATTTTACAGCTAGGAATCAGTTCCATGTCATGTTCATTGCCCATGTCAGTGTGATGTGCAGGTATATGAGCACAGACCTTGAGAGTGACCTGTCTTTGGGCCCATAATACTATTGGACTCTCATTTAAATTTGAAATAAAGGCCATTAGTAAGTCAATTACAATGAAAAATCCTGCAACAACCAGCACAATGCCTACCACTCAACCCATGCCAGCACTCAAACTTGAGTCCAACATTTATAAAATTGGCCCATACATAATCAAAAAACACGGGACAGCAACAAGTATTGTTTAACCCAGAATGGTCACTTAGAAGAGTAGAGTTACAGATGCAAGTCAATGTTTCTGACACAAAACCATCCTGTTCTCCCTTCCTACAAACCTCGTATGAGGGATGGACAACATGGCTAAGAAGGAAGGGAAACATTAATCACAACCGATTAATAAGAGACAAGACTGGGGTGTTAGGAACAGGACTTGGAGTATTAAATTCAATAGACTCAGAGGTAACAACAAACAAATTAGCATCTACCACAGCAGATTTATCAAAACTGCAACAGCCATTGAGATCCTCATTACTAGCATTAGGAGCACACCAATGGTTGATTTCAAAGGTACTTCCCAGATGGGAAGAAATGAACATAAAAGATTCCCTATGGAAATCAGAAAGATGGTTTGGGATAGTGCTACAGAAGTGGAAAGGAAACTCCAGTCATGGTGGAATATGGTCAACTTCACTTATGACCCTAACACACATACTGTCACAGCTTTTGTGTTAACGATACATGATGCAGCAGTAATTCCTATATACCCCATTGCGGCCCTCGGTATTAACCATGATGGGACTCTGCTGTACCCTTTTGAACATAGAACTTGGGCCAGGAAAATGGGCAATAAGTGGCAAACAGTAGACCTCGGGTCCTGTTTAATGAGAGGACAGCAAGGCTTCCTCTGCAAAAGTAATACCATAATAGCTCAGGATACTTGTTTAGATACATATCAAAAGATATGTCTGTTTGAGGCAGGACCAAATGCAGATTTAAAAAACGATAGTTGTATATGCAGGGAAGGGATGCACATGTTTGAGAACAAGGTGTAGGACAATAACCATAAATGAAAAATTATTTCAATTACTGCATTTGCAACTTTACTACTATCACAGGTTGTGATTTCAGCTATGCAGCCCCAATAACTACTTACCAACTATTAAGATCTGGTATTACCCTATTAAAGACAATATCTCCTGCCCCCATAGGATTAGACATAAGGAATATAGAAAATTTATTAAGACATGAAGTTTTACATTGAATACTAGAAGAAATCAAGAACAAAGGGCAGGAAACACTTCTTACAATACATCATCATGTGGAAGGGGTTAGGAAAATCTTAAAAAGGTTGGACAGGATGGGAATCATAACTGGTGGGACACTCTTTTTGGTTGGTCACCTTCTGCAACAGGGATCCTCAACACCATGGTACACCCCATTGTAATTCTATTGGTAAGCCTAGGAATCCTGCTAATATTGACCATTATGTTGTACCTGTGGGTTTGGAGAATGTTTAAAAGTACATATTATGTACTATGCCTTAAATCATTCAGGAAAGCTGTTTAAGTAAAAGAATTTACTTAGGGGAATAGAAAAGGGGGGATTGATGTGCAGGTATATGAGCAGGTATAGGATTACAATCAGATATGAAGCATAGAGCTTGAAATTCAGCTAGATAATCATGTGGAATGGTCTGTGGAGGGGGAGGAGATCTGTTTCTCTCTCTCATAGCAGAGGGCTTACTTGTAATAACTTCATGCTAACTCAAGGAAAAGGTAAAAGGCAAGAATTAGGACTACGAAAATGATTAAGGGCCTGGAGCACCTCCCCTATGAGGAAAGGCTGAGTAAGTTGGGACTGTTCAGCCTTGAGAAGAGAAGACTAAGGGGGGACCTAATTAATGTTTATAATTATCTTAAGCAGGGGATGCAGGGGAATCAGCCAGCCCCTTTTCAGTGGTCTGTGGAGACAGGACAAGGGGCAATGGCTGCAAGTTGGGGCACAGGAAGTTCTGCACCAACATGTGGAGGAACTTTTTCACAGTGAGGGTGACAGAGCCCTGGGACAGGCTGCCCAGGGGGGTGGTGGAGTCTCCTTCTCTGGAGATATTCAAGACCCGTCTGGACACCTGTCTGAGTGAAATGTCCTAGGGACCCTGCTTTGGCAGGGGGTTGGACCCGATGATCTCTCGAGGTCCCTTCCAAGCCCTACAATTCCATGATTCTATGAATTCGAGGACAGAATGGTATCACTCCACGGCTGCTCCCTCAGTTGAGCAGAGCTGAGGCACAGCACATATCTCTTTGACAAAGAAAAACAGATGGCTGAAATACGTCCATGGGCCCCTCACAAGGACATAAATTAGCACAGACTGATAGAGGCACTGCAGGCTTGCAAGATCCTTGCATTCCAGGTGAGAGGTGAATGTACCTCACGAGGAAGACATACGGCCTTCCTCCCAGAGACCCCTGCCCACGACCCTTGCAAGGATCTGCGCAAGCGCCAAGGACTGATAAGGTAATTAGCACGAGAAGCGAGAGTAGGCGGGTTCAGGTACTTACTATGTACAGGCATTGATAGAATATTCATTGTTTTACTGTATAAATGTGAGGTCAGTCTGCTGCCTCGGGATGCACGTCTGTGGTGGAGAGATCCCCCGTGCATCTGCGCCCAATAAACATACCTACTTGATAACTTACGAGTTATAGAGTCGATTTCCGTACGTCAAGTGAAGGCTTTGGACACTCAAACCTAACTATTCAGTTTGGAATTTTGTGTTCAGTTCTCTTTGAGGGCTGTGTTCTTCAGGCTGAACTCTGCACTAAATCAATCTTTTGGGCAACATTTATTTGATTTAATGTTTCTCCAGCAACAAATCATTAAAACTACAGAGTAATTTAGATTTGAAGGCATCTATGGATGCCTCTTCTCCAAACCCCTGCTCAAAGCAGGTCTAATCAGATAAGGTGTCTCAAAGTCCAGCTGACTCTTGAACCATCTCTTGGAGTCCCTGGTTCAGTAATTGACAACCCTTGGAAAAACAGAAAAGCTTATGACTAATTGAAATATCCTGTATTACAGCTTGTGACCATTCCTGTGTACCTCTGAGAAGAGTCTGCTTCCATCTTCTCTGTATCCTCCAGTTAGGTAGGTGCAGATGCAATCTGCTCTCCCTGAGCCTTCTTTTCCTAAGGCTTTATGAAACTAGCTCCCTCAGTTTTTCCCCATCCACAATATTCTCCAGCCCCTAACTGGCTTCCAGGCCTCTACTGGATTCCTTCCAGTATATCCACGATTTTCCTGTATTGAGAAGCTCAAAATTAGACACCTACTCCAGATCATTTTCTGCAGAGCTCCTTCCAGGACAGCTGCCTTCCCCAGTAGTCATTCCATCCCAGAGACAAGGCTTTGCAAAAAAAGTAAAAGAAGAATAATGACAACTTTTGCAAACTTAGATCTTGTTTTTTTCAAGGCCAACCTTATTAGGTTCACTTATCTCTCAGTGCTGTAACACTCTTACATGAAGAAGCTGAGATGCAGACAACAACTGCTAGTGGCACTCCTTTCTGATGGGAGATTGCTGTGAGGTGGCTTCAGTCTTTGTATTTTCAATGCAGATAGGGTTTCTTATGTGAATAAATGGGTTGAGGCTGACTTTCAACATTTGGTATGCTTATGTGCAGGGGAGTTCTTAAAAACAGGTCTATGCTGATAAGGGAAGCACTTCTGTGTTTGTTCCTCCTTTATGACTATACACAACTGGTCTTCATATGTGATCTTTACTGGTACTTCTTACTGGTGTGTTCTCATTTTGAATGGCAGCTAACTCTTGCATTATGTTCCTTTCTGATTTTGATGGTTGCTTTAGTATTGCTTCCTGAAAAACCTGTAGGCATCTAATCAGCGTGGCAAACAGAATCTTTAAGGTTGGGAAAGGCCTCTTAAGATCAAGTCCAACCATCAACCCAATATCACCATGTCTACTAAACATTTGTCAAACTTCTCCCCGTTTAATACAGGACCTCCCTATTTAAACATTGGATGAGCAAGAACATGTTAAAACTGATTAGTTACCATAAGAAGGTAAGATAGAGTTTTATTTATGATTTTAATAACATTGGTGGCATTTTCAAAATATTGAGTTAAAGAGGGAGGTATTTTCACTGCTGATCAAATACTTGTGGCAATAAGCAGCACATGCCATGCTTTGCCCAATGCATTGCACACATTTATGAATCTGATTCTTGCTCTGATTTTTAAAATTTGCTAAAAAGCAAAATTATAATAGATTTTAATAGGAACAGGATGCTTTCTAAAAATGTGTAGATTTTAAGTTTGCTTATTTTATTTCAGACTATTTGCATTAGCAGTGGAAAGGATTAGTTTGGCTACCTGCTTTACCCCTTACTAATGAGTTTTTTCCCTGCTGGCAGATCATTGACACAGGCACTCCATAGATGCACAGAAGGTGGGAGCTCTGACAAGCTATGGCAGTGATACTCAGTTTTGTGTTCACCTGCTGAGAAGACAGGCAGGGAGAAGGGCCCAATCCATCTAAATTGCTTGTGGGAGAAGCTGTTGTTCTTCCATTTCCACTGGGTGGAACTTAATATGGACTTAATCAGAGCAGCAAGAGCATGTCCATTTAACTGCTGTAACTTGCAGTTAAGGCTAGAGGTGCCACTCTGTGTAAACACACCTCTGGCACTATACATTGACTGTAATGCTGTGACCACCCTCCTCAAAATAATCTGTGGTTTCAAAACTAATTTCTCCTTTTTCACTTACAAACTTCTTTCAGGTCTGCATTTGCCCAGACCACATAATAGTTGATTGATAGGGTGGAATTAAAGGTCCTCCAAGCATTAGGCTTTGCCCAGAACAGATTGTATTTTCCAAGCATCTGGAGCTTCCAGAAGGGAAGCAATCCACAGGCTGCCCATGCCCAGACCTGCACTGGGCATATTCTGTGGCTTTAGCAATATAGATATTTAATAACATACATGTATTAAAAAAAAGATGGAAGCTACACCAACATACTTCCTGCATATAGCTCCAAGTGCCTTACAGGTCTCTGTGCCTAGGAGAGAGGTATGACCCATGGCTGAGGAGAATTGCTTTGGAACTACTTAAGTAGAGTGGACGTATGGTTCTCTGTGGAACTGGCCAGGGTGCACATAATGGTGCTGAGGGCATTGCCTTCATTGCATCATTGAAAGGTGCTATCTATTGCCTCTAAAGGCCATGGTGATCAAGGGAAGTCCCTGATGACTTGATAAAGGCAAAGGTCGTGCCCATTTTCAAAAAAAAGGGAAGAAGGACAACACAGGGAACTATAGGCTGGTTAATCTCAACCCTGTGCCCGGAAAGATGGTGGAGCAGATCCTCCTGGAAGCCATTACCAGGCAGATGAAGGACCAAAATATTTGGGAAGGACCAAAATATTTGGAAATAATCAGCACACATTGACCAAGAAAAAAACAGTGCCTGACCAACTGAACTGTCTTCTACAATGAAATTACTGGTTTTGGGGGTAATGGAGAAGCTGTGCCATTTACCCTGACCTCTGCAAGCTTTTTAAGAAAGCTGCTCCCCAGCATCCTTGTAGCCAGATTGGGGAGGTACAGACTGAATGGATGGACTGCAAAGTGGATGAAAAACTGACTGGACCATCAGGCTCAAAGGGTAGTGGTCAGTGGTGTGAAATTTTAAAGAGTGTCTCTTTTATGAGTGGCATGGTTTGAGAGGTCAGTACAGAGGCGGATACTGTTTAACATCATTAACAGCCTGGATGACGGGACAGGATGCACCTTCAGCAATTCTGTGCATGAAACCAAGTAAGAGGAAGCAGCTGATACACATTGAGCTGTAGGGTTGCCATGCAAGGAGACATCAGCAAGCTTTTAGAATGAGCTGACAGGAGCCCTGGAAGTTCAACAATGGCAAACGCAAAGTCCTGCAGCTGGGATGGCTTAACCCCCTGCGAGAACATGGGTTGGGAGCCACCTGGATGTTCAAGTGGACATGTTGAACACAACTGAGTCATGTACACTTGCAGCAGTGAAGACTAACTGTGTATGGGCCCGTGTTGCCATCAGGTTGAGGGAAACCTCTGTTCCTCTCTATCTGACATTCATGTGGTCACATCTGCAGTGGTATATCCAGTTTTGGGGCCCCAAATAAAAGAGATTGACCTACTGAAGTGAGCCCAATGGAGCACCACCAAGACGGTTAGGGAGTTGGAGCACATGACATATGAGGAGACTAGATGGGCTGTGGTTTGTTTAGCCTTAGAAAACCAAAATCAACCAACCAACCAATCAAAAACCCCAAACCCAAAACAACCCAACAAAAACCAGCACAAACCCAAGGCTTAAGGGAGATATGATGGCTCTTTTTCAGCCTGTAATGGAAGGACATGAAGAAGGCAAGGATGAGGCGGGAGAAGCAATGTCACATGGTTGCAGCAAAAGAAATTTTGTTCATGTTGAAGGAAAAAAATTCCATCATCAGAGTTGTTAAGCTTTGGAACAGGGACCCAGAGGAATTACACAGTTTCTGTTCTTGGAGATTTTCAGAATTTGAGCAGACAAGGCCCTGAGCAACCTTGTCTAACTGGAAAGACAGAACTACTGTGAGCAGGTTTAAGTAGCATATAACCTCCAGAAGTCTCTTCCAAGATAAATTAATCTATGAAAATTCACAATTAATTCTTCAATTGAAAATACCTTGGTAAGTAGGAAAAGAACAGGCAAAGAACAATAATCACAGTGTAGTATTCCATTGAATTTCTGAGTATTTATTAGTATCTTTGTTATATCAGGAGAGGGCATCTCCACGTGCTGGGTTACTTTGGTTATGGTAAGCAGAAGTACAATTGCATAATATTTAGCATTCCCTTTACATGTGCAGATATACTGTAACAAAATATGCTCCAGGCTACAAACAGCTTTAAATAATGTATTAAAAACTGGGCAGAGCAGTATCATTTCTATCCCATGCTTGTGTTATACTTCTTGATGTTTAAAAGATAAATGTAAAGTGTGTGACAGTAAAGATTTCATTTCAGGAGAGTGTAGCTCTAGGACAGTTGAATGACAGTTTGTTGAAATTATGTAGGTGCACGAGACCTTCTTTTACTCATCATCATAACTTTTAACTCTTGTAGAGCTTTGCTGTTGCCTGTGAAGTGGTCCTGGCTTACCAGAAAAGAAGAATTTGGAGTCATTTGCCCTTCAGTAGTTGTCTCTTCATAAAGTGATGGTCAGTCATCTCTTCATAATTGGCATTATTGAGTCCCCAGTCCAAAGTCTCTTGAAGTGCACAAAGCAACCACATTCACTTGAAATGTCTCTTTTCAGGAGACAAGACCCAAAGGCTGGTCTTCACCAGAACCAGACAGATGACAACTCCGACCTCTCTATGGTTTGTCTGAACACAAGAGAGTTCCCTGGTGGGATTAAGGAGTAACTTTTTAGATGTTTTAAACTTTAGGCAATAACTGTGGTAACGGGATACCAGGACTGACTAGTTCAGAAAGGCACATGTGATGATAATGGACAAGATACCATCACTTTGTTCTTGCAGCAAAACTAAAGCACAAACTAGAAACTATGGGCAAGCCCTAGGAAGATTATTTGGACATGTGTCATATATGTTCTCCCCATTCTTACGCTTTTCCCTAGGTATTCTTGCCTCTGAATACAATCAGAAATAGGACATTTTACTATGGCTATGTCTGAATTTCTGCTTTTTATAAACTGTGCAGCAGCTGAGAAGAATCTCTTTTCTGCTCCAGAGGATCTCTAGAGATCAAATGAAAGAGTGCTGAAAACACAAACATTTTAAGATGGTTGCCCAAAAAGCCAAATTGTTGCTTAGAACCATCGCCAAATCACTGCTTGGTGCCACTTTAAAGCTACCTTGGCTTTCTATACCAGTGCTGGGAAATGAAATCTTCTGTTTTCCAAAGGGTTGGTTATTCAGCTACCTTGGAGTACATGCTATGTATTATACTGCCTTGGAGGAAAAAACCCAACCCACTGAGCTATCACAAAGAGGAAAAAAAAAAAAAAAAAGCAAAAAAAAAGCCAGAAGGTTGAATTGGTGTAATCAGAATATGAATGGTTTTGTTGCAAAAATACATGCAATTGGATTGAATTCTCTCAACTTGCTTTTAGCTGGGAGATCACGTTTTAGTAGTCATGTAAAAATACTCCTGCCCTTAACACTAGCCCTCATAGCAACATTTCCAAAGTTAGATTCATGTAAATATTTACACTTCCCACCTGCACATGGAGATGAGATGCGTGCATGAAATGAAAGGCTTGCGTGTGGCCAGGCAGCTGGTTAGACCAGATGCTCATACACTTCAAAGATATGAGTTTATCTGGTATTTAGACAGACACAAAGCACATCCAAAACAAACACATGGCTGGCTTTGATGATAACATCTCTGTGAAGCAGTTTTAAAAAAGTTGTGAAGCAGCAAGCATCCAAGTATATAGGCTACAACCTGCTGCTCTGGCTTCCTAAAAAAAAAAAAAGGAAAAAGGATCAAACATTACAAATAAAGCAAATTATCTCTGTTCAGCTATTAAAAAAAGCCTTCTGTTCTTCTCAGCACCATGGTAAAGGGAGAAAAGGAAGGAGAGAGCAGTTAGAAGCAAGTATGTTCCTGTACCACCCTGGAGATGGGCTGCTGATCCACTGCAACCGCTTGAAGAGATATTTAGAGACTGGAAGGTGCCTGTGGCAGGAACAGTACACAGGAGGAAAACGAATATCCTGGTGAAGTATCAGCTTGTTTTCTTTCTAGAGCTCTCCCAAACTTTCCATTTCAGACCCCCAAAATTTCTCTTACACTAAGCTAGTTTTGCGTATATTTATCTACCAACAGATAAAAGAACATTTGCACTGAGAACTTTAGAGACTCTGGGGTCTTTTAGATGTTGTCAAGCCAGTTAATCCCAAGAGCCCCAAAAAAAGAGAGAAACAATGAGATCAGCACTGATTAATACTGCAAAGCATAGAAGCTCCAGAAATAAATGTGCCCATTGATATATACAATCCAAGTATTTTAAGTAAGGCAAGAAAGCAACCTACAAGACCATTTATGTTAAAACCTGATGGTTTAGGTCCCAAAGGAAAAAGCAGAATTTTTTTTTCTGTTTTCATCTCACTGCACAAAAAATGCATAAAAATAAGACTTAACAGGCCAATAAAGTAATTTCTCAGCATTCTCAATTCTCCATCCTACTGTAAATACAATTAAAAAAATTCTTTTCCATATACAGCATGTTTGCAGAGAGTAAATGTGTGTGTCTTTGTCAGGAAAGTGCCACTAAGAATTAGAGACTGCCCATGGCTTTTAAAATCTGAAAGTTTGCCCAGGGTTAGTGCTCACAGTTAGGTCTCGCTTCAGTAGAGGGATGCATCTTCATAGTGGAATTTGTCTTGAGAGCTGGTCCTGGGGCTGGAGGCTTGACCATTGCCACATGGTAAATAGTGATTGCATAACCGTAACAAATGCCTCTTGAACTTGACTCCAACCAACACGTAGAGCACAGGGTTGAGGCAGCAGTGGGAGAAAGCAATTTTACGGCAAATGTAGAAGGCAAAGTTGGAGTCTTTGTGATACTGGCAGCTAGGTGATGGAAAAGTAATCAGAAAGATGAGAATATTGTAAGGTGCCCAGCTCAGGAAAAAAGCCACCACAATGATAAGGATGAGTTTCACGGTTCTGTGCTTTCTGCGAGATCTTGCCCTGAGCAAGATGATCAGTATCTTGATGTAACAGAATCCGATAACACCAAAGGAAATCAGGAAGAACACATTTCTCTGATAAATCTCTATCTTTTTCCATTCCCAGTCATTATATTCACACATGGTCCTCCCTTCCAAGTTTTCAGACACTGAAGTGTGAATCATCTCAGGAATAACAATTAATATGCTACCAGTCCAAACAACCAAGCTCACCAGAAATCCATAGTACCACGTCTGGGATCTCAAAGGCGAAAGGGGGTTCACTACAGACAAGTACCGCAGGATCGTCATGATAGTCAAAAAGCAAACGCCGCTGTAGTAGCCGATGGAGAAAACAGCGTTCACTGCTTTGCAAAGGAACTCACCGAAAATCCACCCAAAGGACTGGTCCACTGCCCAGAAGGGCAGCATGCAGGAGAAGACTAAGTCAGAGATACAGAGGTTCATGATGGAGACGTTCGTTAAAGATGTAAGGTTTTCGTATTTGAATAGGATCCATAACACCAGTGTGTTTCCTAGCAGGCTGAGCAAAAATACCACAGTGTAGAAGACAGTAGTGAGATGGGTGTGAAGTACAAAATAGTTGCCCATTTCACAGACATTGCTTTCATTAGAAGAGTATGCATAGGAGTAATTATAGTCTGAATCAGGTGGATATTGTTCTTCATCCATTTGTCTGTGCAAACCTTGCGCTGTTCTCCAGCAGATACTTTGAAGAACTGCAAAAATCAACCCAAATTTTTTCAAAAAACAACTCGATACCTAAACTGCCATGGGTGCTCTTTTAAAAGTACAAAAAGAAGCAGTGAAACTCTTTTTTTCCCCATGTTTATAACAGAGAAAGGAAGCATTTCTTCTTATTGTCTGCAGTATGAACAGATAGATACTAAGGACAGCCTCGGGCAATGTCAAGACCTTAAATACCTGAGAAGTCAGAAACTAAGATGTTTCTAAACCAACATGATTGATAACAACTACTAATTATTAAGCTTCTGCTACATGAGGTTGAGGACGCATTGCTTTTTAATGTAAGCGTGTCAGATGTCAAGATACACTTTTAGAAGTTTTCTGGAATGCTATCAAATTTCTAAGCACTTCACCATATGTATGATTCTTCGTCACCAAGGTTCGGTACTCAACAGACATAAAAAGCTGACCAGTACCGGTATCAACAAGTGTAGACGCTAAGAATGGAAAAAGCCGTGTTTCTTAGAGACCTTCATCTTGAGTTTGGTTGATATTTAAAAATCTCCACGCTGTGGCAGAAGCACCCCCTTGTCTCTGGCCTGCTGATTCTCCGTGGTGCGATGGGAACAGCGTTCACACCTCTCAAGGGTCAGCCCCAGCCAGCAGCTGAGCACCAGGCACCGCTCGCTCCCCCTTCACCTGGCGGGACAGGGAGCAGAAATGGACAAAAGCACCTGAGTGCTGGGATAAGGACACTTTGCTGACACAGCACAGGGAGAGGGAAACAGCAACAGGACTCATGACAGCATACACAAAGTGTGATAACACGAACTGTGACAACACAAAACTTTACTGACCTGACCAATCAGACACTCAGACTGCACTCAACAGTTCCAGAGCTGCGCAGACCCACGCTTCCAGACCATCCCCCTTTTATGGGGAGAGCATGATGTCACATGGTATAGAAAACACCAGTGGCAAACTTACTCACCTATGCTGGCTCCTTGGGAAAATTAACTCTGTCCTAGCTGGGATCACGACAACATCACACCCCTTTTCTGGGGGGTGCTGCCCTCTGCCTGTCTGGGGGTTTGGTTGAAATTGGCCAATGGTATCAAAAGTTATTGGGACTTGGAAGATGTCATACAGTCAGGTGAACATACATAAACACAGTAGACGAATTACTTTATGAAATTAAGCTAAAAAATAGGCATAGGGAAAGTCAGTAAAGGCTCCAACCAATGGTTCAAAGTCTAAATGAACATTATCCTGGATGAAGGCTTATCTGCAACACCGTGCTTGACTCCTGATTTGACTGAAGGCAATGAGAGACAGGCCACTTATGTCTTTGGAACTACAGTTACAAGAAAGAAACTCCATGATTCAGGCCAAACTTGTGCTGGTGACATTTTCTTTTTTGGATTAGTGACAGCAGAATCTGCCTGCCAGGAAAATCATGCTGCCTTTGAAGGGTTTTGTCCACCAGGAAAAGTGTGCTAGGTAGCACTTCTTGCTGAGAGCATTTAATAATATCCATGCCCATGTCTCAGGTCAACAACAGCATGGCATAGGCAGCACAGGCCAGGGATCCACTGGGATGTGGTCACTCCGTTTTGGAGGTGGAGAATGCGTGGGATTCAGTACTGCGACAGCAAGTGGCCCTGGCATCCATTGCCACAGTAACTGTCCATCTGGAAATTGCGTTTGTGGACTTCAGTCTGTATCATGCTGCCATCTTCAGGCATGCAGGACAAATCCCTGCTGAGGCAGTCATCCTCCCTGGTTTTATTTGACAGTACAGATGACAAGAAATACATAGGTTAGATTGAGGTCTTGACCACCATCATGTCCTGTTTCTGCTCAGGTTGGAGCTGTCCTAAGGAGCTGAGGAGCTTCTTTGGAAAGGCTAAAGGTTTTCCACAGATAAAATGACAGCATTGACCACTGTCTTCATTGCTTACACTCTCCTCCCACGCTTGCTGTTTGCTGTCAGGAGCCGAGCAATGCCTGCAAGGCAGAGCACACCATTTTGCAAAGGTATTTGGGATTATATCAGATAATGATTAAATGCCACAATTAAAAAGGCTTTGAACCCGTCCATTTTCTCCACAGGTCAGATGATAAGAGGTGGTAATCTGTTTCTAGGGTCCAAACAGTCTCTGTTTTCCTGTGTCCATCTTCCCTGAGAGCAGTGTTGTTGAGTGTGCCTGCACTCAAGTCAGGCATTTGAGATTGGAAACCCCGCCAGGAACTCCTGCCGTTTCCATCTCCAAATCTCCATTTGCCTGGGTATCTCACCCATCTGTCTTGCACTCTGAGGAATGGTTGCACGGGGCCAGGTGTCCTCCCTCTGATTTTGTGCTCAGCATCTCCAGAGAAAATGGAAAAATGGTTCCGTGAAGTAGCTTGTTCTTGGTTGCTTTTTAGTGATGCAGGTTAGCTCTTGGCGAATGCCCCAGTTCACAAAACAAATTCTTTTGTCTTTCTTGGATTTCCCCTTCAGTGTAGCTTGTCAAAGCCATAAATTTGGACAGTGGGCATTTGAGCAGTCAGAAAAAAGACACTCTATCTGTAGACAGATGAACTTGAGGGCCACCAACATACCTGTACAAAGATTCACAGTGAGGCGTAGTCCCTGCTGCTGAGACCTCACCCCCTGGCATCCAGGGAGCCTGGCAGAGGTCGAGGTGCTGCACAGTATCAAGCACCACATCCAGCTCCTCAGTTTTCAAGCACCCAATAACTCCCAGCTGCCTTTTCCTCCTCAGGTTGCATCATCTCTCCAGCTCCTCTTGGAGAGGTGGTAATGGCTCTGCTTACCTCAGCTGTTCCTCTCCATAGAATCACAGAATCATAAAATCTTTAAGGTTGTAAAAGACCTCTACGATCATTAAGTCCAAGCATCAACCCAATACCACCATGTCTACTCTTCCTCACACTCGGTCATTGCGCCTTTCCCATGATGGTGTCCTCAGCTTTCCTCCTTGTTTCTTGTCCAAAGAGGAATAAGAAATCATGAAATCCAGCTCCTCCTCTTCTGTTTGCTGTGCTGCAGGTGTTTCACCGCCCTGTTTCACACTGACTGCAGGCTGCCTGATGCACAGTACCTCCACGCTGCTCTCCCAGTGCGGGTGAAACCTTGATGTTGCTCCTGACCTGTCCTCAGAGGTGGTTCTGATGTGCAGGTATAGGAGCAGGTATAGCATAGAGCTTGAAATTCAGCTAGATAATCATGTGGAATGGTCTGTGGAGGGGGAAAAAATCTGTTTTTCTCTCATGGCAGAGGGCTTACTTGTGATAACTTCATGCTAACTCAAGGAAAAGGTAAAAGGCAAGAATTCGAGGACAGAATGGTATCACTCCACGGCTGCTCCCTCAGTTGAGCAGAGCTGAGGCACAGCACGTATCTCTTTGACAAAGAAAAACAGATGGCTGGACTACGTCCATGGGCCCCTCACAAGGACATAAATTAGCACAGACTGATAGAGGCACTGCAGGCTTGCAAGATCCTTGCATTCCAGGTGAGAGGTGAATGTACCTCACGAGGAAGACATACGGCCTTCCTCCCAGAGACCCCTGCCCACGACCCTTGCAAGGATCTGCGCAAGCGCCAAGGACTGATAAGGTAATTAGCACGAGAAGCGAGAGTAGGCGGGTTCAGGTACTTACTATGTACAGGCGTTGATAGAATATTCATTGTTTTACTGTATAAATGTGAGGTCAGTCTGCTGCCTCGGGATGCACGTCTGTGGTGGAGAGATCCCCCGTGCATCTGCGCCCAATAAACATACCTACTTGATAACTTATGAGTTATAGAGTCGATTTCCATACGTCAGTTCATCATTCTCAGGGTAAATGCAGCTCTGCACAGTGTGCTCGGTCATAGCCAATCTGTATGATGCAGCATGCTGTGCTGTGTCACCTGGTGCAGGCTCCATGTAAGTACAGATGGAGGCTCTGGCCTACAAAGCATCAGGCCTCCTGGATGGCTGTTTGGGACTAAGGATGTGCTTTGATATTATGTTTATACCAGCTGGGAAGCCCTCCATCAGGTCAGTGAAAGTAAGGAGCACCTTGGGGGAACCTAAAGCACTTGGGTCTTTTCTTTCTTGCCTCAGATTTGGTAAAAATCTCCTGGGGTCAAAACCTGTATTTTTGCTCTATTGTATTTTATCTCCCCTATTTCTACACTATAAATAAGAAATGCTGTTTGTGGATTATCAGTTCAGACATATGCAAAGGAGATAAAAATTGATGCGATTGAATCAACAGCCCAAGAGCCTGTTGGTGTCATACACGAAATACAAGTCATGAAACAGTTTTCAGTATGTGTATAATGGTACAAGTGAGAGCAGAAGTTGGCTGAAAGATGGAAATTGCCTTAGTTTCTGTTGTCAGGACAAATAGGAACAGAGGAAAAACATCCTACAGTTTAAAGTCAACCCTGCTCTTGTGAAGAGCACTCAGCAAGGCATTCAATCTTCATTTCACTCCTGGCCAGGAACAACTGTTTTTCCAGAAACCGTCGTTTTCTAGCTGTACTGTTCTTTGCCTTGGAGCACCATGGAAAAAGAAGAGAAAGATTTAAATACGGATACGGGAAAGCGCTATTATTAGCAGCCTCTAATTCAGTTTTGTTTTTCTTTGGAAATTCAGCTTCCTCTGCCAGTTGGATACATACTGTTTATCAGGTTATTTCCCTTTTTTTAAATGGAGCATTTACGAGTGGCTGGGAGAAGTTGCCTGCTCCCTTTGCAGGCAAAGTTGGTGGAGGAGCAGAGAGAGGCTTCACCCCTCACTGGGTGTTACACCAGTCTCTCCCCCAGGCAAAGAAGGTTGGGACAGCTCCCTTTAAGAAGATTCTTGACACTTACGAAGTTAAGATTATCTTAATTGGAAAAGACCAGGGGAATATAGTAGAGTGATGCCGCCTTACCATAAGGTGTGCACTGATGGCAGCTACCCCAGAAGCATTTTTCACTCACTTTATTCAAATTCCTGCTAGAACCCCTGGACTTCATGGCTTCTTCTCCAGGTTTCACATGGAAAAAAAAACCCAAAAAACAAAACCCCAAAACACCACCAACAAAAACTCCCAACAAAAAACAACCAAACAAAAAGAAACCCCAAAAAAACAAACTAGCTGGCTTTGCAGGCTGGTTTGCACTTTAGCTACTCAGGCAGCAAAGGTTGAGTTAGAAAATAAATTTCTGTTCCCCTAAACTGGAATTTATCTGGTAGCTGCTTCCCTAATCTACCTCTTCTTCCAATTTGGGACAGGAGATAAAATGTGACTATTTTTGGCAGGAAGAGGTTTTAGTTTTCAAACAGGTTTATGAAGCAGCCTTTTTAATTTAAAGGAAGTTCAACCAAGTTAAATAGTTTTTATCTCACCTTAAGTATGACTGGCATCAGTCTTGGAGCACACCCTTGGAGTCACACATAGCAGATGGACAGCAAAGTCCTGGAAGTTGTCATCAAGATGTAGATGTGGCCTAAAGCACAAATGTACTCTGGACAAAGTGGTCTTTGCTGGTGGGTGAAACAACTCCTTTGTCTGCCTTAGCAGAGTCTTGTACATGGTAACAAACTCAGGACATGGGTAAAGCAAAAAGACAGTAGGACTTCCCTTGCCCAATTCAGTTTTGCAGAGCTCCCGGAAGCCCAGCTCCTCAAGAATAGTCTTACCTTATTTTTAAAGCAAAACCTACTCTTGAGTTTGGGTCTTTTTCTGAGATCAGTGTTCCCACCTGTGCCCCACGGGTTTCACAAGGCAGGTACAGTACATGTGGTCAGTCTAGCTCCTTGGTGGAGCTCCAGGCCATCAGTCCTGTGATAATACCAGTCTAGGAAAGCAGAAACATACCACATTTAGGGTCTGGATCTCACTTCTAAAACATATATGAGTTCAAATTTACATACAAGGTACCACTACAGTCAAGGCAGGATCAGTTTATGGTACCTATGTGGACATGTGGAATTAATGCCTGTGAGATTTGCCACGCGAAGAGTAATGTTTTTTAGAAGTGCTGCTACAGCACTGCTGAAGCTACAGTCCTCCTCCTCGTCTAAAGTCACCATGGGGGTAAAATTAGCAGCCAAGTCTGTTTTTACAATGAGGAAGAGGTTATGTTGTTTTCTTCTCTCCCTCTGTAGTTTCTCCTTCCCCAGCATCTGCAAACACACCCACTGGGCCCTGTATCGCAGTTTCACTGTAGCACCCTGTGGTGGTTTGACCCTGGCTGGAGGCCAGACGCCCACTGAAGCCGCTCTATCACTCCCCTTCTCAGCTGGACAGGGGATATAAACTATATGAAATATATATTGGGAGGCTTACAGGTCAGATAAGGACGGGGAGAGATCATTCTGCAATTAGTATCATTGGCAAGACAGACTCAATGTGGAATAAAATGCATCTAATTTATTACCCAATCAAAACAGAGTAGGATAATGAGAAATAAAAACAAATCTTAAAACATCTCCCCCCATCCCTCCCTTCTTCCCAGACTCAACATTATTCATGATTCCTCTCCCTCCTCCCCCAAGCAGCACAGCGGGACGGGTAATGGGAGTTTCGGTCAGTTCATCATGCATTGCCTCTGCCAGTCCTTCCTTCTCAGGGGGAGGACTCCTCACGCTCTTCCCCTGCTCCAGTGTGGGGTCCCACCCACGGGAGACAGTCCTCCACGAACTTCTCCAGTGTGAGTCCTTTCCCATAGGGTTTCAGCTCTTCACCAGCTGCCCCACTGTGGGTCCCTTCCATGGAGTACAGATCTTTAGGAACAGACTGCTCCATCATGGTCCCCCACAGAGTCATAAGTCCCCCCAGCAAACCTGCTCCGGTGTGGGTTCCTCTCTCTACAGGCTGCAGGTCCTGCCAGGAGCTTGCTCTAATGGCTTCCCACCAGGTCTCCACCTGCTCCACCATGGGGTACTCCATGAGCTGGAGGTGGGATCTCTGCTACCCATCATCCTCCCTGGGCTGGGGGTGGGACACCTGCTCCACCATGTTCTTCTCCACAGGCTGCAGGGTGATCCCTCTTGGCACCTGCAGTGCCTCCCCTTCCTTCTTCACTGATTGTGGTGTCTGCACAGTTTCTTACATCTTCTCCCTCCTTTCTTTGGCGGCTAAAAGCTGAAGTTTGCAGTTTTTATTTTCCTTCTTAAATATGTCATGACAGAGGTGCTGATTGGCTCGGCCTTGGTCAGTGGCAGGTCCATCCTTGAAACGGCTGGTATTGGCTCTGCCAAACCTAGCGGAAGCTTCTATCAGCTTGTCACAGAAGCCACTCCTGCATTCCCCCCTTCTCCCAAAAACCTTACCATGCAAACCCACAACATTCCCTCTATTCCAGAAGGGTTTTTTTGGAAAAAAGAAATCTGGCATTTATACTGCTTTTCAACCAGCTGCTGCCTTTATTTCCATCTTAAGCCGCACCTCTGGGCAGAAGAGGCAGCAGGGAATGAAAATGTCACTGCAGGTTTCCTGATATCTGCAGGATGTGCTGGCCAGTCACTCCAGGGGCACTGCAGCAGCCCCTCTCCTGCCACCTTCCCAGGGCACTGTGCGCGAGAGCACATAGTCTGCAGGACCCTGGTGCATAGTGATACTGAAACCATGATCTCATGCCTGTTTGGTCTGTAGGTTTTATTGCACTAAGGTCAGACAGAAAGGATGCGGTGGTGGCATCTGGGCAACTGCAATCTAACAGAGTGCTCCAGCAGGAGCAACCTTGGCCAGAGAGGATCATGTGGAAGTGGGGGTGGTTGGCATCCAGCCTGTGGTTGCCCACAACAGGCTTCAAGCCAGCAGGGTTACAACTCTGGGTATTTCCCATGCTTCCAAGGGCAATGGGAAGGAACAGTCCAGCCCCTTCACTTGGCTAGATGGTGCAAAGGAGGTCATCCACTCCCTGCTTGCAGCCGGGCAGAGTGTTGCCACGGTTGTCCTGGTAGTTTGTGCAAGGATGGGATGAGCAAGTGAGCATGCCGAGGGTGAGAAGAAACAGTCCTGATAACAACTCTCTGGGAGGGAACATGAAACTGGAGATTTCTGGGGTTTTGTGAGTTGGGAAACGGTCAGTTTGTTTCTACAGTGTGGACAAGTGAGACTTTCAGTGGATTTTTTGCAAACAGATTGCCTCAGTCTCAGCGTGTGACATGTAATTCTGATTTGTCTTAATCGCTCCTACCAGGCACCAACCACTGGCACATTTCTCACGAGCCAGCCAGCAGCGACGCGGTGTGTATCACCTTCCCATCTGCCACACAGAGAATGTAAATGCTCCGTAACTCGGCCATGAAAAGAGCATCACTTTGGTTCTTAGTAAGCCAGGGTTGTTAGCAGTTGAAACGGAGTAAACCCACTTCTAGTTTTCATTACTTAACGCAGAATGTAAGTGCAGGTTCCTGCTGCCAAAGCAATGTTGCCTCCCCACCACCACGTGCGCCTTGTCTCTATGCGTGATTGTACACAGCATCCTCCTGGTGAGAATAATATCTCCCCTACGAGGAAAGGCTGAATGAACTGAGGCTGTTCAGCTCTGAGAAAATAAGGCTGAGAGGGGTCTGATTAACGTTTATAAATACCTCAAGTGTGGGACACGGGGAAATGGCCAGCCCCTTTTCAGTGGTCTGTGGGGACAGGACAAGGGGCAATGGCTTCAGGTTGGAGCACAGGAAGTTCCGCACCAATATGTGGAAGAACATTTTCATGGCAAGGGTGACAGAGCCCTGGGACAGGCTGCCCAGGGGGTGTGGAGTCTCCTTCCCTGGAGATATTCAAGACCCGTCTTGATGCCTGTCTGTGTGACCTGTACTAAGGAACCTGCTTTGGCAGGGGGGCTGGACCCAATGATCTCTCGAGGTCCCTTCCAGCCCCTGTGATTCTGTGATATACTGCAAGATGGGCCTGTCCTTAAGAAAACTCATCACACACTGCACAGTGTATTTAATTCACAATCTTAAAGCTGTTTGAGGCATCTGTTAAGTAAAGCGCATGTAAAGAAGCTGACTCTGTTCTCACACAAATTATTACAGTCACAAAATAGAGGCGATGATCAAGGCCAAGGAGCACATTGCACCTTGGGACAAATAATTGCATGGATTCCCTCTAAGGTTTCCCAAAACTCGTAACTCCACATAAAGTTCATGAAATAATTTTTATAGCTCCAAGACAACATGAAGAACAGGGGTTTATTTTTCTATAGAATTACATTGCTACTGATGTATTTAAGCTATACACACCCTATATATATATATACACACACACACACTATATATATATATATATATATATGTGTGTGTGTGTGTATATTTCCACAAGGATTACAAGCCATACATCTAAAAAGTTTGCATACCATGTCTTGGGTAATACCTGCAGTGCTGCTTCTGTGTCCATTGCTGCAGGAATGATGCTGAAACAGAGGGAAACTACGCTGGCAGCCATGGTGTGACCAGCAGGTACCAGGGAGGACTGTCCCCTTCCCAAGGCAGGGCTCAGAGCAATGCACCTGATTGCAGCCCTGGGATGTGGCTTTGGGGGAGGGGGAAGGTGGGGAGCCACCTCAGCATCTGTGGGTGTAGGCAGAAGGAGGTATGTTTTCTGGAGAGAGGGATGAGCAAGTCGGTGCAAAGAGCTCAGCTTTGCCACAGAGACTCTGTGTGTGTCCCTGTCAGTGCAGCCGGTGTCAGTTTTTAATGGCTGGGAAATGGGCTCACTTGTATCAGGCTGTTTCCCCTTGTGAAGTCATCCTAATGTTGAAGCCCAGGAGATTCACAAGGCCTTAGCCAAAGGGGAAAAAAAGAAGAGAAAGAGAAAAACTTACCCACTTCGCCATGTTTGCACAAAATGACAGGCTGGGTGTAGGGTAAGTAAGAAAACAACATACTCAGTGTGTCATTGCTGTCTTCTCAGCACTTTCTAGCCAGTCTTGTTTTACTTTCCTTTTATCACATCCCTTATGCTTTGCAGCACGGTGTGGAACCTGAGTTTGCCTTGTGCACCCCACTGATACTCGCTGGTCATGGCTACCACTTAGCCCAACCCCAGGTGGCTCCCTGAGACCCAGACGCAGGGCTAGCAGTGCCGTGCGTCCCCCACTCCCAGCAGATTGCCCCAGACCAGGCTGGGACCCTTGTTGCATGCTCCCCAGTGCAACACTCCGGCCGAGGGAACGATGGAGAGAGCCTTTTTGTGCAGGAGGGGAAGTCAGACTGAAGATCAAAGGGCTGCAGCCAGGTTAATGAACAAAGCATCGCTGTATCCCACTCTCCGCTGGCTGTACGATGGCTTCTCTTCTGCCATAGTGCTGGCTGCTCTCTCGCATGGACATACAAGCAGCTCTTGTGAAGACCAAGGCAACAGCCTCCTGTGTCTGGAGGGAGAAGGCGGCTCACTGTCAGGCAAGTCACAGCACGGCGTTGGGTTATCTTGGTCAGCTGCCATGTTGTCCCTGCTTCTCCTCGGGGCAGCTGCTGCTCTGGGATCTGACGGCTGTGGGGATGAGGCAACCTTTGGCACAGACCTCTTCGGACTGATGACCTGAAGCGCTACCTCTTCTATGGAGGTACAGGGCATCCAAGCACACCTCACTGCTGCCCTGCTGTCCTCTCTGCTTGCCACCTTACTGAGTTATGGGGGGTCCCCAAAATCACCATTGCAGCTGGTGAAAAGGGAGATGCTAGAGAACCAGATGAGGCAATGAAAGAAGAAAAAAGTCGGCCTATTTCTGAGTGCTCATTTCCTTTGAGTCTTGGAGAAGATCATATGCAGCAAAAACATCCTCCTTGCTCCCAGTGACCATCTGTTTCTGAAAAGTACCAAAGGATGGGGCTGTTCTACGGGTTAAATTTGGAGTTGGAGAAAGAGAGAAGTGCAGGGTGGCGAGGGGCATAGCAAATTTTAAAGCAAACAGATTGCAAGGGAGAACGGGAGAGAGGAATGGCCTGCAGCTCCGTCGGGTTGAGAACCTGAAGGCATCTCAAACACTGGTGGGGAAAAGGCTGAGGCTTGGTCAAACTTTGGGAAAACAGAACTGACAGGAGAAAGCAAAGCTTTTCAGAATTAAAATGAAGTTTTTTTTACAGAAGACAAAGCTGGAGCAATTTCCTTGTGCAAGGACATTTCCTGAGAACAGCTGCTGTTTCCCAACCCTCTGCTGGATATGCTGATGACCCATAGTGAAATAAATCATGTTTAATCAAAAAAACCCCTCCTAAGTTCAGAGCACTGTTTATGTGAACAATGAGGCAATTAATAACTTGCACCAGAAGAAATTGACCGCAACCAAAACCACTGTTTTGCTGGTTTAGCTTCTACTTCCCCAAACCTCAGCACTTCCTCCTGGTGTGTCATGTCTGCTCGCCCGTCAGAGGCACAGCTAGGCAAAGTGTGTTTGCAGAAGCTTTGTCTGAAGAGAAGAACTCATCTCCTCAAATATTTTCTCACAGCTCTTGAGGATGACAGCAATGGCTTCTGGAGCTGATCCTGTGATGACTGCAGTTCAGGTGGCACTGGGCTGTGCTTGGTCCCTACTGCCAGGTGAGACCCACCTCCTGGCAGACAGATTTGGTGCATGCTTTCCACTCAATAGGCTTTTCAGAGATGAAATCCTTTTTCCCTTGGCTGCCCCTTATGAACACAGCTGCTCCTTGCAGAGTTTTGGGCTGAAATACGGCCGTCCAAAATGCTCGATCAGAGGCCAACAATTCTTAAGATGCAGCTAGACCCGACTTGCTTTCATGTTCCCAGGCCTTTTTCCCCAGCATTTTGCTTATTTCCTTGTTTTGAAGCTATCACTGTTGTTGTAAGATGCAGCTCGAAGTGTTTTCACTACGGTGCGGCTACAGCACTTTGCAGAAGACATCTGCACGTTTCCGCCTGGCATGCCATGTCCTCTGTGTGCACATGTTTCAACGACAAAGTATGAACGAGCAGGTGGCCAGCGGCAGCAAGCCCACCCAGATAAGCTGTTCTTCAGCAAAAAGCCAGCTGTAGCCCACGTGCCACAGCAGGAGGTAACATCAGGGGCTCCGTGCGTGAAGCTTGGGCGAACCGAGACAAAAATCTTAATATTCCAGTTCCTGAGACATTTCATAACATCTCCGGCCATCTGTCCTTTGGCAAGACCTTGTGGTAAGTACAGCGAGGGCAGACAATACTTTATGCAACAAGGGTTGGCATGCTTTTCCCAGAAACCGCTCCCTCACCCTGAGGCCTAACTGCATCAGCGCCAAGGTAGCTCCAGTTGCTCAGGCTGCCTGTCCTGTTAAATTCACGTGGCAGAGGCACATAATCCTTCTTTAGTAATACTATGCTCAAACCGTGTTAAACAACTGCTGTTGTGCCTCTCAAGGAAAATCAAGTTTGTGAGCTGGGACGTCTGGCCAACTCCTTCCCTCAGCTTACAGGTCAGAAAACCAGAAGGCAAGGAGCTGAAGGCAGTAATGCAGTTAGGAGCTGGTAACACAAGTCTCCAAGCTTGTCTAAAGGCCAAATAATGTAGTAAGCAAGTTCCCTGTACACTTCCCATTTTCGAATTGCTCCTTACTTAAAACAGATTTTAAATTAATTTATGGATAACATGGAAACAAACTCAGGCAAATTATCCATGATGACAGGAAGGATCCATGCAGGGCAAAGGATTAACAAGTACATTTCCATTCTTCAAAGCTGGAGTGCAACCCCTGTGCAAAGGAGCAGCCCCATGGTGTCCCAGCCCTGAGGAGCACAAGGCTTTCAGGTCCCATGGCAAAGCCTTTAAGACATGGAGATGAAGCTCTTGGATTTTGCTGGGTAGCTTAGCCACCACCTCAAGTGACCAGTGGTACCTCCATACTTGTCTGCACTTCTCCAGAAGAGGAGCTGGCTGCAAGGCAAAGGGCAACCCTTCACCCCCATCTTCCAGCAGACGCTTACATGGCTGCATGGTGCCCGTGGGACTGACCACACACTTGCAAACCCACCTGTGCCTGCAGAGCCTGCTACTACACTAGGCGGCTGTGCACGAAGGGCATGGGGCTCTTCAGTGGCCTCTCTTTCTTGGAAGATGCTGCCAAATTGGCACACCACCATGGCTATCTGGAATGGAGCAAGCAAACTTTATGAGTTGCTCCTGAGTGTTGGTTCAGTACTTGTACTAAGTCTGCCCAGAGAGAGATCAGGACCCTGCACTCAGATCCCTGCACAAGCTGCTTGGTCAGCTCTGGATGCTGGAGACGTGGGTCTTGCCAGAAGCACATGCCACAGATCTAAGTGTGGATCCCTAGGTCAGACAGAACTGAAAGCTGCATTGTTACAGAACAATGTCTATGTTTTCTTCCTTTTTTGTCATTAACTACCACTTCTTTTTCTGAAAAAAAAGAAAAAAAAAAGAGAATTCTCCCTTTCTTTGGAATTGCCCTCAGCACCAAAAAAGCCCGACTTCTGCCAAACCCCACCACAATCTGCTTCTGCCTGTGGTATGAAGAACTGGTGGTAGCACTAGGTGGTTAATGTGAGCAAAGGGAAGTTTTCAGATAGAGGTTTTTAAAGACCAGCTGACATGGAGTGAAAAAACAAGAGACTTGGGGAGCTTGTCTGTTTGTAGATGAGCCTCATCAAGCCCTTCAGTTTCAAGCTCTTGTCTATAACTGAAGCCATCAAGTACCTCAGCTCTCTGTCCACTGTGTCGTCTCTTTTCTCACCGATGTCTTTAGCTCTAGCCAAAGATACTACCTACTGCCGCAGGTGAAGTTGCATGGATGAAGACTTCTCACAGCCTAGGAGAGGATGCTGTTGGCCAAGGTGCAAAATCAAGCCATGACTGTAGGGAATAAAATAGTAGGGATGGATCACCACAGCAAACAATTGCAGCTTTTGGAGGAACTTTGAGGCAGCTTCTCTGAGGCAGTTACCATGGGCTTCTCAGCTGGAGTATATTGGTAGTAATTTTTCTGACTTAATAGAGCTGTTCTGCTTTCAGCAGCTGGAAAGCTGTCCTTTTTATCATGTACCTATTCTGCTACCTTTCTGCTGGGAAAAAAATTCGGGAGCTGAGTAACTTAAATCAAATACAAATCAAAAAGTTAATTGCTTTGAAATGAATGAAGAAAGAAAAAAAGCAGCACAAACACGATAAAATTAGAAATATTTATCAATCTGTAAAAAGCAAAGTGTAAGGGCTGGTGGCACTGTGCTTCCCTGGCCTTCAGACACAGTGCAGTTCCTTAGACCACACGCATGTTGCAGGAGGCACCCTGAGATCCAGAAAGGCTCTTGCACAGCTTGCTTTGATAGCCACCCTGATCGGAGACCAGCGGCCCTGCCCGTGTCCTTCAGCAGCAGCACTGCCCTTCTCTGTGCAGCATGTGCGTGGTTAAGGATGTTTTCCTGCATATTTTATTGATCTTTTTTTCCTCTCTTTTTTTAGCTCTATAAATAGAGCCGGAGAAGATAAAAAGCTGATGAGCCCAGAGGTTTGTCTATGTGTTGCAGTGTGTCCAGCTGACTTGACAAGAGCTCCTGGCACATCTTGCCTGCGCTGGCCCTGGCCCTGCAGGCAGGGAGAAGGGTACGGGGTAGGTGCAGTGGTGTGGATTAGCAATAGGTGGCACACTTGAACAGGGTAACCCCTGCCTTCAACCACCCCCCCACACACCTTCCCCTCAAGAAATCCTTCGCAATGAATACTGAACACGGACAGCCTTTGCTCTCCCGCGGCTAAGCTGACCGTCTGCACGTCTGCAGGCAGGTAACACCCACTTCCACACCCGTTGCAGGGAAGCAGAGCTGCTGGAAAGTCAGCTTTGGTCAGCTCTTGCATGTGGCTGTAGGCTTCTCGCTCTGTTGGTGTGATATTTGTCAACGCTGTTAAGGACAAGGCCTTTCATCGGTCTACCGCTCCGCTCCCCTACTCAGTCGCTCTCGATGGGCACCTGCAGGACTCGGGCTTGGTCTGACATTCCATCACACCAGCCTGGGACCAACCATCTTCTCCCTGCATCGCCCAGCCAGGATGTTGCTGGGACCCGTGTTCCTCTCCAGGCAGCCAAAGCCTCTCCTGCCAAGCCTATGAGAGGCCTCAAGCACTGGCTGCATCTGCATGAGTAATTTATGGTACGGTTTGTGAAGCTAGACCAAAACCTTGGCAACACCACGGTGTTTTCAGGCGCACTTGAAACGAAAACACTTTGTGGGGTTTGTACTTAGTGAAAAAGTCACAAAAAAACCCACCAGCCATCTGTTTGGGATCAAAACGTTTCACGGGTGAAGGCAGAAGGGCACCCTACCAGCCTGGTGGTTTTTTTGTTTGTCGAAGAGCAAGCATCATTTTAAAGCCAAACCGCAAGGGCAGCGTGCGAGGCGCTGCGAGCCTTGCACTCAGGAGCTGAACCCTCACGTGCTGGCTTCTCGTAACATTTGGGTTTTTAAAATTATTATTTTTATTTTCCAGCTGAAGCTACTTGCTAAATATTCACACCCACACCCCCCTTCCTGCTTTCCCAAAAGCTGTTGGAAATGACTCAGCCGTGCACGCGACACAGCAGGGCAGGGCTGCAGCTGGGCAGTGGCAGATGCCCTTGACTCAGGATGGACCCTGGCACCCCTCTGGAGAAGAAACTCCTTCTTCAAGCAGACAAAGACCTCCTTGGCCCCAGGGTAGATACAAGGTGCCCTTGCTTCATCATGCGGTCTGCACACGCCTGATGCCCTGGTCAGACTCCAGCTTGCCCGCAGATGGGATGAACACTGGATCCACAACCTGCAGCTCCTCCCAAAGCAACTCCAAAAGCAGTGTTTCCAAAGAGAAGGAATCTAAAATGACAAGAGCCATCTGCCAAGTCTGATGGACAAAAGTGTTATGGTTTTACTTGAACTTTAGATAAGAAGATAGCATGTTTTTTCATCACAGCTCCACCACCAACAGCCACTTTCACACTTCACTTTATAGAACTCACCAAAACAACAACAGGATAGATGGGTTTCATTGTTCCCTTTCTCAAAGACATCCTGATGTTTTGCCCTATTTTGGCTTCCATCTGGGTGCATCCACATTGTCCTTTAACATTAAAGGCATTAACATTAAAGTTCATTAACATTAAAATTCTTAAATAGCCATGTGAGGCAGGTGATGGAAGCATGCAGAAACCAAGAAAAAGGCATGAAAGGATTTGGTCAGAGCTGCAGTTGTTAAGGCTTAACCTACCTTACAGATAGCTTTTTTATATATATATATAAAATATTGTGCTTTTTTATGATGAAAGAAATTGATTTTAAAGATGGCAGAGGAAAAAAAGAGTCTAACCAGCCAGTCAAAAGAGAACTCTGTGCTGCTCTAGGGCCCACAGTTTAAGAAGGATGTGAAGGTGCTCAAATGTGTCCAGAGGGTAACAAAGCTGGTGAAAGGGCTGGAAGGAATGTCCTGTGAGGAGCAGCTAAGGACTTTTGGTGTATCTAGCTTGGAGAAGAGGAGGCTGAGGGGCAACTGCATTGATCTTCACAGCTTCCTGAGGGGGGATGTGGAGCCGGAGGTGCTGAGCTCTTCTCCCTGGGATCCAGGGATAGGACGTGGGAATGGTTCAAAGCTGCAACAGAGGAGATTTAGCCTGGGCATTAGGAAACGTTTCTTTAGTGAGAGAGAGGCAAAACATTGGAAGCGGCTTCCTGGAGACCTGGTCGATGGTCCATGCCCATCAGTGTTTCAGAGGTATTTGTACAATGCACTTAAGACATGCTTAAACTTTTGGTCAGCCCTGAAGAGGTCAGGAAGCAGAACTACATGTAGGGCCCTTCCAGGTGAAATATTCCCTTCCCCTTCCCCTCCTTTTCCCCTCCCTTCCCGCTTCCTTCCTTTCCCCCTCTCATCCACTTCCCTTTCCCTTACCTCTCAAGGACCCCAATAATGATGAGACAGTTCTTTGCCTGAAAGGCCAGGGCTTTTTTCAGCTCCAAACCCACTACCAAGGACACACATCACAAGGGTTATGAGTGGTAGCAGCAGTTTGCTGTCTTTTTCTCAGTTCCCAGCAGATGCTCACAACCATGAGCACCCTGTGCATGTGGAACCAGCAGCAGGCTGGTGCAGTCCTCCATTTAGCTTGAAAAAAACCCATCACTTGGAGGCTGGAAAAGCCAAGTGAGAGCCACAGAAAGTCACAAACCGCCTATGTCTCATGGGGAGCCAGGGGTGTGATTATTAGGCTGAGAGAGTTGGGGTTGTTAAGCCTGGAGAAGAGAAGACTCCTGGGAGACATTATAGCGGCCTTTCAATACCTGAAAGGTGCTTATAAGAAAGCTGGGAAAGAACTGTTCACAAAGGCTTGTAGAATAGGATAAGGGGTAACGGTTTTAAACTAGGAAAGGGGAGATTTAAGTTGGGTATTAGGAATAAGTTCTTCAATATGATGTTGGGGGATCACTGGAACAGGTTGCCCAGAGCAGTAGTGGAGGCCCCATCCCTGGAGACATTCAAGGTCAGGCTTTACAGGGCTCTGAGCAACCTGACCTAGTGAAGATGTCTCTGCTTACTGCAGGGGGTTGGACTAGATGGCCTTTAAAGGCCCCTTCCAACCTAATGCATTCTATGATCAAATATTAGCTTTTGCCAGCAACAGGAAAGCAGCTGACTGACTGATGCGCAAAGGCAGCACTCTCAAGAGCAAACTGAAATTGTTCAGAATGTGCTTTTTTGCTCTTGTTATGGTAATGAATGTTTTTCACATCAATCTTTACAATGGTGTATCCAAAACAACACCCCAAACGTCACCACCCCTAGTTGATAATGACTTTTTTCTTGCATTTCTTAATTCCTTTTTTTGTTTCGGCCTTTGAGAAGAAAGGGCCATGACCAATGTCACATATCACCTAGGATGGGCAACTCAGGATGGGTTGCCCATCAACTCAGGCACTTAGGATGGTCAGCAGGAATACAGGCCGAGCAGTGCCTGTTCCCTCAAGAGGGAGGTTTTGAAGAATGAGGACCAGAAGTGACCACACACAAAAAAGGCCACAGAGGTGCTTACTGCTCTCCAAAGTATCACACTTACTGAAGGCCGTCCTAGTTTTCTCCCTCCAAAAATCACTCCTCTCTTCTTCTTGGCCAGCAATGGGCAAGATTGCTGGAGAGAGATGGGCATCTTGGAGCAGCAGGAAAAACCTAGCGTTGCTTATGGTGGCTGGGGAGGAGGAAGGTCAGCAGCCAGGGCCCCAGGGACAGGGGATTAAGATTCAGGAGTTGCTCGATGAGTTTTCGTCACCTGGGGAACTGAGTAGCCCCAACAAGGAGCTATGCTCAATGCTACAGAGGGGAAGCAATCCCTGGGGTCGTCCCTTAGGCCCTTCTGGGAGTCAAGAAAGCTCTCTCCTCCCAGATGTGGGGCATGAGGGTCACCTTCATGGGGCATGAGCAGCAGGCCCTGAGCCAAAATGGCCCAAAGGAGCCTTGGCAAGGACCCAGGCTCAGCACTGCAGAGGAAGGCAAAAAACCCTGGGGACACTTGATAGCCCACCATGGGGGAAAAAAGCCTTCCTTGCACCAGCTGCAGAGCACAAGAGGCCATCTTCATGGTGTATGAGCAGTGGGGGCAAGTAACTCACCTGAAATGGACTGGAGGAGCCATGTTCAATGCTGCAGGGGGAACAAAAAACCCCTGGGAACCAGTACCAATCTGCTGTTCCCTGCACATGTGGGCAAGATCAGCCTCTTCCCACAGGTTGATCATGCCAACCAGGATATGCCCAAGACCTTATCTTCCTCAGTCTGGAGCCAGAATCTCAGGACTTCTCTGAGTGGCCACATGCCCCCACCTGGTCAACCTTGGGGGCAAGAATCCTTCCTGTGCCTGACAAGACACCAGAGGGTGCTCCAAAGCACTGGGACCCCTGGCAATGTCCCATTTCCTATGGCTCCTGTCCCTGGCTCTTCAGGGAATGAGGACAGAGAGCTCTGCAGTGCTCCTAAAGTGCTCCTCCAGAAGGCATCCCCTAGTCTTGCCACTGGGGTAGGCAGTGGTTCTTGTCTCTGGAGGAGGATCTGGTGTCTGTTCCCTGAGGGCTGAAGCAGCATTTCCATCCATCCACCCATTCATTGGATGGGCTTTGATTGTGGCCCCACTAGGAGCTGGCCTTGCAGGGAAGAACCTCTAGCAGCCTTGTCCAGCCTTCCTCCCTCCAAATAACTCCACTGACTCCTCAAGGACTTCCTTTGGGAAACAGATGAGCAGTCTGGCTTCGAAACATGGGAGGATGCCCTCTTTATCCTGTCCCACAGCATTGCAACTGCTGCATTGCTGGGTGGTGGCACTGTGACATGGGGGTGGTGGGCCCCTGACATGTGGAGCTCCGCCCAACACCTCTCTCCCAGCATACTTCAGAGAATCCTAGAGCCATTCTGGTTGGAAACGACATTTAAGATCATCAAGCCAACCATTCACCTAACACTGTCAAGTCCACCACTAAACCATGTCCCTAAGCACCACATACACAGGTCTTTTCAATACCTCCAGGGACAGTGACTCAACCACTTTGCTTGGCAATCTCTTCCAAGGCTTGACAACCTTTTTAGTGAAAAAAGTTTTCCTAACAGCCAATCTAAACCTCCCCTGGTGTAACTTGAGGTAATTTTCTCATGTCCTGTTGTTTGTTACTTGGGAGAAGAGACCAACACCCACCTGGCTACAACCTCCTTTCAGGTAGTTGTAGAGAACGATAAGGTCTCCCCTCAGTCTCCTTTTGTTTTCCAGGCTAGACAAGCCCAGTACCCTCACCTGCTCCACATAAGACTTGTGGTTTATAGCCTTCACCAGCTTTGTTGCCTTTCTTTGGATGCACTCCATCATCTCAACTTCTTTCCTGTAGTGAGGGACCCAAAACTGAACACAGTACTTGAGCTGCAGCCTCACCAGTGCCTAGTACAGGGGGACAATCACTTCTCTAGTCCTGCTGGCCACACTATGCCTCACAGAAGCCAGGATACTGTTGGTCTTCTTGGCTGCCTGGGTCCACGGCTAGCTCGTATTCAGTGAGCTGTCAACCAACACTCCCTCGCCCTTTTCCCATGAGCAGCTTTCCAGCGTCTCTTCTTCACGCCTACAGTATTTCACATGGTTGTTGTGACCTCCTGGGCTCAGCCCATTCATCCAGCCTGTCCAGATCCTTCTATAGAGCCTTTCTACCCCTCAAGTATGGGTCAACACTCCTGTACAACTTGGCATCAATCTGCAAGCACACTGAGAGTGTGCTCGATTCCCTTGTCCAGATCATTGATAAAGACATTAAAGACATTAAAGAAGACTGACCTAAACTCTGGGGAATGCCACTTGTCACCAGCTGACAGATGGATATAACTCCATTCACCACCACTCTTTGGGCCTGGCTGTCCAGCCAGTTTTTAACCCAGCAAAGAGTAATCCCACCTTCCCAAGCCATGAGCAGCCAGTTTCTCCAGGAGAATGTTGTGGGAAATGGCAAATGACAAAACACCTACCCCTGCTGATACATATATATATATATATATATATATACACATATATATGGTATGTAAAGTTTGGAAATATTTAGAGACAAAAAGGAAGGGCAAACTTCTGTCTGCGTCAGCAGGTTTGACTCTTCTGGTTTTCCTGAAGTGCTCTGCAGCTGTGCACGGAGATCTTATGATAGCTGGTAAAAGAAATATGACTAATCAAGATGGGAAGTGGTTTTCCTGCATGTAGGTTGATTTTGTTAAAATCTTTCTACTTTGAATGGCAAAGGAACTCTTCAGAGAAAACATGTTTCTTAAAAGTTTTGATTGTATTTCCATTCTGGGGATGAAAAAGCTTTGAGCCTGGAGAAACAGGGACCTCTCCTAGTAAAACCAGACTTCTCAAACCCAATATCACTGAGGGAGAGAGCAAGCAAGCCCAGAAAACTCCTACAAATAGCATTGTGGTGGATTTACTTCTCCAGCCAAAAATAAAGCTACACCTTGAAGAAACCACCTCCACAATAGCCTCTGCAGCTCTCATTCAATTTCTCTGGGTAGGCTTTCAGCCCAACAGGCTCTGGGGTGGAGGCTTTCATGCCCTATCAGAGGAGAATGGATGAGACTGCGGAGATTGGCGATGGGCAACACATAATTCAACATGAATTTTAGGTGAAGCCATTTACTGGGTGAAATCACACAGATTATATATACTTCTTACTGCAAAAGTGGCAAGCTAAAAAACTGCTAATTGGTTACATACACTATTTACACCACACTGATTGGTTAGTGATTATAATGAGTTCTGATAAACATATCTTATAGCTAAATATCATTAGTTTACCTTTGATACTGAAAAACATCCACACACCTGCTGTTTTGACCATCTTATTATGGCTGGTTCTTAACATGTTCTGTTACTCCCAAGTACCTTCCCATAACTCCTTCTTGGTTTAAGGTAGTCTGTACCCCTGTCTTCAAGGCTGCTGTGTTTTGAGAATGTGATTATCAAAATCCTCTCAGCACGAGTAACTTTCCTGTCTCACAGGAACACAAGGATATTGTCAGGGCCTATGTCTTGAGTGAGGAGAGCCAGGCCACCAGCAGGCCTGCTGTCTTACCTGACATGGGACATTGCACATACCAGGCTGGTTGTGGCTGACCCTCAAGCAGGTTTTATTCCCATGGTGGGATGAGGTGGTTCAGCCTCAGACAGTGGTTGAGCACCGCATGCTACTCACTCACTCCCAGAGGAGAGACAGACAGAGCCTCCATGGGCTGGGATAAGGACAGGTTATTGACAAAAATCACTACAAACATAGAACAATAATAGCCAACTACACTCACACCCAGCGATAACACAGAGTACCTTACCGACCCGACAATTACAGAGTGCTGCCCAATAGCAAGAAAGAACAGACAGATGGACCAACAGACGAATCAAGCCACACTCAGACTGCCCAAGAGGCACCAAACCCATACCCTTCCCCAACCAGCCCCTTTTATGGGGAAGTGATGTCAGGTGGTATGGAAACAGCCTGGGGTAACTGCTCACCTGGGCTGGCTGCTTGGGGACTCTGGTCTGGCCAGAACCAGGACAGATGTGTTGCTCATACTTCAGATATGGCTGTGCAAAGGTCAGTTGGCACAGCTTATACTGGTAAGGAATGTGAGTTTAAAATTGTTGCCTATTTTTCCAGCCACCAGTGAGCAACTCCCTTTGTTCCTTTAGCACAGGTGATCAGAGGCAGGAATTCAAACTGCTGAAAGAAACCAAACCAGTTATGAAGCTTCACCTAACAGTACATGAAATGGGTGGTTATGAGCACCACAAAACCATGCAAGTGAAATCTCAGTTTAAGTCTGGTTATGTCTATTTATATATGTATGTATCAGATTCATGCCTTCCTCCCATCAAGGCAAGCTAAATTAATATAAGCCACATTTAGATCAGATTCAGGGTAACCATTTGTATACAGGCTTCTCTAAAGCTGCTTTTGAGCTGGCATGAAGATAAAATGCCCTACTCATCTTTTCTAGAAACTGAGTCAAAGCACTACCACGTGTTCCTGGAGTGGGGACTGGTACATTTTTGTCTGCTTCCTGCACTCTTATTGAAGTCATCACAAAACCAAGCACCAGACTTACCTTAATGTTACTGGTCCCCTATTTGTCCCCAGTGTCCATTTTCCCCAGGTGTCAAAAAAGGCGGAGCAGACTTGAGCCCTCATTAGGGGACACCACGAGGACCTGTCAGAGCATGACTGTAATTGTAGCAATGGGTTGCTGTCAAACTGTATTTTGCTTACTCCTTTTTGCTCTCTTTTTCTGCCTGGGCAGTTAAATAGAACAAGGATGCAATCAAATTCTGGAACATTGTTCTCAGCTTTCTTCCCAGGTTTTTTTCTTTGACTGTG
This sequence comes from Hypotaenidia okinawae, assembly GCA_027925045.1. Classification (NCBI taxonomy): domain Eukaryota; kingdom Metazoa; phylum Chordata; class Aves; order Gruiformes; family Rallidae; genus Hypotaenidia; species Hypotaenidia okinawae. Next base: position 47,875,818 of record BSDF01000002.1, on the reverse strand, counting down.
GAGGTTTCTTACTTCTGGCCTTTGGTAACTGCCTAGGCAATGGGGCAGGCTGTCCTGCAGCAAAGCAGGGCACACTCAGTTGAAACACGTGTGGAGCCCGCAGTGGGGACACTTCCCTCACCCTTCCTGGGATGCGTGAGGCTGTGCATGCAGTGGTGGTGATGGAGGACAGGGCCAGCAGCACCCAGAGCTCACATATCCAGTCAGTCCCTCTCCTTTAAGGGTGGCTCCCTCTGGGGTGGGTGTTTTCTGTGGGGTCATGGAAGCCTGGATGGTCCCACTGAGGCTCTGTGTGGTGTCTGGGGGTTTGCCCAGACCTCTGAGACCAGGATTGCAGAAGGTACTCATGTACCATTGAATATGACTCTATGGAGTGTCTCATGCCAGTCCAAAACTGTGGTGACGGGGAGCAGAGGACACAAGGGACACCTTAATCTGTGCTGGCAGGGCCTGAGGTTGGGAAAATTAAAGCTGTCCTCAGCAAATCACTGTTTCCCAATGAGAACCTCAAAGTTGAAACCTCAGCTATGAATCATCTGCCCTTAAAAACTCCTTGGAGTTGCAATCACTTCTGCCTGTGGGTTAAGGACAAGAATCAAATCAGTGAGGTTGCCAGTCCTCTGAGGTAAATAAAACACACCCATGATGGCTCCCAAATTTGCTGTGCTTCCATTCAGCAACATTGTCTCAGAAATACAGTTACCCAAAGATCCCTCTGCTCACATCAAATGGGTAGGCCCAACCTGCAGCAGGGATGGGAAGGTGGAATGAGGCCAGAAAGAAAGATCACTGGAGCATTTCACACAGCAACCCTGCTCCTCGAAGTGGAGCTGTGCCCATGTGGCTAAATTTGATCCCCTGGGTCACTACCCTGATGGGCTGCAAGGGAACAGGAGCCAGCTGGGTTCCTGCTGTGGAATTGGAGCCATCATGATGGTCAGAAATACATATTCTTAATTTTATAAAAATAAAGCCAGACAGGGATGATCTGGGTGGGGACAATCTGGGCCTTATCACATCTTCCTCTTCCCAGTGCTTCCCTTCCGAGCTTAGCTTTGGGCCTCTCTTCCTCCAAGGTGTTTTGCAATCTCTGCTGCTTCTTGTGCTGTATGCCGCAACCCAAACAGCCTTGTGATGACAACTGTGGTCTAATGCATGATGGTGAACATTCAGATTATTTAAATAGTGTGGTTTTTGGAGTTAGGACTTCAGGCTCCACATCCAGACGTCCTTAATTCATCTTTTCTGGAGATAACCCAGCTTATTTTTTTAATAATTTCTTGGAGAAACTAGCATGTCTTACTGGTGCCACAAAAATATCACTGCAGAATGTGTGACTGGGTGAGGTGCAAGGCCAGGAGAGAAAGACCCCAGGCCGAGGCATACAGCTTGCTCCCAGGACTGGTTACACCTTAGGTTATCTCAACCTAGATGAATTCCTTTGACATCTGCTGGGCACCACTCATGGGCAGGTCTGATCTTCACAGTGCTTTGTCTATGTAGCTTTGGAGAGCTACAGGGGAAGGGGGAAAAGCATGCACGGTTTGTAAGGTTTCTCCTCTTTTCTGGAGGGACACAGATTAGCAATTCCAGAGCATGAGAGGAGGAGCTGACAAGAGCTGGTAGCAGAGCAGAAAGTGCGCCTGGGTCCTGCCACCAGCTCTGCACAACCAGACAGCGATGCAGCTGCAATGCCAAAAGTGGAAGCCAGGGCATGTAGTCAAATAGGCTTTGCACAAAGAGGAACCAGATGCTCTGGGGCCAGATCCTGCTCTTGGTTTACAGCAGGTAAAGTTGAGCGTTATCTCATTGCAGAAGACCAGCTCCATACCCAGCTGGCAACACTGGCAGCAGAGCTTGGTTCCTTGGGTACAGTGTGGTGCAGCAGATGAGGAAGAGGCACTGGAGTCCCTCATGGCACAAAAAAGCAAGATCAACTCAAGCATGGCCAAGGCTAAGGACTGTGCAAATGTTCATCTTCATCACCTGCCTTCTGCTTCCTTCTCAGTGCTGTGATGCCCATCCTGCCCTGTCTGGCTGCCCATGGCCTCCCTGGAACACCCCTCACTGTGACCTGAGCTTGTGCTCTTGCTGCTTTGATATGTTTACCCAAGTTCATTGCTCACCTCCCCTTTTGGATGTTGTTGGCAATTCGTGGCTGACATGCTACATGAGATGACAGAAAGAAAGGAACTAAGGTCCCTTTGACTCCTCATGCTGAACCCATGCTGGCAAAGGCAGACAAACAGTTGTATATGTGAGAAGCTCCCTGTGCCCAGCAGTGAGGGTCTGGCAAAGGAATGGCTGTGCTCACTGTCACCCTGCACTGCAGAGACATTCCATGCTGGAGGGCTATGGGCAGCAGAGGCACCTCCTAGCTGCACGTTGTTGTGGGCTGGTGAACCCCAGGATGGGTGCCATCAGCACATACTGTCTGTATGCCTCCTCCTCCTGCCCTTCTTGGGGTGCCTGGATGCCCTTTGCCATCCTCTGCTTGTCCTGTGGTGGACCCTGCCATCCCATGGTGGTCCCTGCCATTCCATGGCAGCCCCTGCCTCCAAGCATTTTGTCAAGCTGGGGGTTGGTTCTGGCTTTCAGGCAGAGGAGGACTGAGGATCAGCCCAAGACTTTGATGTGCGTGTCTCATGACTGGGAAGGTCTTGGGTGCTTTGGCCATTGGGGCAGAGTCTGGGGGACACACACACCTCCAGCAGAGATGAAGGGGCTGCTTGTTGTTATGCTGCAGGCCCAGAGGCTGTGTGAGGGTAAGAAACACCACGCCATAGCCTAACAGGGTAGCCTGTCTGCACCAGGGAGCCCACACTTTGCTCCCTGCTCCAGCATTGTTCCAACATCGAGCATTCCACCCCATTTAATGGTGTAACGTGAAATCCATGGGCACCCAGGGACGCCAGCTCACAGTCAGAGGCAGAGAAGCTGGCTGACAACTGCAGCAGTCAGGGAGACAACGGCCTTTTTTATAATGAAATGTATAGGGGTACTCTGTCCAGAAAAACAGACTGTAAGGGTATCTGACTATTTGGTGAGGGGTGGGGGGGTGGGAGGAGCCTTGATGCCCAAAGGCGACCAGTGCTGTTCCAACACCAGACTTTGGCTCCCACCATCTGTGCACCTCTGCAGCCCCCAGAGCCAGCAGCTGCTGCCCTGTGCCAAAGTGCAGAGAGCTGCTCTCTCCCACACTCCTGCACAGCTCCTGCCAGAGCCCACACCACTGGACGAGGAGGTGGAGGATGCTGAAGCAGACTCAGGCTGGGAGGTAGGTAGTACTTGTGGGCACGGGGATTTATTTTACCTACCCAGCACTGGGGAAATCTCGCCCAAACCCCGGCTCTTTACTACAAGGGAACTGGCTGGTAGCAATATTTTATCTTGAGGACAGCCTGTTGTTTTCCTTCTTCCACCTGCCTGTTGGTTTTTGTACTCTGTGAAGCCCAGTCGCTGCCCCACATCCCCTCTCCCCACAACTGCCTTTGCACTGTCTTGGGAACCACTGTGTCAAAATTTGGTGGCTCCTTTTTCCCCTGTGATCCCTCTATTTTTGCACCTGTGGTCCTGGGAGACAGTGACCCGGTGCATCTGTCAGCCCTGCGGCCTTTCTCACCTTTGATAATCCCATCCCCTAGGGCCTGTGCCAGAGGTGAGAACTGATTTGAAACACAGGCGGTGTGCTGGGAAGGGAACAGCACTGAGGGTGTTTCTAGCTCAGGTGCTGCAGGTCCACATTTTCTCACCTGGTGGCCCTCCGAAAACACTTCAAAGGAAGCGTGAGAGCTCTGTGTAACCCCTGGCACCCCTGTCTGCCAGCCTTTTAGGAGAGCATGATTTTCTCTCTGTGCATGGCAATTCCTGTTGCCATGCACGGAGAGAACTGGGCAGGCACTCCCTGTTGCTCCTGGGCAGCAGCAGGCAGTGCCTGCCCAGACAACCCTCTACCCCGCCGCCTGCCGCTCTGCCCTGCCCGGCGCTGCTGTGTCACCGCACAGCCAGACGGCCACTCTGCTGACACTGCGGAAAGCTTTTTGTTTACTGCATGACTGGATGCCAACTGTAGCTATGGCAGTGTTTTACCAGACCAGCCTCTCTGAGTCCTTCCCAGATTCCTCAGCCAGCTTCTGAATGGTTGCATGCATACGCAAAAGCGGACATGAATTTATTTCCTTAAGAGTTTCTCAGAGGGCCACCAAGCACCCTTGGGATCAGCATTCTGATGGTGGGCAGTTACTTCTGACACGGTTCAGTAACAACTAAAGGTCTCACTTGCATGATCTTCTTGGCCACCAGCACTCTCAGGCTGTAGCTTAGGACCTCAGACCTAAGATAAACCAAAACCCAACTTTGTGTTAAAAGCATGTCTGGTAAGGCTTGTAGATGATTCCCAAGGCTGAATTTCTAGCACAGAAAGTGATTTAATGCCCATTTTTTTGGTCAGAGCCTGGAGACAGTTGTTCAGTCTCTCTATGTAGTCGCTTTGTCCTCTTGTGCAGTGGGTAAGTAAAAAGATGGGTTTTATGCAAAGCTTAGCATTGAGAAGACAAACAAATAGCATGCCTGGCTGGGAAGGTACATTAACCGTTAACCTCCTGTGGTATGTGTGGTCAGCTGCTATCTGATGTCTTATCTGAATACATATTCATGTTTCAAAAGGCAAAGAAAACCCCCATTGTGCTGCTTTCTTTTTTTTTTTTTTTTTTTTTTTAAATTATGATGTGATTTCACTTTGTTGCCTTGGAGTGTGGATCTATTTTATTACATTACAGTGGAGAATTTCTGGTCTAACTCTCTGTTTATGATTTTCCAAACCTGCAATGAGATATAGTAAGAACTAAATGGAGGTTGTTCTGTTCTTGTTCTGTTCCATCTTCAGACCCATTTTACTGTTAAAAGTCCTAAGTAATCAAAAAGACAAGGCTTCTTTGTCCCAACTTAGGACAATTACCGTTGGCAAAGTAAGGTGTGACAGTTTCCCAGCGCTGACTGCCTCCACCTGCACTCCGGGCTCTTCCTTAAGGAAAGCTCACACAGGGAGGCTTTCAGACTTTGGACTCAAGCTGGCTTTGCACCTACCTGATGAATAAAGATGAAGTAAGCAGAGCAGCATTTTGAGTAAAGGAGTAACTTGTTTTTGTTATTGGCTATTCAATTCTATTTGAGACTAATTCAAGAGATTGGTTTTTCTTTGAGGCATACCTAAAGTACTGTGGCTTAACTCTGGATTTCTGGATTTCTTGGATGTCCTTTCTCTGTCCAAGAAATGGAGACACGTTGCTATTAACCTTATTTATGAAAATCGGTCTTGTATTTGGTCCTGGTCAGAAAGACATGTTTGCACCTAGTGATTTCGAAAGGTTTAACGACACTCTTGACTTATTAGTCTTCTGCCTACAGCCTTACAAGAGGGCAGGTATGAAATCTTGATGGTTCTTGGAATTATTGGAGTGTATCAGAAAAGAGTCAGCAAAAGAAACACTAGGTGTTGTAAAAGGAAACATAGATTCTATCTACACAGAGGCAAAAGTTCATCTGGTTTGTCCCACTCATTTGAAACCCACAAGAGCCCCTCTGGTGCTTTCAGTACAGCAGAAAAACATGAAACTGCAGTTTGGTAATGAGAAGGAAACCTGCCTTTCTGCATAGTGGAAAGACACTCCTCCTCCTCCTCTTCAACCACATTTCTTGCTGGATTTTTCAGAACACTTTGGGCCGTATCTCTTATTTTCATTGAGTTGTGCGTGTCCATTTGCAGCCTAGAGGAGAGGAGGATGGTGCGGGTGGTAGGAGTGTGAGCTCCACTTTTCGCTGGCTAGCCTAAGGTGTCCTGCTTGCTGCTAAAGTGAAGGGAGGGTAAGAAGGCTTGATGCGTAACGCAAACCCCTTCCCGTCAGCATAAATGTGGTTGCGCTGAAGCCAAAGCCACACTTGTAGCCCCAGAGCCCTGAGCTGTGGTGGGATGAATTCCTGCCCATACCCTGGTCTCCTGACAGCAAATCCTGGCTTGTCTTCCAGTGAGCAGCAGGCCTTCAGGCTTCATGATTTTCTTGTTTTCTCCAGCAGCACTACGTAAGATCAGAAGTGAATTTAAACACGGTGAGCATTGATCCCTTCAAGTTTTATACCTGCAGCATTGCCTACATTCTTGAGCAAGCCCAAGCTATCTGCTCAGCGGTAGCAGTCTGTCTTGTCTGCTTCTGATGTCTCCGGATAACTTGCTGGGCAAAACTACGACACCCACGTAAAGGCACTGAGTGTGGGTGGCCTTCCTTTCCCCCAGCAAGCTCTGGCTCATGGGCTCAGCACGGCTGCACGTCTTTGGAGCGGTGTAGATGGTGGACGTGCCTGGTGTGGACACCAGGCTCCCTGGTGGGTCTTTCATGTTGAAAAATGAGGTCTCAAGAGTCCTGAGCTGCAGCCCTTTAAAGAGAGCTCTACGCTCCTGGGTATCTTGACCAGAAAGGTTTGAAAGCTCTTTCTGATACCAGTGAAAAGCCCCCAAGTTGCAACACCTAATCACAGCACAAAAGCGCGTAACTGTCTGTATTCTGCACAGTCAAGTCCTTTCGACCTTATTTTCAACGTTGTGAGCTTGACCAGCTTGTGGCAGGGCAATTGCTGTGCGCTTGTTGCTGTGGCCTTTGACTCACCACCTCTCGTACAGCGGGCTGAGCTAACCACGAGGTTTTCAGCGCTTTTCATATCTTGTACATTTCCTGCAAAAGGTGGCAGGAAAAAAAAAAAAGTGTTTCCTGAGATGAAGTAAGCGAAAAAGAATAGCTATGAAAGCCAGACCAAAAGAACCTGAAAAACCAAGAAAAAAAAAAAAAAAAAAAAAGATGTTCAGCAACTTCCTGTTTATCAGCGGCTCAGATACAGATCATCAGTTGTGGAGCTGCCCTCACACCTCTCAGACCACAGCAGTGTAGGAGGTGTGTCACCCCAGCAAAGCCTCCCTTTGCACACCCCGGTGAAGGCAGAGGCCTGAGGGGAGACGTGAAGGATGAGACAACGCTGCGCAGATGCCTGCTTTGAGATCATAGCCACAGTGGTCTGGATGGGAAGCACCAACAGGACGGTACCATCGCCTGGATTTTGCTGCGTGATGCTCTCATGCTGAGAGAGCCCCCGCTAAGGGCACGTGACCCATCTGAGGGGACCAGCTGCCAGTGGCAGGGCACAGGTCCCTGAGTCACTGTCCTGGTCTTAAACCAGTCAAGCTTCCCTGTTTTATGAGCGTGGTTTCATACATAGAAAATCTTTTTTCCATTTAAAATGGGGCAAATATCCAGAGCTGTTTCCATGGCAGCCTCCTGTGGTGAGAGTGGAGCTGTGCTGACAAGGGTGCCCTTGGCCACACGAGGAGTTTCCCACCCTTAGCCCTCTGCCCAGGCGACGGAAGCGGTGCAGACACCACAGTGCGTCTGTGCACCCTCGCAGGGTACTGCCACTGCCCAGCCGCGGGCAGGCCCTGGCCTTGCAAGTCTGACCGACTGCACCACACGCCGCTGCTCCCAGAGGGCAGAGACTGCGAACAGGCAGGGCACCAAACCCTGACAGGAGCCAGTCTAGCTCATTAACAGAGTAGCTAATTGAGTGCTCCGAGCCCGTGACAAAGCCCCATGTGTTTTACCTGCATTCCTGAGAGCCTGAAAGTGTTGCATAGAGTTAGGCGACATTGCTGTAGTGGGGGAATCCAACACGGTTTCTGCAGGGTACTTCACACCCAGAGGGTCAACGAGCCCTCAGTCTCCACAGGAAAGGTGTGTTGTGTTTTTTGGTGGTCTCTGTACTCTGGGCAACAAGGCCCAGAGAGCCTTAGTTTTTTTTTTATTTTACATGTTTTAAAAGGCAGGTACACTTTTAATGGAGGCCTTTATTCTTTCACCAGTTTCATGTCAAACTACTGTGTAATTTGTTGTGTGTGTCAGTAACTTATCAGCCAAGCTAACGCACAAAAAAGGGAACATCCTTAGTTGATCAATGCTTTGATCATAAGAGGAAATAATGAAAGGGGACCTTATTGATTTCTAAATGAAAAGTAAGTAGAATGGAGTTACTTTATGCTGTACCGTATGTCTATAAGGAGGACATACTTCTGACATATTATTGATCATATAATTAAAATATAGAGAGTAGAATAAAATAAAGTTCTACTACGATGATGTTCAGAAGTTAATTCAGAAAAAAAAAATAAATAAAAGAACCAATGAACCCCTGAAAGAGGAGCTGGTCTCTCCTATGTAACATGCCAAACTGGGTACCTGGAAGCAGAGTGATGCCATGGTTATCAGTAGCGTTTTGAATACATCAGGGATAACTCTTCTCTTTTTCACTGCTCTACTACTGACTGGTGTAGGTCCTTCATTAGGTTACTTCTTTTAGAATTTTTTTTGCCCCAGACAATTTTTTCCCTTTTTCTTTCTTTGCCTGCCTGCAGTATTTATCTCTTCTTTTCTTTGTGACTGTCCCTATTCCTTTATTCAACTGTCAGCAAGCTGGAAAGCTGCTTTGTATTGCAGCTGGTAGCTGCTGCCAAAGGACAGGCTGATCACTTTAATAACAGTCATGCTTTGGATCTGTCACATACTTGTTCGGGGCTCTTGGGCAAACCTCTCACATCCTCCATGCTCCTGTAGATCGGGGATATGGCACTGGTTGAGATGAACGGATGAAAAGTGTGTAATTTCGTTGACTTACAAAAGCACCACTGTTTACAGTATTACACAAACCAAAAATAATTTAAAGTTATTGAATAAAAAAAAATTGTGGAGCCTATAATTTAAAAAATATTTTCTCCTTGACCACACATCTTAAATGCACTAAAATATACTTTGACCACTCCCTCCCCCCAAGGTAGCAAAGAAACACTGAAATATCTCCATTTGAATAAAAGCTGTTTAAAAATGATTGCAAAGAGGTAGCAGTAGCTGTGAGTTCTTATTTTGCTCAGAAAAGTAATACGTTACTAACGGGGAGGGACGTAGCTGGACCACAGTATACAAGTTGCTATTAGCTGAAGGAAATGAAAAACTAACATATTGCGCCTCGGAAATTATCTATCAGCTTCTGTAAAACAGTCGCACATTTATTGGGGTGTTTTCTGTGATGGAGATAGCTGAACTTTTAAACTACTCTTTTAAATCAGGACTGGCTGCAACAGAGAAGGGGATTGAGAAGAGAAGACTAAGGGGGGACCTAATTAATGTTTATAATTATCTTAAGCAGGGGATGCAGGGGGAATCAGCCAGCCCCTTTTCAGTGGTCTGTGGAGACAGGACAAGGGGCAATGGCTGCAAGTTGGAGCACAGGAAGTTCCACACCAACATGCGGAAGAACTTTTTCACAGTGAGGGTGACAGAGCCCTGGGACAGGCTGCCCAGGGGGTGGTGGAGTCTCCTTCTCTGGAGATATTCAAGACCCGTCTGGATGCCTATCTCAGTGAAATGTCCTAGGGAGCCTGCTTTGGCAGGGGGTTGGACCTGAAGATCTCTCGAGGTCCCTTCCAACCCCTACAATTCTATGATTTACCAAATGCAGTTGAAGGAGAACACCTGTTCACGTGCTACCTTTGCAGCCTTCAAAGACCTATATTTTATTTTTGTTTTGCAGAATGCATTTCTAAGCCCGCTCTCTGCTTTCCTGTTTACCGCTACAAGACCTTAAATTTTATCTCATCAAACTTGTCTGCCCGTTTGACACCTGCATCTCATCCAATCTCAACCATCTCCAGAAGCGATGGAGTAAACCTCCTGGAAACTCCCAAGGTAGGAGGAGAAGGCAAGTGGGGCCAACGGAGAGTGGAAGCTTCTTCCTGTCAAAGGTAAAGTCCATCCATGTTCAACGTGCTACTCTTAAAAAGAATGGGCTAATTTTGGCAAGCAGGGGAAAGGGACCCACGGCAGTTTTCTCTCTCTTGATACCCTCTGGAAAATTACATTAATGGTGTAAAAATGGTCTGAAAGCAGAGCTGTCGTGGTTTTGCCCCTTTATGGTTTGATGGCATGAGGGTACACTGGGCACCAGTGCACACAGTCCAATAAACCTGGTTGTCCCTCTCCTCCACCTGGCTGGAGGCAGCGCCCCTGTAATGTTGCTGATCATATTTGCTGTTCACTGGTTGCATAAAGGACTTAGAGGTCCCTTCAAGAGGGTCAGATATATCAGACATACAGGTAGGCCTTCCATTTGGTCTAGGGAACTGCCCAGTGGAAACTGGTGCAGGTTTTTTTCTGGGCAGAATCTCGTTGTATGACTGTTTTACCTTGCAGCTCATTTCCTCGTGCTTGAAGGGCTGAGGTGGGCTGCCTATCCCACTTCCTCATGTCCTCTCCATGGTCAAGCAGGTAAAACCACCACGTGCCCTGTGGTGTGTACCTTCTATATTCTCTCTCTTGAGAAGCTGGGTGCTTTCTCCCAGTAGTTGCAACATTGCCTCATATGGGTTGGGAGTTGGACACATTGTCTTCAAGCCACTGGACCAGTTTCACTACCACTGAGATGAAGGAAAAACTATCTTGATATTCCAGAGTCAGCTGGCCAGTACATATACTGTTGGTGCATCTGCACCAAATATAGGAAATATTTTCTACCCGTATTTGCTGCTGCATGAACAGCCATTATCTGGTGACTCCACATCTCAGTATTTAGGGGTCTATATGAAAATAAAGTTGAAATTAATAACACAGATGTCCTATGTACGTACAGCTGAAAACTGATCGCAGGAAAGAATTCTGTTATCAATGTGAATTGCTGCACTGCTTTTCTCTCATCACTCCTTGTTTCCATACAAGAATCTCCATAGGGTTGAGTGCTGTATTTCTAACAGGGTCCTCTGCATTGCACATGCCAGCTGACTTTGGTTAAAACAGTCCTGATGCCCCAAGAAAAGTGGTGTCAGGTCAGTGAGGCATGAGCAGTGTCCATACTTGGAGCAGAAGACTCATGCTGACTCCAGCACCCCTCGGTGCTGTGCTTATGGACCCTCCTGTTTCCCATCACAGGGGGCACAGCCAGGAAAGAAAGGATGAAGGTGGATTCCTTCCCCTTCAAGATGAAAGTTTTCACCATTCTCTCTCTTTTCATATGCAATTACTAACTCAGCAGAGCATGTTGTCTGCTTCTAATGCATTAAACGCTGACATTCTTGTTATTGCTAGGGCTCAATAGCCATCATTATTACAAAATGATTGTTTCCTCCTGGAAACTGTGTGTCTTTGAAGCTCTTTCAAGATGTGATCAACCTGTATGTGAGCGTAATATAGATGCAGGGCACAAGAAACAGGGGAGTGCCTTGACAAGGCCAACTCCTTTGAAATAGGACTTTTGAAAGAACCATTACTTCTCAAAATGTGAACATTTAACTCTGCAAACCAGATCTCCTTTTCTAGGGGTCATGAGGCAATACCAAGAAAACAAAAGAGAGCTTGCTAAGGCACTGACTCACTTTTGGAGAGCAGTGTTTTGAAGCTGTCTTCATTACAATTCCTCAGAAATGACAGTGAGGAAAAGGCCAAGACTCTACCTGCAGCCCGTGGAGAGGCCCCATGCTGGAGCAGGTGGAGACATACAGGAGATGCTGTGACCCACGTTGGAGCAAGCCCCTGCCAGCACTTGCAGCCCATGGAGAGAGACAGAGACACAGAGATGAGCAAGGGAGAGATTTGCGCTAGAACAAGTTTGCTGAAGGGGAGGCTGGTGACCCTGTGGAGGACTGAGAGACTGTGATTCATGACTGCCTCCCATAGCTGTGACCCATACTGGGGCAGCTGGTGAAGAGCTGAAGCCCTGTGGGAAAGGACTCATGTTGGAGAAACTCATGGAGGACTGTCTCCTGTGGGTGGGACCCCACAGTGCAGCAGGGGATGGGTGTGTGGAATGAATGCCCCCTGCCTCGGTCAAGAAGGAAACCAACTTGCAAGGAACTGACAAGCCGCCATTTTCCCCACTCCCTGCCCCTCCCCTGCCACAAAGGGGGGAAGAAGGGAGTGAAATCATCACTAAAGGGAAGTCTGCTAAGAAGGGATGGGTGGGGGAAGGTGCTTTAAGATCTGGTCGTGTTGTTTTAAGATCTGGTTGCACTTCTCATTATCCGACTCTGGTTTCCCTGTGTGTGTGTAGTGCAGTGTAATAAATTAGAGAGTTTTCTTTCATTCACTCTGTGTTGAGTCTGTTTTGCCCATGTCGTTGATGAGAGGATGATCTCTCCCTGTCCTTACCTTGACTCCTGAGCCTCTCAATATGTATTTTCTCCCCTGTCAAACCGAAAAGGGGAGTGATAGACTGACTTTGGTGGGCAAATACTGCGGTGTATTTGTCATCTGCCTCCTTGGTCCTTTGGGTTCTCCTGACCAGAAAGAAGCTGCTGTAATTACAGTTGCTGGAAAGCACTAGAAGGAATAAGCAGCCTGCAATAAAATAAGTATTTTTTACACGTCACTGCTTTGAGAGGGTGTGAAAATGTTCTGGGGGACAGGGTGGCTGCTCGAATTTACCCTGGCAGATTAAAAAGCCTGGAGGCAGTCACCTGCAGTTCATTAAGGACAAGATCCCACTTCTGCATACGGGCAGGGCCAGCTGAGACCACGGCCACAGGATGGGGAAGGCAGCGCTTCTGGAGTAAAGGATCTGTGTGCTGGCTTCCAGCACAAAAGAAGCATGAGTCACTCACAGGCAGACTGAAGAAGACGACAGCTGCCCCAAGTGGGTGGCTCTTCCAGTCCACTTTGCCAAGGGTGAGGCCACAGCTGGGGCTCTATGTCTAGTTTTGGGGCAGCTAGACAAAAAAAAGATTAAGGAAAACTGGGCAGCTGCCAAAGGAGAACAGTGGATACAGTTAACAACCAAGAAAACATGACCTAAGAGGAAAAAGATGATGGAATATGAGCTATTAAGATTGAAGGGAAACATGACCTTAGAATATTTTTAGACAACTAGATGAAAGTTTCAATTGCTGCTCCATGGATTAAATAAATAACTGACAGAATTATAGAATCACAGAATCGTAGGGGTTAGAAGGGACCTCAAGAGATCATCGGGGCCACCCCACTGCCAAAGCAGGTTCCCTAGGACATTTCACTCAGATAGGCGTCCAGACGGGTCTTGAATATCTCCAGAGAAGGAGACTCCACAACCCCCCTGGGCAGCCTGTCCCAGGGCTCTGTCACCCTCACTGTGAAAAAGTTCATTCAGGTCATACCAGGAGAGTTTTAGGTTAATCATTAAGACAAATTTCCTAGGAGTGATCCTGGAGAAGCAGTGGAATGGTTTGTAAGGGAAAGTGGGGGCTGTGGGAGCAAGCTGAGCAATCGCAGGGAAGAATAGCAATGGGACACTGTCCCTGCCTACCAGGCAAGGGATGGGCTACACGATCTCCCACTGTCCCACCCAGACCCGTTTTCTGTGATTTCTCTGTTCTGACTCATTCTCACTTGCGTCCTCCTCTGGTCTGCACTCTTAGGCAAAGCAGTATCAGATGCTAATCTGAGAGGTGCCCATGCACTGGTGTACCCGAGGCGTGGGACAGCAAAGGCTTTGAAACCAAAGTGCTTTCGGGTGAGGAAAAAGCCATCAGATAAGGGACAGATGGAGAAGAGTCTTGTTCTCAAAGACTCCATGTGCAAGAGATGTTGTTTTTTTTACTTCTTTCTGTCCCACAACTACCCTGTCGTAAAACATGAATGAGAAAACCCCACTCACTGCTGGCATCGTTATGAATGAGTTACTGTGCTGGGCGTTTTGCAACGCACTGATTTCTGCTTCAGTGAAACTAAGCTGCAGCTGTCAAAGCCATAATCGCTCTGGCTTTGGTGGTGCTGGCAGTGAAAAGGAGAGCGTGGAGCAGAGCGAGCTGATCCAGACCTCACCAACCAGCTCCAGCTGCTTCTCCTGCACAAACTCAGTGACAGTTTTTGGAGGACTGGCTGGCTGGCAGCCTTTTTGCCTGTACTGAGCACCTGCTGCAGGGGACCGAGACAGAGCAAGGCCAAAACGGGTTTTCCATATGCACATTTGAACGTCAGCATACACAAGGTTGCAGTAACAGAACTCTGCTTTGGTGGGGGGTGTTGGTATTTTTTGCTGACAAAGCTGAAAAGAATAATAAAAAATTCTGTCTGCTGTCAGCAAACCAGATACATCTCAGTTCCAGTGGGAATTTTTTAAAGCTGTCTGGTTTTGAGGAAGGGTTAGGAGAGTACATGGTTTTATATATATCTATATTTATCTATCTATCTATCTCCTATATTTCAAAGCATCACATTTAAAAATTAAAAGTAGCAATGTTTTGTCTAGAACTTGTCAGAATGAAGTATTGTAACTCTTTTTTTCCCCCTGTAATTTGAAGGAGGGAATTTCCCCCCTCTGAAAATACGACTTGGCACTTTCAGAGATATCTTATCAACCTAAATACACCTTTTTACTGGCAAAATCTGATCACTCAAAATCTCATCCAGTCACAAATTCGCCCACCTCTTTGCACACAGACACACAAATATGTTGTCAAGAAAGAAAGACAACCCATTGTGGCGTATCTGTACCTCTGTGCTGGCAAGGGTCTGGTTAAACAGTTTTGATTAAGATGATGGTGTGTTGATGACTGGTGATAATAGGCCCAAGCACTGTGGCAATATGTGAGACAGGCAAAGATTCCTTAAAAGAGAGCTCCTATTCAGACTTTCTTCCTGTACCTCCTAGGTGACTGCATGACCTCAATGCCCTGTGTGAGAGGAGTGCAAGGGGTTCACTGAGGGTGCTACGGCCAGAAAAGGTTGCTTGCTGGTCCATGCAGGCAGCAGACACATCTGAGAGAGGGTTGATGGGGCAGAGAAATGGCCAGCAGGAGAAATTTGGGGTCAGAGGTTCATCAAAGCTCTATCTGCCATGCTGGTCCAATGTTGCAGAGGTCATGCTCACTCCTATCCTCTGTCTCTGCCTTCTCCTGCCAAGCCAAGGTGCTGTCATTGTTCTTCCCATCACCAGTGATGACTGATGGCATTTTACAAGCCATTTTAGCTGAGCAACACAGCATCTCTGAACACTGTTGCAGTTATTCTGGGTTCTTCTTCCTCTGCTGAACTAAGACACTTCTTCCCTCTTCCTTTACTATGACAGAGGAAGCCCTCTGAGATGTAAAGTGAGAGCTGATTTGAAAGGGAAAGGCCTCTTTTTGACTAAGAAGCTGCCCTTGTTTTGCTGTTGAGCAAAGGCAGCGGTAAATGCCTTTCTCAGGCATTTGATGACATTCCCTGACTTGCCTGGTTATCGTTGCTTTGAGATGGGTGGAAGCAGAGCGCTGCATCAGGGCAAACACTGCCTTCCAGCCAGGTGTTATGACAGTGAGAAACTAAGACATGCTTAGTTTTTTCTTGGAGATATCCTACCAGGAAGCATGTCATACTCTGCTTTATTCCCATACTTTCCTAATGACTGCTACACCAACACTGGAGCCTGTGCCCTGGTGTCAGAAAGGTGCCTCCCACCCACTTTACCAAACAGACAGAGCCATGCCAGCGCCTGTGTGAGGCTGGCACTCCTGCAGCTGGAGCAATTTCTTGCTGGTGGTGTCTTCTGTTGCAAATCCAGTTTCCTCTCTGTGTTCAAATTCAATTCATCTCAACATCTGTAGGAGGAAGGAGAGGTTTATATGAAAGAAGGCAGAGCAGTTTTGCAGCAGCTAAAACTGGCCATCAACCTCAGGCTGAGGAGCTGCAGCAGTGGCACGGGATTTGAAAACCCTCTGGGATTGACGTCTTACTGCTGAGCTAGCGTGCACGGGTGGTCCCCGGGTGTCACCACTGAATATGCCTGGATGTAGGAGCTGCAGACGTGGCCATGCTGTTTGCCTCACAGCAAGGTTTGTTTTGGTCACAGCAATTGCCACAGCCTTTCCATTTTACATAGGGCTCCAGTGGAGCATCGCTTTCCTGACCTTTGGGCTCCAGGTAGTTTGGGGGAGTGTAAGTCTGTGTTGCTCTGATGAGCAGGTCACTTTTAGGCTGACAGTGTCTTCAGCTATACGAGTTCGTTGCACATGGGGTTTTTTATCCCCCGCTGAAGCGACTATTTTGACGGAAGATAAAAGAGCAGAAACCGTAACTTCAGAGTGTCGGTAGAAGAACCGCTGCGGTCACGGTGGCAGCAGGCGCAGCTAAAAGGGAAGCGCAAACGGCGTGGTGCACAGGCTCATGGTGTGAGACTCCCCAGCACCCGCTGGCTGCCTGGGGCTGCTGTGGCTGCTGCAGGCTGACCCTGACAACCACTGGCAAAACATAAGAAGACAAACCAGAAGGTTCCTCCTACAGTGACATTTTCGCTATGCTGTTTAACCTGAGTGGTGACTGACATGCCTGTCCACCGGCATTTTCACTGGTGTGGTGATGCCAGGCAGCTCTTCTCTCCTGCAGCTCACTGTCTTGACTGGGTGTGTGGAGTGTGGTTTGTGGTGCAGCTCCTGCACCCAAACCCAAATTGGCTGTAGGCTGCAGCACCAGAGATACTGACAGTCAGTTGTCTCTGTTTTGCTGCATGGTCTGTCTTCCTCATATGAAAGCCCATGAAAATGCAGAGAGACATTGCTAGCACTGGTGTCAGCTGGAGAGATGCTGAGCAGCCAGGGCTGCTGGAGAAGGGAGCTCTAGGGTGGATTTTGGGTTGTTAGCAAACAGATTGGGGACCTCCCTGTACACCAACTCTCACCCAGCACCACGGGGGCACCTCTGAGGCTCCGGGATGGACTGCCCAGTGCCTGCTGTCCTGCCCTCAGGTCAGGCGTGTCCTTCACACGCTTGGCTGAGGGTGGTTTTACACCATCTGGGGACTTGCTCTCCTCCAGCAGCAAGGCTGCTCCATAGCTCCAGGTGTGCAAAATCCCTTCAGCCCAAGGGACAACCTGTAAATACCACTCTTGTGCCTGTGCTTTTCATGAGGTGAGACAAGTCTTTTTTCCCCTGGTCATTTCCTTGCTGGATTGTTGGAACCATACGTAGCAGACATGACCCTTCCATTACTTTGCTTTACCAGGCTGAGCCTGTCTGTCTCACATGCTGTTCCTACCACCTTGCAGCCTCTCTGCACCTTTTTCCTCTTGAGTTCAATGCTTTTGGATATACTTTTCATGGAGGCCTTCATTATTTCATCAGTTTCATGTCAAAATACTGTGTAATTTGTTGTGTGTGTCAGTAATTTATCAGCCAAGTTAACACAAAAATCATCCAGTGAAAAAAGGGAACATCTTTAGTTGATCAATGCTTTGATCATAGGAGGAAATAATGAAAGGGGACCTTATTGATTTCTAAATGAAAAGTAAGTAGAATGGAGTTACTTTATGCTGTACTGTATGTCTGTAAGCAGGACATACTTCTGACATATTATTAATCATATAATTAATATATAGAGAGTAGAATAAAACTAAGTTCTACAATAAAGTTCTACTATGATGATGTTCAGAAGTTAATTCAGAAAAAAAAAATAAATAAAAGAGCCAATGAAACCCCGAAAGAGAAGCTGGTCTCTCTTATGTAACATGCCAAACTGGGTACCTGGAGGCAGAGTGAAGTCATGGTTATCAGTAGTGTTTTGAATACATCAGGGACAACTCTTCTCTTTCTCACTGCTCTACTGACTGGTACCAGGTCCTTCATTTACTTCTTTTAGTTGTTTTTTTTCCCCTGGGACACTTTCCTCCCCCTTTTTCTTTCTTTGTCTGCCTGCAGTATTTATCTCTTCTTTTCTTTGGGACTGTCACTATCTTTAATGCAACAGTCAGCAAGCTGGAAAGCTGCTGTGTATTGCAGCTGGTAGCTGCTGCCAAAGGACAGGCTGATCACTTTAAATAACAGTCATGCTTTGGATCCGTCTGTTGCAGTTTCATGTAGCTGGATTCAAACGGAGAAGGGGAGCTGCAGAGGTGGCTCCTGCAAGAAGCAGACAGAAGCTCTTTGCAGGCCCCAGAGAGTAAACATCGGCCAATTCAAGGCCAGAGTTACTGGTGACTAAGGCTGAGCCCATCGACAGCTACGGTCACAGCACCTCTGAGAATCACATTTAGGAGAAAAAAAATGCTGACAGGGCACTTTGCCACCAGAGAAAGAAGTGAGAAGATGTAACAAGCAGTGCAGACACCAAGGCCAGGGAAGAAGGGGTTGGGGGTGGGGAGGAAGAATGAAGCACTCCAGGTGCTGGAGAGAGAGATTCCCCTGCAGCCCATGGAGAAGACCATGATGAAGCAGGCTGTTCCCCTGCTGCCTGTGGGTAATGATGGGGAGCAGAGACCATCTACAGCCTGTGGAGAGACTGACCCATGCTGGAGCAGGTTTGCTGGGGGACTTGTGACTCTCTGGGGGACCAGGCTGGAGCAGTCTGGGCCCGAAGGTCAGCACCCCATGGAAGGGAGCCACACTGAGGCACTTAGTGAACAGATAATGCCCCATTAGAAAGGTCTCATGCTGGAGAAGTTTGTGGAGGACTATCTCCCATGGATGGGACCCCATGGTGCAGCAGGGGAAGGGGGTGTGGAATGCCCCTCCAGCTAAGAAGGAAGACAACTTGGGAGGAATGGACTGAAAACTCTCATTTCCCATTCCATGCCCCTCCCTGTGCCACAATGGGGGGAAGAAGAGAGTGAAATTATGACTAAAGTCTGTTACAAGGTGAGGAGTGTGGGGAAGAAGCGGTGGTTTAAGATCTGGAGAAGGAAAGTAGCTTGTGAGGAACTGACTGAAACCCCATTCCCCCATTCCCTGCCCCTCCCCGTGCCATGATGGGGGGGTGTGTGTGTGTGTGTGAGGAAGTAGGGAGCAAAATCATTAATGAAGTTTAAGTCTGCTAAGAAGGGAGGGGTAGGGGGAAGGTGCTGCACTTCTCATTATCTGACTCTGGTTTCACTGGGTGTGCAGTGTAGTGTAATAAATTAGTTTTCTTTTCTTTATTCTGTGTTGAGTCTATTTTGCCCATGACACTAATTGCAGAGTGATCCCTCTCTGACCTTATGTCAAATCTTGAGCCTCCCAATATATATTTTCTCTCCTTTTTGGCTGAAAAGGGGAGTGATAGAGCAACTTTGGTGGGCATTTGGCCTCTAGCCAGGGCCAAACCACCTCACCGTCACATACTTGTTCAGGGCTCTTGGACAAATCTCTCGTGTCCTCCAGGCTCCTGTAGATCAGGAAAATGGTGCTGGTTGAGATGAATGGATGAAAAGTGTATAATTTCGTTGACTTACAAAAGCACCACTGTTTACAGTATTAAACAAACAAAAACTAATTTAAAGCTATTGAATAAACAAAAAAATGTGGAGCATCTACTTTTAAAAATATTTTCTCCTTGACCACACATCTTAAATGCACTAAAATATACTTTAACCACTCCCTCCCCGCTCCCCCTCCTCCCAAGGTAGCAAAGAAACACTGAAATATCTCCATTTGAATAAAAGCTGTTTAAAAATGATTGCAAAGAGGTAGCAGTAGCTGTGAGTTCTTATTTTGCTCAGAAAAGTAATACATTACTAACGGGGAGGGACGTAGCTGGACCACAGTATACAAGTTGCTATTAGCTGAAGGAAATGAAAAACTAACATATTGCGCCTCGGAAATTATCTATCAGCTTCTGTAAAACAGTCGCACATTTATTGGGGTGTTTTCTGAGATGGAGATAGCTGAACTTTTAAACTACTCTTTTAAATCAGGACTGGCTGCAACAGAGAGGGGATTTACCAAATGCAGTTGAAGGAGAACACCTGTTCACGTGCTACCTTTGCAGCCTTCAAAGACCTATATTTTATTTTTGTTTTGCAGAATGCATTTCTAAGCCCGCTCTCTGCTTTCCTGTTTACCGCTACAAGACCTTAAATTTTATCTCATCAAACTTGTCTGCCCGTTTGACACCTGCATCTCATCCAATCTCAACCATCTCCAGAAGCGATGGAGTAAACCTCCTGGAAACTCCCAAGGGGGACAAGGACATGGTAGGAGGAGAAGGCAAGTGGGGCCAACGGAGAGTGGAAGCTTCTTCCTGTCAAAGGTAAAGTCCATCCATGTTTAACGTGCTACTCTTAAAAAGAATGGGCTAATTTTGGCAAGCAGGGGAAAGGGACCCACGGCTGTTTTCTCTCTCTTGATAACCTCCAGAAAACTGCTTTTTCAGTTTGACTGTTTTGCCCAGTGATATGGAGAGGGGAGAAAATGGAAAATGCTGTGTGCTGGTTGGAAGCCATCAAAGGTGTCAATGGTGTAAAGATGTTCTGAAAGTCTGAAGGGGAGCATCTCCTGTCTCTCTTCAGGCCAGGGAAAACGCTTTTGAATTTTGCCAAAAAGCAGATGCATTGCATCTATAAATCAGTACCTGTGTACCTGTATCCATGCAATTATGTATCTATAACACACTATTAATTAGTTCTGGAAAATTATTTACTCCTGGTTGTTGAATCTATGGATTGCTTTTAGAGGGATCCCTGACAGGTAATTAAGAAAAGCAAGCCATTGCTATAGTGCTTGCTCTCACAGGGAGTCAGGGTCACACATCAAAAGCATTAGCAGGAAACATTTTCTACCCGTATTTGCTGCTGCATGAACAGCCATTATCTGGTGACTCCACATCTCAGTATTTAGGAGTCTATATGAAAATAAAGTTGAAATTAATAACACAGATGTCCTATGTACGTACAGCTGAAAACTGGTCACAGGAAAGAATTCTGTTATCAATGTGAATTGCTGCACTGCTTTTCTCTCATCACTCCTTGTTTCCATACAAGAATCTCCATAGGATTGAGTGCTGTATTTCTAACAGGGTCCTCTGCATTGCACATGCCAGCTGACTTTGGTTAAAACAGTCCTGGTGCCCCAAGAAAAGTGGTGTCAGGTCAGTGAGGCATGAGCAGTGTCCATACTTGGAGCAGAAGACTCATGCTGACTCCAGCACCCCTCGGTGCTGTGCTTATGGACCCTCCTGTTTCCCATCACAGGGGGCACAGCCAGGAAAGAAAGGATGAAGGTGGATTCCTTCCCCTTCAAGATGAAAGTTTTCACCATTCTCTCTCTTTTCATATGCAATTACTAACTCAGCAGAGCATGTTGTCTGCTTCTAATGCATTAAACGCTGACATTCATGTTATTGCTAGGGCTCAATAGCCATCATTATTACAAAATGATTGTTTCCTCCTGGAAACTGTGTGTCTTTGAAGCTCTTTCAAGATGTGATCAACCTGTATGTGAGCGTAATATAGATGCAGGGCACAAGAAACAGGGGAGTGCCTTGACAAGGCCAACTCCTTTGAAATAGGACTTTTGAAAGAACCATTACTTCTCAAAATGTGAACATTTAACTCTGCAAACCAGATCTCCTTTTCTAGGGGTCATGAGGCAATACCAAGAAAACAAAAGAGAGCTTGCTAAGGCACTGACTCACTTTTGGAGAGCAGTGTTTTGAAGCTGTCTTCATTACAATTCCTCAGAAATGACAGCGAGGAAGCCCCTCACCCCCTCCCCCACCACCCCCTGACTGTTTTTCTTCTCTATAAACTAGAAAACTGAAGTGGACAGAACAGGCAGGAGGGGTGAGCTGTTGTGTTTTAGGAATTGGTACAGTGGAGCTGCTCACGAGGTTACCCAGAGGCCAGTGGCCACCTTGCCGCAGCAGCCCAGGGCTTGGCACTGTGAGTGCTGCTGCACAGCCCTGCAAACTTTTCATAGCATTAATTTTTCTTTGTCACGAGGGCCTAACTCACTAAGACTGAGGTAGCTTAATGGAAAACAAGAGCATCTTAGTGCTCACACCATATAGGATGCACAGGGACTCTTGGCAGGCTGAGGGTGCAGCCTTTTGGGTGCTACAGCTGCTCTTGTCTAGCCAGTGAGACCAAGACTGCATTTTGCAGCCCCTCTCTGCCTGGGGGCTGACCCACTGTCTTGGTGCAGCACAGGGAGAGGCAGAAGCCATGGCAGGAGTCCCGTGCCAGGACAGCCAGCCATTTATCACAGAATCACAGAATCGTAGGGGTTGGAAGGGACCTTGAGATCATTGGGTCCAACCCCGCTTGCTCTTTCCTCTACAGGTGTTTGAGATGGATCCCACAAGCCACTTCCTTGGCACAACAGAATATTACTATGGATATATCTATGAATATGATGACAACACTGCTCCGTGCAATGAAGGAAAAGGCTTTCATCGATTCACATCCCTCTTTCTGCCAATCCTCTATGGCATTGTATTTGTCACCTGCCTCCTGGGAAACTCCTTGGTCCTTTGGGTTCTCCTGACCAGGAAGAAGCTGACATCGATGACTGACATCTGCCTGCTGAACCTTGCAGCCTCCGATCTCCTCTTCATTGTGCCTCTCCCTTTCCAAGCCTACTATGCCTCAGACCAGTGGGTTTTTGGCAATGTTATGTGTAAGATAATGGCTGGCATTTATTACACAGGGTTTTATAGCAGTATTTTTTTTATAACCCTCATGAGCATAGACAGGTATATAGCAATTGTCCATGCTGTCTATGCCATAAAGGTACGGACAGCCACGTGTGGTCTAATTATCACTTTAATCCTGTGGCTGGTGGCTTTCTTGGCTTCTATACCAAACATCTTGTTCAAACAGCAGCTGGAAATCGAGCAGTCTGTGCAGTGCATCTCCACAGGCAACAATACCTGGAAGGTCACGTCTCAGTTTGCCACCAATATCTTAGGCCTTTTGATTCCCCTTAGCGTCCTCATTTGCTGCTACACCCAGATCCTGAAAAACCTGCAAAAATGCAAAAACTGGAAGAAGACCAAGGTGATCAAGATGATCATCATTATTGTCATTGTTTTCTTCCTCTTCTGGACTCCCTTCAACATCGTGCTCTTCCTAGAGTCTTTGCAGAGCCTGCACATCATCAACGATTGCAAGGTGAGCTACCAGATAGCCCTGGCCCTGCAGCTGACAGAAACCATCTCATTCATCCACTGCTGCCTGAATCCTGTGATCTATGCCTTTGCTGGGGTGACATTCAAGCAGCATCTTAGAGGACTCTTTCAGTCCTGTGTCTGTGTCTTCTCCAGCCCTGACAGAGGTTCCAGGTCTAGTCAGCTGTTTTCAGTGCCCAGCCAGTTCTCCAGCTGCTCTGACAGCGCAGGGTTCCTGTGAACTGCTGCCTTCCGCTGTGAGCAGCTGGCCTAAGGTCTGACATGGCCCTGGAGGCTGTACTACCTACACAGCATCCTCCTGTGAGGACTAGTATATCTATACCATCTTTTGGGATGTGCTGTGAACCACGGCATAGTCAGTGGCAGCACAAATTTCCTAAGAGCACTGATGTGTTTGTAAAATGGTGGCTTTACAAGCTTGCCCCAGAATGAGTTTCAGTTACATTTTAGAGCTCTTTTTATTCATGTCAGCAAGCAGGATGCTTCCTCCAGCATTTATTTTCTCCTGTGATGAAAACATTGCTTCTGCCTCACCCCCAAATATGCTCTGCCTTGTGGAGGCAGCTCCGTGTATGAGTCCCCATGCCCCTGTGACAGGCGTGGGACACCCCACACAGGAAGCAGGGAAAGGCACAGGCATGGGACTACTTCACATTGTAAAGTGAGAATCACCTCAGCCGCTGCCACCATTCCCCCTTTGCTTCAGCTCCTGGACAAAGAGGCTTCTCAGCTCCGGGCCCATGTGCTTTGCTGTGGGACGGTCCCAGGGGCATAACCAGCTGGTCCCTGGAGCTGCTGCCACCCAAAGCAGACTTTGGTGGCAATGCCTTCAAAAGCAGCAGAGGTGCCACCTATACTGGTCACTCATAGAGTCACGTAGCATGTAGAAACTCCATCTCTGTTTCCATACATCATTGTTTTATGTCATTGTAGAATTGTTTTCTTTGAATAAACATATTAACTGCTTCTTTTTGTCCTGACTCCTTTGACTCACAAAACTTTATTAGGAAAAGGAAAGGATGTTTTTGCAGATTTTTGAGCCAGTATCACATGAAATACATCTGATGGAATTGAGAGGTACTCTGGAGCTCTTCAGCAAAACAGGTCTTGCCTCCCTTGCCTGCTGAGAAAATCCCAATAAAAATTCACAGTGGAAAAAATAATGCTTCTGTTGAGGTAATAATATTATAACAAATATTAAAAGTTAAACAGAGAGTACCTGGATCCAGGAAACCATGGGTATTTTCACAGATTGTATTTTTAGGGCAATTAAAAAAATATCCTAAGTTTTCTTAGTTGTACCTTTCCATCTGAAAATACAACTGCATTTTTTAAGTGTCATAAAGATTTCAAATACATTTATAACCTTGATGTTAAAATATTGTTTCCACTAGCTACACAGCACACCAAATCTTCTTTCATTTATGATAGTATTTGTATTCCTGGCTGCAGGGAAGGGATACAACTGACTGATCAAAGAGGGTGCCTGGATCTGCACAGGACTTACAGCACCAAGGCGCTGCTTTTGAAGATGTAAAAAATCTGTGGAGAGTCCTCTACATTTTTTAGGCCTCTAGATTTCAGGGAATGATCATTTGATACCTGGCAGGTGGTTTTTTGCAGGTTTTTCTTTTGGTTTGGTATGGGTTTTTTTCTTCTGATTAAAACTGGGCACGCAGGAGTACTGCATCCAGCTCTGGGATCCCCAGTACAAGAAAGACATGGACCTGTTGGAGTGGGTCCAGAGGAGGGCCACAAAGATGATCACAGGGCTGGAGCACCTCTCCTATGAAGACAGGCCGAGAGAGTTGGGCTTGTTCAGCCTGAAGAAGAGAAGGCTGCAGGTAAGACATTATAGCGGCCTTTCAGTACCTGAAGGGGCCTACAGGAAACCTGGAGAGGGGCTTTTTATCAGGGACTGGAGTGGTAGGACAAGGGGTAATGGGTTTGTAGACTTAGGTTAGATATTAGGAAGACATTCTTCCCTGTGAGGGTGGTGAGGCACTAGCACAGGCTGCCCAGAGAAGCTGTGGCTGCCCTCTCCCTGCCAGTGTTCAAGGCCGGGTTGGATGGAACTTTGGGCAGCCTGGTCTAGTGGAGGGTGTCCCTGCCCATGGCAGGCATGTTTAGACTAGATGATCTTTGAGATCCCTTCCAATCCAAACCATTCTGCAATTCTATGAAGCAGCAAACAGTTTGCCCTCATCACTTTGTTTTGTCAACAGTTATGTAAAAAAGATCAAAATTAAGCAAAGACTGCGTTTAGGTAGAGATAGTATTCAAGGACTCTCTGGGTTTAAAACACAGATTGGGAGCATATCTGCAATCTTGTTAGACAGAAGAAATACCAAGCATTAAGGGAAAAGGTCTCTCCAATTCCTACTTTTCAATAACTGTTTGTTTGCCTTGCTGAACTTCTAGTTTCGAAAAAGAGAAGGTGGTGAAAAGCACTGTAAATCTTCAAAGATCATTCTGGTTTTCAGGCTGCTATGTCATTCAAAGCAATACACACCAGATATACCTCAAATGTGCACAATTCTTTCTTAAGGCTGCCATTGAAATTCTGCAAGTGTGAACCTAAAAGGTCCCACAGAGACCCCTGCATCATTAATGCAGCAATATCTTTAGCAGTAGACTAGGATTCTCTGTGGATTACAAGACAAGGGACAAATTATTTGGTTTCCATCAATTTTTTGTCTAGCTCCCACTGAAGTCATGCTCTTTGCATGAGTGTAATAGCAGAATTTACCCCAAATGAGATGTGAAGCCTTAACCAAAGAAATAAAACAGTAGGTTTAGATGAACTTCTGCAGAGCTGCTTCCTCCTCTAACACCTACCATTAGTATCAGGTTGACAGCTAGAGTGCCCCACAGCCAGTTACTTACTTCTCTTTCCCAATGGAATGGGGGACAAAATTGAAAATGGAAAAGAAAAAACCAAAGAACTCATGGGTTGAGATAAAGACAGTGTAATAGGACAAAAAGGAAAAAAATCAAAACAATAATTAAAAATTAGCTATAGAATATACAAAACAAGTGATGCACAGTACAATTGCTCACCACCCAAAGCTGATGCTCAGCAAAATGCTCACCTCTCAGCCCACCCCTGTTTACATTTGGAACATGATGCCATGTGGTGTGGAATATCCCTTTGGGCAATTTGGGTCAGCTGTCCTCACTGTGTCCCCTCCCAGCTTCTTGGCACACTGTGCCTTCTCATTTGCAGGGCCGTATGAGAAGCTGAGAAGTCCTTGACTACTTGGCAACAACTGAAACATCAGGCTGTTATCAACATTATTCCCATCCTAAATCCTAAACACAGCACCGTACCAGCTCTAGGAAGAAAACTAACTCTACCCCTGTCAAAACTAGGACAACCACTTTTCATGTTTGGCAACATTGCCCTAGATAGCTTTAAAATGCATCTGAACCTTCTTGAAATTTTTAGCTATTGATTTCCATCTAAGATGTTTCACAGACTTCCAATTTCCTGTTTTATAGTTCTCTGCCCCTTTGTAGTGTTAGGTCTATAACACTGAAATAGGAACATCTGAACTTTTTCTAGTCCAAGAGGACTTGGCAGTGTTTTGGGGTCTTTCTATGGTCAGGGACACCCTCCACTAGACCAGGTTGCCCAAAGCCCCATCCAACCTGGCCTTGAACACTGCCAGGGATGGGGCAGCCACAGCTGCTCTGGGCCATCTGTGACAGTGCCTCACCACACTCAGAGGGAGGAATTTCTTCCTACTATCTTTACCTAAATCTACCCTTTTTCAGTTTAAACCTATCCCTTGCCCCTTGTCCTGTCACTACACTCCCTAATAAAGAGCCCCTCTCCCATCTTTCCTGTAGGCCCCTTCAGGTACTGGAAGGCTGCTGTAAGGTCCCCCTGCACCTTCTCTTCTCCAGGCTGAACAAGGCTAAGTCTCTCAGCCTGTCTGCATAGGAGAGGTGCTCCAGCCCTCTGATCATCTTGGTGGACTCTCTCCAACAGGTCTGTGTCCTTCTTATGTTGGGGACCTCAGAGCTGGATGCAGCACTGCAGCTGAGATCTCAACAGAGGAGAGGGACAGAATCACCTCCCTTGACCTGCTGGCCATGCTGGTTTTGATGCAGCCCAGGATACAGTTGGCTTTCTGGGCTGTGAGCACACATTGCCAGTGCATCTTGAGCTTTTCATCAGTCAACACCCTCAAGTCCTTCTCCTCAGGGCTGCTCTCACTCCATTCATTGCCCAGACTGTAGTTGTGCTTGGGCTTGCCTTGAGCCATGTGCAAGGCTTGGCCTTGGCCTTGGCCTTGTTGAATTTCATGGGGTTTGTACAGACCCATCTCTGAAGTCTGCCAAGGTCCCTCTGGATGGCATCCCTTCCCTCCAGTGTATCGACTGCATCGCACCGCTTGGTGTTGTGGGCAAACTTGCTGAGGGTGAACTAGATCCCACTGTCCGTGTTGCTGCCAAAGTTGCTAAACAGCACTTGTCCCAATATCTACCCAAGGAACACCATTCGTCACTGGTCTCCATGCAAACATTGAGCTGCTGACTGCAACTCTTTGAACGTGACCACCTAGCCAATTCCTTTTCCGCCAGGCAGTCCATCCATCAAATCTACATCTTTCCAATTTAGAGACAAATGTAGTGTGGGACAGCATCAAATGCTGTGCACAATTCCAGTTAGATGACGTCAGTTGCTCTTCCCTTATCTACCAGTGCTGTAACCCCATTGTAGAATGCCACCAAATTTGTCAGGCATGATTTGCTGTTGTGAAGTCATGTTGGCTGCCAGCAATCACCTCCTTGTTTTCCATGTGCCTGAGCATAGTTTCCAGCAGGATCTGCTTCATAATCTTGCTGGGCACAGAGGTGAGACTGACAATGGGACAACCTAATGTAAAGATGTGAGATAGAATTTTGGACATGTCACATTTGGTGCACCTCCAACCCCTGCTTCCTGGATTGGGTCATGAGAAACTGATTTGATGAGGGTTCCTGGGAGATTTGAAAAAGCGAACACAGGAGATCATTCCACAGAAAGAAAAATCCCTGAAAGTGAGGTTCTGCTCCATTTAGGAGTAGTACTTGGAGGTTGCACAGACTCTTGCTTTCTCTCTCTTTGGCACCATGAAGCCTTCCTCCTTCCATAAAGAAAAATGAAGAGCAGGGTAAATTGCTGTTTTGTTCTGTGCTGGCATTTAGATTTGCCCTTATTGTCTGTCAGGTGTAGAGGTCTGTGACCTGCCTAAGGGGTTATGCCCTCCCAATGGGAACAGGAGGTCAAGGGACCTGTAGAAACTTTTCTTGCCTCTTCCTCTTTAAGGGAGGGAAAGGGCATGTTAATTTCTGACTAAATCCTGGAGTTTTATTTATTGTTTTTTTTGGCTGTATCTGCTCAAGCTCCTAGATTAAAACTAAATAGAAGAAAAAAACCCACATAGAACTCTCAATTAAGATGTTTAAGCAGTATAAAAAAAAAAAGTGGGAATTAACCTGTAGAAACTACTTGTTGACACAATGTCAGAAACCATGCAATAGTTCAGGATGATACAGCTCTGGAAAAACACAAACTCACGTTAATGTTAATTTTATAAAACTACATTACTCAAGCCAATATTCTCAGTGACTTTTGGAAACCATGAGTATATGTCTCTGAGGAGCTGAAAAACTCACAGTCCTACCAGTTGTTCTTTGCTACCTATTAGATGCTGAGGGCAGTGGGCTCCAGGCAGACTCCTGTCATTGATGTTCCCAGGTTGCTTTCCAGCCCTGGGACCACAGAGTCTCAAGAAGTTAGGCTATTTGGCAAATATTGCGCAAAATTCGAAAGACATTGCGGAGTACTTCACAAGAACAAGCTTAGCTCACAAGCCACACGTGTTACTAGATGGCAAGGACCTAGAAAATGTGTGGTTTAGTTGCTAGAAAAAATTATTTTCAGTGTAATTTCAACAAGGGGCTGTTCAAGGTCATGAAGAGATAATGAAGTTCTTTCGCAATACTAACGATGAAGGCGGTAAATACGATATCACGTAGAGACACTGCTTCAGAGATACCAATCTGTGAGGTTCTGCTGTGCTCAGGCTAATGAGCAGCTGCGAGCTGTGACTGACAGCTCAGTTGGCTGCTGGTCCCGGATCTAGCTCAGATGTACTGGTAACTGTGCGATATAAGCACTTATCTCCATGTTTTACAGCCCATGCACCAAAATGTCCTCAGGACTGGTTTTTAGTGGGTCTCTCAGGTTCTGCGCCACTTCAGGGACATGGCCATCAGTAGTCTGTGACAACAGGGGCACAGCAGAGATGAAAAAGCCTCTGTGGCTGGGATGGGAGACTTGCGGCAAACCAAAATAGTACCACCAGCACAGGGCATCTAAAAAGATCATGGAAAAAAAATATATCAACACCAGTTGTTGTACGATCAAAGATAAAATTGTAAAGTGAAAGATCTCATCTTTTGGTGGGAGGGGAAAAGTGAAGTCATGACTTGTCATGACTCTTAATTCCAGGAGCTGTTTTACCCACTCTTCTACTCAGAAATTTCAACCCACTGCAATGTACTCTTGAGCTTTCAGTTTACTTGCCCCCTTTGCTCTCTTCTGGGGCACTTCCCTTAGCACAGCCCTCCCACTCCTAAGGACTGCTTCCTCTGTTTCAGGAGTCTCTAGCACTGATCTCCTTTCTGCTGTAAACATGTTAGAGGGTTAGGTCTGTGCCTTTGTCCCCAGTCCTTTCCTCTTGGCTTCTCTGTATCAACCTGCCAGGTTGTTGGCTCTCAAAAGCTGGGGCTGAGCAAAGCTACTCTGTGTGGAAGGCTGGTGAAGGAAAGAATTGTGGAATGCCTCTAGCTTCACCATCTCCAGCTCAAAAACCAGAAACATTTACTGAAATATGCATCTTCTGAGTATTGTCTTGTGAAATATTCACTGAATATTACCTCATTATAAGGGGATGTAATAAGGGAGAGGTTTTTGTAACCCTGTAAAGGGAGACTCTGCTTTCTGAGTGTCTTCTGCAGCCCTGCCACCCAGCAATAGTGGTGTTGGCATTGCCAGGATGTTGTGCTGAGCGTGCAAGGCCTCAGAACTGAGGCTTGCCAGGCTAGTTTTGTCTGAATTAATCTTGACCTGCCTGAAGTTTTATTTTTGCTTGGTTTAGCTGAAACAGCAGTTCTTCTGTTTATTTTGTCCTAGTTTTTGCTTATCTTTTTGTTGCACAACCAGAGTTTTTACACAGGTAGTAGTTAAAAAGTACCTATTCTTTCTAACATGGCACTAACATGACACTGCAGGGTGGAGAAATACAGTCCTGGTGTGACAGCAGACACCTTGAGAGGTAGGGAGAGAGGATGAGGGATCCTTTCATGAGGAGCTGACACAGATTGAAACCATTGACCTTAGGACTCGGAGGAGTAATGGAAGAGAAAAAGCATTACCCTTAGAGAAAGGTTTTAAACTCATAAGTTTACATATGGAATTGGACTTGATCCTTACGGGTCCCTTCCAACTCTTGTATTTTCTATGATTCTAAGAAGGTGTATACAACAAAGGTAACTATTAATATTGTTGTCATTGTTATTAAGAGGTTTCTGCCCAGGAGTATTAATGTCTTTTTATTTTTTTTCTCCTTTTTCTGAGATAATTATATCTATACTGATAAGGGTTGTCGGATTACTGTGCTAAACGTTCAGTTGCACTAACAATGAATTCTTGGGTTTATGTATCAGGTGTTTCTGTTTCGCCCATAAGAGGATTGAGAGCGTTGAACTTGCACCACAAATGAGGCCAACTAGGGAGCACTG
The DNA here is from genome assembly GCA_027925045.1 of Hypotaenidia okinawae. NCBI lineage: Eukaryota > Metazoa > Chordata > Aves > Gruiformes > Rallidae > Hypotaenidia > Hypotaenidia okinawae. The sequence goes on along the minus strand of BSDF01000002.1, from coordinate 47,845,119 downwards.
AGACAGGATGGGTTGTGGCACTGCAAATTAAAAGATACGGCATCACTTTGGGGAAACCCAAAACAGGTGTGAGAGTGAATGTTCCTGAAAGCTTGAGATTTCAGAGGTCTGTATAAAATAACCAATTTAAAGCCAGGTTCAGTCAAATGTTTGAGATCCACTGCTGAATTCAGAGAGGCAGGATGCAACAGTCAGTGGGATTTGTATAATGTTTTCGAGGGCTTCACATTGGTGTTAAAAAGATACAGGGAAGAACTACTTAGTATCTTCTTATTTAAGATAAAGAAGAGTTGGATCAGCCAAAATCAATGATGTTGTTCATTTGTGGCCACACACTGTAACTACTTGCAGACCTTACCTTAGAATCTTGGCTACAGAAGCTCACCTCACGTGGTCTTTCTGACACCTTGTGTGGATTAATACATTATAACCCAAGTACATTATCCAATGCAAGCCCCAAACACATTAATAAATTAACCCAGAAGTGAGATACAAAACTTTCTGTGGTTTACAATTTTCTGCTGAAATGACCGCATAACATCACTAAGTTCTTAAGCCTGCCTAACTTCAACTTTCTTCAAGAACCTGAAAATCTCAAGAGGTCTGCTGAAACTCTGGTCACCCTTAAATGACTTCCACACCCAACCTCCTTCTCTCTATCTCAGTCAGCAGTTCCTTTCCTTCTCTTGAGCTGGAGAAGATCATTAGGCATCCTCTCTTATCCATTCCACTGCACTGCAGTGTCAGCTACTCAGTCTGTCTCCCCTCCTAATGAGCTATTGTGTTCTTCTTCACACTCATTCTCAAGCTAACTGGTAAATTGTGTTTTCCCTTGTCACAGCTTTCTGATAGTTTTTCCAGGTTGTGGCTGATGTCCAGATCCTTTGGCCCTAATTTTTCTAGGTCTTTTTCTCAGCCAGAGGCAATGTTAGGCTATGTCCCAGTAGAGACTCACTGATTTCAGGGGAAAAAACACCCACAGGCTTGTGGGATTTAGACTTAGCCCACGTCTTTTCGATGAAATGAGCAGAGGGAGGGAAGCTGGAGGTGTCAGTGATGAGCACTGTGTAAGTATTTAATTTTAAATGCATTGAACATGTGGACAACTAGGAGATAAGAGATGACCCCTTGTCAGTGAAAACCAGTAACAGAAAATAAACTTCTTCACTGTCCCAGGACAAGTGCTAATTATATTGAAAATAATTTGTGACTTGACAGAGTATTGTAAAATGGAGCATCGGTGTACGTTGTTAATTCCCAGTGATAGTTTGATTTGAGATTTCAGGTGGATCCAAATGCACTTCAAGCAACGCAAATACATTTTTTTTCCTAAGGTTCACCTTATGGAGGACTTTATGCTAGCATACTTTAGTAGAGAAATACCATCTTTCCTTTGAATTCTCTTGCTCAGATGGCTTTTCAGTTAGAACTTATTTATATCACTTATTTGTGGCTTGCTTTCATCTTAGCACTTACATAATCTTTTCCAAGAAGACCGGCAAACTAGTTTGCATGTGCTAAAAATACCAGCCTAAAACAACTATTGCAATGTGATCTGAAAGAGTCACAAATACAGGTGGACTTGGCTTCACGTCGCAGTTGCTAACACTGTTTTGCACAAACAGCCTATGCACAGCCTTTCAACTGACAGAGCAGAGGGAAAATACCTGGCTTGTGGACAGAGCTGTCAGCTAGCTCTTCCACTCCCATTATGAGACAGCAATTAGCACTGCCTTTTTGGGGGGAGGAGGTGGGGGGGGAAGAGAAAGAACGCCATAAAATTTACCACACCGTAGTGCAGAAGATACCACAGTGATCCTCATTTGCTCTGGATGGAGAAGAGCATGCTTGTCTGTGGTAACACGGGCTCTGTGGTGTGGTTAGTTTGCTGCGGACTGTGGGAAAGGAGGTTTTGCTGACTTACCTAAAGCCCGGTGTTTTTGTGCATTTTGAAGTTACTAAGGAAATGGCGTCCCCATCCTGTAAATAAAACCTGTTGGAAGATGATTATGGTTGGATTCAGTATGTCCATAAGTTGGTGTCTCATGGCTACTAAGCTGGCTTCAGGCTGCTGGACTCTCCACGGGGAGTTTTCTCAGAAATAAAGCAGGCTCCACCAGACAGGCACACAGGAGTGTGAGACCAGCCTCTGAGAAGAGTATCTGGAGCTGGTTGTGCCTTCTGGATTCAGTTTGATTGAGCAAGCCCACAGATACCTGGGAAGCAAAATTGGGAAAGACTGATAGGCATCAGAGATGGCAAGTCCTATGCCACAAACACTACTGGAATCTGCAAGCTTGTCGCAGGCCAGGCATATGTTCCACCAAAAGATTTAAGCACTTAGGCCTGAATTTATCCTACTTACCTGTGTCTACTACTAGCACACAAATCAAGCACCTTCCCTTTCTACTCGAACTTTTCATAGATGGCCTCTGAGATTGTGTTCCTCAAGTTCCATTGCCCAGTGTGAAGACTGGGAATGAGCAGCTACAACAGATAGGAACTGTGCCCCAGCATAATACTTTACTTTGGAGGAAGACAGTTCACAAAACAGGCTCCCCAAATTAATATATACTCAAGAGTGTTACTCATAATTTGCACTTCAGCTTCCTCATTGCTAAATTGAGATAACTGTATTGATTCATCTCATAAATGTGGTGAGAAGACTGTCCTGGTTTTGGCTAGGATAGAGCTAATTTTCTTTCTAGCAGCGGATAGAATGCCATGTTTGGGAGTTAGGATGGGAGCAGTGCTGATAACACACGGATGTTTCTAGCTATGGACAAGTAATCACAGACTTTTCAGTTGTTCATACTGCCACCACCTCCCCTCCACCCCCCTTAAAGAACAAGCGGCTGCGTGGTGCCTGGCTCTCAGCTGGGACAAAACCACGACAAAGACAAATCCTGTAGCATCTGTGAAGCACGCAGATATTACCCAAACAGAACGACAGACTCAAACATGTGGGAAGAGCAAAGCTCTGCTGTACAAGAAGGGCCTGGGTAAGGTACATGAAATAGGGCCTGGTCCTGTATAGGTAGTGAAGTGCAGTAAAAGGAACCCTGAATAACCAGCTGGAAGGATGGCTCCTGCGAACTGAATGAAGTAGCATGAGGTATGCACTCATGAGATTAACACAAAGAGCAGTTTGCACTGATATTTCCTTGTATAGTTCTGTGAGCAATATCATAAGACTATGTTCAAGTCCCAGTTTACTTACAGCTCAGTTGTCAAGCCTTACTTCTCTGAGGCTCTATGAAGTTCCCCAAAGCTGTGAGGAAGTACTACGATACCTGAGCAGCTGCTGATGCAACTTGCATATGCCATCAGTAGAAACCATGTTTTCCTTTTATGCATCCTACTACCTCTTCTAAAACACAGTGCCCTTTTAGAACACCTGCATAGGTGTCTTTCTCTTAAGCAAAGCATGTAGACAGCATTATTAGGCTTACTTGCTAAAAAACTGCCTCAACCCTCAAAAACACAGCCAAAAAAAATATTTGGCTTGATCTTTTTCCAAAACAAAGAATAGTTTCTTGTCACCAAGAGCCCTGAAGATTTCGTTTGGGTTATCTGAAACATTTGATTAGGCTATAACTAATTTTTATCAATGTCCAGGCTAGCTGTCTAGTCTGAATTCATTGTCTAGGCTCTTTCTATTGCTACAGAGCCCCCCACGTATGGTGATTCATCCTGACCTAAAGCGTAGTACCTAAAGAGAGATGCAGTTGCTCTCTGCGAATACTTACCTCTAACCTTTGACTATAGAGGGAGCCCTTACACTAGCTAGCCAGTTACTGGCTAGGGGTGGAGGAGAGGATTCCTACAACACTGAGGTTGAAGGAGTCTGGAATGAATTACCTTCTAACAGAGTCTGCAAAGTTCTCCTATGTGCTCCTCTTTGTACACAACCGAATTTACCACATGCCCATCTGACCATGATGGTGATGTGTTCCCAGTTCTCCCTTTCCCTACACAGGAAGACAAAAGAGACTTCTTCAAGAAATTAAGAAAATTATATCAGTGCCCTGAGTGTCTTGACTTCAGTATTCACATAACACCCTAAATTTAAGGCAACAGTATTATCCTCAGAATAAACTAGTTCTCTTTTACATTCAGCACTTGATTAACTACATCATGGCTTTGTTCCCTTACCATAGAATCATAGATTCACAGACTGGCTTGTGTTGGAAGGGACCTCAAAGATCACCTAGTTCCAACTCTCCTGCCATGGGCAGGGACACCCTCCACTAGACCAGGTTGCCCAAAGCCCCATCCAACCTGGCCTTGAACACTGCTGGGGAGAGGGCAGTCACAGCTGCTCTGGGCAGCCTGTGCCAGTGCTTCACCACACTCACACAGAATATTTTTTTCTTAATATCTAATATAAATCTACCCATTAAAGATATTGCCCCTTGCCTTTTTACTCCAGTCCCTGATAAAGAGCCCCTCTCCAGCTTTCCTGTAGGCCCCCTTCAGGTACTGGAAGGCTGCAATAAGGTCCCCCTAGACCCTATTCTCCAGGCTGAACAAGCCCAACTCTCTCAGCCTGTCTGCACAGGAGAGGTGCTCCAGCCCCCTGATCATCTGGGTGGCCTTCCTCTGAACTTGCTCCAACAGGTCCATGTTCTTCTTATACTGGGGGGAGGGGAGGGTGGTAGAGCTGGACACAGTACTCTGGATGAGGTCTCACCAGAGCAGAGTAGTGGGGCAGAATCACCTCCCTTGACCTGCTGGTCACACTGGTTTTGATGCAGCCCAGGATATGGTTGGCTTTTTGGACTGCAAAAAAAAAGCTCATCTCGAGCTTTTCATCAACCAGTACCCCCAAGTCCTTCTCCTCAGGGCTGGTTTCAGTGTCTCAGTGGTAGTGTTGTGACAGCTTGTAAAAAGCCCCAGCTGAAGTAAGACAGTTTTGTTGCAGAAATGTTCTGGGTTTTTTGGTTCTTGCCTTTGGTACAACCAAGCAGTATTTCCCTGTTTATAGAATCCAATTGATGAACATGGTGAAGCTTATGTACTCTTTTCCTCCCTTCTTGCTCTTTCTAATTTTATAGATGGACAACCTAACCAGCTCTCTCTATTTATAAGGCAAGCAATCTTCACCTGTCTATGTCTCTAACTTTGGGAGGATTCTCTTCCACTGCTTCCCCTGCTTCAATCTCCTAGGTAGTGCTTTGGATAAGTCATTGTTTATACAGTTCACTAAAGCCTTACAGGAAAGATGCTAAGAACAAATTAATAGAAAGTTAGTCTGGGAAAACTCTACAGAGATCCTTCCCAATCACTTCTTACAGGTCATGCTTTCTAGACCAGTGAATTCTACAGTCCTTTTCCACAGATTTCTTCAGAGTCACAACATTCCTGGAAAAGGGATTTTTGGGTGGCTCTGTCCTTTCCAGCAGGCCCCATTCTCTATAATTATGTGTCCAATATAAGATAGTTATTTTCTGTTGAATCTTTCTTTTTTTTTTTTGGCTTTGTTTTAATCTCAATCAAACATTCTGAAGTAGTTTCCAATTATCTGTATTACTGTTTTGGGAAGAAACTGTCCCTGATTTTCAAAAGTCAGCAGTTGGAGCTCAGGCAACCCAAAACCACTGTCTCCTTGTCTTCAATACAAGCACCCAGACTGGAGGCAGAAAGAATTAAAAATCTCTCAAACCAACGTGTGTAAAACTCTGCTTTCCTTCTCATGTGAGTATTGAGTCATGAGTCATGAGTCACTCATTCCCCGTCACAAGGATCCATAATACCCAGGATCGCTGCTTACGTCACGGATTGTGAAACTAGTACGTAGGCCTTCCTAGGATGACTTCTTCTGTGATCTTTCCCAGGACTGGTCTGACTAAGAGATGTAATGAAAACAACAAATTATCCATTACTGACAGACCTGAAATTTTAGCAGTTCTATCAATATATGGATGTTTGCAGGTTTGCATACTTTTTTTATCTGCATAGGCTCTTTGCCCTATAGCTAGGTCTTTTTCCCCTTCTTTTGCCATTCCCTACAGGTTGGCTCTAATAGTTTCAGCTGTAATTGCTGTTTGCTTGGGCAAACTGATAGAGTAGGCAAAAAAGAGGAGCTTGGTGACTGCAGAAAGTTCTTGAAAAAGGCAGAAGGAAGACTTAGGTGGTGTATTCAATCCTACAAGCCAAACATTCCTTTACCAGGAATGGTAGTTCACAAAAGATCAAGCTGGCAAACAAAACTGCTGAGCCAGCAGCCTGTGCATTGAGTGGGAAGAAATGTCCTGAGTGGTGAAACCCAACTTTTCCAAATTCAGGCAGCAACTGAGGGAGATGGCACAGAAAAGAAAATTTGGCTTGTGTCTCCCTGTTGTCTACTGTGCCCCTGAAGAGAAGGCCCTTTCTGCTCAGGTTTGAAGGTTTTCAGTGGTTTGCAGTCTATACTTACAGCAAAATATGCATAGCCCCTCCAGACCAACAGGAAATGTTTATGATCTCTTTAGCTACTACAGAGACCTCCCTTTCTAATGCTTTGCTTAGGTGCTTCTTCTGAAACAGCGCTGCGAGACACTTTTATAATCTCTGGACCACATGTGGTCAGGTTATCTATCATCATTTTTACTGAAACTCCACGTAAGATTTTCTAGGAGATTACAAAATCCAGCCATAATCGTAGCACAAGCCTGCCTTGCAGCTTTTCAGGAATCCTGCAGGGAACCATGCTGCAGACTTAGAGAATATGGTCAACATCTGCTGCCAAGTGACCGCAAAGCTGAAAAGCCATGAGCACACGACACCGGGCTGTGCACTCAGCTGTGCCTACTGCCTTAGAAGCAAAAATGTATTTTAACCGCTGTCATTTTAATCTCTTTCTATTGCTTTTAATCGTTCGATGTCACCACATCAAAAAGGCAATGAACTGCAGGTTCCAGCTTGTCTCACACAGCGTCCTATTAGAAGTTTAAGATCATTAGAAATGTCTCTGCAAAAACTGCAGTAGATGCTCATGGAGGGTGTGTGCACTGTACAGTGCAGTGTGGTGTAGGCTGCATGAACTGGTCCCCTAACTGGAAGGAAGGTAGTTCTACCAGCTGACTTAATTAGTGCTGAAATGTCTGGACCTTGACTTGTCTCTCTTCGCAATATGCACCAAAGACAGGTGTGATGTTGTCTAACATGACATTGTTTTGCATAGTATAAACGTATCTTAATTTTGCTTACAGATTCTTTTTTTCACTAGGGATGATGAGAAGGAGAACCATGTAGAAATTATGTAGAAGTTAAGCAGTGACAATGAACATGAATAATAATACTTCGGTGGGGTTGTTTCAACAGACGTTTTGATACCTGAATTTAATTTTGAAAGCACACACTCTGCATGCTAAGTATTTCACCCAACCTTCTGCTGAGCTGCAGAAGTGTCTAGAGCAGCTAGAAATACTTATTGTTCTGAGAAGAGGATCTTATTGAATTAACCACCCAGTCTTAGCCCCACAGAGAGCTGCAGTAGCTCAGATACTGACTGCTCCAGTTCTGGCGGTAGCTGAACATGTAGATACCCATAAAGTCTTCATCACTGAGTTGTGAACTCAACCTGGAAACTGTTTTTTTTTTCTGAAAAGAAGAACCATACCCTTGATTCTTGTAATAAAGTTTTGCAATAGATCACACAGGAAGTGCTATTTCCTATTTTCAGATATAGGCTTTAAGTCCGTGTTTGTTCACAAAGAACACGAAGACACCGTCAGGCAAAACAAGCTCTAGAAATCAGTGAGTAGATGACTTCTTTTTTTCCTTTTTTACATGCGAATATATGTACATGTAGATACAGATTCACTCGGTGGGGAGCTATATGTGCCTAATAACAGTGGCAGCAGAGCTACCATTCCAGTAAAAATGGTATCTTTAAGAACTATTTGGTCTTGTAACTAGCTTAAAACTCAGGATAAGGCCAAATGTGAGAGTAGAGAATTGAAGTGGACTAACAATGTATAAAATTAAATCTTTTTGGTGCTAGAAACTTACTGGGTCTTGGGTTTGAAGCTGTCCCAGAAAATCAGGAGCTTGAAAATGTATTCTGCTAAGGATATAAACTGATCAGATATGAAATCCTTAAAACTTAATCTAACCTCTCCAAATCTAAGCCACATCTTGCTTTATCAGATGCTGATGTTCTTTATCACTGTCCTATCACATGGTTTCTTTGTATTATTTGATCTTTTAAAGGTGTTGTTTCATTGTCATGTTATGAAAGGGTATGTTCTTTGGGACTGTTTTTTCTTTTTAATGTTATGTCTCTGAGCCACCACAGCCTGTGCTCCATACCTCTTATACATCAGTCATGGTCTGGCTTGCAATTTTTGCTAATGAGGTTTTACATGAACGAAATTCATCACTACTGCACTGCACTAGAGTTGTACCATTCTCCCACACGAGGAGACGTGAGCTCCTCCAGTTGGGTAAATGAGACTTGCCACTTGGGTACTAAGCAAAAAAGTTACAGTAATCTAAGAACTTGTTTTGTTTTGTTTGTTTTGGGGTTTCTTTTTTCGGCAGTATATCAGTGATGCAACTATAGTAACACTTGTTTTCATGGCAGAATTGCACTGTCGTTTGCCAAGATCAGTTGCGGGCTTGAACTTCTCTGTGTGGAGACCCTTACAGCAATAACATGACAGGGTCCTGTGAGATATGATGGCAATCTCCACTCCAGACTGTGACCCTTCTTTTTCACACTCAGGTTCATCACCAGAATGACTGTGACTACAACAGTCGTTTGAACAGTTATGTTGAATTCAGTGTGTTATCTGAAGTGGTTTAAGCAGACACGCTGAAAAGAAAATCTGAACAGAGATCCTAGCGCAGGACTTGGCCTACAGAAGAGAAGAGTCTTCTTACACAAGTAGTCATGACTTGGAGGGAGACATTTAATAGCTGTCTCAAGTTTCTCAGAGTTCTTATTTTCAGTGAATATGCTACTCTTTTACTGTACATTTACTTAGGTAAAAACACCTATTGTCTTGTAGACACATAGACTGACTCTATTGAATTGCAGAAAAGCTCAGAATTTTTTCAAGTTTGTATTTCTGGTTTTGTTAGGGAATGGAAATAATTGGATCCTGAGGATCCACAGAAAATCAAGCCTTTTTCTCCCAGCCCAGAACAGATTTTTCTTGAAAGTTTGGCATGAATGAAAAAGCTCATCAGCTGGCAGGCAAGTGATTATGCACAGATGTTTCTAATGTTCAGCTGTTATAAAAGAGGAAGAGGTTTCCAAAACAGGGTTTAGTTTTGGGACTCTCTTTCCCCAGTTACATCCTGGAAAGAAAACCTGTGGTCACTACCACATGAAAAGGTTTGTTAGAGGGCCTGAGCCTTACATACAGCACTTAGATTACTCTTCCATCTTTTCCTTCAGCTTCCTTAGAAACCCAAGAAAACCACATAGTTTTATGTTTGATCCCAAAGATGTCTTTGGTATCTGTGCACATTCTGCTGTAGTTTTGCCTGTCCACAGACTCCTCCTAGAAAGTCAAAGGAAAGTTACAGATCTGTTAGCAGGACCCATTGGGCACCTGTCTTGCAACACCTGCTACAAGGATATGGGGAATCATTTTTCTTCATTTAGGTTTCAGTTTGACCTGTGTTACACTATAATAATCTCTTCATAAAATGCCTTGGCTGCTGCTGACACATCCTTCTAAGCTGACTAAGAGTCATTACGCAATTTATTTTTCTGTATGACAAATGCTGCCATTTGGGAAAAGGAGGAGAGTGAGGGCAGGAGGAGTAGCACTGTGCTACCCATTCATACATTTCCACAGAGAAGCCTTGTCTCAGATGATGAAAAAGGGAAAGAGAACTTTGGACATCATGTTTTGAGATAGGCGGCTCCATTAATGCACAGGTGCTCTTCTAACTTGTAGTTACTAATACTCTGATTTTCATGAGTGTGGTGGGCACCCTGTCTCAAGGCTAGATGCCTACCAAAACCATTCTATCACTCTCCTTCTCGGTTGGACAGTGGATATAAAATATATAAAGTATATATTGAGAAGATTACAGGTCATATAAGGACAGGGAGAGATCATTCCAAAATTAATGGGCAAAACAGACTCAATGCGGAGTAAAATGCATCTGATTTATTACCCAATCAAAACAGAGTAGGATAATGAGAAATAAAAACAAATCTTAAGACATCTCCCGCCATCCCTCCCTTCTTCCCAGACTCAACATTATTCCTCCCCCCAAGCAGCACAGCGGGGGTTTCGGTCAGTTCATCATGCATTATCTCTGTGTGGTGATTTAGCCCTAGCTGGAGGCCAGACACCCACCAAAGCTGCTCTATCACTCCCCTTTCCAGCTGGACAAAGAAGAAAACATATATTGAGAGGCATGGTCTTGAGATAAGGACAGGGAGAGATCATTCTGCAATCAGTGTCACGGGCAAAACAGACTCAGCACAGAATAAAGGAAAGAAAACTCTAATTTATGACACTGCACTGCACACCCAGTGACACCAGAGTTGGGTAATGAGAAGCGTGGCCAGACCTTAAAGCACCTTCCCCCACCCCTCCCTTCTCAGCAGGCTTCACTTTAGTCATGATTTCGCTCCCTCCTTCCCCCCATTGTGGCGCAGGGAGGGGCAGGGAATGGGGAATGGGGGTTTCAGTCAGTTCCTCACCAGTTGTTTTCCTTCTTAGCTGGGGGAAGGGGGCATTCCTGACCCCCTTCGCCTGCTTCAGCGTGGGGTCACACCCACAGGAGACAGTCCTCCATGAACTTCTCTAACATGAGTCCTTTCCCACAGGGCTTTAGCTCTTCACCAGCTGCCCTGGTGTGGGTCACTGCTATGGGGTGTAGTCATAAATCATAAATCTCTCAGGCCCAGACTGCTCCAGCTTGGTACTCCACTGAGTCACCAGCCTTCCCCCTCAGCAAACCTGCTCCAGTGTGGAGATCTGTCTCTCATCTGTGTGTCTCTGTCTCTCTCCATGGGCTGCAAGTGCTGTCAGGGGCTTGCTCCAGCTAGGGCCACAGCATCTCCTGTATGTCTCCACCTGCTCCAGCATGGGGCCTCTCCACGGGCTGCAGGTAGAGTCTTGGCCTTTTCCATGGGCTGTGGGTGGACACCCGCTCCACCATGGGATTCTCCAGGGGCTGCAGACACATCTTTCTCTCCCGTACCTGGGGTTCCTCCCCGACCTTCCCTGGCCTTGGTGTCTGCACAGCTCCTTACAACTTCTCACTCCCTTCTCCACTGGCAAAATGCAGCTGCCTGCGATTTTTTTCTCCTAAATGTGATTCCCAGAGGTGCTGTGACCATTGCTGATGGGCTCGGCCTTGGTCAATGACTCCAGCCTTGAGCCAGCTGGTGTACATTTACTTTCTCGGGCCAGCAGAGAGCTTCTGGCTACTTCTTGCAGAAGCCACCTCTATAGCCACCCTTCTCCACCAGAACGTAGACACGCAAAACTACGACACTCTGCCAGTCCTTCCTTCTCAGGGGAGGACCTCTCACACTCTTCCCCTCCTCCAGCATGGGGTCCTTCCCACAGGAGACAGTCCTCCATGGACTTCTCCAACATGAGTCCTTCCCATGGGGTGTCAGTTCTTCATGAACTGCCCCAGCATGATTTCCTTCCATGGGGTGTCAACCTTCAGGAACAGACTGCTCTATCATGGTCCCCCACAGAGTCACAAGTCCCCCGAGGAAACCTGATCCCATGTGGGCCCTTCTCTCTACAGGCTGCAGGTCTTGCCAGGAAATCTGCTCCAGCATGGGCTTCCCACTGGGTCACAGTGTCCTTCATGCGCCTCCACCTGCTCCAGCATGGGGTCCTCCATGGGCTGCAGGTGGGATCTCTGCTCCCCAACATCTTCCATGGGCTGCAGGGGGACAGCCTGCTTCACCGTGGTCTTCATAACATCACTGCAAGTGTCTGCAAAGTTTCTTAGATCTTCTCACTCCTTTCTCTGGTGGCAAAAAGCAACCACTCGCCTTTTTCCCCTTCTTAAATATGTTACCAGAGTGGCACTATGACCGTTGCTGATTGGCTCAGCCTTGGTCAGCAGTGGGTCCATCCTTGAGCTGGCTGGTATTGGCTCTGTTGGACCCGGGGGAAACTTGTAGCTGCCTCCTGCAGAAGCCTCCCCTGCAGCCACCCACCACCACCAAAGCCATGCTACACAAACCCACAACAATGAGGAAACTTTGCCCAAATCTGTTTTAGGGGGCATCAGACTTACTGAACTTCCATCCCTGAACAAGTCAGTGTGGCAGCTCAGGAGCCTCTTTGCTTGGATTACTTTATCATGGAAATGTCTGATAGTCATACCAGCACCTAGACACATAGCTAAAGCTGACACCCTATAGGTAACAGCTAATAGTCTGGCACTGGCAAGGCTTCTCTCAAAGAAGTCAGCTCAGACTGCAGCTTTGTTAAAGCTTAAAGAAATTAAATTGCATTACATCACTGCAAATATTAAGAAAGTAATATTTTTCTCCCATCCAAGCTGTAACCCCGTTTTCTCTGCAAGAGCTTTTTCCAGCGGGGGCAGGTATGTGGGCAGGGCTTGGTCACATTTCACTGTACCCAACTTCTTTGAGACTCAGAACATAACCAGTCCTCCAAGGGGAAATGAGTTTTGGTGTTTTTGCATGATAAGCACACAGGATAAATTAGAAGGGGGGAGGGAACTGAAGTTAAAACTCTCCTCCTCTTATATTTCTATCTTAGGTTTGACTCAGTTGTCTGTTTTTCCAGAAAACACCCAGAATTTCTGTTAGCAACCAAAACTACCCTGCCCATGAAGAAACTTGGGGGAGGGGGAAGCCAGGACAGTGGGAACTGATGGCTGAACACAATACATAAAGCAGATGAGAAAGCCATACAAGTCAAAATCATTGAGAATTCCTGAATATTGATTTGGAACTTTGTAAGGAAAATAAGAAATAATAATCCAAATAATTGCAAGTTCCCAAATCAGAATCTCTCTGAACAGTCAATTACAGCACAGGTGCAGATATAAACCTGGAGATTTTTTTGGTAGCATACCCACTCTGAAAGTTCAGTTCCAGATCATTTCAGAGTCAGACATCCTGTCAAGGGCTACAGCTTGGAGACAGTCCTCCATGAACTTCTCCAACTTGAGTCCTTTCTATCGGGGGGTCATCTTGTCATTAATTGCCTCAGTGTGACTCCCTTCCATGGGGTGCTGACCTTCGAGCCCAGACTGCTCCAGTCTGGCTCCCCAGAGAATCACAAGTCCCCCAGAATACCTGCTGTGGTATGGGTCAGTCTCTCCATGGGCTATAGATGGAATCTCTGCTCTCTGTCATTATCCATGGGCTGCAGGAGGACAGCCTGCTTCACTATGCTCCACAGGTTGCAGGAGAATCTCTCTCTCTGGCACCTGGAGTGCCTCATTCCCTCCCACTCCTCCTTCCCTGGCCTTGGTGTCTGCACTGTTTCTCACATCTTCTCACTCCCTTCTCTGGTGGCAAAATGCAGCTGCTTGTGGGTTTTTTTCTCCTAAATGTGATTCCCAGAGGCGCTGTAACCATCACAGACAGGCTTGGCCTTGGTCAGCAGCGACTCTGGCCTTGAGTCAGCTGATGTTTACTCTCTGGGGCCTGCAGAGAGCTTCTAGCTGCTTCTTGCAGACGCCACCTCTGCAGCCCTCCCCCCATCTCCACCAGGACCCAGCTACACAAAACTGCAACATCCTTTTACAGACAGCAAATGGCTCTCTGTGAGTGGCTACCAAACACATCTATTTCAGTTCCCCACTGAGTGACCAGGAAGGACATCTTGTCCCTCCAGCACCAGCCTTCACAAAATCCTCTTCCCAGCTTCTCATGTGACGCGCAGGCAATTGTCCATTTTCTCTGGAGGGGGTGTCTGTCAGAAGCCTTTTCAGGCATAACACAAAGCCATGCTTCTGCATCTGGCTCACAGTCCTACCAGGGACCTAGGAATTGGGGAGGGTTTGGTGATATCAAATTTGCAGAGCCTTTTGTGCCATTTGCCAAAGTGTTTGTCTATCTGTTCTTTGTATAGGCCTGCACGCTGCTTTCGCTGAGGAGGGTTTCGCTACAGGAAGGGTGGGCGGCAAAGTAACCAGCCTTTACCTACTCACATTGTAGTAGAACTTGCTATAATAGGGCTTTCACACCTCCTCTGCACCACTTATCTCCCAGGCTGGGAAGCCCAGCCCCCACAAGACAGAAAGTTTGGGCAACCTTTTCGCTTCATCAATGACTATGTCACCTCACTGGAAACGGTGACCAACAAAGGATGAAGTGCCATATCAAACAGACACTACAAATGAAGAACTGTGTGCACACTCATAGAAATGTATAGATCTGCCTTTTGCCTTTATGCCCTCCCCAAGACAACTGGCCAATCTCAACTGTAGAGCTCCTGAATCATGTCTCTAAACAGCTACTCTGACAAGGAATCAAAACTTCTTAGAGCCCCAAGCACTGGGGTGTTCTTGCAATTGATGGGAGGATGCCACAACAGATGTAGGCGTTATCAGCCACAATAATAGCAACTTTCATGTTTTACGCCACTTGCCAAAGTGTTTGCCTATCCATTCTTTCTACAGGCCTGCACGCTGCTTTCTTTCCAGAGCTACAGAAGACCAGCACGCTTCCATGGCCAGCGTCTGACCCAGACTCTGTAAAGGACACAGCATTCCACATTTTAACCCAGACCAACGCTGCCTTACTTGCTGCTCTGCAACACCCAGGACAGCAGGTCCACCCAGGTGGGTATGTGGAAAGGTCATATCTACACCTCCAAGCTTGGGGTTTCCTCCTGTTGAACACCCTTTTCTTCCTTTCCAGACCAAGACACCATGGAAAACCATACCATGGACTTAGCTGACTTGCTGATAACAACAGAATTTGACTACAGCGATTCAGAGCCATGCTTGGGAACTGAGGAAAAGCACTTTGCAGCAAACCTTTTGCCGCCGCTTTACTCTTTGGTGGTGATATTTGGCCTCATAGGCAACATGCTTGTTATCCTCATCCTGGTAAAATACAAGAGGTTGAAGAGCATGACTGACATCTACCTGCTCAATTTGGCAATTTCTGATTTGCTGTTTGTATTTTCTCTCCCTTTTTGGGCTTATTATGCAGCTCATGACTGGATTTTTGGGGACACGCTGTGCAGAATTCTCTCAGGTGTCTACCTCCTTGGCTTCTACAGCGGCATCTTTTTCATAATCCTCTTGACCCTAGACAGGTATCTGGCCATAGTGCATGCAGTGTTTGCTTTAAAAGCTAGGACAGTTGCCTACAGCATCCTCACCAGCGTTGTCACTTGGGCTGTTGCTAGTTTTGCTTCTATTCCTGGGATAATATTTCACAAAACTCAAAAAGAAGATTCACGTTACACTTGCAGCGCTCATTATCCAAGCAATACTGCGATAGATTGGAAGTACTCCTGCATTTTAAAGATGAACATCCTGGGACTTGTTATTCCAATGGTTATTATGATTTTCAGTTACTCACAAATTATAAGAACATTATTGAGATGCAAGAATGAGAAAAAACAAAAGGCAGTCAGGCTTATTTTCATGATCATGATTTTTTACTTCATCTTCTGGACACCGTTCCATATTTCTTCTTTTTTGCATACATTTCAAAATTCACTTTTCAATCCAAATTGTGAAATCAAAGGTCACCTGGAGAAAGCAATCCAAGTGACAGAAACAATATCCATGATTCACTGTTGCATAAATCCTGTGATCTACGCATTTGTTGGAGAAAAATTTAGGAAATACCTTTATGCCTTTTTCCGAAGGCACGTTGCAGCCCACATCTGCAAGAAATGTCCAAATCTTTATCGTGAAAAGATGGAAAGAGTTAGTTCCACATTTACAGCATCCACTGCAGAGCATGACATCTCTACTGGACTGTAAAAATACATAAAAACATGAGTTAGTATATGTTGCGTCCTGTGCTTTGCCTTAAGGACTGCCTGACATTATTTAAGATCTTTATGTCAGTCACTACCAAAAATGGTATGACCCTCAATTCTTGTAGTTAACTGTTCCCTGGAGATGCAGCATTTTCCATTCTTAAACTAAGGGAATCAGTGAGTTCTTCAAGAAATGTTAACACCATAGCTGGATCACGTTGAGATTTGAATGTGGCCCAGAATAGTATGATTCTGATTCTTGACCCAAATTCTATCCATTAAATGAATGTTACTGAGATTTCCCTGGGGGGAATGCAATATTGAACAGAATAAGGAATGACATGTCATCTCATGAGAGCCATTTCCTGTTGTGTGGACATTTTAATTTGAGGATTGATGTCACTTCCAAAAGATGTTCCATTACTGTCGAATACTAAAGAGGTACATCAATCATCACAGGTTCCTTCCAGTGTCAGGGATTTGATGGTGGGGGGTCTTTTAGTTTTCTTAATTTTTCCCCTCTATCCCTTATTTTCCCATCATAAATAAAAGATGTTTCCATAAAAAGGGAATTTGTGGATGAGTATGAAATATATCAAGATAATATCTCTCCTCTGATGGGAGAGTTGACTGACCTTCATCTTACCATGGCAAACTAATGCAAGGATTTATTTTTTATCTAATAGTGTGGTCATTTTTAACATAATCCTTTTGACTATAGTACAAGTTATACTACTCTGAATTTAGTTCTTTTACTATACCACTGTTTAGTTGCTAAAACTTTTCAAAGTGGGATTTTAATGGGCAATATTGTGATTTTTGTGGGTGCAACTTTGCAAGTAACTACACACACTAAGTTTACTGACAGCACAAGAAAACATTCCTCAAAAACCATGAATTTGTTTCTGACAAAACATATCCCTCCAAGGAAAACAGCACTTGCCTGATAAAAGCAAAAGATCTGCAAGGCTAGAATTAAAATTACCTTGGTATTTCTGTAGGAAAAAATATCGGGACCCTCTGAAGGACTTCATGAGACCATGAGCACAGTACTGAGCAGAGACCTTAGTTCTGGACAGGTAAATCGTGTGTGTAGAGGAAGACTCTCCATGGCAGTGGCAGTAAGTGTGTGAGGCTAGGCTCCTGCATCAGAAAAACATTCACAAAATTCTGATGTTTGGGATACACTTCTAAGCAGACAGTAGCCTTGGAATTGCAAAAGCAGCCAGGTGCGGAGGAGGCCTGCCCACTTTGTCTTCCCAGGAGAAGAGTGCTTATAGCCAGCTGGTGCCTCTATTAGAACTGCACGCTAATTAAAGACTCAAGACCATTAGTCTGCAGGTGGCATATGGCCATACCTTTATGGCATTATTAAGACTTTCCCTGTTAATAAAAGTGGTATTCTAGGGACATGATGTAGGCAAAAAAGAGGACAGAGCAGCACTTCTTACTTAAGTGAACTGTCCTCCTTCTTACCCTATTTACTTCAAAGGGCACTGATCCTGCATCTAAAGCCTTGCTCAGGGGAATCTGGAGGGGCAGATTCAACTAACCTCGGGTTACCTAAGGACACAGGAGAGGATTCCACACTACTTAACATTAGGCATGTGACTTAGATGCCTAAATTAACAGCAAAGCTCTTCAAGGTCCCTCTGTGGTCGGTGGCGAAAGCAATGCTGGAGTCAGAGTCAGACATGTGATTTAAAGTGGCTTTGGGGAAGATTGCCCGTCCGACTATAGAAGGAGCCTGCAAAAGCCAGCCTCTTAATTTAGGTATCAGATGCCTTAACCTAGGTGGTGGAAATACTCTTCCCCCTCTACCCTTATAACATGAAGGCACTGCTTCCATTAATTGTAAGCTTCTATCCTATCAACTATTATAATCTGGCCACTAACTTTGTGAGGTTAATAGGCACAGGTAGGCTAAAGAAAAGACCAAAAATTATCCACACGGTAAACTTTCTTGCTTGGAAATCATAATTTTCCTTTCTTTTGTACATTTTCACTGCACTAAAGTGAAAGCACCTTTTAAACATTGAAGCATATATTAGTTCAGTGTGATACAAATCCTGCTGTGATATTTCTAGTGCTGGGTTTTATTTAAAATTATTTTCTCATTGGAATTATGCTCCTTCCTATTTTCATGTGAATGTAGTAAAATTAATAAAATATATGTTTTGGAAAAAAATGTATAACCCATAGCCCATGTTCTTTCTCCTCCTAAGAAAAAGCCCATCAGCTCTGCTGCCAGAATGGAGTTTCAAAAAGATCCAAGTATGGATGTAAACACGTGCAATACCAAACTGAACAAGCAGAGAACTGTCTGCCCAGTCCATAAGCTACTGCCATGACTTTTATCTACCTGTAAGCTTGAGGAGAATGTGTTATGATAACTTCAGGAAAAGTCTGGGGCCACAGGTTTTACTCGGGTGAAATTTGACACATAGGACAAACAGGGATTTATGTAGGGGAATGGGAATAAAGGAGATCAATAAAGGACTGCACTTTATTAATAATGGGATAAAGATGGGATTCTCCATGGACTTTTGGCTCTAATTTCACATCTCCTTGTAGGGTGACCCAAAACATGTGGTGTGTCTGATCTCCCAAGTTTTAAATGTAAGGAACTTTAAGTGTTAAACGTACAATATTGAAATATGCTTTTACTTCACCAAACCAAACTTAAAGATCAGCTTATCGCTCTGTGATGTGCCCAGTCAGGATAATCCTTGATCCTTCATTGTAGCTTTGTGCTGAGACAACCAAGGCTCTAGTTTTGTGGCAGATTTTGAGTCTTAGTCAGTCAGATGTGGTTTCGGTATGCTCTAACTACAAGGCAGGCAGCTCCAATTTAGGCTAGCAGGACTTCAAGCAGTCAATTGGATGGAGCTACCCAGGGGGAGGGTTTAACAAGATCCCCAGTCCCTGTGAAAGAGAACATAAGTCACCTCGCTGGAGTGTGTGTGGGGGAACCTGTTACTTACAGGAGATCTATCCAGTAACTCAAGGTCTGCACGGAAAAGCGCTGAGATAAAGATACAGTGTGTGTGTGTAAGGGCTAAAGAAGGAGGCAGGTACACAGAAACTGTGTAATAAAATGTAAAATGCAAGAAAATGTTCTGCTAAGACAATGGAAAGGCACACCAGAATTCTAATTATAGCAGAACAGAAACTAGCACAAGGAAGAACCGCTGCAGTGCCTGGGAGGCATCTGAGCTGCACTGGTGAAGGAAAGGAAACGAAAGCAAGCATTTGAGAGAGCGCACAAGTGGCACAAGGGCACCAAGAAGATTCAAAACAGGAGCGCTCTGAACATGAAAGAAATTGTAGCCCTACCACAAATGTTGAACAGATAAGTGGAAACAGTTGCAGCTTCAAAATGTTGTGTGCGGAACTTCTGACAAGGTAACTTGTTCACTGGGCTTTCAGCATGTTTATGAAAGAGTGCCTAGGTGCCGTGGACACATTATGCACAGCCCTGAAACCAAGAGTTTTGTTTATGCACAGAAGAGGACAGAGTCCGACACTTTTGTCTGGAGTACATGGCCACATGTTCAGAAGCATGTGAGGAGGAATGTCCCACACAGCAAAACGTAACTGCCAGCTGTTAGGCAGGCTTCCTATGGGGCAAAAGGCAATGCAGCAAAGTGAATATACGGTACCGGTGAGCGCTGAGCAGTACTCACAGCCCCACCATGTTTAACCACTGTTGTTGGTTTGCCTGTGGTAAGCGTATAGTGGACAAATATAGAAATAGTGAAACTTCTGGTAATCAGTGCATAGGGATGTTCCTGTTGTAAGACTTCCCTGTTTGTTAATGCAACTGTACCCTTATGCATACATATTTTAGATAAGGTCATGGTAAATGGGAGTATAAAGGAAGAGTAAGAGGTCAAAATGGACAAATAAGAAAAAAAGTAGTAGCAAAAAAATGAGAGAATGACTCTTACCAACTTTAACAGAGGCTAACAGAACAATAACCAGAAATAAATACTCTAGGCAGAATACTAGAAAAACTTAGGTAAGAGAGAGTTTCAGTTATGAAGCTTCAGAATAAAACATTCCTTCCAGTGAAAATTACAACAGGAATCAATACAAAGAATGTGAGGACAAATTTACATTCTATCTTGTTCCAGTTATCAAAACCCAAATACATTAAATGCCAGGAGAATGACATGATGCTGACCGGGTTAAACAGCACAACAGGCAGATACCGCTCATGTTAAAGATGAAATTTGCTGCTGTTTTCAAATGCTGATGCTTGCTTGCCTTCTCCTGGTGGTTACTGTGGCATTAGAAGCATTACACCGTAGTATAGTAGTAAGAAAAAATGCAGCTAGCCAAGGAAACATAAGCAACCCAGTAAATTCTGGTGCATTTAGAATATCAATAGTGATCAGACCAAAACACAGAAGGAGGTTTTTTTAGAAATAAGGAGTGAAGGCATTATTGCTTTGTATTGGTGTTCTGACGACACTTGCCTATTAGGAGCTGTACTTCAGAAAGTGGAATGGTAAAGGGCCAAAAAAAGTTATTATAATTCGTGCAACTGCCAAGCTGTTTTTTAATTCCTGTGATGAGAGCAATCTCAGTTTGAGTGCTCTAAGCCTGAAATGACTGGTCCGGGGGGGCAGGGCTGCAGGATGGCAGCATTATCAGATACATAGGCCAACGTGCAAAACCGCACAAGCCTTCAAGTGACAATCAGCTTTGCAGAGCCACCTACAAGGCTGTGCCAGCAGGATTCACCAACAGCACAACCTACCTGACACCAGGCTTCGTGAATGGAGCGGAAACCAAGTGGATGGAAGTGAAGGAGCCATTTGGACATAACTTGCAGGGATGCTATCATGAGGTATGGACAATTACAGACTACATCTAATCTTTGGCACCCAAAAGTACTTTCTGCGTCTTAGCACATACCTCGTCATTGCACAGACTCTCTCTCTATCCTTTCTGTGATCTAGTTTTCACGGGGAAGAAATTTGGTTTGTGGTCTTCTCAGCCTGCCCGATTAAAGGTCCAGGATTTACGTGTATGCTGAGGAGTATTTCTGATTCACAGTTGAGATATAGCCCCAAACAGCACCTCTGGACCTAGGATTTATGTACTATAGATGAACCTGAAAACAGTGAAGTGTGAGAATTGACAGCCTATGTAAAAATAAGATTCTCAGAGTTGAAAATTCATGAAATGCATAGCTATGGCCCAAAAGTAAAATCTATTGTACCACACATGAAACATGACAGCATACATCAGAAGCCTGGATAAAAATGCTAGAAGGAAGGAACACTCTCTTCTTCCTCGCTGCATGAGGAAACAGTTAGTTCTCTAAGAGCAGCTTGGGGAAAGCCAAAACAACAATAGTACCATGGCAATTATGGAATTAATATGTGCTGCAATGTATGTATTATGTACGAGCAAGATTTACAAAAGAAATAAACAGGAAACAGAGTAATAATGGGAGGAAAAAGCCCTTTGATCTTACTGCCAGTAAATACCATGTGAAGAAGTAGTGCTAATGAAGATCAGAAGTGCTTGTTTCTTCCAGAGTTTGCTTTTTGTAAACCAGCTTCCTCAAACCTGTGGAATGTGTGAAATGCTTGATTTAGTTTTTTTTTTTACTAGTCTCCATGACAGAAATTTTAGGGTGTGGTACATAACGGCTTTTCCCCATTTTCCTCAAAAGAAGATACCTCATAGATGTAAGATTGGGTGTGATTGTACAGTGGCAGCAAAAGATTAGCAACAAGAACTTGAGTGCCTGAAAGAGAAAGGCTGATAAGGAAAAAAACCCTAAACAACAAAGTAGTTTGAGCCGGACGTCTTTATTCGGCATCTTCAAAACAAAGGCATTTAACTATTACTGACCAAATCAAATAAATGCTAATACTAACCTAAGTGACTATAACAAGTATGAGATATAGTTGAGGGATCCAATGGAAAAAGAAATTCATCCAGTCTGTGTTTGCATGTCTTCGTTAGACCTCCAGATGAAAAGGATGTCCTGGTTTGCTGTAGTTACAGATTTTGTAAGAGAGCTACACACTGCCTTACTGTGTATCTCTAAGAAAGGTATTGGCCATTCTGTCCTGGGCCTCGTTTTTGCCCCTCGGTCTCTCTTTCTTCTCCAGGAGGTGCAAGTCTGTAGTAAATTGAACTGAAACTGTTAGTTCCATTTTCAAATTTCTAAAATTTGGCTTGATGACATTATACATATGTGAGATCCCACCTGAAGTACTGTGTCCATCCCTGGAAATGCTCAGCACAGGAAAGACACAAAGCTGTTGGAGCAAGTACAGAGGAGGACCACCAAGATGAAGACAGGGCTGGAGCACCTCTTCTCTGCAGACAGGCTGAGAGAGCTGGGCTTGTTCAGCCTGGAGATGAGAACTCTCCAGGGAGACTTTATAGCAGCCTTCCAGTATCTGAAGGCGGACTACAAGAAAGCTGGAGAGGGGCTCTTTATCAGGGAGTGTAGTGATAAAACAAGAGCTAATGTGTTTAAAGTGAAAGGGGGTAGATTTAGGTTGGATATTAGGAAGAAATTCTTCCCTGTGAGGCTGGTGAGGCACTGGCACAGGCTGCCCGGAGAAGCTGTGGCTGTCCCCTCCCTGGCAGTGTCCAAGGCCAGGTTGGATGGGGCTTTGGGCAGCCTTGTCTAGTGGAGGGTGTCCCTGCCCACAACAGGAGGTTAGAACTAGACAATCTTTGAGGGCCCTTCCAACTCAAAGCATTCTGTGATTCTTTGATGTCACTGATATGTGAGGACCGGGTATGTGTCCTAGAAGACATTTCAATACTGGTGTAGACTTCACATAAACGATGATGTCTCCTTGTGGGAGTACCATATCACTGAGATACTGGATACTTCAGCATGATGGCCTGACTACTGTGAAGATGAATCATATAATTAGTCACTACATAGAAGAGTTGATGAATGCAGTTTGATCTAATAGTGTACATGGCTGTACACTTGCTGACTACATTGGCTTGAGTCCTGCAGGTAAGGAATGAAACCCAATACCATTCCAGGAATGTCTTTATGGAGAGAATGCATGTCACACCACTAACCATAACTCCTCCTAACCATAACTCCTCCTGATCTCTGAAAGTAAAACCATAATAGGCAAAATTCCAACCTATACCAACCCACTGTATTATTCCTTTTATTACTGAACGATAGCTTCAATTTCTTGGTAAAATTATGAGGTTCACCTGTAGGTAAAGATTCTTAAAATCTGCTATAGCTCATGGCAAGCAGGAGTGAACTTTTTCAAAGAGATGCTGGGCAGGGAATAGAGAAAAACTGAAAAAAATCTGACTTGTATCAATGAATGTGCTACTTGCATTGTCAGTACCTCAGGATTGACACACACCAGATGGAAGTGATCTGAGGGCAGCAGTGGGGAGGAGGTGACATAACAGCAAGATGGCCAGTCCCAGGCTGGTGTGATGGAACTTCAGACTGGATGGGAGGTCAAGCCCTGCAGGGGCCCATCAAGATCTACTAAAGAGAATAGGGGAGTGGAGGAGACTAAAGAAAGATCTTGTTCTAACTGTGTTGATGAACATCACACCAACACCACAGCCAGCCTGGACTCGCCTATAGCCACATGCAAGAGCTGACCAAATCTGACTTCCCAGCAGCTCTGCTTTTCTGCAGATGGTTTTAGAGCCAGTGGAACGTATCTTGTAGGTGTGAAAATAAAGTCACAGTCCAGGTGCCTGAGGCCAGAGTCTGTCCCTATATTTGGGCTGCCAAGTGCCATAACCATTCACACATTGGGAAGTGGCTCCACCAGGTGTAAGACCCAGCTGGTGAGGGACCAAAACTATTCTCCTAAGCCAGCAGCTGTGACCGTGAGCAGCAGAGGCCCTCTGTTGGCATGCAACACCCTCTGCAATCTCACGGTGCTCATCAGTGAACACCCAGCTATGCTTTGCTGATCAGACCAAGCTATGGGAACGAAAAGCTGTAAGCAATAAAATCAGATTAAGAAAGCCAGTGAATCTGTGGGAACAAGGGGTGGCTTCCAAAGACTAGCCTCCAGCAGGCCTTTAGTTTTAAGCTGTTGTTAGTTCAAATGTTAGGCCAGTTTTTTGAGAGTACATTTCAGAATCAAAAGCCTGATGAAAAATAGGCAAGTCCAGCAACAGGTTTGAGACTGTTTCTCCTGTTCACATAGAGTGGGATTATGAAATATTTTCGTTTCCAGCACGTTCAGAAGCATGTAACAAACAGGCATCAGTGAAGAAGGCTCCAGAGAGAAATCCTTTAAATGTCTGTTAATTTCATTGTGTCCACTGTTTAGGAAGTACACATTAAAAATTAATTTCAAAAATTAAATTGATGGAATAATTTGTTTGAAAATTATAAGGATTCATGATAAAACTGCAGGGGTTTTGTCAGCAAAGTTTGCCAGCAATTAGGATCTTGATTTAGGTGTAATGGAAACATTTTTAGAAGCAGCTCTTTCCCCTGAATATATAGGGGTCCAATATAGTCCATCAAGTAAGGTAGTGTGAACACACCCTTAGAATCCCCTACAGTGGTCATAATTTTGACACCAAGACTCCAGCCCTTAGAGAGCTCACTGGAATAGCTGATTAGGAAAGAAAGAGAAAAATCTATTGATCCTGTGGAATAAAGACCTTGATTAGTCTCCTCATGCAAAGAAGGGCTGGCAAGGAAAACCGGCTGAGCTTTTCACTTTTCACCGTCTCCCCATCACATCTGAGATGTAACTCAGAAGCTGTGACTCCCTTGACTTCCATTAAGGAATGGCAGCATCCAAAGCAAGACATCTCAACTGGGCTTTTAGCATTGTGAAATCTTTCAAGGATACTTAGGACTCACTGCACTAAAGTGCATTCCTTTAATGCCTTCACAAGGTTGATAAGAAGAGATATCATAGAATCATACCATTAAAGGTCTTGTAGTTCAATCCCTCCTCAGTAAGCAGGGACACCTTTAACTAGAGCAGATTGCTCAGACTTTATCAAGCCTGACCTTGAATGTCTCCAGGGACAGGGCCTCCACCACATCTGTGGAGCTGTTCCAGTGTCTCATGATCCTCATAGTGAAGAACTTCTTCCTAATATCTAATCTAAACCTACCCTGCCGTGGTTTAAAACCATTCCCCCTTGTTCTATTGCTACATGTCCTTACAAAGAGCCCCTCTCCAGCTTTTCTGTAGGTCCCCTTCAGGTACTGGAAGGCTGCTATAGGGTCTCCCTGGAGCCTTCTTGTCTTGAGGCTGAAAAAGCCCAACTTTCTCAGCATGCTCGCACAGGAGAGGTGCTCCAGCCCTCTGATCATTTTGGTGGCCCTCCTTTGGACTTGGTCCAAGAGGTCCATGTCCTTCTTGTGCTGAGGGCTCCAGGGCTGGATGCAGTACTCCAGGTGACATCTCACCAGAGCACAGTAGAGTGGGACAATCATGTCTCTCAATCTGTTGGCCACACTTCTTAGAATCATAGAATCACAGAATGGTTTGGGCTGAAAGGGACCTTAAAGATCATCTAGTTCCAACCCCTCTGCCATGGGCAGGGACACCTCTCACTAAACCAGGCTGCTCAAAGCCCCATCCAACATGGCTTTGCACACTTCCAGGGTGGGGGCATCCACCTCTTCCCTGAGCAATCTGTTCCAGTGCCTTACCACCCTCATAGTGACAAGTTTCTTCTTTTGATGCAGCCCAGTATGGTGTTGGCCTTTTGGGGTGTGAGTGCACAAGGGCTTGCACTTTATTTGGTATCTTCTCAGGGTATCTCTCAGGGGTTCTCAGGGATCTGATAAGGTTTTCTCTGTAACTTTCCTACATCCTGTGCAGTTTCTTTGATGTCTAAGAAGGATGTTAAAAGCTGCTTATGATGCAGCCTCAGTTTACTTCTAAAAGATATAGGGATCAGCCACAAGGAAATAAGTTGATAAGAAATCAGATTCTATCAGGCTTTATTGAAGCTTAATTCCAAAAGTAAGTAGGAGTGTTGTTTTAAACGAAGGTCAGACTCACAGCATAGACTAAGTCTATATAAGACTTATGAGAAGGCTTAAAATAAAAAACACAGTCCAAAAGACCTGGTTAGAGAAAAATAGAATCAATCAAATGTCCTAAAAAATAAGGACTCAAGTCAAACCAAGAAGAAGTGCAGGTAAATCTGAATAAAAGCTTAAGCTTTATTCAAAAGCTCCAATTTTTGTTCGGGGACAAAAGACATAAAAGAAATGTAATAACTGAGAAATGTAAAAGGGTGAAACTCATATAAACTGTTCTAGATCTAAAGAGGTTATATATCCAAGTAGCAATATAACAACCTCTTTCTAAAATTGCAGCTGTGGATTGTGAAACTTTGACTTCAGCTCCTAGGAGGATCCTCTGCAATTTCAACATCTCTGCACATCTCGCAGAGTTAGGAAAGTAACATTTGATGACCCATTTTTAGAAAAAAAAAAAAGAGAACTGATTCTTGACTTAAAAAAAATGAAAACAGATTTGTTTGCTAGAAATTTTCAAACTGATACATCCTTCTTTATGCAGGAAGAGGTGTTTTTGACCACCTTCTCATGACTGAAGTTTGGTTTAGTGTCACTCTTGATGTAATAATCCAAGCCATCACCAAAAGATATATGGTAAGTCATCTTTGGTTTTGTTTTTAGTTTGTTGGGTTTTTTTTAACATTCAGTAGTTGTTTAGACAGTCTAATGCCTAAGGTGAAAATTACTCGTGGAATCTTGCCAATGGACTCATCTTTTAAAATTACCCTGGGGAAATGCATAGGATATGTTCAATGGAATACACTATTTTTAAAGGACAGAACCACTGGAAGACTTGGGCAGAGGATCCAGGTAAGCAAAGAAATAAATCTCTTGAGATTGACCTGAGTAAAAAATACAATGGACTATGTCTCTCTGATTTTTTCTCTGAAGATGATCTATAGTGATAAAAATAAAACTATTACTGCAAAGACAAAGCAGGTTATTTGAGTGAAAGGTGCTTGGTCTCCTCATGGGATAACTACAGAAAATCTCTATTACTGCAAAGACAAAGCAGGTTATTTGAGTGAAAGGTGCTTGGTCTCCTCATGGGATAACTACAGAAAATCTGACGTATTTTAAACACTCTCTTTCACAGAACCTGTTTATATGCAGCATAGCTCAGCATTTAACATCCATTTAAATTGTTGTAATTTTGTAGTGCTGTGCAAATGAACTGAAACTCAGGTTAAAAAAATCTTTACCTGTTTGAAAACAGAGAGCTCTGATCTGAAACTCAGCATGAAACGGTGACATGGCTTTGCTCAGCTTTTCTGTGGAGAGCGTTTCTCTTGAAAACTGCATGACTGTCAGTCTCAACCGCAGCCATAGAATCTGTATAGCGGGTCGCAGATTTCTAGAAATGCTGCATTTATCTAAACTGAATTCAAAAGTATACAGACCTCTCTCTTAAATGTCCTTTCTTCAGAGATTTTCTGGGATTATCTTTGGGTTTTTTTCTTAATGATCAGGAAACATAAGCCCAGTCAGATATCTCTAATTGGGTAAACAACCCAGGTTGATTAACCCGGTCAAGCATTCTAGCCAGTGTCCAACACTGTTTCCTACAACAGTATGATTACAGGTTAAAGCACAAAACCTCTTACAACTTATTCTTCTGGTTTCCAAATTAGTATATCTAGTTTCCCTTGTCAGCATGTCCTGGATACTACTAAGGGTAGCAAGTACTTCTGCAAAGAGGCTTCTGAAGCAAAGATTAGGCTAGAGGAATAGGTCTCAGCAGACAAAACTGCTCAGAGGGAGGACCACAATTTAAGCATGCAAAAAATCTTCAAAGAAGAAAATAAATGCATGAAATATATGGTTGTGATTCCAAGGAGGCAGAGGAAAAGAAGGGAAGGTATTGAGACAGCAGTTAGCAGAAAGAAGGAGCTGCCACAAAAACAATTACCACAGTAATATCAAGGCAGCATTTTCCAGTAATTTTTGTATGAATCCTATCAATCATATACTCATAAAATCCCACTTGGGATTTATAACCAAGTTGTTTTTCATACCCACGTTCGTGCATGAGCATAATTCAGTCCCAAAACAATCGAGACAGGATACATTGGGTCTGGCACTGTATTGCAGCCAGTCATACTCCCATAGTCATCAATCATAATCCCAGAACACAGCATGGCTGACACATGGGAAAAGGAGACATTTAGCTATAGACAGTACCAGGGACTTGTACTGTCAGGGCATGTGGCATAGACATAGCAGATCTTGCTGAAGGGTATATTAAGTATTTGTGTAGTGTGCAAGTCTTGTCATATTATGAAATAAAGAAGTTAATGTTATGAATCAAAGAGTGTTTTATAAAGGAGCTATTTTGTAAAAGAGTTGCTGAAAATATTTAATAACTATAAACCCTTAGATACTTTAAAATCAACATATTTACTGTCAATACACCTGAGCCACACCCCCTTCCTTACCACAAAACCATTTTCTCAATATTGCAATGACAGTGGCATGGCTGTTAAAAAAAACTGTTTCACAGAGAGCCAGAGCTTCTTGAAGGCCAGCATTTGAGGAGTCTGCTAACACTTATTTTCTTCACAGGAAATTACATCTAGGCAAAGCTGAAAACCAAACTCTTAAAACTTGCCAATTTTCTCTTATTCCTTGCTCTCCAGAAGAAAAATTCGTGCCATACTCAGCATGCTGAAGTAACATCTAAGACCCTCTCATGTTAGAAGCAGAGTTAACAGCTAGACTCAGGAAGAACTTGGGGAAGGGACTGGGAAAAGTCTTGCAAAAAGCCAGCACCTCTTTGTGTTTACAAAGTACAGATTTGGCTCCAATAAAGTTTCCTCCTTTTTCGACAGATTCATATCTGCATTGTGTTGCATGAGAATCTCCATCAGAAGCTGACAGAGAAAGAGAGATTTGGATCCTCATTTTTAAGGTCATGGGAAAGCGGTCAAAGCCCCAGCAACCAGTCCCTTCCCCAAGACCTCAGCTTGGGTTTAGCTAAATTAACCCAACTAGACGTGAACTAAGCAAAGGGTATTACCATTTAGAGCAATCTATGCTCACAGGAGAAAAGAATTCTTTCACCTGAACAGCTTTGTCTAGAGAGACACAAAAAGACACACCAGGAATTTCACAGGCTGTAAAGCAGAATGGATAACAATGAGCTCTTACCAAAAAGCAGAATGGAGGCCCTGCCCTGTGTCAGAGAAGGTTCCTTCAGTTACATGTAGCCTTGCAGAGCTCAAATGGAGAGAGAATGGAGCGGTAGCTTTCTGAATGTGGTCTCTGTAGAAGACATCTGCAATCACACAAGGTAGACCTCACCATTGAAAAAAAAGAGCATGGCAGGTCTGCAAGAGGGAAAGGAGCAAACATGGCTGCAGTTGGGGTTCACGGAGCAAGCTGGGCCAGACACGCTACCTGAAGCCTTCTGTGTCAGGAGCTGTCTGTTGCCTTTGTCAAGAGAACAAGCATGCTTACACAGGAAGAAAGAGGGGCCCTTTTACAGATGGCAAATGGCTCTGAAGAGTGGCTACCAAACACACCAATTTCAGTTCCCCACTGAGTGACCAGGAAGGACATCTTGTCCCTCTGACACCTGTCTACACAAAATCCTTTTCCCAGCTTCTCCTCACAGTCCTACTAGGGACCTGGGAATTGGGGAAGGTTTGGTGACAGGAAGGGCTGGTAACAAATTTGCAGAGCCTTTTGTGCCATTTGCCAAAGTGTTTGTCTATCCATTCTTTCTACAGGCCTGCACGCTGCTTTCATTCCAGAGCTACAGAAGACCAGCACGCTTCCACGGCCAGCGTCTGACCCAGACTCTGTAAAGGACACAGCATTCCACATTTTAACCCAGACCAACGTTGCCTTACTTGCTGCTCTGCAACACCCAGGACAGCAGGTCCACCCAGGTGGGTATGTTTTCTTATGTAAAAGTCCTAACTACACCTCCAATGACTTGAAAGCATGAAAGCATGAAAATAAGCATGAAAGCCCCCAACAAGTCACAGATAACTGAAAAAGTGGTCGCCAGTTGTGTTTTGCCCATGTCACAGAACCTTTGTAGGCACCACTCTACACCATGCCAGTGGCTGGTCCTCCTTGGGTGAAGGCTGTAGTGTGGGCTGGAAGGATAAGAAGGTGGCCAGATGCCAAGAAGTGACATGCAGCACACTTCCAACATGCAGCAACATGTCTTCACAGGAATATGGGCTTCCTGGTGGGAGCTCTGCAATTTCATTCTTATTCACACTTTGACATAGCAATGCTTATGTGCTCAACAGCAAAGAGCATTTCAGATGCACATCTTTCATTCCTCTCAATGCCAAGCTTGGGGTTTCCTCCTGTTGAACACCCTTTTCTTCCTTTCCAGACCAAGACACCATGGAGAACCATACCATGGACTTAGCTGATGTGCTGATGACAACAGAATTTGAGTACAGCGATTCAGAGCCATGCTTGGGAACTGAGGAAAAGCACTTTGCAGCAAACCTTTTGCCACTACTTTATTCTTTGGTGGTGATATTTGGCCTCATAGGCAACATGCTTGTTATCCTCATCCTGGTAAAATACAAGAGGTTGAAGAGCATGACTGACATCTACCTGCTCAATTTGGCAATTTCTGATTTGCTGTTTATATTTTCTCTCCCTTTTTGGGCTTATTACGCTGCTCATGACTGGATTTTTGGGGACACGCTGTGCAGAATTCTCTCAGGTGTCTACCTCCTTGGCTTCTACAGCGGCATCTTTTTCATAATCCTCTTGACCCTAGACAGGTATCTGGCCATAGTGCATGCAGTGTTTGCTTTAAAAGCTAGGACAGTTGCCTACGGCATCCTCACCAGCGTTGTCACTTGGGCTGTCGCTGGTTTTGCTTCTGTTCCTGGGATAGTATTTCACAAATCTCAAATGGAAAATTCACGTTACACTTGCAGCGCTCATTATCCATCAGAGCAGAGAAATGTGTGGAAACAGTTCCTAACTTTAAAGATGAACATCCTGGGACTTGTTATTCCAATGTTAATTATGATCTGCAGCTACACACAAATTATAAAGACATTACTGCAATGTAGGAATGAGAAGAAACATAAAGCAGTCAGGCTTATTTTTATCATCATGATTTTTTACTTTTTCTTCTGGGCACCATACAACATTTGCCTTCTC
The DNA here is from genome assembly GCA_027925045.1 of Hypotaenidia okinawae. Classification (NCBI taxonomy): domain Eukaryota; kingdom Metazoa; phylum Chordata; class Aves; order Gruiformes; family Rallidae; genus Hypotaenidia; species Hypotaenidia okinawae. The sequence continues at coordinate 47,814,030 of BSDF01000002.1, read as the reverse complement.
TTGCGTGACTTTCAGGGTGTGTTTTCCATCACTACTTGCGAAGGCAGTGGCCAACTGCACATAGCAACCCAAGTGACAGAAACCATCTCAATGATCCACTGCTGTATCAACCCTATAATTTATGCCTTCGCTGGAGAAAAATTTAGGAAGTACCTCCACACCTTTTTCCGAAAGCAGATTGCATTCCACTTCTCTAAGTACTGTCCTGTTTTCTATGCTGACACGGCTGAACGGGCTAGCTCCACCTACACACAATCTACTGGAGAACAAGAAGTTTCTGCTGCACTGTGAGTTGTGTCTAACAAAAAAAGTGGAATTGCCTTTTATGAAATCAAATCTGTGATGGAAGCCTGCAGAATCTGTCCTGGTTATTGGTACCAAGGCAGCTGCAAAACATCACAGAACACTTATTTACCGAAGCTTGTACTTGCTCACACATTTGGGTGTTTGTATATAAAAGAAAGGATGCATCAGATTAGTTATCTAGATGTGCTAATGTGGGATTCTGTTCTCTTGTGTTCTCTTTTTTTATAAATATAACAGCACCGTTTTGTACTATGCGGCCCAAAACCACACAAAGGCTGGTGGCCTGAGTGACCAGGCTCATAAACTGGGGTTTATTGAGGGTTTTTTTTTGGTAGAGGTTAGACACTGACACTGCAAACATCTCTTGACAGTACCTTACATAAGAATCCTTACTCATTTAAACTCTGTATGAGTCACATCTTTTACTAGCCTGGTTGTGCGTCTCTCTAAATATGGCTGAATTACTGGGGTCTGTGATACAGAACCTTTACAAGTGGTATGGGAAAATTGCATACATTTATAAGAGACTCTGATATTTGAAGGTGTATTTTCCTTTGCTTACAGCTAAGTACCAGCCTTTTGAATCTTTCATTTATAAGAAACTCTGATATTTGAAGGTATATTTTCCTTTGCTTACAGCTGAGTACCAGACTTTTGAATCTTTCTCCTAACAGTTTAAACTACTATGTGTTGATACCTACATGACTTGAGTGATATTTCAGAGGGCTCCCTTTTAATCAACTGCTGGTTTACATGCTATTCATACTAAAAAGCTAGTACAATGACCTGTCATTGATCAGAAAACCAATGTGTTCCCAGTATTTTAAAAATAAAGTATTGCACATGAAAATGATTCATGGGGTTTTAGCTTCTTAGTGCTAGGGCCATTTTTTCTATCCTACATAGGAGAAAAAATTTCATATATGAAATTAATGCAGTCATAATGGCTGCAAATGAGAACAAGCCAAATTTCAGCTACTGTAGTGAACTGTGATCTACATTCAAAGAGGTAATAGAACACAGAGTATTTGGTAGCACTCAATTGAGGACTCAGCAAACAGAGTGTAAAAATATTTTGTATTATAAAATCCATTAAAGTTGGCTAACTTTTGTGTTTTGGACTACTGATCCTTTCTTTCTCTGCCCCCCTCTTCTGGTCTCCCCCAAAGAATAAAAAAGGAAGATAAACTCCTCCTAACAGGTTGGCATGATGCTGAAAGAGCAGGCAGAACACATTCAGGATTTTACAAGTGGCTGAAGAACCACCATCATCAGATAACACAGAACCATCGGGGTAACTCCGTGTTCTTACCCACTTGTCACTAATAACAAATTTACTATTTTGGTTGCCATCACTTGGGTTTGATTCTGTTTACAGATTAGAAGAGGACTATCTCACACAACTTGCTCTGATCCTACTCTTCAGTAATATTAAGTGTTTTTTAAATAAATAAGCATACAGAAGAGTTTTTAGAGGATGTAAGACTACAGTAGACTTGGGCAAAGGCTTCTCTTCAGTTCATAAGATCATGGTGCCATCATGTGGCCACACTGCAATATCGGGTGCTTGCTTCTTTTGAAACAAACTTTCCTAAGGTCTTGTATCAAAATAGTGACAAGTCCCACTAAGAGCTGCATCAATACTTTGCAAACAGAATTAAGCCTTAGAAAACACTCATGGCTGCTTGGAGTGGAGGTCCATTGCATGAGTGAGCACAGTCACCCCTTCAAAGAATTGCAGAATGCTTTGTGTTGGAAGGGACCTCAAAGATCACCTAGTTCCACCCTCCTGCCACAGGCAGGAACACCCTCCACTAGACCATGCTGCCCAAAGCCCCATCCAACCTGGTCTTAGACACTGCCAGGGAGGGGCAGCCACAGCTGCTCTGGGCAGCCTGTGCCAGGGCCTCATCACCCTCACAGGGAAGAATTTCTTCCTAATATCCAACCTAAATCTACCCCCTTTCACTTTAAACACATTAGCTCTTGTTTTATCACTACACTCCCTGATAAAGAGCCCCTCTCCAGCTTTCTTGTAGTCCGCCTTCAGATACTGGAAGGCTGCTATAAAGTCTCCCTGGAGAGTTCTCATCTCCAGGCTGAACAAGCCCAAGTCTCTCAGCCTGTCTGCAGAGAAGAGGTGCTCCAGCCCTGTCTTCATCTTGGTGGTCCTCCTCTGGACTTGCTCCAACAGCTCTGTGTCTTTCTTGTGGTGAGCATTCTAGGGCTGGATGTTGTACTCCAGGTGAGATCTCATCAGAGTGGAGCAAAGGGACAGAATCACTTCCCTTGACCTGCTGGTCATACTGGTTGTGATGCAACCTAGGATCTGGTTGGTTTTCTGGGATGCAAGTGCACATTATCAGCTCATCTTGAGGTTTTCATCAATAAACACCACCTCCAAGTCCTTCTCCTCAGGGCTGCTTTCAATCCAATCCTTCAGGCACATGCAGCAGTATGATAGGGGAGAAGTGAGGCTTATTTTAGTTCCCACACAGGTTTTGCATGCACTCATGGTGTCTGGATGCCAGCCATCTGGTCTGGAAGGAGAGCATTTAACATTCTGGTGCATAGCTTGGAAGTTTCAAGAATTAAAAGTTCCCTACAGTATTACCTTTGGAAAGGCTTAAAACGTGAATGGAAATGGGATGCTCATACTTTCAACCTCTCTCAGACTCTGACAACTCTTGATAGTTCCCCCTATCAGACCCCTGCCGAAGTCAGCTGCACCAATACCCCAAGACTATTCCAAGTGAATCCCTTTGATGGACTTAGGGCTTTTTGGAACACTAAATGTCAGGGGTGGGAGACGCTGGAGTGAAGGAAGCAGCCCTTCCTTTCACCTCATACTGTGTTGTAGTTTTGTGAGGCTGGCTTCTGGTAGAGAAGGGGGGCAGCAGAGGTGACTTCTGCAAAAAGCAGCTAGAAGCTCTCTGCAGGCCCCAGAGAGTAAACATCAGCTGACTCAGGCAAGAGTCATTGCTGACCAAGGCCAAGCCAATCTGTGATGGTTACAGCGCCTCTGGGAATCACATTTAGGAGAAAAAAACCTGCATAGAAAAGGCCGCTTTTTGCCACCAGAGAAGGGAGTGAGAAGATGTAAGAAACTGTGCAGACACCAAGTCCAGTGAAGGGGGAGGAGGCACTCCAAATACTGGAGAGAAAGATGTCCCAGCAGCCTGTGGAGAATCCCATGGTGGAGAGGGTTGTCCCCCTGTAGCTCATGGAAAAGGCCGAGACCCCACCTGCAGCTTGTGGAGAGGCCCTGCGCTGGAGCAGGTGGAGACATACAGGGGATGCTGTGACCCACGCTGGAGCAAACTCCTGCCAGCACTTGCAGCCCATGGAGAGAGATAGAGACACAGAGGTGAGAGAGAGAGATCTGTACTGGAGCAGGTTTGCTGAGGGGAAGGCTGGTGACCCCATGGAGGACCAGACTGGAGCAGTCTGGGCCTGAGAGACTTAGAGACATTCTATGATTTATGACTGCACCCCACAGCAGTGACACACGCTGGGGCAGCTGGTGAAGAGCTGAAGCCCTGTGGGAAAGGACTCACGTTGGAGATGTTCATAAAGGTCTGTCTCCCGTGGGTGGGACCCCACATTGCAGCAGGGGAAGGGTGTGAGGAATGCCCTGCCACTCCTCCCCTCGCTAATAAGGAAAACAACTGGGAAGGAACTGACAGAAACCCCCATTCCCCCATTCCCTGCCTCTCCCTGTGCCACAATGCAGGGGAAGAAGGGAGTGAAATCATGACTAAAGTGAAGTCTGCTAAGAAGGGAGGGGTGGGGGAAGGTGCTTTAAGACTGGGTGGCATGTCTCATTACCCGACTCTGGTGTCACTGGGTGTGCAGTGCAGTGTCATAAATTAGAGTTTTCTTTCCTTTATTCTGTGCTGAGTCTGTTCTGCCCGTGACACTGATTGCAGGATGATCTCTCCCTGTCCTTATCTCGACTCCTCAGCCTCTCAATATGTATTTTCTCCCCCGTGTAGCTGGAAAGTGGAGTGATAGAATGTCTTTGGTGGGCATCTGGCCTCCAGCCAGGGCCAAAACACCACATTCGGCAACAATTTCCGGACTGCTGAGGAGTCCCCTCCAGCTCACTACGGTCCACCTGGGCACCGTGCTGCTTTCAGCCGCGCACTGTCCCAGCACGGCCTCACTAGGGGCTGAGGCTCAGAGGATGCGGGTTAGCGGCAGGCTTGGCAGTGCCAGGGCAACGGCTGCACGTGGTGACTTTAAAGGTCTTTCCCAACCGGAGCGACTCTAGGGCCCTGTGACTGCGCTGTCAGGTAACCGAGTGCCGCACACCGGCGAGGGGAGGAAGAGTAGCCCACGCTCGCCCGTTACTCACCACAGAGCAGCACCGAGCACCCCGCCGCCTCCCCACTCTCCGAGCGCGCGAAAGTAGCGACCAGGAGGCGGGGCGAGCGGGGGCGGAGCGACAAGCCCCCGCGCCCTCAGCCAGCTCCCTGGCCAGCTCCCCAGCACCGCCCAGCGGCAGCCCACGAGAACGCACGCGCAGCCGCCTAACGGTGCAGCACCACGTTCCTCCCCCCACACGCCCTCTCGTCAATTTCCGGCGGCGCGTGCGCATTCCTCGCTCTCCCACGCCACGCTCCGCCCCCTCGAGGCCGCGCCCCCCGAGCACCGCCGCCCGTTCCCGCGCCTGCGCAGTGCGGAAGGTACCGCTTTCCCGCCCGCTGTGGAGGTGCTTGAAGGTGCGTGAGGAAGTGGGGTCGGTTTGCTGTCTGGCCTGGGGTCGGTTTGATGTCCCGCCTGGGAGACGTTCGGGTCGTGGTGCGTTGTCAGATCGTCAGCGCCGAGCACCCGCGAAGGAGCAGGGACCGGTGGGTGCGCGGGAGCCCTGAGGTGGGCGTGTCGCGCTGTAGCAGGGACCCGGCGTGAGGAGGGGCCCCTGAAAGGAAGGGAACTCGCGGCGGGCCCGGCCTAGCCCAGCTTCCACTGCTCTTTCCCTTGGGAAGTCGGCACCCAGGCTGGGTGGCGTGGGCCGGACCTGTGTGCTGGCAGGGACAGGGGTGAGGGAAGTTCGGCGGTGCTTGTCACAGCGCGGTTGCGGGCTAGGCGGAAGATGTCATGAGGCTTACCGTGCTTTGCTTCTCAGGTAAAGCATGAAGGGGGGTAAGGAGCCGTTCTTTGTGAAATTCATAAAGTCTTCTGGGAACTCGGAGTATTTTTTTAAAGCTCTCGAGGTAAGTAGGTTTGGTGACCTCTTCTCAGTGAGTTTGGTGGATTATTAATGTTTCTGATTTCTGTGGTTGCCTTGGATGTGGGTTATATGTATAAATCTGGAAATAAAGCTATTTCTGTAACAGAGGTGTTTGGTGTTTAATAAAGTGCTGAACAAGAACGGTTTTGTTGAAGAAATTACTTCTTAAATAAGAAATAATTGTCATTTCAAAACCTATTAACATTCAGTAAAGTGAGATGTAGTTTGGTAGGTCTGGATGATGGTCACTCATCTAAGCACTAAGAAGACTTAGGAAGGACATCTTGAGAGATCAGCGGGGGCTAAAGGCACTGTGTAGCAACCTCAGGTCCTGAAAGATTGTATGATGAGCATTTAAATCTGAGTGTTGTGAAGAGGGGGATACCCTTGAGGTATATTAGCCTGTCTGCCACTATATTGCTGGATGCTATCTTTGTCGAGAATGGTTTTGAGTAGATATACTTGTGTGGTTTCCACAGGATGGGCTATTTGTGATTTGTTCATTCAATGGATGTTGTGTTGTGTGCACTGTTTTCCTGCAGTCTATAAAAGAATTTCAGTCAGAAGAACATCTCCAGATCATCGAAGAAGAAGCAGCACTCAGCATAAAGGAAGATGATAAATCTCTTTACATTTGTGATTCTTTTAGAGGTGGCGTTTTCCATCATCTCAAAAAGGTATGCTACTCTTGAATCCTGCTTTTAGGGAAGAAGATGACTAGCAAAGCATAAGGGCTATTTTGAAGCACATGGAAATACAAGCAGTATGATCTGTTCTGATTCTGATGGAGTCACCAAGCTGTCTCTCACACTTAGAGTTTTCCTCATAGGTAACATAATTTTGTTTGACCTGCAAGTAGTCCAGCAAAGATAGGCTAGGTGGAATTTTATGGTATGTTACCTATAGCATATGGTACAATTACTGAGGCCAGAAAACCTATGAAGGTTGTACTGAAAATCTGCAGAAAATAACAGTAGAGCTGTCAACTACATGACACTAGAGGAGGACAGAACAAAGGCCCTGCCTTCCTCAGGATTCAGTGACAAGGGAAGCCTTCCTTGTACCAGTATACCCTCTGCTAATTTTCTTTGTTGTGGTGTTTTTCCCCCCTCCCTGTTACTTTGTTGCAGCTTGGCTGTAGGATTGTTGGACCACAGGTAGTCCTGTACTGCATGCAGTCCCAGCGATGTGTCCCGAGAGCTGAGTATCCTGTGTACAATATGACCATGGCCGATGTAACAGTGTCCTGTACCAGCCTTGAAAAGGATGTTAGGGTAACGTATTGTACAGAACCAATTGTTAGCTCATTTTCTGTGACATCTGATTCAGATGGCTCATTACCGAGGCTTCTCACCGTACATAAGTCTTAACTGCATCTAGATATATCTAGTCTTTCTATGGTTTGCAGACTGTATTGTTTATGTAGAGAGTTATAAGGAAACTCTACAGGAAAGACACTAGAGGTGCTGGAGCACGTCCAGAGAAGGGCAACGATGCTGGTGAAGGGGCTGGAAGACTGATGTTATGAGGACCGTCTGAGGAAACTGGGGCTTTTTAGTCTGGAGAAGAGGAGGTTGAGGGGACCCAATTGCTCTCTACAACTACCTGAAAGGAGGCTGTAGAGAGGTGGGAGCTGACCTCTTCTCCCTAATGACAAGCAATAGGACAAGAGGAAATGGCCTCAAGTTGCACCAGAGGAGGTTTAGGTTGGATGTTAGGAAAAATTTCTTTACAGAGAAGGTTGTTAGACACTGGAACAGGCTGCCCAGGGAGGTGGTGGAGTTGCCATCCCTGGAGGTATTTAAAAGATGGGTAGATGTGGTGCTGAGGGATGTGGTTTAGTGGTGGTTGGTTCGTTAGGATGATGGTTGGACTCTGGTTGGACATTGGATGGATGGATGATCTGAGAGGTCCTTTCCAACCAAGACAATTCTACAATTCTGTGAGAAAGAGGGAGTCGTCTTATAAGTATGTGTAGAATATTAACATGTATGTGGTGGTGTATCTGTACCCGCATGTATATGTAATATATATATATATATATAAAAAAGCATGTAAGATTTCAGTTGTGTTAGTGTGGTGGGAGTAAATGTATGTTTTTAGGGATTTCCATTAACTGATAAGACAGATCACACAGCTTGCTAGTTTAGCTATAATGCTACAGACAACATTATTACTGATTACTCAAAACTATGTGGTAAAGATGTCATGTCCAGTCAGCTATGGTTTAAGCAGCTTATCTTAGAAGTTTACCTTTTTATTTATTCTGACACTTATTCTCTTTCTATTATACTACCTAAAATGCCAACTATCTGTAAATTTTTACTCATATAGTATAATTGTAGTATTTTTATTAAGGGTATGTATTATGTTCAGCTTATAATCACAGGTAAAATTAAAATTATTTTTAATATTTTTTATGCCTTCTACATATAATAATGTTGTCTTTTTGAACAGTTTTTTAAGGAGAAATCCTGAACAATTGAAATGCATAATCTTGTTTTTTAAGGTGAATGTGAGTGTGATGTAGGCTTTTTTTTTACTTGACAATTTTATATAGCTTTTCCCTCCCCCCCCAGGAAGAAGTTCATAAATGTGTGCAGATGATGGGAGGACGTGTGTACAGAGACCTCAATGTGTCAGTAACTCATCTTATAGCTGGAGAAGTTGGCAGCAAGAAATACTTAGTAGCTGCTTCTCTGAAAAAACCTATTTTGCTTCCTTCTTGGGTTAAGGCACTGTGGGATAAGTCTCAGCAAAGGTATAAAAAACCAAAGCCAAACATACTTTGTTTTGGGGACTGGCAGTTCTTATGATGATACAGACTACTTTCTTTTTCAGGGTTTTGCTTGGAAGAACAAAAAGAAAGAAAGCTTTATTTCCTTTTTTCTCTGTTTCATTCCTTTAGCATCATGAGATACACTGATGTTAACATGGAAGACTATGCTTGTCCTGTGTTCCTTGGCTGTACAATTTGTGTAACTGGCCTAAGTAGTTCAGACAGGAAAGAAGTCCAGCGCCTCACTGCTGAGCATGGTGGGCAATATACAGGGCAGCTCAAGATGAATGAATGTACTCACCTCATAGTTCAAGAGCCAAAAGGTAGAACTTACACAAAAAAATCCTGGTTTTGCTTTTAAAGTAGTGTAAATGTGCATGAATGTGTGTCTGCTTCAGTGTTGCTCTCACTGCTTCTGTTTAGGGAATCAATGTTGATGAATACAGGGCACCCTTACTTTGCCCTAAAGGCATGGGAAGGAGAAAAAGAAGAGGGGGGATGACCACCATAGTCAGATGGTAGTGAATCCTAGAGGGGATGGAAGAATAAAGAAAGAGCTGGATAGAACTTAATTTATATGCTGCTTGCAGTTGGACTGTGGACACAAGATGTTTTAAATGATGTGTTCTTTGTGCCTTCTGAGCCCCCTATGAAGACTAAATGAGATTTCCCTTTCATCCCTCTTGGGAAGGTGAAAGATTGTGGTTCTATTGTGAGAAGTTTTTTTTTTTTTTCTCTCTAATTTGCTCCCTATCCCTATGGAGAAATATATTGTGACTTTTTAAATTTTATTTACACTGGAAAGCTTTAAAGCCTTTCATTTTTTTTAATACTTGTTTTGTTTGTTTGGTGCCTCATCATACTATCATAGAATCCTAGGGGTTGGAAGGGACCTCCAGAGATCATCGGGCCCAACCCCCTGCCAAAGCAGCTCCCTAGGACATTTCACTCAGATAGGCATCCAGACGGGTCTTGAATATCTCCAGAGAAGGAGACTCCACCACCCCCTGGGCAGCCTGTCCCAGGGCTCTGTCACCCTCACTGTGAAAAAGTTCTTCCGCATGTTGGTGCAGAACTTCCTGTGCTCCAACTTGCAGCCATTGCCCCTTGTCCTGTCCCCACAGACCACTGAAAAGGGGCTGGCTGATCCCCCCTGCATCCCCTGCTTAAGATAATTGTAGACTTTAATTAGGTCCCCCCTTAGTCTTCTCAAGGCTGAACAGTCCCAACTTACTCAGCCTTTCCTGATAGGGGAGATGCTCCAGGCCCTTAGTCATCTTCATAGCCCTAACTATAGCCCCTGACTATACCCATGAGCTAGTCATCAATGAGGTTGTTTTTGCTTGAACTTTAAGTAAAGAAGAATTAATGATCAGCTTACCAGAAAGGTCCAAGGTAACACAACTTGCACATTGAAATCAGTTATTTCAGTTTTTAATTTTTCTTAATGTCCAGATGCCTTTCAGTGACCACTGTGTGAAGCATTATCCTTTTAGTAACTTGTGATTTTTATTTTGCTTACTTTTGAAAGGTCAGAAGTATGAGTGTGCGAAGAAATGGAATGTGCACTGTGTGTCTGTGCAGTGGTTTTCTGACAGCATCAAGAAGGGCTTCTGCCAGGATGAGACAATGTATAAAATGGAGGCTGGATCAAAACTGAGTATTTCACCCAGTACATCAACACCTACAAATCATGCCAGCAAGCCCGATAGTAAGTAATTTAATAATAAAAAAATATATATTAAAGTAAAATAGGAAACATTTGTAGTAAAGAGGAAGAGGTGTTTCAAAATAGTAGGGTACTATTTGCTTTTGCAATGCTTGGTTTGACAGTTTGTGTTCTGATTCAGCTCATGCTTGAAACACAACAGATTACTTCTATGAACACTGAATGTTCCAACATTTATAGATTTAAAGCATGTGAATAACTGTTTGAAAAGTACACTTGCATTAGGTGTACAATTGTCTGCTTAAGAATCATTGGTGTGTATCTGTAATTCCTAAAAAAAGCCTTAATGTTTGTATTTGTTTTGTCTTATTCCATGCTGTTAACATGAAGAATGCTGGAAGCATTTTTATTAACAAACACGGTAGCATGAAGGGTGCAGCCATCTTTAAATGTGCCTTTCCAGGCCCCTGCTACTAACTGTTACTTGAGGAAATCACTGAACTGGCACACTGGGTTAGCACTGCCAGCAGAGCAGTGGGAATGCAAGTTAGATACTATGGAAACTACATGTAACGCTCTTAAATCACTGAGCTTTACATGCATTTCTCTTTACTGCATGGAGGGCTGTTTATTTTTAATAGGTAGCCACAAAACTAGGGTAGGAGCTTTGAAAAACATTCTCATTGGCTGTTATAGATGAAATCCATTTTGGAATAAACAGAAGGTGCATAAGCATTCTTGCTAGTAAGACCATCCTCAATCTGTGTGTAAATAAGCCCCTTGGTTTAACCAAGGTTATACTTCCCTAGCGCAACAGAATGGTATGTATTTTGTGTAGTGTAGTGAAGTTTTGTATTTTGTGTAGTGAAGCAGTGGGGAGAGATGAGCCAAAGCTAATGCATCTTTTTTAATTTTAATTCTATTTAAAGGTCATACCCTTTCAGACGTCAGCCACATTTCCAATATCAATTTGAGTGGTGTTAATGAAACTGCATGTAGTTCTGCTATGAGCAGCAGACTGGATCCTCTTCCTGATGAGCTGGAAAATTTGGATTTAAGTTGTTTTCAAGCCCCTGAAGATCTGTTAGATGGGTGTCGAGTATGTTTAACAATGTATACTTTGAAATGTTCGGTCTTACCCTCTGGAAGCCTCTAGGTTGAAGGGCTGACAGTTGCTGCTGAAGTAAATTGTTCTTTCCATGGTCAGTAGCAAAAGCCAGATAGGTTTTGTGTCCACATGCTGTAACCTGCGTGTGTGTCTACATATATGTGTGTGTATAATTGTATTAAATATGTACTAGAAATATAAAATATGTTTATAGATATTTAAACACTCTAGTGAATGGGATCTAAAATTGGTGTGTGGTGTTGGGTGGATGGTTTGCTTTGTTGTTGTTTCCCTTTGGCTGGGGGTTCACTCCATTAGTAGATAGATTAATTTGCAGAAGTAAATGAATCTGATTCTAAATGTATAACTTTTTTTTGCTGCCTCTCAGAAACTGCATCACTAGTTTCTGTGTTCTACAGCAGTCAAAACAAATGATACCAAAATATCCTACTTTATTTTTTATTATTGTTTTACTTTTTTTAAAAAAAATCCTATTTTGTTGATTGTTCTTTTTTGTAGATCTATCTGTGTGGGTTCAGTGGCAGGAAGTTGGACAAGATGAGAAGGCTTATTAATTGCGGTGGTGGTGTTCGATTTAATCAACTTAATGAAGATGTTACCCATGTCATATTGGGGGAAAATGACAATGAGCTGAAACACTTTTTGGAAAGGACATCTCACAGGTTCTGATAACTCTATTGGTTAAGGTCTACTTCCACCTTGTTTTCTGTCTTCCACCACCTTGTAAACAGGAAAGCATATATTGATTTGAAAATCCTAAATAGCTCTTGAATTAAATGAGAAGGCTTACAGCTGGTATTCATAAGTACATCCCTATGTGCTCTTGAATATTGTAGTTCTTTGGGTAGTCATGAAGCACCTTAGTGAGTAGAAAAACAAGTATTCTTACTGGTCAAAAGAGATGTTAACAGGTATTTGTTAATATATGGGCGATGAAGAACTTGGCAGTGGCAGATACACAGTATAGAAAATAAGGATGAAATTCTTTGTTCTTGAAATGAAAGAATTAAGTCTTGATATTTTTCAAGTGCCCAAAGCCTGCTTATTATTGGGGTTGCAGGTGCATGTATATATTAATCAGGAAACAAGAATCACAGTTTTAAAACCTGCAATAACTTGTTTGTATTACACTTTATTTTACAGGCCTCATATAGTGACAGCAAAATGGTTGCTGGAATCATTTAGTAAAGGTTATCTGCATCCAGTGGAGCAATATATCCCTCTAAACTATCAGCTGTTACAGAACTCAATTTTGGAGCAACCTGGAATGAAGTCAATTCTTCCCAAAAATAACAATCTCCTGAAGAAAGAAGCTGTGAGCAATACGAAGTACCAGAAAGCTGATGAAGATGACTTCCTCTCTCAATATGTAAATAATGATTCTGCATTAGGTATGTTCTAGGCTCGGGGTACCATAGGACATATTAACTGCTCATAGTTGGCATTTGAGTTTTGCAGCACTTGCTTATTAGAAGGCTAGCCTTGTTTAGTGTGGTAAATTCCATATTGTGTTTTAGAAATAAAATTTAAACAGGCCTGTTTACAGCAGTTTTTAACTAAAACCTGGATGAAAGCAGCAGAATGTTCTCATTTCATCATGAAACTATTTGAAGTTGTCTTTGTCCAGCAAGTACAATGGTTGGTTGCTGTTTGTATTTTTTCCTTTCAGATGAAGTTGAAAGACTAACATCCAGAACCTTCAGTGATGCTACTCACTTGACCGTTCAAGGAGAGAATCAGTCTTCTGTCTGTAATGGCTCTTTGGGAGAGACTTCTGCACTGGCTGAAGGAGGCTTATTTGCCAGAAAGAGATTTCTTCTTTTGGGTTTTGGTGACAAGGATGAGTCCTGCATTGCAGACTGTATAAAGGAAAATGATGGGAAAATTCTGCCACTGCAGAGCAGAACCATTGCAGACTATGCTGTGGTACCATTATTGGGGTGCACAGTGAAGCCAACTGTGGGTGATGTTGTCACAAATACATGGCTGGTAAGGGAGTTACAATTCCATGAGTAAACAGGTATCTGTATTAGAAATATGTTGTATCAGAATGCAGTGTTGTCTTCAGTTTAAATGTAGGTGAGATACTGAGAGGTTGCCTTTGTTTCATTTGAAATGTACTGAATTAAAGCGTGCTTTAAAGCCTTGGCACCTCTAAGGTATCTTTTATCTGTTTAGTTTCATTTTTTACAAGCTTGTAAAATAGGATTTCATTGTCATGACTCACAGGCTTCTTGTAAGAGAGTGTGACCACATTCTCTCTAAATAACGAATTGCAGAAGGAGCTATTTAGCTAATAATTTCACTTGACAACTCTATGCTTGCTTTTTCTTGTTTCATACTTCTTATAACTTCTTAATTTGTGGCAGAAGAGCAGGTCAGCTTTATAGCTCAAAGTTAAAAACCATTAAGTGTTATTTTCCAGGAGCAGGCACGTGATGTAGACTATCTGCTGTTGGTATTTTCCAGAACTAGGTAACTTTCTGTGAAGCAAATCTCTACAGACCCTCAGATCATGCCTTGAACTACTGTAAGGGAGCCTCCAGGCTTGGAAGAGTAGTAACCCAAAAGTTCTGAATGTATGTTCCTCAGTATATCGAACCTGACAAAATCAAAATAGGCAAGAAAAGAATTTATCTGATTCAATGGGAAATAATTTGTCTCAGATGTAATGGTGGAAACAGGATTGCTTGTTGCTGAGTCCATAAATGCTGTTGTACAGTTGCTGAAATATTGTTGGCTTTGTTATGTGGCTTGACTTGCATTTTGATCTTTTTCACCTTCTTTAAGATAACATGTGTGGAACAGCAGCTCCTTCTAGATCCCCAGTCCAATCCTCTTTTCACACCAGTCCCAGTGATGGAAGGAGTTACCCCCTGGAAGATTGTGTTCTTTCTTTTAGCCAGTTCACTGGTGCAGAGAGAGACTCCCTGGTTTATCTGGCGGAACTGCTAGGAGCCAGGTATGCCTCCTGTCATCATTTCTTCTTGTTCTTCTACAGCTAGCATGATGAAATCATTCTGTATTTAATTATTTTTTTTTTCAGGGGTAGTAAATAATAATGTTAAACCTCATTTGGATTCTATTCATTTGCAAACCTAGTGCTGGAACGAGACATTATTATTTAGGGTTGTTCCCCTACCACCTTTTTAGAGAAATTGAGTCAGTATTCACACAGTCTAATTTCTGGCAGAATACGCTCAGTTTCCTATTACCCAAGGAGTGAGTCTTAGTAACCACGTGCTCTAGAACAGAGTTTCAGATGTCAGTCCTTTTCAGGTGCTCATCAGTTGCCCAGGAGTGGGCTGTTCTCCCTCTTCTTCGGTACTACCTGATTCAGCCTCATATCCAGTGGTAACACAGTTTCTTAGGAGCTGGGGTGGTGAAACATTTGCTCCTGATTCATCAGGATTCTGAAAAAACATTAAGAAAAACCTACTTAGTCATGAAGTGTACAGTTTAGAATAGCATTTGCTCCAATTTGTAGTCCATTTGAACTTAATACTTTGCCTGTGAGTTCTCAGTCCTGTCTTGGAAGATTAGATACTTGATTATAAGAGGAAAAACTGTAATAGAAAGAAAACTGTTGTTCATTTGGAAATGATGCTTGTTGGCTCCAGAAAGGAACCAAGCCTGTCCCACTACTCTTGCAGAAGAATCTTATGATGTGGAAATGGGATATGTAAGACCTTCATGTTCTGATTTTAATACCAGTAGATGTAAAAAATTACTGTTCAACTTTTTTTTTCTTGTAGCTCTAGGTTGGGCTGTAAAGTTCAAAGCTTAGGCCTTGGGTAACTCTACTGGTTCTTTTTCTGTTGCTTGAATGCATTGTGTAATAGCATAAACATGCCCTAGATAAATTTTATTTATGACTAAATGAATGTTTTATTAATCTAATTTTAGAGTCCAAGAGTTCTTTGTGCGGAAAGCAAATGCCAAAAAGGGAATGTTTGCCAGTACCCATCTTGTGGTGAGAGAACCGGATGGTTCCAAGTATGAAGCTGCAAAGAGGTGGAATTTGCCAGCAGTCACTGTAGCTTGGCTTTTGCGCTCTGCCAGGACAGGAAAGAGAGCAGATGAAAGCAAGTTCTTGGTTGAGAATGCAGAGGCTGAAGGTTGGTTGTTAGCAAGTTAGGTAATATGATTGTGCCATTGTACTGCTCGTTCATGATAAAGAAGGCTGGTATGATTATTTTTTTCCTAGCACCTCTGAAGTATTAGAGCTAAAGGATACTTTTCCAAGTATTTTTTATTAATTTTTTTTTTCTACCGTTGAGTCATGATTACAGAACTGATACTGTGTGTTTACTAAAATTTGCTTGGAGCTCGTGGAGTCTTGTGGTAATCATTCACTTGAGAATCAAGCCCAGTGTCTCAGCTTTGTCCTTCTTGACACACTGCTCTGTAAATAGCATGAGAATTGGTGATGGATCCAGCTTAGAATTTCACACGTGTTAGTCTCCAGTGACATGATGCTCCTCAGTAGGGTCCTTCATGCCTGCTTCATTCTGATGCTTTTGCTCCTTTTCAGTTATTTCACTCCTTTTATTTGGCAATAGCTTTTCCATGTTAGGTTGCAGATCCTCCCCCTCTACTCTGCCCTGGTCAGGCCCCACCTGGAGTATTGTGTCCAGTTCTGGGCTCCCTGGTATAAAAAGGACAGGGATCTCCTGGAAAGAGCCCAAAGAAGGGCTACGAAGATGATTAAGGGCCTGGAGCATCTCCCCTATGAGGAAAGGCTGAGAAAATTGGGACTGTTCAGCCTTGAGAAGAGAAGACTAAGGGGGGACCTAATTAATGTTTATAATTATCTTAAGCAGGGGATGCAGGGGGAATCAGCCAGCCCCTTTTCAGTGGTCTGTGGAGACAGGACAAGGGGCAATGGCTGCAAGTTGGAGCACAGGAAGTTCCGCACCAACATGCAGAAGAACTTTTTCACAGTGAGGGTGACAGAGCCCTGGGACAGGCTGCCCAGGGGGTGGTGGAGTCTCCTTCTCTGGAGAAGCCCCTGCTTTGGCAGGGGGTTGGGCCCGATGATCTCTCGAGGTCCCTTCCAACACCTACAATTCTATGATTCTATGATTACAGTGATTTAGTACTGAATGTTAGCAGACATATTTTACTAGTGCCCTTGTGAGTTAATTATATGGGTCATTAGGTTAGAGGATAAAAGGTAGTTGATATAGGTGTGTCCTATCTGTATATTGCATCTTTAAGGGGGGAAAAAAAGGGCTGGACAAGGGAAATAAACAGTAAAATGTAAAAGCAATTCTTGTACTAATCTTTTTGAGTTGTAAAGATGATGAGTCATGCTTATCTAGAAGTGTTGGATAAGTTTTAAGGGCTTATTTCTAGCTATTCCTTAGTACTTATGCCTTGGTCCTGTCAATCTGGAGGCATAAGGGACTGTAAATGTGCATAGTGACCTTAAGATTCACAGTCATGAATAAAAGAAATTTTTGTTGCATGGGGAATTAAGGGGCTAGGGAGGAGGAGTTACCTTTAATTTTACAAGGGAAGGATTTGTTGTGTGTTACTTCCCTCCCTGCTCCTCCCACCCCCCTTGGATTTATATTTTGATAGTTGTTGTATGACACATATGAGCTATGCAGGTATGCATGCAAACAGTGAGAACAGACCAGTGGTTGCACTCTCTTTTTCAGAGACAGGGTCAAGCCCAGTACCAGTGTAATTCAAACAAAGCAATTAACTGAGACAAGATACTGGCTTTGAAAACATAATTGTTAGTTTACAGCATTTATTGGGGGTGGGTATGGATTATGTCTTTAGGGAAAGAAAGGTCAGATGACATTTCTGTTCTTATTTAAATGAAAGTGTATGTGAGATCTGTGTTCAAGAAATGAATCACATTGCTTGCCTATCTTTTCTTTATTTCTTTTAAAGATAAGGAGAGTTCCCTTACACAGCTTACCAGGACACCAACAACTGTCAAATCTGCTGATCCAGAACAACCCACTTATCTTCTTGAAGCTGGAAAAAAACCAGCTGTGACCCCTCTTGATATCAACAGGTTCCAGAGTAAAGCTTTCCAAGCTGTAATCTCACATCATACTGGGAAGACAACCTCTCCTGCACAAGGGGGACTGATACAGAAAGAACCATCTTTACATCTTGATACACCCTCAAAATTTCTTTCCAAAGACAAGCTGTTCAAGCCTTCTTTTGATGTGAAGGTGATTAACCCTATTGGCTCTACAGATTAAAAAGATAAAGGTGCTCATAAAGTTTAAAAGAAAAGAGAGCACAGAAATCTCTATTTACCTCTCTATGCTGTTAACATACAGACTTTCCATTTTAAATAAAGCTAGGAAAGCTGGCTTCATTTATTTATATTTATATCTCCTTAGTGACCCGTGGATTAAATTTCTTCACTAGTAGAGAAGATGTCCTTAACAAAGCTTTTTTGTGCTTATTGTATCGTGTTTGTAAGGTGTTTTGCACCTCACACAGCCCACAATCTGTGTTCTTTACATCTAAAACCTGAGAAATGTAATGAGAAAGCTTATAATTGTTCCAGATACTTGGAAACAAGAGTTTGCTTGTTTTGTGATGAAATGCTACTTTAATGACATGTTTTAATGTATAGTAGCTTTAGCGTGGTTACAAAACTGTTAGTGCAAATTGAAAAAATGCATTGGGGTTTTGGGTTCATTGTCATATTCTGAAGGCCACAAAAGGCCAGAAAAGCTACTACTCTTAGAACAAAGAAACTTCTGACACTTGGGGAGTATCTGTGCTGGAATAGCTCTTGAATGACTTAGGTGTGCCTTGAAAGGCTTCTAGACCAAAATGTCACCTTTTTGAAAAAGGGCAGTGGAAAACTCAATGTTTTAAAGGTGCAAATAGAATGGTATGCAACTCTTGTGGAGGGAGGTGTTAGTAAATTAAAGGAATTGGTTGGGGTATTAAGAATAACTGGGTTTATCCACTGGCTTTTCCATTGAGGGAAGTTTTCACTGATGGCAGCAAAAAGAAAGATTAATTATATTCTCTTTCCTGTTTGGCTTGTGCAGACTCTCAGATTTGGGTTGTCTTGTGCTGCTTTTGTGTAGTAGTACTGAGGCTGCGCTTGCCAGTTGCTATGGTAGTACCTGATCCCAGATTAGGATTACAAAATCTTACTAGAGGTTGTATTTGTGAAACTTGCACTTCAGTGAGAAATTTGTAACGTGTTTGTGAAAGTCAGTTGCTTCTGTTTTGATAGGATGCTCTGGCAGCTTTGGAAACTCCAGGAGGTCATGATCAAAAAACAAGGAAACTGAGCACACCTCTCTCTGAAGTCATCAGCAGAAACTTGAAATTGGCTCTGGCAAACAGCACAAGGCATACGGGAGCTCTGACTGCCAGCCCTCAGTTGAGGGCTGCAGAGCCAGAAGTGGTAAGAAATGGTGGGGTTGAGTTTCTGGAGCATAGGCTTCATTAAGAAAATGCCATATCTTTTTAATTTATTTAAGTTGCAAAGGAGTTGAGAGTTGTGATCTATTTGAATAGAAATTTGTATGATTATGCATTTTCCAGTGACAGTTACAAGAAATTAAGATTGAAGAGTTTCCTCCTGAAAGGGAAAGAATTTTAAAACCTTTTTCTACTGTCTGTACTACTATCTTGAATATGAAGCAGTTGCTAAGTAGCAGCATATAAATATGTAACAATTCAGATTTTGTGATACTGGGATGAAAGGATTTAATCAGATGTAAGAAATTCCTAGGCTCCTGATGAGCAGGATTAAGTATTTTTGTCTCAGGTTAAAGTTAGGAATTCTTTTTTAATGCATGTGTTGTCTTTTCCTATCTTCCTCTGTAAGGGGCTGCTCATCTGCTTGCTAGGGAGGCACAAGATGTTATCAGTGATTACCCCCTATAAAGATTCATTACACTGCCCTTTCTTATAGTCATCTTGCCTCTTTAGTCTAACCCACCTTAGAGAGTTAAAAAACAGAGAAAAAAGGAGGAAAGGGAGCAGTTACGGATTGCTTACAGTGTTTACTGTAGAGGAGAGGCAAGAAACCCTCTGGCCTTCTGCAAGTGAAGGCACTTCTTTTTTCTTGTAGCTTCTTAGTCTTTTCACTCCACTACAATGAAATACTTGTGTCATCAGGTTTGATAATTTCAGTGTTCAGGAAGTGGCCAGACTGTGATGGAAGGAGCAGAGTAAGTTTCAGGGAGGCTGGTTGAGAGTGAATCTTTTGTCTTTGGATTCCTAGTGCATGGGATGATATAGTTCTGGGTTTTGCCCATGGATTTTGGAGTAGCAAAAGTGGAGAAAATGTGTTTATCTTAGCTGTGTTGTTACTGCATATTTTACTATCTGCTACACTGAATATTTAAGTATTTTTGTTATTGATGCAGAAACCTTCCAAGCATGACTCTCCTGTTTTTCCCCCTGCTGCTTGAACAGGAGGAAGAGCCCAAGCCCCTGGCTGATGTTGTCATCTATGTTAGTAAAAAACTCAGTAAGAAGCAAAGTGAACTGAATGGAGTAGCAGCTTCTCTTGGGGCAGACTGCAGGTATCCACTGATGCAAACAGCTTCTAAGTGTCTGTGCTGATGTGACTTCTAATAAATATGAGTCTTTGCATTCCAGTATGCTTCATATACGTGACCTTTTACTTTAGAAAACCCATTAGATTTCACGATATTAAACAATTCCTATTGCAAAACAAGGCCATCTGCTTCTAATGCAAACTGAGGCCGTCTTCCCCTGCCACATCCTTGTTCTTCATAAGTTTGTCTTGTTTGTCCTGACATCTTCCTGAATATCAGATTTTTTTTTTTCCTTCTCTTTTGAAGAAAGCTATGGAACCGGTTTAGCTTTTAGGTAGTTTAAAATTTTCGTTATATTTTAGATTTTGAATCTGATTCTGAATTGATATAATTTTGTCCCTGGCTAAAAGCTAATTTTTTTACACATTTTAAGTATGGATAAGTTAGAACACTTACTAAAACTGTGATGCACATATTCTGTTACTGACTTATATAATGTGTTATCATTCACAGTGCGGATGAGGAAGTTGCCTTTATGTTTGGTAGTAGCTTAGAACTGCTGAAGATATTTGCATTAGGTAGCAAATACTAGCCTTGTATTCTGACATTTAAACCAATAATACTTTTTGTTTATCTTGAGCTGTCAGGATGAGTGTTGCACTTGCAGCTCAGTATGTCAATGAAGGAAAAAACTGCTTTCACCCTGGATCACACCTTAATTCCAGAAACTTTATCTGAAATTCCATTTACTTAAAAAAACCAACCACCAAACACAAAACCCTAAAGCAAAACCACTCCTCTTCCATATATGTATTTGATTTAGTTTTCTTTACTTTGGGAATGCTCTCAAAAGATACCAAAGTTGTTCTGTCTTGTTTTGATGAAGAATGTGAGCTCATTGCTAATTTAGGCATAACAAAATAGGCAAAACTGTTTTAACATGAAAAAGGGATAGATAGGACAATTTCTGAGCTGGATTTTGTTGCTTTTTGATAGAAATTATATCTTCAAGCTGTATTTTGGTTTCTTTTCTAGATGGTGCTTTGATGAAACAGTAACGCACTTCATCTACAAGGGAGGACACAATGACAACAATAAGGAGTACAAATCCGTTAAAGAACGGGGTATACACGTTGTTTCAGAACACTGGCTTTTAGAGGTATGAAGCTTGCTTTGTTCCCTCATTAAAAGTGAAGGGAAATGGAGGCTCCAGACCAGTTATGTAGCAATGGATTTTCTGTTTGCACTTATACTGAAGGTGTGTGCGAACTGATGTTTCGCGCCCTCCTTTGAATTTATACATTGATCGGTTTTCACTGTACCTTTACCTTGTTCTCTGTGAGGAGAAAAGACCTTCTCTTCCATTGAACATTCTGCTGCATTTTCTCTTGTATAAGTACTACTTCTTTGGTGGTGTTTTTATTTTACTTTTCCTGTTAGGTGTGAAATTTCTTTGTTCTCAAACAGTTTCTCATCTTTTTTTCTGTTACCTGATGTCATTACAGTGTGCCCAAGAATATAAACGCCTTCCTGAATCTCTCTTCCCTCACACTTACAATCCCAAAATGAGCCTGGACATCAGTGCGGTGCAAGATGTCAGGCTCTCCTCCTCTAGTAAACTTCCATCAACTGGAAGGCCAGCAGAGGAAAACGAGGTATGATATGTGATATGAATTATTGCTCTGTGAAGTGATTTGGATTCAGTTAACTTAATTGCTATATTAAGATAGTAATAAAGAAGTTGATGCTTATTCAGTGATGTGCTGAAACAGGTTTAGCTAGTAACTAATTGTAGCTATTGCAGGTGTTCGTTAAGGCTTTTCTGTGGTTGAAATGTTCCTCCTCTAGGGTGGTGGAGGGAGACACAGGCATTTAAGGATTAGAAGTGCTTTCTCAATTTGAAATTATGTTGGTCCAGTCTTTGCCATTTTTTTCTAGGTAACGAGGTTCAAGTTGTGAACTTGCCGTAGTAGATATTTAGACTGCAGAACAGGTGTGTCTGCTCCTGCTGTCCACTGTTCTACTGTCATTCCAGCAGCAGAAAAAGTTCAATTTACTCTAAGGCAAGATTAATATTCTGCTTGTCTTCCCTGTTTTCAGATTATTCCAGTGGACGAAGATTATGCTGAAGATGATATGACTACTGACCAAATAAAGGACGTGGTCACGACAGGGGAAGAACAAATTGTAACAAGTGAATCCAAAGGAGGTAAGTGTGAATCACAAAATAGTTGTGGAACATCAGGCTACCAATGTAACCCTTCTACAGCTTCAGGTGCTATGTGGAAACTTTAGGTACTGTATTTATGTCCCAGTCAAGTACAGCTGGCCCTTACTGTTGCTGGATGAGAGGAAAGGATTTTGCTCTCTATTTTAAACACTTCAACAGCCCATAAGAAAATCATGACCATCTATTGCAAATTACTTAAATGACATTTCTCTGGTTTTAAAACACATCACTGATTTAGTGTGTGTCACTAAATGTATTATGGGAGAACTGTGGATACGTTAGATCGCGTGAGCAAATTCAGAAGTGAGCCAAGTGGATATTTCTCTTAACACCTAGGAGTAAGTGACTCAGGACATACATGGTTTTCCTAAGTAATTTTTCCCAGACGCCCTTTCCTTTCCTTTCCTTAATGTATTGTCTTTGTCCCAAGGGGTGGGGTGGGTGGGAATTTCAGTTACTCTTCACTTGTTACAGTCTTCGTCTTACAAATTTTGTTCCTGAAGTTTTAACCCAAGCACTGGAGATGAGGGAGAATTTCCAAAGGCAGCTGCAGGAGATCATGTCTGCCACGTCGCTGGTGAAACCGCAAGGACAAAGAAGTTCCCTCTCAAGGAACAGTTTTGATGGTTCTCCAGGCACTCCTGACAGCACTCGGTCTGTGCGAAATGGCCGCAGTCGGGTCCTGGAAGCTCTCAGGTATTGATCTGTGTTTCACAGTGTCTTCTGTTGTCCTCCCTGCACATACTTAGACATTCACTGAAACCTAAGTAAGTCTCTGGGGTTTTCAAACGTATTGTCTTTCTCTAACATACTTCAGTTGCATCTCTTGCAATCTGAAATCTTTAACTGGACATGCTAGATAAAATAAGGGTTATCTTATTCCATACTGGAGTAACTCATAATCTTTTGGTTTTAGAAAAAAACCCCACAGAGTATGATTGCTTCCTAGTGTTTTAATCTAATTATGCCAACTGATTTCTTTCTCTTCAGACTAATTAGTGTTCTTGCAGATTTTGAAGAACGTAATGCTGTAGTATTTCAGTGCATTGCTTATATACAAGCAGTGGGTATTCCTGCAGAGCGCCTCTGTGAATGTTTCTCTCCTATTTTTCTTTTCTCTCTAAACAGAGAGTAGGATTTGAACTCTTAACAATGCTGAGCTACAGTGAGAAAGTAATTGAAACCTTGCAAATTATTCCTTTAGCTTGGTGTTTATTTGCTATTTACTAGGTTGACTAAAATGTACAGCATGCTGATTTTTGGAATAATTTACCAATATTGCACATGAAAACATCTCCTGCTGATAATTCTGTTGACTTTTTCTCAGCCATGGTGCCACAGGCTCACAAAACCAGGCTGCCAGACTTGCTTTTATACTGAAACTTTCCCCTTTCCTAGCCATGCTTTCTAATAATGGGGTCACTTGGACACTACAGTTGGTGTGATCATTAGCACAGTACTTTCCAGTATGATAGTCTTCTGTAAAACAAATGAGTGCTGAAGGTATCTGTGCTCTTTTTTTTCCTTAGGCAGTCCCGTCAGGCACTCACAGATATAAACACAGAGCCATCCCAGAGTGAGCAGATCATATGGGACGATCCTACTTCGAGGGAGGAGAGAGCAAGGCTCGTCAGCAACTTTCAGTGGCCTAATAGTCCTTCCCAGTACACTGAGCAAGCACAAAATAATGCCAATAAGAACATGGAAGAGGCTGCCTTCAAAGGAGTTTTAGCTGATGCAGAGATTGCTGGTATAGGTAAAATGAGAAATACGACATCCTTGTTCTTTGCTGCAGCATCCTTTTGATCTTTGGGACTTTCACAATAGTGGAGTGTGTGAGTTTTACTTAAAAGAAAGTGAACATTGTTTGCTTTTCTTGAATGTTAAAATACAATTGTACATCTTTGAGCTCCATCCTGTGGTGGTGGTTTTTAAAGAGAAGCTTGCTTTTTTTTTTTTCTTCTTTTTTTTTTTTTTTTCTTTTATTTACCACTTGGGATCGAACACCAAGGCAGTCTGCTTGTCTAAAAGTAGTCAGCATCAACTTTAGGAAATTTTTCAGATTTCTTGTGGAACCACAGCTGGTTTTCAGGTAACAATTCAGGTAGGCACGTTGGAATTCAAATGGGAATACCAGGAGAAAAATATTTTTGATTGTAGTAGCAATATTCATAGGTGAAATACAGAGGTACAGGAGGAAGGTACTGCGTGAGCCCAAAAAGCAGAGCTGCTGATGGCTATGCTGAAGTCACAATTCACTGAAGATACTGTGTTTATCTTCCCTGTTATTTTTTGAAGTCTTTAGTCTACTGCTAGAACTAAAGGAGAAACATCCTTGTCTGGTTTTACTTTCTTCCCATTTCTGCCTCCTGAAAGACAGCAGAAGCCTTTCTCTCCCTGCTGCCCCAACTCCTTCCCTCAGTCTGCTTCTGGAGTTTCTGGTTGGAGCAACAGTCTTTCTGAAAATTGACTCTGTCCTAGAGGAGGCTGAAGAAAATTATATAATTGATTTTTGGTTCAATTGAATCAGTGTGGTTTAGCCCAAGAAATTAGTCTATTTTGAGGTTTTGGGGCTTTTTTTTTTTTTCAAAGCAAGGCATCCAGGGACATGAGTGCAATAATGCAGTTGGTGGTTTGTGGTATGAGGAAGAGGCTTTAGGAAAGGCAGTGGTGGAATGTAACTGCGTGCTGTAGTAGCAGTTGTGTTTTCTCTTTTTAAGATAACATATATTTTTAAAAGAAACTATTTTTTAACTGTATCTATAATTGTATTCAGCCAAAGAAAGCCATGCAGTGCTTTACTTTCACAGCTGTTCCTGGGGCTGAAGACTTGAATGACGGTCCAAAGAATCCTGTAGGTAAAGATCCTGAACCGCTGATTAAAGATCACTTGATCCCCACTCCGCAGGCCCCCAGCATTGCTTTCCCACTGGCTAACCCTCCTGTGGCACCACAGCCCAAGGAAAAGGTTCGTCATATGAAGAAATACTTAAGGATGAATTGTGTTTTGGGAGGTGTAGTGACACTTTAAGAGGTTTTGAACTTGATGGTAAATATAAAATAGCTGAATATCTGCCTGTAAAATCTTGAAGTAGATTACTTTTGTGCAGTTCTATTTATCTTTCCCCCTTTCTTCCATATTTTGAACAAAAATTAATTTATTTTGCTAAATAAATCATGTTTGTTCAGACAAATAAAGCTTTTTGTCAGGTTAGTTCCTGCTGGAACACTGAGATAGACTTTGGAGTGGAGCGTTACTTGGAACTCCTCCAGCCATGTTGGGATGATGGGGGAAAAGGTCTAGGCCTTTGTTTCCTTGGTGCTATCTGGAATTTATGTTTAGGTACAAACAAAAAATCATTTTTCTGCCAAAAACCTGGTTTAAAATTCTGACTTAGAGCGAACTTGGAAGGGACAAGGAAGATGAGCTTAGTTTCTTACCTGCAGTGTATCACTTGATGCTCAGACTCTCCGGAGCTACTTGGCTTCAGGGGCACGATGTGTCTGTCACGTTAGTGAATAAGCTGTGGTGGAAATGCATAAGGGTGTTCAAAGTTAGAGAAAGACTGAATGAATGAGGTGTGGTGGATGGATGATGATTTTCTTCATGTGTTTGGCTTGGCATTCAGTGGATATGAATGAAGGATTAGTTTTCATGACAGAATGGTTCAGTTGTGCCCTGAAAAAGGGGAGAACCAACAGGATGTTAAGCAGGAGCCTAACGTTGATTCGATAAGATCCAAGCTTTTTGACAAGTGATTGACAAGTTTGGTTCTGCTTTTCCTGGATAAAAGAAAACTTAATATAAAAATAACCCAGAATGTTTGGCAGAGTAGTAGTCAGCTGTCAACCTAATCTTTCTGTCATATTTTCAAAAATCTGTCACTGTATTTCCAGGTTGTTGCAGAAGATGAGAAGGCTGGTGAAGAAACAAAAAAGCTCTGTAAATTTCAGCTGTCTTCTCTTAATCCTCAAGAAAGATTTGATTACTGCCATCTGATTGAGGAATTAGGTACCAGATATTCGTGAAATGCAAAGAATAATATGTGTCTGTATGTGTCTGGTCAGCTGTGGCATGTTGGGGAAAAGAAAGGGCTTCTGTTAATGACTCATCAGATTTGAGGTCTCAAATTTATGGCTTTTCTGCGCTTCTGAGCGATTCTCTGAATGTTATTATTATGTGAGCCATCAGCTTTGCCATAAACAGCAATGGTTTTGTCTTCTGGCAGTTTTATTTTAGCTGTCTCCACAACAGCCTCATTCTTTGCTGTGGGGAGTGCCCAGGGTCTGCTGTCCTCTGGTGTGTCTCATTCCTGGCTGCATTACAGTGGTACTTGATGATTATTTTTTTAATCAGAGCCTCTCTTTCCTGGCTGCTCTTCCTTCCCTGCCAGCCTCTGCCCGTGTCACTTCAACGATAGTGTTTTCAGGATAAATTAGAGTCAAGTATACTTCTATGAGAATTCAAGTGATTCTCAGTTGGAGTCGATCCTTTCTGTGGTACAGCGTGACCCTTAAATAATGTCTGTCAAATTCATTTCTCAATTCAAGGTGGAATAGTACTTGAGAAGCAGTGCTTTGATCCAAGCTGCACACACATTGTTGTGGGACATCCCCTTCGAAACGAGAAGTTCTTGGCGTCCATGGCAGCTGGGAAGTGGGTGCTTCATCGTTCCTACCTGGAGGCATGTAGAGGAGCCGGCTGCTTTGTGCAGGCACGTGACCTCATTGTTGAGAAATGGGCAGGTTGTGCTTTTTCATGTTTCTTTTTATTTTGCACTGCTGGGAAAGGACTTAACCTCTCAGAACCAGTTAGCAGCTGAGAGGGCCTGAGCCTTGGGAGTTTTAGAGGATCTGAAGTCTGAGAATTCTTTGGCAAGCTTTTCTCTGAAAACTAGTCCTGGTCCAAACTCCTGGTACAGGGTAAATGAAATAACTATGTTTGTAGTTGCTTCTGCAGATGGAAGCTGTGGTGCCTTTTGTGAATTCTCACTCATGTGAGCTAAATTTATGTGTCTCCTGCACCACTCAATCTCGATCCTTTCAATAAATGAACATATAATAGTTTTAACTAGTCCAACTCTATAACCATGTGCATAAAAGGTTTTGCCCACTACCTCTGTTATTCCATAGTTCTCCTGGGCCTAGCAGTTCTTTCATATTGGCCAGAATAAATTTGAATTAACACCTGTAGACTGGTTCATATCTTTATGTATCAAACCCAGCGTTTGTTGTCTTGGAAGATGCAGCAGAAATGAGTCGATGGTGCCCAGAGGTGTGGCTGGCTTTGTTGAATTCCACTATAGGTAACTGCAAGAGGATTCTGGTTGCATACGTGACTTGATGTCACAGAAAACATGAGTTTATTTAGCTACAAATGTGCCATTGAGAACCATATCTCTTTTAGCTAGAGCTGGTTTGACCAGATACAATTAATATATAAAGCTAGAATGAGCTGGGATTTGTTCTGGGTTGGGTTTTTTTGGTTGTGTTTTGGTTTCTTTTTTGCTTTTCAGCATGGTGTTTTTTTAGTATTATTTTTTTGCTGGTTGACAGGACTGCTTTATCATTGAAGCTTGTTAATGTTCTAGGAAGAAGATTACGAGTGGGGAAGTAATTCCATACTTAATGTTTTGCCTGGAATCAATGTAAACCAGAAGAAGCTAGCACTTGCAGCCATGAGGTGGAGGAAGAAGATTCATAAAGGGAGGCAAGAAACTGGTATTGTTGAGGTATGGTGTCATCAGTGTATTTAAGTTGTGCAGCATGGGTAGGCACGACAGGGATTGTCACCAAGAAACTGAGACACTTGCAGGGGAAAGTGATCTGCCTTGTGTTAAGACCAAAATGACTTAGTTGGATATATTCTAGTTAAGTAATTTTGTCTTTAAAAAACCTGTAGTGCTGGTATATGAAAAGTCTTAATCTCCTTGTGAAGCATCGTTCATGCTTTGCAAAGCTGGGTTGTGGCTACTTGTGCATGTAAACATCCCTCAGCCAGGAAGGTGATGTTTACTCTTCAGAGCTCTGATAGGGACGCTGACCTAACTCAGCTTTGCTGGGAAACCACAACTGCTACTTGCAATAACACAAATCCTGTGCTATAGAGGTGCGTGCAGCTCCCTGAACAGCATTCTTATAGCTCTGGCAGTGAGTGTGCAGTTGCTCTGAGCAGGGCAGAAGTTTTAGGAAAAGGGTAAACGCATTTTCTGTGATTTTTATAGGTGCAAGTTCCATAGTCTTTGAGTGAGACTTTTTGAAAGTGGGACTTGGGCTCCCCAAAGCCCTTTAACTCCTCTCCTAAACCAGGCATTGCAGTCGAGTATTCCTTGCAAGATCGAAATACTGCTGATGGTGCAGTCGCATCAGGATAAGTCTTGACATCCATGTATTGTACAGTAACCTCTTAAAAATGGTTGCTTGTAACAAATCCTCTGTGCCCTTGGCTACTTGGCGACCACGGGAGGCATCCAGTCGGCCTAGGTACTGTTGCTGTGATGGAGTACATAACGTAGTGTGTGGGGTGGGGAATGTTTCCAAGTAACTCTTTCTCTTAGGAGGTGTTTCTGTAGATGAGTATCTGTGTGCCTGGTGTTCTGGAAAAAATACTCATTGCCAAGGGGCTGTTAGTAGATGGGTTTGCCCATCTTGCTATGCAGGTGAAAGGGCTTGGTGGCAAGCTGCATGACTGTACAGTGTTGGCGCAATAAATATATGTTCTGTGAGGTTTTTCCTGCCTTTTATACTTAACAAAACCAAAAACTAGATGATAAAAAAATCTGGATATTCCTGAAAGTGGCAAATTATAGACCCATTAAGTGCTTGTACTTTTTTTGGTACAAACATACTTTTGTCTAAATTGAGTCTTTTATCCAGGGAGCTTTCAGTGGCTGGAAAGTGATCCTGAATGTTGATCAAACCAAGGAAGCAGGGTTCAGGCGCCTTCTTCAGTCAGGAGGAGCAAAAGTATGTCTCTTTTTTTTTTTTTTTTTTTTCTTAATAATTAAATACATTTATGTTCCTGCCCCTTTTTTTTTTTCCCTTTCTTTCTGTTAAGTTCTTTGCTGGGCATTTTCTATGTGAGTAAAAGGTCTTAACCAAGAAAATTGCTTACATGGGATAACTGAGAAATGGTCAAAAGGTGGAGGGGAAAAAAAAAAGCTATGTCATCTTCATTCTGCAAGTGGTCAGGCAGAGCAGCTTGTCTGAGCTCACACCAGTCAGTAGTGGGATTTGAGGATAGAATTTCCATGCCCTGCTCTGATGGGAAGGATCACCCTTCCAGAAAGGTACGTGGTGGTGGTGGTTCTGAATGCAGCTGTAGATGGTATTTTATTTCCCACTGGTTTGCTAGTCAGCTTGATGAGTGGAATTACAGGCCACGAGCTGCCTTTGGGGAGGAAACAAAAATCAACTCGTTTTTGTCTGTTTTGTTTTGATCTGTAGGTGTTTTCTGGCCATTCTGTGTCTGTCTTTAAAGAAGCAACACATCTCTTTGCTGACTTCAGTAAGCTGAAGCCAGACGACGCCCGGGTTAACGTTGCAGAGGCGGCAGCCCAGGGGGTGAACTGCCTAAAACCGGAGTACATCGCTGACTACCTCATCCAGGTGCGTGTGCTCTCCCCCCTGCCCCACAGGCATGGATGGGGCAGACCCCTGCCTTCAGAAGCCCCAGCCCCTGAAGCCTCTGAAAGGGACCATCGTGTCCCCTCTTTGCCAGGAATTGTGGCTGCAGGTGCCTGTGCTGAGTATTTCAATCCATAGCCTCATTTTTATTGCTCTAACATGACTTGTTCTGGTGGTGAGATCCGTTGCAAGGCAGACAGCTTCCAAATCGTATGCAAAATATAGGTTTGTTGTTTTCTGTTTCAGAAAACTGACCAGCTGTTTGTTTCTTCTCAAGAGTTTCTTGATCTGAACCACGTATTTTATTTCCCTATTGCAGGATCCACCTCCCCCAATGGAGTCTTACTGCCTGCCAGAAGCTGAATCTTACCTTCAGAGCAGCACAGACCTTGGAGCTGTGTTATCACAGAAGAGAAAGGCCCCAGGAGACATGAGCAGAGTCAAGCGATCCAGGATACACTGAGCGAGTCCTGCGCTTTGACTTTGTACATTTTTAGCAAGCATATTTATATTTTTTCATTCTCAGCACAAAAAAAATAAAATCTTGAGCTTCACTTCTTAATTCAGCTGGAGATTAGTAGAACTTTACAGTAATGCTCATAGGAAATGCTGCTTTGGGTACCAGTAGCACATAAAAACATGGCAAGAACTCCTTCCAAAAATACTTTGTCTCCAAAATGGCCTAACTTATCCCACTAATGAATTTGTCTGGGGACACCATTGTATAGTAATAGTTAAGAAGCACTTTGTGAGATGCTTACTGCCTTTTTTATCTGTAGTGCAGTGGGAGAGATGCCAGTTAAGTATGCTGTTGCATTTCCCACACAGTATCCGAGTTGGGTTTTACATAACTTTTTCTTGCGGTATTTTTCTACTGGTGGGGGAAAGGGAAACCAGACAAAAAGAACAACTGGCTTGTGAATTTTGGTACTAATAGTGGATGTAACAATAAATACTTTCTATAAAGCAGAGGTGCTGCCGAGCTGCTGCCGTTCTGAGTGCCAGTGAATCTGTTCAGCAAACAGAACCAGCTCTGACGAAAGGTGAAGCTCATCTGACCGTACTCCTTGCTTGAGTCTGTGACGGGAGCCAGAGGCAGAACAGAGATGTTGGTTTTGAGCAGCTGGACATGTTCATAGTCAGACACCCTGTGTGACAAACTGGCCTTTCAGTCACTGGGATCTGGGTCTCCATTTACTGACTTAGCTGTGTGAGATGTGCTGTGTTAGGCTGGGCAGAAGTGTGCTTATGCAATCTGAAGAGCTCTGTTCAGGTAGCTGGGCTTGCTGCAGTCTGTTTGAACAAAAACACAACATCCAGTTGGATGGGACCAGTGGGAATATATGTTAAATGCCTTCAAACTCTCTTTAATTTACCCCTCTGTATTGTTTCAAAGTGGGGTATATCCCACTTCTTTTCCAGTTGCTGGATACCCTGTTTTATAGAGAGTCTTTGTGTCAGCATCAGTTGCAGTGAGAAGGTGGGAGATGCCACCAGCAGCGAAGCCCTGTGCAATCTGCAGACTCTTGCTCCAGGTTGGGGAGAATTAACCCCTTGCTGCTGGTGGGAAGGGACAAGGGACCTGAGCTGTGGGAGTCTCCAGGTGAGAGGAGCGCAGCCTGGCTTTGCTTTGTGCTTCCACTTCCTGCTGTGCTGCAGGGGATGTTGTGCCAGCAGGCTCTGCAGCACACTGTCAGGATGACCTGAAGGAATTATCAGGAAGGATTGAAAGACACCAGTGAATGTGAGGGATTTGGTTCTTATTACAATAAGTGAAATCTGTGCCCCTGTCAGTGTAGGCTGAGACCACAGCACACTTGCTATGCCAAGTGGTGGGGACTGGTCTTACCACCTGCTTTGCTCTTCTTGATCTCAGCTTGATGCTTTTTGCTATTTGTGGATGTCAAACATCCCTGACTTGCTGCGAGTCCACATACTAAAAATAATGCTGCTGTTAATGCCTGAAATCACATCTTGGATTAACTTTGCATTTCATTGGGAGCTCTCTGCTCTACCTCTAGAACGCTGCTGTGCATCGTGCATTTTGAATAGGTGTGGATAGCAGCAGGTGAGGCCTAGGGGTCAGGGACTCCATTTCTTCCCAGTCCTCGCAAGTCACTGCTGCTATTCTTGCTTCACAGATAAGGAACCACTCCCTGACCCACTTAGCTAAGCTTTAAAGACCTCTCAGAGACACGCAGTTCCTGCAGCTGCTCTGAATCCCAAGGGGAGGGCAGTAAGGGAGCAGCTGAATGAAACGGGGCCTGCACCACCCCCACGGAACCAGCAATGTGGGCTCTGAGCATTAAACCTCTCCTCCAGCCCTCTGCCACCAGCAAGGTGCAGTGTGCACAGCCCAGATGGACAGCAGCCGGGGCAAAGGAGGGCACTGAGCAGCTATGGTGAAGGAAGGACAGCAGCAGAAAGCTGCTGTTAGAGACCAAGCTCCTCTTCTGTGCTGAGCTCAGAACAAGGCTCAGAGCTGCTGTCCATCACACTGACTGCTCAGTCACTGAAAAGGGGTGAACGCAATAGTGAGGCAAACTTGGGGGTATAATTAATTCAGTTGGTGCTGTTAAATTTATTTTCTTCAGCTTTCTTCCCAGGAAACATCACAAAAGTGCTTTACAGAGCTTGATACCATTAACTTTTAACATGGGACAAAAGTACAACCACAGGTGTGTGCACTGCACAGGCGGTAGTTGTCATATGCAGAAGCCATGATAAGTAAATGAAGGGAAAAAAATCTACTGACATAAAAATACATACTTCAGGTTTTGAGCTTAAATTACAGTTATTAAGCCTATAATTGTATAAATATACAGGCACCATTAGGTTCCTGTGTTAACTGTGGGTTTCTCACAGGCTTTTTCAGACATAGATCGCATTGTACCCTCCTTTGCAGAAACACTTCCCTCTGCGCTCAGTGGGCTCCCAGACAACCGTTCTCCCAGCCAGACAGTGCTGGGCTTTCTGCTGCACTAGAATAAGCACTCAAATGGTTTTGTCTTCATTTCTTCGGGTGAGGGCTGGGGGTGAGACAGTCTGGTACCTTCCAAGTTCAGTTTCATAGGCGTTTTTTCCCACTTATTCTTCAGCCATCTCTTCATTAAAAGAAGTTGCAGTCCTTTAGGCTAGACCCTGCTGTCCAGATAAGACAGTTTAGTCTGAGCTAGCATTTTACCAGGCATGCCTAATCCTTTTCATAGCTGAACTGTGCTGTACTGGACCAGTGCTACTGCCTCCATGGTGCTGTGTTCTGCGGGAGTTGGGCTCCCACTTTGGGGGTCTAAGTTTAAATTCTTCAGGGAGATGGCACTTCCTTGCTATGGCGTTTTGCAACAGCCGGAGCTGTGGTTGTCATGCTAGAGCCCTGACTGAAGACATACAGCAGGAGCCAGACTTGGGCGTTCTTGCTGACAGAACTGCTTCCTGAATAAATGGTGAATGAACCAGGCACCTGCCTGGGAACCTCTGGCATGGGAATAACGTTGAAGAATGCACAAGGGAATACACCCGGGTGCTGGGTTTTGAATTGCCTTAAAAAACTCAGGGAGCCAATTACCTCAAACACATTCATGCTGGTTTACTGAGCCCAGTTTGCCTTTTACCCAACTCCCAGGTTAAAGAGAGAGCACCCAGTCAGAGACCTACTCAGCCCTGAAGGTTCCGGGGGTTGGTAAATAACACAGCAAGGATTTACGGGGGCTGGATTGGCCTTTGCCAAACACGAGTCTCTTAGATAGGCAGGAGAGGGTATGGAGTACTACATGCTAAGGACTACTGATAGCGCTGTGCCTGCTCTCTTCTCCCCCTCAAAATTAACAAAACCCCCACAGCTCCAATTTGCCAAATTCATCAGACTCCAGCCTTCACAGAACGCTGGTACCCGCAGTAACAGAACACCTGACAGCAGCAGCATCCCTCAAGCCGCCTCCTTTGTATTTACAGCTGCAGTGCTGCCAGTAACCACAGCCAGCGCCCAAGAGACTTTGCCTTAGGACGGGTGGATGATCTCTGAAGTACAAGATGAGCGTGTGAGAGGAAACAAACCACAAAGGCTGAGCCTGACACCCCCACTCACCCCCTTCACCCCCGCCCCGTTTTGCTGCACTCATCTCGAACACTGTAATCTCATTTTGATACCCAGTTAACTACCGCAAGCACTACATTAGACTAAGTGTGGCTGAGCCCCTGTTGGGTGCTGGCCACTAATATGTCTGCTTCATCTCTGCCACAAAAGAAAGAGCAGAATAACCCAGAAATTTAAATTTAAACCGAGTTTGCTTGATTCTGGCTGTTGTACCTAGATTTAAGAAAAACAAGTTTTAATGAAACTGATCTCAAGCGGCAGAAAAAAACCTCCACTAAAGCCAATGAAGTTCAGCTTGGGGAGATAAGAGTCATGTTACGTCTCACCTGTTTGCCATGGCATTTGTTCTATTTTATGGTTTGAATAATTTTGTTATGGTTGGGTATACCCTGAAAGAGATACAGAGGTAGTGATTTCATTAAAAAAAAAAGGTTATGACCACATTTTGACTAAGGTTTCTGTAGGCAAAGTATTTGAAATAAAGCAGGCAGCTGTAACTTGATGACTTACTTCAGGGCTTTAGCTGAGCAAGAAAGAAAACACAATACAGATGACAGGAGATGAGAAACAGAGAAGAAAAGGTCAGGGTGAGTAAAAGTGTGAGCACCACGTGCTAATCACGGGTAAGAATGAACTGAAGATGTCAGTCTATCAGATGGCCAAAGGCCAGTGCCCACAGGAGGTTACACAGTTGGTCAGCGCTGAGGAAGATGGTGAGTGCCAGGATAAGCTGACTAACACTGTAAACTGCAATTCAGGGGCGAGTGAATGTCAACAGAAAATAAACCCAAGTCAATAAGTACTGGAAAGGTTTTTAAACCATTAATACGTGCTCTGGTAGGTTCTGAATTAGTTGTGATCCTTTTCAAGGGGACAATCTAGGTGTCACCATGAAGATATGACAGCCTGATAAAGATATCTGCTCAGTGTGTAGTTGCAGTCAAGAAAGTGAGACGTTAGGCTGTTTTAAAGACAGAACAACATGGGAAGATATTACAGCATGTATTTCTCTTAAGAGGTTCACAATGTACATTTGCTGTTTTCATCAGCACCTTAAGAGCTGTGACATGGTAGAAGAATACAGGTAGGAAAGTGTAAGAGAATGGTTGAAGCAGCTCTTCATAGCTGGAAAGACAGTAAGACCACAGTAGTTCAAGAGGGGGAAGATAGATGTCTTAAACGTAATTCTTCTCCCCACCATATAACAGACTTTATTTCTCAAAGTTCTGTTGACCTCAGTATCACTCACCATAGCCATCTTCAGAAGTATTCCAAAGAGCATCCTGTGTTACTCTATTGCCTGGCTAGGTAAGTGCTTCCTCTGGAGCAGCCTCTGAACTGCCATAGTTTGCTGAAATGTAGCAGTAACCATTCCTGACAGAGAATCCTCACAGCTGATGCACACCGACAACTGTCTTAGACACCCTGCAGGGCAAGACCATCAGCAAGAGAAGGTAGCTGATGGGCCTCAGCTCTGTCCATGCAGGTCCATGCTGTTTGCATGTGTGCCACCATCACGTTCTCTGCTTCTGTTTAGAGGCCCACTGTAAAAAACCTGAGCGATGAATCACCAGCAACAGCAGACAAGGGCATAGTCCTAAAAGTTATTTCTTCATGTTCCTTCAGTTAACTGATAAAACAGGAGGTAACAGTAAGTAGGGTAATTGACTCTTCCATATCTGTACTCCTTCCTCTCCCTCCACTTACCCCTCTTGGCTCTTACCTTCTGATCGTTTCTTTCCTTTACCTGTTTCATAGAAACCTCTCCAAGGACAACTATCTCCCTTTTTATTATCTTCATCTTCTTCCTCCACAGCCTGCCTCAATGCCAGATTCTAAAGATTCCCAAGTTCAGCTCACTCTCCTGTTTTCCCGTTGCCCCTGGGTGCTGCTTCAACTTTGATTCAGGGAAGCACAAAGAGTAGGACAAGTGGGTGTTTACACGTGGAGAGGGGAGGAAAACTACATTCCTGCTACAAATACCACTGGGTATCTGATGCCACTGTGTACTTTCAGGAGTGAACATTTCTCGTTCATGTAATTTGAACAAACTTTAAACCAGCCACGCTCTTACAGGTGGCTCTTAACTGTGAGCAGAACTTTATTTTATGGGGTTTACAAAATATAGCAATAATGACTTTATAAAGTATTCCACGTAAGACCAAAAAGCTTCATATTCATATATCATTTGCGTTGCACAGAGAATGGAAGAGGAAATACAGTTAGCTCAGCCTGAGGTTTTTCCTTACCCCTACAGCCTGAAGTAAGTCAAATTACATAATACTTGCATAGGATGTACATTCCATTGCATAGAAATAAGCCTTTCCCAAAATACCGTTAAAATACTGCAATGAAAGCTAACTCAAGGTATTTTGATAAAGATTTCTAACCCTCTGTAGCACCTTCCATCAGCCCCAGCCCTGGAGAAGGAACAGCTCTGGCCTCACAGCACTGCTGCAAGGTGGAACCTTGGTTTGGTTTGGTTTGGTATGGCTGGGAAAGTGTAGAAAGTCAAACCAAGTTCCTTAATGCAGCAGCTCAGTGGACAAAGGGCTGAGTCCCACTCTCTTGGCCCTATGCTGCTCTTGCTGCTTTTCAGCACACGCAGTGGTTACAGATCATGCTTTCCATCCCAGCACTCCTGATGCACTCCTTGGGTGATTCAGTAACACTGTGATGCATTTCTAATTGCATTTGCAGGCTGAGCAGCCCATCAAGCCTCATTAACCTTGCTGCATCGATGTATATTCTAGGCAACTGAAGACAAACCCACGATATACGTACCATTCGGAGAGGACTCATGAAAAAAGGAACTGCCTCCATGGCAATTCGGACCCGTGTCTCAGCTCTTCTTAAATATGGAGGGCTTGTTCCTAGTTAGATTGCCAAACTCTTGGAATTTGTCCTTGCTCAGTTGTGTCTTCAGAGAACTGGTTACAACACTTGGTACCAATGTGACATCCTACCTTCTGCTCCAGATGGTTTTTCCTTATCATTTTCTTTAAAGGGAGGAAAAAAATAATGGGATACCTTCCCCAAGTACTCAACTCCAAACACTGATTTGAAGTCAGACGGATGCATCTGCCACTTGTGAGAGCAGTTGCTTATCCACACAGCACTTCTACCCAACCACTCCCTACCTCAGGCTGTGCATTTAATACTGTCATTTAAAAAAAATGCCTTCCTAACCCCTCTTTTTTACTTCCTGCGTTTCATTTGCAGAATTCACACTCTTTTTTTCCTCTTCCTGTTCTCCTTTAGGGACATGGTAGAATTACACCTGGTACTTCAGAAGCCAAACCAGAGATACACCACAGCTACAACTCAGCTGAATTGGTATTAAGGCTCCTCAGTTTTGTTTTATACTCTCATTTCTTCTTCCAGCTGCTAGATCCTGCAGATTCTTACAGTAACTTCCATACAGACAAGCTGGACTCCTTAGCTACTGAAGAAACCTGAGCTGTGGCCATTCATAAAGGTTTTTAAGTACCTGAGGTGTTTCTGGTAAAATTTCCTTGGGCATCTGGTACACATTGGCTACGTAAAATACAAGTTATTAATTTCTCTGACCATGTCAATATTGGAAAGAGTACTGCTACTACCTTGTAAATAAGCACCTTTTTAAGCACACAAAGCCCCATTAGTCTAAAAATAAAAAATATCTGCTCCATTTTAGTTGCAGGATTTGACCCCAAACCACAAGCAAGCTTCAAACTGCTCAACCAGGCTGAAATTAGAAAAACTACTGCAAAAGCTCCAATAAACAAGCAGAAAGATGTGCAGCCCTATCAAATTTATACTGTGTTTACTCAACCCAAACAGCTTGTGTATCTCAGCCACGTTCTGGTGAAAGAGCTTCCCCGAGCCAACAGATGCAGGCATGAAGTCCCTGCTGCATTGGGTCTCTAATGCAATTTATACCAGTAAAAATCCATCCATTTCTAAGTTGTGTAGGAGAGGTACTTTGGATGTGACTGGTAAAGCCAGCCACAGAGACTAAACTGTACTAGAAGGCGACTGTGTCGCTTTGAGGTATCAATTCCTCTTCAGGTGTGAAAAAGATTCAACATGGCACAGCTAAACCAAGGGTGAGTAAAAACGAATCCCCTCCTACATTTATCAGCTCAAGTGAATACAGATGCCAGATTCCTACAGCAGGCAAGTCAGGAAGTCCAACTTCATTAACTTTATTAAAATCACCTAGTTTTTGGCATTAGAACATTCTTCAGATACATACTATACCATCAAGAACCACACATCCAAACCATTCCTTTCTCAGCAAGTACTGGACGTTGAAATGTTCTACTAGCAAGCCGGTAACTTTACGGCTGTGTTTCTATTTTAAGCCAGAGAAAGTAAAACAGAACCTTTAAACTGGAAATTAATAACTAACCCACCATAAGAGAGCACGTAACAGGTCTGGAAGTTGCTGAAGCAGCACACAGCTGCATCTGTAACTGGTATCGAGAATCCCACTTCTGCAGCAGACAATCCTTCATTCATGGAATGAGCCTCCAGGAAGCATTTTGAAGGAATGAAATGGACATTGTCAGCATGCCCTGAATGAATGCAGCAGCCAACCAGACAGAGCTGGACTCTGGAGTCTCAAAAGCATATTGAGCTTCCACTCAGGGCTGACTTTGAAGACTTCAGGCATGCAGAACAATTGTTACAAGGAAGGTACAGACAAGTGGCATTTTGATAGTTGCTGGCGGTGATATTTAACACAGAAACACTAATTAATACTTTCACTTTCTGTACTATGGAAAATCTGCTGCATTTCTGACTTTTTTCTTTAATGCCTCTAGAACCTGGAACAATACACTTCAGCCCCCAAATTAACACCTCTGGTTATACATAGCAGACGGACTCCAGTGACAGCAACCACCCAGTTTTGGCTTGGGTTGTTGTGTTTGGGTTTCTTTTTTGTTCGGCTGGTTTGGGGTTTGTTTGGGTTTTTTTGGTTCATTCTTCAGTTTAGCAGAGCTTCTCTCAAGTGAGAAAGCAAATCCAAAAGCTTCATTCATACTGAAATTCACCATCTCAAACCAGTCCTATATGGTGGGAGTAACACACGCAGCAGACTAAACTTCTATGTATAAATAAAAGTCATATTAATATAAGCACTGCTATAAGCTCCTAAATGCAGCCCACCTGACCGTAAGGCTGACTATCCACTCCATGGCCTGTGCCTCAAGAGATCCATGTGCCCTGCCTTTCCTCTGCTGTTGTACAGCCACAAGGTAAAGGTAAAGATTCATTAGACTCCAGAATCCACGTGTATTTCCATTTTATTTGATTTGAAACTCTTACAGGGTTTTCTTGAACTGCCAGAATTCATGCCCAAAACCTCAAATACCGGTACAATGGACAGTCTCATCTACCCTTCATACAGTAGAGTAACACTTGATTCATGTGCACGGGTGATCTCAATCGCTTTAGGGCATCAGGAAAAGCGCCTTAAGATTTCACGTTTCTACCACATCAAGCGACATGTCCATTTACCGTGAATTCCACAGAAAGCTTTAGTGACAAGTCAACAGTTTTGCTGGCAACAACGTATTTTCTAGGAAGATACATGGCTCAGAGTCCAAGGTATTGGTAGGGGTCATTCGGTGGGGTTTTGTTTCCGACTAAGAATAGTCTCTTGAGCCCTCTCTTTAATAGCAGCTTCTAGCAGAAGTTTTAGAGACAGTTAACTCTGCACGGGCAAGGCCAGCTTTAGTCTGTGCACAAAAAGAGCCAGGTGAAATCCCCCCAGCCCCACTGAAGTCAACAGCAAAACTCCCATTGGCCTCAGAGGAGGAGATTTAAAGCGAGTCAGCAGTTAGTGAAAGGGCACCCAACTAGGCGACTCCTGCAGACACACAGTACTCCCACACAGCTGAGCAGGCTGCGCTTTGTTCCCTCGCTTTTCTTGCCATTGGCAACTCTTACAGGTGTTGGGTCTATATTTTTTGGTTTTTGGCATTTACTCTGAAAAACTTCAGCGCTGGAGCATGCCGCTATCGTACTTCATTTTGCTTCTGGTGTAAGAATTCAGAGAAGAGAAAAGCTGTTACAGCAGGACACTTTTGGTACTTGACAAGTTTCGTTCACCACCTCAGTTACAGGCAATGTCCTATATTCTTAGTGTATCGGTGCTGTCTTGCCTGCTTCCACTAAACGAAGTCAGAGATGATAATAACTTAAAGAAGTCAGTGCTTTCTGTCGTTACTGAACTTCCTGACTTTGAATGAACACCATTTATGAGCTTTACTTAGAGGATTTCTGCCTCAAAAAGCCTGCATGCTTCACAGAAGTAGCCAAATAAGGCTTACCAGCTTCAGTTATCCCCCCTGCATACTAAGTTCTTTTGGTTAGCAAGTAACCATCACCCTTCAACAAGCAAATAACTATTTTTAATAGAAGAGAAATTTTTACCTAGTGTCGCTACTGCCATGTATCTCATTTTTAAAAGACTGTAGCTGGGAGTCCAGATACCTCTGTGCCAAATCAGAACTCTTAAGTCTTAGTGCTTTGGGGTGAGAACGACAAACTTTGTGACAAAAAAACCAAAATAAACCCTTATTTCACTACAACATCTCATCATTATTGAAATATACCACAATTTGATACCAGAAACAAGGCAGGCTTTTTCTTTCTTGTTGTGAGGAATAGGAAAAAAATTCTTTAACAGACAACTGTAAAAACAGCTAATGCAAACAGACCATTCAAGCCCATCGTTCCTCGAATCTGATGCTGAATGAGTTTTAATTTCTTTTGCAATTACTTCAGTACAGCTATCTAAAAAGGTAAACAAACTACAGCTCTGTTAAACTTGGATAGTATGAGTGGTATGGTACGCTCCCAAAGTCTCTAGTAGGCTATGGCTACACATAACAGGATTCCTCAGAAGGGGAACAGAACAGGTTTGTCTTTAAGGTCACTTAAATCTTTGTTATAGCAAATTGGAACCAAATGGCTGACTTCTGCAGGATTTCTGACAGGAATCCAGTAGAGCTGGTTTCAAGTTTCAGATGGCCACTAAAACAGCTGTAACCTTCTCTTCCAGAAGTTGTGATCCACATGGTGTCCACAATGAGTGCAGCAAGTCTGAGGTAGTCAACCTTTACGAAGGCTCAGTATCTGAACATAAAAAGATTTTGAAATGACCACTGGCTGTTGGTATCTTTCTGAGCAATTAAAGAACACTGATGACTCTTGTTCAATCGTTTACATTAATTTGCCCCATATCCAATGGAGAAGTTGTGACATATTATGCTTCCATAGTGCAGGAGAACCAATCACTTACGTCAAAGTAGTCTGCACTTGCTGCAGTAGATCCAGCAGAAATAAGGTGGCATGTTCATCATAGCTGTTAGCTGTAGTTTAGTTACCTTAGTAGAAGAGTTACCAAAAAAGCTTTCCTTATTTGTAATGTGTGTGCAGCTCTACTGATCCAGCTGAAGTTTAAGTGCCTGGTTTTTTGAGACCTCATCCCTACCTCTAGTTTTGTGTTTTACTACTTCAAAGCTCTTCTCCATTTCTTTATCCCTAAGGGAAAATAAATGTAATCAGTAAATATCACTAGCTGGCAAATTGTGAATTTCTAGTTGATTTCCACCCCATCCCAACAAAAACATTAATTATGAATACAGACCACCAAGCCTAGAGTTTAACAACAGCCAAACATTGAGCATAATCTTGTAAAACCTTCTCTCTCCAGAATCACATTCATCACCTCGTACAGTTCAGATTACATTCTAAATGTCAATATTAACACCCTCAGAAGTAAACTTAAGCATGTCTATGAAAAACACGTTTTTAAAAAGCAGGAGTCCATTTCTGGAATGTTCACTCAAATTCAGCTTAGCTCAAATTGCATCATTTAAACCCTAAAACATCAATGACAGCATGTCTCACTTGCCAGCAGCCAAAGCCACAGCAAAAAACAATCAGAAGAAACAAAGCTTCCGCTAGGCAAGCAGGGGAAAAATAACCCCAACCCCTCAAATTAATTGGGGATTTGCCTATCTATCTCCTCTGTACGGAATGAGACAATGGAAAGATCAAGACTCTTCAGCACCACAAAATGCTTCAGCAAAATTGGGAGGGTCTTCACTGCAATCCACAGCTCAGCAAGCTGAGTTTTACATTTGTACTGAACCCTGTTCCTCCATTTAAGGTACCTTCACATCTCTAATGAGAAGGCAGTGGGCTCAAGACATCCCACTCATGCCTACTGACAGTAATAACAGAGCCTCACTACGGCTAGTATCTCAGGGAACCAGATGCTGTCAAAGATAAGGCAATTGGCAGTCTTGTTTGGCTATCTCACTGGGCTACATCCCATCAAAGTTACTTCCTGGGAAGCCCTTCCTAGAGTTGGAATACACAGCTAAGACCTCACCCATCTCTTTGCCAAACAAAATAATTTCTTAGTTCTTTCTTTCCTCTAAGAAGACGTAGGCTTAAGCCCTAACCCAAACTAAGAACTTAAGAGAAGGCAGTTAAAATGTATCTTGGTACTTACTTTCGACTGTCTACAAGCTTGGCGGTGGACTGCAGTGATGGAAACTGGGTATCGCTATAGATTTCTGGTGGTCCTTGCTGTGCTCTTCGTGGCCTGCCACCCTCCCTGGCACCAGGAGGCCTGTATACACCCCCAGTCTGAACTGGTTCTGGGGTTTCTGTAACTGGTTATAAGAATGAGATTTAGACAAGAGAGTAAGTTTGGATTCATACCTAAAAATCCAACCAAACCAACCCAAAATAAGAAAGACTCTTACAAGTACGCTTGTGCCCCTTTTAAAGCTCTGGAAACAGATATGCTATACAAGGCAGGCAATCAGGTGTCACCTAATTTAACCTAGACTTAGTGATCAAATTAAAATGCAGCTCCAGTCTATTGCCTCGCAAAGCTCAGGGCATCAAAACCACTGAGGGGAACTTCATGTGTCTCATTCACAGCTTACTAGAATGTGATTTACACACCTGATTATACACTTGCCAAATCCTATATAAGCACCTCTCCAGATGCAGAAGAGAATGTCTTAATATTTTGCACTTAAAAGTAAAAAAACTACAGTGAAACAACGCTGATTAATGAACTTTACTTCCTTGCCTGTACAAACAAGAAAAAACACAGCAGGCTGCTTTTCAATGAATTTCTCAATGGAAGAGAACAGCCTGAACTCAGATCAGAGCTAAGCACTTCATCTCCACCAATGATGCTAATAAATTGTATTTGAGCAAAACTGAAGGCCTATGACAGTTTGGAAAAAAATCAACTTTGCAGTGCCATGTTCTCTGCACCTTAGAATTGATTTGAAAAGTGCATTACTAACCAGGGAACCCTACTCAAGGATTGCCATATTACACATCAGGTATGCACAGAACATCCACTTAATGTATTTTGCAGATTGCAAAGTAGAAGTTTCTCCTTCAAAGTTGGAATGCTTCTCCCACCTCCGCCCCTTTTCAAGTCAGAAGTGAAAAGCCCCTCTCTTTGTGTTCATTCAGGTATCTGACAGTACTATTTAGTTCTTCAGATCCCTTCACAGGAAAATTTCCTCACTTGCCAGTATGTCAAACCAGCCATTAGTACATTAGAAGGTGCTGGAATAGGAAACACTCCTTGAGTGATAGCTGCTGAGCAGCTTAATTCAGCCTGACACACTTCTGATCCCCAAAAGTGACAATTCTGGGTTAAATTTACCAATTGGTTCAACGACAGGTGCTGGGGCAGGAGCTGACTTGTTCCAAGGACCCGATGATCTGTCCA
The DNA here is from genome assembly GCA_027925045.1 of Hypotaenidia okinawae. Lineage (NCBI taxonomy): Eukaryota > Metazoa > Chordata > Aves > Gruiformes > Rallidae > Hypotaenidia > Hypotaenidia okinawae. The sequence goes on along the minus strand of BSDF01000002.1, from coordinate 47,770,692 downwards.
CACCGCCACCAGTCTCCTCCCAGTTGTCACCAGGTTCTTCTCTTTTTTCACTTTCCTCATCTTCTTTTTCACTACAAGAAAGAACCGATAAGCAGCATTTTACAAACAGAGATTTAAGGCTGGCCAGAGACTGTGCAACTGCCACAGACAAGACTTCATGGCTACTGTACAGAAGACACTAAATATAACGAGGCTACGTTAGTCCTGTAGCTGCTGTATCAGTGCTTCCATCTGAACAATTTCTGACATGCTGCTACATAACTTGGCAACTGAGAAGGAAAAGTTCTTGAAAAAGTTTTAAGACGACAACAAATTCAAGCTGTACAAAGTGATCAAATTAATTCTCTTTTATTTTGAGCTTAAAGAATTTTTTCTTAATTGACAGCCATGAATTTGGAAGCAATGAGAAGATAAAGCAGAAAAGACTTAAAAGCCCAACTTCCATATACTGCTTTAGTGAAGAGGAAGAAATTGTGAAGAAGTAGTGATAGAAAGCCAGCCCTGGACTCCCTTTCCCTACAACCACAGCCACCTGAGAAACACTCTTACATTACCCACACAAATAGAACCTACAAGCCAACTCTATTTTTTTTTAAAGCAGGCCACTGAAAAAATGAGAGAAAAATATATAATTAAATCCCCCCCAACCTAAGCAAAAGCCTGGCTTTCATTTAGATTTTTGTTTTGCATGGAATTACTCAGGAGACTTAAAATAACTTGCTAGACAAAACTAGTACAGAAAGCTGCGTGGTATAACGGGACATACACAGGGGTGAGGCTGTTAAAAAAACCCACAAGACATTGATCCCAGCAGCAGCAAAGCGTGAGGAGTTTGCCATACTCCAGCTCCTACTAATCGTGATCATATATGCTTTCTATACAAGTAATAATCAGTTAAAGTAAAGAACAGATAAAAATACCTATCAATTCTGAAGATTAAATGTCCTTTCACTGTCGATCCAAACACAGTAACAATCACAGTAAGCTGGACCAAGGGCCTGGGCACGTTGCTATCCTATTTTAAACCACAGTCAGAAGCAGATGCCCACAGACCAGCTAGAACAAAGTATACATAACATTCCACACCCGCACGCCTGCCAGATACTCTGTGTCTTATTTTCAGCCGAGTTCTCCAGAGCTGGATATTTTATAACCCTACAGTAGTTATTCTTCCCCCTTTACTTCTCCACTCTCCCCTCAACCGCACTAACTGAGCAGTTACAAAATCCCATGGGGCAGAAACTTCCACATGCCTGAAAAATCTGCCACAGCATCAAAAGCATTCAGAATGCCAGCCTTTGTCTGGAAAGCCCAAGTACTGGCTTTTTAATCAAACAGTACGAGCAGTCAGTGAAGCAGCAGCCCACTTGTTACTTGCTCATTCATTCAAACATGTGATTATTCACTGTGACACTTCAATGGTATGGACAGCTTGTGGGCCACATATGTGCAAATGGCCCACAAGGACTAGTTAACTGGGATGGGGAGGGGGGGAAGTGTGGTAAAAAAGTATTTTTAAAATCAAAGGATATGTGAGACCTGCTCAAACTGTGAAGAAAGCACCTATGGCACTGGTTACAGGGTAAGATTATTTTAAGATGGCGTTACTCCAAACATTACCAGTACCTGGACAATGAGGATTATGTGACATTCTCAGTCTAAGACTGTAGTCATAAAATCCTTTTTCTGACTTGATGAAACATTTTTCTTAACCAGGGCAGACTTAAGGAGACTTGTTTTGGAGCAGACTACAGGAACAATCTAATGAAGAAGCAAACTAGGAATCTTGGATGAGACTCACAAACACAGTCCTGAGGGACCTCGTCATGGGACGTTTTTTTACCAACTATATTTTTCATTTATTTGGAATACAAATGCAATGGTTCAGGAATTCACTCCTCACGCTGAGCTGCTGAACAGATTTGAGTCAAATACCCTTACAGTAATCAAATGAGTCAGTGGGAATTACTATCCTACACACCCCTCAGAAATTCCTACTTTACTGTCTTTAGGGAGGGGAACATTAAGCATTTGGTATAGAAATTCCGAGTCCTGAGCAAACCAGACCTAGAGTATCATCAGAGATTTACAAAATAAAGAGCACATTGGCAGAGAAGAGTCAAACCTAAGTTACCCTGCAACAAACTTCAGTAGCAGCAGAAACATACCAAGCTGCTGTTTTAATTAGACTCCATGGAGGCAGCTCTGATGAAAGAATATACTTTTTAGACAGAGGTAATCATTATACTGGAGAGAGAGAAAAAGAAAGAAAGAAAAAAAAAAAAGAGTAGTACCTTATTTGCATGGACTGAACTCTAAGACCACTATAATCAATTTCTTCCTTTTGCTCAAACTCCTTCCAATCATCCTCCTCCTGTAAGAAGGGAAAAATGTAAGTTGCTACCTACTTTACACAAAGTAGAAAGGAATAATGTAACTAAGAGAATACAGAGAACACCAAGGGTGAAGGTGCAGCTCCACGGGAAACTGATCTGTGTGGCCACTGCCAACAGGGGAAAAGGTTCCACTCCCTCTTATTACTCCACTCCTAACTTATTACTGTGTCATCAAGGATGCACTTGTGAGCTGACTTTAACTCACTAGAGCAGCTAAAAAAATGCCCCAGCAAAAAAAAAAACCATTCAAGTGAAAGAAACCCACATCATCTCAGTAAAAATCCAACAGGAAGTCCAGGGACAATACAGAGTGGGAACAGGGCAGTGCAGTCAAGACCAAGGAAACACAAGGGCAAGAACTCTCCCTTGTAGTAACAGTAAGCTTTTATGACAGCTCGAATGCACACAAAGCTTTACTTTTCCATCACCTATTTCACAAGCCAAAAAGTAAAGAACTACTGTGGATTTATGCCAAAGATTAATATTGGTACATTTGACTTTTTCACATCCACAACCTTTCTTGTTTTCTTTTTATAAGAGCAAAGAGGTCAGCTTCAAAGCCACAGCAACCTTAGTATACAAAAACAGAAGAATACTAGTCTTTGGGGAGCATGACTTTCAGGTTTTATAACGGGAGTTTGATTATGTGTTTGGGGAAAGAGGGACTCACTTTAAGCAGAGCCAATTTTGTCCTACTGTGCAATCAGCAGATTCTGGGGCTATTAAGGCAGGCCAGAAACAGACCAGAACAGATAAGCAGCCCTCCCATGTTCCTAGTCACAGCTTTAAGACACGCACAACCTAATTAGCAGTTTATGTAATTCCGACATTCTACCTGAAATGCAGTTATATTGCTTTAGATATGAAGCCCTTGCAAACCAGGCCCCTCCTTTCTGCTGAACAGCTGGGAATACAGCTTCTTTTAAGAGCCCTACCCTAAGATCTTTTACATTATCAACCGCTAGCAGGAAAACTTTGACCTCTTTTAAAGCAACAGCAGAAGTTGGAATTGACCTCACGTTACTGCACCGTCTGCTGAAGATTCAGTCTTTCAGAAGCACACGTACACAGCCCTAAAAGCTTTTAGATTTCTTATATCCCCATCTCCATGGAAATATCACAGTTTCCAAATTAACGTACCCTTCACGTTTAATGATCGTTATTCCTAAACCGAGTATAAGCTTCAGCCTAAACCAGTTATTATTTTCCAAGCAAGGGAGCAGAGGTGCAGCTGAAAGATTGCCACTGCCCTTGGTCTACTTAGAAAGCTACAAGCTCCCCAAGCTAAGCAACACCGGGAAACAGGGGTACTTCTTAAAATTAATCGAAAGCCACACAGCGCAGCCAGCTGTAAGGTCCTAACTCGTTTCACTACGAGCACTTAAGCTCCTCTCGCACTCTCACCGCTTCGCTATCAGGCGGCACAAGGAGAACGTGCTGGCAGCGATCCCCTTCCTGGCAGGACGGCAACTCGGCGTGCCTCGCCTGCGGAGCCTGGGGGACCTTATCGCCAAGGTCCGCCGGCCACACGCCGCCAACCCAGGCGGCCCACGGCTGGCAGCCGGTGCGATCCCTCAGCTCCGGCCGCGACCTCACGCCGACCGAGACCCAGAAACCAGCGCTGGCTGGGAAGGGCCGAAGCGGCGGGCCGGCAGCCGGCGCCGCTTATTCCCACCAAACACAGATATACAGGGCGCGCTTCAATACCGGGCGGGAGGCTGCCTGGCTTCCTTCCGCCGGCCCCGGGGCAGGGCCGGCCAGAGAGCCCCCGCCAGGCCTCGCGCCGCCAAGGGCGCCCGCATGGCCGGGCGGCGCCGCTCCCCCGGGCCGGCAGCGGCGGCGCCCCCTGCTGGCAGGAAGGCACCGCCCAGGCCGGCGGAGGAAGCCGTGACCCTTCCCCCACCGCCGCCCCGGCGGAGCGGAGCGGTCCCGGGCCCCTCCTGGCACCTCGCGCTTTCTCCCCTCCCGCCCCGACCCCACCGGCCGCACCTTGGTCGTCGTCTTGGTGGAGCCGGCGTTGGAGGCGGCGGCTCCAGAGCCGCTGCCGTCAGCCGGGCGGGTTCCCGCGGCCGCCCCCGCGGCGTTAGAAGAGGCGTTGGAGGCGCTGGCGGCGGCGGCGGCCCCTCGGTTGCTCTTCTCCTTCCGCTTCTTCTTGTCCCGCTTGGCGAAGAAGTCGTCGAGGCTCCTCTCCTCGGTCTCTGCCATGGCGGCGGCTCCAGCCGCCGGGCCCCGCGCTCGGCGGCCGCTCCCAACGGCGAGAGGGAGGGAAGGAACGGGCAGCGGCGGCCCGAGCCAACAGGTGAGCCTCACGCGGCAGCAGCGGCGGAGCTGCCTTGCTGAGGGGCACCGAGCACCGCCGCCTAACGGCAGCGGTCGGCCAGGCCCGCCCGACACCCGGCGGGAGAAGGCTTCCGCGCTCCACGTTGGTGGCCGCCGCTTGACACGGCCCGAAAGGGAGGAGGAGGAGGCGGCCCGCCGCGGGGCTGGGCTGGAAGGAAACGGGGCGGAGCCTTCCGGCTATGCCCACCCGTGCGCGTGCGCCGCGGCGCCCCGGCCAATGAACGCCCGGAAAGGAGGTGCCTACCGGCCAGTCAGAACTCATCAGGGGCACGCCGCTTGGCGTCATGACGTCAGAATCCGTGACAGGCGAGGAGGTGGTGGCGTGGCTGGGGATTGGCCGGCCGGCCGGTCGGGGGGAGGTATTCGGCGGAGGAGGGGGTCTGTTGAGCGGCACGGCGCGTGCGGACCAAGGCCACCTGGCGGGGCGGGGCGGGGCGGGGCGGGGCGGGGCGGGGCTGGGCTGGGCTGGGCTGGGCTGGGCTGGCGCGTGGAGCAGATGGGTGCCGTGGGGCATCCTGGCGTGTGGCCGGCGCCGCAGGCGCGTGTGCCACATGGTCGGCCTCCCCCACTTCTGCCTGTCGCCGAGGAGGGGCGGGTGGGGCCGAGGGCAGAGCACGGCACGGCACGGCAGGGCGGAGGGGCGGGCCACGGACCACGGCCAATCGGGCCTCCTCGGAAAACCGCAGGCTCCTTCCCTCTTCGGGAGCAGGATTTTCCGGTCGGGGCCTGCTGCAGAGCGCTGCGGCGGCGGCTGCTTCCGAGGAGGCCGGGAGGGCTGCTGAAGCGGCCGCCGCCTTCAGCCGGTTCTACCGGCTCTGGGGGCCGCACGGCTTGCCAGGCGGCGGCACGACTGGTGCCCCGCTCCCCGCCCCTGAGGTGAAGCGCCGCTCACCCGTGGTGTGGCCTGAGGTGTCCAGGGCCTGGCACTTAGGCTGTCAGTGTAAGGGGTGCAGGGGGTTAATTGAGCTTTCATCCCGCAAGCGGTGCGGTTAAGCGAGTAAGATGCGAAACGCTGCTCTGCCTCGGAAGCCAGGTTGTATTGGCGTGTGCTTCCTGGCCGCCTTCCCGGCTCGTAGCAAGTATCTGCTGAAAAACCAGCCTCGCAGCGGGTGTCGGCAGGTTGTTGGCAGTAGCTTTGGGTACTGCGGTGACCTTTAGCTCTGGAAATGAATGCAGGTGCTTAATAAAGTTCACTGCGGCTTCGAAATGCATTGTCAAATGTTTTGGGGCAGGACCCTGATAAAACAGCCTCAGACTGTCGTGAGTCATAAATAATTACACAAAACTTTGCTTCTCAGGGCTGACTCTGTTGTAATCTGTCAGGAGGAGAGAGATGTTCCTACTGCCAAGGTGTGAGCCCAAATGAGAATTACTACCTGTCAAATAAGCATTGGTTAATATTATAATAACATAAAAGTAAGCACTGTCATACTCATTTAACATTGTTTTACACTTTGTGATGTTTTCTCTTGAAATCATTACATATGTGTTTGTATATATTAATGTGTAAGTGAAAAGTTTCTCTGAACTTCGGAGAGTGTTGCTTTAATTTGTGTCCATTAAAATATTCTTATTTAGTGTTTTCCATCCATAATTCTTGGCTTGCTTGAAAAAAACGGGGGAGGTGCTATTGTCATACTGCAGAACAGTTAAATACTTGGTGTCTTTGTGAAGCATTTTGTAGCTGTCACTAGCTGAGTCACGGTAGTGGAGTGTTCTGTGTTTGGGAGATTTGTTAGAGTCTTCTTTTTATCTCTGTCCTGCTGCATTCTCCCTGTATTTCTGTATTACCTTTGACATTCTGTGCACTTGCAGCATTCGATCCTGCACAGAGCCGGCCCTGAGAACGACAAATGGCAAACATAACAGTTCATCCACTAGTACCAAGAGTCATCAGTGTCATCAGTGACGCTTTCTATTTTGTGAATAGGAATAATTACTGCAGTAGAAGGCAAAGTTGGTAACTGGGTCTAATTTTCTGTGCTTCCTTGGTGCACCTGGGCCACCCTTCTACTCCTGCTGTCCCCTTCAGTTGGCAGAAGGTCACGCGGAAGATGTGACACAGGCAGCTGAACTTGAAAAAGTGACATTCTGTTTGCTGAAGCGCTGCCGTCCCTTGCTTTTGTACCCTGTTACTACCCAGGAAGCTGGTGTACCTTCTCACCATGCCATGACTTGGAAGTTCAGCCCTGATAATTATATGCAACTAAGCAGCCAAATTGTATCCCTCATTTTTTGTGGTAGACAAATTAAGAAGGGCCACTAAACACAGTGCTCTGTCTGATTCTAAGCTATGGCGCTTTTTTTTCTTTCTTTTTTTTTTTTTTTTTAATTTCTCAGAGCAGCTGGTAAAATACTTGCATTACATTATTAGGGATAACCCCCAGCATTTGGCTGAAGAATGCAAACCTGATGCCTTTTTTCTGCTTTTAGCATCTGCGTCACTTGTCCCTTGCAAGCACGGTGCTGTAAGGCTGGAACAACCAACTCTGGATTAGAAACTCAATACCTGTCAGGAGCAGAGTAGCAAGAAACACTTCAGCTGTTAAATCTGGAACAGACTCAGTGGAAACCATGGAAAGTAGCAGCAACGTTTTAGGCCTTGGAGGGCTTAGATCCCCATTTAAAGACATGTCTCTGTTGGCCCTTTAAAGGAAGCATTAGTTATGCAGTTATGCTGGGGTTTGCATCCCTCCTCTAGCTTTATTTTTCTGTTAAATTGTGAAAACTCTGCTGATTCACAGCATTTGTAGTTCTGCATGTGAATGCTTTGTGTTAGCTTTTCTGGTTTAAGATTGTTGCTGTGTAAAATGTTCAATGCAGGGGAAAAATGGTCAATATTCCTGGGTTTTTTTCTTTTCCTCTGTCAAATTCAGTGGTTCTCAGTATTTGCACAGAGGACGTTTGGGTGAAGAATGTCTCACGGGCACGGACTGGCAGAAGTAATGCTTGTAATGCAAGGAATAGATCCAGAATGCCACGTTGCCGTGACGGGAGCATGAGCTCAGCAGGCAGCTTTCTACTGCACTGTGTATTGCTGACCTTTGCAACCAAGCTTTGGTGAGACACTGTGCTCTGAATGTCTCTCTTCAGGTACAGATTTACCCGGAGGACTCAGCGGACTTTGACTCTTTCCCCCTCCTCCACGTTAGCAGTGCCTGTCACCCTCTCATCTCTGTCCTGTAGCTGTGAGTTGTCTTGTCACGACGCTGTTCCCTGTGCATCTTGGCAGGTTTTGTAAGGATTGAGGAACGAAGCACTACTGCATGTAGGGGAAGTGATGCAGCAGTCGCTATTCGTGTGAGGAAACTGAAGAAAAAAAAGCCAAGAGGGTTGTGGGTGATGCAGGATTTAAGAGCAGGTTTCCATTTCCACTCAAGTAGTGGTTTGTCTTACCCCTACTTCTTCCCACCTGATTATCTCCATTCTGTGGCATGAAGGGATAATGCTGCGAGCTGCTTTGACATTTACAGGGCCCAAGCAGAACACTTCATTCGGTAACTCTTAAGCAGATGCCTGCTTAAGGAAATTGGAGAAGGCGCCCTTAGGTGCAGAGTGGCTTGCAGAAGGGTTCTGGCCGAGTCCCTGCCACAGCATGGGCTGTGGTTCACTTTAGGAGCTCAGCCTTCATATCAGCCAAGAGTTTGCTGTGGTTTCAGACCCCTGCGGTCAGAAGGGAGAAGCATTACCTTGTCTGTTTCTCCACCAGCTATTGCCATCAGTGGTGGCGGTGGGTTTGCTGAAGTATTAAATTTTACACAATGACACCTTAAAAATAATCTTTTAACTGCAGAATTAGTATAATAATGCTTATGCTAAAATGCACAGTAGGATGGTAGCTTAGAGCACCAGTTTCTCGTTGGTGTGGTATGCTGCTACTCAGCGTGAAATCTGAAAGGAAGAACAGATAGCATGGGGCTGGCACCCTCTGCTTCTCCCTAGGACGCAGGAGCGTGTGTTCACGCTGTGGCAGAGAAGCAGCTGTGCCTGGCTGAGGAGGAGGAGGAGAAAGTACACATAGGGTTTGGCAGTACAGCTCATTCGACCTGGTAGCTAGCTACTGCCGAGGGCGTGGCTGTGCTTTACAGCCCTGACTGGCCTCTCTCCCCCTCCCGTCCCTTTGCTGGTACATGTCTGATCCTACTGCGGTCTGATTCTGGGAGCTGAGTGTTGGGAAAGTTTCCCTGTGTTTTGCAGGGCTTCTTTTTCTCCAATTTTCGTTCCTGAACTGTCTCTTGAGACATCAGCTAGGCGTTGGTGCTTACACTAGGCAGTGTGATGGGAACGCAGAGAAAGTGGGGGTGGGTGGGTGGTGGTGTAGGAATGTCCTTTTATGCAACAGCTGGCTGTTAAATTGTATTGTCTACACCCTCTGACTGCATCCTGAGTCTTCATAACAGGAAATGCTACCGTTCCCTCCTTGGAAGTAAAGCTGTGTTAGATACTGCAGTAGGAGATAATGAAATCTGTGTTCTGGCTCTTGTTTTCTTAGGGAAAACCAGCTGGAAACGTGTTCACATGTATTTAATACAGCAACCGCTAGACTAGAGGATAAATATAGACATAAGTCAGTTTATGTGCCGTAGCACTGACAGTTGTGAAAACCTTTAGCCTTTCTCATTCTCAGTTTCCCATTGGTAAGCACTGATAATGCTTAGGCAGCATTCAGGCTGGTGAGGCGTGCTGGAGGGCTGCGTGGTCGGGTACAGAGCTAGCAGCAATCTGCCTAACAATAGAGATGGTTTTCTTCAAAAGAGCATCAACATTTTATATAAAAACTCTCTGGTTCAGAAGGGCCAGATGTGCTCCATCTGACTTGTGATGGATGCACTGTTCACAAAAAATAATCTTTTCAGTGGCTTTTGGTATTTACTAGGGATGGAGAGAAAAGCTGCTGTGAATTAATTATTTAGGCTTAGATGCTTCATCTGTTTCCAGCCACTTCCCCATATACTGGAATACTTTCCTGGTATTGCAAGAAACAATTTTCTATCCAATAAATAAAAATCTTGGTAGGAATCTAATTTAATTTTTATACAATATGCTGGACCATTTGAACCTATCATACACGTTTTGTTGGAGTAACATACAAGAAAAAAAATAGCCTTCATTTCAAAGTATGGTCAAAGTCTCCTAATTTCACAGGGTTATCTCTGTCAGTGACATTTATAAAGAGCAGTTTCACAGCAGGATAGCCAGCAGTGTCTTTTCATAACTGAAGCATCGCTGCAAAACAGCAAAGAGAACTGGTGACACCAGACTGTGTATTTTTTTTAGGCTATAGGATTAATTTGATGACTTGTAGAAGCTTCTGTCTATAATTACAGGCCACATGAAACAAAAAGAAAACCTGAAAAACTATCGGGGGCTGTTAGGAAGAAATACAGGACTAACATGTAAATTCCCTCTTCTTTCTCAAATCACAGAGAAACTGCTCACTTTCATGTGGCAGGAATGAGGGAGAGGTTGTCTTTCACTGTTGTCAAAGAGGGACCATTCCTAGGCAGCAGCTGGTTAACAACAAGCCGAGGGTCTGTGCTGTTGCCGTCTCTTGTACCACTGTTTGTGTGTTTTCTCTCATCATCACTATTTCTGATGGAATCTCAGCTCATTACATTCTGCACTGAAATGTAAGAAGGTATCATTGCTACTCAGGGCCTACATTCTATAAGAGAAAGGGGGTATGGCATCATTTGCTTGCCTTTTTCTGGTGGTGATTAGTTGTCTGACCTCTTTATCCGGGTTTTTTGATCAAAAATCCTCCAGATGGTACATGCCAAATGGTCCTTTCCCAGAGAGCAAATGAAGAATTGTCAGGTGGTTGTGTCGGGAAGGATTTTCTAAGTGTGAGGGAATGTGCAAGTAAAGGCTTGACATCACCTGTGTGCTGATTCCAGTTACTCACTGGTGGGTCATGTATAGTGGATTTGGGGTGTATTTTGTATTAGTTGTTAAAAACCAAGTGGCTCTGTTAGCTAATATTTCAATTAAAGATCAAAATATCTTCAGACTGCATCTCACATATGTTTTATGCCATTACTTTCTCCAGTATATGCCACTTCTTTACATCCATTGAGGCCATTTAATGAGCTATGCTGTCCCCCTGTGAAGTCCTGATCCAACAGTGTGTGAACGGCTGGCTTCACTCCTGTGCAGGGACCTGCGAAGGAAAGCCAGCTCTCTGCCCAAGGTTTTGTGCCACAGGGGCCCAGGTCCATTGTGTTTCTCTGACAGTGCAGATCCATCTTGGCACTTTGCTTGGCCAATGCAAACTCAGTACAATGAGGATCACAATTTAAAATATAAAAGAAAGAAGTGAAAGATGGCAGATCTTTTTCATCGCGATTACCACCTAAATAAGAGAAACTACCTAGGCTTAGCCACATGTTGGTGCTATGTGGCTGCCTGCTCAACAGAAGTTTGGCTAACATGCCTAAAGGGACGTTGATGTCACAAAAGAGCCAAATATATAGAAAACAAATATCAAAAATCAATTAAAAAGTGTCACATTTGCACAAACTTGACACCCTGGCTAGGACTCTCAGTGTGCAGTGAAAGGATGTGACCTGGACTGCAGACAGGACTGCTGCTGCTCTTCTGTGCCTTCCTTCAGCTTTTGCAGAAGTTTAGCCTGGAGTTAAAAGCTGTTTATTAAGTGCTGCTGGGATGCTCGCATTAGTGCTTACGTTGGCTCACGTATTGCAGAATCAACCACACCAGGTTCATATCACACTTCAGCTGTTTCAGTATCATTGGAATTGAATTTCACCCTAGTGAGCTCATGGTCTTGTGACACATCTTCACATGGATGCTCTGCGCACGGTGCAGGGGTAGTTCAATCTTGATACTTTTGTACTATAAAAAGAAAGAGTTTACTTGCTGGAAAGTGGAGGACCCGTGTTCTTAATCCAACCCCCTTTAACTATCATGAAAAATACTGGAAGGGGAAAAAAAAGTCAAACGAAAAACCTGATATTCTTTATTTTTATTATAATTTTAACAACATGAGTAAACTGAAATCTGTAAGCAAAGCAATTACATGTGAAGGGCCTAGTAAAGTTGTTCAAGCTACAACCTACTTTGATTGTTGAATCAAACTGAATAAAGCAGGCTGCTTTGATGGGCTTTTAGCTTCCACGAACATAATTGGCAGTGATATCTTCTTTTGCTTTAATGGCAGTGGTCTTCTGTGGGCTGGGAGTTTCATAATCAGCTGAAAGTACAAAACAAGACAAAAAAATTGGTCACTCCTACAAATAGGAACATTGCTGAGCCAAGTGCTATCCTCAGTTCAGCTTGTGAAACTTCATCGACTTCAGCAGGATCTAATTATAAAAAAAATTCTCCCTGACCTGAGCAGAAGAGTGAGTCAAAAATCTGTGGATGAGATTCTCAGGGTTTCCTGACTAACACTGATTGAGGATCGTAAAAGAGCCCAACCAAGCAAGCAAACCACTGTAAAGGTGCTTACTGGTTGTTCCCAGAGGGCAAATGAACTATGTTTCCTCAGAAAAGGTATGGTCAGGGGGGCAGGTTCTGTCCTTGGAGTTTAGGGGGGCTTGTGTGCCTAGAAAGGGAGCTGCCTGAGTATGTGGCCTGCATAGTGGGAGGAGGTGGGAAGGTATCATGCACCCAAGGCAAGAAAGAGCAACCCAGATGCTCTGCAGTTGCTAATGTATCCCACAGATGCTGCAGTAGTGTTTTCATCTCGCATCTCAAATCTTCAGGGAAGTCATCTGTGGGGACAGGACAAGGGGCAATGGCTGCAAGTTGGAGCACAGGAAGTTCTGCACCAACATGCGGAAGAACTTTTTCACAGTGAGGGTGACAGAGCCTGGGACAGGCTGCCCAGGGGGTGGTGGAGTCTCCTTCTCTGGAGATATTCAAGACCCGTCTGGATGCCTACCTGTGCAATATGATCTAGGGAGCTGCTTTGGCAGGGGGGTTGGACCTGATGATCTCTCAAGGTCCCTTCCAACCCCTACAATTCTGTGAAACTCATAGATCTACTGGCATATTCCTAAACCTTGTCATCCCACAGCAGTGCTGGAAACCACCCACCTCCAATACATCAGGAATCTGCATGGCTGGATTTAGGGTGTTCTTCCCCTTTGGCAGCTTCTCCAAGTCTCACTGCCTACCACCTGCCTTATGAAACATGGGAACCACCCTGGTCCTTCTGCTTTCAGCAACCTCATAAACCCTTCCCAGGGAGAACCGTGTTCTCCATCCATGTGGCATACTTGCTTTTAAGGACTAGTACCTGCTTTGTTCTCCATCCAGAAGGCAGTGATAGGCAGCAATGTCTTTCTCCAGCTGCTGTTTGCTGGTCAGGAGATTTTCGCGATCCCGCTGCTGCTGCTCGGTTTCTACTTTGATTTCTCCCATCTCTGCCTCCAGCTTGGAAATGACAGAGCCTAGGTTCTGCAGTTCGATGTCATGCCAGTGCTTGGCATCATATAAAGAGTTCTCCAGACCCCTCTTCTGTAAGGGCAGGACAACAGATGTTAAAACAGTCAGTTCTCATATGCTTTGTAGCGACTGTTAGTCAGGTTAGATTTGATTCATGTAATTGATTCATATATCTCTACTGAATGCGCTTAAATGGAGATGTAATATTTTGAGAATCACTTTCTTTAGATACTTTGAAAAATGTGTATTTTCATTATAAAGGTTAAACTACTTTGGTTGAAAGGTGCAGCTATTCTTCACCTTGTCAAGTACAACCCACCCAGCAATCTCGGTGAGACTGAAGCTTGAAATTCAGGGCCTGACTGTCATATCAGGAGCTGCCCAGCAATGTCTGGCATCTTTAGAAACTGAAGCCACTGGGAAACGGGATTTATTTGTAAATCTGCATTCCTCAGATGGGAATGCTTCCCTCAGAAGGCATGTTGGAGCTACATAGAATATACCCACTGAAAACCCAACTTTACTTACTAAGGTTCTCAGAGATTCGGTTTCTGCTTGCAAGCTCTGTATCTTGCAGGCAGTTTCGTGGAACTCTGTTCTGAGGCCCTCCACCAGCTCTTCCTCCTGGGTTCGCACGGCCGCCGTCGTTTCAGCCTGTTGCTGGTGAAAGATTGCAACTGTCGTCACAGACTACTCAAGTGATGGGTTAGTTTCCTTGCAGACCCAACTGAGAGGTAATGTTTTTCCGGTTTGTGGCAAATCTGACTTGAAGTTTGAGTCTTGTATATTGAATCCTTCAGTTGAATGATTCTGAGTACTTAGTGTCAAAGTTATAACATTTTCCCTATAAAATGGCTTATACATGTAAGTATATATATATTTTTTATCTATGTCAATAAAAGCTGTTCAGCATTCGTACCAGAACATTTAAAATGGCCTATAAAAAGAAAACATAGCTGTGGTTCTTCTTCTTGTAGCTATGCTATAATATATTTTTATAAGTTAAGTGTTTTCACTTAGTCTGTTGGATTTCAGAAGCATTCACACCTTGATTTTTCACAGGCAGTTCTGTGAGTCAGAGAGCAAGTCATATCACAGAGGGCAGAAAAATAATTTCTGTTAATTGAATTAAGATACTCTAATGCAATTTCATGCTCTTGTTGCTTGTGGGTTTTTGTATGTGGCTAGTTCAGGCTCCTTGAAAAGCAGTGAAGGAAAAGGTACCTTAGTAGAAATAAAATTTCCCTGCATTTTAATGAGACCTGGGATCAAGGTTTTCAATCCAGAGCTCTGGGATCCCTAGCAGAAACAATTCTTCAGTCAAACCATTGTTTTCTTCTGGTGGATTGTAAAATTTAACTGTGCAAATTACTTCCATTCCTCTCTGAAAACTCTTCTTGACCCAGTCCTGCTTTTCTGCTTATGCATTTTTGTATTTTAAAAGTAAGACCAAATGAAAAATAAAACCCCCTGGCACCATGCATCACATGGTACCACCATGTGAGTCCTATACCTTGGTCACCGTGAATGTGATAATCTCAAGTGCAAAAGGTGATTTCTAGCCTACACTCATTATCCTAAGCCTGGCATCTCTCATTCCCATTTACCCTGCTGCTGGCACAAATGCTACCTCTAAAATCAGCTTGCCCTCACCAGAGGTGATGTTGAAACTCCTCCAGGAGTTACCTTAAGCTGTGACAGCTACCTGATGTTAGTGATATGAATTGCAGAACAGGCAGATGGAATAGATAGAGGTGACTGTGTAAGGCCCTAAATATGACACAGCAATTACACAGACACTAAATGACTTCTGAAGCTTTTGATACGTACAAGGTGTTCACATCCTCCTTGCAGTATTGACAGCTGAGTCACCCCAAGAATCCATTTGGAGGGTACTGTTGGGTATGATGCTTGACCTCAGCTTTGGAGTTCCTTCTGTAGAGAAGTGCAGATGTAGTCTTTGTGCTCTCTTCACTAGACAATTCCTATTTTCAGGGGAACTTTGCTCTTCCTGTTCCTGAAATGCTCCACAAGGGAAATCCTATGTTGAATTGTGGGGCCCACAAACAACTGAATTAATGGAAGGGAAGGATGAAATCATCCTCCTATTTTTTTTACCATTTTAGTGCTGGAGTTTCCTAGGAATGTGTGAATTTCAAGCACACCTGCACAGTTCTGACCCAGGCATAGTGCAAGAGTGCAGAATTTCTATGTCTATTTTTCATCGAATCAAGATAATTAAAGGGTAATTAGGGATAGAAAACCAGCATCCAGGGTCTGATCAGCATGATATCTGAAGAAGGAAAGTGACTTTGATAAACTCCTAGGAGTTCTGGGACCATGTTAGCAAAGTAGCAAAGAAAGGAGAAAGAATTGACATAATTCACAAGATTTTTCTAAACCCTTTCATGAAATCTAGTGTAGGGGATGACGGGGGAAAGCTCTGTAATCTTGTGCTCAGGGCAGAGCATTGCCATGGATCAACAACTTGCCCAGAGAAAGGGCATGAAGAGGAAGATAAAAGTCTAGTTCCATTATGCCAGAAGTTTAACAGCTTGATGCCTCAAGGTTTACTGCCTTGGGGATGAATCATGAGCTAAACGGATTTACGGATGGCAGAAAGCAACAAAGATTAGCAATGAGTAGTGGTGGATGCGTGGAATCAAACAACATGAATGAACAGGGCCCCATCATTAAGTAAAGCATGTTTTTTGGGGGAAATACTAAGCAGTTTGCCTGCCTTACAAGGGTTTAAATCACTTGTGTCAATTCTGGGAAATGTTTTGAGCATTATGGACAAAAAAGTGTAGAGCTCGAACCAACGGATGGGAGATTTGTGGTTACTTACTCAGCTAAAGAAATCCCATGTGATTCTGTTTGAGTATAAATTAGTATATTTTGGTGCCTGAATACATGTGAAAACTCTAGCCAAGAATGTAAGATTAGTCAGAAGATAAAGCAAGTGAGGCAAGGGAATTGATCAGAAATTGGTGCTGCCCCGACATCCAGGTCAGTGCTAGGACACCATTTGAAATACCTTGGTCTCAACTGGTCACAGCTGAGAAAGGAAATTAAAGCATCAGGGACCAAGGAAAACTCACAAAGAGAGACTGAAGAAAACAGTGAAGAACAGAGGAGGGAACTGTGATGTCATCTCCTCTGATGTTGCAAAAGAGCAAAGACAGTTTTTTCACAGTGTGGATAAAGAGTGCCACTTAGCCAGATAAGATGATGAAAGTCCACAAGCTTAGTTGAAAAAGGACTGGACATAATTAGCAGAACTCGTGTTGTCTGTATAAATATTAATAATCTGAACAGATCTGTTTGAGAAAAAAACCCCTGCATAAGATAAAAAAAGGCATCATCTGCATTTAATGAGAGGTATATTTGGGGATAACCACCCCCCCCCCCAGAATGTCATACCAGAACCTGCTCTGAACTGAAACTGACTTCTCCAGAAATCTGTGATATTCTCATTCTTCCTCCCATAAAACAGTCAAACCAAAGCAGGAAGAACGTGAACTAGTGAGAGCTTAGACTGAGATGGTTAAGTAGAGATGGGTTAGGTAATGCCTGGATATTGGCGTTTCTCTGCAGCCTCTGGTGTTGGCCACAGTCAAAGACATGACAGTGGGATCCAATCAGCAGGCTCAAATGAGCTGGCAGTTTTCTCCCCAGGTGAGCTCTTCTGCAGTTGAGACACCAGGTATTGAAAGGATGAAAGAAATGGGAAGAAAATTTTGAGGGTGTGTTTGCACAGAAGGAGGAGAGACAGGAACGAGCAGGGCAGGAAAGTGTGGGCACTGAAGGATTTGGTGCAGTCAGATTAATGCTTGTTTTGCTGAAACCCATCAGTGGGCCAGGAACAAGTATTTGGGAAAATCTTAGGAAGTTACTGAGGATGCTCTGGCTTTTCAGGGCTGAGTATGCTTTGTGTGGAGGCACTCTCTGGGCTCATGTAGTTTTTTACTGTGCCACTGACTTCCTATGGGGTGTACAAGCAGAAAATTAGGCCCCTGCAGACTAACCTTATGAAAACTTTGCTTCGTGAATGTCTGCCCTTCTCACAAACTTGATGGGATCTCTGAGATAAACTCCTCTTGTCCTCTTCTTGTACATTCCCTAGCACCTTTCATATCCCTGTTGTCATGGGATGTTTTTTCTTCTTTGTTTTGAAAATAAACACCTACTCAGGGCCTGCAAATATCTTTGCAAACAGATTTCTTGCATTTCTTCATACTTTTTGGCTTCATTACCCTCTACTCTCCTAGCAGCTCTGTATCATGAAATGGCTTTGTGTGTGTTCACCCATGTGTCTATGTTTTTGCTAAATATTTCTGTAGCACAGCTGTAGGTATGAGTGGTGTGCCATGATCTGCTGTAATAGCCTACTCAGAGTGAGATGACTTCTAAGATATAGGGTCATGCGCTGAAGTTAATGCTTCAGCTGGGCAAAAATACGTATTTCAGCCAGCCCTCCTGGAAAATGAGTGATCCTTCATGGCAGAGGAAAAGCTGCATTCAAAGGCTGTTTCAGACTCAGCATCAATAGGGCAGAGGACTTTTAAAGGGAATGGCTATTATCAGTTTTCATTTCTCAGACCCATTTTTCCCACAACTGCCAAAGGAAACAGTTTGAAGGAGAAACCCACAGGGAGTCAATAGCTGTATAATTTGTGTAGAGCAATGGATTCTGCCCTTTTGGTTTAAAGACCCATATAAATTGTTCAGTGGAGGGATGGCCCTAGTAAAAGGGTAATGACTGTGGCTTATCTGACACAGAAGGTATCAACTGATTGAGTTTGTTTTTCTCAGCCATCGTTTCAGAGCTCTTAGAAGTCACCCACAGATATGTGTGATATCAGCAGGGTCACTTCCACCACTGCTTAACTCTCAGCATCCCAAGGAAGTCACTGATATTTATGAGTGTATTTTCCAATGGACTCAGACCAAAATCCTTTAGATTTTTACCATCTTTCTTGTTTAACTCCCCTCAAACACTCAGCCCTTAAAGTTACTGCAGAGTATTAGACAGACTTTGTGTTTGCTTTGAATCCCTTAATGTTGGAATGGGTTACAGAGCACTTACCTTGGTACGGAGCAGGGCGCCTGTCTCAGCACGGTTCTTTTCAATGTCTCTCTCCCAGTGGATTCTGATTTTTTCCAGTATGTCATCCAGGCCACTTCCCAGGGGAACATCAAGTTCCTCCAGCTGAGATCCAGCAAGCTGCTTGTATAACACCTTCACATCCTTGAACAAAAATAACAGACATAAAAGAAGGTAAACTGGACAACTGAATGGTAACTTCAGAGAGGTTCAAGGAAGAGCTTATTTAATTAAAATAATTAAATTTGGTCCCAAAAAGTGTCTCTAAGTGAGTGATTTAGTGCACCAGAGGGCTTTTATTTCAGATATGGATTTGCCTTGCTCCTGCCTGGGGCATCTTGCTGGCATTGCCCTTAGTGGAAGGAGACTGAAGCCCTGCACCAGGGCACTGCCTGGAGCAGCCCTCTCGCAGTGGCAGGTTTCTTTAGCAATCAGAGCCAGCCATACACACACACTGCACACCCAGGGACCAAATGTATCACACTGTGCAGTAACGTAGACGTGTGACTGCTGGGAGATGCAACTTGTACAAAACAGCAGGAGCACTTGCAGCTTGTGTGAGCCACGTGTGTGCTTTTATGCATGTGCACGTTAGAGCACTCTCCTGCTCTCTGACAGCATTCTGTTCTTCCTTTGCATACAAGTGCTCCAAAAATACATCAGCAGGAGAGAGTAAGTGTGTCTAGGGTTTCATGCTTAAAGCTAGCACATCAGTTGCACTCTGTGGTCAGGAACATAAGAATAGATGAGATTTGCACATGCATCTGAACTGCCTGGCACTGCAGTCCTTTTACATCAATCTATTTATGCATGCTATTGGCATAAGCAAAAAGTGATGTGAAAGCACCTAGGAATTTTGTTTTCAGGCAGTGGCTCCTGACAGTGACAGTACTGGGAAAAAAAGCACGGGCAAATATATGTGAATTGTGAACCTGCAAGAAGGAAAACCTCAAAATGTGCCCACAAAAGCATCAGAAGGACCTGACATGGACTTCCTAGTGTGAGCACTGGAGTAAAGAAAGGTTTGAATTAGTTCAGGAAACTCACTGGGATTTTATTGTGCCAGAGCTCAGCTGGAGTAATTGCAATAGCTGCTTCCAGTCTTTATTTTGTGACTTCCATCCCTGGAGGCGTTCAAGGCCAGGTTGGATGGGGCCCTGGGCAACCTTACCTAGATCATGACTGGAGGTTGGTGTCCCTGCCTGTGGCAGGGGGTGGGAACTCTGTGACCCTTGGGGTCCCTTCCAACCCAGACCATTCTATGATTCTGTGATTCTCTTGTGCAGCTTCCACTGGTGCCACTGCTGTGGGAAAACCAGGCCTGTGCTGGGGTGGTTCTGAGGATGCTCAGACACACCCAACAGCTAAAGACAGGAGCATCCTTCCACCTCGCAAGGGCTCCTTGCTGGTTGAGTGCAGAGTGACAGGAGCTGTTGGAAAGCTGTTCTTGTTATGCCATATATATAAATATATAAATGGGCAGAGAACAGCATCAGTGATGACTGTGCTGGTTTCACAGCAATCATTGTGATAGACAGCAGTCTAAAGAGGAAAGCATGTATTTCTATCTGTTGTCTGTTTTCCCTCTTATCTAAAATGACTTCTGCTTTTCTTGTGCCATGCAGTGGGGCTGGAGCCACTGGTTAACTTCTCAAAATGCCAGCCTTGGGATTAGAATTGTGAGAGTAGGGAGGGGATGAAGCAATCTCATCTTGTCAGCCCAAGTCTCCCTGTTCCTGCCAATGTTGCAGAAATTCTATGGTTGGAGGAATAACCTGAGAGGTAGGGTAATGCCTTGCTTCTGAGAGACATCTTGGTTCGAGCTCTCTCTTTTACTTTTGAAGCATCATCACAATTGCTTGCCATCCCTATTGTGGGATCAGCAGTAGCTCTGTATTTGAGCCCCCAGTAAAGGCGCTGATTTGGGTCTGATCCTGAGACCCCTGCCAAAAGGAGTAAACCTCCTTCGTGCAAATAGTGCTGGTGAATGCCACCAGTAAGTGGGAAACTAGTGAAAATTTGGGTGATATTGGGCTTCCCTTCCAGCTGCCTGCCCCTGTGACTTGCTTCGGTGGTGCCATGCTCAGGAGAGGCTCAGTTTTGGGAACTGAGCAGCTTGCTAAGCCAAGCAGGAGTCTGTCAGAGGAGCCCAGACAATGCTCAGTGCTAGAGCAGCAGAACCAGAGCTTGTTCCCTGCACAGGCGTTTTCTCTTTGCGTCTCTCTAAACCAGTCATCATTCAGAGGTGTCCACGTATGTGGACTGTGCAACCCCATGTGATGTCTAGCAAGAACTGCTGACATCTTTTCCATGTCATATTTATAAGATGAGAAAGAGTAAAACCTTAAATGTAAGCAATTTGATCATGCCTCAGAGGTTAGTACTCTAAGTTGACAGCAAAGAGAGAAATAGAAGCAGTTTTGAGGACAATCTCCCCCACGCAGACATGGTAAGTGGAGCTTTTTAGTGCTTTCTTTGCACTAGATGAATGATACCAACCAGATGAAAGAGGCACACATTGGCTTTGCAGTGTCCCGAGTCTCGACTTACTTCTTCATGATTCTTTGACAGCAAAGTTAGTTCTTCTTTCATGCTCTCTATCTGACTCTCCAGATCCATTTTAGTTAAATTAGCATCATCAATCACTTTATATAGGGAATTAATTTCATCTTCCACTGCTTTTCTGAATGGCTGCTCATTTTCATACCTGTGGAGAAAAAAAAACCAAGCCCAAACCTTAATACAGCACAGCTTGGCAAGAAAAAATAGCTTTTTCTTTTTTTTTTTTTTTAATGACACCATTGTGCTAATTAGCTCATGTGTCCCAGAGAGAGGCAAAGAAACACAGAAGATACGCTTTGCTCTCACCTCATCTCGCTGTACTTGGGTTTTACTGCCTGAAGTACCCTGTCATTAACTCAGAGTGTAATAAAACAGGCCTAGTTAGCGGTGTGCGCTGTGGTGGTGATCAGCCTGATCGGATTCCTGAACAAGCACGGAGAGCCACATGGTCTTTTGCTAGGTCTGCTGTTTATATGCCATATGACTATGGGTGGCTTTTTCTCCATTTGCTCAGCTGCAAAATGAGAATAACTGCTCAGTCATCTTCATGCAGACTTTTCAGAGCCACAGTTATAGAAAACAGGCATGCATCAAGCAGTGCTTTTACTAATGGACACACTGAGGGGAAGTCCGGTCTATGTTCCAGGGTCCCAGTCCATCCTTAAAACCAAATCCCAGTAGTATCAAAATGAAGAGGAAGTGTGAGTGGCTGGTTTGCCAGCTATATGAGTGTAGCTTGCTAGACCAGAAAACGGGTATCTCAGAGTTGTGCTTTTCTGAAATAAAAGGTAAACCTAAGAACGTGATTAACACACTTTTTGATACAATTACATGAAAGAATACCAGAGAGGGAAGCTTAAGGAATGATAAAAAATTATAGGAAATAAAAATCAATTAGTTTGTAATACTGTTTGTGTGTCAGATCTTGAAAAAGAAGCTATTTGTTAATGAACAAGTCCAGTGTGAGTAAAAGCTCGAAGGATCACGCTTCATTTGTAAAATTTAAAGAGCTGCACACACTCATTGCACATTGTAGGCTTTGCAAACAGAAGCACATTAAAAAAGTAGTTTGCCAGTACTTAAAATCTTCTTTTACTATTAATTTCCCTCAGTAAAGACAAGGGAAACCAGTGCTGCCCATTTCTGTTTTCTTATCTGGGATTTCCACACTGACATTTATAGTGGTCTAGTTTTTGCTTTTCAACTGCTGCAGCAGAATGATTGCTACTTCCAAACCCACTTGTGTGGTACTGAAAACAAAAACTAAAAATCACCTGGAAGTTGGCCTTAATCAAGTGTCAATCCAAGTTTGAATGAATATGGTAACGAATCTCAGTGAGAGATCGTCCCTATAGCAAAGAATAGACAAAGTAATTTTGCTAGTGCACATATTTGTTACTATAAATCTTCAGAATTTTCCAAAATAGTGCTAGCATCATAATTATTTTGCTGTTAGGAAATCCATCCTGAGTCAGGTGGTTGAATACTCACCTTAAAAGAACGAGCCCATTTACTCACTAAGCGTTACTCCCTACTCCTTTGCCAAGGCAAAGTTTCAAAGAAAATGGCCAGATAGGTGCCACCACAAGCCTACCTGTCTTTAAAATCTTCAGCACAGGCTTGAATGTTCTCAGTGTGCAGCATAAGACGAGCATTTTCAAGAACTGCTTCACCCACCTAGAAGAAAGAGACAATAGACCTCAAGCTGTGAAGGGCTTCGTCATACTAGCTACATGCTCTATGTATCTTAAGCAGATGTATAGCTTTGATTCTGAAAACAATCCTTTAGCCTAGTGCTGTTCAAGGGACTCATTCCATGTAATCAATTAATTTTGTACATAAAAATTCCCTCTTCTATTTTCCCCCTGCAAATAGGCTGTAATATGTCATCCAACTGTTCACTGCTCGGAAACATTCATTGTCGTGTGGAAAGACATTTATCCTGATCATCAGCTGACCATGAGGGGCAATATTCGTTACTGTGCGCAAGGTACATTCATCAATTAAGTCCCACTTATATTTTCTAGGTAGGGTTTAAGTAGCACTTATGTGGTTCCTATTCTACTTCCCGTATCGGCAGTCCTCTTCATGGTTGTCCTCTTCATTGAGCCAAGGAGTACTTGTTGCTCATCCCACCCGCGAGCTGTCCTAAGCTCCCAGAGCATCGTTTTTCTTCTCTGCTGGGATCCTGTAAGCTCTTGCGATGGATATCATAGAATCATAGAATTGTAGGGGTTGGAAGGGACCTCCAGAGATCATCGAGTCCAACCCCCTGCCAAAGCAGCTCCCTAGGACATTTCACTCAGATAGGCATCCAGACGGGTCTTGAATATCTCCAGAGAAGGAGACTCCACCACCTCCCTGGGCAGCCTGTCCCAGGGCTCTGTCACCCTCACTGTGAAAAAGTTCTTCCGCATGTTGGTGCAGAACTTCCTGTGCCCCAACTTGCAGCCATTGCCCCTTGTCCTGTCCCCACAGACCACTGAAAAGGGGCTGGCTGATTCCCCCTGCATCCCCTGCTTAAGATAATTATAAACATTAATTAGGTCCCCCCTTAGTCTTCTCTTCTCAAGGCTGAACAGTCCCAATCTTCTCAGCCTTTCCTCATAGGGGAGATGCTCCAGGCCCTTAATCATCTTCGTAGCCCTTCTTTGGACTCTCTCCAGGAGATCCCTGTCCTTTTTATACCAAGGCGCCCAGAACTGGACACAATACTCCAGGTGGGGCCTGACCAGAGCAGAGTAGAGGGGGAGGATCACCTCCTTTGACCTGCTGGCCACACTCCTCCTGATGCAACCCAGGATCCCATTGGCTCTCTTAGCCACCGAGGCACACTGCTGGCTCATGACCAAAATATGAGACCTGAAAAGCCACCAGTCTTCAAGGATTATTACACTGAATGTGACATGCTTTAGAAAGATTGTGCAAATAAGACTGTGGTATTGCTGCTATGGCGCTGGGGGGTATCTTTAATGCCCAGGAGGCACTTGAGGCACTTGAGGGGTAAACAAACTTGAAAGGCTTGTGACATAGCAGCTTGTGACTCAAGAAGGTTATATAAAATGGTCAAAAGGTTAAAAAAACCCCCACCACTGCCTGCCCTGGAGTCACATGTGCATTGAACTATGGAAGTGACCAAAGATGTGCTGGATTTGGTACCAGGATTAGAGTTATCATCTCTACAAATAAATGTCACAGGGCTCCAGCAATCCCACAGTCCATCGTGTTGCTCTGGAGGAGCTAAACTGAACATCTCTGGACCTTTTCAGGGGACACCTATGGACATTTGCAATTGAAACTAAACCACCACATGAATAAGAATAGCTTTTTAAAGTAGGCCAGGAGACCTCTTGAAGCAGAAATCTTTCTTTAGACTATTAAGTCTGCAACTAAATTAGATTGCAAATCTGCTGAAGCACTCTACTCCTCTGAGGTGAAAGAGGCCATGCAGTGTGGAGACATCAATCCTATGTCCAGGCAAGTTATCTCAAGTACTGCAAGTTGCATCATTGCCTTAATATGGTCCCACCTGCTCTTTGGCCTGCTGCTTGGTGACAGGGTGGAGTTGGACATGCAAGGCTGAAGCATTTCTACACGGTAATTAACATTCACTCTCGCAAAAAGTGGCTTACTGCTCCAAATGTCTTACAAATGCTTACACAAACAAATATGAAATATGTGAAGGTATCTGGTAAGGAGAGATCTGGAAGAATAACTTATTCTCCACATTGAGAAGTCCATAATGGATCATGAAGTTAAAAGCATGCTACATCTTTTAAATCTGAGGAAGCGTGAGAGTTAAAAAAGTGCTTTGCATACTTCTCACCTGCTGTTAGAAACAGAAAAGAAAGGTGGCTGGAAGCCTGGGGCTGGAGCTCTGTCCCTGCCAGCTCCTGCTCAGCTCGGCTTCCAAAGGAAGCAGAACTCATGCCATTGCATAAGCGGCCAATTTTTCTTTAATAACTGTGGGATTTCTTGGCCAATGCCAACGGATAGGATAGAGGGATCAGCCATCTTGGGGACACGCGGTTCCAACACGTTTCATAAAAATAACATCTAGACAGAAGAGAGAAGTCCTGTGAATGCTGCTACTGAACAAAAAAGCCCCAGTTGAGGCATGAGAAAATATGAGAGTGCAGCTAGCACGCAGGAGCCAGAGATGTTACACAAGCTGCAGGGGATGTCAAAGGGATGGTATCTGACAGCACACCTGCCAGCCCCACCACGCAGCACATGAGTACAGAAGACCTTTATGTACTCTCTTGCACACAGAACTGGGTCATCTTCACCTTTCCCCCCTTTTTTCATTATCTCTGCTTTTTGGCAACCCCACTTTGCCTAACTTCCCAGCCCCCAGTTTGTCCCTTCAGCATTTCAGAGTGGCTGGGCAGAGCCACGATTTTGGGACCATACTCCTCTGCCATTCTTGGGTTCCTTTGCACCAAGGGACCTGAGTTTCTCTTGAAAGACAGAAAAATGACCTTTACTTTTCACAGGGCAGCAGCATGGGGGCAGTTCTTTGATACAAGCTGTGAATTTTTGGTTGTTTTCTTGTTATTTTTTTTTCCGCTTTCATTTTGCCTGCAGAAATTATTTTGTCTTTGTGCCAACTCATAACTGTATGGATTGTCAGAGAAGCTTTGATTTTTTTTTTCCTTACTCAAATCAGGGAGCAGAAGCGCTGTCCCACGATTTGCTCTGCCCTGTCACAAGAAGCCTACTTGCCTTTGGCAATGAGATCCTATGGTTACAATGGCTGACCTAAAGTCTGATGAAAATGACTGTCTTTGAGGGAATTGGGAACATCCCATGAGCAAAAGTAACATTAAATGCTGTGAGTTGCACAGTGCCACTCAGAAGTGTGTTAAAGGCTAAGTTTAAGAGGCTGAATTCTGTATAAAGTGGCTTTTAGGCTGCATCGGAAGTCAAAGTGGGGAGCAACTGGGGATATTCCATTGCCTGGATTTCTGCCACTATGCAGAACAAAACTGCGTTTAAAAGTGTTTTTGAGTAGAAATCTTGTGGCTTTATTGAAGCACTTGAGATGGCTTCTTACCACAAGTGGACGTCTCTACCGGAGCCCTGGTACTGTACAGCAGGCCTCGGTTAATACCTGGCTCCCATATTCACAGGCCGACAGCTAAAGCCAAATCTTTGGTAAGAAATTCCAAAGCTTTCCAAAACTGCACACAAACCTGGCCCATGCTATGCAAGCAAAAATGTTACAAAACTCTCTTATGTCTGGATTGCTTCAGGGATGAGCGTTGTAGTGGGAGTCAGTGGGCAGGAGCCTTTCACCCTCCTGGAAATGAGCCGTGCATGCTTTAAATCCAGCAGCGAACCTGCAGGATAATTAATTACATGGTAGCTTCCATGTAGAAACCAGGTTTCCTGAGAAATTCTCCCTGGTTTGCATGAGCCCTGAAAGCCCTTTTCTAGGCTTGAGAAGGAGAGATGTGAGACTTCCATCTAGTGGAAGTTTTTTGTTTGGTTTAATTCTCCCAATGTAATCAACAGCTGGATGCAAACGTGCAGCATTGGTGAGACAGATTCACAGCCACTTTGCTGACACACGGACTAAAAGGGATGATGCAGCAGTTTAGGAAACAGCCTTCTTTGCGTCCATAAGAAGTAAGAAGTCTCGCCGTGCTGCAAGGACTTGGATATTGCCTCCTCCACTTGTAAAGCAGAGGACAACACCATCCTGCTGCTCAGGGTTTCTAGGAGGCTTAATTCACTGATGCTCATGTGACATTTATACATCCACGATGGGAGGTGTTATCAAAATGCAAATATTATTACTAATAATAGCTCCTTTAAGTCACGCATTGTCTTTCAACACTTGCCTGTGTCACGGGCACACACCTTTTTAGGATGGGGTTTTTTGTAGCTCTGGAATTAACACTGAATATTTGTAGCATGAAACAGCTATAAAGTATCAACAATATTTTTTTCTGTGATTTTATGGGCACGAAAACACAGTTTTAATTTTTAGCCAAAAAAAAAATCTTATAAAAATCTGCGTCGACGTACAGGCCCGCTTTCTGGGTTATGGTTTGCAACAAAGAAAACCAGCTGCTTCAAGGAGGGTTTTGCAGATTCCAGCCTTGATAAAAAGGGATGTGGTGCAGACACTGGTGGGGAGAACTTCACCCTGGCGGCTGGCAACTTTTGACTTTTAATAGAGATCTGACCAAGTTTGGAATTGCAAGATTTACCATGCCTTTCACATCCTTGGCTATGCATTATCAATAGCTTTGGACACTTTTGCTGTTCTTACAAATGTCTAATCCCTTTCTGAATGCTGCTGAATTTGTGGCCTTAGGTGTGGCCTGTGATAATGAATCTCATGGTTTAATTATTCATGTAATGGGAAATTATCTGGCTTTTAAGTTTACTTGAGTTAAAGGAAATTATGCCTCTGTAGGAAAAGATCAGAAGATGCTCATCTAGTGCACAGAAAGAAATGGTTATAGGACAAAAGGGAATGGGTTCAAGTTGTGCCAGCTTGGATAGTAGGAAAAATCTCTTCATTAAAAGAGTGGTGAAGCATTGGAACAGTCTGCCCAGGGAGGTGGTGGAGTTGCTGTCCTTGGACTTGTTAAAAAATGGGTAGATGAGACGCTTTGGGAGATGGTTTGTTGGTTATGGTGGTGAAGAGCTGATGGTTGGACTTGATGATCAGATATCTTTTCCAACCCTGATGATTCTATGATTCTGTATCAGCCCATTGCCTCCCACACATTGTAATTCACAGCTAAATCATGCTAAAATGATGCAACCCTGTGCCTGCTGCTCAGGTGCCAAGCAGTGAACTGGTAGTGCTTTTGGTCACATTTTCCATGTCGAACCCCTTCTCAGAGCCAAAGACAGCATGAGTGGTGTTTGTTGATCGCCTTGGGAAAGGTAGTACCCAGGGAGAGGCTGGGAAGACTGGCGAGTCCTTTGCCGATTCCTGCCACATCCAAGAAAACATGACTTCATTTATACATCTAATATTTAATAAGTAAACAGCACTGCATCCAAAAAAATGGCTGGTTCTCAAAGCAGGAGACACCTCCTAAAGAAACAATCCATAAAAGCTGTGAAGTTGCTGAAGCACCATGACAGAACCTCACCCCTCCACCTCACAGCTGCGTAAGAAGATAGCGCAAGGTTACGCTGCTGGAGGTGGCTGAGCGAATATAACTAAACCCAATACATTGCCATCCTCTACATGATGTTTGACTGAGCTCTCTGCCATTTTTGGGGACTTTGTTGTGCCCTTAGATCAGTGGCAGAACACCATTCCACTGGTTTACAGAGACTGAGGTTGTGCTGGACTGTGCTGCAGATAGATAATACTCAGCTGCTCTCCTGGCCCCCCAGCAAATAAATTACTGTGTGCAAGTCCCAGTAGAGTGAGTCCTTAGGCTGTCAGACCTATCTATTCTCCAGGCTTAATATTAACAATGAGTAAATGCTGGCAATAAGGGCAGGAGCAAATAAAAGTATCCCAGTGATCTCTCAAAACGCTCCACATCACGTGCAGGAGTCATGGCAGTGATAAAATTGGTGCAGGACCTCGATTCCTTGTTCTGCTTCTGTGTTTGCTCCTGTGATCCGAATCTGCGCTACGTGCCATCTCGGAGACAAAATAAATGTCTGTGTCTCCCATGCAGCTGTAATTGAACAGTCACAGAGGCTGAGCGGCTCTCTCTTCCCCACAAACTCACTGAGATTATTTCAAGCATCCGTTTTTCCCAGGTGCTGCCCCACTGCATGGGAAAGATTTGCCATTACAACCAACCTCCTGTTCTGCAGGAGACACACGTTTGCGTGGAGAGAGAATTTTCCACAAGAAGACCAGGATGAAGCCTGGAAAAAGGAGTATGCCTGGGGTAAAATTCGATGAATTTGTATTTCTGTCACATAAATTCCTCTCTGCAAGGTTTTCTCATTTCCCTCGTTTCTTGCAAAAAATCCTCCCACTTTGTGCCTGTCCCAATTAGTGTGTCTCCACCTGCTCCCTGAGTGGATAATTAACGCTGTGAGCTGGATAGTGGCTTCCCCTCATTCAGCCCCCGTCCGTGATCCCCTGCTGCAGCAATAGCTCTGATGACTGAAGTGAAATATGAGTGGGTTTTTCCCCTCCTGGACCCTCCAATTGCACCTTCTGAGTCACTCATTGCCACATTTTTGCCCCAAGCTCTGAATTTGGGAGAAATGCTATTGTTCTGCCGTGAGGACAACTACCTGAAATCCTGAAATTTCGGATGCTGGAGCACATCCCCGGAAAGGCAGGAGGGAAATGAGACCTTGGTCCCCTGCGGTCTCTTCTACTGGAGAGTTAAGCCCATCACACTTCTGATGTTGGGACCAGGAGAGTCCTACGTGGCCATATCCTTGTCTGCCCACTAGCAGTGCAAGAGGAAGGTGCTCCTGTCTAGAACAACTCCACCCCCTCACCTCCCGTTGTGTATTTCTACCCCAAAACTTTCTCAGCTGCCTAACACGAATGGCACTGAGGGGTTTTACGGCTGCCAGGCATCCATCCTGGTTGAACACACAGTACTGGCCAGGAATCAGAATGAATCCTCAGATTTTGCAGGAGGATATGTGGCATTAAGGCAAATATGGACATCTACACCAAAAAAAATCTAAATATATTTACAAAAATGACATCTAGGTATTTATTTGCCAGGTATCTCTTATTTCTGTTGCACCTTGCTCCTGGACACCTTTTACTCCTCCTACTGGGACGCGCCCTGGCAGGAAGGTACTGGCTTCACACAACTGCAGCCATTTCTGCAGCAGCTGGTTTTGGTGTTAACACGTGTGACCCTTTAGGTGTTGATGCTGGGATACTTCTGCCAATTAGCCCCAGGATAAGTGAGCTAATTAGGGTTTGGGCTGGATGAGGTCCTACTTCCATTATTGGTTAGATACTTAATAGAAAAAAAGGTGAAGAAACCTATTAGTCAGAATTGTACTTAACAGCTTGGGCTACATTGGAGAAAGTCTAAATGCACCAAGAGGTGCCTCTTTTATTACATGAAGTAATTTGGAAAACTTTGTGTGTTCCCTAATGTGTGTTAATGGATAAAGAGATAAGGATGATGCTAATCTTTTGCTCTTATTTTCTATGAGACTTGCAAATGCTGTTGCTACAGAGCTTTATTTGATATTGGAAGAGCCTGATATTCAAGCTAGACTTCCTTATGAGCTGCTCTTATTTACTCATAAGAAAGTGAGGTAGAGGCAAGGTGGCAGGATGGCAGTACAAAGAAAGGTTAAAAGGAAAGCAATTTGGATGAAAAATCCTTAGATGTGTAGGTTCACCTGCACCATAATGTTGGGGTTTCACATGGGGAAAAAACAAACCTTCCCTCCTGAAGTACTTAGGGTTCTACTTTTTTGGTGGCAACCATAAACCCTGGTAGGTTTTACAGATGAGGTCTACACCTGAAAAATGGGACACACTCATCTGGGGAGCAAGGGACGGTCGCTGCAAAGTGCCCAGCTACCTCACAGTCCCACAATGAGATGATAGGTTTGGTTTGAGGGTATGGCTTTTTGTAAGCACCCTGGATTCAGAGCATCCCTTGCCTTCAGCAGCCAGGTACTTCAGGAAGCTTTCAGGATAAGCGGCAGCAACGCTGTTTACCAATGTAAAGAGAACAACTTCAAAAATGGGTGCTTAACTGGCCATTTCTGCTGACACCATCCTTGTACCACAGCTCATGCTGTCATGTTCAGGGATTGGACAACATTTGTAGCATTCTGTGTGAAGACCTGCCTTAAAAATGCAGCGCACTGTCAAAAGGCACCCTCTTTCCTATGCCACAGTAGAACTCTGGCCAGTCCAAGGTAAAACAAAGTGTCCCAGGGAACTTGAAGTTGTTTTTCAGGCTTTCTGAAGACCCACCGGTGGCATATTCTGTGCATGCACAAGTGCTGCTGGGAAGAGATGTACATGATGCCAGGCTCCAGCTCTTGGGGGTCTTGTCCACTTCTGCTGGGTGGGAGTCGAGAATCTGGTACTCACGAGGTGCACTGAGACCTTGGGGGACAGAGCCCCATGTTTGCTGCAAATGGGACATCAACCTGCAAAGTCTTACTGGTCTTACTGGTCAGCAAAAGGAACTGTTACTTATCCATGAAGTCAGCACAAACATGATTTCACAACCCCCTGCAATAAACACTTTCCTGGAAAACCTGCAGCTTGCATGGTACAGAGAAGGTAGGACCAAGGGATGGTGGGGTGGTGACAGGGGGAGGAAAGGAGTCACTCATTTGTAGCCATGTAATTATTATTTTTAAATAAATAGAGCTTTTGAAAATGTGGTTAAGCAAACAAGGGAATAAAGTACAAATCTAAATTGCTAATTAACAAAAAAAAATTCGTGCTTGTAATGATATTATGTTGAGGGATAAACTAATTCAGTCCTAGCAGTTTTCTTTTAATAATTTTGATGCTCATTGCAATAACCACAGCTAGGAAAAAAAAAAAATTAAGAAAAAACCCCACCCATTTTAATCAGCCCAGATTATCACGCCTTGGGGTGCATTTCAATCGCCCACATGCGCAGGATGCCTGAGGCAATTCTCCTGCTTAACAGGCATTTTCCACAGCACACTGTGAAATGATAATGCTAATTATCATGAAGATAGATTTAAAGCCCTCTGTCTAGGGCACAGCGCCTTGAAATCAGGCTGCATGGCATCCATCATCAGCATCAACCCTTGCTGCTTGGGGTTGCTAATGGCTCGTGAAGCTCCCCTCCTCCTCCCCCGCTGCCGACAGCGCTCCGGCGCTCACCTGATGGTAAATCGCCTCCCAGTTCTCCCGCAGTGCTCCCCAGCTGCCCACGCTGGCTGCTTTCTTGTCCAGGTAGACTCTGATGTGCTCCTCTAGTTCCTGGTTGACCTGCTCGAGAGCTCGCACCTTCTCGATGTACTCCACCAAGCAGCCGTTCAGGCTCTCATAGGAGAGACCCCTGCCCTTCTCCAGCCCAGTGGTCAGGGGCACGGCGGCAGAGGAGCTGCGCAGACCCTGGAGGAAGACGCTGCTGATGCCCAGGGCTCTGCGGGACACTCGGGTGCCCAAGCTGCTCACGCCGCCGGTGGGGACGGTGCCCACATAGACGCCGGGAGGTCTCGACAGGCTCCCTCCACCCCCGACGCTCACCCGGCGGCCGGGTGGCCCCGAGCTCTCTGCCGTGGAGGAAGAAGGCTGCTGTCCCAAGAAGGACGACCGGCGCCTCGGCAAGGGCATGCTGCCGCTCCAGCGTGCCGAGCGCTGCCGCTCAGCCCGGCTGCCTTGCCCCGCACTGGCGGGAGGGATGTGCCGAGCCCAGCAGGTTGGGGCTCGCACGGGGTTTCGGCTTTGTGCGACAGCTTTCTGGAAGGGGAGCTTTGTGCTGCCCGGGAGCGCCCGTCACATTGTCCGGGCGGCCGCTGGGTCAGCAATCCCATTTCAGGGGAAATCTCCCTCCTGCTGCTGCTGCAAATGTGGCAGATGAAAAGCACAATGGTGTTTACAGGGACAGCGGGACGGGGATTCAGTACAACCTACGTGTTAAAATACCAGTGGTGTTTTCTACACCAACACCCAGATGATTTCCTACCCTCGTACCTGCAGCTATCTAGACAAATACTCACACACATTGGCTGCTCACACCTCAT
This sequence comes from Hypotaenidia okinawae, assembly GCA_027925045.1. Lineage (NCBI taxonomy): Eukaryota > Metazoa > Chordata > Aves > Gruiformes > Rallidae > Hypotaenidia > Hypotaenidia okinawae. Next base: position 47,738,208 of record BSDF01000002.1, on the reverse strand, counting down.
GCTTATGCCAGACAGAGTCTCCTGCAGGGAGAGGTTACCTGATGTCAGCACAACCCAAAGTTTTGAGGAGCTGGCAGGGCCATGGCCGACCAGAGCCGGCCCAGGCTGCAGGGCCTGGAATGCTCCCTCGGCCCCACTGCAGCTCCTGGATTTCTCTGTGCTTTGGCTTCACCACTGACCAAGGCTCGTTGCCCCAGACCCAGCAGATTTTTAACTCGGGACAAGCACCCTCACATCTACTCCTGCTCAGTAGGTTTAATGTCACATTGTCAATTGTTCCTGGTCTGTTCAACAAGGGCCTGTTTCACGTGCATAACGTGGCGACCCAGTGGGGCAACTGTGAACCAAAAGAGAAAGGTAAAACAACCCCTGAGACCTATTGAGGGGATCAGGGAGTTTTCCCCTCCTTTTGTTGTCACTGATCTTTAGTAACTAGTAATCAGGTGGGTTGTTTAGAGGTTTGTAATTAGGACGAGCTCATGGTACAGTGGGCTATGTCACTGTACCATGTTAGGTATAGTTTTTCTATACCCACACACAGGGATGCTTCACCGCTGAGATGCCAGACTTGTTCCAGAGCAGGATTACCGTGTACGCATCTTTGCAGGCATGCCTGCAATGTGCTGATGTTGGGCATTGTCCTAATGCGGTGTAGGTTTGCACAGGGCTGTTGGTTGTGAGTCTTTGGTGAGGTGGAATACAATGAGAAATCCCTGTCTTCCACGGGCACCTAATCCTGGCTCGCTGGGTTTGGGTTCACAGATGGAGATTGTTTCACTGGAGTTTTTTAACTTTGAGAACTGTGAGACTGCCTACAGTCAGGCCACCACCTTACAGGTGTGGGAAGCCTGGGAATTGCACAGCATCTCTCAGCTTTGCAAATATTTGTGGCTAGTTTCTAGGCATTCTGCATTTAGATTAGCAAGCAAACTGTGCTGGCTAAATGAGAGAAATCGTCCAGTGTTTCTTTTCCAGCAATTTCATTGAATTACAAAAGCAACACCACATAAAGAAAGCAAATGTAAAAATAGGGACTTCCTTGCAAAGAACTGAATTTAGTTCTCTGTAACCTCGCTCTTTCTTTCCACCTCCATGTTGAAAACACAAGACGAAGGTCCTCACGGTATTGCTTTTGCTCTTGGCAAGACCCTCAAGAAGTTTCTACTCTATAACCAACTGATGGTTCCCAGGAGGCTGGTTAGTATTTGATCATGGGGATTGCAGGTATCATGTTGCGTAGTGTTTATCCCTGGGCAAAAGGATGTATCCCCCAAGTGCCCATCTGTGTACATAGACAATCATGTCTTCCTGCCTGCCCTATTTGCCTCGTAAGGTGCATCATGTTGATTCTGAGCAGAAAATCATATATCTAGAAGAGTTCCTGTAACATTACAATTTTCTGATTTTTATTTTTTTTTGGAAACCTGTGGCCCACATTCTGATTTATGCCTTGTCCCAGTAGAAGTGCACATGTGGGACAGGGAGAAAGGAGGGGTGACAGTGCCTCTGTGTCCACCCCATCCCAGGGGGAACCACAATTTTGTCTGACTCCCGCCATCATTTAGTAAAGTCATCGGGTTGCTGTAACTGCAGCCACGGGGACACTGCTGGCAGGTGGGAGCAGCTGGACCAGATGTGCCACTGCTAGACTTCCTTCTTCTGGTACCAGCCATGGCTCACCTTGAACAAGGCACATGGTTAATGATCCTACGCTAACTCTGTCCTTCCTGAGCTTCCCTTTTATGCATTCAAGCGATAAACCTGAGCAGCCAGGGGCATGGAGCCACCAGCTGGAGCCGGGGCTGAACTCCCTGCTGACCCACAGCCTGCTCCTGATGAGCGTAGGTAGGAAATGACCAACAAGGACTGATGGCCAGAGGTGGGGAGAGGACGGACAAGCCCTCAAAGGATGGAGGCCATTTCACTTGCTGAACGATACAAAAAAGGCAGTTTGAGAAGCCAAACTGAAAATTGGTCCCATGGTAACAGTTCTGGGTTACTCAAAGAGAAAGCATCGATTTAGGCAAAGTCATTCTGTGTCCCATGTTGGTCTCTCCTTGTAGCAACCTATTTTTAATCCATCATTCAAGCTTCGTTCACCCTTACTATTCCCCTAACACTGTTACAACCTGGAATCTAGCGCTTAACTGAGTAGGGCTGAAATGCTCTGAAACACTGCTTGTTTGTTCCTAAGGGGGAAAGGAGAGTCTTGGAGAGGAGAAGGGAGTGTGGGGAAACTTGGTTCAATGGCACTAGCAGTCTAAGCACAGAAGATAAATAAAACAGTGGGGAAGTAGGATATATGTTCAATGTCACAACACTCAGTTGGTGGGAGTCCCTAGTCACCAGATTTCAAGATTTCTAATAGATACAAAGGAGGTTTCTGTTCCTTTGATGGGGACACTCTACATGCCTTCTTTTGAGGCTGTCTGCTCTGCAGGAAATAATTCAGGACTCATTGGGCTGGAGCAGAGCAGCTGTGAGTCCAACATGTCAAGTGTTTAGGACATCTATGCAGGAAAAAAAGTAATTCTCATCCTTGCTTATGTAAAATAGTTTTGGAGCTCAAATGGGAGCTTGACTTTCCTGTTTAATGATGATCTTGAAGGTCTTTTCCAGCCTTGATGATTGTGTGATTCTATGAAGAAGGTAACACATAAAAATAATGGGGCAACATTACTACCCCAATGGGTTTGCCCACGTCTTGTGTGTGCAGCAGGTTTGTTTATCATCCCACTGAAGCCCAGCTCCCCTGTTCTCTCCCTGCTGAACTGTCAGACCCTGGCTGGTTTCTACTGGGAGGGAGACTCTGAGGGGCTCATCCCAGTCGGTGCTCAGGCAGTGCTGGAGTCATGCAAAGGATACAAGACTGGCACATGAGGCCTACAGAGCAACCAAGCTGGTCCTGTCTGAGCTCTGTCATAGCTCGGCAGTTTAAAAGGAAGGAGTGGCCACATTATTTCTACAGTAAGAGGAGGGATGGTCACTGAGCAGGAATGCTCATGGCCAGGCTTAGTGATGTCACATCGGATGCAGGATGATGTACGCAGCACATGCTGCCCACACCAAACCCAGCCTTACCCAACATTCTTCCAGAGCGAGTGTGTTTAGCAGCAGATTGTAAATGACAGTGAAGAACTCAGTCCACCTGGCAGGTGTTTTGCTTAGAAATACCTTTATTTTATAAAGCCACAGTTTGTTCTGTAAAGTTTTACCACACTTATAAAAAAGGGGCTGACAATTCGGAGGGAGAAAAGAAAAGCTGAAAACATTTCTTGTAAGTCAGGGTTACACAAAGGTTCTATTTATAATATATATATATTTATTTATTTATAATTTGGAGACGGTAGAGATCGAACGGCAACAAGCGGGCAGCTGCGGGGTCATATTTCGGAGACTTGCTCATGTCCCACAAACAGCGTTTCTTGACAGAAGGGGTTCACGAGGACCATCCCGCTGTCACGGTAGTCGCCGTTGGCGGGGGACCGCGGCTCGGAGAGGTGGTCCTAGGAGAAAGACAGAGAAGGGGGTTAGCATTTGACTCCCCTCGCTCTCGGTGAGCACGCAGGGCACTCGGCTGCCCAGTGAGAATGAGAAACGGACTGTTATTTTTATTGTTTCTCCCAGTCCTCCAAAAGTGCCTGAATTTTGGAGACCCTGTTGCCTGAAGAGCTGTTTTTTGCCCTTCTTCAGGCAGTAGGGGCAGTGGGTGAAGAGCAAATCTGATATTCTCAGTCTGTGGACCCAGAAGTGAGATGCACCAAATCGATCACATTCTTCTTTGTTTTGTTTTGTTTTGTTTTGGGTTTTTTTTCCCCACTTTCCTGACATGTTGCAACAGTTTCCTGGCTATCAGCTGGGCTTGACTCCTCAAAGAGGGATTGTCAGCTTTTTTTTAATGTCAGAAAACCACATATATGGTTCCAAGCTCTCCCAACACTCTCCAGTTTGGTCGTGTTGTGATCAGATTTAAATGACTTAGACGTCAGCTTTTGGAGATCCTCCTAGATGTGAAGAGGCCTGTCATTCAGTTCTTGGTAATTCCAGGCCTTAGCTTAAGCAGCATGACTGCCAGCAAAGTGGGGTTAATGAAGCAACTGTGAGTGCCTGTCTAGTCACATCTCAGAGGTTCCTTTTTAAACACTTTTTTTTAGTTAATGAGCTGAGTTAGCTAGCTAATCTGAAAGTCACTTCAGCATAAGCCCAAACTTGCTGCTATTTCCAGGTTTTAAATACCTTTGAGCTAAGCTAAAACTTTCTTCCCTACCTCCAAGGCCAGAGAATATATCTCTATCAGCAGTATCATCTGCCCGTATACGAATGATCCCACTGAAGCAGCAAGACCCCTTAAGTAAAGGCTGATGAGTAGACACCACCACTACACACCGCTCTACGTTGCTGTTTTATCCCTATATCCTGGGAAAACTCACCCCCCTGAACTGGTAATTGACAAGCTACAGGCAGGTCCTGAGAGATAAACAAAATTTCTTTGCATTATTAACTCCTGCTACCCACCGCCTGGTGGTGTGAGGGAAACGCACAACAGGACAGACAAGTTAGAAGGACAGACTGCCAGTAAGAAGCCGGCCCAAAGAGCTCTCCTACTCAGTCAGGGTATGGCTGGGCACTGGCCGTAGGCTGGAGAGGAAGAGAAACCCAGGAACAAATTCACCTAGGGGTGGTTAATTGCTGTGACCCCACAGCAACAGGTAACATATTCACAATGCCTGCAAACAGGATGGCAGTCCAGTTTGGGTGACATGTTTATCCCATCTTACAGAGGTGCAGGGATGAGGCCTTCTCAAAAATCTGTTTCCTAGAACATGCACAGGGGTTTCAAGGCTTTATTCATATGACTTCCTCTCCCCTCCTCCCAGCATGGCTTCAGTTACAGCTTTCAGACCCCGGTTCTGCAAGTGAGGTACCTCTGAAGTCTCCAGGGACTGGATCTCTCTTGGTAACTCTACAGCATGCCTGTTGAAGTAGTCCATGGTGATAGCATTATTCCAGTAGCTCAGGTTGTTTTCTGGGTTAGATGTCTTCTTCTTCCTCCTCATGCAGCAGACTGTCAGCAGAACTGCTGTTGATAGAAACATGTCAGAAATTCAGTTACTTGCTTTCAGTAAGGACTCATCACTACCATGGATTTGGTTTTTATGTTATTTAAGGAGTGGGCCAGTGCCCTTCATTCACACGACTCGTTCTCTCTCAGTGAGACCTAGGTCTCTCCCAACAAACCCCACACCGTTATGTCTGAACCTGGGCCAGGCAGGTGAGGCAGAATACGCAGTTTTTACTTTGTTTTTGATGTGAATTTATGATCTTTGAGACAGGGCTGCCTGGATAATGAAACACTTTGGTGGTGTAACTGGTGGCATTCTAATACCTAAGCTGGGATTTACAGACTATGGGCACCTCTGACCGTGGAGACACCAGGACAAAGTTCCTCCAGAGAGCTGGCTGAGTGTTATTTTCAGGAACTGCTTTCTGTTCTGGTGTCCAGTTCAGACAGAGCACAAAAGCCAGGCAAAGCTGCTGCAATGAACTTACTGCTCCCGCCGGCCCGTGCTCAAGCAGGAGCTGAGGGGTGCAAATGGGTTCGTTCAGAGGAGAAACACAGCTCTGTGTGCTTATCCTACACCTGCTGAATTAACTGAGCGGTCATCTAACTGATTTATACAGGCAGACAGGTAGCTGGACATGTACTTCCTTTGATTTGTACCCGTGAAATAGGGAACGCCCTGCCATAAATTCACTCCATTATTCCTAACCCACTCATGGTAGAAAAGAAGAGAGGAAAATATTCATGAAGCAGAAAAAGATATTATTTTCTCAGCTACAGCCAAAATTATTTATTAGAGTTATAGCCCTGGGGAAAGAAGAGACCATGGAGAGGTCAAAGCTGCTTTGTGTGTTTTGACAAAACATCCCAGCTACCTGCATGCCACGGGTCTAATTTCTTATCCCTGCTACTCACGTAAAATGGCAATACAAAAGTGCAAGGATAGAGCTCTGTTTAAAAGAAAAGAATAAGGTGCTAAGAAAAACCCCAAACTAATGGGTTTGAGTTCAAGCAGATTACGTCTCATTCAAAGGGAAAGGTGAGCTTGTGCTATACATCTTCTGAAACTAATGGAAAAATCTCCCACGCCGTTCTGCATGCTTCAGAAGAGCGGGTCATCACCCAGCTCACTATTATCTTTGACTCATATTGCTTCAGTTTTTCTATCACAAATAACTTTATTTGCTGACAGGCCGCCATTGTGACTCCTGCTGTGGTGCCCACAGGCAGGAGCCTACGGGGGCCACCAAAACTGCACTCCATGCCCAGGGAAATGTATGCCCACCTTCCCAAAGGGCTGCATCTTTGCTCTCTTCTTTGCTGCTACCCTCTCCATGTCCCAGCCCAGCCTGCAGGCTCATGAAGATTAGAAAGAGAAGCAGGACCTACATTTAGTTCTCCCCATTGCTGGTGAGAGCCAACAGACTCGAGAGCTTTCTGGTGCTCCAGCAACAAGTGCTCCCTGAAATGTGCCTGAGGACATGAGAGCCCCAGGAAAGCCAACTCTATCATTCTGCAAATATTTTCAGAGACCCTGTGGCTGCTGACAGAGACACATCGGATTTGGGGTTTAGGGGCTGGAAAGCCAGTAACCCTGAGTCGATAGAGAGATCTCTGCCTCTTCCAGCAGGAAATGGCCTTGCCACGTGCAGATACGGCTGCCACAGAGCAATAATGCTGTTGCCCTTAACTACACTCTTGGCCTCTGACCTCAGTCCACATCCAAGTGAATAAGTGGAAAACCATGGAAAATGTGTTCCTGAGCTTCCCAGAATAGAATATGTTTTAGCAGAAGGCTCTCTACCTAAGCTGCCCCAATTCAAAGCAGAGGAGACCTGATTTAGGAGGGAAGGAGAGGACAGTAGGTCTTAAATGGGGCTATTCCCTCTCCATCTGATACTAACTATTCTTTGGGGCATATTTTAGTGACATTAATGTAGCTAACATAGGACTGCTCACTTCCAGAACAATACTAGGAACAGGGAACAGCTTTACAGGGTACAGCACTTTTGTTTTTCTTTGATTTATTGTTCTTGGATATCTCTTTGCTCCCATGATTAGAATGATGTGCATTACAGGAAAGCCTCTTTCCAGGCAGACAGCTGGGATGGCCAGTGAGGACATATTAAGTGGATGAAATACAGATAGGGCAGAGATGGTTTGAAGGGGAGAATGGCACTAATCACCACAGCAGAGCTGAAGAGAGAAACAGTAGCTGCAATACTGAGCTTATCTTTCCTGGTAAATGTTCTGATGTCCTTGTAAGGACAAGACAGTGCTATTGTTCAGGGCTGCCATGGTTCACCTCTGTGTCAGAGATGGCCTACCCATTTGGGCAGAGAAAAGGGCTAACTGTGGTTTTCAAGCACTCACCTGGATGCTTCTGGGAGTTAGAAAAGATAAACTGACTTCTCCCTTTGCCTGTTCCATGATAGAGTCAATAGCAAGTGCCACAAGGACACTTCAGCACTGTCCCCTCCCTATCAGAGATTACAATATGTGTTTGGAAACATCAGAGGTCTCTGCAGGTTTGTGGAGACTGGTGGTTTAGGGAGTTCAGACGCATTTCTGACCCATATCCTTTGACCTGCTGCTGCCAGTCTGGAGGGAGAAAAGCCAACCCATATGTTCAAGGGCTGACCTGCTGACAAGCTCCAGCCCTGATGCTGGCATCTCTCTGGTCCTAATTATGCCTGCATCATCTGTCCTGTCCTCCATTCTTCCCCCTGGCACACGAAATGGGACATAACACATCCCACAAACAGGATAAATTAGATTCTCACAGGTTTCTAGGCTGGTGGGAACATGTCCATCACCTGCTCTCACCTTGCACAACACTTGCACACCGGGACTCTTTCACCTGTCAATGTAACCATCAGCTGTATGATAGGCACAGCACATCTCATAGGAAAATATCCAGCTTCATTTAAGGACACGAAGTGACTGGATATCCCTCTCTTTCCCACAAAGTTTGTTCCAGTACTTAATTTCCACTGTGGGCACATGTTTACATGCCCTGTGTTGTCTAAATACCTCCCACTTCAACCACCACTTCCCCAGTCTCCTTTTGCCTTTTTCATTAAAAGCTTCCACTGTGCTACCAGAAATGTCCCCCATATATGTGGGCCTTACCCTTCTCTTGGGCTACCTGATGTCACAAGCAGAGTTCTGTTGCATTTCTCAGCTGTTAAACCACTCACGTGGCTCTTCTCTAATCTCACAAAGTTGTTTATTTTTAAAATATAAACCAGCAGGTTTATATACCATATCCAATACTGGCATCACAAATGCAGCATAACAAGATCTTACCAACTCCCTATGGTTTCTTGATAGTCTGTCTTTTCTTTCAAGTCCTTAAAAGTCCAGAAATATTCAGACTGAAGATGGTAATTTACTTCTTCCTGTGCCTGCAGATCATGCCATAAACTAAGTTTCTACAGAAGCCTTGCCTCAGTGACCGAAATAATGGGGTTTTTTCTGTTACTTCTTTTGATTTCCCTCATTTACTGTGGCCAACTAGAGTAGTACAGTCTTAGCTGTAATGCAGGTATGGCGATGGGTTTGGTTATTGACCACAGCTGCTGACAACTGGAGACAAAAGGCTCTTCTCCAGCTACATCTAAAAAAGACAGGGGTCTCCTGGAGAGAGTCCAGAGAAGGGCTACAATGATGATTAAGGGCCTGGAACATCTCCCCTATGAGGAAAGGCTGAGTGAGCTGGGACTGTTCAGCCTTGAGAAATGAAGACTAAGGGGGGACCTTATTAGTGTTTATAAATATCTTAAGTATGGAATGCAGGGGGAATTGGCCAGCCCCCTTTCAGTGGTCTGTGGAGACAGGACAAGGGGCAGTGGCTGCAAGTTGGAGCACAGGAAGTTCCGCACCAACATGTGGAGGAACTTTCACACAGTGAGGGTGACAGAGCCCTGGGACAGGCTGCCCAGGGGGGTTGTGGAGTCTCCTTCTCTGGAGATATTCAAGACCTGTCTGGATGCCTATCTGTGCAATATGAGCTAGGGAGCTGCTTTGGCAGGGGGGTTGGACCTGATGATCTCTCGAGGTCCCTTCCAACCCCTATGATTCTGTGATTCTATGATTCTATGATCTGAGCTCACACCTGGGGATTAAACTCAGGTCTTGGGATGTCTCTCACTCCAGGCCAGGAAGCAAACATTCACAGGTTCCGTGGTGGAGAAAGCGGGTGAGGTAATTGCAGAACACATCCCAGTGCATGAAACGTGAGATGATCGGGGTTAGGTCCAAGGCAATTCTTCCTATATTCTTTGAGTTCTGCTGACACTGGCATTCGGAGGCTCAGGCTTCCTCTCGTGTTTTCCTGTGTCAGCAGAACTGACTACACCAATTGACTTCTGCGCATCTGATTTGCAAGTTTCTGTTCTTCTGCCTTTTATCCTTTCACTCTGTAATTACAGAGACCTAAGTACTAGGAGCCCAAGGACTGGGACAGTGGGTTTTAAAATGAGTTTGCATTGTGTCTTGTTCTGCACTGCACAGACAGGCATGCACAGATGTACAGAGGCATGTGCAGAAAAATTTTCAAGGCTGCCAGAAGGACACGGCAAAACCAACTCAAACTGTGACATGCAGAAAATACTGATGTCGGTGTTAAGTATGACTTTGCTTCTCTGGGAACGTGCTTCATTTCTGCAGCCCTCAGATGGCACTAGCAACATTGCTACCAAGAAACTGAAGTACCAAGAGGTGAAATGATTTCCCCAGGTTCTTGCAGTAGACGGGGCTTGCACATTCCTATTCAAAACATGACTTCTCTGGCTAGCATTTTGAGAGGTTTCAGTGGGACTAAGAAGCCTCTGCATCTATAAATACGTACTTTAAGGATAGGGAGGCTCAATCCCATCTCTTATTTCAGCAGACAAACTCCTGTGGTCCAGGTCTGGGCTAGCACTATGGTCACTGAGCTGTGCCACTGGTGGGACCTGCCAGCCAGCCCTCAGTGTGACTGAAATGCCAGGGCACAGTGATGCTGAATAAACCGTCTATTGCATGTTGCTCTTAGGTGCAAATCCTCACAGCAGGGATGGGTCAGCAAGGAGCCCCATCAGGGTCTTCCCTCCATGAGAAGTTCGGCATCCCAGGCACTTCTTCCAGCAGGGATGAGGAGCCAAGGGCTCCTGTGGTCACTCGTTGGCAGGTCACATCCCCTGCTATGGAAGTTACAACACTCACAGGTTTTCATTTAATGGGTGCCTGTGTGACAGTGGGCAGCACATGGGGCCCTACTGCTTCAGGCATCAGAGAGGGACAGATGTGTCTCTGCAGCACAGTGGTGTGTCTTCCCTCCCAAGGATTTTGGGTGGCAGGAGCTGTGTGTAGAAGCACCCTGAGAAGGCAGCTTTCCCAGCCCTGTCTTCATGGCAGGGGAAGGATTATGGGGAAAGGCCCAAAGGCACAAGCACTCCTGACACAGGAGAGACATGCCGGCCACTGCGCAAAGGCCTCTGGAAACAGTCCAGAGGTCAGCGAGCTGACTCAGGGACACTCCTTGTTAGCCGGAGGAAGGAGATGAGTTAATGGGAGTCCTGTGGCTCTGCAGCCATGCACAGCTTCCGGTTCCTGCTCTTCAGCTTCCCCTTTCCTTCCAGGTAGTGGAGGTGACTTCCCTGCCTCCAGGGCCTTGCCCCATCTTGCAGGCATGTCAGCAGCTCCTCTGGGCTTGCTGTCCTCGCTGCAGGCCTGGCCAGCAGCCTTGAAGATGCCAGCCTGAGCCCAGAGCTGCCAAACCACAGTTCTGGGACAGCAGTGACCTATGAGAGGAGTCTTCAGAGACTTTCTCTGTGGCTTGTTCCCTCCTAGGGCAGCTCAGGTGTTTACAAGCATGGGGGCTGAGTCTCAATATCTAAGATAACTCCCCCTTTCTGCATCCCAAGGCAGGAGCGGGGCAGTTTTTCCTCAGTCCAGACCCACAACCGCTGGAAGAAAACGTTTTCACCCCTTAAAGATGAAATGAAATCCAAATGTCTGTACTCCATCCATCCGCCTTTTAGCATCATCTCTCTCTAGATCAGAAGTGACGACAGCAAGTGCCAGCGCAGGGTCTTCTGTCCTCAGCTGCAGGCGCCTGTGCCCGGGAGGTGGCGACAGTCCCCTTCGCACACCGCACACCCAGTATCTCACGCCCAGTACCGCATCCCCCGTACCGCACACCCCGTACCGCACACCACACACCCTGTACTGCACACCCCATTCCGCACACTCTGTACTACACACTACACCCCCCCATACCGCACGCCCCATGCCGCACACCCCACACCAGCACCTGAAGATGCACAGATGACTGAGGGCCAGGAAAAAATACACCCCTCCAGCGAGCAGCACAGAGGGGAGCCACACGGATACATGTGCACCCGGGTAACAGCGCTTTGGGTTGCTCTAAGTTATTTTTCCTCTCCTATAGGAATAAGCTATGCTTGTGCAACAGTACTTATCATGACTGAATTTAGACAGCAAAACTTTTGGATGAGAGCAATTCCCTCAGCAGATTAAAAAAACCAAACCCAAATAAACACTGACCTGCCTGCCTACCACATATTTCACCTCTGAAATAGGGCTGAGGATTCCCAGATTTTTAAAAGGACAGTCCTACTGAGGACCATGCCCAGAAACCAGGTCCCGAAATCAGGACTTGTGAGTAGTTAAGTCACTTAAACAAGCAGTTGTATTAGAGCTGGTACACGATCATTTTCAAAGTAACACTTGCCCTTTTAAAAAACGTAGCTGACAAATCCAAGAAACGGGACAGGCGCAGTCATAACGTGTTATGCTCCGTAAGAACAGTTTGAAAACCACTCTTTTAACGAACAGTGGGTTAGAAGTGCTGCCAACAGCCTGCTCATATTATTATTACTACGACTACTAATAACTATCATTAGTTATTAGCTCATACATACAGCACGCTGCAGGCAGAGCCGTACACCACCTGACACACTGGTTCCTGTGCTGGTGTTGTATGGTACTGTGTTTTTTATTTGTATGCTTTCTATCCTGATCAGCTTTCCTGCTGAATGCTGGTCCAAAACATAACGCTTGGATTTATTTGACCCTCTATTTTTACTGACCAACGGGGCACTCATAATGCTGCACATGCTATACCCCACTTGCTCCTCTCCATCTTCTGCAGAAGTATGCATGGACGCTTCTGTTTTGGTTCCCCTTTATTTGGGTTGTCCACCTTTTAGGTTTGAGCTTTGTTCACACTTCTTGTTTTAACCACATTGGCAACATCAGAAGCGATGGTCCCAGGGGTACGTGTCTAACAGATACGCTGAGCCAATGCAATAATGTGCAGCTGAGAAAAGGACCAGTGCTGCTCCCTCTCCAGGTGTGTATTCCCACAGCCTCATCCTCGCCAGGTCTCATGCTTATCTGAGCCTGTGGGAAGCTGATTCATCTTACTGCGTGGACAGAAAGTACCAAAGAGCAAAGCGAATATTTTTGGGCTACTTTAGCAATCCGAAAGTGGCTTGGAGAGGTGTCAGGGCAAGCCTGGGTAGAGGGAGAGGGGCAGAGCAGGTGGCTGCACCTCAGAGAGACCAGTGCTGTCCTCTTCAGCAGGAATAAGCTGTACACAAGACAACTAGCCTTGTCATCAGGACAGCTTGTAGCTGTAAATACCAGGCTTAATACTCAATATTATTGGCTGGTACCTTTTTATATTTCCTCAGGTGGCAAAATTGTTTCACTCCGGATAGAGCAGCACGATTACACCCCACAACCCACTCAGTGTCTCCTTCTTGTTTCTGTAGAGCCAAACCCCTGTGAAGATGCTGCCCTACCTTATGGATGTAACCTGGGGAAGCAGGGTACAACCTGGTGTCCACCCACAAGATCTCTAGCAATCTCTCCTGTGTTTTTTACACTTGGATCAAATGATAAGACCATAAGCCAGCTCTGGGAATCCAACCTGCCCTGGTCCCACAGGTGGCCGACTCCTGGTTTCAAACTTTTCCTGCCCCCATGGCAGCTGCAAGGTCAGAATTAAATGGAGGAAACGAGCACTTTGTTTGTCAGCTTTAAAACCTGATAGTGCCTGCAGTAAAATATTTTATTGCACTGAAAAACTGTTGTTTCCTAAGATATTAGTCATTTAAATCCAATTCCAGTGCAGCTTATAGCACTTCCTAGTCTAAAGACTTGTATCATTTTTGGTCCACAGCTTAAATGCCTTGAAGTAAACCTGCTTCACCTTCTAGAGTTGGTCAGTCTTACGTTACACCCTCAGATGGAGGGCCCAAAAAGACACTAAGTGATTTCTAATAGCAACAGAGCAAGTATGCTTTGAGTATAAACAATTTAGCCCTGCATTTTGAAGCTAAGCACTTTGGTCGGTGAATGTGATATCTGATTAAGTGACTGCTTCTCATCCATCTCAAGTTGACCTGCTTCTGTTGGGTCTCCAGCTGGTCCTTGAATCATGGGCAAAAATCTGAATCTTAAGGAAGGAGAAATCAAAATAAAGCAGCAATTAACTTACAACATGAGGATATAGGTACGCTGATAGCCAGAATGATCCAGGCAATGTCCATCTTGCTGAGACAGATGGTTGCTCTGTGCTGGGGTTTGTCCCCTTCGGTGACATGTGAGATATTTCCTTGCACCCCGGGTTTCCAGGTCCCTGCAGGAACCAGTCTGTTGAGGAAGTTCCCAGTGGCGGTGGAGCCAGCCGTGGAAATGGAGCTGGACAACCTCGTGGCAGGCGCTGCAGAGAGAGCACTGCCCAGCAAAGTTGCATTAGTCACCGCACCGTGCTGTGTTGGAGCGGGTCCCTTGGGGTCTCCCGCTCCTGGGGAGGAGATGCTGACGTCAAAACTGGTCTGAACCGAGTGACCCGCTGCTGCTGTTGCAGATCCAGGGCCAGCAAACAGAGGGACGTTTGTACTGAGATTCAAGGTTACCCAAGAGTTGTTTTTGCTCAGCATATCCCACACGCCGTAGCGGGTGTGTTTAAAAGGCACCGACACTGCTTCAGGATCAGTTGATGGCCCAGCAGTTGTGGTGGCAAAATCTGCCTCCTGCACCGCCGGCTTGGCCCCGTCCCCTCGCTCTGCTTCCCTAAGGCTTCCCGAGGCGTTGCGGTGGGGAGAAGGGTCCGAGTGCGTAGTTCTTGCCAGCCCTGTGACGTTTGGATCACTGGACGCTGTGGTCTGGGGCTGAAATGGGTGGTCTGTGAAGGGGCTCCTCAGGGTAGGGAAGGGGGAGTGCAGGGTTGTCTTTAGGTAAGGCTCTGAGGACCCTGTGAAGTTGCCTTTGAAAACCTGGAGTATTTTCCCCTTGGGGCGAGTCTGTCCGGAGTACAAAGCACTCTGGTTGTATAAATGGTACGCTTCCTTTTCGCCGAGGTGAGGGCCATTGGCTTGCTGCTGCCCGGTGGAAGGGCCTTTCTCTGCCAGGCTGATGGGGTGGGGAATGGCGCGAGTGGACGTGGGAAGGGGTTCTGCCGTGTGGCCGTCTTTGTGGCGAGGTGTTGTTTCCATGGCTGTGATAGTGGTAGTGTCCATCGGGAAGCCCTGAGAGGAGGAGACAGTGGGGGACAGTACCTGAACAGAAAACACCAGCTCTTCTGTCAGTGCCAAGATCAGTAGAACACCTGGAGGAAAAGAACACAGAGAGAGGGTGAGATGCCAGCGAGGGACCAGTGGACAGGGAATGGCATGGCTTGCGCATCTGGCAGGGAGGAATACCTTCCATCTTCTGCAGGAGGACAGAAGACTTAGCATCCAGCTTTGTTAGCTTCTCTGGGAAAGTAGCAAGAGAAAGGAAAACCCACAGGGGCTGCTGTGGCCCCGTGGCCGTGGGAACAGTGAGGTGGGACCAGGAAGGTTGCAGGGAATCTCTGCGTCAAAGGGAGAGAGAAGCTTGCAGTATGGACTGAGGAGAGTGCTTTAAAATGTAATAGGCAGGTGATTTCCCTGTAGAAGCTACAAAGCATCATGGTCTTTAGGGGACGAAACAAAAGACGTTTTCATTTTTGTTTTGGCCAGCAGGCCTCCAGATGAATGTCCACATTATTGCAGGGAACTTTAGTCCGCTCATTCTTTTTGGCTGTAAAATCCTATATTTGGCTGCCTCCAGTCTTGGATGCCATTAAGCAATCTGGTTTTTTTGAGAGAGCAGCTGCTTAGCCCTTGCTGAAAATTAGGTCAAGAAGGGATGTCTGATGAGAGGGCTTCCAGGTTTATATATGCTGTCCTTTACTTAGCAACTTTGGAAAATCCGGTCGCTTATTTTAGAGTGTGAGGTGTGGAAAATCTCCAGATATTAAAAATAAGCACAAAGACATAGCTACCCCAGCCACTTAAAAAAGCTACGTGATTAGTAGGAGTCTGACCCAATCTAACCCAACTGCCCTTCACACCCATATATGAATGTTTGGTTTTAACCTGTTCTGCGCTCACACGTGCTGTGGGATGGGGTTGTGTGAAGTCTGCCTCCCGCCACCCTCTGTAGCGCACATCATTTCCTGCAGTGCCAGATTCACACCGCTGGGAACATCAATTCTTCCATTTATTCCTTGTCCAGATAATGGACGTGGGCAGCTGCAGTAGCATGAACCTCCCCAGGACGCAGGGCTAACACACTGCGAGTTAGCGTGACCTGCAGGGACCACATCAATCACACGTCACCATTTCCATATGCTGGAGCTGTCGAGTGTAATGTGGATCTCTGCCCACTAGGAAGCACATGGAATAAATCCATTTTGCACGGTCCACTGAGCATCATCAGATGGCACCATTACCACTGTGCTAGCGTGAATTTCAACCAGCCGTGTCAGGGTGAAAAATGTTGCCACAGTCTTAACAAATCAGGGAGACAGGTTTGTCAAAGCTGCAGGACTCCAAATTGGGTAACGATCCCTTTCCAGGCAAGACTGTGAAGTACCTTCCTGCCTCCCTCTCCACCCTTCCCGGGCTTGCCAGTTTTCTCCATGAGTGTGGTTATGCTATTCAGTTCTACCCTACTTGAGAATATCTGTCATGGGCACCCACAAAAACGTAAGACAAGGACTTGGGGAAACGAAAGAGCTGAAATGATTAGGTGTCCACTTGGCCCTAGAGCTCCATTGCATGTTGGGCAGATGCGAATGCCACGAAATGTGCTTGGTCTGAATCGTGTCAGTCATTCATGCCCCTTTACAAGCAGTGCAAAAGCTCACCCATGGAGCAGGACCCGTTCCTCTTACCCAGCTAGATGCTCTACTGAGGTCACTATCGTCAGTTCTGAACCAGAACAGCCCAGAGCTCAACAAAGTTCATCTCATCTTGTCCCCAGCAGCCTCCTGTTACTTCATAGAGTATCCAGAAGATGAAAACACTGTCTGGATAACATAGTGAGAGCCACTTTCCACTGACTGATGCTAAAATTATCTATTTTTAATTTTTACATCTGATATAAATATCTCTGCCAAATAAACCATCGCCTGGGATAGTGCTTCCGAGTTCCCAGCCAGCCACAGCCAATACACTCTTAGCAGAACACCTATGCAAAGAAAAACACCCCATTTTCTGTATGCTGAGGCACAACCAGGAGAGCAGATCATGCTATATTCACAGAGCATCACTCTTGGAAATGAAAGACAGAAGTTATCTTCACATTTTTGGCAGGACTTACTCTGAGGTCAAGGTCAAAACAGATATCCTGGTGTCCATATGGCTAATATTTCATGCCAAGACAAGTTGCTGCCACAGAACAAATTCAAAGAGGAAAGGATGACAATTTATGTTGGATTTGGTATGTGGAGATAATGTTTCAGGAAACTTCAGGCCTGCTGTTCTGAGCACACAAGAAGTGCATAGGCAGATCTTATGAGATACTAGATCATAATGATTGTAAAGCCTGCTACATTTTTTTTTAAATGTTCTTTGTGTAACTACATTTTTTCCCACCTCATGCACATCTCTGTTGGGCTAATGGCTTTCTCTAGGATTATTCCTTAAGGAATAAGGAAGTTGTCAGCTTTTCCACATGTTGTGCCCTGGGGTTAGAAACCCCGATCTTTGGCTAAAACCTACCTAATATCCATCTCCACCTCTTGAAACACTGATAAATCGGAAGCCCCCTTTTTTTTCACTAGTTGAATTGACCACAGTAGTTCCTCCAGGGATGACCAGAGCTAGTCTGTCCCCCTAATGCCTGAAAAAAATATTCAGATTGTAAAAATAGCCAGTGCTGTATATTTTGGGAGAACCAGCTGATATTAAGGACTTCACGGTGGGCTTTGCTGGCCCTTTTCAGTAGAATTGATTGCTTTAAAGTTGATCCAACAGGCAACAGGAAAGCAGAAATAAAGCTGGAATCGGTATTATCAGATGCTCTGCATCCTCACCTAAGTGTGCTCTGGCTGGATTTGCAGTGACCTGATTGTCCAGAGCTCCCGCTTACTTCCCTGTCACTTGAGGATCTGCAATGTCTTATAAAGCAGGACTCTTACCAAGGGCCCTGATATTAGAGGGCCCTGTTTGGCAACTTTGGATAAGCCTGCTATTGTGAATTTCTATGCTAAGGCACGGGAAGCATTTGTCATAGAAATGGACTTGGCCAGCCCCTTCAGATTTCTTCCCTTTTCAGCTTCTGTCTCTGCTTCCCAAATGCACCCGGACTTGAGTAAAGGGCCACGGTGGGTACAACACCAGTTGTCTCCGGGTGTCTCAGTTTAGCCTCCATCAGATTACCACTGAAAGGAAACTTTCTGCTTGCTATCAAGTTGTCATGGCCAAAGTTCTGATATCCCATGGAGGGTGGTACACAGGAGATGCTCTTGGTCCACTCCAAGTGCAGTCCTGCTGGTCTTGGCCAAATTCTTTCAGTTTTGGCTGCCTACGACTCTTAAGACTAATCTTACTGAGAGCCTGAGCCCTCTGGGGTAAGGACTAGTGGTCCTTACTATCTGCTCAAAGCAAGTCATAATAATTGTATTTCCAAAGGTCAATTCACAGTTACGTTTTTTTCATAAGGGGCCGTTTTTAAGATTTAGGAGCTCATGCTCAGCAGGGATGAAACTGGTTTGGCTTTCAAATGTTGTGTGTCAAATTCCCACTTCTGGAGTCTAATTTTATGCCTACACTAAAGCCATTCAACCCTAAAGAGAAGGCTGAGTTGACCTGACATCTCTGTGGAGTGAACTGTGATGTCATCCTGGGGTCTTGCACAGTGCACCAGGAAGGCAATATTAAGTACAAAATGAACTAACTCAGGGATGAAGAACAGCAAAGTGGACACAGAGGGTGCTGGTGTGCGTTTAGCCATAAAAACTCCATCCTGACAACATGGTGCAATTGTTCAAATCTCAACAGGAACCCTCTGCAGTGCTTCTTCCCATTGCACACTCACACGAGGAGTCCAGAAATGTTGTGCACAGTTCTACAAGTGAAGGAAATGAAGGCAATGTTTTAAAAGAGTCTGGTTGATGCCTCCAGCAAGTCTCTGAAAAGCCAGGGGTTGTGAATATTTTGCTTTCCCAGACTAGGAAAACTGCAGAATCCTATGATTTGGGAACTTCCTCGTGACTCTTTTATTGGCACGCAGGAGGCAGAACCACCTCCCTCCAAACCAGAAACAACCAAGCGATTCAGGACCCAGCAGCTGTTTCGTCTCAGGACCTTGGGAGCCCCTGCTTAGCAGCCAGGGTCCTGGCATAGGGTAACATGAAAGGGCTTCAGGTAGGAGTTAATTCCGCCTGGTGCTGCACGGGACACTTCATGGGCACATCGAGAACAGCTTTTGTGCCTGACATGGCAGAGTGGGCATGTGGCTTTTGAGTCAGCACCTCCTTTAAAAAACACAAACTTCACAGAACTTCTGATCTAAAGCCCGTGGAAAGGTTCCCAATGACTTTAGCGGGCTTTGGACCAAGTCCTAATTGCCAAATATCCAGTGGAAACTTTTTCTATAGCGAATGACTACGCACAGCGAGCTCAGTCTGGCGTTTGACCCCTTCTGGCCTCTGCTGCCTCGGACCTTGCAGCAAGACAAACAGAACCACCCCGAACAGCGCTTGGCAAACATTTTTGCTGTAGGAAGTCAGGCAGAGATTTTTGTACAGATACCTACTGCTGGACTTGTTATTTCAGGCTGCTGTGGGCAAGGGAAGCAGGGGGAGCCATCCAACAAAGGACCTATTATCTACAGACCCATGGCTGGGGTGCACGTGAGCACTGTAGGGATGCTGAAGCATCTCCATGCTTCTAACGGTCTTGATTTACTAACAGCAAGAGAAGGTTGTGCAAAACCTGTTCAAAGCCACAGCAATGTTATTGTCATAGTGAAATCTTTCTTCACAGCACCATTAACTTCTCGCACATCTCTTGGCAAACCCAAAATGTTACCAGGAGCAAAACGGATCTTTAATAGCCAGAAACTGTGCAGAAAGTATGTGTTGCTGGTTTTGTTATGGTCATCTGCTTTGTAATCTGTCAAAGCAATATGACTTTTACTCCCAGTAAAGCAGTCTTTGTACAAACAAAGAGTTAAAGCAAATTTCATCTCCACGATGAAGAACCGAGGGAAGAAAAAAGTAGGTTACTCTGCCTAGAAATTTTCTCTTCCTGTTTCTGGCTGTCATGCCAGAACTCCCAGGTGCTAGCTTACAAGTTACTGTCTGTTTTCCCCTGTAAGTATTAGACAAGGTGATCAACCTCGGCTTCAAAACACAATGTATTTGGTAAAAAGTAGGGAATGAGACACACAGGGTAGCAGCTCTATTTGCAGCAATGTAAAAGCACTGACAGAAGCTCTGGAAATCACATGCACAAACACAAATGAGGCAGTACTTACTGAGGGTCCCTGTGCAACAACAGTAAGGGTAGCTACAGTTTTCACATGGCCAGAACGTCCTGGTCCTTTACCAATACAAAACCACTACAGAACACCATTATTCCCTCTAAGATGCACACCCCTCACAGGCTTTTGAGAGATTGAGTCTGCAAAGTTAAAATTCATTTCTGGTCCTCCAGTGCTTCAAACAATGGGTGATGCAAATAGGACAGTGCCGTGTAGTTACAGAGCAGGCAGCTCCCAATCCATTCTCGCGCTGCACAGCAGACTCACAGATACTGTGAGAATAGGTGCTTTAAAAATGCTTCAGATCCCCTATTCAGCTAAACATATACAGACATCCGAGCCGTGGAACCTTGTGAAAGGGCTCGCTGACAATCTAGGACAACAGTAATTACTGAGAGGAGGGTAATACAAAGAAAGAGCCTGACTCTAGCTGCTCGCTCAAGGTAAAGACTTACCTGAAAATATCATTTGGACTTGTCAGCAGACATCCTCACCTGCTCACATCACACAGATTTGGAAGCTTCATCCCTCAGTAGAAAAAGGGGAAAAAAATAGCAACGTCTTCTCCCCAGCAAGGCTGCTGCACGCAGGAGTTGCTGTTATTGTTGGAACTGGTTTGGAGGAATGAGGACAGAGACAGCCCAGGCAGGCGTGTCTTGCGGGGCTGTGCAGCGAGAGGGCTTGCTCCTTTATGGAGTACCTTTGCAACTGCAAAGCAAGATTACTTATAGAGCCAGTCCCCCTCGCTGCCAGCAGATCGAAGGGCTGCTTGGTATTCCAGCTTGGTTTCCCATCAAGTCCAGATACAGTTTGTCTGACATGGGTCTATTCAGATGCCAGAGGATTGCTGGCAGTTCTCGTTTTCTGGGAACAAAACAGCAACAAGCACCCCAGCTGCACGTCCTTGGGAGGCTGTTCAGTCCCTATTTCAAGGCAAAGTGCCCTCCTTCCAGCACAGCGTTTAGCTTTTTGTGTGTGGATGGGTTTTACAGAACTCCCTCCTGCTTCTTTACCTCCACCAGGATTTCCACTTCATTCAATTATCTCTAATGATATTAATATTCCTGTCAGAGGAAAATATGGAGAATGAAATAGCGATCCTCTTCTTTCCTTCTCCTTCCTTGGCATCAAAATGCATATTCTGCATTTTATTTCTTCACTCCTCAGGGATGAACAGGCAATTTCTAGTTTGTAACCATAAAAAAGTCCACAGATCCTGTGATTCCTAAAACCATAATCCTGCCTGCCCCCCTCTTCCTTTTCTTCCTTTATTCTGCTTCTCTCTTTCCCTCCAGCACAGCTGGGTGTCTGGAAGAACGGTGCCTGGAGAGCACAAAAATGTGCCCTGTGCAGCCACCTACCAATCCCTCAAATGCCAGGGGCAGATGTTAAGAGTGCAACAGGTTGGGGGAATCTTGGGAGCGGCATAGGAATCCCCCAGGAGTCAGAATCAGTCTTTGATTTGGAGCCTCTGTCATGTCCAGGAGTGCTGCAACAGCCCATGTGGTTTGATTATGAGTTTCTCCCAAAATTCATTCCTAATACTTTGCTAGAGAGAAAAGCCTCTTCCTCCTTCTATCCTACCAGGTACAAAGGTTCTCCTTTCTCAGGTCTTGGATACAAGCATGTTGCAGCCTGACTTCCATTTTGATGCCACGGCCAAATCAGAAAGGAACGATGCTGTGATGATAGGTGTGAAATTTGACAGCACTAGCAGCTACAGGGTCTCTGACAGGGACCCCAGTGCTGATTTTTGGGGACTGAAGCTCCTATCAGAAGGCCAGGCAGGTGCATATGTTGTATCACAAGTATATTTTACCTGTAGTTACACAAACTGTTTTCACGGTCACAATCACATCTGGGGGGATGTGGAAAGACAGACCACAAATAGTATCCTTAGATCTGCTTTGCAAGCCTGTGCTCTCGTGCTGATGCTCCTTTCCTCCCTGCCCTTTCACCCTTACTGGTTCTAGTCTGAAGGTATTCCTAAATAAAGGTATTGAGTGCATTGTAACACCACCACCCAAGTCCCCCCAACCCCTCTCCCTTCTAGATCCTCACAACTATCAGCTTGTTTGCCAGTTTCCAGAACTCAGGGCTGATTAAGAGCTTGCTGCTGAAGCGATGATTTAGCAGGAACCCGCAGCTGGTGTAACTAGAGAACCATGCCACGTATTTTAACCTTTGCTGGAGGATCTGCCACATCTGTAAGTAGTAACTCATCACAGATTTCTATCCCCTGTGCTGGCATGGATGGAAACATATGGCTCAAAATTGCAGAGACCGTAGTTAGGAATTTCAGCCTTCGTAAGGACAGAGGCTCTGTGCCTTCCCTTGTCCAAAACCACATGGAACAAACCAAAATCAATTTTAAAAGCATATGAGCATTCCTTGGTCTGACAGCTCCTCCCTCACACAAAGCTTGTCCAGCCCCAGCTTTGCGAATGCACATCCCCTCCTTTCCAGCCTTTACTTGGCAGCAGTTTTTGTTGGCAGGATGCTGTTGCCAAGGGAGACAGAAAGGATGTGCAGCTGGCTTTTCTTTCACCTGCACTTAGTGCTGCTGATCCTATTTATGTTACTGCAGAACCTTTGGCTTCTAAGAGACCTACCATCAATGTCACCGGACCTTTTGAAGAGTTTTGACAATGACACGAATAGCTGTGGCCTCTGATGGAAAGCTTAAAATAGGATCTTGCCAAAGAGAGGATGTAGTTGGTGTTACAGATGCTGACTCAAGCAAGGGTTATCCATTTCACAAGCAGCATTAAGAAGGGGGAAAGGAGGATTCAAACTCATCTTAAAAAGTTTTCTGACAACCTCCCAAAGAAGTGAGTAACTTCAGAAATGTAGAGAGTTACATGCCTAGTCTAAGGTAACCGTGGCTCTGCTGCAGAATTCACCTCATCCCCAGGTTGACTGGTACCCCGGAGAGGCTCCTCTCTTGCCATTAGCAAAAGAGGTCACATAGAGGACACTGAGCTTCAACTAGACATCTAGCTTTCAGGAGATGAAAATTAGGTGAGATGAATCCCACCTTGAGGATTTGTTTAGTACAATAAATAAAAGTGATGTTTGGAAAGGTGAAATGTAGTCTCTGTATTGCAATACTTTCCAGGAGAGGAATTCCACTGCTTTGCCCATTCAGAACATGTTTCTACTGAACAACAGACAACAAGCCTTAGAAAGCAACACTTCATTGGCATAAGAGTGGACTAGAGCAGGGCCTGGCATCCTGTCCACAGTAATACATTAGGAAGCATTTTTCTTTCCCGTATTAGAGGGTAAGTGAGCAAGCACTAGTCTGTCTGAAGCTAGGAGCTGCTGCCTCTCAGAGAAACAGCATGGTCCCAATGAGCTGCACCTGACCCCCCTGCAAGGCACCTGTCTGGCACCTGCTGAAATGGAAAGCATCAGATAGTATGGGGAAGTGGGAGCCACTTCATGGAGAAGCCTTTTTGCAAAAAATCACAGCTCCTAGATCTGCTGCACTCCTTTCAAAAGCCTCCTACTTGCAGCTGGAGGTAACCAAGTCAGAGGCTTTTGATTCCAGCACCAGATGATAGGTCTTTTTCAAACCTAATTTCTTCAGGCTTCCAGCTCTTAGGAATTTACACTGACCTACCTATCAATCGAGGATGCTTACTCAAGACTTAGGATTCTCTTTACAGCACAGTAATTTTTAGCTTGCCTTTTCTAACAAAACATTTACAGGAACAGGCTGTCTCTCCCTCTGCCTGTCTTTCCCAGCAGCTTCTGATCCATGGCTGACTTCACATATTGTAACACACAGTATGACAACTGGCAAGGAGGCAGAGCAGAGTGCTGTGCTCACGGATCCCTCTGCTTTGACGATGCAGACCTTTTTTTCCTCTCCCTACTTGCAAAGTCTGTGCTCCCATTCTCCAGCTGCAGCTACAGAAGTGTTGATATTGCAGCCAGAAGGGATGCTATAGTTATGCACAGGCTGACTAACTTCTACAAACCCTGAAGGTATTTCAGTCATTTCGGCTGCTCGCTGAAAGTAATTTGGATGATTTATTACTTATGCCCCCTTCACGCACATTATTACCTCCAAGTGCCTGGTTATCCTTGTGCTTGATCTCAAATGAGATCTTGTAATAAGGAGCTTGCACTGATTTGTTATGTGAGCAAGTAACATGCTATAGGAACTATTGTATTTACCTGCAGGAAAGCTTTACTTTGATTTTTGAACCATTTTCCAGTTTAAGGAAAAGGGATGCTGTGCCTCAGAGTGAGTTAAGGACTTGTTAAGGGGCTTGTGCAGTCATACACTGTCTCAGTTTATCATTGGGCAACTGAGAACCAAATCAGGTCACGATCAAAGGAGTCAGCATTATGGGGGGCTGACTACTGGTTTGAGGGAAGAAAGGGTCAGTGGGGGGTGGGAATTATTGAGTGGGAATAATTCCCCAGGGACTTGGGCTATAAAAGGTAGTGAGAGTTTCCATGTCCTGTGAGCACAGCCTGAGGATGTCAGGTTACACATAAATCAGCTGCAACGTACTGCTCTTATTATCTGCTGGATTATATAGGGCTTGCATAGCCTCCAGAGTGGATGTTAAGGTTGCTAGGGAAAGAAGGCAGCAATTTTAATTTCTGTTCGTCCTTCTTACATCCAGCAAGAGCTTTCTCTTGGCTTTTGGAACTAAAGGTTGTATTGCCTCTTAGCTGTTTCAAGTTCAGATGAGGCTGGTTTCAGAATAACCTGGATATCCACCATGGCCCAGCTCCACCGAGCCCCACGCGTGTGGTCAGTGACCTGCTCTTCAAGGTCTGCTCGTGGCCCAGGAGGGGGTCAGCAAAGCCCCTTCACAGCCTGTGCTTCATGGAGGTGCATGCCTGAAACTCAACGAATGCCAGGGATGTGTGTTCCATTAGGATGTACAAAGATAAAAGGGAAAGATCAAATTCCCGTCTTGAAAATATCAGCTGCTCACTGAAGAGTTGAAGAAAGGGTGTTTTTGCTCCGTTTGGTGAATTGCAAGATTACACAGGTATTTAGCTATGGATTTTTTTGCCATCCTTTGAAGCTGAGTATTGGTCTGGAAGGAAAGATGGTCCAACCTGGTGTAGTAAATTGTACGTTCTTATAAGTAAGGTCACAGCAACAGCCGGATATAATTTCTGCTAATGACAGCAGGACTCTGCGGCTTGTATTTCACTCAGTGTTATTGCTCCTGAATTAGATTCAAGAGGGGGAGATATGCAATATCATACACAAAGAACATAAGGGTGAGATGGCATGGTGATGTGGCGTACTTGATTAGTCAGGGGATCAGGAATTCAAGTGGAAATACATATGAAGTTAGGAAGAGGCTCTCACTTTATAAAAATATGCTTCATCAACTCTGCAGTTCATTTCTGCACTTCATACTTCCTATTCAGCATGAATGCAGTTACACAACAACGTTTCACCTTTCTGAGTGGATGGTCTCTTTCTGCATGCACATTTTCCAGTGTTTTAAAAAATATTCTTCTATCAATAGGCATGTGCTACTTCCAAATGGGATTTTGAACATGGCAACACATGGTATATCTAAAATGTCATTTATTTAAAAGGTTTAAGCAAAGATAGTGGACTCAGGTCATGAGAGCTTCATCCTCCCTTAAACACGACAGGCTGGCACTGTGATACGCAGTGTCTTTGCACCACTGACATAGATTCACTGTTTGGAACAACAGTAACAACCATAAGCCCTCTCACAGCATTATTCACACAGTACATTACAGGTAAGATGTTTTATTTGTCTGTTCTTTCTGGTTAAACCTGCCTCTCTTAATATTCAGGAGTGAATCTGCTTTGCCCATTCCTGAAATGTCATCACCTCCACACTTAATTTTGTTTTGGAAGCAAATTGATCTGACAACCCTAACAACTTCTGACTGTTCACAGAACAGCCCTTGTGAGGAGATTAAACATACTAGCTTACCCATGCTGCCCTGTCAGCATGCAGCCCTTCGAGACCTTCTCTTCGTGTGAAAGTGAGCTCAGCCTCAGTGTTCGTTCATCCTTGACTTCTGTTTCGTTAATACCGGTCATGTTGTTGGTGATATGACGTGGACGTCTTATCTCTCTCCTTCCCCCTCTAGCAACAACACCGGGAGCCTAATGTGCCTGCAGTCAGGCTATTACACAGTTCCCAAAGAGCAGTACTTATTCTTCCTCTGCTGATGACGAGTGCAGGAGTCAGCAGTCAAACCAGAGCGCTCCCCTTCTCCCTCTCCCCTGCACCACCTCCCTTCCAGGAGCACGGCATCCATGCCAGCAGATGGCTGCCGAGAGCGCCACGTGCTCAGACACCTCTGCCCCTACACTAAACCTGCAGCCTGGGTGACCCGTGCTGAGAAAACATCACAGGAACAAAGCCCTGAGGTGCTTGTCCTAACGTTTTGCCATGCAACGTGTCTCTCGCCCTGGGATCTGACCGCTCTGCTCTGCAAGACTATTGATTTTACCTTCTCCGCCCCCCCCCGCCCCCCGCCCCCTATGGAAGTGCAGAAATGCCAGCCATGAAACTGGAACGTTCGATTTTTGGGAGTTTCCAAGCCACCTCAGTGAGACCACCTGGGCTTGCCCCACTGCCCTTAACACACGTGATTGCCTGGGTCCTGGGGAGGGCTGGAGATTTCCTGAGGCTTCGGCAACAAACGTCAAACACAGCTATGGGCTGTTTCCTCAGAAACAACAAGAGTGCAAGTGTACCCAGTGGTGTATTTGGAAAGATAAATTAATCTCTGAAATAGCTAATAACATCTTTTTACTGTTTACACTGCTCTGATCCAGGCTTGCCTTGGTCTGGGCTTAATTTATTAATATACAAAATGTAACCTTCAAACTAGGGAGCAGCAGAGCTAATGACCATTAAAGAATTTTCTGTTAAGCACTCTGAATGAGCTACAATTAAACGTCACTCCGGGTCCTCGGCAGACAGACGCTGGAAGAGCTGCGCAGCAGTCAGACGCTGCATTCCCATGAAACGCAATGATAACACTGACATAAGTGTTTTGTTGTCACACTTCTGCCTTATTACATTTTCCCTTTCCTCCTTCTCTCTTTTTAAGCATTCTCAGCTGTCATTGTACCCGAGCAGTAGAATTATTCCCACAGTAAAGTGCAGTATCGGAAGGCCATTCCTTTTGCAGACAGAGCACTAAGTGCGGCCTACCAGCTCTAAAGCTGCAGGGGAACACAGACTTTGCATTAACTACTGTGACCAAGAGAATATATGAGCAATGGCTTTAGTAAAGGTCAGGGCACCAAGAGGAAGGAATATCAAGGAGCATTAGACAAAGGACATAATTTTAAGGTAAAGTGCTGAGTTTCATCCCCATTCAATATGAGTTGAAAGGACTGGATGGAAATAAATAACAAAAGCCTTGCTTGAGGGACCAATTCCATGGCTATTGATAGCATGTCAGGAAAAGTCCGCTGGGGCATATGGTGGCTTCTGCTGCATGGGTGTAAATCCAGGAAAGATCCTCTGCAATTAGTAAGATTATTCAGTGCACAAATGACTCTGAGAGGAGAACACAGGAAACATTAAAAGAACCAGTGGAAGTAAAACATAGTTGCACACTGAAGACCCATGACCAAATGAGAAGAAATGATCTGGAGATTAATCACAGAATCACAGAATGTGTTAGGTTGGAAGGGACCTTTAAAGACCATCTAGTCCAACCCCTCTGCAGTAAGCAGGGACACCTTTAACTAGGTCTGACTGCTTAGAGCTTCATCAAGCCTGACCTTGAATGTCTCCACAGACGGGGCCTCTACCACCTCTGTGGGCAACCTGTTCCAGTAATAGCAATTAAGAACTGGAAGGAGTAGTCAAAGGAGTGTAAAGATCTTTTGTTCTCTTCAAATCTGGGTGCTGGGTGTGCTATCTGAATCTATCACGACAGCTCAGCACCACTGTTTGGTGCTTACTTCTCTTTACCTGGTTTGCTGGAAATTAGCATTTCAGTCAGATAGGAGAAAAATAAAACTCAAGTACTTGAATACCAAAGATGTAGAGAACAGCTGCTTGGCCCCAGACTATTCCCCAACAGTAACTCGTATCTGGTAGCTAAAACAAAGTTATCTGGCGTGAACCAAGGTCAGTGGCTGAACTGCCTAAGATAACAAGCAACCTGCCTCGGGTTGTATTTTGATGCAGTCACAGTCTTACTTCTTGTTATGGGCACTGGCTCAGGAAGGCACTGAAGCCAGAACAGCTTCCATCTGACGTCAGTGGCATCACCCACATGCCAGGAGCACCACACATGACCAGCACTTCACTGAACCAGGACTGGGGTGGGAGCAGGCAACTAAAGCAGAGGTTGCAGGAAAACAACCTGCAGCCTGTACCCCTGCTGTTACGGGCCTAAACCACAGAAGATTTCTGAGGAGATGTATAGCAGGCAGCTCTTTGCACAGATTTGTTACTTGCCCCTTCCACTGTGCTTATTTAGTGTATATTTATTCAAAAGTGTCCCTGCTGGGAGCTGCTCTTGCCTGCTCATTCACTGTCAATTACATTGTCAGAAACACAGAAGCACTGACAGCCATGTTTCTATTGCATCACAACTATTTCCTTAAGATGAACTTGGGTCAAAGATATTTATTAGGAGAGAAATAAAACAAAAAGAGGAAAAAAAAAGACACAGCAACAGCCTGTAACAATTTGTTTGCCAAGGTGGTGCGATTCGAGCTTGCAAATTACATGCAGGCACTTTGTACTTGTTATGGCAATACAAAGCATCTCTCACTCGGTGCTCCATGTCAAGTCCTGCCTCTGTCTAAATTAATGCTCCCAATTAGTCCTGTTTTACTGCGCATCCATCACGGGAGATTCACTGTTAGGCCTTTGAACAATACAAATCCATATACTGGTAATTATGACAAAATACATTTAGCAAGATACAAATGTTTCATATTTATCAGCAGTGCCTTGGGCGCCTTGTTTTTTTTTTTCTGACACACTTTTAATTTCTACAGCCAGATTCATCTTTGAATCTAATAACTAACTGGATTCAAAGGCTGTGTAACTCTTCACACTGGGCTCAGGCTTGGCTACTTCACTTTTCCAGCATGTGTCTTGAAAAATCTTCTACTTAACATGCATGTGTCCAAGGCAGTAACTGATCTTCCAAGCTACGTGGCACACGCCATGCAGGGGGAAAAAACCAGTCCAGACTTATTCCTTGAAATTACATCATATTACCTAACTTATCCAGTGATATTTCCAAACTCTCTCTTCTTTTTAATATTTAAAATCATTGGCACATGTTAAAAACGTATGTGGAATAGCTCAGGAAGGACTGAAAAGATGGTAAAAGGCATGAATGTACTTAATGTGCTGACCAAAATTATCATTCCCTAAGAAGCCCGTGGTTTTAAGAGACACATAACTGTCATGGTAATTATTTAACTGGGCTAAAACTTTTCAGGTTTGGAGTCAGTCCAGATGTGATTTTTTCCAGAAGACAGAAGGAATGGGAGCTATGTAAGGCTCAGCTCTGTCCTGAAACGAAGTGCTCATTGCCTGCTCACTCATTAGGGCCTCAGGAGCAGCTGGACACAAACACCCTTAAGCTGCTGGAGCACCCACTGTTGGCAAAGCATGAGTAGAAAGTGGGTATGACAACAAAAATCCTTTTATTATAAAAATTATCCCAGAAAACAAAAGAAATATATTTATTTTTTTTAAATGAAAGACTTATGTGGAATTGTCAGAAAGCAAAACAAGTGACACTACACTTTGATCGGGGCAGGTGACATTCATTGATTCTTTATTGCCTGGTCACCTACCAGGGTTATCTCTGGAGACACAGGGAGAGCACGGTCTCCCTCAGCAAGACCCCTCTGAGGTAAGAGGCTATCCACATAGCACTGAGTTATCTTACCTGCTCTTGCTGTCTATATAGACCTTGATGTGAGTCTGGAACAGGGACAGGGATGGAATGGAACCGGTGAAGCTGGAAAGCTCTGCCTCTTGACTTCTGGAAGGGCTGCAAGAGGCCAGCCCAAGGGCAGGCTGAGTCACTGTGCAGAGAGCCGCTCTGCTTCATTGCTGCTTGGAAGGGGAACAGTTTAAACCTTGCTCCCTTTGTGGCTCTGGAGCAACAGCAGTCTAGTGAGAAAGAGAAGACATCACAAGCTCTGGGGCCAGGTATTGGGGTTGTGCTGGGTCTGGCTAGGATACAGTTAATTTTGCACAGACCATAACTTTTTCCTACTTGCTGCCATGCAGCCTGTATTTGGACAGGGGAGAAAAATCACAGGGAAATCATAGCAGGGATGAAAACAGCAGGTCACTGTAGAAATTATCCTTTAAAATCCTTTAAGGTTTAATAAAGATTGAGATCTTTTTCTGCTTGTCCAGTCTGATTCCATAGAGGCTTTTTAACTCTACAGGGTGTTAACTTTTCCAGAAAAGACAGCAGTAAAGAGCTAGCGGATCACAGCTTTCAGGATGGATGGATGAATGGATGGATGGATGGATGGATGAGTGAAGTTAATTTGGGTTTTCCTATACTGTGATTTGTAGGATGAGCAGGCCCCACCTAGCCCTTCATTTTCAATTCCTATCCCAGTCAACACACGCTTGACCATCTCGTAGGAACTTTAGAGCAATGCCCAGACCCTCAGCTCATGTAATTTGCCTGTCCCTACGGAAACCCCAAAAGTACTGCCAACTCAGAGCCCTCCTGAGGCCGGGTCTGTACCTGGGAATCTGTGAGGCCAAGCATCCTCTATTTTCTACAACACACTTAAGGCCATCAGTGGAGAGCAACCCTTCCAAAGCTCCAGCCTTAATCACAGTGGCACAGTTCATTAACAGGATCATGTCAATGGGTGCTTCTCCCTACACTGCCCTCCTGAGACAGTGCTGTAGAGCTTTAAACTAGCCTTAAACAAAGACACTGATTGCGAGGGGGAGGATGATAGGGAGGACAGAAAGGGAAGGAACAGAGTAATATTTTTAGATGGTAGGACAAAATAGCCGATTGTAATCTCTGTTTAAAAATACCTGAACTGCCCATTCATTCATTCATTCATTCATTCACAGGCATGAAGATGATCAAACTCACCCTCCCCAGAATAAGCGTTGCTGATGGCAGTTATGCAAATGCACTCCTCACAGACGCCCGGCGGTGTGCATTTACATGTCTCTTCGTGATGTGAGTATGATTATGCTGGAGAGCCTTCTACTCCAAAGATTTCATCTTTGGACTGACAAGCTCTCCCTTCTGTGTACCCACAGGCACCGGCACACTTATAGCAGCAGTTGTGAGGGATTAAGGCTAGGTATATCAGTGTTGTTTCTAATTAATGTATACATATATATTGCATCTTTGGTGTTTGTTTGTCATTTTTATTGACAGGTTCGGAAAAAATGCAGTCTTTTATAGTTTAGGTCTAGGCTCCTGTTCTGGTACACAGGAAGGACTTTAATTAGTTGGAAGTTAGAAAAAACTAGTGACACGGGCTGCCCAAGAAAGGCGGGGCCGTGGATCAGATGGGGCATGCCAAAGTGGTCTGAAGTGTCCACGCAGAATGGTCTCCACTGGGACAGGAGATACAAATCCAGACTTGTAAGGCTCCCTGTTAGTCTCCACTACAAGCCCTGAGCAAAATCATCTCATATGGAGGCATCATCTCAACATATGGCAAAATATCCTACCATGTGTGCACAGCATACTGCTTATGAAGATAAAATCCATATAAAATGATGCCTGATCATGCAAAGTGAAGCCACAATCGCATTTACTTAACTCTGAATGTGTGTAACAATCACTGAAGCTCAGCTCAGCCATAAGGATTGAGTGCTCTGACTCCAATTCACAGGAGATAAAAATCATCCTGAACTGGGTGGATGAGAACCCTGGTTGACACATTGACTTCAGCTAGTCCTGGAGGGCCTTGCTGAGGCATGTGGCTGTCAGACCATGCAGAGAATTGCATCAAGAGATGTCAGGAGATGGCTGGGCTATTTGGGGAGGCTTCTTGTGATATTTAAAGGGTAGGAAGACTCAATTTCATAACTGCTGTTCATCTGCAGTTTGCTTGATGCAGGACGTGACAATCCGGTAACAGGCAGGGACTGGAAAAATCCTCTTCCTGTAAATACACTATGGGTTTAAGGGGTTTTAATGTGGCTGCTTCTTTAACCACTTACAGCTTACAGTGATTTTTCTTGGGTCAAACAACTTATTTGAAGATGAAGGGGCAGATTTAGTGGAATTTTATGTGGAATTTCACACAAGGGTTCAGCTTGACAGAAACAACAAAGTTCACCCACTGAAAAGCCCCAAACCCTTGCTCAGACTCACTCAATGGATTTACGTGTCCGATCCCACAACATTTTGATGAGAAGCAATCTATACTTGTGTTGTGGCTTTCTAAAAGATGAACGTTTGCCCCTCCTGTCACCAACAGGTCAAGTCAAGGCCCAAAACTGACATGTTAATGGAAGCATTGACTCTTTAACTGACACTCCCCGGAATGGGGAAGATTTTAAAGAGACCCCTGTGGATAGCAGGCTCAGAGGGAAAGGCTGTAAGGAGGGAAAGGAAGAAGGAAAGACAAAGGAGGTGCTGTAAAACAGCAAGTAGGGAGAAAGACAGGGGAAGGAAACTGAGGAACAGAGAATAATAGGAATGGAAAACGCATACTTTCTTAATGAGCGATACTGGATGCAAGAAATACATCCAGAATAAATAATGTTTTCTGCAAAGGTTAGTTGCTATACGTGGCCAAATCCTGTTTCTGATCATCGTGGAAGCCTTCCATTGACATGGCTGAGGTATTTACTGTGTGCTGAATGCACATTATTTACACTTCATCCCATGGATTGGTATCAGAGCCAGAACTGGGCCTTTCAGAATCAATCTGACATTCCTCCTTTTGACCTCAGTTTAACATTCTAGGAAAAAACCAAATTTCTTCATGAATATGTACAAAATGTGCCAAGATGAGTTCTGCCCTTGGACTGGCATTTCAGCGTACTGCTGTATTTCAAAGCAAAATTTGGCCTTCGACTCTAATTGCTCCCAACTCCAGAAATATTGAATTGATTTTCCTCAGACATGAACTGTTTTCTCCTTCATCACCGAGGTCTATAAAACAAGCTGAGTTCAAATTTCCTAGCGTCAGCTGTTCTTGAGTTATGAGGTCAGAGAAGCTGCAACCGTAACAAATAGGAATAGCTGGTTTCTCTTCACGCCCACATATCATAACAACAGCCTGGCTGATTTTGCTGAGAGTTCTTGAAATATTCACCTTAGGCTGAGGCCGAACCTGAAAACACACTGTCATACCACACCCCCATCCCCCCTCCCCCAGAACTTTCTCGGGAAATTTAGGAACAAGTGGAAAATGGGGCTAAGCCTGGAAACAGAAATCCATCTGAGGCTGTACCTGTGGTTTGCTTCCACAGGAGTAATTAGCAATTCCCATGCCTCCATCATTAGTTAACTTTGAAAGAGCCTACATGTTCCTGAGTTGGCCTGTGGCTTTCTTCTTTCCTAGAAGAGACATTTTCACTCTTAGCATCAGATAATCATAGGCTGGTTAGGGTAATGTTAATCTGTTTCTTATGTCTGGCAGACAGGATCCTTGCCATGATGACTGTTGGGAATGTCTGCAAGGCTTCACCCAGATCCTTGCTCACCGCCTGCTTTGGCAGAACCATCTTTCAAGTTCAGCCCAGACCACAGCCAGGACAGTGTGAGCAGGACTCAGTGCTGCTGCTTGCAAAGCCCATCCAAGGGATTTATCATCATCTGCTACATTTCTGACTTTCACATTGAGACAAGTTGGTGGGATGAGGGGCCCTCGCTACGTCAGGCACTGAAGGGACATTGTAGCTGTCCAACCTTCCTCGGACAAACACTTGTAATGGTGCTCGTCTTGTGCAATTTTGATAAGAACAAAGTAGATTTTTAAAAATTTGAGCCACTGGAAGCAAACTCAAATGCTTATAAAAGAGGGCTCAAGGAGGAATTTGAGTCTGGAGCTCAAAAAAAGCAACTTTTTTTGTTGCACATAAGATACACAGACCGACAAGAAAAGCTGGTTTAGTTCTAGTTGTCTCTTTTTTGCTAAAAACTATTTGCACTTGAAAACCTAAAGCAGCCAGACTGTGTGCACATCCTTAGCCAAAGGCAGTGGTTATGTAGCACCATGTAACCGCCGCGTCTCACATGTCATTCTCTGGGACTGGGAATCCCTAGCACAGCCTGCCGACACCGAGCACATCACATGGGGCCACCATGTGAAAACGTGTTATTACTCACTTGTCACGCTCGCAAAAGCTGCAACTGCTCACTGCTCCAGCGAGCCATGAATGAGTTGTTTTGCTCCTGATCAACCTCTCCTGCAAAATATAGAAGTACTGAGGCAGAAATTCCCATATTTAGATCAACAGAAAGAGGGGATGCTGAGATGCTGAAATGATGATCAAGGGCAAGCACTATGGGCAGAAGACAGCAGTTGCTCAAGGACCCAGGTGCCTGCTCTGCCATTTTTGCGCCACGCCTCTGAGCCACACAGTCCTCCCGTGTGCCACCAGGATTCCCCATCAGGTTCAATCTCATCCTGATGGTCTGATGATGATCATGATGTAACAAGATGCAAGGAGAAGCACGATCTGCCTTTGAGGCACCTGCAACGCACTGAAGTTGCGGGGGATACAGAAGGAGGGATGAGGGCAGATTTGGGCCCATTGTATTTTTTTCTGTTTGGAGGAATCGAGTGTAATAGTGAAGCTGCTCCTCTTTAGAAATGGGTTACAGAGTATGCATATTTATGGGGCTTTGCTCCCCTCCCCAAGGTGCACATGTGCAACTCCCTTGTAGCTAATGTGGCTGATGTGGGAATGCTGAGAGGTAGAGAGACAAATTAATAGGTGGTTTACAGCTCAGGCTTCCAGTGAACACACAGCATTCTTATTTAAAAATAAGCCAATAACAGTATTTATAAAGCATCTGCAACTCAGCGTTCAGGAAAATGGGGAATTTGGTTAGGAAAACATTTCAAACCCTGAGAAAAATGATACAGTGCAATAGTAGCTGCAATTTTTTAAAAAGCTGATACAGTCTTGCCCAGGGACTTAGGGGACAGGGGATGAGGAAGTCTTTTTTATGTATTTTTTTTTTTTTTAATTAAAGGAAGACCTTTTTTTAAGCAGGAAAAGAAGATGTGATAGGTTTTAAGGAGGAGCAGAAGAGACAGGCAGTCAGGAGGGCCACAGATACATCCCAGTAGGGAACTCACAAGGTTTTGTTTTACGGCATATGAAACAAGTTTCGTTTGGTGGGCAGATGAGACTATTTCTCCCTGCCTTTCTGATGGGCAGGTCATTTAGTATGGTCTCAACTGCCTGGAATGCACACATGGAGTAGCTCCATGTCCTGGCCAGGTGTCAGCAATCCTGGAGTGTGCTCTGGCTGTCCATATCTCAAGAGTACAGGAATGATGTCTTCACGACAGGGTGTACTGATGTATCGCTCTGGGTTAATTTGGTTTATGGATCCACTTCCTGAATGTGTAGTTAATGAGTCCAGAAGCTAAAAGTACCAAGCCTCCAGCATGCCCAGATGCATTCATAGACAAGTGGCTGTGCATTGATAGACAAGTGTGTCCAGGCTAGGCCTGCACATCATGTGGACATTTCTGGATTTTTTTTCTAAAGAAACCTCAGAGGCTGCATGCAAAGGAACATCAGGGACCACAAGGAAAGCCACACAAGCCACAAGCCCTGGTGCTGCCCTGCCTGCTCCTGCCTTTCCAGGAGTGGCAAACACCCTCCCTCCCCGCGCCCCCCGCCCCAACTGTCTCCTGAAGAAGCTGCAGAAGGGCTGTTTACAGCTCCTGGGAGCACAGGAAGGGAGGCTGTTGTATCCCCATGGTGCCCTTACCTCCTCCCACCCAAAGTGGGGCAGGACACAGCTGATCCAGTCTGCTTATGCCCCGCTCTGACCCTGCAACAAATGGGGCAGGTGATTATTATATAAATGGACTTACTACAGGATGCTGCAACCAGCTGGCTTCTTAAGGGTATAGTAACTTGTTTATCTATCTGCCTACCTACCTATTATGTATGCCACTTTATTTCTATCTATTTAGAGAAACAAACATAAACAGAATAATATATACATATATACCATTATAAGGTACTATGTTGATACAATAGTTCAAAACACTCAGTGCCAAATTTCACTGTTGCTTTGCACAACCAGATGTCCTCCAGACAATTCAATATATTTAGATTAAAATATTTGGCAGAGAGAGAAGTACACAGGCAACCTCCTTTTGCAGCTGTCCTCACATACAGGCATCACAGCAGCCAAAGACATGAGGTCTCAGCAGCATGGCAAACCAACCTCCCTCAGGTTTCTGTTCTATTTCTGCTCTGCTAAAGGGCGATGGCTGGGATGGAATTAAATAGAAGGAACATTTGCCTGCATGTACAGAGGGTGGCAAGCAGAAAGGGAGGGGGAAACAGTTGATACATAGCTGTCACTGTAGAGCAGTAAATATTAGCATTAATTTTTCTCATCACAACTGCACATTCATTATAGCTTTCCACGTACCAAATCCATAAGTCTATATGTGCTGAGCCAGTGGCTTGCCATAGCAAGCAGCAAATAATGAATGATGTATTACCTCTCTTATAATGGATTGGTTATTTCAACCATACTTGGCTTGATGTGATGAAATAAATGACAGCAATTTTGCTAATACATGGGTTTTCTGCTCTCCCCCTCCTTTCAAATAGGGCAGAAAGGTGTCCTTTAACATTTAAAGTCATGGAAGAACACAATATGTATGATGGTAAGTGACTATAATGTAGTATGCCATAAACTGTAAGTACCGTCTGGTTTGAAAGGAAGCTGATGTGAGGTATAAAGAAGGGATTTTACACACGATAAGAGGTAATAAATCTAGAGTTTGCTGGAGGATTTAGATCCAACTGGAAATAAATCCATTGCAAATATTTTTGAAGTATCGTATAGCTACATTAAGAAAGGACTCTGCCACTGAGCTGAAAGTGCTTCTGGTTCAGCAGGTGATATAGCTTTGCCAGTCAAATACTGATCATATTAATCAGTTTTCTATTTTAGGCTGATGCTGGGAAGCATAGAGCAGGAGTGATGTATTGCATGAGCGGTGTTACTATGTTCTCCATTAAAATACACCTGATTCAATAGCTAAGAGTTGCTGATTAATGTTGTCCATTCAATAAAGGAGTAATTGGATGGGGTGAGTGCATCATAGCCCTCTTCCTTCCCCATGATCTCCTTGCCTTGTTCATGAGGCCAAGCTGTGACCAAGAAATCAGAAGAAGCGGCCAGAAGCAAGTTTCCATGAGCCTAAACCCAGTATCAGCATGTAGTATCCAAAAGCTGAGAGGAACAGCACCAAATTCAACCTGTGCAAACCAGAAGAACCAGAAGCAGCTGAAGATTCATGCAGAGCTGTCCCTCTGTGCCAGTAGGAAACTCAGAGGAGGACTTTGGTGACAACTCCATGATAAAGCTATCTTAGGGAAGGAAACCACCAGGCAGGAGGAAAGCAGAACTCATTTCAGAGCTGGGAATACTGACAAATTCTTAGGATAATGCAGATGGCCCCATGTAAAAAAAAGATTCAAGTTTGGTCGAGGCAAGATGCAACGATTCAGCATCTGATCCTGTGGCCACTGCCAGCAGTGGGAGGATTTCCACCAACCTAAAGTGGTTTTAGATAAACCCTGTAGCTTGGCTCACACATTGTACATGCACCTGGGCCCTGCTCTGTCCCCACAGAGTGGCTGTGACCCCGCACTGCTCTAATCCTTGGCAAGAGAATGAAATCGTGCCGGGAACTCAAATAACTCCCACGGCGTGAGGACTGCTCTGCCCTTTGGTAGGGCTGGATGCTCAGCCGGCTCTTAATGCTGCCTGCAGCCAGCTGCACATTCTCCATCTGCCCTCTGGGAAGAGGCACCACCTCTTGGTGATATGGCAGTTCCCCCTTCTTTTTGCTGGCTTGGATGTAGAAGTCCCTGCCACCCCAAGGCTTTCTGATCCTCATCTGGTTGTTTATTTTCCAGCACTCCCCTTGCCTACAGGGGTTCTCAGTCCTCAAAGTTTTACCAGACCCAGCTGACAGGGTCCTGCAGTTGTGGTAGTTGCTCCTGATGTTTATCATCACTAGGATTACTGTTTCTCACCACAGATAGATTTTTCCTGATGTGTGCTGACTAGTCTCTTTCCCTTCTGCCACTTTGCTTAAGTCACATTTGCCCTCAGAGAAAAATGTGGCAGCATCATGAACAGGAATGGAAAGCGCTGTCATATGGGGAGACTAGGATGCAACGTGATTATCATATTAACCAGCTCACTGCCCTTTAGATGCTTGGCCTGCATCCAGCAAAGTGACATCAATACGGTGCTCTGGGCACATGTTGCAAGTCGTCACATTCCACCTAAATGTCAGAGAGAGTCCTGGATGCTGTGCGGATCTCAGGGGCTGCTCAGCAAATTGCTGCACGGTGCTGTGGCTGCCCAGATCCATGCTTCCTCAGCACCACATGCAGCACACTGCACGGGGGTAGCAGTGCTGCTCACCCACCCTCTTGGGAAGCCACAGAAATCATTGCATAATCCTTCGTGGACAAGCAGGCCAAGGGGTACCTTTCACAATTTTCTATAGCAAACATTAGGTGCAATCAGACAAAATATTAAATGGACATCTGGCCTTGCCTTGCTAGTAGAGAGCCCTTCCTTGTTGGTTTTCTTTAAGGCCTTCTACTGAAATTCAAGTATTTCAAGAAGCCTGCTGTGCTTCGGCTTGAGGAAGTCAAGGACTGCATTGGCAGCTGTACAGACCACTGCAGACCAAGCAGCCCTCGCTCCAAGCAGGGACCTGCGTACTGATGACAGTTCTGGCACCTGCCTGCAATCCACTGAGACGTGACCACCACCCATGGTGGGCACTGGCACAGGCTGAACCCCCTCTTCCAGCACTGGACTGCCAGTTATACCCCTTTCTCGGTGCTGTCACACATGAGCCATGCCAGAGCCTGAGCCTGGGCATGGTCCGGCAAATTGAGAGGCAGGACTTTGCTTTCAGTGGCTTCCTCAGTGTTGGTAGCAGTACAGTCATGACCACAGTCTTGCCCTTTCAGCAAATGAAGGTTCATTTCCTACCCAGTCTATCTTTTGTCTTCTCCCTAATCCATCAGTGAGGTTACAAAGCTGAATTTCCATGGCAACAGACTGTGAGGTCAGAGAGAAAGTATTAGGCAAGATCAAGCATCTGAAGTGGAATTGGGAAGGGGAAAGAACAAAATTACTTAAAAAAATTAACAGTCACAGCAGAGGCAATAATGAGAGAGAAAGAAAAAAAAGACAGGTCAAATAATCTGCTCCTGATGTGAAGATGCCTTTCAGTTTCTGACAAAGCCGGTGCCAGCCAAACCACCCTTTCATACATTCAGAACTCCACTTTGTCTCTTCGCTTCCTTTGAAGTCAACAGCAAATGCAATAGGAGCAAAATATGATCATTCCAGGACCTGCAGGGGAATTCCCAGCCATCAGGAAAATTTCCCAGTATCTGCCTTGTCTTGCTCAGTGAGAGCCCGCTGCATGCTATCACAAGCCTCTAGTGAAAGAACATCACCACCTCCACAGATGGTGGGACACAGAGATTAGTAAACATTTCTTTCTAAACAGAGAACATGTTGATGTATTTTTCCGTTAATCATTTTCTCAAAGGTGTAGTGACCACAGCCTGAAGCCACGTGTAATTAGCAATCAATGTTTTTTTCCTGGGGTAGCCCTAAATCACGTATGATTTCAATGAATCATATCTCACAACCAAGTGCTCCCAGAGGACTGGCTGCCAGTGCCCCCAGCATCTGCCTTGTGTGCCCAGTGGAGGTAGTGGGGTTAGTGGGATGAGCCTTGCATGGCCCAAAGATGGATGCCATGACTTTAGAAATGGCAAGGGAGGGGAGTGAGGTGGGAATACAGATTCCCCCCAGTGCACTGCCATCCCTTTGAGGTCAAATTGTCACACTGGAGGGTATATTTTTGCAGGAAGGCTGACAGTTTTCTCATATTTTTAATAGGGTCTCCTGCTGTGCCTGAGATGCAGCTGCCCGCCATTGCAGCGCAGCTGTCACACAGTTCCAGCGCTGATGGGCTGGAGCCCTGTTGCAAACCTGTCTGCACTTGAAGCAGCACCATATATTGCGTGTCCACGTTAGTTACCACCTTCCCCTTCCAGGCGATGATCTAGGAGCTACAGTTCTACAGAGAAATCCAATTAAGGACGGTGCACGAGCCCCTCTCCAGATGAAAGCCGTCAATTCATTAAGCTACAGGCACGCTGCCTACACCCAAGGAGCGAAGCGCGTGCTTCCATCCCCGCCAGCAGTGCTCCTTCCCCTCCTTCCCATGCGATCGGCACGTGCTGCACATCAGAGGAGACAAGAGGCTTTGGGGTCTCTGGGTTCCCCACAGGGGATTTTTCTCCCTTATTCAGGAAAAATAGAGGAGGCAGGCATTATCAAGCCCTGAAAACATTGCGGTGATGTTTGGAGGGGAGACAGGCAGATGTGAAGAGAAACCTCCAGCGCTTATCTGGGATTTGTAATGTGCACGGGCCTTTGTGACTTAAATTACTGCTTTTTCCACTGCTTGATCTGAGAGCATATTTGAGTCGATCTGAATATCAAAGAAATTCAGCGAGGCAGTGGGGCAAGGAGTAGGGCAGAGACTGACAAGAAAATAAGAAACCAGGGAGGTGGTATGGAGATGGAGCTGCAGATAGACCAGATTAAAAGATGAAAAAAAGGGGTGACGTGCCTGGCCAGCAGGCAAAACTGCTCAACTTAAATATGCTTATTTTTTACCCCTGCTTAATTTTCTCAAAGTGACATGTTATGGTCTGCACATACCCTCTTTGAAAGCAAGGTTTTCTGACATGGGGTGACAGAAGAGCTATGATACAGCTTTGCAGCAAAGTACGATGGAATAATCCCTGCTGGAGGACTGCTCCTCTGAGCCATGTCTCGAAACAAATCCAGAGCTTGACTTAGCTCCCAGGGAAGAGCATTCAGAGCACTTGGCCAGATAAAAGCATAGATTAAATGATGCTCTGCAACCCTGAAACCAGAAGGGGAATGTATGTGTACATAGTGGGACACAGAACTACTGAAGTGCTCCAGCCTCTTCATGGTATGCGGCTGTTGGTCACTCTAAGAGGTGGAACATAACCAGATCCATAAAACAGAGCAGAAAGCATGTCCACAGCCCCTCTGCAGAAGGAACATAAGGCAGAGCTTATCATGCCTAAAAAAACCAGTCCGCCATTGTTTTTATTACTATTATTATCATCTTTTCTCAGCAAAATACTCCTTGTCCATAGTGTCCAGGAAAAGCCTAGGAGGTATTAAGAGACAGCATGTCAGGTCTAGTGCATGTTCCCCATCACTCTGGTGCTACATCAGTCTCTCACTGGGTCACCAAACCAATTCCCACACATGAATAAAGACCATAGCCTGTGTTTAATACCCAGGGGTTCACCAGTAACAGATGGCAGTGTTGTCACCAAGAGGGCGGGACCTGTATTACTGATGGGTTAAAGGGAGCAGGAGATGCTTGCAGCTATAACATTTTATGCATATGTATGATGTGTCTGTGTATATAGATATATATGTGCACACATACAGACATAACACTCACAAAAACTTATAATTAGTGTTTTCACGCTCGCAGGTTCTTAGACTGCCCCTAGGATGTAATTAGCATTATTACTCTATTAATTAAAATGTTCTGCTGTT
The DNA here is from genome assembly GCA_027925045.1 of Hypotaenidia okinawae. Classification (NCBI taxonomy): domain Eukaryota; kingdom Metazoa; phylum Chordata; class Aves; order Gruiformes; family Rallidae; genus Hypotaenidia; species Hypotaenidia okinawae. The sequence continues at coordinate 47,696,489 of BSDF01000002.1, read as the reverse complement.
TCGAATTTAAAGATAGCACATATGATGGTTTGCATTGCTGGAGTATAAAATAATCAGTCTTTGTTTAACTCTGCACTATGATTCTTCTCACTTTTCCCCATATGCTGTTCTGAGGGTTAGCTTTGCTGCGATTTCCTTCTCTCCCTTATTGATACTGAAATATTCTTACTTCTGATTCTCCTTTAATTGCTCCCACTGGTTTCACACATATTCTTCACATGGTCAGGGGTACTTACTTTTTTTTTATGATTTACACATTTTCACCCATCTATAATTTGGCTCTCATACAAGTCAGTCAAAATTACATTTTGATTAAAAAAAGACATAACAATGTCATTTCTTCCCCCCATCCAGCTTTCAGGGTGGTTTTGCAAAATAAGCCAGTTAACAAAATCTTGACTTGTTTATCTGCAGTTTGCAGGCTGGATTATAGCTATGTTTGGGGGGCCATTTTCTGCCTCTCTGTTTTGTTGAGAATCTACTCCAACCTTGGCAGCTACTGAAAAGTAACTCCTCTCACAACTTGTCATCTTCCATCTTTATTCAGGCATTGCACTTGGCTACCTTTTGAGGATTAAAATTAACATGTTATCATTGTTTCTGAAGACCCTTCAGACTTTCACTCCTACCTATTGGAGAAATTTTGATTTCTGTTTACGTACTTGCTCATAATTTGGGTTGTGTTTCCAATCTGTCACTTGCTAAACCATCTGTGCCATCTGGAATGTGCCTGGCCCCAATTTGGTGGAATTCTCTTCCTTATGAAATTCATGAGATTCAGCCTGCAGATGCTTTCACTGCTTCCCTGACAAATTTACTTAATTTGGCAGCTTTGAGGTTTGCATTTTTGTCAGTTTCTAGGACCGCATCTTGTTCTTGTTGTTATGCTGTAGGTGGGGGTGGGTGGGGGTGTATATGGAACATTGATACGTATGAAACACAAGAAACCTTCCAGTTTCAACAGCTTTGACATACAAGAGAACACAAAGATTTGGGTACTCAAGATCTTTATGAGCCCTTTTTCTTCTGGTATGCCATAAAATCACTGGCACTTGACAGTACAAGTGTAAGGGAAGTTCCTGCTGTGCAGAAGGTCACCATTAGGTTTATATTCCATATTTAAGCACTGCTGCAGATACAGCATCCAGGAGGAAGTGGAATAGACAAGGCACTGGCTCAAATAGTCCACTGAGGTGAAACTGTATCTTAACCATCAGTAGATAAACCCTTCTATCTGTGAGAGCCTTTAGCTCCAGAAACCAACCAAAACCATACTAGAGATCTCCTGAGGAGCCGATTTTGCTGCTTTCCAAACCAACCAGTTGGGCCCAGTAGGTTCACAAAGGCTGACAAAACTGGACACTTTTAATGGATTATCTGGATGATAATCAAAATATGCTGGATCAATTGTGGGTCAAATGGAGGTAAACAGGGTCTATCTGCTTCTAATTTTGGCATTATAAAGTTTACTCACTTTGCAATGCTCAGGATGAAAAACCTTATAGGAAAATTTTCCTCCTTTTTATTTGCTGACTCATGTCTTTTCTGGACCAAATTTGGCTCCTAGGAACTAATGTTTTGATGTACAATGATGGAAAAATGTGGTCCAAAGAGCACAGTTCTAACAAAATAGCCAAAACTACATATGCATTAGATTTTACATGAAAGAAAAATGAACTTTTCCACAAGTTTCCAACCACCCCTTGTCAAACTGAGACTTCCTACACAGACATTATCAAATGTTAACACGTGAAGTTAAATACTAGCAACATACAAACAAGATCTGATTTGGGGGGAGTAATCCCACCAAGTTGAAGTGATCTGGGGAAAATACAAAACGCAGGTAACAACAAAAGCTCCTGAAGCCAGATGGTACACAAGCCCATCCTGCTGTGCTTACCTGTTTTTTTCTGTCACTCCCCCCATTGCTGCCACAGCTCAATCTGCTTCATGTTATGACATGAAACAGAAGTTCTGATGGTCAGCATTTAGTCTGCTGGGTTCCCATCAGAAAATGTCTGAAGTGAACAGGTGGTCACAGAGAAACCAAACCAAGCCAGGTTGTGCTCTACGTTGAGAACCAGAGAGGACACCATTCACAGTAACCTCCACTGACTCATTCCCTTACAGCTATCCATGCTGCTGTGGGTTTCATGTGGCCATCCCAGCTCTTTGGAAGAAAACCCAACCAGCTATCATAGGGCCACGGCAAACAGGAAAACAAGGAGACTTTGACAGTTACATTTTCTTCCTCGGCACAGGGAGTCATGGAGCTGTGTTTTGCAATGCAACTGCCAGGGCTTGAAACTTCCACTAAGACTGGGTGATGAACCTGACAGCAATTTGTGGAGTCGCCCTGTATTTCCACGTCCTAACTTTACTGCCTCGTTCAGCTATAAGGCGAGCTGTTACTGTGACTACGGTTGGGTTTAGCGATAATAAAACCCACAAAGAAGCCATGTAAGGTTAAAAGGCACTATCTGAATTTATGTTTGTTAATGTCATTAGCATAAAAGGCTCCCTTTGGAAGACCCAAATCACTGTGGTCTGGATTGATGCTAATGGGCAGCATCCCAGGGGGAAGACAATGCGTGCTTCATCACGATGCTAGAAGGAGTTTGTCTGCTAGCCAAAGTCTCTCTCCTACTGTTTATAAAGCAGTATCTCACTGAACGACCCTCCCATCCCCCCCACCTCCCCCTTTTTACAGTTCATTACCGCACAGTCTTCTAAAGGGGTTGGCTGCTGTTCAGTTTCATGGCTTCAAAATTGCAGAAAAGCACCTTTCAGGGTGTCTAACCTTCCCATTCCAACCTCACAGCTGCTCAATGTGCTAGGTAATATTTCACAAGGTCTCTTGCTCAGAAATGCCCTGTTCGTTGCTCCTGTGGTAATCCCAAGTGGACAGAAAATCCATCGATCCCGTGTACTGCAAGTAATTAGAAGTGGGGCTGCATATCATTCCCCCAAAGTTGTACAGGTCAGGATTTTAAACATGAAACAGTTTTCAGTGGATTCAGCACTTGTCCTCTGAATAATGCAGCCTATAAATTGAGAATGCCTTTAAAAGACTACGTCTTTATTCTTTATTGTCCTCAATTAGTGTTTCCATAATTTCAAAACAGAGCCAGGATTTTTCCTCTTCTTGGGATACCAGGATTGTGGTGCAGGGTGTCATCACCTTGTATGCGTTGTTACTTTTTAATTGTCCAATTTTTATGATTCCCTTCAAATAATAGATCTCTCTTGTGTACTCACATTTTCACTTTTGATTGTAGGCAATTAATTTTTATTACCATAAAAAACCCTCCTGAAACTCTTTTATGATGAGCTTGTTTTATTTATCCAGTCATTAGCCTGTGATGAAAGCGACACCTCTAACGGCTCAGTCAAAACCCTTCTACTGGCGGCATATACAGAACTGCCATGAGGGGTTAATCTTTTGTTAGATTACAGTTACTGTAAAAAGCTGGCATTCAGTTGTTTAATAGGTTTTCTTAATTCCAGTTTTCTACACTCTAAGAAATAGCTAGAGGCAGATGCTAAAAAAGGTCTTCAGGCTTTCCTGCAGTCACATGGTTTCCTTCGCATGAACTGGTAATTACTTACAGGCCTTTTATAAATAAAAAAATCCTTTTATTTCCTTTCCAGCCAATGCCATCAACATTTTAATAAAACATTTAGGAGCGACACAAACTATTTCTTGGCTGAATTGCAAATATCAGTTTGTACTGATGTGTTATGTACATGGCTTCCACGAGCTCGTGCTGCCCACCAGACCTTTCAGCCACATCTCGGGCAGGAAGGAATTTTTTGAATTCACAATATGGTTGTGAAAGGCAAGAAAACTCACACCCTTCTGAGGTACCCCTCAGCTGCCGGTAAGGGCTATTTCGACCTCTGGGAGAGCTGATGAGAACCACATATCATCTGTCTGACTTGTCTCAGCATTAACACACCTAATGCAATCTGTTTAGTCCTTGCAAGATGGAAATTTTGTTTCCGAGCAGGCGTTTCACTTGACAGCGCGTGTTGTTTGTGGGTGGGCTCCATCCTGGGCTTCGAGGGCTCAGCCCTGGGTGGGACTGAGAGTGGCTGAACCCAACATTTTTTCTGGGGCCTGCCAGGAGCGTACACCTAGGAGTATGAATTTTTGTGACTTTGGTTGTTGCTGCAACAATATTTTTTGCTTATTGACTGAAAACAAATTTTATTTAACAGCTTCATGTGCCGCAGGAGGAACCCAGAACGATACTTGCCTTTTAACTACAGAAAACACACTAAAGAAAACTAAGGGAAACAGAATATAATTCCACATAACGGAATATGCTAAGGAGTGAAAAAAATTGCTGATTCCTGAGGACTTTACCATTTTTCTTTTCAAGTCTCTTTCTAGCACTTACAAATGCATAAATTGTTCTGATGCTCTTTAGGTCATAAAAAGCAAATCGGTAGGGTAAGAGCTGCTTTTTCTTGACAAGTTGGGCACCCTACCTCGTTACAGAAATGAAGACAGACTGCTTCCTTCTCATCATGCCGTCATGATCAAAGGGAGAGGATGCGGAAATTTTCCTCACTGAAACTCACTGCTATTCAAAGCCCTTTGTAGGCACCTCACAGCAAAAAAACAAGTGTCTGGTATAAGATAAAAAGAGAGTGTGTGTTTTTATTTATTCAGGATGGCATTCTGCATCCCCAAAAGAAATGTATGTATGCAAGTATGCAAGCATCTACATCTGTATATGGGGGTTGCTAAGGAGGAGAGCGATATCTGTGGGGCCCTCTCCTTCCTCTGGGCAAACCCTCAGCCTTGAAGAGAACTCGCAGGCTGCTGCTGGCTCCTGGCAGGGCTCTGCCATCCCTTCCTCTGTTACCAGGCAACATTATCAGTGATGCTGCACATGTGCACTGGACATTAATTACCACTTTCTGCTCACTGTTTATATTTTCATTTATGCGTTTTCCTTTAGAAACATGAAGCATCCTTGAGAGAGTGAGATCTTCATTGAAAGGATGTCTGCACCCCTAAGCTAACCAGTCTGGTGGGTAAAACGTGCCCCAGTGTGGGGCAGGAGGAAGACCCCTATGTTCCTGCTCAGCTCTGGTCACGCTGGGTGTGACCTCAGCCCCTGTGTGGCTGCGAAGGGCTGTGCTGCAACCAAGCATGGCGCTTGGCTCTCCCAGCATCCACCCACTGCTGGCAGGTGTTTATTATGTGGAGGAATTAAACCCTCAGTCCTGCAATTAAGGGGCACTGGGATCAGTGGAAATGTTACCTAAGCTGAGAATTTCAGCGCTTGAACATGTCACCATCTGGGTAGTTAAGGTGAGACTTTGAGTTTGTAAAAACAGATGTCAGGAATAGGACATGTGAAAAGGCAGGCAGCAGTTATAAAGTAATGTAGTGTTTGTTGTGGTGAGTGCATGGAGATCTATCCCCCGTGTGAGAGGGACAGGCACTTGAGGAACAGGAAAGACACCTATACAGCAATACCTTGTTCATTCACTCTGACACATGAAAAGGCTGTTCTTAGAACCCAAGATGGAGTAAGGAGCTGTCAGGGCTTCAGTTAAGTGTGTGATGCTCCTGGTTACACAAGACAGAGCCACAGCACTGGCCATTCCCTCTTATCCTACCCAGAGACCTCATTTCTCTGCTCCTGTTTCAAAGTCTCTTTTCTACCAGCTTTAATTGCACGCTGCTGTGTAAGGGAGAAGCAATGAGCCACACAGTGTACAGCTATTAATGAAAATCCCATTGGTGCAGGGGGTGCTGGGGGACAGTGCTGAGCTTGGCACAGGGGTGACAGCGGTATTGAGCTAACCCTGTGCTGCGGCGGGGCTGCAGGCAGGACGACATGGCATCACCACCACCCCACCTCCTCTGCTGGCCTGCACAAGTGTATAGGCTGAACAGAAGTCCTGTACCAAAAGAGACTATGGTCTGTGAAGCAAAACACAGGGAATAAAAGGAAATGAACTTGCTGGGCATTTCCACCAACACTTCTTCTGGCTACAGATGCCTCCATTTCTGAGCATCAATGTCAGAAACATCATGGCATTCTGAATGTGAACGGGCTGCTACTACATGTCCTACTCGTTGACCTTCAATGTGTTTTAGATTGAAGTGCCCCAAATCATTAGTCCCATTTAAAAAAGCAGGCAAGGCTTTACTGTAGGAGCCTGTCTCACCATTGCAAGCAGCATCCTTTTTTGCTACAGAAACACTCTTCCATCATTTCTCCATGCCTGTGTCCACAGGCAGCCTGCACTCTCTCTCTAGCTGCACATATAATAGATGTGAAAATGTTCCAGAAGGCATAGGACATGATTTCAGAAAGGGAGAATTATCTCTCTGTCATTACCCTGCCTCTGGTTTCACTGCAATGACACAGTACTTTCAGTCTCCTACAAGAACCTCCAAGAAAGAATTTAGGGTATATGGCTCTTCTAATCCTCATAAATCTGGAATTACCCCAATTACCAAGAAGAGACATCATTAAAAAGGAATGACTGCAATCACCTTCTCAACGTCCCTGTCACTACACTGACAATTTAATTAAAATTGCTGTGCATTTAGTTATAATTATTATGTATCAATAAGGAAGATACAGATTATTTTTTAAAATTCTCAGACCGTGCTCATCAAAACGTACCTCAGCACCACCACTTAGGGATTACATGAGTTAACAGGTTTTATCATTCTTGAAGATACACAAATATCTCCAAAGAAAATCCTCATCTTCGTATGGGATCTTCATGCCAGTTTATAAACAGAGTTAACTAGAAGTAATCATCTTTACTGCAAAAATGCATGACCCTGAGCGTGTGAATGTCTCATTCATTACATAACGCTCCACATTTTTTGTCCTGTGCTTTGCTGCCTGATGTAAAAAAAAAAAGAGAAGAGGGACCTGAGACATTTAGTAGACAAACCCAAAGAAAATACTAATTTTAAATTTATTGTACCATTTTCTGTCGACAGAAGTCTACTTTAACTCTGGCCTTGCACGCTGGAGCAGATGCCTTCAGGCCTGTGGAGTTAGGGGAGCCAGGTGCTTACCCATCAAAAGCTTCTGCTGCTTCACCTCCCAGACCAAAAACCCATGGAACTGTCTTAGCAATTCTTGACACATTTCATGACTTTTTTTCAGACACAGAAGCAGCCACACTGAAAAGCTCTACTTCAGTTTTTTATAAAAATAACTTTCTAGGCCATGTGAGTCTTTAATACTTCAATATCAAAAGGCAACTAAATGAAACCCAAATGCATTTTCTTATCTCATATTGTTTAAGACAATCTCAGGATTTCCCGGAGCCTGACTAATGATTTTCAAGCATTTAGGACTGCAATGATTCCAGCTGGCGAGCTGATATCCACTTATTTTATTTACTAAATTACTTTATAACAGCTGTTTGCCTTTTCGCATGTCTGATCCTTGACATGTGGTTTTACAAAAGCAGAGCCCAGGCCTGTTCCAGTGGGAAGACTGTGGTACTTACTTTAGTAAGACTGTCTGCCGGTACTTCTTCCTGGACATGGAGCACTGACAATATCCCATCCCCACAAAGCAGAGCTTAAAAACAGCTGCAAGACATGCTTGGCCCATGGATGCAAAAGATGCTGACATAGTAAAGGAAAGGCCAAGCAGTGAAGACAAAAGGTGTCTCTGAAGTCAAGGAGGTTGAAGCATGCGGGAGGGGGCAAAGGTTGCCTTTGACCTCCTGTTCTTTCCTGACACACCAGGCTCTCTGGAAAGATAAAATCCAAATATGACCTCTGCCTGTTTTCCTGGCATGCACCTGATCTGCAGTCCTTAGCACACAGAGGGAAGCAGGAGGGTAAGGCAGATTGACTACTTTGCATGCAATTAGTGGAAAGAAACAGTCAGTGCTTTCCGTGTCAGCAGGTTGTATCTGCTGGAGCAAACTCCAGCTCTTATGAACTACTGTCATGACACCTAGAGAAGAAAACATGCAGCTTAAGACCTGGATGTTGTGAGGAAAGGCTAGTGCTGGGTAGAAGAGTAGTGGATCTAGGTAGGAAAGGCAACTTGGAGGTTAAGCCACCTTGGCAGCATAATGGGCTGGGAAGAACGTGGCCTGCAGCACTCTGCCATTGCTCTCAGAACAGGTGAGTGGCCTATGCTCTGAGGTTCACTTCTGTGTACGCAGAGCATGTGTGCTGGGTTTGGCAGGGATAGAGTTGATTGTCTTCATAGTAACTAGTATGGGCCTGTGCTTTGGATTTGTGCTGGAAACAGTGTTGGTAACACAGGACATATTCATTACTACTAAGCAGCGCTCACACAGAGCCAAGGCCTTTTCTGCCTCTCACACTGCCCCACCAGTGAGTAGGCTGGGAGTGCACAAGGAGTAGGGAGGGGATACAGCCAGGACAGCTGACCCCAACTGACCAGAGGGATATTCCATACCATATGATGTCATGCTCAGCAGATAAAGCTGGGGGAAGGAGGATAGAGGGGACATCCAAAGTGAAGATATGTGTCTTCCCAAGTCACCATTACACATGATGGAGCTCTGCTTTCCTGGGGATGATTGAACACCTGTCTGCCCATGGGAAGCAGTGAATTCCCAAATTTGCTTTGCTTGTGCAAGCAGCCCTTGCTTTACCTATTAAATACTCTTTGTCTCAACCCATAAGTTTTCTCACTTTTACTCTTCCAATTCTCTCTCCCATCCCACTGTGAGTAAGTGGGAGCAAGTGGCTGTGTGGGGCTCAGTTGCCAGGTGGCATTAAACCACAATAGCATGGCTGGGTGGTCTTTGCTGCAGCCTTGAGTTGATGTATGCTGCTGCTGCTGCTGTAGAAGTACAAGACCTGCTTCTATTAGTAAAGGCAAAGCAAAGCAAAGTTGGTCCTGGCACACCTTCCCTGCATTATGGTGGAATCCAAAAAGGCCAACTGAGGGTTAGATCCATGCCTGTAGTTTTCCAAACAGCTTAGTCAGTGGTAAGGAATTACAGTTCAAGTTTGTGGAAGAGAAATCATTAGAGAAGGGGCAAAGTTTGCCATAAAATAACCATTTGGGAGATTGGCTCTCTGTTTTGTTTTGTTTCCATATGGAATTTTCATCAAAAATGTGTGTTTTTCTGTGGCTGCTGCTGTATTTCAGACTTTTTTTTTCTTTTTGGGAGCAGCGTGTGTTGTCTCCCAACTGCGCTGTTTATGTTCTCCTCAGCTTGCGCACCAGCTGCATGGCAACACGCTGCAGGTTGCCAATAAACACAACTGGAAGCCGATGAGACAAGAGCTTCTTTGGAGATTCAGACGCACTGCTCTCCTTTGGATGCCATGCCATGCCGGATTAAAAGCTCTCTGTGTATCCAGACACTGGCGATAACACGGACACTTCATGCAACCCCCCACAGATTAGTAGGGTCGCCTCCTGATGGAGGAACCTCAGAGTTGCTTAGCTTTTAGAGCCAGAGGAAGAGCGTGGTCAAGATCATCAGACCTATATACCCTCTCAAAGCATCATTTCTATGGAGAATTTCCAAAATCATTCAGGTTTTTGTTGAAGGGCTAGCTGGTTTGACTGTACATATCATCTCTAAAGTCACCCGTTCGTCTTATGCACATAACTGGATCTCTGCCTGAGACCTTCTCCCCAGTTCTCTGTCTGTTCCCCAAGCAATCAAGCAAATCCCCATGAAAACTCATGGTGTAAGATGCAAGTTGGATTTGATCTCAGCTAGATAACTCACTGTGCTGGCTATCAACATGTGATGGCCATGGCATGAGACCTGCCATGATGGCACTGGCATCAGATCTGCTTTATGTAAACAGGATGATGACCTTAACATGAAGTTATGCTGTGATGATGACAGTCAGTGGCATAAAGGCAACAAGCCCTAACCAGGACATGCCTGCTTTGTGGAGAAGGCTGGCAAAATCTTTGGTCTGCAAAAAACCAGTCAGCCACCCAGAGTGGCTGCAGGAGGAAGCACTGGCATCCATGCTGGCAGGACATCACTCTATGCTGGACTTAATCCTAAATATTGTGATCAGAGGAACTCCTGGTCAGAAGTTGGTAAATATTTCCTGAAAGAAGTGGGAAATTGGCTTTGAATTTTCTTTGCATAAAATGTTGGTTTGTTTTGGTGTGAGTTCCCTCCCCTAGCCCTTTAAAAAAAGAAAAAAAAAAACAAACTTGATTTTGGGGACCTTTAAATATCAAAATTGTATTCTGGTTTTACCTTCTTGAAGACAAATATCCTCCAGATTTCCCCCTTAAAAAAAAAATGGTTTAAGTTTTGTAGAGGTCAGTACAGATTACCTATTAAATCAGCATTTTCACTGAAAGAGATGTCCAAGCCCACCATGCATTGTTGTGAAAGAAAACTATCTGAAATACAGACCTTTGGTCCAAAAAGAGCAGATCCTGTTCAGACTCTTTGCCATCTCTCCCCATGTTTGGGAAGAATGATGAACACTGCTGTGGTTTTCAGATTAGGAGTCGAGACACAACATAGTGCAACGTAGAGGCACGAACGAGCTCTCAGAGAACACAAGATTAGCATTGGAGCCCCATGCAGGCATATTTGCCTGACTCCCAGAAGAGGTCATGAGTCACCCGACTGTTTCTCCTCAAGGAGGAGGAGGGAACTCAAAACAAGACAGCTGCAACTGCAGACCTTCAGACTAACCTGCTTGGCAACACAACTGTGCTTCTGAGCTGAGGACTTCTACTTTTGCTTTGTTTCCTCCAAATTTTGCTAGCATTGCTCAACCTTAAGAGGCAAAGTTCTTCACTTTCTTTCACCCTAAGTAATCCCAAATCTGCCACTGGGATAGCATGTGAGGTAAAACCACGATTGTGGTCACCATCCCAAATTAAACCCATTAAGCTCCTTAGACATCACCCCTTCTCCCTGTGGTTATGCCCCACCTACATTTTTGCTCTTTTCAAGCATCTCCTCAGCACAGACTGGTGGGCCTGCGGATAATGTAAGGCACACGGCAGATGTATTGCAGCTAGACCAAGACTCCTGGCAATACAAGCTTTTTTCATGTAAAACATTTTTCCTCTTTCCTGCACTAATTCCTCAGGGCTGTGGAGGAGTGGTGTTCAGTGTGGTTGGCTAATTTTTATTAATGCAATCTCTCCCTACCCCTTTATTGGTTACATATGGGCGTGAAGTTGATTAGCCAAGGGAAAAATAAAGTTACACATCGTTTGTCTTCCCTTACATTTCCATTGATCAATCTATTCAACATTATCCATTTCCCATTAATTTTCTATTTGCAGCACACCTTATTTTTAGAGCCATAGTTAGCAAATTGATTTGCTGCTCTTAATCAGCAGTTTCCATTTACAGCACGGGAAGTGGGATTAACACAGCATACTTGCCATTTCATCTCTGTCAGTGATACCTCACACTAAATAATTTTTATGTTCAGTACGCTCTGCTGATTGGGTTTGCCTTCTAGAAGAAGAACAAGCTATATGAAAGCACAGCCTACTCATGGGGCTCTGAGTGGAAAGCTGATGAACACAGGTGACAGGATCCAAAAGGGATGAGCCAGTCAGTAACTGACTGGCAAGTTGTTTTTTTAATTTATTTGGGTAAAAATCACCACCAGCTCCTGTTACCGACTTTTTCAGTGGGCCAAAAATGCAACCCAACAGAATTTAGGCCTTTCCAGCAACACTAACAGGGTGCATAAAAGTCTAAGGGAGCCAAAATATCTCAGTTCAAAAGCAGAATGCAGCGGTGAGAATGATATTACCTCCTGCATTTGCACTGCCTTCAACCCTCACCCCTCTATCAGATTTTAAATGCAATGAAACTTGATCAGAGGTTGCTCCAAAAAGACGTCATGATATGAAGGAAGGGTGGAAATTTTTTCAACGCATCACAGAAGAGGGTCTGAATGAATTAGGAGATAATCTGTTAATTCATCAGATTGTTCAGGCATAATGCACATAAATGATAGAATAAGAAACATTGCTGTTTTTCTATTAATGGTTTCACTTAATGCTGTCTTCCCTCCTGAGAGTTGATTAAAATGTAATTTAAATTGCTCCTGTCTTAGAGCTTCATTGTCTATTATCTTGAACTGAGCCAGAGGCTCCCTATCGAGAGGATGTTTAACAGCAGAACATTAACTGATCTCACTTTTATTTCAATGCAGAAAAATACTCCATCTTTCTCAGCTGATCTTGTTCATTATAGAAAGATGATGGACACAGGCGACAGGATCCAAAAGACTGGCAAGACTTGTTTGTTTTCTTTATTTGGCAAAAAATCACCACCAGCTCCCATTACCAACTTTTTCAGTGGGCCAAAAATGCAACCCAAGAGAATACGATCTATTGCTGTTGTTGCAATTCTTTTGCCTAAATTCAATCTGTGTCAGTTGGTATGTATTAACTTGGAGCAGGAATAAGCCTTATTACAATACAGCACTGCAAAAAATGAGTCAGAATTTCTGTCTGACTGCATACTGTTTAATCAATGGAAACCATTTCTAAAAAAATGCATTGTGTTAAAATAATTGATTTGGGAGAACTATTTGCCACACACACTCTGATTTATGTTTAAAGACTTTTTTTTTTTTCCCCTTTTCCTACTGAAAATAAGAATGATTTGGCAACTAAACTCATTCCTGGAGCAGACTGAGTTGAAGTAACACCTCTACTTTTTTGGTATCTCGGTGCAAACTCTGCATTCAAGAGAAAAATTGTGGCATTAAGCTCCTTACTATACAGTAAGTCAATATCAAAGTCGATCACAGTACTGCAATGGAAACCAGCAAACAGGACTCTCTAACAGAAACCAGTGAGGTTTGTTATAGGATTCTCTTTATTCTTTATAGATTCTGGTGCAAAGCCAGAATTTTTCTCAGGCTTTTCACATGGGGTCCTAGCATAGTGCATTTCCACAGAAACTTGGCATTGGAAGTCAAGAAGAAGGAGTAATTCCATTACCATTTTCTACCACACAGCACTGGTACTAATCTCCCAGTGTAACGCTTCAGATTTTGCTCAGTATTAATGTGCTCCACAGAACAGCCATGCAAAATCTCATCTCACTCCTATCCCCTTTACACTGTTAGCACTTTTTCACTTGTATGACAATGAGGCAGCATGAAAAATGTTAAACGTTTCTTTCAGAAACACTGTGAAATCCTACCATCATAGAGAAATATGAATCTTAAATTGCAAATCTAATTTAGGGACTTGCACTTACTAAATTCCTTGGAAAACAGCACACAAACATTGAGTAAAGCTGTGCCTGTGCTAGGTAATCAAGCAAGACTCAGGAAGATCCCCAGGTCCTGGGTTGCAGTTGCCCATATTATCCATCCAAAAGCAAAAGGGTTCCCAGGCATAGCACTGGTGCTGTTCCAGCAGAGCTACTAAACTGCTCCTAAGCACTGTGGGGACCTAGCTGCCCTCCACTGCAGGCTGGCAGAGGTTCCCAAGCCTAGAGAGGTCAATAAACCTCAGCAGCTCACCGCTTTATGCTAGCTGGCATCTAGTCTCAGAATTATCCTCAGGCACATGTAGTTTACTAGTGTAGATTCTAGCATAAGTAGTTGGAAGTACTCATGAGAGACATGGAATAAGATTAAGACCAGCTGGAACCACTTCCAGAGGTGCAACATTAAACACACACTGAGTGGGAGCAATGCTGGGGAAAACAGGACCTGCCTCCATGATCTATTTCATGTCTATTTACACAGCTTCAGAAGATGCAGGGTACTATGCTTATTTACATCACAAAAAAGCCCCAACCAAACTGCAAAGTGGACACTCCACATTGTAAAGTATTTAAGCACAGTATCAGTGGAAAGTATTTTAGGGCAGAGTTTTGCTGTGTGCTCAAAACACATCTCCTGATTAAGAGTGATTCTGTATTCTCAACAGCATAACCAGATGCATACAGAAATTACTTTCTTTTGAGACATCATGACTGAGCTGTAAGCTGTTATGTATGAAAGAAAGCTTTCAGAAGCAAAGATGGGAAAGGTAATCACACAGCCACAAGCACTGAAACAAATCTGTATAAGGGTAGAGTTGTGTTTATGGTTGACAGAGCTAGCAGAAATCCGTTAAGTATGTTAAGTAGAAATACGCAGTCAGACAAAGATAAATTATCTCATCTGGCATAGCATTAAATCTAAATTGTGATTTAAAACATAGGATGATGATAAAAAAAAAAATCAGAATTGCTGCAAGGGAAGTTGAAAGAATTCTGCATTTCACTACAACGAAAGGAATTTTTTCCCTTGCTCCTTCAAGACCCGTTGTGTGGCATTTCTATTTTAATCTCCAAATCTGAAACCATTTGCTTTGAACCTCTGTATTCTACACTCAAAGTAGAATTTTATTCAATTATTTCAAGCATTTACCAAGATAGCCTAACTGCATTTCCGATTACAGGCAAAAGGATTTGAAGAACTGTATCAAGAGGGATTTTGAAAATTTCGTGATTTGGTTCTTCTGACCAAGTCTTTTGAAGTAATTACACCTGACAACAGGGGACTTGAAATCCGGTAGCACATGAAAACTGAGAAATAAGCAAATTAAAATAAATGTAACATGAGCTAAATGGATAAGCTTTTCTCACTTGCTGGTAATGATGATTTTAAGATGGGCAGGGTGGCTTTTGAATTAGGTATGCAGCATCAGTAAGACCTCCACATTCATTCATTAAGTCTTTTGCCAAACCAGTTCTGAAGGAAAAATTCTGATCTCCATTTCACCATATATATATATATATATGCATATATATATATATGTAGTAAATATTAAAGTAGCAGTGATAATGACTGTGGTGTGGCCATGAAGCTTGAGATGGTGACTGACTTGGAGTCACCTATCCCAACCAGAAATGCTGATCAAGAGTGAAGATCATTCACAGCTCGATCTAACTTAGAGCACTAGAGGACTCTGGACTGTGGAGCTCTAGAGTAGAGCAGGAAGTGCTGAGGACCCATCATGTGTTTTGGGAGTCTACTTCTGATTATTTCTACCACCCATCATCAGCTGGGGCATGTCAGGGTGCACCAGGGTGCAGAATCCTGCCTTGTTTCATCCATGCTGATTAAATTTCTGCCCACTGAGGAAGCTGCCTCATGTGAACCAAGGTGCAGTACATGGGAACAGGCAGGAGATTCATTGCAAAATTATCTACCTAACCTGAAAGAAAAAGCTGACCTAGCCTAGACTGATCATCTAAATGCGAACTAGTCGCTGAAATCCGGAGTGCTTTTGGGCAGAGTTACAAGACACAAATCAAATACAGTACTGTTGAGGCCACATTAAGGGCAGCCACTTATGCCTCAGGCACCCAAGGAATCGCGAAACTGATGTTGCTACAAGATAGAAGAGTTTATAGGTAAGTTAATAGACAAAGGAAAAGCTATTGAGTCAGACATGAAAAATTTTCACAGAAACTGCCAGCTTTGTGTTCTGCCTGGGAAGGTGGCAGCAATAAAACACAGTAATTTCGGACATTTTCCCATCTACACATCTCAGCAGAATGGGGCCTCTTTATGTACAAGATGTGGGATGAAGCACTCCCTGTAAGCAGGTGGCATTCATACTTAATGTTTACATCTTGCTGTATGTACAAATTTCAAACTGCTTTGCATAGTTCCAGGCACACAGCTCTTGCTGAGTTCAAATGAGTTGCACATGACTAAACCACCACGAGCCGCTTAAAAAATACCCCCCTGGGCCTTAAGCAAAAACTCATTGTTTAAGTGTTGATTATTATTTTTTCTCCACTGAGATTAATTAAGGTCTTCAAGGAGCACAAAAGGAAAAGAAGAGAGAGGACTTCCTCATTAGATTAATTTTTCCATGTATGTGTGGTTAATTTTCAACTGTGTCTGAGATACACTGAGAAGCCAGCATGGGATTGTGGACCTTCAGGTAATCGATCCAGGTAACAGTGCTGGTTAGCTGAAAGAGAAATTAAGAGTTGAGAAACCAACAAGGCATTCACAGTGAGGGACACAACTACTTGCCTGAAAATCGCTAGAGATCAGCATCAGGAAGCCAGACACTAAAAACCACGTTTAAAGTATGAACACATTTATGCTTTAGCAGAAGTATATTCAGGGAGCTCCCAACTATCTCTTGTTATCTGTAGATCTACCTCCTCTTCTGGATGAAGTCCACTGAATAAAGCAAAATGAAAGAACAAAAATAGTTCTTCCTTTACTGCAGCATAAATGGAGGCAGATCCGAATTACGGTGCTCCCCTAGCCATAACAACCACACTGTTTTAGTCCACCTGAGGTTCTGCTTATAGAATTATACTCCAGAACTGTAAATCAGAGCCAGGAAAACACAATTTAAGCAAAACTGCAGGTTAGAAATCAGGATCTAACTAACCCTTTTTCCTCCCATGGGGCTGATTTGCATGAGACTGATTTAAAATGCAGAATAATACATGAACTGCATGAGGAGTTTAAAGGTTTATAAAATATCCTAATGCTCTCCATACCCAGACAGCTAATTTAGATTTTTGCTGTGGATTAACTCAAAAGCTGTCCAAACTCATCTTCCCATTAACCCATCTTGATTAGCAAGATCCCAACTGCTGTACAAGGGGCAAGTTCCATCTCAGATGTACTAATTTGGATTCGGGGGCTAAAGTGCCCTCATTGCTGTTCTCTTTTGTGATCAAGAGTCATTTTAAATGGCTTTACTAATCTGATGTATGGGTTAGATGGGGAGGAAAACCTTCAGTCACATCAGCTTAAGAACTAACCATCATTATCTACATTAATCGACATGGTGCACACTCCCACAGAAGCCAAGTCATGGTCCTACACAGGCTCTGAAGGGCTAGATCTCCTCCCTCTGCTTAGATGCAAATGATCATGACGTGGGATAGGCAAGCAATGAGAAAACCCTCCAAGTTCTCAACAGAGAGGAGACAAAACAACAAAACCCTATTGAGATACAATGCCTGCTTACAGGGGCATTTAAATAATCAGTTCTTCTGCAACTGAGGTAACATTAAACATTGTCCCAGCAGCGTATCCAGTAATTTGTTGAATAATCATTATGGCTCCCAAAAAGGACACAGCAGGAATACTGTTTATCCATCAGTGTGCTACTGTTTGTACATGACCATGGGATAAATTGTCTTGGGCAGAGGAGAAAATACTCAGGGACAAAAGCTTCACAGCTTGCTCTGGTGCTTGGATACTAACCCCAAGATACACAGTAGAGCTACCTTCACCCATATAAAAAAACCCTCATCATGTATCCATAAGCTTCAGAACATTTTGACATGGGTCCAACCAGGATCATTATAGGAGCTAATGTTGTCGTTTTACCTGACGATATAGCATGGTCTACACAAAGAACTTACAGTTGGCAGCTGTTAAGAATTGGTGAAACAGAGACCAAGTTGCTGACACACAAAATCAGAAGCAGTGACAATTACCACAACTAATGTTACAGTTCTGCTATGAAGAACTGAAGGTTTGGGTTTTTTTCTTTTCTTTAAAGAAGCGAAGCTGACACTGGGTGATGAATGTCCCCATGGCAGACCTACCAGCTTGCTGTTGAAAACTGCGGTGTGCAGGGAACTATGCATTACTTCTGCCTGTGAGCTCTCCACTGTGAAGCTCAGGAGAGGACCTTCTTCTGCATAGATGACAAGCAGGTATACTTCACAAAACACTGACATAAGAGGTCTTGCAGGATCAGGCATAAACTGGGATTCTAGATGGCTGGTTTTCTGTTTAGCTTGATTTTCGTGCAAACCTGTGCTGCTCAACAGTTTCAAGGGATTTGGCTCCTCTTCTTGTGAGTCAAAGTCTGATTTTCAAATACACAGATACATTCAGAGAAATCCAGGCATACACCATAGACGTTATGAATCACAACCATGACCATAACAGTTGACAGGCTCAAGGTTTGTTGCAAAGCACTGTGTTTGTGGGACAGCTGCAGATTATTTTAAAATATATGACTATCAGACTAAAAAGGGAAAGAAATCATTCAACCTGAGTACTATTATTATTTTTGCTTACTTTGAGAGACAATTTCCTTTTATTTAGAGTGAACTGCAGTTTTTTTCAGGGCTTCATTTAGTGCATTTTGCTTCTAAACATCCCAGTAAACCGAACAGGCTAGTTTCTATTTACTCAAATCCAATGCTTCAGGCTATTTACAAATTTAGGCAGACAAAGCCTATTATACAGACACTGTAGTCAGTTGTTGAATTGTCTCAGCCATATATTCACCCCCTAGTGACTCTCTAGGCTACATTCTACAAAAGGTGCTGCAGAGTGGTATAATGGAGGGGAGGCTAGATCAGCACATGTTATCCCATATGTGTAAGAACCAATTTTCTCAGCTTCCTAAAACTATGGAGCAGATTGGCTTGGGAGTTCTGGCTGGTTCTTGATCCATGATGAACAGTGGATCTCACCTCTGGTGTCTTGGGTCCTGGCTCTGGCTCCTAGGAGCAGCTGGGCACTTTGGTGGCTGCTGAAGGTGTTCAGCTCCAAACCAGCACAAGCCAAGAGCAACAAGCCACAAAGTGCCAGAGTACTGGGGGTGAGATATGGCTCCTGAGCTGATCTTGCTTTGTGAAATGAGCAATCTGACAGTCTCTAGTGACTTGGGAATTTGAAGAAGGATGGAAGCTGGAAATAGCTGCATCTCCCCCAGGAGTGAGAACTTGTTAAAGTGAGAAAAAGAGACCGGTGAAGACAGCGAGGCAGGAAGCCTTCCTGTAAAATCCAGCTAGCAAAATCCACACACAGAAGTCTCCATTGGAAAGCAACTGCATGAGCTGGTGGTGAGATTGCAAGTAGGGTCAGTGCACAAACTGGGGGGATGCCTCAAAACATCCCAAAACAGAGCTGAAGATCAATCACCTAAAAGGCTTGTAATGCAGTGAGGTGTCCTGTGACACTGAGGTCACTATCAGGAGCTTTTCCTGTAATTTTTAAGGCTAGAAAGTTTCTTGGAAATCTGAGCTGAGCCCCTGAAGGAATTTTTTTGTGGGCAAGGGTAAATTCAGCAGGTGTTAAATTTGCTCACTGAAATGGATGATGAAGTCATGTAGAAAGAAGTTGCCTGTTCAGAAATGGGATATAGTTTGGATAAAATCTCATGACTCTGCCCTTCATTAGGTACCACCTGGCCCTTTTGTACTTCCCACTAAAAATAAAATAAGAAAGAAATAACCTGACAGTGGAGAGCAAAATGCAATTAGTTTTCATCTGGTTTAGAGAGGACAGTCATTTCACAAGGTGTATCTGCTCAGCGTATCAGGAAAAAAGAACTGACATGGCACAGGATGGAGGGCATCTACCCACACCTGACTCCTATTCAGGCAGCATTTCGATAGAAATCTGTGCATCACACCCCTGACAACCAGATGGGAATACATATTTAACATTTACTGCTGTAGAAGAGACTTTTTGCTGAGAATGAAGTAACAATAAAAGCCAAAATCCGTATCCGGCACCCCCAAAATAACCCACTTTTCAGTCCAACCAGCAGCCGGCACTGTCTTCTCTTTCCAGAGCTCTAAAGGATTATGGCCTCTAATACGACAACAACAGCAGAACTTTTTCAGCTAATATAGATGACTTTGCAGCAGGCATCAGCAAGTAGCATTTACTTTCACCAGAGATGAAAGTGGCTTAATAAACTGTGTTTGTGTCAGTGCTGCATGATGCATGTGTACAGCGCTGTGGTCCAGCGAGCAGGCAGCAAGGGAATTGATGACTCAGGCAGGAGAATTATGGTTCCGCTGGAGGAGCAGGACTACATTCTTCAAGCAGAGGTCATACCTCCCCAATTATTTATAAGTTTCAGTTCAATTAGCTAGCTGATCATTGCTAAAATGTCACTTCTTGGGCTTATGATTCGTTTATGCGATTAGCTAGTAACATTGCAACCTGTTTTGTTCTCCTTTTTAATGATGTAGCCAATATTCTGCTAAATATGCTGAAGCAGAAGTATAGACATATGAATCAGGAATAGATAGGATCAGATAAAGAGTATTGTCTCCACCCCCGAAATTATCAATATCTTGTGTTTTCTGGCAGGAGCAAAATATGAATGATGTTAAAAAGAATTAAAGCAATTAAGGTTTCCCCAAGGGTAATTTGAAGAGATGAAGATTTAAGGCTTAGAGAAGACATGTACAGAAGGGATTGTGAGACAGTTCTGCACAATAATAATCAGAATAGGTAAATCTAACATTCCTATTTATTAAGTCTGGGAAATCAATACTATATGGAATAGCAAGATATGTGAAAAACGAGAAGCTGTAGAAATAAAAACTAATTTGATATATGATCTTGGACAGAAGGAGAGAGGAATAGGCTGGTGACCACAACTAGTCTGTGTTATTCTTGTAGAAAGGAATTTAATATGACTCAGACAAGAGCTAATTTAGCTCTACCTGAAAGGGAAAAAAAAAAAAAAAAGAAAAAAAGACTGCACACTGCTAATCTAAATAGCTTAAAATGGAACAATAAACTCTCTTATTTTAGGACGGAAATCAGTCATTAAGCTAAGTTAACCTGGGAGCTCTTCCCTAGGGAACCTCCAATAGTCTCTTCTGCATTGCCTAGTATATTGGCCATTCTCAGGAAGATAGCACCAGAATTAGATACACCCAGCTTTAGATGTTAGCTGTGTGAAATTGGATGAGCTGGTATTTTCCTACAATATAAGAGCTCTTCCCTCATTTAAAAAAAAACCCAACCCTAAATTAACTAAGCACAATCAGCTTCTAATCATGACGCTTTCAAAGTGTTCATTGAAACTAATGAATAGAAGCAGTAGGGAAAAAACGCATCCGGGATGGATGTGCTAAGCTTAAGGGTGTAAGGGCAGTATATCAAACATGGCTTGACTCTTTTCATTCAATACAACATGATTGTTAATGGGGAACAATCAATAAATGTTCTTCAAATAAAACACCAGAGCGCTGCACACGAGATAAGCAAACGACAGGAATTTGCCAAGAGGGGATGCACCTCTCTTTGTTATTGCAATAACAATTGCTAATGCCTTGATTTAGACTCAAGGGACTCCTCTAAACACCCTTCCCTCACTCTGTTGCATACATTTGTTGAAAATCCCATCCTAGGCATTCCTAGGTAAAGGAGATCCAAAATAACCAGGACCAGGATAGATTTTCTGTGGAAGTAAAAAAATGGCTAAATTACGATCAATTAGTAGCCTACCCAATAATTGCTGAGAGGTTACAGAAATTCCAAACTTTAAAAAAAATTCCTGAAAGATGTCTCCATTTTGTTAAACAGCCTCATTCCTAATCCCTATGGAAAATCAGAAGTTATGTTGCTCATATTGTCCTTTTTTTTTTTTTTGTTAACTTGATATATTGAGCAATTTATATTTTATTAGAACAACAAAACTTGAAAATTCCCTGACTCTGAAGTTCTCATTCTTTAAAATACATAAGAATTACATATATATTTATAGACACACACATCTAATCCTTTCCTGTGCTTCTGTATTCAGGGTCATTTAAGTGAAAGTCTGCAGATAAATCTCCATCTAAAAATTAAATTACTTTACCAGGTGCCCACGGCAGGGACAGTCTGTAGCTCATCTATTATCTCATCTGGTCTCACCAACTAAGTATGGTTTAGTATAGTGAATTTCAAGATGATACACCTCTAAAAATTGTAGGTTTTGGGTACTCCTGACAGTTGTAGTTGTTATTTGGTGGGTGGCACACTTCCCTCTCTGTCAATATAGAGCATGATTTTTAGATGCTGCTGGGGATGTTATTTTTTTAGATAAAACGAAAGGCAGGAGAATAAGTATTGTTTTCAAGGATGAGCCAGAGATTTTCTTTTGGTTTCCATCACTGGTAATAATTAACTTTTGTTTTTTAAAGTTCAGGAATTTTTCTTTCCATATCTACTGCTCTAGGTCCCTCCAGATGAAGGTATTGTCATGGCAGACTCCTAAATTTTTGGAGCTGCTGCATTGTTCCAAAGATGGGGAAAACCCTACTGCAAGTATACATCAGATATTAGGTGGACATCAGGTTCTGAATAGGGAGATCAAGGCAAGAAATCTACTTCTTCCCTGTAATGAAGGGTGAAATATTTACCACAATATAAAACTTTCAACATGAGCATACTCACAGGGAGTATGTAGGAAGAATATGTTCCGGTGCCACAGATCACACTGAATGTCAGCAAAAGCACTCAGCATTCACAAACTAATGTAATACAGGGTTTTTCCCCCCTCCTTAATGCTATGTTGGACCATTCAGCAGTGTCCATAAATATCAAACTGATAAAATCAAACTGATGCAGACACGATACCACAGTCTATACCCACTGAATAGTTTCTGGGGTCTTGGGAGTTAGCTGGGCTCCAACTGTCCCAGCACAGGGGTCTCATCCCTAAAGGCATTCCAGGTTAGGCTTGATGAAGCTCTGAGCAATCTGATTTAGTTAAAGGTGTCCCTGTTTACTGCAGGGTAGTTGGACTAGATGACCTTTAAAGGTCCCTTCCAACCTAACGCATTCTATGATTCTCTTGGGGCAGCACTGCCATGCTGCTTTGCTTTCATGCAAACACCACTGTTTTTTGCCTATAGAGTCGCACCTGCACCGTTTCACATGACGTGCTGCTTGCATTATTTCACAGGTAAGGTCAGTCAAGCAGGACCTGGCAATACTATTGCCATCAGTCCCACCAAGCTCCTGCTGTCTTGGGTACCACCCTCTTCCTCCCACCAACGGGAGTAGGTGCTAACTTGGCACTGACTGTCATTTAACCTGCAGGCAAAACTGCCAGGAGCTTCTAATTAAGAATGCCTGAATTATACTGCAGGTATCGATCCTCCATGGTGTGGAGCAAGAGCGATGTGTGTTGACCCCACCATTCCTTTTCATAGAACAGCTGGGGTTTGACAACAACAGAGAATCAATGCCTGGGTAAACTGCTGGGTTTTTCTTTTCCCCTCCAGTGATAATTCAATTTAGCAGCTATAAAGCAGAAATTCATTCTTTGCCTGAATGTATTTGGGTTTTCAGAGACTTGCTGCACTACTGTTCCAGTAAATAGCCACGTCTAAAATGGTCGGAGCACTTCATTCAAAGTCAGCAATTCCCTCCCATCAGTCTTGAGTGGGCCTCATTGTTGAGTCTCTTTAGGATGTTTCAACTGAAAAAAAAAACCCCAACGTATTTCTATTTCACTTCCCATGGAACATACAGTCTCTCCTGGAGGATAGAAGAGCTGGCATTATGTTGTGGAAAAAGTGTTGCATAATTGCATTCTTTATTACTAATATTGAAGGCTTGATTCTGCCACGTTTACACAAGCTGACTGGCTGATTTTGATGGAAATGCTTCTGCCTGATGAAGGAGGGGAGAAGTGCTAGAAAATAAACAAATAGTAAATAATAATTAAATTAAAAAGGAAAGTTCTAAGAATACTGAGGCTTCAAATTTAGGCTCGCATCCTGTAATCTGCTTTGGGTATACTTCAACTTGGCTCTGTGCAGAGCAGCTTGGATGACTGTTGTCTTAAATGGAAACTAATTGCTTTGCGATCTGTGCAGAGGAATCTGTCCATGTGTCATCTCCCGTTCCCTTACCAGATTCCAAAATTAATGTCTTGAAACACTTAGTAAGACAAGACCTGAAGGTACAAGGATGGGGATACAGACTACCTATTCGCCATCGAGCTAGCACCTGGTGCCAGGAACCCTGTTCTTGGCTGGCCTGTAAAGGGGCACCATAGTAATTTTGGCAGTCACACCCGGCATGTGAGGCAGCAGTGAATCAGTTAGTGGGATTTTACAGTCCCGGATTTAAGAGTGCAAGGAAAGAAAATAATCAAATTCCACTGAATATACGTCTATAAGAGGATGGAAAGAGCCAGAGGAATTCCTCATTTTTAAAGTTACAGTTTAGCTGCATGTCTGAGCTTTGATTTAAAATTGCTAGTGCTTCTAGCACAGAAAAAATAAAACAACAAAAACCCCATCACGATGCACAAGCAGCAATTCCAGCTCTAGAACTGCTATGTCCCATTACAAAGTTGTGTTCACTCTGAATACTAATGCTGATAAATTAAATATCATCATTTTAAGATGTTCATCATCTTATCAGCAGGAAGAAGTGCAACATGCTTTTTCCTACTACTTTTTTCCTACCTTCCTGGCAGTAGGTAGTATTAATTATTATATATAAAGCAATATATTAAGCTGTTAGTACAAAAGGTTCCTTGAGCATGCATTTCAAGCTATCCCCAGCTTTGTGCCAACAAGAAATGAAAGGGGAGGTTCACTTCTAATCAGGTTTTGAATCAATATCAAATGATACTGTCTGATGTGTCTAAAGTCCCAAAAGATATAGTCTATTTAGTGAAACCTCTCATTTTCCCTGGAAGATTTCTGTAATGCACTAGGGTATCTGCCCATTGCATTTCATTTTAGCAGATGAACAATGTACCAGCAGTGGAACATGTAGGTCAGTGGGAAATAACTGGAGCTCAATACCAAAACCGAAGGTATACAGAGGAGAAGGAAAAAAAGAAACAGGAGATAAGGGTACATTTTGTGGGCTTTTCTATTTAATTCTAGCTTTTTGTTATATAACTTAGGTTTCATGTCCTGTGTAGTCATGAGGTATTGGAAGATATAATAATAGACCTTAAATTGTTATTCCTTGGTAACTTTTAAACGCAGAGGTGTGATTAAAAAGAAGAGCGCATCAGGGGTGGAAAATATGATTTAGGAACATCTGGAGACAATCAGCAGTGTTAAATAGACTGTATGCCCAAATATTTTTTTGTTGTTTGCATTATCTGTGCTAACAAGCAGTTTTATTAAATCAGCTTTTAATATCAGAGTATCAAAATAATGAGTGTTTGGTCATGTGGCACCTAATACTTTGTAAACAGTTTAGAAGAAGCAACCCTTCTCTCTGAGTTACAGCACGGACATCTTACACTGGTGAACATGTTACACTGACGTGCTTCCGATGCACTGATCACGTCCCCAAAAACCACAGCCAGAGCAGGACACCTCTCCTGAGATGATAAGCAAACCCCTGTTTATCTTTCTCTTCATAGATGACAGTCAATCAATCATGCCAGTAACTCTATGCACATATGACACAAAAACCCCATTGTAGGGTTTGGTTTATAAGGGTGATCCCAAAGGGCCAGCATGTTTAACTGCTAGTCACAAACAAATATTAACCAGAGGAACAGGGCAGATCTGAGTCTGTTTCCCAGAGAATGCTCTGATCAGACTTGAAATCTTCATTTTCTCAGAAAGGTTGACTGCTGTTTTCTCCAAACATGCTCAATTCTGAGCAGCCTCTGGGGCACACTCAGGTTCATGATGAATAAATGGTTCCTTTTCCTGCTAAAGCTTACCAACTCTTAAAGGCCTTTTCATCTAAGAGTGCTGCTGAAGTGGAGTTGCTTCAATTTAAAAAGAAGACCTAAAAGAAGACATTAAGCTACCACATTACTTACGGCCACCAGCTCTGTTAAGTTTGCATGTCTCAGTTTCTGCATAGAATGTGGGCAAGCAGGATGCAGGGACAGGGAAACAAGTCTTTCAAGGTGAAATGGGAAATTTAACTGAAGAAGTCAGCAGTGGAACCAGTTATTTGGAACGACGTCTCAGCCCTGCTCAGCCATGCTTAAGTCAAGGCATCCCTCCTAGCTGGGATTATTCAGCATGGTAATGCCACTGGCTAGGGTCAGAGAGCTGATCAGATGTGAGAGGCAAAGAGAACCCATATATTGAGAAGAATGCATCAAAGGTAAGGAAACCTGGTCAAAAAAGGTACATGAAATAGTAACAAAACCCAACAGAACTGAAAACACCCAATATAAACAAAGATCATTTCAATCTGTGAATCTTAATAGGATGAAAATGCATAAATCAGTGCAGTCTTACCCCTCTCAGGGGAAGTGAGCATTTCACCATTTGCTCAGACTACCAATTGAGTACTGTGGGAATTATTGATATATTATGATATTGTATTATATTTTTGGACAGCTTCTAATAAGGATGACAAATGAAGAGCAGGAGCAAATGTTCTCGTGTACGCTAAAGGGGGTGAGAAATACACCTATCTCATTGTCCTGTGAGAAGCAATGGTGTCCTACTACAGTGCTCAACAGGCACTATCATTTCACTGTAGTTCGCCCACTTTGGTGCTAAGCACAAAGCCTTCCTTTCTGAATAGAAACTATGTGTTGCTTTTTCTCCCTCATAAAACCACAGTGATTATGTGGGAGCAGCAGGGGACTTCTGCCTCCACAGAAGATAAGCTCCCTACGTGAGAAGCGTACTAATGGCTCACACAGCACCTATCTGCAGGCGTTACACATACTCCGAGTGAGGATCAGAAAGAGAAATTAACACAGGATCATTTTTTCCCTAGTAAGTTAGGCTAGTTGATAAAATGAGTGAAGAACTTGCACTAAAGCACCGGGCAAGGCCTTGAGGGTGGAGTTGGGATCTACCAGATCTCACTGCAGTCATGGGGAAGCCAATTCTTACATCGTTTCAATTTCTCAAGGCTAAAAAATGCTTTTTCCTCATCTTCCCTGTGTTCAGATTCTGAATGCCTTAGGATCCAGGATGGTGTTATGCATCTGTGTACAGCAATTGAAAAATTCCTCTAGAAATAATAAACTACAGAAAGATTTCTTTAACTTTTTGTGATGTTGTGCTTGGTAGCACAATCTTGATGATGTTGTATTTGAGAGGAACACTTTTGGCTGTAGTAACTGCACCTTACTCACCTCAAACAGCCCCATTTATCTTTACGTATTGATTTCCAGTGGCTCCTGAAAGGTTACAGAAAATTATTGTGTCTGTTCACAGCTTCCTGAAGTTAAGGTTTTCTTACATTATTCCATTACTGTGGTTAAGACTACTGCTGTGGGGACTGTAGGGCTCCTCAACAGTCCCTGGGGGCTGTCATACCAAAGATTAGCCTGGTCACTATCCTCTGTACAGTCACTTTGCTATATTGAACCTTTTAGCTTCTTGCTGGATGGGACTAAAAAAAGGGAGAAGTGGGACCCTTCCTATAAAACACTCGGTTCTTTCTGCTATGGAAGAAGAAAGCCAAGAGCTGCAAAACCAGCCTGGATTCTTTCCCCCACCCCCTTTTTTTTTTTTTTACAAAATGTTCCAGTAGAGATAAATGTCTGTTCATGATCAGGCATTACTTCATCCAAGAAGGAAGGAAAACTACTCAGCCATCACTCAGAGAAATGAAAGCAATCTCAGATCAAATCATCACTCTTCTGCTTTGATCAAGTCATCATCTGAACTGAAAGCCCAGCCAAGGGGAAAAAAGAAAAAAGATTTTAGGAAAACTTCTAAATTTGTGTGGATGTTCACCAAAAAACTTACAACAACTGGGAATTACATAGAAATGGCCATTCTTCAGCACTTTCTGTAATATAAATCCAATCATCTAGGTGCCCTAAGAGCACCCAGTTACAGGATGCCTGGACCCTGTACATTGCCCAGCTGCACCGCACTGGGTGGTCTGCTGGTGGTTGGCAGGGCAGCTGGAGCTGGCACTCCAGGTCTGTTCTGCCACCAGCTTGCTGAGGGTCAAGTAATTTGTGAGTTTCTTTCCTGCACATATTTGGATTCCTACCTGCCAAACAGGCAGAGAAACTACTTACACACCTGGTAACACTACCTAGTTCTACCTACAAGTGTTCATAGCACACCAAGCACAGAAGTAGTTAAGAGGCAATTAATTTCTAGTCTCACTAATGAGGTATGAGCTGTTTGGTTCATCTGCATAAAACACCATGACAGCCTCAGAAAAAGAAATAATGGATGACATTACTCTTTCATAATTGTGTCTGTGGTGCCATGTGCAGCAGTGAGGCTACGTTTTGGGTTTGGTGCTGAGAGAAGCACATTGTGCCATGGCACCGTGACTCAAAGACCCCAGCCTTACTTACTACTAGTCACAACTGCGCTGAGGGGGCAAAGTTATACAAAATCATATGGCTGGACATTACCGTGCCTGCCATCTGCTCCTCCTGCACCAACAGAGAAGTCAACCAGAGGCAACCATCTGTCACTCCATACAACCTCCCTCCTTGGGCTGTGCTCCACTCATACAAGTTGGTGTACTTCAGGGGATCATTTTCCTATGAAGCATCCTGCCCCCACTCGGTGCCTGCTATTGGCCTCTCACATGACGATCGTCCAGCTTAGATAGCTGCTTAGTATCTAGGACTACCATAAATATAAGCAAAATGTAAAGCAAATGGAGCAAGTAAGGGATATGAAACATTAAAGTAATTCAGTACATCAGTTTTCTCTTAGGAACTGCTGTGGAAGGAACCAAATCACATTTACCACCAGTGTAAATTTAAAGATGATCTACCGAATCACATTTTTTTCTCTTCAAAATTAAATTATCAGAGCAACCAAGACAAGAATCTGGAGCCAATAGCACCAGCTGTCTTCTGGCAATGTCTAAATATCTGTGCTAGAAAAAGAAAGCAGTTGTCAAGGACCAGGAAATAAATTAAGAGACACTTGAGGGATTTCAGTTGGAGTATTCATGTAAGTAGCTGCATTTGAAAAAGGACTGGCACAGCCCTTCCATATATGCTTCCACTAATGTGGAAAACAGGAGGAACATCCTTAAACTATCCATGCCCTTATTTCTGTGCACTGAGAGTCTGATTCAGTGAATCAAAAATAAAAATTGAATGGTGTGACTCTGGACTTACTCTACCAGAAATAGAGGCAGAATATGATCTTTAGACCCTCTAAAAACAGTAGTAATAATCTGCTTTTACTTGTTCCTTATGGCAATTGGTTATCAAGCAGCTCATATGCTGAAAGACAAAAGTTAAGAAAGAAACCTGGAAGTCTTACTCAGAGCACCAGAGATCTTAGTGTTTCTCCTTGGTGACACCTTTCTTTCTTGTTACAGGGTAAATGCAGCCATGTTTCATGCTGTTGCATCCTTAGTTCACCTGTGTGAAATGTTTCCTAAACAATACTAGAATTTAATCCTCATTTCCAGTTAATCTTCCTCTTTACCAAGGCACGTTGATTTCTACCTCAGTTGGAACAATAATTTTTGGAGAAAAGTAGTTTAGATTTTATTTTTTTTTTTAAATTATTCTTCCCTGCATATTCTGGATCTTTTCTTCAGCTGGATCAGCTTTACTCATTCAGGCTAAGCATCTGATTTAGTGACTGTGTCCAGCATAGGCATGGTCACAGGGGAATGAACTGACATTGGTTTTTGTGGAATGCAGCTTGGGTAGCCACAACTCCACCTAAACTTTGCAGCATTCTCCTCACAGTTTGATTAACTCTTGTTCAAAGGCTAGTAAATAAAGTTAAAGGGATGAAAACCGCAGGTGCTCCATCACTGCCAGCAGTGTTTTAGAGTATTGCAATCCCAACATACATTAAAGACAGCCTAAGGGTGCTTTTAGCATACTGACTTAGAACTAAGCAAAGGTCCTTTAAAAAAGAGACCCATTAAATCCCCTCTATCACAAAACTTGGCTGTAGAGAGGAGACATCACAAATAACATTCTGTTCCAAGCTGAATAAATAGCTAGGAGGCTGCTAAAACGGATACAATAAAAGCAGCAAAGTCCCTCCTTCACATCATCTCCAAACTCTGCCACACAGTGCTCTTTTGGGGCAAAGGTGAGCCACCCACAACACAGTTTAGCCTCTGCCTCTCTGCAAAGGCTGCAGGAGATACGCTAGGTAACTTCAGTGTCTTCCTACCAATTACTTGAGAAGTTCTACAATATTTTTGTCAAATGTATCGCTGCAATGTATTTTCTTCATGAGATTATGAAGATCCACCACCTTCATGTTTTCAGAGCACCTAAACAATAGGTTTCCAGTCCTTGCAAGGTCTGTAGAGACTTTTGGTCTGGAAATAGGAATGCAACTAAAATGCCACTGCCCTCCTCTGAATGGCACTGTAACTGAAAGTGTAACTGAATGGCTATTTCCATGTTATGCTCCTTCCTGTTGCTGATGGGCATCTCCTGGAGGTAGCAGACTGAATGAGTTATGGATGAACCCACTCATCTCCCCTTGTGCTGTTGAAATATCCTACCATATTCCTATGACAACCAGCAGTGTCAGGGCCAGATGAAAATGGGGCTGGAGAAGGGGAAGAAATCACAAGATTGATGGAGCTCATAGGCAAACTTGCTTTATAGGCAGTATCTGAACAACCAACAGTTCCTGGTGAAGGCACCATAGGGTAGTAGACATGCTCAATGCACGTATGCCAGACAGGTTGAAATTCTTTTATGCCAAACAATGGACATAAGGATTAAATATAGGAATAAAAATAAATTAATATTTTAAAACAATGAAATGTGGCAAAATCAGTAGACTGTGTGGTACCTATCTCCCCTGGATACATGCAGGTTCCACACTGTAACTCTTAAGGTTTAATATAAGTAACAAAACCCCAGACCTTTCATGAAAATACATGCTCAGTGGTGGCCAGAAGCACATGAATATCATCAGTGAACCTCTAAAGCAGCTACTGAAAATGGCAAAAAGAGGTGCTTATGACTGGTGGCTTATATCTTCATTAAAACACTTGTCCTTCAAACCAAACCCTGCAATTCATTTAAATTATCTGGGTCTTAAAATTAGAATATATATTATAAATTAATGTGTTTTTAATCTTATATAATGACAAGTATAATACTATTGGCATCCTACCTTTCCTGCATAAAAAATCCTGCCTGCTGCACTAAGATATGTTGGCTTGCTCGGAAAAAGCAAACCTTAGAATGTAAATCTCTAAAGCTCATTTACCAGAGCCTTCTACAATATTCTGCCACAACTCAGTCAAGACTTACCAGTGTTACATTTTCCAAACCTGAGAAGCTCTCAGACGTGTGTCTTGTGCATTTCAGAGCTGTCAAAGTGAAACCACTGCAGCTTACAGCTTTATGAAGGGAAAATTTTCTCACTGCCAAATTCATGACTGTCTCCTACTCTTGTGCAGATGCATTGTAGAAAGTGTGTTTTGCTTTGTCTTGCATGAAAAAACAGCCATGGATGACTAGCTTCATAGAACGACTTCATTTTCTTTCTTACTATGGCTGTGAAATGCAGGGAGCTGTGCTGATCTAAGAGCAGTCTTCCTCATCCTTGCTGGGTGAGCTACCCTCACCTGCTCCACCCTTCCTTCGGTGGCAGTTTCCAAAGGGCTTACCAGCTGCAACATGAGTAGCTCTGCTGGAGCAGAAGTAGCACCTAAGGAACCTGCTTTGGCAGGGGGTTGGACTTGATGATCTTTTGAGGTCCCTTCCAACCCTCTACGATTCCGTGATTCTGTGAATATGAAATTCTAGGTGTGGGTCCTCCTTCGGTGACTGTAAAGGAGTTACTACTTTTGGTAACTCATCTCTAGCTGTAGATTCTGAGCAATAAAACCCGTAAGGCTGGGCAGGAGTCAGATGTCAGCACAGCCAGCTACTGGCCTCAGTGAGAAGGAGGTGGACAGCTGAAGAACTGCCTGATGGTACCAGGAGAGAACTCAACCTTCACTGGTCCCATGACTGAAAAAGCCGCAGAACCTGAAGTCTTTCCTAGCGGACTGTAAAAAACAAAACTCATGGTTCCCACCCTCTGCCTAGTAAATTTTTTGCTTCCCTCCTAGTACAAATACTAATGGATGCAGAGGAAAAGCTGCATACCAAACATGAAACGATGCTCCTCAACTCTCCTCTTTTAGCTTGCTTCTCTCCACCTGTCTTTACTACAAAGCACACCTCATGATGGAAGGGTTCGGAAATGAGAAGACAGTGCCACGGGCAAAATCGAAATAAGCCATTCTCCCTCTTTGTTGTTTGGGGTTTGTTTTTTTTTTATCCAGAAGTCTCTTTTACAGAGGTTTCCATTTCTGGTTGCCAGGGGCTCTCGGCAGCACGAAGGCTGACTGAGCATTGTTACGAAACATCATTTAAAAAAATCTTTCTATTAATATTTTCCTCAGATTTATTGGTTCTGATAGCAGAAGATTTACTGCGAGTTTTAGAGTTATGTTCAAAATCCACGAGCGCAAAGGATGTTGAAACTATGCAAAACCATGCTGCTTCCCAAAGTAACATTAATAATACATTTGTAGATATTTCAACCTGCTCTACACCAGTTGAGGCAGTGTATGGATGTAATGTATTCACAAGCACCGTGGATAAATCACCTCGATAAATTCTTCATGCTATACTGTAATCTCCAAAAGATCTCTGACTGGTGAAAATCAGTCTTGCTGATCAGTCCACAATTCTTCTCACTATCCTGTTATGCCTCCGCCAGTGACTCCTGAGAATGAAACAGCTGATGTCTTTATACAGCTGGCACCAGAAAACAATTTCACTTCACACAAAAAAAGTCTTGACTGCTTTTAAAAAATACTAAGAGAAACCTGCACACCTCTTCCCTAAGTCCCTGCCCCCCAACATATCAGATCACTCTTTGAATAAAAATATAATTATCTGTGCTTTGTTTCTCATGACAGAAGGCAGCAGTGAAAGCTTTTCAATAATTTCTACTTAGTATTTGAAAAACCTTCCAAATAATTCTTCCAAAATTACCTGTGAAATGGACATACTCCATGACAGCCCCTTCTTAACAGCAATAAGCATCACAATCAACTCCCAGCTAAACTTTGGAGAAATGCACCTCTGTAAGATCATTACATGCTTTACAAATCAACTGTAAATACTGTGTCACAGGTTTAAGTAAGCCAAACGCTCAGTCTGAGTTTCACTCCCTTGTGAATGGTGCTGCCCAGAGCAAACACACGCCAATGCATCCTTTGCACTCGATCATGGACTCAGGAACACATCACTCCTTCCAATATAGTCACTGAACAGGAACAGAAGTTCTTGTCACAGCCAGTGACAATATGCCTTCAGTCCAAAAAGCAGGGCAGACAACACACGGTTCAGAGAGACAGCAAGACCATGTGCCATTTCCTTTCCTCCAGGGATATAAAGCTTGAATCCCTTCAATCTACAGGACAAAAGAGGCTTTGCGCTGAAAAGCATCGCCTCTGTTAGGCCTAAAAATTTCCCTTTGAAAGACTAAAGATTGAGATTTCCCAGTCTCTTGCATGTCATGAGACAGTGAGTAAGAGGGACTCTTACTCAACATTTTGCAGACTATCATGGTTTTGCTGCATTGTCTGCAAAGCAGAATACAACTTTCAGATTAATTTGAGAGCAACGTGTTTCTACTCCATAAACCTCACATTTGTGATTAAATGTGTTAGGATGGGTGTTAGTAACATCATAATCAAACACCACCCAGTGTTTTAGATTCATGAATTCATCCCCCATCCCCTGACATTCTGACAGCAGACACCTGAGGGCACAGGGAACGTTCCCTATAGGGGACATATCCCTTTGAGGTTTAAATGTAAGATTATTCAAGCAGGAAATTTAATTTTAGAAGACAAGCATTAGGAGACAGATTTCTTTTTTCATTCATTCTTCACACTTTCTGTAATAATCTGAATACTTCTAAAAATAAAAGCAGAAGGATGGCATAACCAATGCCTGTTAATAGAAAAATAATTGGCTTAAATGAGGCACACACTCAAATGCACAAAAAATAAATGGCCCAACAATTCTTTTGAGAGTTACAATATTTTTAGCCATATGGTATTCCTTATTAATTGTTGTGATTACTAAGAGCCAAATATATGCTTGGCACTGTACAACACATCCAAACACTGTCAACCCCTAGCCCAAAATGCTTACAGTTCAAAAGATAAGACACGAAGGAGCAGGAGATACTGAGAAATGCAGTGTCAAGAACAACAGCCCAAGGTCTCCCTGATATTAGGAAGTGGATTAGGCATCACTCTTACAACTGCACCAGGAACGTTTCTCCTCTGAGAATAACAGAATGGGCTCTAAGCCTCTTCTCCTCCAAAGAGTCAGCACAGGAAAAGAAGCAAGGAAAAACGCATGTTTTGAGGCTTAACAATCTACACTGACTTTATGAGATATTTTGGGCCTTTAGCAATTTATGCTAATTGAATGTAACCCTCAAGCTGTTCTTTTTGTGATGGGGCTGCTCTGGAGCACAGCCAGCCCAGAGTCTGGAGAAGCACAAGCTCCCGTGCTGACCTGTGCCATGAGGTTCTGGGCCACAATAGTGCAGGTGAACCAGAAGATTAATGCTGAACACTTTGATACGCCAGTGAAAGCCACTGTGGGAAAAACATGCTGCTCTGCTAGGGATGAAGAACAGTTAGCTGTATGTCCTGGCTTGAGCTCAGTGCTACAGCATCCCCACAGCTCTCCTTGCTGCTGGGCTCACTGCCCTGCATGTTTTATCTGAGTCCAGGAACAGGGAACACACATAGGAGGGGGCAGTGGCCTTCTCAGGGCTTCAAATAACCACATGAAGTCACCAAACAGCAACATTACCTTCCACAAGAAAGAGGCATACTTTCTCTACTGGGAAATGCCAGTGAAGACAGGCACCTTGTAGTCCAGAGAAGAAGCTCAAGCTAGGAAGGTAAAGAGGTGCTCCCAAAACTAAAGACCAAGACATTTTCTTCAGAATTTCCTTTGATTTCTGAAACAGATTTTCCTGAAACAAGAGTAAATCAAGTCTACGTACACTGCGTACCACTCTCCCCAGGTTTTCTCTGGCTCTGTAAACTACAAGGGGAGAGAACCTTCCTTTTTCCCATAAAAGCCCTTTCTGGATGATGTACACTAAGGATTTTCTGTCATATACTGTCCCCAGTTCAGTCAGCCCTATGTCAGAATCTAGATAATTTATATCTGATTCCCTGTCAGTCACATACATGCTCTGCTAGGACTTTGAAGCTAATGGTTCCAGTCATAAATCTCCCGAGGGCCAGCAATACACATAGTTGAGGCCCAGGATTCAGATTTTTTTATCTTGTTGATGATCTCTCTCCTAAGGGATTGCTCCACTTGTGTAAAAAGACAAAAAAAGCTGCTAGTGTCCATTCCTATTAAGCGATAGCAACTACTCCATTCCTGCACGTCCTCCTTGTCCACTCCTGGGAATCGATGTCAGAGGATCCTCCGTCCCTAAGCACCTATTGCTCTTTCTCTCTCTCCAGCTCAGGCTTCATCCTCAATAACTGTCAGGGCATTTCTGTGCAGCACAGACTGTAACATGATTAACTTTATGCTTCACAACCTCAACATTAAGAAGTAGGTCCTGGGGCAGGGTTTTGACATGAGGCTCTCAGGCACGTGTAGGGCCTTGATCAGAAGAAGACCAGCTCTTCCTTCCTGAAATGGCAGAACAAACCAGCTTTGAACTAGGCAAAATGGCCAGTTGCTCTACGGAAACAACACTGCCAAATCCGAGCACTACTGAAGTGAAAGACATAAAAAGGTACATAATTGCTCCATCCTACCTCCAAGAGCATGCCAAAAGATCACAGGCTTTGAAAAACCATTTCCTTTCTCTCCTCATGCTTTAAGGCTCTGAATTAACACTACAGAAATACAAGCTTTGCTTTACAGCCACATTGTTGTCCATTTCTCAGGTGCTCTCACAGTTTATTATCTTCACTTTTTTCTCTTTGACATCTTAATTGTGGTGTCTGTATGTTAATTGTTGACACCCTCAGCAAAGAGAAGCTGTGACACCATAATGAATTTGTAGCCTCTACAGGAGCCAGTGATATCTAATGCTTTAGAAGATACTGCAAAGTCATCATTACCTTTCTTGTGAGGTGCTAACTTCAAGAAGTACCTTTTTCAAATGCAAAAAAGAATTAGAAACATCATGTTAAAGTACTGAGAGGCCCTCACAGGCTGGCTGCAAGGGAATTCCAGCAGCAACAAAGCCCTGGTATTTACAAAGTGGATTTACAACCCAGCCAGAAATCTGGCTTTCACACGATTTACAGAAAAGCACCATCACTAGTGTTCCACGGTTCACTCTGAAAGCCACTGTGACATGTGATGTGAGGTCTCATATAAACACACAAATTTTCAAACTCTTTTAAGGTTCTTCTGCAATGACTCATAACTACCGTTGACATTGGTTATTGAGTCACCTAAGACCGATATTTTTCAGGAATGAGAAGGAACTCCTTGTTCCCTTTCTAGCAATACGGAAGGTCCATGGGTTAAAGACCATAATGAGATAGAATCTGTTGTATGGCCTGAACATTTCCATCTAAGCAGAATTTTAACTTTCCATGCAGAGCGTGTTTTATTCTGTCACAGGACTGGACATGTGCTTCAACTGATGGTGGCAGTGGCTTGAAGGGTATCTATATGAAACAACAGTGCGGAGTAAAAACAATATAGTGAATACAGAATAGGCACTCAGTAACTGATTAGCGTGTTTCAGTGTGTATATGAAATACAACTACAGGTTGCAGCTATATGTACAATAAGAAAGGAATGCAGCTGCTTTATTAAAGAGGAATATCTGGTCGTCTCTCCCCACCCTGCATTGCTTGCTATCTTGATGATCCCTTCACTGATAGGAGAGAAGTTCCTTTTCCTTCTTCTCCCAGCAGCTGGAATCTTTTACAGCAGAATTAGGAAGGACTGTGTCGTAAAAGCTACTCCGAGCATGGCAAGCTGCACAGCAGAGTGAACATGCAAGAGTAGCATCATCACACTACAGAAGCTCAGTGATGGCAAGGCTTGTGGGACTACACAGGATGATTCCTTCAAAAGCTGGAGTGGTGGGTTCCTTCTGGGCACTTGCGGTACACATTGCAACAGACACCAGCCAGCACGGGGACCTGGCTCCTCCACCCCAAGAAGACATGGTCTTGGTGTTCTGGTATCCTTCTCAAGCTGAAGGGATGTGGTGTTAAGTTACTACAGCAGCAGTATTCTTCCTGCCAAGGTCACTTTTCAAACTCCTTTTGTGAAGCATATAACAAACATCTTCCTTTTATCCAAGAATAATGAAGGCAGAAAAATCATGTGAAATGAGACTTTGGGCTTTTTCCAGACCTTGGGAGCCAGTCCTGCCCTTGAGATGTCAGGCATTAGAGGATATACATAGTTTAAACTGATAATGTACTCCAAAACAATACATTCATACCAATGATTTGTTGAGGAAGTTTTGCAGATGCCTATCTTCAAAATAAAGACTGGCCGGATGCACTGCTTTGCAAAGCAGTGGCTTTATTCCAAAGGCTAACGCAGATGATGTGTCACAGCAATATTTTTTTTTTGCAGGTGGAATTTTGAAGTCTTTCATTGAGTTGAACGTGCTTAAATTTTGGCATACAATCAGATTCTTTGAAGATCTATTGTAAAACTGGAGAGAACATCTATATATTTGCTATTTAGAGATGGGAGCGGGATAACACCTACCACATGCTGCCAAGTTGGAAGAATCTTGGTTTTATATGCATTTCTTCCAAACTGTTTCCCCACAGTCTGCAATGATCTTGGTTTTATTTCTTCTAAATTATTTACACAGGCTACAGTGAGCCAAAGTGGACACCACACATGATTGATCAAAGCTGGCATAACCTCCATACTTAGGTTTTTTTTACAGTGAAGGTGATAGAGCCCTGGGACCGGCTGCCCAGGGGGATTGTGGAGTCTCCATCTCTGGAAATATTCAAGCCCCGTCTGGACACCTACCTGTGTGACCTGTCCTAAGGAACTTGCTTTGGCAGGGGGTTGGACCCAATGATCTCTGGAGGTCCCTTCCAACCCCTATGATTCTGTGATTCTGTTTATTCAGAAATAACGGGCTGTAGAGTGCCAAGAGGTGGGTGGAGGAAGAAGAGTTCAATCACTTTACAAAAAGTCCAAGAAATTTTTAAGTATATAAGTTTCAGCACCTAAAACCAGCAGCATGAATATCACTGTAGCACTGATACCAGTGGTACATGTCCACATGTGTGTCACTTCACACGTGGGGGAGTATCAGATAACAATGTATGTTCAGTATCTAACAGTTAGCCATTTTTCTGTCTTTCTCACAGGAACGCTGTCACAGGCACTGGATAATTCATGGGCATTAGACACCAGAATGTGTGCTGACACAAAAATGTTCTTGTGTCAAATCAGCTGAACGTGGCACAACAGAGATTCAAGCCTATGGCTAGTGGCTGCCGTAGGAGCAGTCTGCCTGCTGCTGAGAGCTTTATTTACATATCTAACTGCCTTTACTGGATTAGGGCTCAATTGCAGTATCGTGACAAACATACCAATGGCTCTTAGGCACCGCGAGGAAGAAAAGGAGGCTTTGGGGAAGGAAATAAATGCTTGACAGGATATTTTTGTTTTATAATGCAACACATCAAAGCTCAAAGGGAACATGAAGGCTGGGAATAAAATCTCTCTCATCCTAAAGTCAAGGGGAACTTTGCCACTGAACTCAATAGGACCAATATTTTATGGTAGCTAGGCTCCTGTTTGTATATCAGTAACACTTCTTCCTCCACTTCACTTGATGCTGAGTCTCAAGGACACACACATGAAACTGCACAAGCCTCTATGTCTTTGTTCCTGAAGCCTCATTTCTATGAGATGTGGATGAATAGACTTTTGAAAGGAAAAACAGAGAGAAGTCAAATTTGTACTGCTACCTATTCACTCTCCCTCTAAAACCTCTCGCTCAAGGCTTGAGGCAAACAATACTGAATCTGAAGTACAAGATTAGACAGATACATTGTGGTACAGTGAGGGACTGCTTCAGGTCCAAAACACAGATCGTTCACAACACGAGATGGAAATAATATTGTGGATTCATTTTTCACCTCTCAAATTACAGTTTTAACAAGACAGAAAGGAATTTTAAAACCAAATCCTTGCAGAATTATCCAACTTGGATAAATATCCATAGTTAGATGTATATATTTAACATCTCTTGGTTTTCTAGGATAAATGTCCTACAAGTGGTATGTGAATGCTTGATGACTAAGACCACCAGAATGTTATCCATGTTTTCATTAATTTGGAAAAATCTACAAGGGTCTGGTGCAAATAATACCAGTATAAGCATAAAATTGAAAGTACTTAATACCAAGAACATAAACAGACTATCAAATATGTGCAAAGGCACAAAATGCTTGCCAATGGTAAAGGCAAATATTACAATGCAACTGTCCATTGGCTTTTTAACCCAAATTCTGAGTTAAGGACTTAAGCCATGATTCTACCACCCTCCAGTCCTATTCAAACTCTTTCCGTGTTTCAGCAAATCTGAAATAGCAGTGGAGAAACTTTCATAATATGTGATTTTTTTGGGAGGATTGCTAGATCCTGAATATGTGTCTGCTTTTCCCAACAGATGTATCTCAAACTCCTTTGTTTCTGTGAACCACTACCAAACCTTTTAAGGGCAAGAAAGCTCATGAACTAGCAAATTTAAAGTAAATATTGCAAACTATTAATGGGAACAATCTCAGGTTTAGAATCATCACAAGTGCCATCTGATTCAGGGAGTTGTGCTTATCCAGGCAGGAACATGCTCTCGTGTGTGTGCAGCTAAAAGTCTCACTAAAGGGCACATCAAGGATGCTGTAGTCTACATTTTATAAGAAAATTCATATTCAATTTAGTTTCTTTACAAGCTGCATCAGTTTGCTTTTAAAACTCTCTTTAAAAAGGTCTGTTTTCCAGGCAGGGATCACTAAACATAAAATTGCAGCTTCTTTCAAGAAGGCAAAGTTTCTACCTTCAGAAGCAACATCCTTTAACTGAATTCTGGGAAAGGCAAGTGTTGATAGACTGCTTGCTGTGAGCTGCCCGATGGGCAGCCTGTTACCAAGCCACGTGACTCTCAAATACAAACGCTCCAGCCCAGTGAGTATCCCAAAAGCTTTGTACATGAAACGCTGCATACCCAGAGGCTGTTTACCTTTCTAATTTTTAAGCAATCCAGATGGGATCTGTTACTGGATAACCATTCCCTGCTCCTCTCTTTGCTCAAGCTAACACCTACCAGAGCAACCCAAAAATGTTTTATTTTCTTTTCTCTCCACGAGTCCTCGTGAATTCCGGCAAGGACTCCTCTGCTGATGTGCATCAAATGGTCCCCAGCACCTTTAAGCACATGTCAGCTGCACGTTTCTATCGCACGGATTAATTATACATGGCTTGTGCAAAGTGAGAACCCTCTGTCAGAGCAAACAGGCTCATTTGTGCTAAGGACACGGTACCCAGCAGTCACAGGATCAGAGGGAGCTTTTGAAATCATCTAGATGACCTCTGTCTCCCCTGGGAGATGCTTTTTTCCGTTCAGTGCTTCAGTGGCAGACTAAACCCTCCTGACTAGCCTGTTCTGGTGTTTCAGTGTCCTAGCCTGCTAAAATATTTTAGCCAGGCATCTAATCTCATGTCAAACTACCTGCTCTATGAAACCTTTTCTTTGTGTCTTACCTATTACTATGGGCAGAGAACAGGTTATTCCCCTGCTTCTGACAGTAGTCTTTTTTGTACTGTTACCATGGGCCCCCCCACCTTGCTATAAATGAGCCATGTATGATTGTATAAACGAGCCATCAGTGCATACCCTCTTATTAATACCGCATAATTATTCACAGACGGTACTTGGCAACAGAAACAGGAGTCAGTGGCTGTTGGAGGCAATAGGCATTAAGAGATAATGCCACTCAGCACCTTTCAGAAGGCCCTGAGAATTGGGTCTTTAAAAAAAACAGGAATTTGACAAACTCACATTGCTTATCAAATATTTATGAAAAGAGGGATGAGCCCCTGGACTTGCCTCACACTGGAACGGAGCCCTGCCTTGTGCTAACTTCATGGTGAGAGGCTGAACCAAAAGGCACACAGGCTGCCAGTTAAAACCCAGAAGGGCGAGCTGCATCCACAGCAAAGGGACACAAGATGCGGGGCAGCCTGTGTTCTAAGACAGGGCCAGCTCCCTGCTCTGTTTGCTCCGGAGCAGTGCAAGCCTGTGCATAGGAGACTCTCTCTATTGATATTACTGGGCATTGTGCCAGGCCTCAGAGATGAAAGCGTGATGCTTGGGAATGAACTAAGTGATAATGGCATGAAGAAACACTCAGATTGGCATTTATTTCCAGATGCTATGGTGACAGGTCCTCATACAGACACTGGTGCTGTAAGTAAACAAAATACAAAAGTCCTCCCATTTTTCAGGAAAATAAGTATCTGATGAAGGAAGTCTCAGAAACAGCTCACATACCATGGGCTTCACCGGTTACCTTTTCCCATTGGCTTCACCGGTTACCTTTTTCCACATTTCTCTATTTTATATTCAACTCTGTAGCCCTTAGTGAAACAGTGCATGCATGGTAAATTATAATGTGCATGTTTTATTACAGAAAATGCAGACATATTGTGGTTCATGCTGTAGGGCTTAAATCATCACATTAGGTCTTTATAAAAAATGGAGATCGCTCAGCCTCATGGGAAAGGCATTTGCATCTTCATCATTACAGAGGCAACAAACTTCATCCATAAAGATGTGCCTAGAACAAATGGCAGCAAATTGTGGACACATGTTTTGCTTTAATTGGTCCTCATCAACTCAGTCTAGCTAGTGACTTTAAAAAGCTCTCTAAGAAATCTCTTCCAAATTTTTTATTTTAATCTTCCTATGTGTTTTTTAAAATGTCTTAGAGATTTCAGATAAACACAATCTTTGAAGATACATTTTGAAAGCACCGCTTCTTTAGAGTTAGATCACATCTTTAATTACATATTCATAAATGATGAATAACTAGAGGTAAAGCAGCATTGCCCCAGAGCTCCTGTCCTGGGCCAAATGTA
The DNA here is from genome assembly GCA_027925045.1 of Hypotaenidia okinawae. NCBI lineage: Eukaryota > Metazoa > Chordata > Aves > Gruiformes > Rallidae > Hypotaenidia > Hypotaenidia okinawae. Next base: position 47,654,709 of record BSDF01000002.1, on the reverse strand, counting down.
GCACCGTAATTTTTATGAAGCCTACCTCTTGACAACTGGGATCAGACTCAAGCCAGCTACAACCATATTCAAAACAGCAGCTGCTGCTAGGGCCATTTTCATTTACTATTCTTGATCAGCATAAATGGATGTAATATGCTCTTTTTGGAAAGCACAGCAGAAGAATATGGATGGCAATAGACTGATTACATAACTCCTCTAAAATTCACCAAGAAAAAAGATGCATGATACATTTAAAATCTTATTTAGATACAGGTCTGACTTCTAAAAATACAGCTAACAAATCCCACTAGTCTGTAAATCAGACTGATACCTACATTAAGTCTGTTTTTCTAGCCCCAAAGCCAAGCAGTCCCATAAGTATGAGGGTCCTTCTGTCTGTGACACTGCACGTACACAACTGAACACAGAGCAAACAGAGGTGGAAATAAACACACAGAAGAGTTTAGCCACTACTGGCCCAGTGGCACAGCTGGGACTCAACCAAGATGTGACAAGCCTCATAGCAACACACCAGACTGGAGATAAAACTACTTCTTCCTATGTTTCTCAGCCACAGGCACACTCACACAAGCATGGAGCTGTGTCTCTCCAGCTGATGACTGTTCCTTCAAAAACCACCACCACTTTGTTCAAGCCATCCTAGTTTTTGACTGATGAGAATACACACACAGGGCACTTCTCTACACAGCCCTAAGCCTCAATTAATCACTCATAACATGACAGACAAGATGAAAATGCTGCCATATCAGAAAGGCTGCACCATGGACTCACTTGTTGCAGTTGCAGATGAGCAAGACAGACAGGCATAGGACATTGGTGAATCAGTACAAAGTAGAACATTCTCTTTTGACACTTTCTCAGAAGGTTCAGGGTTTTTTCTTCTCTGTATAGGAGCAGAAATTTTCCCTCTTTCGTGCAAATGAAACAAAGGCAACCATGCTGCAGGTCCGTCTGATAGCACAAAGAACAGTCACAGGAAACATATTAAAGTAATTTCTTCCTCCTTGGTTGCAGAATGCACTCTCTGGAGACTGTTTTTAGTATCAAGGTGTAAATGGGGAAAAAGCGAGCTTAAGTACCACACCTACAGGGCTTCTGAAAGCACACTGATTTAATAGGAATTATGTAACTAGGTGGATCTTGCCGTATGCTTCTTACTAACCAGCCAGCCAAACATCCAGTGACAGAACTCATCCCAGGTGCCAAAAATATATCTTACATACTTACAGCTGTTGCATTTTTTAATGATAACTACATTTAGTACACATTTTTGTTATGCTCAGAGGAATAAAGCAGTTACATGTTCAGAATCCATCTTTTCAAATTATATCGTGAGTTCACAATATCATTGCTTATTCATAATATATATATTTGTTTGTGTGTGTGTGTGTATATATATACACACATATATGCTTGTGTGTGTATATATATGTATATCTATAGTTTGCTCAGTCTTTTCCTCTTAATTTTCAGTGTTTCTCTATTTGCTGCCTGTATCTTAAACATATTGCCCTGAAAAATACAGCTTAAAGCAGCAGGGATAGCAATGGGGAATGTTGCCAAGCAGGGAAACATATTAAAAAAAAATAATTACAGAAAGATCCACTCTGATAGGGTGAACATAGCATATAACTTGCTTTTATTCCTTACCATGTCAGTAGAAATGTATTCATATAGTTCAGTTTCATATAGTTCAGTTTCATATTTTCATTACAATGACCCTAATACTGGTCCAGCAACTGAGATAATTTTAGAATTAAGTTACTATTCAACATGTAGGAACATGTCAAAATGCAATAAAGCATTTTATTGCATTATCCTTAGGTACTGTAAAACTACCACAGCCCCCCGAGCTGTCAGGGGGTTTTTGGTTTACAGCCCTCCCTGAGGAGCTCTTCCTTCATCACACTTCAGCCAGGAACCCAACCCCTGGGAGCCAAAGGTGTGCTGCTGGGCAGGTCACCTGGGCACATCTGGCCTAGCTTTATGTTCACGGGAACAAAATCATCTCGGGTGCACCTCCAGAGTCTCCCCTCAGATATCATAAAGACATAGCTGACTGTCTCCTATGTCACAGGAGAAGCTGCAAATAAGGACAGGAACACCAGCCAATCCAGCAAGGCAAAATAATGTCTTGCTTTATACCCTGATGGCAAAGAGTAAAGAGTAAAGCAAAGACACAATATTACCTAGGCTTCTGTAATGGCTGATAAAATATTTGTTAGGAATCCATACAAAATCAACTACAAAAATATGCATCTTCAAGTCAGAAATTCTGCTGAATTGTAAAGACAATATTAAAACCCCTACTTTAGATTCTTACATAAATTAGCAATTTCCTTTGTAAAATGTACGACAGCAAGTGATTACACTTACATTTCATCTATTCTTATTTTATTTAATCTCTAAAATTTTGAAGAAAAGTTGTCACTTGTGATGTTGACGCTGAAAATTGTCAACATCACAAAAAATTTCTATGGAAATGCCCAAACATTATCAATACTGTTTTACACCTAAACCCTTCTATGAACAGGGGAGGCAGCCCCCACCTACACAGCCTAAGTTTCACCTGAGTCTTTTCACCGGACTTTCATATTGGACTCTCCCAAAAGCCCAAACTCTGAAAAAGAAGCTAGTCACCCCAGGAAGTGACATTTTGGTCAGTGTGAGCTTTCCCTCCCTCACCACCAGAAAGCCAAGTGGAATAGATCCCTTTTTTCCAGTGAGAACTAGATAAAAAGCATGATTACAAAGATGTTGCATTATTTCTTCAAGTCACCATCCTCTGCTTCTACACCTCATTTTTTTTTTCTGAGGGTGTCTGCAGTTGCGAGGCACAGCAAAACACTTCTGCTCTTCTACAAGACTCTGCAGAATCAGCTGATACTTAAACTCTTTTTTTTAAAATGTAACTCTGAACATCCCAGTTAAAATAATTTAACTTCCATATGGTTCCTCTAGGTACCTGATGCAAGGCCCATGATAAAACACCTCCCTGAATCGTGTCCTGCATAAAAATGACTATTTTATGTAAGGATTCAAGTTGTTCCTTTCTTAGAAGAAAAAAAATAAATTAGAAGAAAAAAATTACTTACTAAACAGTTGGCAATAGAGGACCTGTAAGCTTCTCTTCATGGTATCATGTGGTCCTGCTGGTCTGCCAGTTTATTCATGATTCTGTCAAAGAAATCAAGAGAAGAAAATAATTTATTACAAAATACATGTATTGTGTTGAGCACGCTGGGCTGGAGTCTCTTCCCCAACTCTCACCTCTTCTCATCTCTCAAGAAGTACAACAAGGACAAAGTACACCCTCATTTCCCAATCTAAACTTCAGTGGTATCAAAGGGGTGGGGGTGGGGGTGTGTATGGGAGATCCCAAACTTTGCTGAAATGGTAGCACAGAAGGCAACAGAAATATCTGAACATTTCCCTCCGCCTTTGCCCACTTGAGGAGTGACTAATAACATTTTCTGTGTCCTCAGATGGTATTTTCAAATACTTGTCATGGATATTATTCACCTCAGTTTTAAAAATATTATGGAAAAGTAAATCCCAATCATGCCAATATTAATTATTCACAGTGTGAGGAAAACAAACGCATAAATCAGAAGTGAAAAGTAAATGTGGCCCCAAAGCACTGCTGTGAGTAATGTCTCATCGAGTACCCAAAGACAACACAGCATTTAAGCTCTTCATTCCATAAAAAAGCATTTAGTAAAGATTCATAACCAGCTTTGAAAGATAGGACACTGAGATCATGCTCCTAAAATTCCTCTTGTCAATATTAAATAGCATGCAGTATCCTCTAGTTTTCACTTCAACATAATTTCATCTTCCAAACTCCCGGGGACATTTCTGAGTCATTTTAACATGCCCTCATATAAATTGTTCAGAACTTATTTATAATGCAATCTTGAAGACAACCAATGAACTAAGTAAATGCTGAAGACTTTGTGAAAACAGAACTATGACTTTTACATGGAAGCCTGAAAAGGATCAAGACTTTTCTTGCCTGTGTTGTGTAAGAAAAGAGGCTTGAGTTTACTAGCTATGGATATTTAAGTGCACAAACACTACGTTTATGGATTCTCCCCTGATTTCCTTTCCTTTAAAAACTGGGCCTTAAAATCATCTGAGTAACTTGTAGAAATGTCAGTATTTTCAAGGTAGGGTTTTTTTCCTAAATGAAAGCAGTAATCTGTGAATTCATTTATTGTTTTTAAAAACAAAATCAGAATTAGCCTCATGCCACTGACTGATCGTGAAAACTTGCTGAGGGACTTCTGTTCCCCCTTTCTTTTTAAGTTTTACCAAACAACAAAACAGACACAGTAAAACCCATCATACAGTCTATTACAGCACTTTTCCAAGATGTGTACACAAAGTATAGGTTTATCATCCATTAAGATATTAATAAAAATATATGCAGGAAAGAAGAGCGCTACATAAGCTGCTGACAACGTAGATCCCATATTCCCAAGGACTCTGTAAGTTTGTTTCAAAACAGGATTTACAAGCACTGTCCCATCTGAAAGCACAAAAATACCATGGAAAAGAGAAAAAAATCAGAAATTGCAACTTTAAATCCCCATTATTTACTTTATATAGTTTGAATGGTGCTTGGTAATTGCATTGGCATAGGTTTGGGCTGTGAACCACAATTTTTTTTTATTTCTCTTCCATCTCCATGTTAATGCTACACATAATGTATAAAAGTATTTGCTAATAAATTCTGGTGTTGTGGTTAAAATGGTATGGTTTTGTGTATATTATTGGACAGGAGTAATTTACAGAATCACTAGGTTGGAAAAGGCCTTTGAGATCATTGAGTCCAACCATACTGAATCATATCCCTGAGCACCTCATCTACCTGCCTTTTAAATACATCCAGGGTTGGTGGTGCTTCCCTGGGCAGCCTGTTCCAATGCCTGACAACCCTTTTGGTGAAGAACTTTTTTCTAATGTCTAATCTGAACCTGCCCATGCTCAGCTTGAATCCATTCTACCTTATCCTATCACCTGTCACTTGGAAATTGAGAGGTTGTTGAGAGGTCTTGCCCTGTGCTAAGAAATAGAAACTAATGTGTGTATGGGGAACAAAGAAAGATTAGCACTGGAAAATATTCTTCTGTTGTCCTCAGTTATAAGAAATATCTTTTTGACTACACGGCCACGAAGTTATACATGGAAAACTCAGTGAAGATGCATAAAACAGATGTTGCCATGAGCTTACAACCTCTCGGTGTAAGGGCAATAGACATTTTATGGGATTTATTTGTACACCTTTGGAAGCCAAATCACACCAGTGATGGGTTTCCAAAGACAGAGGCTACTTGCAAGGACTAGCACTGCTGCACAAAGTTCACGCAGATGAACCAGCCTACTAAGCGCCTGAATCCAGACCTAAGGACTGAGGAATGACTGCTGCACATACCTATGTGAAAGCTTCAGCAAATACATTACTGTCTTTAACATTAACTGTTAGCAGGACCATAAGGAAACAGCACATGAAACAACACGTGTAAAGTAATCCTTACACCTTGGAATGCTTGCTCCATTTCCAGCAACCCTCAGCTGGATACTGTATCTGCACTGCCATATTTCTTTAATTTGACAATAATTATTCCTTGCTTCTCCCCTCTGTGTCATACACAATTTTAGTCTTGCATTAAAACACTGAGAATCTCTTTTTCAAGCTGAGGATTTCTCTTCTTTTTTTATTCTCTGTCATACAGAAGACAGACCTTGAGTCTGATAACCATCATTCCTCAAGCTGTACATAACCCTTCCAGTTCAGATCTGAGGACCAGGGAACAAAATTGCATGCAGCCATCATAACTTGGGTGCATACCTGATTTTTGTATTGGACAGTGGTGTTTCCTATTTCTTCCCTTTTCTCAATTCTGCCTACAATTCTCTTTGCCTTTGTGACTGCTGCTGAGCTTTACTCCACTGTTTTATAGAGCTGCCTGCTGCAAATCCCTGAGTGGCAATAACTCACCTGGAGTCCATCCTCAGGTATATGTAAGCTAGGACAGTTTTCCACTTGTGTATGTGACCGCAATTATCAACATTGAATTTCATCTGCCATTTTACCACACAATCACTTACTAACATGACATTTCTGAGAGATGGCAGTGAAGGGTAAAATTATTGTTATTTTCATTATTATTATTATAAGAACTCTATCCCTATTGCATATAACTGCTTCTGCAGTTGCCACAGTTTCAATATAAATACTAACTTCAGCAGTTTCCAGTCACAGTTCAGTCACAGAAAGTCTTCTGTACCTTTAAGAAGAGAAGGCAAAGATTCATGGTTGCACATTTGAAAAGCTGCAGAGGAAAACTCCTTTCTGAGTACCAACCCATGTCTGAGGTTGGTACTACCTCAAGGTACTATCTCGCGGCCATGGAGGTATGCTTAAGCCAAAAAGTGTGGCCTTTACCTGGGAGTGCCTGGGTTTTTTTGTAGTCCTTAGCTTATGAAAAACTTCTGAAGGTCTTCTGCGATGAATACATTTATTTATCATGAGCATGAAAGGTTACATACATATTGAGTGGCATGGAGCTGAGAGCGCTCCAGTTCACCAGCCATGTTTTCTTAAGGATTTGAGTATTCAGTTTCAGGCACTAAGAGATTAACAGAGTTGTGGCACCTGCAGCTGGAAAACACAAGACACGCAGCCAGTTCCTGACCTTGGGCAGATTAACGTAAAACCAGAGTTTTGCCACCTGGTTTAAATACACCAACTGTCACTTACAAGAAGGAAAAAGTACAAAGAGCAAACAGAAACAGAAGTGGTGCTATGAAAAAAACCCCACAACAATATTTGGAAAGTGTGTAATAATCCCAAATCTAATCTGCGTACCTGAGTTTTGTATCCATTTTATCCTCTATTCTTTAACACTTCCCTGAGTTTTCTCAGGAGTACGCTTCTCCAAAAAAATAACTTTAAAACACACTGTGGTTTAATATTTGATAAGCCAGACTGAGTATTTGAGGAATTACCTGTTACAATTACAAGATTTAAAAATAAATCTTAACCTTAACTTCCTAGATCCTCGTTTAGGTCTCTAAGGAAATGGGCATATTCCCAATTACTTTCAACACCCACTGTCTGTCCTTTGAAAACTAGGAAAGAGAGGTATAATTATGACTTTTGGGGTTTTTTTTCCTATATTGGAATTCATATTGCTGTACCTACTGATATGTTTTGAAACAAAATAATAAAGTTAGTGCAAATTTCTAGTCAAATCCATTTTAGTTTAAGAAGACCCATCTTCAGTAGTTGATAGAAATTTCTATCCAGAAAAGGTGCCACAGACCTAGCCTCAGATCCCTGTGTTTGCAAGTATCTGCTAAGAATTTGGTGTCTGAAATGGATTTAACATGTTTTACCCTCTTTAGTGCACAGTATTTCACATACAGTTTGTCTTACACAGGATGATTAATAGATGTGTAAAATCCCTATGGACAGCTAGCAATATTGTCTTTCACAGTAAGTGATCCTCTCAACATCGCAGCTAAATTAAAGAGGACAATGAAGACATAATGATGAATAGAAGACAAAAGAGTCCAAAAGAACTGACAGCTCCTAGCCATTCATTATGTCTGATGGGAAGAAAAAAAAATACCAACAGTGCCTTAAATTAAAGAAAAAAATGGAGAAGAACACATGATGAGCATTGAGGCAAAGCTAACAGTGAACCCTTTTTCTTTGTGAGTCTGTCAAACACAGACCAGGAGACTGAAATACAGAAGCTGAAAAAATGGTAATGGAAAGAGGAAACAGGCGAAAGACACGTCACTTCCATCCCATGAAGCACTCAGCCTTCATGATGTTATTTCTGACTGCTTTCTCTCCTCTATGAACCATTCTGGAAAGAAGAAAAAAACTACATCACTGAAAGTTTTCAAGTATGTTATTCCTGGCTCTGCAGCAAATGAGAGTAAAAGGTGACACACCCTAGAAGTTCTTCCATCTCCAATCATTGTTGAATTCTCAATCAGGGAAAAATAGCCTTGATCCTTTTAGTACCATACTGTCCTGTGATGTTCAATGAATGCCTTACAACATAGCAACTGCAGAGGCTCACTTACAACTCAGAGAGCTGTGACACCCCCCAGGAGTTACTCACCCAGTATAAATTCCACCAACACAGTCTTCACACTCCGCTTCCTACAAGCTGGTCAACTAGAAGGTATTAACATGTCCCCCATAAAAAGGAAGCAGGTGTACTCTTCTTTACTATGCAGGGTTTAAGTGCAACTTTGTGCTTTCAAGTTTGTGTGATTTGTTTCTTAATTCTATGGCCTACTTCCACAATCCAGGTGTTATTTTGCAAAATTTATATCCCAAAAAGCTTCAGGGCATGCTAATAAAAAGATGATTAATGTGCAGCAAGATTCCTCCAAGCAAGAATTCTGTGTTCTTGTTCAACAAGTGCCACATTGTCTGCTGTGATTTATTTCCTGCTGCTTGGAACATGCAAACTATTGTTACCATCTTTCTTCACAACATCCTAAGTGCAGCATTTTCTTATATTTATCACACCTTTATACTTAGATCTTTTAGCAGTCTTTGGAATGGATTCTTCTTTGCAGATCTAAGAGCGAGCAGTTCACATCTACTTCCACAATTATCCTCAAAAGTGTACACCCTTTGCTTTTCTAAGTTCTCCAAAGAGTAAGGTCTGCCCTCAGGATATCACAGTTGATCAGAAGCCCTCTTGATGGCGTTGCATGGACCTATCATAGATGCATAAGCGTGGTGGTTTTGGCCCTGGCTAGAGGCCAAATGCCCACCAAGCCACTTGCTCACTCCCCCCTTCAGCCGAAAAGGGGAGAAAATATATTTTTGGAGGCTTAGGCCCTGAGATAAGGACAGAGGGATCACTCTCCAATTAATGCAATGGGCAAAACAGACTCGGCACAGAATAAAGGAAAGACAAGTGATTTATTACAACTACGACTAATACACCCAGTGAACCGGAACAAGATAAGAATAAGAAGCGGCCAGGTCTTAAAGTGCCTTCCCTCTACCCCTCCCCCTCCTTAGGAAACTTAAACTTCATCACGATTTTACTCCCTTCTTCCCCCACCCCCAACATGGCGCGGCGAGGAGCCCGGAATGGGGAGTGGGGTTCCTGTGGTTCCTCACAAGCTGCTTTTCTTCCCCAGATCTTAACACTTCTAATTCCCCCCACCCCTCGCCTCTTCGCACACTTGACTTTAATCATCAATTCGCTCCCTTCTTCCCTCCCATCACAGCACCAGGAGGGGCAGGGAATGGGAGTTTTCAGTCCATTCCTCCCGAGTTGTCTTCCATCCCATTTGGGGTGGGGGTGGGGCATTACACAGACACACACACACTTCCCTTGCGGCACCATGGGGTCCCACCCACACGAGAGTCGTATCCACGAACTGCTGCAGGTTGAGTCCTCTCCCTCGGGGAGTCATCTCCTCACCACAGGCCTCTCAGCACAACTCCCTTCCATAGGGTGCTGACATTCGGGCCCAGACTCCCCCGGCCTGGCTCCCTGCAAAGTCACAAGTGCCCCTGCAAACATGCTGAGGTGTGGATCAATCTCTTCACAGGGCGTAGATGTCTCCGCTACCCGTCCTAATCCATGGGCTGCGAGGGGACAACCTGCTTCACCATGGTCTTCTCCATGATCTGCAGGGGAAACTTGCTTTCCACATTCTTTCCCCCCTCCTCCTTCTGGGCCTGGCCTTGGTATCTGCGTGGCTTGTTACATCTTTCACTCCCTGTTCCGGTGGCAAAGTGCACCAGCCAGCCGTTTTTTTTTCTCCTATATGTGATTCACAGAGGTGCTATGACTCCATCTGGGATTGGTCAAAAGCCACTTTGGCCTTGAATTGGCCAATGTTTACAGTAACTGCTGCCTGCAAAAGCCATCTAAGCAGCACAGCTACACAAAACTGCAACAATAAGGTAGGAGCTGAACCAGACATACTACCATGCTCTTCTACACACACAAGACTTGCATCCTTTGTAACATGGACTTGGAGAATCTCATACCATCTAGGAAAAAAACCCCAACAACTCCAAAGCCTCTCTTCTTTCTGCATTCAGGTGCAGAACATCTACAATCTCCACTGAGCCTGAGCCTGGTTGTGGTTGTTCTTGTATTGGTGTTTGAATCCATACCTTCCCATTACCACAGAGAGAAACACAAATCAAGAAACACACACAGAGAAAGCAGCGTCAACACACAATGAAAGCCTGACAGTGATTGCTTGCCCTTCCCCAGTTTCACTTCTTCAGCACTAACTTTTGAAATCCCAATACCCTCATCTCTGCTGAAACAATAGTTAAAACGACTGTGTACTCATGGGCTTCCTCTCAATTGTGACAGTGTCTCCATGAACAGTCCTAGGCTATAGATGATCATTTAAAGGCTACTGTCGTTATCATGGTGAGTTGAGGACATTGTCAGCTAACTTATTCTTTATCATCTTTCTTTATTCATATGTCAAACTTGAGGCACGTTGAAGAAAGGCAGAGGGAGAGCAGGCTTACACTCTTGGGGTTCACTATCATAAAAATAGATGGGCATGAAGAATCTCATGCTCAGGTGACCAGGGCCAGGGGAAGAACTTAGTCTGAAAAGGCCAGGTAACACTGCTGTTGCCTTTGGCTGTCAAGTGCCTTGATGTCTGTGGCAATCTTATGAATAATCACTGAAAAAGCCAAGGGCATGCACTGAAAAGGTAAGAGAAACTGAGAGGAAAAATACTAGCATGTAAATGAAAGGTCATTTAATGTGAGACTTCCCTACTTTGATGTGTGCCTTCCCTCTAGCAAGCTTGGGCCCTATGACCTTTTTGGAAAAGCTGTGGCAGGCAGGGTTACTGTCTTGGCTGATTATAATGAAGTAGTCCCAGAGTTGGAGACTGGAAGAACCCTGAAGCACTAGGTCTTTCACAGTCCATTGATAGCGCAAGGGACTATTTCTTGATTTTATCTAATGTTAGCCATACTTCTGAGGATAACGCCACTGGGAGAGAAGTCTGAACTTCAATTGTTTTGATTGCTTCTCATTCCCATGGGTGCACAGAGATGACACTCTATGTGTGTCTGTCCACTCACAGAGTAAGAAGCAGCCTTCTCTTTTCATCATTCATCTCTGTGGAGCTCTGACAATCTAGCGTCTTCATAAAGATCGAACTGACTTAGCAACTATAGGGATTATTAGAATTTGTTCATTAATACACATTAGTTGTGGAGAGGACAAGAGTCTTGTGCACATCTGAAAACTTTCATATGGTTGAATTTGGAGCCAATAGCATTTACGTCATAGAAATTCCTTTGCTTCATTTGCCTCTTACACCATTACTTAAGCTACGCTGCTTAGCAATTGTATTATTTTGTTGCAGCTATACCACATATAAAAATACTTTTCCACTTTTGCCAATTAGTTCCAAATTAATGTATCTAGTTGCCATTATCAAGTTGTTATACATCAAAGTTGAAAGGCAGTCCCACAGGGCAATGTCTATTTTCTGCAACAACCTAACACTGGATCACGGCACTATTCATTTTAAGGCACTACAGAATGCTGTTAGAAACTCTTATTTTACAAGAAAACTCTTATCAGGGAAGATCTTCTGGGTGCTTAAAAAGGCATTTTTTTTTTTCTAGTCACAGTACCAGGGCTCCATTTTACAGGTGGAGGAAATTACTTCTGCCACTTGAATAACGTGAAAAGTTCTACTATCTAACAGTAATACAAGACATACAACATATACCTGAGCTATTCAAACCTCTGTCAGGAAATCTCACAACTGCAAATATGTACTTTGTAAATGTACTTCAATGGGAAAACTAATAACAACATGTTAAGTCTAGCTACATAAATATTTCCATTGAAGTTCTTTCTTTTCAGTTACTAACGGCCACCTGAAACTTATCTTTGATGCTGAAATTTAATGGCAGAGCTTGAAACATGCTATTTTTGCTAAATGTTTGAAGGAGGAGAGTCCAGCTTCTCTGAGTTAGGGGGAGGAGCATCTTTCACACTGCAACTTAAAAAAAGTGAAACAACTAAGTCAGGAAAGGTGTACAGAAATAGTCCTTAGTGAAAAGAACCTTTCACTATCCTCCTGAAAATACATATTTATTTTAAAGGAAAAAAAGAGAGATTTAAGTCTAAGTTGTGTAACTTTTCAAATCTTTCTTTGTGTGTCTTATGAGACCTAAACCAAAAAAACCCTTCCATTATCATCTCAAAATCATGATGAATATTCCACTTGCTGCACTATGCCCAGGAACCATTCATTAGTGTGAATTGTCTGCTCTTTGATAGTAAAACTTCATAATAATTGTAAGCTCTCCTGCTAAAAGACTTTCTTGGCACACAAAACTACACTAGTTAAAACATCTCTATAACTTCCATGTAATTAAAGAAGATATAGCTTGTTTTCCACTACACTAGTTAAAACATCTCTATAACTTCCATGTAATTAAAGAAGATATAGCTTGTTTTCCATGTTGATGGCAGAAGGGAATGAACGTAGAAACAAACTTCTGTTGTCATGAGACTCTTGTAATGGTGAGTTTTCCCTGGAGGATGTCTCACAACCTCTCACTTGCCTCAGGGTCTCCAATCTGCAGATGCTGACATTTGATTTACTCACCTAAACTCCCATTATAGATGGCTGGTAGATTGGCTCCTCTGAAGCCTGATGCCTGTGACCTGTTTAAAATGCCTCTGTTGGACAGAGGAGACCCAGCCCTTACATTGGGCTGTTTCTCTCTGAATTTCCAACAGCTGAAGGTCCACTGTTGATTTCAGTTCATAACACTGAAAATGAGAATGCCAGTGGCTGTACAAAGAAATCCCACCCAATAGTTCGTCCAGCTATGGGGATCTCAAGGTTTATGGGGTTAACTTCTCTGCAGCTGTATTAAACAGTTCCCTTGTTCCTATTGTGTAGGATACACAATAAGAAAGACTCAGTGTAAGGAACAAGCAGCAAATAGCTCTGCCTGCACTACAATAAACACTGGAGAGTTGGAAAAGGGTGCAGCTTTGTGAAGTAGCTCACATCATGCTTTTCACATTCGGCTTGATTAAATGTAAATATTTCAAGTAGAGAAAGAAGAAAAGAGTGGAAAAGAGAAGGAACTGTTTTCCCTCTTTTAAAGTGGTACTGTATTCCTGAAGTTGCTTGATTGGGTCAAATTTTCAAGAATGGAAAGCATCAGCTGTAAACAAGGAGCATGCATGCTCAGCATGCCAGAAATCTAGATAAAAATCCCACTTTCATAAAGATGCTTCAGTATTCAGAAATACAAGTGCCTCGCTGTCAAACACACCTGTACTGTAGCACTGAAAAAAATGTTAGACTAGTCCCAGGTAACTTCAAAGAAAATCTTTAGTAGAGATTGAAACATCTTAAACTAATGTTTTAACTGCAAGATCACCTTCCCTTTAGTAAACACCACAATTATCCAGCTAAATGAATAACACTTAATAAGCTAAGGTAGGAAAGTGTCTGCAATTATTTTTGCAATATATTTTTCTCATGAACTGAGTTTAGGTTTTGAAAGCTTTGTAAAGAGGGCCCCTTGCACTAATGTCTCTCAAGAGACGGTAAATATCGAGAAGATAGAAGGTTATACAAAAAGAAAAAGGTCAAGATATACTAATCAGGTTTTGGCCCATCTCTAGGGGAATTTCAATTGACCTGATGCAAGATAAGTACAGAAGAGTACAGCCCACAATCTACACTTTTCTGCTTTGTCTCCCAAATCCCTGGCTGGATGTAGAATCATCTATGAAGCCCAGAAGAAACAATCATGGAAGAAGGATGCCAACATAGTGCTCTTCTGACTCCATCAGGTGCTGAATGCAGTCCACACAACCAGCCTTTTTGAAAAATGAAGATGGGTGAGGAACAAGACCTTTGAATGAGGTCACAGTGCCAAACCAGTGTATTTTGGTTATGGGCCATCCTACTGTATCAAACAACGTCATATAATTAAGGAGAACATAAACACTTCAGCTGCCAAAAAATTAAATAAAGAGCAATGCAGTCATTACTGCAATTTTGAATTGTGCATGTATGTTTTTTTCTGAGATACACAGCAGATGAGAGCTGTTTTCTGCTTGTCTAGCATGCCTCTCCCAGTGACAAAGGGTGAGAAGGAAAAAAACCCCATATGTGTTTTTTCCCCTTTTTCTTTTCAGTGAAAATAAAATAATATTAAATTTCCCACCAAAATATATGTTTAAGAATATTACCATGTCTGTTTGGGATGAAAGTTTTTGAATCCGCTCTAATCACAACCTGTAAGTATAGCATAAGGATCTAATTTCACAATGACACGTTATAATAGACATACTAGTACCTAAGATTGAAAGAAACATTTTATTAGAGTTAAAAAAACACAGTAGGAAAGCATAATCACCTTTTGAATTCTTAACCATTCAGTCTTAGCGGCCCATTAATATATTTAATAGTAACCCACCCTGTTGTTTTTTTAACAGAACATGAATTCCTAACAAAATCTACACAGTCTATAATGGTATTTTGGTAAAAATATCAGTACAGCAAACAAATATGAAAGGTTAGGGTTTCTTTAAGAGCTCGTGTGCCTTGGCAGATGCTCTTGCCCCACTGACAGGGTGTTATTGTTAGTTCTGGGGCAAACCCAGCTGAACTGTTTGCCAGCTTCCTTCACACAGCTATTTTCGAGCACACATTTATCTTGGAATAAAATCTCTCACTTCAAAGACTAAGTCTGCTTCAAGTATCTTCTGTGAAATTATAACAACTCCTGCTCTAAGAATAGAGACCTCCTTGGCAGATTTGGATGGATGGATGGATGCATGAATGCATGTACACAATCATACGCAACAGAAAGTAGGATGTCTTGACCTACATGTTCCTAGTTAAACCTCCTGTTAGCAGAGCCATTTACTACCCCTCTTAGAATCAGACATTCAATATGGTAAGAAGAGAAGGGAGATAAAGTGAGCTCTGAAATATGACTGCTCTGCTTTGGAAGGCTGATCAACATACACTGGGAAGTAGAGGAGTACACTCACTTAGACTTGACATTTCATCTAAGAGTTTATTATGACTGTCTCGTTCAAGGGACACCATTTATTTATCCTCTCATTTTCAGCCCCAGGGTTTGATGTCAAAGGCAGAAGTGGCCTCAGAAAGAATAGGAGACTACAACCAGTGACCCAGTCATAAACAGCAACCCCTTTTATAGAAAAGTATTTTGCACACCATTTTGACAAGAGGGGTGGGGAATAAAATGGAAACTTTACATAGCATCAAAGAGAAACATAGCCCTATAGTATTTAGGTTTGGAGAGAGGTGGTAGGAAATAGGCTCTTGGTAATTTCCAAACAATTCATTCTTGTCCATGCAAGGTTACTGTAGTGCAAACACTGTATTTCATTTGAAAATGTATGTAGTCGTGCATGATTCAATAGGAAGAGTTTCCAAGAAAATTAAATGTCAGAGCAGAGCAGCTTATTGGTTTTACTCAATGTAAATTAACTTTTTATGCAACTATGATTAATAATGCCCTGCTCTGTGTCATCGTGATGTCAATAACCTTAGGCTTTGGAGAGGGGGGATGAAGGCAAGAGGAGGAGAGCTAGGGACATACCCAGTACTCAGCTGGTTCTGTCTGAGATTGAGGTCTACGTGACAGGTCTGTAGCTCTAGAGAGGATTTAGCACACTGATCACTGCATGGCTTATTTTCTTCCCTTTTGCTTTGTGCAGCCAGCAAGACTACTATTGACTAAACAGGTCATCTTCCCTCCTTCCAAAGGTTAAAACAATGGCGTATACATAGGTACAGGAAAGCCAGAAGGAAATGCACATGAAAGAATATAGGAAATCTCAAACAGCATTAGAAAACACATCATTCTGTCAATTAAGATTATGCTTGGGTGCACAATTTATTCCAAGAGATTAGCAAAAACTGTCATTTACTGCCCAGAAATGTGAAGTGGCAAAACCCACAGACTCTGATGGGAGCTTTTCTTCAGCACAGACCTCAACATCTGGCTCAGGATTTGGAAAGTACTGGAAGCAAAGGCCAGTGTTTCAAGAAGGTGGTTGTTCTCTTTCCTAGCAGAGGTAAGAAGCAGCATAGGCAGGAAAAGGGTAAAAGTCTCTGAGATTCCATGTTTGATAGGTGGATTTAACAAATAATCACCTGCCTGAATAATTCACCCCAACTAAAATGCAGTGAGGGTAGTTTCAAGTGTGTCTTTTCCTACATTGCAACTAAGATGTACTAAGCCATGTTCTGGGCTCCTGAGTGGCAATCCACAGTAACTCCAGTGACTGTCATAGCATGATGTGACTGAATACGAAAATTAACTGGTGAAGGAAAAAGGGAAAGAAATGGCCTTCTGCAAAGTACTAAACAGCACAGTTTAGTGCTCTTGCTCTGTGGGACACTGGATTATTACAGCAGGATTTCTGCAGGTACAGGCTTCAGTGGGGCTCCCCTCTCATATTGAAAACCGCGGGAGCTGAACTAACTATTTGCACATCTGAAAACTGCGTATTTCTGTCCCTCCATTCTCCTACTATAGAATTATCTTTCAGGGGAAGGGGGACTGTCTTCTCCATGCCCTGCTTGATTGTGCCATGGCTTTGCCTCTGTAGGCTGTAAAATTTGAGGGAAATGTGTTGTCTCTTATAGGTGCTATTCACTTCTGAGCCATGAGTTCAGACCTGCAAGGACAGAAGACAGGAGATGCCCAGCCATGGGTCTGTTGTATCAGCTTGCACAACTGAGCAATGAGGCTCCCAACCAGGGATGCAATGAAGGATCCTTTTCAAGTAGAACTGAAGATTTTCTCTTGCTTATGGAGCCCCTGCTCCTGTGTCCTAAGATTGCCACGACAGTTAGGGAAGATGGGAATCAATAAGAAGCAATAATAGCCCTTTTGGCGCATCTACCCCGCGGTGCAAAAGTTTCCATGGGCTACTGTCTGTACATACTGTGACAATTTAAATACTAAACTCACATCCTTTGTTGTTGTTTTCTTCTGCCATCCAGCCTCACACAGCGCAAGAGCAGGGACTGACCACAAACTTTCAGTGACTCAAGGTCATATGAAGAAGGAACCTGCTGCCTTCTTCATCTCTGCCTCATCACTGATGGCACCAGACAGTCCAACGACAATAAGATAAAGGCTAGGAGAAGCACCATGGTCGTACCTAGGACAGCCAAAAGCTGCCCTGGGGAACTGGATTCTCTCTCTGCCCCAGTGCCTAATGCCAAGGAAGGCACAAAAAACAAACTCTGTGCAGGCGGTTATTAATTGCATCTTCCTTGTTTGCTTAGAGCAGAGCACAAAACACCTGCGCTCTGATCTGTGGGAGCGTGGAGCAATTCCAACTGTGATGGACTCAGCAAAAGCCTACTCCAGAACAAAGAAAGGGTGATCAAATGCTATTTCTGGAAAATGAGTGCACAAACAACTCACATTGGGCATCTAAATTAAATATCCCCTCTTGACATTATGCTTCTGTGCCTCATTTTCCCTGGTGTAAGATGTCATTTCACCTTATCGGTACATTGTGAAGATAAATTCATTAAGTGTTTGTAAAGTACTCAGATGCTGTAATAATGAGAGCCACAGAAGTGCTCCCCAGGAAATTAATAACTCTGGCTTCAAAGCTGGATCTGAATGATGTACAGTTAATGGAGGAAGGGGTGACATAATGAACTACTAAGATAAAATAAAATATTGATTCATCTGAGCAGTGTTGACTGAAATGTCTCCTTAAGAGATCTTTGCTTTGCACCCTTAACAAGCTTATAAGTGTAACTTTCAGAGCTTAAAAAAGAAAAAAAAAGGAAAAAAAAAGACCACACATCAGAAATTGTATCACACAGCTTTACTGACCCCCAAAGAAGCTTTTAGGTCATCAGCCCAGACTTGTAACCCTTGAACCAACACTTGACTTTGCCTTATTACTAGTCTAGCCTCTTCTGCTAGAGTCTTCCCTGTCCACCTTTCTTTTTCCTGAGTATTGTCTCCATCCCTTCCTAAAAGTCCCACCTATTCCTCCTCAGTTCCCCTCTGCTCCTACTTACTTTTTTTCTTCTCACCACTTTATTTCCACATATTCATATCTCTGCCCCTCACCTAGTTTCCCTTATGTAGGGACCATATCCCAGCCCTGTCCTGAGCCAGCCACCTGGACCATGGTCACAATCTTCCCATCGCACATCTATGGCACACTCACTACTGACAAAATCCTAGTTGCTAAATTTAAACAAATCTACATGGGTAAGGACTTTTCAGAACAAAACACAGTCTAATTTCAGAGATTTCCACTAGAATGCAAAAATCTCTCACCTTGACTTTTCCTGTAGAAGTCACTCTTCGTTTTTGTGCTGGATCAGCCTTTCTCCCTGCCAAATTTCAAATTCCAGATCTGTGATATTGAAGTCCCACAAAATAATAGGAGGTACTATAAATTCAGGTATTTTTACTGAAATGAAGAAAAATACAGCCTGAAATTGGAACGGAAACTTTCTGGGTTGAAAAATTTTGCTTTGAAAGGTAACAAACCAGTTTTACTGAGTGAGGCACCAGGCAGCCTTTACCAGACTCAAGGCCAACAGAGTCCTTGTCTATACTGTTCTGCACTCAAGAAGACTCTGACCCACCAAATCACACATCAGGAACTTGAATCTTTTCAAGGAAGCAATCCAACCATCAAGAAGGGGAAATCCTGCAGATAAATGCGTCTGATTCTCCACATAATTTCCTCCAAATTATATAAGCAAAACTTCTATTTTTTGTTGGACCATATACTCTCAGGTGCATTATGATTTACAGAATGTATCACTGCAGAGTTCTTCAATTTCATTCATATTAGAAGATATGAATGCAAGCCTTTAACTGAAAAATATTTAAAGAAATTAACTAAAATGGACTAAATAACATACAGAATACTTTTGCAACAAATGCATTAATTGTATGCAAACTGAATTAAGTCTTTTATTAGCATGTAATTGGGGGAAATATTAATACATTATTTTAATTTGAAAAAATCATAAGTTAGAAGCTTTGAAACAGAAAGCTGCATAATGGTGGCTTTAACATTAAGATGTCATTGTAAAAATGAATGTATATAATGAACTCAGAAAAATAGAAATATGAGTGTCTGATCTTTTCCTTGTTCCCTGTACATCTGCATTGGAGTTTGCCTATTGTTATTCAACTAGCTAATCATCATCTTTTGTGTGGCGTGATTGTGTTTTTACCCAGAGAGGCTAATCTGTGAAGACATCTGTTATTTGGTAGATAATAGGCCATTTCAAGTCTCAAAGCCCTGCAAGGCATTTCTGAAGAAGTAGAAGTAGATACATCTGTGCTCACCAGGTAGGACCACAACAGAGCATGCTGTAACAGAACAAAACTCTTTCACTTGCAATTCACCAAAGCACTACACTAACATGGAATGATGCAAACAAAGAGCAATGCTGGTGTAGTTTTTTAGGTCTGGGAGAGAGACTAACTTTATGTAAATCATGTAGCATTTTCCTGTGAAAACAGAACACCTCACATCAAAGAACAGTGGGATTTCTCAGAGTGATCACAACCCACCGGATCTATAAGCCAGACATAGTCACACAAAGCAGTGGTCTGCTGAATCTGATGTTCTGCTGTTGGTAAAGGTCAACATTAGACATTTTTATTAGACATCATGCAGATGTTTGATTGGAAAGAAAACCTTGTGCTGCTTCTATCTAATAACTTATCCCTATGAACTTGTTCTCTCTGCATTTCACTGAAAATATACCACCTCTGCATTATCCATGAATCTACTGCAGCTCTGAATAATCCTTTTTATCATGAGTTTGGGAAGAAACAGGACATATCTTTATCTTCAGACTGCCTAAGTCACCTAGAATACGGTAGCTGCATTCTGCAAGCTTCCAATCCTTAAATCTTTGTCACATTCCCATTGTGCTATGAATGCAGATGAGACCCATATATTCAGATTTATCTTACCTAGGGTTTGTGACACTTTCGCTGACAAATGCAAATACCATTATATATGTCAGTAAGAGGACAACATACATATGTGAACTTATAGTATATTCAGGCTTTGGAATAGCACTGGCCACAAACTGCAAATTCAAGGAGTTCATGTAATTTCTTACTCTGGTTTCTCCTACCTGTACATTCTGGAGAGTCATTGCCAAACAGGAGTTAAAGTTCTGTTGGCTTGGGTTTTTACTGTCTCAGCTCACAGGCCTAAAATACTGCAGAGCTTGCAGAGTTGATGCAGCGTTGGCCCATTCTCTGATTAGTCAATTGTAGAAATGCAAAACTGAAGAGTGACATATGATTGTTGGCAATTTCTGCTAGTGTGTACAATAGTGTTGTTCAGTGAGACCAGTTAGACATGTTTCTGACACTTTTTTTTTTAGGTTTCAGATATATGCCTGTTCTTGCATGAAAAGATGGCCTTTCAGCTCTTCCCTCAGCAAAATAAAGCTCAACTAAGGCTTGGTGGTTAACCTAGTTATGCACAACCTAGGTAAGTAGTCAGTCTACTGAGTACTCTAACATAAGACTTCCCTCACCACCCTGCTAGAGCTATTTTTCCATTTTGTATAAATAATTAAGACCTAAACCCAGCAAAGTCTTTTGTGCGTAATGTGAGTGCCCTGTCCACTAAGTGACAGGGTCAGTTTCTCTGGCTATGAGCACCGAACTATTTGGGACAGAACAGCTATAGTAGGACACACTGAAAAACGCAGACCAATTCTGCAGCCTGTTGGCTTAAAATTTAGGTGAGAACAACAAGCTGACCCAGGTATCTTTAAAACTCAGGAAGCTATTTCCTTGCTCTACTTCCTGACCGAGACACCTATGTATAAATATCAATGGACTGAGCTCTCTAGACATTATTAAACCAAGTGATTTATTGCTAAAGATGTATGCACATTTTGTCAGAGATATTAACCAGAGAAAATGTTGCTCCTAGAAACCATGTACATATATAAAGAAGCATCTCCCTGAGGAATCGAGAGCTTGCAATCCCAGGCAAGACAGATACACTCTAAACATCTGTGTTACATCTACACAGCATGTTGCAGATAAGGGCAAACATATTTTTCAACAATGTGAGTTGGTGGAAGGCAAAAGCCACACAGTGTGGTGCTGTACTCAAGGGAATAAATCCAACCTCTTGACAGAGGTTATTGGATCAAGCCTAGCTGAAACAGCTACAGGGTTTGCCATTCAAGGCTGTGATTTTGGGGCAATCAGGAGCAAAGCGTAAACTCAGACTGGTCTTCAAAGCACCATCCAAGGACAACTAGTAGGCAGGAAACTGCAGTCCTGCTAAGAGATTTCTCTGTTACATATGAAATAATAGCTCTGTGCGAAAAACAGATCCTGGAAGAAATGCACTATACACTTAGGGCATAAAATGGTCTACAGAAGAAGGAACAACCATTGGAAGTGAACTACTATCAAAACAGATCAATGGCACCGGTATGCAACACAGCATATCACACCCAAGTTTTCAATCAATGCTGCATATATGGTTTATAGAGTTTTGACCTCACGAGTGGCTACTCCTTCCTCTCTAACAATGCAGGATGCATGCATCTTAATCCTTGCTTTGCAAGATTCTATAGTATCTGGAGGAATTATTATCCAGTTTAACACAGACTAGAGGCAAGGCTCATGTCCTCTTTTTTTAGGCATATAAAAATTATGAATCTCATGTAAACAATTTGCATACACTCCTTTTTAATCAATGCCAAAAAGACAGGGTGTCCTGGGTGATAGCTGATCTTGTGTTAAAGTTGAGTTGAATCCCTGTCTTAAAATCGGATGTCTCACTACCCATGGGTGCCGGT
The DNA here is from genome assembly GCA_027925045.1 of Hypotaenidia okinawae. NCBI lineage: Eukaryota > Metazoa > Chordata > Aves > Gruiformes > Rallidae > Hypotaenidia > Hypotaenidia okinawae. Next base: position 47,632,794 of record BSDF01000002.1, on the reverse strand, counting down.
CTCCCCTTACTGATGACACAGAAAGCCTAGGCACTTTGCTTTAAGCAAACAGAACTCTTTTCGAGAACACATACTTAGTGAAATAGATTTTAGCCTTATTGGTTAGTCCAAAATCAGATTTGGAGACTTGAGCAGCATCAGAAATGAAACCAAGGCTTCCAGAGTCTTTGACCTTAGCTTAAAAAACTTTTCTGAGCAGGTGTTGCAGTGGAACATAGTGATGAGATTCCTCCCAACAATATGTCTAGAGCAACTGCATGTACAATATCCTACACAGTCCATGACAGAGTATTGCTCAACAGATACTAGCACTGAAGTTAAGTTCAGAGATAACAGCTGGTTGAAGAGCTAGTGAAATTATCTACAAGGAATTAATAGGCAGTGGATAAATACTATATAGACACATGAAGTATAGAGATGGTAGAAGTAGGAAGAATTGAAGCAAATTAAGACAAAAGATAGGGAAAATACCATAAAGGAATGAACAGTGACTAGACATGCTCAGTTATGGAACAGCCTTCCAAGACAAGTGGGGTGAGTATGTTATAAAACAGATAGGTGAAACATATATATTGCCAGACACAGTATTTTCACAGGAATTTGATGCTTGAATAGCTCACGTCTCTCTAGCTTCCATGTGTCTATTTCATCTGTTCTTAACTTGCTTTTCAGTCCACAGGAAATATTAAAATGAAATCTGGAGACACTGCTTGAAATTGCAAACAACAATCAATTAGCATTTCTCACCACACAATTTATTAACTTTCTTTTCCATGGCCTTTGTCATACCCTCTAGTGCCACACTGATTTACTACACTGTTCTACTTAATTATCAAGAAAGCTTTAATTCAGAAGTGTTACTATTCCTGGCTGTTTCTTTCCTGGTAGTATTGCATTCAGAGGGATCATGCCATCATCCATTTCAAAACCATAGCAGCAAGACCGCATCTGTAGTTTAGAAACAAGGATCCATTTCAAGTATTTGGGGAACAAGATATTGCTGTGAATTGCAGAAAGATTAGTTTACACCAACAGGTCTGATATAAAAAAAGCTAGCAAGCCACCAGCTCCTCTCCAGAAGGCACTAAGATTATTCTGAGAGTGAGACAAACCAACACTGGGATACCTGAGAATTAATCTTTTCCTCAGATTCTTTAACTGAACTTCAACACCCTGCAAGGGTGCTTTCACATCTCACCCAGGAGCACCTGACCGGCACAGGTGAAGACATGGTGTTAGCCAGCTGCGGACACATTCAGGTTGGAAGACAGTCACAATGCAGCAGATCTCAGACTGCAGGAGTGGAATAAAACCCCCTTAATTTTTAAAATGAAAAGGGTGATTGATAGCACATCTGAGACAGAAGGGGACTGGATTCCAGATCTGTTTTTCTCTGCTCATGGAAAGGATGTTTGATTACAGCTAAGCCAAATACAGAATAACAGCAGTGTCCTGTGATTTTGTTATTTGTGCTTGTACATAATAGCACTTCACAGTGCAGTAGAAAACTACAAGTGGAAACGTACCTGAAAAAGCTGTATCTAGAGAACAGACTCAAGTACGTAACTTCTGTTAATAAAAAGCAATTTGTACATTCAATGAGCCAGAGATCTGTGCAATCGAAACCCTCCATTGACAATAAGACATAGGCTCCTGTGATGTTTACTCTTAAAAATCCTACCCATAACTTAACTGAAAGTCTCAGTCCGGGGATAACGTTTGAATAGCCTCCCCAGCAGATACATTGTTCACGCTTAAAAAGTCAATATTTGCCAAAAGATAGCAAAACATTTCTGCAAGACTTAATGAGAAAGACCTGTTGGAACTTGGATTCAGGGTACCTGCTTACCACTGAGCAAAAATTACGTGTTTACAACTGGACATTGCACAAAGAAGGGCAATCAAGGTAATGAGGCACGTGGTTGTGCAGGAGAGAAAACATAGTAGGTAGCTAACAACAAAACCACTCAAAGAAAATGAGGGTTTGTATCCTTTCAGAATTCATGGCAAACGCAAAGCCCTTTCTTAAATTATTCCTCATTTTCCACATTCTGTATTTTTTTGTGCCAATTGCTGCTCCTAACTCTAACAGGAAAGTGTCAGTGTCAAAAATGAGAGACACGGTATAACTGCAAATAAAAGTTAATTACTGTGGAAATTCAACTCCAGTGCTTTAATTAAAGCCTGACAAATGTATCATGGACCCCAGGCACCAGCGTGGAGTACACCCATTAGAAAGATTACTCCCCTTTCTATGGCCTCCCATGCTAACACAAAGGAAATATCAATCATGCCAGAAAATGGCTTTTCCAAATCAAAGATGCTGGGAATTATTCTATTACCTTTCTCATACAGAATTTTCAGAGTTGCTAAGAGGGATTTTTATGTGAGAAAGCAGCACGTTAGCGTAAATTTTTGCTTAATTGCTAGGTTAATGTTAAATTGCAGCTTTTCTTTTAGGAAAAATGGCAGCTGGCAAACCCCTTCCACAAACCTACATTTCCTTCGCAACTTTATGATATGTAAATAGGTATGCAGGAGACAAACAGCTTCAAAATGACATGTGATGAAAAGAAGTGGAGGACAGAGATGCTTGAGGCAATCTTAGTGATAACTGCAGTGGACTCCATCTAGAATGCTCCAGCAAGCCCACGTATGTTATTGCTGCCCTCCAAAACCAACCCGCTATGAAGAAATATTTCCACTTGAGTCCCATTAAGAGCAGTCTGGCATGAGTCAGGCTCTCACACAATGCAGACAGCATTGCTTTCTCTTTTGGGCTCTAACCCTCCAGCCAACTGATCACAGAATCATAGGGGTTGGAAGGGACCCCGAGAGATCATCTGGTCCAACCCCCTGCCAAAGCAGCTCCCTAGCTCATATTGCACAGACAGGCGTCCAGACGGGTCTTGAATATCTCCAGAGAAGGAGACTCCACAACCCCTTGGGCAGCCTGTCCCAGGGCTCTGTCACCCTCACTGTGAAAAAGTTCCTCCACATGTTGGTGCGGAACTTCCTGTGCTCCAACTTGCAGCCATTGCCCCTTGTCCTGTCCCCACAGACCACTGAGAAGGGGCTGGCTGATTCCCCCTGCATCCCATGCTTAAGATAATTATAAACATTAATTAGGTTCCCCCTTAGTCTTCTCTTCTCAAGGCTGAACAGTCTCAGTTCACTCAGCCTTTCCTCATAGGGAAGATGCTCCAGGCCCTTAATCATCTTCTTAGCCCTTCTCTGGACTCTCTCCAGGAGATCCCTGTCCTTTTTACACCAGGGAGCCCAGAACTGGACACAATACTCCAGGTGGGGTCTGACCAGAGCAGAGTAGAGGGGGAGGATCACCTCCTTTGACGTGCTGGCCACACTCCTCCGGATGCACCCCAGGATCCCATTGGCTCTCTTAGCCACCAGGGCACACTGCTGGCTCATGGCCAACCTGTCATCCACCAGGACCCCCAGGTCCTTCTCCACTGAGCTCTTCTCCAGCAGGTCATCCCCCAGCCTGTACTGATAGAAACGGTTGTTCCTTCCCGGGTGCAAGACTCTACCCTTGCTTTTGTTGAACTTCATTAGGTTTCTCCCTGCCCAGCTCTCCAGCCTGTCCAGGTCTCGCTGGATGGCAGCGCAGTGTTCCTGCGTGTCAGCCACTCCTCCCAGCTTTGTGTCATCGGCGTACTTGCTGGGGGTGGATGCTATTCCCTCATCAAGGTCGTCAATGAAGATATTAAACAGGACTGGACCCAACACCGAGCCCTAGAGAACACCACTAGTCACAGGCCTCCAGTCAGATTCTGCTCCTCTGATTACGACCCTCTGAGCTCAGTCTGACAGCCAATTCTCAACCCACCTCACTGTCCACTCATCTATCCCATGCTCTCTGAGCTTTACTATCAGGATATCATGGGAGACAGTATCAAAAGCCTTGCTGAAGTCAAGGTAGATGACATCCACTGCTCTCCCTCCATCTACCCAGCTGGTGATGAGATCACAGAAGGCTATGAGATTGGTCGAGCACGATTTCCCCTTGGTGAATCCATGCTGACTACTCCTCGTGACCTTCTTCTCTTCCAGTTGCTTGGAGATGGCATCCAGAACAAGCTGTTCCATCACCTTTCCAGGGACAGAAGTGAGGCTGACTGGCCTATAGTTGCTGGGATCCTCCTTCTTGCCCTTTTTAAAGACCGGAGGAGATCAAAGTTAGCTCTTCCAAAATTCAGGGTAGCTATCCTACTTTTTGGCTTGCTTCTTCCACCCAGGATCTTGAACTCAACCATTTCATGGTCACTTTGTCCTAAGCTGCCCCTGACCTTCACTTCCCTAACGAGCCTGTCCTTGTTAGTTAAAACAAGGTCCAGCACCCGCCCTCCCCTTGTAGGCTCCTGCACCATCTGTAGCAGGAAATTGTCTTCAACATACCGCAGAAATTGTCTGGACTGCATAGGACTGGCCGTGTTGCTTGCCCAGCAAATATCTGGGTAATTGAAGTCCCCCATAAGGACCAGCACCTGGGATCTCAAGGCTACTGCCAGAGGGGGTTTCTTTTAAATATACATTGTTGCCTCAACTGCAATTGTTTCATTGTCTGCTGAGCACTCAGAAGTAATGAACAAGGTAATAGAGCAAGAAAGATGAACATTTTTGCCTTTCTATTTGCTTAATATTTAAGGCTTGATTTTGCAGGTGATCAAGAAGCAAAAAGATAATCTGCTCAGGTCTTGAGAGCTGTATTGTTACTCCTTTTGCTGCTGAGGTATTTATATAAAGAACTTTCTCTTTCACAGCAGAGGTCCTCATCTTCTTTGATCCTGAAGCAATAATGCTATATTTATGAGATTATTTTCGTTGCCATGGAAATTAACAATGTAAAAAATTCAGCATTATCATTTCCACATAAGCAGGCAAGATGCAGTTCTGAAAGACAAACATTTTCCTGACACTTCTCCCTACCCCTCCCATCCTACACACATGACATAAAATGGCACAAGAATCAAAAGGCCCCTGTACAGCAACACCACAGCCCTGCATACAACAAGATTTGCCACACAGGTCAGACTTGGCCTGCTGCTTTAATGCTATGGGACCAATTTTAGGACTGCAGGGAAACACATATCTGCATTCCAATGCCCCAGTAGACTTCACTTACAGCACCAACAACTCTGACAAAAACTAGAAACAACAATTTGTGGCAGTTTTGGATTACCAGACCCTACTCTACTAGGTAGTAGCCTAAAATCACCCACTCATCTCCCCAAAAAATTCAACTTGAGATCATAAGTGCTTTGAGGTACAGTCTTTCTTTTCTTTGCATATGCACCATAATCCATGAAGTGGCAACTTCAGTCTTTCAGCAATGCAATCACCATGCTCGTTGTATGATGAGATACCACTTACCAGTAGTGACTGGCAGACATCTCTGTCTCTACTAAATCTGCAACCCAATCAGGAACAAACACAGTCCCAAAGCATCCTGCTGTTATATCTTGCATCTGCTGGCAGCTGACAAAATTTGCTGTGGGTGGTATAGATGAAGTTATTCCTCACTGAAGTATTGCTCCAAATACATTATTTTGTCTGTAAATTTACTCTTGGCTCTGAGTCTCGTTGTTATCCAGAGAAAGGATGCTATGCCAGGATTCAAGAAATTCCACTTTTCCTGCAGTCTTTGAATCTTAAAAACATACAGCTAGATCCCTGGCACATCCAATCAATCTGCCTTACGCTTTTACTGGAATCACTGAAATGATTTGCACAAAGCTCCCCAAAAATGCCAAAGCAAACCTCAAAAGCACTCAGATCAAACCCCTGTTCAGGTAAATTCACTCTTTCAAAGCGATCTCGTTCTTGTACCAGGGTTGGGGATAAAACTGAATTACTTCTCACACTCCCTTTGCACTGAGGCTGAGCATGGTGTGTGTTAAAGTTACCATTGCACAGCAATACCATGTATGTTTTTTTGTTTCTATCCCTGTTTTAATAATGTGATATTCCTAAAGAACATGCATGGAAAGCATGGGATTTCAAAACCCATACAATATAATGTGCAAGTAGCAGAGCAGGTCTCTTTACTCCCCTTTGCTATACTCTTGTGTCTGACCTAGAGAGACCAAGAGAAGTAAAACTTCGCATCTCTTCAGTTCGTAGATGCAATTATGAGACAGATGACATTTCAAGCCAACTGTGATGATGACTGTTATGATGTGGACATCTGTTTGCTGAGACTGGCACATTTATTTCTTTACAAGTGAAAGGGCCGAGAGAAGCAGCCAGTTTTTTTAAATCCTTATGGGTTTACTCTGATGGTAATAACCCAGAAAAATAAAAAACACATGATCTACATTCTAGCACAATTTATAATTTTGGGTGGTACCAAAAATACTGGTTTAGCTACAGGAAATTTATCTTGAAGTATGAAAAGGTTTCATGAACAAAGTTTCTAGGATTTCATTTTTTATTGAAAGCAGATGAACTTTGGAGCACATATCTGAAGGCAAAATGGGGAGCCAATGTTGAGCAATAATCCATAGTGGTGACCCTAGGTATTAATATCACAGTTATCTGGCTTTTTGACTATTCCCCATGAGCACACACAGAAAAGGATATGGATAATTGCACTTCACAGTGCCTATCATCCTTCTATTGTAGGTGTAAGTTGTACCTGTCTCTTGAAGATGCTTTAATCTAATTACTGGTTTAGAGATGAGGCTTGCAACTGAACGGATGCACACACAGATTTACTTTCTTCCCTCACAATTTTCATCTAAGCAGCTCACATATAACTGGCTATCACAGACCATCTATAGCAAGACTTGGGGAACAAAAGCCTGTCTGTTTCTGAGCTAAAGGGATATTGCAATTCACTAGCAACAACACCAAACTTACATCCTTCCTGTAGAACCACCACTGGAATTAACTCTGCTGAGTTTTAAAATGATGCTGCAGATCACTTTACTCATGTAGCCGGATCCAGATGCTGTGGAAAAAACTCTACACCATTACTGTATTACCTAGGCTTCCTTCTTTGCTGACCATGTGCTGACCCTGACCTGCTCACCACACAATGGAAAAGACAACATCTCTTTCCTAAATAAAAGCTGCTTGGCAAAACAGAAGGTCCGTGTACCAAAGGGTTAGTGAGCCAGAACCATTCCTGAGAGCTGAATCCACAAGACAAAGAATTATCTGAAGTGGCCAAATTGCTTTCCTGGAAAGACCCCTAATGCTCAGAGAAGACACGTTTTGTCTGTGTTTACAAACATTCCCCCAACCGAGCTGTGATACCTGAACATGAATACACCACAATTCTGACAAGAGATGGAAAGATTAATGTACTGTAAGCCCAGAGGGAAATCCCTCCAGACATTGTTTCTGAAAAGCTTAGAAATCAGCCTCTTTTTGCGGTTGCCGCTATTCCTTAGCAACAAAGCTAGTCTGCTGAACAGGGCTCCACTGTAACACATTCCAGAAATAACTAGTAGGGCTGGCATTGTTTGGACTAACAGGGGAAAACTAATTGGGTCATTTGTTATGTGCCGGTGCTCTCCACCTGCTGACCACCTGCACAACCCAAGACAATCCAAGAACACCCACATACATTTTCTTGTGTGTGTGTGTACCTAAATATACATGTGCATGCTTAAAGAGTATTTATAAGAGGTGATTTTTCAAAATTGTTGTGTGGGGGATGGAGAGAAAGATGGAGGAAGAGAAAACAAAGGCTTTTTTCTGTCTCTAGCAGAAGGTAGTAAGAGTCCTATTGAAGTCCAAAGGGCCTTTTCCTCCCACCCAAGTACTCCACAATAGCCAGGAAGAACCAATGTCCTTGTCCTCCAGAAAGCATGAGGTTCACCCTTCTCCCTCAAACTGCAAACTCCACTCCCCACATCTCAGTGCAGAGCTTACATCATGTTCCCGCGTCTTTCCATCTTTACAGCAACGCAGATCTAGCTCCAAACACTGGTATGACAACACCAAAAGTTCCTTGTCACAGCAGGGAGTGTTTTGAGACTCTTCTCCTCACATCCCAGGGCTTGCCAGAGAGACAGGGTTTCAGGTCAGCACACATCCCAGAGTCCTTAAAGGCCTGAACTGCCCTACCATGTTTTCCTCAAGGACACATCAGATAAAGTAAGAACTCCTCCCTGTGTAGTATTAAGGGCAGAAGGGTTTTTTTGTCAAAAAAATTGTCAACAATTTGAATATTTTGCTGTTTCATGTTGGGGCAAGGAATTTACAATTGAAATTTTCATTTAAAAAACCCCAAACCAACCCCCCAAACACAACCTCACTTAGGATGTAGGAAAGAAAATGAAAACTTTTTATTTACTGTTTAGGTCTCTGATTTGAGTCGACCAAGGACTTGAATCTATAGCTCCAGCTTCTCAACCAAGTGTCTATACCAAGAGGACATTTCATATCCTATAGAGGGACACATTCTTCTTCTTGTGACCACAAACTACCTTGGACTTGAGAAACAGAAGTTAAACAAAAATGTCTACATTTCAGTAAACCAATGCTTTATTTCAATGCAGAAGTGTTTTCTGACAAAGTCTGCTGCATTTTAAATGTCCAGGTTGCCCTAATTCGTATCCAAGATGTCAAATCCCAAAGCTCCATGCTGACAGAAGTACTGACTGTGCAAAACTTCACACTCAGAGACCAACCAAGAGGATCAGTGGCAACTGCTTTGCTATCAACTAAATGGATGCAAACAGTAACACTATACTAACAAGGAAGAATGGACAAGAACTGAGCAAACGTATCTAAAATTCAAGAGAACATAGCCAGGATAAGAGAGTCCTATTCACCGGTTCCAGCTAACTGCACCACCTGAGGTTTTTCCTCTCCATGCTTTCCATGTGTTTCTGCTACTGTTGACATGCTACCAGTACAATGAATGGTACACTGAATTCAAAGTCAAAACAGAGCAGAAAAATTAGCATGTTTATACCTCTACTTGATTTTTAAAGGTATGGGATGAATTGTTTCCTCTCATCTTCAACCTGACAGAAGTGAGTGGACAGCAGAGAGTCAAAACTCTGTAAACAGGACTGTTTACTGTCTTAATTTGTGCTATTTTTTTATCCTTGCACTAATTATAGAAATAAACACACATTATACATCAAGGAAATATAAAGAATGCAGTGGATCGCTTTCTGTTCTTACTAAAGTAGGATTTGCAGGGCCTTTATTTGCTTCAATTGAATTACAGCTTCATATGATGAAATTCTGGCTTTTCAATAACTATACACCTGCTATTGCTAGCCAGAAGGCTCCCTTTCTGCTCCAACACACGCTCTGCCTCAAGGTGTAGTGTAGCCCACCATGTATAAGCCCCTTCATTTTTAATATTACACATTTTCCTCTTCGTACAAGGAGTTCTGTACTGTAGTATCAATGAAGCAATGCAAGGCGTGGATTAATGCACCACTGGTGCACATCTTGGGTAGGTAAAAATCATTCAGCCTTCCCCAAGGTGCTTTGCAACAAGCCTCAGGCATGTTCAGCGGGCTGTGATGCACGCCAAGCATCCAAACTGCTATATGCTGTCATATATTCTACAGACTTCACGGTACTTCATTGCCGAGACAACAGCCTCCAGTGTGACGGTGTCTCAGGGGGAGAGGTACATGGCTAAAACACAGGATGGCATGCTGGATGCCCACAGACGCAGATGCACTCTAAGTTGTGGCAGCCATGAACCAGTTAACAAATGGTGTTCACCTTATAAATTAAAAGCTAGCTGTTAAAAAAAATCTCCTCTCTTGACAACCTTCAATTACAAAGACTTGCTCTATTCACACCCAAATTAAATGTAAAAATCTGACTTTCAACTGCTAATTAGCTGCAGAAGACAGAGTTACATTTCTGTTATGGCATATTATACTTTCTGTTAATTGTTATTTACTCCCACTGTTTTGAAACCACCATTTGATATCTAGCACTGTTAAATGTATTTTTGTAAGACTTCAGAAAAAAAAAAGTTAAGGTTCAGTCATCTCTCTGGAATAAAAAACACTGGAAAAATAAAAATACCATGTCTTTGGTCAAAAACAATATACATCTACTGAGGTCAGTGGAGCCCCACTGATTTTCATACATGGTGGAAATCTGCTCCAATATTGCTTATACCCATTAAAGACAAATCAGAGACACGCAGAGGTGTTTCTAAGTGGTACTAGCAATGACAAAAGGAGATAAAAGTAGGGAGGGAAGGAAAGAAGACAAAGCCACTTTTTTATTTAAAAAGAAGGGAAAAAACCCCCAACAAACCAAGAATTTAACCTTTTGGTGACCTTTTCCTTGACTGAAGTTTTGACACTTAGTACAAAAAGGCAAAAATAGCAATGGTAAAAGAACCATTTATACACGTTCTTATATCATGTGAGGGTTATTAACATAAGTAGCATTAACATCTCCTAAACCCTACTTTTCTGTTCTGATGACTTACTGCTTGGGTTGTGTATTTAACTAAGCCAGTGCTCAGCATTCCTCTCCCAGAGTCAAAGTCAAAGCTCTGTAAACAGGACTGTTTACTGTCTTAATTTGTGCTATTTTTTTATCCTTGCACTAATTATAGAAATAAACACACATTATACATCAAGGAAATATAAAGAATGCAGTGCATCGCTTTCTGTTCTTACTAAAGTAGGATTTGCAGGGACTTTAATTTGCTTCAATTGAATTACAGCTTTTTATGATGAAATTCTGGCTTTTCAATAACTAAAAATTACACAAATAGGAACACTTCTCATTGTAATGAAATATGAGGGGTTTGCAATGAAAGAATCGGTATTTTGCTTAATTGATCCTTTTCAATAACACCAAATTGCAATATACACTAGCACACCATCTCTGAAGATTTGATACTATCAAACTGCTGAGTACATTAAATGCTAAAAAAGCCACTGAGAGGAAAATGACCCTTAATGTTTTATTTTCTTTTCATGCCATTGAACTAAAACAGTGGTCCAATTCATTCTCCAACACTTACATGTATATCTAGAGGAGCCTGAGGCGAAATTTTGTCCCTTTCAAAGACTCTGGTATAATTGTCACTGACTTGAGAAGGGTCAGATGTTGGATTTACATAACTTTGGGGGTATAAAATATGATTTCTGTTTCCAATGAAATCAAAGCTGATCTATATATGGTAGACTTAGGCTTTAAAAATGAACCAGACCATCAAATGCGCATCACAAGGAGGAATACAAGATTATCCTTCCTTTTTCCATTTTATATCAGTTGAGGTCACGAAAATCTGACCTGTCTGAAATCCCTCTTTTGGGTATGAAGGAAGGATTATTGCAACCCATGAGGTTCTTTCTAAGGTAGCAATCAGAAATCAACAAATATCTTTGCTGTCTGCACAAACGATGGCTACCAAAATTCCAAGCACATTCATTAAAAATGGAAAGCTAATGCCTGTCAATTGGGGAAAACAGATCAAGTGCTTAGCATGTTACATTTAACCTGCAATACAAGAGCCATGAAGATGTCTAAACCGAACACAAAGGAGATTTAAAAACTAATGGAAATGTAATCAGTGGGGTTTTTTATCCTACAGGATTCTGTTACATTGCTCCACACTGCTCCCGATATCTCCCTGTCTCGAAGGCTCAATCTTCTGAAGCAAAGCTTTGATCTGCATGTTCGCTGCTAAGTAGTTTCAAGTATTAAAGAATTAATAATCATGCACTGTGTTTCCTCTCACCTAATTCTGCATGCTGTATGGTTCTTCAAAATATCAAACATTATCTGTCAGCCAAATGGCACCATGGTTATTTGGAACATTTAATTTGGCAGTTTGCTAGAAATTCAGTCGTATTTTCAGTTCTGGTAACATCAGACTGAAAATGCTGGTATTGTGCAGCTACCACAGAGGCAGTTTTCTGATACAGCCTGAAAGAAAAGAAGCCTACCCAGTTGTGCTGGCAAGGATGAAATACACTGCTTACCACCCAGACCACATGGTGGGAATGAGCTGAGACTCCAATCCTTTGTTCAGCTGCCGTGGGGCATCTTCTGAACTTTCACAGCCTCCACATAATGTGTTTGTTGTTGATCATTTATCAACTACATGACTATAATTTTCTTCTGTTGCATTCAGATAGTAGCAGTAATAAATGTTGCTACTGAAAGTATTTGTATCCTGCACTGTCTTTGGCTCTTTTTAGTTAACAGCATGTGAAATGAAGCATACATAATTGGTCTTCAGTCCACTCCTTAACAGATCCAGAGTCTTGGTGGTGACATTTCTTTGCAATACTGAAGAAGGAAAATTAATTACGGAGTTCATCTGGATCACCAGTCTCCACAGGACAACAGTTACTGTAGAGGGAAGGAGACATTCTTCCCTGGCCAGCAGCCGCCCAGGTGCTGGTGTCTGGGAAGGGGACCTCACCTTGGCCACCTGTGAGCACACTAAGGGATGCTGAAACCATCACCACTGCCATGTCCATCAAGGTAGGTTTTGAATATGGAGTTCTCCACGCAGCAGCAGAGATACATGAAGGCTTGAGATATGAACTCCAGGGAATGAGTTGCTGTACAGAGCTCCATAGTCCCAGGCTACATCTATTGAGCAACTGATAAAGCCAGAGAGGAATACTTTTGCATGAAAAATAATGGTGCTAAGGGCCCAGCGTAGGTTTCAGAGTGTCTTACTTGGGACTAGTTTCCTAAGGAACTGAATAAGAACTAGCAGTTGGATATGAGAGGTGCATTTTCTGGTTTAGTTTCATCCAAAAGTAGCCCAGTTTATTAGCCCCAGGACTGCTGTGAACTAAAACATAGGAAGTGCAGACAACTGGAGGGCTTCACTTAAAAAGCATTTTTCTAATCCAAACTAAAATGCTACTGCAGATGTACCCTCTTGCTGGCTGGCTTTCTTTTTCAGTGGGGCTAATCACTGAACACCCAGATGTGAAGTGACAAACACAAGCACACCAAGAAAGAGGCTTATAGAAGGGTTGGAATGGGTGGTATTTCAGCTTCTGCATCAACCGTGGTAAAGTGGCTGAGTCTGCGCCATGACTGATGCTTCCAGGTGTACCATGAATATGGAAATTTTCCCCAAATTTACTCCTTCTGTAACCCCATAACCATAAACAAACTAAGGTAATTGAACAAGCTACCAAGCAGGGAGCTGTAGAGCATGCCGAGCAGCTGATGCAGCATGCTGCGACTGCTGCCGCTGGCTAAGGAAGAGCTGCAAGTGTTCTCTCCTTTATTTTTCAGTCATAGCCAAGGGACATATGTGGTGCTTATAATGTACACTGCTATTGAAAGAAAAGCCAAAAACTCCTGTCATACTCAAAGGACTCAAAGCAGAATACATAAGAAGAAATAATGGAGTGAGCTACTTTAACAAAGTCTTTGGATTTCTTATGCTAAAGCAATATACCCTAGCCTGCAGTTCTTGGTATCCTTGCTAAGCAATTAAAGAACATGAAGACTGGGCCTCAGGATAGATATGTAATTAAATATAAACCCTTAAAAACAATTTTGTAGAGGGCACTAGGAGGAACAGTTAATAGCACAGCAGTGCCACCCGGCTATTTAACTGCCTGATCATAGCTTGCTGTGGCAGGAATCCACTGTTACAAGGCCTGGGTTTTTTCTGCCAGCCACTCTGTGTAACAGTTATCCTTGACCTCTACGCATCAAAATACTTGCCAGTTTACCAACTTCCCCACAATGTCAACTTCAAAGCTCTCAGAAAGAGAAAACTTTCCAAAGAAGCTAGCAGGGATATTATCACGCAGAAAACACTCTCTTCTCTTACAAAGTGACAATTCGGTTGCATACAAATTCCACCAACAGTGGAACACAGCAGCGTTGCCCGAACTGAGACACTGAAGAGGATCACTCACTAGGTCATTGCTCACTTGTGCTGTATTACAAAAAAGAGAGTACGTTTTTCCCACGGAAAAGGCTTCTCTACAACATTTTTTGTCATCTACAGGATTTCTGAGTAGCAATGTCTGAATTTGGGCATTTGTAAGACACTGGCTTTCACAATAACCACATTAAAGCAAGATTTCATATGCATTTTTAGCTCTTCCTGATGCAGAGACATGTGGGAAAAACTTACATAAATGTTTCACTAATAAGGGAACTGATTTCCCCAATGAAGTTTTTTAACATGGTATTCCACACACATCAAACAAGTTGACTTTGCTGATACTGTAGAGAAGTTCACCAGAACCCCACATTGAGTGTCCCTGCTCTGTTAAAATCACAGCAAAATACTTCAAAGTAATTCATACTGGAAGGTTTAAAGAATACCGACACCGAGTTTCATACCACCACAACCATGAACCTTACCTTGCACAAAATGAATCCTTTGTACTTGCAGTCATATTGATGCCTACCTTTACAGCAAGAATGAAAAAAATTCCAGGCCACTGAACAGCGTATTGGCAAAGCAACTCAAGTCTTCCATGCCCTTCTTCCCACCTTGCATTGATTCATGTCCCAAATACTGTGTGGATATATCCACCTGGAACTGTGATTTTATTTTTTTATTCTTTCACCACTGACTGGAAGAATATGCAGAGGGGAAAACCAGAACATTTTCTTTAATCTCTTTCAGGACACTTCCATTGTTCCTTGCCCACTCTGAATATTGAGTGTTATTTGTTTGGTACGTCCTCCTCATTTCTCAGAAAAACACAGTAATTTGCAAATGGGCCAGACTTAGGTGAAAATTCCCTCTCTGGCTAAACTGCAGTTAGCTTCCCCCTTTTCAAATATACAAGCCCATAACCTAACACAGGAGACAAGATCTGGTTTTCTGAGCCATTCACATTGTTCTGGTGGCATTAAGAACCCTTATATCCAGTTTCGACAGCCCCTGTTTTGCCATCCATCTTCCATGCTTCCCAAACAACAGCAAGAAATTTCCCAACAACTTCCCACTACTGGAAGGGCTTGCTGGAGCTAAATGATTGCTTTACTGCCAGAGCGTGAGGCTATGCTTATTCTAACCCAGGACAGCACAGTAAAACTACTCTACCAAGGTGGAAAGATCGAGACTTCCTCAATGGAGATATGAGCTAACCGATCATTCAGCATCAATAACAACAACCCAGGTCTTAAGTTACCCGAATAACAAAACTGCCCACATCTTACGTCTTTGAGGAGATAAGTCAGATTGACTGCTTCTTGCAGTCAGGTACAGTCTGCAATACCCAAGCAGTGAATGTTTCTCTCATTAATTTCTCTGGCAGACCATCTGACACTGGAAAAATACAGTTTTCCACCCAAATCTTCAATATATGTATATTAACTCGTAGAATAAATATTATGACTCTGCCCTGGCTACTATTTGAGCACATTTGAGGGAATAAAACACCATTTACAGACAGATCCCAAATTTATTTGTGTAAATCTTGTGCATAAAGGAATAATTTTAGGCCTCTCTTTCTGTAGTAAGCTGAGCCCTCTCAACTCCCATTAGAGTGAAATGGAGTTAAAGGAGCTCCCTAAAAAACAAAATATTGAAATGAAAGATCATTATTCCCAATGTCCCAAGTGAAACAGAAATCCACTCATTCATACAAATTGGCTTCATGAAACACTCTCAAAAAACCCTTCTTGGTAATCGTGGTGTTCACTCCATTCAGCTTTTTATCCAGTTTACAAAAAGGGAAAAAAAAAAGTAAAATCTTTTCTCTGCCACTTGTACGTGAGTATTGCATGTCATCTTCTAACTTGACAGCTTCATGGCAAGCAAAATCACCAAGAATGTTAATCATGCACAACTGCTGATGGCAACCAGCCTTGCAAATTTGAAGGAAAAAGCAGAAAAAGGAGACAAGAGGTTTAACTATACTGTTTAAAATTCCTATCCACTCAAGGTAGCACCTATTAAAAATTACGTTGCTGACACGCAGACATAGAGGAAAAGCACTGCCTGTCAGTTTGCTTCAATGCCATGCAGTTAGGAGACCAGACTCATGGGCATAACTCCAGTTAATGGAAAATTTTAATCCTCTTAAAACATATATACGTATCACTTCAAAATGAGTATGTAAATAGGAAAGACAAAGTCTTTACTAGGTACACATAAGTGATGTATTTGAGATCCCCTAGGTTTTTCTAGGATTGGCTGTGGCTTCAGCCACAAGCTGTAACACTGGCTCAGGATGCTCCATCTTGTAATTAAAGGCTTAATCTCCTCCTAGTCATCTGGGCAGTTGTAATGAAATATGCCAGTTACTCCCTAGTCTTGTTTTGGAAAAATGCCCAGCAGATTACAACAGCAACAAAATTAAATTACCCATTCTGTATGTCCACTTCACGGCATACCCATACTGCCCTTTACCAGGCTGGCAAAAACAATTAAAACACAACAGTTTTCTCTGGTTTTCAGCAAGTGCCAAGGTTTCTTTTTTTTTGTCCTGAAGGGTAATGAAAAGTCCTGCTCAGGACTCCCTCAGCATGTCACTTCTTTCTGAGATGTTGCTTCACACTCTCTGTGGGACACATCTCTCTGCAGCACTAGGAGGAACACATTTTAGCTGCTTTGTGTTAGCAGCTAAGCAGTATTAACTACAGACAGAGAAAAATAGAACAACAAGAGTATAAAATACTCTTGGAAGCAAGGTATCATCCCCCCAAATGTACTCCTGCACCATCTGGTTTTGACCACAGTCAGCTCCTTTCACATTCCCCTTCTTCCACCTCCTTCCCCCTCCTCACTTCCTTCCCACTCCACATACTGCAGGTGCCAGTGACTAGCCCCAGTCCATTTGGTTGAAAACAAAGGCTGAAAAAAAATTAATCTAACAGGTCAAAAAACCCAAAGCAAGTGGGGGGTAAGCAGCAGCTGTCTGCTGGCTTCTGAAAACTGTTCAAACAGCTCAGCTGAACCCAAAGAAGCCACGTCTTAGAGGCGCACGCACACATCCTGCTGTGACAGAGCTGACTAGATAAACAAAACAATTTAGTAATTTAAAAACTACCCAAAGTTATGCCTTTGTACATCTTCATTGCCCTAAAGTTTCTGATAATCCTTCCTTCCTTCTGCAGTAGAGGTGACAGCACAAAGCCAAGAGTCCCATCAATACCCAAATGCTACAGCACTGCAAGCCACGTACCTCTCTAGAAGTAAAGATATATTTCTTTTTTACACAGACCAGAATATGCATTTTTCTGGTACCACCAAAGGTCCATGAATAGATATTCAAGACAAGAATGTGAAGAGGACATGGGTCAGCTCAGAATTTAGGAATGTATTGGAAACCGATCCAGCACTAGTACAATCTAATTGTAACTGTATCCAGCAACTCCAAGAACAGAGTAAGTGAACTATACCTGGTTGGCTTTATTAAGAAAAGCTAAAAGATAATCTGTTGAATACTACCTAATAAAGCAGCTATAAAAGGGGGAACAGCTAGGCATTAATGCAATAAAAATCTAAGCACTAATGGTATTTCTTGTCTATTTGTGGAGCAAGAAGGTTTGCATTGTCTGTGATCCTGGGAAGGGGGAGCAGTAGAGCGTTTCTGTAAGCCCTTCTGGACTTGTCACTTCCTATTTTAAGGGATGTCACTTCCTATTTTAATGGACTGAATTTACTCTTCATTAAGGACTAAATTATGTTTTCAACTAGCTTAAGAAAAGTATGAAATAAATCAATTTTGTTTGTTCTGCATTTACAAAAGCTCAGAAACCATGCTGTCCAGAAAACCATTCCAACAACATACGCATTTACGCAATGAAAACAGGCTCAGGCAAAACCCTTGCTCCAAATATTTCAGGGGATGGAGGGAGACAAATCCAGAATAGGCTGCTGCCTCACAGGCTATCCCCAATGCTGTTACAAAGCACCTGAGTGGAGGGAAGTAGATAAAAACCAGATGCATCTGTGTTTCAGTAGTGAACTGTTCACACGCAGAAGAGGGATGTCGGAGGCCTTTTTAGCGGACAATGGGCAGGTGAGCAATCCAGCCTTTGAACCGTAACCACTGTGCCTGTGCTGTGGGGCTTCTAACCAATCAGGGCGCGTGATCGTATGCGCTCAGCCAATAGGGGCCGGACGCGTGCACATGGCGGGGTGGAGCTATCCGGACGCCAGCACATGGCACAGGACTATATAACCAGATGAATGGCTTGAATACACAGCATTCACCTGATCACATTGATCCCTGCGTGTTTGCCCGGATCTCCCGCAGAGGGACACGCTTTTTGGCAGCCACGGCTCACGCAAGCCCTGCTGTTAACAAGGAACCACACTGCAGTGATGTACCATTCAGACACTATACCAAAAAACTCCAGTACAGACTCAAATAAAGTTGCCCCGGAGCCTCGTCTGTTAACAACCAGCCATACTGATTTACATTCTAAATCTGGTCTTTCCCTTTTCACAAAGCTGTTAGCAAAGCAACTTTAGATAGCACAGCGCTTGCAGAGCTGAATCCCACGGCATTTTTTAACCAGCAAAACAAAGCCCCAGTGTTTACAATTTAGATCTTTGTAGATGCTTTCATGCAAAGAAGATGCCCAACATAGATGACTTATTTCTTAGAAAAGCAGACAAACATAAATACCCTTAGGAGGATCAAGGAGACAACAGTCATTATGCAGACAACTTGCAAGATACAAAGACCAAATGAATGCCATAATGACAATGGGAATTACCCTTCCTTTTGTTGGTTTTTATTCCACTCCTGCTCAGGCTCCATCAAAATGACTTTGATGATGTTATAAAAAAATTACAGGTTCTTAGAGAAAATGGGCTCAAAACATCTCAAGGCAGCTATTTCAGCTCCTGTAAGCAAGGGCCAAATTAGCTTGTAGCGATAGGCTTCTTCTACAACTAATAAAAGTGGCAGTGGGGTTGGTGCAACAAACAGCCGTTCTGGAAAAGCTCCCAAGCAATTCATGTTTAATTTAGGAATTTGGACAGTGAGTTTGACATTTGATTAAATATGAATTTTCAAATCAAACAATCTAAAGAGCATTAAATTAATAACACCATTATATCTTGCCAGTGACATAACAACTCCCAGTGCCTCCCTGGGTGTTGTTAGGCACCAGGAGTCGATCAGGAACACTGATAAAACTCCCCAGACTGATTAAATGCAGGTGCTTTTTACATCTTGTTTTCAGATCCTGCACAAGCACAGCGTGCATCACAGCTGAGACCCATTTCGCTGCTGTTCTGCAGCTCTTTCTAAATAGGCTTACTGATCATGCTGGAAGCTAAGGTGTTCGCCTTCACCTGACACCCTGCTCCAGCTGAATTTTGCCTTTACCTCATATGCAACTATTTGAAAATGTGTGCAAGTGCCCACAGAAGCAAGGTCTGGCAGCAGATGTCCAGCATCTCAATTGACAACGGTGTCCAGGCCAGGGCCGGGGAAGCCAACAGACAGGTGTTCCTACTCCTCTGTGCTGCCAAGTCTGTCCCATTAAAGCAACGAGGCTGAAGGCCCTCGATGCAACAGTCAAAACTTAATCTCCAAATGCATCTCTGTTCTAAATACCTCTCACCAGCTGGTTACTACTAACCCTCTGATGGTGTCTGAGCACTTTCCCTCCAAAAAAGCAATCAACCTCTACTGATGTGGTGTGAAAGGCCAAGCCTGTTCCTTCCTCAACGTATGGACACACAATCCACCTACAAAAAGTTTGCAGACTGCCAGAAAGAATTGCTCAACAACTCATTTTTCCTCGCTGCGCTGGGAAAAGGCCATCAACAATCACAGCTGACATTTCACTTTTGTCATCGGGAAATCTTGCCAGTGCAGCAGGAGCAGCACTACTGCCCTTCTCACCTGCCTCTGCAACTGCCAAAAGACATCAGACCAAATTTTCCACTCAGCTCCACAGATTCAGTGGAGAACATAACCCAAGGCAGGGCTTTTCATGGTCCTACTACTCCTTCTGCAAAAGCACCAACTTATGCCTAGGGTATCGGTTAGGATCAGGTAAAGCTGTGTTTTATCACCAGAGAGGCTTCTCAAAAAGCACAAAGGATTTATTTTTTTTTAAAGGGAACTCATGGGTTCAACAGTGCTTAAAGTCCCTTCTAGAGACCTCATCTCTGTGTGGAAAAATATTTGGGCCTGTGCTTAATTTAATAACGAGCATTTGAGTTTATTGCATATTTCAGGGGGGACTTCCCTGAAAACATTCAGTGCTGAGTTGGGGAACAGCCACTGCTATCACAGGAATGCAGAAAAGCAATCCAGGAGGGTAAGCACCAAACCTGGGTCATATAAAACAACTTCTGTTACTAGGCACTCAAACACGCTCTTCACCTGTTTTGTTTCTACTTACCCAAGTATTCAGGCTACACTCGAGTACTAAAAAGAGCTATTTCAAGTATGAGGAGGTGCTCTATGTCAAAATAGAAGCAACTCTTACATTTTTAACAGTCTTGCTAAGATATCTGTAAATAAAGGATATCTGTAAAGGGAAGAGGACAAAAAAAAAAGCTAATTTATTCTTATGATCTATGCTTACTTTTTGCATCTTACCCACTTGGCACGATGGCTTTTCCTCATCTACTAGAAGAATGGTATTTAGTTTCCAGCCTATCAGAGGTATGCTTGAATTTGTTTAGAAATCACGAAGGAGAATTGTCTCTTTACTGGAGCAGTGCACTGGGACTCAGGAACCACAGGCTTGCTCCCTGCTGCGACAGAAACTGTCTTTTTGACATTTGGAAAAATGCTTTATTTCTCCACCCTTCTGAAAACAGCATCACTGTTCTGTTATCCCACATGAATAGTGAAGCCCCTTCTGAAAAAGAGAGATACCGTTTCCTTTTCGCTACCCACTGTTTATACTGCAGTCTCTGCAGGATTGGGGCTTGTCCCCACTATGGGTTTATACAGCGTCTGTGACACAGTGGGGCTCTGGAACAGCTGAAAACCTCTAGATGCTACCAGAATACTAAAATATTAGCTGAATTATTACAACTGAGAAACCAAAATTACTAGGGGAGGGTAACACATAAAAGCTCCGGAATCAAGTCCTGCAGTCCTTTTTATTGACAAAACTCTTCTTGCTATTAAGAAGTCAGGATTCAGCCATAAATAAGGCAGACATTATTTTAACAACCAAGCTGGTAATGCCTTTTCAGTAACAAACGTAAAGGTAGTGTCCAGTCCAGCAACACATCCACGAGAGTAGAGATCTAAAACCCCACCTGACTGAAAAATTCAGGTTTTTTGTTATTCAAACCAGAGGACTCCACATGGAGGCAACAGCAGAGGAGAGAGCTTAATTTATCCTACATTAAGATTCAAATTGTTCAGAGTTAGACTATCACTGATTTAACTCCACTCTACAAGATATCATGGCGTATGATTTAATTGGCCAATTACTTATGCCTGGTGAGAATGCTGTGCCTCATACATGAAACTGTGGTTGTGGTAAGGGATAAAATGTACAAGTCTGAATCAGAGCGTTTTATCAATCATTTGCAAAGCTGACAGCTTTAATGGGTTTGGAATGATTAATTTATTGGCATTTCATTATCCATCACAAACTAATAGAAAGTCCTATCAAAGTTATGTAAATTCTTTGTCCAGCATAAACAAATGATCGTCCGTATCCATACTTGCTGCAGGAGGAAAAAAACACATTCATTAACTAGTTGTTTTTCCTGGCTAATACTTCACACACAGAGTGGGGAAGGTCATTTTTGCAAATGCCTAACTACCCTTTCCAGGTTTTTCCAAGCGTGCCCAGGGAAATCAGATCTTCCTGGACTACGCCACAGACAAGATGCTGCCATTTGCAGCACAGAATAAGCTCTTGGTTCATCATCATACCCTGGGTGCCTGGCTCAGAGGGACAAGTTTATTGATGTCTGAATGAAAAGCCCCAAGGAAGACTGGTAAATGGAAAATGGACGTTGTACAAGGAAGAAAAGCCTATTTCAGTTTTGATGCCACTTTGTCAGTCCTACCCCTAGGAGATGCAGTTCAGATGGAAGTTATTGTGCAAGTACTCTCATTGTGCCAGAAGGCCTCATACAGGCCCACTGCTCAGGATTAGGCTGGGTAAAGCCTGTGTTCGCCTGTGCATAGTGAGAAAAGCAGGTGACAAGGACACCACCAGAAAGCACACAGGAACATACATGCTCCCCGCATGAGCAGTCATATGCTTTAACATACCATTTTTGAGCAGTATGTTTATCCAATATATGCTGATACTCTTCATGGTAAAGCATATCACCTTCTCTAGACACTCCAAATGCTTTTGTTCTCATTTCTGTCACCAATCTCTCCCTTTAACAGGGATGAGGACACTCCCATCTTTTATATTGCACATGACAATGGCTGAGCATTTCAGGCTCCATTAGTTCATCACTTGTACAGCTTTGGGGATAGCTAAGTGCCACAACTACCTACTACAAGCAGAACAAGATGACGCCTCTGCTCTTAGTGCTATAGAAAGTGAGCAGGGGACAGGGGGTTCCCAATGCCCAGGGAATGCCAAGCTAGCATAAGATTCACATTAACCTTTGTTCTTTCTCATTCGTAGTGCCTGAATAGGAAAGCAGTATTCTTTCTAAACCCAAAGGGAAGGAAATGCAAGCACAAGAAGCTTTGCTGCTTCAACACCAAAGGGAAATATACCACGCTTTGGGACTGAGTGCTCACAGTAACTTACACTGGTTCTTGAGAAAGCAAATACGGAGAACTGGGGCTGCGATTTACTTTATAAGTTAGGTGGCACAGCAACACACATCTTCCTTAAATGAAAACCAAAATAACAGCATTTAATATTTTGGGAATCAACAACTTAAGCTTTAGATAGCATCAACACTTAGTTCCTTCCTACAGGGCATGATATTTAGGATCCTGGACTAAAGATGATATGACTGAAAGGCATTATGATCCAAGGAAACCTGCTAAGGAAGGATAACCTTGCAGTGGAGGATCCCAAGAGATACATCTGTCCTCTAGACAGAAACGCAAAAGGTGTCAAAAAGATGTCAACAAATGAGGCTTATTACCCAGGCATCTTTGGCTTGCTCAGTGTATGCAGAGTGAATGCCTGAAAACTAACCAGGTGCTAGTTTAGTAGTAATCTTCATGTGTCACTACAGCTGGCCAGCTGCCTTAGCATCTGCCAGCACAATATTTTCTTGACTACAGGAGAGAATTCCCTGGAACCTAACAAAGAAATCTTCAGCAATGGTGTTCAAGGCCCCTCAATTTTGCTTAGGTAAACTGCTGTAGCTCTACTGCACTAGCATCAAGGAAAGACCATGGAGCCACATGGGTTCAAATGAGTTTGGGTTGTGGTCAGTTTTCTTCTCTAAATGAGAGAGTTTCATTTAAAGTCCACTTGCATTCAACAGAGGGTCACCATGGGCCTTGGATAAGGCTTTTAATCACAAAAAACATCTTGAAACACAAAAGATAAATGACAAGTGTTGCACTTATGGGATTTCCACATTATCAAACTATTAAGGTGAAGTGGTGTCTGGGGAGCAAGCATTTGAAAATTGCATGCTGCCAGTGCTTTTAAAAATTTCTGCTTCTACTGTTCAGGGTACAAATCTTATTATGCCAGATAGTATTTCTGCATATAAATGAACAAGAAACCATTGAGAGGAATCAATGAGCTGAATGGAAGGTTTTTTTCTTCTTAATCATGTTCCAATTTAGTGTTTTCTGAAAGTTATTCTTGTCTCTTTCTTTCTATTATCCTCAAGTGCCTGGAATTCTCTTTGATGGAAGACAGCTGCATCATACTCAAGTTGACAAGCCCTGGAAAAATGCATCTGACAAGCAAACTCTGGAAAGATGCATCCATAATGGTTTCTTTCAGTGTTAAAGGAATCAATGCAGCAAGGTGAGAGCTCTTGCTCAGCTGTTGCTTTCTGACACTTTGATGGCTGCTTGCAAGGTGACTTAGCCTGTAGGCATGCCAGAGAGGGCCCCAATCTTGTCAGGTCTCATAAACAAAGCAGGACTGGAGTTGGACAGCATTTGGATAAAAAGCTAAATTTTGCAGGAGATAAAGTTGGGGCTTCAATAGATGGCAGTCTTACCTCAGAGTCAGGCTGAGCAGACAAGTGAGTGTGCAATCAAGGGATGGAAGTGCCATCTTTTATTTTTAGATGCAAAAATCAGGTACCAGGCAGAAAAAACTTTAAGGGTACTTTCCCAAAGATCATGACCAACTGTTAATTTTTCACTGAGAAAGCATTCTGACAGCCTGCAGACTTCCTCTCAGAGTTTCAAAGGGCTACCCTTATGAAACCATGACATGCACTTTAAACTCTCCTATTTCCCATGCCAGAGATTTCTCAGCTTAGGGAAAAGTGATGTAGTATCTGTGTATGAGACCAGAATTTCACTGTACAGTCCACTGAATAATGTTAAATAGGGAGCAGATGTCACAAGAGTGACACTGAAGTATAGACTTCCTAATTTTTAGTGTTGAATAGTTCTCACATTACACATCCAAGAGATGATTAAGCTGTGACTTTGACCATGTAAATCAGAGGGGAGAGAGGGGTAAGAATTTAACTTCTGTTACATGATGCATGGCTTAGCCAGCTAGCAGAGCCCATCCAGTGTTAGTCATAAGCCATCTGGATCAACAGCAATGCTCCACACCCAATCTTCAATGCAAAAAGAAAAATTACATCAAGGATCACATCTCTAATTGTTCTATCTTTTCTGGCCATGCATAAAGCTTTCTATCAAGGGTTCAAAGCATCTGCTCTTGTGGGCAACACACTATGTTCAATTGTTTGTCCTAAACATGAACTGATTTTCAGCTGCTGTCCCACAGAACCTACTAAAATTTTGGGGTGGGGCTTTTTTTGTCTTTAAAATATTCTATGCAAAAAAAAAAAAAAAGAACAGCAACTGCAGTTCTTAAGGGTGAGGTCCCCATATGAAGTTGAAAGAGCACTGAATGAGAAAGATACAATGCTGAAGCACCCCATGGCCAAATGTAATCACCAGGGAGACAAAATATAAAAAAAATTCCAAAGACAGAGTGCCATTTCATCCTACTGAAATACAGTAGGATCATTCTTATCCCCGGTAGGAAGGAATGCTTTTGATGCTTAGCTTTCACTCCCAGATCCTCCAGTATATTCCTGATTATTTTTAACAAGCCTGCTAATTAATCTTCTGTTTGAGTGGCAGGTTATAGTTTTCTTCATTTTTTTGGACTCCTGTTTACCTCTGATATTATACAACACTGCAAAAATGTCTATAATGTTCTTCTTACCTGTCTCTCTGAGGAATACTTTCCTAATAATAGATGTATTATTTTAGAATAAAGGCACATCACACTGGGCTGTTACCTACCTCTGACCAGTTCTGGCATCAGAAAAGTACACCTTGCAGATAATTATCTGCCCAACCATCCAGTGGGCAACCTCCTCCTTGGGCCAAGAGCACCAATGCTGATGTCAACACAGAGATGCAACATGGCTGCAATCAACAGTCTTTTTAATATGATTTGGCAGTATTTTCCATAGGTGTCTGAAAGCTCAATAAAGAAGCATGGACGAAACCAAACCCTTGCCTTACCACTGCCATGTGCACATGTGGCGTGCGTAGTCATGTCTGGCTGATACTGGGTACCAGTGAGAGAATGCAAGAATAAAACTCCTCACAGCAGGCACAGACAGCTGGAGGCTTTCCCTGCATCAAACTCCAAGCAGTTTTTACAGAGCTGGATCAAGGTCTTCTGATGGGTTTGGCAGTGTCTGGTATGTCTGTCCATCTCCTTTTTCTTGTCTGAGTGCCACAGGCATGTGCTGCAGGGACTTAATCCCTGCAGCTCCAGCTCAGAGAGTTCAGAAAAACTAGAAGTTAGGAGGGCCTTTTGCTTTGCCAACATTAAACACATAGAACAATACCCTTTTTTTTCTGGACTTATTATACAATATCAACCTCCTCTCACACCATTTTTTTTGCCTCTGATACAAGAAAAAAGCATGTTGATGTTCATGAGTCAGTATGTTCATAAATACATCTGCATCTAGAGCAGTTGAAGTGACTGAAGAAAAGTGTATGTGACTGCTTAGATCTGTACATGGATTTATGGGCTTACATAGATCCACAGTGTTACTTATCCTGTTTAAGTTTTGTACATTTAGTTCTGATTTGTTACCATATTTTTCCTGAACACAGGAGAGGTAATACTCCCTCTTGCTCTTTATGCATTAATTATTTTGCCTTATTTGCAGAAAACAAAGCAACTTTTAAACAGTAAAAAAGAAACAAAGCATTGAACAATGATCAAGGGATAAACAAACATACTTAAGAGAAGCCCTACCAGGGAAAGCAAATTACTATTTCAACCCTTTGAAGAACTTCCTTACCCATTCCATCACAGGTGTGACTTACTGTACCAAGAAATCAGCTAGTCTTTGGCATACAGTGCAGAGATCTGTAGGCAATGAAGAAAAGGCCTCAAGAAGGGATTTACTGAAGTTGATACTTGCCCTTTTGTTAGAAATTTATGACATTCTCAGTGTACTTGTGACACAGAACTTGGAAAAGTCTGAAAAAAATACACAATGGGCTAAAAAAAGAAGAATAATTAGCAAACGGTGCTGGTTAAATGAACAGCATACAACTGTCATGAGGACACAGTGAAGAAATACAGAAAAGAGCATTCTTTTCCACTTGTGTGGCTACACGCAAATCACATGTGCTGCTTATTATGTCAGGATACAGCAGCCCAGGCAGTCAAAATACACTCCAGTGAGCATTAGGAACTTGTGAGTCCCAGCCTTCTCTCTGGCAATCATGCTGTTTTGCTTTTGATAAGTTATTTTATCTCTTTGCTGTAGTTTAACTACCTCTAAATGGAGAGATTACTACTTACCTACCTTAGGGGAAGGTTAGGATTCTTAGATACATAATAGACCTTGTGTTGTCATCAAAAAACCCACTATGATGTCCATAGTAGGAGTTTCAGCCATTTGTATTATTCATTTCTTACAAAGACCAAAAACATTTAACCCATTATAGAGGGGAAAGAAAGATGGAAAGAACCACAGACTTCTGTCATTGCTTTCCGATGAAAAAATATGAATGTAAGAGCATACAACATACAGACTTGGCATGGATTGTCAGGGAGGGCCACTGCTAATGAGACCAATACAACTTTGAGACCTGAAATATCTATGACTGTACATATAAGCAAGTACAATGCCTATTCACGGTGAGAATGAAATGTCCTCTATCTAGGCTTTCTCATAAAACAGAAAGCTTGTGTTCTGTGCCATTTCATGTTTCTCAGCCGCTCCTGCTTCTGGCTAGCAACGAGGATTCAGTGGCACTCCCCTCCCTGTTTCATTTATAAGCCAACTGCGGTGACCTAGCTACCTCACAACAAAAATCTTGACTGAACAAAGAAACCATTTCTCATCCATTTCACATAATGCCACACAAATCAAAGCCCTGGAAGTGTTTTATTCCTCCATATTGCTTGTCACAATGTAACTTTTCACCACCACTTCATTTCTCCTCTACCCTTTTCTACACCTTATCATCAACCAGCCCTGAAAGGGCAAGAACTCACTGCTATTAAAATGTGAGAACACATTTTGAAATGCTTAATGCTCACAGCAAGTTCCAAAATCAACTGCAATGAAGACAAGTCCATCTCTGGATAAGCAAACCTATGCTGCAGAGCTCGCCGGGCAAGTGGCACATGAAGCAAGACCAGCCCTCAGGCATTCATCTATCAGGCAGACAAATTCCTGACTCCTAGATACGAAATCTTGCTGTACTGTTGTTAACAAATAGTGTAAATTTGCAGGTGTATTCCATAATTAGAAGAGTTGCAACTTAAAACAATTACTTGTTCTTGAAATTACACGACATGGACAAATTTGCTTGCAAAAAGGTACGCAAAATTTCCAGTGGAAGTTAGTCTAAAAGAATCTTGAAAAGTTTCTACACACAGCAAAAACAACAGTGCATCTCAGAATCTCTATGGTTGTTATTTCTGTGTACTTACACCTGATTTCTAGCAGAAATCAGGAATTTGTTCTGAAATCAACAGAGCTGAGGACATTTCTTTGCCCCAATACAGAGTTTGTTAGGTTCATCCCAACATGTTAATATATTTTCAAACCAACTACTATGGTTTCTAGCTCAGCACAGCTTGACCTACTATTGACCCTGCTCTTTCCCTTTATTTTTATTTAAATCAACAACTGCATTATTTAACAAAGTGTTTCCACAGTCCTAACAAAGAAATGTCTTCCTATTAACCACAAGAGATGCTCACCCCAGTATAACATTACACACCATCCCCTCTGCAGTTCACATATTTTGAGAAACCCTAGCTCACAAGGCAGTGAAAAGGGTTTACAAGCAGATTAAAGGATAAAACTACCAACTGTGCTAAAATACACGGTCGATACACTGTTAACCACAAATCTATAACTGTTTTGCTGATAAAACATTGCCTAAGCTCCAGTTTTTTCAGATTGCTGCTTCGGATTCTTCATGACATGATCAGCAAAATGAAGAGAAGAAATTCTACTGTTTCCAGAAGAGCTGTGCTGGCTTGCAGTCATGTCTGTATAATTAATTTTAAGTTCTTCTGTTGAGTATTAAAGTGATTAAAGGAAATCAGCACAGAATTTCCTCTTTGTTTCCTTCAGTATGCCTATTTATGGGAAGTATTTTGATTTGCAGTGTGGGTCTTAGAGTTTAAGATATTAATTCCTCCTTCGGCCTAAAACTGGGTGCTCATGGAACACCAACTGATTACTAGATGAACCTCCTGCCCAAGAGCAAAATAACCATAGAATGGTATAAGTTGGAAGGGACCCCAAGGATCAGAAAGTTCCAACCCCCTTGCCACAGGCAGGGCCACCAACCTCCAGGCCTGGATCTACACAAGGTTGCCCAGGGCCCCATTCAACCTGGCCTTGAACACTTCCAGGGACGGGGCATCCACCACCTCTCTGGGCAGCCTGTTCCAGCACCTCACCACTCTCTCTGTGAAAAATTTCCCCCTAATATCTAATTTAAACCTTCCTTTAGCTTTACTCCATTCCCCCTTGTCCTGCCATTATCTACCCTTTTAAAAGGTTGATTCCCCTCCTATTTGTATGCTCCCTTCAGGGACTGGAAGGCTGCAGTGAGGTCCCTCCACAGCCTTCTCTTCTGCAGGCTGAACAAGCCCAGCTCCCTCAGCCTCTACTGTTGGCTCCCTTTGAGCTAGAGGCTAGGCTAGGGAACCTCCAGAGACCCCTTCTAACCACAATTTGTATGCTTCTACAGCTTTGTACTTGGTTGGCAATTAAAATGTAGGTACTGCTCCTGGAACAGCTATTTCTAGAGCACTCCTCTTCCAGTGGAGAGTCTTCAGTGGTAATTTGAAGTGGAAGACTTTATTGTATGAGGATATGTTTGGAATCTTCTACCCTCTTAACATCCTCAGAAGGATACTATCTTGTGGCATTAGAACAACGTGTGTAAAAGGGAGAGATGTTGCATACAATGCTGTCCCCATGCTGACCAGGACTAAGAAAAAGATCTTTAGTGAGCAAAGTAAGACATAATCACATGGATGATTAACAGAGATCTGTAGTAATTGCAAAGTCCCCTCTCTCATCCCATACTCTTTCTCTAGTAGGTAGTAGCTGAATGAAGATAAGGTAACCTGCAAAAATCCTTCTGGTACTCTTGAGGTCTTCATATATGCAAGGTACAGAGGCATATCATTGAATCATTAGGAGTAATTACATTATAGTAACCTGTTTCTTTAAAAGGGGGCTGAGAAAAGCCAGAGCTCACAATTACTCTGCATTGAAGTTCTAACATGAATATAAAATAATTCTATTAAAAATCCATCCAGAATATTGACATGCATGTGCCCAAAAATGACAACAGGTATATCTCAGGTGCATTGAAACCAAGGTGGTAAAATAAATTTTTCAACATAGTGGTATGTTTAAAAAAACCCACAAACCAGCCCAAAATCCCCAAAATCTCCAGCCTATTAGTAGTTTCTAGCCTAGCTTTACAGTTTAGAATCAAACATTCATTTAAGGAAACAGTTTACAAATATTCATACATGTGATCACCTCAATTCTAGACAAAAGAAAGCATTTAACATCTAGACATAAACCTAGGCATGAAACTTGCCTCAGCTGCATCCAGTCTGTTTGAGAAAGCATCCATATAGTAGCAACCAGCCCCATCCATTAAAACTTGGTCTATATTAATTATGTCACACATCATGCAAGCAAAAGTAACTAAAAATTACAAAAAAGCTTAACTTATAAACAGTTAGAATTGAGTATGCAAATATTATTGTTGAAGTTATGCACAGTATTTGAGGTGTAAGGCAGTCTAGCAGCAGATAGAAACTTTGATTTCTCTCTGGAGTACCATCTACTTAGAAAGTCATTGCTGGAAGATGACAGTTGTGCCCAGGTTGTGTTTGATATCTAAACGATTGATTTGAAAAAAGTCATGCTAGTTGATGGCTGACCATAAAAGCATTCTTTCTGTTTGCTAAAATAATTCAAAATAGATCAGTCATGTAGGAACAACTCTCATGGGTCTGGGTTTTTTTTGCCCCACAAGTCTGTGGGGGATGCTTAAACGTTCCTCACCTGAAGAAACCAGAAGTATTTTCTTTTTAAGTATATACATGAAGCCACTTGTCAAAATAATCCACCTTGAGAGCTTTTATCTGGGTTTACACTAGCTCCTTGTTAGAAACACACGCATAATTGTTCACTCTAGTGATTTTTCAATCTTTCTCTATTTGCAGACCTCCACTAGGTATTTTTCAAGAGGTAAGACATCCTTTCAAGCAGATTTAACCCTCCTGACACTAAATTTACTTTATTTTGATCTCTGCTACAGAACATTTAGAAGTTGCTCAGGAATACCCAGGCATCTGCAGACCACCAGCTCCGTGACCGCAGCGCTGCCACCATGAATCTACTCATACTGGCACAAGCCTATTCTTGAGTGGGAAACATTGAAATTGTAATTGAACTCAGTCTTGTCTATAGATAAAATTATACAAGCCTTGCTCAACATGGCTCACAGCTACAGAAAATAATACTATCTCACATCTTTTGTTTAGGGTGTTTGATATTTATTTTTATCCAAATAAAAGAAAACTGACTTTGATCAAAATTATTTCCACCTTTTTTTCCTCCTTCAAACTATGATCTTTTCATTACATCCTAGTCAGGCATCTCAGCTGGTCATGGATCTGAAATCAAAACTAGTCAGAGAAAAATCCTAAGTCATTTCTAAAGATAGAATTCTTCTTCCAGGACTCTCCCCCCAAGAATCAGGAACACTGAATTATGTTGGAAGTGAGAAGAATTACACTCCTTTCACTGCTGCTGGCCACTGGCATTGAGACAGACACTTTTTTTGCATTTTTCAAACTTGCTCTGAGAGTATGAATTCTACAGAGCAGCCAGGGAAATCTGCTAAATCAGCTCAAAAAAAGCAAGATTGCTTCAGATTCAAATCCCAAATTCCTGCCAAGAAACAGTCTTTTTTTTAAAGCAGTCAATAAGAAACAAGGACAAAATTTGATAGGTCTGAACATGGGATACATTCTTCCTTCAATGACATTCATGCAAGATCAAACAAGGTCTAGCTTTAATGAAAATGAAAATGCAGTCTCAGTCCATGAGGCTGCCAACTGAAATATCAAGTTTTCACAAACATGTCCAGCCAATGCCTACACAACATGTTCATGCATTGGTTACAAGAATTAAAACAGCTTTTAGATACACAAAACATAGCTTGGCTGTGCATCCTGAGGGCAGTGCTATCTGCTATCCAATGTATTTATTGAAAAGTGAATGTGTTTTCATGCATCCATCAGCACAACTTTGCCAGAAAACCTGTAGCACTTCTCAGCTAGGTACTAGTGGTGTTCCAGACACTGCAGGATGAATATACTCTGTCCCATCTTTTGACAGAGGGCTGTAATGACAAATACCCCTCCAAAGTTCTTTTAGAAGCTGCACTGGGTACTATCAGATGCAGTCGATTCTATTCACGTATCGTGTTGCTGTGTAGTCCTATAAGAACTTTCATAGCTGGTTGCTTTCACAAACTATTCCATGAACTTCATCTTTGTCAGGTGTTCCATTAAAAACTATGACACTTGGCTGAAAGTCAAAATATCCTCTGACTCTGCAGAAGCTTGACTTTTATGCCATTATTTATTTCTGCAGAATTTGAGCTCATCTAGTCTTTACCATCTATAATGATTTATTCCACTTCTCATACAACGGAGATGAGAGCTGTGTTTTACTCTGCTGTCAGGCCAGTCCTTCAAACTCACAACCTTGTATAAATGAGACAGAGAGCTGGAAGGGAACCCTTTAAAACATTTCTTGTAAAGATGATACGAAGAAGAATCCTCCTTAACATTGTACAGAAATAGTGGGGCCAATTCTGGTGGCAGGCTTAGATGCTAGTGTATAGTCCCAGAATCACAGTATTGTCTTGGTTGGAAGGGAATTTCAGATCATCGAGTCCAACCATCACCCTAATGTGCCAAGGCCACTACTAAACCTCATCCTTAAGTACCGCATCTACCTGTCTTTTAAATACCTTCAGGGATGGTGACTCCACCACCTCCCTGAGCAGCCCCTTGCCGAATAACCCTCTCTGGGAAGAATTTTTTCCCAGCATCCCATCTAAACCTTCCCCTGGCAAGAGGACTTCCATTTCCTCTTGTCCTATCATTTGTCACTAGGGAGAAGAAATCACCCCACACCTCTCTACAACTTCCCTTCAGGTAGCTGTAAAGAGCTATTAAGTCTCCCCTCAACCTCCTTTTCTCCAGGCTAAATGGACCCAGGTCCCTCAGTTGCTCCCCATAACATCTGTCCTCCGGTCCCCTCACCAGCCTTGTCACCCTTCTCTGGACACATGCCAGCACCTTGATATCTTGGAACCTTAAATTTGTCCTGTGTTTTGAGTACTGAAAAGTCTAGAATTTTGCCACAAAAACCCACCATGTAGCTTCAAAATTTTAATTTGATCATAAAATAGTAAAAATGTCCAGAAGGAGGAAGGCCACTGCATAGCAGAGCAAAATTCTGAAGTGCAGTACCTACTGTTAAAAGCGTTCTCAACAGAACATGCTTTTCAACTACAGCCAGCATTTCACACAATTTATTCTAATATATTGATTTTCCAGGGCACAGCTGTTGTCCTTTGGACTTCATTCACAGCCATCCCTTCTTTTTCTTGCAATCAATGCAACTAAATCTACGGCAATATTTACTTCTGCCAACTTAGTTCACACAAGTCCATTTGCCTTTTCTTTTTGGCAACAGAATCTCATGCTAGCTTGGCTTCAAGGTTGAATCAAAACTTTTTGGCTGTACCTCTTCTAACTATTCACTGCACGTTAAATAAAAAAAGCAACCAGACATGAATGACGAAGGTAAGGCTAATTGAAAAGTCTGCTTTCCTCAAGCACGTAACAAGCCTCTTGCAACAGCTAAGGATTTAGTACCATTGCAGAGCATTTTTTGGTATTTTCTACTGGAACAAAGCATCTCAATTCCCTGTGCATTCCACTGCCTGCATGACAGAGCTTAAAGAAGCTCCATCAAACTCTACACATTTGTGTGTATCCATCTATGCAAACAAAAAAAATGGCTGAAGTGAAGACACAAAGAGTTACATTTCATTTACGTTTCCCCATTCAGTAAAGGGACGATCATCTGAAAAAGGTTGTTTACTTTCTCTACAGGTAGCACTCTCCTTCTCGTTCTTTCTTTAACCCCCTCAAAACACAGCATCAAATTCAAAGCACCAGAGCAAGCTCACTACAGCCAGAACAGAGTTGTTAAGTTTGCATGCTGAAACAAACCTGTCATAAATGTCACTGCACCAGGACTCCCGGACTGGAGTAGATGATTGTAATGAGTTCAGTATCAATCAAACACGCTCCCCTTGCCAGAAATAAAGCCTGGTTTCTGACTTTTAAAAATAGCTATTAATGTCAATCATGATTCAAAGTCAATTGCACCAGGAGGGCCATGGTTGGATCTTGAAAATTATAAGTATGACATGACAGATGGTAATAGGAAGCCTTTGTTACTCATGCAGCAGCAACAACAGTTAGTCTGCTGCCAGGATATACAAGGCGAAACACAAGCAAGGCTTTAGGTCAACATTTCGTACTGAGATGACACACATAGCAATGAAAAGCTTTTTGTTGTACAGGAACACGTGAGCTTCCAATCCTGGAACTTCCATGAAAGCAAGACCTGCATTTCAGATACCTGGGTTAGAAAACCTGTCATGCATATGTTATTAAAAAAAACCCCATAAATACCATTTTCCCTCTATAGTAAGAGATTTATGTATTCCATCCTCAAAACAGTGCTTTAAGGGCATACCTCATGCTAAAAACCTGTCTGCACAGGCAACCAGCACTAGCTACGCAAAAGAATCATTGCATCCAAATAACATCAGCCCTGTTATAAAAATGTCTTAAATATTACTTCTGGGAATGCATATGAGGTATATCACCAAATGTATGAGTTCTTATCCGCAGCATTCTTCTGGGCTGAAAACTAGGCTTCCTCTATTGCTCTGCACTTTACTTTTGAAGTCTCCTGCACTGTCACTCTGCATTTGAAAGCCCATTCAGTCATCATACTCCAGTTCAATACCAGTTCTCTCTCTTTGGGTTCCTACGCCCAAGGAGCAAGAAGCCAAGCAAACAACTCTTTCCTCACATCTAGCCTTGTATTTATTTAGCAAGTGGCCATCTCTCCTGAACGTGCCTCTGAAGGGTCAAGACAGAAGGCTATCAGAGGTGGCCAAGCAGTACCCTGAACAATGTGCTCTTCCAGGAATACAAATGGCTTGCAGGCATGTTAAAGAAAAGAAGCACATGCCTAAAATCACTCTAGCTGCATTATGAAAACATTGAACAGATTTTTGGCACAGGACAATAGTCTAAATTTGTGTTTCATCACAGACTGCTGTATGTCTACAAAGAAAAAGGAGGGACGGAGCAATGACTCCTTTCAAGAGGACACACAGAAAGCCAGGGTCACTGAAGCAGTGTTTACTGGGAAAACCACCCAAAGTAACCAAGAGCCAGCAGCCCTTTCTCTGCTGCAAGCCTCAGAGCAGCCCTAGCTGCCAGGCAGCACTGCAAAGGAAAATGGCAAACACCACTACAGTAGTCCTTACAAGAAGAATGCATCTTGTGATATGCAGGTGGCATTTCTTCTAGTTCCTTTATCTCAGATGCTGCCATATTAGGAGGGTGACAAGGTAATTCTCCATCAGGCTCTCCTGCATCCTCACCATCTCTTCTCAGGGGAAAACAGATGCTTTCATGATTGCCCCATTAAAACTGCTGGTTAGTTTCTACCCGTGATAGCCCACTCACGGCCTTGCAGCTCCAGAAAAGTTCCAAAGACGAAAACAGTAATCATTTGACAAATTCTGTCACTAAGGTGCTGTCCACTAAGGCATTCCCTTTTTATACCTCATAGTGAGATAATTGTTCTCACCATCTCTACTCCCAGTGGGTTTTTTTTCATCTTGCCCATCAATCTACATGCTGCAGCTTATAAAGTTCATAATTATAAAATAAGTAAATAAAAAATTCTAGAAAGCAGTCTCTGCAGAACTCCACATATGAAAAGATTGGCCCATTTGGGTCTTGAGGCTTAGTTCTCTCTAATTCAAAGATTTGCAATGCCTACAGAACTAACACCACAGTCTAGAATTCCCCATCAGCACATCAAAACTTTTTCCTCTTTTTCAGGCAGATGCAGCTGAGCAGTATGTCTACCACTCATTCCTGGCAGTGGCCACTCAGTGAGGCACTTAAGGACTGTCAACAGATTTTTTTTTTTTTTGCAGTCTCTGAAATTCCATCCTAGCTCTCAGTGAGGTTTTCTGCCTTGATCTTACAGATCTTGTGCAGAGCACAGCACAAAGTTACAATTCAAGGCAGGTACTGCTCAGTTGTCTAAGCCTTCCAATTAGTGTCCATCATATGCTCCTCTCATCCTCAAAGCCAACATTACAATGCTACAGCTGCTTAGGTGGTAAATAAACAATTCTTTGTCATCCAGGTGTCCAGGATAATGCTTTCTAGTCATGGGTACCAGCAGATAAGCAGTGCTTCCCAGAATAAGGGGGGAACTCAGAGATCATTAAAGCAAGCAAAGGTCGGTAAGCAACTTGCTTTTCCTCAGGCAAAACAGATGAGAACACGTCATTCTACTTTCCATTTCTGTGTTTTATCTTCAGCTTTCCCAGTGAACCCACACACCAGGCTTGCACTGCAGTCAGCAAGGGAGAACAGGATCCTATTTATGAACTTCACAGCCCATAGGGAAGGACAAGCAGCATGGGCCAACATGACCAGAGAACTCTTTGTAGTCAAGGACCTCAGATGCCTCAGGCTGATCAGTCTTGTTTTGAAATTAAAGCTTATCACAACAGATTACCTCAATTAGGGATGCTCTGTTCTTCTCTTTTGTCCTCTTTTTTATGGCTTGAAGAGTTGTACTAACAAGGACAAAAAGATTAGATTTCTAGTCTGGAATATTTGGACACTGAGCAGGCCCTGGTCAGAGATGACTAGCTCATATCCAAAATTCATTTGACAACTGTAGGTGCCCAGATCAGCTGTGTAAGACCTGTTCTGGGGATAAAACATACCAAAGTCCAGAAACGTCCAACACAACCACAAACAAGCAGAACTGTTACATGTGTGCAGGCAATGACTCAAAATACAGTAAGGGCAAAGCCTCCATTCAGAGGCCCACTACTTCATAGGGGCTGACGTGAAGCAAGCGTGCTGAAGATTCATCCCTCAGTGGTTCTGTTTTGCTTGTAAAAGTCCAGGAAAAAACTGATCATCCATCTAGCTAGAAAGCCTGCTCCATTTCTCACCCCATCAAAGACTAGATTCTGACTGTAGATTCAGCAGGTTTTTCAGACCAAGCTCCAGCCGTGAGTGTGCCTGGCATTTATAATTAGTTTTCTAATCAAATCAGGTTTCCTACCAGATAGTGTCCAAATGACTTCCCAACCCAAAATGCAATGCACCTTCAGCTGACATCCCTAAACAAGTTTACTCTTGTAGGAATTTTCCTCAAAATCTGCTACCTAAGAAACATTTTGAATAATTGGAGCATTTTTAATAGAATAATACATAGTCTAGCATTCAGAGGAAGCTTTCCTCTTGCAGCAACCCAACACGAACAATTTTCTTTGGTTTTCATTTTAACCACCTTATAAATGTCTCCATTCCTACCTGGCTGCAAATAGAACACTTCCCCCTTCTCCCCCAACCCCTTCATGGGTACACTATTCACACAGTTTCCAACTTTATTAGAATTCAGACGTAAAAGGTGACAATACCATCCAAGAAACCCTATCCTATTGACTCTTGCCAAT
Organism: Hypotaenidia okinawae; assembly: GCA_027925045.1. Taxonomy (NCBI): domain Eukaryota; kingdom Metazoa; phylum Chordata; class Aves; order Gruiformes; family Rallidae; genus Hypotaenidia; species Hypotaenidia okinawae. The sequence continues at coordinate 47,595,385 of BSDF01000002.1, read as the reverse complement.
TAGGCTTCAATGAATTTAACCAAAATTCCTTCATTTAACACAGTCTTTGGCTTATCATTCTGGAAATAGCTCTTCAGCCATAAGCTTAGTGTATTTCCTTTGAACGAGCAAGGCAAAGACACAGATTTTGAGTGATTTGTCTTCATGTTCATTGCCATTCCCAAATCTCACAGAACAGCCCCTACAGTCTTTAGTGTGACCTGGGTTAGTTTTTCTTGCTATGCAAGCATTTGGACTTGACATTACCTTCCCATATAAAGTTCTGTGCCACATACTCCTGTGCAACAGGAGTTATAACAAATGTAATTTCATCTTACGGTTTTAACCTGCTAGTGACGTTTTGTTTTTCTTTTCTTAAATACCTAAACAGGTGAAATATCCAGATTAATCTACTGTGAAAAGTTGCTTTAGATGTGGAATAGGAAAGGGGGGTGATGTCAGTTTGATAATACAAAAATCACAGAATGGCATGGGTTGGAAGGGACCCCAAGGATCAGAGAGCTCCAACCCCCTGCCACAGGCAGGGACACCAATCTCAGGCTGGATCTACACAAGGTTGCCCTGAGCCCCATCCAACCTGGCCTTGAACACCTCCAGGGATGGGGCATCCACCACCTCTCTGGGCAGCCTGTTCCAGCACCTCACCACTCTCTCTGAAAAACTTCCCCCTAACATCTAATCTGAACCTTCCTTCTTTTAGCTTTAGTCCATTCCCCCTTGTCCTGTCATTGTCTACCCTTTTAAAAAGTTGATTCCCCTCCTGTTTGTATGTTCCCTTCAGGTACTGGAAGGCTGCAATGAGGTCCTCCCGCAGCCTTCTCTTCTGCAGGCTGAACAAGCCCAGCTCCCTCAGCCTCTCCTTGTAGGGGAGGTGCTCCAGACCTCTAATCATCCTCATGGCCCTCCTCTGGACCCTCTCCAACAGTTCTACATCTTTCTTGTATTGGGGCCCCCAGATCTGGACACAGTGCTCCAGATGGGGCCTCACGAAGCCAGAGCAGAGAGGGACAATCACCTCTCTGTCCCTGCTGGCCACCCCTCTCCTGATGGAGCCCAGGTTACCATTGGCCTTCCGAGCTGCAAGAGCACTCTGCTGGCTCATGTTAAGTTTCTCATCTACCAGAATCCCCAAGTCCTTCTCAGCAGGGCTACTCTCAAGGAGCTCTTCTCCCAGTCTGTATCTATGTCTGGGATGCCTCTGGCCCAAGTGCAAGACCTTACACTTGGCAGTGTTGAACCTCGTTAGGTTCACCCGGGCCCACCTTTCCAGCCTGTCAAGATCCCTCTGGATGGCTTCCTTTCTTTCTATTGTGTCAACCACACCACTCAGCTTGGTGTCATCCACAAACTTGCTGAGGGTGCAAGAAGTTGCTAGAAGAAAACACATTTTATATGGGTAGAGTAAGGGCTATCAATAAAAACTGAAGCCATCATAAAACACTGTTACAATATAAATGTGACAGCCATGCTGACATGGGGCTGTTGGGTTTTTAACTGCTCCATGAAATGCGACATTTCCTAGTGTTTTACTTTAGTTAGCAGCAGCAGCAGGGCCACGTTCAATGTGTGTCTACTTGTTTGTTCACAATAGAAACATCTGAGCTCTACTTCACTATTTCAGTTGAGATGTTCAGCGCTGCATTAGGGTTTAATATGTGCAGCTGGGCTATGACTGCCATGGTGGAATTTTCCAATTCTCCATCCTCAGAAAAAAGCTATGTGAGGACATGGCTGAATTGCAGGCAGCTTTCACTTGCTCTTCAAACAGATTCATCTTGCTGGATGCAAGATAAATGACTAAATACAGGCATGAACAAATAAAACAAACTTTAGAGAAGTACGTGTGGGGAAAAAGGAAAAGCTTGTTTATTACAAATTTAACATATAACCCAGACAGTAATAACAGTTTGATAGGTCAGGTAGTTGTACAGCTGGTACCCCTAAAAATGGGCAGAAATCAGCATCTCAGCCATGCCAATCCACTGACGCAGTTGCAATTAGATATATATTAGGAAACATCTCAGGATCTTCTAACTTTGATGAAAATAGTATTCTGTTATTAGGCATGGGTTAAGAGTGATGCCAGTTCTGCCAGATAACTGCTCAAAGAGTGATGCCAGTTCTGCCAGATAACTGCTCAAATCAGTTTGGCCATTTTCTCACTGATGAAATTCTGAAAAGAAACCAGACCTATCCCTTCAAAGAAATTCCTTTGGCATCAAAGGAAAAATTCTAATGAGAGCCAGTTCATCTTGCAATATCAGTTTTCAAGACTTCTGCTGCAATTTTACAAATGAAGTATTTAAAGAATCTCATCTCAACAGCCACAAATTACTGCTATCAAGTTCAAAGAAAGCAAAAAGTGAGACCTGTTCTTGGACAAAAGGGGGGACACAGTGAAATGCCCCTTCTTCTGCAGAAAAAAAAATACTATGGAAAAGAAACTTTTGCACACAGATAAAAGAATAACCCACTATACAGACAAAAGGTAAAGAAGAAATCTGGCAATATTATTTCAAAAAAGTATTTTTAAAGCAATTTGGTGAAATGAATAAGAGATTATTCCCACAGTAGCCTGCTTCCTTGACAGTAATGTTCTTTCCCCCTTACCTTAATAACCCCATAAAAACCCCCTCACAACCTGCAGTCCCTTCTGATGTCTTCCCTGAGTAAGAAAAGCCAGAAGTCTAGTTCAGAGCTATGAACTGGAGAGAGCCTTTAACAGGCAAGTCTTGCCTGCAGTTTCCTTCCTGGAGGGGCAAAAAAAAAAAAAAAAAAAAAAATCAGTCTTTCCCTTCTACCCAGCCACAGAGGGTGTTTTACTAGGTTTTCTTTCCTCCAAAAACTTTTTGGGAGGAAAAACTAAACATGGAAGATGATGAGTAACTTGTTGCTCTGCTGTGCTTAAACACAACAAGTGCAGAGTGAGGATCAGTAGCTTCAGTTCAGCTGCGTGGCTCATGTAAATTAATCCTTTAAATAGCCCTGAACACACAGCATATGTTTAATGCATCCCAACCAACCATCACATGGCCACTGAATGTACAGCTCCAGCTGCTGCTCCTATGACACTGAAGTTGTGAAGGGAATGCCTAACAATGGTACCCAGAGTGCACCAAAAAGAGACAGGCACCCAGGGGATTAGTCAGCATTTTTGGAGACAGCATTAACTGCTCAGGGTGTGTGGATTTCACGAGCCTAATATGTACAGAGGAGTTTGACAAATGGATCCAAACGGTCAAGGTTACATGAGTCCCAGGAAAACCTAAGACACTGACAGGTCAATCTAGTTAGTAAAAGTACTTCCTGGTACCAGGGAAGCACTGCACACTCTAGAAAAAGTATTAGAATTAGCATCACTAGACTCCCTCCATTTGCTCTCCATCCCCACAGCATGGGAAACAGAGCCAGCACGAGCCCTGGGAACACAAGAGTGATGGGTCTCCTTCCTGTGCTACAAATAACACAGAAACTATTTTCAGCAATGACTCCTGCCACACCAGGGTCTGTGTCACCTCCCTCTGATACCCAGGCAATAAGGTTGTTATTTTTTGTGCCAGAGACTAAATTGGTCCCCATGAAGGCTCATGCCTGGGAGTCACAAAGGTAATTTAAAGCTTTATTTGTTCACCTTTCCCCTTAAAACACCCTAAGGAGACCAGGTGGTTCCAGTGCTTGGGCCATGAATTAAGAGCCTGAAAAAAACTGTGCTCTGCCTTGTGCCTGTTCATGTGAAGGAGGCACACAGCTCCTTCCGCTGCAGAGCATTAACACCTGCTTTAGCAGCAAACAAGCATTCCCAGCAGATGCTAACAGCCACCAGGTTTATGTTGTGCTGGACAAGATGCTGCTTCTTTCCTACTTTAACCTAAAATATTAAGCCTAGAAAAGTATTTGAAATGGTAGCTGGCATGCAGTGTTATTAACTGGTTTTCAAACTTCTTTATTAAGGAAGTTGTAAAGGTCTCAGGGAAGCACTCTCTAGAATCCTACACTTGAGGGGAGCATGTAATCTCTAACAGCAGTTTACTACCATTTAGACTGTGTCTAGTCAAAGATAGACAGTCAAGCATATGTGAAGGGGGTCTGCCTGACCACTGTGTGTCTTACATCATTATTTGTACAACTTCAACTGAGTAGAATTATCTTAGCATGAGACTAGCATAACAGTGTCTAATCAGCCTTATTATCCTAAATTCTCAATTGTTTCCTGGTAAGCTGCATTTATGTCTTAGCTGATTATCCACTTAAACTATCAAGTACCAATTATAAAATGCAGTAACATTAACATCACAGATGCTTGGATTCAGAGAGAAGCAACCCCAGATCATTTTGGGGATAGTAAATTACACTACAGAGGCAGCAGACCTCAACACAAAATGCCTGTGCCTGATTTAAAATAAAAAAATAAATCATTCTGGTGTACAAATGACTCATTCCTAAATAAGACTTTAATTAGTTAGAAATAAACCATGGTATAAGTTCACTTACAGTGCTGCTGCAAACAGGCATAAGGATCACATTCATGTGGAGACACCAGCAAGTGCAATTCCTCATGCAGCCAACAGAAAAACGTCTCTTAAGCATTGTTTTATGGCTGGTCTTCCTAGAATAAAGTTCCAAGAACCTTGTTTTCCTTGTGCAGAGATGTCTGAAAACTTGAAGCAGCTCTGTGGAAGCACACTTGCAATCTGCCCCTTTTTGCTTTGCCATCTGAGCTCCTCAGGCCCAAACTGCTGACATTCAAAAGCAGCTTGTGCAAAATGTTCTCTCAGTTCCTGAAGGTGGGGTGAAGTCAACCCAAAACACCACGGTGGAACTCTCAAGAGCAGCGTTCCTCACTTAGCATCTTCACTGCCTATGTCTGACCTTACATTATCACTGTAAGGTCAGCTTTCCAACCCTTTACATGCCCTCCAAAAGGAGGTCAACCCATTGCTATCTGGGCACTGGAAATCAATCATTAATGTTGTTAAATCATCCAAACTGTCACTGCCCTGGTTTTGACAATTCTCAGGCATAATCTGGAAGTTAGGAGTGTGTAGATACCACCCCAAGCAAGCAGTTTACATATGACTATCTTCTGCATAAGCTGCATGCATCTACCTGTGCTCAGGAACCAAGAGGGAGTTGGGGCATACCAGCCACTTTTAATTTCTTAATACTAATGTAGCCACACTGGATAGGTAAGATAAATTCCAGCCACAGCACTGTAGCTTCTCCCTTGCCAAAGGGTGTAGTGATATAGGTTAGGTTGTAGGTCCATCCAGAACAGCCAAGAAACAACATAAGTTAAAAGATTGAGAAACATGGGTCTTTTAACCTAGTATGGAGAAGCCAAAGGTTCTCCCTCAGTAGCCACCAGCTCACCACAGACCACTCAGTGGACTAAACACTCAGAGTTATCTATCAAGGTCTGACCAACTTTGCCTTGTGTCCCCAACTGCCTTCCTTCCTCTGCATATTGCTTTGCCTGTCTGTCTTTATCTTTTTTTGATAAACACTGCTCCCTTGTATCTTCATGTCTTCTTAGCTCTCCACACCATCTGTTAGCACTTGCCTACCTCCCTGCTGACACATACCAATTAGCTTCTCTCAATTGTGCAGCAAAAATGCATTAAATGCATTTTCTTCTTGCTTTCTACTCCATCTGAACACCACTGTTACAAAGGCAGTTGAAATTGAGGCAAAAGGAGGAAAAAGAAACTAGAAGAAAAATATACAGAAGATCCAAAGCATGGGGAATAAATCCTACAGTGCTGTAGAAGAGCAGCTGGTGTTACTTTTGGCAGATAGCCCTAACTTAGTTTTTAAGACAGTCATTAAACGGTTTAAAAACTGAGTGATTTGCAAATGGAATTGATGAGCAGTAGGAGAACCAAGTATACAGAGAAGAGCTATTACAATCTAAGAAGTGCTGTCCTGAAGCTGACCAACCATCCATCTACACAGGATTCTGTCTTCAAGAAAGAGCATGCCAGTAAAAAACCCTTTTATATCCCCTCAGGACATAGCCTTTGGCTAGGGAAAAAAATGTTTCATTCTAAAATGCCAGTGGCTTAAAATAGCCAGGGTTCTAGAAGGGTCTCTTTTTGCTCTAGAAGAGAAAAGTGATCGGTTTTGGCATTAATGACAGTGTAAGAGTATAAAAGGAATTAAAATCCTCAAGAAGAGACTCTTCTTACCAACACTTCCCCTTCTTCCCTCAAGAGCTCTTCTTAGGCACCAAGCCGAGTATCACTATCTCTGCTGCCATGCCAGAGTAACATCTAGTAAATGTCTATGAAGATTCAAGGAATTAAGAGCTCCCAGCAGGCTTCTTCCAGTCCTTTCCAAGGTGGCAGCAATGCTGTGCTCCATAACTGCACAGGGCTTAGGTGGATGTTTATATTTGTATATAAACATACCAATATATATCTTTATATTTGTATATAAATATATAGTACACATCTGTACTGACCTATGTATAAGTGCTCTTCATACAAAGCTCCCAAAGCATTTTACAAGTAATCCACAGAACCCCTTATTAAATCAGGTAACAATCATCATATGAATGGGCATACTGAAGAGCAAAGGTACTTGGTGTCACAGAGGAGATCAGTTAAACCAAGCAAATCAGTCAATCAGCTGTGAAGCTGGGAACTTGTACTCCATCTTCTTCCCCTGCCTGATTTGCCAAGCCACACACATATCCCTCAGTCTGATTTATTTTGCCACCCCCTCTCCCTTCCACTCTTATTTCATGAGTGAAGTGCTTTTGTCAGCACAATTCCTTAACAGCCAGAACAAATGGCTGTGAATATCTAACATCTCTTTAAAACCAAGCATAAACCGTTTGGGTTTTGGTATTTTTTGTTGTTCTGGGGGTTTTTTTTGGTGGGGTTTGTGGTTTTTTTTTTCCCCCTAAATCCTACAGAGAGAATTACCTGTCCAGAACTGAGAGGGCAGGGTAAGCAGCTTCAGTTCCACAGGGACAGGAAGAGCAAAATTCAGTGGACAGATCCACTAATTAGTAGGATAAATGCCAGACTGTACATACTTCAGTAATCACTTGTGCTACCTGTGTTAAGTGACAATAGGAGCTGCAGAGGCTTAAGTTTTATACTTTAATATGATTTGCTCTATTAATAAGGGAGTAAAGAAACATCCCACTCAGAGGAGCTCACTTGAAATGCGTTCGCAATGGAAATTATTGCTGGAAGAGACTAAGTGTAATTTGGGGAAAAGCAAAGGAATCATTATAAAAGTAATCTTCTAAATACCATTAAAAGGTTTAGTTGAGGACTTAAGTTTGGTGGACCATGAAAAAGGAGGAGGGAAAAGTTTCACCTGGATAAAGACAACCTTATATGACTAGGTTGGACTAGACTTTTTCACACAGATTTTGATAAAGTTATAAAAAGGGAAAGGACTCATACTAGAGATCAGCCTCTCTGTCTGGACCACAAAGAGTTTAGTAATTACAGTTTTGGAACACTGCCACTTCCCTAACATTGGGCTGAATCCACAATTTCTCCTGGATGACAGCCTACTCATCACTGACTTCTTCACTGGAGGTTGGAATTCAAAGCCCCATGTTAACTGTCAAGCCCTAAACACAATCACTTAATAAGCCATCTGAAAAGACTCTGTACAGCTATAAAGGGGGTAAGCAGTGACAGCCTGAGGTAGAGAACCTTTCTGCCTCAAGGCAACAAGACTTTCAAGTGCAGTTTTTTCCTTTATAAGCTCTGTTAGTTTAAATAACCTGTAGCATATACTTAGCCTACTTGGCTGGTTTTACTCTCCTGCAGCAACAGACAGTTGTGTGGTCACACAGCTAACATACAAGAAGCAATGCCTCTAACTTTTCAGACCCTTAGAAATCAAGGGATCATACGCTTTCTCTTCCAATTACACCATCTAGCCATAAAGACTATTATTATATGAAATACATAGATTCATCTTGTTCAACTCAGCAAGTCATTCTACTTTGATGAATGCAACTGCAACAAAGAATGAGCCTCTTATTGAAACTGTAAGAACATGAATTTTACCTAAAAAGGAAGGGGAAATTATGGGCTGTCTTTCAAGCCACCTAAAAAGCATATTGGGCAAAGCAGTGCAAAATATTACACCAGGAACAATTCTGCTTTGGCAAGGCAATGAGTCAAGTTATCTATGTTTTTTTATCATTTGCCCTTTAATTACATGAACTGAAAGGCAGTATAAATACTGTGTAAATATTAAAGAACACTGGCATTCCATTTAATAGATCAGAACAGAAACTGGGTTTGAGACCAGATTTTGATACTCCTGTTCACACCAAATAGTAAATTAGCCAAATTTAAGCTAGTGTAATAACTATGGTAGAGTATCTGAGAGGACATTGGCTTAAGCACAGAGCTGTGAAATTACATGGTCCTGAATCAAGAATGGGTAGCGGAAAATTGTGTAGTTTTAAGGTAATTTGTTATCTTATTAAACCTTTCTGACATTCTGCAGCTGGCTATTATATTTTGAATATCTTCACTGAATAAAAAGAGAACAAAAATTTTAACAATTGCATTCTTCCTTCCTATGAAGTCAAAATTGTAGAGAGAAAAGCTGTGAAGAGAACTTGCCATTCACGCCAGTGTTCCTGAAGTGTTCATTAGGTCAGAAAAAAAAATAGACTAAAAATGTATGAGCCTTTCAAATACAGAAATGGCATGCTAGAATCAAGGGATGGTGTTTTTCAGAAGACTGTAAAAATATGGTAACATAATAAAACTCACATATTGAAAAAAGACAAGAAATTCTGAGTTTTGGCAAAATATATTTCTCAAATATGATAAACAACTCTGTATAAAGTAACAAAAAGTATAAAGCAGCAAAGGAATAAAACAGTCTTCAAGAATGACATGTAAAGCTAATGCAGTTAAAACCTACTGTCACTAATAGCACAGAGCTAAAATCTTTTGCATTCACTCATGAGAAAGTAGAAGAGGAAGAACCTGCCCCATGCCATTCAAGTAGTTTCAAAACAGAAATAAAAAAGCCACTTTACACATCAATGAACACCAGTTTCTGGAGACCATTTTACAACAACTTTCCCCACGCTTCAGGATACCACTATTTTGGAGCTGAGGAACCAGTTTCACATCCAACAAAAGTCCTGGATATTTTGGTGATCTGTAGGGTCACTGCAGGAACACACAGTTTCTAAGTAATCTTATTTCTTGCTATCAAGTCCATCCTACTCCTGTGATCAGTCCTTTCCAAATCATTCAAAACAATTCCACAAATATACCAAACACAGTTTCAACCACTAAATCAACAGGCCTGTTTTCTGCATTCAAGATACAGGCGTCAATTACTTGAGATCACCTTGTACTATGTAGGGGTCAAATTAGCCTTCTAGCAGAAAATGCTGCTTAAATTGAGGAAAATTATTCTAGAAATTCCCTTGAGTTGATACCTGCACACTAGCAAAAGAAAATTTTTAAAAGCCACAGTTCAAAATGCAGAAGCAGACTGTGGAAATAAACTGAGCTGCAGGACACGTGTCAAACCTGTGAGCGTCTGCGCAAAGATTCTGCACATCTGTCCTGATTTCAGCTAGGATAGAGTTAATTTTCTTTTAGCAGACAGTGTAATGCTGTGTTTGGGAGTTAGGATGAGAATAGTGCTCATGACACACTGATGTATTAGTTGTTGCCAAGCAGTCAGGGACTTTTCAGCTGTTCATATTGCCCTGCTAAGGAAAAGGTGGTGGGCACCCAGGAAGCTGGGAGGGGACAGGTGACCCAAACTGGCCAAAAAGGGTATTCCATGCCCACTACATCATGCTCAGCATGAAAGGGGGCTGGTGAAGGGAGGAGTGCACAGCTCCAGGACATGCAGTTTTTGGGGATGGTCCAGTTTCAGGATGGCTCTGAGCTGTACAGTTTGGTGAGAAATTGCATTCACGTATGACCAGTTTCGTACATTTTGCTATAGAGTCCTATTATTGGTATATCTCTCCCTCTCTGCTGTCGCAGTAAGCTATCCTTATCCCAACCTGCAAGGTTCAGAGATTTCTGTTCCCCCTCCAACTCCCCACACATCCCCTCTTAAGTGAGCAGTATGTGGTGCTTGGCTCTCAGCTGGGGCAAACCCACAACAACATCTCTAACAGTTCTTGCCCCTACCCACACAGGGCTACGGTGTCAGGTAAGTCTTATGTTACCAAAAAGGACTTGTGGTCAGTAAGTTATTCTGAATTATGGAGACATTGAAGCAAAGCAGTGAGCAGATGGATCGTTAATAAGAATCAGGCAATCCCTCTCAAAATAAGAAACTAAGCTTTTGTTAGCTACTTTTCTCATCACATTGCACATTCTGCCAGCGGGACCTGAGCAGTCAGCACCTCCACAGCTAGCAACTGTATTTAGAAAGGGTCCACAGCACCCGAATGCCAAGTGGTGGGTTACTTCTGACCTTTACTTAGTTACATGACTACCCAGCTGTCAACCAGTAAAAAAGCAGCTTGAACAGTCCTTTAGTGATCACGTTCCTCAAGTTTTCCTGCATGTATAACACAGCAGCAAAGAAACTGTATTGGACCTGACACAACACAAGAGTGGAGCTGTGCAGGCTCTCTAATGAGAATCAGAAACTTGGCTTTTAACAGCTACACACAAAAAATAGAGTGTCATGAAACAGCAATCGGAGGGAAACAAAAGATGGTCATTGTATTTGTTGAAAATCAACCAAAGCTGATGACTACCTTGCCTTGCATGTCAGTAGGGGCATTCTATTAAAAAGGTACCTGAATGTTGTCAAATTTCATGCAGAACTAATTCCACAGAGAGCAGCAGTTCAGTACAATTCCTAGTATATCTAACTTAAAAGGCAAGACAATGCCAACCTTCTACAGAAGACATTTACAATTGCAATTACCTTATACTTAAAAGTTGATTTAGGGCCAAACTCCTCCTCTGCCCCAAAGGTAGAGAAATGGTAGGTTAAAGCAGACACACAAAAGAAGGTCCCAAGGGAGATGCTGTCCATGACAAAATTACTCTCCTAGGAGCCAAGATTCCTGATTTCTATTTTTGGCATTCCTGCTGTCATAGTGCTAAGACCTTGGGAGGAGGATATATGATTTATACTGGGGCTAGCTTCCATGATTTTACCTAATACCATACTTCTAGTCATAAATAGCTCCACTAATTACAGGAGCACTGTCTAGCATTAAGTCAGATACTGCCTCAGAAGGGTTTTGTGAAGTTTAATTAATGCACACTAAATACTTTGAAAGCCTGAAACTAGTTCACTGCATCACTCTGAGGTAGCATGCCACAGCTGCAGAGCACTATTGTTGGTAGTTCAAAGAAAAACAGCAAATTATCTCCTTTGTTGCAATAGATCTGAGTATTTCCTGTAACACACTAATGTGTTTTATATCAGACAGGGAAGATGAAGGTGATTTAGGACAATGTGAGGTTAAACTGGAGATACAAAAGCACTGAAAAAAAAATGAAAAAAATGTTCACAGCTATCATAACTTACTGAAGCATTGCAGGTATCCCCTCCTCACATAAAAAAATTCTTGTAGAGTCTTTGAATATCCCCCATGGAGAGTTATCAGTATCAGATTTCAAGATATTAGATAAAACAAAGACTTTATGCTACTTGTGCAGTGTGAAAATTACCTTCCCACCCCCTCCCCCCAATGCCTTCCCCAACTCTCTCCCAAGGCCCTGCCTCATAACCTAACCACGACGGCTGTGCTATCAGATTGAGCACTAGATGAGTTGTACTATTAATCACTGACATCTAAAATTGCCTTCTCCTTTAAGAAAAAAGTCACCACTGGCAGTCATGTATCCAAACCTAATTTTTAGGGACCTGTGCAGGTATACCATATCCCATGGTTCTTGAAAACTAAGCACACATTTCGGGAAGTAAACAGTTACTTATTTCTAAGTTTAGATAAGCACCCCTGCCCCTTTGATACTTTGTGTTGTATGTTTCACATAGATCAACTTTGATCAACAACTCTTAAAGCACTTCCCAGAGATCTCTGTGCAGCAACACCACATCTATGGGAAACACACTATTATAGACCAAGTGTCAGATTTTAAGTCTTGCTGTATTTGATAGTGATGTGGATAGGTGTGATCGTTTTGGCCCTGGCTAGAGGGCCAAACATTTCCAACATTTGGGCCCAGACTCCCCTGGCCTGGCTCCCCACAAAGTCACAAGTCCCCCGGCAAGCCTGCTGAGGCGTGGATCAATCTCTTCACAGGGCATAGATGTCTCTGCTCCCCGTCCTCATCCATGGGCTGCGAGGGGTCATCCCGCTTCACCGTGGTCTTCTCCACGAGCTGCAGGGGAAACTTTCTTTCCACATTCCTTCCCCCCGTCTCCTCCTGGGCCTGGCCTTGGCTATCGCTGCAGCTGGTCACATCTTCCCACTCTGCATTCCGGTGGCAAAGTGCGCCAGCCAGGAGGTTTTTTTCCTCAAATATGTGATTCACAGAGGCGCTATGAATCCTTCTGTGATTGGTCAAAAGTAACTTTGGCCTTGAATTGGCTCTTGTTTACTGTTGGGAATTCACAACAAACTGTAACTGCTGCTTTGCAAAAGCCATCTAAGCAGCACAGCTACAGCAAACTGCGACAATAGGTCCTAATGGTAGCTTTCAAGTCAGTCAAGCCTAGCCCTTGTCATAATTGCAGAGAAACAATCTGAGTTTGGGGCTTTTTTTAAGATCCTAAAAGCTTTTAAAATTTGTCTATTTACTTGCCTGTTACACAGGAAAAATGATGGAAGAACAGAGCAGTTCTCATCACTCCCATTCAGTTATTCCTTTCCACACGAAGAACCAGAAAACCTTAAGAAATGGGATCTTTAATATGAACACAAATTTCTTTCAGGGAACTAGATTTTTTCTGAAACATTTTTTTTTCCTCTTTGCTCCACTGGAACAGTTGCACACCTTAGATATGACTGTGCCTCTGATATCTGAAGTGGTTTGAAATTTTTTTTTCAGTTCTTCAGGAGAGATCTGCAGGAAAACAGACAAAATGGCTTCCTCTATACCTGGACACTTCTACTGATCAGAGCAGACAGTCTTCACACTTGAGCTAACGCTCTAGGGAAGTTTAAGGAACGTGTCCCTAACATGTTTCATTGCATCACTTTCCTATGCCTTTTCTACTTGTGCAGGGGAAAGAATCATGACACTTCTTTCCCAGGAGCTGCTTACATGAGGAGAGAGAGACAGGCAATTTCATTAGGACCACTTTACTCTGATCTGCCACGTGTACAGCACATGCATCAGGTAATTCTATTTTGGTCTTTTATTCCTAAAGTTACTTTAAAGTAAGTGGTGCCAACTACAGAGAGGCATTAGGATTTCTCAACCTATTGCTGGATGAGCTATTGAAAGTTACAGCTTCTTGCCAAAATTTCTTCAACAAGTTTCAAATTTCCTTCACTCCTCCAAGCCTGGAAGTCAGCTGTCCTACAACTGCAATCATGAGAAAAGCAGAAAAGATGCTGGATGGAACAAAACTAAGATACTGAGATACCCAGCAGAAAAATCACTGAGAAGTTATGCACGAATGTGCAAGAGACAGACAGGATGTTACATGAACCTGTCTAATAAGTTCAGCACAAGAGAACAGAAATGTTAGCATAATTTCCTTCTAGATTAAGAGGGACCATGTAAATCCATTTGATCTGAAATTACGTAAGACAATAAAATGCTAACTACTAACAGAAAAGTATTTAGTTGGGGTTTTTTTTTGTGAGCAAGAAGCAGAATATTTCTACTTTTCTACAGAGCAAAAGTTCAAGGGACAGCACAGTCCCAGGAGAGAAACACAAAGAAGATCCCACTTAGTGTAAAGCTGGATAAAACCAGATTGATCACCCATAAGCAGATGGCTGAAGTTGACCTGGAAAGGCATGATAAGATGAAGGAAGAATTTCAATAGCCTAAGGGGAAGGGTGGAAGTCATCAAATTCTCCAAAAGGGGAAAATTAAGGCAAGACATAGACATATGGCTTTTGAAAAATGAAGAAAGATGTAAGCTACTGCTGAGAAACAGAAAACTGAAGAATATTGTACTATTAAATTGCCAAAGAAAAGTCCAAAGTAAGAGTAATGTGGTGGTTCCTGCCAATTGGTACCTAACAACTTCCATTCTGAAGGATATTAGGTTGTGTGGCAGAATCAGGGAAATAAAGTAGAAGATGTATACATCAGACAAGGGCATGTTAAAAGAGATTCCACTCAAAGACATGGAAGTTACATCTGAAGAGAGGAAAGAACAATTGCAAATTAATAAAACTACCATGGCAGGTAAAACATCCTTCATCTTAAAGAAAAAGTCCAATAATAAGATTTTACCTGCATCATTTTTGGGGAACAGTTGCCTCTACCACAAAGTAACACAAGAGCAGCTAATAGGCCTAATGAGAAAGAATAATAGTACAAGGTGAATCTGAAGTCGTTCTTTCAAATTCTCTTCTGAAGAATGGTGTGGAAAAGAAAATTTTTTTAAAAAGCATAAAAGGCAGAGGGCTGAACCACCTGAAGTTTACATACAATATACCCTAGCTCCAAAATTTGATTAAGCTGAGCAAGGAAAACCAGCAGTGGATGCAACTAAATGAGCAAAAAGTATAATTCTTTAGAGCATTCAGAGAAAGGACTAGGAAAGAGAATATAACTTTCCCCAAAAATAAAAGCACCAATCTCTTCTTTCAATAGCTAGAAAAGAAGGCAAGAATTATGACACTGATGTAATCAAAAGACAACTGTAGCAGAGGATTTAGGATATTAAATACATATTTGGAAGTTCACTAGGGTGTCTAGGCAAAGCTGCCTGCTGATTACATTGTTCAAGCTAGACCAAAATGTTACTCCACGTTTTTAGCAATTGTGATCTTGAGCAACTGCACATGTATATTTCCCCTCATTTTGTTCCTGAAATCAAACAGAGCTAGTGTTACGACTCCATTTAACCAACAGAAAGATTTAAGTAATTTGGCTAAAGGCACGCAAAAAACCCCTCCCTATCAGATGTTGTAGGTAAGGCCATGCTCAAACCATCTTTGTTACACTTTCTGGCAAAAGAAATCACCATTCCTTCTTCTGACATAGTTTATCACTTATACACGCCTTTTAATTCACATTTTGAAAGACAACAACAATCTCAATTTGGATTCCACACTGAAATGCATGAAAAACATGCACTTGCAGAACATTTCTAAGTCAAAATCCTTCCCCTTTTTTTAAGGATTTTGATTCAGCACTCAGCTGGCTCTCTGCAAGTATGAACAACTTCAACTAGGTGCAAATATGGATGCTGGCTTTCACTGGTGAAACTTCCCATGATGCGCTTCTGCCTTACTCCTCATGAGCATTCTATGATTCTATGGTTCCTTCGATTTGCATTGCTGTTCACATGCTAAATGCCTAAAGACACCTTTTTAAAAAAGAATTCTATTTTGCATTCTCTTTTACAAAGTCTTTTTTTCCTTTAAGCAGTCTAAACCTAAATATAAGCAATTAGCACATGCCTGTAAGGAAGAATAAAAAAAGATGAGAACAAAAAAGTTATAGGACTGAGTTTTTCAAATGCACTTTTAGTTATCTAACATGTAATTAACAGCACAGATATAGAAATAAATACACAAGTCACACTGTATACATTTGTAACATTTTCCATACTGACTTAATTTCCAGCTGTGAGGATCATTATTTACAGATACCTCTTTATCACAAGGTGATGCAGTATCAGCTGCAACCTCACTTTCAAAGACAGAGTAAAGTTTAAAAGTTCAGTTTGGCCTCTTTCTTGTAAGAAGCTGAAGTCCAAAACTAAGTCATCTCATTAATTTTTATATAGTTTTACTCCATTTACTATTTTCAGTTCTCTTTCTGGATAGCAGAGTTGAAATGAAGCTTTATGCACACTTTAAATCTGACCCAGAAACACTCAGCTGAAATTCAACAGCAGACTGATCCATAACCTAACTGAGGACAGGGATGTCCTGGCCTTCCCATTGCACAGAAAGATCAACCAGGGGTCTGAGGGTATGGAGTGAACAGCCAGGTCTGGTGCTTGGTTTTAGAACTGGAATTTAATTCTCTGCTTTGCATGACCCTGAGTTAATCTCAGCAGCCATCTGTAAGGGGGTGGGATAAGGGCATTTCCTCACCTCACAGAGCAGATACAAAGTTGTCTTCAAAGCCATGATTCATTATGGGATACAAGGAACCTGAGCCTAAATAAATGGACACCTCAAAGTGTCCCAGAATTTGTTTCCATGTTTGGCAAGAAACCAGAGGAAGCACTACTCATCCTGCATAACCAAGTACCCACTTTCTTTTTGCCAGTACTTAAAGACTGTCTCAGTTTAGTCCCATTGCAGCTTTACTTCTATATCACATTTGCCAGTGATTTTTTTAAACATAGTACATCAGTTTTATACCAGCTGTCAAACAAGAGGCCACATGTGCAAACTTCCTCCCCACCACACTTGACTGCATTTAACTGCACCCATAAAACTTTTTTTTCATCCAGACTGTCTCAAGTCACCTCCCTACCACCCCAAAAGAAAATTTATTGTTTACTCTCAGGACTAGTAATCAAACTTCTCAGGGCCAGATCATCAAGTAGAGCAAATGATACATATTCAATCACATCAGCATGAAACGAAACATTATCAAAACAAGTGTATTTTACATCGAGTCACCAGGAAATCGTTGCAGCATCTCACATGCTACTTGAATAGGCGATCAAGTAGCAACAGGTGTTTAGGTATTTGTTACTGAAAAGCCACCTTGCAGAAACAAATTAAAAACAGAGTTGTAAGAATTCCCACTTGGTAACGGACATTAAAACTAGAAAAATGCATTCTTCTTGATTGTGAAGACTGGCCTCAGTCTGTACCATTTCCCATTTGATGGGTTTTAAATACAATATTCTATGACTAGTGCCCAATGTTAATAGAATAAATAGATACAAGCACAAACACACCTTATCGGCTCTGTTGTCACTTCTCTATCTTACTGTCCGCTTTGGGAGGGCTAACTTCTGAAGCTAACTCCTTCAGGATTTAGCTCATGAAGGATCAATGACTTCTAGCACGTTCTTGAGTAGCAACAGGGGAAAAAACCCTTGGATTGCAATCTGCTCTCTCATCTTTTTACTTGAGGCAGCACTAGGAAGCACTGCAAAGCAGAACTTACCACTGGGGACCAGGGATCAAAAGGGCTGAAATGAGAAAAGACAGTTTGGCTGCTTTCAGTCCAAGGGGAAGTATAATGAGAAAGTGTTTTGAATTATGCCACGCGGGGCAAACGTCACTGAAGTTGGTACAAGCTTACTGTGCCAGGTAAGTGTCAGGACAAACTACACCTCAGGACAGTGAGCTGCACATCAGCCTCACTTCCAAGAGGCAAAGGCTTTCCCCCACTGCCAAGAAGTTGCTCCCATTTCCAAACTGATTTAAATCAAACCGCCCTAATTCAAATGGCATGCAGGGAGTCCTACAGGGACATTGTGGGCAATTCTTTGGATTCCTCCCTACTTGCAGGGATGAAAGGCTTTGATTCACCACCACCTTGAAGCACAGTCACCTCAAGGCTATAGAGTTGCACAGGTAAATGGCTGTCTACAGGTTCTTGAAGCCACTGCTGTACCATGCTGATGGGCAATGTCTTACTGCCCTCCATGCTTCTAGGTGTGTTCCCATCTAATCTTTCTTGCTTCCTCAATCACGTACTCTTTGCAGAAAGTTGCATTTGCAATTTATGCTTGACCTGGTGTGGTACCCAGCAATATTGAGGCCTCATCTATGCCTGGGTACCCTCAGCACTGCTAGTAAAAGGAGCATCAAATTTAGTGCACCAGAAAGGAGAAATACAGGACTAAGTCATAAGCAAAATAATTTAACTGTAAGGAAATCTTTCACTATGACCTCCTAGCAAAATTAACTGGCTTTAATTCAGCTATCCTGAAGATTGGAAATGTTCAATTATGAATTACCAGTGCTCCAATATAGAGAACAAATACATCTCTTCTGCAGAGGAAAAAAAAAGCTACAAAGTATTTTGATGTATTGAAGGAAACTTGTACTCAACTTTTCTAATACATAAATTCTAATATGTAAGTTTTCAGGTGCTGCTTCTTTAGGCTTTCACTTAAAACTTTGATCACTAAAAAAAAAATAACTGAAACTCACATATCTTCTGTTAATATCAGAATACCCAGGTTGGGTATAAACTAGAAGGTAGTCTGTTTGCTTCTTAAGCTTTGTTTGGTGTTTCCACCATTTCTCAGCCAAAAAACCCAACCAATCCAAAAAACAAACACACCTAGAAGACTATCAAGAATAATGATGACAAACAGATGCAAAAGTTCAGGAACTGAAGATCTGGCTTTGATTGAACTCACTATTACCTCTAGTTATTTATTCTACCCTACAGCCACCAGCTATCATCCCAAACAGAAGAGTCACTATAGCACACCAACTCAGGTGCTTTAAAGCAGTGAGTAGACAGCACTTAAAGAGCAATGAAGTCTTAAGCAAAGACTGAGACCATACAGACAGAGGCAGCTGGGTTGCAAGCTCACATTTCCATGTGACAACTCTGCAGGGATGACAGCCTTCAGCAAATGACAACTAAAAAAGCACCTCTAGGGCTCTAACAACATTTTTGCTGTGAATAAGTGCCTATAAATCCAGTTAACAAAGACACTGCAAACGCTCTGACCCTGTACGTTTTTCTTAGTCACCAGTACCAGATCTTTTCAGAAAAGACTCAATTTGTGTGTGACTCTGTCATTGACTTATGTTCTGAATGGCTGGACTCGAGCTATGTCTGTGTAAGCAGAATTTGCCTCCACGTATTCATTCTCTAGCCCCAGAATGGCTGCTGCAAGAATGCAAATCTTATTTGGAAGGATTACTCACCACGCAACAGCCAGAGGCCCTGTCCAAGGCTGAGCTCCCTCCCATGCCACAAAGCACAAAATCAGAAGTTCCAGTTCCAAAAAAGGACATGATTAAAGCAGGCAAGGTGACACCACAAAGCTTTGTTCTCTTTTTGCATATAAGGAACCAAAGCTCCTGCCTCTCTCACCCCCATTACATAAGGGATTTGCACTAAAACCAAGGATTTTGTAATATACAAGCATAAAGATGTTGAAACAAGAAAACACAGGCCAGGCCAGCATCTGTACTTGTGGAAATTGGCAGTAACTGGTGGCAATACAGATTCCACTGGAGCACTTATGTGTGGACACCAGAGGCCAGACAAGCAACTGGCCCGGGAAATAAAACTCTTGAGCAAAGTGTTTGCTATCTAGACCAGATCTTACAGGTTTTTATGGTCCATGCGCATTCCTGAGTAACAACAATTATGGAAAATTACTGGAATGCCCCAAGTACTCCAGAGTTTGAACATATTTTTCCTTATAAGTTGTATTCACTATTGCTTGTCTTTGCATTCTCTAAATACCTCACACATTTCACCCTGTTATTTCCACATCTAGGATGCGGTGCCAGTCTGCTGTTACATTCCATACTGTAGGAAGAGCATGTCATCAGTTTAGTTCTTCTACAAAAGGAGAAGAGTATCTCACGTTTGTGAAAATGGCAGACACATAACACTGCTGGCTAGTACTTCCATACAGAATACAAGCAATGACAGTGCATTCCCCCAACATGGATGGTTCCCTCAGCATTTAACACTACCTGGTGAAAATGGAGAAATGAAGCATCATGCTGACTTCAGCTGAAAGTCCTCTCTGGATTTAAGAGGATAACAGCTAATACCAGTTGCAACCATTCCTTTCTGCAGCTGCACAGCTGCCTGATTTGGGATCCTGAGAAACACAGAGCCAGTGGTGTGGTTTTGCATTTGCTCTATAGCAGTGTTGTGTTGATCAGACCTGTTAAAATACAAGGAAGTCCCACATAGCCATTCCCCAGGCATGCAGAACTACATCTTGGAAGCAAGAAATTTTAAAGTAAAATTAGTTTATTTCTACCAGTTCCAAAAAAGTTTAGAAAATCTGTGTTTTCTACCTTCCCTGAAAACAACTCGGTAAAGGAAGCATTTTGAGTGACAGTATACCCAGGCATCAGGCAGAAGATGCCAAGAGAATGTATCAAGCTCTCCACCACCCTTAGCTTAGAACAATATGCAATTAACTTTATTGACTAGGGAAAAAAGGAAAACTCAGCGGTTTTTGTAAACAAACCATATAACAATCCTGAAAAGACACTAAAACTGTGCAAAGAAAGTGGCCTAACTTGCACATCCAGTTAGAGCCATTCTCCGGCATCCAGATGAGAGACGTTTTCTCCTGATTAAGATCCTACACTAAGAAGAACAAGTTTCAAGTCTACATCAGTCTACAGCAATTAACAAGATAAAAAAAGATGCTTTAGGTGAGCATGAAGGTCTCCTATTAGCACATGCTGAAAACAGACACCCTGCAGAGCTGTCTGAAAAGATACTTTACATAATAAAACTTCTAATTTCACAGGTCATAAAGATCTGCATTTGTTACTGACCTTCAAAAGCCAAAGCCTTTCCGGGTCAATTATTCATGAGTTGTAGGCCACAGTTGTTAGCAGTGAGGCACTAGACTGAAGGAGCTTTGGAGAACACCTCCATTGTAATCTTGGGCAGCGCCACAAGAGACCTGCACTGCGCTGAAGAGAAACGAACCAGCAGAAAAATCCTTGTGTCTCTTACCTTGTAATGGGAAGAGCAGATGCCTTCAAACATAGCTATATCCATACAGTCCATTCGTTCAGATCTTCCTGGTAACAGTAACTCTTCCAGATTCTTGTTTTCTTATTTTTAATCTGCCAGCTGGTGCAACCTGTAAATTTACAGAAGGGGGTGTGTTACTCCAAGATATTTATCCATCTCCTTCTAAAAGGCGTTAAATTTAAATATATATGGCTCTGTGCCATGTGGCTCCTATTGTGCTCTTGGTGGAACAGATTAAAGACCACAACGTTTCTGTAGGCTACTGATTTTTGAGAATACAAGTAGAGGACTCTGTAGGATTTCTTTGCAGACTTTCCAGGACATGTATATATTGGATTTGAGAACATGCTCCTACCTTATGAAATTCAAACACTTCACTGTACAAAAAACAATGACATAACTTGCATCTCTGAACTGTCAGTTCCTTGTCAATTTATCTGTTAATGGTTGATTATTGTGGAAGAGGAATGCTACTAATGTGAGAATCTGGAGGTAGACAAAGTGGTAAAGTTTATGTTCAGCAATTGAGGTAACAAAAAGAGAGAAAACACCTTCCAAACAAGTGACTGTGAACACTCTTCAAAGTTTTTCAGATGCAGAATCAATCAGGGGGACAGGAGGAAAAAAAAGAAATCAGAGGGATCCTTTTTGGTAGAACTAGTAAGGGAGTCATGGTGAGATTGCTCATTGCATCTACAGCTGCAGTGCTGTCCAGGTGTTTACGTCGGGTCATCCAAACCAAAAGTACTTCTGAAAACAAAGTAACAGGTTCTGTGCTCGGGCGCTGCCGTTTTCATCAGCGGAATTATGAAGGAATCACTTATATATGCTTGACTCCCCACCTCAGGCTGTACAGCATAGACAGCATTCCTTGTGCACTGAACAGGTACTCCTTCCCACCCTCAGTATCTTGATCCCCTAGTTCTGTTACACAAACAGAACATATTTTCATAGTGGATTTTACCCAAAAAACCCAAAACCAAACAAACCCATGCAGTTTCACAGAAACTTGATTAGACAGAGTGCAATTTTCTGTTTACTTACAGACAGTCACTAGTTCAGAACTGCTTAGCTGAGCTGTGTTGAACTTCTCAAAGGATTTGACCATTTCATTGTGAGATTTCACTAGAGACCCCAGTTCCAGAGCCACAGCACAGAAAATGGGATGCACAACACCTGCTGCCTTCCATATTTCAGATGCTGCTTTTTAAAAATCTACCGCTGGTCTCCACAGAAACTGTTTACAAGTATTTCAAAGGTTAGTACAACCTTGTGTACTTACTGTTTGCTGCATATGCATCTTAGCAAGGCTGCTCTCTCCTTCAATTTTTTACCACTGAAAATTTAAAATTAACTCACTCAGTGAGACAGCCTAAAACCCATCACCATTGACATTTTCTACTATAACCACTTGTAGCCTTACATCCTGGTGTAAACTCCCACCATGAAGGATGGCACACAAGGGCCCTCCATCCCTGTATGGAAGAGTTGGCATATCACACCCTGATGGCACAAGGTACATCTGATTTAATTGTCATTTAAAGCTGAAACTCCTAATGGAGCCAGAAAGGGCCTTGATCCTGGGAGATGTTTCAAGCGAGCTGTGCCTCCTCCTTGATGCAGGCAGATCTCAGGTCTGAAAGGTCATGCACAATTACCCTGGAGTCCTTGCTCTGAATCTCCAGATAGCTCTAACCTTACATAGACTCTCCTCCTGCCTCTGACAACTTTCAGGACTTGATTTCAGTGAAGTACAAGATTTGTGTTTCAGAAGTATTGGCTAAAATGGAAAAAGTTACAATATTCATTCTCACGAATTAAGCAGCAGAACATGAATGGCTAGGAAAAAAAATACTAAGAATGCCTCACTCTGCAGGCCATCTAAATACTTTCAGACTATTTTTATTCAGTCCCTGGTTTGGGCTCTGTAATTAGGACAAAACCTCCCTCTTCATGACATCAGAGCATGCAGAGACTTGCAAGAGGAATCAGCTTGTATTGTGATTCCACTGTATATCACATCATTGTACCATGCTGGTGTTGTGATTTCAGCATAATGCTGTATAACTCTTCTAAATAAAAGTCCAGTGTAATGTCCAATATCAAAAAATAAATAAGTCTGGTATTAAAAATTAAACCCTCCTGCCACCTCAGACCTGTTGGATAGCCTGTAAGTCAGGATAGGCAGCTACCAAGTCTCCTTGGCATTACACAGCCAAACATCTCAGGAAGTGATCAATCCCTTTGTTCCTGCAGCACTAAGGAGACCTGAAGCAAGCATGGTCTGAACAGAGGTGAGTGGCTACTGTCCTCTGGATGGTGAGCCAAAGAGACACTTCACTGAACCATGGACTAGATCGCTCAACTTGGCAGGAAGAAGAAGCAGGTTGAGAAGAGAGACATTTGAAGCATGGGGTTTGGCATGCACCTAGATGCAGGTAAAGAGAATGCTGATGGCATACCACTCCCACAACACTACTGAAGGACTGACTACAGTTCAACAGAAAAATTGGTTGTTATGTTCCAAAATCATACAGAATAAGGAGCCTGTGTAAGCAGTCATGTCAGTTATGTGGCTGCAGGGATAGATATGAGGTAGGCTGCATTGAGGAATGAAAAGGAATGAGCCAACAGTGGCAAGCAAGATAAAGAGTGAAAAGACATCTAAAATTGTTCTTTCTTCATTGATCATGAAGATTAATTACCCTCACTGTACACAGGCTCTGCTCAAATGCTGATAAAACCAGAAGTGAATAGGAGACCCTCTTGAATCTCCCATTATAAACAGAACACCACAACATTATATTGTATTCAAACCGTGGATGTATATTATTGCTTGTCCTTTGTATACAACACATTATTTTACAGTGTCTTCCTACATAATTATAGGCATCACATGAACTACAGAAAGTGCAGGTTAACTGAAATCTAGTGCCTGGTTACATGATACACCTTCAATTAAGGCAAAGGGAGCTGCTTGAGAGATCATAGAATTGTTTTGGTTGGAAGAGACCTTTAAGATCAAGTCCAACTGTTAACCTAACACTGCCAAGTGCAACCAATAAGCCATGTCCCTAAAGCATGGCATCTGTGTATGTTCTAAATACTTCCGAGGCCAGTGACTCAACCACTACCATGGGCAGACTCTTCCAATGATTGACAACCCCTTTTTGTGAAGAAGTTTCTCCTAATACTCAATCTAAACCTCCCCTGGTGCAACTTGAGGCCATTTTCTCTTGTATTATCACATGCTACTTGGGAAAAAAAAAAAAAAAAAAAAAGACATCCACCTGGCTACAAGTTCCTTTCAGGTAGTTGTAGGGAGCAGTAAGGTCTCTCACCAGCATCCTTTTCTCCAGGTTAAGCAGCCCCATTTACCTCAGCTGCTCCTCATAAGATCTCTTCACTAGACCCTTCATCAGCTTTGTCGCTTTTCTTTGGACACACTCCAGCACATCGAAGTCTTTCTTAGATAACATACACCTTTGTTAGCTACTGTCTTGATTTCCGTTACACTGTTAATCTACATAGATATATTTAAAAAAAAAGTTGACCAATTAGCAATATGCAAAAGTGATTGTATTGCTTTTGGCTCCACAGAGGGATGCTAGCTCTACCTCTTAAAATATTACCACGTGAAAATCTGATCTTAGGTTTCCTGCACACACTCATGTACACAGAGTACTCTCCCTGCACCTCTCTAATCTGAAGCTGCAGAACACACTGTAAAGCATTCCTTTAACATCTTGGTACGGATCATCTGGATCACACTACTGAAGTCTTTGACTATAAACACCATTGATAAAGCAAAACCCCCTTATTTTATGTGTTTTGGGTGGCTTTCAATCTTTTGGAAGAAGAAAACATGACAGGCCAGCTACACAAGGGGCAGACAGGTACTGCTCCATTAATTCTGACTGACCTATTTACAGTGGATGTGGATCTACACCAATGATAAAGACAAAGCTGCTTCTATCTCTCAGATATGAAAAACTCTCAATACACCTGTGTTATTTCCAAGCATGAGTTATACACTCAAGTGTACATGCACAGATATATTATAAAACCTCACAGTCTCACTGAGCAACCTCCATTTTAGGACCATCATAGAGGATTCCTAAATGTTGCCCTGCATCATCCATGCTAGAGGACTACCACTGGATTACAGACTGAATTCCAGGAGTCCTTTAAGCAACCACAGAAGGCTTCTTTCACCACCCATTCCCCCTTGTCTTCCACAGGTAAGATATTCAACTGGTGTCTTGCCATAAAACTATATTTGTGCCTCTGAGGCATCGAAATACTTTATTTAAAGGGCCTTCCTGAGAAAGTCTGCCTTAATAGACAGAGCTTAGTAAAGTACAGTGAGCTGCCCATGTTATTAAATCACACCAGAACTACTGCTACTGCAAAGACCATTGAAAGTGGAAGCGTCCTGTCTGCCCTGGAAGCATATATACCAACCTCAGAGCAAAATTCACACATCCTTTTTGATTCAAACTGACATCATTACTTGTAGTTGCAGGATGCATTAAATCATGCTGAAATTACCAAGCATGGGAGTATTTGTGTGCCAACATTCAGGATTGTGGTCCTCCCCAAATATCACTGTAATGAGGCTGAGGTAAGCCAGCCTGCTGTGAACAGTACACTGGCTCCAGTTGCTGGCCTTCCTCTGTACACTCCCACCCCCAGCCCTTCCTCCTACACTTTTCTCTTTGTCATTTCCTACTCTTCTTCCCTCTTGCTTGGTCCTCTCTCACCTTTTGTACCAGTACAGGCTTACTGGCTGGGAAACAGCTTTACAGAGAAGGACCTGGGAGCCCCAGTGGAGAACAAGTTTATGACAAGCCAGAAGCACACCCTTGCGATAAAGGAAGGCAGGCAGGCAGATCAAGACTCTTCAGGGGTACCCAGTGAAAGAACAAGAGGAAACAGGCACACAAACTGAAACAGAAGCACTTCCATTTAAACATAGAAATTCACTGCAAGGGGGGGGTCATCTAACACAAGTACAGGTCACGGAGAGGCTGAGGAGCCTCCAGCCTCAGAGACTGGGGATATTCAAAACCCAGCTGGACACAGCCTGGTTTAGCCTGCTATAGATGCTTTGAGCAGAGGGTTGGACCAGACGACCTCCAGAGGTGCCTGTGCCCTCAGTCATTCTGTGACCCTGTAAACAGAGCCCTGCCCCCTAACTATTTTTTAATTTACTTTGTTTAAACAAGCATGTTCCTGGCACAGCTAAGTTGAAAACCTGATCCTGAACAGTGGGACAAGAATTTCATTTGACATCTCCCTACTTTTATGGATGGAATGATGAAACAATGACTTTGAAAATTAAACAACATGTTAGAGATGCTCCTCACTCTAAGAATGATACTACTCCTCTTATGCTTTCGTTAGAGGAAAAAGCTCCAGTGGTCACTGCTCCATGCAGTAAGACCAGTAGCTCTGATTATAGCATCTCATGCCTTGCCCACTTGTAGAATTATATTTACATCTTGCCCTTTATATCATGCTCCCATGTGGAGACTGCCAAAGCAATTTTAGTTAGCAAAATTTTCCTCCACATCCCAGCACAATGGATAACAACTGATTTCTGTCACCGAAGGAACAATGGAGATACATACTAGCTACCAGGAAGAAATCCTTCCCTGCGAGGGTGATGAGGCACTGGAACAGGCTGCCCAGAGAAGCTGTGGCTACCCCCTCCCTTGGCAGTGCTCAAGGCCAGGTTGGATGGGGCTTTCAGCAACCTGGTCTAGTGGAGAGCGTCCTTGCCCATGTCAGGAAGGGTTAGTACTAGACAATCTTTGAGGTCCCTTCCAACCCAAAGTATTCTGTGATTCTAATGTTTTCCCTGGATTATTCTAGGGGATGACAAGATATGTTTTGGTTCATTTTAACTTCTACTCATTTTAAGTTAACTATATTCAGTATCACAGTAATAAATTTGCACCCTATCATTCAAAGCAGGTCTGTTGCAGACACCACATTATCTTTAGTTGTGCTCCACCCCACAGGTGAGCTTTGGATGCAAAAACTTAGTATCTATTCATAAATTTGTTGGTTATTAATTCACTTAGTTGTTAAATAAATAGAGCCAGCCATACCAGTTCATACATTCCACAAGCAAGGGTGCCATTCAACAAGCCAATGAGAGTTTTTACACAGATCCACTAACTCTGATCAGAATAAATCATTTGCACACACATACGCTAGAACTAACGTGCATGTTAACTGCCTCTATTCACCTAGCAATTGATTAATCCAATTTACAGCATGGTCAAAGCCAGTGGTCTAGGTATAATCCTCAAAGAAGTTTACCTGCAATGAGCTAGACTGGAGCATGAGTTGGGTGGGTTTTGTTGCTGCAGCTGTGGTCCGTTAGATGCCCACTGAAGGGTTGGGTTTAGCTAAACACTTGCTATGGGCAGCTGCAGGCAGTGAAGAAATGCAATCTGTGCTGATTCAGCTTATCTGGTAAGGCAAAACTCAGCCCTAGCAAGACCTCCAAAGGAAGGCAGCACAAGAGCAGACGCTACAGCACAGGCACTTAGGAATATTGCCTCCTGTTGCCAGGAGAGGAAAGATTGCCCAGTGTTTTCAGACTTTTTAAGGCAGTCAGTGTCAATACATAAAATGGCTTTAATGTATGCACATTATTGCAGCTATTTTAGCCTTAAACATCAGTTTTATTAGCAGAAATAAAAGGCTTTGTCAATAACAGGCTTGAGTTGTATTTTGTTCAGCATTACACTATTGTAACTGCAAATCCCATACAGTCATGTAATTGCATCTCCACCATAGTAACACTTGCAATTGCATTCCCTCTTTCTTCATCGCTCCGTGGAAAGACAAAGGTTCAAACTGCTCCATACCTGGCATTAGTCTAGGGAACATAAGTTTACAAGGGGTAAATTCCATCAGTCCTAATAGGATTAAAGGTATTTCTGTAGCTTTCAAATCCTCAGAGGTAACTATGTTGGGTTGGGTATTTTTTTTTGTTTTAAAGGAATAGGTGATGTTTTCATAGTTGATTAGCATGGTCCATCATGATCAGAAGAGCTGGTAAGAAATTTACCATAATAATTTCACTACATCAAAGATTACTTTAAGATTAGGACCTATGGTAAGTCTGCTACATGAACTAGAAAAGAATAGGTCACTCTGGGACAACAGCATAGAAGGCAAAGGCCAATTGCTTGCTTGTGTAAATTTAGGTCCAATTAATACAGTTTTTTGAGTAAAGTCACCAGAATATTTTCAGATAAAGGTAGCATCACTGATACTATACTGTTCTCTATTCCTGCAGCTTATCTGGTTAAAATCACTCTGCAAGAGTCAGAACTTAACATAGATTTGAGCAGTTAAGTCTGCTTTCCAGAGGTACTGCTGCAAAGCATTAGGAGAAAATGACAGCTTTTTTAAAATTTGCTTTTGAGTTGCATTCCTTAATCTATTTTGTCCCCTACCCCCCCCCCCAAAGCCAGCTGTAAAATGACAGCCCCATTTGTCAGAGACACACTCCCATTGCTGATTTACCTCCCGAGACAGTCAAAGGGTCATTTTTAAACATTAAATTGTCAATGGGGTGAGAAGAGACTGATCCTACTTGCTTTAATTAGCAGCTTTTTTCCACAGAAGCCTCTCCATCTAAAGGACTGCCTCCACAGACCTCGAAGGCTGGGCTGCTTTCTGCAGTTGAGGTGGATTTTCCCTGTCAGATTACATACTGCCGTCCTGCACAAGCACGGCCATTTATTCATAGCACAGTTCAGTTTCCTTCCCATTCCACCAACACCCCCTCCCCCCAGAAGTGAGTTCCATCCTTAATTATCTCTCCATGGCTCTTACACATCGCCGTTACAAGCCACCTATTCAACCCCGGCTTTAAAATACTTTCCCGAAACAGTCGCCTGGCCCCTCCTACTACCTGAGGAGAAATCTCTCTCTTGCAAACTGCCTAGATAAAAGGTACTGCCTACCACAGTACTACAGCAGGCTTTTTCGGTTGGCTACGCTTCAAGACCCGTTTCAAACGGGGATGCCGCCTTTCATGAGGTGAGGGTGCTTTAAATACAACATGCAAGGCACAGGCTCCCGGTCCGTTACGGATACGGAGCAGTCTTGTGCCTTGGGCTGTGCGTTACCAACATGCATCTCAGCAAACATATGCTCACCGGTCACGACAAACGCCTCGCAGATCCCGCTTGTAAAAAACCAACCCAACCCCACAAGCCACGGGAAGAGTATCCCTGCCTTCCACAAGCGATCCGCGTTCCCCGCGGTGATAGATGTTAATGTCACCTTCCCTCGCAGCTCCCACCCATTCAAAAAGAGCCGAAATGATCCACACGCGATTCTCACTACGTGCCTGCCCCCGAAACTGCTTATTCACAGAGAGACGAGCAGGAGGACAGCTACAACGCGGAGCTTTTTAACCCAAGCAGCCGTCGCTCCGGATCGCATTTCGCTAAAGAAGAAGAAAAACCGACAGGCAAACGCACCTCAGCAGCGGAGCCCCATCCTCCCTTCCTTGCTTCCCTCCCTCCCATCCCTTACTCCGGGGCTTGTATCGCCGACCCCAAACCCGCACCATCCGCCCCGGCCGGCGTCTGAGCCCCGGGCAGAAGGGCCGGGCGGCTGCCGGCGCTGCTTACCTCCGCCGCCGCGCCGGCGGCTCCCCCGCGCTGCGGAGCGAGCGGCGCTGCTGGCGGGCGGACGGGCGGGCACGCACCGCCGCACGCTGCTGCTGCTCCCCGGCGGCGCGGGCGGGGCTCCCGCCGGCCCGGCCTCCCCGGGAAGGGTCCCCGGCTGCGGCAGGGCGGGGGGCTGGAAGGCGGCGGCGACGGCGGCTCCGCGGCGGGGAGAGCGGAGCGACAGCGGGAGAGGAGCGGGCAGCGAATGTAAATGAGGAGCCGCCGTTGCGGCAGCGGGGAGCGGCTGGGAGGGAGATTAGGGGCAGGGTTTGGCGAGGGCTGTATTGGATTAGCGGTAATTGCGCCGAAAGGGGAAGCCCGCTATTTAGGGAGGGGGCAGGCTGGAGAGGTTAAATGCGTAACAAAAGCTGTTGACGGGAGTGCGGTGTTCAAATGAAATTACAGGCAGCCGCTACAGCGGATTGCTCCGTGCCGCCCCTTTCGCTATAAGCCGGGGGGGGGGGGATGCTTGACATGCTGACGGTGTTTTACCGGCCTCGCTAACAGAGGGGCTGGTTGGTTTTAGGACAACTCTTACAGTTTTGAACCCGGCTGGAAGAGAGAGAGACACACACACACGCACGCCCACTCACCCCCACCCCCGCAGAAATTTGCCACCACTGAATTAGGATTTATCCTGCAGGGAAGGGAACGTTTCTGGGGACTTCATTGTGGCTCCTCCTGGAAAAACTGAGCCGCAGAAGTGCAGATCCAGAAGCAGCACAGGCTCCCACGCCAGATCCCTTCCCTTACCATAAGCGCTGCTGCTTGCTGAAAAGTGTATGCCTTCTTTCCTCTTCCCTCATCAACCATCACTATTGGTTTGTGTTTTTCTACACGCACCGATAGAAGGAAAAAGCCTTTCTTCCTTACCTTTCTTGCCCTGGGTTTTCTACCTCTACACAATTACTATCAGCCGACACAACCCTGCTACGTCTATCTTCTGCCAGGGTCTTAGTCCTTATTTCCTGTTACTTCAGTGGGAATGGTGAGTGTGTGAGGAACCCAGCATGTAAGAGTGTGAGATGGCACACACACAGCTTCAGGTGTACGGAGTAGGTTGTAGCAATGACTTGGATCCAGCTACCTGGTCACTCAGCATTTCATTCCAGAGGCTTTGCCATCTTTGCAGTCTTCCTTCTGATTAAAGAAACAGTCACTGCTGGTAAAATGTTACCAACATTGAAACGAAGGATTATTTGCTAAGATTTTCCTTTGTCAGTGTGAGAGTATCGACCATGTCTTTGTTTTTATAGCTTTCTCTTCTCTTTTCTTCTTTTGCCCAATATTTCCTTCAAGTTGCTGCATGCTAGTAACAAAATGAACGTCTGAGTCCACGTTACACACCAACAGCAAACAACATCTGTACTCAGTTATGTTTCCAAATCGGAGCACAAATATGAAATAATTAGGCTAAAAGTGCTGACTGAGCTGTAGTAACAGAGTCACCCATTACTGCCTGTGAAGTGTAAGATTCCCAGCCTCCTATACGACATGCAAACAGATATAAGGACAGTCTCTCAGATCAGCATCCTCAATGATGTCTGCCAGATTGTGGATACTCCAGTTTGTAATGACCAGACTAAGTACACTGATCACCGCCTTTTACACTCCATAACATAGTCAACAGCCTGTAGAACTATAGAGGAGAGAGAATTAGTGCTTCAATGTTTGGCAGCAAAGGGTCTGCATATGTAAAATAAATCATTCCAGCTACATTAAGTATCCAGCTAAGGACTGTGAAAACCCTGCATGTAGATGCCCAGTTCAGCTTTGCAGTAGGCAGTGCTTTCTAGCAACCAGAGGGATTGAGCATTCCCTCCCTGAGGTATCTCTGCTTGGCACAAATCCTTTAAAAGTTCTTTTTTTTGCTATTACTGTGCAAAGGTAAGGTTTTACACACTTACCACACCTTTGCTAGCAGTAAAGTTTGTCGTAGCAGGAATATTACTGTTGTGGATAACACAGGGATTTGGCCCCTCCCTGCAAGAAAGACATTGAGGTGCTGGATGGAGTGTGGCCAAAGAAAGGCAATAAAGCTGGTGAAGGGTCTAGTGAACAGGTTTTATGGGGAACAGCTCTGGAAAATGGAGGGGATTTCTAGCCTGGAGAAAAGGAGGCTGAGAGGAGACTTTATTGCTCTCTACAACTACCTGAAAGGAGGTGGTTGTCATATGGGTGTTGGCCTCCTCTCAGGTAAAAAGCAACAGGACGAGAGGAAATGGCCTCCAGCTGGGCCAGGGGAGGTTTAGATTGGGTATTAGGAGAAACTTCTTTACAAAAAGGAGTTGTCAATCATTGGAAGAGGTTGCCCAAGGAAGTGGTTGAGTCACCATCCCTGGAGGTATTGAGAAGACCTATAGATGCGATGCTTCAGGATGTGGTTTAGTGATGGACTTGGCAGTGTTAGGTTAATGGTTGGACTCAATGATCTTAAAAGTAATATCCAACTTAAACAATTGTGTGACTGTAGGACTCTATATCCTTGTCTGACAGAGTAGATCTGATGCAAAGGTGGTGTTGGAAACAGACCTGTTCTTAGCTGAAGAATAACACGTTCCTCTTTGCTAGAAATTAAATCTCAGCCCAGATTCAAGGACAACAAGAGCACCAGTTTGTCTAGGCTTCCTGCTGCTCTGTACGGAATAAGGTAACAGTCTGAAGCCAAAAAGCAACCCTATGGTCCACACAGAGGAGGTTTCTTTGGCAGAATGTCCATAACCTTTTACAAAAATTCTGTTCCGTAAAGCTTCTTCCTCTTTAGTTCCTTAGTTCAATTCAGGAGGAAAACTCAGGCAGTGAGAAAACATTATCCTATACTCACAAAGACCACAAACAAAACCCAGGTTTCACAGAAATCACTTGTCTGTGTTTAACATACTTGTGGTTAACTGCTTTGAGGTAGTTTAGTACTTTGTTTTTAACTAGCCAGAGTTAGCTATTCACAGGTTAAAAGATATTTTATGAAGACTAAGTTTCAGCCTCTTCAGAGATCTACAGTTTAAAGAGAGGTTGTAGCTTCTCTCTGGTTAAAAGCCAGCAAGCTTGGCTCCTTTGAGGTTCTATAATTCATAAGTAATTATAATGAACAAATGGGAAGGACTGGAATGTCTTACCCACTGGAACAAAATTAATTTTGATGTTCAAACTATAGTTATAAGAAATTTTCAAAATCCTCGTGGGATTTGTAAAAGCACGAGATGTTACTCATCTTTGTACCTAGTGCAAAATGCAACCAAAATAAATGGCAATTTTTAGTGCTTAGAGAATCCAAATTGCCCTGGTTTAGATAAAATTTGTAAAATAGCTGGAAGTTGTAATGTGGGATGAACAAGGGTGTATACATGAATTCTTAGACCTTGAAGTACCCATTAGCACTCAAGAGAACTGAAACCTGATGGATCTCCATCAGCTTTAAAGGGTCTTGATGAGATGCACAAGCAACACTGATCCAGTGTGAATAAGAAGTTCATGTAGGATCCAAAGGAAGTTTGATTTCTCTTCCTGAGCCTGCCACCTAGCACATTTTTCTAACATGCCAGGTCATTTCTCAAGCTCTTCTTTTTCTCTCCTGTCTTTAGCCAACTTGACTTCAAGCTCCCTGCAATAGCAGCATAAAACAACACAGAGGCTCAAAAAAATTTGCCAATTCCAGCTAGGAATACCAGGCACGCTATAAACAAGCAGCCAAATTTACAGAATTGCAGCCAGCAAACTAATTCTTGCAAAACTTTTCAGTCCCAATCAGTTACAAGCTGGGTGGGGAATAGATTGAGAGCAGCCCTGAGGAGAAGGACTTGGCAGTGCTGAATACTCAACATGAGCCGGCAGTGAGTGTTAGCAGCTCAGAAGGCCAACTCTGTCCTGGGCTGCATCAAGAACAGCATGACCAGCAGGTTGAGGGAGGTGATTCTGCCCCTCTACTCTGCTCTGGTGAGACCCCACATGGAGTACTGTGCCCAGCTCTGGGGTCCCCAGTACAGGAAAGACATAGAGCTGTTAGAGTGAATCCAGAGGAGGGCCATGAAGATGATCAGGGCCTGGAGCACCTCTCCTATGAAGACGGGCTGAGAGAGTTGGGCTTGTTCAGCCTCAAGAAGAGAAGGCTCCAGGACACCTAATTACAGCCTACCAATTCTTAAAGGGTCTACAGGAACATGGGAGAGGGTCTGTTTATCAGGGAGTGCAGTGATAGGACAAGGGGTAATGGCTTCAATGGCTTTCAGAGGACAGGTTTAGATTAGATATTAGGAAGAAATTATTTACTATGAAGGTGTTGAGGCACTGGAACAGACTGCCCAGAGAGGTTATGGAAGCCCCATTCCTTGAATGCTTAAGGCCCGGTTAGATGAGGCTTTGGGCAGCCTGGTCTAGTGGAAGACCATGGCAGAGAAGGGTTGGAACTAGATTATCTTTGAGGTCCCTTCCAACCCAGAGCATTCTGTGATTCTATGATTTAATGAAAATGTGCTCTACTGGACAATGCAAGAGTGATTCTATTGCCAACTCTCAGAGCTACAGCCATGAGAGCCACAGATGCACCCTCTACAACTGTAACTATTCCTTCTCTCTGTAGACCAGTTGCATGGTGGGTAACAAACACCTAGCAGGAACCTATAAATATGCAATTTTAAAAACTGAATCAGTCTGTCACTAAAAGGAAGAACTATACACAACATATTACACAGTATTTTTTCACCCCCTTCTTCTTCTAGAAGGGCTATAATTATTCCCTGTTGCAGGAGCTGTACAATAGTAATCCCTCTCCTCCTACATGCTTCATTTACAACTTGAGAGCTAACAGCCTATTAAGTTTTTAATAAATTACACTAAAATATTGTGGCACTGTTCTAAAAATAAAGCCTGGTGATGAGTTGCTAAGGATATATTCCTTACTTGCATAAAACTATCCCTTAAACACATAGGGGGTTTTACAAAGATCTCTTGGCTTATAAACATCTGCGATCATAAATACTTCCTGGAAAAGCACTGGCAGTGAATCTGTAGTATTAGAGTCACTTTTTTTTTAGAGGAGAAAGCTTTTTCCTTTTCACTATTAATCTCTTTTCCTTTCATCTCAAATTTAATTCATCTCTAGGTCTTTACAAAGTCATGAAATTATTCATGTGCTAAGAAGGATAAGGTGGTATGAAAGAGGGAAAGACCTCATGAAGATTTGATAAAAGAAACATTAAAAATACTGGGGAAAATATGGAAAACATTGGACTTTCATTCATTTAGGACCACATCATCATCAGCCTGAGCCCATTTAGAAAGTTTTAAAAATAACACTTCTCATTTTTCATTCACAAGACTAATTTTGATGGGGAATTCAGAATCCATCAGGCAGTCGAGTGTTCTTTTACTTTTGTCTTAGTAGAATTTACACTTATACTTAGCAGTGGGTCCCTGAATCTATGGTTAAAATATTTAATTAAGCTAGTCTGCTTTTCAGGCATCTTGAATATTCACCTGCTTCCCAGACAATCAGAGAAGCTATAAACTAGCAGATCTAAGACTGAGTAACGTTTACTTAATTCTCTATATGTGGTCCTGGAAGTCTAAGGCTACAAGCTTCAAAAACCTTACACTTCATATGTTGGGGTTTTCTGCCCTTTTCTGTCTCTCACAATCATCTTATAGAACTTGTAAAGAAGAGAAAGAGAAGGACAGAAGAACAAAAAGATGATCAGGTATGAAAGTCAAAGTAGGACATGCTTACATATGGAATGGCTTGAGGAAAGCTTCACAGATTTTGTTTTGATGCATATTCATCAAAATGGTAGCTGTTGGTAGGGTAAAGCTGTTCTTGTGCTGTTTGCATGAACATACCAGAACATGCCTCTAAGAATTTCATTCTGCAAATATTATCTTAAAGATAAAAAAGGATCAAAATATTAAAAATAAAAAACCTTCCACAAATGACAACAACAACAAAAAATAATCAAAGCTTTCAAAGTTCTCAGGAGGGAAGAAAAACCCTAAGCCTTACAGAAGAATACAAAAGACTTTGAGAGTGCTGTTCTTTGGATAAGACTGCAGCTGTTTAGGTATTCTGCTGAAGACCACAGAGTACACGACTGAAAAGAGTGAACTAGGATATAAGTTTCAATGCTTGTTACAATTATTTTAATTCTGTCCTCTCAAAATTACATATCAGGTTTCAGAACATGGATGTTTTTTCTTATAAATGTGCTGAAGAGACTATACAAAACCAGAAGTGTTGAGGATATATGCATACCTCACCCATATCTTTATGAAACACATTTCTGAGGATGATCCCTGGTAATTAAAAGTAAAAATAGGGATATTCTGTTCAGCACAGCCATCTGAGAGTAGTTTACATGGAGAAAAGCATTTCTTACAACATGTCAACGAAGAAATCTGTTTAAAGAGGCCCTCAGCCATAAAGAATTCCTACCAATGTTTGAGCAATCACTGCTGGCTGGAACGGTCTTCCTGAAGGGTCACCACATCACACTTAAACAACGGAGACTTAAATTTTAATTTTACCATGTGCCTGTCATAATCAGGAATAACAACAGTGGCACACCAGGGAAGAAACTCAGGACAGCAAGTATCAAAGGTCCCCCTCCCCCACGGTATGCCTAAGCCTCTTCAACAGATCACACACCTTCACAGGTCCCATAAACTCTGGGGTTTTGATGATGTTGCCTTTTCCTTCATCTTAGCTGTTTCCCTGGTTTATGTCTGTGTGGTTGACAGAAATGTCCCATGACTGCTTTTATGCTGGGATTTCATATGGGCATTCCAGCAGTCAAAGATCCCTGATGGTCACCTGGTGAACTGCTCTGCACTGGGAACCGCTTCAAAGCATCTTTGCAGAGCTTCCACTTCACCTTTGCACCCCAAAACAGCGGCTTGGGTGTTTGTGTATCATCCAGCCATCTTCCTTCAGGGAAGCTTTCTGCAAGCAAGTTTTCTTCATGTAAGTTTGAGCGAGTGCTTTCATTAGAAAGATCCTCATACTGAAAACCAACGGACTTTTTAAACAAGAAAAAGGTTTGCTTACTGCAAGAACTTGCAGTAATCAAATATATCAAGTATCAAAATATTATGGGGCTCAAATAGGTGGAATTTAGTTTTGAATCATTGCCTGGGAGCGAGATGTACACCTCATGGAAACTTGGTGGTGTCAATTAAATTATTCTCAGAAGTACCTTGTGCCCAGCTCTTGGAAACATAGGAACACACACACACCCCTTCCCCTCTCCATGATAGTAATGGTAGAAGTAAAAGACTAAAGAAAACTAAACACAGCTGCAGGGAAAGTTTTGATTAACTGTGAAAGAATATGAGATACAACAGTAACAAGATCTTCAATTATTTTCCTATCTGTTACTAAATGTTCTTAACTAAGTACTTAATCCTGCAGTTGGGTTTTAATAAACCGGTATTAGGGCTGTTGTTATTGTGTCAACATCGTGATAAAAATCCTGGAGGCCCTTCCAGAGATCATCACCATAACAGCAAAAAGATAAGGCTTGCTATTTTCTTAATAAACAACAGATAAGTTACAAACTTCCCTTGTATTTAAAACCTCCCTCATGTCCAGAAACTAAACTCATTGCTTCTTTATAATTAGGACCCTTGCAGATTTCTTTATAATTGCTAATTACATTTTAATCTCCCTGGCAATAAATAGCTTTTCTAAACTTAATTGATTTCACTCACAAGGACTAACAGATTACCCAGGATTCTGCTCACCATCTGTCATGTAAACACAGGTAAAGCAAAATTTTCCTTGCTTTTTCCTCCTAAATTACCTTTCTTTTCCTTTGGAATTGTTCTGTCCAGATTTAGAGTAGCACGCCACAGTTTTTGGATGGATGCATTTGTTTGTAAAAGAACTTTTCAGAAACAGAAATGAAATATCTTTTGATATTTTCAATAGATTGCAAAAGCTAAAAGCTGCCCTGAGGAGAGAATGTAAGTCTTATTCCTAAATGTAAAAATCCCTAAAACAACAAGTAGCTTCCAAACTAGGGACTGGATTAATTCATTCATATTGTATTTCTCTGAATTAAGGAAACCAAAATAAGGTATGTTACTTGTTGTCTTCTGAACTGTGCATTTTGAGGAGAGAAGGAAAAGAAAGCTCACGTAGTTCCTCCCTCAAAGCTTCAGACTGGTTTGTAATGAAAATTAATTGTCACATAAATTACAAGTCTAAGGAGTAAGACTTTAAAAACAGATGACTGATAAAAATTGTTTGCACTGTCCCCGATCCAATTAGAAAATTATCTCCATGCCATCATGGCACTGTTATTTCTGGTTTTATGGAAATGTAACCAGTGTGAGCCTGCTGGATCTCTTCTTTACAGCTGGATGAAAGTATTTGAACAATTGCACTAACAAAACACTGTAATAGGCCCATTTTGAGGGCTATTAACTCAGCCATGTAAAAGTCAGCATTTTGTAGAGATTTTTAAGTGCATTCAGTCACAAAACATCATGTAGGATTCTGATTCACTAATGCGTTACTTGTCTGCTGCTGCGACTCCTGGAAATCCTGCAGTCAAAGGAGCTTTCCAGAAGGGTTCTGCAACAGCCTCCATGTCCTGCCAACACCAATTCTATGATTCTTTTAAATAAAGATTCTTTTAAATAAAGAATCATAGAATTGGTGTTGGCAGGACATTCTTTATTTAAAAGAATCATAGAATCGTAGGGGTTGGAAGGGACCTCAAGAGATCATCGGGTCCAACCCCCCAAAAAATACATAGACCTTCTGCTTCCCTTTGAGTTTACTCATTAGCTCAAAAAAAAAAAAGAAAATGAAGCTCTTTTTTTTTTTTTTCTAAATATGAATTGCGGTAGAAATATGGAAATATTTCAGTCAAACTTAAAATATGGCTAAGGTGCCTTTTATTTTTTAGTAAAGATAAATATGGAGTGCTGACAATACAAATAGAGTATGACTGCTTTCTTTGAAACAAAAAAATATGTATCCCACTGAAACACCTGAAACCTGGCACATGAATTCCATTGTAGTATATGGATTTCTTCTGATTGTTTTTATCCACAGAGTGTTAGATTTTTGTTTACTGCATAGATAAA
Source organism: Hypotaenidia okinawae (assembly GCA_027925045.1). NCBI lineage: Eukaryota > Metazoa > Chordata > Aves > Gruiformes > Rallidae > Hypotaenidia > Hypotaenidia okinawae. The sequence continues at coordinate 47,556,843 of BSDF01000002.1, read as the reverse complement.
AAGAAAAAAGAAAAAAGAAAAAAAGAGATAATTTTCAGAGAGGGAGCTTTTCCTTTCTTTTAGTATCTTCCAGGGGAAAATATCTGCTTTGTTCTCCATCCACTTGCCATCCTCCTTCCTCCTACAATTTGCTGCTTTCATCCCTGCTTGCAAAAGGTTCTCAGCCATTTTTGAAGAGCCAACCTCCTGAGCAGCCTCTGCTCATCAGTTTCCTATGGATTCAGGTGTTTGACTTTTTCCCTTCTCTTCCAAAGTTCTGGAAAAAAACAGCCCATAGCTGTGCAATACAAACTTCCATCAAATCCTAGCTTTGCCTCATCGGTTCTGAAACAACAGTAATTTAATTTGGAGGCAATCCAGACTGCACTGTATTTTGTGCTGTGTTCTGTGCAAGAAGCTTCTGATCAGTCAATGCCAGATTTTATTCATCTATTTCTATTACGTGTCAATAAACCAACCAAACAAAACCCTCTTAAGCACTGTGCAAATTATGCTGTCTGAGATGGTTAATATTACACAAGGCAGGAGTTGTTAATGGCAGGGCACACTGGCATTGGTAGGCAGCATTTGTCAAAGGGAAAGTGGACTGTGTGGCAAGGAGAGGGGTTTGGTAAAGGAAAAATAAGAGAAGTTTTAAGCCCCAGTTTACATTTTGTATATCATCCCAGATAAGCAACAACTCTGAGACGTTGGCAGCTGATCTTTGTTTGGTAACATTAATAAAAGAGGATGGTGAAAACAGCTGCATTTCTAGTGGATATTTTCTATCTCCTAATGTGTATGAATTAGCTATATTAATTAACTTTGACATTAATTGCCAGACACAGCATTATGATCAGAGAAATTAGTCTTTTCGAAGAGCCTCATTCCCTGGTTTCACGTTGGGGAGAGCTCTGGGCTCAGGTGATGCACTGTCAGGCCACCCCTCGGGGACCCATAACAACTGTCCTGCCCTCAGCCAGATGCAGTCACAGGGTGACAGGTTTGCAGATGCTGATAAGCAGGTCTTTAGCCTGTTGGCAAGCTCCATCAACACTGAAGATACAATACAGAAAGCATGCACACCATCCAACTTGTCTTGATTTCAAAGCAAGTACCAGTTGCTCGGTGCATCCAGCAAAATTGCTGGTATTTGCGAGAGTCGTGCAGGGATTTTCCTGGAAGGGATGGATCAGCAAATGTTTTGGCTTCTTATTCATATTCAGTAAAAAGGGAGGTCCTAAATATTGGTGGTTTTGATTTATAATGTATCACATTTCAAGGTGTTTGGCTAAACCTTGGTCACACTCTGAAATGACCTGAATCCCGTGTGTTGGGATGGCAAGAAGACAACACTTGGAAAGAAGATAGATGTATTCAAGCAGCGAAATTTGGAGTAATGATTCACCCAACCTTGTGGCAGCAGTGTAAGGAGTCAGGCTGGTAGATGCTGAGCCTGGACTGATAGGAGCAGGACTCCTTTGCCTCGAAACAACCAACCTGAGTGTGACTTTGGATTCCTTCACTAGGGGAGTCATGCCATGCCTTGAATCTGCAGGAGAGACAACAAACTTTGTCTCTTTGTGTGTACGTGCACCCATGCAGCACTAAATAAATGTTGTGATTGCTCAATTCCAACTTTGCATCTGCATCCTCTTTCATTGGTGTGCCTGAGTCAACTATTTTTTCGGCATTAGAGGCAAGCTTCTCAGCTCAAAAGCAGGGATTTTTCTTAGACCATTTAAGAGTTTACAGTGCTCCCATCTGTCCTATAACTTCCCTGCTGCACATGGAAAATGGAAGTTTCCCATCTATTTGTCTGGTTCTGTTTCGAATGCTAAATTCAACCTTGTTATTAACCACCCTCTAGCAATTCACAGTCCCACAACACATCAACCAAGATGATCCTAATGGCTTTACAGGCCCGTGGCCATGTTCGGAGACTTTGAAGTTAATCATTTTGCTTGAATAAGGACTTCAGAAATGTTAAAGCATTTGGTTAAGAAATGTAGACACAGAAACAAAAAATACAATGTCCCTGCCTACCCCTTCTTCTCTTGAAGACAAAGTAGAAGTATTTGCCTCATTCTTTTCTCTTCCTATGCAAATGTCTGTGGTTTCATGAGGTTTACATTATTAAAAATTATCCTCCAAGGCAAAAGTTTTAGAGTCAACTGAATGTGGCTCATTTTCAAGTCAATGAGTTCTATTTGAACAGTCAAGTCATACAAGGTAAGATAGTAGAATAAGAAAGCAATAATCTAGTAATAACAAAGTGGGAAGAAGTATGAGTACTTATTAAACCTCTCTCCCTCAGGACTGCACAATTATGTCCGAGTTTTTAAATATGCTGAACTTCAACTTGAGTCGTGTGCAAGTAATGGAGGCAAAATTTTAACAGATTCACACAGTTAACAATTTCATTAATTTTGTACTTGTTTGGGGTATGTATTCTTTTTCATAAGCTGCCATTCAAAAGTAAAATTAATTAAGGAAGAAGTAAATGCAGCATTGTATTCTGTCAAAAAGGATGTACATGTGTTAGTGCTGTTCAGTTTTCAATTTGTTTTGTCTTAAAGGAGGACCATGAGTAGTTTTTTCCCACTGCAGTTAATGCTGGAAGGATTGAAGGAAACAATGAAGAAATGAATAGAAAACAAAGGACATTTGTAAAAGATCAACTAATATAATCTGTCTGTGGAATTTCAGTACTCATGTAACACATGTTTGTATTCAAAAGTTTAAATGTCCCCTTCTCTTTCTGAATTTATTTTAGGAGACACTGACCACATTTTAGCTTTGATGTAATCATTCTCAACCTAGCCAACCACCAGCTTCCGTTGTTTAGTATGTCCATGTCAGACAGCTGAATCTTTGGAGTTCACCCACTACTTCTCCAGTAAGAAATCTCTAACCCCCTTCTTCCTCTACCCCTCCAAGCTCCAGTTGGTCTCCTCAGCCTCATCGCAGACTAAGATTAGACTTTCGCCAACTAATAATCAACTTCTTCCAACCAGTGATCTTATTTATTCGGTGCTTTTTGATTTATAATGCCATTCAGTGTGGCACCTGCCTCATCTCAGCCCCATTCAACCTTCACCGATGTCTTGCTAGGCACTTGTTTATTCATCTCCTCCAAGAAATTCTTTACCCAATGGAAAGTTGCAATTCTCCACTCCTGAGAGGAAGGAGTGAAGGAACCCGTTTTTCTTTGTCAGCTGCATGCACATACATATATGCACATACATATATTTTCATTACTCACTAGAGGCTTTTCACAAAATCTTTCTCATGAAAGCTTCTCTGTCTGGCTCTCAAGAAAAATCTGTGTTCTCACATTACCCATATTAAAGTCAGCTCTGACCTATCGCTATTAACACAAACTAGAATTGATTCTCTTAATTCTTCTGGATTTTTATTTCCTATCTCTCCTAGCCATGGCAAGAAAGAGTGTATGTGGAACAGAATACACCAAGGCAAGAGAAAATTTAGTCCAAAGAGACAAGCTTGGTCAAATGTCTTTCTGGACAGCACCACAAATTATAAAAAACCAAATAAATTAAAAATTAAAGCCAGAGTCATGCTTTGCATAATGCTTACCTACCAGTGTTTTTCTACTTCCATTGCTGCTACTGGCTCTCTCATGCCTTTGTACTCTTTATATATGCACTAGGTATAATATATATGTGGAACATATACTTATGGAAGTGTATATTTCTAGCTCCTGAAAAGCATTTTGCCCTGTGTGGTGCTTTAACCTGGCAGGCAGGTAAAACAACCACACAGCCATTCACTCACTTCCATCCACCAGTGAGGTAGTGGAGAGAAACAAAAAGAAAAAGGTAAAACTTGTGCATTGAGATAAAAACAATTTAATAGAACAGAAAAGGAAGAGAATTGTGATACTACTGCTACTAATAATGATAAAATAATACACAAAAGAAGTGATATAGAGCACAATTTCTTACCACCCAAAGATGATGTTCAGCTAGTTCCCAATCTGTACCACCTCTTGGCCAGTTCCACAAGTTATATACTGAGTATGACATCATTTGGTTTGGGTCAGCTCTCCTGGCTGTGTCCCCTCCCAGCTTCTTGGGTTCCCCCTCCTTCTGGTTGGCAGAGATGGTATGAGAGGCTGAAAAGTCCTTGACTGCTTGGCAACAAGTAAAATATTAGTGTGTTATCAAGAAGATTCCCATCCTAAATCCAAACCACAGTGCTGTATCAGCCACTAGGAAGAAAATTAACTCTACCCCAGCTGAAACCAGGACACTGTTTTACCCAAGGTAAGTTCAGAACAAATTCCCCTGCATCTGCCAGTAAGATTTGTGCTGACTTGAGCTTTGGTTCACTACAAGAAGGGCTTGGAGCACAGTTTTATGAACTCTAGAGTTGAGAAAGTTAAAAATCAAATTGGATTTTGAGGCTTGGTTTAATTTTGGTTAAAAAAATAATTTAAAAAATTCCTTCTTCTGCATGGATCCATTACTAAAGAGGGAGAATACAACAGGGACAGAGACACCTTCTTGCTGTATTGTAAGTTTGCTTCTGCTCTGGATGGTTGCCCAAAGATCTCTCATAAGTCACTATGGTTAATTGTGCTATACAGCACAGGCTAGAAAGACCATGCTGTTAATAATAGGGGTATCCCTCCAAACCCTCTAACCCCTTGAGCAGCATGCTCAGCATCTTCACTGGCTTTACAAGACCTTTGGTGTGGGTACTGTCCAGCTGATACCAATATGAGTCTTGCTGTTGACTCCAAAGCTGAGGAACTTTATTTCAGACACAAGCCAGAATTCTGCTTTCTAGATTCATTATTTTTTTTTGATAGCTTCAACAATGGTTCTACCTGCTCTTTGCCTGTTGCTTTCTTTCTATCCTATTCTGCAGAATGACAAAAAATAATGACCTGGTTATAAATAAGTAATGCTCCTGAATAAAAGGGGAAATTAAATGAAAACTGAGAGATCTTTGGCATTAGATCAAAACCTGCTAGGGATAGTTTCCTTTGGAGTGTAATTGTAATTGGCAAAGTTTGTGGCTTAAGGGCAGGGGAAATAATAGGAATATAAATCAGGGAGGGAAAGAGCCCACTTTAAAGTTTGCATCTCATTTGGAAGTTATATCTGTTTCCATGATGCTGACAGCCTTAGTTAGTAACTTTATAGCAGCCATACAAATAGTATTTTGTCCATAACGCGAAAAAACTAAAGAGAACTGAGCAACAAAGGCTTAAGGAAACATTAAAAATAGCATGGAACTGCACCAGTCAGTCATGAATGAGACAGTGCTAAGTGTTGTACAGAAAGCATAAGAAATAATTCCTGCAGAAGATGCAAGTTCCCGAAAGCCTTGTAAGGGATCAGACCTTTTTGTCTGGAAGGACACGATGGCCTTGCAACATACCTGTGTGTTTGGTACTGCCTTTGAAGCAGACAGCTTCTATTTGCAGAAATTAGTTTTCCTTGCATTTTGCTTAAAAGAAAATGTTATTTTCCAGACTTTTGTGTAAACCAGCAAGTGTTTGTGAAATATTAAAGACTTGAATCTTTGCGTATAGGTAGTTTTGGTGAAAAAAGAAGCTAGCTAAGGAAGCATACCTGGAGAATGCTCTAGCAAACGATTCTTACCCATTCTCATCAGACACCATGATTACAAAAGTAAATAGATAGTAAACAGGTCCTAGTAAGTTTCCTGGTCTTACCACCACTCTTGAGAAACTGGGATGATTTAAGGAGATGACCTGGGAGGGATTTCCTGTTCTTCTGCTGGAAGAAAGATTCTCTTTCTTCCTACTTAAAAAGCTGCCCAAGTTCACTAAAATATAAATGACTACACTTGTATTTTTCTGCACATTACTCTCATTTGAATGGATAAAGTGAAGGAAGACACAGCTGAAAAACAGACCTAAGTTAGTTCAAAGCCTGGGCAGATTTACAAACATTGATATAAATGAGGGTTTATTTTAAAGCTATATATCTACAGTAAGAGGTCATGGGGGAGTCCAGAGGTTCAGAGTTTCAATGTAAGGTTCTGCCTGATTCAATGTACACTATACACCTCTGGAAATAACCTGATGCTGATAAAGAGAGGCAATCTGTATGCATTTTTTTTACAGAAAAATACAGGTGAGTTTACCACTTGCTTTCCTAGCCAGAAGCAGTTCAGTTCTCTCCCTCTCTCATTTTAACTTTGTCACCCTCTATATCCTACTGTGTTATGTTGCTTTAAAAACTGTTCCTCAGAAATCATCTGCCAGGATTTAAATGTTTCTATTACTTGCATGCCTCTGAGAATGCTGCCTATTTGTCTTGTCTTTGAAAGATCTGGGGTGAAGTATTAGTAATACTAAATAGAAATGGGAATGAGTTATCTCACAAGAGGAATGGATTTTTTTGGAAGGGAAAATATTTTCAAGGAATTTTGTATTCAGAGAGAAGATAGTTATACAAGTCCTTGATGGCATTAATATTTTAGAATTTATTTTATTTTTTATTTTATTCAAATTTATTAACTTTTAATAAAATGAAAGCAGTAGTAGTGGATTTCAATGCATAGAGTTACATAATCCTACTTCAAAATATTATAAACCTTTATAAAACTAAAATGACCTCCAACTGCATCCAAAAAACCAAAAATCAGATAAAAAGATGTTTCTATAGCTCAAATCCCTAATTTTTATCCACTTTGCTAAAAATAAAGGTGACAATTGGGTGACATTTATTCACATTGCAAGTACCTGACTGCATACGTTGCTCTGGTATAGAATAGAAATGCATGATCCTGACTGAAGGCCAGATGCTGCAATGAACATCTGATTACAGGAATATTTCCATAAGTCTGCTGGAGCATGGTTATAAATAGGTTTTGCTCAGCATAAGTCAAGCATGTAGTTTTTGCCCCATCAGGCAAAAAAGAAGTATTGTTTCACTTTACGTTCTCCATCTTTGTTTCAATAACTCACTTTTTAATCCAATACAGGCAGCAAGCAATTCATGGCATTTTTTTCTTCTCTTATTCCTCTCAGTCATAATAATAGAGAGGGCTGTGATTTGTTGTTTCTTTGGATCATTACTGAAACACATTTATTCACTGCTGTCTCAAGGTTGATGAACAGGTGTATTCTTAAATCTTCATTTAGTCTTCAGTGGATCATTTGGATGTTTCTGAGCTCAGTGTCTCACATCCACTCCTTCATGTCATTCAAATTTCCCCTGTGCTGACAGGATTGTCGTGCCACATTAATTACTGCATATGACTCTGCTCTGCTAGCAAGTCATGAGTTGAGGAAAATATGATGCATAAAAGAAGTATTGTTGTAGGTCTGATAAAGCAAGGTCTGTAGGGCAGGCACATCCTTTTACTAGATCAAATGATAGAGTTAGGAAAAATGGATAAGTTTCCAGGCACAAACATGGGAAGCCTAATAGCTTGACCCAACCATATTAGCTGGTTTAATACCATTCTTCAAAAGCTTTGTCTCTCTCTCACGCACACACACACACAGATACACACAGAGTACTTCTTTCTGCCTCGCACTTCATTTCAAATGATGATTTATTGGTATTTTCAGGTTTTATCTAGGAAATAGAGGGGAAATATTTAAGAAAAACTATGAAGAGTTAACACTGAATTTCCCTGAAACTGCACAATGTATTTAGTTAGTTACAGAGGTTGTTATAGAATATGTATTGGTGCACACAACCATCTGCAAATTTTTTGTGAGATGACCGTGCTCAAGGTTCAAATCTATAGACCTTTGGGCTCCATAAATTGGAATCATGACAGATTTTGAGCTGCTCTGTGCTGATTTACATTCTAGCAGATTATTCTATTGCTGAGATATTTACTGCATGACTCTGTTGACATGGTGTGACAGCTGGGGACAAATAAATGGGAAGTACTGGCAATGTTTAGAAACTAGCCTGGGAAAAGAAAAGACTTGTGAAGCGAGGACAAAATCCAAGGTTGTTTCTGGAGGAGTGATAGATGCAAGAAACCAAGACTGGAAACAAGCACTTGCTAAAGTATTGGAGATAACTAGGCGGGCAGGAGACAGACATCTAATTCAGTTATGATAGGAATACATGGCCTATTTCAAAACCTCTAACTATAAAAGTGCTGTGCTTACAGCTAGGAAAAGCCAGTAGGAAGACTGGGAGGAAAACTGCCTGGTTATTGTACTCAGAATGCTTTTCACAGTTTTGAAGAGAAGATGCAGAGGTATCTGAACTTTGTTCTGTAGACAAATTATGAGGTTGAACTTGGAATAATGAAAAAATGCAAAAAAACCAACCACCCCAGAGAGACATACAGCTTTGCAAAGGTACAATTAGTTGCTGCTTACCACACAACTATAGTACTTGGGAACACATGATAAAAATGAGTGCTACAGATGTTCTCTGCAGACTTTTCCCCACATTTTGTTCCTCTGACTAGGATCTGGTTCCCCATGTATAAAACACATCCCTAAGCCCCCACTCAGCTGTCCACTAGCTATTATTCTGTCCTTACTACAAATTCACCTTGATGAATTGTTTCAAAACCCTTCAGGCCTGAATGTATCTCTGGATGCTATATAAGGAGTAAAAAAATGAAAAACATTTTTTACTAACTCTGAACTAAAAATAAACCCTGTTTCTGAGTCTGACTATACGAAATTCAAGAAATTTGGTTGTCATGTCCTTACCTTCACAGACATCAGAGAAATTGTTACCACTGCTTTAATAATGTTTTTTTTCTTGATGAAAGCAAGAAATTCTTGTGCAGGTAGGTGACAAGCCAGTGAAGATTTTTTTTTTTAATTTTTCATTCTGAGACAGAGTGTCGCCTATCTCTATCTTATGTTTGCCATGCAGATTAAAGCAGAGATCTCATCAAAGGAAGGAGACACTTACTGTGCCAAAGACTATGGTGAGCTGGACTACTGACATGGTGGTTCAAAAGTAGGTCCCAGGCTGATGGTACTATAGAACAAAGGGAGATATTCATAATGCTAATGGAAACAACAACAAACAACTTGGCTATTATGATCATAGGATCAGGCCAAATTATAAAATGGAAAAAGTAGTTCAAAGGTAACAGTTACTCTGGGCCCTGGGGAAATGAGTCTGGCTCAACTGCTGCCCATGCCAAAAGGAAAGGGCTCATCTGAGAAAATTAATGCTTTCTATAAGCAAGGTTGACATTGGCAGGGCTTATACCATCCCACAATAGCGCAGTGGACATAGCCAAGATTAAAAGACTTTGTAAAGCATGATTTATATGCTAAGATAATAGAAAATGCCCACCTTTCGAGCTCAGTTATTCATTAGAGTAAGACTTGGTGATTTTTTGAAGTCCAGAGAAGGAAGAAAGACTTGGACAGGTTTCATCAAACTACAAACTCCTTGCCTATGTCTCATGCTGTTGATGTTCCTGTCAGATCACTTCTGCAAGGCGGTGAGCACACCCTGAAAGGTGTTCCTTACCTCCTTCCCCAAGCATACTCAGGTGCTGACTTCCTCCTTTTGGCTCAGACTCTGCTACGTCATTTTCCATTACTAAGCTTGTCTGCTAACCCCATGTGTGGGCAACCTTTGCAAAGTTCTCCAATTGTTATTTCCACACAGCTGCTTCCTTTCTGTTTATTTCTAATATACAAGCAGATATGACATAGTTTCTATATTCTGGGTGTTTATTGTTTTATTCATGAATTGTTGCTTCTGTTCTGACCATAAGGAACACAAAAGCTGTGTTTTTGTCCATTAGCATTATTGCATGTGCCTCTCAGGCCATTCATTCTGAGTTATCTGTTGCCCCTCTTTGGTTGCCCTGTATAATGCTTATTGCAGGTAAGAAACAACAAAATTGTTCTTACATGTTATGTCTGCTGCCACACAGCAATCCACTCTAAGGAGGGACAACTGCTCCCTCTTTCTCCATATTTCTCTCCTATGGCAGACCTATGGTCTTGGTTTTCACAAGCTCAGGAGGATCAGGCAAGCACTGTACTTGACACTGGGAGCTCAAGCCCAAAGCCACAGGACCTGCAGCAGATGCTGCACCAAATCGGTATCTATGCAGTTCCTCACCACCATGGTGATGGGCATGACTGTCACCCAGGTCACAGAATCACACAGAATCACAGAATCACAGGGGTTGGAAGGGGCCTTGAGAGATCATCGGGTCCAACCCCCTGCCAAAGCAGCTCCCTAGGACGTTTCACTCAGATAGGCGTCCAGACGGGTCTTGAATATCTCCAGAGAAGGAGACTCCACCACCCCCCTGGGCAGCCTGTCCCAGGGCTCTGTCACCCTCACTGGGAAAAAGCTTCCGCATGTTTGTGCATGATGAAAAAAACTTGATCCCTTTGGTCTCTGCAGATCACTGAAAATCCTAATGGTTTTGATGAGATCACTTCCAGTGTATGGAGGCCAGAGTAAGTGATCTGTGCCCAATCTCTGCCACCATATTGTCATGAAGGTGACGGCTGTGTATTGATAAACAAGAAATGCTGAGTACTACATGGCCTAAAAAGTTCAGGAATCCCTGTCCCAGAACCAGTCCAACCTGGATAATTGTACTCTAAGGACTTAAATGCCCAACAAATTTTAAATGGTTTTGTGGGGTTTTTTTTCTACTTCATCCTCTAAGCCTCTGTTTCTTTGCTACTTTTTCTTTTATGAAACCCCTCATATTTATGCAGGACACAAATCCGGAGTCATTAAACACACATGTTGCTCTGTGTGTATACCTCTTTGATGTGCTTTGAGGTGAAAGGCAGTATATTAATGTGAGATTACTATCTGTTCTTCAATAAGAAATCAAAGGGGAAAGAGATCAAGAGGTAGTGATTTCATATAAAGCCACAATGAGAGGTCTCTGTCTTTATGTTTTGTCTACCAAGTTATTTATAACCTGTTTTTATCACTGCCCTTTCCACAGTATAACCAGGTTTCACATTGTAGGTTATTACAGTGATTATTCAGTATTGGTCAAATTTTAAGGTTCTAATTAATTCCTAGTACAAGTGAAATGATTAAAGTCAGTCACAGCTTTATCTACAAATGGAGTAAAACCAGACTGTTTTCTCAGCACCTGGCCTACTGCATTATTTCACAGTTCTATTGTCATTTTTATCTTCACTTCTTTTCTCCAACATACAGCATTTCCACTGGCTTTGCATGAGAATGAGACTAACAGGGATGTGTCATCCCTTGGAGAAGCTTTGCCAGGACCAGCTAAGAGATAACACAGACCAGCACTGCCTTTTGGTACCACACACTGCTCTTTTTTCCAACAGACCTAATTATGAAGTACTCTTAAATTCCTTCTTGTTTATATCACATAGATTTCCAGAGAAGGCTGCCTAAGTGAGGGTGAAAAATGAGAACTGATTTCAGGTTCTGATCCCACTTTCAGCAACCACCAATATTTAAGGACTAAACTGAGAGATATCATCAATAGCAAAATGCACTGAAGTGAGATGGCACAATTTCCCATGCTTTAAATTCAGTATTTCAGTAGCAACAGACAAGCTTCTCCCTACATTAAATATCAAGTATCAGTTTGCATTGCAGATTTATTGAAAGCGATGATGGGAAGCAAAAACGTGAAAAAAAAAGGAAAGCAGCTAGTGGGAACTGCTTGGTTTCTGGGAATCTACCAACAGGGTATGCAATACCTAAATTTCTGAATTGAAATTTGAGAGCAATAAAGGGAGTTTGACCTTCTTGTGGTTTAACCCCAACTGGCAACCATCACATAGCTGTTCACCTACTCTCCCCCCCGCAATGAGATTGGGGAGAGAATCAGAAGAGTAGCAGTGAGAAAACTCATGGGTTGAGTCAAAGACACTTTAACAGGTAAAGCAAAAATCTCACACACAAGCAAAGCAGAACTAGGAATTCATTCCCCACTTCCCATGGGCAGGCAGCTGTTCAGCCATCCCCAGGAAAGCAGGGCTCCAACAAATGTAACAGTAACTTGGGAAGAAAAACGCCATTATTCTGAAAGTCCCCTCCATCCTTCTTCTTCCCCCAACTTTATCTGCTGAGCATGACATCATATGGTATGAAATATCCCTTTGGTCAGTTGGGGTCAGCTGTCCCAGCTATGTCCCTTCCCAACTCCTTGTGCACCCCCAGCCTACTCACTGGTAGGGTGGTGTGAGAAACAGAAAAGGCCTTGGCTCTGTGTGAGCACTGCTCAGCAGTAATGAAAACATCTCTGTGTTATCAACACTCTTTCCACCCAAACCCAAAACACAGCCCCATGGCAGCTACTGTGAAGAAAATTAACTCTATCCCAGCCAAACACAGAACAGATCTCAACTAAAATACTGGATCCAAACTCTGAAACTAAATTTGATGTTTTTCCTCTGTATCTATCCTTGCCTTTTATCTACAAAGTGTGCTGTTCCAGATTACATGATTACAGTGTCGTCATATTTCTTTGACTCACTCACAAGGAGAGTTGGATGTGAAACCAGACTCAGATTTTTCAATTCAGCTTATGTCACAGTGCATGACTGGTATAAAATTTCATTTCATTTACCTCTATATTTTAAATATCTGAACAGACTAAGTCCCACATACATTACAATTAAAGTAAGAAAGATAAGTATATAAAATCTCAGAATTTCATTACACAGAAATATTTTGAAAAATAAATTTTCCATCTGCAGACTAGCAGAGAGAAAAAAATCATTTTTACTTCTTTTTCAGTAAATGCCAAGTGTTTCATGTACCTTCTATAAGCTGCCAACTTTCTCTTAGTCTACATACTAAGTGAAATATGATTTAAAACTCAAAATTATACCACAGGGCAGAAATCATATCTGTAAACCAGGACAGACATCCTTCTGATGAAGTGATAACCAAGTATACTTCTTTTACCTCATGGTCATTCAGACACTAATAAAAAATGCAATTACCTCCACTACTGTACCCAGTAAAAATGATAATATCTGAGCAGTCAGCAGTTAATTCTGAGCACTGCCATGTGCTGTTTTTAGCAGATGATTATGTATCATTCATTTCTTAATCTTCGTTGTATCATTGTGCAGACATCACCAGCATTTTACTGAAGACACAAGTTTATTTTGGATCTCCCCTAAGGATTAGTTTAATTTATGGAGGAAGGAGCAGAATCTGTGCTGAAAAATTGTCACCCATTAATACAATGGATTGAAAATGTGACTCTAACCATATGGTTTCATATTTTGATTAAAGGAGATAGATAGACAAGGAGAAAAAAACCCCTTTGTATATTGCTTAGAGAAGAAAGAACATGTGATTGACAATGTGATAAGAAGCAGAGGGAAAAGGGGAAGGGTTAATTACTCTGGAGTGCTGTAGTCATAAGTATCCTCCCCATACTGAACCACTTGAACATCTTTGCAACACTACATATGGCAAAGTAGAGAAAATAGTTTTGCATGGTCATTGCATTGTTAAGAAACCTTTCTGAGGAGTAAAATCTTTCTATCTAGATGCAGCAGTAAGTATAAGGACAATCCTCAGGTCTTGTAAGCCAAGCAACTGCAGTATTTTTCACATTCTTAAAAGTACCATGTAATTAAAATTTATTGCCTCAGTAAAGGAAGGCCCTTTAATGAATACTTTTGTATAGCTGGTCAGGAAACCAGAATGCATGAAAAAATTGGAGATTTCAGTCTTTGGCTGTTCTCTGTAAAGAGGTGTTGATATTTTCTCAGGAAAAATACGAGGCATGCTGAACACAGATTATTTAAATCAAGGCAAACAACACCTTATGTGAGAGACAGTCCCACTGTCCTGCCCCTTCTGAGTTGAAGAGCAACTTGAGTTTCCCGTATTCTAAACAAGAGAGAAATCTAGCCATCGGTCACAACGGTTCATTACTGTGGTGCCAAGAGCAGTGGAGTTCTTGCACAAAGCACAGTAACTGAATCTGGAGAGTCTGACAGACTCCTGTCCTGGAAAAGCAGCCACATCAGTGTAAGGCACTCATAGGATATGTCAGTGCTTGCTTGAGTCCATGCTCTGTATTCAATGTACTGATGATTTAACCAGACCTGTTCATATCCCAAATGAGTGCCTTGGTTAGTGGCTAGTAGCTGCTGTGGGATCTTCTTTTCACGTGCCCTGGTGCAGAAGCCCATATCCTGGATCTAAAAAACCTCCAGGTGTTTTTTCATCCAAATTGGCACATTTCTATTTTACCATTTCTTTCTCAAAAAGTCAGAATTTAAATACCCCAAAAATGAAAAAAAAAACCACCAACCCAACACTTTTTTACTAACTTCAGTGATTTATAAACTATAGGGAAGTGAGGAATTTTTTCAGCCCCCCATTTTAAGATGCAAGGTTGATAGAGATCTAGTTTTTAGACAGCTGTGGCATTTTTAAGAAGCAAGAAAATCATGACCTGCCACTTTAGAGTCCTGTTTATCTTCAGCCTTACCAAAATGAGCCTTTTCCCTAGAAGGAAGAATGGATAGTTTAAAATTTGAAGACATACTAGTGACATAATGATCTTTCCCTTAACAAGCACTTTGAAATAGTAGCACAAATGTAAAGGAGATGCATTAAGGAGGAATAGTAGGTTTGGCACCCTAAGGCAAGCAGCAAATGTATTTCTTACAGCACTAAAATCTGCTGTGCAGATTGATCCAGTAATTCTTGCAACCTTCAAAGGTGCTGGTGTACCATTAGCAAACACCACCCTCATTTTAAGAGGCTGCTTACATACATCTAATAGGTATCAGAAGGTTCCTGTTTGTCAGAAACATAAATTTTGAAAAACATGAATGAGAGCATAACAGAAAGGGAAGAGATCTATGAGCTTCTGCAGTACATTTTCCTACTGAGGGTTTATTTTTTTATTCTAATTTATCTGAAATGTTCAGGTGTGTTCTAATTTTAGCATTTTGAGAAACAACTTTTTGAAGACTGTTTGAAGAAATTGACTTGTTTTTACAACAGTGAGCTATATGGAAAGAATTTTCCCTTAGAGAGCAAGGAGTCTAAAACATCACCAATCTGTTCCTGTGTTTGGAAATCATTTACCTACCACCTGGGAACATTACAAACTGACATATGGTACTGTCATTGTCTGCCTCCTGGCAGCTAGCGGAGGATATCTTACATGAGAAGAAACTTCAGCTTAGTTAGCACTGAAGAACTACTAGAAAGAAGAGAACCATATTTTTTCCCAAGCAGAAATTGCACTCGTAAATAATTCTTAAAATATTGGAGCAATAATTAGAGACCAGGAGGGATCACACTTGCCACACTACTATTTTTAAAGTTAGGGACTTAAATAAGAATGAAAAGAGAAGAACAATTTAACACAATAAATAATTCAGCAGTGGAACTCACGACCACAGGAGAACACATTTATGAAGAGATTAAAAAAAATTACTAGATAAATTCATGTAAGACAAATCCTTAAATGGCTATCAAACATTATTACAGATGCAAACTCCAACCCAAGAGGTGCCCCTGATGTGTTAAACTGACAGAAGTTGGGAGGATGCACTGATAGAAGTGTCACTATATGCTTCTCATTTTTTAACAGCCTCTCTAAAGCATCCGCTATTAGGCATCGCCAAAGATACTGGGGAAGGTCACCTTCTTGCAAGTGAATCACCAGTCATCCTGTGAGCTGTAAGTCTAAAGGAATACAAGCCATGTATCTTTATTTATGCATTTAGTTATGTGTCTGAATCCAAGTGCAAATGGTTTCTTTTAAAATCTGATACATAAACTAGTTGTGTAAAGAATGTATATATAGCACCATATATGTGACAGTTATGATACAATTTTATACAGGCTCCAAATGTTATTTCGAGACCTTTTAACATCCTGCAGTCTGCCTTTTATGTTAATCAGCTACATCTGCTCTGATTATAATAAAGAAAACTTAAAAGGAGAAGAAAATTTCCAATCTACAGCAGAATATATTTGCTAAGCAGTAAATATAAGCAAGAGTTCAGATAATATCCTCTGTGTCATCATCTGCAAGCCTATGTTAGTCACACATAACCTGGTTTTTGTTATTAAATGGATGGAATGAGGTAAGTAACTTGCATACACCCAGAAAAGGAATGACACCAACAACACAGGATTGAAGTCCATGTGCATACCAAAGGTTGCAGTCTGTAACCTTGCAGCCAGTCTTTATAAATTATAAATTTACTAACATTTCAAATGAAAATGCCTTATTGATTCTGAAATACTGGATATAAGATGAATCTGGTGATTATGTTCCTGCAATCGATATGATTTTGTAGGTTAACCGCCCTAAGCCACGGGGCAAAAAACCCACTAGAACCGAGCCAAGCAAACATTTCTGATGGGAAAGCAGCTGAACATCATCTTCTCTTCTGCATTGCAACCCTAAATGTCTTTAGAGATCAGAAGTCTGCAAAGGATGCAGAAAAAGCTGTCATAAGCGATCTGCAAGATTTTTCACCTGTCCTTGGGCTCTCAGATTTTATAAGGACTAATGAAAGCACCATTCTTTTGTGTTTTAGGGAAATTTTATATGCAGTTTGCTTAAACAAACCTCTTGGCAGTTATTTTTATCTGTTGCTTCACAGCAGCACTAAGATGGAGGCAGGAAAGACAACTCCCTCCTTGATATATAACCCTCCATCACAGTTAAACACTAGATAGTACCATCTCAACCATATAACTCTTGCTTTCACAATGACATCTCTAACTTAGCTGGTAGCTTCATGTGCTCTACTGCCCGGTGGAGATAGCAATCAGCTTCTGAAAACTGTACATCCCCATAATATGGTGCTGGGCTGTGTGTAAGCCAATGCAGGTCTACAACAGGGGTGTTCAAGCCTGCATGAGTGGTCTCTGCAGCCCACATATGCCCTGCTCTGTTAAGGGCTTCTCACAAACATGCCTCCATTCTGAACAGTGATGGCAAAACATCTCCACTGCCAGTGGATTCTGACTGGAAACCTCTCCATAAGATAAAGCATAGAAAAACAGGGTTACAGGGCCAAGTCCCTTGTTGGTTTTAATCCAAATAGTTCCAGTAATGTCAGTGGATCAATGTCCATTTGCATTACCAGAAGATATGGTTTGCTTTGTGTGTGGAGAAGATACCAACTTATTTTCTTGTAAAAACACAGTGCTGCACATAAGATCCCGAACATGACCCAGTATAGATCCTGAACAAAGACTCAATTTTCTCCTGCTTGATCTCGCTATCCTGCAGTGCAAATACAGCCTTAGCCTGCTCTTTCATAACCATACAACACTGAGTTAGGCTAGGATTTAGACTGAGAGCTGATAACATTCCCAGGTTGCATGAGGAAAGAGATAGGAGTCAATCAGCTAATGAATTCTTCCATAATGGATGTAGCACATAGGGGAAAGTATGCAAGGGAGTAGAAAAATAATGTCATGATAATAATACACTCATACAGGATGCATCTTGTAAAAAAAGAACTAAACCACTCCAGCTACAATCCTGAGTGCAGTTTTCCTGAGGAAATCAAAAAGGGAAAACAATTAGTAAAAAGTTAATGGTTCAAAATTAAACATTGGGGGGGGGGGGGCAGTGGGGGAGAAAGCCAGCATTACTTATGAAAATTAAAATTGAAGCATAATTGAGAGTGTGCTATATCACTGACATTTAGAAAACCAGACTTTCCATTTGACTTTATATCAGCATCCCCAGAAAGCACTTTGAGGTATGCAAGAAGCCCTTTTCCTCTATATTTAACGAGTATACCTGGCCCTTTCTCATGTTTTTTTTTAAGCTTGATTTTCTGTGCAGACAATGATCCATAACACATAAGTGAGAAGACTCCAGGCTAGTAGATAAATGGAAACACTAGTTATTTTTCTAGGGTTAATAGCCTCCAACACATTCAAAAAGTCATCTTTCTGGACTGTAAATATGGACCATTTCATAAAGAGTGGTTGCAGAGTGATGGCAACAAGGAAAGCCTGGAGTGCAGTTGTCTTTTTTTGTTTGCAAAAGGATTAATCTTCCTACCATCACTCAGGAAAGAAGGCTTTAAAAGTGACACTGGGGGAAGGGGAAAACCAAAAACACCATGAAGGAGTGGGAAAAGAATGTCTCTTCTTGTTAAATAAGAACTCCTTAAAATTTGCCAACGGCAGACAACCACTTTATTGTCACATTTTATTTTCTCCTTTGGATCAAAGCACCAAATTTGCAATGGCAACTGCAAAAAGCAGCAGGTTTTACTGTGGTCTAATATTTAAATGTTGGAAATGGAAAAGCAGGTGCTGCCACTGTACACAATGAACAACAAATCCATCAACTATCTTTTACTTTACTAGATTCTTAGTGGAGGGCTTATAGCTGTCAGTAAGTCTCACACCAGGGATATGTCATTGATTTCAATTAAATTACTCCTTCACATTGGTGTAATTGAAAGGAGGCCTAGGGCCTATAGTTTCCTTCTTCCATCTTGTTAATATGCCTGAGTTTTACTTTGGTCTTTTGCAAAACAGTGGAGAATAAATGCATTAACATGTAAGACCGAAAGAGGGAGGTAATCAAAGGGGATACAGGAAAGAAAACCACTTTTATGCCCTTAAAATCCGATGTGTTAAATTGGGAGAGCAGTAAGATTTATTTCTGTCTGTCATATCATCCAAACCCATCGTATCTCTCTCAGAGTTTGAAATTAAATGCTAAAAAAGATTATTTACTTTCCACCCAGACTCATAAATAATGGACAAGGTCTAATTTCCGGTTCAGATTGCTGATGTTAAGATTAACAGCAGTTTACTTGCTTTGGTATGCAAATGGGGAAAAGCCAAAGGACTTTATAAACAGAGATGGTTCAATCTCTTCCCTCTTGCTGTTGTTGCTGCCACCATAGCTTTGGATGCAGCCCTGACACCTGACATGTTTTACTTACTTACCAGCTGAACATGTTTCATTGGAGATGAGATCAAATTTAACATCAGCTGTTACGGAGAAAGCAAGGAAGCAGGAATACTGGCACATGCACATCTGCTACAGAAGCCCAGTGCACACAGTTGCTCTCTCACCTTGGGTGTGCATGAATCATACTTATTCCTGCTTCTAAAACATGCAAGCAATTCAAAGGAGTTACATGAAATGAGCGGGTGGTCGTGTCAGAGCACTTTTGCTTAGCCTCACCTAGCAAGCCATCCATTGCCAGAGGCAAAATAAAATTGCCTGACTTCTTATTTCCTGCAGGAGGGGAAGGTTTCCTTAAACTCTTCTGTTATTCTTGGCACCAGAAAAGTGCAGCTTAGGACCATCAGTGCCAGGCTGTGACATGAGTGCAGGTTTCCATTTGATTTGTGCTGATTTACACAAGGATGAAAATTCAAATAGAGTCAAAGTTGCTGGAGGCTTTTCAAAGAGCTAATTACCAAAAAATCAGTCTTGATACAATGAAGATGTTCAATTTCATCTATTTTACTGCATTTTGAACAGAAAACTAAAGAAACAATGAAGACTAGAATGCCATCTGCTTTGTTGACAGGACAAAATGAAAGATCGTATTTGACTACATTTGGTGACAACCTGATTGACAGCCAATATCAAATACTAAAAAAACCCAACAGAAATGAATCCTTCTCCCCTTCCCCAAATTAGGAAGCAAGTTGTAACTCTGATTTACAAAAAGAAATACACATATATTACTCTCTGCAGGTTTATTTAGAAGCATGTATAATATAACATTATAAATTTGCAGAACCAGAACTTAATACTCAATGCCAATTGAAACCAACTCATTTTAGCTATTGTAAATGTTCAAAATCCGATATATGCATGTATGTTCCTACATATGTTCCTATGGAACATTTCCATCTTCAAGGTTGGAAAAGATATTTCTAAGATATCTTATCGGAAGACTAGAAATCTCTTCAGCTGGGGCTGAGTGGAGCTTGAAATGCTCCAGACCTTCACTTCAGATGTAGAAATAGCCTTAGCTTGCTCTAACAAGAGAGCAAATTCAACAAATAGAAATAAAATTTAAAAAGGAAGAAGGCAGGTAAAGTATATATGACCAGTACCTGTTTTCCACAGACGTGATCAAAAGATTTTCCAAGATTATGGCCCCACTTTACATTAAATATTTTGAGAGGGTATCATGGATCACTACTTTGTACATTGCAGGGGTTTCTAAATAACTATATTTCATTTCCTACTGAAAGGGAGAATAATTGTTTTCATTCGTTAAAAATAATGTATTCTTTACTTTGCTGCAGAGGTTTTCCTCTAAGTGAACTCATAACTCTCACCAGCACTGAAATTGATTCATTGGTCAGTAGTTGGGACATTTCTATATATTTGGAAATGATAATGAACTAAATAACATAGCAAGGAGGAATAAATTACTAGAGATTTGGGCATCCAACCTTTGTATAAAAGAAACATTCTGAAGTTAACAGGGATTATACAAATGTAGCTAACAAAATACCTTCTGCAGAGAAGAATGGAGAACATCCACCTATGGACTTTTGTGACATGCATTAGCTCTACAAACAGATTATCTCAAGAGTCCTTAGCATCTTTGTGTTCTCATTCTACCCTCCTCCCATTCACACAAATTTCATTATGCCTAAATTTAGGCATGGATCTGGACCCTTTCGTGAAAATCCTTGGTCTACACTAGAATCAAAATGCTTTAAAAATTGAGACCTCTTCCCGACAGGGCCATGTGTTTGCTGCTCTTTAGCACTGCTGGGTTCTATAACCATGAAATAGCAATACTGCAAAGTGAAAGGGTGAACCATCCTAACGACAACATTTTATAAAGTGGGCACTGAGCTGGACCCCACAGACAGGTGTGTGTCATCTGTCTAATTGGATCAGAGTATGAAACAGACCCAGAAGCTCACACTACTACTGAAGGAGTTGGTCACATCACAAAAAATATTCAAAGGAAACATCATAAATGCAACAATATTCAACAAGCGTGCTCCAGGGGAATGGCCTCTGTCTGCAGTAATGGAAAGATAAAATGGAGGTGGGTCTTTTAATGAAGGAAGGAACCTACATCAATAGAGGGACATAAACCTAACAAATGGTCACCATTTTCATTTGTGTGCTAGAGCTGATGCTGGAAGTGTCCTTACTGGACTTTTAAAAGAGGCAGAAAAATGCAGAGATGTTTTGCAGTAGCTGCCTTTAGGTTTCTTTAAGCTAATCTGTATTCATAGAATCACAGACTGGCTTGGGTTGGAAGGAACCTTAAAAATTATCTAGTTCTAACCCTCTGTTATGGATAGAGACACCTTTCAGCTTCCTTTCCAAGCATTTTTTTTAAGTCAGAATTAAGTTTATTTACTTATATTTTGATTTGTTGAGCTTCTGCCTCTACGTATATGTTCCCTTACGATGAACCTGCCCAGTGGTATTTGAACTGACTTCCTGTACTTCTTTCTCCAATCTAAAATCCTATTATAATGTTATTATGTCTTGTTATGGCCATAGAGAAGCCAGAAACTTGTGTTTCAGAAGCTATTAAGTCAGGAAACCTCGATGTCGCAGCTGGTAAAAGTAAATCACAGGTGGAATGGGAGCTGTCCTCATTTAAAGTTAAGTAGCTTCTCTAGTTCTCTCCTAACAATGTTTTTTCTGTGATAGGTCCCAGCCATATAGCTTTACCATAATTTAGAACTTCTGTATCTACGATGTCCGCTGAACAGGTAAGGGAGTACATAACAAAGGTGGATTGCTGTTACAGGACTTTTTATGTCCTCTGAGAGCACTACATTTAGAATAACAGAGTGAATGGACCCAGAATGTCTCTTATAGAAACATTTTACTTGTTGAAAAACTGACATTACATTGCTTCTGATTACTACTCTCTAGGCTATTTTTCACATCGCCCTAATGTAGACTGCTCTGTGTATGTGTCTTGCAGGGAGGGGTGGGAAGCATTTGCTCCCATTACTTATATAGCATTATTGCAAACCTGCCATATTTGAAATTTGTATACATGATAGAAAACTATACCAACTGTAATGTGCATTTTAATATGGAAATTCTCTGTACCATGATGCCATCATTCAGCCAAAGGACACTGTCAGTTTGCTTGTTTTACTGAGGAAAAAGTTGAATCCAACACAAAATGGATTTATTAAGGCTAGGAAATAATATTTTGAAATCCTAGAGTGGCTGTTACTCACACATCCCTCCAGATTTACAATACAATCTTTTTTTTTTCAAAATGCAACATTACTAGGTTTCAATCTTTTATATTTAAGTTCTGTAATTATAATCAGATGAATATTTTATCCTCTACCGTATGATCACCCTAGGCTGTTTAATTTTAGACTACGAGCCATATTTTAACTAATACATTAAAATGTAAGATATCATCCAAAATTACTTGGGTTTTAAAGTACATTGATATACGGGGTGTGAACCTTACAAAGCACTTTCACAGTGCTTCCATTTACTGTGAAATCCCTGTTCTCTCCAAGCTTAGCACATTGTAAAGACATGACAAACTGTATCAGCACTACATTATCACAGAGGAACCTGCAGAACTAAAAAGGTTTAATCACTCAGGAAGTACGTGCCTATGTGCCAATGCTGGCTATTCTTGCTTTGTTTCTTCTGATGTTCCTAAAACCCATGTCTCACTTTGGCAACCTGCACTACCCAAGGCAAGAAAGATAATGTCATGGAGCTGGTGCTCTTGCATCAAGACATTTAGATGCTCCAGAACACCTCCCACTGCTCGGTTTTCTTCTACTCATCAGCTCATTTACTTCCCCCGCTGTTACTTTTCCCATCTCTTTTTCCATTACAGAGGATGCCAGAAAGACTTGAGCCTCTTTGCTTATGCAAGCTACAGCTCTGAATGCTTTCATCCCTTGTCATGGCACACAGGGTCAAGCTCAATGAATGGGAACATTGGTTTGCCAGGTTTTAGGACATCAGGTAAGGTGGCAGTGTGCGTGTTGTGTTCCTGATAGGAATAACTGACACACACCTCTGCAGCTGATTGCATTGACAGAAGACTCAATACCTTCATGTCAAGTGTCATAAAACACTAACTTGAGCACTTCTGCAGAGCACTTTTTTATTGGTTTTGGCTAGTCTTCAATATGAGGACCTAGTCTGGATTAGTGCTCAGGGTCATCTCCATTAGAGCCAGAGACTGATGAGATGAAGTCTCACTCTCCATCATCGTACTTACTTGTATACTCTGTTAGATAAGTCCTGCTAACTGCATCCTGAGGTGCATCAAGCATGGCATT
Organism: Hypotaenidia okinawae; assembly: GCA_027925045.1. NCBI lineage: Eukaryota > Metazoa > Chordata > Aves > Gruiformes > Rallidae > Hypotaenidia > Hypotaenidia okinawae. Next base: position 47,533,639 of record BSDF01000002.1, on the reverse strand, counting down.
GCCAGCCAGTCCAGGGAGGGGATTGTCCTGCTCTACACTGCACTGGTGCGGCCTCACCTCGAGTACTGTGTGCAGTTCTGGGCACCACAGTACAAGAGGGACATTTAAGTATTGTAGAGTGTCCAGAGGAGAGCAACAAGGATGGTGAAGGGTCTGGAAGGGAAGACTTATGAAGAGAGGCTGCTGTCCCTTGGTTTGTTCATCCTGAAGAAAATGAGTCTGAGGGGAGACCTCATTGTGGTCTGTGGCTTCCTGACAAGGGGCAGCAAAGGGGCAGGTGCCAATCTCCTCTCTTTGGTGACCACTGATAGAACCCGAGGGAATGGCATGAAGCTGTGACAGGGGAGGTTTAGGTTGGCTATTAGGAAGAGATTCTTTACTGAGAGGGTGGTCGGACACTGGAACAGGCTCCCCAGGGAAGTGGTCACAGCCCCAAGCTTGACTGAGTTCAAGAAGCATCTGGACAATGCACTCAAACACGTGCTCTGACTTGGCTGGCCCTGTGTGGAGCCAGAAGTGGAACTTGATGATCCTTATGAATCCTTTCCAACTCAGGATATTCTACTATCCTATGACTTCATGATTTATCACTGGCCCCTTTCACCTTTGTGCCTTTAGGTGGGACAGATCACAAAGAACCATGGTACCGTTGTATAAGCTTAAAAAAACCCTTCTGTGTCGGGTGTGAATACTGCAGATGCTTTCAAACTTCTGTGTTCAGCACATTCAAGTCTGTGATCATGACAAAGAAAGAAACTCTGCATTCTTGTATATATATACCAGTTGGTGAGGGACCCAAAATGCAGACAGCCAGAGGACAAAGTGCTCTCCTTGGTACTGGCACTTGAGTGCTTCACTGTACTAAGCTGCTTCAATGGAGTACGGCGTGTAACCAATATAAATTTGCTGCCTGGCTGGTAATACCAGGAAAACTTCACAAAATGTTAATCAACAAAATTGAATAGATGATTTCCTCCTCAGACTCTTGAGAAAATACTCCTCTAGACTGACTTTGGAGGTCTTTCTCTGTAACACAAATTATTCAAAAAGTCTAGACACAGGTATGCAAAGTAATTCCCTGGGAGCTCCGAGAGATCTGCTGCAGCTTTCTGGCCAGGTGATGTCTCTTGGAGAAGTATTCTTTGTGTGATCTCCTAATGGATTCTCAGAGCTGTGAAGTGCTAAATAACACCCTCACTCCCAGCCACAGTCCCCAGGAGGGAACACATCTGTTCTTTTACATTTGGGGCCACTTACTAGGCAAGTGCTGCCCTCAGTCATGTTGGGTATTCCCTATGGAACAGAGCAGGGAATGAAAACTTGAGTAAGCTGGTTATGCACATCTTTGGGTCATCTCTGAAATTTATTAATATTCCATAACAAATATAAAATGGGTATTAGTTTTTCCAATAGTGCTGACTAGTCCTCACTGAAAACCTCCAAGTATGATTCAAGTATAGGGGGATTTTAGGATAACAACCCCAAACTTCAGAATTATGACTCTGTGCAGCACCTGGAAGTTATTTACACTGTGTTTTTAACCATTTATCTAAAAAGTTGAGGTTCCTTGAACATTTAGTGACATTGTCACATTTAGTGACAATAAAGATACGGACTTCAGAGGGACAATGCATCCACTTGGATTTTGAACCTACTTTCCACACAGGTGTTTGTACTCCTATGTACCTCTTAACTGAAGCATACAAGACTATTGGGGTTTTTTTCCCCTCATTTGTGTGAATCAAAAGCCAGAGAGAAAGAAATCATGTTCAGCCTTTGAAGTGTTCCTCCTTGCAATTAATTAATTTCTTCCCCTATGTGTTGTGGTTTGTTTGTTGGGTTTTTGTGAATCATTATCTGTTGTATCACAATAGAATGAGTGACTTAGAGTATCCCTTTCCTTTGAAGTTCCTTTTAAAATACTATGGCATGAAACAAAGGCAGAATTCAAAATTTCACTGGGTTTAAAAAAAATATCCTTTAAAGTGGAATGACAGATTATTTAAAAGGGAGTTCTAAAAATCACTATTAACTTACCACTTCAGTGTACTTTCACATAAAAGTTTCTTTCAGAGAACCTGAAGAGAATATAAAGCCAGATGATTATTTGGCTGAATTTGTAGGTTTGTTTTAGTCCATTCTGGGATTCGGCTGTTAGCTAGTCTCTGTGGTTTTTTTTTTTCTGTGGGTATTTTTAAACAGCTGGTTTTTCCACTCTTCTCTTAGAAAATTTGCCCAGAATGTCTCCTTTGTCTTTACAGCCACAGCAGCAATACAATTTCATTGTGAGGATGTTTCTTAATGTTACACCTGTGTTAGAAAATACAGGGTATAAGATGCAGCTTTTTCCAAATGGTAAAAACGTAAAATTTCTTATAAGCCTAATGCTTTTTAAAAAGAGGGTTTGGAATTATTGTTCTTCATGGGAACAAACATTATCTCCTACAAATTCAACTCTCTGAAAAACAACAATCAGGTGATATACAACTAGAGTGCTGTGGTTGTCCTGCATTTTCTATGTAGAGTTTTGCATATTACACTTCCAAAATAACCACTACATGCATTCAATATCCATCCTTAGAAATATAAAAAAAATCCATCACCAGAAAATGCTTGATAAGGCCTAATATAAGGAGAGTCTCAGCGTAAGAAAGCGATATATAAATAAGAGCCTTTCAGATATATGTGCCAGAGCCAGTGTAATTGTAATAGTAAGTAAGGAAGAGTATTACTGCACAGTCCATTAGTCTACCCAAAACCCAGAGGTACTTTATAAGCTTAGCAGCAGTAGTATGTACATTATCACCAGAATTTTTTCTTCAGAAAAACTGACTTGGCATTAAACTTCTAATCTGGAAGTCCTTTCTACCTACTAAATTCATGATAGGGATAAGTACCACTTTATTTCATTTTCAGAAAGTTCCCCAAGAGATCATCCCTCAAAGCTGTGTCCCAAAATTCACATAATGATTTCCTCTCAGGTTCTGGGAAAATCCAAGTTACTTCAGCACCATGCCTTATATTGAAATTAATGGACCTTTTGTAAGAGCTAACATGCTTTATTTGGTTTGTATTTGCTCAGATAATATTATTAACAATTGTCACCAATATACTCTTGAAAAAAGTCAATAATCTGAAATAAAATGTGACACTACATAATTGGGATTGCAGATAGCAATACAGTTGTTTTACAGAAAATGTTCCCCTGCCTCAAGAAACTGATAATGTAAAATCTAGATTCCTTAATCCAGTTGTATCAGTTAAACTGCTGACTTTATAATCTCTGTTCACAATGGAAAATTACATTCCCTTGAAAAAACTAATTACCATTTCCGAGCATTTCCCCTAGCTCCTAAGGCTTATATCAAACCCTAACAAAGGATGGAATTGCCATAGCAACTGCCAATCTGCTTGCTTTTTATTGCTGTTTTTGTTTTCTCGCTCAGAAGCCCACATAATAAACCCATTTCATCAAATGACCAGCCATAGGAGACTGAAGTCAATGCTTTCAGAGAAGACAGTGCTTTGCTACCACAGCAAGATGTTGAAAGTAGAGAGAACAGCAAATGCAGATGACGATTACAGCCCAACTTCCAACAGGGAGAATCTTTGTCACAATCATTGAAGTGTCCAACAACACGCTTTTGCTGCAGAAAGAAACAGTTCTTAGTATTGCTTCTGCAAGCTTTATTCTGCATCTGGAGATCTTCATTGTTCCTCTGGCCTCTAATATGTCATGACCTTGTGGCTCAGCACAGACACAGCCTTAAAAACCAGCTTCTTGGCAAGGAAGTAAGACCTTTCACCTGCATTCACCTAGGCAAGTTGTGCCCTATGAACACAGTAACTTCGGATCATTGAACATAACTGAATGGCAAAGCCTTGTGTAATTCCTGAAAGGAATGAAATAAACTGTAGAAACCGATGAATTGCTAAAAAGGGCTCTTAGGACTCCTTACATGCTTCCCTCAATATTAAGTAATAGCTCTGAGAAAGAGATTAAATGTTCAAGCTATATGGTATGTAGCAGTTATTCTGCCTTTATTGCCACTAAGATTGTTTTTGAAGAAAATATATTCTTAAGTTGTACAAATGTTAAGTGAAGAACCTTGAAAGCCTGAAGGTTCTGGGATTTCACTCACAGAAAATCACAGTCTTTCCTTGGCATTTGAGGAAAAGGTCCACTGATCATTTATTCAATGGCTATCATTCCCCATTCAGAAATGAATGAAACAGTTAAATTGTAAGAATATTACTTTCTTCACCTCTCTTAAATCCAGTATAATTTTTCCATGCAGGATTCTTTTCAAACTTATTATTTTCAAATCTCCCTAGAAGCTCACTGTCTCCTTTTATTTATATCAGGTCCAAGAGCATGAGAGTTGTAAGTTTGTTCTTGAGAACAGGACAAATGTGGGACTGCAGAGAAATATTTCAAAAATGTCAGCTGCACATAGCATGTTATGATTCAACTGGCCATATCAATCATCCCTGCAATTTTAAGGCAGTACTAGTTTCAATTTAGCTGGCAACACATAAAAAGTTTCTATGACCTATTCCTGAGGTTTTCACTCATGGAAGTAGAGTGAAGAGTGTGAAGTGAAATGCTCAACAACATATTTATCCTTTCCCCTCCCCTTTCCCTCCCTTCCCCTTTCCCTTTCCTTCCCCTCCCCTTCCCCTTCCCTCCCCTTTCCTCTTTCCTCCTTTTTCTTTTTCCTTTTTTTTTTTTTCCATTGAAATGCTTCAAGTTTTTATTTGACTTAGGATTCTATTTGCTGCCTGTTGCCTCTTGAATCTGGATTCCTGCACCTTTCATTTTAAGCAACATCCTATGCTGTCGAGGATCCAGGCCAAAGATGAAAGGATGGATTATAGGTTAATAGGCCCTGCCATAAACTGCAAAAATCTTCTCAGAAAATATGGAAAAAAGGTATGCAAAAGCTCCTAGATTTTCTTATGGCTGTCTAATTTCCCGTTTCATGGAAACTGTGTATACTTTTTGGTATCTCCATCTTGATTAAAGATAGCTTTGCAGTTTCTAGTGTAACTGCTTAGAACAAGTGTTTTTATAAAATATATCATATTCTATGACTTCTTGCCACAGAGAAGAAATTCCAGTCCTTAAGGGAAAACACAACTTTAATAAAATTTACATGTAAAACTAAATATCCTAATTCTGTAGTTCCTTAAAGTCACTTGGGCAATAGCTGCAGAATTTGTTTCTCCAAGATCAAACATTCTCTGCTGAATCACCTTTTTAGGAAGTCTGCATGCCTACTTGGTACTTACTCCTTTTTAAAAAATTAAGTAGCATTTACGATAGCTTTTTGCAAATCACACTTGTAGTTGTATTTTAATTAAGAAATGTAAATATTTTAGATCAGAGATGAATAATTGCATTATACTTCATTCCTAATTTACATTTGAAAGTACTTGCTAGCTATTAACGAGGTGTTTATTACACTAGATAGTACATATACTACAAAATACACCAAATAATGCACTTTTTGCTTTGCAATCTGCTTTGCTCTTTGCTCAAACGAATGGCAAAACTTTTTGTACTCAGTAAAGGCAGAAAGAAGGCCAAAGGCCATTTCTGTTACATGCAGTAGAACCCCCCAAACTATCAGAAATAGCAACGGAATGAAGACGACGCTGCTTGCTGTGTATAGAACAAGAGTTGTAAGATAATTTTTAATGGGTAAAGAGATGGGATGATTTCACCTGACATAGTAACCTTTGAAATCACCTGGTTTTTACAGAAGAGAGATCAAATATCCCCTGATATGCAATGCTGTCTCCAGCAAATGCACCTGCCTCTGAAGACCATGGTGTCGGTTAACAATTCCCAAGAAGCCAACTGTCTGGCACCTTGTTCTCACTGAACATGCATTGCTATTCTGGACTGGTACTGCTGAATTAAGTTTGTCCCATGTGTTTTCCACAGAGTCTTTAATGAATGTGAGCTGCCTGGAAGCAAAGCCTTTGGGACCACAAAGCAAACGAAGGAACAAACTTTTAATCAAAGAATCTAAGTATGCTCAGAGCATGGTTGTGTGAAAGACAAGGGGGAGTTGAGGGTTCTCAGCATCCCACAGGAATACGTAAATATGGTCGAAGGTGAAATGCTTGCAGCCAGAAAGTCAAAATCACCCATTCTCAAAAATCAGGTTTTATAATGCATATCATGTAGAGAATGATTCACCAATAATGGCTAATTTGCAAGAAGAAATTATGTATATTCTAAAATTAAAACCCTAATTAAAACCATATTAAATTTTGAGATATATAAAGCCATAGTCTGAACTGTAAGTTAAAAAAGCTAGTTAAAGGCCTTCTGATATCCTTCTCTTAAAATTATATTAGAAATCATGTTCTCCTCTTCACATAAAGATTTTTTTTAAAATACATTCTTCAAGCTCAGACAGAAAAGTCTCAATGCGGGGGCAAATCTGGAATTTCCCAAAATGGCTGTCAATTCCTCTGTGAATTATTCGTTACAAATTACAATCAAACACATTTTGAATCCCTGTTTCTTAACTAATGTTTTGCACTTATTTTCTTAGGCTTAAAATATTCACATGAGAACAAGTTTCATACATCCAAACCCCATTTTACAATAGCTTTTACAAGGAGAAAAGGAAGGTGTAATTTCTTTCTTATCTGCCTATGTAATTCAGACTGGGAGGATTGCATACAACAGTGAAAACCTCATAACCCACCTAGAACAGGATGTAATATCCCCAGGTGATCTTCAGATTTGCAAAACAGTACTCAAAGGTGAGATTCTCTATCTTTACAGAAGACTTATTTTCACAATAACACTCAGCTGGATAAGATCTATTCAGATAAGAAAACATTCCTAGATACGGCTCCTAGGAAAGGTTATAGATCCACAGCATCATTTATCAAAAGATATAAGTACCCTTGAAATCAAAAGTACGTGTTCAAGTCTGCATGAGCATGCCTGCTCCAAAGCCAGTTAGCGCCAAGGTACCACCCGTGTACCCAGGTATTCTGGTGAGTATCTCCTGTGAAACACTATGGCACCACTCTAGGCCATGTCAAGGTCTCTGCACCATCTCATGAACTTAGCAAAACAGGCTCTGTGCAAAGAGGAAGGATAGCTCTGCACTGTAATGACAGCGATGACAGCTTAAGTACATATCTAAAGGATAGTTTAAGCAGTTAGATAATTTTAACCTAGGTAGGAAATGTCAAAATGTGTAGCTGTGGTAACACAGAGCTCAGTTCATGCCACAAAAGGCATCCAATAGATAAACACCTAAACTCTCACTCTGCGTTGGGCCCAGCAGCAATAGCCAAACTAGCTAATTTATAACTAACTTAATTGTGTTGACAAGGCCATCCCTGCTGCAGTACAAACATGCAACTGCTGCACGACAAATGTCCCCTCAGAAACTCAGTAGGCCTGGCAAGCAGAGCGGCATGGAGGCTGCAACTGCAATGTGAATTTAGCAAAGCTTTGTGCTGGTAAGGACCCCCAGTGTCTGAGTGTCTTCTCTAAGCATCAGAGATGGGATCACAATCGCCACCTTCCAGGACAAACTAGTTGTATGACCAAGATTATAACTCTTAATGTACATATCTGAGCTATCCCAAGAGTCAGGCTGGGGCTGGGGCAGGGGAAGTAGTTTTATAGTCACTGCCTCATAATCTGAGGGGTAAAGTCAGACCTTGTACAGATTTTTCCTGTAAACAAGGTTCTAATTTTCAATTGACTCATTCTCTTCCAGTCCTATTGAAAATGTGGAGATTATGAATGCTCATTCTGCTCATGTGATAACATGAATAGTCTTTGTATGCTGTTATTATCAACTCATTGTTTTGAACCATTACTGAGATTCCCTAAAGTTCAGAAATGGGAACAGGAAATCAGAGTTTATCTGTATTCTATTAAAAAAGCATTTATAAAAAGAACCGTATAAAGATTTACTGAACTAATAACAAAATTAGATATCTTGCTGAGAACTACAGTGTTACACAACAACAATTCCTGCATCTTGGATGATTTTAATAGATGTATGAAAGGGAGAAAAAACAGCTAACATTTTTGATGCTGGATAATAGTTTTTGCTGACTTTTGTATTTTATTTTATTACTCTGTAGCTCAGAAACTTGAAGATATACCATTTTATATCACATATAGTTAAAATATTAGGGATCTCTTACGTGTAGATGGATCTGTCTGCCTTTCTTACTAGCTTACACTTGAAAACCAGCATAGAAATCTCACATTCTGTAACAGTTCTAGATCCAATGCTGTAAGATGTTGAGCACGTTCCTTTCTCGTGAGCTGTACCAAAAATGGTTATATTTTTTCTAAAATTGTGTATATAAACTGTTTACCCTGCAAGATCTTCTGTGCCAGCAAGTTAACCCCACTTTGAGAAAGCCGTTGGCGCAGGAGGCGTTAGACCAGATGCCCTCCTAGAGTCCTTGTATATAAAATATTCTATGATTCTACTATATTAAAGCCAGCCAAGTTCCGACAGGGAACAGCACACCACTAGATGTGGTGCCACTAGATATAGTGGTACACAAAACCCCCCAGGATATCAACAATTAATGCCTGGAAGATACAGTTCTAAGCACCCTGAAAGGCAAAAAAGAGGTGGCTCAGCTCCAGAAACAGGCTCCAATTCAGAGTTGTGGTCATGATACAGAATTCCTAAGTCTCAGCACTTGAGATTGAATGTGTTTGGGTTTCGCTGGAATGTATTTGGATTTCAGAATGACATAATTAAATGGAAGAAAACCTATATGTCAAATCACAAATAATCCATCTGCAACCTTTGGTCTAGATCTATTTTCTATTGGGATTTTGGGCCAAATTTCACTCAGCTGACTTTCTCTTTAACATCAGCTTTGCAACTGGGACTTAAAGTAACAATTATCATATCTCAGTGTTCTGAGATCTGCATTTCTGGTGATTACAAGAGACCCAAAGGGTAGGGAAAAAGTTCTCCATAGACTCCTGTATTCTAGGGATTAGTGATGATAGATCTGCCTCTCTGGCTCCTGCTTGAAAATAGAAATTCAGAAAAACAAACGACGTGGCTTTAAGCCCATTGTGATCAATAGGGCAAAGCTTGTTAATTGAATTTCCTGAAAAGACTGAGATGTCTATGGGAAACTGCATCTGACTCTGGTTAACCCTACAGAAGAGCAGGATTACTAATCATGGGATGGACATACTGTAAAAGTGGAGCCTCAAGTGCAACTGCTTTCCAGATCCTTAGTTGCTTCTGTGGTAATTTTCACAGACTGTTTTAGGTCAGAGACTTTTTCCATCTTGAAGTCCTAATTCCACTCTTGCCCCTCCTGCTAGGGCACACAAACATTTTTGGAAAGTCACTGTGAATTTTCTAACCAAAACTGAATTCAGAGATCGGCGTGCAGACTATATCTCCAAGAAGACACGACTATATTCACCTACTTTGACTTTAGGGGCTGAGGACACTTAACATTTGCAGGATCTGCTTTTCCACTGTCAAATCCTGACAAGTTTGGGCCTTTCTGCCCACTTACCATGTAACAGACTATAATGTAGCTCATTTTGGAAGCATCTCTTTCCTGGAAGACCATATTTTTAAATGTGGTATGTGCTGTGGAGATAAATAATGCCAGCATACACATTACCTTCCCATTAGTTATTTGCAGTACTTTCTTCTTTCTAGCAACAGAATGGGAACTTCTAATGAAGTTTATTAGTTAGATTGTGAATTTTTGTCCCTTGAGAACAAAACAAGCCAGCTGCAGGTTGTCTTTATTTTGGTATGAGTTCAATTTTGTGTCCTCATTCTTAAATAAGAAATTAGTTATAACTAAGTACGCCAGTCTGTAATTAAGCTGCCACAGAGAAAAAGCTTATGTCTAGGAAACATCTTTACAAAGAGTCATTTCTTTTAATGTAGTCTTCATTTTGTAAACAGATTTTTTCCCATTTCAGAAGAACTTAGCAAACTGGAGACTTTAAAAGTGTAGTATGCATGTTTTAAATTAATGTAGTAGTGCAGTAACATGCCATTCTAAGAATTAAATATTCTATCCTCTTAAGCACTGGGCTCATAGGTGGATAGGGACAACAGGATTCAGAAGGGTGCTTGGTGACTTTATGTGGAACAAAAATGACCTGTTTGGAACCATTCTATGTCTGCCTTGTAGAAAGAGCTGATGAGTTTTAATTCTTAATTATGAAGAGCACAGTATATATTGGTTTGAGTTTTCTGTCATCCCTCCAGCTCATATCAGATTTTCTCAGACACCTTTCAGAAAGAAAGGTATTTGCAATTAAAAGATTCTTTTTAAGATTTGGCTTTTATTTCCATTTATTTGTGACCAACTTTTCCATAGTCTTATTACCAACTACTAAGGATTATTCCTAACTCTTAAGCACTGAGCAGCTGGGTTACATCCTAGCCTCAAAGGACACGAGAGCAAAGAAGTCCATGAAACTTGTTACATATTTTAACAATTCAGCTTGATTTTTAACTTTGCATTTAAAAAGTCCTAGAAGTTTCCTGTGTTTAATTAACTCCCTGTAATTTCTCTATGCGTGCTCTCTACCTTGGCCCAGATATTAACCATTTCCAATTTTGATTTAAAAGCCTTCCAGTTAAATGTTTTCCCTTACTCTTTTTGTTGTTTCTTACCTTTTCACCTGCTCTCTTCCCTCTTCCTGTATTTCCTCCTGTTCACTGTTGTAAATAAGGAGTAACTCAATTCAGTTCAGTGAACTTAAATTGGTCTAGGTCCAGGTCAAAATCATCCTTTCACAAATCTTATTTTGATACAACTTTAAATAAATGACTATCCTCCTTTGAGCAGCCCACAGACACAAAGCAATAGACCCAACTGGCTGACAGATGGAGAAGGAGGAGGTATAGCAACAGTCCTCAACTGAGAAGAGTAAAGGTACTATTAAATGACAGTTGGGTACTGAATGCTATGAAAGATACAATAGGATTGAGAAAACAAACATGTAGACTGAATATTAGTCTATGTCTGTACCACTGGGTGGAAGATGACCTAAAGCCTCTGTGGCTGAACACAAGTTAAGCATCACTGACATTGTGTCCTGGAGTCCAGGTTTCTCTGGCCCCTGCAGCAGACATACCTTCAGTTCATCTGCCCTCCTAGAGTATGCTACAGCCTCTCTAGGGAAAGGATAAAAGCAATTTATAATTCATATGGTTTCAAGATTGTTATTTATATGATAAGAAAACATTTTGTCTGGAAAGTGGCAGACTGACTGATCCAGTAAGGTATTTCCACCCCTGATTTCTGTCAGTCTTGCAAGGAAATTATTCTCTTTTTCTGAAATATTATTTATATTCATTTTTAAAACAAAAATTTAAGTAATTCTACTACTTTTCTGGAGCTTTTGTGGATGGAAACAATAAAATGTGTGGTGAAACGCAAATAATACTATAGAATCTCATGCTAGGAAACAGTAACATAAGAAGTGAGTTGAATGGCAAGCAATGATGCACAGAGAAGGAATAGATCTCTTTATTACCTTTCAGTCTGCCTTGCACTGTTATGCCCTGTGAAGAAACAGATTGCCAATTTGGCTAATTACCGATCAGTTCCAGGATCTTACTGGTCACAGTTGAAGAGGACCTCTGATTGCTAATGACTGGTCCCTGGCTGGATTAATTTTACGGGAGTTCCCATTGACGTTTTTATTGGTCTCATGCTATAGATACGTTCTACTGGTCTCAGCAATGGCAATTAGCACAGCTCTTCCTTTAGGTGAATGCAGCTATGTAATTTCTGTTGTTTGGTCTAATGCAGTAATCCCTGTACAGCGCTACTTTGTGCTGGGCAGCTGCAGCCTTATAGCCATAGAGCTAACCCTTGACAAATGCTGAATCTTTTTATTAAACATTACCTTTCTCAGATCACTCTGAAATTTATTGCTTTTGGGAGAGTTTAATAAGGATAAAAAGCATCCAGAGCAGGTGGATACTAACAGAAAAGAAGCTCCTGTCTGTAGAGGCTTTGAACAATATCACATAAGAGAAATGAAATTGCAACGTACGGTTTAATAATGGCCCATCAGACACTCCTCTACACCACACATATATTAACCTTTTCAAAATTATTTTTGCAGATATTTTTCTGACAACAGGGTAAAAATAAAAGCAAATAAATAAATATAGATTAGCAACTCCAAGAGGTAAAGCCAAAGGCAATATATTAAAAACTACTGGATCTCTCTTATTGAATCCTTGAAAATCGTAAACCTTTAAACATTTCCTATTTAATAATAACATTGAAAAAACTAAAATAAATTAAAACAAAAACATTCATGTGAAACATAGACTCAAGCCATTTTGTTCTCTGCTTGTGTATATGATTCACCTTCTATTTAAGACTTATCTGTGGTTGATCCCCCAGGAAATAAGGGAAATTGTGAGATTTTAAAGAAACAGACTGAAATTAAACAAATGAAATTAGGAAAGAAATGTAGTGTTTGCTTGGACAAGGAAGCTTTACTAACACATGATGTATTAACCATGTATTAAGGTTATAGTCCTCTTCAGTACCTTGAGCAATTTCAGGGAATTAGTAGACTTCTGCTAGCTCCCCATAGGAAATTCTCAACCATCAGAAAATCACTTATATTTGACAGGTTTCACAAGCACACTGGGACTTGAAGTAAATATATTACAACATACAAAACACCAACCAAAACTACCCTGCATTGGATCTGGAAACAAGGGGGTTTCTTGTTTCAGTTCTTTCCTTCTCTGAGCTCTACAGTCACAAATAATATAACCAATACACAAATAACTGAGGGAGAAACTTCCCAGTACCTTTCTTTGTTCCTGATAAAGCAAAAGAGAAAAGCCCAGCTATCTTCCTGGACTTTGGTATGTTAGTCACAGAAAGAAAAAATCATCAATTTCCCCTGGAAAAAGAGGTGGCTTCTTGCCCTGTGGGTCACAGGTCTACATGTTACCTTCTTACAGCGCAATCAAATGCAAAACAAACTACACTTTTATTGCCTTTATCCCTTGGATTTTTTTTGCATTGTTCAGTTGCTGTATCTTCCAGCAAAATTACTGTTAAACAGACGACAGTTTTAAATATCTCTCCATAAAATGCCAGCAAAGCCCATCATTGCATCTCCATAGGTTTTAAATGATTTGGAGTTCACAGTCAAAACTGCATTTTCCAGCTCAGTGAATCCTTTTGCTGACTATTGCTCCAACATCCTTGTTGTTTCCCATTACTGAACAAAAAGTCACCATATGACTCATAATAATTTGGATTTAATTGCAAAGATATGACTTTGGTCCAAGTGGATAGTATGGCAGGGAGGGGCAGGGGGATTAGTCTCTTTTACTAAAGCCATGATCAGATTTCTTTGAAACATTTTCAAATATCCAGCACAACATGTTCACCCCAATTCTGAAGGTCCTTATTAGATTCCTTCTAATCTAAAATATTCCTGGGGTTTCTCTCTTGTGATGTTATTGCCTAATAAATGGTGTGGAAACTTGGAATCTTTCATAAAAGCTCCAACAACATGAAAATATTTTCCATAATGAATAGATTTCAATCTCTAACTCCCTCTGTAGCAATGTTTTAATCATGAAAGTCAGAATGGAGTTCTCATGGGGCTGTTATTTAAAATAGTAAAGAAAAATATTTCCATCTATTATGCAATTGTGAAATATGGCTGGGTGCTTTGTTTACAACGGGCAAGCAGACGGTTATTTTACTGAAAGAATTGACTGGCATCTTGTGTGGATTTTTGAGAGGGATTGTATTTGTGCTCTGTGAAATCCTTGTTTTTCTGACAGTCTCAAAGATTATATTGTTCTCAGCCTACATCTTGATATTATTTGTAAGGAGACAGACAGTATTTGGAGTAAGAAAGAACCTTTCTATACAATATTCCTCACATATATTTGAAGCAAATGAATAGCTTCTATGAACAGCAAGACTGTGTTAAATGCAATATTCTCCCATAGCTCCATGCTATTGCTGTCTCGAGGATGATGACAGAGAGGATAGGGAATCAAGATGAATTTCTCATTTTCCACCTCCACATTTTGAAGGACTGAAAATGGAAGGAATATATAAAGGCAACCAAGTCTGCAGATACTGTTAAACATCTAAATAACATCAATCTTATCTCTATCTACAAACAGGACTGCAACAACAAAATTTCACTCCAGCTGCACATCCTGCATTTATTAGCAATTAACACCATTTTGATTTAATTTCTAGCTTCTTCTATTCCATTTTACATATGCAACATGTACCACACAAGCATTTGCGTTTAATCTTCTAGTGCAAGTGATAAATATGGATGTGATGGGAGATTCATGACTCCATAGGAAAAAAACCCCAACCTCTGGGATTTGATTCTATGTATAATTAAGTAATGAAAATATTAATAAAATTGATCATATAATTTTGTTACTGATCTAATACTGGATGCACAAGTTGGGAAAGAGTAACAATAGCCTTACTGACGCATGTGATCACAAGTGCCCAGAAAAGTATGTTAATTCCAAGTGGTTTAGTAGATGATACCTTTATTCAACTATAGATAGGCTCTCATGGGAAGAAGTAAATTGACTGGAGTCTTTACTTAAAACTAGTATTCAATAAAGCCTTGGAATTAGGTGAATTTTATTTTTTATGTTAGAGTAATTTGCCCTTAATATAGCAACACAATTCTATTTCAAGGAATCCTTTAAAAAGTTTTCAAGATTCTCCTGAATCAATTAGCAAACAGATTGGACTATGAGGTAAGCAACAACAACAACAAAAAGAGGACAGATGCAATTTATAATAGAATCCAAATATTTGTGTGGGAAAAAACCCAAGCACCTTGGAAAACTGTTTAATTCAAAAGTTCAAAATAGAATATTTTTTTGTGTAATTAATTAAAAGCTTAGTGAGAGGAAAAGTGTTGCCAAATAAATGCAAGTATGTAAAAATTTGAAATGTCAACTTTTCTAGCTATAGCTAGAAAACCACCATAAGCCAAGAGCAATGAGGGATCTGATATTGTACTAAAGACATTTCAAATATAAGGGTACACATGTAATGCAAATGAATCAAGATTGAGACACCACCTACCAAGCCAGGAATCATTCAGTGTGATCATACTCTACAAATATTTTGTATCTCTTTGTTTCTCTCTATAGGGCCTATTAATAGGGATTTTCAAATACTAGTAACATTTTCATCATGATTTTCTCCCTGAAAGTACATTTTGTTATTCAAACACATTAGTATATTTTAGCATTGGCTGTGACTGTACTCTTATGGAAGAGATTTAAACAATGACATTTAGAAAAACATTATTTTTCCATAGTGCCTTATCCTTTTCCATAATCAAAATTATAAGTTCATCCAAAAATAAAGGGTTATATTAGGCATAATTTTAAAACCCATAAAAAAATTGTTCATGTTTTAATACAAGAAATGTGGTCTTAATAACAAGATATGTGGAGGCCTACTGGCTT
Source organism: Hypotaenidia okinawae (assembly GCA_027925045.1). Taxonomy (NCBI): domain Eukaryota; kingdom Metazoa; phylum Chordata; class Aves; order Gruiformes; family Rallidae; genus Hypotaenidia; species Hypotaenidia okinawae. The sequence goes on along the minus strand of BSDF01000002.1, from coordinate 47,518,118 downwards.
CATTTCTATTAGTTTGCATAAGACTTTCCCATTAGGGTAGCATATTGATCTCCTAACTCCTGCTAAAATGTTGCATGTTACTATATTGATAAAAAAGGCAGTGGGATAAAATTCTCAGGAATCTTTGAGCTAACGATTCTGAAGAGCTCCACAAGGACCTATTATAACAAAGCAGTTGGATGATATGACGACCAGGCTAAATTGAATGTAGAAAATTGCAAGGTAGTGCACATTGAGAAGAATGATTTAAACTACTCATATGCACTGATAACTTCTGAATTAGTTATAAGATCCCAGTGAAAAAAAAATAATGAAGGAGTCATCAAGGAGAACTGAATAAAGTCATTCGTTCAATATGCAGCCACTACCTAAAAATCATGATAAGACATTAGGCTACATGAAGAAGGAAATACAGAATACTATGTATTAAAGCTAAAATGTTAACATCTAAATCACTGGTGCATCCTCAGTTTCAAGATTACATGCAGGTGTTTGATCTCATCCCAAAAATCAATACAGTAGGAATAAATAAAAACTATGACTATGCCTTAGAGACAGGGAGAGACTGTCACAGGACTGCTTTCAATGGTAAAAATCTCCAGAAAAAAAAAAAAAAAGAAAAAAAGAGGAGAATAGCAGTAGAGAAAAACGGTTCCCAAACTTTATAGGAATATTATATTCAAAAGAAAAAGGACAGAGGATTTCATTGTATGTCAAGAGCCAGTGTTGGAGCAGAAAAAAGAAAAAAACAATGCCAGAAAGTAGAAAATAAGACAAGTAGGAACATCAGCAGATCTTCTAGTCCATCCCTCAGGCCCTAGACATCAAAAAATACTGAGACATTCAGTCAACCCCTAAAACGAGGGTGTGGATTTCACGCTTGCTTATGGCTTGCATTTCCCAGCTGTCACAGGGTACTAACATGATGGTACTGATGGTTTAGGCAGAGCTGTGCCATCCTCCCACCAAAGCCAACATAGAGAGAGGATTGCATTGCTCCTAGTTTCGCACATCTGCCACATTTGTATCTCTGGGTAAGGTTGCGGTTTAGACATTCAGCTACAAGTTGATCAAAAGCAGTTTATTAAGTTACCAAATGTTCAAAAAAGGGACAATTTGTATGCTCCACAATGTCAAAACAAGTAGCATGCACTTAACAGTATTTTAAATACTTCATTTGCACACACAGGGTATTAACTAGTGCTACAAGATATTACCAAAGCAAGGAGTCTGGTAAAACCTGTAAAAAACAACCATGGTGAAAATCCCAGGTTGTAGTAAGTAATCAGCAACTGCAACTTCTGCACAACCTTGGGTCAGCAGACCCTGTTGCACAAGCCACTTCTCATGACACTGGCTTTTTCTTTGTTTTTTGAGGCAAAGCAGCACATTACAGGAAGTAAAACATGGCATATTTCAGTATGCACTGTATCAGACAGCGTGTTTCTGAGCCAGGAAGAGACTTCTATCGAAGAGTGGACTTCCATAGTTACTCTTTTGAAGTGGTCTTAAGATACCACAGTGCCAGGTAAATACTAACAGCCTCAGAAGATTAGGTTAACAAAAAGTAGGTAAATTTCTATCAAGAAATCACACACAGAATCACAGAATGGCATGGATTGGAAGGGACCCAAGGATCATAGAGCTCCAACCCCTCTGCCACAGGCAGGGACACCAATCTCAGGCCAGATCTACACAAGGTTGCCCAGGGACCCATCCAACCTGGCCTTGAACACTTCCAGGGACGGGGCATCCACCACCTCTCTGGGCAGCCTGTTCCAGCAATATTTTCTAATTTCTAGTTAAATCCTTCCAAAGAAAACAACTGAATTATACCAGATTATAAACAACTCTGTCTTCAAATAAAATTAACATTTGAAAGAAAAGATGACATGGCTACTTATTCTCATCTTGCTATTTTCACTAAGGTTCTGGTTTCCTTTTACCCATATCATTTCTGGAGACGCATGTTGAAAGTAAACATGCTCCATGTTGTTTTGGGTTGAATGGGAGAACATAAGTGTCTGATTGTAATTGCCTTCTGGCATTTATTTGTGTTGACTGCTGACCAAGCTGTCTGAATCGTAACAATGGGAAGACAGGAATTACTTAGTCACCGTCTCTTTTCTTCTGTGCCAGTGTCAATTCCAGACATATCTGCATACACAGAAGATGAAAAGACATGCTCACTTTCCTGCCTGGATACAGGCTCACAGTTTGTACGGTATTTGTCTCTTATGCAGACATATGGGTGCTGATCTGTTTTATAAGGGAAAAAAGTAAGCAACAAATGTCAGACTCATGCCAATTTTATCAATACTGGATTTTAAAACCCCAAACATTACTCCTTCAAGAAGAAAAGTTTGCCTGAAAAATTATGTCCAGACTCTCATCTGTTGTAATTATCCTCTTGGATCAATGGATTTCTGACAATTCACAGCTTGGGACTCTAGTAATTTCTACACTACTACTACTACCTCTACTACTACTACTAACCACTTTATAGTTTTCCCCAGGATTCTTGATTCACCCATTTCCTTTGTTTGCAGGTTTCATGTTCACAAAAGGATTTACTTCACTGCCTGGTGTAAACAAAAGAGACCACTGAGAAAGAAAATATTAAATGTGATGGAACTCTTAAACCGTCCTTATACTATTGTTAGGACAGAAACAGCACTGAGGGGAAGCTGTCTCTGAAAGACCTAGAAGCCACATGTAACATATGTTGATTTATTTCTCCTTTACAAACTCATTTGTCTCTGGACATTTTGTCAAATTATTTTATCTCAGGTAATTCTGAAATGGCAATTTGAAGAGGTGACAATGTGATGAGTTTGGGGAGAATTGAAAACACAACATTACTAAAGCATGGTTTGAAGCCTTACAATGAAAATGGTTGTCACTCAAATGAAGATTCAGATCCTAAAGGAGTCTGTGCAAAAGAGAACAAATACTGAAGTGTTGACGTAGGCAAGTGAAAGCCAAAGGTTTGCACAAACGAAGCAACAACTATTTAATACAAGTAACTGAGTCAGTTCATACTCAGCACTTCTTCATCTAAGTAATTTTTGGTTTATGTCTTCATTACGTGGTTTATATGTCCCATTTATTTGGACAAATCAGCCTCTTGGTCTTCAATATTACAGCTTTCTGGATTTCCCAAAAGGTGTCTTAATTCTTACTTCCTCTGCTGGCAACCTAGCCAGCAAAAGTGTTTATGCTTTCCTCTAGGCTAGTATAATGCTGGCAGAGTATGAGCTTCTCAACTTTTATTATGTTGAAACTTACAGAGTTAGATTTGATCTATGTGAGGCCAAAGAGAACTTTCAGCAGCTATGTTACCTGGTTGACTGGGGAATAAATGTCAGGATTGACTCAGGAAGAAGATGCTCAGGTTATCTGTATTGATGACAGGAAAGCTGACTTGAAAGGCTAACCTAGAATATATTTTCAAAAACTGTCTCCCTTTGTTTCTGTGGGAAATTGATATTACTGCAACCATGTTTCTACTATCAATCATAGATTCTCTCAGTCTTCTTCTAGTATCATTATTTTCCAGGGTGTTAAAATTCTGAGTGTTGACTAACATAGGATAAAACGAAAAGATTTTAACTCATTTTACTAAAGGAAAATTTTCCTCAAGTCGGTAAATTACCATCTTAACTATTGAAATATTTTTATAGACAGATTCAATTGCAATTACAAAAATGAGGTAGGAAAGAGATGGAAGAAATGCAAATAGAATTGATCATTTACACAAACCCAAAATTAAGGCCACATTTACAAACAGCATACTCAGAACTTTAACAGTGTAATGATATTTACAGGCAATTTTGATAGCACTGTATTAATTTCAGTGGAATTGTACCAATTTACAAGAATAGCAAATCTGATCCATCCATTTATACTGCCAGCATTTTTCAGTTTGTATAACTAGTTCTGACAGCTGAAAAATGAAGCCAGAAAATTGAGACTGGGTTGTTTTCCCCAGTCCTTGCTGATGATGATTAGGTGCAGAGAAGCCTATAGAGTGTGGAAAGTTCCCTGCCATTATGTCTTTAAAGTACAAAATAGCTGGCTTCCTAAATTGACTTAATGTGTGAATTACTAATTGCAGATTTATTATCTGCACGCTGCAGTAGGAATGGTTAGATCATCCCAATGCTCCTTTTGGCTCCACAGCCGAAGCAGCTAATCCTGGAAGCAAGCCAACACACATTCCCAATACACTTTGAATGTAAATTTTCATTGTCTTTTATGGCTTACTATTCTCGATGTACAGATCAGCTGAGCTACTGGTAGAAGACTGCCTTGGAATACCTGGGTTTCTAGCTAGTCAGGGTCTGACTCAGGTTATTGTTCCCCACTCCTTGGATGAAAAGAGTTAATCAAATTTGGCAGATTTCACATGAGTCCCTTGAAGAGGAAAAGTTGGTAATAGAAGCACAAAGGCCTTTAATGTAATTTCGTTTATATACAATAAGAGCATAAACTTCTGTTTTCCCAAACACCAGAAAGGAACTCCCTGCTTACTGCAGTCAGCACCCAACCCAAGACTGCCTCTCCATTTCTCAGAGGTCATTGTGACTTTGACTGCTTTGCTTTTTCTTCTCCTTTTCTTTCCTTCCTGCAGTCAATCCTAGATCTTGCATGTGCTTTACATGTCAAGGAAAGGCTTCAGCCTAAATGGTTTCTGTTTATTCTTACCTGGGCCTGTGTTCAGCTTCTATTATTTTCCAGTCGTTGAACAAAAGGGAATTAACAGGAGCTTCGACCCAAATTGTAGTAAGAATTATTTCTTTACATGCACATAGATTTCCTTTAAAGTTTGTTGTTTTGGTTTTTTCTTTAAATCATCTGTTATATATATTAATGTATATGTATATAACTCCCTCTTACTAGATTTTCAACAGACCAATGATTGATGGAATTAAGCAATCCCAATTGTCAGAGTTTAGGAAATGCTCATATAAGCATATGGTCTTATTTATAATAATGCCATCAAGGCCCTGCTTCTAGCATTAGCATGCTGTGTAACAATAAAGCAAAGCTATGCAGGACACATGGCTTGTACTGAGGATATTTTTCTGTCATAAGAAGCAGAGCTATGAAAAGTCAATGCACTGGACCATGTGCAAGTACAAACCCACACAATGTAGTCCATTCTCCACAACATGGATTTCACTGAAGAGCAACACTGCATAGCAGAAGAGCTATGAGGAATGAAAAGGAATGAACAAAAGGATCCAAAGAGTGATTTCTAGAACTGAATGAGAAAATAATCGCCTTTACTAGATAGCACATTTCCTTCTTTCTCCCAAAACAACCCTGTACAAATGCTACATCAAAAATAATTCTAATAGGGCTTTTCAATGAAGGCAGGATGAAAAAAAACTATTTTCTTGATTGTTAATTCAATTCAGGTAAGGTATGCATCATTGTTAGACACGGTTCAAACCAAAACCACTTTGAACTTCTTCAAAGCTTGTCTATTTAATCTTCTAAATACATCCACCAGCAAACACATAGCATGGATGTACTTCCAAAGGCTGTCGGATGTTTATAATGCATTCATTGTTATATGCCAATTAACACCACCACATAACAGCATGTAGCCTTTCCATGCACTGTGATGTTGCTCAACAGAATAGCTTTTGCCAAAATTATTGCAATCTTCAAAGTGTCATCATCCTGCCCAATAGTACATGGGAGACAAAGCTGCTGTTATTTCAGATATATTTTATGTATTTCATTACAAAAACATTCAAATAAAGAGACAAACTTGTGTTTTGAATATGGTCATATGTCTATAATTTTAAAACAGTGACACTAATAAAAAATATAGGAAATACAGGCTCAAATCTTCAGCGCTGCTTACAGAAATTCAAAAAAATCTGATACCACTTAGTGCACTATACCTATGGAAAAAACTCTAGACTTTCAAGATGATATGTATCTATAGCTACATCTTTGCTTTTTGAAAGAATGTGTAGCCTGCCCCAACCAGCTGCCCACATTACATGAAAATGTACTGTTTCACAATTAAAGGCATAGCTACTGTTTCCAGCATTCCTGTAGATAGTTTTGTTACTGAGTATCAATGCTGTGATGACTCAGACAAAACGATATGTTTGTTTCTACTTTGTACTTGATCGTAATGACAATATATCTCAGTTACAACAGCTATTTTACTTTTCAGTGTTTCAGCAGAAATCTTTGCATTTGAAGGAAAACGGGAACAGAAGAAATTCTGGAGTCTGTTGTTCCAAGTATATAGCACCCATAAATTTACTTTTAGAAATTACATCTTTGCATAACAGATGCTGGAAGGATACAACAGAAACCACAACAAGCAACACACCTTCAGATTAGGCCGTGAAAAAGACACGCACGGCTGGGTTTGCAGAAGCAACTGAAAATACCCTGAAGCCATCACTCTACAAGTTAAAAAAACCCCAAACCCAAACCCTGCCTGTTTCAAAGAAATTTGGTCTCTCCAAAAGGGATTGCAATGCGAGAGCAAGGACTGCTGGAGAAGACAATAGCTCAAACAAGCTTCTCTGTCATACCTTTTAAGTAATCTCAACTAGATCTTCACATGGAAGCCTTTAACAAGTCAAAAGTAGCCTTACCTAAAAAAGGGCTAAATATAAAGAGACACCATTGTTTCACTGATAGCGTTCTTTAGTAAAGCTTGCCAAATAAAATACTTGTGAACCACTGGAAAAAAGGATTACAAACACATTAATCTGGAAATAAAATTATAATTTCAGGTTAATGAAAATGTAGAGGATAAGATGATGCATAGGATATTTTGAGTGTCTGACTTTTCTGGAATGAACAGTGGGAAATGTAAAATTATCTTAGTTTTCCAGCTAAGGAACTACTTGGCAAAACATCATCAAAATGTGAAGAGGAATGCACACTGTCATGGAAGTAAATTTGTGCTGGGTTTCCTACAGAATTATTGAGAGCTAAAGAGCAACTGGCATTCTGCAGTCACTGTTCATCCCACCAGCTCTAATTATTTTATTATTATCTGGACATGTGTTGGGTCTACCTACTAAATGTTTAGAAAGGAACATCTCTGGCTGCTGGAAAATGTTCACGTTTTTGTGTAATGTCTGTTGTGTCTGTCACAAACAAGCCCCCATTAGCAGCTGAACCTCGAAGCACCCTGGAATAAAAACTTCTGAGTAGAACTCACCCTTCCTCCAATCTCTCTTTAATATGCACATCATATATCGCCAAATTTTCAGCTCAAAAATACAGACAAGGGAAGCTTTGAGGAGCTGGAATCTAACACGTAACTAACAGTAAGAGCAGGCTTTCCTGTTGCCTAACATTTAACATAGCCAGTCATATCAGTGCAGAGACTTGAAAGACGGTATAAACAGAAATGTGTCTTTTGTAGAGACTTTACTAAAACAGGACAATGGCATGCACACATAAAGCAAAAACAGGCAAAAGGAAGGCTAGCCCAAAATAACCTTGGTGCATTGAACTGAAATAGACTCTGTTTATATTTTAAGCAATCATAGACAATCATGTTCATGTGCTATGAAAATGTGTGAGAGAAAGACCGACTTTAAGAGGATTCCAACATAGCAGTTACAAGAAGGAAGTTAATGTGTGTCCAAGACATTAAAATGTTTTGGTCAAAGTTTGCAAACATTTGGGTGCCTGCAACAACTTGTTTCTATTAACAGTCAAACTGAGTTTGAAGTGTGAAAGCTGAAGAATAGGTATTTGTATCTATATAGATTTATAATATTTATTACAGTTTTTAGTATTGTGATTAAAAAGGGAGAACAAAGACTCCTCAGCTTAAAGGTACACTTTAAACAGAGGTTTCCAGCTACATATATCTCTGCAGAGGCATCAGATTCACAACTGGATAGGTAATGCAGTGTAACTTGTGGAAAAAGGTTAAACCTAATATTCTATCAGGCCTCAAAAGATCTTTAAGTATGTCTGCAAGATAGACTGAAAAAATTATCCCCAGAATTTCTGCATAATTCTTTTGGTATTTAAATTGTTCCTATCAAACTACTTCCCTCAAAACAGGCACAGGCCTTTAGCTTACCTCCATATTTCTTGAAGATAGCAATTATACTGGCACGATGATGATGATAACTCTAAACAGTTAGTTACTTCCTACACACCAAATGGACTAATTTTCTCCCAGCTTGAATTTTGCTCCTTCTTTTCTACAGCTTTTGAGATAGTTATGAGAAAATGGAGATAGAGTTGCAAGAAGTGTTATGTCAAAGCTTGTATTGTAATTCTTAATCCATCATATAGAGTGCCCAAAGTGCTCAGTAGATGGCTGCAGATGGATTTTTTTAAAAAATTGAATAACAAAGAAGCAGATATATTCTGCACTCATTCTACATGGAGAACATGACTTTTTACTCTTACAGCTATTCCGTTCTTAGTGCCTTTTCTATTCTCATTGTTAAACTTAGTTAAATATGCTTTTTGAAAAGAATTTCCACCTTAAGCATATATGCCTTGTGCATCTGACCCTTCAAGGTCTTTCTAATTAAAGGCAGAGTATATCAGCATTCACTAACTGCACTTGAAGATAATGTAATTTACTGTGGCATTTCTAATACATTACAAGACTTTTTACTTGGATTCCAATATGAAATAGAACTACCAGCAACATAATGAAAACATTACAGCAATTAACAAAAAACACAGTTGTATAAAATCTTGACCCTCCAGCAGAAAAAACTAACTGGGATAGTGGCTAATACAAAATAGAATAAGCACTTCCATCAAAGCAGAGACAGGCACTAATGCAATCTAGCAAACAAATGGTACCAGGGTTAGGAAACTTGGCACTCTTCCAGTCTGCTACAGAGCATAAGCTCACACAAACCTAGTCTTCCACAAACTCATTTAAAATTATCTCCTCAGGAAAAAACTTTCAGGCATTCAACAATCGATATATTTGATATGCTGCCCTATTCTCTGCCTGTTCCAAATTCCTGAACTATTCCAATCCTGTAAAAAGAGCAATATCAGGAAGAGACAGAAATGTGCATGTTGACTTAGATAAGCAATCATTGGTTGCAGATTTACGAAGGGAATGGCATACTACTGTATATGTCGTGTAGACATATCGCAGTCTTCATCTAGCTTCATGGATCCACTGCTCTGGATATTGTGTTCACACCACCATTACCTAAAGTCACTGCATAAATTCCTTTAAGCATCATCTCTATTCTTGAGTGCTTTGAGTCAGTTTATTTCACCTGACTTTGCCACTCACACCATCTACTCCCATTAAAGCTAACGCGGTGTGCTCTAGATTTGACCACTGCTGAGCACGATGCCTCCTCCCTGCTATTCTACTTGTAGCAGAGACTGAATGTCAGTGAACACTACTCAAAGATGTGTTGAGTAGTGTTTTGATGATGTAGGTGCACTAAACAATAAATTAAATTAATGTTGTTTAATATCAAGGTCTGTTTGAAATGGAAGTTCATGATAAAGAAAATAAAATCTCTGATAAATATAAAATTGTTAGCAAACTAATTTTTTTCCAAGGTCAGAAACCATTTACATAAATTATCAAAGAATAAAAACCTCCAATCCCTTAAAAAAAAATTCTCTAGCTGTATCCTTTTGATGCTTCCAATACACTTTAAAAATAACTCAAACAACAGAGAAGAGAATAGACAGGACTTTGTGGATACCATGATTCCTGCAGAGTTTAAGACCAGCTTCCTGCAGAGTAAACAGGTCTTGCATCTAACTGATTAAAGCCACTAGCTCCTTAATAACTTAGGTGCCTTTTTAAAGCAAAAACTAAGCAGCTGAAAACTAGAGGCAGTCAATATACTCAATCTTTGCTGCATTACACTAAGGGTGTATCTAAAATGCAGTCGCTGTGCCTGCACATACAGGAATTATCTCAGACACTAAAAGCAGCACAAAGTGACTGTGTGTGAAGCATTTGGTGAGGAGCTGGGTACATATTTGGGCTTTTAGACAAGAATGAAAAGTGTACTGCTAATAGCAAAACTACCTTGCATAAAGCCAGCTGATCTATGTCTCCATGTGCTGTAGCTGACTGTGTACTGCAGGCACTCCCTCAGACAGCATTGGCTTGGGATGGAAAGAGAACAGGGAAGAGGAAACGGAAGATTGAGAGAGACCAGAGGAAGAGGCAGGAAGAAACTAAAGGGCTTTAAAGAATGAAAGGGAAGCAGGTAAGACAGATGAAGGAAAATAAAGGGAGAACAATTGAAGAAGTTTTGTCAGATTTCTTATGCAAAGTATTTACAAGCAGTGACTGAATAAGCAGTGTCATGTAGAAATATTTTACAAAGTCTCTGCTGCTCGGAACCTGTTGCCCTCAAAGTACAGAACCCACAGAGAAGGGAATCCCCAGTGGTGAAAGGCTGGCTCTACACCAACTTCATGTGACTGGCAGAGGAAGAGACATCAGTGTAGACACTTCCAGCAATTGAATCATTAGCACAGATGTTTGGCTTATAGGTGCATCAAAGAGCAAATAAAATATCCCTGACCACTATGGTTTCATTCTTGTTAGAGACTGAGAATATTCAGAAGATCCTTTCAGATGCACTGCCAGCAAAATAAAGCAGAGGCAGGTAAAATAGAGCAGAAGCAGATTTAAAGAAATTTTTGGAAGTTCTAGTTTTGATGGCATACTATGGACATATGGATATCGATATGAGTTCTAGAAGCAACAGTTCAACTGGAAATTCTCATATATTATTTGAGGTAAGGGAATTGGCTCTGAAAAAGTGATAGTTATAAAGCAACCAGTTTCTAAGGAGATTAATATCTACCCATAGTATTATTGATTGACACATACAGAAACTACATGGAACTATTCCACCAAAGATGATGCAAAAATACCTCATTCCTGACCATAACCATAGTTTAAATGAACTTTCTAGGTGGCTGAACAGGTACAACAAGCACCAGTACTCTGCACGCTCTACAGCCACATTACACAGATTGTGGTTTGGACAGTAAGCCATGCTCCACTGTGTGATTGCATGTGACAGTTTTTAAAGTAAAAGATGGAGAAAATCAGACATTCTGTTGACTGCTGAGTTATATCACCTGAAAGATGGTGCTACTCTTCTCATTTATAATCCAAATGAGATATTCCTTTATCTTTAAGTCTTTGCATGAAAAAAAAGCCAAACCTCTTCTTAAGTGAAGTGGATATTAAAACCTGAAAAGCTCAAATAAATTTAAAACTGTTTTGAGCAGGGAACACTTGGAGAAGCACCATCTGAGTGATTGGTTGTCGTAAGACAGGTTTTTTCCTTATGTTGCTTTTTTTCCCATCCTACTCCCCTAGTAGAAGTTTAGTCAGGCAGAGCTTTGACTGGAAGCATTAATGTCTACCCTGACCCTATACAAAAGGCCACACTGAGTTCTGCAAGTGGAGATGCACATCTGATAGCTGTCATGTGGCCAGCTAGACTATCAAATATGCAAAGATGTGGACATGACTATGAGTTACGCTGCTGGTCACCTATGTTAAATGGAGAAGATCAGTAAGAGAATGTTATTTAATTGCAAATCTCTCAGAGAGTTTAAAGAAAGAGTTCTGCTTTTATTGTTAAATTGCATCAGAAGTATATAGCTGCTGGTTTATTTTCTAAAACGGCAACATTTTCCCTTTACTCACTGTCATATAATATTCATAAGGTAGCTACACCTCCACCCCTGGGGTGCTTTATGAGCAATTAAAACGCAATCATCATAATAAAGAAATAAATAACCTTAATTAAAAACATTGCACAGGAACTTTCCTCAAATGTGGAGCCAGTGGGGAGCTGTCTGTCTTCATGGATTTTACATGTCAGTTAGACTAAGATCCAAATGCTACATCAGGTTTCATGGACAGCATCTGGACTTATTATATTCCCTGATGGTCATGGATTCATACCCCACCAAACAGATGATACTCAAATGTAGATTACTTATTTGTTAAATAAGATATTTAATTGCTTCATTTAATTAAATTTTAAAAGAGTTCTGGGTGCCTGGACCACATGGAATCTCCCCTACTCCCTTGCTATCCTTCTTATCCTCCTTCTTTCAAAACTAAAAGAACATCTCCAACAACATCTCCTCCCATGCCTACATTTTGTTTCTCCACTCAGAGCTGATGGACTATAACCTTTGGTACTTCCTTGTATCATTCTCTCTTCAGTGCTTTGTTCACCAGCTCCTTATCATTCCAGGCAAGGAAGAAAACTGCAAAATAATCTTCCTCTACCTGTTACCCATCAGCAAGTCTAGATCGTTCTCATTTAAGTTGTTTTAATCCTCATTTTTTTCAGTGTAATATTTCCAGAAGGAGCAGAAAACCACAGCAAAAGAATACTTCTGATCTAAAGAACAGTCACTTTCAAAAGCACTACACAGGCCTATTCTGGGTACTAAAACTTCAGAGCTGAAGATGATGAAGAAAATAATGGATTTATTTCAAGTGATTGGACACAGAAACACAATTATTCTTAGGTCTCAATTTCTACTGGACAATATAATTTATTCTCCAATGCCAAAGCAATTTTTTGTGCTTTGCTTAGCATTTCATTAAATATCTTCATATAAAATTATTCATGCTTTTTAAATATTTTGATACCTATTAAGGAAATTCTGAGCAATTTCCAATTCATTATGTCAAGTCTGTGACTTCCACTTTTAATACAGGTTATCTGCCACATGCATCTAATGCTTTCTAGTGTTGACACCAGTCCAGGTACATGCTCTGCTGGTTTTGAAGATCATGGTTACAACAACCATTGACTCCGGAATGTCTCTGCTATAGGTACTGACTTCAGCACCATCCTTTTACACTTTCCATGAAGAGTCCAAGCCATGAAGTGCTCTATTACAGCTGCAGCTATTTTCAAAGTAATGAGTGTAGCTTTTCCACCCAAGAGCTTTCCACGTGCAGCTGCAAGTTAAATAAGAACAGGCAGCAAAGTTCTCCTGAAGCCATGGGACAAAGGGGGCTACTGAAAGGTATCCCACATCTAAGATAGAGTCATGGAGATTAGTACAGATGGCCCTTGCCTCAATTGAGTACTGGCTTCCACAGATACATGAAGAGAGGTGTATCTTAACCTTCTTCCACAGCCTGCCACATTTCTTTTTGTTTGGATGAAAAGAATCCAGCTAAGAGATAAGATCATAGTGCTGTGTTCAGCTAATTCAGTGTTTACAAGGAAGGCTGCTCAGATGTATGTATTTATATGTGATGCCTTTCATATGCTTTGAATATCTTATTTTCTAATTTTATCTGTACTTCCTGGTATTCACTGAAGAGCACATGGAATCATGGTGCTCAAGATTAGTATTGAAGCATTTAGATTCTAACTGATGCATTTTAATTTCAGGAGATCTCTCAAGTTCTAGACAGGTTTCAGAAGACTGAAATCCAACAGAGTAACATAATTTCCCTCTTTTCCAGGAGAAATTCAGGATGTCTCCTTGCCTAAGGCATTTACTATTTATTTTCAATTTATTACTAGAGGGGAGTTTATACACCAGACTTCCTCCTGTCATAACTATGTTTAGAACATATTCTCCTTTTCAGAGCTGTCCTTTTATATTTTAATTCCTCTGCTTTTGAACTAAAGGGAAATGAATTATAAGCAGCTAAGAAGTGGCAACATACATAAGGACAATATGAATACAGGCATAACTTATATTGTATCACTTTGAAACAAAGTACCTTTGTCAACAAGGATCTACTTAATTTGCTGCACAAACAACTGTTCCTTTCACAGGTCTTCCTACAAGATACTCATGATCTACTATTATATTCAGGTAAATACAACTAAAAACTACACGCTGTTTTCTGACTGATAGCTGCATTTGGCAATTTCTGACACTGCTCCTAGGACAGATATATTTGAATTAAAAAAACTGCTGGATGAATAGAAGTTGTTATCGTCTCAAGAGGGTGTCACATACTTCTGCCTTTTATTTCTGATATTCATGAGTAAATATAGCACACACTGTCTCAGTGTGGGCTGACTGTCTGCATTCCCTCTGAAAGAGCAATCAAAACCCCTACCAAACGTCATGTCACCATCATTATTCTCTGTGAGCCCATCTGTCACCTCAACCTGAAGCAGCCACAAAGGCTGCAGGCAGTAACCAATCCTCCTTTCTTTGTCTCGGTTGCAAACAGATGCAAGCATCCTCCTCCCTAAAACAACAGCAACAAAATTATATTCTTGCCTTTAATTCTTTAATTCTGAAAAATGTGTTTGAACGATCAAAATGGAAAGAGTAACAGTGATGAACAGACTGCAATGTTTTTTATCACTTCATACTACACAGTTGGTTGAGAATAATTAGGTGAGAGTACCCATCCTTGCGTTTATTTCTATGAAAGCTTAAGGAGTTACAGGAAGGAGATGCAAGACTGTTTTGACTTGTAAATTCTATTTTAAAATGCACCTGAAGGTAGGTTTTTGTACAAATATAGAGGAAGTTAACAGGTGAAATTGAAATTCAATAGCTAATACACGTTAATTTCCTGTGTTAACATTATTTCCTGTATCAACACTGAGTTATACAGAATAACGAGAATAAGTATGCAGAATAATGCTTCCCATGAAGTAAAGATATGTCCATACTAGCATAAAGAGCAGAATAATTATTTAAAGGAACAGTTACTGGTACAAGCAAGTGGAATATAAAGAAAATTATCCTCTATGTGTTTGGCATTCAAGCAAATTTCAACACAGAGTAGTTTCAAGATTGACATCTAATAGGGACTTATCTCTTAATATACTAAAGAAGAGGTTTTTCATTGTAAGAGCAAGAAGCTAAAGGCTCTAATCTTCTAAGTATGTTCTAGATTATTTTAGTGACTGAGCTCTTAAATATCTAAATATTTTGTGTGGGTTCATATTAGAAAAATTATAAAGAAGGCTATTGCTAATCTAATTGTATGGTAATTACATGGTGACTAGATTTATCTCATACTTTTAATTCTTAGAGTTCTTTTTAAAAGTCATTACTTAATAAAAATATTGCAAAAACATTTCTAAATTCCTATCTAATGCTTTTCTCAGTTAAAGGCAAGTGGAAGTATTAATTTCTACATTCCCCATTATTCATATTGTGGGAGGCCCCAGGTGTACAGGGTTGAAAATACCAACATTCTTTCCCGTAGGATTAAATGCTCCATCATACCATTTAATTTTGCCAAAGACAGTTTCTTCTTGCATGAAGCATTCCTTCAAGTAAAGAAGAATGCTATATCAATATAAAAAAACAAATAATTGCTTCAGGTAAGGCCTTTAATTCACTAGACTAGCCAAAATATTGTTGAAAATAAGGTTGTTAGCTGTTGCTGTCCTGCCAAACATCTACATACACAAGAGAACTCCAAAGGATGAGTGGAATACACTTCTCATATTTTATATCTTTAATTTTTTTTTTTCCAGAGAGAAGTTAAAAAGCAGTTTACATATCATCCCATGGTTTGTCATAAGTAATTTATTTCCATAAATTGGGGAAATTGCAAAGATTCATTTAAAGATCATCAGACAAATTATGGGTTTCATTTATTCTGTAATTGAATTACTGTAGCTATACGGTATATAACTCTGACCAGGCCAGAGTCAACCTCCCCAAGCAGCCAGCACAGGTGAGCTGAGTTAGCCCTGGCTGTTTTCCACACCACCTGACATCACTGCCCCATAAAAGGGGCTGGTCAGGGAGGGATGCTCTGGGATGCTTCCAGGTCAGAGGTTAACTCTGGCCTGGCTGGAACCAGGACATAAATGAAATAAGAATTCTGAATTTAAGTTTTAGCTCATGATAGTGTCTTAAATTCTGCAGTGTGATACTTGACCCGTAGCTCAAGTCCCTATCCAGACAGCTAACTATATTACTAAGGTCACTTATTACACAAGCGTGGTTGCTTTTCTTATCTCACCTGCTGAGGTTTTACTGAATTTGTCTCCATTGACTTGAAAGTTGCACTGACTTTCAACCTATATTCTTGTTTGTTTATTCAGACTACAACCAAAGAATTCTGCTTTAAATTCTCACTAACAAAGTCTGTTTTCAAGCACTTATCATGGGGAAAATATCAATGAAATTTTTCTTACCTGTTTCCCAGGTGAGAGATTTGAGTTTCAAATCTTGAAGTGGTAAAATGATAAAGTCAAAAGAGTCTGAAAAATTACTTTTGTGTCTTCTTTACCATGTGAGAAAGAATATTGATAACTGAGTAGTGGTATTACCCAGTTGGGATTTTTTCTGTTATAATTAATAGACTTTTTCAATTTAGCTGCTGTCATTATCTTCAGAAGACACTAAATTCTAAGGACTACATTCTGCCTTTGCATTATTCCTGCAGGCTGGTAAATATGAAGCATCTAAAATGTTGATGGCAGTAGCTGTGACTAGGATACAATCTGATGAAGCCTTACATTTACAGATTTTGGTGAAGTGCAGACTGCCAAAAAACAATTACTTTATAAGAAGTTTGGCAGAGATAGAGTTAATTTTCTTTCTAGTAGCTTCCATGAGGCTGTGTGTAGGTTTCTGCTGGAAACAGTGTTGGTAACACAGGATATATCCGTTAACTGCTGAGCAGTGCTCACACAGAGCCAAGGCCTCTTCTGCCTCTCATGCCCCCCAACCAGTGAGTAGGCTGGGAGTGCACAAGGAGTAGGGAGGGGACACAGCTGGGACAGCTGACCCCAACTGACCAGAGGGATATTCCATACCATATGATGTCATGCTCAGCAGATAAAGCTGGGGGAAGAAGAAGGATGGAGGGGACATTCAGAGTGACAATGTGTGTCTTCCCAAGTCACCGTTAGATGTGATGGAGCCCTGCTTCCCTGGGGATGGCTGAACACCTGTCTGCCCATGGGAAGTGGGGAATGAATTCCTAGTTCTGCTTTGCTTGTGTGTGAGGCTTTTGCTTTACCCATTAAACTATTTTTATCTCAACCCACAAGTTTTCTCACTGCTACTCTTCTGATTCTCTCCCCCATCCCACCGTGG
Source organism: Hypotaenidia okinawae (assembly GCA_027925045.1). Taxonomy (NCBI): domain Eukaryota; kingdom Metazoa; phylum Chordata; class Aves; order Gruiformes; family Rallidae; genus Hypotaenidia; species Hypotaenidia okinawae. Next base: position 47,501,069 of record BSDF01000002.1, on the reverse strand, counting down.
GAGTGAGCAAGTGGTTGTGTGGGGCTCAGTTGTTAGTTGGGGTTAAATCACAACAGAGTGGACACTGCCATTCAGTGAACCAGTTAACTAAGCCCTATAGTTTTACCAGAAAGGAGAGCACGGGATTCTGTTTGTAAACAGTCAATGCCATTTTTTAATGGCTCCCAGAAGGACAAGAACTAAACTGGGAACTAAATGTAACAACTGACCTTACAAAGGAAATTTGCTTGTAAAGCCTTAAGCATATAGCAGCTAAGGATCACTGTGAGATATGGGGCCAATTTCAGTGGCAATGTAACTTCCTGAGTCAACACAGTTACAGTCTCTTACTTATACCCAATTATAATAACCTAAAAGAAGGCTGAAGCATTTATATCATGACTCACTGTGTAGTAAAATTGAAATCATGACACAAATTCTCTCTAGGAGCAGAGAAATTCATTCACCTGCTCACAGGAAACATAATGGGATGATAATGTGTGTGATAGATGGGTAGCAACATGAGGAATGTAATCCTTCCAAACCTCTCCTTAATAGAAACAGTCTTTCAAAACCACATACTGTCTTACATCACAAAGAAAAAATATCACCCCAAACTGGAAAGTAGAAGGAGGGAGAAGGAGAAGGGAAGAGAAACTAAAGTATAACCCACCCAAAAAATCAAAGCAGCGATGCGAACCTGGTATTTCCTTTAGTTATTACCTAAGAATATACTGGAATGACAGAATATAAGTAATCACTTGCAAGAAGTCAATAATCTCCTTTTATAATGCAGGTCCATCACCACAAGCTTCTAGTCCATTCACCTTCTCTCTAAAAGCTTTGAAGTCCATCTCCATATATATAACTATACAGAGAAAAAAAAAAATATATATAAAATTAATATCTAAAGGAGATTTGCTGCACATAAATACGATAGTGGCATACCAAGTACAGAACAAATGCAAATGTTTTCTTGTATCTGATAAAAATTTACTGGCAGCGACAGTAGAAATGAGCGATCAGAATGTCCGATTAAAACAGACAAGATGCATGTAGGGTATGGCAAAAAGAACATTTGGCATGTGCAGCAGACATTGAAAGACATGGAGATGTTATAGGATATATTAAGATTTGATTCTAGAAATCTACTGGATTCTCCAGAAAGTATTTATTTGCTGATGCAGAATTCTGCTCATCACTAAGCTTGTGGGAAATAAGAAAAGACAGCAGAGCATGACAGACTGGTTGTTGGGAGTGATGCTCTTAAAAAGACACATGTTCTGAGCAACTAGACAGCAGACACAGCAGCCTTTTTACACCTGAAATAAAGGAGTCATAAATCTGTGATTAATGGGTGTTGGTTTCTAAGAGAAAGATCTATGATTACCAAAGAACAGTTGGCAAAATATTTCTAGAAATTCAAACATGAATCTGGAAAGAAAAAGACCACTTCTGCCATCAAAGAAGAATGCCTTTCTTAAACTATTACAAAAGGCAATTGCTCTTCCCCTGTGATGCCAAATTATGCAAATATATCACATACGTGAGTTATTCCATACTGAAATACAGGACATTAAAAGTCAGTACCATTAGAAGAAAGCACTCAGAATGTGAAGGTGAAGAGGAGTGACCAGAGGAGAGTTTAACAGTCATCATGAGCCAGCCAATTAGTATTATTAAACTACAGCAAGGTTTCTGGATGAAGATGGAATATCCCTCAATACTATTAACTGCAAGGATGATATTTGTCTATAATACTGTTGTTGGTTTTGAAATTAAGAGAAAGTGAAGGTTACTCTGAATACTTGACTGGAGAGGACTTTCTTTGCAGAAGAAAAGGTAAGTCAGAAAGCAGACACTTGGTACCTTAATGGCCTAAAACCACTCACTAAATACTTTGACCAGAGTTCCATATTCATGAACAAAGCCTGAAATACACTCTAATCCTAATTGCCAAATTTTTCTGCTCCTACCAAAGAAGCAGCTTAGCACCTCATGCACTGCACACACAGGCCTTGTTTCCAGCCAAACCCCACCTAACTTTGAAAAGGAGTCAGATGATTTGACCAGCAATGAACCCAGACAACACCTGGACTGAGTAAAATGGGTTAAGTTTCTATAAGTTATTTGGGGTTCTGATGTTCTGCAATTACTGGGAGTACTCACTCCAGTGCAAACTATCCAGCAGCAATTAAAAATAGCCTTATAACAAACTCAATTTAATTGTTTTGTGGATAGCATGAAATTGAATACACTAAGGTCATTAACCTTCAATACTCAAATTCTGTACTTCTATAGTTATGTTTTCTGACCACAGGAACCCTGCATACCAGAGACAACAATACACACATTACACTACTAAACAAAAATTGAGGCCATGGAGTCAGTTGACCTTCACATTTAACATTCATAGACAGAAATACTTTCTCTAAAACAAGCCTTTTTTTTTGTTTTAGTCTACTTCCCCTGTCATTAGACATAACTCTAAACTTAAGAATGATGCTATTTTCCTGCCTTTGGCATGTTTTACCATTAACTATGAAATAAAAATGCTAGTGGAATTCATATTGCATGGTACATATTAGCTGTTTTATTGCCTACTCTATGTTTGGAAATAAATAAGTAAAAATTCAATTTATCCAACATATATGTTGCAATCTCACAGGATTATAGACCTTCATTTTTAATTCTGGGTACAGTTTATAGACTAATAAATGCTGGAAAGTGTTTAGTCTTCATGATCACACTTTCAGAATATGCAATGCTAGTTCTTCATGACTACTTCTTTTGTAATCTTTCCGTATAGTACAGCCTCAGCATTTGTGGTATTTAGCAATTCCACATAATCTGTAGGGTTTACAGGTAATTTCAGAAGAAAGCCACTCCATGCAAGCAGTTTATTTTCTGCACAATATTGCAAGAAATGCATTGCTCTCCTTCATAATTTGATATTTTTTTAAATTGTATTGTAATCCAGGTTTACTAACAGCTATCCAACATTAGGGGCAAAAGAAATAGTGTCAGAACAAATGGCTGAAGGTGAAACAAGGACAAAAGGAAGAAATGGTGCAAATGACTGATGTCTGCTTACTAAGGGGAAAAAAAAAGCTGATAGAAATTTTAGCACATGATCAGGGCTGTGATAGCAGAGATCCAATGGTATAACTTCGTTGCCCTGCATTTAATTTAGTTTGTTTCAAGAAGATAGAAGAGAGAAAAGAGAAAAGGTGATGTTAGTTCGCATTTGCTCTGAAGGAATTGCTCTGAAGCCTGGGAAGCGGAGGGATCATCTGAAAATCTAAGAATGAACAAGAAAAAGGATAGAGGAGCTCTTCTGGAAAACTTACTTATAAAGCCAAATCAGCAAAAATCAGATAAATCAGCATTTCTGTTAGCCTTTTGCAAAATCATTCAAAACAGAGTGGTGGGAATGAAGGATGTTGTCCAGATATCTCAGGGGGAAGGAATATGTTTTGTCTAGTAAGATCTGGAAATGCATTGGTCAAAAAGAACTATTCACAAACATTCCTCAATGTTTGTTTCTAGTAATAGGAAGTAGCTGCTGCTGGAGACTGAATTAGAAAGCATCTTGGTCTTCAGTAACTTCCTAGGAGGATATAGAGGAAAAAAATGTCCTTGTGAAGGCAGGATGCTCAAAGAGGCCAGATAATCTTCATTCTTAGAGATATTAAAACCTCGATGATGCAGTTAGCAACCTGATATAAGTTTTCATTGCTTTGAACAGTGGTTCAAACCAAGGGCACCTCCAAAATTCCTATCCAAGCTATACTGTTTCTTTGATTCTATGTTCACAGAATCACAGAACGTTAGGAGTTGGAAAGGACCTCAAAAGATCATCTGGTCCAACCCGCCTTCCAGAGCAGGATCAGGTAGACTAAATCACAGAGGAACATGTCCAGGTGCATTTTGAATGTGTCCAGAGGAAAAGACTCCACAACCTCTTTGGGCAGCCTGTCCCAGTGCTCTGTCACCTTCACAGTGAAAATGTTTTTCCTTATATTCCTGTGGAACTTCCTATGCTCCAGCTTGCACCCATGGCCCCTTGTCCTATCGCTGACCATCACTGAGAAGAGCCTGGCTTCATCCTCCTGACTCTCATCCTTCATATATATAAACATTAGTAAGGTCACCTCTCAGTCTCCTCTTCTCCAGGCTAAAGAGGCCCAGCTCCCTCACCCTCTCCTCATGAGGAAGGTGTTCCACTCCTTTAATCATCTTGATAGCCCTGCGCTGGACTCTTTAAAGGAGTTCTATGTCCTTCTGGAACTGAGGGGCCCAGGACTGGACACAATATTCCAGGGCAGAGTAGAGAGGGAGAAGGACCTATCTTGACCTACTAACCACACTCCTTCTAATACACCCCAGGATGCCATTGGTCTTCTTAGCCATGAGGGCACATTGCTGGTCATGATCATCCTGCTGCCCACCAGGACCCCCAGGTCCCTCTCACCTACGCTGCTCTCCAGCAGACCAGTCCCCAACCTATACTGGTACCTGGGGTTGTTCTCCCCTAGATGCAAGACCCTACACTTGCCCTTTGTGGAACAGAATTGTTTCCGCCCTCAAAGTACAAAGGAGAAAGAACAGTGAAAACAGTCTGAAACTGAACTTCAGAAAACTTAAGAATCAAGCCAATATATACCTAGCTCAAAATCTTACCTCTAACAGTGACTGAACTGTTAACTGAAGTGACTACATTCTCACTTGAATCTGTTTTGCATGAGAAGAATAGCAGGTGGCTAATATGGCACCAATCTTTATAAAAAGAATTGAAAGAGTCACTCAGCCGGCATCAAAACCAATTCAGGTTAGCCACTATGAAGAACACTAGCAATAAAGGTAGTGAATCAATAAAAAATCCAAGTAGAGAAGTTGTAGAAGCTCCAACGTTCAAGACCATTTAAGAATAGATTGGACTACCATACACTTACCCAGTAACGAACATGAATTAAATTGGATGACTCAGCTGCCTCCTTCTGTCTCAGCTAAAATGTGTCTGTCTCTCGGATATCCACTCATCAGTATGACTAAAACTAAGACACTTACATTTCCTTTCTATCTCTCCCTTCTGTTTCCTTTACAAATTACCAGATCTCTCTCATCAGTATATATATACAGTAGCTGATCAGTACTTTTGAGTTAGACTTCCTTCTGTATCCTTACATCCACATAAATCTCAAACTCTACCTCCAAATTTCTGGACATGCTATCTAAACACAGGATCTGGATCTTATTCTTTTTATTCATAATACTGTAAACTCCTTTCAGCCAGTGCTGAACTCATTTTAGGGTTACTAAACAAACAGGCAAGCAAGCAGCAAAATAATTTCTTCTTCCTTCCCTGATGTCCCTGACACTTTGGGCATCTGTTAACACCAACATCTGTATAGCTGTGTCGTGGTTTCACCCCAGCTGTGGGCTGAGATCCACGCAGTTGCCTGCTCCTTAAAGTAAAAGGGCAGGGAAAGAGGGAAAAAAGGGGGAACAAGGGAAGGGAAAAGGAAGGGGCAAATAACTCCAAAACCAAGAAACTAAGAGGCCCGTGGGTTGGGATAAGGATAGTTTACTAAGATAACAGAAAAATAAAATATAACAATGCTAACAGGACTTTAGAGCAAAAGAATATGAAACTATTGATCCCCAATGCAGTTTCTCACCGAACCACACAACTCAGGCCGGACCACCCAGAGCTGTCCCGGAACCCGACCGTCCCCCCAAGAAGCACGCGTCCCGAGACCGCCCCTCTCCTTCTTCCCAACAGTCCCCCATTTTCCTAGGCAGGACGTAATTGGCATGGAATACTCTCTTTGGCCCATCTGGGTCACCTGTCCTGGCTTCGCCCCTCCTTTCTCAAGAATAGAGAAATAGAAGAAGCTAAGAAAGTCCTTGACTGTCTGACTGCAACTAAGAACATCAGGGTGTTATCAGCACTGCTTTCATTTTAACTCCCAAATACAGCATTCCATCAGCTACTACAAATGAAATTAACTCTATCCTGACTGAAACCAGGACATTCCACCCCTTATTCCATACCATTTACGTCATGACCAGGTCCAACCAATGTTTCAGACACACATATATGTATTATTCCCTTAGTCTATGGACCATTCATCTCAGTTTTGTTGAGTAAATGATCTAGTCCAAGATTTTCAGGCTCCATTCGTTGTAACAGTCTCTCATGGTGTCAGTATGCGTCATTGGTTCGTTGCATGCTGCATCTCGGATTCTCGACCGATGCATCTGACATGGTCCATGGTCATAGTCTGTGAATCAAAAGTGTTCATTTTCAAAGGGGAAGAGGAAAAAGTTCTTGTGATGGCAGGTCTTGGTCCCATCATTGTGGCAGTCTTCCTTCATTGTCGTGTATGATTCCAGCTGTAACTCCATTGGTACAACACACAACAACATACAGCAATTATAGTAATAATGAATATACAGTAATGGGTTATTTAGCACTTATTATAATACAATTTCTACCTTACTAATTACATTGGCTATTCTCACCTAAAATCAAATCCCTTTGAGGTACACATCGAACTTCTCCATCCTTCTGCATTACCCACCAAGTACAACCAGGTCCTTGAGCAAAAACAATTCCCGACATAGGTTTACCTTTACCTGAAGCAGGGATGACCCAAACCGTCTTCCCTAATATACTCTTCATATGCACCACTGGGACTCTGTCTCCTTCTACAGTACGTGGAAATTTTGACTGGGCAGGGCCAGCCCGATTGGTAGAACCCCTAGAGTTAACTAACTACGTGGCTTTGGCCAAATGTGTATCCCAGTGTTTGAATGTTCCACCACCCATTGCTTTTAGGGTAGTCTTTAAGAGTCCATTGTATCGTTCAATTTTCCCAGAGGCTGGTGCATGATAAGGAATGTGGTACACCCATTCAATGCCATGCTCTTTGGACCAGGTGTCTATGAGAGCATTTCGGAAATGAGTCCCGTTGTCTGACTCGATTCTTTCTGGGGTACCGTGTCTCCATAGGACTTGTGTTTCAAGGCCCAGGATTGTATTCCGGGCAGTGGCATGGGATACAGGATATGTTTCTAGCCAGCCGGTGGTTGCCTCCACCATGGTAAGCACGTAGCGTTTGCCATGGCGGGTTTGTGGGAGGGTGATGTAATCGATCTGCCAGGCCTCCCCGTATTTATATTTCATCCACCGTCCTCCATACCAAAGCGGCTTCAACCGCTTCGCTTGCTTAATTGCGGCACACGTCTCACATTCATGGATAACTTGTGCAATAGCATCCATGGTTAAGTCCACCCCTCGATCTCGAGCCCATTTATATGTTGCATCTCTCCCTTGATGACCTGAGGAATCATGAGCCCATCGAGCTAGGAATAATTCACCTTTATGTTGCCAGTCTAGATCTACCTGAGCCACTTCAATCCTAGCAGCCTTATCTACCTGATGGTTGTTTTGATGTTCCTCCATGGCTCGACTCTTAGGTACATGGGCATCAACATGACGTACCTTTACAACAAGCTTCTCTAATCAGGTAGCAATGTCTTGCCATAAGTCAGCAGCCCATATGGGTTTGCCTCTACGCTGCCAGTTGTTCTTTTTCCACTGTTGCAACCAACCCCACAGGGCATTAGCTACCATCCATGAATCAGTATAAAGGTAGAGCATTGGCCACTTTTCTCTCTCAGCAATGTCCAAAGCTAACTGGATGGCTTTTACCTCAGCAAATTGGCTTGATTCACCTTTTCCTTCAGTGGCTTCTGCTACTTGTCTTGTAGGACTCCATACAGCAGCTTTCCATCTTCGCTGCCTTCCCACAATGCGACAGGAGCCATCGGTGAACAGGGCATATCGTTTTTCATTCTCTGGTAGTTTGTTGTAAGGTGGGGCTTCTTCAGCGCGTGTCACCTCCTCATCCTCTGGTGACATTCCAAAATCTTTGCCTTCTGGCCAGTCTGTGATCACTTCCACGATTCCTGGGCGATTAGGGTTTCCTATTCGAGCCCGCTGAGTAATTAGTGCAACCCACTTGCTCCACGTAGCATCAGTGGCATGATGTGTAGAAGGGACCTTCCCTTTGAACATCCAGCCCAGCACCGGTAGTCGGGGTGCCAGGAGGAGCTGGGCTTCAGTTCCAATCACTTCTGAAGCGGCTCGAACCCCTTCATAGGCGGCCAGTATTTCCTTTTCTGTTGGAGTATAATTGGCCTCAGATCCTTTGTAGGCCCGACTCCAAAACCCCAGCGGTCGACCTCTAGTCTCCCCTTGTGCTTTCTGCCAGAGACTCCAGGTAGGTCCATTCTCCCCGGCTGCAGTGTAAAGCACATTTTTAACATCTGTCCCTGTCCGGACAGGCCCAAGGGCCACTGCATGGACTATCTCACGTTTGATCTGCTCAAAGGCTTGCTGCTGCTCAGGGCCCCATTGGAAATCATTCTTCTTCCGAGTTACATGGTAGAGTGGGCTCACAATGAGACTGTAGTTTGGGACATGCATTCGCCAAAAACCTATAACACCTAAGAAAGCTTGTGTTTCCTTTTTGTTGCTTGGTGGAGACATAGCTGCTATTTTATTGATAATGTCCATTGGGATCTGACGACGCCCATCCTGCCATTTTATTCCTAAAAACTGGATTTCTCTTGTAGGCCCCTTGACTTTACTTTGCTTTATAGCAAAACCAGCTTCCAAAAGGATTTGAATTATCCTTTTTCCTTTCTCAAATACTTCCTCTGCTGTATTGCCCCATACAATGATGTCATCAATGTACTGCAGGTGCTCTGGGGCTCCACCCTTTTCCAGTGTGGTCTGGATCAGTCCATGGCAAATGGTAGGGCTGTGTTTCCACCCCTGGGGCAGACGATTCCATGTGTATTGGATGCCCCTCCAAGTGAAAGCAAACTGTGGCCTGCACTCTGGCGCCAGTGGTATTGAAAAGAAAGCATTTGCAATGTCAATTGTGGCATACCACCTGGCTGCCTTTGACTCCAATTCATACTGGAGTTCCAGCATGTCTGGTACAGCAGCACTCATACTTGGAGTGACTTCGTTTAGACCACGATAATCCACTGTCAGCCTCCACTCTCCATCGGACTTCCGCACTGGCCATATGGGACTGTTAAAGGGTGAGCGGGTTCGGCTGATCACCCCTTGGCTCTCCAGTTGACGAATCAGCTTATGGATGGGGATCAGGGAATCCCGGTTAGTACGGTACTGTTTTCTGTGCACCGTCGTTGTAGCAATTGGCACTTGCTGTTCTTCAACCTTCAACAACCCCACAACAGAAGGATCATCTGAGAGTCCAGGCAAGGTACGCAATTGCTCAATGCCTTCTGTCTCCAAAGCAGCTATTCCAAAAGCCCACCGGTACCCTTTCGGGTCTTTAAAATAACCTCTACGGAGGTAATCTATACCTAGAATGCATGGAGCTTCTGGGCCAGTCACAATTGGGTGTTTCTCCCAGTCCTTCCCAGTTAAGCTCACTTCAGCCTCTAACACAGTCAATTGTTGCGACCCCCCTGTCACTCCAGAAATGCTGACAGGTTCTGTCCCTACATGATTCGATGGCATTAGAGTACACTGGGCACCAGTATCCACCAGAGCCTTGTACTCCTGTGGGTCTGACGTACCAGGCCATCGGATCCACACAGTCCAATAAGCACGGTTATCCCTCTCCTACACCTGGCTGGAGGCAGGGCTCCTCTATTGTTGCTGATCATATTGGCTGCTCACTGGTGCAGCCTTCTTCCTGGCAAAATCGCGTTGTGCGGTTCTTTTACCTCGCAGCTCATTTACTCGTGCCTGGAGGGCTGAGGTGGGCTGCCTATGCCACTTCCTCATGTCCTCACCATGGTCACACAGTTCAAACCACAGCTGCTGTCGCAGCATGTCTCGTGGTGTGTACCTTCTGTATCCTCCCTTCTGGGATGATGGACGCTTTCTCCCAGTAGCTGCAACATTGCCCCATACAGGTTGGGAGTTGCACAAATTTTTGTCAAGTCGTTCGACCAGTTTCTCTACCGCTGCAATCACCGATTGGGAAACATTGTCCTGATATTTCCGGAGTCGGCAGGACACTTCACTTACAGTTGGTGGATACATATTATCCCAGTCTATTGATGCTAATGAATTGGTGTGCCCTGCTGGTGCACTTCGTACAACCTTACGCCACATATCTGCGGTGCATACAACTTCATCAGGGTCAGAGTGCCATTTGCCCAGATCATAATAAATGATCTCCCGTACAGCTAATTCTCTCAGGTACTGGATAACTGCCTCTATGTTGTTACACTTGGGTGACTGACATGTAATATAGTCCTTTATGGGATACCTTTCCTCCACACTTGACAGTAGTCGCCTCCAGAGGCTGAGGGTTTCTGGCTTTTTCCCAATTTCCTTGTCAATGCCTCCTTCTCTAGCTAGGGATCCCAACTGCTTGGCCTCCCTGCCATCTAATTCCAGACTATCGGCCCCTTGATCCCAGCATCGGAGCAACCAAGTGATGATGTGCTCACCTGGGCGGCGGCTGAAATCTTTCCGAACCTCACGCAACTCACTAACTCACTCAGGGTCAGGGATCGTGTGACAACCTCTGATTCTGCCTCATCCTGAAATGCCTGAGATGGCCTTGCTCTATCCTGAGGGGCTTGAGATGGCCCTGCTTTATCCTGAGGTGCTTGAGGTGGCCCTGCTCCATCCTGAGATGCTTGAGATGACCCCGAATCATCCTGACATACTCCAGATGGCCCTGATTCATCCTCATCCTTCACTACACGAACTGATTTCTTTTGTTTCCTCTTTTGTACGGGAGCAACAGACACTGGCGGGGGTTGGTTTTTTGTTTTATCAGCAGTATCTGCTGTAGGGGTTGCAGTAGCTGCAGCATCGGTTGGACAAGTTGCAGTAGCTACAGTGCTAGTCATAGTGGTCTTAGTGCTAGTCACAGTAGCCTTAGTGTTAGTCACAGTGGTTACAGTAGCTGCAGTGCCAGTCATTGGGGTTGCAGCAGCTGCAGTCTTTGCTGGTCTGTTTTCATTCTTTTCCTTCTGACAGTGCTGACAGTACTGACAGTGCTGCCTGTTATCAAGCAGTGTTTTGTAAATAGTGGCCAGGGCCCAGCACAGTGCAGTAAGGTGTGTATCTCTGGCAAGCTTAGAGCAATTTCTTTTCAGATATGCAGTCACTTTTTCAGGGTCTTGTAACTGCTCAGGAGTGAAACTCCAAACCACCGGAGTTAAGAAAGTGCCTAGGTACTTGCCCATGCTCTGCCACTTGCCCTGCCACTCACGATTATCTGGCCTCACAGAAAAATCTTGAGTGGTATTCATAAACCTCTGCTTAATATTTGACAACAACTGAACCATCTGCACCAAACCTACAAACAGCAAGATGCTAGTTGGAATATCCCAGGGATAGTGAAAGTTTTTAAAGACTGCTAGCAGAGCTGTTGTATTTAGCCCAAAGGAAAAGAAAACAGAACTCCCACCATGCCAGCTGCCGTTACTAAACCCTCCCTGTCCAAGGAATGGACAGGGCAGCAAGCTCTCATACAAATACCAGCACAAGTTCACGATCCTCAATATTACTGTATCATAGATTGTCATCACAGAAGACAAGAACCAGACCAGGAAACGCAGCCTTGACATGGTAAAAAATCCTGCCAGGATTGCAGACAGCATACGGTACTTTCGCGGCCACAGCTGTGACCACAGCCATGTGAATAAATACCACAGCATCGTGATCGGAGACTGCTTAAACAACAGTACTTATTACAGCTTTATCTTAATTACTATAGGGTCAGATCTACCGTTATCCCAACCTTTCGTGCCCCACGTTGGGCGCCAAAAAGACTGTCGTGGTTTCACCCCAGCTGTGGGCTGAGATCCACGCAGTTGCCTGCTCCTTAAAGTAAAAGGGCAGGGAAAGAGGGAAAAAAGGGGGAACAAGGGAAGGGAAAAGGAAGGGGCAAATAACTCCAAAACCAAGAAACTAAGAGGCCCGTGGGTTGGGATAAGGATAGTTTACTAAGATAACAGAAAAATAAAATATAACAATGCTAACAGGACTTTAGAGCAAAAGAATATGAAACTATTGATCCCCAATGCAGTTTCTCACCGAACCACACAACTCAGGCCGGACCACCCAGAGCTGTCCCGGAACCCGACCGTCCCCCCAAGAAGCACGCGTCCCGAGACCGCCCCTCTCCTTCTTCCCAACAGTCCCCCATTTTCCTAGGCAGGACGTAATTGGCATGGAATACTCTCTTTGGCCCATCTGGGTCACCTGTCCTGGCTTCGCCCCTCCTTTCTCAAGAATAGAGAAATAGAAGAAGCTAAGAAAGTCCTTGACTGTCTGACTGCAACTAAGAACATCAGGGTGTTATCAGCACTGCTTTCATTTTAACTCCCAAATACAGCATTCCATCAGCTACTACAAATGAAATTAACTCTATCCTGACTAAAACCAGGACAAGCTGCCTCATTATTTTCCTCACATCTATCTTTGCTTAGGCAGCCTTCACAGAACTGCACTGTTAAATTGCTGGTGTGTTAACACAATGGACTGTCAGACTGAGCAAAACCAGCCCACTGATTCCTTGTCCATTTTTGGTCTTCATTTACATCCATTTTATAATACACTGAGTTGTATTTAAGATTTAATTTGTAGGATAAAAGTACGTTTTTGTATGCACAGTACCTAATAAAATGAGTCCCAGACAATAACTACCATTGTCACCACTACAGCCCGGGTTCTCAAGGGTATTTATATGTCTGAGGATCTGGATCTGAAAATTGATCGTTCACTTTCTTACTGTTTAATTTTGCACAACAAACAGAAGGCCAACTATTTCCTAAATGTTCCTTCGTAAATGGGGAGGCTGCTGATTCTTCATCTCCTCTCTGCAAATAATTGCACTCTTCTGTACAAGCTATGGTTCTAAACAAAGGTAATTGAACGTTTCTCTAAGTTTAGGTATCGTAGCTTACCGCTGAATACACATTACTTATGCTATTTGAAGTCTCTTTTTGTAAGGACATAAAAGGCAAGTGTAGATAAACACGACACCTATGTGCCTGAACCACCAGAGCACAGTAAAGTCAAAATATACAATTTCTTTAGGCACATGGCAAAGCGCTCAGTATGTCTTCCTTCAAAGAGTAAGGGTTCTGTTCTTAGATACAAGCCAGTAGATTTCATCTGCCTGAGGGTGCAATTGCCTACTTATCATGGTGAAGAAAGAATATTAAGAATATCATCTCTCTCTCTCTCTGTGCAAGCAGAAAAAGCAATATACGAACTGTGAACCTGAAAACAGCAGCATTTTAATTTCATCATTGCTCTAACTGAGATTTAAAACTGTTTCACACTGACCTTGTTTTGTTAACAGGGCCATTTTTGTGATACCAACCTTTTCTTTGACCTGCACTATCTTTGTGAAGTATATTAAGATTAATTTTATTCAGTTAAATTCCTGTGATCTTTTAAAACAAGTAGATCAGACAGTAAAGTGGGACAGAAAACCACTCAGGTATACACCAATGGCTTAAAAAGGATTCTTCATGGATACAGAGATCTGAGCTATCTTATCCCAGTAGGTCAAGGCATCACAGTTAGAATTCCATAGGGATACTGAACAAACTTTGCATTAACAGCACTTGCCTTACTGGAAAGGCACTGAAAAGGGTTCTGTTTCTCTTTCCTGTGGTGTAAGACTTTGAATGTTAAATCACAGCTCTCTCCCTAAGACAAACTATTATTAAGAAAACTGAAGGCACTGCAATCAAGTGGCTGCCAGTCCATCTAATTTATACCATTATTTGCACAGACTCCAAATTTCAAAATAATTTAAAGTTGATATTTCTTTTTTTTAATTAAAAGTAATTTATAAAAGTACTTGATTGTCATGTATCTTAGTGACATAAATAACATGGCAGCCTTGTTGATATTTAGCAAATATTATTTAAAGCATTAAATGTGACTGTTTAGTTCAACTAAAATACTGTGTAGTGAAATATCACAACTATCTTAGCTAAACAAAGGACTTGAGCACATGCAGAATTACAATTTTTAAATATGCAAAATGTTACTCAGCGTGATGGAAAGCATAAGAATTTTTCTTTCAGTAAACATTATCTGTCATGGATATCTTTGTCACTATGCAATGACACAACTTTAATAAGGAAGTACTCAGATTGAAGCTGTCTCATTGAAGAAGAGGTGTGAACATTCTCCAGAAGCCTTTCAACATCTTCTGATAAACAATACTACAAATTTGATACTCTGTGTGCCCCTCAAAATTCACTTTTCTTGCCCATTTGAAGATACCAGCAGCAAAGATTACTGCACCTTAGAAAGTACAGAAGGCTAAAGAACAATTCACAGGGAGTAGTTTCATATTTTGTTTTAGTCTTTAAACACTTTTTCATGCATTTAATTTTGCATTATCCATGGCTATATTCCATTTAAGGAGGTGAGAACTGCCTAAAACATTTGATTGGGTTCTTGTTTACTGGCATTAAAAATCAAAGTAAAATTAGACCTTTTACCTCCAAACGTTGTTTCATTTTACACACTACAGATAGGCTCTGCTTCAACTTTTCCTGTCCTCTGGGAAGTTATGTACCTGTATAAGCCTGAAGTATAACAGTGCCCTTGTAATTCCTATTAGATGATTGTTTTTGAATGTCTTGATTGAGTGACTTTGCTCTGGAAAGCTAGAAGCTTGCTGAATGTGGTAGAACTCTTTCTTCCCATGCAGCTAAAAATATGGAAATAAAGTATCTTGACAACAATCCCCAGAGATTGCTTTTGTTCCACACAGATGAAGGTGTGAAACAGTTTTCAAAAACGATAAAATCAGCAGAGAAAAAATCAAAACTCTAATATGGTTGGCCAGAGATATAAATTGGAATCTGTGGAAGTACTTGACAATACTCCTTTAAGTAAAACTAGAAAGGTTTGAATATCACACTGTCCTTGACTGTGGTCAAATGCAATTAGTCTTAAATTTGAAATGAGGAGAAAGAAAATGCTGAAATATATAATTTTTTTTTCATTGCTGGAACTTGGTTCTCTAGGGCTATCACTAATTTTTCAAAGTCAATGCAAATCAGGAAACTACCTCATCAACAAAGAAAAACTCTCAGTATTGAAGCCATTCTAGGACCTCAAGCCATTCTTCTCAACCAATGTAGTAACACAGATATTTTATATCAATTAGCCTACACAGTTACTTTTATTTTTCAGTAGTAAATTTTTCCAATCACAGCAGAATGGGGCTGGTGACATTGTATTCCCTGGGTTGAAATGATGGTTTGTATTGTCACCTGACTCCAAGTCCCTGACACCCTAGAAATCAGTAGAACAGGTAATGCACATGAGAAATGAACTCTTTTGATAACTGCACTTGAAGGAACATTTTTTTTAAGCTCTGTTCATCTTTGGGTACTCATTCTAGGGCCAATGTAACTTTTAGCTGTTTAACTCCCTGTAGTTCGTTATTTCTCATATGATTAGTGATTTTTCATAGGTTTTATCCCAGGTGGATTTGATTCAAAACACAGAAATGGGAGAAATAATAGCCAGCTGCTACACAAATTCTTGTTCTGTACCAGAAATCGTAGAAACTCCATATTCCAATTAACTGGGAACATTGAGAGAAACCAGGAGTTGATAGGGATCCAAAATCAGCAGTTCAAGTAATATATCTCTATTCAATTAATAAAGCTCTATTAATATAGGCTGGGAAGCAGAGTAATTTTCTTGTCAGAGTGAAATTATTAATACTACAAAACAAGCCAGGAGATTAGTTTTCTTTTTCACTGGACAACTAAATTCACTGCCATTCCTTGACATAAAGCAAAACAAAAAAGCATTTGAAAGATTTTCCCTCAGTAGAATTAAAGTATGCAATCATATGTTACCTGCTCAGCATACATAAAAGTAAATGAGGTACTCATAGGAGTGTGAACCTACCATTACATAACTTTTTCAACCACAAATCAGATTAATCTTTTGAAAAATCAAGATCACTCACTCCCTCCATTTTTTCCAGGCACTACTGTTCTTCTTGGTACCATCTATCAAACACTCTGGCCAAACCCCCAACCTAAGATGAGACATAGCCAGATTTAAGGCAGTGGAATAATGACATTTTATATCAGCTAGAAATCCCCTTGTAGAAATCAATCTGGCACTATGATGTAGCAGTATTTGCCATCAGAAGCAGCAAAATAAATCACATGAAATACATGCCTGTTATTTTATGTAATGACACCAACTATTTATAGCTACAGGCATGTAACTAATCTGATAGATTTCATTTTGCATTGTAGAAGTAGCTGCATTATTCAAAATGCATTTCACAGCCTGTAGGCCCTCAGAAATTCCCTCATTTTCCTGTCTTTTGATCAGTAGCAGGCAAACGAAAGATGGAAGCAATCCAGCTACGGTGGATGGAACCAGCCTGCCTAAGAAGTTGAAGACTTGGTTGTCTTAGTGCAGAGCTTGGTTCAACTGCAAATGTGCAATGTAGCAAATCCTACTTCAATCAACTCTGTGCCTTGCGCTTGCTTGTGTGGTCTGTTGGATACATTATCCCAGCTTTCTAAAACTGCATGCTCATCTATGTCCTCCTTTATCTTATACCTTTTTCCTTTCATGCCACTCTGTCTTCTATCTTAATTTAGTGGTTTCTAACTTCCATGCCCATGCTACCTTTCCAATTCCCTCGCTCTTTTTCAAGATCCAGTGTCCATGCAGAGGAAAATGAAACATTTCAAGATCTGAAAAGAATTTACAATCATGTAAAAGTAAAAAATCCTATGTATTACAGAACAGTCCTTGAATCTGGCCCAAAATTTGTGGTTGAAAGAAATCTGATGCCAATTGAAAAAGTTCAAGTGATACAGAATTTGCCATTCTAGAAAATTCAGTTCTGATGTATTTACATTCCTGCTTGAAGGAATAGGGTCCTAATTCATCATTAGTCACTCTAAAATAAATTTACAAGCATATATGTCCAAAGGGATATGAAAGAAATTTATACTGACAAATCTGGGCTTTTGCAAACATAAAAAATCTGATATATGTAACTTGCAAAAGCTCCTTTGGAAGGCTTAAAACAACGGGTGCAAAGTCTCTCCTTTTTTTTTCCTGGGCTTATTCAAGGAGACATTAGAACCCCAGAAAAGGTTTTTTGGTTCATACCAAACCTTGTACTGTCATGTTAAAGCAGTTACATTAACATAGGATTACACTTTCATTAGAAAATGTAATATATGAACTTTGTAATTGAAATAATTGTCTTTTTTTTTTTAAGATTTTTATAGGAGACAACTTTTGACTTCTGTTTCCAAAGAAAACTAGTACTTTTTATTTACATTATTTATTTTATTCAGTGATATTTCTAGCAGTTCTGGATAGTTTTCCAAAAGAGTTCTTCACAAGTAGCTTTTACTTTTTTTAATCTGCTTTGTTATGAAACACCTTTGTTTGACAAGAGAGTACACACATTAGTGGGACATTTGGCATTCACTTTAAGATTCACCTTCTCCTTTCAAATATAACCAATACACTATATGAAGAATGGTTTTAGATATGTGATTACAACATTTTTCCACATAAGGGTTTTTTTGGAGTCACAATAGGACTAAGGAAAATGGACATTTCCTATGCTTTTTATCTTAATTTGAGTATTTTAACACATTTTTTTCCCTGAGAGAAGTGGATAAATGGAAGTATGTGGTTTCCTAAATAATTAGGAAATGTGATGAAAATGATGTCACCCTGCGTGAATAACAGCACCCAGCAACTGGGCTCACCTGTGCTGGCTGCCTGGGGAGGTTAACTCTGTCCTGGCTGGAACCAGGACAGGGATATATTTTATCTCAGAACCAAAAGCCCAGAAGAGCAACCCAAATCCAAGTATTACATAATCTCATAATTATTTCTAACTTTGTTATCTAGCATATTTTGTCACTCTGTAAAGACATGAATCAGCAAACATTTCTTAGCTGCATTTAAAAGTACACCATCTCCCTCAAATCTTCCTAATTTATTCCACATTTAAATTTGAAATCTATTTAATACGTATTATTTTAAAATGCTTAGCTAAGCATTAAAGTAAAGCAAGAGTGACTGAAGAGAAAGCATAAAAGAAAACCAAGTAGGACATGTAAAAATGTATTACTTTCATCAAAAGCAAATGCAGTATTTACAACAGACCTTAGTGAAAATTTAAAAGGTAACATACTGCAGTCTGAGTAGCATAAACTATGATGTAGACTTTTAAGATACAATAAGGAAGTGGTGGTGTTATGAGTCCAGGAAAGAATCATGTATTGCAACAAATAATTCTTCAAGGTACTTAATATCTATCTCCTTTGGTTTCTCCTTTACATTTTTGGTTAATTTCCTTCTTTCCTGCCAATGCTACTGCTTGCTATTCAGTTTCACAAGCGAGCTTCAGTGATTTGATTGAGAAAAGTGTAATAATATTTCTCATTATCTACCTTTCCCAACAAACACAAAGATTTTTTAAAATAAAGAAACATGGGTACAGATTAGATACAGGTATCTAGGCCCCATTTTCATGCTCAGGTAAATAGAGCTTTAAGACCAATTCGACATTGTTCTAAGAAAAAGTAAGTTAGTCTTCTAAGTCACCTAGAAGTTTTTTTAATATTTTACCTGGTGTTCAATTAAAATATCACAACTGAAGGAGAAAGCAAGGCTTTACTTCATTATGCTATGGCCTAGAGTGCATCTCTGAATGAATCAGCCCCAAGATGTAATAGGAAAACATGTTTTTGAGAGGAGTAAGCACACAGCTGCTTAACCATATGGAAGTGTAGCTGCATAAAGCTCTGTTAATATCCACTTCTCACCTCCTCACTTACATCGAAATGTGTTGCCTCAGGGCAAGCTCCTACTTACACCTTGGCTCTCCTGCAGCCTCCTGCTCTCATCATCCTTTTGTGCTCCTGTAATACTTCAGCTGTTCTGAGAGCTCTAGCAGGTCACCCAGCCGTGTGACCTTGAACACCGACAAGCATCTTGCCAAATATACCAAGTCTTGAACAGCTTATTTTAGATGAACATTAGATTTTTTTGGTAACCAAATATTCATGCATCACTTACTGGAAAAAAAATCAATCAATTTCTTGTCCTTTCCATGTGGCTTGGAATCCCAAAAAGTGACAATATTTGTTTGCAGGGGATATATACTGCTTTTTCCCTAAATTTCCATGTGTAGGTTTACACATTAGTAGGCTTTGATCTTCGCCCTTAAGCTTTTTGTAGCAAAATTAAAAGCAAGAAGGATGGGCCTCAATGTACAGAATTCTATACTTTGAACTACTAGATCATAAATTATGCAAATGACAGCTAATTAAGTGCAAGCCTATAAAAAGAGTTAAACAGATAGATTAATATCAGAAGCATGAGCATGTCTAAACCAATTATCTTTACCTGATAAACTTACTGATAGGTTTCAAGTTGACAAAGAAATAATTTACATACCTCATATAGGGGCTGATTACTTTCTCTGTAGAATTTGTCATGCATATAGGAAAACTCCCCATTTATTAGTACAGAATCGGAGAGGGGAATGTTTTAGTACAGACCTGATAGCTTACTATCCCCATTTTTCACCAGTTTGTTTTAAATAACTGACAAAAGAAGACTCCAATTCTTCTCCCGCGATGACAATATAAACATGCTATGAGAGCAAGATACTCAAACATTTTGCATATGAAAATTTCCCTAAGGTGTGACTAACTAAATAGGTAGCTCCTTGAACCTCATCAAAATTCACATGACTGCACTGAAATACAAAATCAGAACCCGTGTAGTCTCTACCCAACCATCATCAAAGAAAATGCCTGCTCAATTCTGTTGCTCACTCCCTGTGGGCTTAAGGCTCTGCATCCCATCTGCGCTCTCGTTGTCTGTGAGCTGTGTTCTCAGGCTGGTGTTCTGCGTTCACACCCTTCTGAAAGTGCCAGGTACCCAAGGAGACGCTTCATAGGGAACATACGATTGCCTGTGCTCAGAAGAACAAATCGTGCCATTTAAACACCTTTCTATACTGCAGACTGACCAGAGACATGTTGGACTTTGTAAAGATGAATCCAAACACTACAGCATCTCTCCAGGGTAGTAAGTTACTCTGGTTAATACCATGCTCCAGGAGGAGGGGACACAGCCTCATTTCCTTAGCACATCCTGCAGAGCACACGGCTGAGGATCCCACATTGGAATTCCCAAAAGGCATGGTCATGTTGCCAACAGAAGGAATTTGGAGAGATTTGTTTCTGAAACCAAATACCTGAGTTTGCTGCTTACTAGGTATGAATACCCAACACCTCAGGACTCCTCACGTGCTGAGGAAACACTGTCATGATAGCCAAAGCAAAGTTACTTCTCTTGTGCCCAGTTCACCTGCAAGCTACTCAGGTATTGTGGGAGAACAGAAAAACTGAGTTCCTGACACAAGCTGGCCTTCAACCCAGAAACTACAATTAGCTTATTCAGTCACCTGTGTACACAATATAAGTGCAGCAGGAAGAACAGGGGTTGCCTTTACTCTCAATTTCCCTTCCATGTGGATTAATTTTCAAAGAAAACTCTGAATGTTTCAAGTAGCCTTGGGCTTTTCTTTAGCACATGCATGAGAATGAAGTGAGAGGCTTTAGGCAGGACGGGGAAATAAAGTAATAGTTTGAATGTTTCCTTTACTGTTTGGTATCAATAGTGTTTATTCTAACATATCACCTAATCTAGTCACGTCAATGGAAAGGCTTCACCAGAGACTGCAACAAATTGTTTACTCAATAAAGGTCATTCAATTTGTGCTGTTCATCATTTAGTTCCATTGTGAACACAAGCCCAGCTCTGACATTTAACAATTTAAAGCTAGGTAGAGTTACAGTTTCCAAGACTAGTGCCATTGCCAGACAGAATCCTAGTGAAATTGGTTTGAAGAATCAGTGTGAAATGTTTCTTCTGATTCAAAGGTAGGGTTGCTTTTTGTCAGGTCAGAGCTATGTGTTTCATGGCTTTATTTACCTTGTTTAAGAATAAAGCAACAATCTGTTATTTATAAATATACTGGAAAAAAGTGTTTTGTAGCATATTTTCCCTTTGAGGTCAATATAAAACATCTTTAAAAAACAAGTAGAAAAATGCAGAAAAGACTTTGCCTGCTTTGTCTTTGTTAGAAACTGCTCTGGGGAGTTAGGTCTCTCTTCATATTGAGCTTGCTTTCTTCATGCAGAGTAGAAGCTTTATAAAAGAAGTTTAGCCCCTGTGATGGCAAAGACAGCTTTCTAATGTACTTGAGATCCCAGCGTGTATTAAAGATTGTACCTCACACCAAGCACTTGGCGTTGTCTTTTCCCGGTGATTTGTAGCACCTTTGCTCTGCTTCCTACCACAAAGAAGATAATAAAAGAGACTGCAGTCTTCCAGTTGCCAGAAGATACTTTCATCTATGTTGACCCCAAGCCCAAAAGATCTCTCTTTTTTTTATCCCCTTCCTTTACCAAACATGATGTCTCTTCACACAGCAGTTTTGTGGGTTTAAAAAAAAAAAGAACAAAAAATAAAAAAGGAAAACAAAGAGAGAGACATAAGACTGAATTAGGAGCTAAGGGCATGAAACAGACAGCAATCAGACTCAGATTTGTGGCACAGTGCAGTACTGAAAGGCATGCAGAGAAAAACATGGCTGTTGCAACACCTGTACTTGAGTAGCAGGAGTGAAGAGGCCCTGCTACTAGCTATCTGGTTGTCTTACTATTCCTTTGGCATGTACTGAAAGATGGTGAAAGGTGGAATAGGATGGGAATGAAGCCTGGGAGGGAGAAAAATGAGTTTGTGGAAGGAAAAGGATGGCATGGCAAACAACTTTTCAGAAATTAAGTAACAATTTTGCAGTATGCCCCTTTTGGAGTCTCCCAGACATTCTCAGTATTGGCTACGTGTAGTATCCTATGCAGTTGTGGAATGCCTCTATGTGTACTGCAGAGAAGCTGTGGCACCAGGTACAGAACACAAACAGAATTGCTATGGGAAAACGGAGTTGTCATGTTTCCCAGATACAAGTACTATGGGCACACTGCAGCTTGTAGAGCATGCTCTGTAAATCCAGTATATCTCTTATGGATCAGATCCACCACCGCACCTGAGCAGACAGCACCATAGAATCCTAGAATGGTTTAGGTTGGAAATTACTTTTAAGATCACCAAGTCCAACTGTTCACCAAGCACTGCCAAGTTCGCCATTAAACTATGTCCCGAAGCACCACATCCACAAGTCTTTTCAATACCTCACAGGGATAGTGACTCAACCACTCCCCTGGACAGCCTCTTTCAAAGCTTGACAACCTTTTCAGTGGAAAAATTCTTCCTAACATCCAATGTAAACCTCCCTTGGCCCAACTGGAGGCTATTCGTTCTATTGCTTGCTCTGTGGAAGAAGAGACCAACACCTACCTGGCTGCAACCTCCTTTCAGGCAGTTGTAGAGAGTGAGGAAGTCTCTCCTCAGGCTCCTTTTGTCTATGCTAAAAAAATACAACCAGTTCCCTCAGCCATTACTTATACAACTTGTGTTCTAGACCCTTCACAAGTTTCATTGCTATTTGGCTACACTCCAGCACTTCAATTGCCTTCTTGCAACGAGGGCCCCAAAACTGATAAACAGTACAGTGGATATATATTTAGTTGACACTTCTTACAACATCAAACTCATTGCACAGGCACAGTGGAGCTGATAAGCATGTGCACAGTAAGCAATCTTCAGCACATCTTGCTACAAAACAAGAAGTAGGACCTACTTGAGAAGAACTTGCACCGCTTGACACTGTGGAGATATTCCCCAGTCCCAGACTTCCAGAAGCTCACAAGATCACAACCACATTTCCTACCCAGCAATGAATATGTTCTGTTTCCAGATACATATACATATTCACAACTCATAAACTAAAGCCACTCCAAACCTGGAGACACAGGGTACTAATTAAGATACCAAAAAAACTCCACAAGTGCACATTTCCTCTGTATGCACCAGACAAGTCCTTTTTTTCTTCCTCACACTCTCTTTGGTCACAGTTCATTGCTACAGAACTCCTGAAGTAAGATGAGTTGTGGCATGGACCTGGAATGTAATCACAGACCTTTACAACTTCAATCTGAAGTACTCCCAGAAGACTTACTGTAATGGCATGCCTCACATGTTTCAGTGAAAAATTAACTAGACCTTTTCCCATATTATAGCCTATTGCTCTAATTTCAGCAACGCCACAACACGTCTTCAGTGTGTTTAAATAAGCTATAACTTAATTTAATGTATATCTGACCACAAAGCCTTTCTTGATTCAAATAATATTTTTAAATGGCATATGTTTAAAGGAGTATATGCAACTCTGATGTTCTTCAGCCATTCCTATTATGCAATGGTTATCTAATCTCTCTGTCTGCCAGTCACTCGTAGCCTCAGGACATTCAAAATCTGTTGCATTTATAAAAAAAGAAATGTCATTTGGTTTGAATACATGTCTCATATATAGAATTTACACACAGTAAACAAATGAAATGCTAAAAAAAACCTGATAGCCCAATAGCCCAAGAAGGTTTTTTTTTGGAATCTGTATAAACTGACTCCACAAATATTCCACATAATAGTTTAAAGATAAAATTCTACATCAAGCAGTTGTCACATTCAGCTCATGAATGCAGAGTTAGTGTCACACACTTTAAAACATGCTTTTTCTAATAACATGATGTTCATGGAAAATACCTAAGATGCTTCATTCATTTCAACAATTTCCACACTACTCAGTTTCATTTCCTGAAATTAAATCTTGTTCAGCGGGACAAATAATATACAGCAGCACCTTCCAACTTCTAGCTACACAAAACCAGAGGGATCAATTGAAAAATAAAGGAACTTAAATATTTAACTTTCAACTAGATGTAAAAGACCTTCCTCTGGAAGGTGGGAGATCAGAGTATCTAAGTCTTTACAGGGACACATTCAGAGCTCAAATCAAAGTTTCAAATGTACATGCTAAGTACTTCCCGGAAGCTTTCTAGTATTTATCTTCTTAAACTGGGATTCAAGGTTCTGAACAACCTTCTTCTCACAGGACATGAACATAGTTTCTCCTACATTTGGTCAGGTTAGAAAAAAAAATCTTTTGTGACTGTCCTTATAACTCCTAAAAGCATACCTGCTATGCATGACACTAACCACAAGAAAAAATGGCAGGAAGGGATTAGCACCTGGGACATCAAGGTAAATATTGACAAGATAATGGATTAAGCAGGGTGAAGGACGTTGATAATTTGATACCTTAGTGAACTGCAGCCATTTGCATCACTGAATAAAGATTGTTCTAGAAAGGGATTTAGATGTGGCATCTTCTAGCATTGTCACACCAGACTCTTAAGCCTTTTGCCCTGATGGTACAATCCATGACTTTAAATGCCCATGACCTCTCTAGACACTACAGGGGGAGAGTCACACTTGACCACAGACAGAATACTGAAGGACAGAGATGATAGCTACCTAAAGAAATGATGAAGAGCAGCTATTTTTTATACCTGGTCACTCTTGAGATCTGAGGTACCTCCCTGAATCAGACATCAAATGAAGTCAGAGTTAAGTTCAACCTCATCTGGCTACAGCTGAGTACATCTGACTACAGAAGACTTTTTTTTTGCCTGTTGGAAGAGAGGAGGAGTCCTAATAACTGAATCAGAGAATCATGATCCTTATAGCTTGTTCTCTCTGGCCCCATAAATCATGCATTCTCTGTTGTATGACACACTAGTTCTTCCCAGACAGTTGCAGAAGGTCCAAGTCCAGTCCTCTCTGCAGCATCTTGGTCAGAGCACCCTTCTGGGAAACAAAAGACGCAGGATGTAATTGCTGTAGGCTAAAGAATCCAGTGAAGCCACTCAGGCATCAACTTTCCATTGCAGCAGCATTTCCATTTGTTTTAAGGAAAAAAATTGTTCAGATCTAGGATGCCTAATTTGCAAATCCAGTCAGGATGAACTACTGGGACACTTGGCTCTGCCAAGAAGGCAGGTGTTCTGGTTTTGAACAATATAACATGAAAGTATTCAGGAAACTTCACTTGGGTCCTATTGAATTTCACATTCCCACTAGCACAGGATGGTTTTGTAAAGAGCAGTCTTAAGTGATCTTAAAAATTATTAGGTGCAATCTTCAGCATATTTCTTCTTCTTTCATCCCTCTTTATGCACCATTGTATTTTTGTGGCTCTAGGCTGATGCAATAAAGAGCAACGCAACAGCAATTGCTTGTCATTCATATCATAGAATCACCAAATGGTTTGGGTTGGAAGGGACCTCAAAGATCATTCAGTTCCAACCCCCTGCCACAGGCAGGGACACTCTCCACTAGACCAGGTTGCCTAAAGCCCCATCCAACCTGGCCTTGAACACAGCCAGGGACGGGGCAGCCACAGCTTCTCTGGGCAGCCTGTGACAGTGCCTCACCACCCTCACAGTGAAGAATATCTTCCTTATATTGAATCTAAATCTACCCTACTTCAGTTTAAACCCATTACCCCTTGTCCTACCATCAGAGTCCCTATCTTTCCTGAAGGCCCCTTCAGGTACTTGAAGGCTGCTATAAGGTGTCCCCAGAGCGATCTTGTCTCCAAGCTGAACAAGCCCAACTCTCTCAGCCTGTATTTGTAGGAGAGGTGCTTCAGCCCTCTGACCTGGCCCTCCTCCGGACTGGCTCCAACAGGTCCATGTCCTTTTCATGTTGCCCTCAGAGCTTGATGCAGTACTCCAGGTGGGGTCTCATGAGAGCAGAGTAGAAGGGGAGAATCACCTGCCTTGATCTGCTGGTCACACTGTTTTGATGCACCCTAGGAAACGAGTGGCTTTCTGGGCTGCAAGCACACAATGCCAGCTCATGTTGTGTTTTTCATCAACAGACAGCCCCAAGTCCTTTTTCTCATGATTGCTCTCCCTCCATTCTCCACCCAGACTGTATTTGTGCTTGGGATTGTCCTGACTCATGTGAAGGACTTTGTACTTGGCCTCGACGACCTTCACAGAGTTTGTGCAGGCGCACCTCTCAAGCCTGTCAAGGTTGTGTGGCAACTGCATCACACGGTTTGGTGTTGATGGCAAACTTGATGAGGGTGGACTTGATCCCATTGTCCATGTCTCTGACAAAGACATACGGCACTGGTCCCAGTACTGACCCCTGAGGAACACTACCGTTTACTTGGGCATTTTTCTCCCTTTCACCTTACTTTTCTGGTGAACAAGATTAGTTCCTCAGCATTGTGACCACACACAGTGTTAATCCCTTTGGCCTTGAATGAAATAACCATGAGACTGCAAAATCTGAGATGCCCTTCTCAGCTGAGTGGTGATTCAGTGATGATAAAATGGATGTTCAAGAGCTCTCTTCCTGCTAGGATTATAGCTCCTTGTGGAATTTTCAATTCAAACTCAATTCAGACTTAGGAAAAACTAAGGTCACTTCAAAGCCTCTTCTGAACTTTTAATGGACAAAAGTCACCGAGTGACTTGCTATAAAAATTAAAGAAGTTTATCTTATCTGACATACTGAAACCATGAAGGTGAAATGTTGTGTTCTGATTATGAATTGCATTATTCTGAATTCAGTTCCTATAGCTTATGTAGAAACATTTAATGAATCCTTGCATTCTGAGTCACAAACATAAATATTGTTAAAGTAAGAGACAGGTGTGGAGGTGGAAGATTCCTTTCTAGCAACTTCAGGCTATTATTTCCATTCTAAGCAACGGACTGTAAGAGCCTTCCTACATAGGGTATTTAATTCCTTCATCAAAAATCAGATCTACCAGTTATTTAAGAATGCAAAGCAGAGCCTATTCTTACAGAAATCAATACAAAACTATCTATGAATTTAACACAAACAATATGTGGCTCTCAAAACTAGTCAGTATTGTGATTTCCAAATAACATTATCTATGACTGACAGGCAAGCCACTTCATTACAATTTCAGCTTTTATTTGTCTAGTTGTATCCTCTGCATTTTATCTTGAAACACCTTCACAAACCGTCTCGATTTCTTCAAGAAGCTTGATTATAGCTAGAAACATGTAACTTCTTAACTAATACTTAACTCTTGTGTAAGCAGCTTCTTTCCTTTTCCCCCACCTCCTCACACAACCCTACTTTGCCGAAGTCTTGCTGTCCTCTAGTGGTGAAGAGCCATGACATAGGACGTTCTGGGAGCATTTAAAAGCGCATGTCCTCTCACGTTTTTCATCATCTCTGCTCTGGATGACTTTCAGGACTCTCAGCATATGGATTCTTGAAAGAAGCTGATAATCTCAGCTTGACAGACTGTAATAAAGTCACTCAGTAAAACACAGTAAGTTCAATATATATTTGAACTTAGAACCGTGACCCAAATTTGAATCTTTCAGGCACTTTAAAATTTACTACCTGTATGTTGTATTATTTTTAGCTTGAAAAGAAAAAGCAGATGCATTAGAGACTCTCATAAACGTACCTATAGAAAAAATCTTATCTTTAGATTGGATTTTCAGCACATTTCTTCACACTTCAATTGTACAGTCCTACTTCTAAAACTTAAGTTTATGACAGCCTTGCTTATGAGTATGAACTTTTAACTGATTGAGCTAACGCTGACCTGTAATCAGTTTCTCAGTTACTCTGTCTCCTATACTCACTTGCAACACTTCAGATCCCTTAAACCCCAGTTAAGCAATTTCAAGCCAGGTCACAGAAAGATCGTGCAAGGTGTAAGCCAGTTGTAATGATGGATATACCCCTAGCCATGCCATGTCACATGAGAAAGCAAAGAAGACCTCTACCTTCCCACCATCTAGCAGGCATTCCCTCAACTGCACACAGCTCCACACAGGCTGCACACAACTTCACACATCAGTCATAGTGGCTGGTAAGTCATGGAACTGCTGCTGCTTCAGTGTGAAGGTCTCAGATGACAGAGGCAGGTGCCTTTCATGCAGCTAAACACCATGCAGGTGTCACAAGAAGGCAGAGACAAAAAAGTAATTCTCATGCTCAGAGCTAAGATCTGGAAGTTTCAGGCTTTTATGGAAAACTAGAACCAAATTCAAAACAGATCATCTCAGTGGAAAAATTCCCCCTGACTTTGTTGTGTTTTACATCTGCCCTTATGTTATATAAAAGAAAGAATCTGAGTAAGTAGATCAGTCATTTGGCTTATTTGGGTTTGTACTTTCTGCACAGGGTAGAAATCCAACAAGTCAACAAAGAACTGCCCAGTAGCAAGCCACCTTTTAGAGCCAGGTCTTCACTGTCACTAAAAAGAGGGAAGCAGAATCATATATAATCTTAGACAAAACTAATCTTTCTAAAATTACTGTACTACTTATTTTCACTGTATGTCCTCAACAGAACACTTTTAATCATGTTCCATCAAACAGATACTTTTGAATAATGAATGAGATCCTAAAATATCATCAACCTGATGCAGTGCAGGCACAAAGAATTTAATTGTGATTTGTGAAGGGTTTCTAAGACACTCTGCTCATGCCTGTGGTGTATAGCCTTAAAAGTCACTCCAGCACTTGAGTTAACAAAAAGGATGTCATGTAGAAGTTTGCTCAGCTGCCCTTCATTTAAACCATCTCTGCTTTCATGTCATTATCACCATTCATTCTAATGATAACAACCCTTATTTCTAATGGGTAGACAATCTATGGAAACCTATCATCTTCAAATCCTCCACAGCTTCCTCTTATTTTGCTGCATCCTGACCTTGTACACTAAATTCTATAGAAATACATAGGTAATTATATATCAGATATATTATTTTACAAAGTGAACATCTGATAACTTGGAGCTGAGCCTAAGAATGCATGCAAAAAACCAACCTTCTTTCTGAGGGCCAGTTCCTGAAGCACAGTTGTTTAACAGTCATCATTATCTCCTAAAATGAAATAAAGTCAAGAGTAAGAAATCTAAACAATAAATCATGCAGTAAAATAGTGGCTATATTGAAGAACAACAACAATACTCCTACAGATGCCACATAAGTATTTTTAAACTGTAGCCCAGCAGATTTTAAGTAACAGCAAATAAAGTATTTAGAGTGTTTGCACAAAATTGTCTCATGCCATGGGCTTTTAGATGATACACAAAACATAAAATCCCACACAGTCTCAGTAGGAGAACATCAGCAGAGTAGTTGTTCCATTGTGGATAGATTGCATACTGGTGCCAAATGGGTAGGTAGAAGAGTGAATTTGCCAGAGGACCAGACAGTGTTCTGTATTCCTCATTATGTGGATTCAGGGATGGAAAGCAGCTTCAGTGGAAGTCATGAAGAAGCTTTACAAAGTACAGGTCCTCATCTGACAAATACATCTGTACAGTGTCTGAGATAGAGCTAATTTTCTTCATAGCAGCCTGTATGGCACAGTGTTTTAGATCTGTGACTAAAACAGTGCTGATAGCACACCAATATTTTAGCTATTGCAGAGCAATGCTAGAACAGCATCAAGGCCCTCTCTGTTTCTCACTCTGCCTGCCAGCAAGTAGGCTGGATATGGGAAAAAGGTTGGGAGGGGACACAGCCAGGACAGCTGACTGGAACTGGGCAAAGAGATACTCCATGCCATATATGATGCTTGGCAACAAAACTTGGAGGTAGTCTTTCCAAAGAAGCTGTTCCTCAGAGACTGGCTTGGCATCAGTCTGTTGGTAGGAGGTGGTGAGTGACTGCCTCTGCATCACTTTTGGTCTTCTTTCTTTTACTTTTCTCTCTTTCCTTTGCTAACTAAACTGTCTCTACTCACAAGTTGGGTTTTTTTGTTTTGCTCTTACAATTCTCTTCTCCATCCTGTAAGGTTGGGGTAGTAAGCAACTAGTGGGTAGTTAGTTGCTGGACAGAATTAACCCATGACATCGTACACATGGATTGTCTTACTACCCTCTTTGAATTACATAAATAACAGCAATGTTAAACACAAAACTGCTCAAGTATCCCAAAAATCTTCACTGACCAGTGAAGCACTTTATGGCACAATTTACCCAGCATCAACATCCTCAAAGGAATAAGGGCAGGGCTGCTCCGATTGAAGCTTTAAAAAGTAACATAACATGACAATGTGATTTTTAAAGAATTTGATATATTTTCTCCAGCAATAAATTTTGTGTTAACTCATTTCTGAAAGTTAAGACAACCCACCTTCAGTTGAGGACACGATTTCCAACATCTGTGGAATAAACTGTATTTCTTTTTGAATTGTCCTAATTGGCAATTTAAAGAAATCTTTGTTAGTTTACAAATTAGATGTCAAAGCAAGCTATTCTAATCTCTAAACATTAGGAAAATCAATCTATGAAGCAACAGGGAAGCAGTGTAAATTTTCTGCTTCGAAAGGGTTGTGTTAATATGGTCTCTACTGTCCATAAAAATTCTGTAATGCACCCAGAGGCAGCATTAGAGAAACAGCATCTACAGTTCTTCCAATCTATTTGTTAATGTCAAGTGGATTATTAGAAGGAATCCAGGAGCTCTTACAATATTACAGGTTTTTATTCTAGGCTTAAAGCTTGGAGATTTTTATTTTCATGAACTCAGAATATGAGAACAATTCAGTTCAAGCACCAGCATGAACATATTTTTAATTATTCCCAGAGCCCAAACAGCAGTGAAGTGGAGAAACAGCCTGATACCAACATGCAAATGAAGAATAAAAGAGCCTTGCTTTGTTACAGAATTACAGGCTCATTTGCTGAATCACCCAATACTGCACAGACTGTGTTAATGTCAATATTAGTGAAAATAAAGTAGCACCCTTCCTCTTCCCCCAGTTGTCACATACTCTGTGATTTTCACTGAAATGGGGTTTACCTGGTATAGATTACCAATGTAACCATGAATGATATTAAGAAAATGCTTTTTCCTCATGAAAAA
The DNA here is from genome assembly GCA_027925045.1 of Hypotaenidia okinawae. NCBI lineage: Eukaryota > Metazoa > Chordata > Aves > Gruiformes > Rallidae > Hypotaenidia > Hypotaenidia okinawae. Next base: position 47,470,110 of record BSDF01000002.1, on the reverse strand, counting down.
CAAAGGGATAAAATTAAGGCAAACACCACATACGCCCAGACCCCAGAGTTTTCAGTCAGGGAAATAAAATACCACCTTTTGTCTGTTGTACACAAAAGTAATTTTCTCCTCCAACAGATTCTGAAATTCAGGGATGTATAGCTGGAAATTTCTAAGATATTGTTTTTCCTCCTCTTAAGAGGAAATGGCTCCCCCAGTCATGGTTAACAGACCTGTGAGGTAACATCTGCTTTAAAGTAGCAACATCTTTGTTTTTCTCACCAATGATAGGGGAGGTTCTATGATTTGGGAACAAAGAGGCATTCTCCTCAGCCTTGGGAATCTCCTCCTCTGAAATCCCCAGGATGGATGAAGGAACTAGACTGGGTTTTGTGAAGAGGCAGAGAGGGAAATGGCATAAAGATAATTTAAGAGGTCGATAATCTAGGCCTGCCTTATTCTGGAAAGGGAAGGTCATCAAACAGCTAATTGACAAGTTTCAGAGGAGGTCAGAAGGCAGCACGAAGGTGCAGGCACTGAACTCAGGCATGACACAGTATCATTACTCATTACTTATGTCTTTGTAGACCCACTACAAGCTCTTCTTCTTTGGAGTGTGCCAGCTTGTTTAAAAAATTACTATTTTAGGGTAGTAAGAGATGATTCCCTCATAAGGTCCTTACCACACACAAGCTTATGGCTCAAACTGTGAGCCCATTTGGCCAAAGAGAACCTGGCATCATAAATAAGTAAACCAGCCTGGGGTGCAACACAGCATGTATGCTTCAGACTGGTAATAAGCCATGTTGGGCTCTGCTCTTTGAGGACAAAATGAACATTTTTTTGGCGATCATGGCAGATCAACCAGGCCAGGCAACCGGGCCCGGCAGTGTTGAGATGACGTTAGTGGAAAGGGAAGGGTCTGTCGTGCTCGCTTGTTACCTCCTGCTTTTAAAAAGCAAAAACTTAATGAAACTGCTCCCTTTCCCTCAGAGCAGCAGATCCCTGGCATCTGCCCGCCACCAGACCCCTCCCGCTCACCACTGCCACGGCCCCGCCTTTTCCTGGCCTTTAGAGGCGGTTCGCGCTCCCCCTCCCCGGCCGCTCCAGCGGCGCTGCCCGGGACAGAGCCGCAACGGGACGGGGCGGGAGTGGGAGGGAGGCGGCCCGCGGGGGCCTTCCTCCCGCCCTCCCTTCTTCGTCCGGCTGCCGCAAGGGGTGGACCATGGCCCACAGGCTCGCAGGATCAGGCGGCTCGGCTGGGCCGGGGGAGCGGTGAGGGGCGCTGACCGGGGTGAGGAGCCGCCGCCTCCGGGAACACTCCGTCTCGGGCATGTCCCTGTCGCCAGGCCCCACCGGAGGCACCGGACCCTCCTCCCGGTGTTAAAGCGCCCCCCACCCCGGCACCGGCTGCGGCGTCCCCTGGTCATGGGGACGGCGTCGTCGCTGGTGAGCCCTGCGGGCGGGGTCGGTGAGGTGATCGAGGACACGTACGGCGGCGGCGAGGCCTGCGAGATCCCGGTGGAGGTGAAGCCCAAAGCCCGGCTGCTGCGCGGCTCCCTGCGGCGAGTTGGAGCCTCGCGGCCCGGCGGCCTCATCGGGGCCAGCTTCAAGTCGACGGCCTCAGTGCAGGAGCTGGAGTGTATGGCCGAGTACGAGCGCCTGAAGAAGGAGTACGAGATCTTCCGTGTCAGCAAGAACAATGAGGTGGCCTCCATGGTGAAGAAAGAGGCCAAACTGGACAGGGAGAACAAGCGGCTGCGAGCCGAGCTACAGGTAGCTCCTGCTGCCCTCTTGGAGAAGGGCTAAGTGGCGAAGTGAGGCGCTGGCGAGGCCCTGGCGTTTGAGGCTATGAAGGGCTCGTCCTTCTTAGGAGAAATCTGGAGGGGAGGTGATGGGTGCGATGAATTTTCCTTCCCAAGGAGGGCAGGTGCATGCTGCAGTGCTATCCTGGTGACCCACTGGGGTGTGGTCCAGGTGTGCCTCGAGGGATGGGGACCGCGTGGTGTGTGGCCATCATGCTTAGGACAAGGAGAGAGTTGTAGGGTGCTGGGATGAAGTTGTATTCAGACCCGATTTCCACTAATTGAAAAGTAATACAAAAATTATCAAAAATTGTTTACACTCAGAAAAATGGTGTGTTAAATGTTCTCAGGCGCTGCAGAAAACTTACCAGAAAATACTTAGAGAGAAAGAAAGTGCACTGGAAGCCAAATACCAAGCCATGGAGAGAGCTGCTACATTTGAACATGATCGAGACAAGGTCAAAAGGCAATTCAAGGTATGGCTTGACTTTTCTTTTCCTGGAAGAATCACCAATAAAAGATAGATGTCACTTGATCATATTCCCTCAGTAAATTCTTTTTCAATAGCTTTCAGAAAAACCTCTCATTAGCAACAACAACAAAAGCAGTATCATAGCTGTAGCTGCTTATTTCCATCAAGATAATCCTACCTAAACTCCTCTGTAAAGCTAAGTGGGAAAAAAAAGAAATAGAAAATAACTTAAATACTGAAAGGAGAATATGTGGTGATACATCTGAACACAGGATTATATTTGTGTTTGACAGTGGCAGGAAAAGTTGGGCTACAAACTGACACATGCTGAAGGAATGTATAAGTTGAGTTGCATTATTTCTGCATAAATTGTATATATATACATAGTGTTGTAATATCTAGCACTTCTAGCTTGTACTAAATAAAAGTGTGCATTGTCTCATCTCTTTTTGCTGCTAAAATATGACAGCCCTTTAAAGAGAAAAGCCTTCACGCTTTCTGGAGGGATTACTTGAAAGGCCAAGCTGATGCTTCTGCTTTTCCCTTGCCACAGATGCTGCTGCTTCCTTCTAACACCCAAAACAGGGCAATACATCCTGGTTTTGCACTGTTTTCAAAATTCTTGGTATTTTTAATTGTAACAAGTGTGAATGTTTGGTGGATATATAAAAAGAAGATCGCTTTTGTGCTTATTTAAGAAATGGAGGCTTGAAGATTTCATCTCTTTGTATTTATGTCTAGGTTCATGTTTTCTTCCCCTGTGATGGTAATAATTTGCCAACAGGACAGCTGGAGATGGTTGATTACTTTCTATCTTAGGAAATTTAGATTTCCACAGCAATTAAAATTAAATACATTATTATATCTAAGTATAAAAAAACCCACATGGAAGAATAAAAGGGAACATTTGAAAAAAGTTATTACATGTGGAGAATTTAGAAGACAATAAACTGTGAAAGATGATGAAAGTTACTTGCTATTTTTAATGAACTTTCCAAACTATTGCAGAATTCTAACTTTCAGAACAGAATGTTGTGTTTCAAGATGGTAGTGTTTTAAAAATAGATACATTTAAACTATGTTATTCTGCTCATTTATAGGGTTCTTGTTCACATTTTCATGGCTTTGCCTGCTGAATGAATGCTAGACATTTATTTTTCCAATTGAAAGCAGATAATGTGAAGTTGGGAACTGATACTGAATTTCAAAAGATATATGGTTTTGTTTTGTTTGGGTTTTCTTTCCTGCGTATAGATTTTTAGGGAAACCAAAGAAAATGAGATACAGGACTTGCTGAGGGCCAAGCGAGAGCTAGAAGCAAAACTTCAGAGACTCCAAGCCCAAGGGATCCAAGTGTTTGATCCTGAAGAATCTGATTCTGATGACAATTGTACAGATGTTACTGGTGAGAATTTCATCCCCAGAATTTTACATTGGAATGTGACTGAAGACTCTGAATAGTAAAGCCCAAGGCAAATATTTATGTTCTTTTGAAACAAGGTTTATTAATCCAGGTTGAAAAGCAATATAAAATAGTTTAAAGGATAAAAGCAGTTGACTTTAAAAACATAATTTAGATATGGGGAACACCATGTTTCTGGTCTTAAGAATGAACAGATGAATAAAATAGAGCACTGACTAGACACAGTGACTTGGACATTTTCTTAAATTGCTCCATGAACAACTTGAGAAGTCCAAGACATAAAAGGCAAAACCTTGTATATGCAGTAAGAAGCATTTGATACCATGGGAAGGATTCACATAGGTATGTGAACAGTCCTCTGACTGTTGTATCTGATTCAAAATTGAGTGATAATTGTAGCAGACAGTTACGGATGACCACCGTGAAGGGTTACTGAGGAAAAACTGCATGCAAGTGCTGTTGCTTAACCTTTGTTTGCTTATTGAGACACATCAACCATCTCATCTTGGCAGGAGTACAGATTTGCAGTCTTTAAAAGCAAGAAATGTTTGAAAATGCAGTGATTGGCTTTTTGCATAGTAATTATGCATTTGATGAACTTTAGTGGTACAGATGGTCTTGTTCTTCATATTCTTTCTGTCAACTTTTGCATTAAATTAGTTGTCTGGTTCATTCTTTCCTTCTTACTTTTTTCTAAGTGTTTTTCAATTCCCTGATTTTTTCCATGGAAGATTGATTTAGTGTCTTGAAAGTTGTATAATGATTGGCAGAAGTGTAACCCAAGCATATTTTGAAGAGGTACTGTGAAAACTCTTTCACACAGCACCAAGAATATATTTCAGTCCTGACCTACAGCCTCTTTACACTGTTTCCACTGCCCGAACGTTCCTGAACAAAAGCTGTCATGACGTGCACAAATGACTGCAGCAATAGTGTGAGCTGTTCTCCTGATCTGTAAGGCTCGTCAGCATCTGAACCCAACAGATGTCACCAATCCACATAATATGGAATATTAGCGAATAACCTCATCCTTTAGCAGCATGGCTTCTCATTAACTTTGGACAAGCGCCCACTCAGCACACAAAGGTGTGCACAAAGGTGTGAACAAATCTGCTAAAGGGAAAAAAAGATGATCAGTGGCGTGTGGCAGTAGGTTTATTTAAGACTGATAATTTACCTTCTTTCGTGATAATGAAGAGGTTTTGTTGTTTTGTGGGTTTTTTCCCAATTCCCAGCTGCTGGGGCTCAATCTGAATACTGGAATGGAGGAGCCTTGGGAAGTGAGCCATCCATGGGTAGTATGATGCAGCTTCAGCAGTCTTTCAGAGGGCCTGAATTTGCTCATAGCTCTATAGATGTTGAGGGACCTTTTGCAAATATAAACAGAGGTAAGTAATGGTGCCTTGTTCGGGTGGGATTATGTATGTCTATGTCATTTTCCTATCCGTTCCCAAGATTTCTTAGCTCCTTTTTTGACCATTCTTGGGTAATTTAACTAAATGCTTATTTGGAATTCTTCTTTGGAAAAATAAAAGGATTCTGTAGCTGTACATGCTAAGTTATATTTAATATATTTGGTGACTACAGTGTGTGCAGCAGTGATTTTAGCAGACAGCAGTGAACGGTGCTTCACTGTGAGCAAAACAAATACCATGTTGTTACCTACGTTGACTAAGAAAGTGAGCTTTCTTTCAGTATCTGCTGGTGTCCTGTTTTCCATTTTATTCAAATTATCTACTTCCTGAGTATGAATGTTAGAATAAACTATAAACTTAATCCCTGTTTGGTTTTTTTTCCATTGGACTTGCATGGGTTTTGAGTCTGCTTAAGGGGCTGTTAATGGAAATCCATCAGCAAGACCAGGATGTATATATATGTTATTGAATCAGATACTTTGTTACAATAATTATCTTCTGGTGCTCTGGCTTCCCTCACTGCTGTCCTGGCCCCGGAATCCTTCCTGCATGTTGTTGTGTTTGCTGGAAGTTTGTCCCCTTTTTTCTTCAGTCCTTTTAGCTCTGATTCAGAAGTCTGTGTCTGCAAAGTGGGAGGGGAGAGTCTGCTCTGCAGTGACTCCACCTTGATACATCATGCCATGTGGTACTGAAAGTGGGGCCTATTCCTAGCTTGAGGGAATGACCAGCCACACAATGAAGAACTTAAGAAAATTTGAAAATTCATTGTTTCTGTAGGGAATTGATATACAGTACTACAGAAAGCAATGGACTTTATCTCAAGAAGGGGAAGTTCCCATAATGTTTTGCTGTCATTTGTTTGCATGGTGTAATTGAAATCCATGTATATCTGGAATGAAAAAAAAAGATGATTGTGAGTGGTTTTACTATTTCTGAACATTTTTTCTTACTTTAAAACTATCAACTGATTGATGTTGTGGATACAATTCTTCAATCCTATTTCAAGAAAATATCATTTCAGTGATAATATTAATGTATTTAACACCATTGTCTTGCCATGCTATGAAATTCTATGACATTATCAGATGATAAGAGTTCTCTAAATTAAAATTTATAAAATTAAAATAGTTGAGTAAAAATGTTATGACTATTTCAAATAAAATGTATTCATAATGTTAAGAGGTGATGATTTATTTGTTATGTGGTGTAATCAGATGGGAAGATCTGTAGACTTTATTTGAGTTCGGTTTTTTTCATTTGCAGATGATTGGGATGCTGCTGTTGTCAGTTTGTTACAGGTTACTCCTCTGTTTTCCCACTCTCTGTGGAGTAACACTGTAAGATGTTTTATTATTAGTACTGATGAGACTCAACTAGAAGTGGACATCTTCATTAAAGTGAGTACCTCACAAACTTACACTTTTTCTGCTTGTTTGTTTGTTTCCACTCTGGTATGTACTTAAAAATTTGACTAATATTTCTTAAAACCTTTGCTAGGTTTAGTGTTATGTCAGTGAAGTCGGTTGAAGTGTTGCCAAGGGCTTAAGAGGGAGAAACTGCATAGAGAAAAGAAACAAATTTATATCTTAGGTCCTTAGTGCTATGCAGATTCAGTAATAAAGCATTATTCATATTTGCTTTCAGAACTACTCACCAAAACTTCAAAGAATCTGTGAAACAATGGGGTACTTCTTTCAAGTTGTTCATTTTTCAACAGAAAGTGAAAGGCCTCTTAAGGATGTAAAAAAGTGGGAAATCGAAAAAAGTTCATTAGTCATTTTGCTTCTGCATTTAACTTTGCCAAGGTAAGAATTTTCCAGACAGGCAAAGCAGATGGGAACTGGTAACTTTTGCAGAGTGTACAGCTTTTTAAGATGTATATGGTGCTTTGCTCAGCTAATATCTCAGCTAGTAGCTTTTCCTAAGCTAGTATCTTCTAAGAGAAGCTCCTTTATGCTTTAGGTTTGATGGATTTTTTTAAGTGTCTGCATCAGCAGCTCTGTATCATTTCCTTTTTCTTGTAACTACAGATTCTCTTAAAATACAGCATGAAAGTTGTTTTCGTAAAATGGAAATGTTTTGCTTTCCAAGGGCAGCTCATGTGTCTTGCTGGAGTCTTAGGAGTTCAAGATGGCTGGTGTGAATGTCCTCAGTGTTTTTCATTTGCTTATCTAGCCTTACACCTGTCTGTAGTAGTTTGGTTTTTATTCTGTCACATAGTATTTTCTACCTTTGGTTATTTTGGGACTGATTTCTTACTCCCCTGTGTGGTACCTTATAGTAGCTTTCCACAGCTTAATTTACTGAAGTCATGATGTTTTATGACAAGTGGTGTTGCAGGATGTTCTGTTTGTTCAGTGAGTAATTTCCTGAACTTCTAGACAAAGAAACATGACTTATGAAATGAAAAACACCAAACTTGGGATCCTTTTAGAATTATTCTAGGACTCTTTCTATTATGCATTTGGGAATTTTGGGCACAGTTTGTTTTTAATGTTTTGCCCAAGAACAGAGAAAAAAGGATTAGAGAAGATCATATTAAGGATCACAGAGTTTTCATTCCAAAACATCTGTATGAATGCAAAAACCTGAAAATACTGGTGTATGCTTTAAGTTTTGTATTAGGGGTAGATTTCAAGCTCTAGGGATTTCAAATATTGTTGTATTATTAGAGCTGTTGTATTAACTGGACCTCCCATTTCTGTAAATAAAGCACATGTCTGTGGAGAATTAAAGGCTGGTATAAGAGAGTAGTAGCTAAAATTTAGAACAGTGAAGTGCTTGAGGGAACAGCCAGGTACCACAGAAGATGTTGATTTGTTTTCATAAAGGAATCAGACTAGTACTACCATACATTCTAGGCTCTTAGAAAGATAATGTCAGTTGCTGAGGATTTATTGACACTCTGAGGGGATACTGTTGCCAAATAACCCAGTTCTATATATGTGGGTCACAAGTATTTAAGAAATATGCAAGAAGAAAACCAAACCAAAAAAGTATTGTTGCCAACACTATTCACTTGGAGAGTTTCTTGTAGGAAAAACTGTGATGAAAATTTTAGTGCTCATATAAAGAATATAAAATTTGAGAGATCCTGTCTGCTGTTGTCAGCATCCTTAAGTTGTATAGTTGCCTCTGTGGAATAGTAGCAGATTGCTGGGAATGATATCCATGGATATCATTCACATATATTTCTACAAAGTGCTTTTGAATTTTCAAATACTATAAATTAAAAGCCTATCCTCCCTCTGACAGTTACTAAAGGACTTTTACTGAAAAGGTCAAGGAGTAGAGCACTGCCTTCAAATGAGTGGCAACAGAGAAAATGTATATGATCCTTGTTAATCATCTGTGAATCTGTGTTCTTGCCATGCAAGGCAATTACTTTTCACTTTGCATATTGGTATGACAGTAAGATCAACTTTTAATTTACAAAGCATTGATTAAAAAATAATAAATGGTGCTAATGTTTCTGGTGCGAGTGGCATGAATTCCTCTCTCAGCTGTTACTTGCTTCAGAGTTTGTCTTACATTCTCTGCTGAAATATCTGCTTGCCCTTTGTTGTAAATAGAAATGACTTTTGAATTAGATTTTTGCAGTGAAACCCATCTTTGGAGCTTGTGTTGATTGAACTGTTTACTACAGCAGTGTAATATAGCACAAGAATGCTGATTTCCAATCTAGTTGTTTGTTGGAGGACTGTGAGGAAGCCTTCTTGAGAAATCCAGAAGAAAAACCCCGGCTAATTTACCACAGAAAGGAGGATGGCAGAGTCAGTTCAGTCTCGGTGCAACAGTTAATTGAGCAAATCTCTTATGTGAACAAAGCAAAGGTATGGGATTTTAAAGACTGTTGAATTCTAAAAAGCTTATTTTCCTGCTGTAAACAACATCGAGTGCTAGTAGTCCCAGATTTTAATGAGAAATTGCATTATGCTCATTGGTCTGAATGCTCATCATATGAAGCTGAGGTTTGAGTATTATGAAGTTTTCATTATTGGGAGGAAAAAAGCCACTGCATTTTCACTGGGGAAAAAAAAAATCCCTATGCTATAAGGGTAGAATTTCTCACCTGTGTGTAGCCACTTAAATGGCAAAGTTACATATCTAAAGTCCTTGGCTATATGCCAAGAGAAAGAAGTGTACCTCCAGAGAGATTCCTTCCATCTGAAAATACATCAGCTGCCACTTATTTCCTACTACAGAGAGCACTGTTGAGAACAGCTGAAACTAGATGCCCAACTTTTAAAAGCTTAGGCAAAGTGAATCCTACCTAAGGAGTGCAACAGAACGGAATTTAAATGTGTTCCAGAATTTTTTTTGTTGAAAGTCCTAAATACTATAGTTCCCAGCTGGTTTCAGAGTTGCATTATGCTTTGCCATTTACTTTTTCAGATGATTGATCATACCGGAGGTGTGGAAGAAGGAGCATATGAAATCTATAAATGTGTGGAAAAGATAATTAAACAGGTAGAACATATGATGCATTTCAGCTTTTTCTATTCCTTCTCTGATTTATGGTCAGTGTGATTACTGTTTTCTACTTAGATGTGATTGAAAGGATCTTTTTCAGTTCCATCATTTCTATCTGGCAAGCAAAGAAATCTGCAGGTAGAAAATAAACCTCAAAGCTGGACAGAAGCAGAAACAACCAGGGAAAGGGATCTGTTCACGACCTAAATTCTCTTTTAATTTCTCTTTATCCATATCATAAGATAAGGAAATATTGTATAGTCTGTCCTCTACCTATCCCTCCTTGTGGTGAGTTGCTTCCACTATGAGAAGACTAAAACCAATGTCTTGAGACCTGTGTATTCAGAGTTAATTTGCTTTCGTCTAATTTCTCCTTTATTCCTGTTCTCTGCTAGCCCAAAAGGAAATGAGCGTATCGACTCTTGTAGAGCTGCACTTGTACAGTGAAATTGGGTAGCACCAAATGCCAGAAGTATAGTTGCAGTTTTCTCCATGTAATTTTCTTTTTTCTTAGGATATATTGGGGTGTGAAATGACAGAACTGGAAGCCAAGGATTTGGGTAATAAGGAAGAGTCCACTGCTCCTGAAGAGGAAGTTTTTGGTGATGTATTGTGGGATGCGCACGATGAACAAGAACAGATGGAAGCTTTTCAGCAGGCCTCTAGCTCAACGTGTGAGCTGGGGTTTGAGAAAGTAAGTGCACTGGAAATGTGTATGGATGGAGAGAGTCATCGCTCATTTCCATCTCTGGTTAGGCAAGATGTACTTCTACAGAAGGAGCTGTGTCTAAGAGCATCCTTAGGGGCTGTTATTCCTTAGGCTAGAAGAAGCCATATGTCTTATGTAGATGGCATATGTATTTTCTGGGAGAGATGCCAGTTTATTTGTCACTGAAAATGAAGTAGTTGTTCCTGCACTAGAGAGAATCACTGTAATGGTGTGCCAGAAGGAGGGTTGTCCTCCTAGACTTTGGTCATCAGTAGGAAATGGTCTGAATGTCTTTTTGGTTGGGTTGTTTGTTGTTGTTGTTCTTTTGTTTTTAATGAGAAAGTCTGACCTCTGTCTTGAGACTTGGATCCTTTTGGAGCCATACATCTATGAGAAGAACATAGGAAAGTTAAAAGCAGAGTGCTGCTGAATAGCTCAGTGCTTCCTCATTACTTGAAATAAAACATTTTATATTGGGAGTATCAGGAACAGTTCTAGGTAAGGAAGACACAATGAATGTAGGAAGAAAAAACATTGAAGTGGTGATGGAAGGTGATGCAACAGCATATTTGAGCATCTTTCCTTGATGTTATGATGTGATATAAGCATGTAAGTTTCTGTGTTACTGTATTTAAATTGTTATACCCCTATTTTACTAGCAGAGTTAATTTTTTTACTTCACTAATTATACATTGGTTTACTGTGTTCTACAACAGTAGAATAATCCACCATTAATAGAAAAAATGCCTCTTCGGTTTTGCAAACAAAGTATTTCTCCTAACTGAATGAAGGTTGATTTTTGATTCAGTTTTTGTCATCCCAAACTCTGCAGCAACATTTTTGAGTGTTCATGTGGTGAAAGAAAGGCTTTCTTTTGAGTGCTTAGTGCCTCAAAATATAATTCATGGCAGATGTCAACTTTGAAGGCTTTTTCCTGGCAACCATATTTAATGCAGTTGAGTACTTGGGGGAGGGAGGGGGAAAGGGAGAATGGGGAAGCCTGAATAAAGTACATGACTGCTTTATTCTAGTAACACCATTCACTTTGTTTAAAAGAGATTTTTAAAACAGATTCTGTGGTTTAAGTGACTATGAAGTATTTTTCCATTTGTATTCTATTGCATTTCAGTAGTTGTCTCCTTACCTTATTAAGTCTGTCCATGAATCTTGTTTATGGGTGGCTTACAATGCCACTGTATTTCTCCCTTAAACAATGGAATAATTACGATGATTGTTTCTGTTTTATAGTATTTTGAACGACTAAATGACCTAGTGGCAGCACCAGCACCAATTCCACCTCTGCTTGTGTCAGGAGGACCAGGCTCTGGGAAATCTCTCCTTCTGTCAAAGTGGTAGTTTAAACTATTTCTTTTGGTATTTATATGGGTTTTTTTAAATGAATGAAATTTAAGAAAAAAAATCCATTACATTTCAAATATCATATCAGTATAATTAGAGGTAAAATGGGGACATTTACAGAGTGCTGAAGTTATTGAAGCATCCTGGAAAGATTTGTAATAATTGAGTAGGTAATTCCATCTGAACTGCCTTTAATGTGTCCCTGACTCCAACTGCAACACCCTACAGACCTGTCTTTGCACAGCTTTAGTAAGTGGTTTCAGTAGCTCAATAGTGTTACCCTTCTCTGATACACAATGGGGGTCCTGTGGAGCCTTTTAAACTGAAATAAAGGAAAGATAAGACCTAATAAATTATCATAGAAATTCATTTTATGGTCACATGTAGGCTATGACAAAATTTGCTGACATAAAAATAAATTGCTTCTGTCATTACTTCTTCAAAGCTTGGTGACATGTGACTATTCAGTGCCAGGAAGGGCACTTGATAATGTATTGGAGAGAGTGAAAGTGGAATCTGACATTAAAAGTTCAATTTTAGCTAAGGAAATATCTATCCCATTTTGGAAGATAAACATGGAGCACCTCTAGCTCAGACACTACCTTCTTTGGCAGAACTGCTATTTTTTTAAGATACATTTGCAAAACTCTGTTTTGTTAAGTGCTTTTTCTTTTTTTTTTTTGAAACTTCTCTCACTAGGATTCAGTTGCAACAGAAGCACTCACCGAACACTCTAATTCTTTATCACTTTGTGGGGAGGCCCATGTCTACTAGTTCAGAGTCTGCATTGATAATTAAACGCCTTACACTAAAGGTATGCGGTCAAGTTACGTATGCTGCATTGCATGAAAGTGCCAGTGTGTGTGTGAGTGTGGAATGGCATCCACCCCCAGCAAGTACGCTGATACAAAGCTGGGAGGAGTGGCTGACACGCAGGAACACTGCGCTGCCATCCAGAGAGACCTGGACAGGCTGGAGAGCTGGGCAGGGAGAAACCAGATGAGCTTCAACAAAAGCAAGGGTAGAGTCTTGCACCTGGGAAGGAACAACCATTCGTATCAGTACAGGCTGGGGGCTGACCTGCTGGAGAAGAGCTCAGTGGAGAAGGACCTGGGGGTCCTGGTGGATGACAGGTTGGCCATGAGCCAGCAGTGTGCCTCGGTGGCTAAGAGAGCCAATGGGATCCTGGGGTGCATCCGGAGGAGTGTAGCCAGCAGGTCAAGGGAGGTGATCCTCCCGCTCTACTCTGCCCTGGTCAGGCCCCACCTGGAGTATTGAGTCCAGTTCTGGGCTCCCTGGTATAACAAGGACAGGGATCTCCTGGAGAGAGTCCAAAGAAGGGCTATGAAGATGATTAAGGGCCTGGAGCATCTTCCCTATGAGGAAAGGCTGAGTGAACTGAGACTGTTCAGCCTTGAGAAGAGAAGACTAAGGGGGAACCTAATTAATGTTTATAATTATCTTAAGCATGGGATGCAGGGGGAATCAGCCAGCCCCTTCTCAGTGGTCTGTGGGGACAGGACAAGGGGCAATGGCTGCAAGTTGGAGCACAGGAAGTTCTGCACCAACATGTAGAAGAACTTTTTCACAGTGAGGGTGACAGAGCCCTGGGACAGGCTGCCCAGGGGGGTTGTGGAGTCTCCTTCTCTGGAGATATTCAAGCCCCATCTGGATGCCTATCTGTGCAATGTGAGCTAGGGAGCTGCTTTGGCAGGGGGTTGGACCTGATGATCTCTCGAGGTCCCTTCCAACCCCTATAATTCTATGAAAAGAGAGTATTTTCTACAGCTTTTTCTATATCAGTTAAGAGTAATACAAATGTAAGGCCCCACAGAACTGGAAGAATCTGATCTTGTACATTGAATGTAGATCAATTAAATAGCAGATCTGGGATATTCATGATACGTTGGCATTAGCAGTTGTGCTTCCAGTGGCCTATATTGATGGCTTATAAAACCATATAAGCTTCTTCCTAAATTTTCTGCCATCTGGCCGATGAGAGAGGCAGGTGGTATCTCTTCTGTCGATGTGCTTAGAAACCTGAGGCTGTGTTTACCAGTTGGCACCATATTGGTCCTAGACTAGTCTCTCTCCTGTGTTAATTTATTTTTAATTGTGTGTTAGATATGTGGGGAATAAGTCACGAGTAATTTTGTGCCAGGGTCTGAGCTTGCTTTTTCCTTTACAAGAGTGTCACTAAGGACCTCACAGGACTAAAACCTGTAAAAAAAATGAAACCGCTTGTGTTCTCCTTGCAATTTTCTCATGTATTTTAGAAGTTTGCCTATTTAACCTGTGTAACATTTAAGCCCTTTGAGTCTCCAGATTCTGTGTCCATTGTGTAAACTCAGGTTAGCACTCTAGAATTTACACAATGAGTTCAGTAAATATTCTTTGTTCTACATCTGCCAAGCTTGTGCATATACTAGAAGGAAAGAATCCTATCTGAGCTTGACCAGAAAAGTTGCCCCAAAATCATGTGGGTTTTTCTCTTTTTTTTCTCTCTCTTGGGTCAGAAGGGCTTCTGTCAACTATCCTGATTGATTTTTTTAAGGTATAATTTGTTATGCATTTATAATTTTGCAGCTTATGCAACACTCTTGGTTAGTGTCACCTCTGACTTTGGATCCAGCCAAACTTCTGGAAGAATTTCCTCGCTGGCTGGAAAAACTTTCAGCACGTCATCAAGGCAGCATTATTATCATTATTGATTCTATTGACCAAATACAGGTATGTTTTCAAAATACTTGCCATTTGTCAGCCTAAAACAGAAATGCTGTTTGCTTTGCTCTGATATATATATATATATCAGATACCCCAGATCTGCTATTTAATTGATCTACATTCAGTGTACGAAGAGCACACACAGAAGATAATTTTGAAAAAGTGTAGATGAGCTAAAATATAGTTTTCATTTTTATAGATAAAATTTATGATTCATTTTGTTGGCTTGGTTTTTTTTGTGTGGGTTTTTTTTTTTTTTTTAAATTTTCCACACCTTAAGTTTTGAGCAGTCCAGTTATATTATTCATGCAAAGTTCAGTGCTGTGAGCTGACGTATGGGGCATGTAAATAGCCTAGACTTTGAGGTGAATATTTCAACAGTTTTTAAGAATTTAAGACTCCTTTTGCTGAGCTGTGCAATTAATGAAACCCACCAACTTCTGCCATTTGTTTTGAACAACCTTTGTGTTAAGTAACCAAACTGTGTTTTGAAGCAAGCTGAGAAGCATATGAAGTGGCTGATAGATCCGCTGCCAGTGAACGTGAGAGTGATTGTATCGGTGAACGTCGAAACGTGTCCACAGGCTTGGAGGTACGTGATATCGCTGAGGTGCTTCAAAGTACCCTGGGTTAGGACTGTTTAAAATTACAGTTACTCACTGAAGAACAATCAGCCATATTTGTGGAGACATGGAGATTTAATAGGATAAGGTTTTGCAACCACTGAGGGCAACAAAGGTTTGTTTTCTCTAGAACAGCAACAAATTTTAGCTGCTGTGAAACCAGATTTTTGTTTTCCTGGATCTGTCCACGTGACTATGTGAAAGTGGATATTAAATGCAGTCAGGGGCACATCAAGAACCTCAATACCATGATGTATATCCAGGATAAAGCTAAATGTGGAAATTTGACTTGAGATGGCTAGAATTTCTTAGTAGCAGGGAATAGCTTCAATTACTGCTTTGATATCAATCTTTAAAAAGTTCTGGAACTTTGATGTCTCTTTTTTTTTTTTTTTTCTTTTTTTCTTTTTGGTCCTTTTTACTTCCTTTTGTCTGCTATTTAATAAGGTCTGAATATGGCTTTGTTCTCTCTTACCAAAGGTTGTGGCCCACTCTTCATCTTGATCCACTGAATTCCAAAGATGTTAAATCTCTCATTAGTGCAGAATGTAGCTCTGCAAATGTTAAATTGACTAAAGAGCAGGTATGTCTGTTGCAGGTCTTCTGAAGTACCTTACTTTTAGTATAACTTTTAATGAAAACATGGAAAGATGAAATAAGCCCAGCTGCCAAAAGAAAGTATTAAATTTAGCTAACTAAATACTCCTGCTCAAGGCAGCATACATGGCTCATGGCACCAAAACACAGATGGAACAGCATAAATTATTAAGATTAAAACAGTGCAGTTGCACATATTGCTGTAAACATGATCTTTCATTCGGAAGGAGGTTTAGTATTGCATAACACTGTAGCAGTTGATTGGCTAAGTGGGGAAAAAGTCTTTGACTTGGAGACTGGTTGTATAAGGCAATTATCTTTAGAAATGTCATGGTTAGACCTTAACTCTTTCCATCTTAGATTTGAAGGGAAACTTTCACTCATGTGCTGCTCTACCTAGAAAAACATGCAGTGTTTTGTGCACAAGTTATGTCATAGTCTTCATGTGTTACAGATAGAAGCATATCTAGAACTTCCATTTTCTTGTCAAGCAGGGAACATTTGTTTGTGTATGGTTAATTTTATCTTGTCTCACAGATTTTTGTTTCAAACATTGTAGGAGAAGAAGCTTGAGAGGCACTGTCGTTCTGCCACAACTTGCAACGCTTTGTACGTCACACTCTTGGGCAAAACAATTGCTTGGTAAGTTGAGGTGGTCGTGAAATTATGTTCATCACTAGATTGGAAGGAAAGTTCAAGTAGGTTTGTTAGCCTTTTGAAATATACATATACATGGAATCTCTTTAAGAAAAAACAGTGGAGCTGTATACAAAGTTTCCCCCTTTACTGACTGTGAATGCAGCGAGAAGAAAGATCAGAGAGCATACAATCACCGTTCTCATATTGAGTGATTCCAAGTAGTTGTATGTGTCTGTTTTCAGCTCTTGTGTTTATATTTTATTTTTTCTGTTGTTCTGATTTCTGTTTATGTCAGTTGCTTTAATGTTGGGGTTTTGTTTAATGGTTTGGAGCATGTTGGTTTTATTTTGTTTAACAGTTTAATTTAGATCTGTTGTATTTACTGATGCATCAGATAGTTTGCCTCATAGATTTTTAAGGCTAAAAGGAAGTTCAGCAATTGTTTAATTTAACTTCCTGTATATAGTACTTTGCCCAATAATTCCTGCTGTGGAGAAAATTAATCTTCTCTCTTGTGCAAGAGAATATTTTATACATGCATTAGTTTATTATTAACCTAGACTTCATCTCTTTGAGAAAGACACTGTTTTAGTTTAGAGAGTCCTGGAAGATGGTACACTGATGGATAATTTACTCTGGGTGACTGATTTTGATTATTTTTGGCATCTGTTTTCTGTTGTAGAATGCTTCGTTGCTCCTGACAACAGGCTTTGTGAATGCATTAAATGAAACAGCAGCATGTGGTTTTATCTTTTTCCAACCTGATGCTCTTATTCTGTTATAAAAGCTCTTCTGTTGTTTCAATTCATCTTGCTCAGCCAAGTTCAGTATGTTAAACTTAGGCCTTTCTTGTCCTGCACAGTGTTGGAAGCACAGGAAATATTGATGAAACCCTTCAACAGTGTTGCCAGTGTCAAGATACAGTGTCACTGTACAGGCTTGTTTTGAGATCAATTCAAGAATCTTTGCAGAGTGATAAGGAGAAAGGTCTTTTGAGGGAGGTAAGCAGAGAATGCTTCAGGATTTCTACAGGTAAAAACACTTTCCTGTAAAGAGTTTTTCTTAAGTTGAAGATGAATATACACTTAGGTTGGCTCATGTATATAATTCAGAGATTACTGTATTGTTAGTATAGGAAGGACACTTTTATTTATCTAATTATATCTGTTGCATAACTATAGAACATACAACTGCATTGTGCTACATTTCAACTCAGTCTTTGTCTCAAAAACCAAACCAGAACTTTTCCACTGTGATGTGATACAGAATCAGCACTTCTTTGCTGATCACTACCTCAATCCAATGATTAACTACATTGGGAGTAGTAAATCAAAAGTGATCAAAACAAGTATAGAGGGCACTGCTTATTGGATGTCTGATTTCTCTTCCTACCTTGGCAGAATGTCTCTGTTGTGTGGAATGCTTTGTTGTTTAGGACACAATACTCAATAATTGCTATGAGTTCTTTAGTGCAAGCAGCATAAAGTGTACAGTATATTTTAGATAGATGGAAGTTTCTTATAATAATGGAGTTATTTTCCCCTGGTGTTTTAGAGGGAAGTGTAAGGAGCTACTTGTTTGTCCCAAAGCATCCTGTTTGGTACTTTATCTATCAGAATATTCATCCATTAGCACTGGGGATTCTTCTTGGAGGATGCAAAGGGCTTATACAGTTAGGTTTTTTCTTCCCCGTGGCATATAAAATTATGCACGGTGATACACAGTATTTTTGTAGGAATTTCAGTGTAACTAAGCTCTGCAGCAAATATTGCTAACTGTGTAAAATATTTTTTCTGCTTTATGTAGATACTGTGTGTCATCGGTGTTAGCCACAATGGTGTGAGTGAGTCAGAGCTGATGGAACTTTATCCTGAACTGTCTTCTGCAGTGTTAGCATCACTCGTTCACAGCCTGCACAAAATGTGTTTGCTGACATATGGCTGTGGTTTGCTCAAGTTCCAGCACCTCCAGGTAAATTTTATCATTCTAAACACGTGCAAGTGAAACTCTACCCCCTTAGCCCCTGCTGACTTTTGCATAAGTTCTGTTGTTACTAGGTAGGCTGTATTGTGTTTCAGTTTGATCATCCAGTTTCTTTAAAATCAGGTCTGATGGAATTGCCTTAAAAACTACTAGTCCTATGATACTGGTACTGGTCAGTATTGTTCAGCAGTTGAAAACTTGACATTTCAAACCTTCAGGAATTTCTGATCTGGTAGTTGTTAAGTCTGTGGGTGCTAGAAAACAAAAAAAAAAAATCCCAGGCAGAATTGAATGAGAAGGAATATCATCTGTATAACCAGGGTTTTAATCTAAGAGACAATCTGTTTGTAGTGCCTTTGTCACTGAAAGATTTTTTGGCTCTTCAACACGAGACATTTCATAAGAAACCTTGTGTTGTCAGCACTTAATAAACAAATTAAATCCATTCTGTTTCCCTCAATTATACTCTCCTTCAGGCTTGGGAGATGGTGAGACTGGAGTATATGGAAGAAGGTGAAAATGTTATTTCTGCCTATAGACAAAAACTAGTGGAGTATTTCACCATGCAGCTAAGGTAGGTCAGAATTCCTCACTAAATTGCAGTCTTTATGCCTTATGGATATTTCTGGTTTCTTGAGACTCAGTTTAATTATTAATTCTTGGAGAATGACTCTGCAAAACCCTAGTGTCAATTTAGCAGTTCATTATTGCTACGTTTCAATCTTGGAAAAGATTGAGGACTATGGAGGGGAATGGGCATATAATAAAGTTATTGTGTGAAAAGGTAGGGCATGAATTTATACCGGATCAATTATTTTGTGGTAACTGACCCCATGTGGATTTTTAGCTCCCAGTAAATGCTGGTGTGTGAGCCCACACAGGCAGGATGCAGAACAAGCACAAAACTAGGGATGAAATGCAAAGAGCAAAGTTTCGTTACCTTGCCAACTGGGGGATCTCCAGAGCAGCACCCAGGCAGAGGCACACACGTGGGAATGCCACAGAGCTCGGTTCACCAGACCTGTTGGTTTCACCTGTTCATCAGGGATACGTCCAGACGTAGTTACAGCTGTGCTTTGATCTTTCCCACAGCAAGGCAAGAATCTCAAGCGTGTTTGATAGGGTGCCTCTAAGTCTATTGCAGGCCTGGGTTAACTAAACACAGATGTTCTATTTGTTACCTGAACATAGGTGTCCTACTTGTCAAACACACAAGGCTAAACAACAAATGAGTACAGGAGATGTGTTTTTCAGCACCCCAGCTGCAAGTCACTTGAGCATGTTTGCAATCCTCCTTGCCAATCTTGCACTGTTTTCCCAGCTAGGAAATTTGAGTTTGCTTGGAACTCAAAGAAGCAGCAGCAGATCACTCACATTGAGCAAGTAATTAACACATACACAAGAGGAGGTCTGGTAGAAGAGCAGAATGGCTACAAGTTCATGCCTAGCATGAAAACTGATTTACATTTACATCTTGAGTTAGTGTATCCCAGCTGTGGGCCTCTGCTTATGCTTCTAGAGCATCAGAAATTCAAGAGGGTCACAGGGAAAGTAGGTACAAAGGGACAGTGGGCTGCTGCAGGGCTAGAATTCTGCTACCAGGCACAGAGCCCATACAGGAAGGAGGACCTGCTTCCTCCTGGGGTACCTGGGGGTTCAGCACCATCTGAGGTGAAACTAAAACAAAGATGTGAGAAAATGGAGTACGTTGGTCTTACAGTAGTCTGTTTAGACATGCATTGTCTGCTTCCCTAGTTTTCACATCAAGTTGAGAAGTTCCATTAGGCATCTGAGTTTTTATTTTGATTTGCTTTTTCTTTCAACAGTCGAGACCGAGTGACTTGGAGAAGTGCAGATGAACTTCCCTGGCTCTTCCAGCAGCAGGGTGATAAGCAAAAGCTACGCAAGTGTCTTTTGAATCTCTTTGTATCACAAAACCTTTACAAAAGGTACAAAGGTAGCCACTGCTTTGGCAGTTACAAACATTTCAAAGTAATTTTTTATCAATATAAATCAGAAAATGACAGCTAGATGAAATGAATTTAAATAGTAGAGTCTGAAATGCTAAATGCTGTTGTCATATAAATCATCTAATTTTTCTATTCTGTTACACTCCAGGGTTGGTAAAGGGATTAATGCTGCTGTTGAACAGCATTAGTCTCCATGGAGTGTCTCTGTAGATGCTGTAGCATAAAGACAACATTCATCAGTCCAAAAAAGGGGTATCAGAGATAAGATGAGCTTCTTATTTCCTTGTTAAAACAGGGGACATTTTGCAGAATTGCTGAGTTACTGGCAGCTGGTTGGGAAAGATAAGAGCTCTATGGCAGCTGAATATTTTGACTCTCTGAAAGAATATGAAAAAAGCTGTGAGGGAGAGGAAAGTATGATCTGCCTGGCTGATCTTTATGAGACCCTGGGACGGTTTCTTAAGGACCTAGGTCTTCTCAGTCAGGTAAGTGCATTTGGAGATTGTTGTAACAGCAAGAAGGCAAAGGAAGCAGAGATCAGTGTGCATCTTTTGTTGCAGTTGTCAGATTATTGTAACGCAAAGGATGCTGCCTGCTGCCATCACACTCTAAACTTTGTTGTCGCAGGCGGTAGCTCCTCTGCAGCGGTCTCTGGAGATCCGAGAGACTGCGCTGGATCCAGACCACCCAAGGGTGGCGCAGTCACTCCACCAGCTAGCAGGAGTTTATGTCCAGTGGAAGAAGTTTGGAAACGCTGAGCAGTTGTATAAACAGGCACTGGAAATCTCTGAAAACGCTTATGGAGCTGAACATCCTCGGGTAGCCCGTGAACTTGATGCTCTTGCAACCTTATACCAAAAACAGAACAAGTAAGCCTAACTACACTTTTATTTTTCTTTTATGTGGATGTGGTACAGAAATAAAAGCAGATATTTTCTTCCTGAAGACAGAGTGTTTCTTTGAATCTTTTTTAGACTTTTTTAAGTTCCAATGAAACAGTGAACATGCTCTCTGTATTGTTGTAGTCACCCCAGATGGGCCAACTTTTGCACCTAATTATCACCACACTTCTAGAGATAAAGGAGAAACACTGTCTGGCCTGAAGCATTTTGGATATTGTTATCTTTGACAAAATAGTGTCAATTTTTTTTTTTAAAGATTCTTAAATTCTCCTCAAATTTGTTTGCTGCGGTATCTTAGAAGCTTTGCAGAGTACCTACTGATGCTACATTTGGCATTCTTCTAACACTACAATTTTTCAGATATGAACAAGCAGAGCAACTGAGGAAAAAGTCCTTCAAAATACGCCAGAAGGCAGCGAGGCAGAAAGGCAGCCTGGTAAGGAAATGCTTCATCTTTGATAACAGTGCTGGACTTGTCACTGCTCTGCTAAACAGATGATAAAGCGTGTCTGAAGAGCTGACAGAGCTCCAACGCTTTTGATAATTGAGGGCATAGGTAGTGAAGTGGCCTAGCAGCAGCTTTGGTAACTGCCCTTTCAACTGCTGGAAATGGAGATGCATCGTTACAACTGGTTACAACTGCAACTGAGAAGTGGAAAAGAAATAAGTGGATATATACATTTAGGGATGCAGAATTACTTCTGATAGAACTGGCTGTCAAAGGTGTTCTCCAGAATAACTGAGGCATTTATCCTACAAATCCTAGTTGACACGGTACTTACAGCAGTGGATGATCCCAGTAATAACATTAAATGCCATACTGGGTTTTTTTCCTGTGTTTTTCCAACTTGTCATTCTTGAGCTGTTTGTCATGCAGTGCCTGTACTACAAGTGTTCAGCTAGTAACTCCAGAGCTCTAGTTGTAGCTATAATGAAAGTACTGAAAAGCCATAAAAAATGTTGCAGTTTCCCCAGTGCTAAAAACAGATGAATTTGGATCATGAAAATTTTGTCCCATTTCTAGAAGTACGGATTTCTTCTGCACAGATGTTTTTATTAAGACTGCCAAGATCAAGAATAGGTGGTGTAGCAATGGCTGCTCTTCTCACTTGTAATTTGCCTTGCATGCAGCCATTATCTTGGCAGCCCATTTCACAATGATCCATGTAAAAGCCTTGAGCAGTACTTTGTATGTGTTTGTATGTGGCATTTAGGATCTGAGATTAACTCGATTTTAAGTTTTGAACTCATAAACCTAAGAATTTGATCTGAATTGGTTATTTGAACTGTGGAGTTTAAGCAAATTAGCATGTATGATACAGAGAAAAGACACCTGCGTGGCAGCACAGTAACTTAAATTTCCTGGAAGCATTTTTGGTGAAATTCACTGTTAGATTGTAAATAAGATTGTAATATTGTCTGTGTGCTGTTTAGCTTGAAAACAGAATTTAAGTAGGAGCATTGTGCTCCTTTGGCACCAAACTGAGTCTTTAGATTTTCTGCCTTCAGTTATACACTGTAATGGTGATTGGTTTACCTTACCTTGTCCTTTGCTGTAGTGTGGCTTTGCTCTCCTGCGCCAAAGAGCCCTTCAGCTGGAAGAGCTCACATTAGGCAAGGATACACCAGACAATGCTCGAACCCTCAATGAGCTCGGAGTCCTCTATTACCTGCAGAATAATCTCGAGTAAGTTGCTCTAATTGTGGCGCATTCACTGAGTGTTCTAACAGATCTAAATGGAAGCAAATTACTGAGATCTAGAGTTAAGTGGCACATGATCAAATATTCATTGTGGTTCCATCCTTGAGTCATTCCACAGTTTTTTGTTTCCTGTGAAATTCACTCCTGTTTTGTAGAGTTGATGTCATTAGCATGTAAGTATTTACGCAGTCAGTGCCTCTCCTGCCCTCAGCATTGATGTTCCACAGATAAATTTAACCTGGCCTTCATCAGAAATACCAGTGCTCTCTCAAAATGTTTGCCCCTTCCACCAGCTACACTGTGTTGGAGCCCTCCTTTTTGTAGTGCTCATCCTTGAGCAGCAAGGTGGTTGGTTGTCTGTGAAAAACACTCAAAATGCCAATATCGCATGAAATCAAGAGTTGAATATTCACTGTGCTTGTAATCATCAAGCTCTTACCCTGCTGGTCTTTTCAAGGACAAAAGAGGACAGTGTGTCACAGAGAAGTTCTAAAAGCAGATAGAGATAAGCAGGGGTGTTAAGGAACAGGAATAAAAGGTGTGGAGTGGTTCTGCTGGCATGGTTAGCCACTGTTGACTTCAGCTTCTTCAGTCCACAGAGCAGTCTAAAACTGTGTGTTGTGAGGGCATTGTAAAATCACCTTGACTCTCACTCGACTGAACTGAATCTTTTCAGAGAAGAAAAAGCACACAGCAAAAAAGCCCAGAGTAATTTCTGAAAGTATGTTTACAGTCCTCCTGAATATGGTGTTTATGCCACGTGTAGTTGTTGAATAATTACAGAACTGTATCATAATTCAGGATTTGCACACAGAATCTCTGTTAAATGTAGAACCTTTATAGTGAAGAAACTGATTTTTAACAGTTGTAAACATGGGGGTTTGTTTTCATCAGTTTACCCTCCTGAAGTCACACTGAAGTGACTGATTATAGAGGAATGATACCCATCTAATCTCATACAAGATCATTTTATATTCCATATTATTCAAGTATTGTTCCTGTCCAACACAACTTATTTCTATTTCTGGTAACCATATCTTCACTATTTCATAGGTGAGCAAAAGTATAACCTCTCTTCCAGTGAAGGTTTAAGTTATTTTTAAATGGATATTCTGTGTCTGTTCTGAATCAGCAAGTCCAAGATGGAATTTTGTGATATTTTGATGCAGTTAGAATGAAATCAATGGCAGAAGGGTATGTCACTTTATTAGTTGTTATATGTGATATCACACATCATCCTCTAGCCTGTATGTAGACTGAACACCTTTTGACACCTGTCTAAGAGCTCCAGAAACGAACCTACAGTTCTGTGTATAAATGATCTTTTTTCTCTCTGATGCAAAATGGATTTTTCCAATTTACTCAGCTGACCTCTTGGGAATAGTGTCACACAGAATTTGTGTGTGTGTCAGGATGACAAACTGCCTAGTTATAATGGATGCTGCCAGTATTATGTGGGGATCACCTATTGTTTGTGATGGAGGAACTGCTGTAAATCTGTAAAGGAGTAGTAGTATGCTACTCTAGTGAGATAAAATACACCCTTTTTGCTAGGGAAACGCTTGAATGGTGACATTACACAGAGCCTTTTCTACTTTGTCATTTCTGGACAGATTCTACTATGAGAATCTAGCTCATGATATATATAAAAGCTGTTCCTGTCTCTTCCCCTTTGGTGTGAAAGCTGTCTGTTGAACCCTGTATGGTTTTTTTTATTCTTTAATATTACTTGAAAAATACATGGTGTGTGTTCTGAACCTCATGTTACCTGTGTAAGTACTTAACTACTTTGAGGAGCTGCCCAGAAGTGAATAGTGTTTTGACTAAGAAAGGATTACTTGCATAACTGAACGTGCAGGTTGAATTAAAGAGAAGAGCAGCCCTGGGGCAGCGTAATGTTTACTGAAATCTGCTGGATGGACTTTTGGGCCCTTAACAGGCCCAAGACTGCAGAGGAATGTATTAACTAATGGTCTGTCTGTATCCTCTTGGTTAGCCTGCTGAGCAGGGCTGTGTCTGGGATGTATAGTTCCTCACTGCACAAATCAATTGCTTGTTTGGCATTTGCTTATTGGAGGCAAGTCCAGTGCCAGATGTCAGTATCTGTGCCATTTCCAAGGCTGAGTTTAGTCTGTTGCAAACACCCACTTCAGCCTCTACAGATGTTGCCAGCTTCAAAATATTGCTGAACAACTCTGTTCTGTAGGACAGCAGAGCTCTTCCTGAAGCGCTCTCTGGAAATGAGAGAGAGAGTCCTGGGACCTGACCACCCAGACTGCGCACAGTCTTTGAACAATCTGGCAGCCTTGTACAATGAGAAGAAACATTATGACAGGGCAGAAGAACTCTATGAAAAAGCTTTGGATATCAGGAGGAGAGCACTGGCTCCAGATCACCCCTCCTTGGCCTATACTGTGAAACACCTGGCAGTGCTGTACAAAAAGATGGTAAGCATAAGCCTGTTACCTTTTCTCGTCACCTAAATTAACTGTAACACCTTGAATTGTTACAGGCTTCACTCCGAAAGGAATGGGGCATGAGAATTTTGTCAGCTTTTAGTGTTCTGCACACATGCATAAAAGATGCAGTTAAGCAGCCTCAGTCTGGTTCCAGAAACCTTGCTGAAAGAAAAGCCATTTCCCAGTAATGCTTTGGTATCCTGCATGCTCGGTATTCACCATGGGGAATTCCTGGTTTGGATAAAACTTGGTGTTTTGGCTGCAGTGAGGGAAGCTCTTCCCAGCTGTATTTGAGTTCTCCACCATCTGCTGTGTGACATCAAGATACAAGAGTTTGCTCAGAGGTGTCTTGATGGAAAAAATCATTTTAGGGTACAGCAATAGTCCTTTTTACACAATGACCTTGAACTGTACAGTTAAATGGAGCATAACTTGAAGGCTAATGAGGGAGATAGGACTTTACCAATAAACTCTCTGGCAGAGCCACCTCCAGCCTCTGTTCATTCAGTGAAAAATGAGAGTTACTCCCCTGCAAAGTACCCAGAAGCAGAGAACTTTAGAACTTTCGGTTGCATGAACTTCTGCAACTCATCATTTTGAAATGTTTTATGAATATTTGCGTTTGCAGATGGTCAATGTGACCACTTGCTGTCATCAGCGTAGGAGAGAAGTAGGGTTTCCAGCTGCTGAACCAAGATCCAATTCAGAGGATGACAGGAATTTTTTTTTATATTTTCATGTTTTACCATTCTACGGAGAGAAAAGCAGATTAAAAGAAGACAACACCTTGGATCAAATGCTCCTGTGTTTTTGCTCAATAGTTGTTACCTGCTATTCTCTGCATGAAATTATTTTGTCATGGGTTCTCTGCCTGCTTCAACTCCTAATTTTGATGCTGCTAGAAAAGCACTCAGTATTTGAATCAAAGAGCTCTTTGCTGGTTTGAAGGGGCATAAATTAAAATTCACAATGAACCAGTGACACAGGGAAGAGTGGAGGAAGAGGAGGGACAGGAATCAGATGTAGAAAATGACAATTATAGTTATGTATTTATTCCAGAATAATTACTGATCATATTTAAACTATGGCCTGGTGATGCTATAAAAAAATGAGGGAAATTGATTTGAATTCTGCAATTACAGCAAACCATTATATAATGGAAGTTTGCAGTATTAAACTTCTAATTGCTATTAAATATGAACATTTAAACTCTAATAATAGAAGCCTAAGTATACTTCTGAAGTGTTTTAGAGAAACCAAAGCCAAGGAGCAAAAGCCTCAGTGTGGTGAATAGGGAGCAAGAAAGACTTGAAATGGCATTGGACATCATAGCTGGTTCAAAGGAGATGGTGTGAACACCACTTCGATAAGAGAAGACTGCTTAGAGGTTAAGGCAGCTACATTCCCATAGCACGGGTGAAATTGAGAGCCTTTAGGGCAGAAAGTATGTTCTGCTGTCATTTATGGCAGGACGAGGAAATACAACTGGAGAAAACTACCTGGATAAAAGCACAACTTAAAATTCTTTTTAGCAGCTTTCTTGGTGAGACACTCAGGGGAAAAAAGTAGCTGAGAAACACATTAACTGGGAATTGAATATGTGCAGTCTTTTGGAAAATTAGGTCCTAATAAGTATTTCTGATAAACTGTAGAATATAATTATGCATAAACCTTAATTAAATCCTTATTCTGGAAACAGTTACATCTTCTCCAAGGCTTTTTGTTTAAAATAGATTTTACTGTTACCATGTTTCCACGGGAGGACCAAATCAGTTTTTCCATTATTTCTAGGGAAAACTCGACAAGGCTGTTCCTCTGTACGAGCTAGCGGTTGAAATTCGGCAGAAGTCATTTGGCCCAAAGCACCCTAGTGTGGCAACTGCCCTGGTGAATCTGGCTGTCCTTTATTGTCAGATGGTAAGTTTTTCATCTCTTAGGTGTTTATTGTGCTTGTCTTCGAATACTTTGATTTGCACCAAAATGCTACCAAAGAAACTCAATCGCACTTAAAAGGGAAATTCCTCATAATACCTGCAAATAAGTGCCATTTTAAAAATTGAAAAAGTGTTTGACAAGGAAAAAGTACACAGGTAATTGCTGTGCTGGGTATTTCACAAGGACACCGGGGCTGACGCTCTCTAGGTAATTCAAAATGCCCACATGCTCTATATATGAGACTAGAGCTAGAGAGTGGCATTTTCAGCGGTATGGTGGGTGTGACAGTGTGATGGAACAGCTCCACCACAGGTTCAGGAGGGAAAGGCAATCCTTTGAAATGTATGTCCGTGAATGAAGAGCACTCACCTTGATCGGCTGCAACCCCGTGTAACTAGGATGTGTTGATACTATGTTCCAAAAAAGAATAGGAAACATAACCTATTCCAAACAATTTTCTGTTGCCCACAGAAAAAGCAGATTGAAGCTTTACCTCTCTATGAACGTGCATTGAAGATTTATGAAGACAGCTTTGGTCACATGCATCCTCGTGTGGGGGAAACTTTGAAAAACTTGGCTGTGCTAAGGTAAGAATTATTATCAAAATTACTGGATGAAACAACATCCTGGAGCTGTGTACTTATTAGGAGAGTTGAGAGCCTTAAGTATGCTTTGTTGATAGCATGGCACGCCTTCCAGTATAAATCCAGAGACTTGTTTTCTTTGCTTGTTTCAACTTTGTTTTCCTCTTCTCCAAAGCTACGAAGGGGGAGACTTTGAGAAGGCAGCTGAGCTTTACAAGAGAGCTATGGAAATAAAAGAAGCAGAGACTTTGTTGATAGGTGGAAAAGCAGCTTCTCGACACTCATCAAGTGGAGATACCTTCAGCTTAAAAAGTGCGTTATCTCCAAACATTTTCCTGGAACACGGACAAAGGTGATACAGACCTGCTCAAGGCAAAGGCAATCTCTCTTGCTGTTTTAAAGCAGACAAAGTTATTGTGAAAATATTTTTTCCTGGGATAATGGACTATTTTGGGACCGACTCCTGTCTTCATGAATGACAGGGAGACAAAGGTTTAAGCTTGAAATCCTTCCATGTTAACTTTGCAGACCGTACGGTACAAAGTGAGCTGCTTTCGCTGTATGTAGAGATGTGTATTACCAGCTCAAGTTATAGCTAATACCAAAACCATGTGGATTTGATACCTCTTTGCCTAACAGCCAGGACTATAACAACTTTATATACCCTCTGGGGTGATTCTTACCTCTGTGTTGTAACAGCCTGGCTTAGAGGATTCGTGGGGTTTTCTTTCTTCAGTTTTTTCTGACTTTAAAAAACTTTTCCCAAAGTTGTTTCTAAAGAGACAGTAATTTTGAAAATGCCAAAATACCCCTCCACCTCAAGTTCTACTTGCAGGTTGATTCCAGCTTTAAGCAAACTTACATTCAAGGGACTTGTGCTCAACTAATTGGTTTCCTTGGTAAACTACTATATATATGATCTGTTGTCAGATTCAACTTTGTTCAGTAAAAATACTTCCAGTGAGGAATCTGACTAAAGATGATTATGACCCAGGTCCCTGCTGTGAATCCTTTAGCGGTACTGTCACTATTTAAAGTCATTGCATCTTTTAAAATATAAGAATCTGTGTATTAGTTGGAAAGATCTTGTGATGGAAAAGTGTTTACCATCAAATAAAGAGATGCTAATCAAATCTACCTGCCTGCTCTGTTCCTTGCTGCCCTGGAAGAATCAATTTGAAGTCTGTTCCTACTCTGTGATCCATGAATCAATTTAAATACATTCTGAAAAAAACTTTTTATGTAAAAAAAATGTAAGGGAAAAATTGAAACCTCACTAAAATATTCCAGAGGCAACTGATGGGAAGATTAATTCAATCCAGTTTGAAAAAATGTAAATGGCCTGACCTCAGAGGGGCACCTGCCTTCTGCAGTCTTCTTTTTCTCCCCCTTTCAGAGAAATACAACACCTTTTGGCCCTTGTTTAGGTTAGAAGGAATTTAATACTCTGGCAAGACTGTAACTTGGCAAAAGAAGCAGTGTATGAAACTGACAGAACAAACACACAACCTAAATCTCAAGACTTAGAAAATTTTTTTTTTTTGCAAAAATAGCTCCTGAATTGATTACAGTTACAGCAACAAGAGCTGACACTTGGCAATAGCTCTCAGGGTACTTTCCTCTTACTTGAGAAACTAGGTCTTCAAAGTGAGAATTTACCCACTGTACACCACTCAACTTTAGGAGCTTTGAAAAATGGAAAGTGTCTTTGCAGTGTTGTTACTGAGGAATAAGAGGGTGAAAGAAGAAAAAAACAAAGTAACCCTATAAAAACAATCATCTCACCCACCCAAAAAAGCCTCCCACGCCTCAATCTTCTCAGGATGTGTTGCTGTTGCCTACTCTTCTCAGACCTGGTGATTCCCTCCTCCAAAGCCAGTGCCCATGAATTGCCAGATGTCTGGTCTAGCTTGTCCCTTCTCTTCTGATTTTAACATGCATAATGATGCATCTTGCTCTCTGAAATAGCAAGGTTAAGGAAAACTAGCTTAAATAACAAGGTACTTTCTAGACCTTCAGTGTTATATCAGAATTTGAGCAATTTCCAATTTTGAAATCAGTCAGATTATTGTCATTTAATACAGTTGGTCAGGTATCTCACAGACATGAAAAAACTTGTATATGTGATGTATGCCAAGTAATACTCTGATGAAAACTCCACCTCAAGACAGGAAGTCAGCAGTTTCTCTGGAGATTTAATCATACAGTCAGAATATCAACATCTCAATAACATTCACAATACACTGTAAAAACTGAAAGCTGCTTTTGTAAGATTGCCAAATAAAGCAGGAGTAAACATTGCAAAATGCTTTCACTTGCTGTAAATGTTCCATTAGGTTTTATAGTTGGGAGTAGATTATACTCTGAGAAGTCTTGTTAATGGAAAAAAAATATCTTTAAAGCTGCTTTTCTTGGATGCTGGTTACTTTTCAATAACCTTAACCATTGGCACATAGCCTCTTCTCAAAGTATTTTCTCATTATTTGAAACTCTTCTTGTATATGCATGTTAAAAGACTGAAAGTAAGACAAGAACCATTCTGCACACTCTGCAAGTGGGCATGCAAAAGTGGTCATAAACCTGTATGTGCAGTAATACAGTAAACAGGTACCTGTTCTAAAGCTGTCAATCATGTCAATTTGGCAGCCAGGTCAGCCAAATAGTTAAGAGTGAAGATTAACTGAGCCACTAGAGAACTGAATCAACCATTTGCTTCTGAGTCTCTGGATCGAGGCGTGTGCCTCCCTTTCATTGTTCCCAACAGAAAGCTAAAGCCAAAAAGAATTTTAAAAATAGAAAAAGTAACACTTAAATGACACTTGACTCACACTAAGGTAGACTGAGCGACACAGATTCAAGTATGTACCTTTCTAATGACCTCAGTTCTACTTCCCATCCCTCTGGACAACTCACTTCTAAAATTTGTTTGTTCTGGAACAATCAAAAAAAACCCTCTTCCAGTGTCATGCACCACACCCAAAGCCTCCCTCACTAGCTTCAGAAATGAGCTTAAGGTAAATAACATCCAGTGTCAGCTGTGAAGGGGAGACACTCTGAAATTTGCAGCTGTTGCTTAGACATGAAACATTTTTTTAAACTAAGTATTCATTTAGCTGCCCTCCCAAATAGAAGCACCTCCACCATATGTTGCTGCTACCATTAGTAGCTGGTTTTGTGGTGGTTTGAACAATCTGAGATGGAAATATTTGTATTAAACTGTAAATTCCAGCCTCTGAATTCTAAGCAAAGTCTAAAGAATGATCCAGTTCTGGATCAGATACCCAGAGGAGCTAAAATATCTGAAATTGGTATTTTCAGTTCTGAAGGGTTGCGGCACGACAGACTCTGTATGTTGACAGGTCAGTTTAAAACATGGTAATTTTAAAGGCAGGATGGCTGTACTAACATTATTTACAAGACACACACGTTAGTTCAGCTGCTCCACTGAAGATATGTGCAACACTGAAGAAAGTTTAGGGTATCTAATTTCAGCAGCTTTCCTATGCCAAGTCCGAGTCAGCATATTCCTTAATAAAGCCCTTACGGTAGGGGTGGATCGGAATGACAGCTAAACGTGTAATAACCAACAAAAATACTCAGATGTTTTGAAGAGAGAGACAAAGTCTCCCTTCCAATGCTGCTGGTAACACCCTCAGATTCTGTCATGAAAAGCATCTGCCACCTGCAATAGTGGCATGCTAACAATACCCAGTCTGCCAGGTAGTAATTACCTGCTAGCAAAAGACTTTGCCTTGTTGTAGCACACTCAAGGCACTACCACAGAGGAAAACATACAGGCAGCTCTTTAAGAACAAGTAGGAGTAAAACACTGACAAAACCAGGGAAGTTTCAAAAAAAATAATAATCCATCAGAGATATTTAAGGTGGATGAATAGGCTGAAATGTTCCATTTACACAGAAAAAGTAACCACAGCATGATTCATCACAAGAATTCAGAGAGAGAAGTGCCTGGAAATTCAGGAGCAGCAATAATAGTGACACACTGTCACTGGCCCTTGACAGACTCTGTCCACTCCAGCAGATTTCACCTTTCACCTGTCCTACACTATGTACTGTTCTCATCACATGATACTGCATAAGACTTGCTATCCCTGCTTTTGATAGTTTATCCATCTCCTTTTATTCTCCACTGAATGTCTAAACACTAGCAATGCTGAGAAATTAAACTAGAGTAGCACAATGGTTAGAGATGTGAATGGACAGCAGAATCTAAACAAGGTAAAGCTGTTTCCTTCCTGTCCCTGTAACAGTTCCATTTCATCAAAAATATAAAGATAAGCTTCAGTGGTGGTAAAAAAAAAAAAAGAAGAAGAAGAAAAAAACCACAAGTCTGGTCTTCTCAAAACCCAATGTCAGTCCAAACTCCAAAGAAGTTGTACTTGAAATTTGGTTTGCTACATGTTTCTCATCTTGGCCATGAGTTCTTCTAGGCTTTCTTCCGAGTCAGCTACCGTTTCGTCAGTTATCAAATTCTCTTCCTAGTAGGAGTAAGAAGAAAAAAATTGGCAAAAAAAAATTAGCAAACAATTAGTAAAATTTATGCAAAATAAGCTTTACTGCCCTTATATACCACATCATTTTCCTACAATGAAGCACTTGGCTGCAAGATTAGGCCTAAGCAATTACAAGCTAAACTTGTAAACTCTTGTTTTACTTTGAGCAAGAACGCTCTGGCTGTGGTAACATACTGCTCTTTGACTACATGCAGCATTTACAAGATAAAGATGCTAAAAATATTGGTTATCAAAACATCAAATGAGAATTTCATATTTGCTTTCCCTCACCTGCCCCTTAAATACATACATGCCTGTCACTCAAAACCACATTCACATTAATAACCATCTATTCCACAGAAACACAGGACTGGACCATAGAAGGCCCCAGCCAGATGTACCAAGGTACAGTTTTACTACAGTTGTTCAAGATTAAATTTTATTTTAGGTTTAAAAAGTAACTAAGCCAGTTCCAATTATATATTTGACTTATATGATATATTTAAAAAAGAAGTATACTCATAAAGAAGGAATATATTACCTTGTTTGGGATAGTATACGCTACAGTAATTCCCTCAGGAAGCTCAGGTACTGGGCCGGATGCAGCCTTCAGCTCAGCTTCTGAAGTTTCTGATACTAACTCGATGCCTTTGCGTTAAAGGGATTGAGAACTCCATTAGAAGTGAGTCAGAAAAAGTTAACCACTATGTTGTCACAGCACAAGGAAAACTGTAGCTACTTTTCTCAAACAGAAAAAAGTGTACAAGCAGATTCTGATTACTTCATTCCCATTGTAACGGGAAAGCATTTGCGCATTGATAATCTGTGAGATGGTTCCATACCTGGACCTTCCAGACAAGAACACCACCTCTCCCACAGGACTTCCTTCTCCTTTACAGTCTAAATCTTATTGTGAGGACACTTAGCAGTGGTAAGGTAGGATTATTTTCTGCATATGCAGTCAACAGAATGTATATATTCATTCTTGCATGCGCTTACCATTTCTTAAGACAATTCTTTCTGATTTAAAGCCCTCAGAGGAATTAAAAGATCTATGGGGATACCTTAGCAGAGCAGTTATGGAAATGACAAACGCTCTTTAGTCACCTATTTTAAAGGAACACAGAGTGAATAAATCTCACATCTTTCAATACCTTCAGGCCATCACCTGAGGAATTATTTTAAACATTGCTAATTTTTGCATCTAAAACATGCTCAGCATTTTAAAACTCCATCGAGTTGCATTAGCATTACTTTAAAAACCTGTGAAAAGCCAGGAGTAAATATGAAATAAGTGTTACAAAAAATAAGAACCTTGAGAAGTCTTGTGTACCCTACTGTAAGCTCACCCAAACCAAAGAATTTAACTGAAATTTGGTACTGGGAGTATCAATTCATCCCCAACCCATTACTTACCCCACTCATTGTCTTCATGTACTATTTCTTCTTCCTGTTCAATTACTTCTTGGTTGGGTCGTGCAGCTTCTTTTTTCTGAAGGGAACACACACACCAAAAAAACCCACCCCATAATAGTCCAGTTTTCAACAACAGCAAAGAAGATCACTTCTAATATTCACACTTCTTATAATATTATAAGATTTGCAGTCACCATTTAGAACTTTGTTAGTCGTAAAAAGGCAGAATGCCTACAGATCTAAACCCACCAAGCTATTGATGCTCATAAATATATGACTGCCAGAAAGGTTGAGCAATTACTGCAGAGAAACCCTAAAATACTAACTGCACATGAGCCACTCTGCCTACCTTTTGCTTCTAAGACAGCTCTAAGTACTGTACTTTTAGAAACACATGCAATGACCTAAAGACATGGCTGCTGAAAACTGAAGTAGTAATGAGAGTTTTCGCTCACTATAGATATGTAGCTAGCGTTGTTAGGACTTTAAGAAAGCAAAGAAATCCTTTTTACCTTATAAATTTCCTGCTGTTTTCTGCAATTTTTGTCACTACATTGTGGGTTTGGCTTCATAGCCATAGTAGGAAAGAAATCTTGCATTGCATTGTACCCAAGATAGTAACTCACGGTGCCAAAATTTAACAGGTACCTAGAAAAACAGAGAGAGAAAGGAGCCCCTTACACACAGATGCAAGCCTTAAAATTCAGTTGCTCAAGGATGACTTTTTTCTTCAAAGAACTTTGAGAATACACTTTTGCACTAGTAAAGTTGTAAAAAATGACTGTCTTAAAATGAATTGTAGCCACCTGACAACAGCATAACAGTATCATCATAGAAGCCGGTCCTCTCGTGGTGGAATTGTGTAAGAACAAGTCAGCTACAAGTCAGTCTCAGGGAAAAAAAACCCACAGAAACTAAACCACCACCACAACTACAACCAAAACCTATTAATTGTAAGCAGTTTTCTCCTCTGCCTTATTCCACTACTAGAAATGCTCACATACCTCGCATTACAAAGGGGAAGTTTTCAGTCAAAACCAGTTTAATCATCTTTACTGTAGGGTCATGTTGACAATGAAGATAAAGATTTAAATTAAGCTGCAATGTTTGCATTGCAAACACCCACCTGCTGCTATGCAATTTTATATAGTACCTCTCTGCAAAGCTGGAAATGGTGCTGTTTGTAGGCACACCTGCAAACAGTATTTTTATTCTTTGTAACCACTATTGTTTTTTAATAGCTGAAAAAACCAAGGTAAGGTTAAAAAAAGGCTAATTAAGCCCCTGTTCTCAAAGATGCTTGTTCAAGACAGTGCATCATTTTGAAAACAAGTACACAAGTTGCTAAAAAAAAATTTTCCTTGCCAGTAGATATGGCTCCTTTTAGCAGCTGGTGTCATGGGACACTAAATTTGGAAAAAGATTAAAATATTTCTGATTGCTAAATAACTACTCTTAATTCACCTCAGGTTTTTGGAATACAGACACTGCAAGATAAATGATTTCTTCTTCATCCATGTATGAAGTTTGAAAGATGAGTTAGCGCTGTAGCATTTTTTGTGTATATTTTAATGATGTCAGATGGGAGCATGTTTGACTGCAGAACTAAGGAGAAGGAAGAAGTGTGTGTGTAGTAAGAGAAATTCTTAGGAAAACTCTTAAGACTCTTTCTTAACCCTGACAAGTTCTGTTAAAAACACCAGGTCCAAAGTAAGCATGCCAGTCATTCAAACAGAGTGTATTTCAGCCCTACCCAGTGATTGCCAAAACCTTTAGGAAACAAGCCACAAGCATTAAAAAAGAACTAGCTCCATCATGATGCAATGTTCCTTCGGGTCTCTCTTGCTTATTGTGAGCTACAACTGAATAGCAACAACTCACTTCAGAACATTTTGTACAAGAATTCCTGCCACGACACCCATTGTTGTAGGAAGACTGGCTGCACAAACTCCTTCTCGTTTCAGTGTTTTCTCATCGATATTTGCAGCCACCACAAGGGGAGGAGCACACTGAGGGAAAAGAAAGGAATTAAGTTCAAAACAAAAAGTGTTAAAAGAAACCCCAAACCAGCAGATCACACAAAACGTTAAGCTACTCTATCAGGATCACATTCACTTGCCAGCTACCTTCACATTCCCAGTCCCGCCCTAGAAGACAAACAAGCAGCCCAGCAGAGCGCTGCGTACCGCAAAACAAGCGGATTCACCAGGTATGATCAGCTGTATGTGTCCTGACACCGCATTTTCGCTGACTCCAGATTCCATCCAGATTTGTCCACGTTCATTGCAGGCCTTACAAACACAGAAACACACATGAGCACCGCAGAAGTTTAATGAAAAGAGAAAGAAAAGAAAACAAACAAACAAACAAACAAAGCTGAGTGATTAAGCACACTGAGCTACCTGCCTTAAGAGAAAAAGGCTGCGATCAGAAAAACACATCAGGAGGTAGAATAGAAATTGTTCCTCAAAGAACAAATTAAAATTGAAGCCATCTGGTTGTGCTTTCCTGACGACCTGAGATTTCTGAACAAATGCAGTCATTGGCAATCCAGTTGTTGGCACGTTACAGAATCTAATTGCATAAATATCTGTGTATATATGCATCAAGTTAGCTGAAGCATAACAGAAAACATGTATTTGGCATATACCCTACATTGGCTGCTGCTATAAAAGAAAACCGTTTGATTAGGTACACAGCTTTAAGACATTTCTAGTATATAGAAGGTTACATGAAGGATACAAAAAGCAGTCTACTAGAAGTTTGAAAGATTTAACATGCTAGGCTTCAATAAAACCTTTCTATAAACAGGAAAGACAGAGAAGGCTTACAATACTTTTTACTGTTAGCTGCTACAAACTTTAACATTTATAGTTGTATTTCTATGTGTAAAATGTTTTTTAGAAGAACTGGGTAAAAGCTCAGATTCTGGTTTCTTAAAACAAGGAGAAAATTTCTTAGAAGACTCCTGCTGTCTTTTCTCTAGACAGAAGTTCCTGTCTTTTCTCTAGTCCCCACAATTCCTAACATTACTTACAGGAGAAAATAGACTTCCAGAAGCTCATGCCTTTCCTGGCCTTACCGTATTAATTGCCATGCGAGCTTCAAAGTTGTCCACACAGCTCAGAACAAGATCGACAGGCTTCCCTTCCTCTAGCGCACCGTTACTGAAACAAGCACAGAAGTTCCCATGAGACTGCTGGCAGAACAGAAAGCCAGCATGGCAATCAGCGTGCTGCTTCAGAGTACAGAAGCACATGGGAAGTGTATTTCTAAGCAAACTTGTGCAAATGTGGAACAGGATACCACTAGCTACAGTATAAACAGCAGCATGCTGGAGCTGGGATTGAAATACATAGGCATTTGTCCAGGATTCAGCAGGGGTAGAGTTAATTTTCTTCCTAGAATGCTGTGGTTTGGATTTAGGGTGAGAATCATGTTGATAACACGCTGATGGTTTAGTTGTTGCCAAGCAGTCAAGGACTTTTCAGCATCTCATACCAGCCTGCCAACAGGAAAGCAAGTGGCACACAAAAAGTTGGCAGGGGATGCAGCTGGGACAGCTGACCCGAAGTGGCCAAAGGGATAGCCCATACCATATGATGCCATGTTCTGTATCTAACTAACTGAGCGTTGGCCAGGAGTTGGTGTGGCTTAGAAATCAGCTGAGCATCGGCTTCACGTGGTAAGCAGTTGTGCTGTGCATTTTTTGTTTCACTTTTTTCTATTATTATCAGCATAATCTTTTTGTTTGTTTGTTCTATTAAACTGCTTAACCCACAGGTTTTAACTTTTTTTGGTTTGGTTTTAATTATTCTTTTTTTATTTCCATTTTTTAGTATCTCCCCTATCCCACTACAGGGTTAGGGTTCGGAGGAGTGAATGAATGACTGTGTGGTTTCTTTAGCTGCTGGCAAGAGTTAAACCATGACAGCATTTAGGATTAGAAGTTTTATGTAGCATACACTCACAACACAAAGTATTGGAGAACTTTCTTTTATACAACATAACTGCAAATGAAAGAAGTTATTTCAGAACTTCTCTGTGAGATCCATTAATAACTGATTTTTAATTTGTTCTATAAAGCGTACCTGAAACCACTCCAGGGCAGTCAAAACATGGCCTGATCTGTTTTCTATAATGGGAAAGGCCTATAAAACTTACTAAAGATGCACTAATATAAAAATATAACTACATCACAGTAGAAATAAACACCAACTCCAGAGAAAGTATCCAGGCAGATGTCTTCATATATACATATTTCCCACTGGTTTTTAATCAGAAGTCATTAACTTGAAAAAAAACCAAACCCCAGCAATAAAAACATGAGGCTTTATAGAGCTCTGCATCATCAGAAGTTAGCAGTATGCTTTTAATGAGAGAGTTTACCTTATTCTATGCAAGAAATGCTCAAAGTTGTCCAGTGTAGTGATGTTGTAGTTATGTACTTCAAACTGAACATCAGGATTAATATTCCTTATGGAGGAAATAAGGTGAGTCAGTATGAATAAATAAAACAGTAACTTGCATTCTACTCCCTAACTTCACCAATGTTGCTACAGTCTTAAAGCTTCTGGTCTCAAGTCTAGAATACACAGATTGGACAAGAAACAACCCACACCATACTGAAGTGGAATAATTAGCAAAATTCACTATACTTAAAAAGTAGACTCACATTAAGGTCTTGGCCAGTACAAAAATGTCTTTAAAGCATCACCCATTCCCACAGCTCTTTTACACTCAAAGTTAATACTTCACAGTGAAATGTCCATTTCCCAGAGCAGAAGCATCCTGAGTAAATACATTTTGATACCCACTTCGCTAAGTTATACCTTAAAGTATGCTCTGCTGCTTGCACTTTACTTAGTCCAGCTTGATGAGGTTGGAAGAAGAGTCTGTTCATGTTTGCCAATTCCACTTTGTCGTAATCAAACAGAAGCAGCTACAATAAAGATCATATTAACACACGTGAATTTCCAAAGACTCTGCAACCAGAGCACTATGGCAAGCCATTTTAAGCAACAAAACTCATTTACACTAGAAAACCCAACCAAAAATCCCCCTCCCTGCAGTTCTATTCTGTACACATGCAACTGGAACCAACATTGTAAGTACATGGAAGACTGATTTCTAGCTGCCATTCACCATGACTTAATGAATCACAAACTCCTGAAGGCCACTCAGTAAAAAACCACAATTATCTGTTCATTTGATCTAAATTAAGAGTATTCAACAGATTACCTACATGAACACTGTCACCTCTGGTATCACATTCCTACTTGCTTTTATGGCATTAATGAGAAATGTGCTGTTTCTTTCATTTGTCCTGGCATACTGTTTTTCAAAAACAATTAATTTAAAATACCTACATGGACATGTTGATTATTATAAACTCTGAATTAACTGTCCGATGTCCTTTTCTATGCCAAAGATGCTGGTATTTAGGAAATGGTCCTTGAGAGCAAGGGGGAATAAACTTTGTAATGCAGAGGTGGGTGATGCAATCTTTTATTAAGAGGTTTCCTAAAGTTCCAAGAGCAAACAGCCAGGCTCTGCCTAGAAATATAAACATTTACACCATTCTCCAAATTCTTTCTTTAAAGACAGAAAATTCCTGTTTTATTAAACCTGGAGGTTCTTGTTATCTATACACAAACCAGATTATTTTTCAGTTCTGAGCCTAACACAGGACAAACTAAAGTTTGTGATGAAAAATATTGTGTTGACATTTGCTGCATTTAAGTGTCATGAATATCAATTTGTTCTCATAAGAGTTTGTCTTCTATGCAAGTTACCCCCTTCTTTATCTTGTTTTCCTCTTGCAATAACACTGTATGATGGATAGATGGACTCACATAAGATCACGGAGAAGACAAGCATCCAACTAAGAATTGTCCACATGATAGAAGATTAATCTTTATATAAGGCAATTTTACTAGCACAGGAAAAATACAGGCTGAAGACTTTTCATTTGTCATGTTTACTTAAATGTTGTTCTTGGGTGCTTTCTTCATGGTACTTTTTCATTTGGGCAAAAATCAACTGAGTGAAATCTAATCTAACTCTGTATGAAGAAGCCTGGTTCACCTACTATAAAGAAGTAGAAGAAGAAAACTCTCATTACCTTACCAATGCCACATCTTGTCAACATTTCAGCAGTCACACTTCCAACTCCACCTACACCTACTACTGCAACTGTAAAGGTACGGATTTTCTGTAGAAAGAAATAAACCACCAATCAGTAGGTCAAAAGCAGTCCTCAGGCAAAAAGAAGTCAAGGTTGTTTTAATGCAGACTGAATCCTACCTCATAATCTTTGACAATTCCCATCCTTTTTAACGCCATCAAGCGACTACAAAGAAAAACAGTAACATTATACAGAAAATCCTCTCTACATTTTTAACAGCAGTCTTGCTTTTCAAGTATTTAAAATCACTTTTGCTTTAAGAATAACCCCAGCAGGCACAAAATTCACACCTGCTGTTTTCACTGCAGTTGCAATTGCCAACTATGTACAGTCTAAATGAGACAGTAGATATTTGCCTGTATACAACAGTAATGGAGTACTAAACCTGCAGAAATTCACATACTTATTTGGTTGGTATGAGTAATGTCAATGAAATCAGAAGGACTCGTAGTTAGTTTTGTAAATGAATCCTCAATTTACAGAATTAAAGCATTACACTTTTTTCTTTAAGGAACCATATGGCACCAGGTCACTGAGGACTCTTCCACTGTTTTCTGATCAATCTGATTAGTTAACTCTAACATAACATTTGATAAAAAAATAAACTAGGGAATATGACGTTACCAGGATAACTGGCAGAATTTTAAAGTAACATTTTATTCTATTTTGTTTTTCTCATTGAAAGTGCAAGTATCAGCCTGAAAAAAAAATATGCATCAGATTTCCAGAACCAATGAAGGTGTCCCTGATGCTCAAGACTTATCTAATCAAAACTCAAAAATAGGTAAATTAGAGGAATGAGAATAAGGCCTCATGTAATACTGACACCTGTCCTGGATACAAGCAATTTAGCTGAAAAACTCATGAAGTTTCCTCTCCATCCCCCACCCCCTACTGTAAAGCAAGATAATACAAAATAACCCTGATGCCGACCCCTGCCAGCTCAGTCAGGTGGGAAATAAGAGCACCTCTTCCCCCACAGATCACCCACCTTCTGCGCTTTCCTGCCCAGAGACTGTCCGTGAGGGACAAGCATCAATCTCCAGAGCAGCCACCCTGACACCCTCCTCAGCATACCCAGCCCCAACCCCTAGGCCCCCACCTGCCCAAGGCCACTTCCACAGGCCTTTACGTCTGGAACCAGAGCCACAATTACAACCCACGGCCTAAGATGCCGCAGCCTTCTCTCTTCCCGCTTCTCCACGCCCTGACTCAACCTCCTCCCCACAGCTCAGTGCTGACCCCCCTCCCCATAAACCAAGCCCCGCAGGTGCGGTCTCCTCACCCCTTAATGCGCCTCGCCCTGCCCGCCGCACCTGTACGGGTTGGAGTCCGTCACCTCCGGGCTCATGTTCTCTATGCGAGCCCGCGGCGCCCCGCGCCCACCCTTCTCCCGGGCCAGCTCCTCCTCCAGCTCCCGCACACGCCGCTCCAGCTGTTCCAGCCGGCTCGGCTCCGCCATGGCAGCACCGACGAGACCGCAGCGACACGTCTCCCCGTCTGAGGCAGCTGCTTCCGGTAGCGTCAGGGAACGCCGTCCCCGGCTCGCCCCGACGCCTCAGGGAGCGTTCCCATCCCGGGTTGCCCTCCTGCCGCTCGACAGCAGGCAGCGAGCGGGCTCCGGCGGTGCGTGAGGGCAGGTGTCAGCCGGAGCGGTACCCGCCGGCAGCCACTTTCTTCCAGGAGGTGCCAGCCCACTCCGAGAGCTGCGCTGGCCCTGCGTTGGGGACATCTTTCCTTGACGGACCAAACCGCCTCCGGTTGCCTACGCGACGCCGGGCCGGACCGGGCGGGGCGGGACGGGGCGGCTCCGTCTCAGTGGCGTAGCGGCGCGGTGGGCGGGGGCGGGTTGTAGGCCGTGGGCGCAGCGGGGCTATGGCGGTAGAACCGGGTACTAGTGAGGTCCGTCGGCAGCACCGCTTCGACCAGGGGGGCTTGGAGCGGTACCTGTGCAGCCACCTGCCCGGCTTCCCTCGGCAGCCCGCGGGGGCTCTGGCTGTCAGGCAGTACAGGTAAAGGGTGGGCTGTTCTCCTGCCCCGAGACCAGCTGTGAGGGACGAGAGGCGGGCTCCATGGCTGCTGACACCCCGTGGGGCGCTCTGTGGTGCGGAGCCGGAGTTTCCACCCGAAGCGTGCCTCGGTGGGACGCGGCTTTGCTCGCTGCCCAGCAGGCAGCAAAGGAGGGCAGAGTGAGGGAGGGCCCTTTGCCCTGCTGATGGTGAGCAACAGCCGCTGAGGTAACAGCTCGTCGTCTCTTGGCCGGCTGGGGAAATCAAAGTTCGCGGTGGTGGCAAAGGTGACCTTTGGCATAGGCAGACCCTGTGGCTGCAGCTGGACGGCTGCAGGCAGGCCATGAGTTGGGTTGACTTCCCGCTGTCCGCAGAAAAAGCATATACTTGGCCCTCTGCGGTGTGCTCAGTTGGATTATGTGCACAATTGCTTTATTGCCTACTCATAAGTCTCGGTTATCTGATCGATCTTTACCTGCGGAGCAAATAATAATGGTCACATGCACATATGTGGCTTAAGAAATCAATTTTTAAAGCTGTAGGCTATCTCCAGGTAAGTAAATTCATGAGAACAGTGTAATGCTGTGCTGAGATTCCCGTTAATGCCCAGAGACCAACACATTGTGCTAGTGATGCTCCAAAACCAGTGCTGCACACAACATCAAGTTAATTTGCATCCAGTAAATTGATGGTGTGGCTGTGTGACTTCAAATTGGGGTGATCTTGACTGTTTTATTTGTGGTGATCGCTAGAGACAGCAAACAATTCTTCACTGTCTTCTGATGCAAATATAAACCATCCATTGAATCCTCAGCTGCACTCTAATCCTCGTATGTGTTTCAGTTGAGGACACTTAAGGAAAGGCCTTAGGAGAGTAGCTGATAGTAAAATCTACTAAAATATTGTCACTATGCTTTTAGTACTTTGTCTTGTGGTTTCACTTCAGGGCTTCAACCAATCTAAATCTTGGTTGTGCCAAGCAGAGCGTCTGTCTGTGCAGTATATTTGTTAAACTATATTACAAACTGTGCCCTACATGTCTAAGGGAGAATGGAAGTGCCACAGGAAGCATGAGGGCAAAAGTTCATGTCTTCTTGAGTTTTTTTATAGCTGTCTAATCCCTTATTGGACTAGGTCAAAATGTGTCTTAGAAATAATCAAGAATGAGGAGAGGAAGGGACATAGATTAGCCCTGGGTCCTCAGGAATATAAGGATCAATGACCTTGACTAGGATAAGATGGACAGGGTGTTATGAAGGGTTTAATAAACTCATCCTTCTCTTTTACACATGGATGTGATTGAAATATTTAATTTCTAAGATTTTTTGTTGCAGCAGCATTCATCCTTCGAAATTTTACAGTAACAGTAGGCAGTCCCTTAAGTATAGCATCTGTAAATATAATCAGGCTAGATTACAGAGGGGCTTGGTACTAGAATCAGTTATTTTGGAGAGCTTCCTCTGTGCTTACATTGTTTAAAATACACCTCACCAATTATGGGCTACTGTGAATTCTGCTCTGTTTAATCTCCTCCAAATTGGAAAGCTTTAAAGTTAGTATTTACCGTGTGCCTTGAAAACATTCATGTCTCTTTAAGGAAGAGAGGTAACTGTTATCTCCATTTCACAGGAGAACAAATCAAGTATCTGTAACCTCTCTGCAGTGAAAGATGCTTCTTTCTTATAAGTAGGCATAGAACCTCTGATTTTGTAGGCTATCACTTGCATCCTTGTAAGACTATATTTGAAAAAACCCCTCCAAACTCTGGAGAAGAACCCTCTCCTCTGTCTTGCTGTTTTGTTGAGGACAAGTCACAGTGCATTTTTCATGATTTCTGTTAAAGGCTTGCAAATTTGTAAGTATTTGAATTAATTATAATCTTTCTCTTTGTAGTG
This sequence comes from Hypotaenidia okinawae, assembly GCA_027925045.1. Lineage (NCBI taxonomy): Eukaryota > Metazoa > Chordata > Aves > Gruiformes > Rallidae > Hypotaenidia > Hypotaenidia okinawae. Next base: position 47,426,336 of record BSDF01000002.1, on the reverse strand, counting down.
CAGGCCAGTCAAATCCAACCTTTTATCTTCAGAAGGGTGGGCGGGCTTATGTGCTCAGGAAGAAGCCCCATGGCCCCCTTTTACCTCGAGCTCACAAGGTAAGTTTTCTCCATCAAGCTCCAAACATTTGGTATTGCAGGTGGCAAAGGCCTTTACACAATGTCGTGGCACATCTTGAATGTGTCCAGAAATGCAGTGAATTGCTGGATCATTTCCAATTTTCTGTGCCACACATGTAACTAAATTTTTAAGAGGATACATTGTCATTCACTGCACTGCTATGTGTTTGGGAGGTTTTCATTGAACATAAATTCCTGTGTCTTCTTCAGGTTGATAGAGAATATCATGTGCAGAAAGCCTTATTTTCAGCTGGATTCCCAGTGCCTGAGCCCCTGTTGTACTGCAGTGATGTTTCTGTCATTGGAACAGAATTTTACATAATGCAGCATGTGCAGGTTAGTCCTCCAATGTCAGAGATTTTTCTTTCTCCTCCCTACTACAAGCTGCTTTTAAATTGTCAAAAACCTTTCTGTTAGAGCCTTATCCAGCATTTGCTAAGTTTTGGTGGTATAAACTTAAATAATCCTCTGATTATCAGAGATTCTTGCTGATTTCAGCTTCCCCAGGATTTATTTCCCATGGAGTAGAAATCCTGGGGAAGCTGAAATCAGTGAGAATATTTAACCTCTTGTTCTTGTCTTGGACTTTCAGAAGGATGCCTTGAAATGAGGCAATGTTGCTTTTTTTCTGAAATGCATGCACAATTCAGAGGGAGAAAATCGGGTTATAAAGTTACACTGAATGCTTGGGCATGCTGGGACCTGTTTAGTACTGAAGACAGAAAAGGTGACTGTATGTAGATTCCTAGCTCAAGCACTACTTTCAGAGAGAGCGTGGCAGAGCTCTGCTTGTGGTCCATCACTCCAAGGGTGCCATAGCTGAGTTTCTGTTAGATTTTAGTGATTTTAAGTGTAAGTCTGCTGTGTCATGTCTTTGGTGTTTTTTTCCTGAGGGAGGAGGATGGTCTGTGGGGACAGGACAAGGGGCAATGGCCACAAGTTGGAGCACAGGAAGTTCTGCACCAACATGTGGAAAAACTTTCACACAGTGAGGGTGACAGAGCCCTGGGACAGGCTGCCCAGGGGGTGGTGGAGTCTCCTTCTCTGGAGATATTCAAGACCCGTTTAGACGTCTGCGTGTGCAGTATGAGCTAGGGAGCTGCTTTGGCAGGGGGTTGGACCCAATGCTCTCTCGAGGTCCCTTCCAACCCCTACAATTCTGTGATTCTGTGATTTGAAGCCAGGCCTCTTCCCTTTCCCTGCATCCTACCCTATCATCAGCTCCACTGGGAAATTAAAAATCTGAGCATTTGTGGGCCACTTCCTGGAGATTAAGATAACCTTCCTACAAAGCCAGGGTAATCAAGGGTAATAAAAGGCAAAAGATATGAAGAATTTGAAACAAGTCTCTTTAATCAAAGATTGAGAAGTCTTCTGATTTTGACTAGAATGAAGTGATTCCTTAGTAAGAAACCATGCTGTTGATATCTTTACATTTCTAAGGATGGAAATGTACTACTGTGTGTCGATTCTAAGATGGACAGCAGTGCAGTGTTTTTAACAAATGCATTCTGGATTTAGAAAACAGTCATATAAGTATTGTGTTGAATAAACTACTACAGTATACAAGGTTTGATTTTTTTATTTTTTTTTTAAAGAATTTGTTATGCAGAATCTTTCACAAAGAAATTCTATTAATGCTTTGGGTGCATAGATATTTTGAAGCCATCATGAGAACCAGTGAAACCATGGAACTTAGAGAAGAGTTTTTATTTTCCCAATCTGTTGCTGGCAGGGTCAAAATTAAAGGAGAAAATTTAAAACCACACTCACCTTCTAGGCATATTAAACTGCTTTGAAGAAGAACGCAAGTGAATTTCTTTGGATTGTTTTACTCTCTGTACATGCTATCTGTTCATTGCCCTCCTCTCCCCTCCTGCTCCCTCTCCCCCTCCCACCCCAAGTTCTTTATTGATAGTTTTTCTGGAAGTTAGCTGTTAGAGACAGTAACTTTTTTTTTTTCTTTCTTTCCTGGAACTTTGAAGATTGATATTTGGATTAAATTTTCTAATTCAGGCTTTAATCTACTGAATATATCTATTATTTTAATTGCTTTCCAATAGATATCCTGTATACTAATGATCTGAGATGACTGTGAATCCCTTCTTCTGTCATGGGCAAGCAATAAAACAAATGAGGAATGAATTTTTGCCTGCATAGGTAGTGTTGGTTCACTGCATTTGTTTTTACACCTGAAATGTAGATCTTTACTTTTCTTCATCTGACGTGTACATGCCACCAAATACCTGATTTCTGATGTTTCTAGGGCCGCGTCTTCCGAGACCTCTCGCTGCCTGAAGTGGGACCAGCAGAACGTTCGGCTTTGTACATCGCGATGATAGAAACCTTGGCCCTGCTGCACTCCATTGATTTACAGTCGCTGGGTCTCCAAGGATATGGTAGAGGACCAGGATACTGCAGAAGGCAGGTAGTGCACTTCAAAAATTCTCTTTGATTTGCAAGCTAACTTGTTTATTATTAATGACTTGTAAAAGTAGCCATCATATTTTAGCAATTAAACAGCCTCACTTAGTTCAATTACTTGGAAACAATATGAGGTTACTGCTACATTCAGATTGATTCTGTAATGCTACACTCAGGGAGTTATATTCATTTACTTTTGTCATAGTATTAGTTTTGAGGTATGTAAATATGATTAAAATGGAAGACAGAGGTAGTCTTCATTGTACCTTTTGATCTCAGAGGTCAAATTTGCAACTGTACTGGGTTTTACTGAATTTACAGGTAATAGTCAAAGCCCAAAAGCATGTGATTCCAAATTTTGTTCTCTTGAAAAACTTGTGAATCAGTTTGAAAAATCTGCTGAGTGTTTACGTTTCTTTAGGTATCTACTTGGAAAAGACAGTATGATGCAGCTGCTCACACAGATATTCCTGCCATGAACAAGCTGTCTGAGTGGTTAGCAAACAACTTGCCACCTGATGATAACGAAGAAACCCTGATTCATGGAGATTTCAGAATAGATAACATCATCTTCCACCCAAAGGAGGTATTTGAAATGGATTTGTACATGTTTAGCAGTTCTTGCTCCTCCATTTTTTTTTATTCCTACCATGTAAAGGGACACTTAAGTGTTTTAGTACATGGTACATTTTTGAAAGGAATGGTAGAGAACCTAACTCTGCTCTGTGTTTTGTGTATGGTGTTTAAGAACCTAATGCAGCCCTGGTTTTCATTGCAGGCGCTATTTATTCAGTTTATTAATTCACTTTAGTCTCTACTTCAAAGTCCAGGTAAAAAAACATTTTTTTTAATGCATAAATCCTACTGAATTCAGGAACTGTGGGACATGCTGGAGGCTGACTTCAGTATGTTGTATCAGCATCTCATCCAAAGCCTGTTGAAATCTGTGGTATGGCTTCAATTAACAACAGTGGCTTCTGGAATAGAATCTGAATGTGTGATATGAGATACTAGTGGAAGCAAATTAAAATCTGCCAAATATGTTTAGTTGTGGAGTATACATAGACCACAGAGACCCTAAAAGTTCCTTATTCTCCTTTAGGGGAGAGGAAGAGATTTTTCTCAAGTTTGTGGAAATAGATAGGTAGCTCACATTTATCAACACAATTGCATTTTCATTACTTTTTTTACATGCTGTTTGCTGTGTTATGACCAGAAGGTATGCTTGGGATCTGTGACCAAGACTCTGTAATTCCTACTTCACAACAAAGCAACAGATCCCAGGGATTCCCATTGTTCTGCATAGATCAGTTGATAGACAGTGCTTGTAGGCTTAAATGTGTTGATTGATTCCCCAAGCAGAGAAACCTCAGGGACTCTCCCAGCTGTTCCTGATGTAGTTGGAAGAATTGACCAAACTGTATTTAGGTAATTTAAATAATCTGTACAAACTGTTTGGTATATGCAGGAATGACGGTGTAGGGAAAGTCTTTTGTGTGTAGTTCAAATATCTAGGTATCATGAGTAGGATGGAGGGCTCAGTCAGGATGACAGCCCAGCTGAATCATAAAGATTTGTCAGAACAACAGTTTGAGGAGTCTCAGCCCATCCAGCTGAAGGCACCATTGCAAGGATACTTGCAGCAGAGGCTTTGGTTACTATCTGAGCAGTGATTGCTTGTCCTGTTTCAGAAATTCAATTCAATGCAAGTGTTAATCCACACATAATATGTTGGGTTTGGGTGGGGTTTTTTTCTTTAGTGCATGTTCTGTCCATGAGTATTTTTGCAAAAGGACTGTGTATCTGTCCAACAGGAGTGGAAACAAAAAACCCCAACTGTCAATAGTACTTACTGTCCTTTAGGGTATTTTAATTCAATCATATTTTGTCCAGAAGAGTTTAGAAGTTTCTGACAGGATGAACACTACTCAAAAATGTAGAATTTAAACCAGGTTTTCATTGGAAAAATGCCTGTGTTTCTGCCACTGTGAGAATGTTAATTTTCTGCAGATTCTTAGTGTTAAAAGGAACTAGTTTTGCCATGGACAAGTACAACACATGTTTTTAAGTTTAAATACATAGTAACTGAATAAAGCTGTTGGATATTAAGTGGGTTGTGCATTTGTGGACAGAGTTTACTTACCTTCTAGCACTCACTTGAGATTTTTGTTGTCATTTCAGGCTCGTGTTTTGGCAGTGCTGGACTGGGAACTTTCAACTACTGGTCACCCTCTAGCAGATTTAGCATATGCCACTCTATTCTACTTCTGGCCTACATCTGTTAAGGACCTGGCTCAAGGAACTGTCTTGGGTTTCAAAGATCCCATAGGTATGAAACTGTAATCTTTTTGTTGAAATTAATTCTAGGGATGGTTTCTATTTGATGTTACATTTATAAGCAATAAGAAAAAGTTAAATTAATAAGCACATCATTTTACACTGGAAAAGAACTTTCCCATGGCTTTCTTCGTTGTAGGAAACAGACGGATAGTGAGGTTTAAGGTATTTATTCCTGTTTTAATAAGCTGTATATGCAGGAATGCATATAAATGTAATATAAATATTTTTTTAATTAGCCACAGTATGCTGCTTCTGTAAAAGTTTATTTTCAACCTTTCATGGAGATAATGGAAGAAAATGAAAAAGTGCATGTAAATTTATCATCTAAAAACCCCCCAAACCAAACCTATGGTTCGATTAATTTCCTGACTAGGGTGGAGCCAGGAAGCAGTAGGAAGTGTTATGCTTATCTAGACTTCTGGCAGCTCCTATTTCCTTTTGGGTCTCCATATCACACTTAGTTCATGAGAAATGATAAATCATGATTTTTACTCTGTAAATGGAATATCTCATCAAGCTGAATAGTTTTACAAAGGCTTGAAGAATAAGGTGAAAAAAAAATCAGAAAATGTTGGCAATTCTAAAATATTATTGGGTTTTTTTTGTTGGGGGGGAGGGGGTACTGTTTGTTTTGGTTTTGTGGGGTTTTTTTGGTTATTTTTTTGTTTTGTTTTGTAGAAACTCCTTCATTTGAAGAACTGATATCCATTTACTGCCGCTGCCGGGGTATTAGCACTACTTTATCCAACTTTAATTTTTTCCTTGCTTTGTCATATTTTAAAATGGCAGCAATAGCTCAGGTAATATGCTTGCTTTTGCTGAAATATCACATATTCTTATTTATCAGTATTTGTAATTTGGTAATACTTGTCCAGAATAGGAATCATATTGAAAACTTAACTGTAACCACTGTATTTTAGTTTGTTCCTTTAGAAGCCATATCATAGATGCTTACAGCTGATAAGTAAGAATTCTTGCTACATAAAGTACATTGCATTACATATAGCTGACTTCTTGCGAAACTAGGCTATAAAAGAAGGAAATGTAGATACATGGATTTTTTTTCTTATTGATTTTCCAGTATTCAGGCAATTTTGTCATTACCTTTTTAGACTCTGGCTAATTTACATCCTGTATTACAGAGAAACAAAAACCTTTCGGAGTTTCTGCAGCTCTCATGAAAGTAGACAGCGGGATGGATGAGTAAGATCTTGTTGGTGCCACCCATGGATAAGAAAGGGTGTGTTGTGAACTCAGCTTAGTGTGAGTGTAGGAGGCCAATCTGGAGATGTGATTATATGAGAAAACAAGTTTCATTGCTTCACTGTTAACAGAAGCAACTGTTTAATTAGATATTCATAGAATCACAGAATCACAGAATTATCAAGGTTGGAAAAGACCTAGAAGATCATCCAGTCCAACCATTCACCTATTACTACTAGCTCCCACTAAACCATATTCCTCAATACAACATCCAGTCTTTCCTTGAACACCCCCAGGGTCGGTGACTCCACCACCTCCCTGGGCAGTGCATTCCAGTGCCTGACTACCCTTTCCGAGAAGTAGTGCTTCCTAATGTCCAGCCTGAATCTCCCCTGGTGCAGCTTGATACCATTCCCTCTAGTTCTGTCACTGCCTACACGGGAGAAGAGGCCGACCCCCAGCTCACTACAACCTCCCTTCAGGAAGTTATAGAGAGCTATAAGGTCTCCCCTGAGCCTCCTCTTCTCCAGGCTGAACAATCCCAGCTCCCTCAGCTGCTCCTCGTAAGGCCTGTGTTCCAGACCCCTCACCAGCTTAGTAGCCCTCCTCTGAACGCGCTCCAGGGCCTCAATGTCTTTCCTGTAGTGAGGGTCCCAAAACTGAACACAGTACTCGAGATGCGGCCTCACAAGTGCTGAGTACAGGGGGACAATTACCTCCCTGCTCCTACTAGTAACACTATTTTTGATGCAAGACAGGATGCTGTTGGCCTTCTTGGCCACTAGCGCACACTGTCGGCTCATGTTCGGCCGTGCATCAATCAGTATTCAACCACTGTAAGGCGTAAATTATATTTTTGAGTTGCAGTATGAGAACAGCATAGCAAATGTGAGATGAACTACCTGGTATTAATTTGCAGTAAGGGTATATATACGTGGGTACTTAACAGAATAGTGGATAATAATCTTATGTGTATACTGTGGTCATTTGGCTTAAGGGACAGGTTGGACTTGCTTGCAGTATCATGTGCAGACTTATTCTTTTTTTCTTTCCCTTTCCTTTTTTTTGTGTTTTTCATTTAGTTTAGTTTATCTGGGGTATGGTAATAGTTTTTCTGTTGTGTACCAAGCATCTCCATTGTGTCAGAAATGGACCAAACCCAATACCAATGTATCCCAGTAAAAATTGTCTGGGTGCTTATTTTTTCCTATTAAGAATATGTGCATTTAAGTGTTCCTTTCATAGTTGAAGAAATGACCAATCTAAAAAAAAAAAAAGAGACATTTTTGTCAAATGCATAATTATACCATATATGCCTGCCTTTTGTTTTTAGGGTGTTTATGCTAGATATCTCCTTGGAAATGCTTCTGCAGAAAATAGTCATGAATTTGCTAAGATTGTGAAGCCTTTGGCGGAGAGAGGGTTAGAGCTCTCAAAAAGGTAAGAGTGGTCTAAACTGCTGTTCAAAAGCAAGGCAAAGCTTTTACAACATCTTCACTGCAAGGCAGCCAATGTTATTACTTGTTACTGTGTTGCTTTTCTTTAGGTCATCTTTCAGCAGCAGGCATCACCGCATTTCTGGAGAGCTGTTCCATCAAAGTAGGAAGGGTCAAGAAATTCTGCTGAAGGTCAAGCAGTTCATGAAGCAGCACATATATCCAGCTGAGAAGGTAAAAGCTTTTAGTAAACCTATTGAGAAATGAACATCTTATGAGTAGAGTTACAAAAACGTAAAGCTATGTATAGGAGTCACGCCCTCCTATAATTCGTAGTATTTTTAATAGCCTTATTTTAATGCAGTGATATTTGTGGCATTACAGTGTATTAAGAGAAATTACAATCTCCTTTTTTTTTTCAGAATTACAATGTTGTATTTATTGTTAAGGAAAGCTATGAGTTACTTTTTAATCTTTTTAAAGTTTGAGACATATTCTTTTAAAAATTAGATACATTTTTAAGGTATTTGCCAAAATATTCTTACTACCACTAACAATACCCTAGAACTCTTACCTACCAAATGGAAAGATCCCTAGTTAAAAAATAGAAACTGGTGGTTTTAACTGTACAAAGTTGAATGTTTCTGTTTCTTTCCTCATTTTTAAGGTATGCCTTTTATGACAAAATACATGATTCCAAAATGTGTCAACATATCCTTATTCTTGAGTATATCCAATAATAGGGAAGGTTAGAAATTAGATAGTGAGGTATCCACAAAAGTCCCTAATTAGTGGAAGGGAAAATAAAATGAAGCATTTTATGTCTTGGCCTAGGGATATTAGAAGTTTCCCACATAGAAATTTGGTTCATCTTTTTGCCTCATAGAAGCACAGATTACTCTTGTAGCAGAAATGGGGCTTTCAGCTTCTTGGTTTTATTTTTTCTTCTTTGGTGTCAGGCAGAAGTGCAGAGGACATACTAACCTAGAAAATTAATTCACCTGCCTATCACAAGGAGAAGTTGAGAGCAGGAAACCTTGATACACAAAGCCAGTCTGTAAATAGTTTTGGATGATTCAGGCAAGCCTTGTAATAATGTACTTGCATGAACCACAAACAGCCACACAAGTTTTGTTTGTTCTTCATTTAACCATGCTGCTTTTTAATTGTTTCTCTAAGGAAATAATAAAATACTATGCTGGACATGGAAGTACTGAGGAAAAATGGAAGAAACCACCGCTGCTGGAGAGACTGAAGGTATGGGATAATAAGTATTCTTGAGCGCTTTGGCAGCAAAAGAAACAGGTGCTGATATGGAGCATAAGAAAGTTTGGCATATGCTGCTGGAGAAGTTACTCTGCATGGAAAGAAACAGTGTGAGGAACAGTGTAAGGAAAGGAAGGAGGAAATGTGCAAAATGAAGTGAGAAAGATGAATGAGGAGAAAAGCAAGAGTGAGTTCTGTGAGAGGTATGCCTGAACTTTAAGTCAAGGACTATGCCTTTTAAAAATAGCTATTTAAAAAAGGCACCATATATATCGGACAGTATGTTAGGCAGGAAGGAAGAAAATGGGCAGCAAGCCAGAATTTAGTTGTATTTTTAAGATCTATTGCTTATATTTTTTCCCTTTTGATTCTTTCAACAGGAAATGGCTAAAGCAGAAGGTTTGTGGAATCTTTTTCTCCCAGATGTCAGTGGTCTCAGCCAGCTTGACTACGCGCTAATAGCTGAGGAGACAGGAAAATGCTTCTTTGCTCCTGAGGTTTTCAACTGTCATGCACCAGGTTAGCAGCTCTGTCCCATATAACTACAGCACTGAGAGCACTGAAAAGTTGAGCATCTTACACCTGACAAGTTGCATGTCTCAGGAGGTAAACATGACTGCTCGGTTCTTACAGACACTGGAAACATGGAGGTCCTGCACATGTATGGGACTGAAGAGCAAAAGAAAGAGTGGCTGGAGCCTCTCCTGGAAGGAAAGATTAGTTCTTGCTTCTGCATGACAGGTAAAGTTTTCTCCAGAAGAAAAGTTAGAGGCAATTGGCAGAAATCTCACACATGCAAAAAGGGCAAAGCTGCAAGTTGTTATGTGTTAATGGATTAATACAGACATTTCCACCCTATCTGTAAATGTCTTTGACTATGAAGTCATGTATGAGGTGTGACTCTAGAGTGAAGCGCCCTTGCTGCCCTTCCCTGACCCTTTTTTCATGGTTACAATAATTAGTATTTGCTTTCCATATATTTTCAATATATTCTTAGTACTAGTAATATATATTTTATTGCACCAAAACTCTTTACAGTAGAACTTAACATATTTTGTAATGTGCTTTGGGGTTCTCTAGAAGCATACATATAGGCATGATTGTTGTGATTAGAATTGCAATAGGTTAGGTTGGAGGGGACCTTTAAAGGTTATCTAGTCTAACCCCCTGCAGTAAGCAGGGACACCTTCACTAGATCAGGTTGCTCAGAGCCCTGGCAAGCCTGACCTTGAATGTGTCCAGGGATGGGGACACCACTACCAGGTTGTGTAATCTGGCAGTGTGACATGGATAGAGGTTTTAAGACATAACCTGAAGATAACTTGCAAAACATATGATGTACTTGCTTTATTTCTGTAGCTCAGCATTGTATTAATTTTTGCTCTTGAAAGCTTGTAGCATTCAGCATCTGTGGAAGGCCCAGCTGTTGATTTAGGAGGGTAGCTTTTAAACATATGACGTGAAAATCTTGATTTTTCTGTGTCAGCAGGAGTTGAGAGAACTATGTCTTGCAGAGCTGGACCCTTATTTTGCAAATTCTAGTTCACTGTGTTTGCCAAGAGGAAAGAGATATTTTTGCCTTAAAGAAGATGGCTTATAAAATAGGTGAGAGAGGAAGAGTCTTTCCTGTTCCAAACTATGATTAATGTCACTTTGCTGCCAACTACTTTGTGTAACCTATTTCTTAAACCATCACAAAGTAGTTTAAATCTCTTAATTTTCACTTGACAAGAACCAGAGGGGGTGAGACAGGAAAGGCTGAGGAGAGACACAACTGTTATCCACAAGAGTACAGTGGAAGGGTGAAGGATTTAAAAAGATGAGGGAAGGAAGAAGGCTGTTGACTGGAAAGGGTAGGGTGAGCCCAAAATAATGTAAGTTAAACTAGCTGTGAATAACAGTCTGTTAGAAGATGAAAGCTTTTGACCACCATCAGAGCAAGGTTCTCAAAACAGCTTTTCCACTGGAAGCAAAATAGTGTTACTGTCAAGACAGTCTATTTGGACCCCTGTATTTTTGGTGTTAGTGCTACCTGCATATTTAATCCAGTGTTGGGGTTTTTTTTTTACTTTAACACAGAACCTGATGTGGCTTCAAGTGATGCCACCAATATGCAATGCAGCATTGAGCGTGATGGGAACAGTTACGTGATCAACGGCAAGAAGTGGTGGAGCAGTGGTAAGTACAGAAACCCTAAATAAGAAAGGCTAAGTCTAATATTCTTTCCAAGAACTGATCAAACAAAAATACTTGTGCTCCAGTTCTGAGATGGACAAATGTGTTTTGAATTGAATTGAGCTTTTATTCTATGAAGCGAAGTTTGAGGCTCAAATCCAACTTGGGATCTTTGGGGCCCTTTTTGGAACTTTTGATTGTGTTCACAGAATGAATACAACTGTAGTTCTTTGAAATATTGCCTGTTTCCATCAGGTAACTTACATGCTCATGGCAGCAGACTTTAAACTTTGGTTTTATGATGCTGTCTTTGGCAGCCTGTGTGTGAGGTTGGAGTGTATTGTGTAGTTCCAGTAAAATTTGGCTGCTTTTGAAAGTAGCCTGTGAGGCTGTTGGGCTGACTTCCAGATAATGCTTTTATACTGTACTTCCCAGAAAAATCAATGCATTAGGCTGTAAGTGGTAAATGTCCTTGCTATTATACTGCCATTACTCTTTTACTGAAACATACATGATGACAACTGGAAAGCCATCATTCCCTGGGAGTTTGGAAGCCGACTACATAAACTGAGTCTAACTGCTGGAGTGCAACCTGGCCATCTCATCTCTGTACCTTTGAGCGTGGGAGGTACCTAGTGATGCATGTTTGTGCAATACCTAGACTCGCCAGAAAATAGGGGGCTGTCTCTCTACTAGTACTGCCAAACTGGCTGCAAAAGGAGGCATGATACCTCACCTGTTGACTTAGGGGTGCTGCTGCTGCCTTTGCTCTGGGTCAGTGTCTCTCAACTGCATTGCAGTCCTTAAGGAAGTAATGGAAAGGTTTGTAGGAGGTCACACACAAACACAATATTATTAATTACATGAGTTATGTGGATTATAAAAAAGGAGAGTAAAGCCAAAAGACTAAGCATGATTTGCTTTTTCTTATTTCTAATAAAAATAGTAAGGACAGCCAGATTTCATAAAGGCAGATCCACAAAAGGCACTGCAGTTCTAAGAAGTTTGAGAAACACATGCATGCAGTTCTGCCTTAGTCAGTCTCATTTTCTGCCTGGGTGGTTTTTTTTGTTTGGCTTTGGTCATTTGTTTGTTGTTTGGTTTGGGGTTTTTTTTTTATCCTTTTTACTCTTGACTGGGACAGTACAAGTTTGGGAATTCCAGAAGCCTGACAGCCTGGTCAGAATGTCCCTCTGGGTACAACCACTCTGTATTTGTGAAGACAAATCATAAATCACACGTGCAAGGAGTCAGTTGTTTTGTGGAAGAGCTGGAGTTTCATAGCATGTACTGCATGGGTGCTTTGCACATCCACAGTACATCTAGTATGGCTTAAACGTGTCAGATTTATAGTGTATGTGTAGACCATCTGTCAAGCCCTTCTGGCTTATTCATGCCCTAGTATTTCTCAAAATACAGGGCAGGAATTCTGTAAACTTTTGTCATCCAAACAAAGAGAAGAGGCTTGTGTCTGGTTTATGCTACTGTTGTTTTTTGCCTGTCATTTGTGAGCTTTTTCTTCCAGTCCATAATTGTTTGACTAGGAACATTGTCCAAAAATGAGAGATTCTTGTTGGCTTTCATAGATGAGGCGTTTTGTCAGAGCCCATGAGATATTTGAAGGCGGGGACAGTATGCTGTAATACCACTTGTTACATTTTGAAATCTAATCCAACAGTAGATCTGAAATGCCTCCAGAGAGGCGTGGAAAACTGCTGTTTTCCTGGAATCCTCACCAGCACTGTGCCAGGGGACAGGTTTGGTACCCCTCCACAGAAAAACTGTAAATCCCACCAACCATGAGCTCTAGGTAGAGTCAGATCTCTCTCAGCCATCAAGTGAGGCCTCAAGCCTCTGCTGGTAATAAGAGAGACATCAATACCTGCTACAACAAAACAAACAGCGAGGTAGGAATAAATGACAGCAGCACACTTTTTGCTTCTTTGATTTTATTGTATCTCCATATATTTTTAGCAGACACAGTTATTGCATTGTTTGATTAATTTCAGAAATTCTGACTAGAAATTCCAGGCCCTCTATCCAAAGATTAGCTTAACTTTTTCTTAATGTTTCTGCTAATGCTCTGACTGTGCGACTTTGGCATTTACATTTGATGTGTGACAGTTAGAAAGATTTAGAATGTGCCTCCCACAGGGCACTGGTCTTGTTGAAGTTTAGGGTGAGCAGAAAAAGGAGAGGTGAAAGGTAATTTTTTGTAATTACAGAGAAAGAGTTTGCTGCTTTTTGCTATATATATGTGAAACACAAAGTGTGACTTCCCCCCAACCCCCCTTCTCAGCTGTGAATTGATACATCATTTCAAGCTGCATGTGTATCTGTGAAACAATAGCTAAGGAGACAAACAGAACTGACTTATTAGGCAAATGTTCTAAATTTTTACAAAATAGTTGGAGAAAGACAAGATTATTAACTTTTTGTACAAAAGTTCCTGTATTGCTGTTCTACTGCTGATGCTTTCTTTTTTTCTGTTTGAATGATATGTTTGTTTAGACAGATTGTTCATTACACAGCTATTTAAGTGCCTAGTACTGTGACCCTTATAAACTTAAACTGAGGGGTTTAGGTGTTTGTGTTTTCTTATGGGGTTTTTTTGGGCTTGTTTAGTAAATATTTCTAGTTGTTTTAGAATTTCAGTAGTTAGTTCTTGCTTGATGCTTAATTTTGATCAACACATTCCGCTTCGAATTGCACTGTAGTGTTTTGGCTAGCCTGCAGGTTCAGAAATATCATCTGAACTTTGAGTTGTAGAGAAACAGTGGCTGAAACAATACCCCCAGAATTAGTAAATAATTCCTTTTGTTATATGAGATAAAGGAAGTACTGGAGAGTCTATATAGTGAAACTAGTTGTTTCTTCAGTATGGTCTTCATAATTCATAGAAATTTCTTCAGGTCTTTCGTTCCGTTGTCGTCTTCTCCAGTATCCATAATTTTTTACAACTTTCATGATGTGCATTTTGAAAGAGGCACCCAGAAAGGCGTAGAGCAGAGGGTTCAGGCAGGTGTGAAACAGAGCTATGCTCTTGGTGACCTGGAGTGCAACATCTATGGTTTTACTTGCATCACAGTCGGTAATCAACATGTAGATGATATCTATGGCTCGCCAGAATTTAACGATGTTGTAAGGTAGCTGGGTGATAATGAAAGTAGCCACGACTGCCAGCAGAACCATGAAAGGTCTAGATTTTTTGGCATTTGCAGATCTAAAGATTGCTCGAGCTGTAGCTGAATAGCAGATCAGCATTACTAGGAAAGGAAGCAGAAATTCCAGGATAATTTCCAGGATTTGAATGGTTGCTTTGATGAGTGTTTCCATGTTCAATGGAAATACAGGGAGGCAAGCGTTCCTGTCATTGTGTTTCTTGACCTGATTAAATATCATTTCAGGGATACTGAGGAAAATGGCAAACAGCCAGACACAGATACAGGTAACACTGCAGTGTTTGCCAGTTCTTCTGCGGCCCCGGGATTCAGAAGTGGCCCTGTATCTGTCCACACTGATACAGGCCAGGAAAAACATGCTAGAGCTGAAATTCATGGTGTACAGGGAAGAGGCGAGCTTGCACATTGGGTTTCCAAGTTCCCATCCCTGCACTGCATTTGCAGCCCAAAAAGGGAGTGTAAAGAGCAAGAGCAAATCAGCAATGGCCAGGTGCATGATGTACACATCCGTCTTAGTCTTCGGTTTCTTGCAATAGACATAGATTGCCACCACTAATGAATTCCCAGCTACTCCAACAGTGAAAGCAAATGCATAGAACACAGGAAGGAACAATTTACTGAAACTTCTCACATCACTTTTTTCACAGAGAAACTCGTACGTATTGTAATCTATAATGGAGTTATCATCATCCCCGTGTTCAATTGAGTAATCAGTTGAGTTATTCATATCCCAGTCCATGGCAAAGCTGAGAGACACAAAAAAATAAATAAATAGGGGGGATGGGTTGAAACACCAAAGAAATAAAACTGGGTTTAAGTTTTAAAAGTCCTGTTGAAACCTAAATCCCTTTTGCTCAGGGCTACTTATACATACCAAGTTTAAAGAAGTTGGATATTGAGAGTACATTTGTAAATAATCAGAGTTAAGCAGTGGTGTAGGCAGAACAGAGCATCTCAAATTCTCCCATGAAGTGGGGTAACTGACTATGTGTGTGCAGTAAGGAGGATTCAGTTGAAATGCTCTCATTAACCTTAGCCTTTGAGATTGCAGGATGCTTGAAGTGCACCTCACCAGTTTTCACATTTCAGCTGAGGAGCCGCCGTTGCTTAAACTGCTCTGACTCAGTTTGAGTTTGACAGTGTTCCATTGCAAAATAAATTTATCTGTGCCTTTACAGGGTTGAAACTACACCTTCCTCTCTGCAGCCTCTGCAAAGCAAAGGAGGGCTGTAAATGCCATTAAAATAAAGTGGCTAAGGAATACTAAGGAGTTAAAGCTGGGAGGCAAGGACTAGTATTCTGTGCCTACTGTGATAAATTTTGGCAGGTCTGGGATATAACGATAAGGACGATTGCTTGTTTGCTTCTCGGGCATGCGTGTACGTGCCCGTTAAGTAAAGCACAGCAGTGGAGTCGGTGGCTGAACAGCCATAAGACCAGGCTTAATTTGGTGCATCCCACAGGGCCAGCCGTGCCCATGGGAAATCTCTACGGAATCACGTTGCTTGTGGGCACGCTGCATCTTACAGCTGGAGGCTTCTCAGGATGTTATGACGGAAAGGAATCTCACCACATACAAAACTGCCCACAAGTACCCAAACAGCTCTGTGGCTCTGCTGGGTTTTTTTCAAGTACTGTCTCATGAGAGATACACTCAGTAAACATTATGGCTGTATTCTTGCTGCCAGCTTAGGGTTGAAGTTTGAGTGTTTGTATCTTCAGACTGTTTTAAGACTTGTCCTACAGTATTTCCTTTTCCTCTAACTGTGTTCATTGACTAGAACGCTGAAATTCTTTACAAGCTACAGTCCTGCAGTGCCCTGTTTTCTTGAAATAAATGGGATTAAGATTTCTTATCAGCAGTAGCAAAAAGTAGATGAGAATGAAAAACACATCCCTCTTTCTCACCATGGGCTGTGTTTCAGAATTGGAGGCCAATGTTGCTGACAGCAGATTCTTATCTGATATTCCAGAGCTATTTCAAGTTTGGCTTTTTTTCAAGCTTGAAAAAACTCCAAATACCATTTCTGTTTTTTCAGAGGAAGGTTTAAATGAAGGGTTGCCAAACCTTTCTTATAAACAGTATGTCTTAAAAAAATAATGTATTCTGTCTACTAAGAAAAGTAAATTACTGACCACATATCCAGGGATGCAGAATAATTATATAGAAGTAAAGTAACTGTTTCTATTTTTGCCTTTTTTTTTTCCTCCAATGGATCTATTAATTTTTTTTTAACTGACTTAGTTAGAAAAGAACTGTTTGATTTGTTTTCATGCTTGATGGTTTTGTTAGATTGTTTTGGTAACCTTTCAAAACTTTTCAAAAACGCATCCTGTTTAGCTTTGGGCAAGGATTACCTTTATTTTAAATCTTGTAATCTGTCGTTTACTGTTGCCTAAATGAAGTGTGTGGAATGGAAAGCTGCAGTAATTCTATTTATTAGTTCAGCAAGGGATGGCTATCCTATGCTTCACAAGCTGTGCTACTCTGACTTTCAGCAAGGGTAATCTTTTGCAGCTTTATAGTACTTTGAGGAGAGATTCAGACATCAGCAGCAAATGTATCTTCGTTTAGTAGAAAGGAAACTGCTGCAGGGAAAATTTAATCCACTTAGCCAAGATTGGAAGAAAATTAAAAATTAAGCTGAAAAGCTTTGGTTGCGGTCCAAAACTCTCACTGCCATACCCATTTGGGAATGCTGAATCAAACTGGATCACTGGCAAATTTGCTTGGAAGCAAAACACTGAACACTTCAGTGCAAACTCCAAGAAGTCTGTGCATTGTAAAGCAGTCTGGCTGTGACAACGAGCCCCGCTGCCTGATAGGCTTTTGCTGAGTTCTTAAGGCAAACAAAGCTATCTGAAATGCAACAGTTGCCATTTCTCCTTTGAAAATACAGCCATGCTTTGGCTACCATACCTATTCCTATTCGTGTTGCGCCCATAATGTAGAGCTGAGCAGTCCCGTGGGAGTCTGCTGCTGAAGAGCAGGGGAACAGGTTTAGTCCTGTCTGTCCCAGGCAGCTGCCTGCCTTACACCAGGGTGGAATTTCTCTGGGAATGAAATCACGGCGGGGGCACCGCACCTTACAGCTGGAGACTTCTCAGAAGTTACACACAGTAACCACGTACAAAACTGCCCACAAGTACCCAAAGATACCAGAGCCTCAGCTGGTTTTTTTTTTTTCAAGTACTGCTTTCTAGGAGGTGTATGAGTAGATAGATTCCTAGACAGCTCTGCATGTTTTCTTGCAGAATTACTCCAGCCTTCCATGTAGATAAAACTGCAGCGTTTCTGAGTGTTTAAACTTGGTGTGGGATTGTATGAACATATTCTGAATGAAGTTGATCACCCCAGTTTAAACAGACAGATTTCTTTTTCTTTTATGAATTAAGCACTCTTCTGTTCTTCTACAGAACAAATCAAACTTCAAAACTGGATAGGAGCATCTGCCTTAGTTAAATGCTATCTCTCTGTAAAACAAGCTTAATTAAGAGTAAATCCTAGCTCCTCTCTATGTAAACACCACACTTAATATACAGAGCAATAAATAATAAAACAAAACTAACCTTCGTCAGCAGGCAAGTAGCAGGTACTGCAATTGAGAGGTGCTTCAGTGAAATGATCTGAATTGCTCTGACACATTGCATTTTGTCTTTATACACCACACCCTCATCTGGAAGTCGGTTGTACTTTCAATTTGACTTGCCAGTTTAAAAATAAATAAATAAATAAAGCTCCTGCTTTCCTGGAAACTCTTCTCATGTTAAACACATACATTTCCTATGCTGTTCCCTGTTCCAACCACAGTGTGGTTACCATTTTACTGTGGGTTTGGTGGGTTTATTCCTGAAAGTCCAGTTTGGTGGTGGTTTCTTTTGCATCATCAAAAGGCTTTTATCAAATCATACATTTATAAGGCTACCTGTACCAAGTCACTGTAGTCTTTCCTCGGGGCACTACTGTGCTTTTGGGGAATCCTTATATCCCCTTTTTGAGTAACTTTTTAGGGTTACAATATAAAGACAAGTTTGCTTTTTGTGAGAGAAGGAGGTTGCTCTTTCAGTATGTGACATTTAACACAGCTGGGAAGATGATAGGGAAAAGATGTGAAAACAAGTGGTAAATTGTCAACCGGAGTGTAAGCAGATAATCCTGTGGGAGAATTCTCAGAGACTTGAGTGTTACCAGTCCTACTGATAAACAGGTTAGCATTTGGTACTATTTCTACAGAAACTGCAAGCCAGGCAGATAATGTACAAGAAAAATAGAAAGATGCTATTCCATCCATGAGATTCCTTCTTCCAGTGTGTTATCTATATTATAAAGAGTCAAAACTTCTACAGGAAGGGGAAGATGGAGTTCTGCAGCTTAAATGCAAATGTGGGTATTTCTGCACTGAGGCACGGACTTAAAGTGTGCTAAGGATTCCTAAAGTGACTGGATCTTGCTTAAATTTCCACAATCACTGCAGCTTCAGATTGTCCCCTTCTGCAAGAGCAGCTTGTGCACAGTGTCAGGAGCCTTCCATCATCTTCCAGAGCTTTTATTTTGTTAGAGTGGTCCTGTACCAGTCTAATGAGTTTCAGGAAATGCAATATTAATGCCAAACAACAGAGAGATATCTTTGAGCAGTCCAGAGGTTTTGCTTTTTGGCACTCTGAATTGACACACCTGCCATGGCTGTCCATCTGTCTGTGCGTCAACTCTTGCGGAATATGTGAAAGCAAAGGCTCTCCAAAATGAGCAGCTCAGAATGTAACAGGCAGATGTTTTCCACATGTTTCTAGCTCCGTTTGCATTCACAACAAGAAAGAAGAATGGGTTGGGAGAAGACTTGGAGCCTATGCAATATTGTGCATACTTCTGTAATGTTTTCATCTTGAGCTATCACAGGGTTTCACTGATGTTCTTCACAGTGGCAGTTAAGACATTTGGGTTGCTGCCAGCACATCTGCTTCTCCCAAATCTGCTTAGAGGCCTGAGCTATATAGCTCTTTATAGTAAGTGAATCTCTCAGTTCTGAATGGGCTTTGTCTCAAAGTAGTCCTGAACAAGAGAGAATGACTGGGGTAGAACTGAGATAGCTCCCGGGGAAATAGTGCTGCGTGTTGCCTGCAGAAGAGAAGGTTGTGTTACCAGTGCCTAAGGGATCCTGTGAGCAGGCTGCTGGGAGGCAGCTCATGTAAAACCTGTGCTGTTTGGTACAGCGCCTCGGCTCCTTGTAACTCTGCAGGGTGCAGGGAGGCAGAACATTCTGATCAGGGCACAGAAATACTGTTGCATTATGCTGCATTTTGGTTCAGCCCTATAGGCTCAGCAAGAACAAAAAGTATTTAATAAATAGGAGTGAATGCAAAATGATCTTGTTTAACTAAGAAGCACTTATGGCTGTGTAATGAAGGTGAGGAAAAAGATATTCCTAAACTCAGCATCTGCTCTCACTGGCTCCATCTGAGACCGCGAGCTCTGGCTGGGAACGACTCACAGCCATACTCGGTGGCAGGACCACAGAGCTCTTGCTGATTAGCTGCAGAACACCAGCACGTTCTCTGTCTTTACTGGTTGCCACCAATTTGCTTGCAGCTGCATTATAATCTTTACCATATGTGAACCATGTGCTCAGCAGTGTTATCTGGAGAAGATGAGATGAAACTATGGACTACATTGTGCTAGTGGGTAGAAATTACTGCAGGCTCCTGGAGAATCCCTGTTTGTCTGTTAGAAGGTCTCTGTGTTAGCAGCAATTAATACCATGCTGTTGTCCATTTTACTCAATCCAGCTTCTCCTTGCAGGAGAGTCCAGAACATGTCTTATGAGCTTTCTAGGAAGCTGTCAAGTCTGTAATGTCACTGCAGACCCCTGATCCTTAGCGGAGGGAGGTAACCCACCCAGCTCACAGGTGCAGCAGCCAAAGTGGCAAGAATATTCTGGGGATGCACACAGTCGATTATGCTGCCTTAGCCACAAATGTGAAGACTGGACACTGAAGAATAATTAGATTGCAAGAATTAAGTGCTAATGGCTTCTGAAACCAGGTTATACGCAGTTTAAGTAACAGTTGCACTGTCTGTGTCTGTACCACATTCAGTACTCTTCACAAAAAGAGCTTCTTGTTTGTGTGGAGATCATTAATCTTAAGCGTGTTACACCCCTGGTAGCAAAGATTAGGCTTCTAATAGGGTTGTGATCAACCCTCTAAGCCCATTTTAAACTATCATTGTCTTGAGCTGTGTGAGTGCCATAAAGAGTTAAAAAATACAATGTATTGGTTAGGATTAGTTTCCTTAGCGTAGGGGCATTGTGGTTTAAAGGTTTGGACAGGGTGTGCAGGCCTATATACGAAAAAGCCTATTATAAAAGTTTGTCAGTGTGTAAATACACTTAAAACTGACCTTCTAAAAATCTCAATTATTTCTGTTTGTTCAACTGTTTCTTGCAAAACTACTCCTCAATTCTGCCAAAATGACAGGGTTCTCTGGGTCTTTCCTCCACCCTCCAGCAGCCTCTTTCAGTTCTGTCAGTAACGTAAAAATGCCATTTACCAACGAGCGTTTTCTTCCATCCCGTTTGCATTTCTTCCAAAGCACTGGGATCTTTCAGAGTCTTGCACTAGAACTTTTTCCTGGTATTTATGGGTTAACCTTGTGTAAAATCTGGTTTAGGTTTTCAGGACTTTAGACTCTAAGGAGTGGAAAGGCCAAGAATCTGCCTGTGTTTGCTGCATTCAGATGAAACGGAGGTCACCATTTGCCTTCCTGAAATCTGTAGTGATAATTTAGAGCATCTAATGAGATGTCTGTCTGTCAGTGAACCCCTAAGTTCAACACGAAAGCTGCTTCTGATTATTTTTTTCATACAACATGGTGGAACTTGCCTCTTTTTTTGCAGCAGCAGGGATGTGACTTTGTTTACAAAATAGTTATTGGAGAGATTCCAAAGAGTCACAGTATATTTTGGTGTAAACCACGCTTCCTGATAAATGTGATATAGAAAATACCACTTGTGCAGTTCTTTACCTTCTGTGGAGAGAGAGAAGAGTCAGATCCCCCTTCAAAGTGCAGTGTTTCTCCTTACTGGGTTGTACATTGCAATGTTTATGTTGTGCTGTTTTGGGGTTGGTCATCTACTTGTCACAGTTGTCCAAATGAGCCGCCGTTTGAGATCTACCTTTTGTTTTCACCAACATGACTTATCCCCCAGCTTTTTGCTCAGATATTTTAGCTGGTTAGCATTATACAGCCATAAATATAACCCCACTTTGAAAACAATGGATGAATAGCATATTGCAAAAGAGGAAAGTAAACAGCCGGCAGTTTGGCCCTCAAAACAGGCAGTGTTCATGACAACAAAATAAATCTCCCAGTTCCTGGCCATCCCAGTGGCTGCTCGTAGGAGGAAGTAACTCAGCTCAGAGCCAGGTGGTTGTATTGTTTAGGCTGGAGGCTCCCAAACCTTTTGATAACAGCTGCCAAAGCAGCTAAGTCACCTTTGGTTCTGACCTTACAACAGACCAAGTTGGTACAGATCAAATCTGGCATTAAATCTCTGCGAAGTTCGTCATCTGCATTGAGATGGAGATAAAAGAATCCACTGCTCCTAACGTGCCTCCGGTATAATCCTGCCCCCTTTCAATAGTTGTATTGTCTGTGTGTGTCTGCAAGGAATGAGAGCACACCGTCGTGCTAAGAAACCTTTAAAGAAGAAGATCCTGGGGACTAAGGCTCTGAGAAATAAGATGCTGTTTTAATCGATGGTACAAGGTAGTCATTTTAGGACTTGTGCACCGAATGTTAGCCTTATGCTACAAAGATGGGCCTCAAGTAAGGTTACCAACAGCTTGAAATACTAGCAGATTATTTGCAGGGAAGGAGTTCCAATCAGTTCTTTGAAGTGCAAACTAAAATAATTTGCATAAAGAGGGGGAAAAGCCTTCATTCCAGAGAAGTTACTATGAAGTAGTAGCAAGTCATCATGGTGAGCCTTCGATAGCCTTATTTGCACAATTCGGTTACAATGCAGTCAGCATTTCATTCCAGTGGAGATCCTCTGGTTTGTAATAGTTTTAATAAGTTGCACTTTTGAAATGGCAGCATCTCACCTTCAGGGGATGCTTTTGTGTCACACCTGTGAGTTTAGTATTGGAGACAGAAGTAGTTGGATTGTACTGCAAGCACCTTCTTGTTCTCTTTTCAAAGGAATAGATGATGGAGTGGAGATCCTGGAGGGTTTGGATGTTTGCCTTTTTGTTGTTCCCCTCTCTTCAGGTCAACTCCCTTTTACATATTAAGAAGATGGATTTTCTTTCAGTTTGATTACTCAGAGTATAAACACAGAAGTAAATTACATACTTTTGCTCCTGTATCACGAAAGGAAGGGAGTGAGATTTATTTGTATGAAGCTTCACTTGATTCTACATTGAGATTTTTATCTTGAAAACCCTTTTTGTGTTTTTGACTTTTTTTAAGGTGCTGGGAACCCGAATTGCAAAGTTGCGATTGTAATGGGCAAAACCAAAAACTCCTCAGCGTCCAGGTAAGGATTCCTGGGAGGTGCAAAGAGTGAGGAAAAACTTGTTACCTGGAGGAGTCGCTGCTTACAGAAATCGTGTTATGTGAAAGACCGTTAATTGCCTTGGTGGGTTGGGTGTGCTTGTGAACTGCAGGGGAGTCCAAAACCTCTGGTGTGTCTGTTTAGGGAAAAATGCTGCTGGCCAGCTCCTGGTTTGCTGTCAGCTGCTGATGACTTAAGCCTCCCAACCTTTTCGCTGCCAGGAGCTGGCATCCACATGTGTCCCCTCTCCATTGCGCGAGCTCTGGAGTTTGTGCAGCCCAGTGATGAGTTGGATTGGAAGGGTTTGGGGGATTCACTGGCTTTCTCTTGGTCCAGTTAGTTTTCTTCTGCATCAGTCACTCAACCAACAACTATCTCTTTCTTACTGTTTATTACATAAACATATGAAACAGTTGATGAAACTGAGAATTGCTTCCTTAAATCTAATAAACTCCAAACTCCTCAGAGCTTCCCTGAGCAGAATGAGTACAAGTGGCATGCCAGAGACCTGAAGGAGTCTACAGGGAAGCTTTTCACAATGTTGTCTGTAGGTGTAGGGAGTTAAGTTTAAAACATGGGATGTTTGTTATGTGAAGTTGTGTGAGCAGACAGAGTTTGCATGGCCTTAATCAGCCATACTCATTCCATTCCTGTATGTGTAAATACAGTAATTCCCTCTTCTTCTTTAAAATAAACATGTTCAACTCTCAGTACCAAACTAAAACTGCCTTTTACTAAAACTTCTGCAAGTGACAAATAAAACACTTTGTGACTGATTCCATTAAAATCCCTCAGCTTATGATACTGGAGATTTGGAACATTTCTATCTAAGTCAGCTTATAATACTGGAGAGTTGGAACATTTCTATCAAAGTTGGATTTTAGCCCAAATTCCGCTGATTATCTGCATGTTTCAGATTTGGCTAGGTTCCATGGAGAAGTAGACAGTAACTTCCTTGCACCATACAGGGTGGTGTGCCTGATGGCTGTGCACTGGCATCTGTTGAGCTCTTTGAAGCTGAACAGAAGTTCATGGGAGAGCATTGTGTGATACTTGAGATAGAATTTGGGGACCTGGATGTCACCTCTGGTTCTGTGTGACTACCAACTGACCTTAACTATTCTGAAGGAATTTAAATGTGGTGATTCTTTTCCTAAACTATAGGCAAGCCAGAATGACCATAATGATGATGATGATGATGATGATGATGATGATGATGATGATGATACGCATGCCTTGAGAGCACAAAAGAAATGTGGGGGGAGGTGGGAGGAAAGAAAGGGGCTGGGTGATACAAAGTACTTGCTCAGAAGTGACAGAAGCAGTAGTTTGTTGGTCTTGGTGCATTGATGAATGGTGGCTCAAGGAGCATCAAAGTGTGGGTGCCACACCACATGCAGGCAGGACAGCTGCAGTCAGTATAGGTAAATCTCAGCGTTGGCTTTGCAGGAGAGCTAAACTGAGGATGGAAAATAAAATAAATTTAAAAAAAAAAATGGAGGGAAGGGAGGGAAGGGGAAGGCTCAACGTTAATCGTTACCTGTGCATTTTGCCTTGATCAGGTACAAGCAGCACAGTATGATTATCGTTCCCATGGACACCCCAGGGCTGAAGCTGATCAGGCCCCTCTCAGTGTTTGGCTACCTGGGTAGGTGACAGCATTCACCAGCTGTATGTGTATTCATTTGTTAGCAGTCTCAGAAGCTGCTGTAATGCTCATAAATACTGGGCATGAAGGATGACCCTATAGAAAAAGGGCTGGGAATTGAAGGCCTGTGGTCTTATCCTCCTTCATTTTACCCAGCTGTCTTCTCTGCCCCTGCAGATGAGATCCACGGGGGACATTTTGAGATACACTTCAATGATGTGCGAGTGCCCGTCTCCAATATAATACTGGGTGAGTTTCAGTGTCCATTCCTTTGCAATACATACAGCAGTGAACCCAGCTGCATGAAATGGTTGCTAATGATTCACCAGAAGTTATTGCAAACGGCCAGTTTACAAGGGTCAGCTGAGCCAGGGGCTTAAAAGCATGGAAGAGGGAGCCCACCCTTCCTTTAGCTGTCCACATGCTGCTTGAATATAACTTGCTTAGAGCAGAATATGGAAAGGAGGAAAGCAGAACAGCTCTAGCTGTCCTGTGAAAAGCACTTCCCTGAAGGAGAGCAAAGCAGAAGCTGTCAGTGGCACTGTGACCTTCTGCAGGGAGAACTGTGCTTTCCTTTGCTCACTTGAATAGGAGAAATCCGGATTTCTCCTATTTCCTCTATGCTATTTTTACCTCTCTGAAAGAGCTTTCTCTCTTGAGCAGCCCTGGGACCTGGAAAACTCAAAGTCTTCCCCTGCATTCTCAAACCACATCTCACAGATGTATTTTTCAATGTAAGATTACCAATGTAAAATCAGGTGAATCAAACCCCCTCAGAAACCATCTTAGTGTGTGCCTTGTTCTCTAAGTAATATGTGTCAGTCTAGATCTAGTTGGAGTAAACAAGCCACAGTTGTGCAAAATAAACTTTTCAGAAATTTATCTGAACAGTTGCTCATCAGAAGTTCTGTTATCAGAAGTTTATCTGATAGTTGCTCTATCTCTGGTGCTCTGAGGCCAGAGCTGTGGATCATTTCAAAAGGGAATCATGGAGTCCACATGTGTCTGTTTTTCTTTCCAACCAGGTGAGGGCAGGGGCTTTGAGATAGCTCAGGGCCGCCTCGGGCCAGGCCGTATCCATCACTGCATGAGGTCCCTTGGCGCAGCTGAAACCGCGCTGCAGATCCTGTGCCAGCGCGCGGCCCAGAGAGAGGCTTTCGGGAAGAAACTCTATCACCACGTAAGCATGTTCCCTCTTTGCTCACACCCTCCAGACACCGCCCTTTGTTTTGCCCAGACATAACCTTGTGACTCTGACCCACAGGAGTTTTCTGTTCCCTGCAATGAACTGGATATTCTTTGCTGGATTTGATTGCAGGTTTTGTCACTATGTTTTTTACTCTGCTTCCATCGATCGGTGTGGGCAGGCATATTTTTCAGGCATAGAGCTTACGTGGCTGTAGGTACAATCTGAATTCACCATTTCTGTGGTGAATTCGACTAGAACTTCTACTTCTCTGATAAATTATTATTATTTGTACTTACACAGCGTGGCCTAATTGGGGTTTTTGATCTGGTCTCACTCTGGAATGGAAATACAGTTGCGTGAGAGAGAGCTTGCTCTGAGAAGAAAAAGATGTCAGTCTGCTTTTTATAGGAACCATCAGCATTTAGTAGTTGCCTTATCATCACATTTCAAGTGTTCCTCAGCCTTATCCAACTGATAAGATTGCTTTATTGGGAAAAACAAGTCAAGGCAATGGAAAGGGGAAACTTAATGACTGTCTGGCACAGGTTATAGAAAATTCTTTGTACAGATTCATTTTCCAGTCACGGCACTGCCAAACTTCCATTCGTGACCGTAACCTAAATTAACAGGAGTTGGATGAGTAGCACACCGTTTCTCAGAAGCGTGTTAAAGTAAAAATGCAATTTGATGAAGCCAAAGGCAAGACCTAGGGCCCAGCTGCACGGCCAGCATAGGTTCTTCACAGCTCTGGGACAGCGAAGAGATGATGCCCTCGGCTGCCTTGAGTGACCAGGCAACCCCAGAAGCTGGCTACAGAAGAGTGCATCGAACACCGCCTCTGCTGGCGTGAGCTCAGCTGAGCCCCCAGACTTTGCATTGGAGCAGGTGCTGCGTCCTTGCTCATGCCCACGCGGCTATGAAGCGCCAGGAGCCTGTGCCTGGGGCTGGTTCAGGCTTCCAACAGCTTTTGCACTGCCAGGCATCACACCCTTACTGCGGTGTACTGGCTGCAGGGGGAAGTTAGCGGAGAGGAGCAGGGAAGGGCTGCCAGGAATGGAATGCTGTTTGGCTCAAGGCAGCTGCTGATTTTTCACCCATTCATACAGATGCAACAGGCACCACCCTGCAGCTGTTTGGCTGAGGCATGTAACACACCCCTGGGAGTTTAAGCAAAACAGAACAAATTCCTCACCCCTTTCACCCCCAGTTTTTGTGTATTGGGGCATGTTACACAGAGAGATGGTTCCGAGTCCTGGTAGTGGGTAAAGGAAAGCAGTGAGTAAAGCATGGCCTTTGTAGGGCCACAAGAAAACTGGGTGAGCAGGTCCTGGAGCTGACCAGGAGAAAAGAGTGAATGAGAATCTGGAGATTTCCCCCCTTTTCCCCTTTCCTACCAGGAAGAGAACTGCTCCATCTTTAACCTTTTCTTTCTTTCCTCCTGTTGGATCACGTGCATGAAAGTAGCTGTACTTTGTGCAAGGGTGTCTCTGAGCGACCAGTCATACCCACGCTGAGGAACGGGGCACCTTCTGTAGGGCAGGGTACCCAGACGCAGGAAGAGGCAGTAGCTGACTTTCTGCTTGGTGGCTTTGCTCTCTGCAGGAGGTTGTAGCCCACTGGATTGCTGAATGCCGCCTTAGCATTGAACAGGCTCGACTGCTTACACTGAAAACAGCCAGCAAGATTGACATGTTGGGCAACAGAAGAGCAAGAAAAGAGGTAAACTGAGGGTTCTGCAGTTTGATTTGGTGGTGGTGGTAGGCTTCTGCAGCCTCAGAGTAGGAGTTGTGGATATGACCCCTTGTGCATCCAGCTAGTTAAACTAGAAGCTAAAATATGTTGCTGAACATTATCCTTCTAAGGGTAGAGCATAACTTCACATTAAAAATAACTAGCCTTAAGATGTGCTTTTGATTGTCATGAGATTGCAAAGCAGTCCCAGTAACAAATCTCATAAAAGCATTTAAAAATCAAAGAAGCTCAAACACTGGTCACTTGTCACAACACAATGAGGTTGGTTTGGGTGATGCAGAGTTTTACCTTACCCAGGGAACAGGTGCAGCAGAGCTCTCTCATCATGAGGAGGTCACGAGGAGTAGTCAGCATGGATTCACCAAGGGAGATTGTGCTTGACCAATCTCATAGCCTTCTGTGATCTCATCACTGGCTGGGTAGATGGAGGGAGAGCAGTGGATGTCATCTACCTTGACTTCAGCAAGGCTTTTGATACTGTCTCCCATGACATCCTGATAGCAAAGCCGAGAGAGCATGGGATAGATGAGTGAACAGTGAGGTGGGTTGAGAACTGGCTGTTGGACCGAGCTTAGGGGGTGGTGATCGGTGGAGCAGTCTGACTGGAGGCCTGTGACTAGTGGTGTTCTCCAGGGCTTGGTGTTGGGTCCAGTCCTGTTTAATATCTTCATTGACGACCTTGATGAGGGAATAACATCCACCCTCAGCAAGTACACTGATGATACAAAGCTGGGAGGAGTGGCTGACACGCAGGAACACTGCGCTGCCATCCAGCGAGACCTGGACAGGCTGGAGAGCTGGGCAGGGAGAAACCAGATGAGCTTCAACAAAAGCAAGTGTAGAGTCTTGCACCTGGGAAGGAACAACCGTTTCTATCAGTACAGGCTGGGGGATGACCTGCTGGAGAAGAGCTCAGTGGAGAAGGACCTGGGGGTCCTGGTTGATGACAGGTTGGCCATGAGCCAGCAGTGTGCCCTGGTGGCTAAGAGAGCCAATGGGATCCTGGGGTGCATCCGGAGGGGTGTGGCCAGCAGGTCAAAGGAGGTGATCCTCTCCCTCTACTCTGCCCTGGTCAGGCCCCACCTGGAGTATTGTGTCCAGTGCTGGGCTCCCTGGTATAAAAAGGACAGGGATCTCCTGGAGAGAGTCCAGAGAAGGGGTATGAAGATGATTAAGGGCCTGGAACATCTTCCCTATGAGGAAAGGCTGAGTGAGCTGGGACTGTTTAGTCTTGAGAAGACTAAGGGGGGACCTAATGAATGTTTATAAATATCTTAAGCATGGGATGCAGGGGGAAATGGCCAGCCCCTTTTCAGTGGTCTGTGGGGACAGGACAAGGGGCAATGGCTGCAAGTTGGAGCACAGGAAGTTCCGCACCAACATGTAGAAGAACTTTTTCACAGTGAGGGTGACAGAGCCCTGGGACAGGCTGCCCAGGGGGGTGGTGGAGTCTCCTTCTCTGGAGATATTCAAGCCCCGTCTGGATGCCTATCTGAGTGAAATGTCCTAGGGAGCTGCTTTGGCAGGGGGTTGGACCCGATGATCTCTTGAGGTCCCTTCCAACCCCTATGATTCTGTGATCAGAGAGAAAGGGATGTGCTGTGAGAACCCAACCTTCAGAACTGCTGGATGAGCATCTTCCCCTGCTTTTGAAACACTTACTGGTAACATGAGTCCTCTTCCCTTTCCAGGTAGCCATGACCAAAGTGGTTGTCCCACGAGCTGTGCTCAAAGTGATTGACTGCGCAATCCAAGTGTGTGGTGGGGCTGGAGTTTCCCAGGATTTTCCTCTGGCTTTTATGTGAGTAAAGGGTGACATAGCTGCAGCTTCTAAGTGCCACTTTGACGATAGTTTTGTAACACCAGTTCATGCTGTTTCACCTCAGGTAGCCTGAAATAACGATCCATCTGCCTTTATGTTGCACAGTGTCAAGAAAAGGCTTTTGGAATCCCAATGTAACTGTATGCTCTGGCCTTTATAAAAAAAATTAAGTGGTGATGGGCCTATGCTAGCTCTTAGGAGCAGCATAGAGGATTTGTTTATACAGCTCTACCCTCTGGTCATAGGGAGAAGCAAGCCTTTAGGACTTCCAGCCCCCACCTCTCAATCCCACCACGGCAGCCTTGCTGTACACACACACACCATACCCCCCTCCCCCTCACCCACCCCCTACCCCGGTTTGCTCTTCCCAGAGGCTATAGTTAAAAGGACAGCTGCAGAAGTAGCAGCACTGGCAGCTCCTGCTGCCCACATGGCGCCCTGCTGCGGCAGGACTAGAGACCCACCCCTTACTCGGCTCTTGCCCCACACAGGTTTGCGTATATCCGGACCTTGCGCCTGGCAGACGGGCCGGATGAAGTTCATCTCTCGACAATCGCGAGGTGGGAGCTGCTTGATCAGTCGAAGCAGCCAACAGCAAAGCTCTGACAGCAGCAGAGGCACCACACACAGAAGGCAGATTTCAGAAAGATTTGATCACTGCAGTAACACTTCAGGTAAAATTGGGTGAAGCTAAACACTTGGTTCTAGCTTGAAGCACTATGTACTGTCTTACCCTTTACTTCCAGTGAGTACACTTAATAATCAGAGCTCGCTTTTCAAAGCACGCAGAGCATGGCCGGGTTCAGTGTAGCACTTAATAAAATCTATTTTCTAACAGGCCTAAAGTGCTTCATTTGCCTCGAGCCAAAGCCCTCTTCACGCTTCTACTATCAGCAGAGCAGCTTTACCCAACTTCAGCTTACTGCAAGCCAGGATAAACTTTTAACTGTTGAGTAGGTGACAACCACTTCAGGAAATGCCTTTCTTCTCCCTTGCTGAAGCTCAGCTTCAGTCCAGACCCCCTTCTCCTGCCCCATTCCTGCTCTCAACTCTCCTTTCTCATTCATTTTACACTCAGTGCTTCCCTGACCTACCCTCAGGTGAGGCATGGGGCAGCACATAGCAGTGTTTCTTACTCGTCTGTCCCATCACCTTACATTATTCTTTCTGGGTGCCCCTTCTGTCCTCCCTTGCTTCCGTTCTCCTTTTGTGCACAGTCCTGGCTGACAGGCCCAGCTGCTCCCACCCTTCATAAAGGCATCTAAGCACCAGTGGCACCTTCCTCATGAAGGAGCTGAAGTTTTGGCTGGAGCCAGCAGGGGCTGGTACAGGGCAGTTCATGGCCTCCTCTGCTACCAGGTGCTCCCATTTACATCTGCTAGACCTTTGGGAAGCTCTCAGAGGTCAGAGTTCCTCAGCTCTGCTGCTTCTGACAAGACAACCGCTCACACAGGAACAGAATGAGGCTGACCTGTGCCCTGGGTAGTTCTCCTGCCTGGAGAGTTAGGCCAAGTGCTTTCCAGCTTGGAGTTATCAGCACTTACTTCTCATGTGAACACACCAAACACCCGAGCAGCACGCTCGAGCCTGGAGAGAAGAGGCCCTGTTTGGCTGAGTCTTCAGGATGAGACCCGAAGGGTGTTCCAGCTGCACAGTCAGGGTGGGACAGGTTCAGAGGACCTGCAACTAGAAGCTTTCCACACATCAGTTTCTTGCCTCATATCAATTTATTACATCTAAGCCCACAATTACCATCTCTATAGATAATGAAGCAATAATTACTGCTTATATTTCTACCCATCTTGGATATATATACCATCTTCTGCTTCCTGCCAAGAATGCTTCCTGGGAAGTTGAGAACATCAGCAAGCAGCTGAGGTGTGTTTCAAATACAGAACTGCGGGTGGTTCGGGAGTTGTGCTCCAGGCTGTCACAACTGCAGTGTGTTTTCCCAAGCAGGAATGCCCCACACTCTGTCAGTCTCACTCCAATTAAGGTCTCTGGCCACCCTCCCCCCTTCAAACAGCTGCATAAGAACACCGCCTTTATCTCATTAACAAGGCTCTTAATTCCCTTTATTTTAAAATTTTATGTACATATGAATGATCTGTATAATGTACACTCAATATAGAAAGTTTTTATATACTGGATAATGTATAGAACATTTCACAATTACACTAATTTATTACATGTCAACTTTAAGGTTTGTTTTTTGTTTTGTTTTTGTTTTTTTTGCTGAAGCTTTTGTCAATTTGGTCAAGCCAGTTATACACATGAATGTCTAATGCCTTTGATCTCAGGAAGAAGATAATGTTAATGATTAAGGACATCAATGAACCGGTGCAGGGCCAAACCCTTTGCGAGTCAGGTTCGACAGGAGTGATCACTTCAGACAGGGAAAAGAAGGGGTGCCCTTTTTCAGGGGGTTGGTGAGGTCAAGGTGATTTTAGCCCAATTCCTCTAGACTGTAGCTCAACTCCAGTCATGCTAATTCATAAAATATAAAAACTAGGAAAGTTTGATTCACAGTCTTGTAAACAAATATAAAGGAACAAAATGTGCTTATGTACGACAAGAACAAAATATTCTTGTGTACCCATATCAGCTGATCCACAGAGTGCTTGTGTTACAGTGTGACAGTTAGAATCACCCACTCTTTTCCTAAAAAAACAAACAAAAAAAACAGTCATAGAAAAAGGAATAACACTGTCATTGAACACTTGGAAAGGCAGTAAGTTCACTTCAATAGGTTGGAGGAAAGTGCTGTTCCTCATCACTGGCCAGCCTGCCTTTCTGCCTCTTCCACAAGAATTTCCAGTCCTTAGCTGATGTCTCCCACTTCGTTGTCTACCGGGGGTGGAACGTTGGGCATTACGGATGATGTCGTCCCTGCAGTAAGGTAACCAGCAACTCCAGGGCCTTTCAGAAAGGAAACAGAATATTGGGGATTAGTTTTGATTCTAAAGAGTGATTGAACAGCTTTATTCCCTCTGGTAATGCTCAGATGCCTCATCCCAATCAACCAGACACCACAAACAAGAACGTTGAAGAGTTTGGGGTTTGGATTCTTTGGAATCTCAGAAGACAAGGAGTTCCGGTGTCCGAGTCCACTGAACAGCCTGTGGAGACCACTCGGACTCGGCATTTTTTACTCTGATGTGCCAAGTCACAACAGAATCCCAGCACTCTCCAGCTCCCCTTCCCCTGTGGAAAGGGCAGTAAGGGGCTGGGGGGAGGAGGGGCGGTGGTAGCCTCCCTCTGCTAAGAAAAGGAGCTGCTGCAGAAGTGCAGTGTGTCCAGGTGTGCATTCCTCTACTGCTCTCCACACCCATGCTTTCAGTGCTGCAAAGGCTTTCCCATCTACACAGCTAAAGGAAGCCTGATGCGCTGCCCCCTGAACAAGCAGACCTGCCTTATGCCTGTCTAGGCAGCTCTTTGTGCCTCCAGGTAAAGGGGCAGCATTCTCAGGGCACACACACCGATCTATCTGTGGCAAAATTTATTCTTTGCCTATGTCAGTTACTGGGAAGGGTGTCAGTTTGGCACTGCAGACAAAACCCCTCTCCCTGGGAGCTTGGGGTTTAAAATGTATTCACACAGAAACTCTTTAACATACACAATACAACCTCAGGCTGCAGCACGAGGTGTTTCAACAGTGACTCTTATCAGACCGATCAATCGCTTGCAGAAAACTGCCAACACACAACGTGTTCCTGCATCAACACAGCGATCGGCTCGGGATTATACCTTCAGCCTGTGCTGTTACTGTTCCACATGGCACATTCAGCTGAGTCCCTTACTGCCCCTTACTCACCCAGTCCTCCCAAACTTACTATCCCTTTGTGCCACACAGTCTCCTTCCAGCACAGCTGGAGCCAGACCACCGGAGCACGGCTTGTCTCCTGGCAAATAGTCCCATGCCATCCCTGCGAGCTGCAGAGTAAAAGCGAGCAGTGCCTTTGGTGGAAGAAACCTCTCTGGCTTCAGAAAGGGGGCCTCCTCCGGGCCAGCCTGGACCCACTTCTCTGTGTTCTAGTGCAAACATTCCACTCCTCTCATCTCTCAAACTCTCTTCCATTACAGAGGATTGGTTCCTAAACATGCCTCAGCAGCCTAATTCATCTCCAGTACCAGCACATCTCAGCTACTGCAGCTGTTGCTTTTCTGCTCCCATGTGCTCGAAGGCGACAAGTTCATGGGTGCTCTGCAGCTCCGGACCACCCGTTTGTTACCGTTCTGGGACATGCAGCTATTACTTGGAATGCAGCAAGTGCAGCGTGCGGTTTGCAAGATGGTATCTACCTGCTTTAGAGAGCTACACAGAAGTTAGCAAGCTGCCTGGCAGAGCAGATCTAAAGCCCACTTCTCAGGTGAAGGGGACTGCTGCCAGTTAGAAGGGAAGGAGAGGAGACACCTGAGGGAAGAGAAATAAGCAAGGGAAGTTTCAAGGGAAGTGCAAATAGCAAAGCAGTTTGAAGCAAGACATAAGGCAGAATACAAGGTTAAGGCAGAGTTAAAAATAAAGCTTGCAGTTTGGTACCCTGGCATTTGTATGGCATCTCCATTCTACATTTCCAAGCGTTTGGCCATCAGGCAACTGAAAGGCAGCAGAGGCCTTCAGGCAGCGGGGTAGCTATAGTGCACCCAGCCGCAGGCCTGGCAACGCCCAGAATGGTTTCAGTTCTTCACCAGCAGTCAGCCAGCATTTACCTCATATTTCTCATTTATAATGTTTATGAAGTACCGAGGAAGTCTGGCACTGACTGATTCAAGTGTTCTGCGTCAAAGTGGCGTTAAGTGGTGCAATAAACAGAAACCTCCTGGCCAGAGCTAAAGCACTGAGTCTTTTCCACGTGGAAAGACACACCAAGTGTTGTGATGTACCCACTCTCATCTACTTCTACACTAATTCCCAATATGAGAAACTCCTGCTTTATTTTCTCAAAATACATCCTATTATCTCCCAAGAAAGTTTTTTTTCTGTCTACATGCCCATCTGATTTACATCTTGGTAACTCAGGCTCAAAAGCTTCACCAAGATTCCAGTATTAGGATAGAGGAGGAAGCTCCACCCAGCACACAGAGGCGGGTCATACTGACTTGTCACGAGGGACTTTAATTCCTTACCCGGGAGGCTAAACTGTTCAGACATGAGCACTGTGTGGGGCTCAAGACAGTTTGCTATGTCGTCATTACATAAAATGCTCTCAGATACAGCAAGTAAGCTGTGACAGCAAAGTTTTGGACTGTTATACAGTAGAATGTAGTCAGTAAAAAAAGTATGTCTATCAACTGCTGCATGGGAGCGAAGGAAGAACCGGGACCTGATTTGCTTTGATGTAATTAGTCCAGGATTATGTCCACATCATGCCAGAGAAGAAAGTCTCCACTGCAGGGAAGCTCCTGTCAGTTGCTATCCTTTGCGTGCGCGCAGCACGCAGCCAGAACTCTCCTGCGCTGCTGGTGGGGCTGAGGTGGCGCCAGAGGAGCGTGTGAGTTTATGCTGCAAGTACAGGCACAAGGCTGTTCCCACCAGCGAGGGGCCCTGCAGGGCTCCGAGCGACTGGAACAGGCCTCACACGCTGAAGAGCTGTTAAGGTTCCAACCCTTCCACCAACACACAGCTACAACGACTACAGAGGCCACCTGATTTTAAAGAAAGTGTACTCATCCTCCCCCAACCTTGGAAAACAATTTGTTCTAGAACTGAAGTAGCCTGATCCTGAGACAAAGTGAAAAGTTCCTGTCATTCAGCAGTTGCAGTTCCATCTCTGCTTTGCCACTACAGGGTACTTGCAAGACTTGGCCAGTGTCCAGATTCTGTTGCTCTGATACTTTACAAATAGGTACAGCAAAGACTATCCAGAGAAATACATTCTTGACCACAAAAAGAAAATGTTTGGCTTTGGTGAAGTGTTTTAAAAAACTTACTGTGCTCTTGCAGCACTGAATGTTTGGGCCACCTGATGGCACTACATGCTGAGGATAAACAGTGTCCCCAGAGTCAATTAAGTAACAATTAAGTAACAGTTTAGTATTATCCACCACATTGCTAGGAAAAGGTTGCCAACCTGTGAGGTATCCTGCTGTTTGTGTCTCAGAAATGAACAAGTCATGTTTCTGATCTTTGAAGGCACTCCACACCGAAGAACGAGACAGGATTTCATTTACCTACAGAATTTGAAGAGAGATGAACACAGTGAGCAAGTGACATTTGTCATGTTCTAGGGAAAACAAGCTCCTTGTCCAGACCCAAACCATTGTGGAGGGATTACCAAATCACATGACAGTACTTTAGGCTGCAATACCAGGCAACAGCTTTCCAAGAGGACTGCAGCAACTTGCTTTTCCATTGGCATTATGCAGAAGGTTCACAAAAAAGTCATTTAGTAGCTTGACTTTCTCCCTCATTCCTCTGGCAACAAGGAGGAGCAACCCTGCAAGCAGCCACTTGCCAGGCATCTGGAGCTTTGGTAGAACAGGACTCTTCCCATACTACAGTGAGACAGGGACAACTTGGAGGAAAAGACTTATTCCCACTTCCCTCCCTCTGAGAAAGCTTTCAGCCCGGTATGAGAACAGCATCAAAAACCTGCACGGTTACAGGGACAAATTTACTAACTTGAATACACGTCCATAACACTGCTACAGTTGTCTTCAATATTACTTATCCAGGAAGCCAAAAAGCATTTGCATTTCTAAGAGAAGTTCTGAAGGGCTGTCAGGAGAAGAAACCTGTGAGCTCACAGAACATTCCTGCAGTTGGAATTTGCTTTTTTCACCAGTGCATGTATTGATACAGGAGATGGAGACGTTCCAACCCATAGAGATTTCATAGTTACATGATGTCAGTGTTTTAGGTGGAACAATGCATAAGACAGCTGTAAGATCAAACAAGAGATGTTCAGCCTCCCAAGTGTGCAAATCCCCACTAAGGGCTCACCAGTGCTTACCTGTTCCCCGTACTGCAGGCTGCGAGACATGGATTTCAGAGTTTTAACTATCTGAGCTTTTGTTGCAGATGGGCTTTCCAGGCTCTCAAGACCAATACCTTCAAGCAGCTTTAGAAGATAAGGGACCAAGTCTGCTTTCAAAGCCTGCAAATATACTCTAATGAGTTGTCTTAACGTGGACTAGGAAGTCCCATACAAATGTTTTACATTGCCAGCATTAATGTGAACCAAAAAGTGCCACCAGCTAGTACTAAGCATGTTTAAGCTTGTCAGTTTTTCCTGAGCTATACAAATACATACAACAGAAAGCAAAAGATACTGTCCAGCAGTTCTGCTCTGTCTAGGTGTAAACTAGTTGAAGTGGCTAGCATGCCAGTGTGTTATGCTCTCTCAGCAGACACGAGCCACCACTACCTTACACGTTAAGTTTCAGTACTCTGTGTATAATACTCCAATAATCTGTGGATGTGTCTGCATTTTGGATAGAGGACTAACCTCTGGCTTTTCCAGCATGAAAAACACATTAGACAGCAGCTTCTGGGAACCTCCCAGACACTGAGGTTGGACAGTACGAGCAGATTAACCCACCCCATTTTTACAGACCGAGCACACACTACTTACTTGGGCTACTAAGTCGCTCTGTTCCTTCTGAAACATTCGATTCAGTGCTTCACAGGCTACACCAACGATATCCGATCTCTTCTTCATTCCATTCATGAGAGGCCCAATGGTCTCCAGCGATGCCATCGCTCGAACACAAAGCTAGGGACACACAGAAACACCCAGAGGACTTCATTTTCCACTAAGCTTGACAAGCTATGGCAGATACAGTCAGACATGACTATGCATTTCTCTGTGCCTTTTATCTATCAATCCCATTCGCTAGAAGTCCCTGCTCATCTGGTACACAGTATTTATAGTTAGAATAGGGACCCTTCTGATCCCTACTGAGCAGTGCAAATGGCTCCAGTCAGGCCTTTCTCTCCCCTTGAGCACTAAGTGATTCCATACCTCATTGTCAGACAGTATGTGCATGACACGAATGGCACTTTTTGGAATGGCATTGTTCTTGTGATTCATAGCTTGGATTATCTTGTGAAGATGGCCAAGCGGAGGAACTTGATCAGCTAGCTGAGGCTGGGCACTGAACAGGCACACAGTTGCTGTGGTAATGGTTTCTAAAGTTTCCCCCTGCAGAGAACCAAAAACCAACAGAGAAATGTGACTCAGTGAAGCCCAACACAAACACCACCACCACACTTCTCCCTTGTTCTACATTACAGTTTTTTTTTCCTAAAGCTTTTATCACTTTAAAATTCTTCAAACAGGTTTACAAGAGCAGCAGACATTCACTACTTCCAAGAACACACATCTCAGACATTTCTAAGCACTATTTCCAGTACCTACAGAAGCCAGATCTAGCTCTAGCATCTTTGTGATAAGGATGTCTGTTGCAAGATAGCTCCCCCCTGCAAGCCTAACCCAGAATCTGTCTAAACGCTCTTAAAAATTCAGTTTTCAGTAATATCATGAAGTTACTGACTTGAACATTGCTCCTGTTCAAGCTGTAACACATTAGTTCTACTGCATTTCACTAACAGGTGGCAGCCTTGTATAGGTCACATAATTTACACCACAGTGGGAAGTTAGTGTTGCAGAAGGACATTAGGAGCAAAGGCCTGAAAATTTTTAGGCAGTGTAGAATGAGTGCCATTTTCTCATGTCAGTCAGTCATGAAATAATTAAAGATGCTCCCTTTGTTAAGCCTCATCTCTACCACAAAATAAGCTCCTAAAACTTATTGAAGCTATTTCTGTGGCTTCAGGGACTTCATAAGCACTGACTCATGTTCAAAAGTTGCCTAAACATATCCACATACCTTTACAGAGTCAAAAAGCAGACTAAAACCATCATTCACATTGGCAAGAAAGTGTGAGAATCAAAGTTCATTAGAATTGTAAAACCATTTAGGCTGGAAAGGACCTTTAAGGTCACATCCAACCAGTGCACCTAACACTGCCAAGTCAATCTAAACCATCTCCCTAAGCACCACATCTACAGCTTTTTTCAGTACCTTCAGGGATGGCAACTCAACCACTCCACAAGGCATGACAATCCTTTCAGTGAAGACAGTTTTCCTCATCTCCACTCTAAATCATACGCTAAAAAACCAGTAGCTTAAGACTGCTAAATAAAATTCAAAAATAATCAGAAAAATCATCTTACATGGGGGTTATTTTTCTCCAGTAGTTCAGTAAACTTTTCCAACAGTGCAATGAGGAATTCTCTTGGTTTCCGTAAAACCCAGGCCGGCTGGGCAATAAAAATCCTTAGGAAGACTCCCCCCACTGACAGTTCACCTTCAGCCTCACCATACACCACAGCAAAGTCTTCAGGCAGCTGTTGGATTGCAAAGTAGGAGGAGTTACTGGGAAAGGTATTTGAGAGAGCTGCAATTGTTTCTTTAACATCATGACTTTAAGTGGTAAGGGCCACTGAACTACTCTGTTCTCCGTAACTGAGCTATGCAAGACCAGTAAACACTTCACCTTGAAGAAACACGAGGCAATAAACAAAAGTAGGAAGAACAGCACAGGCAGCACTACTACAGTGGACTTTGCTTTAAAAGACAACAAGTAACTGAGTCTGTAACTAGTGGTGAACACAAATTCAAAAAGTAGTACCAGCAAGGCTGATAAAACAGCCCTTCCATTCTTGCACACATCAGGGGAAAGTTTCTCCCCATCAACCCAGGGACTTTCCCAGTTTCCGTCAGGATCACAGTAGCC
Source organism: Hypotaenidia okinawae (assembly GCA_027925045.1). Classification (NCBI taxonomy): domain Eukaryota; kingdom Metazoa; phylum Chordata; class Aves; order Gruiformes; family Rallidae; genus Hypotaenidia; species Hypotaenidia okinawae. Next base: position 47,387,483 of record BSDF01000002.1, on the reverse strand, counting down.
AACCTGCCTGTGTTTAGGAGCTGAACTACAGCACCCTTGTGGAGTCCTGCCTGACCTTTCACAGACGCTGGGAAATGCTACAGACTGAAGCATTTCACTGACTAACCTCACAATGATGGAATGCCTCAGGACAATATAGCTTGAGGCTCAGGGGCTTGCTAACATTCCTGAACATTTGCCAAGTTTACTAACAGCGATGTAATAAGCAACAGGATCTTTTCCACCAACTTGGTATTCTCCTTTGTGCTGACTTTTGGTAAGTTTCAGACTGACCTGAGCAGTCAGAAAATTCAGAGTATTACTGGCAAAACCCCTTGCCAGCAAAGCGTGATTTCAAAATACAAGTGACAAAAGCATCGATTTAACACTAAAATAGTTCTGGAAGCAGAGCAGTGAGTTCCTGTTGGTGCTTTTAGAGGAAAAGCCTATCAGGGAGTTACATACATGCATATATTGTCAGCTGGCTTACAGTCTCCCTGGACACACCCAAAGCAGAAGCAGTATACTTTTACCTTCCAGTTAGTGTCAGGGTTGTCCCTCTGAAGTTTAAAGTGCCTTTAAAAAGAAAGTAAGTTTTAACAAGCAGTAAAAGCAGCAGTCACCTTCCCTACTTGACACCTCTGTCTCCCTCCATCATCATGGAGTGGTTCCAGTTTCTAAACCCCATTTTTTCTTCATTGTAACCCCTTCCCAATTCTTACAGCAGCAAGCATATACCTGGACTGTGCACAGACTGCACTTGCATCAGAGTGACAAGTACAACATATGTAGGGTGGACAAGTTGCTTTTGAAGCCTGGCTTACAAGAATTCTGCTTTTTACAGGCAGAGCTCTGCCTGGCAGCTCTTCTAAAGCTACTCTGGTTTACAGTCACTAAAAGCCTCTCAACTATGGAAATGCTAGGTCAGCATGTTTCCACTTACTCAAGCATCATTTCCCGAACTGTTGTTGATACTCTCTCCCTGGAGTTGTCATTCCAAATTAACTCAGGATTTTCATGAGTTCCCTCAAAGATATGAACAGCAGCTTCAGGGTTGTCCCTCATGGCATCCATGAAGACTCCAGGTAAAAATTTCATTAGAGTAATTCTAACCTAGAAAGGATGAACAGGATTGACATTTAGTATATCGTACTGCAAGCTACCAGCCAGGAAAGGACAGAACTCCAGGAAGTCTAATTATTTGCAGAGCTATCCTGCCAACTGCTAGAACACATCATCACAAAATAACACAGTGCTATAATTTTAAATAGTGATAGCCAATGATGGGTCTGAAGTCTAGGTATTAGTTAGCATCATTACCAATGGAAACCAAAGCACCTAGAGTAGTTACAATGTGTACAACTGCTTCTACGACTCTGCTCACAGACTGAGACTCAGCCATTTTGAACAAAGCCCGACTGCTCTTCCAATTAATGTTTCAGTCACAAAACAAAACCCAACAGAACCAAACCTTTTCTATCTTTAGAGAGGCTGGCAACATCAAGATACGAGTTTCAACAAGAGCTGTTATGATTCTTACCTTTGGACCCACCAGCTTATCTGCAGTCATTTTGGCAAAGAGTTCTGCTGTTTGGGCTCGGACTTGTGGGTGAGTTGAGTTGCAAAACATATCTAATAAGTAGATTAAAGCACCTGTACAAAGAGATAGGAAGAGAGTCACATTCTTTTTCTGGTCACAAGTAATATGAGTTCCCCAATTCCACGCTGATTGCTCTAAAGCAAAGAGGAAGGTTTGGCCACTGTATTCACTTTAAGTGCAGTGCTGCAGAAACATCTGCTTTCACTGCAGTACTGTACCTTTTGCCATGGCTTCTTTAATGATTTTTGTGCTCGATGTCAAAGCATACAAAGTCTCAAGGACGAGCTGCCGACCTGTCAAAACAGGAAGCATTAAGAGCTTTGTGCTGTAGAGACTATTAACTAATCAAAGATGAATTAAACTGTTCTTGATAGAAAGCTGTATCAAAACTGCAACAAAGCTTGAGAAGAGCTAGTTAAAACGTACACACACAATTGCAAGCTTAGGAACTTCTGGCTAAATACAGTTAGCTAAGGAATGTCAAATCAATCACGTATCTTAGGTCTTCATAGCTTCCCATTACCCCAAGTCCCTACAGGAATTAGCCAATTAAATACCATGCAATTAAAGAACTACTCAAATATCTGCAATTCAAATATTTCAGCTCTCACAGATTACTATTTTTTAAATCATCCTCACTGAAACACTATTTTAACCTAAAACTCTGTAGTAAGCTCAGTCAGCTGCACTGTAATTAAAACAAACCTTTGCCTTGCAAGACCATGAATTATATGGTACCTACTTGAAGGTAAGGAATGCAGGAGAGCCAGTAAGTTAGCAAGAACCACTGCCTCAGCAATGTTGTTCACACATTCTTGGTTACTTGTTACTATGTTCACTACCTGTAAAAGATCAGAAACAACCCTGATTATATTCCAGCTGTTCAGACATCATGAAGAAGTTGCAGAGCATGATGAAGCCAGTCACCTCACTGGTCAATATAGCTAAAGTTTACAATGTTTATTCCTGCCACAGTGTCTTGTCACCTCAAGGAAGAGGGGAGGTAAGTCACAGGCAAGAAGATTCAAGGAGGAACTGACACCTTGGAACACAAATCTTGATACTTTTTAGGTGCTACTCCAACAGTTACACAATCAGGTTTGGTTATGCTGATTATACAGAGCATTAAGGGGGGTATGGGATGTGTACATTGTTTTGTTGGTTTTTGGGTTTTGGTTGGGGTTTTTTACCTCCAGAGCCAACTGCTGCACCTGGCCAGCTCCATGAACACGCAGAAGGGAGAATATCAACTTAAAGTGACCTATGCATTCACACTCAGAACCTGCAAGACACCAAGGAATTTATTCTGTTTGTGTTGGACAAATCACTCACCAAAGGCCATCCCAAGTCCGCACTTCACTAGAGAGGTGTTAAAGACTACCTGTCTGTACATAGCCTGCCACTGTAGTTACAACAGCTCCTATTGTTCTAGTTCTCCTGCTGCAGAACTAGAAAGTCTCAGGTCAACAATACTTCAAAAGGAGAGGCTGCTTCCCCCTCCAAGGCAAGGAACTGAGCTAGTTCCTGGGCTACCCAGTTACCTGCATTCTTACAAAACAACTAAGCAAGTTATTTTTTTTATCATTGATCATCAGTATTTCTTGTCTGCAAATACACTTGTCCTTTCCAATTCCCCCAGCTCAGAGTAGACCCTGGGGCGTTAACAGCTGCCTTCATGGTGTGAATCCACAGAACTCAGTCTGAGACAACCTAAACAGCAATCACCAGAAGCTGCCATAGTAACACAAGTTGCTTTTAGAACCAACATGTAATACAGTAGGAAAATGTCCTAATTGTGTCTCAGGCTTTTCCAGTCTGCCAACAAATCTTTGCTGGTTTCAGTTGCCACTCTCAAGAACATTTTTCCCTCGTGCTTTAGTAAAAGCCTTGACATATTCTTAAGCGTTTACTAGTATGTAGTACTCTGCTAAAGGAGGTTTGTGATGCAAGGAAGTTTAAAAATCAATTAAAAAGACTCTTCAAAGGATTACAGAAATTTTCATCCAAGAGGTTTAAATCCTCCTGGCAACAGCAGGCCAGAATTAGAGTTAATGTTTCAGAGAAGAAACTAGGTAACACTTGGATTTTACACAAAACTTAAGTCTTCTGATGATGTTCTCCAAGAAAACAAAAACCCCACACTTATATGGCTTAACAACACTGAAGTTTCTTAGCCAGGAGAAGAAGCAAGCTGAGTGTGAAAGCCTACCTGGGTTATGTTTTATCACGTTTCTCAGAGCCTCCAGGGCCATTTCAACTCTCCGTAACCGATCTCCATGTTGGTTGGACTCTACTTTCCCAGTCTGTGTTATTGCCATTAGCGTATGAAGATACTGTGCTTGTGAGCCTATGTAATCCAGGAGGCTTGCAGCAAATGCTTTAGGAAGCTTTGGATTAGAAAGGAGAGCATTTTTAGCTGTGTGATAAAACAGTATTTGCACCAGAAGCAAGTATATCCAGCTCTAACTTTTCCTACATTTCACGTATCTTTCTTCCAGACAGGAAACACTTTTCTATTATGATGACTGTAACATCTGGAGCACATTAACCCTGTTTCTATCTAAACATACCCTTAGAACACTGCTACTACTTCCAACAGCACTCTTAAGGTGCTTGTTTATCCATACATACAGATGCACAGCAAAGACACTAGGTAGAATCACTACCTCCTGGAATTACTGAATCAACCAGAGTGGCCACAGTGCAAGCCTGTAGAGAAAAAGCTTTAAGACATCCAAAGCAGCACATGTCACAAGAGGCTCATTGTTCTTTTAATCTGTTCTGCTCCAATAAAGAGATATCCCAGAACATGCTGATCACGTCGAAGGAAATTTTCATAAGATACCGTATTTTCTCCATTCTGTTTACACTGAGAGGTAAAGAGAAGTAGTAACATTCCAAACAAGTTTCAGCAGGAAGGGTTTAGCTACATCTCACCTCTAGTTGGAAGGTAGGGACCTCATTGTAGACTCTAACAAAAATCTCCCCCACAATAAGTTCTTTTGCATGATCACTGAAGACGAAGTCAGATCCAAAGCTCTTGTCACAATCTCCCTTTAAGCAGAGATAAGCAGCAGAAGCTCAGACAGAAAATAATCTTGTAGACAGGGTAAAGTTGTAACTCAATACTGAAACAGACAATACTAGTACAGAAAGAACAGAAGCTTGGAGCAAAACATTACAGGAAAAAACCAAATAAACTCAGGATTTTTGTTTCCTTTTTAAGAAAAAGTGACTTAAGAATAAACAATGGATACTTGTCTTAACCATACTGCATTACAAGAGAATATATCAAAACATGAAGTGTTTTTTCTTTTTCTTTTTTTTTTTTTTTTTAACAGAATAGTATCTTACTCTCTTAATCATGCTTTCTTGCTGAGATTCCAAAAACTCAAGTAATTCAGCTCTTGTCCCATTGTTCCAGATCAAGTAGGGGTTCTCTGTGTTACTGTTAAGCATCTTCAGAGTCTAAGAAATAAGGAATTTACGTGATAACATGTTCACAATGGTTTGAGATCGTTATGCACAGTAATCAGCATGATGAGAATAGTTAATCCAGCCTCATCGACAGTTTCAGAGACCAATTTCCTAAGTGAACTTAAAGTGTCAAGTTTCCCACGTACTAAAAACCCAGTAGGCTTGTTTGGTACAGCACAATTTGTGTTTTCTTTTTTTCTTTACTCTGCTCTGAGCCACACTTACTTTAGATTCTCCTTCTATTTTCTGCCCTAGAGCAGCTGCTATCTGCAGTATCTCTTTGTAGATGACTTCCTTGACACCATTGTTAGACAGAAGCTTAACTTTTGCTCTCCGTTATCATTATACTCTTAAGTCTTGAACAATTATCTCAACTCCTTTACTCCCATATTTGTTTTGCAAATATTAAACTATATAGCACTGCTCCTGTCCATAGTGTTCTAAGGCTGAAACAGTTTCTTCTCCTTGCAGTTCTTCCAACTGCAAAGAAAAATTGTGCTGTTGGCTGTATCAGGTTGGTCTAAGAGACTTCAGTGTTTTAGAAGTGACCCAGTGCTTGGCCAACAGATGCTTACCTCAGTAGCACTGACCACAGCGAGTTTCCTTGCAATATAGGGTGTCAACATTCCAGACAAGCTTTTCCTGATCATTGGGTTTTCAGGTGTAGCTTGCTCTTCAGAGAGATACCCTCCAAGGCGACTCAAGGCCAGGAGACTGAGCTTTGCAAGGCTATTTGCTACCTCCTGAAAGATACAAAGATAGTTTTAGAAGAAAAAAAGCTGGAGTTTACTGAACGAGTATCAGAATATCCAGGATGTTATCAAATGCTTCTGCACCAGAATAAACAGAACAGGTATTCTCTAACTGCATCACTAATTATGCACTGACATCCAATAAAACACTAAGCGCTGCAGAACAGCACAGCACAATCTCTGTGTTGCAAGCAGTTACACATAAGTACTGCCAGGCAGGAAAAACTGGGGCACCAAGATGAGCTGAAAACTACAGAGGCCTTTTAGTGTAATAGTTTCTGACCAGACAACAGTTTCTGCTAGCAAAGTCAGGTATCAGCATAAGCCTTTTATAACAGTGATACAAGAGTAGTCATTAACTCTTGTATCACTGGCTTATGCTGATAGACTGTTAAAAGCTCAGCTCACCCAGTAGCTGAGGAAGAAATGCCATTATTAGAGGGTCACTATTTTAGCAAATGGAAGTGTGAAGCCACTTACATGGCTGAGGGGCAAAGGGACAATGCAGTCCTAAACTAGACATTTCAGATAAGTTCACAGTATCACTAGACAGCCCCTTAGTTGAGCCTCAAGGGAAAAGACAAGACTTCCTTCTGATAGCACAGATTTGTATCAACAACGAAGAGTAACCAGTAAATCTCTTGCATTAAGTCCATTAGAAGCTACAGGCTTTTGCAGCTTTCACATTTGTGTTCAAAACATGAGCTGCTCATTGAAGAAAGAAGAAAACCAGAACCCAAACAATATTTACAGCACTGCACAAAAGTCAGCTTCCAAAACTGCTCTGTTAACATTATTGTTTGTGTATTACAGCAGTTTTAACAAGCATTCAGAAGCACTTGCTTGGTTAAAAAAAAGATGGCTGGCAACTGCTGCTGGTGTTTGAAAGCATGCATCTTGTTAATGTTACCTGGTGATTTGAATCTTCACTCTTCTGAATACCGCTTTCCTCTAGCGTGTAGTCATAGTTGAAGAGGTAACCCAGCAGGTACCAGAGAACTCCAGCCTGGAACAAGTGTGTTTGTAGCCAGTAATCTATGGCAAAGGAGCTAACACACTCTACTCCCAAAGCAGCTACTCGTGGTATATTCTGAGGGAGGAAAAAAGTTTGGCTTAGTACTTGTGACCGAAGTAAAGCCAACTAGCTTCCTTACCAAACACTTAAAGCCAAAACTTGCTAATTCTAGAATACTCCCTAAGCAGCACAGAAATGAAAATTGAAGTGGACAGAACAACATCTGCAGCTGAAGTTAACTGTCTACTAGCCAAAGATCATAGCTAATTAGTTGGCAGCCTTCGAAGGAAGAGTGTTTGAATAGTTATTTCATTGTATTGATTAGAAAGGAGCACTGATCAACTGATGGATAAATGTTCAAGAAGGTGGGAGAGATTCCCAGGTGAGCTTTTTATGGCAATACACGCCTTCTGCAAGGACTAATAAACACACAAGAGTCTACATACTATAACCTAGTTTTACAGCCTTCTGTTTTCTAATTTTTCTATGGTCTTGTTTTCACATACCCCATAAGAAAAGTCCAGGACAAAATTCAGCACTACATAATGTGAGGTAAGTTCTAAAGAACTTAAAGGCAACAAAACTTCTTGAAGTCTCAAAGTTTATGCTGATTTAGGAGTCCACCTGCTTATGTAAGATCTAGCTCTACTGTACTTAATCAGCAGATAAAAGTATTAAACTAACCAGCTAGACATGTCAATTAAAAAGCAGAACTAGTCAAATCTTTATAGCGATTGCATTTTAAGTCAACTAAATAGATTCAAACAAGTGTTGGGAACAAGGCACTGGAGTTCTTATACCATAATAATTAGCTGGGATCTTACAGAAGTGTTAGATTCTTCTCTCCCTTAAAAGCAGAACATTCCCAAAAACATTTACCTGTTAAATACCCATTTAGGCAAAGGATAGCTGTTCTTACCTTCCCATAGTATAGTAGTCTACAGAGGTCCTTAATGATGTTAGGCATTTCTGTAATCTTCTCTCTGCATTCCTCAAACTGAGCTGCTACACTGTAACACTTACTAATATATCCACATACCTGCAAAAAGCAGTATTTTATAGCTTCCAAGTGAAGGGGAAAAGCATGTTTACAATCCTATTTTTAATATATGCAATACTACATCACTACTTAATATACATAGCTGTGTATATATTTTACTGTAACATATATAGTCTTCTGAGAAGTTGACACAATCAGTTAAAGTTGCTGTAACTTACCTGTACAGACATATCATCTGGTTTACTAGAACGAGTCAAGACTGCTACACAACGATTAAATGCTTCTTGCAATACCTGTGAGATTAGACAATGCATAAGTTCAGTCACAACAAGAACAGATAAAGGCTGGCAGAAATAAAATGTTAGCTGCTAAACCCATTTGTTTAATGGCTGAAAGGAAACCTTTGACAAGAACTGGTTTCTAAGGACAAAATTCCTTTAAAGTTTATGAGCTTTTGGAATTTAAGAGGTGGTATTTTCGCATGAACCAACACATCAGGAAGTTTACAGGCCACACTGAGTTGGGCAGGAGCACTGATGTACTTGAGAACAGTCTACAGAGGGACCTAGACTGGCTGGATCGATGGGCCAATGAGGTTCCACAAGGCCAAGCATCAGGTTCTGCACTTGGATCACAACCACCCCATGCAATGATACAGGCTTGTGCAACAGTGGCTAGAAAGCCACCCAGTGGCAAAGGATATGGGGGTGTTGCTTGACAGCTTGCTGAGTATGAGCCAGCAGCGTGCACAGGTGGCCAAAGTCAACAGCCACCTGGCTTGTATCAGAAAGAGTGTGACTAGCAGGACTAGGAAAGGGATCACAGTGCCCTGTTCTTGGAACTGCTGAGGCCTCAAATATTGTCTTCAGCTTCAAGTACCTAAAGCAGCTGAGGACCAGAACTGGGGCTGTTTAGCCTGGAGAAAAGGAGGCTGAGACCTCACTCTCTACAACTACTTGAAAGGAGGTTGTAGCCAGATGGACGTTGATCTCTTCTCTCAAGTAAGAGGAGACAGGACAAGAGGAAGTGGTCTCAAGTTATGCCAGGGGAAGTTTAGATTGGATATTAGGAAAAATTTCTTCAATAAAAGGATTGTCAAGCCTTGGAAGAGGCTGCTCAAGGGTGTAGTTGAGTCACCATCCCTGGAGGTATTGAAAAGACCTGTAGATGTGGTGCTTCAGGACATGGTTTAGCGATGGACTTGGTAGCGTTAGGTGAATAGTTGGCCACAATCTGAAAGGTCACTTCCAACCTAAATGACTGTATGATTTTGTATGTGCAATGAAAAGCCCATCTGCTGCACTGACTTGTTCATATGTATCCTTTCACATGCAGAATGCAGCAGCTCTCAATAATAAACATTTTATAGTTTTTCTATCTGCAGTTCAACAGACAAGCCTATACCCAAAAAACAGTATCCTCTGCAAGAGACTTCTTTTACCACATTCAGAAAAGACAGCAAGAACAGACAAGCATCTCAAGACCAGAAGTAATTCTCAAGTGCCTATGTTGTCCTATGCATTGAGGATCTAGGATTTCCAGCTGTGGAAGGGTGAGACCAAAAAAGCAATTTCAGTAAGTTTCTTCCCATTTACCTCAATTCCATTTTCTCTTCTCAGCTCCTCTGCATTTAACGCTGAACAATTGACAGTATGAAAAGCAAGTTCTGTAGCAGCAGGCAACAGAGGAGATTCTTTGGAAAACAAAAGGTCATCTGATGTTTCAATGGTAATAGTCTTTATCAGCATAGGATAGCCTGCATACTTGTAAGGTTTCAACTCTGAAAGAGAAACAAGTCAAAGGTTACATACATAAAGAGTAAGCACTTTAATCACTTCATAATTTATCAGTGGAACATGTGAGAGATATAAGAACGAGGAGTCAAAAGAAAGGAAAAACCTGGGAAAACTGGAACAAGACGAAGCAGTCCACAAAATCCAACTCCTTGTTGCCCAAGACTCATGCTAGAAGCTGAGATAGCTTCATGAAAAGCAACTCATTCCAGATGAAAAAAGATTTATCCCCGGCTCAGCGAGCCTCCAAGCTCAGACCCTTCCAAAGGATGCTTGTCTGTCTCCAGAGACAGGGGAGTTTAGCTTTGTCTTAGGCCAGGACTGTCTAACAAAACTGCAAGGACCTTTTCTAGTTTGACACTGCAGTCATATCTTTTAACTAAATCTGTTGTTCAGAAACAACAAACAATTTCATCTTGCAGTATGAAGCCAATAGACTTGAGCTGATCTATGTAAGTCTACACTAATATAGTTACTGTCTCCACACAACAGACAGAGCTATGATTGCATGAGAGGTTTTAGTTTACCAGTATAATCAGACACATAGCAAAACACTTTTGGCTCTGAAAGACATGGACATGCCAACAGCTGCCAGCCAGGGACTGTAGCTAGAGCCAAGGGTTAGGGCACTCTATCTCTTTCCAAGTTGGAGTGTGAAAGAGGTTAAGCTGCAGCACACCTGGAGGACTAGTCACAATTTCTCTAAGACTGCCTCATTTTTAATAGCCACTAGTGGAAGCTCATTTATACACATATTCTGCTGTCTGGGTAAATGGGTACAGGTGAGGCCTTTTCTGCATAGACAGAAATAGAAACCTAAGTTATACATGGAGGAAGACTTAAACCCATTTGCACTATAGCAGAGAATTTCAGAGAGCTATTCATGCTTTATTTGAATTAAAAACTGCAGAGGAAATTACTTAATGGAAAAAAAAAAGTCCTATTTGGAAGCCCTTTCTGCCTTGCCACAGCATTTTGTAGCTGGTAATCTAGATCAACAGAACAGACCCAAAACCACAGGAGATTAGAACTGGCCACAGTGGCCACTACAGAAATAAACACAAGACATTATTCTGACACAACATGCTTACCTTCCTTATGCCTGTTGAAGAGAATGCTTTGAGTTTTCAAGATCAAAATTATGTTTTCTGGATCTGGCCCATCTATCACCTTAGCAGACTTTGTGCATAGAAACTCGTATGCTTTATTAACTTTTTCAAACATATCCTGCAAATAAAGAGGAATAGTCTTAAGAGCTGCTAAGAAGCCCTTACATTACTACATGTCTGTAGCATGAGTTTAAAAGCAAGTGAAATAAAACATTCCAGGTTATTACTCACACTAGTTTTGTTGCCTTATCACACTTCAGAAAACACCTGGCATAACCCTAGATCACAGATCAGTTTTATATCCTGAGCTTCACTATAGGAAAGAGACTGAAACTAAAACAATTCCTCTGACAGAAGTAGTTAAATACAGTTTAACTGAAAGAACAGAGGACAAAGTTTGTCATTGAAAGGGAGCAACTGGTTTATGTAGGTCCTGCGTAACTCCTGAAACCAGATGCTTTCTGAGACGTAGATCTGATCACGTTAATTTACTGTAGAAATCCTAGTGTTCCTTGACTAACAACAGGGACTCATCTGTCGTATTAATCTAATCAAGGATTTGTCTAGGGCATAACCCTTAAAGAAAATTTTAAGTGGACATTTGAGAATTCTCAAATGTAACAGCATAATTTGTCCCCACTAACACCACCAGAACTTGCACTGTACATACCCTGCCTTCTGGATTCTTGTCTGGGTGATATTTCTGTGCCAGCCTGAAATAAGCTTTCCTGATCTTGCTTTCATCATGCCTAGAAGAAAAACAAGTCCTATTACATTGAGTAACACAAAAACAACACAACAGAAAAACAAGCCTGGCTTCTGACACACAGTACTAATGGTAACTGCAATTAAGTGAAAACTGCAAAGCTCTCGTATTTCAGTTTGAAAATCCTGTTTCATCAGCTGACACTGAATAGGGGCAATCATGTGGACACAATCAAAATAAATCTATTTCAGTAGCTCTTTTACTAAATACACCAAGCAGAAGGTGCTCAAAGTCCATCAATCTTCTAAATATGCTACAAGTGGTAAAAATTAGTAGTTTATTATTTGTACTAAGTGCACTGATCTTGCAGGATAAATACAAAGTGCTGTCTATTCTTTTCTAGAGGCTTAAAGTCAGAAACAAGAGACAAGATACAAAAAATCCTAAGGATGTTATCACCAGGCCAAAGGCATGGGAAAAGCAGATGACTAGGGAACCTGAGTTTAACTTTGAACATATTCAACTTCTGCTATACTCTCACTATGGTTCAGTCTAATGCTTGTCTTGTAGAACAGCTTACTGAATGCTTTGAAGGAAAGATCAAATCACTTTTTTTCCCCTGTTTCAGTTTATTTCATCACTTCACAATTACTTTCTTAAACACTAGAGCTGGATTTTCAAGCTTTTTTTCATTTTAGAAAAAAAGAATCTTTCATCTTCAACTGTGAAAGAAGCAGGTACTAGATATAACTGAGCTGATATCACTAATTGGTTGCAAGCACTAAGAAAAGCTACTTTGTTTTGTTCTGTGGATGGAGTTTATGTAAGTATACTTATACAAGTTTAAAATACCAAAACCGACTTACTGGCCTTGTCCTTTTGGAAGGTTAAGGACTTCATAAGCATCATCTATTGACATAGTAGGTGGCTTCTTCTCGACCTCCTTCTTCCAAGCTTCTAGTGTATCTTTCAGCAGTTTAACCTAAATAATTACAATTTCTTAGTGTTTCATCTATGCCAACTTCAGTACACGTAATCCTTATTTAAAAAGTATTGCTTTATTAATTAAACCTTACCACCCATTACTTATGTTCAAAGACAATCCTTTTTACCATTAGTAATTATGGTTCCCTCCTCCACTCAGGAAGCTATTAAGACTTGGCTTCGCTGCACTGCTCTACTTTATACAAGGTAAGAGCATCTTAAGATTAAAATGTTCAAGTGTCACATTAGAAGAGGGAGAATCACTTGAATTATATACAGTTCACAACTCAATACTACACAATATTGCAAAGTTGCATGAATAAGGCTGATCAGACAGATCCAGACTGTGAGCATGTACCAAAGATCTCAACAATCCAATTAATATACTGATACCAAGTTGGCTCAGCTTCTTGCCCAGCATGAAGAGTAAGAACCCAGAAGTGATAATTCTTCCCACCACCTGAAGCTCACTGAATGACTAATCTGAGGTTTCTTGGATGCTTTATTTTGGTTTTTTTTTTAAGCAGTCACTTGAAGGAGCATATACTTCACATGCAGTTGATATTCTGCTTCAAGGTAAAGTGTTTAACATATTTGCTTATAAACTGAAAATCAGAATCAATGACTTACTTTCAGCAAACCTACTCCTTCATTTCCTTCATTTGCTACAAATCCCCGTTTTAGGAAACAATGATCAGGAGCTAAATGAATCCTAAAAAAACCTTCTTACTTACTGGATCTTTAATTGGCCAGTCTGGAAATCTGAGTGTATCACAGAGATGCTTGAGGTAATAAATATTACAGAACAGCTCATTTTCCAGTTGTGGATAGTTGATAACGGGGATAGGACAGTATTGGTACAGTGCCCTTGTATTGCTTTGAAGGCGAGGGGTGAAGTCAGCAAGATGAGCAGCGATCTTCTCTATCATAAGACGCCTAAAAAAGTTACAAAGTTTGGTTTCACACTTGCCAAGCAGTCCTCAATCCTCAGTGACTGTACAAGAGCGTTCCATGACTTCTTCTGACAAGATTTTCCTTAATAGTGCTCCACGTTTCAAAAGGGATTCATAATAGGATTCAGTCCTATTGTTATAAAGCTATTTCCATGCCATAAAACCAGTTTATTAAAAACAAGGTAAAGTGACATTCAGCCCTTCAACACCTCTTTACTCTTTGGGAAAGTATAAAAATGTAATGTTAGAGGTGTATGTCCTTGACAGGTTCTAGTAATAAGCCAGTAACAAAGCAGTCCACATATATAGCGGAGTCTCCACTCATGGAAGGAACTTAATCATAGGCAAGATATAAAGCATGTTGTCAATATTCAGGAGACTATTCCCTTTCCCTCTGCCAATTCCACTCCATCCTGTCCCGGTTCCATTTGACAGAAGCAGAGGACAATGCAGGACATTGCACCTGCAGAATGCAAGTGGAGGGAAGTAACGGAACCAATGGAATTCAGGTATTTTCAGCTTTCTTTAGAAGTGCAAAAGACAAAGACCTCTCTTCAGCATGAGATGTAGCTCAGATTTATTTGTTCCTCTGACAGAAAACAGTTACCTCATTTCATTGCTCCAAATTGCTTCTGGAGTGTCAAATTCTCCAAGGAATATCTCAGAAAATTTTTCTGGTTCATAGTTTTCTAAGTAACACACCATTGCTTCAGGAAGAATATGTCCAAGTATACTTCTCTGAACTAGATCTTGACCTTTTGTCTACAAAAGAGATCATACTGTCATCTCAAAGGTCATCATAATTCAGTCTTGCTAACCGACTTGATATTGGAAAACCCTACCCTTTTCCTTTACAGTCTTAAATTCTAACCCTTGAGAACTCCTAAAGAGATCAAGTGTCAAGTATTGTTAAAACAAATATAGGTGGGCTGTAAAACTATTTGGAAAGAGAGGTTGTTACTTTTGCAGTTTACTTACTTCCTCAGACTTGAAGGCTTGTTTCGTATGTGTGTATTTCAAAAACCTAGAAGAGAAACAGCAGTTATTTTCTATTTAACTGATACTTAAGGGACCCTTGAAAGAAAGCAAACCAAGTGGCAAGTCTCATACATTTACTTGGAGACAATTAAATGAATCTCTGTACAAAATCCATAAACCCCTTGGAAACCAGACCAATTTATGCATTTCCATATTATAAATGATGCCTTACATTCATAAATTCTTGTTCCTGAGAACTTTTCTCCACACAAAAAAAAGAAGCTGAGAGACAGGGACAATCTTTCCATACAAACCTCTCCCTGCCTTGTTAGATCATCACTGCAGGGATGAAATGAGATTATCTTACATTAACTGTTGACAGTCTTGTTACACTAGAATCATATGTAAACACACAATCAATTCCCAATGCATTTTGCTATAGAAGAGACTTTGCTAGAATTGTACAACAGCTTTTTATGAAATAATCAGCTTTGAAGAAGAGCAGTGGCATGAGCTGCAATAGCCACCTGCATGTGCAGTGCATCTGCGTCAGGCAGTACTGACTGATTTAACTGGTTTAGGCTTCACTACTAGCCAGGCTATTAGATCTTCTCACCACTTTCAATAGCTGCTTACTATCAGAAGCTACATTAGCATCTCAGCAGCCTGGATTACCACTCTCTAATGCTTTTAACAATTTGTTCTTCTACAATCAGCCATGCCTACTTGCAGTTAGAAGTATATGACCAGACATGCTCTTGCTCCCCCTAGCAGCGTCACAAGCAATTCACTTGAGTGACTGACTAGACCACATGCAGGTGATTCTTCTGGAGGGTGTTCACTGCAATCTCATATTGGTTCTAGCAAATGATGCTATCTGAGGCATTTAGAGCAGCTGTCCTTCTGAACATGGCAGGTTAAGAAGTATTATTCTGTAGTCTTTTTCCTCACCTTGCAATAGGGAGTACATTGGAACCAGTGTACATCATGATAAAGAAGAATACTCCACTCAGGTAAAAACGAGGTAACTGAGGGTTATCTTGCATGACATGAAACAGCAGTATAGCGACTTTTTCCACTAGGATAGGATCAAAAGTCAGTAATAGCTGAAATCAAAGAACACAAGTATTTATATTAGCTTCTTTAGTAGAGCAAGTTACTGAAGTTTTAACCAATTCATTGATATTGGGACAAGCCAACGAACACACAAGAATTTCAGTTAAAGAATACCTCGGCCTCAAAACAACAAGTTTGAATCATAGAATGTTTAAAGTTGGAAAGAACCTCTGGAGGTCATCTTGTCCAAGCCCCCACTCAGAAACAGGGTCACCTAGAGCTAATCACCAAGACCCATATCCAGATGTCTTTTCAGTATCTCCAAGCATGGAAACATTTATTAATAAGGTATTGGAAAAAACCATGAAATCTGGGACAACACCTAGTGAAATAAACAACTGTTTGTCCAGAAGTCCACAGGATGTCACAGATGTCATCTGATGCGTTTGTCCCACTTAAAGTATTCACACAGGGGAATATGTTAAGTCACTAAGTCAGACTTTTCTTATTTCAATACATTTCTTTAAAAAATTGATTACCTGAGTGATATGAGGAAGGCAAGTACTATCTGACAACAGCCTTTTCACTCTAGGCAGAGGTCTTATAATAGCATTGTCTTGATCCCTAAAAAAAAAAAAAAAAGGAAGTAGTGGCACAGCAGTAAGCACACATATGCCTTTTCTCTTTCAAGGTTGAACAAATTCATGAAGTCGTAAGTACTGGGATCACAGTCAGTACCGTTATTTTCAAGTTTGCTGTTTAGTATGCTTCAATGTCAGAAACAAAGCCATTTGGATGCAGAAGTTAAACAGGAGCCTGCCTACAAGACTAAGACTACACTGCAATGCATTAGAAATGTACAGAGCTTCTGCATTCATTCTCGCAGTCCCTTTCACAATGTTAGTATTGTCTTATTTACAAACCCCTTATTTGCCCACAGAATTAATTACTACTACATAAAAGGCCTTTTAATACAGTTCATTAATGTACTGCTAGGTTTCTAAGAAAAGCTTTAAGATATAAGATGTGATTGTATGCATCTGCCAAGGGAAGTTTAATCATTTCAGCTATAAAATTAGTGTTTACCTGCTGGGAAAATATCCACACATTGTGATGAGCATGTTGAGTACAAGTGTGGCAAGGTCAGTCTCATTCAACACAGCCTGGCCGCTGGCAAGCAAGCACCACTTCAGCTGAGGGATGACCTGTAATGGTCGCCAGCCATCCATACCTTGAGCCCAGCAACGTGTTTTTGAAGTCAGCTTCCCACTGTCCCATAGCTCCTGCATCTATTGCAAAATTAGAGATTAATTTAGTTGATTCTGCATTCAAAGCTTGCTTTGCCCCTAAACATTCATAGTCAAGCTCTCAACTGCCATATGACAGCCTACCGCAGATGCACGAAATTCCAACATGCTTACAACTCTGTCATGAAACAAAGTAAAAAGTGACAGATTAATAGAGCATAATTAGGGCATGGAGAGGGGTAGGCAGCCTTACAAAAAAGGCTACGGTTCTTGGCACAGCATCAAGTCTCTTACCTAGCTTTAATCCTTAAAGAGTTACTTTCAGAATATAGTTTAGCATCATTTACAGTTTCCCCTCTCAGAGTTTGAAACACACCCAGTCACCAGGATGGAAATAACTTGTCAAGCTGACAGGTACCTCTTGAAAGCTGTAAGGACCACTTCTTTCTTTGTCAGCATTGCCAAAGTACCATTCCTTCTCACTCTCCCTCTTCATATCAGGTGCTGCCTCAATCACATTGCTCTAGAAGTTGACATTTATATGATTAGCTTTAGCTTCACTGCAATTATCACATTTCTACAGGAAATTTGAGAAGCACATTGATTTTTTAAGAATTGTCCTTTTAGCAACACAAACGTATGAGTAGTAAGAAACAAAGGTGACATACCTGCAGAGGGACTGTAGCTCTACTTGTGTGAAGGTGTGCCAGCGTAAGCAGATCTACAAGGATTCTAATGCCATTTGAATCCATAAGGTCCTTCACATTTTTCTGTTAATGGATGAACTGAGTTATAACAAACCTTATCTAGAAAATGCTTGTGGTAAGGACTGAGCAGTTGTATTCAAATAAGTGGTGACTATGAGAAAAGTCAAATCATTGTCTCAAATGACTGGAATGGTACAATTACCATAATAGCTACACATTTACTGGTAAGAAAACTGAAGAAAGCAATTACCACATCCCAGAAAACTGTATCAAACATTGTTTTAAGACTTCCTTAGGACTTGAACTTTTGCTCAAGTTAACCCTGAAAGCCCAGTTCAGACCACTTCAAACAGCTGGAAGACCAATAAACTAGCATTAAGCATGCACATCCACCTTACCTTATTAAGTATCAGCTTGTTGAGAAACAGTATCAGTCTGTCCCGCTCAAGCCTGTCAGTGCACTATTGCAGCAGAAGAGAACAAATTAATATCTGATGGCACATATTAGAGCTGACCTTTAAAAAACAATCCTGCAGAAACCCATGTACTTTTTTCACACCCAGGATAAAACACCTGGGTTCACACACAGGTGAATGAACATTGCTTTCTGCCACTGAAGAGGGAAGGCCCAGTGGCCCTCCGCCATCACCTGTGTGGCTCTGGGCCTAACCCTCAAATCCACTTTTCTGCTAAGTCTACTGTTCTAAAAGGACAGTGTTTGGATTCCCCAATGAGCAGGTTAACACAGATACAAAGGAAACAGAATGCTTTCAGTCACCAGACAGAATAGGTCTTTGATGTAAGTTACATGTGTGGTGAGACTATCCAGACACAAGGAAAAATAAGTGAAACTGAACCAACGTTGCAGTCTCTTACAAAAGCTGTATCTAAAACCCACACTGCAAAAATGCCCTTCTTCAGATCACACGGAAATGCATTTATGTAAGCTGTCTCAGACATAACAGACACACCAAATCTACAAAGTAGCTACCACTGACAATCTAATCCATCACATCTGCCCATCTAAGGCTACTAGTTCATTAGGTGTGGGGCTTCTGGTACTGATCTGAAAGTCATCATTTCAAAGTAATGCTATGTGGAACATAAAGCTTAAAAAGCTTAAGCTTCTGCATTTTTCAAAAGCAAGCACAAGATTAACATACCACAAAGTTCCCTCACACTATTTCTGCACAGTCTGATAACCTGTTAAGGTCAACAAAGTGCAGATATAAAGAGACTAGTTTGAAATACCTTTACAATCAACAGGGTTTTTTAGTGAAACTGCAACTGAATCAAGTGGAGATACTAGGAACACTCAGTGACAGCACGAGAAGAGTTACTCATGCTGCAGATTCGGATTCTGTAAACCCAAAACTCAGGTTTCACATCAACATGAAGGAGCTGAACACACATTGGATTAGCTGTATATTAACTACTGTATCAAGTAATTTTAAATAATTCTTACCCTTTCCAACATCCCAACAATGTACTTAGTGTCAGAAAATGGTCCTATTTCTTCGTGACATCTTCCATAAACAATGGCCAATGCTTGCAGACATAAACATTTCATATTCACTTTTGGGGTAAGCAAGAAGCGATGGTACAGTTCATTGAAGAATTCATATCTAAGAAACAGATGAGATTTTAGTGCAAAACACACGGAGACCTTGGGAATGAGATAGGATTTTAATAATGGCTCACGATTTTTTGATTGCTCCACTCTCTTCAGTTTCATCTTCTTCCAGAAGCAACCTTAGATAATAATCCCCTATTTTTATTTCTTCAGAAAGGCAGTCATATTTTACCTGTAAAATACAACAAAGTTACTTAAGAGCAAATCTTGTTTCTCCTTCATTCAGTTTTTGCTTGCATAACAATGCTCTAGTCTTCTCAAGAAGGGTATCAACCCCTCCTACAGTATGAGGAAGACTGCAATCTACAAGCCTGCTGTCAAAGAAATACAAACCTACAAAGTATATACCATAAGCTAGTGTTGTTCCCTAGAACAAATGAAGTTCCTCCGCCTACTGAAATCCCAGAAACAAGTTACTTAAAGGCTGGGAGCCAACATCAGCTGTTTTTATTAACTAAACTTGGATAATACATAATGTATTTAATGACTCAAGCTTTAACAAGTAGTTACTCTGTTGCGAGGTATTTCACTCAGTGTTACTACAAGTATAACACACAAGCATGACAATTACTAGTTATACTTGCTATTACGCTGGGCAATAAAAGCCTAGAGGCACCAGTATACACACTAAGAAGCTTAAGTAAAATTGCACAATAAGAGGCATCATTAACTTCAGAGCAGCTACATTAAGTTCAACCATATGCTGCAATGCTCAGTGGTTTTAAGCATCTGGCAAGCGCCTCATTTAGAGGTGCCTCTAACATACCACAAAAGCTGCTCTCTACAACAGTTTCTTATCTATAGCTTGCAGGCCAGTCATGAAGGCCACAGGAAGTTATCAACAGATTTGACCCACAGATCCTCAGATGTCCCATCAATGGGTATACTTCAGAGCAATCTCAAGCCACCACCGCCCTTGGCAAAGTGACAAGTTTCACAGCTGGCAAGTCAGCCTTTGTCACCACTACGTGGTTAGTTCTAATTCTTATAGCATAAATGCTTTATCAGGCTAAAGTATTTAAAAACAAATCTCAGGCAGCAGCTGGTCAAAGATCATGCTGAAGAAGCCCTCTCAAGCCAGTCCTAAAATACTGTGGGCTCTTAACTACAAGAACACTAGTCACACATTGCATAAGGCACACGAGCACAGAGTACAGATGGGAAGTCTGTATTACTGCCCTTCAAATCTGTACTCTTGGTTCTGCCCTAGTTAGCACCTCAAAAGTAGAGAGGCAGACTGGCATAGCAGACACTGTGGACCCACAACCTAAAGGAAACTTCAGAACCTGAATATTGGTGCAAAAAATAACAAAGCACCAATCCAAGTCTAAACATACCTGTTTATTGTATCAAGGTAAGAAGTAATATGTAGCTGAGTGACAGTGATAAATTACGTACATAAATCAGTTTTTCCCTAAAGCATTAGCCTGATGTCTTGCAATTCTGATTTGCTGGAGTACTGAGAATTCAGAACAGAATTCCTCAAAAGCAGCAGTTTACTCTTGTTTCACTAGTAGTTCTCTGCTCATATTTCAACTAGAAAGCCATACTGTGACAAGGATGGCATTTGGGATGTCTAAGAATATCTTACAGTTGAATTGAAGAGTGGCCTTGTTTTGCTTTGGCATTACACACTGAATAGAACTGTGAAACCATAACAATACTGGAGATAGGAGTACAGGAAGTGTTTGTTAGCATGTTACTTGAAAACATCTTGCAAGTTGTTTTGAAAAAGCCAGTTCGGACCGTATCATTTGCTTTGCAGAAGCTTGAAATCCTATTTGGACTTTAGGTACTGCTGTTCCTAGAACTTTGTGAAAACAGTATCCCCGTTCTATAGAGAGCAAGCATGGTTTTAGTCATGTACCCTATTTGTGGTTTGGCAGCCCAGTATTTAATGGCCTTCATTACCACTGAGGTATGTCAGAAACAGACAGGGAACTAGCCAAACCAAATCTGATGGGGCACCCTCAAGAACAAGTATGGCTTAACTTAATACCAACTCTTCTCTTTCTCTCTTAACACCACATCAGGGATTCTGATCAATGTTTCATCTCTAGAGTGTCACTTTTCAGGCTGGAGAGATTTCAGTTTTGTAGACTGACGCTGGACAACAGTACCTGTCCACAGCCTCATGCCTCAGGGGGTTATTCCTTAACTCCCAAAACATTCTAGCTTGCAGTCATGGATTGCCAACACAAGATTCACACATGTAGTTAAGAGACAGAAAAGTAACACATTAAGTAGCTATACAACCAGCCTTCCAGTACCTAAAAGGGGCCTACAGGAAAGCTGGAGAGGTGCTCCTTGTCAGGGACTGTAGTGATAGGACAAGGGGTAATGGGTTTAAGCGAGAAAAGGCTAGATTTAGATTCAGTATTACAAAGAAATTCTTTACTGTGAGGGTAAAACACTGAAACAGGCTGCCCAGAGAAGCTGTGGATGCCCCCTCCCTGTGGTGATGTTCAAGGCTAGGCTAGATGGGGCTTTGGACAATCTGGTCTAGTGGAGGGTGTCCCTGCCCATGCCAGGGGGTGGAACTAGATGGGCTTTGAGATCCCTTCTAACCCAAATCACTGTATGATTCTATACAGTTTCACCTACAGTGGGTCATTTACCTCAAATTCCTGATGGTTCCATGAGATAACATTAGCACTACCAAGTTCTCTGTCAATATTAAATGCTCTCATCTCAGACTCAAGCGTATCTCTCAGTTCTTCCCGTGTTTTGAAGTTCCAAATCAAGTTTGATCTAGCATGATCCTGAAGAAATCTGAGAAAGAAGTTACATAGTTTAAACCTCAAACATCAAATCAGAAAGGCAAACAAGACTCAGCTAGCAAGCCAGAGAATATTAGGTAGTTTCCACTAACTCCTTATGCCTTAATTACAAGGCATTGAATACTGGTCTCTAGTTTTTTACTGTAACTGTGGTTGTTTATCTAATGTTTTCACAGTGATGGAGGTCAGCCTAGACTAAAGCATGCCTGTTTGGCTCAAGTTGCCGATAAAGAGACTTATCAAGCTACTAACCCCCTCTGCCAGCAAGAGCTACAAGTGAACAATAACTCAGGGTAGTAGGCAAGCGCATACCAAGGATAATTTTTTTAAAAAAAATCTAATTCACACAGCAAAATAGAAGTTGATGACTCAAGTGTCACAAGACAACTGGTGGATATTCTTCAGTGGCAGTTACAAAACAGCATCTGGATCCAGGGACTGGCTGAGAGCAGCACTTTGATACATGAAGTTTTGGAGCATGCAAGTCTTCCTTTCATGGAACACTTACATGGAACAAACTGTATTTGATCTTTAGAAACATTAAGCACCACATCAAACAGTTGAGTTTAAGGAATTCCCCAAGCTTGCTTTCATAAACAATCAAGCTTTATTAGTCTACTTACCGTAACATCCTTAGTCAAAGTAAAGCCATAATCTCTTTTCAGATGGAGGACCCTCTGATGTAAACTCTGACAACTGAAGAGCCCACAGATAACCAAGCTACAATCCCACCATTATTTTAAATCCAGTACCTATGTATTTTCCCCTTGCCTGCTTTTAGCTCATTTTTATTTAAATTCAAGATAATGTGTCTTGAGTAGCTTACACGTTGATGCACCAACACACTACAGTGATTTTCAGTGCTACTTTGCTTAGTCTTCAACACCATGC
Source organism: Hypotaenidia okinawae (assembly GCA_027925045.1). Lineage (NCBI taxonomy): Eukaryota > Metazoa > Chordata > Aves > Gruiformes > Rallidae > Hypotaenidia > Hypotaenidia okinawae. The sequence continues at coordinate 47,364,823 of BSDF01000002.1, read as the reverse complement.
AGATCTGTACCTGTAGTTTCCTACCCACTCTTAAGGAAAACAAAGGATGCAGTTTGATAATCTTTGAGAATTTTTAAAATTCATCCTTTTCCTAAAGGCAAGCTAAATTTCTTAAGGTATACCTTAGGATTTAATTTGTCATATGTTCCTGTTACAAACCACTGGCACTGCTTTGAGGCAAGCAGAAATTGGAATCAAGCCACAGCAACTCAGAAGGTACTAACAAAAATATCCAGCCAGGTAATAAGTTGTGTTAGATACCACCATATTAATCTTAGTATTTCACCTGTAGTAGAAGAGATCCCAGTTTGCTTCTATTTTTATTCTTTGGCGTCGTTTCCTTAATATCACCGGCTTTTGAATAATGTTCTGCAAAAGAGCCAAATTCAACAAGTTAGTAGAAACAGATATTCCTCATTTTTCCATTTAAAAATAAAGCTAAAGTTTTTTTTATTTTTTCAAAAGCCACATTAAGTTAAGTTTCATTAATATGGTCTCCTTTTCTAGCAAGTTGTAGCAACACACTTCCACAATGTTATTTACACCAAGTTAAATCATGCCAGAGAAACTTTCAGCTGTTTAACATGCCATTCAGTTGGAAGCAAGTTATCCCTGAGAAAAAGCTTAGTTTCCATCACCATAAGGACTCATCAACTCCAAAGCTGATGGAGGGGAAAACCCACAAAAAGAATGCTTTTGTCTGGAAAGGAAATATCGAGAGGGAGTCATAGAAAGAAGTCAGAAACATGACTTGTCCACTGAAAGGTTCCCTAGTTTGTTCAAGCATGAAATCACTGTTATACTCTACATAAGGTATCACATGCAAGCCGAAGTCTGAGCAACACAATCCACACAGGTGGCAGGAATATACAAACTCACCATATTGTTTCTGTCCTGATAGTGATGGGAAGTTGAAAGAGAAAGAAAAGGTACATTTAAAAACCCAGAGCTACTCAAAGCGGTAATACCAAACTTCCTATTACCTTTTCCAAGCTACATTTGCATACATTCACTGTGAAATTAAACAGTTCTCAACTCCAGACAGAAAAATAGTCATTAAGTATCTTGTCTAGACACTGAGTTTAAAAGTGCAATTTGCACTTCCACCACCATTTTCCTACATTTCTTCATTAATACCTTGTTCTGAACCTAGTTTACCACTATTCCAGAAATATCACCTGTCTAAATCCTGTACCACACTCTACAAACTTGAGATAGTTTTTTCCAAGTTCAGAATTTCCTAGATTACACCTTATTGTTGTATCAGATCATATTCAGAGACAAGCATTTTCAATACTCTGCATTGCTCTTATCAAACTGCCATGAATATAGAATAGTTTTGTTTCATTTCGAGAATGCACAAAGCAAAGTTTCAAATACTTTTACCTCTTTTTGAGCTATGCCCATTCTATCTCTCCAGTGCATCAAGACTAGATCCACTTTCTCTTTGGCAAATTTTTCTACCTCCTTTGCAGCTTTTCCAGCCAGTCTCTGCCACTCTGGCACTTTATTGAACTTGCCATACTGATCCTGCAGAACAAGTAGTTATTTGCAGTTACAGGTCTATCAACACATTTTATGTAGGTGAATGAAACAGACAAGTGTCTGTATTTAAATGTTACTAAGACTGTACATCTATATAATGGAAGAGGCAAGACAGCTACATTTACTTACAGTTGCAATTTTTAAATTATCTCTAACGTGCATCCTATCAGCATCCTTTTCAGGAACAGGATCAGCACTGTCAAGGTATGCCAGCAAACCTGGTGGCTAAAAACATTTCGAAACAGTGTAAATTCCTGTGTCTAATGGAACAGAAACCATCACATTAGGTAACAAGATCACTTCTTTTAATTAGAGATTTCAAAACAGAATTTCCATTCTACTCTAAAACAAATATTTGAAGCTACAGCAGGCTTTTTTCTTTCAATAGTGAAATGCCACCACCCTCAACAGAACCATTCAATAGAAGCCCATGATTAGCTGCAGTATAGCAGAGCTCTTGCCTGCAGTCCCTTTCTTAAAGTTGCACTTAGCAAAGCTAAGGATTGCAGGAAAAAAAAAAAAAGAGTTGATCCATAGTAACACTGAGGAGTACAGATATTTTAACACTACAGTCCATCTATATCCTCTGATAGCGTTAGAGACCATCTCCCATATTTCTGTCCTTTTAATAAAGGAAAGTCAGACACCTTATTTTTAAGTTTTGTGTCATACACCATTTTTGAAGTGGCAGGAAAGTAACACAATAATTTAAGAATCCAAGATATTTTGTACTAGCCATTAGTGTCCCTTAAATAGCAGATACTAGCCCCCGGGAGGTGAAAGGTGCTGTGTTTACAATACAGACTATCCCAAGTTTGCTAACACTGCAGGATCTCAGATTTTATTCTTTTCCCATTTTTACTCACCAAAATACGTTTCAACAAGTTCATAGCAGTTTTGTTCTCAGCTGTCCAGAGGCCAACCAAATGTCTGCTTAACTGCCTGAAAAAGCCATCCGAATTAACAAACTGCAAATTAGTATTTTAAAGTGATTTTTAAACCTTTAAACTGAGACCCCTACCATGCTGGTGAAATGAAGATGAGCAAGAGCTTCATGCTCTTGAGTGACAACAACAAAGCATTATATTGTTCCAGTTTAAGTATATGCTTAGCATGCTTTAAAGTGTTGCCTTTAAGAAGTTCCAGTGAAGTTAGTGGAACAGTAGCAGCACATGCTTTTTGATCTAGACCTCAAAAGAACACTTGAGCAATAGAGCAGAAACTAATAATCTAAAAACCAAGTTTAAGTTTATCCAGTCAATCAAGTTACAGTTAGAGTTTATAAGCCATTAAGAACTATTAAGGGCTCTAATTGAAGCTCTTAATGCCAGGTATTGGCCAGGAAATTCTTTTCAGGAGCCTGCCTTCTATACCAACTCACACCTTTTGCCAATATTTGTCACTAGAGTTCCACTGCATTGAACAGAAGCACTGCTTACAAGCAACCTCTAAGTAGTAGCTCCAAATAGAACTAGTATGAAAGGTGTCATAGTAGCTCTTTCCTGTTTGCCATACAGTGGCAACAAGTTCCAGTAGTTACTAGATTGCTTAACAACTTTTAAGTGCTTAAGGAACATGCATCTGGAACTTTTATAATCTTCTATTTGGGTGAAAATAATGGAATTATTAGTCACCCTCTCCAATATACCATCCTCAGGCCCAGTCTCATCGCTCACTAGCTCTGACTGACCACGGAAATTGGAGCGATTTCTGTACAAATTCCCTCATCCAGGATGAGTAACCCTAACTGCCTGCAAGGTGTGCGCACCAGGATTTATACACTTGCATGATACAACTTTTTTACAAGTTCCAGACATACTATTTATCTTTTCTTTTCCTCAATATGTTTAAATTATTTTTTTTTTATCAAAAATTGAATCTTTAAAAAGTAACCAACCCAAGTCTCATTTTGGGGAAAAAAATAAGACATTCAAAGCTTCATTTGCTCCAGTCTCAGATGAAGCTTACTCTACTTAAACATACCAGCTTCTGAGGAAAATATGCTCCTTAGGAACTACAAGTTTTCTTCCCTGACCTCCCAATGTTTCTAATGTTAGCTAAGCCATTACTTAGACTTTTTAAACATGAGATATCAAGTGAGACTGACATACCTATTTGTAAGCATCCTCTGATCTGTGCTTATTGTAAACATAGCAGTGTGCAAGTGACGAGGTAAGGCACCTTCACTGAGGGCAAGATCTTGCATTTTGGTAGCAATCTCTTTGTCTCCTTCCTTTGGAAACAGGGCAAGATGATTACTAAAGAAAGAATCTTAGTTAAGCTGCTTTTATCTTAGTCTACAGTTCCAAGGCCTTTTTGACCATCAATTAATATTAATGTAAGAAAAAGCTTTGGCTGCATTTTTATGTGCCCATGTCCCACTATAGTTCAAATGACAGGAGTTGTAATAAAAAGCATAGCAGTTTTTAGCTAACATTATCAAGTATAGCAATGGAAACTTGCTTCAGATATAACACCTCTATTTCAAGTGTTCATTCACTTCCATTCCAAGAAATTACTAGATGCATAAGCCATTCTGGTACAATGAGGCACTAACTTAAGCCCTAAATTTGAACATAGGAAGTGTTGAAAGTCAGTTAGCAAGGTCACCCTGCAACAATCATGAGCAGCGCTTCAGAAGTATGAGCTTGGCCCATACATCGTGTGGTATGGAAATTCACAAAGCCAAATCATTCTTTGACGAAGCAGAAGGAGCAATAACAGAGGCTGATATCACTAGTCTGCTCTGGGACACTAGTGCCTGCTAACTCCAGTCCCATTCCTTCCAGCAATGCACCCCAGGAAACATGGCCTCTCTTCCTTGAGACACCTCTTTAACATGCAGGAAGTCTGGTGGCTCTGAGCTATGTGACTGAGCTACATAGAACATTAACAGCCAAATCTTGACTGCAGCATGTAAACATGCAAAGCATTACCTAACATCCCAACTCACATGCCTTCCAAACCCCCAGTGTAAGAAAGCATGTTGCTATATTCAACCACTCACAGTTAAGCAGAAGTGCTGTTCCTCACCTCTACCCCCTCCCTCCTCACCCAAGAGGAGCCAATAAAACAAATGTCTATTGGTAAGCTACTGCACATCCAAAATAGACAATGCATATTTAGTATGCTATGCCAGGTAACATTGATAAAGCCTCACCTCTATTATGGCCTTCATTACCAAACCTGCTCCTTTCACAATTGCCATGGAGGGATGCTAAAATAGAACATTGATAAAATAATTATCCAAGTGCAAAATGATCGCCTGTGATTCAGTTTCATGGCTCTTCTACCTCCAGTTCCAGGCAAAAATTAGCATTTCAGCTTTGTGAAAGCCAGCCCTAGGAACAGTTTCTACCCCATACCTAAGAAGAATTTCCCACACAACTATCAGATGGATGCCTGGACACTGTACAGCAGTATAGACCAAAAAAACTAGAATAACAATGGAGAAACTGTCTGACAAGCTGATAGTAACCAAGAAACTGAAGAGCATACTCTTTGTTACATAAAGAAAGCATGACACTGTAGCTAGAAATACAGGAATTCTTATAGATTCACTACTGAAGAGGGTGTTACTCTGGTTTTGTAAATCTTAATTTTCGTTTACTGAGAGAGAAACCAAAAAGTGTCAGATTCTCTAAACAGAGAAGTTCTGCATATTTGCTGAATTGAGATTAACTGGCATTTTAAAGGGTTTCTAGAATCAAGTCTTAGTTGATCTTAGTTGATCAGAGGTGGTTACTCTGTAATCTAGCAACATATTGCTTTATCTTCAGAAATGTCACTAAAGTAAGTACATCAACCACCTGAACCATAGACAAAGTTGTCTTTTAGGAGAACAAAAAAGTTCACATTGACTGACTGGGCTTCTAATAATAAAAAGAATAATTTAGGAAATCTTACCTGAAAGAGCTTAAATAGTGTTCTTCCATTAGATGCCACCATTTCCAACAACATGTCAAACTGCTGCCCCTCAGTAGTCTCACTATATGGAGCACATAGGGCAAATGTCAGGAAGTCCAGAAGCGAACTAATTACTAGGGCACCTGTCCCATGATCCTGAAATTAGGAAGGCAGATATGTAATACAGATACAGTGTTTCTCCCCTGCCCAGAAGTATTCATGCACTTTTATTCAGTACTCATGATTCCAAGAGTTCTCCTCCCTGTCATACCATGAAAGGACCTGCAAACAAAACTTACTACTTGAAAACATGCCTTTGCTTTCTGTATGGCAATACTCTGGTAAAGTATCAGCTTCTCAAGCATAATCAGAGACTTACAACCTCACAGACAAGTGTGCTACAAGTTACTTTCAAGTTTTAATCCCACAAGTGCCAGTTTATCCTTTTAGTTAAAAGAAACATTCAGTTTCCATATTAAACGCATATATCCGTTGTATAACAAGTTCCACAGCACAGCTACATTCTAACCTCTCAAGATCCAAGCCTATTTAGAACAAGCTTCCATACCAGACATAGCTGTATTTTCCCACAAATCAATTGTGGGTAAGAATATATGCAAAGATCTATCCAATGGAAGTGTTTTCATAGTGTTTTAGGTTTGCATGGCAAGGTTTTGGTAGCAGGAGGAAGGGCATGTGGGAGTTTGGGGGTGAGGTGTGCATGCTGCTGGGGTGGTTTCTGCAAGAAAATGGTAGAAGCTTCCCCCAGATGTGACAGAGCCAGTGCTGGCCAGCTCAAGGACAGACCTGCTACTGACCAAGGACAAATCAATTTGCAACAGCCATAGCGTCTCTGTGATAACGTATTTAAGAAGGAAACAAGCTGCAAGCAGCTGCTTCTTCCCACCAGAGAAGGGAGCGAGCGAGAAGGAGTAAGAAAAACTTTGCAGACACCAAAGTCAGTGAAGAAGGGGCAGGAGGCGCTCCAGGTGTGAGCGATTCCCCTCCAGCCTATGGAGAAGACCACAACGAAGCAGGCTGTCCCCCTGCTGCCCATGGAAGATGATGTGGAGCAGAGATCCCACCTGCAGCCTGTGGAGAAGCCCATGGTGGAGCAGGTGGAGACACATGAAGGATGCTGTGACCTGGTGGGAAGCCCATGCTGCAGCAAGCTCCTGGCAGGACCTGCAGCCCATGGAGAGAGGAGCCCATGCCAGAGCAGGTTTGCTGGCAGGACTTGTGACTCTGTGGGGGACCATGCTGGAGCAGTCTGGTCCTGAAGGTCTGCACCCAACGTAAGCCACATTGGCAGAGTTTGACAAGAACTGAAGTCCCCATGGGAAAGGGCTCACATTGGAGAGGTTCATGGAGGACTGTTTCCTGTGACAGGGACTCCATGCTGGAGCAAGGGAGGCGTAAGAAGGAAGGAACAGCAGAGGACAGCTCATGAGCTGACTGCAACTGCCATTCCACACCTCCCCGTGCTGCGTGGGGGTAGGGGATAGGGAATTTGGGAATAAAGTTGAGCCTGGGAAGAAGGGGGGAGGTGTGTTTTAAGATTTGTTTTTTCTTCTCATTATCTTACTCAATTTTCATTGGGTAACAAATCAGATATATTTTATTCCATGTTGAGCCTGTTTTGCCCATGATGTTAATTGCTGAATGATCTCTCCCTGTCCTTATGTAGACCCATAAGACTCTCATTACCTATTTTCTTCCCTGTCCAGCCGCAAAGGGGTGTGACAGACCAGCTTTGGTGGGCATCTGGCCTCCAGCCAGGGTCAACCTACCACACAGCAATTAGGAAAGGCATTTAAAGAAGACCTGTTTTCAAAAATTGACTTACCACATGGGAATTGAATTTCTCTAGCAAATTTTCTAAAAACTTCTTTGAAGAAAGAAGAGAGGCTTTGTTCAACTGCTCCTGTCTCAAGTCATAGTCATCGTGCATAGGCTATAAAAAAAAGTATTCACAATCCAGTCACAGTTCAATCCTCAGTTCTTAACAGGTATAGTCTAAAAGCGACTTTCTGAACTCATAAAAAGCACATCCTACTTCAAGGTCAAGAGGAAATCATTATAGAAGTTTGAGCATGCTGCAAGTTTCTGCATCTTTCAGGAGACTGAACTTCATATGTTCCAAATTAAAAGAATCTGCAATTTAGTACTTACACACATAAGAGCACAAAGCATGTCAATAGAGGCATGGGTTACTCCATCATTGTTCCTTTTGAGGGCTTTCACAACCTTCACTCCTAATCGTTCTCTAAATCTTTTGAAAGGAAAGCAAAAACACCAAGATTAGAGAGGAAACACAAAGCTTAGTTTTAAGGTAAACGTCTAATCAGGGACCAGAACTGTCCTGCTCCCATCACACTTGGCAAGCCAGTACCTTGATGTTTACATAAATCTGATATTCCTTAGTAAAACACACATTCATACTGACTTCATTTAATGATATGCCAACAACATGTTCAAAGACACATTTCTGTAGTTACAGCACAGTGACAGTACAGCACACTATTCACAGAGAAGTAGAACTTTTTATAGAGTCTCAGATTAAGTGGATCTGTTACTCTGTACATCACCAGTGACACCATAGTCCAGGGTCAGAAACATTCCAGGAAATTTGTCATTTTAAGAACATCAAGCAGTTTCTCTTCTTTACGTTATGCAATTAAAACTAACTCCAAGCAGTCTGTGCTTAGTGTAGTACAACTCAACTTCCTAACATCAAGTTATACCTTGTCTTGAACCAAGAACAGCAGTGGCATCTAATCCACACACTTTAAGAATTAAAAACGGCCTGCTTCATGGACAAAGGTGCATTTGACTTAAGGCAGAGAGTATTTAGGAAAGCAAGAATCAGCTTTGCATACTGATGATCCATTACAATTCTCAATTTATGTTAAATCCTGATAACTGCTTCCAGTAGTATGAAGTTCTTGTGAAAAACTAGAAGACTGTATAAGTGAGTCTTAATTCCACTTCTCAGTTTTAAAGATAAGACATCATCAACTCCTCAAGAATTGTTTTCACCTACTACTTCCAAGCTTGAAGAGATTTATCACTTACTTTGGAAGCTGAGTAAAGGCAAGGAATCCTGCTTTTGAAGCCACTAGTCGTCTTACAGCTTGGAATTGGCTTTCAAGCTCCGCATTCGATGCTGCAATATCTCCCTCTTGTGAGAGCAATGCTGTTATAGCATTATTAATGAGTTTCTCCTTGTTTTCTGAGAACAGACCCTGGTTAAGTAATAACAGTTATTAATATCTTTATGCATTAACAACATCTTAAGAGGATGGACAAAGGATTTATTCTTACATCTTGTGTAACTGCATGTAGTACTCCACTGTAGGAAATGTTAGCATTGAACCTGAACACGGCATCTGCAAAGTTACCGTCTGAAAGGAGATACAAACAGAAGTTAAGAGCACAGTACCTGACTAAATATCTGGATACTTTAAAGAGCAATATAGAACCATGTAATAAGTACTAGCTTACTTGGAGGAGCAGCCAAAAATCTCAGATGAAGGCTTTCTACTTCTTCATCTACAGGCATGCTGAGCAATCCCCAACGCTGGCCCTTCTGTGTGGAGGTCATTTTCACACAGACATCTCTATTACCAGAAGCTCTCACTCCATCCAACAAGCTAGCCAGAAGAGAATCTCTGGGTTGGGAGAAGGACATACGAATACAATTTAGTTCAGAAATGCAATGCCAGAGAACCAAGTCATAAGAAAGATAAGCAAAAAAAAAAAAAAAAAAAAAAAAGTCACAAACTAAATGAAACACAGCAACATATGGAATCTCTTACTAACACTGGTGCTAACAGCTACACCTATGGAAGAAATTACTAACTTTCAAATTAATAAGCTTCCTTTATATGTAAGAATACAGCTGTCTTACACCCAGTATAGGCAGCTGCAGCCTTTCACTGAAGGGATCAACTCCAGATTATCTGTTAATGAGTTACACATGTCACAGGCAAATTCATCCCTGTGCTTTCTGCAGAAGCTCACTTAGCAGGATTAGACTGCATTACAACTGCATGTGCACTCAGGGACTATGCTGTTAGTTCTTTTAAATAGCATCAACTAAGACCATCTGAAGCAGACAGCTCAAATGGTTTACAGCCTTCAAATTTCGTATCACTTCAATTGTGCTTTCTTTACTCATCAACATATACTGCTTAAATCAAGTACAACACACAGAGAACAACACTGCTTAGGGGAAAACAGGCCGTATTAACTGTCCAGCACCCTTACATGTTCACTGTAGAACTGGACAGATTGGGTCAAAGGTAAGACCTTGATTCATAAGCAGACCACCAGAATAGCAAGGCTTTGAGTTAACGCTTCCAAGGGCCGGAGTTTACAGAAGTCAAGAAACTAGAAACACTAAAACGACAACTTCCAGTTGAATTTATAACCTACAGGAGTTCCAGTTACCTTTCTGTTGAAGAGTATTTCCGAATCTGTCCTTTGATAAACTCAATGGTAAAAAGCTGGGGGTTTTCACAGTCACATACTATTGCAAATACCTAAAAATAAGAGACAAGGACCACATTCATCAAGCAGTCTTATTTATCTACTTTACAAATTAAGACCATTTTAATTATATTATCAAATTCCTACTATTATAATCTTTTAGTATCTCTTCTTCAAATAGAAGTTCTAAGAAAGCTTGCCTCTTACCTCGCCCAAAGGTTTCAAAGTAGCAATGTTATAGGTAGCTGGATCCCGCTCAACTAAGCAAGCTTCTGTAAGAGCTAGTACTCTTTTCACAGGTTCCTAAAACACACACACAAAACAAAACGCATGTTAGGGAGGAGAACTCTGAGCACTGAAGAGGAATCAAGTGAGTTCAGTTGGATACCCTTACCGAGTGTCTAGGTGTTATTTTTTGAACAACAAACTCTGCTAAAGATGTTACAGATTCATCATTGCTGTATTTTCCAAAGCGAAGATTCAAGTACTGCTCAAATTCTAGGGATTCTTTCCTTATCCGCAGAGAGATACCTATGAAGTTGCCAGCATGCTCTATTGCACTTTTGATAATTTCCTCCCTCTGCTCAGATGCAAACAGGTGCTGCAAGTTTGGACAAGAAACACAGGTGAAAAACATGGCATAAGTCCAGAAATCAGTTCCACAAGTAGTCTTCCACTATATAGTGACAAGTCATGAATCTTCCCCACAGTTGGGCTTGCCTTTGCTAAGGGCACAGCATAAAGAGAAGAGGTATTTCTTACACAAGAGATATGTTATTCAGTTTACATTTGTCTTTCAGAAAAAACAATCCTATAGCAATCTTATAGCAGAACCTGTTTCTAAAAGACACCCTGCTACATATTAGCATGCTATTAAAAGTCTGCATGACCTACCTGTCCACACTTGGCAACAGAACCTGACAGCCTGGCAGAAGTGAGGAGCCAGTGAAAACACAGTGGTAGTCTCAGCTGCTATCTTGCTAGGCAAGGTTAGGGCAGCTCAAGAGGATTGATTATATATTGCTAGCTTTGTGCCAGAGAACAGCATGTTGCAGTAACAAAAGACATGGAAATGCTGATCTAGAGAACGGCCCTATTTCATTAATACTGACTGAGGTTACTATATTTACATTAGTAACCAACAATTCCTAAAGATCCATTTACACTGCTTGCATTGTAGTACACAGAAACTCTTACGATTTTGAAACCAATGTTACACTGCAGTATTTCCTAAGCCAAGCTGTTGAGTACCAGGTCTAAAAGGGAAGCATCACCATTGATCAATATTTCCAAATAGAATCCTTCTATCAGTTAGGTAGATTAGTAACAATGCCTGTCACTCCTATAGCTTTGAAACTCCATACCCACATTGCATTCATAATCATTATCCAAATACAAATAACCAGATACTTTATCCTCTTAGTTTTTCAACACGCAATAAGAAAAAACCCACATTTTTCTTCATTGAATGGATTATCTGTGGAAAATATTTTAAAATCTGTCCACTAGCCTTAAGGCTCCACAGCTGAGTCCCAAGATGTACAAACTTGCATGCTCAAATTACACCGAAACTTCATTACTGAATATGAAGCTATAAACATCCTAAGCACCACAGCAAGATGTTTTGTTTTAGTACTCACCAATCTACTAAATCCTCCATAGAGGACACAGAAGCCTCCCTGATAGCCAGTGATATCAACAAAGCCTTCAATATTTCTGTAGTCATAGGAGCACAGGACTCTATTTGTTGCAGGATCAATTTGGTCAATTCCTCCAGGAGTCACTTCCAGAATCACAGGTTTCCTCGTATCACTCCAGTGATGTTTATAGCAGTTATACCTCTGTAGAGAGTGCTACTTTTAGACTTCACCACACACACACTTTACTATCCAGCAATAGTTCTTTTCCAATCTAGTAAGCAGCATGGGTGTAAAGTTCAAGAAATTATAACCCTGAATGCTCTTATCTATATTAAGAACACTATGAATCAAAGGAAAGTAACTATTAGCTGACAAGGAAGTCGCACCGTAATGCATTTTTGAAGAGAGAACAGCAATTCCCAAGCAGCCACTCCAAAAGGGAAGTGAAAGAGTTTCTCTTACTGCAGAAGGTGGTCTACTCACAGACTACAAGCACTGTAGTTAGAAAAGAAAATAGCTACTGCACCAGATGCTGTTATTCAGCTAATGAAGGTAAGATAAACTCAATGTATCGCTACAGTGCAAAATTTTAATCTCCTGTAGCCATATTCATTACAAATACAGGCTTACCAAAACCAGCAAAAATCTGAGGTCTGTTCTAAACAACAGGAAGTGAAAAGGGACCCTCATATTCAAACAGTGTTACTATGCTCATCACTGAAGATTTATTCTATGCAATGCTTTAAGTTAGTTTCAGTGCTATTTTCTGTGGCCAAACGACAAACCCAAATATAAAATCCAGCCCTGTATACTTATTTGTTTATTACCACATTACCAAGATTTACTAAGCAGCAATCTTGGTTTTAATCTGACCTACAAAAAACCTCCTAGTAAATAACATTCCCGCATCAAGTGTTCAAGATATTATACAGAAACAAAAGACATGCAGAGTTAGAAAGTAAAGTACTGGAAGTAGTAAATATTGAATAATGAATCAAAGCTTTTATTTTTTCTTCTCCTTTCCTCCAAATAAGAAATTCATATAGCAAAGCTCAGCAGTAACATTCAGAGTCTTTCAACTGTACCACTACAAGGCTCCAGACAAGTGAAGAAACTCATTCTTTCCCACTGCTTTTGAACACACTTTGTCTTAAAAGACAACTTCAGATGCAAGTTTACAAAAGCCATTTTAAGTAGTACTTACAGCACAAGCATAAAATGCATGAACAAGGTAGAATTTTAAGTCTTTAGATCTTTTCATTAAATTGCACATGATCCAGAGAAGCCAGACACTTACCCGTCCTGTGATTTTTCCTTCTGAGAAGTCTGTCCTGAATCTCTGTTTTTTTAAAAAAAAGTTAACCATAAATGAATAAAAATGATAGGAAATCTCTCCAGAAAGTCTAAGATGTTCCTGTTTTAGGGGACTTGAACTAAGCCTCCTTGAAGGCTCAACATTCCACTCCAGTTGAATATATTCATGTTTGTAGCTTTACTCACTATTTAAAAATCATGCACTAGTTGCTGCAACTGACACTATAGCAAGTTCATTAACAGCTCAGAAGACAATTTGCTTCTCTACTTTTAATGTAAGGAAAGAAGCACACAAGCTACCACAAGTGGTAATGACAACCAAATACTACTCGCTTGAAGGAAAAAATAAGTAAATCTTACCAGTGCCTCTGTAAGGAGTTCCGTTCTGTGCTCTGTGGAAAACTTAAGAGTTTCAGACTTTTTTCCACTTCCTTTGCGAAAAGTGAGACTAAATTCTGTTCCTTGTCCTTTTCCAACAGGAGAAATACTACAGATATCTCCATAAGGCCACTAGATAAATGAAAGTAATTGGGTTATACCGTTAGCAAATTTAAACCTGTATCTCTCCCACTTAAAACCCCTTAAGTACCTATAATAATTGAATTGCTGTAATGAGACTACAGCTAGCATACTGTGTGCCAGTTTTAGCTTGAGCTAAAAACTATCTGAAACTCTGTAAAGTAAGTAAGTGTTCTGACACCCTTCAGGGACATTGCTTAGCAGTGATCAAACTTATCCATGTTCTTTCAGAACAGCACATCCCAAAGCAAGCTACTACTTATAGTGGCCAATAAAGACAACCTAGAAGTACAAAAGCCACTGGCTGTCTGTAGAGTTAACAGAAAACTCATGTTGCCTTCACTACGTGTGCTTTTTAGCAGCTGCCATACTTTATATTTTGCTGTGATCTTGTCAGACTATGCAGTTTCTGAATGCTAACTGAATGCTACTATTTACTCCAGATGGTGAACATAAGTCAGAGAACAACTTCAAACATGACAGTCACCTGATTTGTAACTTCTAGTGTGTTGGGATTGTATGTGGTGATGGCATGGGTTCCAACCGAAAAGACTCGCTTATACCTAGAACAGAGAAGAGTGTCAAGTTTCTCCAGTAGTGGCAGAAAAACCCCATTGAACTGCAAATGTTATGGTAAGAAGGTACATGCAAGTCATTGGTGAGACACAGATATGGAACTCTGCTCTTAGTTTGCAGTTTACCCTTACAATATGTCCAGCTCCTCTGTTGTATGTCTTCTTTCTGGATATACAGAAGCTATATACTACTAAATATGTTTCCTTATGCATATAATATTTCCTAAGGTATTGGCTAAGTCAGGACTCTTGGAACTTTCACTGAAAGGTACTACCAAACCAAAGTAAGTTCTAAAACCACTATACAGGGGAAAAAACCAAACCAAACAAACACCCACAAAAACCCCTGCAACACTCTAAAGCATTTGTCCGAAGCTGTCAGACAACAGTTGTTACAGGAAATAATCCAGTTTCCACACCTGGTTACAATACCATAACAAGTCAAAGTGTTACTATGGCCACACCTAATTTTCTTCACTTTGAGGAAAACTAAGACTACTAAACTCAGACTCAGATCACCTTAGCTATACTTCACTACACAAGTAGTCATTGTACATTGATACCAAGTTATGTTAACTGCCATAGATCTGGGTAAACTGCAGGTTTCTTAAGGAAGGAGCAGGATAGGATCAACCAGATGGCTAGCTAACTAATCTGGATCTGTGCCATACTAGACACTGCATCAAGAAGCAGGTCATTTCTTCCCTCTTTCTCTGTGTTCTTGTGCTACAGTCCCTTCTTCCTCCCTCACTTTCCAGGTCTGCAGCACAAGCCATCTTTCCTGTTTAAGGTCAAGCTTTACATGTGCTTCAGGTACATCTAGAACTTTTCCCTCATGTTACATGACCTATCCTCCCTTCTCTCCCAATAACAAGGTCAGGAGATCTCACTACTTCATTCCCTACCATTTCCCATTATTATTCAAAGAAACTGGTGGACATTCAAGCCATTACTGGCCCGGAGGAGTTTATCTAGAAATTAAAGCAAGTGCTTGTTTTCTTCAAAGCTTAAAAAAAATCTGTAATACTGAAGTGACCTGCCACATTAAATATGTTTAATCTATTTGAAAAATCTATTTGTTTTTCCACATAGATGAATTTTCCTTATTTAAGATGCATCTCAAGAGAAGTCACAGTAATGAAGCAAAACATTTGAAGTTACTTTAACTGATCATAATTCCACTATATTCAGTCTGTCAAAGTCCTTAGATCATAAATCCTTTAAGCAAACTAATCATTCCCCCTCTTGTTGCACAATTTAAATAGGTATTCCGTCTTTTATATGGTTTACCAAAAAGGCTTGTTTATGATGTTCTAAAGAACTTAGCCTTACTACTAGTAATACAGCACTTTATTACTTAAGGTTATGTTTACTCACATAAAGAACTTTTTTGTGGCACAGTAAGTACCTGTGATGATCACATGTAATTGAAGACAAGCCCCTTCCTTTTCTCCCCTCACCCAAGCCATCATTTTGAGATCTTGAAAGCATATTTATCCTCCAGCATTCTTGCTATGTGATGTTACAAGGAACACAAGATAGAACAGTGGATTTGCTGAGTTCGTGTTTCCTTCATCTCCTGTCCTTAGGCAAATTCAGGAGTCCCAAGTCTCCTTGCATTAACAGAGGAGACTCAGAAGTCAATTGTCACACACAGCCTAAATGTATTCTTGTCCAGAACTTTACCTTTAAATATGCAGAAAGGTATTTATACCTCCAGGCCTTGAAAAATTTACCATTAATCATCTCTCAAACTACTTTGCAGTACAGTCTAATGTCAGCCTGATTTGAGAAGAATTTGAAGAAAATGTCCTCTTCCCTGTGAAAAGGCTATTGCCTATTCACCAGTTTCTTCAAAGCACTGTAAACTCAGAAGTTACACTTTTGTAGATCAGGATGAACCAGGTAAACAAATTTTATACTATCATATACAAGGGAAAGACAGTGTTCTTTCATTTTACAGAACTAAAGATAAGACACTGAGGCAGCATCATCTGTATTACTAGAAAACAAACTGCCATGCACACAGATCATACTCAGCAAAGGGACAAATCATATGATTAGTCAAAGGATTCAGGCTTATTTCGCCCTACATACAAGATTAATGTCTTTAAAAAAATGTTATCGATAGATTATATTAACAGTCTACAAGTATGAACTGAGTGGACTTAAGTATTCAAATATAAACTGACTAAAAGCCATATGAGCCTCTGCTGCAACGTAAGAGGCAACTACTCACTAAATACTCCGGTCCCGTTCCTTGTGTGAAAGGTGCCATTGAGTTTTTAAACTAAGCCTCAGTTTTACACAAATATTGTCTAGAATTCTCATGAGATAAAGCAAAACTGTTTTTCAGGTCAATCAAGAATCTGTCTTGGTAGCAGAAAGATTTTACCCTCAGACACCTGATCAGTCTCAACTGGACTCTGAAGTACCCAAAGCTTTAATTTTGCTGACAAAAAGGCAGGGAGCTCTTTGATTAGACACTGAAGCAATCTCATGGTCCTTCAAAGCACAACTGAGAAGGATTTGTGGCTGTCAGTCCTTGCAACCCAAGTATCCCTTCCTTGCCAGAATTCCTAATCTTTTATAGGAAGATATCATAAAGTATTTACTGGCAAGCATCTAAAAAGCAGCCAGTTTCAACTTACTGTTCAAACAATAGATTCAGACATCACCTTTAGAATAAAGCAGTATTCATGCTCTTGTTGTACAGATAACATACCCTCTGTGTTTTGCTGATGTTTAGGCAGCAAGGGAAAAATCTCAGTTCCACAGCACTGCTGTGCATGTGAGAAGGAATAACTGCTAAGCATGCCAAAGAAAGTCCTATGGAGCTTGAAGTCAGCTGTTATAATGTGTTTTAAGAAGCATGCATAACAGATACCAGTTACATTAGCTGAACAGATATTTCATTAGAAGATCCTTAGCTTTTGCTGACAGAAGAATCCCTGAAGATTAATTTTTAGATTCAAGACCTCCACTAGGGATGACGTTTATTTCTAGTAACAGACACCTTCAAGTAACCTCAGTTAGTAGTTTAACAGATAATCTATTACACAACACATTTAAGTATATGCGTGGACTAGTGACCCTTATTCATTAAAGTACCTCAGGCACTCCTCCTCCAAGAACCTGTTCTGAGAAAAAGCATTTCCACTTTAAAATCAGTGCTTTATATACTAAGTTCAAGAGACTCAGAAGCTGACTAAGTTAAGTGGTCGATTTCAGAGCTACACTGAAGTCTGGTAACATGTGCAGAGAAAGGCTACACCGCAACATTCAAAATCCAAATTGATTTTAGTGAAGATAAATTCAGTTCAAACACTGAACAGCAGGAGCCTTTAGTTCAATTTCCATCCATCAATACAGGAACTACACAGTTAAATCCAATAATAGAGACAAGAGATGTTACACAAAACATTTTTTTGGAAAAGCCAAACTTTAAACTTCTTACTTTCCCCTCCATGAATGTTTTGTTGTGTAGAAACAAGCAAGATCTCTGTTTTCTCTAATTATATTCATTCTGTGCCAAGACCTGAAAACAAAAGAGACATCCTGTTAGTACTCATGATTTCAATTTAAAACCAAAGTTCATTAATCATCAATATCCTTAACACAAAGACTTTGTTTTTAAGCACTTAAGTCACTGCTTTGTCAATTCCAAAAAAACCCCACAATATAAATACTTATGCTTATCAAACAATGCATATGCTAAGTTGCACATGAATCCACCATGAATGATTAGTTTCCCCACTGACTTTATTACACTTCTCTTCAGCAGCAACAGATTATAGTAATTTGTGCTACATTTGCCATATTATTGCAATCACACTACTTCTGCTACACCTTTGCACATTCAAATACGTTTGTCATCTCCAGAATGCTTAACTCTTGAAGACTGTGTAATATTAAAATGATTTGAGTACTCTGTGTCCATAACTCCTGCTAAGCCAGATTCCTATTGCGATTTTAAAGTAAAACAGTAAGAAGAAATCTAGATAGACAGAACAGCTTATTTTCCAGTCTGGAATGGAATTTGAAGTTGAGAAACTTACTTATTAGCTAAGCATGATGACTAAAGAGCTGACTAAGTACCCTTTCTGTGCTGTAAAAGTTTAAGCAATCCCACCACTAACATCCTGACATGCTTACTTCACCTAAGAATTCCCCCAAACCCGTGCAGAAGTTTAGAGAAACTCCGCCACAAGTGTTTGGCCAGATTTAGGAGATACTAAATTCTAAGGAATACCTCTGAACACTAAGAATTATCTTCTGTGATGGAAACAGATGCACGTTAAGTACTTGGGAGATTAGCCTCCTTCTTACTTCCCTCTGCTGTTATTATATATACAAGGCA
The DNA here is from genome assembly GCA_027925045.1 of Hypotaenidia okinawae. Taxonomy (NCBI): domain Eukaryota; kingdom Metazoa; phylum Chordata; class Aves; order Gruiformes; family Rallidae; genus Hypotaenidia; species Hypotaenidia okinawae. Next base: position 47,346,473 of record BSDF01000002.1, on the reverse strand, counting down.
CTTCACGGTTGTCACTCAGTTTACTGATAGAGCATTAGTTTTATTTTTGTAGGTAGCAAAGGTCTTCCCTGCCTTGGTTAGAGACTGGTAGTACTCTCAGGTACACATGGTAATGTGGTGCATCACCAAAACATCACACATCCTGAAGCTCATCTGCAAGAATTCATACACATAGCTTGCCTGACACAACACTAGAGAAATCCAATCCCAGTCAGTACTCCACTAAGTTACACTACAACTCCAGTTATCTTTTTATATTTAGCAAAGATAGATTTCTCATTTTGAGATGGACGACCTGTAACATTAGCTCATTGCTAATGTCTACCCTCTACAAGTTCAGACTACTTTCTTTCTGAGCAAAGACTGTAGCAGTTATGTACTCATGAACATGAAGAATGGATAGCTGGACTGAAATAGACTTTAGAATTCCTTCCCTCAGGTGAAAAACCAGCAGAGTCATCACTATGTACTAAAGAACTCGCTTTACTGTCTCTGGAAAAAAACCAGAAAGCAGTACTTACATATTTGAATGACCAAGTCAAATTTTCAGAGTTAATACCCCATTGACTTGTGCCAAGTTAATTCCTCAAAATCAAATTTTTGAAAACAAAGTTTCATGAGGGGAAAGATGTTCAACAGCATTATTTCTGAGGTTCTCCATTTTGTCCAGTTTAAGAACTGTATTATTATTGCCATGTATAAACATGAAAAAGTACACTGTTTATCCAAACTACGCAGATCTCAGAAATAGACAGTGTATAGTAGCAACACTTCAGATTGGATAATTCTCTACTTCAAAGTTCTTTCACAGCAATAGCCAGATAATCTTTATACCTCCCTTTTTAAGCCATTTGTTTGACATTGACTGATGTATTAGTAAAACTAAAATAAAAGGCTTTTAACAACACTAGCTTTGCTAAGTATGCGATTATAAAGTCTACTTATCTGTAATTCCAGTTTCACCGATACCAGACTCCTCCAACCAGCTTTATGAAGTGTCCTAGACCTGAATACCACCTGCTCCAGAGTATCTCAAGTAAGATGTTCTCAGACTTGCAAACATCTAGTACTAATAATACTGAACCAAGAAACACTCATAAATGAGCTACTGGCACCTTCCATTATTTTTAACACCAGCAACTAAGATTCAGGATATGGATACATGAAATGTATTAAGTATAAGCAGTGGAAGTGACAAATTCACTAGATTGATTTTTTTTGTTGTTAGATTAAAACTATGAAAATCATTAAGCCTTATCACTATTTCCTGTGTTTCTGGACAGTGATTGTAACTCTCCCATTGAGAGGACAAGCACAAAAGCAATATATGCCAAAATCTAGTGACAATTAATTCTTGTACACATTCTCCTGCAGTTTAACAGAGAACAAGGCTAACAATAGCCTAGTGTTCTGAGCTATGTTGAAGTCCAGCAATTATTTTTACAGTTGTCTTTGGTTCCACAGTAAGAGTAGGATAAAAAAATAGTTCATGCCAAAGACATTTTAGAAGAAATCAAAAAGCTACATTTTTTCAGACTTCTAGCAGAACCAGTGTGGCAACACTCTTACTATGCTATTTACAACATGATACACTATGATTTTAGCACCTGAAATAGTGAAACCTGATGTGTTTGCAAAGTCAATTGTTGTAATACTAATAGGGTTTGGCCATATCACCATACCATCAGCCTGCCTAGCCGTATCATATTAATTTCCTAAAATAAGAGAACATGGTCACCATTACTTCTTCCTGCTTTCAAGAGACCTTTAAAAAATTGACTTGGCACAAAAATTGAGTTACATTCTTTATTTCTCTCATAAAGGTACTATAAGGCTTCAATTTTAATGGTCATTTTAGTGTCCTGCAGTACCTGGTAAAAGAAATATCCCAGCTTCAAAGGTTTTTGAACATTTTGCAGCAGAACCATTAGCTATCCCACAACCATGCCTCTCAAAGTTTTAATACTAGAGAAACACCCAATTCAGTTGTTCTATTGCCACTGGAGCAGAGTCAGAAAGTACTCTGAAAGTATCAGTTTATGTTTCATCTAGTTAAGAGACAGGAAACATGCTGAATTTAAAGTTTAGTCAACTAATCTTCAGTTTCTGCAGGCAAAACATTGCCTATGACTTGGAACTTCTTTCTGAGCTCTTAACTAATGCATTCCTCCACTGCCTGGATATTTTCATTAGCTTTTACGCAAGACAAAAGTTCAGCAATACTCTTCTGTTCTCATAGTACTGTAAATAGCAGTGAGAAAGCTTTTGGGAAAAATAGCTGAAGTGACATATTTTGTCTGCTGCACGTACCAGAAATAGCAACCCCTAAAATTAAAAGGGGGCCTAAGCTGCGGTCAGGATTTATCCTACCTGCGAGTTTAAGCTGCATGAATAGGTATATTACACAAGCTGTGCTCAACTTGCACATGCTTTCCACTTATCTGGTATTTCATATTCTTCAGACAAAATTACCAGTGGGGAAAACAGAACCTATTTCAGGAAACAGCGACAAGTCAGTCTCAAACTAACACTTGTAGAGTCAGAAACAAAGCTGTGACCTTGCAGGCATCAAAGCAATAACTGCAATTATGCATTAGTGTCCCTCAGTTTAAATAAAGTCAGGAATTTGGACATGGGTTCAAAGTTTAGTGCTGAATTCAGACTGACTTTTTTCTGATCATAATGTTCCTCCGTTATTACAAAGCTTCCTTATCTTTCTTAAACAAAGGTTTAGCTTACACTAAGGTGCAAGTTCAGAGCCACCCACCCCCCCAGATAATTATTCTATCTATATTACACTTGGTGGAAGAGGAAGAAAAATGCTGGTAAGAAACAGATTTCTCGGGGGGGATGAAGAGAAAGTCTGATAAATTTTTAAAAATAAATCTTGGTTTATTCCAGCAAGACTGAAATACAATGTAAAGTTCCTGGAAGGGCTATACTACATGGGAACATATAATCATATCAAGTTCAAGTGTGACTTTTCTGAAAGAGAAAAGACATACCAAAAGGATAAGAACAGGGACCAATTGGAAAGAAGTAGGAGCAAAGCACTAAAAAAACCCCACAAGGTTCTGTTAATCTGCAGCTCTACACATCTACCTTTAGCTTATAGGTCTGCAGCCTGACTTCCAGTCCTCTACAGCTTTAAAGGCACTATTTGAATAAAGGAGTTTGTCTGTGCTGACATGTTTTAGCTGTCTAGGTTTTTCATCTGCCTCTTTCACTGCTGTGAGAAAACAGCAGTTCAGTGCCCATAAGCAGTCCTCCTCTCTGCTCTTGAATTGCTACAGCCTAATTAGCTGTGGTAACTGACAATTCTTAATCTGCTGTGCAGGAACTCATAGTCCTTTTTGTAAGAGGAGAAAGAGATGAGACCTTAGAAGAGGATTAGTGCAGCCTGACTCAGTGACAGCAGCACCACCACTTTCAGTGGTTCAGGATGCAAACAGGCTGAGAATTTCAACCTCACTGCTACCAGCAATGGTGACATTAGCATTCACTCTCCAGCTGACTGCTCCCATTCCCTCCCTGAGGGCCAGTGCTGACAATAACAAGGATCTTCCACTTTTTTTTTTCCCCCTTCTCCATCTACATTAGCATTCTGCTGTATCAATGAACCAATCTGATTCACTCAGAACAAGAGGGTTTACTAATTAATGGGGGGAGCAAAGAGAAAGTGCTCTTTTCAGTCAAGTTTAACCATCTTGTCATATTTTTTTCAGCATAATGTTTTATTTTGGGTTTTAACTGTTATCCTACCTCACTAGGAAGTTAGTAGGTTTTGCATCAGAATAGTTTTTAAGTCAGTAAGCTTCACTTACTGAGCTGCAAACACAAGTTAAAAGAAAAGTCACCCACTCAAACTGAACCAGTTCTGGCCCTTAAGACCAATCCCTAGCATACCACTTAAAATCTGGAACTGCACAGTAATTCAGTCCCTCAGGACAAATACATATTTAGAAACTATGAAAAATACCACATGATACCCAGATGAGCAAGCAATACATGTGAAATATTTTTTTTCAAAATTTATTCCAGCAAAGCTAAAATACAAGGTAAAGTTCCTGGAAAGTCACAGTGACAGATACTCAGCTATGAGTCTTCAAACACTTAGACATTTATTGCAAGAGGAAAAAACTGTCAGTAACAATGGAAAAAGTCAGTAAGTTTTCTAGCTTGTGGCTGCATATAGCAGGCAGGAATTAGACCAAGAGGTATATCTATAAACTGTGCTTGGCTCTACCCTGCTTCACTTTTTACATCTGTAATAATGGTCCTGTTATTTTGACCTGAGCCACAGCAGACTGTTTGAACAGCACCTCCCCAACTCAATTCAAAAATGAAACTTATGTCACTGGCAGTCACTCTGTCAGCTTTCCTCATTTTCTATGTATCCCACTACATACAAGGAGCCTAGCTAGACAATCTTTTAATTATCAAGAAGGCTTCACCATCCAAAAAAAAAAGTTCTAAAACAAGGAATGTTTTCTGAAACACAGCACTATTTAATCAGTGCTAAGTAACAGGAAACAAAGCAGCCATCTACCCAATTTGATCTTCTCAATCTCACTGACACAGATCTTGTTTGAGAAAAAGGGAAAATACATTTCATATTACATTAACTTCAAAAGCAGCCAGAGAGCAGTGAGTAAGTGCATTAAGAAGATTCCAAGTAAACTTATACACCAATTTCCCCTCCCCTTCCCACTCCCTCCCCCCAAATCAACATGGTCAAGTATTCCCTGGGAGCACTAAGCTGAAAACAGAAAGAAATCCCTCCTCGCCCAAACTGAGGCATTAGGACATTTTCACATCCCAGAGTTTGGCCCTCAGCAGAGACACAGCTACCAAAGTGCAAACTCCACACCACCTGGCAGGAAAAATCTATCCCAAAAACCACGGGCAGCTCACTACAGACATAACGCCATTCAGTTTGCCGATTCATTTCAACTTTCAGAAAACAAAATAGAAGTTAAAAGCATCCACGGGAGAAATTTTAGAAGAAAACACTCTTGTAAAAATAAACACATTGACTGTACATTTTCTAAGAGGTACACTGAACTCCACTCTGGCTCTTCAGCTACAGCACCAATGAAAAAAACAACTAAAATCTCATCCCAGTGAAAGCCAGTCTCCTCCTCATCTCTCCTCACGCTTCATAAAATATTTCCCAAAGCATCTTATGATGGGTACATTTTGATCCAAGGCCAGGAGCGGAAAAATAACGTATTGTTTCTTAATGGACAGGCTACTAGTCATCTAGCAAAGAGGACGAATTCTGCCCCGCGGCTACAAAGCCTGCATCAGGTGCAGAGCACGTTCAGTGAAACACCAGGTAGGGACTGAGGCTTGAGGAAAGCACAAGCTCTTCTCTCCTCAGAGATACAGGAAGGGAAGGGCTTGAGAGCGGCTTATAATAGAACAGGTACGGCACTTGGGGGTCAGGCCCGCATAGGCTGGCTGCCCACCGTCCCAGGCCAGGGGCGACCCCCGAAGCTCGCCTGTAACCCCTCCACTGCTGAGGGCTTTGCCGGCGGAAGCATCTGCCCCCCGGCGGCAGAGAGCGCTGCCTCCCGCCCTGCCTCCGCCCCCTTACCACCCCAAACGCCAGGTGCACCCTTCCGACACACACACGGCCTCGAGCAGCACATCGCTGCCTGGCGGCCCCGCCCGGGGCTGTGGAAGGAGGCGGGAGCCACCTCCACCTTCTCACCTCCCCCGCCGCTGGGATTTACCTGGCCGGGGAGCCTGAGCTGCCCGGACCTGCCCCCACCAGCAATGCGCTTCCCGCCGCTGCCGGCGATAAGGGTGAAGGGCCACTGAGCGGAGCCCTCGGCCCTCACCCTCCACCTGGCCAGGCGGCAGCCGCTACACCTCTCCAACTCCCTCAGAGTCTGGCGCTGGAGGCCGCCATCTTAGCTCCAGCACGGAGACCGCCCTCTCCACGCAGTCTCCGTCAAGCCTGAGGCAGTCACGGGACGCGGTCAGCTGATATGCTCCCTCCCACCTCCCGCCACCGTGCTGGCCCGGCCCGCGGAGCCGCCTCTCCCTCTTTCCTCCTCCCGCCCCTTGCCCCCTCCCCTGCCCTGCCGGGAACCGGAGGGAGGTGCGTGTGGAAGGGGTAGGTATGGCCCCTTGCACATGCGCAAAGCCGTGGAGTGCAAAGTCCACCCTCTCTTTCCCGTCACCTCAGGCCTCAGGAGGAGGAGGAGAAGGAGAGGGGGCGGGCTCTAACGCGGCGGGAGGTGGCGATGGGGTGGGAGCTTGGGAATGTCGCCGAGTGAGACGGCTTCGGTGGCTTGCCCGGAGCCGTGAAGAGCTCCGCTCCTCTTTTTGCTGTCTGTGGCATTTTAACAGTGTAGTCTGTTGGTCTACACTAGTTCTGTTATGGATTAGCTGGTAGCTTCCCAGGTGCCAGCTCCTGTGGTTGTGTAGCTGTGGCGGTATGGCCAGCTGCAGCATCCCCGGGTTTCAGTGCCCTTGGCGTTCCGCGACTGCATTTTTGAGGCCTGGTGCTGGTTTCATGCTCGTCTCAGAAGTATACAGCAAACGAGCGAGGCGCTTTAATTACAAACTAAAATTTACCACCCTGTAGTCTCCTCTTAGAGAATGTACGTCACCTAGCCGTGAAAGGCACGTTGAACAATCAAGAAGCAAATTGCACTTTTAAATTACGCATATTATTTGTGTGACTGTACAAGCAATGTTAATTAACGTATTAATGTTGCTGAACCACTGATTTATGTGGTTGGCTAACCACCCTTGAAAGTAGTTACATGACTCTTACACTTTCCATCAACTTCCCATATTCTGTACCAGACCTAAGATTTGCCAGAGATGTTGTAAACTACAGCAGCATTGTAACAGCTTGCCACAATAGCCTTCAAATGCCTAAAGATTGACGTAAATATTTTGAAATATGACTCGCATTAGAACACAGGAGCTTTTAAAATAGTGTTCTTAAAGTCTCCAAGTGAAGAGGGAATTGAGGAACAAATTGTAACTGGAGCTAATTATCTTGGAGAAAAAATAAGATTAAAATCACAGGCGGTATATTGCTATTTTTTAATACCCTTTTCATTGTCACATAAACTATCCTTCACGCCTTATATTTTACATAAGATATTTAAATACTAATAATTCATTCTTCTGATAACTCTAGTCCTTCGAATCTGGGGCATCATGGTAAAATAGCACTAATGGGAAAATAATTACTTTGGGGAAGCTGATGTATTACTTTTGGTTGCAGAACTTTAAGGGGGAAAAAGATTTAATGTTTTATTAACACACTAGGAATTGCAGAAATCTAATTTCAGAGAGAGGTGATATGATTCATAGAGATTCTTTGGCTGAATGCATAGAAGAGATTTTAGAGAGACTTGGAGGAATACTCTTTTTCTGTTCTTGTTGATTAATTGGCTTGGAGAATTTTTTGTTCAGGGGCTTATATTTATCATAGTACTTTTTTAGTGTTGTCAATCTAGATAGGTAAAGCACAGCAAGTTAGCTTGTTAGATATTTATTACTTGACACCAGAAATGATATTTGCATAATGAAATTGGTGTAACAAACTAGAAATCATTTTTGTAGCCAGATTTTAATCAAACAACACAGATTATATTTCAGTATATCTATTCAGCTCAAGATAGTATTTCAGTAATAAACTAAGTGTTTACCTGTCTATTTTAATTTACAAACTATTTATTTTTGGACAATGCTTTTATGCAAGCAATGATGTTAACTTCTATTAGAATGCAGAAGAATGATAAAAGGAGAGGAGGATGCAGATTAAGGGAGAAAATACAAGAGAAAGTGGAATAATAATTTTGTAATTATTATTCAGAGAAAAAGCAAACAAGAAAAGTGTTTAACAGTTCAGACTGGAAGTTATGGAAATAATACAGTGCAACATGGTAAAATATCTTTCAGAAATTAAAGTTGATCAGGATTTCATAACTGTTTAGTTGTAAAGCATGTGTGAAATTATAATTGTGTGCAGATAACAGCATTCTAGTTTTCTTGATAATTTTTTCTTGTGAGATGAGCCTACTGAATGGATATTTCTAGAGATAGGGCCTTGTTTTTCTATTTACCTCAAGGTTTATGGAAAGCCTGTAATACAAAGGGGAAAAAAAGTATTTTTAACCCTATCTCCCAATTTTAGAAGTTTACAATTTTATTTTCAAAATATATTAAAAAGATGAACAAAATTCTCACTCCGTTAGCATCAATGACAGTTTTGTTATGAACTATGACAGGGGCAGGGTTTCCCAGTCACTTACACAGATAGGAGCCATATTACAGCCATTCTCATGAAAATAAGAATAACAAAGCATTTTTTTGATGCCTTCCTGAAAAATAAAATGTTAAGTTGCTTCAGTGCACTTGGGAGAAGTGAAACCACCTTCATTACTTCTACATCTTTCATCCAAAGTGGTACATCAAATGTCAATCTGACCTTGCCAGTTTAAATGCTGTCATTTGCAGAAGACTTCAGGCCACTTCCAGTCTAGAGAACAAGGTCTCTCCTTACCAGGCAATTTTTAAAAGCCTCAAGGAATGAAGAGTTCCAGTCCACTACTAAATAATTAACATTCCACTGGACTATTTCTGTGATCATCACCTAATATGAAAGATCGCGGTTTAGGATGACTGAATTCTTTAAGCACTCTATGGTACTTTGATACCTTAGAGAACCAGCGCTAGGATTCCCTACAGCAATGGTAAATACAATGATTGTAAATACAACCTGTAGTAGCACAGCTCCTATTATTTTTAAACCAGGTTTATAGTGATAACAAAGAACAAATTTTTACCCAGCCTGCACGCAGTGAGCAAAGGACAAGTTAACTCCCTTTTCCCAGTACTGTCCTTAATGATGGGACACAATTTTCTGTCAGCTTTCTATAGGAAGGAGAGATTCCTCCACCCTTCCTTGTCTTACAAGAAAATAAGCTTCAAGTAGAATAGGGAATAGTTGCTTTACCTTCTTACTCATAACATATTTACAGTGAAGAAGGGAGCAGGACTATCCACTCTGAAACCAACTGCTGGTTTTCTGCCATAAAGTGATGGGGATCTTACCCAGTCTTCTAAAGATTGCATCAAAGTGCTACACAACAGCTTAGTATAAATTTAGGATAATTAAGAGGATATAGTCTTAATCATTTTAATCATTTTAATATATAAGGCACCAGATACCAATAACAGTAATATTTTGATGCCTAATTATGGGATTTGACTGACAGAGGGTAACAGATTTTTAAAGAGACAAGGAGGAGGTAAGTGTAAAACTTCCACCTGAAACCAATAAAGTATAAGATGCTTTTAAAAAACTATTCTGAATCTTGTTACTTTTACTTCTGATTTGTTGCAGATGCCAAAATATGGGTTACACGGAGGGCCTTGTGGGAGTCAGATCCCCATTACTGCATTATTCTTGGTTCTACTCTTTGTTATCCCAAAGGTTCATTAAGACTGTGCTGATGATTTGCCAGCAGTTCAAAGCTCACATCAATTTTTTATGTATCTTGACATATTTTGTCTAAAAATAATGCAGATAATACTGAGAATTTATCTTCTCTGTGAGATTAATTAAAAGGTAACTTCTGGATAATACCTATTAATAATTCTATATTTCCTGATAGGCTCATTAAATGATAACTTGTTTGTTATCTCAACTAATAGCTTGATAATAATTGCAGCCTAAGCTAATGAGCTTCATGATACTATTACTAAATTTTGTTGAATTATTAATAAGGAGCATTTTCAATGCAGTGATTCAAGCTAAACTGTATTCATATTCATACTGTTCCTTTTGGCTACAATAAGCCCTTCATTTCTGTTTGGATAATCCTTTCATTTTGGCATTGACCTACGTGCAGTAAATACTGCTTCATTAGCTTTTGATCTCTTCATTCACCTTAGCATTGTATAGCTCTGTCTTTTTGGTGTGTCTTTTGAAGATAATCTACAGATTATTTTTAACTGTTTTACCTTTCAATAGATAATTTTCAATATTAATTGCAATCCAGCCTTAGTAGTTTATGTGGTTATATCTGGTATAAGTACAGTGAATGTAACAGTTTTACTTAATGTCTCAGGTGTCATTTCATAGCCCTTAATAGCAATGGACAATGGCATAACAATTATTAACAAAATTACATTGTTTAAAAAACATGTGTTTATATTTTGTCCAACGAAAAGTAAAGGAGGAATACCTTAAACAGCAACTGTTTCATAAAGTCCCTAACTACCTTCTCTTTTGACTGCATTTAGACAGGTTGTGTGCATCTGAAAAAAACTCCATTCACACATGTTCAGTGGAAACCTTGATAAAAATATGACAATGAATATTTCCAAATACTTATTTCATCCTGAGGACACTTTATCTTAGTATTGCAAGCCTGCTTAAGGTAAAGTGCTCTTTGAAATATCTGGCTTTTTTGTCACAGAAGTACTGAACGTGTCCCAGTCCTTCCATCTTCCCATTGTTGACAGGCAGCCCATGCAGTAAAGCACAGAGCATTGAAGGAGGGGTAGACTGTGAGAAAGACAAGGGGTGAAGAATGGAGCATAGTAAAGAATGGGAGAAGAAGTTGGAGCACAAGTAAGGAAGACCAAACTGGAGAGCAGGTGCTAGTTGAGAGCAATGTGGTAGGAGTGGGTTTTGCATATGGGAATCCTGAGATGGTTAACGATCATGGAACAGTGTGAGGGGAGAAGGGAAGTGGCAGTTATCTTCAAGAGGCTGTGCCTGAGAACTGGGAAGTAGAAAGAGTTGTGAGACAAGGATTTTGGAAAATTTGAAAAAAAATATAGAGTATGAACAGAGGAAGCCCTTATGTAGGGAGAAATTTTCCTCAAGAAGACTAGTACGGACAGCCTGCAGAAGAGGGGAGGTAAAAGGAGATGAGTAAGGAGAGAAACATGTAGGTCTGGCATAGGGAAACACTGCTACACAAGTACCTGAGAGAAAAGGCTGGGAATAGCTAGGGAAGTAAACAGGGACTGAGCTGAGGAATACTGTGAGGAATAAAAGCTGAATCAACCTAGGATGCTAGGAAGATTTAAATGTAGAAGCAAGGAGAGGAAGAGAGGGGTTAGCAGAGCAACAGGCTGAAAAAGACAGGGGAAAAGAAGCATTGCTCACAATAGTCTGCTACGATGCAGAAGCCCACAGTTTCTCCAGGATGACTCCAGCTGAGAAGCATAATGCCCAGATGTATTTCATATCCCCTCTGGTGGAGATTAGTCAGCTTACTTCTGTTGCTAGTGAATGTTACTTCTCTTGTCAGAAATCTCTGTTGCAGATCTGGATGTGGTATATGGTATAATCCCACATTGTAATTATGTGGATTTTTAAAATAAACCTAGAGAATTATACACATACACACATAAACAGCTATGCAGTATTGACATTGTAAAGCCAAGACTTTAAGAGAAAATTCTGGAAGAATGAGATTGCCTTTGCAAATAGTTGCATGCTTATGGACCATTTTTCTGCATAGGAACTTTGCCTTTTTCACTCCACAAGATGAAAGGACTCACTGAATCAACATACTATTCAAGCTTCAGATTTATTAATTTCCATATTGACATTTCTCTGGCATTCTTCAGTATGCTATCTGAGTGCTCCAGGAACATGGGTTAATTTATTTCCACAACCTCCTTCTGATTCTAATATTTGAGTAGTTGAAAGTACATGAATGTTTCTTTTTCTTTATATTCTTGTATATAATTTGCAAGTGTCTTAGAAGAAGCTTTAAAGAGCATGTACCTCTCAGCAAAAACACACTCCTGTAAAGAAGCAAAATTGCTATTTGATTCTCTCTTTTTATGAACAGTGGAAACAAAATAGATGTACATTGCAGGCTTACTCAGTGTATTCATCTGTGTGACACCATGTCATATCATACCATGTTTTACATTCCTTACATATTTGAGAACATGCTCCTATGAAGTTCAAACACTTAAGAATTTAAATTATCAATTCATTTGTCACTTTGTTTGTTAAAGGTTGATTCTTGTGGAAAGGACTACATTAAATTTAAATGCTACCTCAGGAATAGGAATGCTACTGATTTGAGAAACTGGAGGTCGACAGAGTGCCCAAGATTTATGTTCAGCAATTAAGGTAACAAAAACAAAAAAACCATCTTCCAAACAAAGTGAGTGTGAACACTCTTAAAAGTTTTTCAGGAACAGAGTGAAATAAAGGGGCAGCAGAAAAATTCAGTCAGAGGTATTTTTTTGGTAGAACTACTAAGGGAATCACACTGAGATTCCTTGGTTGTATCTATACCTGCAGTGCTTTCCAGGTATTTGAATTTGGTCATCCAAACCAAAAGGGCCTCTGAAAACCAAGCAACAGGTTCTCTGCTTGGAAACTACAGTTTTCATCAGCAAGGGTTATGAGGAAGTCGCTTATATACACTTGATTCTCCACCACAACTCATGTATCATATAGAGGGAAAGCAAGTGCTAGTCCTCTGATTCCCTAGCCTGGGGTCAAACCCCAGAATTAGAAATGAATTGCAATGTCCAGTGTAAATAATTGTGAACAAAGCAACAAACAGGAATCATTGACCTTGCCCACAGTACCTCAGAGAATCAGAAAATTCTTAACTATTTCCAGAGTAAGAATGTTCTTGAGAATATCCAGCCATGAAAAAAATGTTCATGAAATACAGAGAATAGAGGAGATGATGATGATGAGATAACCTCCAGGCCAACCCACTGAAATTATAGTCATGTGAGAAACAGTGTGAATCAGCTGGATTCTTTAATTTTTCCTTTCTTTTTTAAACCTTTCCATAGTCCAGTATTATGTTCTTTACCATTTAGAGTGACTGGTAGCTGAGAAATGCAGACTAACTGTGTATGCAATACTGCAAGGTGGTTTTGCAAAAAGAAGAGAACATTTGTAGCCTAATAATGTTCCCCAGCACTAATTCATCTAAGAACAGATCACTACCAATAACAGCAGCAGCAATGAAAAGGCTTGTGGCTAAAACATCTAAATTGCATAATATGTGAAAGTCGTATTGTTTTTATAACAATTTAATCTCAAGCATTATCTGTGTACCTGATAAACACCCCCACCCCTGAGAATAGCTTAATCCCCTATATGCAGGTTCCACAAGCAGAACACATTTTCCTGATAGATTTTACCAAAAAAACCCCCCATATTTTAGTGTCATGAAAGTTCAATTAAACAATAGAGTGCAATTATCTGTTTACTGGCAGACAGGGACTCTACATTAGTTCAAATCTGCTTTGCTGAGCTGTGTTCAACTTCCTCAAGCATTTGACTCTTTCATTATGAGATTTCATGAGAGACCCCTGGCTCCAGCAACACGGCACAGAAAATGGGACAACACCTGCTGCTTTCCATATTTTGGATGCTGCTGCTTAAAATCTATCCCTGGTCTCCACAGAAACTGATAACAAATACTTCGAAGGTTAATTCAACCTTGTGTATTTATGGTTTATAGTATAAGCATCTTATCTAGGCTGGTGTCTCCCCTGTCCCTTTTTACCAGAGGAAATTGAAAATTAACTGTAGTGCCTGTGCTTGCACCTCCCTTCAGTCAGAATGCCTAAAAATCACAAATGATGATATTTCAGACTACATTACCATATGTAATATAGTCTTTATATCCTGGTGTAAATTCACACATGGATGGCACATAAGGTCACCATGCGCCTACCTGCACAGCAGAGCTGGCATGTCACACACTGATGGCACAAGGTACATCTGATTTAATTGTCATTTAAAGCTGAAACTCCTAATGGAGCCAGAAAAGGCCTTGATCCTGGGAGATGTTTCAAGGGAGCTGTGCCTCCTCCTCAACGCAGACAGATCTCATTTCTGAAAGGTCATGCACAATTACCCTGGAATCCTTGACTCTGAAACTCCAGATAGCTCTGAATCTTACATAGGCTCTCCTCCTGCCTCTGACAACTTTCAGGACTTGATTTCAGTGAAACTAGTGATTTGTCTTTCAGAAGTTCTGGCTAAAAGGAGAGCTGGGACTGAACATGGAAAAAATGACAATATTCATTCTTACAAATCAAGCAGCAGAACATGAACTGCTAGGAAAAAAAATACTAAGAATGCCTCACTCTGCAGGCCATCTAAACATTTGCAGACTTTATTCAGACTTTGCTTTTATTCAGTCCATGGTTTGGGCTGTAATTAGGACAAAACCTCCCTCTTTGTGACATTGGAGCATGTAGAGACTTGCATGGGAATTTGTATTGTGATTCCACTGTATAATACAGTAATTGTATCATGCTGGTGTTGTGATTTCAGCATAATGCTGTATAACTCTTCTAAATAAAAATCCAGTGTAATGTCCAATATTGACAAATAAGTAAATCTGGTATTAAAAATTAAACCCTCCTGCCACCTGTAGGCCAGGATATCAGCCGAGTCTCCTTGGTACTATAGGGTCAACAAGCTCCCACTTCCCCACAAGTCACTGACCTCCTTAACCCTGTAGCATCAAGGAGATCTGGCGCCAGGAGGATCCGCACAGACAGGGACGAGTGACTGCTGTCCTCTGGGTAGTGCACTGAAAAGGCTCTTTGCTGAACCATGGATGGGCCTGATCATTCATCCAGCTTGGCAAAAAGGCAGCAGATTAAGAAGTGGGATGTCTGGGACATTGTCTTGGGCATGTGAATCGTTCTGGTTCTCATGCAAATGACGACACGAGTGAACCTCAGGAGCAAAACAATGGGGTTGAACCCACAGGGGTGGGCTTACTGGTATTCCCTATAGGCATGTATTCTTACTCTCTTTGTGCACGGGCAAGAGGTCTGGTCATATACAATGAATGTGTTAAGCTCACTGTGTGCAACACCAGTGATCACTAGTGCTGGTCTGAACAATGGTGGGGAATATCACCAGGCAACACACCCTCTCCTTGGAAGAAGGCTCAGAGGAAACGGACACAAGTGATTATGAAGCTCATGTTGTGAGGTATTTACAGTGATAATCAGATTACATCTATGTCAACAATAGAAGGAGAGTGTAGCATTATACTGCGATAATGCTAAACTACTGTACTGCCTACTGCAGTCACAGAGAAGCTAATAGTTTGTCTTTCCCCTGTTACTGAATGACAGCTACACTGTAAGAATGCCAGGCACAGTGAGTCATGAAAAGAGCATCAGTCAGCATAATTTTTAGGCCCTACCTCTTTTCTGTAGAAATTATTTTTCTTTAATAAGCAGAAGCAGGACTGGGGAAATTTGTGTTTTCTTTAGGGTCAGTAGATTATATTTTTTTGTTAAGGCTTTACAGTTTCACCTTCCATTTCCCTTGTTGTGTTGCTAGTTTCAGTTTCCTCATTATGACTGAATCACTGAGTCCATTACCAATTTCTTGGTATTGCAGAGATACCAGCATTTGTTGCTTTTGATGACAAAAAAAGTATTTTGCCTTTAATATCCTTAAAATCCTCTGTAATCAGATCACTGGGTCATTTGGCCGTATTAATGGAAACAGAAACGTATGAGTTAGTTTGAGAAAGCACAACAAGCAAAGCAGAAAAGCACACAGTAAGTTACCACCACCTCTAGCAAACACTTCAGGCTATATATATTATCTTCCCACTCTTTTTGCTTTGCTTTGACACAGATCGTGACCATCAAATGGTATGTAAGGCATATGCTGTTGTTTTTAAGCATAAGCATATGGATGCTTATGTAATCTTATTTAGTACTAGTTTATAAGGATGCTATTAATGCTTGGGGTTTTGGCCAAATTTCCCTGAGCCCCTGCTGTCCTGTTTTTAGTGTAAGGCAGAGAGGCGTGTAAGAAAAGAAACATGAATATATCCCTATTCACCCTTCTTAATTGCTGAAAGCTACTGAAATATTACTGTATTATACTAATAAAAAAGGTTTGGGTTATAGGAATTAATTAGGTATTTGACAAATTACTTAACAGTGAACTGAGATTAGCTAGTGTGCTTGTTTAACTAACTGGGACAGCAAGTAAATGCTATCCACTTGAGAGGTGGGTAGGCCAAGATCTTTAAAAATGCCTGAACTGTCCCCCAGTTGAGGTGATGTTGTAGCATCCCTAAAAAGGAACATGTTCTCTATCAAACAAACACAGAATTCTTTTGACAATTCATTGTTCGTTATTTCTCTTCCACTGTTTGAGTGTGGGGAAAAAAATCATGAGTGTATAAACCAATTTCATAATTGCTTAAGCTTTCTGCTGATACTTTTTTCCCCATAATCTGCAAAAGAAGTGATTTATTGCCAAAAAAAAAAGCACTGAGCATGTTCAGACTGTATTTTTTTAGGAAAAAAAATTGCATAACACCAGATCTACTGATTTAATCACTTTCACTGTGGATCTTATGATCTGAAGCGACCTGACTTTTACACAAAAAACTTTCCTATGCACAAGTAAGATTTAAGTCAAGAAAGGTATAGAACATACTCTACACAAGTAGCCTAAAACTGAAGTGTTAGTTTCTTGCATTTGAATAAACTAAGAATTTTGGTAGTTCTTAAGATAAATGGAAGTATTTTATTTCTTTGTTTTCTGTTCTTCTGTAAAAGTGACTAGCAATTATGTCATTGAGTATAACTGAAGTGACCAGTGCTTAAAGATCTGGTGCACTCAGTTTTTTAGGAACACTAGTAATAGCTTTTGAGGGAAGCACAGACTGATGACTTGGCACTTGGCAGATAAAAGGCAAAAGTGTTCAGTTGTGGCCCTAAATTTTTGTTCAACCAGTAAACAGGGGCACAGCATGGAGTTTGCTGATTAAAAGCAAAACTAAGAAAACTGAAGCTGGGTTTGGCAATGTTCCAACTTCTAACTACCTCATCGCATGTGCTTCTGTTTTGTTTTACTTTCAGCTCCTGAAATCTGTTGACTTCAGGCATCACAGTACAGAGTTTTAGCATTTCATTGTGTTTCAGCTTTAGGGTTTTTGTTTGTTGTTTTGGGTTTTTTTTTTTTGTTGTTGTTTCCCTAGGAGGGATTTATTTCATCTGCTTGAGTTTCTAGAGAGACTTCATACCTCTGAAGAAAATTTGAGATGTTTGTATCTTAGCAGTTCTTTTCTTCACTCTCATTCCTTTACCATCTAAAAGAACCTTTATCTGTAAGCCTTTGCTAATGCAAGTTCTCTCAGTATGAAAGATCAGTCACTGAAATTATGCATGTGTGATGAGTGATTAGTGATGACACTGGTAAAGATTTTCAGGAGGTGGCTACAAGTATATTGCATATCTTCACATTTCCTTGCCTTTTTTTTTGTATCACATATACTCTTGTATGTCCCTTCTTCATGTGTTGTCTGAATGTACTTCAAGCAGCATTACTCTGTACTTCAAAAGGCAACACAAACTTAGCCATCAGTTTCTGACCATTAACTTCAGCTACCTCAAGAAATGCCTCTTTAAATGTGATTACTACTTTAAAAGCAGTATAGATTTGCTCTAACAGGTAACTTGCCTTCAGCATAATGTGATTTTCAGTAGTTACACTAGTGCAAGATCCTGAAGAAAAATTTGGAGGTAGGAATTTCCCAGCTATGAGACATTTCTCAAGTTGCCACAGTCTTTATGTTTTCCCTAAATTAGAAAACTGCAAAGTTTCAAGCTTGCTAGGCCTGAAAAGTCTGTTTCTAGAACAAGGATCTCATTGACTTCTGACGGAAAGCTGGCATCTGTGTTTGACAACAGCAGTTGACTTCAGGTGAAAAAATGTTGAAAAATCCCCAGCTGAAGTTCTCAGTGTTAGACTGAGTGGCGAGGTATGATGGGATGGATTCATCATTGCAATCATGAAGAAGTGAGAAAATGCTGTTGGAATATCTGTGGTCAGCATGGAAACTGAAGATGGCAAAGCTAAGCCTGTAATCAATAGCTAGAATGAGCAAAGATGTTTATCCTTGTGTCTTTCCATTTATGGATTCTGTTGCATTAGCTGACTACAGGAATTAAGCAGAGGTTAAGATGAACACAGACTAACAGAAAGTCAGAAAAATATAATCTTTCTCTGAAGTTTAGGCATTGAATATGACTGAATAGTAGTTTTTGTCAGTCAAAAAAAATTATTGATTAATCTCTGAGCCAAGTGTAGTAAAATATTTTTTGAGGCAACAAGATCTCTTCATTTGACACTGACCTACCTATCAACTCCCTGCCTATGTTATGTAGAAGAAAATCGTTAATGATCTCTTTTCTACCCTTAAGGAAAGAAGTTAGTTCTCAAAGGGCAGAACTGGCCTTTTAACTTCTGAGACAAATTTGGCTCCAGATTCCGAAGAATCAAGGTGGGCTAAATCCTATTTAAAAGAAACTTTCTTGCAGTTTACATGGGAAGCTGCAAGCACAGAGAGGTTATATTGGCAGTAGGTGGCAGACTGCTCCCAGTAATCAGTAGGAAGTTGTGACTCAAGCCCCACGGGGCTGTAATTAAAGGTTACATAGAGAGAAGTAAAGGTGGGGAGAATCCTAGGTTTCAAACAGACTAACTGCTTTTATCAAGTATGATAGGGATACTCCAGTCAGCACTTGCCAGGAGAAGGGATGTTTCTTCTACGCACCCTGCATTATCAGGTCCTAAAGTAACTGCAGCTTACCCTGCCCTGCAGCAGTTGGGTGACCTTGATCTTGCTTTGGAGGGTTTGCCACTGTTGATGATAAGCTAGTGCTCTCATGGCTTTGCCAGCTCTGCAGACAAATATACCTGTAGTTGGGTCACTATTGGGAAATTTCTCTTAACTCCAGATACCTCAAAGAGTTTTTTTGATCAAAACAGAGGTTAACACACGGATTGTTATGTCTGAAGATAAACCAGGGCCTCCACTGCGCTCTGCATACATGTGACATAAATGATGTGTCTAATATATTCTCCAAACAGCAGGCCATCCCATTAAAACAGTTTCTGTATGATACCAAAAAAGCTGAGATCCAATCTTTTGACAAAGTTCTTTTTTTCATGCTAGCCCTTCCCTAACTGATGCTAACCTGGAACAGATCTACTTTTCTCTGTTTAGCAGATTTTTTTTTTTTCCAAACTTAAATTCACCTTGAGAGGTTTCTGCAATGCCCTGCTGCTGATAATTAATGCACATAGGGAAATACCTTGTGTGTTTTGTCTCATATGTTTCATTGCAAGGGAAGCTTGTGGTGCTTCTGCAAACTGTGTCTCCCATCACAACTGTTTTTCATGCTATTATTTTTCTGGCTGCCATAGCCTCTACCTAGTACAGCCTGAGATGTTTCATTACCCATCTAGGGCTAGGCTCTTGTGTCAAAAATAGAGGACTGTTCTAAGACTGCTGAAAACCATGCAACCCAATGGTTGGTAAACACTTGGGGGAGCTGCCCATTCACTACATTGGATAGGGATTTATGGAACTATTGGCTTTGATTTATGGAACAATATGCTTAGTATCCACTAGATTATCTAGAACTAGTTTTGTCAGAAGGCAAGATTTAAAAGGAATAGAATCTATCAACATAGAATTTCATAATGGGAAGAGCATCGTAAGACTACACAAGAACTAAACATGATGGAAGTTGTATTTTTATGCTATTTTAAAAATTATACTTCCTCAGCTGCTTCTATATTTAAGATGGCTTCTGAGACTGATCCTTTGGTTCTGCTACAAGTGACTGTGACATCGCATGGATATAGAGAGTTATAGTTCTTTTATTTTTGCTTTCCTTCTCAGGCTATTTCACATTTCTACTGCATGCTTACATTAGACTAAAATGATGGCACGAGTCTTCAATGTGTTTTCTCATGCTTGTATCTTCCTTAAAATATGATGGACTAACTTTAAAAATGATACATCATGAACTATATGGATCTCTGAGTTCCTTTCTATTTGCAATGTTAGCTTGCTGTCAGTTCTGCATCAACTGCTTATAAATGAAAGATTGATTTGAGAATGGGATGACCAGCTGTGCACAGTTCCCCTCCTTCACCCCTCATACTCAGACTTAGGGGGAATCCTAAGTGATCTTGTCACAGTATCATTTACTAGGACACATTGCAAACATAAGCACATGGCAGAAAACAAAAATGTCTCTTGAGTCAAACAGTAAGTATAGCTTCAGGACCTTCTCAAACATTTCTGACAGAAGAGATTGTTTTCACAAGTGCTAGATTTCATTATTAGAAACCTCTCAAAATCATACCATGATTTTATGGTATGACCATCGTCATTCTATGATGATTCCTGTAATAGTATTTCCACTTGTCTTAGGATTTGCTTTGAACAGGTAAGAGTTTAACATCCTTCTATCCTAGCAACGTGGTTCTTTTAAATTCACACAGAGTCATAGGATGTTAGGGGTTGGAAGGGACCTCAAGATCATCTAGTCCACCTTTATCATTGTTATTTCAGGATATTTGGTCTCTTTCTTGAACAGTCAAGACCTGTCACCATCAAGAACCTTTATGTTTTCTCTTACAACAAACATATTTAGAACTTCATTTAAAATAACATGCAAAACTAGAAAGATACTTCATTATTAAATTACACACTCAAGAAGAATCAGACTGCATTTGTACTCTCTGAATTGGCAGTTACTTCACTGAAATAAATAAGAAAGTTTGTTTAGAGTGCTTAGTCTACTTTGATAATGCCAGCCATGGTTATGAAAGTCTAGAATTTTCTTCAGACGTACTGGTCTAGAGCATCAGGTAAATAATTATAAAGTAATTGTACTCTTTCCTGCACTTCTGCAGAAAATAGGATTCTTCTGTATGCCAGACCAAGAAAGACAGCAGCAACTAAGCTAACATAAAGAAAAGCTTTTTCACTGTGAAGGTGACAGAGCACTGGCACAGACTGCCCAGAGAGGTTGTGGAGTATCCTTCTCTGGAGACATTCAAGACTCACATGGACATGTTCCTGGGTGACCTACTCTAGGTGATCCTACTGTGATGGGGAGTTTGGACTAGATGATCTTTCAAGGTCCCTTCCAACCCCTAACATTCTGTGATTCTGTGATTCTGTAATGACTTTTTTTACAATATTTTTATTACTGAATGTGTGGTCATAAAGGGAGAGATATAAATCAACAGAGACTACATACACTAAGGTTGAGTGTGGTGGTTAGAATGAAGGAAAGTATTAAAACCCCATGTGGTTCACATCTGTGACCAAATAGTTTTAGTGGTTAAAACATGTAAGAGTAAGCAACAGCAGCTTGTATTTCTCACTAGAGTTTAATATATTTATTGCCCTTCACCTCTTACCAGTATTTCAGAGGTGGGGGTAAATAACCATGCAAGTAAGGACAACTTCAATCACTTCAAACAGTGAAGTGAAGTGAAAATTAGGGTTTTATTTGTCAGAAGGAGATTTTTGTGTACTCACTTGAAGAGTCTTAACTTCCAAACTAAGGTTGTTTTTGATCCACATCTTCCTGGATTGATAAAACTCTTCCACCAGGATATTCAAAAGGATATGCAAGATTCTCATGAAGGGCTGATTAAATAAGTAGCAAATGTCCTTGTATGTTTCTATTGTAAATTTAACTCTTCTGCCCCAGAGAAGGTGGTCTGTACTGTAAAAGTACTTCTGTATTAATTTCACAACTGAAAAAACTGTCATACAACAAACTAATTTACTACTTCAATGCATGTGTTTCAAACGTTCTGAACAAGAAGTAGGCTTCAGATCTGTTTCAGCTCTTGTGGCTTCCTAAAAAGCATCCAGGAGAAGCTCTGAGAATGCCTTAGAATGCAATGAATGGAGGAGCTCCACTTCCAAGAAGTAGTGAAAATGTCCTCAGTCAGTTCAGTATTTCTGGGTATTACAGAATTTTGCTACTCTTCCTGTAACTCTTGATCCAAATGCTGCCAAAACTAATATTTTAGAGAAGGGAGGGCATGTGCTTGCCTATTTGGGCCTTAAGTTAGTTTTTTCCATGTATCATTTCAATTCTCATCCTCCTAAAGAAAAGGCTTTTTGATCACCCTACATCTTAAAGCCTTTCTTTCCATATGAGCTTGCAGAATTGCTGTATCCTTTGAAGTCAGGGACTCCCTATAGGACAAGGCCAAGAGCTTTAGCTGCCATAACCAGACCACAGAGAAATTCTCTTTTCTTTTTTTTGACATGGACATGACTGCAGCTAAATATAAAGAAAGAAGTATGGAGTGAGGACCATTTTCTTTTGCCATTATCTATTTTGAATTGATAAATGGTGTCTTTCTTCTCTCTACAGAGTTTTGAAAAATTCACTGGAACCTCATTTTGCAGGATGGGTTAATCTGACAATATACTCTTGGTCTCAGGAGAGGAAATTGTGTCAGTATTCTACTTTAAAAGAAATTACAGAGATTAGCACAACTGAACTTTGGATGTATCCTTGTAACTGTCTTTCCAGCTGTACCTGATCTTTTAGATGTGGTCTTGCAGGTCTTGCTGGTGCTAAAATCCCTCTGTAAATGAAGTTGCTTAGTCATGGAAGAGGCCACTTAACGTAATATTTCAAAAGATTTGCTATTATTTCAGTAGCAACTTCTCTTTACTTATTTGAGTGTTGATACTTGGCAACTTCTGATGAAGAAGCATTATTCTCTAAATCAATAAAGTTAGGCCTTCATAGGGAAATGTTCACTTTTCATCTCCATCTTTCTTTATAAGAAATGGTTCGAGGAGCACAGCAGTTTCAGTTGTTTCATGCCAAGAATACAATCCTATGCAATATTGCTGACATTTCCTCAATATGGATTCATGAGGCACCAAGGTTGTATGCCTAAGTGTAAGCCAGCCTCTACATTTATTTTCACTCTCAAATTCCATCAATGTAAATGTTTATTCTTCTTTTAACAGTAGAATTTTTAACAGTTTTTGTTTGTGGAGAAAAAATTTAGAAACAACCTTTGGCTTTTGGGTTTAATCCAAGCTCAAGATTTTTTGTACTGAACAATTTTTTATCTTTGTTAAAATCCAGTGTAGTTGTTACTCTGTTTTCTGTATCTTACCAGACCTACAAAATGTATTTAAGTAAGAAGAAATATCATTTGGATCAAATGTCCCTACATTACAGGTACAAATGAACACGAGTGCTTCAGACTGAGCCAGTGTTACTCTGGAAGTCAGATAGCTCTGCTGAGCTGACCCAGTGTGTTCAGCACTCAGGACTGTGAATGTTCCAGAAGGAAAAAATTCAGTAAAAGGACGTTGTTGCTGGTTGAGCTGGAAAGTGCTGTGTATGCACTGCTGTCTACCATATGCACCAGGAAACCCTGCTGCAGAGCTGGTAGTTGCAACCATAGTAATTATTGTAAAGGCAGTGATGTCACTGCTAGAGGGCAGATGGAAGAGCTTCATGTCAGCATTATTCATGTCAAGGCATCAGGGCTTTAAAGATCTCTTTTTACAGAAGGAGCAAACCTGAACATTCACTTCTGTCTGGACACTTGGCATACTGAAAGCTCCATTGCTTTTCACTCAAATACAGTTGCAAATGTTGACTTGTTTCTGTGTTGTACTTTATTGCAGTGCTACAAGTTGCTTGGAGACAAGATATTTTCTAATCACAATCAGCCTGCAGATTATGCTAAGCAAGTTGTAAATACGGTGGAAAAATTAAAAAGGCCACAAGCTTGTCTGACACAGCTTTTTACTCCACTGGAGAAATTAGACTTGATTTAATCACAGCAAGACAAAGTGTCTTTACCCTAAGAGAGATTCAAGGACTACATTACTAATGTGTTACGTCTTTATTTTACCTTCATTAATTCTGAAGTTACGTAACCTGAAGCTATCCATTACATTCTGTGTAACCTGTGTTCACTGGATCCCTTCTAGAAATGCACAGAAATTTTCAAGTATCACACTCTGTTAACAAAAAGATATCCCTGCAATAAAATTACTTCACATCAGCTCCTGCCACATCTAGAATTGCTTCATCTCCTGAAATTCTCTGTAACAGCTTAGACTTGAGTAGCATAAACAACAAAAGATATCCCAGACACTTCACATTTTACTTTCTGTCTGGATATATATATATATATATATTTAAGAATCAATCTTGGAAAAAACACACCTCATTCTAGTTCTTGTGGAGAACAACCACAGAAAGACTGACTTTCTACCATCTCAAAAACAGTTCTTACTGCATGTTATCAGTCAATGAGACATCTTCACTTGAAAGCATCTGACTGCCTCTAATAAAAGACATGATCTATTCTTAAGTGAGTACCAGCAGCACTGTGGCCATTGTGATACAGAGCTCAGCACATCAGGCAATCACTGTGTGTATACACACACACACCCACATATATATATTCAGGACCTAGGATCAGCTTTGCATTTTGTGGTAAGCTTTCCCCTGTCAGTACACTGCTAATAGTAACCAAGTCAGCTCAGGCTTTTTCCCAAGAGTTCCTGTAACACTTTTTACTGCAGTGTAGACATTCCTTTAAGTTTTTGCACCAAGGAGTGGACAGACTAGTCACAATCTGAAGCTTGTACAACCAAAACATCTAACTTAAGGATATACTTTCATCTTTTTGACAGCTTTGCTACAAATTGCTATACAATAAAATATCATTACCATGTAAGGATCAAAGTCATCACTTGATTATGCTATTTCCTAAAATAGATAGAATGGAAATGTCAGGAATACTAGTGAAAGTTTTTTACCTGAGTGAGGAATACTGGTTCAAAGGGCAGAAACCTCAGTACCTGAAGATATTACACAAATAGGCAGTGGTTTGTAGAGTGCTTTATTCCCACAAACCTTCACTATTCTGTTTGACCTGTGGTATTTAACACCAATACATCTAACCACATCACATGTTAAATGTGAAATAGCTGTAATAGCGAGGGCTGGTCTCTAGATGAGTGGTAGGGAACCCAAGGCCCTGGGCTCCAAGTTGCATCCCACAGTTGTGAGTCAAAGTCAGTCCAGAAGCAGTGCATTCACACTGATATGATGCTACATCTGAGCTAAGCAGTTCCCTCTCTCAACTTTCTCTAGACTTCTGCATGAGCACGTAATTGTTTATTGCATCTGTTGGGCTGAACCTGCTGTTGGTGCCTGTCTGTATACTTGTCTTGATTTTTAAAAAGGCTTCTGCATAGTAATGTATTTCACAGTATCCTCTACAGGACTATGGAATAAAAAAAAAAACCCCAAACTGGATTCAGCCCTTGAAACATATGATGATAAGCAGTATTTTATACAGCAATATTAGTGCTTATAATACACTAATATGCATTATATGATACTAGAGAGCAATGTGTATGATACTAGAGAGCAATTACGGAAACACATTCCCTGCCCTTCAGGGCTAACAATCTAAATGAAATATATTGCACAGAGAAGATCAACATACAAAAAGCAGAATCATTATTTTCTTCCTTTCAGTGCAAGTCTTACTAACATAAGGGATTTTGAACAGAGCAAAGAGTTAAAGGAATTATTGTAAATGAAAATGAAAGGTGATGAACAGAGTGGCAGATTGAGAAATTGTTGTAAGAGAGAAGTAAGATTATAAAGGGACCTGCAGCAGGACACAGAACAGATGCATTGTAAAAAAGATGCAGGGCAAAGGTTCATTCATTACTGGGAGCTCAGATAAGCAGTATAGAGCAGCAGAAAGTAGATTTTAATGTATTTACTTTTCCATATTACTGAAGTTATGGACACTGAACAAGATCCTGTTTGGCCAAGCTTCTTGCTTGATGCCTGTGTACGCCACAGAGCTCCACAGAGTTTCTAGTAGTTCAGTAAGAACGATAGTAATGTAACTCATTTGAAAGGCAGGCTGCAGACTTCTGATAGCTGAAGGCCAAGGTCAGAAGTTTGCATGAATACATGCAGAAACCATATGCCCAAGTGCTAGTATGGAACCTTTTTCACGCAGTAATTGTAGCTTTTGCTCACCTAACACATTTTTCTGTGCATCAAAAAAATAGGCATGTATAAGAAGTAAGGAAAATATTGCAGACTATGGTTTTCAAGAAAGACTCATTGAGCAGGGTAAGAGAGAAACAGGGGGCTAAATGGTAATAGGAACTATATGTAAAAAAAGCATGGGTAAAAGTATCCCTTCACCCTGCTGTTTGACTTAAGTGTTCTTAATAAAAATTTAAAAGATGATAATTGGAGTCATTCAGTCTTATTACAAAAGTACATTCTTAAAAATAACATATTTCTACAGTATTTCTCACTGTAGTTATTTAGTCTTTTAGGAGCTAGGCTGTAGATTCCTCAGCTCTTCAAGTTTGAGTATGCATCAGAGATTAATTTGGCCAGAGCAAGCTGGTGGATACAGGCAACTTAAAGGATTGCTTGCCGCTCTCTCTTTCATTTCTTTACCTTCCCCTTAAATGTCTTGGTAATTGTTTCTGCGCCTACAGCGTCCATAATGATAAAGGAGGTAGAGCAGTACAAGGTCAAAAATGAACAAAAGGCCAACAGCAACATCAAATCCAATAAAAATATCTGTGAAGGAAAAACAATAAAGGAAAATTGAGTTAATGAAAGAAATAAATGTATATAATTCTGGAAGAGAAATGACAGTCTAATTACAAATATCTACAATGGAAATACAGTTCCATTTTGTTTGTGTTTCTGGCAAGATCATACGGCCTGCATTTACTGACATGTGCAATGAAAGTATAAAAATGTATACTTCAGTCCTGGAAATATGTAGATAGTTTCCTATGCCTGGGTAAATCTTACTCTGTTTTCACAGGGCAAGAGGGACTATGTGTAGTTTACAAGGAATTTCACCAGGGATCAGTAAAACACTGAATATATTCAGAAAGGGGGAATACTAATGGTAAGTAGCAAGTGTTGCCTTGCTCTTCACTTCCCTCCTGGAAATAAGATTCAGGCAGGAAGAGATTATCAGCTGTCAGCTGTTGGTAATCTGAGGCAAATAGCTGCTATATCTGCATGGATCAGCTGCACTCTGTGGGTACAATGGAGGTTAAGGTATCCTCAATACATAGTACGCATGCCAAAAATACAGAGGCAGCACTCTTCCTCTGCAGATGCATCAATCTCACTGTGTATGAGCAAGCCATTCTTGCTTTGCATCCACAGAAGGTCTGATCATCCAACGTACTCAGCACTCCTTGCATAGCAACCACACTCATATTTCTGTCAGACATTTTCAACACGTGGAGTTCTAGTTTTGGCCATGGCCTGTAGATAGCTCCGTATGTGAGTATGCTAATAATAGCACTGTCTTCACACTGGTGGGCAAGACTACTCTTAACATTTTCAGAGAAATTTAATTTCTGACAGCTTACCCTGTCCATAGTAAAGCTGCTCCACACTTGCTAAAGAGAGATCTATCTATTCTGTGAAAGGTACAGAGTTTGGAGCCATCGATACAATTTCTGGCTCCATGTTCTATGTAGAAAATACAGAGCTGTTACAATACCTCTCATTTTGTCTTTCTTCCCACATTCTTTTGACCAGTTTTCTGTAATCACAGGAGAAACTAGTTCAGCAAACTTCTCAAGTGGACAAGAAGAGGTACATCCTGGCAGCGTGAGTAGGTAAGGATCCTTTGAAGAGTCATTCCGATAATGCATTTCAATACTGTATCTCCTGAATAACATTGAAAAGATTTTTAAAAAAAAAGTTCTGAAATAAAGTTTCCTATTTAGAGTTAGAATATTGAAAGCAGGCTCTGACATCCTAGTCTAGAACCTGTTCTTAAAGAATGGGGCCTTTGTGAAAGACATCTGCAAAGTCCACTTTGCCAAAGCTGGTTATGTTACTGCCAGCTCAAAAGGCCTTTCTGAAGGCTCCTTGAATGGCAACCACATCAGGCTCTTATAAGCCAATCAGTTTATGTGAGATGTCTCAGAAATGTTGTTGCTATCATTTGAAGAAAGTGGAAAATCTATTTTACCGTTTACTTCCTGATGGTAAGGCCTGTTTTCATCTTCTTCCTTTCTATCAAAGCACACATATACACGTGCATCCAGCAAACATAATTTTTCCTGGTTTTAATATAAATTTGTGCCTGTGGACTGCTCAGTGAAGTATTAGCTTAAAAGCTAATATTCTCAGAATATTTGAGAGGAAAATTGTTTTGGGAAAGGGGGAATCAAATTCCAAACATTCATTGTGCTTGCATAGATAAGAAGATACTTGCCCACTGCTTTCTTGGTAGAGTTCAAAAAACTGGCAAGCAGCATATGGTGGAAGTTTTCCATTGAAAATATTGAGAGCAATCTGGAGGGCCCCAATAGTGGTGTCATGCTATTAGAGGAAAAAAAAATAAATAAAGCCATCCTTAAAAGTCATTTAAGTCACCTACCACTTATCCAGAATAATGAGACAAGAGTAGACTGGGAGTAGAAACCAAGATAAAACAAAACCTGTGTAAATTTGACCATAAAAATATTTTTAGCTTATTCACCATTGTAACTGATTACTACAGACAGCAGGGAACATTTCCAAAGAGTTACTGCATTATGTGTCTTACATCATTTGGCAGTATTTTGAAGTCAGAGATAACTGAGGTAAAGCAAGGTGTGGTCTGAGAAATAAACATAGTTTTTCAATGCATTTTGCTACTCCTTTAGGAACGTTTTTTGATTCCAAGGTCAAATTAAGGCAGTATAAGATAGTGCTGTGACATTTCAAGTGAAGATAAAAGTAGTATACCAGACAAGTAGCTGTATACAGAGACTGTTCTTGCCTCCAGAACTTCTTACATTGTGGTTCCTTCAGTTTGGACTTACACAATAAAATCTCAGTTTAGATTCTGTTTTGGTGAAATCAGTTACCCACCCACCTGCAATCTCTTCCTCATCCCTCCTCTTGCAGGGTATTCCAGGAGGAGGAGCTGAAGGAGGGAGGTCCCAACACCTTGATGCCTAAGTTTTGCAAATGTCTTTATACACATATCTAACATCTATGTTTAAATTATTATTCAGGATTTGGAACTTTTTAGACTAATCAGTTAAATAAATAAAAATATACTTGGTTCCAAGGCAGTAAAGCAGCAGTGAAATTTTTGGATGCAAAAATAATATGGTAGGGCTAGAAAACACACAGAAAAGGCAGCAGTAAAGATTTAAGATTTTGAGAAATTTCTATGTGAGGAAAGATTAAATAGGGTAGGACTCCATCTTGGACAAGATAGAAGAGGTGTGACAGAAAATAGTAAATAGTGACCCACAAAAAATGAATAAAGAACGACTAATCCCCCTTTCTCACAATAGAAATGCCAGAAACAAGCTAAATCAGCTTTGAAGTTTGGTGTTTTTTTTTAAAAAGGAGGTACTTTTTTTCTTTTAACACACAAGTAGTTGCCACAGGATGTTGCAGAGCCCTAAAGTATAAATGCATTAAAAAAAGTGGTTAGATAAATGGATGGAAGAATGTCTGTCAAGCACTATTAAACACACACACACAGATTCTATCTCAGGAAGTCCCTAAGCCACAGATTGCTGGAAGGTTGTATTAGGAGAGGCATCGCACTGTGCTGGCATTATTCTCACATTCTTCACTGCCGTTGGCCATTGTTAGAGACAGGATAATGAATGAGCTAAGTGGATCTTGGTCTGACCCAAATGGCCCTCTATAACCAGAAAAGGAAAGAAAAAAAAAAAAAAAGGAAAAAAAGAATCCACAGCTGTATCACCCCTTTCTAAGCAGAGGAAGGGTTTGGAGGCACAGCTGAAGTTCTGCTACATGCCAGCACCTCTGGGTTAGGAACACTTAAGGAAAGATGCAACTTATAAAAACTGCACCATTAAGTTGCAGAAAAAAAAGGGTGTTAAAATACATAGATTTCTTTACAAGTACAGTTTGAAACGGAGTTGTGATCCATTCTCCTGCTGTGTTCTTTTACTGACTGGTGTTCAGCTTATTGGCTGAATTGGACTCCATTATATTATTCTTTTGTTTAACTTACAGGGAAACTCATTATTCTCTTTAAGGGTATTTTACTAGTAAAATCATAGCAAGATTTATAAAAGATCAAAATACTCACTGCAGAGTAGACCTCCATTTTTCTTTGTTTTGAAGAATTGGCAGCTTGTTTAATACTATTTAAAATAACATTCACAAGGACACCTTAAAAAAACAGGAACAAGGAAGATTAAAATGAAGGTTGCACTGAAACAAACAAAAAAAGATTTTGAGTGTTAAATAGAAGACTCAGGCCTCATACTCTCCAGTTTATAACTGGAGAGAAGATATTACAGGGGTAAATATCTCATTCATCATCCAGGTCAAGTGAAGTGGCAGGATTTACAGAAATTATCAAGAGCTATCGTGATAATTGGGGCTAATGACAGAGTTTTGTTATGCTGAGATCTCCTCCCCTTCATTTTTTAATCTGTTTGGAGTGTTGCAATAATGACAGCTGTGCTTGCTAGCTTCTTCCTCTCTAGATGCTGAAGAGCTATTTTTAACTGTTTACTTCCAACAAGTCACGTAGTATCAATGCTTCATTTTACTAAAGCTCTTTTGTACTCCTTTTTGCAGCCCAGAGATATTGTGGAGCCAATGGGATAAGGGCAGCTGAAATTCCCTGTACCACAATTTGTATCATTATATGGAGAGGGCATAAATGGTATGCCCCTGAACACCAGAAGACATCCTGACCACATGATATGGCCAGCTACCAGCTGCAGGGCTTTAGTGCAGGTTTGAGCATGCTAATACCTAGGTATAGACTGCAGGGTTTGTGCATTAAAAAGTGTAGCCCCAAATGGTCCAGTCTGCAGACATTCATAGAATCATAGAATGGTCTGGGTTGGAAGGGGCCCCAAGGATCGTAGAGTTCCAACCCCCTGCCACAGGCAGGGCCACCAACCTCCAGGCCTGGATCTACACAAGGTTGCCCAGGGCCCCATCCAACCTGGCCTCGAACACCTCCAGGGATGGGGCATCCACCACCTCTCTGGGCAGCCTGTTCCAGCAGCTCACCACTCTCTCTATAAAAAGAGTGCAAGACCTTACACTTTGCTGTGTTGAACCTCATTAGGTTCACCTGGGCCCACCTTTCCAACCTGTCAAGATCCCTCTGGATGGCTTCCTTTCCTTCTATTGTGTCAACTACAGCAGTCAGCTTGGTGTCATCCGCAAACTTGCTGCTGAGGGTGCACTCAATTCCATTATCAATGTCATTGATAAAGATGTTAAAGAGCACTGGTCCCAAGACAGACCCCTGGGGGACACAGCTTGTCACCAGACTCCACCTGGACACAGACCCATTGACCACCACCCTTGGTCTGTGTCCTTTTAACCAGTTTCTTATCCACTGGATGGTCCACCCATCAAATCCACATCTCTCCAATTTAGAGATAAGGATGTGGTGGGGGACTGTGTCCAAGGCCTTGCACAAGTCCAGGTAGATGACATCATTTGTCTTCCCTTTATCCACTGATGCTGTCACTCCATCATAGAAAGTCACCAGATTGGTGAGGCACGACCTTCCCTTGGTAAAGCTGTGCTGGCTGTCCCAGATCACACACTCATCCCTCATGTACTCTAACATGTCATCCAGGAGGATCTGTTCCATGATCCTCCCAGGCACAGAGGTGAGGCTCACCGGCCTGTAGTTCCCTGGGTCTTCCTGGCTCCCTTTCTTATAAATGGGAGTGACGTGACTCTTTTTCCAGTCACTGGAGACCTTGTCCGACGGCCATGACTCTTCAAATATGATGAAGAGCGGCTCGGCAACCACATCAGCCAGCTCCTTCATCCTTACATGTTTGAGTTTCTTGCTTATGGACACATGAGGATCACATGATACATCCTTGGGGGTTGTGTCCTGAAGTACTTTCATATTGTGCATAGCCTGTATGTCTCAATTTTGGAGCTAAGCACTAGTCATAGTTCTTGCAGTGTAGACATAACCTGAATCTCTCATTTTCTATTCTGATAAGACTTTTGGAGCAACTCTATGTCAGTTTTTCAGAGGTCTACTGATGTGTTGCCAAGGTTTTGGCACAATACATAACCAGTATTTCAAAGTGAAAAACAAAGATCAGGAAACAATTAGAATAAAAGTTGGTGAAACAGAATTTAAATTTAATCTAACCTAATGTCAGACAAGTTATGGTGATGCTCATGAAGGTTTGATTTTTTTCCCCTTGGATTTCTAGAATCTTTCTTCAAATCCTAATACCTTAAAAACTATGGGATAACTAAAGACCTTCATGTTTACACCTTGTTTCTATATCTTGTCAATGAAAATGCTAGTATTCAGCACATATTTTCATGCCTAATATACCAGTTAGAAATCAAGATTCTGCGTCAATATTTTTGCATGAATAAGGTGACAGGATGTGGCATGTTATCATAAGCATTGTGTCCTCCTTTCTGAGAGCTATGCATTTTGATTTACCTCCTTGTAGTCGTGCTTTCTCTTCTGTTTTATAAAGCCCAAAGAGAGATAATAAGGACAATTCTGCCAGTTTTTCCATCTTGCCGATTACATCTTTGGTGGCCCATACAGGGAGAGTATAATTGTGAATATCCTAGTAATAAAGGAAAACAAAATAATGTGTTTTTTTCTTCTGCTGCTTTCCATCACCCCATTGCCCAGCATTACACTACTACATTTGGACTCTCTCAGGCATTACTGCAGTTCTTTGCCCAGTGCAGTTTATCTCACCAGTGGGCCCTCAAATACCCTCTGTGGGAACGGGGATCAACTTGATGAGGATGAATGGGAAAAGGGGAAACACCTATGTGAAGGAGATCTTTTGTAGATATAGTAACTTCTTGCTATAGTGTTTTGATTTGCTAGAGTGAAAGATTGCAGGCATGTGTCTTATCCTCTTCCCTACAGGTTCTTCAGGGTGTATTCTAGCTTCAATGTTTCCTGTCTTCCATAGAGTTGCCCAGATGCCAGTTTCATTGCTGGCTATATCCAGACAAGTGTCCCTCTCCAGTCAAGTAAGAGAGAAGTGTTTTATTAGTGTCTAAGTGCCTCCGTGTGAGGATGATACGTCCAACAGCTTTCATGTGCAGCTGGTAATGGCTAGGGCCAAATGGAATCATCCCATGCTTGGCATGGGTCTGATTTTATTTGCTGGGAGCCATCATCATCTCTGAATTTTATAACTAATAGATCACAATCTTTCCTTTTTTTTCCAATATCTAAGAATTTTGATTGATCGGTTAAAGCAAATAATTTCATTTTCCTGATAAAAATCATAAATATACCCTAGGCAACATATTCAATTCTATAGCAGCATGTTGGGAAAGAAAATGAGGGAATAAGGGGAAAGGATTTAACATCAAAGGGAAACAACAGTTTCCCAAGATGTAAATCATATTTTTAAGTTATCTTTTCCCAGTGCACTAAATTAGAACTTTGATTCAAATAAAATAATAATAATAATTAAAATCCAGGAGAGAAGACAACTTGTTTCTATGAAAGTACATTGCCATTGTTTAATTGAAACCCAACTTAGGAGTTATTATTTTCCCCAACCCCTGTTGCCCTATTACCTCACAGTGCAGTGTATCGTATGTATTCCAGAGCTGGAAATTGTCGAGTATTTTAAGATGATTTAGTTCAAGTCCTGTGTTAACTGCCATTGTTTGCAAAAAATCCTAGGGAAAAAAAAGTGAAGAGTATACCACAAGTACTTGATACATATGGAACATGTATGCAAACTGATTAATTAGCACTCAGCCTGGCAACACGATAGTGGCTGATTTTACACCCCTGTAGTGTAAGATTTTGGTTGCAGATTTCATTTTATAACCATTTTAAGATACTAGTCCCTATTTCAGACACTGCTTTTTCTCAGCCTTGCTAGGGTTAAGTGTTTCTCTCTGCTGCACTCTTCTCTCCTGGCTGCTCCAGGAAGCTACCTCGGTCACCTCAAGATATAAGGAAGAGGAAGGCACTAAGGGAAAAGGAACTTGAGAAAAAAGGCAAGGAGAAAATTAAAGACAGCGAAGGCAAATATTCAGGATGAGGCAAAAAGAAATAGGGAAGGAAACTAGGTTTTCCTTCTGCCATTGAAGGAGAGCTGAGTATCTAAGTAATGGTTCTACAACAATTCACATAGGGATTCTTGCTACATGCTACCACTGGACAATAAAGGGGCTCCTTAATATCCCTTATTCCTATCTTAGCTGTTGCATACTGGTAGCTGAAAGAGAGGATAGCTGTGAAGCCATAATTCACTTCCCTGACAGGTGAGTGAGGCTGACAAAAGTAGCTGAGCTAGCAGAAAGCTAGAAATAAACCAACGAAGGAAAATACTGAGTTTAGATCAAGCACTAAGCTTGAAGTGACTTTGAGAGGCTGTGTACAGGGGCACACAGGGTATGAGGAACACAAGACCCCTGCTTTATTTGTGTAGCAGGGCTATTACAAACATCATGACAGGCAACCAGCAGAGCAGCAATAATCACTAACTAGAGCAATTATTGCCCACAGGAACATGGTTGCTTGAGGCAGGCATACAATCAATGTACCAACATCCTGCTGCAGCACTGGAATGGGAAATTAGAAGATTTGTGTCAGGGGCGAAATTGAAACATGTCTTCTGATGGATCCAAAATGCATCTCAGAGCAATTTACATAAGGCAGAGCCTTCTCTTGGTTGGCCTTGTTTTAGTTCTCTCTTGCAGTGTCAACTTCAGAATGTCACATCAAGAAGGTATAAACCTTTCCAAGTTTCATATTTATCAGATCTTTTACAATTGGTTATGTGCTACTCTGTAAAAGTGGAAATTGCTGCATCCAGAAATTTCTTCCTGCCTCAGATCATTGAACTTTAATTATACACAGCTTTAAATAGTCTCAGAATATTATTTTTAAATTCACTTTTTAAAAGATTAATATAGAAAAGTCTGAGAAATGCATAAGCATATCAAGCATGCTTTTTGATCATTTTGGCCTTAATTCCTGATCTTAGGAGCATCCTCAGAATTTATTCTTTTTAGCACTTAGTTATTTTTACTTTTTAGCAAAAGAAAACAATGCCGTTCCATACCTTTTACATCTTAATTACTTTCCTTCTTAGATTTTGTTTTCTTTTTATTTTGCCTTACCATGTATGGTTGTATTCTATTTTGAAATTCACTAGAAGTTTGTGTTTCATTCTGAAGTTCATCAAAACGGGGACAATCAGGCAGAGGAAAATGCAGGACCTGAAACAGAGAAGTAAACCTCAGAATAGATTTAGAATTAGTCAACACACCTCTAGTTTTTCTTTTGATGAAACTGCTGATGTAATATTTGTTAGATAGATTGATGGCCATGCTACAGCTACTCCATAATGGTTTTGTTTGGGTAACTTGTTCATGAATTCAGTAAACATAAGCAAGACTGTGGTAACTTGAGTTTTCACTGGCTACTTGTGACTATGCTAGCTTCATTTCCCTCAGTTTAACTGATTATGGCAAAAAAAAAGCAATTATGCATGTCTGTCAGGGGATCACTTTGGGATCCATGAAAAGAAGTTTTAGAAAGCTACTGTTTCCCTCTTAATTCCTGAATCCCTCCAGATGCAGCTTGACTCCACTTGGCACTGGAATCTGAATTGCTTCTTCATCTACACATCCCGCTCTCATCTCTTCAGAGGTAAGCAACACATTATGGTAAACATTTTAAGTACCACTTAATGGAAAGAACTCAAAACAAGAGCAAGAAAGAAATTGCTCCTGAAATATCAAACAGCCATGACCCTAATGGCTCTGTTCTTGTTTAGGGGTATGGTTAATTTTTAATTACTCCAAGCGTATGCATTACAAGGTCACCTGATAGTATATGTTTGAGCTGAACCATGAGTAATTACAGATGTGTTCATAAAACTGTGTTCTGGCAAATAGAGTTTATACCTGATCAGCACAAAGTGTCAGTAAAAAGTTATGATGAGCAAAATAAGCTTGTGCTGGCTCAGCACTTTGTCACATCGCTAGAGCATTTTTGACCCAGCACTAATATTATCTTCTAACCATAAATACTGTGTTAATATACAGTGGAGAAATCCCTGTGTAGATGTTCCTAGGAAGATTTCATTGAATATCTATGGATTATATAAATGCAAGGAGGTCTATGTTGTCTTGGGGTGAACATTAGCAGATTGCACTTCCATTGCTTTTTGTATCTCTTTGATTTATCAAGGTGAAGCTTGCAGCAGCCACCAACTGACACTAGCACACTTTCACTTGGACAGATTTCCAAGGGTGCATTTTTTCTTTAACAGCAGCACACTGGAAGGGGAAGGCTCAAAACTGCAATATGAAGCTAGGGAATGTTGTTTAATTACACAATAACAAATGTTTCTTTTGCTGTATGGCTTAATTATCCCCCTCTGGGTGTTATTAATTAAGCCACTCCCTTTGGCCTCATTAAGCAGTACTCAGCACTGTTGCCTGTCAGGTCTTGATAGATCTCAGTGGCTGAAAAATAAACTGTGATTATTTTTTCATACGGGATTGTACTTGGCATTGATTTCCCACTTTTTATTGCTTAGGGCTTGAAAATACCCTCAAACATCTGCTTGGTTAAACAAGGGAACAATGGGTTTTTTCCAGGTGGATTGCATAACAGAAATTTTGAGTAGCTGCAGTGTTGAATTTCAGTGAATCATCAACACCTACTCCTCAATCAGCTGCAGAAGTGATGAGGTACTAGAGCTTTCTACAAATGAGCTTGCCTTCTCCAAACAGGTCATTACACTGCATTGTGATTCCCCTAAGAGCTTTGGGGTTTTATTTGGCCAATGGTCTGACCACTTTGATGCTTTTTCATGTCTTCTGGTGAAAGAGCTTCCCCTATTGTTCCACCTTTAAATAGCAGTGACATTCTTTGTTTTAGGGAGAGAGTCAAGTTTCAAGCTGAATCACATAATGCGAAATCCAGTTTTTGGAAACCCTCTCTCTCTGTTCATGCTTTCAAGCATGGCCTCCAAGAATGGAGGAATGCCATTGGGAGACAGGTGTGGCCACCCCTTAATGACAGGGTCCATTCTCTGATGTTGGTGACTGGATAGGCACTTATTTAATAGAGTTTTTGTATACATTCCCTTCAAGCCAACTTCTGTCCACAAAGGCAGAAGAAAATTAGCCTTTCTGTCACTGCACTCTATAACTTTTTGTCCTTGTTCAACACACTGATCCTTTTCACAGGAACCAGTGAAATTAAAATCTAAACGTGACTCAGGCAGGAGAGCTGCATATGTTCTA
The DNA here is from genome assembly GCA_027925045.1 of Hypotaenidia okinawae. NCBI lineage: Eukaryota > Metazoa > Chordata > Aves > Gruiformes > Rallidae > Hypotaenidia > Hypotaenidia okinawae. The sequence continues at coordinate 47,309,309 of BSDF01000002.1, read as the reverse complement.
AAAGACATAGCATTCAGGTAGATCTGCTTTTATTATGAACTGCAAAGCAACTGCTAGGGTTTCATTAGACATTTGTATAGCACAGAGCATAAAAGAGCCCTTGTCTGTAATTAGGGTACCTAAGTACTGCCAGAATAGGAAAGTTATAATTGAGAGGTCATTAGAGTGACTGATGAGAATTCCATTCCTTGAATAAACTATGGAACAAACTTGCTATGGAAGGGAGGTCTGTCTGCGTGATTGGTGCTTGGAAAAGCACTTGTTCACTCTAAAGGTTTAGGGCAGCTTCCTTACAATACTGTCCAAAAGTGTCCTTGCCAGGAGAAATGTTAGAGCTGTACCTTGAAGAAAATGGTATTGTGGATGACAGTTCAGGTATTCTATTAAACTTGACCTATAACACACTTATCAGCTAGTAGCTGCAGCTGATGCTTTCTATTGGGTTGAACTCAAAGAGAATAGAAAATATTTTTAAGATTTTTCCCCTCATTTTTCTCTCTTTTCGTTCAGGGAAAGTTTAAGGTGTTACAGGAAGTGTCCAGCCAGTACTCACCTGGTCTGTTGATTTTTGAAAAATATGAACTGGGATGGGTTGCCAAAGAATCTCAGGGTTCCAAATTTGGCTGCTGGTTGGTGGAAAGAGGCCTGACAGGTACGACTGGGCACTCATAATGGTGCGATCATAATCTGTGCTTTGGATATAAAACTGAAGGTAGAATGGCAAAGAGTTAAAAAGAAAATGGAAACAATAAAAACATTGTGGGCATTTTATCCAGCTCATCAATCCTGGCATCTTGTTTTTGTTTTTTTGCATGAAGTGAAAACATTGAAACCATAACTCAGTTTCCTAGGGCCATACTTCATTTGCATAAATGGAATTGCCAAAGCATCTTTCAGTTTGGAATTTAACCTTCAGACTAAACTAAGAAGAATAAGAAAGCATGATTTAAAAGAAGGAAGCTCTCAATCTTCTGAGATTTAGAGGAACATTGATATAAGCCATCTGCTGTACCTCAGGAGTGAAGGCACTTAAAATTATAAACCTCTCTTGGAAGCATGACAAAACTATAGTCTTTTATGCCTTCCCATCAATGCATCCCCCATGTTCTGACCAAAATGGTAGTGGTATCTTCCCTACAATTGATCTATGCCATATGACAAGGACATCCAAACAACTGTTAGACCTCTCATACAGGATGAAGTATGTGAGTATGGCCCAACATATGGCAGGATATACATTCAACTTTCAGCAGAATAGAATGATATTGTCTCACTATGTATAAATTCCCAATTCATTCAGTGGTGTGGAGTTGTTCAGTATTGGAAAACTGGGCATTTAAATACCCAAACTGAATGCAGAAGCTGAAAGTTAGTCCTCAGTCTATGATTTTACCTTGACATAAAAGCATGACTTTTAAAAATGTTCTTCTATTACCTTAATTTTTCCGTTAATGAAATTAATATGATGTTGTGCTTTTGTCTAGCACAAGTCCATAGTTCCACTATGTCAGACAAATGTCCTCCAGAAAGTTCTGCTATATACCTCTTGCCTGTTGTAGGTGCTGTTCAAGAAGTTGGAATATCTTTCCCTCATGTACTGTCCAAGTTTGAATAGCTGCTGCATTCCAGTCTGTGAGGCAAGCATACAGATGATCATTAGATTATGGTGATTGGAGAATCTTAATGTAGAAATGCCTTTTCTATTTTCTTGTCTTCAGCAATCAGTTTTGAAGTAGTCATTAACCATTTGTATTATGTACTATATATGTTTTAGGTAATCTAGAATTTTTAATAGAAAAAATTATATGTTCTGAAGTGCTAGGACTCTGACATCTGCTACAGGAAAGGCAATGTGCTGTAGCTCTTTATATGCTCCTGGAGTTATTAAACATCAGCATTATAAAGCATATGTCAATTAGTATTTGTTGTTGTAATTGCTCTGCTATTTGATTAACCTGATAAGTTTGTGGCTTGCATTTCATGCCTTAAGTGACATTCTTCCATCTTTGCCTTGGTGCACCTGCCTTAGATTGCACACTGTCTTTTATTCATTTTCAAAGCTGTGATCTGAACTTAGTAGATTTTAGCTGTCAGAGAAGTACATTCTTACTACTGTTGCTCTCAAAAAAATCTGTGCCAAAGCATTCATTTTTTTCTTCTTACAACATAAGCTATATATACAGGGATAGTCATGTGCCATCTGTGTATCTGAATTTTACAGATCTTTCAATCCTCACTTCAATCAATAATTGTCTCTGATTCATGCTTCTGCATCATGATGAAGTATTATTAGGAAATGCATTGGCCTCTCTTTGCTCCCAAATTTTGTATGTCAAATACAGCTAAAGAGCTAAGGCTTGATGTTGAAATGCCAGAGCATGAAGTCCATTTCATGCATCTTAATGAAACTCAGGGCTGAAAGTAGCCTTATTGGCACGTATTTTGTCCCCAGAGAAAGCCTTCTCCTCCAAGTGTCCTCTTGTTTTGTGAGTGGGTGGTTGCCAGTCAAATGATGAGATGTGGACTCACCACTTGACCTGGTGGGCAAGTATTATTTTACTCTGTCACAGGGCTCAGTGATTAGTGGTCATTAGAACTTTATCAATGTTAAAGAGTATAGACAATGTTTAAACTGGCCTTTTATCCAAATCCAGACACGCTATCATGAAGCTGCTGATTTTTGGAAGGTAGGTATAAAGCTATGATGAACAAGATTTCAATTTAATAGTAGTTTGATGAATAATGTTACAAAAATGTTTATGAATTCCCAGGTATTGCTAATACCAACTAGCAGTGTTCATGTTTCTGAGACACACACAAAACAATCTGCCCACTTCCTATTTTAGTAGCTTATATAAGTGCTTCTAAGAAAGTTAACATACCTTGGTAAGTTGTCCAAATCCCTGGGGCCATTCACTTTCTTTGTGTAGATCAGTTGGAAAGTTTACAATCGGTGTTCGGTCACCATGTCGGAAAACCTGACAATTTTACCAAGAAAAACACGGACTTAGTTACTGTTAACATTCCTTTCTTACCTTGCTAGAACTCAAGAACACATTATGCTTTCCATTTTTCAAATGGAAATATTGGAGAGTCTGCAGAAACTTAGTCAAGTATGGTTGGATCCATTCATTACATACAAGAAGAAGTATAGTTACGTAGGGGTTTAGGGGGCATGATCCTGATGATTCTTCCTCCTAGAACATAAAATTAATCAGGCAGTGTTAATGCTAAGATTACATCCATAGCTAGGCACCTAGACAAGAAATCTGACTGAATTTTCAACACTCAGCACCTATGAATATTAAACTAGTTACTGATGTCCTTATAAGAGTTTTTGATTACTTTAGCATAGGCACGTGAAACTTTTGGTAGCAGCATTTTTCATCTTTAAAAATAATTCCATGTCCACATGGAATGTTTGGTTTCTCAATCATCCTAAAATATAAAGTTGAAAAAGTATAAATATTTACACTGTTAGCTTACTTAATATATATTAATACTTTTACATACTTGTATGAAAATATTTTTGAAAGTTTGTAGGATTTTTCTGTTAATTTCAATGAGAACAAAGAGTTTGTTTACTTTCCTAACCTGGACACTCCAGCATGGTGCATGTTAGTGTGATCTGTTCAATCATATGATTTTTACATCAGAAACTTTAAATCAACCCTTTTTTTTGTACTTTTATTCCAGCAAACAGAAAAAACGCCAACAGTAGATTAAATAGTTCTGGAAAACCCCGAATTACCCTCCTAAGGATGTCATGTGTGGAGCTAGAAAAATGAAGTCCACAAAAGTTTCACATAAAAGGAAATACTGGGATACAATTTCATGGGGTACCAGACAATCTTATAGGACACTGATCCAACCTATTGCCAAAGGTACCTTTGCTTGTATCAATGTTCACATAACCAACCTCATTTCTGACTTTGCAGAATAAAATGACAATGTGGAAGCACGGTATATTTGTTCACAAAATGACACTTACTCTATAATACCTCGCTGGTATATAGCTTGATTATAATTATTACTCTCCATTGCCTCATTAGGCCACATCATTCTTGCCCAAACATCAGAGAGGTTTATACACACTAGTTAGTTTACCACGCCCACTGGGAGGTGTTTTATGTTTATATTTTTCAAAGTAAACACAGGCAGTGTGGCTTAATGTTTTAATTACAACACACCCCCGTTTGATCGGCCTTCTGTGCTAATGTGCACAAACCTGTGCTAGAGCAGGCACTTCAGAAATAGAAAACACTATCCTTTAAAGGCAAATATAATCAGATTTCTCTCTCTGCTCATTTTCTACAACAGACAGGGAGGTTTGCTAGAGCAGATGTTACCATTAGAACCATGTAGGAGAATGATTATTTTTTTGCTTTGCTAGTTGAGTATCACTGAAGATGTGGCCGACCTGAAATGCATATTTTTCAGCAAATCAAGGATGGTTTCAGCATCATCAACATGGTTTAGTAAGTAATATAGGTGGTAAGGGGACGGTTGGGCTAGATGATCTTGGAGGTCTTTTCCAACCTTAAACATTCTATGTTCATCAACATGAAATTGTATTTTTGGTTTTCTTTTCTATGCAGTTTTTAATTCTGTACATGTCTTTTCTTAATAATCTGGAATCTCAGTTAGTTTTGCATACTAAGTTCTTAGTGGGCCTCTAGTGAACAGGAGAATAGGTAAAGAGCTACATTGTCTGTGGATTGATTCAGTTGCACACAAGAAGTATGAGTGTGGAGGACTTTTGTGTCACTGTTTATATCCTTGGTCTTTTTGATGTGCTGATGTACACAGGTGTCAGGTGGGATTCGTTAGCTTTTCTGGACAAGCTGATGCCTCTGTAAAGAATGAAGTTTAAATTCCCAATTACAATGTAGCTGCATATTTTCTTGTTAAATTATCCAGGTTCACAACAAAGCATTTTTATGAGTAACTGACAGTTGCTCAAACTGACTGACATGGTTAAATGACTAATTTTTTTAGGCAATATGTAGCAATGGGTCAACACCTGGTCAATAAATATGTTCTTTTTATTAGTGAAAGATTACTGAATATATGTTAGGTACTAAATACTGGTTTATGATGCTTTATATGTAATGTGCAACATAACCCTCAGTGTGTATTTCATTGTCAGAATAGTCAGAATAGCCAATCCAAAACTTTCAATAAGCCATAACAGAGTAGCATTTTACCTGAGATCAAGATCAAGAGATATTCAAATATATGTGGGACCAGAGGTTGTAAAGAAAAAATATTTTCTTTATTTACAGCCTTAAGAAATGTAAGCAGTGTGAGGGTGTTCTCTTCTAAAAAGCTGCACAGCTTCTTCAAGTTCACACAAAATAGAAAAAAGGTTAAGTTCCTTGTCTTTATTCCTGCATGTTAATTGCACAGTAACATATAAAGGCAATATTCACATTAATTTGGAACTAGCGTGGAAGAAACAGGTACTTCCAAGAGCAAACACCTGTTTTTAGGAATTGAAGGGCTAAGCTTGTCAGCCAATTGATTATTGCTTGTGCTCAAACCTTGCTTGCTACTTCTGAAAATCACATTGCTTTAATCAGAGTTGGAAATGAAACAAGGACCTTATGAACAATCACTTAACCTAAAAGTTCAGTCATAGTCAGCTACATTCTAGGAGATCTTTTTGAAAATTATCATTATTATTTAAAACTTCAAGAGCATGTCTGAAAATTTGTCTTTTTCATTAGAACACCTGATACTGTTAAGGAAAGAACATCTATCCCTACAAAACTTGCCTTACTCATCAACTCATCATTTGGATTTTGATAAAAAGGAATTGATCCTTCAAATTAATTTAAAAATACATGTGCTGCAGCATTTATTACTGCTGGCCTATGGATTGCCTTCCTAACCCTTCAGAAGACATAGAACATGGCAGGATTGAGAGAAAGGAACAAGGAGGCATTGTAAAAGGTGAAGATACACTAGAAATGAAGAAGGGAGGGAGGTGAGAAGGACGCACACAAAAAGAGCATATATAGCCTGTTTGGTATATTTCTTTTCAGCACTTCTATCCAAAGTTCTTCCCTTCAGTCAGTTCTTAAAAGCCATAGATGGACTGTTACCAATACCCTCTCCATCAACTCCAATAAAGCTTGAACCTGATTTTGTATCTGGGTTCTCCCATTCCCTCTTTGGAAGCTTGAGAGCATGACTACCTCAGATCAAAATGGCCACAGGACTTTAGCCAACATTTGCTTTCATCATGGTCAGGTGAAAAATCATATTGGAGAAAAACTGGTGTGGAGGAGAGGATGAACTAAGAATATGGGTTGTACGTATAGCATCTTCATTCAGAAGTGTCATGAATTACAGGGAATTATTTGCCTCTGAGTAATAGTGAGCCTTTTACAAACATTTTTGTTGACAGACTCAACTTGAAACAAAAAGATTTCTTATTTTGAAGCAAGCAATAGGAATGAAGAAACAAGACAGAAATACAACCAGTCATGCTGCCTGTTTGGGAAAACCACAGATGCAGAAATACTGTTTAGACAAGGTTTCAAATGGCTTGGCTTGCTGATATATAATACAGATAACTTGCTCAGTCAACACTTCCTATCCTGAGTTACAAGAACAAAGGCATGATGAAATCACAGCACCTCAGAAACCACACCTCTTTGTATGTGTGACAAGTGAAATGAGTGCCTGTGTGGAGGCAGAAGTTACAAGTAGAGATTCTTTATGTGCAGAGGCAATAAATGAGTATTTCATTTCTTCTCAGGAACCGGATGGATCAACTTATTTACCATTCTCTTACATCTAGTTTAAATTCAGTGCACAAGACTTGTCTTGAAGGCTAATGTTTACATGTGAGAAAGAAAATTAAAATAGCATTTTGACAAATTGGTTTGAATTAGAGCTTTTCAACCTAGAGGACTTGTGGCCAATCCTCAAAATGCGCAGAATCAGCACGAAGAGGGAAACTGTGAGGAGAGAGCAAGACACCTTCCCAGAGCATAGCACAATTCTAGAAGTGAGTAAAAAGGAACATTTGTCTGCTTTTTCTCCCCTGCAGATGTATTTTATATTGTGCAGTTCTGCTAAGAAACTTTTCCAAAGTCATTATGACACATTTTCACAAGGCAGTAATACTGTCAAGTGAAAACATAGCTGGAAAATGGCTATTGAATTTTCTCAGAAAGATGCCTTTTAGGCTTACCTTGACTGTAGCCATACCCTCATTATATCTGATTATATCGATGAAATGTTTTAGGGCCAATTCCCATCCTGTTTATTTATGCTAGCTATTCTATTCCCATGAAAAGTCAGTCAGCGAGTTCAGAAGGCAAAATCCAATTGAACATACAGAAACCATGCCTTGAGAAAAAGAGATGTATGTTGATAGTAAGATTAAACCTGTTGTAACTTTTTAGGCGGTTTGGTCAGTCTGAGGAAAAGTATCAGGGATAAAAGGAAGACAGCTTAAATGACATTTACTTAATATTTTAATATTAATGGTGATAAGCTACCCCAGGAATAAATAAATAAAATATTCTTGGTGTTTCATTGTTTTGTTTGTTGGTTGGTGGTTTTTGTAGGTGGGGAAGGAGTCTGCATAGCTGCGGTAAGCAGGTGATTTTGAGTAGGAAGCCTCTCTCTCTCCACAATGGTGAGCATTTCCTGTAACTCTGCAAAACCATTGCTTATTGGACACAAGAAGAGCTGCAACTCAATAAAAGTCTCCTTCCCTTCAAAGAGTTAATTCTCCAAGGCTTTCTGACTGCCTGATTTCATCTGTGTGTCCAGTTCTTCCTCCTATCATTGAAACAACATTTAAATCTATTGCTGTACACGGAACGTTACTGGAATTAGTGTTGAATCCTTACTGTGTGTAGTGTCTGATAGAGCAATAAGCCTCAGCAGGCATAGGAACTGGTTTTTCCTGTGCACTCTGGACTGCCTTCAAGTGGCACATCTATAATGCAGCCAATATATACAAAATACTTTATCTAGAGATAGATGATATGTTTTGGACAGAGTACTTCTGTCTGTTATCTGTATGTGCACATAATATCTCAAAAAGAGAAAGGTAGAAGAAGATCTTAAAATTCCTATTTATAAATGTGAATTTCAAGCCCCACAACTTTGTATTGAAAATAGTGCTTCAGACTAACTAGTCTTTCTCAGTATACCTGTTATTGAAGAAAGAAATTGAAAAGAAATGGAGTGTGATGCAACCTTCATGAGCTGCATTACTTAATCAAATTAATTTCTCTTTTACCTGAGTTATGGGGGAAATAAACATTGAAGTGGTGTCTAGTTAGTTTGCAATAAGAAATGGTCCAGCAAAAAAAGGACTACCTTTTTCAATCCAACTGTAGTTAATGCAACATCTATCTCAAATCTGTATATAAAAATGCCCTTTTCTATTTCACAGTATGCTGCTGTGCCAATTCACTTATTCTGAAATGGAAAATATTTTTGTTTTGTGGTAACAGCTGTAACATCATAAACTTCAGCTTTCAAGCACCGAGAAGGTAGGCCACAATCAACAGCTTTCAGACTGCAACAGAGTGTCAGCTAAATTAAGCAAAACCAGGTAAACTAGACCTCAGACCTCTTAACTCCTGTGCCTTGTCCGCCATAGAGCTAAGTTGAACGGTTATCTTGAAATAATAACTAGGGGTTGGTAGAAGAAAATTCCTTTTTATCCTCTGGCAGTAAAGTCTTTAAGCTCAGTAAGCAGAACGGCAGCAGTAGTTTTTCTAAGTCTAAAAAGAGACAAAGCAATTGCACACCTTGTTTGATTCGACAACCGTATCAAATTCCCTGTATCCCCCACAACAAAACAGAAAACAGATCTACTTACTACAACCACAAACTTCAGTTCTCTTTCTGCAGTAGTCTGCTGAAGCAGAATGAGGATAATATGAATAGAAAAACACAGGATCCTAGATGGGTTGGGAGGCCATCTCACTCCCATCCTGGCAGAGGATGAAAAAAGGCTTCGTAGCTCCAGCAGCTGCTCAGGCTGAACAGCCCGGACGTTGGGCTGTACTTTCAAAAGGGGTGGAACTGGTGACGGTGAATTTAAAATCCAAGAGGAATGTTGCGTGACTACGCAACAAATTGCATCGCCCTTTGTTTTCAAATTACTGTTTACATTCTATTTAATCAAATCATAATTCAGTTCCTTTTCCTCTCTGATTTTTTTTCTCTTTTGAAGTGTAAGGATGAGTTTAAAAGGCTAAGGACTTGCTAGGCGTTCCAAATGTTTCAACCTACCTGTTCTGTTTCCAGATCTCAGGGCTTGGAATTTTTCCAGACTTGACAGCATGGCCACTAGGATGAACTTGGAACCAAGAGCCAGGCAATAAAGTTTCTCTTTTCTCCTTGCAGCTCAATTAGTCCTCTTCTCAGCTCCTCTCTCCTCTTTTTTTCTTTCCTCTTCTACATTGTCACTGTGAAATCACAACAACTATTTCATACAACACTTCATATAGGTTAAAATTACTGGTTAAAATAAAACAGTTAAATAAACTTTGCAACAAATATGTTCTTTAAGTTCTTCTTTGGGTAGTTATTTGCTCTTCGCTTTGTATGGGTTGCTTGCATTTTCCCTTGGAGTATATCTATACTTTTTTGTAACTGCTGTGTCACATTCTTTTTTGGCCTGGAGCTGACGTTTTTATTGTTACTGATTAAGAACACTGTTTCTGAGACAGCTCACTGGCTTTAAGAAGACTGACCAGCTTACCTCTGCTGACTTCCTCTCCGTGAGATAACGACAAAGTTGATTTCATAAAGATTTTCTGAGTAAATGATTGCAGTTTGCAGACATCTATAGATAGAGTTCTCTAAATGTTAAAATTTAGGATCCTCTATGTATCGTCTGAGTCATTTCATTCCTGTCACGCCCAAATGTGTCTTATGGTCTTCTAATGAGCTATCTGCAACAGTCTTCTCTTCAACAGCTATTTTAACATCTACCATAAATTGTGTCTTTAAGGCCTAAAGCCCACTGAGCTACAAGTGCTCTCTTCTCAGAGTTGTGTGAATGACCATTGTGTATCCATTTCTTCTGATGGATGGGAGTGGAAGGGGGAGTACCACAGCTCCCAGACTTCCCCAGCTCTCCTATGCCCAGTTTTTATCACTTTCTTAAACTTCTTTCTTCCTCCACTATTATGTCCTCACCCTCTTTTTTGGTTTCTCCTAAACAGTAAGAGTGTAATTCATTCTTCATAAATAGATAATATGTTTTCTTTCTGAAAACAAATGTAAGCTGGTCAACTTCCTCTACTATTTAAGAGTTCTGGTCATAAAATAGACTTCCTTTAGCATATTTTAATGTGCCTCAAAAATCAAGAAAGGCTGTCCTACGTTTTAAATCTATATAGATTTTTTAAATAGGTGGTTCCTAAGCTTTTTTGAATCAAGGAATCCTTTTTGGCTCTCAGAATTTTTCCTAAGCCCTTACCATGAAATTCATAACTGCTTAGTTTTTATAAGATTTGCTATTTTGTTTTATTTCTTTGATGAGTGATGGAACCCTTATAGTAACACAAACTCTTTTTTTTTGTGATGCTGGATGGCATCAGTTAGGAACATTTGAAAAATGTTGCAATCACATTTTATAGAAAATCTTTGCTAACATCTCATAAGAAATGAGATTTCAACCCAAGACCGAGCATGTGATAAATAATTTTGCTTTCTGTGGCTTCAGTCTTCTCTTTGGCAGGTTTATGTCACTAGTGAGATTTTGTTATGCACAAAAGAATGGGCACCAGAACATCTTAAATAAACCTCTACCTCTTCATTCATGTGCCGCAGTGGTTAAGATAGGGTACTGTAGGAATCCTGCAGGCTATCTGTAAGTATGCTGGTGGCATGTATTAATTTAGAAATTTCCTTGCTTGTCTTGCTTCCATTTCTACTGTGCATTTGGCAGCTCTGTGCTTATCATATTCTGCAACAAATAAATCCTTACACTTTTGGGGAAAAAAGTAATTCTTAAGTCAATCTAGTTACAGTTGTCCAGGCATCATAATGCAAGTGGAGATAAACAATTTCAATCATCTTTATGCTAATTTGGCTCATTGGTGTGTGCTTCAATCATGAAATGATGCCATTAGTAAAATTAGCTTAAACACAATTGTCCATTTTAAGTGCATGTAGCTATCTTGAAGGCTTGCTGAAGCATACCTAGCTTTGAAATGAACTGGTTGCAAAAGAACCTGTGCTTTAATGTACACAAGGGTTACCTTAGGTAACTGCTGCTGGTGGAGCACAGCCTACACACTGAAAGGGTGGATGTCACAGAATCACAGAATTACAAGGTTGGAAAAGACCTTTAAGATCATCAAGTCCAACCATTCCTGTCCTATGCTGAACCATATCCCTAAGTACCTCATCCACCCTTTTTTTAAACACATCCAGGGATGGAGATCGCAGTCAAGGCAGCCAGATATGAAACTCTTGCCTGCACTTGTGGACCAGACTGCTCACATGGGGCAACAGCTCAGGTTCTGCTACTGACTGAATTTGCAGATCAGCACATAATCTAATTTGGATTTATCTGTGATTATTTATTTCAAGGGGTTTTTAGAGCTGAAAAAAGGAAAAAAAAAAAAAAGAAGAAAAAATTCATTTTAAAGCACTTGTGACAAAAGCATAAATGGGACAAAGGAGTTCGTTTGTGACACAGGAAAAATTAACTTTCTTATGCTGGTGACAGGACATGAACCAGTATCTTGTGCTGCAGGAGAAAATGCCCTGAGCACAAAGTTGCTATTCCAGGACAGGTGGGGAGAAGAATCATTGCTCAACATTATCTATTAATTTCTTAGTTTGTCCCAAATTTGTAATATTCATCTGGTTACAGGGTACTCAGAGAATTTCTTCCTGATCTTATGATTAAGATGTTTTCCTGAGACACAGCAAGCCTAATTTCCACACCAGGAAATACGTAAATGAAGCAAAGAGAAGTGTGGAAAGGGCAGAAATCACTATTCAACTTCACTTTCACCTTGCAAGTCTGCAGTCTGGTGGTGATTTATTGTCTGGAAGATGTAGAGTCAGATTATTTTTTGTACAGGAGGGATCTGAACTTGGTTCTGCCACATCTCAGATGAGTAGCCTAAGCACTAATTAAAAAGAAGTAACACCTACTTATAACACTCATATGAAACAAATCAAAATTAGGTAATGAATCTGATCCATATTTGTGAATTATGCAGAGTTTGTTTAGGGTTTTTTTCCTTTCTTCTTTTGATAGTCATTCAGCTCAGTAAATAACCCAAAGAGAAAAAGAGGTTGTGAAAAGAACAAAAATTATAGTCCAAGCAGTCCAGTGTCACGTTTCCCAGACAGCACAAAATTACTGTTGTTTTTGCTGTTTTTGTTCATTCCCCATCTTGCTGACACTGTTCCAGTGTATGACAGGAAAAAAATAGTGAACATCACAGGCTACATCTCACCTGTGTTACAGCATCTATGACTTCAGGTTATTGTATTAGAGCAAGTCTTTAAAATATGGCTGGGCTTGTGCGTGAAAGGAGGGAGGGAGATACATTTTCATGTGATCCAGCTTTTGCAATATATTACAAAATATTATTTTCCTTTAAATTTTAAATAATTCCAAAGATGAACTGTAAGGTTTTTGCCCATTTCTTTTTGAAGAGGAACTGAAATGAAACTGTTGATGATTTCATGCCTGCAGAAGACTATGGGACAGATTTTTCAGATGGAGTCTACTAGTCCAGTTGTAGAAAAAACATTAGAGAGTTTTATTATTCATTCACTGACACCCCCAATTTATATTCATATAACAAGATCTGAGCTTGATGTTTCTGCCTTAATGAACACTGATGTTTATCTTTCCTCAGAGTAAGAAAGGCATAGAGAAAGTCTTCCTTTCTGTGTTTCTACAGTGATAGTCCTAAGAACAAAAAGCATCACAAAGAATGTGTGTGTTGGATAGGGATGAGAAGAATAAAATAGTTTAGAAATATCTTAACTTGAAAATTAAATTTGAAGTTTAATTTTGCTCAACAGAAATCAGAATGTTCAAGGTACATCCACTGGGGCATGTAGCAGGGAAGAAAACTTGGTCTGATGATGTGAAGGAAAAGTAGGGCCTTCTATCAGTGTTCTGTGAGCAGTGGCCCCCATTTGGATGCGCTTCCATAGCTGAACTGGAGTGCTGAGGCTGGGGTCTGGCTCTGTGATCCCCCATACCACACAAATCTGTGGGACAGAAGAGGGGTCTTCATGCAGTTTTGAAAGTTTTTGAGAGATGGATTTGGGTGCGGAAGAAGGGGAGAAACTGAGAACTGGAGCTAAAAAGCGTGTTTCAGCTCTCTATTGCCTTTTTATATGAGCATTGTCCAATCTAGGAAACCAGAAGAAAAGTTACCCTGGCCTTTGACAGAAGAAGAATGAGGCCACCTTTACAGCTCTTGAACTTCCACTTCTAAATGTCTGGCAAGCGAAACATTAAAAGAACTCAAGCTGGCACAAGTTAAGAAAAAGGAAAAATAGGAACATGTCCAGAATTAGACAGCCAAGGCTACAATCTCATTAGTAGTCTAATGCTGATAAAGGTGGAATTTTAAATTTTCCTTTCTATTTGCTTTCTTTTAGCAATTTCGTTTTTAATTATGTCTTATTAAGGGACTTGTAATGATCAGCTGTGAAGGTATGAGATGGATCACTTAAATAGCTTGCAGCAACTCATGTATGAGGGCTGCCAGACCTAGGAAGGCTTTCTGCGGGTGTCCAAAATGGACATTAATGTAATACAGAAAAAAACCAAACCTTTGCATTAAAAAGCAGCTAGAACTGGTTTTCTGATGCTGTTGGAAAACCTTTTTGCCTGTGTTTGGTGAAAGGAGTTGCATTATTTCACTAGAGGGAGTAATTTTTTTAATCTTTATTTTATATTTATGTGTTTAAGCTTTGCCGTGAAATCTAGCCACAACTCTTCTTGCTGAGCTGTGTTTCCTATGCTGGTTTAGGGAGCACAGGAATTGTTGCTCGAGAAGAGGAAGGGCTTTTACAGAGAGATATATGAAGCATAGATTCTTGCTGGAAGGGAGAAGGATCTTTTGATTCTTTTGTAGCTTATGGAGTAGTATTTACCTGCTTATGCCATAGTTCTGAAGAGAAACATGCATTTCTTAGTGTGCTGGGATAAAGTCAAAGGTAGTATAGCTACTATGAGGCTGTGCTTTGGATTTGTGCCAAGAAGTGTGTTGATAATTCTGGGATGTTTTTGTTACTGCTGAATAGTGCTTATGCACAGCCAAGGCCTTTTCTGCTTCTCATGCCTTCCCTCAGCAAGTAGGCCTGGTGTGCACAAGGAGTTGGGAGAGGACACAGCTGGGACAGCTGACCTCAACTGGCCAAAGGTATATTCCATACCATATGGTGTCATGCTCAGCATATAAAGCTGGGTGAAGAAGAGGGAAGAGGGAGATGTTTGGAGTGAGGGTGTTTGTCTTCCCAAGTAACCATTACACATGATGGAGCCCTGCTTTCCTGGAGATGACCAAATACCTGTCTGCCCATGGGAAGTAGTGGATGAATTTCTTGGTTTGCCTTGCTGGTATATGCAGCTTTTCCTTTACCCATTAAACTGTCTTTGTCTCAACCCACAAGTTTTCTCACTGTTACTCTTCTGATTCTCTGCCCCATCCTGCCAGGGGAGAGTGAGTGAAAGGCTGCACAGCTGCCACTTGGGGCAAAACCATGACAGGCCTCTTTGGCACCCAACATGGGGCTTGAAAGATTCAAGTTTACACCAGATTTTCTTGAAATGTGCTTAGCAACTATTTTTGAAAAAATGATATAAGAAAAGGAAGCTTTAATGTCAAAAAAAGTCTCAACTCATCTATTACTCTTGTTCTCTTTGAAATAACTTGCAAGCAACAAGGCTTTTGAGAAAATAAAAAATTAAAAAAGCCTAGTTCTTCAAGCAAAGAACCATCTACTGTTTTCAGAAGGTAGTTTTATCTGATTGTTCTGATACAACTTTTGCAGTAAGAACATTAATTGTTTTTGCAATAGCAATATTAGGAAAATCAATTAGTAGAGGATTGGCCAGAATATTCTGCATGTTTTAACAAGCATGTAGCTCTGGATATTTTTATTTTGTGTTGCCATTAGGATCTTTTTATTGGTTATGTCAAGAACAGCATGGACTGACAGACTTCCCTGAAGAACAGACTTTATATGATCAGATCAGAGTATACAATCAAGGTAACTTAACAAAAGGAAGGTGTTTGAAAAGCTTTTTGACCACAAAGTATTTTTCTTTCAAAATTGACACTTGACCTTGGTGTCTTTTTGGAAAAAGATAGAATAGATCAATATTTGAAAGCCTTATTGGGTCAACCAGTTTCATGCCAGGTATTCCTGGCTGCCAGCCTGGATGTTTGTAAGCTTCTCTTAGGTCTAGATCCATGGTCCATTCTTTCCATAAGCCTCATCTTCCATCTGCATGGATGTGGGATATTTCAGCATGTATAAAATGGAGAAAAGACAGCCAAAGACAACTCATAGGTAAGTAGACAGCCATTATCCTCATTTTTGTAGCTTCTGGGATGTGTTTGTGTAAAACACTTCATTGTTTCTTGAACAAAATAAAGTATAAAGGCACTGGAGTGACTCCTCATTTTGGAGGCTCCTTTTGAAGCACTGCTTCCCTAACTGATTCTGGAAGTTCTAGTTTCATTCTTCAAAAGAGGGCAATGCTCCTTTAGAAGTATTTTCCAATTTTGCTGTAAAATAAGTCTATAGCCCTTTAAAATGCTACAACTACAATTACATCCTTGAGTTAGTTTTACCAAAGTTCCTTTGGAACAAACAGATCTTGAAAAATGGCTCTGGTTTCATATTGCACTTGGGGTTTAGCACTTGATAAAATTAAGTGAATGTTCATGAAGGGCAAGTCACCGCCTTCTATAATTTTGGGGTTTATACTGAGTAATATTTTCTTTTTGATACAGATCAGGAGACTGTTGGTCATGCTGAGAGAAGTTAATGAGATATGTTAGACTGTAGGCAAATCACAGCGTGGGAGGAGTTGTTTCTTAAAGCTAATTGCACTGAAGATCATGGACAGAACACCTGAAAGTAAAGCAGAAAGAGAGAATCATTCTTAGCATATGGCCTCATTCTCCAAATATGTGGGAAATCTATTAATAGTACCTCAGCAGCTGGGTAGCTCAAACTAAGTGTAGGAGTTACGAATTTGCTCCCATTTTGATAAAATTAGGAAAGGTCTATTGAAATGGTGAGCCAATCAACACTGCAACCTTCCTGAGCAGCCAAAAGAGCATAGAGAAATGTTTTATATCCTTCCCAAATATGCTGAGCTGTCTTCACTTCAGTGTTCCACACTATGGTGGTCATCATCATGTGGAGGAATGTGGCTTTGATTTATACCACATTTTAATACTGATACTCTCTTGTGTGACTTGCAGTAGCAATACTTGCTGGACTGCTGTGTTTTTCTGTACTGGGGACATAAGTCACCTTCATGAAACTTCAATTAAGTATTTTCTGGAAACAGCTCTATGTTTGGGAAATGGTGTCACCATGTAGGTATGTAAGGTAAAGTTTTGAGTTCAATCACACTCCCTTAAAACACATTTATGGGCTTCTATTCATCAAATGCTTTGATGTGTGTATAGTCAAATATTAACATATGCCTTAGCAAAAAACAATATTTGAAATTAATTTTGACAAAGCTGAAAACAGCTGAAATCACTGATGTCACAGTTCTGTGTGTTAGATGTAAATGAGAACTGTAAACTGTTTGTATCACTCTTCAGCTTGCTTTAGCTTCCTGGTGTTAACAATCAGCTCTTCCAGCTTACCTGCATTCACAGAGAGTTAATAATACAGAGAGGTTGCATGGTGAGAGCTGTGGTCCAGAGTGCCTTGGCATTTTCCCAAGTGCCATTCATGCACAGCAGAGAGTTTAAAACTTCTGCCTGCCCGAAAAATGTTATGACCCCCAAAATTAGAACCTGTTCCTGGCAGTTGCTGAGATGAAACTATTCTGAACTAGGATAAAATAGAGGAAGCTGTGAAATTTTTTATTGGGAAATATGGCAAATATTTTGATTGGAGTGTCAGTTTTGGTAGTAATCTTTTTTGTGGTCCATATCACGTGAGTGTTATAAGCACTCAGCTTTACTAACGAAGGCAGTCATGAGCAGTGATGCTGGACTTGGTGTGAAACACCTGAACACCATCTCACTTCTACTTGAGCAAAATTTGAAGACTGAAAAAATGTGTAGCATTTGTCTTGAACTTAAAGGCTAAATATTTGTGTCTTTATTAATGCCAAATTCTGATTCTATGATAGATTCATTTGTTTGTTTCATCAGAACCGATCTCCCCCTCTCCCTGCTGAATTCCCTTTTGCAGTTAAATATGCTAAATTCCACATATGTTTCCTGGGAATTTGTGAGCAATGAATATAGTAAAGAAACGTATTTAGTGAATCATTTCTTGTTAATTATTCATTCATCCTGACTAACCTATCTCCAGCCTGTTCAAATTTTTTTTTTGCATCCAGGTGAGTTGGTTTGCTTGCATTCTTCCAATCTCCAATATTTCAGATTATTCTTGAGATCAGTGATTTAGAAACCCATATGGGATTTTTTAATGTTAGGTACAACATTTTATTGTCAAAAAAGCTGGGACACTTTTGAATCCTGGGGTTTCTTTGCTTTTCATCTCCCTTAAGGATTATAGATATAGATACAAGAGAGATAATCCTCTGCCTTCCTGTTCCCTCTTTCTACGAATGTAAATATCAGTGGTCAAAAAGGAAATGTAGACATCCTAAGATGGAGATACAGACAACCTCCTAGGGAATGTGTTAATATGCCAGTGTGTGTCTGTATATGTTTGACATTCTGATACCAATCTGGTATAGTATTCAATATTCATCCATTTTGATCTCTGAATGTACCCTGGAATCAAGGGAAAGCATGACGTTTTAACAGCTTGGACAAATCTACAGTTAGAGAAAGTGAATTCTATATTCAGTTCATTTGTGTCTGCTTCCTCATTAACTAAAGGTCTTTTTGATGGTATTAGAACAAAATCCCCATGAAAAATAGTGCTCTGAAGTCTAATCACCCTTGATTCCATTTCATCAGAAAGTTGGGCTAGATTAGATAAATGTATTGATGGAACAGAAACCATGGCCATGGCTACAATATGTCCTACTGGACCTGGGGCTTTTGCATCTCTGACCAGCCCCTTAGGAAAATGAATTTTCCCTTCAAGTGAGCTCTTGGCAGAAGATATTTTCCTGAATCTACCTTTAGGTACATGTGCCCAAAGCTGTTAACTTACCTCTTTCTATGTCCTACATCCTGCATTCTCTTGTCCAATAGTGTACTAGCACTGGGGAGACCAGCTGAGTAAATCTCTCCAGTGGACAGCGGAATTTGCAGCCAGGGAGAGTGAGGGGATGAGGATCTCTCAGAGAATTATTCCGATAGTACATCTCGATGGTGTATTGCCTGTTTAAATATAGAGAAGGGTCCAAATAGGGTTAGGGAATGCAGAACCACCACAGCCTTTCCATACTGTAATAATTGTACTTTGGGACAAACTTTTAGTCAGCTTATTTCTCTGGCTATTAGTATGTATCATATTATGTATCATCAGTATTCTGAAGAGATCTTTTCAAACAATAGATCGTCAACACTAATTTGCATGTAGTTTGTGTTCTTGGTAGAGAGTCAAGGAGCTTAATAGATAAAAAGGGTAGAGTAAAACCTCTCATAACTGTAATGAAGCAATATATAGAGGGTTTTCAAGCTGCGGTGCTGTGATTCTGCTACTGTCAATAACTACTAAATTGAGTCCAATTATAATAATTAAAAGCAATCTATATTTTTTTTCCTGTGTAGTGAACCTTGTGTATTCAGTTTATTTAGTATCAGCAAATTGTCTTTTAGAAAAAGTATATGTTAGCAGTACAGCTTGCAGATACTTGCCCATTTTTTTCCTGGTAAAGTTCAAAAAAGTGACAGGCGCTGTAAGGAGGCAGTTTCCCACTGAAGACATTGAGTGCCATCTGCAAGGCAACAATGGTGGCTGCATGCTGTAAATAAAACAAACCTTTAATTAGAGGCCTGTTGAAAAGGATTGCGTGAATCTATTATTTAACAATATGTCCAGCAAATTATCTATCCGCTTAGCATTGCCTGTGTGGCTTCAATACTTGTCTTCTGCCCCCTGCAACACTGAGCAAATACAGCCATAAAAAGGCTGTACTAACTGAAATGCTGCATTTCTAAAGTATACATATATGTAAATATTTAACTCGTCTTTGGTCATTTGCAGTTCTTATCAATGTTGTTAGTAGCTCTTGACACTTCTGTTAGAAAGAACTAGTAGCTTCTCATGTTAAGTAAACTGTTTAAAATCAGATCAGGAACCTCTTTGGCTGATGTATACCTCATAGGATGTTATCTAATTGCAGTTTGGAAATAGAAGGTTTTTACTGAGAGCAATCAAAAAATTTCTTTCTCCAGTGACAATGTTTGCACATTCTAAAGAAAAATGTGAAGTCACAACTGAGCCACTGCCTTCATAAGACCTTCTAAAATAGCTAAATTAAATTTTTCTTTCTTTTATTTATTTTTCCTTTTGCATCTGAAAAAGATGCCAGAAGGAGGAGGTTTGTTTCTAAATTATCTTTGTGAGAGAGGTTCAGTAAAACATGAGGCTTTTTTTTAATTTTTCCAGTTCTCAAAATAATATCAAGCCATGATATCAGGTGAAAAATGGAATGCTGTGGATTTCAGAGTAGTATCTGTTCAATAAAGAATTAAATAATCCAATGATATTTAAGGATAACCAAATAAAAAAATGCTTCTAGCTATATTTCATGAGGGAAATAAAGTTTCATGGCTCTCACTGCATTTAATAACTGCAGAAAGGGAGCATAAAAGAAACAGAAGGGACTCACCGTAGAATACATAACCATTTTTTGCTGGTGTGAAGGCTTTCTAGCATCTGAGATATGCTTTAGAATAGCTTTTAAAAGAACACCTGAAAGAAAATGGGGAAGCAATGGCAATGAAAATGATGTTTGTATTAATATCTGTATCAGTTGTTAATGTTTTAACACTCTTTACATGCACCAGGTTTATGCAATTGACTGTATAGTAATTTGTGTGGAGTGCCCTGGTTAATTCTTATACTATTGTTTATATGAACAGTGGGCCTGTTCTACTTCTGTGTTAAAATGTTTTGGGGACCCCGAGTAGCCTCAACAGCTTCAAACAGTGTATACACAGCTGCTTTGTGTCAGCAGAACAGTGCAAGAGGAGCATAATAACGAGTAGTGTCCGCTGTGCGTAAATCCATTGACTTTCTGATTCCCAGAGAGGGGTAGGAGGAGGAGAAAGAGCACATAAGTCAGATCCTGGGCCTTCTCAAATTATATGGTTGTCTGTATTTTGTTAATGTCAACTGCTGAAAAATTTTAAGACAAACTACATGAATTAAATCAGTGTCTGTGCTTGTATGTTAGCATAAGGTTGGAATCTCAACTAATTGAAATCCCAAACTGAGAACGGTACATGATAGCAGAATCAGACACAGATATTGTGCCACCAGCACCATTTTTAACAGCAATCCTTAGTAAAGCAAGAGCAGAGACTTGAACTTTGTGCTTAGTTTTACAAGTTGGAGCTCCAAAAAGCAAACAATTTAATCCATGCTTAAATGTGATATTTAAGCATGGATTAAATATCACATATGTGATTTATCCTTGTAGCTCAGAGGTCCTGACTGTACAGCGTCCATATAAAACAAAAATGAGGCATGAAGGGTGACAGTGGATGAATGGAAGAGAGTAAGTAAGTGGTCAAAAAGGTATAAAATCTTTTAAAATTCCAGCTACTATTTCTGAGTTTAGGAGTTTAATAATCTCATTTTAGTACTCTCAGTAAGAGACTATAAAGACTGAGGCAACAAAGTTACCATCCTAGACATTATTTAAAATAATATTTTTTCAAGTAAGTTAAGCATGGTTGATTACATTAAATTCAGAATTATTTAGTTCAGCCAGAATCATTATATTACTCTGGATTTCTTATACAGTGTAGCCAAACCAGCATCATCTTTTTAATGTTGGATTAGGATATTCACAGTTCATATCCTTACCATCTCTCTTTCCATTACTCAAAGTCTTTCAGTGCTGATCACCAATATGCACATCCCGGCATCTTTCATAGTTCTACTGTGAAATCAGTAGCAATGTTTATTATATACTCTCCCTTCTTTTCCATTCTGCTCCTGTTTTTTTTTTTTTAATGGGGTAAGAATTCAGCTTACCTCCCTGCAAGCGTGATTTTTGTGTTTGCTTGTGCAACCCAAATTCCGCCTGCAATAACAATTCTGAGAGCTTGATCAGCTTGGTCCTGACACCATGAGTAGCCCAAACAGGTAAAGTGTAATTGTTAATATCCTACGGTGGAGAAAGAAAACATGGTGATCTTCTTACTGATTCCAGCTGCTAAATGTTGTTCTGGCACAAAATGTTTCTCAGAACAAGTTTTGTGTGTTTAACTCAAGTAACATTTTCTCTTTGTAATAAAATAATGACTGTATTTTGCATTTAGACAGCTCTACAATTATTATTTATAGCATCACACTGCTTAAAAAAAACCCAAAACCCACCAGTCTTCAGCAAGAAGAAATGTGGTACTAAAAATGATTATGCTAAAAGCAACGCATTATTTATGGTGACTGCTGGTTGTAAGGAGGATCCGGGGAACTACAGGCCTGTTAGCCTGACCTCGGTTCCAGGGAAGGTTATGGAACAGATAGTCTTGAGGGAGATCATGCGGCATGTGCGGGATGGCCAGGGGATCAGGCCTAGCCAGCATGGGTTCATGAAGGGCAGGTCCTGTTTGACCAACCTGATCTCCTTCTATGATCTAGTGACCCATCTGCTGGATGAGGGAAAGGCTGTTGATGTGGTCTACCTAGACTTCAGCAAAGCCTTTGACACTGTCTCCCACAGTATTCTCCTGAAGAAGCTGGCAGCCCGTGGCTTGGATGGGTACACCCTCGGCTGGGTAAGGAGCTGGCTGGAGGGCCGGGCTCAGAGAGTGGTAGTAAATGGAGTTAAATCCAGCTGGCGACCGGTCACGAGTGGTGTTCCCCAGGGGTCAGTGCTGGGGCCTGTCCTCTTCAATATCTTTATTGATGACCTAGATGAGGGCATTGAGTGCACCGTCAGTAAGTTTGCAGATGACACTAAATTGGCTGGGAGTGTGGATCTGCCTGGGGGTAGCGAGGCCCTACAGAGGGATCTGGACAGGCTGGAGAGCTGGGCTGAAGCCAATGGCATGAGGTTCAACAAGAGCAAATGCCGAGTCCTGCACTTTGGCCACAACAACCCCAGGCAGCGCTATAGGCTTGGGGTGGAGTGGCTGGAGGACTGTGTGGAGGAAATGGACCTGGGGGTACTGATTGATGCACGGCTGAACATGAGCCGACAGTGTGCGCGGGTGGCCAAGAAGGCCAACGGCATCCTGGCTTGCATCAAAAATAGTGTTACTAGTAGGAGCAGGGAGGTAATTGTCCCCCTGTACTCAGCACTTGTGAGGCCGCATCTTGAGTACTGTGTTCAGTTTTGGGCCCCTCACTACAGGAAAGACATTGAGGCCCTGGAGCGCGTTCAGAGGAGGGCTACTAAGCTGGTGAGGGGTCTGGAACACAGGCCTTACGAGGAGCGTCTGAGGGAGCTGGGATTGTTCAGCCTGGAGAAGAGGAGGCTCAGGGGAGACCTTATAGCTCTCTATAACTTCCTGAAGGGAGGTTGTAGTGGGCTGGGGGTCAGCCTCTTCTCCCGTGTAGGCAGTGACAGAACTAGAGGGAATGGTATCAAGTTGCACCAGGGGAGATTCAGGCTGGACATTAGGAAATACTACTTCTCAGAAAGGGTAGTCAGGCACTGGAATGCACTGCCCAGGGAGGTGGTGGAGTCACCATCCCTGGGGGTGTTCAAGGAAAGACTGGATGTTGTATTGAGGGATATGGTTTAGTGGGAGCTAGGTGAATGGTTGGACTGGATGATCTTCTAGGTCTTTTCCAACCTTAAAAATTCTGTGATTCTGTGATTCTGTGCTAATGCAGTTGTCAAGTGAAAACACGCACTTTGACTCTTTCAGCTGTCTGGTGAGATCTATCAGAGATCTTTACAGAAACAAATCCTATATCGATGCATGGCTGTAATTTGGAGGTACTGGAACTATGAACTATATGCACAGGGATCAGACATACAGATGGAATTCATGCCTACATGTATCAAGCCTGTTGAATACTAATGCACTCCTGAAGATAAAGTGGAACGGATTAGTCTTTTCTTAGGAATACAGGCCAAGATTTATTAACGGTGACAACTTTAAGAAGATAAGATATGCCCAACGCTGGTTTGCACTACCCTGATTTCCTGTGTAAACAAGCTTGCTCTTTCCCTTTGTTCACTGTAACCTCCCTGAATGTGAGCCATTGGGCTGAGCTCACTACAGGGAGTGTTCTTACAACAATGAGTGAGCTCCAAGGAAAATGCTAACCACCTAGAGGATTTGTGTAAAGAAGTGAAACAATAGCACATTTTAGGTTAAACCAGCTCAGGTCACAGTGTATCACTTTTAAAGTGTGATTTGGGTCTGAAGGAAAGAACTGGCAAGCTGCACGTTATTTAAGACAAGTGCTGTAGGTAAGCAAGCACCCATCTCCCAAGTTACCTGAAAGTCAGATGACATTTAAGCAATAATAACGAATGCAGAGAGATGTGTGCTACTCTAGTTTCATGAACTATATTTTAAAATCTGTGTTAGTAAGCTGTCTTTGTATGTTTGAAAGGGTGACACTGGATTTTGTGGCAGATGTCTTAATTCATACACTCAGAGCCTTCACTGAATAATATGAAAGACCATATCTAACACTAGAAAGAAATACCCAACTAGTTGGTTTTCTCTTCCAGCATTTTGACCTGCCAATTTTGCACACTTCTCTGAAGACATGGGTTTCTCAGGATGTTATAACAATTTAAAGCAAATGTTGTGGTCCTGAGCTGTTCTGCATTTGGAAATGATGGAAGGGTGACTTCACTGAAATTACAGTGAGTGTCCCAACATGTTAACATGTCATTTAACTTAAGGCCCTGGATAACATTTCATTCAAGGCTTCTTTGACCAAAGTTGGACCTTTGCAGAAACTGCAGGACAGAAGGTAAACTCAGTAACATCACATGAAAAATTCTGAAATCCACCTTAAAACTTCCTCAGTTGGGAAGGTGATATCTCAGTGCTAATGACTAATTTATAGTTAATATTTGAGTTTAAAAATAATTCTGCATGAAAGCATTTGTAGTGAATGCTGCCTGCAACAAATTTTAACCACGCGATTACAATCTTCACTTGATTCAGCTGATGCAAATCTAGACTTTGAAGTGACACAAAATGGGTCATGCTGCTAAATTGAGGGTTCTCAGGATGTTTTCAAATCCCAGCCAGAGATACCAGACTAAGGGACACACATACCCATGACAGCTGGACACTGCTGTACCCTTTATATTATGAAATACATCTTTTTTTTTTTGTGCCTGGTTCATTTGCTTAGAAAAGGCTCCCAAACTTGTACAAATAGCCTGTTGTGTCATCCCAATGGCTGATCAATTCCTGAAAATACTCTGATCACAACTGTCCACATGCAAATAATGACTTCTCATTTGTGATATTTGCAAAAATTCTTTGTGAAAGGATGCTTTTGCTTCTTTGCCAACAACGTATTTTACTCTTGTCTATCTTTTTGATGGGGTTTGGAGGAGCAACAAGACAATTTTAGACAAAGGTATGCTTTTGCCTAGTTCTCCACATGCACTCACTGACATGATCTTGGATTTGGTAGGTGATCAGTCTGTGTTCCTTACAGTGGCAGACAAGCCATAGCAGCCTTAAGCGCTCATATTTTCCTTACAGGTTTTTCCACGTTTTTCAGTTGCAAGTTTGATGTAGTGGCTGTTCAAAAAAGTTCGCCTCTTTTGATGTCTGGCAAACAATAGGAATAAGAGCTAAATCCATTTCTGGGAAGTGGAAATATTTCTACTGGACTGTAGGAATTTATATTGTTTACCTCATATTGCAAAGTGTCAGAGAGCTTCCAAATTCTTTCAGTGTTCAACTTTTTCAATGGGTATCCTGTATGAGTGGCTAAAAATTTCAGAAATGGCTGGAATACAGAAAAAAAGAAAACTTCTATGTGGCTTTTATACATCATTCCTCTATCACAGTGGCTTTTTACATCATTCAACATGCTGCTGTACTCGTACATAGTGATTTTTAGAATCAAGATAGTCTTTGCACTTAAACACAGAACCATTGCCTAGCAGTAAGAGAATTTGGCATATTCATTTAGAAAAATTTGGAAATCTGAGTTCAGATTTGAAATATGGTGGTGATTTATGCTTGGTGGTAATGTTCAGAAGAGGATAGGGGAAAACATATATATATGTGTATATATATATATATATATATAAAATGAGGAAATCTGGAAGCAATCTGAAAAGTGCTTAAAGGAACTGTGATAAATAGAATTATTCTGTGTTGGTACTGAGAAGAAAGGAGGTATGGTGTAAATACCCAGATGTAGGGTCAGAGATAGATGGCTGACATCAGTGGCTTCAGATTATGGAAAAAACAGGTAAATTTGATAGTACCATTTTGAATAAACTTGTGACGAAGGTTGCAGCAGAATAGGAAAGTGATTCCATACTCATGACAAAGATGTTGATGGTGGAGAAAGAAAGGAAAGGATACTTCACACAGACAAGAATGAAACATGAGTGAGCACCTGAATGAAGACTTTGAGTGTGAGACATGAAGAGGTACTTCAGGAAAGCAGTGAGTTTCTTATAGAAAATTTGGGAAATTGAGCTGTTAGCAATTTGTGGTGAAAGGGGAATATGAACTGGAAGAAGAGTTACATAGCCAGAGATGTCAGAGGAGTTGTTTTGCATGAGAGAGTAAACAGGAAGAGGTATTGCAGTGATTTGAGAGTGTTAGCACAGATGTGATCTGAGCTTTTGTTTTGTCCATTCTCCTAGAAGGTAGGTGGAGTGTTTTTTTGCAAGGTAGTCAATACTTTATCTTTTCCATGACTTGCAATATTCAGTTGATGGGAATAGCCCAGTCCAGCTGGCTCTATAATGTTGTAATTGTTTTTTGGGTATGTTGTCTACATCTGCTGTGAAGATGAGAGATGTAGAAGCAGCATATGGACTGTCATTTTTTAAACATACCTGTTAGATAATGTTGACAGAGGTGGTACATTTTAATTAGAATTCTAGGACTGAAAATACTTTACCCTGTACTGTTTGAACTGCCTTTGGAAATTCCTTGTTGCATAAGTTTCTCTCAGAAGCTCATTGTATTTTGGGCAGTGTGAGAAAGGTAGGTATAACAACTGAAAAGAAAATTGCAAAACATTAGTTAGGCAAGGTGCTTCTTGTTCTGCAATTCAATATACCCTTGCAGAATTGTTGTTCTGATTGGCTGCACGAGTCAGGACAAGCTGAAAAATAATTTGGGAATGTAGTTTTCCAAGATATTCATCTTCAGGACTGTAAGAGTCATAGTGATGACTACTTACAAAATAATCTTTAAATGTTCAGAAGAGTAATAGCTGTAGTGGTTCAAAGTTAAACGATTCATTTAGCCAAGATGAAATTTGTCCCTTGACAGAAGACTAACACAAGCCCTCTCAAACTGCTTTGTGCTTGGCTTCCCCAGGGATGATCTCACTCACTCTGTTCAGTTTCTTTAAACACGCAGTCACCTTTTTGCAGCAAATTACCAAGCAGCAGCTGGACTGCAATAGGAGTCTTTGCGTATACTCAGCTGTATTCAGTGGACTTGCCACAGCTTCATTTAGTTCAGCTAAAATTGTAGAAACCTGTGAAGTGTATGTAACTCAGATTTGTCTTTCATTAGTTCAGGGCATGAGAAGGTAAAAGGTGGCATGTGACTGGGATAACTGAAGAATTTGTTAAGGTATTTGTCTAAGCTAAACTGGGTTTATTCTCTTTTTTCAAGTTTTTCTGTGTTGAAATTTAAACAAAAGAAACCCCAAAATTTGACAGAGGTATTCTTAGTATTTTTCTCTAATGGGCTTTTTTGTCCTTTTTCCAGTAAAAAAGCTGTACTTTTATACTCCCACAGTCAAAAGAACTTTTCAAAGAACTTGAGAGTTCTGAAGGGATAAATAGTTCGGGAGCTTCACAGCAATTCCTCGATCTTTTAAGAAATATAGTCTATTTGTTCCAGAAGGCAGGAAAACATTTCTGATTCATAACCCTAGGTTCACAAACAGGCATGACTTTACCAGTGGTGGACATTTGTTTTCGGTAGTAGGATACACATGGTATCAAGCTTAGCTTGTATGTAATAAGGATGAACAGACTTAAAACACGAATAGTTGAAAGGTGGAAGATGTGTCTGTGTTCATAACCTTATTATTTGTTTGAATAATTCTACTTGCTTCCTTAGATGTGAATAAGGCACTGCACCTACTTGCCAAGGTTGCTAGTGGTGTTGATACAGATTTCTTTACTGTTTGCCGGGGTACCACCGTTTGTGACAGTGTCAGAAGATCAGAAACAGCTCCTGACTCTATGCCAGACTGTCTGCATGAATAGGAAGACATGTGTCCTCATATCGTCCATCTTCATGTTCTCATAACCCTGAGGTGAGAACCATTGCTCCATGTCCTTAATTAACCTGATTCCCCTATCTTCACAGACTGTGTTAACTAAACTTGTAAACCCTCACAATTTATCTTGAACCACATGTGCAAACCTCCTCTCCCAAACTGGAACTCGTCCTGTATACTCCTGATCTTTCCTGGCTTTTTACTCTAGTTTTTCCACATTTTCCAGCTCCACTCAGCTGCCCAGCTTCCCCCTCTAGGACAAGCTTCTATCTGCACAATTCCTTGCACCTCCAAGGTGAGGTGTTGAGGAAGAGAGATGAATGGATACATATCACTGTAAACTCATGCTCTTAAACCTCCAAGCCCTCCTTCATTTTCCCTTTTGATTTTGTCCACCAAGTCTCAAAGTGCACACACCAGCCTTCAAAGTACATGAAAAAAACCAATCCTTGTGGTTCAATTCTCACTGTAATGAAAATCCCAGAATAATTCTTTTGTCTTTTCCACTGACTGTGGACTAAAAAATGATGAAGCACCGATGAGAATGCATATGCTTCCTCTTCTTATTCACAATCATGTTTATGGTAAGTTTAGGATTAATCTGCTTCTGTAGTCATTTGCTCACATTGTAGGTGAATTATTTTTCTCTGTGCCAAAGACTTCTCTGTTTTTCTTCTTTTTTTTGCTAACTCCAGGTCCATGGAGTTTGCTTGGTAAGTCCATTTCTGTGGAAACTCTTGACAATATTTATACTCAGCTTATTAAACCTTCCTGCACAATGTTTGTACCATCACCTTCTCTTCATTGCCTTTACCATGCTCTTTATCCTGCCCTTTCATCTCATATCCTAGGCATTTTACTAATGATAAAGGGAAAGGAAATGCCCCTAGTTTATACTCACATTATCATGTGACAGTGGTACTGTGTGAACTGGAATTGGCTGCCAAAGGATTTTGGGGTTCCAAATCTGGCCCTGTGTTGGTGGGTACAGCCCGGCAAGACTTGCTTGAGCACTCATAAGTGTGTGATCACAGTCAGTGCTTTGCACATAAATCTGAAGCAAGAAAAAAAAAAAAAGAGGAAAATATTTTAGAAGTAATTTCTCCTGTCAGTTTTGGGTTTGTGTTTGGTTTTGGGTTTTTTTTTTTGGTCTTGGCACAAAAGATGGGAGCTGATACTGTGCTAGGAAAGATGGCCTTAAAGCAGAGTGGGATTAAGAAGGACCACAAGAAAGAAGGGAGAGGGAGAAATAGTGAAGATGGAATAGGGCCTTGGAGGAAAATTTTGGTATATAAGGAAGCTACAACATAGTAGCAGTTCCCTTAGGATTCTTGGTGAAAAACATAAAACCGACGCCATTTGACCATCTAGGCTTTGGGGCGTGCCCCAAACAGCTGGACTCGAGATGAAAATTGAGCTGTGTCTGCACCCCGTATGGAAGTGTAGAATTGGAGATTTCTGACATACCCTGCCATACGACAGTGAGGCATCTGAGCCTGATATACAGCCAAAAAAACCTGTCACACAGTTTTCAGTTAACCATCAGCCTGACTAAAGCTGAGCCACAGTTTCGGAGATACTTTGAAATGACATTGAATCCAATGGGTATTAAGTTATCTCCAACCATAACAGGTTCAGACATTTATGCATCCAGGAAGTCCCATTAACAGCCATGGAAATCATCCTCCCTCCCAGATCCAGTACTTGCCTCACACTGCTTGTATATAACATTCAGGAAATAAGAGTATCTCCTCCGCATGTACTGGCCAAGCTCATACTGCTGCTGTATGCCAAGCTGTAGAAATAACAGAATATTGTCAAAGGCTCAAGTGTGCTATGCATCCATTCCTACAACCAAAAAAATTAGACAATGTTTCATATTACTTTGATAAAGACCTTTTTCCTTTCTAAAGTGAAGGAGGAAACAAGGCAGGAGAAAAATGCAGTGAAGTTTCTGCATTTACAGTTTGGATAGTATCAGATGTGTCTTCCTAATGGATTCAGTTTTGCATTTTGCTCTACAGAAAGCTATGGGTGTGTTTATCCAAGCTAGTAAGGCTGGCTGGGGGGCAGGGTGACTTAAAGAAGGCATAGAGATGTCCCAATGCTATCTGTCTAGTTTCTGCTCTATTGCTGGCTCACAGATGATTAACTGGGAGGGCAGACAGAGCAACCACCTGTTCAGGAAGACACATCTAGGATAGGAATCCCATAGAATATCACTTGTGATTCTATATGGAGGCTACAGTTTTAACTTGAGCAAGATGTTATTTTTCAGAAAGACAAAAAATATTAACTGGAAGTTTAGAAGTAAGTCCTTTAAACCTTCAGGTATTTTGCTGCAATAGTCAATTATTATTGGCAGTCTGAAACATTTGATTCTCAGTTCTTGCCTGTGTCCCCAGCTTTCAGCCACCAGATCTTGTTATGCTTTTGAATGACACATTCTTTGCCATCACAGATCTTACTCCCAGTCAGATAATAATCCATAAAATGGACTCATGTCAAATAATCTCATTTTAAAATAAGTAGATCATAATTCTCTATTCTCACAGCAAAATGAGTTTTCCAGTCTCAGCATTTTACTAGGTCTTAGCTGAACATTTTCCAAATTACCAACAAAATGTTGTAAACACATGACACGAGAATCACATGCAATGTTCCTGTGATGGTCTCAGTATCGTCATCAAGTGTCACCTGGTGTTTCCTAGCCTAAATTGAAATATATTCAACTTTGGTCATGTAAACATTACTCTGTGCTGAGATCCCAAGTACAGTGATTACTCATTGCTTCCTAAAGTCCTTTTCCAAGTCATAGGATAATAGGATAATTCAGGTTGAAAATGACCTCAGGATGCCTCTGGTCCAACCTCTTTCTCGAAGTAGTTAGCTATGAGGTCAGATCAAGGTACTCAGGGCTTTATCCAGTGTGCCAGACACTGTGTGTATGTGATCACTTTTTTCTGTTGCTGGAATTGTGTATCCAGAGTTTC
This sequence comes from Hypotaenidia okinawae, assembly GCA_027925045.1. Taxonomy (NCBI): domain Eukaryota; kingdom Metazoa; phylum Chordata; class Aves; order Gruiformes; family Rallidae; genus Hypotaenidia; species Hypotaenidia okinawae. The sequence continues at coordinate 47,278,566 of BSDF01000002.1, read as the reverse complement.
CAAGCATATGTGTTTGGCCTGTGCTTCTGCCCCATCCTGCCTAATATGTGTAGTGTTAAATCTAGACACCTGGGTCTTGAAGCCTTCCACACCCTGGAGCAAGCTGACATGTAGTGCTGAACTCACACAGTGTCTATGAGGAATGATTGAGTCATAGCTGAGTTAAGGCATAGGAAGCTGGTCTCTTCTGTTTCTTCAAGGCAGTTGATGTGAGAGATAACAGGCCTGACCTTGCATTGGAGCTTGGTAAGGCCTCCTAAGAATTGCAAGGAAGAGGAGGAACCCCTCAGGTAGTTTGTTCTGTTCTGATTTTGGTGGAGGCCAAAAGTGAATATTTCCCCCAGGAGAGAGAAACATGTGCTTTGTGCTGGACCCACTGGACGTAAGGATTTTGAATGAACTTACTCTACAGCTGCCTAACAGAGACACACACACCTCACAGTCTGCCTACACATGCACAATAGCCATTTACCTGGGACATCCAGAATTTTGGCATATCTCAACTACTTCAGTGAGGCTGGCTGGTTCCCAGAATGCTGGGCAAATGACTGTTGGATTTTTCCACTGAAACAATATTATCTCAGAGAAAAAGCAATGAAGCACAGACATGGTGGACTGTGCTGGTGGAGCGGAACAGAAGTAGGGTTAAAACCACCTAGTACCCACATATTCCCTTACAGCTCAATAGAACAGGAGTTCACCCTTGGCTCCATTCACAAGAGGAGGCACCTAGTACAGTTAATTCAGAGACACAGGTTCTGCAATGGGACTCTGCAGTTGCTTTTGCTGCTTACTGCCATCAGCCGATACTTGTGTGCCAGCTCAGCCCTGCTGTATTCTGCCAATATCTGCACTAAAATAGATGAGCTTTAAATCAACTTTTCCTGGTGTAGCACGAGAGAAGCTTCTGTAGTACTAATCTTAGTAGTTCATGAGCTAGGAAGCACTCCTACCCAGCAGAGACTGAGGGTGCTCTGCGAGCACTTCCACTGCATTATGCTGCTGATGTTTAAGGCTTCATCATCCCTCCATCAGAGTGAGGTGGTCACCAGTGCCTGGCTTTTCCCAAAAGACCCTAGTCTGCAATTAAACAGTTCAACATCTCCTGGCATAGGACCAGAACAGGCTGACTCAGTGTCATTTAAAATCAGCAACTGCTCATAGTTGTAGCTTCCTGGTAAGATCTTTGTCCTTTTGGAGATCTGTGTATAGCAATTTAACGTGGACTTTCTCCAAGTGAAAACAATGGTCCTAAAAACAATTATCAACAGACCACATTCCCATATTTTAGTATATTGGTCCAGGTAAGAAAACTCACCTTGGTAAGCTGTCCATATCCCTGCTGCCTTGCAACTTCTTTGTTCTTGTCGGTTGGAAAAAACTCCTGTGGGGTATGATCACCATGGCGAAATACCTGATAAAATAGATGGAATTCCCTTCATGTTAATGTATTTTTGTGATGGATAAAATAGTGCAGGCATAAGGAATATGCAGTGACACTGAGTATTGTGTCTGTCTTGCTAAATATATACAGGGTTTTTTTTCTTGGGTCTACATGGCTACAATACCTATTTGATTTATTTAGACAAATGTAACTCTTTTTTCCTGGTATTTGAAAAGTAATTAGCTCAAATAAATCTTTGCAAGTTATAAAAACTGTAAAATATCTTAATGTAGTTTAAAGGGGGGTTGTATATTTCAGGAAGTATAGACCACAGGATTTAATAAATGGAAAACAAACAGAAGCATCTAAGTAATTTTCCAGAAATATTAGGACATTAATATTTTGGTAGGACTAATGGAATTCAGAAGGGAAAAAAAACAAAGTACTGTTCTAGATAAAGTTTCTGTAGCTAATTGCTGGGAAGCACTCTTTCTTGGAATAAATCAGCCTTAAAAAGCTACCTGTTGACTTTCATCCCAAAAGGTGATGAAAGTGTCATCTTATAACTAAATACAGAATAAACTATTACTCTGCAAACATTCAACCTGCTCAGAAATTTCACTTTAGTTAAAGATGCACCTAGACAAGATTTTTCATTCCTTCAATGAATTCTTTCCTTGTCTGGCATAACTCCTGCAGATATATGTCATATAATTTAAAAATTGTATCACTTTAATCATTTATTCATCCATTCATGTATCTATCTATCTATCTATCTATAGGTCACATAGGGAGAAATAAAACTGAAAACCGCAGCAAAGTCATTGACAAGCATGTGTGACATTTGGAACAAAATTCAGGCTTCCTGCAAACAAAGAGTAAGTCATAATCATTGCAAATAGCATTAGTCTCACAGCACTGGCTCTGTGTTTCTTGTTCAATGCCATTGTACACTTGTTTGGGTTTAACATAATGGAATTTTATTTGCTTTTTAATCCACTGAAACCACTGGAAGAGTGGAAACTTTTCCAAGTTAAAGAGGATTTTTGCACAGTTGGTATTTACTTATGAAATCCTCTTTTACAATTTAAAAAGAGTCCTATGTGATTCCTCTCTTAGTGCTATAAAAATGTCGTCTTTGTCAATCCAGGAAGTCAGGCTCACCTACAACTGCACGAAGGAGACAAAGTTATAAAATCTTATTTAAAATTGAGGATTTATTTTTTTTTTATATATATATATAATGCAGTAGTGAGTTTTGAATATGCAGGAAACACTTAAATATTACCGATGTGCCCCCTCCCCCCTACCCTAGAGTCCAGGAAGAGCAGTAAGTGACAGGTTTTGGAGAAATTCCATTTGCAAGTGAGCCATCTACTTACTACGGATACAAACTTCAGTTTTCTTTTTGCTGTGGTTTGGTGAAGGAAGAAGCAGAAAAGGCAGAACATGAAACACAGGCTCCAAATTCCACACACCAGCTGCCTTGCTCTCATCCTGAGGGTAACTTTCAGGTATCGTGCACACGAAGGGCCCCTGGCTGGATGTGGTGATACAGTAGGTCTGTGGCTAAGAGGGGAGGAGTCAGTTGTGCTCAGTGAAGTCTGAAAGTGGGCTGCAGTCTTACCTCCTCCTCCCTTTTCTTCCCTCTTGGGTAAGGGTTTTTCAGGAGATTCATGAAATTAAAAGTGTGTTTTCCACTTGTACTCATTACTTCTCATGAAGTGGAATCTCCGAGCTCTCCAATTCTTGCTCTTGCAAGGCAGGTGAATGTAAAGAACTAGATGTTGCCCTCTATTATTTATGCTGGGATTTAGCATGGGTCAGTCAGCCTTCTCCAAAGTGAAAATGCTGCAGATATGCTGTCTCTTGACACATGCAAAAGAGCTGGGAAACCAACATCATTCCTCACACTCACATCTTCTCTGAACACTAGAAAGCTAGAAGGAGCAGTGCTGACATTGTTCTTTCATGAAGGATGTCTGGAGGTCTTTAGGAAGAATAAACAGCAGAAGGTTTTGTCAATCCTAAATTCCCTGGGGAAAAAAAAAAGATACATGGATGAACTTCTCAACTCTACAATAGATCGACTACATCTCCAGTGGTGAAGTGTGTGCTACTGTTTTCTAGAACTATCCCCTAGAATTTCATGCAGTTTGGTCATTTTTTTAAATTTTCAAATTTCTCTTGTTGGAAACACTCTTGTGGTTACAGAATGCATAAATCAGAAGTTGTTTCTGTCGTTCCCCTAATATATATAAAGAAAAAATCTAGCTCAGAGATAGTGTTGCAAGAGACAGGATTATTTTACAAGCTTATCGATCTGTGTTCAGTCACATTCACATGTTAATGAGAGGCTTGTAATGTGTAAAAATTGAAGGTGATTTCTCAGGGATCAAAAGCTCTCTGTATGTAAGAATTTAAAAGAAATTACTGAAAAATACCGTGTTGCTACCGAAAAAGATTATATGATCTCAAGCTAATTTAGGGTACAAATAACAAAGTTTTCCTTTGTAATTACTGGATATAAGCTCATCTAGAGGGATCAGTTCTCTGTCCTGAAGTAACAGTGCTGTATCTTTCACATCTGTCAGAGCTAAAGAGATTCTTCTCTGAAATATTCAGAGGACTTTCAGACTTCCTTGGTGTAAAATGGTTCATCTGTCATTTCTGCTATCGTGCCTGACAAGTCTAGCCCACTCATGCAGAACTAGAAAAATGTGGGGAGCCCACATTTATTGAGATAGAATGGGGGGTTTTTTTAATTATTTATTTTTAAATGAAGGACCTGGGGGAGATGTAGGTCAACTATTTAAAGCTGTCCCCACCCCATACATTTTCCTGCCTTCACTGGCTGTGTTACTTCAAAAATCTCTTTCAAGAGATCATGTGTTTTGCTGTTTCTCGACAACATGGTATCAGATGCCACTCCTAAATTTCACTCCTCTGCAAAGCAAGGTTTTTAATTAGACCAACTGGTATTGCTGAGGAAAAATAGCCAGGTTCTCAGAACTGCAAGGCTTCATTCAGGTTCTTCAGATACTGCAGGTAAGCCTGGCAGGGACAGCAGATACACAGCAGGAGCAGACAAGCACCCATTGCCTCACACTTTACGTGAGACCTCTTTAACAAGGGAGGTGAAATTATTCTTACTGAAAAATTATTAGTGTAAAAACTGATAGTTGCTCCTCTGATCTGATCTTGGCGCTGCTGATTCTTTGGGATGAGACACATAAATGGCTAGACTTATTTTAAAGTACACCACATTGGATAACTCTGTCCGTGCTGAAAGTCACAGGGGCAGAACGAAAGAATGTGCTGTGCCACGTACTGTGCCATGTACTGTCTCTCCTGAGAGTGAAGCTCTAGAGAGCAGGAGATAGAGCTTTCTTGGCAGCTAAGTCATACCTGCAGAAATGCTTTGTTGTGGGTGGTGAGAGGTGTGAAAACTACAGCGCTTTCAAAGTCAAGGTAACTGATTCTTTAATATGCCTGCAGCCTGTGTTAAAACAATGGTTGAAGGAAGAAGAGGAGGAGGAGGTAATGGTAAAGACAAGAAATGAACCTTCCTCACTGCCTTGGAAGTACAAAGGAAAATATGTGAGGTGTAGATCATATGCCTGTACCTTACCATATAACTTAAATGTCCATGGGATGGTGATAAACATTATTAAGCCAGTAAAAGTACAGATTTGTGTTGTGTCCTGTACTGTGATACCTGAAAAGTCAGTGTGTTGAGGAATGCTGCTGCATCTTCCACATCAGTTAAGGAATGCAACGTTTCATAAAGTCCTTCAATACTTTAAAGTAGGTTCACAGTTTAAATACTGTTATTGAACTTAAAAGCTTATTAATCCTAAGACAAAATTTGGCCCTCTACCCCTCAAAATTTGATGCTTACCCCCTCCCTTACCTTTTGTCATGTGCCGGGTTAAATATGTTTGGCACGCAGTGTAAGACTGGACTTTCAGCTTGAGATGCAACTTATTCCTTGGCAGTGGAGGAGGATCAGGATACACTAATCAGCATGTCAGGAAGACTCTTGTGTGGAATTAGTGGGGGGAGAAGGAGACAGGTGCAGGAGGGCTTCAGCCTTCCTACCCTGCAGTCTCTTCTTCCCCTTCCCTGAAATGTCCTCTAGTGGGCTACATGCTCCAGCCTCTAGTGTTCAAATAATATTTCTGTGGCTTTTGCAGGTTTGATGCCCATATCCACTTCCATGCCTTTTCCCTGGTTTATTTCCCCAGCCCTAGTCAGATCAAGGCTGTATCTGCCCCTAAATACGATTCAATGTTTCCTGTGGTTTACAGTGTACCTGTTTGTCTCATGCTTGCACACTGTGGTTAACTGATAAAGTGAGGAGGTCAGTCACTCAGCTGCAATAAACTGACAGCCAGAACAAAACCAAAATCATTCACCTCCAAGTCACTTGCTTAGTACCTAAGTAGCTACGTATCAGCTGCCTCTGGCTAGTGCTTAACACAGACTCCTTTGGACTTTCATGTTAGGAAAACAAAGGCATGTCATGTCACCGTGCCTGTGTCACACAGACGCATTGCCCCCACCTCAAGAATAATTCTGCCCCAATCAGATGCAGGCTTTCTGTTAATGATTTCAGAGCTGGCACGAGATATTCTCTCAGCCCATTTTAAGACAGAGTTAGAGGCATGTTCACCTGTCCTGAGAGCTGGGTCAAGGCTTGGCAATAATGTGAACAATTTCTTCTGCATTTTCTCTCTCTGTTTCAGTCATGTGCATCTGCTGCTCCAGATACTTATGAGTTGGATTTGCTCTTTATCTTTTATAGAGTTGTGCTGGCTTACACGTTCTTCAAAATGCAGGAAAAGGAGGACGTTAAAATCCATTTCCTCCACCTGTTCTGATGAAAAACATTATTAAAAAACTGTTTTCCAGTGTTGATGTAAAAAGAGCTCGAATTCCAGGTCCAACCTTCATCTGGAGTTTTCCTGGACTGTCAATCTCCCTACTCCCAAATGTGAGCGCTTCCTCTCCAGTTCCATGAGATCCACTTTTGTGATTGGGAAACACACAACTCAAGAGAGGCAAGACTGACATGGCAGAGTTGCAAGTTAAGGTGCAGGTTGGTAGTTGTGTTTTAATATATTACTGTAATATTGGAACAAAGGGATTTAGCTGGCTTTATTCCACACAGTAGTGGTGCTTATTTTGGTCTTAGGCCACCAATGAGTCACAAACCTGCATTTTGTGCAGTGTAAAAGCCCATTATTCTTTATTTCTCAAATTCTGTGAATGAATTTGATTAACCTTGCTTGGGTGTGGTGGATGGCTGGATCACATAACCAGACTGGCACTTCAGGAAAGCGGTAAGGTTTATAGCAAATTGCTAGGACATAATGATCTTTAAACCACTATTACTATCTAGTCATTTAGACTTACTAGTGAGTTGTATGGGACTGACAGGATCATGGTGTTTTGACAGTGGGAGGTGAGGTATTTCTCGTACTGGAGGAAAAGAACATTTTCTTCCAGGCATCCATCATCACAGCTGTCTAGCTCGGGCATAAACCTGAAGTGTTTCATCCAGGTGCTGACATAAGTCCAAACAACCACCTCCCTGTGTGCAATCAAGCATCAAACTATTGTCCTTGTGCACCTTAGAATACCTGAGGGGTTTGGGTTGCTGCTTTCTTTAAATTTTAATAATTATATTTAACTTTGAGGTAGGCTACAATAACTATGATTAAAGCAATTGTTCTGCTCAGCTGGAATGATTTCTGATCATGCCCTAGCACAATGCTGCAAGATTTGAAATGCAAATATGTGGGAGGGAAGAAATGTTCTTTCAATAACATTTTTTATTCCTGTTGGAAGAAAACAGAAAGTTCTTTATAAAAATCCAAGCTGAGGTCAAGTATAAGCCATCAACTTTTCAAAAATGAAGGATCCTGCTTGTAATGATCGTCACCTATCTGTGTGGATATTTTAGATTTTGGTACTTAAATTCTGAATTACTAGTAAATAATTAGTGAATTAGCTGTTTGCTTCAGAATTACTATGCCACCCTTCTCCTCTATGCTCTGTTCCTGTCCTGTCATCATTCTTCAGTCTCTTTGGAGTCTTGGGTTTTTTTGGTTATTTTTGTTCTTGTTTGTTATAACCAGTGAAGCATGTTATTCTAGGACACAGGCATACTCTCATGGCATATTACTAATCTTTTTTGAATCAAGTGTTTTCTTGTGGCTGATGATTGATTTAAATATTGCCACAAACATTTTCTGAATGAAACTGTCAGAACTGTTACAATGGAAGACTGTTTACCTGTCACTGCACTGTGCCTATTAATGCTAACAAGGCTGCATGGTGGCATCACTTCAAAGCATTCCTTGGCATTTCCAGTGTGACTTCTATTAGTGAAATTTTCATTGACTGCCACTATGGTGCTTAGAAGCAAGCTGTATGTTTTTGCTTTAGGTCATATATCTGGTTTCTTTCACATGAAATCAAATAAATATTGCATATCAGGGTGATAGAAATTGAGATATTTTGGAGACTTCCACTAATTTTAGTAGTGCCATTGAGCTTGTTCTTTCAGGTATTTCAATCCTCTACAAAGTACCTCAAAGAGATGTCACATCTTCTTACCTCCTCTAATCCCGTGTTGTCCATGTTTGTCTTCACAGACAGACCCATATAAAGCTCAAAAGGTCTGAAAGTACCTTTTACAGAAATATGGGACAAGCTATCCAGAGGGCAATAGTTAAAATGATGAACAGACAGAGTGGTACTGACAGTTACCCTGTTGTTTTGGTTTTTTTTTTTTCTTTTGTTCTGTTACTGATCTGGTGGGAGGGAGGATAAGCTGTGTGTGGGAGTGGTAACAGCTTCAAGGTCCCTTTTTCATGGAAAAAGACATGCCAGTAGAAGGCAGATATGCTTAAAGTCATGCAGTGAATTGTCCAGGGCTTTTCTGAGCTTCTGCCACTGCTGAGACAGATTAATGCTACCTTCAAATACTGATCACACTTGGAAATAACCAGACAACCCATTAATTAGCAGCTTAGTTGATAATTATAATATGGGTTTAGTTTTACAAAGTGTGGCTTTACTGGCTTGATGTGCAACACGTTTGGCTTCCCAAGGAACTCAGGAAAGTACTACACTAAATACAGGTAAGCCAGCCAAAGCACCTTGGATAAATGTATTATGATCCAGGCTATTGTACCTACATAACTGCCTTTTGTAATATTCACTCACATGCTTAGGCGTGAGTACAAAATGGATAACCAAGATTAATACTTAGGTACTGGATTAAAATACTATCCAAAGAAATCCCAAGTTTAACAGATTGATGATGAGGGTTCATACTCTGATTGGTATTAGTAGATGCGAGGTGGTAGCCCACAAAATAAGCTTTCTTTTGATTTCCAGTTCACCAAGTGTGATAGAATTGGTCATTCATCACTGAGTCTTCATTTTCCACACACACAGCATAGCAAATAAGTTATAATGTACTGTCAGTTAAACTGTGAATCTCTTCTTTTTGGTCAGCTCTAGATAAGAGTACTGTCTAAACTTGAAGTAAACAATGAGAGTAATACAATAGCATGAAAGGGAAGTCTAGTTTAGTGCAAACCAAATAAAAACTGTATGCCTAAACCTACACAAGAACTAAAATATACTGTAACAGTTGGAAAAAATATTTACCTATACATACAGGCACCTCAGAGGAATATTTTGCAAAGGCATATTGCCATCTAGTGTTAAACTCTCTTCCATTCATTGTACTTTTAGACTGTAGTTGCAGTAGATTCCTGACTGACACTTTTGTGAGAATTGCTGGAAATCCAGTTATACATTGAGACATGCAGGACAGGGTCACGGCAAACAGACATCAATGACAGATGACCACATTTACAAATTTAAATAAGGATAAAGTGCAGTGATTTTGACTCCTATACTCAGGGTTGCTGGCAGTATAAATTTAGTCTCCAGAACTTCAGCATTGTGAGAAGTGGTGAAAAAGCAATGTATTTTTTGTAATATTCACTCTCAAAAATTTTTTCTTCAATTTGTGTTGTCAAGGAAATTTAGTGTCTTTGACAAGAATTCAGCATCTTTGTAGAGAAAGAAGCATCTAGATTAATTTTACAAAATGAGAGAATTTGGGTGGCCACAATGATCAAGCAGGGGTAATGTAGCTTTTCTCTTCCTCTTTTCACATAGTTTGTTGGAGTTGTCTCTCCTTTTCTGTGCACCTCCGTTTTATTTGATATGAAATAGAGAAATTTGGTATAGTTTATATTTTATGATACTCAAAGATGTCATAGCTTTCACATCTCTATTCCCATGTTTTCTCTTAAGTCTGGACTCACTTGATTCATAGCAATGACTTCCAGATAGTGAACTGGAGATTAGAATTTTATAGCTGGCTTGCAGCACTTCCTCTTACAATGGACTTTTGCCTCTATGGAGTCCTGTTTTATAGTTGTAAAAACCTTTGCAGTACTTTAGAGGTTGCAGCGTTGAGGCTGCAATTTCCTATCCATTTGACTTAGGTTTACTGACAAACAGTATAACAAAAGCTCTGAAACACCCAGTGATGCTACCTTCTCTGTTAAGACTTTTTTTTTTCAAATGATGGAAGGCAGCAATTTTCAACCATTGAGACCAGCAGGTTTGCAAGGGACATTTCTTCAAAGTTTTTGGATGGGAGAATGAAAAGGGAGAAGTTTATTATGCATTTCATCTATTAACCTTGGAAAGGTAAAAGTAAATGCGGAGTTTTATCCACTTCTTAACTATGTATATATAACTTAACTATTGGTCTGCCAATGCAGCTTGTTTCTTTACATTTGGAGGATAAGTAATTGAAGAAACATAAGAAGCTTTCTTAACATCATGAGCATATTTTAAGAATAGCAAGTATAGTGTCTGTTCTTGGACCCAGACAGAATTGTCCAAGTCAAGTTAGCAGCATCTCTTGTGCTTTCAATCGGTTACTAAACCAGTTTAAAGAGCTGGTTTGGTTTCAGATAAAAATTTGTTCTCGAAGTACCATGGCTGCAATAGTATTTTTTTCCCCTCATACACTGCCATAATCTGTTTGCGTTTCTTTATCTTCTGATACATAGCTCTGTGCTTCACTTTCTCTTTTCAAACAACTAACATTTGTTGATTGCTAGGTTGGTCATTTCTGGCAGATTCCATAGCGCTTCCTTCACCTCCAGTCAGTAATGGTCTAACACAATTACTGTCAAGACTTTTTTTTTATTTTCCTCCCCTTCATTATCACCTTGTGAAACAAAGAATATCTAAAGCTACATCCTGCTGTTTAAATTTTATTTTCCTGGAAACAAAATTTTGTTACGCAGTGGAAGGCTTAGTATGACTTAATCTGTTAATAATATTCTATTGGAAATCTATATTTTACTGAAGTCACTGTATTACAGACATCAGGTTTTGATAATCACATAGGCACTCATGAAGATTTGGGAAAAATTGCAAGTAAATGCAGTTTTGGGAATTCTATGAATAATTTTCCTTTAAGTAAAAAGGAAAGAAAGAGATCCCATTGGCAGATACCTTTCTGCTTTTATAACTGAATTACCATCCATCTCTGAAACCATGAGACAGACACAGTGTTCTGGGACTGGCCTGTGTTTTATAACAGTTCCAGATGTATTTTGTAAATGACACTGCTATGGAGTAGCATCAGCAGAACCTTGCATAAGGATGGTACAAGTATTGCAATGCAGTATCAATGCATTTTGACTTGGCTGTTTTGTCCATCGGACAACTGAATTTGCCTTCCTTTTCCTTTAAACTGTGGGCAGATACCATTGCTTCTTCCCTAAAGAGTCATAATTTCTGCTCCCATAGTCCCTGTAAATATTTTTTTCCTTATTTTTCTCTTATCTAACATTCTGGCTCTTGGTCAGTCTTTCTAGTGAATAGGAAGCTCTGAATTGAGGCACATGAATGGTGGAAGATTGTGTTACCATGAAATGTTACACACCAAATAGTTACAGAGCCCAATATTTGCTTGGAATACTGAATCAAAATTGTGCCCAGGAATGACCTGAAAAGGAACTAAAATGTCAACCCATTCATATTGCATACATTTACACTGAGCACGCCTTCTCTGGTATCAGTTAATCTCCTGGAGACATACAGTAGAAGGAACTGTGTGACACATTTCATGGTGGTCCTCATTCTCTCAGTAGTTTAAGTATGACTCCCCACAATGTTAAGTAAACTCTCCTGGTTTATCTAGTGTGTATACAATACAAGCCTGTTCATGTAGTCTGGTTACGTGGATTGAATATTCATGAAAACAAAATCACAGGAACTGGTGACCTCAGATCCTGTGGCCTCTTAGGACATCTTAAACAAGGTTAACAGCACCCCTAATGTGCAACCTCTTTGTTTATGCACAGAAAGATAAAAATCACCAACCAGCAGGGATTTGTATCACTAAGAATGCATACTTTTCCCCTGCTTGAATGTATCAGGCACTTCTTATGAACTTTTACATCTCTTATTTTTGAATATTCAAAACAAAAACCATATTACTCAATATCCTGGCTCTTCTACCTGTAGTTCCTAGTCAGCTCTAAAGAGACTCAAACATGTCTTGATGTACAAAAGAGTGTAAGAGACCCATTGCTCTGACCAGAACAAGAAAATTTTACTTGTTCTGGACAGTACAAAGGGTACAAGGAGTACAAGAATTTGTACCACTTGAAACAAAAAAGATTGTACAAGGAAAATATCTTGCAGGAGTATTGCAGTTCTGACTAGGCAATGGTTTATTTTTAGTGTTATCAACTTCCTCTCAAAAATCAAGGTCAGCATTATAAACTCTTCATGCTAATGCATTTTCCACCTGTTTTTCAAGAAAGTGGAATCTTCTTCACTATACTGTATTGAATAATTAAAAATAAGAATCATAGAATGGTAGAATGGTTTGGGTTGAAAGGGACCCCAAGGATCATAGAGTTCCAACCCCTCTGCCACAGGCAGGGCCACCAACCTCCAGGCCTGGATCTACACAAGGTTGCCCTGAGCCCCATCCAACCTGGCCTTGAACACCTCCAGGGATGGGGCATCCACCACCTCTCTGGGCAGCTTGTTCCAGCACCTCACCACTCTCTGTAAAAAACTTCCCCCTAACATCTAATCTAAACCTTCCTTCCTTTAGCTTTAGTCCATTCCCCCTTGTCCTGCCATTAACTACCCCTTTAAGAGGTTGATTCCCCTCCTGTTGGTATGCTCCCTTCAGGTACTGGAAGGCTGCAATGAGGTCCCCCCACAGCCTTCTCTTCTCTAGGCTGAACAAGCCCAGCTCCCTCAGCCTCTCCTCATAGGAGAGGTGCTCCAGACCTCTAATCATCCTCATGGCCCTCCTCTGAACCCTCTCCAACAGTTCTACATCTTTCTTGTATCGGGGGCCCCAGATCTGGACACAGTACTCCAGATGGGGCCTCACAAGGGCAAAGTAGAGAGAGACAGTCATCTCCCTGTCCCTGCTGGCCACCCCTCTTCTGATGGAGAAGTTAAAACCAAAATGAAATTCTATATATGAAATACAGTTAAAAGGTCTTTCTAACTTTTTCAGAGCTCCTGAGATGTGAATATTCATGTTCAGTGCTATTTAAGGGCTGAAAGATATGGGGCTGTTTAGACTAAAGAAGACACCACAATTGTCTTCACATATTTACAGGCTGCCAATAAGAAGAAAGTAATAATCATCCCCATGCTGGGAAAGGAAAGAAACATAGACTGGAATTGCAGGGAGGTAGACTGAGCTTAGACATTAACACAAACTAAAAATAAGGAGAGTGAAGCACTACCTGCGGAGACTGTGAAATTTCCATCACTGAAGATATTTAAAAGTGAGTTGCCTGAATCTCCACTATAGGAATATCGTTATATACCTGCTGTGTGGAATGGGAAATTGACTAGATAACCTCTTGGTGTCCCCTTCACTCCTAATTTTCACCATTTTTATGATTCCAGAACACAAATGTCTTCGATGTACTATTTACTAATATTTACTTTAAAGGACCAGTTATTCTTTTGGGACTGAAAATTCCAGCAATTAAACCCTCGATGTTGGGTTTGAATAGCAGAACATAATTACATCCTCCTGTCATTAGAAGCAACATTAAAGCACCACCTCCTGAGTGCATTGTGCAGCAATTAATGAAGTTTCAGTTTAAAAAATTGAGTTCATTTTTACCTGTGATTTGCCACCTGATATTTAACTCTGTACTGTTGAATAATTGAACCTAACTCTACTATCATAGGAAGGTGGTAAAAATAATCAGAGCTCTTGAAATACAGGCATCTATAAGCTATTCATTTATCTGTACAGACAACTATAAAGCATGGTTGGAGGGGCAAACTGAGCATCTGAGATCTGTATGCTATAAAATTGCTTCATAGAGGTAGCTTGTACAGTGCGTGAGATGTTCCCTTTGTATTAGATAAGGAATCATTAACAAAAATTAGATGAGAGTGAAACTCATAAATCAACTATTCCCTCCTACAGTTTGTCTGATCTCTGCTGCTGATTTTTTCTCTAATTTTAAAGTAATGTTAGATGCATCTGGCAAAACTACACTGACAGTATTTTCTATTTACAACTGGTAGTAAAGAGGTTTATTTTCTGAGACATATCTGTACTGTTCTTTTGGCTGGTATGTTGGCTATGACAGCAATGCTGCCTGGAAAAACTCAGGAACTTTTGTTTTTGGAAAATTAATATGGGATGGAATGGAGGAAGAAAAATATTTGCTGTAGGCAAAGGGTGCATTCGTTGTACTGTGCCTCTGCCTTAGTGTTTGTTTCTAATCACATCTGTGACTCAGCTGTAATGTGTATATACACATGCTTGTGCATGCCCACGCACACACACGCGTTCAAACCACTGGCCTCCGAAACATCTCAGTGACCTACCTTGCAGGAAATTATAAATTACTTTGCTGTAATGTGTAGAAACATCTGATGTTTGCTTGCCTCAGGCTCTTGACATCTCTGATCTGTAAAACATGGTTTTTTCCCCTGGGTTTGTCACTCAGGGAACACGGGACTGCCTTCCACGTTCTTTTGCTGAGTAAACAGAGCCAGCTTAGATCTGTGCCATACTTGAACTCCAGTGAAAGTGAGACTGAGAGGTATCAGTCATGAATCTTTCTCTCTCTGATGATTACCTTCTGCAACAGAAAAAAAAAATTAATATTCTCCTTGTGTCTGTTGTAAGAATCACCAGTTAATCAGCTAATGCATAATTCTGTGAGTTAATGTTCTGAAAAGCACGTGTTTTCCACTGTAGTGCCTTAAGGGTACGTTTAGGCCTAGAATAACTTTGCTGGGCACACACAAATATGAAAGTAGATGTATTTCCTGCCCTAAAGAGCAACAAAAGTGACCTATTAACAAAAGATCTAGTCTGGTTCATCTGGCCCTTTCAATCTTTTATTCTCTACACCATGCAGTTGTCACTTGTTTGCAATGTTACAAGAAGAATATTGTACAGTCAACAAACTGTTCATGTTATTTTTTAGAGTGAACATTTAAACAAGGAGAAGAAAAGGAAGCAAGCATAGATTTCCTGTCAGTGCTTCGATGAGATGAAATATTCTGTACTAGATTAGAAAAGATTACATATGGACCTCAGTGATTTAAGAAATTTGGATGAAGTAAATAGTGTGCTAATACTTGATCCAAGCAGTTCCAAAAAAATAATCATTTTTTAAGAGGCATGCATTGATGTTTCAGTTTTGTCCATAATTTGTGCTGCATATAAATTATGCAGGTTACCCTAAGAAGCATTATTCCTTTGAGCTTGCCAGCATAAAAAAGAAGTATGTCTAGTTTAAATTTGAAAAGGACAGCAGAAGTGTATATTTGCAATATTATACATAACAGAGATGTTTTGAGTGAGTTATTTTACTCTTACTTGGAGCTGCAGCTTATCAATTGCGTCACGGTGAAGGAAATGGAAATGACCAGTGTCAGACAAATCATGAGGGAAGACATAGTGAAGAAGCACGTTTTCTAGTAGCTGAGTGCAGTAGTTAGGTGGACAGTGATTACTAGGATGACCTATTTTGATCTCCTGCTGCATGGCAGATTGAAAACTCTATGTGTCAATAATATTTTAAAACTGCTTTGTGTTGGTCCTATAACTGAACAAGTGTTTCTTCACTAACTTATTTCTTCTCAAGAATAGCATCCTTCCTGACCATGGCAGAGTATCTCTGACAGGTACTAGCACCACAGAAATTGCTGTGGCAGGCTGTCTGAAATAAGAGCAGCCTTCTACATGGCCAGCTTCTCAACTCTTCTTCTTTAAAAACAAAACAAAACAAAAAAAGAGCCCAAACAAAACTCAGGAATGAAAAGGAACAAATGTCTCTGAAGTGCTGCCCCTTTCTGATGTCCTCACAATTGAAACCTTTGTGATTGCACGCAGTGTCTGACCCCATTTTCCCCATGTCAAATGTGACCCACCCAACAATCTGTTCTTGTTCACAGCAGCTCTGTAGTAATTTTCAGCTTCTTGTAGCCTATTTTGTGTTAGTACAATGCACATCTCAAAGCAGCAGCTCAACCTGCGATTGCTTTTCAGACAGGATGTATGTTCTGTCAAAAAGATAGGTGCCAGTTTCCGGAGGGTAAACAAAATAACGTCAGTGGTTATCTGCTAGACACTTACACAGGCCTTTTATCCACACTGAGACCTATGCACTTTTCACATCTGCTCTGATTTGTGACTTGAAGTAGCAAACCTATGTTTGTGTAACTAAACTTACACAACACCAAGTAAAGCATCCAAGCCATTGTTCCTCGAACCATTCCTCTTTTGAAATGCACCTAATACAAAATGACCTACCTCCACAGCTATTGTGTTCCTAACTTTCCATTACACACTCCAGAATACATAGGTGCCTGTACAGTATCTTCTGGGTGACAAGAACCTTGACATGGGAATAGCACAAAACAGCCTCTCACAGCAGCAAAGACAGTAACTCAGCAAGCCAGTGTGGCCCGAGGAGAATATGAGGATCAGGGAGTTACTTTAGTACATCTAAATGACATTGCCTGGACAGTCTCTGATTTTCTGCTTCTTCCCTTCAGTTTCACAGCTGATGGACCCAACAGGCCAGGTTTGCACAAGAGATGAAGCCAACTAATCTGTATCCATTTCACTGAACCGCAACAGACATTGTGTCTTTGTACTTTCTCAGCCTCAGAATGTAAAGTCTCATATCACATCATCTGTGTGGATACATCTGGTCAGCAGTATTGGTTGGTAACTTGAGGGCAGAGATAAAGAACTCATAGCATTTTGGTATTTTCAGGCAGTGTTTGAGAAGAACCCAGAGAAAGCTGAGGGAGTTTTTATTGTTAATCTCTAAGTAGGAACAGACTAAGGAAAACTCAGCCAAAATAATGATGCATTTTTTGTAGATCTTAGCAAAAGGTGTAAAATGAAATTACCCAGTCAAATAGCAAACTACACCAGCCAGAAAAGAGGCCTCCATCACAGAGCACAGTGTTTTTAAAAAATGTATCAGGAGGATAAACACTTTTGGCCTCTGGTATTCAGTGACTGTAAAGGAGACGACATGGCATGGATTTGTCTGCTTCAACCTCACAGTCCTTGCCCCTAACTAATACTGAGTTTCTCTCCCTGTGAAAGTACCACTTCAAGGTCTGTTGCTGGGTGCTTGCGTGTTTCCTTGTCCCAGAAAAGATACTGCAGTGTTTCCTAGCTCACATTTGGCTGCCATTTGGAAATATTCCCGCTTCACTGAGCTATTTTATCTGTATGCATTATTGTTTCAAAATCTTTTTTCTCTTTGTTTATTGATCCTATTAGCATATTTTTACAGCTGAAAACCATCAAACAATTACTGTGTGGAGTTCAGGGTATGATTACCATGCTTTAGAAATGGTCTCTTTCCTTACTGAATTGTAATACACTATTTGTCCTTGGTATCAAAGCATTAACCAACTGGTAATTTGGCGGTGCCTGTACTGCATTTCTAATTGGGTATCAGTGGAATGGACATGTAGCTGGTTTGTATGGCCACTGATATGATTTCCAACAGCTGATACGATTTCCCAACAGCTACTCACGCAAGCTTTCTCTCTTGAGAGGGGAAAGAATTAATCCAAGTTGTGAGTAAATACAATGTTTATTAAACAAATAATAGGTTGGTCCTTATACTCACACACCTGTGAAGAAAAACCTGGCAAGGGCTATAACTACAACACTTCTGTAACATTCTCATATGAGTGTCTGAAACGCTTTTCAAATGGTAATCACATCATGATTGTCACATTCCCATCATATATGCATCAATTACAGTTTACTCACATGGAAATTGAAGCAAGAGGTGATTTGTTCATAGACTCCCAGGAGATGAATGAAAAACGTGGGATTTCAAAGCCAGATATGTTGGTTCTCAGTCCTCTCATTCACAAAACCTGCATTGTGGAAGAGAATTACTTTTTCTACTACTTTTTGTTCCTTTTAAATCTACCCATAATTTAACTTGCTGGGAATATGATTTCCATTGAGTCCTTTGATGACTGATCCTGCACCATACAGAACTCAAACAGTTTAGTGATATTTTAATAATGAGATATGTCTAGTGTTTAATTGTTATAGTATAATACTCTGGATGGGTTACCCATGATTACTCCTTTCCTCTTGTGGTTTAACCGCAGCCAGGAAATAAGCACCACACAGCCACTCGTTCACTTCTCCTCCTTCCCGGCTAGATGGGTCAAGAGAATCAGAAGGGTAAAAGAGAGAAAACTTATAGGTTGACATAGCAGAAGTTTAATAATTTGCATTAAAAATATAATACAAAAGGGAATAAAATTTTTAAAATAAACTCTTAAGAAAAACAAGTGATGCAAATGAAAAACACCACCAACCAACCCATGGCCAGCCTGTCCCCAAGCAGCAGTGGCCACCCCAGCAAGCTTCCTCCAAGTTTTTATGTGGAGCTTGATGTCATATAGTATGATATATCCCTTTGGCCAGTTTGGCCAGTTTGTGACAGCTGTCCCAGCCGTGTCCCCTCCCAGCTTCTTGTGCACTCCTCACCTTCTCTTTAGCAGGGCAGTATAAGAAGCTGAAAAGTCCTTGACTGCTTGGCAACAGCTAAACCATCAGTGTGTTATCAACATTGTTCTCATCCTAAATCCAAAGCACAGCACTGTACCAGCTGCTAGGAAAAAAATCAACTCTATCCCTGCTGAATCCAGGTCACCCATCCTATACTTTTTAGGTTGGTTACTTGACCGTCACACTCAGTGATTGGATTAGTTCATGGCAATTAAACACTGTTATAATGTTAGTTCCATTCCGCTGAGCAGTTCCTCCAAAGTTGTTAGAAGCTACTGCTAAATTAGTAAAGTAGAAACTGAGTCAGAAATTCACATTCAGTTATTATAAATCTGTACAAATATAGAATAACAGCATAGAGCTGGCTTTGCCTTGCTTTCTGGGTCCATATTTACAGTTTTACTTATCCTTTGGCGGAACAAGGTGACCTACTGTCAATAAATATTCTATGGAGAAAGTCTGAAATACTGTCTTTCGTATCTTGTATTCCCTACTTGACATTTAAGTCTTACCAAACATTCCTTATTCATAATGAGATATCTAGTTTGTTTTGAGCTTTCTGAATCTCTTATTTACATTTATTTCAAAACAGCCTATTTGCAGAAACCGACCGTGGTCATGCCTGGTTCAGGTCAACAAGTGTGTCTGTCATGATAGCCACAATTTATTCTTTTACCTCATGGAGAACAGTTCCAAATGTAATGAATGTCTCAGTGATCTGATTTTCACCACTTTGTCTTACTAAAAACTCTAATTTGACCAGCAGTTGTTTATAAAGCAACAGAGGGTGTTTCTGTTTTATCTGATCTTCTGGGGTTTTGGTTTGTTGTCTTTCCTTTTACATTTGTATCTTCCACATCCAGTATTTATGGATGATATTTATGTTCTCCTAATTAAGTAAGAGTCTTGCTTGAGCTCTCAGCCCTTGTTCAGAAATACACTGGTTTACCACAATGAATCATTCTAAGACAAACAAGCCAGGAAAATGGAACATCTTGGTGCTGAGAAGGCCTATTTCACATGGCTTTGGTATTTTAACTGGTGACACTCACAGAAAACAAAGCAACTCTTTTGTACCATCAATTAGCCCTTACTCTTTTTACATAGAAATGTAGTTTCCCCCATCATCCATTATGAATACATCTAAGGATATGTATCTCACCTTTTATATTCTAAAAAAACTATTGTCAGCAAGGTTTGAAAAGTTTTCCTTAACTTCTGCCACCAGAAAGAACTCCTCCTTCTCCTGTCCTTCTTGAGTGCTAAAACAAGAGTTTCCCTGCAGTGGAAATGAAGAAACATTGTGTTGAACTCTGGAATGAGAAATGTTATGTTTTTTGCCCCAGACAGGTAGTGGTGGAAGTCTTGAAGAAGTAGGACAGGACTCTTGAACACCAGTTTTTGAGATAGATTTTTTAATCCAAGACGAGAAATTCGGCAATTCTCACCAGGGTTCCCAAACATGCTGTAACGGAGATTACATGCTGCCCTGGATGCACTTGAAACTTCTAGAGCTTTCAGGCACAGTACTCTGACAGTACTGCAGGCATTTCCGTGGCTAGGTTGTTCTAATGGTGTGTCCCAGGTGAGTGATTATCACAAAATCACAGAATCATAGAGGTTGGAAGGGACCTTGAGGGATCGAGTCCACCCCCCTGCCAGAGCAGGTTCCCTAGGACAGGTCACACAGGTAGGCGTCCAGACGGGGCTTGAATATCTCCAGAGAAGGAGACTCCACCACCCCCCTGGGCAGCCTGTCCCAGGGCTCTGTCACCCTCACTGTGTGAAAGTTCTTCTGCATGTTGGTGTGGAACTTCCTGTGCTCCAACTTGCAGCCATTGCCCCTTGTCCTGTCCCCACAGACCACTGAAGCCCATTACATAGGCACAAAGCCAGGGAATCCCACTTTTGATTTGCTTAAAGTCCATTGTCTCTAAGTTACCCTGGCAAACCCTGCAGTATCACCTAAGCGGCATTTTAAAAAAGTGAAATTCTATTTTGCACACAAAAAAGTAACAATAAAACAACCACAGCTACATCCCACTAGTTCTATTGTGGAGTGTGCTGCTGACAACAAATTATGAGTCCTAATACCACTAAGGGTGGTAGAGTGAGGAGAAAGATAAGCTGAAGTGACCAGCCTTGCTTTTTTTTCCCAAACAGCTAGAATGCAACATTTATTTCCAGTAGTTGATCTATATCTTCCTTTTTTGGATAACTTACAGTGTTTTCTACACAGATCTTCTCTGGTTGAATTCTGGCATCCTCTGTCATCCCAGATTGTTTCTGCATGTATAATTTTACAAGAATTTTTAATGCCAAATTCTGGCCAGATGAATTCAGTGAAGGAACATGTGCTTTTACTGTGTCTGAATTTGGCTCGTAGCACATTATTGCAGTGTCACTTCAAGAAATAGCTGGTGGAAGACTCCAGTTCTTTGTTCTGCTTTGCTGCTGTTCCACTTTCTGACATTAAATTACTCAGGCAAGATGTTTCATTTGAATATCTATGGTATAAATTACCAGTGTTGTTCTTCCCTAGCATTTGCTTGACAAATTAATTACCAATACAGTTTTGTACAGCCTGAGCATTTGCAAAGCTGCGTAAGGTGGCAGCTGAGGGTTCAGCTTGTGTAAATTAATTATAGGTGCAATTGACCTTGTGTGAAAGTGGCTGTAGCACATATAAGATTAAGAGCCATTGTGTTAGGCTGTCACTACGAAGCACCTGCTCTTTGTATTTCTGATTCAGTGAGTGTAATGAGCAGGATTGTATCTAAGAAAAATCTGTGATATCTTTACTCTGTGATGAAGGAGATCAAGAGAAAGGAGGTGATATGTGAAGACTGTACCCAAGGGGCCTCCGTTACCTGATGCTGATGTGTAGAGGGGGCTCTGATCCAACTTTATTCTACGGAGCATGGGGTAAATGGCATTCTGGAGATGTTAGGACTGGTCTAACTCAACTGCTGTGGGGGATGACTGTGCTACGTGGAGTTATACTAACTTTCCACTTGTGGGTGACATGCACCAGTTGGTGGGAATGACAAAGCTTACTTGGCTCTCCTGATGTATCTGCCACACAGGAAGGAGGAGTAGAGGTGAATGAAAAAACAGGCAAGGAAAGTACATTGTGTAACTCAACATTGGCCTCAGTTCAGAGAAACATCTGGTTAGCAACACTCACAATCCTCGGATTGTCCAGATACATTGTTACTCTACTGAATTAGGACTATCATTTGCCTACTTGTTTCTCAAAAAACTTTGGAAATTGTTTGCCAGCCAATCTGTCTTTCTAGCTTGGGATGGGGGAAGAATTTTCAAGGATGCACTTTTTTTTTTTTTCTGCAGGTTTCATCTCCTCCTGCTTATTCCTCAGCTGAAATAATAATCTATTAAATCAATTTAATAGACGTGCACTTTGGGTTGATGATGATTTCAGGTGGGGAATAAATGCAATGATCAGACACTTCTGGAAGAGTAAGTAGCTTGTAAAATTTCAGATTCCTTGGCAAAAATACATAGGTAGTGCCTTATTTTTTTTTCTGAGCATGGTGGTGCTTTCTAAGTGTTAACCGGGGCAGAATTACAAATACAGACATCAAAATTATAGCATGCATAAAATTTTACAGTGAGACCTGAAGCACTGAACATTGCTGAGGCAAAGTGCCAGTGGTATACTGTGGGGATGATGCTTTATGGAAATGTTTGGAAAATTCTCTAGCTTGGATGCGAATTCTAGCTGCATCAACATAAATTGGTCTAAGTTTCCTGAAGACAGTGGTAAGGGTAGTTCACTGGTGGTGAGATGTGAAGTGAGAAGCTTATCTTTCATCTATAAAGAAAACTCTAACCAGTTTTTCCTCTCTTTTACTTCTTGGTCTGAGGAAATTCTCTTTTCACTTCAGGCATTTTTCTTTTCTCTTTATCTTCCTTATGGCTTCGTTTTTCTGGTGAAATGAGCATGACCCCATAATGGGTGGAGTGATGCACATCATTTGCAGGAGAGAAACAGCAATATCTTTTATTGATATAAACCAGCATGTTTACAAAGTTCAATGGTCAATGCAACAGGGTTTTAACAAGATTTGATGGCAAGGAACACTTGATTAGTTACTGCATAGAGGACAGGGCCAGACAAAACTGTCAGGAGACCCTCCCATTGAGTCATGAGGATCAGAAAGGATCCCCTTCCTTTCTAAACTCCTTCTAAGAGAGAAGTCTAAGTGTGGCTGGATCCAATCATAGTCCAAATCTTGACCAACAGTTTATGTCTAAAGGATTTTATATATGCACAATCAATCCTTTCTATAACTTAGCTAAGATTTCAAAGTTTAACATGCTATTAGTGACTTACCAAGAATCTGTCGTGGTAAGGAATTGCTCAGTCTTGAGGAGTAACCTCAAGAGGTGTCATTACTCAAGGGGAGATCCTGTCATGCAGCCCACTGCTGTGCTGGACAGCTCAAGTGGCTCTTGGGCTGCGAGATGATAGATTTAATGTCATATTTGCATACTAACCACAGATCTTAGTTTCTTCTTTGATATTTGGCTTGAGTTGGACATTGACCAGCACTGTGGTTAGGTGGGCTCATTGCTCAAATTAGCCCTTGGCTATTGTGGTGTTCTCTTGTCTCCAAATCCATTTGAGCCAGATGCAGCCATCATGACCAGACACACACAATACAACCACCGCTGGTCGTTATCATTTGAGCAGGGTTATGGAAAATAAAGGTCAGATGTGTGTGTGTTGGTAGGGGGAAGCACACTGTCATAGACCTCAGTTTGGCAAGTCTGAAGTGTTTCTAGATCTGTAGCAGTGGGCTCATGTTGGTGAAGCTTCAGGGAATTGCCAGGGCTAGAAGAAACTTCTGGAGGTTCCTAGTCCAAATCCCTGCTGAAAACCAATTCAATTCCACAGTCTCTCTGGGACAGTGTTTGGTCACCCTGACAGTAACATTGTTTTCTAATGGAAGTTTCCAAAGGTACAGCTTGTGGTTATTGCCTCCCCTCCACCTATTGTGTAACTGAAGAGTCTGATCATCTTTTCTACACCCTCCCATCAGGGAGTTCTAGACAGTGACAAGGTCTCTCTCAATATTATCTTCTTAAAGCTGGACAAAGCAGGCTTCTGTCAAATGTTAGATGTCCATCCCACCTAAAGCAGTCCTACCCAGGACATTATAAACTATAACTAACTGATGGTGAAAATGCTGTGTGAACACGAGCAGTCTTGGTTTCAAAGAGTGAGCCTAAAGGTAAGAAACTTCATATTGTATTAATAATCTCTGTTGGGTATTGTATTAGCATCTGACCTTGTTGGAGTAAATAGAAATTTTCCATTGACTTTAAACTATTTCAAACCAATACTATAGAAAACAGAATTCTGCTCCTGAATTTGATGGATCTAGGATGAAACATTCATACTGTAGAAAGCTGATCTGAATGTGTTTGCTTCAGAGATTTCTGAAGGGCTACCAAAGGGTGGCTTGAAGTGCTGGGAGGCTGTACAGAGAATATGACAGAGTAATATTTAACAGCAACAAATGAAACCAAAATGGTAGTGGGGAGGGAAAAAAAAAGAGAGAGGAGGAATGTCCTGGTTCTTAGAAATTGACAGAAAAATAAAGAAGAATCACAGAATGATTCCAGGCCCCTCAAACGTATGTAAGCAATGTGCTGTGCCTAGCTTTTCCTACTAGAGCTTTCTCCCTTAATACATCCTTCATACCAGCGCTTTAGAATTAATTTATGTTCCACAAGGTCAAACGTCAACATTTCAAATTCAGTGACAACAATTTAACTCTGCAACATGTTTACTGTCCTGCAGCTCTGCAGTTGCTAAATGCAAATGGAGAACAGGGAAAAGGATGGCTTTTATTTTTGTTATGATATACAATCACATGCAGATTACACTGAGTCTTTAGACAGCTGTTTGCATTTAGTCATAGTGTTCTCCACGAGGGATGGATCATTACATGCACTTGTGGCTGGCTTTCTTGAAGACCTGGTGGCAGACTGGATTGCTGATCTGTGTTAGCTCACTTGTAGCTAATGCTTTACAAATTAAAACCCTCAGAAAAAAAAAATCTCATAGAGCTACTTTGTTGTTTTAAAGCCTCTGTGTTACCCTCAATGATGCCTGAAGATGTTTACAATGAATGGGGAGAAACAGTCCTTCCAGCAGACAGTGTGTCCTGTGAAAATCAAAATGGTTATGTGCACACCTGGAAATAAAGGGATTTAACATGAATGCCTTCAGTTAAAAATATTATATGTGAGTATTTTATGTTCTGAGATCTCTACATCACAGAAAATGGATGTATGTAGCCCCTAACAGGTATGCTTTAATGGTAGCACACAGATGCTGCTTTTAATCATAAGCTTCATAATGGTTGAACATGATGGTTTTAACTCACACACAGCTCTATAAAATCAAAGGTTTCTGCAGGTCCTAATCTTTGAAGCTCTGCTCTGGCTTATATCTCCAATTTGTGTATGGATTACATATTAAGTGAAATTCTGACTTCACTAAAGCAAATGGCAAAATTTGATCACAACATGTTATTGTCTGCATGTAACATGTAAGCAACCAGGTGATCTATAGAGGCATTCTTAAAATAAGATGATGCTTATCTACTTCCATGTGGATGATTGGTACAAGGGAAGATGTTTAAACAAAGAGATATTGCCCAGTTCTTGTCAGGACCCTCAGAGCACTTACAGCCTCTATTGGCTCTGAGCAGCCTCACCTGTATCCTCCACCCACATTCTCTGCCAATAGGTACTAATGCCCCATTTAATCTCGGCTGTGTTGTAGGTTTACCTGACTCTTGCTCTGCCTCTTATTTTGCTTTTCATCCTGGCTGGACCTGTGCCCTGTGCTGCAGGTAACTTACCTCTGGGATGAACTTCTTGGATGTATGTCGCAGCCTTGTCTTTGTCCCTGGTAGGACACTCTGGATCTGGGATTTCATTTGCCACTTTCTGTGCCTGAGGCTATCAAAGGACCCTTTTACCAGTCTTTAGGTCTGCTGCTGTTAAGATTCTGTGGGACTGTGCTCAGGTGGTGAGGACACATCCTGTGCTGGATTCACCACCAACTCCAAGCTCTTTCCCTGGTCTTTGTTGCTCACTGCTGAGGCTTCTGAGGAAACTGTAAGTCAGCAGCTTAATTAAAACTCAATTGACTACTCCTTAAATTGTTTCTCGTGCCTTGCTCTTAGTGCCTTGGACTTCTGCTCATAATGGACCTCACAGTACTCTGAGTGAAACTTAGGTTGTTGTTTATGTGCACTGTGACAGTGAGACAAAAGGTTTATTTTGAAAGGTTCATTATGTTACTCAACTGAAGCATTAACATGAATTTTTAGAAGCAACATCCTCAGCTCACAATTATTTAATGTTAATCTAGATCAGATTTTAGGTGCTGAGCAGATGTAAGTTCTGTGAAGTTTGGCATGGATGATGCCCGTTTGTTCTGATGTGTTGCTGATCATTCATTCTTCTCACAAAAGGGAATGGTTTGGGCGATTCTGGGCTGTGTCCAGTTAGCTGGACTGTTAAATCAGAATTTTATCTTCCCCATATGTGGAAAGCCAAAAACTTTAGGAATTTCAGAGTTTGTTTAGCTAAAAAACCTACAAAAAACACCAGCTGTGCACTACTGATCTATAGCAACCATTTGGTGTGACCTTCTGTCTAAACAACATGCAGAAATCCTGGAAGAGCAGGTGACAAAGGTTTTTTCAAAGCTAGATGTACTTGCATAGATGGTAGGTGGCATCAGGTCAGTCACTTAATTGCCAGAGTTGGGGTTTGGGTTATACTCAAAATGAGTTTGGTCGTGAATGGGTCGTGTGTGTGTATTACATTTCTTAGGAGCTTGTAAATCTAGCTTTTTTGTATAAACTGAACATGGGCTTTGTTCAAGGGAAGAAATACTGTCTGATTTCCACATGAAAGACAGCATCAGAAATTAGCAAGCCCTTCAAAACCAAGATGCATTTTTGTGCCATGTTCTCAAAATGCAGATTTATAAAAAAAAGAAATTAAAGGTTCCAGTAAATGACTTCCAGTATTTAGAAGAGTTTTTCTCCCTCTTGTTACTCTTTATGGGTTTATCATTTCTGTGTCCAGGTCTGGACCTGTATATTATAAATACGTGTGTGTGTATATGCAATAATACATGTACCTGTGCGGAGGTGAGCAACCCTGATTACAGCTGCACTTTAAACAAGTTAGTAGAGTTATACAGCTCTGTTCATAAGGTAGGTTCAGCTCTAAATATTCTGCTGTTGACTTGTTTTTGAGGTTGGTTTCTTCATTCTTTATCCATTGAAAGTTATGTAATGCTGAATGTTTAGACTGTAGTGTTTCATTAGTAATTTATTCCCTGTGAGTTCCTCCTTATAGTTTCCACTCTCTATAGATGTCCAAGGAATGGAGATTTTAGTGTCTGCCTTGACTATTTCAGTTGTGGACTCTTTTCTAAAGAGAACTTCACTCTTGTGAGAGAAACACGTGAGATCAGATGGTATTTTCCCTGATAAGACCTGCACTTCAGCAAGAGCTATGTGTAAAATACCTAACTAAAATCTCTTTTGGAATATTTTAACGATATCATATTACCAGCCTCTGAATTAATGACTAGGTTTCCAAAACTTTGTT
The DNA here is from genome assembly GCA_027925045.1 of Hypotaenidia okinawae. Lineage (NCBI taxonomy): Eukaryota > Metazoa > Chordata > Aves > Gruiformes > Rallidae > Hypotaenidia > Hypotaenidia okinawae. Next base: position 47,251,381 of record BSDF01000002.1, on the reverse strand, counting down.
TTTAGGAGTTATGCTGATACCAGATAGACTCAGCATACAGTATTTAACTGCCCAACATTAAGTGGATAAAGGAGAGGTTTTTTCAGTAGAAAATTGAAAACTTCACCGGCAAATCGAAATTTCCAAATAGCTAAGTGGTCAGCTACAGAGATTTGGAGTGATTTGGATGAGCTGTTAATGCCTTGAAAAAAATCAAGGATGAGAACATTATTTGGACTCAGACAGGAATGGGAGGGATAAAATAAGTGGGTTTTTTTTTTTTGTAGCAAAAATAAATTACTTTAAATGGTGTAATAATTGATGTTTCAGTGCAGTATTTCTATGAATGACTGTGATAGTCCCTGTGCCATCGCACTATGCCTCTGACCCTGAAGTGTCACTGGGCTTCATGTCAAATATACAAAGGAAGGAAGTTTACAGTGTTTCAGTATATTGGGGTTTTTTTAAGGATTTTTTTTTTTTCTGAAAGCAGCATGGAGTGCTGCCACTGGATATTTTTAACCTTGTGGCCAGTTGCCAGTAATGATAAGTTATCAGCGAAGAAAAGGCTGGGAGATTTTAGCATTTGATAAAAGCAATGAGAGGACAGATAATAGCTTTGGTGTGTCAGGACACAGATAGGGAATTGTAGCCAGGACCAAATCTTACCGTTCTCAACTGCTCTTTGAGACATCTTAATTACCCCCTTGCTTTCTGTGAGATGAATTAACTATACAGCCCATGGTCTCCTGAAGAAGTCTGTGTGGTGATTAGAATGACTCTCTGCCCTCACTAGCTCCCATTGAGTTTATGCCAATTCTCTCTGAAGCAATTTTATAACACTAAGACTTTTAGGTTTAATATTAGAAAGCATTGAATTTGGATGGCCAAAAGTAGGCAGTGAGAATTGGTGGCTGCAAAAACAGGCCTGGCACTAGACTGAAGCTGAAGAGCTCCTCAGCAGTCATCCCTGGGACTTTTTTGGCATGAATCCTGAATTTAGGCAACAGCCTTCAGAAACATCACTTCTCAGGAGACACCTCTCCAGCAGGTTTCTTCCTAAGGAAGCCAATTGATATAAGCAGCCTGAAATAACCCCTTATTCTTTGCAGAAGTTTCCCTTACCTCTCAAAGTCTGACCTAAGTGTAAGGCAACACTGCTCTTGGCACACTACCCTAGAGGCCACCTTTTTCAGACCATTTCTGTCTTGGACCCTGGGCAGCAATGTTCTGCTAGAGATGCAAGGGCAATACTCTACTGTGCACGATATCTTGGACTAATGTCTTAGACTAAGACTAGTGTTGCCCACTCTGATAGATGCAGCTTATTATAAAAAAAGTGGTAACTATAGTAATGATTGAAATTATTGAGTAAAGTCCCTTTTCTCTCAGAGTCACAATCTGCTGCTGTGCTGTATTTTGTCACCTGTAGTTTCTCACAAGAATCATGCATTTCACACGAAGCTTGTCCTCAGAGTGTTTTATTCCTTGATGTGCTTAAGTCTGGCTGTATCCTCAGTACTGCCTCTACCTGTGCACTGGTTTTCTGCAGATTTTCTTTTTTTTTATTTTGCTTTCTGCAGCCTCACATAACTAGCTTTCCTAAGAGGTAAGATATAATTGCACTGATCCTATTTTGAGGGTTTATGACTTAGTGCTTAAAGGCACTTGCGCATTGCTGAATAATTGGCTGTACAGGGTTTTGTTTCTCTTACTAAATTGTATTTATCAGGTTTGAAGTTACAGTTTTTGGCAGCATGAATGTAATGAATGTCCATACCTTGAAACTTTCCCTTTGGGATTTTTCATGGTTTAACTGAAGCATATTAACACAGAGATGTGGGAAAACCGCTATGGTTTTGTTGGTATGTGTTTCTAGCTCAGCGTTTAACAGGGAGGCACACAGTTATGAAGGTGCATGTTTCACTGTAGAGAAGAACTATTGAAGATTTATTTTGAAAACAGCTTTTTAGGGAAAAGCTTTTCTCCCCACCCACACTTCTTTAAGAATGCCACCATTTCCACTTTTATGGTCAAGTTAGCTTTTGTTACGTTAGCTAACCTGCCAAGCTAGTTTTTTGTTAGGATGAAGAAGTGCATTAAAGGAATTGTCATCTCATTCTCCTAATATGGGAAAATAATATATAACCATGAAAATTCAAACAAAGAAGGGTCCAAAAAGGCAGCCAGAACAGAAAAAAGCTATTGTATGTTCTCATATTCACAGGCTTCTATTACTGTGTTCTTTGGCAAGTTCCCATGAACATTAACATCAGAAGCAGGAGTTATGGTATGGATGGATAACATGGGCTATGTTCCAGCTGTATGGCAATCTCTTTTCAAAAGTGGTACTTGAGAGGATGAGGCCATTAAGGATATTCCTGTAAGAAAGATATATGAAGTTTATGATAGGTGAGGAAAAGGCTGTAAGTTTTTCAATAAGTATCAATATCATATAATTCATTTTATTTTTGAGCTAATATGGTCAAGAATTAATGTTCTGGAGAAATCTCTGCTGTATCTGTTATAACCCTGGAATGTTATTAAGCTGTCAAAACCAACTACAGGATGTCACCTAGCCTTTATATTTTACCCTCTGGCTCTGTGTTGTGGGTTTTTGAATATCTTTTATATTCTTGCACTCTTTTACCTGCCATGGTTCAGAGCTTTGATTCAAATAAATATTTAGAGGAACCTAGATGCCTTGTCTTAAACTTCTTCAAACTCCATTGTCTGGAAGTATATCTTGATAAATGTCTTGGGTTTTGTTTGTTGAGGACTACCTTAAGGAGAGCATTTGAGTATTTCAGTGCTTTCAGAACTGACCCCCCAGGGCGGGGGTGGGGAGGGGAGAAAATCATGACTAACCTGACATATCCTACCAAGGGAGGGGTGGGGGAGGTGCTTTAAGATCTGGTCACTTTGGTGTCACTAGGTGTGCAGGGCAGTGTCATGCGTTAGAGAGTTTTCCGTCCCTTATTCTGTGCTGATTCTGTTTTGCCCATGACACTGATTGCAGGATGATCTCTCCCTGTCCTTTTCTTGACTCCTGAGCCTCTCAATATGTATTTTCTCCCTTGTCCAGCTGGAAAGGGGAGTGACAGAGTGGCTCTGGTGGGCATCTGGCCTCCAGCCAGTCCCAAAACACCACAACTGTTTAGTTAAAAAACTTGGAGATTGACACTGCTTCATGTCACTGCTTGAGAGGTGAAAAATATGTATTTTTTTCCAAGAGGCTGGCTTTTTATCCCAATCTAAGATCTGTACCTTAAATCCTATGGAGTTCATACCTGCCTCTTGTTAAAGCATCAGGGAGAAGCTATTTAGATGTGAGGGCCCCCAGTATGACTTCTTGTTCCCACTGTGGGGTCTGACTGCAGTAGCTCAAGGCATGGCTGTGTCACCTTGAATCACGCTCTAGTGAAAAGGGGTGTAATAACTGGTAAGGGGCTCCCTTCTTGGCTCTGGAGCCACAAGATAAATCAGGTTGAGGCTAAAGGGAATGTTCCAGCTACATCCTAGCCATGCCCATGCTTTGCCACGTACCTTACTGATGAATTCTGACCTATGACTTCACTTTCCAACGTGACCTCAAAGTGCCTCATTGCTATAGATTTTTTTCTGATGAACACTGCCTCAGAAGCTTAACTAAGTTAGCATTGGTAGTCCTGCGTTTCTGTTCAGATGCCATGGAACTGCACACTTCTCTTCAGTAAGATGACTACCCCATGTCTGCTTTGGTGTCACTTGGGCTTCTCCACTCTCCTTTGCTTGGGGAGCAGCTCTCACCTCTGCCTCCCTAGCAACAGACACAAAGGATGTCTTCTAGTCAGGTGAACAAAGTGACTTTCTGTCTAGAATAACCAACCCAAAGTGATGAAGGGCACTGCACTAAGCCCTCTTTGAATGATACATGTTTTACAGTTGACCACTCTTATGTGCCCTGAATTTGGCTGCTAGTTTATTTTGAGGCCAAAAGGGGAGAAAAAAGCCCAAAGATCAATTTTATTTTTGGTGTAATAAAATATAATTGACCTCAATAGAACTATACTAATTACAAGACATCAGAATTTAGACCAGTGTCTTCCCTCAACATAAAGATTGCTTTCATTCTGATACTGTTCATTTCAGTGAAAGTCAAATGTTCTCAAACTTGGATTTGGTCTTAGGAGAAAAAAAGAAAGCAAGCTTTGGGGATATGAAATGTCCAATACAATTTATTTTTCTTCTCTAGAATATGAAAAATCCTGGTAACTTGTATAGATAACAGCAAATTCCAAACATAAAACCTAATAATAAGTATACAGATTACATTGTGTTTGTTCTTTCAATGTTTCAGCTTATTTCTCCAGGTGAGAACCAGCTGGGATGTCTTAGAGTGGAAGGTCTATCATGATCACATGCAAATACTTAGACAAGGACCCAGAGTCCTCATGGCCTGTTACCAAGGGAAGATTTGGAACTTTCATATTCTGCCCATCACCAAGCATTAGCCAAAATTGGGGAACAACTGTGTGTGTTTCTCTTTCTTGCCAGTCTTTAGTATAACTGCAGTAGTTAAGGAGGCAAATATAAATAAAATGAGCCTAACTTACTCTGCACCTCTAGAGAATTTTATCTTCCATTCCCCATGAATCGGTTTCTAGTGACATGTTTTGCAGATGGTCTACCAGCAACTAAACATTTAGTGCAGCTGTCCATATATCAGGCATTCAGCTTCCAGGATATAATGTCTGGTTTTCTTTGAACACTCAATAATGAAACCACTGGTTTGATTTATGGTTGCATAATTTTATGGAAAGAGAAATCAGTGCCATTGCACTCAGGCAAAATAGGTCTGTCATTTCGAATTCAGGGGTATACAGTGGTGTTTCATTTGCCTGATTTTAAGGGATCAGCACTGTGTTTACTTTCTGAAATTATTAATATAATGTTGAGGAGAGGCCCCCTTGGAGCTGAGATGTCAGCAAAGACAAGATGAACTGTGACACAAGCTGAAAAGAAATGGTACTTGCCACATAATGAAGGGAAAGGCAAAATAAAGTTCTTAAGTGGTATTGATTGTTATGGCAGGGGCAGAAGTTAAACATACACAACAGACAATTACAGCACAATTAGAATTGGTTGGCCTCTCGCCTCAATTAAAGGGAAACCTGGTATAGGCAATGTGACAAGGAGGGGAACTGTTTTCTTCTTTCATCTTGTGAACAGCTTCTTTCTCTCCTTCCATCAAATGTTTAGTCAGGCTTTTCATTAGAGATGTTTATTCTTTCGGTCTTTCCTACCAGAAAATCCATGCTTAAGAAAAAAGGTACAGAAAACAGAGGAATTTTCAGTGGGATTGGATGAAGGAACAAAAAGTATATGTTAACTGTAGCAGGTTTTCTGACACAAATCTATCTCTCTCCATCCTTCAGAGCATAAGTGACTTCCCAGCATCACTGAATGACTCATTGGAAGAATTAGAGCCTGGATGTTGACATCTGTTCTAGCTCCTCAAATCACACTTCAGTTCTGTCCCAAATGAGCTCTGAAGATGAGATCCAGCCTCCTAATGAAGGTACTTAGCAGCACAGAACAGCTGCTTCTCACCACTACCCATGGCCATATCTATAATCATACTCTGTTATGTGCAGAAATGTCTTTAATTACTCTTAATGCTGGAATATAACCTAGTAGGCCATCTTGTCACTTCTCATTCCCCTGTCAGTATCACCAGGCAGCATCTGAGTTGCTGACCTTGTACAGATTTTTGTTTTTTAAATAGAGAGACAATGCTGAACTCAGTGTTGAAAGTTGAATGAAGAAGAAAGGGCTTTTCGAATGCATCCTCTGCTGAGTTAAATTGTCCATTTGACTCCCTGTTTATTGACCTGGTTGATTTTCAACAGCAAAAGAATGATTTCAAATGGCAATTGAACTTACCTACCTTTTCTTATGACATTTTGTTAATTATAACCCTTTCCCATCTATAAGGGCAATGGCTGTTATCTACACAGGAGTTAACATATGACAGCCCGTTGATATATAGATATCCACATGCATGTTCACCTTCTAGGTTCCCCTTGAAGATTTTCTTGTTTAAACAAAAAAATAATCATCTGCTTAACCTTGGTGTAATCAAACTTGCATAAGAACCTAGTGTTAAGAGTAAATGGGGAATACTTCTGAAAGATATACCAAGGTGATCTCTGAACTGAATGTTTAAGTGAAATTTTGGCTCAAAGCCCAGAGTATGACTGAGACCACAATCTTCTCAGCTGTTTATGTATCTTCAGTCCAACATGATGAAATTTTCCATGGACTGCTGATATCAGATATCTTAGATGTCTTCTACCTCTTCTTGCAAGGTCGTAGAATGGTTTGGTTTGAAAAGGACCTCAAAGACTATCTAGTTCCAATCCCCCTGCCATAGGCAGGGACACCCTCCACTAGACCAGGTTGCCCAAAGCCCCATCCAACCTGGCCCTGGACACTTAAGTCCTCACAGAGCAACTCTCTTTTATTTCAGTTTTGGGGATATACAGTTTTTAGCCCTTGATGCATGTGTTAGATTGTTTTCTGTCTGTGTGGACTGTCAGTGGTTTTCATTTCCTTGACTGCTTGGTATCTAACATATTTGATAGTGTGTTCCTTCAGTGTGCAACAGGAGCAGATAACTGGAAATTGAAGTCAGTGAATGATCACAGAATTGCAGGGGTTGGAAGGGACCTTGAGAGATCATCGGGTCCAACCCCCTGCCAAAGCAGCTCCCTAGCTCATATTGCACAGACAGGCGTCCAGACGGGGCTTGAATATCTCCAGAGAAGGAGACTCCACCACCCCCTGGGCAGCCTGTCCCAGGGCTCTGTCACCCTCACTGGGAAAAAGTTCTTCCGCATGTTGGTGCGGAACTTCCTGTGCTCCAACTTGTGGCCATTGCCCCTTGTCCTGTCTCCACAGACCACTGAAAAGGGGCTGGCTGATTCCCCCTGCATCCCTTGCTTAAGATAATTATAAACATTCATTAGGTCCCCCCTTAGTCTTCTCAAGGCTGAACAGCCCCAGCTTATTAAGTCTTTCATAGGGGAGACGCTCCAGGCCCTTAATCATCTTCATAGCCCTTCTTTGGACTCTCTCCAGGAGATCCCTGTCCTTTTTATACCAGGGAGCCCAGCACTGGACACAATACTCCAGGTGGGGCCTGACCAGGGCAGAGTAGAGAGGGAGGATCACCTCCTTTGACCTGCTGGCCACACTCCTCCTGATGCACCCCAGGATCCCATTGGCTCTCTTAGCCACCGAGGCACACTGCTGGCTCATGGCCAACCTGTCATCCACCAGGACCCCCAGGTCCTTCTCCACTGAGCTCTTCTCCAGCAGGTCATCCCCCAGCCTGTACTGATACAAACGGTTGTTCCTCCCCAGGTGCAAGACTTTACACTTGCTTATGTTGAACCTCATTAGGTTTCTCCCTGCCCAGCTCTCCAGCCTGTCCAGGTCTCACTGAATGGCAGTGCAGTGTTCCTGTCATAGTATGATTGCCATACTATAGTGACCTCAAACCAAAAGGGCCTGCTATTTGCAACTTAACATGTTCAAGCTTGTTCCTGTGGGATATGTCTGGAAACTAATACATAGCTTTGGTTTAAACAAATTAGCTGACTATGTTTGTTAAAATGAACCACGCTACACCTTGCTTAATACATCTTTGTTCATTTGTGCTTTTCTTTAAAAAAATCCAGCTGAAATCTTAATTTCTTTTGGCACTTTCATGAAAAATAAGACACACCTTAACGTGACTAGTATATAGATCAATTGATCCTAGTTCTCATTTTACTAATAAATTCAGTGGGGATTGCAGATATTTGCTCCAACATAGGGAATTGGAAATATGGGCACAAAATTCATCTAGGTAAATTGGACACAGACAATCTTACAGGCTGAAAATCTTCTTGTGACATTAAGACTGCATTAATTGTCACTGAGCTGCACTGTATCCTTACTCAAAATACCACAGGTAGATAAGAGGTGGTATTAGGTGTGTTTTTACTTTAATAAAGGCTTAGGACCCTTGTTTGGGCACCTGAGGATTTAAAGATTTTTTTAAAAAATATTATTTTTGGGACAACCATGCATTTCTGGCACATGACTGAGTTTGAAGTAATGAGGGCCAGAGAATTCTGCTTATAGCTTCAGAGCAGTAATGTTCACCTAGAAAACCTTCAGTGTGACACACAGTCATGCAGTGGATGCTCCATCCTCACTGAGCTTTCTTTAAAAGTTTGAGATTGTGCTTCTTTCCCTAACGACACAGCATTCCAGTGAAGAAATAAATGTATTTATATAGTTAACAGGCTTTGATTTTTCTAAAAATTCTGTCCCACTTTTACATGAACAAAGGTGTAAAAATCAACTCTGGCAACAACATCTATATCCACAAGATATTAAGTGCAAGGGTTTGTAAAGGTCATGAAAGATTTTGTGCACACAAACCAAGTTGTTCTTGCTGAAATATTACTCTGCGTCTGGACTTGACTGACTGGTGAATAATTAAAATAGGGCAGGAGTTTGTCTGCTGTGATTACATAAGGGAAAAATCCTACTCAATTTGTATGATGATGACTCTTGTGCAAGTATTCTGCTTATTAACAAGATCCTGCAAAATATTGCCCCAAAACTTGGAATGTGATGATGTAGTTCAAATTGATTCTTCTGTTCCAAAACAACAGGGGGATGGTTCCAATACTTAATTTCAAACAATCCAATATTTAATTTCTAACAAGAGGTTTGTATTGCATTCAGGTGGTGATAACCCCTCTGCACAAGCTGTCAGACAGCCATGGTTTTAAGGTAGGACTTCAAGTCTAGATGTTGGCATGAAAATACCAGCCTAAGCATTTTGAGGATTTCCTGGAAAAAAAACAACCCCCACCCTGAAGGGACTGTGGGGGCTGAAATAATCTACCCTTAAGATTTTGCACTGCAATTACCCAATAGCATGGATATCTCTTCTCTGCTTTTGTGATCATAGAATCACTGAGGTTGGAAGAGACCTTTAAGATCACTGAGTCCAACCACAGCCTAATCTTGACTAATCCACCTTTTTTCCCAAGCACAACATCCACACTCTTTTTAAGTACCTCCAGGGATGGTAACTCCACCACCTCCCTGGGCAGCCTGTTCCAACACTTGACTACCCTTTCAGTAAAGAAATTCTTCCTGATATCTAACCTAAATCTCCCCTGGTGCAATTTGAATGCCCTATCTGAGAGAAGAGACAAACCCCCATCTCTCTACACCCTCCTTACAGGTAATTGTAGAAAGCAATATGGTCTCCCCTCAGCCTCCTTAAGACTAAAAAGCCCCAGTTCCCTCAGCCGCTCCTCACAGGACTTGTGCTCCAAGTGATGATGAGCTTTGCCAGGTGAGCTTTTTCTAGACAGGAGGATTTAACTTTTCTACTGTCAGTCTGTCACATTTTGAAGAGCACTAGCTTAATTTTTAAAACAAATATCTGGAAATAGAAGTGTAGGTTAGAAGAAATAAAACTAAGTGTTCAGAGGCAAAAAAACTGGTGAGTTTTCAAGGCTTTACCCTTCTGAAAGGCTTTTCCCCAGCAGTCTGTCCTGAAAACTCAATGCTTTTTCTCATCTTTAGTTCACTCCGATGAGGAAAGCTTCAGATTAGCTTCCTGATGAGGCTGTGGGAGATAAGAGTTCTTGGAACAATCCAGAATGTCCCACAAACTTAGGGTGAAAGTTTGTGTTTCTGCAGCTCAATGTGGAATATGTGGTTTATAAAATGACTCTGCCAGGGAAAGGGTAAGGGTTGAGGTCAGTGTTAGGGTGCTAAATAAAATAATATATTCCTGAATCTGGTAAATGCCTAGAAGTAAAGCTGTGATTCTCTGGAGTCAGTGTACAGAATTTGAGCGACACCACAGGTCCTCTGCCAGAGGAAAGTAGACTTGCCAGCTAGGTGACAGTTACTGAAAATGAGAGTAAAGGATGCAGTTTGTTTGTCAACCCTCAAAACCAATGAAGGGAGGATGAGACTTAGTATTTCCATGGGAATATGTTAAATGTTTAATTTGCTGATGGTCAGGGACGCAATGCGATGTACAAGGGGATGGTCAGGAATGGATTAGGGTTGCACAAGACAGGGCTGATGACTGTTGTTAGCTGTTGGACTGTGGGATACAGCAAAGTTAGGACTGGTGTTTCCAGGGGACAGTGTTATATTTCCATTATGGTAGTTGCTGCTCAAATTAATTTTGTCACAGAAAGAATTTGGGTTAGAAAGAAAGTGCTGGCAGAGAAACCAGTTTATGTGGACCCTGTGTTAGTGGTATGGATGCAAATGCCACTACTCATCCTAGCTGTGCAATGCTCTAGGATGCAGCAATGAACTTGTAGGCTCCTTCTTTTTCTAAGCTTAAGTTCAGTCTTTTCTAATACCATGTGCATGGGAAACAGGCAGCCTCAACTTTAATACTTCATTAAAATGGAAAATGTGTATATTGGATATAAATTTGGCTATTTCTCCATATGGCTTCCAGCATATGGAGACACTTCACTTGCTCTGTTTATGATTTTACTGAGTTATATGTTTGGATCTAGCCATCTTGCATAGGAAATATTTGATATACATCAAAATATTTCTAGATTGAATTGGATAACTATTTTATTACACAAATGTCCAGCTGTCTAAAAATGGCTACTAGAAATGTATTTCCAGAGCTGCAACTCCATCAGATACACTGCATAAAACAAATGCTTCTGTCAAAGGAATTTTACTTTAGTACAACTAAAAGGAAATATTTTATGTGTAAATAGGCCCTTACAGAGGGATATAAAAAGAAGGTTGCAGGTGGCCATGGGAATTTGATGCTAGATTACTGAGACAAATTAAGTTTTCACTCACTTTAAAATGCTAAGAGATTTGGGAATGTCAAGCAAAAGTACTTTGGCCCTTAAAATGATGTGATGTAGCTTATCCCCTGCCAGAAAAAGAACCAGTAAAGCACTTCTGAGGAGTTGCTGACTGCTGGTGGGGACTTTGGGGAAAAATGCAGTTCATCACTACTCAGCACTTGTCTTCTTGACTTTAGAGAGTAATTAAGTTGCAGTGGCCCTTTAGTGATCTAAGCTATGCACCAAGAGATTCAAAGCCCAAAATCCAATCGTGTGTGCTCTCCTGTTTCCTGACTAATCCTATAAGATGCACTGGGTTGAATGGATGATCTAATAAGAGAACGTAACTGCAGTCAGCTCGCTCTTCTACAGAAATTAATAATGAAAGCCCACTGAAATAAAGAGAAACTCATTTATGAAGGAATAATAAAGTAAAATAGCTGAAGTGGAAAGTTGCCTATTGGAGAATCAGATCTGGTAAGCAATTGTGCTCGGTGTAAAGTATATCCACTGTGCTGTGTGCACCTGTGGCTGCTGAGTTTCTCATATCCACTCCCTCCTGTGGAGGATATACACATGGACAGAATGTGGCCTGGGGAAGGTGGTTTCATGCAGCTCATCATTCAGAAATTTTGAATGCATAATCATTTAGAAGTGGAAATCCATCTAAGATTTCCTCACTGGCTTGTTTTTAAAAAGTCCAAGATTAATTTCCCTGCAAGGAAGTTCAGCTAGTGTTGTGGGACTGTCTGTACCAAGCTGCCCGAAGGCATTATGAACTTGGCAACTTAGTAGTGGTGAATTCAACTTGTGAGATTTTCTGTTGGTGGAGGAGACTGGAAATTCTGCAGGGAAGTTTGGCAGTCACACATTTCACTGTCGTGCATTGCAACTTGCATGTCCCTTCTAAAAACCTGACAAAGTCGTTCTTGTGCCCTCTGGTCATCTGGACCAAGTGCTCTTGTTCTTCCCAAGATAAAAATCAAGCAGTAAGTAGCTTTCTTTTTCTGGGTTGTGAGGAGACCTGGGCAAATAGCAAAGCCTTCTTTCATTTAAAACTCAGTTCGGGGCACATCTTGAGTGAGGAATAGTGACAGGATGAAAACACTCATTTAACTCTCACTTAAAATCAACCTGAGAAGCCTCTCTATTGTCTGTACCAGAGAAACAGGCTCCAGTGGAGACATCACTGAAATACTGTTGATTTCTTATTTTAGGCCTTTTAGGCAAGGTGTCCAAAGGTGTCATGGCCAGGTCTAACACACAATAACTTTCATTTGAGTATAATAATGTCCCTGGCTGTACATAGGTAGACTAATGAGACATGACAGGCATGGGATGGTTCATTTACTAAACCAGAGGGCAGTCCTACAGCTCCCACATTTAAGGTGAGGCCTCTGCCCCGGGGCTCAGCTCTCCAACCAGCTGGATGAAAACCTGTAGTTCAAGGCTAAGAAATTCAGAGAAAAGAGAGGAGTTCCTTGTGGCTGTTTGCCATACTTAGTTGCCTTGTCACCTGTAGGACATGTTCTTATCCAAAATGTACTTATTCAGATGTAGTACAACTTAGCACGAGCATACTCTGTGGGATGAGAATCCGTTACAGGGCTCCAGTATCTTGTAATTTCATAGCTACAGTGGTATCTTGGATCAGGAATAAGTTTATAATGTTCTGTCTCCTGATATTAAGCATATTTGGATTCTTGAATAACCTGGTGACTGAGTTTGCTGTCTCTTGCCTGAACAATCCACTGTTCAGCAGATCATTATTCTAAGAGATAGCAATGTGGTGTTTCAGGAGGCATGTAACTACAGATGCTTCTTATGGGAGGTTTCTTCTGAGCTCTAATTTCTTATTTGCCACCAACATGGAGCAATTTCTCATCTGGCTTCTGTTGTCGCTATTGTTTTTCAATACAATGGGCTAATCAGGGAAGTCAGAGGAGGTTCAGTTGGGATTAATTAGAGGCAGTATTTAAATTTCAGCAGTCAGACTCAGGGTACTTTGCTGCAGGTCACATTGCTCCTGAGGCTCATTCTTTATCTGCCATGACAGTCTTTTGGCTAGTTTTTGTTCAGCCCTTAGGGACAGGATGGGGTGGGGAAGGTGGGGGTGGGGTGGTGGGACATGGGCTGTTTTGCAGTGGGCAAATGCTCAGTTCACAGAATCGTAGGGGTTGGAAGGGACCTCAAGAGATCATTGAGCCCAACCCCCAATATTCTGTAGGAGGTGATTGGGTCACAAGCACTCTTTGTTTTCTACAGGTCATAATACACCTTGTCATTATCACAGTCTGGGCTGAATTTGAACCAAAACTATTACACTCAAGTGCTTTTAAGTCCTGACCAGATTCTGCTCTTTCCTTTTACTGAAGGAACTGAGAGATCTTTGGTCTGTGCCAGTTATTGTTCCCACAGACATTAGCATCCATCTTGTAGTCATGTCCTTCTGGGATTTTGTTTTGTTTTATTTTACTAGAAGTCTCTCCAATTGTATGGTTTTAGGTTGGTTTTGTGTTTTGTTTTTTTTTAATTTTTAATTGCAGAGCAGTTACATTTGTATGTACAAAGGGCAAAGCTGATCTTAGCTGTCTGTTGTATTTGATCTTAAACAGCAAAGACAGGGCAGCTACAAACCCATTTAGCACATTAGCACAAGACCACTGGGTAGCAAGAGCACACTCCTACTTCTGTGTCTCCCTGCAAGGGAAGGGCATGCTCTACTTCTTAATAAATGTATTTTCTTTCTTAGTTTATATGAAGATCTATAACATGAATCACAACACAGTCCTGGTGCTTGTATTCTACTCCTACTCCAGACACCTACAGCTAGCTCACAACAAACTAGCTTGCAAATTACAGCTTCTCACTGCTGCTTTGTGACACTGATACTGGTATTAGAATAGTAACTTATTAGCAGATTGTTCTTTCTCATCCAAGAACAGCAACAAGTCTAGTAAGTGAAGTGTATGAGGTCTGATTGAAAGCAGTCAAATCTGCCACTAGTTTCAGGGAGGGCAGTAACAGAATTATGCTTGATAAGATGCTAATCACCTTTATAAAATCAATCATGATAGATTTTCTTTCAATTAAAAAACAGGGCTTATGACAGAGACTGTTAAATGATGCTATTTTCTTGTGTATGTATTGTCATTTCTCTTGATGTTTCCCTGAAGCCATCCTATTCAGGGGGTAAAACATGTTCAGTCCAGCATCCCCGTCTTCTTAGGTGCTAAGGGAAAACAGACATATTCTATCATCAAAAATAGCATTGCCTGACAGCCTCTAAAAATATGCATCATACACTGCTAGCTATTTTCAATAGTTGGCTAAAGGAAGAAAACCTCTCCGATGTGTCTCAGTTTTAAAGTATTGACACATTAACATTTTACATAAAAGAAATACCTCCTCATTAGCAGAAACTTATAATGAAGTTGCTAAGCCTTATTTTTTTAGACATTTTGAAGAATAGAAGGGCAAGATCCTTTGTGGATGCAGGTTTGGGAAATGCCCACAGAGAAATTAGGTGAATCAATATACTAGATACTCCATCTAGAGAGTCTTGCCCAGTTATTATATAAACTCAAAACTTCCATTAGCAATCTGCAATCAGACCATAACACTGAGCAAAAGTCAGTGCTGAAGGGAAAGGGAAAAACATACAAATCATGGGATACAATTCTGTACCCCAGCATCATCCTGAAGAACTCTCTTCCACTCCAGGGGACTTAACATTTGTACTGAAATAAATTGTGAGAACTATGGCAGCTTTTGAGGGCAGATTTTGCACTCCTCAAACTCGCCTGGATTTTGGAGTCAGTAGGAAGTGCAGCCCTCATAGAAATTCCAGCTGGCAGGATGGGGATAGGGAATTGAGTGTTACCGTTCCCTACTCCATTCACTCTTCAGAGTAGCTGAACAGGCTATGAAGCATGAAAATGTGCTGCACCTTTCCATCAACCACATTAATACCTTTTCTATCTCAACTACTACCCAATGATACAGCAATGTCTGCAGCTCACTGTACTGTTATTGAGCGTGACACCTCAATTATTACCTTTTGCTAAATAAGAAGACCCAAAGTGTACTTTAGCCCTTGAATAGGATCAATTTAAGCACTTAGGTGCAAGTCAAACCACTGCCTTTTGAAAACTCTTCCTCTCAAATACACTGCCTTCATTTCCAGCACATCCTTACATTGTAATTTTTGCTCTGAAAGGTTGATAATGATGTATCAAACCTTTTAATCTCCCTTAATGTAATCCTGAAATAATATTTGATTTGAGATTAGGAATTTAACTGGATATCCCCTAGCTTTTCTTCCATTAAAAAAAAAGTTTACCAGTAGACAGACAACACACACGGTGATCTCTGGTCATCATATAGTTGCTTAGTATGGAATGGTATGTTTTTTTCAGAGCTCATAACAATAAACATCTCTTTTGTAGACACTATAATCTCCAAAACCCAGGCAGGTCCTAGGCTGTGAATTGAGAGTGTCTTAAATTATCGCTGATGCTTTTGACTTGCTGTGAGACTGTAAATAAAAAACAGTGCCCCTACATTGTATCAATTTATCTTTCCAGCCACTTCTTCTCTGTGTATCTCTGAAATGTTTGGAACACAGATTGTCCCTTAAAGTAAAAATAAAGAAGCAAATCTACATAGATAAATAAGCAAAGTACGTAACAGCTTTGCAGTTGCAAGTAATGACAAGAAGTTACTGCTCATTCTCTCACTTTTGGAATTGTGTAGTGTATATGGAATTGAAGTAAACAGAATTTACTCAGTATACATTACAAAGCATAGGAAAGCCATACAAGCTAAATCGCCCATCCTGGAGTGGGAATAAACACACAGGAATCACCTGCCTTGTCATGCCAGTGATTACTCCAAATCTGGCTGGTTTTAGATGAATTAAAACCGATGTAGTGCAGAACTTGACTAAACTTCATTGATTATCTTTACTAATGAAACAACTAATCCATTTTTGTTAGAGAATGACAAAGAAAAGGGACTCCTGTTTCAAAAAAAGTTCTAGAGTAACTGAAACTTCGTAGTGCTGTACTATTAAGGAAGACCTTGTCAGTTTGAGAGCAACTTTTTCTCTGTGCTGCTTTGTGTGCTCCCCACCCTGTCTCTTGAAAGATGGGGCTTCGCCAGGAGCCTCAGAACCTGTTTTCAAGTCCTGTTGTTACTATTCAGAGAACATACAATGAAGTTTTACTGTCAGCACATAAATGTTTAATGGTGAACTGCAAACCAGTACTGCTTGGTCGTGCTCTGTTATGGTTTTGTGTCTCTAGATGTGTTCCCTGGACAGCCTCAGAAAGGGTTGCTTTTGTGCTGAAGAGGTGATGTGAAAAGTGTTGCACTCACCGACTTTTTCCCAAGTTTACTTTCTGTTTGCAGGACTGTGGAATGAATTTAAAGGAGGCTTAAGACTTACTCAGTAGAACTGCCATAAACTATTCCTTTACAGTTGTACTGGAATACTTCTTTATGGGAACCCTCCACTACAGAATAGAAGTTACAGTATTTCAGAATACCTATTTCTAGCTAGAAGTAAAGACATAATGGCTTGGGAAAATACTTATTCTGGAGTGTACTGGACACAGAGCTATTACCCCAGGGTAGCTATCCCTCTGCCTATCAGTTTCATCAGGTAGGTGTGGCCTGATAGAATGATGTGTAATAAGATGTAATCCATTTTAATCAGGACAGATCTATGGAAATGGTGTTATCAGTGTGTAAGTTCAGCCAAGAAGAACTCTAGTGGGTCATTCTTTGATGTCATGTGAGGAGGTGGGAGGTATGTTATCCTCTTCACCAGAAATTCATCTATGAGCTACAGACAATGAGTGCTTCTATAGCATCTTTAGGGCTAAATAGTCACAAAGGTTTCCTGTTTAGATTTATGCAGCACTAAGAATGAGACGTTTTCTGTACTGAAGTCTGTGTTTTACAAATAGCTAAATACCTTAAGTTAGTGGTCAAATGAAATACAGAAGTAAGGATACTTCAAAGTCTCCTCTCCTATAGTCTAGCTCCTATCTGCAAAGTGTATGTTTAAAATGTCTGTATGATGGGGTAGGAGGCACCTATCCATTCTGACAACTAATTACAGAGCACGGCGCTGTGTCTTGGCCTTGTTCTTCATACTTAGTCATGTATTTTCTTACATTAGTACTTGGCTGTGTTTTTGTTTCTTGA
Source organism: Hypotaenidia okinawae (assembly GCA_027925045.1). Lineage (NCBI taxonomy): Eukaryota > Metazoa > Chordata > Aves > Gruiformes > Rallidae > Hypotaenidia > Hypotaenidia okinawae. The sequence continues at coordinate 47,234,294 of BSDF01000002.1, read as the reverse complement.
GGAGGTGTCTTTTTTTTTTTTTCTAGATTCCTTGTCAGAACCTAATTAACTTTTTTGGTGTCTATATGTGAGAGGATGTCTGTATGGGAGAGGAAAAAGACAATAAATGTAGTCTTTATCTGAGGAACTGGCAGGCTGTGGAGACACAAGTGGGGACACATTTTGAGCTCCTGAAAACTAATTGTGGCTTGGATGATTTCTCAATGGCAAGCTGCTTCAGTTTTCTTCCTTTTGTAATCCTAGTTCAAGGATTTGTGGGGCTCAAAGTGCTTTAGAAGTGGGAAGAGTCATCTAAGTGATGCTGCTGTTATTGTTACAGTGGCAACTTCAGACTGAAGGGAGCATATGATGTAGCTGGTAAATAAAATACAAGCTTGTTTCCTTTCTGAGTGCTGGAGTTGGGGATCTTCCCTCAGGTTTCCACAGAAATTTTTTGTTGTCATGCTTCAGAAGTGAAGGATTTTTATGAGGCAGAATACTTAATAGGTTACCAAAAATAAATGTGTTCAGGTGGCAGTGTATTTGGGTTACAAATTATTTGTGAATAATGAATTAGTTTTTCCCTTAATAATCAATTTGTGCAGCATGCAGGAGGGGACAAAAGAAAAAAGAGTGTAGATAACTTCTTGTTATTTTGTTATTCTCCAAAAACTGCTTTTGGCAAGATATCAACGGGAATTAATAAACATTAATAAAACTTGAAAGCAATGGTGAAAAGTGTTTGATTCAGAGTTGGTAAATACTTACCTGATGCCATCCTAACTGATGGGTGCTCCCCAAGCATGGGGGAGGCTGTGCAGAGAGGAGAGCCCACTCTGATGGAAATCTGGGGGGCAGGGGGTGGCTCCACCAGGGCTCACCTTTCATAATGTGCTGTGTAAGTGTCGTGGTTTCACCCCAGCTGTGGGCCGAGATCCACGCAGCTGCCTGCTTCTTAAAGTAAAAGAGCAGGGGAAGAGGGAAAAAAGGGGGAAACAAGGGAAGGGAAAAGGAAGGGGCAAATAACTCCAAAACCAAGAAACTAAGAGGCCCGTGGGTTGGGATAAGGATAGTTTACTAAGAGAACAGAAAGATAAAATATAACCATGCTAACAGGACTTTAGAGCAAAAGAATATGAAACTCTTGATACCCAATGCAGTTTCTCCCCGAACCACACAACTCAGGCCGGACCACCCAGAGCTGTCCCGGAACCCGACCGCCCCCCCAAGAAGCACACGTCCCGAGACCACCCCTCTTCTTCCTCCCCTCAGCACGTCTGTGAATGTGACTGGTGGGTGGCACAGTGGAGATGAAAGACCCTGCAACTCTGCTCTCTTGGGAAGAGTCACAGGAAAGAAAGGAGAAGATGGATGGCCTGATGAGGAGAGTTCCAGCCAAGGAAGGAACATGCTGCCCTCTGGTTTCATGCAGTTATGAGCAGAGCCTGGGATCTCTCGTGGAAATGGCTGGTGCTGGTTGTTGGTAAAATGCTGGAGTCCTGAGGGTAGGAGATGGTTGGGCAATGTGTGGACTACACCAGAGAGGTGGCTGGTATGCTAGATGAACTCTTCCCTTCTCATGAACAGAGAGCATGATCCAGCCGATGGGCAAATCTGTGGATGAATGAAAACAGTGACCTGGGCTGTGAAACAGATGTGGGAAGAAATGTTTGAATATTTGTAATTGTATAAGCACTTGAATTGTGGCTCACCTGGTTCTGTGTGACTTGGCAGGGCTTTTACAGAGACCTCCTGTTGCCCTTGCAGCTGGGAAATGTGAACTTAAGAGGGCTGGAAGGGAGGTCCACTGGATGCAGTCAAAAATAAAAACTAGATCAAATGGTAACAGGAGAAGAGGTGATGGCTGCAGTACCTTCATGCTGCTGGTATCCTATTCAGCTGGTCACTTTTATTTCTTCCTGGTGATCCGTATTTGTTTCTGTCCATGGCTGGGGCAAATACTTTACTTACTAGCTTTTCTCTAGGAGGAGAATCTCTTGTTCTCCACATTCAGTGGTGGGATTTTGTTTTCCCCATCAGTATCAGTGAATATTACCAACTCTTCCAATGCATCTGGCTCCTACAGGTTTTATAGTGGTTACTGTCCGGGTGCTGTAAGGGACAGCTCCTTCTGAAGGGACAAGGACCCAAGATGACTTTCCTAGGGCAGCAGGGCACAATCTCACCAGTCACTGTCTGTCCCATCACCCCAGAGAGGGGTGGGACAGCCCAAGCCTCAGGCATCTCAGGCTCAGTGGGGCCCATGGTTGGGAAAGGCTGGGGGGCCTGGAGACTGGTCCTGCTGCATCATCACTGGGGCAGGGTCTGATGTTCCTTGGGGCGCTGGGCAGTGGGGAAGATGAGAGGAACCCCAGGGAGGCTGGACTGATGGTGCCCTCAGGGCCTGGCTGTTACTGTGGATGGCTTGTAAGGAGCTAGAAAGACTTGAGCAGCTGATTGGCATGTGGCTAGAGCAGGGCACATACATAGGACATAACAGGCTCTTTCTTACCTAACGATGACCCCTGAGGGAAGCCTGTGGGTAACAGATGATGTGGGCTTCTCTCCAGTAAGCAAGTGAAAATCTTTTGACAGGAGCTGCTGAACCCACTGATTCATTGCTGATGAATTTACTACAGGAAATAAACACTGCGCCCAGGCAGAACTCAAAAGATAGGATCAATAGCATTCAGATTACTGTATGCCATAAGCTACATTTTAGTGGGAAGCCTTCCTGGGGAACACCTTTTTCTGGAGTTAAGCCAATTTGCTGCTCAGGCACAGGGAGATAATTAATTTCCTAATCGACTTCAGCAGTACAGCAGATGCATAATGAAAGATTGTTCATAAAATGATAAAATATGTCATTAACGATAGTGCTGATAGTTCTGAATTTTGTTTGGAAAGGAAAATAAACCCAAAGTAACTTAAGGTTAGAGAAATAGAGCTAGAAAAATCAGTAGAGGGTCAGGAAAGTCAGTAGAGGGTGAGGAAAAAAAGATAGAAGAGAGAAAAATGGAAGCCCAGATGAAGTGCCAGAGGGTAAGATTTGCAAAAGGGGCAGGACACATACAGAGAATATAAAAAAGGAGCTCAGAAAGGATAAACCAATGAGTTTCTGTTTTTTCCACAGGTTTCCTGCATGGAGCATCAGAACAAATGTGCACATGTACCCCTTCCCTTTGCTTGTGAATTAGAACCTCAGCTAACATTTTTGCTTTAAGCAAGGTGCTATATAAAAGTGCTTTAAGCCCATTGTTGAATGTCTTCTTCACAGGTAACAGTTCAGGTGTGTCTAGATAGACTCTTGGAAACATTTTGTTAACTTGCAAAAAAAAAGAAAAAGAAAAAAAGAAATTGTTGAAAAGGGACACACCAGGAGATAACCCATTCTCATTAAAATTTAGGTATAAATCATGGCACCATTGAAGTTCTTCTCATTACCTTCCGCCTCCATCTTCAGCAGCTGTGCAGAAAATTATCAGCACAGCAGTGTTAGCCACAGCACAAAGGAAAGTCTTCCTGTAGGAAATCTAAGGATTCCTCAATCCTTTTATTTATGACGTAAAATGACTGAAATACTGAAACATCACAGGCCCCGTTTTCAGAAGCCCTGTTACAGGCTGAAAACACATGCACACACACCAGTCTAAATTTATTGGGGTTTTTTTTTAATACTAAAGTCAGGTAGGATAAAAGTCAGCACTTTGGGGAAAACCTGAAGCAGCACAGTGGAAGAACTTTCATGCTGAATCAGACCAACGCTTCATCTTGTTCTAACATCTCATCTTTGTGAATGGTGATGTTGCCTCAGTGGGCAGGTGCTTAATGTAGAATAACCTGTGCCTAGGCAAAATTTCTTCCTAATCTTATCAGGAGTTGGGATTTGCTGTGCTGCATGAAAAGCTGCACTCCTTCTAAACAATGAGATTTTTAAATAGTCAGAATTTCTGAAAGGTGAGGTTACAAATATAGTAAATGGGGGTTTTCTGAGCCTTTGTCTTTTCATGGGCTTTGTTGTGACCAATCCCTGTTGAATTCTACACAACACTCTTGTAATCTGACAGGGTGAGAATGCCTCTGTAAAGGTCAGCATATTATGGCTTCACTTGGAGTATTTTTATTTTCTGCTTGAATTTCCATCACTCATACCTGTTTAAAACACTTCTGTTGCTAGGAGAGCAGAATAACAGGAAAGAAAATGGCCAGCAGCCTGCTTCATGTGTTACTAGTTAAAATCATTGCAGAGAACACATTTTATGCATCCTTTTGGGTAAAATGCTTTAGGTTTATATTCTCATCACCCCAAAGGTCTCTTTCATACTTGCTGCTGTGGTAGATCAGCAAGTCTTTCTCTTAGCAGTGGCCACAGCAGCTGGCAGTGTGTCTCAGGCATCCCTGTTTACAGCTGACATCCTCCTCACCCTGTCCTTGCTATAGCTCTCCCTACCCAAATGTGAAAAATACCTTGTGTAGACAGGCATTGTGCCTCTTCTGAAAATCCGGGACTCATTCCAATCTAGATTGGTCACATCTGAAATGTTCACTGGAAAAGCTATACGCTTCCAACTGTAAATCCTTTCCTGGAATAAGGAGCAGGTGTACTCCTTATATAGGAAGTACTTCACCATGCTCAAAACCTGTAGGTGACTTGCCACCATCTGGTCGTTCACAGGAGTTTAGCACACCAGGTGCTGAACTGGGAAGGGGTGATTGGAAGCAGTGGACCTTCTGTTGGCTCTAACTCTGGTTTGTTAAGAAATCTTGACAATAAATCGTTTATTTCATCTGTGCCACTGTTTGCCCTCTCATGTCCACTGTCTCTGTTCATCTGCTTTGGGACAGGGACTGGTTGTTTATGTTATTCCTGTTAAGCTCCAACACAGGGGGCTTCGGTTTCAGCTGGGATCCTTGGCTGCTACTTGTCATTCTAGTGGCTAGCAGTTCCACTCACCAGTTTGTGCTCTGTGGAAGTGAAGCTGGTGTCCACACCAGCTGTTCCAACAATAGAAATTGAACTTCAAGTTCAGCAGAGCTAAATCAGGTGTTTTAAGGGAGGAGAGAAAAATCTAGTTTGCATCAGTCTCGAGTTTCTCTCATAATTCCCATGGATGCATTTATTTATGAACTCCTGAAGCTGATTCTGCTCTGCAGTCACAGGAAGTCTGCTTCCTCATACCTCGTCCAGGTCATCAGATGAGGTCTCTTTAGAGAGGGGTGAAAAGCAGAAGCAGCCTTGTGTAATAACAGCATTGCTGGTGGCCATCCTGATACCGTTGCAGAACGCAGAAATGAAAGTCAGGCTGTGGCTGCTTCTGGGTCAGCTACTGAAAGAAGCAATAAAACAGATGTCATCGTGAGTAGTCCGGGAATGCTCACTGACAGGCATTAGTGGATTTAGTTCTGATTCTTTAATTGCTTTTCCAGGGTTATTAATAAAATTGTGTTGTTCTTCATGCTGATTTGCAGGGAATCTCAAAAGCTTTCTAGCTTTGCTCATGAAAGAGAGAAAATAGGCCAAGGTGTTCTTCCATCTCCTCCAGAAGTGAACCCAACCCTTCTCCTGTTTAGAATATGACCTTCACAGCTTCTCTTTTCTTACCCTGGATATCACAACTGGCTTTCCACAGCCAAGGGCAAGAAGGTGGTAGCAATAGTTTCCATAATCATCATTACTAAAAAGAAGGCATTGCTTAATAGCATGACTACAAGAGAGTTGCACTGCATGTAATTTTGACCTAGGAGAGATCCTGCTGAGGTTTAAAATAAAGAATAATAGCAGAATGGAAGAACAAGTCAGACAAGTTAAAGTTCTTCTGCAGTGAAATACTGAATGTTAGCGATAAAACTGGAATTCATCAGCTACATTAAGGTGCCTCCTTTCTCTATTAAATAGCGTGCAGAACAAGTAGGAGTCAGCTTTGCATCAGAAGACGCTAAACATGCTTTTGCTGTTTCATGCTTGAAAGATACATGTAAAAGGAATTTTCTGTTGTGACAGTGAAAGCTTGATTTTACCTTCATAGAGAGAACTTCATATTTAATGGTGGTGACCTTAAGATATCGAAGGGCTCTGAGTGTACTTTTATTGATAAATTCCTGTTTGGTACAGTACTTTATTTATACTTTCATAAACCCGATAAAAATCACCATCTGTAGTATATAGGGAATAGGGGATATTAAATATCTCGTAGGTTATCAGGGCTCCAAGTGTTGCCAGGAACCACAGTACTATGTAAAAAAACACCTCTGAACCTTGATGGTATAGACTTTTTATTGCTGAAACACTGAGATAGTCTCCTGCTGTGTATGAAACTTCAGCACAAAGGGAGCTGGGTGTTTTTAAGCAGACCATTATTTCTAACAAAAGATGCTTTTCCTCTCTCTCTCAGCCATTTGTTGAGAGAAAGGGAGAGACACTGTTAAACAAGCTTTAGAGCTTTCTCTAACCAGGAAAATAGCATGAGGCCGGCATAATCAATTGCTGTTTGACAGAGTGATAGAAATGCCAGCGCTACACAGGAACTAAAAATCTGTCAGGAAGCTGCCAGACCCATGAACAACTGAGCACAGGTGGGTGACAGCATGGCTAAAGTGTTGCATGAGGCGTAATCTTTACCCTTTCTTAACTCACAGAAGAACAAAACACAGTTAAATGGAATCTTTATTTCCAGGCAGAATGGCATGTTTTCAATCAGAAAAAAAGGTTACAGTGGACCAAGTATTCTCACCTTGGTTTAGGCTGTGACCTTTTTACTCTGCTTTGCCCTGGAGGGAGTGGAGGGGCCACAGAAGTAATGTTATGGGCTTCCAAACCACGGAAGAGGCTGGTAAGAGAAACATGAGACTTAGACTGTAAGGTACTTGATGCAAAGTGTTGTTAAATTAGTATAACCTTGCCAGATTATCACCAAAATATATTAGATGACGCCTACTGTAATTCCTCCTGGTTCCACTATTGCTATAAGGAAAACTTCCTTCAATAACATGGTGCCACTTTAAAATAGTGTTTCTCTGTTGAATGCTGTGGTCTCTCGTCAGATTTCACTTTTCCTTGATCTTCATATAGCTAGTTTACATTTTAACTGTCATTTAAATTCACCCACATTAAATTCAGATGTAATTAAAGAGGTTGCAAGCAGCTTCCTTCCATGCATTGTGATATTTCATCCTCTGGTCCTTGTCACCACGTGGAAGGGAGCAGAGTTATGACACTCTAACCAATGCCTCTTTGCAGTGCTGCCAGATGCCATGACAGCATCCTACATGTTGGGTAGGTCTTACATCATCAGTTCATTGGTCAGTGAAAGGCCACATTGGTTACTTGTACTGGGCTTGAAAATCCATATAAGGTTAAATGGAGCCAAAATAGAGATACTGTAGTGACAGAGAGATGCCGCCTCTCCTATTTATCCAGCAATGTGAAGATTCACATGCAATATGCGGAGTATGGTAGCAGAGAGACTTGCAGTATGGCACTTAACATTGCCTTGTTGAGAAGTGCATGCCTCTGAGATCTGATTAGAATAATATAGAAGTAGTTGCAGCTGAATGTGTTTTGAATATAGTTACAGAGCATATACAGGAACTTCAGTACTGAACACCCTTGTTTTAAGCAGTGCTAGGTCTGAACACAGCCACGAGTTCTGCAAGTTTTGGGAAGTGCTTGGTTGGCTGTTTACCCTGATCTCTGCTGAACTATATGGTTCTTCATAAATGAACCAGCAAGGAAAACCTTCAGGCCAGAACCACACATACAGGTACTGAAATCAGTAGTAGTAAAGACCTAAACTCCACAGGTAGCAACATGGTTGCCATGAGCCCCACATTTCAGTCCACTTACAGTTGCAGCTGAATTGCGTTGCTACAAAACCAGGGATGCTCTCTGGCACCGCTGGTGGCCTCTGTCACTATAGCCACAAGAAATCCCCTGTGACTTTCTGGGGAGGATGAAGGAGGATTCAATTTCCTTTGTTAAGTTTTGGGCAGTGGCAAATGTTTTTACTCAGAGGTAGGATTTATTTTTATTGTCTTCTCTACTGATTTACTTGATGTCACTAAGCAGAGCTGGTTTTGTGAAACTGTGCAAGAAAGGTAACAGTACCACCCCTGGCAAAATGGCCTAAGGGCACTTAAGCAAGCTGGGCAGGCAAAGCTGAAGCTCTTTGTTGTAAGGAATCCAGTCAGGAGCCGCTGGAAACGCTGTAAGCCCCAGGATCAGCAAGAAGACGCGAGACGGAACCGGAATCAAGAGACGACCCACTATGAGTTATCTGCAAGATCCACTTTATTGCACACTCTTCTCTCTTACATAGTTTAGGTAGTGAAAATATTATTAGTTCACACTGTTCTCTTATTGGCATATAGGCATCAACTATTCTTCTACTGGCTACTAAACTTAACTTCTACAAACACTCCATGTTTACCAAAAGATAGCTCCTACAAACACTCCCTGCCTACCTAAAATTAGCTCCTCCTGTCTGCAGCTTCTAAGTCTGGGTTGTGCAGGCCTTCCAGAGGCCCATGGCCTCTGGCTGCTAACTATTCTCCTACAGCTCTTTTTCATCTCTCAGAATTTTCAACCATTATCACTTTCTTTGCTTATCTTCCTTTTTAAATATATATTTTTTTGTTTCCAAGACAGGAATCGTTCTTAGAAACAAGGGTATCATTGTCTTTTTTCCATTCTTTTACTGGTATCACTTCCCAGAGATGTCAGGTAACTCAGCAGGTGCCACCAAAGGTAACCCAATCTTGCCAAGTCAGTGGGGTCAATTTCTGTGTCAGTTATTGTTTGTGATTGTTTTCCTTGGGATAACTTTTGTCTCCTAGAAACAGCTGGACACTACTCAGCTCCTTACAGTCACACCAAGGCATGAGTGACTGACTGAGCAGGGGCAGGCAGCAAGAGATGGTCTTGCTCAGTGGGGCCAAAGGAGCTTTGCTAGAAAGCACAGTGCTTGCCTTCAGGCTAATGTGTACCATCTCCTCTGTCCCATCACTCAGTACTCAGTCCTACTGACAGCAACAGTGTCAGCTTTACAGGTCTTTTGTGCCACAGACTTGTGTTAAGAGACCCTAGAGTTATTAAGGATTGAAGCCAAGAGATTCCAACTTAAAGGTTCAGATACTGCCACACATCACAATGTAAGCTTTGGGATTCAAAGCTTTAACTGTAGCCCCAGTTGTTGTGGGGTTGATTTTTCTTTTTTATAATTCCCATGTCATTTTAATTTTCTCTAATGTGTTTAGTAGCTCCAAGTCCTCTAAAGGCGACAGTGTGCTGGCAGAGGCTCTTGGGAACTGCTGGTTAAAATTCTGCTGCCAGCATGATGAGGGTTTTAGGATAATTTCCTGGACCGGAGATCAGCTCCTCTCTGAATACTATCAAAGCTGCCAATGTGTCTCTATTGTGCCTCTCTATGACATGCATAAGGGCGGCATATAAAACTAAGAATAGCATCACTGCCGACAAGAAAAAAACATCCAGTCTCTGCCACCTACTCATGATGACTATTGTACACAAAGATTCATAACTCTGAATCTCAGGAGAACAAATCTTGCTTTTGAGGGGTGATAATATCATTTAAGAATAAGTTCATGGGAGGAAATGGAAAACGGGAGTTGATACTGTATCAGTATAGACGAGAGATGAGTTTTAGAGCAGTTTATTTGACCTCTGACCCCAGAAACATCCTGACAGAACCCACTGTTCAGAAGGCAAATGATTTGAACCTCATTCTCCTTTCATGTACCTAAGTTTTAAAATAAAGGGTCCCCACCTCACTAGTCATTATGGAGATCAAATATTTGGTCCCTAATGCAATTAAATATTGCAAGCAACAGTGTCAATGAAGTTCCGTACGTCTGGTAGCAAAGTCAGGTGTAAATGTTAGGTGAGCGGACCAGTGATTGCAAAGTCAACAAACACCAATTTGTATCAGTTAAAACGTTTTTAAAGCAGAGGAAAGGAAAGAAAAGAAAAACAACAAAGAAACCCAAACCCCCCAAAACACAGCACTTTTCCTGGCGTGCTTTTGAAGTCCCTGTTTTCCCTCACTTACAACTGATGGTGATTGCTGGGCCTAAGTCGATTAAGCTTTATTGTGGTTATGGTCTCAGGCTGTCTAATTTAGTCATATGGACAACTGAACAGCACAAGGCACTCTCAAATTCTGAAGAAAGCATTCTAAAATTAGCACAAGTATGAGCTTTGTATTCTCAGAGCCTGAAGAAATATTGGCTGTGTAATACTCCACAGGTAAGGCAGACATTCAAACAGCTTTGGACATTAGCACTTAAGTGTTTGAGAGTGCATTTTGGCTTGGGGGTGTGCACTGACTTGTCTCAGCATAATAAGACATATGCTGATCTATACAGCTACCAGAAACAAATGTGGCAGTTGTAACACGACAATTTAAAAACACAGAACAACCCAAGTGAAGACCTTAATTCTGCAGTCTCTGATATCTTGGCTTGCACTTACACATCACAGAATATAGAATCACAGAATATCCTGAGTTGGAAAGGACCCATAAAGATCTTGGAGTCCAAATCCTGAGTCCACACAGGGCCAGCCAAGTCAGAGCATGGGACTGAGCATATCATCCAGATGCTTCCTGAACTCAGTCAAGCTTGGGGCTGTGACCACTTCCCTGGGGAGCCTGTTCCAGTGCTTGACCACCCTCTCAGAAAAGAACCTCTTCCTAATAGCCAACTTAAACCTCCCCTATTGCAGCTTCATGCTGTTCCTTTGGGTTCTATCAGTGGTCACCAGAGAGGAGATTGGCAGCTGCCCCTTCTCTCCCTCTTGGCAGGAAGCCACAGACCACAATGAGGTCTCCCCTCAGCCTCCTCTTCTCCAGGCTGAACAAACCAAGGGACTGCAGCCTCTCCTCATAAGTCTTCCTCTCCAGACCCTTCACCATCCTCATTACCCTCCTCTGGACACTCTCCAATAGTTTTGTGTCCCTCTTGTACTGTGGCACCCAAAACTGCACACAGCACTCAAGGTGAGGCCGCACCAGCGCAGTGTAGAGCAGGACAATCACCTCGCTGTACTGGCTGGCAATGCCATGCTTGATGCACCCCAGAATACACTTGACCTTCCTGGCTGCCTGGGCACACTGCAGGCTCGTGTGTGGACTTCTGTGTCCTCCTGGATGACTGTGGTGATACACTTGTGTTCATCAGTTTGTAAGTATCTCACTGGTGCCTATGTGAAAAGATATGAAACTGCTCATGGTGGTGATGATTTTTTAATTTCTCTGAAGGTTAGAAGCTGGGACCTTCAATCCTGCATTTGCATCCTCCTCTTGTGATAACTGCAACCTGGACAGGGCATGGGCGCAAGGTGTGATATGGCTTTCTCTGTCAGAATTAAAAAGGGCTGATGGAGAGATGCTCATCCTTACTACTTTAAACCATTCATTTAATTTAAAGATCTACTGGTTTGTGTGAGCTTCGTCGCAAAAGCAGGACTTGCGCTGTAATGATACTGGCTGCTGGCAAGCAGGACTATCATCCCTCTCCTCTCCCTTTGCTAGGCAAGCCTTGGTCCACTGAAGATATTCTGATGCCACCCTCAGGAGGACGCGGGTACTTTCACAGCTCTGTCCTAATTTACAGCAGCTCCCTGTACTACTACGGGTGCTTTAGCAATGCTAGCAGGTAAGAGCAGCAAGCAGAGGAACCGTCAGACCATGTAGCTGCGTGGGCACATAACTACAGGGTGACATTCAAGGCCCTTATTGTATCTGTGCCTCAGAACGGGAAGTGTGATTTGAGTGTCGGAGCGCAAGAGAAAGCACAGACACCTCACACTTAGTCTTCATCCAGATTCAGCTCGGCACAGATGGAGGGTGGCTCCTGCTCTTTCCTCTCGCAGCCTTCTACTTACTGTAGGGTGCCCGAACGGTAGGCTACGGTCTACAGCTAGACCACAAGTATGTTTTGTGAGAGTCTTGCCAAAGCCAGAGATGAAGCTGAACATCCGACATCCTGGAGTGCAGAGAGGCTGTGTCCTGCTAGCAGGAACCAGACCCAGAGTGCTGTCACAGCTCCCAGCCGTGACACAGCACGCAGAGTCTGGGAACCAAGCAGCCTTGCCGGAGAGTTATTCTGGGATAGCACAGACCTGCCTTTGTACTGATACATGGATCTCCCCAGGAGGCTTCACCGATATATTTCAGTGCAATAACGTTCCACTGTTAATTAAGCTGAAGGATTTGTGAGATCCGAGTAAAACTAAGGGAAACCTTGGCTCTCTGGGGAACCTGGTTAGTTCTGTGGTTAAGCTATTACACACTAGGTGCATAAGGAAAAAAAGGATAAATTACAGCTTTACTTTTGCAAAAATAGTAACAGAAGAGGTACATGGAAACAAGGAAATTCGTACTGTTTATGACATTAAAATGCATTTAAATACGTTTTGCGTAAATCTCACTGTGCTATAAAAGTAAATGGAGTGTGTTTCTGTGGATGCATAAATAGAATGACTGATTTTTGATTTTAATGCTGTGAACAAATTGCCGATGAACGATATTTTTATTATTTATTATTTTTAATATGCTAAATAAAATCCTGCTTTTTATTTGCACTTTATCCACACTGGGGAAAAAATAGGGTTTACAGTGTTTATTTCTAGCATGTGAGGCAGTATGATGTTAAAGTCTCTAACTACAAAGTCAGGGCTTTCTGGCAGAAGATTTCAGCTGCACCCCAAGGGGTGGTGATTGTTATTTTTAATTTGGAAGAGTCGTGATGAATGTTCCTGGTTTGGGCTAGTAACTGTGTTTGGATGCCTGAGACCTGTTACGCACCTCAGAGTGCTCAGGAGCAAGAGTCCAGGATTTGCCAGCTCAGCAAACACCTGACACAAAACACACACAAGTACATAGCCCAAGATTGATTTGTTTCTCTTTTGTGCTCTTTACCTTTTCTTGAAAATTTGCATCACTGGGGAAATCTTCCCTTCTAAAGCTTTTGCGTGTGTATTTTATGCCTATTTGGGTGAGGATGGGATGTAACTGCAGCATCTGTCTCTCAGTGGATGTGCTCCAGGAGCTCTGTCATTGTCAAATCGGTGTGCCTCAGAGACGTTTATGAATTTATCTTCATCAGGTTCTTGTGAGGTGGGGAGAGGAAATGAGATTATACAGATGGGCAGCTGTGGCACAAAGATGCCGTATCCCACAAGCAGTTAGGCACGTGTTTGACTGACAAGTGCAAATCCAATTCTCTGCGTAATCTGAGGATTTCTGGGCAGCCAGCCAGACTTGGCACAGGAGCACGCTTCGCTTCGGCGTCGCCACAGCTGATCAGGAACCGAGCGGCTGCCGCGGGTGGGCAAAGTCAAAGGGTGAATCCTGATACCCCAAGCCCTCACGCCGCGTTTTAACTGTAGGGCCTCTTTTCTGCTTAGTTGGGGCCATCCTATCCCTTCTCCCTGTCAGGACATCTAGGGAGGCACTGCAGAATCAGCGAGAGCCCTGACGCCGGGAGGAGCAGCGGCCCCTCAGCAGCCAACCAAGCCTGCTCTCCCGTGCAGGTGGGTGCTGCCGCTGCCGCCCCAAGCCTGTGGGCCCCGGTGCGTTGGCGCTGCTTGCCAGCAAAGTGGAAGTTACAGCCCGAATTTAACCAACTGCTTAACTTGAACCAGCAGGCCCATTGGAACACACTGGTTGGATTTAGTCAGCTTCATGCTTGCCCTTCTCGGCAGTCCAAGCGAACCAGCCCTCCTCCCCGGCTGGCCTGGTTAGCCGGAGCGGCCCCGGAGAAGAATCCGTGTCTCCCTGCCGGGAGGGCAGAGATGCGCAGGAGAGAGACCCGGGGCGCCTCCAGCACGGCCCCTGCCCCAGCCCCACGGCATGCTGCGGCCGCGGGAGGTGGGCGAACACTGGCAGCGGGGAGCGGGGCTGGGCGCGCAAACGCCCCGTACCGCCGCGCCCGCCGGGCGAGCGAGGCTCCGTCCCCACCGCAACCCCCAGGGGCGCTGCCGCGGGCTCGGCGGCTATGGTACCGCCGGGGCGGTTCCGAGCGGGGGGAGCGCCCGGTGCGTCCGCCCGCCTGCCCGCCCCCTCCCCTCGTCCCCTCCCCTCGGCGGCGGCGGTGGTGGAGCCGCCGGGCTCCCTCGCTCCTCTTCACATGGGGCTCGCCCTGCCGGAGGGACAGCGCTCCTGTCCTCTCGCTAGCTGCTGAGAGGGACCCGGCGCGGGCGAAGGGGTTTCCCGCGGCCGGCGGGCAGGTAGGGGCGGGCGGCGCCCCTGAGGGGAAGTTGGGGAGCGGGCGGCGGTGGCGGGACGGGCGCGAGGGGCTTTGCTGTCCCGGTCGTTGGTGTCGGTTATGGCGCGAGGCTTCACACGGGTGCCGCGGCCGTTGGTGACGGGCGAGGCGCGGGGCGCACGTGGAGCGGGCACCTCGCACCCCGCTCTCCTCCCGCTCTTTCTCCCTCTCTCGGCACCGCCCGGGTCTTCCCGCCGCGGTTTCGGCGTGGTCGCGGGCACGGCGCCGGGAAGGGAGCCGGTCCCCTCCCGTCGCTCGCTTGCGGACGCATCGCGGGTGGCTTCTCGTCCCGCCAGCGCCCGTGGTCGCGGCTGCCGCGGAGAGCAGCGCAACTTCAGGCGGGGACTCTAGAGGGGACGCCGGTCTTTCCCGGTTGCCCCGGCGTGATGTAGTTTGCTTAAAGAGCCGCGAGTCTCCCACCGCCCGTGCCGTCCTCTCTTTTCGCTGCCTTGCGAAGGGTCGCAGCCGGAGGTCGGGTCCGTTACGCCCGTTACTGGTGCAGGTGTGGCGGGTTTTTGGTTGCTTGTGCTCTGCCACAGGCAGCCTGCCGGTGGGGGTCACTTCTCCGGCGGGCAGATTTGGGCACGGGACAAATTCCTTGTGCCGGTAAAGCAAGAGTTGGGGGCTTGCCGAGTCCAGGCAGACCGGTGCACTTATAGCTCAAAACAAACCCTTTCGTTAAAACGGGGGAAAAATATGGATCTAGTTCTTGCAGCCTTTGATTGATTAGAGCTCCCTCGTGGAAATCAGCGGGGAGTTTTGCCTGATTAAGACCTGTGAAGTTATCCCGAGGCTGGTTACACAACTGGATGGGGACGAGCAGTGCGAGCGCAGTTAGGTAACTTTGCATCTGGGTCTTGTTTGCGTTGGTCCAGCCGAAGTACTTTCAGGTCAGATTAGTTTCTGTGCTCCACTTTAAGGAGTCAGCCGCCCCCTTCGCTGGACGCGTCTAGAGGAGCAGGAGGACTGTTTTATGTGCCTTAAAAGAGGAGTAAACCCCTTGGTTAAATAGAGAAATGGGTGATGCTCGTTGGAGGTGATGAACTTAGAAATGCTCCGTGTGTTCTGATGGCAGTGCCAGGTAAAGTGAGCTGTTGTCATCCTGAACGCCATACTGTTCCGTACTGCTTGTGTTGCAGCTGAGCCTCATTAGCCCTTGTTAAGATCGAGGGACCTAGCTGTAATAAAAAGATGTACATGTATGCATGCAATCTTAGTCTCTCCGCTAAAGAAGGAGACTTTGTGTGTGCTTTTTGTGTGTGATTATGCAAAATCTTTTGGAGAGCATGGCTCTAGGAAAAGCCTGTAGGTTGCAGTTTCTACATGTGTGAGGTGGTTACTCAGTTATTGCTGTTACATTGTTTTTCTGTGTTCCTAAACTGTCTCCATAGTAAGCAGATTAGGGATTCTAGTCAGTTGTTTGTGGAACTTTTCTTGCTGCTGCAACAGGAAATGTTCCTGTAAAAATACCGGGCTTAATGTGTGAAAGTAAGTAAAATAAAATGGAAACTTTCTTGCACTTCCCACAGTGGCCATATAGGACTCGACTTGGGGCTAGGAAGCAGAACAAACAAAACCCCACACTTTTTCTTTGTGCTGTAACTACTTTCAGGTCAGAAGACTCCTTCGGGATGGCATTTCTCAAGTTTGTTCTTGGGTCCTTGGGGATTTCAGGTGGCAAAAGTCTGATCACTATAGCCCTTCAAGAGAGGAAAAGGGACTGCATTGTGGTCTGTGGAGTTCAAATGTATGATACTGACAGTTTTGAGTAGCCTTAAAATAATCTGTAGTGGGATAGGTGTATTTGATATCTTTGTGGCAGCTAGATTTGGTTACAAAAGAACAGGTTGTGTTTGTGAAGTAGGGCATGCCGGTGTAACTCTGGTTAGCTTTGATTCTTCAGTACTCACGTTCCCAAGCTAAGACTGTGATCCAGTATGAATGCAAGTATGTAAGTTCAGTGTCCGTAGATAGATGTGTTGGTATCGCTAACTTCATGTCCATGTTGAAGGCTTGGATGCCTACTTTTCTGATGGATAAGTTTACCGAAAGCCTCTGGTGTGTGCTTAACAGCTTTCCTGGACTAGGATGATAGCAAACAAATTGTGTATCACTAGAAGGCTTCAGGAAAGCTCTTGATAACATTCAAAAAGAGATTCTTAATACGCTTGCAAAGAGAGTTATCAGTTGATATAGCTGGGCTATCATGCAGAACTGTCCATCTTCTAACCTTTGGGAAGAGATTTTTCAAAAATATGGTGCTTAAATGTACCCCAGTTAAAAGATACAGAAGTGAGGTGAATTATGGTGAACTAATTCCACTCATGAGATTGAATGTTTGTACCTTGGACAGAAAAACTATCTTTTTAGCAGTATGCCAAATTTGGAGCTCTCCGTTTGCAGAAAAGCTAATGGAGTAGGCATTGTGGTCTTTATTGGTCAGTACCATTTCACAGAGATATTTGTATGGCAGCTATTGCAAATATATCACAATTGCTGATTTGTCTTCATAGGAGTGGGATAGGAAGGTACAGTGGATGTGGAGAGACTAAGTGCCTTGCCAAGTCTCTTGGAAACTCTGAAAGGGCAAGAAGATGAAGCCAGATGGAGGAAGGTCTAGACTGGCACTGCTACCTGGATTCTCTGCCTTGTTTGCTATAGATTGTTTAAATTATGCCATAATTTATATTTCTAGTTATTGCATCTAATGGGTGGATGTCAATGCTCAAAGTTTAAAAAGTGTTTTTGTGTTACATGGCTTTCTATGGCTCTGCATGCACTTGGTATTTAGTAGGCGTTGGTACTTTGTTATGCTGTCATAGCTTCCCTTTTCCTAGGTTTGTTGCATTAATGTTTTAAAACCATGTAGTAGGCTTCATGCAAAGCCAACACTAATGGATTATTAGAGTGGGGAGTTTGAATATGAGATAGCCAGCGGTCAGCATTATGGTTCCTGTGCAACCATTAGTCAGCAACACTTCACATAAATATCCAAACTAAAATTTAATATCATCCGCTGCAGCATACTTCATCGGGAGGGTGACTTTAAGCAAGCTGGAAGCTCTAACTTGAGGACAAAGAATGGCTAAGAGTTGTGCTGAGGTTGCTGTGAAAACAAATGGTAATTTTGGGGTTTAAGCATTTGTGACTCAAAACTTAAGTCCATTTTTGATCTTAAAGTTGCATGTTGCGTTTTTTTTAAAGGATTGGCTGAATAGATTTCAGGTGTTTTTACAAGACACCTGACAGCAAAAGTCACACTGCTCTGAGGAGCTCTGTTTTTTTGTACTTCGAACTGAAGTGCCCTTTACAGGTTCAGTTGCATGACCCATTGATGCTAGCTGTTGGCAGCAAGAGGTGTCTGTTCTGTGCAAACTGAGATTTGAGTAGCTGAAGACCTTCATGTTGTCTCCCGTTTACCAGCCAATTGTAGTTTCAGGGTTTACTGCAAATTAACCAAAAGAGGTTGTGTTAATTTGCTTGCACTTGCCCTATTAGGCTGCAAACACTACACAGCTGCCTTCTAGCTCTGGTTTAGGAACATATTCATTCATCTTTGAGGTGGTGCACATGTCCTTAAAGAGCTCTGATTCTCAAAGACAGCTAGGTTTGAAAGTGGCACTTGTGCCATAAGAAAAGCTACACAGAGATAAGGGGAGCTGTATGTATGCTTAAAAACTAGCACATGCCCAAGTGTTTTGGTGAATAAGCTGGAGTGCTTTGCTGAATCACAGCTGTGAGTGTGCAGAAATACTACACCTACCGAGCCTGCTACAGCTGAGCACAGCACTCGTAATGCATTTCAGTGCAGGTGTTTGGAGACCAGCTAACGTCCCGAAGATGAATTAGGAGTGGGCTGGTACATGCTGTCCGACAAGAAGGGAAACATAACGTTGCAAGTGGCTTGATTTGGGCTTTGCTGGGAAATCTTGCTTGGACTTTTACCCCTTCTCTCTGATACTCCAGCACCGGGTGACAATTGGTGCTGTAAATGGCTCGGTTCCCATACGTTTCCTTAAGAAAATGGCTAGGTGAAGGGTGTGCCCAAGTAAACTGCCTTGGGAGTTCCACCGCAGCCTGCGGAAACTTCGGGGTCTGCCTGATGCTGACGCTTCTGTGGCAGCCTGTGCCGCTGAATTGTTAAACGGGACCGGCGCTAAATATGGCAGCCCGCGGGGACGCGCAGCCCCGGTACTGAGCTCCCCCGCCCTCCCCTTCCCCAGCCGGCCGACCTCTTAATTGCTTTACCGTACCCGAGACCTCCGAGGGCAGCAGAGATGCTGCGGGGAGGGAGCGGTAGGGCGTCGGCGGGGCTGGCGGGGAGGAGGGGAGCCGCGACGCGACGGCCGGGGTGTCCCCCTTCTCCTCCGGTAGCCGGGCGGAGCCGCCAGGGGGCGCCGGAGGACCGGCGGATGCCGGCGAGGGGCACCCGGTGACCCCCTTCTCCCCTTGGGCCATCCCGGCCGCTTCGCGGAGCGGGAAAACGGATCCCAATTTGCCCGATCCGTTGTAAATCATCACCTGCCCGGGCGCTGCCCTGTTCTCAGTGGCAGAGCTGCCTCACGCCGGCCTTAGCGCACTGACGGCCGCGAGGGAAGCGAGGCAGCGCGGGTGGCTCGCGCGGGTGTAGCGCAGTCCGAGCGATCTGCTTCCAAGTTGTGTTTGGATGGATTTTGCCTCACATGCCCAGCGCCAAGCAGTGTGGTGTTTGCAGGGCGCTGGGGAGTGGGTGGATGATCGCCCTGGCTGGCCCCCGTCGGGAGTGGGCCCTCTGCCTTGGTGGGTGAGCTGCTAGGAGTGGGGTGTGGGGCATGGAACATGCTGCTTATATCGCAGAAGTCCGTCTACAGCAAAGTCCCTCACTTTAATGAGTGGTTATTTTACAGGAGCTTGTCTGGCTGGGAGGGAGGAGTTTCTTCTTCCTTAGATTGTTGCCCCCTGACATCATCTTAGCACACCTTTCCTACTTTGGCAGCCCAGGCTCTTCAAAGCTGCAAATGATGTAACGGCTGCCAGCTCCTTTGAGAGCCTGACTGAAGGCAGTGCAGGAAGCATCTCAGGATGGGGGTGCTCCAGGATCCTTGGCCAGAACGGTGATTCCTGACTAGCTGCCCATGTAACTTATTCCTCTTTTATTTGCAATAAGTGCATGATTGACACAGTGGGAGCGCCTGCAGCATTTAATTTGTTTAGTGTCATTCATGGGTCAGCAAAGCCTCTACATAGCTGTTAGGGAGAGTTGACGTAGTATGAAATAAGATTCCTTTTAGTTGAACAGCGGTTAAATGGAAAGCAGGCATACCCCAGGCAAGAAAGGGTTTCTTTGTGGAAAGAACTATGAGCTGTGGAAGTGCTCTGGCATCGTACTTGTGCAGTTAATCCATGCTTTCCTAATCTACTGCCTGCTGTCATTTCCTCTAATAAATTATTCAGTGTGAGTTGATCACTAAATGTTACATGGATTGTCAGGAGCCAGGAAGCAAGGCTGACATTGGCTGTATATCTGGAGAGGGTGAAACATGCTTCTCACATGTGGCAAAAGCCGATCATTTTGCTATGGGGTACAGCTTGGACACAAGTGGCATTTGGAATTAATTTCTAACTCTCTTTTTTGATTGTCTGTTTACTGAAGGGAGTTTTTCATCTCACACTGTGTTTTCCAGATCGTTGTCTTTAGTAGTGCTTGTCACTGTGGCTCAACGTGATGTGAAGGGCTGGGATTTTAAGTGTTAGTTGTTACCTAGAAGGATTCTGTCAAAAAAACCAAGTAGATATTTGGATACACACAGAATTGACTTGCTGAATTGAAAAAAAATTCTTGTGAAATATCTGCAGTAAGAAAATATCTGTACCTCTGTGTAAGGGCTGTGAGTGACTGGTACTTTGATATCAATGCCAGTGAGATCTTTGGAAATGTGGACAAATGACTGCTAACAGTATGCTAAGTAATGTCGACAGCTGTTTCTTATTTGGTTTTATGTTAATTGCTGCTGCTGTTACCGTTGCATTTGTGAGTTGGAGTTGCTCATTATTTGTATACTCCTTGTGCAAATGTTGCTGTGGTACATCATGTGTTGGTAACAGATATAAGCAGATGCTTTTACTTGGTTGTTAATTTACAGTGAAAGTTTTATGGGATCATTAAGGTTCACTGAGAGAGATTGAAAATGACTTGGAGATCTCGCCAGACCTTTGGCTGGATAGGTGCCAGTTTGCATAGTGATCATAGAAGTGAGGGGGTAGGAAAAAATGTATGTAATTATTTGTATGGAATTAGTGTACAGATTAAAGGGAGAATATATAAGGGAAGGAGAAATAGAAAGTTGGACTAGCCTGTCAGCGTGGTTTAAGTAGAGTCCAGTTAAGTAGATATATGTAATACAACATCAGCCCCTGTGTGTTGGGACTGATAGTAGGAGTAGGAGCTGCCATTGACAAGCACAGAAAAAGCAAGCAGAAACTTTAAAAGCATGGGTAATTTTTCTCAGAATTCAGGAAAAACTATGTTGTCTTTTCATTTAGATTAAATGCTGCTTGAGTAACTTTGATATTATTTTTGCTTCTCATTATTAACCATGCAAGTGTTGATAGAGGTTCCAAATAAATATTTGTCAGCTTTGATTTGATTTCATGAAAGCTCCTATGTAACTTATAAGAAAAATGACAGTGTCAGTCTGTCTTCATATCCATCACAATCTAATCTTCCAGAAGGAAGAAGGGCTATAGGGTAGTATGAACTGGGGAAGCCAGTGAACTATATTTGAAAATTGATTTTTTTCTTTGCAAGCTCAGATATCTTGAGTGTATTTCTGTTGAAGGGCTACAAGATGAAGCTTCAAAATAAATGTTTGTCATATGGGTTTGTATCAGCAGTTTAAAATGTCAGCTGTAGCTTACAATTACAAAGAAGAGACTAAAACCTAATTTCTCTGAACGGTTATTGGTAATGAATGGCTGATTCGGAACAAAGTATGTACCAAAAAAGGCATAGAAAATGGTTAAATAAATGTTTGAGATTATCCCTTGGTATTGAATTAAATACCGTCTCGCTTCTGTAATTGTTATAAGTGCTAAGAATGATATGAATGTGACTGGTCATGCAAGAAAATAGGTGGAGTTTTTTGGTCTTGTTTATAGGTGAATTATGTTCAACTATGGGCCTAAAGAAGTGATACCACAAGGTAGACCTGAATAAGCTGATGTAATACTTCCCCATCAACTCAAAACACTTTGAAAAATAAATGTAACTGTGCTATTGAATGAAATCAATTGCAAGGGTAATTTGGTTGAAGTAGTCTTTAGATGATTAATTCCTAAATGTTTTCTATTGACTGGTAAAGGGAGATATGATATTCCAGTTTTTGCACATAAGGATAAAATGTCTAGTTTGTAGGGACTTATTATGAACAAAGAGTTTCTTACTTCATCAGTACATTCATAAGAGTAGAATCTTAAGAATTATTTAGTGTACTTGGTCAGCAGCATAGATCCTGTCAGATTCTGTTAACTGCCCCCATGGGAAAAGTAATGCATTTAGCTGGAATGATCTTTCTTGGTTCACCCTTTACTGTGCACAAAAAGACTACAAAAGCAAGATACATGTAACTTCAAACCATGTCTTTATTGATCGAGATGCATGGTAGATAACTAGGATTAGTGAGCAAGCAGGCAGAGCACTGACATCCCACCACATACCTGTTTCACAGAATCACAACATGGTTGAGGGTGGCAGGGACCTCTAGAGGTCATTTAATCCAACTCCTCTGCTCAAGCAGGGCCGTCTAGAGCTAGTTGTCCAGAGCTCTGTCTAGTTGGTTTCTGAGTATCTCTAAGGGGGAAGACTCCACAACTTCCCTGTGCAACCTGTGCCAGTGCTTGGTCAACTTTACAGTGAAAAAGTGATTCCCGATGTTCAGAGGGAACCTCCTGTGTTTCAGTTGGTGGCCATCATCTCTGGTCCTGTCACTGGGCGCTATTGGAAAGAGTCTGGCTCTGTCCTCTTTGCACGTGCCTTTCGGGTATGTATATGCATCGATAAAACCTCCTTGGAGCCTTTTATTCTCCTCCATGCTGAACAGTCCCAGCTCTCTCAGCCTTTCCTTTCACATGAGGTGCTACAGTCCTTCCGTCCCTTTGCTGGATTCTCTCCAGTATGTCCATGTTCTTTTTTTACCTAGAAGCTCAGAACTGGACATGGTATTCCAGGTGTATCCTCACCTATGCCGGCACCATTGCTGTCCTGGCACTCATCAGTACCGAGGAAGGTTGAGTTCTGTTTCTTGAGCGAACTGAATTCAGTCTTGTTGAGCTGCTGTATTCTGACTCCCTGGGGTTGGGGGTTTTTTTCACTATAGGTTTTCATAATTCATCATGGGGTTTTGTTTTCTCTTGAGTCTTTGAACCATTAACCTATGTTTCAAGGCTCTTATGTCGAACTGCGAATTTCTCTTCCTTCTCTATCACGGTTGTAGTCTAACACTTGTCACACAGCTTTCGTGTAAGCTGGTAGTTTCCTGAGAAGTTTCATCCAAGGTTATGCAGTTCTGCTGTGTCAAAACTAGGTCTTGGATTGCAGACAGCTGAACCCCTTGGAGGATTCACACAAAGCTGAGGTGTGAAATCAGTATGAGCTATGCTGTGCTCATTCCCTCAGGAGGACGCACAGTGAATAGTAACCACAAGGTTATTTGAACTACTTTCAAAATAACTGGATGCCTGCAGAAGCCTTGTAACTTAAGCCTTCTCTGTGATGGACCTTTACCCATTAGTGTCTTTATGTATTTCTGACACTAATGTGGCTTAAAATTGGCTCTTTGCCTGGTCTCGGACAGTGACAAGTGGTGCTGATATGGATTGCTTATGGTAAAGAAAACTTCTCTTTTTTTCTCTAAAATGACAGAAAAGCCATTGAAAGAAAGAGAGGAAAGCAAAGCTGAAGATGATGATGAAAGTTGTAAAGGAGCAATTGAGGGTGAGAACCAGTACACAGGCCTGCTATAATATATGCTATTTGATAGTTAGGGAAGGGTGGTACAGTAGGTAAGATTGGAGAGAAGGAAAAATAAGAACAGGTTTTATGAAAAGAGGAGATGATACCCTTGGTATTTCCACAGAGGCAGAAGGATCAGAAGTTACAAGTGGATTTTAATGAAAAATCAGATGGTGAAATTTTGACTCTTGTGAAATGCAAAGCTTACTTTGCTTTCACTGGTGCTGGAATTATTTACATTTTGAATGTCAAGAAACTCTGTCAGGGTAGGAACTTTGTTGTGGTGTTTGTAAGTTTAGAGACTTGGAATGTTTGTTATTTGTGGAAAAATCAAACGCTGGGGAAAACTTTCTCACTGAAACAGGGGTGTTAACTGGAGAAAACTTATGAAGTGAAATTGCAACCATCTGAAAGCTTTAAAAACAAAGACTGTCTACCCTGAGTTTTTGAGAGATAGTTAATTCAGTTTTATGGGCCATTTGTGATTCTGTAAAGTTTTCCAGAAAACAGGCTTTCAAGTATTTGTGATCCTTTCTATACAGGCTATAAAGCTTTCTTAAATTGTTGATTGCTGTGCAGCACATCAAGGAAGACAACATGTCTCTGGAGTAAAAACACAAGGGTTAAGTTGTGAGAAGAATATAGGGTGTTTGGTTTTTTGTTTGTTTTTTTTCTCTTGAACTAAGATTTCTAGTGGTGTGCAACAGGTAATGTAACAAAATTTTAATCTGTCTTTGATCTTTTTGCTGATGCAGTTTAGATATTTATTATGAAAAAAGTGACCCCTGTGACTTGTTATTATGTGCAAGTATTGGTCTGACACCTTTGAAAAGTGCTAGCCCCCTTGTGCTGCTAGAGATAACATAAAATGTGTTGAGTGACTTCCCTGTTCTACTTGTGATTAGGGACAGAGGCTGTGGTATCTTCATCTAAGAGATGTCACTTAAAGCTCCAGCTTATACTGGCATAAGCCTTCATCAGGTATGATCAAAGTGGCTGGCACATCAGTCATCTTCTAACTACTCCAGTAAAATATAAGTGGATTATTAAGGATTATTTTACGTACCAGAGTGGTGGTGTTTGTGTGATCTTTGTTTGGTGTGTGGTTTGTTTTATTTTGGTTATGGGTTGTTGGGGTGCTTTTGTGTGTGACACATTCAGATTGAGAGCCATTAAATTTCAGCAGTCTTTACAGGTCAATTTCTGCTAGGTTATTTTTTTGAAACACTCAACTGAATGGATGACAGGGTAGTGTACTTTCTGAAATCCTCATTTTTATCAGAATGTGATGCATAGGAAGGCCTTTCTTCCATCTGTGATCTTCCTGCTGTAGCAGAACAACAACTTGCAATGCTTCTTGCATTCAGCTGAAGTGTTTTTGCAGTGGCATTCTCTCCAGGTCTTTACACAATTCTGGGTTGGATTTGCTGCCTAAGCAGATGGATTTGCCATCTACTTATGTTAAAAAAGTAAATAATATTACAGACCAGTTGTTTTGAAGTTCAATAATACCTTGTTTTTTTGAGGAAGCATCCTTGAAATTTTTTGGAGTTGACTCCTCAGAGGCATATTTGAAGGTTAGCAGTGATTCTACAGAACTTTGAGTGGGGGAGTTTGTAAAATTAGCTATCCTAGTTTGCAATGGAAATAGGTTTGGTTTGAACCAAAGTTTAACCAAAGTTTAATTAGTTTTCACATAATGTAGTTTCACAGTCAAATGCTTGTTTCCTGCCTTAAATGAATCTTTAATTTCTACAATTTACTATTAGTGACGTTAGTGTATTGGTTTCCTTTCCTATGCTATTAAGCTAAGTTTGGCCTTTTAATGAAAGAAATCTGGTCCTGATAGTTTTATTACGTAAATAGTCTTAAGAATTAATTACCTACATAATCTTAAAGTCTAAAACCTGACCTGATCTGAGTAAGTATGAGATGAAGCATGACTTTTACAAGGGATGATGATGAAACCAAATGTATTCTGTAGGCATTTAGGATCATAATTGTCAAAAAGCTGATTTTTACATGACTTGAATTCTATTACCTTCCTAGATGTAATGCATTTTGCTGTGGGCCAATAGCTACTGTATAATCACTCTCTTTAATGAGTACCCAGAGTTAATTTACTTATATGCACTTACATCTTGGTGGCTTTTTATTGTGAAAGTAGTTATGTTTAAGAACTCATTTAGCAGGTGAATAATTCTTTCATGCTGTTGTATCCATTTCCCAGTGACCATGCACGACTTGTCAGATACTAATTTTTTCAAAGGCTGCAGCTCTATGTCCATAACGAGAGGCTAAATTGGAGTCAAATGAAATAGCAAAGAGAGAATGTTGGGGTTTTGATCAATTTGAAATGGTCCGTTTCTCCTGTAGATCAAGAGAATCGAGGGAGATGAATTCAGCAAGCAAGAGGCTTGCAGTGTGGCTGATCTCCTTAACTTCACTGACAAAATAAGAGCTGCACTCAAGCAAAGTTCACAAATTACCACTGAATAGGTTGTCAGCAGAATGCGTGAGATCTGCAGAAGTGGTTTCTGAAAGACATGAGAAAATGGAGAGTAGCCCTAATGCTTTTCATGCAGCTGTTGCTAAGAAACTTTGGTTGAACATAGTATCTTATTGACTGTGGTTGCCTTGGTTTAGTGATGATGTAAGTTAGGCCACAAATTCAGTTTCTGTAAACTGATTCTGACGTAACCTATTCCTGGTTCTGGTAGCAAAGAAACTCTGTAGTATGTGGATTCTGTGATATTTTAATTAATTTTTTTGAAATACTGAGTATGGGTACCATAAGGAGATGGAAATACCCAGTGGAATTGCAGTTGTACAGTAAGGTAGAAGTTCAACTCGCTCATCCATTGCAGTAGAGGAGGAATTAGTATGCAACTGAAAGCTTACTCATAAGTGAAGGATTGGTGTTAAATGTTCTTAATAGCCATGTGTTGGGAAGAAAATACAGTAGCTGACTGACCAGTGTGGAAAAGGTAATGTGTTAGCTGTCAGTATAAAAAAAAATATCTCGTGAGCCTTGTAAAGAGCAAGGTAGCTACATTTGGTTTGTTTGGTTCGAAATCTGCCATGGAGAGTGGGTTGTCAGGATGCCTGCTGCAGAGTGACCTGTTAGCAAGAGATTTGGAGCAGAGAGGCTGAAAGGTGTTGGTAAGGGTGGAGATGGATGGAGCTGCTGAGCTCCTTGGAGGAAAATACTTACTTGTCTGTACATTTGGACTTGCATAGATGGTGAGTGTCTGACAGGGCCCCTGGTGGCAGCTCCCACATTGAAATCCCTCGTGTTACTAAGGTATGGTTCATGAGAGCTCTTCTCATCCTTTTTCCTGTTGAATGATCTTTGGAGTTTCTCGTAAGTGTCATGGGTAACTGTCCTCAAGCTATATGAGGATGCTGGTGTGTGGCTCTTAGGACTAGGAAGGCTGGCCATACCTGTTCTAAATAGTTTGCAAAATCATACTTCATGCTTGCAAGCAACCATGTATGCTTCCAAAGATTTACTCTGACCTCAGAAAAGATCAAGTATGTTTTAAGCATGAGTATTATTTAGCAACATAGGTTTTTCCAGCTGTCATTTGGTCCTGTCTGTGCTTCACTAGTTGCCTCTCAGGTATTAAGGGTACACAAAGAAAGGCTGTGAGGTCTACAGGCTAATATGGTAGTTTTCCCTTGCCTAATTAGTAGAAAGGAGATGATCAGAGCACTTTCTTGTTGCAAGGATGCTTAAAAATCAAGCCGAATGATCTCCAGGAAACAAGAGACTAGGGCACAGTTCTTGTTCCATTGCTAACAGCATTTTTGTCAGTACCAAGGATTTTTCGTTTTTAGCATTAGCCCTGCTCTGTGTTCTCATGACATATCACCAACAGGAAGCATGAGGCAAAGATGCAAAGAGGATTTTATTCATTAAGTCTTACTCCCTACTTAGGTAGGGGTAGAAGTATTTAATGCATGTGGAATGCTTTGAAAATGGAAAGTGAGACAGAAAACAGCATTTTCTTGTATGTGTTTTCTCTGGGAGTTTATTACATAACACATAGTTTGGGGATTTGACTCTGAAAGTGCAGCTGGCTTGTGACTTGTCTGCCTTTCTGAACTGTTCTAGGATAAAATGTCTCTAAGTATAATTTGTAAGCCATAAGCTCTATTAGTTTCTACTTATTTCTTCGAAGACCAGGTACCTAACTCAGTGTAGAATTATGGCATCTGTAGGGGCCCAGTTCGGGGAGTTTATTGGGGTTTTTCCATCATAAAAATGCTCACAAAGCATCAGACAACACTGAGCTGGGTAGAAAATTAATAAAGAAACCAAACTATGTTTCATATTTGAACATTAGACACGGAATTGTCATCTTGATTTCTTGTTAGCAGCAGTGATTAATACACAAGTTATAAGCACTTAAAATTGTGCAAATATCTGAAAAGCTAATATTTCCTTTGTTCTAGGCAAAAGACTTATTTTCAAGTGAGTATATTAGTATTTTAATCAGAGAGAAAAAGGATTGGGTTTTAGTCCTCGTTGTCTAGCTCTGGGTTGTACTGAACTCTTATTGCTACTATATTATAAAGTAGAATTTAGGGGCTTTATGATTCTCTTCAATCATTATTAAGATTGAAACAAGTATTTCTAATTTCTCAGATTTATATAATAACTCTTATTTTTCTAATTCAAGAATTATAGTTCTAATCCATTGACCTGGATTGAAGTAGATTTGCTTTTTGGCTTTCATGCACCAGGAAACATTTGTCTTTGCTTGCCAGGTTGGGTAAATAGTTTGTTTGGCCACTGAACCAAGTAACTACAAATGCTTGTTTGTTTTGCTCAGGTACAAACATTAATCTAACTTTGGTTTTCATTGTGAAAGAAAAAAAATAAATATTTTTTTCTTCAATATTTGGGTGGGTAAAAAGAAATATTCATCCCCTGAAAATAAAATTTTGTTTTCATCTGAAATAATTCTCATGGCAGCAGAACATGTAGGTGTCACTGGAGGAAAAAAACCCAACATCAAGAATTGCTGGTCCTTTGGGGCACAGGCCAGTGGTTAGAGTACTTTCTGTGGGTAGATTGAAACTTTCCTTTTCTCAGCAAAATGTTTGTACTGAAGTTAGGGCAAGGCATGGGAGAACAGTCTGGTTTACCTGCTCAGCCAGCTGTGGTAAGATGTACAGTGCCTCTGGCTTCATATTGTATTGGAGTACATCCCTTGCAGGGCACACGGTCTGTGGGACTGACCAAGGCAGCATCAGTAAGCTGCATTAATAGTAGTAATGTTTGGAAAGAGAGAGGAAACCCTTTGTATCCTCTTAGTTAGAGGAAGGACTTGAATCTCTCATTTGGGGCCAATGTCCTTTGGGCTAAAGAAGGGGCTGTAGATGGTCATTCAATTTTTCATTGAAAATACTTAGCAAAGTGAGTGGAAATCACAAATACTTTGGTGTAACAAAGACTGACACTGAGGTTTTGGGGTTGTTTTTCCTAATAAACATTTTTTGCTAATTCTGCCCCCATCTAATTCAACTTGACTGGAAACTCCAAACTCTATTGCTATTGCACAGGGTACTACTAGTAGCTGTTGAGGAAAGTGGTGACTCTTTGGGTTTTTTCTGCCCTTGTTCCTGTAGGGACTGAGCAGGGTTTTCTAGGGGAAGTAGGGCTCGGGTATTGAGGGATGGCTGGGTAGCAATATAGAGTGACAGATCTGCCTTCACTCCTTGTCACAGTCCTTATCTGAGGTGTGTTTTAGGGAGCAGGTTTTAATCCTCTGGGGGGAAGAGGCAATATGAAACGTTGAAGCAGCAAGACTAGGAAGGAAAGATTAAAAACTTCCTTTTAAGTCTCAATGTAACCAGCCTATGAATTCTTACAAACTTTGAATAGTGTTGCTCCTCTGTGCCTTGATGAATGAGTCATAAACATTGTTGCTGTGCTTTTTCAGATCCTGGGTAAAGAGGAGTAGTAGTGCTACTCTGGCTCTACTCACTGAACTGTGGGACTGCAGGGTCATGTACTTTGTCTGCAACCACATTAGGGATCTACAGCAGTGAGACACCAGAAGAGGGATCTTTGGACTTCCAGTCCAGCACACAATTAACAGACATTTCCCCTAAAAAGCATTTGAGCAATATTTTGTGTATATTGAAAAAAGAGCAGAAGCTTGATCCCAAAACTAATTTCTAGTCAAATTTAGTGACAGAAAGAAATAGTTGCTTGTGATATTTCAGTGGTGCAGGTATACTTTTGGCCCATGTAGAAGCATCTGTGGAAAAATCACTGTTTAGGAAGACGTTTAGAGCTATTTCTCTTCCATGAGCTCTTTACTTCAACTGAGCTAACATCTATTAAACATTCATTCTAAGTAAAATATCCTTAAGAGTCAATTTAGGTAAACTGCAGTACCTCTTTCTAGGCTAAAAATTGCTTTGCATAATGCATGTAGAAAAATCCATTAAATTAATTTTTCTGTTCCTCTTATTCTTTATTGTATGTTGAGATTAATTTTTTTGAGGGAGTAGGAAAGGAGGGATGAAAGCTCCTTTGTCAGATGCATAAAAGGACAGAGCTGCTGTGTGTAAGGTTTTTTTTTTTTTAATCAAGTCTTCAATTTTCTTCTCTTTTAAGTTGAATATGTTATCGTGACTGAAAACTTTCACACTCCTATTGTCATAAACAATCACCTAAGAACCTTTCGAGCTTTGGCATTTTTCAGCCTGGCAGCTAAAGGAATGTGTGAAGACAGTGACTTAAATTGTGTTGCAATACACAGTTAGCCTGTCCTTTACTGCAAATACCGTACAGTATTTTTAAAACCACATGCATGCAGCAGTGGATGATCTTTAAGAATTTACATCACCTTTGATTACTGTTTGAGAAGACAAGCAGCTGCGTTGTGCTGGAGGTAAGAGACAAGATGCTGCCCAACTCTGCAGCTTCCTGAGCTGAGAGCTTGAGGGGCTAGGAGGGGGAGAATGGATCCAGGGGAGACCTGCATAGAGGTGTGGGCCCTGAAGGGAAACTGGAGGGATTCACCCAACCCCAAACACTAGCTGATGGTTGGACAGGGTCTGCTGTCTCCTAGCCTTACTCTGATACCACAGTCACTCTCTTAAAGGTTCAGCTTTATGCTACATTCGAGTGTTTCCAGCTGGTTTAGGCCTAGCTGTTAAGGGGTAGATCATAAGTGGTGCAAAGAACTGGTTGTCAAACCTGAGGAGGTATCACTAAGGGATAGGACCACAGCCCACAGAAGTCAGGGAATGGTGTCTCTTTTTCCCTCAGCCTCTAGTGTATTTTTGATGAGCTTTTGTGAATGCTTTAAGAGGCTGGGTATTCCTGTGCAATGTATGAACTCCCCACCCCCTCCCCCTTCCCCTGCCAGGATGTTTTAAAGAGACAAACATAAAAATACTATTTTGGGACTTTGTGCAATGACCCTTTGTTCATTTAAATGTGTTAATTCAACTTTAAATTATTCAGCATGGCAAGAGGGTAGGAGAACTCCAGTAGCCCATTAGTAGATGGTAACATTGCTTTTGTTGCAGTGTTTTTCCAGTACAGCTAATATTTACCTGTACTTCAGCGTATCCCCTCTCCAAACTCCCCCAGATGTCGTCAGCTACTTCCAAGCTTAGGAAAGGGATTCAAGTTACCAATACCAGGCTCTGAACTCTTAGTCAAGGAGTGCTCACGAGTTGCTATGAGTCGTGTGAGCCATGTTAACTCTCCACCTTTATGCTCTAAACTTCTAACTACTGTGCATCTCCTTTAGACTACTGTAAACAGTGCACAAATGCAATACAAATCTTTGGATGCAAACAGTTAATCCTTTTGCTGCAGTATTTGAAATTGATGTCACCTGCTGGTACTTGCCATGTTGCCAGAGATTGTTCTTCTACAGCCCTTCAAGCAGAATAAGAATATTCTGCTTCAGTCAAAATCTGTGAGATTCATTTAACCTGCTTTGCATATGGGGCTGGGTTTGAGTTAGCCCACTGACTTGGCTGGAAGGATATAGGTGTTTCCTACCATTGGAGCCATAGCGAAGGGGCAATGACGTTACAGATACATGCAGAATACTTCTTCATAAAGCATATGATTTGTCACCAGTTCATATGTTTTACATCAATACAGGTTAAAGAGTTTAAAGGGTGTATAAGTGCTCAAGGAGGTCCAAACTATACTGTCAGGTTTGGTTTGTACTTTTTGCGACACTGGTAGAAAAGTTCTTAAATGGTGTCCCAGCAATGTCTTTGAGTGAGGACAAAGGCACAGTGTTGATTCCTCCACCTCATCTAGCTTTGATTATTTTCATTATCTCTGCTTAATAAGAAATCAGCCTTATCAGGTACTGCAGTATTACCTTGCTATGATTCTGAATGCAGCTGAATGAGTTTTAAGCTATCTTCAAGCATGTAATTCTATGCAAGAAAGATTTATCTCTAACCATTCAACAAGCTCAGCCAAACATTCTTCTAAGGCAGGGTCCCAAAATGGCTAATTGATGGACTTTCATTTTTATTTTTCTCCACTCTGTGTACTATACTGTACTGGTAGTATTCTGGCAGTCAAACTTCAGTTCACAGTTCAAAATGCAGATTTAATTTATTTTCTAGTTGTTTCCTGTCATAACAAACTTGTCTTCTATCTTGCTTTATAAAATACTCAAATTGAACCTTAGGAGCCATGTTTTCACACCTAAAAGTGGCTGCTTTTTTTTATTTAAACAGAAGTTGGTGGCAAAGTATTTAATGCCACATAGGAGTATAGCTGTTAAAGGTTTTTTCCTCACCTCCTTCCCCCTTTAAAGTTCTGGAAGCAAGCATTATAAGTAGTAGTAATGTGGAAGACTTTTTCAAATAACTTATTAAAATTACTAATTCTTCCATATTTTTGTACTTCTATATATGAAACACATTATTAAAAAGTTGATTTACTCCAAGAAGTAGTAGATTTCTTGGCAAAACAATTTCAAGCTCATATTATATTTTCAAAAAAGTCTGAAATAATGGTGTAAACTAATTATGAACAGAGGAGCATACTCAATCCAGAGCCTTGCAAGAAGGTGGTTGTTTTAGTAATAAGAGTAATTAAACTTTGGAAACACTTATTATGGATGTAGTGGGTTTATTGTTGTTGTAAGTCTTATTCACAAATTCTGTCTCTTTAAAAGTCTGTCTTATCGCTCAATGATAAGTCACAGGGTTGCTTTAAAATTCAGGTGAATTATTATTTGCTTTCTGGTGCCAAATATCAAACTTCTGTTCACATTGATCCTTTCTGCCCTTAAGATAAGAATCTGGTTGTGGAATTAGGACTTAAAAATACTTTGTTTTCCTCAACATTGCTGCTTTGGGTAGTTTATGTTGTATTCTACACTTGTTATAATGCCCTCACATAGCTGTATCCTATGTGGGCATTGGTGTGATTAATATGCCTCTTGCAGCTCTGGGCGGTGGAGGGGGGTGTGTGGGAATGAAGTTGAGGAGTAGCTTGGCGCATTGCACTGCTTAGGTGTTGGACCAGGGGAGATTTGATGATTTAGCAATGATGATATAAGAAACCAGAAAATTACTTCTACAGTGATTCATTTTCTCATCTCTGACAGCCATAGAAACAGACCTGGGAGCCTGTATTTATAGTTTCTACTCTGTTTCTGTGTCTATAGTAAATTGGTTAATAAAATGTGCAAACAAGTCTCCCCTAAAGTCTGCTGACTTCTAAAATGACGAGAGATTTGTGGATGTGTATATACGGATGTATATTTCCTCCCTATTCTTTTGACAAATTATTCCATAAATGTTTCTGCAGCTCTGTTCTTCACCAGTTGTGCTCTGCTGATTACAGTGAAGTCAAGGAAGCTGACTCAGAGTCAGCATATTGTTTATGGGACTATGCCACACAGGGCTATGGGAAAGATAAAAACACAAAAAAAAATCTCTATATATGTTGTCATCAAATTCTTACAAAGCATCACAAAACCAAATGTGCTTAAGTCAGGTCTCTGAAGGTGTCCTGGGGTGCAGAGAGAGGAGGGTACTAACTACTTGTTCACACTTACATGTGGCAATAGTGTCCCATTTTAGACTTTCCCTGACCTGAATCTGTCATCTTTGAGAAAAGGCTGTTTTAAAGTGCATGGAGTCCAAGGAGTGTTTGTGCGTTGCGTTTGGGTTTTTTTCCTGGCTGGTTCTGTACATCATTTAATTTTCCTTAGGCTAATGAATGTTAAGTAAAATACAAACAGCATGCAGACTGTAGTAGCTGAAAAAAAAAGCTTTTTTAAAAGAAAAAGCAGTTTTAGGAAGGGTTGGTATTTCTTTGAGAGACTGTAGTTTGCCAGTCTCTGAGTATCATAGCCCTGTCAGATGCTGTTTGTGAATCAGAAAAGAGATGGGAGTGCTGTTAAAAGGGCTAATTCTAGAAGATGGTGTACATGCAAGATGAATTTTGAATGATGAGGTAAAACTCTGCTTCAGGTCACTGGTGCTTGTATGAAGTCTCATCAGTGTTGTGCACTGGAGTGAATTTGCTGGTGTCAGAAGCTCGTTGTGCATTTGGGTAACATGCTGCAGAAGGAAGCATGTAGGTTAGCTGTCAGCTCAGGGCATGCTCACCTGCCCCCTGGGGCCTTGCAGTGAGGGATGCGTGTGCTGTGGTTGGGAGCTGTATGCTAGGTGTGGCACAAAAAGCTGTGATTCAGTAATCCTTGAATAAAACTAAGTAACTCATCCCACGATGCCATGGAAGTGTAGGGACTTGATATTGTTTTAAATAATACCAAACCAACCAAAATAAAGGAAGGCATCCTTAAAACCTGAAAAAGTCTGTTTGTCCTCTGAATTCCTGTCCCTTCCTCCCTGGTTCTTGTTTTGTCTTCTGTTCCAGAAAGTCTGCAATTGCCCTTGCTCAGGCAGAAGAGGTGAGTGTAAAACACAAGTGGGTGCCCTTGACCCTGCCAGATAGACATATGAATGCCCATTATACATTAAACACCAGCTTCTCAAATCTGTGGGGTATTTGAATGGTATGCTCTGAATGCCACTAGTGCTGCTATTGCATCTCTTATCATTCAAAGTGTATGTAGATAATGGCTATAGAATAGTACATGGCTGGTAAAGTAGCTGTTGTTACTACAGCATTGTTTCCAATACTATTGAATTGCATTGCCTTTAAACTAACAGCGGGGAGAACTGCTTCTAATTCTCACAGTGATAGGATTCTCAGTGTGGTCATGCATGAACTGACCTTTCCTTCCCATTGGCCGTGCATTACTTGTTTTGCAGTGTTATCATTGGGGCATCTTGAATACAAGTTGGAAACATTAAACGGGGGATTTGAAAATGGGGATCTGGAAATATTGGTGTGAATACTTAGAAGTGGGTAGAATGGAAGGAAATTCCAGAAAGTCCTTGTTTTAACCTATTTCCCCTCCCTGAAAGCTGCCAGTGTACCTCTGAAGTGCTCATATAGTAGGTACCCACCCCAGCAGGTTCTGTCCTTTTAAAGGAGCGTATGGTTATCATCCTTTGTATTCAATCATTGTGCATGCTTTCTCAGTTCAAGTTCAGCCACCTCTCGCTCACTCATGCAAGTCCTTTAGATTAGTTAATTCATTGCCCTTATTGAATGTCATTCTGAAATTAAAAGGCTGGCACATGAAGGCTTCAATGCAGGACCTTTGCTGGGCCTATTTGTTGAGCGGCCTAGTCCTTTTAATGGAGTTACTGATTTGCTCTGTTCTGTCTGGCATAGTCCAGTCTCATGAGTCTCAAGAAACTTGGTTACAAGAAGAGGAAAATATTAAACCTATTCTAATTTAATAATCAATGTTCCAAAAAGGGTAAAATTGCAATTTAGGTAAGTAGATAATAAGAAACCAATTTTTAAAGGAATTACTAGGACTGCAAATACGCTTTGGCAATTTTTCATGGCAAGTTCAAGTATTAAGATGATAATACAGTTTTCAAGTTGTGATTTTATATGGTGGATTTTACAGTTCTGCTTTACTCTCTAGGAAAAGGTGAAGTGTTGTGCAACAGTCATCCTGTGAAGTTTGTTGTGCTTATTTGAGACTGCACTCAGCCCCATAGACTTTGTAATACTGAGGCTGTACACCCTTTTTGGGGGAAGGGGACCATGTCTGCTTGGTGCTGTGAAGAATGGAAAAAGCAAAATCTTTCTGAAACTCCTAGATGAGATAGAGATTGAATATCTGGGAGTTAAAAAAGATAGCCATGAATATAAACCACTTAATAAAAAGACTGCAAAACAGTATAAGGCCTCTGAGTGACTGTGTTAACACCCTTTCCTATATATACACTGGAAACTGATTGGACAATTGCTTACTGTGGCTAAAGTTACTGCTGTGTTACAATATTGGGTTGGAAATGCCATATTACTGACAGCTCAAGTGGTAAATTTATATGTGACCTCTGAAATTCAAGGTCCAAAATAAAGAACCATATTTTCAGCATGTCATTTGGAGTATATGTCTTATTTCTCATGGATGGATTTTATAATTGGGGTGACTTAAAAAAAGAAAACCACAACAGAACAACAACAACTCCCACAAATAAGATTGCTGATTTGCTGAAGCTCTGTTGGGAAGTTGCACTGTGAATTTAAATTTGATTTTTTGCAATCCAGTTCCACTGATCTATCCTTCAGAACAACCTTCTCTGATCTAAGGTAATGCTAAGAGAAAAGTTGACAGCAAGCATCTATGATGTTAGGTAATTGCCTGATTCCTGTATCTCTATTGGTAGAAATCAGTGTGAAGCTAGATATCAAAATGGTGTGGAGCTGTCCCTAATTCTCTATTTAGGGTTGCCTTCATTTTTTATTTTATTAACAGTCACCTGAAGCTAATAGCATCAGGGTTCTATCTAGACCAATACTGAGGTATGCATCATTGTACCATAAGAGGAGGTAAGTACTAGGTATAGGAGCAAAGTAGCTTAACTGTTATTATGAGATCCTGTTACAGAAGTTCTGTCTTGTTTAACTTGGAGGAAGAATGTGAACAATTGCAAGCAACGTGTAGCTGAATTCTATGGATTTCAGCTATTTAACCATTCTGAAGATGACTGTCCTTTTTGGGACTGTACTTGTGCTAGCATGCTGGGAGGCTTACAGAAGTGTAGAAGTCCTGGATCAGAATGGGCAAATTAAATTAATTATGTCAGGAAATTATGTTGAGTTACTGAATACAAAAACCATTTAGCAATCACTCATCAAACAATGCATAAAACATGGAGGAGCCCTGCTTTAACCTGCTTTGGACTTCAATCATCTTGATAGATGTTAAAGTAACTCTTTTTTTAGAAGTTTTTAATAATGAAAGGTAACTATATTAATATTTCTACTATGCTTGCCTAGCTCCTTGCTCTTGCCATTCCCCCATACTTATGTGTAAGCACCACTTAAAGCTCACAGATCTTCCTGCTATCCACTGTGTGACAAAGGCTTTTTCATGATTTCTCCATTTTCACTGTGACTCTCAAGTCAGGATAGAGTTGGTAGAACAGAAAGTATGTAGACTTTTCAAAGTTAATTCCATCCTGAAGTTAATTCCATTTCCTGAAGGTGCTTGTATTTGGAAAATATTTGGTGTTTGCTTGTTTTCAAGCAGCCTTTCTTGAATGCAAATGCCTGGATAAACATTCTGGTAATCCTAGTTTAGTTTTTAACCTAGGACACTAATTAGGTCTTGTGTACTTTAAAAAAAAAAAATCTCATCTTGTGCAGGCACATGTGGCTGAATAATAGATGCAGAAAGTAAATAGGAAACCTCAGCAAATGGTATCACACAGTGCAAAGACAGGAATATATCTGCTATACAGACTTAGTGTAGGATCATTGCCATCTCATACATGACAACCAGTACAAAGCTGGTAAGAACAGGGAAGTGTGTGGCTTTACCCCAAAGCTATATATAAACCTGTATCTTTTCTTTCCAGTGCTTTTTAAGGAACGTTTTTAAGCATGACTGTAAGGTGAAAGCATTTTTTGCAGTACTCTTGCCTCGATGTGATTTGTGTAGTAAAGGACTGAGTATTCCCGTCGTTGCTAGTATGTTTAACATGTTAAATATTTTCCAGGTCAGCATTAATTTAAATGTATGGTGGCTATGGGTGACAACCAATGCTCTGTATAGGCTTGCCTAACTCACTAATTAGCACAGGTCTTTTGCTGGCCCCTCCTCGTGGGTGCCAGACACTTACAGTAAATTCAAACACCAGAAAAAGAATTAAACTTCCATCTTATGGGTTTTTAATTAAAGCCATTGGGAGTACTGCACGATGCTATGGAGCACATTTGGTATAGCAGCCACATAAGAAATATTCTTCATGTGAAAGGACATATTGATCTTTCTGAAGCTTGTCCATTTCTTGAATGGTGTTCCTCTGAAGACACTGCATTACTTTTTGGAGGGCACATGATCATAGTGTTTGATTTAGTGTTTTTAAAAATGCTGTTCCTATTTTCAGATGCAAAAGAGGTTTAAATTTTTGTGTGGAAAGAATTAAAGCTATTTGGGACGTAAGTCTGGGTAGAACCACATAATCAAGAGATGGTGGGAAATGATGATCAGTGCTGCCAAATGTTTCCTGAACAGGGCAGTATGGATAAAATAGGACAAGCTCAGTTTGAACATATCAAATTTCTTTGTATGCTTTTAAAGGCAAACTTGGAAAACTGTCATCAATCATGGACTCTGAAAAATAGTTCTAAAATTTTAACCTTATGCTTTTGGACTACAAAAATAGTCAATTCTTTGAGTTTGACCAGATGACCTCAGATCTTCTCTGCAATATAAATTACTCTGATCCTCCTTTGTTTTTTTTCTCTGGCCAAAACTATTTGGTAAAATTAATTTCAAATTACTCTTGTATTAAATCCTATCTAGTAAAGAATATACAGCTTATTTAGAACAGTTGGTTGCATTTTTCCTTCCCTTTAATAGTTGATTGTAAGTGGAAAAGCACAATTTGAAGGAGGACTGTGCTGCTAAAAAGAGTGTCAATACTGTGGGTGTATAATCAGAAGTTAAGATGAGATGACGCTTGCATCAGCTATGAAAAGAGTTCTGTTGTTTGGCATAGATTTGCCATTGCTTGAAATCAATGGTAACTATATCAGCATTTTTTGGCCCTATGTGTTTTTTTTCAGTCTTTTATATAACCCATAAATTCCTCTAAGTCTGATAGAAACCTCTCCTTTAAGAGTTATTTCTATACAGTAGAATGGTAGTGCTATCTCCCTAAATTCATAATTTTTGTATTGAAAATGTAACCCCACTGTTGACATGTTATTAAGGTTTCTGCACTCAAAGGTCAGTTCCCCCTGGAGTCTCCTTTCGTCTGGAAGATGGCATATATTAAAATTTTATAACAGTTCCCATTAGTTCCAATCCTATAATCTTGGGATCAATCTGGCTGCCCTGCTTCACAGCCTATCAAGTGCAGTAAATGCCTTAGGTGAGCAATAAAGAGATTGAAATTAGATTCTTCTAAGCAAGACTGATTTGGATAAAGGTGTAAACCTGGTGGCAGTTGTGCTGACCAGGTTCCTTTCACCTGGAGTGAAAGCTGCTCCTAACACTTTGACTTAGAAACCAGCAGATCTTATGAAATGTGATACAGAAAGTATGGGTGCTACTTTTAACCAAATTTCTTTAGTTTACAATCTGCCCTTTGTTAAGGGGCAGTTAAAGAAATACTCTCTTGGTGTAAGTGTGAATAGGTGACTTCACCAAAGTTTCAAAAGGAAGAGGCTATTTCAATTGCCAAGAATGTTATCTCTCCGCTTCTCTCTATATATATTTTATTGGAATTTGCTCCTCATTTCAGTCAATGCAGCCCCTGGGGGAGCTAGAACTGAAGAGTCTCTCCAGTTAGGAAGAGGATCCAGATCATCAGAGAATATACTTGCTTTGATTTTTAGAGAAGATGTCCAGCCTGTTGCAGTCTAAGCTCTGTAGGTTAGCAGTTTTGTTGGGAGTGGACCTGAGAGCAGAGACTGGAATTCAACTTGTCCTTCAGTTGCTGTAAAAGGAGGATACTGAATAAATACCTGTGGCTTGAAAAAGTGGATTTAAGATGTTTCTATCAGTAAACTTTAGATAAGGTCAAGGCAATTATTTTTTTTCCTACAGACTTACTCCACTGTGCCTAACACAATGGTCTTAGGTGCCTCTGGAGACTGTTATGCCTCTGGATGATATTATGTGGACAATAAGATTAGCTTAAAAGCTTGGGGAGCGTCACTAAATTTGTATTTTCAGTATGGGATAAATTTTTCTCAAGCAGCATGACTTTTCATAATTGATTGCATTTTTTAAAATGTCAGACAGTGTCCTGCTAAGTTTATTGATGAATGCAATGGGTGAAATGTAATATTAAGGGAAAGAAATAACACAACATCTAACAATCAAATCACGGTTTTCTTTTAAATCACTTCTTGCCATGGTCTCTTTGAAGGCTGCTGCAATGTATCTTTGAGAACTAATATTACAGCTCACTGAGGATTTGTGAATGAGTAAGATGGCTGTCCTCTTGGCCAGCTCTTTAAAAGAGAGGATGTTGCCAGGACCAAACCTCCATGATGAAACTATTTGGATAAGCTGTTCCTTTTTTGCTTTTGTAACAAAGCCAAGCTGTCAAATACCTTAACACTAAAAAGATTTATTGAGTTATGCTGTGGTTGTGAAAGGTTTAGATGGCTTCTATCACCACAATTTGAGTTGGGACTGATTGATCACTTGGTGCTTCTCAGATAAGTGTGTGAACTGCACTGAGTGGTACTGATTGAGCTGCCAGGTGCTGTTAGAGAAACTTGTGACAATTCCAGCATTAGGTGATCCTGTGCTCTTATATAATGTGCTTGACTGAGTTGGTTATTTTTTGTGTTGTTTGGGTGTTTTTTTAGTTAGAGGAGGGGAAAGAATATCTTTACAGCTTTCTCACTTCATCACAGAATGAAAGGGGTTGGAAGGGACCAGAGTAAAAAGTTCTTCCTTATGTTCACATGGAACCTCCTATGCTTCAGCTTGCACCTGTTGCCCCTTGTCCTATCACTGGCCATCACTGAAAAGAGCCTGGCGCTGCCATCCTGACACTCACCCTTTACATATTTATAGACATTGATAAGGTCACCCCTCAGTCTCCTCTAGATTAAGAAACCCAGCTCCCTCAGCCTGTCTTCATAAGGAAGATGTTCCACTCCCTTAATCCTCTTAGTGGCCCTGTGCTGGACTCTTACAAGATGTTCCTTGCCCTTGAATTGAGGGGCCCAGGACTGGACACAATATTCCAGATGTGGTATCACAAAAGCAAAGTAGACAAGGAGAGAACCTCTATAGGCCTACTAACCATGCCTCTCCTCATATATTCCACGATGCCATTGGCCTTTTTGGCCACAAGGGCACCTTGCTGCCTCATGGTCATCCTGCTGTCCACCAGGACCTCCAGGTCTCTTTCCCCTATGCTGCTCTCCAACAGGTTCATCCTCAACCCATACTGGTACCTGGGGTTGTTCTTCCCCAGATGCAAGACTCTAAGCTTGCCCTTGTTATATTTCATTAACATTTTCCCTGCCCAGCATTCCAGCCTGTCCAGATCTCACTGGATGGCAGCACAGCTTTATGGTGTGTCAGCTGCTCCTCCAAGTTTGGTGTCATCAGCAAACTTGCTGAAGGTGTACTCTATTCCTTCATCCAGGTTGTTGATGAATATATTGAATAGTACTGGTTCCAATTACAAGCCCTGAAGGACTACAATAGATACAGGCCCCTCCAGCTAGACTCTGTCCCATTGACCACAACTCT
Organism: Hypotaenidia okinawae; assembly: GCA_027925045.1. Lineage (NCBI taxonomy): Eukaryota > Metazoa > Chordata > Aves > Gruiformes > Rallidae > Hypotaenidia > Hypotaenidia okinawae. Next base: position 47,193,203 of record BSDF01000002.1, on the reverse strand, counting down.
CTGACTTCTTTCCTTCAATCAGTTTACAATCCACCTCACTACCTGATCCTCCAGACCACACTTCCTCAGTTTAGTCATGAGGATGAGGGAGATGATATCAAATGCTTTTCTGAGATCAAAGCCAGCCATATCCACTGCCCTACCATCAACTATCCACCTGGTTATGTCTTCATGGAAGGCTATCAGGTTGGTCAGATGTGACTTGCCCTTGGTAAAACCACGCTGACTGCTTCTAATGACCCTCTCATTCTTGATGTGCCTAGAGCCTGCATTGAGGATAAGTTCATCCATCACCTTACCAGGGATGGAGGTGAAGCTGACCAGTCTGTAGTTACCCGAGTCTTCCTTCTTGCCCTTTCTGAAGACTGGAGTAACATTTGCTTTCAGCCAGTCTTCAGGCACCTCTCCTGTTTCCCATAATTTACCAGAGATGATGGAGAGTGGCCTACCAATGACTTAATGCAGGCATTGAGTTTGTCCTGCAAAATAAACCACTGTGGCAAGTGACTTCTGCCTTGTTCTCCACTTCTATGTCTATATACAACTCCATACTAGCAACCTTCTGTTCTCATGGATAAAAGAATAATTAGGAAAACCAAAAGAAAGACATATGGATTACATTAAACTCTTATTATCTTCAGAATGTGGAGACCCTTTCACAGTGTCCTGTGCAAATTAATGAGTCACATGAAATTATTTCAGGCAGTAATGACAGCAGTTCATCTTAGTGGATGCTGAAAGTGAGTTTAAATGTTGTTTTAAAGTATAAAAGTTGTAAACTCCAAGGGGTTGGTTATCTTGATGTGTTTGGTGGGGGAAGCAAATTCCTCTCTTAATGTAGGCATAACCTAATGTTAACCTAAAAGTTGTTTCCTTTGGAATATATGCTTTTCTGTCTGCAGATTTCACAACACTCTGTTTTCAGTACCTGTGATCTCAAAGAAGCTGAGACACTGTTTTGCATCCCTTTACACGCTAAAGAGAAAACCAATTTTTATGAAGGTCACCTAACAGTTCACACTACAATACTCCAGTTTGAATTGCTTGCTGACTTTGATAAACTTTTATGCTGGAATTTGTGTTCTATACTGTATGAAAGTTCCTAACTGCAAAGGAAAGTCAGAACATCCTTCAAGGTTCCAAGAAAGTGACACTTTAATACTTATTTTAAAATAATAAAGTACAGTGGTCTTTTCTTTGAACAAGACTAGGTTTTTTGTGCTGTAGGCGAGGGAATTAAAATTTGGCAGAGTTTCAATCTTCTGTTCAAAAAACATCAGCTATAAATAGGTGTATATAAGAACTGCTGCTGTAGACTAGACTGAAACCCATCAGCTCTGAACATTTGTTGAGTATGCCAGGGTATCCCATAGCTCTGACTGCTCACTGGGCTGCATATGTGTCTTTACTTCAGAGCCGCTTAACATGCTTCAGCTGAGAGTTACAGGGTCAGGTTTGGTGTACAATGGTTGCTTCCCTTGCATCCAGTTCGTCTACTTCATAGAAGAGTTTGGGTTGGAAGGGACTTCTAAAAGTCATTGTCCTGGGTTTGGCTAGGATAGAATTAATTTTCTTTCTAGTAGCCAATGTAATGCTGTTTGGGATTTAGGGTGAAAATAGTGTTGATAACACGCTGATGGTTTAGTTGTTGCCAAGCAGTCAAGGACTTCTCAGCTTCTCATGCTGCCCTGCTAATGAGAAGGTGGGGGTCACCCAGGAAGCTGGGAGGGGACACAGCCAGGACCAGTGACTGAAAGTAACCAAAAGAAGTATTCCATCCCATAATATCATGCTCAGCATAGAGGGGAGCTGGTGGGGGACGAGTGTGTGGCTCCAGGACAGGTGACTTGGGGATGGTCTGGCTTTGGGATGGCTCTGAGCTGTACAGTCACAGTTGCATGATTCAGTGAGAAACTGCACTGTGTATCACCAGTTTTGTATATTTCCTGTAAAGTCCTGTTCTTGTTATTTCTCTGTCCCATTGATGTCCCACTAAACTATCCCTATCGCAACCCTGAGGTCTGCTTTTGTCTGTTCTTCTCTTCCTTACCCTCGCCCCCACTATGGGTAAGGAGTGAGCAAGTGGCATGTGGTGCTCTGCTTCTGTCTGAAGCTAAATAATAACAGTCATTTAGTCCAAACCCTCTGCAGTGAGTATGGACATTTTTTACTAGACCGAGTTGCTCAGAGCCCTACTCAATTTGACCTTGAATGTTTGCAGGGATGGGCACCTCTCTGTACAACCTATTCCAGAGATTCTCTACCCTCATCATAAAAATAAGTTTGTTCCTACTCTGAACTAGGAACTCTTTTAGCTTTAAACCATTACCCCTTGTCCTATCACAACAGGCCTTACTAAAAAGTCTGTCCCTGTCTTTCTTATAAGCCCCCTTTAAGTACTGAAAGGCCACAATAAGGTCTCCCCAGAGACCTCACTCTTTGTTCATAGAAGTGGTGCTCCAGCCCTCTGATGATCTTCATGGCCCTCCTCTGGACTTGTTCCTACATGTCCATGTCTTTCCTGTGCTGAGGACTCCAGAGCTGGTTGCAAGTACTCCAGGTGGGGTCCCACCAGAGCAGAAGGGCAGAATCACCTCCCTTGACCTGCTGGGATGTTTGTTTTAATGCAGCCCAGGATATGGTTGGCTTTTAGGACTGCAAGCATACATTGTCAGCTCATGTTCAGCATTTTGGAAATCAGTACCTCCAAGTCTTTCTCCTCCACAGGGCTGATATCCATCCCCCAGCTTGTATTACCCCAACCTATGTGCAGGACCTTGTACTTGACATTGTTGAACCTCTTGAGGTTCACATGGGCCCACTTCTAGAGGTTGTCCAGGTCCTCCTGCATGGCATCCTGCCCCTCAGGTATGTCGGCTTCACCTCTCAGCTTGATGTTGATGGTAAACTTGCTGAGGGTGCACTTGATCTCACTATCTATGTCACTGATGAAGATATTAAACAATACTGGTCCCATATGGTCCTCTGAGGGACTTGTCACTGATCTTCATCTGGACATTGAACACTAATCTCTGGATGTAACTATCCAACCTATTTTTCACCCACCAAACAGTTTATCCTCCAAATCCATATGTCTTGAATTTAGAAAGAAGGGTGGTGTGGTGGACTGTGTCAAAGGCCTTATAGAAGGCCTGAGAGATGATATCTGCAGCTATTCCAGGTCCAGTAATGTGTTCATTCCATCATAGAAGTCCACTAGATAGGCCAGGCAGGACTTGCCTTTGGTGAAACTGCTCTGGCTGTCTCGAATCACCTCCCTATCCTCCATGTGCCTCAGCATAGCTTCTAGGAGGAATTGTGCCATGATCTTTCCAGGCGCAGAGGTGAGGCTGTGACAGGTCAGTAGTTCCCATGGTCATTCTTTCTACCCTTTAAAAACTGGCACAATGTTTCCCTTTTTCAAGTTACAAATGACCATCACCTGGGTGATGTTAGTACAAATGAAGAGCAGAAATTAAGGCTGAGCTAAGGGTAGAAAGGAGAACAAGGTAGACTGAAGTGGCAGAAAACAGGAAGGATGAGTAAGTGATATAAATATAGCAGTGCTACAGTCTAGAATGGGACCTGAGTTTCTTTTTCTTTGAATTGTTCCACATCTCCCAATGAAATAAGCTCTCATTAATCAAGTCTTTACCTCCCATCACTTCTGCTCTTGCCATGGCAGAAGAATTTTTGCATCACTACAAAGATCTGAGTTGCGCTCTTGTGTAACGTGAACTAAAAGTGGATAAGCAAAGGTCCTTTGTACAGACAGAACCCACTACCACAGGCAATGTTTTCTCACAGCCTTTGTTTTGCTGTGGCCTGCAGTAGATAGGAAAGTCTGCTACTTCAGTGTTCCACTTCAGCTTGAAAGGCAGGTATCTTACAATAAAAACCTCTCCATCTCATTGATGCCTGTGTTTGGTACCATCCAAGCATTTGTTGGAATGAATTGTCTGCTTACAGTTTCCTTTCTAAATAACTGGCATATTTCATGTAGCTCTCCCCTTTGGAAAGCAAATCCAAGCACTAGAGGATTAGGGAATGCTAGTACAAAATATGCTGTATGGACTTTAATAGAGCCTTATAGTTCATGTGTGTTATAACATTGTCTTTTATAAAGTGGTTATATACCTCTTATCCTGTGACATTCCTGCATCAGGACAGACTTGGGCATGTTAAGTGGCAATTTTACTACTCTCTTTGAAAGCATATGGGTTTGTAGATTACTCTGTAGCTTTCCTGCACCAAAGATCAAATGCTGCAAAAGCAAGTGGCTACAGGGCCTCCAGGGCCCTCTGTAGTAAGCGGCATCTTTACGTTGTCTTCAGTACCTTTACAGAGGAGACTTCAAATTGAGACAAAACTTGGAGTGGGTTGACTTCCTTCTCCAGTGACTTAACTGATGGGAAGACCTGCGGAAGAAATGCTTCAGTGCAGCTCGATTAGGTTTTGAAGTGGTTTGTTATTTTTCAGACACTGAATAATACAGAACAAGGTGGTTGTGTGCTCTTTTTTTTTAACAAATTTGTCTGAACGTTTCACCATTCAAGTGTGATCCTTGATGTATCTCATTAAACTCCTCAGGTGGAAAAACATCCTAAATAGTAAGGACTTATGTTCCAATCTAGTAATGCAATTTACAGTGTTGTAAAGGATCTAAAATTAGGTGAAAAAAATCAATTCCTTTTTTAATCAAGGGAATTGCAAAGAAGAAAGCATTTGGTAGTGCAAGCTGTGTGTAATTGTGATTGAAGATTCACAAAACTTCAGCCTTAGGATATCACTTGAGAGCATTTTAAGAGTCATGGAAATCTTCATACCTGTACTGCTTACCTTTTAATCAAAGAATATTAATATTAAAACCCATAAAGTTATTTTAATCCAGTTGAAAAACAGTTAGTGAAAGCAAATCGTTCCTCTGACAGGTGGTTACCCCTTCTACATGTACGTTGCAAATTCACTGTAAGGGTCTAATCTGCTTTCTCAGCATGTGGCAGCTCTGCTAGCAGGAATTCTCATGTAATGAGAGAAGGCTCCAGTTTGGAGAGCCGCTGGGATCCCTCAGAAAAGCTGGGGAAATGCCACTCTAGCCATTAAATGATTATAACTGGGTGAATAGTTCTGAAGGGATACTTTATATAATGGGTGTTTATGTCTCTTCCTGTGTTTGCAGAATGTCTGTGAAGGTGTTAATGTGCTTGATGTATTTTCTCTTCAATAAAATTTAAGTAGCCAACAACATTCTTCAGAAAATATATTGATTTCCATTTTTATTGCATGCTTGTAACCAGCCAGAGGATATTTCATCTTTCTGATTTGACCTTAAGTAACCAAAATCTCATGGCAAGAGGATTTTTTGAGTAGCATAGCAAATGCCTCCTTTATTAAAGTTTTGTCCCTTGTTGATCTGGAGGGGAAGTGTGGGGATATTTCTTCCCTTTTTAGAGTGAAGATAGGTGGGCCTTATATAATGATGATCATTTGTATTAATCATCACCCTTTTTGGAGCAGCTGCAGATATTGTGCAGGGAAGTTTGCTGGATACATTTGACTCAGCAGTCCAGATCTTTCTTCTTTCTCTTGCCAGCTGAATGAATCCTATCCCAACTCAAAGAGCATCTGTTCATATTGGAGATGGAGAATGTTACTACCACGCTATGCGTGTCCTCTGTCTTCCACCTCTCATCCATTAAATCTCCCTCTAGAGCAGCAGAGTCAGCTGCCCGTAGCTGCCAATATGAGTGATGTTGTAGTATTGCCAAAAAAGGTTGGGAAGCTGGCCAAGGTGGAGACAGAACAGAAATGCTGTGTTAAGTTTGGCAAAGAAAAATAAATACAAAGGAGAAGTCAGGGGTAGATGGTTTTGAAAATAATTTCATGAGAACTGCTGCTTACTGGTTTCTACCTTCTAAAGAGTCCCAATCCTGCAGCATACTAAATGTCTGAAGTCCCACTAAGGGGATGCTTAGGGGCAGAAACTCCATGCTATGAAACAGTAACTAATGATCTATGTCCTTTTCTTTCCTCTCTCATGGCTTTTGTAGTTCTCCTTGACTGTGCTAGTGCCACAGTGACAATAACTGTCCCACTAAACACCACGGAATAACGGAGCGAAGGGCATTAAAATGTTCATACCTTTGGTAAAATACTGCTTGTGTCACATTTGAACTTCTGGCTCTGGAGGTGGTGGGATTTTGATTGTGGTCAATCTGTCTGTGGGTTGGGTGTAGAACTTCTCAACCGTTCAAACCTCATTGTCTCCCCAAGAGGGAAACAGTTGGTCTGTTTTGATTATCGTCAAGATGAGCTATAAGTTATGCTATGTACCTCTCCTCTAAACACAGAGCACATAGGTAGAGCTATTGTGTTAGCTGTAGAGGACACAGTAAGTATCCCAAATCTTTCCCTTGGGATAGAACATTGGCTACTGTTAAAAAGAGTAGCTGCTCCCCATTTTGATGGGAGCCCTGTTCAGTCATAGCATTTAGGGTCTACACTATCCGTTCTGAAGATGAGTGACATGTGGAATTTTCATTCAGGCTTTATTTTTTTTTTGAGTGTTTTTTTTTTTGTTTGGAGATGTCTAGTTCTTGGGCATGCTGAGAAGCTGAGGTGCAGTTTGACTTCCTCCATCACTGTAGTTTAAATCACCTTACTCTTTATGTAGCCTCTTAGAACAAAAAGTATTGTACTGCCAAAATACAGAGAGGTGCTCAGTTCCTCTTGATGGCAGGTCCCAATTTTGCTGATGCAGTGGTAAGTGCTGGCCAGTGTAGTCCTAGGTAAGATAAGGTCAGACAACTACGCCAAGGCTTGGAATGGTTTCTCCTTTCTTGTAAACCCTTAGGTTTGTTCTCAGGTAAGCTGACTGATGGTTGTTAGTTAAGGAATGCAGTTTAACACATTGGTGTTTTTATGCACTGTTGGGGTTTCGTATTGAAAGTGAAGAAGACATTGGAATGACAGACTAGGTCTGACTTCCTCCTGCTTGGGGCCTCTGGTGTATCAGGTGAGGAATTTTCAGCCCATGGGTGCTTATAGGGGTATTATCAAGGTCCCTTGCTCTTAAGCAATTCTAAGTAAAGGATTAGCATTTCGTGAGATATAACACTGCAAAGATATGGATTAAATAAAGCATTTTTTGTGGCAAAAATGTAAATGCCTGAGTACTGAGTGATAAATTCAGTGATATTTGGGGAAAATATTTTGAGTTTTCTTGCAGTCAGATTAAAAAGATGATTTTGTGGCCTTTAAACCTTTATTAGGCTAAACTTAATGTAATCAGAAATAGGATTTTTACTTTTTTTTTTTAACTTAAAGGCGCTTTTGAGGAAACATTTTTTGCTCTTTTTTGGCAGGAAACTTTTGTGACCTATCTAGTTCTAAGGATAGTATGACTTCTCTGTAGATGGGGAGAACAAAATCAAGTTTTGATGTCTTTGAGCTTTCATCTTGTTGTTAGGGGAGTTTGCATCTATTGTTTTGAAAAGAATACAAAGTAGAGAAGAAATTTCAAAGGTAAGAAATCGAAGATGACGATACTGGAAATAAGGCTATAGAAAATACAGCTTTGCTCTGTGGTGGCTCTTTGGTTATTGTTTTAACTACTAAGGAAAGGCAAGGCCAGCATCTTAGACACGCAGGTTCCAGCAAAGTTAAATATTACAATCTGTGTGGCAAATAAGCAAATCATGATGCTGTATGCAAAGCTAAGAGGCGTTACAGAGTCTGTATCAATAAGTTTGTTTCCAAACCTTTTTGTTAGCGGTTGCAATCACAAAGAACTTATCTACACAGAGCAGGTAAAGAGGCACCAATTGATTTCTGCACTAGGAAACACAGGGGATAGCTTCACCAAATGTGTTTCAGAGTTAGTTACAAATCACAGTATCTTTTTATATATATTTTTTTAGCAGAGTTATTGTTTAAAATTGCATAGAATACTCACTTGTTAATTTGACCTTTACAATGATTAGCTTTCGGTTACTTCATTTTATCAATATTCCTATTCTACTAAAATCATTGGCTGGCTTTACTCTTTACTTTAAATACAAAGAAGGGAGGGTTATGATTAGCATATTTATGCTATCTCCTGGAAGTCATTATCATATACAAATGTCCTTAACACATGTGTGGTTATGTTGAGTGGGGCTCAGTAGTCTTCTTCACTGTGTCCACTGATCAAACCCAATTCTTGCGTTCTTGTACATGCTCCTTTCACCTTTGGCTAACCCTCCAGATCCCCAACCCTTCCTACTGGAGACAGGCACCCTGTGGTTGCTTTGTAGCCTTATCAAGGTGCAGCATTCTTAGCCTATCCATCATAATTCCTAAGGGCCTCAACATGCGTAGTTGCTATAATTTCCTAAAATCAAAATAACTTAGGATTCAAGCTATTTTATTAGGGTAACTGTAGCAATTTGGCTTTCCTGAACAATTTTATATAATGGGCAAATTTGAAGTGTTTTCATTGTAGACATCACATTGAAGCTAAGACAGCTAATTTTTCCAGCAAATGCCTAAGTTTCCTGCAATAAGAAAGACTAATTTTGATGGGCAGCAGATAGATAAGCTGAGGAAACACAAAAGAATAATACCTCTAAAATTGCAGTGCAATTTTAATTGAAGTTTTTATTTTAAAATACAGCAGAGAGAAATTATAACACATTTTGAACAATCAGAAGGTAAAAGGAATGTTAAATATTTAATTTTCTCAGTGCAATCTTTGATTGAAGAACATCCTGAGAAGGGGAAAAAATTCTCCAGATACCATATGTCTGAGTTCAGATATGTTCATTGGCAGAAAGGAGTTATTCAGGAATGTTAAAAAATACCAAGGAGTGAAAGATAAGGTTTTAAACAGTTTTCTGTATTTATCATGGCATTCTACTAAGTCATATTTCCCCCCAAAACATCATTATTACAATCCAGACTAAACTTGCATTAATTTGTTTATCTTTCTTGAGCATCCCTTAAAGGAATGCCTGGGAAGTACTACACCTCCATAAAAGATGTTTGTCTCTGTATTAATAGTTACTCTGTAGGCAGTGTGCTAATGAGATGTTCAAGCACTTGCAGTTTTGTTTGTAGGGTTTGACTGGTCGAAGTTTCATGGATTGCAAATGGCTTTATGGAAACAGCTCCCAGCTGGTATATATCCTGGAATCATAGAATGGTTTGTTTTGGAAGGGACCTTAAAGATCATCTAGTTCCAACCCCCGCCATGGGCAGGGTCACCATCCTCTAGACCAGGTTGTCCAAAGCCCCATCCAACTTGGCCTTGAACACTGTCAGGGAGGGGGCAGCCATACCTCTGGGCAACTTGATCCAGTGTCTCACTACCCTTACAACAAATAATTCCTTCCTAGTATCTAATCTAAACCTACCATCTTTTAGTTTAAAGCCATTGTACCCTATTCTAACGCTACATGCCCTTAGAAACAGTCCCTCTCCAGCTTTCCCATAGGCCCCTTTAGGTACTGGAAGCCTCTATAATGTCTTCCTAGAGCCTTCTCCAGACTGAACAAGCCCAACTCTTTCAGCCTGTCTTCACAGGAGAGGTACTCCAGCCCTCTGATCACCTTCTGGCTCTTCTCTGGACTTGCTCTAACATGTCCAGATCTCTGGTGTGCTGAAGACTCCAGAACTGGACTCAATACTCCAAGTGGGGTCTCACCAGAGTGGAGCAGAGGGGCAGAATCACCTCCCTCAACCTGCTGGCCACGCTTTTTTTAATGCAGCACAGGGTTTGGTTGGCTTTCAGGACTACATACATTGTCAGCTTGTGTCCAGCTTTTCAGACAGTACCCCCAAGACTTTCTCCTCAGCAGGGCTGCTCTCAGTCTATTTTCCACTCAGCCTGTATCCATGTTTGGGATTGCTTTGACCCATGTGCAAGACTTTGCACTTGGCTTTGTTGAACTTAATGGAATCTCTGATCTTGAAGGAGGTCAGAACTCACCTGGATTGGATCTGCTTGGAGCTAGGAGTTGAAATAGAGACCCCTCTGAGGTCCCTTTCAGCCTAAATTATTCTCATCAGACAATCTGCCTGCATTAACTGTTTTGAAGACCTAATGCAATTTGACTTTAGCAATACAGTATTTTGTCAGAAGTCAAAGAATCGGTGCCTGAGAATTGAAGAGCTCCATTGTGATGTTGTTGTCTAGCATGATATAGGTATATTCAAACTGCTCTAATGTTTTTCTTAGGCAACTTATCTCACTTGGAAACATAATCTTGGCAGAAGCTTAAGTGGGAAAAAATGGTTGTAGATGTGTTCTACTATACATGGAGGCTATGTATCCTATATGAAGTAATAGCTAAATCAGAAATGGTACATTAATCCCTTGACTGCAATGGTTTTCTTGTTGCAAAATGTCCGTGTCTTGAAAAGGGGCAAATTAAGAGCCAGCACACAGGGTAATTCAGGTAGGAAATACAATTTCATGCCAGACTTTCTAGCTCATGGTAAAAAAAAATCTCATGAGAAGAATTGAAATTTTCCTCCAGTAAGTATTAAATATTTGTTCATGCTATTTCTACCTTCAATTAAGTTAATGTTTAAGATGCCTCTCTTTTAAGTGCTTCATTTAATAACATATTACACTAGTTGATTGTTTAAAGAATTCTTTAGTGAACTATAGAAATAATTTGCATGTAACATCAGCAATTTAACATCTTTCTTTGATGAATTACTCACACTTAATATCCCAGCTCAGCCTTTGTTGATGTATTTACTTCAAAGTTGAAGCAATTTAGAATGCTAAATGGTGTAACTGTGTATTTCATCTCATTGCAGACTTAGGTCAACAGCAGTCAAGCACCTGGTTGTTGTATAACCCAATTTTTGTAAATGGCAGAAATAAGTAAATTTGCATTTTGGCTCTAGAGTGTAAAGAATGTCATACATCATTCACCGGGTCAGATCTGAATTGCTGTAATGTTTGTAATTGGCCAGGAGTGCTTATGACTGAATCAGCAAGATGATTTTAAAGGACGTATCTGTTCAGAATGCTTTAGACCTTTAGACCATCTTTTCCATAGGCATCCAGGACTGGGTTTGGTATCACAGATCTATACGAAGAAACACTTAAAAATCTATCACTGAGACTTTGATATTCTGAGGACATGTGTTTACTATAAGCCATGTTCATCAATGTTTATTTGTGTGGGTTTTCTGTTGGCTCTTTTCCTCTCCAAGCACCTTTATCTATGGGGACTGCTGGTACTAGAGAATAAAATAAAACAAATCCTCTACTAGTTAAGAGGAACAAAAATCAAGATCTTGGATTCCATACTCATAAAAGTCTTTCAGATTTCTTCTGTCTGGATTATCCTTACACTTATGTAGATTGAGGCATATTCAAGTAGCTATTTGAAATTACAATATTTTTGAAAAGTTATTTAAATATCTCTGACTATTGGACCTATTTGCACTGGATCAATGCAGATCTGGGTAAGATAAAGATAAACACAGAGTACATATTTAATGCCTTGTATAGTTGGAGTATTCAAAAACCAGATTTAGTATCTTCTCTTGGTACAGTTACATTTTGGTTACTGTCATCATGCATATAAAAATATGTAGGCATAAAACCTGATCGCTAGCCTTTTAAAGTTAAAATCCAGATATAAATACCTGAACAGGGAAGACATTGCTCTTTGCTCGGAGCAATAACAACATTGTAGTGAATTCTCAATTTTGTGTTTTCTTGGCCGCTCTTGTGGGTACCTGAAACCCTCAGCTCTACTGAGGCTTCTTCATGGGCTTTTACTCTTCTATGCTCTTAGGAAATATCAGTTTCTCCATGAGAATAAAGAGTCTGAAGAAAATTGTTCTGATGTTTCTGTCTTTTGGAGGTATGGCCAAGAAGATAACACTACAAGTTTTTGTCAGTCAAGTGCAGGGTGTGCAGCTAGTGTGGAGAGAATGACAGGTACAACCAGATGCTTCAGTGTAGCTTCACACCTTTATTTTTACCAAAATTCTTAAGCATTGCTTTCAAACAAAGTGCTGACAGGTCTTTTATTTTGGCTTATAAAGTTTGCAACTATTGGTGTTTCAAATAATCCCAACACCTTGGACATCTGCCTAAGTTATGGTTAAGTGAAATGCTTATCCTCTTTCCTCCATGCTGTAATTTATCCTTAAGGTGAAATTTGTAATCTTTTGAGGTCTTCCACCACCATGTAAAGTGGACTCTTAAATCATGGTGCCCCTGCTTTGCTCTTTCTTGTCTATGTAATCTTCCTCATGCTTTGCAGGTGTCTTACACTGGTTAAGAGAGTTGGTAAATTTCTGTTTGGAGAGCACTTAAGTTCAGGAGAGGACAAGTGGGGGAGGGAATTCCAAGTTTTATATTCCTTTTTAAAGGAGTGCCTTTAAACTTTCAATCCATATAGCACTGTGCCTCAGATACTATTGCAACTGCAAAGCCACGTGTTTATGTGGCTGGGACTTCACTACCAACCTCTTGCATCTCTTTTTCATTGAGTGCCATCACTGCTGACTTACTGGCACTGTTTTCTCTCTGTCGTTTTAACTAGCAGCTGCAGTGGGTGGTTCATTTACTTTATTGCACTTTGTCTAAACTTGTCCTTTAAAGACAGATGAATGTAGCTGAAACCCAGCGCAAGATGTGCCCAAATCTTAGTGGTGTTGCTTGCCTCATGTGAACTTCATGGAATGCTCTCCTACCAGGCAGTGAAGTCAAGATCAGCAGTTATGCTGTTCTTTGTGTGTGGTGGTTGGCAGTAGGACTTCCACCAAGATTGAGGATAGAAGTCCATTTTTTGGTGGGCACTCTTTAGGAACTAAGAACCCCTTCCCTCCACCTTCAAACTAGCAGAGCTAAATTGTTTTACCCTCTTGTTGTCAGAATATGCTAACGAAGACTGATGACTTGCAGATTTCACAAGGAAGACATCACTCCTGGACATACTCAAAGGTTCCTTTTAAAAGAGTTGGAGAGACAATTTTGTGTCAGAGAAAGTTTTATAAAAGGTGTATCTTGCTTCTCATCTATATTAATGGTTGACAAAAATATTTTTCTTGCTCCAAGAATTCCTGAGGGAGAGAAACATTTGAAAGCTCTTGGGGGTTTGGATTCCAAGAGCTTGTTTACAGAAGTGATGTTAAACCAAAGCCTTGGCACTGTGTCAAGAGGAAGTAGCTCCATTATGATGTTGCTGACACAGCTCTATTGTTTCCAGGGCCCAGGTTAGGATCTGTCTTCATGCATTAGGATGCAGCTTTGGTAGCTCAGTAGAGTACTGTTCCTATGGAACATGGGCATGTCAGCAGAGGAATGGCAAGGCACTGGTGCTAGTGGTGTGCTTGGCAATGATAGGGCCTTTTGCTGACAATGTGCTGCAATTCTTTTATGAATCAATTTGATACCAAAAATAGCTACAGGCTTCTTCAGAGACTGAGTCTATGATGGTACAGGGGTACTGTGATTGTGAAGCACTCCCAACAGGGAGTAGTATATAGCTCCAGAGAGGAAAGTCAGAATGAATCTAGGAAAGCAGAAATGATTCTAGGAAAGCAGAAATGAACACTTCTGATACAAATGTAATTTGGCTGGTGGAGCTGCTTCTCTCTTAGGATTTTCTGGTGCCTGCAGTTGGAGCTGTGCTGTGATTATATCCGTTGCTGGTTTAGCAATGTGTGCTTGGCCTAAATCACATGGGTGACTCTTCAAACATTTGGTCAAGGATCTTTAAAAGAAAACAGAAAGTACGTAAATGGCAAGAACGTGAGAGAGGCTCATGATGTAACTTAAAATAGTGCAAGCCTGACCTGTTACTGAACCTCCACTGCAAAGGAAGGGAACTTGGGACTGGCTTTAGCAGGCAGGCAAAGCTGGCCACTGCTTAGCAGCCTTCTGTGGGTGGTTGGGCTACTCCCTTGTATTCCAGAGTCCTGGGAGGTCATAGGACTGATAGCTGCTGAGAAAGGGATCAAACAAGTTGGAGGAGCAACTGTGAAGTGAGAGTGCAACTGCTTGCGGCAGTATCAGTGGTTGACTTTCTTCTGCTCCTGTCCGACCTGAGAGAGCAAGCTGACATAGCTTTAATGTCCAAGTTTGGGGGTCTGTGTGGCCCCAGGAGCCCTCCTCAGTAGATAAATCCAGTTTTTCTCACACTGCTAAGACCCGAGCCAACTTATAAGTGTACCTTCTGGTTGCATTGCAAATGTAGGAACTGAGTGGTGAATGGGAAGTTCTTCCTCACTTGTTCTTGATGTGCCTATCTTTGGATTAGCAGCAGAAAGCAGCTTCTCTTGTAGGATCAGTTTCATGCTGCAGGAAAAGCCGTTATGGCCATCTGTTGAAAATGAGCAGTTTGCAATATGTTACATCTGTAAATGGATAAACTCTTCCAAGCATTACATGTGTTTATATACATACTTTGGTGTAATTGAGTATAACTGAGGAACACAACTTGCTGCTTCATTTCCCTGTAGTTGGTAAAAAGCACCAGTGTGCTTCTGCAAGGTGGATAGTAGATAATTGTCATTTCAAATGTGTTTTGTGTATGTGTGGATGATAATGCAAGGATTAACACAGTAGACTCTTAATCTTTCTTGTTGTTCAGTATTGGCTAATTATTTAAACAATTATTTTGGCTCAGCCATGTTCTGAAGGCTCTCAGCAGGGTTTATTTGATAGCAGAATTGTAACTGCTATACCTTGGAGAGCTGGGATTATTTGATTTTGTTCCAGGCTTATCTTTCTCTGTAGTGTAGTGGAATATCAATTCAACTTCAATTATTTAAGATTCTTGGATAAGTAATTATATTGCAAGGCTTCAGAGTTCTTGTTAAGGCAAACGCTGTTTTATTTTCCCTCTAATAACTAACTGGGAGAATTGATTTTTTTTTTTTTAAAAAAGCAACAAACACATAACCTCAGAGTGAATAAATGTTTCCCCCCCATGCTTCATTTGACATATCACTTGCCAATTTAGCTTGCTGCTTGTATTAAGAAAATTGTAACTGTTTTTAGTGGTAAGCAGTAAAATATGTATCACATGCTAATTAGTAGCTTTGAGATTGTTCATTAGAGAGAGATTCCATTACAATTTTCTGATTTACTACGCTTACACATCACTTATATTCACAAACTGCACACAGTTTCATGGCTCAGAATGGGGTTTCAAGTGGATACAATGGTCCTGAGCTTTTCCATGTATTAGCGCGTAGTCTCTGTGCTTATAGCTATCCATACTTCAGTATCATCTCAACAGTAGTAGAGCAGACTCCAGAGATCCGATAGCCAAACCAGCAGGCAAATCATTTACTTTTTTGGCAGTCTGAATATTACTGGGGCTTCACATTATTCAGTCCTGCTCATAACTCCTCAGCTTATGGAGTCATGTTATGGGGCAGTCTGAACTTTGCTGGCATTTCTTGCTTTTGCTATTTAAATACATTTTTAACTTTTATAGTTGTGAAAAAGGTCTGTAGAACATCAGTTCTAATGGCTTTGCAAATGGAAGTGAAATTAAGAAAGCATCCAGTTTAATATTTTCTGAAATTAAATATGCTGTTCTCAAGAGTTGGAAGATAAAGACTTGGAATGTTTATAACCTCTTTTTCTTAGGAGTATTAAGTAAAGGATTTGGACAGCCATATTTAAAGAAACAAGACTGTGGACAAGAGGACAACTTGTGGAGCTAGCTGTTATCGTGTGTCAATATAGAGATGAGTCTGTTCTCTCTGGCTTTTGCACTGTACCCAAAACAATATACTCTGTTATCCTATTAAGATGCTATACTTTCTTAGAAGGTGGTGCTTTATAAAGTGTACAAAACCCACATCCTCACCTTGCCGTAGAAGAGGCATATTCTTTGTGACTGGTACAAATCCAGTGGATGTCAATAAAGCCAACTTTGGTTAATTCTGTGAAAAGTATGTGCCACTTTTCCACAAAAAGAATTGGTACCACCTTCCAGTAGCAGTGGACCTTTTTGTTTGAATTTATCCCTGGGGACGTTATTTTGATCTCATACCTGTTCAGTCTCCTGTCTTGTAATGATTTTTACTTTCGTCTTCTGCAGATCATAGCATTGTAGGCAGGAAGACAGCGGGAACTTTGCAAAGTAAGGGATGACTAATGACATTAGCTACATACTACAGGAACAATGGGCAATCTTAGTTTTGCACTTCTAATTGAAATAGAATTATATGTATTTTAGCAAATGGTGCTTTGCCTTCCAAGTCAGTCTGGCTTCAGTGGGGACTACTCCAAGCATCCAAAATTGGGCACATTCAGGCATCTATCAGTGCTCCACCTATCATGGGGTTTTTCCCTTCCCTTAACTGGAATGGGATTATCTATACAGGTGCAACACACTGTTGTACAGTGTTCTGTCATACATTAGATGTCTCAATTCCTTTCCAGTGACTTTCCCTTCTCCCCTTATAATTGAACCAGCTGCTTCTATGGTAATGAGTCCTTTTGAACTGTCAGTGTGGGTATATTTCCATTTACACTGCTGGCACTTTGTTCTGAACCTTCTCCCCTTCTGTCCAAATAAATTACTTACACTATCAGATCTGTCTCATTGTTCACAATAGCACTGCTGTGGATTATCCAGATCCTCCTTGTTTACTGGGTTTACTGCTCACTTTGAAAAAGGCTCTAGCAAATTTTGATAGGTGTAACTTTAATTCTTGTTAACTGTTGTATGAGTCAGAAAATCAAAAGAAAGGAGGAAAAAATTGTATTTTTAATTGCACAGACTATCCTGTGGAGGGGTCTGGCTAACCTATTGACTTCTCATTATACTGTAATTTATATTCAAATTAATTTTGACAGCTAGCATTTTGTCTGTATTAGCTATGATCATTTAAACTTCTGTAGCAATTTATAACATAGTGGATGTTGGCCAGAAAAAATTCTTTACTGATAGGAAAAGAGTCTAGGGCAGTGACTAAAGTATGGCTGATAACCAAGAATTTGTGAGCGTGGTCAAACATAAGTAGTTGAATGGCCGTGTTTTAAGGTAGTATTGATTGTTCATGTGAAGTAAGAGGTGCACAGAGAAAGACCAAAAGGCAATAGTCACAGCTGCTAAAAGGGAATTTTGATTCAATCTAAGGGAAAAAATAGTTCATAGTGATGTTGGTCGAACAGGTCACAGAAAATCCTATGCTATGAAAATGCTTTGGTGAAAAATATGTAGCTTTACAGAGGAAATGGAGGGCGATGAATGTCAGTTTCTGTGGTTGATCATTGGTTCCAAATAATTACTATATGTTTACCATGAAGATACATCTGCTTTCTCTATTATTCTGGGCTTTTGCTTACCTGTCTTCAGTCCTGGGCCAGCTGGGTGTCTCAGCAAGTTCCAGATTAAGTTCATGGAAATATTAATTTAATCAACTTGCTGAATCAGGACCTACCAATAAATTCCCATCTTTCTTCATTTGCTCAAAGCTTATTTGCCCCTTCCCCTCAGCTGCATGAGAAGAAATGGGTTTGCTTTTCACGACCAAGGAAATGCCAACAAGTGATAGAGTAGTTCAATGAGACTGGGAATTCCCAATCACATCAAGTTTCTTAAAGAAAAATGATCACTGATCTCAATTAGTGTCGTGCCCTGAAGTGGTCCATGACCTACATTCTGCTAGAGTTGAACAGGTTACAATAAGCAGAGCTAACTTATAAAACATTTCTACCTTGAACACCCAGCATAATTTCATTCTTTTCTATAAACCTGCCTTTTACTGTATTTTGTATAACTTGGTCTCACATCATAATGGGAGATAGGATAGAAGAAGACAAAATTTTCAGGACCTGAGAAATGCATGTTTGTAGTCAATGAGTAAGTTTTGTGGCATTTGGGTCAGGCCCCAAGAGGTGGTTTTGAAGCACCTGAAGCCTCTGTGCCTGGTGATTAATTTTCATTAATGTCATGCCAAATGATAAAATACACTGGGAGAAGACAGGATGGCTTGGGGTGCTATACTATTCAGCTGCCTGCTTTATTGAAATCAACAGGTTATTTTCTCACTGAATTCTGTGGATCTCAAATCAGACCTTATATAAAGTTTAGTATACTTTCAAAATGGCATTTTATTTAATCAGATTCTCCTTGTCATGAACAGTGATTTCACCTAAAAAAAGAACATGACTGCTTTGATTTGGTTTTGCCAGACTTGTAACATAAATCGAGAATCTAGAACAGAACTAGAGGAAACAACTTTCCTAGAACTACAGAGATCACATTTCTTAATGTAGAAAAGTGATTTTCTGTCTCTTCCAAACTGTGGAGCACTAACCATTTTCCAGTAGAAGCTGGTAGTCTGAGTTTTATGAATTTGAAGCTGCTAACTGTAGACTTGGTTTTTATATTTACTTCTATTAAACTGTGAACCCTGGAAGATCCACAATCTGTAGGTTCAAAACATTATGTCTAGAGAGTTCAGCTGCTCCTGAAGGCTAAATGTATTTCCTGTGCATAATTTATAAGTATAATTAAGTAGGGACCAGGTAATGCTACAACACCCAGTGCTTTTAGGTCATGCCCTCTTTTGGAGGCTTATTCACCGCTCTTATTTCATGTAGCTCTAATATTTCACACCGCACAGACATATTGTAGACATTATTTAACTTTTCAGGAGCAGTCTCTTGCTGTTTACTTTGCCAGAAGCAGACAAATACTATTGACTCACTTTTATTTCACTACCAGGGTGCCAGTAAAACAAATGAATGAGGGACAGCCCTCAACATATGATGATGGGAAACCTGCAACCCTCTAATCCATTTGTGTGTAGTTTGGTCTGGAGTACAGGTTTCTAAATAACAAGGCCTGTTTTGAAATGCAGAGCGTACAGGTTACTGCTTTTAATCTCAGTGTCCTTTTCAGTCCTTGTTTACTACCTGAAGGTGAGGTTGAGTGTACCTGTTTCCCTGATTCTTTACTAAGTGCTATAGAGAGGCAGCCTCTCTGTAACTCACCCAGACAACTTGCAGAATCACAGAATTGTAGGTGTTGGAAAGGACCTCCAGAGATCATTGAGTCCACCCCCCCCTGCCAAAGCAGGCTCCCTAGAACAGGTTGCACAGGTAGGCATCCAGATGGGTCTTGACTATCTCCAGAGAAGGAGACTCCACAAGCCCCCTGGGCAGCCTGTTCCAGTGCTCTGTCACCCTCACTGTGAGAAAGTTCTTCCACATATTGATGTGGAACTTCCTGTGCTCCAACTTGAAGCTTTTGGATTGTGCGTGTGTGTGTAGGAGAGCAAAGTGGTGGAGTAAGCAGAGGAGGAAAGCTTGAAATCTGAATTGTGGAAGCATCTTAGATTTAGGTCATGGTTAACCTAAGAATCCTGGTTCTGCATTGTGGTGAGGTTCACTAAAGCCCTGTGTGGATCACCATTTTAGTAACAAGGTAGATCTGATTGTGTGAGTTGAATTCAAGGCGTTTGTACCTTGGAGAGGGGCATGCGCTGTTTGTATTTCACATCAGCGATCCTCAGGCTTGTAGGCAGTAGATGACTAAATGTTTTTAAGCCATCCAGTCCTCCTGAGAGGAGAAAGACATTGCTGGTAAACAAGTAATACTGGTTTTCAGTGCAATCCAGTTATCTAACCAGGAACAAACTAACTTTCCGGAC
Source organism: Hypotaenidia okinawae (assembly GCA_027925045.1). Lineage (NCBI taxonomy): Eukaryota > Metazoa > Chordata > Aves > Gruiformes > Rallidae > Hypotaenidia > Hypotaenidia okinawae. The sequence continues at coordinate 47,173,568 of BSDF01000002.1, read as the reverse complement.
TTGGGTGCTTGTGGTGGTTGAGCCCTGGCCAAAGGCCAGACGCCCACCAAAATCAGTCTGTTACTCCCTTCTTAGTTGGACAGGGGAGAAATAACATAATTGGGTGGCTCAAGAGTCAAACTCATTAATGACGTGGGCAAAACAGACTCAACACAGAGTGCTGAAGAGAAAGTTACCTAATTTATTACACTACACTAAAGAGAAACAGTGAAAAGGAACCAGAGTCAGGAGTGCAACCAACAATCTTGAAACAAATGCAAACCAGGCAAACACTCCCCCCCCACTCCCTCCTTAGTAGGCTTTAGTTAGAAGTTTGCTCCCTTCTTCCCTTCCGGTCGCAGCCCAGGAGGGGCAGGGACTGGGGAAAATGGGGGTCTCGGTAACACCTTCCCCCACCCCTCCATTCTAAAGCAGACTTCCCTTTCAGCTATGATTTTGCTCCCTTCTTCCCCTCTCCTGCTCACAGCACAGGATGGGGGGCAGGGACTAGGAGATGGGGGCTTTAGTCAGTCCCTTGCAAGATGGTTTCCTTATCGGCCGGGATGGGGGCATCCATTCCACACAGCCTCCCCCTGCTGCACCGTAGGATCTCACCCACAAGAGCCAGTCCTCCACGACCTTTCTCCAAGGCAAATCTCTTCCCACTGGGCTTCATCTCTGCTCTGGCAGGCGGCAACAAATCACAGTGTCTCTCAGTCCCAGTCCTCCACGGGGCTATGATGCCTCCCCCAGTAAACCTGTTTGGCTCATCTCTGTAGGTTGCTTGTGCTGGCCGGGGCTCATCCCAACGTAAGTCACGGCATCCTCTCTATGTCTCCACCAGCTCCATCCAGTGTGGAGCCTCTCCACCGGGCAGGTCGAGTCTCTGCCTCCTCCATGGGTCGTTTCCTCCGGCTACCCCACGTGCTTCTCCTCGGGCTGCAGGGGCAATCTCTCTCGCCCGGGTACCTGGGCGCCTACTCCTCCCCCAGCCCTCCCGGCCTTTTGTGTCTGTCAACTGCTTACACTTATATGCAAATAGACATCCCAATGCCCTTAATGGGCCAAACTTTGCAGCCTTCCTGGCACTCCATGTTCTGGTGGAGTCTTTGTCTCCTATATGTGATTCTCAGAGGCGCTATCAGCAGGCCTGCTGAAGATTCCAGCAGCCATTTTCTGAAGCCCCTGGCCCTCTCTCAGTAGCCAACTATGCAAAACTGCGACAGTGCTTTTAGTGAAATATCTGTGCACAGGAGCCTTTGTAGTACTAGTTACCAGGAATGCTGGGCTTGTGTTCTGTCTTTTGTTTTTCTACATGATTTTGGAGCCAAGGGACCCAAATCACAGATTAGTACCCACCTGTGCTAAGCACAGGAAAAATAACAGATCAGAGGCAATCTGTATTCTAAAAAGTTTACAGTTTGTCTCCTGCCTACTCACAGAGTATAACAGTTGGAAAGAACCTCTACAGATGATCTATTCTAAACCCTTGCTCAAAACTGGTTGCTCAAGGCTGTGTCCAGATTAGTTTTGTATATCTCCAAGGATGGAGACTCCACATATTCACTGAGCAAGCAGCTTGTTCTGGTGTTCAACTAACCTTACAATAAAAAGTTTCCTTTTCCTTTATCAGAAATTCTTGTATTTGTTTGTGCCAATTGCCTCTTGTCACTGGGTGGTGTTGACAAGAATTTGGCTTTCTTATCCTCCCTCCCATCAGAAATCTATCCCTCTGAGCCATTTATTTCTCAAAATGTCAAAAGAGCATATTAATTCTATTAAATGAGGTCTATGTATGCCGGATGTAGAGTATTTTTGGGGAGAGTGGAATTGTCCTCACTTTTTCTTTATATTCCACAGGATTTGTGCAGCTATCAAGGTCTTTTCTTCCCTTGGTTAACAGAGTACATGTTTTGATTTAGTACAGTGTACTTAAAGGTGGCAACCCATTTATTTTTTTTTTCCAGTTGGTACTGCCTTCTTTCTTGCTGTTTTGCCATGGAGAGGTGAAAATGCAAGGCGTGGTCTTGCCTCCTTGTTCTGTGCAGTCTAGCACTGGCTAATGAGTTTGTGTCTATAATGATACACTTTTTTCCCCTCTTTTCCCAGGGGAACTGGGAATGAACTGGAAAAGTCAATACCTTGTGAATTGTAGCCTAGTTCACTTTTGTGTCTACACTATCATTTTCCTCTCACAGATACAGTTCTTAACCAGTGCATATTAAAGCCATGTGGACATTGAAAGAATAAAAAGGTTCTAATGAACTGAAAAAGGAAGAATTTGTAGCAAAGAGAGTGAGTAACTTATTCCCATATCAATAATTTACGTAGTTAATTGACCAAAACACTTCTTACGCAATCTCGTGTGTCTATGTTTACGTAAAATAATACTTTTTTAGCCACTCTCAGTAGACTCAAAAATCTATTTTCCAGGCCCCCAGCTTCCTGGTAACATGACATCAGTGCAACAGCCCAAGCTGATGATTATATTAAAAGAAGAATATAATGGGACAAAAGAATAAGACTGTGGCTTGATCTTTTCCATTGATAAATTTAGAACTTGTAAAAGCTGAAGTAATAGTTGTGGAGATAAAAAGAAATATAATTTTATACTTATCTGCTGTTCTAAAAAAATCAGTGTATAATTATTGTGGGAGGAAGAAAAATACATCTCTCCCCCTCACTCTGCTACTTTTTCCCCTTCTCTTTAGTGTTGAAATCATCCGGTTTAATTAAATCACCGACCTATTTCTGCACAAAGGATGACATTTCATTAATGATATAAGATGTGTATGAGACAGAATTAACCCAATTTTCAGATAGATTTCAATTTGGAAAGGGCAACATGTAAAAATGTCTTGTAAATGTGTAGGATGAGCTTGTTGAGCAGCTTTCTGAAGGAGATGAAATTATAAAATGATGAATAATTAGGCAACAGTCCCTCCCTCCACCTCAGTTTCTAACAGTCTTTTTGTAATCCCAGTTGGTGGAAATGGAGGTGCCTGGCATCATACATCAGGGATATGTTAGAAATAGAATTAATAAACAAACTTGCGACCATTGCTAGCAAAATACATATAATTGCCTCTGCAATTTTTAGCTAAATAGTAGCCTTCAGTGGCCTTGTCAAAGTTTCCATCATCTTAATGTGTTCTCTTTTGGGGGGAGAGGGAAAGCAATGAAAAGACTCAGTCTTTTCAATCAGTCTCACAAACATTATTTCGAATGATCAATTTTGGTAGCACTTTTTCCAGATACTCGTTGTCATGCTTAGTTGAGGTATCAGATGCCAGGTCCCTCTTGCATGTGGATCATTGCTTCTACGATAATGGTTTTTATCAGAGTAGTTCCTATTAGGCTGGAGCCCAGTTCACTCTGTTTGCTGTTGTTTTCAGGCTAGGACAATGTCTTGCCATCACTGATGTTAATTGACTGAGCACAAAATCACGTTCTCCACCCTGTAAAAGATTTTGAGATTTGAGAGATGTTGGTCTATTGGCAGTGTCAAGAGTCTTAGCTAAAAATGTATGAGAAGCAAAATTAATGTGAAGGAATATACTGTGTAGAAGTTCAGTATGCTTTTTGGGCTTTGTAACAGCCTAATATCCTTAACTTTTCCATATTTTATTCAGTTTTGCATTTTTCTTGCTAAATCCAAGGAACACAGTTTAGGTAGCAGCATGTATAGACAGCTGGGAAGGGCCAAAGGAGCCTGTTTTGATCTTAGGATGTCAGGAACTGTGCTTGTGGCATGGCTGACATTTCATGCTAATCATGGCTGTTTTACCATTAAAAAAATATACTCATAGACCATGAGCTAGAGAGGGTGGGTTTTGTTTTTATTTTTAACTTTGCAGAGTTGGAGAAAGAAAACTTTGCTTCATTTCCATATTGCCAAAAATAATGATATTTGAGAACCATTTTAATATAACTTTAACCTCTGAGAATAGACTGTTACGAAAGATAGTGAAGAAATTTAAAATAGACCAAAAAAAAAAATCTGTTAATAATCTTGTAAGATTAATTTGCCCTCTAAAAGTGTGAAATTAATTTTTTTGCAGCTCTTCTGTATGGGACAAGGGAGGTAAAGGCACTAATCCTTGTATTAGGAGACAGATCAGGCTGGGATGCTCGGAATGAGAGAGGAAAATAAGGTGTCCCCATATTCTCTATTGATGCAAAAAGGATCATATAGTGATTTTTGCTAAACTCTGTTAAAAATGGAATTTTTTTTTTGTTGCTTATGTGGTGAGTAGAGGCTTGAGGTATGAGACTGGTGGTGCTATTTGTAATGAAGTAAGGATCAGAGGTTCCAACTATTCCAGCTGTCTATGTTCATGTAACTGTAATTCCTGACCCTAAAGAGCAGAGGCACTGTATAACAACAAGATTTGCCATCATAAATGTCCTGTCCTCTTGCTTAGAACATCAATCTTGACTACTTGCTTACGAACGGAGCGGGGGAGGTAATCTAGTGCAGCAAGCATGGAAATAGTGAAATGCATTTTGGAGCTTAAGATTGATATGAAAGGGGCCTTCTACACAAAAAGTTGTGTAAGGTGAAGCACATGCTTTTTTAGATTGAGTATGGAGAAATAAAAGAAGTTTGAAGGACTGCTGAACAAATTTCATTTAGCCTTGTTACTGGAATAAGGTGTTATGAGGAGAAATTCAGAATTACCATTGTGTCTGTCCATTGGCCTGGGAAAACACGGCTCTTTAAGCAGGAACAGAGCTGGAAGTCCAGGTCACAGTTGATCCCTAGAGTTCAGGGATATGGTGGAAACTTTCCTTCTGAAGTTTATGTTTCTAAGCATATACGAAGATGTATTTCTTCCATAAATATTCCTTTGATCTTATTTTTCCCCATCTTGTTCCAGATATCGCATTGGCTTCTGCATGGAAAAGATTGTATTGTGCATGCACTTCTCTTACTGGACCTCTTCTCTCTTTCAGAAAAAGGAACAAAGAAAATGAGCAACATCTATGAATCAGCAGCCAATACCCTGGGAATTTTTAACAGCCCATGCCTGACGAAAGTGGAGCTGCGAGTTGCTTGCAAAGGCATATCAGACAGGGATGCCCTCTCAAAACCAGATCCTTGTGTCATCCTTAAAATGCAGTCGCATGGCCAGTGGTTTGAGGTGAGTGTTTAATGGGATAAGAATTATTCTTCTGATTCTTTAGGATGGCATAGAGAAACTGAGGCAAGATTAAAATAAAAAGAACAATAAAGAGAAGAAGAAATTTGAAGCCTGTGGTATGATCTTGTAGAGTGAAGGGAGATTTTTCCATTAACTCTCACACATTGAATCAGACTCTTAATGATACTGTGAACTTCTCTTTGGAGTCTAGATTAAAAATTAAGATGATTAAAGAGTGAAGCATCATAAAACTCTTCCCCTTAGTCCCTCTTGTTTCATAAAAGCTATATAATAGCAGAGATAATGATAGTGACCATCATCTTTCTTAATCTAAAGATGAAAAATGCTGTGGTAGAGAGAGGCATTAATTACTAGTTGGCAAGGAAGTTGGTGACAGTAGTTTGATTGTAGTTTTGAGCATTACACTTGGAACGACAGTTGAAGTTACTAAGTTAAATTAATGCATTTGCCTGATCAATTTGCCTTATACTACAGATTGAATATTTGTTTAAAATCCCATTTCGAGTTATTTTGCCTACTCTTAGAAACCATTTGATAAATGGAAAAAAGTTTCACAGACATGCAAATTGTACTTAAAGAACATTGGAATGGAATATTAATATTTTAAATGAAATCTTGATACTTATTTTACTTGAAAGTTATACTTGAGTGTTTATGGTTAACCAAGCTAAAAGGTGTGAGTTTTAATGGCAAGTATGCATGAGAAAATTAAGAAAGTATTCAATCCGGTTCTTATTTTAAGTGAGTATTCATCTGTCTCTCTTCAAGAGTTTCAGCATTCAGACTAAGACTGTGTTATCTATCAAAAGATAAAAACAATAGCCATGAGCATATGCAGAAAACGGAATCCTAAATTGATGAGGCTTTTAATTTAGTATTTTCAGCCAAATTTGTCAGACTTTGGGGGTTTCAGTAATTCTTATTGTGTGGGCCTGACCTACGGACCTCTGGAATTTTCCAGTGCAGGGGCAGCACCCACATAGCAAACTTAGGGCTTTTTTGGTGTTAGTCTTCCTCTTTTTAGTTTGCTGCTGTGGAACCATTAGACACGTTCCTGGTAGAAAACCAGGCTATAAGTAGAAATAAAACTCCCATGATTGCCCTAGTGCTATAAAATCAGTGTCTTCATCTAACTGAAACTTAAGGTGATATGTAATAGCCCACAAAATGTTAGTTCTAGCTAGCTGTGTATAAAGGAACATTTAGTTGCACTGTATGTAATCACTCCAATAGTAGAAATTAATCAAGCAGTGGATTAAGGGTCAAAGTAAGTTAAATGCCTGACGGGACAGACTGAAATCTGTGAGCCACTTCAGTTCTCTGTGTAACTTTGAGTGCATTTCACACAGTTTGTCAGTGGCCAGTTATGAAACAGGGTAAGGAGCTTTATATTATATCTTTTTATGTTGTAATGGAGATTCCCTTTATTTGATGTGGTTTTTAATTTGGAAAATGATTGTCTGAATAGAGCGATTCTTGCAGAACAGATCTGCTCAGTGATATAATTCTCATCTTATGTGAGTTGCTCTTGCTGTCTAATGAAAGTCCAGGGTATTCATTTTGGTATGAACAAAAAGGTTTTATTAGTTCGTGTTCCTATCAGTACTGCAAAGCTAATACAGCTCAGACAGGATGAGCCTTTTCCTGTTCTGACCCGCACATTCTCAACAGAATTTCTAATTAAGTTCCAATAACTGAGTTAAATTGAACAGAGTCACTCAGGTATAGCTGAAGACATAATTTGCTGGAAGAATCTTCTGCTGATCACCGTCAGTGATCCACCAAGACCTAAGAGAGCAGACAGACTAATACTAAAAAACCCAAACCCACTTAACCAGGGAAGTGAAGTGTATTCAACATAGGAATCACTAAATGACAAGTGGAACGTTTTAAAGCTTTCCATCTGCAGATTCAGAGACTTCATAAATTTGTCTTGAATTTCTGGATACCTTAAACCCCTTGTAGGATGGATGTCTCCAAACACACTGTAGCAAAATCCAGTATTACTGAACATGCATATTGATCAGACATTCTGGTTGTATGGGGGATTCATCAACAAGGAGCAGCTGGGTTGAACATACCTGAAACACAGGTTGTTGTCCGTATGTGGTTCTGCTCTCGCAAATAGGTGCTATTAAAAAGCATGTATGGTACAGGGAACTGACTTCACAGCCACTACTGGGCCAGATGTAGCTGAAGGTGGTAGGCTTGAGTTGGTAGGGTTGCATTGTGCGTGATATTAGAAACATTAGGATGTGACTGATTCTCTCCACGGAGGCAGACGATCACTGGAAGTGAGAAATCTGTGCATATTAGTCTCTGGGAAAATTCTGATAAAGTCTGCCAGCCTGCTTTCAGTTCTGCAGTACTGTGTGTGCATATGTGTGTGTTTGTGTAAATTGTGCCACCTGCACATATAAAAATGAAGTGAAAATGCCCATGCCGTTGTAGAGTGGGTAGGTGTTCTTCCCAGAGATTAGAAATGACAGACATGTATATTTTTTTTTTACATGTCCTTATTTTTCTGTTTGATTTTCTTCTGGGTTTTTTTAGTTGCATAATGGCAAAGATTGGAAAGGACCTCTAGAGGTCATCTGGTCCATCCTTACTGGTCAAGCTGGGGTATCTAGAACCAGTTTCCCAGGACTCTGTGAGACAGTTTTTGAATATGTCTGAGGAGGAGAACTCCGCAACCTGTGACTGTGCTTGGTCACCCTCACAGTAAAAAAGCATTTCCTGATGTTCAAACGGGACCTACTATGTTTCAGCTGATGCCAATTGCCTTTGGGTTGGCTTTGCACTGGCCATCACTGAAAAGGGTTGCTCTGTCATCTCTGCACCCTCCTTTCAAGTATTAATATGTATTGATACGATAGTCCCAGAGTCCTCCAGGTGTGGCCTCGAAGGATTGCCTGCCTTGATATTCTGGTGATACTTTGTCTAATGCAGCCAAGGATACTGTGTGCCTTTGCCACAAGGGCATGTTGCTGGCTCATGTTCCACTCAGTGTCCACTGGGACACCCTGGGTTCTTTTCTATAAAGCTGTTCTTCAGCCAGTTGTGACCCTCAGCATGTACTGGTGCATGGGGTTATTCCTTTGCGAGGGTTGGGGCGTTTTCCTCTGTTGTCCATCATGGGGTTCTTCTTGTCTCAGTCCCTCAGCGTGTCAAGGTCCCTGTGGATGGTAGCATGACCCTCTGGCATATCAACTGCTCTTTACTATTTTGTATCATCTGCAGAATTGCTGAGGGTATGCTTTGCTCCATCCTCCAGGTCATTAATGTGGATGTTAAACAGGACTAGACCCAGAATTGACCCCTGCGGTACACTGCCTCCAAGCAGACTTTTTGTTGCAGATGACCCGCCTCTGGGCCCTGCTTATCAGTCAATTTTCAGTCCACCTTACTGTCTCTTCATCCATTCCATAAATACATCAACAGATTCTCTATAAGGACTTTATGGGAGATAGTGTCAAAAGCCTTACTGAAGTCCTGGTAGACAATATGCACTGCTCTTCCCTCCTCTACCAGGCCAGTCACTTCAGACAAGCTTGTCAAATTTGCCAAACATGACTTCCCCTAGGTGAAAACATGTTGACTACTCCTGATTTTCTCATCCATGAAAATGATTTCTAGTATTAACTGCTCCATCACATTCCCAGGAATCAAGGTGAGGCCTGTAGTTTTGTGTCATTTGAGAATGGCCACATTACTTCAGTTGTGAAGCCATTAGGAGCACATGCAGGAAATGGACAAGTATTGAATGAAATCTCTGTGGTGTCCCCAGTTCTGGCCTCAATATGCTTGCTGATTTTCTTTTCCTGTCTGAGTAGATGTTTCCCTATAAACAAACTTGCACATGTACAAATGTGCACACATACACCCTGCTCCATCCCCACCCATTTTTCTGTGTATATATGTTGGTTCTATCTGAAAAACACCATCTCCACCAATCTAGAATTAAAATGATGTATCATGTCTCCCAGGAAAAACAGCAGTTTACTTGTTCTCTCATGAAGATTTTATTTTTAGCCTGAGACGACAGAGTGTGATATAGCAGAACTTAAGATTATGCTAGTCTTGTGTACTAAAAGACAATTTGCTGATCTAAGGCTGAATTTTACCTCTTCTGGCTGTAGTTTTAGGCAGGTATACTTGCAGGGGAAGGATGGGGGTAAATGTACTAAAACTGTTTTAAGATGATAACTTGACAGTTGTTTTTCCATTTTGATTTGAATGCGTTCAAGGACTTTAATTACTGGACTAATAAGCTTCAGTTGGTGAATGACTGAGTGGGGTAGTGGAATCGGGCAAAGGTACATGATGATAAATTCCTTTGCTCGAGTGATTATTTTACCTACCTGCAGTGTGAATGTCCTTGTGTAATAAATGTTAATTGCATGCAGCGCTGCGGTCTTCAGCCAAGATGTGCTAGCACTGAAATTCTCATTAACCTCTCATTCCTACAGAAGTAGCTTGGGCCTGTTCAGGGGTTGTTATCTGCATATGGCAAGTACACACGTTATTTTGAAAGCTGAATAAATTGCTGAGCTGTGTCTGGTTATATGAGATTTACATGAGATCGAGAGGTGTATTGTAGCCTGATGTAGCCAGATGTGATGTGATATTTGTAACTATGTAAAGAGAAGAGCGGTGTAGCAAGACAGTAGCCACGTTTGGAAACACAGCAGGGCTTCCTGTAGCTGTACTCTTACAGCTTTCTGCAGCAGGACATAGGCTATCAGCTACCTTATGGGTTTGAACAGCCAGATGGAGGTTTTGCTTTTTCTCCTGAGTATTTTTAAAAGTTGAAGTAACTGCAGAGCAAATAAAGCAGCACCCAAAGACGACATGAAGTTGCTAAAATTCATGTTGATGGAATTGGGTAACTTTTTTTTTGATGGGTAGGCTTGTTTACTGATTTATTTTTTTTTATTAAAATGTTATCTGAAGTCACAAGTTTGGTGAAACTCAGTGAGCTTTAATAAAATTTTATAAGGCATAACCACAACTTTTCATTTTGGTGTTATTAAAAGGCATTCACTTGTCATTTAGCGTGACATTTGATTTCAAGGATCAGCTTGGCATAATTAAAAAGCAAACTGAGTTTTCTTTTGCTTTGAGCACTAACCCCACACATCACACAGACCTTCATGGTCTCAGTAGAGAGCAGTTAGCATGGAAATGCATAGAATACCAATGGAGCCTGCTGAACAGGCTACTTTGGAATCACTCTATAGGAAGGGCACAGTCACGCTCTTCATCTGTATTTGCTTTCCCCCTTGGTCCTACTCTCTTTTGTTTCATTTCTGAATTCCAGCATCCTTCTCTTACCTCCACCTTCTCAACTACCTCAGCTCCCCATTTCCATTCCCAGTACCTGCTGCCTCACTTTGCCTCTCTGCATATTGGAGAATGGGGGAGATTCCCTGACCCTTCCTGGCATGGGGGAAGGATGTGGAGAGAAGACCTTGAGGCAGACTTCAGCTTCTTGTTTCCATAGATACCCAAGAGTCTCTTTCCTTATCCATCTGTGGCAGTTACAGCCCACTGCAGAAGCCAACAAGCCATGAAATAGGAGAGTTTTTGTGTTGACATGTTTCCTGGCTTTACCAAAGTGTTACAAAATAACTACAAAAGTACTGTGAAAAGGACTAAAAACCCAATATAGGTAGATAAACCCAAATAAATATGTCTTTTTCAGTTCATGTAGATGAACAGAGTAATAGGTGAAGAATTTGGATGGAACTTAAAATTTAATGATTGGAAACAAGAACTACCACCACCAGCAGCTCTACAGAACCAGACCCAAGGCCTGTCTAACCCTGTTTTGCATCTACTTGTTGGTAACTGTGAAGAAGTATGAGATTAGGGTAATACAGAAGCATCTTTCCAGTTTGCTCTCCCATCCTTCAGTGATCTGCAGCTCAGGGAGCTCTTAAACAAGAGTTTGCATCTTTCTAATTTAAAACATTAGTAGAATAATTTCCATAACACTTCAAACATTTTTAAAAGTGTTTGTATTTAAAAAATAAACTTGCATGAGAACCTGAGACATAAGAGTTCTGCGGGTTAAGCGGTGATTAAACTTGCCACTTGCTGATTCGTTTTACGTCCCTTGTTCCTGTATTGGAGGAGACATTGAAAATACCTGTTAATTTTCTCAATGCCACTTGGGATTTCAGTCTTCTGATTTGTCTGTGACTATATGAAGGCAACCATTATCTTCTGTATTTTGAAGATTACACATATTTAGTCCATCAAGAAACATGGATTAATTTAGATGTTTATTAGAGCCATGTTTATTTCAGAGCATTTTCTAGATGCAGTGCCAAAAGCTATTGCTATATTCCCATAGAGATTTTCAGGCAATGATTTGGGATTTATTCTCTGCTTTAAAGAGCTGTAAGACTTCACAGTGAGCTGGCTTATTTGATGTTTGGTGGCTTTTTGGAGCATATTTTTTTAAAAATAAAGCTGATTCTAGATACTCTTTTTCTGATTTCACTCTAAGATTTCAACTTGGTGAAGAAACAACATGTATAAAATTAGGTGTGTCTAATGAGGTAACAGTAGATGAAGACATCATTTTAGGAAGATTTTTCTCTGACAAAGAAGGAGGGTCACAAAGTTACGATGAGATGTTTTGTATCAGATTGTATGCAGTTTGGTGGCAGGCAGCTGCTTTCCTTGAACACCTATCAGGAAATTAGCTCTTCTCAGTGAAGAAACTTCTGGTTTATTTGCAGATTGGTGGGAGCAGGGAGGTCCTTTTCTGGATGTAGATATTTGGAATTGCTACCTGCATTTTCTCTGGCCAAAGCTTAACACATAGATTTTAATCCTAGTTTTATTGTAAATACCTTTGGATTCATGCATATCTTGGTTGAGGAAAACCAGCAAGGAAGAATTGACCTTCATCAGAAAAGACAATGAGATTATTTTTAATTAAGCTACCATGTGGCCAAGGTCCTGCCATTCCTGACTTTGAGCTAATTGATGGGCTCCAACTACCCAGATGTCTCAGGTCTTTGGAGCACTTAATCTTGTGCACAGATCTGTGCCCAGCACATCTTGCAGGTGATGATCTGTTGGAGCAAGTGTTAATTACTGACCTTTGGACCTAAGAAGAAACGGGAGAGGTCCAGCTACATTCATTTCCCAAGGAGTATTCCTAGAATAACACAACACCTCTGCCATGGGCAGGGGCACCCTCCATCAGACCAGGTGGAATGGTAATCCTAGAAGATGATGCTTAAGAGTTTTTCAGATTCCATTAGAACCCTCTTGACTAACCTGCAAACAGAAAGCTGTGATTTTTATCTTCACACCAGCAATACATATGCCTGGGTTTACACCTTTATAGCCTATTGTGGTCTCATAATTCAATACTGTACTTCTCTTGCTCACTTTTCATTAAGTGTATGTTGATGCTAATGAATGCTGCTTTGCTCATGGCTAGTTGGTAACCTTTGCTGCTGCCAAGATTTGCTTTTAGCTTTTGCTTTCTGCTGCTGGTAAGTTTTCCCGATGTCTTTCTGCATGGTGTGAATGACAAAGACAGGTCATCTTTTAGAAACAGCACTAGAAATCTGTGGGGTCACACTGCAAGCTAATTGAGTATTTTATCTTGGTCCGTTGTCATCCTGAATTCATATAATTAGATACTTTATTTTCCAAGCCTTAATATTTTGAGGCATCCTCTCTTCCAAGGGCTTGCCTGTTAAAGAGCTCCTGTCATTAACTCTTTCAGGAAAAGAAAGGTACTGTGAAGTTTTCCTCCATGTCCTACAGAACATCTTTTGTAGTATCCTATTCAACTCCTATTTCACTGAGTATGTTTTGACAAACATATATGCACAAACTCAAAACCTGGAATTGCATTATAGATTACCTCCCTTCTTAAAAAGGCGGGCAAACTCTCTCTCTGTCCCAGGTCTATTCCAACTACTTATGCAAAGTCAGGAGTCTGAAAACTAAAGGCTGTAAATCTTTTGTGTTGGCAAATATTTGATTAGAAGCTAGTACTGGGATTTCTTTCCTCCTGTGCCTAGTTCAGAAACATGCACATCATTAGGTTTTGATGAGATTTCTCTTTTTACACCCCAGGTAGTAATAAGTGACTATTTATTTTAAATCCAGTTTATAACAATTCTTTTTTTTGCTTTTATCCATCACTGCTGCTTTCTCGTGAGCCTCCTCCTCAGGTCAATGTTTAAACATAGCCACAGAGCTTTTTTGTCTTGTCTTTTAAAATCAGCTAGTCTTTAAACTTGAACTCATTTGAATCAGTCAGATTGTCTCAACTCAAGTCAAATACTGTCACACTGAGTCAATATATATGAACCATCATAACACTCCACTAACTCAAACAGCAATTTTGGCCTTTGTAGAGCAGCTAATGAAATGTAATGTTGTGCTAAGAAGAGAAGTGGAAAGAAAACTTGTGTTGTAGAAGTCTGTTTTCTTACTGAGTGGTCATGTTTATGCTGGCTGGATCCTCTTGACTAGACCTGTGGGAACCCTTGCCACAGTAGCAGGCTGGCTTCTGGCAGCATCTGTCCAGTTAAATCTCTTCAGATTCCATGTCTTCATGTCATGGCAGAGTGAAGAGGGCTTTTTCCTCATTGTTTACATAAATGAACAAAAACAAGTGTACTCCTTGGAAGTCCGGAGTGAGAACTTACAGTGAGAGGTGGTAAAAGCTACACAGTCTTACCCTGATCCTGTCATCCGGAGCATCCTCTATTGGGAAGACTTACTGTTAGGACCAATTTCCAGGAGCCTTCTGCCTGGTAAATCTACCTTTGGGAGAGCCATGGAAATGAAAGAATCAAAAGACTCAAGGGATCATAATAGCAGTTTTTCCATGTTAGGAAATCGTTACCTGTTCAATACTGGACTAGATTAAATGCAAATCTGAATGTCCTCTACTTGTTTACATCCCGTTTCAGTGTCTGGTGGATCAGAGATTGGGGAAATGATAGAAGAAACCTGTTAGTTTCTTCTGAACAATTTCACTGTAACCATATTCCAGTCTTCAATTAGTATGTGTCAGTGTTTTTGCAAGCAGCACTATGCACATATCTTCCCATTTGTACCTGAGAAAGAGGGAACTGGGCTGGGTGCTCAGTTGACAGATTTCTCAATGTCTTTTCAAACATTTGTGTGTTACTGCTGGTAGAAATGTCTTGAATGTTTTAAGCTGCTTGAAATTTTTTTTGCCTTTACCTTAACTGTTGAGTAATTTGATTTCAGACATGAAATATCAATAAACCAGTGGGAGGAGTTCTCATTTATCACATTTGGTCAAAATACTATGGCTGACAAAACAGATAACTTTATTAATTACAGCTTGGTTTTGCCTCAGAAACAGAGCATTTGAATTACTACTTTCCCCCTCCCCTTCTGAGTATTTTTTCGTTATTATTGCACTTTCATCAGTGTTTCTAATGATCTGAAGATGTGTTTCAAAAGCCTGCCTTTAGCTATACTGTCTGCTTGATGGTTCTCAGTTCATTAACTTTTCACAAGTTTTTCTCAGGATAACTTTCCATGAAAGCTGTGACTCATAAGCAGTCTTCTCAGTCATATTAATAAAACAAGAGTTTTCTAATGTTTACTTTTTAAACCAGGTCAAGCCTTGTAGTTTTATTGTATGAGTAGGGTAAAAAAAAAAAAGACCATTCAAAATGTATTCAAAATTATCAAAGGAACATGTTGGGAAAAGGAAAGCTTTACAGTGCTCCCACTGCTTTGTTAACACTGGATACCTGCCACAATGTATATGTTTATACAATAGATATGAAGTTATCGGCCACACTTGTAAGACTGAATACCGGTGTATGGTATCCAGAGGGTCAGGAATAGATCTGAGGGCTTGCAAATACCCTCCTTTCTATGGCTAGCTGAGAGTGATTATTTTCTTCTACTGCAAACAGAAATCAGCCTTTCTCTGAAATCTGTAGCACTAATCCCTGATTGCACAAAAACGGATACTTGAACTTTCCTGTACACGGGTGTGTAAGGAGAACCTTTAAGCAGGATGATGGCCTCATCAGTTAGAGGTCCTTAAAGGGGAGAGTTATCTTTGGTTTCATATGTCACTTTGGGCAGAGACAAGGTAACGTGGAATGTACAGATGGTAGGAAACCTTCAGTTGTATCTCCATTGAAGAAGCTGAATTGACAGCCATGAGTTGAAGAGCGAGCCTGCTTTCTCCTCACATCTTTTGCTTAGGAATTAAAATAGAGATTGTCCAGTAAAATCTGGGATGTCTTTTCTCATGCAGCAATGTACTAGGTTTTAGCAGATATAAATCCTCAGAAGTGCTTTCTCAGAGGTATTCAGCAAGTAAAGGAAACCAAAGGGCTGATATAAAAATGAGAGATAATTTGAGAAATGGTAGTTAATTAAAAAAAAAAAACCCCTTAAAAAAATCAAGTTTTGTTTCCTGACAGAGAGATAGCACCGAATACCACTAACTCATGTGGCTCTACAGCCTTAGGGAGAACTTTGCAGAAATCCAGCCCCAGTCTGTGAAGTGCGGAGATGCATTATCACTACATTTAGCATTAAGGATGTCTTGACTGGGTTGAGTATTCTTTGGCATCAACCAAAAGGAAAAGTGCTGTGCTTCTGCATTGGAGGAGTTGCCATAATGCCACTGGCAGTCCAACATTCCAAAAAAAAAAAAAATTCTGAATCTTTTGCCCTCTTTTCCTGTGGTTTAATTATCTATCCATCGGGTACATAACATTTTAAACTTAGATGAAGGGTCTAAGGCTTGCTTTTATCATGAGAAGGCAGGTGCACATTTCAGATTAGCTCAGTGATATGCCTGCCTCTCATGAGCTGTTTATTACAGATACACAAACTTCAGACATCTCCAGGACAGATTTTAAGCCTGGCTTGACTTTAGTAGTCTGACAGTTTGTGATAAACCTACAGTAAACAGGAATCTCTGGAGCTGGTTTGTAAGTAGATAATTCACTTGATTGATTCGGTACACTAATTCTTAACCTATAGCGTCAGGATGGGACTGAGAAATTGTCAACATCTCGAACCTCTTCTGCTTTTACTGGGTGGGGTTTTAGAGCCTATTATAGATTGCTTCCTGTAGGGAAAGAGCAGTTATGAAACTGAGAATAACTGATTTTGAGAAACAGTCTGAATTAATGTGAATGTTCTTTGAAAAGTCTTCTATTCAAATATTGATTGACAAGGGACACCAAATTTATTAAGCTAGTTCGGTTTAAAACCAGTGCATAACCACCTAACATGCTGTTTGATATCAAAAGATGGAGTGTAAATTTATGCAAAGGATAGTAAAAACAATTTTGCTGGAGCTGTTGATTTTCATCTTCCGTCATGTTTGGTAGGAGCGTATAAATATATTGCATTAGTTATGTTCTAATCAGGCCAGAATATAAATTCCATGCAATTTAGCTGAGAACTGAAGTGTCTAAATTGCATTTCTGTATGGATGTACTGACCTTATCTAGGTATTTTCAACCTTTGTCTGAATTTTTTTCATTTTAAAAAAAATGAAATGGATTGACTTTTTTCTTTTACTCCTCGAAAACTTGACAACTTTGTGCATAAAACCTATGAAATCCAGGCAGAATCACATCATAATGATTATCTGCATAGCTCTGCATGGAGATTTCTTATAAATTTTGTGGTGTTCATCACCTGCGTGCTGCTGTAGAGTTCTCAGAGTATACACAAAGCAGGATACAAAGCCAGAGTGGATTCCTAGATAAGTTACACCCTCCCATCCTGATTTCTCTTTTAAATCCTACTTGCCAAAAAAGGGCCTTTTTGCCCATCAGTTTACAGACCAGCTATGTCAGTGACTGAAATGGTGCTCTTGTGCTTTTGTTGCAGCTTTGCTTTCAGTGTTTCACATTTTCTCTTTGGAAGCAGAGACCTATGTTGAAGAAAAACATCACAGTTATTATTTCTGCTTTTGTTTCTTTTACTACCCTTTGCATTCTCCAAAAAGAACATCCCAAATGGTGTAAAGTACCAGGAGACTACCTCAGGAATAAAGCAGCAGGCCTGAAAAAATACCCTATTCTTGGCAGAGGGCTTGCTGTGGTTGCAACCACCATCATGACATTGCTGCTGACAGTGAAACAAAGAGCTTTTCCCAATCCTAGCTCTACAAAGGTGCTCACTTCCTAAGCAAAATTCAGGGCACTGTGGACAGTCCATTCAAAGTCTGTACTATTTGGGTGTAGGTTACTTTGGTGATCTGGCTTGACCTGCTTTGTTTTCGAAATGTCACATATAAAGGTGGAAACCTAAAAAGATGTGGTAACGTTTTAAAGTCTCCTCTGGAAAAAAACCATGCAAGTCATTGGAACTGCAATGACTGCTGTAGCTCCTTATCAATAATTTCTAAGTTCAAAGACATACAATATATCGTTCAGCCAGTTTCTTTATAACTTGGGTTGAAATTCATTATAAAATATTGACTGTAAATATCATTGTTTTGTGAGATGCTGAGGTTTTATTCCACATGGCCATCCCAGAATGTGGTGGTTTTGAAGCAGAAGACTATCCACTGGGGCTGTCTGAATTTTACCATAATATGCTTAATCAAAGGAAAATATAAGTTTGAGGCTTTTGTTTTTCAAATATTTGGGAAAAACTCATTGCCTTACTATTGCAGAAGCCAGCTCATACATGCCATTGGTGGAGAAACAGCTGCTGGTGCAGAACCAAACACACTACATCACTTCTATATGCTTCTTCAGGGAAACATTATGACGATTGCTGTACCTTGTTGTATTTAACTTTAAATGCTGTTTGAGGGCTGATTAGTCTGCTGTAGCCTTGTTAATTGTACAAGCTTAAAAGCTTGTGCTTTGTCACTGCCACATGAACTGGACTGGTTTCAATAGCCTTACTCCCCTGGCTGTCCTTTGGATTCCACGTGGCTACAGGAACTGATTTTACTGACAGTGACATTTGCTGTTTTAAAACCGTGTTTGCTCTTCTCCAGCTTATATTGGGCGTGCCAGCTGCCATGCATGTGTCTTTCCTGTTCTGCACAGGAATGCACAATGTGTATCCCTATGCCTTTGCTTCTCTATTTGAAGTTACTGCCTTTCTGTTGTCAGTTAGCAGCCGATGCTTCAGTAATCTGTACAGCCCAGTGTGTGCTTCATATTCTTCAAGGCCTTGTGCTTTCCTGCTTGCTTCCTTGGTTCTTTAATATAAATCCCAAAGTGGTTCCTTGATCATTTTGCATTAATCTTATTTTTTCTCCTAATAAAGAAGCTATTAAAGGATTTTGTAAGGAGTGTCCCTTTCCTCCATCCTTAGGATGGTGGGACTCACTTGATGTTCTCCCATATTTAGCCTACATGAGGTCACATCCAAAACGTTACAGACAAATTTCCTTCTTTTGGTGTATATGTAACTTGTATTATTCAATGGAATGTATTGAAATGCTCTAATAATATTGGAAGCTGTTGATCACAACTAATCCTGTGGTAGAATGTCAGACTTATACTTCACAAAAGTTAAAATTCTACACAGATCTCTGATTCATCACAAAAGTGATTTTTTAATTCAACTTATATCTGATGCTGTTTTTTACCTTCTAGATATTTTTGCATAGACATTGGTTAGCTGTGGATTTGCTGCTCAACATCAAGTTAAAGTATTGGCACCCAAAATAAAGTACTTATAGGGCTTGCATGGTCATTAAAAAACCTTATTTTATAGACTTTGCTTTTCAGGTTTGATCTAATGTTGTAATGATTTAAAGTGGCCATGTTTTGACCTTCAGGTGTCCCTACCTTCTGTAGGAAAGAAAGTGGTTGCAAGTCATAGTTGTAATGGAGAATAACATGCGTGGTGTAGCTCTTTCATAGACAACATTTGTGTCTCTAAGCATTTCATATATGATGGAAACTTTTCCAGTTCACATAGTCCGGAGTTATAAAATGAAAGGAATCATGACTGCATTTCAAGGAACTATTAAAAAGCCCAAAGTTTTTCTTTATATAGAAGAACTGTATGTATCCTCTGCTAAGCTGGTCATCAGCAGTTTACGTTTGTGTTATTTTTGGAAGGGTAGTACTAAGAACCCCAAAGTCCCTATTTTTGAATACAGTTTAGCTGTATCAGTAGGGAATATTTTTAAATAAGATTCTGACACAATGATAGAGTTTACATTGTCATAGTATGCTTCTTTCCATCTGTATATCCTCTTTCAAAGCAGCCATATACTCTTTTTCCATTTAACTGGAGCACAGCTGATGTGGGCTAATTATTTTTTTTCCTCCTCTTCATTGTATCACTCTGCTTTTTCTGCTGAATTCAGCTGGAGTTGGAGGTCAGTCTATTTAAAGAGCACACACTTTCATCTCAATGTCTCTTGTGAACTGTTGTATAATTTGGCTACTCCTGGGGATCTTTGCAGTGAGAATACATAATTTACTGACCATCTGCCTGCCTTTTCCTTTCATTATAGGTGCTAGGAGAAAAAGCTAAAAAGGTGGCAGTCGTATAACATGTACACAGAACCATTTGATAAACAGCTGACCAAGTTACATGCTGTGTTTGCCATTCAGGCATCAGCTCTGTACCCAGGATTGCTGTTACTACCTGAAACACAAAGAAAGACACACCATCCTTTCTTTGTGTTTCAGGTAGTGTGTGTCTTGCATAGCGCTGAAGAGAAATGTTTATGATCAATTACTTTGTTCCAAAAGCAGTTGTTTGAGTTTTTAATAACAGGAATGTGATTTCCTTATGGCTGTCTATTGTCTTCAGCCAGTGTTCAAAATCACACACTATATACCTTACTTTGTGACCTAATGTAGAACCAAAATGATTGAAAATCTAAATTGGACTAAGTATGGAAAGTTATATATAGCCTTGAGAGCAGTGATGAGCTGTCCCAAGGGAAGCCTAGAGAATAGGCTTTTGAATCTGAGATTTGGCTAAAGGACATCTACAGCTGCTAGAAGGAAAAAACTTCGGTTGCTTGACTTCATGAATATTTTTAAATAGTTGCATCAAAGCTACCTGATTTCTGTTTTACTTCTCAGTGGAATAACCTTACAGGACCCAAATCTTGGCACTTGGTTCAGATGGGATCATACTCCCTGAGGTTTATACTGAGGGTGGATACTCTGTGTTGGAAACTCATATCTTTTTGTGGCAGCCGTGATATTTCTGTATGAAAGTGGTTGGTCATGGTATCTCTGCAGAATGATTATTTCATGTGGCAGATTCCAATAGGTGTAGGTGTGATGGACATATTCTTCACCATCACTGCTAAAGATGATCTTTTAAACTGCCACAGGGCAGAGAGCTTGTATCAAATCACACAAATTACAGTTTTGTTCTAAAAATATGTGTATGCAAACTCAGGCCTAAAGCATTCCTTTTGCTCCGGTGACATTTTTTCCCAATTGCTTGCCATGCTGTTGCCTGTGTTTGTAATCTGTTTAGATGAAAGCCCTTGGGTGCAGGAAATATCTCTTCTGCTTTACTTGCAAAGGAGAGCAAGATCTTTATCTAGGTCTCTAGGCGCTATCACAATACAAATAATCATAATGATAGGTCTCTGGGTAGTAGTAAGTCTGATATAAAGTAATAGCTTGCCATGGAGTGAGTTTTTATTTGGAGTACTAAGAAAAGACTAAAACACATGTGGATTTTATTTTTCATCTTTTGCTTAGAGAAAAGGTTAAGCATGCCTTGTTCCTTAAATTGTCCAGATTGTTGGAGCTTCTTTTAAAAAAGCAAACAAAAAAACCCAACAATCCACCAACTATTCTGCTGTATGGAGTGTTTTGATTTAGACACATTTTTTAAAACATCAGCATTCATGGAATATGCAGTGAAGAGCAATTTAAAATTAAAAGGCTGCTTTAGATTTCCAAGAGCACCTGGATCTTAATTTAGAAGCAATTGGAACTCTGGGCCAGCACCTTGTAGGGTAATTTAAATTCTTCTCTTTTTTCTTTTATTTTATTTGAGTACTTGGTGAGGAATTGATTTGAACAACGTGGTGCTGAGCTCTTCAGACTTTGAAGTACTTCCAGTTCCCCATCACACTTAGCTGCAGTCATGATCATCTCCTCTTGGTCTTACAAGGCCTGCCATCTTAAGAATATTAGCCAAACACAGCAATGAATCTAGGTTCTTCAGAGTTATCAAACATTTTATTTCATGGATTTTTTTCTTTTTTGCCTATGCACAGTAGTAGTTCCTCAGGTCAACAGGAAGACTTAAAAGTTTCAAAAGAAAATACAGCCATTTGAACATTGCCAACTGTACCATATCTGTTCAGTATCGGAAGAAAGTGCTTTCATCAGGAAAATGTTCATAAACACTGCAGTAAATGTTGTGTATTGATTTGTCCAGAGGGAATGTGGAGGAGGAAATAAACCTTTAGTTATATTCAGTTCTCCATTTGGGAGTATGGTCTGCCCTGTGCCCCCTGTGAGACAGCAGACCTGTGGGATGAGGTGTTGGGAGGGAGGGAATCATCATGTAACTAAGGTTTATGATTATTCACAGGCAAAAAAACCCCAATCAAGCCAAAAACCCAATGTATAAAAAAACCTGTGGCTGCACAGACAGTCTTCATTATGTAAATTACTAGCTTGAGCACTTGGCTTTGAACCATAAGTCTTCACTTCAATGAAGACTTTCTGGATCATTTTTTAATGCCCTATGGAAATACAGGGATATAATTACACTTTACTTGTATAAAGCAACACAAGACAGCAATTCCCTTTCTCAGCTTTATTTTCAGAAGTACAAAAACCTTGGGATGTCCATTTGCAGCAAGAGGTACTAGCTGGCCTAAATACTGGGATTTTTGTTCCTGTTCTTCATATAGTTGAGGCTATAGCAGTGAGTCACTGGAGACCTGCGGGGATGTGAACAACCAGCAAGAAACTGTCGAATACAATAGCTGCAATACAACAAGAAGCTGCCAACAGGCAGCTCGTGGTAACCATTTGCAACTACTTCAGGTGGTGCTTAGAGATGCTGTGGGGAAGTATACACCAAGATAAAAATGTTTTCTAAACTGGAACTATGAAACAGTGAGGGTGACATTAAACAGCATCAGCATCTCTCCATACTGGCGGAAGCTGATATACTTTGTCTGGGGAGAAGCTGTATAGTTTTGCCTTTGCGTTCAGATAAATAAAACATCATAAGATACATTAGAGATTTCACTGGAGTGTGGAGGAGGAGAATGTAAAGTCTGAATATTTTGTTTTCTGTCTGAATCACTAATGTGCTACCAGTCAGTTTAATTAGAATAATTAGTCATGAAATATATAATTGGTCTGAATCTTCCCGCAGATTATATAGAGAGCTTTTGAAGAGGAATGTGGTTATTTGATACTGATCCTGCAAACATTTATGCACACTCTTAGCTCAGTGTGCATGAATCAGTGTGTATGCAGTGGCAATCCCATTGACTGTGGAAGCAAAGCTTCCCTTTAGCTCAGGGGCTTTCTCAAATTAAGCTACATCAGTGCGCTGCATTTGTCTGTGACCATGTGATTTGTGGCAAGTCTGCTGTTTTAGGGATGCCCTCAGTAAGGAACAGCTTTCACCCTTAAACAATTACTGTTAGCAGAACAGCCCTTGATGGCTCAGTTGGTATCTTGGTCTGTAAAGGGGCACTGCTGTACCCTCTCTGCCAGGTTATTTTGCACAACTGTCATGGGTTTTGCAGTGGGGAAATGATCCTGTTGAGTAGTAACTGTGGGGAAGGGCATGCTCTTGCTTCCTTGTGGACTATGTCTGATCGTTTCCTGGATCTGGTTCAGCTTGTGGCTGTGCTCAAAAATGATCCTGTGAAGCTTGGGAGAAGTGAAGTGAGGATGGGAAGTTGCTGGTGCTGTGTGGGAGAACGGGCCTGGGGTGAGTAAGGCTTGTCTGGTTTTATATTGTTTTGCTTTCCCCTGTGGGAAAACTTAAAAAAATAGAGCAATTACTGTAGATGGTTCAAATGGTAGCCCTTTTCATTTTTTTCCCTACCAAGAAGAGATTATTTTTTTATCATGGGTTTTGCTGCTGGCTGTTTTGTTGTGATATATCATTTAAGCATCTAAGCTCATTATAAAAACTACTCGAGTGATGTGTCCTTGATTTTTGCAAGTTAGGAACACTTATGCCCATGGTATTACAGTGAATAGTCCCAAGTCAGTAGGTTATTCTTCATAGGACAGTACTGTATTTTAACTTGTGCTTGCAAGATTTAGACTGATACGAGGTTATTGTGAGCTGAAGGAAAGGGACTGTATAAGAAGTGCTACTGATAGTACATTTCCTAGCTATTGTCTATCTGGATTTTGAATTTCTGCTGACAAGAGCCTGAAATTGCATCCCTTTTGGCATCCCTATTCAGTGTGATAATAGAATGCCTAGGTGAACAGGAGATATTTTGGCCTAGAAACAAATAAAATGTCTATTTCTCTTGTCAAAATAGTATATTCTCCAATGTTACCAGGTTTAAGTTCTCCCACTTTTCTGAGAGAGTAATATTAAAAGGCTTGTTCTCCTTATAGTGAGAAAACTATTTATCATGCTGAGATGATGTAACAGTTTCATTATAGTAAATTTAGTTCCAAAGAAGTGCTGTAAAGGTGTTAGGCAGTTCTGCCATATGCATAGATTTACTTGCTTGTAGCATATGCTTATGTGCTCTGGTCTAGTTTGATAATCTTACTGACTATAAAAGTAGATTCTGTACATCAAGAAAACTTAAGGTTTGCATTATCTTTGGCCACAAAGAACAGCTGAATGTTTATGGAGTTTCTTACTCTTTCTGTGGTACTTCAGTTAATCCTGTTTCTCTCTTATGGTGTGCTGCAGAGTATTTATTCTAAGAACATGTGACTCAACAAAAGCTGTGGAAGGATTTCTATTAGTGTGGTTCACAGTATTGCAGGTACTGCAAAACAGACTGAAGTAAAAAGAAGGGGGTATGGTGTATTTGCAGGGCAGGACTGTGTCACCCTGTGGCCTGCCTTACCAGTTCACAAAACTAATTGTGGTGTTCCCTGCAGTGTTATGTCTGCACTAGAAAACCTGGTGAAGTCACATCAGAGACCCTTTCCTATCAGAAAAGCAGAACTCCCCCAATGTTTAATAAAGGTGCATCTCTCCTTCACCAGGATCAGGAACCCAGCCCCAGGTAACCTTCTCATTAGTTCAGCTCGGGACCTGTTATTTCCCAAGGGTCTGTCTTGAGTATTTGGTATCTCTTGTCATAACTTATATAGAGAAAATGTTACTGAATCGTGTTTTCTTCTGGTTTGATAGGTAGTATTGAATTTTTCGTCTTGACATATTTGAAAGCCCCATGGTATTGGCTGCTTTACATACTTTTCATTCTGGATCATGAATTTAGCAAGCAAATATCAGTGAATCTAAGATGAATTACTACTAGTGTAAGACATGGTTTGACACTCCATAAGTGCAATGACAAACGACATAAGAGGGTCTTTATGAAATAAATGGCATGACCCACATTTTCTGAAGCCCAGATATTCTTTTAAGGATTCTCAAAAGTTGATTGCTCAACATTTCTCTCTTGGTGGCCAGAAAGTTTAAACAATTCAGGTTAGTGCCTTTTGCCTCTTTCAGAGAGCAGACTAACACAAACATACCTTTGTTAGTACCATGCTGTGCTCTCCCAATAACATGATGTTTTTCTGCATGCTGAAATTATGACTAAAATGGAACACTTTGTTTGGGGGTTAGTACTTTTTCAGTGTACCTTCTCTTATTAGTACAGCATATCTGGGGATAAGACAGGCGGAGATGACATGATAGTCCTTTTTAAAATACTGAAGCTCATGGATGTGGAGGATCTTCCTGTCACTATTCTTAATCATATGTCTTCCTCTGAGATCAGTTTAAGTTCAGGTTGAGCGGCTGTAGCCTCAGCTGAAAACTCTGAAAAGCCACATCTGAAGAATGAGTTATGTTTGGATGCTGGAAACTGGAAAGAATATAAGATGTCATTAGTTTCAGCCACTTATTTTTGGTGAGTGGCCTTGAATTTATCTGAACTTCTGCATAGCCTTTTGGATTCTGATCAACTGATAAGCCTGGCAGAATTTATGTTTAAAAGGAGTATGAAAACAATGTCACTTGTGTTTGAAATAATCATTCAGTTGTATTCCTATGCAAACCATGTTTCCTATTGCAACTCCTTCTCCAAATCTCATCTTTGATGTCCTTCCATGAAATAAACCAAACAGACAAGAAACTCATATTGTGGATGTCATGCACTTGAGAGTCAGTTTGTTTCCATAAAGCATCATGGACCTCTGTGATGTTTTATGTGGTTAAAAACAACAACAAAAACCCTTATAAAATTCCAATGCACCTGATAAGTTCTCTAGGATTGTCACAAGAAAAAGTTACTGAACATTGCACTGTCCAGATGGTGTAGGATAACCTCTTTGGTTCCTTCATTCTGGTGAATGTTACAGGTCCCATTACTCAAAGCCTCATATTTGACTGTGATAACTGTTGTTAACTAACTTTGTTTCTAGACAGCAGTTCAGAAACTCAGGACAAAGTTGGAAAAAATATATACATGTGTAGAAAGGAGAGGGGGAAAAAGAAAGGAAGAGGAAAGTGGGCTCCTTTGCACCAGTGGATGAGGAATTAAGAATTGAATGGAATTGAAAACTGCCAGAGCCTGGATTCTCAAGTTCAGTGCCTTGACTAGAAGGCTGGTCTGTCTGTTGATCAGTCTAGCTTATCTACCTCGCTCACATAGAATTTGTTTACCAGTTCATTTATGCTAGTGCCACCTCTGCGAGGCTGACAAGCACTGTTGTGACCTTTGTATAGATTCAGAATCCAAATATAGATGATCTGAGTGAGTGCTCAAGGTTACATGAGAGATCTGTCAAATAGAATGGACTGAATAAAGCATACTTAAATACCAAGCAATAAACTTACCTTGTTGTGCCTTACTCATTTAATTGAGAGAAAATCAGAGACACGAGAGGATTTCCCTTGAAGACTGGTTTTCCATTTTGATTTCAAAAACAAAATGAGCAATTTTAAATTTGAATTTCAGAAGCAGTACTCTTTTTTTCTTAGCAGGTGCCAGATTTTTGGAGGAGTCCTCCAGTTTCACAGAGAGGTTACAGTAAGTAAAGAGAAGGGGAAGAAAATATAGGAAGAGGAAAGAAAGAATGCTATGAATGGATTCTTCCTCTATCCCAAGACCTTCCTGCTTCCACTTGCCAGTGTTGTGACTTCCTTCTTAGTCCATGCCTTTGAAAGTGGCTTAGCAGGATCTGGGCTCTTTCTGAGATGGGTGTTGTGTATTCAGTCAGAGCACCAGCTCCATGCTGTGAGGCATGGAGAGGGGAGCACATAGTGGTATTTCTAGCAATAAGCTTGTCAAAATAAATGGTTTAACTTTAAAAATATGTATCTGGAATGTGTTGCCTGCTAATGCATATTCAAGTCTTAAATGCAAATATCTCCCTTTCTTGCACGTATTGTGGATGTTTGCCCTCTCTATTTGGGTTGTGTATCATATGGCATGTAAATAAGAGATGACAAGTTGTGTAATAAGTGGAGGGAGGGAGAAGAAGAGGAGTTAGAGGGATTTGATTTAATAAGAAACATGCATAATTTACACAGCACTGTTCCACTCTGGTTCTGGATACTTTAATTGCAAGTCCCCCAGCTTCGTACCAACCAGTATCTTACAAATAATAGTCTTTTACTGGCCTTAAAGAGAAGATTTCTCAGATGAAGTTCATTTGCTAGAATAGGCATCCTGCAGTGGTTTAGCTTTACGCTGAAGTATGTAAATGTCCTTTTTTCTTTGCAAGGTGAAGTAGGTGAAGGTAGATATGTCAGTTTGGCTACATAAATCAAAGACAAACTATGAAGAAGATGGTTTTTTTAGATTGTTTTTATCACACCCACAAGTTGGTAATACAAATTTTTTTTGGATGGATTTATGCCTCTCCGAACTACAAATGATCAAATCTGAGGGCACAAATTAATATTAAGATGCTGAGGTACCCAAATATTTATAGTTGTTTGTCTTTGCAGTGTGGTGGTGACATAAAACCAGAGGCTACTGTAAGAATATTTTTTTTATAATCACTGGTGTTTGTTCCAGTCATTCCAGGACCAGACCGAGTGAAATGGGTGGATTTTGACACTGTAGTTGGAGTCATGCCTAGGAATAGTCAGCTAAGTGTAGCCTGCTTAGGCCTGAAGGAACGGATTACCCTCACCCTGAAAAGTTAGACCTAAATAAAGACATCACTGCAAAGAAACTGTATGTGCTGCAAGAAGACCAAATGTTGAGTTGCTTCCAGGATTTTAGGTATGGATTCTATACATATACATAGCCTTCTGCGTACAAGAACCAAAATAACTGTAAACAGGCAGAAAGCAGAAAAGGTACTGTGAGATGTCATTCAGGGAAGCTTGTGAGCTTCACAGTTGATGAGAGACTTCATGAGGTATCAGAACTAGTCACAAACTGCCACAGGGATTTGCCTTTTAAAAGCAAGGGAGAGAAAAAAGTGGACACGTGGCACAGAGAAAAGAGAGTTCTACTAGAGTTTGTGGGTTCATGATCTTTTGTTTGCATTTAAACAATGTGCTGAATCAAAAAATGCCACTAAGTCACTGAAATTAATAGCAGTGCCTGAAGTTTGTTGTGATACGAATAAAGATATAGCTGAATTAAAGAGCGTTTTACTCAAAGTTAGCAGCTCAAGAAACATTCTTCAATGAACTGTTCTTCTGGCACAAGTTGAAGCCGCAGCAGAGGAGTTCCTGTGTCGTTGTAGCCCTGTCTGATGTGGGCCTTCATTTTACCTCAGTGTCTGCTGCAGTATCATAAGACATGTTCCCTCATCCTACAACGTGGAGAGGAGGGAGAATGAGGGTTCAATGTGTATTCAACACCTACGTTTATGGATCCTTGACTCGTGTGTACCGTCTCTAGGTCCTAGGCTGCATCCTAGAGGGGAGAAAAAAAGTCCAGTTGGTTTATGGAGGCAGTTCAGCCAGACTCAGTCTGATTAAGATTAGAAGGAGATATATATATTGTTGGGGTTTTCTTTAGTATCAGTAAAGTCTTTCAAAATCCATCTGTTCCGTTTTTTGTCTGGGACAGAGTTAATTTTCATAAGAAGCTGTGAGGACACAGCCAGGACAGCTGACCCGAACTAGCTGAAGGGTGATATTCCGTACCATGACGTGGTATCAAAGGGGAGCTGGCAAGGGATGAGAAGTTGCCACTTGAGGCTCAGCTGGGTATTGGGTTCCAGGCAGTGAGCAAGTTACATCATGTATCACCCACTTTGTACATTCTAAGTGGTGTAACAACACTACCCTTTCCTTTGCTGTCCTAGTAAATCGTCTTTATCCCAACCCATGGTTTTTACCTTTTTCTTCTAATTCTTCTCCTCATCCCATCAGGGGACAGTGGAGGAATGAGTCAGCTGCTGGCTGGGGCTGAACCACGATGCTCTCTGTCTTGTAGGAAGGTCATAAAAATGTCTCACAAGGATGGGAAATCTTTGGAGGTAGTGTTGTTTCTCCGTTTCCATACTAATGAGACTCACAACTAGAAGGAGCATCAGGCATAAGCAACAAATAAGATTTGCCTCCTCCTCAAGTATGTACCTTAGTGATGAAGGATGCTGCCCCTCAAAAATAACAGTCCCTTATGAAGCCTTGGGAGCAGTTTCATGATTTAACTTACTGGGGAAACCAGGATGCCCATTGCTGTGCACATTTTCATTTCCATGGTGCTTATATAAAGACATGGTCTTTAGAGCAGGGGGTGTCATAGATCTAATCTCCAGTGGGGAATTGCTAAGCATGTTGAAATGGAAATGGTGATGATTTTTTCTCCTCACTCCATATTACCTTCTAAAAAGAGACTGAGCAAAACAAGCAGCAAGGAAATGCTGCTCTCCTAATATTTAACTAGGAATGTCTCCTGAAAGATGTTAAATAAACATGGAAAAGAGTAAAATTAACTTTTCTGAATTATGGAATGGGTTTCTGAGCAACAAACTGCTACTTGTCTCCCAAATATGTTACAAATTTTTTTCTGAAAAAAATCAGCATATATGAATACTCATTGCACTTTTATCTTCAAAAAAAGGCAGAATTAAAATTGGTGTGTATGTAGGGGGGTTATAAACACAAGGTAATTGTGTCTTTGTCAAGTTTGCTGACTTTATCTGTTTTCTCCATTTTAAGGTTTTGTACTATTCAAGTCTCCTAATCACCCATTTGAATAGATAAAAATGTATTCTGGATAGATACAAAAGCCCTGGTTCTTTGCCTCCTTCCCTCCCTCCCTTGGCAGAAACATAATCAAACACTAAGTTCTAATTCCTGGTGCCTACTGTGAGCAGAGAGGGGTCAGATGTTCTATGAGAAGGCCAGTTAAAGAACAGGATCTGAATTTGGTAAGGTTTGTTCTGGAAAAAATTGCAATGCAGAGTGGCGTTTGGCTTAGGAGGAGGATGTTCTCCTACTCCTCTGCTGTTGTCATTTTGGAGAGCTTTGCACTCAGTTGTCAATGTGGGAGAGCTGGGAGTTGCTGAAGCACCAGCTAGCTTGCCCCTTGCACAACAGACAGGCAGGCATGCGTTGGGGGCCAAGCTCCACAACTGCTGGGGGGAGGTTAGGGGTGGGAGTGGTCTTGTGACTGAACAGCACAGTGGGATGTGCAGGTCCTGGGGCAGGGGAGGATCTATCTTTAAGGCCAGCTGACAGGAATGGAGGCTATTAAATGGCATTGATGTCAGGTAACCTCTATTCCTGCTACAAGAGCACTCCTTACAGAAAGATAACCATCAGATGGTATCAAGCATGTAGGTTTTGGCATACCAGCACTGTATGGGAGTAACAATATTGTAGTAGTAACCTTGTGACTTCCATCCTACTGAAACCTCCATGCAGCTGGGAGCTAGTTAGCATACAGATAGTTTAAGGAATGGCTAAAGTAGCCTGGTGATTGGAACAGAAAGAAAAGAAAATTAAGGTCTCTGGTCAGTGAAGCAGTTGGAGAAGCTGATTGTAGAAAGCCTTGTCTTCCCACCCTTTTATACTACTGTATATATACTGCCATGGTTTCACACCTGTAAATTATGATTCATTATTGTGTAGCCTGATACAATGTCAGGGTTGGGGATTTTTTTGCAAATAAATACCTATTTAAAATCATATGAGGAAAGATAAGTGAGCTTGAGAAGTAGACCCATGTGAATTGCATGAGGTTCAACAAGGCCAAATGTGAGGCCCTGCATATGGGTTGGGGTAACCCCCCAGCATCAATTCAGACTGGGGGATGAAGGAATGGAGAACAGCCCTGTTGAGGAGAAAGACTTGGGGATACTGGTGTCCAAAAACCGGACACGAGCTGACAATGTATGTGTACAGTCCTGAAAGCCAGCTGTACCCTGTGCTGCGTTAAAAGAATTGTGGCCAGCAGTTTGAGGGAGGTGATTCTGCCCCTCTGCTCCACTCTGGACAGACCTCATTCCCTGGAGTACTGTGTTCAGTTCTGGAATCTTCAGCACAGGAAAGAAATGGATGTGTTGGAAAAAGTCCAGAGAAGGGCCATGAATATGATCAGAGGGCTGGAGCACCTCTGTGATGAAGACAGAGAGAGACAGTTGTTTGGCCTGGAGAAGAGAAGGCTCTGGAGAGACCTTATTGTGGCCTTTCAGTACTTAAAGGGGGCTTATAAGAAAGATGGGGACATGTTTTTTTTGTAGGGCCTGGTTTGATAGGACAAGCGGTAATGGTTTTAAACTGAAAGAGGGTAGGTTCAGGCTAGATATAAGGAAGAAGGGCTTTTTTTCCTGATGAGGTGAAACACTGGAAGAATCCTGTTTTATGAATGTTTTTCCTTGCAGCTCATGCCTGTAGGGTCAGAGTAGATTTTTCATCTCACTGGTGTACATTGTAGTGTGTATCCTTTCTCCGGACCAGAGGAGTGCTTACTCCTGATGAGAAATTGGTCCATACAGGTAAGGGATAAAACACATTCTCTTAGAGCTGCCAGACCCTGTGGGACAATTCCTCTAAAATTGAAGTGAGGGAGGAGGAGACTTTCTTTGTATTGCCAGAGTCATCCAGCTGCTTCACCACTTTACCTTTCCAATCCATTACTGCCAGTGACTTGCTGTACAATGGTAGTGTACTTTGTATAAACTTCTACCACGTGGGTTGTGTGCATTGGACTTCATCTGGATGTGTGGGTGAATGCATGTTGCTGGGTTGTAATAGACTGTTTCCTGCTCAGCTAATTTGCTCAGGTACTGGATACCTTGCTCCACAGTGGGCTGCTTGCCTGGACAACATGCATCATCTTCCTTGAAGGGATACCTTTCCCTCATGCCTGAGAGAAATTGCCTCCAGAGGCTGATGGCTTGTGTCTTTCTCCCAATTGCCTTGTCAGTGCTCCCTTCCCAAGACAGGGATTTCAGCTGCTCAGCTTCCCTACCCTCTGATTCCAGGCTAGTGGCTCCCTTACCCCAGCATTGGAGCAGCCAGATGACAATGAGTTCACCTGGCTGGCAGATGAAATCTTATCTCCCAGCTCAGTCAGGGACAGGGATTTGGTGATTATCTCTGTTCTCCCTTGTCTTCCTGTTCTCCTGATGGTCCTGGTTCATTGTCATCTCTTACTAAGCAAACTGATTTTTCTGTATATTTCTTATCATGTACAGGGGTGTCTGGCCTGGCCAGAGGGACCAGAGGCATCAGAGATATAGTGATCTGCCCATGTTTGCCCCAACACAGCACCATGCAGTTGCCAACATCAGTGCAAGCCCAGAGTGTTGCAGCTGCATCTTTTGTACTGAAAGAGCTTGAGAAATCACAGCTTGTTAAATGTGCAGTGTACAGCCAGCTACTGGTGCTTTACAAGGGGGAGTGCTTCTCTGGCCTCCTAGCTTGAGATTTGATTTAACTAAGTGGGTTGTAGCAATGTGGGTTGTGGCAACTTTTGGGCTGCTGATGCAGTGCCTTGTTGCTATTACTCTTGCAGTGTTCTGCTCTGGCTGTTTAGAAATCCTAACTTTGTTGTTTGGCACCATGTCTTACCAAGAGGATGCATAAATCAGATGAGCTCTCACTCCCCTAACAGATGATTTACACTTACATTATTATCTTGGTTTTATCAAACTGACTCCAGTTTCACTTTCAAATCTTTAATTTGGGTTTTATACTTGGTTACTATTAAATATCCTTTTATCACCTCAGCAATACTGTCAGCCGGATGTTTCGCTTGTCTTCCTCCTACTGACATGGAAATACCAGCTCACTGATCTATTTATCATTCCTTCTTGAATAGTTTCCCAGAATGAAAACAGCCAATTCACTGTACAGTGCTATAACTGCTGAAATCTAAATGAATATGAAATAAAATTCTCCTAGATTATGCTTCCTGCTACGGGAGACTCCTGCTGTGGGCTGAGTTTTAATGGTTCACGTTCAAATTAATCTGTTTCTAGATTAATGCGTTCTCATCACTCTCAGAAGTTCAGCAGATGAACCTCAGTGCCTGTGCTTCTCTTCCAGGTTGCTCTGGCATGCAAAGGTCGGAGTTTTATGGAAACTGGGCAGAAGCCAGAAGAAATTGGCTACAAAGTCTGCTTTCAGTAGATTTCTTCAACTTCATCACGGTCACATCTAATAAATTGGAATGGCAAAGGCCAAATTAATAACAGGGGGCAGCTAATTAGGAAAAAGGATGTGTTGTGCCCCACAGAAAAATATTTTATAAGTTGCTTTTCTTCCTGCCAGACCTCCTGGCATTATGACTTCCAATGTGATTTTGGTTTTTGGTGTTTGTGTGTTGGTTTTTCTCCCCAGAAAAAATGAGTAGGTTGCTTTGTGTGGAGAAATCAGGGTATCTGTATACCTATAAGGTTACACAAAAGAGGGTAAATTTAGAACTGTTGAATATGTACCTATTTTGAAAAAAAAATGACAAAACCAACAACTCATTATTTTTGAAGCCTGCATTACTATTTAACATGCTGAAGACTGACTTGCAGTTTTTAACAGACTTCAGCTTAGCGTGGTAAAGGATGAGGAAATTTCAGCTCCTCGCTTGTCTGGTGTTCTGGTCGAGCAAGGTTTGGCAATAGCTGGTGCTTTTACCCAGAAATGATTTTTGCTTTGCTTTTTTACCCTCAGCTGTCTGAATGTCACGCTTTCCTGCGGCCTGCTATCCCCTTTGCCTTTGCTGTGCTCAGTGGCAACTATTCGATTTCTAATTTGACAAGATGAACTCCAGTTGTATTAGGTCCTGGTGCTCCTGTGCCAAGAAGGCTTCACAGTTCAGTCCACCACAGCGCTGTGGTGTGGCACTGTGCTGTCATCAGCTTACCCAGACCCGCTAACAGCACGCTCCTGTGTTAACAGAAGCAAAGCTTGGACTGTGAATTGCTTTCTGATGCCTCCCTGCTAAAAACTTGATATCAGTTGATTGTAATTTTGCCAGACTGATTCTGTTTGGGTTGATGCGTTACAAGACAGGTATAAGCTTCCCAGTGAATGATTTCTTCTGAACAGTTGGGCCAACAAAGCTCAAGTCGTTTTATGACCTGACCAGACTGGAGTGAAACAATGTTCTTAGGAAACCAGCATTCAGAGTCAAACTTGAGCCATGTCCCGATGATGTAACCTGCACCAGACTGACCATAGTGACTCTGTCTGTATCTCTGCTCTTGTCATTCCATGAGGGGGAATTAATGATGTATTATGTTTTACTGCCTGTATTCAAAGAATCATTCGCTTATTTGGGTAGAGGTAGTGCCTTCCACCTGCAGTTTGGTGAAGGGTGTGTGTGTGTGTGCTTGTCACTGTCTTCAGGAAAATCTGCATTAATTTAGCAAACTAATAAGCATGTTTTAAACCATAAGCCTATGTTTCATCAAGATTTAGTGGACAAACTTGTCACTGGTTGTAGAGAACTTCAATACCACTCTGATACGTAGCTCAGAAAATCCCAAGAAATTGTTAATGATGCCTTGAGAGCCCAGTTTGAAACATGCACAGTGGATAAAATAAGGGGTCACAACTTGAACAATGAGAAGAAAGGAAGCAGATGAAGGGCTACTTGTTAAATGAGCATTATCTATGCTATGTATGGAATGAGGTAAAGGTTAGGAAGAAAAAAGGGCACGTGAAGATCTAATTAATAACTGTATCATAATTCATATGGACAAAAGGAACAAAATCAGGGTTTTGGCAGGCAACCCTGAGAAACAGGCAAGTGTATTTTGTGTACTAGCTTTCATAATGCTTTTCTTATGCAGGGTTGTTTGTGTGTATTTAAGCTATTACACAGTGTTACATAAACATAGTTACTATGCAGTAAGACTTACACATCAGAAAATGCTGAGCATTTTATCTGGTGTTCTTCAATTTAATTTATTTCCTGCTATGTGAGGTGAGGCATTTATTCTGCATGAAATTAAATGGAAATACTAACAAAAAGAAAACCGAATACTAACATTCTTTCTTCACTGGACACTTGGGAGTGCTGCTTCATGTCTCTAACTTTCAGCAAGCTTGTAGGAAGTCACTTCTCTTTGGTTAAAACTGACCAAACGACTCCTCTAAGTTGATCAAGAGACATCGCATGAAGGGTTTTGAACAGCCATGGGGTTACTGTGTAACTGCTGTCTGCTTGGGCTTGTTTCTGACGGTGCTTAACTGTGTTCCTCCCCTGCATTCTCCGTGCCTGAAAGCAAGGAGATGCAGATGGAGCTCATCCTAAAGGAGAGCTGCCTGACAGCTGCTCAGCTGAAATGATGGTGCTCTGACCTTTCTGGCCATAATGGGAGCGTTAGACATCTAGCTCATGTGTAGATGTTAAATTGAGCTGTCTTCAACCTCAGCGTAAATCCTACCCTTGCAGACCCAGAGTTCCTACCTTCATGGGGGTGGGGGGAAGGCATCATCTTTGGAACTAAGAACTGAATACCTACTTTCCAAACAGGTTTAAATTGGTGGGGTTTTTTTTTTCCCCATCTGTGATTTCTCAGTACTTTTTTTCAGCAAGAGGTATTTTCTTTTAAACAAATGTCACTTATTTCTACACCTTGTAGCATGGTATTTCAGAACAAAAAAAGAAAGAATCTGAAGAATGTGTGATATGATAATGGGTGGCTTTTTATTATGTGCCTCACACCATCTGCAACCACATCTCCTATTCAGGGAGAAAACAGAAACTTAATATAATTTTTATTTTTCTTCTGATT
Source organism: Hypotaenidia okinawae (assembly GCA_027925045.1). Taxonomy (NCBI): domain Eukaryota; kingdom Metazoa; phylum Chordata; class Aves; order Gruiformes; family Rallidae; genus Hypotaenidia; species Hypotaenidia okinawae. The sequence goes on along the minus strand of BSDF01000002.1, from coordinate 47,138,125 downwards.
ATGTTAAGCATTTTTTTTAAAAAAATTATATCACTTTATTATTTTATTTTATTTTTCTGACTTCAGAAATTGTTTTACTGCTTTAGACACTCCTGCCAAATTGCCATGCAGTATTAAATAACAGTAGAATATCAAATTAAACTTGAAATAGCCTTCAAACTGACCTAGTAAAATTTAGATTCTTCAACCTGCCCTAATTTTCTGAGGGTTTATCTATATCCTTTACGTGTACACCTTTTACAAACTCTTTAAATATTCAGAGTTATTTCTTCATCATGGTAGGAGAAAGAATGGTGTAAAGAAAATGAATCTTGTGACTAGAAAAAATAGGAGTTTACCCTTTCAGCTGTATGGCCTGACTGCCTCTGTGGTACCTGCAGTGGCTTCCTCTTGATTTAAAGGCTCAGCTGCTCAGACCATGTAACACAGTCTTTCTAAGCATGCCAACTGCCCAGGTAAGTGAAATATCACGCAGGAAGAGGTGAAGCAGCATTTAGGGGAAAGACTTCTTGAAGGCCAGGGATGTGACAGCAAAACATCCTGTGTGTGTTTTGATTATATTTTTGAAATCATGGCATTTTATGACAGGACGTCTTAGTAGTGCTCTAAGATTTTTTTTCTTAAAATTAACGAGTCATACCAATATATCACAGCTCATGTAGCAGCGAGTAACTGAAAGCTAGGATCCACTTATGAAGGTGATGTTTTCTGTCAGAGAAGTTGCAGCCTCTCACAGAGAACGCACTGCTCTTTGGCCAGAAATATTTAAGCTCAGGGACCATGAAAAATATGTTACTTTGAGTGTCACTCTCAAACTGGCATCTTTATTGCATGCAGCACTTATTCTCCAGTTATGTACTCAAAACTTTCTTCCTCATGCTTTGGAAAGAAGTACGGTTGCTGTTATTTAGTCAGTCACAGGTATGGAAGAATAAGCATCAGAAGCAATGGTGTTAATATCTTCATGATTTATCCTACTGGTTTAATCTCTCTTAAGTTGGTGGTATTCTCATACTTGTCTCTCCCCAGCACTGCCAGTGGAGTGCTACCCTCTGCACTACAGCAGTTTCCATTTGCTTCTCCTTGGATCTTGGTAAGGTTTTTTAAATACTTCAATGCCAGTGGTATCGTTTATCATTTCCCAAAGATACCTCAGTGAGTAACAGTAAATGAACTTTTGGGTGGTAAATGTAATGGTATCTCCCAGTGGACACAACGGGTTTCGTTTATATGAAAATATTTCCAATGGGATTAACCATCAAGGGTTTTGACACTTTGGAGATGTTGCCTACTCCATAAGCTCTGAGAGAAGATTAGATACAAAAGCATGCAAAAATGCTGATCATGGCACAAATGACATACATGGATGAATGTTTCATTCACTCCTTTTCAGTACAGGATCAACCACTGCAGTGCCTTAGCATTTTCAGCAGGTGTGCTTGTTGATTGATTACTCCCATAAAGACTTTGGAGATTCCTTTCCTCCGTAGTCTAATGAAAATGTAAATGCAAATCATCAGTGATGTAAACTTGCATAGCTGCCCTGCAGGGAGCAGAGACCTGAGTTTTCCATGCGCTGAAGAGCAGCCTTGGAGCATCAGTAAGTTGCAGATCAGTATGCTCTGTTGTTTCACTAGTATATGAAGTGCATCCGTAATGTAATTACTTGCAACCCCAGGTTCCCCAAAAGGCTTCATCTCAGAAAAAGGAGAGAATGCTGATCGCTTTTTTAAGCCTCTGCTGATAAGATTTATTTGTGAAGTCTCACATCTGAACAGAATGCAAATACCTGACTAATTACTGCAGCTTAGTATTCTTAGATCTGCTTGAGAGGGAAATCAGCAGAAGTTTCACCTGTCTCCATGATTTGTCATCCCATCCGGTAGCCTGCTGGGGCAACTTGGGCCCTTCTCCAGCTACTGTCAGATGTCTTTTTTTCTTGCTTTGAGAAAATGGGTGTTGAGACATGAAAGGAAAAATTGTCTTTTAAGCTTTAGTGTGAAATATTACAGAAAGAACAGATGTGCAGTGAGAACTTGACCTAAGAGCTGCCTTTTTGGGCCAAGAGTGGATGTTAATACATTCAGATCACTGCAGGCAGAAACTCCTGCCTCTGTTAGGCCGCACTTGCTGGGGAAGCAGAATCAGCATCCAGCAGATGGTGTGAGCTCCCTGGTAACAGCATTCTATTCATTCAGATACTCACCTGTTGCTTCAGCCTATGTAATTCCTCTCTCTGAGTGTATCTGATTCTTAAGTGCAACCTGATCTGGCAGTCTCTGACACACAGAACTTGCTTTGACTATGGCAGCGGACATTACTAAGGCACACAGCGCTGCCTAGTTTAGCATTAGTGTTGAGCACTTCTTTTTGCAGTACTATTGTGCCTGTACCTTCCATGTTCTGGTAAGGATGGAGGCATGTCTCATACTGAGTAATTTTGAAAAATCATCTAGGTTTGGTTCTTTTCTGGGTACCTCTCCCCATTATTACACCTTGTAAAGGATTATTTTTCTGGCCTTCACACAAACTGGAAAGGGTCTAGGACCGTGTCCTTTTTCTGTGCTCTCAAAATCTCCTCTCTTCCTTAAGACCTTCAGTGATGGAGTCTTCAGAGCTTCACCAGACATCCTGTTCTAGCACTGTTACTCTTTAAGCTCTTTTCATTATACTTTCCATCGCATCTAAAACTTTTTTTGCAGTATCAGCACCTAAATTCTTTGAGCATGAATGGAGTTTTTCTTTTGAAGTCACTGTTTGTAAATTTTTGGCAGACTTTTCAGGACAGCAAGCCAAGGTTTTTTTCACTCTTTCCTCAGAAGTCATGTTTTCTAAACCTATGATCATTCTTCAGTTTTCTGCCTGTGGGCATGTTTCAGGTGGCCATCTCTGTTTTCAAGTGCAGTGACCAAACTGAGCAGGTAAAGCTGAGGGGAGAGATTTATTTTGTGAATCTGACAAGCTGTATCTCTCCTTGTACATTGCTGTAAAATGGTGGTAGTCTTCCCAACAGTGTGATAGAACAATTGTCACTTGTCACTTGATCTACAGATTGCCTTCCCTGTAGCCAGGTTATTCCTTGACTTGCAGTGATATACCTAATTATTCCTGCTGAGGTACAGAACATTATACTGTTCACAAGTAGCACATGTACTATTTTCATCCTATTCTCCAGTTTGCCAAGATAGTTTGAAGTCCTGCTTTCCAATAATCTTCAAGTCCCTCCCAGCTAAGTGCTATTGAACAAGCTTTTTTCCCCATCCATCAATTCATTAAGAAAAATATTCAGTGATGCCACACCTAGGTCACTTCCCTGTGGAATATCACCAAATGCATGCATCTGTCTCTAATTATGATGAGCCATGTACATTTTCTTTCTCAGTAGACTTTTCCAACCATTTCTAGAAGGTTCTAATATGTCCGCCTTGCTTAAGAGAATTTCACATGAAATAAAAGTCAGACTTAAGTAAAGCAATATGACAGCTACTGTTTTTTCTCTATCCCCAAAGGCCATTATCTTGTCATAGAAGGAATTACATTGGTTTGATGGGGCTTCTTGCTGACAAATCCATGCTCTCTGTTATTCATCATCTTGTTTTGTCTAGATATTTACAAGTAGTTTGATTATTTATTCTGTTGCAGTTCTGGGAAATGAAGCTAAGTTGTTTGGTTTATAGATCTGTGGTTCCTCCTTTTTATTGTTTGCCATTTTGCAGTCTTCTGGTAACTCACTGTATTTTGGGGGATCTCCAAGATAAATGCCAACAGCTCATCCAGGAGCCCTTCAAGAACAGCCAGACGAAACGGTCCGTTGTCACTTCTCTCTGTGTACTGGAATTTGCCTTCCTTAGTGCCACTGATTTTTATTTTGCTGTTCCCACTTCCTTAAACCAAAGATTGTGAACTCTGTTATAGTCCCTGTTGGCTTTGATATAGGAAGAAAATGCAAAGGTACAAACATCCATATTTAATCTAGGGTCTTTAGATTTTTTTGAGAAACGTTATTTAGCAGTGGTTTTCCTCAGCCTACATTCATCCTTAGAGAGTTCAAGGGTAAAAATTATCAGTTCAAACATTAAGGTCAGAACCTGAAACCTCGTCTATGTGGCCTGGTCAGTCAGAGCAGTCAGAGAGAACAGTGTGTCTGAAACTGTGAAAACCTCTGAGTTGCTATCCCTAGGAGGGCAGTGCATACCACAGAGCCACTATTGTGAATGTCAGCTGCCTTGCCTCTTATCACAGAATCATTGAATGGTCTGGGTTGAAAGGAAGTTGATTCCCCTCCTGTTTGTATTTCCCCTCCTGTTGGTATGCTCCCTTCAAGTACTGGAAGGCTGCAATGAGGTCCCCCCGCAGCCTTCTCTTCTCTAGGCTGAACAAGCCCAGCTCCCTCAGCCTCTTTGTAGGGGAGGTGCTCCAGCCCTCTAATCATCTTCGTGGCCCTCCTCTGAACCCTCTCACTTCTCTGCTTTCAGACCCCTGACTATCATGGAAGCAGTAATTCTCTGCCATCAAGCCTTTTTTAAAGCAAGAGCAAAAAACATTAGTTGTCTCTTCGATCTTTTACCAATTAGAGAAGCTAACTTAAATTGTCTTTATCCAAATATAGTACAAGGTTGTTTTGAAATTTTGGGAAATGCGTAACTGTAATAATTTAAAAATAGGCTTTGAAATTTCATTTTCTCTTTTGGCAATCTTGGTTGCCATGGAGTTCAAGTAATAGGTTGGGATGTTTAACACTGAATTAATTACTACCATTTCTCACTCACAGAGAACATCTAATTATACATATTCATGAAGAACAGTGTTTAGCATTCCTGAGGGAGAAAATATCTTTCTTAATACTGTATGTACATACCTTTGGAACCAGATGGGGTCTGTTAAAACATAATCTTATAGCACGTTCTCCTGGAGTTTTTACTTGTTTCCTAGTCTAACAAAACCTGTAGTTTTAAATATTGTCTTAAAATAAACTCCATATATTATGGATATTTACATTCAATGAGTATAGGCATTTGCTTTTAAAGTATTAAAAGTTTAAATGGACATATAAACAGATGAATGCATTAGACAGCAGAACAGGACTACCGTGATTACTTAGACAGCTCTTTGGCCCTGATGTTCAGCAGTCCTTGCTCTGTTGTGCCCAGAGCACCTAAATTAATGGATACTGATTATAGATACAGGCCTGGGATGTCTGTAACAAGGGTGTCGTGCACTTACAGCCTTGCAGAGCTCTTGCACTTGGCTCTTTCTACCTTCACGATAGCTTTGCAAACGAGAACAGTCCTCAGCATAAAAGACCCACAAACCTAGATCTTAATTTCAGTGGGACGTTGGCACATAACTGCGTGTCTGGCTTTGGGTCTCTGTTCAGGAAGACATCACTGCTCAAAAAGATCTGTTCCTATTGAGCATACATTTCAGTGCTGTCCTGAGCAATAGATATTCTGCTGATGGGAACCAAAAATAAGTGGCATTGGACCTGGGCTATTCTTTCCTGTTTTTATGATACAGTTAAAATAGTTGGTCCTCGCTACAAGCAGGTTTTATTAAAAAACTCACACCTAAGTAATGTTTGAACTACAATTTCTGGGGATCATTGTGTTGTTTTGCACATAACTGTCTTATGCTTCTAGAAACTGATCTTGTGTGCTTGATGCCAACTCACTATTTCGAAGGCGCCATTCCATGCTGAACCTGTTTTCTCCTTAGCACATATAGCTTTTCGAGGAAAAGTCATGTAAATGAAAAACACAAGTGGAGGGAAGGATGAAAATCCTTGCTGACTTTATTTCAGCTGATTTAGCATTTTCAAGTTCTCCATAGAAAAGAAGATGATACTTAGAGATAGATTTGTTGCTTTTAGATAGTAAATCACTTTTAGATAGTGAATCGTATATCTCTGGCTTTGTGGAGTTAACTGAGGATGAGCTTAAATAAAACAAAAGAAGTGCCTGCTTCTATCTGATAACCGTTTGTAGATAGCTTCTCTGAGAACAGAACTAACAGCAATTAAGTATCACTGCTGGTAACTAGAAAGGGTGAGGTGGTTAAATCACTGGTGTTCTCTCATCCATCTCCAGTATATTCTGATTTCGAAGAGTGATCAGCTGAGCTGTGCTTTCCTTAATGCAAAGTCATAAAGTGACACTTGCATGAGTAACTCTCTTCTTGCACATTCTGTCCATTGCTGTGTATCTCATTGAAATTAAGCAGAACGTGTGTCTTTGCTTACGCAGTGGCAACAGTGTGCTTATTGCAGTGATTTTCTTAAGACTGAGTACCTTTACTTTTTCACTTATGGACAGTGCATCAGATAGCTACATGATCAAATGTTAAGGCAATAGACTATATATGAACTTTATGCAGATAACAAAGTGTTGGAGAGAAAGTTTGCCAGCATGATTTCTAAATTCAGATCTCTTGCTCGTGGGCAATAGGTACAAGGAAGAAGTAATGTAGTATTAGTGGTTTTACTTTCTTTGGACAGTTAAGCTAATTATGAGTTTATTTTGCATTTTAGTATACTAAGATCTGTTTACTCTCACTTATTCTGGCAGGCAAAAATTGTTGACAATAATGTGGGTATAAATGTCATAAATGAAGTAGTGATACATGAAAAAAATATTGAAGGATGCTTGTAAGTTTGAATGAAAATGCCTCTAGGAATCTTTTTCAAGAGGAAAAAAAGTAAATAAATGGGTAACAAATTAGGCAATTAGTACCTTTAAAGTAACTACAATAATTTAGGTGTTTGAACCGGCAATTGTCAGCAGTGGGCAACCAGCTGTTTTGTTTTGGTTTTTTCCTCCCATGACTTCCTATCAAAAGAAGAAAGAAAAAAAAAGAAAAAATGAGATTCAAGAACACACAAATTTTACAAATCATCTTTGGCTGTGCCTAATCCACTCCCTGCTTTTCTAGTGGAATTTCTGATCTTTTGTGTCATCCCTGCATGTGATGGTACTCAGAATTTGAGGTAGCCTAAAGTCTGGATTTGATTACTTTCTTTTTTAAATCTGGTATTTAAAATAATTCCTCTTCAGAACTGTTGCACTGCTAGCAGGTTTCAGTGTCACCGTAGTATAATTTCTGTAGCTTTTTCCACACAGACTTATTTGCTCTCTGTCCTTTGAGTGACAAAATGAGGCAGAATCAGAAGAAGGAATAAAGATGGTTACACCAGAGCACTTTATTATGAAGGTCCTTTTAGGAGTAGGACGTGTAACATGGGAAGCACTCTGGTTTTCCTTTTGTCAGTTAGTTTGGAGTATGCTTCATCACCTTGTGAACTGAGGAGATGCAACATCAGCACTGCTGTATATGATACTGAAATTGTGTGATGAGGGGCACAGTTACACGTTTCTGACAACACATGAGCTTCTGAGAAATACAACATTCTGTTTTGCTCAGGCAAAGAAACTGTATCTAACTTCCAGTAACTGAGGGAAGACCCTACAAGCTCCTACTTCTTTCATTGCCCTGTTCAAATCCCAAATTTTGTACTGCTCTGCAACCACTAAACAACATGGTCATCTCCAAAGATGGTTTGTATGGTTAAAATAATAAATATAGAATTGGGTTCTGACTCTGCTGGTCTCAGGATTTCTTGTCGCTTGCCATTGCCATCCCTCTTGTCTTGCACTGAATGCATTGTGCTGTCTGTTGCTGTTACAGATCAAAGGTCATACACTGTTGGTATCCGTTGTGCTAGAAAGAAAATGTGACTGTTGTGCATTTTGATCTGGTCTTGTTTCTGTGAAAAAAAGGTATGCCAAGTTTGGTTTCATGTGACTCACAGGAATCGTATAATAGCAAATATTTTCCTCCTTTAAAATTCTCAAATACTGCACGCTCTCTACCAGCACTGTAGGATAAAAGCTGTTTTCAGCTCCTCTTCCCTCCTGTGGTCGTGATATCTAAGACCTTCCATGGATGCCACGTCTGTGCCAGGTTTCTGCCCTTTCTGGGTGGTTTCTTTTTTTTTTCCCTGGCATTAAGTGTTCACATACACAGTTCCACCAAAGCACAAGCTGCATTTTGCCTTTTCTTTCAGCCATTCAGAAAAGCTCTACCCACTCTTGCTTGCTGGTTGGCACACAGGCTCTGCTTTTGTGTGGCAGCTCCTATTGTTCAAGCCTGTATAGCTCTAAAAAGGAGCTTAACATCTCCTCAGACTTAACAGCTATTATGCCTCAACTTTAACAGTGTTCTTCTCATGTGTTGGTCCACTACAGTGCAAGCCACTGAAATGGCATTTAATGAAAACAGAATGCCTCAAATAGAAGGCGATTTGGAAATGTCAGCATTTCCCTGGGAAGAGAGTTGCCAACAGTTCAATTGATTACAGATGCATATCTAATGAGGCTAGCACTTTTTGTCCATGAGGGACCTGGTGTTGAAGGTGTGACATGGCAGTAACTGTGTGTGCAGAGCTGCTGCAGGAGTTGGGTGGTAGGACTCGACGTTCCTATGGGAGGACATCACATCTCTCTCAAGGAGAACTCAAGGGAGTTACAAGAACCATCTCCCTTTGGGTGGATTTCAAGGAGTTGCTGGTTTTGATGGTAATTTGCAACAAAATCTGCACTTTAGCTCCTCAATTTGATCTGTGTTTATTCTTGTTTCTCAACTAACAGGGGATTTAGATGCATCTGCATATTGATAGGATTCTCACACATAATTCTGTTACACTTTAAGATACCTAAAGTCTTCACCAACTTTATTGAGCTACTTTCAATCATAGAGATGAATATACACTATAAAACTACACCTATCCTATTAATATTTTAAGGTGATGTCAGATTTCAAATTAAATCTCACTTGGCTGTATTAAAAAGAATGGAATCCAGCCAACCTGAAAATTGTCCTCAGTTTCCAAAATGCTTTTAGGAAGACAAATATATAGTAGAAAATAAAATGCGTAATTAGAAGAGAAGCTCTGAAGAAGAGAGTTGTATTTAATATTTAAACCCATAAGTAGTATAGTAATAGCATTTTCTGCCAAGAACATACTTTTATTGCATCTTAATGCAATTAAAATTACATCACAGTCTGCTAATTTCCTGTACACTTAAAAGAAAGAGTAAATCCTGCTGATTAACATTTGTAAAGGGAAATCTTTGTGAGAAAAGTATTGCAGAATAGCAAAGTTCCGCAGCAACAATGGGTTGTGCTATCCAGGGCAATTTTTCTTTTTCCCCTACTTTTCTTTAGCGTTAGTCAACTGGAAGCCTTACTACTGATTATAAAAGACACTACAGATAATAAACAATCTTGACGTTCTTGATTAAAAAAGACACTGTGGATAATAAACAGCCTCTCTCTTAAGGGGATCGCATTGCTTTGTATGGGGTTTTTTGTGCAGTGCAGTGCTCCAGGCATCATATAAATTGTGGCACAGGAGTGCACTATTTGGAATAATGCAGCCTTTGGAACTGCCTGGAATTAGGCTGGTAGGACTCAGAATGGCAGTCTGGTTTCAGAGAAGCTTTTTCTTCTCAAACTGAATGAGTTATGATGCACATTAACAAGTTATGATTCAGATTGACATTTTCTTCAGATGCAATTTGCCATGAGCATTGGATCCTGGAAATCCCAGGGTCCTTTGGAGCTCTGAACTTGGATGGTAAGTCACCAGTTGGATGCCTTCAGCTCCAAAATACTGTGACTGGCAGTACACCTAGTTTTTAAGGTAATTTCAGGATAGAACTTTTTTTGATTTGTGCTGGTTTGTAATGATGTCCAGATTGAAAAGAATATGGTAGTTTCCAGTGCTGAAACACCATGCTGGACCCTTCCTCACTCTCATTGGATTGCACTGTGAAATTTAGAGGCATCCTCGCGTTATCCGTCCACAGGACCTTCCACCCTTTTCTGGACCACTTTCTTACTATTTTCAGTTTCTAAATATTTCTGTAATCAGATGGGCTTCAAGAGAAACCTTGGTGGTGTTCCTGAACCCTCCGAATGTCTCCTGATGCTCTTAAACTACGCTTATCACAAGTAGAAGAGTTTAACGCTCACATTCTTAGGAGCAGTTTCAGAATAAGAATTTCTTGTGGTAAGAGTTGTGCCATATTGGCTTGAATGGTGCCTTGGAGGAAATACAGTTCAGGAACTGGCCCTCCGGTGGGGTTTGGCTTCTCTGATTTTGCCACTAGCTAACTGTAAGAACTGGGATTATTTGTTTCTGTTCTCTGTCTCGTGGAATGTAGCAGCAGCTGCCAGTTCTGTCCAATTCATCCATAGTGCGGAGACATCTAGGTTTAAGACAGATTGGATCAGAAAGCAATGTAGCCACCTGGGGCAATAAGCCCCACTGCATCAGCATGACAGTCCAGATTTCAGATCTGAACTATTATACCCATACACATCTCAGATTGAGTACCTATGAGACTGGGGGGAGTCTGGTCTCTCTACTGTACTCATTTTCCAGTATAAATGAGACCCATTTTTCAATCCTACTTTCCATGACAGCTCTTCTGGCTCATCAGCAATAGTTTCACTCTGCAAGAGAAGACAGGCACTTCAGCACGCTCTAGCAACTCAGACCCATCCTTGAATCTCTTCTCAGCTCACCCCATTGCAGTCAGATCAGCACTCTCTTTCTCTTGGACAGATAACTAGCCCTCGCCCACCTCTCTGGTCTTCCCAAGCTCTGTGACCTGAAAGGGAGGGGAAGAGCAACTGCTAGGATCCCACACTGTGAAAGTTTGTGGAAATCAGTCCACTGCATAGGCTACTTTTCTCCACAGCTCCTCTGACTGTTTGAGCACTTAGAAACTCTTAGATGATACTGAATCTTATGTGATCATCGCAGGTTTTGTTTGAACACTCAGTGCTGCTGTGAATGGGTTAGAGAAGGTCTCCTGACCAGGGCATGGCAGTGAGTCCTTTAAATCAAAGTAATCTTAGCCTAAGACAAGAGGTTTGTCTCTTAAGCTGTGCTGTATTTGCTTGTGTAATGGCTGTGATTTCTCTCCCCGTCCTCTGGGAATATTGTCTTAAAGTTCCATCGATTTAAGCCTGCCTGTTCTTGAAATCACCAACAATCTACAGCTTGCTGCCAATCAGGGAACATCCACTAAATGTGCTAATACAGTATTTAAATTATTGAGTACTAAAAAGTCCCACCTCTGTGAGAGAGCCTCTGTGACATGAGGCAGAAGCCTCTCTGAACTGGCTTTATTAGACTTTAATGGAACAGCAGGTGCCACACAGAATAATGCATGTGGTCCATTTGCTTGGAAATATCTAGGCTTTTTCTCTAGTTTATTTCTTGGCAAGACTACAATTTCCGCAGCTCCACCTCCCTGCCTTCTTTTCCCTTCAGGTCTGAGAATATGATATCACCATCTCTTTGAGTTTTGGGTCATCCAGCAGGTACTCAGTGCAACTGACAGCTCTAAGAAAAAAATGGAATAAATATTTAATCTTTTGTGTATTAAAAAATCATGTAGTTTGTAACAAGGTCCTGGCAGGTGCTCAGCCATGCCTGAATCAAATCTGTGATTTCAAATAAGACTTTGTTGATGGGTTTGATTGAGCTTTTGAGAGGAGAGGAGCTCAGAGAAAACCAGGAACATCTGTTCTGCACATCTGGCCAAAACTCACACTCTGGAAATATTTCAGAGAGTTTTGTTTGGGATCAGAGATCTCTTTCAGGGTATACATTTTTTTGATACATCCCTGCTCTAACTTTGTGCAATATTTAATTTATGGCATCTCTGCAAGGACAGTTTTGTCAGATTCCTAAGGTGGAGGTTATTTGAAGGAAAAAAAGCTTGCAAAGGACTAGAAAATTATGAGGCTGATTTCATTTAAATCTGACTGGTAATACCTCATGTTTTACAATGCAGGTTTTTAACTATTTAACTCATTGCTAGTGATATTAATAAAACTAGGGAGTTTTGTAGCTACTGCTTATGTAAGCTGCCAGTAAATAACATACAAGCCAACTTTTATTTATTTAGAAGAGAAATATGTTTCAGCTAATCATCTATATTTAGTAAAAGTCTGTAACATGCACTGTTTTAAAGGCTGTTTTTTTAAACCCTGCTGATTTTATTTGGACCTAACTCTTACTTCATTTGGACTTAAGTATGTTATTACTATTATTTACGTGTATTGTTGAGCATGTGACTGACTGCTTTGCTGAGGAGAGAGTTACTAAAATGCAACTTAGAAGCCTGGTTTAACTGGGGCTGAAGCAGAGGCTGATTTATATTTATATGGGGGTTTGGAGTGGTTTCTTGATTTCAGGCTACAGTCTTAACAAAATCTAAGGAACTGAAAACTACAGTTATTTGCTCATTTTTTGCATAATCTTTGATTCAAGTGCTTGAAGGCTGTGGGAAGCACATGCTGTGAAAGCCTAGCAGATAGGTTACACAGCATAAATTTTGCAAGTGAGTTTCCTTTAAGAAAACTACAAAAGTAAAATGATAAGGGAATGAATGTGCACGAAATCTTTGAGGTAATATCTTCCCAGGATACCTCAGAGACAATTATTATTAAAGCCAACCAAACAAGATCAATTTAAATTCAGAATGTGACCTGGCTGAACCTTTTATAGTTTGATCTCATTTGCACTCAGCGCCTTGAGAGGAAAGATGCTAAATTCTGCCATTCTGTATAAAGCACTAATCCAGATTTTCATTATGCAGTTTGAATGGGCCTGATTTTATCTCTTTATCCTTGTGGATTTCTCTTTTCCAGCACTGACCATAATTTCTTCAGGATTTAGCAGATGCATCTGTCTCAGCCCTTTTGCTAAACTGAAGTGAGATGATGTGTTTTGTCTACTCCTATGGAGCCCATGCTCTACAACTAGGGCAGCAGGGTTCTGACAGCACAGCTCCTTAAGCAGAGATGGAAAGCAGACCTACCAAAGGTGTTTCTCTGCTGGTGCATGTACATTTCCCCATCCTAAGATGTAAACTAAGACAACAACAGCTCTTTCTTGAATATACCTAGAAGGGGGTTTTATGGTTTTAAAAGTAGTGTGATTATTATTTTTTTTTTTCAACATGAAGCTGGGAACTATCCCAACCAAACTGGAAATACAAGCTGAACTGAAGAATAAATCATCTTAGATTTAAATAATGCTTTTCCCCCCTTACCTTCTTTTCATAAAGAATTTAAGGGGGTATTTAAACTACGTGGGTATCATTTGGGCCTGTGCATGAGCTGTGCAGAACCAGGGCAGAGGTAAGGGTGTGCCGGAGACTGAATTTGCTTGAGTAAAGTCCTCGCATGCTGCAGTCCTGTACCATTTTATTAATCAGATTATATGCTGTGGTATGGGTGCTAATTTTCTAGTGCATTTGGGGTCTATTGTAGTAAATTAAACTGTAGTTTAATTTTTGTTGAAAGAACATGAAACACATGTGTGTTTCATGCAGAAACCCTGAGGACTGTCTCAGAGAAATTGAAAAATTCAAACATCAGATCAGCTAATTTAGCTGTCCTCAGTATCCTGTCATTACATTAAAGTATGAATAGGGCATGTATTCATCTGAATTACACCTGCAGTGCTTAACATACGTGCAGCAAATACTCCACTGAGTGTAAATAATGGAAGGAATGATCCTTATGGAGCTGGGTGATGTTTTGTTCTTTTTTTTCCAATTGGGAGAGAGATAAGGAGAAAAATGGTTCTTACATTTTAAACAGACGACATAGAAGTAGATTAGAACAAATACAGTTTTGATGATTTTTTTGTTGTATTACTTGTTGAGGACTTGGCTCAGAAGATCGGTGAGAAGGAGTTTCTTCTACTTCTCTGACAATCTTCCTGTTAGTCAAGAACGTAGTCAGGAGTTACTTTTTTGCTTGGAAACACAAATGCTCTTTGCAAATACCAGTGGTACAGTATCCTCTTCTTGCCAGTTGAAAAAAAAATCAGTGAGTGTGCTTAAAATTTACACAGAATTTTGCCCATCTTAAAAGCAAAAAAGCAGCAATGCTCCCTTGTTGCTAAACTAGGTTGTATACAAAAGAAAGTGTAACCGTTTTGCATTTCTCTTCATGACTGACACTGTTCTGTAGCTTTTCAGCAAGTCTCTCAGCTCAGTGCAAACTCTCTTAGGTGTTCGCTTCTGCTGTAGTGATCTTTTTTGGTAAGAAGCAGGACTCCTTTTAAAATTGGCATTCTGCAGGTATGGAGCAGCTTCATGGAGAAGGATGTGTTAAGAGAGGTGTCTGTTTATGTAGGTTTCGGCCAACTGAGAAATCACTTGAATAGAAGAGGTTACAAACCCTCATTTTGTTTTCTATTATGCTCCTACGGAATGTTTACTCTAAAGATTATTCTCCTGAAAGAGCTAAGAAGCATTGTCACCTGAGACTTTGTTAGATGGTGGCAAGCATTTTTTCTTACCTTTTGTGTTCTCTTCTGCGTGGACCACTGAAGTCGCCGTAAGCGTGCACACACCGTTAACGTGTGTACATACACACGTACGTCTGGGGAGAAGTCACAGTTAGATTGCCAAGTGTTTCAATGCTAAATGGCCACCCACATGTGCACACAGATGATGCATATATACACACAGTAAAAAACCAAACCAAACCAAAACCAACCCCAAAGTAACAACAAAACAAACCTCGGTACTAAGGCAGGTCATTTATTTTTGTGTGCTGCGAATTTGCAACAGGGAGTGGTGAAAAACACCTTAAACACCTTCTGAATTTTTATATCCTCATCTTACTGCCCCTCCTACTTCAAGCCCTTCCTTGAATTCACATATTATAAATATACTGTTCATGAATTGCATAGTTCCTTTCCTTGGATTACAGAGAGGGTTGTTGTGTGGGGTTTTGTTGCTTTTTTTTTTTCTTCATTCTGTCTATTCATGTCTGTATTTGGCTGGCATTGTGCCTTTTCACAGCTAGTTTGCCTGCAGTGGATGGCATATGATGATGGATTTAGCCACCTGTGTAGCACTGCAAGTGATATTGCTATAACATATGTTTGCTCTTCACCCCCAGTGAAACCATTTCAAGGCAAAGTGATGTCAGTAGGGAAAAAACATAAGCCAGATTCACGTGATCAGTGTTTTACCTGAGCAGCTTTACCACCAAACAGCTTCTAGGGGATACAGCTAACATCACCCTTGGCTGGCGAAGCCTGTCAAACCTAGACAACATCTGAAGTGAAATAACTTACTGACAAAGAACAGTTTTATTGATAGGGCTTTATTTGGTGGGATTGTGTGATTGATCTGAGTTACTTGGGAGTGACACTAGATAGGGCTAAATTGGCACAAGCTTAGGGCAGTGTCCTGGTTTGGGCTAGGATAGAGTTAATTTCTTTCTAGCAGGGGATGGAATGCTGTGTTTGGGAGTTAGGATGGGAGCAGCACTGACAACACACTGATGTTTCTAGTTGTTGCCAAGCAATCAAGGACTTCTCAGTTGTTCATATTTCCCTGCTAATGAGAAGAGAGGGGACACAGCCAGGACAGGTGACCCGTATTTGCCAAAGGGGGTATTCCATGCCAATTAAGTCATGCTCAGCATAAAGGGGGGGCTGGTGTGGGGGAAGCAGCCAGCTTCAGGACACCCTTTTAAAGAACAAGCATCTGCGTGGTGCTCAGCTTTCACCTGGGGCAAAACCACAACAGGCAGAAAGCTGCCACCAAAGGAGTCAAGGGAGGAAAGTCTGAGTTGAGAACCAAAATTTCAAGAATGGTAGACTTTTATTTCCTCAGAAAGGTTTGAGTAGCTCTAAGTATGTCTCTCAAGCTAGGCACACCAACATTGTTGCGCCCCTAACAAAATAAAACTGCCAGACAGGAATCTAGACCAAGCTGGAAAGAGCCACCAGCAGCATCCAGTGGCTGTGCTCTGTGACACCATTATATGTGCTCCTCCAGTGGCAAGAAAAATCTGTGTGCAGATTTGAAGGCAGTAATAACAAGGGCAGTACTGCTGTGTGGCGGGAAGGATGGCTAATAGTAGCTGAGCTTGACCATTGTTTGCAATCATACATTCATCACAGAATCACAGAATTGTAGGGGTTGGAAGGGACCTCCAGAGATCGAGTCCAATCCCCCTGCCAAAGCAGGTTACTTAGGACAGATTGCACAGGTCTTCAATAAAACAGTCCAGATGGGTCTTCAATATCTCCAGAGAAGGAGACTCCATAACCCCCCTGGGCAGCCTTTCCCAGGGCTCTGTCACCCTCACTATGAAGAAGTCTTTTCACATATTGGTGCAGAACTTCCTGTGCTCCAACTTGTGACCATCACCCCTTGTCCTGTCCCCACAGACCATAGAAAAGAGGCTGGCCATTTGCCCCTGTGTCCCACACTTCAGATATTTATAAACATTAATAAGATCCTCTCTTAGCCTTTTTTTCTCAAGGCTGAACAGTCCCAGTTCATTCAGCCTTTCCTCATAGGGGAGATGCTCCAGTCCTTTAATCACCTTCATAGCCCTCCACTGGACTCTCTCCAGGAGATCCCTGTCCTTTTTATACCAGGGAGCCCAGAACTGGACACAATACTCCAGGTGAGGCCTGACCAGAGCAGAGTAGAGGGGGAGGATCACCTCCTTTGACCTGCTGGCCACACCCCTCCTGATGCACCCCAGGATTCCATTGGCTCTCTTAGCCACCAGGGCACACTGCTGGCTCATGGCCAACCTGTCATCCACCAGGACCCCCAGGTCCTTCTCCACAGAGCTCCTTTCCAACAAGTCATCCCCCAGCCTGCACTGATACGAATGATTGTTCCTTCTCAGGTGCAAGACTCTACACTTGCTTTTATCAAACCTTACCTGGTTTCTTACTGTCCAGCTCTCCAGCCTGTCCAGGTCTTGTTGGATGGCAGCGCAGTGTTCCTGTGTGTCAGACACTCTTCTCAGTATCCTCAACGTCCTTGCTGAGGGTGGACACTATTCCCTCATCAAGGTTGTCGATGAAGATGTTAAGACCAGACCTAACACCGAGCCCTAGGGAACACCGCTAGTCACAGGTCTCCAGCCAGACTCTGTTCCACTGATCACGGCCCTCTGAGCTTGCCTGTCAGTCAGTTCTCAACCCACCTCACTGTCCACTCATCTATCTCATGCTCTCTCAGCTTTGTTATCAGGATGTCATGGGAGACAGTATCAAAAGCCTTGCTGAAGTCAAGGTAGATGACATCCACTGCTCTCTCTCCATCTTATATGGGACTAGAGGTAATAAGCTCCAAATGCATTTGGAAGTAGTACAGGTGCAAGAGTCAGGACATGTGCACAGTGGGGGGAGATCTGTGACACTGCCATAGCTCTCCCATGCTTGTCAGCTCTGTAGGTGGATGACACTACAGCATACATACTGGAACAAGTTTTCAAAGCTGGGAGAAGATTTGGAC
Source organism: Hypotaenidia okinawae (assembly GCA_027925045.1). Taxonomy (NCBI): domain Eukaryota; kingdom Metazoa; phylum Chordata; class Aves; order Gruiformes; family Rallidae; genus Hypotaenidia; species Hypotaenidia okinawae. The sequence continues at coordinate 47,120,762 of BSDF01000002.1, read as the reverse complement.
ATTCAGCAGCACTTGGTGTCCTGATTTCTTGAGTGGCCTGGTCCTGCCACATCATTACTCCTGGTGACTGAGAATAAACTGTGTGCAGCTTTAGGAAAAGACTCAGACTGTTGAAAATACCTCCAGCAAAACTGAGACCAAGTACATTTGATCTTGTATAAGGTTAAGAGTGTTCCTTGCACAGGTAAAAATGAGAGGCCACACCTGTCTATGAATGTATTTGTACTGCTTTATCTGCCGAGTCCCTGGCACCTCTTTGTGCTGACGGAAACATGCATATTATCCTGCCAATAAAGTATTCACCCTGAGAGGAAGAAACCTGCGGGCCACTGCTCTTCCTGGTGGCTCCACTGAAGCCTTTTGAGTAAGAGGCTCTGTTCATTTGTAAATGCAGTGACATTTTGAGCTTTTGTACAGCAAACGGAAGCTCCCTGGGAGGCTCATGGCTGAATGATTTTTTCCTAGAGAGCAGCAAATGAGGTTAAATCCATTTCCTTCAACAAGGGAGGGGGGACGGAAGGAGGAATAATGCCATTTCTCCCTTTAGCTCTCAGAGAAAAGTAGTTTTATTTACAAAACTTTGAATTATATTTCCCATTTTCATTTCTCTCAGTCATTCACATTTCTGAAACTGGGAAATCTTCTCAGCACAAAATCCTCTTATCTGTAGTAACAAATATAACACTGGCTTATCAAGAACCAAAATAGCAAGTATATTTCTTTTGCATTAAACCCCTGTGACTGTTACGGAAAAATCAGTAATCAGTATGTGAAAGTTTGGTAACACACTGATATTTAATATCTCTTCTAACTGTCAGATATGCAAGATATTTCTGACAGCTGATAGAAACACTGTGGGTGTCAGGTAGTACCTTTGCTAGATTGAAAGAGTGAGGAAAGAAATGCCTCTCTCCTCGTCTCCCTGTCACCCTGTGTTTGATTCCTTTAAGCTTAAGAGGTTTATATGTGTTTTGTTACCTTGCTGTCCTTTGCATTCTCATGTGGCGGGGTGGGAGGAGAGGAGAATCCTGTGGAGCCATAATCCCACTTCAGACCTGGGGGTGCGCACATGGGTGGTGATGGCAATTGCTATTTCTGTGTATTTCTCCTCCCTCGGCGTGGGATAGGGAAAATGTGAACAGCGTTGAGAGATGAATAATGACATGGAAAACAATAGGGGAAAGATTTTGAGCCCCATGAGAAAGCTGGGCTTTGCCCCCTCTGTGTTTTGCTTACTACTTAATTATTATCTAAGCTGGTGCATGTTTCTCTGAACAATTTTGAACATCTCTGGAAATCTTTCAAGGTGGGATGGTGTCCCACTCAAACAATAAAGACCATTATCTGGAGCTCTGTTGACATCTCAAATACATTTCTGGCTAAAATGTAAATGTGTCAGGTGAATTGAGCTTGGGAAGGGCTGATACCCTGCACTGTGTAAGGGGACTACAGTGAGGCTTATCCCTGTGAAGAAGAATGTGGATTTGGAGACAAAATATTAGAGGAAAACCAAAAAACCTCTTTGAGCATGGTTTGGTTTAGAAGTACTGAAAACTTCCTCCTCTGATTGCTCAAGTCCTTTTCAAATATGACTAAAGTGCATATTTCTGAAAGCCATGTTGTGTGTACATAAAAAAATAAAGTACATATATTTTTATAGAAATAATATAGAAAAATCTTTCAATTGTCAGGTGATAAGAGACCAGAAAATATCAATCATTTCCAGTACATCTGTAGCCCAATAACTATGTCTACCTGAATTACACTGAGGCTGCCCTAATTTTTCTTAAAACAGCCTTGTATTCCACATTTCATTTTCCTAAAGTTTCTGGAGAGATTGTTGTTTTATTTCTATCAGGTGAAGTGGGGCAGTACTTTTCCCCTTAAAATCATGAGCATTTTTTTGCCTATGTAGCATTGCATTACACAGGATTTCCCCCTCATTTACCAGGAATAGTTCAGTGGAAGAAATTCTTATGGGAATAGTATTTGGAGTTGAGAGGAAGGTAAAGTAAGGACAGCATTGCTCTTTAGTTCTAGTGACTCCTGCTTATTATTTCACAATGTACTGACGTATGTCTTAGGTTACTGGAGGCAAAATTCTCCAGCTGAATGGGATGGCTCTGGAGCAAAGGAATCAGAAGTTCATAGTAGCTACACTACACATTTCCTGAGGTGTAGTTTGGCAGGAGTGTTTTATAGCCCTAAAGCAATTCTAGCTTTTATTTCAATTACTTCACCTAAAGCTAAACACCCCACTTAAATCTAGCACTGTTTCTTGATGCCTGTGATACTCGTGATGTTTACATTTAGCTTTAGGTTTATTTCATTCCCTGATGAATGCATCAGAGTAAATCATTGTGGTTAAATGACTTCCACAGATAATTTTTTTATCATTGTCCTTGAAGATTAATTGAAGGCAAGAAGCAATATTTAATACTTGTTGACATAAACTGTATGATTGTATGCTTAGTATGTGCACAATGGACTTATTTTCCCCTTACCGCTGTGAGACAAGACATTACTCTTAAAGCAGAATAGAGAATCTTAGCACAGGATTGAATTGATTGTAAAGTCCAAGGCAGGAGGACGGAGCCAGGCTCTTCTCAGTGATGGCCAGTGATAGGACAAGGAGCAACGGGTGGAAGCTGGAGCAGAGGAAGTTCCATGCCACTGTGAGAGTGTGACAGAGCACTAGAACAGACTGCCCAGAGAGGTTGTGGAGTCTCGTTCTCTGGAGACATACAAAACCCACCTGGATGCACTCCTGTGTGATTTAGTCTAGGTGATCCTGCTCTGGCAGGGGGTTGGACAAGATGATCTCTTGATGTCCCTTCCAACCCCTACAATTCTGTGATTCGGTGAACAGAAAGGTCTCTGTGTTTGCAACGTCAACACAGGAGGCAGACATTTAAAACAGAAACCAAACCAATTGGTCTTGTTTATAGTGCAAGTGCATTACGCATCCACTGAACACTAAAGATGTTTACAGCTTACTACCACTTCTTTAGGATAATCATCATCTGTCTTGTGCATGTTACTGGCTTTGTTTTGATATTGTAAAATTCCACCATTCCCCTCGTGTAATTCCTTCATGTTATGTGGACACTGCTGAAGTACATGTGTATCCAGGCAATAGGATGCTCCAAAAAGAAAGTTTCAGTGTTTAGATGCAATGTTTGTAAACAGTGTATATAATTAACAAGTGTTTTATTGGGTGGCTAATATCACTTCTGTTAGCAGTTGTTCAGGAAAACAGATTTCAGAGCAGATTCTACATATGTGAAAATTTAGAGACACATCTAAATATGCTTCCATGTGCATATGGATTTATGGTAGCTCTTCTGCTTCCCCTGACTTTTCTCTCCTGTTAGTTCTTTGTGAGAAGTAAAGCCTGTGATAGAAGTGTGTTCAGTGTAGGTCTGCAGCTTAGAAGGATGTCCTGGTTCTGGCCAGGCCAGATTTGATGTCCCTAAGCAGCCACCACAGGTGAGCTAAGTTAGCCCAGGCTGTTTTCCACACCACCTGACATCACTCCCCCATAAGAGGTGCTGGTCAGGGAAGGGTGCTCCTGGTTGCCTCCAGGGCAGCCTCAGTGGCAGCCCCAGTATGGCTGCGGTGTCAGGTTGGTCCTCCTATGCAGTACTCTGTGTTATCACTGGGTGTGAGTGAAATTTGCTGTGGGCTGTTATTTTTCCCATTTCATCATGATTTTGTCAGTAAGCTGTCCTTATCCCAACCCATGGAGGCTCTGTCTGTTTCTCCTCTGGGAGTGAGCGAGCGGGGAGAGAGGCGATTCTGGTGCAGCTCCAGACTGAGCCCAGCTAGCTCAGTCAGTAGAGCATGAGACTCTTAATCTCAGGGCCGTGAGTTTGGGTTTGGGGTTTGGGTTTGAGCCCCACATTGGGCAGGCCACACTCAGACTGCCCTGGAGGCACACAGAACCAGATGGAAGGATGGAGTAGACAGTCCCTAATGTCTGTGCGAGTCCTTCTGTCTCTGGAATACCTGGATTCCTATTGAGCAGTCAAGATTTGATAAGACGTGCACAGATTCAGCCTTCCTTTTTCCAAAGAGAGTTAGCTATGGTTGGCTATTACAGCCTTATGCCACTGAGACATCCTACAAGAAATGACCAGCATCTGACCAAAGGTGTACCTAGTTCATCTACTTGCCTCCTACCATTGCCATTGATGGATTGCATGGAGAAAGGTACTAGAAACAAAGCAAATATTGGCTAATGATTTATTTTCTGTAGCTTCTCAGCAATTGTCAGTCAGAGATCTAAGACCCCTTAAGGTAGAGGCTAGATTTCTTGATAAAAACTGGTTTACAGCTACCCAGCTTGGAGCACAGGAGCCCTTTGTGGCCTCCGATGGGCTGCCCAAGAAACTGGTTTTCTGTTTCACATGAAACTCTTCCATGAGTTGCGTGTGGTTGAGTTTTGGGAAAGCAGGTGGGGATAGTAGTGTGTGCACACAGTTTGGAAGTGATATGAATTAAAAATGTGTTAAGTTGTAAATAGAGGTGTTGACGGTATGGTTGGCAATAACAGATGTACTTGACAGAAGGTGTGGGTAGCTGTTTAGTGCTCAGGAGGAGAGCTTTCAGCCCCCCTGCTCTTCAGGAGTTTTATGAAATGCTGTCAAACCCAGTGTGTGTTTGATAAGCACCTTCATCCTTTCTGCCAACAGGACGGTATGTGCGGGAGAGCGTATGCGTCCTCTGAGCTACCTCTGTCATAATGTACATCTGCCGTGAACAAGAGAACGCTGTACAGTCCTGATGGTCTGCTGTTTGTCACAGGACACACCTAAGGCAATTCAACAAGCCTTTACTTGTAAGTGATCGGTGCAGTGTCAGAGATAGCATCTTGCTGCTTGTTGGCCACTTCTCCTAGTGCTGCTGAGAGCCTCCCAACCATATGTGCGCTCCTGCACGCGCTGCTTAAATTTTCCATATGCCACCTGACAAGCTTCCATGGCACTTCATACCACCTTGAAATAACTCCCACTTCTTGTAATGATATGTGTCATGTGGGAATATTTTGCCCTTCAGAATACCTCACAAAGACTTCAGAGCTTCTCATGAGTTGAGCAGTGCCTTTCCAGAAAGATTTTGATTTTCAGATTACTACAGTAGACAGTAAATAGTCTGCCACCAACACAAGCCAGCAATACTTTTTGCCACCTAAGATCTTCTGGCAGCTCTTTTCCATGCTTTATTTTGGTATTACTGTCTCCATAGGTAACTACAGAAGCAAAAAACTTCTCTCAGAAGGGACTGCGTGGTATCTGAGAACTATATTAGTTTCTCATTTTTGTTGTACCTCTAGGGAGAACTTCACTGCAGGTAACATCGAAGCAGTCCCTTCTTTCTGAATGTCAAGCCTCTGGATGATACCCTATAACAATCACCTATGTAATATTTTATCCATAGAAAGTGGAATTTAAGCACAGTTTCAACTTACATTTTGAGACCTGGAGTGGACAGACCCTTTGCAATTTTCCCTAATGTGTCCAGGGCTTGGTTCAAGCATCACCAGCACAAGTTTAGATTTCAGTTTTTAACCCAGGAACAAGAAAAACACCCACTCTGAAAAACTGATAATTATTTCTAGAGACATTGGCTTTTTTTCCTTTCTTTTTTATTCTGTGATCGTTTTAATAGCTGAGGAAAACTGTGCAAAGTATACTTTTGTTTGGAGCTTTTTACATAAGTTACCTTCTAAAAAAATAACTTGACCCTGGCCTTGCACATTCTTTTTCTGAGACTAGCTGTTTACATAGCTATGTCACGTTGTGAAAAGATCAGTGTTTTAAAAGTTTTGCTGTACAGTGCGGGGGGTTTATATTGGGGGGGCAGGGAATCCAAGAGGAATTTGCAATTAGGTGAGGTTTTCTTCCTTTGCCTTACAGTAATTCCATACCACATTGCGATTAAGAAATTGCATTTAAAAGTACAAGTGTTCCCTGCAGAAGATAAAGTAATGAAGTCACTGCTATTTTTCATTAAGGTGGCTGTCACGATTAAGACAGATGCTGAAATATTTTCTGCTCGATGCCAATTCCATGTAGGGTGTTACAGTATTTCTAGAATACAGGTGAGAGATGTTTTTTTAAAGGTTTGTTTTAAAGACTTGGATCAAAAATCCTGTTGCCTCTGTATGGAGCAGGAACAGATGTCGAGCACCACAACTTTCTGTTGCTGAGGGAATCTGTGGTAGTTGATCTGTGGGGTATTTCACTGAGATCCACAGAAATCAGACCCAACAGCATCTGGCTTTTTCTTTGAAGGACATAAACACACTCAGTTATACAAGGGAAAAAAAATAAAGCCAGAAAAAGGAGGCTCGTTACCTCTCAGGGATGCCCAGGTCTTTTTGAGTTTCCCTGTCTCATAGACCATACCGGTCAGAATGCTGAAGCCAGGGTTCAAGCATCCTTGCCTCTCTCTGCAGTGGTTTTCACCCCAGATGATGTGTGCCTGGAAAGAAGTGATAGCAAAGCTTCCCTGTTACACTGAATCATGCCTGAATGTTTAGGAAAATATTTGTGCCATTGTGTGTGGCATTAATAACTGAAGGCCCAATTATAACTGTAGAAAGAAAAATAAGCTTGATTTGAACTACTGAGATAATTGTTAGGTCTTTGTTATTTCAGAGAGGTTTTTAAAATTCCACCTAGCAATGACTAATTAAAACAGGACCCACATGCAATTTAAACAGCAATATTCTAACTGTTAGCAGAGATGACTTTTAGGACTTACACTGCTACATAATTAAAGTATTACAAAGTGCTCCAATTCACAAAACACTTAGGGGCTTCGTTGCCTTTTTGCAGTCTGGTCAGCCATTAAAACTGGGGAGACTCGTGCCCCTACATAAAAGGAGATCTGAATCACAGTTAAACTAGCAGCATTACCTACTATTCCAGGAAAACTTAATTTCTGATTGGCTTGCAAAGTCTGGAAGATTTCATATGTGCACAGGTAAACAATTTTCCTACAATAAATAGAGCAGCACATGAATAAAAAAGGACATTTTTTGAAAAAAAAAAACCCAACTAACAAACCAACAGCAAATCTGTTCTTGTAATATTTGTAGAAACACTGAAAAGTTTTGCAATGTTTGAAAAACATCGTTCTGCATTGTGGATTTACATGGGTTCTGAATATTGATATATCAAGCATGGATTTTCTGGCAGAGAAGCGGTATTAAACAGCTTTAGGCCACATCATCACTGGTGTGTGATCTGCACTCCAACATTAGCTGACCTGGGTGCAGTTGCACAGATGTGCTGCTTAAATCTTCCCATTCTGGTTATATCAGTGCCTGTGGTGAAACAGTCTGCTGCTAAATTAGATTATAGGAACTTCCCCAACATATCTCAGAAGAGGTAATTCTTGTCTTGAAGAGTCTTAGATTAGGAAGACAAAATACAGGCTGAATTGAAATGATGGGGAGCAAAGTAGTACATTGTTTGGATTTATCAGTGAAGTGTCTTTTTTTTCTGGTCTTTGTTTCAAAGTGGGTTGGTTTCAGTGTTTGGTTTCTTCCTTTTTTTTTTTTTTTTGTTTTTTTTTGTTTTGTTTTGGTTTTTTTCCATAAACATTACATATACCAATATTCATTCTGCAAAGTTGTGGGAGTCCTGTGTCTGATTCATCAAACCAATTTGCTTCCTGAGGATCACAACACTGTACCTAATGGGATTGTGCCTGAGATATTCTCTTCTGAGCTATCCACTGTGTTTTGGTACACCTGATCCTTAAAAATTTTGCAGCAGCAGCCCGTACAGCCCTATTTTCTCTTACTAGATTAACACTTGAGTTTCTTTGCAATATCTTTATATAGTTAATGGAGAAAACCCAACTTTTTCTAATGCTGAGGTAGATTAGCAGAAGATTGACCCTCTCTGCACCAAAACTGATTTTGAAATTGAGATAAGAGTTTTAAATTCCAAAAGGCTTATTAACTGTCAAACTGCTGCGGTTTAGATCCCTAATGGCATCCTGATGGTCACATGCAACTTCCAGCAGATTTTTTGGTACTTAGCATTAAATCCATTTGAATTATCACGAGGAGGCCCTAATACATAAACATTTATTAGCAGGACTGTGCATCTGTAATGCCTGCCAACTCCGTGTTTTAATTTTCACTACTGGCTTCATGCTCATCCTAACTATTGCTGCTCGCAGGACCAAGTGAGATGCTATGCTTTGGCAGTTTATGCCAGAGCATCAAACCCAGCATAACAAAATCTTAAAAGCATGAAATCCTAGACTCATTGCTTACATTTGACCCAACGAATCATGTCATTATAGCAGGAATTACAAAGGTTGACAAGGCCAGCTTCACACATTTCAGGGCATTGCATCAACTCTCCCAGTTTGTGAGATCATTAAAGGATACAAGATTAGGAAATACGAATCTTACCTACATTTTAGTTGTTTTCTGTCATCTAGTTTTCAAATGACTAGGTAATTCTCCATATATATCAGAAATTTTCCCCAAAACATAAAGAAAATAACTTAAGAAAACTGCTATTTAGTCATTTGGATTCAAAACTCATGATGCTTCCAGCCAAATCAAGACATTTGGCAACACTGGAAATGATGGAAAAGGTTATTGCAGCTAAGTTTGCAATGCATTTACCCATTCCCTATCCTAACTTCTCATCACTCTCAGCAGCATGCCAGCACAACTTTGCATAACTCCCAGAATAAAATCCATAGAATCCTCTTTGCTTTTCTTTGTTTTTTCCTCTGTGCTCCCCAACACCTCAGAGGAGCTGAATTCTCTTGTGTGAAACCACCAATCCTGGCTGTGGCTGTTTCTGCTACTCACAAGCTTAGATGTCACCTTCAAATGTGCGTAGCACTCGCAGTCCTTGCTGGAATTGGAGCACGGGGAGCACAGCAACCTTAAAAATCAGACTGCACATATCTCAGTGGACAGACCCTGAAAGAAAGATGCCTGAAATGAAAGGCCACTGTTGAATACATTTAGTCCTAAGAGATTTGCTTTGTTCAAATGTAGCAAGTGATGTTGGAAACAAAATCAAATCTTACTCATAGAAATATAAAGCCATCCTTTACTATCAATAAAATAAAAGCAAAGGTAGAAAATTGAAATAGACAAAGAAAAGACTGTGGGACTCAATGAATAATTAATTCATATTACGATTTTCTTCCTGTTTTTCAATATATCTAGATAAAGAAAGGTATAAAGAAAGAGCTCCTTTCTTCTGATTAAATAGCAGGGTTGTTCGATCAAAAAGGAACAGCAGGAATTTATTAGAAGAGGTAGCTCTTAATTTAAAACAAGTTGGCCTTTGAGTTCGCAGACTGTTTGAAGACTAGTTATGTCTCTATTGTATGGCAGTTTTGAGATGCTTGTCACACTTGGTATCTACTTCACCTGGTTCTGTCCATTTGAAACTGAAGAGAGCAATGTGTCTGTGATAATGATTCTTTTATACTACTTTTATTCTGCAGGAATGGCAATAAGATAGCAGGATGAACAATGTACAATGTTCCACTCCGGATAATATCATCAGAGCTTCATCCTACTGCTGTTGCTTTTCCCTAGACTTTCCCTCTAGCCATGCTAGCAATTCTTCTTCATACTTCATGGCACATCACTCTGCTAGGCCACTAATGGCACTGCTTTTACCAGGCAGGAAGCAGGTCCTGGTTTTGTGTCTCATGCAAGGAGTCAGTCAGCTCAATATCCTGGTCTGAAGTCACACACACAGTATGATGACTCATTTAGTGCAGTATGTTTAAGTGTGCTTCAGGGCTGGCAACTGGAGTTCCAAGCACGCAATAGACTGATAGGGAATGGATTACAGGAGTTCTTACACAAATAGAGAAATCTGCCGGTGCCCCTTTAGTGACAGGATCAGCAATCAAATGGCCAAAGGGATCTGTCAGTGATAACTCAGCACAAGCAATCTCTTAACAGTAATTGGATCCATGCAAGTCTCTGGTTTCTGCTGTGTGGTTCAGCCAAGATCCCTCTTGTACTCAGTCACTACAGGGAGAGTTTTCTTTTGACTTTGTCAGTTGTTGGAAGGTGCCGCCAGTCCTGAGAGTACCTAACACCAGGGTTGGATGGGCAGGTGGCAGCCTGATGGAGGCTTTCACTAAAACACATCTCAGTGACAATGTGTGCAGTGTGTCTGGACCCATCTCCTCCTTGTTGAAATTCAGCTCTAATGACCCCAGCATGTGGTCAGTACAGAGCTCTGAGCAGAACCTACTGCTGAAGATGTCATCTCTCAGCCTTCACATGTTTTGAGGTTGGACTGTTGGTAGGAGAAAAGAATAAGTGCATTTCTCTAATTCTCTTAAATTAGAACAAAATGCAGGAAAGTGTTGTCTCTTCTGCCCAATCCTGCACAACATTAACAATTTTCTAGAGTATTCCAGGTGTAAAGATAAACTTCCATCACACATTATTTACATTTCTCATTTTTGCATCAGTTAATGCAAAATGCACAGAGAAGATATTGAAAAGAAGTCTTGTCAAAGGAGGTTTTGGAAGAGATATATGCAAAGAAGGTATTTATTTTTTATGTGGAAGCACTGTATAAACTTTCTGAATATATCAGTTGAAAACAGCATGTCTGAAATCTATTAGCACATTAATATGCTGAAAAGCCAGTTTAGAAATATGTCTTCTCTTTTATGCAAAAAATCTTGAACACATTTCCCATTGCAGATACATTAGAGCTGTGGTACCAGTTTCCATTGTTTTCCATTTCCAAGACATGAAAAATGTCTATTTCAGTTTTGTTGACTTCAAAATAACTGGTATCAGGCAAAGACCTGATATATACAGATAGAACTGGAATCCACTCAAAGCTTTCTTTGGTTTGTAAGAGGTTTATTGTCACTGGAAGGTGAAGGTAGGAGAGCCTTGCTGCCAAATGTAGTACTTCTGTGTGAGTCCATCATGGCAGCTTCATGGACAAAGAAAATATTTGACTGTATTTAGTTGCATTCATAAAGGGATGCAGGATATTTTAGCCAAAATGTGTCTCAGTGGTGTGTTTCATTCCAGAGGCAGCTCATAGCTTTTCAGCAGTGTCAGCAAAAGTGTATTTTCAGACTCCATACATAAAGAAAAAGAGGCTTATGAATCACTTGGAACCTGCTTAATTAGTGATTCTGTTGCAGTGGTCGCCCAGGGCAGGTGGTATAGGAGCCAGGGACAGGCAAGTGTAAGGGCTGTCAGCAGCCTTGGGCATGACTCTTCTCCTCCTGAGTCATCAGATCATAACTCCTCCTGTGGTGTGCACACAAACTGGGTGAGAACTGGGATCTTGTTGCATGGTTCAGCATGCTGAACTGCTTGGGTGTGCTGAATGTTTTGCTTCTACTCTAAGCCAGAGCAACGGGGGCAGTGTTTTCACTTTGAAGCTGTTTTCTCGTGCCTATGTGTCTGTCTGTGCCTATAGTCAGCCTTAATATGAGCTTTAGAAAGGCAGCTCTGAACTAAGCCTGGGTAAGTCTCCATCAAAACCCACATTGCTATATGCTGCTGCATCACAGCTTCAGGCATAGCTACATTCTGACGTCTACCTAGATGACCAAATATCCTATTGACGCTTTTTATTGCTTGTGGCTATTAGTACCTACAATTTCATGGGGCTTACCATGAGTTCCATGGAGTTTACCGGAAGGTTGCTCAGATTTAGCTGTTCTGTGGTATTTTTTGCCTAGGTTTCTTGTATAACTGCCTTGATTGCCCTTCTAATAGGCAATAGCTTCTATGCGTGAATAAAAGGACATCATGGTCTATTTGCTGGCTATTTGGTTGTAAGTTAAAGCCTCCCCCCTCCCTCTGCCAAGCACTAGGGATGCAATATCTCGTAGGGGAATATACAGGTTCTGCATTGTGAAATGGTTGTTCTGTAAAGCAGTCAGCAACCTCTTATGTACCCTTCGTACTCTGGTATACAATCCCCAAGCTCCCTTCCCCTTATGGTATGCTGTAAAGAGATGAAAAAAGAAATTGGCAGATACAATTTCCCTGTGATTGAATATACCTTGTCTTAGGCTCTTCATGCTTGTGTTTTCTTAAGCTTAAATATGACAGGAAAGCCTTGAAGTGAATTCTGTTCGAGCCATGGAATTATTACCACCTTTTCAGGTTGAGTGAGAAAGTAAAAGTTTAATTAGCTCATTGCTGGTCTGGGGCCTGATTTACCTCTGTATTGCACATCTGAAGTCTTTGCTATAAAGTGGGAAGTAATAATAGCTCTGACTGACAGGAACTGAAGGACAATGAGATTACTTAGGAAATAAAGAGAGAACACGCAGAGATAGGAAATTGGTTAATTATAATGAAATAGAAGTAAAATGAAATTTGGGGAAAAAAATTCAAAATTGAGGGACCTCTGTAAAAAATCACCGAATAATGTTAGTCTTCTCTCTTGAACCGAGGATAATGAAAACCCCCTCCTAAATGGAATGACTTATTTAATTGATACAATTAGGGTGCTCTTGCAAATGCAGGTGTAAAGATTGAATTATTTTTTCTTTACAGCAAATGAAATTTTGAAGGAATTAAAAGTTATTTTGCTATGACGTGTCATAACTTTGTGTACTGTCTTGCAGCTGCTAAAGCATCTGATAAAGTAGCAAATCAGCTGCTGAAGAGTGTATATCACAGATGAGGTAAACCTCCTTTTTGAGCTCAGCACTCTCCTGTGCACAAGGAAACTTCCTAATTTTTCTATCCCTAGGTCCTAAAATAAAAAGGTGCTAAAACCTTTGAGAAACTTACAGGATTTAGGCACCCAACTCCCTTGAAAAATCCAGCTCTAAAATCATACAATCAGCAGCATAACATTGAATCATTATGGAGCACAGATCACTTACACCAATGAACCTGTATTTACAATATGTAGAACATGACAGTAGGAAATAGGAGTAGATACTTGGACTACTTTCACTTAATGAAAGTATCAACAAGACTAACATTTGTCTTTTATATCACATCTTGTGCTCACTAGTTGATAAAGTCAACACTTAGCATCCCTGCTGTTCATATTCACATATGAACCTGCTTCGCAGGTACCAACCAATTCCATAAATCCCTGTCAGACTAAGAGGGAATGATGTGTGCGTGTACTGTATATAGTTGATATGTGTGGATGTGTCAGGCATACCTTTTGTGAGCAACTGAAAGGCACAACATTTTCCAGCCTGCTGCTGGTACAGAAGCTGCTTACCACCCAAAGTGGTTGTGTGAGTAAGTCAGATTTAGTAACAAGCAGTCCCTGCATGTATCGTATCTCTGGCTGCAGTCATTCTTAGGGAAGGGAAAATTGTTGTCTTCTCAAATTAAGCTTGTGTATCTTTAGGCAGCATGCATAGATAGCTTGCTAGATTTTTTTTTTCTTCTCCAGAAATCATTTTGGATTAGATATTCCCAAAGAAATATGGGAACCATAACTCACTGAGATCCTTCAAGAGCAGTTGAAACCAAACAACCCCCGAGTCCAGAGTCAGGGTGCTGTCTGGAAAAAATTGTAGTACAACTCAGTTGAACTTGCTCTCCATTTCTGATCAATTAGTCGTGTACTACTGCTCAGTGCAGAATGCATGCTTGTGGATGTAACTGGGCTGACAACAAAAGCATGTCATATTCTCTTCCCCTGTTTGTTGCAATAGTTCACAGAAAGGCTTCCACTGCTGCTCCTGGGTAATGGATCAAGCTGTTGGGCTGCAAATGGCAACCCTGTTGACAAGCTTCAGTAAGATGCATGTGTAAAAGAAAAAGGATGTGAGTTGCTTAGAGTGGACTGAGTCACAAGAAATCTGTCACTTTTCTAGTTGATCATTCCAACACATGGCCCAAACTCCCTGGTTGTGTGGGAAGACGAGTTGGTTTAAATGGGCCTTGTAAACTGTTACTTCTAGTATAGGAGTTCATTAAAACTGCGTATCTTGCATAATAGTGCATTGCCTTCCTGCTGCTAATGCTTTGATGATATAATTGATTTAGCAGTTGAATTACAACATTTCATGACTTAAGCAGAAATACAGATGAAAGGGCTTGCACAATCCTCTCTGCCAAGGCATAAAAACTACCTGGGGCAGTGATAGTGAGGTGAAAAGATGAGAGGTCCCTGAGAACCGTGGAGAACCCACTTGTCTCTTTGCAGTAAGTTCAGTTGCTTGTCTAGAAGTTGTCCAAGTCTTTTATGCATACCTGAAGTGACATTCTCCATACTTGTCCTTCTGATCTCTAGCAGGACTAAAATATTACACGCAAAAATTCAGAATTACAAGTGTTCCCCTATTAAATGTAAGAAACTGTAAAATATCTTCTAGAAAAGGCAGTTATTGCTATGTCACTATGTTATCATGGTCCTCTCAGTGTTCAGTCCACTTGATCATTGTTCATCAGAAAGACATAATTTGCACTGCATTAATGATGGGCTCTAAAGAGACGTTGTGCTTCTCGGGTTCACTGAAATGTTCTGCAACTGGCTCTTCAAACCAGCTTGAATATTTGCTGTGCGGCAGCTGTTACAGAAGTATCGTCCTTTATAACCCAAGGTCAATAGATGTAAAAAGCTTCATGTTTTACAGTTTTTACATACAGAAGATCTGCAGAGAGGTTCGGAGAAGCTGCAGCATTTACCTTTGTCCTTGGTTAACATTTCAGGCTGGAGTTCTTTGCAGTTCCCTGCTGTATGCCAAATCCTAATTCACAGGAAGCAAGTTAAAATTGCCGTACGTGTTTTCCTCACCATCCCTGAGCCTGGCCGGGCAGTAAGTGAAAGCCTTGGCAGAGGACACGGTCTGGGGTTTCCTGCTTTCCAGGAGAGGAGCTGGTCTCAGTTCAGCAGTTCACCAACCCCTCTGCTCATCAGTGCTTCCCCTAATGAGCCGCAGACAGAGAAGAGTCAGTGCAGCACCAGCAGCTGAGTTGAGACAGTGACTGGTTCAAGAGGCCAAGATGGGTGGGCGATTATCAAGTGATGAGTGTGCGTGCATTTGGCAGTGTCCTCCATGAGCACAGTGTGACCCAGAGGCACTCCAGTGTCCAGGGCCTTGGTGACCCTTCCCGGCCTTACGCAGCGCCTGGTGGGATCAGCTGGCATTCCTGTGCCACCAGCACTATGGCACAGCATGCTGAGCAAGCGGAAGATTCTATGTGTCATTTCCAGGTCTTTTGTAGGGTCAGGAAGGGTGAAGTCACGTGGTGGAACATGGTTGCCATCTCCTCTCTGGGCCAGTGAGTGTTTCCTAATTGACAGAAAACAGCAGTTAGAGGGAGCCATGTGAAATGATCAGTAGCCTGGGGTTCGAGATGGATCCCTGTGGTGTGAGGGACCAAAGTTTGTGTTTCTGGTCTGAATTGGAGAGAGCAGAGACCCTGGTGTAAACCTCTGGTGTCCAGGAGGAGCAGCTGGGTTGTTTTCAAACCCCTCCAGGCAAAAGCTTCATCAAACCTCTGTGGCCATCAGACTTCTCATTTAGTCTAAACTCATGTTCCATTGAAAGCATATTGTCACTGGAAAATTCCTGACCAACTCTGAACTTACAGGGACACAACACATATGATTCATCCCCTGTTGGACAACCACATGTGCTTTACATATTTCTTACTGGGTGTGTGTATGTTAGATGCTTTGCAATTTACTACAAGGCCAAATTAGCCTTTTAGTCCTTTGTAAAAAAATTGTAAAAAAGCTTTTCAGTGTAATTTAATTTTTGGCATGTTAATATTTATTATTAGGAATATTGTATCTATTATTTGATATTAATACTAATGTGTTAATATTTTGTATATGGTGCTTTTAATTTTTACATGCAGTTTTCATTTTTTATTTGGGAGTGGTTGGGTTTTAAAAAAATTTTTAGTGTGAAATAGTGGGTCAAAATGTATCCACATTGTGTCAATGTCATCCAATTAAAACTATCACAGAATGGGTCTTCCACCACTGAGGAATGTAGGTATAGTCTCAGCAGCAATGTTATCAGGAAAGCAATTAGGGATCCAAGGGGATTACATGAAAGTCTCCCAACAGAGTAACAAATTTAACCTGTTTGCTTTCATTGTAGTCCATAAAGTGACTAAAAATTATCAGTCCAGCAGAAAAGATTTGGGTTTTGTGACATCAGGCTGAAGAGACTTGGTGTCCTCTAATGCCCTTAAGTATTTGAATAAAATTCAACGTTTTCTTTCCAGAGAGGTGGAAGCTAAAAATGAGTATCTAGTGCATTCAGGGATGGTGTTGCTATGCATTAATGCATTAGTTAGGAGCTTGCTTTTTTTCTCTCATACCTGAACTTTCCTAAATGGCAGCGAGTGGGAGGGACACATTTGCGCTTTCCAGTATCTTTGTGCCATCTAGAAAGCCTAGTCTTACCAAGGAGGTCAATGACTGTGTTAAGGTCCTAAGGTGCAAGGAGGGTGTTGTAGCTTTCCCAGAGATGTGTTTTGGTCCAGGAAACTGTGATTCCCATGGCACAAAGGTTCCCAACCACTGTAGGTTCGGCTTTCTTCATACTGGAGATTGACCATTCCACTTTCCCATCCCAGCTAAAACTATCTTCCTGTTCAGATTCTGAATTAATGTTACCAGGTTTTCCATGCCTCTAGTAGTTAGTCTGTATTGCACCCAGTTTTTTGCAGGTTCTCTGACGATGAGAGCCTTGGGTTGCTCAGATGAGACCGAAATCCGTACTGTCTGGGAGTTTGCCAAGGATCAAGTGCAAATATTGAGCGCCTGTCCACTCAGTGGCTGTTGTAACTGCATCACAGTTTATGTTCTGAGTGGATGAGATAAACTATGTGCAAGTAGCTGTCAACAATCATAGTTCTATGACTCTCCTGCTTCTTATATGTTATGAGGGTATAAGGTGAACTCCCTCCAGGGATTCTCAAAGAATTTATAGAGAATGTATTATAAATTATCTGTTTTATGCTTCAGAACAATGAAAACTAACTGAGAAAGTACAAAACCAACCAAAAAAACCCCAACAACAACAAAAAAAAACCCACCAAAAATGAGAAACGACAGTCAGGGGCACTGAAGAGAGAAGTTGGTTTCTTAATGAAGAACTTTTCAACAAAGAAATAATCTTCTTTTATTGTAATTCTAATTGCTTAGACTGGAACCCTGTGGGGCCTGAGCTGTTTTTAGGTATTAGTTATTCCAGTGCTTGAAAGCAGGTCTTCATGACTCGGAGGTTTACAAGCTATGTAATATTTATATCACATAAATAAACTACTTGCAGATCATTTCCAGCCTGTTCACGTTAAATGCTTCTCTTCCAGCCAACCTGTGTCCAAAAGATTTTTGCTGACATTGAAAAGATTGTACTTAGCTTTGAGCTAGAAAAACCATAAAAGAGTTAAAGTACTATCGGTTTCTTTCCAAGGTTTTTAAACATCAATTAAACTGAAAACAAGGCTATAAATTATGGTGACCTTTGCAATGACTTTTCATTTCTGGGATAGAGATGTGATGGTGGGAAAGCACTTTTAATAATAATAATAATAAAAAATATTAATAAGTTCCTCAGGAGCCACCACCAAAGTGTAAATTGCTTTCTGCTTGGTATCAAATTTTCATGTAAGGTACTGTATCATGGAAATTTTCAGTCTTGTTAAAATTCAGATGACCTAAAAATAATGCTACCCCTTCACCTCTGTACATTTTGTCATCTCAGCTAACAAATGTGATTTTTCTAGATTTAATCAGGATTTTATAATGACTTCTACTCAAAACACAGCCGGTTGTTTTTCCCTTGTTGGCCTGTAAAATGTATAGGGAGCAGTGGGTTTATTTATTCATCTAAGAATTTGCTAAAATGTAACCACCACAAAAAGAATGTTTTGGGCTGAATAGAGACACCTTTCTTTATTTAATGGAATTTGCATGTTTATGGCTTTTCAATTATTTTTTTTAGAAACACTTCAGGAAATGCAACATACAACCAGGATAAATTTTCAGACCATAGTTCTGTAAACCAAAGATATTCCTTTGTTCATGAGACAGCTACACCTTTTTTGACTAGCATCACCATGCTATTTCATGAGCCTGATTAAAATTTCCCCCACAGAATTGTTCTTTTTTTGGGAAGGTAAGTGAATTCTCCATGACCCTTTGACTCTTGACTTCAAAGATGTCAATAACAACCACTGAAAATGTGTTACCTTTGTGCTAGTTACATATTTGCTAGAAATAGTGTAGAGATCAGACAGTGTCCCATACAGATAACTGGTCCCTGAGTTCTCCACACAGCTGATCTGTGCTGAGCACTGAAGTCTGGCCCTGAGGTGAAGAACTTCAGATCCTATAGATATTTCTTCATTTCCCTGATTGCCAAGGGCATGCTGAGAAAGCTGTGTTTATGATCTTTTGAAAGCCTTAGATATCAGGTGACAGTGAGCTTCTACCTAATCCTCGTTCATCCTTGTATATATGCAATAGCTTAATCTCATTTAGATAGAAGAACAACAAAAAAAATTCCCTCAGGCTGGCTCTTTTTCCTCAATGTTACTTTTCAACTAATGGTGGAAGATGGGGAGATCCTCAGCCCATACTTTAACCACTGAACTACTTTTCATCCGTGAAATTTTAGCCAGGATGACGAATTGTTTCCTCACTGAAATGACTGTGTTTATCATGGTTCTGCAAAGCTCACTGCTTTTCAGTAGCTCAGAGACAAAAGATGCAAATGGCATAAAAAGTCTGATTCTTAGTATTTGTTCATCTGTCTTTTGAGTTTTCTTTAATTTGATGCTATCTGACTACAAAGACACTTTCACCATTCTTCTGCAGTGATAGCAGGTAAACAAAAATGCAAGGAAATATTTCTAACTGTCCATCCATGGTAAGCAATACAAAGAGGAAACAACTATCAAGCCCAGCTTCCAGCTTCCTCTGGGTTAGATGAGAGGATTCAGAAGGCCCAAAGCAATAAGTCCCTTTCTGTATTTTAATTCCTGCTGTTGAGATGCTGCTTTATGCTGTGGAGGCCTACTTTGGTGTTTGTATGTCATTCACAGTTCCCCAAGGGGAGGCTCACAGGGTGGCTCCATCCAGATGGGCCTGCCAAGTAATCCTGGCGGCTCAGCAGGGTGCCACCTTCTGTGGAGTGACAAGGGCCTAAAGAGATGAAGAGAGAAAGCAGCGTGAGTCCATCCCAGGAGGTGAAGATGCAAGTCCTTTTCTCTGTATAAATTGTCCTTGAAGGGAAAGTGCAGGTAAAGCTGTACCACAAAGCAGATGTTCAGATCATGGTGTCAGCTTAAGCACTGCTCTTTCTAAGGTCAATTTTAACTGTTGATACAGCCCAAAGGTGCATGTAGCTGTCAGTTGTTTCTTTTGAAAATTCGTTCTGCTTTAATAAATTGGAGAAATTCCTTGTTCCAGCAAAGTCCCGATATATCATATGGCTCAAATGTCAGATATCAGCAAATCCTAGAGCTGTGGGCGTGACCCCTGTCCATGTCCTGTTGAGAAACCTACCTGCTTTCAGGGTTAGGTTGCACAAGAGTTTGGTGTTTTCTGTAACAGGACCAAAAGTGTAAGTTCCACTTGCTTATAACATGTTATTGTTCGATTTAAGAGCTCTTTTGAGCAAAACAATGGAGATTTAGTATGGCTTCTGGTGTTCTTAGTTGTGTTTTAGAGAGCACTCAAGTAGCAAAGTTCTGACTTTCTGTATGTGCCTTTGGTGAGGCTCAGTTAAGTGTTTGAGACTTTATCACCCATCCAAGTGGAAGTGCTGTTCCTGATTTTGTGTGACAACAGGATTAAAGGCATATATGGCATAAGATCATTGTTTTGTCAGACTGCTATGGACCTGTTTTTTGGGTTAGCATGGAATATGTTGCCAGATTTTGCTTGAAATGAAACATGTCCTGAAGGTGTTGGGATGAGTTGTTGTGGTCAGCCTTTTTTCTTTTTTTCAGTGTCTGCAGCACTATAGATCATGACCTCTTTGACAATTATCAGCATGAAACTCCACCTATCAATAGTATTCTCAGCAGTTTTCATTAAAGTTTCACACGCATCCAGCATTTCTAAAGAGAGCATTAAGGCTTCACAATTGAATATGACAGTGGGAATACTCAAGAAAGAACAACCTCTAATAAGTGGCAAAAGTCAAATGGAGATTATACCTTGTGTTTATATAGCACCTTTTAACCTAGAGTGTTCCTGAGAGTAAGTGAATTTATTGGAATGCTGTGTTCACCACTGCTTCTATGTCATAAGTCCCACCAGCTGGTCACCAGTGCTTAGCTCTGCTGCGCGGTAACCAAAGTGAGAGAATGGAGCTGGGCTTCCCACGTTTGAGGACCCTGCCAGACTTTCTAGCCAAAGACTAGCATGACTGTGGAGGATGCTGAAAAAGCTGACTAGAAACAAGGTGGACTAGTAGGGCTAATGCTATTGTACTCTGCTGACTGCTGGAAGGGGCACAGAGGATTTTATAACACTTGTGGAGCTGTTGGCATTGCCTCTTTTGATACAGATTTTTCTCATGTAATCCCATGCTCTGACACGCTAGCTTGATGTATCATCTCAATAATGTGGGAAAATCAGTGAAACAGCTATATTTTAGTACTGTGTCTGTCAAGGGAAAGATGTCAGTCATGGGCTGGAAAAAGCAAACAGTGTCTTATCAATTCATTAAAACTAAATTCTACATTAAGCCTAAATTAAGACTAAAATTCTTAATTATAGAATCGTTTAGGTTGGAAAAAGATCTTTAAGATCATCAAGTCCAACTGTAAGCCTAACACTGCCGAGTCCACCAGTAATGTCCCTGTGTGAAGACCTGTGCCTCCATTTTCAGGCACTTCACTACCTTGAAGAGTCAAGCATTTAACCTGTGTTGAGCACAAGTGTAAATCTCATTGCATTTCACAGTGGAGAACCATTTCCTTACATTCCAGCAGCAAAGTAGAGGTGAGGAGAAAGACACAACAGTGAAACTTCAGTTACTGCCTGAGGAGATCTGCCATACCAATGAAGCAATTAAAATGACACCTTTAAATTAAAAGTTCATACACTTACAAGGAAGGAGTTTAGGACATTGCTGTGGCTATGAAGAAAGATTCAAAACTGATCATTTAAATGTTTTGATTATTGGATCTAAGGATGCACTGTTTCATGAGATGACAGCCTTTCTACAAGTGGATTGAATCACTTTCCACTTACAAGAAATCACAGGAGCATCCTATTGAACTGACTGGTCATCTGACATAGGGAATATTTAATTTTGTAGCAGTAACAGTGATTTCAAGTCACATTGATTGCAAGTGGAGATAGAAAAAAATTTGAGATAGGCTAAGCATCCAAATGAAGGTAACTGGTAATCTTTTCACATTTTTGTTATTCTTATTATGCTTGGCATCACTGTTGCCAGAACCATCATTTTTAGGGAGTCTAAACAAAGAGATTAAGGACTGAACTTGTAAGTAAGGCTGCTTTCCTTTCTGTGATGGTCTCATCTTGGCACAGTCAGAGCACATTGACACAGCTGTGTTAGAAGACAGCAATGGTAGCACTGGTTTACATCTGTTGGATGACTAGTAGCATCTGTTTGATGATTAACTAAAGGCTTTCAGCCGTTAGAGCTGTCAATACAACACTTTTGATGAGCGCTAAAATAAAACTATGCTACCAGGAACTGCTCGTTTTCCCCCTCCCTCCCCACTTTTGATTTACTTGACTCTCTGTGTCCTTGCTGGTATCTACTAGCAAGGCTAATGCATTATAAACTCTGAAAAGTGAAGCAAGTGGCTGTCATTTTTTTTTGCACAACAGATGTTCCTGATCAGGAATCAGACAAAAGATCTCATCACTCTTCCTCTGAGCAATTTAATTTGTCTGTTCCATGGCACACCAGCCACCTTCTGTCTAGTGACTGACGTGCCCAAGTCTTACTTCATTTTAGGATCAGTTCCTTTAATCTTACAGAATTATTAGGAGTTTTTTTCTTTACCAGAGCAAAGAGAGTGGAAAAAAAGGAAATTGCTTCATTGCTTGTGGCGTCACCAATAATGCATCATCATGAAAAGTAGCCAAAGCCTACTTCAAAAATAGGAAACCCAAGTACTACATTTTAAGAGGTCTAGAAAGTACTCTAGGAACACTTTTTTGAAGAAAGAGCAGTTTGGATTTGATGGTGTTTCTTTAGCAGTTGTAAGGCTCAGAGGGATAAGCAGTGTATAATCAGTGTATAATCCATCAAATTCTCATAATACAACGCAGCCAGATGGAAAAATTGATATATTATTAAGAAAAGTTTTTTGCTGTGGATCCATTTCTCTGCTCCTTAATCATGCAAGAAGTCCAAAATGAGTAATTTCAGGGGCAGGGGAGGGGGAGTTGCTTGCTTTTCCATTTAGTTTGATAAAATTGTATCGCTCTGCTGCTATTTTGTAGTGATGGATGGGTACTGCTGGAGATGTAAATTCTGTAGTTCTTCTATAGCTAATTTCCCAGTTGTTATCCCAGCACAAAAGACTTTTTTTTTGCCCATGCAGAGGTCTGGCACTGCAACCTGACTGATCTAGTACACCCAATGGGGCCATCATTGCTTGCCCTGCAGAGGAGGGTGTACCGTGTATTACTACCAGTATCTGCCAAAACCTTGCCCGGAGGGAGAGGCAAGAGAAATTTGCCTTATCGGGTGTATGTAGCCAGCCCTCCACGGAAACAGCAGCTGTTGCTACCCCATTTGTTACTTCAAATGGTCGTTTCTGTGGCCACAGTCACAGCTGTCAGTTCTGATAAATGACCAAACTCTATTTGACGAGCTCATTGTAGTCTGTCACCTGGAGAAAGAGAAACCACTCATAGGACCTCTTTTCCACTTGGCAGGTTGACAGGACAGAAGTGATTCGAACCTGTATAAATCCTGTCTTCTCCAAGCTGTTCACGGTGGACTTCTATTTTGAAGAGGTGCAGCGGTTGCGATTTGAAGTCCATGACATTAGCAGCAATCACAATGGACTGAAGGAAGCAGATTTTCTTGGTGGCATGGAGTGCACTCTTGGGCAGGTAGGTAGCGCTGCCATTCTTCCCTCGTGTCACTCATCATTTGTGTGTATACGAAATATATCACTTTATTAAATGACTGATGGGTGAGATTTGTCATTCGTGGCAAAATTCTTAATCGGTGCTTTGAACAGGATAATTAAAAACTTCTGCTGATTTAATTTACTGCTGCAGTATAACTTCAAGTCAGCCAGTGCTACAGGAAACTGAGCATCAGTGATTGGCCTTGTACAGTAAGAGCCCAGGTTCGTTACACCTGTTATGGGAAATAGACTGATTTGGGAGAAAATTGCTGTTCTTAATGTTATATGTGATTTAAAGCAAGTTCTAAGTCTGAGGAACGTTTACAAATATACTTTATTCACATAGGGTAGTGCCTGATGATGTGACAAAGATGAGGGATAGGGTTGGATTCATTTCCCTAACTCTCAGTCGTCTAAAAGGTAGCTGTCTAGACTAAGTTACTCTTCTGATTTCCATCCTTAGTTCAATGGAGAGAAACAGACAGTTCTAGCAATTGACTCATTCCCATCATAGATTTGGAAAAATTGCCTTCAGGAGATACCTGTCTATCCCCATCAGTTATCCAGAGAGTCTAGACAGCTGGCTTAGAGTAGATACCTAACTTCTTAGATGACTAAATTTAAGGGTGAGGAGTCCTACCCACAGGATCAATATCTAGTGGCCATCAGAGCCAGGTCTGCAGCAAATTCCTATACCACTGACTGGCAGCACATCAGAGTGTCCCAGGTATCACAGTTTATTTCTAACTGGCAGACTTTTCGTTATACAGCATCTTGTAACACCAATCTTGGCTCTGTCCATATGTCAATGCAAAGGATGGTCTCAGTTTCACTGAGCTGAGTATAAATTTGTTCTCCACTCTGTGGTCTGGGGTAGCTTGTGTGGCCAGAGCAAGCAGTGCTCTTGCTTAGGTTATGCACTGCAGCACTTCCACATAAGTTTGTAGCCTGAACACAGTAGCTTGGTGTGGAAGATATTGCAAAGATTTTGTTTCCTATTTTCTCAGCTTTTGTTTTTGTTCCCTCAGCCCTGCACATAAATCCCTTTGGTTTTTTGTCCCAAAGCCATCGGGCCAAGCATTCTGAAGGAGGAAAAAGTCCTCTCAGCAAGAGAATTAATATGAAATATATCTGTTTACTACCTTGAAAACTCAACATGAAGGTATTGGCATTTAGTGCATTTACAGTGCACAATGAAGCCTGTTCTTTCTGACAGCCTTTTTGCGGCCTTCATCAATGAAAATAAGCTATCCTATAACACCAAGGAGAGTGAAAAACAAAGAAAGAAGTTATTACAATGTTCTTCTCACTTAATTGGCTTGAAAATGAAGGGGGGAAATGTCATTGCTGCTGCCTGTAGCATAAAAGTCTTTATAATGATTTGATCTCTATAAATAGCACACAGCTGGGTTGGCTGCAGTCTAATTTTAATGGTAACCAAGAAAAAGTAATAACAGTGTGAAATTTGTTCACAGTAATGTAGCCTTCAGACTTTTTTGGTGAGTTCCCTCCCTCCCCCCTTTTCTAGTTTTTTAACTTTACATAATTTCTCAGCTGAATTAAAATGCCAAAATGTCATCCAAGAAAACCATTATGAGGAGTCCATTGCTGAAGATCCTGCAGCACAGGCTGTGCATATGTAGCTTACACTCGTGGCTAGCCCTTTAGTGTAATTACTGCATTTTTTAAATGAGGATAATAAGAGTTGTGGCTTCTCTTAAGATAATTTTAGCATGCATTTGTTGCTTGACATCATTTTTAATGCCTGGATAAAACATGATTTTGTGTTAAGAGTCTGTGCTCGCCCATCAATTCACTTTCCCACTGCAAGTAGGTTTTATCTGAGACATCCAGGCAAGCTCCAGATTTTTAGGCATAGCCTGAAAGACTGATTTCCTCTCCGCCGCCCATCAATGTGCCAACATCTGTTGCTCTCTTCTAGGTAATAGTTGCTCTAGAAGAGATTCACTGCTACATGTACCTTTTTGTAGATCCTAATTTAGATGTGTAGTAAACCTGCATTTTTGCCTGAATCATGTAACACTCCAAACTAAAAATTAATAGGAATAATAAATACTGGGAGAAGCAGTGTGATTATGCAGCAAGCTGACAGAGAGAAGTGAGTTTCTCTTTCTTCTGATCTAAATCTTAACATGCAGCCGATCCAACAGATAAAAGCTAATTGAGGCTTGGGGTCTTGGATGAGAAGTGTGGTGAAATAAATTCTTTGTGAAGATGTCATTAGTAATAGACTCCTAAATGCTGTAATAAATCTGTGTCCCAAGCGAGGGATAAGAGTAGTGACTTGTAGGCTGTTAGATCCTGGACATATACAGTCTTGTGACGTCCCATGAGATTTTCAGCAGGACTTGTTTGCACTGCTCTTGCCAGGACAAGCCAGTTCTGTGCCCCTACTGGTAAATAACTGTGGTTTGCAGCATCCTGGCATGAAGTCAGTTATACACGAATGCAAAGACTGTAAACATCAATGGGCATTTCATATGCCACAGCATTTAAACAGTAGAACAAATATTTGTGGATAGATACTTGCTGAATGTAATTAAGAAAAAGTCAATGTGCTAGATAGAGACATTTCCTTAAAGTGGTTTGTTTTGCCTATCATGTTCAAGAGTTGCCCTTTCAAACAAAATAACAGCAGATTATCTTTTTGAAGGGTTTGAGGAGGAGGAGGAGGGTTAGTGCAGGGTGTGGGGTGGGGGGTGGGGAGGGGAGGTGTTTGCTGTGTTTTTAACTACTATAAGTCAGTTCCATTCTTTTTACATTCCAGTTAACCAGCTTCTTCAGTGTCCCAGTAACATACTGAATTGCAGGATGTTGACAAGTCTGTACAGTATGCTAGTCAGCTCAAGAAAGTTCTAAAATGCTAGAGAAGGTACTAAAGTTGAAACTTCAAACAAATTTTCCTCAAATAGTAGCATCATATTAAAATACACTTTGAAGTTATGTTTGTTTATAAAGTGGAGTTTCTTAAGGAACTTTACATCGGGAGAATGTTCCTTACTCCAACCAATTAATCTGTCCATGG
The DNA here is from genome assembly GCA_027925045.1 of Hypotaenidia okinawae. NCBI lineage: Eukaryota > Metazoa > Chordata > Aves > Gruiformes > Rallidae > Hypotaenidia > Hypotaenidia okinawae. Next base: position 47,094,642 of record BSDF01000002.1, on the reverse strand, counting down.
TGTATTGCATAAAGTCACATTTTTAAGGTGGTAGGTTAAGGTGCATAATTAAAAACTATGCATTTTTAAAAGAGGTTTTTCTGTTTTGTTTTGTTAATGTTTCAGTTAATTTCTAAGCAACTGCACAATATTAATATCTAATAATAACGTTTTTAACATTTAAGTTGGGCAGTCTTACAGTACTTACTTAAGCAAAGATACTATACTGTGATGTGCTGGCAGCCTCTCAAAGATTATTTTGAATTCAAAGACTTTTCAAGAAATTATGGGACACTTTTTTTCTTTCTTTTCCCTGGAACAATGCTGTTCTCTAAAATGCAACAGAACATCTTTTATCCAGACACGTTTGTGAAAGAAGTTGTTTGGGTTTTACCTTTGGTTTTGGTTTAGGCTTAGGAATATACTTACAGAAAGAGCAAAGGAACAATCTCTGAGTTAATATTTCTAGGTTTTACCCTAATTTTAGGTATCTGTGCACAGAATTCCTACCTAGAAGACATTTCTCATTCAAATTTGAACACTCAACCTGCTAGTTCCAACAAAATCTGTTAATTCTGGATAATTTCATCTCATGTGAAGTAAGTTTAAGGAAGATACGATTGAGAGCTGTCTGAGTCTGAAAGTGTAGACTAAGCAATGACAAAATAGTGAGTGTGTTTCAATTGCACTTAATGAAAAGCTGAAATTGGAGGCAAAGTTTGGTCCCATTTACTTGCAATACCACACAAGGAGGTAGCACAGATATTTGGGAGTGTGTCCAAATCATAAAGTAATTTAAGTTAGAAGGGATCTCTGGAGTTTCTAGTTCAATCTGCTGCTCAAAATAGATTAGAGCAGGATTTTCAGTGGTTTGTCCAGTCTTGTTTTGAGTGACTCCAAGGATGGAGGTATCACAGTTGCTCTGGGCTTTGTCCCAGCACTTTGCGCACCCCCACAGTAGCAATGGGTTTCCAACCCTGGGGTTTGCCTGCCTCTGGCAGAAGGAGAGAACAGCATAGCTAGAATGATCCCTTGCTCCTATGTCACATGGAAACATTTACAAATAATTGCAGGAGCCTTCAACTGGCAAAAGAACATCTGAACTGGCAAATGAAGAGTAAACAAAGCAGGTATGACTTAGCCATAGATGGTCTTGCTTTGGAGGGAGTAATAGTGGGTTTCTTCAGCTGCTACAGTAGGTAACAGCTCTCATCCTTTGGAGGGGGAGTGTTGGGGCAGAGCAGTGGTTTGGCACTCTGTTTTACCCTACAACAGAAATGGCTTGAGATTCTCTGCATCTGCCCACTAGTCACCTAGCTCTTTGATTCACTCTAAATATTTGCTTTTCTTTGCAGAGGCTCTTGTGTATCTTTGGATTGATAAGCAGTGAAATCACAGGCAATGAAAATCAGAAGCAGTAATATTTTAACTGCCTTTTGGGGTATCACTGCATAAAGGTGGCCTCTTGCCTTCATACAGGTTCTTTAGGTGCTGTGAATCAGTTCATGCTTGGTTGTGGTGTTACAGATATTGTCTGTGGTCTTACAGATATTGTCTGTAAGGAGAGGAAATTCTTCCCCATCTCTTTCCCCTTTGTTTATTCTTTTCACTTCCTGTCCCTAGAAAAAATGTTCAAGCATTCACCCGGACTAATTCCAACTGAATCCTGATCTAATCACCAAAGCTTTTGTATTTCTGTTGCTTTTTGATTGCTCAAAAAATCTGGGATTCTTATTTTTGAGAAGCAGGTGCTAGATTTATTATTTTATAATTTAGTGGTTTGGAAAGATTCTGTCCATCAAATACAATTAAAAAAAAAATCTTAGGCGGACAAACGCTCTCAGAAATGTCTAGCCTAATTTTCATGGTATTCAGATAGGATGGCAAAACCCAAAGTTCTTTTCTGTGTATGTGTTAGTGCATTCATATGTTCTGAGCCTCTTTAAGGCTGTCTTACTGGAATTGTTTTGGTTTATATTCCATTAGCTTTATAAAGCATTGAAATTCCATCATTTAGTACAGTAAGGGATCAAACTTTCTGACAGCGAAAGTTGACTTCTTGACTACAGAGGAACTGAGTATCAGGAAGGTGGCTTTGAACACTTTTTTCCTCTGAAATTTCACCCAGAAGTCTCAGCCGGATCTTTAAGAATTCACAAAAATTATTTCAGTGAATAATCATTTTCTGACAAGAACTAAACAAACCACATTGCCAAGACATTCTTGATTACCACTCAGCTGTGCCTACAACATCACTAAATTATACGAACCAGTTTGTTAAATGCTGTGAACCATCCCAGCTCTGTAGTGTGAGGAGCAGCCTTTGTGCTTTTTCTTTCATTACTTACCACAGCTGGTCTTTGCCATTTTCAAGTTTTCATTTGCATTCTTTCTTTGTTTTTTTTTCTTTTTAATTTACAGAAGTGTTAAAATATTGTTATAGTTCACAGCACCCTTATTTGCTCAACTAGTAGCATGAGCAAAGAAAACTGCAGAGATGCACATCCCGCCAAGAACCCTTTCAAGTATTATTTAGAGAGGCAATATTTCCCATACATGCATTTGTGTACAAATTTTAGTAAAAATCTTCCTTCTCAGTAAGAAGTGTTGCTGTTTCTTGTGTCCTTATAATAACATATGCCATTAGCAGATTATGCACTTAAAAATGTTGACTGATTCTTAGGTTCGGTTTCAGCCATTGCAATTCCCCTTGCTCTTCAACTGGAGGAAGGCTAAAAGAGCTGAATGCACCTGAATTGATTAATTTGAAATAGTCTGTATGAATGTGTTTGTTTAATAGATTGTTGACTGCTGCTGCGGTGCAGAAGACAGAGAATCCTTTTTTTTCCAAGGTATTTGAATTCTTAAAGCTCATTAGATGTCTGGATGCCTCCTTAGGTATCTAAATACCTTTAAATACTTGGCCTTCGATCTTCTCCAAATGAAGTTGCTCGATTCATTAGTGGGATGAATAATGTACTTTATTAGATATGAATGTCATTTTCTACCAGGGCTGACTCAGAGCACGAGCAAATCATCAATGCAGCGCTCTTCCCTAACTTTTTCTAACTATTTAAACACCTCAGTTAGCCCCAGGAAACTCTTGGTGTGCCACTGCAGCACAGGCTCTGAAGCTGTAAGATTTTTCAGTTCTAGATGAATCTTGCCAGTCAAAGTTAATGGAATTGCTTGTACAGTTTGTACTGCTTTGTTTTTACATACTTTATCATTTTTGTATGAATTATTGTTAGCAGTCTTTAGAAAAGCAATTTAAAATTTAGTTTCCTACTATAATGAGTTATTATTATGACTAATTACATAAGGGCTGCCACATTACTTACTAATTAAATTCAAAGACCTTTTATGCTATTGATAAGCTATTTCCTGTAACAATGTCATTGCCTCTTATGATAGGGATATCTTTTTTCCTCAGTGTTCTCTTTTGATTGACTATTTTCAGGTACAGATCTTTAACAAAGACAGAAGAGGTGTAATTCAGCTGTAAATAGACTGTGAGCTGATTAGTGCTATAGGGAACAAAAGAAATCCTGAAGAGTGGGGAGTATAGTACAGAAAGCATCATGTGTCCCTAGAGGATGATTATAGCAATCGAACTGGCACTCTCAAGAAGAAAAGAGTTTTGTGAGCAGTTAGACAAAATTAAATTTCATTATGGACATATACATCTGAACTTGTACTCTTGCAGGGATTTCTTGATATTTGTGACAGGGTGAAGTCCTTCCCAAAAAATTTTTTGTTGTTTTTTTTATGAGACTGTAGTAATGTCACTTGCTTCTACCTGCAGTTCATGTTGAAATGTATCATGCTTTGTGCATTTTTTACCATCTGCCACCATTCATGGAAATTATTTGGTGGATTCAGAAGTGGCTGGAGGATAGGTAGCAAGACAGTCAAGCACATAATGAGTTGTATAAACCTTGCTTCATCAAAAACCAGGATAAAGACGAATGCGTGAAGGAGGAGAGACCATTTTTACACTGTGATCCAGAGCTAACTCAGTTCTTCTGCCCTTGCTTAAACTGGCCATGTGCCCACATAGGTGAAATGTTAGTGAAGTCTGTTATTTTATGTGTGAGTGTTTAGAAGCTTACAGTATTTGACTTAAAATGGATCAGAAGAAAAGCACACTAATATTTTAATTGACAAGCTTCAAGATCCATTTTACAAATGTTAAATCTCAAATTACTTGTCTAGCTGCTCTGGTTGTGCCGTTCTACTTACAAGGAAGTATTACAGTCCTTCATTTGGGAGACTTTGCAGCTGTGAAAAAGGTGCTTTAAGGATTATACTTTATACAAGAAGGGGGAGAACTTAAGAGAGCATGTACAGTAACTAGTAAATACTTCCAATACCGTCATGTCCTCAGAATCCTTCTCTTGCTGTATACCAAGAATGAGAATGATTTTAGAAACACAGTCAAGAAATTTTAATTGTATGTGTTAAAATCTCTGCCCCAACTTGGCAAGATAGCAATTGCTTGTCAAGAAAGGAACAGAACTTAAATAAAAGATGCTTTAGGTTAGGCCAGCTGTTCATTTGAACACCTTTTATAGCAAACAATTTTAAAAGCTTATAGCTTCAGGAGGCTCTGAAACTCATTCAAATCAACTGTTTTAGAAAGGCAGGTTGCTGTAGAGGGCTGAGTCATCTGAACTTGGAAGTTGAAGTTTCACAAGTACTTGTCTCACTTTTTGAATCCAAACCAAACTAGTGATGGAAAGACCAAACATAGTGGTTCCTTCCCAGAAATTTGAAGGACAGCCCAAGAAGGCTTAAATAGCGTTCATTGTCTCTCTACAGGCAGTGGGGGGCAAGCAAAGAGGATGACAGTAAGGTAGAGACAGGCATCTTATAAAGTGGGTTTGAAGCATTTAATGCTTTAGTAACTATTAGTTAAATTAACTGGAGAAGGACAACTGACAGCTGCTTTACAGGAATTTGAAGAATCCCTTTGAAGAGGAATATGTTTGTTCACTTTTCTAAATTGAGAAAAACAAAATTATGGAAGGCTGATGTAAGGCTGCAGACCCAGTTTTGTCAGTTTGGGGTATTAGGTGACACCATCTTAAGACACTAAATCATAACAAATAACTGAGGCAAAATGCTTGGAAAAGACAACTGCAGAACACAGAATTAGTCCTGACTGACTTTTAAGGACGGAGGAGGAAGAAGAGCTGTGGTTTTGTGAAAAGTAGATCATTTTATCACAGAGAAATGCAGTTTGGGCAGAATCTGCTGCCTTGCTGGCTTCAGAAACCCCACCACAAGGAGGTACACATGATACATTTAAAAAAAAAAAAGAGATGCTGATAGCTGAGGAAAATAAGACACTTGGGAAGCACATGCATAATGTGAACACAAAGATGAGAGATTAGCTCAGAGAGGTTTGGTAGAGGATCAGTAGGTAGTATCACAGTTAAAGGTGTGTGGGTTAACAGTCCAAATGCAACTGGAATGTGTTCATGAAGCTTAAGCTGGAGATGGGTGAATAAACTAACTTGATGTCAAAACCATGGACCAGCCTGAGAGCTTACAGAGGTCATTCTGCAGCTAGAGAGGTAGTTCAACTGCAATCTGGAAAGATACAAATTTAATTAGCACCTAGGGGAAGAGGGCAAAGTAGTGCTCATTGAGTTAGAGGCCCTATCAAGCCATGGAACTGATCAGTGATGAACATCCACTGTTGTTTACTTTCCTTGATATATCGACACAGTTCTAGGGGAAGCTGTTAGAGAAACACTCTGTTTCTACTTGTACCACTGTTGTTTGGTGAGAGATGACTTCCCCAGATTGGAAGTTGAGTTGTGTGTGGCACCAAGGGTTCTGCACTGGGCAAGCGAATGCATTTAATGGTGAAGATCCAGTCTGTGTAAAAGTCTGTGTAAAATGTGACAAGGTGGTTTTTGCAGTCCTGAAAAGAGTTGGGTCTGATAGAAGAAGCAACTGTGCAAGTCCATATGACAGTAATAACACATCTGGGAGAAGAACTAACACAGAGGGAAATGGTTGTTCAGATAAAGCTATTTGTCTTTCAGCTGTCAAGGAGGAGATGAAGAGACTTGTTCTAGTTGTGTAGTGTGGAGGGAAATTTGTGCAAAACCTGGCTGTCTAAATCACTACATTTGGAGTTCCTGTCTGATTGGCAGAAGAGGCTGGTCTGAATAAAGAATTTGAGACATTGGAGGAATTACTTAAAATGATCCTAGTCTTCTAGTTTTGTAACCATAAAGCTAAATTGCATGCACTTTTATGTGTCACTAAGCAGAGTGTTTGGCCAGTCTTTGGTTCTGTCAAAATCAGAGACCAGCAGTTCCACATGTCACAACACTAACAAAAGCCTAATGTCATAGCACATAAATAGAAGAGAAGCTATGGCCATTATCCACGGACATTTTGATAAGCCCATTATTATACAAGTCAATTTAATTGGAGCAAGTAAATGAAACTCACAGCATTCTGATCCCAGAAGAAATATGGAGTGTGACCATCAAGCCCCTGGTTCAGGGTAATACTTGGCAAAGTTGAGTCAGTGCTAAAAGTTCAACTTGGACCAGCCCCAACTGTCAATGTAAATAGGACTCCTCAGTATGATATATGGGAAATATTTGCTCCTGCCAATGCTAAATCACTAGGTTAAAAAGCCATATTGAATATTTCTCCAGAGTTTGATTTATAAGCACTGGGAATTCCATGGTATTATTGAAAGTTATCCCTTGATTTAGTTAAGGAAGGACCACATAGAGAAATATATTTTAAAAGGTTCTTCTGCAAGTCAGGTAAAATGGGTCATTATATTTCACAGCTCATCTTACACAGTGCTGATTAGTCACGACTCAGACATAAGGGAGAGCAAACCTTCATCAGAGTCCTTGTCTCTGAGTGACTGCTGAGCAGCGTACTGTACACAGCTGGTGTCAGTGCCCCAGTGCTTTTATCCAAAGTGTTGCATCTGTTCATACCTTTAAATAAAATTAAGACAAATAAAGCACCTTTTATATATTTTGCATTGGAAATAGGATCAAAGGATCAAACATGTGACTTCACATTTAATTACAGCAATATAGAGCATCTGTTCAGATCTGTCCTTTACCTACTTGGGCTTGTATGTAATAAGGCAAATTAAGATCATCTTTAAGGGAATTTCCCACCCCTGTCTTACCACAGAGCCGATCTCATTTAGCACCACAGACTAGAAATCTAGTTCAGATGATGTTCTGTTGAGATGGTTGCATATTTGATGATGAGGAATTACTTCATGTGCGGAGCCTCCCTCTCTGAAACACAACAGTGTCTTTTCTGTCCTGTTCCTATTCCCACCTCTTGCAAATGTATTCCATATGATTCATGTTTCTGGACATGCATCTCTCTCAGACTGGAACTGGGCAGTAACAGTTGGAGCAGCAAATAAGCTTAACTTCACTTCCTAAGTCTCTCTTAGCTTCATCTCATAAATATCTGAGGTTTCTACATCCATTTTTTCACTTGCAGGTCATAGTTCTAATTAAAAAATTAGTGAAAAAACATGTTCTGGTAATGTAATGAGGTTTACTAGGGTTGAACTGCATTCCATCATCTGTGTTTCAGAAAAGAGCATTTACTTTCTGCGCTTCCTCACGTCAGTTTTGGGCAAAACACATTTTTCTCTGTTGTTGAAGTTTTAAAAAGCAAGTTTCTGAAGTAGGAGTCAAACCAAAGACTCCTGACAAATGGAAGACTTATAGTTAATTACCATCTTGTAAGCCATTCTGCAAGTTCAGTCATCTCTGTAACTGAACATAGACAAATGCTTTCTAGGCCCTCGAGTTATCATTGGGACTTGCTGTCTGGCAATCAGGTCAGCAAACTGTTTTTCTTATGATGTTCAGAAGATGATTTACGCTGATACAAAACCAATAAATACTACATATAATTGATGGCAGCTTCTTTAGGAATGGCTCTTTTAACCAATGAGAGCTGCCTTATGTACCGTGCATGAACAAAAAGGACAAGTTACTGCTAAGGAAAAGAGATTCTTGACAGTTATTGCAATTGTTGTCTGCTGTTCCTAAATCAGCAATTACAGTTTGAAGCAATTATGTTCGCACGTTGTTGCCAGATGGAAGATTCATTTTACTGGCCACTTAATTAACAACTGGTAAATGGTTGCACCCAAATACACATATTTACATATGCAGGGTGCTTGCTGTGTCACAACAATGCTAATGGCTTAGAGAGCAAGTCTTGTTAATGGGATCTACTAATGGGAACGTCAGAATAAATTAGCTTCTCTGGAACTGCGAGCCATCTATCTGCCACCTGCATGGGAGCTCCCAAGCTTCAGGTTTCTGTCTGCCCAATGCCTCTTGAAAGCTAGGATGCTTTCCAAAGCTCTAAAGAGAGCTGTAGGACTTTGGGTATTTCAGGGGAAAAAGCCCTTCTGTTTTTAAAGGAGGTTAAATGAAGGATAAGTTCCCATCCAAGTTCGATCTCATACCAGTGATATATATGAGAATGGTTTGAGGGCTAGAACACTTGAACAAAAAGAAAATGTAGGATAAACTTTGGTTCTGTAGTCTAAAAAAAATTGTGGAGAGTTGATATTAGTCTTCAGCCATAAAGATTTCCTGAAAGAGGAAAGGAAAAATATTGTCTTATTCACAGTCCATTAATTAGAAATAATGGGTTTAAACTGAGGAGGATTGGGTTAGCTGTTAGGAAAATATATTTACAGTAAGGATAATTAATACCATAATAAATTGTCTGAGAAGGATGTTTCCCTCTACCTCTGGATATTTTTAAGAACTGATTAGACACACATCTGTCAGGTAGAGCTGGCCCAAGTGTAACTGGTCCTGCATTAGGACTGAGAAGCTGGACAAAGTGATTCTGGATGTCCTGTCCAGCCCTGTGGCAAGCCTGTGACCCAGCCTTGTGACGACTCTCCTATCTCTCACTTAGAGTCTGTTTAAGACTTGCTTCTGTCCTGCGGATTCCTCTCTCATGACTGCCATTCTTGATTTTCTGTTAGTTCAGCAAACTGAGGAGAAGAACAAACATGGTTCTACATGATCATGCTAGGCTAAAAACTACATCCTTTTCTCTCCTATCTCACAGCAACTTTTTTGCCTGTCTGTGACTTTGCATTACTCACACTCGTCCAGCTCTGGCCATTAGCTACTGATGTGGTTTGTTGCTGAAGTGTGTATGATGCCCAGGACTCTAATGAAGGGCCTGGAGCCATTCTTTTCCCTTGATGATCGCCTCTCTTTTCAAATAATGCTCCTGCATACTTAGACAAAGATGTCTATTTATGGATCATTTTATTTGAAGTGGTGTAGATTAGCCATCCAGATGAAGCTGTCCATGTAATGCTGGATGTGGGAATGGACTGTATCTAGTATAAAAGCTAAAATCTAGAGGTTAGAGGTTTTTTTCTACTGCAGAAGGAATCTTTTGCTCAGTATCTGCACAGCATAAGCCCGCTGCAGTACTGACACGGTAAAAATAATGTTGATTGTGATTCCTAAGCTGCATTTGGAGTTACCTGTACATCTGTCTCCATTTTGAATTTCTTCAGTTGAAAAATAAACTAATACAGTATTTACCTTACAGAGAGGAGGGAACTAATGCACTGGGATAACACTGTAGTGTTCTAATGATGCACTATTTTTTTCCCTTTTCTAAAACTTTTACCAGTCTAGTTTTAAATGTTTCAAGATTGTTAGGAAATGTAATTATTATTGATATAGGAAATAACATCTTCTGTCAGCATCACTCTGATAACATTTCTTTGAAGTGCATTTATAAATCGGTCGATGGATGAGCTCACTTGTAATGCTGTGTTCCAGGGGATGTCTGGTACCTGTAAGCAAAGAAGACAATTTTGGAATTAAAACTGTCAGACAGATTGCTTGCTTCTGTTCTGAGTTTAGAGATGCTGATATTTTGACATAAAATAAATGCCTTCTCTTTGAAACGGATTTCAATTTCCCATAAAAATAAATGGGGTATGGAGGTATCTCTGATAGATGTGCTGTGTGCAGCTTCCCTTTACTGTCTTTAAGTCCATTCAAAGCTTACTTCTGTCCCACTGTTGTAATTATGGCAATAGTTGAGAAAAATATGAGATGTGGTTTCCACTATTCTGTCCAATTCAGTGAATTTTGCTCTTCTTATTCTGCTTGACCCCATCTGCTTCCTCTGTCCTTCCACAGCATCCTGTCTGTAGGCTTCCTGAGGAACTGTCCTTCCCAGTCGTGGTCCTGCTATGCTAACACTGATTGTGGATTAAGACACTACCTTGACCTAAAATAAAAGGCAACATACAAACGAAATTACAGCAAACCATGTATTTACTATAGATTCTATTTTTTTCTCTTTGTTTTGATTTTTGTGCAGATTGTTTCTCAGAGGAAACTCTCCAAGTCCTTACTCAAACATGGGAACACAGCAGGGAAGTCATCCATAACAGTAAGTCAGTCAGTCTTAAATACACTCTTATTTCCTTGTTATTTAGAAATATATTATGTGGCTAATTGTCTCTAAAAGTATTCTGCTAAGTCACCAGAACAACCCTTGGTTGACAAATGTATTTAAATTGTTTATTTATCAGATTACTGGTACTGTTTCTGACAAATGTTTGTTGGTAAGGAAATGGCAACAAATAACCTATGATTTCTACAAAAGCTACAATATTTACTACTACTACTTTTAAGGTAATTTGAAGACAGCAAGAAAGTTTTGCAGCTTCAACTTTCAGTTGAAGGTCTAGAACCTTCACAAATTAATTTTGACCTGATTTGACATGCAGAAGAGCCTTATGTTTTTTTGTCCCTTGGACTTCTTCCAGCTTCTAAAAAAATCCTCTACAAACACACACGCACCCAGCAACACCAAAGGCAGAAGTTTGATGAGATTAGGTATTTTAGCTGCGTTGTAATGCAATTATGGACTGAATAGTTATAGCCTCCTGTGTATCTTGAAATCTGCAAATCAATGTATTACCTCTCTTCGTCTTTCTCTTTGCTGGCTTGTTTGAAAGACCAAGCTTGTCTGCACTGAACTTGGCATGCTTGTGACATTAGCAGCTCTGCATTAAGACAAAGACTATAATAAAATATTCTGCTTTGGGGATCTCTGCTCTGTTGCCTTGTGGGATTGAGAAGGATTTTTATCCTTGATGTGCAATTAGCCAGATGGGTTACTTTTGGCTTGATTGTTTTGAACTTTTTCCTGCCTTCAGCCACAGAAGACACAGCAAACTGAGAAATAATACTTCGTGAGAGCACAGGGAGTTTACTTAGATGTCCTCCTTGATGCTTGGCTGGGCAGGGACTTGCTTAAATGCATACAGTAAACTCCTTTTTGGTCTGGGGTTGGAAAGGAATTCCCCACTCACCTGGCTGGATACCACCAGGAGATAGTATTGCTCCCTAAATAACTTGGTGTGGTTTTCCTGATGGGTTTATCTTCATCTCATCCATGCCCGTGGTGCTCTGGACTCCCATCCTGTTCTAGGAGGGACACGAATGAGTTTAGACTTGTGAACACACAAACGCTCTAATTTAACTAAAATCATTAGGCTTGTTCTGGCAAAAAATAATGCTCTGTAATAAACAGAAGATGAGAGAAAATGAGTTAATAGTCCCTGCTGGCCGATCACTGGATGTTAACCACGAAATATGGACCTCAGTTACTTGCTTTGGCTTCTGGCCAAAGAAAGCTGACTTTACTCCAATGAGAGAAAACTGACCTCAGAACAAAATTACTGTGCAAAAAGTTTACTGTCTCAACAGAAAAAGTCACAATGGATTATTTATCATTATTTCTATACCAGGGGACATACCATGTGACTGTCAAGTATGGAAATCAGGAATACTAACTTGTTCAGTGTCCTGAATCATGAGTTTTTCATGAGATTTTGGAAGTTCCTCTCTTGGCATGTTTGAGGAAATACCATAGTTCATGTGGCTGTGATGTGTCACAGCCACAAAAGTCCCAATTGAGGGAATGTTGCCTAATTTAATTCATTGCAAATTAATGTAAACTTTAATTAGTGATTTGGGTATTGAGAAGCAAATACAATAAATAAAATCTTAGGGAAAACATCTTTCATCTCCTTTCCCTGGGCTCAACTTCAGTTCAGATACTTCTCCAGCCCCTTTCATAGTCCCCACTCCCTTTGCTTTCACTACATGTTATACTCAGTCCCTTTGGTGAAGTGACAGGTGGCACAGGAGGTCAGGATCAGAGCACAGTGGTTTCCTTTTTGCTGTTCTTTGTTTCTCATTCATTTTCTTGGCTCTGCTATGGTCATTCCTGCTTACCTGCAGGTGCAGGCCTTCTGAGGCCTTCTGAGGTACCTCCTCTGGTGTGGAGCACCTCCTTCCAAGAGTATATCCCAGCTGTGTCCTCAACAACACCCCTTTCTCCATGCCTCCTCCTGGACCTTTAGAGCGGCCTCAAAGTCCTCTGACTGTTTCTACCTTTGTGCCTCCTGCCTCGAGGAGCTGCCACCATTTCTTTAATGTGTTCACACAGAGGTGCCATACGCACCCCTGATGGGTTGGTGATTGGGCGTGCAGTTTATATATAGGTGCTGCCTGCTGACAAGCCAGCTGTGACCAGCATAGTCACCCCTGCAGTCCCTGCTGCTAAACACCTGCCAGTTATGTCCAGTGCAGAGTCTAAGGTAGTTTTTGTCAAAGAAAAAAAAATAAATAGAGAAGGTCTTAAAAAAATCCCAGTGATACTGAAGGTTACTGAGCTGTATACAGCCTGGGTTTTTACTGGGAGCTGGGACTGTAGCAGTAAGCATCCAGCACTGCAGTGCTCTAGCTGCAGCTCTAACCCCAGCAGCCTTCAGCTGGTTTAAAGAATAGTTGGGATGTCCCAGAGTCCTTTTGATGGAGATGATCTGAGCCTGGTCAGGGAACAGATGTGGTTGTCAAATGTGTGGCTGTGAGCATGAAACACCCAGAAAATAGGTTCTTTGGGGCAATTTTATCTGTGGGGAGAATATTTCCAATAGGGAAAGATTTTATAACTGTCAAATAGAATATAATGTGGTTTGTTAAAAACACACTTTAAGTGCAATATCCTAAGTTTGGTTAGTACTTTCTCTCCACTGAAGCACTTCAATGGCTTAGTCAGGAAGGTTCTTTTGGTTGGTTTTGCTAGCTTTTTTTATCTAACAACATTGCACAGCACAGTGACTGGCATCAGCATGGCTTTTGCCACCTGAAAGAATCACACTATATTTATTTTAGTATTACTTTCTTCTGACTCAGTCTGCAGTAAATAGTTTTGCCATTGTAGCTGTTGCAGAAAAACTGTACCAGGAGAGTGGTCCTGCTGCAGATGTGCCTTTCATGGCAACTAATTACAGGGGATTTCACTTGCTTTACCATTTAGCTTGCCAAATTATGCTGAAGCACCATAAAAGTAATTCAGCTTTAGACAAAACTCTTGCATAGATTTTTTTGGTCCCCTTGACACTAAAAAACTGTGGAATTCAGGTCTGCTCTATCTGAGGAAAAGTATTTGGTCAGAGAAGAGGGATCCCAGATGGATGTTGATGTCTGTCCATCAGCAGGTGATTGATAAGGCATAGTCAGGTGTTACAAAGTGATTCAGGTTTGTAGGCTTAACAAGGTGCCCTCCATCAGCTGAGCAAGGGATCCATTGAAGCTCTTAGCCCTTCATGACCGATAAAAAAAAAACTTGTTAACTTGTACCACACTTCAGTTCCCTAATGGGGTCTACATTCTTCACACTGGGAAATGGCATCTTTTCCCCCTGTCATTACACCATGCAAAACTCAAATGTAGCTTTCCATTTAGGTGATTGCTGAGGAATTGTCTGGCAATGACGACTACGTTGAACTTTCCTTCAGTGCACGGAAATTGGATGACAAGGTAAGCTGCTTGATATTAACCTTACTGAAAGATAGAAGAATGCCCGCAAATAGGATTTGATGAGATTTTCCCTGACAGGTATTTTTTGCCTTATATTATTAAACACATCAGAGATTTCAGATGAATGTTCACAATGAGGCTTTTCTCGTGTTGCAAAGTAATTAAAAAAAAAACAAACCCACAACACCTCAAGGGAATCTAATTAATACCAAGACAATTTAATTACGCTAAAGCTAAGATGATTTAATTATTTAAAATGCCACAGATCAGAAGTGCTTAGAGAAATGAGCTTTCTATAAGTAGTCAAAGATGTTATACTATAAGCTTAAAATAAAGCTGGAAAACTGTAACAGTTCAGTCGTTATATACTTTTTCTTTATAAAATGTTGTTTGAATGTGGAAAAGGCTATGGTGTATTTGTTAAAGCCTTTTTTATCTTTAATAAGAAAACTCTCCACTGACTCAAAAAATGCTTTTCATTCTAAGGATTACCTTTTTCTGAAAACAATCTGTCATTGTTTAGCAATATACATTTAATAAGCACCTCAAGCAACACACAGCCTGGGAAATCCAGAAGACTGCTTGTAAAGCACTTTTTCTGTTATTTCAGTGGAATAGAAAGCACACCTTTATTTGAGGTAATCTGAGGAATATCTTTGTAATTAATAGATGTCCTAAGACTCTGACCCTCTTTAAGTAATAGGGTTTTACATATGATTGAAAATCAGATTATTACAACTGTGCTTGATGATAATATCAACCATTACTCTATAGTCTCTTCCTATATATAAAGCTGCTTTTAATTCGAACCATACGGTAACACTATAGAAAAGTTTGTGATTCTGATGCTTTGAGATTTTTCTTGTAAAACTTTGGCATGTGAGTAGTTTAAATTCAATTCACTGAGAGTACTTTTGGATGTGTACATCAGATTTTCAAATTCCAGCTGTAACCGGTGAATAATATTTTCAGTTGAAACTGCCAGGTAAACTCAGACAAGCAAAAAGTACCCAGAAAGATTAATGGTACGGGAATTTATTTAGAACATATAGGTAAATAACATTACTGTGCTGAGGATCATTAACAATCATAAATGATCAGGACCTTAATTTGCTTCTCATCTGAAAGATGAATTACCCCTTCCTTCGGAGTTGCCGGAGTATTAAGATTTTTGAAACATATAATTTGTTTAGGTGTCAAAACATAGCTTTAACTGCCTCTCTTTAGACAGCCATCTTTAGGCCTGATTTCCAAAGTTCTACACAAGTTTCTTCCTATCCCACATGCATCATAAGATTTCACTTGGTCATTCCTTTTCCATAAATGTAAAATGGAACCTGGTATAAATATTATGATTGCTTGTGGCTCTTGTTGGTACAAATGAAATGGATACTGCCAGAACGTGCCAGAACTTGCTTCTGAGGCAGATACGTGTTTTCCAGTTAATGATAAATTAAGGAGGATCCTTCAGATCCACTGCAAGAATATTATCATTTTTACATTTTTAATATTCCCATTCAAGGTGGGTTTCATCTATTAAAAAATTCCTGGATGATGCAGTGTGCCATTCAGGCAATGACTCATCATGTGTGATCTGAATCAAATCCCCTATCTTCAGCTGATGAAAATCACTGAAAGCCTCTTACAGTTCAAAGAAGTCTTTCATTTTCCTCCAGCTAGAGCCATAGCATTAAACCTGTCTGACCCATGGTTTACCTAGTCTGTAAGAGAAAGCTATGGCTTTTGCTATGACTTATAATTAATTTTAACATTAGCAGATGCAAGGCACTATTGGTAACTATTATTGTTAATGTTTGGAATTATTTAAATTACATGGTTCAGCCACTACTGAAAAAGCATGAGTGCTCCAATGTCACATTAAGGTAAAAATAAACCATCAGAGAATTGAAGAGATCCCATGGTTTTGCATGCCTCTCCCTACTTGGAGAAGTGAAGACTGGAGTAAAGATACAACATCAGAAAAGAAGGTTTAGGGCTGAAACTGGCTTTGGAGTCTCATGAACAACAGAGGAAGCCTGTTAGAGCAGTCATTCATGCTCTGCGACACAGAATCACCTTTGTAACCCCAGGGGTTCCTGCAGTGGTAGCTGTAGGGTGGCAGAAGACAAGTGGAATCCTAATGTCTCACAGCTTGGGGATGAAGGAAGGGGGAAGAGGAGGTTCTGGATATGCTTTAGGGATTAAACAAAAATAAATTCTTTCCATCTGTTACCATCTGTGGTATCTTGAATTGACAAGAATTTTCTTCCTCTACGCTTCAAAGGAAGACTCCTTGAAAGAGGATCCAGACTGTGGTCCGTAAACGCATGAGTTTCTACCACTAAGGAAAAAAATATGAACAGCACATTTTTGGCAGATTAAACAAAATTTGTTGGTATAATATACCAGGCTATATATATGTTTGTTGTATTTTTTTACTTTCCTTCCATAAATCTGCAAGAGTTTTAGAGAGTCCATAAAACAAGTAAAGCCGACTCAGTTTTTCTTGGAGGGGTGGCTGAAACATTCAGTAAAAAAAATATAAAAAAGTCACAGGGATGAAAGTTTCCTTTAGTTAACTGACTTTGCAGAGATAAAGGATATTTTTTTTTTATTGCTGTGCTTGTTTGGAAGGTATAACTGCATTTTCATGTTTTATTGAAGCCCAGTCAGCTCAGATGGCACATCTTTGTTTCAAGAGATCCATTGAGAACACTTCACAGTGGAACAATAACTTTTGGAAAGGTTCTATTGCATTAATAGCTGTGTCACAATTACCATAACAAGCAGCTATGTTTTTATGATAGCTATAATAAATTACGAGCACCAAGGCAGGCAAACTGCTTTTCCTGTTGTGAGGGAGGTAGTTATCATTGCTTGGGAAAGATTCACTAGCAAATGTCTGAAAAATACAAGCTAATATTGCTTTCTTATATATTTCTCTAGTACTAAACTACTAACAACAATAAATTCCTTAAATGCCCTATTTTGCTGCTGAAGAATTTTCAAAATTACTAGCATCTTTGGCTACCTCAGCCCTTTTCTGAGGGACCTTTGACTTGACCCCCAAGTCTGAATTTTAAAAAGTGTCATGCTCGGAAAATTAATGTACTAAAAGATGTGTCAAAGTAGTTGCTCACAAACAGAGGTAGTTAAATTTTTACAGTTTAAGCTATGTACTTGTGTTATGATTCTGTAACTGCTGCACATGTTGAAAGAACAATGTGCATTATACCACTAGCAAATTCATTATGTTAATCATTTAAACATTATTAAAATATCAAAACATTAAACCTTTATTGCTGCTATTTTTCTTTCAGAGGATGTTCTTGTGAGATAATGCAAAGCTGCTAGATTCAGCATAACAGCCAAAAAGCCTTGAAAACATTATTTACTATTAAATAAAATGTCTCTTCAGCATATTGGTTTGGAGTTGCTATGAAGCATTGTCAGTATTGAAGGAATTTTTATTTGTACCCTCATGCTGAAAGGAATTGAGTTTTGGTTTTGCATTGAAGGGGGATGGAGGGGAGGTGCAGTGTGGTATAAGCTACCACCCAGCATCAAAATCTTTCCCTTTTGGTAGTTAAAAACAGATATTAAAAATTACTTTCTGTGTGCTGATTTGCTGTTTCATCTTTTAGGATATTCATCTGGGAATGATACTGTGTTTTGAGTGTGGCACAAAATCCTTGTTTCCTTTCTGAATTTTTCTGTACGTCACAGTGCATTTTTTGGATGTATCATTTTGAGGTGCTTCCTTCCAGACAAATTTTCTTATCAGACTTGGTTTTGATGAACATTCTGTTAGCGTTAAGCTTTTACTCTGCATCAACCTCTATACTTATGGTTATAAGAGAAGAGGCAACGCAATCTTTTTTAAGCCTATACACTGGATTTTTGGTGTTACTGTGACTGAACCAGCACCTTCATTCTCTGCTTTTTCTCTTTGCTATGCAGTAATGCTCAGAATTTGATCACCAAAGCTCTCTATAACATTAACAGTTTAAAAAGCTGACAAATCTACATCAGGGCCTTGAGTGCTTCTGGAGTTACAGATTTTTGTTGAGTTTTGTGTCGGTTCTATACACTCTTACATTAAGTATCCTGTAACCACATAATTGGGACAAATGGGCAAACACAGCTTTGTTGTTTAGAGATCCACGGGATAAGATTTAACAAATACACATGCATTTTGCATCAGTTTCTAAGCATACTGTTGTCTTTTCTCTGTTAGGAAAAGAAACAGACGATAAACAGAACAACCCTCTGAAGACAACAGTGATAGGTGTAGTCTTTAGGTCATGGAAAAGACTTTCAGTTGCTTGAGCCTTGCCTAAGGCTTTGTGATCCTTAGGGACTCACTTTCTTCTCCAGATATTTAAATTCAGGTGTCCCTTTTCAAAGCTACGATTTCTCATCTTGTTTTGCAGTTGTGGAATTGTAAAAATGCCCTAAAGACAAACTTGACCCAAACGATGTGCCTAGATTTTGGCTAGTGTCTCATCCACAGCTGTTCCCATCCCAGCCAGCTATCCAGCTAGTCAAAAAAGTATGACGAGCATTTGGTGAGGAGAAAATTGTAGAACTGTCTGCATTATAGTAATATACACACTAATTCTTTTATGGAACCACTGGGAGAGCAAACAGAATTCATCACCTCCTCAAACTGATGTAGAAGGTTTTGAATATAGCCTGCAGGGAAAAAACCCCAAACTACAGTGAATGGGCTGAGTCCGTTTGAATCTTGTTCTTGCAGCATGATACAGGTAGGGATTTGAATTGGCCAGCTTTCCTCCTCCAACACCCAGCTGCTGTTCTACCTCCCAACATGTGCAGAAGAAATGAGATGTTGTTGCAACAAAAGAGACTGTGGCCAGACTGCAGGTTTAGGTTTGTGTAAGAATGCTCAGGGTTGTTAGCTGGATGCAAGATGTTCTGCAGTGCAGCGAGCATTTGAACCTCAATGTGTGTCAAAGACTTGTTTGTACTGAGAGATATCAGGTTTCCACATTCCCCTGCTCTGTTTGTCATCTTAACATGGGACTCTTATCATGTCCCATGTCTGAAAGAGGACTTGTTTCTCTACGCTTCTCTAATTCATCTTGCTAGTACTTGTGTTAATTGTGAACTTGGAAATCCTTGTGGAACAAGGACAAGAACGAAATATTGCTCAGAGACAGCAAGAGGTCTCACTAAAATTACACTACCTCTTATTTTTCATTACCAGTCAAGGAAACACCAGTGCCTGAAAAGCTCAAAGAAAAAGAAGTCTCAAGAGTAACCTGTCCTATATTTTATTTTAGGATTTTTTCAGCAAATCTGATCCTTTTCTGGAGATTTTCCGAATGAATGATGATGCAACCCAACAACTTGTTCACAGGACTGAGGTAAGAAATAGGGTTGGATTTACTTTCCAGGACAAAGGTGTGCTGTCGGGATGAATAGTTTTTGCTTCCCATGTCACAAAGAGTATCACAAGCACCTACCTCTAAAAACACCTCTGTCAGTTGTGTGAGTATTGACTAATGGATACCAGGCCTCGACATTCACAGACGACAGTAAAGGAGGATGGTATTGAAGTCAAAGATCCAAGTTTAATTAAACCAGCATATATTTAGTTTGAAGATCAGGAGTTATATGAATTCTATTTAGCTCAAACCATGGTACAGAGTATCGTGTTTTCCCATTAAGACTTCTCATTGCATCTTCTCCTCCTTCTAACCAGGATGCTGGTGCTAAAGAGATTTGTAATCTGTGTGCTTTACACCTGTTTCCTATGTCCTAGTGTCATTGCTGCTTCCATGGTAATGACTGGCACTGTCTTAAAAAGTAGCATTAAGGGTACAGGGTGGAGTTGTGGCAGGTATTTGGGGTTATGAACCTGTCTATTATGGGTGCCATAATGTCTTCCTGGCAAAGTAGACCACATGTCTGTAAATCAATGCTGCCCACCCTCATTGCCCAGTCTTGTATCTCTTCCATAGCTTCCAGTTCAGGGTTGTATTCTACAACACTTCCCTTGTGAGTTACACTCTTGCTGAGGCATGGCAGTGCTGGGGCAATCTCTGTAGCATGATCTATGGATGGGCCCATTTCCTGCTTGTGTTTCTTTCTGGAACTTTCCAGAGGAAGAATGTTGCAAACTGCAGGTTGCTCAAGGGCACATATGCCATGCACTTTGCTCTGCAAACATCCAGCTGAGCTTTTTTTCTTCTCTTTCTAGTGAATGCATTGTATTGAAAATTGTGGCTCTTGTTAGTGTTCTGTTTGGAGATGTGCAAATGTTAAGGGTTTCCTTCCTTTCTTTTCACTCACAGGTTGTGATGAATAACTTAAATCCAGCCTGGAAGACCTTTAAAGTGTCTGTAAATTCTCTGTGCAGTGGAGACCAGGACCGCAGGCTAAAGGTCAGAAGTCATTCTAAGTTTTTTAAGCTTATTATTAATAGAAAACAAAAATTGTATCCCTTTTCCAATTGAAGATTGCTACTCTGCACTGCCCTTTTCTTTGGTGGAAAAGATGATCACACAGCTGCTTTATGATTACCACAAGTTAAGGATGCAGAGAAGTGGTAGGCCGCTGTAATCAGTAGATTATGCTCCTCACTTCTTACACTAACCTCAGAAAGCAATGGGTTTGTTTTTTGCCAATCAGTCGGATAATTTGAAACCAGCATCCTTTAACTGGTGGAAGTCTACTCAAGGGAAGTGGCAGCCCTGTCACCGTTTGAACTACTATTTCCTTTCCTTTATGTCTGGAGACCCTCCGTAAAAATAAACACTGGATTACAAGATCTAGTATTATGCATGAAGAATGGGGTAGCCACAAAAAGGCATATGCCATAGTAATGACAGTGTTACTAGTCGGCAGAAAGATTGATAGTTGGTAATTTGGAGCTTTGTGTAGGAAAAGTTGTCATCTTGTGGTTACTTTGGGGTAAATAAAGACTGAAACCAATTGTTCATATTTTCTAATAAGATATAACGTTAACACTAAATTAAAAATTGTTGAATGAAGAGAACTGTCCCTAGTAGCTGTTCAGCCTCTTGGACCTGATAAAAGGACATTGGACCCAAAAGTATGTCCTTTTTTTCCTTTTATTTTAATCCACTTTATCCATACCAAAATTGTCTAATAAAGACATTTCCTTGTCCCTGCAAACCTTTATTCTTTCATATTTTTTATAACTGCACAATCCTGCAGAAGAGCTATTGTCATTTTTTTGCTCATTACAAACCACAGGATATGCTGTGCAGGTAGGAAAAATAAAATTCTTGGTGTTTACATGTTTCAATGCATGCCACAAATGGGTGGAAAAGATGAAAAGGAGTCTTAAGAATGCTTGAATTTGTACTGATCATGCTGATTGTGATTTATAACTCAACAAAATCAGCAGTGATGTTCTGGAACAACATTGGTCCCGACACGGTGTTTATATGTATACATTTGTATGGTGTTGGGGATGCACAAGGAAGACGCAAGTATGGATAGCTATCTTTATATATTGTTTGTGTCCTTTGTGGTGCTGTTGGGCAAACGACTCCAATGGCAAAAGAAGTACAAGAATATTGAGGAAGTTTGAGAAAACAATGAGAGATGGAACAAGGAAAATGAAGGATGAAGTAGATGGAGCACAGGATACTTAGAGGTCAGACCAATGTGTTTGTGACAGGCGTATCTGAGATGTTGGAAGGAAGCTCAGCACTTCATGTGTTACAGGGAAGTGGTTGTGAAAGACCTTTCTACCTATACCTTACTTGGTAAATGGTCTAACTGGTGTGTTTGACATGTCCAATGGGATTGAAACAGAGTTATAACAGATACAACAGAAAATGAAGTGTAGAGAAAGATCAGCCTCAATTTTAAACTGCAAGAAAAATTAACAGTATTGCCTAAAAAGGATTTCAATGCAAATGAAGAAGCATAGAGGAGTTATTTATTGTAGCATGTGTAGGATGACAGTAATGTGAGGTGGCAGGATAATGACTTTTTTATCTTGGGAGGCTGCAATTTTATAAATTTCCTGGGTAGATTAAATATCTATAAGTTAGTTGCCTGAAACACAGAGGACAAGCAAATTACTCTGTGTTATGTAAGCAGAAGCAATACAGATCTGCAGGAGAGGAAAAGGGAAAAAAAAAAAAGAACAGTTACCCTCCAGAGATAGTAACGTGACTAACTCAAAGGACAGTCAAGAACAGGGAACACAGTCATCACTGAGGCCTCTGTTGGCCTCTCATGCCTGGGCTGCTCCTTCATGACAAAAGAGCAGCTCTGGAAAAAGCATGGAAGGAGCTTGTTTGGACAATGAGCTCACATCACAGCTCAGGCAGCACTGGGAGCTGAGCTTTTGCTTTTGAATGGAGTGAGGCGTTGGAAAGGCTTGGAGAGGGAGGTCAAGCAGTTCTTTCAGGTACGAAAGGGCAAGTCACTGGTGGGACATACAGGCAGAGGCGACATGATCAAAGCACATGGGAGTACTGTAGGTGCTCCAGCATTGTGTGAAGGTGAAAGGGGGCAGAACTGAAGGAGATAATACTAGAGAACATGGCATAATCAAAATCTGAGGTACTGAGAGAGTGATGTACTGTGACAGATTATCTATGTTATGCAGCATCTCTGAGGGTGCACCTTACACAAGCAGATACAGAAGGTTGTACCCTGACTCTTCCTGTGCACAGGGTCCCAGATGATCTAGTCCAGGTTATATTTCAGAGTCACTTAGAGGAATTGTGCCTGCCTTTATGGGATCTGCTTCTTAAGGTAGCTTACATTGAAATGGGTATCATCCCATAGTAACACCACTAGTATGTTTGAGACAAATCATGGATCATTTTACTGCTGCTCAGATGAGAGGCGGATTTAACACAGCACTGCCTTCACCACATTGTGTAAGTGTGGCCTTTATATCACTAGATGAGAAAACCTAGAAGGAGATGCATGCAAAATGTAATGACTAGAATGTCAGAGCTAGTGCCAAGTCTGTAAGGGTAGAGGGATGTAGTTCTGGAGGAAGAATGTGATTTAGTCTCTTTGAAGTTGAGAGGAGAAGGTATGAGAGAGGCTGAGATTTCAGCTTGGGCAGAAAATGATCTGGGAATGAAAGGGGTCTTCGACCTATGAACAGAAGACAGTAGTTGAATTCGTATGCAGATTTGTTGCCAAAAGGTAGGCTGGAGAAGGAGAAGCAAAGGGGAAGAACAGTCTTTTAGGACTGCCTGTAGAAACGATGAGGGGAAAGTCAGTGAAGGAATGGGTAAAGAAGATAACCAAGACAAGATGTATTTTATGAACATACTGACAATTTTCAAAAGAGTTTGATTCTGCAGGATACTCTTTCCCCTTCTCTCTCATTTTTTTTCTTTTTTTAAGAATGCACATCTTTATTTGTGTATGTAATTATGTGCAGGCCCTGATTTAGATATCTGAGTATTTGCCTGAGGCTTCAGCTCAGACATTTGCAGAAAAGCTAAAAGTAGTAAGATTTGCACCAAATCATTCATGCATACAGAAATACTTTAAAATTAATTGTGGCTGTAAAATAAGAAAAAAGCTTGAAGCATCTTTAAAATTCAGGCCCTTTATACCTTTTGGAGGATGTAAGATAAGGCTGCCATGGTAGAGCAGCCCCCGAAATCACTTCTGTTTGACAGAAAGCATGTAATACTTGTCAGATGACTGTTCTGTTTGCTTTCTATGCAGACTATAAATTAGGAATTTGATGGCAGCAAGGACAGAAGGGGAGAAATCATAAGAATTAGAGAGGTGAAGTGTCTGTGATGGGTTGAGAGCTGTGTGAATGTTTATCCTCCGATTTACACTGACTAAGCATTCCAGTCTTCACTCTACCATATTTTGGAACATTTGACTTTAGATGCTTTGTTTCACTTCATAAAGTATGTAGCAATATGTTACTGCTAAGTGTTGGAAGAATTCCCTGTGCAGCATTTAAAGTGGGGCGATTTAGTGCATTGCAGACGCCTTGCTGAGCATCAGCTGCTTGCCGGGACTGCCTGATCACTGTGAGCTGTAACTGCATAAGGCTGGGTGGTTTTGTACCTGTACCTGGTCTTTCTTTTTTACATCTTTGGGAGGTGTAATCTAAACTAAGGCTTTTGGAGGCATGAGAAATGCTTGGTGTGTGTGTGTGTGTGTGAAATGTCAGCTTTTGGAAATTCTGCAAATGGAGGGAGAATTTCTGACAGTAGCAGAGACATCGTGGCTGTCGCTACTGTTGGCTTCCCTCTGTAGGCTGCTTCAATGTCCCAAGTCTTGGCCTTTCATCTCTGCCACTGAAGCCACATGGGTACTGAGCTTAGTGGTCTGATTTGTCTTATGAGGAATGGGGATTAATACACTAAAAATACACCAAAACAAACTAACTTAAAGAAGTTTGCTCTTTGTAAAGTCTTGTACCCAAAGCATCCTTTACACTGTCTGGGCATTTGAAACTTTATTGTTCAAAAAGTCTGCTTAGAAAGATAAGATAAGCAAGGTCACTAAAATCAAAGCAACCAATAATTAGGGTCTCCCTCAAAAGTCTTTTGCTAGCATCCTTTGCGAAGTCAGTTAATTTGAATTCCTTACAGGCTTTAACAAAAATAAAAATCTAATTTTGCTTTATTTAGCTGCGGTGCAGAGAGCAGTTATTTTTTTATCCCTCTCAGGATGCCTTGTAAAACTTTATTGCAATTACTGCTGCTCTTGGTTTTATTATGAAAAAGATATATTAGATTTATGAACCTACTGAGCTTTTCTTCCCAGACATTGAAACCATCTGAGAAGTCTGGTCACACTTCAGTGCCAGTCATAACTTCTTCTAATGCTAGTGGTACAGACAATTTGTGTATGCGTTGAAGTGAACAAGACGCCTCTGTGATCCAGAAGTAGTGCACTGTGGTTCTAATACGTTCAGAGATTCAGTTCACAACAGTAATTACTGACCAATCTGAGTGAGGGGTATAAACCTTCTGAGAGCAGGTTTTATCCTAATTGGCTATGTTCAGGTCCTGTAAGTTGTGGAACTTTGACGTTCAGGTTTGTTTTCAGCATGTGAGGTGCCTTTATCCAAAGTTTATCTGAAATACAGCCTTGCATTGTGAGTATCCTCTGGTAGGGATCATCTACTATCCATCCATTCTAATAGATCTAATGTTCCACTTTTTCTAGAGGAGTGCTGGTAATGTACACTGAAAAATAATCTCATTTTGTTTAGCTATTAGATGTTGTAATGCTTGGGAAATGAACACCTAACAGGGTGCTGTAGGGGCACAGACCAAACAGTGCACATGGCATAGAGTAAGTATATCTTCTGCTGAAGTCTGTACAGAGACCTTCAATCAAAGAAATTTTGTTCATAAGGAAAAGTAGGAAAAGAGGCAAAAAGACTTGGAAGAAAAACATTGCTGCAGGTGAAATAATAACAGAAGCTGCAAGGACAGGGGCAGGAAGCATGTGTCATGTCTACAGAGAAAATCCTTTCCATCTTCCACCCACACAGGGGAAATTTTCAACTGAAGAACACCAATTAGATATTTTTCTACCTTTCAAAAACCTGTATGGTGCAACTATATCATTCTTGTCAGTTTGTTTATTGTTCATCCCTGCCTAGCTCACATCACAGATCCTGATCCTGATGACATTTATGCATGTACAGGTAGTTATGAGTGGGACCCACAGCTTGTGGTTACCTGGGCTATTACATACATCAGGTCATAAGGCCTCTGTGTGTATGAATGGCTTCTTGCAGCGTGAAGCCCCAAGATGTTACTATATAGAAAAAGGAATGCTTACTTTTGGGTAACCTTGAGAAGGCCATCTCTTACTGTGTACTTCTAATGAAGTCAAAACCTGGTTCTGTCATTCTTTCCCATTCTGTCTTCTGTCCAGCTGACTTCCTTGGCTCTGTCCATCCAGTCTGTTAGAGTAACTCTGTCTTACCACACAATTATATTTTTGGTTTTCTGTTGAGGGCTCTATCTGCATATGTCCCAGTATATCTATGATGCTGTAGTGCTACTGAGATGCATTCAGGAGTTTAAAGGTTATGTGATTTTCAATTCATTTCAGTACCGAGACCTTTATAAATAGACATACATTGGCCTTTCCAAAGTGAATTTTCACAAGCCATGAATTTCCTGCATTTTTGTGGTAGATTGTTGTTAGCAAGCTCCACACTTTTCTTAAATTAATAATCTATGCAGTGCCTTTTCTGCCTTCTTGATACTGTTATATAACGTGATCCTTGCTTATAATATTAATAGAAGAAGCTCTACAGCCTACAAGAAAGATTTTGATGTTATACTGGATAGAAGTAGGCAATCACTTTATTCTGAGCTTAATCACTTCCCCAGGATCCGTTATGGCATTTTGGGGGGTAGAAGGTTGGGTCTTCCTCATATAGTTGTAACCGCATTTCCTTCTGATTTCTTCCAAGTGTTGAATCTTTCATGCAATATGATGGATCATTAGGGGGAAAAAGCTTCTTAAAGGTCTGTGAGTGTATTGGCCGCTTCATTTTGAGTTAGGGAAAAGCAAATAGCAATGGTTATTTTGATATTCTCTGAGTTATTACTGCAGTGTTCTCTAAATCAATAAGCTTTCAGTGACCTTTAATACTTGACTACAGCTCTGCTTATACAGGTATATTATAAACTGTAATCCTTCAATAAGCCCTTAGTATCTCTGAAAGCCAGTGGTGAAAGTAACTGAGCAGAACCTGTAAAGAAGGCCCAGTAAAGCTTAAGAGACAAGCAGTAAATAATACATTCCAATAAACCCATTAGTGCTTTTATTCTTCCACAGTTTAGCTGTCATAGAGTGTTTGAAGCACTAATTTGGAAAGATATGGTTTATGCTCAACAGCAATAATTTGTGCAGGATTTTAAAAAGCATGTGGCACACAGGGCAATTCAGGCAGTGTCAAATGATGATTAGAAAAGTGTGAACTGAAAGGATTTCACACTGTTCCATAGTTCCATAAAGGAAGACTCATTTATTGTTGCTGTTTTCTTTGAGCATTTAATTCCATGTAGAAAGAGACTGACACCAAGAACCAATTACAACGTAGGCTAGACTTGCTGTTTACTTACTTGATTGGGTGATTTCAGTCATACCTGATTAACTACACAGTTCTACATTTTCCCTTTCAATTTACTCACAAAATTAATGTCAGTGGAGCCAATCATTCCCTTCTTGCTTACCCTGATGCTGCTGAAGAGGCTTTTGCAAATGGAGTCCTTCTTGTGGAAAGTCTTCAACACCAAGAAGTAGGAACTCAACCTTTATATGTCTTTAATATGAATCAAAAATCCTTCTAACAAGTTTTTCAGGTGGTAATTTCTCTTTCTTTAGATCAAGGTGTTTTCCTGGAATCTTTAGAGTAACTGCCTGACTCTTGGAGGGTGCAGATCTTTTTAATCTGAGTAGTATGGGGGTTATTGGTTATTTATTAATCATTTTAAGGATGTTATGTTGTGAATATCCAGATGAATTCTTGTAAAACAGACTGTGCATTTTAGATAATAAAAAGCTTGGTTTTGGTGGTCCAAAGAAACACAAACAAAATAGGTTTATATATTGGGATATGGTGTACATTTAATAAGCTATAGAAATATTTGTGTAAGGGTGTACTGCTTAACCAGAGAATGAGTTTTAAAACAGTCTTCTGAGAGGATAAGACATTATTTTGAGGATTCTTATAAAATTAAATGACACGGCATAAAAGCCAGTTTCTGAGACCTCCTTGCATAAATGCCATTGGGCCTATTTTTCTAGTAAATGATTCATTAGAATACTACAATTCCTAAATATTTCTCTTGCTTTCTCTCTCATATTCCCCTTATTCTCTCTACATGCCTGTGGTTGCAGGCACTACAGTGATTATTAAAAATTCAAGCGGCCTACTTCACAAGGTCTACAGTGATTGTGGGGAAGTTGCTGCAGCTACTCACCCTGTTTTGTCAGTCTGGGTTAATCTATAATTTAGCAACCAGTTTATAATACGAGTGCCTCCTGAATTCATTAATTGCAGCAGTGTGTTTGGAACCCGGATTTATCTGAGCATGTCAAGGACTGATCTGATCAATCTTCATAAGTTCTGTGCAGATGGGGTGCAAGATTTAAGATCATCCTTAAAGCAAAACTGATTAAGTCCTGGGTGTGTGATCTCAGCTCACAGATTCCTTTTTCTCTCTCTCCTTTCCTTTTCTGGATTCATGGTAAAACAGTTGAAGATTGCCCAGAGAAGCTGTGGCTGCCCCCTTCCTGGCAGTGTTTGAGGCCAGGCTGGATGGGACTTTAGGCAACCTGGTCTAGTGGAGGGTTCCCTGGCAATGGCAGGGGGTGAGACCAGATGAACCAGTCCAACTCAGTCCGTGATTTTGGTGCCTTGTCCAACCCAGTCTGTGATTTTTAAGATGTTGGAGAAGAAAATATCAGATTGCAGTAAACGTTTGAGAGAGAAACAGACTCAGAAAATGAGTTTGATCCCATTTTGTTAAAGTCAAAGGAACTCATCCTGGTGACTTCAAAAGGCACTGGTTTGTTCTCCCATTATTGCAACTGCTAGATATATAACAAATTAATTTGCAGATTAATTAATCTAGATTTGGGTTAATTGATGTTTGTGAAGTGCTTTGAAGATGAAAGAGCTATCTAAATCACAAGTGTTGTCATAACAATTGGGGTGCAAGTGGGTTGTATAAGGGAGAGATCATCTGATATACAGCAGTTGAAAAGAAAAGAACTGATATTCAGATCTCTGAAGGTTTTGACTGCTAATAAAAATGATGTTTGAAGGCTGTAAAGCTGGTAGATATGAAAATGGACAGAGTAGCAAGAGACAGGAGTCTTCCTCCCCTCCATAATTTTAGAGTTCATCCTGTTAAAGGAGATTTTTCTTCCCATTCCTTGTCAGAGTCCCCAGTTCCATGAGCCCTGGGACAGAAATAAAGAAACTTCCTACTGACATTGCAAGGAACATTCAGAGTGTGAAAGAGGGATAAAGAGAGGACAGCGCAAGGGAAAAATGTTGTGGATGAATTTGTTTGTCTGGATTAGGGGATCCAAAGAGTATTTTCTCTTTCTCATTTGCTAATAAGAGAGGATTGCTTCCAGATAATTTGTACATTGCATTTATTGTTACCTTTCTTCCCACTGCTTACTGCCTCCATGGTTCCATCCCAAGACAAATAAATACAGCCTTCCTCAGCTCTGCTATGCAAGTCACTATGAGAAATGTTTTGAAGGGCACTCTCCCACCTCTCTTGAGCTGTCTTTGGAAGTGAACTTTAATCCCCTGAAATGAAACAGAAGCTCCCATAAGTGTTGCTCACTGTAATCCATATCAGAGGTGTCTGGTTCCTTCACAGGGCAATAACTGATAAAATACTAAATCCCATCCCTGGGAGCATTTAAAATGAGACAAAGTAAAGCTCTGGTAATGAGGACCTGTTCCATACTGGAGGGTGGGGCACAGGGGATGCTGATGAATTAAATGACCTCTACATGCTTCCCAGTTTTCAGATCACTGTGTTGATAATGTTAAACACCCTACAGACCCCACTATTAGCTGCAGAGCTGCTTACTGTGGAAGTTTAAAAACCAGTGCTACCATTTTGCATTAAAAGAATAAAATCAAGCTTGGCTTTCAGTAAAACTGATAGGATTAAGATTTAGCTGTAACCCTGTAAAGCAGCTGAATACTTTATTGAGAGAATTCTAAAGTGTCTCATATCTTAAAGAAAATCCTTCAGTCTCATACCTTTGTGTCTACAGGACCTTTTGCAGTGTGACTTACAGTATCTCATGATATTAAAAATGAGAGAAAATCAAAGTTTAACCAGTTTTTCATATTCCTTTTTCATTTCTTTCAGTTGAGAATGGAAAGAATAGTGAAGGCAATTTCCAGACAATCTTATTTCAGACTCTCATAAAGTAGCAAAGCCTCACATTGACTGACACATAAACAACTTATAAAGACCCTTGGTTTCTTTTCAGATGTCTTTTTTACCATGTAAATTGAAAGTTATACACTTAGGAAAATTCTTCTCTTGTTGTTAACTCTTGTAATGAATGTATTCTTTGCTATGAATGATGTATTTTTACTACCTAAATAGAAAGCTTACCTTAAAATTTGAGTCCTAAATTCTATCTTTACAGTTTACACGCTAACATACTGCTGCACAAAAATTATTACACTTTGCAGATAAAAAAATATGTGTATTTAAAATGGTTGCACTCTCAGGGAACATAGTCAAATTTAAACAAAATAAAATGTTTGCTTTTAAAAATTACAGTAAGTATCTCCAGGGACCTAATTATAAATTAATGTTTGTGATACTCTAGGCAGCATTAGGGCAGAAATAGATATTAAGTGTGTCTAAACTTGGGTATTTTAGAAGCTGTCTCAGTACACAGGGGTCACTCAAAATGTGAACTTTATCTCACTCTGGAAATGTGTATTTAGTCCTCCTATACACAGTGATCTCACCTACCACCCTCTGTTAAAATAATTCAGATCTGCATTTTTTTCTTTGCCAAAAACCTGTTTCCTCCCAGCTAGATGGCAGGATGTTTTGTGATGTGTGCATACATGTGTATAATGTACATTACATAATGACCAGAGCTGTGTTTCATAATAAAAATGTTCTATCTGCCTTACCAAATCTAAATTACACATGTTTATGTTGGATCTCCAAATGATTTTGAAAATGCTCGAGAGCTAATCTTTACAGGATTTGACAGAAAAAGCATTTAGCTAATTACAACCCTCTTCATGGTATTTTAGAAGAAACCAAGGCTCTTGGGATCAGAGGCTTCAGTGTGTTTGTGGATAGCTGTTCTCTTTGTGCTTTAGAGCTGCTAAAACATGGCAGGGAGGTTTTACCATAAGGTTGGCCACTACTAGCTCTTAACTTTGTGCAGGATTTGGTGTTAGGTTAAAACCTCTTTGCAACACCTTCATCCCAGTCCCTCTCCCTCAGTCAATAAGAAATCAACACTTGCAGACACTGGAGTTATTTTTAATGGTCTGCTCATCAAGAGCAATGCCAACAGTGTATTTCAGAAAGCCTGAGTGGAAGGTGTCCTCTTGTCCCCCTCTGCTCTGAGCTGCCAGGACATCAGCCCCAGCTATTACACTTGTCAGGGCTCCTCACTGACTCCAGCCAGCTTCAGTGCAGCAATGCTTTCCCCTTTTCATGTGGCTATTGCCACCATTATATTCATAGAAACCTGGGTCAATAGAATCGTTCAAAGCAGGTGCTGTTTTAACATATCCAGTTCATTGCTGCTGCTGAACACCTCACATGATGTACAGGGTCCTTTGGGGATATGACTTCTCTGTGCCCGTGGAGCAGACTCATATCCTGAGCATGACAGCCATTGTGCCTGCTTTGCTTGAGATTAACAAAAGTATGTTTTCCTGTCACAAACCTGCTAATCTGTCCCTTTCTGAAAAGTGCATGGATTGTGTGTACATCCTTAAGTGAAAGAGAAGGTGAGTAATGTTAGAAATGATTCCTCAATATTACCTGTATTACAGGCTGCTGAGTCTTCTAGTCTGCTTGTAGAAGAGATCATAAAAAAGCTATGAGTGTATTGCTCTCTACACTCTAAATTGCCACAGTCCAAAATGACAATATAGGAACAGGAACAATTATTTAGATATCAGCTGCCTAAGGTTTGCTCAGATCACCTATTACACTGTTGGCCATCATGCTGTTAGCTTAGAGTTCCTGTTAAGTCTCCTCATTTATTTTATTTCTGAGAAATTCTAAGATTTACTGATGCAAATTTCTTTTCTATATTAGGAAATGTCCCTATGGGGTGCAATCAAGATCTGTTTAGTCTTACGTGCTTTTCCACACTCTTGCCAATACTTAACAATTATAATACTTAAAATTATTGGATAGACAGGGATTTTGTGATACCTCTTAAGCAATAATAACAGCAGGACAAGTTATTTCATTCTTACCCATCTCTTAAATTAATAACACAGAATTTTACAGAGCAGCATCTCAGAGATCTGCAGAGTATCATTTACAGTTTTAATGGATATGAAGTTAAGTGCAGGAGTCAAGAGACTTGGCCATTGTATTGGGTCCCTAAAGAGAGGAAATGCTGAGTCCATTCATACATTTGTGCAGAATGTGGGTACATCTCTATTAAGTGACATGGTTTCTGTTAGCAGCTTTTCCTGGAATAAGAGAAAAGAAATAAAGCATGGGAAGAAATGGAGAAAGTTATCATAAAGTTATTATAAAGTTTTCTGATTTGCTCTGCTGGGATCAGATATTGTTTAAGATAGTCTTAAATGGCCTGGGAAACTAGAAAAATGAGGTGACAACATTTTTTAGATTGCAGAATCATCTGGAAATGTTTTGACTTCAAAATGTCACAAAAGGATCTTACTGTTACTGATTGTCACTAAGATACAAAGAAAGTCAGCAAAAATTATCAGAAGCATGGGAAGGCTTCCTTCTGCAGAGAGACTAAATTCAGACTGGAAAGAAAGAGAATCCTATAGAGGTAGCTCTGAAGTAATGAATGACATGGGAGAAATGATGAGGAAATCATTTGATTATTTATCGTCAGGGTCCATGAACTTGATAAGCACCATGATGAGGCACAATGCTTAAACCAGAATGTTCTATCTCCATACAACGGTTAAATCGTGGGATGTGTTGTCGAAGGTTACTGGGCAGCCTCAAACTGTAAACATGCTAAAAATAGGACTAGAGGAATTAATGAATAATTATTGTCTTGGCTGGCTATTAAAAATACATATCAGATGCTCTCTCCAGCTTCAGGAAAGTGTCAGCTTGTTGACTACCAGTAACTGGGAAAATATGGTGAAATAAAGATGAATGTACCTTTCCTTATCTTCTGTAGTCTTTCTCTAAGTATTCCCTAACATCTGACAGAAAGATGATAGAGATGTCATGTACTTCTAATATTTTCTTATGGTGAATGCTGTTGCATCACTGGGCTTGTCATTTTCAAGCTGAAACTTGAGTGTTGATTTTCATCTGAAAAAATATTCAAATGGTTAGGTTTTAATAATTTGAGAAGTTGTGCCTGCTCACATCAAGGCTGTGTTCATACTGCTAGTGGGTCATGGTAAGAGGTTTCTTCTCCTGTACAATGTCATGAAAAGGTGGAAGGTAAATGGGTTGTTTAGAGCTGAAGTGTGTCCAGTTTGCTGTGGATAAATACGTAGATAAGTCAGGCTAGTCCTTTGCTTTTCTGTGGCAGCTGCAGGAGAGCACAGGGAATTCAGCTGGATGCCTTCAAATACTCACCCTGATTTCATATGCACAGCCCTCTGCTGTTTTTCTTTCTTGTGTACATTAGTTTATACATTTTTCAGGAAATATATTACCCTTCAACAGAATCCTTGTTCAATATCAGCTATTTCTGTTTTTTAATGAATCTGTTTCTAGTTACAAGCAAAACATCTGAAAACCTGATGACTAGATGTCTGGAAAGGCAGGGTTATTTTTACAGGCCAATTAAAAAGTAGGCTACTCGCACTAAGCAGTCACAATTCCTCTTAGACAGACAATAGTATTTCAGACTCTTGCTCTTCAAAATATCAAAAGAAGTACTTTGTCAGAGTTGTGCCAAAAATGAGTCTTCAGCTCATGACCAGGCTAAAATGTGGGAGTAAAAAACTTGCGTATTATCACCTTGTAGCTGTCTTGTGCATAGTGAGAAAACCTACACCCCTTCCCACTTTATTTTGAGTATGGGATCCCTTCTGCCATCCTTTGTCCCTCTCCTGGGAGTCCTAGATGACCCTTCCAGGGCTTTCAGTACCAAAAGGGGGCCTAGAAGAAAGGTGGGGAGGGACTTTTTATGAGGGCATATAGTAATAGGACAAGGGGTAATGGGTTTAAACTGAAAGAAATTAGATTTAGATTAGATATTAGGCAGAAATTCTTTCCTGTGAGGGTGGTGAGGCACTGGCACAGACTGCCCAGAGAAGCTGTGGCTGCCCCCTCCCTGGCAGTGTTCAAGGCCAGGTTGGATGGGGCTTTGGGCAACCTGAGCTAGCAGAGGGTGTCCCTGCCCATGGCAGGGGGTTGGAACAAGGTTGGCTTTGAGGTCCCCTCCAACCAAAAGGATTAGGTGATTACATGACCCTGAGTCTGACACTTGGCAGGGGCTAGCTCTGATGGGGGAAGCAGAAGCATGGCCTGGCTCTGGCCATTCCCTCTGCCAGCCTCTGTGCAGGGAATTAATACAGATGAAACCCTACCAGCCCTGGGGAGGGAAGAGCTGAGCAGCAGGAGGTACCACATGTTGTTAGAATTGAGTTTGTGAAGGTATCAGCCCCTAGTGATACTATGTACATTTGAAACTGTAAGTTTGATGCAATGCTATTTTACATCCTGTCCCTGAAACCTTGTCTTGCGCTGTACGGAAGCGGTGTTAAGAGTGTGAGATAATGGCATTCCTCATCAGAATGCAGTGTGTACTTCTCCAAGCAGGCTTATGAATATGTAAAACTTGCACAAAATAATTAAAAATCACTAACTCATACTTTTAATCATCTCATGCACATTTGAAATTTTAGAATTGTGACTTTAGTAGCCTAAATTTGTTTGTTCACAGCACTTGAACCCTTAATCTCCTTAAGAGCTTTAAATCCTCAACAGTACATAGCTTTAAGGTGACCTGAAACAGTAAAATACAGGATCCTGGTAACATAATGTTCATTTAATGCTCTCCTAGGCTGACTTGTTCCTATTTTCCTGACTGTTCAGAGCATTAAGCATGTACTTGTAAAGTTGTTGACATTTGAGTTCGTTCCTTCGATCTTTAATGATACAGGAATAAGGGTCTGATCTGTCTTTAAGCCAATACACAACTTCTTGTGCTGATTTCTTTGGCTGTTAATTTTCTGCTTTCCTACAGAAATCAGCACATAATTCTGATCACTGCTATGTAACTGCAATTGCTGTGTGCACAGGGGCAGGCTTGCCACCAAGTTTAATATCGTGATCAGTTATAGGATAGACATTTGGAGAAGCTTGGGAGGTAAATATGAAATCTGGGGAAGAGGAATAATCCAAAGGCAGACAATTCTTTGTTACTCTTGCATAGGCAAGTGTGCCTTTATAGGCAAATAGCTGAGGTTTTCTGTAAAGCTAAGAGTTTTCTTTACAGGATATTATTTTTAAGCACTGGTTTATCTTAAAAGGCATGCAGACATTTGTCTGTGATTAATTATTTTATTATTTATATATATATATATTTTATATATATATATTATTTTTAGGAAATATTTGTATTTCCAAGAATAGAGAGGTAGCAGAATCTGGTACCAGAATCACTTCTGCTTATGATATATCATTTGGACCTAGAATATGTGTCCCTCAGTTGCAGATGCAGTGATTCCTTACAAGCCCAAACACTAGAGATGCCAGCGAATTCTGCAAAACAGGCACATTTTTAGTACTGAAATCCTCCCTTATTTGTTTTCCAGGACAGAGAGAAATGTAAAGATGCACACGTGGTAACACCATTCTGTTAACAGTTGCCAAGAAAGACCTCCATCCTTCACCTTCCGTATTTTATCTGCCCATCAATTTACTCTACTATTCGGATATCCACTGCTACAGTATCTCAGCGCTGTGCAAGTTCTATCTGTGCCAGACACCCAGAATTGTTAAGCATTTCTCAAAAACACTGTCCTACTTCTTTTAGGAAAGTTTGCACTAAATGCAGTGATGCAGGATCCTTTTGTGACCTGTAGATGTGTGCTTCCACTTGATGTTCTGGGGAGAAATATCTGTGCAAGTCTGTAACAGAGTCCTACAATAGCCATTCCACAAGAGCACTTAGTGAATAGCCTATTTATGCCAGCACAATGCTGTGCTGAAGAAGGGCCTCAGGATAGCACTGTGTTCACTCCCTGTTTCACCCATCCTTCTGCTTAAAATACATCACCCAAAACCAGCATAAATACACAGGGATAAAGTTTGTCATCATTTTCAACCCAGCTTTTTTTCACCTTAACTTCCTGCTTTGTTCAGCTGTAAAAATTCCAATGTCTGACAGTTTTAGCAAATTATTTCATTAAAAAAGTCCCTCTAAAACTGAATAGATAAATTTCTTTTTCTTCCTTTACATTTTACAACTGGGAAATAAAAGCCCCTGAATTTTTCTGGGTTTTTATGTTTTGGTTTGGGTTTGGTTTTTTTTTTTAATTGGTTTGGATCAAACAATACAAACTTGTGTAATATGTTTTACAACCTCCAGTAAAGATAGTGTTTCATGTAGTTCTGTTTCCATGCAGGGAGACTGGATGGCAGTGAGCTCAGGCTGATGTTCCCTGGGTCCTGATAGGCTGTACATAGTCAGCATCCTTGCTGTTCAGGTGTTGATTCAAGCCCCCTCATGGTTTGTAGAAAAGTGCATTTTGGAGGAATACATTTCATATAGACAAGATCAGCACTTCCCAGATGTCACGTATGAAAAGGGACCTCCAATTACTCATTTCAATTTTCTACCTGATATATTTTGTAAATTCAGTATCTTGAGGAATTTTAAAAGAATTTAATATATTCCAGGAATTTTAAAATACCTCATAAATTTGGAATAGTACTTGAGACATTACCCTGCCATTGGCTTTGTGATCAAATTGCCTACAAGAGATAGTGCTGTTACAATGAATGTTACAGCACTGCAAGGAACAACTGCATGTTCCATTTACCGTCATTTCTTATGAGAGAGAAACATAACCATATTTGAGCATGAATACTTCTATTCAATTAACATGAATGGATTGTTATTTTTAAATGAATTGCATTTGGTATTCATAAAAGCAGCTTAATACATGATTCTTTTATACTCCACTTTGTTTTCTTGAAGGCTGAACAAGCTGCCTTAAGCTTCTCCTTGAGAATCAATTTTTCCTGTGGCATTGCCATACTGGTAATAATTTCTTAGTGCCTAGTTTCCTGTTCTAGGCCTCAGTGATTTTATCTATAAAAAAGAGGTAGTAGTAGCTGGAAAAGAAGACTATCAGCTTATTTTCTTCTCCTTCCTCTCTTCCCCAATTTTAAAAAAAATGGTTCTGAAGTAAAATGGTCACTAATTTTCTTTCTGCTTTCTTTCTAGCTTATGACCCATCTCCAGTGTATTGCAATTAATGAAGTTGTTCTCATTGACCCAGGCTAGATTTAAGCTTCTTAGGGGCATTTGTTTCAGAGCTCAGGAGTGTTTCTGTTGAAGTCTTTTCTTTTTTCTATTTTTTTTTAAAACATAAAATGTGTAAAGTCCTGTTTCCATGAACCCAGCAGTCAAGCAGCAGGCAGTTTCTTTGTTGATACTTTCTTTTCTGCTGAGCCAAAATTATTTCTCACTTTGTTTTTTGCTTTCTGGTGCTTTTCATCCCATTTCCCATCTCCTCTGCTGTCACTACTTATCTCATAGAGAGACAGAAATGTCTACCAGAGACATTTCAGTGAGATTCCTTTTTTTCAAGGGTCTGTTTCTTAAAAGGTGATGTGAATCTCCTTTTCATTTGGAGCCTCCCATTACTTCTTGGTGATT
This sequence comes from Hypotaenidia okinawae, assembly GCA_027925045.1. Lineage (NCBI taxonomy): Eukaryota > Metazoa > Chordata > Aves > Gruiformes > Rallidae > Hypotaenidia > Hypotaenidia okinawae. The sequence continues at coordinate 47,057,179 of BSDF01000002.1, read as the reverse complement.
TCCAAAAAGAGGATTGTTTCATCCATTTCCAGTGGTTGAGAATGGCTCTTCCATCTCAGATAATCAAGCAGGAGGGGCAGAAGGCCAACTTGACTGAACAGGAACGTTTTTCTAGAGCTTAAGTGGAAAAAGAAAGTGTATGGCCAATGGAAGCAAGGTCAGGTAACGTGGGAGGATTACAGAGATACTGTTTGCCTTTGTAGGGAGAAAAATTGTGTGACCAAAGCTCAGTTAGAGTTGAGGCTGGCCAATACTGTGGCAAACAATAAAAAGGGATTTTTCAAATACATTGACAACAAGAGGACGACCAGAGAGAACATTGCTCAATGAGAAGGGTTGCCTTACTAACAGGGACATAGACAAAACAGAGACATTTAAAACCTCCTTTGCCTCTGTCTTCAACAGGGTTGATGGGCTCTGGGACTCCAGATGCCTCAAGTTGGAGGACCGTGACTGCTGTAATGATAAACTCCTAGTGAACCCTGAACTTGTGGGCAATTTGCTGCTCCATGTGGATCCATGTAAACCCATAGGCCCCAGTGGTATTCAGCCCAGGGTACTCAGAGAACTGGCTGATATCATCACAAGACCTCTCTCAATTATTTTTCAATGGTCTTTGGAATCTAGATAGGTCCAAAAAGACTGAAAGCTTGCAAATGTACCAACTTTCAAGAAAAGTAAGAAAGCAGACCTTGGTAATTACAGGCCTGTCAGTCTCACTTCAGTGCCTGGTAAAATTATGGAGAAAAAAATACTAGGAGTTATTGAAGGAACATCTAAAGGACAACGCAGTCATCGGTCACAGCAAACACGGGTTCAGAAGACAAAGGTCCTGTCTATTTAATCTGATTTCCTTTTGTGCCAAGGTCACCCAGCTGGTTGACCAAGGAAAACCAGTTGTTATTTTGGGGGGTTTCAGAAAGGCTTTCAATACTGTATTTCACAGTATCTTGCTGAACAAAATGTCCAGCATACAACTAGAAAAAGTCGTAATGTGTTGGGTGGGCAGTCGGTGTAAGAGTCAGGCCCAGAGGGTGATAATAAATGAATGGGGTTACGTCTGGCTGGCAGCCAGTCACTAGTGGGGTTCCCCGGGGCTCCATTTTAGGTTCAGTTCTTTTTTAATATTTTCATAAATGATCTGGACACAGGACTAGAGGGTGTCTTAAGTAAATTTGCAGATGACACCACATTGGGAGGAGCTGTTGACTCTGTGGAGGGTGGAGAAGCCTTGCAGAGAGACCTGGACAGGTTAAAGAGCTAGCTGGGCAGTCACCAACAGCATGAAGTTTAACAAGGGCAAGTGCCAGATTCTGCACCTGGGAAGGGACAACCCTGGCTGCACATACAGACTGGGGGATCAGATGCTGGAGGCCAGCCGTGCTGAGAGGGATTTGGGGATCTTGGTCGACAGCAAGTTAAACGTGAGCCAGCAGCATGCCCAGGCAGCCAGGAGGGCCAGCCATATCCTGGGGTGCATCAAGCATGGCATTGCCAGCCAGTCCAGGGAGGAGATTGTCCTGCTCTACATTGCGCTGGTGAGGCTTCACCTCAAGCACTGTGTGCAGTTTTGGACACAGTAGTACAAGAGGGACACAAAAATATTGGTGAGCATCCAGAGAACGGCAGTCAGGATGGTGAAGGGTCTGGAGGAGAAGCCTTATGAGGAGAGGCTGCAGTCCCTTGGTTTTTTCTGCCTGGAGAAGGGGAGGCTGAGGGGGAGACCTTATTGTAGTCTGTGGCTTCCTGGCGAGGGGCAGCAAAGGGGCAGGTGCCAATCTCCTCTGTTTGGTGACCACTGATAGAACTCGAGGGAACGATTTGAAGTTGCAACAGGGGAGGTTTAGGTTGAATATTAGGAAGGGGTTCTTTACTGAGAGGGTGGTCAGGCACTGGAACAGGCTCCCCAGGGAAGAGGTTGCAGCCCCAAGCTTGACTGAGTTCAAGAAGCATCTGAATGATGCACTCAGTCCCATGCTGTGACTTGGCTGGCCCTGTGTGGAGCCGGGAGTTGGACTCCATGATCCTTATGGGTCCCTTCCAACTCAGGATATCCTGTGATTCAATGGTAACATGAGTCATGTGGATCCCAATCTGTTAAGAAGTATTTGATTTTAATATCCATATCTGCCCTTTTTCCTATATTAGCTTGAATTTTTTATCAAACTTGCTTTAAAGCAAATACAGATCTGAGCATCACTTCTCTGAGCATCTCCCCTATGAGGTAAGGCTGAGTGAGCTGGGACTGTTCAGCCTTGAGAAAAGAAGACTAAGGGGGGACCTAATTAATGTTTACAATTATCTTAAGCATGGGATGCAGGGGGAAATGGCCAGTCCCTTTTCAGTGGTCTGTGGGGACAGGACAAGGAGCAATGACTGCAAGTCAGTGTAGGAAGTTCGCATCAACATGCAGAGGAACTTTCACACAGTGAGGGTGACAGAGCCCTGGGACAGGCTGCCCAGGGGGTGGTGGAGTCTCCTTCTCTGGAGATATTCAAGCCCTGTCTGGACGCCTGTCTGTGCAATGTGAGCTAGGGAGCTGCTTTGGCAGGGGGTTGGACCCGATGATCTCTCAAGGTCCCTTCCAACCTCTGTGATTCTATGATTCTCTGTTGGCTTTTTTTCCTCTCCACTGATATGAATGAGGACAATCACAGTAATTTTTTTCTAGGGGTTTCTTTTTTATTTCTGAGATTGTGAATAGTCAACATAATATCTGCATTTCTAAAGCATATTTTTTCTACAGATTTTATTAATGTTACATTTACTTCCAAAGCCCCCTCAGAAGTGCTTAAATATTTTATTATATCCACTATATTAATGCCATAAATAAAGCATATCAGTGAAGTGACTTAAACCATAAAAAGGCTTTCTGAGCTGAGCTGAGATTGCAGGGGTTCTTCAGGCCTGGGTCTGTACTGAGTCACAGGATGACAGACCTCCCTAAGTTTTAGGAGTCATCCCTTGGAAAAAATGAGAGTAATTACACAGCCTTCTGCTAATATTTTAGATCTAGATACCCATAGATGATTACAGACTTGTATATATATATATATAATTTATCCTGGAAGGGACCTGAACATTTTGAATTCAAATGACCTTGTTAAGAGTATTTCTCTTAGATGAATATGTAGAACCAGAGAATAAATATGAAAGATGTTTTTATTTCCATGTCCTGTCCCTAAAGTGGAAGTACACTGAAACCATGTGACCTAAGTCTGATTCAAGTATTTTTAACTGAAATACACTGGAGATTTTTGGCTAGGATTTTAAAAAAGCACCAATTATTTTTGTGCACCTAACCTGAGGCAGTCTAGGAAGATCTGAATTTTCAAAGAGATATGTTCTCAGCTTATTCTGAAAAATCTCTTGAAGAGTCTTAAGCTAGAGGAATCAAAATCACAAGTCTCTGGTGAAAAATTTGGGTTTGTGAAGTTATTTCTGTATCTCATCTCTAGGCCCCCTCAGTACTAAACTGTCTTAAATCAACTGACTTGTTAAATTTTAAAAAACAGAGGCAGGGTTTGTTGTTTCTGGTAGGGGCTTGTTAATTGCCCTGTTTGATGAATTCCCATATTATTTTCCAGTACTTCTGAAAGACAGGATCTTCTAATGCAGTGAGAACACATCACTAAAAGACATTTCTGCAAATTGCATTTGATTTTGTAACTCTAGCTACTATGCTGTGGTAATAAATAGCCACTTTTATGTAAGTGAATGAAAGATTAGAGTCATAACCACTGAAAGGAGTTATTCCTTTTCTTTCCTGTTTTCTTGAGCATTCATTAAATACCTTTCTTTATTTCACAATGTCAATGTGTGGAACTAATGTATCTTTCCTTAACACATTTACTAAATAGATTTAATATGCTGTATTTATTCAGAATGTTTCCTTCAGGGATTTTGAAATACTTTACAATGAATTATTTTATATACTCATGATGTGAAGCTGGTTAATAACAATACAACCACCCTGGAGAGAACTACAGAAAGTAAAGCTTCAACCCTGCTATTACCTCAGATAATACTGCCAAGCACCATTGTTCAAAATAATGAATCAGATCTCAACACATCACACAACTGAAATAAAAGCATAACATTTTTAAATACTATTGCCTATCTTCTGTTCAGGTTTTCAACTTTTTTCATATGCACAAAGACTTTCTTATTTTATTTTTTTTTTAAATACGTGAGTTGAGATATAGTCATGGGACTCCAGGAGGTCAAACTTTAAAATATTCTGATACCTGTGACAATTCACAGCTCACTTCTGGTTTAATGCAGGAACCATGACCACAGAGGCAGCATTGCCAAGAAATTCTGTACCTTAAGTCCGTTTTTTTCTTAGTTCCATTGGATGGAAAGACTGATAAGGCATGTGTAAGCAATTTGATTGAGATCTCATAGTTTATCAGTGCTATAACGGGGGAGCACTGCCACTTGTACTTGACACTCAGCGCCAGTGCTATAAGGTGGCTGTTAAACATAGATAGATGTTTTCTACAGATGAATGTTCTACAGAATAAGTTGATTTAACTGCATTTGAAAATTCATGGAATTGCATCTATTCTGACAAAAAATTGCCTTGAGTAATCTTTCAAGCAGAACTGTAAGTTCTTTTTAGAATAACAGAAAAGAGGGAGAGCAATTAGCTCTACAAGAGCCCATGGCCCAGAACAGCTGGCTGAGGTGTGGAGAACCCATTTGAATACAAGTTATTCGCATATTGACTAATTGCAAGCTGATTTTACCAGCTTTTTCTGTTGAAGCAGATCCACATTGTATAATTGGACTGGGGAAGTGAACAAGAGATAAGGCTGATGCTATCATCTGATATTTAAACACTTGCCTTTGATGTGGGAAACCTAGGTTCAAACCCTTGCCTTACTAAATATTTAAAGATTTATGCAAAGCAAAGCAGCTCCCACAGAGAAGAATAAGAGAGAGGAACCGAGCAGAAGCCTAGAATCCCTCCGATATTGGCAGATAAAGCTGTCACCAGGGCTAAATCACAGCCACAGGGAAAATGGTGGAACAGGTAGTCGCAGCAAAAGTGCCCTACCCACATGGCAGAACACCGATTTCTGCTGCCTCCCTCTGTCCCTAAGAGCAATGTGAACAGTCTTGGGTTTGCCCTGATACAGAAGGAGGGAGGCTTCTGGCATTCTGAATGTCCTCTGGGGAGAAGAAACCTTTTTCCCCATGATATCCTTAGAAAAAAAGGGTTTTCATTTAGAAATGCTATCAAGTTCAGGAATATCAGGCAGGATCTTAGAGATAAACAAGATAGCCAGGCTGTTGACTAAGGAAGGGAATTAGAATATACCATGAGGAGCCAACAATGCTTAATAAAGGCTATTCCCTTTAAAAGGAACCACAGCTCCTTCTTGGAGTCCTCTTCACTAGTGTATCTGGGAAAAAAAAAAAAGGTAATTAGCTGGCTTGATTACTTTTACCTCCTTTTAATAGATGAGTAATTTAGTAGAGAGAAATTAACTCTTAATTCCTGGTCCCAAATTACTGCAGAAGTTCCAGACACTGCATTCTGGATTCAAATACCTACAAGTTATTTCAGAACATGAAGCACTTTGTACATGCATTTTCCAACTGAATGCAGCAGCAAGGTGGTGAGAATTTAATTATGTGTAGCAATTTGACATCTTTCTGCAAATTTCATAGTTTATTTCAGCTCATACTTGCATAGTGTAACACCAAAATGGGATTGCGACTTCAAAATGAGCGAGCCGCTTCCAGTCTGAGATCTGTTTTCAGTTATTTGAATCTCCATTAAGGACCATGCCAGCTCTTATATGCTACTGGAATTAAGCCTAACATTGCTCTGTGGGCAGTCAGAAAGCAAAGTGTATGACAAATACTGAAGAAGTTTCTACCCTATATGATGTTAGCTTGTCTGGGATACAGGTTTCTCTGAGCCTTGAGTACTCTCAGGCCCATTCATATAAAAGGTTATCTACCTATTTTTCTTTATATTTCCTGAGAGATTCTACTCTGGATTTCATCTTTCCACTTTTGAATCCCCACTGACTACTTGGCCTCACCTTTGTATCTTGACTGTTATCTGACCGACTGCTAAGCAACAATATTTTCCTACATCCAAAGGAGGTCTCCCTGGGACACTCTATATAGCTCTGAAATAATTGATCGAACTGGTAGGTAAGGGGTAGCTGACAGAGAGATTGACAGCTATTACTGACTTAGAAAACTCCTCCCAGTGATACTGCAGAAACCTGAAAGACGGGGAAGCTCACTGCTGACGTGCTGGTGCACAAATAGAGGAAGGGTATGCTTTGGCGTGCTGTACATCCTGCATGCTGGTCTCCTTGCTAGCAAGAGGCAACCCTGTGGAGTGCTCCACAGCAGTCTCCTGGGAATCAGTGTTTCTGTACGCAGCAGAGTCATCACAAATTGGAAATATTTCTGTGTGTGCAAGTGAAAGGTGGAGAAAAGTCTGTGCTGACTGTAGAACTTCTATGCTTAGTGCACTACATTGTGTGGTTTAGATTTAGATACAGGTCTAATGTATGTTACATATACATCATTGCATGAAATCAGGTATGTGGTGTTAGAGTTCTCTCTTTTTCAAAGTAGCTCTGTAAAGCCAGCATCCTATTCCAACTCTGTCACAACGTTTTCATTATCTGTATGTACTAGGACATGGTCAGATTTTGGGAGAATAATAGTTAGGCGCAAGATGGGTTCCTGGTACACTGCTTGCTTGTTTTGTAAAATACAAATATAATATTTCTACAATTTCATCAGTAGTTTGCAAGCAATGTTGTCACTCAGTAACATTCCTGAAATCATCACAGCTTCATTTTTGTCGTCATTATATCTGCTCTTTCATCACAATCCATAGCAGAATTAACTGCACTGTGGCATCTGTTTTACTCCTGACCAGCAGTTTTAAAGGTACAGATCTCACATTGTTATGCTTGCAGGGGTTTTTTTTCCCTCGGGTGTTGCCTCTGAGGGCCCCATCCGAAGACCATTGAAGAGCAGTGGGACATTCTCAGCTGGTGTAAATGATACAGCTCCATTTACTTCAGCAAATGTTGACAGTTTGCACCAGATGATACATCCTAAACTTTGCCTCAGAGACAATCATTTTTCCTATATATGACTTGTATTAGATTGCATACTTTATATTCACAGAGAACTTCGCTAAGTAGGTTAGACTCCCCTGTGCTGCCTACTTGTCTCAGGAATAATGTTGTTTCACTTCATAATGACATAATGGTGCCACCTGCAGTCCAGAGCCTTATACAAGTGGTTTCAGATAATGTGGTTAACGATAATAAAAGCATTGAACACAGTAACAGGAAGGATAACAATAATCAGTCATTTGTAGAAGTCATTGCTTTTTAAGAGGAGCTGCTTTATTTCCGTTACTGCAGTAAGAGCTTAAATTTCTCACTCTTTTCCTTGAAGCTGAAGTCAATGAAACCAAATCTTTGCGCTGGTGACTTGTCAGAGGCGTCCGGTAAAGCTCTGTAACGTTATTCTCTGTAGCTCTTTATGATATCAAGTGTGCTGGAACCTGCTAAAACACTTCATTGCAAATGTCAGTCCCTGTGCGCACTTCGCGAATAAGGAAAGCTTGTTCCCTGTAAAGTGTGTTTCAGCCTGAGAGATAATTTTCTTTTTATTAGTAGGGTAAAATCAGAATGGCTGACTGATGTCTTTCTCCTGTGTCTTTCTCATCTGTCCAGTGAGGTCTTCTCTTCTATTTTTTCAATATGGAAACCTGTCTCCTGGTGCCAAAGGATGGCCCACTCTACTGACTATTCTGCTATGAGTTCTTCATTATTAATATGACTTTTAATATATGGATTTTTGACATGTTTTTCAGGGCTTTTTCTTCCATCTCCTTTTCACAGTTGTTAAAAATACAGTACATTTGTGGTTTTCATAAGTATATGAAAATATACCTCTAAGAAGAAGTGACTTATGCAGATCCCAACTGCAAACATACCATATGGTTTGGGTAACTGGGAGAAGGAACATGATGAAATAGAGAAGATATTAAAAGTCCCCTTAGTTCCAGTTGCAGTTGTTTAATAGGATGAACTTGGAATTTATGACTTGGATATTTTTTTCAATTACTTTTCATTGTGGGTAGTCTTCAGAGAATATCTGCTGACCAATTAGAATAATCACTTTATTCTGAATATTATTCTCTGTGTAGGGTCTCTTTTTTATGGAAATGTGACCGTTTTTTAATAGCTAACCTATTGATACATGCATATATTTTACTTAAGTGTCCTTCCTTTAATCATAGTGAGATAAATCACCCACATTAGGAAATAGGGGTTATAATTATATTGAATTAAATGTTTGATTCTCCTTCTTCTTTCATTGGTAATTATTTTAATGATAGCTTTGTAATTCACCTAGCAGAATAATGAAAGAATGTCCACACCTACATCATTTTCCTTAACGCAATGGAAATTGCACATTAATCTGACAAAATGTTGACATTAGGGAATGAATTATCAGCTCAGTTTTATCCAGGTCTCTTTTTACCCACCTCCAGTTATTTGTGGCATAAGTTTAGACATTTACGCAGTCAAAGTGCCTGATTGAATATTCAGAGAATGAGCTTAGATAAATTTTAGCATTGTTGTTTTCTGCCATTGAATTGATGTACAAACATAAAACTCAGCTGCTATAGATCTGGTTTTAGAGTACTGGCTATAGTCTTCACTGAAGTTCTCATCTTTCTAGAATGCTTTATTTCTCTGTACTCTCAAAACACGTGAGCTCTCTGCTAAACCCAAAGGTAACAGGCACTGCTGCTATTTTTCCCCAAAAATGTTTGCTAGTTGTGTATGCTATAAAATGCTCATGCTTTGATAATCATAGTATTTTTTCCCATTCTACTTTGCATTAGTTTTAGTCTGGGGTGTGTTAGTGGGTAGTTTTGACTTGAGAGCTAGCATACAAAAATGTTTATTTTTACAGAAAGCTCACAGGCAACAAATCATTTTCTTGCATTTAACCTCATCACTCCTGTATACCTTGGGAACTTATCTGAAGTGTTGAGAAGGAAACAGAAAATGGGCAGATATGTACAAATGTTTTCATTATATCTTTCTATGCTGTTATGCCATGGAAGTGTAAGTATTTTAAGCTGCTCTTCACAACCACGTATCTTCAATAGCAAAAAGGGGCTAGGCCTAGATTTTCTTCAGGGGATGAGAGATGATGGTAGAAGAATAAGTAGTGACGGTCTTAGCTCTTAGTTGCTTTCAATGCGGTCATTGCAAAGTCTTGCATGTGAGCAAGGCTTCATCCACTGCTATTGGGGAGCCATCTCTGGGGGTGAGCTGCAGCAGCTCCTCAAGAGCACACAGGAACGCTCTGCGGCACTTCAGGGCAGGAAGCAGCACATGACACTGTTCCAGTCTGAACTTGTTGAGACGGTAGAAATTTAATTGCTTGTGCTGGAATCAGGCCAGTAAACAGGGTCAGCTCTCTCGTCCTTTGAAGAAGTATTTTGGCACATCTCAGATGCAGCAGCAGCACTTAAAGTTGCAGCAGAGATTTTTTTGTGGCAAGGTTCGATCCCATCCTGAATCTGGAGGGTGGTTCCTGTACTGAAAGTTCCACCCCGTAACCCCATTACCTCAGGGCTCACTCAAATTATGTCAGTGCTTAGACACAGTCTAAGCAAAGTATGTCTTCACTGGTGTCTTTTGGCTCTTTGGGGTTGGGTGAAGCTGTACCCCACTGCATTCATAAGCCAGTGATGATGGCCATGCATCCATTTCTTAATTTTGCATTCATCTTTCTTTGCTTATTTTGAAGGAGAAAAGGTTGCTGGATACTGTAATATTTTTGAAACTGCAGACTGTTAGAAATGTGATGATTTGATGGAAACAGAGAAGCTGTGAGGATAAACTTGATCCTAAACAACGTTACCTTTTATTGATACCAGAAAACATGCCAAGAAATGGAATTTAATGGTTATTTTCCTCCTGGGAATCTTAATGTTGGACTTCTCACCACTGATTCCAGGCAGTTTTTGCTGCATTGGGAAGATCTCAGAATTTTTTGTTGTTTATTACCAAACTTCAAACTTTCTCGTATTCAGCCAAAATGAATTGCTCACAAGTAAGAAATGGGATAAGCACAGAAACTCTTAAAAATAAATATATCATATCACAAAAGTCATCATCTGTTTGTAGATGGCTCGATAGACGGAGGGAGACAAAAATTAATCAAATAAATTACTGTTTGCATATGGTTTGCTTTGCATATTTGGCAAAAAAAAATGTCACAATAGTGATTTATGGCAACTACTTTCTAGAGCATTCTGTGTGCAACAGACTATTTGTCTCTTAGAAATATTGTTACACTCACAGAAAGCTGTCAGATTCCTTCTTTTAGTTCCAGTATATGTAGCTGAGTTTCCTTATGAGTCAGTGTTTACCCATCATGTTTCCTTGCTCAAGAAGCAGAAAAGGATTCATATGAAGCCAGATTAATACATTATTTTAAGCGTTAATTTGGACTGTAGATATATATGTGATACTATACATGATACCATGCATACTCTATTTTATAAATTTACTCTGTATTCTTTACGTTAATACAGAACTATGCTACATTATAATACATATGTATATTCCACAGTGTCTCATCTTCTCCATAAGGAAATAATCACTAGATGCTATAGCAAATCATTCAATTACCTCATTTGGCTTAGGGTTTCTCCTGGTCTCTAAATTATTTCATGGATTTAGAAACCTCAGTGGTCAAATTTTCCTCAGCATATTTTCTGCCACAGTTTTTCTCCCTTCCTTCCCATGTCTTTGCAAGTGTCCTTTCAGAAGAGGCTGCTATGTTCAACCCAACCATATATGCCTATACCTTCAGGTTTGCCAGTCATCTAGGGTGACTGTGGTGCTGGGCACCTGGGGTTTCTAGTCTGTTCCTTCCTGATTTTCAAGAGATGTTGGAAACAGGCCCAATGGGCACACCAAGAGCTCCCTGTTCATGTGCCAGTTTTCCCAGTGAGCTCACCCTCAAGCTTCCACCCCACCATACATCATTTTTGCTTATATGAGTGTCACATCCATTGTTATGGAAAGAGATAAACCCAGAAAATATGGAGCAGTTACTAAGAAATCATTGTGGAGAACATTTATTAAACACTTGAATGGATACAACGGGAATTCAAATAGGAAAGGAAGTCTGTATAGATTTAGACAGTTAATGTAATCTCTTATAGTTTTATTTTCTACCCAGTGCAAGAACAAAAAACAGAAACTAGGTTACCTTATGTGTACAAAACCCCCCAAAGATCTGAGAAGTTACATGAAAAATATGGTATATGTCAGTAGTGTCACTGTTTTACAGTTTTAGCTTATTCATAAGCTTCCAAGAAATAGGAAAATATCTGCTACTTAGCTGATAGGTAATCTTTTTGAAAGATCCAGACGCAATGTCATGTTCTTAATTTAACTCTTACTGGAAATCTTTGATGATACATTGCCGCGGGAGCTTATGGCAGAGCAAGGTTTTAGATTTTTCTTGGAGATGCTTTCAGCATCTATACAGAGATGAATTCAACACTAAATGCAACATAGAAGGCAAAATAAGGCTCTGGCCAGAAAGAGACTGGAGGTTTTGTTTTTAAATCTCTGTGTGTCTATGTGAAGGCAGTAGCTGAAGCTCAAAAAAAAAACAACAAAAAAATCCCACTCCACAGAACCAAGACTATTTACACCCACTGATGACTACTATAACAAGTGTAAAATGTTCAGCAGAAGTTTTGTAAGGACTGATTTAAAATATTTCATATGTGAATATGAAATAAGGAAGTGTGACCTTTACTTTCGCAGACCTTTACCCTTAAAATAATCTTAAATTAACCTTTAACCTTGACCTCTTATGCTACTTTAGCCATTTCAGTTATAGTGGTCTATGCACTGTCTCTACTTAAGGTAGAAATCTATTTCATGTCTTCATTTTCCATAGGAAATGTGGTTTAGAATATTGTTTTAAAACATTTAGAATTGCTTCACATTTCTTAATTAATTTCTTGTCTACTTTATACTAAAAACTTTCCATGATTGAAGCCTCTGCCAGCCTTAGTTTTATAAATTATCCATAATTGAGAAGATCCACCTCCCCTGATGTTTCTGCTGTGGTATCATCCACAGAGAGTGACCAGTTCAGGGCCATTAAACCCAGTGCTGTTTGCCAGGTCATTCTTTTGGAAAGATAGCCATGAGACGTATAATTAACTCCCCCACTGATTGACAACAGAAAGTGACTGGTGTAATCAGTCACTTTGTATAAACAGTCATCATTATTACAAGCGGTGTTTGGGGACAGATTCATGCTGCTTGGGTGGGGAGGAGCATTTTGTCCTCTTTGCCAAGTATCATCATCTTCCTTTCATGCTTGAGATATAAAGCAATGGTTGATTTTTAGCTGCTGAATTTCAGAGTGCAAGATAAACCTAACTTGAGCTTTTTAAAGGAAATGTTAGTAGACAGTGTGAACTGTCTAGAGTCTTGTTCTCTCTGGGAGCTTTTTGATATGCAGACAAGAATTATGATAAATTTCATTGCTGTGCCTGTAGCTTCTCCAATAGGTACAGCAGAGAGGCCTGCAGAAGAGCAGGGCCTTTTTTTGGTACACAAGGAATTGTTAGATGGAGCAGAAATGTCCAATATGTGTTGGTAGCGAGAGGAGGCACTACTGTGTCAGTACACTAGTTTACCACCTCTCGCAAGAGTTTTGGAAGACAGATTCTTTTGCATAGGGACAGAACAGACTGTGAACTTCAAGGAAGGGATACACATGGAGAAAACTACCTGAGATGTATTGCTAATTTCCCTAAAGCAGCTTAGCAGAGTGTTCACAAATGTTTTTGCTGTTACTGTGTTTTGGGTTTGCTTTTGTGTTTATCATATCATGTTTGGAAAAGGTTGCATGTAATGTTATGGACTATTAGGCTGAAGGCATGGGCTCAATAACTGGAATCTCATTGAGATGGAAAGTAACAATTTTCTATTTGTTTTAAAAAATTTCCAGCTTGCTCTCTCATTTATTGACAACTAAGTCTTCATGAACACAAACAGGATACTGAAAAATTGTCCCATTTCTGTGTTGCATACTAAGTCTCTAGGGGTGTTTTTGATGAGGAATTAGAAAAAAAAAATTCTATAATTAACAGGAAGTTCTTTGCCCATAACATAAATAAAGTGTAGTTTCTAATAAATTTATAGGAATGCATTGCAACTGCACAGATCTCTATATTTAGGCCAGTGCTCTAATCAAAGTGTGCATTCACATTCATGCTGAACCTGATTGGTAACTGCACGGTTTCTTGTATGTATTCTGAGGATTTTGTCACATAAACCTGTGACTGCAAAGTAGAAGCCTGTTTATGTTGTGACTACTAAAACCTACAGATCCAAATCAATCAAAACCCTGTTACAAGTTTTGCCTGAAATGATGTTACTTATTACAGCATACTTTTCTGTTTCAGAGGAATATCTCTGGTGTTCATTTGTCAACACTAAACAGGGTGAAAGATCTATCTCTGAGGCTCCTAGGCACCCTTGTAATACAAATAAGGGTAATCAGCAAACTACAGTTTTAAGTAATTGGTTTTGAAATGACCCTGATGGTTCTTACATGCTGTGAGCTGTCAAGGAGAGGCAACATCCAACTGTGAGGCTTCCCATCATTGTTGAGCCACTGCTGATGTGCTCAAATCTCCAGTGGTGGTGTAGAGAGACTGGCTTGGTGATGATGTTTCTGTAAATGGTCCCTTTTTTCATTTGACAAGAAGTAAAATAGGCTCAAGCTGGTGTCATATCACAGCTATCAAGAAAATATGACTCACTCTGATCTTGAATCAGAGGACCTGTCACTTTTTGTAGAAAAATAAGAGTTCTCCTGACCTTCAGTCTTCTCTTCCAGGCAGATAATTTTAAAACGAAATGTTTCATGTATTTAGATCCCCAGGAGGATTATTTTTCTTTGTTTTGTCTTGGGTGCTATACTTCCTGTGCACGTCAAAGGAATGCTGAATCACTTGCCATTAACCAAGAGGAACTTATCAATGAGTGTCTGTCTCAAATGTCCTTCTATAGGCAAAGAATCTGAAACCAATACAACCCTGTCAACTTTTAACATATCAATTACACCCACCTACGTATAGGAGGCATAAAGGTATTGATTAAATCCTGGCAGTTGTTGAAGTTAATAGGAAAAGTCTCATTGCATGGAATGGAGTCAGCATTTCACCTAACGTTTATGGACCTAACACAGCTGTGGTGGTGTACTGATTGAGCATCAGTCCATTCAAATTTGGCAGAACAGAAGACGCAGTTTTCATAAAGAATGAGGTTCTGTAGCCAAGAAGAAAACGTTCAAAGTTGTTTCTAGGTTGGCTTCACGGAGGGTACACATAGCCTAAGAATGTTGGGCTGAGCTCTTTTTCCCCCATTAGTCCAGGGGTTTTGAGTAGTTTAGTTTGAAGAATTGAGGTAATGTTTCCAAAAGGAAAACGCTCAAATATTTTGTCTATACTCTCTGAAGAAAGCTTTACGTCAGCCAGCAAGAGGCTCACAAAAAATGTTGGTTCATTTCAGCTAGTTCACTCTATTCTCACTGGAGCCCAACTTCAGAGGATATCTGAAATGAGCCATAAAAACTTAATTTTTAATTTTTGGAGAAGCAGAATTACTGAAAAGAGAAAACTCTGATGACCAGCTTGGATTAAAAAAAAACCAAAAAACAAAAACAAACCCCTGAGTGAAGAAATTCATATGCAGCAGGAAAGACCAAATTCTTGTACAGTTTTCCAGCATGTAATCCTGGGCTGTGATGTGTATAATGTAGAATTTGGCCTTGGAACATCATGACTATAGGAACAGGATAACGAAATGTTTTAGCTTCTGTACTGAAGGTTTTGCATAGTTGTTTTTTTCTCATACCCAAGTAGGGAGAATGGGTAGGTAGAGTATAAAGGCCTTCCTATAAAAAGACCTTCTTTGAAGTATTCCAAGAGGGGTACATATACTTCAGGGAGGTACAGTAGGAGTTTTAATTCATTATCAAGTAGTAATAGCCCTGATGAGAGACAGACTGTTCCAGAAAAATCACTTTGATGATCAAGTAAATTTTTTTCTGAGATTTTTTTTCACCTTTTCAATTTGGCTTTTCCAAGTCTTTTTTTTTTTTTGTCTTTGTTTTTGTCTTTTTTTTTTTTTAACGTTGTCACTGCTCCTAGAAAATAGAACCAGAGAAGACTTTCTATTAGAAAAGTGGAGCAGGTCCCTGACATTTGCCTCGAGACTTTCTTTCTTTGAAAGACAGTAAATGTCATATAAATGCTTACCAAAAATTATTCTTGTATCAGCTTAGTTTACAGTTGAACAGTTAGAACTTTATAACCGGCTGGGCTATAATTTATTACATTGCACTCAAGTTAAAAAATGAGCATTTTCCTTCTTGCCTAGCCACAAGATTGTTTCTTTTTTTCACAGCAATGCAGCCAAAAGTCACCCAAGACAGTTTCTGTTCAGAATTTAAACCACTCTTGTTCAGCACTGTTGCTCTAAAACCGAGACCTAGGGACTGTAGACATTCACTGGACAAAGATAATTCTCTTCCTTGAAAAGTATCCCTTCCACTCCTTACTCAGTCTCAGGGAATAGACACTGAAGTAACAACACACCAGGAAATCTTTTTAATGCAAGATATGAACAAGCTTCTCCCCTGCATCAGCGCTTGGTTAGACTAGGGAGCCTCCTACTCAATAGAGTACTTCAAGGTTCTTTTGCTCTTTCACTAGCACAGAGCAGCTGAAGAGCAAACCAAGGATTTGGTCTTGTTTCCCTCCCAAGCTGGTGGGTTTTTGCCACAAGTTAATAAAGTGTTTTAAGTTAAGTAAGCTCTTAAATTGTCAGGAGGGCTATCCAACCCTGTACCTCTCCAGCTAGATGGCAAGGTAGTACAAGCACAAACCATAGTATCATCCTATAATTGGACCTTGAGCAAAAGCAGACCTGAAGAAACTCAGGCTGGAAAGCCTGGGAATTTTCTAGTTTTTTGCTGCATTGTTCATGCTATAATCTGCAGTGTCTGGCCAGCTGAAGGGAAACTTAAAAGGATTATTTTCGAGAAGTACATTCCCATGGTCTGGCTGTCAGCTGCCTCCAGATAGGATTTAGTCACGAAACGCACTGCCAGTCTTTTAAAAGCTAACCTTTGGAGCATGTTTTGGGCTGGTTCACAAATTGCAAGGTTAAGTTACAAGTCTCTCCATTACCCCTGCCCAAAGGTTCTGTATATCGTGACAGTCTAATGGGGACAAATCACTTGAAGCATTTCCTCAAAGGTAAATAGGAAAAATAATCTCAGACACACACACAGGCACACACACAAACACATACTTACAGTAGTCAGTCTTTTCTCTTATATAGTTCTCCATATGATTAAAGCTAGATGGTGAGCATGAGAATTATTTATGACAATTGTATAGGAATTTTCCCAAGTGAAAACAGTCTAGCTCTCATATTGAGACCTGGAAGACCACTCTTGTCTCAAGTCAGATTTCAGAAGCTAAAGTTTAAAAAAAAAAAATTTGAGTTTGGGTCATATGGTCAGGATCTGAAGAATTCTCTTTTTTTGCTGTTGAAATATCAAACAGGAAAACTGCCTCACTCCGTGGAAGACGCTGGATACAGAAATTGGTTTATCACTTATCTAGGCATCATCACAGAACATCAATATTGGATGGAGCTGGAGGATGGTCCAGATTATGTTTTTCTGAAATATGATTAAAATCAGAAATTCTGCAGGTGAATTTTTTTGCTCACACAGAGGTAGCAAGATGAATCTAGCTGTCAGCTTCGGGGAAGCATTAGGAAATTCAGCCAGAGAAGCCTGTGCTGTTGTAACTCCTGTACCAATGTAATTTTTCTGGCATGTTGCTCAGAAGTTCCCTTTGTAGTGTTATTGTCCATACTTGGTGAAAAAGCTGAACAGAAATAAACCCAGGGAAAACTTCCACGTGCATCCACCTGAGATTTCTTTTTGTTTATAAAGGACCTTTCTCCAGCTTAAAGTTCAATTTCAGCCTGAAAGGAAATCTTAAATTTTGTGGCATTTACAAGAACTGCTGAAGGCATGAAGATGTGGATACCCAGAAATGATCCTCTGATATCCTCTTCACTGAGTCCACAAGTTAGCTCTACCAGGCACAGCACCTTTTCTTGAGAGGAACTGAAGCAGTGTTCTCTCTCCCTGCAGTCAGACAGTATTTTGGGGAGGGTGGAAGTTGTTTTCCATCATTCCAATCAGCACTATTCCATCCCCATGCAGCATTAGACAAAAGTTTTTATTCCTAGCCTTTGAGCTCGTAACTAGTATGTAGGAGACCGAAATATTTCACCTGAACACTGATTTACCAGTGTTTAAAATTAAGCATATGGAAAACTCCTTAAATTAATGAGACTTTTAATAGAGTGTAGGTATACTGTTAATCATCTGCTTAAACAACCAGTAAGAATACAGACCCAAAGAACACACTAGGTTTGCCTAAAGATAAAGGATGATTTATGGAGGATTCAATTTGAAAAGCACATAGGGACTTATTAAAAAAGCCCAACAAACTTTAAAGTATTTCAAAGGGAAGTAATCCTTTGATTACTACCTCTGGTCTTTACTTGGTTCTGGATTATTTGCAAAGGTCCTTCCCTGGTTATTTTATCTGTCTGAGAGGGGTTTTATAAAAACTTTGGACCCCATTATTTAGATCTTTCAGAAATACTTTTCACATACAGCTGAAATGCAGAATCGTTACTGTGTACAATGTGTTTGTCAGAGAGTAATAATTAATTTCTATGGCCAGATGTGAAACTCTGGGGGAAGAAAAGTCATAGTGGCCATACTTGCAAGAACCCCCTTTCTCCCTTAGCTCTAATTCTGCAAAGGGCACTGAGCTAATACTGTAATTGTTTGTCTTTCCCATGAAGCCAATATGAAGATTAAAGTACCATCTGGCTTTCTGAAATCTAAAGTTAGAAAAGCTTGAAAGAAAGAAGCAGTTGGATCCCTGTTGGGTGGATATTTTAAATGTAACTTAACTTTGCTCATATCCAGTCAAAATTCTAACAACAAATCAGCACGCTGACCCTCTTCAGAAGACTTAGCATCCTAGCAGAAATTTTTCAAAGTATCTTTTCCTAGAGGTCTCTGATAACTTTGGTTTTTTCTTGTATGTATGCTCCCACAGAGTTTAAAGACAGAATCTGAAAAGTAAAAATTGGAAAAATTCACAATAAGGGTTGGGGTTTTTTTTCTTTGTGAAATAGTGATTTTTTCAAAAACATTTTTGAAAGGTTGCCAGCATTAACAGAACTGCTTTTTACTTTTTTTGCACATTTACTTCAATTTTTTTTGCACATTTACTTCAATTTTGCTGTAACATTTTGACAAATCTTTATATTTGATGTTACTTTTAGGATCATTTTCACAATCATTCCAGAAAAAAATTGTTATAAGTCAGGCTTCATCTGTGAAATCCATTTTTTCATGAAATATTTATAAAGTAATTTCAAGAAAATCTGAAAACAAGAAATTTCACAGAAAACCAAAATGAAGCTTTTTCAAGCTCTATGAAGCAGAAATGGTTTCAGGTTTTGGTCAATTTTTAATTTATTTTCCAATTTTTTTGATTGCTATTGTTCTTGTTACCAGCTCATCTAAAAACTGCAGTTGATAATAAACATAGAGTGATTACTAATGAAGATTTCATCATTCACCAGGGCTGTTACTGGTGAAAATACTGTGTCTAGTTTGGTTCCAGGCAACATTACCACTGACAGAAACCCACTCTCATTTGATTAGTGTTGTATAAAATAAGTGGAAAAAAAAACCCACAACATAGGAACTCCCCACATTTTCCATCTACCTTCCACCACATCCCCAACGTCAAAGCTGTTAAAAAGGATCTCCAAGTCTTAGAACAAAATATTTTCACCTTTTGATCTGGAGATCTTCCTTTTCTCTGGGATTCATGCATTTAAAAAAAGCAGGCAAAATAGGATAGAAAATTAGCAGCAGGCTCAAGAACCAGGTCTTTGCCTGACCAGTGAACTGCTTCAACTGATAAATGTCTGTAGCGATAAAAGATGTGCTTGTACACTTTCCCTATGGGCAGTTCTTTGTAGATCTATTGCATATCTTCTCTATGGATCAGACATTCTCCTTGCATCGAACCAAATCTCTTCCTGGGGCTAAATGGAACAGTGGTGAAAGTTCAAAAGAAAGCTAGAGTAATTTTTTTTTTTTTTAAAGGGAACCTATATGATGATGTGGGTGGTGGTTTACTGCCTGGAGCTGTCCTGGGTATGAATTTAGTGAAATCACCATCTGTATTGCTTCTACAAAGGGAAATAAGGTGCCTGGGCATTTACTAGCATAATACATTCAAGTAACTGGCTTAGATGTACAGATTAAATACCTTCCTTCCTATACTTTAAGACAGTACACTTCACATAGACAAACATATGTGTGAAAGAGGCCATTTATTTACTTATGATTGTGGTAGGAGGTTATTAGATGATGACCATTTGTTATGGCAGACTTTGCATGAGACCTCGCTAGTAGTGAGTGAAGCTGGTGTTAAATAGTCTGTCTCTTGAAAGATTTTTAGTCCTTTCACTCTCACTCAAAGAATTGAATCCTTTTGCCCAATCTCAAAGCTTCTAATAGAGTCTTTCCCCCTACCCTTGAAGTGAACTTATAAATCACTGGTTCGGTGGTCCAAGGGGAAGAGATTGGCCATGGAGCGTACATACTAACTTTGAAATATTCAGGCTGGTTCAAAAGTGTAGCCAGTGGACATGGAAGTCTATTTCAGTAAAATGCTTTTACTGGAAATGTTTAACACTCAAGATCCACTGATTTCAGTTACCTTCTGGATGAACTCAAAGTGTCCCTTTGGACAAATCGCTTGAGGTCTCTCTGAGGAGCAAACTTTGCTCTTCCTCTTGTGTTGTCTGACCATTAGTGCTGGGTTAAAATCACTGAACCTAGTTTAGAGGATCTGGCCTGATAAAATGCAGTATGTTAAGCCTGCTACCTTGCTGTTGCTGCCCTACCACCCCCATTTATGTGTCATTCCTGCCTTTCTCAGCAAGGGGTTGCTCTACTACTGCCACTAACCCAGTCCTTCAACCCCACACCCATGCACAGATTACAAAGACTCTGGCCTTCAGGAGGGAGTCAAAGTTACCCTCAAAACCATCTGATAGCCGAATGTCAGCACGCTCCTCATGTGAAAGTGCATATGGCCTTGAGGCATTTCTGCTTCAAAGAAAATAAGAAAAAGAGATGTTTGAAACCAGGACATTTTCAGTAAAGGCTTCCTGAATCTGTTAATGCATCTGAGCTTTAGCAAGGGAGACCATGAGAATGTTTGAGATTTTGTTCTTTAAAAGTTGTGAGCCCTTTTGTTGTTGTGTTTGGGACAACTTTAAAATTAATAATTAGCAAAGCATGTAGTTATTACTTCAGTCTTGGCTAGCTGAATTTCATTTAGCCATGTCTGTAAAATAAAATCATCACAGCTCAAACTCATGAGATATTCATATTTATGCATGAATTTAGAAATGACTACAAGCAGGGAGTGGTTTGAATAGTCACTGTTGAGCAACACTGGAAAAGAGCTGAGATAAGGGCAGCAGCCACGGACATGTATAATTTCAAAGCCATTCTTTTCTGTAACTACTGTCTCACCATCACTGGCTGTTAAAATGACAAAGATAATGTTTGCCCATGGCAACTACTGTTTTGAATATTAATTTATATTTTTAAATCGCTTAAATGAGATAAGTTAATCTTAATATAGGGCAAATACCCATAACCCTGTATTTTTATACCTAGCAAAAAGGTGAAGGAATCCTTTCCTTTTAAAATACGTGAACTTGGTTTCATCAGCCAACTCCGTAACACATAACTGTCAGTAGCAAGCTGTGTTGAGATTCTTTTGTCATTTCATTTTGATCTGGAGAAGCATATGTTTTAATATGTCTTGTGATTTCTTTCTAGATAAAACATTCAACCCAATGCATATCATAATTTCTCCTGTGGTATTTTTCAATAAAACCTGCTTTCTATCTGACGAAAAATGTGCTCTTTTGTTCTTTCCCTCTTTGCCTCCCCAGTGCATAGTTTGGGACTGGGATTCCAATGGAAAGCATGACTTCATTGGAGAATTTAGCTCGACTTTCAAGGAAATGCGAGGAGCTATGGAAGGAAGACAGGTAAGCGGAAACCACCCAAGCAATCTCAGTCTCAACCTATAAGCTTTGTAGAGCAGTGTTCCTCAGAGAGTCTTGTAATAAAGCAAGTGACATTGCCTGTCTCAGAAGTTGGTTGCTGTGTTGATTTCACCGGTAGGTTTACTGTTATCTGGACATGATAATCTGAAAATGCAGAAAGCAGCCTTTTCTGTACTTCCATGCCTGAAATACTTAGGGTCTTTTTCTAGTTCACGTTCCACAGAGATTTCTTTCTGTTAAGACTATTTTCTTTGGGCCTAAGCGCATGGTTTCTACAAGGTGCTGTGCTGTTACGGCAAAGCGCAGTCTGGGTACTTAAGCATTTCCTTGCTGGCCTAAAGGCCTTTATTAGGTGAGGGTCATTCTACATTTTTCTCCATTTCTCATGTACTGCATTTATTGCTGCCTGCTCTAACTTGAACCCATGAAACCCATGGAATCAATCAGTTTCCTAAAAATCTCATGAATTTCAGTCCTAAGGGAAAATGAAATCGTTAGCTTATTAATAATTTCACTTTATGTCAGCCTGATCTTTTCAAACTGAAGTTGATGGTAATTATTGTATTTGATAAATGATTTGGCATATCTAATTCTAGGAATTGTCATTTCCTATTATTGCATACTGCTGAAGGTGTTACTGTTGATAAATTCTCTGAGGGGATGTTAAAAATGTTGACTTTCTTATCTGATGATATTTTGTATTCAGTGCTTCATGGTGATCTCAAAGCTCAATACAAATGCCTAACAAGCTTTATTTGGGCTTTATTTTAATGTTGTTTATAATGTATTTATGGAAAGCTAAGAGAGTCAGAAGGTATGTAATAAATGGAAAGCAGTCAGACTTTTCCATACGTGCAGAAGTTTATATGACTCTTCTAGATACTTTCTACTGATGTTCTCAGAACAACCTAGAGTTTAGCAAATGTTTATATGTGTAAAATACTGTTGATACGTCAGTAGTATATTAAGCTGTTATAAGTCATTTCTGAACAGAACCTAAGTTTAAAGGAAACCATCTTTTCTTCTTTGAAATTAAGTAAGAGGATCAAAACTTAAACCAGACTGAATCAGAGTGGAATTAAAACCTTACCTAGAGGTAAACAGATTCCAGAATGAGTAACATGAACAAGGCAAATGACGTAACAAAACTCCAGTTTTGCATACAAATACCTGTGCTGGGAAAGGGACTATGTGAAAGAGGTAAAGGGTATGTATTTCCAGTGTATTTCCAATGTCTTGAAAAGAGCATCACAGACAGCTTATTCACCAAGACAAGAGACTTGCGAACCAGAGCACTAGTAATGGCTGTGAAGGACAAACTATTCTTTATCGTGATGAGAAAACAGTGTGCTTTTTCCGTCCTCAGCTAGCAAAAAGGTTGGTAACTCTTTCAGAGGAATAAGAAACTAGTACAGCCATTTGTCAATTCTTGTTCTCGGTTGACTGGGCAGTTTCAGCAGAAGAATTCCATCCAAGAATGTTTTAATGTGTCTCAGGAATGTTTTAATGCTGCAGAGTACTTTAAGTGCCTGAACCTTTGCCCTGGCCTGCCATTCAGTAGGCTGCCCTTCACCTGTATAACATTACCATCTGCTTCTCACTACAAAAATGCATCTTTTCTCTTCTACACATCTAAGGTGTTGTGGTGTTGTTTCTTCCTTGTTGCTCCCGTTCTGGTTTTATTGTGGAGTTATTCTGTGCACTTCCACCTGCAAAACCCAATGTTGTTGGTTCTGTCAGTTCCTGTGGGACACTATTGTCACCAATGTGAGAATCAGACTTTCTTCCCCCTCCTCTTTTCTAATCCTTGGTTTTGTAGTCTATTCTAGAGGGAAAAAATTATTTAGTGGGTAAGATAGTAGGTAATAGTCATCTAAGGGGCTAATAAAATATTGCCCAAAAAATATAGATGCACGTGCTAGCTGGCTCTCACACCTGATAAAAGCAGGCTTCAGTGAACACTAAAAGCACAACAAGGAAAAACAAGCATTAGGGAGTTTAAGAAGATCCTGTTTAATGCTGTATAGTTCTTATGGAAAAAGTACTGTGATCACTGTTGTACAGGAGAGGTCCCTTGCGTGGGAGATCCTGTCACTTGTCACTTGGCTGGAGCCGGAGAGCAATTTTCCTTCCTCTGTCCCTCCCTCCCTCCCTCCTCCTATCTCATTTTCCTCTGTCCTTCAGAAATAACTATTGCTGCTAAAGGCAATATATGCCATTATCTGTGGAATCCATAAATACAACTTAGTGCATAGTTTATCTCAAAAACCCTTTGTGCAATGTTATGTGATTAGCGTTTGTTAGTTTTTTATTTAGTTTTATTCTTCCCAAAGAAAAAGTGTGTGCAGTGGAGTGTTTACTTTGAATAAAAGGGGTTTAGTAAACCTCGAGGAAATGGCAGAGGAGGAAGGTGTTTCACCTCCAGTGGACATCTTGCTAGGTATTTCTAGCAAGGAAGGTCACATCAGAGAAAAGTAATTATAAGTGGCCGAGAAGGTGAGTAGGTCAGAAGACATAGGCCTGCATTCCTAGAAGAGACTTATTCATAACGTCAGACCAGAAAATGTTCTGGTTTCTATGTAGTACTGCTTTCAGTCAGAGGAATAAAACTGCCAGCTACATCCCTCAGCCCATGGCATTAGGTGTTCTTTCACATTGCTTCGTAACAGCGAGTGTTGAAGATAAAGACCAAAATCTGGAATGTCATCTCAGTTGTTGTGAAAGCCAATGTGAAGAGCAGAACCATGGTCTGGCATCCCTGTGTGGACTGCCAAGGAGACAGAGTGAAACTTTTTATTCATATTTTGTGCAGTAGACTTCATGGCCAGCTACGGTACATCATTATAGTTGTGTCAAAAGATAATTAAAAGATAACCAAATATCCTAGTGATGGTCTACCAGGGTTTTTCACTCTCAGGCAACTGGAGAGAATAAGAGGGAACATTAATCATTGATGAGGGATCCAGGATATTGTTCTCCTTAAGTACCAGCTGCAAATCTGTGTGCTGTTAAAGCTACACCAGTGGCATGGCTCTCCCTCTCTGCCCATGAGCAAGGTCCATACTAGTTGATATCAGATCCACAAGTTTTCATAAAAGCATTAAACAATAAAGGTGGGAGTAACATAGTAATTTGTGCTGGCGAGCAGGAAGAACTGTGTGTCATTTGTGAGCTACTGGTACTTCTCAACATTTCATCAGCTCACCTCATCTCTTGAGGAGTTGACAAGGATATTGAAGTGGCCTTTTAATTGTACATAGTTTTTTCCTCCAGAAAGCAGAGTCTACTGACCCATTCTTCAACCTCCCCCTCTTGGCTACAAGGTACTTTTATAAAGGTCAACTGCTCCAGCACCATTTAACACAGTCAGAATGGATAGGTATTACCTACTTAAAGGAGGTGATGGTGCTTCTAAGGCTGTTTCAATTCCATTTCTGGGCTGGGTGCTGATTATCCCAAGTTTTGAGTATCAGCCTCTGATCAGATGAGCTTATGTTTGGCTTGCTGGCTTGCCTCCACTGTGAGATTTCTTGGGAATTTGTATTTGAGACCAGGCATCATTTAGATAAATGTTGTGTATCTAGCACTGGCAGCTTGCTCATGGTTGAACCAGTAGTGTGTGCAGGAGGGAGAGAAGATTCCTTCTCTGAATGATCGATCATCTGTTTTGATCAGGAATGGCACGAATAGTTTATTAATTTATTTCCAGAATGTGGCAGGTCCTGGTTGAGATTCACAAGTCTTGACTTATGACTCCTGCAGAGTAACAGTTGCTTCTCAGTAACTGAAAGGACTGAATGCTGGGGAAGTTTGTTGGTCTGTGACTGGTGGTACAGGTGAAATTAATTAATGCTGTTTAAGAAGAGATCCTTACCATTAACAACCTCAGCTTTGGTGGGTGTTTCTGTTCCATAACGACTTTGTCACAAACTGATATTCTGACACCTGAATTATTAGCCTGTTTTCATACTGACCAGCCAGAAAAGATAGCATAAAGGCATCCCATTGTTCAGAAGCACATCTAAAGCAGGCATTTCTAAACTTTCTATTTATGCTTTATATATGCTTCAGATCTGATCATATATGTATTATATATATTTTTAATACTTGTGGAGTGGAAGTTTTATAAGGTGTAATATTAATCTATCAAACATCTGAAAACAAGATTAGAAAAGTGTGACAAAAATTTAAAGATTAAAAACTAATTAGAAAAAGTAACTTCTTTTTTTTTTAACTGAAGGCAATAAAACCAGAGGGATTAAAAAAGTTATAGAAAAATAAACCACCTGGATCCCCATGCAGCATGGGAGTTACATAAGGAAAAAATCTGTTCCTGTATTACGTAAAAATGGACATATGTATAATCACACAGAGAAAGAAAAATAGGGAAGGAAAAGAAGAAATTCTGCTGTGCTTCCCAGCTGCATTGACGTTTCCACAAGTTTAGAGTGGTTTTAGGAGGGCAAGTAGGGCTGCTGAGGTGCACAAGATTGGATGGGGTCCTGAGGGGGTCTGAGCTGAGTACCCCCATTTGTCCAGATACCTGAATATGATCCTTACTTAGCACATTTGCATCAGTTAGATCTTCAAATAACTAAGTGTGGATGAGACCTTGAGGCTTTTGGTAATGATCCAAGAAGTTAACACCAATGGAATTCCATATCTAGCTTTATTAGGAGACAGGCAGATTCATCCAAGATGGTCTGCAACAACAGCAGCTGCTACTAGCCCCAGAGAGGGCAAAATAGGTCTCAGAGGAGGGTGCAGCCATGTCAGGCACCTGCCACATCCATGCAATCAGGCAACCAGTGGTGCAACCTCAGGAGCATGGATGAGGCTGGGAGCCTTGGCAGGAGAAACAGGAAACACTTTGATTTTCCCTTCATTTCCCAGGTCCAAGTTTCCAGAGGAAACCTCAGATAGTGAGCAGCTCTTCTCCCATAGTATGGGAGGAGAAGCCCAACATTCTGTCCTCTTGCTTGAAGGGACGTCGGGAATAAACTAGCCTTTTGCACCAGAGGAGATACAGTTCACTTAGAAGTGCCTTGCTTTTCTTGAGGCACCAGAATGCTATATAATGCAGGATATAATGCTGCCTACTATCGATTGTTTTTTTTCACCTTATCCATTAGACTGTGATGCTTCCTTTGTCATTTACAAAGTGTGCAATTTGTTGCAGCAGCTGTACGTGAACAAACAAGAGAGAAACAAAAGAATTGCAGGGGAGGCAAGAGGACGTGCTGATGATAGGCTTGGCGTAGCTCTTTAGGCCTTTCCTCACAGGACTACCAAATGTCCTGGTTGTGCAAACCCAATGAGAGCAACTGCTCTATATCATTATTTTACAGAATCGCAGAATGATCATTATTTTACAGAATCGCAGAATGATCAGGTTTGGAAGAGACCTCTGGAGATCGTCTAGTCCAACCCCCTCTAGTAGGTTGCACAGGACATTGTCCAGGCGGGTTTTGAATATCTCCAGAGATATCTCCACAGCCTCTCTGTGCAGCCTGTGTTGGTGCTCTCCACCTTCACAATAAAGGAGTTCCCCTTCACATTTAGGTGGAACTTCCTATATTCAAGTTCATGCCAATTGCCTTTTGTCCGGTCACTGGGCATCTCTGAGAAAAGACTGACCCCATCCCCCTGACACCCACCTCAATTATTTAGAAACATTGATAAGATCCCCCCTCAGTCTTCTCTAGGCTAAAAAGTCCCTCAGCCTCTCTTTGTAAGAGAGATGTTCTAGTCCCCTAATCATTTTTGTAGCCCTGGGTTTTTTTCTATCGCCTTCCAGTAGCATCCTGTCCTTCTTGAACTGGGGACTCCAGAACTGCATAAAATATTCCAGATGAGGCCTCACCAGGGCAGAGTAGAGGGGGAGGAGAACCTCCCTTGACCTCCCTTTCTGTTGCCTGAGTTTATTTGAAATTCTCCTGACACCTTGATTTCTTTCTCTGAATAGCTTGTGCTATTGGTAGCCACATACTGTTCAAATTTCTGTTCTTCAGTGATTGCCTGCACTTAGTGACCTCCACTTCCCTTTGCTGGTGTGTGGCATGCATGGTTACCCTGTTTGCTCTTCTGCAGGTGTGGTGAGAGAAAAGATTACAAAGCTTGGGAAGGCAGCATCTTTTGCTGAGGAGAATAACTTCTCCCGTTGAGGGATCTGTGTCTCCTCGTTACAGCAGCAAGAGGATTAGTACCTTGCACGTGTCAGCATTAATTTGCTGATTTATAGTAAAGATTAACTGGAAGGAGTTTGTTTACATTCAGAAATTTTCCAGACAGTGGTTTAAATTTCAGGGTAAGCGAGAAAACACCAAAGCAGTGTCGCCTGGAAATGCTAAGTGACTTTCAGAACGATGAATCTGAACTTGACAATGTTTACTGCTAGTGTCAGATTGCAGGCTTGCATTAGTTTCCTCTCTACTGGAAAGTTAATTTAACACAAAAATGAATCGATAGAAAACAATAGCAGATACCAAATCGATACTGGGAATGTAGGAACAGGCTGAAAATTGAGCTTGGCCTCACTGTGCAAGCAAAATATTTGAAAATTGTTTCCCGTTAGAGCTGCAATCTGAACTCTGTTCCCTTTAGAAGAGCTGGAGTTATGACAAGGCCAATACAGGGAATTTCCTGCAAATGATGCTTGTCACATTTTCAGTTCAAAATATGGGAATTGGCAACATCAGAACTAGACCTTGGGTAAATGAAGATTGAGAGCTTTATGTAAAACAGAGTTAATATAATTTTAAGCCTATGAATTGGGAAAGGACTCCTTTCTTCTCCACTCCCCTCCTCTCCCCTTTCCTTCCTTCTTTCTTATAGTACCACATCTTCAGATTTAATAGGTGCAAAATTTTCTTTCTCTTTTCCTTCTTTCTAGGAAAATGCTAGTCAGTTATTTTCCTTTGCTATATTATCCATATCAGCCAATGGCATGTTAGTGACTTCACATGGACTATTTTAATGAGCTTTAGATAGTTGCTGAGAATTGTTATCTGTACATCTCAAAATGCATTGTAAAGGTAGGGCAACACTCCTACTTGCATTTCAGAGTTACTGCAGAGAAGCTGAGAAGATAGCCACAGGCACAGACTTTTGTCCCCCAGAGTAGTGGTTTATGCCACTTTGTTCCCTGTAGAGCATACACTTCTTCTGGTAACCAATTACATGAACATAATATTTATCAGACTTAAATAATCCTTTTCCCAAGGAGAGGAATTATGTGCATAGTCTAAGGGTTCATATAGGTCACGCCTTGTTTACACATGCACATGCAGTGTTTGGGTTAGAGGATGATGAAATTAAGGAAGTGCACCTTGGACATCTAGGGGAAAGCAGTGAGAGTTAGTAGTGTAGTTCAGTGTTAAAGGGAGGAATGGAAATCCTCATTCCTATGTTTTCTCTCTATTTGATATGTTACAGTTTCTTTATAATATACCAACAGCACAATTGCTCCATAGGAATGCTTTCAGTACTTTGAAGACAACTGTATGCTAAACCATTTAGCCAGACAGTAACGTATCAAGATGCGAGTGGGCAGCGCTTTTGCCTCCCTGCCAGATTGCTTTCCCAAATACGAGCTTGTTGCACTCTGGCGTTGTGTCACAGAGCGCTCCCTTTTCTTGGAGAAAGAAAGGCTTTTATTTCTTTAGCTTCACTGCTTCCCTTGAGTAGAGAAAATATGTTTATGGAGGATTTCCCCTGAACATGTGGGCTTGTGTCTGCCTGTCTTCTCAGTCGGAAAATTCATTTCACAAGACAAATAATTGAGCTGTGGGCTATCTAGGAGAGCAAGCAGATGTGCTTCCTGCAGTTGGAATGGGGTTTTTTTTGTCTTTTCCCATACTTCACTCTGTCACCTGTCTCCAGTAACACAGTGATGCAAATATTTCTTCTCTCTTGTGCAGAAAATGTCTCTTATTGCTCCAAAGCTGTATGTTTTGCCTTCCGTTTTTTGACATTTGTCAAAAGCTCTAAGTTTGAAACACTTCAGAGGCATTCAAATACGTGCTGTTAGGCAATGGTTTGAAGCTCAGTGAAATCACTGGGGCTGTTCATAAGGTAAAAATTATTTTACATGCTCGCTGTGCTCAGACAGATCCTATATGAAGGTCTTCACTATAGACAAAGCACAGTAACACTATGGAAAAATAGGTTTCATTTCAAAATGTCATAATAGGAATTTTTAAGTAATAGACCATCCTGGTTCTCTTTGGGGGTATATTCCTTATGTGATTCCTTATGTGACCCATTGTAATATTAGCAGCCCGCACGCTTTCTCACAGCACTTGAAAACAGTGCCCTGAAAAAAACCCTAATGCTCTTCACCATGTTTAATAATACATCACCTATAAAAATCTGGATTTACAAATGTCAGTAGATACTTATATATACAATCGTATATTTTAGTGGTTCAGTAAGAGGCGTGAATATGCAGTCATTAGAGATGAGGGTCTGAAAGCTTGGCCTTATTAATATGCCTGAAAGCAGAGGAGGGCAGACCATTTGAAGTGGAAATAAGTAAGACACTGGGAGATGTTACAATGGAAAAAAGACAACGTATTTAAATAACAGGGTAGGAGTATTTTGCTGTAAAATTGACTATTTGTAAATAAAACTGATCAGAACATTTTCAAAAAGGAGTTTCATATATTCTTATGTATGATTTTCAAATATATCAGTAATTAGTTGACTGCATCTTGTGCACTTTTTAATTATTTTGTTAAGTTTTTACTTCACTATCAGACTTAAAGGAGAAACTATTGCTCTCTTTCAAGAGACATGATCACTGATCAGAATTTCTCTAATCATGAGTTTAATACAAAACACCAGTGTTACTGTGCAGGCAGTTTTATAATTAATACAATGCATCAGGTTGCCCCCTCAGTTATGTTCACTTGTATTAAATTCCCTCTTTTTTTTCTTGTCTTAAATGATCTCAAACATTTCTCAACCTTCCTTATGTAAAACCTGAACCTGTAAAACTGGAAGACAACAGCATATTAATCTGGATAGCATTCTCAGTGCTATCTCCATGCTTATATGTTTGAAGACAGATGTTTGCCCTGGGCTTTTTTTCTATTAAGATCATTCTCTGCATAGTTAATGGTTTTCATTTTTTCTTCTGTGTGCACCATTATGTGGTGGGATTTAGTCAACTAAAAAGTGGAAAGCAGACAGTGACTTTTTTGTTAATTATTCAATTTGTACGTATATTTTCCTTCAAGCAGAGACTGCTATTTTTCACAGGTACAATGGGAATGCATTAACCCCAAATACAAAGCAAAGAAGAAGAATTACAAGAACTCAGGCATTGTCATCCTTAATCAGTGCAAGGTAAATACATCTTTTGCTCTTTGGCTGTTTCTTTATTAAACCTTCAGCAATATATTTTAATGGTGTTTGGAAATGTAGACAACAAAACAGAACTGCCTATAGAATAGCAATGAAAGTTGATGCACTACAAAAAGTAAAGACAAGGACTTGAATCCTGAAAGTAAGCTGACTGTCCCAAACACTCCCTCATTTCTCTTGCCCTACGCCTGCTGCTGTGCAATGGAGTAGGCAGTACTAAACTCTTACACCTACAGGCTTGCCAGCTGGCCTTTTGTGTGTTTCCCTTCTAATCTTTCCACCATTTCTGCAAAATTGCTTTTTCCTCCTAAACCAATAGAAAAATTTCCACTGACTTCCCACTGAGAAGGAGCAGAGCTTAGTTTTACTTCTGTTGTGAATTCTCCTTGCTGTAGTTTTAGAGTTTTAGTATTTTCTCTGTTTGCATTTTTTGTTTCTGTCCACTTTTTTTTCATTGTTTCTGTTTCAATTTCTCCCTTTACCTTATTTTCAGTTAGAACCTACCCTCTTTCCAATTTACTTTTTCCAGGCAGTTCTCTGAAGTTTTTAGCAGTACGCAGCTAATTTGAATGTCTTGACTTCTTGTCTGCAGATCCACAAGATGCATTCTTTCTTGGATTATATCATGGGAGGCTGCCAAATACAGTTTACAGTAAGTGTCTTACTTCTCGACCTTGTTTTAAAGAAGGGGAATCCCCTTAGATACCAAGGCATTACTTGCAGAAAGAAATGACTCTTACATGCCATCACTTGGCAGATTATGAAGGTCTTGCAAAATGCATTAAGCAAAAAAATGAAGATATGTTGCTAATTAATGCAGTAAGATTTTTCTTGTACAGGCTGATTTATGTTTATGTTCTGCAGCAATGACAATCACATTGCAAGAAGTAAAGGCAACAGGGTTGAGAAGTAGTCCCACCAGTTCCTTCTGAGCTACACCCAGTTCCAAAAGCTGGAGAACTGAATTGGCCCTTTGACAGTGCTGGCTGGCCTTTGGCTTTGAAGCTGGTTTTTTTCACAAGAATTTAAAATAAATTCCCTTTCTGGGACTGTGTCACTGGGGAGGATTTCATCCCACCTGTTTTTAGCTGCTTAATTGTTAGACATCTTGTTCATCAGTCCTACGGGGCAGTCTTCCCTTCACGAACGAGACCTCCATTAAAGAAAGTTCTTTCCCCTTTAATGGTGCCACTCAGAGAGTCACCGGCAGAGAGATAGTCCAGCCAGAGACTTCTCTCTGTCAGTCTGGTGTAAACGCTAAGGTAAATGCTGATGTTTTGTACCTACACTGTAACAACCAGCAGTAAGATGACACTACAGGGGAACAAGGTTGTGACAGGGTGAATTCAGAAGGTATTCAGTTCAAGGAACAAGGGTTAAAATGATT
The DNA here is from genome assembly GCA_027925045.1 of Hypotaenidia okinawae. NCBI lineage: Eukaryota > Metazoa > Chordata > Aves > Gruiformes > Rallidae > Hypotaenidia > Hypotaenidia okinawae. The sequence goes on along the minus strand of BSDF01000002.1, from coordinate 47,025,088 downwards.
TGCAGAGCTTCTGAAAACAGTCATACAATAATTTGCATTTCTAAGTTTCTAGAGATATTTCATGCTGTGTGGTTCTGATTTTTTTTAACTATTTTGAATCTGAGAAATAAGTACAATAAAATAATATATCAGCATTTCCTGCAGCATAGGAATACAGATTGTGCTTCAGTTCCGGTGTGAATTATGTGATTTCTAATTTCATGCCAGTTATAAGAATAAAATCTAACGCTCCAGGATAAGATAGTGTTCCTCTTCTGGAGATCTTTTCTTATCCTGAAGCACCTTGCCCTGTTTCTGTTCCCAAATATGAAGTATCAGACACTGGATGCTACTGGGATGTTCTATTTTGCTTTTTCCATTTCCCAAAAAGATTTTACAAAAAAAAAAAAAAAGACAGACTTTTCTTCAGCAGCAGCTCTGGACAGTAGTGGTTATCTTCTTGTTGTGTATGAATCAGCTTTTTTTGAGGTGTAAAACATATACTTTTTCAATACACTTCACAAACTCATTGGATAACACACAGAACTGAGCACCCTGTTTCTAGTTTTGAAGGAAATACCCACAGTAGTAGACAAAGATCTTTATAGTTGTCTTCTCTCAAGAAAAACAATCTGTTCAATGACCTCTCTTCCTTATCCCTGCATACCTGCAATGCTATTCCTCCTCCAAATCTGAAACTCTCCAATCCCTGGAAACCCCTTTAATTTCTCTTTCCTGACATTTCCTCTCTAACAATATGTCTGGAAGAACTCCATTTTCCAGTGTGTTCAGGGTCATTAGCAGAAAGGCAATAATGTCTTTGAGTAATATTTAAAAGCTCTTTCTAACCAAGGCAGGCACGTAAGGACATACAGAGACTGGTTCATATGCATTCCCACAAGTCAAATGCAAGCACTAGGGCATTATAACCATAAGAAAGTGTCTAGGGATATACACATTATTACAGCTGTGCTTTTCAAACCCTTTTTGATTCTTCCTTAATGCTATCCAGTGAAAGAGCAAGTCCTTACTCAGCGCACTGAAGTGTTGTGGCAGTCTCCTTCCCTATTATTTACTTCTCACAGATTTCCTATTTAATAGGCTGTGAACTGCAAGTTGAAAACTGCTCTCTTAAAATGGATTTCTTGCTATATCTGACTGATGGTATTGCTTCTACTGTATTTTACTATTTTAATATTTCATTTTTTCTGAAATGAAACAAATCCATTAATAATAGGAAAATTGGGTAAACTCACTGGTCAGTATGGGCAGTGGGGACAAAAAGGAAATAGAAGATTGTCCTGGTTCTGGCCAGGCCAGAGTCAGTCTCGCCAGGCAGCCCGGGCATCACTTCTGCATAAAAGGGGCTGGTTGGGGAGGAACAGGGGATTGGTGACTCCAGGACAGTCTGAGTGTGGTCAGGGTATCAGGTTGGTCAGTCCTTGTGTCAAGCAGCACTCTGTAATTGGGTCAGTAAAGTACTCTGTGTTATCACTGTGTGTGTAATTGGTCATTATTGTCCTACTTTCATGGTGATTTTTGTCAGTAAACTGTCTTTATCCCAACCCATGGAAGCTCTGTCTGTTTCTCCTCTGGGAGTGAGTCACTGTGATAACTGCTTGGGGAGGTTGACTCTGGCCTGGCCAGAACCAGGACAAAGATCCTTTATGCTGTGAACCACAGAGGTCCCTGAATTGCTGCTGACCTCAGTGGCATGGACTCAGGGGAAGGTGCAGTGGATGTCTCTGTTCCTGTAGCTCTGTTCAGGCATAACCTAGTTGTTCTAGTTAAAGATCGTCACGAGCTGTCAGCCTATTTTACTTCCTCCTACTTTGGTTGCACCAGTCCCTGGTGCTGATGGCCCAGACTTGCTGTGAGATATTTTCCTGTTTCCAGAAGCATAGCAGCAATTCTCCAGCGGGCACTGAAGCAAAAGGTTGCAGCCTATGGGGAAGATTTGCAGTGCTCCCTTGCTTTCTGCATGCATCATATAATCCCCTTTTCTCATAGTCTTGATTTGGTTAATTCAGGCCACTGAAACAGAGGATGCCTATTCTTTCCACCTTCCCCAATTTCCATTTCTTTTATCTGGAATAGTGGAATTGTTTGAAACTCTCCCAGTACATGTATTGTTGTTGCTGTCTTAATATTAATGGCATTTCTGTTGAGTTCATGCTGTGTACGGGCAGCACAATACAACTGTGATTTGAAAGGGCACTTACTGAGGGAGGGATACTGGGATGCTAAGCATACATTTGATGACAAAAAAGCTGTAGTATGATGTACCTGCTAATTTAAAGCACTAATGAAGGCTTTGGGAACGTCATGCTGGGTGTTCTTGGGACACTTTGTACATCTATTGTAGGAACAGAATTTGTAGTTAGAAAGAATGTCTGAAAAACAAAAGTAAACTTTTCCTTCACTTTAAAACCATTTATTAAGAAGCTTTCATCTATGGAGATCAATAGTGCTGATTCCAGTATGCTACTTTTATGCACTGCTTATTGCAAAATGCTGTATCTCTTGTCAGACAGTGTTCCCTCCTGCAGAAGAAATGTTCAGAAGTTGGCAGTGCAAATGGGTCTGTAGTCAGAAGACATTTTCATCACTTTAGGAAATACAGCAGAATGGATGTGTAACATGCATAAAAAGAACTGTAATAGAAAGATCTATTGGACAGATTCTCTCTTAGGCAGGTCACGGTGTTGGGCAGGCTGATTTGTTGCTGACAGGTCTAGCGGGAGGTCCAAGCTGTGACTGGGTGTTTTTTCAGTGCAATAAAAATCACCCTTTTACAAGGCTGAGGAAAGAACAGTACAAAGTGTGGTTACTGCTACTCTGTGTTCTTGTTTAGCTGTGGGAAGAGGACTGGAGCATTTAAACTGATACCTTTAAAGATACACTGATAAAAATCACATGTGTGCACTGGAAGAAAGACTTCTACTTGCTGCCCGCAAGATTAGCTCAGCTGTGCTATTAGCCTGGTCTCTGTGATATGCTAGTTTCACAAATCCTCATCCTGCTTATTTGCACAAGACCTTCGTGCTGTAGTGTAATCCTAAAAGAGCAGAGTTCTGCATTGTTTTTTGGAATCGTGGCAAGTAACAGCAATCATCTTTCTTAAAAGTCCTTCCCTGCAGAATCAAACAGGGATTTGGATCAAAGTTGAGTACCATGCATCCGAGTATAAACATTCATAAAGACTTCATCACAGAAAATTAGGGGGGTGTTTTGCTTATCAGCAGGTTTCTATTACAAGGACCATTTCCAAAAAGGAAGCTTGTTTTGGGGACAGTTTTTCTTTTCCCAAACACTAGCCGCAAACTTTTTCCCAAGCTTCTGAAACCCACTGTATTCTTGTTTTCAGTTTAAAAGCATTTAGGCATGGCCAGCCACCACAAAGGAAGACTTGGCCAGCCCTGCCTGGTGTGTCACTCCAGCCTCAAAAATGTCAGTTTTAAAGTTATTACTGAAAATGCCTACTTTTAACAATTGTACAGAAATGTTTTCTCTGTTTATCATACAGTGATAATTGTCCACTTTCTGTAATCAGAAGATTAATGTTAAATTAATGTCAGCAAAAATATGCACACCTTGGCTTTTTATTTTAAATCAGTGTCGCAAAACTAAGCTATCTGGATTTACCTTAGGTTTCACAAACCACTAGTGTTCCTTTCTTTGTCAGTCTGCCATTAATCTATTCAGATGCGTGAACGGTGAGTGGGGAATACTTTATTTGCAAGGCAAATCCAGCTCATAACTCCTGACTGACATGTGGTGAGGTGCAGGAGGTTCATACTTGACCAAGGCAACAAAGGGATTTCCAAGCTATCTCTAGCCCACTGAAAAATATTTTTCTTCAGCCAAGACTTAGAGGTGGAGAATCAGCAGTGATGGGGAAAAGACACGTTGGGTTGACCCAGTATGATCTTTCCCTTTTATAATTTAGCAACAAAAAATAAGTTGTAGGAGGACTGTGTAGATTTTTTTAAGGGAGAATGAAAATGTCACGTTTCCTTTTCATTTGATAGCTTTGTAAAATAGGCTTCCCTGTGGCAAACAGAGGCTCTAGCTACAGAAGGTGCACATTCGCAGAGGCAAGCTGGGACTTCAAAGTTCTTTTAGCAGCCTTCAGCAAGGCCCTTACCTTCAGACTGCACTGTGAAACTGGAAACTGAACTCTGCATTTGTCTATTAAACACCAAGACACAATGGAGTTTTTGGAGGAAGAGGACATCAGACAAAATCATGAGGAAGTTTGTAAAAGTCTTTGTTCCCTCTATGAGACCCTTTGGGTTTCTTGTTGCTCCTTTTAAGAATTCTTAGAAAGCAGCAACACAAGTTCAGCAGAGGGCTGCCTGGTCTGTAACAGTCATACCACAGGAGGATGCATGACAGAGTCTGTCTTCAGCAAGAAGTCTAAAGAGCATTTTAAAAGGGAGAAGTGAATTTCAAGAGGATTCGTTAATGTTTGCTTTTGCACTCAATGCTTTCCCACAATCATCTCTTAAGTCTTTTCAACACAAAAACCTGTGTAGGATTCAAGCTTTATTTTTACCCAGTAGTTCACCTTTATGCTTTCTGACATCTATGAAATTGGGAGGGTTAATTATTTAATGGTTAGATGTTTTGAAGATTAAAAATACCAGACAGAAAATATCTCATATTATTACTACAGCCACAGTAAGATTTAAAATAACTAAGAATTTTCCCTACCTGGAGTTTTAATTTATAGTTTTACTAGGACTTTTAACTCTCTCGAGACATTTTTGCTGCACAGCTTTTATGTCCTGAACATCACCTGAGCTGGAATAATTTAATTATGCATGACAACCTAGAGATCGTTAATTTGATTCACTTATATTAGAACATAATTTTCCACATAGTAATGGGTTTCGGTTTTTTCCCTAATTATGCCATTTTATGGGTTTTATCTCTTATTTTATAAACTATCATTTACTTTTAGACATACTTATCAATACTGTCTTAATTAAAATTTGATGTAAAATGACCTTTAAGGCCTCAGTCTCCGCAGAAAACTGTTGCTGGTGAAGATGTATGGTTGGTGTGGGTATACTTATGCCCAGAAGATCTCCACAACCATTTACTTTTCTCCTTTTTCAGGTAGCTATAGATTTCACAGCATCAAATGGTGATCCTAGGAACAGCTGCTCTCTGCACTACATCCACCCCTATCAACCCAATGAGTACTTGAAAGCACTGGTAGCTGTTGGGGAGATCTGCCAAGACTATGACAGGTAAATAACCACATTTGATAACAGAGTTGTCTCTAGAAAGTGTTTTCACAGTGTGAAATCAATGACTGCCCGCTGCCGGCTGCAGTAGCTCCATGTTTAGTCACTTAAAAGAAATGACTGCACGTCAGAAAGATTAGTGTACTGCTTTTGAGAGTGATAGTAGGTTTAAATTAGAGTCATGGTAATGAAAGACCTAGTTCTTGGCTGTTTGGCTGACATGTGTGTTGAGTTTCAGATTTACATTCGCATGCAAAAATTGCAAGGTTGAGTAGATTTTTGCATGTGTGTTAGCCTTAAAGCCTGTTTTGCAGATGGTGATATCATCCCTTCTGATACACTTAGGAGTCTGCTTCTGTCACATCCTACAGGAAAGCATCGCTGAGTTTTTGTGTTGCAAACTCAATTTGTATTGTAGTTGCCTAAGATGCTTAGTGGCCATGTCTGTTCTTAGAAGTGAATGTGTGGTCTTTCTCAGTGTTCTCCTGGGCTGTTGAATATTACGGTCTCTTCTAAAATAAATATTAAAAGATAGCGGTAATGTGTACACACAACATGCCTTCCAAAAAAACAAATGCAAGCAATTGGGCCAAATATGTTTTGATTTCCTTATGTACTTCTGTTGCTTTCAAATAGGCTGCCTGCTTCCATCAAATTAATTGCCCATTATTAATCTAATTACCAAGTACATTTCCTTTGATTGTTCTTTCTTTGTTGTGAGGCATTGATTCTTACACAATTATTCTTTCTAATCTTTTACTTGTAATAGAGATCCACCCACCACTTTGCCATACGTTAATACCAGATCTCAAAAAAAAAAAAAGCCATGTTTTTTCCAGTCAAATTTGAATTACACATTCAATATAAGTGGTAGGGTGACTTAATACTGTGGTTTGCATGTTACATGTTGCATATACCAATTAGCCTGCTCAAAGACACTTCCAGTTGCACGGCAATGAAATGTCTTCTCAAAGAAGAATGAGCAAAATACTGCCCCGATACAATTTCTGTAAGAATTTGATGGTCAAAGTTAGTCAACGAGTCTGAGAAAATGAATATTTTATTGTGAACTTATAATTCCACAGTGATTATCCCATAATTTAATAATTATCAGCAATAAATCAGTGGATTTTTCAAAACAGGGAAAAGAATAAAAAGGACTGGTTTATGTGCACAGCTCTTTTTTATTTTATCCCTTACATTGTAATTTTTAAGAAAATTATATTAAGTGGCACAGGCCCTCCTGCATGAAGATACTACTGCCAAAGCAGGATTCTCCTCTCAACATAGTATATTCTAATCAGTACAAAAAATCATGCCAGTCATAAAATGATACCATCAGCATCATTCAGTTCTATTGTGCTGCAGAAAATGCCTGCTGATGCTAATCAGCACAACTGAGAGTTGTATGAGCTACGGACTAGGGCTGAACAAAAGCCAGAATTTCTTTTCCCAGGGGAATGTCCCCTTTCTGGCATGTGGTTGACCTATGCATGTTCTCAAGTTATGACACTATAAATACACTCCCATGGGCAAGTTGATTCAACATGGTCGATGTTTTCCAATCAAAATGTCAAGTAAGGCCCTTTTATTTGTGCTTCCACATGTTGAATCCAGCAAACTGGAAATGAAAACTTGTAATTTCTCTAAAGAAGAAAAGAAACTATGAGGAGCAAACTTTCATACAAAATAATCTACACCTTCTTCATAGGAGTTCTTTTTGTGCTTTGTTGCTGAGACGTATGAGGGTATACAGACTATAAACCAAATCTTTTCTATTACTTTAAAAAAAAAAAAGTGTTTCAAATTCAGTTACAAATCAAAAATGTGGCACAGATCCAGTGGGCCCAGTTGTGCTTCCCAGTTGTGAGTGGAGTAGAATTTCTGTTTCCAGGTTAAGGGAAAAGAGAGGGACCCACTAAACCTAAGGGCTGTTTAGAGCCAGAGTGTCATCATTTGCATGCGGGTATGTCTCTTGTAATATTAAAATAGGAGACCACAAAGATGGCAGTGCTCTTAGCTGAAGTTTCATAGTTTGTACCCATCAGTTGTCTCAAGCAGAACTGGCTGATTTCAGTCCAAACCTCAGAAGATGCAGTGGTTTTCATTTGGTCTCAGGATTAACGTATTCCATCAAATGAAAGTATAGTTGGAACAAAGTAACATCTGTATCTTACAATAGCTTTTGCATTCCAGTATCACAGCTGTTGAATGCTAAGTACTTTTGCTGCACTTACAGCCCAAAAGACTGTTTATTTTACATTTGTTTTTTTTTAAAAAAAGGCTATGGCTATGACTTAAAATACTTCTGTAATGAGAAACATTACAGAATTGTTCATGAAGCCAAATCTTCTCATAATCTAGGCTTCTGTACATATCAGCCTAACATAATGTATCCCTAAGTAATTAATGCTCCAAACCAAGTGCTGCCTTGCATCCCTTGATACAGTGGAATAACCCTGGTTCATCCAAAAACCAGTTTATCTGTATGGTTCAGAGATTTCTGAAACAGTTAAATGAATAGCTCTGTTCTGTTTAGTTAAGCATGAAAGAGTAAGATTCATTCTTTCATCAGCAATATTCAGAGAGTGAGAAATAGGCTTTGATTATTATCCTGATTGTAGAAATGCTGTGGTCCTGGAGGAATAGGCCAGTCTGATAATGGTGTGGGAAATGGAAGAGCTGTTCACCGGTACAAAAGACTTAATACTTTATCTGCATTGTGGAAATGTTTCAGGCTATAACAACATTTGTCATAGGAGAGAAGATAAAGTTTGTATGCAATATAATCAGTGGCTAAGCAACAGCAGCAATGGATCATAAAGGAAGGAGAAACATTCATTAGTTTTAAGGAATTAGGCTCTAAAATGTAGTTAGAAATACTGGAAAGGGGGAAAGCACATTAAAAAGTTATTATTGAAAATATTTGGTGAAATAATCAGACAGCTCCATGGAGAAGAATTTATTTTAAGATAAATGATTCATGAATGTTTAAAAATGGCCTCATGAAGCAGTAAGTGAGATACATGTTTTCCATTTAAACATCTTCCCAAGCTTTCTTTTGTATAAAGAATTACATCACTGGTATAATTTTACCTTGAAGTTGAACAAGTCTACTCCACTTTTTTATAGCAAAAACAGGTTAAAATAATGAAAAATGATTTGCCATAGAAGTATTTAATACTAAAATTACCCACTTCTGTGTCATTCTATATTTATTCTTTACCTCAGTAACTTCAGTGTTGAGTTCTCTGGATCAGAAGTCAAACCAAGTGGTTTCTGATGACCTAGCCTAGCCATCCAGGATCCTGAGAAAATCAGTTGGTCACTACCTAATGTGTTTATATTCCCTTTACGTGATTTGAACAATGAGTGTACTCAGGGCAGATGAGGTTATGGATAGCTCTCTGTGCACTCTGGCTGGCTTGGGACTTAACCAATTTTGAACAGTTGACCACTCTTGTTTTGTGGCCTGGTGGAGACCATGTCAAGAGAATGCTATTTTGAAAGGAGAGGTGGAAGGTGTCTTTGATGGTTGAATACCAGATATGAGAAAAGACATATGAAATATCACACCTGTGAGCAGAATCTTAGTTCATAAAAGCTATGAAACTCTATAAAATATATATTATTATATATTGAATATGTCCCATTCTCCATCGCAGCTCTTCCCCAAACACTTTTCAGTTGTATCACAAAACTGCCCCCTGCCTAGCATGAAACAACACAGCCAGAGAACCCTGTGGCTAAACAGGGGGATCAGGGAACGTTTCCTTTCCCCTGTGTCCCAACATGAGGTCTGGATAAACAAGCCCTTTCCCATGATACATGCAGGTGTGCTGTGAAACTCTTACTTAAGCAACTAAAACTAGATATCTAGAAACACACATTGCAACTCAAGTTTCATTCATGTGTGTATAAATATATAGGGGTGTGTATAAATACATAGGTATGCATATATGTGTATTATATATCCATATATATGTGCCATATATATGGTTAACTCTTAATCATGCAGTAAAAATTGATTTCTCTTTTATTCTGTTTTATAGCTTCCCTCTCACAAAGCAGAGCCGTAAGTCACAGTAACAGTAGTACACACAGTTTATTAAAATAGATGGTCTTTCGACCTTAATGATTTGTTTTACCAGTGCTGGAATGCAACCAACTAGCCATGAGCTAAGTTCATCTTTCATTCTGCAGCGATAGCTGTCTTGGACAAAGGAAAAAGTACCAGAATGGGGTTGTAAATAGCATTTTTGTAAGGGCAAATGCTGTAACATGCACACAATGCTAAAGGCTGATACTCTTCCTAAAAGATCTTATATTATTGCAGGTTTTAACGATGATATTGTGAAGAGAAGGCAGTTGCATTTAGGAGAATTAGTGTTTGTGAAGTGAAGCCCATGGCAGGACTTGCCAATCTGCTCCTCAGTTTGAAAAGTGATTTCTACAGTTATTACTTTTCCTTTTTCTTCTGCTTATTGAGAATCTCATCATACTACATTAAATATTTATCTTTGCATTAAAACCTCTGTTCTGATTCAACAAGACACTGAAGCTTATTATCTAATCTCATTGAATTAAGGCTGACTCAGGCAAACACCAAAGTATTATGCAAAATATAGATGGCACTAAGATAAGAGTTCTACTGAATTTGAACTGTACTGTAATTTGTTCACCATACATCCAAATGTTCAGTGTGTCCCATATACCTGGATGATCTTTATGATTAATTTCTGCACGTGGTTTTATATTTGTGCATACATTCAGAGTTCTTCACTGGATTCAGAGAAAGGGCTCACAAACGTGTGAGAATCAGTTTTTGTGTAGTCAAATCAATATTCAAAAAAGGCAAAGATTATATGTATTTTATAAAATACTTGTAAGCATTTGTTGCATTGGATATTTGGAAAACCTCCCATTCTTCATGGGACAGCCCCATTCTGATCTACACATTCAAATCATGATTCCATGCATTTGCCCACATAGTTTTGTAAAATGATGTAATAAAATTGGTCTTAATTTAATTTGTATTCAAAATCTATTTAAAAAATGTGTTATCCATTATTTTAATCCCTGTGTTATTAATTATTTTAATCCCCGTGTCTGCTTATTCACTTGTGAAGATTCTGCAGGTTATATTTTTTAATTTCCAAGAGCCTTTGAAACGCACAGAAGATAAATTCTATCTGTTTCCTGACTCTAATGTCCTTTTTTATTTTGGCAAATAGCCTCCTTAACTCTAAATACTCAAGCAGCTCCTTAAAACTGACATTCACACTGAGACTGTATTTTAACAAATCACACTTATCTAGCAATCTCCCCAAAGGCCACTAATGAGCAAAGAGTACATTATTCCCACAAAGGGCAGAAATTATTTATGTGGAGAGCTCTGTAAAATACTTAGGAGCAAAAATTTAAAAACTGGGCCACCATCCACAAAAGATATGAAAGTCCTGAAGTCAGTCTGAGTTTCAGCATTAGCTTCTGCAATCAATGGATTGCAGTAGTAGCTGGCTAGATGGAAATGATGATTTTTTTCTTCAGTCTTTTAGACCCAAGGGAGTGCTTTCACTCTGATTGAAAAGCATTTTCCTTTCCTCATGCAACAAAATGCACTTGAAAATTAAGAAGGGAAAAAATTAAAGGCAAAACCAGAGAGACATGGGTTTCCAGTCTAGCCCACCTTTTTCAGTGTAGATCTAAGCAGAGGAAAAACTTCAGAACAGTCAAACTAATTCAGATGGAAGGTCACCTGTCCCAGAAACACATTCCCTGAGGTACCCAGCAGAGGACAGTTAGGGAGGAGGAAGAGGACAAGGTATATATATTGCAGTGTATGTTATTAAAGTCCTATATAACTCAGTGTGATTGGTCTGAAATACAAAGTATTTGTATTACTTAAGTGCTCTGTTTTGGATTAGGGCTTTATGTGGAAAAGAGATTGCAGAGTTTATATCTTGCAGTCTGCTTTATTAATTAGGACCCCATCCCCGAGAATTACTTAAGAAGTAATAGCTTCATCCTGAAGCTATGGCTGAGCTTGTGGATGAAGACTCAGAGACCTACCTTGGCTGGAGGAATCTGAGTTAAATGCATTGAGGTAATTTTGCCAGACACAAGGAGAAAAGCAGAAACTTGCTTTGATTAAGACAGTGGTGTAAAAATGGTTCATTAAAACTGGGGCAAAAGAATGATGCCTAGAATAACTGGGGCTATATGTGATGTTAAATATTTCATTAAATCCTTACATAGAGCTATAGATGTTAAAATTAATCTACACATGCAGATCAATAAATAAAAATATGCTTAATTATTAAGCATCTCTCTTTATCACTTTAATTACAGAAACAACATTTCTGGAGGCTGTTAAGCAAAAAAGCTGATTAGCATATCTAAACAAGTTTAAAAACCGTGGGGGAAAGATACGATTTTTTTTTTTTATTTAGTGTTTTAATAGGACTAAATTTGCATAGACACACAACAGAAGAAAAATAGAAATACAGTAACCTATACAGAAAAACTTGTAGCTTATGTTTATCACTACGCTCGGGTGTGGGTAAACATATTCTGATGTGTGCAGACAACCCAGGACTAAGAACTGTATTGGGAAAGAGGAATTTCTAACACTTTTAATGACTAAACAGGACTGAAAATCCTTGGATTTAACTGTTGAGGACCTAAGCTGTCACTATTACATAACATATACCTGTGCATGTTTACTGTTTGCCTTTGTAGAACCTGAATTTGCAGACTGCTGTCACACAGGGGCTTCTGCAAGCACCACTTTTTATCCCAAGAATTAGTACGGGACAATTAGTCTGGTACAACTGTGTTGGGAAGAGGTGACTTTGCAACAGTTTCTTTTTCATGTATACATACATACATACCTGCATGTATACGTGCATGTGGGTATATATGTATATATCTGTGTGCCTTTTGTTTGGGCAGATATTTTCAATCCTTACAGCTCTGCTGTTTCCCTTACCAAGGTTTCATCTCTGTCCCCCATGTCTCTGTATCAGTCACAGTCAGTCCCTTCCAAGTTTATTAGCAAAATAACTGCTTCCTTCACATGCTTCTCAGAGACTTCTGCTGCATTCTGTCAGCTGGTAGATTTGGCAAAATCTGAACTTTCTGCAGGGCTTTTATATGGAGCCTTTACTGGTTTTCAATTCAGCTTGAAATCTCCTCTGAAGAAGAGCTTTGTTCTGTGCAGTAGTTGACAGCTCTTCAGGACTGTGCAGACTGGTGCTGTTGGGATTTTTCTGCCAGCATCTCCTACTTGAAGAGAATGACTTGAAGTATCAAACCCCTGCAAACTTTATTTGAAACTGCCTGCCACCCACTGCTGTAAAGACTAGACATCTCCTTAATAAGTAAATAAGCATAAATAAAGGAGACAGTGATTTATCCTTGCCACTTTCACTGATGTCATCTGATACTGGCCTGGTACACCTTTCATCAGTTCAACCATTTCCACAATTTCAGAAGTGTGAATTTCCTCCCTGCATTGCTAAGGATATAACAATTCTAGTCATCCACTCCATTATATTCTCACAGCTGAGAAGCAAATTATTCCTATTTGGAAACCTATTCTCCCATAAATGAACACCACGTTCTAAATCTCCTCATGCAAGTTTCCCCCTTTACGGAAAGTGGAGACCTTTTGCCTGAGTTAACCTGAACAGGATGCTTGCAGGATAAATTGGCCTCAGTTAAAGCCAGGCAATTTTTGTGAATAAGGTTCCAGTTGTTATCTTACTTTCCTTTCCAAATTGTTGTGAAATTAACCTTGATCAGAGATTCCAAATCAGCAGATGGACAGAGGGTAGTAGCCCATTTCCTCCCACATATTCATTGATGCCTAGCTCAATGTGTAGTCACCAGTATATTTCACTTACAATTTTGTTCTCACTTGTTTTGATAGTGTTCTTCATTTTGACTTAATGTCAGTTTGATTTTGGTAAAATTACATCAACAACTCGTTTGGTCACATTAAATCACAATATATTCTCTGTAGTGGTTTTATCCTGCTCATCCTAGAAAGCTCATTTGTATCATGAGAGCATTTGATGCAAAATTCCTCTCCCAGAACACCCCTGCACACATATGCCAACACAGCCCTGTATTTCCCTCCTCCCAGAACACCCCTTATAGACATTTTCTGGTAGGAAATTGTTGCAGATGAAGATCTCTCACCAACCCTTTCCACAGTGATTTGCGAAAAAGGAGAACATTATATGTATGTGTAGCAAAGCTGTCATTCTTGTGGTTACTTAGTGCAGTACATGGTGAAACCTGAAAGCCACATTTGTGATTCAAGAGGGCAGGGCCCCACCACCATTTGGTTCATGGTTCTTCACAATCTGCATGTTACGTGATGGAATTCAGTGTCATCTTCGAGTCATGTCAAGTTTTAAACATCTGAGATGACAGTCTGTATGAGAGTGACCTTTTCAGTGACAGTACAGTTTTCCGTATGTGATCCCATAGGTATACCGATTCACCATAGGGTTGAGGTTTTATAAGGTACAGGGAGGGACATATGTGCAACCCCTTCAAATACATGGGACTGTCTGGAAACTGCCTGGATTTAAGAAATTAAATATAGGCCACGGTAGCCTATTGCAGCATCCTTCCCTAGTTTATTCCCAGTTATACAGTCTTTTTCAAGATGCATTTTACTGAATTGGGTCATTCATGTAGGTATAAATCAGGTCATTGCAATTTATTTGTCATCTTGCAGGGAAGCTTGACATTTTTGTCTCACCTTCCTGACTATGCCATTTTATTAGGCTATCCTTCTAGCAAGTTATATATCTCACTGACATTTTATTTCCCTTAACCTACTCCTCGCCCAAGCTGTGATTACTTCTTTTTTCTTATATTTTTGTGGGTATTTACCTTTTCTGAGTCTAGGAATTTCTGAGTTCACTTGATATTTTTTACCCTGCAGAGCTGCTTTTGCAATTCTTTTAATGCTAACAAGGGGAAGTTTAAATCCATTGTACCTGGATTCAGGTTTAATTGTTTCATGAGTTGATGCCTTTCAGTGGCTAGCTTCAGGGAATTTGTATTCCCCCGCTTCATTAATTATTTCCCTTGCTGGTGAGACAGGCATTCCCTCATATTCTTGAAACCCAATTACATGACAGTATCTATTTCTCAGTACTCAGCAGATTCCAGCTCCCCTAAGGTGACTAGGAGCTGTAATTAAAGATAGGGAATTAATTTTAATGTCAGGTTTTTTGCACATGATTGTGTAGCATCTCTGTCTGCGACAGACCAAACAACGTAGCTGTTGCAGTGATTTACCATTGATTTGCATGCTCCCAGCTCTCTTCTGTAACCAAGATGTATGACAATCAGTTCATTCCTGCTTTATGGACTGGATGCCAAACCTCGTTAGGTACGGTGTAGGTTTGATTAAAGGTGCGGTAACCCAGCCAGAACCAGAGACGTGGTTGTATCGAACCAGGCACAACCGCAGAGTAAGTGGAGACAGCAGAGCATTCCCCTAGGGAAGAATACAGATCAGAGGGAGGAAACACTGCTCCTGCTGTACTCTTGTGGCTATCTCTGACTCTGGCTAGGGCGGGCTGAGAGCTGGACCACAGCCTGGCTCTACCCCCAGCCCGTCCTAGAGGTGGTTGTGCAAGGCTGCGAGAGGTGAAGTGGATGGGCTCTGCTCCTTTCCTTTTAGATGGTTTTATTTAGCCCTGTCATACCGTACAGATCATGTCCTTTATTTACCTAACTCTGCTTGCAAAGCAGGAACTGAAAATGTTTAAATATTTCAAATGATTTCTGTATTTTCTCTGAAACTGCTGCTAATCCCTGTAAGCTGCTATGATTCAGAATTTACTGGCATCAAGCCCTTCTCAGATAAGTACTAAATAATACACTCAGGAACATGATTCATTCATACGCTTTAGAAAAGAAACACTTAATTCAGCTCATATTCTTGCAGTTCACTCCCTGAACATGAAAGATTACAATTTTAATTGAGTTTAGAGATGACTCTATCTTGCTTGTGGCATTTGATGGGGTTTTTTCCTCCTTTTTTTTTTCCTTTGCCCTTTCCCCTCTCTCCTTTCCCTCTTCCTCTCCCTCAATCCATCCCCTTCCTTCTCCCCCACCTCACATTCACACTTTTTTCAATTACATGTGGAGCAGACACTCTTACATTTTTGCAATCTGAACTGCTTTCTTAGAGAGGGAAAATACCTGAACTTATCTCAGGAAAAGTATGTAGAACAGAGCAGGTGCAGTTTATTTTTTTAAGATTGGAATTGAAAATGAAAAGCGCAGAAATTGATTTTGCCGCATCCAGCACAGTACTTTAAAAATAACTCCCAGGTAATTCTGATCCTACTCAAAACCAAAATTACAAGTGATAGCTTAATATCCAGGGATTCCAGTCAGGTATATTCCTTGCAAGCATTTCAGGGAGCTATAAATTAGAGATTTTTGGTCATTTGAAACCAAAAATGGTTTTGTAGTGTTTCTTGCCCCCCGGCCCATGTTTCTTTCTTCCCCTCCCCCGCCATTCAGTGCATCATTAGTACCACTGCTGCTACTATTTTTCTGCAGCATAAAGCGAGCAGGTTTTCATGCTGAGGCTTGCCAAGGTCAGCTCAGTAGGATCCATACAAACTGCTGCATTGACTTCAGGAGCTTAAAGGGAAGCGCATCTATAGCTACACACCAAAAGGCTTTCATAAGCACCAGTGAAGTGAGTTCCAAACAACCTATGTAAGTGGCTAGCTAGATGTTCATCTTTCAAAATGAATAAATAGTGTATAGAATGACTTAGGCTTTTTTCCCCTCCTACACTTAATCCATACAACTAAGAACTTCTAATTTAGATTTTTAAAAGGAACTAATCTTCAGAGACCATAGTAGTCCTGGCAGCTCTGTGTTTTCCTCTCTGAATACAAGTATTGCTACGCTGGTGAATATTGAGCTGTATCGCCAGCATGGTCTGTGCCACAGCTTCAGAGGAAGTAGCAAAAGACTCGCTAACCTCTAAGCAATTAATTTCACCCAGTGGAAGAGTTTTATCTGAATTCTCCTCCTGCGAACAGCAAACACTTCTCAGAATAGAGCTGAACTCCAGGTTTCAATGATACAGCATGTCAGAGGGCACTAGTGGTTAATGAGACAAGATTTTGCAATCATCTTTATTTCATGTCCTTTATTTTAAAGATATTACTTACCTTTAAGTAGCACTAGGCTTTCCAGTGAAACACAGAAAGGTATCATTATCTGTGTCACTTGCTATTTTACCAAACCTTACCACTTCCTCTACCCAGCTCTTCTCCTGCCTGTGTAGAACAGCTCACTGAAATCTCCTTCCTCCCCAGTGCTGTCAATGTACTGACTCGCCATTGTGCTTCCTCTGTTTCCACGAGACAACTTGAAGAATGAGTGACTAAAACTGAGTCTTGTTTCAAAAGGGTAATATGGGATACTTTCAGAAGTTATTTTCTCCTCTACATTATGTTAAAATGGAGGTTACTGAGGGACTTTTCTCTAACTGGTTGTGCTTCTGTTCAGAAGACTGCAGTCTTATCATCCTGACAGTTCCTTTCTGTGTGCATTAATTTACATTTACCAATATGAACACTGAACCTGAACCCTCTCCCTGATTTTACCTTTAGGGTGTAACACAGATCTGCTCAGTCTTTGGTATCTTTCAGTTGTATATGCCTGTTTGCCCAGAAAAAGTACCAGAAGCCATATACATCTATGCTGTATGACTGCTCATGTCCTTTACATAACCAGGTCTACGAGTCAAAGTCCAATGCTTTTGCTTTTTTGATCTTCATGTCAAATAATTCAGCTTTTTGAAATTTTTGCCATGCTTTAATTTTCAAGGGAACATACGTAAAAACAAAGAACAATATAAAATGCCAAGTAGATGTGACAGAGTAAATTTATAAAGATTGTGCCAAGCCACAGTCCTCCTATTCTGACTTGATGTTGAGAAATTAATGTTTTAAAGAACCAGTTTCTTTTTCCACTTCTGAGTTTCTCTCCTGTCCCTTTAGCAATGCTGTCCCCAGCAGGACAGTGCAGGCAGTCTCCTTGCACGTGCCAAGGTCTCTCTGGCGAGGTTTAAACAAACAAGTCAAAGATCGTGATGTGAGGCCAAGGAAATGACACTGCCTGGTGTCCTTGTATCTCAGCTTTCTTCCTGCCAGCACAAATGGGTGATACCTAAATTGCAGTTTGAGAGCAGGTTCAAGCACAGCTGTACCCAGCACTGTCCCCAGGACATCTCTGGGAGCTGCTGCTTGGCAGGGACCAACACAATGCTGGGGAGGAAGCTAACAAACCATGTCTATAGTCCTGTCCCAGTGCTTCAGCCAGCATCCTAAGGCCTATTTCTTGCTATAAATGAAGCTCAAATGCCTGAGCAAGCAGCACAAAGAGAAAGAAAACTGGTTCTCACTTTTCATCTTTTGCGTGAGTTCAAATTACAAAGGAAGAAAAGTCATTAGAGCAGATCCCTTTCCTTCTGAAATGCCAGGTTAGGAAACAGAGCTGGAGTCTCTGATGCATACAGTTCACGCTTGAGGCAGGAGGAAACCTTCTTTTCATTTTCTGACTATACTTTCAGTCCCTGGATGGCCTAACCCTTTGACATCGCTTACAGAAGCTGAGAAGCTGCTCTGCTTTCTGCTGCAAGCTGTCTTGATAGCCCAGGGTCTGGTAGAGGAGCTCTGTCATGCCCCTGTTCCATAAGGGATTGTCCTGGAAATGATAGAATCCTTGGCTGCCCTTCTGGGTCACTTTTTCCCTGCTGTAGCTCAGTAGTGCAGGATAAGCAGAATGAGGGCAGCAGGCTCAGCTGCTCGGGTTTTTCTTTATGACAAATTTAGAGGTGGATGGGAAGACTACAGAAGGTTACTCTGTGAAATATCACCAAGCCATTAAACTGCATGCTTACTGAAGAGTGAGACCATTGTATTAGTTGAACACTTTGTTTTGTGTTGATAGGAGGAAAATACTTACACTGAAATTTTACATTATTCTGAAAACTGTCAGCCACAAAGTTTGAGGAGTAGTGAGGGAATAACATGGTTTTTGTTTTTTTTTTTCTTTTTTTTGCAAAGGATGTCACAAGTGATAATCAAAAGGTTCCCTTCTTACCTTAAAGATCAAGCTCTGGGACCACATGAAAGTTAGTTCCTTGGTCCCAGCAGCTTTAATCAGAATACCAGATGGATACACCAGGATACCAGTCCTCTGTAGAGTTCATGCACTTCCCTCTAAAAAAGCAGCCACATGGCATCGCACCTGAGGGGGGTACATGATCAAGCTTTGCTCTTTCACAAGGCAATGGTACCAGTAGCTAGCACTTTCTGAAAAAGGAGATACAGGAGACTCAGACATAAAGGCAGGTGTCCTGGCTGTGGTGGTAAGGTATTCTGCGTGCAGAAGAGCAGTAGGGCTGTGCCACTGAGTGACAGGGAATGTTGGAGTCTTGCCACCAGAATGAGAATCCAGGTTGCTGAAGGTGTGTATCACTTTGTGCTTGTCTCTGACTTGCTGCAAAGCAGAAAATGAAGCTGCAGTTATGAGAGTGCCTACACTTGTTTCCACTCAAGAAACATCGCAGCACACGTGCAGTCACTGTATGGATTTAGGCATCTCCCTGGTTGGGTAATTGCTGCAACATCTGCTTTGTGGATTGCTGTTTTGAACTTAGACACTTACGTTCTACCTAAGTTGAATTCTTTTTTAGTCTTCGCTTGCTCTTGCCCAAAATCAATTAAGTTGCAGATCCACAGGGCTTGATTTTCTAATCCAACCATGCTTAATCATCGATATAAACCAAGATTTTTTTCCTCCCTTCAGATTCTTCCTATTTCTTGCCCTCTAAGTGTGTGCCTGAATTCTCTGCATCTATTTATAAGGGCTTTCCCGCTTTCCAGGAGTGTTTAATCAGAGAGAAAGCTATCAGCAGGTGGTTAGCATCAAATGTCAGCAGCTACTTCGTTTCTGACATTGCTTGGAAAAAATGTTTAATTACCATGCAAATGATGTTAGTCTTCCTTTCCAAGATCCATTGTCACACGGTGTAACATATGGTACACAGAATTGTGCTCCCAAGATTTATGCAGCCACTAAATTTCATGGCAGAACAACAATTGTGAGAGCTGAGCCAACAATTGTGAGATGACAGTCAACACTGCTTCTTAATGGTCTGGTGATTATTTCTCTATCCTGTGGTGGTAAATCTAACCTGGACACGTGCACACACACACACACACACACACACTTGTTTCTGCTTTCTTTTAAACCCTTCCATTTTTCTTAAACTCATATCAGAAACATTATGGTGCCTTTCACACCCCAGGCCAGACAGAATAGCCCAGTAACTTTAATTGGTGCTATTATCTTTCCTGAGTATGTCTGTGAAGTGAATTATTCACTTGATACTTGGAGTGGCAATGTCTTGAACCGCACAAAGAAAATTGAAGCTGCTGGCTTCCCTTGGGTGGATAATGGTAGTAGGAGCTCAACTTTTCCAAGGGCCTTGAATCCTTGTAAGCAGAACTGGATAAACCTATGAGGGGTTTGATTCATCAGAGCACTGGAATACAGTTCAGTGACTTTAGCGAGGTTTCAGGATGTGTTTAGAGTTAAGCATATGTTTGGGTGAATTGTTAACCTCAAGTGTGTGATCAAATGCTTTGCTGACTCAGGGACGAGACATTCCTTACAGCTTGTTGTTTTCCACTTTGCCATCTGGGAAGAAGCAGCTTGACAGTATGTGGGCTGTGTGAGACATTATTGCATTTCTAAAAGGGTATTAACAGCCTTGAAGTTTCCAGGTCCTCTGAATCAGGATTTTTTGTCTCTAAAGATCTAACTGGGGTGGAACAACCTCACTGTAGTGTTTGAAAGCAACCTGACCATGCTACAGCACTTGCTAGGTTATCAATCAATCTATGCCTAATTAAAATAATCATATGTTTTAGCGGGACTGCTGACGATGCGGGTGGAAAGCTGTACAGAACTTGCAGGTTTGGGGGCATGAAACTGCCCCTTTTTGGATATTTTAGGAAGTCTCTTTAGGACCTGAAAAAGAAGGCTCTGACCTATGGTGTCATTTCTTCACTAGACCCATTTTACAAGCTGGGGGGGCACATCCATATTTATATGAAATAAATTTTACTGGCTGTTAAGACAACTCACCCTCACGCTGCAGCCAGATAGTGCCAAAGAGCTGGCAATACAGACCTATTATTGCATCTGTGGGAGAAGTGCAAGATACCTTCATTCCTCAGTATTCCTCATATTATTTAATCTTCCCAAAAATACTACGGATTCATCTGAAAAATCTCACATATCTCTCTTCATCTGGTCAGCACACACCCTTCCTTCTCTGAACTGATGCACGTCCAGTCTGACGTGTAACACTGTTAACCTAAAAGCCTTTTCTGTATTGTTGTCCTGCTTTGCGTTTCTGAGGAATGCTTACAAGAGAATAAATGTTTGTTGTAACAAAATGCATTTCTCTGAGGGAACCCTTCTTTTTTCTTCTTCTTTTCCAGTGACAAAATGTTCCCAGCCTTTGGATTTGGAGCAAGGATACCCCCAGAATACAAAGTAGGTGCATAAGTAACAAGTTCTAAGTTTCCTTGGTTTATGAAGCACAAAATAATGGAGAAATTATTCAGTGCAGAGCAAGGGTTATAGGGAGCAGCTCCTATCTGCTATTTCCTCCCATCTGGCTTTCTCATCCAGCAATATCTCACTGAAACCAGAACTTAAAATTAAAGTAGTTGTGTTACACCCAAAATATTTCACGGTATTGGCAGAGTGTTGTTAATGGATGCTAGTAAGAGTAGAACAGTCTAGTAGGAGGAGAACTGAATTTTTGAACAATGCTTGCCAAGCAAGTTTGAAGCTTCCTGAGCTCTGGTTTGAGAGAAACCATTTTGAAAGATGCAGTTCAGCAAGCAGACTCATGTGTCTGCTTTAAAGTGAAGAGGTTCAACATCTTCCTGGAACCTTAGAAGAATTTTGTTCTGGGGCACATTTCTGTGTTTATGGTGGACATCTTCAATACCAGGAAGAGAAATGTATCCATGCTAGAGAGAAGTGGTATTTATAAAGAAAATGAGTGATTCCACCAGTGATGATGGAATTGTGAATGTAAATATGTGGTCTGGTAGGGCTGGAGTGAAGACAAGAATATCCACCAGAGAAAGCAAGAAGAAGAAGTAGGCAGAAGTTCAAATCCCATGTTGTATATGCAGTGGTAGTGTGAGTCGAAGAGTGGTTCTGCACAGGTAACCAGAAACTAGCTGGGGATGCTGCAACTTGAATACTTTCTGGGACTTCTGATCATGCAGAATTCATCCAGTACCTCCACGTCCCCTGCTCTGGGTTGTATCTCTCAGCTGGAGAGAGGGTGAATGCTGGCCAGGTGAGAATAGATCTGTGCAGAAAGGGATCATTATAAAGCATGGATCAGCAGGTGAGAAGAATGTACCACTGTTTTCCTCATGCCTTGCTGGTTTGATACCTACATAAGAATAACAGTAGCGATGTAGAGATTTGATAAGAGTGATGTCAGCATGTTTTTAAGGTAAGTCAGCATATGTCTTGGCAACATTTGCTTTTAAGTTAAAAAGCACTGTTAGAAAAAAAAAAAGAAACCAGATGTGCCTGACAAGGTGTTTTGCAGTTCTCTGTTGCTGAAAAGTAACACCAATGTTAATGATTTCCAAATTCAGAGACAGCTTCCAGAACTTTGATACAGTTTTTAATGTGGCAAATGCACACAGAACATCTGTGTCTGTTGCATGTCTGTTCCAACTGCAGCAGCTGACAATCATCTCTGCTATATAAGGGGGGTGTTTTGAAGAACAAACATACTGAGAAGCCTCTGCCACCAGACATGTTAGTGAACCACAGTAGCTACTTCTCAAAATGTCCATCTCTTTGCCGCAATTATGTGCCTCCCTCCCCATGGCTGTATAGCCGTGTTGACTGTGTGGGTTGATCTGTGTATCACAACCAGATTGCTCTTTCAAGCCCAGAATTGGTCATCACTGACAATGCTATGCACTGTTGTTATTCTCCTAAACACAAGTATCAGCCTGGTGGTGTCCCAAAGCCTGGTGGTTCCATCATCTGCAAGGTGACCGTCATTGCATGGGGGAAAACTTGCAGTTCCTTCAGCTGTAGAGAGCCGTATATTATCTAAGGACTGCATGAAGGAAGATGTTACTGTGGCATCTGAAGTCTTTTTACTGCTGTTGATGGCAGTACAGTAAAATTCACAGTAGAAGACTGCTGTTTTCTCAGGCAAAAGAGTCAGCCGATGACCTTGGTACCTCAGTTCACATGAGCATGGTGGCAAAATACCAGGTTTTTTTAGTCCGAAGTCCCAAGTTTTTTAGTCTCTTCACCTGCTTGTGAGAGCTTATGACATATGTCAGCTGAAACACATATGTCTTGCCAGCAAATGATTTCAGAAGGACTTTGTAACCAGATATTCCTAAAGTCACCAATCACACAGTATTTCCTGTGTTGGCAGAACCGGTGTTTGGACGATTTTCTGACAAGTACTTTTAAGAACAGACTTGCTTAATAGCCAATCTATAGATGAAGGGTCTTGCAGAATAGCATGAGCTCCCCTGAAGAGTCTGTGTGTTGCTAACCTCTCAAAGCAAGAAAATGGATGAATGAAAACCTTCAGATTTTGAGTAGTTCAGGAAAAGTAAGGGTAAACTTAAGAACGTGGGTCTACTTCCTTGTGGATTATGTATGTGTGAGTAAAGAAAACAAGTCACAAAGTAAATAGAGACACGAGAGAGGGCCAGAATACTATCTCTAATCTCCACTATGGAAAATCATTATTAAAAATAATAAGACAAAAAGC
Organism: Hypotaenidia okinawae; assembly: GCA_027925045.1. NCBI lineage: Eukaryota > Metazoa > Chordata > Aves > Gruiformes > Rallidae > Hypotaenidia > Hypotaenidia okinawae. Next base: position 47,001,940 of record BSDF01000002.1, on the reverse strand, counting down.
ACATGGCACCAGTTTACCAGTATAATAAAACTTCGAAGAAGCACATTTCAGGAGGACTTGCCTTTCTGTGCAACAGATGGGGACAAATAATTAGCTTGGTGTCTATCACAGGCAGATCCAACTGGAACTGGATTAGGAATTAACAGTTACCTTTCCCTTGCTGTGATTATCTACACAGTCCATACAGGTATCCATCCTCTTAAACTGTATCAACACCTTTGAGTCCCTGCTTGACTCTGGCTGCACTTCTAAATTGAAAGATACCCTCTCTAAGAGAGTGAAGAGTCAGTCTCGTCATCATACATTAATAAGTCAAGGCCAATAGACCTGAAAATCCTGCAGTAATTTAGTCTACACTGGTATCATAAAGTTAATTTAAAGCCAACAGTGATTAGTGTTTGATGTGGAACATAGCCAAGATGCATAGGCACCAGTGAAGAGACTGGTATGATTAAAAGTAACAAAGACTGTAGAAAAAAGGGCTCCAAACTTTTCATCTTCTGCTGCAAAAATGTGGTAGCAATATAAACACAGCATCACTGCAGATCTCGTGCTATTCAAATACTCTTCTGACGCTTTCAGTCAAAGGTATTGCAAGTCATACATGTATTTTGTTTTATTAAAAGACAGCAGTGTCACTACTGTAAGAATTCACATCTTAAAATTCAGCTTGAATGATTATAAGAACTTGTAATTTCTGACCCCACCACATGGATAAATCGGCTTTTCATTTTAATTTAGAGTACCTGCTTTGAAATCTTCAATCCTAATAAGATAGATGATCTAACCTTCTTTATAGCACCTTGGTTTCTGCTCAGCGGCAGCTGCTCTTTTCTTTCTTTCAGTAGATTTGCCGGGGCTGTGGAAGAAATGACTCCCACTGCCACGGGTTTCTAAGTAACCATGAGAGCCTCCACAGAACTCAAACATAGCTTCTTTAAAAGTCTAAATGAAAGCTGACCAACATATGCATGGCAATAGCACATTGAGGGAAGGCCATAGGGAACCAGCCTGATAAAAACAGTAGGCAAAGTAAGTGGATCTAGTGGATTCACATCCAACTTATCTCATGCTCAGTCACAAGCCTGTAACTGAGAATTCAGCATGAATCAGCAGTAACAAGTGTCAGTGATTGATTGCTGTTCAGGACCAGCTGTAGGCTGCTGCCTTCAGGCTGGCGTAAGCTTTAAATCTTTTTGCCAAGGTTTCCTTGGTGCATTGGACTACATGGGAGAAAAGTGTCCATTTGTGGTGCTACATCAAACCAGTGTCCTGGTTTCACGCTGACTTGAGCTCCTGCCAGTAGCCTGGGATGGGTGCTGGATGGCAGTACCCACCTGTCCATTTAGTGAGATTCCAGCATCCTCATTTCCTTCTACATTCCACAAGAAAAGCAATGTTTGTTATGCCAACTCTTATTCCCCACGGAAAAATACACAACCCCCCTTTTTACAATAGTGCTTCAGAACATCAGTACCCACCTCTGCAGGCTCGTCATTAATCTCTTGAGGGTGAAACCCTTTAAAAACATGGCTTTATGTGTGCTTCCTACAGAATTCCCATTTCAAGAGCCCACCACTATGTTACACTGACTTTATTTTCCCTCATTTCAGCTCCAAATGAAACACTTCAGCTGTTAGCAGAAAAACAGCAGTGTCTTGGTGGCATAAGGAATCTGTGGGAGTGAAGGAAGCAAGACATGCCATATATAACATTCTTCATTAGTCTAGAGATCTTTCATCCAATATTCAGCAATATGATCATTTTTTCCCCATGGCCTGACAAATACATCACCCTGCTCCTTGATCTAAGCAAACCTCCGAGACCAATATTCCCCACTTGAGTTTCTAACACAAGAAACTTGCAGAACACACCAGTTATTCCACAGCAATGCCACCAACCCATCACTTCATCACTTTTTTCTTCCTTTTTTTTTTTTTTCCCAACAAGAAGTATCTGAAAAGTCTGATGCAAAGTGAAGAGGTGGCAGATAATACGGACTCAGGCACTGCCGCAAAAGGTCACAGTGAAGAGGAGGAAAGAAAGCTGAACCACACACACTAATTTCTTAGCAGAGAGAACTCAAAGGAGCTGAAAAACCACACAGCAACACAAAACTTAGTGTTAAAATGCAAAGAAAGTTAGAATTGTGTCAGCCCCATGACAGGTGTATTGTTAATAATGAAGTGTTCTTTCCTGAAGAAGAATTGCAGGCTGACACCAGAATACGTATGAAACAACTTACAGTTTGTTTTTAAGACAGTCCTGGTTGTTTCCACACGTTATAATGAAAGCTTCATTGACTGTTTATGCTGGGAAGAGCTGTTGGAGGGAACCTCACTGCAGATACAGAAACAGTATAGCATCTTTACAACCCCAACCTGCACTGTCTGGTCTGCTGGACAGGGAAGGGACTTGCTGTGGTCTTTGTGATTCCCGCCCCTTGCAGGAGCTTGAGGGCAAAAATATATGCAAATCCAACAAAAAGAAAGAACCAACACAAGGAAGTGTAACAGATCAACAGAAAAAAACCAAAATTTCTTACCTTAAACACACAACTTGGATTTAGACACAGAAACTGGGCAGCATTCTCAAAAATCAAATACAAAGGAAAATAAATGGCCAAGCTTTGCCAAGCAGAAATGTCTGCAATGTGGTCTTAGCCAGAGACACAAGCTGTCCAGCTCCCAAACTATTTGATTAATGAGTATGCTGAAAATAATAGCTTTTGAGCAATGGTTCTTTAAATTTGTTAGTGTCTCAAGCTTTTGCAAAATATGCAGGCATTCCATATTTAATTTTCAGACTGGCAGTGGCTTAATAGTGTTCAATTTATTCACAGATAAGTGCTCAGCATAGTGCATCTCAGCATTTACGCTTGTATGCATCTATTGTTCATGGATTTTGTACAATCTCTATTTAAATTAGTAAGAAAGCATTCCTAAACGTGGCTGAATTTGTCAGATTGTTTGTCAAGTAGCTGTGGTACCGTTGTCATAAAGGTTTCTGGAATGTTGGAGCTATTTGGGACAGGAAGGTTAATTTAAATTGGTTCAAGGATCCAGACGGGGGGGAAAAAGATTACCAGTTTTCAGAATTGAGTCATCCATATTCAGCATTTGCAAAATGAAAGAAACATATGGGTTTTGAGCCAAAGCAACTTTTTATTTAAAAATGGAAGTTCAGTTAGAGTACAGGGAGTTAAAAAAATGTGGAGGCCAAAACAGAATAATGTGTTTCAATGCAACTTAAGTAATGCACCTTTGCATAATATGAAAGCTTTCCACTAATCTACTCTATGATTTTGTGGGATTTTATTATTTGTCAAATTCCCAGGCAGGGTTTCTGCTTAGGTTTTGAGGTTTTTATCTGAGTCCAGAAGACTCCTGTTTTTTTTAAGAAATCTGCAGAATCATCATGAATTAGGAATTTCAGCCTTAACTAGAAACCTATTTCGCCAGGGCCATGCTATGAGGATGAATTTCATTGCATCCCAACATGAAGGAAAGAAGTTACCTGGTATCATGGTGACTTTTTTTGTTAAACTAATCATAAGTATGTGGAAGTATATGGTTATGATTCCTGCAGAAGTTTCATGGGCACCATCACATTGATGGACAACTGCCTTTCTCTATGCAGGTGTTTGTCCAGGCACTGGTAAATAAAAATTCTACTATAATTTGCCTCAGCAAAAATATTTTACACCATTTATTTAGTTGACGCATCCTCAGAAATGCTGCTGCTGTTATTTAGATCTACAATGTATGGTTCAGCTACTTATTTTGTTAAACATCTGGAAGAAATTACCTGAGAAATAATATGTTCCTGGTGCAGAAAGTTCCTGCACAGTTGTCTTTCAATAAACCCACATCTGTGGTGGTACCTGCTAAATAATTTATCTGGAGTTCTGCAGAGAGAAGAGATTAATATATAGCCAAGCACAAATAAATGTCCTTAGTTGGAGGCTTTGCGGGGTACTTTGTGTAGCAACCTAGATAATGCCACGCTGGTCACATGTAATCACCTCTGGTATCTCCTATCCCTTTATGGATTGATTTTATGGATTGATGTTACAAGAGAGGAGGCAGGCTAAAGAAAGGGTGAGCTACTTATTTGAAATTTAATCTAAGGTCCATAGTGCAATCACAGTTCTGCGAGGTCGTTCCTTCTCAGGAATCACAGAATCATAGAGGTTGGAAGGGACCTCAAGAGATCATCAGGTCCAGCCCCCCTGCCAAAGCAGCTCCCTGGCTCATATTGCACAGATAGGCATCCAGACTGGTCTTGAATATCTCCAGAGAAGGAGATTCCACAACCCCCTGGGCAGCCTGTCCCAGGGCTCTGTCACCCTTACTGTGAAAAAGTTCTTCTGCATGTTGGTGTGGAACTTCATGTGCTCCAACTTGCAGCCTGACTTCCACCACAGACCACAATCTGCAGTTCTGTGCAAAGTTCTCTTTACCAGGTACCAACTTCAAGTGCTGATTCTGTTTGTGTGGCTTGACAGATTCCAGGACTTTCTGGCTGTCAAATTGCAATAGATTGTCTAAAGAACCTTGCTTCTGAGTAGCCAAATGTCTTGCTATGTTTTCCCTGAGGATTGTCAGTTTTCAGCATTGTAGATATTCACACTTTTGCCTCCTTTTCCGCATTACCTTATCAGTTCTGGGAGTGCAGAAGGACTGTGCCATTTAGTATAAGAAAGAGGCCATTCAGTATAACAGCTTTTGGTCCTCTCCCATCCACACTGTTTATCTTTCAGTCACAAAAGCCCTTGCATGTTAAATTTAAATAAAAAGAATTTTAAAAATGAGGATCATTACCTTGCACTGTTTGAAAAACAGAAGCATTCAATATTGATCCAAAACAATTTTTGGCCCAGGTGGGTTTTACATAGAGTCCTATCAGGTAGGAGCCCAAGTTCAGTCAGGCCTTCAGTATACATCCTGCGCCTGAATTCTCTGATGGTTTGATGTCTCTTGAATTGTGGTCACCACAGAGGAGACAGGACAGGGCAGTCTGAAGCACGGTTGTTGTTACTCATATGAGAGGATAAACTCTGCTTTAAAAATATCGGCTGTTGGCTTGCCTCGGGTGATGATTTCCTATTTGTGCACTACCACTGAACTGCTCAAAGAACTGCTCTCCCTCACATTATACTTTAATCTTGTTTAAATTGTGAGATATTATTCAGAGACACTTCTGCATTCATTGTGTTTCCTATCCTGCTTTCAGAAAAAACATTTTTACACTGTTCTTGGTGAATGAGGATGACAATGTATGAGGACCACTTGCTTTGTTAGAATAGCAGCCATTGTTCAAAGAGTATTATTTTTTGGACATTGTACACACTTACATTGGGATTTCCTTATTGTCCTGAATTGTTTTCTAGAGTTTTCTTTAATATAATAGCCTGGTGCCATAGCTCTGAACCAGACGAATTGTTAGTATAGTGTCATCCTGAAAGAGGTATAGCAACAAAAGCATCCAGCCCATACTTGCATGTGAGATAAAAATATTGTGTTAATAGCTCTGGAAAAGAATTGTGATACTCTTTCTGATATAATTTTAAATGCATTTGGAATGAAGAAATAAAATCACTGAAGAGTCACAATATTGGAAAAATTAGCCTGCAATACATAAAGATGCATCACCATCCTTCTTGCTTTTGAGATGCAGTTAGTAAAAAATACAGAAAGCCTAAAGGAAGAATAAAGGCTACTCAACAACAACAACAAAAAATCATCAGTGAGTGAAAACTCACATAACCATTCTTGACAGCTGCAATTACCTTTGGCCTGCAGCTGGTCATGAGACTGGCAGATACCAGCTGGGCAAAGTGTGCCAGGAGACATACAGAGCAGCCAGACAGAAGAGCTCTGGAGCACCTCTGAAGCAGATCTGACAGCCCTGCTCTTCTGTGCCTGCTCAGCGAGGAACATACGTCGTGACTTTCAGCATTATATTCCATGGCCGAGTAGGGCAGCCTGAACCCTTTGTAAGAGGCAATTGATACTGGTTGTGGACAACAAACTCCTGGCTGGGCTGAGCTGACTGCAGAGTCTTCAGTGAGTTTTTGCTTCAGTCCTTTCCCATCTTACTAGAGGTCCCGCTTTATTTAACCTCTTAATAAGTAATGTTAGGCATCACTGTGGTGAGCAAGGCCAGCATATGATGGGGAAATTCAGTTTCTCTATGAGAAGCTCTCTTTGGCAGTAACTAGGCAACTTATACCACTTTGTTTTTAAAGAAGCTTCCCTGTAATCACCTATTTGATCTATGGGTCTATTAGTCATGGAACACTTCCTGTGCTGTGAAGTCATCTAAATGAGAAAATAAAACAGCAACATCCAAGAAACAAATTTCTTTCTGCAAATAATCCAGATTTCATTGTACAGGGAGTAAACAGGTTGCTTCCCATATGACTGGGACTGTTGGCACTTCTAAAGATGCTACAGAGATCCATGAAGTCTCAAATGTGTGTAATTGGAGTTAACTACATAAATGCCTTCATCCATCTGGGACCTGAATTCCACTTTAAGTTAGGCAAATTGCCTGCTCTACTCTTACACATAGCCACTTTTTGCAAACACACACACATATGTGCATATATAGATGTTGTGCATTGCAAGACAATTGAAGACAAACGAGTATTAAGAGACTGATCTTCAGAGTTGAAGAGATTAAAAGGAATCAAGCCTCCTCAGTGATGAAAGAAATGAACAAAAAGGAATCTGGAAAAAACTGCTGGCAAGAACAAACATGAAAACTGGAGACGACCATCTGAAGAAAGTTTTAGTCCCCACAGATTTGTTCTCTGGATACAGAACTCCAAGTGACAGACAGATAGAAGAAGCCTGGAGCTTGAGGTTTATTACATTATTTGTGCATACAGAAGTCTTGTATTATTTTCTCAATTCGTTGTTCTACTAGAAAATAAGCATTTTCTTCTTGTAATTCTGTTAGAAACAGTAATTTCCATTAGAAAATAGCTCTTAGAAAATTTTATTACAGACTGACAGAGAGAATGGGATATTCGCTAAATTTGAGGAAAAACAAGAATCTTCATGTTTTTTCTTATTAATTTTCCTTCAGCCTAATCTAATTTCTCAGCCAATTTAGACTTCTTAGATTTCTTACATTATTTCACAGTGGGTCGGGATGACTTCCTTGATCTCTCTGGAGAATAAGTTATTTTCCCAGTAATCCCATGGCCTTCAAATGAGGAACTGCTCACCCATGGGACTTCAGCAGGGGGTGAGCTTGTGTAGTCAGTGCTGTATCACAGCCTGCTTTGTCTCTCCTGCAGTCCGAGATGCTGTGCTAGGGAGAGCTGGCATTTAAATCTCCTCAGCAATAGATCCCTTTTCCATGGCTGGCATTGATAGCCCAATCCTGACACTATATTTATGTGACTTCTCATGTAATTCGGTGTTTTTTCTTCATGATTTTTTTCTTGGTTTTGCTGTTGTTATTGACAAGTTTGATACCAGTTTTGTTATTTTGTTTTTGCAGGGAGTTCCAGCTGGGACCATATTTCACACTTAATTGATGAAAGCTTGAAAGATCTCTGGTTTACACAGGAAGGATGTAAAGGGTGTTTAACTGCAAGTCCTCTTGGAATATTTTTTCTGACTACAACCATCTTATTTCCATTTTTCTGCAGGTTTCACATGATTTTGCAATCAATTTCAATGAAGACAACCCAGAATGTGCAGGTAACACACCAGGACAGTCTGCCATTGTTTCTGCCCTATGCAAAATGTGCTTTCTATTTTATTGTATCCCCTGAGTGTCACTCAAAGAGATTTTTAGAGAAAGAAAACAAGAGTTTCAAACCCTGACAGACTCCAGCCATCAGGTTGAGCTTTAGAAAGAGCCACACATTAATATCCTGAAAAATAGGTTCCTTTGAAAGTACACCAAGTCGGACATTCAGCTTCATGTTGGACATTCAGAACTTCTCTGAATCACTAGCATTTCTGAAAACTAAAGCCATGTTTTCTAGATTCATTCCAGATCTTTAGCTACAGCAACATCAGAGGCTGTGCGGCTATGAAGGGCAGGACATGTGCACCTCTGCATTCAAAGACTCCCTCTGTGTAAAGCCAGTTCTTTGGCCAGACCTATAGCAACAGTAGTCTGATGCAAGTCAGCCCAGCGATGGCCAGCACCAGCAGATCAGGGCAGCAGCAGAGGGCTCCTGGAACATAAGAAAGCATACTTTCATGACAACAAACGCAGCAAGAAGCTGTTTTAGGACAGTGTAAGACATCGGTGTGTTCTAGCAAGTCACTAATTTCTAGGTAGTCAGAAGCCAGGCTCATGTAGCAGATTTTGTTGTCTGTCTTCTATTTGTCATTGAGGTCTGCAGTGACCCACACTGTCTTTCTAGCATTTCCTGCTACAATTCACACGATTTGTAAAAGATGAGATTAACAGGACAATCTCCGAACAGTCTAACAGGTGATGCCAGACTAACACTTTATGCGAGAGCCTTGGTCAGATGATCATTGCTGTCTAAAATCCGCAGGTTGTTATTCTTCCTTACCCTTCTCTACTTTCCAAGCACTAAAATGGGTGTTTCTAAATGCTCTTCCTGTTCAAATTTTCTAGCTGCTTCTTTCAGTCCTCCTCAGGATTATTAGTTCAGGCGTGATCAGCAAAATATGTTCTGGATGAGAATTAAAATGACAAGAAATGAAGTGAGGAAAAGAAAAGAGGACAAGCCATTCAAGGGAAAGAGACATTAAAAGAATTCAGACTTCATGCATCTTAAATGCAAGACCTCTGTTTTCAGATCAGTGGGCATTCCTGCTTGTTGCACTTGGATTGTTGGACTACCCCAGACTCTGCAGGTCATGTGGTCATACGCTTGAAATATAATTGTGCATAAGTCCTAGGCCTGCTTGATGCATTCAGCAAGCTGTTTACATTGATTTTATGGAGTTAAAATAAGCTGAAATCACACATGTTCATCTAGATGTGCCTGTAAGCTGGTGAGCCAGCTTGCAGTTGAGATTTTAGTAACACCGAGAGAGTGGGGTTGAGGTTGGGAAGCAAAACAGACCTCTGAATTTTGTCTGGACCATCATATTTTAGAACATAGTCAGCTTGCCTGCTTTCAAATACAGACATGCTGGTATCTGATCTATTTAAAACATCTCAGTTAACAATGGTCAGTATTAGGTGATAGCATATTACGCATGTAGTGCTCAAATATAGCTTTGTTTCCCAGTCCAAATGCAGGAATAAAGGAAAAAAAAGCTCTAGTGCAAAGAAGACAGGTTTTATTCCCCCTTTGCCACCTCTTTTGAGTCCAAGGCTAATTCTTTTATCATGCTGACATTGTTATATAATGATTTGTATTGATTGACTGGTATTTGAAAAGGCTGTCTCATCTATATAGTGCCAGCAGAAGGTCAGAGGTTGGACAGACAATCCCTCTGCAAGTAAAGAGCTTACTACTCATGCCATGCTATCTATGCAACATAAAATGTAACAATGGAAATGACAGAAGATTAAAAAAAAGGAAGGAGCTGATCTACAAGCTTTACACTGGTTTATGACACTTAATATTTGCTATGTATTTAAACTTCCTTTGGTTCTTTGTGTTGATTCAGCCCCCTGATAAGTTAACATAAAGAAGGCACAAAAAGATGGTTGTAGCACTAAAGAAGGCCAGTGAAGAAATTTTGCAGCACTTGCACTTGTATCTATGAGATATATAAAGCTCTTTCTTGTCCTAAATGATACCATTTAAAATAGTAGCCATCTGAATGAAAGCAAAAAAAGGAGACGGATGAGAAAATGTTCAGAAAATGCTGCAGCTTGCTCATCACCTGCCCATCATGGTGCTTGATCATTTCCTACTGCCAATTGTTCTGCAATGTTTTCTAGCTCTTCTCACTGTATTAGGTGACACAGAGAGCAGTAACACCAGCATATCGTGTGAAGAGAGGATGCAAGAGTGAGAAGGAGATAAAGTGCTTAGTGACCACATTATTTTTCTTTGGAATATTTAGCCTACTTGCCAGAAACCAAAGGAAAATTGCTGAAGAGTATGTTGCTTTAAGCCAAGAAACAGAGGTTGGATCCAATATAAAATGTGTTTAATTTGCTCTTGAGGAATGAAATCCCATTCTTTGTGGAAGTAGTAAGCATCCGCTGGTGTAAGGTAATGTGAAGCATCATGCTACATTGAATAAGGACTGTTTATTGATATGAAGACCAGTGGGATTCATGGAAAATGGATACCCTCACCTTTCTTCCCCCATGATCATTTCCATTCTTGAAAATATTAGTATGTTTAGCCTTATAATTAGTATATTTATAGTATATTGTATTTACAGTCTTTATTGTATTTAGCCTTTATTGTCTGAGGAGTAAAGTGACAACCTCTAACATGAACGAATGCTTCTACCTATTCATGCATTTTGTATGCATCTTAACTACATACATATATATGTGCATGAACTGTACTTCAACACAGCTGTTGAATGCAGATTCCAATTAAAAATGTAGAGAGTTGAACTGTGAAGAAAAATGCACACAGTCTCTCCCTAAAATGAAGGAGTCCAAGAAAAATAACCTATGAAGTATGCCATTCACATATCCTGTTGGATTTGAATATTTAAGGGCAGAAGATATTTCTAAAATATATTAATCTGAGATAGCAAACAAGAAACTATGTTTCTAGAACATGTTTCTTTCAAAGATGAAAGCAACTTACTGACACAAACTGCTCTAAAAGCCACGTGGAATGCAGGAAATAAGGTTTATCTCATACTATTTTAATGCACAGGAAAAAAAGCCTATAGTGTATCTTGTCATCATTTTTGGGAAGATTTATGAGGCCTTCATGCAAGATCAGTAAGTATACGTAATGAAATCCTTAGCAGGTTTAAAATTGGAAGTTAATAAAAGGTCAGTTTTGCAATGTGTGATTTAGACAATGGAATTGCCAAGGGAAATTTTGTAACATTACTCTACATTTTAGCCACTCACAGCTGTAGTTGGAGCATGTTCCTCTGTCTGTGAGCACAACAATGGAAAAATATGCTTGGAACTATCAATACAGAGAGAAAACTGCTCCCTCCACCAATTTTTCATAGGAGGTTCAGGCGTGCCATTGTAAAGCTTCCTGTGATTTGTTAGCAACGGGTCTGCACACGCATACCCTGTAAACATGGTTGAGTAAAACCTCCTGCGTGAGGCAGTCTCAGCACAAACTGAAACTGGCTTATGTTCTTATTGAAGTCAATTCCTTCTTTAGCGTCCTTTACAAAGCTCTTCAGTCTATCACTTTCTTCCCAACTTCAGACCTCTAATCCTTTAGGTCTGGTAAGCTGGGAGTTTTGAATGCAGAGGCTAATGTGCATCACTTCAAGAAATCTTTCTTCTCAATGATTGAAAACACCAATTTCCATTCTGTGATCTGTCAAGTGTGTCAGCAGAAGTCTGTTCTCCCTCGCCTGGCTATATATCCTGAAATGAAAAAGCCAAAAATAGCCAGTTCTCCATCAAAACTTCTTGTCTACAGCTCATTTTTCTGTAGACTGTAAAGTGTCCTGCTGTTTCTTCCAAGATTTCACAGCTTTTGGTGATAGTTGAATTCAGCCCGTGAGCAATTATGCAAATTCACCCTGAAAAATTATTTTCTTGGCACAGGGCAGTCAGGTATTTGAAAAGATGTTTGAATTCCTTGACAGCTCTAGGCTGTAAGTACAAAAGGGCAAATACGTTGGTAACTACCATGATAAACAGAAATAAATATTTATCTGAAGAGGAGGAGAGAGAAACATTGAAGTGTTTTTAATTTGTGTCTACCCTTTTAGCATGACTCTTAGCTGGTGATCAGGAAGTGATCACATACTTGAACTTGAGAAGGATGGGAGCTATGGCATTGTAAGATGATTCCTGGAAAATACGCATTAAAACTGCTGGGAAGGAGAAGCACGGTATCATGAATTATATATTACAAACTAGATTCAAGGCAGCTAGAGACAGCTTCTTGAAAATGATCTAAAGTTGTTAGTCCTTGCTAATCATGTGTTATTTTGAATTTATTCATTAAGAACCTGCCTTTTCTTTACATTTTAAGCAAGAATGATATTGGTGATGTGCTCCACATTAATTTGCATTTTGTGTGGCTTTTCATGCCAGGAATACAAGGTGTTGTGGAGGCTTATCAGAGCTGCCTTCCCAAGCTGCAGCTGTATGGGCCGACAAACATTGCTCCCATCATCCAGAAGGTGGCAAAATCAGCATCAGAGGAAACCAATACCAAGGAGGCCTCGGTAAGGGGGTAATTACGTGCTTGGCTATCTCTTGTCTCATGATGGGCCTCTTGTAGACCATCAAAACAAGGACTTTCCATGTATGTGAATCATACCTTCAGTTTTCACTAACTGCCTTCACAGGAGGCAGCTTGAGTCTGTGCCAGCTGGAGCGGTGCATTTAGCCTTTATAGCTTTGATAGTCACAACTTTAAACTCTTCCCCCACTGGTCTGTTTCCTGCTTTTAGAGCTGTTTTACTGCAACAAACGCAGTTCTTCACTGCAGAAACACAAATGGCACCACTAAAGGTTGTAAAAATGTAGGGGCCAAGCCCTAAAGTGTTGATCATACAAGCAGATGAGTTCAAATGTTTCCCTATACCCAATTTCAAGCAGGGAAGTTTTTTGTTCAACCATTCATTTGAAAACTGTAGTGATCCAGTTTTCAATTTGCTGTTACTCACATGGAGTAGCATGTGCCTTTTAGAAACCAGGATACAAGTCTGTTAGCCTATATGTGATACAAAAACCCATGGCAGATGTCTTGAGCTAGAAGACTTAAACATAGATCACATTTTAAATGTACGCCTTTGAGATTAATTAGGTTTATTTTTCTCCTGACTTCCAGACAGAGGAGAGAAAGGGAGGAGGAAAGAATTGGAGACAATATGGGAGGTCTGAAACCCTTACGAAAACAGTTCTCTGGGAGTAAAGTATTTAAAAGAGAGCTTGTACACTGCAGCAAGAAAAGCACTATGTATAGGAACCGATTAGAGCTGCACGTTGCAATGCATCTCATCACCCAGGCCTAGAGCTTTCTCCATTCTTCTAAACATAGGCTTCCCATCTTTCTATTTGAAAAACAAATTAATTTCTAGTGTGAGTCTTCACGATAAAGTTTTCTGCCTGTGTGTTTTGTTTTGTTCATGGCAGGAGGTGATGAACAGAACACTTTGAGTTTATCTAACTGTGTCTACGTAAACTTTAATGATGTTTAGTGTGCTGGTATTGCTTGCACAAAGTGACAAAACTCTATGACCTGCTCATTTTTCCTATTAATGCACATTTGCTAAATGACTCCAGCTGCCTAAAAATTCATATATGATCCAAGTGAGAGTCATTCTTCCCCATTACCAAGAGAAGATATGTCATAGCCCACAATCCCAGTTCAGTGGGCTTTAGAGTATTGGGGGGCGGGGAGGAAAATGACAGTCGCACAAAATTGCCGTCTCTCCTTTAGGGAATGAGAAAACCTGTCTTCAGGGTTCTGTATGAAGTGTTTGAAGACGGATATATTCCTCCCTTGCTCTCCTCAGGGAACCCATTACTCTGCAGAATGCAGCAGACCTGCTGTGGAGCGGTGCTTCTCCCATAGGCAGCAGTGGGTCACCCTCCAGTTTGCAGACGGCTGCGCCCATCCCACTTGCCTGTTAGCAAAGCTCCTCTGCAAAGGGCTGTCATAACCTCCCTGACAGCTCCGCTACAGCCTCGTAACGCTTCAATACCCCATTCCTCCCTGACTCCCACTGGTTCCCAAAGGGGAAAAAAATGTAATCAGAAACTGTCAGCAGAAGAGATTGTGCAGCAGATGGAAAATAGGGCTAGTGAGGATCTCAGGACTATTTCAGACTTCACAGCCAAAGCCAAGACGTTCCCAGCCCTAGCAGCTAGAAACCCCCTTTCCTACAGCGTGCATCCCTCGGCTTCCTCCAGCTCCTGGGAATGAAATGAACTACAGCTAAACTCCAGAAGAGGAGAAATTAGTAGCTGAGAGATTTGGATGGGAAACACACCTAACTTTTGAGTCACTCTAAAGGCATTTTTCTATTTAAAGACCCATAAGTGAGTTACCACAAACACTTCCATACTGGAAAAGGGCAAGTAGCTTTGGAAGATTAACTAATGATACAATTTTTCACTTCTTGTCCAATATCTTCAGCAATATTTCATCTTGCTCATTCTGACGGATGGCGTCATCACAGACATGGCTGACACCAGAGAGGCCATTGTCCATGCCTCTCACCTTCCCATGTCAGTCATTATCGTCGGGGTGGGGAACGCCGATTTTAGTGACATGCAGATGCTGGATGGCGATGATGGGATCCTGAGGTCTCCTAAGGGCGAGCCTGTGCTTCGAGACATTGTCCAGTTTGTGCCGTTTAGGAACTTCAAACACGTAAGCTGGCTTTTCCATCCGTTCCACAGAAGGGGGAATGTATACGTAACATATAGTGAATGGTCCCTGGAGCTGGGCCTGACTTGGGATGGGCATGAGGTGTTTAGTATATCTGTGACATTATTATGTCAGAAATGGCCCAAAAAAACCCCAAATACAGAATAAAATGTGCTCCATTAGTGAGGTGGTATGGGTGGGAAAAAGAAAAGATGGGGCAGAATCCATGGGATTCTTGTCATGCCGTCCTTACCTCCATGTTCTCCCTCATTTTAGTTTGGCTGCCCTCCCTGATTTATTTTTCCTGGTGTCTCTTTTCTGTTCTCTTTGCATCTAATCTATTAGGACTACTGTATTCTGCTTTCCATCCCTTCATTTCCACAGGCAGTTGAAATAGCTGTGGATTTGTACTCACAGTGTTCCTCAGGAGGCCATTTCCTTATTGAATTTTAGGTCCCCGAGTTCTCAAAGGCAGGACTATTAACCCACAGCATCCTGTTTGCCTCCAAACCCTTTAGCCAAATTCTGTAGAAGAATAAATCCAAGGCAGTACCATTACTAAGAACTTCCCTGTAATCTCAGCAACCTGTTTCTGTATGGTGTAGGAGACACTGTAGAAGAAGAAGGAAAAGACCCAGCATTAAACTGATAAATTTTAAATAATCCCATGTGTTTTTTTTCTTCAGTCATCTGCCCCACATTGCAGTATCTGGCCCAGGGAAATTTTCAGAAGCTGGGTAGGGACACTGTTAACCCATAGAAGGAGCTTTCCCACAAGCAGCCAGGTCTTTCAGGGCTCTTTTCATAGAACAGAATCATATAATTGTTTAGGCTGGGAAACACTATTAAGATCGTTGTGTCCAACTGTTAACTGAACAGTGCCAAGTCCACCACCAGACCACATCTTCTAAGTACTTCCAGGGATGGTGACTCAACCACCTCCCTGGGCAGCCTCTTCCAGGTATTGACAACCCTTTCAGTGAAGAAACTTTTCCTAATACCCAATCTAAACCTCCCCAGTGCAACCTGAGGCCATTTCCTCTTGTCCTGTTACTCCCACCTGGCTACAACCTCCTTTCAGGTATTTGTAGAGAGAGAAAAGGTCTCCCCTCAGCCTCTTTTTCTCCAGGCTAAACAAACCCAGTTCCCTCAGCCACTCCTCATATGACTTGTGCCCTAGACCCTTTGTTAGCTTTGTTGCTCTTTGGATGTACTTCAGCACCTCAAAGTCCTGGTAATGAGGGGCCCAAAACTGAACATGTATTTGAGTGCTGAGTATAGAGGTACAATCACTTCCCAAGTACTGCTGGACACACTGTGTTACAAGCCTGGATGCTGTTGGCCTCCTTGGCCACCTGGGCACTGCCAGCTCATATTCAGCTCTGTCAACCAACACCCTCTGGTACTTTTCTGCATGGCAGCTTTTGGGTGGTTGTGACCCATGTGCAGGACCCTACACTGAGCCTTGTTGAACCTCATACAGTTGGCCTTGGCCCATCGATCCAGCCTGTCCAGATCCCCTCATCTAGATCATTGATAAAGTTATTAAAGAGAACCGGCCCCAATACTGAGCCCTGCAGAACACCGCTTGCGATCAGCTGCCAACCAGATTTAACACCATTCACAACAACTCTTTGAGCCCAACCATCCAGCCAGGTTTTTACCCAATAAAAAGTCCATCCATCCAAGCCATGAGCAGTCAGTTTCTCCTGGACAAAACTGTGGGAAGTGGTGTCACAGGCTTTACTAACATCCAGGTAGACAACATCCACATCCAATATCCACTAAACAGGTCACCTTCTCATAGAAGGAGATCAGGTTAGTCAAGCAGGACCTTGGGCCTGATGACCTTGTTGTCCTGTATGTTCTGAATGATGGCACTGAAGATTGTCTGATCCATAATCTTCCCCAGTACCAAGGTCAAACTGACAGGCCACTAGTTCCCTGGATCCTTTTTGCAGCCTTTCTTGTAAATGGGCATCATATTTGCTAACCTTCAGTCAATTGAGACCTCCCCAGTTAGCCAGGACTGCTGATAAATGATGGAAAGTGGCTTGGTGAACACTTCTACCAGCTCCCTAAGTATCCTCAGGTGGATCCCCTCCAGTCCCATAGACTAATGTGTCTAAGTGGTGTAGCAGGTTGCTAACCATTTTCCCTCGGATTATGGGGGCTTCTTTTGGCTCCCCATTTCTATCTTCCAGTTCAGATAGCTGGGTATGAAGCAAAAAACCTGATCTTATTATTAAAAAGCAAAGAAGTCATTAAGTAACAGCATTTTCCTTATCCTTTGTCACTGCTTCCCTCCCAGCCAATAAAGGATGGAGTGTCCTTAGTCCTCTTTTGGTTTCTAATCCATTTACAGAAACATTTTTATTGTCTTTTATGGCAGTGTCCAGGATAAGTTCTATTTGGGCTTTGACCCTTCTCATTTTCTCCCTGCATAAACTAACAACATCTCTGTAGTTCCTCTGAATTTCCTGCCCCTTCTTCCAAAGGTCATAAACTCTCAATTTTTCCCAATTTCCAGCCAAAGCTCTCTGTTAAGAGAGGCTGGCCTTCTTCTTCATCAGCTCATCTTTCCACACACGGGGATGGCTTGCTCCTGTGCCTTTAAAGTTTCCTTCTTGAAGAATGCTCAGTCTTCCTGGACTCCTTTCAGGACTGCCTCACAAAGGAATCTGTCACCTGGGCTCCTAAACAGGCCAATGTCTGCCCTCTGGAAGTCCTAGGTACCTCCGCCCACCCTTACTTTCTCAAGAATCAAAACCTCTGCTATTTCATGATCACTGTGTCTAAGACAGCCTCCAACAATCATATTGCCCACAAGTCCTGCTCTGTTCATGAACTACAGGTCCAGTGGGATGCCTTCCTTAGTTGGCTCACTCACCAGCTGTGTCAGGAAACTGTCTTCCATGCACTCCAGGAAGTTCCTGGACTGTTTCCTCTTTGCTGTATTTTATGCTGTGTTTTTCTCCATATGGAGGCCTAAAGAGGCTGTTGTGTTCCTCTGTGATACTGACCATAGCCCTTTCTGTTTCTACATCCCTCTCTCCCTTCCTTCCCCTCATTCCTTCTACTACATTTAAGTGGTTCTTTGGACTGGTTTGGTTTGGGTTTTTTTTTTTTGGCTTACCCCAGTGTCCTTCAATACCCCAGATACCTCCAATATTTGATTTGAAAATTTCTTTCCTCACATCGTAACTGACTCATTCTCCTCATGAGATTGCCCTTTCCAATCTGCTCTCATACACTAGTGATCCTTAGATCTGGTTTTGCCACACAGAAGTTTTCAGTTCTGGATTGGTCTGCATATGGGTCTGCAGTGCTGACATTTGTTTAGTTTTTCTAGGTTTTTTATTGCCACAGGACACTTTTTTCTTTCTACTATTTCCAAAATATCTTCAATTTATTTTCTTCTCATGAGTTGCTCTTTTATTTTCTCTTCAAAATACAACTCTCTCATATTTGTCTTAGAACTAAATACACTTCCTTCTTTTGCTAATCTTCCTAAGGACTCAGAGAAACAGACATGTTCCCCTTTCCCCTCTACCTCTATGTAAAAAATGGATCCTCATAAGATGTACAACTCATCTTGTGCTATCAGTTTGGTGACACTGTGCCAGATGGCTGCAGATTTGTCACTGGATTTTAGATATGTACATTTCTATGTTGACAGTGCCACTCAGTCACCTACCTGCTGGAACAAAGTATGAGCACGACCTGCTCATCGCCCGTGATTCTCCTTCATCAGATAATCACAAGCACATAGTGCTGCACCGTACTGTTGTAGAAGTGTTGAGAGGCAAGTTATTTATGGGCTAGTGCTAGACCTACTTTAAATTAGTTGAAAATATGTTTCTGCAAGGAACTGGCAAAACCAGCTGCATTTGTTATTTTTAGTTTCACGTTGTGATTTTATAACAAAGTTGGAATAATCCTTGATTGAGTAGATTAATGCTGACAGTTGCAGTTCTGGGCACTGAATATATTGTGCCTCTGGTGTTGACTTGTGAGTGATTCTATGTGTGATTTTAATTGCTAGCATTGGTCAAATGACAAGCGTGTATTATTTTTAGCTGGTTTAGATTAACTTTCCCAGTACTGGGAGACGATAGCAATCTAAAAAATTTATTGCTCTTGTTAAATAGTGATATTTGTCTCCTCCTTTCTTTTGTAGCAGAGATAATATAGATATAGAGATAGATCATGTATTTGCCATATCAGAAAAGTCAATATATCTTATGCAACTTGATATTTAGTCTGTTTATAGTGATCTTTCAGCCTTTCAACAAATGTCAGTGTAATGGATGAATGCCCACAACAATAGCCACTTCTGGTTGAATTTCTTTATTGTCATATCCCAAATAATATCTCTCTCTCTCTCTGTGAACAAAGTGACTTTCACAGCTATCTTCCTTACTTATCCTCAGCACAAGCAAAAAACCCAATATTTCTTTTGCATCAACTAGTGAAATAATGGCTCATGGTAGAAATGAATTTGATTGTTTTGATTCAAATTTATTTTTTCCCCCAGAAAAATCTAAATATAAAAAATGTGGAAAAAAATTTCATCAGACCAGTTCTGATGGTACACAGTAATTACCATGAAATGAGCCTATTACATTTAAGAGCTTTAAGTATGAGATTTATTTAGTTAAAAATCACATCCCTTTTGTCAACGTACCGTGCATTTAGCTTTGGTACTTTGAAAGTTCATTTATTAATTAAAAAAAAAATAACAGTTGAAGCATCTTTTTCAAAAGACTACAAATCGAGTTATGTAAGATTTATAGACTTCTCTGATAAATCAAGTATTTATTTATGCATAAATCTGTATTACCTCTACTACTGACAGAAGGAGGGAATAAAATGTTATTCGTGAGCAATTATGGTTTATTCTGCTGGAATGGTAAACCAAAACTCATTTGGAGCCAAATCAAACTTTTTTTTTTTCTTCATTACTTCAATTCTTAGGTCACCATGGAACTCAAACTCTCATATCAAAAATGAAAGATCAAAAATATAATATATCCAAAAGCTGCCCCTGTGAGAAAACTGAAAGGAGGGAGAAGGAAGTAGTAAAAATAACCAATGTAGTGAATCCCTCATATTTTATAAGTTTGGCTTCAAAGAAGGTTCTGATCCTGCACAGCGCTTGTACTGGCATTTAACACATTTTAATTTGTTACAATATTTCACATACCTAAAATTTCATACAAGACTTCAATGTTTTATTGACCCAAGACCCAGTGTAGACAGATGTTTTTATTATAGAGGTTTAATCTCCAACATGAGATAGTGTATCAGGAGTACTTCAGTAAAGCATCTTCCTTTATTACTCTCTTTTAAATAATTACTTTGAAGCTATCAAAATAGTAATAGTAATAATAATAATAATAGTTGTGATTCTTGCAAATCCTATAGTTACAGGAACTTGATAAAATCAAGGTAACCATTAGTTTGAAAAAATAGCCCCATTGTATAGTAGGTGACATGCCATTCACTGCAGGGGAACATAACAAACAAGGGGAAAATACTTTCCCTGAACCCAAGTGAATTTTTTCTCTCTATAACTATAACCACCCCAGCAAAATGATTGTCTTCACCTGAAACTGTAGAACAGTAATGTTCACAATCACTGAAATGCAGTTGAAGAAAATAACCTGTCTCAATCCATTCAGTCATATTTTAAGAGCTGAAATTCTCTGCCTTTAGTATGCATGATATATTAACTGTGGACAAATCTGATGCCACAGGTAGATTTAATCATAAAGGCCAACAACTCTGACTTCATAACACATATATCACAAATAACTGTGGAAAGCACCTCTCTAAACCACTGCAAGGAGCAATGTTTTCCACTATGCATTGTAATTAAAGATGAAGCATGGTGAAGCTATGGAACTGATCAACAATCTTTTGTAATTTACACCAATTTTCATCATAGGGGATTATTTTCCTGCTATGCTCACTAATCTGATTGTTGAGTGGTAGCAATGAGTTGAGGACTATTCATCTTGAGGTGTTTATTGCTAGGATGCTCTTCAGGCATAGCAGCTAAGCAGTAGAGAAAGCATTACAGTATAACATTAATGTTCCTACCATCTGTGTTAAAAACCCAGAAAAAGTAACCTTTACACAGCACTGATGAACTGGGGAACAGTTTTAGCTCAGAAGTTACTGGGTCTGATTCTTACTGATACAAATGCTGCTTTGCACTGTCTAGTCTAGAAGTAAGAGTGCTTTATCACCACAAAAGCACACGAGGTACAGGTGGCCCAAACTGCCAGACAGAAAATCCCCCTAACCCTGTTTTTGGGATGCTCCCTGCTAGAAAGACTCCCAGGACCAACAGACATCATTAACATGATGATACTCTGTAAGGCAAGAGTTGTCCGTGTTCAGACTGAAGCACAGAGTCAAGGCAGCTGGCCCAGGGCAACTCTATGTGGGGCTGCAGGTAGCCTGTGAGCCCGTGGGCACACGGAATGTGCTCGCTGAAACCTCAGCGAAAGCCTCCAGAGGCACGCTGGGCGAGGAGGAGCGCACAGCTCAATTGACTCCTCAAGTGGCACTGATTCAGCTGTGCACCTGAGCCCTGCCAGAGCCTGCTCTGAAGGGCTGACCCATCATTCAGGAAGAATGGATCTAGTGTCAGAAGAAGGAGAAGCGGCGACAGGAGGATGATGCACAGAGATGATGAGCGTTGGCCCAATTTTCAGACGTGGGGACTACACGTGATCCAGAGAAGCTGTGGTGGCAAGCACTCCTCTCATTTTTACAGATGGAACAGAGTGAAATTTCCTGATTGCTAGGGGTTGTGTGTGCAGCTATGGTGCGGGAGTCTTCCCCCACTCTCTGTTTGTTACCCTTTATGTAGGGTTGTAGAAGATGGCACAGAGGCAGGCTAAGGTACATACAGTTTTGGCACCCTGGGAAGGAGATTTTAAAAAACAGTAATTTTCAGTAGCAACGTAGAAATTGGGCATCTGCCAGACTCTAAGGGGTATTTTGTGCTGATTTCAATGGAAACAAAGAACAGAGCCACTGTGGAAAACCGTGCATTTCACTTTGGAGGATTAAAATAAATGGGTGCCATTACTGCTGTGTAACACCTGAGAACGGTTGTTGCACTGTCACATGAAGTATGGGCTCGTTTTGCCAGTTTGTTCATGCAGAAATGTTCCAGTCTTTTTTGTCTGCACAAATATTTTGGTAGGGGGAAAATGGAGTTCATTTGTTGCTACTCACGTGTGACTCAAAATGCCAAAGCACAAAATAAAATTGTTTAGTTTCCTCTGTTGCTGGCATTATCCCTGTATTGCTAGCCTTGTAGCATTGATACTGGAATTTGCAATAGCCCAGGGGCTTTCTGCACCCCTGGATTAGCTTGCCTATAAATAGTTTACCATTTACATGCTATGTAAGCCTGATTTTAAGACTTTGGAGGGATAAGGATCCCTTAAGCCTATGAAATACAGTAGAGCAATAAACAGTCAATACAAGTACCTTGTGACATAGTAGCTTTGAAACTGGCTGACAATATTACAGACAGTGAAGAGAGAAGTGTTTGTTAGCATGGGAAAAAGTACTCAGTGTGCAGAAGAAATGTGACCCAACCACTGGTTGAGGAGTTCCCCCCATGCATTGTCTGAGCTGCAATGCTTGATCCACGTCTGTTCTCTCTGGAGATAAACACATTAGTTTAAACCTCTCCAACTGACTTTTCCTTTGCGTTTTGCTGCACTTGTGTGGTGGGTTCAAAGGGAACGTGGTCAGGAAAGCTGGCTCTGAGGAGGGGTGGAATCAGCTTTAACCAAATACTTAGAAACAGGGAAATCCAAAACATGGAGCAGGCAGGTGCTATTGAGCTGCACAGGAAAACAGCAGCCCGGTTCAGTCACTGCTGAACACAAGGGCAGAGGAAAATCCCTGCACCACATGCAGGTTGCCCCAAAGACACCCAGAGGCTCTGCTGTTTAAAATGAAGAATTGTCAGGGTGTGAGACAGCAGCTGTGCGATGTCAGTGGAGGGCATCATTTCACATTGCAGAGGGGTAGCCACCTTCCTGGCCTGTTCAAGAAGCCATCTCTATATCCATCTTTACATTTGAGGGTCATCAGTTCTTAACTCTAGTTGACATCCACCATGTATACATTGCAGGAAGAGCTTGAAAGCCTCCATGAAGCCTAGGACTGAAGTTTTCTTATGACCGTGATTTAATTCCAATGAAAACAAAATTTAAAACTTCCCCAGGCACTGTGGGAGGTACACTGTGCCAGGTACTGCAGAGCCGAATGGTGATGAAGGCTCCCCTTTCAGAGAGACGTCCGTTCATGTTCACCTTGAAGCTCTGCAGGGTTCCTCACCGAGTACTGATGAATGAAGCCTGTGCGGCCCTTTTCAATTGTGATATGGTGCTCTCCCAGGGTGCTGGGAAGTTCCGTTACCCTGAACTTAAATTAGGCAAATTGGACCTGAAAAACATACAGAGCGCTTCTGGCTTTAGCTTACTTCCAGGCAGCTACAGCTACAAAGCCAAACTGACTCATGAAATGAGCTTCCAGCAATAGTGCCACTCACTTTTCAGTCTTTTTTTGCCTTCTGTTTCTGTACCATCCTTCCTACCTAGATCTCATGGCGCCAGTGCCTCGAAACCCCATGGCACTCCGAGCACGGAAAGAGCTTAACACTTTTGTTTTCTACCATTTCCTGCAGGCATCCCCAGCTGCTCTAGCAAAAAGTGTTTTGGCTGAAGTTCCAAACCAAGTCGTGGACTATTACAATGGCAAAGGGATAAAACCAAAATGTATGTCAGAGTACGAGTCTTCCAGGACACTAGCTCCATGAACCTGCCTGCACTCTTTTACAAAATTATTAAAAAAAAAAAAAAAAGAGAAATGCTACTGTCTACAACTACTGTACTTAAAAATGAAACAAACAAACAAAATAGCACGTTTTGGTGATTTTTAACTAAAATAACCATTTTTTCTGCATGTGTAGCCTAAAGGCTTAAATCTGTTAAGCGGTTGTATTGTTGGAAACTTTTTATGAGAGAAAAACATCCAGGAAAAAAAAAAAGTGAACTCTTTACATTACAGCATGTCGCCTTGAAATAAAAAGTTATCTGTATCTGGTTTTTATACAGGTTTGTTGAAATTTTGCTATATTTCTTATCTTTACACTGTAAAGCATTTTGAAATATTTATTGAGAGTCTATAGCCAAAATGTCTTTGGTTTAATCTGCTATGAACTGAAAGATTTTTCAAAATGGCAGATGCATGAACTGTATTTTGCATGTTTAAAATAAAAACAACACAGTTTTGCAGCTGTTGTCTTTATTTCTCTCCCTGCCACAAGGCTGCCTGCTTTCAACTCCCAAATTACAAGGAAAAGGGTAATAAAGTGTTTCCAGAGATGCATGGCCTGAAGCACGGGCGGTTCTAATGTTAGCAGCTTCTACGGTGGGCACCCAAACATGCCCGCTGGGTCTGTGGTCTGAGTACCGCTTCTTCAAAAGCCTGACACATCCAGCTGTTACGAAGGGTTCAGACCATAGCTGCAAACAGATCTGGCTTGGAGGGCATGATCCATCAGGACTGCATGTCTTAAAATATACCTACTTAACCCCAAACAGTATGGCTGGCTGTTTGAACAGGTGGTATTTTGGCTGCCCAAATTTTTAGTCTCATAACTTTGTTTCATTTGTACTTTTTAATCTCACACCCAACCCAGCTTTCCCTGATGTGTTTTTCTGAAAGAAATCTTGCACAGCCCGATTTTGTGACAACCAGTGATTTCTAACTACAACTTGTGTGTGGTAGGAAACCTGGTTTTGTACCAAAAAGAATATTCAACCCAGCCCTTTATTTAAGGAGGACACACAAGAACATATTGGCAGTGGATTCATCTCTCCATTGAAACATTTATGTATATAAATGAAGAAATTAGATCATTGTTATTCTTGGTGTTTGAATTTTTTGGCTGCTTCATTTGCTAAAAGACAATAGTGAAAGAGGTAACATGTAGGAAGTTAAGGATAAAATTTGACCCAAAATAATTTCTTTGGGACTGTCTGAAGGGCACAGCTTTGGACGAGTTGTGCTCCCACTAAACTGAAAAGATTCTTGTTGCTAGTTCCAGAAGAACTTGTTTTGGGCCAGTGCTGAATATTTTGGAAAATCTTACATGTGAGCAAGGTTTTTTTTGTTTTAAAGATATGTATTTTTAAATGAGTTTGAAAGTCATGTGTAACTCTAGCTCCCCAATTCTCCTTTAGAATTAAATTTAATGGGACCAACTTTGATAGATGATTTTGTACCATAAAATGAAGGCAACGGGAGAGCCAAGATGCATGGGGCTGTCTTCCCAGCACATTCAGTCCTGCTCCATCATGCTAGTAAAGATTCCTTCAGCTGATCGGATATTGAACAGCAACCAGTAATACTTGGTTATAGGTATAAATTGTCTGAAGATGTCCCAACTGATAGATCACAAATCCACATTTACATTTAATGGTTGACTGTTCATTTGAGAGCTTACCCCAGCAGACCGCACATCTCTCCCTCTGTGGATGTCTTTCAGCTGGAAGCTACTGTGATTTGCCCTTATACCTCACACACCACTCTGCCAATGTATCTTCTAGCTTTTTATTCCCATTTTCCCCTTTTTTCTCTATTCTCAGAAGGAGCATTTCTAGCTGTTAAAGCACATGACTGAAAAATCAATGACTCCATGTTCTTTGCTCCTCCAGTATCTTACTTTGTAATCTTGGCCAAGTTGTTTAACTTTCCTTCACCTCACAATCCCCCTCCATAAAATGAAGGTCACCATCACGTATTCATAAATATCTCACAGTGGTATTGGGGGACTTCAATATTTGAAAAGTGATCTGAGATTCTCAGAGGCATGATGGTGTTCTCACCATGCAAGAGTATTATTACTTTACCCTGGGAATGGATTTAGGGATGTAAAGTAAAGGTGGGGAGGCATTTAGTGTTTTCTTTATTATTTGCCAGACTGAAGGAAAGTAAAAGAAAACTTTCAGCAAGAAAAATTAGGAATCAGATAAATTTTTCTTCTGGTACATATAATCTTTGGCTAAACTGATGTTTGCAGTGTTTATGGTTACATGAAATTGGGTAGTTAAAGCTCTTCATTAGCAGAGGTCTTGCAAGATGCTTCTATAATGAGCATCACACAAAATGCAGAGGTGAACACCTGGTTGTTCAATGGTTATTGTGCACCGAGCTATATAAATCATCTGTCATTTTCAGGTATGTAGGTGGTCAATATAAATTTCTTAATGGAATCAGTTGCTACAGACCTTTCTGTTTCCTTCACATTATAAATGTTGCCTACTTAGAAACAAATCATTATTAGTGGTTATTTAAATCAGCAATTCTGCAGCAGCCCTCAAGGTATTTGAAAAGACACTTCCATGATATTGAAAAATCAATCGGAAATCACCTTCAATCTATACAGATTCCAACATGAAAAACAAGCACATAATAGCATGGCAAGCTGGGGTAGGGGAATGCACTTAAGACATAACTAGCCACATGGAAAAGGCTTTCTAATGAGGCTTTGAGTGTTGTTTTCATTGCTCCAAGTTACACAGTGCAATAAGATAGTATGGGGCTGTGCGCAGGATAATGTCATTAACCATGAATATATCTCTGAAATGGCATTTCTTCTCCTCTTTTATCTTCTTAGGGTTTTAGCAAGGCAATTCTGCCTTTAGGCTGAACCACCATCAATTTATCTCATAGATATCTTATGCAAATTTAAATTTCTACTGCCTTTTGATGGATCATTTTCAATTCTAAAATCTCCTTTAAAATAAATTACATTTTGTCTTTTTGAGGTAATTGATGACCTAAAATACCTTCTCTGCATATTGAAATCCTGCCTTCTTTTTTACTGTTTCTCAAATCCTATTCAAAACCCAAAAGTCCATGAATACTCAAAGCCATTAATGATCTCTATTAACCCAAAATATATTAACATCCATAAGTCTTGAGTCAGATAGTGAGCTGAGCTGTACTTTCAGTTGTGTGTGGGAAACTATGTGTAAAATAGAAAAAAAAAAAAAGAAAAGGAAAAAAAGCTGGTGCTAAACACTTCTAACTCCTTATTGTCCAAAGGTAAAACCTACTTGTGTGAAGTTCTTACCATGCTAAACAATATAGTGTTCTATAGCATCCGGTGAAAGAGCATACAGGTATGAAATGAAAATGAAATTATAATTACAATAATAGCATCGGTTTAAAACACTTTTTTTTTAGACTCCAACTACCAAAAGTGCACAACTGATGACAGCCAAAAGGTTTACAGTTTGCAGCAAGTTGCAGAGGTGATACTCCAAAATGCAGAGGTGGAAGGCCCTGGCTCAGAGCAGATTTGCATGGCAGTGTCCTGCAGGTCTGCAATACATCTCTTGTGTTTACTCACACACCAAATACTGTGATGGAAGGGTGTGTGTCCTCATGAGCCTCGTTACTGTATTGCAGTAAGAGCTTTACTAAAGAGTTTAACAGAGTGGCTCCCTTCAGTTTAGCTCTCTGGCTGCAGAAGCAGGACATGGCTCACCCACAGGAAGATCCCAACCAGTTATTCAGGTTGACCTTTCACACATGGGATTACAAGTCTTGCAGGCACACTTGCTATGTAAATCTAAATTTATCTCTGACCTCTCTAGAATGAAAGAGTTAATAGACAAACTACCTTTACTCCTAAGTAGTGTGGACATTTCAGGCACAAAGAATTGTTATATTTGCAATCACTTTTTTGGGGGAATGGGATGCATGAGCTGGAGAACTCCCAAGTAATTTTTCCCCTTTGTTTAAAGGAAGTGCCATTTGCCACACAGAAAATACAGGGGGGAGGTAAATCTGTTGGTAGTTTTCTGTATTGCTATTCTATGACTGAACACCCAAAATCCCACTCACTTACTCACGCTGAGGTGCCTACAGCCTCTCTTGAATTTGGTTAGCTGACCATGAGCCTGAAGTGCAACACATACCACGGTGGGGGAGAAAACGTAGAGGTGGGGTAAAGAGAAGCAGCAATGACAGACTTTGTCTGGCCACACTGGTCTAATATTAAAAAAGATACTTCTGTTGAAATCTTGGTTTCATACCCATTCACAATCCTACCTAGTGTACCATCATCAGCTGTAACATCACTGACTATGTCATTAAATACAATACTTCCTTCAAACATTGCCCTCCCAGCAGTATGCGGCCTACCCACGGGCAAGGAGTACCAGAAGCAGTTAAGCCCCACAGCCTGCAGCAGTTTGATAGAGATGCTTCTGCCCAAATCCCCAGGCACCTGCCTGACATAAAAGCTTGACACAGTGGGGGTAGGTTTTGAATACCTCTGAGGGTTGAAACCTTGGTTGAAGGTTGGAATTCTGTAACCCTGTGCACCGAAGTGGTGCTTGCCAGCAATAGATAAACTTCACCCACGGCTGACACTTTCCTGTACTGTCACTTATTTGTTGGATTTTTGAAAGGCTGAATGAGCTGGGGCTGTTCAGCCTGAGAAAAGAAGGCTGAGGGGATCTGATTAATGTTTATAAATATCTCAAGTGTGGGACACAAGGGGAAATGGTCAGCCTCTTTTCAGTGGTCTGTGGAGTCAGGACAAGGGGCAATGGCTGCAAGTTGGAGCACAGGAAGTTCCGCACCAACATGCAGAAAACTTTTTACAGTGAGGGTGATGGAGCCCTGGGACAGGCTGCCCAGCAGGGTTGTGGAGTCTCCTTCTCTGGAGATATTCGAGACCCATCTGGATGCCTACCTGTGCGACCTGACCTAGGGAACCTGCTTTGGCAGGGGGTTGGACCCAATGATCTCTTGAGGTCCCTTCCAACCCCTACAATTCTGTGACTGTGTGATTTTGCCGGCTTGCGGCTGGAATGTAGGCACGGGAGTGACTGGCAGTGCTGTCAGGGTCGAGGGGAATGGATACCCATGGATATTTCTGCACGTCCTCTCTCATCCCCTTTTTGGGTGATGTCTTCCCCCCGGCCTCAGAGAAGCTCCATGCCTTGGCCATGACTGCTGCAGCCCTGACCGCAGCGTCTACAGGCAGCACGGAGAAGCCCAACCCACAGCCAGGTTAAGCCTGAAGCAGTGGCCGAGGTTCAGCTGCCTTGCTCTAGGAGAGGGAGTAATCTGTTCCCCCGAGGCGGTTTGGGAAGCCGCTGGGGCCAGCGGTGGGGAGGGAAGCTGACGCGCAACCACGTCTTTGGGTTGGTTCGCAATTTTTTATGTAAAATTTTGAGCAAACCGTCTCCCGTCGCCGGTGGTGCGGGTCGGAACTTTCTTTTCGAGGTAGCACGGGAGGTTTTCAGCGTAGGACCAGGCGGCGCCGGAAACTGGCGGCTGTTCCTCAAATGCTTGCAGCATGGCGGGCTGGGGACTACTGGGCCGGCTGGGGGGCCGGCTGTGGGCGGCTGCGCAGGGGAGGTCGCTCGCAGCGGCGGTGGCGGCGGGGGTCTCCGGCGGCAGGTAGCAGAAGGGCTGGGGAAGGGAAGGGGTTGCGGTGGGAAGGGGCGCGGAGGGCGGGGAGGGCCGGAAAGAGCGGAGGTCGAGGGGGGCTGGGCCCTCGTCGCAGCCCAGAGATGAGGGATGTCTCGGCCGCCCCTTCCCGTCGGTGGCGTCTCTGGTCCCCGCCGTTTGCAGACGCCTTTGGGTCCGGCAGGTGCAAAGGTGGTAGGGCCCCGGTGTACTGCTGGGGCACTCGAGCCGTAGCAATAGCCCCAACTGCGCGGGAATTACGGCAGGACGTGCGTACTTGCAACCAAAAGCATCTTTGCGTCATAGCAAGCAGCTTGAACTACTGTGTTTTGAGTCACCTTGGCCTAGTCACCTCGCCCTGTGCGTTCTCTCACTGTATTGTTAAATACTCTTGTATCATTTTACTTGCAGAGGATTAAAGAGCATTTAAGCTTTTCATAGCTCTCACAAAAATTTCTGGCAGTACAGTGAGTTGTTTAGCAATAAATGTAAAATTGCTGGGGCTGGAAGTGAGCTGAGGAGCTTTCAGGTCTAACCTGCTCACAGTGTGACCACCTCTGAGGTCAGATCAGGTTGTTTAGGGCTTTGTCTGTTTGGGCCTTGAGGGCCTCCAGGGACAGATTATGCAGGCTCTCTGAGCTTCTCTTCCATTGTTTGACAGCCCTCAGGCTGAATGTTTCTTCCTTTGGTCAATTTGGAAACCTCTTTTTCAGTTTATACCAGTTCTCTCATTCTCAGTGGCATGCCCCTCAGTAAACATGGCCTTGCTGTCTTGTCAGTAGCCTCCTCAGAGGTATTGTAAAGCTGCTCTTTTGTTTCCCCTAAGCCTTCAAACCCAGTTAGCTTAATCCTGCTCAGAGAGCAAGTGCTCCAGCCCTTGTGGTTTTTTGTATAGCACTGCTGGTTGCACTCAGATGTTGAAATGGGGGACCCAAAACTGAATTTAATATTGTAGGTGTGGTCTTTTTGGGAGATGCTGAAGCTGCTTCCCTTGATCTCCTGACCATGCTTCTGTTGATACCCCCTAGACTTCTGTTTGTCTTCATTGCTGCCAGGAGCCTGCTGGTTCCTTTTGTACTTTTTTGCTCCCCGAGGATTCACCAGGCCTGACAGTGAAGCAGCTCTGCTGAAGTCACGGCCTGTACCCTTGCAAGAGGTTTTTCTGTCCCAAGTGTGGGACTTTGTATTTCTCCTTTATGAATTTCATCAGGTTTGCAGTTGGCTTGACCCTCTGACTAGCCAGTCAAAAGGATGTCCTGGAACATTATCAACTGCTCTCTTCCATTTTATTCACCAGCTTAAGGAGGGTGCATCATCCCCTCTAAGATGTTACTGAGAAAGATATTAAACAGGATAAGTCCATGACTCTTGAGGAAGGCCAGTTACAAGGCCTTACGGTGCAGCGCAAGCCATTAACTGTTACTTTTGGCTTGGTGATCCACCCAGGCTTTTGCCCATCTGATAGTCCTGCCATCTGTGCCACAGCCTCCCAGCCTGGATAGCAAGATGCCACAGGAGACTGTTGAAAGCCTTGCTAAAGTTAAAGTAAATGGCATTCACTGCTGTCTCTTCATCATGGATCTAGTTTTATTATCCCAGAAAGAGTGGTGTGTTGATCTGTTGTTGCTTGCTCCCCTCTGGTGTGTTTGAGAATACTTTAAAAGTTAGATCAGAGCATGACAAATAATGAGGTGTTACTGGTCAAGGGTGGCCAGCTGGTGTGATGGTGTTTAAGTAGCTTGCTAGTATAATTTTGGTCTTTATGGCTGTATACTGTGTTATGTAGTATGCATTTCTGTTATGAACACATGTGTGTTATGAGATATTTGAACTAATAAGACAACTAACAATTTTTCCTGACACTGGAAAAGGGGTCAGCTGGGCTTTGTAGTCAGACACGTTAACAGTGCAACGTGGTGGCACGAGCATCTTTCCGAAGAGAATGTCGAGTTCCTCAAGAAGGCAACTGCGGAAGAATACAAAGCTCAGACAGACAGCAAGCTGTGCCCTCTGAAAGATGAGCCGTGGCCACTGAATGAGTGGAAACCAGGTGAGAAAGTCTCTCTCTGAAATACCAAACTCATGTTGAAATTACTGCAGTTGTGGTGTAGTATTCAGTAACATCAGGATTGCATCTTGTAAAGTGTTCTTCTTGCTCTTACCTCAATCATCCAATACATCTCCTAGTAAATAAGTATATGTAATACATGAGTTCTCCAAAATGCATTTAAAATACTACAGGATGTTAAGAACCTCATAAGAACTTTGGGTTTAGTCCAACTCAGCACTTGGCCCGTCCCACTGCTGTACAATGCAAGATAATAAATTAAGAATTCATCAAAACAGACTCGCTAGATGATGTTCTTGTAAATATTGCTGGACTCTGAAGAAAAAGTGTAGTATATAGTCCATTCCACTCCTATTCAGTGATTCCAAAGTCTTACAGACTCAACCATCATTTTTTGACCCTTCAGGAGGGTCATCATTTGACAGTAAATTGCAACCTGGGAGTCTGCAAATCCATGAGAAGATCCTCAAGTATGACAGTGGAAACTAGAACAAAGAACATTTTTTAATCTCTTCAAGCATTTGTGCTTCGTCTGAAGTGTTCTGTTTTTCATGCCATGGAGCGTCAGAAGACAGCTTGACAGGTTGCCTTTGCTGTACAGTTACAGTGCCAAAAATCTGCAGAGGTTAGGGTAGGTGGAACCTCACTAGTAAACTTTTCAATAGTTTGGCTCCAATATTCTATGCAGGTGTTGTATTTAAGAAAAAAGAATTAATATGAATCATTGATTATTGTAGTTGTAGTGGGAAATGAGTTTGCTTGTTCTAGGATTAAAAACAATAAACAGGTTATTTACAACCTACCCACAGGGAGGCAGGGATTTTTTCTCTCCTCCTTCAGGTCCTCAGGGAAGATCAGCATTAATGGGATTTAGCAGGCTCTTTCAAACATTAAGTGTGTGGTTGGATCCATGTTCTGTTTTGATCCACAGATTCCGTCAGAGTTGGTGTTGTCGCAGTAAAACTGGGAATGATGCCCATATGGACCAAGTCAGGAAAAAAACATGCTGTCACACTCCTTAAGGTGAAATAAATCATAACAAATTTTATTTCCTATATTGTATTCAGATTGTTAACTAGGAAGTTTGAGACAAAACAGAAACATATCACACAGAATAGGAAATCCTGAAAGAAAGATTTCTTTCAAACTTGCTTAAATGCACCATGCCTGTTCTCTGGTTATATCCTGAACTTTCTAGGAGCAGACTGCCTTCTGTCTCAGCTATTTGAGTGCTGCAGAACTCCATAGTCTTACCTCGCTGAGGGAAGATGGGAAGCAGCATAAAGCTGAGGTTAACTACCTCACTTCCCTTCTTTTGTAATTTTGCCACCTGCAGGCACTTTGGGATTAGTTTTCTTGTGGTGTCTGAGCCTTTGTAGCCTTGAAGCTGCTGCTTCATATTCTCTAGCAGCTACTACTCACTGTGATTAAGCTGTTCACTGACCTGTTGCTCCCCTGTGATGAACCAGTGCTGTGAAGGACATCAGCTTTACAGAGGAAAGGAATAGGAGTCTAAAATGTGTGCTGTTATCATGCATACAGTAGGGATTTAGCAGATCTTGCAGGCAAAAGAAGACTATTAAAGTTTACACTATTTCTAGAGCATTTATGAACATACTGTTTCCATTCTACTAATACTTTTTGTATATACTCCTTAATTGATTGGAAAAGAATGTCTATGGCAAACAGGAAACACACTCCCCTACTTGTAGACTGCAGCTCCTGCTATACAGATCAAAAACGAAAACAGAAACTAACTTAATTTCACTTGTTTTGATAATTATGGTCTAAAAGCAGACACATTTGCTTATACCCAAAATGTGCTGTTGGTTTTTTTTCCTGAAGGTGCAAGATTGCCATGTTTTAAAATACGTTTCAAAGGAAGAGTCGGGTGGAAAAACATCTAAGCTACTTGTTGGAGGCAAAAACGCATCTCCTTTTTTTGTAAGTGAGCCACTTCGGGTGTTTTTGTTAGAAATAAGTGTTTCTGTTGTGATTCCAGTACAAAAATGGCATAGGTAGGCTTCTCTGAAAGATAAATTGGTAGCCACGCGTGCTTTGGAACTGATCTTTTGTCACGTTCACCCTTGCTTGTTTCCCCAAGAAGAACTGCAAGCTTTGCCTCGATTCTCTGGGAGAAGTGTGGGTTTAGGAGGCTGCTTTGATGTGCAGCATCCCATGCTGACGAAAGGGCCTGAAGGGCCATTTGCAGTGTAGAAATGTGCCTTCATCATGTCTGTGGAGATGGGATGCAAGATGAGGACTGAAGATACATGTTTACGTGACCTAATGGTAAACTTAACCAGCTTCATTGTTTTTTTTAAAAGACTTTGTTCTCTAGCTTACTCTTCTGTACTATTTTATTAGCTTTAACTGTAATTTTTGCATAGGTCTGTTGAGATTTCTTAATTTGTATACAGTTTTACTGATGAATAAGTTAATGATTTAAATTTTCAGGAAGATAGCTTTATGATTACAGCTCATCAAAAGCGGCATCAATACTACACTCACTTATTTAGACACCCCAAATGCCTGTTGTGGAATTCCCAGGCACCTTCAGTGGCTAAGGTTGTCTAGCAGAGCTGTCATTCCTGAGAAGAAAAATTGAATTATAGATCAAGGCAGGAACAAAGCTTTCCCTCAAAGGATTGCAGTTTCTATGATCCGTTATTTCTATAAAATACCACTTTTCACTTCTTGCAGTATCCTGACACTCATTTGTTTGATTTAGGTACATGAAAAAAAAAAACAAACAAAAAACTTGTGATTACTAAGCAGATTATCTCGGTGATTGTGGCCTTTCCATGACATGTATTTCCCCTTTTCAAACAGAAGATTGTCCCAGAGCAATGATAATATACCATATCAGGGTTATTTAGCAATTAACATCATACAGTTTCTAATTTATGTGCTATATTGGCTATTCTCATTTCCTGGAGAAATTACAGCTGTCTTTTTCTTTCCTGTTACCTTGGTTTAAGACATGCAAGAATTCTGTGCATAATAATTTTCAAGTTATTGTGCACGAAAGGCTCCTTACAGTTGATCTTTTCCTATAGTTTTCAGTGATTCAGAATATGGTCAGTAAAAATGGGCAGGAAGCAAGGAGGAATACAGCAAACTTCTGTTTAAGCAGAACAGCTCTTATGAACTAAGAAATTTTTCTTCAAAACAGAACTACCTAAAAAGTCAACTCAAGGATTTTATTGTTTTTTTAGTAGTTTTGACATTAGTGTTTAATGGATATAATTTCTAAGTTAGCTCTTACTAATTTGGTTGATCCTACACTTCTCTTAATCGAGAAGTTGACTTAATATACTTAGACAAATCTGTGATGAGGACCTGACCTGTGTCTGAGCTCTGTACTGTTGTTGTCGTCATCATTATCATCATCATCGTATAAACTACGTAATTTGGTAGAATTTCATAGAATCATAGAATCGTAGGGGTTGGAAGGGACCTCGAGAGATCATCGGGTCCAACCCCCTGCCAAAGCAGCTCCCTAGGACATTTCACTCAGACAGGCGTCCAGACGGGGCTTGAATATTTCCAGAGAAGGAGACTCCACCACCCCCCTGGGCAGCCTGTCCCAGGGCTCTGTCACCCTCACTGTGTGAAAGTTCTTCTGCATGTTGGTGCGGAACTTCCTGTGCTCCAACTTGCAGCCATTGCCCCTTGTCCTGTCTCCACAGACCACTGAAAAGGGGCTGGCCAATTTCCCCTGCATCCCATGCTTAAGATAATTATAAACATTAATTAGGTTCCCCCTTAGTCTTCTCAAGGCTGAACAGTCCCAATCTTCTCAGCCTTTCCTCATAGGGGAGATGCTCCAGGCCTTTAATCATCTTTGTAGCCCTTCTCTGGACTCTCTCCAGGAGATCCCTGTCCTTTTTATACCCAGGCACCCAGAACGGGACACTATACTCCAGGTGGGGCCTGACCAGGGCAGAGTAGAGGGGGAGGATCACCTCCTTTGACCTGCTGGCCACACTCCTCCTGATGCACCCCAGGATCCCATTGGCTCTCTTAGCCACCAGGACACACTGCTGGCTCATGGCCAACCTGTCATCCACCAGGACCCCCAGGTCCTTCTCCACAGAGCTCTTCTCCAGCAGGTCATCCCCCAGCCTGTACTGGTAGATTTGCCACACAGAATCGGAACAATTTTACTTCTTAAGGTACTGACAAATTATGTCTTTCTGTGGTTTAGCTGCAGATTTGAATTGTTGCTCTCCTATGTTTATCAGTATTTTTAGCTGTTTCTTTTCTCTCTGAAGTGTCTGAAGAATTAAAAAGAAAGCTGAATGATACTGTATAATATTAGCATAATAGTGGTTTAACTTCTGTTAATTCCTCAGAGGAACATCTGTCTTCCTCAGATTCCTCACAGCTACTAAATTTTCATGAATTCAGTCTGATTTTACTAACAAAGAGTTCCATGTCTTTTTTTTATTTGGGCGTCAAATTGCTGAAAAATGATATGGGGTATTGCTTTTTTTGCAAGGGTTTTATTTTTCTTTTTAGCTTGAGGTATGTCAGTCTATTACAAGTGAGCAGATTTTTCATTATTAATGCAAAATTATACTCAGAAGTATAATTCTGCCAGTTTTCTAACAATTTTTTGTCAAAAATATTTTTATATACTCCCATTAAGTGAGACACATCGATCATTTGTGTACCGTACTGGAGGATACTGTCTTTTTAACACTAAGAACATCTGAGAATTCACTCAGTGTTCTCCTCAGTACTACTTTTTAGGAAGGCTTTGTAAAGCCTGCAGTGTTTTGTTTGCAGAAATACATCTCTGACTTGACTGCTTGAGGAAAACTTGTTGAAATACAACAGTGCAAGGCTATAGTAGGACTCTTGAGATCTAAGTGTTTTTTACCCTTTAACGATGTTTTCCTTCAGCTGTGATAGTTCTTCCCAGGCACAGATGCTGAGCACTGAGCTCTCTTTGCTGTCATCCAAGGCAGCAGTGGAAATAAAGGATTGATACACAGGCATCTAGCAGGGAGGGGATTTCTTAATTTTTCATTTTTACATGTGGTACTGCAGTTTAGCACAGCTGTCCTCCATTGACTGATGCCTCAAATTTTTGTGGTAATAGGGGAGATTTTTTACTTTTTTATTTTTAGTTTTAAATAAAAGCACTTTGTACTGTGAACTCAAGTTCACAAATTGCTCAAAAAACCCCTTTTAACTCTCAAAGACTTTGTATCCACACTTTCTCCTCAAATAAGGGCAGATTCATAAAATTTCTCGTTTGTGTTTGAAAGCTTCTCATCATCTCACTCCCCCATTCTTCACAAAGCTTCCTCCGTTCTCCTAATACTTTTAACAGATTTTTAAAAACAAAAGGAAGGGCAGGCATCATGTAGACTTTCATAATAAACCAAGTAACAATTTTAGTTATTCACATCACTTTGTCTTAAAATACACCAGATTAATTTTGAAAGAGAATTGCACAGACTTTTTGGGAAGTGAACCTCAAAGATGTGACTATCCGAGTGTGACAGTATTGTCAGATGCCTTAAATTGATTTCTAGAATTCATTTGAAGAAAAATCAGCTGCCTTGCTTTTTTCCTATGGCCAGAGTTTTTCTGCGTCACTGTTTCCATGGCTTGGTATCATCTCAGTGGTTGGCTGTTCTGTGAATTGCCTTGTTTAAAACAGTTGAGAAACATTTAATGTAATTTTAACTTTGTCAGACTCCTCTAAAAAAAAAAGAGCCTTTCTTTAGTAAGTCAGCAGTGGTTTGACGCTGAGAGTACTTGGTATATCTTAAAAACACATGAATCATAAACTTACTCTTCATTTCTCTTTCTTGTCCAGAGAATCTAGACTCTCCTTTGTGGGAAGTTAAGCATTTGTAGACGCTTCTGGGGGTGTGGAACTAAGTTAGTAGAAGCTTTGAAAAAGAGAAAATGCTTTTACATTACTACAAAACTCTTTGAAAGTAATAAAGAAACAGTAATATAGTTTAAGTACATTCTAAAGGATTGTTTTCCCTTTTCTGATCTTAGAAATCTTCACACACTTCTTGTTTATATGATGTAGCAGTGGGAGAACTAGTTGACAGAAAATAAAATGCAGACACAGGAGTTTTAAATTAATTTTATATAGAGGTAAAATGCTAGTCTCAAGATAAAAGTGTAACGTGATCTATCTGTTTCTCTGAGTGGTGTTGACAGTCTGTAATCAGTTTCTGTGCTAGGTTGATTCTTAGGTATTTTAAGATCACATTTTTTATGGCTGTTCTTTGTTACAGAAATCAGAGTCTGCAATGGAAATTTTTAAAGAAGCTGGAGTGCCACGGAAGCAGAAAGTTACGACGTTTAAGGTGACAGATGATGCCATAATTAAACCAGGTATTCTTTTAGAGCTACTGAATGTTAGAGGCATAATCATTTAACATCTGCCACTTCTAGACTTAAAACAAATTAGAACATGCATTTCATTTTCATTTTGGGTGGAATTCTTATTTCTCTGTCATTGAGTCCAAACAAACTTTTTTTCTTAGGGAATACTAGAAAATGGGCTTTAATTTCTAGGTGTTGAGAAGTAGGATTTTTCCGTTGTCCTGGATATTATGTTTCCATTGATTAGAAAGTAAGTCTGATCCAAACTAGCTAATATGAACTCTGACTTACGAAATAAATGTAAGTGTGACTCACTTGTTTCGAATTAATTTACAGGAAGTTCTCTGAGTTATCCTTACAGGAGGGGCACTGAGAATTTTATGGTAATGTTTCTCAGGAGCCTAAAATAGTAGTTTGAGATTTGTTTCTTCTTGCTGCATTCAGAAGTAGGATTGATAGCTGTCACAGATGGCGTTTTTTTCTGGCAGCTTGCAAAATAAAACACACTAAAGCATGTTGTAACACACTCTTGCTAAAAATCAGTTTTAGAAGTATGGAGATTGAAGGAAAAGTTTAAAGTTTTATTAGCTAGTGTATTTAGGTTGCTTTCATTTTTGACAGTTAAAGGTATTTTCCAAAGAATTATGTGGGGTAGGAAACTTGAATATATTTCGTCTTTATGTGTTATTAGAGGAGGTTTTCGCAACATCCTTCATGTACATCTTCTCCCAGGTGTGTATGGATCATCTAAGTATGACATGAAATAATATGAGAACTTTCATGCTTGAGACGTAGGAGAGGTCTACATCATTTCAGTTTGCATTCTTACAGGTTTGAAAACAGCGTGAAAATGGTTGTGGACATGAAAAAATTAAAATTTATTTTTTAAATTGACAAAACAGGGTGGAGACTGTTAAAGCTGCAGCTGCATGGATCTGCAGGTTAAAGTTTGTGTCCAGTTTTCAGTTCTGTGGGGTTTTTTTAAACTAATAAAAGAATATTGTACTTGCATGAAAAAAAATGCTGAAGACACAACAAATCTTTAATTAAAACTTTGATACTACAAGTACTTAGGGGAATGATTGTAATTGCAGTGTGGTGAGTGATGTCACTGATTGACTGTAGCACTGCTTTTGCTAAAGGCTAGTGTATAGGTCATTCCCCAGTGGATGAAGCTGTATTTCTGCCACAGTCTTTAGTTTGGAAACACTGTGTCTTAACAAGGAGGAAGCATTGCGAAATCTATTATTTTATTATTATTAACCCTATTTTTTATAGGAAGTGTTGTGGTTTAAAAAAAAAAAAACACAAACAAAAAAACCCCAAACCTCCACTGTGTAAAGTGCTGGTAGTTGTAAGTGGATCATATTCTGTTTTCCTGCTGAGTTTGTTTATTTTGAGTCTTAACTAATTAAGCATTTTGGGCGTTGTCACTTTTGGTGTCTGAAGTGCACCACATCCACGTAACGCCCTGACCCTGCCTTCCTACTCATCTGAAATTGGGTTAGGAACAGAGAAACATTGAAGTGGTAAGTAGAAAGAAGAAAAACTAATACATGAATAATAGCAAAGTTCTGTTTCCTTTCCTGTGACTGTAATCTGGGTGGGGCAGTAATAATTGGATAGTGGTTTGGAGATTGCAGCACTTGGTTGAACATGACCTCTCCTCTTCTTTTGAAGGTACCCCTCTGTATGCCGCTCACTTCCGCCCAGGGCAGTTCGTGGATGTTACGGCGAAAACGTAGGTTCCTAATGACTTCATGTGCACAGTTCATCTTTCAAATGAATGGGTTGATCCCCCCAGCTCCCAGCCCCAGACTTTGGCTTAAACTCATGGCTCACGAAAGCTGAAATACAATTGCAAGGGTAGTGGCAGAAAATAGAAATCTGTTCAGCCATTGGGTCAAGAATATAAATTATCTTTCTTCACTGCGGCTTGGATTTGGTTTTCAACATCTAGGCAAATAATGCTCTTAGCATTGAAGGGCTTGAGAAAGAGGTGCTCAAGCTTAGCATGGGTGAAGAGGCCTATAATGCAGCATCTGTGGTATGTAGAAGTAGGGAGTAAATCCTGAAAGGCCTTGATTCCCAGAAAGACTGTTTAGTTTTAATTTGGTAAAGAGGTGCAAAGAGGTATTTGTCATGTGGACTGAAAGAAAAGCAAGAAGATAGTGAATACATTTAGCAGGACAAGAAAGCTGTCAAATTCCCCCTTTCTTTTTTTTTGTTTTCTTTTTTTGTTTTCTCTCCTGTTCTAGCTCATCTCCTTGCCAGCAGTGGCTAATGTTCTTTAACATGGGAGGAATGATTTCCTCTCAGACCGCTGCAAACGCCAAATTAGAGCTCAAGTGGTAAAAGGTGTCAAAAGAAAAACTGTCATCCTGCGACAAAGGCTAGTCATGCTTCTTATGTTAAATTTGTAATTTCCACTGCCCAAGAGAACAGGACTCCTATTTCAGTGAAGTATATTTGTGTTGTGATACAAAGATCGTGTTTTCCATTTGATTATGGGGTGGTTTTTTTGTGTAATGGAGATAATACCCAACGGGCCTTGTTGAAATATTGTCATTGTCTCAGATATGTGTAATACTTGTAAATATCTAATATTATTCACAGGGCTTTGCGTATCTGGAGAAACCAACCATATCATTGCAGCCAAGTAGTCGGTTCTAATAAAGCTACACCTGACTACACCTCTGAGGGCACCCTATTGAGAAGAGGAGGTCAAGGAACTGACTGAAATTAGTATTTTTCTATGTCATACTTCCTTATGTAATACTTAAATCTGGTATATAATTCCTTCAGCTTCTAAATTGCATTCTGTGAACAGCCTGTAAGAGACAATAGCTAGTTTGCAAAGTAAAGCACAGTGTCATTAGGAGTACAGTTGTTCCATGTTGATGTGTCACACTTTGTTAATACAGAACTTTTCCAGAAGTATTTTGAGACCTAGGGAGGGGTTTTTTTGTGATGGAAAAGATACTGGTAAGGAGCCACAGGGTATTGATTTGTATCTTGCTGTGTGTATTGGAACATACTAGCAAGCTATAAATAGAGTGGGATCTTGGTTGTGTTCAGTGAAACCATCCTATCTTTTAATTCAGTATTTCTAGTCTCTTTTCACCAGATATTTGTATGATGAGGTTTCAGAAATTAGATTTCTGTTTGTACTGCTGATTTTGGTAGCATATTGCATAGAATTCTACTATACAGATGAAGAAAAAATTCTTAACTTAAAGAGAAAATTCAGGTCTTTTTTTTTTTTTATCATGTGTATTCTGTCAACATGATTCTCTAATCGTTCCTGTCTTTCTATATCTGGGGTGGTTCTAACATTTTTATGTTGCTTGCTTGCATTTGGATTTCTACTTTTAATGTTTCTTTCTTCTTAATTTCCACCTTTCTGGAATGCTGCATTTATCATATTCCCTTAACTCTTGGGCAAGAATTAATCATTTGACTACATTTCAGTTTTCTTTGGTTCTTTCACTTTATTCCAAGCAGTTTCATCCCATGTCTGTTATTTGGGTGGGGTTTGGTTTATTTACCATTTTTCAGAATACTGTGCCCATCATTCCTAGTTACTGTGCCTGTAAGTACAGATTTCACAGTGTCACAAAAATACATAGAAATGCTTCAATGAAGGGCAAAAAAAAACCCCATTTCTTGGGAATGATTACAGCATTGAGCATTTGGGTTGCTCTGTGAGGGGGAAAAAAGAGAATGTGCTTCATGTTAGACTTGTGCTCTGTACCCTCCTCGAGAAGCCAGCTTCTCCCTGGTGATTTGGTCCACTGGCTGAAATGGGCCCTTGTACATTACTCTCTGACATCCCATTTTCTGGAGCAATGTGGATGCTTGAAAGAGAATTTCAAAAAGGTGTTTAAGGATATCACTGGGTTACAGTAGGGAGCACCATTTGACTTCCTCTCCTTCCTCTTGCAACTCCATTTTCCTGACTCAACCCATTCTGGACTTAAAAGACAGTTATCCCAAACACTTGCTATCACTGCCAGTAAAGATTTTACAAATGTTTTTTATGATAATACACACTTTACATTTCTGAGATTGCCAGTAATTTTGTTTTCCTGGAGGAAATGCAGAAGTGGGCAATATTTAAAATCATATAGATGAAAAACACTGTTTTTCTTGTAGATTAAAAGTTCTGTTAATAGCATGATTAATTCTAATTATTCCTTTCAAAAGGAAAGAAAGTATCATCTTAATGAGGGGATAATATACTGGAATATAAAGGATATTTTCATTTTTCACCAAATCTTAATTCAGATGAGCAAGATATCCCTTGTATGCTTCCTTCTGCCAGGACAGAAATCAAAAATAGGTTCCTTAGAAAAGCTTGCTCATTCTGTAGTTATCATAGCTTGAGCAAAGTAGTAGCACTACTTTTCAGAAGTCTTGGTTAGTATCTTGGTTACCAAAGTCTAGGGTGGGATTTTATGACTGTTTGCTTTTAAACACTCCTTGCAAATGTTTTTGTCGAAGTATTTTGAAATGTTTTGATTCATTTATACATCTGAAGAGAAACACTTTCACAGAAATGAGAAGGTTCACTTAAAGATATACACACTTTATTTGAAGTCTTGTAATTTTTGAGCACAGTATGAGTAGCTTTTAGAGCACCGACAGTAGGCAACGGGTCTGCATGCTGTCAGTCTTCTTCAGTGCTGAATTTTTTCCTTAATACTTATTTTCAGTAATTTTAAAGGTCAATCTTTAAGTTTTATAGCAGTCTTTAATGACAAGGCTTTCCTTCATTGCTTCAGATGCATGTTTGAAAAATGTGTTAAGGCTTAATGCCCTTTTTGGGACAGCAGTAAACTTCAGAATTCCTGTGGCCCTATGCTTTGATTAGAACAGATATGCTTTGGGCTAAAATACATAGCACCTTCCAGAAACTCTTCTTTCACAGCCTGCACTTCTCTGCCCTGTTTAAGCTGGCATAGTAGAAGGTACTTCCCCAAAGAGGAGGTGGTGCTCAGTCCCAAAGAGTTCCCATCCGCCTTCTGCCACTGGTACTGCCATCCTGAAAGAAAAGATGGTGTGAGATCACAGTATCACATAATTGTAGGGGTTGGAAGGGACCTCAAGAGACCAATATCTGTATTCTTCACATTACTGGTTTTCAGCTGGATCAATTGGATGCCCCAGCTTGCTGATCAGCTGAGTGAGGTTCTGCACTAGTCCAGAGGTGACCAAAACGCAGGGTAGGGGGGAGGTGGGACCACGTTTCTTAGAGGGGTGGCACAGTGCTCCATGGAGATGGAGTTGTTTTATACCTCCTTATACTGCCACTTCACAACATGTTTCATGGATGCTTCAGGAAACCTTTGGAACATCAGAAATCTTTGTTACTCCAAAGAAAAACCCAACAGCAGTTTGGTTTGAAGTGAGCCCAGAATTAAGTGGTGATTCGGGTGTGTTTATGGCTTATTTAATCCTTGCTAGGTCTGAGCCTGAAAGTATGCTCTAGACTTGCTTGAAATTTTGACTAAGTACTTAGAATCGTTTTCCTCTACGACATCTAAATAATTGGCTTTTAAATTAGCTAAGTTTGAAGAGTTAGCAGCAAACTAAATTGTTGCTTAATTGGAGTGCTTTATTCCAGTAGCTTTCTAAATGAAAGTTGGCTCATTAGGTACTGGCATTTTTACTCATATCAAACCCAGAAAATGAGGTTTTGTACAAAATTAGGTGGTTGACCTGAACAGCTGCTTTCCTGCAGGTGAGACTAGAACAACTGTGTGTAATCAAACTCTATTTTTAATTCTACTGAAAAATTATTTTCCTTTCACTTAACATTTGTGTGTCTTAGTTTTGAATATCATTATTGCTGCCTG
The DNA here is from genome assembly GCA_027925045.1 of Hypotaenidia okinawae. Lineage (NCBI taxonomy): Eukaryota > Metazoa > Chordata > Aves > Gruiformes > Rallidae > Hypotaenidia > Hypotaenidia okinawae. Next base: position 46,958,667 of record BSDF01000002.1, on the reverse strand, counting down.
AGATTCCTTTCTGGAACTCAGGTGATGGTGCTTCAGTGAAGCTGAGTACAAGTGAGTGACTGAACACCATGCACTGAAGAACAGTAGCATTGTACGTATGGAGTCTAATTAAGATAGGTCTCCCGCCAGGTGTGTATTAATGGTACTGTTGTGAGAACAAAAACAAATGGTCTTTGTTTCAAGCCAAACAACTGGTAGAAGATGTCTTAGCAAGAAGTTGCAACTGTGTAAGTAGGATGAGAAACATTCTACTTCAGTGTAGGTTCTTGATTGGCCTGTCTTGCATACTGCACACAACTTGATTCTTCCAGAGCGGAACCTAGGTATTATGCGTAATATATGGGTCTGGATTAAGATCCAGAGACTTTGGACTTATGCCTCGTTTTGTGCATGTTTGAGTTTGTTCTAATTTAGAATTGTATTGCATTTCTTTTTAAGTATTTTAATGAAGAAGATGTAGAGGAATGTCAGTAAAGGCTGTTTTGGGGGGAAATTAGGGATTCTTTTGATGCGTTCTTAAATGAAATTGTGATCATCCTAAGAAAAGTAACTAAATGAGCAGTACATGTTTGGTTGGTATCTTCTATACAGATAGTGGCTAATGTGAAATTACATAGAATAGTGTATATAGTATATAAAAAAGCATATCAATATGTACTATGCATAAAACAATGCATATTGCATAGGTAATAACTATGTGTTTTAATCTTACGTGGCTAACTCATGTAATGTTAAAAAGTATTTGTTGGAAATGAACTCATGAGATTTTTTTAATTAATAAAATATCTAGTATTCTTTTGCAGAATTTTTCTGCTGCATTTAATTTTGCAAAATACTGTTATAGGTTTAGTTTCAATAATTACTTTCCTAGTATTTAATGATACTTGCTAAATACACCCCTAGTAATTTTTTTAAAGACAACAATTAAATAAATTAAGAAGGGACACTAAAAGCTGACACGTTTCATCTGTTCAGAAGTCAAGAAAACCAAATTGTTACAGATATTTGGGGTTTGAGGGGCAGAATTAAAAAGATTTAAGCAAGCTAAGTGCATGCATCCTTCTTTGATTTTGCACAGTATTTCTTGAACAGCATGCATCTGAATTTCTCTTCCTTGCTTTATAAGATTAATATTAATTTCAAATGCACTTTGCATTTCATGCAATTGGAAGAATGTAAAATCTTTGCATTGGAAATAGAGATAAATTTTGAGTCATGGAAAATTTGTTTGTAACATTTATTTTTTGCATGTAGTAGAGAAATCCACCCCTTGTCTCAGAACAGATCAAGTTGAATCAAGGTGGAAAAACACTATTCTTCTTGAATGATCGAGATATAATGGCTGAGCTACAAAGTGCCTAGTCAAACAGTCCTCCTTTTGAAATTTGATTTAAACATGTTAGTAGTTCCTTACCTTAATTTAAACCTTGTTAGATTTACATAAACCTGTAGGTTTTGTTCTGGTTCCACCTTTATTTCAGATTACACATGAGTCTAGGAGGAAATATACACTGTCTGTGTAATTGTTTTCCATCTTGACATATGTTTAAAGAACACTGTATGTTGTTTATTCTTTTTAAAAAATCAAAACCTCCAAAATTAATAAAACTGTAGCTGGTTCTTATTTTGTTCATAAAAACTTCGGTTTATTTTCAGTTATGATGGTGACTGCATCGTGTTGAATAGAAAATTAATGTTCAGCAAGTCATAAGATAAATTTAGTGTATCGTTAAGTAATTCAGCGACCTTCAGACAAAAGAAATGTAACCATTCTAAAACATCACTGAACTAATATGATGAAAGGACCTGGGCAGATGGTAAAGCGTTACACATTATGAAAGATTCACATTTCAGCATTGAGATATCTTTCCTTGAGTTTAGCCAGAATATTTCAGAGATTTGTTCTCATATTCCAGATCAACAGACAATCTTCAGGTTTACCAGAGTGCTCTTTTTCAGTCTGGCCATGCTTTTTATAAATTTCCTAAGGCTTCAGTATTCTAAAGTCTGAGTCTTCACAGAAAATATCTATGCAATTGGAAGAACCAAGAAGTAGATGAGTATAGTCTATTCCATAAATTATTAAACGCTGTTAACTTTATCTTGTGATATAATTGCTTCTTTTTGAAGATATCTTCTAACATTTGATGAAGTAAACATATTTTTTTTCGAAATGCATCTCTTGAAATTATTAGCTGTTTCTTACAGTTTAATATTTTATTAAAAAATACAGTTTGTGATATTCTAAATCGTTCATTTTTAGACAGGAACAATCTGAGTGAAATACTGAAGTGGTTTCATGACATCAGGGATTTATGTTTCTTGATTAAAGTTGACAGTACCGTTTTCTCTTGAACTGGTAGCTTTCAATGGTTGTATGGTTTTCTCTGAATTGCAAGTACATTTCTGCAGCTAAAGAATTAATCATGCCCCCAGTCTGCTCGCTCTGGTAACTGCACAGCTGGTGTTATGCAACCCACTTGCACTTGGTTTTGGAGTTCACTAATTCCATCTTCCAGCTAGAGATGCCAGTAGCCGTCTACTTGGAAAACATGGCCAGTAATGGATAGTTTTAAAGAAAAAAAAAATAGCATTTTGGCAGAACAGATACGAGCTTTCCTTTAGCTTAGTTTCTGCTACGTGTTTCGAAGTTACTCATCCCCTAGCAATCTGCAGACATAGAAAAAAGACAAATTTTGTGCTGCTTTTAAAGTGTGAGTATTTTTCAAATTGTTCTTTCACAACTATTGCTGTTGATTACTGCAAGCTTTTCACATAAGCTGATTGAAGAGAAACTGGAGTAACAAAGCCTTGCATCCTTTAGATTGTCTATCCTGTGTTCCTGACCCCACGTAACCCTGGTCTTCCCTCCTTCAGGTTCCTTCAGCTCCTTCCCATAGCCCTGACCCTCTCCATATTCCCACATTACGCCACAGTCTACCTGCCTGGAAAGACTCTCGTGCTGGTGGCAAGCACTTACTCAGCTGGCAAGCTAAAGGAATGGACCGCTATGTTATAATGTTCTAGCATTTCCTTATTTAGATGTCAGGAGCAAAAATAAGTTAGGACTTTCAGATGCATAATGTTGATTTCAAATAATTATGTATTTTTCTTCTGTGCCAGTCTTAACTGGAATCACTTACTTCCTGAGCAGGGAAGAGGAAAGCCAGCAGACACACGCTGGTAGCACAAGCTTCTCTTTCGGTTCCATGGCTTTAGAGTCTTCCCATTTGTGACTGTAGTTTGACTCGTTTCAGCAATTAGGCCAGCAATCAGAGGAGAATTATTCCAGTGGAAGAAGAGAGAATCTCATTTTTGTAAATGTTGGTGTTTTCCACGTTTGTATGTTTTCTCTAGTTTTTAATGGCAGTGCTTTTCTGACTGGGGAGTCAGCAAAACAGAGTCTGTATATACATCGTGCTGCATGTGTGCTCAGACCTGGCTTTCTTTCCCAGTGTTTGTCCAGAAGCTTGTAATGGTTGAATGAATGGGACCGTGACATTACAAAGCGCATCACAGAGAAAGGATTTCTGTAAATTGGAGGAAAAGGATCATCCTGTTTAAATTAATTAAATAATCAGTGCGGCCATAAACCCTGTGGTCAGACTTTTCCTTTTGGAACCAGACAGCGCTGGTTTAAACGCACACTTTAATCAGCTTTTCTTTTGTGCAGTGGTGAGGCAGTTTTTCCTATTGAGTCTGTCCTTGCAGTAAATAGAGAACTCCAAAGCCAGTAATACTATCCTGTGCCTCAAAGATTAAGGCTTAGACTCTGGAAAATATGTTTTATTTGTTATTGTGTCTTAGGCCTTATTTGTGAGATGAGCACAGATCGAGAGACTTAAGTATTTTTGTTTCACATAAAACTGTTTTCAAGAGATGAGTCTATTGTAGTTTGGAAAAGAAATGTTCCTTGGTTTATCTTTATGCTAGTCTAAGCAGTTACCTCTTTCCTCTTTTGATGCTTAGGAATTGTAATTAAGTTTTAGTATGTGTTGTTATACGGTTGATTTTTATTCTTTTTTGTCTGTTGATGTTTTTTTTTGTTCTGGTGTCCTCTTGGTGAAGGCTTTGTAACTACAGTAACATGCTTTGAGGACCATCACAGCAAGGATCATCTTATGTTACTCTTCTGGTCTTTTTGATGCTCTTCTAGTGCTTCTTATTCTGTAAAGCAACCTTTGAATATTGCACTAGAATATGTTTATGGTTAAAAAAAAAAAAGACAACCCTATTTTATATTCTAAAATTTATTCTTCTCTGTGCTGAACTTTGCTGAAGATAAAAAGATCATGAGCATGACTGAAATTGTTGGTTATTGCTTTAATCCTGAAGTCTGACTAAGCCAGGTTTGTTTCTTTATTTTTCTTTTCAGAATTGGTAAAGGATTTCAAGGTGTTATGAAAAGGTGGGGATTTAAAGGTCAGCCTGCAAGCCATGGCCAGACAAAAACTCACAGACGTCCTGGAGCAATATCCACCAATGTAAGGATTCTTATTTCCCGTTTAAGCATTCTTCAGTATTTTTAGAACTGCTTACTAAAAATTAACAATTTCACAGTAGCTGTTTCCATCTACTGGGTGGTAGCAGAGAGTCCCGACTGTTTTGGAGTAAGTACAGAAACCTGTATATTGAGCAGTGCAGGTACCTGTTCTCTTATGCCTCACTTTATGAATATTCTATGTTGCTGATAAGTGAGCAAACATATTTTAACTGAGCAAAATGTGATATTTGGTAGTATGGCTGAGAGAAAGAGTCTTAATGCTTCAAAGAGAGTCCTAAGAACCTTATGATGGCACTTACAGATTGGAAAGAATTTACCCATTATTTTATACTGCAGATAATATACTGTTCTATGGAATCTTACTTGCTTTTATCGCCTTCCATGGCTTATGTAGCTGCTTAATTAACTCTTTGATTCCCAAAATAGTTTGATGGCTTCTAAGCATTTTTAAGCAGAGGACAGAGTAATATTTTTTTTAAGTTTGAAGCTATAAATAGTACTAGTTTTAAAAGTTTTTTGCAACAGAGACTTTGAAACTTTGCTCTTAGAAAGGTTACACAATATTTAGGCTGAACTTAGAGAGATTTTTGCACACTTGCTTCATTATATAGAATTAAGACCAACCGAATACCGAACCTGGATGGTCTGTAATTTTCTTACAGAAGTTAAAGTAAAAATTAAAAAAGGGATTAATAATATTCAAGAGAATAATAAAAGCAGAAAGGCATCAGGTTGAGTAATTGAGACTGTAAAAGCATACAGTGCTTTGTTTCAGCTGGAAAATTAATTCTACACCTGGCACTGTTTTCTCTGAAGAGTGAAGAACGTAAATATTTGAACATACAACACTTTGTTTTAGCAGATGGTATTCATCATTACAAAATAACCCCTCTTTATTTTTCTTTAAATTAGAATTTCCTACATAGTGATGCTGGATGTAATTTCACAAAGTATATAGAATGGGAAATAGTGTTGAGAATAGGTGTGATGGAAAGGAAACAAGGTGAAAAGATGCAATAAGGGAAAAACAATGCATTGATATTTCATTTTCCAGTCTACTGTTGACCACCTCCTATTTTCTTCCATAACCCTACCTTGTTCAGTACAAGAATCCTGTCCCTAGAACTTCATTGCAGCTGATTTCACAAAATCATGATTTTCACATGCATTTAAAAAGAAATAGACATTATTAATGAATAGCAGTGTGCAGGAAACTGAGACAAATCCTTTGATAATACTGTAGAACTGGAAATCATTACACTTAAGCCTGCCTTTTCTTCTCCACCTTTGTTTTCCAGGTTATACCCAGACAAACAAAAATGGGCTACAGAAACTAAGTAATAGCAGGCAATGTAATTAAAAACTGTTCTCAAGATGACGTGCTTTAAAGTGTCTGTTTCACATCGGTATAAAACTCATGGATTAGAGAGAGGGAGAAGCTACAGTATATTTTAATTTTGGCAGCCTTCCAGGGCAGAACTGCTCTAGAGCTCTTTGGTAGCATCCACAAGTAGTTTAGGCAAGTTTCCAGTTGCTACAGTCTGTAATGTTGGTGAGTTTTCTATTGAAAGGGGTTTTAGGGAAAAAAGCACCTTTATCTTAGTTTTCATAAAGTGAAAGTCTGGGATGAGTGCAGATTTTGCTGTGAATCTGTACACATTAAGTATTCAGAAAAGCTAGAGTCTGTTTGTTGATATAACATTATTTATAGCAATTTTATGATTGAGGTCAAGTATTTTGGACAGCATGGAGCATAATACCTAACAGGTATTAAAAATGCTCAGTGTTAGATATTTTAAACATGTGAAATACCAACATACCTTCTTTGGTGCTCCTCTTGAGTTTGTGTACCTCTTGCAGTTACTTGATTTTTTTTTTTTGTCCCTGTTTTTATCTAGAAAGCTGCCAAAGTTTATCGTGGAAAGAAAATGCCTGGTAAAATGGGTAACATCTATAGGACATCCATGGGATTAAAGGTGAGTTCTGAGTGTACTGGAATGCATTTTAAGGTGGTTGCATTGCCAATCGATGGATTTAGCCATGTAGCCTTCTGGTGGTGAACTGCCTGGCATTTCATTCAGAATCCAGACAGGTTCCATCTTGAAGCAAACAAGCTGGAAAGACAGGAGCAGCAAATGCGCATTCCCATCCTCTTGTGGGTTACAAATAAATTCTCTGAACTGCCTTTGTACATGTGCAGTCCCTTTTCACTTCAGATGATACTTCTGCATCTGATGTCCTTTTCACTGTGTCCCATGACTTCTGCCTTTGAAGTGGGGGAAACAATCAGGCTTTGGGTGACTTTCAATTAATGTTTTCATGCCTTTATCACTGGTTCAAACCCAACTCGAATCTAAGTTGTCTGAAGTCCTAATTTATATCAGTGTCCTTCACTTTCATGTGCAAAGAGGGGGTTGTAGTTTCTGCCTAGGTTCTGATGTGCACATAGCTGCAGCTAATCCTGAGCTATTAGTACTGTTACCTCTCTCTTGAAGGCAACCTCTGCAGTTTGTACAAAAGTTTGTGCAAAGGTTTGTACCAAAAAATGTATACTGCTGCTGCTCTCTGCTAACCAAAACTGATTTTTCATAACAAAAAACATACATTTTCAGTTGAGCACCTCATAGGATTAGGAAATTACATTAACAAATGGTCACAGTAACATTTGCATGGGCATATTTGGTTTAATTTATCAGGTTTGGTATTTTTCAACAGCTTTTGCTGTTAGCCGGAAAAGAGATGGGGAGCTTAGGTTGTCACTGTGCTGGACAAAGAGCTGCCTTACCAAATGTAGCCTGATTACAAGCCCTTTCAAATAATGGAGTCCTTCATTAGAAAGCTGTGTGCAATGAGTAACATGTAACTGAATTTTGTAACAACAGAACGTTTCTCCCCAAGAGTGCTACCTTCAGTTAATCACTGTGTGCTTTGCTGGACTACTGCTGGTAAAACTGGGAATAGTCTCTAAAACACACTCAAAGTCTGTATTTTTTTCTTGTCTCTAGGTGTGGAGGATCAACACAAAACATAACATTATTTATGTAAATGGGTCTGTTCCAGGTCATACGAATTGTCTGGTGAAGGTACGTCTTCTAGTTTCAACCTGTTGGTATTGGTGACTCCTAACCTCTCTATAACGCTCATCTTACAAAAAGAGAAACATTAGTTGAATGCAATCTTTATCTCTTCAGAGTCTCATCTTGTAGGGTTGAAGTAAAGGGGCAGTAGGATCAGTTCTGTAGCAGAGCGATTAACAGAGGCAGTGGGTCCCCACTTCCTCCAAACGGCTCATTCTTAGCTTTGCGCTGGCATTGTGCACCCATGTAGCACGTCATCAGCCACCACAGTCACTGAAACCCTGTGGAAAGTGTCTCCCCAAGGCCAGGCCCATCCCCTTCTAACACTAGCCTGAGTCAGTGGCACGGTGGTGAGATTTCCACAGTGTCATGTATGGGCTGTATTCGTGAACAGGAAAACGCAGCAGGGGCTGCTTTCAGCGTTATCCAAAGCACTCCCATACACAGTAGCAGTTACCTTTCCAAGGAGCAGTTGAGGTACAGGAGGAGACAACCCGAGTTCACAGTACTGATATAAGCTCCCTTTGCAATCAGTATAATTGTGTCAGCGTTATTTTCTGTGAGTTTCTGCAGATTTTTAGTTTTTATGGAGATTGTTTCAAGATTTTCTGTGAAAAGATGAAACCACAAAGAGCAAGAAAAGTACTTTTAATGATTATTTTAAAAATAGACCTTTCTAATTAGGTGCATTCTACACATCTGCAAGCATAAGTTACTTGGAGGAAGTTGTTTCCTTTCTGACTTAATGGAGTGCAGGGTATCAAACACCTTTATCATGAATGATTATAAAGATGTGATGTATGCTCACATACCTATGTATCTGATACATAGTTTAAAATCCTCAGAAGTTATTTGGGAATTTAAATGATCCAATTCTTGAAGAATCACAGAGTTCAGGTGTTTTTAACTAGTTTATTATGTTCTTGTCATATTTTACTAAGGGCAACCAGTTGCCAGTCTGTATTTTTCAGTTGTGGAGCCAAACTCTTCAATTACTGGGCATTAAGTAAAGCAACCCTAGCTATTGAGTAGGTGTTCTTCACACCGAAAAATGAAGTTGTGTGTCTTTCACTGGAAATAAGGCCTTTTTTTCTTAGTGAGGTATCTCTAAACCCCTTTGACTATAATGTCCAGCCCAGTCCTAAGGAATACATTACATGTTACTCTCCAAAGATAGTGAAAATTGGTTAACACATGTCCAGGAGACGTAGTTCTCAGGATAACTTCTGCAAATTCACTGGGCATGACATCAGTGACATAGAATTAAGACTGTAGTTTGTCTGGCTTTTCATCCATATGCTGGGACTGGGTGAGTTTTTCTTCACCTGTGTTTTAAGTATTTGTTCTAATCCTGAGCTGGGTTGCCATTTGTTAGTCTGAGGCAATTAAGTGTGAATTGGTTATAGCATATTACGTTTAAAGTATAACCTATGCATACAAGCAACATAACTTAGCTGAAAACACGAGTAACGTTTGATGCCAGACTTTATTCTTTGATATTAGTAGTACTCTAAAGCAAGAGCTAATTGTTGCAAAGGGTACATCTTATTCTCGTAGTCGTGCTGTTCAAATCCACCCTTACATGGTTCAGAGGCAACTGCATGTACACATCTCAGGTGTCTTATCTGCAAAGATACAACATTTTATGAAGCCACTCTGAGACTCTGAATATTGTACTTATTTTTACGACCTCATAACTTTTACTCCAACTAGACTCGGTAAATTAATGTTTTTTTAATGAGTTAAGAAAACAATCTTTTATTAAATGCCTGTAATATAAACTGTTTTTAAAAGCAAAGCTATGTGTGTTAATACCACACATTCTTATGTACACCATGAAGATCTCATTTCACTGTCCCTCTGTTAACCCCTCAGTTAATCAGCATGCTTCTGGTTGGAGAACCACCTGCTGAATGCGTTAGATGCTTTCTCTTATCTTTGGGTCACTTCAACTTTCCCTTTTTCTTTACTCAGACATTACGCTTCCGTAGGCAGTCCCCCTTAACACCTCGGATTTACTGGGCTTGTTCTGAAAGCAGTCCTGCTATTAGCTTAAAAAAATCCTTGAGGCAGCAGTACTGCCATAGTCAACAGCCTTGTTAACAGGAGACTGCTGGGCCAGGCCATCCAGCATATGCAGTAAAACAGCCGTGTTGGCAGCTGTGATTTGAAGAGGATAATGGACCTTGATTGCCGTGGCAGTCTGCTGCATACCATTTAGGTGCTTGCCATGTCCCAGAGTGGTTTCTGTTCAGTTCGCTCACCACAGATGGTGATTGGAACTTTATCCTAACACCAAAAGTTAAAATGGCTCCACTGTTGCTTCTTTTCCAGTTAATTTAATCTGTTAGTATTAAATAGGTGTCACGAGGCACTTTCCCAACTGTTTTACTAATCCTCATAGATGATGTGTACGGGATACAGAATCTCTATTAATTGTAAATTACATGTACTTGAAAATGTTTCAAGTCGTAGCTACCTACAGTTTGGAATTCCAGGTATCTTCAAGTATACATTTTGGTGTACACATATCAGAGGTGCAGCTAATTCCATTAGTGAGGATTGAAGATCCATGAGCAGAATGAGGGATTTCATCCCTTAGAGCTCTTCAAATAGCATCATAAAACATTTGGAAGTTCTTGACCCGAGTGCTCCGGACTCAAACTTTCCTGGCTTTTTAGTAATAAATAATGTTGTTTGAGATGGAGGCACAGTAGTAGGTAAGAAATAGTTAAAAATTTCCTTGGCTGACATATTTGGTGATTGGAGTGACTGTGTAGCCAGCAACAGTTATTCCAGTTCCTCGAGCAGGTGAATCCATTCTGGTTTCTTTTTCTTCCATAAGCCGTATAAATTACATGTATTAGTTTTTTTCCCTTATATTTTCAGATACATCTCTGAAGAATAGAGAAAACTTTAATTAAAAAGCATGCACAGCTATTCTGTTTGGCACGTGTTCTCTATATTTTTTTCTTTCTCCATTCAGTCTTGCTACACTCATCTGTGGTGGGTTTAGCTTGTGTGCTATGCCTTTCTTCCAGGCTGTTTTCTTGTTTGCATATAGGCTATGGCTTTCTATACATTGTTGTGTATTTGTTTGGATCTGTAGTTGGGAGAGAAATTACAGGATATTAGCATTTATCATTATTGTTCATTCCACTGAATACCTGTTTGTAATTAGGTGGGACTAATTACTAGGGAATTTGGATCTGTTTGTCTCTGAGTGTCGTTGAGCTCAGAAAAAGGAATACCACATAATACTTTTCCCTCCATGTGTCTAAGAGGAAGGCATTTGTGCTCAGTACCCACTCTGTGTTGCTTGGTAACCATTAAAACCACAGTGCACCTTAAAGCATATATTTACTTTGCATGTTATGTATTTTTGGAAGCTTAGTGCATCAGCACTGCATCCAGACAGAGACGAAGCACGCACATTTTTCAGGTTTCATTTTCAGCAGAAGGAAGCACAGAGCACTAAGATTGATGGACTCCTGGTTTAATTAGAAATTAATTTTCATTTGATATAGCACACTGAAGTATGCAGGTTAATAACTGACATAAGCAATGTTGCTAGCCAACTGGTAAACTAATTGAAAAAGCTTACTTTAGCATGGATTTCTTTCTCAATGGTAAAGTCTGATAAAATTAAGAAACTTTAGCAGTGTGCTAGAACATACGGAATTTTTCTGGTACAAGGGTAACATTGCAGACTAAGCACTTATAGATAGGTGTGTTGTGCCTATCAAGATAGCCCATGGTGGGTAGTACCTGGTTCTCTGTATCTCTCTAGATCACAGAGCTTATTGTTATCAACTGTAGAGTTGATCCTCTAGGAAAAAAAGCTAATACTCTCTAGAAAAAAAAAAATAAATTTTCCATTTGGAAACTTATGGCTCTTGCTTTCTTTCTCAAGTATATTACCAAAAATTTCTCTCTTCTGTCATTCAAGTGAGAAGCACAAGACCAATTCCCTTTTTAAGTAGATGCTTTATAATGGAGGGAATACTGTAAGATGGTATACTGTAATTCAGGATGTTATAGTTTATCTTGATAATGTTTTATACCTGTGCTAATTTTAAGGCACCTGATCTTTGAATATGTTAGAAGTAAAAACAGAAACACTTGCAAACCTGTAACCCATAGGAATTCTTTAGCAAGTTAGTTACTCAACTGGCTGGTTTGTATGCTAGAATGGAGTTAAACTTGGGAAGTATACAGTTGTTTTGGTGTAGTAGTCTGCTTGGGCTAATAAACTTTACTTCTCAGTCTTCCCCTACTGCAGCTTTAATTTTTTTTCCTTTTTTTTTAAGACAAAGTCTGTAGTGATTTGTATCCTCCTTATTTTTTGATCACAGTTAACCAGTACTGCTGTCTGTGTTTCTATCTGCTGATGCCTGAGCTGGGTACACTGCTCAAATTAAGGACATGCAGGAATAGTGTGATGTCTGCACTTCCTTCCTGTTCCTGTCCTGTGCCTTGGGCCCCATGGTAGAGTTGTGTGTAGCTGGGGTTTTTTGTTTGGTGGGGTTTTTAAGGCGAAAGAAGGCTGGTCAGAAACGGATGTAGTTCTTGAATGCAGTTTTCTGTCTAGCTTCAGAAATAACATTGAAGCTGAGCTAGGCAATGCATGACACCTGAGGAGGCTATTTCTTACATTCAGTATATTTTAATACATTTTCCTCTTTAGCAACCAGCTTGCTTTCTTTTGCTGTGGTTGCTAACACAGCCTGAAGCCCTGTTGCACTACAAATGTGAGTTGTGACTTAACCATCAAGTTTTAATGCCTGTTTAAGACCATATTAAGTATTTTGTGATGATAAGTTTCTGAATTTGTATTTGTTTATACTCCCTGTTACACTGTCAATATTTGGGACACACATATGTGCAGCTTATTACTTGTCTGCAAAACCTTTTTTTGACTGCTTTAAAAATTTAGTGACTAAGTACCAATTTCATGTTTCCCTGGTATTTCTCTTAACAAAAACAAACTTCACAGAGAACATACTGTAGTGTCTACACACTGCTTTATGTACCATCTATCGACAGTGTACTAGAATATATTGTAATAGTAGTAGTTGAGGAAGACAAGTGATTGTGTTATATTGGGTTACACAGTGAATGCTTTATGGATTGCAATAACCAGTTGGGCTCTCAGCCTGATTTCATGTGCTAAATTCACTCAACTTTAGTAACAGAGAATGTTAAAAGTTATTCCTTTATTAGGGATGCTCTCAGAAGGTTGCTGGGAGAACAGGAAGAGCTGTGCTGGGTAACACATACTTCTTGTCTGTGTACATGCTTATACAGACAGGTGTAATTGGTGCTGCATACTGTTTAACCCCTTTATAACACTGTGAAATTACTGTGCAGAAATCTCAATTAATACATACAGGAAACCTCTGGTATACTGCACCCTTCATAAACGTAAAGGGAGTCATTCAGTAACTCTTGAAGACAGATAAGTTGTACCATGTTTTAAGTTGCTAATAGGTACTTTCAGTTATAAAATGGAGTTCTTCCTTTTGATAGGAGCAATAATAGTATCTGTCAGACAACTTTTGAAACTTGGAAAGGAGAAAGAGGCATGTTCATTCAGTTTGGTAGTTGTGATCTGAGATGGGTACTTCAGGCATAGAATTTAAATTGTGTTTTAAAGCAATGAATGGAGAAGAAGATGGAAAAAGAGCAGTAGTTCTCACCAGTCAAGAGAGAAATACACTGTCAATTATACCAATCAAAAGAAAGAGCATGTCAGGAGAAATATTTTTAACATCAGCTGTGGCTCGTGCTTCTGGGATCTGTCAAGCTTCTGAGGAGTTTGGAAGGGACAAAATGAAAGGGTATTGTGCACCTCTGAAAGCCACAATGGTTTGTTGAAAATGTTTCATAAGAACCTGAAAACTACTTTAGGAATTCTCCTTATCTCATAAGAGGCTTTATCTGCAAAATGCCACTTGACATTAATATGTAAAGTACAATGTTAGGGCTGAACAGAAATCTTACATTTATTTAGATAAACTAATGCAGGACTAAGATTAGACTATTGGGTTTGCCTTCAGTTAAGAGTAGATGTCTTACTCCTAAATCCTGTGATAAGAAGGGTTTTTTTTAAGAAACAGGGTAGGGGGGAAGGGGAAGGGAGAGGAAAACAAACCCTTAAATTCCTTTCATTTTCCAGGGGTCCAAAACTGCTTGTAATGACGCAGCCTGTATGTAACAGCACATATAATTGCATTATGAGAATAATGCAGAATAACAAAAGCGTAGAGATGAAAGGCATACTAACAAGATATATCTGGAATGAGCAAGTTATCAGAAATAAAATTTATTGTAATCTTCCTAATATTGTAACTCGTGTAGACACATGGTGGGGCAGGGTTGCTGTGTACAAAGGCAGCTTATGATGTCTGATAGGATTAGGGAATATGAGAGAAATTGGTGTGGGAAAAAGGGAAAGAATAGGTAACTGGTGAAGTTATTAAAACATGTTTTTATATAGCAAAGAAACAGCAGCAACATATTGAATGGGAGGGATGACTTCTCAGCCTCAGCAGTTCAGACAGCACTGTTGAAGGAACCTGGTTGTATTTCCCTTGAACTCAGTGCTGCTGGAACTGTTGCAGCAAAGGTCTTTGGACTTGGACCTCAGCCTGGCTTATTCCACATAGATACCTAATGTAAATTGCTGTCTGCCTGGCCTTACAGGTATTTTATGCCAGTTTACAAGTGATAGAGAACCCTTCTCATAAGGAGGTGTCTGGTAGAAGAGGAAATACTTGATAAGTGAAGGAGCCATCCTAACACTGAGCCCTTCACTTCCTCATTCTTAGCAAAAGGTGTTATTTTGTTTATCATGCCCGTGTTTAGGAAACTGTTAGAACTTCCTCAGGGCAGGCTGGGGGGGAGAACAAGAGACAAACAAAAACCAGACCAACCCCCATAGTTTTTCAGAAGCTGAAGTCAAATTTATTGTGCACTTAATTTGTGGGAATCCTCATGGACTTTGGGAAAGGCTCAAGTAATAGCTAATATGAATCTGGTAAATATAGTGCTGTCAGAAGAGAACTGTCAGTGGGCATAAAATAGTTTTATTTAATTTCTCATATAAATCACAATTGGCCTATGGTTTTGCCTGACCAAGTAAGAAAAAGTGTCCAGTTCTTTAAAAGCCCAGAACAACAACAACAACAACAAAAAAAAGAGGTAGAGCTTATCTATTTATTTAATTTTTTTCAAATCCAGTTGACTAAAGTGGCTGAAAGGGATAATTACAGCTCGGGGTGGGGAATATCATATGTAACAATAGTAACAATATAGAAACCAAGAATTTAATTTTAAACAAAATTTTACCAGTCATGAATTTGGAGCTCTTTTCTTCAGAGATACCAGCTTTCTATGTTCTACTGCAGACAAACTGCTTCTTGCTGATAATTCTAGCTATTAATTTTCTTCAGAGATTGGATTTTCAGGGGCTAGATTTTAAATCTTCCCACACATAGAGAGGTCAGTAAAG
Organism: Hypotaenidia okinawae; assembly: GCA_027925045.1. Classification (NCBI taxonomy): domain Eukaryota; kingdom Metazoa; phylum Chordata; class Aves; order Gruiformes; family Rallidae; genus Hypotaenidia; species Hypotaenidia okinawae. Next base: position 46,943,573 of record BSDF01000002.1, on the reverse strand, counting down.
GAAAGTCATTTATCTGTGGCACTACAGTTCTTGAAACTTTCTTAAAGGCTGATGTTTGACAGACTTGGGTACGGATTCTTGGATGAAGAATTTTAGATGCTTAACTCTGCGGTCACTGAACAGCTCTGCAGTAGCCAGAGGGACTATTTGAATACAGTACATGCACGTATCTTTGCAAATCAGTTGGCATAGTTTGTATCATAAATACAAGAGTGAGTCTTGGTTGTTGAAGAGGTGATTACACTGCGTAATACAACTTGCTATGGAAAAGTACTGTGAGATACAGACACAATTTAAACAAGCCATGCTTACACACATTTATTTTAATAACATTTTCAAATATTGAGCAGTGAATTCATAAGAGTAGGTGTCCATTCTCTCACACTAGTCATAAATTTATCACACAAGTTGATAAATTTTCTTTAGGATTTTGGTTTTGTTTGGCTGTTTTTTAAAAACCCTCTTTAATGACAGGTACAAAATGTTCAATTCAACAGCTGGGGTTGATGTTAAAATAACTGATGATTATACCTTGATTTCTTCAGATAAACAAGTGTAATGTGAATGCTGCTGGGGTGTTTTTTTTTTCTTGTGCATGCAAGATGCTTTCTTTAATTTCTAGTGTGTCACTGTTTGAAAGTTTTCTGTAAGATTTCTTAACTGCATCCCTTCCCCCTCCTGCTTTTTAGGTCAGAGATAGCAAATTGCCTACTTACAAGGACTGCAATAAAAACCCTCCGTTCCCTACGTTTTTTGCTGATGGAGATGAAGAACTGCCAGAAGACCTGTATGATGAGGAGATTTTCCAGTTCACAGATCCATCTGTCACATACACATAATGTTCTTCATGTCTTTGAAAACACAGTTTTTTTACTTTCATGAACTCTTCAGCGCTGTATAAAAGTAAACCTATAAATTGCAGTCTGGCCAAATGACTTGAACACTTCAGGTATTGCTATTCTGATCAGGTAATAAATTTTACCACTACCAAATTCAGACCTGTATTTAAAACAGCAGGTGAGTCTGAGTGGCAGGTTGTAAAGCAAACCAAGCATTTAGTCTTCAGTGATCTTCTGTTGTCCACCTCAGGCTGTGAAAACTTACACATTTATGAAAAACCGTTGTTTTGAAGATGTTTTCATTTAATTTTCTGAATGCTACCAAACTGTTAGTCTTTAGAGGAAAGTAATCAAGATCAAAATACCCTTCCAAATCTGTCTTGGCATCTGGGAGGATCTCTGAAGATTAATCCAAAATAAACCAAGAAAATTAATTGTTCTGTAGCACCGTGAGCTTCTTTTGTTTCCTTCTTTTCACCAGAGCTCTTTCTCTTCTTTTGCTTTAATGTTGTGTTGAGTTTAATGTAGCAGATAACCAACAAATTTTCTAGAGGGAAGATGATGCCAACCACTGTCTGTTTCTTGTGAGTTCTGGCAGTGTGTGTACAGTGAGGGGGTGTTCTGAAGGGAAATGTTCAGTAACAAAGCAGCACTAGGACTGCAGCGGCCACCTGTTTGTCGCCTTTGCTGACAGCTTGTTCTGAACTTCACAGAGGATCCCTTGCATGCTCTCTGGAGAAATATCTCCCCACCTACAGTTGCCTCCATTGGATTCTTAGGCTGTTCCAGGAGAGCTGTTACAAGGCAAACAGGCCAAATGTGAAGGATTTGTCTTTAAGATAACGCTTGTTTTTCTTCTACTCCACCTTTCAATAACAGCTGGAATCAATGCACTCCTTTTGGTTTTCATCTTTTGTGATTTCCTATTTATAAGTGTGATCTTTTGAACACTAAATCCTCTCACATACAGAAGTAAGTACCTCAGTAACAGTCAGAGCCATCTGAGCCCTTGCTTACAAGCCCTGCAGCAGTTTAAGAACTTGCATCTACTAAGCTACCATTACTACCATGACAGTGCTCTCTACTCACCTTTGTGGCTTCATCACAAGAAATCCGATATCCAAAATAAATAAGAGATTGCTGAAGACCTTACTAATACTATCCTGTTTAAAAGGTGGTGTCATTATGGCGTCTCTCAGTCACTGAAGATGTTTCAGATTTTTTTATAATAGCTTTAAGAAAGCACCTGCCATCTTAAAAGAGGTTGTATGTAGCTACTGGCTTGTAGTACAACAGCAGAGGTCATTGGAGACTGCGGTGTGATCATGTCAGCTGGTAAATACCTGTGCTGCTGGGTATCCTTTTAGCTAGATCTACTTGAATTCAAGATGTGACTCAAACGAGCGTATCAGAACACTGAGTAACAACATGCCCTTCGTGGTTCTCCTTCAGTACCACGGGCTCTACAGGTGCTGACATCACACAGATGTGATGCAAAAAGCACAGGCGTGTAGCAAATACGCAGTGGGGTGTCATGTTTTGGCAGGGGTGTCATGTTTTGGCAGTGATACTAGTCATGAGCCTGGTCTGTCACATGTTGCAAGTTGCTGCCATTTCCTGAGCACCTGATGAGTGTTCAATGTCCTGGTTACAGAAGAGATTTTAAAAGTGGCAGCATTTCAAGTTTACTTGCTGTTGGACACATGTAAATCAGGTTGTGTCCAGGGCATGTAGCTTGCTTTCTGCTCTGGCTTATGGGATAATTCTGACACACAATGCGTTCTTTGAGAAGCTGTGGTGTTGGAGGGTTTTTTTCCTTATTTTACTTTATTGGTGGTAATCCTGGACTGTCACAGAGATGGTCATACAGAGAGATGCTTTCTTCTGTTTTGTTTCTCAACCAGAAGTTTTAGGACTGTGGGATCCTCTCCTATGAGTTGTTATGTTTTGGGTTTGCTTTCAGTGTATGTCTTGGAAAGCACCAAGACTCAAATGGGAGCTCAAAGGAACCCACAGGTTTAAAAAAAACATGAAAGATAACTCTGTATCAGATGAGATTTCAGCATGAAGGGAAAATCAAAAGCCTGTTTCTTTGGTAAAAGAACTCCCTTTTTGGCATAAGTGAAATTCCAGTGATCTGATCATTTTACTTCTAAGCTTCCTTGTCCATGGAGTGACTGCAGTTGTTTAGGGAATTCTGCAGTTAATGTTGCCTTCCATTTGTTTAGCTTTAAAATTCCTGTTGAAGCCTCAGAGCTCTCAGAGTAGTCTCTGCAGTTGTGCTTTTGAAATGTGTGCAGGTTGTGAGCCATATGATTATTTTTTTCCAGATTATGCTTTTTCAGGTAGATACGGGTCTCATTTTTCTTGAGATGTACAGGTGAAACCTTTGCATCATTGTTTTATCAAGAGTGCTTGGACACTAAAGATCTTTCATAGCTCAAGTGAAGACTGATGGACTGAAGGTAAGTATTTTCTGTTGAGCATATGCAGGGTGAGATGGGTAGGATCTGTTGATGTGAGCTCAGAGTAACGCAATCTAAGCTGGAACATAAATCTCTGTTAGACCTGTTCCTCCATCAGGAGGTGGAAGGCTTACCATGTTTTGTATTGACATTTCCATGCAGTCCCCATCTCTGTATTTGGCTCTTCTGACTAATGAAGGGACTTTGTGCAGGAGAAAGGTGGGCTGAATTTATTTCAAGGAGCAAAATTGTTCAGAAGTGCAATGACACCAAATGCTTTAAGCCCACAACACCTACAGGTTTGTTCTTAGAGAAGGCTAAAGGTGATTACTGACGTATTTTCAGATGTTATTGATGGTGCTGAAGCTGAGTATTCTTTACTCAGCATGGCTGACAGTTGTGGCTTACCAAGCAGATGTACTTTTTAACGTGTTTTTAAAAAAAGTGGGCAAAATTGGTCAAATACCAAGTCCTTGTGTCTCAGATGAGCCAACGGTTCCATGTGCTAAGGGGGGTGTTCATTTTCCTGAAAAGGCAAACCAAGAGCTCTGTTGCAGGTAGGTACCAGTGCATTTTGTTGCTGTTCCTGAGCACTGACAGTTTTGAACCATCAGGGAACATAGGACCAAGCAGCAAGAGCAGCAACAAAAAGCAACTCTTATTCCAAAGTTGGCAGGAGTGGCTGACATGCAGGAACTGCATGTGGCAGCGTGTCCAAACCTAACGAAGTTCAACAAAAGCAAGTGTAAAGTCTTGCACCTGGGAAGGAACAACCGTTTGTATCAGTACAGGCTGGGGGATGACCTGCTGGAGAAGAGCTCAGTGGAGAAGGACCTGGGGGTCCTGGTGGATGACAGGTTGGCCATGAGCCAGCAGTGTGCTAAGAGAGCCAATGGGATCCTAGGGTGCATCCAGAGGAGTGTGGCCAGCAGGTCAAAGGAGGTGATCCTCCCCCTCTACTCTGCCCTGGTCAGGCCCCACCTGGAGTATTGTGTCCAGTTCTGGGCTCCCTGTTATAAAAAGGACAGGGATCTCCTGGAGAGAGTCCAGAGAAGGGCTACGAAGATGATTAAGGGCCTGGAGCATCTTCCCTATGAGGAAAGGCTGAGTGAACTAGGGCTGTTCAGCCTTGAGAAAAGGCAGCTGAGAGGAGATCTTATTAATGTTTATAAATATCTCGAGTGTGGGACACAGGGGGAAATGGCCAGCCTCTTCTCAGTTGTCTGTGGAGACAGGACAAGGAACAATGGCTGCAAGTTGGAGCACAGGAAGTTCCGCACCAACATGCGGAAGAACTTTTTCCCAGTGAGGGTGACAGAGCCCTGGGACAGGCTGCCCAGGGGGTTGTGGAGTCTCCTTCTCTGGAGATATTCAAGACCCGTCTGGATGCCTATCTGTGTGACCTGTCCTAGGGAGCTGCTTTGGCACGGGGGGTTGAACCTGATGATCTCTCAAGGTCCCTTCCAACCCCTGCAATTCTGTGATTCCCTGTAGATTATTAAAGCAGAAAGGGCTGAACACATTACCAGGATCCAGCAAACAGCACGAGCTTTTAAAACTGTGAGTGCAAGCAGGCTTATTGTGTCCTCTATTACCATCTTGGCGGGAAACCTGTTGTGCAGCTCTTCTTCTGTTGTATTTTCTGGCAAAACTAATGTCCATGGGTTCCCATACACCCTGGGAATTCGACTGTGTGCCTGGAGCTGCCTGTAACGATGAGGCAAAATGCAGATATCAAGCAGTTCCTCCACATTTAATCAGTTTTCTGCAGGCATTCGTGAATATTAAGGGTTGTGGGCGAGGCGCTGGTGTTGGCATGTCCAGGAGCATGTTGCCCCCCTTCCTTAGGGTCTGTTGTTTGTTTGGGCTACTGGGGCAGTTCTAAAATCACTAACATGCTGCTTCAGAGGAGGATGTAGGGTTAAGCTTTAGCTGTATCCATGGCTTCATGGCGTGACTGCTTTGAAAAATAAATACTCTTGATTAATAACCACTCTTGGTGGTTCAGTAATCGTACATGAATAAACAGTGGCAAGCTCACAATGTAAGTTGGAGGTATAAAGACAGCAGGAAGAGGAAATCAAAACACTCATCTATCACTTGACAACATAATTGCAGTCATTGATGATAAACAAGGAGAGTTTATTTCCTTTGAATCCATACTTTTAAATACCATTTCTCTGTCATTATGTGAGACTAATAAACATTTTCCTTTGCTGTTTTCACTTGACGTGAAATGTTAGCATTTAACAAATATTCTAGTAAGTTGAAGGAATGACAGGAGTTTATATGTAAGAATTTCACCTTTCCTCCACCCTCCACGTGGATTTTGGAGCCAGGTATGGCCCGAGCTTTTCCTGAAATTACTGTTTCCTTGCTGAATTATCAAAAATCTGGAAGACTGAAGGAGACTGATAATAGTGTATGTAACCCAGCTGCCCCCACAGAACCTGGGAGCAGTGAGCCGGACCACCCCCCCAACCAATGGCTTGACACTGTCAGGTGAGTATGCTGGTGCAAGCCCCAGTACCTGTGAGTTCTGGCACACAGGACTCCCATATGATGCCAAGGTAATCACTCTTCAGAAAAAATTGCTGGTCCAGTCCTAGGGTGCTTCATAATGCCTGCCTAATAGAGGGGTGTTCCCTGCCCTGTATATGTTGTCTACCTGGATTTCAATAAAGCCTTCAACACTGTTCCCCACAGCATCCTCCTGGAGAAACTAGCTACCCGTGGAATAGATGGGCATGCTCTTCTCTGGGTTAAAAACTGGCTGGACGGCCAGGCCCAGAGAGCTGTGGTGACTGGAGATAAATCCAGCTGATGGCAGGTCACAAGTGGTGTTCCCCAGGGCTCGGTGCTGGGGCCAGTCCTGTTTAACATCTTCATTAATGATCTGGATGAGGGGATTGAGTGCACCCTCAGTAAGTTTGCAGACGACACCAAATTGTGTGGGAGTGTCAATCTGCTGGAAGGCAGGATGACTCTGCAGAGGGACCTGGATGGGCTGGGTCGATGGGCAGAGAGGCCAACTGTATGGGGTTCAACAAGGCCAAGTGCCAGGTCCTGCACTTTGGTCACAATAACTCCAGGCAACGCTACAGGCTTGGGGCAGAGTGGCTAGAGAGATCACCGGAGGAGAAGGACCTGGAGGTGTTAGCAGACAGTCAGCTGAAAATGAGCCGGCAGCGTGCCCAGGTGGCCAAGAAGGCCAGTGGCATCCTGGCCTGTATCAGGAATAGCGTGACCAGCAGGAGTAGGGAAGTGGTTGTTCCGTTGTATTCGGCTCTGGTAAGGCCACACCTCAAATACTGTGTCAAGTCTTGGGCCCCTAACTACAGAAAGGATGTTGAGGTGCTGGAGCATGTCCAGAGGAGGGCGATGAAGCTGGTGAAGGGTCTTGAGCACAAGTCCTGTGAGGAACGGCTGAGGGAGCTGGGGCTTTTTAGTCTTGAGAAAAAGAGGCTGAGGGGAGACCTTACCACAACTACCTGCAAGGCAGTTGCAGAGATGTCCGTTTGTTTCTTCTCTCTAGTGACAAGTGACAATGAGAGGGAATGGCTTGAAATTGCACCAGGGGAGATTTAGGTTAGATGGTAACTCCACCAACTATTGGAATAGGCTGCCCTATTCCAATAGTTGGTGGAGTTACCATCTCTGGAGGTATTTAAAAGGCATACAGATAAAGTCCTTAAGGACATGATCAAGAGGTGGACTAGTCAGGGTTAGGCTGTGGTTGGACTCAATGATCTAAAGGGTCTCTTCCAACCTAGGCGATTCTATGATTCTAATAACCACAGTGAGGGCAGTGGTGGGGTTCATTCATTCTGTGCATGCTGTGTCTGTAACTATCACTTGGCTTGGATCATTCTTGTGATTTATGTCATTCACACATCCTGAAATTTCCTGTGGGACTTTCTCAGTTTCATAGCTGCAAGCATTACTTGCACATCATGTCTTCTCATAATTAGCTCCTGTGCCCATCAGTGCACAGATAGTGCTTATTAATTGCATTTAATGAGCCTCTCTCACCTGCACCAAAATGCCCTGTGCTGTTGCACACCTTAGTGTAGCACAGTACAATGTATGTATGTAACACACTCGATGACACTTAACAGCTGTAAAAAACATGCAAAAAATCTGCCCTTGCTCTTGGGTATTTATTGGTTTTGGAGAAAACATGTGGTTTCTGGTGGAGGAATTTACGTTGATTACTTGCCCCAGAGAAAGAATTCATTTCAGTGGGCGCAGCTCTGCTGAGTTTGAAGTGTGGTAGCAGGACAGGTAGAAAGCTGGCATTTGTTTCTGGGAGCTATGTCGTAGCGTGTATTGCAGTGAGGTGTGTCAGGTACTAAATGGGTACCTCAGGACTGATGGTCTCTGGATTACATGGCCTCAGGAAGCACCAAGAAAGATGTGTGATGTGAACTGCAGAGGACTGTCACACTGGTTCTGTCCCCTCTTGTTCTGCCAGCACCCTCTTCCCTACATCTTTCCCCTCATTTTACACACCAGTGTGAATGTGTCACTAGGGTGGGAGTCACAAGATTTCCAGTAGCATCAGGGGCCAGGATAATGGGAGGACTAATTATGTCCTAGTTCTCTGTATCTTCACCCCACTTCTGTCTTTCCAGCAGGATATCATGTGTGGGTTCCCACCTACGTGTATGGTTGATCCACCATAAACTCATTTCTATTTGAATACCAAAGACCTGAGGTATGTTCTTGCTTTCTGATCCAAGTGGGCAAGCAGTAATTGGTGGACTTAGAGCTCCTACCTAGCTACTGCCCACGATGAATTGGAAATCACTGCTTGTGAATAATCTGATTTCTGGGTTAACATTCACTTTCATGGCAGTAACTTTGAGCAGCAGAACAGAACCCAAAAGAGACAATGAGCTGAGAGAGCGAGTGCAGTTTCCAGTCTGAATGCAGACAATGGCTTGAATTATTTGTTGTAATCTCATGAGTAGTCACTGGAGATGGCGCCTTCTGTGCTCTGGTGCTTACTGCTGTGTCTCTAATTCTGGTGTGTAAAGTCTTCTGGTGTAGGCTGTACCTAGTGAAGTCAAAACCACGGATGAATCCAGCTCTTGGGGATTTGGGAGGGGTGGGATTACAAGGGGAGGTTGTTAACCAAAAATTGGATTAAACCAATTTCATATCATCCAAATTGTGCTCTGTATCATGTTTCCCTCAGTGACACATTCTTAACAGTCGGCTAAGTCGAGTTTTCATCTGTTTTCATCTCCTTCCTCATTTCCTTAGAAAAGTGATAGAAAACCTTAAAAAATGTGGTGTTTTTTGCAGGTACTCAAAACAATAACCTTGAAGAGGGTCCCTTGGCAACCTGATGCTCTATTGAAAATCTGTATGATTCATCTGTCGTGGGCAAGACAGACATTTTATACAACTTTCTTTTTTTATTCCTAGAAGATCAAGAGGAAAGGTTAACATTGCTGAAGCAGAGGCTTTTCTGCATGTGGCACCTCAAAAATCAGCATTCCACAGATTCACACCAAATCCTGCCTGAAAGTGAACTTGCAGCATTAATTACATTTTTGGGATTTTGGTCTTGTTTCATCACACAAAATATACATGAGAGAATTTGGCAGTGGGTGATGAGAGACCTCTCACATAGTGCAGGTGCTTCAAAATCACAGTACCTTTGTCTACAGTTTGCAAGAAAGGCATTTTTGTCTGCTGGTTTGTTCTCAAATCACACCATCTGGTTCCAAAAGGAGATTTTCCTCAGGAGCTTCCATGTAGTTCCTCAGGCTAGCCTGAAATTTTCCTTTACATGGCCTGAAATTTTTGAGCTGCATATGGAGAAATACCCAGACAGGAAAGACACAGATTTGCTTTCACTTTCCCCATCATCTGTTCCCCTTGATCACAGGTCAACTGAGAACTGCTCTCCCAGTATGCCACTTAAAGAGAAAATCAGTTGTACTCTGTGAAATTGCCAGATCGTTTCTAACCTGCTATTTCACCCCTGCAGAGAATATGCAGTGAAATATCCAAACGGTTCCTCCTCACCCACCTTGAATCCTGAAGGCCGGAGCTCTGAGCCCAAGGCCATCAGCCTGCAGGAGCCTCAAGTGCTGGAGGCAGAACATTTTGAGCATTGTTACAGGAAAATATTTGTCAATATAACGGTGCAGCCATTGTGCTGGAAGGAGTTTCAGGGAGGTTTTTGTCTTTTCCTGCTGTTGAAAAGCCAAGAAGTCGTTTTGGAAGCACTGCTTGCTGAGTACCCTGCACAGTGCTCCTCTTAGAGCCTGTGAACTTCTCCATCTCTGGGTAGCTGAAGAGCCTGAACATCACAGTGTTCGGGGTGTGTGTGTGTGGGGGGGGGTGTGTGTGGGGGGTGTGTGTCCTGTCTGTCCTCCAGCGCTCGCTGTTTGTTCGTTTCTGATTGGGAGACTCCGTGACAAGCTTTCAAGCATCTCCTGTTTACAGTTCAGTGAAACTGCTCCAGTTGGCAAAGCAGCCTGTTCTCTGCGCTCTTTGAAGGAAGACAGACAAAGAAAAGAACAAAGAGTCATGAAACTTCAGCGTAGACATGTAAGCAAAAGTATTGGCCTCCTCCCCTATGGCACGTCCCACATGGTCAGATCCATCATGTTTACTGATGTCCAAAATGTGTGCTTTGATGTGAACACAAAACTTGGTCTCGTCTGAAATGCAGCCTGTATCAGAAGTATCATCAGCTGGTGTCATCTGTTCTCACTGAAGCCAGTGTTTTAACTGGTCGTCATCTCTTAATCACTTAATGAGCATTATTGTGGATGATTAAAAGTAATTGCTTATTTGCAAGCACAGAGACATTTTTGACAAAACAATTTCATAGTTACTAAATGTCAAATTAAAATAATTGCCATTTTATAAATGTCTAAGTAGCTCATCTGTTAAATCACGTTTAGGAAACCTAATGAATTATTAGTGCCCAGTTCTTTATTTATAAAGTATTTTTACAACCACAGACCCTTACCTTGCTAAATGCAGTTACATGTCTTTAAATTTATGCCATTGAGCAGTGGCTTCAGGAGAGCACAAGTCTGTGAGATGTCAGTAAACAGCAAGATTTATCCCTCAGCCATGGAATATAAATTAAACAGGGCAGGTGTTTTGTGAAGTCCTGGAGAGGTAGAGGCTGCTCAGAAAAGGTGCGTGGAGGAGAGAGTAAAAGGTCTGGCAGCTGAGGGCTGGGCATGTTGTTACAGCTGTGCCTCATTGAGAGCACCACACCTGAAAGCGATGGGGAGGGACAGAGGAGCTGGGAGGGAGTGAGGAGTGTGTAAGCAGGGTGCACAGCCCACCTTAGCAGGCACTGAGAGCCAGCAGAGAAATTTGCAGAAAGGAGTTTGGCTGACTGGAGAGAAAACGTAGCTTCATGCTGCAGGTTGATGGGAGTGAGGGAAGAGGCTGTAAAGCCAGGATGGACGTGGGTAGTAAATCTGAGAAGTGTTTGTAGCTAAGGACTGCATTGAAAGGATCTGGCTGGGCATCGTCTGAGAGTATGACCTGATAAAATCGGATAGATAAACTCTCAGAAGGGCAAGGCTGGAGGAAGATGAGGGATAAAGAGACCCCACACCTTCACAAGTCTGCTTTAACCCAGCTGAAAAGATAAGCAACCCTCTCGAAAGGAGAAATTCAGGCACATAATTGTCAGATTATTCAGGAAGCCAGGCACTGAATATTTTGCTGAGGAGAGTGCCTGCCAGTCACCCACAGCTAGGCTTTCGTTCCCTGATTAAGGGGAAGGATTTAAATTTAAGCCCCATCCTTGGCAATTCCTGTTAGCTATCTTAAGTAGTTCCCTGCATGCTGTGCTGGCTGCTGTGCACTCCTGGTACTGAGAGTATTTTGGTGCAGAGCCAGCAGGACATATGGACCTTGCGTTTTGAAAGCTGAGTGCAATCCGAGGACAATCTGTGCTGAGGTGTCCATCAGCCCCTGCCCCTCCATCCTCCTCTCATTTGTCTCTATTTGCCTTTCCGTGGCAGCAGCTGTCAGTCATTTAATAACAAACTTAATTACTGCCTGTGATTTGTTGGGTGTGTTATGGCCAGTGAACTTTCTGCAACAGCCAACAAGGGACGGAGAAGGTGCAATACACAGATGGGTGGAGGAAGAGAAAGTTTTGTGGAAGGATTTTAATAGGGAAAAGGCTTCATCTTGCATTTTGTACGTACCTCATATCAGCCTCAGAGAAATTTTTGACTAGCAGAGGGAATGTAGGATCAAGCCTAGATGTAGCTACTCCTCTGGTGCTTGATGTCGTGGGATGTCGGGCATCATAGTCCTGCTCCTGATACTTCTATGGGTTTCCTTGGAATGTAACAGTGTCTGACAGGCTCTGTGCCCGACCACGTCTGTGCCTTCCTGCCAGTTCTTATACAGCACTGACTATGTTAACATCTCCAGAAAACTGTTGACGGACAAAAAATCTTAAAAGGTGATATAATATCATAATACCAGCTAGGCCTTCTTCAACTCTTTTTTTCTTTTTTCCCTTCTTTTACTCTTTTTTTTTTTTTTTTCTTTTTTTTTCCCTTTTGCCTCAGTACGTTGTTGTAACTGCCAGCCAGCTCTATAAACCCTGATCGGCTGTTACCAGGCAAAACGCAGGTTTGGTGTGACAGCAGTGGTGCTTGGGTTCTGCACGTGGAAGTCCACAGGCTTCAGTTTTGTCCCATGAGAAACAGGAAGCGTGGCTCCTTCGTCACAGAGAGCTGGAGGGTCGATTTTATTTCACGTTCATTTAACGTGCTTCTCATCAGCTGCTTCTTGCCTTCTCTGCTTTGTTCCATTTTCCTTTGCATTTGAAATAGGGACCAGCAGGGCAGGATCTAACCCTTTTTGCACTTTTTGTGGGTTCAAATATGCAAAAGCATAAATTAAAATTCTCCAGGATTGATTAGCTTACAGACTAGAGATGGGATCCAGCTGCAGATTTTACAGGTTCACAGATTAGGTAACTAAATAGTCAAAGTTAACTAAAATCTATCTTGCATAGATACAAATTCCTAATGCTACACCATTTCTAGCTGTGATTCCTAATTTGATACTATTTCAGTGCAAAAAAACCACGCTTTTCTTTTGCCTATTTTTAATCTATGTAGAAATAGACATTTCATGCAAAGCCTGACCCAAGTGAACCTGTATGAAAGGAGTGAATGTGGTTGTACACCTTGAACGTCTCCTCAATGACAGCTGAAAAGAAAGTGGAGGGCAGGCTTTGCCAAGGCAGTACTTCTCCTGAAGCACTGGGATAAGTGGGGGTGACCAGGAAAGCAGTGACTGAGACATTGTTTGTACTGGAGGACATCAGGACTGCATGTGCTTCCAGCTCTGGAGAGTGTGTTCTCCTGACTAGCTTAAGTGCTTCCCTATGGCTGGGAGGTGACAGCAAGGTTGTTTCTCCAACCTCAAAACTGATCCCAATGCTGCAACCTCCAGGGAGACCTACAGAACCAAATACTATGTCACAACTCTTGTCACATCCTGGGAGTCCCTCCCTGCTCTAGCACAGGGAATAATTCTGGTCTGAGGGCTCTGCAGATGCAGTGAACATCTGTGGTGAACAGGTTTCAAGTTATAGAAATCTGTGTTATGTTTGCCAGCAGCTCCCCATCCTCAGGTCACTCTGGTTAATGTATGTAATGGTGTCTGCTTGGTCGCGCTTCCAGTGGACAGCTGAAGAGCCCCTTTTCTTTGCTATTTTGCAGGCTGACTGGCAGGACTCACTTCAGAGGTGTGGCTAGAGACATGGGCGTCTGAGTGCTGCATCTCAGGAAAGTTGGCAGCATTGTTTTGTTTCCGTTTGCTCCATACATGTTCATTGGTTCCCATGGGAACACAGGTAAGCTGACACTGAATGCTTTGGAGAACTCTATGCTCTAAACGACATTAATTACACCCAAAAAAATGTGTGGACAATAGAGAATTTGAGCTAAATCCAGGCTGGGAAGAAAAAAAAAAAACAACAAGCCTGAAAAAGTTTTGTGTGAATCCAGAACAATTAGATGATGCTAATGTTAGAAAATTTGGTGCTTCTCTGTCTCTTTCAGTTGTTTCTGTTGTTAAGATGCATGCAGTAACTGTGGAATGCTGCGGGTTACAATATTAGTTTGAACTACGGGCTCAGGTTCTTGGGTTTTCAGTAAGTTCATCCATCTATAAACTGGCCAGACCCTTACTATCAGCCAAAGAAGTTCATTCTTTATATTGCCTCATATTGCTAAAAAAACCAGGAGACCTTCTGCTTGTGCTCTGCATGGACAGATGCAGTTAACTCTCCTTGGTGTTCTGAGGCAATGTAGTCTAGTTTTCAAATGAGTTGCAGCGGCGCAGGCTGCAAAGCAACGAAGCCAAGCGGGTCCTGGGGGACTTGCAATTACTATGCAGAGAGAGCAAGCTATTCTTCAGCGTGGAAAAATTTATGGTCATCTAATTACGGGGTGTGCAGGGCCGGCAGCGACAGTAGGAACCTGGCTGCTTGTTGGAAAATTCTCCTCACCTCCATTTTACCCTTCAAGATGGGTTGTAGCTTGCCCAGTGTTGTATCCTGTGCCGGTTCCGGCAGGACACGCAGGCCGTGGTACTCACCACCCTGCCCCTGTGGTGAAGCTCTGCCAGTTATCGACTCCATGGAGAGCGCTGACAAATGCCCCACCCCGAGCCCAGAGCTGTTTCCCTTTCTCGCAGTCCACAAATGTCCCCCATGGCCCTGGAGTTGTTCTCAGTCTTCACTAGCAAATCACACCGGCTACGCACCATCTTATTTACAGGATCCATTGAGCAAACCAACCATGAGCCAACCAAACCATCTCAGCTGTTCGGAGAGGCTTCTCTGCAGCAGGTCCAGGCCGGAGGGGAGGCTGGAGCTCCCTGCAGACAGGGCAGAATGGCTCAGCCAGAGTTGCCTGTGTGCTGCTGTCTGTATTCTTGCACTGGGTTGGGCCTTCTTCAGCAGAGCAGGGAGCAGTGCAGCCTCTCAGACACAAGAAAAAAGTGAATAGATTTTTGCTGTTGCCTTAGCAAAACCGCATCACAAGAGCTACTCTAGACCTGTGTGCGGAGATCAGAGTCTTTAAAAAAATCAGAAAGCAAAAATAAGAAGTTAATTATTATTTTCTTTTTTAAAAAAGGAAACTTAACAGTTTCTTGCTGTCTTTCACTTTAATTAGCCTCATGTTCTCACAAACATTGTGAAATTGAAACAGTGTATGAAGTATCTTGTTAAATTCAATTTACATCCAATCCTAGTCTCTGCAGTCCCACAAGTGTCTGTGCCAAAAAAATGAGAGAGAGAGGGGAAGACAAGCTCTCTTTCCAAGTTACATTATCACAACAAATCATAATAATCCATTCCTTTCCATTGCAGGTTGGCCACACATTTTTTCCCATCATCTTGCATGTCACTGTCTAATTAAGGTGCAAATCAAGGTGGCCTTGTACTTCCAAATATTTACTTTTTATGTGGCTCTTGTTGCTTAGGTTAAATGGGCTTTCCTTGCTGGAAAGATGATGCCTTTTCACAGAATCAGTAGGTTGGAAAAGACCTTTGAGATCATCAAGTCCAACCCTTCCCATCCTATGCTAAACCATATCCCTAAGTACCTGATCTACACTTTTTTAAACACATCCAGGGATGATGACTCAACCACCTCCCTGGGCAGCCTGTTCCAGGCCCTGACAACACTTTCAGTGAAGAATTTTTTCCTGAACCTGCCCTGGCACAGCTTTGTGCCATTTCCCCTTCTCCTATCTCCTGTCACCTGGCTGAAGAGACCAGCTAATGTGACCTATCTGCTCACTGTTTGTTGAGGGTCATCTCTGGAAATCCTTATTCAGAGTCTAATATTACTACTTACAATCATTAATTATAAAAGCTGCAGCAGCAATAACAAGTGCTGCTTATGTTACCTAAGGCCTTAGGGAGTCCAGTGGCAAAGGACCTTCTCCTTTGCTTCCACTGCTGTGCTTCTGGGCAGTCTTCCCCAGCAAGCCAATCTCATGGGTCCTGACTACAGCTGTGGTTTAACTGCTGGCTGTGTTTCACACCGGTGCAAACCAGGTGGCTGTAGCCCTGATGTCATAATCTGTAACATAAATTGAGCCTTGAAGCTAGCTTTATTTCTGCCAGTGATCTTTAGCAACACTGGCTGGATCTGCCTATCTCAGCAAGGCTGCATCGTCAGGTTTTCACTAGTCACTCCTCAGCCCAGTTCTCACGGGGTGTGTGAGTGAAGGCAAGCGGTGATGCTGGTTCTGGGCAGGGGAGCACGGGCGCAGGCTGAGGCAGCTCATAGGAATCTTGCACTTGTAGAAGTCACAAACCACGTGATTCTTTGCTAAGTACTGTGAGATACGGCCCCAGAAACATTTCCAATAACTTCTTTCCTATGAGAGTCCCTAGTTAAGCTGTCACCGCTGAGCTTCCGAGCCTCAACCTGTGTTCAGCCTCACAATTTTTTTGTTCCAAGAAGCTGGACCAGTTTTCTCCCCACTGGAGAGCAGCTGGTTTTTCCCTGTGGGAGCAGAGCTTAATCCCCCCTCACAAGCAACCTTGTTCCACTGCGTAGTGTGGGGCTGGAGGCAAAGCCTGTGTTGCTGTGAATCATTTGGGGATGTTGCAAATTAAATATAGCCTCTAGCCAATAGATCATTGTCCTAGCTCTAGTAATGCCTCCAAGTGATCGAAGCTTGATAAAGCTTCTATCCCCAGATGTTTGTCTGTGCCTCTTTAGTGAAGGGTGAACTGGTTTTATCACGCCAGTCCAGGTTCCTCTGCTCTCCCTCCTCCACCCACAACATAATGTATTTCTCCCTCTCCTGATAGACAACTTAGGTTTAACACGAAAGAGAGGATAGGGCTTTAGTCTTTCTGATTTTCACCCGTGTTGGATAAAGCCATCTGTGAATTATTTATAGCATCAATCTGAATCCTTTTTTCCCCCCCCTTTTATATGCATGAATTAAGTGGAGTTCAAATGAGTGTCTGCAAGAGAGGTGGTGGGAGGCTTTAAAGAGGTGAAAATAACAGGAAGACAGCTGCTGCACGTTGGCTCCATCGGCGCGGCTCAGCACCCTCCTGTTGATTGGGGATGGATCAACTGGCATAAATCAGAATACAGTTAATATTTAAAATTAAAAAAAGAGAGAAACTCTGCTGTCTGGGTGCCGGGTCTCCATTCACTCTGCAGTTGAGCTTTCTCCACAGGCTCATCAGAAATAGAAAGTGCCATTGTGCTGATGATTGCTGGGTTTCTTTTCAGAGGAGCGGAAGAGGGGGAGCAAGACATGGTTTAGGCGTTACAGTCTGGGGGTGCAGAAAGAGAAATCCAAGTCTTTGCCATGCCTGCTATTATCAAAAAATGCTTATAGGGTTTTGGTAAAAGCCTACCCTGCCAGGTGGGACAGTGGGGGTAGACCTGGGGGTGTTGAGACCCCCATTCCCACAACTTATCTGCAGAGTCCAAAGGAGGACCCCGGGTGCAGGGCCAGTTTTCCAGCCAGTGGAGCAGACCTGGGCACTCCAGGATGACACTGTATGAAAGATCTCATAGGTTGAGTCCTGCAGTCCACCTCATCTCCTTGAAGCTCACCAAAATATTATGTCTCAGTGGAGTGGCACTGGTTCCCCCTGGAAAATCTTGGCTCACCTCTGCAGACAGCTCATCTCATCCTACTGAAGCTGTAAAGCACTTTGGAGTAGGTGTATTTACATCCTCGGTTGCCTGTAAAAGCCCTCTGCAGTTTGGTCCCACCGTAAATAGCAGTAACATTTAGGTCCTGCTGAGAAATGTGCTTGGTACAAAGTCCTGCAGGAAAATGTACTTACTGACGAGTCCAAATGGAGGATTTTGAAGGTGGCTGCAACTCTCTGCATGTTGTGTGGGGCCCAAACAAAGCTCCAAGGGAATGCAAAGCTCATGTCCAGTGGGATGGATGCCTGAGGTGAGAGTGTTGGGCAAGGACCTGGTGCGGCTCTGAGGAAGGAAGCCACTCCTCAGCTCTGTGCTGCCCATTGCCATGCCCCAGCAGCCCAGTTCATCTGCTCTGCTGCAGATCTGCTCAGTCACTGGGGGCAGCCACCTCCATCAGGTCTCCCTGATGTCTTGGGGAAAGATTTTTAGCCACTAGAGGAGTGAGTTGTCCACTTTGTGGTTACATCAAGGAAAAGCCAAAGCCCAGGGGATTTCATAATCTTGTAAGATGCAGACTTGCACCTGAACCTCAAGCACAATTCAACTTAGCGATGGTCAGGCATGCAAAAGCATCAGGTGGGGACCAAGACAGAGCAGAGAGGGAAGTGTGATAGTGCCTAAGGAGACATCCCTGTGAGGCCACACAGCATGATTTGACCATGCATCAGGGCTAATGTGTGCCATAGCTGCCATTTTACTCCAGATGCTGTGTAGGTGAGATCATGGAGCTGAATGGTCCCTACTCCTCCTCCTCTATCCCCACATACACACTCTTGATCTGCTATGTCTTTACTGCTGCCAGGCCTTTTATCAGCACTAGATAAGGCGTGGACATTTGAGTAAATGGTCTAATTTTCCATTGAGCAGAAATATTCCTTCTTGTCTTGTGAGAAGGATAAGCAAAAGGCTCGTAAAGACAGAAGCAAAAATCAGATGGCTTGTGCATCTTCCCTGTGCTGGTGTGGTGAAAGAGTGACTTCTCTACAAACTGTGCAAACTTACAACAACAGGTTGGTAAACTATGGCTTGATGTTGCAAACATTCTTGCTGCATTGATTAGCAGGAAATTGCACTGCAGAGAACTTTCTAAAGAGACATCTTTAATTTTCTCTGTTGCTTTTGTCCTTGCTAGCAAGTGTCCTACTTAAATCATTGCTCCACGTGCTCCCAAGCGCTTAGTCCTTTCCTCTTCTCCCATCATGACCCACCTTCTCCCGTGTGAAAGTGCCTAAAAATGAGGCCTTAAGGGAAAAAATGCTCTGTAGGATCTTTGCAAGACTTTTGCCAGGCTCCTTTAGGTAAGAGTAGGGCCTCTCCCATCCATCCCACAATGAGCAGCTGTCACCTCCATGCACTGAAAATGCCTCAAAACTATACCCATTGTCAGTGGAGTCCTCTAGACACAGATGTATGTGGGGAAAGCTGGGTGGGAGTGTGTCTGCTACGATGGGTGATGTTCCCTTCTGGTGTTTTAGCTGTGCCAAACTGGGTCTGTTCTGTGTGGGGACTGATTTCAATACATCCTCCAATGGCAATTCAGGCTAGCTCATGATCAAAGCTGAAATTAGAGCCATGTTGTAACATTTGGAAAGGATTTAGTGAAAACTCTTTAAATGTTATTGGGTCACTGAGGAAGTTGGTGTTGGCACTGATGTAGCACTTAAGGAGTTTGTGTGTTTCTAAATAGGTTTCTGCCCTCTCTTTTCCCTTCTTACACAAAGCATTTGACTTCTCTATTGTGGACCCAGCTGGGAAAGCACAGATGAAGGAGAACTACAAAGATGTCTTTCCAACATCCCTGTTTTAGGAACCCACCTACTCAACGTAGAAGTTGAGATAAACTCTCTTTTCTGAAGAGGGTCACCCGAATGCAAATGAAGCCAGACCAATGCCCACCTGAAGATCTGTCTTTAAGAGAGTTCTGTTGGATAGGGCTGTGATTCAAGAGCCATATTAATCCATACAACATCTGTGAAGATAGCAGTATTAGTGGTTCTTAACTTTTTCACAGATTTTTTTTTTTTGTAGTGAGGATGTATTTTTGGAGGGTCTTGCATGTTCTCATCCCTCCAAAAAAAAAAATAATTGAAAAGTTACTATTTTTCATTAAATATACCAGCTTTTTTTTTTCCACATGAATGAAAACAATTGGTTCTGGAACTTCTAAACTCCATCTGGTTAGTTTTTCTCCATAAATTTGTTGTTACGGCTGCCTTTAAAAGCGCTGAGCATTATGTCTCTGCTTTGTGCTCTTGATTTTTATTCAAGTCTTTAATAATGGCACCAGTTCTGATCACAGTGACTTGGTGTTCCAAATCAGCTATGTCAGTAAATGGATGCGTATTCCTCTTGCAGAGAAAGAATTAATTGTTTGTCTAACTGCAAATAAAAAAATATTCTCTTACAACCATCAGTGTCTCTGTCTCCCCCTCCTTGGAGTCAGTGAAAACTCCCTTCTGACTCCTGGGGCCTTTGGATTAGGCCATTATAGAGAATGGGGCTTCTAGAAATGAAAAAAAACATTTTTCTGCTCTTGTAACTTACGGTTACTTGATGGCTTTGATCCCTGGTGGTTTTGAAGCTGGTTCCAAGAAGATCCATTTCAAATAAATGCCAGTTCCCAAATTCACAGGGTTGTGGGTTTTTTTTGTGTTTTGTTTTTTCCCCTTTCGTTATGCTGTGTTTAACAAGGCAAGGCTTATTTTCACCCTGGAGTGCAGTCACACTCCCACTTCAAGTCTGCCAGGCTCAGCAGGAATCCTTGTCCAAGTGACCCAACTGTGCCCACAGTCCCATGTAGATGGAAAGAAGCTTCAAGAATAAAAAAAAGGGTCAGAAAAGTATGTGGTCCCAATCTGTCTAGGGTGGCCAAGTGGTTGCAGTGGACGGCATCATATGAAAGGGAGATTTGTACTGCTTGAGATGAACAGTGGAGAAATGAGACCCTTCTATTTCCCTTGTTCTCCTTGTCACCCTCATGCTCCCAATATCTTTGGGCCTGGCTTTGTTCTAATATAGGAGCAAAATTAGATTAATCTGGGTGGATTGATCATGCCTGAGGATCTCTCATGCTCTGGGTTGATAAAAAGGTCATGCCTGAGGATCTCTCATGCTCTGGCTTGATAAAAAGGCCCAATTCTGCTCAGAATGGGCAAGGATATTCCCAGGAGCATGGTACATATGGGAAAAATGAAGGCAAAGTGGGACAGAAGTCCACTGAGATGCTCTGCCAGTGCTGTAAGCTAGAGCAGCAGCTTTGGCAGTTCTAAGTCATAGCCAGGCTTGGCTTACACAGAACCAGGGAGATACATCCAGGTTCCTCTCCAGCACCCTTGGCCACCTCTTGTGCTTGGCGGCCATACAAGAGCACTGAGCCTGTACAGAACACCAGAGGATTGGCATCACTCACCAGCCTGGGCCAGTGTGTTAACAAAACCAGACGTGCTAAACGAAGGGCTCAACATTTCCCTGGGGAGTGCTGAAATTTAAACAATCATTTTCAGGCAGCTTTTTTCAGAAAGCCTGGCCAGGAGGACCACCTGCCTTCCCTGGGCCATTGTGATAAGATGGCAAACTAGCTTGAGCGCCTCCCCACCGCAGGTGGCTGCTCAGCTGGGTCCTCTGCAAGTCTTTTGATGTGTTGGGGAATCAAAGGGGGAGACACAAAGAATAGGAAGAAGTCATACATATGCATGTGCACATACATAGACAGTAACCTTTCCTCCTCTGATTACCCTGGCAATAAATGGTTGTGACATTAATACTTCATGAGAACGAACCA
Source organism: Hypotaenidia okinawae (assembly GCA_027925045.1). Taxonomy (NCBI): domain Eukaryota; kingdom Metazoa; phylum Chordata; class Aves; order Gruiformes; family Rallidae; genus Hypotaenidia; species Hypotaenidia okinawae. Next base: position 46,922,767 of record BSDF01000002.1, on the reverse strand, counting down.
CACGTGATTACCAAGTGCTGCTTTGGAATTGCAGGCGGAGGGAGAGGAGTTCATCACCTTAGCTTTGAGGTGATTTGAGCAGCAGCCCAAGTCTTACAAAGTTGCAGAAGTTGGAGCGATCACTGAGCAGCTGAGCCATTAATTCTACAAGGTAGTTCCCCAAGATACGCTGTGTTATGTATGAATTTGCTGCATGGCTCCTCTTGGCTGCCTGTTGTACTTCATGTAAAATAGCCCCATGAAGCATGTGTGTGTGTCTTTATTTTGGTATTTAGGGAGGTGTGTGTACACATATGCATATGTATCCTTTTTACATATGTCTGTGTGCATATATAACATGTACATTATATTTTATCATATATCATGTATATGCGCACACATACAGAATGCAAGAAGCGATAGGCTGAAGTGCTAGGATGCTTTAACACTGACAGCTATTTTTAGTTGAGTAAATAAGAACAGGAAGCATTTCTAGTGTCTGGGATCTTGTCAGCTGTTAAGATCTAGCCAAGAGCAAGAGGGGGTGGGGGATGGTTAGGGGTGTGTAGGTTTTGAAACTGGATTAATTAACGTCATATTTTTGCTCTCAAATTATGCCTGATTTCGGTTAATTTTTGCACTCCTCTACATTCTATGCCTACAGTATGATTTAGCTTCCAGGTGTATTTTCCAGAGTACTTTGTGTGGCTCTGATTGGCAGTGTTGAAGATGCAATTTGGTGGATGGAAGTGCAGATGGGGCTGCAAGGACAGGCAGAGGGATGGGGACATTGCCAGCGAGGAGGAGAAGGGCCCTTTTCCCGAGGAGGTATGCTTGCTTGCTAGTAATTATGCCAGAGGGTGGGGAAATAAAACTGACAAAGACTTCAGTGGCTATTGCTCAAGCCTGTTTCAGGCTAGGCTTTTCCCTGGCCACCTCAAAACCATTGCTCTTTCCCGGTGTTTAAGACACAGCTTTATTACCTTGAGAAGCCCAGTTGGCCATGTGCAGTCGCTATGGGGCCTATGCAGTCTCTTCCCAAATGTGCTCACAGCTAACCCCTGCTACTTCTGCTGTACAAATAATGGGGATTTAGCATCTCAAAACAGCTGAAAAGCTGAGAGGGAGATGGCAGCATACAGAGAGCATGATGAAACCAAACTGCAGCATTTGGTATTCTTGGGGCTCTCCTAGGAAAGGAAAGTATCACCGGCTCCTGACATCGTTTTATCTTCGATTGGCTGTGCAGATGTGCATTCTTTACTACACCAAAGAGAATGTTGCCTTTTAAAACTGTGTGGTATGTCATTTCTCCAAACCTGGAGCATCCTCTGCAAGGGAAGATTGTGTGTTTTAAAATGGGGCATTTGATCAGTAGGAAAAGAATCAAAACTGGACATCAGATGGTGCCTCTTGGCTTTGATGTCCCAGTTGTAGGAACATCATAAAATCTCATGCAAGGACTTTCTGAATGGGCATCAAACATCCCACAGCCTTTATTAAAATAGATCATGGGCTGGAAACCCTCTGCTGTAAGTTTGAACTAGAGTGGCCCTAAAATTTTTCACCTATATTAGCTACTGGGAGAACACAGGGTCTTTCCCCTGCATCTGGGGCTCTGCTTGTACAGATTCCTCAGCTTGGTGCCTCAGAGTCTGATGCTGGTGCCAGCCATACACTTGGTCACCTTGCTGCTGGAGGAAAACAGCCTCAGTCCCCGAGATGTGAGGAGCAGTGATGGGCAGCTAGGATCTGCTGGAGGTGTTGTCACAGCCAAAGGCCATGGACCACTGGGCTACCCTTAGCAGATGACACACCAAGAAGGGCTTTACTGCAGGTCTGGACTATCCCCAGACCTTCCTTCTGAGGAAGTCCCTCCTGCATTTGGGCTGTCTGTCAAACAGTGTAAGGAACTGTCTGGTGAATCTGAGAGTCCAGCCAAAGGGCTTGGGCAGAATCTCTGGGATTTTTGTTAGATAGAGCACTAAACTATTATTACTAAAGTTACATTAAACATCATAACCTGCAATGAAGGATTAGTGGGAGATCCACTGAGTTCCTACTACAAAAACACTTCAAAAATACCTACCGGTAATGCAAATTATTTCAGCGTTTCCAGAAAGCACTTACTTAGAATAATTCTTGAGTGATCTGCTATGACGAAGCAGATACAGAAGAAATATTTGGAGCAGCAAAGATGTGAGATGCACTGAATTGTACAATATTATATTTAAATTATCTTAATCCTGGGAGAGGAAAGAGAGTAGGAACACAAAGAAACAGTGATAAAATATTAAAGCTTTGAGAGACAATGTTGTAGGCAGCAGTTTGTGGAGTCATTGCTATCAAAAGATAGACAGCGAGTTCTGGGGAAAAAAAATCTACAACCAACTCTGGCTGTGATGAAATGCCTGGTAATTGTCTGTCAGTTTTAGCTGAGGAAATTAGCAAATGACTCATGGGCTGCAAGTGATGGGGAGTGTGGGGAGCCTCATCCATCATCTCCAGAGCAGCCTTCACTTTCATACACTCTCTGCTGTTGTTTAACTGAAGGATGATGTAAAATAAAATGCCAAAGGTCATAAGTAAAACGTTTCAGGAAAGTAGAGGTTTAACCCAAGCAGGCACAGTCAAAGGAGATGCTGATGGTTGGGGTTTTCCTACTATGGCTCTTGTTCAGAGGGGATTTTCGGGGAGCCTGGTCCCTGCCATGGGGCTGGAGAGCTTTGGCAGGGTGAGAGTCGCAGCGAGCCGAGCAGGAGGCGCCAGGGAAAGCGAGCATCAAATAAGACTGGACTCCAGGGAGCTTGGGGGTTTGTCTCTCCTTCCAAAGCAAGAACTGGGTTCATAATTAATGTAGATGGCACTATAATCTCAGCTGGGAATTTTCTTGCATCTTCAGGTGAAAAACTAAAGCCTGAACAGCCCAGATAAATGCTTCTTATGAAGAAACATGGGATGGGGTGAGATGTTGCCATTCCTCCGGTGGATTTTGGAAGAGATGTGACCCATTGCTTTTTGTTAAGATGCAAACCCTGCTTTTACCCAGGCTAATATGGGGAATGCTCTGGTCTGGAGGAGGGCAGGAAGGGAAGAATAATACCTTAAAATAATGAATTTTCTTAGGTAGAAAGACTGGAAAAAAAAAATGTGTTACTTACTAATTGACTATAAGAAGTATGATTCTCCCTTTAGAAAGCCAGCGCTGTTCTGTTGTAACTCCATTGACAAAACAGAGTGTAGGTGGATTGGTGAATCAAACCTTGTGTTTATTTATAAAAACAACTGAAGGATAAAATGTTTTCCCTGGCAAAGTAACCACCACAAATTCAGTCTCTGAAATTGTGACTAGCTCTGTTTATAGGAAACAGATCAGCTAGATGAAGCAAGGGCCCTTTTGAACCCTCATCCCCTGTAAATGCGGAATAGCAGCAGTCGGACTGAGCCTTATTCACTTTTTTATAAAACAACAAATTGGTATGAAATTAATGATGTTGCTTTCTGCCAAAGAATTTTCCAAGAACTGGAAATGCAGGAGCAGCCAGGTAAATGTAGTCTCAAACAACATGGCAGCAAATCAGTCACCTCTACATTCACCAGTAAAGTACTTCAGCAATATTGAAAACTGCAGCTGGAAGCAACACATTTTCAACAAAATTCCCTCAAGAGACAGAGCCTACAACGTGCTTCAAATTATCACCTCCCTTTACAAACCAGCAGTAATTATTCTGTTTCACGCCATGAACGATACACCTGGAGAGGGGATAAAACAACCCCACCAAACCTCAATCAGAAAAATGTGTTGAAGACAACTGCTTTGATAGCAGGCTATTTTGCTGCTTTTTTTCTGCAGCAAAGGGTGTAAGTGTTATGTTGTCCCCTGAAGCGACTGCTAAATTACAAGGAAGATGGCTGAATGTCTGCGCATTAGTTTTCTAAATGACCTAGAGCCATCTTTTTTATATATTTTGTCTTTTGTGTTTCTTATTTATACTCTGAAAAGCTAGTCAGACTTGTGAGTGGAAGTTTATAGATCTCTGGTGGGGAAGGGAAAGTGGTATTTTATTTATTTTTTTTATAATTATGTACAATTATGGGAAAGCCAGCATTTCCCATGGTTTTTCACAGATGATACCCTTCTTACCATTTCCACAGAAAACTCTTTCTACAGTAGATCCCAGAGCTAAAGATGAAAGTGTATTAGTATGAGTGCTAACAGGAGTAGCTCAAATGTTCTATGAATCCTATCGATCCAGGTTATCTTTAATGTGCTTTTCCAGTCATCTGCGCAGAACACAATCCAGAATCATTTGACAAAACTACATTGATTTGTCTCTGTTCTTGGCATTCTCCAAAGACAGGGGAGAAAGACAACCATAGAGCGGGTGGGTAGGAAGCCAGGGTCAACCTGCTGCAGAGGGAGTTGCTGGGAGTGCGTTGGGTGCTGCCACGCTGACAATGCCCTCCCAGCTGCCTTGCTGGAAGAAGGAGAGGTCCAGAGAGGCAGTGTTTAATCCCCAAGTGAGCAGCTTGGGATTCATTTGGTATGGAGAATGGTAGAGGGTCAGTTGATGGTATTAGGTTGGTTAAATCAGCCCTGGAAGAAACAGTCCTCCCCTGGTGACGTCAAGCCAACTACCTTTACTGGAGTAATAGGGAAGCCAGCAAGGCTGGGCTGGATTTCCTTGGCTTTTGGGACAGCTACATTGACCAACTGCTCTCTCCTCTCAGATACAGCGGTCGTGGCTGAATCAGGAAAAAATAAAGGACAAATAGCAACTGGCAGCAAGAAGAGGGAACAGTCCCTCATGATACCACAGACACCACTCAGCAGTGGCTAGTGTGCTTCCTGCTTTGCTGCCCTCATCTCCACTATACTCAGCCTGCCACCAGCCAGTGCCACAATGCCATCACCTCCCTCTCCTGCTCCCTGGTGTGGCAGCAGTCCCTTGCAGCCTGAGCACCAGTCTGACAGCCCCAGTGACTCTAGTTTCCTTTGACCCCCTGCAATAACCTCATCTCACACCCCTCTCAGAGGTTCCTCAGATGTCACCCAGAGACCAAAGAGGGGGAAAAGCCATGATCTAGATGTAGATCATAAACGTGAGATGTGGGAGAAGGTGTCAGTACAGCTCTCTTCAGAGTCTGAAAACACCTTCAGTGGAGGTATTCCTGCTGGTGGGATGTAAGGAACCTGAACAAAGCTGTGTCCCAAGGACAGGCTGGCTCTTGGATAGCCACAAGCTTAGACAAAATTTCACCTCATTCCTGGCCAGACACTCCCTTGGACTTGTCCGTATCTCACTGGACCAGAAGACAGAGCATAGGAGTGGAAGAAATCTGTCCCAGGTATGGCAGTGAATTGCACTTCCCTGTGATGGGCATCATTTCTTGCAAACAGCAAGCTGTTGCCTGGTGACTTTTCAGATCATGAATGTTATTTGATCAACTCAGGCAGAGCAGATGCTTGTAAATGACTGTAAACACAAGGTGATTCATGCACAAGTATGAAGAGTGCTCAGGAAGCCTCAGGAGGAGCAAGGCATGTGCACCTGGCCCTGCGGAGAGGGCAAATGAGCGGTTCCAGGATGGTGGAACATAAGCCAGGCATCAGTAGAAGTATGGGCTGTTTTCTTCCTGGCTCTTCTGACCCAGGATAAATCTGCTGCTGCTCAGGAACCATTTTTTTAAAGGCATTGCCTTTGGAGATTGCCCTGCTCTGAGTGAAACAATCAAGGCAGCGTTTCTATGACACTGACAGAAATTCAAAGCAGGTACTGTAAGTCAACAAAACGCTAATTCCCAAAAGGTTAATTAAACTGAGCGGGGCTCGTAGATGAAATGCAACAACTGACTGCTGCAATTGACTCTGCCGTTGGGGTTAGAGTTAGGTGGCACTGCTGTGTGTGGGAGCTCCTCAAACGAGCTATTTTGGCACTTAATCCCTTGATAGGGTAGGGGGCGGGGAGGTCCTGTGTATATCAGTCATTTGTTCTTGTCAGCCTTCAGGAGACAGAAATTAGTGACACTCAATTTAGGCCACTGGATGCAAAAATGCATTCCTTCCCCACAACCCCTCTGAACAGAACCTCACAAACACTGAGTTTTAAAGTACAAGGCTCTATTTGAAGTCAGTGGTCTAATGTCAACGTAATTTGTAACTACTCTGCCCTACTGCGTGGCCTTCATCATCCCTTCCAGGCAAAGCTGGAGAGACAAGACCTAAGAACAGTTTTGTTGGCTTGGGAAGGCTGGGCAATGTCATTAATTAGCCAAAGCAGCCAGCAACTGGGAACACAGAATAGGAATCCTTTTCTTCCTTCTAATAGATTGACATTTACCGTGCACGTGGGTGTTTCAGGAAACATGGAGCCCCAAACCTTTACTGCTCCATCCTGCTGAGACAAATGTCCCATGTGGGCCCTTCTGGGGTGTCTGGCAGGAAAAGGGAAGGAACCCAGTGGGTCCTGGTTCACACGCTCTGCTGCAGCTGGGGCCCTCGGTCTGGTCACAGTCTCTCTTGCGAGGAGCTAGTCATTGCCTTGCTGCCTCTGCAACCATGGAGAAATGCCCTGAACTCCCACTCTGCTTGTCAAATTTGGGGCATTTCTGCAGATGTCCATGGCAGAAGCAGGCAGGCCCTTAAGAACGTGAAGGTTCATACCCAAAACCTGTGTCCTTGCATGGTGGAGGAGCCCTCCCCACCTGCCCTGCCCCCCTCCATCACCAAGAAGTGAGCTGCACCGCAGAGATCAAGTTCGTTCAGTTGTGGGCAGCATTTGGCCCTTGCAGGTGGAGGGGATTTGGTTGTGGTCTTGGAGAGAGGAATGGCATCTGCTGCTTCCCAAGCTGACTTCACTGACCTGGTGAGACAGATGGAGGTGACAAAGTTCATCCGCCCACTCTTCACCATGGTCTTCCATGGTGATGAACCAGACCACATAACTTGCCCAGGTCCACGCCAGGTCCTGTGAGCAGCTCTGAGCTCCTTATGGGGAAGCGCTGCCTCCAGATGAATAGCTATTGTTGTTGAACCCAGGAGGTACCTGCCACATAATAACATCCAAGAAACTCTTCTGATTACTGCCTTTTTATAGAAATATGAGGAACAATTACATAACAGCTGCATGCAATTACTACATCAGGTGATGTGACCTTTTCAAAACCAAGAAGTAATATAATTTTACAGGTAGAACAGGAAAAAAATGTTTTCCTTTTTTCTCTTTGAAAAAAAACAGTAAAACCTTTGAGTTCAAAACAATACCCATTCTTTTTCATAGGATTTCCTTTTAAAACACAGGTAGTGGTTGTTCTTTCACTTATATTGCACACCAGCTTCTGGCCATCAGGAGACAATGGGGGAAAAGTTAGTCATAAAACAACAAAGTAATCCAATGAGAAAAAAATATAAAGCCTGTACTAAGACCTTGTGTCTCGAGGCAAAGCCTCTAGGATGAGCTGAGTTTAGATTGCAGCCTGGCAGAGTCATTGGTGTTCTTTGTTACTACTCCCTCCTCCCTTTTTTTTTTTCTAATATAACTAGTGAAAAGCTCTCCTCTGAAACTTCAGCCTGCCATGTGCAATTAAAATCAACTAGTGGATTCAGAAGTTATTGATGGGCACCTAGACAGCCTTATAACATTTGGACTGGTCCCTCAGGGACCTTGGGTTCCTTGGGTTCCTCAGGTTCCAAGGTAAGGTTTTAAGGAAGGGCTCTGGCAAAAGGAAGTGGATAAATATGTAAATAAATAATATATAATGCATGTCTTGAAATCAAAGGCTGAGAATAATAACTTTTTTTTCTTCTACTGAAAAACAAACACAACTTTTGTATGGTCTGGGGGTTCTTTCTCCAGTAGGGCTTTTCCTTTGCAAATATTTTATCCATGATGTTGATACATTCTTTTGTGCTCTCTCCCTCTCTAGTCTAAAGTCTCTTGATGTTTGGCAGGGCTGGTGTACAAACCAGGATGTCCTGGGTTGGTTTCATTGTGTGGGGAAGGGATGACTAACCATGGGGACAGGGAGATGCCTGGCTGGAGCATGGGGGGAGAGTAAGTATGGATTTATAACCACAAAAGACAATAATACTCCCCTGATGGCTGTGAATTTGAACCAGACCAAAGGAGAGACATTTCCATGCCTTTCCAGCACAACAGCCCATAAACAGCACCATAGGGTCATAAGTGTTCAACTCTTGATGCTTTTTATATAACCTCCATGTCTTTGGCTGCAGTGAGCAGGTATCATTTAAGTGATTAAATAATAACAGTGAGCAGGTATCATTTAAATCTGATTCTCCCAAAAATCATTACAACGTTCAAGACATGTGCCTTGCCCCTGAACCCAGCCTATGCCCTTCAGAGAACTGTTGAGATGGGCTGGGCCTCTCCAGGTACCCATGCAACTCTTTCCTTGGACCACAAAACCACATCAGACTGCAGAACAAGTCACCCTTGTGGCACACCAGCCTCTCCTGCTAAATTCTCTCCATTCAGCATAGCTAGGCAAGGATGCAGATACAGACATGGATTTTGAGGGAAGGTGGCCTGAAAAAGGAGATCCAGGCTGTCCTGCTTCTAAATTAACTCTTTACATCCCGATGCATTCAGCAGTTTGCTGTGCCCATTCCAAAGGGCTGGAAGGTTATGAGATCCCAACAAACATTCTTCATGCTATGTTATCAGCTGCTTGTTTTCTCCATTTAATTTTTTATCTGGTATCATAACTCTTTTGGATCATATTCCTCTTAGGAGAAATCTTGTTCTGAAATCAATCTGGAATTATGTATATTTACCTAGGGGAAGGTGGACATGGGCAGGTGTAGGATGGCCTATAGATGCCATCAAACTTACTGGAAGTGGCACTGTTCCATGTATTTTCCCTATTAGAATAGTAACTCTAAGTTCCTGAATGGCCTCACAAAGGTATGTAAATGTCCACTTCAGCCAGTTTGTATCCATGTGTCTTCCAATGGAGGTGATCTGATGTAGCTTATTAGCAAATGCATTCAGCTCATTTTTTGAAAGCTTAATATGTTAATAAATAATGTATTCTTTATTTTTAGATCTATCTGTTAACACTTTACATAGCTCAAATGGCATATGGATGCCCAGGACTACAAAACATTTGGAAGTCTTATTCCTCTGCTTTTTGATAATCCCTTTTCCTCCTGCTGAGAACATTTCCATCCTTGTGATTGCTTTTATGTGGCCCCATTCTCCTGCAGGAAAGCAGATACCACAAACAATATTTGAGGAGGCTAAAGGACCAGTGATGTGAAAATTGCTTCAGTGCTAATTCTGCTCTCTAAATATAGGCACATTTTTGCCTGAATACAAGGACAAGACTGCAGAAGGTGAATGGTACTGATGCTTACTTTTGTTCCTTCATGACACCTTCTGCAGTGTATACATGGGACTGCTGGGAGGAGACAGCTTTTTATATTGTGAAGCTTCACGTACAGGCATTTTACCTATAGGCCATTCCATCTTTTGTGATGCTGAGGAAAGAAATACATGTGTTTGTGAGTGTGTATAAGGAACATAAAGAGATACATTCATACATGCACTACAAAATGAGGTCTTTTTTTACAGTGCATCGATTTAATGCTCTTGAATTGACACCTTCTCTCTGTTCAGAAGAAAGGTTTGCTCTGGGCAGGAGGCATGATGTTTCTTGTGCTTCTGTCATGTGCTAATCCTATCTCTAGCCCCAGGTGGATTCTTTCTACAGTTATCCTTACAGTCAAGCAGCATTATAGGCTGGACTTGATGCTGTTGTATTTCAGCGTATAGCAATGATGTCATTGCTGTCATTCATTTCTATTTTTTGATTTATTGATTTATTTAATACAGTATCTGCTAATATGAAAACTTTATTTCAGGCATCTGTTTCTGTCTGCTTGCCAAATGTCTGTGCTGATGCTGAGTTTTCCTTGCCAGGATGTAAGACACATTTTGATAACATCTCCTTTGCATGCCATGGACCTGATGGATGGAGCAGTCTCTGCATTTTGATGTGGACAAGAAATAAATCCACCTGAGGGGAAAAAAGAAACACAAATGAGAACTCATAATGTAACACTGCTGCCAAAATGCTAACACTATTCCTCAGTATGCATGGAGATGAATTACAAGTAAAATCAAAGGATTGTGTTGTCACTTTCTGTAGGCTTGTAGCAATCATTTTTGGAACTTGATCAGCATTTTAAAGGAAACTTGAACAGTGCACAACAGTTTGAACAAGACTTGAACAATTTTCCACCATTTTCCTTTAAGAACTTTCACAAGAACCTGTCTTGTCCATAATGTGCCCACAGAAGCCTATGACTTAGTAAAACTGGAGAGGAAGGGATGTGGTGGTCCTTGTAGGTGCAAGGTAAGCATTGCATGTAACTCTCTCTTTTAGGTTGTTCTGCCTCCCTGTGTCTCTTACCTTGACTCTTAGTTTTCTCTCCTCCCTGCTCACATCATGCCTAGGAGGCTGTAGTCCTTTAGGGACATGGGTACAAGGTCCCACACCTGTCAGACAGGGTCATTGAAGTGTTGTGTCCTGGTGCTAGCCAGGCCAGTGTCAACCTTCCCAAGCAGTCATCACAGGTAAGCTGAGTAAGCACAGGTGAGCTGAGTAAGCACAACTAAGCTGAGTAAGCACAGGTGAGCTGAGTTAGCCCAGGCTGTTTTCCACACCACCTGACATCACTTCCCCATAAAAGGGGCTGGTTGGGGAAGGGTACTGTTTGGGTGCTGTCTGGAGCAGCCTAAGTGTTGGGTTGGTCTTTGTGGTGTGCAGCATTCTGTAATCATTGAGTTGGTAAGGTACTCTGTGTTATCACTGGGTCTGAGTGTAGTTGGCTGCTAGATTTCTTCTTATGGTGCTTTTGTCAGCAATATCTCTTTATCCCAACTCATGGAGGCTCTGTCTGTTTCTCCTGCAGGAGTGAGGGAGTGGCATGTGGTGCTCAGCCACTGTTTGGGGCTAAACCACCACAGGTTGTCATGCTCAGATTGGAACTGTTGAATTGGGTAGCACAAAGTCCTACTAGGAGAGGCAAGATTTCTTGTTGGATCCAAAAGAGCTGGAGAAATTCCTTGGCTCCATGGGAAATTTTCACTACACAGTAAATCCCATGGACTGAAAAACTATGATAGTTAAGTCTCTGAACTTTATCCTCAGAGTCAACAAGTCAAGATGTTCCTGAAAATTCTGGCTTTGCATTAAAAGTAGCAGTTGGATTTCATGAGATGGGAGAAAATAGTACCCTGGGTCTTGGGGAGGAGTTGTGGGGAGGGTGTGGGGGGAAAAGGTCACTGGGTAATATCTAAACTCATATCTCCTTGCCCACTGGATCCTGGTTTCCTACATGTTATAACTGATCCTATAAATTCTCCTTCATGGAATCTCTAATGTTTGAAATAGAGATACTAAGCTTGCACATGAAGGAAATTTTGCAGGCCAAGAAATTTTTTGTCAGATAATTTCATCAAAGGACACCACACTACCTGTTTTAATGACTATTTTCTGTCTGTTTTCATTCAACTTGTAGAAAGTTAATGTCAAGACTTTTTAACATCTTTCAAATCTTTTGGAAACTGAGATGTACACCACTGAAAGTTATCAAGGGGGACAGACTAAACCCAAATGCAAACACAACACAGCTTTCTTTGGAAGCCAAATTAAAAAACATTTAAACCTGAGATAGAGGTGTTTAGAGCTTTCAGACCAAACAGATTTGGCATTACAGAAAAAGAGTGGTTCCAGTTAAAACTCTCCAAAAGATTATGCTTACATAATCTGCTGGCTCCTAGTGCGTGTCATCTTGGCTCCCTCAAGTGGCTGGTCCCAGGGAGCGGACAGTTTCCCTCCTGTTTCAAAGCACTAGTGGTTTTCTCTTAGCACAAGTGTTAGAAGCCTGTTTCAGGGGTCACAGCTCAGACCTTGCTGAGGTGTTGCAGGCATTTGTGGTTTGCTAGAAATTGGTAACTGGTGAATAAGCTCCACATAGTTCTGAGGTCTCATCATCCAAAAAAAGTGAAGGGATTGGGATGGTCTATAATTTTTTTCATGTCCTTTTTCCTCTCATCCTCTAAGAGGACTGCTTTGCCGTTAGTATTTTTTTCTCTAAATGCAGGGACAGATCTTAATGGTTTTGTTGTTTGTTGCGGTAGCCTTCATTAGCTTTACTAGCTGAGGTCTGCTCAAAAAAAGGCTGCCTCAGGACCCATGGGACCACATCCTGGCTGTAACATCCTGAAGTTCAGCAAAAACAGATGCAAAATCCTGTATTTGGCCAAAGGACAAGGGCCAACTAACTGTAAGGAGCAATCCTGCAGGAGAAGAGCAGCTGAATGTCCTGAAATATAGAATCCTTTCAATATTTAGGATCAACGGTCACTGGGTGCTGGAAGGAGACTTCGGCCAGACAAAGGAAGAAAAATAAAACCTCCATGGGAGATGTTGAGTGCTGGAGCCTCCAGGCCTTTCAGATTTTCAGTTCTCAGCTGGACAAGACCCTGTCTTGGGGGTTATCCCTGCTGTCAGTTGCTGTTGGATCGGATGACCTCAAGCACATTTCCAACCTCTGTTGCTCTATGATCTAAAACTGGTGAATGATCTGATGAAACACTTGCAGAGGCTGAATAAACCTGTTGTCTGCTGCAGGAAGGCTTCAAAACTGCACTAGTGTGGACCTCGACACCCAGACCCCCCAGCACACAAGGCTCAGCACAGTCAAGCTCTGTCCTAAGTCAAGCTCTACCTGAAGTGCTTCAGCAAGGTTTTGAACAAAATATGCACCCAGACTCCAATGGCTGAGGCCACAAAGTTGCGCTTCAGTTGTCTCAACTTAAAATGCAACTTCTTTGAGCCCAGCAGAGCTTAGTATGTGCCATCCCACTCAGCACTGACCCAGCCACCCAGGTTGGCTTTGCTGTCCCTGTTGCATGTGAGGCTGCCTCAGCACATGGCAGCACCTAGTTTTCCAGGAGCTGTTGCTACAGCAGAAACCACACTGAAGAAACAGCCAAGTCCTCCAGGGATGTTTTGTCACAGGTAAGGTGAGCACACAAGGCAAATTGACAAGGGCAAGTGCCTAATTTTTTTTTTGCAAAAGGTGGAGACAGGTCAGGTTGGCTTTCTCCTCGTAAGCAGGCAGGCTTTTTGAGTTCCCTGGTGCACACACTTCTGGTGAGACAGGTCCCTGAATTTATCTCCTTTCAAAAGGAAAGCTTTTGTAAGTCACCTTTAATTTATTAGGTCTTTTCTCAAAGATAGGCCCCATCCTACAGCCCCTTGTCAGCCACAATTTATCTTCTCCCTTTTGTGTTTTTTTTCATGTCCTTAACAGGCAGAGGTTTTGTGGGTTTCTTCAAGGACACATAAAGATTGCCATTTAATGCTCACTAGTGCAAGATGTGTTGCTTTAATCTTGTGAAGTAAGAATGCAACTCTACCTGTTCAGTTTGGAGATCAGATGGATGGGAATGGGAACAGGAGCATAAAGTGAGGGGAAAACCGTAATGCAAACGCTGAACCTCAATTGCACTTTTCATGTTGTAGAGTAAGTTCTCCTGAGTGCTTGCTAATAGTCATAGGTTTAAGCTAAAAGGCCACTGGCACAGATTATCTGTGCTTCTGCAAAGTCACAAGAAGTTCCTGGACCTCAACCTGCATGCACAATTTCCCGAGACCTCTAAGTGAAGGCTTCCCATGTCATTCCCATGTATTCCCATCAGGAAACACAGAAGATTCTGCAACAGGTGGGCAAGCTTGTGAAGTTTCTTTCCCAATTTATTTTTCTCCCTGAATGTAAGTGCTAGGCATGGGCTGGAAATACGTGGTGTGCTGCTTTAATCAGTGTGGGGGTTTTCTTGCTTTGGTTCAAATTCTAGTTCAAATCAGGGAAGAACTTTTAAAGCAAATCTCCTGATCACGTTCACATCCCACACATTGGTTTGCAGCACAGCATGATTACAGAGTACACAAATTGGAGGTTTTTTCAGATGGAACTAAACTGAAAGAGGTGAGGCATCCCTAATGAGTTCCAACTTCTCATGGCCATTGCCATGACCAAACTGGAGCTCTTCCAATGTAAAGTATCCTGCTGAATAGTGCCAGCTTTGGTCCTTAGTACCAGTTTCATCAGACTACAGACCCACTCCTACTGCACAGCATTACTCTTTAATGTAGACAGAGCCCTTTCTCCACAGATTTTCTGCCTTTGACTCCTTGTGCACAGTAGGGTCTTCATGACCAGGTAGGAAACAGCTCTTTCTTACATCTCTACTCTTAGGATACACATATATATACACACACAGACCAGCAGGCAGGTTCTGCCTGTTTGAAAAATTAAAGCACAGGACTTGTCAATGATATGACCAGGGTATTTTCTGATGTATGTTTAGGCTCTTGTGCTGATTGAGATAGCTAACAAAATTCATTTGATTTCTCACACACACACACAGAGACTGAGGTATATATATACAGTGCCATTGACTGTGAGGACTTGGGATGTGCCTTCTGAGGACCTACAGTACCACTGACATCTGCTGAATTTTTAAGGCTCAGAAATTTGGAAAATACATAATTTTGCCCCAGACACCTGGCTTTAGGTGTCTTGAAGAGAAAAAAATGTTTTTCAGCATGCCCTTAGCAATCTTCCCATGGTCCCTGTGTACAATGCAGCAAAACAGAATGTCATGTGTGAGGTGTGGGGCTGAGCTCTCAGAAAGGCAAAGGAAGGTGGAAGAGAGATGCTTTCTTCCCAAGCCTTGGACTCCTGCATCACTGTGTCAGTGGTGTGATTTTCCAGGATTTACTTTTAGCTACACGTTGCTTGGCTTATCTGGTTTAAGCAGCTGTTTCACTAGTAGAAATTGAAGGATCCTCCAAAGACTTCTTTTGATGTCTCTGTAGGAACTTCTGATCTGTGATGTGGGAAAACACCTATTTCTTCTTTTTTTTCTTTCTCTTCAATAAACTCACATTTCAAAGCAGTGGTGACCAGGGGAAGTAAGGTATAGAGAAAGGGATGTGTATTGTCAATGAGAACCCCAAATATACTGTTATCTTTGGGTAGGGTTCACAGGATGTGCCCATCAGCATCAGTCAGTGTGGCCCTACTGTCACAAGGTGCTGCCTGGCTCTGGTGTGTGCCAGATATATGCACTGCAGAGCAACAGTCCGCATGGGCCTGTGAGTGCTGCAGTGCATTTCTTTCAGGCTTTGCTGTTGCAGAGGTTAACCAACTGGCTGCCCAATCCAGCCAACACCTCAGTAACCTTTGCTCATCAGCCAGTTAAAAAAAGCATGCATGTGAGGGAACTTCTGCAGACATATACTACTGACTCCCTGGAAAGACCAAAGACAGGCTTTAATGTTCCCAGCAGCCTTGACTTGCCTAGGTAAGGGTTTAAAATGCTTTCTTGAGAAGCCAGGATATCACCATGGATAGTCTCTGAAAACACTTTCCTGGCCAATGCACCTTCTCCCAAAGGCAGCCAGACAGGCTGAGAGTATAGTCCTGAGCTTTGTCATGCGGGAACAGTGATAAAAGCTCAACTACATTTATAAAGCAGCCCAATATTACTCTGGTGTTTGTCATGAGATTAGATTCCCGCCATTTCTCACCTCCATTTGCATCTTTGTGGTGAGAACAAAGCTAAGACAAATGATGGTTCCTGGTGGTGGACAGGGGGCAATATCAGTCCCCTCTCTGCCAAATAATTCTTCCCCAGTTTTGTGTGAGAATAGGAGAGTGTGTAGATCTTTGACTTTTTTTTTAATGTCATCTCAGTCATTTATTTCTGAATTACTTCTTTTTTATTTTGTGCTCCCTATTCCAACATGAAAAGAGCTAATTTACCTCTTTCCTCCTGCTCATCCCTCCTGCCCATCACTGTGACAAGAGGACTGCTGGTTGTTCAATCATCTTGCTAACGTCATCAGGCAGCCCACGCTCTGCTCTGTTTTGATGGGTCAAGAGGAATTCATTACACTTTTTTAAAAGCAGTCAATACGTGGGCTAATAGAAGGTCACTCCAGAAATTATTCTAATGCATAAAAACATGAATACTAGTGATACTTTCATGTCCACACAGACCTGGTGTGCAGTGGTGGCTTTGGACAGTGAACTGAACACACAATAGGTGAGCCTTAAGAGACAAATGCCTCTATTTTTGACCCCTGATTACCCAGACATGGCTTACTCCTGAAGCGATTTAACCACCATAGACTTGAACGAGTGCCTCAATGCACATCTGCAGCAACTGGGACAGTTGTTGACATCAGGACAGCAACAATTATGTAAAAATGTGTACATCATTGGGAAGTCACCTAGGAAGGTTGGACCTGATGATCTCTTGAGGTCCCTTCCAACCCCTACAATTCTATGATTCTATGATCCCAGGGAAGAGAAGGACTGACAGCAGTGGAGGTAATGCTGAAGTGGAGGAGAGGGCAAGACCTGATTCAGGGTGAAAGCATAGGATCCCTCTAGCACTCTGGGTTTGGTTGGGAGCAGAGGGGTTACATAGCAGTGAGTTGGATGGATGACTCTGCTAGGGAAGCCTAATGGATATAAAATACTACTGGTGGAACTTTGGGTATGAGAACAGAGAACCAGTTGCCATGATGATAGGCAAAATCAAAGAGTAACTATTAGCAAAGCAGTTTACTTAAAGAGGAAAACCATAGTTGTACAGGACGGTCCCATGAAGCCCAGTGACAGTCGCCCTGAGGACCCGGAGTGAGAGTTCACATTGTGGTGGTGTTTTTTTCCCCTCCATGAAGGAGTGTCTCCTCTCTCTCTTTGTCCCCTGCCCAAGAGACAGGGTGAAGGACAGTGATGGCACACAGAAGTCAAAACAGTGTCTGGCCCTCCTGAGAGTAGGGTTGGAGAGAAAAGCCCCCAAGGCCAGCCCAGAATACAGAATCACTGAAAAATACCCATAGGCTGTATAAAAAAGCTCCAGGAAGCGAGTCAGGCTGAATTACACCCTCTTGCTCCACATTCTAACCAAGAATATCAATATTTCTGCTGAAAAGCATGAAAAGGAGAAAGAAGGCACTAATGAGTCTTTGCATTGTGTCAAAATGTGTTTTTCTTTCCATTGTAAACGTATGCTTCCCTTTCCTGTGGAGTTGCAGATGGGAACAGAGCCTGGCCTAGACCTGATGCATCTTGAGATCCAAGTCTTATAAAAATATACACTGGGTACCATTAAACAACTTTGATGTTAATGAATACAGCACTTGGGATTTTAGGTAGTCTCTAGCTCCATGACAGGAGCTTGCCCTGAATCCCCAGTGCATGTATATTGACTGGCACTGGGAGCCTGGGAGAAAAAGCACATTGCCCAGCTGCAAAAACATCACTGTTGACCATGCCCCATGCCTTACAGTGCTGAAACATGAAAGCAGTGGGATCCCAAAGAACCTTCTACAACAATTTACTGACCCCTCTTAAAAGCTGAACTATAAAAAAAATGAGCAGTTTAACACAACAACATGAGTACAGCCCAGAGGTATTAGCATCAAGGAATGGAAAATGCCCTTCATCAAAAGGCTGATGAGCATATTTTTAGGAAAAGGAACTCAAGCTTGAGATGTGTGTAAGAGCCACTAAAGGCAGAACTAGCCAAGCTTCCATGTGGAGAAGAGGTGATAAATGAACTTTATTAAGCTGTTTCTAAAACTGGAGCAGATGAGATAAGCCTTGAAGGAGATACTCATTTAAGATTGATGTGGAGTAAGTGCGGAGAGATAGCTGTTGAAAAGACTGCCATAAACCAGTTCTCCAAGTTGTCATTCACTAACACTCCCTGGTGTTTTCTAATAAAAATAATCTGCTAAAATCAGACTCTGGAGACAGCTTGTCTTTGGCTGCCAGTGCAATTTCTCATCATTGTTTCATGTAGTAAATGCTTTTGAAATAAGTCAGGGATTGTTTGAAGGAGAGACAACTTTCAGATGGATTTTAAAGTTATTATGCATACGAGCAAAGCACTTTAAACAGCTTCAAAACAGAAAAGAAATGGTTATGAAGGATAAGGGGAAAGTCTTTTTGGTTTAAAAACTTACAAATAGCTAGGTAGAGTCACTTAAGCTGCTGATGGATACTCCTTCCAAACTTGCAGTAGCACACAGCTGTGGAGGGACATAGCCTTGTGCTAGTGTGGGACTGTGGAAGTGCTGGAGGTAATGAAATGCCTGTAAGCCCACTGGATAAACTCATAACCAGGAACTGCAATGAACTGCGCAGACCTCATGCTGACATGGTGCTAAAATCCTTACTGACACGATTGCTGGGAAGTCAATTACCTGTGAAGGCAGCAACTGAGGCTACATCACACAGAAGAGAGCAGAGACCATGAGCAGCCTGGCTGGGGCTGACTGTACACACAATATTTGCCTTGGTCTGATCACAGGGAGACCATGTTACAGTTTGTCTCTGCTGTGGTCACGGAGCTACAGTTCTTTGACCATCTCCTGAACCCACAGTTGCTAGGCGCTCCTGCCACCTCTCTTTAGTTTCCCAGGATTCAGGAAACTGCTCAGAGGGGAAAGACCAGACCCTTTATCTCCCAATTCATCCTTTCCCCTGTTTGTTTCACAATACCTCCTCTGTGGAACAAGAGCACACTGATACTT
Source organism: Hypotaenidia okinawae (assembly GCA_027925045.1). Classification (NCBI taxonomy): domain Eukaryota; kingdom Metazoa; phylum Chordata; class Aves; order Gruiformes; family Rallidae; genus Hypotaenidia; species Hypotaenidia okinawae. The sequence goes on along the minus strand of BSDF01000002.1, from coordinate 46,904,137 downwards.
GGCTTTCAAAGTGGAGCTGAACTGAGGCTAGAAAATCCACAGTGTCCATCTCCTTTATGTGCCATAAACTTCTACTCATTTGACCATGAAGTTTGGGAGATGGATGGCAGAGTCTGTCTCTTCATTAGTGATGATGCAGAGCCAGGACAAGCCCCCAGCTTCCCTGGTGCAGCCAGGCCTGGGGGAGCAGTTAATAGTGATTTTTCTGAGATGACAACTTGAAATTCCAAGCTGGTTTCTCTAAGCAAGCCATGAAAGTCATCTTTAACTCTTCCATGTCAGTCATGAATTTGAAAGTTTTAGTGTGAACTCCCCTTGTTTCCTGCATTGCACCTCCTTGTAGTGATTGCCCGCAGGACTTGATTGCAGGAATGTTTTCAACCACAAAACTCTGCAATGACCATCTTTCATGAAAACAAAAGGAAGAACTCATTTGTTGATGAGGGTGCTATAAACCATGCCTCAGCAACCTGGAAACAATTATGCTGTTTTTCACTGAAATAAACCCACCCTCATAGCCTATTAAAATATTATGACCAATTCTAAATGATGCTTTTAAGTACTTCTACAAGGTGGGGTACGTTACCTTATTGTTACAGCTGAGGTCACTTAAAAGTAAAGAACATTTACATGCATTTTGCTAAAGGAAATTTATAGGCATTTTGCTAAAGGGTTTTGCTGATGTCCCTGCTCATGGCAGGGGCTTGGAACAAGATGATCTTTGAGGTCCCTTCCAGCCCCTAACAATTGTATGCTTCTATGAGTCTATGACTTGTTCTTTTGAGACCATCTTCAGCAGGGACAGGATGTACTGAGTAATTCTGCAGGACTTGGGAGGCATGAGGCTGCTTCAGCCTAACATACACCCAAAAAGTCAAAAAAGAGCCAGCCATCCCTCAGCTGGAGATTCTCCTTGTGGAGAGGGAGACGCTGGAAGTTGGTTAGCAGGAGTTGAGAGCTATAGTTTTCCCAGTGACTTTCAGGCTTATATCCCCATCATTCAGTGGCTCTCTGCAGAGAGACTGTGGGCACCTAGCTGTCGACCATGCACCTCCAACAGGAGACAGACATGTCTCCAATTGCCAGCCTCTTCAGGACCCGCTTTCCCAATAATCTTTGTCCCAACTTTTCATGGACACATCTTTTGTATGGCCCATGTGTTGTTTGCAAAGTGCTTTGCTGTGGTGTGTGGATGAAAAGGAGCTATATAAATGCAAATTTAATGTATTCATTTATTCTATGCTGAAGGTTGTACTGAAGGCCAGGTAAATTACACCCACGGCATCTGCCTGTCAGCTCTTAATGTCACCCACTTCAGGAACAATAAGTTTCCACACAATTTGTTAAGCTTGATTTTCTTTTGTTAGCCTTTGCAGATTATTTTTAATGAAATTACACTTCTCCAGGTGTTTTCCATTGGGCTGGACCCCCTGGCTGCTGAATTCAAGGAACCTGACTCATTACTACCTGCGTCATTTGCCTGACCTTGCCATGAGACTGCAGTGGCAGCAGAACGAGGGAGGTCCATACATCCAGCACAGCCCCGGCTTCTCCCAGCCCACTGCTGAGATCCTCAGGAGCTGAATCCTTACCCTGGAACTTTAACACCCTGCAACAAGAGCTAGTCCTTTATCTCTCACCCTGGCATCACCTGGAGTACCTTCATTATTTCTTTTACTCCCCCTGAAAGCGTATGGCTGTCCTCAGCATCGCTCTCGTTATCCCTCTGTGAACACTGGAGGAAGAAGGTATTTACATCTCCTGACACACTTGGTATTCCTGTCATTGCCATGTCCCTGAGACTGCCCTGGCCTCTGAAATGACCTTTTGCACCAACTCTATTCCAAACAGTTTCTTCCTTGCTACTGCTTCCTGTGCAATTTTTGGCTTCATTTTTCTGGCTCTATTTTTATTATTATTTTCTTCTTTGCTCTTGTATGCTCTCCCATATAGATCACTGGCTGTAGTGATGACCTGGTGGCCCTTTCAGGCATCGCTTTCTGACCTCAGATCATGCTGCCACACACCTCATCTCAGGCTATACTGCTTCTGGGTACTGAGTGCAGGGAAATTAAGGTCAGCTACAAGTGAGGGTCAGCACATGCAAGGAAGTTTTGCTTGTGAAACTTTGGAGAGCTCAGCTATTCCCATGTAGCTGGGATATACATGCAGTTGGCCTCATGCAGGGATGTTAAGAGAAAGAAAAAGCTTACCACTGCAGGTATGGCTAACACTGTTTTGGCCTCAGGCTAAACCCAGCAGTGAGATCTAAAGCTGCCTGCGCCTGTAGTCCAGATAAAGATCCCTTCAGCTTGACACACCCCTGTGTTTCTGTGTCCCAGGGCTGCACATGCTTCAGATCCCCAGGGAGTCTGTGAGATGCAGGGAAATAGTTTTGCTTAGGCAATGACAAGATTGAATTTTCCCAGTTCAAATTATATGGGAAGACATGAAGTCTTGGAGAAACAAAAGGTGAATTATGATACCCTGACCTATGCAGCAGCTCCAGACTTAGCCCTGAACTTTGGAAAAAGATTGTTTGTTCTGGTGTGGACCTCTGGGTTTGTTTTGAGGCTCACGGGTGAGTAACTGCAGACTCACAAGCCTTGCCAAGCGAGGTCTTGGATTGGTCAGTAGAGTCAGCAAGTGGTGGAGCCAGACCTTCAGCTGCCATAAACTGGTAAAACTTCAGGGAAGGCAGTGGATTTGCACAGATTTACACAGGCATAGCTTACAGCCCACAAGAAGAACCCAGTTCATTAGATTTCTGACAATGAAAGATATATTCTCTGGAAAGCAGATACAAAAGCTACTGGTTACTAACAAGGACACCCTTATCACCAAAGTCTTTCAGTATCCATCCTCCTTTACTGGTGTAACTGTAAATATTCTGTGGCTCAGAATGTCACCTATCAATTGTTTTCTTTTCCTTTCCCCTTGCTGCTGGAATGGGCTGATATGTTGGTTCTGTACTGTCAGCGAGTAAATTCCTGGCTGATCAGAGTGAACAGATGCTGCTCTTGCAGAGGTTTCTCCAAGTCCTTGGAAGTAGCAGCCTTAATCTCTGGGAGCATCTTGGGGAAGCACTCCAGGAAAGACAGATGTGGAGCTGAGCAACGCAGGCTGTAGCCTCACTATTGGAAGGAGGAATCCAGCTAAGCAGCTTGGCTAAAGCTGCGGTGAATGAGTGATGAGAGCAGGAACACTATCACTTCACCTAGCAGAACTGAACAGCAAAGACCAGCAAAGGCTGATGCTCTTCCAGTGCTGAAAGATGAAATGGTGACACAGCTAAAGGGACAAGCCACCTCCCTAAAACCAAACAAAGTGCTTTAGGCTTCTGCTTGGTTTTGTAACCTCACAATTCTCTGTTTTCGGGGACAGATGGAATGCAACAATGCTAGTAACAGTTCCTACATCTGTCTGTATGGGAAATAGGTGGGAGAGGAGTTTGAAGGACACAGGGTATTTGCCAAACAGCTCCTTGCAATGTGGCAAATAGCTCAAATAAATCAAAGAGAGCTAATACCTGCACCTATCCATAGATGCCATCCTGCCCAAGCACTTCATCTTTAATTACATGACTGGTTTTATTTTCAGATGGGAGCCCAGTGTTTACCTCTCTGTCTGGATTAGGGAAGGAGCTTTGTGCTGACCGCGTACCAATCTCCACACAGGTCTGTGACACACAGATCAGACACTTCACACCAGCATGGCTCTGTGAGATCCCTTCAGCTTCCCACGCCAGCTCCAGCCTGGCATGACCTGCCTCTCCAAAGCCCCCTTCTCCAGGACTCCTTGGGAAGGAAACATGGAGGTATCTGTTGACATCTTCTCAAGCAGCATGATAAGGGAGAAGCATCAGCAAACAGCCTTGGGACATATGTATTTTGCACAAGTACCAGGCCAGAGGGATGCTGGCAGAGCATGGATCAGCTAAGAGAGTCATGTTGCACAGGTCACTGCAGGTATTGTAACTCAACAGGTAAATCTTCATTTCTTCATTTAGGTGTCCTGGCTTGGCTAGGGTAGAGTTAATTTTCTTTCTAGTAGCCAGTGTAGTGCTGTGTTTGGGATTTAGGATGAGAATACTGTTGATAACACACTGATAGTTTAGTTGTTGCCAAGCAGTCAGGGATTTTTCAGCTCCCCATGCTGCCCTGCTAATGAGAAGGTGAAGGGAACCCAAGAAGCTGGGAAGGCGACACAGCTGGGACAGCTGACTCAAAGTGGCCTAAGGAGCTATTCCATGCCAATGACATCATGCTCAGCATAAAGGAGGGCTGGTGTGTGAGGGGTGTGACGTGATGTACAGCTTGGGGATGTACAGTCTGAGCTGTGTGGTTCGGTGAGAAACTGCATCATGTATCACCAGTTTTGTATATTTTGCTATAAAGTCCTGTTATTGTTCTTTCTCTCTCTCTGCTGTCCCAATTAACCATCCTCATCCAAACCCACAAGGCTTGCCTTTGTCTTCCATTGTTTATTTTTCTCTTCCCCCTTTTCTTTTCTCCATCCCTGTCCCCTGGGGATGGGGGAAGACAAGTGAGCGGCTGAGTCCTGCTCAGCTGCCAGCTGGGGCTAAGCCATGACATTAGGTTAGTGCAAGAAAGCAGGGGTAAGCAATCATTTGGCCTAACAGCTGCCTCAACAGAAAAAAAGGTAAAAATTTTTTAAGTTCTAGCTGTACTTAGAAAATAGTTGCAATGGTTACTGCTTCCCTGTCTTGCTAGAGTTTTGTTGCCCCTTCAACAAAATAAAGCCATCTGATTTCTCTTTGCAAGCAGGGAAAATAAAATCACCAAGGACAACAAAATTCAGTAGAACTTTTGCCTGTTTCTGGCTCATCCCATTAAGCTTGAGCTGTTGTTGCCAGTTGAGTTCTGGCAAACAGGTTTCACTTGGAAACTGAGACTTCCAGGACTAAGCAGCTGCTGAGGGGGAGTGTGAACACTGAGTTTTGGAAGGAGGCATTAAATCTTTTAGATAACATCACCCTTAAAGATTGCTCTGTTCTTTACTGAAGCAGTGTGAGGAGCTGCAAACCTGATCCTGCTTCCTGGAGACAAGACACACAGCCCATCCCCTGTGGGTCTGCCTAAATCCAAGCAGAAGCTCCTAAAGGCTTGTTAAAGCTCAGTTAGATGATTTACCAGTCTCTTACATAGGTGTTTATCAGTTGCCTCTTCCAGTTGCCCATTGCTGAGCTAGAGGAAGGAGTTGCATAAAGCCCAGTAGCACAGGTCCCAAAAGCAGACCTCTTGCTTGCTGGGTGTGCATGGCAACACCTTGGTCTGTATACTGTAACAAGGCCATGACAACCAGGCCTTGTACTGTCATCCTCAGACAGGCTATTGAGAAAGCACGAAGTATCCTAAAATAGAATTTTGCTACCTCTGGGTAGTCTAGACAGATTTTGGAAGACATTGCCCCACGAGTACCAGACCTCTGCAGACACTTGAATAACTGTATAAATTGCTACATGGCAGTGCAGTGCAGCAATTTATACAGCTGTTCCAACATATCCATGGCAAAGTAGCTGCTGCATCTACAGAATATTCATGTCAAACCCTCAGCAAATCCTTCCCAGGGCCCGTGAGCACTGCGGCACTCGAGTGGTCTCTGGTGCGGCCCTGTGGTGCTCTCAGCTTTCCCTTCCTGTCTGGTCTGTAGTGTCACCCAGCTGGAGCCGTAGCTACATTCCGTACGACAGTGGCTTACACTTCCCATGAAAATGAAGCAAAAGAACAAGAAACAAGAATGAGCATTTCCCAGCACTGGAGTCTGAAACAGCAGGTAGTCTGGTGGGTCAGGCACTTTCCTTCTTGAGCCCTTCTTACTTCTCTCTGAGGAAGTTCTGAACGTGCTACCCCGAGCCCAGACATCAGAGTAAAGGGGAATGCTGCATTTCACCACAAAGAGCCCCCTTGCTCGGGCAGTCAGGAAAGGATGCCCATTGCCTTCCTCTGGCACAGCACCATGGGACTGAGCGAGGACTGAAATGCCTGTGGTTTGAGAAAGGAGAGGTGGCAGATAAACTGCCTGCTCTGGGCTGCCTCCCGTAACATGACGCACAAGCAGAGTACAGGCAGCAAGCTTTCTCAATGCTTAAGGTACAATTTCCAGGCACTGCTCACTTCTCCCACACCCCTGTGCCCTCCTGGTCTGGTAGTCTTTATTCCTGGCTGCCAGAGATGCTCAACCTCTTCTGGGGGTTAGCAACAACTTCAGCTCCCGGAATCTGGCCAAGACCTTGTCTCAAGAGGTACCCATGCACTGTGATTCAGTCAGAGTGTCTCAGCCTGCCCACAAGCAGTGAGTCTAGTCTGGCAAGTCATTAGAAATAACCATTTTGTCCTCCACAGTGGATGCTCCCTCCTTCCTCCATTGTTTCTGTAAGGAGCAAGGGACAGTTGTAGTATCTACAACTGAGCTGGTCTGAATCACTGGAACTAAGACATCAGAAGAAACACTGTCTTAATTTGAATAGGCTAAATCTAATCTTTAAACTAAATTAATTTAAGCAGATAATTAAAACAAGTAATGAGAAAGTAATAGGAGCTGCATATCTGAGTCCAGTTAATGGCTTTGAAATGCTTTTCAAAGTCTCAATCATGCACAGCATGCACTTACTAGAGATATTGTAGTTAGCAAGGGGACACTGTTTCTGACAGCTTGTCAGTGGGCAACTACTCAGAGGTTTTTCTGCATGCACCCTGCTGAGATCCACCTGCCTCTTTCCTCAGTTTGGGGCAATCTCAGACACATCTTCCTGCCCCAGCTGTCAATCACTCCTCCCCAGAGTATCTGCATCTCTGGGGAAGCAAGTTGTCATGTGCTGTCTCCTCTGTGAGCCTTCCCTTCCCAACATGCTGCTGGAATTAAGGCTTGGAAGCTCCTCAGCACTTGGTTTTCTCAGGCAAATCCACCGGTGAGCTCCACAGGGACGTGACATGCATTGGGGATGCTAAAGTGAAAAAGGAAACCATTTCTTACACCACTGTCATTTCAACTTTGAAAACTTCTTCTGAGTCTTAAGTCTCTTGGGAATGAAGCCAATTAAACTGCAATCTGTCAAGCCTATGAGGCGTCTCCTCCTTTCAATGGAAGTCCTTTTCTGAGTGACAAGAGCTGAGAGGGGGAAGACTAAACAGACAGGAATGCTAAGTTGTTTCTGAGTAACCTCAGTGTTTCATATTCTGGGGCATTGTGAATGAGCAGCAATCAGCTAAAGATCCTCTGATTTCTACTTTTGCAATCAGATGTTGCGACACCTCTGAACCCTTTTTCCCTTGATTACCTAAAAGACACTGTAGCAGAACTGAGAAAGATGCAGTCAGTGTGCATCTTTTTGCTTGGAAAATAAACCCAGATGTGGTTGACACTCCCAGTGTGATGTTCCTTAAGAATACACCTCTCCAATCAGCTAATGCTCACCCAAGCACTTTCAAAAACTGCTGCTGCATCTTGCTTGTATTTCTGCATAAACAAGCTACCTACAGAGCTGCCCAGGAAGCCAGAAAGGCTACCACAGGCTGCTACTGTGATATACAGGCTGCCCTGTATAGGTCCTTTTATTCCACCAACTAAACTCTGCACTGAGCCAAGTAACTTGAACCTTCTAGCTGCCACTATTCATACCTGTTTCCATGCAGGGCTAGAGCCTATCTTCCAGTTGTTGATTTTCAGACCACCAGAGGCTGAGAATTAGCCTCTTCCCTGATTGTCATGTTTAAAGGTGCCAACCTGAAGATGGCTGGAGTCCTTGCCAGCTGTAGGTTTTGGTATGTGTTTTGTCTTAATATACAAGAGAGCTTTTGGTTCTTGGTATTCTTCCCAATGTGAGGAATCAATAAATCACCTTTTAAGCTTCCATCAAGTCTCAGTATATGTGTTTCAACACCATCATGGATTTTTAGTGTTCATCTCCGTTTTCTTCAAAGACACTTTCAAAATAAAGCCAACAAAATGGTATGTGAAACACAAAGGACAGTCAGGATCTTCCACCTTCCTATTAATAAGCCCCAATCCTCTGGTTGTGCCTTAAAAATTTCCACTAGCAAAGGTTTTATCTCATCACTACATTAAAAATGCTTGTTCGGTTGCTGGCTCAAGTAGAGATCCAAGAACCTTTCCAGGGGTGATGTGAATCTGAATCTGCTGGTTGTAGCCCAGGAACTGGCCTCCATCAGGCATGTTTTGTTTCCCATCATGACCTATTAGAAATTGTTGTGCTGGCATGTTTTTTCAGCAGAGCAACTACACTCAATTTCAGACCACTGATGGAAACACAGAGTTGTGTTGGCCTCATACCAACATTTGCAAACCCCACTAGAAAAAAAAACAAACCACAAAACAAAACAGTTGGATGACAATTCCCCACTGACAGGTAGTTTTTGAGCTGTCAGTTGGGCAGTCTGTGAGCTACTTAACAGGTGTTTTAGTGATACTGCCAACTGCTCATTTCTTTGTGCTGCTCAGTACCATCCCCTGTGATTTCTGCAGGACATCAGGAAATCAGTAATGTGGGGCCATCTCAGTGGGAATAGAAATTAGCCTTGAGGTTTTGAGACAGGTGGTGGCAGGAGCTGGGGGAGGACTATAGAATAATTTCTGGTTCAGCATGGAAATAGCTGCTTGTCCTCAGGCCCTGCTCACCCTACCCTCATGTGGGGCTTCCTTTGCTAGTCCCATCTCTGCCCAGCAATCTTCTCTGGTGACACCAAAACCCCATTTCCCCAAGGACCTGTCAGCTTGCACCATCGTCCCCTCCCTAAACCAGACTTAAAAAAAACCAACCCTTTGCTCCCTTTGTGTAGGTGGTCACCATGCTAAGCCTACAGACTGACAAATGTCATTGAGTGCTCTGCCAGCTCACTGGCCACTGAGCCTTAGTGTGCTGGTGATCAGCTGGCTGTGGCTAACTTCTGATACAAGCAGGGTACAGGGTCTTGACATGTAATTTCAAGAGGTGAACAAAGTATCTCACTGAGAAGGTGAGGTGACTGGATATTGACCCACAGGTCAGTAGGCAAAGACACACTCTCTGATGGTTTTTCAAAGTCAAACCATGCTTGTGACTAGCCATGATGTACACCTACACAAAGAAAGAGATGGAAGAACTTAGTCTCTACATCTCTTGGCCTATTAAACCCACAGAGCACTTCAGACTCCAACCTCATCTTCCTGAGCTCCTGAGTTTCAGCTCAATCCCTTCATTACCACCTCATTTTCTTGCCTTCTCTCTTTATTGATGGAGAGCAGTCACATTTACCTGATTCTCCAGCCAGCATCTTTGACTTTCTGTATTGCAAACATCTATTTGCTGATGGCCTCCAGCTTCATTCTTGTGCACTAATGCTTTAATGTGATGATAAGTCAGTGCTTCTCTGACAGGTGAGTGGTGCAAGTGGTCTTGCCTGTGCTGATGTATCCTGCTGGTTTGCTCTTTTGTGACCTCAGTTCTTGTTCATTTCTCCTGGCCAACGATCATAGCTTATTGTTTCACCTCTGCACACTTTGGAGATGGCTTTGCTGCCAAAGGGGCACACTGCTGGTGATCCAGCCTCTGGGGAAAACCATACCACAAAGCTTATTTAATAGTAACATCTGAGAACACGCTGTTTATCCATGGTGCCTTTTTCCTAATTTCCCTTAATGAAGGAGCTGGTATTTCATTAACAAACATTTGCTGAAGAACACAAGCTTCACCCTCACACTGGTAAATCTTAAAACAAAGGAGTAATTCACTGGTCTGCAGTCAGCCTGCTGCCAGATCAAGGGTTTTATTCGGAGTTGAGTTCAAATTCCTCCTGGTGCCAATGCAATGAAAGGCACTCAGTCAGTTTATTAACATGAAAAGAATTGTTCCTACTTCAGTATATGTTATTATCCTGGGAAGGGAATTCAGGCAGTCTGCTCTATTACGTTTGATGGTTGATATTAAACTTGTCAGACCCAGCTGTAAACTCAGACACATTTAGCCATAGTCGGTTATTAAAGAAGGCCTTGCATAGTGGAATCTCTTACTCACATTTGATTTTGCTGGGTAGGATGAGGAATCATTGAATGATTTAAGTTGGGAAAAAACCCTTAAGGTTGTTGAATCCAACCATAAACCCAATACTTTCAAGTCCATTACTAATCCATGTCCCTAAGCACCACATCTACACATCTTCTAAATACCTCCAAGGATGGAGACTCAACCACTTCCCTGGGCAGCCTTTCCAAGGCTTAAAAACCATTTTGGTGAAGGAAGTTTTCCTAATATCCAATCTAAACCTCCCCTGGCTATACTTGAGGCCATTTGCTTCTTGTCCTATTGCTTGTTACTTGGGAGAAGAGACCAACACCCATCCAGCTACAACCTCGTTTCAGGTAGCTGTAGCAAGCAAGACGGTTTCCCCTCAGCCTCCTTTTCTCCAGGCTAAACAACCCCAGTTTCCTCAGCTGCTCCTTGACAGATTTGTGCTAGACCCTTCACCAGCTTTGTTGCCTTTCTTTGAATGCACTCCAGCACCTCAGCCTGTTTCTTGTAGTGAAGGGCCCAAAACTGAACACAGTATTTGAGGTGGGGTATCACCAGTGCTGTGTACAGAGGAATGATCACTTCCCTAGTTCTAGTCCTAGTCCTGCTGGCCAAACTATTTTTGATACAAGCCAGGACACTCTTGGATTTCTGGGACACCTGGGCACGCTCCTGACTCATATTCAGCTCTCTCAATCAACCCTCACAGGTCCTTTTCTGACTGGCAGCTTTCCAGCCACTCTTCCCCAAGCTATTGCATGGGGTTGTTGTGATCCAAACACAGGACCTAGCCCATTGATCCAGCCTGTCCAGATCCCACTGTAGAGCCTTGCTACCTCTCAAGTAGATCAACAGGCCCGCACAACTTGGTATCTGTAAACTGACTGAGGGTGCACTCAATCCCCTCATCCAGATCATTGATAAAGATATTAAAGAGACCTGGGCCCAGTACTTTGCCCTGGGGAGCACCATTTGTGATCAGCTGCCAACTGGATTTAGTGCCATTCACAACAACTCTTTGGGCCCAGCCATCCAGCCAGGTTTTTACCCAGTAAAGAGTCTGTCCATCCATCCAAGCCATGAGCAGTCAGTCACAGGCTTTACTAACATCCAGGCAGACAACATCCACATCCAATATCCACTAAACAGGTCACCTTCTCATAGAAGAAGATCAGGTTAGGCAAGCAGGACCCGACTGGGCCTGATGACTTGGTTGTCCTGTATGTTCTAAATGATGGCACTGAAGATTATCTGATCCATAACCTTCCTCAGCACCAAGGTCAGACAGACAGGCCAGTAGTTCCCTTGATTCTTCTTCCAGCCTTTCTTGTAGATGGGTGTCACTAACGCTAAGGGCATTTGCTAATCTTCAGTAAATTGGAACCTCCCCAGATATCCAGGACTGCTCTGGCTGAAATCAGGTAACTTGAGGGATGGACCCTAACCATGACATTTATTAGAAACATGAGGTTAGCTGTGTTAGGCCTATCTGAATTTACAAAGGCTGGCATGTTTATTATATTATTGGTAGTCAAAAGACTTAATTGCTGTTCTGTTTGAAAGAGAATTTACATTGTTGACCAATATCCACAGGAACAGTAGGACTTCCTCCTTCTCTCCTCAGAAATGTGACTCTTTTCCAAGGATTCCTACCTGATGAAGGCGGGTATTCATTCTTAATTGCTAGGCTAGGTCTGAGCTCTGCAACTCTTTTCAAGGCATTCTTTTTAGCCTTTGCTCTTTTGGAGTCTCTTCATCTTCTTTCATGCATCCCATTCCCACAAACAGCTTCCTTGTACATCTTCATTCACATCATTCTTGGAAACATAGCCATCTACTGAGTCCAGAGGGAGCTGCATGGCCCAACTGGAATGAAATATTCCTTCCCACCCAATCCACAGCAGTCAGTGTGGTGGCATGAGCAGCAGCAATGACTAACAAGTCACTGCTCTGTCTGGGCAGCCAGCAACTTCAGCAGCGCTTTTGCAGGGAAAGAAGGAAAGAAAAGTGAAAAGTCACGAATCCAAGAGTGAGAGCTCTTTTAGAGAATAAAAGCCTAAAACTCACCTCACCACCAAATGAGTTTTTGTCTTGCTTCCACAATGAGTTTTGAGGCTAGTGGATTTTAATGGGTCTTTAAAGGCCAAAGGAGGGGGCAACTGCACACAGTATTTGAGCACACAGTGTACTGTTTTCAGAGCTCTGTACTTGCCGGCTAATCAATCCCAGCCCAGTTCCCACTGGGAGCACACATCTACCCAGCAGGACTCCTGTACCGGTTCCCGAAACAGAAGCCAGGATACAAGCAAATCTACTGCCGACATAGAGCGCGTAATTGGAAACCCACAGCCAAGCTGCTTGCGCATTAATAAAAACAGATTCATAATGTACCTGACTCCTTCCACCTGCTCCTAGTCTATAATTAGAAACGTGCGCGTAGGTAGCGGCGCCAGCAAATTGCTTCCAGTCTTCAGCGACAGTAACTCAGATCTGTGAGAAGGATGTGACAAAGAAACAAGGAATAGGGATAAATGGCTACAACAGTGCAGAAAGCCATTAGCACTGAGCAGCAACAACAAACCTTTGCATCTCAGAACTAGCTTTGCCTTCCTTTGTGTGAGTCTCCATTGCCTTCTTGGAATTATGGACAGATGTTAGTTGCTGGGAAAGGCGGGCACCACATGGCAGCCAACGAGATGACTTTTACACAAGTAGCATGAGCGCTGAGATTTTTACCCTCTGGGTATTCAGACACAATCCTGGAAACTGCTGGGCTGGCCCTTGACTGGGTGTACTGGGCTGCACAGACACACTGCCAGGTGGCGGTTCACCCCATCCTCCCCATCTGTACTGGGCACTCACATCTCCTTACTCTGTGATCTGAGATCATACCACCTGCACCCTTGGGAGCGCATTTCCCTTGATTGTCTCCTCTGCAGTGATGATGAAGACTCTGCCATCAGGCCTCCTGGCAAAGACAGTATCACATTCTGCACTGAGGGTGCCCCCAGTGGTAGCATCACCCCACACGAGGTCCCACATTCATAGCACCATAGCACCCACAGTCCTCATAGCTGGAGACAGGACAAAGACTCTGGTTTTGGCTTAAGATCCTGTTGTTACTCGTCCTTATCAGGGCCCACCACCATGGACCTGAGACACAGTCCATCCACACAAGGACATTTGTGTATCCTCTAGTTACTGACTGCATGGGGAATAATTTCTCCCTGCTCTTGGACAGCTTTAAATGAGTTAGTGTGGAGAAATGGAAATTTTCATAGGTGAGAATGCTACTCATTTCCCTGGATCTGCTGCTGAAAAAAAAGAAGTAAAATCTGCCAAGTCTTTTTGATTGCAAATGAATATATTGAAAGTATGTCTCGTTCTCTTTGAGAAATCACAGCCTGTTTGATTGAAGCTCATTTTCACACAATCAGGTGATGCAGCTCACACTTCAGACATTTTCAAGTTCTTTCTACTTTTCTAGAAAAAAAAAGGCATAAATCCCAGAGAAAAATGTCTCTCTCCAAAGTCATCTGTCCAGGCTTTTAGTTTTTTACATTTTTTGCTGCCAGAGTTATGATTAATAAAATGAAAAATTGTGTGTTTCTTAGATGACAATAACCGTGTGACCTTTCTTCTGTCTTTTTTGAACATAAATGCAGTAATAAAAGAAGTTTTTTGATGACAAAGAATTAGATTTAGGTGCTGATAATACTAAAATATTGTAAATTTATTTTGTAAGAATAATACCTAAATCATGCTCCTCATTTTTCTTAGAACCTCCCAGATATTTAGTACATGGCTAGAATTCCACAAACCCATTCCTTCCTTTGGTGGCTGAAAACCTGGCCCTTTTTCTGCCTTTCCCCTCTGATATTTTGCTTTGCAGAGTCTCTTTAGCCAGCACATTTTTGGGGTTTTTTTTTTTAATCTTGCTGTGAAGTACTGCCTGACGCTCACCTTTCATCCCTAGGAAGAATTCTTGTTTGCAATTATTTCAGAAGTTCAAAACTAATTTGAAATACAGGAAATGCTGGAAAGTGTAAAGGAAAAGTTCAGCTCTTAAAAAAGGAAAGGAAAAGAAGAGGAGGATATGTGACAGAAATATAGTTCTGTGGTCAGTTAAAAGGTAGCCATCCATAACTAGAAAGCATAACCTTTAAGCCAAAGTTTCTGAAAAATTGTACCTATAAACTTTACACCTATCAGGAATGTGGAGGGAGAGTTTTATGAAATTTTACAGGGACTCAGACACCCAGTTCACCAAACTTGCTCATGAGGAATCTTCATAACAAATACAGACAGAAAGAGAAAGAAAAAAAAGGAGAGCTCATTTCCTTTATGAAAAGATTGGAGCCCAAAATAGAAGCAGAAAGAGAAACTGTACCAGAGAGACCTGTGGGATTAGTGCCTGCTGACAAAACATGTGATGTGGAAAGAGAGAGACAATCAAAACAAATGGGTACAGCCACAGACATCAACACCAGGCCAGAGTTTTCTGCTGGTTGAGGTTAAAATACCCCAGAAATGTTTACCCTTCAGAGCAGAAAAGGGATGCATGTCCCCTCAGAATGACATTTTCTTTTGCCTGTCTTTCTGAGAACTTATTTTCATTTATGGGCAGGTGTTGCTTTAGGTCATTTTCTGGCATTAAGAAGGAGCTAATGACAGATTCTCCTACTCCCACCGACACTGCTCCCTGGGGAGTGCCCAGTGTCACAATATCAAACACAACATCTTGACAGAGTGGAGAGGAAGAACCAGCCATGTACGGCCCCCAGTCAGGTTAGATGGCCAAAGGGAACTAACCCAGCTGAGAAGGCTGGCCTGCTCTCCAGGACTGGGCTGCATTTTCCTCTTGTCAAATCATGAACGCACAAAACAAATGAAAAAGGGGACATCAATATCTGTTTGTGGACCCTAATCTATACAAATTTCAATTTTAAGAATAATTTTTAATGTCATTTATATTCTGAGTATATAAATCTATGTAAATTTAGTTTGAGTGATTGGACCGCCAGGCCGCAGCACTGCCAAGATCTCCAGTGGCCGGAGGTCTTCTCAGACCTCTGAATGCCTGTTGCTTCAAAGCTGGGGCTTCAATCTCTGAAAACCTACCTCTTTTATGAGCAAAAAGTGCCTGTGCTGTGTTTTGCTCAGTACTACAGCCCAGTGTTCCCCGCTCCCCTGGCAATTGTGCAGCGCTGGGGCTGGCACTCAAAGCTAAGCACAGGGTTTAAATGTGTGACGGATTTAGGGCTCATTTTGTCTCCTTTCATTTGCGCCTTCCTGCTGTGTACCACTCAAAGTAAAGCATGCTCATTCAATGAAAAATAATCTAAGCAGACGTCAGTAAGGGCACAACACTGAAAAGCAGCCTCTGAGAAGCCCATCTGCACTGACCCGGTGAAGTAGATTGGATTTTCCATACACTGGTAATTAACCAGTATTTCATTGAGTATAGCTTTAATTACCTCACTGATACACAATCTATTTTCCTGCCAGATTATGCTGAAAACAGCTTCAATTTTTAACAATTGTAAAAACGTACTTTTTATCCAAAGAGGCGGCAGGCACACAGCAGAGTGGCTTTCTCTCCTCACATTATTCTTATGGTCTTTTCAACAAATGCCTGGGTCTCTTAGGTATTACTTTTTAATCACCCACCCTCATTACATTTAGTGTTTGCTCCTTTTTCATTTTATAGCACAAAGCCAGAAAGAAGGCAATTAAAATTCAATAATGGTGCTGTGCTTAGACACTCATTAAGTAGTCATTAGGTAGTCTGGAGACTCATTGTCTTCATGAGGGTTTGTTTCCTCACTCTCCCTGAATCTCCTCATCTCCTCACCACAGTATTGACTTGAATCAGCAAGGCAATGTGAATATGAATCCAGAAGTGCTGGTGAATTTGTTGGCCCAGGCACAAGTACTCTGCTACCTCCTGGACACCCACCACCAGCAGCACCAGGGGGATGACTGGGCCTGGGGATGCTGTTTGCCTCCCATCCTGCCCAGCTCCCTGACTGGGACCGATGCAACTAGGCAGTAATCCCTGTTCTTAGCTGATACAAGGACCACCTTGACACCCTGGGTTATCCTGGTTGACTAACACCCGCTCCCAGAAACACAGTCCCCAGTTGCCAAGACTCCTTGTAGAAGGACATGCTTCTCAGCTTAACTGGCAAAATCAGACCTCTAGGGAGTCAGGAGCATTCGCTGTCAGCATCAGGAGCCAAACTCCTGCCAAAAGAGCATTCAAGACAAGGAAGATACTTTTTGAGGTGGGGAAAAAAACCCAAAACCTCTCACTGGCAGAGACAGGATGGCAAGAGTATGCCAGTGATTGTCAGATGCATAAAGGCATCAATAAAATAATGTTCACACTCAAAAATTGTCTTACGGGAGAAGCAGCCTCTCTTGATTAGAAGAATTGCCTCTGGACAACAAATAACAGCATCTGTTCTCCAAGCTCTGAGCATCTTGAGTTTGCTTTGCTTTCTGTCCTTGAGGAGGAGGGGAGGAAAGAGAACAAGACAAGAAAACTGAGAGAGTTTTTGCTAGGAAGGCTCCACAGCAGCTTTAAGGAGCAGCTCTCTGGAGCTCACTGAGAGCAGACAGAGCAAGCCCCAATGCATTATTTAAGACTACCCTCACACTGCTGATCCTTTATAGATGAAGATCAATATAGTGGCCTCTGCTAGAAGGCAGCAGCTTTGATGTGAAAAAATAAAAATAAAAATAGAATTCATATTAGAGATGCTGAAGAGAAATAATACAACCCAAGGGAATATCCCCATGCCATGGTACAATAAGGCATGCCCTGAGGGGTCAGCAGATACCAATGGAAGGAGAAGAATGATTCACAGATGACCAGCTTGTTGGTAGAAATGTGTCACCTCTGGGGCATAAAGCTCTGGCACAGAATCACCTCATCGATAGTCCATCACCTGCACGCTTGCTTGCATAACCGCAGAGTCATATTTAATGAAATAAGGGGCTTTTGTATTAAAACTCATTTCACCTCTCACTAAACATGACATCATTCTTTACGCCTTGCCTTCCCCAAGTATCTACAAGCTGCCTCCAGCTGCCTGGCAAGGTGTCAGGCAAGGAGCAAGAGGAGCGCTCCACTCTGTAGGCTGCTTGTTGCGTTTTGCCACAGATGCTCAGTTTGCTTCTCTGAGCCTTCTCCCAGTCATCTTCCTGCTTGGTACCTCAGCTCTGAGGTCTCAGAGGTGGATTGCCTTGGGGCTGTTCAGTACAGTGCCTGGTGCAGTAGCTGATCACGATTTTGGGGGTTTTTTTCCCCTTCGAGGTGCATTCAGCTGTGTATTTCACTGCTTGTATCAATTTATTTTTTTTCTGAGCAGCTGGCAGGCATTTTGTTTATCAGCAAAGAAAAAGTATTCTAGAAGGTTTGGTGACATGCATATACACCTGTGTGTGTGTGTGAGTCTGTGCGTGCGTGCATGTGTAGAGTTGGAGATCCATGATAGAAAGACAATTCACACATGATAGTTTCACAATTAAATCATCTCTCTGTATAGACACATATACAGAGGTTCCCCATGACAGACTGCAGAGTCCTAATGCAAAAATGTATCAATACACAGGAAGGACAGTTAATTAGTAGAAAGGAGTAACCTCCGCTCTTTCCATTTGCCATTTTCCTTGTTGTTTGCACACAGCTAGTTGTGTATTAATGAAGACGACAACGAGAATGAGCCTATTTTTTCTGTGGGATGATAGTCACAGTGTGTGCATCACTAAACATCAGGAATCTGACAGGTGTCATCAAGCGGAATGGCTAAGTAGTCCACTTGTGAACAACTCAACGCTGAAACCTGTCTGCAGAGGTAACATGGCAAATTATCTGTAGATAGCGATTATCTTTCCAGCCACAATGGACATATTACAATCACAATAAAAGAAACCTGGACCTATAGTTGTATGAAACCTGAAGCAATTGGATGTCTTCTCTTGGTCTGGTCATTGAACTTGAGGTCCAAGTTTCCTACTAGGATTTCACTCCTGTCTCATTCCAGGTACTTCAGTGGCCTTTAGAAAAGCCTTCACTCTCCCTTCATTCCCCCAGTGATAAAAATAGTCACAGAAATAACTAGGACTGGGTGTGTAAATTCTATGTATGAGAAGGTGTAAGAAGGAGAAACCTACAACCTTTTGCTTCTTATTCTGTCCCTACCCCAACCCCTGTCCCTGACAAGTCTGTACATAAATACATTCGCCTTTGCTGTTCCTGGCTCTTATGTTAATCTACTTAGCACATCAGGGTAGAGCTATGAACAAGGCAACCATATTCCTGAGCAATAACAATCATCAGCCACAGCAGCAGCTGGTGACTGTATTTTGACGTACTGTGAACAAGTTACAAACCAACTACAAAATGGAGTATGCCTACATGCCTATTGTTCTTGTCACCAAATGAATCTCCTGTTTAAGCCTTTTTTCTCTTGGCCTGTAAATTCCTTCAGACAACACTGGTTGCACCTATAGTGCACTGAAACGTGAGTCTTAGAATCAACTGTAAGCCTGCTTTGATGCCTCCTACCTTTTTTCACCTGTGTATCTGTTCAATGCTCCATCATCCCAGAGATGAGAGACAGCAGTAGTCCAGGGTAAGATCTGGCTGTGTCAGCTGGAGGTTTGTGATTTGGCCCTGAGGGCATCTTGGAGCTGGTCATCTCAAGGCAGCACCCAGAGAGCCAGGTCTTGTAGGAAGTATGGTCCTTTCCTGCAGGCAGGGTTTTCAGACACTGGAAAACTCAAATTCATTTTATAGAGAGGCGACTCTGCTGCCTTCTAGGGATTATCTGGCAGGTCCTCTAAGAAAGGGCTTTAGTTTTGTTTTCTGTGACAAATATAATTGGTCTGCCTCCTAATCCAGGTGTGGACAGTATGTTGTAAACTCTATTTCTCATAAAAACCCTCAAATGTTCTTTTTCCTTTTGTAACTCAAGCACCTTTCTACCAGTTTCAAGGCCCCAAATCATTACATAATTACTCATCTCGCTTCCTTTGTTTGCAATATCTCTACATCAAATCATACAGCTTGTAGCATTTTTAGGAGAGTCAGTAAAACAAAGCAGCAGGGTTGCTTGATGCCTGCAAAGCTTTTGGTACAAATCTGTAGGTCAGACGGGACCTTTTATGAAGCTCTATCCTCAGCAATCCAATGTCTTTACATTTATTTTCTCACATTTACTTCCAGCAGCTTCTGTTGCTTTTTTATTACTGAAGAACCATGGTACTAGAAATCCTCCTCCTTCCTTTTTGATTTCTACCAATAAGGACCGACAATGGGATTTTGCTGGAAATGAACTTCCTTGTATTTCATATATGTGTTCACATATGCATTTCTTATATAAAAGACAGTGACTTAGTTTTTTTTCTTCATCTTAAGTCCTTTCCCCCTTAAAATATATCTTGTACAAGATCTGATCTTTTAAGAAGAGATTTATCTTTTATGCAAGTCATTGCATCTGTCTAATAGGCAATGTAATGAATTTGATCTGCTTCTCTCCCTCTATCAAGGCTTTACTAGGTTAGAAAAGGATTCTGCACTTTCTTCTTTGTAGATTTACCTGTTCATGGAAGAGTAAGACCTGTTAAAAGCCTGACTGGGCTGGCTCTTGCTTAATGGACTTTTTGATTAGAGACTACTCCTGTTTCCTAGAGACTTCTTGCATTCCTAAGCACCTACTGATCTCTAGGGATCGAGTACCATCCACTTTTTTTGTCAATTCAAAATTTGCTATCTTTTTATACTAAGCTTGATTACAGAAAAATAATTATTCTGATAACAATACAGAGAGATTATCAGCATGGCATCTCAATAAACGCCATTACCTTTAGTACTCAAACCACTTCCCTAATCTTGGCAGAGACAGTCTAAGGCACCATCCTCCCTACCCCACAGCATGTTCTCTGTCACAATTTTTGATTCAGCTCTCTCTCTACATTTTTATAAAACCTTCATTGAGCTACTTAGTCTGGAATAGTTTGGATCAGAGGAGGCTCTAATCATTTTTAGGTGGTGGCAACCTCAAGGGAAGATTTGCTAGGAGACCTGTGTGTGCATGTGCACAAATGTACAAGGCCACAAAGGTTTATGATAACACAAAAATGAGGAACAGTGTATTATGCATTGTCAAGACAATACCAACAAAATGAGAATATTTAGTTGCAATATGTTGGAAAATAAAAATAGGGCAATTTTCTGACAAAAGACCTTCTAGCTTTTCTTTTCTATAAACCCACCTCCACAAACCTGGGGGTAGCACACAAAATCCACACCAAAGGCCACTTAATTTGTGGCTATGGAAATGCAGGAGGCTACTTCAGGGCCTTTGAGCACCTGCAAAAACAACCCAAAAGCCAGCTGCGGAACAGCTTTTAGTGAGCTGCAGGGTCAAGTTGAATTCCTGATGCAAACCTTCTCCCCAGGTGCAGAAGGCAGAATTACTTTGGGTCATTCATTGAATTTTATCAATCTACCCAACTTATTGGGATTTATTGAGGTCTGGGGGGATAGACCTCATTGTCCCTAAATAAGAGCCAGTCCTGGTTTGGATGATGCAATTTCAAACCCAAAAATTTGCTGAAAATTTTAGAAGGGAGGTGATCTGAAAAAGGTAGAGTTTTATTGAAAAATTAGAGTAGAGAAAAAGGCATATAATGCAGCCTAACACTTTTCTGAAGTAACTCTCAAGAGAAACAGTAATGTAAGTATTTCTGTCAAATCTATGGGATTTCTCTCTCTGGTTTTTACTACAGCTCAATGACAAAAAGTTTCCTGCAGAGTTTAATAAGTATTCCACATTGCTGAATTGTGGTATGATAGATGGAAAAAGAAAACCAAAACAAAGCGTGGTTTAAAGCACATAACCAGTAAAGCAGAAGCTTCCAGATCCTCATATGACTTTAAGGTCATATCCTGCAGAGAGAGGAAAGCAACTGAAGTAACTGTAAAAGGTGCTGTGATTTCTTGTGCAACAAGCAAAGTAGTGCTCGTCAGTGAGCAACCATGTCCCTGAGGGCCATCTGCATGGCTAAACCATGCTTTAAGGGATGTCTTTAATGATCTCCCTAGTGCTTGAATCCCTTAGGAAGCTTCACCCAGCTTTTTTTTTTTTTTGATTGCACACTGCAGGAAAAGTCTGATGAGGTGTTCCTCATTAATAAAAAGGAATTGATTGCTGACACAGCCTGGTTTTGAAGTTTTTGTGATAAATCACTCTGAATGACAGCCAGAGGTAAGTAGTTAAGATTATCTCCCTCTGACATTATTACCACCATGTGTTAGTTACTTTGCATTGTCAACATTTTAGTCCCTGCAACATCCATGCACTCATCTGATGTCTCAGAGTTTGGCACTTATGTTTTTAAATGGTCTTAAACAAAGTTGTGTACAAAAAAATATGGAAACAAGTATGCAAACACAACACTGAGAAGGATAGGCAGAGTAAGTACAAGACATAACAGGAAATAGACTGAAACCAGTCTGAGAATCTGCACTTCAAACTGTCTCTCCACCTATGGAATATGAACCACCACACAGAAGGAAATAAAAAAGGTTCCTTATCTCCATGAACATCAGAACAGATTTTAACCTCCAGTTTGCAACACCACGTATTCCAAACAAAGGCTGAAATCAGACATGCCAGATTATCCAATTACTTTGAGTTAGAAGTATAACGCCACATCTTCTGTTGCTGAGCACATCCTTTGCTTCCTCAGCTTGTGTGACCGCTGAGATGGATTAAGATGACTCTACTTACCTTTCCATTTGAGTCTCTTAAAGCACGTACCAACGACGGATCAGTGGCACTGCCTAATTTACTATCAATACCAGTATCCTTAGCTCTAAATAATGCTCCTCACATCAAATAGCAATGTTTTTGCTATTTGTATTATAAATTTCTTTTATTTAAATCAGTCCTCGAGTCTTTAAAGAGTTGTGGCACAAAAGCAGGAAACACAAGGATTATGATAATGGCTCGGTGCCTAAAATTAATTTGAGATTCCTCTACAGATTGTACCGCTTCTTTTGTCCTTTGGTGTTCCACATAGATAGATGAAAGTGCTCAGAATGCAGAATAAAGCAGGAAGAGGTAGAAGGAAACCAGCAGGTATATAATCAGAGTATGATATATAGTTGAAATCAGCAAATGTGTGATGCATATGAAGACGGGAGCATAAATGCTAAGAAAAAAGTATTAACAGCAGCCATGTTCAAGCTAAAAAACCCCCAAAAAAACCTCACCTTGGTTTATTGTTCCATCTGTGTACAATGAATTTGATCCAAAACTCTCAGAAGTCATAGTAAGGATTTCTGCTAACATAATCAGCTATATAGCTCAGGCCTCATCTCTGTCTCTACACAGGCATGTGGTGAATGCTTTCTGCCTCTAAGGATACACATACCTATGTGTGTGTGTGTGAGCATGCATACATGTACATAAATATACACCTAGGCATGTATTGTCACAGCTTCTTTGAAAGTCACACAGATTAAATGCAGTCCTTTAGAACAATGAACAATAAGATGACCATTAGTGGGTGAGAAGCCATACATATACATATATGTTCAAAGGTAAATCCTCCAAAGTACAAAAAATATGGCCTTAAACGTCATGAGGATAAGTTAGCACAGGAATCAGGGGCAGCTGGAATCTAATTCTGCACCATTCGCATCAGAGGCAGCTTTGTTGGTGATGCTCCCAGTGCAGGACCTTGGCTTGCCCAAGGCCCAGGACACCACCTTTCTTTATGCCCTAAGTGCTGAAAACCAGGAAACAGGTAACGGTGAATCCTTCCCTTCACCACCACAAACATTTATTGTTCTTCCTGCCCCTGTGATCTGTATTATATTTACCCACTTCTCATTGTGGTTTGGAATCTTAAAAGGAGTTGACCCAGATGCTTATGTGCTATGTTACCTCCAGGGAGTTTCCTGCAAATACCTCCTGTACTTGCTCGCTGGCCTGAAGAAGGCAGCTCAGCACTTTCACTCCTCCTTGCTAATTCCAGTCCCATTACTGACACACATTTTAGATCTGAAGATGTGCTTCTGAAGCCCGTAGCTGCTCCTCAAAGTAGAGAAGCTGATCCACTTCAAAGCAATCGCTTGCTCTAGACACCAGTTTCTCCAGGCATCTCCTAATCTCCTCCTCACTGGTATTCTGCTGTCTTGCATGCTTGAGATAGCTGTACACAGCCTCAAATATCTCTGCTCCCAGCTTCCCAATGGCAGATCTGGGGATACATGAAGGTTAGGTCAAAGTTAATTCACATCATATATTAATTCAAGCAATAGCTTGTACTGATACTTTAAAATTTTGCAGCTACCTTGGATTAAAATGATATAATTATGCACTTTATTTGCCTGACAGTACAAGGAACTCAAATTTCCTGGGAAATTTCTTTATGATTGTATTTTACACAAAAAGCCCAGGAATAAAAATCTGGCAACATAGTAAAGTTGTGGCAAGCATGGCCATTGTTGTTGTTACAAACCAAGATCCCTTTTCATGCTGAATCTGATACAGCAAGCCCAGTACCTACACATCTATTACTGCTCCAAAAGGAACATCCCCAGTCAGCCATGCACCAGTGGCATTTTGTGTGAAGACACGCATTTTGAGACTCGTTACTTTATTTTAGCTTCCATCAAATAACAAGGAAACCATTGTACAAGATCAGCATGAGCTAACTGACACACTTTTCTTTTCCCACAGCACTCTCCTTTTATCAGATCTGTGATTCAGCAACAAAGAATACACTCCCAGGATTTCAGTGTTGATTTATAGAGAAGATCCCTTTGCATACTGCAAGAAAACGAGCAGAATTTTTTCTAAAGGCAAACATCACTGGGGCTGTTCAGCCTTGAAAAAAGAAGACTAAGAGGGGATCTTATTAATGTTTATAAATATCTCAAGTGTGGGACACAGGGGGAAATGGCCAGTCCCTTTTCAGTGGTCTGTGGGGACAGGACAAGGGGCAATGGCTGCAAGTTGGAGCACAGGAAGTTCCGCACCAACACGCGGAAGAACTTTTACACAGTGAGGGTGACAGAGCCCTGGGACAGGCTGCCCAGGGGGGTGGTGGAGTCTCCTTCTCTGGAGATATTCAAGACCCGTCTGGATGCCTCCCTGTGAGATCTGCCCTAAGGAACCTGCTTTGGCAAGGGGGTTGGACCTGATGATCTCTAGAGGCCCCTTCCAACCCCTACTGTTCTGTGATCTTTAAATTCATGTGTCACGATCCACAGGTAACAAAATTTTCCACTCAGTGACAGCTTCATAATATTTTGATGAAAATATTGGAGTAATTGTCCTTCAGTGTATCAAAAACTATCTGCCTGCACTGCATATATCCACCACAGGAATCGTGTTTCTTTCTTTTATATGCTACGGTAGTTGAGATTTGATTGTCTTTTACTTCAGACTTGCACATTTCAGGAGTAATGAAGCCCTTCACTTACCCAGAAGCTGAGCTGAAGTAATTGGGATCACCCTGAGGAAACTTCTTCAATTTGCTTTAACAAATGTCTTATGTTGGTTAGGTAAAGTTGTGGTAAGCAGCCTTTCCTCCTACTAGCATTTTGCTAGGATTTGAAAGTATTGGAGGTTTTGGTTGCTTCGTGGTTGTGCTTTAAGGTTTTGCTTTCGTGGGATTTTTTTTTTGCTTCTTTTTTTCCCTCCCAGAAAATCCATTTTGGTATGAAGATCTCTTCAATAAACCTCCTCAGCATATCTCAACCAGGTTTCTCTGACAAATTATTCTTATATACTGAAATGAACTACTGGTATTGGAGAATCTAATGCTCTTACATATTTCTGAAGCATTACACATACTGCATCTTTGGCATGTTAACACATCTGGTACCTCAACACTTTGCTTGCTGGTAATTGCTTCAGACAAGGATCGCCCTTTCTGAGCCACACAGGAGTAGAGAAAGGGATGAGGCACATATCCTGGTGCCAGCATCAAGGCTCAGCACTCTACTATTCCGTACTCAGGTTCAGAGGGAGCGTACAGACTACCCGAAAGCAGTTTAAACAGCCAAACCTGCACACTGCCCCCCAAAACCACCACATACATGCTAATGAAGTACAACTGCAGTAAGAGACTTCTGAAAAATTGTGTTGATATATATAGCAGGACCTACTGCTGGCAAAAAGGGACAATACATCTAATATGGTATTTTTGCGTGAGGGATATCATAGATGACTGCTCTAATCTCACAAGGAGTAAACACTTCTCCTCACATTCCGCTTGCTCTCAGCTTTTCTGCAGCTCCCTCAGGTCCAGCTGTGATTCCCCCTTTGGCTACATACTAACCGTCCTGCTGGATCCTGAGATGTCAGGAGCCTGGGGCAGAGAAAGCCAAGAACCAGGATCAGAAGCCACTGGGCTGACAGTCTCTGCTGGTCAAGACCTGGCTCAATCCTGCTTCCCATAACTAGAAACTGCCCTTTTTTCCTATCAGTGGTACTGTTCAGGGAAAACTGGAAACTGCTGGAAGTAATTAATTCTCAGACACTGGAAACCTAGGGATTAAATTAATGACAAAGCTAAAAAGGAGAGAATAGATAGGGATTTGTTTGGCAAATAACACACACTTATTCACAAAACTTCCTAAGAAATATCACAGTATTTCTCTTCAACCCTTAAAAAACCCCACTATATGAGAAGCTATTTTGAAATGATTGCTACTTCATCAATGTCCCTACTGACTCCTCTCTCCCTGTTAGCCAAGTATGTTTAATTTTTTTGCCAGTCCCCTCTCTTTAAAGATGAAAAATCAAACAAATGCATAGCTCAGGACTATTGCTCCTGCTAATAAAGGTTGACCTGCAGACTCGAATCTTTTCAGTTAAGCTTGGCAGAGCATTGAAACCAGCTCATCCGTGTAATAGCTGATACAATAGAATTAGGGGGAAAATGTTCCTAGGTTGAAAATTAAGGGGTAGGTAGCAAAAATTATAACCTGCTTTTACACAAGACGACATCGGGCTCTGTTTGGACTTGAGAGCTGCATTAATGCGAGTCTCCTAACCGCATCACCCATTTGCTGTCACAGAAGCACAAGTGTGGGATCTAAGGCAGTAAACGTCAATTAGATGTTACTGAGCAAATCTATCATCCTGACAGAGGGAGGGGAAAGTGGATTCCTGAAAAGTGAGCTTTGCCCATTACGGCCCTGATCCTGTGCTAGGGGACATTTTTCCATCCATGTGAAATCTGACGGAGGCACAATTAGAGATTTTACACTGCCTTTGTGTTTACAGTTACTGCTGTTTCACACTGAACACCTGCATTTACAGTCCTGAAATGGTTAAAAACCTCACCCCCAAATGTGCTGTGTGAGTTTCCATTTGGCCATGCTTTCTGATTTACAGGCATTTACCCTTTTTGTGCTATTGTATAGCTCGCTCACTTACTTACAAACTATTTTCCCCCAGAAATGAACCGTCCATCCCTTTCTCAGTCAAGACTACACAAACAAAGGGGATACCTGACAGCTGGGCTTTCATTCCTCCGACAAACTTAGTGGGACAGAACCCCATCCCAGACAGCCCTAAATTGGTTTTCAGTATGCTGATACCAAAGTCCCTACCAAGCAAGGGCCTGACCCAGGGTGATAACACACTAACACGCTTAAATGTGGTATCTCAGGTTGTTCTTTTGTTTCACTGTGTTACAATGACTTACATAGACTGAGGGATCCCTTGCTGGTGTTTGGGCACCGTGTTTCCTAACTTTTACACATCATATTCATGCAATGAAATTTACAGCATTGTGATTGAATTCTGTTCCCCCTGCACAATGGAAACGCCCAAAAGAGGTATCCACCCAACACAACAGCCAACAACTGGAGAAAGGCATATCCTAAATCTCACTGGCTTTAGTGAAGTTGGGAATCGCCACCCAGGGCCATTCAATTCAACACGACCACATAGGTACCTGGTTGTCCCCTTTTACTCTAGAGTCAGTGGTTACAGCATTCATCCAGTGAGCTGAAAACCTGGAGACAGAAGGAGATTCAAGCCCACATCTCCCAGTGCATGACCAATATCACCAGTCAGATTCATTCTGAAAATGGATGTATCAGGCCAAAAGAGAATGAGCTGTAACAGAGGATAACTCTGAATACATGGAGGACTAAGGACAGCACTGGAGGTACGTGCAAATGTTATTTGCATGGAAGGTTCTCTGGATAAAATAGTATGAGCAGTCCCTGGAGCCCTTCAGTCTTTGGGACTGAAATCCAGGTTACCATGTATAAGCAAATCCACCCAGAGAGTATGCTTTCTCACTGCAAACTGCAAGACGTTCAACAGCAAGCCCAACCTCCTTCCAGTCCCAATGCTCCAGGTAGAGGAGGCACAGGGCTGTGGACTTCCACAGCCTAGAGGCATGCTGTGACTACCAATCTACTGGCTCAATACTGCCAGCCCCCACAGTGCCATCCATGGAAGCTATGTTTTGAAATAAAATGCCTCATGCTGCCAACATTTGAGCAACACGCAATCCATGCCTAGAGAAAAACAGCCAGAATAAGCCCCAGGAGCCACAGAGGCAGACAGATATCTGATTTGTGGATAAAGATGGGGTTTGGGCATGAGATAGCAACTTGGTTCTATCAAGGGTAGAACCTTCTGAGAATGTGAGAAACAGTATGAATATCAGCAAAATCAGAGGCGCTTACTGCTTTGACTCAGTGCCAGCATTAGAGGGGAGCTAAATAGGAGCCTTGAGAACTGCAATTTTATACTCAGGTTGTCTAAAAACATTCCAAGTCATTTAGTGGATCCGAGCCCAAATGAATTTATCAGGCTATCTGGTGATTTGCAGTTGATTTCCTACGCATCAGTGCAAAATTACTAAAATTTGACAGTATAATAATGTTGTGTTCTCAACAGGCTGAGGAAGTTGTAAATCTTTCCCTGGGTGAACAAGAAATTTCCTATTATCCTGCGGGTCTTTGTTTTGACTATTCTGTTACTAGCTTTATATTAACATTTCCTTTCTGCTCTGGAGATCAATTACATTACACCTACCTTTACACAGCACTGACAAAAGCCACAAACCAAAATTAGTCCCCATGGAGTCCAGCAGTATTACTTAGGATTCCCATCAATACATCCAACTTTGATTTGTCCCTGGACATTCTACTTCTAAGCATTGATTTATTAACCTTCTATTTATCTTTAAAACAGAGTACAACCATGCCACTTTGCAGCTAACCAGTAGTAACTTGAATCTTGGTGAAAAAGACTGTTACGTTTATCTCCTGAAATGACTGCAAAAGAATCAGGAAATCACATATCTTTGATCTCATACAAAATACTGCTTTCTAACTGTACCAGAAAAATCTTATGCTATCTGCTACAGCATCTCATGCTTCAGTAAACAAGAGGGTTTATCTCTGTTACAACATAAAAAGTCCCTTCCCTCTCAAGTTATCTGCCTGTCATTCGGCGTGTTGTCATTACTGGCTATGACTGATTAAAACTTCTCTGGAATCTGAAAGAAACTGCTCTGGGTTCAAAACTCCATTTGCAGCAGAGCTTGTCTGTTGTTCTATAAAGACCCTTTGAGAACTGCTAGGAGAAGTGCATTATAAGTTCAGTGATTTATTTTTTTAGGAACTTAATTCTAAAGGTAGGGCATTACCTTTCTAGTTCTGACAGCTGCTCAATCTTGGCAATGTGAAAAGTATGGCAAAGTCTATGAAAAAGGGATTAGGAAAAAAAAAAAAAGGAAATGTAAAAAGTTACTATATAAAAAATGGTAAAAGAAAATCTGAATTGTTAATATTAGCCCCTACCTTCACCTTCAAGCCTCAGCGGACTTTGACATCCCTCATATTACTGCTGAATGAAAATTTCTTCACTTGAAGACACAAAGATAATTTTCATAATTCATCCTTAATTACTTCATAATTTCTGAATTAAAGCACCTTAATGTGATTGCAAACAAAACTCTCTGATGTCCTACTTCAAAGACTGACAAAATCTAAAGCATATTTAGGACATGTTTTCCCATGAGCTAAGCAGGATCTTGTTATTTAAAGCTGTAGGCACACATCTGAAGAAACATCAACAAAAATATTTGCTATGCATGTCATTTTCTGGGATAAATAAATTTGTAAAATAGTAATTGAAGCTGACATCTGCTCTTGGAAGAAGCACGAATTAGAATTTAGAGTTGCTAGCTGAATTCTAGCTACTACTAAATTAGAATATACTTGGTCACAAAAGGAAAATGTTTCTCAGTTTTTCATACAGGGAAAAAAGACAACAAAACATGATAATTTAAATCAAATGTGAATATTGCAATTTTAAAGCATTCCTCTATTAAATTTACTACACATAAAAAAAGAAAAAGAGATGCAAGTTTGTTTATATATGGCTATTCTTCAGGAGGTAAAACAGGAGAAAATAACACCATTTACTGCTCATGAAGAACCATCTGAAACACACTTCCCTGGGCTGCAATCTTTTCATACACATTCTGAGATTTCCTAGCCTTGGTAAAATTATTTTAGACAATTTTTTTAACAGTGTTATGGCATACAAAGACATGTTATGGCATACAAAGGCATGTTATGTCTTGGAAAAGTCATCCCTTTAGCTCATTCAGCATCACTGATCAAGATCAAGCAAAAATTGGAGGCACATTTAACACATAGCTGGTGCCATCTACTTTGTTTATCAATGCATTTGCTGTAGACAGCTGTGTCAGAAGAACAGCACGATATACTGCTGCTTCTTCAATGTGGGCATGCAAGGATACAGTAGTTATCTCTGAAAAGTCAATAAATATTTCTCATAGGAGTTTAAGAGTAGGAATATAACTGCTATCTCTTTTGTTCAGCTGTGTGGTAGGTAATTCAGAGTTAATGCTGATTCCCTTTTACATGGCTTGAATTTTGGGGGTTGTCTCCTGCTTTACTGTCTCACACCAAAATAACAGTTATAAAACTAACAATTTTCCCATCAGAGAAATGAAAAGATACTGATGTATGCATTCCCATGTAACAGCCATAAATATGACTACATCTATTTTTACTCAACCCAAGCATTGCCTTTGGCCACCTTGTATTAAATGTGTGTGGTGGTTTAAGCCCAGCCAACACCACCACACAGCCACTCACTAACTCCCCCCGTGGTAGGATAGGGGAGAGAATCGGGAGACAAAGTGAGAAAACTCATGGGTTGAGATGAAGACAATTTAACAGGTAAAGCAAAAGCCACACATGCAAGCACAGCAAACCAAGGAATTCATTCCCCACTTCCCATGGTCAGTTAGGTGTTCATCCATTCCCAGGAAAACAGGACTCTATCACATGTAACAGTGATTTGGGAAGCCAAATGTCATCGCTCTGAACATCCCCCTTCATCCTTCTTCCTCCAGCTTTATCTGCTGAGCATGACACCACATGGTATGGAATATTCCCTTGGTCAGTTGGGGTCAGCTGTGTCCCCTCCCAACTTCTTGTGCACCCCTAGACTACTCACTAGTAGGGTGGCGTGAGAAGTAGAAGAGGCCTTGGCTCTGCATAAGCACTGACCAGCAGTAATGGTGTATTACCAACACTGTTTCCAGCTATTTAGGCATTTAAAAAAGCAGGTAGAGGTTCAGGCCATTTATCTTTTCCCCAAAAAGTAGACATTTAATACATCAGTACTTTTCAAACTAGGACGCAGGTCATTCCTGTCTCAAGTATCTTGGAAAATTGAATAATTGCACATCTAAATGCCTGAAAATATGCCATATAAAAGACTAAACAGATTTATATTGTTTACAGAAACATAACAATCATAATATATTATTTAAATAATTTGCTTCAGCTAGTAGATTCCCAAAGATAAAACCCAAGCTCACTCTAAAACATGAACCAGAAAAATTGCCATTAATCTACAGTGCATTTTTCCAATACTCAGCTCCTTTGATTTTCCTGCATAAAAATATTAATGGAGATACATGTCTGATGTGTTACCTTAAAGCTAAGAGCAAGGCTAGACCCTACAAGTACTGGTATCCTCTGGGTTAGCTGCTACCTTTGTCCATATCTGACTACAGTAAACATAGTACATGTACTATCGTGAACCTAGTACAGTCATTTTGGTATCTCCACAATCTGAAGACCAACATCTCATGAAAACAAGCTGCTCAGCAGAAAGGTTCATTGCAGGAGACAGACCTGTGACAGAGCCACCTCTGATGCTGCTGCACCTTCAGAATTGGTGGCTGGTCCCACTGGAGTGATGGCAAACACAGTGTTTTGGGTCTGCTAACTTGTCCTTCATGCAAGCGAGTTTCTGTGTTGCCCAGTCTCTGGTGTTCTACCCCACGGGCTATATTTTATGATACCAACTCTGCATTGCTCACCTTCTTCCGCATGAGGAATGAGAGAGGTATGCCTTAATGACTTAGGTATACAAAAGAAATTAATCACTAGATGATGACTGAGAAAAGGCATGGTGAAGGAAAGCAGGAAAAGGACAGATGTGTCTTACAGACAAGTACAGCATTAGAGTAGCAAGCAGATGAAAACAGAAGCGATGCGGAAATAGGAAAGATCAGTAGCCCTGGCAAGGGTTTGGTGAATGCCCTTAGCCTGTTCCCTTCTCCTCCTGAGGTGCCAAACCTCCCAAGGTCACAATGCTGCATCTGGTATACACATCTAATCAAGATTCTCCAAGTGGTTCTATATTGAAAATAGACTATATAATTAATGCTGCATGAAAGCTTTCTCACATTTGCAAACTATTGACAAAATCAAGGTGCTAGAAAACCAAACAGCTCAATCTATGTATTATGTATGCACAGCATGAGAAACTAGGGAAATCAGGCTTTTTGTGGAAAACAAAAATATGTATTAGTCAAATTCTTCTAATGTTTTGAGTGTTACTGGCTACTTGATATTTTAAAATGAGTCTACACTTAAAACCTTATGTGTTTTGTTACTGGATAAAAACTCTAGTGCTAAAGCAATTATGACATTACTGTCCACTGTAAAAGCAATTCTTAAAAATTCAGGCTCATGGATCTCTGAAATGCAGCTCAGTAGAGAAAGTGAAAAAGTCTGACCTTTTTTTTTTACATATTTAGGTAAATTCAAAAAATCTTATACTTTAAGGGTTGGATCTCAGGTTTAAGTACCATGTAAAATGAGCGCCAGGATGAGCACCCCAAGAAAATATTTCAAAGTTTAATTGTGCCCTTTTGTTAGCTAACAGATACGCTCACTGTACCTACTAGGTTTGTTCTCTTTATTCATTCAAAGTGCTAAGTAACACTGCTAACAACTGCTGAAATGACAACACTGGCAGGCAACATGCCCTTCCCATCCCCAGATGCAGGCTAGAGAGGAGCAGCACTAAGCATCTCAAAGAACAAATCTGTGATTTGCAAGAAATACAAGTACAGGTAAAAGCAAAGTTAATGGTCACCCTGCCTAATTTTATACACTTAACCTTATCAGAAAACTCTTTGGGCACTAGGAAGAGACAAACAGAATTCTTACTGGTAAATTCAGAATAGGAGCCTAAAACATATACTCTGATCTATCCCATGTCTTTCCACAAAGAAGGCCCAGAGAAGTTCATAGATACCTAGGGAAGGTGGTTAGAATTGGACTGTGTCATGGGCTACTACTCCATTCAATGCCTGACTAAGCCAGGCAGTTGAATATTTGCATAACATTAGGCATCTATTGTCTTTCTGAAGACAGTGGACTACTTGTGTTCAATGTGTACCTGCTGAAGTACTTTGCTGAACTGGGTCCTTAATCTTTGGCACATTTACTAGGACAACAAACAATGTAGCTAAACATCAGTATTTGTGTCCAGTTTTACCCCAAGACACAGCAAATAACCTAGCACGGATTCAGTTTAGGCTGCATAGCTGGGGGCTTCATACCAGAGGGTATTTCAGAGAAGCCATAGTATATTCTATACTACAGACTGGTTGAAAACTCAAGAACATTTGGATTACTGACTTGGGATTTTAATACCTAATTCCACTTTCCATGGTGACCAGGCTAGGGCAACACATACACACTATCCTCAAAAGCAAACAAACAATAAATTGGTAAAACATACTGTTATCACCAACAACTTTCAGAAGCAG
This sequence comes from Hypotaenidia okinawae, assembly GCA_027925045.1. Taxonomy (NCBI): domain Eukaryota; kingdom Metazoa; phylum Chordata; class Aves; order Gruiformes; family Rallidae; genus Hypotaenidia; species Hypotaenidia okinawae. The sequence continues at coordinate 46,870,938 of BSDF01000002.1, read as the reverse complement.
CTGTTCAATTCCTACATTGCTTGGAACTGGCAGGGCAACACACCAAGATCTGTATAATCAGTACACCCCCATCTAACAACTGAATTATGGATTGCTTGCAACTTTTGCTGAGCTCAGGTATATCAGTTTGTTGCAAAGAGTAACAGAGGGGCTAAAGCTGAACCACCACTGAAGTTGAAAGCCAACAGCTGGAAAAGTCCAGGCACATGGAATGAACTTCTCTTGTCTGTTTTAAAGATGTCATAATTTCCAACTCAAACACAGAGAACTTCTGTCCTGTTACAGCAGGAAATCAGATTCAATCTGCAAGTGTGAAACCTGAGCTTGGTTAATTCAGTTGCCTTTGCTTTCTGTGTGACTCTGCATGCACTAGACAGAAAAGAAGCCCCTTGTAATGGACCATTTCTGGAAAAAACTGGACCTTACCAAGTATTTTGGCTTAGTTCTTGTATGGAAGTTATGCAAGGTTTGAATTAACACACTGGATTTCCCAAGTTTCACACATTTTCACGTCTCTCCCCATGTACAGCTCTGATCTTGAAGATGTAATTTGATACATCTGGATACCAGGGATCACACTGTTCGTAATGTAAGGATGAATTACTACGTGCATGTGATCTGAAAAAGAATCAGGGTAGTACTCTAGAGGAGTCCTGAAGATTAGGATCTCACCAGAAATTGAGCAGTAGCTATCAAACTACCATCAGGAAGATACTGGATAACCATCTCCAGGATGCCTCAGTCCTTTTGGAAGTGAGTGGAACTTTGCCTCTTTGGGGGCTCTGAGATCCTGCACTGTTTTCCTTTCCTGGGTAGCAGTCCGAACTACATAGCAGAAGGCAGAGGGTCAAGACAACAAGAGAGGCAGCTAGCTCTTCTGTGGAAGAGGGGAAAGCATAGACAGTGGGAAGGAGGTGAATGAAGACCCACAGAAAATACCTGGGGAAGTAGAATGTCAGCTCCACCTTTAGCCTTTGAGGGGAGACTACCACATCTGCTGCAGAGGACTCCTACACTCTGGCACAGTAGCAACTGCCTCGCTCACCTTCATTTCTTTTTAGGCAGGAAGAGGCCAGGATTTACCGATTCCCACTTTCCCTCTCAGTTGTTGCACTGGGACACTAACAGCCCACAGACCAGAAACATTCACATACTTCTACCTGGCAGGAGCCAAGAACCAGGTTTCCCAGATTGGTCACGTCAAGGTGGGTTGAACTCTCCTAGAGTTCCTGGTGAGTTTTACTATAGTGTCAACTTCACTTGTTTCTAAACCAGACAGGAAAACCAAAGTACTTCAGACTTTCAAGTCTGGATCTGGAAAGTAAATATGCAATTATAGTGGAATAGAGTAACAGTAAAAGAAAGAGAAACTCATGGGTTAAGAAGTTTGATGTGTTTCCATGGTGAGCTCATTTGGCCTTAAACAATCAAGAGATGGATACTGGCCTTTAAAAATGAGGTTTGAGAAAGACTGTGGCAAGGAGGATGGATATGTAAGTAATATTTTGGCTTAGCCCATGACAAGCAAAAACTATAGTTATGCTCTAACATATCCTGGGATCACCATACAGAAACTATTACCAGAAAATGCAATGTTGAACAGAACAACTGTGGTGTGCCTAAGAGGAAATTTCATGCTCGAAAACATTCCAGGATCAATACTCTCAAGAATATTATCCTCCACTCATCTGCAAAAACGAGTCATAGCACAGACAGTGTCAATAAACTTCCTTACCAAGCATGTCTTTTGTCTGTGAGAAGACATCTTATTCCTCATGCATGTTTACATAATGACACCTTCAACATGACAGTCAATGGCAATTAGAAGGTCAATGAGAATTTTTTTAATGGAAGTCTAAAAGCCCAATTAACTTTTCTATATTTGTTGATTTTGTCTTTACCTAAAGCTGCCCTCAGTGATGTCAGTTACAAAATGAGTTTCAGAAGGCTCAGAGCTGGCCTTTAGAAGGTTAACCCAGTATCTAATAAAACACTAAATGAAATAATTAGTTTCTTTACCACAGTAATTCAAAAATGTGCAGAAATAGATGTACAAAAAGTCTTCTCTATGCATTTTTAGGACTGCTTATATTAAAGAATATCCAGTACTTCTTCAATGACTTCAATATGACCTTTCTTTCTGAATTTTTAAGATAAACGATACATTTGATGCCAATGTCACAAGCACAAGCATATATGCATACTGCTCATGAGTCTAAAGCAACAGTGTTATAAGCATTCACGGGAACAGAATAAAAATATCACCAAATGCCTTTTCTCCATGACTTCTGAAAGACAGCTTTACTTGCACTCAGCAGGTGATGATGAAGTCTATTGCCTGATCATGGTATGCTACTGTGTGTAAGACTTCAGGGACTGGCTAAGAGGTGCCTACTGCTGTGCCGAAGGATTTTAATTTGCTTAAAATTTGGGGCATAAAAGCCTTTTACTGACATATACTTCATTGAATTCTGAACTGCATATTAAAGTTCATGGCTATTAAAATGACTCATTGTATATATTCATGCATACCTCCACAAAGGAGCACAAAACACTCTGTACAAAGTTGGTTTTTTTCTTCATTTCCTATGTTTCTATTTCTCTTTATATTTTAGAGAAAGAAAGCAGAAGTTATGCATTCTATTCCATAGCCATTCCACCATTCAAAAACTAGCCTTACTCTGTAAAAAACAAATCCTGATTTTTATAAAGCCAAGAAATGAATTTTGAGCAGAGTGCTGAAGGTGCTGCAAGAGAAAGCCTCCGCTCACTGGACATCTGCAATACAAATACTTGATAACATAGGGAGATATAATGGTGACTACAACAAACTGCACTGAAACCCCTAATAAGACTTGTTCTTTTCCACAAATTTTTGTTACACGCTCTTGTCTTATTTCTCACCTTTGCTTTTCCACTTTAGATCATGAAACCCTGCACAGACTTGAGATGTCAAGCATACATCAAAAGACTTTCCACCGAGCTTCCGTCCTTCTTCCAGACCCCTCACTGTGGTCTACCTGTGAGTGAGGCGGTCAAAACCTTGGAAAGAAGGGCCTCAGAATAAGGTAGAGTAAGCTCAAAAGAAGCTGAAAAACTTTTTCTGCTAGAGCACTTAAGTTGGGTGTCTCTCTTTTAATGTAAACTACCCAGTACCATGGATGGAAACCACCACCGTGAGAATGAAATGATGGTGGCCATGAGAAGAAACAGATTCTCCTGTTTGCTGCATCTTTTATAATTCCTCAGGCTAAAATCTCAATATAAGGAATATGAGCCATACAACTCTGATTTATGTATTTGCCTGAGTTCCCACTGTTAGCATGCAAGGCTGGGAAGGAACGTAATGAAAAAAACCTAAGCTTACCTTTGAGTGAGCTCATTCAAGAAACAGAGACTTCTTATCAACACTGCAGAAAATCCCAGTATTAAAATTCTTAGCACTGTAGTAGAATTTTCCGTGGAGAGAACGAACTCCACTTGAAAGGTAAAGTTAAATCAGTGCTGCCATAAACTTTATAATGAATATTTATACCAAGTATAACAAACTAGAAATTGTTGTCACTGGAGTAAGTGATTTTATCATGACTTTTACTGACAGGACAGCAATTCAAAATGCTGGAATAGAGTGCAATGGGAATTGGAAACAAGATGCTAGGCAAAATATTCAGGGACTGTACTGAAGGAAGTTGGTGGCTGAAACAAACACTAGCAGGCTGTCTACAGGTTAAGCCCTGAGTGTTGGGGTTTTTAAGACAAAGGATTCCTACCTGCCATATTCAAGAACATCGTGGCTTTCTTCTACATCCCTGTAAGGACTTTTAGCGCAACTTCCCTCTTATGGATATAGGTATAAAGCCCGGTACAAGAATAGAGTAGAATCCACCTGAATTGGTACACTGACAAACAGCAGGTCTCTGTCAAAGAACACATCCAGTGTAGCACACTGGAATGACTCAAGCAATGAGCACATTGCAACTGGTCAAGTGACTGTCCTGCTGCAGTTTGCATGTCCGTATCAGTCACGTGTCAATTAAAAATGGCTGAAAGCCCTTTTTGCTGTTAGACTCCGTGCTATTTTATGTGAATCCACCACTAGCACCTGAAAATGGCACCAACCACAAACCTTCCTACTTCTGTTTCTATAATGACTTGCCACCAAGACAGATTCCACTGCACTTCCACATAGTCTCCACTGCTCTTCTTTCTCGTTTCCTCATAAGAATTTCAGCTAGTTGGTTTCTTTAAAACAACCCCCCCACATTCTCTCTTTGATTAGAACCTGTCAGCTGAAAGACCCCACTATAAGCCTGTGACTTGCTAAGTAAAACTGAAGAACACAAGTTTGAATTATATTAGCCTTGCCTAAGCAGCACTGCTCTGTGGATGAAGTACATCACGAGAAGTTTGCTGAGGGAGAAGCAGAGCAGCCAAGGCTTCACGCACCATTCTGCAACTACATGCACTTCCTTCTCACCACTGAAAACTCCCCAGCTGTGCTCTGTGTGCAGATGGGTCACATGTAAGACACTGCAAGGATCTCACACTTCTGTGGGCTGGGTATTGTGCTCACTCATTTCCTTAACACCTTAGTTTACAATAAATTAACATATTCATTCACTTTTACATATTCAGAAAGCAGCAAGGTCACAGTATGTTTAAGAGAAAGGGCAATAACCCAGTAAATACTTTGATATACTTCTTTAAAGTAGCTATTATAGTGCACAAAAGGAGATCTGTACCTTTATTTACCACCACCACCCACAAAACAGCCCCGTCCCCCTTAATTTATTCTCTTAATGAAAGTAAATTGAAATTCATTCATGCGTATGGTCTGCTGGAAGTTCTCAAGATGTTGGTTGGGCCAATCTTTTGGCCTACAAACCCAGCTGACTGTTCTCATTCAGGAATTGAATGACTAGGGAAGTGTTCCAAAACCAGAAGTCTAATGCATTAAATGTGAATTACTGCAGTTAATCAGGTTTTTAATTAGCACATGGCTAGTTTATAAACTATTCTGAAATGTGGCATTTCCAAAGGATCATATAAGAGCACTTCCAAATGTTTCAGCCTTTAGCCACGCTTAGGTGCTTTCACTATCAGAGTCAACAAACAGAGAGCCATGAAACAGCACTGAAAGAAACAGAATCTGAAAGCAGCAATTTAATCATACCTCAGCCCTAAATACGGTGACCATGAAGTTCAGAGTTAAGGTTTATCCTGTAACCATGAGAACGGCAAGGTGAAGGCTGTAAAATTGGTAGGCATTTTAACTCAGCAACCTCACTTTGCAACTAAGTCGGCACAACGTGACACGGGGTTCTTTATAAGCACTTTCCATGAAAATGGAATGGGAAGCAATCAGAGTGGCAGGCTGAGAGACCCGCTGTCTGGTTGCACAATGAAGTCTAAGTCATGAAGTGAGGCCCTAGGAGCTGCTGAACCTTGAAATATCATATAACTATCTGGAGTAAACCTGATCGGTATTCCCCTTGAACACATGGTACATTTGGCACTGGAGTCTGTTTAAAACAGTGATTACGTTCATTTTCTCTGGGGGATTCACTTAAATAACTGCTAGTATTAACTGAACTTATTTGTATTCTGATAACATCTACCATATTGTTGGCTCTGTCCACCCACACGAGAGAAAACTGCCCTTTTTTAAAGAGTTTTTAATCTGAGAACAGTTGAATGTTGCAACTCTGCAAAGAAAATTTGAGTTCAGATATAAGACACAGTAATATGATTATCAGATCAGTACCTAATTTAGGGTGCAATAAATCTTGGAAGGCCAGAAATTACTGAATCAAGATGAAAGCTCAAGATACATTAACCATTACATTCTAGAAAGGAAGCACAGTTTTTTGTGTCTTTCTTTTGTTAAGACTGAAACTTCTATTAATAAAGATGAGGTTTCAATAATGCTGAAAGCAATTAAACAGTGAGTTTCAAAGGGAGCTGCACATGTAAATTCCTCTACCTCATCCAAAAATTCCAGCCAACAGCAGCAACCATGTTTGGTTTAAACTCTCATATCATCATGAGAAACAAATCCATTAGTCTTTCATTCCAGGCAAGAATAAGTGTGAGTGAGGGAGCAAACAGGGAGGGAACATGGATATCGACAGGTGATTCATGGGCACGTGCTGAGCTAATAAAGAAAACAGAGTTCAAAACAACACTGACAGTAGTGAAGGTAAACTAGATCCTGGAAGGGCGACAGTGCAGATTATGAATAAACAATCAGAAATGACATTCAACCTTCATCCTCTGTGGAGGCAAGTAAGCATCCAATCTGTAAAGAATACCATCCACTATTTTTTGCTGAAGGGATTTTTTGGGGTGGGGAAAAACCACATGGTTTTCTTTGCTGTGTTCTGCCGTTTTTCAAATCCACCCTCTTGGTCTGAGTATTGGTAACACATAAATATGCTACTTACTCCCTCATGCGTTTCAGTTTGGTCTCAGCCATAGTGCTGTTGAGAGCTCTGAATCCCTGGGGCACCCCTGGAGACACTCCGGTGACAGTCCCCGAGCCTACAAATCAATGCACAGACACATAACCTTATTCACCTTCATCCCCTGAGCTCTATTGCAGAGCCAAGGGCAGTCAGAAGGAAGACTATTCCTGCTCCTCACAAGGTAGTGCCACATTAATTAAAGATGAATTAGATTATTAAATGCACATTAAGGGCAACTCCTTTCTAAGGGACAAGTAGATTTATAGCTTAAAGGCACCAGAATTGTAACAACAATCTCCCTTCTGTGTAGCATACAGGGAATTACATTACAACAGAAAGGACAGTCACTTGAGGAAGTGCTGGGACAGATAAATATTCAACAAAATTAAATTTGCTTAGACAATATGTATTTTCCTCCATTGTTCCTGCATTTATTTATAAGAGCAAGAGCCTTCTTCCAAACAGGCAAGTCTCTCCTTCATCTCAATCATTACTGTATTTCATTCTGACAGCCACTTTTCCTTCAGACAAAAGTTCTCTTTTTATCTATGCGTTTATATAGATTAAAAGTTCATAGCGATATATGTAAATATATATACACACATACATACATATCTATGAAATATACATATACACGTATGCACACTGTTTACAGGCCTTGTGGGTGTTGCAATATTTCAGGACCACTGCGCTGTGCATCCACAGGAATGCAGAAGTGCTGAATCACAGAGGACTGTCAGGGTAGTCGGCCCAAATATCCTGTAATTTCATGTTGCTCTTCTATCACACAACTCCCTGTTTAACCTAAGGAATCTATTTATTGACATGAATGCTCCCATTGGAAGACAACCAGGAGCCTCACTGTGGCCAGTGGCTAAAATTTCTCCTCGAATTTCCTGACTAAACTTCTTTGTTGGCCAGCTGATGCTCATTTTTCCCATGTGCTAGTCCTTTTCTTTGGCTTACTCAGTTCTTCTCCTCCCTTTTGCATTTCTTAATAACTGGAAAGAGGGATCCTATTTCGGCTTCGAGTTTGCTAAGCTAAACAAAGCAGCTACTTTAGCTTCTTCTTGCAAAATATTTGGCATTAGGATTTCACTTGCCAAAAGAGAAGAATATGTATCATGGTGGAATTGCATCCTGCTTAAACGTGTGGGCTTTGGCACACAGGGCCCAAGCGCTGAGCAAACACGGGAGGGCTCTGCATAGGTTGTGAACAATCCAAGAGCCACACAATACTTTAACACAGTGCCTTCTCTCAATGAACACACACTCCCCTCCTTGCAGGGGTTTTTAGCGTGGACTCAGCTGGGGTTTAACTTGGATTGCGTTAACGTGGATCAGATAGAGCCAGTGGGAGCATGCAGCTGCCTTCCTGCTATGAGCAGTACAGAAACCCCAGAGAGCACTGAATGCTTCCCTGGAATGAGTAATGACGGCTTTCCCAAGAGTTAAACTTCTATCCTGATCACATAAAGCTGAATATTGAGATAAAAACTCCCTACGTTGAGGGATCCTACTGAATTGCTTACAGTAAGTACCTGGTGAATTCAGAGCTTTGCTGGATTCAGAAGACAGGAAGCAGGCATGGAGAGACATCACAGAAGAAACAGATTCTTGAATCTGTTATCTGCCTATGGACAAATTATTTGACTTTTAAAAATATTTTCCTAATTTCTATTTACAGCTAATGGCTAACAGTTGACTGGTGCCCAAGTATTACAACTGAGGTATAGCTAATAGTTTAAGAAATGAAAAATGACAAGTTCAGTTCTTACTAGTGACCAAGAACTTCACCCACTGATGCAAAACCATTTCATGATCACTTGCATAACACCACACATGCATAGCCATACATTGGATACGCATGGGGTGTGTAAGCATTCAATTACTTTAGCAGCATGGGAAATCACTGCTGTCATCAGGGCAGCCCTGAGGAAACCCTAAGTGCTGTGCAAAGCAATGCTCATGACCTGCGTGGTGGTACCTCCTCTCTTAGAATTAAGGTCCAGATGTGAGGCTTTGGGGCTTTGAAAGTAATAAAAAATTGACACCTCCGAGCACCAGGGATCTAAGGAAAACATAATCTTTGCATTCTCTTAAGAAACAATTACATTTAACCACAGGTCCAAGCTAAATTCTGATATTACTACTATTACAGGATATGTCACTGTAGTAAGAGCTCAGTATAGTCTTTTTGCTTAGTGGGTTCAATCTATTTATTGCTACAATATTCCCTTCTCATCAGACATTTCATTATTAAAGGCATCCTTCTTGGTGTTTTTTTTTTTTTCTGGGATTCCAAGCTAAATAATTTGTACTTTGTCTGTTCTCCACATTGGCAGTTGGCCAAGCTAAACTTATTCTCTACATGTAAACCAGTATCCATCTTCCTCCATTTAACATGTTTTTCTGGGTACTATATGGCAGCTGCAAGGAAGTTTGCTGCAAAGGCGTGGCTAGTCATTAAAAAATGAGTTCTCAGTGAAAACTGCTAAGAGCTTTCCATGTTGTTGCTACAAACATTTTTCATGGGGTGATTCATACCCCACACCTCCTCCTCTATCAGAGGTATTTTCTTAGAAGCAGTTACCTGAAAGATAATATATTTTGCACCCAGCTTTGAGCAGTTTGCCTACCCACACATCAACACAGAACAAGGAACTATGCTTCTTCACAAAGCGGCTAGGTGACCGTTTGCATTTTTATGCAACATATCATTCCCAATTCAGTAAACAAAATCAAATGAAACTAGAGGAGGACTAACTTTTCAAAACCAAGTGTTTCAGCTTTCTAAATGCATTCCAAATCCTGTCCCAGCATCTAGCCCAGTACTGCAGAGAACAACATATGGCAAAAGATCTTTGCCCTCTCAGTTCACAGAGCACCAGTTTGAGGTTCCCACTGCATCCTTCCTCCTCAAATCCTCTGGAAACAAATCCTCTGGCTGACAGGTACTTCCATTTATGATTATGATTATCTGCTGAGACTTTTCATACATTATGGCCCAAAGGCATTCTTAGCAACAGTTCTGCTAACAACTGAATAATTGGTGACAGACACCTGCTGCATATCTCTTGGTGAGCCATTATATGTTGTGAACTTATCTCCACTGAATCATACACATCTGTTTGGATTTTGGATTCCTTTCTTCAGGTTTAACTGCTACATATGAGATCCTACAATGCCTTTTTCTATAAGATTAAAAAGCTCCTTAAAGTCTGATGCATTTTCTCGAGTTTATAAAAAATACAGGTGACCCAACTGCCTCTAACATTCTCCTCTTTAAGCTAATCGGATTTAGTAAAGTGTAAAATCAGTTTTTAAACTTCCCTTCATTTTGCAGTTCTTTTCTGGAATCTCCCCATTTTTTCCAGCTTATTTCAAATCTACTCCACAGGGAGCTCTATAGCCAACCCAAAATGAACCTTGTACAACACTGAAGCACTGGGTATTTCCAATGACTCAGTGGGAACTCTTGAGGAGAAAACTCAGTTACTTCAAAAGTCCTTTGACCCTTCAACACTGAGGTTTATACTAAAAAAAAATCCACCTCAGGGAAAAACAAAGTATCTTTATTATACTGTCTTTATTAGCATCTGCTGACAAAAAAAAAAAAAAGTTCTAGTTTTATTCTACTCAAATATTCTCTAACATATCTACTTGAAATGGCAATTTCATTACCTTCATATACCTTCACATACATCCAAAAATGAAAGACACTACAAGAAATTCTGGCCAGCCCAGATTTCTGCACCTGGCCTATTATTGCCAGGAAATCCACGCTATTTTTGGGAACAGCCATGAAATTGATGTTGTAGCTCTGTAGCCCTGTAATATTGTATTGGCTCTGCTAGTACCAGGTTACACGCTTGGCCATGAGTTTGCTTCAGGCTTTGTCTGAACTCATCTTGATCTGCCAGGAACTTTTATTTAATTGCTCAAGCTGTAACAGCAGCTCTTCTAACGACAAGGTGGTTGTGGCTATTTTTTTTGCACCTAGTTTTCTATCATACAACATGCATTTTTACATGGATTGTAGTATTCTGGGTAGAATGGCATATTTATACCTAAAGCCAATTAACATAGAGAAATACATGCCTGGTGGTACAGCAGCACGTGCTTTGAGTATCAGGGACAAAGGATGAGGTGTAAAAGACTTTGGTCATGGGACAGCAAGGGCTGATACTGGCACTCCCATGACTGTGACCAACGTGCTACTTATCAGTTAAAGAAATGGAGATCTGAAAGGGGACATAATTTGCTTCAGGGTGAACAAAGAGAACAACTATCTAACCTATGTAAAATTCACTGTATGCAGCAGATTTGGATGCAACATGAATTTGCAACACAGTGAAGAAAAAGCAAGGTTTAAATTAATGTCAGCAAACAGATAAAAAAGTAACCCCCAACTGCAGCTCTGTAGCTTGATATCAGAAGAACTTAAGATGGTAAATGTTTAAACTTCCTCAGTGACACAGAGCACACAAAGATAAAAGGACCATAGCAGATTTCTCTCCTATTATCATCATATGTATTTGTTAGGAACAGATCATACAAACCTAATTACTAACCCAGCTTAGAGAAATGCTTGAAGTTTCAGCACAGACTCGTCAGAGATTCTTTAATGATTAAAACAATTTTAAAAGACACTGTTCTTAATACTGAAAGAAAAAGGCATGCAATAGCCTTTAATAACAAAATTTTCTACAAATACTACTGTTTGTCATTGGCTAATACTCTGGGTATTACCAGAACCCCTCAAGCCAATTCCTCTCTTTCATTAAAAGAACAAAATACTGAACTATAGAGCTAAATTTTGTCCCTAATTCCACTTCTGCAAACTCACTGAAGACAATGATGCTGCAAATGCATTAATCAGCATAGAATTTGAAGACCCTGCGATCTTCATTAGTCTGAAGACAAAGTGACATGCATGTTCCTTCCTTCAGTCCTAAGGATGCCCCTGACAACAAACATGGAAGGTGACCAGACATGATTCAGTCATTACAAGTCAATGATGGTCAGAGCTTCAATTACTCCCTTTCATCCTTTTTCCTCTTTGAGTTTATCTTCCCATCAGTACGTGCTCATGAGCAGGAGTGAAACAGAGCTCTGCACTGGAGGAACCTCTACAAGGAGGATTTCCCTGTGTTCTTGTGTCAAGAGTCATAAGATAATGCTGAGTCAGGGTTATCACGACTGAGTGTAAACGAGGCAGCTATGCAAGACTGCTTCCCAGGGGAGCCTTTGGGAACTCAGCTGGGCTTTCATGCAACCCACACTCAGGCTGCTGCTGGAACAGTTCAACCCAGTGGTCTCCAAGGACAGTGACTATGGCAGCCTCAATAAATAGCCTTCTTTCACTTAAGTTGTCGGCACAGCTTTTAAAAGTAGAACATGAGAAACCAGGCTTTCAAACTAAGTTTATAGAGAGAACTTGCAGGAGATTCTAGGATTAAATTGCAAACTTAAATTCTCAGTGATTTTTCTGCACCTGTAATGAGATTCTGTAAAATTAAATCTTACCTAAACCTGGATAATCTGTTTTAAGAAAAATTTTAAAATTTTAATTATTTTCTTATTGTTGCAAGTACTAGAGACTAAAAAACACCCTACATATCCTTAAATATTTTCCTCTGGAGAAAAGATGGCAGAGGCCAAGTTTTTATTAGCTTTTGTTATAACATTCCACACTTCTGACCATCATGTTTTATGGCTCTATTATTTTCAACATAATTACTTAAGTGTGTATGCCTTTTCTTTTGGCATATTTATACTTCTCTGCAGTAGAGTAAGGAAGAAATTTTCAAGAATATCATGCTTTTTGAGTTATTTTGGTGCAAAATGGAAATAATTGGACTGTGATGAATACAGACTCCTAATAACTGCTTTTATTACAGTTAAAGAAGAGATACCATCTTACCCAATGAGCTGTTATCCAGAGCACTCTCCAAATACTTGACCATTGCCTCAATATCACTGTCCTGTCAATAAATGAAGTAAGAAATAGCATTAGTGTAAGCACAAACATAAATAGTTATATACCAGAGGTATGATCCCACAAGCATAAAGGATATCACTTACACCAACGAGTGTCAACACCAGGCTAGAAAGAGCCTACATCACTCAGGACTTTTTCTAAGTTTTCTTCTCCTGAAATACCAGGCTTGGGAATGATGTTATATACAAACAATTATTTATGTCAGAATCCTTGCAGAACACAAGTGTGGAGAACAACTGTGCCTGGAGCTTAAAGAAGATATGCTTACAGAGGGTAGTGTGCAATCTCTGAAAACTGCGGGGAATGGCGACCGGAAGATCACGAGCTGTACGGAAAGCGAATAGGGAAAAGGGGTCCTCACTATGCTGCTAGAGATAAGGCTTCTGCACAGGAGAGGATGATACGGGCAGTGACACAGGTTAAGGGGCGGTAACGAGGCATAGGGCATATATAAGTTGTTGTTAAACCATAAATAAACGCCATTTGCAGCATCCTCATATTGGTGTCAGTGCTGTCGGGCCCAGGGACGGGAGTGTGTCTCCATGCCACCTCAACCGAAGGAGGTCGATTGCCGGATGAAAGGCAACAGAAAACACACCAGCATTTTATTGTCACTTAGTCCTGGAATATCTAAAACAATATTACATAGAAAAAGGCAAGTATGTACTTCTTAACTATGCCAAAACCTCCTACACTTATGATAGCTGGCCAATGCAAATTAATACTTACATTTCATGTAATTGCATCTACTTACATATCTAGAAACCACTAATTGAGAAGAAAAAAAAAAAAAAAAAAAGGAAATTTTAGCACTTTTCTATTTAAGTGTTCTGTTACCAGACAGTTGATGAAGAGTTTTGCCATGATATCTTTCATGTGAAATGCTGTGTGTGTGCATAGATGAAATTTAGAGATCTGGCCATTAACTAATGATTGTGCTCCAGGAAGAACAACCAAATTTGATTAAAGTCCAAGAGAAACCCAGACTGAGTTTCTGGAAGCTGCTGCCATATCACATTTGACACCATGCCATTGACTATTTAAGCCATTTCTTGACTATTTAAAACTGAAAGTCACAGTCTTGACCTTGCTGAAGAATCTGCCAAAAATCTGTATTTTAAAAAATATTGAGAAGCCTGTGGTTTTAAAATTTAAGACAGTGGAATAAAAAGAAATGATATCAAACTCATCTTCTACAATGGAAAATCTGCTTTATTTATCTCTGTAAACTTACTCAAAATGCTCATTCTAAGTTTCTTAAACTAAGGAACTGCCAGTGCACCTTAACAGGAGAACAGCAATTGTCAGCAATGACCATTAGCTGGTTAGTGACCTTTTGGTGCAAGTGAGAGCTGTTATGGTTGATCATGATCTAACTTCTTATCACCCTAAATTGTTTCATGGGCTTATATATGAAACAGGTTCTGCTATTACAGCTGAGGTTTGCAAGATGGAATCAGCTTCTTGGTTATCCATTTCAACAGATAACCCAAAGTCTTGTTGGTCTGAAGGAGCCTCTTTGTCCTTTTCAAGCAGCCTGGAAGGTCCTGGCTGGATAAAGTCAGCATCAGGGTTTCCAGTTCTGCAACTCATCCAAAGTGACCAAGTTAAGCTGAACACGCTTAACTGGCCTTTGTCAGTCAGCAATAAAATGCCCAAGAAATGCTACAGAATTAATTACATTTATATATAAAGTATGTATAGAATATTGAATTAGGATAGGCAATATTACATATATACTTTCTCTGAATTTCTTAATAAATATTACTAAATGAAACTTTAAAAAACTGAATGAATTAAAACCATTAAATGAAACATTAATTTTTTTCATTCAAAACTGAAATTTTGTATTACTTTTCTGCTAATTTTCAAATTTTTATTTTCCCTAGTGGCTAACTGCAAATCTATAGACAGACAAAGACATGGCAAATGGCCACATTCAATAGTAACACAATTACTTTAATAAATCCTGTTTTCCATTTTTAATGGGATGAAGACTGTAGGTTCCAAACCTCTGACTTCTCACAACAGGACATACTTGCTCCAAATATCACAACAGAGCTGAATTTTTCTCAACACACTGCAAGGCAAAAGAGGAATTTGCCTCACTTTCATCACTACTGGTTTTCAAGGGAACTAACTGGCTTAATTTGGTAGTCTTTAAATAAAACTTCAGTGAGGAAGAAGATGTGTTTTTCACACAGTGGTAAGTAGTTGAATAACAGCTCATCAGTTTACACTGAGGTCAAAACTGCCTATGCCTTTTGGATTTAGCAATCCAAGAGGATTTTAGCTGGTTCATTTAATATTCTTATTTATTAACATATTTCTTTAATAGTTCTCATTTTTGGAGAGAAAGCAAAGCCACAGGCAAGGGACTCTGCAATATATTTGTATATTTCACATTCAGAATGAACAAACCCCTTTCCAGCAGCAACAGGAAACATCAAGGAGTGTGTTAGGAATCCAGTGGAGGATTTTTTGGGTGACAGCACACAGACCACCCCCAGCTGCTGGAGCGATGATAATTTATGCCAGTTGATTATCTGGTTTGACAATCTCAGAAGCAGCCTGGAACTTGAAAATAGGAAGCTAATGTGCCACATTAGTAGACTTTGTCATAATTAAGTGGGTGAATTAGTTATTATTGCCACTAAAAGAAAACACAAAGAACAAGGTGATAAACTGCGGTAAAAACCACCCACGAGCATCTCAGTAAAACAAAGCCAATGAAAGCTTCACTAAGCACTAACTTTTAAAGATGAAACCTCTCCTAAGCTTCATATTTATACATTTTTTTAGAAAGTTCCTCATCCACTTTCATGTTTTCCTTTTAATTAGAAGCCAGTGTTCCTAGGGTAAAAAAACACGGAGAAGAGCCATTGGCTTGAAGAGGTAGAGGTCTGGAAAAGTAATTGGCAAATTGCTTCTTGAAATCTGGCAATCTGCATTTCTGCTCCAAAAGAGAGGGACAACGGACACTAAACTCCAATGTTACAGCCAAGATCAGAGGTCCAGACAGGCTTAAGGTCCGAAATTCATGGTAATTCCACATCTGCAACTGGACAATGTAGCTGAAAACACACAGGCTGTATTGAAATATCTCAGAAAATGAGAAAGATTGTATTGAAAGATATTAAAGATGTGGGAAAAATAGCTATCTCAGCTCTCATCCTAAACCTTTAAAATTATACCATTCCAGTGCCTAACTCTACTATCTTAACTGAAGATGTCCTGCATCCCACATAAGGCCTCTACTTCTCCGTCTGTCTTGGCATCTGTGGGAGGCTAATACAGCTCGAATAAATAGCTTCAATCTCTTTCTACATCACACATCCCAATGTGTGGTTCAATTAGATGACTCTTCTGACCCCGTGCTACTGCATGAACATCAGAACTTTTTTTAATCGTTCTTTGAAGTAATGAGGTCACCAGGGAGCACCACCAGCCGCAGCATTTCCGCGCTCTCTGCACAGAGGTAACTGGGAAAGCAATCTTGGCATTGGAAAATTGAGAGATTTTTACAGATTAGGTGGATAAATATCTTACAACTCCTTATCCTGTGTTGCAGTGGTATGACTTCTTTATTAGCACATACCTCCAAAAGCTTAATTTGTGAAGGTATTTTTGAAGGAAGAGTTTAAGAGCATGAATCCCATCATAGACATAGGAGTAGGAGTTGTGGTATTAAGCAAATGACTGCAGAAGCAAACCCCTGCTGTATACTAGCAAGATCAAATCTATTCTGGTAGGATTTGAAGCTTATTATTAATAGTGAGCATGATCCCACCTACCTTTGAGTGGGATTCATCTCACATAACTGCTGACATTCACAATGATGTTCCATGCATGCTAATAACTCTAGATCCCTTTATAATCACCAGAGAGAAAGACCTCTCAGCATATTCCACCTAACCTACATTAGATGTTTATATCAAGATAACATTATTCCATAAAAATGTTTACTACTGTATAGATTTTTCCAATCAGCTAGTTCAGACATATGTGTCCAGATTGGCACAGGTAAGTTCTGTCTGCTTTGACATCAGATTTACTGCAGAATTTTTCACTCAAGAAAGGGAAAAACAAAAACTATGCTCACTTCCCAAGTAGAGGTGATCGTGTCAATGCCCAGAAATACACTTCTGCTCTATCAGAAGTGTATGTCCTGGTGTCAACATCAGAAAAAGCAAAAGACAGACAATTAGTGTATTTGATAGACGAAGCCCCAAAAGGTAAATACTGACAGGGGGTACACCCAGTCAGTTTACGTAGACCAATTCTCAGAGGTTCATGCTCTATGCACACACAGACCAATGGTAGAGCAAAACCACATGGTCATGCGGGCTGGATAGAGAAAAGAGGTGCTAGTGGGACAGTTCTTCCAGCCTACAGCACCCGTTCTTTTCATCACTGTCTGAGTCACTGTGAAATGAGGGAATGTTGCTGCTCAGTCTGACTGCCAACACCTAATTTATTCTGCATTATTGAGAAATCTATTTTTATCTTCTGCCCTTCATTAATTCTAAGCAGCAGTTTGCCTGTTCAAAACCACTATTGATTGACACTTAATGATACTGTCAATGAAAGTTGAACGAATATTTTAAAAGACATTCTAAGAAAAAAGAAAGTAATCTCAGAGTCTGATGAAAGTGAGCAATAATTTATTTTCAAGAAAATCTTGCAGCAGACTTTCTGGGCAAGCAAGTGTTTGTTTGTCTACATGTTGTGGGTAAGCACAGATCCAGCAAACTGAAAAAAGAATTGTCTCCACTGATTTACAGTTGACTAATACTTTCTTTAGACCACTACTGCATAAACTAATCCTGCATTTTAAAGGATCTTATGTGTTTAGTTGGAAAGATGGGAGGACGCTTGTAGATTGAGTAAAGCAGTTTCTCTATAAACTTCAAGTTTAACTGTTGAGAGAATTTCAGGACTGCCTGCTACCATGGTAGAAGTAGAGTTCTGATTTCTCACACAAATGCTTTCCTTTTGCCTTAAAAACTACATCTTACAAAAGCTCTTAGTTCAAAATTTTCAAAAATCAGTACAAGTTATTTATAACTTATTGAAGAGTATTAGTATACTTGGTTGGTTCCCTGAGATGCAGAAGACATCACATTTTGTTCTGCAAAATTTGCACATGAACATGGAATAATATATAAGATCCTAAACAGCAACAGACAGTACCAGTCAGAGGCACTGTAGGCAATTCTTTAAGCTGGTGGCCCAAGGGAGAAATTAATTGTTCCCGAATACCTTAGGAAGATCCATTTTCAGAACTGACTCAGGCATTTAAGTTCATTGATTTCACAGGGACTTGATCACTGGAGACAAGACTCATCTCAGCTCATTCCAATCAGATCTAAATTAGGTGCCTTTTCCAATAATCTTCAACCTTCTTCACTCTGCAATCCCTAAGACTTTCTTGTGGCAGCCCCACCTGACAAAACTACTTGAAGCCTTTCAACAATTTTTCTCTTCACACTTCCTGAAATTCTTGGGAAAGTCTGCAGATTTGTCGGTCAAGACTTGCAGTTGTTAAGGCTCATAGTTCATCACATTGACCTAGAAAATATGTCTAATATAGGAAGGAAGAAATGGCAACTACAAGTGCCTATCTTTGCTCATGAATTAGAGCTGGAACTTAGATTGTGTGCTTGAAGTATATTTTCAGCTTTAACTTATTTTATCCATAGCTAACACATGAGAGAGCCCCACTCAGTGTTTTACAGTCAAAAGGAAGTCCAATGGCAATGAGCCACCTTAAGGCATTAAGGGTGTTACCCTTAATCTTGAAGAAATGCAAGAATCTCTCACATCAATGTCTCAGACGAATTACACGTGCATACACACATAACTAATTCATGGGGTTGATATGCACAGACATTCCTAACACCAAATTTCAGTAACACAGGTAGGATAAAATCTTGGAGGAAGACCAATTTTCCCATGCAAAATGAGCATCAAGTGTATATTGTTTTCCCAAAGATCACATATACCTGGTGATTTGTCTTAGAGACTGTCTGTGACGCTTCCACATCCTCCTCCTCTTCGCTGCCTTCTGAACAGGATTCAAACTCATCATTATAATATTCTTCCGCAATTTCTGGGTCTTCAGGGATATCTAAAGGCAATTATGAGTTTATAGCATATATAGAGAAAAAATGTGGGATCTTGAAAAGATAAAATAGGTTTTATAGCACCCACGTTATGTCACTAGCAATGCGTTCCACAACTGAAGTCAAGAGACAGGTCCTCAGATTAAAACAGTCATAATTAGGACATGATAAGCAGTGTTAAAGCCATCTCTGGCAAAGGGTCAGATCATCAGCATACATAAATTCATGACCTGATAGGATCTATATTGATTTGGGGCTGAAATCACTGAACCATAGAACAATTCAGGCTGGAAGGGACCGCATGGGATCATCTAGTCAAAGCAGGGTCAGCATTGAATTGAAGCCAGCCTTTGTTAGCTGATATCGTGTCTCAGTTTGTTTTTCTCTAATATGCATAACCTCCAGTTTCAGCTAAGCTAAAATGAAAACCAATATATACCAGACACATGCTTTAAAAGATACAAGAAAAAAGAATACCTGTATCTTTTTCCAAAATTTCCTGAAGCAAAAGCATAATAAAATAAAAGAAACTGGTGTAAAGTCCAGGTACGCACACTTGGGTGTCACGCTCTCTCAATTTATTACTATCACAAACATTAGCAGTAGCAGTTAGTGCAACATTAATATAGCCAATGAGGCTATGAAGTATAACAATTGTTAGTACTACTCAACATGTTCACCACAGTGTACGCTGGGTGAAACCCTTTTGTATCCCAGACTCCGCAAGCAAGGAGTTTTAGTCAAATGGCTTGAGGCCTGCTTCGTCAAGCTGTCCTTCCTCAAGGGAGACACATAAGCATATGTTGAGTTTTAAGCTGAGGCTGGACTGTGGGACTGGTGTAATAAAAAGCAGATTCCACACTTTTCTAGACAGCTACAAAAGCTAGGAGTTGCCATGGGGAAACAGGGCTCAGTGGCAAGAGGCAGGACCAGAAGACAAGAAAGCCCAGCTGGCAGCTGTTGTGGTTTTGCCTCAGCTGAGAGCCAGGCACCATGCAGCCACTAGCAAAAAGGGGGTGTGTGAGGAATTGGTGGGGGGAGGCAAAAGAAACTCAGAAAAAACCCTAAACCTTGCAGGTTGGGATAAAGAGAGTTTACTGGAACAGCAGAGAGAGAGAAATAACAGTAATAGGACTTTATAGCAAAACATACAAAGCTGGTGATACACAATGCAGTTTCTCACTAAATGACACAACTCAGGCTGTACAACTCAGAACTGTCCCAAACCTGAACCATCCCCAAAACCATGCATCCTGGAGCTATGCACTCCTCTCCCATCAGCCCCCCTTTATGCTGAGCATGACATAATTGGCATGGGGTACCTTCTTTGGCAAGTTTGGGTCACCTGTCCCAGCTGTGTCCCCTCCCAGCTTCCTGTGTGACCCCCACCTTCTCCTTAGTAGGGCAATACGAACAGCTGAAAAGTCCCTGACTGCTTGGCAACAACTAATACATCAGCATGTTATCAGCACTGCTAACTCCCAAATACTCAAAAACTCATTCTAACTCCCAAATACAGTTTCTAGAAAGAAAATTAACTCTATCCTAGCTGAAACCAGGACAGCAGCCATCCCATCAGCAGCCCTAAGCACTGAGGTGATTCAGCCCCAGACAGTGGCTGAGCACCACACACCACTAGCTCACTCCCACAGGAGAGATAAAGAGAGTCTCTGTGGGTTGGGATACAGATAGTTTACTGACAATATCACCATGAATGTAGAACAATAAGGGCCAATTACACTCACAGCCAGTGATAACATGGAGTACCTTATTCACCCAGCAATTAAAGAGTCTGCCCAACAAGTACCAACAACTGACCTACCGAACACACCAAGACCCTACCCTTCCCCAACCAGTTTCTTTTATGGAGAAGTAGTGTCAGGTGGTGTGTAAAACAGCCCAGGTTAACTCAGCTCACCTGTGCTGGCTGCTTGGGGAGGTTAACTCTGGCCAATGCTTTGATTTTAGGCAGTCCTTTACTGACTTAACAAAATAAGTTATATCCAAGCACTGGAACATTACTTTTATGCAAAGATTTTTCAAAAAGAAGATGCTTCCTATCTATCCTTGCCCAGTTCGGCCATCCTGCCTTTGCCATATTACAAAAAATGCTAGTAGAATATAAAAGCCACTTAATATTCAGCTATCATAAATCACTATAGTCCTAACTGTAGCCATTCTCCCCAATTGTGTACCACGTAAGAGGAATATCAACCAACTTAAATATTACTGCATTTAAAGAAATTAAATTCAAACAATGTGACATTAAAAATGTTTAGATTTTTTTACTTGTTTCATATGGATTAAAAAAAAAAAGCAAGAGCATTTAAAGAAGATAATACAATTACGATCCATTAAAAGACATTGGAGTCTGGGCAGGAGGAATAATTCTAATCTTTAAGGAGTAAAAAAGAACTACAGAAAAAAGTGAAAGTTTATTTAACTGCAGCGGTAGGAGGTTGAAACTCTTCTGTTGAGATATCATCTCTACTATCTACCATCTCCAAAGTATTTTTTAAAAACCCACTTCTGTTTTCTATAAACTTGATTTACGTCCAAAATGCTGACACATTTTTGCTCAGGTTTCTCTGTTTTAAGATATTTATGGAAGCTGAATAACAGCACCAGGCTCCACTGCCACAATTTCTAACCCTTCCTGTTTCCATTTTTCAGCTTTCTTAGTTTAGAGAAAAAGATTTAAAAAAAACCAAAAAAAAAAAGAAGAAAGAAGGAAAAATGAGGATCAGTATGGGGGCTTTCAGGAGGACTCCCCCAACCCAAAAACTTTTTCCCACAAAGGAAGCATTTTTTATAGTGTTTAATTTTTTGGATTCTACAAAGTGCCATTTGTCAGAAGAGCTTAACACTTCATCTTAAAAATATATACATATATCATTCCTTTTTAGCATAGGAAGAACGCTATTAAATGAAGATGTATCTCCTTTTCTAGACAGAGTGAACATTAATTTTTCTTTTTTCATGCATATGAATCAGCCTATTTATTATGTTATGATGCAAACATTGGACTAGACTATTGTTTTCTGAGTTTTCTCCTCCCATACTCATTATTTGTTTATTGTTGTAATAAAAAACACAACCCTTCCCAACCAAACAAGGTATCAAAATCAGTCTTTTTACTCATAAACATAACTTCTGGTTTTCTGCTCTGGCTACAGTAAAGCTCTATTCCATGTAAGTAACCTGTGACCAGCCAGAACCGCTGATTCCCCAAACAATGTGTAAGGGGCTGGCATTGGCCATATCCCACTACCATGCCAGTTTTTGCATCCTTGTCAGAATTGCTTTCTTTGCCATTTGTAAAATTGTTATGACAGCTGTCTGTAGATGGGCAGTTAATCCCAGCTCAGCTCAATTTTAAATGCTAGATCAGACACTAGAAATGTTCCAGGATACAGACGCTACTGGCCCTGATTCAGAAACTATTTCAAGTGACATTTTTGAAAGAAGACAGCATGTCCAGTGGATGGATACTTGGGATTTAACTACTAGAAATCTTTAAAACTTCTTTGGTTTGTGACAAGCATCTTTAAAGAAGGCACCTTCAAAACTTCAACATACTCATTTCGGCTATACTGTTCCCTATAACAGTCTCCTTGACTCCTACTGAGTAGAGCCAACTCCGAACCATCCAAGTACTACAGACGCACAATTAGTCTGAGTACACAACAGATTACATGTTGAGACCCAGGATCAGCCTAATTTCAAGAACACTAAGGTGGCTTTAACACAGCAGATACCATAAATCAAAACAGAGTTGTACCCACGCTGAGCCCAACTGCAGATAACTGGAGTGAGCTGGGAGAGGAACATTTAAGAAGGTTGTGACACTGTCTGCAGCCCATTGCACACTTTTGCTCACGCAGAACTCCTGACCTGCCTGAGCACAGCGAGCCCAAATCACCCCGTTCCTTGCATGTGACAAAGTCACCCTGTGCAGGATATGTGGTAAACAGGGACTCTGCTTTCCTTGCAGACCCTTGGAAAAGAAAGGTGAAGGCAACATCCAAGGTAAGGTTTCTAATACCACACCAGCCAGTAGAACGTGCAGCCTGACGGCTGTGACACCACTGTAATACAGCTGTCCCTCAGATGCACTCTCCCTCTGATACAGCATACTTAGATACTCCTTATGGAGTGAAAAGGGAGGTCTCTGCCACTGCTTCTGCACCTTCAGGCCCCCTGATCTGTCAGATGATCTCTGAAAATACATTATATCTAGCTGTGCATATTGCACTAAGGCAAATCATAGTACCTGTTATTTACTTGCAAACACTTCATTCAGAAATAATGAAGCTACTGCTTACATATTTCTAGGTGGCTTAGGTGTAGAAAAACGAGTTCTGAATAATAGTCCTCTTTAGGTTTCTCTCTATATATTCCTGTGAACCCTAATAGTGGAAGGAACCATAAAAACCCATTATCTAAAAAAAAAAGAAGTTATTTCCCAAGAAGACAAACTATGCAGAAAACAAAGGAATCTAATACTTGTAATATAATCCAATGCTTGTAATATTGTGCTTACATCCACTAAGATCTTGGTGCAAGTAGCATGGTAACTTGGCAACAACAGTTTTCTCCAAAGAGGTGAAAATACTTTGATAAATATCTTTAATTTTCTCTTGCCTTGAAGTCATACTTAATTGGTGCAATGATGCAGCGTTCTCACATTCCAGAAGACAGTAAAGACCCTTTTATTTAAAAAAGGGAGAAGAAAAAAAGAAAGAAAACCGAACAGTATAACATATGTTCATTTTCACCACTTGTATTCACAGTAACAAAGTCATACTTGGCTCTTAAATATTATTGTACCATTTTTTATTCCCAAGGCTTTATCGCATCTCTGGAAATCGGCAGATTTTCTCAGCTGTCACTTTCCCATCTAAAGGAAAAGAGTTGCTACAGTTCCAGGTAGCTGCACACCCCTCTGTCTGCACAGTCCTACAGACAGCAAAGTGAGGAGCAAAGCACATGCCTGCTCTGACAAATGCTCGTGGCTGTGAGATAAGATACACTCGCAATGTTACGGTGTCATGAACCGATGCACTTGAAAAGAGGTGCTGTATATGCAGCAGCTGTTCTAGGCTACACACACTGCCAGACAGGTCAAAAAATTACGAGGGGGGAGCCTGGACACGGGTATATCCACAGCCCCCCAGCAAGGCTCTGTACACAAGCCATGCTGGGAACCAAGGCAACAACAGAGCAAAGCATTTCTTTGCCTTTTCTTTCGGCCCTGTGCTGGGCTGCAAGACGGGGTCCGTTCATCCCTAAGAAGGGAAGGTAAAGGGAAAACCTTATTTCTGTCTATGACTGTCTGCTCAGAGGATAAAAGGAATGTGGACCCCAGACTCTTCTCAGAGGTATGTGGTGACAGCACAAGAGGCAACAAACATCAGCTAGAACATCATAAATCCCAGTTTGACATTAAGGGAAAAAAATTACAATGGAAGTGATCAAACACTGGAATAGGACTTAAGGAAGATGTAGGATCTCAATCCTTGGGGAGGTTTGAGACTTGATCAGATACAGCCCTGAGCAACCTGATCTGATCAGACCTGCTCTGGGCAGGGTTTTGGACTAGACTGTCAGAGGTCCCTTCTGACCTAAACTATTTTGCGATTCTGTGATTACATGATGCTCCACAAACAAACTGTTTAGAAGCATCCATTTCTGTACACCCATGCAATGTGTACACATCCTTACAAACCACCAGCAGAAGGAGATGGTGGCTAGGGCTGGCCAGCACTCTTCAGAACCAAGCGTCAGTTATCAGAGGCAGGAAACAGAAAGGGATTTCTCACTTCAAGGGAGAAAACAGAAAGAGCTGAAGCGCTGTCGCTAAGAGAAAGGTTTGAAACACAAAGATACGTTTCCCTGACCTACATAATCCTGAATGAACACTCCTGCTACAAAGGAGAGAAAGGGTTCTGCACCCCTTTGCAGTTCAGGTCAATATTCATACAATTGGGAAAAGTAAAATAATTCCATTATTATAATTTTTGCTCATTCATATTGGTCGGGGGATTTTTTTCCCAGTGCAAGACAAAAAACCCCAGCCTTCAACTTTAAAAGTTTCAAAGACAATCACCATACTTTGGTCAGCTATAAAATGAGATCTGTGTTATTAGGCTCTGAAGCTTCATTGTTCAGAAAGTCAGTGGCAGCTTTTGTCCAACTCTTTTAAATTAGGCTGAAAAAGACTCTTGGGAAATGTCTTGTTTAATAAATGAACTAAGGGATGTAACAGGACTTCTGTGCCCATGAAAGTCTTGTACAATCCCTTTGGCTAAGCAAAAAAGGACTATGAAGTCATTAGAAGAATTAACTTCTGACATGGTCATGTACAGCACAGACGTAAAGTAAAATGGGTTGTTCTAAATGAGAACCAGAAATATAACCAAAGTTAAACATTAATATTTTATAATTCTTCTTTTAGCACTTTAAAAAGGAAAAAGGCTTCAATTCACTTGTGGGCTTCACTGAATGACGATTTACCTATTGTAAAATGTCCAGGAAAAATAGAGATAAAGAGGTATGAATCAGAGTAGCCTTATAGGGATCTTCTACTACTTGATGCTAGAAAGTATCAAAAATTTTCTCCGAGGAAAAGTTACTTTTTCTTTTTTTTTTTCAACCAAAGCAAAATGAAATTTCCAAGAAAAAATGTTTTATTTGAAGGACACAGTTCTTGTCCCAAACCTTCCACCTCCCACTATTTTATCAGTATGTACAAAAAAAAAGCATAAGAGGAAGAAAAGCATTGCTGAAAGGAAACATTAACAAAAATGGGTAGCAAGAAAGAATACTTCAGTCACATTTTTCCCCTAATTTTCTGTGTGTTTTGTTTGGGTTTTTTTTTTTCCTCCCTTCTGACTTTCTAGTTGTCACGTACACTGAAATGGCAGTTCTGGTAGGCAAGTGGCAATGAAGATGAAGCCATAACGCCTTTCGAGCACAGTTTAAAGCTCAGCAAATCTAAACATTTTCCAAATATTCAGAAATCATTTTATTACAGATGGGGGAATGAAGAGAAAGAACAACATAGTCATGTAGTCAATAGGATGGAGCACTTAGTGACTCTTGGAAGACATTTCTGTCGTGCACAAAGAGGTCCTATTATTGTAAAGGTTGTCCTATTATTTGCATGGTTTCCAGCAGGAAGAGAGCAAGAGCTGTAAATTAAAGGAAAAATGACCATGAAGGTACCTTATGACATCAATTTAAAGGGTAGCCCTTGAGTTATTTTAAACTTTTTTTGATCAGTCAAGACCTATTTTCAAATAAAAACTCAGTTACCCTGCTGAATCTGGCAGACACGGCCTAATACTTTCCCCTTCATTGAGAGTGTCAGGAAGGAGAGAGTCCACGTGTTAATACAAAAAGCTGCCCCTTAAGACAGTCACTTCTTTCTCACCCTGGTGCAGTTCCAGAACGCTATTTTCAAGAAATAAAATGGGATATTTTCCCAACCAGAATTTACTGAAAGAGTAGAAAACAAATTTAAATGGTTCAGATCCAAACTTGGTGCAAGCAGTGTGCGCATCACAGTCTGGATGTAGCAAAGATATAAAATACATTTATAATTTGATTATAAGCAGTAAGTTATATGTTGAACAAATACAAAACCGAGTACATTATTTCAGCCAAGCAACACTAGGAAGTAAAGTGTTGAGGCTTTAAACACTAAGATGAAATTAACTGGTGAAAGTCAACATATTTGATAGATTGCAGGGCACACTTTGCTCTACAGAGCAGATAAAATAGGAGAATGTAAATGAAGCTCTTTCATTGCTGCCACCTTCTCATTTCCTCCAGCTAGTTGTCTGACAGTTATATGTGCTGAAAGCTAAACTGTTAGGAACTGCAAACTAATTCAGTATTTACATCTACTTCCTGAGCAAATTTTCCTTCACTTGAAATTGGTTCCAGTTTCTTATGTCACTGTATACTTTGGCCCATCTCCCTAGAAATGCTCTTTAGCAGTTTCATAACTGAGTGAGAAAACTGCAACTGAGGGATGGACTGGGATTCCTCATCAAGTGTTTTCAAACACCGTTCTGTTCACAGATACTTTGTTTGCAAGGAAATGTCTGGTGTGTCTTTAAGCTCTAAGTTAAACCACAGGAAATCAAGTGCAGTGTAAAGTTATATTGCCTGGTAAGTAGGATAACTTGGAATAAAAACTGGCGTCATTCTAAGGAAGATTTAAAACACTGGA
Organism: Hypotaenidia okinawae; assembly: GCA_027925045.1. NCBI lineage: Eukaryota > Metazoa > Chordata > Aves > Gruiformes > Rallidae > Hypotaenidia > Hypotaenidia okinawae. The sequence continues at coordinate 46,844,106 of BSDF01000002.1, read as the reverse complement.
ATTGCGTGAAAGTATTTGCTATAGGATCTAGCATATAGTAGGTTTTGTACATATACAATTTTGGTGCATTTGCTTCTAATTGGTTCCTAAATTCACAGAGTGAATTCACACAGTAAATGTTTTTTAACATAATGCTTTGGAAGGAGGGAAGGGACTTCCCATGTAGGGTTTTTAATTACTTGGGCAGAAAAATTTTAATTGCAGACATGGACCAAGGTGAATTTTGAGGTAAGCTCTGTTTATTAATGCCAAACTATATCAGAATGAAAAATTAATCACAGAAAAATAGAAGCTATAGAGTAAAATAATTTGCTGTCTCCCCATACTTTCAAAGTGTTTGTTTTGTGGGGTTTTTTTTGACATAACTGCTTCTTTAAGACTTTGTTCCACAAACTTCCTTCTGGGAAGCTGTAAGAGCAAGACTTCTTGCAAGAAGCTGTCAATTTTTGTGAAGCTATGAAAAGATTTAAGTAGCTAGGCATACTGAACATTATAGAGCTTTAGAAAAGGTTTCCTGGGGAGATGACGAGTAGAGTTCAATTCCTGATGGCCATCAACTAAGCTAAAGCATTTGAGCAAAAACTTGAAGGTAATGGACAATGCATAGAAACCTTTACAGAGGTTTCTGTATTACATATACCCTAGACACTGCCATGTCATAAAATTCCTAAGAAAATCTCTTTAATTCTATGCTTGCCTTCATGGAAGAAGGGTTTAAATGGGGAGCTATAACGAATGCAAGAAATCAGCTCTCCAAAGACAATACTTACTGGGAAGAACTCCTTAAGTGAGAAGAATAATGCTTCAGGCAATTAAAAAGAACAACAAAAAAAACCATACCAAACAAAACACGCTGATTAATTTCCTCTTTGTGGCTAAACCTTGAAAACTTTGTTAAACCTTACTTTTGCTAGAATAAATCAGATTTACTGTTCCTTTAATTGAATCTGGGATAAGCGAGGATGTCAGCATGAAACTAAGCAATGAAAAGTGCCAGATATCAGGTCAAAGAGGAATGCTTCCAGTATGCATACATCCCCAAATCCTGTGAGACTCTCAGGAGTTTTGTCACCTGATGTGTCAAGGACAAGGAAAGGACTGATAACTGCAAATACCAGAGCTAAACAGGCAAGTTTCTGTGAGCAAGCAGCACCCCATGGCATCGTTTCAGCAAGTAGCAAGTCAGGGAATATGCCTTATGATCCTGGAAGTAGGGTAACTATATCAAAGTGTGGAGTAATGGGTAACCCACAGTAGAATTCACTGCAACGCTATCTTCTTGAGACACGTTTTCTGCTTACAAAGGATACTAGAACAATAATAATGAAGAAAGGTGCCTAATGCCACTTATAATGAATATTCTCTTATATTTTGACATGCCAGACTGAAAAACATGATTTTCCTAAAAGCCTTTGAGCAGTGTGATTGCTTCCATGTTCATACTTTGAAGTGTTAACTCAGTTACACCATCAATATGAGTAAGTACCACTTTACGGGTGCTAAACAAAGTGTGCATGTGCAGAGAGGCTTAAAGATATGCTCAGAAATATTACAGGCTTTTAACCTTTGAAGATTTAAAAAAATACCCTGAAAATCCTTCAATAAAGCTCAGAAAAACAGAGTAGAAAAACCCTCCATATTTTATAATGAGCAAACATTTCCTACTTGAGAGTCAACTGCACTTTGCCCACTTGAAATTCAAAGCAATATATCCATAACTTACCATTAGCAATGAAAATATAGCAATAATGTATGCAATGACTGTAATATACTCAGCTATTTTGGAATTTTAATGAGATCAGGGATGTGCCAGATGTAACGTATTGCAACATATTAAGCTAAGGAATTGAACATGTTATAATCTTTGCAGCATACAGAAATAAAAAGGAATGTAATACAGATCAGAGAGATCAAGATCATCATAATATGTCCCTTTCATTTATATGCCTTTGATTTTTTACATTCTTTTTCCGTACGAAGAATTTAAACACCACCAGTTAGTGAGCTTAATATATTCTGCTTCTTTAACTTGACCCCTTCCCACACACAAACATGTCTGTAAAAAGCAGAGCAGCAGTTTATGCAGACTTGGGGTTCTCACAGAAATGGATGTGAACACAGGTAAAGCCCCAACTAGTAAGGGACTAAAAAGAAAGAAAAATCCAATGTACTAAAAAATAAATTTAAAAAAAATTGCAAGATACAGTATTTTATTGGTGGCTCAAGTTCCATGTTGTTTTGCAGCATTGTCTTTTTCATTCCACACACCTAAGTGCTGCGATGAGCACAAGCCCTTTCCATAAGCATGCATTCGCATATATTATTTCTTGAATACTTAAAAAAACCCTTCCCCACTCTTGTTTATCCTGTCTCATCAGCTGTAAAATTGATAGGAATATAAAGTGGCACTTTTAGCCACAAATTCCAGTACGTGGCTTTAAGTTTTCATGCCTCTTAGTCTGTAGCTTGTTGAATTTAATGCTCCTTATGGCTCCTCTAAAAAGTATGGAGTTTTGGCAATGGAGATAGCTTTCAACCCAGTATCTTCCAACTGTAAAAACTGATCCAAATCAGAAGGATAATGGTGATGGTAAGGAGATGGAAGGTTTTGCTGCATCTGTAATTGCACTGAGCTATCTGGAAGCACTTTTGGATACAGTTTATGATTTTGTAGCCAATTTCAAGGCAAGTTCTACTGAAGAAATTGAATCAGAAACCTTGAACATGTAGCTATTAGAGTTGTGTAACAGGATTATGCCTTGCGCTTCGTGCTGCTTTCAACTGCAAAGTCTGAGCTTCTCTACCTAGAGAATTTTCTGTGGAGTAAACTAAGAACCTTAAGCCATCCCACTCTAATTTCCCACATGGATAAGTACAATGCATGCTCTGATAAAGATTTCTCTTAATTTGTTACAAGACCTCATAACTAGTGTTTCCTACTTATTAAATACGTCCGCAAACTTTGATCCAGCCATTAAGAATCAGGCTGTATGCAGAGTAAGGAGGAATCATGCTGTAAAACGTGGCTTCCTTAGAAGACACTGCAACCAAAGCAAAAAGACCTGCACTCAAATAGTTAATGTGATGTAGTGACAGAGCTGTGATTTTCAGTCCTACTTAGTCCAGTGCTTGGTAGCCCATACAAGAAAAGCCATGGTGGCCTACCAGTACTACAAAACCCATAGAAAAGATGACCCTCATTGTCTGACACATCTCTCAATGTCCAGTTCTCTGGAAAAATAGACATCTGCTCTTCTGATTACTTTTTTTTGTACAATCAGGAAAGTAGACTACAAGCTCAATAAAATTAATGAGTAGACATGGGTGAACTGTATCACTATACTAGGAAATAATGCATTACTCACGTGATGGTTCCAGTAGCTCTTTGGAAGGAGGCCCCATCAGAAGGAAAACTAAACATCTAATGAACCTGCTGAGCTGGAACAGCCTCATTGTAGTTGGCATAGGAAGGCACTGACCATATTCATCCATAACATCAAGGCTGGGTGTAGCTCATGGATACTTTTTTTTTAGACAATAGGTTTTCCTAATGTTTTAGAAAATAAGTAATTTTGTTCTAGCTTCAGTCAATATAATTTATTGAAATAATACAGACAATTCTTTTCTACAGGTTTTATTTCCCCCCCTTGCAAATGACCTCTAGTTGCCAGTGCTGCAGTATAATTTGCCTCACCATTATCTTCACAAAATCATTATTGAAGGCTAAACACATGCACTGAGATCTCCAGAAAAAAAAAACATTGGTCACCCTAACCAATTCATTGCAAGGTAACTTTCTTTTTTGATGAGAATTAGAGAGAGTGAGTAAGTTATTTCCTAGGTAAGCATCAGCAAAAATAGAAGATGTGGATAGAGGTTTATCCTGCCACGTTTTGCATTGTCCATTCCCACCTCATTGCTATGATTTGCAAATTGTGCTTTTTAATAATCAGATATAATTAATAAACAAAATGAGCTGGGAAAATGTAGCAGAACAGAAAAAATCCAAATCAAAAGATAAAGGTAATTTAGCTATTAATCACTGGGAATCTTACACTACACCTTGAAAACAAATGAAGCGTACAGATACACATATGTATTTTGGACACACATAGTTCTGTTTAACACTGGCAGTGGCTCAGTGTCTCAGAATACAATCTCAGTATGAAACTTGCTTCAGCTCTTTTGTCTCTTGCTTGTAGCTGGAGATGGAAATGACATGAAGATATCTATAGTAAAGCAAAACTGTTCCCAGTAGTACAATATATTAACTGCTTTATCCACCCTACTATTAAATTATTTGTTTGATGACAGTTCCATAAATTCATGGACACATAAGATGGAGACATCAATGTTTGCCAATTAATATTAAACAGAACTATACATTATCTTTCCATAAATATTTCATTATCAAAATATAATTTAAGATTTTTTGCAATTAACAAGTCTAAAATGTAATGCAGTATAAAACTATTACATAAAATAGTTGCAATTAAGTAATTTTTCATTGATTTATATTTACAAAGATTTGTATTTTCAAGGAAAATGCTAGGGTTTTAATGTGCTGCAACAACACAGTAAGAGTATAAATCATTCTAGTGATCATCAACACCACATACCACTTCAGCCATTTACTTAATATGGTTAATAATTCTAAAAGTAATTTTCCTAGCTGACTCTTTCATAGCAACTCTGTTGCCTGTCTTTTTAGAAATAAAGGGAACGCTTTTACATCTGACTGTATCATTAAAGATGCAAAAGAAACCTACAGCTTACAGTAACTTAAGAGAAACAGAAGTTTAAAGCATGCTTTTAAATGCTTATACCAAAAGGAATGTTACCTACTCATCAGCCATCACTCTTCAAAGATGTGCTGTGTGGAGAGAAGCAACAACCAGACTGGAAGAACCTTTGCTTTAGCATGCATGCAAAACACAGCTAAACCAAAGAACTGGAGACAAACTCCCAGAACCCAAAGATTTAGAGAGATACTCCTTAATAATCCAGGACAAGTAGTGCCTGTGACTTATCCTGCTGGCACTGCATACCAAGAAGATGTCCCACACTTGATGCACTTCACTCATAAGGGGAGAAGCATTAATATACTTTATTGATCTACAACAGCGAGTTTACAAAGTTCAATGGTCAGTGCAACAGTGGTTTAACAAGATTTGATGGCAAGGAACACTTGATTAGTTACTGCATAGAGGACAGGGCCAGACAAAACTGTCAGGAGACCCTCCCATTGAGTCATGAGGATCAGAAAGGACTCCTTTGCTTTCTAAAATCCTCCTCAGAGAGGAGTCTAGTTGTGAATGGATCCAATCATAGTCCCAGATTCAATTATCAGTTTATGTCTACAGCATTAAAAACAAAATAATCCCTTGTAAAATAGAAGATAACCCCTTAGAAGCATCTTAAGGAAGGAATAAGGAAGGAAAGTCTGAGTATGCTGAAGGTGACCAGTGTTAAAACATCTGAATAATACATAAGTACTATACAGAGGTATTACACAGAAGGGTAGTTCTGCTGCCTGTAAAAACATGATGAGAGTAAGCAAAGGAAAGAACTACTTAATCTGCAAGGCAATGAATCTTTAAAATGTTGGCATGAAGCAGCCAGAAGTGAAAAGGTTCACAAGCACTGTGAACCTTCCAGTGTGAGTAATAGAGCCCAGGAATATGTTTCTAAGTAGAGAAGCAGGAGGAACTTTCCAGAGTGTATAAACCAGGACAAATTCTTTAGGAAAGGGGCAGTGCAAGTAGATACCTATTGTTGCCACAGTCTGGACTTGGTAGTTAAATTGATGGTTGGACTTTTTCCATGGAACAGAAGTAAATGATGAGGAAGTGGTGACATTGCGGGACAGCACTTTCTCTCTAGCAGAACACCAACAGGAGGCAAGATAATGGCTCTGGAGCATGTGTGCTTCATGCACACCTTCCTCTTTTGGATCATTAAAACAAAAATAGCATGACTTGCTAGTCACATAATTTTTCACTGCTGCCCACTCCCAGGTTAAAACTGGATCCCTTTCTTCTTGAGCTTAACACAAGCACAGATGATTTTCAAAGAGATTTCTGTCCACAAACGCTCATGTGTGTTTGATTGATCTCCCTCCCCAAGTTCTTTGTTTTCTGCTGAGGCAGAACATGTGCCCAGAATCCCAGAAGTGAACACAGAGAAAGGTGACAGCATGCCAAGGTACACCAGCCATTGCAAGTTGGTCTGGCTTAGCAAGTGACAACTGAACAGACAGATTTAAAACCCATGTTTTCAATCAGTCCCACAGAACAGAGCGTATTCCCAGTCTCTACAAGAAAGGAATAAGCCTGCACAGTTTAGCTGCATGGCAGTAAGAAACATGATGCTGAAGAACTAACTGCAATTTATTGGTAGGAAATAACATTTACATTGCCTGTAGAGTTTCTCTGTAAGAGTAAAAATCAGACTATTCCTTTAAGCTGTACCAACTTAACTTTAACTTGTACCAACTGTCAACAATCTGGATGAACCTTTTCTGCTATGGACTGAGTTCACCTCAACATCAAAAGCACAAGGTCACTCAGGTCTCTTTCATACTCCAGAAAACTAAGACCTGCTTGAAGACTAACAAATTGGTCAGCAACTTTTGATTTCGGACAACTCTCTTAAATGTTCCTCCAGTGCACAAGGGTGCTAATTAGAATGAAAACTGTTCAGAAGATCAATGCAGATTACATAAAACAAACACAGAGAGAAGCTTAAACTTCTGAAGGAAGTCCACAACACTTAAATTTTCTTGACATTGCTGAAACTTGTCCACTGTGAAGTCCAAAATCTCAAATGGTCATCATGATTTTCATTTAATTAACTATACTTCCTTGGTTTTCCCAACTTTGAGTAAACGTAACTACAACTGCTAAAAGTGGATCAAGATGCACTGGTTTCTAAATCTACTAACTAAAGCTAAACCTCAAGCTTTGTGTTTGACTTTCCCCAACAACATACAACTGTGCTTCAGATCATTTTCAGTGAAAGCAGAGTGTAATGTGTTATATTTGCTATGCCCCACTCTAAACCTTTAAGAACCTGCTCTTTCAATCCTTCAAGCCCTGCTCTTCTGATCATGTTGCAAATATTTTAAGGACTGCAGAATATGAGTTGAAGATAGTTTGAACTTTCCTCCCTACCTGTTAGGACTAGCACACTCCCTAGCTGCTCCACACCAGCTTTTCCAATTCTTGAGAGGACTTTTTAGGTCTCCCAAGAAGTAACCTTAATGTTGAGCCTTCTTGGCACTAATGAACAGAATTTCTGCCCTTCCTCATCTGTTTTTGGTTAGGGAACTTGTTCATCTGGTATTTGTGGTCTACCTTCTGCTAACCTAATATGGGTTAGAAAGATTTTTTAACATGTAAGAAAACTTTATAAAACCATTTTATAGCCTTGCTTCTAGTTTTCTTGGGGAGAGTGGGGGGTGTTCTGTTGTATAGCCCAATGATCAAGAAACCAATTCTATTGAAAAATCAATAGCAGAACTGTTCCTATGTTTCCAAATACAAAGGTGCCACTAATAACTTTATTAATAATTAGACAAGTAGGACATGCATGGTTGCTCTGAAATGTTTAAAGAAAAGATGACTATGAATACTGAATATAGTAAGTAACAGCTTTGACATCAGCTTCAGGAATAACAAGGTATACACAAAGAAGAGAAACCGTGTGATTTCTCTTGCCTATCCATAACTCCTTTTTCTTGTGACCCACCACTTCAATGTCAGAGCCTCTGACAAAAGCAATTAAGCATACATTCAGTTTCGTACAATGGACTGACCCAACTTGTGCTCCACAGACATAAATGCATATAATTTTTGTTATTGTAGTTTAACAGCTTAATGACCTCTAAAGGCAGAAACATCAGTTTCTTTCCTTTCATGCATGTTGTTCTGCTTCTATTTCGGTATCTTTGTATGCTTCCCCCAGTACATCTCCCACCCACGGATACTGTTTTCTCTTGGGCCTCTATTTGCAAGCTTCCTCACCCTTCCCCCAGGATGTATTTGTAGCAGCTGGGTTCTCTCCTACACAGGTCATCCCTGCGTCTACTGTGCGATAGCAAGCTAACCACATAGACGCACAATGAGACATTGAAAGAAAAAAGCCATTTGCTATTAAAAAGAAACAACCCTCCTCCACCACAAACTGATTTTGATGCCTTTACCTTAATGGCATATACCTTCACAGACATTCATAAACCAACAACTATTAAAGTAGTTTTCATATTGAAAAGTATATTAATGCATGCCTGCGAGATTCTAACCTGATTAAAAGGTTTCTCCCAAGATAGTGCTTCTACAGTGAGTCTTAAAATTTAAGAGCATGATGCTATTCCACAACATTGTAGAATCAAAACTTATGTGTTCTTAAGAGTATTTTCCTCATTAAGCTCAACTTTTTCACAGTCTGAGTCTTTTTTAAAAGCTTGACTATTTTTTTCTATATCTACACAAAAGTACATAGGATCATAGATATCCTGAGTTGGAAAGGACTCATAAGGATCAGCAAGTCCAACTCCTGGCTCCACACAGAGCCAGCCAAGTCAGAGCACGCAACTGCGTATATTGTTCAGATGCTTCTTGAACTGTCAAGTTCAGTGCTGTGACCCCTTCCCTGGGGAGCCTGTTGCAGTGCCTGACCACCCTCTCAGTAAAGAGCCTCTTCCTAATAGCCAACCTAAACCTCCCCTGTCACAGCTTCATGACAATTCTATCAATAGTCACCAAAGAGAGGCTCTCCCCTTGCTCCCCCTCATTAGTATGCCATAGACTGTGATGAGGTCTTCCCTCAGCCTCCCCTTCTCCAGGCTGAACAAACCAGCGGATTGCAGCCTCTTTCATAAGGCTTCCCCTCCAGACCCTTCACCATCCTCGTTGCCCTCCTTCGGACACTCTCCATGTTACATAGTGCTTCATATCCTGTAGACAATTAGCTAAGTATTTGAGGACAGTATAGATGAGCACAGTTTAGAGTTTCTATCTGCCTCTCTCATTGTTATAGATAAGGAAAATGGCATCAAAGTGTACCAAAGGTGCACATGCTCTTAATTCTTGTACTTATTTTTGCACTGAAGAGTTAATTTAGGAAACGTTTTTCTAACACCAGTCATTTCACATGTGCAAACTTAAAGCTATTTCCTTCTAACTCAGCATCTCATTTGGAAAAGGTGCATTTGTCTCCATCACTGCTCACAGACCTCCTGCCACATAACCTTGCAGTATACTTGCTGTACATACCTAGATAATTTTCCCTCTCTAATTTTTTGACAACTTTAGAAATCTGACAACTTCTTCTACCATAAACAACTTCCCCCACCATAAATAACAAGGACAAAGTAAAATCTTGCTTTATATGAAGTTTCATTTCAACACCAAATTTTGAATTCTTACCATGGTCTGTAAGTTCAGACATGCAGAGTTGACTTGATGTCTCATTTCCACTTGGTTCATCATTTCCTATTGGCGCATGGTCACATGTAATGATTGGCTCAGAATGAATTAGGGGTTTTGATGTCTGCTCATCAGATTCCTTAATTGAGTGAAGAACCATGGAGAAAAACAGGTTAGAGCTTTCAGCAGGACGCAAATGCAGTGGTTGCCCTTATCTACACAACTGTTGGTTGTTGTATTAGGCAAACACTAAAAGAAATCCAAACCTTTTTTTTGTAAATGATCAGAAATGACTCAGAGACAGATTTAACACCTTTTTCTCCAGACACAACAGGAAATAGTAACCACACAGCATGCAAAAGAAAAGGTAGAAGACAAAGCACTAACCAAAACCTCATTATTTCTGTGATGCTTTTACTGACTATTTCCAAACAGACACTATTCTCTCTATGATAAGACACATTACTAGAATTGAACAGGCCTCTCTTCTGTTGAAGTGAGTTTAAAAATAAAGGACAGCTTACACTGGGAGTCATTCCAAGACTTCATTCTTACTAAAAAGCCAGTTGAAATGTTAATATTCTTAACTAACCAAAAGAAAAGAACCCACATCCACGTCAAATTAGAGTGTTTAATGGATTACAATTCTAAACTTATCTTGAAAATTAATGTATTTTGAACTCTGATGTAATGCAGGCTGCCTGTAAGAACGTTTTGGAGAGCAGATTTAGATTTAAGGGTGACTTAATAAAAGAAAATTGTGCAATGAGTAGAGAGTTTGTTGAAGCATATGTGAAAAACTGAACACACTTTAACTCATCACAGTTCCTAATGTTCAGTTAAGCAGTCCAGACTTTGATGCACTTCCAAATTATTAGTCTTGGAGCAGGACTGTGACTCCAGTGCTAAATAAAACCTGTGGCAAAGAGAGAGGTGATCTACACTGAATGTGCATAAATGAGGCCTCCAAAACGACAGCCAATACTTACCTGTAGGACGTTGACATTCAGCTGCTGAAAATTACGCAACCGAAATTCTTGCATTCTTTTGATATTTTCTTGATATTTTTCTTCTGCCAGCTGTCTGCAAATACAGAATACTTGTGTTTAAGATGTTTCTGCAGTCCCTCATGTCACTAAAAATAGATGTGGAAAAAATAAATTCCATAATTATACTCCCATGATGCCAAACTTTCATCTACTGTAGGTGAGGGTAGTTTTAGCGAATTCACAAATAGAGTTCAGGCCTTATTTCAAACACAATTATATTTTTCTTTCACAACATGCATAATATAATTGAGGAATAGTAAATTATTAGTCCCAGTCGTCTTTGTTTCCTCCAAAGGCCTTAAATACTTTGGACTTCATTCCACTGTGTAGATGAGGAACTTTTCAGCTGAAGACAGGCATGAAACACTTGTGTGCTAGGAACACCTCAACCAGGGAAGGCTTGGTACCTGTGTTTTCTGTATGGAACTACTGAAGCCAGATGCCACGTTAATCAGCTCTTTCAATTTTCATATTATATTCCCTTCCCATCCATCATTAGTTTTGCACTGCAAGAGTAGATCTCCAGTCTGAGAAGGTACTGGGTTTGTACCCTTTCAAATAGTTTCAGCAAGAGCGAGCTGGCAACAACCCAGAGCTGAATATAGATCCATTTTAAGGATTTATGACTGAGAATGAGATTTGAAGATTAACATGATGCCTTGATATTACAAGAGAAATCTATTTAATTTTGTTGCTGGGGAAAAAAATGCGAGAATCTAAATAGAAGACACTAACGTGCAGGAAAGTAAAGAAAATTAAGAGCTAACTAGAACTATCCTGCAATTAGTATTGTTTCCTGCCTTTTAGAAGAGGTGGAAGGGACAGAGTTCCTATTTTATAAATTCCATGTAAGTACAAAAAATTGGTATGCCATATTATTGAAGACACCATGCAGAAGAGGTGTGAAATTTATGCAGTCATTTCAATTCAAGATTTTTTTAAAATGAGAATAAATTTACATACCGTCTCTAGTATCAAATGCAATAGTGTCAGATAGACGTACAATGCTGGTAAGAAATATTTTCTAAGGGGAGAGGAAAGCCTTCATGTTTTTGTTTGCAGCCTTTGGACACGGGTATCACAAGTTGGCACAGGTAATGCTAGGGTGTGATTTTACTGAGCATTTTCATTCAACTGCAATTGCTATTGATTTGCACGTATATGTAGCTCCAGAGTTTCAGAGCCATGAATTCAGACTTCATGTCACCTCAACAACCTTTTTCTGTACTAAGATGTCATTGCCCTACTGAACTGCTAACTTGCTTTGGTGTGACAGGATTAAGATGCCAATTGCCATGATTATTCCTTCTAATATCCTCTATAAAATTCATTAATTTACATGGCAGTTTGAAAAATGCCTTTAAAAAAACATTTGAAATTATTTAAAACTTAATGTGGTGCTTTTCCAATTTTCATTGATAGCAAATAAAACATTGAATATTTTCAACTAGGAAAAAACTCAAGAGTGTCATCAAAACAGTGTATTAGTCTTTTTATTTAAAAAAGGAATCCATGCATCCACACATAGCTTTCCAGCTGTTTCTCATATTCCACTCAGAAATGGTACTACTTCTTTGAATTCCCTCTTTTGTTATGGCTCACTCAATTAAAAAAAAAATGTAACTCAAAGCTTTTATAACATGTCCATTCCCCCATTTAGTCATTTGATAAGACTATTCTCTGAGTTAATAACTTCTGTTAGCAAATCTCTTAGGCCAAAACAATTGATAAAAGCTGGATTGTAACTAAAAGTCCAGCTCATGAGACTGTGCAGTCCTTAAAAGGAAAATCATTAAAAGAAAAAAATCTCTTATTACAACACGTGAAAATCTCACACATACTTATTTAACCAGAAACACAATTCTCAAAATACCAGTTTTGGACTAATGCTCTGATATTATTTTTTTTTCTTCTACATAAATAATTACTGTGACCTAACTCATCCAAAATCCCCATTCAGCTTTGAGTAGCTGAAGACCCTTTCTACATTTATTTTTGCCTTGACAGTTCTAACTGTCTCAGACTGTTTGATGGGGAAAGCTGCACAGTTAGGGCATGATGCTAATGTTATGCTCAACTTACTTCAACTTCTTTCCTTTTTCATCTGCAGCATTTAACTTCCTCAGCCTCATTCGCTCCCGCGGTGTCATTTTCTGTACCTCAGACAGTTCCTGCAGAGTTTGTAAATGAACTTTCCTCTGCCTGAAATCCAATGCATGCAAGCCCATCATCATATCAAAACATAAATATCAGTATTTTGATTTGAAATTGAAGCATAGTGACATTTCAAATGGAATAATTAGAAAGTCACAGGTGCTATAACCGACTAAATGGACTTCAGTTTAGAAAGCAAATGCCTCCTTTAAATTGAAATATTTAAACTCAGATTCATGAAGAACATGAATCATTTCAGGCAATTCAGGTGAGAATGGAAAAAGGTAAACTCAGCTCCTTAAAAGGATAAATGTTGAAGTGCACTGAAATATTTACCTTGTCAGGCTTCATTATTGAGCATATTTCAAGTACAAGGGCAGTCTTTAAGTGAAAACCACAAAAAAAGCGCAGTATCACCCATACAGTTTACATTGATTGTTACAAGCTGTCTAGAATAAAAGAGAAGATTCATATGTCTTTAATGACAGATATAATTCTGTTGTCCACTTGAATTTCTAGTCCAAGTCAATAATAACAACTCACTGGTAATATGGTCTCCATAGCCCAATCTCTGAAAGCTGAGCATGAATTATTGACATATGTCTCTCAGCTGTATTTATCAACACAAGAGTGCAACATTAGCCCTATGTTCGAAAAAGAATGTTTATTACAGAATTTTATCTCACATCCTAAAATAATTGCAAAAATTAAACCACAATTAAAAAATGCAATGCCTTGGCAGTCATGTTTCACTTACATTAAATTCTTTTATTGCTTATATTTACGATACCAAGCGTTCATTTCAAACTACTATTTTTGCCCTTATGAAATACATTTGCCTCTGAACATTTAGGAGCCCAGTTTTCTAACAATACAAGTCACAAGCACTCCTTCTGGACTATCATTTTGAAATCAGAATTTTAATAAATGAGAAGTTTTCATTATACTTTTCAAATGTTGACCAGAGAGAAAAATAGTATAATGATATGAATATTAGTGTGAAATATGAAAGACTAAGGACAAAGACAAGAAGAGTTCAATTATTCATAAGCATGGAACTAACTCTTCAAGTATGAATAATGTAGACATATTTCTTGTCCATTGCAAAAAACTCTAATTTAAATTATAAGAACCTCTTGGGGAAAAAAAGGCATTTTTCATCCAACTCAAAACTGAACTTGTACAGCTTTATGCTTAAATATTTAAAATTTATGACTTGCATAGGACTGGAATAAAGTAAGCCATTAGAGGCCTTTACTAGAAGAAACTAGACCCAGCTATACATGACAAAAATAATTCCCAGTAAGGAAAAAAAAAATCATAAAGTAGCAATGATTGGGGAAGACACCATAACAAGAAGCTCCTTGTACACTTACTCTGACTAGAGTATTGCTGCATTACAGCAGATGTGGGAAATGTGCTATGCTTCAGTTATTTTTGCTTCACTTTTCTGGTCTCTGCCATTTTCAGGTATTTTTAATTCATTTTACCTATGTCTTTAGATCCGGGAATGCATAAATTATTTGGCATTTTGCTTACCAGTAGTAATACAGACAGTTCACATTCTCATAAATACAATGAAAGTCATAATAAGATTATGACTTTATTCGTATTCCAAACATTTAGCCAAAAAGAATCAGACTGCAGCACATTTGAAGATAATTTATAGTGAAGTTTCTCCTAGGACCTTTTTTTTCAAGTTGACACCATGAATTTGAAAACCTCAAGGTAAATTTCCATGCTCAATCAAAAACTGTTGCTATCCATTGTTCGACATCTTTTAGGAGCTCTGAAACTCAGCATGGAAGCAGCTGACTTTATTTTCTTCTTACAAAAGTATAGGAACTTGTTCTTTCTCTTAGAGAACTCAGACTTGCTTTTGAACGAGCATAGTTACATTCTGGGATATGCATTTACTTCTTCCTCATACAGTCGCTCTGTCAATATATGATGTCTATTTGGAAGGTGATGAGACTCAACACATTCAGATTAATGACAATGGAACATAGTATACGTTACGAATAACAGAAAGTGGGTTTGTCAGTTGAGAAATATGATTGACTTCTGGGTATATATTTTGCAATTAAAACCACCCTGCAATCTTTTGGTGCAAACAGAGAATTTGAAATTTTGTACCCCCAAAATAAAAGCATGGATTAAAAGTTGCTTCAAGATTTTGACAGTGGCAGAGCTGCAAAACTGCGGGCCCTCTCCAAGAGCAGACATCACAAAGACCAACAGGAAAAGGCCTTGTGTCTCAAAGACACTGTTAACACTGGACTGGACCATGGGTGTTTTTAGTGAAAACAAGAAATAGGGATGTCTGTTGCATCCACACAGGATCACAAACTCCTGATTTTAAGTGTGCTGGCTCCTAACAGAGCAAAGCCATGTACAGAAAATTCAGGGACATGAAGCAAAGGTGAGGGCCAGCTGCCATCAAAACTGCAGAGCTAATTCACAAAGGAAAAATTAAATTGTCCATGCTGACATTTGCTTTAATCATTGCAGCATTGTAATTTAATGCCATTAATTAATTTAATATATATTCAGTGCTCAAAAAGAGAGATCATGTGCAAAGGTAATACTGATGTAAGAGCCAAGAAAGATCACGAGTCTTAATTTCTCACTATAGTTACTAGACAAATATAGTAGTATCCTAGAAACATATTAGCTGAGGATTAGTTCAAGTCTACATGCTTTTAGTTTGGTGTGACTTAGTAAACATAGCTTTTACATTCAGTAATTAGTAGGTATATATATAGCAGCCCTATAAAGGATCATAAAATAACTAAAATGATGTCCTAAGCCTTCAAAAGGTACAGACAAAGGTCATAATTTACAGAACAGCTGCTACTAAATTAACACCTGCATATACTACCTATGCATGCACAATTTACCAAGTTTTATATTAAAAACATTTGATGTGCAAATCCTTCTTCCCCCCACCCCCTCCCAAATCTTAGTTATGCATCTCACAAATATGGTGCTCTTCTGTATTTCTGGGGAATGTGTCCCTCTAATTGTAAAGCACTATGAGATTAATGAAAGTGTTTACAACATGATATTATACAGCAACACTGTAATTTCATACACTGCTGCTCATAAATCATTTTAAAAATACGTACACAGCATCCAAAATGGGATCAGCTTCTTTCTGCCAATTAAGTGCCTTGTTTTTCACAGTCACGTTTGTGAAATTGTACTGTATATTCTGCAAGGAAATGAAATAGAAGCAGTATCAACGTTTGAGGCTAAAGCGATTCAGACTCTAACTATGAACCAATACAGTCCTAACGTAGAGACAGACCAAGGGGTTTCTTTCCCCACCTTCTTAGAAAGCCAAATAAATTATACACTGAAGCAGAGACCAAAAGAGCATGATGCTCTATTTTTTTCATTAAAACTATGACTAACCAGAACACTTTAGAGATTATGTGTACCCAGGCCCAAACGATCTCCACTTTTTGCCCCTTCTCCTTATTGCTCATAACATTTAGAAGGGGATACGTTCAGCATATGAGGTGACAAGGGCTTCATTTCTCACTACCTCAGACATATTTGTAATTTAGCCCTGAAAGTCCCCTAGATTAACATTCCTGCAAACTGCTAATTTTTTTTTTCTCAACACAGTTTCTCTGCCTTCATTCTGCTTTTGAAAACTACATACTCGAAGGGTAAGTGCACAGCTATCGCTTTTCCTTGCATACCTTTAATTGTTCATCAATATAAGGGATTTTTAGGATCTCTGCTGCTGCTGGTCTCAATGAAGGATTCTTATTTAACATGCTGAAACATTGAAGAACAAAAGTCATAATTAAGTTATTTTTTCCAAATTAACTTAAAAACCTGCGAAAAAAAGAAAATAACATACCTGTGCAGCACAGCATTCAGTTTGCTCGGATATGTATCAGGAAGAGAAGGTGTATCACCTTCCACAATTTTTAATACAACAGACAAAAAATTGTGTCCAGTAAATGCATGGTTCATACAGCACATCTCATATAAAATGCATCCCAGAGACCTTGAAGAATAGAATAATAGGAAATATTATCTTTGAAAGTAGCATGGATAGTGACATTACAATAAATAAAACCACAATTGTGTGTCCTTTTCTCCTAGGAGAAGGTATTTCATTACACCCTTTTCATCTGAAATATTTTTATTCAGATCACAAATTATTAACTTTATGAACAAGTGAAATCACATCATTCTACTTCTATAAGTGCCACCACAAACTTCCATTCTGACTATGAATACACATATTCACATATATATGTGTGTGCAATTAAGGTAAAACCCTATTATACGAACTACCTTGTATCAACAATGAAGATTTTTACTTAGTGATTTATTGAAAAAATAGTTCAGTAGTGTTGGGACATAGGTTTGCTTAAACTCATTTTGCAAATTAATTTCTGACAACAAGCTGAGGCGACAATTCAATTTCAAATTAAATAATGCCAGTCACAAATAACAGAGGTGTCTTCAGGTGTGACTTCAATCATTTGGCCACATAATCAAAATAGGTCGTGAAATCAGTTTGCACCCAAAGAAATGTCAAACTTTAGATGAGAGCATCATATTGCACATCACGACCTGTTGTAGTTTTGCGTTCTGGTGGAGAAAGGGGGCTGCAGGGGTGGCTTCTGCAAGAAGCAGCTAGAAACTTTCTGCAGGCCTGAGAGAGTAAACACCAGCTGACTCAAGGCCAGAGTCATAGTTGATCAAGGCCAAGCCCACCAGCGATTGATTTCCTTAAAATTTTATTTGCAGAAGAAAAGGAGAAGTCTGAACATGTAGGTCTGGTCACCTAGGTAAGAACCAGGGTCAGTTTTAAATCATTAATACCTTAGGAATGATTACAAACCATCTTAAATGTGCCTCTCGTTTACCACCGCCTTATTTACCAAGCTTTTATTCACCAGTCCTAATGGAGATCATAAAAGATCACCAAGTTGAAGATTTTAACATAAACATCCTCATTGAGGTATTTATAATTTTCAGAAATATGAAAATAAAGCACAGTGATAACAAGCAGAAATACATATAGGTGAATGTCTTTGATGAAAATGGTATAAGCATTTTCTTGGAAAGCAAATAATGAATAAAGTCTCAATTATTCATTTTTGTAAAAGAAGGTGAATCCAGTCATTCAGTCTGGCAATAAAAGGACAAGGACAAATCATTTTAAGCCTGAAACCCAGGCTCTACATACAATGCCAATATGGAAGAGGAAAGGGAACAGGGGTTTTACTCGCTGGTACTTTTCAAAGCAGTACATGAAAACAATTATAGAACAATTTTGCTCACAACTGAATAAAGACCAACTACTGATGTACATAAATAATTGCCTATTTTTAAAAATATTTAGCTGTCAACTAGCTTTCAAACTTCCAAAAATCAGTAAACAGTAACACATAGATGATGATCTATATTTATAGTGTTTAAACTCAGAAACAAGATAATTACGACAGGAGAAAACAAAAACAAAAACAGCAACAAAAAGAAGCCCTGCACACACGGCATCTGAAAGCATCAAACAAAAATGGAAACCAGCCAGAGGGAAGAAAAAAGGAAGGAAAATCCCAACCTGACAGACTGTATGAATCCTGGTTTTTTGCAGAATCAATCTGTTTTGGAGGCTGCTTGATTCTGGCAGCTAGAAAATGCTTAATGAGCCATTAGGAGCACAGGATTTGCCACATCAGGGAAGCCCATTTATTTATCTAGTTTAGTACTCAGACTACACCTGAGGCTTTGGAGGAAGATGAAAAGAACACCCAGAGCATTCTGCTACAGCTGGGACTGCAAACAAGCTACCCAGGGAAAACCCCATCTGTCCCATGAAAGGAAAGAAAAAATAAAATAAAATAAAAAAATATAAAAGGGAAAAAGAATAATGTTTTCACTGCAGGACACAATTTGAAATAAGTACCTCCTACACTGAGAAATGCTGTCCTGGTTCCCACAGCAAGGCTATTTCTTACCAGGGCAGCTGCTGAGCAGTGTTTGCCCAAGGCAGTTAGCACCAAGCTTTTGCCTCAAGATTGCATTTATCAGTTGTGTTTCTACAGTCCCACTCTAACCATCTTGTAAGGAGCGTATTCAGCAAGGGAAAATGGCTTCCTGAATGGCATAACCAAAATGCACATGACCCAAACATATAAATCAATTACTTTTATAATCTTAGCTTGTATAACTGCCAGTTTTATGAAATTCTAAAATGGTCATTAAACTATCCACCCAGAGCATTTGGTTTGACAGCTCCCTATGTTCACAAATGGGTTTGACAAAGGTCCGGAACCGCATTTCATTTTAGCAAAACTGATGTACGACCGTTTCACACTGAAGCCACTTATGTTCAATTACATCATAAATGGAGCATCTGGACAGGCTTGTGTTCTCTCTGGTATCAACTGACAAACCACTAACTTAACTCCTCCTCCTCAGGAGAAACCATGCTGATGGTTTTGCTGCTACTTGATTTCATAAGCACTGTTGTCCTTTTAAAACTCGAGATCTTTCGTAGATCTTTCCAAACTACTCTGTAGTCCTTTAAAGACTGTAAGATCCAAGTTAGCTTTTAAATTAAAGATAACCTAAATGCACCTCTGTGGCTTGCATCACTCATTCTGACCACACCATAAGGTCTTAATGTGCTGACTCCAGGGTCTATGCCAAATATCTATGTGTACATGTACGTATACTCAGCATCTACTTTTCAGGTCTTCCCTACTTTTACTGCTTTCTTTGGTAACTATTCTACATAAAATATGGCAGTAATAAGCATAATATATTTTGAATCATTAATATTAAGGAACATGACAAACTGAGGGGAAAGCATGAGCAAGCAAGTACAATTAAAATGAAAATCCTTAGACCCATACCATAGGAAGTACAATTTACCCAAACTGTACAGATAAACTATCTGTCAAAATCTGACAGTATTTGACAGTATACATGGGCTATGAAGCATTGAAATGTGACTGCAACATTGCTTTGTCTCTGGAAGACAAAAAGGAAGTTATTTATTCCTCTCTTGTAAAGAATCTCCTGAGTCTCTAAGTGAAATAAAGCTTTTTTTTTTTAAACTAAATTATTTCTGTGATCATTTCTGCCTCTGAGATACGTTACAACACACTATGCACAAATCCTTTGATAAGTTCCTGGGTGGAGTTTGTCTTATGTGCTTTGAAAAGAAAAAAGGAATGCCATTGCTGATACCTGTTTGCATACACTTTATCTCATCCACTCAGAAAGAAACTGCGATGCAGTTACAATAGCCACTGCACAGACAGGCACTTGATATTTGCACTCCATGACCTGTACTGATCCTTGGCAGACTCCCAGCCAAGTACAGATTTCAGTCTCATCTGAGCAAACCCAGGCTCTCACTGTCAGAGAACCTGCAAAAAAGTGCAGGCACAATACAGGTTAACTACTACGGGCAGGCAAATCCTAGTAGCATTATTCAGGAGCTGAAGGGGGAGATTGTTTCAGCTCAGATGGGAAAGAGTGATGCTCAGGTCCCAGTATGAATAAAAAAGGACTTAAACTTGTTTGGAGCCCAAGTGCCAAAGGAACTGCAGTTTTTGTTGACTTTCATGTAATCCCTTTGATCTAGGATTGCTTTTTTAATAGCATTGTTGATGTGTCCCCATCTGCATTTGTTGATGCTGGAAGACCTGTTCTGTTATGATTCTTCAGCAGCCCTAGCTGGATGACATTGATGTAACCTGAGTACATTCTGACCCATTATTTCCTACCAACAGTATTAAAAAAAAAACCTTCCCAAATAACAAAATAAAACCATATGCTTTGTAAAACAAAAGAGCTAAAGATCTAAATCAGCCCAAGGCCAAAGGATCTAATAATACACCTAGTACATGTGGTTGTGTTATAGGGGATGAATCGTACCTGCTGTGTCCCTGTAAGTACAGAGATGGTCAGGCATTTTCCAGTGACTGTGTGCTTTCACTGGAATACAAGCTTAGGTTTGATGAACCTTTTGCCTGGAAGGGTTTGAAAACAACAAAACAACCCAGCTGCTCCTCCTGGACACCAGAGGTTTACACCAGGGTCTCTGCTCTCTCCAATTCAGACCAGAAACACAAACTTTGGTCCCTCACACCACAGGGATCCATCTCGAACCCCAGGCTACTGATCATTTCACATGGCTCCCTCTAACTGCTGTTTTCTGTCAATTAGGAAACACTCACTAGCCCAGAGAGGAGATGACACCCATGTTCCACCACGTGACTTCACCCTTCCTGACCCTACAAAACACCTGGAAATGACACGTAGAATCTTCCGCTTGCTCAGCATGCTGTGCCATAGTGCTGGTGGCACAGGAATGCCAGCTGATCCCACCAGGCGCTGCATAAGGCCGGGAAGGGTCACCAAGGCCCTGGACACTGGAGTGCCTCTGGGTCACACTGTGCTCATGGAGGACACTGCCAAATGCACGCACACTCATCACTTGATAATCGTCCACCCATCTTGGCCTCTTGAACCAGTCACTGTCTCAACTCAGCTGCTGGTGCTGCACTGACTCTTCTCTGTCTGCGGCTCATTAGGGGAAGCACTGATGAGCAGAGGGGTTGGTGAACTGCTGAACTGAGACCAGCTCCTCTCCTGGAAAGCAGGAAACCCCAGACCGTGTCCTCTGCCTAGGCTTTCACTTACTGCCCAGCCAGGCTCAGGGATGGTGAGGAAAACACGTACGGCAATTTTAATTTGCCTCCTGTGAATTAGGATTTGGCATACAGCAGGGAACTGCAAAGAACTCCAGCCTGAAATGTTAACCAAGGACAAAGGTAAATGCTGCAGCTTCTCCGAACCTCTCTGCAGATCTTCTGTATGTAAAAACTGTAAAACATGAAGCTTTTTACATCTATTGACCTTGGGTTATAAAGGACGATACTTCTGTAACAGCTGCCGCACAGCGAATATTCAAGCTGGTTTGAAGAGCCAGTTGCAGAACATTTCAGTGAACCCGAGAAGCACAACGTCTCTTTAGAGCCCATCATTAATGCAGTGCAAATTAGGTCTTTCTGATGAACAATGATCAAGTGGACTGAACACTGAGAGGACCATGCTAACATAGTGACATAGCAATAACTGCCTTTTCTAGCAGATATTTTTCAGTTTCTTGCATTTAACACTCATAATTCTGAATTTTTGTGTGCAATGTTTTGAGTCCTGCTAGAGATCAGAAGGACAAGTCTGAAGAGAGAACATAATTTCAAGTGCACATAAAAGACTTGGGCAAATTCTTCATGAGCAAGTGAATTTCCTGCAAAAGGGTGCAAGGCTTTCATCGAAACTGCAGCCCCCAGGGTGGGCTCCAATGGGTGCTCAGGGACCTCTCATATTTTGACCTCTGTTCAATGGGACAAACACAAAACAATTTTTAAAAAATCAATCAGTATCATTATTAGAAGCTTAAATTAAGAGATAAAATGGCCAAAGCATCCATCAAACATCTGAGTCATTATAGTTGACAAGTCCTTTAACAAAAGAGAGTATCTTGGCTCAGAAAGAGAAGGGTTTCGTGGGTTGGAGGTCTAGTGAGTCAGAGCATACCTCCTCCTTAGTGCCCCTGCAGTGAGGGCCAAGAAGCTCCTGCTGAAGGCGGTTCCACCCTCAGATGAGAGCTCTGGGTATTGCTTTGGAAAGATTACAAAATGCACAGAGTATAGCAGAAAGCTAACAGCTAGTGACTTGTTGTGAGGGGGTGGTGAGGGGCTTTTTTCCTGCTATTTTTTAAATTTTAGAAGGGTGTTCAACATAACACCTTTAAAAATATTGGATCAAACTCTGCTTTCATTTATTCTGTACATCAATGACTTATATGGACTGACACTTGTAACCACGAATAGAACTTCAATGTGCATTTTGCATTCAATTTCAACTGCAAAAGAAGAAATTATTCTTTACTGTAAAAGAACACAAAAGGCAGGTTTCTTTGCCTATTCACTTGCTTTGATACCTTTTGATATCTCTTGATATATTTTTACTGACTATGTATTAACCAGTATCTGTTTTGATACAGATGAACAAGAGAGACTCTGACATCAAATCCATCTGAGTTCAGCTACACAGACCATGTGATGAGATTCCTGACACATCCACTGATGGGATTGAACATGCTAACTGTGAAAAACGGTTGCTACCAGCTGGAAGTACAGATGACTTTCCTCAACTTTTAGAATTATATCCTGAAGTCACAAATATATTTTGAAAAGGCAGAAGTAAGCAGAAGCTAGACTAAATTATCAAGTAAACAAACTACATTCCGGCAGTCAAATATTTTACAAATAAAATTTCCTGATTTGAAATATTTGAAACCTTTAGATATGCACACCTACAGAAAAAAAAAACACCTCTTAGGAAGCAAAACTTCCATTTTATATAAAAGTACTAAGGCAGAATTAAAAAACACAGGATTTTTAACTACCATCTTAAAACACAGAAGATGTCTTAGGACACTTGTGGAATTAAGAGGGTGGGGGAGGCGGGGAAGGGAGGGAAAAGAAAATAAGAAAAAAGAGACCTTGCAGGGTGGGATAAGGATAGTTTACTGGAACAGCAGAGAGAGAGATAACAGGATTTTATAGCAAAACATACAAAACTGGTGATACACAATGCAGTTTCTCACCAAACAGCACAACTCAGGCTGTACAGCTCAGAGCTGTCCCAAACCTGAACCATACCCAAAACCACACATCCTGGAGCCATGCACTTCTCCCCCATCAACTCCCCTTTATGCTGAGCATGACATAATTGGCATGGAACACCCTCTTTGGCCAATTTGGGTCACCTGTCCTGGCTGTGTTCCCTCCCATCTTCCTGGGTGCCCCCCACCTTCTCGTTAGCAGGGCAATATGAACAGCTGAAAAGTCCCTGACTGCTTGGCAACAACTATTATATCAGAGTGTTATCAGCACTGCTCTCATCCTAACTCCCAAACAGGGTGTTCCACTGGCTGCTAGAAAGAAAATTAACTCTCTCCTAGCTGAAACCAGGACAGACGTACATATAAAAATGCCAGATATTTTCCCTATTCAAAAATTCATTCTTCATCTTAGCTTGCAGGAGTACCTGCACACCTAAAGGTTTCTAAAGTCTTTCAACAGATCTCAGTTTCTCAACTTGATGTTCTAACCATTGCCTCTGAAGTCTTCATCTCACGAATTTGTGCCAGCAAGGTGCAGAACTGACACTTTTCAGTCTACCTTTGAGCCTTTTCTAAAACACAGTGCCTATTTGTTTCTATCCTCACACTCCAGTTACTCTCATTTTCAACCGCCTTTGCCAACATTTTTAAATTCAGTTCCTAAGAAGGGCTTCCTCCTTCTCTTTCCTCATCCAGTTGGAAGTTTCACAGAAAGTCGCTTCTCATCTATCTCAATATGACAAATAAAAAGATTTCCTCCCTCCTAGAAAAAAAATTAACTTCATCTACAATCACCCTGCGTCATGGCAGAGACTGGACCTGAAGCTTACTCTCCTTTGAAGTCCCAGATAACCCAGAATAATAGCAAACTACATGCTTCATAACACAAAGAGTAAACCTTTGAATTGCAGGATATGATACAAATGTTCTGTAATTGTTTTAGTGGAGTAAGGTGAACACCTTACCACTGACCTGGAATGCAAATTTATAATCCCACTGAAATAGCATGCTGACTACTCACCAAATGTCAGATTTTGTGTTGTACCCCTGGTGCTTCAGTGCTTCAGGACTCATGTAGTATGGTGTCCCAGTAAATGTAGTTGCCAAATCACATGAACCAATCAAAAGACAAGAAACTCCAAAGTCTCCTAAAAGTAACAACAAAACAATAATCTGTTTTTATAAATCTATATCTATCCATACAAACTCTTTATGGTTGTTATTAGACGTGATGCAATAAACTGCACACCTGAAAAAACTGCCGGTATCCTAAAATACATAAAAAACCACCCTGATTTTCTGTAATTCTTCACAATAAAACTACCACAAAATCATAGAACTATAGAACAGAGTAAGTTTCAAGAGGCATCGCAAGGCCATCACTTTCAAACCCCTGGCTCAAAGCAAGGCCAACTTCAAAGTTTCATGAGGTTCTCAGGTCCTTGTCCCGCCAAGTCTGGAGCACTCTCAAGGCTGGAGATTTCACTGACTCCCTGTGCCCCTGCGTCTGACTGTCAAATAAATGTTTGACCAGGAAAATGCTGTATCAGATGTGACTTTATTTAAATCTCTTTACTGACAAAATGTCTGCTGGACTGTTCTATCCTACTAAAATATACCTTTAAAAAGTATGGAAATCTCACCGATTTTAAGCAGGTTGTTTTTCAAAAATATATTCTTGGCTTTCAAGTCCCTGTGAAGTATCCGCCTGGAATATAAAAGGAAATGTAACCTCATATGACATGAAGCATTCACAGTCACTTATCACATATCTCAAGCCTTCCATGGCATTAAGGGGCTCCATCTAAACACCGAGGTGCATTCACAGACACCCACGTGCAGGATGAGAGCTGAAGCAGCCAGGATAATGACAATGCACCCAGGGATCCCAGCTTGAGAATACAGATACAGGTTTAGCATGAGCTGCAGAGGAAGGGAGAAAGGCAAGTGGTCCTATCTGACTCTTCTTAAAAGCAGTATGTCTTATTTCCTACCAGGAGAATGAGATGTTTCACAATAGAATAAGGGATGAGAAAGGTAGCAACAAAAGAACTCTCCTTCAGGGAACTCTCCTTCAGAGAAAATGTATTACTTGAAAGACAAATACGTATATAGACTAGGCTAGTAGTTCAAAATTTTACAGTAATGGTGTGGAAGATAAAAGAACTTTACAAAGACAAAGATGAGAAGGAAAAGAAAAAGAACAACTAGTTTATATATCTCTATTTTTCCATCAAGGACTGAAATAACATCATAAGCTACACACTATGTGGGGACAAACATCATCTCAATCTCTTGAAACCTTAAAGTGTGATAGTAACTCTCCAGCCCCTTAGGAAAATATCTCTCTGCAGTGCATAAAATATGTTCTCAATAAATTTTTCTTAATGCTCCCAAAAGGACTCTCTACAACTTCAACTAAGCTGGAACTCACCCACTTAATATAGTTTGATAACACTGGGTATTAGTTACCGGCTCTGCTCAGGAGGAGGTCAGAATAGCATTTGGTATGTACAGGCTGCAGAAACTGTATTTGCTAATACAGATACAAGAGTCACTCAGCTGTTTAGAACAGGTAAAGCAAGCAACTGATGCTCTAAGATTCTTGAGATGTTGGCAGAAAAAACAAATATTGTAATAGATTTTAATTGTTCTTGAGCAAACCTTAAATATTATCTCACATTTTACTGAATTATTAAAACCTTTTGCATTGAGATACTGAAATGATTTCCAAACCAGTTACCACAGTAAGACCAGAAAATAGCATATTCTACTGTACAATTTAAATAAGCAATTTACTCCACAACTCATTTGAAAATAATTTTTGCAAGAAGATTAAAAAACCTATTAAATTCAATATACTCGGTTTACAAATGGGGAAAAAAATGTGAAAAGTAACTACATTGTAGTAAGCATATAGTCTGAGCATGAAAAGGAAACACTTCTATTTTTATGGGACAAAGAGAAGAGTTCTTTATGCTTCTTAAGGCAATCTTTCCAGTTTTTGTCCTGAAAGTAATGCTTGTAGAGAAAAGTTTGCAGTCTGGGAAAAATTAACGGTTTATTCAGCTTGCCTCCACTGACGTTTATAAACAATTTCTTCTCTATTTGGCAACTTTCTTGAGCAGTCCACAAGGAAATTAAGCTAAGGTGCTGTTAATTATTATTTCATAAACCTATATATGCACATAGTTTTATATAAACATTGCTCTGCTAATTTAGATTCATTAAGTCTTTCCTTATCATTCTTCACACAGATCCTTTACCAGAACTTGACTTCGCTTGATCTTTCTTGCATATAGTTGTTGATCATTGGTGGGCTTTAAACCTTTTGGTTTTATTATTACTTTATAGAAATACTCCCATGGACTCTTTGAACCTAAGAGTTTCCGGGATATCCAGGAATCTGGATTCAATCTGTGATTGAATAACAGGTACCTAAAGTATAAAAAGTACCCAGAAAGCTTTCTGTGTCATATATTTGAAAAAGAGATTAAGATATTTGGGTCACATTAGTTTGAATTAAAATATAATGCTTTATATATTATATACAATATAAGCTTGCCACATATTGTTGAAAATGTTATGCACATTATTTGCATAATTCTAAGATGCTTTTATATATGAATATGGCTAACAAGTACTTGGGGTGATTCTTTGGAACTTCCCATGATGATGTCTCTCAACGCAAGACACCTTATTCTGTGGAGATGTGTCAGAACATAAACAAGTTGCAAGCTGAAAGAGTGGGACTTCTTGTTGTAACAAGAGGCAGACTTGTAAAGGTAATGTGAATTAACTAGGCTCCAGCAAAACTTAATCTATCTTGACAGTCAGTGAAGTGTTTACTGATATTTTTGGTAGAAATTAACACTTATGGATAGTTTCAAATCTGAGCTATAAATATGCCCACATACCTGTATTCTGTAGACTACCTGCTTGCTGTCTCTCAGTCACAAAAACACAGCATGAAGCCCTGAGCGTTGGGCAGCCTTCTTGCATAAAACTTCCTCTGCAACACACCAGCAAGTCAAGCTGATTGAAGCTGAAGTAGTTTGCTGCTATGAAATATTCAGCAACTAATTTCTTTTTCTCTTTCTGAAGAACTGTTTAGAGAGGTAGGAGGTTCTGGGTAAGTCAGAATCCTGTACTAGAGAAGACAATGTGAAACCCAGATAAAGTTTGTGGGCAAAGCGTGCTACCCTGCAGATTGAAACCAACAGATTTGTTTGCATAAGTGGTAACCTTATGAAAATCCCTGTGCTGGCATACATGTTCATAAAGATTAGCAGTGTGATGGATAACGTTATGGTCAGCTTTATTCAAGCTGGGGTTAAATGAATCAATAGCCTCACTGCCCAATTGCTGTGGGATCAATTTTGTCCACCAACATGCGATGGGACCAGGTATGCCAGGGTGATGGTTTCATGCAAACTGTGTCCCCAGCTAGATAAAAGCACTGAACTATGTTGCTGCTCTTCTACTTCTCTCTCCGGTTATATCAATGGCAGGTGAGGATTGAATGTATTTAATTCTAGAGAATTTAGCTTTCAAGTTTCAAATATAAAAAAATTTATGTGAAATAGCCAGTAGGTAGCATAATGACCACAAGATATTCGTGCCCCCTTTGGGATTATTGAAGTAAAAGACAGGAGTCGCTAATCTATATAATCTTTATTATCACAGGAAAAGAAAAACAACCTGAGGGAGTCAAAAAGTCCTGTTTTAAAGTAAGTCTCCAGCGTAAGAGTTTTCCAAAAAGTGCAGAAGTTCAACAAATGCATGAAAGGACAACCAAGTGAGTAGTCTTTCTAAACCCAGAAATAAGTTTTGCTGCTCTGTAATGAAAACTCCCATCCACAGCAGCTGAATTTTCTGAGGAATAAGTCCAACCCACAGGTAATGAACATTTGAAGCTTCTAATTCTAGGGAAAAGTTTTCTTAGCTTGAGAACATAGTTCAAACATCTATTACAGCTTTTTTTCCATATCAGTAGAGAAGAAACTATGTATGAGTCCTTTATACAAAAACAGATGGCTGTTATTATGTTCTAGTAATTCAAATTCATTTCTGTAAGTAGTTTTGAATTCTTTTAAGCCTAACCTTTTCCATTTAAGCTATTGTTTGGCTGTAAATTAATAAAAGATAAAATTTTCTAACATGCATACAGTCAAATAACATATAACACAATACAAGAAATGCAAATAAAAATAAAACTGTCAAGTCATTCGTATGTGTCTGGAGAGGTGCTATTAAATAGCTATGATTCAAAGAGAGAAAATGAACTACTGTTTGGAAAATCAAATTGCTGCTTTCACTGAAAAATTAAACAACATTTCAGGAAACCCAGTAATTTAATATACATATTTACCAAAGAAAGTTTATTTATAAGATTTTTTAAAACAGGAATCATTTAAGAAAAAGTAGATGAGAAAAATAGAAGAACAGAGGAAAGGGGTGTATAGGAAAGCAAGAGAAAAGAGGCATGAGGAAATACAGAGAATGAAAGACAAAAAGAGTAACTTACAATCAAATAGAACAGTTCAGTTGGAAAGGACCTACAGTGATCACCTATTCCAACTCCAATGTTAATGTCTGCACATTAGTCTGCACAGTGCATCCTCTAGACACACACTTTAAAGAAAGAATTTCACCAAAAGTGGACTTTCCAGATTAGCAAATCTTTTAATAGTAAATTGTCCCGTTAGACACTGGGGGAAAAAGTGCTCTTAGTTTATGTAAATGGTCAAGTTTTTTGCTCCCCTCTGTTCTTTCAGCCTGAGGTGAATGCTGGAGAGTACTGTACTCCAAGAGAGCTCTCTTTGCTGTGCTCCCATCACTGCAGTCTTTGGGGCTGGCACTGCATGTACAAGTCCCAGATAAACTGGCATTTAGGAACCAAAATGCTTTTGCATTCTGGACAGCAATTCACTCTGTCCTTTTACCACCACAGTCCAACACCACAGGTGCAAAACTCATCAGGGATCTATCAGTTCAGGTCAAATATATCCCACACACTTAACTCCCCCTCAACTCAGAATTGGTTGTTCCTGGTGAGAGGTGACTTGTCTCCACCTACTGCTCTGTAGTAGGTGGAGACATCCTTAGCTTCTAAGACACTCATGGCAGCAATGACATCCTTATTTCTAAAAGTTCAGTAGGAATAATAGCCCAAATACTTCAGCTTTGCAGGATGAAAAATCTTGGGATGATGATCTTTAGAAAGGATTTCCCGTGTTGTTCATTAACATGACATTTCAGAGCTGCCAATAGGCAAAAGCAAAAGGGAAGAGAGATCAGAAAAGAGAAGATGCTGAAAGCTGGGTTAACTTTGACTGGCTCACTGTTTTTGAAAACCTGCTAGGAAAGGAACCTGGTATTCCCATTTGTTCAACCCTTCCTCCAGCTCTCGAGGCCAGTGGCAGCATGCTTGAGGGCCTTCTGCTGCTGGCTCAGCACAGCACTGTCTCCCTCATGCCATGCTGAATAATCCCACCTACCTAAAGGTGACAGCACTGGAGGATGCAAGAAAGGGACCAGACAGGGCTCATGTATATGTCCTGTATGCTGGCATTGAAGGAGTTGTTGAAATCACTGAAGTCAGGCTGCCTAAATCACACTGCAGACAAAAACTACAGTCACAGAGATGACTAGGTAGGTATTAATCTGTATCTACTCCTGCTCAAAGCAAGTGTGATCTCCATACATCATTTCCTGGATGACTGTGTTAATTTTTTTTTAAGCTACTCCTTGATATGCTGTTAAAAGTGATGTCTGTTTTCAAAGAATGTATGTATGAAGCTTCACTGATGTTAGTGGGAGTACATTGAATTCTAGACATTAAATACCTGCAGGAGAACCTTGTTGACTCCCCTTGAAAAGGCTGACTTTGTTTTAACCTTTTAATCCATTTTCTTCTAGCAGCATTGAACTATTTCTGGTGTGCTAAATTTTTCACTTGGCTTCTAGAAAAAGTGCATCTAATGTTGAAAGACATCTACCACTGTGCTGCTAAAAGATATAACACACAAAGTTACTGAAGGACAGACAATTAATTACACATTAGGTATATGATACATACTTCAGTAGTTTGGTGAACACAACTTTATACCAATACAAGACAATCCATACAGTTTTGTTTCTTGTTTTTTGCTTGAATATCTGCAACTAGTCAGTTACTTGCTTCACCCCCTCCCAAGCTAAATGTTCTCACATTAAGACTGTACCTTTCATGCATGTAGTTGACTCCAAGTAACAACTGTATAAACCAGTCTATTATTTGCCTTTGAGTGAATATCTTCCCAGATTCTTTGTACTCTTGAATTTTAAAGTCCAGATCTCCACCCTGAAAAATATCATAACAGATTTGTACATTTAACATAAGTGTTTAAAATCTCTTCTCCCTCATCAAAGTACTCCACTTTCTTAGACCTTCAGGCTCTCTTCACATGGTCCACACTTCACATAGTCCACACAAGTAAACACTTGCATGTGGATTCTGAACTCTCCCAGCACCAAAAAGCACACAAAGCTGAGGATTAAAATGAGATCAAGCAGTCTGGCTGGCATAGGGGAAGTAGGTCAGTTTTCACTTAGTGTCACACAATACCATAAAAGTTTTCAATTCTTCTCACTTCACATCACCCAACTTCAGGCACGTGCATCTGAGCTGGTCACCTCAAGCTCCCTTTACAGTTACCACAAAGGAACAGGAACCTATATAGTGCAATTATCTTTGCCCTCTAGTTGTCTACGTTAGGGAGGGGTGGTCTACATTAGGGAGGGGTGGATCCTGTTGGAGGAATGCTGTTTCTCTGCAAAGGAGATGGGCTCTGCAAAGAGATGTTTCTCTGCACAGGATGAGAGCCTACACTGACTGGCTAATATGTAGACACCTAATCTAGAAAAATGAATCTGCCCTGATCAGCCCAAACAAGTTTATAAATTTGGGAAAAGCATTTCCACTTAAGTTAAACACTGCACAGTCAAGAGGCATTCTCATTTATTATGCTGAAATATCCATGCCTGCATCAAAGAAACCATGCTGGTCTCTTAAGAATTAAGAGGCAGTCTCTCTAATTCTGACAATTTGTCCCTCTTCCAAACTCACTTTTGCCAGAAACAGGGCAAAATTAAAGCTTCAGAATCTGCAGTATGTGTTGCTGTAAATACTTCACAAAAACTACAATCCATTTTGAACTCACACTAGAAAGGGAGCAATGTGATGCACAGTAGGCAGTGAAAATAAACCAGAAAATACGTACAGAAAAAAGACTACTCAAAAACTCTAAGTCAGACATGGAAAAATCAGCTGAACAGCATGATGAAAGAGTATTTTGAGGAGACTTACATGAAAACTGTTCATTTTGTTAAAAAATAGACAGATGGTTGTCAGCTGGTTGCTTATCCAGTTTATAAAATAAATGGATTTTGTCTACAAGAATGCACATCAAGAGCAAGCACTGTGTTGAGGTAACTAATCCCAGAGCAAAGGGACTGTGAATCTCTTTCTACTCTAGTGACTAATTACCTTACATCAGGACAACTTGTTCTCCATAAATCATTACTTTTTCCAGTATACATTCTGCATAACATCAGACATCTTATGTGCCATATACAAAAAAGTAGTTTAACCTGTACAACTATACCTGTACCACCATTAGCCATCATCAACCCTTCCCTTCTCTGCACTGTTGACTCTCAACATTTTTTGTCTTGCTTTCCTGTTCCCAACACCACAGTGCTTCCTACTGCTGCTACAAAATAAGCAGGTTCTGTCCTTGCAGATCCATATGCATACGTACCTGTCCTGTACTTAGACATGAATGTACAGTAATTTCTGTGGACCCTGAGGTTTTAAGAGTGTGCCCCCCCAAAAAAAAAAAAAAGAGAAAAAAAATCTTATATCAAAAATGTGTTCCCTGACAATGTCCTGCAAATTTTTAATTGAAATGTCTGAGTCATCTCGTTCACTAGGGAGAGGAATATAGCTTCAGCTCTCCATCTGCCTCCCTGCTGCAGCCCAGAGAGAAGCTCCACTGGGAACTTGGAGATCTCAGCAGCTGCTTCCCCTTTGCAACTCCAAATGTTCTACAGCTTCCCCCTGGCTGCTTGCAGCAGAGCAGAGGAAGGAAAGAAAAAGGGTTGCTGGGTACCCTGCTGCATGGCAACCAGATGGGCTGTGACTGAGCCTACTCACACACCTCGAAAATAATGACTCACCTATTCCAGACAGCTGCCCCAGACCATTCAGAGCCAACTGCAGCAATAGCTCAAGACTCAGGGGCTGCTCAAACATGTGTCAGCTGGCTCCAGACCACAAGGGACTGTGTACTATCCAGGTAAGGATGGATAAAGTGCAGCAGGCTCCAGTCGCCGTTTCTCCCTGTGCCAATTTGTCCCCTCTCACAATCACATGAAAAATGTTAAGAAAACAAAGTGTAGGACCTACAAAATTAGGCTAGTGAACACTCTCTTCAGTTGGCAGGCATTTCCTTCAAAAGGTCTAAGGAGAACAAAAGCAGTGCCTTCAAGTAGCGTTATGACTTTTTATGTTCAAGCTGAGAAGACTGATCTCAATGTCCTACAATTAATTTTACCTTGATTTTGTTTCTAAAAAAGGAAAACAAAAACACATCATAAAAGACTTGCTGAAATACTGCCACCATGAAACTCTGAAGAAGTTTGTTAACCCAATTTGCATTTTGGAAGGTCAGTATGACGAAGTTCAAAAAGAACTTAACAAATTAAGTACATAGGGAGTTTCCCAGATGCATCTTTTATTTAAGTGTCAAGAGTATAAACACACCAGCAACTTATTTAAAACGGCTTAGCACCCAGAGCTGATGTGAACAGGCACTGATTGCTTTAGTTATTATTCCTTTTGCTCAGATTTTTTTAGCATATGTATACTCACATCAAAGCTGAGACCACAGTGAACAGACAGAAATAACTGTACAACTACTTCTGAATATGATGTATTAAAATGATGCAACGTTTAAACTACTTTGTAAAAACTGTATTTTATTGAAGTCCCAATTTGTGTTACAAAATGAAACCCAAGGTTCATGAAGGCATTTTTGTTTGAAATCTGACTTATCTATGCTTACAGTGCCTGTAAGATTTTGATTCAAGAAAGCTGCCAAAGCAGCTCGACAAGAAGATCAAAACAGAGCACATACACAGACTTATTTTTCACTATTTTGATTGAATTCAGTTATAATAAAAGATGTTGAGCTGAGCAAAGGAAGCTGATGTTCTCTTTTGTCCACAGGACAGGTACAGCACGGGCAGCTGCACTGGGGGCTCACTCTGTGCTGCTCGTGCAAGAGCGAACAAAGTACCGTGGCTAATGAATAAGTCACAGTACTTTGGAGAGAACAGAATAAGGCTCAGAGGGAAGTTCTGTTTCCATGCCAACTTAATGTTTATTCTTTGCTTTGAGTCTGCCCAAGAGTACCAATTACTGCCAATATGGTAATTATTCTATGCATGAGAAATGGAATATGCTAGACTTCCAAGCATGGATCATGTAGCAATAAATTTTTCTCGTTCTCAAATTATGTGTGATTTAAACAGGCATCTTTTAAGTAAAAAAAACCCAAATTCTATCACATTCAAAGGCAGGTTATAGATGTAAATATGAAAGTACACCACCTGAAAATGCTACCACTAAAATAGAAAAAACTGTATAATACTATGTGAAAACTTGCTTTGTATTTTCCTTGCCTGAATTCTTGATTTAATATGTTGTAATTGCTTAAATACAATGATACTACATAGTATGTCTTGGAGAAAGAGGATCCTGGTGGAAGCACCATCATTCTGGCCTGACATAGCAGACTTAAAACTGAAAAGATTCAGCTGTGTAGCCAATGCATCCAATTCTACCTCCTTCATTTGCCCTGCTCTAATACATTCTCACGTGTTTGACTACATGACTCTTAGATCCCAGGGAAACTCCACACCAAAACCTTTGCAGGCAGGGTAGTTTACAATACCTGCATTAAAAAAAAATATTCAAAGGGGTGCTACAGCAGCTTGTGATTACGCTGGTGATTGTTGTCATGCTCATTTTTATTAATCTATAATTTTATTTCACATGGGGGAAAAAAAGCAGCAGACCAAAGCCACTGGTCGAGCTCTATCAAGCTGCTGAAAGAGGCTCCTTTCTTCCTGTAAGCGTAACTGATCTGGTGTTGGGCTGGTAGAGAGAAAATAAATCTTAGTGTATGGGAAAATCTGGGTAGTTGGAATAATCCTTCCATTCTGAGCTCTATATTTCCACAGAGAGTTGGCAATACCAAATTTCCACCAAGGCCTGGCTGTCAGGTGTTCAAGGAATAATGCAAAGAACTTCTGCATAACTGAACTGAACATTTCAGATTTAATTTTTTTAAATACCAGAAATAAATAGGCATCTAACTGTCATCAAAGAAAGCTTATGAGGAAGAAATGACTGGCAGGAATAGTACTTCTTCAAAATGTTTACACCAAAGCCAAATGCTGGAAGAAATGGTATTAGCTAAAATGAGTCTGATTTATGGGCAGATAAACCAGTAGTCCAAGGCCATTAACTTCCAAAGCATTTCAAATATCTAGCAGAGCACAACTGAACTGTCTGCTTCACAGTTTCATGAAATGATCACTGTATGTATAACAGATTTACTTTTTTTATTTTTTTAAAGAGCATATCTATATTTAATACCAAGTAGGCACTTGTTTTATATAAACTCCTAAAAAGCTGGCTTAAACATGTTTAAATTCTTACTTTAAAGGCTCAAAACAGATTTCAGCATGTTTTTAAACCAAATGCTGGAGACAAAATCCCTGGTAACTATAGCATTATAGCTATCCTTGCTTTAATATTTACTGTATTTGCTACATACTGATATTTGACTCACACTGTTGTTCATAAAGCCAATGCTGCTACCAAACACATCATCCATAAGATCAGGGTTAAGCTTTTTGTAAACACCTCTGAATCACAAGTGAGTTTTCCCTTCCTTGTTGTAGTTTTGCCCCAGTTGGCAGCTAAGCACTAGGAAGCCGCTCGCTCACCACTCGGCATTGGTGAGGCCGCACCTCGAGTGCTGTGTCCAGTTCTGGGCTCACCATAAGAAGGACACTGAGGTCCTTGAACGAGTCCAGAGAAGGGCAACCAGGCTGGGGAAGGGGCTGGAGGGCAAATCCTATGAAGAACGGCTGAGGGAGCTGGGGATGTTTAGCTTGGAGAAGAGGAGGCTGAGGGGAGACCTTATCACCAACTACAACTACCTGAAGGGAGGTTGTAGAGAGGTGGGCGATGGTCTCTTCAGCCAGGTGACAGGAGATAGGACAAGGGGAAATGGCACGAAGCTGTGCCAGGGCAGGTTTAGATTGGACATTAGAAAAAAAAATTTTACTGAAAGAGTTGTCAGAACCTGGAACAGGCTGCCCAGGGATGTGGTTGAGTCACCTTCCCTGGATGTGTTTAAAAAAAGGGTAGATGAGGTACTTAGGGATGTGGTTTAGCTTAGGATGGGATGGGTTGACCTTGATGATCTTGAAGGTCTTTTCCAACCCTGTGATTCTGTGAATTGTTCCACTACCCTCAAGGGCATGGTGAGGAGAATGAAAAAGCCACAGTCTCAGAAGTTGAGATAAAATCAGTTTAATAAGCTAACAAAGGAAGATGATGATGATAATAATACTAATAGTGATGCACAAATACAATTGCTCACCATAACGGAAGGGAAAAAAACAACTAACAACTTGATTCTTGGTCTGGTTTTGAGCAGAGATCCCACCTTCCAGCTAGCTTCCCCAATAATATATGGAGCACGACATTGCATCATAGAATTATAGAGTATCCTGAGTTGGAAGGGACCCATAAGGATCATCAAGTCCAACTCCTGACTCCACACAGGGCCATCCAAGTCAGAGCATGGGACTGAGTGTATCATCCAGATGCTTCTTGAACTCAGTCAAGCTCAGTGCTGTGACTACTTCCCTGGGGACCCTGTTCCAACCTCTCAGTAAAGAAGGGGTACGTGCTGATCTCTCTTTGGAAACCAGTAATGGAACCTGAGGGAACAGCATGAAGCTGCAACAGCAGAGCTATAGGTTGGCTATTAGGAAGAGGTTCTTTACTGGAGGAGAAGACTTATGAGGAGAGGCTGAAGTCCCTTGGTTTATTCAGCCTGGAGAACAGGAGGCTGAGGGGAGACCTCATCATGGTCTATGGCATTCTGAAAACCTCCAGACCCTTCACCATCCCCATTGCCCTCCTAACAACACTCCCCAATAGTTTTGTGTCCCTCTTGTACTGTGGCACCTAAAACTGCACACAGCACTCAAGGTGAGGTTGCACCAGCGCAGTGTAGAGCAGGACAATCCCCTCCCTGGACTGGCTGGCAATGCCATGCTTGATGCACCCCAGGATATGGCTGGCCCTCCTGGCTGCCTGGGCATGCTGCTGGCTCATGTTTAACTTGCTGTCGACCAAGATCCCCAAATCCCTCTCAGCACGGCTGGCCTCCAGCATCTGATCCCCCAGTCTGTATGTGCAGCCAGGGTTGTCCCTTCCCAGGTGCAGAATCTGGCACTTGTCCTTGTTAAACTTCACACTATTGGTGATTACCCAGCTCTCTGATCTGTCCAGGTCTCTCTGCAAGACTTCTCTACCTTCAAAGGAGTCAACAGCTACTCCCAATTTGGCGTCATCTGCAAATTCACTTAAGTCCCAAGTCCAGGTCATTTATGAAAATGTTAAAAAGAACTGGACCTAAAATGGAATCCCGGGGAACCCCACTAGTGACTGGCCAGAAGTCCAATGTTACCCTGTTCGCTATCACCCTCTGGGTCCAACCATTCAGCCAACTGCCTATCAAAATACGGTATGGAATATCCCTTTGGCCAGGCTGGGTCAGCTGTCCTGGCTGTGGTCTCCCAGCTTCTTGTGCACCCAGCAGGGCGTGGGAAGCTGAAAAGCCCTTGACTTAGTGTAAATGCTGTAACTACCTAACAACAACTAAAACCATCCGTATGTTACCAGCATTATTCTCATACTAACTCCAAAACATGGCACTATAACAGCAACAAGAAAGTAAATTAACTTATGTCAGCTGAAAACAGGACACTCATTTACAGCTGAATTCATATCGTGACCCCCCACTACCACTTTCATCCTCTCTTGTCTATCAGTAGTGCAAATGTGGTACAACCTTTCAGAGTTCACCCACAGATCTGCTAATGTTTCTGTGTTTATGTCTTGTTAATACTGATTCTAGTGAACAAAATAACCTTGTGTTTAAAATTACCTACCTCCTCTCGTTTCTCTGTCTATGGAGCTACAAGTCTCACGTGAGCAGGTAACATCGCTTATTTGAAATACACCTAACAAGTAGCAGATGATACCAAAAGTAACAAATAAAGAGTAAAATCCAAACTGAAACACTAAAAAAAAAACCCCCACCCGAGCTAGGTTTCCTTTGAGATCCTATTTTAATGCAGACATTCTGTCAAGTTTCTTCAAAGTAATCTACAAGTCTCACCTCACAGTATTCGGTGATAATGCAGAAACTATCTCGCTCCACAAAGCTTGCATAAAATTTTACAATGGCTGGATGGTCTAATTTGGAGAGTAGCTGTGCTTCCAGATTTGCTTCAACTGTTTCATTAGGCTTTAGGTCTCCAAGAGAGATTTCCTTTAGAACCTTTCTAGAAGGGGAAAAAAAGAAATCTTTATATTAATAAGTACCAAACAAAATATTAAATATAAAATCATGCATCATAATTTCTTAAAACACAAAATAATAGCATTAACCAAGTATCTGGCAATATGAAATGATGAGGCAAATGTGGGTAAACAAAGAGAATGTATGAAAATGCAAGTAAATATACCGGTCACCATAGCAATTAAGCAACATTTTTTAAATGCCAATTTTTAAGCATTTTTCCCACTAAATCCTTAATGCACTATATTCTTTCTGACATGTTTTCAGTGGTATGGTGTAGTGTATAATAATAAACATAAATAAAAAATAAAATCTACGTGACTTCAAACCCACTCATAGCATATGCTCAAGATTCATAAATGAAATAAGGAGTAGCAAGTTTGGCTTTGCTGCTTCTGCCAAAACCTCTTTATGGAGGTACGAGAAAAAAATCATGCAGAGGGTAGTACTTCCATGACTGTTTTTCTGGTGATGAACTCAGAATGCAAATTTTTTTCCTAAAAATCAGCCTCCCCTTCACCAGAACACCTGAGTGAGAAGTATCAATGAGATTCTGGAGCTGATTTTTTCCACTGTTTCAATGAATTCTAAATTTTCAGTGATGAACATTTGTTTCAGGAAGCCCTAAATCTCCTGAAAAGGGCTGGAAAAAATAAAGGGGTTTTTCATATTCTTCAACTTTGACATGTGAACATGACATAGGAGAATTCATAGTTCAGACTTCACATATACAAGAACCTGGAGTCGGGGAGTTTACTGTCAACTTGTCCAGGAAAAAAACTCTTAGTTTGTGAACTGTGAGGAAGCATATTTAGCTGAGATCTTCCCAATGAAATGTTTTTAAAAGGCATACATCACACAAAGCCATACCATTTCCATCTGCTTGACCAGCCACTGAAGAATGGCTCATTGTTCTATGTCTGAAAGAGCTGTTTGAGACTATTAGAGAATACCACGGTATTTTACTGAAAAAAAAAATAATCCCAAAACCCAGTGATGAATTTCCAATAACTTTTCAATACCTAGAAGGTAAGTTCCACACCAAAGGGATGTTGTCACTGTGCTTTGAGTAATTTCCCCATTCAGTACTGCATGGTTCTAAAGTCACAGTAGTTAAACATGGCAGCAATAAAACTACAGTAATTCACTTGGCCTAAGGAAAAAGGAAAAAAAAAAAAAAAAGTGGAGGGGAGGGAAGAGAAGTAGAAAAAGCAAGATTTCTTCATAAGAAAATTTCTTCCTAAATCTCAACCATCAGTTTCTGACTAACAAGGCATGAATTTTTACATAAAACTGCCTGATCCCCATCTGGCAGTGTGATGACAAAACCACGCCATTTGATTTGTCAGCATCTCTACAGACAAGCTTCATACGACGCAGACAGGTATTACCGACTGCAATCTTCTCATCTTCAGTTGACACGGGGACATTAGTCCTTCCTTCTTACAGATGGTGTCAAAGAACTGACAAACAGAGTGAGTCCTTGTTAAACACCACTTAATACAAGTTTCTTGTATACCCCAGACGGCAATAAAAGCCTGATGTGTTGATGTGTAGGGATAGCTTGTCATCTTAGTCACTCAGTGATTTTGATGCTGTCATCAGCTGTCAGACAACAAGGCAGGTGTTCTTATTTAAATTAATTCCCAGAAGAAGAAATCAGGAAAATGTACTTTTTGTAAATAAGATACTGTTTTTCTACCACACAGTGCTAATTCCTATCCAGAGTTGGAAGTCATTTAGTCATCTAGAAAGAACACTTCTGTCATGCAACTGAGATCAAGCATATCTGCATGCCACTGGTATAGGCATGGACTATTCAGTCTGTAGATAAGGTTATTTTGCAGCATTTAATATGAAGAATATAACTAGACTTCATAATCTCTGCAAAGCTTTTCAGTAAACACACTTAATTTAAAAACCACACTTAAAAACCTCTATTTTGATTAAGTACTGACAAAGGAGTTCTGTCAGCGAATCAGAAGTCGCACAGGGAAAATGGACAAGTCTCCAGATGGAAAGTGGGCATCTCCATTCTCATAACTACTAGTAAATTTCAGTATTTACACAAGCATCTTCTACCTTCACAGACAGGTAAAATGGATGCTTTCTGTGATTTACAGGACCTCAAATTTGGCAATTAGAGGCAATTCAAATTTGGCATCACTGGTAATGTCAAATAGGCTGAAAAATTCATAAGTTGACGGACTTTCTGCCTATAAGAAAAAACTACCAA
This sequence comes from Hypotaenidia okinawae, assembly GCA_027925045.1. Taxonomy (NCBI): domain Eukaryota; kingdom Metazoa; phylum Chordata; class Aves; order Gruiformes; family Rallidae; genus Hypotaenidia; species Hypotaenidia okinawae. Next base: position 46,803,841 of record BSDF01000002.1, on the reverse strand, counting down.
CCAACAAATAAACAAACCCCAACAACGCCCCCCCCCCCAAAGCTTTTCTTGACTAAACAGTCCTGACTGCCAGATCTACACTTTGAAGGAGACAAAGTGTTTCTGTTCGTATGATCCAACCTACATTTTAAGGTTGCCTTGTAATAAAGAGTAAGTTATCACTGCTCTCGATACCAGCTGCAGAAAATCGGCATGGACTGAACGGTTCAAAAACTTTTAGTGAGGTTACACATAGTATTACAAACAAAAAGCTTACACAAAGTATTACAAACAAAACTCTTGAGGCATGTGATATGAATGTCTATTGTGGATATTTGGAATAATATGAATGTCTATTATGGAAATTGGGAATCTTAATGTCCCTGTTACGATTTTGTTGAGACTCCATCTAGAGCACACAGCAAGTTTTTCATAAAATCATCCCTTGTATTTTCTGCCTCCTCAGCTCAAGTATTAAGTAGGATTTAAAAGGTCCAAAACTGTTTGCATGAACTACGAAGTCATACACTTAAGTGGCACATACAAAAAAAACAGGTAAAACCAGTAAAATGTGGATGTAATATTTAAAACTACCCCATTTGATATAATGATAAATCAATGCACTAATTTAAATTTATTATTTATTGCATGAAATTTGGAAAATAGACACATAAGAAGCTAAATTACTTATACAAGGGCTAGCAGATATCTTGAAGTTAAATATAAAGCAATGGCCTCTGAATTTTAACTGTGTGGAAAACAACCCAAAAGCTTAGCCTTGCAATTTAATAGTGCAAAGGCAATTTAAACTTTATCTTGAACTGACCACAACAGAAAGTCTTGTAGTGCATGCATGCATTCACATCTTAAGAGTAAAGAATGCAGGCTGTCACTGTTTACATCCCTCTTGGAGAAGCTGGGTCTGGTACCAATAGCAGCAGCCATCGATACCCCCGGGGTGGGAGAATAACACAAGAGATAAGCCCATTCCCAATACAGAAAGCAGCTGTCCTGTGCCTGCACCTCAGCAGGCTCACAGACCTTCCCCAGGAACACCTTCTGGCTCACATCAACAAATCCTTGCTGTCTTGTATCACCGTGCTTTGAAACCCAGCCAGGCCATGTCTGAAATGGCAATAACATGAAGCAAATGGAGATAAATAGAGCAAGACTTAGGAGAAAAAACAGCATGAAGGTAGAATTGTCCAGGGTACGGACATGCAGTGGGAATCCTTTTTTTGAGCTTTACTAGCAACTGACAACAAGCCACAGCAGTGTTTATCTCAGTCTATTTGCACTGATCTAAAATTAAATGTTTTACAACCCATCTGGTATTTGTTTACATTGATGACATACTTTATTATTCTATAATTTGGTTTATTGGATCAGATGCAATTCTTAGAAGAAGACAGCCTTTCTCAAAATGCACTCCATTTATTGAGCAAACCGCAAGATGAATTATTGACTAGTGTCGTGGCTTTGTCAGTACAACTAGGTACATTTGCTTACTGATAATGAAGTAAAAGAAATACAACTCTTAATGGTGAGAAAAAGTAGGTCTAATAAAATACCACTGAGAAGGTGTGCTGTAGGAATATATGATCAAAATTTGAGGGTTTTAATTAAATAGAAACTTGATTTTACACAGGCAGTTGTTTGGTTAATTGCAACCTGACATTAGTAAGAGCTGCTAGCAGGTATTCAGTGCAAAGCTGAGAATTTATCATTCCATATAGTTGATATTTCCAAATCATCCTGACGTCAAGTAAGGAGAGTTATGGCATAACCTGTAGCTGTGTATTGTGTTTCATCCACTCTGACCTTTGTAGGGCTACCTGTTCACCATGGTAACTCCTCAGCACAAGCACCACCTGCAACTCTGTAAAACCATTTCCCCTCATGCTGGCTCTGTAATTAGATCTGAAATTGGTCCTAAAAAATAATATAAAAGGATTGCCTGTCTAATTAACGATGTCTAAAACTCTATAAAATTCTAATTTATCAAATGGCAAACAGAGAAGGTATGGTACTACAAATAGGGACTGAAATGAAAAACAGGAGGCAACAGTCACACAGAAGTCTTGTCTGCACAACAGTTCCCACCATATTAAAACTGGGAAACTCAGTCTCAAGAACACCATTTGAATACAAGATGAAATCACCCATCATTACTGTTTCTCACAGCCAGTAGCTTTCTTGGGTATCGTACAATTCAGGAGGTTTGCACATAACAGCCAATGGTGTAATTCTAAAAATCATTATTTTAGATTACTTTTAATAACTTCCACACTGAAACTGCCCTTTTTGTACCGTTTATACCTGAACATTACAGATTCCCTTTGATTTGACATTCCTCCATGCACATGAGTTACTCATGGAAAGCTACTTGCCCTGATCTTCTATGGTAACCTATTGCCTGGAATCTGCTTCCCTCACTTAGACTGGTCTTCTGCTTGCATTGTGGCCCTTATCCTTACCCATCACACATACAGGTATCCTTTTACTAAAAATCTTACCAGATTTCTCTACCTAATGTCAGTGACTGGTTTTCCTGCAGTTTACAGCTTAGTTATGAAAAATTCAAATAATCATTCCTTATGTTTTACTTTACTGGTTGTATTTCAAGCACCTGTATCTGCATACTCAGATAATTTAAAGACATTAATTCCTCTGTTAGGGGAAGAAGGAACTGGTAAAACCATAAGATGCAAGGAGTCATAAACACAAATTAGTCTTATCTAGAACAAAAGCATAATATTAGTTAAGGAAACATTCCCACTAAATTAAGAGCTCTTGATTTCTGTGGGAAAATTAAGATTAGCCCACTTCCAATTAAAAACAATGAGTGCTATTTGTTATTCCTTCTTACATACATGTTTATTTATTAACCAAATCATTTCAAGCCCAAGTATTACTACCCAACTTCTTAAATCAAATCTTGAGCTGCTTTTATGATTCTCATGGCCATTACTGATTTATTAGTCAAGCCACAAACCCATTTCAATCCTAAGTATCACTTAAATCAAATGCTGGCCTTCTTTTGTCATCCCCATGGGCACCACTGATTTATTAGAAAGCCCATAACAATTGTCAATGATTGGGTTTTTTTCTATCCTCCAAAATAGCCAATCTGTTCTGATCAGAAACATTCCTAAACGTTGAGAGCTAATCCTTGAGACACAAATTCAATCGCTATTTGGGCACTATAGATCAATTAAATATAATTTTGTTTTCCGAATAAGCACTTTAAAGAATTTAACACTGCTTAAATATCTTTGAATGGTGATGAGATTTCATAAATTTACAAGTGAAACTGATGATTCACTTTTCATTTCCATCAGCAAGTCACAATTATAGCACCGACAAACAGTTTTTGAGCTGCCTAATTTCCAAGTACACTAGCACTGAGTAGTTCAGCTCACAATGTAAACAGCTTATGGTTATTTGAAAATTAACAGATCCTAATTAGTAGCCCAAAGAAATGACAATATATTTTCTGGGACAAGACCACGAAAGAGCACTGTTGAAATAAATTAGCTTCAAGGAATATACAGCTTATATCATTTCCTTTAGTATATGAGAGACTTTGCTCAGTGCAAAGGGGCATACTTCAAATTATTTTTGGTCAACCATATGTGCCAATGTTAGGGAAAAAAAAAATCATTAATTACAAAGTAAAGCAGAGTACTTGTGTTATCCCCCACAGACTGAACAAACCATATTGCTACTGCACAAAAGCATAGCATCCATTAACATCGTTTATTTAGATATTCAAATGATTTATTTTGAATAATTCTTTGGAACATCTTGGGTTGTCATCTACATTGATAAAAACTACAAAATAAAAGTGGATATTGATTAATAAAGAAAGAATTTTCCTCTAAAGCCATGTTTTTGAAGACTAGAATTTTTTTCCTCAACAGAATGAAAAAAATAAATGTAATTACATTTATAGTCTATTCAGATATTTCAGCTCTAAATCAAATACTAAGAGACTGCGATTGAACTGAAGAAATTTGTGTCTACTCAGGAAAATTACTAAAAATTATTATGGGGTGCAGACTAAATACCTGTGAATGCACTTCTTTTTTAGCAATACTTTATCTCTACATGTTGCATTATCACCACCTACTGTTCACTCATTCTTTTTTCTCCAGCCTACTCTTGCTTAGGAATGTAATTAAATGTCATGCTGCCACTAACCCAAATAGAATTTGAGAGAGAAATGTGACAAGGACTAAAGAATTTGTTTATTCTCTGTATCTTTGAAAACTTAATTCCATCAAACAATCTAAACCAGGCATTTCTCCATTGCCATTTCATTACATATATTGGATATATTTCACTATCACCTGCTCTCTGCTAATTAATGTTCCCTTTCAGAAAAAGAGAACTACCATTGGAGAACTAAAGCTTGAATACAGCATTTTGTTTTCAAGTGTTATAATATGATTAAACCTCTCACAATTGCCACGTTGCATTTCTTCAACTTGCAGCCTTGGGCTACAGGATCTGCCAAAAAGAATTGTGCTTGTAGAAGAACTAGTTTAAATTTTGAAATTAGTTTCGATTAGAAATTTTAAAGAAAGACTCTCACATCACCTGATTTTTATTAGGTTGGGGTTTTTTTACAGAAAACAGACCATTTTGAAGAACAGGAAATTTCAAAGGGAAAACAGATGTGCTAATAACTGCTAGAAGAATGAATTCCATAGAAATCCAACGAAAATATTTCCTCAAATTTATTTGGCTCTTTCCTGCATGTAAATATATTTGTAATCAGAAAATGTTCCTTTCCATGTTGCAAGGATATTTATGTCAACAATATCATCCCTTCAGAGGAACTAATTCCCATAAGTAATTTAAATACTAATTACCACAACTTTAATGAGAGAACTCACTCTTCCTACATGTTTCTTTCCAGCAGGCATCTCCTTCAATGTTTACTTCTGATATGCATTGAATTATCTATGGTATAAAAGGGGCGTGGGGGGAGATAAAGATTAAAGGACAGTTTATAGCTTTACAAAAGCTTATTACTACGTAGTCTACAATCAAAGGCAAAGGAAATCAAGCAATGTTGAGGAAATTAATTGTGTGTAACATCCACTGTCAGATAAAAATCTTTTAATACTTTCTAGCCTCCCTATGTATGATATTGTGGTCTTACACCGAAACCAACAAAACACGGGCCATTCAAAAATGAAGCAACCTCCCAGCAACACTGAAAAGTTACTTTAGAACACATGAAGGGCACACCATGCATGTAAGGGAAACAGTGAACTAGCAACTACATTTACTAATGTCTCATATAAGCAAAAAAAACCCAAAAAGCAAACAACAAAAAAAACCAAAACCCCACCAGAAAGAAAAGAGAAGGAAAAATACCCTGACTGTTCAGCAAATCCAGAATTTATTCTGCTCACTGCAGCAGTTTTCTCATCACAATGTACTGAATGCAACAAAAGGCCAGAAGGCTCATTCTGCATAGAAGAAATGACAAAATTTCTTGATGCAGACTTAAGAGAAAACACCTTGCCAACAAGGGTAAACTGTCACAAGATACAACAGTTAGGCACACTCAAATATCCTAAATAAGGTCGTACCTCTCCTTTTCCTTACTAAAACTAGCTTACATACGCATACAAACTAAGCATGTTCTAACAAAATGAACGAGACAGAAGCAATCTCAAGGCATTTGCTTAATTACAAAATCATTAAATTCTGTCTCTGCCATACACCTCAAAGAACCGGTAATTTGCCAACGATGCCTTAAGCACAAGTCTCTGCTCAATGTTGAAAATAATGCTTGTAAACACTTTGAAAAATGATGAACTTAACCATCAGCACCAGTCACTGCCAGCACACAAGATCACAATGTGGTGGGTGCTGTAGCTCTGAGTTCCCAGGAGCTCAGCTCTGTGGGGATAAGTTTTAGAGTAAACCCAAGCAGTATTTTCTTTAAGGAATTCTGCCTCCCACTCATAGAAATTAAAGACCTAGTTAGTACACGCTCCAGTCAAACAGACAAATCCCACTGAAAATTAAAAAGTAGGCTACTTAGTCAAAGAAAGGCATACTAAAAGGAGTGGGGTAAAAAACCCAAAACCACAGTGCAACCACCAAAGCTCAAAAAGATGACTGAGCGGATGTGGAAGTTGTATCATACATGGCTGCAGAGGAGTTTTACAGGCAACCAGCTGAATGAAAGGTCCCAAGATGTTCCGAGTTCTCACCCTTTGATTTCGATGAATGCACAGAACCTCAAGCTTTACATATTTTGAAAATGAGGGAACTAGAAACATTAACAAAGCAATTGTTTGTGCCATGGCCTGCAGCATGGTTGTAGCTGTAAATTACCAAATCCATCACCAGCATGGGCAGTATAAAATCTCATACCTGGGCCCCAATACCAAGCTGACCTGCAGTCCCCACTAGAGACTTACCCAGCCCAGGGACTTTCCAAACATTCTTACACTGAGTTCAAAATAAATTGTTTCAGTGTGAGATGGTCCATGTCTTGGATTCATCTGTGTTACAGCTATCAATTTGGTGGTTTGACCAATTTTAGTAGAACATCCCTCTGCAACAGTACGTGTTTCCATAGATTCGTGGTTGCTGTGTGTAAGCATAGCTTTACTGGGGAGAGGAATGCAGAGCTGTAGCAGGCTCTGACGGTAGTACCTTGCTTCTGCACCTGTGTGGTACTTCATCACTGCCACTTTCCAGCTGCAAGGTAGGTCTACAGCTCCACTTGCCAAAGGCCGGTGAGGAACCCTACAGTGCCACGCTGGGCTGCGAGTCACGTGACGTTCAATCACTTATGATTCATACAGCAAATGAAATAAAAGCCTAATGTGGAAGAGTTTTGTAATTTATGAACATCCAAGCAACAATCAGGAGATTACTGTGCCATTAAATCCCTGCATTTGCTGCCTGTTTGTTCCTCTGAAGGTCTTCCAGTTCACTGGAATGATTAAAAGAATGACAAATAACTCCACTGAGAACTGCTTTGAACGAGCCTGGTGCTATCAAACCAGTCACTGAACCACTATTGGCCTGCACTAGACACAATTTGAAACAACTTTGGCCACAAATACAACTGACTACCAAAAATGAAACAAAGCATTTGCAGTTCCACTCTCTGGCAACCTCCATTTGAAGGTTCATGCCTTCAGCTAAGGCACAGGAGCATCAGGCAGAGTTACAGAGGTTTCAGCAAGGACTCTGACACTTGGCTAGGTCTTGTTCACAGAATGCGCAAGTCACGCTCAGCCACTCAAGTGGGAAGCTCGCGAAGGCTCACTTCTTAAACTGCTTTAGCTACATCAGCAAGACCCCTCGGTCAAATTTATGGACTCAAGCTAAAGGAAGGAAGGGTTTAGATTAGATATTAGGGGGAAGTTTTTTCCAGAGAGAGTGGTGAGGTGCTGGAACAGACTGCCCAGAGAGGTGGTGGATGCCCCATCCCTGGAGGTGTTCAAGGCCAGGTTGGATGGGGCCCTGGGCAACCCTGTGTAGATCCAGGCCTGGAGGTTTGTGGCCCTGTCTGTGGTAGGAAGGTTGGAGCTTATGATCCTTGGGGTCCCTTCCAACCCAGACCGTTCTGTGATTCTGTGATTATCTCTTATTTGGGGCCAAGAACAACCTTAGCATTCTTAGCACCTTAGCAGCGATGGCAGCTCAGCTGATACCCAGCAGATCGCCTGAGCCTTATGTGAAGAAGCAGAGGCACGCTTGACTTTAAGGAAAAGATGGTTCACTAAGAAAAGCTTATTTAAAAATAAGCAGCAGTTAGCAAGGTCCTATAGGAAATACAGCTTTGTTCAGTTTCCAAGGAGATCATGAAGATCTGCTCACCAATCTAAAATGACCTGATGATGTCTAGTTTTAATCTCTGATTTTTTATCATTAAATGAAGGAAAAGAAAAAAAAAAGATAGAAAAAAACCCACAAAAAACCCCAGCACAATTTGATGAACACAAATCGTGATGAACACATGACAACTAGCATGGAGTCATTTGTCACTGTTTTAATCATTCCAGTGTCTAATGAACTGGAATACCTTCGGAGAAGCAAACAGGCAGCAAATGCAGGGATTTAATGACACAGTAATCTCCTGATTGTAGCTTGGATGTTCGTAAGTTACAAAACTCTTCCACATTTAGATTTCATTTCATTTGCTATAAGAAGTCATAAATAATTGAAAGTCATGTGATAAATTATTCAGCTAAGTGCACAGTTTCCAAGGAATCATAGCATGACTCTGGATTAATGGTATAATGCAAGTCAGATGCAGAAGTTGAGCTGACACCCCACAATTACCACACACAGGAGCAGACCAGGGAGTTTGGCGCTTCACAGCAGGTGCTTTCCACCATGGGGACATATAAGCACCTTGTGAATATTTATGAACTGGAAGTCCCTACTGCCTACTGTGTACTTCAGCTCCTTGCCTAGGCATGGTTATGAATTAGTGAAGCTTAACCCAGAGCTTTGCTTGGCACAATTGATTAGGACATTCATTATCTATAAGTGATAGCACTGTTCTTCAAGACTGCTGCTGAATGTAAATCTCCAAAAGACTTTTTCTTTAACTGTTATAATTAACTGATAAACTACTCATGGGGACTGGGATGGAAGTGACAGCGGGGATATTACCAGTTGCTGTATAAATCTGGTACAATCCTGCTACGTTCTTTACATAAACCAAATTATCTAATTGTTTTGGGTAGATCTAGGCCCATGATGTCCTGAAAAAAAGCAAGCTCCTCAAAATGGACACAGAACATTGTAAAATCATTTGTGAATGAAGAATCTGAAGGAAAAGAATACAAACAAACAAAAAACCAAAAAACCCAAACACATGCAGAAGTCCTGCATATTAAAAAGAATTTGTGAATTTCAGTAAATTTCTCCGAATGTGTCAATTAAATCAAAAGGCTATACTGACTCTTCATTTACAAAAATTCATACAAACTGTTTCCCAGCCAGAATATTGAAATGCCTTCCTTCTCTCTGTCATTAGAGATTGCATTTTTGCAGATCACTGAGATGGTAGAGTTTTGTAAGACAGTACAGGCCTGATGACTACTGAGCTGCTAAATAAATTTCATCTGTAACTTTTCCAATGAAACTGGCACTGTATCCACACCTAGGTGTGCACTGAATTTCCTACCAAGGTCAATAAGCTTCAGAGAATTTACATATTATCTGTTAGCAAAGAACTGAAGGTAGATATTAAAGATCAGGTACATCAGAGAGTTGCAGAAGAATCTATTGTTTAATTGTCCCACCAGCATTTCAAATTTTTTTTTCAATTATCTTAAGTTTAGTAGCTTTGTGTACTAAAGGAAAAATCACCTGTCTAGCAACAACTATTCAACCTAGGGAGTTACCATCTAGTCTCAATTTCAAGGATCTTAGGATTACCTTATTTAATGATCTAAGTAGGAAGTGCAAGAGTCTTAGTGACCCTTGGATCTCAAAAGTTACACATTGTTTGAGCTGCCAAATCACCAGTGTATATATACCAAACCTCTCACCTACGCATATACTGAAGGACCACCATGGCTTGATTTGTCTCTTTTCCAACCCCTAATTAGGGAATATAGCAGGAAAATAAAAATATTGGAGGGAAATGAGAGGGAAGGAGGAAGCTGGAGCTACAATTACAGGAAGTAAAAGAAAACAGGACAGTCCATAAAAAATATTGCTGTTATAACATATGTGGTGAATAACTAGGGCTTCTTCTAGTAGGTAAAGGGACAGAAGATGCAAATCTACAGGAAATGAGGCTTCCTTCCCCTGCCAGACACAGAACAGCTTGTTTCCAAACTATAGAACAGACCCCCACAATACTGGGCTTTAGATGAGGATCAAACACCTATAGTGTACCAAGAGGTTCTGCTAATACTTAGCATGATTAAGATCTCAAGGAATGATTGCAGAAGTAATGGTCCAGTTATTTTCCTCATATGCCACAGTCCCACTGCATCAACAGAGGCAAACTGCTTAACCTCCCTGTTTATTGTCCATTTGCAAACTGGATAACAATACTTCATAGTTCTGAAAATGATTTCACATGCCAGAAAGGAAAAGGTGTTAAATGCATGCAAAGAGTCCTAAATAGACAGCATTCCACAGCACGCATACATGGGTCCAGAAAAGTGACTGAGTAGCACTCTTTGTCCTTTGCTAGTAACATTAAATTATACAAACGTAAAGAAAAATGACACTTAGGTACATATTCATTACTGGTGAACTTTACAAAAGAGGAAAATGAACAAAAATACATAATTAAAGCCAGCATTTTTTTCTCCTTAAAAGACTTAAATCCAGAGCCTCTAAAAAACTGTGCAACTCCACTAATGGGTAACTAGTGATGTGCATCCCCATCTAACATGCCTAAATCCAGCTACAACCCAGGAACAGATTAAAAAAAACCAGCAAATATTTGCAGGGGCATCCAGTCCTTATTTGGACTCTAGGTACCTATTAGCTAAATCAGTTTACAATTTGAAATAAAGATTTGCCAGAGCTCGCTTTAGAGACAACTAGGATGGAAAGACAGTGTCAACATTAAGCAAAGCAATCTCAGTTTTAAGGGATGTACAGTCCCTGGCTCAAAAACAGCAGATTTGCAATTGTCTAAGAGGTCTAATCCAGACCATCCTATGATTCTATGAAAATGGAGTTCATTCAGTCAAGAAGATATATGACTAGGAATTTTCCTGGCTTAGGCACTCAAGTGTTTAGCTATGGGTATAACTGACAGCTTTTTACACCAGTATATAATTTTCCAGCTGAGACAGGTTAGAAGGCAAAATTAGAACAAAAATGGTTTCCAGAGTTACCTTAAAAAACACTAAAGTCAAAACTATAGAAAATCACATAGGACTACAAACAGAAAAAGTTATCAGAAAATACAATTTACAAACAAATATGAATTAGGAAGTTAAAGCAACAGGCAAGGAATGTGTCATACAAAGCAGCACTTATGAGAGTCTTAGAGTGAAAGACCTACCCATGCTACTATACTCATAGCAGTTCATAAACTTATTATTTATAGAATAGCCAACTCAACCATATCTCACTGGATGTCTCTGATCTAGTATGACTTTAGAAAGTTGGTAATCCTCATCCCATGCATACACAGAACTAGAGATCAGCATGAAGCTGGCATGCACTTCTAAGAGAGGACAGCATTTCTGGCCTGAGTTATGTGGATGGTTTTATGCCAAATAAGTCTATTAACTTGAGGGATGCCCCAAAGAGTCAACCTTCTTCTCCCTCCCAGCTGAAGCAACTGGGAGGTGCGTTATATTTCATTCACCATGGTTAAGATCCTTCAGGGGTAACAAAAGTACAAGGCACACCCAAAAATTATTTCTAAAATGATGCAAAAATTTTGCTGAGCACACATGAAATGGAACAATAACCACTGTCACTTTCTGCATTAACTCATTCTGTAGGCACTGCACTAATGGAAAAGTTAAAAAGATATCCCTGAACAGCTTTTATACTGCTATCCAAAATGTCATCCTTCTTGGGAATTTGTATTCTTACAACTTAGTCCTATGCTCTTTCACAGTGCTTTAGACTACAGCAGTTTTTAGGAAACTACCTGTGGCTGAGTCCATGCTGTATATATCGTGTCTCAACATAGAATATACTGAGTTGGAGGGGACCCATAAGGATCACTGAGTCCAACTCCCGGTGCATGAAGATTTCCAACTGTAACATGGCAAATATGCCATATGCTTTGAGAAAGATTACATGTAAGCAATCTTAAAGGAAAAATCTAGATTCAGCTACAGAAGCAGAGATCTGTCATAATGCTACTTTTTCCTTTTGGACAAGTGCTCATACACTGAAAGCATGTTCTAGACCATCTCTGAAGCAATAAACATAAACTTGTAATTCTGCTGAGGTCATCTGGGACCCGAGTAGCCCGAGTCTCTTTTTTCCTGCCCAAGCTTTCAGAGCTGTATTAAGATTTTTATTTTTTTTTTCTAAGTAAGAAGCACAATCACCTAATTTTTCCATTCAAAAGTATAATATGCTTCCCAAGGAAAAACACATCAGAAGCAGTACAGTTCCATAAGAGATTATATTCCAACTGGAAATCAGTGTTGAGAACTTGGCTTCTAGTATATGTCAGTACCTAACCCCCCCCCCCCAATATTTTTAAAAAGAAGGAAGCGTCTGCACTATCTCCTCATGCCATCTGGGCTTTCATGTTCACGTGGGCCAATATTTTTGTCGTGTAGTAGCATGAAAGTGATAGAAAGTTGGGAGAATCGGCTCTTCAATCTACAGTTGAGGAATGAAGAAATAACTGCGATGCGCAAGTACCCCCTAGTGATGAAAGGATGAACTACGTTACGTTAGCACAGGCTTCTTAAATATCGTTGTAGTCACAAAAGCAGACTGATAAAACAAAAAGAATATGCCATCTGACACTGAGCCTCTGTCCTGAGGACGGCAAAGGTCACACTCAGCCCTATCCTTAACAAAACAGGCGCAAAATGCTGCAGACAGTGAATGTCTGTTTAAAAAAACAATCACTCAAGTTCTCAAAGAAAATTTCTAAAACAGATTAGTTAAAGACAAAGCACACATTCCCCCCTCCTCTCCCCTTTTTTTTTTTTGAGTTTTAACAGCTTGTGCTATAGCAGCAAATGTGTGAGGACACAGGTTTCACTGTAAATCTAAGAATGAGTTCAATAGTACCTAAATTCTGAAGGGTCTTACAAACTCAAGTAGTTCCTTTCACCCTACTGCCATGATAAATTATTTTAACAGAAAAAGACAAAAAGTATTTCTTTGATTTTAATGAAAGTTTTCATTAAAGCACTTTTTTGTAGCAAACTCTACTTGAGGCTGAGAGATCCGAAAGTCTTCTAAGCCAGCTGGAAGAAGCTAAGAACATAGTGGCTTCTAACCCTAATCCAAGGAGCTGAGCAGCTGTAAACTGAGGTTGAATTAAAAACAGTGAAAGAATTGTGTCTTGGCTGCACATTTATTAAAGCAAAATTGCCAAGTATGCATTGACATAAACAGCAAAAGTGAGACACAAATTAATCAGAAAAAGCTCTTTTATAATATAATTGGTCATTAGTTTGTCGATCAGCAAGAACCAATAGACACTCAAATTTAAAGGGAAGAACATATTTCTGCCTGAAAAGCACATTTATTAGATGTCTCAGACTTTACGGAAGAAAACCTGACAAATTCTATTGGATAAGCCCCAAAATATTCACATTTAAATCTCACTTGGTGCAAACATCGAACGAATAGACAAAAGCAGTTTGTAAGAGGAGGTCCAGCATTACCCAGGCACCCGACTTCAAATGCACACAGAAAAAATGTCAACAGCTTGAAAACATTCTTTGGTCTTTGTGGCTTCAGAATCCTAAGGGGTTTATCAACCAGACTGATGAGACTTGTCCAAATTGAGGTAGGTAAAATAATAATTTTAAAATAAATAAATAAATTGAGATTTCCTGACAATTCTTAAAAAAAAAAAAAAGGTATACAGCAAATGGAGATGTGTTTACTGAAATTTCTATAGCTATTTCTATAGCTATAGTCAACTCAATTATAAAAAAAAAAAAATAGGACATCAACACAGCACAGTTTATTTTGACACCTCCTCCAATAATCTGAGTCTATATAATACCAGAGAATCAATTCCCAAAAGCATCCAATTAAGTGTTATCAAAAAAAACCCCTTACCTACAGTACCTAAATAAGAAATCAGAAATTAAGAGGGAAGTCCATTAAAATACATTCAGAATATCTGACATTTTCGTACTGCTTTTAAAGGTTTCATGTTTTAATGGGCATGCATAACTGAACAAAGCATTGCAGAGCCAGGTATTGCTGTAGCCAGACTTGATTAGACTAAGGATTCTCTTTTTTCCACATTTTTTTCCATTATGTTCATGAATATGGATAAGCATGGAACGGAAGGCAAATGCCCAGCACTGGAGTAGGTTTTCTGAAGAAAGAACTTTAAGGACCAAGTTTATAAAGTACAAAGACCTCAAAAAACCCCATAAAGTTTGAGTATACACCTATATATTGACATAATCATGAAGTGATAAATTATAAAGAAGCTTTAAAAAAAATTCTACAAAGAAGAGGAGCAAATTTGTGAAACTTGCCCATGCTTCTTGTCAGGACATTGATAAAATTCCCCTGGGATCTGAATGAATACAAGGGTCTCTCTCACACTGTGTAGCTTTGCCCAAGGCGTGACACTGGGACAAGTATTTCTTCAGGTTTTGTTATTTCTTGCAAAACTCCAGGAGTGCACATCTCTATGGGGATGAAGGTCTGAGATGTTCTATCTACCTCCACTCAGCCTTGCACAAAAAAAAAAAGGATTTAGATAAAAGCACAATAAGATACATAGATCTGATGAACTGTTTTAAACAAAACCAGATTCAGTTGGAATGCTGAGTTGGCATAAATTCTGCTCCTGTGTCCACACTAAACAGCTGAGGCAGCAACATGACACCAAACTGAGAGGTGAGACACAAATACAAAGAAAACATCCTACAACGCAAGAAATGTGTTCCAAACATTTTTATTTAAGGTGCATAGAAGAGTTTACTTACAATTCTTCTCCTCGCTTTGCTTTTCTATCAGAAACCAGATATACACTTCCGAAGCTTCCATTGCCAAGTTTCCTCTGAATAGTGTACCTTCTTGCAATCATAGCACCTGAGCAAGCAGAATTAAATCTGGCACCAGTGACATGCTTAGCAGTTTCTTGAAATTTCAGCATTTCTGTGTAACAGAAACTACACAAGTTTCTCCAGAAGGTAGCTTTCAAATTCTTTTACTCTTCCATGGATGTTCACGGGAAACACTTGAAACAGGAAAAAAAATATTGTCAATGTATTGTTCTTATTAATGTCTTTATTTAAATCTCACAGTGCTTACAGTACTCAGCTTCCAGCAAAACACAAATTAAGTGGAATCATTAGTAGCTCAGCTAGTGGGCAGCATAATTGATTGTCCTGGTTTCAGTCAGGATAGAGTTAACTTCATTTGTAGCAGCTGATGGGATGCTGTGTTTGGGAGTTAAAATGCAAGCAGTGCTGATAACACCCTGATGTTCTTAGTTGCAGTCAGACAGTCAAGGACTTTCTCAGCTTCTTCGTATTTCTCTATTCATGAGAAAGGAGGGGCAAAGCCAGGACAGGTGACCCAGATGGGCCAAAGAGAGTATTCCATGCCAATGACGTCCTGCCCAGGATAACGGGGGGCTGAGGGGAGGAAGAAGAGGGGCGGTGGCGGGACGCGTGCTTCTTGGGGGGCCGGTCGGGTTCCGGGACAGCTCTGGGTGGTCCGGCCTGAGTTGTGTGGGTTCGGGGAGAAACTGCATTGGGGATCAAGAGTTTCATATTCTTTTGCTCTAAAGTCCTGTTAGCATTGTTATATTTTATCTTTCTGTTCTCTTAGTAAACTATCCTTATCCCAACCCACGGGCCTCTTAGTTTCTTGGTTTTGGAGTTATTTGCCCCTTCCTTTTCCCTTCCCTTGTTTCCCCCTTTTTCCCTCTTCCCCTGCTCTTTTACTTTAAGAAGCAGGCAGTTGCATGGATCTCTGCCCACAGCTGGGGTGAAACCACAACATTGATAAAGAAGCTCCAGATAACATAGGTGTGACATAGTCAGCCTTCCCCTAAATCAACCGTAGATTAATTCACTGAACTGGTAACACAGGAGAAATGAAATACATTAGTTTCTTTAAAAGTTCAAGTGATTTTTGACAACTACACCTGTATTTCACTTGACAGTTGCCCTGGATACAGCACTCTTCCTCACCACCTGTCTTCATACCACCATGGTACCTGACACCAAAAACACTGTCATTTTAGGATACAAATTTCTTTTTTATATATATACTGAACCAAAACCTCCACCCATAATTTGTGTTCGCTCCCATAAACAACTACAAAGCTGTCTTCTCTGCTCTTTCATTTTCCTTTCAGATTTCACCACCTGTTTCAGTGTTGACCTCACGGCTTCTGTGTGATTCACTACTAGTATCTTCTGCAAATTAGAGCTTCATGGCTACCCACAAGTCTACAAAACTTTAGGTCAAACCCAATTCTTCCAAAGTTCTTCGTATCTCCTTCACTGTAAGGATTCTTTCTTGACCAACCTCTCTAACAATTTAGCTTTGAGTTGAAATTCATGTCTAATTGACGTCCTAATTCTGCAAATCTCTAGTGTTTCTTTCCATGGCTTTCAATAACTGAACATAAGTTAAGAATAACTTTGTTGACTCAACCTCCCTCATTTGGAACGATACAGGAAAGGTGTTTCACTGCACCTAGTATCACTTTTGTTACCTTGCTGTTATAAAATGCTACCTGCTTCATCCGTGCTTGAGGAACCCTCGGAACAAATAAAGTCATTGCAAGAGCCTGCAGTTAGGGCAGCGATGTGCCTGCAGCAGCCCAGCCCAGTCACCCTGGACTTGTTCACCATTTCATTGTAACATCGATGCAAGCAGATCAAAATGTGCTTTTTTTTACCCCCTTGTTTTGGAAAAGACAAACTGCTTCATTTTAAAAATTGTGTAACTGCTCTTTCCAAGTCACTATCTTCACTTCCTAACAAATGCAGAGCCTAAATGAAGATTACAAGTCTGAACCTTACCACACCAGTGTATATGTGTGTGTGTGTGTTCACAAGCACCTATTTTAATACCCATCTGCCAAGCTGCTATCACACTGTGCCAAAGAGCCTGACATTGTGGTGTCACTATGTTATGAAACACAGCCAAATTTTAATTACTACAAGCCATCTTAACAATGATACAAATCCTGTGTGTTTCTTAAACAAGAGCACTCCTGAGACTCTATTCTCTTTCAGATAGCAAAGTGACAAGAAATTTGAAGCACAAATGCTCAATAAAGAATGCCAGATAGAAAATTACCTCCTCTGCAACTCCTAATCTGTCTGAAGAAGCATAAATGGATCATGTTGGGAGGGCAGGAAGATGAACTCCATAAAACGTTATATGTAAACTTTCCAGAACTGGCAATGTTTTCCATTTACTATTCTAGTTTCCTAATCTAGTCTCCCAATCTAGTCTCCCACATGCCTCCACAAATTCACAAAATTGTTTGGGTTGAAAAGGACCTCAAAGATCACCTAGTCTGACCCCCTGCCATGGGCAGGGACACACACCACGCTGCACCAGCCCAGCTTGCCCAAAGCCCCATCCAACCCAGCCCTGAATACTGCCACGGAAGAGGCCGACGCAGCTTCTCTGGGCAGCCTGTGCCAGGGCTTCACCACCCTCACAGGGAAGAATTTCTTCCTAATATCTAATCAAAATCTGCCCTCTTACAGTTTTAAACTGTTACCCCTTGTCCTATTGCTACACATACATGTAAAAAGTCCCTCCAAATAGAATATCTTTGAAATACATAACCTACAGTAATAACTATGTTTATAAAAACTGCTGAACTATCTATTCCTTTATCTCTGTAGAAGAGTCACTCAACTCTGCTCACCTACAGATTTTCATACTTGGTCCCTAGGAATATACAACAATGCTTTACACCACAACATAGAGCAGCCCACTGAGTTCAACTGTCATGTTTTCTTTCCAACCCGGCCTCTCACCTGCTGCTCTCTTTGCTTCAATTTCCCATGATTTTGTGAAATGCTTTAATATGTACTGCTAAACAGTGGTGTAAGGCAGGGGCCAGTGATTGCCACTGTGGTGTCACAGGCATGTTTTAATGGCATGGAAGAGATGGATTCCTGAGCCACTGCATTTGAAACAAATGCCAACTAAGAATCAATAGACGTTACAGCCTGACTGAACCATAAGTCTTACTGGTTCTTCCAGCAGTATACAAACTGGTAGCCCCTCCCACTTCACTCAAGCTTTTAACCCAATCTCCCTTGCATTTTTAACCAGCATCTGTCTTCTCTCACTGAGCAGGTATTTCCCAAGCAGCGGTATGTCCATTGCTTCATTAAAGTTCAGAACAACCAGAGATAACTTAAAGAAATCAACTTTTCAGCCCCTTTTTTCCTCAAAAACATACCAGTATACCCTATCTGGTAATGCTGTAGTAAATAGTTCATGTTTTTAATTTTCTCCTTCTCCCCCAGTCTGGCAGACTGCTGATACAAAACTAACGCAATTATGTTATCTGGAACACTTCTTATTTTTCCTTATTCCTTGGGTAGAGTTAAGTCTCGCTCTTCTTTTTTGTTGTAACGAACTTTGCTAACTCAAAGTTGTTCTGTGTTTCACAGTTCCACCCACACATGCCAAGTGCACAGCACCTCCATTCCTTCCCCTGACCTTCCTTTGCTTATATAAGAAAGACACTGTTTTTAATTTCCTTTACGTAACCTTCAGGCTTCTTTAGCAACAGCTAACATACTCTGACACTTTCTACCTCCAAAATAAGCCAACCTTTGACAGTCAAGGCCATTTTCCACTTCAATCAGGCTTTCTTTTTATTCCCTAAGAACCCTCGTGTTACAGGAAAGTTTGCCACCCCCCAACCCACTGCAGTATAAATTCCAGAGTTTCTATACTTAAGACTCCACGTATCTGCAGTATGTCCAACCTTGATTACTTTTTTCCTGCCAATGACTTCCCTGGCCTGCTCCTTTAAACTTTTTGAAAATTAAAAAAAAACTTTAAAATCCTGGGCTTCTTCATTTAAACAAAACCCGAGCTCCTGAATACTAGGTCCACTCTTCTTTCCCACAACATCTTTACAAACCTAGCCAAGTCTAGAGTAACGCCACCTCAACTGGCTCAGGTTTCTACTGCCCCTGGAGAAAGTGTAACTATGAAAGGTTTTGTTAGTAGCTAGCACTGGTGGCAAGAGAGCTTATAAGTGATGGTAAAACAAGGTAAAATGTATTTGACCATCAAAGAAGCTCATGAATCCCTCCCTAACGCACTTCCTGGAAGCTGAGATCCCCAGCTGAGATAACCTCAGAGTTTGTTAACAGGCCGCTCAAGAGGCGAAACTCATGCCCAGGGACTCCATGGGCACACGCACGGGCATGAAGCGCCCCGCTCCCTCGCCCAACTACCCTCACACAGAGAGGCGAGGGCGGCACACCTTCACCCGGCTCCCCTTCTTCACCCCTCCGGGGAAAGCGGTGCTCCCCGGGAACACACTGGGTCCCCACGCGACCCTCCCCACCGGCTTCTGCCCCTCCAGCATCCGGCCCTGTAACGGCCGCTAACGGCCACCCGACGGCGGGGACTACCATCCCTTAAGGGTGCTGCGGCTCCCGTCAGGACGGCCTGAGGCTGAAGCGCGGCCACCCGGGGCACGAGAGGAAGCGGCCACAGGCTCCTACCTGGCCCGGCCGCGGGAAGGCTGCCCGCCACGACGGCTCCGCCGGGCCCTTGTTTGCGGCTCTGTCGCTAGGAGACGCCGGGAGGGGCCGTGGGCGGGAAGAGGGGCGGGCCTCGTCAGAGGACTCCGCCTGTCGCTCCTAGCAGTACTTCCGGCGGCGCGGTGCCGTGCCTGACCGGGAGCGGGGAGGTGACCGCTGCCGCCACTATGGGCGTCCAGGGGCTGACGGGCTTCGTGGAGGAGCACGGGGCGTTCTTCACCGAGCTGCGGGTAAGGGACACCAAGCTAGTCATCGACGGGAGCAGCCTCTACCACCAGCTGTGCTTCGCTTCCGCCGTCGATTTCCGCCGCGGCGGCGATTACGGCCCGTTCGCGGCGGCCATACACGACTTCTTCGGCAGCCTGCGGGCCTGCCGCGTCGCCCCCTTCGTGGTGCTGGACGGCGGGCGCGGCGCCGACAACAGGAAGCTGTGCACGCTACGGGCCCGCGCCGCCGATCGGCTGCGAGCGGCCCACGGCCTCTCCCGCGGCGAGGGCGGCTGCCTGGTGCCGCTGCTGACCCGCGAGGCCTTCGTGCAGGCGCTGGGCCGGCTCGGCGTGCCTTTCGTGCAGTGCTTCGCCGAGGCCGACCGGGAGATCGCCGGGCTGGCCAACCGCTGGGGCTGCCCCGTCCTTTCCCTCGACAGCGACTTCTGCGTCTTCGACCTGACGGCCGGCTACTGCCCCCTGACCCACTTCCAGTGGCGGAGCGTGTGCGCGGCCGAGGGGGCGGAGGGCTGCTACGTTCCCGCTCGCTGCTTCTCCGTGGAGAGGTTCTGCGGGCACTTCAGTCGCCTGAACAAAAGCCTGCTCCCTCTCTTCGCCGCCATGAACGGGAACGACTACATTGACCTGGCAGCTCTCCAGGTGTTCTTCAGCAAGGTGCGCTCGCCCCAGAGGTGGGTGTCAGGGAAGGGCGGGAAGCACGGCCGCCTCCTGGGGCTTCTGAACTGGCTGTCGCAATTCGCTGAGCCTACCGAGGCTGTCAATAACGTGCTGGAACATCTTAAGAAACACCAGAGAGAAGAAATAAGGGAGCTTCTCTGCACGTCGATGGAGGATTATACTCCATCCAGTGTGAATCTCGAGGAGTTTTTTCAGAGCGGGAAGTACGACTGTGAGGCAGGCAGGAACTCTGACTTACCGCAGTGGGTGCTTGATGCTTTGGCAAAAGGTAAGCTGGCCCCATTCATCAGCGATGCCCTGATAGTGAGAAGTACCTTCCTCCACGTTCAGGTGGAGAACATGCAGAGACCTAGCGCGCATAGCGCAGCTTTGCCCATTCGACAAGTTATCTACGGACTGCTTCTGAAAGTATCTCGAAATAACGAAGCTGCTTCTTCAAGTAAGCAGACCGGCGATCAGACAGTTGTATGTGAATTTGACAGACTCCAAAAGACAGTTAAAAAAACACTTGTTCAAGCAGCAAGCCTATCCACAGATTTTTGTGATGATAATTTTCTTTTGGACAAGTTAATAGAGGTAAATGGCTGTCACAAAAGATCACACGTAACAGTGTTTCACCAGCTGCAAACAGTAGTTGGGACTCACATTTACCAACTGGTTGCTAAATGTGATGCCTGCACTAAGCCACCTCAGTAACTAACTTATACAGAGGTATCTACAGGGCTCTGAGCATGGCCTGTGATACTTGAGAAGCTACCTATGTTGCCTTCATCTTCTTTCCTTCCCACCCCCACAAGTGTACTAAGACAAATTACATGAAAAGCTGGCTGTGCATGTAATTTTCCTAAATTTTCCATTCTAAGCTCTTGCCTATTCTGTTACACTGATACTTGCTTTTATAACTCCTAGGAAGAAACACAGTTTCATGAAATTAGAAAAGTGGAATTTAAACTAGAAAATGTAATTTATATTTTGTGCAGCTAGGGCTGTTTCAGAGCAATGTTCTGAAACAAAATCTGACCTGTGTTTTTTTACTAAGAAACACTGTTATGAATCTTGCAGCTGCCCAGTAATTTCACCTGCCACAAGTGTGCATCCTGCTAATGTGAATGCCTGCTGCTTGCCAGACGGAACAGCAGCTGAAAAAACAGCTGGGAAAAAGAAAAGTTGTACTAGGTTAGTTGCAATCACTGTTAGCAATTCTGTATATTTAAATTTTGAAGTTTAACACTGTAACAATTGCTGTGAACAGAAAGTAATCTCCCATTCCCCTAGATGCATAACTGAGGGTTTGTTTGCAGCAGTTTCTAAAATATCTGGACATACAGGCTGTGTCTTTTATTACTGCATATTTAAGCTACATGCACTATCGTCAGATCAACTGTTGAAGCGTTTCTGTGTGTCGGCTGTGCTGCATGTCTTTATCCCTTGCTGGTGGGTATTTCATTTAAGAGATAAGACTATGATCATTGCTACGACCCTTAAATGCTGCAATGGATCCAAAGGCCTACATACAGATTGTTTTACACAGGTTACTGTTACAGGCCTTTCAAGTGAGTGGCATGCAGACACTCAGGAGTTTGAAAAATCATGTTTTGGGATTTTAATAAACAATTAGTGACACCTTAAGTTGGTCTTGGCACATATGCTGTTTAATGTATTTGAGCTTCTGCTATTACAATAACTCTCCTTGTTAAAAAGATAGGAATTATCAATTCAACAGAAGGGTAGAAGAAGAAAGGTTATTCTGTATTTAAAGTGCTCTAGACAAAACTGATTTCAGTTTATCTTACACTCTGCAGATTTCTGCTTAAGAATACACAAACCCATCCTAATAAAGGTTCAGAAAGCACTTTAAATCATAGAACAGCCTGCAGCGGTTCTGTTGCATGCATGAAGTTACGGATAAAGTTTATAACAGCAGAACAAAAAGGGAACACATGCTAAAAATTAATATATTGCAGATGAAGAGTGCTGGCTCCACACAGAATCATAGAATCATAGAATTGTAGGGGTTGGAAGGGACCTCAAGAGATCATTGGGTCCAACCCCCTGCCAAAGCAGCTCCCTGGCTCATACTGCACAGATAAGTGTCCGGATGGGTCTTGAATATCTCCAGAGAAGGAGACTCCACCACCCCCTGGGCAGCCTGTCCCAGGGCTCTGTCACCCTCACTGTGAAAAAGTTTCTCCGCGTGTTGGTGCGGAACTTCCTGTGCTCCAACTTGCAGCCATTGCCCCTTGTCCTGTCCCCACAGACCACTGAAAAGGGGTGTGATTACAGCTAAGTGTGTTTTCAACATACCAAGAACAGACATCACCGTTATATCTCAGAAAGCAAGGATAACTTCCAAGAGGCACAAAATGCAGGGGTTTTTAATACATGTGTGTGTATATATATGCACCATACAAACGTAATTTTAACACATTATGGTTGCAAGATTTTTCCAAGCCAACTTTTACACAGGACTTAAAGTCACCTAATTTGAAGAAGACTCTGAAACCTCTTAGAAATCTAATCTCAAGCAATTGTAAAAAATTACTTTTATCCTTCTAACATTGAATTCTGTAGTTGTTAAATATGCTTCAGTAATCTAAGTTTCATAGATACTCTGCACAGGAACTATTTTAAAAGTATTTTTTGTCAAAAATACAAAGTACTAGCTAGTTAAATCACAAGCTTATTTGCCTTTTGGAAATAGCTCATAACAAAAGGTCTCTTACCATTATTCTTCCATGCTAATTCCTTAATTTATTTTCAGGTGCCCATGTCGTGCCGTCAGATGTTTTTGCTGGAGACTCTAGGAGTGAAAATGAGTTTCCTGGAATCGATCCCCAGTCACTTACAACTCCCTGTGGCTGTAACATGTTACTGGGTGCGTTGTTCAGAACCAAAAGTTAAGTTGCATCAATTAAAAGCTTTACTTCTAATGATAGTATCTGGAGAACTTCACAGGATGACAACTGATCCAGGTATGTCTTTAGGTGTTCAGCTACTATAAAAACCTAGACCATAATTAATTTTCCTCATTTACAGCAAGTTGTCCAAATTCAGATGGATTTGCATCGATTTATGCTACATCCTGAGGCGTCACATTCTTTGCATTTGTACAGAGCAGAGAAAGTGATAGCCATTGATTTAACATTTTACATAGGTAAAACAGCTCTTTGCCATCTTGTAAAACATTAACTTGCTTTCTGTAGGAATAAAGATTAATTTAGATATAAACCTTACAAAAATTAAGCTTAACACACTTGTGCATCAAAAGAGAATACTATTGATGCGCTCAGGTTTTTTTCTCATGAGTTTTTCTAGAACTTGTACTTAAAAAGGCTGAATTGCACGGGTGCTTTTTACCTTCTTATGTGTTGCAAGCATTTGAGAGTACCAAGCACAGAAATTGTTTCAGTAATATTTATCCCTAATAGAAGCATGGTGGCATTTCCTCTAGGAGTCCTTCATTTGATGGCAAAGATTGTACATGCCAGAGTTGGACAGTTTCTTTAGGTTCCAGTTTGTAGGAACTGGATTGACAGGGTTGTCACCAGCTTCCCAAATAGGTGGGAACAAGATGAAAATCATGTGTGGAATTGATCTGCTCATACAATGGTGTAGCATATGACCTAACAAATAGAATTACCAAATTAACAAATTCAGAATTCTCTTGGGTGGTCATACTTTTACTCAACTGAGCCATCTGAAAACATTACTCATGCTTCCTGAAATAGAACTGAAGGTTCAAAGACTGCACATAGCAGGTAACTCATACTGTTCACAGCAGGTTTACTTGCATGTCACTGTTTATTTATAACCTAGATGCTGCAGTTTTATGTGCTGAAGAGGACAGTATGGCATATAAAGAATTTCTAAAATGGAAGGAAAAGCAATTGCAAAATAAAGCCTTTGATCTAGATGCTGCACACAGTTTTTGCCAGTGGCAGTGCTGTCTTCAGATGGGATTGTATCTCAACCAGCTACTTTGCACTCCTCTCGCTGAGCCAGACTTAAGTAGGTAAGGATGTTTCAGAGATCTGTTTTCCACACAACCCCTGAGGTAGAACACATCCATTGTTTGTTTCCCACATCAAGCTCCTTTGGCCAGTTTTACTGCATTTGAAATACCCTTCCTTAAAGATACCAATATGGAGAAGAATAGGGAATAGAATGTGGGTATCCCTCAGGATCCCACTGCTGGATACTGTGTGTAGTTACAATCTGGTTTTTTCATTAAGCAGCATGCTTCTCTACCTGTCCTGCTGAGGTGCATTTCTAAATGAGGATTCTCTCCTTCCTTTGAGCAGGCTTTACTCTGGGACCCTTGTGCACAGACTGTATCAAGAGCTTAAGTCAACACCTTCAGTGGAAAATCTGTTTAGTTTATCTCCAAAAATGACTCAGCTTTATCAGGCTTTGTTAAATACAGTAGAGTCAACTGTATCTCCAGACTTCTTTCAGAAGATGACCAAATCTGAGTCCTGCAAAAAGAAGAAAGCATCTAAGAAGAAAAAAAAGGCTGTTGAGCATGCCATACCAGAAACTCAGCATCTGTGCAGTGTTAATAGGTTTGCATCGCTTGGAGTGAATGACTGAAAGCACTGTTCCTGGAGTAACTTCTCATGCCAAGCAGATGGAAGAAGTTGTATTAAAATACGTGACTGTATTGGGATTTGCTCAGGGGACTTTTTTTTCTATTTACCTTTTTTGTAACTTAACGCTTTTATAAAAGTGGTGCTATATAAAAGTTGTATTGTTTTCTGTTTTTCTTTAAAGGTCAGTCTAGTTGAAAATGAGAGCAAAGTGGTTTAGGAATTTAGAGCTGGACTCGAAGAAGAATTCTCTTCCTGAATGTTTATATTTGGCCATCCATCCATCTCCCCAAACACTTCTAATTTCTAAAAAAACATTAAATCCATTTTTTAAACATTGTTAGAGGAACACAACAATTACAATCTCAGATCAAATTAAATAGAAACCTGATCAGTCTTTGCAGGTAGGGTATCTCGAGCTTTACTCAGAGACAGCTGAGGAATTTGCACTTGCTTGAATGACAGGTACTGAGCTATGCTTGGGGGGAAGCATCAGCTTCTATTCCCTGCCTCCCCCTACTTTGATACAAGAGTAGAATGCTTACATGCACACCCAAAGCTATCACACAGTAGCAGGTTTCTGTGGACTTGCTGATTCAGAGTAACTATACAATCTTCTGCTGTTAACAGAGTTGTCATTGGAGGAAACCTTTCTCTGAGGGCTACACTGAAGTCACAGACCTGTTCAGCTTGCTGCACTGTACACACTTAAGCACCTACTATCAACATAGTAATACTGAAAAACAATTCATACTTTAAACAATCCTACATCATCAATATTTCAGTACCCTGTAATAGGTAACTTTCCAGCAAAATTCATCAATTTGTGTAAGTACTTCTCTTCTGAAACTCTTGGTTTTCCAGTGTCACATGAAATCTATTTGGTACAGTTCTTTTATGCGTTTGTTTCTATTTTTTCCCCCTCAAGAATCCATACAGCTTTTTGTACATTCAGGAAAAAAAATCACTATTTCTACCTTAAATCAAAGTTTTGCCCACTCCTTACCAGAATTCAAACCCGATTCGTGCATCCCATGCTGTTCCCAGTCCTGGTGACAGCCTCCGGCAGCTGTCCACATGGAAGTAACTCACCAGATCTTGTCACTTACAAGAAGGATCTCTGATACACAGCTTAGTCTCAATACACTCATCATAGATTCAATGAGGAAAGATTTATAACATTCATGAGAAAACAAACAATTTGAGATGGTCTCTGATGTTTAGTATTTTTCCAGTACTAAAGCTGCTACTACCAGCAGATGGCACCTATACTCAACCATACAGCCAGCTAGTAGAACTTCACAACCCATTTCTAAATGGATGTCTAGTTCCAGCTGTCTACAGTCAAAGTTGAAAGGGTTGAAGTTCTTGATTTTAGTAACTGAAACTTGAAATCTTTAATCATCCAAATCTTACTCTGATCCACTATGATCCCACAAGTTTCATTTCACCAAGATGGTTCTTCATTGTTTTTAATCACCAGAAAAGAGTCACATTTAAAATCAATCTTCCATACAAAAATCCAGTCATTCTTGATTGTACTTTATTAGGCTGTGAGAAGACACATCTTGATTTACTCTGAATGCCATACTTGAAAACTGCTGGTAGACATAAGTGCTTGAGAACAGCTGATAGTTTGAAAGAAAAAGATAAATTCAGATATTCCACTTCTGGATAAAAACACTGCTGTGATCCCATGGAATTTTCAGAATACTTTGGGGAGTGCCCTCCTGACTAAAAATTACTCCACTGGAGACGTGTTCTCAATGCATAACTCATCTGTTCTTTGTTGCTAATAAAAATGTATCTCACTGCAAACACCAATCCTGTATGCTGAAGAAAATAATAACTGATCCTAGGGTTGTTATGCAGAATCTAAATAAAGTGATCCACTTTCCCTTTCTGAGTCATTAGAGGTCTTCAATCTTCTTTGTAGGAAAAATAAAAAAAAACAGAGGGCCTTTAATAATAAAACACCTGAAAAGTTCTTGATTCCATGCTTTAGTAAGAGCAAACTTAATCCCTTGGTTGCTGCCCATTTTCACCCCGCATGAAATGCCTAATTTTTGTGGAATGATCCCACTACTGATTGAGGAAATTGAATGAAAAGTCTCTCCAACTTCCTGTTGGTGGTAATGGTCAAGAGTGGACCCAAAAATACCAAGGCACAGGAATTCAGTCCAAGCATTTTTTTTTTAGAAATAATGAGATTGAGCTGGTTGAATTACTTGTTACTGTTTGTTCTTCCATTGGAAATCACAGAAAAACTTAGTTTGGCATATTTAAAGTAAATTGCATTTAATTAACCTGTAAGGAGGCAAAAATTGTTCTTAAGAGACGGAAATTCTATTTCTGTCTAGGCTGACCTACCTTATTCAGAAAGGGAGACTTCTGCTGGGAAAGGGGTACTTCATAACATTCTTCTAAAGACTAGGCAGTAACACTGGATTTCTAGGACTCCAAGAGCAGAGCACAAAGGAGTCAAAGCCCATGAAAGAGTATCAACAACTAACGACTTTAGGTGTGGTTGCTGTACTTTCTCAAAACCCAAGTGCAGCCAAGAGGTTCTTCATCAGCATGCATTGTCAGTTTCTACCATCTGCTCTTACTGAAGATAGTAAGGATTTAATTAATGTGTTCTGAAATGGCATTGAAGTACTGAACACACTACAACAATACTGACCAACAACAGCCCCGCTTGCCAAAGGTGGCAATAGTTCCACAGGAGGAACACTGACACAGATGTTCAGTTTATGAGAGGCTTCACAACTGCTGGAAGCAAGAAACTTCTGCTTGAAGACGAGAGCACTTCTTTAAGAGGCTATCTTGTTCGGGCCCTACCAGCTCAGTGGTTCACAGAGCATCCTGCAGGAAGAGAAGAGCCACGTGCTGCTGTCTCTGCCTTCACACAACTAATTTCAAGCTGTCATGGTTTCCCCCCAGCTGTGGGCCGAGATCCACGCAGCTGCCTGCTCCTTAAAGTAAAAGAGCAGGGGAAGAGGGAAAAAGGAGGGGAAACAAGGGAAGGGAAAAGGAAGGGGCAAATAACTCCAAAACCAAGAAACTAAGAGGCCCGTGGGTTGGGATAAGGATAGTTTACTAAGAGAACAGAAGGATAAAATATAACCATGCTAACAGGACTTTAGAGCAAAAGAATATGAAACTCTTGATACCCAATGCAGTTTCTCCCCGAACCACACAACTCAGGCCGGACCACCCAGAGCTGTCCCGGAACCCGACCGTCCCCCAAGCAGCACGCGTCCCGCCACTGCCCCTCTTCTTCCTCCCCTCTTCTTCCTCCCCTCAGCCCCCCGTTATCCTGGGCAGGACGTAATTGGCATGGAATACTCTCTTTGGCACATCTGGGTCACCTGTCCTGGCTTCGCCCCTCCTTTCTCATGAATAGAGAAATAGAAAAAAGCTGAGAAAGTCCTTGACTGTCTGACTGCAACTAAGAACATCAGGGTGTTATCAGCACTGCTTGCATTTTAACTCCCAAACACAGCATCCCATCAGCTGCTACAAATGAAGTTAACTCTATCCTGACTGAAACCAGGACACACGCCCACTGGTAGCTTGGGCTGCACATGGGTATTGAGCAGACCCAGGGTCACCCAGAGCCATGGATGAATTGCACGTGCAACATGGAGTCGGTGTGCTCATGTCCTTCCTGACTGCAGCCCCACTTCCTGACCTAGTCTGGCAATCTCCAGAGAAAAAAAAGAACAAGTAAAATAACCTATTTGCAGAGAGGCACATACAGCACTTTCCAAACTGCCTCATTTCCCATTCACTCCCCAGATTTTGAGCATGGCACGTGGGTCAAACCACAGGTAAGTGCAGAAATATCCCAGTGCCTGTTTACAGCAATTCCTCATGAACAGACAGAATGACCATCATCATGACAGCATGGCCTAGAGCCAACCCCAATGCTATGCTTTCAGGCTACAGCGTGAAGAGACATGTATCCACATTATTTTCAAGCAAAAGAGATAGTCTCCAACTCCCCCTAGAGATTTTAGACATCCTCTTTTCAAGATTCCCTAGGTGATTGTTCCTTGCATTTCCTTCCTCAAGAGATGAGGAGTCCTATTCTGATGACAACAGCTGCAAGTCTATTTTGAGGAAGAACAGCCTTTCCAACATATCTGCTTTAATGCTTTTCTAGCCACAAAAAGTCATTTTGTAAGTTAAAAATTTAAGTTATATATACTGTCAGTAAAAAGTTTTATTTATGATCAGAAGGAAAAGGAAGAAACACTGAGTTGCTTTTAAAAAGAGGGGTAGGCAGGTTCTTGCCATTAGTGAGGATTAAGTGCATTCATTTTCTAACTCAATACATTACAAATCAATTCAGTAACAGTACTGTCTTATAATCACTCAAATGATTAACAGTCATAAGCTAAAGTAAATATGGAACCAGACACGAACCATCGAAACAGGCATGCTAATCTGGTGTTTCTTTTAAAACAAAGAGACAACACACTTAAGAAAAGCAAACATTTACTTCAAATTGCAGTATAGGCTTTTCAATCACAGAAAAAGAAAAGAATAACAGTGATCCAACAGCAGTCACATCCTGTGCAAAAAGAAAACCCCAAAATAAAACAAACCCCTCCCCCCAAAAAACCCCAAAACAACTCGGGATACAAAAAAAACCAACCCTGTAGCACATGGTATTTGAGCTGCTTACACATTGCAGGATAAAGTAAATAAATACAGTAGCTAGAATATGGCACTCGTGTGACAGACTCTAAGCCCAGTGGAATGCCTCTGAAACAGGTGGTTTTTTTTAAATCCTTGTATTAGTAGCAAAGTCCCACCACCATAAAAGTAAAATAGTACAATGCTTTAAATAAAAACAAACTAAAATATTTATATCTAAGAGAAGGATTTTTACAGTTATATCTTTTAAGTGCAGAAAACGGTCCTTGGGCTTAGATCTTTCTTTAAATTAGCTCCCCACACACACAAAATCCCATTCAATCTCAAAAGTAAATTTATGTTTGAGGAAAAATGTTACCAAAGTTGCATAATTTCTTTTGTTACTCCCACAGCTGGAAGTTAAATTCTAAACAGTCTTGAAACATGAATGTTCATCAC
This sequence comes from Hypotaenidia okinawae, assembly GCA_027925045.1. NCBI lineage: Eukaryota > Metazoa > Chordata > Aves > Gruiformes > Rallidae > Hypotaenidia > Hypotaenidia okinawae. Next base: position 46,773,856 of record BSDF01000002.1, on the reverse strand, counting down.
TAGCCAGTGAAACAAAGGGCTTGTCAAAAGCCCTCCAGGTTTCTTTATCCTCCAAATAGTGTTTTGCTTTCTCCTCTATCCTTAGACAGCAATCCCTAAGTTTGCAAACAAAAATGCAATATGCATCATACATCAAGAAAAGACGAAGTTGACGAAGAAGAACTTCCACGTTTCTGGATCTTTTCCTTGCTTCTTTCAAACTTCTTTATGATCTCAGTCACTATGCACACAGAGGAAGTGAGTCCCAGGAGAAACAGTAAATCTGGAAAGAGATAGTTAATTTCTTTAAATTTGCCATGTAAGGCTGAGGGCAGACTTACATAAGAACAAGACTTACAAAACTTTCAAATTGTCTCATAGTCATCGGGTAAGTTCAGGAGAAATTAAATGAGTATCTATTTTTTTCAAGACCAGAAGATTAACGTGCATTAATGAACAGGCCCAAATTCTAAGTACAGGCATGACATTTCAAGCTTTTGAAGTATTTCATAGTCCTATTTTTTAACACCACCTATGAAAACAAAGAACACTAAGCAAAATAATTGTCTTAATGCTTAAAATATTAGTATCATCAGAAATTACCCTACAATAGAGAGTTGCATAAAAACTTATTTCATGACAATCATTTGCCTTTAACTCCAGGAAACCAGAGAAGTAACGAATATAAGCCTTGAGACCAACAGCATTACTTATCTATAACTTCTTAAAATCCTCTTGTCTATTTATCCTATAACAATGCAGTTGATTATTTAATGAAGGATCAAGATTTCTAAATAAGGTGTATATATTTAGAGAAAAACTTGCTGAATAGTAAGATTAATAGTGCTTTAAATCCTTCAATAAACTCTATGCTTTGTTTTTGCCCACATCAAAATGTATAGTAAAAAACTAATATACATAAGCACTTAATAAATTTAAGAACACACTGATGAGTTGTCTCTCATATACATTTAAATTATGGTTCATAAAGAAAACCTCTCAAAGGATTTTTTTTTCCCCTCTTTGTATTCCTGTTACATAGAAACAAGCTAATGCATTTACAACTTAATCCTTAATGTACAATTTTGAAAAGGGAAACTGTTCTTACCCAAGAAACTCAGGCTCTCTGTCTGGAAAACCTTCTGAAGGGGAGGAAAGTAAATGACCAATAACTGCCCCATTATAGATCCAAGGACAGCATAGCAGAACATTTTGTTACTGCAGAGTCCAATCTCAAACACCGATTTTGTCTGTAAAATAAACACCATGTTGGACTGTACATGTACTTAATTATACTGACAAGAAAATATTTCATAGCTACAATTTCTTTACATCCATTACATTTTAGAAAAATGTAAAAAATTATTTTTGACCTTTTAGATAATCCAGAACAAGATCTTGGACAGGCTAATTGCTCTTTCTCTCTGGTAAACAGAGTACAAATCCTGTCTTCATAGTCAATGACTTGTATGCTTTTCTGCAAGTACAGCGAATTAGAAGGTGCCCTCTACGCTAGAAGGGTTTTTGTCAACCCCAACAATTCACATCAGAAAACAGACCACAAATTAGAGTAAAGGTAGCAATGTATACTAGTAATGATTTTTTTTTCTCCTACTAGCACAAGATTTCAGACTTGTTCCCTTAAAACAAAAAATTGATACAAGGAACAGTTTAAGAAATTTTCATTGGATTATGGGTTCAGGATTACAAAACCAGAAGGTTAAGGCCCATTTCAGCTTCTGTCAGGGATGCTGAACTGACAGAATTTTCAGGAAAAAAAAAAACAATCAGGTGTACATAGCAATAATTTCCTTGCTCCTGTCGGGACAGAAGCATTACTACCTGTTCTGCATCACGTAATCAAATTAAGGATACATACTCACATGTAATTTAAGAAATCCTACCTAGTAAATATGTGAAACACTGAAGCTTAATAGGTGTGAAGTAGATCTGCAGAAATACTTGAAACACACACAGCAAGAATCACCCTCAAAGAAATTTTTGCTCATTGTGTAAATAATGTGTAAAAGAATAAAACAAATCACCTACCTGAGATCTGGAACTCAAAGCATTGAACATATCAAAAAATACAAAACAGGTGAAAGTCATGGTTGTATCTCGAGGTGTTATTACATTGTCTCTTAACTGCCAACAAAAGAAAATTCAATGGCTTTAGCATGCTTTAAACCCTCAAAATTATTACAATAATTCCAGTTCTACTAGCTAAACATTGAAAGCGCCTTGTTTGCCCCAAGCTGATTTAATAAATAATACAGAGTAACATATGCACCTATAACATAATAATTTGTAATTCTGAGCTGTGATGAAATGAAGCTTCTGGACAAACAGTTATGCAAGCAAATGGAACACCAGGAGTTCTGTGATGACCTACCAGAAGTTCAAACAACATTTCTGTCTACTGTAAAAATCAAGTGAAATGGCTGTTCTGTAGTAGTCTGGCTAAAAGATTTGTACGATGACTTTCTATGGGCCAAGGTTTCCCAAGTAGGTTTGGACCTGGAAAAGCCTGTGTTAAAGCAGAGACTGGGGAATAAAACTATTCCTCATTTCAACAACCACTTCGAAAATCTTCCCCTCTAATCTGCTAACTGAATAGATTATTACTAAATAAGCATGGACAAAACTTGCAACTAAACTCATACAAATTCTGAGTTCCAACTGCTGATATAAAAACGGCTTCTTTTTAAAGTCTGTTACTGCTTCAACTTTTGTACTTTTGCCATACCTCTCTCCAGAAGACGAACAGTGTTCCACACACAATAATTACTGAAGAAACCAGTATTTTAACGATCAGGTTTTTGGTCAGAATGCTGTCCTTCAAATTTCTTGGAGGCTTCCGAATAATATCTTTATCCACAGGCTCCACCCCAAGACTTAGAATTAGAAGAACATTTTAGGTTTTTATCATAATAAAAATAATTCACTGCTTCTAACTTAAGGACAAGATTTTCTGAGTCAAAAGCAGCAAATCTGCTCTCTACAGCCTCAGAATCATCTCGTTCAAATAAGCACATATTTTCACTATCAGAAAGCTTAGTATTAGTAACAGGCAACATTCTAACGCTGCAGTTTGAGAATCCATAAATACATGGCATCAGCATTAAAATTACCAGATGTTAATTTTAAAGGAAGCTGCAAGTATTGGTTATGTTCCACATTTCTGTTACTGCCCTTGATCTAGCTAAGGAATTTACAGGTAGTTCCTTTCCACATCTCCCTTCTACCACCTATCTGAAGTGAAGAGGGTCAGAGAAAGAACTGCAGGGAAAGCCAGAATTCTGCAAGTTTCACGGGCTTATTCACAGGTCTTTTCAAGATCCATGATGCCCCCATAATTATCGTTAGATATTAAAGCAAACCAAAAGGAATGAACACTGAACTATACTCCAAACGTAATTCAAAGACGTCTGCTGTTTGTCCTGGTTAAACCACAACACTGTTTTAGAGACTTCACTGCAGTTCAAAACTTCAGTTTCCTTTATGAGCAAACATTCTCCTTGTTGAAATAAAAGGACTACCAACTCTAATGAAATTTGAAGTAATTACCTTTGAGCTGGAGGTCCATCCATAATAATATTGATCCATAAGATCTGCATGGCATTGAGAGGATTAGGAAAGTTCATTAATGTAGCCAGTGAGATTAAAGTCAGTGCTGCTATACTCCTGTTGAAAGAATCCATTTTTATAACTGTCAGAATGGAACATTTCTGAAGACCCATTGATAACCGCTTTCTAATCAACACTTCAACTCTTTAAGAGTAGATACAGATTTTGACAGCGTGGATAATGACTGACATTAGCTTAACTTTAAAGCTAGAGCATGAACTCATTTAGAAGACTCATCTTGACACAGTCCATATTTAAAACAGCGTTGGTTCAGCAATTAGAAGACAGCAAATTTGCATCTGAAAAGCCTCCCAAACTTTAAGGTAACGTTTCAGAGTTATCACTCACCTTCACCTAGGAAATTTTTTACTGGGGAACCAGGTCCTATACTTTTATCATACCAGAAGCAGAACTTCTAAACACGGTTTTGAAAAACAAGCCCCTACACTTTTTGATGTAAACACCACCCCTGTGCACCTGCCAGTAGCCTGACTGATCAGTCATGGCAAGGTACTACCCAAGCTCCCTAAAAATACCTACACTGCTCCTCATTCTTAGCAAGATGAGAAGGTTAGGCAAAAGACTGAAAATAGATTAGCTGTTTGCAAGCTTGGTGTTAAACAGGCATGCACTAATTGCTTTCAGTGCAAGATTAAGTGGTTTCATAAGCAACAAGAAGACAGCAAGGCTTATAATAATTCCAAATTTAGCGCTCCACTGAATCCTATTAGGCTCTCCCTGAAAAGGAGGACAGGGGGAAAAAAGGGTACCTCATTCATCAAAGAACTGAGGCTAACATTCCCAAGTCTAACAGGCAAACACACTCTCCTGAAATACCAATGTGCAGTTGTTTTTCAGGAGCAGATTTCTATTCTTCTACTAATGCAGGACATTAGTCAAGACTGAAAGTATATGCCAGCTCTGAGTTTTTATGTGAGTTTTAAGAGGTTGGTGTTTTCTGGGTTCTGTTATGTTGGGGGGTGGTTGGTGGGGATTATTTTTCTTCTTCTCCTTTAAGGGCGCTTGTGGGGATTTTGACTTTTTTTCCCCCCTGATTTTGGAAATTTCATTCAACCACTCTGAAAAGCCATAAAGGCTTCAAAAATGTACATGAACAATAACATGGCAAAGAAGAAAAACGTGTTCCTTAATCCAGATGCAGTAAGATAAACTCACGATTTTCTTATGCAGACTAAGGCTTAATGAACTTGTTTTACATACAAGATACAGTTAGCACAGGGATCCCTACATGCAACAAAAGGAAGTCAGCTTCACAGAGCTAACTCATTCCACAAACCACTATAAGGATTACAGAAAAGTTAACCTCCTGTTTCTCTGGTTTCCTCCACTTGATATACATGTTCTGGTTAAGGAGGGAATGACTACTGACTTCTCCTTAAAAAAGGGCTCAAAGGTAGCTGTGCTGTTTCTCTCCATCCTCTCAGTTACTGACTTTATACATCTTAACAGGGAGAACTGGGAAAAAGTTAGATGTATGTTTATTGCACTATTTTCTGGTTCTTTAAAAACAAACAAGTCACCAATTACAGAATATTGAAAATTCAAAAGCAGAGCTTATCGGCACCCTCTGTGAAGTTTACAATGTTCACATGAATTTATGCAGCATGTTTCATAACGCCTTGACTCATTCACAGTGTAGTTAGAACCCTCTGATATTGCCAACTTTTCAAACTTACGTGCTCAGTTGAAATCTAACAAAATTTTTAATGTTATTATAAATTCCTTTACCCTCTTCTATTGCAGACCTGCGATTAAAAACAAAGATTACATCACTAGACAAATGAAACTACTGCTAAAAAAGCTTAAAGCAAATTAAAAAAACCTATTAAACAGCAATACAAATGCCAAGGAACAAATGGAGCCAAGGTTCCCATAACTTTAGCAGTCATTGTTTTTTCAATTTGACTATGAGATTAATCACAACAGTTATTTTTCCAGCTGCTTAACTTTCAAAACAGAACATCAAAATTAGATCTCCTTATTGAAGATTCACTGCCATCCTTGGTAAGATCTTCCAATTCAAGATAGATAATGGGGAAAAAAAAAAAGAAAGAAAAACTCTCCCAAAAAAACCCATAACACATGATTTTACAAAACCACTGAAGTGTACCATGCCTTTAGAAGGCCATATATTCTTACTGCACCAGAAAAATATGTATAGCACATCTTCTCTCAACTCTAGAATGTATCACCGTATACCTATCGCATTATCTCAATTACAACCATGAGCAAGTGTCTTCTAATACCTAAATCAAAAGCCTACCCAGTTACAAATAAAACAGATTTTTTTCTCCCATTCCTCCCAGCAGCCAAGAACAACGTTTATTCAGCATTTTTTGGTAACTTTTAAGACAAATGATTAAAGGGGTTAGTGGGAAGAATGTAGAACTATGGAAACTTGTGCTTCCCTCACCTTCCCCCCTTGGCATTCACCTCTCTTCACTCTCCTATTAAGAACTTTCTTGAGGAAATCAGCAAAACTGGATAAAGCATTTCAGCAAAAGCCTCATCAAGCCCAAGTAAAGTATTTACCACAGATATCTTTCCTATCTACTCTTCTGAATATCTTAAAATGATTCCATTCTTCTCTCTCTTGTTTTTGCACAACAGCACGTTGCTGTTTGCTAAATCAGTATGGAAATCTTTTAACTCTCAGATCATCCTCTGACATACTGCTACCTAGGTAAGTTTTCTTATATTTTACTTCTATATTTCACTTCTTTCCAAGGGTTAAGCATCATACTTTCAGATAAGCTGAAGTGTTCAGAGATTGATGCAGAATTTCAAAATGAAGGCTGTCTTGCTAGACAGCAGTCTAGCTCTGCCAACAACCACTACCTTCAAAAGTCAGAAGGATGAAATTCAAAATAAGTTAAGTTTAGCTATGCTTTCTCTGATTAACAGAGTTGGTAACTGATTTTCACCTGTGATACTTTTAAAAACTTACATTCCTTTCTTTTTCTGAAGCACCATCATATTTAAAGACACAGAACTCTAAAATTTCTAAATACTGAGTAGAATGCTCTCCTCTTTCATTTTTACATTAGATTTACGCTTCTCAAGAAATTAAATGAATATGAATCCTACTGACAGCTAACAGACTCATAATTTCACCTCAGTTATGTTTCCAAATGTACTACCCCCATAATTGTCCCTGGCGAAGCAGAAATGCTGCTTGGTTTTTATAGCACATACACGCACGGACTCCTGTTACATCTGATCTACATACAAAACTGAAGTAACAGAGGTCTAAATATGTAAATACATTCTTATATTATTAACATAAAAACACAGAAATGCTTAGTTGCCCCTTGTACTATTATGTTCCCAGGTCTTTTTTAAGAGGATAATACAAGTAATTATCGTAAAGGTAGTTGTCCTGACTTAGCAGAGAACTGCAACAGCTGCTACGCTTACAAGTTCAAGGAACTTCTTCTGTTTTTAAACAAAGGCAACATTTCATTAAAACTATATAAAACAAGGTATGTACATAAATGCCACCTACATTATTGTCTGAAAATCATCATCCACGAGGATCATATCTGCTGCCTCTTTACAAACATCTGTTCCGGTTTGTCCCATTGCTACACCAATATCTGCAGCCTTCAGAGCAACAGCATCGTTCACTCCATCTCCTGTCATAGCTACTACTGCACCATTATTTTGCAGGGACTAAGGAAAGGGGAAAGAATTTAAATCAAGGATTGAAATAACCCATCCTACAAAATTATTCTAGATACAAGGTTGGTGTCATTGCTCCTGCTGCCCTCCGATTTCTTATAACTCCACCATAAAATCCTTTTTAAAAATGCAGCTATTTGTATTCTAATGATTTTTTTTTACACAAGATTTTAGATTCCATTTCAGTTCAGATATTCAGACAGCCTGAATTTTAAAGCTATGGTACATAAAAAGTGCCTTCAAGAGGAAGTAGAAAAACCCTAGAAAAAGATGATACTGGATTTACATTTTGACATTATCACCCTCCTGCAATTCTCAGTATGTTCCAGCTGTCTCAGTGTTTGACTTCCTTCTCCTTATTGCTTTTCTGACCATCCCAATTGTTATACTGAGTATGTCCCCCTTCGCTACTTTCTTTTGTTAACTTCTGAACAGAAGCGTTACCTCAGACATGGCTTGAATTTCATGCCCTCTTATCTTGTTATGAGAAGCATGAGAAATGTGTTTTTTTCAAGTTCCTAATCAATTCAAACTGCAACATGACACAATCTCCACCAATTTCCCCCACCATCCCACAGAGAAGAAAGCATGAGGTTGCCTACCAGCAGCTGCCTACCCCTTGTGGGCACTATGCACTTTTTGAGGTAGTATTTTGCAATACACTTGACTTTCAAACCAACTGCATTTCTGACTTCATCTTGACATACTGTAGCACCTTGTAATTTAAGTAAAGGCACCACAAACAGTACCCATAACAACAGTCCAGCATTTGAGCCTCTAGCAAGACATACCTTTATAATTTTCAATTTATGTCGGGGACTGGCTCTGTAAAATACTGCAACCTGTTAAAAGCACAATGAAGTAGTGGTGAAAATTTGAGAAATTAAAAGGAATTGCACTATAAAGCAAGGGGATGAAAAATACTACCAAAAGGCCAACTGTACTCTTGTTAGCTCTAAAGCTGAAGTACCAATGAGTTGTATTTTTAATAAGAATGAAATTATTCATTCCAAAAAAAGACTCAAAGTTGGGCTACATACTTCAAGATAGAATATGCAATTTAAAAAACTTCTGAAATTATGAAGTAACTAAGTTATAATGGCTTGCTGCTGGTCTTCTCTGATGAAATTCATGCAGGCAACTGCCATGCTGACCCTACAATTAATGTCCTTTTCCCTTGTCGGCTCTAGTGGCAAGTGACTCAGGACGTTTCAATTTTACTAGTTTATGTAGCATAGTATTAACAGATTAAAGTTGTAAAGCTAATTAATAAAGATTCTGTCATAGAAGGAATGATTAATTTTCAGATTTTTTCCTCAGATCTTCTCAGTAAATTGAAATTTGAGCACAAGGAATTTACTTTTCCATAAACTCCATACTGTTAGCATTCACATGTGGGTTTTTTCTTACCTTTTCAAGAAGCTGGGTAAGAAGTTAGATTTCTCAACAGCCACTTACACTTTACAGAGGTATCAACCTTACTGCTTGATTTTAATTAATTCCCAATAAGATTTTAAATAAAGGCCTAGAATTTCATCTTGGGTCAAACATGTACATGAGATAACTGTGTGAGTTGAAAGAAATAAATGTCAAACTGAAGGACACTTGTTTGATATGGGACAGCTTCCATGTTTCTAAGCCTCTGGTAATCTACTGTATCACTTCCAGCAGAAGCATGATATGTCAGCAGTTACATTTTAGCTTTTCAGAGAAAAAAAAAAGCATTTCTCAGTATAAAAATATATCCTTTATTGCATTCCAGTAAGTAGGACATCAAAACAAACCTTTGGTGTTATTTGAGAAAGCTGCTGAATATCCAAGTCATCTATTTCTTCTCCAGAGATTGCCTGTGAATTTTTGGAATACAATCCCAGCCGACTAGCTGGAAATAAAATAATTAGAAGAGGTATTATAATAATTTATCCTTTTAAAAGCATTAAGTATTCAATCTCATTTTTTCAAACATACTGTTTTCTGCTGCAGTTCAGGTTTGACATGCCTAGAGCAGAACATCTTAACACCTTAATGATCAGTATGCTGAAGTCAATTATCTGAACTCAATTAACAAACACAGGCTACAAAGTCGATTCTAATCAGGTATGTATTTCCTTAAGACTTTTTAGGTCTAAAGGTCTGTACTTCATTGTGTCAGGTGCCATATCAACACAAGAGCTCAGTCCTCTAAAGAATTCACAGTTCAAAAATAAGGGACATGAACAATGCCACAAACAATAACATGGGGGAGGACAAGGGAAAAAACCTTCAAGAAAACACTGCTAGTGTGGGGCTGTACTTTTTATGTGTAAGTTCAACTTTTTGTTCATAATCCTGTAGGTAAAGAACTCATTCTGGCTGAAGTACTTGTACTTCAATATATTCTACTGAAAAAAGTAGTAATTTGTTTAAGTATTTATTGATAGTACTTAAACTTCAAACTGTTATACAGTCAAAACTGTATTGGATAGCATTCAAGTGCTATATCCACCCTAAATACTCATTGTCACTGTTTCTCCCCATTGCCATAAAACAGGCATCAGAAGCTCAGGGTAGTGAGGGGTGTAAGAACAAGAATCAGGAATGAAGCATATGTTATAACAAAATACAGTAAGAAAAAACATGACAGCAAAAGTCATACATGAACTAAATTAGAAAAACTACAGCTTAATGTGAAACTAAAGTATGACTTCAGGCTAGCGTATTGGGGTTTTGATTTGGGGTTTTCTTCCCCTCCTCATTCCACTATGCCATCTGTTAACCCAACGTACAGAACTCACACGTGTTAGATTTAATACCCACGCTTCACAGCAATTAGCTAGGCACTGCCAAAAACAGGAAACAAGGGAAAAATGAAAGGAAGTGGACCACTCATACCAATGGCAACTGCAGTCTCCTGTGAATCTCCAGTAATCATTTTTATTGCAACTCCTGATGTGATGAGTGTGGTAACAGCTTCTTTTACACCAGTCCGTGGGGGATCAATTATTCCCACAAGCCCCAAAAAAGTCAGTTGTCCTAACTCAGGACCAGAAGCTAAGGCTAGAACTTTCAGGAGGGAAAAGAAAAATAGTTAGGATTTAAAATTAACATTTACCTCAGCATTTAAAACAACTGTTTTAAACTAGCCTGCCAGCATAAAGCAAAGAGCAGGAATTGCAATTATTTTCTTTTTTTTTAAAACCTTGGTAGCAGTGTGTGTGTTACCTTGAACATTAAGAATAACCTACCTATGCATATTTCTTTCTTCTAAAGAGTAGTCTTTCTAATAAATATACCTATTCCACGTTTTAAATATATATTTCCCATTTATTCGCAGATGAAGGTGCTTATACTTCTACTGTGTGGAAAGAGAACAGCATCTAGATTTGTGTCTCCTCTGTATATGTTTCTTTTACACAGGAGGGTGGAAGAGAATCAGTTAAGGTGGTTTTATTTTCTGTTGTTTGTTTTTTTCTTTTAGGGGGCAGATTCCATTACACCTATGCTGAATATTTTCTGGAATCTCTTTTATGGTAGGGATCTTAATTCAAGTATATTTAACATTAGAGTTGTAAAGGGAAAGCCAAGTTACTTTTTTGAAAATATTACTGTAGATTTTCTTGTTTGACAATGGTGTGTAGCAGACAAAAAAATTACTGTCTGAACAAAACATCACAAAGAGACACCACCCCTAGCATGTCCTTTCAGTTTCTAGCAATTTTCATCCTAGGAATTTCCTGAACCACACAGTACCTCTACCTTCAAAAAAGTACTTTAAAAGGTTGCAGATGAGCTTAATAGCCAAGTGTTCTCTGTAAAGAGGCCAAAGCAAGCCAACCATGCATCTGTACTTGCCAACCTCCTATCAAACATCTTGTGAAAAAAACTTTTAGTTCTATTTCAAAATCTACACAGCTTATTAACATAAAAGGTAATTCTAATGGCATCTTCTGACCTGCAGTCAGTTGTGACAGACTAACAGACAAGGGTGCCAGGAGCCAAAATAATAGAAAAATAAGCACAATTATATTTAAAAAAACTACAGACATCTATAATGAGAGACAGAAGCTATTAGGTAGCAACGTAATGTTCAGTTACAGGGATGAATGGAACCAACAGTGCCTTTTCTCCACCTTTGCAATTTAATCATGTTATTTTACAGGCCCTAGGCAACAGCACCTGGCTTTCCACTCTCCTGTTTTAAAGAAAAAGAACCTGGGAGCACTTACTGAAGAAAAAAAAATTCATAGTGTTTTTGTTGTTCTTGGGGTTTTTTTTAAACAAACAGTAGCATTTTTTAAAAAATTGTATTTTGAGAAACTGAAATAGCCTTACCTCTAAGTCCTGCAGAGCCCATGGATGTTTTCTCTTGCTGGTATTGCTCTCTCTGTTGCTGGACAAGAGGTAGGGTCTGCCCCTTACAGTAATACGATGTACAGTACCTAATGACTTGTTCATAAGCACCTTTCATAAAGCAAACTTCAGGCTTGTCCTAAAAGGAAAAAGAATTCAATTATTGTGTGCACATGAGTGTATATAAATAGGCACATGCAAGAATGGCATACCTATACTTTTCTTAGGAGTCTTCAGACCACAATGCAAATCAAAGTTACCCTTCTAAACCTAAAAATCTGTTATTCTTAGTATCTCTATACAGTGTACATTCAAGAATGGTAACATCAAAAAGGTCAAGCGAAGACTCGGTATCTCATTTGAGTAGACAACATACACACCAGACAATGCAGCTCATAGTTCACAGGCTAAAGCAGCCATGCAAAGTACAAAAATTAAACTTACACAGAATATTAGACCTGAAAGATCTTTAACTCATCACCTGAGCAACTGCACAGGTCTTTAAACACCACCTGCATGCTTGTACCATGATTAACAACTCTAATATTTTCCAGATAGCCATCTAGCCCCGATGGTATCAAGGGACTGAGAATTCCACACCCACCTTGAACATGTAACTTCAATGCTAAACCAACTCTTCCCTTCCCCCATTTCCCATTAAGAATTGCTGCCTCAGCCCAGTTTCCAATCACTCATTCTCACGTTTTTGCCTGTTAAGCTAAAAATCTTTCTTAGTATATCTAGTGTCTCCCTGCAAAGGTCTTTATGCTGTTGTAGTTTTGCATGGCTGGGTTCTGGTGGAGAAGGGGGCCTGTAGGAGCAGCTTCTGCAAGAAGCAGTTAGAAGTTTGCCCTCTGCAGGCCCAAGAGTGTGCCAGGAGCCAAAATAATAGAAAACTAAGCACATTCACATTTCTAAAAAAACCTACAGACATCTATAATGAGAGATGCACTCCCCTGGGCCAGAATGGCAGGGGAAGAAGGGAGCAAAATCATGACTAAAGTGAAGTCTGCTAAGAAGGGAGGGGTGGAGGGAGGTGCTTTAAGATCTGACTGTGCTTCTCATTGCCCAACTCTGGTGTCACTGGGTGTGCAGGGCAGTGTAATAAATTAGAGTTTTCTGTCATTTGTTCTGTGATGAGTCTGTTTTGCCTGTGACACTGATTGCAGAATGATCTCTCCCTGTCCTTATCTCAACTCCTCAGCCTCTCAATATATATTTTCTTCCTTGTCCAGCTGGAAAGGGGAGTGATAGAGCAGCTTTGGTGGGCGTCTGGCCTCCAGCCACAGTCAAACCACCACATACGCACGGTAGTCGTGTAACCTCAACCTTTGGTAGGCTTAACTGATAAAACTCTAAGTTTCTAAACCCACTGCATTTTCTTAGCCTACAAATAATTTGCACTCCCTTGAAAACCATTACACCTTTTGAACAATCTTAAAAATGCCGATACCAAAATACAGACACAGTAAATCCTTACGTGGATAAGAATCATAAAGCAATTCCTGAACTTCAGGCAGACAAGGACTATACAAATGTATTATACATTATAGATGAAACAAGTCAAATGCTTTGTTTCCAAAGCAAAGATTTAAAGATTTCACTGCGACAACTTGAGCACTACCAACAGGCATTGTTGTTTTGGTCAGAAGTATTAGGAAATCGTCCATTAATCTGTCTGCTGTTGCACATACTATATAGAAAGCTCCAATTATGAGACTGGCAGTGACTATTTTAATATTTGTAATTACAGCATTCAGATTGGTCTAAATCAAATATAAAACAATGTACGTGAAAGCACCAGAACATCAGGAAAGAGATTAAAGAATAGTTTGTACTGATAATCCAGGACGTTGCTGGCATCAATAAAATCTGTCAATGCCAGGGAACGTGTTGTCTGCATCAAAACAAAAAACCTGTGTTTTCAGACAAAAGAAATTTTATTATTGAACATCAGTGCATCTTCTTGCTCTTAGTTTATTATGCAACTATGTAGCACTGATACAGAAGAAGACTGCCAGAGTTGCTTTAGATGTCAGAGGAGGAAGATGGAAAATAACGAAGTCAGATACACATTCAAAGTCTCAGATATCAAAATACTTAAAATAATACCCCAGTATATCTTTTATGGGAAGAATTTCTTGTGATTCTTAATCTCCACTTCAGAGCTAAAACTGTGTCTATTACCAAACCATATTTCCAGAACTGTGCACTACAACCAGCCTGCTAGAACTTCTGAAGTGAAAAATGAGGATATTAAAAGGGAGTATATTAAACCATTGTATGGAGCTAGTGCACAAAGCAACAGTGATTGCAGCTTACCTGCTGCGTTCTGTGAACGCATTTAACAGCCATCCATTTTTGTTCAGAGCTGAAGGGATATTCAGCCTTCCTTATGTAGTCTTCCTGGAGTCCATCTAAACCCATCTGTATAAAACAAAAGTACCACCAAAACATCAGGACCTTTGCTTTTCAAACAGATGCACCATTTGTTGACTTGCTGAGGTATCTTATTTAACAATCATTACACAGCTAAAAAACAGTTTCAAATACAAAAATGTTTTTGAGTGCTCTGCTCCAGTTTAGATAAACTTTAGACAAATTATAACTGGAAGAAACTAGAAGCGTCTTTCAGGTTTCATCATAAGTCAGATCATTCAACACTATATGCTATCTTTGATGCAAGGATCTTGACATACTTCGTAGATTATGACCACACACAATGACTAGCAACGTATCTTTGATTTGACAAAACACCCCAATGTGTTGGGTTCAGGTTTTTTTACTCTTATGTAATTTCTCTGCTAGGAGGGGATATAAAATTTCAACACAAAGCTGCAGCAAAGTCTGGAGAAGGCAAGACACTGATTTTAAGTTCGAATGATTTGATGAACCAACCTGAAATGACTTGGCTTTTGGTGATCAAGGTCACCCAAACATCTAATCTGAAACTAACCAAGATGACTCCAGACAAAATGCACTTCATTTTAAATGCTGTTCTCTCCCCACCCCAATGCAGTTCACAGCATTCCATGCTCTACCAAGTCCAAGAGAAAGTGCCAATTAAGACGACTCAGAAGCAGCAGCCTGCCATAAGCCATTCTTGCTACTCAGAGTTTCACAACTCCTTCACTACCTCTCTTTTCAAGGAATAGATGTGAAAGACTACTGTTATTCTCAGTTTCTATGGGCTCTTGCAAAAATAACATCACCCTCGTCCTTTGTAGCCAAAGACTGGGGACTTGGAATGACAGATACCCCTCAGGTCTCAATAACTCAGGGAGAAAGATTGTAATGCACTCCCTCTTTCAGTGTTTTTGAGCTTATTCACCATCGCAGAAAAAATAAAAATAAAAATCAAGTGCTAAGATGCTTTGCCACATTTCTCTGTAGCCATAACAGGTGTGTTACAGCATTATATAAAAATCCAAAACATTTAATCGGTGTCCACAATTTAAACTACCTGTGACCTGCACTTAAATGGGAATATAAATGCTGCAGTCACCAATACATGCTATCAACTTCATACAGGTTCTGATAAGTGGTAAAGAGACAGCACAATCAATATTCAAAGGATAAATTGGCTTGTGGCAGGTAAAAAGACAGTACTAAGTAAAAAAAAAAATGGAAGTAAAGATTTTACTTCAGTTTTAAATTATTTTCTCTCATCTTTCAGAATGGACAAAGATTTCCAATAGATAAGAAACATAGAGGATGAACAGTTGCAATACAAATCTAGGAGACCCAAAAGGAGAAGAAAGTGAGGGAAAACCCCAAACCCACAACTTATTTCTATATACTTCCACCTGCCATAAATCCAGGAAGCATTAAATTAAGTACACACCTTCATAGCCAGTGCGATTAAAGCCCCTTCTGTTGGCTTCCCCATTAACGTGTTGTTTCTAATCACAGCATCATTGCACACGCAACCAGCCTAAGAGATGAGGAAGGAGAGAAAACAGAACACAATGTAAATTGCATACAAAGCTCTTGTACTACATCATAAATTAAAGCTCACCTCTCTGTATCAAGATCTTACCTCAACAATTTTGCTAACAGATGGGTTATTATAGCCATGAATAACTTCACCATCGAGCATCACTTCACCAAACCTGTTATAACCTACTCCGGTAACCTGCAAGACAAAGGCACTGTGCAATGTAATGTTCAACAGGTTCATGAACTGGTTTAATCTCAGCTTTTTACTAGCAACTACAGAAAACTTTTAAAAGGCCATTCATAACAACTGATTTGATTCTGTATGAATGGATTCATCTACTCACCTAATGTAGCAGGTACCAGATTAAGGAACAAAAACTCTGAGGACAAGAGACCTCAACGAGGTATATTAGTGATTTTTTTTTTTAATGTAGTGATTTTATTCCTTTACATCAACAACTGCAGCGTATGTTGTTTCCTTACAGTATTAGGCATGCTTTCTGTTTTCCTTCTTTGTTTTCCTTCCTAGTTTTTTCCTCCTATTCACCTTTGCCCTGGTTAATAATCACCCCCAGGGTAATGGAAGTATAGAGGAGAACCCTGCTGTCATCCAATAAGGAAAAAAGTAAAATTTAAAAAAAAATAAAAATCATAGTTGAACAGCCTCTCAGCTGAAGCCTCAGACTAGTCTTAGATCAGAAAAACTGTACTTTTAGTGAGCGAAAAAACAGCCTTTAGGATCCCCTAGGATCTGAAAAGAAAGTCTTCACGTCTACAGCATTAACAGCTAATATATTTTACAGCCATTTCAAGTCCTCTTGAAAAGGAAAAAGAGCTGATTTGACCCAGATGCCAACAAATTGCGTTAACAGGGGGAAAAAAAACAACCAAAAACCCCCCAAACACAACTGAGAGTTTTCCTACAGAATTCTATGAACAGAAAAATAAATACCAGGTAATATAATAAATACCAGGGTATATAAAGAGCACAGGTAAATAACCGGAAAGAGTAAGAGAAAATGCTTGTATTTATGCTTACAGAAGTCAGAAACAAGACCCTCTATTGACTGTAATGGGTTTAAAAAAAACAAAACAAAACAAAACACTTTGATCAAGAAGAGTTTAAGAACTTGTTTAAATCACTTCTAATACACACACCTTACTGCTTTTCCACCTCTTTTGATCATTTACTTTGGTCTTTGCAACATCTCCAACCTCAACAACCTGTTTTACATCCTGCTCCTACTTCCAACTCCACCCATTATTAAAAAAAAAGGCACAACTGTACACACTCACTATGAAGAGTTCACACAATAAGTTGCCTTTTAGCTAAATGCTGGATATCCCTGGTTTAAATGTTTGTAACATGTACATTTTATTTTTATGCACTTCCAACAGCAAAATAGTCTCAACATTGTATACTGAAGAAAAACAAGATCTCTCAACTGGCCTCTGTACTGTATCGCAGCATCAAACCAAAAAAGGCCTTATGTGACCAGAGAAGGCTTGGATAACACAGTTTAAAGGGTGCAGAACTGAATGAAGAACAGAAATAGCTGAACATTGAGGAACAGGAGTTTGTTGCAAGAAACTTTAATGATGCTTTACCTCAGTATACTCCAGCCTGCCTCAGATGATAGGTTCAACAAGCTAAAAATGAGAATTAAGGTCTAACAGAATCTCACTACGTACCTCAGCATGCTGCCCATCTGAAGTAAAAATATGAGTAACAGTCATTTCATTCTTTGTCAGAGTTCCAGTTTTATCTGAACAAATTACGTTGCAACAACCTGAAATAACCAATTAACATTTGTAAGATAATGCTGGTGTAGAAAGAGTAACTAACAAGAACAAATGTAGTCAAGACAAACAAATTTCTAGAAATACTGCAGCTGTCTGAAAAACAAAATGAGATTTAATACAGCCACTTTCAAACTATTAATGAATAGCTGTACAAAGTTCTTTACAAGTTTGTCCAATAAACCAGAAAAACTAATTAAAATTCCAAATTCACAACTCATCTGAAACACTTCCATTAACTACTTCTCCTTCATTTTATTTTCACCCTATCTCAAACCACATTACTGTGATCTCAAGTGCAACTCCTGATGAGGAGGAAAGCTAAAATCCTGCTTCACATCAGTCATTCTTTATCAAGGAGCTCAACATCTAGCACTAGCCACACCACTTGACACACAAGTGTGACTTCCTGCTAAACCTGCAAGTTTTAATAGAAAGTGGAAAAGATTGCAGAAATGTGACATTTGCATACACCTTTGTAACTCAGGAACAGAGTATATTTTGAAAGAGTGCTGCAGTATCTTAACGTTTTTTGGACACAATACCAGGAATTACAAAGCCAACAGAAAAACCTCGTTAGAAACTCTGCTAGAGGCATTGGAAAAGGTGTCTCCAAATCTTCAAACTCAAAACTAAATTTCAAATGCAGCAGAATTATTTCACTTTGTATTTTTATTTATTTTCTATGCTTTACATGCTTCATGACTGAAATAGTATACAAAGTGTTTTAAAGCCTTTTTTTATTTTAAGTTTTAATATGAACAGCATAACATCCTGAAGATGTATTATTACTACAAAGCTTTGTTCTAATATTTAAATTTGGATTTGTTTCCAACTGAAAAGACCGTTCCTACAAAGCAAATTTAGTTTAAAAAACATTTCCTAAGTCTTCTTTAACAAGAACATTTTACAGCAAACAAGTATAAAGAGTACTCCATCCATCTAATCACTCAGAGCTAAGAGTGAGACTACTATGGCATGCTACTAACTGACAGACTGTAAAGCAGTTAGAGCACCCACAAAATTATGATTTCATAAAATGTGTTCAATTTAGAAATCTTTCCAAGATACCACCACGTTGCAAGCAAAATAATATAATTTTCTTTATTTTAACCATTAATCATCAACATTTGCATTGATTTCCTAATACTATCTCCAAGTTAGTCTAGTCATACCTAAAGTTTCAACAATAGGCAGTTTTTTTACAATAGCCCGTTTCTTCACCATCCTCATCACACCCAGGGCCAGTGTCACTGTTACCACAATTGGGAGTCCTTCAGGGATCGCAGCTACAGCCAAACTGCAACAAAAATAAATATATGACCATCTAAGGCAAGGTTTGTATATGAATGCACAGTAATGATGCATTTGCACTTCAGAACAACGTTTCTGTAGCTGTCCACTGAGGTTAAATTGAAAGGAAGCAGCTGCCATGTGATTCTAGTCATATACAATTCATTATGAGATACACACAGAAGAGAGTAGCAAAATGCAACAGCTTAGGCATTTCTGCTCATTACTTACGCAAAACTACGAGGAAAAGTTGGGCAGAAGGAAAAATCAATTGTACATGCACTTTGCCAACGCAAAACATTAATTAGGGCTGTGCAAAGCAGCCCAGACTGTGAAGAGTGAGTACAGTCAGCACTGAACAGAAGTGGGAAATGCCACCACTTCAAGTGACCACTGAGCCACAGCTGTTACTTCCAGGTCAGGATGTGGCAGAAGTGAAGTGCTGGAATAGCACAGAAGGCCATGGTGGGGAGGGGGAGGAGAGAGGAAACCCCAAAATGAGCACCAAAAAAAACCAAACCAAAACCCCACAAACAATAGCAGTATGAACAAGACTACCTATAACTCATTACACAATGCTCAAAGATGCAGGTCCTGGTGCTTTTATCTTTTCCCTCCCCCAAAAGGGTAAATCTAGTCTGATCATGTCATTTAAAGAAACACACCTGCCTTGTGCACTGTCCATGTAATAATCAGCTTTAAGAATACAGAGTTACTTCATCTAAATTCAGCGTTACTCTCAGCAGATAACACCCTGGGATTAAGTTTCCATAACATGCTAGAAAACGAGCTGATGAACTGCATAACACAAGGCTCATAGTAACTTCGTTTTGTCTGTGTCACTTAGAAAATTACATTTTCTTCATTTATTTAGTGACAGAAATTTAAATTGTACAGCTCTGTCATCTGTTTGCAGATGTTATACAAGACACTCAGAAATCACCATCAAAATGCGGTTTGAGACTGACAAGAACATCCCACATCATTAGAAATGAGTATGAATTTGATCTTTCACAGCACAAAAGTCTCTCTTCATTTTGAATTACTTATGTGAACTTAAAAGCAGAGCCCATATTGTAACACACAAGCATGTTATAATATACATTACTAACTTTCAGAGACTTGCTGCAATGCACTATGTACACCATTTAAAAACAAGAATCTTACCTCACACCGATTGTGAACATATCAAGTATATGCTTCCCTTGCAACCAGCCAACCAGCATAATAACTCCTATAAAGAAATAGGATAAATATGAAACCAACACATACTGTAGCCTTATGGGGAAAAGAAAAAGAGCTCAAATAATAAGCTTGGCTTTGGCTGATTGTTCTCCTATAAAAACCTGTTGCTTCTTACACTGCAAAGCATGAACTCATTAGTACTGAAGACAGTTTCTGGCAGTCAATCACGCCAGCAGTGATATATTCACACACATCTTGACTCAGAACACACACAGGGTGTTTGCAGGAAGAAGCAAGGAAATGCCCTTATGGTGAAAGTTAAGTTGCATTAGTAATCTTCATATTAGTGGCATCAACTCAACATGACCAATAAAACAAGGAGTCAAGATATTTAAAGGGAGATCAAGCCCTTCCATTTCCCCAAGCCTACGTGTTAGTTTCAGCTATACAACAGCTTGTAATTCTTTTACCTAAATTCTCTTACCTATTATACAAAAGGAATACAAGGAAAGCTGTTTTCCTAAGAGATCCATGCTCTTCTGCAGAGGTGTCTTTGGAGCCTTGATGAACAGTAAACGTGAGGCAGTTAACAAGCACAGGTTAAAAAGCATGAACTGTATCACATATTGCTTCAGATGGGTAAATTTCAAGATACTGTCAGTGAATAAGACACAGTTATGCTCTATGTTTCCACAGGTTCACCCTGCAAAAACAGACTACTCTGTTCCAGTCTCCTGTAGAATTCAAGAAGATTCAAGAACACTTTGCTGAAATGAAATATTTATTAGAAAAATTCTTTGGGAGCTTTGCAATGTCTACAGCAAACCTAATACAAAAGGTCATACTGAAGATTTTATTAATAAATAAATTGTGCTGACTAAAATCCTCTGCACTTCTTCCAAAACCAAAACACTCTTGGTAAGAATAAAACTGACTTTTCAACATAGAGGCATTACAGCCCTGGAAAGCGAATTATATACCAAATGGAATTTGTTAATCACCTGTAGAACATTCAATTTAGCCAAATAGAAAGCTATGGAAATGTTTAGACAATCTAGGGGGTTAAAAAAAATAGATGAAAATGAGGAAGGGAGATATCCCACAAAACCCCACAAAAAAACCTCAACCACACCAGAAGACCACACAAAAAAAAAA
Source organism: Hypotaenidia okinawae (assembly GCA_027925045.1). Classification (NCBI taxonomy): domain Eukaryota; kingdom Metazoa; phylum Chordata; class Aves; order Gruiformes; family Rallidae; genus Hypotaenidia; species Hypotaenidia okinawae. Next base: position 46,752,847 of record BSDF01000002.1, on the reverse strand, counting down.
AAAATAATCAAGAAAGAAGATTTTTACATTGGATGCCAGTAAATTTGTAGTTTTATTAATAATAACGTTGTTGGTGTACAGTGTTCACATAAGGGATTTTTCTTAGTTGTTGGGAGGGGTTGTTAACAATTAACACTTATTACAATACAAACTAAACAGTAGTGAACGGATGATTGTATTTTCTTCACATATGTATTAAAATGGATTTCCCTTTGATGACTGGACTGCAGTATTCCCCTAAAAACTGTTGACAGGCACTGCAACTAACAACATGAGGTCAGTGATGTAATCCTGGCTGACATATTTAATGCCCTTATTTGATGATTTGGCAGATTTCAGATATATATACGTGTAGAAAAAATTCCTGCCTATATTTTGCCTGACCACGTCCTGACAGCTGGAGAAAGACTATCTCTTTGTGATTCCACACTGCTCAGGCAGCCAGAGAAGCAGCTACACAAGACCCTGGATACACAAAGCACTCAAGAGTCTGAATGACCATGTGGATAAAGAATAAAGATAAATTGTGAGGTTCTGGTATAGAAGAGTCAAGGGGAGCTCATAACTAGTTAAGGTGGAGATCACAAAGCAGCAGAAGAAACACTGCTACATAAAACATAGTCCTGTGCATATACATATGTCATACATATCCCTTCTGCACAAATGCAGTTCCACTTGAAAAAAAAAAAATACACTTCCACAACTTGCAGTGAGATTTGTTCCACTGAACACATTCAGGATTTTATTTCCAGGATTTTAGGTCAGCTATGGATATTCTGTTGCTCCGAATTCAATTACTACTTTCATGTTCAAGAGCTAAGATTTGTTCCACTAGAGGTAAGGAAACTATTAAAAGCAATGCAATTAAGTTTAACTAAGCTCCTATGGAAAAAAAAAAAATCAAGTTCTAATTAGAGACACACAAAATATCTATCCTTGTTTCCAAATATTCGCTCTTACCTCTTCTGCTTGCATCATTTTGAAAACCTCCCCAAATTCAGAATTTTCTCCTGTTCCAATAACTATCCCCTACGAAAAAAAATAAAGCAAATTAAAAACCTGAAGTTTAATTCTAATGTTAGCTCTTGACAGCTTTCACAAAAACATTTGGCCTGCTCCAATTTTGTTAGCTTTGTTTACAAAATTAATTCTTGGCACAAGTGGGAAATATTTTTGCTAAAAAACATTTTGCCTCAATGAAACAAACTGCTGTTCCATACACTACCCTAGCAACTACCGGTAACAAAACTCAGACAGGGTTAACACCTGAATCTATGTCTGGAAGCAAAATACCACATCCTAAACAGAAGAGTTTCACATCACCTGCTCCCTAAAGATCTCAGCTTTCCTTGTCCTAGGATTAGTTTTCTTCTAAAACTGGTGTCTGCAAAAGCAGAAAACTCAAAATATGTAAATCTGTATTAATAATGATTTTACCTTTGCCTTTCCACATCTGACCAATGTTCCCATGAAAGCAATATTGCTCCTAGAAGTAAGGTCTCCATTGGTTGCTGCTGGCTGAGGAGCTGTAGATTTAGAGCAAGGAGCTGTCTCACCTGTGAGACTGGATTCATCAATAGAAAGGTCCACAGCCTTTGAAAAAAAAAAAATTCATGGACTGGGTAAAAAGCATAGCAATCTTTTGTAAGTAGTTGGAAGTGTTAACAGATGTTTTTCAATTCTGACCATCAAAAACACGTCCAATTTATTCATATGCTAAGGATCCACATCAATATCAACCATATTTTAAGGCTCAACAAAGCAACAAACACTCCTACGGAATATTGCAGAGATGCAAATCCCTCTCACTTTGGTAGCATGTGGGGGCAGTTAAGGAAAGGGTAAAAATGAATTCTGCATTAATCAGCTAACAGATGAGGAAAATAGAACTTGTGTTCTAGAAATAGCACATAAAACAAAAAATAACTTCAAATATAAATTGAAGAAAAATGTCTTCCCTCAACTGAAAAATTCTTACATGCTAATCTACTGACTTTAACACCTCTTCAACAGAGCCAAAGCCTGATTCATAAAATCCTACTGAAAAAATTTAATAATTTTGCATTATTAAAAAGTATAAAGCCACTATTTGTGACCATACCATTAAATTTCAAGATAACCTTCTCAAGAACAGCGTTAAAGGATGCATAATGTAACTCAGCTGCCAAAATTCTTTCAAAGGCTATCACCTAGCCTATGTAAGAGTAAATAAGAATCAGTTACACTGCACTCGCTACCACCACACAACAGCAGATCAGGATTCAAGTTTGGGGTTTTTTGGTGTTTTGGTTTGTCGCGTAACTGATGCATTTCAGTTCTGGCTGGACAACAAAATGAACACAGACTGCTAGATCATAAATAATTTAGTCAATGGTAAAAGAGGATAGTACCTTTACTAAAGTGCTTTCTGATCAGTCAAATCCCTCTAATTCCTGCTATTCTCTCAAATAGTTACCAGTGTAGTACCCATTTTTTAAAAGATGGATGCTGTATTAATAAAGGAAAAGGGACACTTGTCAAAAACTGCCATGAATCTTTCAACATCATAAAGAATAATGAACTCCAGATAGTTCTAGAGTAATTCTGTATTTGTAATGTATTCCTCAGACTCCAAGCTGTAATGGGATGAAGATGCCACTTTGCTACTGTTCAGATTTAGCTACAAGCTCTGAAACTTTTATTGTCACTATCAAAAAAAAACCCCTCTGTTCAAAGCCCACACTGCTGTAGGTATGTTAGCTCTTCATGTAACATTCTGGCTTTAAAGAAGATAACTATAAAACTTGACTCATTAGCATACAGAAAACTGAAGACAGAAAAGGTCTTTTGCAAAACAAGATTGCCCCCACGAGATGAGGCCAGTGAAGAAACTTCTTCTCAAATATATGAAAGGCTTCAGAAAGTAAACAGTGCCTAATTACCATTTCATTTCAACCATTTTCTAGGACAGCATCAATCAGAATATGCTGCAGAGACCTAGCTTTTTATCTGAAAGGATCATCTCCAATTGATTTATTTTAAAACCAACACCCTGTAACAACACCCAGTAGAGACAAGATGAAAATAAGATGACATGCTTTTATTTTCAACTTATCTGCAACAGTAGTTGTGATAAAAAACAGCACAAATTTTCATGTGGCCTAGGGCTACAGAGTGCTGAGAAACTTCTTGTTTCCTTTCTCCTTTTTTTTTTCCTAAGAGGTCTAAGAATGCTACTGTCATTGCCAGAGCATGCTACCAGGTTATGAGCAATAAAGATGCTGCTGCAGCAGCAGTTTCATACCAATGCAGAGACTATAAAATTGCTGAGGGAAGGAAAAAGTGTCTGCAGTCACAAAAACTCACTCAAGTACTAACTCCATTGCAGGGGCCAGCAACAGATGATCCAGACAAACTTCTCAAGAGCACCACAAATTTACCTCAAACTAGCTCATTTAGCTAGCTTTGTCTATGAAAAGAGTACTGATTAATCCAAGTATCAGCCATGGATATAGTGGATACTCATCCGGAAATGACATCAACATAATAGCCCAGATTACTGGGCAATCTGAGGGTGCCCAAACTGTAACATGACATATTCAACCAAACCCAACAAGACTAACATATATACAATCCATTTTTATGGAATCTACAAGTACTATTACAGTGCTATTGCTTCAACTCAAGCACTTCCAGCCACAATAATATTACAAATGAAATATTTATCAAACCAGAAGATAAAACATGCCCTGATTAAAAAGTGTCTGAGAGAAAAAGACTGCACTGGCACAGTTTCACAATGTTTTAATTCCATTATCAGAGAAACTAGACCCCAAATATTAGTGCAAATCAAGACTCAAAGTCACCTGCAAACAGCTGCCAAAGCATCTTGTTAATTCAGACCAAAAATAAACATTTTACAATTTAACACTGAAGAAAAGCACTTTTAAAATTTTCAAGAATGCATGACTACATAAAATTGGAAAATTCTTTACTCTCATGTCCTACAATAGGAAGCTACCTATACTGTTAAGAATGCACAGTTACGCTGGGAAACTAATTATTTCAAGGTTTCTAGCAAAACATTTCTCAATTCAAACAATAACACTTACTGCACTTCAGTATTTAGTGACTGTCTTTATTTCCCCTCTGTCCCACAAAAACAAAAGTTACTAAATATTAAAGAAATATTAGGTATATATACCTCAAATAATCGTAGATCAGCCGGCACTCTGTCTCCAACTGACAGGCAGACTGTATCACCTGGGACTAAATCTCTTGCAAGTGTATGTTCCACCCTACCTTCTCGTACACTGTAGGTAAAAACATGAAGACCAGTAAGAATGTCTTTGGAATTTTGTCTGAGAAAAGGATTCACACTGACTACACACTGCAATGCTACTGGTTTCAGCAAAAGATTATTTCTCATTTGCTGCTTGTTTCTTAGAAGTTACACATCAGTCCCACTGTTCCTGAACAGCTTCCTGCATGAAGGAAGTTCCTTAATAACTTCCTGCATGCAACTACCAAGAGAGAAATCCAGTTTCTGAGATGACCTGCTCACCACATCCAATATGCAAGGGGGTTTTACAGTCAGAAGAATGAAGGGCATGTCTCCAGAGGCTGAATTCCCCAGTACTAGCTACTTGACTACAAGTCTCACTGCTCAGGCTATGTGCTGGGTACCAGAACAGAGGCTGTGTTAGAAATAGATTATTGTTTTTCCTGTAATTTAGGTGTTTTCTTAAAGCGTGTCACCATTCTAGTCTAGGTGATCCCGCTCTGGCAGGGGGTTGGGCTAGATGATCTTTCGAGGTCCCTTCCAACTCCTTACATACTGTGATTCTGTGATCAGTAACATCATTTGAAGCATTCAAAAGGGCAACAACGTGGACTAAATTTTAGGCTCGTTAAACAACATTTACAGAGAGCAAAAGCAAAACATTCTCTGTCAGCATAAGAGCTTGATACAAAGGCAGTAAGTTCAGTAAAGTCTTTTTCATTTACTCATTCCAGATTAAATTTAACATCACCCATCTAGGGCTGAAAGGACACACAATTACATACCAATGGCATTCTGGAGGCACAAGTTTACTAAGCTCTTCAAGAGATTTTTCTGATCTGTACTCCTGCAGAGACATTAAAAAAAAATTGCAGGTAATATTTTTAAAGCAGGCAAAAGTTAAACAATACACATTCACATGTACTGATATTTGTTGTATGAGTAAAGTTGTATTAAAGTAATCTTCCAAACAATCAGGTAACTGATGCCCTTCAACAGTTCTATATTAGACACTTTAAAGAGTACTTGAATAGAAGCACCTAGAATAAACAGTGTTGAAGCACTTAACTTCAACTGATTTTGAAAACTGTTTCAATTTTGTACAGAAATTGTACAAAAAATAAGAAAAAACCCTCATTTTCTAAGTCATTAAAAAATTAATTCTGTATACACTCAGCTTTACTCAGTGTGCATTTAAACCAAAATAAAATACCCATACACATGCATAAATATCAAGATAGTTAAAGCAGGAACAATCACTCAGGAAAGGTGAGAGACTCTTTATTCAACCACTCACTGCACAACGAAGAGACAACTACTTCAATCTTACTAACAGAAGAATTTACATAAAAACAATAATTTTATCTGGGCAAGGGCTGTCTCACCTGAACGAAGGCAACCGTAACAACAATGAGTATTGCCTGCAGGGAAACAAAAGTGAGTAAGATAAAAGAATTCCAAATGGCCATGAAAGGCAGTGAAGGTATTTAGGTTTGCTCAACCTGCTAACCTGATTAGACTAAAAAGAAGATCAAAACTGCTAACTAGTTACTAAAGAAGAACACTTTTGCCTTTCTAAACTGGGAGCAAGAGGCAAGAGGTGGAGAGAGATGCACAACAAACAGAAAAATTGGTCTGAAGGAAGTGAGGGTGGCTTTGTGAACAGAACAAGGGTCAAAGGAATGACGTTTTAGCTGCTACAGAGCGTCACAGTGTGGCATCATTCAAATAACCAGATAACAGAAACACTAAGAATAAACTGAAGACTAGAGATAAGGCAGCAAGCTGAAGAACAGGTCTGAAGCCATAAAATACCCCAGAGCGAGGAGATGAGACTCAAACTCTTCCCAAGAATACCAAGGAGTACGACAGGATGCTGAGTACACCCCAAACAGCCAAGAGACCAGAGATCCCAAACAAAAACAAACTGGAGGGTCGTTTGGGGTTTGGGGGGGGGTTGTTTGTTACTTGTTTGGTTTTTTTTAAAAAGGCTCATTAATAATAATCCAAGATAAATACTAAAGCTTCAACAGCAAGCCTTTCTAGTCCCCCATATTACACACAATTCTTCTGGGCACAATTCAACATGAAAATCATGGGGGCTTATAAGCATGTGATGTGAAAGCAAGCTAATGAATGAAATCTATTACAGGAAATAACAAAGATCAATTTTGTGTAAAGTAAATATTAACATACTCTCAAACTGAGTTTTGTTACATTAACTGCATTCATTACTCAAATCGAGTTGTTACACTGAGTTCTTGCAGAGCCACAACACAACATCCATTAGGGAATATTTAAAGTCCATATTATAACTAATGAAGATTCTACCGTTTTGCAAGGGAAAACCTTTTTTGAAGAACTCTTCACTAAATCAAAGATAAATCCAGTAAATTTGTCTGCTTTTTCATACTGACATTAGCCTCACCAAATGAGTATTACTAAATAACTACAGTTCTAGCTGTATTACTATAATTATATATAGTCTTTGTCTAGTGGAGGGTGTCCCTGCCCATGCAGAGGGTTGGAACAAGATGATCTTTAATATCCTTTCCAACCCAAACCAGGTTGTAGCACAGAATACAGAAATCAATACTCCCTTACACCAACTGCCCTGTTCCCATTCCTCAAGACAATTAGGAAGGAGACTTAAAGGCACTAGCCAAGGAAAAAAAAAGAATCACCCATGAAGTAATTCAATTTTCATCCACAGTAATTGAATACTTTTCATAATACAGTATCTTAGCTAAATTCAGCTTACAAATAAAACAGACCACTCCAAACTAACACTACACTCAAATATAAATTTGTATGTTTTTTTCTTAAAGAAGCTCTCTATCTTCAAAAGAAAACTATTCTTTCCAGAGAATTACAGGGGCTAGGAGCAAACCTCCAAAACCTACAAAAGTAAAAACTCAACATCAAGAGTGCAGAGGTCAGCCAAGACAAAAAAACAGCTAGGACTTGACTCTGATCATATAGAAATCCTGATTTTCAGTTATCACCTATCATGCCTAAAAGGTCAAAGACATTATTTTGCTCACTAATTTAGCACCTATTTAAGAACAACCTCCTACAAAGCTTAATTATTTCAGGTATCTTCCCTCTAGTCTTTCTAGAGTTCAGATTACATTCCTTTTTCATGTTTTAAAAGATTAAGTCTGCTTACATTGGATTCAATTTGAAATTGAAGCCTAATTTTAGTTTAAAAATTACTCAGAAAACAACAAAAATTGCCCCTTTGGACAAATGCCTAAAGATAGTTGTAAAGAAAGAGTAAAGATGCAAGATTCAGCCAGTTAATTATTTGTTGCTATTTTCATATGTACTGCTGCTATCCATTAGGAAAAAAAAAAAACACCCAGTCACAAACTTGGCAGATTAAATGACGATATACAAATCAAATTCATTAATTAGAACCAAGTGATCCCATCCCACATTGAGGCTTCACATGATGTTCAAAGTACACGTGGTCACACATTCTGAAGAACTCTCAAAGAAGATAAAATTTCAGCTCCTTACCACAGTGATACTGACAGCATCATCAAACTGATGCATTAAAACACTGATGACTGCAGATGCCAGGAGAAGCATAATAAGGGGATTTTTAAACTGAAATGAAACAGAACACAAATTCAGCAATACTCTTGACAGAAAGACCATGTTACCTACCCCTCAAAGCACATCCGACCTATTTTTGAAATGTATTATTGTATAATTAAATATTTCTGACCTACCAGTGCAAACAAAATCTGGCTTTCTACAGCTCAGATTTTACTTGAGGGTGTTTTTAAATATCAAAGACCTTGAATGGAGTGTACTCAATACAAACAGGAGAAAACTGTTTCTTACATTTCTTCAGTCACATTTTTTAGACAAAAAGAATCATCTCCTATATTTCTTTAAACACACAAAGCCTGAAATGCATTCAAAATGTCTTTGAGGTAACAGGCTGAATCTGTTCCAAGAAACTGATCTCTATCAAGACAGCGACACATTTCCAAATTTCAATTCATTTTACAAGACACAAGGTTTCCTTGTAGATCATATGCTTTCTTCAGCTAGGACTAAAATAATAAGAGATCTTGTTTCTACGTGACAGCTTGTTGCTAGTGTGGTCTTTTTTTTTTTTGAGAAAGATTACAAAAAAGAACATTCCTACAATTCAAATGAAGAACATACTAAAAGCACAGAACAAGCACACTCAAAGCAAATACATATCTTAATAAATCCTTCCTAAAATAGACTTGGGTAACATGCTTTAGAAGCGTTCTGATGCATCTGACTAATTTGACACCACACATGGGAAAATAAAGCATTAATGCCAGAGGACAGCTAGTATGTGATGTTCCCACTGCTATCATCTGCAGAGCACTGAGAGTCTTATTAGTCACTCCCCAGTAAAACAGTTTCTCTAGAATTAGCTAGCTATTACCTCAGGGCTTACTCCAGAACTTAACTCTACTGCTGCTCAAAGTGCTGGAAACATTGACCAAAACATTTAACATTACAAATCAATTAGAAACACCTTCTGTATGAAAAGCTGCTGCAAATAGCTAGTGTAGCCAGGTGGACGTAGAGACACTTCCATACCATTTTGGGAAGCTGCACAGGCTCATACATATATCTATATCAATATACAGATATACACACCCACATAATTAATCACACCAATGGTGAGGAGGCAGGGTGGAAATCACATTTGACTTCTGTCAGTTCTGCATAACACCAGCATCAAGGCTGGCCCAACCCTCACATCAAAGGTGGTGGTTTTGCCTCTTAAAATTTTCCTTGGCTACAGAGTTATTCATACTTCATGTTCTATTTAAATGTTTACCAGTCATATACATGCATGTCTGACTTTAGTGAGATTTATGATCAAGTCTTTGCCTACAGGCAAAAAGTGCTTCTCCACCCCTCAGGCTAGTTCTGAATGGCACCCTTTGGCTAGTTTTGAACATACATTCAAGAACAAATCTTGTAATTAAAAACACTGGCATAGTAAATTAGAAATTATCGAAGTTGCAGTTTCCTATTCTACTAGAACTTCCCCATGTTTATCAGAATATGTTCATGCACACAAGACCAAATTAATAAAGAGCAAAACTACAGACAAACATTAAAAACCAAAAAGCAGAAAGGACAAAAATTTTAACCTGGGAAATATATTTTTTCCACAGTGGCTCGTCTTCACTAATATCAAATTCATTCCATCCATGGAATGCCCGTCTATGACAAACTTCACAGTTTTTTAAGCCATTTTGAAGATTAGCCTATTAAAAGATGCAGAGAGTAACACAGTCAGCAGTTACACTGATAAACTAGACTTGAAAATAAATTTGAACCCCGAAATCTAAGGTACAGCCTTAGATTATAAAAAATCCGGCCAACCTGAGAAAGACAAGCTTGGTACTAACGTTTGTACGACAATAAGAGCTAACAAACCACTATTTTAAAACTCAACTTGGCTGTGCTTAAGAGTACTTCACACTGGAGAACTACAGAAGCAGATGCTGTTTCCATATCTCTAAATGACTGTTGATCTTCCCCACAGAAAACTCTCCAACAAGCCCAACTGTGGACATAGTTCAGACTGTTGAGGATTACGTCAAGAGTTCAGCTACACAGCCAAACACCACAGCAACAGCTTCAAAGTCTTGAGTTGTCAGTGACCAACATTTATCATGGTGTACTCCTCAAGCAGTCAAGTATACAGAGGATGAAACAAGACCTTCTATCACTGACATTAACCCAGACTGAATAGTTCATAAATCTGTCAGTGGGTAGCTTTCTCAAACCTGTTCCTTCACTTGAAATGGAGGCTGCTGAAATAAATTAAAGATATTGAGGATTCCTTAGAGAAATGGAAGCAATAGCTATAAAAAAAAAAAACAGACCCAAATTTTATAGGAGGATTGACTCTAAGAGTTTTATTAATAAAAAGCAATTTTCAAAGCATACAGTAATCTGATCATTTTCAAGTTGAATCCCATCCCCCCTCCAAAACCATTATTTTTTTGACAATTAGACATTAGAGCATTTCAAGTAACAACTTAAAATGAAACACGCTTTTAGTAGACAATAGTTACTATCAAACTGCACAATAATGCACAGACTTTGAGTAACAAGATCTGTCCTCAAGAAATATCAAAACCTACTGTTTGGTAACATCAGTCCATTCTTAAAAGATGCAAAAACCACTTACTTGCAGAATGCTTGCAACTTCATCAACTGGCAATTCACTTGCTTTTTTTGAAGACAGTACAGGAATCATTGTCTCATTGTCACCATCAGGGATTTTTTGAAGACGTGCAACCTAAGAAACAAAAACAAAATCTGAAGGAGAGGGAAGCACTAATATTTCATTTCAAACAACATATACCAGAACAATAGAGTATTAACCCCCTTAAATGGCAGGGTTTTTTATAACCATTTGCATTTCAAAAAGAAAGAAAAAAAAAATCTACAATTCAGCTTATTTTCATGCAGTACCATCTGCAATAAAACAACATTAGACATGCAACTGAGAAAACTAATTTCTGTAGCAACGTGCTAAGTGATAACAAAGATCCTAACAGTTAAACATCTTCAGAATCCTTTTGCTCAGTATCATCTATGTCTGGGCAGGAAGTAATCACTCCAGATAAATTTCAATGCCAATAAATTTCACTCCCTGCCCCTTTCTACTCATATTAAAGGGGGTGGTCTAAGCAGGCCTAGTCACAGTCTCTTGTACACAAAGGAAGGAGAAGCAACAGAAAGCCTCCAACAAGAGCAGATGCAAGTGAAGTCATAAAACTAGACTACAGTACAAAGGCTTTAAGTCAATGCTATAAAAAGTAACATTTCCCTGCAATTTTAGTGATGTGCAGAACAGAGCAATAGTAAAATTGATCGCACAGCTCACCGCTACTTTGGTATTTAATGAAGCTTTAGATTTTCCAAATTCTTGCTTATTAAATGAGAAGCTGAAGGGATACTCTTTTTTCTTGCTACCTTACTGCACCCACAATAGGTATATTATCCATCCTGGTGCAGACACAACCCCCCTCCATTAGCTGGAAGACACCTGTCATGCAAGCATGCCCACCACCAGTATGTTTTTCCCCATCATACTTGCATCGAATTTGAATAGGTAGTTTTAGGCTTTTATATGAGGCAGTAAGTATTTTTTTAATTTCCTCTGTGGATGCTGAGATATGATAAAGTACTTCAAGATGACAATATATTAAGATATTCTAGCATTTTCATGCCCTAAAAAGGTATGACAATCTTCGTTTTCTGTACTGCATGCTGTTTGCCATGTACTCAAACTGATAGCTAAGATAAATTCAACACTGTTTGTTCTCCTAGCTCCCCACCTAAGTAGACTCAACAAAGACTTCTACCCAGAGACACAAGGGATCAGTGAACAAAGGTGAAAGTGCTAGAGTTGGAAGTCACATGCTTCCAACTGCAAGAGAAACCCTTGGAAACTCTACACTTCTTGGTTTTCTGTTTCACTAGGAGCTACATGACAAGACTTGCTCCTTCACTGTAATCCTAAGAAAGCAATGAGATACAGGGCATGGGTTTGAGTTCTTGGGCAGGAGTGAAAGAACTGCACCTTAATGATGTGTTTATTAGCCTCCAAAAGGGGTGAACCTGTTGGACCCACTCAGCTTTCTCCAGCCTGAAGCCAGTTCGATGGAGCGGAGAAGGGAAGCTCAGCTATACTCTGCCACACCTCCACTCCAGTTCCCATATTTCATTCCACTCATGAGCTTTGTTCTGTTGCTTACTATTCTTTCACTGATGCATTCATGCAGAGACCAGAATTGGAAAGTCGGTGGCCAAAGTTTTAGAGTATTACAAGATAGGCAACTTAAATACACTGTAGCACTGGATAGGTACTACTTATTGAAACCTTATGTATGTACACTGACGCATGTATAAACACTTCCTTAAAATGATGATGAATACACATTATTTTATACTATATATAGTTAGAAAAATTATCCAGTGAGTTATTTCCAAATACTCTTACACACTTCAAACTAGGCAGGAAATTGAGTTAAGAAATGTTTCAGCCATGGTTCAACAGAACAGATTATACTCTCTCAACATATGTATGTTTGAAGTATTTTAAAAGAAATATTACTTTCACCATCAGAAGAAAAACATGATAATGAGGATAATTCTGTTCATTACAAAGGGTCTTTTTACAAGACACTATGCTATCAAGCCCACATACTAACAAGGTTACACTATTCTGGACTGGAAGAACAAACATTTAAGGCTTCTCACAGAACACAACATCACAAAACCCCCTCTACAAAAAGAGAGCTATTATTAAAGCAACTTAAGCTGACCACAGTAGCAGCAGAACAACAGATATTTCAGTTAGGAAGAATGCAGACATTATGACCCTAAGCCTTACAAAATACTCTTCAGTATATACAAGTTTGTTTCCCTACAACTTCATCGCAGGAAGTGATGCATCATGATGACAACCCAGTCTTCCATGCAGACCAGACAGCCTTTGCTAAGTGTTCCATCACTTCTACCTGTATCCGTGAAGCACCTGACGCTCATAAAATTCAATCCCCAGGAAAAAATGGTTTTGCTCTGGCCAGGACAGAGTCAACCTCAACAGGGGGCTCAAAGGACTGGTGTAGCAGCAGGGGGCTCAAAGAGCTGGGGTAGTGGTAGAGCATAGGACTCTTAATCCTAGCCCTGAGTTGGGCACTGAGACAAGGACTGTTGTTGTCCTGGAGCTGCACTGAATTGCCTCTCTCTAACCCACCACTTTCATAGGGGAGTGATGTCAGGTGGTGTGGGAAACAGCCTGGGCTAACTCAGCTCACCTGGGCTGGCTGCTTGGGAAGGTCAGCTCTGGCCTGGCAAGAACAGGGGCACATTCAAATTGACCTATTTTGCAACTAAGAACACACCACCTACACATCCAGGCAAGTATTAAATCAGTTCTTAGGAAACTGCCATTGGAAATGATGACTTTTCAGACTTTAAATGAAATTTAGAAGTATATACATAATTTTCTTTGGCTTTTAACCTTACTGCTGTTTCAGTATTCTTGGACCACACATTCATCTAAGCCAAACAGTCACACAGAATTTTGCCACAATTCCCCCTGTCTGATAAAACACCCTAATGAATTACTAACTCATGTTCTTTTCTTTAAGGTTTCCCCATCCAAAGTATTAGGTTTTAACATCGACTGAAAATTGATACCACATTCATGGTAATAGCTACCAAACACCAGTTAAGGGCTGAAAACCATTAAGACAAAGTGCTGTTTCAAAACAAACACACAAACCTATGTTGACCAAGATGAGTCCACATTCTTAACAAAAATGCTGAGCATTCAAGCCTTCCCAGGAAGAGTAGGCAGAAACAAACTGATAGCATTAATGTTAGTGCCAAGAAAAATCTTTCTCCCTAAACCAACTGACATGGCTGCTAAACACAAATAACAATTCCCAGAGAGGACATATAATTGATCATTTTCCTAATATTATCAATTAGGACTTCAGAAAGTCTAACAAGCTTTTTAAGGATATTTTAAAAAGTTAAGTATCTTTAAACAGAAATATTGAAGTACTCAGAGATCAGTCTTTTCTATAAAAATCTTCATTAGTGCAGAACTGTGCTACAAAGCTTATTTTGACACCCTTTTTGTACAGACTCAAAAAGCCATTATTTTGAATGTGTTTCATTCATATTGGCTCCCAATTTTATTAAGACTGCGCTGTGCACAGTGAAAAAATCTACAGAGAAAATCTGTATAGGATTAAAGGTATAGGATTAAAAGAACCAAAGTTTCAGAAGGTCTTTTTACAGGCAGCCCCTTTCTCTAGAGCAGTTACATATCATAAGATAATTCTAGAAGGATCCTCATTCAAATTCTCATAAGCCTCTACAATGTGTGCGATTAAACTACACTTGTAGTTCACAAAAGAACAGTTACACACCTACCACTTTACCCCCAGTTAAATTTAATTGCTTAGCCAATGCGAAACTGATCCCCATTCCCTCCATCACTACCTTCCAAAATATGAAGTGGGTTACACTAACAGATTTAGGTCCAAAAATAGTTGGAAAAAGTACTTGCTATCTGCTGGAGCACACAACAACTATATTCAAGCAAATCATTTTGCCTTTACTATGCATTTACTTGCACAAAAGAGGAAGGCTACTTACTGAAGACAGTCAGCAAGTGCTCTACAGTTTTTTGTGCTGCTGCCCAGATCTACACACTGGAGATCTGAGTTTCTGCAACACCTTCCTGTACGTCCAACAGAAGCTATCCCCAAACCCACAGTGTTCTCTACTGAAGGAGTCAACCCACATAGATGTCTTCCCATCCTGTGCTGCAATTAATTTTCAAGCACCTATCAACTCATACCTTAAAAGACTTCAGTACATCATTGCAGGCCAAGTTTTTATATGCATAATTTGGCTATGAAATGCTACTGACCTATGCTGCTGTATCAGATAGGCAGTGTGTACGTGACTGCAGAAGCTTTAGGACCTCTGACTACAGCATCCCATACCCTGCTTGCAGCTAGCTCTACCAAGAAACAAAGCAGCAGCATAAAAATAAATAGCTGCCTCTGGAAGGCCTTTCCTTGGACCACTTCCAACGTACACACTACCACTTCTAGAGCAAGACGCACGCATCAATCATATGACCACAGAACTGTGACCAAAGTATGCTGATCAAAATCAATACAAATTAGCCTGGAAGGCTTACGCTACCAGAAATGCAGAGTTCCATTTCGTTTTCCCTAAAGAAAAATCTAGTTAGCCAGTGACAGCGATGTGTTACTGTTTCTTCTTCCTCATACACTACAAAACTCTGCCTACCCTCCTTCTACCACGACCAACTCCAATTACAACAAACCTGCCTCTACCTCTCTTTTTCTCAGTGTAGCAGGAATGGTACATTATCAGTCAGCAGGGGCCACTGACATTGAGATAATTTACATTTATTTTTTAAAGGGAACTTTTAGCTCTACTTCCTTCAGAGAATGCAAATGGCAGGACCTACATTCACTGAGCGTGGTCTAAAAAAAATTAGAACATTCTCATAGCAAAATCTATTTTTAGACAATCTTGTGACCAAAGCATTTTGGCTAATTAGCTAAAGTCCTGTAAATGTTCCACGCAGTTACTCGACTGCCTGCAAGTGTAAGATACAAAGGTGGTGTAAAAACAAAACTAACTGTGTGGCTGACACGCAGGAACACTGCGCTGCCATCCAGAGAGACCTGGACAGGCTGGAGAGCTGGGCAGTAAGAAACCAGATGAGGTTCAACAAAAGCAAGTGTAAAGTCTTGCACCTGGGAAGGAACAACCGTTTCTATCAGTACAGGCTGGGGGATGACCTGCTGGAGAAGAGCTCAGTGGAGAAGGACCTGGGGGTCCTGGTGGATGACAGGTTGGCCATGAGCCAGCAGTGTGCCTCGGTGGCTAAGAGAGCCAATGGGATCCTGGGGTGCATCCGGAGGAGTGTAGCCAGCAGGTCAAGGGAGGTGATCCTCCCGCTCTACTCTGCCCTGGTCAGGCCCCACCTGGAGTATTGTGTCCAGTTCTGGGCTCCCTGGTATAAAAAGGACAGGGATCTCCTGGAGAGAGTCCAGAGAAGGGCTACGAAGATGATAAAGGGCCTGGAGCATCTCCCCTATGAGGAAAGGCTGAGAAGATTGGGACTGTTCAGCCTTGAGAAGAGAAGACTAAGGGGGGACCTAATTAATGTTTACAATTATCTTAAGCAAGGGATGCAGGGGGAATCAGCCAGCCCCTTTTCAGTGGTCTGTGGAGACAGGACAAGGGGCAATGGCTGCAAGTTGGAGCATAGGAAGTTCCGCACCAACATGCGGAGAAACTTTTTCACAGTGAGGGTGACAGAGCACTGGAATAGGCTGCCCAGGGGGTGGTGGAGTCTCCTTCTCTGGAGATATTCAAGACCCGTCTGGATGCCTATCTCAGTGAAATGTCCTAGGGAGCCTGCTTCGGCAGGGGGTTGGACCCGATGATCTCTCGAGGTCCCTTCCAACCCCTACAATTCTATGAAAACAGTAAAAGTGTGGGGGGAAGAAAAGGTAAGTTTAAAATCAATGAAATTTGAAGTTGAAGTAATTAAAGAGAAATGACAATTCTTTCTTGGGGAAATTCCTTCAGAAACGTGAGAGACAAAGAATGTGTCTGGCTTTGGGCAGTCTACTCTCAGAAAGACCTGTTTACCCTACCACACAAGAAGTCTTACTGGCAGACTGCAGGTTAGTAGAGCCAGCTCTAGGAAACATTGTGACACATCTGGAAATATAAGGAGAAGACTCCACATACTTTCCAATAGTTCCCCCTTAACCATACCCATCACTTTCTTCTGAATTTTCCCATCCATCTGAACAGTTGATTCGGTCAGTCTGAATTTACCCCATCAGCCCCTGTAAAACTGAACCCCTTTCAAGCCAACTCCTATAAAGACCTTTTGACTTGTTTGTAGTGATCAACCTGTAAGACTATTATTGTACAAGCAGTTCATGACCCACATACAGGTATATGTCTCTGTACCACAGATACCGTGTGATTGCTACTGAATCATGCTGTGTGTGTAATCAACAGTAAGATTAATGAATATACACATAATCAATGTGTAATTAAACAATGTACATTTAATCTTAAGTATATGTACAGTTCTTTGCCTTTTCCACTTGAAATACTACATACACCTACTCAGGGACTGCAACTTTATTAATGAGTTAAGAGATTTTAGAGCATGTTGTCCAAGAGACACTTGAAAGCCCACATTCCAGACCCAACTGCTATCAGTGACTGATGAACTTGAGAGTAAAACCCCATAAAAGTACTAGTGAACTCAGAGCAGACAAGTTCTGTAGTGTGCCATGCCCTGACCAAAGACCCATTCAAAGCCCCATCATCTCAGGGCTCCCAGCATCTGAAAGGACATATCATTTCATACCTTGCTACCACCTTTTCTGAGTTTATTAAGAGTCATCTGCTTTGCAAGTGTTCACACCTTTCTCATTGGGATCTCTAAAGAATCAGCACTTCCTCACCCACCATAAAAGATAAAAACTGGAAACTGGTCTTGGGACTCACACTGGCACTGTGTCTGCACTGTGCACTGCAGTGTCTGCATTTTGCTAAGCATAACTTACAAAATACAATGAAAACATAGTGCAAA
The DNA here is from genome assembly GCA_027925045.1 of Hypotaenidia okinawae. Classification (NCBI taxonomy): domain Eukaryota; kingdom Metazoa; phylum Chordata; class Aves; order Gruiformes; family Rallidae; genus Hypotaenidia; species Hypotaenidia okinawae. The sequence goes on along the minus strand of BSDF01000002.1, from coordinate 46,735,376 downwards.
TGTATCATTCTGCTAAATCAGAAATCCCACATAACATCAAGTTATCTTCACACGCACATTTTTGATAATAAACATTACACCCTCCATACATGATTATCTAAAAGAACCCAGTCAGAGAATCAGACCCTGACAAATACCTTTATGTGAAATAATGCTGCTTCTTTGGAGCAACAAGTAAAATGCCAAGACTCATTCAACACAAACTCTTTGCAAATTGGTTGTAGATATATTTTACTTGCTGTTGCAAAGAGCTGTCCCTTCCCACTCCCAAAAGGTTGAAGTCTGCAGACTAATGAGCCACTTGTTTTCTACCAGGCACTGTTTGCTAAGAAGAAATATTTTTTTTGAAAGCTTTGAAGTTATCGTCTGCTGTCTTCATTTGAATGGACTCCTTTGGAAAAGTGTTGATGATTTTTACCTTCTGGGGAAACAGCTGCAGCAGCCCTGTATTCTAATATTCAAATAAATTTGTTCCTGTTCAACACTGGTTTAGTTTAAACATTTTATCAGGAGTCATCAAAGGAAGCGGGCACAGGAAAGTTCTGTCTCTAAAAAAGCCAGAAGGTAAGAGAAACACTAATTTGCACTAATGAGTTCTGCTTGCAGAGTAATTTCTACCCCAGGAGGTCACAGAGTTTCAACCCCTTGTTACTGTGTGTTGTTCCTAAGACTTTACAGAAAAAGCATGATATTCAACCTGGCACAGACACCACCCATAAACCAAGGAAATAGGAATGCCCAAATTACAAGAACAACCTTCCAGGCTGCCCTGTAAGCCTGAAAGCCTTCTATTTGAGTACTACTTCAGCACTGCTTAGGACAATCACTATGGCCAACCACAAGCCGTAACGCTGAACTGTACTCCTTGGTACACACCACCTCTGCATTTCTGACCAACTAAGAAACAGAAATCTCAATACAGGCACCAACCACTTCAGATTCTAAGATTGTAAAATATTCAAGAGAGACACTTATCCCCAACCCCACATACTTCAGTCAATGTAATAAAGACTACAAAGTTCCATTTAACATCCAACTTACAAACTCTACAGTACTCCATAAAGCCCAAGAACTCTTTTCAAGTACTAAAAATACTTAAGTACTAAAATTCTGCTCTAAAAAAAAAAAAACCAAACCAACACCCTACTTCCTTGAGAATGCATCTTACTCTTTCAGGATGTTTTACCATGTCTTCTTTAATTTAAAGAAATAGAATGGAAAATAGGCCATCTAGTTCAACCGAGGCTACCAGCACAACAGTAAAGCTGAGCAATTTTCTGTAATCGTAGTATATTCCACGTGGTTCTCTTGCAAGCCTTGTGAATGACAACTGCCCACTCCCTAGCTAAAGAAAATATTCTGCAAAAATAATGATGCCTTAACGTGACCACAGATCGTAGGAATAATAGCATCAAACATCACATCCGTCCAAATCACCTTCTCTTACTTCAAACCGTTTATGTAGTATACAATTGAAACTTAAGAATGCCTAAGAGTCAAAGTTCTTATTCAATTGCCACAAAAGATTTACCATTTAGAGCATTTCTGTACACTCTGGTAGATGTGCTATGATGAATTTAACACCTGGTTGCTGAAAGCCTTGAGGTGGCATCAGAGGTGACAAGAGTGCATTGTCAAACAAACCAGACCAACCTGTATTTGGCCAAAACAATCAGCTTTGATTCTCCCTGTTCAAAACAAAAAAAAAAATTCTTCAACACCAGAAAAGCCTGCTTGAACATTCCACTCATTAGTCATTACTTATTAATCAGAACAACAGAAAGACAAATTCCTACGCACACACTAAAATGACCAATCAATGCTAATGCCTCAATGAAAGCAAAGTTTCTGTATAATAGCACTGGGTGAGTTCAGAAACTCATCACCCATGGAAGAGAGACCAATGGCCATACATCACTTGACTCTAAACAGTACACGTTTCTTGCTTAAATCCCAAATCACTTGAAGCCTTTCAGAAGGCCAAGAGTCTTTGGGTCTAAACATCAGTCATTTATTTTACCACTTTCTGGAAAAGAACACTGAAGCTTAGAAGTAGGAACACATGGCTCCTCTCCAATAGTCTGCTGCTCTCACAGCACTTCAAAGTGCCGAGCTTCTCAAAATGAAGGACAGCATTTCAACAGCAAGCACCAATAAAGAATTTTAGCACCCTGTGATATGATGTATCCCTGATATGTGCAGACTTCAGTTGCCATGTAATTGTATTAAGCAAAAAAAAAAAACAACTGAAAAATTTGCTCAGCATTTGTTTAAAATAATTAATAAAGCTACAGGACCCAATCACTGATTATACCCTTAACAGCTATGCAGTTACCTAATGTGACAAAATGAAATTCTAATTAAAAAAAAAAAACAACAAACCCTCAACTTACTGTTTAGAACATTCTCAGAACCAAGGTAGTGTCAGTGTCAATTTAACTGCAAGAATAATTCACTGCATAATCACTCTACTTCTGGTAATAATATTTCTTATAATTAGTATCAAGAAAGCAGCAACAGTGTATTCACTGAGTTTTTGGTAAATTATGTATGCAGAAAAAAGTGCTGCAGAAAATTTATGATCAAAAAATATTTTAAAAGCCTTTCCAAAAGATTCTGTAGACTGCATCAGCTAGCCCATTATCCCTTTTAATCCCTTTTAATTGTTTAGAGTAGAATGTTTACAAAACAAAACAACAGAAACAGAGGCTGGTCTAAAATGTATACCTTGATTATTGCATTTTATTTTCCTTTTCTTCTCTGCTTTGTAACTTTATCTTTCCTTCTAGCTTCTACAAACTACACTGCAAATGTCAATTTTATCACCCAGTGTCAATTACCTATCACCTGAATCCTTTCACCAATTCAAAAGCAGGTCTCAACTAAAATCTACTTATTAACTTGATTCCACCCTCACAAAATTCTACAATGATCCATGGATGATTTTATTTTGAACTGAAGCTATGACTACCTAAAGCTGTGAATCAAGCTAATGCCCTGCCTATCCTAAAAGGAGGGCTCACAACCCACCACATACCGCAGGAACTCAGCTGAGAGCAGGATCTTCTTTCAGCAGTAATGAGACCATTTCATTCAGTCCTAGAGAAGAGCATCCCACTACTCATTTGCCAAACTTTTCACCAACAAAGCAAGCAATTTTTTTTTCTTGTTAAATTAGCTACCCTGAGAATTGTCTGCATTTTCCTCACACTGCTGTTTTTTCCTGAGTCACTAAGAAGAGATTATGCCCCAGACTCCCAATGTAAAGGAGTTACAAAGCTAGCAAAATAACAAGCATACATTCTGCAATGTCTGAACTCAAGCAAATCTCTTGTTAAACCACTTCTAGGTCTGCATGGGCAAGAAAGGAGAAAGGAAAGACCAAAACTATCTAATGCTCCATCAAGCAGTCAAGCAACAGATTAGAAGGTGACACTGTTCAATTAAAAGGAAACCTACACTTATAATGCAAGACACATACTATATTAACACCTAACAAAACACTGTTAAAAGATGGAACACTATCTGCTAGAACTGGTCTTTAGTGAAGAGACTCTCCTTTAAAAAAAAAAAATCTCTTCTCTCACCTTATCCTCCAAATTAAACAGAAGAGATGTGACCTTTTTTTACCCACTTAAGCGTAAAGTATTGGGTTCTATTTTTCTGCAAGCTGCAGATGGTAAGAAACAGTAATTAATGAATATTAAAATTCTGGTTTCACCAATTAGTTTATTTAAAAAATCATCTACACATTGAAAGGAATATGAACTGCTGTGGTAACACCAAGTCCACTTTTGAATTTCTAGCATTTTCCATCACAAATTTCCTTCTGATTATTGTTGATATTACTTTCATGAAACAACTAAAAATGCTACTCTGGAACAATTTTAATCGTTTTCAAGTCACTGCTTCCACAGGCAACCTCTCCCCACTCCACCTCCTTGTTTTCAGTTACATGTAGGCACCCTCAACTCATTCATTCAACTCCTCCTTTCATCAGCATTTCAAGCTGCCCAAAGCACAATGAGCTAGTCCAGGGTGCTAACTCACCACTCCCAAAACCCAAAATCTATTTACTGATCCTTCAATCTGTTAGCTTGTCAACTAAACCCCATTTTCACCATTCAGGAAAAACAGCCATGAAACTCATCAGAAAATTCAACTGCACTTTAAGCCCACGACAAAAAACCACCACACAACAAACCAACCAAACACAGCAATGATTCATTTGTCATCTCCGGATTATATGAAACACTAAAGCATCTTTTTTGCTTATGGAAAGATTTCACACAATTCTATCTTTCCAAACAGAAATACAAACATCATTCCTCTAAGCCACAGCTCTATCAAGCTAAGCAGGAGTCTTCCCGTGATGGGAAATTGTCTCTTCCCCATTACCACAAGGCACATGTGTTTTTGCAGAAGTTTAATCATTCCAACACAACAGATGAGAACCACAAAGTCTTGTGACAAAACATTAATTGGAGGAAATCTACCATCTTTGCTCAATGTCCAAACCAAAGAGACCTTTCAAACACAAACTTGCAAAACAAAGTTTAAACTGCAATCTTTGTTCAATAAAATTATAGAGATTCTTCAATTGTCTCCTGGAGAAAATACATTAAGGATCTTCCCATGAGTGCTGAAGAGTTCCAATATGAAAGCTGCTATTGTCTAGCTGTCTCAAAACATCAAATGCATAGAAAAAGAAGAGGCCAGAAATACCAAGAACACCAAAACAGACAATAGACAGTTGTAAATGCATATTCCTGTCTGGAGACTCAATTATGAGATGGGAGTGGGGGAATGGAAAGAGTGGAGAGGAAGTAATTCAAATATTAAGAGAACCAACTCAGTCTTTTTATTCATAGTGAAGTTTAGCTTTCCTCCTACCCCCAGAAGCCTTCAGATGGAAGACACGATCAATAGAATTAAAGGAATTCTAAATTTATTTTTAAATTGTGAAAAAGTTCCGAAATGACAGATCATAATAAACTGCCTAGTTTTCTAAGGTTGGACTTCACAATTACTATAACCTTCAGTTATGGAAAATAACCTTATTTCAAAACAATACAGTATCCAACTGTAGAAAATTACTTAGTCTACACCACAAACTCAATCCAGTTGAAACAACAATGCTTTTCTTATATATATAGCAATAGAAGTGATAGATTTCAAAGGAAAAAAAAAAAAAAGAAATCAATCAGTAAAGCTCTCAGTAGCTATCACCAACGCAAAGGTGCTTTCAGGGTTTCCCAGAGAATAAACTGAAGCCCAATATGGAAAAAACTGAAATAACTCCCTGGACTAAGTGGTTTCCAAACTAGACAAGAAGGATAAAGCATGATAGAACAGCTTCTTTCAGTACACAGAGTTTACAACTTTATACTTTGTATAGATCTTCCTGATATAACTCGAAAGTTCAGTGCCACTTCTTAATAAGATGCTGTCCAAGAGAGCAAAATGAAGTTGTATTTCAGAACACAGAAGATGCACAAAAACGTTTCAATGCAAAAAAATGCAACTGATGCTTCTCAGCTTCACCCTGGAAAATAAAGTTTAACAAAACCATGCAGTCTAAGCAAACATCGAGCAACTTAAGGCTCTGAAGCCTCTACCTAAATAAGAGATCTTTATTCCAAACACACGCAGCGCTAAAACACCGAGTAGATGTTTTGAACGCCTGTCAAGACGGAATAAAGCCTGCCTGATTAGTTCAACAAGGAGCAATACAAACGAAGAAAACCCACGATCCTACAATTCTTCAGTGACAAAAGGCAGCTCAGAATCCCTACCGCGAGACTAACACACAAGAGCAACCCTGCAAACCCCTGGAACGGCAAAAACATACACACGCACCAGTAGGAGTTGTCACCAAATTGCATGCAAAAATCCTCTTAGCTCCAATGGAGAAGTCAGTGACTCTGATGAGACCTTTACCTTCATTTTCCATCGAAATTGTACTTGAGTCGATAGTTACAAAAGTCTTTAGTAGCACCAGCAGCAGCACTGGAGCGGGAGCTGAAAGGCGGACAGAGAGATGCCCCAAAATCCCAGGCAATCACACCGCTCCCTTTGCCCCCACCTGCAGCAACATCTGCAAGAGAAACCAGCGCTAAAAGAAGGGGGAGGAAAAAAAAACAAACACTGCTACTAATAAAGCACCCAGGAGCCGAACCCCATGAGGTCTCCGCCACCTTCCTTCCTCTCCCCTCACGCCAGCGCGGAGCGGGCACGCAGGGAGCCCCGCAGAGCTGTCAGAGGCCACCGCGGATTAGGATTAGTTGGCCAGCAGCTACAGCAACACAGAGCAGCGCCGCCGCTACCCCCTCGCCACCAAGCGCTGCGATCAGCCTCGTCCCGCCCGGGGAGGGGCTCCGCGGGGAACGAGCGTCCCGCACCTAAAAATAAACCCTCACCCAGTAACGCACACACCACACCGCCCCCCCCACCCCACCCCACCCCGCGCCGCCCTGCCCGCACCCCGTCTCCTCAGCGACAGGCGGAAGGGGAGCAGGCGGAGGGGAGGGAAGGCAAGCGCCCGTTCCCTTCAGCTCGATGGCCCCAGTGCTGCCCGCGGCAACCCCCGCCGCGGCTCCCTCAAGCCGCCCCAGCCCCGCCCGCTCACCCTGTAGCGCAGGCCGCCGCGGGAAGCAGGGTGGTGGCAGCGTAGAGGGGAAAGACAGGCGCAAGCAGCAGCTCCCCCAACGGCCGCCTCACCTCCGTGGCTCGGAGTGGCAGCTACACGACCGCATCCCCGCTCCGCTCACTTCCGCGGGCGGCGGGGGGAGGTGAACGGCAGCGGACGGGGCGGGGCGCGGCAGCGGAAGGGCGGGCAGCTTCCTCACCCCTTCCGCGGGCGCAGGGACGCCTGCGCCCCAAGCGGGGGGTGGGAGAGAGGCGGTCGTTATGTCTGTGTTTCCTCCCGCCCGGCACCGGCGGCACGGTGTGAGGGAGCCACGGGGCAGCTCGTAGCTTGCGCGGGCGCCGCCGAAAATAAACGCGTCCGAGCGCCCTGACAGCTGCTGGGAAGCTCTGGAGGCCTGCACCTCCGGTGCCTGCCATCGCAGTGAGGCTTCCTCACCCCCTGGCCCGGGCAAAAAACCCAAACCGACCCGAAACCCACAGGCACGTTGTCACGAGGAAGATGGAGCCATGAGCAACGTTAAGAGGCCTGGAGAGTGACCGGTGTGGGAAAGGAGTGCAGGGAGCACCACTGCCATCCACAGAGAGCTGGCTCTAGGCTCTGTGTGAGGGCCTGCCACTGCCAAGCAGAGGAGCCCAGTCAATGTCCTCTGCATGCCCAGCCTCTGGGCCAGGGCCAGGAGCCAAAACCCAGCCTAGGGCTGGTCATGGCAAAACAGTTCCATAACATCCACTCGCTTTAGAGTATTCCTTTGCCACCCTCTGTGCCGTGTGCTGCCAAGTGTCATGCACAGGGAGTTGCTGCTATTTTTAGGGTTACAGTATACCTTGGCTGGATGCGTAGTCTGGTTTCAGATCACCAAATTATCTCCTTCTTTCAACTGTTAAAACAACTCAATGCAAAAATCCTAAACGCTTCAAATAACTACTTTTAAGACCTGAGTTTAGCTACCAATCACATTAACTAGTGGTAAGGGTTGGTGGTTCCGGTAGTGTGGGGAAAAAAATGCTTTGCAATTTCAACTGTTTATCTAGACACTAAAGAAATATTATCTGAAACTATAGTTCCAATGCTGAGCTCCAAGGCTGGTGAACTGTTCTAGATAAAAGTAATTTCCGTTGAGATAATAAGTTTTATATTTAAGGTACAAAACGGCTTTTGACTTTCAAGGTCAAAATCTGAGAGAGACATGCTAATTGTAGGCTTTACATCCCTTTTCTAAAGAACCATGACAACATGGTGGGAGAAACACAATTGCATTGACAACTGATGATTAACGACCTGTCACCTTGGCTTTGTTTTTCTTAAGCAGCAGAAGAAACTAAAATCAGTCTTTGTCAGTTCATAAGCAGCATTTAACAGAACTAAGTTTTAAACATTTTAATTAAATCTCCCAATCCATATTAGCATGCCTCCAACTCCTCAGCTATACAAGGTGAAGTTAAAGAGCACACTTTCCTGTTTCGAAGCTCCTGAAGATAAGTTTGTTTTGAGCAATAAAATAGTATATATTTGTCACTATATTGTGAGAGGTAAAGAAGAGTCACAAGTGCTGTTTTACACTGAGTTACAGGCCCTAGGTATTTTTAATTCAGGAAAATAAGATGACAACAAGCAGGTTAATTGTTTGAGAATAACTAATGCCTAATTTCAGACCTGTCCTATGTATTTGCCATTTTACTTTAATACCTCTGTGGTTACTTCATGAAGTACACCACTTCGTGTATTATAGTCATTATAGCAATGACTCTTCTCCAAGGTACTGCTGCTGTTAGCTTGTTTGTAAGGCTGGCAAAGAACCGTGTGGAGCTACTTGTGATGCTAGTTATGATGCCTCAATTTCAACACAAAAAATACTGATACACAATGAAGTTGTTGGGAAAAAACCCCAAAAGTTACCTTATTAGAACACTTAGCTTTTGCTTTTAGTATTAGATGTTACCATTAAATATGAAAAACTTGGGTAAATATTTTCATGAAGAAAAAACCCAAAGCCAGTAGGTCCCGATACTGTTTAAGTCCATGAGGTATTTGGACGTCTTTACACCATGCGATGAAAGGGTTTGGGGAGAAGATTGAAAACGGATTCTTGAACATTACTGAGCTGGTCCACAACTGGACCTATTAAGATCTAAATACCAGTGACAAAGTCTGCCTACTAAGAAACATTCTTTGCTCATGTGCCTTAAAAGAGAAGAAAGTCAAAAGCAAACCCTGCTGTACAGTGAGAGCTAAAAATTTGTCTCTGGGGCTTAGTCTTTCATGTTATCACCCACCTGCCTACTTACATGCCTGTGATGCTCAAGGCAGCTGGGAAGCGTCTCTTCTTTGTTATACCAGAACTTGCTATATCCATCCTTGGAAGTTACAGTACTGTTCCTCCCATGCTCTACACCTACAAACAGTGGCTGTTTAATAAACAGCTCTCAAAGTGATTTATCTCTGTCTGGTGCTGAATATTGCTGTTTAAATTCTGACCTTAATGTGAGCTTGATAGAGAAGGGTATTTAGGACAGCCCTTCAGGAAACCTCAGAAAAGTGTGTGGCAAAGGCGTTATTTGGCAACCAAAGGAACATTATTAAAGTACGATTGTGGAGATAGTCTGAAATTAAAAAAAGCTTTTCTTACAGTAACCACTTGCAGCCAGTTATACTCACAAATTACAATAGTGATTTGTTTTACATTTTTTAATCTTGTTTAAAAAGTCTTGCAATAAAAGGCTTATCTGAATATCCACTGAACAAGCATATCTAGTCACGACTGAATAATGCCAGTGAAAATGCATATACAAATTAGAAGAAGTATTAGAAATTCAAATATGAAAAGCCAAACAATCTCTAAACCTCACACTTAGAATATCTTCTTTTAAAAATAGTACTTCAAAGGATACACAATACTGATAGGTTAGGGGTGGACAGGGAACAATACAACACTGAACATCCTAGTGGTTGTTAGATCACTATTTTTCTCTTTCTAGTTCCCAGACCTGAAAATACTTTCTACAGACAAGTGAACCTGCTGAAAGCAGACTTGTATGAGCATTTAGTGCCACCTTAAGCAGCCCCCAGCCCCAGGCGTTCTCCTGGACTTGATAGTTGTCAGGTTTTTGTGGCTCACAGCACACCAGTTAAGTCTTCTGCATCACCAAAAAGAGAGTTCCTGTCATCCTGTCACCCCACACCCCATTCTCTCCTCATCCTTTTCCGCACAGAACTCTCCTAATTTATGTCCTGTTGATGCCCAGGTCAGACCTTTCTTTACGCATGTGACCTTCAGCAGCGGGGAGCCACTAGATTATCTCAGAATCACAACCTCTAACTGACCAGCACCTAAGTTTATGTGGGAATTACTCATGTCCAGAACAACCCAGCAGATCAGTAAATACAGACTGCTCAAACTCATTCAGAAGTGGTTATTCTGGCACAGCCAAGAGCGTAGAACTGATATAGGGAACATAAATAGGTACTACAGCTTTCAATACTTTTTGCACTCCCCATGGCCTTCAAGGCTGAAAAATAGTGATCTGATGAAATGGTTTGAATGATTGGGGTTTGTTTTTTCTTAAGTCAGCTGTGAAAAAGAATACTTAGCTTCTTCTAAAGGCAACCCAAAAGGTTGCTTTAAGCTGCCTTTCTACATCTTCAGAAGAATCAAAAGCCTCTGGAAGGCTTGCAAAAATGAAAAGGTAACAAATGTGACATTCCAGATAGGACCATCGAGCAGTTGGAAAGAACTCAACCTAATGGCATTGAACAGGTAGGCCTTGACCTACATCAACTTGATACGCAAGCTTTACTTCAAGTTTGGTTTAGTCTTCAGGATCACAATTCAACTTCATCTCAAGTACTCCCTTGTGCTACAGCACTACCAGAAGTAGAAAAACAAAACCCAAAACCAACCCACGCAAAGATACTTATAATGGCATGGTTCACAGATGGAAGATCTATTATACAGACTCGCTTTTCAGACCACAACAGCACTTGGAATACTTGTTGCTCTGAAGCAAGCTTCCAAATTCTTTGGAAGGATCCAGTTAAAGATGCATTTGTTTAAATTCTGTCAGTGTTGAAGAATGCTAATGAAATCTACTACAAATGTTCTTAATTTCATGAGAAGTTTGTTTATGCATTATAGCAAACTTTTTTTTTTTTTTTTGAATCGTAGCATCAACAGCACTTCAGTTTGGGGCAGAAAAGGTTAGTACATGGGCCTTTTTGCACAAATAGGCTTCTCAGCTATTTGCTTAATGTATAATACGAATCACCCTCAACAGACTGAGCACAAATTAGCTTTTCTGGAAGAAAAGATTACTTTCTGTTAAGAGGGACTTTTGTTTAAGGATTTAATCTCATTATTTCTTGTCTTTCATCTTGATATTAAAAACTCACTAGTACTTTTACAGTTCTCTATGGAGTACTTATATGACTGGAGTCAAGGCAGGAGCAAGGTGACGCTGGAGGTTCTCATTTACACACTTAAAATGGCATGTATCAGTTGTAAAGCCTGTATTGCGTATTTCCTTCCCACATCCTTTCCATCCATGCTGTTCCAGTGGTAGCTTATAGGAGCAATCAACTTGTCTCTGAGGAGATTTCTCCAGAGGATGATCCACAGAAATTCTATATAAAGTTTGATTTTATTTTTAACAGACATGTGTATATGTATATACACTACTGAATCAGAGGCGGGTTGGAAGGGACCTCAAAGATCATCTAGTTCCAACCCCCTGCCCTGGGCCTGGACACATTCCACTAGACTATAAATCAGTTCACTAAGTTTAAAAGATAAATGATACAGTTTCCCCAGAGGAAACAGGTACTCATTTCATTTTATAAATCTGAGCATGTTAAGATGTAAGAAACATAGCTACATTTTCACATTACCTTAACTCAGCCCTGTCTTGACATTGTGCAATTATGCTAATTAAGGAACTTCGGTTTATGACAGTCTTAAATTAGATTTCACTGATTTTTAAAACACTATTAAGTTTAACCCTCTCATCTCACCCTTACTGACACTCTATATTCAGAGAGGGGGCATGGCACTGAGGCAGTTTAATTTGACATAAAATCAGGCTTTTGAGTTTCTCCTTGCTGAAGCTTAGCTCTGTGCTTCCTGGCCCTTGCACTGTCATCTCTTGGTAACACAACTCAGGGACTGATCCAGCCAAGAAAAAAGACTACCTCAGAAAAGGCATTACTGCTGGACCCGCAGAACTGGTACAGGAAGGCAGCTGTGTGGGGTGGGGTGCGGGGCAGCAGCAGGACTATGGGAGCTCCAACCTTAAATCAGCTTCAGCTGTTGTGAATATACACTCGAGAAAATCTGGTTTAATCTATTCTTCAGGGAAAGACTAGAACAACTCATTTTCTGGCCGTAGCACTCAGCTGCTGCCTCATACCTGTACTTCATCATCTATACTTTTCTTCTTGATACCTTCTATCTCTCCCACATATTCCATACTCGCCTGCTGTTCTCTTCCTTCAGCTGCAGGATTTTGAAATTGTTAAAAATATTAACTGCACATTTTCCACAGTTGTCTCCTCCCTTCCTTCATGGCATACAGAGCTCTCCAGCTGTTTGTGGTTTACCCTTAGTGATTGTTTTCAAAGCTGCCTACTCCAAAAGAAGCTTCACTCCTGCAGTGGAAGCTCTCAGAAGCGTCTCTATCCTACCTACTGAGGCTTCATGTTTCCTGAGACAATCCTACTCATGTTGTGAAGTAAAGAGCTAGTTTCCTATTGCCTGTAAAATACAGCCAAGAGATGCATCCAAGGAGATTGTGCTCTGTAACAGGAATATGCTGTGAAGGAAGTTGCTATGAGAAGCCTTGTTAGGATGCCTGCTACCAGACAAAGGCACCACTCCTCTGCACCATCAGCTGCAGCTACAGTCACGTTCTGGTCTGACTATAGCTAAAACTGCTCCCTAGTAAAGGTTTCTATCTTGCCAAAGGATTACTGCAAATCATTACAGGGGAGAGAAGAGCACCCCAGTTAGTTTGAAAAAAAAAATAACATTATAGTGTGATGTCTGTGGTGGAGAATAAAGAGTTTAAACAATGAAACTATAAACAGTTAAAAGCAGCAGTAGTGAAGTACTTTAGCTTGAATTGATTCAAGGCTAATGTGCCAAGAATTTCAGGAATGCTGCATATATTACAGACAAGTAATCTTGCCAAGTCCCTCGAACTTGGAAATTCTTTTTCAAGACTATTGGTGGGGGTAAAATGGGGTGAAGGTAATATTCAGGAGCTGGCAATTAGCAAACAGGTGTTTACATAGTTATAAGATTTCAGCTCCTGGCAAGAATAAGATAATTTGTTTGATAAAATACATAAGCATAATGTGTTGGACTGAGTAATTTTATTCAGACCTGGAGCCAAAAATTTTATCAAGTGAAAGCACGTGGTAGCTTTCCAGGTTGGGAGAAATTCATTATAAACTTTTGTTTTACTGCAGAGCTTAGATTCCACTTTCCATTTTTGTATTCTGAATTACTACTGTGTGCATTTAAGTGGAAGTATTCTGGGGATTTCATATACACACCCACCCCCTCATGTCTTAGCAAAAATGGTCTAAGGTCACATTTTTAAAGCTGGTAGAGGTTACTGATAAAAACAGTGAGCGTGGCATGCTTCTACTGCAGCTACGTGCTCTAGCATAAGAGACCCCTAACATGAAGGCAACCCCAAGTGGTGAATTGAAAGATTAAATCTGTATTCAGATGCATTCTTAGTCAGCCCTAACAATAAGGGGCTGCAAGGGGAGGGGTAAAAACTGTACACACAGGTCACGTACCACTTAGAAACTTAAAGAAGTAGATTTAGTAAAAGTACCCAAGCGCCACCGGCTTGTTCTGGCCTGGATCCCTACCCAACTTACACAAGCTTGTGCTCGGACAGAACAGAGGTGGGAATAAGTGCTCAGAAACGTTCCCATCCACTGCTGATGAACATCAAACTTCAGCACCAAGCAAATTTAAAAAAAACCAAACATCTGTTTCAGAGCAGTACAAAAAGGTTCCTGTCTGCCTTGGAAATAGGTGCTAGAATATTTTCCAGCAGCTTCCCCATCTTTAGCCACTTACATTAGATAATACATCACGTACTCAAGTCCATACATCACCAAGGGCTGGATACAGCCCCAACTTAAATTAACAGGAGTGGCTATAGGAGGGACAAACCCCACAGCTAGATCATACAAACTGGCAGGGTATTTTCCACCAGCCAGTCACAGTGGGAGGGTTAAGAGGGCCCTGAGGTGCCCCTCTGTCTCCCTTCCAGTAAATCAGTGACAAGCGTCAGCTGCATTCTGTGCATCTGCAACAAGCCAAGAAGCACCAGAGGGGGATTTAATTTAAAAAAAAAAAGTTGAAATTTGTACCGTATGCCCTCCTCCCCACCATCTGGCTAGTGGGGACATTCTGTACAAATTCAGCACACCAACTGCCTATTCAGAAGGGGAAAAAAAGAAAAGGAAAAAAAAAGTTTCTCTTTTAGTAAACATATTAGGCAGTTTCTATTCCATCTCTAAGGGCCTCCAACGTAATTGAGATCTATTGAGGAGTTCTTAGGATACAAGCCTATTTATAGGCTAGAAAAAGTGGTAGTGATAGATCAGTGAAAAACTTGCTTCCTAACTGAAGTTCAGTTTAAAGTAAATTGAAACCCTAAAGATGCTATATACTGTTTGAAAACTGCCCAGAATCTATTTATATCTAATCAGATATATGATTGCTATCATTATCTACATATTTCATTTAATGTATTTAAGGTCAGAATATTATACTATTATCATAAAATGTATTAAGATTATCATTGTTATGATATATTTATCATATCACATCACATACCTTGCACTGCATTTTTATCTAATATTTACTCCATCAGTTTATCGTTAGGTTATATCTAGCAATATACCTATCCAGCTATATATCTCTGGCTTATTTAATATGCTGAACTAAAAAGAGAGCAAGATATAGATATTTCTGATTCATCAGTAATTGACCTGTGGAAAATCATCCATCCAAGGGAAATTATCCTCTGACACTGTAGGAGTATAACGGATTAATTAGAAGTTACTGATATTTGCATATAGCAGGAACCAAAACCTTGATTTTCATACTCACAGAGCTGCAGACCAGGACTCCTAGAGAATTTTCTTCAGTAGAGATTCCAGTAAACTAGGTGCTTTTAAGAATTTGTCTTTCATATCTCCCATAGTTTTCACTCCAAATTGTTTTCCCTTTTTGAAAAGTTGACCTTTGGTTGTTTACAGCCTCACATCTTCAACATGTATGCACAGTCTGATGCTGTTTTTCACTTTGTGGAGCAGATTACAAAGGATTTTAAATACGCTAACCTTAGAGATTCAGGTTTTCCTGTTGATAAGTCTGTTCTATCACAAGCCATGGTCTCACCGGAGTATCTGAAGAGTGAGCTAGGGTTGAAGAAATTAAGCTTTGCAGCAATTAAGCTATTACATCCTACAGAGTCTAATCAAGATCCTGCTTCTAGGGTCAGAGTGTAAAGAATGCAGAATTCTAACAAGAACTGAAAACCAGTGGGAAAAAAATAATGTCCATTTCTAGAGTTGCCATAATCACATTTTCTAGTGCAGTTTGTGATGAAAGGAAGACCACCATTTCACCACCACCGCATCCTAGGCCACTTAAAGAAGTACACCTAATTTGAAGAACAAGTGGATTCAAACACTTCTGCAGCCCTACGGGAGCTCCTTAGCAAATATTTTCTACTTATTCCAGGTTTCCTGCAGGAATGCAAGCTTCACAAGCTCTTACCTTTAAGCAGAACTCTTTGTTACATTCACATGATTTTGAGCCAGCCTAGCCATTTTTTGACAGCAATTCCATTCAACCTTTTAAAACAGCTGTGCCATGACAGCCTGTCCTTCCATGTAAAGTTAGCCCTGCTTGAACACAGTGTCTCTTGGAGCGCTGCAGCTGAAGGAACAGCTACATGAAATGCATTCAGGTTTAAAATTTTCTAACATCAATGCCAGCACTTCTGAGTCCTATATGTAGCATGGCTGGAAAGATATATATTTTTTATGCTAGCCCTCATTGAAAACATCAGACCTTACTTCGAAAGGCAACAGCTATAAAGATTGCTATCACTAACTCAGGCTCCTCCCTTTGCCTAAGGGCTGAGTTCAGGCTGTAGTGACCTGTAACAAACTTCTCCTGGATGCAAAACAAGCACCATCAGGAAAAATGGCATAGTGCAGCATGAACACCAGAGGAAGGCTACATCTAAAAGCCTGATTCCTCTAATACTGCTGTGTTAATGGCATTTGTGGTTCCTGGGCTTTAATTTCATAGTCTTTCACATTACATGCTGGTTCCTGAAACTGTGCAATTATATCAAAGATGTTTGCTTATGGTGAAAAAAGTTTCTAATCCTTTTAGGTGCATAGAAAAGCTTGAAAGCATGAACCTCAAAACCTGACTCGAAAGGCCAAATTAAATTTTTCTGAAAAGAAGTCAGAATTTGAAAGGCTAAGTCATTTTTGTAATTGTTGGGATTGACAGTCCTAGAATTTCTAGTATTCAAAAGCAATTTCAACTAGCCTTTTTTAATGATTTGAGCATTTTCTGCTCTAATCCCTTTTAAAATATGGTTAAAAAAAAAATCTGGCTGCTATATCTCAGCTAATTTCCTGTGGAGAATTGCGAATGTGTACATGTGGTGTTCAGTGCACATGAGCCCAGTACCTCCTAATTGTATCACATTTCATACATCTGATGGTGTGATGAGTTAGTTTGACAGGGCACAGCTGAAGAAATTTAAGTAAGAAAAGAGGAATCACAAGCATCTGTTTTGTTTGACCGTCTTGGACCTAAGTTGTGGTTGGTTTCTTGTCTCTCCATGGCACTGAAAATGCTAACGTGAAGGTCCCATAAATTAAGTCTAATCCATCTGTATCTGGCAGCTATTCAGTTTCAAGAGGGAGGAAACAGCGGGATGGGACAGGAAGAATTTTTTAATTAAAAATAATGTGTTTCATTTGTACACAAATACAGCTACAGTAATGAAATATATCTTAGTTTTGAAATCTTTCCTCTTGGCCCTCAATCCTTGACATACTTGTGTTTACATACACACTGTTCTACCAGTTATCCAAATAATGCTGTAAGAGCCCAGTTTAGTCTCTCTCTAATCTTTAAGCTTCCTATTTCACTGCCTATTCCACCAAAGGTTTTCATTTTCCAGATTTCAGAAGCGGCAACAAGCCTGCTCCAGCCCCCAAACAATAACTGTCAGCAGCGGCCATTCAGTCATAATACAGCAGCCTAAGTGAAGAACCCGACCCAATGGGATTGAGTTGATATCAGCATCACTAAAAGTGCTTAAATGAAAAGTAATACTTCAGGAAATGTACTAGAATCCTATTTTAAATGTCAAGGATGTAAGAATTCTATAGCAGGCCCTTTCAGACAGGCTCCAAAAAATAAATAAGCATTGACCATTTAGATTTATATGTTTTTCAACATCTTAAAGTAAGAATTTGAGGAGTATAAGCCATTAGTCAAGAACTGCTACAGTCCCTAAGTGACTAGATGGGTCCTTCAACACACTGAGGGACCACAGCTCTTCTGCAATTCTGTCAAAAAGGCAGAAGCTCAGCACCTGAAGATGAGGGTCCTTGTTTAGCTTAGTGCTTCCTTCAAGTGGTTTCTAATAGTTGCAGTTTTCTTGTGACAGTACAAAAACCTGCTCATCTTAAAACATGTGGATATAGATAGATGGAGTGTATGCTTGAAAAAATCAACCAGTCATGACTGACACAAAGCTGCAGAGGCCCAGCTTGTATTTCAACCATAAGATGGTATTTCAACGAAGATGTTTATCTGAAGAGGCAAAACATCAAAGCTCTAATACCAATGATCATAATCCAAGAAGAAAATCTACTTGGGGCAGGGAAGAAGAATCTGTACATCCCTGAAAAGCTCCATACAATCCTAATAGGAATTTCTGTGTGACTACAGCAGAAGGTCTAGCATAAAGCCAAGCCAGAGCAAATGTGGCTTTCTTTCATGCAGTCTCTCATATATTGATCCAAATGAACTTAGAGGAAGCTAATGTGACAAAGAGGAAACCTGAGCTACCCATCTCTATTAGACGATAGAGCTCTCCAAATGAATTTGTGAACTGCAAGGAACCGTTAGGACACAAGAATCATTTTGAGATGGTGTTAAGCATGAAATATTAAACAACTAAATACCCATCAGGCCTAGAGAATCACAAAGTATTTCAGATTCTGGACATACCACCCCAGGGATACCCAGCAATCAGTTAGTGCTTTTTACGCTTCAGAACAGCAAAGAAAAGAGATCAGGGAAAATGTTTCATTAGAGAAATGAGTCAAGCCTGCCTTTAACTACAAAATTCACCTTACTCATTCAAAACAAGCAGCATTTTCTGTGTCATCTCAAACTTAACATATGTATGGTTTTTACATACCAACAAATAATACTGCTGTTATTAAACAAACTTAACTTGGCACATCTAAAGCCATTATAATGACGTTTCCATTAATAGCTATATAGATTTCTTAGCTGTCCTAGTAGAGAAGTACTATGTCATGTGTAATGCCCACGTATTTCATAGAGTGCTTGTACTGAGGCAGCTGTGCCAAATGCATCTTTAGATGCGGAAAGCTTTAGGAAAGGAAAACAGAACCACAGGTGCCTCTGTTTTTTAACCCAGTAGTAGCACTTGGACTACCACAGCCATAAAACAAGTGCTATCACTGTAACAACACTGGTGATAATAGATCTCACCTCTCCTATACACAGAAAGACGGAATTAATTTCCAGCTAGTGGTTAACTTGTGTGTGATGAGAGGTACTGTTCATCTTTGAGCAGAGATCAAGTGCCAGCTATTTCAGCAAAAGCTGCTAGATCATTTGCTGGGTAACATGCCCTGCTCAGACCCTTTAGCTGTAACCTCAGTGTCTCATCTCCAGGCTGACTAGGTGTCTGAAATATTTCCCACTTGGAAAAGTCAGTTCTTGCAAAAGTCTTAGATAGTCCCTTGAGGACATGAAATGTGTCCTTTAAAATGTTTGTAGTACTATAATTTCAGGAACTGCATGTCAAACATATGTTGCTGGGCATATAACAGCTACATTTCCAGACAAAGTTGAACAGTGCCATTTTGATTCACCTACTGAAGACTGCAAAGCTGTGAGGAATTATTTCTGAAATCCAGGTTGACTTTATATGTAACAGAGAACTCCTGTCTGTAAATTGTGCACAAAGACTATAACCTCTGTTTCATCTATGTAAAATCTTTTATAAGCAGCTCTAATCAAAACTTCAGAGTGTGAGCTGAAAACAGATAAATTATTCCAAAGGTTAAATACTGATTGAAGGGTATACCTTCTTTCCAATTTGCATGCAGCCTGCAAGCTTTCTTTTCTCCTTGACTAAAGATGTGTCCTTTGTGAGCACTGCCTTCCTCAAAGAGTTACTTTGAGATAGGACTTGACTTCAAGTGGGCAGAGCTACCACTTTTGAGGAAGACAAAAGGTAAGGCAAAAGAGCAATGCGTTACACAAACATTTGATAACGTCTGTGAGAGGATCCTCACAGGAGGAACTGTACTCTGTTGCTTCTCAGACCTTAGAGAACTTACAGAACCCACCTGGTCACAGTCAGGACAGTGATTTAAAGGAAAGACAGGTCAGTGCAACTCAGCATAGGTGCTGTTATCCAACTCTAATCACATTAATTTAGAAAGCAGTGATTAGACTCAAGAAAGACAAATATGTTTTCACGGCAGGAACCAGCTCTATTCCCATGACAGGGGAATATCCTGCCTGGTCTCCAGCAGCCTGGTGACCTCTGGTTGATTGACTTGTATAGCGATTAATCTGCAGTGGGGAATCAACCACTGCCAGGTATATGAGTCAAGGATTTTCCCAGATACAGAGTTTGGTTTGGGTTTTGTTTTTTTTAATCTTGAGCAGTGACAACACTGACTGGAGCTTTCCCAGTGTGTGAAGCACTCATCATTGTTCTCCCCTGCATGATCTCTTTGATGAAATGCTGCCCTTAAAGGCAGTTTTAATAGGATGCCTCCCCCTTATCAGTCTTATTTTCATTAAGCTCGTGGGCGTTTCACATCTTTGAGACTCTTTAGCCATGAGTTCCAGAGTTTCTGGGGGAGAGGGACAGATACAGCTCACTTCTTTCAGAAAAGAGGCTAAAAAGGGTTCTGCCCAAGCAGCTGTGTTAACTGGTGAAGACATATGTACTCTCAATGCCAAGCAAACATGCAAATCACTCCGTGCTGCCTCGGTTCTGGACTCCCAGGGCTCATTTGGTGGTTTCCCTCAAGGTTCAAACCCCTTCTGTTAATACTTACGTATTGACAATATCACTCTTACGCATGAGCTGTTAGAAGAAGTATTTTAGCATTTATCTGGTGGCTAGTGTGTGGCTCAGAAATAATTCTAAAGAAGTACTGGCTGGAGAAGCTGTAAGAATTGTCCATTTACTGCTAGGATTCACAAGGAAAGCTGGTGCTTTCTCAGCACAAAACAATGGTTCCTCCATTTTCTTTAACATTGGTCAGACATCCTTTGGAAGTTGATGGTAAAGGAAGAAAGTGCCCTGTGATTTCTTTCAGGAAAAAGTTTTATCTGGGTCCAACTGGCATTTTCAACAGGAAGTCTTAAGCTTAAAAGCCATGTTTTGGAAAGAAGTAACTTTACAGTACTCTTGAAAAGTCATTTCCTCAGATGCTAATTCAGCCACACTCAACCTAACAACAAAGGCAAAATTTATTTCTTGCTTTACCAAATTGAAAAATTACTTCAGGGAAGGGAGATAACCCCTCCCAGCATATACACCATTACACAAGCCACATACATTGTATTTTATCCAAGCGGAGAGGCCTCTTAAACACCTTGAAATAATAGGCCTTTTATGTTCGACAAGAAAAATAACTGCCGTGTTTATAGCTGCACTATGGCTTTATCAGCAGGAGCAAACAAAGTTTCCAGATTTATATACTCAGAAACGGGGTTGACTGGGATTAGTCGGCCATGTCATTAAAACCACAAACCCATTGCATAGTCACTGAGGAAAAAAATCTTTTCCAGGGCTGCTCAGCTGCTGTTTCAGGATCACTCACAGTCACTTTCAAGGCTAAAATTCACAAGCCTTTGGATTTTCCAGCTCCTCCTCCCCTCAAAAAAGAAGCAGTAACCAGATAAAAAGATACTTTATATTTTCATTCTTTATAGTGTCTTCCTTTCTATATCTTTTAAGTTCCTTCATTCTCATTTTTATTTGGAGTTTTTCTTCTTTTTTGAGTTAAGAAAAAATTTCTACTTCATCTGTCAATGACAGTTCCACATCCTAGGACATTGTGTCATTCATTTCCTTACTCAGGCTTAATTAATATTAAACGCCTCATATCTTCTAAGAACTTAATCATAGTAATTTTTATGGAAAAATGCAATGTAGAGAATCAGATAAGAATTACTCTTTAAAAAAACCCCACACATTCCCTTAATATATAGCCGTACAGGACTAGAGAATGGCCTCATTTAACCAGAATTACCTCCTGAACTCAACTATGCTGTTGCAATGTTATTTACTCCCAAAGAAACTCTACCACATAGCCATTAAACACATTTTCATACCATTTCTATAAAATGCATCAAAAAGCTTTCAGATTTTTGGGTTTTAAAACATTCAAGGTTGAGTTAAAAATAGGAGAAAAAAATCTTAAAGACCATACATAATTCCATTACTGGATCATACCGATACTCCATGAAGTCCATGCTCCTGGGCCTGCTGTGTTCAGTAAGGAATGATTCCAGAGGTGATCCAAAAAAGGAAACATTTAATATACTGCCAACATGGAAACAGTCTTCCTAAACCACCCTGTGTACCTGAAGAAAGCAAGTTTATCCTTCTTAGTGTAAGTCTGGATGTTCCTACCTATACACATCCTTCTAATCTCTTTATCTCTTGGATTTCATAAGTAATTTCCAGAATCCCTCATTTCTGAATGATTATTTCACAGCTTTATTTTTTGCTGAAATATTTGATGTCTCACACTCTTACTGAGGATCAGTTTCCCTAAAGTTTCCAAGCAACCAGTAAACAGAATTTTTAGCTCTCTAGGTTCCAGAGTAAAATGCAACTCATTAAAGCGTGAATGCAAAGCTGAGGTCAGATTGAAACCATTACACTTATTTTAATGTTGTATTTCATTTAAAGTGTTTGATCAGTGAACAAGTCTCCTAGGGTGAGTATCTTTTCTGGAAGATCACAGAGAGCAGCAGTTTCTCAACAAGCCTCATTACATTCACTGCATAATATCAGGCAATGTAAAGAGAATGAATAATAGCATCACATTGCGTTCATTTTATATTGATAAAGCTTTGTGTCTTGGGACCAACATGCTAATAGCCATGTGAATGCTTGCTTTGATTAAATGGATTTCTTCCAGCAGTTTGGAGCAGCAGTGCCTGAAGTATATTGCGCTGAAGAGATTCGCATCCTTACACATACAGAAGGATTTAATTTAGCATCAAGTTACAGGTAGCTGCCTAAACCATTCAGTCCCACCAAGTAATGTTCAAGTTATAACTGATCTATGCATCCATTGAAGTTCAGCTCTCAGGACAAAACTTGACCATCTCAAAGTTATTAGCCAGCTAGCCCTGCACACATCCTTTGCTTGTGATGTTTGCCCCGTGACCGCACAAGCAGCACAATGAGTGAGCATCTGACAAAAGCTGTATGAACAGCACATGACAATAGCACTGTTTGCATGGATCCATCAGCCCTCCCAAGCTTTAATCTAACACCCATCCAGATCAGGAATATGTGAATATCAAGAAAGTGACGACAAAAACAAACACTCAAAGAAAAAAAAAAGCAGCTAGTCACCTCCTGCTAATATTTATTAAAAGGCACTGAGCCAGTACTAAGCAAACAACCCCAAGGACTTACCCTGCTAGATAAAGGAATGTGATCCTCAGAAATAAAAATCTTATTCTCAATACCACGCAGGGCAACCTGCTGAGTTCAACGACACTTTCCCCCCGTAAGTGTTTTTAGAGTCAAAGAAGCAAATGTTATGATTTGGTGAGCATCAGCCCTGCCAACATCAGACAAACCCGAGGAGAAGGAATATCATGTTTCTCTAAGCATTTAGTGCTCAAGTTGTTAGCCACTGTAAAAATATTAGGAGTAGGAAAGAAAACGATGAACATTACTGTACCAAACCAGGAAAAGCAGATTTCACGCCCCCCCACTACTTATAGCCCTGGCACTTTTTTTATCTTCTTTTTTTTTTTTCCAAACCAGATCACGTCAAAGGAATGTGCCTTTCTTTGCCTGCTGACCTCTCATTGAGAGAAGCATGTTATTCAACATCATTTAGTGCACAAAGGGAAAAGAAGTTTAACTGTTTCAAAGGAATGCAGAATTTCAGCTCTAGTTACAGGCTGCTTCCGAATGCTCGTCACATAGCTTAATGTTGAGCATATATTAGATGGAAGAGAACAGCTATTAGATGAAAAAGAACACCTCGTCAGAGATGGCCCCCTTCCAGACTCACTCCCTCTCCCCTCTCCCATGCTGAATAGTTTCCATTTCCTTGTGAAGGAGAAACTTCAAACAACTTTGTTTTCTTAAGGATATTCGTGCTGCGTTTAAGTCCAGAAATCACAATCTACCAAAACATTTAAGAAACTAAGTTACAAGCCCTACAGTCAAGAACTCAACCTTTTACTTAACACAGATTTACATGACAAAGAGGCCAAATACTAACCAGTCCTCAGAGCTAATCTCAGACTAATTAGTATCTCTTAATAGAGACAAAGCCCTTACAGCATAGGGAACAGCAGAACATCGTGGTTATGGCTAGCAGAAAAATTGAGAGGGGGAAGTCTGGTTCATTTAATATACATATTTAGGAATTCATTTTCCTCAAACATACAACCTCCCCCCTTAGTGTAACAATGATTTAAGACTATCAAAAGTAAATGGAAGTTTAACAGTTTCTTCAGCCAGCTAGGATGGAGATGAGTGGTTCAAGATGAACTGAAATTACACTGAAAACAGCTCATGACAGCAGTGAAATATGGATTTTTAGGATCCTCAACAGACAGGCAATGACTACTTAAAAGCTTCATGGTCTGAGACCCCAATTGCTTTAAGCATCCAGTGATTTCCTCAGAGTCAAAAATTATTTGTTCTCAGGGCCAATTTTCTCAAAGTCACAAAGCTCTTAGAAAAACTTGAAGATGCCATTACTCCTGGATAATGACATTTAGAAAACGGTGCAGCTAAACTACTGATCCTCTCCCTTTAAGATAATAGCTAGGTCACCCACAGGGGTACAACTGAAGAAGGGGTTTTTGTAATTTGTTTTTACCTTTTCTTGAATCCTCTTGTCTTTCACTGCCGATACAAGTCTCCAAATTGCATGGATAGGAAGCTTTATGAAATAGGAGAAGACAGACTTGTGCAGCAGATTATCCATAATTTAAGTGATTTCTATTGCTGTACAGCTAAAGAGGCTTCCCCGCCTGGAGTCTGAGATCTGAATGCATGTTTTCTGCCTCTTCTCAAATATCCGTAGTCCTCAACAGTTGCAGGATCCTTCTCTGCAGAGCAACTGGTGAAAAAAAAACCCCATAAAAATCAAACCATCCACTGCAGAGCCTACAACAAGTGACCAGTGTTAAAGTGCCACAAGGGCAGCAGCATGAGCTGGAAGAACCAAGGGGCAGTTCTACCAAATGCAAATCACTTCCCAAGCAGCGAGCTCCAGCACCCCCACTTCTGATAACAATATTCTGCTGCAAGACTCCAACAGTAGTAACTAGGTCCTGATTTTTCCTACCCCTCTCGCAGAATAAATCCTAATGCCTCTCAAAGCTTGTTCAGCTGCAGCAGAGAGGTTTGAGAACTGCTGTTTCTAGCATATTCCCCCCTCCCTCCTCCTCAAACTGTATTTCGCCGACTGCACTGTCTGATTTCACTTTTGTTTCGCACACAATCCTGTTACGTGGCTTTCAGCCAGATTAATGCTTTCTTTCATTCTCCGCTTTCTAAACTGGAACTGCAAGGCACCAGTTACAGGGCATAACAATGTAAGCCCAGATAAAGCTTAGCTTGCAATTGGAGCCTTTGCCTTGAGTCTTACCTGCAAGCTCCTTTCCTTTCAAGTCATTACATTTCTCTTTCCGGGAGCCCTTTTCCACTTCGCACCTTTGATCAGCAGACAGCTAAGAAGCCTTTGCCTGGCTTTTGTAGTGGATGGAGAAAGAAGCAAAGCACATTTCCATCAGTTATCATCCCAAATTCTGCAGCTTTAGAGTTACAAAAGTTTGGATTGGCTTCTCCCCCTTTGTTGTTGTTGATCTTTTAAGCAGAAAAGTCCCAGAGAGGAGCTGGGTTCTTATTACAGCAAGGAAATTCAGTCCTCTCTGTAACTCCACAGCCACTGGAGACTAACTCAAAGTCTTTTAAGTCATTAGTAAGGTATATTTCTGCCTACAATGAATTATTTAGAACTTGGCTAATACCACAGAATTTGTCCTAAAGCTATTAAACGCAGCTGCCAAAGACTAACCAGCCAGAGAAACGTTCTGGGCCTCCTGCACATCAACATCTGTGGGAGGCAAAAGAAAATTCCTTTACCTTGTCAACACAGTTTGTGGAAATTGATCTGCGTGGTAGGGAAATAATACCGTTTTGCAGGGCCCTTCTCTCACTGATCCCTTCTAGGGCTCTCAGCAGTGAAAAAAATAATCATTCAATGGATCCAGAAAAGGATCCAAGACAGATTTTCGTGTTTGTTTTCGGCGTTAGCTCATCCCACACTACTCACACATATCCTTCCCTTCAGGCTTGGAGACCTGACACAGGCATCCATTCTGACATTTCATGCTTGGAAACCTGCCTTCAACAAACCCATTTTGTGTTCCTAAATGACTGTTTGGCTGCTTATACCCCAGCCCATCTGTTTGGATGGCACCAGGCCTACTTACAAGGTGATCTTCCAGTTTCACTTCGCTTCCCATCCAGAGATGCCAGCCAATTTTGGGCACTCGGCACAATACCTCTCCTGCCCTCGCTTCAGTACAAAGCCCTGCTGAGTCAGAAACGCCGCTGCGGTGCTTTATCAAATCTGTTGGCACCCAGGTGGCTCTGACCACCTGAACAGCAGAGGAAGAAAACTGGAGTTGTCAGCACTGGAAGTTGCCAAGTACACGTGTTGCTGTGAAGCCAGGGGAATGTTACAGAGATCGGTGACACACCAGAGCATGAGCAATTTAACTGCAAACACTACACAGTCAGGATCATCATAAGAAGGAGGACAAGGG
The DNA here is from genome assembly GCA_027925045.1 of Hypotaenidia okinawae. NCBI lineage: Eukaryota > Metazoa > Chordata > Aves > Gruiformes > Rallidae > Hypotaenidia > Hypotaenidia okinawae. The sequence continues at coordinate 46,709,343 of BSDF01000002.1, read as the reverse complement.
TAGTAAAGGCAAAGACACCAGCCACAGACATTCAAGATTTAAGCAGATGAAAGCCCCGAGCTCCACTTTGCTTATATGGTTCCTTTTAAACAGACAAATACCAGGACTTGCTTGTTTTGTACAACCTCTAACTTTCACCTAAGATCACAGTGTTACAGCTTATGCCATCCATTGTTAGGTCATGCCAGGCTGAAGTTGTTTCTTTGCAACGTTCTGAAGCAAGGAAAATGACCAAGCTCTTCCAGAGGAATGGACCACTTGCCAGTAGGCTTGTTTCAAGCTGGCCCAACATCAGTGCTCCAGCAGCCACATGTACACCCACCTCTCCTACGCTGCATGTGTGTACTTAGTGAGCACAAAGGGAAACACCTACAGTAGTCCAGATGGCTGGAACCTCAGAAGCATAGGAAAACATCATCTGGTTGCTACATAACGTGGCCTTGGCCAGTATCAGAGTTCTACATTTTCTTTAATAGTCCCGTTTTTTCCCTCAATTCCTTATTGGATCAGAGAAGAAATAGCGACGTATTAAACTGGCTTTCTTAACTAGAAGAGCTTGCACTAACCAGAATAAGTCAGTGGTATGTATCAATGAGGTACTCCCCACTCCAGCCCCCTTTAAGAAAGGTAGCAACAAGCCAAGGAAAGCAAAGACAAGCTTTCAACATACCATATCAGCTGTCAGAATGTTTTAGTTTAGTGAAAAATTCTCTTTTCCCTGGTTTAAAATAATGTGACAAAAATTTCCAAACATGCATTCTGACACCTGGAAGAACAGTTTCTTCTTCTTGTGCCCTGTGTTTTTAATAAAAAAATAAATACCCTAGCTTCTTGTCCCACAATATATTTAAAAGAAGACAGGCATTTAAACACTTTAGCTTTACCAAGGAATTAATCCAATTTGTACTAAAATAATGATGTGCTCAGAAAAGAACAATAGAGACTAAATCCCTCAGTTCTGGCAGGGCAACTACCTGGTATCACCAGGAACAGCATTAACTTATTTGCTCAACTAATGCATGTGGAATCAGTCAAGTGAATTTAGCAGCTCCCACACAGCACTTAGACAAGCCCTGCTCTGCATTATAAAAATCTTTAATGACCATAATAAAATATATCACTAGCAGCCAAAAATCCACAAACATCCAGATCCTGTTGTAAAAGTGTGGAGGTGATTTAGAAATTAAACTTATATTCACACTCTAAAGAAAGGTTCAGCATTCAAGAAACTTCCAGGGTGAAGAGCAGCTGATACGCCAAAAGTCCTTTTTGCAGTAAGTTCCCAGGCGATCTTGGAAGTTGGTAACATCAGGGGAGCTTGATGTGCTAACACTGAGAGAACACTAGACGGAAGGTGGGGCAAAGACACTGCAGCCAGGCTCTGTGATGATATGGGAACTTGAAGATACAATGAAATGGCTGAGCTGCATATTTGCTACCCTGAGCCAACAATCTGTCATGTTTTTGATAAAACGCTGTCCTTTTGGTGAACCTTACCCATTATATCATTTTTTATATCATTATTATGATATAAATTTATCCTATTATTATGATATTATATAATTACCGTTATTATATTATTCAATACAATTATTATGATAATATTATGGTTATATTATGATGATATTATACTCATTATTATGATCTATTATTATTTATTATCATTATATTATATCATTATTATGATATAAAAACATACCTCCAACCCAGAAGCTACCCACCTCCGTGGGTACAACCACCCCTCGCTGAGCATGCGCTCTGAATTTCTGTTAGTTTATACCTTTAAAAGCAAAGTGAGAAAGTTTTACACCAATCATAACAAAGGTGTGTGTGACTAGAGTCACTCAAGCTCCACCTGATAGGTAAAAAGTTATATAAAATAGCTTAAGGGAGAGAGGATGTTAGGGGAGATACTATTGCGTACAGGAAGGTACCGTCACATATTATTCTGACTTCTGGGATGAGTCAACAGGTTGAGTCTCTCCTCCCACCCCCACCTGGAGCCTTTGAGTCGGATTTGAACATTTGGTTACACCACGTGGCTCCCCAGGAAACTTAGAAATCTCTATAGAGTCACTTTCTATCTTTTAACATGTTTGTAGTTAAGTAGTGCTACTCACACTCTTGATGCTCCTGGTCAGGCCCCACCTGGAGTATTGTGTCCAGTTTCTGGGCTTCCTGTTATAAAAAGGACAGGGATCTCCTGGAGAGAGTCCAAAGAAGGGCTACGAAGATGATTAAGGGCCTGGAGCATCTCCCCTATGAGGAAAGGCTGAGTGAGCTGGGACTGTTCAGTCTTGAGAAGAGAAGACTAAGGGGGGACCTTATTAATGTTTATAATTATCTTAAACATGGGATGCAGGGGGAATTAGCCAGCCCCTTTTCAGTGGTCTGTGGGGACAGGACAAGGGGCAATGGCTGCAAGTTGGAGCACAGGAAGTTCCGCACCAACATGCGGAAGAACTTTTTCACAGTGAGGGTGACAGAGCCCTGGGACAGGCTGCCCAGGGGGTGGTGGAGTCTCCTTCTCTGGAGATATTCAAGCCCCGTCTGGACGCCTATCTGAGTGAAATGTCCTAGGGAGCTGCTTTGGCAGGGGGGTTGGACCCGATGATCTCTCGAGGTCCCTTCCAACCCCTACGATTCTGTGATTTGCACGTGCTTTGCAGTGAATTTATCACCAGAAGAACCCGTGTATCTGTGGCTTTAACAGACCACACTATTCATTAATCCAGCCGTGAGAGTTCTCACCGAACGTGACCAAACTCTTTAAACGTGGCCGTGGGAGTTCACGGGACACAAGGAGCCTGGCGCTGTGTGACACCATGACTTGTGCATCCGTAACCCTGATCGTTCAGTACGCTGAATGTGACCAGACTGAGTTGACAAATTGGGCATCACTCCGAATTACTTCAACCTCTAATGCAACAAAGAGAGGTAAATAACTTTCTTTTCATTGACAGGGGGAGGTGAGGGGGGGACACGACAAGAGAGGGATAAATGTGCATCTGTGTCTATACACACACATCTAGGTATATGTATATAGCTGTATAGGCACATGTACACAACACCCCCACCCAGAAAACACATATAATAAGGAGCTGATTAACAAACACAGACTTTGTCCTACTACTCCTTGCAGCAGCTAGTGGCAAGACAGGTAGCACTGTGAGCTGTTCTGTCATCTGCTCCTATCACCCTGGTGTCTCAGCCAGAGACCTCCTTCTTCCATTTCAAAGTTCCTTAGCTCAAAACATCTCTCTCACAATGAAATCATGCCTTTTGGATACTTCAAGCGTATCCTAGATGCATAAAGTAAGTTTTGCATTTGTGTACTGTCACAATAAGGACTTGCCTCTTCCCCCACCTTATTGCTTTGGTAAATGATACTTCTGGCACAGCTATTATCAAATTTTCAACTAATTTAATTTCATGTTCTTGTGAACATCATATATTTGTTAAATTCTAGTTAAAAATCGCTCCAGTTCCTTTTTATTTTAAATGATGCAGTCATTGATACAGATTTTTCTAAGATTTTAGTGAAACAGTATATTTTTAGTTTACTGTACCGGAGTGTCCACAATTGGACACAGAAGACATTGATATACTGGAGCAAGTACAGCAAAGAGCCACAAAGATGATGAAGAACTAGAAAATCTATCAAGGGAGGGGAGACAGAGAGCTGAGACTGTTCAGCCCAAAGAAGAGCAACTCCAGGGGGATCTTAATGTGCATAAATAGATAGAAGTGCATATTTCCCCCTGCCCCCAAGGACAGGGAAGTGATGAAGGAGCCAGACTTCTCAGCAGTGCCCTGTGAAAGACAAGGAGGCAATGGGCACAAACTGAAACACAGAAAGTTCCATCTAAATATAGTTAGTTAGTTATTAAACCATTGTAATAGCACTGGAACCATCTGCTCAGAAAGGTTGTGGAGTCTTCAACCTTGGAGATATTCAAAACTTTGCGATCAGTCCTGAGCAGCCTGCTCTTTCTGACTCTGCTTTAAGCAAGAACACTGTACTAGATGACTTCCAGGAGGCCCTTCCATTCTCAGATCTTCTAAGATTCTGTGAAATTACAAGTTATTACTATAAAAAAAGCCCTGAGAAAATGGTATCATTGATTCTACATTAAAATGCTTTTTAAAGAAGATATAGTTTAAAAAGTCACCAGTAAACAGATCCCCAAATGTACAGATTCATTGTTGGCACGGTGCCAAAATAGAATATTTAATTTTATTGCAAGAAATAATTTACCTGAGTTTTGGTAAAACTTCTCAAACATAACCCATACTCCTATGTAGAGGCGTTCACAGACCCACAAATAACTATATATACCACAAGTTCTGTTTCACATAGCTTACTTGGAACTGTTTGACCAGATCACTGATCTATAACTCACCCTAGACAATGAAGTATTTTGAGATTTACTTTTTTCTTCCTCTCCTACACATGGATGAAGCAGTTTGCTTCCCTCTTTCCTTCCTTGAGACATCTAATTTTCCAAGAATGCCACGTCATGAGAAGTGACTGCCTGCAATGGTACCTCTGCTTTGCCAGGGCCTCAATCTAGATAAAGTCACTCTTAGAAAAGAAAGACCACAGCACTAAAAGAAGGCTCAAAAGGACCCATTTCTTAAAACTTCTTTCCTTGGTTACATTATTCATGTCCTCTGGCCTGCCCCACCAAGATACTGTTAGTTTAGTTTTGTAGCTGGTAGGAACAGGATAATAAAAGTAGACAGAGGATGAGACTTCTACATATGTGTCCTGCTACATTTTCCGTGACCAAAGCATCTCCCTCCCACTTTTTTGCCATGTACAGAAGCCCATCAGATGAAAGCATCAATGGATGATATGCAGGATGCTCAATGAGGTACCACAGGGCTGAGGGGGATGGTCTGTGGAGCACACTGTGTTCATGTGCCTCTCAGAGCCAGCATACATGCATCTAACAGCTCTGCATCACTTTCAGAAGCTTTATTCCTTTACCATCCAACCTTAGAGGTCACAATTAAAGAATTTATTTCCCATGGATAACAGGTTGAAGCTTTACACTTGCATTGCCACATGAGAAACATCAAGTAGATACCCTTTTGGCCACTGTCCTACAAATGACCTCCCTTTTACTCCCTGTACAGCCAGGGAAGCTATTCGTCTTTTTAAAGCTCCGCGGTATTGGGATTTGTGCCCCATTTGTTACCCACTCTCCTAAGTTCTTCTCTGTGTTATGGATCTCTAATCAGCAGCCTTCCATTTCAGAGTGTGTCACCCTCCAGTGCATTGTTTAGCATTTATCTAAATTAAAATCTCACCCTCTTTAAAATTTGCCTCTTACTCTAGCATCTCTTGATCAATCATTCTGTAGCTACAGCCTGGCCTTGACAAGTTTGATCAATGCGTGTTTCATTTTATCTTCCAGATTGTTTAATGGAAACCTTAATTAGTGTTTTCATGAATTAATACCAGACCCAATACTGATCCAGAGATAGCCCACTTGATAGCTCCCTCGCCACTGGTGTTTCATTGTTAATTATTCTGACATTATAGCCCAGGCAATTCTGTATTCATATTACAGGATTATGAAGCAGAGAAAGGCTTTTTTCCTCCCAAATTCTTCCTGAAGGAGCTTCCCACACATAGCAACAAGAAGCCGTGGTAGAGTTAGATAACAGAAATCCACTCTATTTTATTTGTCTCCTAAACACATAGTATACCACGGACTATTAATTGGTCTGAATAGGAAAGTTCAGCTAATTATTCGCATGTGTCTCAGAGGAGCATGAAAGCCCCTTGCCCACTGTACCAACAGACCGTGGGTTAATTTTAGTGTGCTTCATAGAGCAGTAGGTCTAGAAAGACCAGGCTGCTGTGAACCTGACAGCCAGCTGAGCTGCTTCTCACCTCTAACTCTCTCTAATTCGAGGTCCAGCACATCAGATTCCCAGAGTCTTGCCTGCCTAATGCGATTAATCTTCCTATAGAGTTGCCACGCAGTAACTATGCTCAGATTTGCCTTCAAACCCAGGACATCAGGTAGCCTATCCAAAAACCCACTAAGCACCTAGCCACCAGAAAGTACTTGAGGAGAGGAAGAAGTATTACAGTGAAGGGGGCCTTTTCTCATTAGCCTTCCTTTTCTCAGACATGCAAAACTTCCAGCTCTGAAAAGGACTCAGCTGAATGTTTCTATCTCTTACTCAGGAGAGTCCTATGCAAAGGCACTTTTACAGGAGGTTTGCCTCAAGTGGAGGGCACAGTACAGTCCTGGTCTTTAATGGGCCCACTTATTTAAGATCTAATCAGAGATACACAAGCTCACATTATCAAGAAAACGCTCTCTTCTTTAAGCACGAGCTTTGCAGAAATTGCATACTTGGACATCGAATAGCAGATCTGCAGATGTACTTAGGGATAAAAGACTCATTACTGCTAGAAGACCCATAAAAGGCTTCAGAAATCTAATTTTTAATTTTTTTAATCTTATCAGAAGAGTTAATAGTAAAAGCCAGAAGTGCTACATGCTTTTGAGATACCTTCTTCTTCCTCACATCTTAACAAGAAGGTCTTTTTCAAACCAATTCTGATTCCAGCAATTCACCCTTAAAGACTCAGCATTAGCTATTCAAAATCTTTCTCATGCAAAGCTATGGAATTTCAACATGCATTCCACCAGATTTGGCATATACCTTTCTCCTTGAAATTAAGGAGACACTTTACTAAAGAGGAAACAGTACCTCCTAGCAGCTCAGCTTTGCTCCTCACATGTGTTGCACAATATACTCTGCTGTTTCCTTGTGGCTTTATACCTAGGCAAAACCTTTTTCTTTCTAAACTTAGGTACCATCCTCAAGATGCTTCAACAGCTAAGAACCAAAAAAAAAAACCTCACCTTTTTTCTCATGTCTTCATGGTCTGCCATTCTTTTCCTTTTCCAGACTCCTTCCAAATGCTCCCCTAGGAACATGTCCCTCGTTAAGACTACTACACACCACAGAAGAAAAGAAGGCAATTGCAATATTAGCTTTATAGGGGCTCACCGTGGGGTGCCTTCCTCTCACTTAAAGGGGCTTAGAGTACTTGATAGGTAATGTTTTTCCTCTTGTCTTAGTGACCATCTCAGGTTGGAGGCTGGTGAAGTAAGCAAATAAGGAGAAGAGATATTTTGAGTGCACGAAACATGACTTATCTTAGAGTGAAGAATATGAATCCTGCCAATGCCAGGGTATAAAAGATCTAATTGGAATCATATATGTAATTTGAAAGCTGGCAGAGAGTAAGGACCAAGTGCTGAGCACCTGAAACTCCAAGTGCAATTAATAGTTCAGCGGCTTCGCATCTACTAAATAAAACATACCCTACTTTATAAGAGACTCCAGTTTTAAGAGCTCTGCCTCCCATGCCAGTTCATTTCTCTATTCATTAGCTAAAAAGGAGAACGTGTTGGAAACCTGTGTACAGCTAAAAGGAAGAATCAGCATGATAGTATAGAATAAAAGCTTGGCCAACAGGCCCTGAATTTTGTGTAGTAAATTGGCAAATGTCTGACTTGAAGAACGGTATTTGAAAGTAAAAAGGCACTCAGAAAATAGATTCTGGAAAATTATGTCTGCTTTACACTTTATCTGTTTATATATCAAAGGACACTTTTCCTAGTAGCTGCGTGTCAATCTGTTCTTTCTGCTCTGTATACACTTTAAGAATAATTTTAGGATTGAACTGGCTGTCAGTTGTGGATAGCCTGGATCTCTAGTGCAGGGGATATACTGTAGCCACTTTAAAGACATCCAGCAGAAGGTATTGCTCGCATTATGAACGGATGATCAAAAAAGCATGCCTAGAGAATGAGATGAGGCAGTATTATTTTCTATTTTAGAAACTAGGGATGTGTCTAACTGGGAGCACCCATAGCCAGACATATCATCATCTCACAAAAACCAGCTGCAGAAATGCAAAGACGTGAGGCAGGTGATGGTCATGAATAGTCATGCAGAAGCTTTTATATGAGCAAGGATTGAAAAGATGCAAACTGTTTAGAGCAGGCAGGAGACAGACACAGAGGGAAATGAAAGACAGTACAGAAGAACAAGGTACAGCAAAGAGCTCTTATTTGCTTTTACCCTACACCAGGGAAGAACCAAGTCACAGCACATCTGAAACACAGGAAAGAAGCCTTTTTCTTTTCTTCTTTTTTCCTTTTTCTTTTTTTTTATTTCATTTTCTTTTGAATAAAATAGGAAGTGATTAAAATGTGGAATTTTTTTGCTGTGGGTCATCTCACAGGTCAAATGTTACTCACATTGAAAAGAAGATTGGACAAGTAAGCATATAATGGGAACATTCATTAGAAAGGGTACAGGCTGGGAAATCAAACTCTCTGCTTCAGGGCACAAGTCCCTCATCAGCTCTAAGGAATTAGAAACCAGACTTTTAAAAGCAGTTATCCTGGCAGGCAGGGAAAGAGTTGTTAATTTATTTATAATGCTTTTGACCCAAACCACAAGGGGGTATACAGATGCAAAAGGAAATACAAATAGAAGTAGCAAAAATACAAGTGAATCAACACCTGGTGAGCTATGAGGGAAAAAAACCCTTGCTTTACTCTTTAGACAAAAGAAAGGGATGAAACATCAGTTAATCAGCCAGAGAAAAGCAGAGCAAGGTTCTGAGGTTGGGTCCAGCAAGGTGGAAATAGGAGCAGGCAGGAAAAGTGCTCCACATTTATGAGTGGAAGAGAAAAACCCATCACAGTTATAAAAAGGGTGAAACAGAACTGTGTCATATGGAGGAGAAATGAATAAATGGATTTTTTATTAAAACAAAAATTACAGTGAACCAAATTACAGAGCAGATGCAATTAAACCTTTAAAAGTTTTGTTAATACAAGTTGATGCTTTACTGAGGGAAGCAATTTGTCTAAGTACTTTGCTGTATGAGCTTTCCCATGCTGAGTCTGGACATGGTTCAGTTCTAGCAGAGGTGGAAGGTACCACAGAAATTATTCTTCCCCAACAGCACTGAAACTTATTGACAGGAAAGGGTGATGGAACTTGAATCCTGTGTTTTGTGCACAGAAATGCTCATGCCTGAGGGCTGTTTGACACCAGCTTCCTTTGACATGGAATTCTCAAGGGAGGAAGGCAGGAAGAGAAAACCTGCCACTGATTTTCTGTCTTGTGAGGCAAATTAGATGAACAGATTCCAGAGTGCAGAGAATGCTGTTATTAACTTCTCTCAGCTCTGAACACTGCATACATTGATAGACAATCTGTTGGTAGCTGAAGTGATCTTATTTGTTATCCTAAGTTATGGCCACAAGTATACCATAAGCCATGTTTCAGCCCCAGGCCACATTATTATCTTCTCCTGGCTGAAGTCAAAAGAACCCCTGGGCAAACTTATACACAGCCCAAGCAAGATGCATCTTAGTGACTTTGCCATTGCTAGACTTCATTGAGCAGCCATATCCATACATACCCCTAACCCCTGTGTTTCGCAGGGTAACCTTCAACCTGGTAAGTTCTTGTAAGGGAACCTCTGGGAAGATGTAACATTGTAGTATGCCAGACCTACCACTTTTGCTCCCAGTGCATGAGACCACATGTGCTAGATTCACATGATGAAGAAGCACGCAGGCAATGTGATGGGGGGCCGACAGCTGTGTGTGCCTGTGCCCCACAGCTAAAGGTGTACAAAAGACATAGGTGCACAAAACACCCTTTGATCACCTACTCCATGTTCAGTGGTCAGTGGATCACAGATTGAATCAACCATCCGGTCATGGCATATCAGACCTGAGAGTGGGCTACAGCCATTGCTGTAGCACAGCAAAGGAGTGAGATATAAATCTAAGAGATAGAGGAGCCATGGGGCATCAGCAGGCCAGGAGAACTTGGCCTCACCAGCCAGGGCCCATCCCGTTGCTTCCATGGAGGGAGCAGGGCAGGCTCAAAGTGAGCAGCCAAGCACAGTCTGGAGTCCAGGACATCAGGCAAGTGGTGAGGCAGGTCTGGGGTCAGGCTGGGAACAGTCAGAGTCAGTGCATGCATCAGCCATGTCCACAGCCAAGCATGGGCATGGCCATAATGCACGTGCAATGTAGACTGGTTGGGAGTCAAGAAGATAGAGCTTAAAACCAGGCCTGGTGAACAGGAGGTGGGGAGGGATCTCACTGAGTCCTCCCAGCTCTCTCCCTGAGACCATCAGCTGCACCACAGGGCACTACACTGGCCCTGAGTCCAGGCAGCCAAACCCCTAGAAGAGGTAGGGAGTGCCCTCAGGGGCCCTGGCACAAGGCAAGAGACTGTTCTCACCCATTTCTCCCAAACAGAAGGAATACTGTCATGTTCTTGCATCACATGTTACAGTTCTGTGAGTTCTCTTCATAGGTCTCACTATCTGCCTTCAGTGATTCATAAGAGCAGCCACACCCAGTCAGAATACGTGTCCATCGAGACATGCTTCCTTCAATGGCTCATAGCAGATGCACAGAAACCCACAAGAGAAGCTTCCAGCAATCTGCAGGTCAAGGATTTCCTGCACCAGAAGTGGAGTCTTTAGGTGCAACAGCCCAGATGAATTTTTCATGTGTGAATTTGCCTATTTCCTCTAAGGGCCCATATAAATTGCTGGTGCCCACAGCATCCTGTAGTGGAGAGCCCCCCTTCTCACCTTTCCTCCATCTGCCAAATTCCTTTATGAATCACTCTAAAAAGCAAACAAAACTACATATATGTGCAGCTAAATCCCTGCTGAATTCTTAGGGGTAACGGAGGACAGAGCTTGATCTGGTATAGTTATATCAGTATCAGTAGCTCCCAGTGATTTGATACTGTTGTGTTCCCATGCAAATATAAAATTTCAGGCTTCAAGATACTAGTAAAAGGACTCTTGGGAAGAAATGGTACAGTGTGTTTGGGTTTTGTAATATCTAGCAGCCCAGATGTTGAGCAGATTTAAAATGAAAGTGAAGGGCATGCTAGTGGAGATGTAATTGAATAGAGATACCTCCGGAGACTAAATGAGCACAGCAATCCCAGTGTCGGTGCCATTTATCACTGAGAGAAGTCTCTGTGCTCCCACTGTAACCCCGTGTTTCTATGGAGAAGGCCTCCTCTTGGCTCTCTCCCTGTTCCGATCAATATGGCACACCCAATATGCACAAATGCTGTTTCCAGACTCAATCACGTTTCCATGACAGAGAAACAGTGCACAGCTTTTCAGTCAGAAAAGAAAATTATAGTACAGAAACTGCACTTGGGATGTTTAGTGCATTATATAACTGGAAGATGCTTGCTAAACCTATGGATTATGGAGAAAATTTGAGAAATAACATTGCAGAACTGGGACAGATCACTCCATGGGCAGGATGGTATCATTCACTGCTGGTGCCAAATGCAGGTACTGTTCCCCATTCTGCAGTGGGAACATGCATGCTGGGGATTAAGGTACTGCTGTGTTGTTTATACCTTTGTCACATTGCCTTTTGAAGTGGAGGAAGACTTGCCCCATCCCTGAATCTTTTCTCTAGGCGTTCTATGCATTCGACTGAAGGAGAGGTTTTCAAACAGCACTCTCAAGGGCTTGTTGCCAAAGCCAGCTGGCTCTATGTGCCGTAGGGCTGAGCTTAAGGCATCACATCAGCGCACTCCCAGCCTCTCTCAAGTTGCTCCAAGCAACTTCTGGCTGTTGCTGCTCTTCAACAGCAACTTATCTGGTACAAGAAGATACCTACTTTCCCATCTCACACTGAAAGCTGATACCAGTGCTGTTCTGCTGGCTTTAAAACAGATGAAAAAGGAAGCCTCCACTTTCCTCATGCCTCCATCTCAGGGTTTTCCTTGCAAGAGTCACTTCAAGGGCTTCCTGTACACAGAACAATCAACTTACTGAGTGCTCCTGAGCTGCTATGATTTTTAGGTGGGAGAATCGAGTTATGTTTCACGCTCTCGGGAGATGATTTCAAGATAGATAGGGTTTCTAGTGGCCTTAGTGGTGTCACTACTGGAGTTAAGGGGGCATTTCACCCCTCTTCCCCCCATTTTTCTATTTAAAGCCCATCTTCAGCAGACAGGTCTGTCAATCACCCTACAGATGCTTACAGTGCATGCCTAAGACATCATACTATTCTCCTTCCATTTGTTTTTCCAGGGCAACCCATGAAATAACATGATGCCATTACCCTGTGATTGACTACTGGTTCCCTTCTGCTTCTCGTATCTCTCCGTTCCAGAGCGCAGGAAGCTAACCTCCTGCTCTGTTGCCTCAATGCAATTTCCCTTATCACCTCATGGGAGCCAAGTCCCCATCTTCTTCCTAAGTCTTTGATTCTGCTTTAAATAACAACCTTCTGACTGACTTTACAAGAAGCAAACTGTTCTCCCCACTGTCAGTACAGTGTTAGATTCTGTAAATAAACGACACACTTAACAAAAAATTATTAACAGTGCAAGAAAATAACATTTGCCTAAACTGCCAATTAACCACCTGGGAAGCCTGCATATAGGAAACATCTGCATTTATTTTTACTGTATCAGAATTTGATTCAACAGTCCTGGGTTATTTCATTGCCTTGATTAAATGGATGCACACAGTGTGCCTGTTAATGGAAATATTGCAAATGTACTGTGTGAAGATAGGAGAAGTTTGTGAGGATAAAGCACGTTTGGTGAAAAGGAGAGCAGTCTTTATATCCATGCTCGTGTCTCAGGTAGAGTAATGGCATATAATCTACCCAATGCATTTGCAAGGAGTTTTCTTCTCATGAGATGTCAAGTTCCAACAGCTGGAAATACAGCCCAATTCTTACCCAAGGGTAAGAGTTTAAGTCTCAGTACCCAGTCAGTCTTATCATGGCCACTATGATAAAGTGAACATTGGTATTCTATAAAGTGGATTTTGCCACCACTGATGCATTGCATATTGAAGATAGAATAACTACATACAACAACATTTTCTGCCTACTGGCCTAGATTATACTTTTTAGCTACGAAAGGCTTGGTAACTGAGTAATTCGAGCATTTCCTATGTATGGTGTAAGACATAGACAAAATAGATGTGCTTGTCTCCCAGACCTGCTACCTGGACTCTCACCTTCATGGTAAATAACCACTCATTAACCACAAAATGGTTACACAGACTAGCTGGGACATTAAGCAAACCTGCAGTGCAATAAGGATCAAATAAATAGTTGCAAGTTGCATCTGTTATTAAACATTTAAAACAAATTGTTCCAAATGTCTACAATTGCACAGGATGTGCTTGCTTCCATCTTTCAGCCACTTGCTATCGACTACAAAATTACCTCATGAATTCTGCCCAGCGATAAGCACATACATGCAGGTAGCACAGATGAAGCACTTCATAAGGGGAGTGTTTACCACATGTATTTTCTGTGAAAAGCATGAAAACCAAGCCTTACCTCCATTCTTAATTCAGCTGTGATCCTCTCTACCAGAAGCTGAAGGGACATTGGAAGGCAAAACAGGCATTTTAGAAGCCCACATTACATCTTTGCTGCAAATAAAAGGCCTTAGTTTCTACAGCCAACATTAAAACTCCTTTGTGTAACTACTATGTTGAATTATAAAATAACGTGAAAGTTCAAACTGGAAGTATCAGAGGGCACTTCCCAGTGAATTTGCTCTGATGTAAATCCAATGTGCCTCCCACAAAGCCTTGTCAGGCATCTAAGGGTTTGCACTGGAATACTAGCAGATGCCATTTATGAACATGGCCATAAATTCACAGGAAAACGCTTGTCACTCTTGTGATATCATTTTCAAGGTCACAAAACACTGATACAAAAGTTCACGTACAACGCTATCCTTTTTTCACTTAACCCCATATGTCTTTTCAGAAGTCAAGCACTCCCGTGGCACCTTTTCAGTTCTAAAATGGACTCAATGAACACCAACCAGCAACTCACACACTCTTCCAACCAAAGGACAATTCAGGTGCTTTACCCTAAATATCATGTACCTGATGGCACAACTGTCCCTGAGTCACTTCTGTCAGGTAAACATGGCAAACTCAAAAGAGTATCCCAGAGAGCAATGTGTCAGGAATAAATACTGTTAACAAACACAGAGTAGTATTCACTGAAATGAAACCCAGAAATTCCCAGTCACTAGAAATAGAACTTCTTGGGCAATTCAGGGGCATATGTTCTCTACTATCAGGGAAGTCACTCTGAAATTACATTCCTCCCTCTTCAGCATGAAATTCTCCTTGTATTGAAAATAATGGGAATGTCCTCAGCAATTCTACTGAGAGCAGGTGTGCAGCCCAGTCTTTTTAAAGCGTTCAACCAGAATAGCGTTTACCATGTTACTCCACTTTGGAGCCTGCAGGCAGGTGGGAAGTGCTTCACTCCCACTTCCCCCGCAGCTTCCCAGGTTGTGAGTTTCCATCTGGAGCAGCTGAGCTATTGACATAAATTAGCAAATCACCAAATTCTGCCCAGCATTAAAAAAAGCACTCTTGCTTCCAGTGAAATGAGTTGTCTCCCCATTTCACATGAGACAGTGGGCTAAGGCCAGACCTCTTACCACCTGTGTAACCACTTCCAATATTTTCCAAGTCTTCTCAAACGCTCCCACCAATTTAAAGCCTTAACCTTCCACTAGGCAACAATAGGGACAGGTTGGACAAGCCAGTTTCAGTATGCATCATGGCAAGTTCTCCTGAGAGCTTTAGCGGCTGTTTCTTAATGGTTGAGAAGGCTGATAAAAACAGCTGTGCAGAAAGATTAAATATATTTCCCATGCTGACATTCACACCAACTCAGAGTTCACAAAAACCTCATAGAATATTCGCTGTAAAGCAGTATCTATCTAGGCTGGTCTTTAAACAGATTACATTTCATTTTGGTCTTTAAAAAGATTACATTTCATTTTGTCAATCAGGACCTTTCATCAGAAATACAACCGGTAGAAGTCAATGAGAATTTATAGACAAATCCCTTGCCTCCAAATTTGCTGCTTTTACAAACATCACACACAGCTACTACAAGAAAGGTCATGGAAAGAATGAAATTTCGATTAATGGACTGCAGGCAGCAGCAGTAAACATTTCTGTTTCCCCTGGTAGCTTAACAGTGTGTGTAAAAGGACTAGAGGAAGCAAGGGAAGATCTTGCATCCTCATTCTTACTACTCTGGAGCAAATGGTGCAAGTTGGGTGCCAAGAAACACTAGGAAACACCTCCTTGCAAACACCTACATATCAAAGAGTTGCAAAGCAAGTGGATAGAGAGGCCCTATGGAAGTTACCTAGTTGAATACTTCTCAACAGTTTTTCACCACTGACTTCTCAGATCTTAGGTGCTCCATTTAGAAATTATTTAAAGCCCCATATTTTGCCCTGGTCAGGCCCCACCTGGAGTATTGTGTCCAGTTCTGGGATCCCTGGTATAAAAAGGACAGGGATCTCCTGGAGAGAGTCCAAAGAAGGGCTATGAAGACGATTAAGGGCCTGAAGCATCTTCCCTATGAGGAAAGGCTGAGTGAGCTGGGACTGTTCAGCCTTGAGAAGAGAAGACTAAGGGGGGACCTAATTAATGTTTATAATTATCTTAAGCAGGGGCTGCAGGGGGAATTGGCCAGCCCCTTTTCAGTGGTCTGTGGGGACAGGACAAGGGGCAATGGTTGCAAGTCAGAGTATAGGAAGTTCCTCATCAACATGCAGAGGAACTTTTTCACAGTGAGGGTGACAGAGCCCTGGGACAGGCTGCCCAGGGGGGTGGTGGAGTCTCCTTCTCTGGAGATATTCAAGACTCGTCTGGATGCCTATCTGTGCAATATGAGCTAGGGAGCTGCTTTGGCAGGGGAGTTGGACCCGATGATCTCTCGAGGTCCCTTCCAACCCCTATGATTCTGTGATTCTATGATTAGTGAGATATACTGCCAAGTATAAGAAAACAAATAAATATCTATGATAAATACAATGGCCATTCACCTAAAGCATGGATGATCCCATTTCAGTCCACGTGTTGTTTACTCATACAAGAAACCAATTATGACACAACCAAGCAAGATGTGACTCTCCTTGCTTAAAGTCTGGCTTGTTCTTCATCTGAAAAGGGCTGAGAAGTTCTGACACAGACTACTGCTCTGTAAGAAATTTTGCGTATGTTTCTCCTCACAGCGTTTATTTGCTCTGTAACCAAAGACTTTGAGGGATGGAAATTACACCATTTCCATGAGCAACATATGGACCAGTCTGGTGGTCTCCTGAGTTGACTGAGTAATCTCTTGGTCAAAACACAGACCCTGTGATTCTTTCATCCAGCAATTTCTCATAGAAAATTAATAAGAATATAAAGCCCATCATAGCCTATGTCTTTTCATTCTTTGCTGGAAAAGAACACTGAAAGAGTTAAATTCATTAGCTCCTGACACACCTTTAATGCCCTTACTCAAAACTGCCCTCGAAGTCTATAGAGTTGTTGTGGCACTAGGATTTTAAATCAGAATACTTAGGAACTGGCATTATATCATATTATGGCATTGGAAGATACTATGATATTAGCCTTTCACATTGGCAGATGCATCGTTACTCGTAAGATCTGAAAGGTAGTTGGACAGTATTCTTCTAATCCCTCTCTGTAAGTATCAGAGAAGAATGACTGTTGCAAGTTGCAAAGCTGGCTGAGCCTGTTCAGAAGAGGTTTGGCATGGGAGTAGGAGTGATGCTGTACCTCAGGAATTAGGGATCACATGCTCCTGTTACTAGCACACGAAAATGTGCAGCAAAATGTTACAAAACCTGCCTTCCAGTCTTAAGCACAAGCCAAGGTGTCCCATCTGGTCTGCCAGGCCAACACAGGGATCTGCGTGCTGCGAGCTGCCAAGGAATGCAAAGGAAGGTGTTGGTACGTAGGAGGTAGGTGCTGCTGGTGAAAAAGCAATTTGCTATACCGTAATATCACTCCTGTAACAATGCAGTAAAAGTAGCATAAATGGTCATCTTTGGGAGGCAATATTTTAAAACCAATTGTAAAACCAAATCCCTTACTCTCCAGAGAATACTGTTCATCTTGCTTGGTTACCTGAGAAAGCCCATCCCTCTTTTGGCTTAATTGCCAAAATCAGCTGTGAAGCTCTTGGTGGCAGGTGTCTGGGTTTGGATGTCTTGAGGCTGGGAAAAGGCACAATGTGTGGAGAATCCTCCTTCTGGAATTCATTCTTCCTTCCTATGTCACACAGTCCTCGTGCTCTCTCTGGCTGAAGCAGGCTGTGAAAGATCTGTTTTATGGATATAATTGGGAAATATATGTCAGTTTGTTGTGTGCACATGAAAATGAATTAATAAAAGTCTAACATGCTTCAACACTACTGGAAGCAAAGATTTGTTACTCAGAAATTCTCTGTATATACGTAAAGACCAACTCTTACCCTTCCTTTTTTATATAAAAGGAATGTAACTTTCCATCAGTTTAACATAATGGACATGTGATGAAAGATAATCAAATGGCTAAGAATTAAGGATGGTTAAGAGGCAAATTATTAGATATGAGTTACTTTTTTCCCCCAAAATAATCCTCTGAAACAGCCTCCAGTGCAAGGCTTCAAGGCTGAACTAAAGGTTACTCTGCATTCTATGTAACCTTAGCCTGTGAACCTCAATTAACCAAAAATCCTTCTTAAGCAAACAGGTTAATGTCCCCCAATGCTGATTAATTATACTGAAAATTCCCTTAAGCACCAAATGGCTTGGTTATCTGAAACTGTGCTTTGGCCACTTGCTGCATACAGGTAATCAAGCACATGAAACAGTACAGATGCCGGCTTGTTATTTCACCTAGTCGCTCCAGAAACGAGCACTAAATTGGAAGGAATACTGGAGCACAGTTATCTAAAGTTAGAGATAAAGTGAAAAGAAATTCTATTTTGTAGACCATGCAGCTCCTAACGACCATTTTAAATTACTCCTTGCTCCTCATGAGAAATGCCTGGCCTACAGAATTATCATGTTAGCCTTGACACCGTGGGCTAATTAGCTGTTAAGCATAGCAGCTCAAAAAAGGAAAAAGCTTTCTTCCAACATTGATTCTTAAGGGGATCGTCTGAAGAAATTGCACGGGAAACTGTTCTTGTGCAGAGTGCTCAGAGGAACCCAGAGAAACACCAGCACTGCAGGTAATTTCTGCCCAGCAAGAGAGCTGAGCACTCCCCAAACCCACGATTCAGTCAAACCTGGGTCTGCAATGGTCACTCATCTCTTTCAGAGAAACACCTGTACCAAATAGCGATGCCCAGGGACCGTGACCGTTCTGATGGCTTCGCTGAGAAAAGCAATCTTCCCCTGCCCCAGGAGGTGCTGGCGTGAAGACGCTACCCTGCCTGCTGTTCTGCAGAGTGACTACAAATTCCTCCTCTTAGCTATTGCTCAGTGCTGGGGTGTTGTGGGGTTGGGTGTTTTTCCCTGTCAGGATTATGTTATTTGTATACAATCGCTGCTACAGTAAAAACCTTTTAACCAGGACATCACCATGGCTGCTAATTTAGTACAATTATACTTAATGACAGTGAAACTGCTTAACAGGGATATATATTCATTCGGTGACATGGGGAGTTAAGTGTTAGCCAGCTCTTAAATCAGTGTGAAATGCCAAACTTCTCTTCCATCACAAAGAGAGGTTCCAGCAATAATAAGCAAATAAATGCCAGAGAAAAATGAAATCCTGTGAATAATCTGCCTGTTGCTGTCAGTTTACTCTGGTGGGTACTTTATGCCACAGCAAGTCTTTTCAGGAGGATTTTTGTCTCTCCTTATCAGGGCAGCAGTTTAATTGAGTTGGCTGTCTACCAGTTCAGAGGGTTCTACTGAATTAAGGTTCAGATTTGCTTAGCTTTGACTAATCAGATGGTTGTGCAGGTGTGGTGATCCTGCAGGTCTTCCAGTTAGAAAAAAAAGGCTTGTGTGTTGAAGAGTGGAGGTTAGAGCGATGAAGAAGATACGCTGCAGATCCTATACCTTCCTCAGTGTGCCAGACTGAGTTTCTTCCTTTTATGTTTTATATCACTGTTAGAAATCACTACTGGAAGAAATCTATGGTTTGTTTACATTAAATGATTATATATGTACAAACTGGATGTTTTGATTAAGAAAAAGAAAACAAGAAACTAAGAAAAGAAGACAACAATAAATAAGGGGAAAGGGTTTAAATCATTATTAAAATTGCCTAGCAGCAAGGATGGCTGTTTTTTTCCAGCAATACACCACCAATCCAAATCACCCTAGAAATAAGGGCACAAGCCCAATTTCCATTTTTCCCTGCAGGTTATCTTCATGCCACAAAAATAGAGGGAGAGATGTCTACTGGGGGGGTGGGGGTTTGGGGAGGAGGGGGAAGGAAGAATAAATTACTTCTAGAAAGGAATTAATTAACAGTTAATGAGCAGCTTTACTTTCAGAAGAGCACATGCAATTTCAAGACCTAAAGCCAAACCTGGCTGTTCCTGTGGGGGGTTTTAGGGTGTGCAAGAACAGGACAGTCTTCATCGTTCTCAAAACAACTCCACCTGCTCCAGGGTGCTCAGGACCCTGTCTCTTGGACTGACAGCATGGGGTGAGGGTTTTTTCTACTGCTATGATCAAAGATGAAGTGCAATAAACCCCTTCTTGTGTCATTGTCCCCTGCTGCCATGCCCACCCTCTCCATGCTCACTACGGCTCCAAGAAAAAGGCATGATGTCTGTGCTTGAGCCCAACTCCTTCCCTGCCCAGTTTTCTCCCTGCCTCACCAATCCTCCAGATTCCCCACTTCTCCATTCTCAAAGCAGGGGGCTGTGCTGCAAGCTCGGCCCTGCGTATTCTTGGCCAGCCCAGGACAACAACAATAACTCAGAACCCATTAGTAAGGCTGCAATGCAGAAAAGAAGCAATTACTAGCTTAGTAACTAATTGGTGAAGGCATATTTCAGATAATGAAGAGGTCTGGGAGAAAGGAGTACATCATCAAGACTTTGGTTTGTGCTTCCTGAACCTCAGGGTTATTTTCTTCTTTCATGGTAGATTTTCTTCTCTTTGGCCACTAAGCCTTGCCAGTGATGATACAGAATTTCCTTCCCACACAGGGATACCCTGTCTTTTGACATTTCTGGAGTAGAGATGCAGGCCCAGCTCTGCATCACTCGGTAAGGCTCTTAAGGTACCACTGCCTTCATCAGATAATGGCCTGTTATTGTTGGCTACATAATAGAAGTATTTTTTTGAAGCATGTGGACAGTAGAAAGTAACCAGCTTTAGCTACAGATAACTGTGTTTTACTGTCCACAGTAACTCTCCAGTTGCTGAGGAGCAGGATGGATACACTTTAAAACTGAGCCTTTCATCTTTGTTCCCTTGTTTTGCTGTGGCTTTGTTTAGGAGCCACACCAAGTCAGACTGCTCCTGAGAAGAAATTTACACCTTGGCCCATCAGCTCCAGAATCTGGGAAAGTGTAACAGTGCTGATAGAAATTTCTTACTTTCTAAAGTGCACAGCAAACTGTTTGCATTCCTTGAGCAAAAGAGATTCCAGCCTTCCAGTAATGACAGGACAAGGGGCAAGAGTTTTAAACTGAGAGATGAGTTAGATTGGATAGAAGGAAGACATTCTTTTGTGATGAGGGTGGTGAGGTTGTCCTTTATTTATGACAAGGTAAGAACAGGCTTTCCAGAGAAGCTGTGGCTGTCTCTTCCCTGCTAGTCTTCAAAGCCAGGTTGGATGGGGCTTTGGGCAGGCAAGCTGGGCTGGTGGAGGGTGTCCCTGCCCATGGCAGGGGGTCAGACTAGATGATCTTCCAACCATCTCTTCCAACCCAAACCATTCTGTGATTCTACAATTCTTGTTACTCAAATCATATTTCAGAATATTTACAGTATGGAAATGCCCCAAAGAAGTAGAAAGGCATGACCTGAGCCTCCTGTCTCACACACAATCAGGGAAACTTTGTGGTAAAATAGGAAGGCACATGCACAAGAGATCAGCATGGAACCTGAACATAAACTGCACAGGCTCTCCTGAGTATTTGCTTCAACTGAGCTTCTGAACTCCCTGTCAAGCTGTTAATAATGTAAAGAATCTCAAACGATGCACACGGTTCATGTTGTTTGCAGAAAGAAAAGGTGATTCATTATTTACAAGAAGATCTAGCAAATAAGTAAGAGGTGTCAACTCACAGGTAGTTTTGGCCATGCTGACAGGTTGCCAGGGGTATATACACCGGTTTGGTTCATCAGTTTATCCTGGTTTGATTTCATTCATAATTGACAACTGCATTTGCCTTTTTATATTTGCAATAAAATACTGTGCAAACAAAATTTGGGAGTGTACGTGCAGCAAATCTTGTATCAACACTGACTGGCTGCCAGATTTGGAATCAACTCACTGATTAGTTTGAGAGTGATTAATGTGAGTGCTTAATTTAAATCCCTGATTTAAAAACATTTATGGAAAGAGAACTGACAGCATAAATAGCACTTCAAAGTGCTACAACTGTTCCTTCCACAGACCCTGCTTTTCTGCAATGTGTGGGTAAGTTTTAGCTCAGGTACAACGTGCCATAATGTGATGATGTTCAGATGCCAAATTTTCCAACCCTTCTTGCAGTAAGAAATGATACTTGTTAACAGGTTTTCTGGGGGAAAAGTGGAAGAAAACCCACTTCTTTATTTATTTTTTTTTTCAACTGAGAGGAACTCCAAGAGATGGCTGAACAGAGTACAAAGTTTAAATTTTTTATATACCCACACTTGGAATTTCCACATGCTGCAAGTACACTCCTTCCAGTCAGGACATGACATGTGAAATTGCATTTTGAGTTCAGATAACAAAAGAAGTCCCTGTAGAGAGTCCAACGCTTTGCTGCTGCAAGTGTTAACTAGACTAGAATCTTCTACCAGCACTGTCACAGTCAGACCTGGCGCTTTCCCTCTCCACACACCTCTGCCTGATACGCATGGGAAAACCCTAGTCCACGTCCAGCCATGGTCTTCTAGGCTGGTCTGCTGTCCCACCTGCTTTGCAGTTCTCCAGGAGCAGTGCAGGAAGGATCCTGTGTAATGAACCCACTAATAGCCAAATGTCAGGGTTAATGCTGGAGAAGGGGTTCTTGACACTAGGCTTTGCATTGAAAGACATTATGGAAAAAAAAAAGAAGTCACAGCATTAAAAAACACTCTCTTGCATAGACTATGGAGGAAACAGCCCTAGGAGATAAAATAAATTCAATTATTTCTTTTTATTAAGACACAGCTGCATACTCCCCCTTGAACAGACTGAATACATATCCTCTTGCATCTTTGAACTCATCCAATTTTGGTTGTTTGCCATGGGATACTGCCTTCTGATCCTTCTGAGCGCTTCCTTTCTCAAAGTCAAAATCACAGCAGCATTTTAATAGATAAAATAAATTACTGGAAGCTCTCGTGTCTTAATTTATGTACATATACAATCACTGTTTAGTTGACCTTTTCATCTGTTTAAATCAGCCTGGACATGCTGGAAGTAGCGAGTTTTTTAACAGAAAATTACAAATGCCCAACTGCTCCATATTCCAGCTCCTTTGGAAAAGATTCGTAAGTTAAATCCAACATACATGTAGCACTGTCCACTAAGATTCAACACACTCTGTTGTCCAGGCAGATTTCCCAGATACTTGGAAGGTACACTGTTAGGAACTGATGTTCTCCTTGGTGAATTTATTTTGCCAAAGTACTTTTGCAGCCTGTAGGAAATTTCATTCTATTCCTTATGGGCATATGCAACACGAATAACAGTCTGGATTCATTGTGCTGCTCTGCCTATACCTTTCAAGGTAAGAAAAGAAAATTGCCTCTTTTTCCTATTCAGTCCTTCAGGCTGCCAATAGAAGTGAAAAGTTGCAGTGGCCACCCATCAGGAGTTAGAAGAGATTTTTCATTGTTTTACAGAACTTAGGCAACATAGAGCTGACCTATATTGACCTAAGTAGTTAATATCAACCTGGGTTATATTAAAATTAACAACTGAAGGAAGAAATCCTCCAGACCACATCATTAGGCCCTCCAAAGCTGCTCTGCCTTGGCTTGGAGTGAATTGAACCCTCTAGAGTTGCTATGTAGAATCAGGGAGAATGGGTTCTGGCCCTTTATTGCCTTCTGCCAAGGGAAAAAATTGATTATAATGTTAATACTTGACTAGTGGGCACAGACAATAGTGTAATTTTACTGGGCTTATTCACTGTTCTTCAGAAACACAAAGAGCACGAGGTTTTGTTCCTTTAAAAAAATGAAACACTCTGAAAAAGCCTTGTTCTTCATCTTTTGAAATAAGCTCATGGCAATCTGTCTTCATTTAAACTGTAAGGGTCCTGGAATAGACTCTGGCTCCTTTTAAAACAGGGAAATAGCTCCTAAATACATTGAGCTGCCTTTTGGAATTTATGAAGCAGAGCACAAATCTAAGAGCTGGCAACATTTAATGGTAATGAGGCAATTCTTACATGAGAGAGTTCATTACAGGATCAGCTCATGATGTTTCCCAGCAGCTGGAAAATGGAATCTTTAGCAGGCTGGGAATGAAAACTCTTGCTTTAAAATTATCTTGCGTACACCCCAATACACAATTAGTTTAAAATGGAAGCATGGAGGAATTCATCCTGCTGCTTCTAATGTAAGGGGCAACTTTTGACTGAAGAAGGAGGAAAATATGTTTTTCTTGTGCAGTGCTGCTGTGCCAGCTGAGCTGTGGCACGTGAGGGAGAGTGGGCCCCGCCTTGTGCTTTGCTACCCTGCAAATGTTTTGAGATAGTTAGCCCTGTTAATGTACGAGGCAGAAGCTGTCCTTGTATTCAGAGAGCACAAGGATAAAGACTGTGCCAGGTTCTGCCATGCAAAATAGAGGCATTTCCTTACAAAAACATGGTTTCTTAATTATCTTCCATTACTGTGGGGGGTTGGACTCAATGATCTCTGGAGGCCCCTTCCAACCCCTGTGATTCTGTGATTCTGTGAACTCCTCAAGTGTTCCTTCCTGCTGCATATTTGCCATCAGTTGGGTTTGCAGCAAAAGCATGGCTTGAAGTCTCTTTCCAGTCCTGTAGCTGGGGTGAGTTTGCCAGCACTGAGCCACGAGCACCAGCAGTTATCACCATACTCTTACTTGTTACTCAGAAAAAAGAATTATAGAGAACTACCTAAGTTAAGTAATAAGCAGTATTTTTAAAAGCAGGTGGATTGTGGGGGCAGAAGGAGCTTAAAAGCTCTTGACTGGAAAGGGTGTTGAGGAATCACAAAGCAAGATGTCAGACTGCTGAACCAAGATTATGTTGCTTTTTTTTTTCTTCAAAGAGAAGATGTAAAATAAAAAAAAAACCAACAAAACAACAATGGCAGCAAGCTGGCAGGAAAAGAAACAGGTACCCCAGCTGCAGAGGCGGCCAAACCATGAGTTAGAAACAGATTGCTGAAGGAAGATGCCCAAGTAAGTCAGCCAAGTATTTATTCTGATTTATACCAATGCTTGGCCCAAAGCCCCAAACACTTTAAAATATAGTAAAAAAAAAAAAAAAGTTGAAAATATAGTTAAAAAACGGTAAAGTATGAATGAAAGTGCAACTTCAGCTTCAGGTTGTCCTTTAAAGCACAACCATTAACGGGATGAATTTCAGAGAAAAGTGAAGTAAGGAACAGTAAGCTCTGAATGAGACACAGAGAGAAAACATCCTCTAATAAACCAATCCCAGTAGCTTTCCTGGTGAATGTTTTTTGTTATTGAAACAAAGAGGCTGCAATTCTTGGCCTACAGCTCCATCAGGACGTACACATTTGCATCAAGTTCCTGGCTGGATTTGAATTCTCTCTACAAGAATTCAAAGAGGCTGCTAGCAGCAATTTCTGTCCTGAAATCTAATATATAGCTTTAAGAGACTATCATGGTGTTGAGGCTCAGTGAGACCAAAAAAAAAAAAAGAATATTCATCAAAATACAGCAGTATGGCTGAATCCTAGGCATGCTCTTCTATCCTGGAGAAGATATAATTTAACACTCTCAGACCTAATTTTATCCTCATTATAGGCAATGGAGGACTTCCTGGTGAAATCGGTGGGCAGAAATCAGACCTCTGAAGTGTCAGCTGACAGACAAATAATCATCAGCTACTTAGGAGAATGTGATTTACCCTGCATGTTAGAAAAGTGAATTTTTAAGAGCTCTTTAATATCAGAGCTTCTTTAAAAATATAGGACTGGCATGTTAAGATGCATAAATGACAATGCATTGATATGAAAAAAAACCCAAGAGCTCAAAAAATCTCACAAAATCTTTTGGTGAACACTCCCACTCCTGGATGCGTTAGAGGTGCTTTTCTTCAGGCAGTGGAGAGAATGAAGTGAAGGAGAAAAGCCTGAAAATGGGGGAAGGGAAGCAGGGGAAGGAAGTTTTCCAAAGATGAATCTGCTATTATTTTTAAGACCCCTTGATAATCACGGGCTTTATTATAGCTGGATTTGCTAGAGAGGATTCTGTCGAGCATTGTAGCACTTGGCCTTGCTCTTTCTTACTCTCTTGCTGTACTCAGAAATGGCAGGGATGTTGTAATCCTTGAAGTACGTGCTCATAAAAGCAAAACCCACAGGGAAGCCCGGTGCGTTTCTATCCACAGGTTTTGTGTGCAAAGAGTGAAACCATGGTTAATTACCTGCCTCCAGGCACTTCTTAACAGCTGAAGAGCTTTGCTTTGTATTTGTATGACTGCAGTAGCCATGGCAGCTGCTCATTTATTAGTTGTGGCATATATTACAGCAGGCTGGGTAACTAGACTGTATGGCAGGTGAAGGTGCGTGCAAATTTCTGTTAATAAAAAAGCCAACAATCTATTTTACTGAGAACAGGTAATGGAGATGCAAATCAAACCCAGAAACTGCCTTGTATTTCGCCATAAAGCAAGAGTGACTAACAACCCAACGTTGCACTGCTGTATGTAATCATGCATCTGATACGCTGTATGTAATCATGCATCTGATACGCCTGTCCCAGGCGTCTGATCGTAGATCATTCACTAAAGATAGGCCTGAATCAACCGTTTCCCTCTCAAATTTGAACAACCAAATTCTCTGACGATATTAAATGTTGTGCCCAGACTGGGATTTGGAGCTAAACATAATCACTCCAGAGAGACAGAAGATTCCAGGATATTTTAGTGTTTTGGTGAGGAAGGGTAAGATCAAGGCGCAGCCATTTTTAATACTCTATGTCCACATGAGGAGATCATGAAGAGCAGTGGTTCTGTTCTCACTCTCCTCATGGGGACAAACTCAGTGTGACAGCTGTTGTTCTCACACTCGGTTCTGGAGAGCAAAACTCATACACAGTTATGGGACTGGCCATAACTATTTCACTGCCCTCTTTCCTGACATTCCCATAACTTACACTACTGGTCGACCGAATGCTCCCAGCCCTGGATCTCCTCAACAGACGTCTCCATTCTGATTCTTCTGCCAGTCATGTGCCAGGCAGGCTGCCTCTGCTTATCCACCGAATTATCCTAGTAGGCTTTCTTCAAACTGTGCCTGTTTGAGCTCACACTGATATCATCATATTCTTTCTGGGGGAGAAACCCCTTACATTTGATATGGATTTCACAGAACCTGCTGCTTGTTCTTGGAAATTTTACATTTCACCTCAGTCCTGTGCTACCTATTCCACCAAAGGAGAGCGTAATAAGCACATGCATTTACAACATCATGCTCAGCCTTTTGTCAGTAGAGGCTCGACCAGTCTGGTCAAATGGTGAGATGTAATTGTTTTCAGGTCTTCACTCTCCATAAAATATGCCTATACATAAGCAGACTTCCAAACGTGCTGGCTACTTCTAGTCCTTCCCACACTGTAATCTGCATACGAAACAAATAGGAGAAACACGCACCACCACTCAGCTTCCAGCAGAGGCCGGCTCGCTCGGAAATACTCAGGATTTGAGGTAGGTCCGAGGTAGGTGGGAGCCCCCGAGCCCTGGGGGGCCGCGAAGCATCATCCCGCCCAGCGAGAGCAGCGCGGAGGGGCAGCGCTGCCACCCCGCGGCCAGCACCGCCAGCCCGGCCGGGCTCAGAGCCGTGGCTCGGCTGGCTCCGAGGCTGCACCCGCCGAGTCCATCGCACCAAGGGGAGCGGGCTCGGCCCCCGCGGGGCCCGTGGTGCGGTGGAAGGACAGGGCGAATGTGTGTTCCGGGAGGGGGCACCGGCTGAGAGCGGTCGTTTGGTTTGGTACCCGGGACTTCTGAGGAAGACTATTTAGTCGTGGGAAGAAAGGGGAGAGGGAAAAGGGAAGGGGGAGAAAAGGAGAAAGGGAAGGGAAGGGAAGGGAAGGGAAGGGAAGGGAAGGGAAGGGAAGGGAAGGGAAGGGAAGGGAAGGGAAGGGAAGGGAAGGGAAGGGAAGGGAAGGGAAGGGAAGGGAAGGGAAGGGAAGGGAAGGGAAGGGAAGGGAAGGGAAGGGAAGGGAAGGGAAGGGAAGGGAAGGGAAGGGAAGGGAAGGGAAGGGAATAAAGCATTTGTTTGTCCAGCACTGTAGCTGACTTAGGCCAAGAAAAGATGGCCACTACCTGGCTTGTGGCTAATACAGGAGAGCCAGTTCTGAGTCTCAGGCAGAGGAATCAAATGAAAGCAGCACAGGAATTACACAGGTCAGTCCCTGAGGTTAAACAGCTACCAAACTGTCACTTGGAGCTCAGAATGGTCTAACATAACATGTGAATTTCCCATATTTCTGTAAAACAAAAAGCAAAACCTCCTTCGTGCTCTGCTCTCACAGCAAGGGAGCGGTTGGTAAGCACCAGCAACAGCTTACAAGTAAGTTTAGGGCATAATAAAGCTCTATTCTTCTTGCTTTCTCTTTTTAATCCCCAAAGCTAAAAGTAGCCACAGATGCAGAAGGAAACTGCTCTAGCACAACATACCAGCGAGCACATCTGCTCGCACTACCTAACTTGTTACGTGGCTTGTAGAGATTTATTATCAGAAATACTAAACTTGGCCTGAATGAAACATTAACCGAGAGGTGCACATGAAAGCATCGCACATGTCTTGACGCTTTCAACTACACGGTGTGGGCGTGCAAGGGAGTGACATCTGTAACACAACGTGTTAAGTGATTGAAATCAGCTTTGCTTAAAATAAATATCCCTTTCCTCTTCCACATGGCCTCTTGCCAAGCTTTGTGAATTGAATTTTGCATGTGCTGCTTTGGTGGAAGCACTCAGAAGCAAGCGAATTCACACAGTCAGCACGTGACTTAGGGAATGGATCTGCCAGCATGTCGTTCTGGAGATGAAACATCAGGCAATTCTCCTGCGTTAGGTGCTTTTAAAAGAAATTATTCTATCAACTGGTTTTCCCACCCATTTAGGTCCGTGGGATCACTGCCATGCTGTATGAGGTACAGCTGTGCTAAATCAGTGGGATAGATTGTCAGAAACTTCAATAGAGCAGAATGGTGCTGCAGAAGGTCTTACAAGGTTTACACGTGCTAAACAGGGATGAGATGCACAAATCTTGAATCCCATTAAAAACTGTTAATGAAAAAAGCACCATTCAGACAGAATTAACTGATATATTAATAAGCCTTTCCAAAAGCAAAAAAAAAAACCAAACCCAAAACACTGACATAAATAATCATTTAAATGAAAACCTTCCAAGCCCCTTTCAGTAAAACATATGAATTTGAGAGTTTCAAAAGCTTTGATCTTATTCCAAGATGCTTTAGAGTGGAGATTCATTAAATCTATTTCTTCCTTCCAAACCAGTTTTGGTTTCAGACAACATGAATGCCTCCACATGCCATGGAATTGGTGACATGTCCCTCCCAGAACTGTCCCTCACAGGTGATCAACTCTGGTGCCCAGCAAGAGCTCATGCTACCTTGAGGTTCTTCCCACAGCTGAGACATGGAAAAGATCCTTCTGCCCTGAGGATTCTCTGTCAGCAAAAACCTGAGAACTCAGAAGAGGTGCCCAGCCAGGACAGGTTTGGGTTTTATTTTGTCTTCCTGCTTCATTTTAAGACATGGTTTAATGATTTTTAGAAACTGCATCTCTCTCAGCTTTGGCAGAAATCAGCTAGGAAGTTCAAGAGTTGGAAGGGACACATACACAAACACCCCACAGAACAATCTGCCTGAGAGCTGTTAATTTGAGCCTTTCATCCATGGCATGGTAAGCTAATAAGCATTGCAGTAGTCATTCTTGGTCAGTTCTACGCTCCACCATGGCAGAGATTTTAAGTTGCCAGACAACAGACCCACTCTATATTTCAGTATCTTTTCCCTCACTGACTAATCTTGTGTTAGTACTTTCTGTGGTTCACAGACACAATTCCTCCTGCTGTTAACAGACAGCCCGCTGTTTTTAAAGCCTGAGTATATTGACACCTTCCCACTCATTTCTACGTACCAGGTAAATTCCTGGTACTGGGACAGGAGGTCCATAGGACGCAGCACTGAGCACAGTGAGTTTTCAGGATATTTCCAATCCTCACCCAAGTTTCAATGAGATTACTGGCACCATAATGTTTTTGCTTTTCAGTATCTTAAGCTCAGCTCCCTAAAAGCAGCAGAGTTCTGACATTTTTTGAGAAAGGCAAGACAGTTTGCATAGGTATCTGTGGATGTTTGCTTTAGAAGGGAATCAGATCTGGGGACAGGGAAAAAAGATGTCAGTGTATTTGGCAGCTTATTTCATTTCCACTAACTCCAGCATGGTCAACAGCCACCACTAAGCATCGCTTTTTACTTCTGGTATACATCTGAATAGATGTGGACCAAAGATGTTGTAATGAATATATGTTTTCCCTGCTATTAGTTTTCAGTTCAGAGGAGCAACTAAACAACCTGTAACTTAGGAAGGGGAGGAATGGTAGGAGAGCATACACACAAGTCACTCCTGTTTTATTGCTTTGAAGCCACAAATGCATCCTCTCTATTTGTTGTGTCCACTTTAGCTTAACTAGAACTCACTCCAATTACAGTGCATGCAAAGGTGCCGCTGTTTTCGTCTCTGCACCTCTGCCCACTCATGCTCCATGCCTGGTATAGTACTGCAGAGGCTGTCATCAGGCTTTGGCAGGGGGGTTGATCTCTCGAGGTCCATTCCAACCCCTACAATTCTATGATTCTAAGACAAGGGGCTGAAAAACGGCCTTGAACTGTGGCTCTAGCCCAGCATGACCATGTGCACTGACAAGAATATGTCCTAGCTAGGAGTAACTAACAGCTTAGCTAGGAGCAAAGTCTGCCCACAGAAGATATAAAAAGCCCTCAGTATTAAAAAGCCCTACCCTCTTTTGAAAGATGAACTTACCTCTTATGAGCAAAGGGAGGGCACCACAGCTGAGCCGCGGGGTCTGACATGTGCTCCCCTTCATCCAGGACCAGAGCTTGACCATTCAGTCTCTGGCATCCCTTCACAGCTAAGAAGGGTGCTCAGTCACGGGGGAAGCATGTGCACTCTCTTTTGGGAGGTGCAGGCTCTTACACTGTTAGCAGTAATGTGTTTTCTGTCCAAAGAGCATGAGAGGCACATCATCAGAATGGGCTGGCCTTCTGACCAAACCCTGACAGTTTCAAAACCTCGCCTAGGGGCTGATGCAGCTACAGTCATAGCTCAGTGATTTGAGCAAGAAGTTAAGCTGCAGCATGAACACAGGTTCTGTTCTTCACTGAACACACAGCCAGAGCACAGTTACAGTCACTTTCACGGGATTTATGGTTACTGAACAGCCTCAGATGCTTTCTTCGAAGCTTGTACTCCGTGCATCTGATACAGCTGGGAAAATCTTTCTGCTTTAAATCCATTAACTTTTTCCATTAGAGAGAGCAACCCCTACATAATTGTTCCGCCAACAAGCCAACTGAAATTTTCTAATTACCCACTTACAAGTCAATCTATGTCCAATTTAGCCAAAGACTTTCAGCAGCCACTCAGTTTTCCACCCACATAGCAGTTCCCAGCCATGTTATGCCCTAGAAGGAGGGAATGAAGTTTTAGGTAAATAGGAGTGATCAGAGCAGGAAACCATTAGCTCACTGTCTATTTCAAAGTCAGAAAGGGAGTGCAGGAGCTCCAACTCCACTTCCCTTCTCTACCCACTTATGACAGGAACTAAACACTAGCGGTCAAAAGCATCAGTGTTACAGCGTAAAGCTGACCTGTCAAGCCACAACCAGAGTAGAACATTGACTGTATTTTCCTTCTCCTCCTTTGGCAGCACTTGATACATACCCTGCCTGCTCCTCTGCCTATGACGCAAGCAAAGGTGTTTTAAGTGTTATATAACAGTTATGCCCAGGTCATGACACCCCAAGGGGACAACAGAGACAAAACAGCAAGCTGTGACTCTAGAAGGAACCAGAAGGGACACTAACCTCAGGTCTGGACTGAGACTTCTGCCCTGGGACATGCTGAACCCCCAGGCATTGACTGCTGGTGGTAGAGTCCCACTTGCACAACCCAAACTACTTTGGAGATAACAGGAATAAGTGACCTCATGCATGGCTGATGGGAATCATATTTTTAGCAAGTTTTGAATGCTGGGGACCCAACATCACTTCTTTAGTAATGTGTTACAGGTAAAGTTACACAGCAAGGGCAAAAGCAAAGGGAAGGACGAGCAAACTCTGCCCCGAGCTTTTCCTTGCTCTCAAGGAAAACGATCTCAAGCACTTTCAGATCAGACAATAAGAAAGGCCACCTTTTAGTTTCACTCCAAGCTTGCTATGAAAAGCTTTTCTCACATTTGAGGTACACAAAATGCTGCCAGGCCAGACCTAGTAGTGAAATCATCTTTAAAAAATACACCTTCTCCCTACAGACTTCTATGGCTAAGCATCAGAAGGAATCATGGCGGCTGTTCTCCTGTTTGCTCGGCCAAGAGAAGGTCCCTGCCTGACGCATCCAAGACCCGTTCCACCAGCATGCCGGATCTCCCTCATCACTTCCCGAGCCACAGGTCTCACGCTGTGCCAGCACCCAGCTCACAGCAGTAGGCATGCTGTAGCCGCCTCAGCTCCTCCTTGGCGTGGCTGGAAAACGGAAAAACCAACACAAAGATCAGGAACACATCACTGGTGCTGCTGCCCTCGTGTTCTCCTCCTCAAAATAAACTCTTCCAGGGAATGTAACTAGCAAAAAATGGTTTATCTAGAAAAAACCAAGCCCAGATCCGGGTAAAAGCCGAAATCGCGTCACCAAGGCAGGTATTAACGCAAAACTCTTGTCCGCAGAGGCAGTGGCGGCCAGCACAGAACTCCCGGACACTTCCGACCTCACCAGCGGCCGGCCTCACAGCACTGCGGGCGGAGCGGCGGCGCAGGATGTGAGCTCACGGCACCGCCCCTTCCCCCGCCCGCCTCATGTTGCCGGTTCCGCCGCCCAAAGTCCCGCCTCACTCCATCCCGCCGCCGAGGCTGGGAGGGGGGATCCCCGGCTCTGCCTGGGCCGGGCGAGCCGCGCCGGTGAGTGCCGTGGAAGGGAACCAGCCGCCGTAGCGCCCGGCGCCTCAGTCTCCTGAGCCCGGCCCCGCGCAGCGCTACCCCGGCGGCGGGGCCTTGTGAAGGGGCGGGAGTCGTGGCGGCAGGGCCCGCTCGGGGCGGGGGGTCCGGGGGAGCGGGGACTGGGCCGGAGCGGAGCGAACCCGTCGCTGCGGTCGGTGTGTGAAATAGGCGTGTTTTTTCCCTCAGGCTGACGCGGGAGAGCCCTGGTGCGCCCGGGAGGAGAGGAGCCGCCATGGGGAACCAGCTGGCTGGCATCGCCCCCTCGCAGATCCTCTCGGTGGACAGCTACTTCTCAGACATCCACGACTTCGAATACGACAAGAGCCTGGGGAGCACCCGTTTCTTCAAGGTGGCCCGAGCCAAGCACCGTGAGGGGCTGGTGGTCGTGAAGGTGTTCGCCATTCAGGATCCGACCTTACCCCTGACAAGCTACAAGCAAGAGCTGGAGGAGCTGAAGATACGGTTATACTCAGCGCAGAACTGCCTTCCTTTCCAGAAAGCGACATTGTCTGAGAAGGCTGCCATGCTTTTTAGGCAGTACGTACGGGACAACCTTTATGATCGAATTAGTACCAGGCCATTCCTGAACAACATTGAAAAAAGGTGGATCGCTTTCCAGATCCTTACCGCGGTGGACCAAGCGCACAAGTCTGGAGTCCGCCATGGGGACATTAAAACGGAGAACATCATGGTGACCAGCTGGAACTGGGTTCTTCTAACTGACTTTGCCAGCTTTAAACCTACCTATCTTCCTGAAGACAATCCTGCTGACTTCAATTATTTCTTCGACACATCACGGAGGAGAACGTGCTACATTGCTCCCGAGCGCTTTGTCGATGGCAGCATGTTTGCTACGGAGCTGGAAAACATGCGGGACCCTTCAACACCTCTGGTAGATTTGGCAAATAGCAATCAGCGAACAAGGGGGAGTTAAAGCGTGCAATGGATATCTTCTCAGCAGGTACTTGGAGCCATCCAGAGAGACTAATGTGTTGTTTATGATCATGTGTCAGAGGGCACTAAAGCTTATTTGGGGATTTTTGTGGGTTTGGTCACTTTTATTTTTTTACAGTAGGCTTAGAGACCAGCGTGTGGAAAAGCTTGCGTATTTTAAGCATAGGAAGGAAATTCAAACTTTTTATCCACACAAGTACAGACAATACAGTGAACTATGTAACTTAAGTGTATCACTATATTATCTGAGGAGGGAAGTCACAAACTGTTCTGTTACGGCTCAACTCTGCCCTGGGAAAGAGATGGTTCTGCAGGCCACAGACCATCATCTTGTGGCCGAGGTCCTGGGGATGCATGGCATATGCCTTGTGGGACCCAAGAGGAGGAATCAGTTAGTGGTTCACCTGAGGTCTGGCTGTCTGGCAACTGGGCTGGTTTTCAGGGCCATATGGCAATACTGGCTTTAGAAGCCCCTTCTCATGTCATTTTCCCCACAGGCAGGATGTTGGATAAGTGGGGAAGCTCCACCTGTAGAACCACTCGCATATACTTGATAGTCTTATTGTGGAACCCTGTCTTGAATCTCAGGCTTGTTCTGAGGAGTTTCAAAGCCTTAAGTTTGGTTGGGTTTTTTTTTTAATGTTAAAGTGATTGAAAATCTAAATTTAAAAGTAATACTGCTTCATTTTACAAACTGATCTTATGGCCAGATTTCCAGGGTACTCCACTGCTAAAGCAAGATGGTAGCCATTGGGAGTAAACTGCAGGGGTAGGACCTTTAGAGGGAACGCGTCTTGTACACAGCGGAGTGGGGTGGGGGCGTAGGAGGCTGTGTTTGACAGTCTTGCTATTTATCGCTGTGCTTGTGTGAGTGAGCCTATGCTGTCCCCCAGCACCACTCTGAAAGTAGAGGTTTCTTCTTTACCTTCTATAAAAGCGCTGCTTAGTTTTGACCTACTGCCCAATCTGTGCTGACTTACTGGCACTCTTCTTCCACGTGACAGTGATGTGGGATCCTTTTCTGGTTGTGTATTTTCCAGCTGGCAGATGGCTGAAGCCACTGCCTCATGTTTCCTAATTGAAAACTCCTGTGCTGTTGGCATGTGTAAAATAAAATACTTGGGAGATATTTCAGGGTTCAAGTGTAAAAGCCAGTTTTGGGGGCTTGAGATGCTATCTCTTTCTGCAAGTTAATTTGGCAGCTCGTTTGCCTTGATTTTAATCAAGAGAAGAGCGGGGTAGAGTTTGTTCTCGTCTGCAGATAGAAAGCAAAGTTGATGTGTCTGTTTGTAATCCTCTGACATACTTGACTTTTTATTTCCGCCCCCCAGGCTGTGTAATAGCAGAGCTCTTCACAGAAGGAGTCCCCTTGTTTGACTTATCGCAGCTTTTGGCCTACAGAAATGGCCTCTTTTCCCCCGATCAAGTCCTAAACAAAATTGAAGACCGCAGTATCAGAGAACT
Source organism: Hypotaenidia okinawae (assembly GCA_027925045.1). Lineage (NCBI taxonomy): Eukaryota > Metazoa > Chordata > Aves > Gruiformes > Rallidae > Hypotaenidia > Hypotaenidia okinawae. The sequence goes on along the minus strand of BSDF01000002.1, from coordinate 46,674,416 downwards.
GGTAAGGATGGACTCCAGCATTAGAACCATTTGTGTGGTCTGTTTGCAGTTTATTACACCTACTTTGGTGACAAATTGCTTATTGGTTGGGTTTGATGGTGGTTGGGTTTGGTTTTTTTTCATTACAAATGTCTAAACCTTTAATCTTTCTCTCCCGCTCCCTCCTACTTCTGCCTTTCTCAAGGTCACTCAGATGGTCCATCGCGAGCCAGATAAACGTTTAGCAGCTGAAGATTATTTGAAACAGCAACGTAACAATGCATTTCCTGAAATATTTTACACTTTCCTTCAGCCTTACATGGCCCAGTTTGCCAAGGAAACGTTTGTATCTGCAGATGAGCGTATATTGGTCATACGTAAAGATCTGGACAACATCATTCACAATCTCTGTGGGCATGATCGCACAGAGAAAGCCGAGGGAGAGACAAAAGAGAATGGGCTGGTTATTCTAGTGTCTGTGATAACTTCCTGTTTACAGACTCTCAAATACTGTGATTCAAAACTGGCTGCTTTGGAACTGATCCTTCATTTAGCACCAAGATTAAGTGTAGAGATTCTTCTGGATCGTATTACTCCTTATCTGTTACATTTCAGCAACGACTCTGTGCCCAGGGTGAGGGCAGAATCTGTGAGGACACTAACTAAAGTTCTTGCTCTGGTCAAAGAGGTGCCACGCAATGATATTAACATTTACCCAGAGTACATTCTGCCAGGCATTGCACACTTGGCCCAGGACGAAGCCACCATCGTCAGACTTGCATATGCTGGTAAGAGGAAATCCAGTCAAAACTCGCATCTCGGGCTTTTCTGTATTTCCTTAGCTGTTTGCTCCTCTGCTCAAAGTCATCACACAGCATGCTGCTTCTGTTTCAGTAAATCTGGAAGCCTCAGATACGACTGTGGGTAAAGACACCTGTATTCACTTAAGCCAGGCAGTGCAGGCAGTGGCAGCAACTTAGCAATTGTTGAATTGACTTACACTAACAGATGAGTTTCCAATGTAGAGCTGTACCCAAAGTAAACACATGTTCAGTGGATGACAGAACGTGTTTGCTCTCCACTAGATTAACGGATTTTATTCCCCCTTAAATGAGCATTAATTCTTCTCTGTGGTTCTGCGTTAAAAGCAACTTGCAGAATGTCTGTGTGTGCTTTGGGCCAGGGCCTGGATGTAGCACACAGCGGCTCTGCTCGCAGCGAAGGTAAGCGGTGGGGGTGTAGTCTCATGCTCAGGAAGGCAGCCCTGATTCTCTAAGCCAGAGCATAACAAACAGGAAATATTTGTCCCGGTAGTAGCTGTGCAGCGAAGCACGGGAACAGGGCTTTTGGAGCTCACCCACCCATTGCTGCTTTTATTCATTTATCTTAACTGACATTTCATTAGCTCAGATTGCTTAGAGTGGCCTGATTAAATGGAATAAATATGAAACTAACTTAAAGCATGTTGTTACACCTCAGAGTTATTTTGACACCAAAAAAAAAAAAGCATGTTCAGTGGCTGAAATTACATTATTTGATATGTAATCAACTGTCTTATACTGTGGCACATTTCATTTATACACTATTCAGATAGATGAGTTCTGCCCAGTTCAGCTTTTTAGTCATGCCCATATTTGCTATTTACCATGTACCCTTATTCACTATGACTAGCATATCTATATGTATGTTGCTTTGTTTGTTTTGGGGTTGGTTTTTTTTAAGTTATAAATGCAGAATTCAGTTGAAAATGTCCCAGGTGATACTTTTTTTCACCTCTTGTTTCCTAGGCAAGCTGATAAAACTAATTCTTGAAGAATATGTATAGCTAATGAATAGAACCAATTGGTTTTGGTCACCTTGGTCGTCCACATTTAGGGCTCTATAACCGTTCTGACATGCCTCACTTTTATTTACAGATTAGAAAAAAATATTATTGTAACACTCTACTAATAAGTTTTTAAATGAGCTAAAAATAAAGCCAAACTTTTAAAATAAGTTGGAGGAAAACAAAAGGGGAAAACAGAATGCAGTCTCCTTTTCTGTAAGTGCAAAAAGGCTGCATGTACCAGTACCCAACAGACTCCTGGTGAATCTGCTTACATGCAGCCTCTCTCTGCGTTCAGTGGTTTGACTTTGTTTTCAACCTCAGTACAGCTGGAGTATTTTCTGAAATTTGGAAAGGTTATTTGAACCAAAGGTTATTTGATGGTTAAGTCTAAGTTGCCTCAATTTAAAAGAGCTTTGAAGAAAGCAGTTTAAATCACAAACAAATCTATGTATGTGTGTATTCTAGTACCTGAGTTAACTTTTGTTATTGTAGCACACTTTTTGAAAGTGATCAGACTGGTAACTTACAGGATTTGCTCTGGGCTGTGGTCAGACTCCAGTGGCATGCTGTTGTTGTCTTGGACGAGGCTCAGAATGGCTGCTTAAGCGGGACTTGTGCCTCAACAGGATTATTCCTGTGCCAGCAGTGACCTGACCCATATAATATAGCCTGGGTTGCTCCAGCAGCTTTCAAACAGCACAGAATCGTGCCAAATCGTGTGGAGTGATATGGGGACAAGTGTTCTAAAATTGGAGTCCAGCCCTCAAGAGTAACCCTGTTGCTGTTCCCTAGGATACATATTCTGGTGTGGTGGTTTGTCGTTGTTTTGTTGCAGTCTACTGTGTGGGAGTGTTAGTTAATTCGGGTTAATTGGCCTTTAAGTTCTATCAAGCTGTTTAGTCATTAGCCTGAGATTAGGTGGCATTTAGGACTAGTTCTAGAAGACTGAAGTTAGGCCTTGTTACCCTTGATATCCTTACAGTTTTTCCACTTGTTTACATGACAGCAGTATGGCGTGCTTATATGTACCCGGTAGCTTTGCTAGAGTCAGGGTCAACAGGCATGGGCTGGCCAGAGCATGTTGTCTAACTTCATTCCCATTTTCCCATCGTAACTGGTATTATCAGTCATTATAATCTGTCTTTTGGGGGGATCATCAGGCTGATGTGAACTGGCCCTAACCAAAACATCTTCCTCTGCAGAAAACATAGCGCTGCTGGCAGAAACAGCGCTGCGATTTCTGGAGTTGGTGCAGCTGAAAAACCTGAACATGGAAAACGAGCCAACTGGAGAAGAAATGGATGAAACATCTCACCCTAGTGATAACTATGACACTGGTAATGTCACTTCTACTTACCTTGCCTGCATATAATAGCAAATGGTTGGCCAAGGCTCCTAGTTAGCACTGATCTTCCTCATCTCTTAAAGCTTAGCCTGCCTCTTTAAATGGGAGGAATGCTTTGCCTCCAACCAGTATCAAAGCGTTTGTGTGGCAGCTTCATGCAGAAACTGACACCCGCACACTGTGAAAGGCAAGGAAGTGCATAAATGAGCACGGCTCTCTTCTCCAAACGTATTTGACAGTGATGCTGGCTGCTGGGTTGCATATCCAGCTTCACTCATGATCCTAGAAGAAAGTTAGCTGCAAAAGTAAGGCTGTATTCCAAATACTGCTTCCACTGAAGCGCCAGGCAGTGCTGGCTTTGAAAAACCTCTCAAATTCTGGCATAGCCATCGTAATGTGTTTTTCAGTCATTCTTCCTTTCCTGGCAATTCTTGTCTAATTTTTTTGTGTGAAGATGCTGGCTGGCTGGCTGCCATCGGGCAGTAACGGTGCTGCCTGTGCTGTTGTAGCTGTAGCGCAGCGTATGAGTTAAAAACCATGGGATGGCTTTTCTTTTTCTTTTCTGGAGAGGGAGGAATGTAAGAAGTGACCCGTGTGTCAGCTCCAGTGCTTTTTAGTGATGCAGAGATTTCCAGAACAGTGCTGGACAAGTCTTCTAAGCTGGGAAGAGTTTGTCATTAAAAGCTGGTGTTTCTCTTCTGGTCTAAGTAGATCAATCTGTGGCTAATTATAATTGATAAACATCCCACATATACTCCATTTGGTAGGGAAAACAAAATGTTTCAGCTTGCTCTTTACTAGTTGCAGGATGATACTTGGGAAAAAAAACCCTGCAACAACAACAAACACAAAAAATCCCCTTCAAGTTCCTTCACATAAGGCATGGGGTGCTCAGAATTGCTGAGGAGTGAGAGAAAGGAGCCCCCCTCTTATGGGCTGTATTTCTAAGAAATACTGTCCTCTATCACTCAAAATAGCTTGGAGATGAAAGTGGTGATACAAGGGAGAAAAAAGTTTGAATAGTTCTACTATTTTTACCCTTTTAGAAACCCAGAAGGCAACTTTTTCCTGTGATTGACAGAGTCACAATAGAAAACAAATTATTGGTTCTTCTGAGTACATGTTAATCACCCCTGCAAAGCTGGGATAGCAATAGCTGAAAATTCTGTGCTACTTGTTTGAGAACCTCTCTTGTACAGCTTCCAGTATTAGCCTATGCATTAACAATTCTGTTGTTTCCATTTAATAGTATTTTTTTTTTAGTTGCATCATGGAATAGAAGCTTTGGGCAAGGTGATGTTCAAACTTTTTGTCAGTGTTTGTAGGGGGACTGATGATATTTAACGAAATTGGAAACTCTGACTTTTTCAAGTATTGATTTCCTCTCTGGTTTTATCGAGGATACAATCTGTATACCTAACTAAAAATGTATTCTTGATCTGAGAGCAGCTGACAGATTTTGAAACTGATGATCAAATAAACATACCAGACCAGAATTGCTTTGAAGCCCTCTAAGTAAAATTGTCGCTGACTCATTCTGATGCCTCTTCACGTGTGCATTTCACCTATAGAAATGATAAGCTGGATCATCATAGTTATGACAAGTTCAGAATAGATTGATCTGATAAAAATATCTTCCTTTCCAGACCGCGTTGTATAAAGTCCTTGGTTAGCCAGTCACTGGAATAGCTGAGGTTCTGTTGTGTTGCCCATCTTACCAAGTTGGGTGTTCTTCAGGATAACGTGCCGGTGTAACTCCTTTAGCAGCAGGTAGTACACGGGTATGTGTTGTGTCACCCCAACCCAAACGTTCGCTCTGTCGTCTCCTGCAGAGCTGCAAGCCTTGCATGAAATGGTCCAGCAGAAAGTTGTGACTTTGCTAAGTGACCCAGAGAATATTGTGAAGCAAACACTGATGGAAAATGGAATAACACGTCTCTGCGTCTTTTTTGGACGTCAAAAAGCCAACGATGTTCTTCTGTCTCACATGATCACTTTCTTAAACGATAAGAATGACTGGCATCTTCGAGGAGCTTTCTTTGACAGCATTGTTGGTAAGTGTTTAGTTTTAGCCAGAGCAAGGAGACTGTAAATAACGGTTTCCAGGCTATGCAAAAATGAGGTTCACAGTCCTATAGAAATCCTTTCTTGTAAGATTTTTGTAATGTATAGGAAAAGACTTTGCTGAAGCATTGGGTGTAAATGGTTCTTTAGGGAATGAAGATGAAAAAATGAGAATACAAATGTATTTTTCTTTTAGTCTACTGAATACAAATGAGACTAAGGCATTTAAGACTAGGTTAGAGTAGCATCAGAATGAAATTGAAATGCTTTTTGGTTTTGAGACTGTTCTAAAGCCACAACTTTGAAAAAGCTAAATTATGACAAATAAATGTGAAGATTTCTGCAAGCCTGCCTAGTAAATTTATCACTTCACATGTGTGTGGGGTCCCATTGGCAGTGTATCAGTATAGGCTGAAATTATAATTTGACAACTTTTTTTTTGTGTGTGTCTTAAACCCTCACTTAAAGATTCCTGCCAGCTCAGGAAACTGGATTGCCATTTAAAAAATATCTTACTAGTGAGATCACAGCTGTTTTGTAAATGTGGTGTTCTTGGTGTGTTGGGAATTATTCCACATGACTCTCTCTTGCTGAGAGTCAATGCTCAAGAGTTGTACCTCAAGAAGACTGCAGTACCTGGGGGGAGAAATGGTACTGCAGGTGCATGGCAAGAACAAGAGGCAAGGCCATCATGGTAGGCATGGGTTCCATTGTGACTGGAAGCCATGGGATGCTGTGCTGGCAAACCCTGCTAAGATGTGATGCTGATAATTCTCTCACATCTCTCTATGTGCCTTTTGCAAGAAGCCAGGACGCTGCAACCTGTGCTTCAGTTACACCGTCGTGCCTTCTAAGCATATTCTGACAAGTGTAAAAGCCAAGACATGTAACCTGTATTTTTAACTCCTCCTCTTCCAGTTTCTGTTCAAAACCTCCACAGAAGATTTCAGATAACGTTCAAATTTTGTATTTTTTGCTTTACATGATTTACTTAAAGCTTCTGCACATCTTTAAAACGGCTCTCTAACCTGTGCTCAAGTATGTGCAGGTGCTGCTGCCTGTGGCTGTGGGCAGATGCCTTCTGTAACGGTGGCACTGAGGGGATTTCTCTTACTGATGCCATTTCTTCTTCCTCTCTTCCTTTAAGGAACTGCTTGCAAAGCTCAGCATTAATATATGAACAAATACCTTGATTATTACCTTCTTATAACTTTATCACTTTAGTTCTGTTTAATTTTGATTATGATGAGACAACAGGTGAGTTTCCTGCTATTTACCAATCCCAAATAACTGGGTTAGAAGCAGAGTTATGGTCTACGCTGTGTATCACATATGACAATAACTCAGGCTTATTGTGACTATTACATGAAAAACTAATTTATTTTTTCTCTTGAGAGTGATCAGACCTGCCCAGTTGTTTGTGGGAAGGAATGTTGGCTCAATGGATGTAAAGCTAGAGGAAATATCAGAAATTAAACCAAGTTTATCTTCCTGATGATTGCCAGAAATTAATTATTGTAGATGGGTTCCCTAGCCCAAACAAACCATTCCAGATGACAGTTTGAAGTAGATACTGCCTGGTTTTCATGTGAGAAAGGAAGAAAAATACAAAAGCAATTTCTTTTACTGGGATGCAGTCGATACGCTTTTGTCCAGCAGCTTCGAAGGGATTACTTTCATTTTGCTTTTGATCTTGCCTTCTTTCTAAGATTTCTCAATGTATTTTACTCTGGATTTGTTTCTGAAACTAGGGAAAAGGTGACTTCGCTGTGGCAAATAATTTGAGACTGGTTAACCAAACAGCCAATCTTGCAACAGTTTCAGGCTGGAAGAGTTTTAGAAGATTGTTCTTACAGGTCCTTTTTGACTATTAGTGGTTCTTTTTCATGGATAAGCAAATGTGTGTTACAGACTTTCCTTGCTGATAATTAGTCTAATATCCAAATCAGTCTTTCCAGGCATCAGAATGATACTCAAATCACCATCACTGCTAAGCTGAAAGGCAAAATCCTGCTAAGAGAACCTTTTGTCAGTGCTCCGTTGTCATTTCCATGTACACATGCAGGCACTGTGTTCCCAGCCTTAAGAAGCAGTGCTGGGTTTTGCCTTGCTGTTTAAAGTTCTGCTGGCCAGCTGTGTGCTGACATCTGTGTCTGGCATCTGGAAGGACTTCTGGGGGCACAGGAATCTGCTTTTGTCAAACAGTCTTCAGAATATTGGTCTAACTTTTTGTGGAAAGAAACTTCCTTTGTTTCTATTGACTAATAATCCTTTCTGAGATGCCTCTGGGGGATAGCAATTTTAAACTTTGGTGAGGAAAAGCAAGGAAGTTCTGCTTTGGGTTTTTATGTGCCCCTTTTGTGTTTCAGGTGTTGCTGCTTACGTTGGTTGGCAGAGCTCATCAATACTGAAGCCTCTGCTTCAGCAAGGTCTCAGCGATGCTGAAGAATTTGTCATTTACAAAGCGCTCAACGCTCTTACTTGTATGTGCCAGTTGGGGCTCTTGCAAAAGCCCCATATTTATGAGTTTGCTTGTGATATTGGTAAGTTGGGATGCTGGAGAATACCTTGTCTTCTATTTCAGAAAAGAAATATTACTCCTACGTAAAGCTTTGCAGTCAGCTTAGCTGTCCAATATGCAAACCTACAGTATTGGTTTAAAATCTACACAAAATTGTGTGAATGAGCTATTGCTAGTTGGACCATGTTAGTGCTTGGAAGTCTCAAATAATCAGATTTGCTGGAACAAATTGGAAGCATCTTCTCTGATTTTATGTAGGACAAAATCCGAGATCGTTCTGCATTTAAGATCTTTAATTGTTCTTCATGCCATCTTCTTATCAAGAAATACCCCGAGTTGTTTCTGGAAGTTGATCAGGTGCCTCATTTGTAAACTCTTACCCATCAGCCTTTGAGGAAGGGGGGAACACAGTCCTCTGGGCAGTAGGTGATCCTTTCTCAGCCTATTTGAAACACCATAAAATCCTATTTAACTCAATAGAAACCCGAACAAGGCATTGGTTTCTTCTTCCTCATCAGGCTGATTGGCTTAATTCAGACATGCCCAAGTGTCACCAGCTGTTTATGGAGAAGATAAACTGATCTTTTGAGATGTAGCCTGCTTCCTCCAAATGCTACAGCTTTTAAAATGCACTCAGAATTCAGGGCAGATAATCTGTGATTTTATCTCATGACTGAATACATTTCTTTGTTTGCAACTTCTTAAAACCCACCTAATTGAGATAGACTTCTGAGTTTGGAAATCTGCCAGTATAAAGAGACTAGTGGCAGAAGAGAGGGAGGAAGGAAAGAATAAAGAATTTCTTTAAGAAAAAAAAAATCACTGGTATTGGGATTCTCCATAACTGTCCAGAATAAGGCTGAGATTTCTTTTTTGATTAGTCTCCTTTGCAAACTGAGAGTTGACATTTAGGGGTTGAAGTGCATGAACAGGAAAATGCTGCTGTTTGTCAGCAGTGAGGAAGCTGAGAGCACGGACCCAGTGAAGTCCCTGAAAGAATTGTTCTCAGTGTGGATGTGTTAACCTTGGTGCTGTGTAGGATGGAAGGCTGAACTTGGGGGTGGTTGTAGGGGAAGGAAATGACATCACAGACTGTCATAAACAAGATGATCTTTGTTTAGTTTATATGCTACATTTTAACAGCCTCATTTTCTTTCAGCACCTTTCCTGTGCCACCCTAATCTTTGGATACGTTATGGTGCAGTCGGGTTTATCACCGTGGTAGCACAGTATTTAAATATTGCTGATGTCTACTGCAAGCTCATGCCATACCTCCATCCTTTTATCACACAACCAATAATACAGGTAATACCTTAAATACTAACACGGTTATACCTTGAGCAGTCATAATTCTTAGGCCTGTCCTGGCTATAAGAATATTAGATTATTTTTTTTTCCAGTGAAGGTTTGAGGCAGTAATTTTTTGATCTCTGCTGGCAGATACTTGACAGAATTTTCATTTTTGAAAAGCTGTTGTTTCAAATTTGTTACAAACTGCAGAATGTTTTACAAAGTATGAGATCGACAGGTATGTTTGCAACTCAAGCCCCTTCTCTGCCTTGTTTTTAATCATTGTTGCAATGTTGTGCTATTTTATAGCAGTCTGAAAGGCAGGGAAAGTTGGCTGTGAAGCAGGGGGTTTCTAGGTCTTGTGCTTTCATCTGCAAGACTGAGTATTCCAGCCCTGCCACTCTAATATGATTGAGACTGTGACTGATCCTCTGAAACCAGGAGCAGCCTCTGAGGTAGCAGTTACCATGCTTGTGATCTCAGCAGTGCTGCTCCTGCGTGGCGGTGCTTTCCTGAGGATAAGGGCAGCGCTTGGCATGAATGAGCCACTTCGTAATGGGGGTTGGACTCGGTGATCTCTGGAGGTCCCTTCCAGCCCCTACAATTCTGTGTAACAGAACAACCTGCATGATGCTGGTAATGTGATCATATGAGCATCCTTGCATGTACCTTCAGGACCTGTACACTGCATTGCTCAGGTGTTTAGATAGGTAAAAAACAATTGCAGTACTCATACTGAAAAGTACATCGCGTTAAACACTTTCTTATAAATTGTGCAGGTGGTAACATCACTAAAATTAGTATTTTCCTTGTTTGTATCTCCCTAGACACCTAGTGCTGTGTTTTATGCCTTGATTGATAAATTTCTGTCTTGTTTGCTTCCTCCTTCATTTCAGTATCTAAGTCTTTACCATGTTACACTAAATACAGTAAGCAAGGAGGGGGTAACCTTGAGCTGGATTTTAGTAAAAAAATCCTCACTTTGGACTGATTTTGAAGTTCTTTTTCATGTAGGCAGTCAGCTATGAGGAGCACACTATAGGAATGAGGTCTTCTGACACTGCTGTGAAGGAAGAATTGCAGCCCCAACCCCACCATCTTCTATTAATTATTTGGAGTGTTCCAACTTTTCTACAAGCATTTATTTCATATTTTTGGGCTTTGGTTTGCCCATTTAACTGTGGGACTGTAACTGGGGGGGCATTTCATGAATATGGCTTGCCTTTCCCCGGCCATCCTAAGACCTACTCTTGAAACAGTGAAGATCAAGTACTTGAAGCCTCAAAAATCACTCAGTCATACTAAAATAAAAGTATAAATTGAAATGAACACTAGGGCTTCAGGTCAGGATTGTGTACAACACTTTATTTGTCCAGACATACTCTGGACACAGATACAGATTTGTGACCTGGGAGAACAGAAACTTGTTTGGGTTTTTTCTGTTTTACTAGTAATGAGCATTCTTTATAAGGACTGCCTCAGTTAGTGGTTCTAAATCATGCCCCAGCTCATCAGTTTCTTTTGACTGTTTACTAATGTCTCAGTATGCTTTTGAATATAACTTAAGTATGTGCTTGTGCGTACTTATTCCCCTGTATACAGGGAAGGAAACCTGGTAAACTGGCTGACACAGGGGGAGAGCTCTTCTAGTTAGCATTTTTACAGAGTAAATGTGGAACAAATGAAGAAAGAGTTTGAAATATCATTGTACTCGTAATAGAATTTTTGATCCCATCCAGCAGTGCCAGGTTACAGTTCTGAGGCTGCTGAGAGAACAGGGAAAGAGAATGCAGAAAATCTGATACAATAACACAGGTCTTATTTTCAGGATAGGAAAGAAGGTCAGTCCAGATGATTGGCACAATGATTTGCTATAATTTTTAACTCCTAGATGGGTTTTTTTGTTGTTGTTTTGTAAGCTTGGAAGTGTCTTTCTAGGACTGAGTTGGAAACTGGTTTTCAGAACATGCATTCAGAGGAAGAGATTTATTTGCATTAATATATCCAGTTGTCCAGTTACTGACTTCCAGAGTAGGAGAAAAAACTGCAAACACTGCAGGAGTGAGATAACAGCATTGACTGCTAGATTTCTTTGTGTTTGTATGGACATCATCATCCTCCGTGTTGACTGACCTTTCTCTTTGAATTGCAGATAGATAAAGAAATAGTCCTGCTAAGTGTACTGAAAGAGCCTGTCAGTCGTTCCATATTTGATTATGTCCTAAGATCAAAGGACATCACAAGCCTCTTCCGACACCTTCAGATGCGTCAGAAGAAGAGGAACGGTGCCCTCCCTGACTGCCCGCCCCCGAGGACCCTGCCATTGCACAGCTGTTGAAGAAGCTTCTTTCACAAGTGATTCTTTTTCATTTGTACTTTGAGAGTCAGGTTTGAGACACTTGGGCCCTGTATGTCTCCACAGACCCTAACCTTGCAGCTGCTGGGCTGAGGGACTCCCAGTCCGAGGTTCTGGTCCTACAAACCACTGACTTTCTTGATCTTAGTATATGCTTGTGTACTTCAGAAGTTAAGGAAGATTTTTTTTGTTGGAAGATCTGCCAGCAGTAGGGTGACCTTGTGTCTGGATTTCCCAAACACAGCCTAAGTCTGAAAAAAAGGGATCTTTGTCTCAAATTGCTGACACATCTGTGATGCAGCAGTGTTACAGAACACGTCCTGTGTATTGTGTGTGATAGAGGGGTATGCATTTGTTGGAGGGAGACTTGCAGTACCAAAACCCAATTAAGCTGGAAAGTCTTCAGGCTTTTATGCGAAGAGGGGGATGCTAAGAATCACCTGCACAAAGCAGTGAGAACAGGGAGGAGGAAGGACTGCAGCTGAGGGTGTGTGGCTCTTCCCCTGTGGCTGAAGGGCTGTAAGCAAGGTCTAGGTGTCACCTAAGCAGATTGTACCAGACAGTGATCCAATATTAAATGCTGTTCTCCCCCTTCACTAATCCCACCCCTGTCCTTAAGGAGCAAAGATTCTTATACTACAACAGCTTACCTAAGGTCTTGTAGGACTGATAGACTGATGTCTTGAACTCCTGAGGAGGTGCTTCCCCCTCCCACTTCCACGCCAGTCGTTAATTCTACAGCTTCTGATATCTTCATGTCTCAATGCATGTTTTTGTTGAAAAGTAAACAATGCTATCTTGCCTTCTCTTCTGTAGGGGATGACTGAGGAGGAAGAGGACAAACTGTTAGCACTGAAAGACTTTATGCTAAAATCAAACAAAGCTAAAGCCAATATAGTGGATCAGAGCCACCTGCATGATAGCAGTCAGAAAGGAGTGATTGACTTGTCAGCTCTGGGAATAACTGGGAGACAAGTGGATCTTGTTAAAACAAAGCAGGAGCCTGACGACAAACGTGGTTGGTATATTTTGTGGTCTGTATAGATAAAATATAGTCTTTCTTTCATGACCAGAGAGTTAAGTCTTTATTTACTTGACAAGCATTCTCAGTAATTCACCCTGAGTAGCTATCACTGTCCTCCCTGTGTTTGCAGTAAGAAAATGACTGTTACTGTTTGAAATGTGAGGTGGTAGTATGCTCTCTGGATCAGTGAAAGATGGGGATATTCTGCCCCTGAGAATATTTAAATGAGTTTGACTGCATTTGCAGTAGAAACATGCCCTGGCTGTTCAGCTGCTGTGACAAACAGGACTCTAGTGACCCATGGCAAGGGTGCATTTCTGCTCTCAGTTTCTTCTCAAGAAGCGATGAGCTCACTAACTGAAAATCCAGGATGTTTCTGGAGGTAACCTAGAGAAAACTGAGACCTAGGAGTGATGCTGAAAGAGGCTAGCACTGAGGGAGCGCTGTCTGTTGCTCACCCATCAGGTACATGCTTTTTTGGCCTTAGGGCTCTTCAGCTGTATATCCGCCCCCATTTTACTCTTTTGCCCATTTCTCTTTCAGCTTGAAAAACCTCTTGCATCGCCTTGTTCACTTTTGAAATCCACTTGTTGCTAACTCTATATCAGTTCTCTGTATCCTCAAAACTCTTCTGTTCCAGACAGTGTTTGAGCTTCCTCTTTGCTCTCTCCAGCTTGTCAGGCCTTCCTCTGTTACACCACTGACAGGTTCTGTGCTTTTACATGTCAGAAGTATCTGCAAAACATATTGCCATCTTATTTCCAGAAGTAGGATGCTTGTCTGCAAATGTTTTGCATATCATTTTAAAGGAAAGTGTGTAATTACAGGATTTATTGATTGTTTTTTTTAATCCTCTGGAGTCAGGAGTAGCCAGGATTTAAAAGTTAGTGTGTATGAAATCTGTACCTGAACTGTTTTATTACACTCAAAACTGTCACCCGCGAAGTCCTCATACCTTTAACTTTTCTTCACTGACTTAGTCCAACTTTAATTTGCCACATGTTTTCATTTCACTATTTATATTACACTGTGACTCCAAAATAAGTAGATTTCCTGTTTACAGAAAATAATCCTGCAGGTGATGTTGGCGATAGTGGTGGGAAACTGATTATATTTGATACTGGTGATGATTTGCACACCGTGCTGTTACATATATATCCCTGATGTCCCTGTTTATTGCAGGGAGCTTCCAACCCAAACCATTTTATGACTCTGTAAGAAAAAAATGCCACATGGAGTCTAATTCTGCAGCTTTCCAGGTGCAACCTTCCCCTATAATGGAATGGCTTATTGCACAAGTCAACTATAGGCTTAGGAAGGTTTGAACACACGTGGCAAATGCTTTGTTTTGTTTGTCTCACAAATTCTGCTCAGCTGACTTAACCCTTCAGCAGTGTTTTCTCTATATATTCATAATAAACCAGGACGTAATCATTGGACTTGATGTAGTCTGAAAGTCGTGTCCAGCCTGAGAGAATGCTGTGATGATAATGTTTGGGGTTTTTTTCCTCCTCCCTCCTAACTGCTTATAGCAAGAAAACATGTAAAGCAAGATTCAAACGTCAATGAAGAATGGAAAAGCATGTTTGGGTCCCTGGAACCAACAAACATCTCCCAGCCAATATCCAAAGGCCATGGACAAACTACCGATCCTGAAGCCATCCAGGTGGGAAAACCACTTCGTTCAGAGTCCTCAGCTGGCATTGCTGCCTTGTCATCCTCCCCACAGGTATTCCTGAAAAAATGCTATCTTCACACTTGAAACTGAAATGATTTAGTTGTTTTAAAGCCAAGTGGGACTGTAAGGATGGGGTGTTCTTCTTTTGTTTGGAGGTTATTTGACACTGGTGATGCTATTGAAAGCTGGAGAGGGACTCTCCAAGCACATGTAGTGACAGGACAAGGGGTCGTATCTTTAAAGTGAAAGGGGCCAGACTTAGATTAAGTATTAGGAAGAAATCCTTCCCTGTGAGGGTGGTGAGGCCCTGGCACAGGCTGCCCAGAGGAGCTGTGGCTGCCCCCTCCCTGGCAGTGTTCAAGACCAGGTTGGATGGGGCTTTGGGCAACCTGGTCTAGTGGAGGGTGTCCCTGCCCATGGCAGGGGGTTGGAATTAGATGGGCTTTGAGGTCCCTTCCAACCCAAACCAGTCTCTGATTCTGTTCCCTGGTGTCTTTTCCAGCAGAGTAACTTTCAAGTTCTTATGTTTAAAATAGGAATTGAGAAAGAATGGAGGGAAGTTTAGTCACTCAAACAGAAGAGCTTGACTAACAGATGCTTTGCAGAAAGGAGCTTTGTGGATTAGCCAGTTATTAGGTAAACATGTTCTGGCAGGGAAGACTTCCCCTCAAATTTTACACCCTGTTATGTGGTGTGAGGAAGAGATGTCATGATTTTAACTTGTAAGTGGCATCATAACTAGAAGAAAGATGGGCTGGGAGCTCTGCAGGCTGTGGAGGCATCTCTTGACACTGAACACTCTTTCCTATTCAGTTTCTAGTTAGAGATTAACATCAGCTAGCTTTAAATGAGTGCCCATTCTGGTCTGAGAGGGAAACACTTCACACTTTTACTCTTAAAGCCTAATGCAAACAAATAATCGTTCAAGAGCTAACCTGTAGTTCCATCAGTCTTGAGAGGAATAACAGCTGCTGTAATAACCACCTTCAACAGCGCACACGGCACGTTACGGTTTCTGCTAATAGAATATAGAACAGAGTAAGGGAAACCCTAGAATAAATGGATAGTTAAGCTTTTCTGTTAATAATATTTTTGGACAATTTTTAAATTGTTTGGATGCAAGCATGAAAGCTGTTTAAATGCAGAATCATTGCTAACTAATTGAATAAAAAAGATTTGGGGGTTGGACTTGATGATCTCTTTCTTGAGGTCCCTTCCAACCCCTGCAATTCTGCGAATCTGAATTTTTCCACGTTCCTTCAGTGTGACCCAGCAATCTTAAGAGCAGGATTTATTTGTGTATAGAATGTCAGGCATGTATTTAAAGTGCTTATTCCTTACAGCCATCTGATGGAACAGTTGTTCAACCCAGGAAACCAACCATGCAGGTGCTGAGCAGCACGGCATCCCCATCTGCACACCAGTTACGCGTCACCACTTGCAAAACTGAACTGCAGCAGCTGATCCAGCAGAAGCGGGAACAGTGCAATGCAGAGAGACTTGCCAAGCAGATGATGGAGAACGCCGAGTGGGAGAGCAAGCCCCCACCTCCAGGTAGGTCACAGGCCACTGAGGTTGTTATTAAAAAAATAAATCTGTGATTTCTCTCAAAACATCATCATCTCAAGGCAGAAATCTTGACTGAGCTTGGCTAAGCCACTTGTTTGTCTTCTGAAGAGAAACTGCAGCCTGTGAAATAACCAGTCCCAGCACAGGCAGGTGAATTGTTCTGCCACGTGAGTGAGCGCCTGGAAAACGTTCATATTGGAAGTTTGTGTCTTACTGTGAAATTTGCTTCATTATCATTGCCTGCTGTTAGTCCTTCACAGAAGTAGATGCCTGTTAGATGTGTGTCCAGATGCTTCTGTGTTGCTTATTTCAGAGGAGAAAATATCACAGCAACGTTGGCAGTCTCTTGGTAAGAGTTATTTTGTGGCAGCTCAGCTCAACTGCCCAGTTTCTTTTTGAAGGACTGAAGTAAATTTTCCAAGGGATTTAGAAGAGCCGTTGTTTCATTTCACTAGGCCTGAAAGGCTGGCAGTGTAGCATGTAGTCCAAGGCTGAGCCTGCCAGCTCAAGCACTCTACAGAAGATCCAGGAGCATAAGTCTGTTCAGACATGTGGCTCGTTATATGCAAAGCGGGTATTTAAGGGATTGCCATTTGGAGCCCAGCAATCTGCGTGCTGGTAGCAGAACTGTGTATTACTGTCTCTACAGAGGCTGTGTAGGAAGGCTCTCCATGATTTCAGTGAGTGTCCATGGATCCCATCTCAAAGAAAACACCTACCCAGGGCTGCCAGTGGGGTTTAGTTGAGAATCAAGCAAATAGGGTTTTGCCTTTAATATTTTAAAAGCATTAGCTCATTGTTTTCAGTGCCTTCTGGGCTTTGCAGCTGTAATGACTGTATCCTGACCTAGCTGTTGCTGGATGGGATCAAGGAGATTTTCATCATTTCCTGATATTCCTCATTAAGTTATGAAATCAACACCAGACTTTATGGTTTGGGGTTTTCCTGCAGGATGGCGTCCCAAAGGATTGTTGGTAGCTCACCTTCACGAACACAAGTCGGCGGTGAACCGCATTCGGGTCTCTGATGAACACTCTATTTTTGCCACTTGCTCAAACGATGGCACAGTGAAAATCTGGAACAGCCAAAAAATGGAAGGAAAAACCACTACAACCAGGTAGCTTTAAAACTCGTGGGGTTTGGGGGCTGATGTTTTAGAGCGCAGAACGAAGTAGAGCAGGGAGCAAAACATGAATGGCTTGTGGATGTGCTGGAGATACCAGTGATGAAATGTACTGCTGTCCCTCTTGGTGTTCAGCTATAAAATACTCAGTTGATGTTTCCATTAATTAATAAAAGACAAAAAAAATGCCAGCAAAGGGACTGCTTCAGAGCTGTCATAACTACAGGCTTCTGGTTTTATTTCTCTACATAAATATATTCTGGTGCTGCTGTTTGAAGCCATCTGATTTTTTTCCGAACAAATTAGCTTTATGTTTAACTGTGTCATCCACTGATGCTTGATGCAGGAAAGCTGTATTGCTGGCTGAAACACAGGTGGTATAATACAGAGGAGGTTAGACTTCTGTTTTATTGGTAGACAGATGTGTGCTTCTGCAGCTGGAGACTGTCATATCCTAGAGGCTCAAAGGTGGAGAGGTAAGCTCTGTTTCTGGAACACTTAGAAAATGTTATTTTCAGAGCCCTCTCAAGAGCCATTAGTTTTAAGTAGGTGTTTGAGAGCAGTAATTTATTTTTTTTTAAGTGCTACAATTTTCTTTCCTTTTTCCCCCCTCTCTGCTGTTTAGATCAATTTTGACATACTCTCGGATTGGAGGGCACGTAAAGACGCTTACGTTCTGCCAGGGCTCGCATTACTTGGCTATTGCTTCAGATAATGGTGCTATCCAGCTTCTTGGTATTGAAGCTTCAAAGCTCCCCAAGTCTCCTAAAATTCATCCAATACAAAGCAGGTATGTACTTAGAGCAGTTAAATCTCACCGCAGAGCTCAAGCTGTTGGTTTATTCCTTGATTAGATCCCTTGCTTTGCTCTAGGCTTCTTGATGGCTGAGCCAGTGATCTTCTCCTGCTTCATAAAGGGTTGAAAGGCAACCACGCAGGGCTGGGAGTTCACAGCTCTGGGTTATTGCTGCCTCCTGTGTCATTGGACTCATTTATCAGCTGGAAACAGTCACTCAGAGTAGCTCTCAATTCTTGTAGTTAGGCACTGGGATTGGTAGTTTCTTACCTCCCCTGTGACAATGTTAATACTTAGAATTTTGGAGATTCTTTTACAAATATACAACATGTGTTTTGCCACAATGTGCAATTTTTTTTTTCTCAGGCTTTTAATGTGAGTAAGGTGGCAAAGAGATGGGGGATGGGATCCTACTTAACAGAGTGTTTAGGGGTGGTTTAGTTCTTTCTTACCTCTCTGTATGAGCAGTTCTGGAATATTTGGCGCTGATTGATTAAGGGACGTGTCCCGGCCCCAGAAAATCTAGCAACCATCTCAAAGATCTCTTTTCTGTCCAGAATAAATCTGTCTGAGATATCCTGTCTTCTTTGGGATTATGTTCAGAAACTAAATAAGCTGAATGTAGTGGAGCTAGAAAATACAAATGAGATTTCCCCTTCTAGCATACACTGCGTTTGCGTTCATTTGCACACACAGTAAGCAACTGATGCAGTACAGCATGGAGAGGGGTGCTCCTGTCTGTAAACTCTGGGTAGCTGAGCACCTAATAAACGTGGAGTGTGGAGAGAAACATCAAACACACTGAGAGACCCAGAGCACGGAGCTCTGTTCATGTCTGCAAAGAGCTGCTGACAGCATTTTAGAAGCCCGCAGAAGGCTTGCAGGTCCTGTCAGGAGAGATTTGAGACTGTAAGCATCTGTTGTATGCCCTGAGAAGTGACATGAAGAGGAAAATGTTGCTCAGCATTAGCTATTGGAAGAAGTTGTAGCCTTGGAGGGAGTCGTATCTGTTTCTCAATTAGTTTATTCTTTTAACCAGGTCCTTAGATCTGAAGGATGATGGCTGTGTGGTAGATATGCATCACTTCAATTCAGGAGCCCAGTCAGTACTGGCTTACGGGACAGTTAATGGATCTCTGGTTGGATGGGATCTGCGATCCAGCAGCAACGCCTGGACACTGAAACACGATTTGAAGTTAGGCCTCATAACGTCGTTTGCTGTGGACATACACCAGTGCTGGCTGTGTATTGGTATGCCTGTACTTCTTGTTAGCTTCTCTCCTCCCCACCCCCACTTCTTTTTTTGTAGTAACTGTAGCTCAAACTTTTGCTTGATCTGATTTGTTTGAGGAAAGCATATTCTAGTCAAGAGGAGAGAAATATCTCCTGACCTATTTGTGGGAAGAATTCTGACCTCCCAGTACTCGACGCTGAAGTCCATCTTCCTAGGAACAGAGCACAAGGATATGGCCAAAACCCCATGTGTTTTTCCCTCTGACTATGAGGAGCTTTCTCTCACCAGGAACAAGCAATGGAACCATGGCATGCTGGGACATGAGGTTTCAGTTACCCATCTCCAGCCATTCTCATCCTTCCAAGGCTCGAATCAGACGCCTGCTCATGCATCCCCTTTATCAGTCCTGGGTAATTGCAGGTAAAAAACGTCTTAAAGTTACCTCACGGTTGCCAGAAGCTGTGATTAAAAGAGCTGCTGTTTCAGCTTCTGCTTCAAGCCCAAAAGGGGAGTTAGTCTTTTGGGTTGGGTGTTTTTTAATTCCTTGTAGTTTTTCTTGTGCTTTACTTGGGAAGAGTAAAAAGGGAAGGCTTATACTTCAGAGTGGCAGTTGTTCTGCTGCTCTGCTCTTCCTGGCTTTTTGCAATTAAAAGAGAGGAGAAAAAGGGGAAAAAAATGTTTAGCAATTATGAAAATGGCAGACAGACTTTATAATTCTCATCTGATCTTCACAACGCTCAGGAAGGTCCCTCCCTGTGTGCTGGCTACCTCTGGCTATCTCTGTGTCACACCTTCTGTGTCACATCAGCAGAACACGGGTAGCTAGAGCCAACTGACCTGTTTTCTACTTTCTTTTTGCATCGGCAATATCTTTCCTGTAGCTGTTCAAGGCAATAACGAGGTCTCCATGTGGGATATGGAAACTGGCGATCGACGCTTCACTTTGTGGGCCAGCAGCGCACCTCCTCTTTCAGAACTGCAGGTCTGATCCTTTTCTTTTCCTCTTTCTGTTGTGCAGCCAAGGCTGGAAGAACCTCAGGCTCTGCACTGTGTCTCACTGCGATTACCTGTCTCCATGGCCTTGCCAGTTTGGCACCACGAACTTGCCGTGGGATTTACTTTGGCACCAGAATTGTTTTGCTGTCGAATTTAAATCCACTTCATAAACCAGCAGTATAACCTGAACCCTCGCTGGTATCTCCCACTGTCTGTGGGATGTACTTCTAACACTCACTTTGTTACATCCAGTCACGTTCTTAGAAAACCCACGAGCCAGTCAAGCCTGTAAAGGTTATGGCAAAGCCAAAATTCGTGCTGTGGCATCTTGTACCCACTGTTACTTGTGTCTGGGACTGTGTGTGTGCCTCTGTCAGCACCTGCGCTGTCACGCGTTCTTTCTGTGACACGCTCAACTGCTGGTTTAAAGCATAAAGTTGCTCTGCTTCCCTGAGTTAATTGGGGAAGGAGCAATCTGGGATATTTTTCTTAAAACATGAGTACATACACAAAAATAACCACAGCTGCTTCTGTAAATGTTGTAAAGTCATATCTGGAACCTACCTAACCCTGAATTTGAATGTGCTATGAAGATGGCAAGTCGAGGACCAAAATTGGTGCTATACTTTGCATATGGGGAACTTGTGATTCAAGCTACTTTTTTGTTACATGTCTGTCACTTACTACTGCCTTCATAGTATAAAAATTTGAGCATCCACCTACTTTTCAGCATGATTTGCTTCTTGATTTTCGTAGAAACAATCTTTTGCATTTACCATCATTGAGAATGTAATTTCCAAGATTCCAAAAAACATTATGCAGAGTTAAATCTGTGAAACACAGGGAATAAGAGAGAATTAATTTACTTAATATATTAAGGTGTGGCCTGTTAACAAAGTAACTTGGCATTTGTTAGAAGCAGATGGATGGAAGGAAGGAACAATGCATTCCCTTTGTGAAATATGAAAACAGCTATTGGTGATAATTTATTTTTATATTCCCCTTTTCCCTGCTAGCCTTCTACTCACAGCATCCATGGAATATACTGTAGTCCAGCATCTGGCAATCCCATATTACTGACAGCAGGCTCAGACATGAAAATAAGGTAATAAAAGCAACAACATTTTTGTTTGACACCTTCCCCTCCACCCCTGCTGCTGTATGGATTTTGCCAAGCATTGCCTAAGTAAGCTTCAAGAAGTCAGAACAATAATGCTGAAGATGTATTTTTAGGAACCATCAATTGCCAGAGAGAATCATTCTCAGCAAAATTCAGTGCAGTGTGTACCCTTCTGTAAAGCGCTTGATAAGCTGCATGCAACACACCAGCTAACGTGTAAGCTCGGTGTGAACATTGATTTCTCTGCATCGCTGACTTCACTAGAGAGCACGTAGCATTTGTGCCCACTCCTTTTTGTCAGAAGGGCAAGGCAGCTTTTAACCAGCTGTATTAAGCTGATAAACTGGAACTTCTCAGCTTGATTTATTTTTTTTCTTTCTTTGTGTTCAGGTTTTGGGATCTGGCCTACCCTGAGAGATCATACGTTGTTGCTGGGAGTTCAAATTGCCCGTCTGTTTCCTACTACAGGAAGATAATTGAGGGCACGGAGGTGGTTCAGGTATTTTGCTTGCTTGTGTTGCTTGCCTTTTGGCTGGACCCATGGACCATAACACTTTAATTATAACTGGCTTTAATTATAACTGGCTTTAACTGTTCCGCTCTTACCTCTTGCGGATGGTGCCAGTGTTGCATTTTCAGGCAGATAGGAAGATACTCTTTTAAAAGAAAAAAGCCCAGTTGTTTTTGACAGAGTTATACTTTGATAATTCTTCAATATCTTTTGTGTAGGAGCTTAGCAAGGCGATGTCATATTAGAGATCTAGTACCAAAAAATACGGTAGCAGAACCATTTTTTTCATTTCATCCTTCAGAGTGACTTTTGGAACTGGCAGTGTTGCTGGTTGTTGAATAGCACAGTGTTGTTTTCAGTTCAGTTCAATGAATGCTACTTCAGAGGTAGCTGAAAAAAAGGAACAAGCGGGGGTCTGCCCTCTGGTATTTTAATGTTTCACCTGAAGTTCTGAAACAAGTATGTTCATGCTGTTGGGCTGATTTTTATAAAAGCTGTGGGAAGCTAGGATGTGTCTGTCACTATTTTTTTTTTCTCCTCTTAGGTATATCAAATTGTAGTAGTTAGTGTCATTGAAATAAATATGAGAGGGGAAACAAAACATCTTTTCCCTTATCAGGGATCTGTGATGTCAGTTGAGATTAAGGCCTAAGATGTGTGTGATAAAAAGAAACGAACCAAGGAGTAATCCTAAGAGAACTATGGAAGGGTGGAAGGTTTTGTGTTCAAGTTGGTTGGTTTAATTATTTTTTTTTGTCTTTTTACTCTGCCAACTTCTGTGTGACAATTCTTTGCAAATGCTCACTATTCTGTAAATAATATTTCTCCCTTTTTTTTTTTACAGGAAATACAAAACAAGCAAAAACAGGGCCCCACGGATGAGACCCCTCGGAAGGGTCCAGAGTCTCTCCCAGTTGGACATCATGATATTATCACAGATATCGCAACTTTCCAGACCACACAAGGCTTTATAGTAACTGCATCAAGGGATGGAATTGTTAAAGTGTGGAAATGAGTTGTACTAATATATAGTATGTAAATATTTGTAATAAAGAAACAGTGTTATAATGAAGTTTTCAAGGACTGGTTCCCGATCGTGGAATAGAATGGACTTGAAAGGCTATAAAGGTGATGATAAAATCGGTCATCTGTATCCTGCCACCCTGCTAGCACTTCTTAATCACTTTTTTATTAAAGATGTTTGGTATCTTACAGCATTTCCTTGAAATGCCAAGCAGTCTATGAAGAAATCCTGGTTTTGACTACATTGTTCTCCAATGATCTTTCAGAAAATGATGTGAAGGTGTCCCATGTCACACATTCTAAATGTGCAAAAAGGAAAGAGCTGGTACAAGTACTTGAGTGTCTGACTGCACCTATGTTGAATCTGAGACATGGAATAAGAGCCAGTGCACTAACATCCTTGTATGTTCTAATAACTACAATAAAGTCCACTTGAGCTTCCCTGTTTGGTACTTAGCTTTCTTTACAGCCACTCGCTGTGGCTCTGTAGCCAGTGATTCTCCTCTGCAGTGATTCTGTAGTCTCAGCTGCCAGAGCCTTTGGGCCATTAATTGTAGTTAGATAGGAGCTCATTCTTGTGTCAGAACCTCAACTGTACTCTGTGCCTTCTATCCACCTTGCTTTAAACTTGAGCCTAACGCTAAGCTTAGCTGCTCTGGGAGTCTGAAGTAATACCATCACAATGGTGTTCTCTGTCCTCTAGATTGATGGATATCAGAAATAGCCAAAACTCAGGCTTCCACCAGGAAGCACTTATTTCATCATGCAATGTTCCTGTGAGAGGCAGCTCTGGAGGTCAGGGCAGTAAACTTTCTCACAACTCATCTACTGTCTGACCAAACTTTCAGATTTCCAAATCTTTTCAGGCTCCCTGTCTCAAGCTTTATGCCATGAGGTAACTTTTTCCTTACCTGCCTTTCCAGGTTCTGCTTTACAGGGACAGAAGGTTATGTACCCCTAGAACAGGTGATTCATGGATGGACTGGAAATGTTGATGACCACAAACACCACTAACTTGACACACATTTTTTTGGGCGTAGTTGGAAAAGCCTGGTAGCCTGCTGCTCTACAGCGTGGTAGAAGTAGGGGATGCTCTTAACTTGTGAATGGGGTCCTCTGAAAAGGCACCACATGAAGTCATGTGACTTCTTTAAAAAGCCTTAGAACTCGCTGGAAAAAGAAACCTGACTGAGGAGGACTGCTGAGAGACTCCACCTGCTTTCCATGAGACTGCGGCACTTGTATAATTCAACACAGTGGGCAGACGTTGCCCCAAGTTTAACATGCTCAGAGAAAGGGCAGCGTGACCTCTCTATGCTAAATGAAGTTTACTCAGTCTTTTTTTGGTTTTCCTTGCTTGTGTGGAGATTTAAATATTTTGCCTCTGTGTAGTATGAACTCAGGAATCAGGTTGTGGTTGTGGGCCTGTTGGCTGGGAAATGGCATAGTTGGTAGCATGAAGTAGCACTGAGGATTGAACAGGTTTCATCTTCCTTAACTTCATCAATGCAAAAGTTACGGGTCTAG
Organism: Hypotaenidia okinawae; assembly: GCA_027925045.1. Taxonomy (NCBI): domain Eukaryota; kingdom Metazoa; phylum Chordata; class Aves; order Gruiformes; family Rallidae; genus Hypotaenidia; species Hypotaenidia okinawae. Next base: position 46,650,432 of record BSDF01000002.1, on the reverse strand, counting down.
GCTGAGAGCCTGAGATTAATGGAGGGTTCTTGAGTCAGTGATAAATCTGTGCTGATTGTAAATGAAGAGTACACAAGTATGTATTTCATGTAGAAGAAGACAAGATCTACTCCCAATCGATGTCGAGCTCTTTTTTAGCTCCCCACAGAGGTATCATTTGAGATCTCTACTTGCAAAGGAAACGCACGGCTGAAATCTCCACAAAAAGTGACTGCTCTTTTCAAAGTGATGGGGCCCATTAATTTGATGTCTCCTTGCATGGCAAAAAACATCAGCTTCACTAAAAGTTTAGCATGTGCTGAAATAAGCAGTCTGGTTTGGTAGGAATCTTACATCTCTAAAATTATACTTGTTCCACCAGTGCATTTAACACCTTCAGATAATCACTTCTGTGACATCACAGTGCTAACAATGGAGCAAACTCTGCAGCACATTGCCTTTAAGTACAGATGCTAATACTAGAAATCCCAGTGAATAAACTTGTTTTGTCTTTCACAGCCAGAAGTAAACTAGCACCAAAGTGAGTTGTGATGGATGAAGTTTTCCATCATCTGTACTCAGATGATTGAGAAATAATTAAGGAATAATGGAATTTCTGTAAAAGTGAACTAGTGGAGCTGCCACAGAAGACAGCAGCTTGAAACAGTTCTTCTGGAGAAAATCTACTATTTCTGAATGTTTTTTCAGGAAAAGAATATGTGCAATATGTATACTAATATAATATTCTGTTCTGTTTCAACATTACTAGGTAGTCTCTGCGAGTCAGACATTTGGGGTTTAATCATATACAATTTTTTTACCCAACAAATTCTGACCTAAAACCCATGTAATATGCACCTGTTTCAGCTTTAGCTTAACTCCATGTGACACCAGTCACATCTAGGATGAAGATGGTCCCCAAACTTTATAAATTATATGTTTTAAAACAAAGCATTCTCACCAGATGTTGCACGGCCTTTCACAGGAGTTTACATTGATAGCAAAAATGGAAAAGAAAGCTATAATGTGGAATTACTCTGCTGGGGGCAGAGCTCAAGGTTGAAAGAGAAGCAAAAAAAGTGTCAGATATAGGCTCACCCAGTGAGCAGCTGCGAATCCCTGCAGGACTCAGCACAGTCAGCAATTCAAGGTACTAATCTGAGTTACGAGAGGTAATCAGAGGACACAGTGGTTTACACAGCCCTCTAAGAATTAGTAGGAAGTTGTTAAAGGCATAACTTGCAAAAGCCCTTATAAACACGGTTAATAACCCACTAACACAAACCAGAATTGATTAGGTTTGGGGAGAGAGAAAGAGGGAGGGAGGGAGGGAGGGAGGAAGGCAAGCATGAAAGGAAGTAGTGAGGAAACTATGATTACTTTAGGGTACAATTAAGAGCTTTACAATCGACTTACACTCTCAATTAACATTAAGGAAGCAGACAGATTCAGACTGTACTCTACCAGATTCTTTAGGTGTCTGTAAGTTTTCTTAATGTCCAATTTCCAGATTAAAACCAAATCTGAACTGAGACCTGCAGTTCTTTTTATAGTCTCTCCTTTCCCCCTTCAACAGTGCTTTGTTAAACTGACAAGCTGCCGCCTTCTACATCTTTCTTAGCCTGTGCAGGTCTTTCTATAGACTGCAAAAAAACCCAAACTCAACTAAATTTATTCCCTCACATGGTTTCTCATTGCTGGGGATATCATTAAAAGCAAGAATTACATGAATTGGCAAAACACCCAATTCATTCTGCTTCAAGACTGCAGTGTTTAGTAGAGGTCACCTTTCTGGTGGGATCTGGCTGATACATGTGGCTCTTCTATTAGAACTTTGCATAATTTACGAGAACAAGTTTCTGGCGGTGACTTCAGTGCATTGCCAATATTAGGTCCACTTGAGGATCTCTCGTAGTTCAGATTTTACAACCTCTGAGGTGTTTGTCCTTGTTCCAGGACTCTGTGAAGCAGACAAGATTAGGCGCAGCCAAGGTGTAGGAGACAAAGACTCTGGCTCCTTCAGGGAAGTCATTGTCTCTGATTTTGGTGACATTGACCATTACAGTTATAATTTCTCTCATTCTTTCAAATATCTGAGGTGTAATTTCTGTGTGGATGTCCAAGGAAAACTCCACATCAGTTGGAGTCATGGGGCACGCTGGAATACCTGAAACCAAGAGCAGAGAGTCATGAATCACAAGGCTTAATAAAAGGAGGTACTTTTATTGCATATTTAATAGCATTTTGATCCACAGACCCAAGATATAATGCACCAAGTACTCATCACATGGAAAAAATGTTGCTGTGTTCTACATCAGGAAGACAGTGAGGTCTTCTTTGCCATTGCCTAGGTTTACTTGTAGTCCTGAACAATAAAAATAAAATTAAAGCTGGCTTACTCAGGCTCAGGAATGCCATCAGATCAGGGGAAAAGACAGCCATGCTGTGCTGCTGAACAGTAGAAAGCTGCAAAGGGTGAAGTCTGCAGCACTTTGTTTCGGAGGGTTAAGGAAAAGACAATTTTCTGGAGAGACAATCGCTTCTTAAAAAGCAACATTATTCACTACACAGAGCTTTGTTTGTCAGCTTAGAGCACTTGCACAGTTCCTAGCAAAGGAACTTTCAAGCTGCACAGCTCATTTTCTTGCCTGAACCCATGTTGGTGTTTTCAATGGCTACAGTTACAATATCCTCCAAGAAAGAACTGGAACAGCATTAACGGCTCGCTAATTTACTGGGCAAAGCAGGACAGTCAGAAAATAAGGCAGCCTAAGAAAACAAAGGAAGATCTGGGATTGTAAAAAAAAAAAAAAAAAAAAAAAAGAGTTCATCCAGCATGTCCATTTGCCTGAAGCAGGATGAATACACCTAGTGTCCCTGATAGACATCTGTATAGTATGTTCTTATGAACCCACCAGAAGAGGAAAGTCTCCCCAGCAAGCATCGATGTACTGTACTCGATAACCTTTGCCACTTCCCTTTCACGTCTGATTCACATCTTTTGCTGTAAATTATGCAGATTTCTTCTTGTTCACACTTGACTTTTCTTTTTCAATATACCTCTGAGAGGATGGTTACTGTGCCCACTCCTATTGCTTCCTATCTCCTTTAGGCTAAGCGAGTTCAAATTATGCAGCCCTTCCTTACATCACTTTTGTTGCTCTTCTCTGGGCTTAGCACTGTCAGTCCACATTTTCCACAGTGTGTGGCACCTAACAAGCTGCCGTCATGCTCCAGGTACACAAAGCTCATTCATTTCTGTGCCTAATGTAAAACAGTTTGGACAAAGCACGGCGGGGAGGGAGCTGGGGCTTTCCTCACCCTGCCAGCTTGAGACAGATTTGCTTCCTGAATGCTGAAGCAACTAAGTCCTTCTATATTGATGATGCTGCTTGTGGCGGTTCAGCCCCAACCAGTGGCTGAGCACCACACACCGCTCGCTCACTCCCAGAGGAGAAACAGACAGAGCCTCTGTGGGTTGGAATAAGGACAGTTAACTGACAAAATCACCATGAACATAGAACAATAACAGCCAATTGCACTCACACCCAGTGACAGCACAGAGTACCTTACTGACCCAACAATTACAGAGTGCTGCATGACACAAGGACCAACTGACCGACCAACCAACAAATCCGGTGCCCCAGCCACACTCAGACTGTCGCAGAAGCACCAAGCCCCTGCCTCTCCCCAACCATGCCCTTTTATGGGGAAATGATGTCAGGTGGTGTGGAAACAGCCAGGGCTAACTCAGCTCACCTGGGCTGACTGCTTGAGGAGGTTGACTCTGGCCTGGCTAGAACCAGAACACTGCTGTGATTCATTTTCACTCATTCAGTTTCTCCCTGCTAAGCGCAGCACCCTGTGTGCGATGCCCTTGAATTGAATTTTGTTAATGTCAGGGCTTCTCTTTGGTTTATCGGAAAAACAACATTTTGCTGCACTTTCAGAATAGGGAACAGAGAGTCAGGTGGTGATGGCAGAGCACTGCAAAAGGCTGGGAGGAAGAGAGAGTCAGAGGGTGGAAGAAAACAAATCATTAACCTGCATTTCCCTAAGCAGACTGGATGCAAAAGATGACAGAAGCAGACAAAGCATAAATTTAAAAGGAGCTCTCATTAACAGAGGTAAAGCAAGGCCAGCAGCTACAGGGAAATTCACAGCAGTGGCAAAGAATGATGCAGAGAGGCTGTGAAACAAGAAATATAAGGAAAAGTTTCACGCTTTCAGAGAAAAAGTTAACAAACAGTGGGATGACAGACAAGGCATGTGAAGACTGGTCTCCCTACACAAGAGCTCAGCTCTGCTGCTGCTGAGCTCTGCCTTTCACAGATGAGCTGCAGTGGAAGCTGTCAGGAGCTGGTGAAATTCAGGCACTGGTTTAGACAAAAGCCTGATTTAGCTGGTGGGATTTAGCATGTTTAGCTTGGCCTAAAACATGTTACAGTGTGAATAAAACAACTTGAAATTGTTGTAAGTGATACTCAGTTTTCCCACAAGATAATTGAAGATGGAAAACAAAATGGTGTTGCTCAATGTTATTTAGCAAAACTTCTATCCTTAAAGAATACTACTCTGTTAGTAACATAGGTTTCCCATCTACCAACTCACTATGTTCCCTGTAACAGGGAAGTCTTGTGACTAAAGTGGAAGAGCTGATTTGCTCACATAATTCTGGATCTGTCTTTAATTGTAATTGGTGTTCTCACAGTAGCAACACTGATTGATTCAGTCCCACTGTCAGATCTACAGAAACAGCAGATACCATCAATAATTTCACCCAAAGCATCTGTGGCCCGGGACCCTGGTGTTTCACTCACAGTTTCAAACACATCTACACATTTCAAGCAGCTGGCTAAACTAATCCCAAACCCTGAAGTTAAAAACTGGTTTAGGAATTTTGCAGAAAGGTATAAAACACAGTGACAGCCAATTAATCATCCTGAATTAAATAGAAGCACTAGCAGCAGCTCATCAAGGAAAGCAGCCTTGTTAGGTTATATGCAAATGCCTGAGTCAGAAAATTCCCATTGTTGAGGTAAAGCAAACTGTGATCCAAGGAGTAAAGGGCACTTTAACTGCAAGGACGAGGAGTTGATGTTGTCTCCATCCTTAAGAGCAAAGTTAAGTCAGAACAACGGAAGTTAGATGGGTCAGGGCAGCAAAAAGGCAACCCGACCCAAACAAGGCAGTGTGGGACGGACCCCACCTGATGGCATTTGGTAGCCAAGATTGTAATGCCAAAGAAGAGCTAGCAACTGGGGTTGATTAGGCCGGGGAAGAGAAGGCTGAGGGGAGACCTTATCACTGCCTACAACTACCTGAAAGGAGGTTTCAGAGAGATGGGGGTTGGTCTTTTCACCCAAGGGACAGGGGGAAATGGCCTCAAGCTGTGCCAGGGCAGGTTCAGATTAGACATTAGGAAAAAGTTCTTCACCAAAAGGGTTTTTGGGCATTGGAACAGGCTGCCCAGGGAAGTGGTCGAGTCACCATCCCTGGATGTATTTAAAAGGCAGGTAGATGAGGTGCTCAGGGATATGGTTTAGTAGAGGACAGGTATGGTTGGACTCAATGATCCAAACATCTTTTCCAACCTAGCAATTCTGTAAGACCAGAGGGTGGATTGTCTGGTCCCTGTACAAACATAATATATGGTATCCAGATGGGTTCTTAGGAAATCTGGAAAGGATGCAGTGGTTGAATCATTATGTGGACAGCCATGACGGATTAAATTGTATGAAACATGTTATGAAGTAAAAATGTGAGCGTTTAAAAAGGAGGTAAAGGGCCAGGACTGGCACAATAATATTTTCCAAAAGTTTTCCAGAATTACGTACACTGTGAACAAGAGATGATGTCTTGATAGGAAAACAGTGTAAGGAGGAAGAGCTGAAATCCACTGAGCACAGGCAAGACTTCTTTTGTAGCTTCTTCAGGAAATATGGTCTTCATTTAAAGTAAGATGATACCACATTGTTGAGAGTTTAAATTAAAGAAGTTTTGGCAGCTTATTTAAAGGAAAGACATGGGGAGTGGAGGGAGGACGTTAAAAAGCATGATACTTGCTGTGACGTTTCCCCTGGGGTGATGTCAATAAAAACTTTGTATTCTCAGATTAAGCCTGAGGCAGAAGTTGCCAAAACTCAAAAGGGAGGCTGAAGAGACAGAATGCCATCAAAAGAGGGCACGGATTTTCTTACCAGAAAGGCGATGCCATCTGTGGTGTGTTAAAGGAAATTACAGAGACTGCAAAGATGGGAAGCCCCACAATGAAAGACTTCATTTAACTGCCATGATGATGACATCCTGCTGCCATGTGACATTTAAACAAAGATAATATTTTCAGATAACACATTCACACCAGTGTACAGAAAACCACTACAAAGAAAAAGAAACCTTTCAAAAGGTGTTAAGTTACAGTAAAATAAAAAATAGATGAAAATTTGGAAACCATATTTAAAAAAGAATAAAGCAAGACAAAATATATTGTTGGGGGGAAAAGTCTGTAAGACACAAAACCAAATAAAGTCTTTTTCAAATCTATCAGGAATGAGAATGTAGCAGCGTCTTTATGGCAAATAACTGACAAAGGGGTAAAATGTGATTTTAAAGAAAACAAGGCCATGGCAGATAATTAAATGGGTACTTTGCATCTGGGTTCAACATGGAGGAATTCAGGGAGGCTCCTATACCAGAATCCTGTCCCTTTTCTGCACCCCTGAGTGACGTGCCGTGGGATCTCTCTGCTTGAAGCATCTGCCAAGTTGGTAGGAGAGGTTTCAATCAGTAGTAAATTGCCAAGAGCAGAAAATTCTCATCTGGAAAATGGTATGTTCTAAAGGGCATCAGGAATGAAACAGCTGAACTGCTAACTATTGCTTAACACTGCTCTAGTACCAGAAGGAAGGAAATTGGCAGAATTGACATCAGGTCTTACAGAAAAATTGTGGGGAGATTATAGAACAGCCTGATGTATGCAGTAGGGGAACTAGTATGAATTATAAAAAGGAGCAGAGTTGGTAAAGACATCGATAAATGTGCTCTATCAAGCAAGAGTCAACATATAAGGTGAAGTCTTTTATCATAAGCCTATCCTTGAAAGAATTGTTAGTCATGTGAATCATACAGGTCTGGCTGATGAACTTGGATTTTCAAAGGGCTTTTGACAAGTTTCCCAACAAAAGCCTTCCCATAATAATTAATGTTATCGCTTGATATAAAATCCTCTCACAGAATCACATTCTTAAATACAGTTATTAAGTTAAATACTATTTAATACTAGTTAAAATACAGTCAGTTATGTTAGATCGGTTTTCCCAGTGGAGAAAAGCTTTCAGTAGAAACTCATGTGGATTTGTGCTTAGACCTGTGCTGCTCAGTGACTTAGAAAAAAGAAGGGAAGAGTGGTGTGTCCAAGGTGGCTGAAGACACTAAGTTACTTGAGACAGAAGGAAAAAAAACTGACTGCAAACATTTTACAGAAGGATTTTGTGACAATGGATGACTGAATGATCCAATGTCAAATGAAATTCTCTGCAGGCAAAAGTGCTGAACCTGGTGAACACGTCCCACCCATGACATTGTATTTATAATGAGCAGTCCTGCATGAGTCCCGAACAGCTTACTCTAACTGAGAGAAAACTACCCTGGAGTTATAAGAAAGAGTCCTATAAAAACACTAACTCAGTGCTCAGTCTTGATCCATAAGTTAAAACAAATGTCAGGAATTATCGGGGAAAGAACAGGAAAATACACCAATAAACAAATCCATGGTGACTTCTTACTGTGAATAATGTGTGCAGTACTTCCCCCAATAATCAAAATATATATAATGCAACTATGGGAGGCATAGAGAAGTCTATTATGGGTAAAGCATGCTTTCCATAAAAAGAATAACTAGACTAGGAATCTGCATCTGGAAAACAGAAGCCAGATGACAGGGAAAACTGAATAGGCAATAACTATTTGCTCGCTCTTATAATGTGAGAACTATTGACTATCAAATATAAATGAGATAAGAATGTACAAAAGAAAGTACTATTTCATAATTAAGTGATGAAACTCATTGGTTTGGGGCTGTTGTAAACACCAAAGGTTTGCCTGTATTCACATATTACTTAAATAAATTAAGAGGAAAAAAAAAATCCATTAAGGGCTAATAATCCCCAAACTGCTATATACAAAAATGGCATAATGGAAATCAAAGCTGTGATTTTGCAATAAATCTAACATGTATTTCCTGAGAGGGATGACCTGTAAAAAAGAAAAAAATATTTGTGTGTTTGCAGGCTTCTGTACAATGGGAGAGAAAATTATATTTTTATTTAAACAACCTCCTGAATGGAATTCAGTCTTCCATCAAAACAGAAATGTTTCAATGTTAACAAGACTGTCACGAATTACCTGACTATTCTGGGATTATTTTTTTTTAGATCCAGGCAGGATCACAAACCCCCTTGCCTTCTGACTTTAAACTCTCATGAGGGAGTGTATCATGGCCATAGAGAAAGCAAAGAGGTAGCTTTGCTCAGGTCATTTTCTTCTTGTCAAAATTAGACCAGTTGCCATAAGGCAGCCAGGTGCCATCAGTTTTGGAAGACAGGGAAAATCATTAGCACTGTAAGTAAAGTAAAGCTGGCAACAGCTCTGAAAGCAGAAGCTCTGTTTCTATTGGTGAAAATAATGGTCCAGACATTTTCTCCACCAAGGTCAGGGAAAAGTAGTGTTTAAAATCACTGGGTTTCATCCTCCATTACAATGAGGTTGAAATGAAACCTGTTTTCTCACCTTATGATTTCCATTGCTTATTGATTTCTTTAAAGTGTCAGCTTCAAAGGAGATAAGGACGTATAAACCTATCATCTACATGTATCTGTAAAAACTGGGTTTTGAAGGAAAGATCAGAGACTGGAAAAGGAGACTGAAATGGAGTATTACTACAACACATTCCATGGGTATTATTACCCAGAAGCGATTTGGTAAGAGAGACCAAGTATAGTCTCTTGGGAAGAAACTATTTCACAAGAGACTTTGCTTGCCTAATTAAGAAGAAAGAAGTCAATATTCTTATGTACACATGAGACAAAGGGACTGCCAAAGGATGTGGTCTTTCCAGGACTGCTGCAGATGATCATAAAGAGAGTGTCACATCCTTGAAGGCGACTGGGTCAGGCTACAGTGCAAAAGAAATTAACTTGATCCATGTATGCACTCTGTGAAAAGGCATTGCAAGAACAAAGCACATTTATTTATTTACCTCATTAAAATACTGACAATGGGATCTGAAATTAATTCAGAAATACACAGAACAACACTGAGTTACAGTAAATTGTAGAACTTACCATATTCAGGAGGGGTGATGGCAAGGACCCAGTTGTTTTCTATTGTCATCAGAATGTCAAATTTTTACTGAAAACACGAGCTTGGACTTCCCACTAGTCTCTTCAAGATCAGATTTACCCTGGCAGTTCTGTGTATACATCAAATCAGCTACTAAGATGCAGTATAGAGGGTCACTTCTGACAGTTCATGTGATCACAGTGAAAGCTGTGCTTGTGCCAAGGAGGGCAGAATGCTTATAAAAAGGTTGGAAGCAAAAGTCAGGCCCTAACTGTCAGGTTTATTGCCAGTAGCAGCCATCAGAATGCAGTTCAGCCTTTTCTTCTTCACTCTCTTGAGTTTATTACTAACCAGGTTTGGATATATCCATTTTTATTATTGTTTCCAGCAATTTTGGGATATGCAAGCGAAGACACCTATTTCAAACAACATCAAAAAAAGGCTATTCCATGTCTTGTTTGTGCAGGGTCTTAGAAGAATGTGCTCTCACACAAAAGTTGTGAGAATGCCTTTGAGTCTGGAAATGAAATAAAACCAGGAAAAAGAGTAGCAGAAGTGAAAACAAAGATAATGTGCACAAACAGGAAACGCTCCTGGATGAAAGCAAATTTTTAAAAGAATCTATTTCTAAGTGCCAGCTGAGTGAAATACACAGGGCAGAATGAAAAGGGGAGTGCCTAGGGAGACAGAACGTGAGACCATTAAAATTCGTACACTGTGATAATGACAAGGTAACATGCAGAAAGGTATAGCTTTCTGTTAACTAGCACAAGCCAAATCTTAATCTAAGACTGAAGCAGGAAAAGGCCATCAGGTCTTAGGCCATAAAAAGACTGAGTGAAAGAAAAAGCCCCTGGGATTCAGTGACACTTCTTCATCACACCCAAGTCCAGCAGTACCACTTGAGAAGCATTCACTCTCCATAGGGAAAAGCAATGTGTGACACAGCAACCCCCGTGTATCAGCACATCCCAACACAAGACAGCCTATGCTGGGACTCCTATTGGTCTTTCTGCATTGTTCTGGAGAAAACAAGCATTTTAGGCTGCCTTGTGCCTTGGGAATGCTGGAGTGAGGCAGTCAGCACAAACAAGCCCCAGGAAATGATACAATCACAAGCAGCAATGTGGTTATCTGCACAGAAAGCATGACGGACTCTCAAAATTCAGCCATTAAACATGAATGGTATTAGATATATGTATAACCCAGGGATGTGTGGATGTCTTGTGAGCTGGTCAGAAAGACCACGACAATTTTATTTTCTACTTTAAAACTGTGTGATACATTGTTCTTTTATCTGCATTAATTTCTTATGAGGATTCTTACACTAATTCTTTTTCTGTGAAGTAATGAGGTGACCAGCATGGAAGACAGCACAGGGTTGCTTGGCACTGCTCCCACAGAAGTGCAGCAAAGATTCAGAACCACAAGCTTAGTAATGTGTGATTTAAGCTATGAAATAAAGTTACGGGGCAGTTTAATCACAGAAAACTAGCTTAAAATATGTTTCTGGCTTCAATCCAGGTTTCATTTTACTTTAAAAATATGACATCCTGTAAATTCTTCAGAATCTGATAAATTAGTTCTAAAAAGAAAGTTTACCATGTGTACAATGACAATTTGGCCATTTTGAGAAGGGAGGGTGGAACGCACTGATCCTGTTTTCCCTCAGTTTTTGTCATTCTTTCCAAGGAAAATGAGGTTACTATTACAGCATCTGCCTGTCTATCCTGCCACAGTAGTTCTGTTAACATGTTGGCCAGTTCCAACTAAATGAGACAGGCAGGAAAGAGGTCTCAAAGTTGTGAAGTTTCTGCAGGCTTTACAATTCTGGGCAGCCCTGCAGAGGTTAGAGATTAATTTAACACCTTACTGAGAGGAAGAGTGGGGTGTGAGCTCAGCTGCAACCCATGCTGCACAGGAGACACATCCCATAGCAGTGGACAATTATATGCATCCCTTTCATTTTAGAGATTGCTTAGGTCTTGTAGTGCAATCATCACCAAGAAAGTCCAAGTGCTTCTATGTTATACATGCTAAGACATGTGAAGTAAGAATCAATGGCAAATTTTACAAAGATAGGAGCAGAGGGATCGAACAACTTCAGCTGTGGCACAGAATTAGCACCTGTCCAAGCCCCCCATTGAGGTTTTGTTTAGTTGGGTTTGGGTTTTATGAAATAGTTAAAATAGATGCATATTTCTTATTATAAATGCTTGTTTTTGAATTCTTTTCTCTGTGGGAAAGAGAAGGGTGTGAAAGAACGAGAACTGGTGGAATTATAAATTAAATGGATTTCAACTGAGCTGTGAAAAAGCAAGGGGAGAGAAGAGGAAAGGATGCTGAAAAGACACAGGCAGAAGCAGGAGAGCCGAGGTGATGGCAGAGAGCAGAATGGGAGAACCTCCTTTTCCAGCCTTTGCTTTCTTTTCCTTACCCTTCCAGCCTGGCCAAGGATGCAACTGTTTTCAATTAGAATATTAACTCTTCATATTTTTTTTTTAATCCCCCCCCGCCCCCCCCCATAAACGAACAAAGAAGAAAATCAAGGAGCTTTGCACAGAAGAGAAAAGAGAATTTGTTTTTTTCAAATGTTGGGGTGTTGATTCTCTACCCCATCTTTAGAAAAGACCTCTTGAGCAGTAGAACAGTGTGCTGCTTCCTCATTCTCCCCATAGGCACTGTTTCTTGTAATTTAATAAAAGAAACAGTAACCAGTCCTTTATGAATACCCAGATCCAATTCTTCTTTTACAGTGATGAAAGAGACTATCTTCAGTGAAGTTTATGTCAGGCTCCTTTTGTGAATTAGATCCAGAAATTTATTTTCAAGAGAAGTTTAGATCAGTAAGAAACCCATTATTATAGACATATGACATGCCTAAGCTATTTCTATTGGCAATTAATAATGTAGTTAACATTATTTTTTTGAAGTACAATTTTAAAACCATTCTTTCATGTCAGATTGGGTACAGCAAAATTCCAGACTGAAGAATGTAATGTCATTTTAATATCAGAATGGACTCCTTATTTTCCTGATTTTGAACTTTATCTGTAAAAAGCTTGTATTCTGCACTGGACATAATTGTCATTAAGAAGCTATAAAGGGCTATGGCACACACTCACTTCAAGTTGTTAATTTATTAAAATCATTATCTGAAGCTTTACAAAATATGCAAATTTTGAGCTGTCATCAAGTTTCTTTTTTATGATTTTAAATCACATAACTCAAATGCAACAAATGTGTTCTCTCTTTACAGATCTCTCCTGCTTTTCTGTATCAGAACTCCATTGTGGCCCAGCTCCTTGCAAGGATTCTTGGAAGATAAAGAAAGCTCTTTTTTTCTAGCACTCTACCCTCACATTTCCCCGATCTGAGGGAAATCCACCTCTGAGGGATAATTCCATTTTGTGAGGTATGAGTGATGCTGTAAATTGCAATGGGGAAATACACATTCTACCTCACAAACATACTGATCTTCTTCATTGGTTTGTTTTCACTTTGCAGATGTCTCTCATCTGAAATACATTGTTCTATGGATGCTATTTGTGCAGAGCAGTTTAATAAGGAAGCCTACACACATTATGGCAGACCCATTGAGATAAATGGAAATTCTGCAATGCAGCTCAATAACAACAAACAACAAAGTAAACCACAAAATTCAGGGCACCTTGTGAATCAGTACCAGTAAAGAGCCCAGACAAACAGCACTGTGGTAGAATGCAGCTTCTCAGTAGCTGTCTCAGGGCAGTACAGAGGCTACATGTTAACATCAGACCTCAAGTACTACATTGTCAGATTTCTGACAGCAATAGAGATCTTTTAACTCTCTGAGGCATGAGAGACAAGTGCTGCAATTTTAAAATAAGTATCTTTCTAGTGATCTTGTTCTCCAAAGGCTGAAGAGAAACAGGCATCTCTCTGGAAAGCAGTGTACTTCCAGAGTAAAATCATGAACTGCTTCTGTCTGTCTTCAGATTACTATGTGCCTTTTGAGGAGAGCACATCCTTTCCCTCTTCTGAGATATCTGAGAAGCAAAGCAAACTGAAACACCTCTTTATGAAGACAGAAATGTATTTCTTGAGTTATTTCTCCCCTTCTTCATCATCTCTGTATTTAAGATAGCAAGTATTTTATTGAGGAAATCTCTTCCCCAATTATATGCTTGATTGAACCCACAGATTTAATGAGTGCTCCCTGTGATGAAAATAGGTGGGGAAAAAACTCTCACCACAGTGGAGTGTTGGAATCACAGTGAAGCACCACTCACTTCCCACCTTACGGATGTGAGAGAAAAGGAAAAATGAGAAAGCTAAGGATATGGAAAGTGGAGAAGCCACAAACCGCATCTGCAATTACTCTGATATAGTCAGATATAATCTCTCTGAATCTCTCTCTGAAGGACCTGAAATCCCTACCTTCTGGCCTCCCACTGCCCCAGTGTTTCTCTGCATTCATCATCATTCTCCACAGCAGATAGTGCTAAAACAACTTCTCAGCTAGCAGGTTTCAAAAAAGCCACAGTGATTTCAGCAAACATTGCTGATGCTTTCTTCAGGGACGATGAAGAGCAGAAAATTGCACAAGAAAGCCATTTCATCTCTTCACAGTACTGACAGTTTTCTTCTTACAACACAGTATCTCTGGTTGGTATTCACACCTCGGAAAGGGCACGAAAACTAGAAAGAATTTGGGAAAAGGTTATGAAGCATGATTTAGCATTTGATGGTAAAACCACCAAACCCAGCCTCAGTAAACTTAATTGAAGAAAAAGTTAAATATGATTCACGTGGCTTTTCCCAGAACAAGGTCTGCTCCTTTTAGCTAAGCACTGCCTGACTGTTCTGACACCTACCCTGCAGTTCAGTTTGTATTCCCTTAAATCCTGGAAACAGCATAGAGCTGAGAGAAACCAAAATGGAACTCCGTGCTTTAAAAGGCTACCTGGGAAGAGAGAGCAAGTGAGCAGAGAAAGCATCAGGCTTTCCATCCCCCTCAGAGAGGGTTCTGTCAGAACATGGACAGAGGATTATGTGAATCATTCTCTTGCAAGTGGAGAAGGAGAAAAGTAATGAAAAGGTCAGTATGAAGTGGGGCAAAGGTTGGGGAAGAGACCCCCTTCCACTTGGTATTGTGAGGATGAATTAGGATCTATGGTTAGTTGATGTAATGACATTACAGCTGTCCCTGCTTGTTTGTTTCTTTCCAGTACAGATTGTACTTTCACTCAGAGCTCCCACTGTCTCCAGCTGGGCTGAAGGATTTCACATTTCTGAAAAGCACCTTAAATTTCTAGTTATTCCAGTTTTGTTTCTTCTTGGTGACAACTCTTGTTCTTAAAGCAGTATATTTTCTATCGGCCTGCAACCATCCTCTTGAGTACAAGGGAGGAATGAATGAGGTAGCCTCTATGGTGACATGGTCTGCAGACATCTCTTCTGTTTCAGAGCTAGAGCTAAACACAGGACACCATCAGGATGAGTGGTGAACACCGTCAGGGAGATCCCTCTAAATCGGAAGGACAGTGAATTTCTCATGAAAATTGCTCAAGCCTCTTGACAGAATTGAATGCCTAATTCTAACAGAGACACAAACAGGCTGAAAATACAGTTCAATAGGCTGAAAAAAGAGCATAAATTTTCAGTTGGTGTAGTGTTCTCTCTGCCTCACTCTCCGATCCCCCCTCCTCCCCCGATGCCATTTAAGAGAACTGCAACCTCAAGAACAAGAAAACACATATTTTTGGTATTCAGTGCTCTCTTTTCTGACAGCTTGCAGTTGCTTCTCTTGAAAAAAAACTATCTTAAAAATTGATCTATATATATAGTTTAAAAAAACGTGAATGGTTAGAAATGCTTTTGCACAGTGCACAGAAGTGCAGAAGAATGCATACACAGCTTAGAAGAAAACACTGACTTTAGTGAGAATAAAAACCAAAGTTGATTGTTACAAGTCAATCATACCACAATTATTAGCCATGATCCAAGGAAACACATGTGTGAACTACCACTAGAGAAACTCGGAACAGGCTGAGGGTAAATAAGAAATGTTTTTTCTAAATGTAAGAAAAAGGAAATAAGAACTCTCAACCGGTTTCTCTAGCTATTTTCTTCAAAGAGCAGGAGGAAAGAGTTGCAAAAGCTTTGATTTTGATCATTATTATCACCTTCTTTTTTTTCTAATCCAAGAATTCATATTCTCCCCCAGGCTCATGCAAAAGCTGACCTAATAAGTAGATATAAGCTGACAATATGCCTGCCCACAGAACAGAGATTCTTATGGTCCATACAGTAGCAATGCAAAACAGGAAGATTTCAGGAACTTGCACGTTGTTCTTAGCTGAGCTTCAGGGAAGTAACACTTAAGACAATGGCTCGGCATCTTTAGGTTTCATATTGCCTTCATGTTTCCTTTGCTGACCTGAACACTGGCCCTGCAGTGCCTCTGCAGGACATCCCTGGTGTGTGTCCTACCAGGCAGTTCCCTAGTGAATTTCTGCATTGAAAGTGAGCCCTTTGCACTTAAATTCAATTTCAGAATGAACTCAATGCCTTTGGCAGGAGGAGTCACAAAACTGTCTGCATCAGTGAATGATTTCCTCACTTTTGATTTCTCTTTCCTCATTGTATTTAAGCCTTTGTGTGAGAAGAAAGTAGCATTTTAATATTAAGGTTTGGGAATTTTCAGAAATGCACAATGTATAGTTTAGGGGGACTACAAAGGTATGTTTAAAATACAAAAGTGATACAAGTTCTATAATCAATTTTGTATGACAGTTTTAGACTTCTCTTAAAACTTAACATGGGATGCTGTCAATTTCTAATGTATTTATTACTGTCTAGTTCCACTTTTTATCTTTGCTAATTAACTAGGCTTTTAACCAAATAAAAACCTTGTTGAAAACACCCAATAAGTTGAGTGCTCCAAAAGCAAATCTTACTCACCATTAACTGCCTGATATTCAAACAGGCAGTTATGTTGTAATGAACTTACACAGGTCTCTGGCTCTAAAAGTGGCGTATGCTAGACTTTGCCTTGAGCTCTTCTTGAGTGGGCAGTTGTCCTCTCCTGTTCAGAAGACAGTAACAAAATTTATTAGTTCTGTGGGATTTAGAAGATTTTAGATCTTGGCCTTTTTTTCCAAGAATAGGTGCAAAGCAAGTGACTTCAATAATTTTGGACATGTATCATATAAACATTATATATATGTAGATGAATGCTATGGTAGTCTGATTCTACACCCATCAACAGGAAAAAGTGCAGCTAACTTGAATGAAAAAATAATGAAGGGTCTAAATAAACTTAGAATAATGTGAGAATTATATTTATGCTACATTATTTATTTCATTTTTCCTTAGTAAACAGTTCTTTTATCTAAAAGCCATTAAAAAAGTCCGTGAATAACATAATGTCTGATGACTTTTTCTGTGACCTATATTCAGAACTTAACACACTTGGTAGAGGACACAGGCAATCATTCATATGTTCTTATTTTTATTTGACAGACAGATTTTATATTTTTACAGTTGCAAAAAAAGTTAGGTCTTGGACTTCCAAAGCTGAGTGATGAGGCAGAAGTACCTACACTCCACCGAAGGTCAGCTGGAGTTGATCTTTAACGGGAGCAGGACACCTGTCAGTGTTTCACTCCAACATAAAGCATTTAGCCCCACATCCCAGCAATGTAGCAGGATTTCCACATATGGATTATAAAATGAATTCTGAACTCGGTTCCCATTTGCACTCTCCATTGGCTTGTATTTAAATAACTCTGCTGATGGATAATTTTCCTCTTTAGCTAAGCATTTGCATTGCTGAGTATACAATATGTGACCAAGAGAAAGTGACTCAAAGACCTGCACTGAGGAGTTCCTATCCCATTAAAAGCCACAGGTCTCTGTGATGTTAGAATCTAAAGGCAATGGAAAACCTTACCTATCTGATGGTAAGGCTGTTCTGCATGAGAAAGTTGGTAGTGTTTGTGCTTTTGAAAAGAAAATTGTTATAACCTAATATTTATTGCTCAAAAGCACTTACATTTCTAAGCCAAGAAAAAGCAGCTGTGCTCCATGGCGATGGCAATCTTAGCAGCACTGCTTTCAGCATCAAAGCCATACCCATTACAGTAGTCATTCCTGGATAAACTCTTTGTGAAACTGATGGCAAACAACAAGCCTTATAGATATCAGTCCCAAAATAAAGACTCCCACAACGAAGGAGGATGAATATAATCCCTGATTTTACCCAAAGAATGAGGATGAAGACCCCCATGAAAGGACATTAAATATATCTGTCTAGCAATGCAAATCCAGGAGTAGAGACCGGTGCTTTTGCAAGAACACTGAAAATTCACAGGGAAATTAAAAAAAAACCAAACAACCAAACACCACCTGTGATGTGACAACTCACTCTTGAGGAAACATAAGAATGGCTTCAGAAACATCATTACATAGGCTTGTGGGTTCTGGCAAGCTGAATTAAATGTTCTAGAGGAGTGCTTGCAAATTCTTCGGTTCATTTCCTGCCATCGCAGGACTTGCCTAGTGAAACTGCAAGCAACGCACAGCCTTGGAACTTAGCTTGCAGGGGGTTGGTTTGTAATGTTCCTTTGTACCATCGACTTTTTATTGATAACTTTGAGTGGCCTTGGATTGGGAATCCCTCAGAAAATATTAGCAACTGTCCATTGTATGGCACAGCCAACGGCAGCCTCTCTAGTCAGAGATTCTTTGATGAATTTTATGATTTGGTCCTTACTGCAGTGGGTAACAAAGTCAAATTCTTTCTTTACTGGCCTCTTCCCTATGCCTGCTCTGAAATCTAATAGCACATGGCTCACCACAGCTAGCCTATCCCCTACAGCAGATGGTTTTGGATCCAAATAATGCAGTGAGTGCCTTGCTCTTTGCAAGTCTTTGGCTTGCTCAAATTCATCACCACTCATATTCTGTGAGTTATACAGAAGGAATACAGCATCCACATACACCCTTAGTAATCGGGACCTGGGACACTCACAAAAAGCATCTAGTTTACATTTGTCCACAAGAGAATGTAAATTAATTACTGCTTGCTGCTTTTTTTTTTTCTTTTACAAATCAAAAAGCAAAGATATTCCAAGAAATGTGACTACAGATCTAAAGTGTCAGAATGGCCAATTTTAAAAGGAAATTAAAAAAAAAAAAAAAAAGAGCAGACCTCTTTGCATACTAGGACATACTACTCTTAGAAAGACCTCAATGCATACTAGGAAAATAAAGGCTGACTCGAAACTCATGATTACGCACCAGGTTCTGCAAGACAGTTGGTGCTCTATTTCTCACTGAAATAATGAGGATCAGAGGAATAGAGTTAATTGGTTATTTTTGGACAGGCTTAAAAAAAGGAAGATTTAGAAAAAATGTGAAACTAGACCTTTATTTCCCATTAAAATCAATAAAACCCAAAATACCTTCTGTTTACTTCAGTATGTATTTTGCTATGACACAGATTACTACATATACTAACTGTAGCAATTTTTTATTGTTTGGGCAACATGTCAGAATGTTTTAATGCAATTATTCAAATAGAAGTTTTATTCCTAACTAATACAGCTGTTGGAAGCTTTATGAGGAAACCTGAAACACTATGCCTGAGGAGAAATCAATCCTTTTTGAAAAGGCACTTTGAGTCAAGTAAAGAAAATGGCATTTTCAGAATTGTGATTTTTCACAGTATTGCAGAAAGTCCAAGGGTCAGTCTTCACAATAATGCTCATCATAGAAGCATTTGCCTTTCTGACCACTATGTGTCCCAGTAGAAATACATAGGGGTACTCTCCAGTTTTACATAGTGATGGAAAGACTAGAAATAATCTTCTGAAGAGTAAGGAAAAGGAAGGAGAGCAGGATGTAGACCCTATCTCTGCTGTCTTCAATAGTCTGGGAAGATACAGGTTTTACAGAAGGCAGCACTGATTATCACTAAGAAGCTATAACTTCTTAAAGGTTAGTAAACTTTGCCACACAGGCTTTCAAAGCTGAAGGACACTGGTAGCTGTGCTTTGTTACATTAAATTAACACTTGTTTTCAGGACGCAATTCAAGTAAACACTTTATTTTCCCCAACCAGATATTCTGGTCAGGCAAGGATTTAAAACCTCTGAAAGAAAAGCATGTGCTCATCCTAGGTAGAAGGTGCCAGAAAGAGAGAATTAAAGGAATGGCTCTAGGTGTTTAATGTTACACTCGATGAAGCTTAAGATGGACAAACATATTCTTCCAGTTAAAGCATTTTCCTTTGAAATGGATTTAGCAGTCACAACAATGCAGGTGATAGGGTGCCAGTAAATAGCATTCACTGGAAACAGATCCTACTTCAGGAATTCAACACATCAATAACAAACAAGGCCAAATAATTCTGCTAGGGTTATGTAAGCCCAGAAGAATGCCTCAGCCCTTTTGTTTATCTCCCTGCTCTTCACTAAGCAACTCTACTTAATACTGTATTTCTCCTTTAATGACAATTCTTCTGCACAAAATGCAGAGCTGAAATCTCCGTTATTTTGTCCACCATGAACATTTAGCACCTGAAATGATCCAGAATCACTCATCTAAAAACAAAAAAATAAAGACAGCAGCTAAGTAGTCTATTATTTTTTACTGTTGATGAAGTGTAAATTCAGTGCACAAACTTGGCCCAGAAGACCCACTGCAGGGAGGATGAATGCAGACAATTACTGCACATATCCTAGTCATGCTAATCTCATATAGACTTGTTACTAATTGAGCCCTAAAATGATATAAAACCATTTTTCTAGTGCTATTGTGAAACAAGTAAAAGACTTCACTCATATCTATCTGTGTCTATGCTAGATCCTCAGATGACAGACCCCTGTGGAAATTCTGCACTCATGGGAGCATGATAAAATGCACCGCATACAAAGATTTTTCAAATCTAAAATATTTAACATGGCCAAAATCTCTGGCAAAAGCTTCAGGTAGAAAAAAACATCTACAGAAAAAGCAAACTAAGCAATCTGATTTGATGGCTGTGTCTCAGACATGCAGTGATCCCTTGTGAAGTTGGGACCCATCTAAAACACTACCAAGTGTTTCTGGTACCAGATTTCTTGTCCTCTTTTAAATATTACTTCAGTGCTTGGATTTGAATATTGCTGTTTCTTCTTAAAATATTTTTAACAACTACCAATGGACACAAAGGGAAATCAAATAGTGACAAAAATTTTGTCCATTTTTTCATAAACTCCTATACACATTTATATATATATATTTATACTTATGCCTTGTTTCAATACATTATTAGATATTACTAAACTGTCATAAGGTCTGCCAGTGAAGCCTGGCATAGGCATGAAACTGCAGAGAGCTTTAACATCCTCTTAAAAAGAAGTTCCTTATCTTAGAGATACCCTGGTTCTGCTAGGTATCAATATTTATGCATTTCATGGGAAAGAGAGCAGAATGCTTTTTATAGTGCTAGTTGTGTGGATCCACAAGAGCTCCACACTTCCTTGTGTCCTTGTGCCAAGGCACAAACCCCTCAATGGGTATGTCTGCCTGGGTTCTCTCACAGCTTAAAGGGAAAGACAGTGATAAACAGCAATAAGGAGGTCAGCTTTACCTGCACCAAGAACATTTTCAAGAGCTATGGTTACTTTGGAGAAGGCAACTAATCACTTCACCAAGGTACATAATCTTTTACAGTGACACTTCAAAGTTAACTTTTTAATGAATTAGTTTTGGAAAGAAATGACACCTTTTTGGATTAAGACAATGAATGCCTTAAGAAATCAGGAAAACCTAGTGAATCTGAAAGAAGTGACAGGTCAGATACTGCTGGGCTTGCTCTCATGGGGAGGCCTGAGGCATATGCACAAAAACAGGGATACTCAGTAAGCTTCAGTTTCTCATAGAGACTCTCACCCACACTAGACATAAGGAAGAAATTTTTCACAATGAGGGTGGTGAAACACTGGAACATATTTTCCCAGAAAGACTGTAGATGACCCAACCCTGGAAACATTCAAGATCAGGTTGGACAGGGCTCTGAGCAACCTGGTCTAGTTGAAGATGTCTTTAGTCATGGCAAGGGCTTGGACTAAATGACTTTTAAAATCCCTTCCAAGCCAAACTATTCTGTGGATCTGTAAACCTCTAAGCTAGGCATGAAACTTGAGGAAAAAGGAAGAGGTTTATGTCCATTTCAAATAACTCATCTGCAATAGAAACCAGAGGAAGGGGACTAAATAATTCAGTCTTAAGAAACAATACAGTCTCCATTTGGTGTTTTCCACAAGTCCTACTGTAAATTGACTGTGTGCCATGTGGAAGTCTTTTTCCCAGATGTTATTTAATTATGCAAGTCAGAACAAAAATCTAATAGACTAAAATAGTCTCGGACACTGCTCCATGAGTTTCAAATGCATGTCAGAGATACGTAACCTAATCACTTTTAAAGTTTTACTTTATAAAGTAGAGAAGAAAGGAATAAATACTTCCTTTAAATTCAGAAAATCCTTCCAATGTAGCAGTAGTCTAACTTCATATAGTACTTTTGGTGAACATTAACACAATGTAAATCAATAGCTCCATTTTCTTAATGTAAAAATCTTCCACATCTTGCTCACAACTCTTTTTTCATGTGCCCTTTCTCTCGTTCATCATCAGGCAGAAAAATAATCTGTCAACACAAAATTTGTAGTTATTGCACACTTCTTTTTTCCCCCACATTATTTCCTAGAAATACATCCTCACACCATAACATATTCCTTAATGCCAAGTATATGTTATTGAATTTGGACTGTTCTGTCTAAAATGAAATTGCATGATTTCCTAGGACATTTTTAGTACACAAATCACATTTCCCTGTGGGATCACTTGGCAGTATTCAAGGAAATGCTGCAGTTCTGAAATCCCTTCTAACATTTTTTTTCTTTACAGCAAAAGACCAGAGTAAAACAACCTTCCAGAAACTAAACAGAATGCTAATAATAAAATTAATCTGTACTTTAGTGAACTTGCACTATATAGCAATTTATTTTAGGGGATAAAGTCTACCTGCAGTACAAAATGCCCTATTAAAAGCAAGATGACTTTGAATAATTTTGAGCTTTAGTACTTAAAATATAAAAAAGGCAGAAACCACCTCAGAACAGGTTTTGAATTTTCATTAGCTGCTCTAATGATTCACCTTATACTCTGCAAGAAAACCAGTTTGTTGGCTTGAGGATTTTGAAGTCATCAGTGGTAAGGGTCATCTACCTTAATAATGTAAATCCAGTAATTATTCGTTTTTAACAACGGGTTGGAGAGATTTGCAGTGTGAGCTGACACATTCTCATAAATAGCCAGGCTGCTCAGCTGGACTATGTCTCCCAGCTTCAAAGACTTCCTATGCTGATGCCATTTCAGTTTCCCCATTGTGAAAATGGTGCATGAGCTGTGTCAGAAGCACTGCCTCACAACACGCCTTTCCCCAGAGCCCCTTCCCTACGCTGTGCTCCTAAGGCAAGATGTCAGAAGCCCAGTTATTGGCCTTTTTTCCATTTCCTTTAGAAGAGTGTTAGAAAAAGGGCAATAAGATCACAAGAGGAAAGCACATCAGGTGGCAAAGTGCTACATTCATTCTTGATAACTTATTATGTAAAGTGAATGTGTATTCACTCATAGGTAACAGCAGGACATATTTCCTTATGAGAAGATTGCTCTGCATCAGAACAGACAAGCAGAGACATTTTGCAGGTTTTCTCTTGAAGCAGAAGAGCCACACAGTTCCTTCTCCCAGTTCCTCACAATAAGGAATTTTATCAAATATGAGGCAGCACAAAGCAAAAACAGGACAACTGCCAGACACACAGCCTTGAGACAGAGTACCCTCATAAAAGTTTTTTCAGAATACCTCATACATGTAATTTTCCAGAAGCCTGTGAGAAAAGGAAGGGAGGAAAGGACTTAGCACCATTCTTATCACGAATCCCTTCATGTGTGAGATAGATGATGCTGGACAGAGATGTACGTTTGAGATGCACATCCTTATACATCACTAAAGCTGGCCAATTGCTTACATTTTTGTATTTACACATTCACCTAAGGGTCTTAGTAAGACAATAAAGTGCTAGTAGCCCAAGGTTTTAGGAAATGACTCCTACTATTCTCACAGTTATAAACACATTGACACATAGTGTTCCCATAGACATTTCAGTGGTTTTAGGGCACATCCATGATAAACACTAAAAAGAGTACACACCCTGAACTGCCATATATATTCCTGTGACAAAGCTCCACCCAACATCTGCCATATTCTAGAACACTGAAAATCCAATCTACAAACACAAGCCTACTCCAAACTTCCTCTCTCCAAGCATGTGATCTCTTTTCATTTGTAGAAGTGACTTTCAGGATCAGGATTGCTTTACAATTAGAGAAGGAACTTGAAGCAAAGAGATAATCAGAGAATCATTCAGGTTGGAAAAGACCTTTAAGATCATCAAGTCCAACCATTCACCTAACACTGCCAAGTCTACCAATAAACCACGTCCCTAAGCACCACATCTACAGGTCTTTTCAACACCTCCTGTTCCAATGCTTGCCAACCCTTTTGGTGAAGAAATGTTTTCTGACATCCAATCCCAACTCTTCTGTCCAGTCTTGAGGTAATTTCCTCCTGTCATATCACTTGTTATTTGGAAGAAGAGACCAATACCCACCTGGCTACAACCTCCTTTCAGGTAGCTGTAGAGAGTGAAAAATGTGAGAGTGAGTTCCAGCTCTCAAGATGCACTGGCCTAGAAAACAAAGCTTGCCTTTTAAACTAAGAAAGCTTTTTTTTTTTTTTTTTTTAATCTCTAGTGTCTTTGGCAGTGAAAGTGGATGTCTTTTACTAAAGTTACATTTATCACCTTGATGAAGATCTACACCTAGTAACAATGCCACAAGGTGGAGGCATCAAGTATGCTCCAGGTACACTGGAAGAGTGGTTGTCATCAAAAATCTCCAGTTTTAAAACATTACATTTTTATTCTCAAAAGACTTGACTCCTGAAGTCCAGACAACAGGAAAACCAGAGATGGTTCTTGCTATGTTAATTATTCCTGTAGTTAGTTCTTGAAAAAACCTATCATGTAAACACGCCAATATCAGACACTAGTAATGTTCTACACGTAGTGTTCAGTAGTTGAGTTTTGATATCTTTCTATTCATATATTTAATATACATTAAAGCTATGGAAATGCCAGCAAAAAGAGCAAGAGGGGCTTTTATCTCTGAATAATTTATTAGG
Source organism: Hypotaenidia okinawae (assembly GCA_027925045.1). Lineage (NCBI taxonomy): Eukaryota > Metazoa > Chordata > Aves > Gruiformes > Rallidae > Hypotaenidia > Hypotaenidia okinawae. Next base: position 46,625,837 of record BSDF01000002.1, on the reverse strand, counting down.
CAGTTGAAGCATTTTCCACAATTCCAGCCTCTTTTCATAGCTTCTTTGCAAACGAGGAATTTTCACATAGCCATTTACTGTACAAGGCCTGATGGAACACTGAGGGCCTTTCTACTGAACACATTCCATGACTTTTTATCATCTTAGTGTGAACCACCTAGAGACCTGAGAATCTGCTGTTCCATGATCTGCTTCACAGGATCATAAGAAGATGGGAACAGTTCCGTAGTATTAGAGTTGTAACAGATTCTTCAATGGGAAAGTTATTGACCACAAAATCTCTCCTCTGTGAAGTCATCCATGCATTTTACAGTCTGTGCACATTATCTTTGTTGTGGCCTGCAAAGGCATTCTTATCAAATCTCCAATATTTCCACACCTTTCATTAGCATCATTAACAACTGACAGCTACTGCTGTGCAGAATTTGGAACAAAGTATGATACAGGTGTGAGTTGCTCTGCTCAAGAGCATTACATGTGGGATAAGCGTGACCTAATTCATTTAAGGTTTCTTGTTTTACACTAAACTTACTGAGCATAAAGAAGAAAAGTTTAGTAAATTTCTGACCAGGAAAACTTGGGAGATATGGAGTGTGTTTTCAAAAGCAATAATTACTGGAATAACTTCTACTATGCTCATCTCCAGGACAGCTTGTTCAACAGAATATGTATCTGCAGCTGGTCCATGGCTGAAAACCAGAGATATTGTTCTCACTAATGAGAGATCCTCTTAAGAGTTCTCTCAAAAGCATTTTTGGCAAGGAAACTCATTGTGCCTCCACTGTTGCTCACTGGGGGATTTCTTGTAAGAAATACTTCTTTTGTGCACTGAGTAGCTACTCCTTCACACAAAACTCTGAGAAGTGGATCAGGTGGAGGGTAACCGAGTTGTAGGAAACAACAGCTACTCTGGCTCCCATAGAGCAGTTTCTGTCCATGATTCTGGCATCACTCCCTATTGCTGTTAGAACCTCTCCCACTAGTTCAAATGTCTCAGGAGTGAGTGTCCAAGGCAAACATCAGTTATGTTGGATATACTGGGCATTTTTGTTTTCCTAGAGGAAAAAGTAACAAAAAACACCCTCAAATTATTTTGTTCCTTTGTATCTCAGAGCAAAGCACATAAAAGCCATACATAAAATTATATAATGCTAAACTGCATCCTGCATTTGATAAATGCATGAAGAGTGAGCCAGGCAAAAATCTGCCCAACTTACACTGAAATAAGACACAGAAGAGTACAAAGTAGTCATTCTTGTAATGAGGTTTTACAAAGATGTTTGAAAAATAGTTCTAAATTACATTAGAGCTATTTTACAAATGGAGAAGATGCAGCACAGAGAGTAGAAGTGGCCTTCCCAGCATCACCCCAGCAGGACAACAACAGGGCCAGGAGTAGAAATGATCTTAGGTTTTGGCCAAATTCTGACAGTCTCTACATTCACCTGCAGTCTGAACCAGTGGGATGTGAGTGCTGTAGCCTGTGCCCCCTTTGCTAGGTGTTCCAGCAGAGGCAGAGCCTACACTGTGGACCTCAGAGTGAGCTTACAATAATCTGCATGGGACTGTACATAAGTATCCTGTATTTCCAGCCCACAATATTCCCTTTTAAAGCTCCTCTTGGCACAGCGTGGGCCTGCACTAACTGAGGTACTGCCATGAAGCTCAGGTACAGATTTGATGCTATTATTACTACATGATTTTTAGGAACACTGTTAAGATTTGATAACGCATGTGTCACTTCTGTAGTAAAACACATTTCATCTTGTAATTACTCCAACCACCATATTACATCTAAAAGCAGAAATTGTGTTGAAGAAAATTTGCTGCAGCATGAAGAAAAATGTAATTTAAAAGCCACAGGCTGTAGCAGGTAACATAACTACAGTAATAACAAGATCATTTATATAGCACTCACGGAGGAGATTACTGAGTCATTATTCCAGCCAAATTCAGTGTAGGACAAAAATTCCATTATCATTTCCTATACATAACTGGTATCAGAAACATTTGGGCATGGAACACATCAAATACTGAGGGACATTGAGCCATTATAGAAAGAAGGTAGTTAGGAAGGAAAAAAAAAAAAAAAAGAAAACAAAGGAGAGCAGTATTGAAATCAGAAGAAATAAAGAGGAGAAAGTTTTAAACTAATAGGTGTGATAAAATTATTTGGTAGCTAAGTGTAAAGCAGTGGAGGAGCTGGTGGGAGGGAAGTTAAGAATGAGCAAGAAGGTCAGAGAAGGGACACTGGAGAAAATTAATCTGCAGTGCTGAAGCTGCAAGATAATTAGAATTATGAAGGATGAAACTAGCTGTATCTCTCAGGAGCAAGTAGAAAGAAACAACAAAAAAGAATATGCACAGGAACTGAAGAGCACCACACAGAGGAAAATTGCAAAGGAGGAACTCACACTATTTTGGTTTTGCCGACAATACTCTTACCAATGAGGCTGAATCAAACACTGCTGAACTCTACTGGATACTGTAGAAACCCCCACTATTTAGTGGGGTCACTTTCTAAGGAGTTAGGATAAATAAACTAGGAAAAAATAATGCAAACTTACTTCCTGGTACCACTTGATACCAAGACACTTCACATTTCTAAGAAATTACATGATAGTAACATTGGCAAAATAAATTGTTCTAAACAACAACAAAATGGGGCATTCTGAGCCCTAACTTCATTTTTTCAAGCACATGCCTGCTAAGACCATAAATTCACAGGCACGCTGATCACAGAACTAATGTGACATTAATAGACATATATACAGACTGGGAGAAGAGCTCCTTGAGAGTAGCACTACTGAGAAGGACCTGGGTGTCATGGTAGATGAGAAACTTAACATGAGCCAGCAGTGTGCTCTTGCAGCTCAGAAGGCCAATGGTATCCTGGGCTCCATCAGGAGAGGGGTGGCCAGCAGGGACAGGGAGGGGATTGTCCCTCTCTGCTCTGCCCTCGTGAGGCCCCATCTGGAGCACTGTGTCCAGATCTGGGGGCCCCAATAAAAGAAAGATGTAGAACTGTTGGAGAGGGTTCAGAGGAGGGACATGAAGATGATTAGAGGGCTGGAGCACCTCCCCTACGAAGAGAGGCTGAGGGAGCTGGGCTTGTTCAGCCTAGAGAAGAGAAGACTGCGGGGGGACCTCATTGCAGCCTTCCAGTACCTGAAGGGAGCATACAAACAGGAGGGGAATCAACTTCTTAAGAGGGTAGACAATGGCAGGACAAGGGGGAATGGAGTAAAGCTAAAGGAGGGAAGGTTTAGATTAGATATTATGGGGAAGTTTTTTTACAGAGAGTGGTGAGGTGCTGGAACAGGCTGCCCAGAGAGGTGGTGGATGCCCCATCCCTGGAGGTGTTCAAGGCCAGGTTGGATGGGGCCCTGGGCAACGTTGTGTAGATCCAGGCCTGGAGGTTGGTGGCCCTGCCTGTGGCAGGGGGCTGGAACTCTATGATTCTTGGGGTTCCTTCCAAACCGTACCATTCTATGATTAATAAGGCAGGGAAGAAAGCAAGTGATGAAACTGAAGTTTACAACACCAACAAAAGATTCAAGGCTTACAGCTGCATTTGTTGATGTTGTCATTGAGTTTGCATGGCTGTGAACAGGAACAGAAAAGCCATACATAAGCACTTGACTACCCAATGAGATGTTGCATTGTGTGTGTTTAACATGGAGTAAGCTAGAGAGATACACAGACAACAAGGTTTGTCCATTCAGTCTTTTGGTCCCATTAAAAAAAACAAACAAACAAACAAAAGGATTACAGTAATGTAATCCAAAGCCAAGGGCTGATTGGATTACACATTTTTATATATTTTAATGACAAACATGATTGGGAATATTGAAAGTCTACAATAGAACTGAAGCAAGGGTGAGAAAAGGTCAGTATTTTTGTTTGCAAGGACAGACCTCTAGTGCTTTGACAGACCTGTTGCAACTAATTTCAGCTATGATCCTATTTTGAAACTATAAGAAATACACAGTATGTAATTTCTTGTAGGGAAGACCTTATCACTGCCTACAATTACCTGAAAGAGGATGTAGAGAGGTGGGGGTTGGTCTCTTTGCCCAAGTGACAGGAGATAGGACAAGGGGGAATGGTCTCAAGCTATGCCAGGGCAGGTTCAGGTTAGATGTTAGGAAAAAATTCTTCACCAAAAGGGTTATCAGGCACTGGAACAGGTTGCCCAGGGTGGCAGTTGAGTCACCATCCTTGGATGTATTTAAAAGATGGGTAGACAAGGCACTTTAGGGATATGGTTAGTAGAGGACAGGTACAGTTGGACTTATCTCAAAGGTCTTCTCCAACCTAGTGATTCTGTGATTTCATATCTGATGAACATGTTCAGGGCAACTACCAGCTTAGCATGAGCTGCAGACTTCTTAGCAGTGGTAATATTTAATGAGAGAAGAACAAACCAAATCTCTCTTTCATACCATGTTGAATTTGCAGAGCTGAAAGCCAGAGGAAATAAACAATCCTAAATGATACTCATTGATTTGAGATTTAAAATACACACTGGTGAAGTCCCAGAATGGCACTTCTAAAGGGTTTCTTAGAAACACCTAATCACAAAATTTTCTGTGCTGCTGACACTCAAAGACCAGTAAGCTTTCTTCATGGCATTAGTTAAAAGGAGAGGCTCAAAGTACGAGTCAGGTACTTGCAGGGACAAGCCAAGCATTTAGACAGCAACCTCATGCAAGTTACATTGATGGGTATTCAATTAGCCATTAGCTTTCAGAGGGACATGATTTGTGTTTACATTAAAAAGATTGTGAATTCATCTGTATTTAATAAAATATTGATGTTCACAGTGTAATACAACCATGCCATTACAATATGTGCACAGCACAATGATGGCAGTCATTGAAACTATCAGAGCATTGCACATATTACCACTCCAGACCACCAGAACAGGAAAAAAATGTTTTGTTTAATTCCTTACTTTCCCTTCAAAATTATAAAGAACAAATGTGTTTTCCAGTACCAGCAAAATATATGGAGTCTTAGTCTTACTATACATCCTGGAGATCCTGTCTCCTGGACTGCCTTTCCAGGTCAGCAGGTTCTGGAATACCCAACAAATAGTAGCATACATGGTATTCAAAAATCAGACACAGTCAACACAAAATTTATATTTTCTATTGGAAATCAAAATATTTCCTTCCTTCTTCCTTTATTTGCTAAATGCTTAAGTTTCATTGACTTAAGTGTAAAGGAGAAGTAAGAAAGAAGGGCATCAGGTCTGATATAATTTTCACTTATAAGTGAAAAACAACCCAGATACCATCAGAGCTCCAATTTTCTTCTAGTAATTCAGCTAATTTCTGTTAAGTGTATTATTCATCTAATATATTCAAAGCCTATTCAGAAATACAGTCCTCAAAATAAAAATAGCATGTGTACATTTTGGTTTTGGTGGCAAGAGCCTTGTTTAATCTCTGACCTTCTGGAACAGCAGAGCTGAGTAAAAGCACTCCAGTGGGACTAAATTCTTTCCAGTTTACTGCCACCCAGTCACCAGCTCTCCTGTCTGTAGGGAGCAGCCAGCCTTCGTTACTCCATCACAGCAGAGAAGACTTAAAGTTAATATTCAGCCATGGAAAATCTTGGGAGGGAAAAGGGAGGAAGAAACACAAAAAGCCAGAAAAACATCAGGACAAAGTTATGGGGTAGTAAATGGGATGATCACACTGCTCAAAACAGCAAATTTCTTCTACAGCAGTTTTTTGTCTTAAAGGCACAAAAGGAACATGAACTGGAACAGCAAGGAGGACATTCAGAAATGGTCATTACATCTGTTAAGTGTGATGTACACAGGGACAGAGCATGGCCAGCATCATCAGTCTTCAAAAATCACAGACATAATATCTAGAAATCAATACAAGTGTGCAATCACCACACAAAGGAGGAGCCTACTCCAATAAACAACAATGATAAGGTACTTGTCATTCTGCCTCTACGTCCTTTTAGTCCACATCCTCCTGCAGTTCCCTCGCCCCTCAGCTTTGCCCTATTTAAATGGGGGGAAAAAAAAAGCAATTAAAATAGGAAAACAGGTTCTTCTGATAGAAATGCAAACTTGTTGAGAAATTATGACAGCATTTTCACACTGAAACACAGGGATAAGAAAGATGGCACACAAAAATTTAGTCATGGATTAACATAAAAATATCCCAAACCAAACCCATGCAATGACAAGCCAATGGTGTCTTTTGCCAAAGAGAAAGAAAATGAGATGCTGCTGTTACTTTAATGCAGCATCATAAAATATCAAAAGACATGCAGCATGTTGTTTCACACAAGTGAAAGCACTTCTCCCTCTAATCTGCCAAAACCATACCATTGACTGCAGTGTGTTCTCTCCAAATGCTACCTTCCACGGCAGAAGTGTGCTGCTTCCAAAATATGCTTTATCGACTTGTTTACTAAAGCACACACTGATTTCCCCTGAGAATAGTGAAGAGCTGGCAGTGCAATTTATTTAACAAAACTTCTAATTGCTCCCTAATTACTGTGTAAATCAAAATACTGAAGAAAATACTAACAGGAAATGTCTGTGCACATAACATTGAAGATGTCCAGTGATATCAGCAAGAACAAGCCCCTGATAGACTTTCTACAGCTACAGTAGAAGGTACATTAGTCAGCAAACCATCAGAACATAAGGTACTCCATATTCTTCTTTAGTCCATTCTTCACATTTAGCTTGAAAACTGTCAGTCTTTTTCCAGAAAGTCTGATTAAAAAAAAGAAAAAAAAAGGGGGAAAAAAAAAGGGGGAAAAAGCACCATTGTGTTTTTTCATGGGATAGAAATATTTTGTTTTACTCTGTTGTCATTATTGTATTACTTAATAAATTAACAGAAGGAAATCTTTCACTTGTAATTTTTTTGTCAATCGTGGATTTTCTATTAGGAAAGGAACATTTAATCTCATATATGCACACTGTGTCCCCTCAACTGGTCCAAAGAGAAACAAAATCTCCACAAACCATGGAAAGATCTTGAAGGTGACCATAAAGGTGGAATTTGGTCCTGGTTTGACCTGCAAAGACAGGAGGGATGGTGGGAATATATACAACATTCTCTCCAAAGCTGATGCAAACCTAACAGAAGGGAAGTTATTATACATGAAGAAAAAAGCCAAATCCACAAAAAAATTCCCAAGCCTCCTGCAATCACTGACTACTTTGAAAATTCTACTACACTGTCTGTAACTACACCTCAAAGCATACTTCTAGAAAATGTAGCCCCAAAAGAAATTGCATATTTATGCTACTACTAGAAACAGATCAACCTCTTGCTTATGCTCTCTTGACAACCATCAAAACTAGGACCATATTCTAAAATATCAGAGACAGAAAGTTTCAAACTGAAAGCCTAAAGCACTTCATCATTCACTATTTACTAACTCCAATGATACTCCTCTCAATACTGTTAGTAGATTTGTTGTAATATTACAGTTGAATGTACCAAACGTTTGGGGTCACATCTGCACTTGTAATTCACATCTGTATTAATTCAGAATAACTCATTTAATTGCAAGGAAACTCACAAGGAAAAGTAGTTAAAACTTTGTATGTTCTTGGTTATTCTGAAAGAAAAGAATTATCTATATTTTCTCTGTTATTACACTTGGTATCAGGTCTTAATTGATGAAATTGAAATTATTCTTGAGTTACGTGCCCTTTTTAGTCCTCTTGCTTTGCGTACAGTATAGTCAAAATAAGTAGCATAGGAATAAAAATAACAGTACAAACCTGCTTTCCACACAAACCATATGGACCTCTCTCTCCTTTTAGTTCTCTATCAGCAGGTTGATCTTATTAAAAAAGAAAAAATTAAGTAAACCATTCCATTCTAATCTGAGTCATACTTTGTTAAAGGAATACTGTGAATTTCAAAATGAGGTTCTTCAAAGGAAATCTGAAATATTGTACTGAAGATTCTTCTTCAACTTTCTAAATATAGACTGGAAGGAGGATTTTCATAATATGGTCAGATAACAAGATTTTTCAAAGGATATATGATTTTCAAGCCAAGGAACAAAGTATTTCTAGTGTCAGGTCAAATTAGAGGATGAGAAATTATGATTATCAAAAGAGTAAAATCACTGGCTGCAGAAAGTAATCTTACAGTCTCAGAATCCAATTTCAAAAGGCACAGAAGAATTTCCTTCATACTGTGGAATAACTACCTGACTAAACCAGTTGACAACTCCCATGCGCTTGTCCACAAATATGAAGGAATTTGATTAATCTGAAAGAACATATAACAACACTATCACCTTCAAGATACTCTCTTACTGTTTATAAATTCTGATAGGCAGCCTCAGGATTGCAGGCAAAAAGGTATCTTAAACCCAACTTTTATATTAAAAACCACTCCACATTTACCCTTAATTTAAATGTGCAAATGCTAGACAGAGTCATCTAACCCAAAAGTTCTGTGTATATCCCAAGACATCCAAATTTATGTCTATGAAAATTGTGATTGTTTACTTTTGAGATACCCTACTTATCCTAAAACACATAAATAAAGCATCTGAAACATCTTATAGTCTCACCACGATTGTCATTTGTCATTTAGTCAGGCATTTATCTTTTGGATTCTCAGCTTAGCATGACTCTAAAAGTTTGAGTTAATAGGGTACACTGAAACTCTACTATAATTCTTTTACTGGAATCATTTCTTCTGATCTCTGGTTATGTGAAGCTTTCTCCCCACCCTTTACTTGCTATTTTAGCCCAGCAGAGAGCTTAGAATTTCTTTAGGGTGGAGTAGATCAAATAAACATGAACTGTTAGGTCCTAGTGGAAGAACTACATGACACAACATGGTTTACCATACAAATGGCACCCAGCACGTAGACAGCTTAGCAATTTACAGAATTAGCAAACTATCCAGAGGGTAAAAGTCACATCTAAAGGTGTGACAGATAAAACAAAATTCACTTAAAACTCTGTGTTCCTGAACTTTTTGGTACACATTTTGATAGAAAGAGGTTTTTCAAATATGAGAATGTCCAGACCTAAAAAGCTTGCACTCTTGAAAAACTTTGTGCAGCTGTGGCCAGAGTTGTTACTTACATGCATACTGTGCTGGTTATGTTTCCTTGGTGGTTTGGTTTGTTTCAAATTAATTTAAATAATTTTAATTAATTTTCAAATGAAATTAAGTAATGAATTTAAATTCATTAAATATAAGTTTTTTACTACTTTTTCCTGTGAGACTCCTAACAATTAAATTAGGGTTATGCTGAGTGAACACAGGTGTGAATTACAAGTGCAGATATGACCTCAAACCTTTGGTACATTAAACTGTAATTCATTTTTTTCAAATGAATTAAGTCATTTTAATTAAATGTATTACATAAAAACTGCAATCCAAAATGCAACATGTTAAAACTTGTTTAAACTTCAACACACAATCACTACTCAAAGGAAGGGACTGATCCTGCAGACCTCCCCTGGACATATTGGAAATCGTTGCAGATGTGATTCCAAGAACAGAATAAGTAAGCCATTTTTAAATCAACATCAAGAGATGGAATTAAGCAAACAAAATTAATACTGTAATTTAACTGAGGGAATCTTACCTTAATTCCTGTTTTCCCAGGAGCTCTGCGAGTCCTTGCCAGATGCACAGCTTCTGGTTCACTCTGAAATAAAGGAAACAAATACCACAACGTAAAATTAGAAAATAGGGAAAACAGAGATTCTTTCTCAGGTTGGACTGAGTTTTTACAAAAAAATGACTAAAGCCATAAAATTTGTAGGCTACATAACCACTATCTATGCCTCCTGATGGTCCTTCCCCAGAAAAGAAACCTCAAGGATCCAGGAAAAACGGTGACCTTCCAGATAATACAGAAGACAATGTAACAATAAGATCAGTTTCTACCCTCACTTCCAGCTTCCCGTGTGATTCTAGGATTCATCTGCAAGCCATGGTTGAACAGAATGTCTAAGTAGGAGGAAAGTAAACAGAAGAAAACTGTAGTTGTTATTGTATTACTTGTAAGTTAAAATTAAGCATATTGATAAAATTTGCCTTGAAAGTGGATCAGAGAACATGATCCTGTTTTCTACAGGACTTTAATCCAATAGAGGTATTTTTGATATAGCAAAAGTTTGGGTTAACCAAACTTTACCATATCCTTTAGCATCCTCTCTCTGAAATATCTGGCTGCAGAATGACAATAACCAACTCACGTGGTACGAACTAAATGCTCTCCTCCTGGCATTTGGCAGGGATTAGTCAGCCAATGTGAATAGCTCTTAGCTTATTTATTAGATGTAAAATAGCACACTCCACTTCTTGCTTCCCCCCTTAAATAGCAGAAGCTTTAATAACAGAAGCCATTATTACTTTCACTGGGATAGCATATTTTTTCTAGTCTTCATGTCAATCTTTTCTTCTGTCAGTTGCAAACAAGTAATTTGTCCTTATACTCAGCAAAAATATCTTAACAAAATTGCTAGCAGCTGTCCATCAACACACCCATCTAAAAACCTGTAGGGCAAAGCACTTACCGCTATTACAGGAGAGCCCGTACTACATCATTAGCAATGGGAACTTTGCTGTAGTAAGCCAGGTTAGCAGCTTGGCCTCTTATGTGCACCCAAAGTGGGGCAGCTTCCACACTATTCTAAAGAAAAATCCACTACTGTAAAGATGTTCTGAAGCAAATCAATGCATGTAGGGTTTGGATGATACATCAGAGCAAAGACAGATGTATTCTCCCTGCCTTTCACTGCTGGCTTCCAGAAACTGTGGTTGATGCCTTCTGTTACTGAATATGACCATGGACCTTTTGTATGTAATAGATCCAAAAGACCAAAACTAATTTGTTTATAAAGTAGTACTTAGAATCATAGAACGGTGTGGGTTGGAAGGGACCCCAAGGATCAGAGAGCTCCAGCCCCCTGCCACAGGCAGGGCCACCAACCTCCAGGCCCGGATCTACACAAGGTTGCCAGGGCCCCATCCAACCTGGCCTTGAACACCTTCAGGGACGGGGCATCCACCACCTCTCTGGGCAGCCTGTTCCAGCACCTCACCACTCTCTCTGTAAAAAAACCTCCCCATGATATCTAATCTAAACCTTCCCTCCTTTAGCTTTACTCCATTCCCCCTTGTCCTGCCATTATCTACCCCTTTAAAAAGTTGATTCCCTTCCTGTTTGTATGCTCCCTTCAGGTACTGGAAGGCTGCAATGAGGTCCCCCCGCAGTCTTCTCTTCTCTAGGCTGAACAAGCCCAGCTCCCTCAGCCTCTCTTTGTAGGGGAGGTGCTCCAGCCCTCTAATCATCCTTGTTTCCCTCCTCTGAACCCTCTCCAACAGTTCTATATCTTTCTTGTATTGGGGCCCCCAGATCTGGACACAGTGCTCCAGATGGGGCCTCATGAGGGCAGAATATTTTTTTTTCTCTTTTAAAGGTATAGAAAATGCACAGTCAGGAAGACAGCATCTTTTTAAACAAACAGGTCATGTTACAAGAAGAAAAGCACTCTTCTGTGCTGTCTTTACAATGAATGCATTGACAAGCACCATTTTCTCTATACAGGACAAGTAAGTGGAGATTTCTGTCTCTGTCATCTTTCAGAGTATTTACTAATGTGTGGAGTGGGGCTGGAAAGTCATTTGGCTATGTGCTAAGCAAGGCTTACACCAGTGAGAGTACTGTTGCTATGGACACTATCCATAAAACTGTCAAACATCAGTGATTTTATTTATTTTAGAATAACAAAACCCCAACAATAGAGAGTGGTGTTCAGTGGACTTAGATGAGGATTGGAATGGTGTGAATTAAATATTGGTATTCTAAAATACAGAACAGAAAATATAAAAATTCTCTGTATCTTGTAGATCACAGAGCTGTTAGAGGAAGGAATATCAGAAAGGGCAATGCTTTCTCCAGTGCCCAGGCCAGGGTATCACATAATACGTGATACGGAACAGGAACAGTTAACTTGAATGAAAAGATTAAATTACCACAGACAGGAATCATTCCAGATAATATCATGAAAACAGAAGAATAAAATCTCTTTGAGCAATACAGGATTGTATTTTCAACTATCTAGCATGGTCTATAAGGAAATTGAGTATAAGGAAATTGAATAGTTTACTTCAAAAGAAAACTAAATCAATATGGTCAGATAACAAAAGTATTATTGGCAACAAACAGCTTTGTATATATAAGGAACTGCATAATCATGTAGCATTCATTCCTGGGGGAAAACAATATTACCAGAACAAAAGGCAGTTTCCTTGTGATGAATTACAACAGGAAAGAAATTTGGACAAAACAAAGTCTAATGGATTAAGCAATTTGACCAGACCTTTCCTCCTAATGTGCTCTGTGACTTGCTCTGGGTTCCTGGGAAAGTCTACCCCTGGCTCTCTGCCCCTGCTCCTCCTTCTTCCACTGATAATCAGCCCAGGACTATTTGGATCTTAGGGCTTTTTTCTAACAGGATGCAACTCCATTTCCTAGAATAATGGCATTTCTGCTAGGGGGAGGAGAGTAGTCGCTAGGGACATCATTAAGAACACAGTAACAGTCCTGGGTGTCATATGCCAACATTGTATAAAAATAACCTGATACAAGATTTTTTTTTTAGGAAAAGGTTTCAAATACTGGGCAAGGCAAAAAGTGATGATTCCTAGTGTCCTGGTTTCAGTCAGGATAGAGTTAACTTCATTTGTAGCAGCTGATGGCATGCTGTGTTTGGGAGTTAAAATGAAAGCAGTGCTGATAACACCCTGATGTTCTTAGTTGCAGTCAGACAGTCAAGGACTTTCTCAGCTTTTTTCTATTTCTCTATTCATGAGAAAGGAGGGGCGAAGCCAGGACAGGTGACCCAGATGGGCCAAAGAGTGTATTCCATGCCAATGACGTCCTGCCCAGGATAACGGGGGGCTGAGGGGAGGAAGAAGAGGGGCGGTGGCGGGCCGCGTGCTTCTTGGGGGGACGGTCGGGTTCCGGGACAGCTCTGGGTGGTCCGGCCTGAGCTGTGTGGGTCGGGGAGAAACTGCATTGGGGATCAAGAGTTTCATATTCTTTTGCTCTAAAGTCCTGTTAGCATGGTTATATTTTATCTTTCTGTTCTCTTAGTAAACTATCCTTATCCCAACCCACGGGCCTCTTAGTTTCTTGGTTTTGGAGTTATTTGCCCCTTCCTTTTCCCTTCCCTTGTTTCCCCCTTTTTCCCTCTTCCCCTGCTCTTTTACTTTAAGGAGCAGACAGCTGCGTGGATCTCGGCCCACAGCCGGGGTGAAACCATGACACCTAGTCACTAGTTAGTGGTTGTGACCCACCTCATGACAGTTTGAGTGCTAACTGGAAGACAGTAGATCAATTCCCTTTTTGGTCACTGAACAACACACTTGCAAATAAGCACAACATTAACATCTGCATGGCACATTCAATCAAAATGCCTAGGACTGGTCACAAAATACTGATGACAGTGAGAAAACTGGACTCCTTTTGGACAGAACCAACAAGAAAGTAAGAGAATCTCAATCACATGACATGGTTTCCAAGGCAAGCAAAAGCCTCCTCAGCTCACTATTGGTGGGGAATTGTTTGCTGGGAAACATATCTTTAAGTATTCATATAAAAAACCTGTCACTTCAAGCATTCCATGCCTGCAGAAAATATTGCTTTAAGAGTCTTGTTCTCAAGATAAAAACCCCAGTATGTTAGTGGATAAGTGCACAACAGGAAAAAGAAATAGTATCCAGGCTTGAACACTGAGTAGCTTCTGAAAAAAAAAACCCACCAAAAACAGGTGCAAACTGTTTTTCTTTTTCATGACAAACTTGGAATTTGAGCCAGAATAGCAAAGAGGGCATATGAGACTGATCTACAGGACATTTACAGTCCAAAACCAGTCTGTTGCAATGGTAGCGCTCACATCAGAAGCAGGGTAGGACTCGATAAAAGATTGTAAAAAGATTTATGGAGACCATGTCTTTGCAGCACCAAGATTGTCCCCAACTAAAATGTAGCTTCAATTTTTACAGGATGGGGTTCTAAAAAAAAAAAAAATTAAAAAAACCAGGACTTAATTTTGTAGTAAAAACAGAGGGATTAGAAAGCAGCCTTTTGCTCTCATCACTATAACTTCAGCCAGTAACCCTCCCAGTGAGTTCAGAACATTCAAGAGCGATCAGACCAGAAAACAAGAAGTTGAGCTGGTTTCATGATCATTGATCTGCTCAGTACAAATGGCAGCAGCTACACTTCCCTTTCTCCTCATGCCCCTAAAAATGTCCAAAGCACAAGGGAAAATGTGAAAACACCCAGCTGTTAGGGAGACAGGACATGTTTGTCAGTTGAAGAGGAGAGAATGGTAGTTTCAGAGAAAGGAGTGAGCAAGGGACTTTCCTGGGATTTGGGCATTACTGGGAAGCCTATCACCAGGAAGCCAGTAAGAGGACTTACAGAACATATGCTTGAGAGATACTAGTTCATATACATTACTTAATGTATTTAACCACCAATTTCTAGACTGCCTGGACAAGTTATTCCACTGGATTGTGAAAATCAGTCTATTCCCTTTGCTTTTGGGTTAAAGTATTCAACTACAATTATACATATGATTTGACAATTCACAGGAGGTTGTAAGAAGTCAGAGCATGGACAACAAAAAGGTTTATACACTCATAAGAAAACATCCGTATCATCACTGCTCTTGAAAGCAAGCACTTAAAAAACCCCAACCTGTGCTACAGCACAGGGAACTTGATTTACACCCAGAAAGGAGATTAAAGAGCAAAGAAAGAAAACATCCCTAAGAAAGATTTTTCACTAAAGAAAGAGCTAGAATTCCTATGAACTAAAATTATTATAATTGTCAGATTAATAACGCTAATTCATATTTGAATTTCTGCATGACCAAATCTGTGAACTTTCTTCTCTTTTTCTGTCTTATCTTCCTATAATAACAGTCAAGTCCTTTGTTAATAGCCTCTTATAGATAACTTCAACAGTTTGTTAGGTATAATGGCAGAATTTATCACAGCTTGGAAAAAAATGATGCAGAAGAAGGGCTTTACACTATCACTTTTTTTCTCTGTTATTACTAGGAAGGTGTCATTATGAGAAAGCTAATTTTTAATCAATAATAATTATATTTTATGGGAATGTTTTTTATTGCTTTTGTCTCTTAGAGGTATATATCTCCTTTTCTGTTCAATACCATGTGCTGAACAGAAGCCTCAAAGTAATGAAAAACATTCAGATTGTAATCGTCAGCTGGTTGTAGATCCAGTAACTTACAGTGAAACAACACTGCAGCCTTTCAGTATATTACTTACTGGAGGACCCTTAAGACCTGGCCTACCTTTCTGTCCTTTCTTATGGCTAACACCTTTTTTGTTCCTAAAAAACCAAAGGGTTCAAAATAGTTTAGTTAAAACATAAAACCATTAATTTTGGTTTGTTTTTTTTTCTTTTTTGAATAATAATAATGTTGAGCTGGAGTCCTTTGTATCCTTGTTTTCCTTGCAAGCCGTACTAACCAGGCTGTCCACCATTGCTCTGTTTTTAAATGACAAAAAAAATGTTTGTCTCATTAAGGTTTCCTTACATGACTCAACAGACAGTAATATGTTGGAATGTATTATATTAAAAAGGTCATTTTTTATGGTTTTTATTCTTTGTCTTCTATTACTGCTATGGATGATACTGTTTGCATTTACCGATGTCATGAAAAATTCCAGAGGATCTGTCTGACCAGTCTGATTTCAACATGCTGAACACTGCAGACCCAGAACAAACTAGCAATCAACACAGCAAAAACAACCCAAAGATAGCATGCTCAAAATCACACAGTGATAATGCTCCTGAAATAAAATCTTGTCTGTGGACAATATCTGAGGCACTAAAAATGATTTAATACCATAGCTACTGGAAAAGACTTGCTAGGCATGAAAGGCAGCACCTTCTGTTTTTGAAAGCCTAATGCTGAAAATCAATACAAACAAATGAGAAAATAAGATTTATATATCTAACAATACTTACAGGCAATCTGTAAATATCTAAAACTTGTGGGTTTATCCATGAAATATTTGGAACATAACTCCTGTAGGTGTTTTAGTGCAATAGCATAAAGCCATCACATAAAAGTGCAGATGAGGGTTCTGATTCGTTTAAAAAAAAAAATAGTTCTCAAACATATCTATTGCAACTACTCTGAATTCTCTTTTTCAAAATTCTTGATTAAGCTCCTATGTGGAAAAGTGCAGAAATAAGAATAGTTCTTAAGTCTAGTGCCTGTTGTCCCCATTGTCCTGGTATTCCCTAAGACAAAGTAAAATAAAAAAAAAAGGGCTGAGAAGCCAAATTTTAGGTATAATCTGAATGGTATTAAAAGTGGATAATTTGTTCTGATTGCCTCATCAAAACTTTTCAGCTGAAAGATAAACAAATTAAAAATTTGTGTGTTATCAAGAAAAAAAATCTGCAGAAACCATAGTCCAGTTTGGGCCTCCAGTGACACTCTGAATGTTGCTTAAGGAACACATTTTTATTTCATAATGAGAGTGTTGCTACTCACCAAAGTAAGTATTGCTATCAGAAGTGCATGCAAGGCAGAGGCTAAAAAGTATTCTCCTACTAAATCAAGCTTAAGTTGTTTCAGAACTGTTTTTCATTTTCACTGTGTACAAGCTTCCTCTATCTAAGCACTGGTAAATACTGATACAGCTCTTAGAAAGATTCCTGCAGGCCCCTGTTAAAATCACAGGGCTGGTGTTAGAGAATTGGCAGATTCCTGGCTCTGCTTCTGGTCTGCTTCTCCACATTGGGAGAGTTACTTCCTTGTTCTGTGCCTCAATCACTTGCTTCATTGTAGGTGGATAATTGCGCAGACGACTTGGGAAGGCATGCTCTTGCTGGAAAGCATTGTACAAGAGGCAAGCATTGGTATTGTTGCATCACTGGGAAAAAAAGGCTCACCCAGTCTTTTAACCGTCCCTGAATTACAGCAGACCATGTTCTCAGGTCTCTCATCCAGATAACAAAATCTTTTTTCACTTGACTCTAAGGGCTGTGGGTTTTCCCTGGAAGTAGCTGAGCTTTCCCCACAACTGAGTTTGCAAGGAGAGTATATAGTTCCCTTGCCAAAGGTCCAGGCACGGATTTGACATGCATTTAGAAGCTATGCTGATATCCAAGGGATCTATGAATATGGTTGTGCTTGCAAATCTAAACAGTTAGGACATATATTTTCTTCCTCCAGAGAGGAAGAACTGGACTTCGGCATCTGTACATACATTTCATATAAGTTATGGCAGTGTTACTTGTGCTTTGTTTGTGGTAGTCTGTGTGTCTGACTGCACTGATGTCCTTTGTGTGTGTATAGATCTCATGGGACTCAATGGTTATCATAACATCTTTTCTTAAAATGGGAAAATTTAAATGATTTCTGCATTGGAATCAGATCGGCTGTTTATCATTGCTTTCAGGTTTGATGCTGATGTAGCATTCACACATTTTCAGTGGTATTTCTGACCAAGGACCTTTCAGACATTTGTTAGCATTATATTTGATAAGTGCTAAGTTCCCACATCCTTGGCAAAGATATTTAAATAGTGCAGATCAGAAGAGGAAACAATATAACTTAAGTAAACATCTTACAGGAATTCCACATTTGTCTAAACAACGGCCTCTTCCCCCTCTCTCCTGCAAAGCCTCTTGTTCCTGCTAGTTCAGCCCAGGGTCATCCTGAAAAAAAAAAGAAACACCTCACTGTAAGAATGTTTATTCTTACAAAATCTGAGATGTTAAACAAATAGGTCAGTCCTTAGTTAATGCATATGATTTCTGTCAGTGTTAGATGGAGTCCCATTTAAAGGGAACAGAGCAAGGATTTCTAAGTACTACCTACATAAAAGCTGTAAAACCTTCTTTAGCAAAACAATAGAGGAACTTATGTATATGAAGGGTTAATAAAAAGCCTATGTATTAGACACCTTACCATCACTGCAGTGTCATATGAACACACTGGAAGAACATCTCAGTTTCACCCTGATGCACAGGAGACTGTATAAAGTCTTTTGAGTGCATACGAGAAGACAGTCTGCATCTAGAAAATAACAATTGACTTGAAAAAAACAGAGGATCTCCTCAAAAGCCTTACTGGCTACGATCACCAGGGGGTCCTCTTGACACGACTTTCCTAAAAGCAGAACCTATCTCAGTAAAAACATCAAACACTACTTTAATGCAGGAATTGCCAAGAAACGGGTTCAAGTTCCAACTTTTAGACCATTTTTAAATAGCCTCACTTACAGTTTCTTCCCCAGTTCTACTCCCAAAAAACCCAGAAACCTGGGGGTTCTTCAACAGGCAGCAACACAGAAGCAGGCACTGTGCTTTCCATTTGGGGTTTTGGTTTGTTTGTTTTTAAATAAAGAATAAATTCAAAATAGTTATTGCAATAAAACATGAATTATTCCAAAGACCCTTGTTTGTAGACTGTATCATTGAAGGGTATATGCCAACATACATTTCATGTTTTGAATGTAATGGTGCCTTATTTGTGAATAACCAGAGTCTTCTGAGTAGCAATAAGCCCTGTGCCTCCTTGGGCCACTCTATAAGGGCAAAAAAGGCAAGACAGTTTCTTATCGATGTGAGTTATCAAAGTTAGTTAAGAGTATTGCTTTCCTCACCTGAAAGCATCTAGTCACTGCTCCTGCAAGCTTAAACTGTTCATGGACAGACCTGCATGGTGGCCACCCACCAGCCTGCCATCCCTAACAGCAGGCATTGAACTGTGGAGGCTAAACTGTGACTGCTCACCTGAATTATTACCTTCATTCCCACTGAGCACTGTTTTTATCACATGGACCAAGTCAAAGTGTTTGGTGCCTACCAGGCTGGAGTTCTGGTTTCAGCTAGCTGTTCTACAAATGGTGTCTCATGACTGAAAAGACAAAATGGCCAATTCTCCAATTGAAGCTGCCACAAGGCATTATTTGCTTTCTGCCATTTGGAGTCCTAAGTTACATCTTGTTTCAGACTGCAAGGTAACAGAAGAGGCAACAAGACTGCTCCATGCTTTATGAAAAACAAGTTATCTGATGTTGGTAAACCCTTCTCATATATGTGAACCTGCCAGGGTACAACAGATGTAGGAGGCTTCATATCTATCACTAGACAAATAAAAATATTTAGAAATTACTTATCTCTCAATAAATACAAGAAAACGCCCAGCTAGAAAACTGTAAGGTACAGATCTAATTATTCTTCAAATTCTCTTTAAATAGAAACATCCTACAGGCAACTATTTTCTGAGTTTATAATCTATTTACAAAAATACCTGCTGGCTATTCATCAGGAGTTTGCTCTTCTTCAGATACTGGAAGTCCTATAATAACTCTCCTGACAGGAATCCAAACAAAAAATGTGCAAATAACTTTGAGGTACAAGGTCTACTCCTTGTGCTTGAGTTTATTAAAGACATTTCTCAGAGGGATAGTTTCATGAAATAGCCATAATATTGTTCTTAATTCCAAACCTTGGCCAATAAAAGATAACAAAAGTGCTATTGGATATCCAATGTCACCGTTTTCTCCTTTCTTTTTAGGAACCCCAGGAGATCCCTTAAAGACAAAATACGGTATATTAATTCGTTTTTATCACTCAGTAACTTTGAGGTCAAGAAGACAAAAGAAAGAATATAATGTACCTCTTTGCTTCCAAGTCTATCACTCACATCTTCCTCATTGTCACCCTTAAATGATACAAATGCACATAATTTTTTCACATAAACAACCAGTGTACATTTACAACTCCAGAAAAAACAGGGTGACACAGATCAAGATTTAAAAAAACCCAAAAACACAAACAAAGGAAATAAAAACAACAAACAAAAACCTCACAAAACACCACCAGAATAAAAACTAAGCATAGGAATTAAAGCTTGAAGCTTTTCTCATATGTTCCATAAGCACAATCACACACTGGGCACTGCAGCAGAAATCTGCAAAGCAGCATTAAAAAAAAAGCACACTGACTGAACACTCACCAACATCCCTGCAAAACTCAAAACCTCTATTTTAATACAGGACAAATCCCTAAAGAACAGCAGATTCAGAAACTCAGACTGTCTGGAATCATACTGTACCTGTTCTCCAACAAATCCTCAAAACCCCTGAAAAGAAAACAGATGGTCAAAGTTAGAAAAACACATCACAAAAACATTAAAGGACTATTCTAAAATAACCTTTCACAGTGAAACAGTATTTTCAGAGTTTTTGTCTAACTTTAAACCTCTTTTGCCTCAATGCCCCATGTTGCTTTGTCGTCCATGTGGTTGTCTGGATTCCTGAAAGACAGAAAAAAAAATTCCAATCTTTAAAATTTATTAGGTTTACACAAGCTGGGAGCTAATTTATCTGTTAGAGAGAGCTGGTCCTGGAAAGCCTTCTCAAGAACTGTAGCCCTATAACATTCCTGGTTGACTGTGAATTAAACAGGTTGCAAGAATAATGTGCAGCTGCAAGATCCTCATAATTCAGAGACCTCCTATGAAAGATCAAATATATCAGCAGTATCCTAGCAAATGTTAAATTATTTTCAATGTCTACTGCTATAATTCTGATTTCTTTTTAGCCTTATACACTGCTCAGTTAATATTCACATCACACAACCCAAGTTTCTAGCTACCATTTTGACAAATCCAGCCCTTGCAAAAACCATCATTTTACCAGTGCATCTTAAATTTGAAACCACATACAACTACAGAAGTCTCACAGTGCAGAGCTATCACTTGAAGGTCCAGCCAACAGGATTTCTAAAAACAATTTCTTTCTGCATTGTATGATGAAAGCACCTCACTGCTCATCCAGCCCACACTTCTGAGGATCTTACAGGAGACAGTTCAAAGACCTTGCTAAATTATGTAGATGATAACCATTGCTCCCTCACCTTCCAGGCCAGTCATTTCATTGTAGTAGTTTATCAAGTTGGTCAAGGATGATTTCCCCCTTAGTTAAGCCATGCTGACTAGTCCTGTTGATTTTCTTGTCTTTACTTTCCTGGAATAGTTTTGAGGATTTGTTGCTCCATCACCCGTCCAGAGGTGAGGCTGACAGACCTCTAATTCCCTGGTCCTTCCTTCTTGCCCTTCTTGAAGACAGAAGTGACATCTCCGTTCCTTCAGTTTTTGACCACTTCTCCCAATGGCCATGATAGATAAAATATTATAAATATATCCCATCAGGCCTCATGAATTTGTCTATGCTCACTTTCCTTAAGCATTCCCTGACCTGATCCTTTACCACCAAAGGTAGTTCCTACTTGCTCTAAATTATCCCCCAGATTTCCAGGACCTGGGATTCTTCAAGGCCTGTCACATGCTGGGAAACATACTGGTCCATCACCAGTAACACTGCAAGTACCAAGGCTCTGTGCATCTGTGAAAAGAGCAACATTACCTTCTTACATATTGACAACTACCAATCCCATTCACATCATGCACATGCATTGCACTTTGTCAAGGTGCAATGGCATTCACCTCATGTCTTGAGGAAGAACCTAAGACTTGTGTTCCATTCACACTGGGTTCAGATTATGGCCAGGACATGCACCAGCCTTGTTACAAAAGGTTAAATTTACCCTTTACATGTTTTTAGATAAACCGAGGTCCTTTACCATTAGAAAAGCTAGTCAATTCACCTGTTGGACATGCAACCAGTGCAATAGGAGCTAGAAAATAACACAAAGCCAGAAAGCTGGGTTTTTCCCTCAAACATGCTACAGATCTTTTCTCTCTCTGATATAATCTGGCCCTAGTAAATTAATGAGAATATGTATCACTAGGTTTAATTAATGTAAAATGCAATCTGAAACCTTTCACAAAGTAGTGCTAGATTATGAGCATTTTCACATCATTATAATCCTTACATCAAAAAATAATCAAATAAACAAAGGCATTTAATTTACTCACTTCCGTTCAGTAGAATTCACAGCCAATTTTTGGTTCCAGAGACATCTGTTCTTTGTTAATCACTTTCCTTTTCAGAGGATTTGGCCCAGAATTCATCTACTCTAGGTTACAAAACTTAGAACATATACATTTGGGTTGACATATAACAGTAGAAGCATTAGATTAGCATATCTACCTTCTTAATCTTTTTAAACTACAGATTATCTTAATTTAAAGCCCTCACCAGTGTAAACATCAGAAAGAAAAAAGAAAAAAAGGACCTGTGAATGCTGTTTGCTGGACCATCTGGCACAGCCAGAGAATGAGAGAGGGGTTAGACAGCAGCACTGTAAGCATCCTCTAGTTTAGCATATTCCTGGTAGCTAGCATATTCCTAGGGATTTATGCAAGTAATGAAAGGAGGAGGGAAAACAGATTAGGAGGCTTTGAGAGTCATTCATTCATGGGGGAGCAGGTGGTTACTCTTATCCTGCATAGCTCCAGAAAAAGGATCACCAACCAGCCTGTCTGAGGTAACGAGATGAAAGATGCGTGTGTCGAACACACGATCCAGTCAGTCCACACAGACATATAAATGTCTCCCCATAGAGAGGAACCCATGCAGTGGGACTCTTCCCTCACTGAAAAACATGAAATTTGAGCCAGCAGCAAGACCAGCTGGAGTTCAAAATGTCTTAAAGACAGGATTTTGGAGAGTCTTGTGTAAAAAATCAACCTAGTTCTCCAAAAAAAACGCAAACTCACTTTTCATGTACACCTGATTTAAGGGGAGGGAGCCACTGATTTTAAAAGAGGAGAGAAACTACTGCCAACTGGCTGTGTCTGTGGACAAATAGCTATCAGACACAGAGAACTGCATTTTGGAAATCTAGGTATTAAACACTTGAGAATTAAATGCACAGGACATGCTGTAGAAAAAAGCAAACCCTGGTTCAATTTATTGCTTCACAGAATAACAAGATCATCTGTAGACCCCAAGCAGACAGCTGCAGCACCCTCCTTCACTACCATTTCCCAGTTACAAATGTAGGCAAAGAACACTCCATGGCAGTAGTTTTGGCAGTTCCCTTTTTGCCACCTGCAAGAAAACCCAAAGACGAAAGACCAACGGCTTCATTGACTCACCAGTGCCCACCCAGAGTCTGGGTCAGTAGCAGTAACCCATGAAAAATTTTGACCCTTCCTTTGCTGAGCTAAGGCTGGCACTGTCACCTCTAGCATCGAGTTGCTCGGCACTGTTACAGCCCTGAGGCTGGCAGAGCCTCGCAAGAGTCCACTCTGTTCCACACCACTGTTCACAACAGATTTCCTCTAGATGACAGTCAAAAGCACCAACCTCTGGAAATCCAAGTTCAGGAGTGTTCCTTAAAAGTTTGCTGGAACAAACCAGTTCACCAGTAGTTCATGCAAATTTATTGCGGATATTTTATCTATCTTCTTAGAGACAAATAGAGAGAAGAACAAAGTTCCAGGCTAGTACAGCCACCTCTACAAAGTGGCCCAAGTTAAATGCAGCTTGACTTCTACAGACATAAAATGGGCAACAGTATAGTTAGGGGAAGTCAGCAGAGCATGAAGGCTCAGCTAAGTCCCACTCTTTTTCAAGGCACTGCATTTATTATCTTTAAGCAGATGGCTCGGGATTTTTCTCTTTTTCTCAAGAGCAACCACAAAAATCTACTGTCCTAAAATAAATGCACTTTTCTAACCTTGGGTAACAAGGGAAAGGGACCAATGCTTATCTACATTAGAGAAGCCACACTATGAGGATAAGATTACATCTGTTTCAAGAACTAACAGCAGAAGTTAAATATTTGAGAATGATTCATTTTATTCACACGTTGGATTATTCAGAAAAAACATTTAAAAGCCAAGAATGACTTTATGGTAGAAAATCCTCTAAATCAAAGGGAAGTTCTAGTAAGTTTACATCCTTTCAGAGCTAAATACTTATCGGTATTTTCTATAAGCAGTGTAAATGCAAGCAAATGCATCAAAATATTTTGACAATAGCACCTCACGCTCACTGGATGTTACTTCATGAAAATCTCTGAGGTATTGTTCTATTTTATTCAGTACATTTTAAAAGTGCACATTTTGGTGTTGATGGAATGAAGTCAAGTTTAAATACTTTTATCCCTTCTAAACAACACACTGTTGGCTAACAGTTTCTCAGCACCCCACATGTTGCATTGGATCAACTAAGAAATAATTTTAATTTTATTTTCAGTATTAAGCTACTAGATAACAGTTTCACAATCAAGAATTTCCTTCAACTGAAATGTGGGGGGGGCTAAGTGGCTATAGAAAGCTTT
The DNA here is from genome assembly GCA_027925045.1 of Hypotaenidia okinawae. Taxonomy (NCBI): domain Eukaryota; kingdom Metazoa; phylum Chordata; class Aves; order Gruiformes; family Rallidae; genus Hypotaenidia; species Hypotaenidia okinawae. The sequence continues at coordinate 46,601,540 of BSDF01000002.1, read as the reverse complement.
CTTTCAATCCCTTTTCCCCATCACTGATAGTGTAACCAAAGAATTAATGCAATTTACCATGTGCCTGCACTAGAAAGGTTCCATACACAAGAAACCACATTCTTCTTGTGTTTCAAATCTGTTTCTATTGCCTCCACAGCCCCCGTACCAGAACTGACCACACATCTTCTGCTCTCTGTCGTAGTACCACTTCAGAACGTAATCCTGACATTCTCCACTATCTTGAACAAGGTCACATGCATCTGGAAAAGGCAAAAAAGAGAAAGATTTAATGAGAGAAAGATTTATCCTTCCCAGCATTGTAATTGCAAGGAAAAGTAATGTTCAGTTCAAACCAGCAGATAAGAGAGGTAGCCAATGTTCAAGGTCTTACACAGATTCACTAAGTATTTGTTCACAAAGCCACAGTGCTGACAACGGTTGAAGCCCCTCTTCTGATGATTAATTTAACCAGAGAAAAATGTCAGAAAGAACTAGATTTTCAGTGGCATAAACAGAAGGAATGCTGAAAGGTCTTTAGTCTTCTAGCATAGTCTTTTAACTGAACTTACTGTAAAGTGTTTATACCTGGACTAGATAAATAAAGCTTTTCAGAATGTCCCTCTTATGTATTCCAACTTGTTATACTGGTATCCATCAATAAAATCCCATAAATGAACATACATACATGGTTAAAATATCAATTATAGTCTCTTAGTGAGATCTCGGAATAATATAAATTGCATAAATTAGCCCAGAAGTAGGTGGGAGCAGCATACATAATAGCAATCTGGTATTCAGGAAGTACAGATCTAATAAGCTTTCACCAAGATAAATTCAGAATCACTCAAATTATGTCAGAAGAGCAGCTCCAGACTTGGGTAATTGTACAACACTGAAGGGGAAGCACTGAGAAGTAAAGCAAAATACTAATAGAACTACCCAGTCTAAAGATTAAAAATGACATAACCTCCTAATCAACTGAAAAACAATAATCTCATGCAATAGATCAGTACAAAGTACTGTCTTTCAAAAGACAAGTTCTGGAATTGTGCTATGTGGTTTTGCAAGCAAGCTGTTGGGTCACTAGTTACCACTCAGGGTTGGGAATGGCAGTTCATACATCTCCCATCGGTAGTTTGGATCACTGCTCACAATGTCAGTGCAATAACCCTCTACTACTCCCTCACAGGAAATACTTTAACTGTGGTTGTAGTGCATTCTCAGAGTTACAATAACTCTTAATTCAAGAACCAATATTAAAACAGTTCTGTAAAAGCATTGGTTTTCCCTCATCAGGGATGGGGCTACCAGACACTCCCAAAATAATTTTTGAGTGGAGAGGGATGAAGAACAGAGGGACAGTAGCTGTAGCAAAGAGGTACCACACCCAAAGCTATTCAGACACCATTGCACTTTTATTCCACAGCAATTCTCTCCAATTGTAGTCTAAACAATAAACACACTCAACAGAGTTAAAAGAATGTTGATGGCATGTTATCTCACAATCAGCTTTCTATACCTATTGTATCAATTGGCAAATCTGTAAAGAAAAAAGCATAATGAGGAAGCAAAGTAAAAAGCATTAAAATATATATATTTTGACAGGATACCTCTGCTAAGGGATCCAGTTCTTCCTACAGGAACGGAGACGTATATAGTTCCTCAATGTTTAGCTGAGTTATCAGCAGGAATAGCTCAGTAATTATAGTGCAACTTGGGGATTTAAAATGATCAGCTGTTTTAGTAAAGCTTATTGGAACTTTAGATTATGTTGTTACAAATCAAAGGTGGAGTCATCATGATACTTGCAGTTCAGCCTTTAATTACCAACTCTTACTGCATAGATTTGGACTGAACACAAACATATGGTGACAAAACACATTGGAAAATGTAATTAATGGAAAAGCTTCACACTGTGTAAATATTGGACTGACACCTTCACAGTCTAGATTCTTTTCCCTGAATTTAAAAAAAAATTAATACTCTGAAATCATACCATAATTACTATAGGCAGCTCTGGTTTCTACTGTTGCCTCTAACTTTTCTTCATCCTCCTCCTTAGCTTCTCCATACTCTTGTGGCTTTTCTCTTTCAGCATCTTCCTCTGTGAAATATTCATTCTCCTCATAATCATATTTCATTTCTGGCATTGTGTATACACGTTCCGTGCTGGTCTCTATAGTATTCTCCAGGACTTCACTTTCAGTTCTTTCAATGTTTTCTGAACCACGACTGTAACCAGATTCATCAGTTCCAGGGAAAGGCATCCTTCCAAGGAAAGGAAAAATAAAAAAGTATTCGAGCAGCAGTATGAAAAAAATTATCTACTTCATTCATTCTGAATACTGTGAAATCCTGTTTCTGTTAAAGCTACTTTGAATAGAAATACTAACCCAAATTATGTTTAGAGATACATACTTAAAAATTTTAATAGTCAATTCCAAACCTTTCAATCATAGACACTTCCTGTCGTGTGTCTCCCTGATCTAAGTTTTCACAGTCTTCTTGAAGTTCAGGTGAAGGATAACTGTTCATTTCTTCTGTTGGGAAAGCACAGGTAGCACAGGTGAGTTTTAAACTCCTCCAACCCCCAGTATGTTTAATAAAAAGCACCACATGTTTTTTTTAATGAAAGATGCAAACTCCAGATTACAACAAGTAACACATCATATCTAGACTGACAGGCACTATGTCCAGGAAAACGAAAATTTTATTACAGATCAGCTAGATGACAATGTCTCCTGAACCAGCCTTTTATACTTTTGCCTTGCTCTGTAATGCACTATTTATCTTTCTATACCAACTTTGACATCTCTAAATACGTTCTGCTCTGATGAGGATTTTAAATCAGTGACCATTTCCTTCTCAACATTCTCATTTGTTTTTTAAAGCACCTAAGATCTGCTACTCTGCATTAACGTGCCTTAAAAAGTTGTTCTTTCTTTACAGAGGAGGAACAACTGCAGTAAAGAGAGAATAATGCCAAATCTGCTTAATGTTTAAACTTGTATCTGTCCCAAAGCATAAAAGTTCAGTAAGACTGGACCTACCAATGGTCAGTGGAGAAATGTGGGTCTAAATCACAATAAAACCATGTTCTCTTAGCTGAAGAATGGTCTTTCTTTAGTTAAAGTGGAGTCAACAAAGCCACACATTAAATACAAAGTTAGGACAAAAAGGCTATTAAAGACTTGGACCTATGGCACCGTTAGAATATAACGCTGTTCTGTCATTTCTGGCACTTCCATTAGTGTCCAGCATCTGCTGCAAACTAATGATAGACTGGCTAGCTAAATCATGATTAGAAACTGGATAATAGTGTATATTCACTGGCTACCTTCTTCTACACACATTCCTCTTCCTTTCCACAGCTTAAGCAAACGCCATTGCATGCCACTTACGTTGTAGAAGATTTAGAAATGCTCGAGTAAACCTCTGAGCATACGCCAGCTCAGACGCTGAAACCTTGCCCAATGTCAGTAAGTGCTGGTCTGTGGGGGAGCTCGACAGATCCATCAGCTGATTGTCACTCACATCCTGTCCAAGCACAAGAGTGAACAAGGTGAATCCTTGGCACTTGGCTCCAAGTGAAATCTCTCTCAGCTTCTCTCTGTCCCACACGCTTGTTCTGCCTCCAACTACCGTGAATATGACCCTGTGCTTTCTCTGTCTGGGGGCTTTAAAGAATACATTCTCAACTGTCCATTGTAGCGCAGAAGCGATGGCTGACGGTCCTTCCAATTGGTGAACAGACTCTTGGATATGTTTCTTCATCAAATCTTTATTGGTATACGTGACCAGATCAAACTCCAAGGCCACGGGGGTCTGGTTTCTGTCAGGCAGGAAGCCCCTGGGAGCCTGCTGCACCAGTGCCACTCTGATGCCTCCAGATGATTCATCTGGCTGAGAGGAAACAACAAACTGATCTACCATGTTGCTCACAAAGTCTTTGGCTCTCTGAAACTCTTCACTGCTGATGCTTCGGGAGCTGTCCATGATATAAGTGATATCCATATCCATCAGAACAGGGGGAGAGAAGGGCACCTCACAGTTAGCACTTGGTTTGCATTTATCTAGAGAGGAAGAGCCAATAGATAGCAATTTTAGCAAATTCTAAATTTTCATTTAGCAATTTAGCTATATTCTATTCAGCAATACAGCAAAAATCAAATCTTTAGAAAAAATAATCAAACAATCCTATTAATGCATTTTATTTTTCTTAAATTGTGATTAAAAAAACAATTTGTCAACTTGAAATCTTGTTCTGGTAAAGAGCAACACATGAGTCTTGCTGAACAATGTTGTGAGATACCATGGGAAATTATTCAGGCATGGGCACAAAAACAACTTTCATAAGGCAAAGCTTGATGTGTAAGAGTTCCCTCGAGAAATTCTCTTCTGTTGAAATCTAAACATTGTAAAGGATACTGGAACAAATTCTATTTTTCATCTTCAGCCTTCTGAAACATTATCACTTAGTAGCTTCTTTCCCCTCACAATGCCGAATTTACAGTAAGTGAGCCTGGTTTCCCAGAATCATAATGTTATTGTAAGTGCATTTCTGTTAAAAAGGAAATGCCAAACACGGTAATCAATTTTACATGGCTGAGGCAGAAACTAATTAAACAGCTTTTTGTGGTTTTGAGATTCTAATTCTTATCATCCACTGAATGGGAAATTCAAATTGTAACTTCTCAGCAGTGGTAATCTGTAATCAAGGGTTAAGGAGGGCAAGAAGGCCCAGTTGCAGAAGGGGTTAAACTGGCTGGAAGCAGGAATACCAAAGACAGAACAACTGAGTGTGAGCACTCAGGGAACACCTTTGGGCACCAGAGCAGGGCTGAGGCACCCCATGTAACCACTCCCAGGATTGGTGCTGGTACAAGTCTAAGGAGTCAGCTCTTAATGCATCTTTGCAGACTACTTGTGAAACCACTTTTGACAGGAAGACTCTGCCCAAAACATTGGTCATTATATTATTTTTTACATTTTTAAGAACAAATGTGTTTAAGCAGTACCATAAAAATTCCTCAACACCACACTGCAAGATCAAATCTATAGAATTTGTTATTGAAATAGTAAAAAGATGGATACAACAGCTGGAATTTGTAAAATGTCTTACCAAAGCAAAGTGTACAATCCATGATGCTCTCCAAACTTTCATCCTGCTGTCTTTCCCAAACAAACAACTGAAATCTTCTAGTATCATCTATCTATATTTGAAGCAGACACAAAATTAACATTGAAATGATATACATGAAATACTTATGGTTTATCTTTGTTCTTAACACTTCATGTCATTACTGCTTCTCTGTTAAAAGAGATACTACCTGTAAGTTGGTGGTTTCATTGTTATTGTAATATTGAACAAGTACACAGAAAACTTTTTCAGTTGCCGCTCTGGAGCATTCTGATTTCCATGGAGCATTTCAACTAAAGCTTTAACTCCATGCTGTGCAATACATAGACTGCCAGGTTAGTGTAGCAGCTAATGACAATTAATTGTTGTTGACACAGCTTATTAACTAAGAGTATTATGTTAAGAGAATCGTGATAGATTCAAAGCTACCTTGGATATTTCTGCATCACATTGAACTTAGGTCTTCTGTTCACATCCATTTTATACATAACCTTTCTGCTCTTCCTAGATTTTAGATTAGTTAGGGACTCAATTTTTATTCTCCATTTGCATGCACATGGCTCCCTAGGTCTTGACTGGCATGGCTGTGTGCTACTATACTACGAATGAGGGGGCAAACAAGTCATCATGGGATTGCAAACTCATGGTTTAAACTCAGCTTTTCAGTGAAGGTCACCATATTCTCTCCCCTTGACAACACAGAGCACTTTGTTCTAGCCTGAAAAATACTTTCTTCGAAAAAAATGGGGAGTCAGCTTCATAGGTATGAATGGAAATTGCAGCACAGGTAAAAGATGTTAAGTTTTGCTTTGAGATTTTTTTTGCCAGTGAAGAGCTATCGGTTTTTTTCTTAGGAGGGATTATATAAAGGGCAGGATCTCCTATCTCACCTCTTTCTGGGACAAAGAAATCCTGCACAGTGAAAATGTTTTCTAGGGAGAGAAATTTCTAGCTTTAGAAAATTCTAGCACTAGAAAAACCTATGTGTTGCCTGTGATCACCTGGAAAAAGGTCACCTTCCCCAGTAGATTTGACCACAGAAAGGCTTGAGGAACCCTAAAGAAGCTCCAACACCATCCTAAAGTTTCACTGACCACCCAATCCCAAGAAAATGTGATTCAAGGGAAAAAACATTTCATTGTGGAATAAAATAAATTTAAATGGTGGCAAAATATCACAATATTGCAGAGAATGAACCATATATAGAGATAAGCTAAAATGGCAAGGAAATAAATAATTTCTTCTTTGCATTAATCTTAAGCTTTGTGCGTGTTCTACACAACACAATTCTGATTAATGTAATCTGTAAAGGGTGTTCTAGATGGGTTTTCTTCAAAGGAATTAGAATTGGCAATAACTACTTAAGTGGTCTTCATACTGATGCTCCTAAACCAAACTAACTAAAGCCAGTAAGTAAGATCATGGAGATTGAGCCACTTCTCCACTGCAAGGGCAGAAGTCTGCCTGGAAAAGAAGGGAGGTTATACCTTCTTAGGTAGTGATGGCAAGGTTGGCTGTCTTCCCATCACTGTAACCATGAAGCAGTCCTGGCCAGTGAATTCTTTGCCTTTCTGCCTGCTAAGCAGCTTTTTTAAAACTTTTCTACTCTGAAAGCTGTTATATGGAAGCTCACACCTTTTTAAATACCAGATGTCATCATATGCGTTTGGATTTGTAATCTGCCTATACTAAGTAAACAAAATACTGATCCTTGTTCCTGTTTATCCTGTGGAACAAACCAGTGAATAAGCTATAAGCAAGCTTTCTCTTCATATGCAAACAGATTTTTTTTCATTCTTCTAAATTAACATTCAGCCAAACATGTCAAGTGATTAATAGGTATGAGGCTGCATGAAAATAAATGCAATATAAAATTAAAGGTCTGACTTAGGTGTTAGCAGATCAGAATTTAGACTCCAATTTTCGCATTTCTTCCCACATGTAAGTAAAACATGCTTTTATTTTGAAGAAACAGCAGCTAGAAGGAATTTTATTCTGAAAAAATCAAAACTGAGCACAGATGATACAAAATCATCTTTTCAATATATGAAAAGAACATTATGAAACCTTAAAAAACTTAATTTCTTTCCTTTCGTACCTGGTAAAACAGATCACCTAATTTTGTTTATTGTTTTAAAATATGACTTCATATGAGAATATAAAATTTTTTAATTTTCCCCTGTACAATGGCAATACAGCTATTAATAGTGGGTTTACTTAATTTAATTATCTTTGAAAATAAACCTGTGTACTTGAAGCTTTCTACTAACGCTTTTTCTACAAATTGTGGCTACAGTTTGTTAATTAAACAGTTAGTACATGTCACAGCTTCCAAAGAGAAATGGCAGATATAACCAAGTGAAATTAACACATTGTTATTGAAATTCTGTGACAGCCTAAGAGCACAAATCATAAATAATTGGTATGGAGAAAGAGGTTAGATGGCAATCATTATGGGCAAGTGAATCAGCATTTCTTTGTTAAAATAGCAACCTTCAGTACACCGCTCTCAGACTGGACAGTTCCTGCAGAACTTTGTGGCTGGAGAGCACACTTAGCTCAAATACTAGTATATACTAAAGCAATGGATGACTGACTCAATTTGCTATGGTTTTCTCTATCTACTTACTGAGAAGGCACGTCTGACGTTTGGCACTTCACTGAAGGCAATAACCACTGGAGTGATGTCCAAGGCACTCAACTCAAGTACAGCTGTGCTGATGGCAACGTCATCCTGAGATGGGCCACTGGCAAAAAATAGGGCAACTTTTCTTGTGAGGATTCCCTGACGAACACGTTTGAAGACATTCCTTGCAACAAATCTCATGGCTGCTCCGATGTTCCGTTTTCCAGTGGATCTCTCTAGTGGTATGCTCTGGACTGCTTGAAGCAGCAAGCTGCTCTTTTGGAAGTCTGAGAATCGGATGAGATAGCGCGTGTTGGTATTGAAAGAAACAACAGACACACGAGCGCCCGTTGGGCAATTGCTTGCACTGATCTTCATGGTCTTCAGCAACAAGGTAACAATGTTCCTCATTCTTTCAAATGCAGCTGGTGTAACATCTTCAGACATGTCAAAGGCAAATACCACTTCAGTTGGATAAACGGGACATGTGTCTGTAATATTGAAATAAAAACAGCTATGTGAGAACCTTTCCACAATTCCAACATTATTATTTTTTTCTTCAAGTCATGAAAGAATGGACATGCAGAGAACAGATGTGCTTACCTGATGAACATGCTGGAATGAAGAGGTAGAGAGCACATAAATTATTTTGGATTAGTATTTATTGAGAGCGAAGTATTCACTTGCTTTCAACAAAGAGCCTGATCCAAACCTCAGACAATTGACAGAATCTGTCCATGAGACATACTCCTCTTCCACAACTAAATATTCCAGATAGTGCAATTTTACTAGATGAGAATTAAAGAAATTGTTCTGGGTTCTGCTGAGCACACAAGTCAGAGAGAATGAATGCTCCAAATCTGGAGGACAGGTGACATACATATTTGTTTTCTAAGAGAATTGCCTTATGCCAAAGAATTAATTTACTCTCAAATGGAGACAAGGGACATTTGTTACAGTTTTTATAATTAAGAGAGAGGAAAAATGAGCAAAAAAGTGTAAGCCTGTTTCATATACCTGCTTAAATTCCCTCACAGTTAACAACTACCAGTCATCATCAAACTCAACCCAGATGCAAAGTAACAATCTACAGTGTTTCCAAGGGAGCCTATTCCATTTAAGAAGAATGACTAGGTGGAATTAGAGGTAAAAACGATTCTTCCTACTTACGGCAGTTTTTTCGTGTAAAATTCACAAGTTCACAAGGCTGCAGAAGCAAAACAAAAAAGCAATTAATGACAAATCCCAGAACAACCCAATCTAGGAATCTTATTATTGGTTTGAGCTGAAGGTCATATCACAGCTCCTGAGCTAACTCTCACTACAGTAAAGCCAGAATCACAGATTCCAGTTCCTCTCTATTTCAAATAGTACAGGGGCTCTGCCCCTGCTGCAGAAACCAATTTGGATTTTTTTCAGACATGCTCTGTTGACATTTAATTGTGCTCTGGAGTATTAAGCAACCATTTATCCATTCTTTATTTTGTGTAATAATCTGGTTTAGGAGATCACCAGGCAATGGCATTTCTGTAGGAGACCGGGCATTTCAACTGCAACTCACACAGGAAGAGAGAGGTCCACGAAGGAAGGGAAGGACTATTTTTGGACACAGAGCACACCGGCAATAGTATGTCTTGCAGACAGTTGTCCACGCAAGAGTTAGACAGAGTCTTTACTCAGACGTGCTCATTTTACAAGGGGTTAAGGAGTGTGAAGAAATCCTGCCCTGCTTTTCCCAGGGAAAAGAGCTATTCCTGAAGAAATGCATTCTTTTACAAGAGGGTGAAAAGTAACCCCAAACCTGAGGTGGTGTGTGACCTGATGTGAATGAAAAAACAGATAAAGGAATATTAACAGTCCAACAGTTTGTGAAAGTTTAGACACCATGCTACTCCCTATGCATGGCCTTGATTATTTGCAAAAAGGAAGAACCCACTGCACTCTGACAAGTATTTGAAAAGGATACAGTTTTCTAACAGCTAACTGTACTCATTGCAGTCAGTGCTTATAAATGGAAGAAGCCAATAGTGCAATTGGCTGTAAGATAATTACTTACTTCCATTAAAGTGGTGCCCATTGGTCCCTTAGCACCCTGAAACAAATTAAACACAGGTCCAGAAAGTCAGTCCCTGGTAACATATTCCATCTATAACACTGTAGCCCAAAGAAAATGCAGACATGCAGTATTTCTCTGATAACCATTTGTGAATTTGAAATAAGAGAAGACATCAGTTCCCAGTGCAGGTTTCTGTGGACCTGTTCCCAGAAGAGTTGCAGACTAGTTCTCAGACATATTTCTCAGTCCATTTTCCTTCATGGTTTCACAAATGTTCAATACTTGTTGCCCTTGAGGGCCAGTATAATTCAGAATGAGATTTCCTTTCTAAACAGCAATTTCTATGTTGTGGTTCTGTTTTCTGCATCTTACATAATTTTCAACCTCTGATGTATTACAGGTTTGCCCTTTCGTCTTGCAGAGTACAGTCCCCACAGTTCTATCCGGAGAGATCCTGCAAGACCCTACACACATCATGACTGCTCAACCAGTCTAGCTAGCTGCGGCCTTCTCCTTGGGAGCTGTGGCCAAATGCCAGGATTCCAAGTATCTTACTTCAAAATCGACATATTGTTTAATCTTCATAACAGAAATAAAATGCAGGTAAAAGGACTCTTTTCAAGGCAGCTTGAAAGTTTTCATTGTGTGCACAATTCAGATGTGTGGTGAGACTACTGAAATTTTTCATTTACTTGCAGGGGATGCAGTGAGATGTACCCAAAAAACTCTGCATCCCATAACCTTTACCTTAGCATCCCTCTACCATAACATTACAGTTTACCAAAATCATCCACTTCCTTACACTCCCAAATTACAACCCCCATCTCCATATTTGTTGATTCCCCCTCCAATTAACCTTCCATTCCTCCATCTTCTGCCTGAGCTACCTTGTTCATCTCTTCTGCAGTCCTGCTGCTAGCATCATCACAAGCATTGCATGCTTTTATTTCCTTATGTACCTCAACAGGTCCCAGCTCTCCTTTGGTACCATTCAGAAAAATCTTACTGAAACCCACAGTCCTTTCCCCTGCTTATATACAGAATAAAATTTTGTGTTGTATAAAACGCAGATCACAGACACTAGAAAAATACATGAAGGAATTAACAGGTTATCCTTAATTTAAGCTTTAAGTACATGCTTGTAATTGCAAATCTAATTTTAAATAACTTTTCTTTTTAAATTAAAAAGTGCATTAGCTTTCAGCAGAATAATGGAGTTCTGTGTTTTAGTAATCTCTTCTTTTTTAATTAGATATTTAGCCAGCCTAAAGAAAATACCAAATACTGTGAAAGAAATTCTACCCTGCCTTGTACTGTTGCAGTTCCATTTCCAACAGCAGATGCTCTTGTGTGTGCATGTCCACAGGCAAGAAGTAACTCTATACAACTGCCAGACTGATTAAGCATAGTTTACCAGATGAAACATTATTAAATATTCCATTAATCTAACAGCAAATATAAGATAAATCTAAGAATGATTTTTTTTTTTTTCTAATATATAAATATTACCATATGTCCTGATGGCCCTTGGTCCCCTGGATCTCCTGGGGAACCTGGTGTGCCAGCATTACCCTAAAAATTAGAAATACACATTTATTCTTTATTATTGAATGCACAGGTGCAGAATTTCAGCAGAGAAAAGCCTCTACAGCTATATTGCGAGTTGGATTCCATAAAGATAGAGTACACCTGTCCTGGTTTTGGCAGCAGTAGAGTTAAGTTTCTTTCTAGGAGCTGGTGTAGTGCTGTGTTTTGGATTTAGGATAAGAATAATGTTGATAACACACTAATGTTTTTACTTGTTGCCAAGCAGTCAAAGACTTTTCAGCTTCTCATGCTGGCTTCTAACAAGAATGAGGGGGTCACCCAAGAAGCTGGCAGAGGACACAGCCAGGACAAAGGAGATATTTCATACCACACAACATCATCTTCTGATTATAACTGGGGGTGGGCTGAGGGGCAGCTGAGGGCCTGGTGTGTCAGCTGGGGGTCTTGCACAGCATCAACTGCCAAAGGGAAGTGGTGAATGAATTCCTTGCTTTGCTTTGCTTGTGTGTGTGGGCTGAGAGGGTAAGCAGTCATGAGGGTCTTGCCCAGCAGCTTGGGGGAGTCCTGTGCAGCATCAGCTTTGGGTGTGTGCTGTTCATTACTTGGTTTGTGTATATATTATGGATATTTGCTATTATTATCTTTTGTGTGTGTGTCCTATTAAACTGTTTTAATGTCAACCCACAAGCTTTCTCACTTTCACTCTTCTGATTCTCTCTCCCATCCTGTCAGGGTGGAAAGCTAGTGAGCATTTGATGCTCAATTGTTGGCCAGCACTAAACCATGACAACTACCCCTAAGAGCCATTAGCAATGAAGTTTTAAAAACTTAGACCTGCATTTTCTCAAGACTGCCTGCCCAAGATATGGCAATAAAAGATCAAAGCAGGAAACAGTTTTAAAAGTTTCTTTGTTAGGAAGCACTTAATTCGTAAGGGCTTTGCTTATGGAACTTTACTTTTATCACAGAGGTAAAAGATTTATCATTCTTACTCTTCTACCCCTAACTCCTTTGGGTCCTTCAGCTCCTGGAATGCCCGGGTCTCCGTCTTCTCCCTGAAAATTAAAGAAATCCAGAACTTTAGAGGAAAGGAGAAGATCGATGGGAATACGGATACACTTCCAAACAGGAATAATGTAAAAAAAGACATAAAGAAAGCAAACAAGCCCATTTAATCATACCTTTGGACCAGGATATCCTATGAATCCAGATTCTCCCTACCAAAACAAAAAGGAGAAAGACTTCATTAAAATCTAGAACTCTGTGATCTGTTAGTGTTTGATGTCTTTAAATAAAAAGTAATTTCAAAATTATCCATAGTATTCCTCCCCATTCAAGTAAGAGTTGCTACAAAATGCTGTACCCTCAGTACTAAACTGTTATACCGTAGTATCTTGTTGGCATATTAGAAGCCACTTCATTGTTTTCAGTTACTTCAGATTTTGGTGTGTTCTTTGCTTGCGTATAAGAAATACGAGAACTCTCACAAATACCAAAGAGAAATGGAGTGTATCTTTCATTGACATTAGAGTAACTATCCAATTTCACACTACTTATGTATGTCCTTATCTTAAGAGTTCCTTCCCATGAAGGTTGACATGCTTGTTTGACATACAACTTTACCCACAATTTCTAGAAAATTACATGCACACAGGCACCACATCACATCTTAGAAAGTATAATGTGACTGTGAACCCATATAATTAATAGCAGTTTTAAGTAAAACCTCCACTAAAGGCCTTTCTCTTAACTATCAGGGGAAACTCCTTCTTGATCACTATTCCAGGGTAAATTGGGGATTTTTTGTTTGTTTGCTTTTTATTAATTGTTTTAATTCAAGCCCTGCCAAACCCTGGGGAGACACGTTAGTGCATAAGAAGGGCTTTAAGTCAATCCATTAAAAGAGTGAATAATGACAATAAGATTTAGCAGAAACCTTTTTTCCTTATTTCTTCTAACAAGGAGGATGTTCCCTGAAATGAGAAGTGGGACATTCCAAGAGATTAAAAGAACTAGTCTTGCATATAACATATTTGTAACCTGTGAAACTGTTCCATCAAAGAAAATAGTTTGGGCTAAGAATGCAAGAAAAGAGATTGGATAATAAGAGGCATCAAGAACCATTTAAATTAAAAAGCCATTTTAGGAAAAAGAGCTCATAAGTTGGATAGGCTCCTGGGGAAGCCTTTCAAGTCTTTTCTGCAGCTTCTGCAGCACTCTGCTTCTCCCACCAAAAAAAAAAAAAAAAAAAAAAGAGAGTGAAACAGATGGGCCTCCAGTGAGATCCACTGGACCACTTCTGTTTCATGAGCAACAGGAAAGGACCGGTATGGTAAAACCACAGAAACTCTTTGAAAGGAGGAGTGCAGCTGTTTCCAACGTCCTGACCATTCTGCTCACAGAGTGACCCATTGGTGCCGCTGGTACCATGATTTTCACCTCAACCCTCCTGTATATTTTTTTTATTTTACCTGGATTCTAGTATATTTTTAGAGAGGTAGGCATGTCACTGCTATTTTTTTCAGGGCTGTGACAGGCTGTGTAAGAATTTCAATCCAGAGGTTAAACCTCAGAATTTATTGTTGACAATAGGAGCAGAAGGAATAGTATTTCACATTAAAACAGTGAGGATATTTAGAGAGTACCACCCACACCTTGGTAGTTGAGGAATCCCTGCCCTGAAAGAAGAAAAATTATAAAAAGTCCAAGGTGGCTGTCCAATAAAGACTTGCCAACAAGAGTGGCTCATCAAGCAGACTGAATTGTGGAGAAAGCACTATATAATCTAAGAAGTAAAATCCCCCTTATCCATACTCACATGAAGGGAAAGAATGAGAGTGGATCCCAAAAGAAAATCCTATTGCAAAATTTCTTACACAGATTGTTGTGGGCAGACTGAGCTTCTTGCTGAACCTCAGAATCGCACTGTGAACATGTTTTACATTTCTTCTGAATTAAGTATGGTCATGTTTGGTTTGACACTGAAAAATGCAGATTGTGAGGCATCCTGACTTGAAGAACTCACCTTTTCTCCTTTGTTTCCTTCAGGACCATAGGCATCTCTGCCATCCATGCCCTGCATAGATTGATTATATCACGAGTTAGCTTCTAATAAAGAATTAGATTCAAATCCAATTCCATTTTGGAAAACAGCTCTCATTAAATGAGATGCCCAGGCTGTTGAGACTGATGAAGTAGGGCAAGCTATCACGACACAGTCTAAAAACAGTAGAAAAAAGGGCCAAAATCTGTAGAGAGAAAACAAGGATTAAGGCCACGGTTCCTCTTCACTGTGTGCCTCACCTCAACCACATTCTCTCTCTCCCTAAGAAAACCTGAGGGATAATGTATTCTTTTCAGCCCATCAGGAATCTGGTGTCCATAAGGAAACGCAGAACCAAATGTGGAATAATTTTAACTGTATTAGAGAAAATAGAAGGGAATGAATTATTCTGATTCAGATGGGCAGGTATTAAATTAAAGGGGCCCTGTATTAGAGTAAAAAGACTCACAGTCATGCCTCTCAATCCAGCAGGTCCCACTGGGCCCTTCTCTCCAGGGTCACCAGGTTCACCCTGTTATAATTGAAATATAAAAGTCATTAGTTCGGCTCATTTGGGATAATTCTTCTTTCTGGAATGGAGACTTGTCTGTGGTCAGAAGTTTGCTTATGCATTTTATAGACTATTCAAAAGCATAACACCACAGACCATGTTTCATGTAAGGTTCCTTGGGGTGAAACTGGAAAGTACTCAGCAAATAAGAATATGCTTCGCCTTCACACAGATAAACCCCAAGTCCTTCACTCAATAAAATTCCCATTATTATACAGAATAACCAGTGAAAAGAGCATTTTCTGGAAAAATTCATATTAATGGTAGCAGTACACAGCCAGGAATACTACCAGCCTGAAGCATCTGTTTAAAGACTCCTTCTCAGGCAGTCTGCACTGTGCTTAGTCCTAGCACAAGCTTCCCTTTCTTCAATTCCTTTTTTGGTTTTTAGTTTCTTCTAACAAGAACCCCAATATTAACCAGCATGAAACCTTACTGAGAAAATGGAATGTATGATGGATTAAATCCCTATGTTTCTTCCCAATTTTTGTTACTGTTTTACTGTATGTTTCCACACAGTGACACTTCTCATGGTAGCACTTCGACCTTCTGATACCTTTCTGTCACTGAAAGTAATAATCACTGACTGTAATAACCCTTCAAAGAGACTGAAAGGCTTACCTGACTAGCACTATTTATGCCCCTTAGATCCAGAGATGCAAGAACAACTAAAATGAGTGACTTTTATTTAGTAAAGTAAGGCTCCTGTAACAGCACACATTAATGAAAGTAAAGGATAACATTACAATTAGAACAGCAGTCATGGCAACACTGAAAATTTCTTAGTGCAGCTCTGACATCTGTAAGATTACCTTGAACACATCACTTGCCTTCCCAGGCAATCTAAAAATGTCTATAAAAACTTAACATTCGTCACATGTTCCATAGGAACAACACTTCTTCAGTCAGATTCAACAACATGCTTCCTCAGATCCTTGAATGAATGATGCTATTAGATTGATGAAATTAGACACATAAAAATCTTTACCTTTGCTCCTCTTGTACCTAACTTCCCAACAGAGCCAGGTGAACCTGGGACACCCAGACTAGCCTGTAATCAGAAGTAACCGTTAAAAAGGTGCACAACAAAGACTTGAGGACTTGTTACATTCAAGGATTCATTGTCACTTCAAATTATTACAGAAGCAGTATAAGTATTAGCACATTAGCAAGTTTTTGAGGACCACAGTAAGTTACTAGTTAAGCAACCATTCCAGTTGTTTCCTGTTTTCTGTATGACTGCTTTAAAATTCTCAAAATATGACATTAATGTTATTTTCTATCTATATAGATACTGAGTGAATACAAGCATATGTCCACAAATATGAATATATGTACACACACACACACAATAAGTGTGTAACCATGAGCATCATTACATGACTGAAGCAGATGCCCAAGGCTGCTAGGGCATTCCAGTCCTGAGTTACACTCATGTAATTCTAAAATAAGAAGCCCCAAAACCAACAACATCACACAGTTGAGATCAGCAGGCAGTGCCCAGTAGTTAGACCCTCATCCAACCCAAGCATTGTGTCTCACAGGCCATCCTTCAATTAAACTACTGACCATTATTTATCTGTCTTTGCCCACAACTACACCACTGTACATCTATATTTATACATGCTGCAAACTATGCTGTTAGTCCTGGTAACATAGAAATGAGAGCTGAATCTAGAGCTAAGGCTTAGTAACATTGAAATATCCTTCCTATTCACCCACTTAAACTTATTTTCATGGCTGTTATTTTGTCATATGAAGCTGCAAATCAATTTCCTTAAGTTCTATACTGAAAAATTCTTAGCTGCTTCTTTCCGTAAGCTTTTTAAAACTCTTTATAAGAATATATCATAACTGAGAATGAAAAGCTGTAATGTGTACAGCAGGAATATATTATTTAAAGCTTACCAGAGGGCCTGGCATGCCCTGTGGTCCTGGAGGTCCTCTGATCCCTTGTAGTCCTGTTGGGCCCTGATGTTAAAAAGCCATTGAATAAAAAGTCAGTTCAGTGTTGACAGCCCTGCAATGAAGATTTGACATCTGCAATGACCAGAATCTAAGTGCCTATTTCATGAGCCTTAATGCACAGGTGAAACTTCTGGCTGTTTGGATGTAAAGATTTTTCTGTGTGAAGCATCTGAGATGGTCACTGCCTGAAGGCCATATTCAGAGAGCCGCAGACATGCCTAGGATACAAAACAAGCCACAGGCAACACACTTTCTCCAGATGCCTGTATCTTAAAATTTAAAGTTAAGAGCATCTTTAGAGCATCTAAGAGCATCTTAAAACTAGAAGCTACTGTTAGCAGTCTACCACCATAATTCAAAATGACCCCACCACTCAAGCAGTATATAATTTTCATTGTTTTAAGGCATCCTGGAAACACAGTATGTTTTTAAAATGCAACAGATATTAACTTATTGCTAGCAATTTCTAATTAATTATTTTTGAACATAGCTGTTGTTAATACCCTGTAGGCTAGAAATGTTGGGTAAAGCACTTATTTGTGTTATTCACTTTTTTCTTTCAATTTTCCTAGAAGCTGCACCCACATAAACTGAAAAAGAAGCTTGCCACATTTAATTTCTCAGGGTTACAGAGGAGATTTGCCAGGAAAGAATTTTAATCATAATATTCATTAGTTGAAGTAAACAAAAAAAAAAAAAAAAAAAACCCAAAAGATCAAGACTGACAACTCATCTTCTCCATAGCTAAGATAAAAACAACACAAGTTCTTTTAGCTACCTGTGGGCCTGGAAGACCAGAGTCTCCTGGGTAACCTGCCTC
Organism: Hypotaenidia okinawae; assembly: GCA_027925045.1. NCBI lineage: Eukaryota > Metazoa > Chordata > Aves > Gruiformes > Rallidae > Hypotaenidia > Hypotaenidia okinawae. Next base: position 46,583,786 of record BSDF01000002.1, on the reverse strand, counting down.
CCCCAGATCTCCTTGCTCACCCTGCCAGAACAAAACAAAAAAGCAACCAAACCAAATGAACAACTCTCATGTGTATATCGACAGATAATATATCTACACAGAGTATCACTAGGTAGAATGTTTTTCAGTGTTCCAAATAATCTTTTAAGCAGCTTTAAATTCCTGTTGAAGAAAACTCAATTAAAAAGCAGGTTGAGTACAGGGTTTTTTGGTTGTTTCAGATATGTGATGAGTATGAGAACTACAGTGCAAGAAGTTAGACCTATCTGCTTTGCATTTTATACCACAGTCTCAGCAATATTCCTGCATTACCCTTGTCCTTGTCTACTGCAGAGACTATGAGAAGTCATAAAGACAGGGCCTCAAGAGCAAATCCTCTTCACCTTATCCATAGAGAACTACTCTGAAGGGGAACCATATCTTCATAATTCTTCCTAGAATTAGATGGCTTTATACTGCCCATCTTTCATTCAGTCAGTGAGGCAAGTCAAACCTTACTTGATAATGGACAAAAACCATAAACTTCTCCAGCTGGAGTTGGAGGGGTTGGACCACCTCTCCTATGAAGACAAGCTGAGAGAGTTGGGGTTGTTCAGCCTGGAGAAGACCTAATTACAGCCTACCAATACTTAAAGGGGTCCTATGGGAAAGTGGGAGAGGGACTGTTCACCAGGGAGTGTAGTGATAGGACAAGGTGTAATGGTTTCAAGATGAAAGAGGGTAAGTTTAGATTAGATATTAGGAAGAAATTCTTTACTCTGAGTCTTTGAGTGCAGTGAGGCACTGGAACAGGTTACGCAGAGAGGTTGTGGAAGCCCCATCCCTGGAAGCGTTTAAGGCCAGGTTGGATGGGGCTTTGAGAAACCTGGTCTAGTGAAGGCTGTCCCTGCCCATGGCAGTGGGGTTGGAATTAGATGATCTTTGAGGTCCCTTCCAACCAAAAGCATTCTATGATGCACAAGTACTGACAGCACCATACACAAAATTGTGATGCTTCCCTGGGTTTATATGTATAAAGACCAAGGGAAGACACTATAAAGGCATATACAGTCTTCTTCATCTGTGTTAGCAACTCTACAGAAAGGTTGGGGAAAAATATGAACTACTTGTGCTAGTACAATGTGCTTCCAGGAATGATCATATAACCTATACTTGCAAGCATATATATGGGAGTCATGGTTTTAGATGTTCTTCTAGATTCCTGCCAGGGTGATGGACAAAGTAAAATGTTTACCATGTCCTTAAAAAAAAAAAAAAAAAAAAGGGGGCAGGGAGAAGAAATCTGAATCATCTTGCATTCCTAGAATTTAACTTCTACTTACTTGCATTCCTGATTTAATTCACTCTGTTCTTTCCCAATATTGTGACATAACACTGTCTTGTATGCATGTTTAGATTTGCTTTCATAACTGTAATTCATAGTATATACCCTGGGACAAACAAGCTTTCTTTTGCATTAACATTACCTAAAACTTCATTTAAGAGAATGGCAGTGTTACCAATTGCATCTCAGGAAAGCTTCCTTTCATTGTGGGTTCACGGGGTACACGTCTAGGCAAACCAGGGCCACAACCTAGCAATGGCATATGAGAATTTTCCACCAGAGAATCTTTCTGGAATTATCAATCATCAACATGCACAGGGGTTGGCCAGTTTCTTACATGCCATGCAAGCCTTCAAGCTACACGATATTTTTTTAGATATATACTTGGGGAATTAAATTGTTTTCAAATTCTTGATTCTTTTACATGCTTTGAGCCAGTTTTCAGAGCTTTGGTTAAGATTCTGTTATGTTTGTGTTTTAGTAAAAAATCATTTAGAATGCTTGCTTTCATTTTCTCTCCGGTGTGTTATGCGTGTCATGCACATATCTTTGTGCAAGCAGCAAAGGAGGAAAGGACTTCTGGCCTTAAGCTGCAGGAATGCAGCCCAACTACTCATTCTTGTCATCTTTAGTGACAGTCTCTATGTTCTCAATAATAAAAGCATCAGTAATAAAAGCAACCATACTTTTATTTTGATGAAATCTCCTTTCCAATTCTAAATCCTTAAGTCAGGAGGGTCTCTGGTACATCCACCTGAGACCCAAATGTCGCCTTGGCTTGAAATAGACCTTTGATTGTTAAAAACTTGGGTCTGGGATCATTCTTTAATTTCTCCCTTAAGAGGTTGCATACAGATGGGTAGCAGCGGTGTCACTCACTCACCTTTATACCTGGGAGACCTCTTCGACCTGCTGCACCCTAGGAAGGAGTGGCATAAGAGGTTACGTCCAGAACACTGAGAACTGCAGCTTACAATAAAATAAATTATACATCCAATCAAATAGAATACAGCTTATGGAAAGCAGAGTTTATTTCCAAAGAAAAGTTTAAGGTATTAAAAAAAAAATAACAAACCACAACAGATTTAGGACAGAAATTCTTACATAAATAAGTCTTTAAAAAAAAAAGAAAAAGGATTTAGATCCTTTGGGATTGCAAAGGGACAGTTATCTCAACAACATTCTGGAAAACATCTTCCAGACTGTTGGTCCTTGGCTCAAATAAAAAGAACAAGACCTGCCTTCTGAGCTAAGAAGTGGGCACCACTTCTCACTGCACACTTCTCAGCAACAATATTATGTTACTGTTAAACCTCACATTACTAGGGGCCTTCAGGATGTTTCTGCAGCCTGACTGAGGACTGATGCCAGGCTTTGGCATCAGCCACCTTTCTGACAGGCCAGAAGAGGTGACTTTATAAGTGCCAGCCTCCAGCAGATTGAAATGGGCAGCTCAGTCAATAGTGAGTTTATATATATATATAGGCTTGAACAGACATATGAAACTTACAGTCACAGGGAGGAATAAGGGATAGATATATCTATGGTGAAATTATGAAGCAATTAAGGCTCGTAGAAAAGGTTGCATTGAGTTTAAGGCTTGTGACTTCACATGAATCAGACCTGAAATTAATGGGACAGCAAATTCCTAATTTAAGAATTTGAAGTCAACTACATTTCACTGCAAAAAATTTTTAATATCTTTGTTCTCTCTCATTACATGAATTTTATGTGTGCAATAAAGGGGAGAAAAAACGGTTCTCTCAATGGGAACCCCACTCTATCTTGTATCAGTTACTTCTACCCTACACTGATTACTAGTCTTACCACAGGGCCAGCACCACCCTGCTCTCCTTGGAGTCCATGTGGTCCTGGGTCTCCCTGCAAAACAAAGTAATGAACAAACCCTTTAAAATGCTTTTTATTGTACTCAGATGTTCTTTACACAGTCCTTTTTTGTTTCTTCTCCCAAGTAATTTCATTGCAATTAATTCTATCATGCTAAATGCTGATTCTTGTTTTCTGCTAATCATTTACAATCAAAAATTATAAACCAGAGAGATCATGCTTGTCCAATCCATCAGTCACTGAGACCTGATACTCGATCAAGGCTTTTGTGACATTGTTTTTTTTCACTTAGACCTCTTAAGATGAGAAAGTCTGATAAGGTTTGTTTCCAAGAAGTCATCCAAACACAAATATCCTCTGAAGAGTGTCCCTCTCAGTTTTTCTACTGCTTTCAGCATACTCTGCAAAGACACATATGCACACACACATCTGAACATAGGCAGACAACCCTACTTCAGACAGAATCAAAGTTCTAAAAATAATGGACTTTTCTTACATGTTTCTAGTTCTCACCCTCTTAAGCTTTACTCAGTTTTTACAGTATCACTTAAATACTACTGTCCAACTACTTACCACCTTTTTTTCTATTCTTTCCCAATGATGTGTGACAGTAAAATGGGCTGTGCTTTTCTGTTATGTTTGTTTGCTTGCAATATTGTTCAAACACCTCATAAAAATTGAGATATCTCTATACAATCAGGTATCCCAGGTCTATATTCTATATACAGGTCAAAATGGAGGTTATCCACCACCCTGAGGAAATAGTAGTTATACAGTAAAATGACTACAGCCTGTTGATACCTAATGTGTTTTCCCAGCATGGTTTTTAACAACATTTTTTAAATCCATTACTAGAAGTCTCTCAGGTTGATGATGCACTTTTGTAGTACAATAATATATTTGTACTAAATCCATATCTTCCCTTAGGTCTATATCATAAGAATATTTCCATCTTCTTTGTTAACCTGTTGAACTTTTTTTTTCTTTTTTACAGTATCAAGCACTTCTCAAAGCTGTCTGTGTTGCAGACAAGACAAAATACAAAAGAAAATAAAAGATATTCATAGTCACTGGACAGCCAACAGAACTTAGTAAATATGCAAATCCTCTCTCTATAATATAGAACAACTTGCTTACCTGCTGTGCTGGGTTTCCTTTTCTCCCTTAGGACCAGTAACATTATTGCTAGTCCCAGGATCTCCCTGGAAAAGTTAAGCAGAAAGCTCAGTTTTTTGAGTCACCACAACTTTATTCCTCTCATTACAGAAGCAGGATACAGAAATAGAATGAGATTTGTCATTGCAGCCAACAATACAAAGGCTATTTTAAATAAAGATGCTTGTAAGAACACTATATAGGCAGTGCTGCAAAGTCCACAAGTTTATTTTGCAGAGAGATGAAAAGAAATATTACTAGTGGGCAACAAATAAAACCCTGAAGCTGTTCTGGTTGTTTTGGTACAGTTACTTGAGTTAAAATCATAACTTTTCGGAGAGTTTCAGAACGGATTACACTAGAATTATGCTCTATTTAGCCACTTAATACTATACTCAGGTGAAAACCTAATCTCTCAGAGAGGCAAGTTACCATGACACCTGATTTCATATGACAGGAGCCAACAGTATATTTGACTATTTGGAACACCAGTTTGTGAAATACATGTGAAAAGACTTTAAGCTGTGATACAAGAAGCGTGGTGTGATCCAGAAATTCCTCTGAAGAGTGGGAACCACCAGAGAGGACTAAATAGCTCCAAAAGTTGTTATTACCTATAGTAAAAAAAAATCTAAACAAATAAATAAATCAATAATGCAAGGAACAAGCAGGGGACCTGAGGCTTCAATACCTGCTCTCAAGCAACATATCAAACCACATCAGTCCATCTGCAGCTAGAGAGTTCAGGTCTCCTGAAATATACCACACCTCTTGCAGAGTACTACATCATCTAGGATTGTGAAAACCCCTTCAAATCGCTTATATTTCAGGCATTTCCACCCCAAAATCCAGACACAAATCAGTGCAACCCAACAAATATTAAGGAATATACTTACATGATCTCCTCTTAGGCCAGATTCTCCTCGTTCACCCGGTTCTCCTCTGGGGCCTTTTCTGCCCTAAATTCATAAAAAGAGCACAAGCAATTCAGGTACAGTTAGGAACAGTATCTGTGGTAGAGGAAGGGCAAATAAGAGGACACAGAGCTGTTAAAGTCAGTGGAGCTACACTGATTTACAGCAGAAACCACATCGTGTTAGAGAGCAGGCAGCTATTAAAAACTACTCACAGGCACTGCAGATAGCATAACACTTTGGAAAGATATTCCCATAAGATCTAAAGATTACTATAAAGGATACTTTACCTGTTTTCCTGTATTGCCTTTCTCTCCAGGTGGTCCAGGAAACCCACATTCTCCCTGAACTCACAAAGGGGGAAGAAAAAAGAAAAAATAATGTCTGCTCTTTCTGATAAATGTCATTCCCAAATTTGTCTGTCAGAATCCAACTTCAATCAGAGATGCAGCTCTAAACACCAGAAATTCTGTTAATACTTAAAGCCCATTTAAAGCCCATTTTAAAATCTGAAAAATGCATTTTAATGCATTTTAAAGCCCATCTAAAAAATGGACTTTAAAATGTGTTAAAAGCACAAAAATCTGTATTTTTAAATGCTGAGGCAGGTGACTTTAATTGCACTGCACATTTAAAGCAATGATTACCTGTTCTCCATTAGTGCCATCAAATCCACTCTCACCATGTTCACCCTGTAGCAATATGTAAAGAAAAAACAATCCCTATGAGGAGTTTGCGCAGAGGAAGAAGTGTTCATTCTACTTTGAAAACTTGAATAAATATAGAGTTCTTCAGTGGCTAGCAAGAATAATTATTTGTAAGAATTAATAATTCAGATTTGTAATGAATTATTAACTTTAAAAACAATTTATAGTTAAGAACAATGGCTAGTCAAACTACAGATTTGATTTTCCATACCTTAGTTTCCAAATCTTTTTCCCAACTGTAGCACCTTCAAAATCCACAGATAAAACTATTACTATCTGATCTGACATGGTGATAATCTTGTAATTCCAGTGTCAACCATCATATGTGTTTGTATTGGGGTTTGTTTTGGGTCTTCTGTTTTACTTTTTTTGGGGCTTTTTAAAATAGTTTTATAGTGTTAATGGTGTATTGAAAAGCTAGAAAGAACAACAATTATTAAAACAATTAAAGACTTAGGCTTTAGGTCTTCTTAAAGAAATTTCATAACTGTTTCAGCAATGTAATGCTTGCTACATAAAAGGCAGTCACTTTCCCATCCAAGCACACATTGCTCTTCTCTTCCCTTTGCCTGCAAAACCAAATCACCATATTACAACCATCTACAAAAGCCATTTTCTCACAAAATGTCCATCCCAGCCTTAGGGAATCTGCAATGTTAACTCTGCAGATGAAGAGTGGGGCTTGTGGATAGAGTTATAACTGAGAAAATATTGACCATCTGTGTATGCCCCACAGTGTTTCAGACCTGTACAAATAACACAATTTTTAAAGGACATCTTCAAGTGCTTCATCCTCCTTTCTTTACTAGGATAAAAATGAAGAAATTAATTGTGATGCTTTTTCTTTGTAATAAGAAACTAACTTAGCAGAGACCACCACCCTGAAAGCTGAAAGGATATTCAACAAATCACTGGAAGTGGCACAAGAGCACATTGTAAAGGCTAGTTAAACCAACAGGACCCTCACACTCTCATAGACAACATAGATATGCTTTGTAGGTTTTGATGCTACACTGATTTTGCAAAACCACCTAGTTAAAGCTCCTGAAGAAAATTTTCAATCATTTTAACAGTGTTGTATGCATTACAAGGGAAATTAGCTAGCTGTACCTTTTGATTAATAAGTCACAAACAAGAATTTATTGAATAAGTATGCCAGAAAAATGATGAGAAATAAATAAGCAATCATGACTTTCATTCAAATCTTAATTTTCCCCTCACTTATTTCCTACCTATGAGAATCTGAGCGAAACTTCATAGTATCAAATATTCAGTATTGCCTTTTTCTCCAAACAGCTGTATTAAAATGCCTTCCAGTCTTCAATAAACTGTCTCAAACTTATATGTAAACATAAGTACAATAATGTACTTATGTACTTATAATACAATAAGTACATAAATCTCAAACATAATGTAAACATTCACATATTCATTGGATTTCAGTAGAGTTTGTGCTCCTGGTGAGTATTACTGTACAATTCAACTTGGTCAAACCAAAACCATCAGCAAACATTCTCCTCTTTTACAAAGAGATGTTTCAGATATTTAAAGGAAAAATTACTTCAAGGAACAGGACAGAAATGGAAAAGAGAAGAAAAACACATAGGAGGAATAAAAAAGTTAGTATAGAGCAGTACTTTAAATAGAGCTGACTTATCAGAAACACGCTACAAACGTCCACATATGTACAGCTGTTCAGGTTTGGAAGCAAAATTTTCTGAGACTTTGAGGCTCCTAAATGTCTTCTAGAGTGGTTTTGTATCAAAGCACTTTGATGCAAATTCACAGTTTGAATTCCATTTTAACTTTCCTAGCTTGGAAATTAATATGGCCGTTTTAGATCATTGTCTTCCAGGCTTCACATTTCATTAATGAATTGGTGCAACATCTTTTTGATGATCAGGTTTGAAAGTTTAAATAGGCAGAGTTGCAATATCAGTGGATGACAAAACCAGCTGAAGAGAAGTTTCAAAACCAAAAAGGCATCAATAATGATTCTGTCCAAATGCACAATTAATATAAGTCCCAATCTTCTTCCCCTTTCCTGCTCTGCTTCCTCAAGAATTAGACTAGAACATCCAGCTGACAAGAATTACTACCTTGACAGATTATTAAAATAGCCAATAAATAAATCCTTTTCTTGTCATTAGACTAAATCAACTATGATTGCACCCGTGCTAAAAATACAAGTAAAACTGCTGGGTTTTAATAACATGATGCCTAACAGCTCACACTGAAATCCACTTTTATGCAACCTGAGTTTTAATAACATGATGCCTAACAGCTCTCACTTAAATCCATTTTTATGCAACCATAACAAACTTAACATTAAGTACTCTGAATTTTTTACATTGTTTTCCTTCCCTGATGTTTGCATTTTACATGGCAAACATGAACCTGAGAGGAAGAACAGTGTTCTCAAAGAAAATTGATCACACATAAAAACACATACCTGACTTCCTCTGTAGCCTCTGGACCCCTAAAATTAAAAATAAACATGGATGAAATTTGATGAACGTATTTTTCTTGAGTTTGAGAGGCAGGGTGCAATAGCCTGTGGTGCAGAGGCATACTGGGCTCAGTACTTAAAGTCCCTGCTGTAAAACATCCTACCACCACGTACAAGGGATCGACCCCTTTCCTATGAAGAAATAGTACAGCCTTCATTTTAATCCCTGTTCTCTAAAATTTTACAGTTTCACCTAAGGCCAGTCTGGAGTTGGTGGTGGAAAAGTCACAGGCACATTGCTGAGCCAGCAAATGCCTTAGCCATTTGTCCATGCTTGGGTTACACAAAGTACCTCTCAAAGAAAGACAGCAAAAATTGTCTGCTATTCTTAAAGCTGGGTCTTTCCTTCCATCTGTGCTTCAAGATGACAGCACAGGGATTTTTCCACAGTACAGAAAACAGGTCTGTGGAAAATAAAATTAGGACATGCTTCAAAGCGACATGCTTACCTTATGGCCTCTGGCACCTGGACATCCCCTGTCTCCTCGAGTCCCATTGAAACCAACTGGGCCTCTCTCCCCCTAAGAAACAAAAGAGAAAAATCCATACAACGACAGTTACTGGTTTAGTCATCATATAAGATGAAAGCAGTTGGAATTATAGCACCATTCACTGCACTAAGGACACAGGGAAATCACTTAGAAATTTCCCTATTGGCCATAAGAGAACAGTCAATTAGTTTGAGGTGCACCCTGGTTCTCTGTTCTCACTATCAATTCCATGTTTTAGACTGCACTGCCAATTCCTGACTGAAATCCCTGTACTTAAAGGAAGGCTTTTTGGTGACCTGTTTTTTTAACTGAATATTGAATGCTTTTTCCCTAGTCACTGATCTCTAAGGACTTCTAGTCCAGGTTTTTTTAGGATGGAAGCTCTAAAAAAAGAACAACCAAACCAACCAAACAACAACAACAAAAAAAACCCACACCAAACACCAAAACCCCTACCACCCCTACCCCTAGCTCCCCACCCCCTCCAAAAAAAAAAAAAAAAAAAAAAAAATGAGGAAGAAAGCAGCATCTCCCAGCAGATCCCCTTAAAATTGTTGTCTAAAAATGTAAAAAATGGCAAACAAAACAAGAACGAACACACAGTAAACTTGAGAGCTCCTGTACTACCATGAAAAGAGAAGACAAACTTGCAGAGCCTCAGCTCAGAACAAAGACCACTCTCTCTCTTTTCTCCTCTTTAAGGAAAGGTCTCCCTTTAAATTACCAGAAAAAGCAACATGGATCCCGTTCTAGATTAAGCTAGGCAATGGTGCCACAGAACCACACCACAACATAAAAAAAAAGACATTTAAGTATTTTGGTCTGGCTGCATTGCCTATGTGAAACATTAATTCCTGAGCTGAGTACTACATGATGATAAACCAAAGGTGTTCAGCATCATCTTGTCAACTTCCTTTATTTACTTGTGGCATCTTCCATAGTCTATTATCAGCGGTCCACTTTCTGCTGGGTATTTATTACATTCAACTATTCTGGATGCTTCAAATTACTATCTTGTGGCTGAAAAAATATTTTGCCTTTAGCTGAGGAGACAGAAAGTTTCTGGAAGTGTGAGCATGACTGCTTTTCATCCTTCCACAGTAAAGGAAAAGAAAGGGACCAGAAAATTCTGGGGGAAAAAAAGACTTTTATAACTTACCTGTTCTAGAAGATTATTCTGGTTTCTCAGAAGGTCAAAAGTAGAAATTAAATTTCACACACAAAAACAAATTAAAAATATTTTTGTCCCTTCACCACCTCAAAAAAGACAAGATTTAGAATATTTCCAATTGAACTGCTGTGGTAAAAATGGGGGCATCCAATCTCAATGTGCACAAAATGTTTCTTATTTTAAAAAACCCTTGGGGTTTTATTTTTAATTCTTACTTATTCATATCCATGAAAGGATGTGAAAATAGTTTTATTCCTGAGCAAGAGAAATATTTTAAGTTATTCTGGAAATTCCTTATATGGAATTTTATTATGTTGTTCAGCAAATCAGGTCACCTGAAAAAAATAAATTATTTGGAAACTGCTCCAGTAGTTTCCAACAGCCAGTTGTTTCCAAAGAAACTGTAAAACTACCCTCACAATGCATTTTCTTGATAACCCCAGATGACAATTACTCTTTTTCCACTATCAGATTTCTCTGAAGAGACAGTTGGCTTGCTCCAGGATGCCTCACCAAAGGCCAATTGAGGCCGACCAGTCTACAGTGAGAAACAGAACAACTCCAGTGTGGATTTTACAGTTGTGTACAGAGAGAAAACTGTGGCTGGTTCTTGGTTTGCAGACTTCCCACCTGTAGTTAGGAGTAATATTCATGTCTTGGGTGCAGTGCTATAAATGTAGCTCTGTGTTTTCAGTGCTAAGGAAATTATGTCTTATTCTTTGTGGGATTTTTGCTTGTTTGTTTCTAGACAGCAAAAAAGGAATACTCCCCATGGGTTGGATTTTGACTTATGCACATTATGTTGAAGTTTAGGACAAGAACAGCACACTGCAAAGGATTTGCAAATCACCAAAACACACTACAACATTTTGATTTGTTATCCAGTTATACAGTATCCACTCATGCTAAGAAGGGAAGGGATGGCCTTTTCTGTAAGAGCTATCAGCACAGAAACTGGTACAGCCTGTCACGAAAAATGAGTGTACAGGTTAGCCATAAATATGCCACATAAGATACACATTGCTCAAACATATTTTAAGTTAACAGCGATGAGAACTGAGTGAATGAGTAAGTGCAGACAGGTTCAGGCACCAACAAACATCATCTTAGCAGGAAGGAATAATGTTTACTTACAGTCCCACCTTCCTCACCAGGATGGCCAGGAGATCCTCTGTAACCTGTACTTCCCTGAAAAACAAGAACTTAGAGAATAAGTAACTGTTCCCCACCTATCCTGGGTTCATGAGATGAATCTACACATGGAGATAAGAAACATTTCCTGAAAATTATAGCTGGTTACATTGAGAAGGGCAGGCTCCATCAACTACATTTACATAGACACTCTACACAGTCCTATGTACTTGATATGGCTGTGAAAACACCACCACCACACAACCACATTCAATATGAAATCTCAGTGTTATTTCAGGAAACTGTCTGATAGGTTAACAAAGCTCACAGGGATATTTGGTCAAAATAAGTATCTTCCTTAGTGATTTTTAAAAGAAAGCATTATACAGTAAAGAAATTTTAAAATTAAATTAAAAATATAAATGAAAATTGTTAGGACAAAGATATCTCAGTAACTTACAAAGGTTTCTAGAAACATTGTATTTGTTATTAACCTGTATTAATTTGTATTCAGTTAGTAACAAATAACTTTGTATTTGAAGTGATGCAAACCTCATACCCTCAGGGCAAAAACCTGAACAGAAAAACTAGAACAAACAGAATTTCTAGGAATGAAAATAAACTGAGACATGAATTTGCACTGCAGAAACACACTTTTACAAATGTAGACTGTACAACCCAGGTATCATGTATCTGCCTGGAAAATAACTATGCCTACATTTCTGAACATTATTTTGTCTAAGCACATTATTGTAGACATTTTAGTAAAACAGAAATGTGTAAGAAAATCAACAAAAGTATTGGAAGAAATCAGTAAATCTGTTTATTAAGTATCAGAAGACTATGTTTTTGCTATGAGATAACAAAAAAATCACCTAACTACAACCACGGATATAATTTACCTAGCACATTACTAGAATAAGAAGAAATAATGGAATGAATAGTAGTTGAACTGAGACTACATATACTAAAAACCTTAATAATGAAGTCTACTAGCGTGCTGTAGAAGGTATGATACCTGTAATATTCAAAAGCTTTAAAAGACAATATAAAATCTTAAAGGAAATAATGTAAATTTGTACTATTGCATCAGAAGAAATTTTTAGAAGAGGGTATTTGGAATAATGCAGAGGCAAAAAAGGAACAGGCCCACACCTAGTGAAGAAGGATTATTTTCTACTCTCAGCTTGTCAGCTGGAAGTTTCTCATTCACAATAGCTAATAAGCTTCTTAGTTTTTCATGTCCCTCTCCATTTTCTGATGAATTGGTAAAGGAGAGTGCTTAATCATTTTTATAGATAGGGATGATTTTCATTACAAAAATACTTCTGCAATAGTAACTTGCAGCAGAGAAATGATCACATTTCCTGTTGCTCCTTCACCTGTCGTATGGGCACGTGCATGCAGGCTCTGAATTAGTACAAAAAAATGAAAACATTTTGAAAGAAGAAAAAGCAATTCTTAATTAATGCCTATCTTAGCTTTCCAACCTTCCTTCCAGGACTTCCCTGGCCACCACGATCACCATTTTCTCCAAGGCATTTACAAACAACCTTACAGCACTTCCTTTCTGCAACAGTATCCTGAAAAATTACAAGAAACATTTCATTCATGTGTATTACCATAAAAGAGTGATTTTCCCCCTTTTTTCTTTATTTCACAGAAGAACTTACAAGATTTCTCTGCAAGATGTTTGCAATCTCTGCAAATCCAACACTCAGAGGTTCGTTGCATTCAAACCCTCTGCCAAACTCTACTTCCCGAAGTTCAGTCAAGTTTTGTGTATTGGCCAGGCCAACTAACAGAAGTGCATCAAGACCTTCAATGTAAGCATAAATTTAAATTAGCGAATGCCTGAACTATATTATATAACCAGCAATATAACTGTGAACAACAGCACTTCTAAATGACTTACATTTCACGGCTTCAGAACCGTATGTTAAAAGAAATCAAGCTGTTGAGAAAAATCCAGATCAGTCATTTACCAATTAACTTGTCACCCCAGTTGTCAGACCAGACTGCTACTCAGTGCCCAGAGGTGTAGAACTGTTTGCTCCTGCAGAAATCAGAGTTGGGCCTATACCTCTGCTGCCGCAATTATCAGTGAGAGGGGCTGCCCTGAATTGCCCCAGCTGCGGGAGCTGGACTGAGGAAACTAGAACCACCTAAGGCCCTCTGCAGCTCTAGGCATGTTTCTGTCATCATCTGCCAAACAGTGACACGTCATTGTGTTCACTGGTTCACATGGAGAAGCAAACACTCTCCTCATGACTCCTGAGGAAGGCCGTTAGGAGAGTGGATAGTGAGTGTTGTGTGGAAAAGTTGCAGCTGGGGAAGCAATACATTGGGCCATCAGTAGTAGGAGGCTGGAGCATCAATGCACTACTCTAATACCTTTAAATCGGAGGGAGTCAGCTGCTTTTCTGAGATCCTCCAGCGAATCATCCAGTCCATCTGAAAATACTAACAGAACCTGTCAGGAAATGGAGTAACGTCAAGTCAATTGAGAGGAGAATAAAAGCCAAGTCATTGTAAGAAGGAATTTGCATTCAAACCTGGCTATGAGGAGGTTAAATTGCATTATACTGTTGTAGTCCTGAAACGCCCTAGAAAAAGTGCTGAGGAACAAGGAGAACAAAACACAAAAGCCTCTCTTCCCTGACAGCACTCCCAATTGAGGGATTTTCCTTGCTGACCAGTCCACAGAATTGCTATTAATGATATCTGTCATCTTAGCATACTAGGTGGAAGGCAAAGTCTACTGTGACTTGTCCGCTGAAGAGCTCTCTCTGATGTCAGAATAGTTCTCCTGTACATGAAGGCAGAGGAGAACTTAGAGCAAACAAAAATTGCCTTTTCTGCAAAAGCTGCTCCAGTCAGCTGTCAACTGAGCCACACCAGGAAGCGCATTCTCTCTGGGCCCAAACCTCCCTTCCCATAAATGCTTATGTCCCCTTACTTTTTCTACATAGGCAGCACATCACCTTGCTCCACCCTCTGCTGTATTTTTCTTGTTAAGACATAAGGCTTATTTCACACAAGGACGCTAATCCTGACCCTTTGTTTTAGATACATTCACACCTTACAGGTCAAAGACCTACAGTTAAGCTTCATCCATGGCTGAGAATAGAACACTTACAGTTCCCCTTCAAGCTACCCATTTCTTCCCTCACCTTCTGCCTTCAAACCAGCAGAAGACTCACCAGGTTCCACTCATCCATTGGATTAGCCTCCCAGAAAAAGTCTGCACAAGTAAACTGTCATTTGTTTCCAATGCTAGAAACGTTAGGTCCTCCTAAACTCTCTCACCAACAAGTGGACAAGCACAGTTAGAGCTCCTTCCATCCCATCCTTTTTATTTTACACTCCCTATATAATGCACAGCTTCAAGCAGTGTGGATTGTTATTTCTGTTAAGGCAAAGAGACAGTGACTGCCACACCAAACATCCCACCTCTGTGCTAAAGCAGCAGAGAGAACAGAATTTAAGAATGGGCAGAGTTAACTGGTTTTGGTGGTGGAAAGTCCCCAAACATACAAGATGGAGGCACCAGTACTACATTTGCTCAAGCAGAGCATGATAGAAGGGAGAGCTGAATCATGGGGATGGGTGAATACATCACAGATTTTTAGAAACAACACTGTAAGCCTGGGTTTGATACTTTATTTCTGTGAGCTTTTCATTTTAAAAACATGGGAGAGGCAGAATGTGGTGTTTGAGCGGGCCCATTACATAAGTTTACAAAGCTTTAATTTATATAAAGTTCTTGTTTGAACACATCTGAGTCTTGCTTGAGTCAAAAATGCTCAAATTGGGTCAAACTTTTGCTGAAAAACAAACAAACTAATAATAAAGAAAATAAATGCAGACAGCAAAGAATCACTATTCCTGATGAGGTTAATAACTAATAAACTATATAGAACAAGCATGCTTTTGCTCAGAATCCTAGGGAGATTAAATCGTGATTTCACGTTGTCCTGGTTTCAGTCAGGATAGAGTTAACTTCATTTGTAGCAGCTGATGGAATGATGTGTTTGGGAGTTAAAATGCAAGCAGTGCTGATAACACCCTGATGTTCTTAGTTGCAGTCAGACAGTCAAGGACTTTCTCAGCTTCTTCGTATTTCTCTATTCATGAGAAAGGAGGGGCGAAGCCAGGACAGGTGACCCAGATGGGCCAAAGAGAGTATTCCATGCCAATGACGTCCTGCCCAGGATAACGGGGGGGCTGAGGGGAGGAAGAAGAGGGGCGGTGGCAGGACGTGTGCTTCTTGGGGGGACGGTCGGGTTCTGGGACAGCTCTGGGTGGTCCGGCCTGAGCTGTGTGGTTCGGGGAGAAACTGCATTGGGGATCAAGAGTTTCATATTCTTTTGCTCTAAAGTCCTGTTAGCATGGTTATATTTTATCTTTCTGTTCTCTTAGTAAACTATCCTTATCCCAACCCACGGGCCTCTTAGTTTCTTGGTTTTGGAGTTATTTGCCCCTTCCTTTTCCCTTCCCTTGTTTCCCCCTTTTTCCCTCTTCCCCTGCTCTTTTACTTTAAGGAGCAGGCAGCTGTGTGGATCTCGGCCCACAGCCGGGGGGAAACCACGACACACGTGCATTCTAAAGTCTTGTCTTTTCAATGTGCACACAAACATTACCAGAAAGGGACATTAATCCACTGGTGAAGTGCTGAGATATGCAGCATATTTATTACCAGTAATAATGCATAAGCAGATAGAAGAAGCCTTTCTTAATTCTAATCTTCAACAGGGACCTAATTGTACCTGGCAAACAGGAGAAAGGAAGCACCACTTTTACTGGTAGGTCAAACAAGTTCTCTCTACTGAGGCCCCAAAGAAGCAAAATTGTATGCTTCACATTCAGAAAAAAAATTGTCATGTTTCACATTCAGTAAAAAACCTGACATTTTAAGAAATCTTTCACCAAAAAAATAGCATTAAATATGCACCAAATTACAACGTAAATTGGTAAGCCATACCTATGCTGATGCTGTAAAAAATAGAATACCAACTTCCATCTGAAAGCAGGGGTATTTGTGGAGTATGGCCTTCTCACTCCACATCAGATTAAAATTAACGTCTTATAAAAGTTAAAATAAGGTTCATAGAAAAAAAACCTCTTACATACAAGGGCTAACCTGTCTTTCCTCAGCAGGAAAGTCTTCCTGCAAAGAGACCTTTGCAAAGCATAGTATTCAAACAGCTACAACATGAGATACTCAGTGCTTTCCTGAGTTTACTAAGAATAAACTGTTAAGGCAATGGCCCTGAAAGATTCCAATGAGATCTAACTTTCACCTAAGTGGAAAGTTTCCCCATTCATTTCAGAAGACATCAGATCAAGCCTCATGCTTCTCCCTTTGCCTCTCTCAATGACAGATTAATTCACTGCCTATGTGTTTGTGTCTACACAGACGTTCCTGATCACCAGTTATCCATAACTGGAAGTCAGCTTTGTTCATGACATGATTTGACAAGTTAACTATACAAACAAACTTCTGTAAGCAAATTTCTTGCATTGTGTTTTCTGTGACTTCTGCTTTGACCTGTCATTCTGGACAGAGATTCCAGATCAGGATTTAGAGTTTCTTAAAGACAACTGTTTCCACTGCCCAAAGTACAAAGACATTCCATGAGAGATACAAGGTTTTCTGGATGAATACTCATGATCATATGCATTAACCCAAATGTTCTGGGTACCATCTCACTGCAGGAGTGCCTAAGGAATCAGGACATACAGTTCCGTATCCAATCAGAATATGCAGTTCTGTCAGGCTGAAGGAACAAACAGGAGCTTCTGTATAAACATAAGGAAACACTTTTTTTACTCAGAGTGACTAAACACTGGCACAGGTTGCCTAGTGAGGTTGTGGAGTCTCCATTCTTGGAGATACTCAAAAGCCATCTGAACAAAGTTGTGTGCAGCCTGCTCTAGCTGATCCTCCTTGAGCAGGAGGGTTGGACCTACAGAGGTCCCTGCCAGCCTCAACCATCCTGTGATTCTGTTTATTGGATACACAAATTCCTGAACTACTTTTTTTGTCTCCTTGGAGTACTCAGCATCAGAGGCTGCGAAATATCAAACTTCTAGTTTTCCCAACATATACATTCACACCATCAAGTTACCTTAACTTTAGCAGAGGTCACACTAAAGAACTTCTCCCCAAGTGCCTGTAAGAAGTCTGCATTCAGGTAGGTGTCCACAGTGGCCTGTGCATCTAAGAACTTTTGGATGACCTCTTCATTATAGTCTTCAAAATCAGAGTCAAAGATGAATTGTTTGGTCTCTGCCAGTACTTGGAACTTGAATCTAACATTGACTGGAGATCCAGCACTGCAACTGGCATTTGGCAGCGATTTCATCTGGAGTAAAAGCTTGGGGAGGAAGGCTTGCAATTTTTGTTTGAGAAGCGCTGTGGATGCTGGCTGCACGTGCCTTGAAGTATCAATTGCTATAGAAAGATCTATGTCACAATCTGAAAAATGCAAAAGAAACAAGAAACTGTAAACGTACACTAACTGTGATGTTGTCTTTTGTCAGAATCATGGAGATGGAACAAAATTCAATATGGTAGATTTAAAAAGAGAAGGCAGAATCAGTGAGATTGGTTTTCTGTATACATAAAATACCACCAGCCCACCTGTTTCAGTGGAGCTACATGAGCTCACAGATATTAAGGACAAAATCACTGGACATACCCTAGCAGGTCACTGTTCTCCAGCTGACAAATGTCCTCAAAGGGTGTCATCTTGACAAATGTTTCTGTGGGCTTTACTACCAACTGCAAATGTGCAACACATACTCAAATTTCAGTGGGAAGTTTGATGCCTGACTGATTTGTCACTTTGTCACAGAACCAGCTGATATATACAAATGTAGAACTGGAAAAAAAAAAACCCTAATGTGATAGAAAAGGCAGCATTGCCTACATGTAATATCATATTTCTACTATGAGTAACAGCTGCTGTAAGGTGAGAGCTACCTCAGTTATGGAATTGCTTGCAGAACTCCTAATGAGAACAGCAAATACTGCAGTTTGGTTAATTCCTTCTCCCTCCCCAATTATCTTGTCCTCATCAAGCAGCTAATCCACTTGGCTTATTTCTTTCATAACTTAATTCTTCATGTCTTATGCTGAACATTATTCTGTGCTCATAGGTGCATTATTATCTATTGTTGAAGCTCTGCAAGGAAGTCAGAGGCATGCAATTTTGTCTGTTAAACAGCACTCTCCCTGATTTTGCTCCCTCTCCACCCATTGACTCTGAGACACTTATCAAGCACAAGGCTGCTTTCCATGTTTGCTAGTTTGGGCTAGTTACCATAGACCATTATTCCATGTAAGCTTTATTACAGTTTTCTGGGTTTGCCCTCACTTACGAAATAGATTAACATGTTCAGCTCTTTAACCAAATAAATCTAGAAATAATTTCACCTAAGAGAAGCCACTGTTTCAGTATTTTCACTTGCAGTGCAAACTGTCCCTTAGAAAGTATGCTTCACTGGTAAGCAGCACAAAAATCTTTAAATGTAAAAGGTCATGTGGCTACCAAATCCAACATCCAGGCCTCAGAGCAATATTAGAAAGACAAACTATACAGATTCTCTCTTTAGTCCACAAGGGAAAAAAATGTTTTAAAAGGTTAAATATATCTATACCAACATACGTGTCTACACTTCCCCCCTTAGCCAGGTTGAGAGGTAACATACTTGCCAGGATTCACAGAACACCCGTGGCTATCATCAGTTCAGGGGGCAGCATTTTTCTAATTGTGAGGGAAGTTTCTGATTAAACATTTCCATTAACATAAAATCTGCTGGATTTTCTTCTGCTATGTATTCATGTCCAGCGCACACAGTCAATTTTCACAATAAGATTTTTCTGAGATCTGGGTCTTTTTAAACAGATCATTTGAACAGACTCTGTGGTTTTGATGGGCTGTGAAAGGTAGCAATGGACTCAGCAGTTTAGTCCTGACTACTGGTACGCCATGCTGCCTAGCTCTTAAAGCATTCCCAGCCAACTCCACAGTGTACCAGCAATAATACCAAATAGCAGTAAAACATTCACTTCTGTGCTATTATGTTGTACACAAGAATGTGTAAAACAGCTTCTAGTAGGTACTCTATACTCTTTTAAAAACCTGTATTTATTTGCAGGAGTAAACACCTCTGTGTAGCTAACCTATTCTTCTAATCACCTGTTCTCTCACACACCCCCGCATTGTTAAGCTGCCTGTCTTACTGCTGCAAAGGTATCTTTTTCCCCTACTGACTTTCAAAACCTTGAATGCAGTTGTTTAAATTTGAAAAAACAGGCAGCTTAAGAAAAGTTGACTGAAGAAAGGGAAGATAATAGATATATTACGTGCATGCATCAGTGATACCAAAATCAACATGTTTTCCTTAACTTTTCTTTCTCTAAATAAACAAATGTGCCTGTATAAATATATTTACTGCTGTTATCTCCCAATAAATCTCCCTGTTCTCTGGCCTAGAAACACCAGGAGGTGCTAGTGCATCAGTTCCATGGCAAAGCACTCCCGCAACAACCCCCTCTGCGTTCAGGAGCCGGTGATGCCTTTTCAGCTGGAGGTTTGCTCAGCTCTCGATGGTAAAGAGAGGAGGTGGGAGTGCAGAGCTCACAGTGAAAAAGGCCCAGCTGTTCTCTCCAAAAGCCACCTGAGCAGATGTAATTCACACAGAGAGTAGCTTCTGGCTTTTGGAGGGAAGGTTCAGCTATTCACATTGGCTCCCTACACCCCAGCAAACACCAGCCAGTTTTGCTGAGTTTAAGATTCCACAAGCCCAGGGTGCAGGAGGGGCAGTTACCTATTTGTTCAGCTGTTTTTACAAAAAGTCTTAGACAAGCAGTGTGGTCATCCCGGTGCTCCTTTCACACCATGAGTTTCTGGTTGCTAAGGGAATGAAACCCTGAGAGCTGGGTAGGATCAATTTTGTGGTATAACAGAACAAAGAGCATGTAAACACATGTAAAACATCACCTATTTGGTGAAAACACGGGGAGGACAAGGAGCTTTAAAGGCCAGTTACAGTCCCTATAAGCAAGGGCACAGAAAGAACTGCTCCAGCACTGTCTCTTCCTGCTATCCCCAGTCAATGCTATCCACTTACATCACAGTAGGCCTCCCTCACCTTCAGTGGAAGAAGGGCTCAGTTTTCAGATCTGTCACTCACTACATTTTTATTTTGCTACTTAAATGCACCTACAGCGTTATCTTACTACATAACTGGCATGAATATGTAATTGTAAAGAGCAGTCATGGATGTTTTCTGCTTCAGTTTTCCCACCTGACAAGGTGACTGATACTGCAGCACCAAGTTGGAACAAACTCACATACAAAACCAGCATCTGACAGCTGATACAAGTTGCTACGTTAATCAAAGGCGATACTGAGCCTTTATGTCTGGGGGGCTGGGAGCCTCTCAGGCTATGTGGCATCCAAGCTACTGTTGCCACCACGATGTAGTGAGTGCTGTCACTTTCTGTTTCTTAAATAGGGAAAGATTTTGGGTAGCATCTCAGCATTGCTGTGGATTTGCTGCTCACATCTTGCCAGTAGCCTCCCACATATCCAAGGATGGATTTTCTCACACCCCTTCTCCACAGTGCCTCTGTGAGACTTGAGTTTTGTCAACACTTGCTGCTGACAGTCCCAATGAAGCAGTATGGTCAGCTGTAGACAACAACTTTAGGTTTTTGGAAGGCTCTTTTTAAAATATCACCGTCTTAAAAAATGAACTGTCTGTTTCTCTCCTTTGATTAGGATACCTGCTATCCTATCCTCTGACTTCTTTTAGACACTGAGGAGCTATGACTATGGATACTAGACATGAAGCAGTATCTTAGCTCAGAAGCTACTTACTAGAGCAAGGACTGCAATGGTGCTTGACTGAATCAAGGTGCAAGTCTAGAAAGTTGTAAGACTTAGTAACCTGAGCATTATTCTTTGGTAAAACAATTGTATTACTGTCCAACTAACTCAGGTTCTTTATTCAGGGACTGTCAGTTTGCCATTGTACACCCAACAAAACATTTATGTTACTTACCCTGGATAGGAAGATGTTTGGATTCACGGATCAGACTGACAGCACTCCTCTCAATGGTTTTCAGTGCATCAAGATTTTCTACTGTGAACAATCTCCTTGCATCAACAGCTATTAAAAGCAGCTTAGAGAAATTTATAATCCCTATGTCAATTGCAAAGACCTGGATCCCATCTCTTCTCCAAGCTGCATCTTCCACCCTGTCAGCAGAGTACCCAGCTGTAATCACTAGAAGGTTCCGTTGGGCTCCTTGGCTCTTGTGGCCTCCACTGGCAGGCTGAAAGAGGCTTTGGACAAGTCTCAGCCCATTGCCAGTGAGTGTGGAAGACTGCAATTGCTCAATTCTGTTGAGCTCTTCCTTGATCATAAAGTCAGTATAGAACTTACTAAGAGAAAATATTTTTGAGACTGTTGGTTCTACTTGAATACTCCAACATGTACTTTGTCCCTAGAAATAACAAAACTGTCCACTACTTACATCTGAAGGTCTTCATGGCAGCAAAGTTACTTTTTGATATGCTTTCTGATCCATCTATCAGGAATACCAGATCTGCTACTTGACTGCTGCAAACTTCAGGAAATAGCAGAGCACAAAACATGTAACAGGGGGGAAAAAGCAACCAACTAGGGAGGGACATAAATGTTTCCATGTTTAACCTTTTCCTGTTTCTCTATAGTGTAAACCTTCAGTCACAGCAAAGCCAGCCCATCCTTTAAGATGAAGGAAGCTGGATTTAAATTAGATATTAGGAAGACATTCTTCCCTGTGAGGGTGGTAAGGCACTGGAACAGGTTGCCCAGAAAAGCTGTGGCTGCCCTTTCCCTGGCAGTGTTCGAGGCCAGACTGGGCTCAGACTGGGCTGGGGCTTTGGCTAATCTGATCTAGCAGAGGGTGTCCCTGCCCATGGGAGGGGGTTGGAACTAGATGATCTTTGAAGTCCCTTCCAACTCAAACCATTCTATGATTCTATGAAGTTGTACTAGAGGAGACTCTCACCTTTCCTTCTTCCTCAGGGTATCCAGCATCAGATGAGACAAAAAGTACCCTCACATCTTCCAACAACCATTCTGCATCCATGATACTGTTTCAGGATTCAGATGACCACTACAACCTGCAGAGGACCCTAGCTGAGCCAGCTTCCAGCACCATCCACAAAAAAGTTTGCCTGCATAAATTTCATAGCACTTACAGTCTTTGATGAGCCTGTAATAAATGCAATGGTGTGCTGAATGTGGACAAGCACCTCTTTATTTTCATGTGAGTACAGCAAAAATTCCACCTGTCCTATGCCACTAAACTGTACTAGGGCTGCCCTACACTTAAGTCCAACATGTAGCTGACTATTTGGAACATTAAATGGTTTTGTTTTCCCAAAAGTTGAAGGGCTCATGTTCTCAGTGGAGTTGTGGTGGATTGAGCTTGGTTGGATGCCAGGTGTTCACCACACCAATATCTATCACTCAGCAGGGCAGGGAGAGGAGAAAGGAAGATGGAAAAAAACCTGTTAGTCAAGATAGAGCCAGTTCAATAAAGCAAAGGTGATGCACAGAAGCAAAGGAAATGGAAAGATTTATTTTCTACTTCCCATTAGCAGGTAATGTCTGTCCATTTTCCAGGAAGCAGGGCTTCAGTACACACAGCAGTTGTTGTGGAAGACAAGCATCACATGTAACAAATGCCCCCACCTCCTCCTTTCTCTCAGAGCTTTTAATGCTGAGCAGACATCATATGGTACGGACATCCTTTTGTTCCGTTTGTGCCAGTTGCCCTAGTTGTGTCCCCTCCCAAGATCTTGCTCACACCTTGTGTGCTGGTGATAGGGGAGAATGTTGGAGAGACAGCCCTGATGTGTGCCAGCACTGCTCAGTAGGACCCAAAACCCTGGTGTGTTACCAACACCTTGCTCACTACCAATACACAACACAGCACTGTGAGGGCTGCCATGGGGAAAAGTAACTCCATCTCAGCCAGACCCAATACAGGAATCAAGGAAAACAACATCAGGATATTGTTTCACAAATACTGCAGAGATGGAGGAAAAAAGTGACAGGGGAGTTGTCAAAAGGAATGCTGTCAACCTACACTCAGATCTGCCTTTGAAAGTAAGCTAAATTAAAATTATAACCTTGTCCTGGTTTCAGTCAGGATAGAGTTAACTTCATTTGTAGCAGCTGATGGCATGCTGTGTTTGGGAGTTAAAATGCAAGCAGTGCTGATAACACCCTGATGTTCTTAGTTGCAGTCAGACAGTCAAGGACTTTCTCAGCTTCTTCGTATTTCTCTATTCTTGAGAAAGGAGGGGCGAAGCCAGGACAGGTGACCCAGATGGGCCAGAGAGAGTATTCCATGCCAATGACGTCCTGCCCAGGATAACAGGGGGCTGAGGGGAGGAAGAAGAGGGGCGGTGGCAGGACGTGTGCTTCTTGGGGGAACGGTCGGGTTCCGGGACAGCTCTGGGTGGTCCGGCCTGAGCTGTGTGGGTCGGGGAGAAACTGCATTGGGGATCAAGAGTTTCATATTCTTTTGCTCTAAAGTCCTGTTAGCATGGTTATATTTTATCTTTCTGTTCTCTTAGTAAACTCTCCTTATCCCAACCCACGGGCCTCTTAGTTTCTTGGTTTTGGAGTTATTTGCCCCTTCCTTTTCCCTTCCCTTGTTTCCCCCTTTTCCCCTCTTCCCCTGCTCTTTTACTTTAAGGAGCAGACAGCTGCGTGGATCTCGGCCCACAGCCGGGGGGAAACCACGACAAACCTTTTAATTGCTCTCCACAATTTTAAGTTTAGACTGAAGTTTTAAGTCCACAGCACACCATTAAACATACTGTATCATTGATATATTTCTATATTTTAACAAATTAAAGAATTCTAGTGGAATTAACTGTCCTGGTTTCAGCTGCAATAGATTTCATTTTCTTCATAGTAGTTGTATAATGCTGTGGTTTGGATTTAGGATGAGAATAATGTTGATAGCCCACTGATATTGTAGTTGTTGCTAGGCAATGTTCACACCAAGTCAAGGACTTTTCAGCTTCTCATACTGCCCTGTCAGAGAGGAGGCTGAGGGTGCACAAAAAGCTGGCAGGGGACACTGCCAGGACAGCTGACCCAAACTAGCCAAAGGGGTATTCCATGCCATATGACACCATGCCTGGTATATCACTTGGGGAAAGCTGGTCAGGGGCACAACTACAGCTCGGTAACTAGATGTCAGTTACCAGGTGGTGAGAATTGTGCTGTGCATCACTTCTTTTGTATATTCTTTTATCATGAGTATTGCTATTCTCTTCCTTTTCTGTCCTATTAAACTGTCTTTATCTCAACCCACAAGTTTTACCTTTTGTGCCCCTCCTCCCTCCCCCAATTCTCCCCCACTGTGGGGTGGGGAGTGAGCAAACATTGTTTGGTTGTTTTACCTGCCTGCTGGGTTAAACCACAACACTAACCCTGCAAAAAAGTGTCTTCAGAAAAATGTCTTGAGAAACTCTGTAACTGACAGTAGGTTGATAAAAGTTTCATTTTCTCTCCACCTCAACTTCTACTTCTGACTGTAGGAGTGAGATTGCATGCTTTACCATTCCATTCCTCTGATATTCCATTAACCAAAGTCTTCTACATCACTACTGGTATCTAGGTTGCATCTAAGAACTGGACCCATTTCAGCACTCCAGAATACATCTGCCTTCAAAATAACCCCATGATGAATGGCTCCAAAGCAAATAGTCCCCATGAAATCAGAGGAGACACCAGAACACAAACTAAGAGATTCCATCCTCACTTGCAGTCAGTAAAGAGAGGTCTGCATATCTGTAGGGTACATCAGACTCAAGACAAATGAAATTGGACCCAAGTATATCCTTCAGTGCAACAGTTTACGATGGAGAAAGGGATGAAAGACAAGTGCCTAACTACTAATAGTCTCTAATGCCTCACTTCATTGAGAAAAACTAGTGAAGATATCCACACTGAATTCTGCAAAGCTGGAAGAGGTTTCCTTTTTAAATCATAACTACATTACATTTTAAACACCCACCATCATTTTAAATGTCATTCTTTTGTTCTGATTTGTTTGCTACCACACCTCTTAAATTCCTCCCACTTTCAGCAACCATCAATAACAGTCTTTAAAGAAATGGGGAAAATACATTTTCTATGAACTTTGCTGTTCAGCAAATGGATTGAAGGGGGAAAGGATAGCTTAATCAAGAACTAATTCTCTGTTCAACTGTTCAAGGACCGTTCAACTGTTTCTAAAAAGGCTTCACCCACTCTAATGAGATGAAATTGACTGTACTTCCTAGAATCTGATATTCTTTGCAATACATTAATACAGAGAATATCTAGCTTAAGCTTAGCTTCCTACTTTAACAATTAAACCTCACTGACTTCAACACAGACACTAAAATATGTTTGAAAGAACTGATACATCATCCTGAACTGCAGGCTAACTCAAAATTGGCACCACTGTTTCCAATGACTGTTTCCATCACAGTTACAGTGATGCAAACAACATCAAAACCAGGACCATTTTTCAGGACCCTGTTTTCACAATTACACAGTATGAGTAACTGAAATGGCACAAGTACAACTTCCTACCTTCTGTCTGACTTTCAACTGCAAACCAAAAGTTTCCCAAAGGTCCTGTAGAGAGATCTTGAAGGTTATGAAAGCTATCAGCACTATGCAGATATTTACCAAAAGGTTTGCTGGCTATTTGCTGAAGCTCAGCTGTATTCTGTACACTGGTTCCAACATAGAGGGCGATGTCTCTGTTTCTCAGTTTCCTGGCAGGCAATTCAACTCCATCACTGGATTCTCCACCAATAATTAGAATGGCTACCTGTGGGACATGGCCCTTAGCCCTGATACCAGCAGGTTTGGTGAAATTCACAGAGCTGACAAAATCCAGAGGTTTTCCCATGTATGTTTCTCCACACTTACATGTGACAAATTCTCAATCTGTTCCAAAACATCACTTTTCAATAAACACCAATTCAACAAGAATTCTGGGTAAATCTCATCACTGCATTGCATTAGCTCAACTCAGATCACATCAAGGCTGACACCAGGACTTGAAACCATAGTGAAGTTCTTCACCTTCTGAAAGTTTTCCTGACCAATACATGTTGAAGTTTCCACTAAAAAGACAGTATCTGCCAATGTGTCTTTTCTGAAAGCTATCCATGCAGGATCACATAGAAGAATGAATTACTACAGCATTTTCTCCAGCTTTGTCCACAAGCAAGAAAGAACTGACTGTACACATACACAAAATACATTACAACTTCATTGTGTTTTTCTGTCTTCCCCTTCCACTCTGCACCTTCCTGCCTCTCACCATTATTTTGAATATTTAAAGGTAGGCAGGTGCTCAAAATTTATCACAGTTATTTAAGGTGGCATTACTGACAGCTAGTTAACGTTATATTGAAGATGCAAGAAGTTAAAACCCGTATTTTGGCAATACATTGCAATGAATGCTATTGATGTTCTTCATCTATGAATAGAAAAAATAATGCTGGGAGGAAAACAGCTCTTTGAGGAGGTATCATGGGCAAAACCTGAGTGACTGGTCCAGTTACCTCCTCTAGCATAGTACAAAGTATCTGTAAAATACCACAAGAGAGTTCCTGCGAAGAAGCAAAATCTTCCACTTCAAAGACATCCCTATCAGCTGGCCACTAGCTATTTCTTGAAGCTCAGACAAAGGAGAATCTTTAACACTTTTGGCATACAATGTGACATCAGCATCCTTGATTGCTGTGACTGGATTTTGAACTATCTTCAACTTGTCCATTTGTTATCACCTCAGAGAGACCCTTCATCCTTTTGGCTACCCATACTTGCTACAAAGTGATTCTCTAGCATAAACTGGAAGCTCTGCCCAGGTTTGGTGTCCCCTCTTTTGTAACATAGCCTCTGTACTTTCTGTAAGATATGGTTCTTGTTACAGTAAGCATTCAACAAGAATTTGGTGTATGGCACATCACTGTACTGAACCATACTAACACATTTTGACTTGACCAATATCAAAACCATTGTCCATTGCATGCAAAAAGTCTTGCATGATCTAGAAGTTCTTTATCTTTGTACTCCAGGATCCATCTACCAGGAAAACAGTATCTGCCACCAAAGCTTTCCTGCAATCTGAAAAAACATTTTGTAACTTTCCTGTTTTCCTACAGGATGTATAAACAAATAAAAGAGTAATTTTTCCTCCTGATTGCTTTTCAGAATCCAAGACTTACTGACCTTTTGCAGAAAACCCCTTCCATCTATCCTGGTATCCTGGTAAATTCTCAGCACCCACTAGTACCCTTTTGTCCATCATACAGAGGGTCAAAGGCTCCATCCTTCTGCAACACCATCCATACACAAACGAAAGACGTTAACATTCATGCCAACACAATTTCCATACACAGCCTGCTCAAAACTCATACGTAGTAAATGCATATGGTAACTGAAACACACACATCTGTATGTGAACCACAACCATGACAGAATGCATTGAGTTGCTGTCAAGCAAAAAAGTTACTCATACCCTTTGAGCTCCATTCTGCAAGAATACATTTCTATCTGTTACCTGGAGGGGAGGGAAATAAACTCACATGAGCTTAAATAGGACTAACCACATTTACTCATGCGTTCCCATACCTTTCAGAAGCATAAGACATTACTAGGGCAGAGATGAAACAGTTATTGCCATAAACCAACTCATACAGAAAATGTTCTGCAACTGGGCAGACAACCTTCTCAAGCAGATACTCCGGAAGACCTGACTACCAAAATAAAATGCTAAATCCTGTGACTTACCTTCCTCTAAGCAGTCTTACAATTGTTATAGTTTTTCATTGCTTTTAAAAATACAAAACCTTGGCGCTCATGAACAAAAACAAATTTTAATGAGCTGTTGCATTTAGCTTTGCATTTTTTAGGACAACTCTGCTAACTTAATTTAAATATACAGTTCATGAAACCATTTCATGTTATCCCCAGTTATACAAAGAAAGAACTGTCATTAATTCTCATCTCTCTCTGGCATTGGGTATAAATGGGAAAAAGAAATTTTGCTATTGACTTGAAGAAGAGTAATTGCTTTAGTATATTACCAGCCTGCTGTGCTTCTACAGACCAGAAGGTGGAAACAAAGAGAAGTAGTAGTAATGGTTTCCAGTCATCCATTTTTAAAATCTCCCTAGAAAAAAAAACAAAAACCAAAGAGACAGTAAGAAATACAGGGCATCATTTCCTCAGAACACAATTTTTAATGGGGAAGGAATTGGGAAGTGTGTTTTATTAACAACATGGAAGCTTTCTAGCTGTATATAATTTAAAGCAGCTCTTTAAATTCATAATTTTTTCCCTCAGCTTTTAACACAAAGGCTTTGAACACAGAGCTGTTAGAGTCTGACACTGATGTACAGCATATAACCAAAATTAACTGTCCACTGCTCTGCTCTCACACAATCATGCTTTGTACTGATTCAAACAGCTATATTTACCACAAACCAAAACCCAACTGAAAGCAAGTTATTCACAATGTAAGATCAATGGGAGTTATGCTCCTGAGATTACCCTCTAGTCTTGAAATACCCCCCCACACATCTATTTAAGATGAAAATGTGGTGGTGGTATCTATATACAACAGACATAGACAGGACAAGGCATTTATTTACAAGTGTGAGTTGGCCAGTAATGAAGACACTTGCCATATAAAAGTACCACATCTCAATGCTATGGAAAAGAGCAATGAAAATTTCTCAGCAAGAAAGTACAAAATTAAGCCACATTGAGCTTGAGCATGCTAAACAAGAAAGAAAAAAACAGCTCTGAAAAACTTTCAGTTCTAGAACACATGTACACAAATAGCTTAAAGAATAAAAAAAAAGTAATAAACTAGAGACTTAGAGGCCAAACATGAAAAAAAGGGATGAATATGAAAACATTTCATATGTTGTTTTCCTTTGGAGCTGAAGTTCTTTTTCTTTTCTGACTAGCACCAGCTGTTTTTCTCCTATTTCCTTCTGTCCCAGATCAAAACTGAGCTGTATAGCACAAAGCCAGTGTCAGCAGGTAGAAGAAAAATTTTTATGCTAAAGTTTATGAATATAAGGCCAAATGCTTTTGCACGGTGACATGACTAGCAGAAACCCAGGCTGACTAGGTGCCTCCAGCAGGGAGGATGAGAAATTCAGGTATAGTGCTCATTTATTCTACAACCTTTGAAGCTGGTCCTCTCTCAAGTCAGCACATCTCTTCCTGTTCTAGGGGAGGGAAGACACTGCTTGACACTGCTATTGCTGCTCAACCTGGTATATAACCTCTTCCTCAGGCTTCCAGAACACACCCAGCAAGGATTCTGGGGAAATGAGACTGAAGAAGACAACTGAAGAATGAGTCACTGAGGAGGGTGACAAAATTCAGCAGCCTATCATAATTCAGATACTACGCTCAAATGCTCAGTGACCAGAAAAGGCAACCCACTGGGCTTACCCTAATAACCTCATACTTTAACTTGGGTAGTATATTAAGGTATATTGGTGTGAAAGAGGCATGATTACTAACTTTTATGAGCTATCACCTGTTTATTACCAAAACTTTATATAAAGCCCTGTTGAGCTATCTATACTATAGAATATGCCAAGTACTGCTCTGTCTCTTTTGAACCTATTGGATGATCCTGGTGGACACTCAGATCAGAAGAAAGAGACAGCTTGAGCCACTTCTTCTCTAGGCTTGGGTTTGACACAGGGTACAACCTCAGGATCCTGGCTTGGCTTTTTCTCCCCCGGTTTAAGGGGTTCTGGAATTCTGATGAGAATAATGAATTCAGACTGTAATTTTGTAGCACACAGATTTCCCCAGCATCTCTCTCTGCTATTACTCAATATCTAATAATTGCTTATTATCTAATAATTATGTTGGCATGAATACTGCCTAAATGTGTAAGAGAGGAAAATGCATATGAAGGCACACAGAAGCAATCAGACAGCAGGCAAAAACCAAGCTAGCTCATCCTTCCAGCAACCAGAGAGCAACCCAGAAGCATCCTTCTCAGAATCAACTAGTCTCAGACACAGGTAAATTTCTTTGGTGGAAGGATGTGGAACTGACTCAGTATAGAAGGAGAGGTTATCTAAGTGATAGCTACAGCATAACAGGTTAATCCACACATTAGTCTTTTCAGTATCTTCAAAGTACATGCTTGGGGCAGAGTATCTATCTACATGTGCAGATCATTATTTCTGTCACTTTTGTTAGATAGCCTTCCCTGTGCCACTCATCACCAAAAAAGTCCCAATGATCAGAACAAAAGTTCATCTTGCCCAATTGGTTATCTTTGTCAATGGCCATTGGCTTAAGAGCATAAAAGGAAATTAAAGAATCTAAGTATCTTCTCTCTTCTCCACAGACTGGTCAAAGCTTTCTAGGTTGCATTTGGATAAAGACCATGCTTCCATAAATTCTTCTAATCTCTTGAAGCCAGCTGTACTTTCATATTAAAATCACAAACCAAATAGACTACTTATGTTGTAAACATCATTTATATTCTATTGAAAAAGCAAACCAAGTATCTGTGAAAACACAAGCTGATAATCAAACGCTGCTGTTCACAGACCATAACACTGTTTTTTAAACTAGATCTCAGATCTGCAAAGACAGTTTAGTGGAAAGGCTACAGCCTGCCTAACATAGCACAGGGTTCAGTTCCAAGTTCTTAGAGTAACAGTATGTAATACTACCCTAGGTCTTGTAAAAAACAAAAAGCAATGAGCAGAAATCATCTGCCTGACTATATTGCACCCTCAGGCAATAGCAAAACTTCATTTCCAGGTATCACCACACCAAGCCCCACTGTAGCGCTTGAAGCATTCTTTGAAAGTTTCTCTTGTGGGGAAAGAAGTGCCACATTTCATAGAATCATAGAATTGTAGGGGTTGGAAGGGACCTCGAGAGATCATCGGGTCCAACCCCCTGCCGAAGCAGGCTCCCTAGGACATTTCACTGAGATAGGCATCCAGACGGGGCTTGAATATCTCCAGAGAAGGAGACTCCACCACCTCCCTGGGCAGCCTATTCCAGTGCTCTGTCACCCTCACTGTGAAAAAGTTTCTCCGCATGTTGGTGCGGAACTTCCTATGCTCCAACTTGCAGCCATTGCCCCTTGTCCTGTCTCCACAGACCACTGAAAAGGGGCTGGCTGATTCCCCTGCATCCCTTGCTTAAGATAATTGTAAACATTAATTAGGTCCCCCCTTAGTCTTCTCTTCTCAAGGCTGAACAGTCCCAATCTTCTCAGCCTTTCCTCATAGGGGAGATGCTCCAGGCCCTTTATCATCTTCGTAGCCCTTCTCTGGACTCTCTCCAGGAGATCCCTGTCCTTTTTATACCAGGGAGCCCAGAACTGGACACAATACTCCAGGTGGGGCCTGACCAGGGCAGAGTAGAGCGGGAGGATCACCTCCCTTGACCTGCTGGCTACACTCCTCCGGATGCACCCCAGGATCCCATTGGCTCTCTTAGCCACCGAGGCACACTGCTGGCTCATGGCCAACCTGTCATCCACCAGGACCCCCAGGTCCTTCTCCACAGAGCTCTTCTCCAGCAGGTCATCCCCCAGCCTGTACTGATAGAAACGGTTGTTCCTTCCCAGGTGCAAGACTTTACACTTGCTTTTGTTAAACCTCATCTGGTTTCTCCCTGCCCAGCTCTCCAGCCTGTCCAGGTCTCGCTGGATGGCAGCGCAGTGTTCCTGCGTGTCAGCCACTCCTCCCAGCTTTGTGTCATCGGCGTACTTGCTGAGGGTCGAGGCTATTCCCTCATCAAGGTCGTCAATGAAGATGTTAAACAGGACTGGACCCAACACCGAGCCCTGGGGAACACCGCTAGTCACAGGCCTCCAGTCAGATTCCACTCCACGAATCACGACCCTCTGGGCTCGGTCCGACAGCCAATTCTCAACCCACCTCACTGTCCACTCATCAATCCCATGCTTTCTCAGCTTTGCTATCAGGATGTCATGGGAGACAGTATCAAAAGCCTTGCTGAAGTCAAGGTAGATGACATCTACTGCTCTCCCTCCATCTACCCAGCCGGTGATGAGATCGTAGAAGGCTATGAGATTGGTCGAGCACGATTTCCCCTTGGTGAATCCATGCTGACTACTCCTCATGACCTTCTTCTCTTCCAATTGCTTGGAGATGGCATCCAGAGCAAGCTGTTCCATTACCTTTCCGGGGACAGAGGTGAGGCTGACTGGCCTATAGTTGCTGGGATCCTCCTTCTTGCCCTTTTTAAAGACTGGAGTGACATTGGCTATCCTCCAGTCCTCAGGCACTTCTCCTGTTCTCCAGGACCTGTTGAAGATGATAGAGAGCGGCTCAGCAATCACCACCGCCAGCTCCCTTAGCACACGTGGATGTATCCCATCCGGACCCATGGATTTGTGTGCGTTTATCCCTTTGAGCCGCTCCTGGACCTCCCCTACCTCAACCAGAGGGAAATTCTTCATATCCCAAACACTCCTATTTACATCCAGTGCCTGTGGGTCCCGGGGGGCCTTTGAGGTGAAGACCGAAGCAAAGAAGGCATTCAGTATCTCCACCTTCTCAGTATCCCCCGTTACCAGGACACCCTCCTCATTCAGCAAGGGACCTACATTATCCCTGGTCATCCTTTTGCTATTCACGTATCTAAAAAAACCCTTTTTATTATCCTTTATGTCCCTTGCCAGCTTCGTTTCCAAGAGGGCTTTAGCCTTCCTAGTTGCGACCCTACAGGCCCTGACTACATTCCTGTATTCTCCCCATGTGCTCAGACCCTTCTTCCACAATTCATAGATCTTCCTCTTCTCTTTGAGTTTACTCAGCAGCTCCGTGTTCATCCACGCAGGTCTTCTGCCTCTCCTTCCCGATTTCCTGCACAAAGGGATGCATCGTTCCTGTGCTTGGAAGAAGTGCTGTTTGAATGCTAGCCAGCTCTCACAGGCTCCCATTCCTTCAAACAGCGTAGCCCACGGGATAGCCCCTATTAAGTCACGGAGGAGATCAAAGTTAGCTTTTCCAAAATTCAGGGTAGCTATCCTACTTTTTGGCTTGCTTCTTCCACCCAGGATCTTGAACTCAACCATTTCATGGTCACTTAGACCTAAGCTGCCCCCGACCTTCACTTCCCTAACGAGCCCGTCCTTGTTAGTTAAAACAAGGTCCAGCACCCGCCCTCCCCTTGTAGGCTCCTGCACCATCTGTAGCAGGAAATTGTCTTCAACACACTGCAGAAATTGTCTGGACTGCATACGACTGGCCGTGTTGCTTGCCCAGCAAATATCTGGATAGTTGAAGTCCCCCATAAGGATTAGTGCCCGGGATCTTGAGGCTACTTCTAACTGCTTATAGAATGCACTATCAACCCGCTCCTCTTGATCAGGGGGCCTATAGCACACTCCCACAACAATGTCCCCCATACCGGTTTGCCCCTTGATTTTAACCCACAAGCACTCAACAGATGTTTCATCCTTCCCCAGGTGGAGCTCAATACAATCTAGGTGCTCTCTCACATAAAGAGCAACTCCTCCACCTCTCCTCCCTAGCCTGTCTTTCCTAAAAAGCACATAGCCATCCATGACAGCGTGCCAGTCGTCCAGGTTATCCCACCACGTCTCTGTGATTGCTATGAGATCG
Organism: Hypotaenidia okinawae; assembly: GCA_027925045.1. Lineage (NCBI taxonomy): Eukaryota > Metazoa > Chordata > Aves > Gruiformes > Rallidae > Hypotaenidia > Hypotaenidia okinawae. Next base: position 46,549,785 of record BSDF01000002.1, on the reverse strand, counting down.
TGGCCCTGCGACCGCACAAAGATCTCTAATTCTTCTTGTTTGTTCCCCATGCTACGTGCATTTGTATAAAGGCATTTAAGTGGGGCAGCAGATGTAGGTATTCTCAACAGCCCACAGCGAGATTTCTGCCAGGGGACTGGCAAAAGTGGCTCCACTGAGGAGTACTCAGGGCAATCCACAGAATTTTCCCTACTCACACCTGGAAAACCATCTCCAAGTCCACCACTGTGCTGTTGGAATTTACCTTTTTCCACCATCAACTCTCGTTGTGACTCCCGAAGCACTTGCCTAACCCCAGCAGCCTTCTTAATATCCCCTTCCCCCTTCCTAACTAGTTTAAAGCTCGGTCAATGAGCCCTGCCATCTCCTGGGCAAGGATCCTCTTTCCTTTATGGGACAGGTGAGCCCCATCAGCAGTACTCATGCCAGGAGCAGAGTACACCATCCCATGGTCAAAAAACCCAAAGTTCTTGCGCCGGCACCAGCCTTTCAGCCACACATTCAACTCGTGGGTTCGCCTGTCCTGCTCTGAGCCCCTCCTCCCATAAGTGGGGATAGACGAGAATATTATTTGGGCTCCCCCGCCCTCAACAAAGCGCCCCAGGTCCCGGAATTCCCTTTTGGTGACTTGCAGGCTACACTTCGTGATTGCATCCCTGCCTGCTTGAACTATCAGTAATGGATAATAGTCAGTGGGTCTAACCAGCCCTGATAGCCTTCTTGTAATGTCCCTGACCCGGGCTCCAGGGAGGCAGCACACCTCCCTGTGTGTAGGGTCCGGTCTACATATAGGGCCTTCTGTCCCTCTGAGAAGAGAATCCCCTACTACAACAACCTTTCTCTCTTGCCTCACAGAGGCAGTCTCAAGGCGTGCAGATGATCGCCTCACTCTAGGTTTCCGCTTCCTCTGAGGCAGAGGGGCTGCATTCATTTCCTCGCATACCTCCTCCTCAACTGCCAGGGCCCCAAACCTGTTGCTTAGGGAAACCTGGGGGAGTGGGGTAGGTAGGGAGGGGGTGTGCCTACGATGGCGAGTCGGGACTGTCTTCCAGCCCTCCTCGGGGTTTGGGACACTCCCATTTTCCTGTCTAGGGCAGAGCGGGGGGACCGTCTTCAGGTGCGAAGTGTCTTCCCCACTCTCTTCCTTCTGGGTTGCCAGGGAGCTACTCCACCAGTCAATCTCTTGCTCGCAATCCCTGATTGCTCTCAGTCTTTCGAGCTCTTCCTTCAGTTCTACAACTAAACAGAGCAGATCGTCGACCTGCTCACACCTCACACAGGTTAGGGGCTTGCCTCTTTTCCCTGGCAACTGCAGACTCTGGCATTCCCTGCAGCCGGAGACCTGAACCGCAGCATCCCGAGGCAGGCCCTCCGTCGGGGTTGCCCCAGATTTGTAGGGGGAACCTCTCCGCCTGGTGGAGACCATGGTTACCAGCCCACAGCAGACAGGGAACCCTCAGCTCACCCTTCGTGCTGTGCAAGCCCGTCCGCTGAATCTACCCTCTCGGCTAGCTAGGAGGGGCGGCTCGCCCTGCCTGCTTGCCCTGCCTGCGCAAACTGCCGCGCCACGCCCTGTTTGCCCGTCCTGTTCGCCGCGCTCCGGGTCGCCGCGCTCCCAGAGGCTGCTCTTGTATGGAGAGGGATAATTCCTGTCGCCCTTAGCTCCGCCCCCGATGAGTCACCGCTCCGGGCAGTGCGGGATGATGGGTGCTGATGGGTGCTGATGGCCGCTGCTGGCCGCACCTCTGCCTCTCTCCTTTTGATCTCTGTCGCCTTTTCTCCCTTGCCCTCGCGGATCTATGCCCGGGGCTTGTTGCTTGCAGAAAGGGGTCCCTCGACGGAGTCTCCCGCTTCAGAGCCCTTCTCCTCAGCAGCTGAACTGGGAGGCAGTCGCGGTGGTTTTTAAACTGCCGCTGTCGCCCTTAGCTCCGCCCCCGATGAGTCACCGCTCCGGGCAGTGCGGGATGATGGGTGCTGATGGGTGCTACATTTTAAGACAGTTATCACATATGAGCACTCATTTCTATTATTAGTTACTGCAGCAACAGAGATTCCAGTTGTAACCGAGGTCCCTATGCAGCAAAACGGGTCCCAGGTACTATGTAGTCCTTAGAAAGTGAAGGCAGTGCTGTTAAAACCTTGATGCCCCTGCACGTTGCAGTTGTCTTTACTAAGCACTTCTAATATAAGGGAAACTGGTATGTCATATATGAAACCCTAGCAAATAAAAAAGTTTGCAGTCATTTTATATGGCATCTTCACAATTGTCTTGGACCTAATTAATTTTTCTGTATATATTCTTGATAGTTACTGAACCTCTTAAAGAGTTCTCTTTGATCACTTTTATTCCCAGTTATCCATTCTCACTACAATGCCTCATGACATTGGCCTCCTTTTTAGATTTTAATAAGCAAAAAGTTTATACTGCAACATAATTAAATACATTGCTGCTATCCAAAATAAAAATAATCATGATTGGCAACTTTCATTACCATATTGCACAGTACCTACTTTGATAGCACTGTTACTGCACCAGAGGGGCAGTAAGCACATAGATCTCCAGATGCAGCTAGAAACATACATACTCAAAGGCAGATAACTAAGATGCTGCCGGTATTGCCAAAGCTTCTAGTTATATTGGTGGAGATCTTTTGAGCAAAACAATGAGTGTGTGAAGAAGTCAAGGGCAGCAATATCACTGTGCTTCCAGGGTGTATTTTGTCATCCACAGCCAGCTGAGCAAAATATAGACTGCAGTTACTGTTTTAGCAAAGAGCTGGACTTTCCCCAGTAATGTAAACATTCCAGTTTCATACCAAAGCCCGGCCCTTACTGTTATATCATACACAATAATCAGTGACTGTTGAGCTATGCAGCTATTTCCATATCTCTTAACAGCTGTAGTCTCAGTTTGCCTCCTTCAGCTTCTTCCAACATCATGATTGAAGAATGTTCCCTACTCACAGGGTCAGATAGCCTACACCTGCAAAATCTCTCCCATGCTTCCTAACAGTGAGTGCAAACAGGACCCTATTTCCCACTTGCTCTTTATTTTCCCTTCAGTAGCCGCTGCTGACATCAGCCAGCATCTTTACACACACAGGGATACTGCAATTTAAAAGTGTGTGCAAGCTAATTTCCCTACTTCTATAATTTCTTTTGCCTTGTCTTCACATAGGAAATTCCAATCACATGCACTACAAGCCGTGTAAGCTGAGGTACATTATGCCTTCTATGTGTATGCTTCATTATTTGCTGAAGTAAAATGAAAATTTGAAGTAATTTAATGGCAAACTCATGTCATACAGCTCACAGATACTGTGGATCAAAGCCTAAATAAACTCACTCAGAAACACGCCCTGTCATGGAGCATTACTGATTCTGCACATTAAGTTAGCAATATGTTCATTCCCAATCTTACATGAACAGAAAACATTATAGACAAGGTAATATGCATAAATGTAGCTGTTTGTTTAAATATATATAGGCACAATCTATGTAAGATGATAAGAAGGCAATTCTTAAAAAATCTAAGACTGCATTCCACTTTGAGACAACACTATGAAAATTATTAAAAGCCCTTAGAAAACATTATAAAAAGACACGTATTTTAAAGCTTATCTTACTGCCTGTATTTTTCCTTATTTGTTCCCAGAAAAAGCTCAACAGTAGTCCTGAATTCTTTAAATGTTTCACAAAAATTGCTTGCAACTATATCTTGGGTTTGCTTTTTTAATCAACTAGTGTCCCAATTTTCCCTTCACCTGCTTTAATGTATTACACAAGTGAAAAAGTCATTCTGTACATGTTTACTGCCAGAGCAAAACACATGGTCAAATGCCAACACACTTCCCAAGCATACTATCAAAAACATGGAGATTCGGAGGCAACATCTGTTTTTCACCTTTAACTTATAACCACCTTGCATGCCTACAAACCCTGGTTTGGGGGCATTGTCCCTCTTCCATTTGAATATACTAAGAGAAGGAACACAATCATTCTTGTGACAACTTCAAATCCCATCTCCACCAGTGCAAATGAACATGATAATGTAACTTTCTCCTACATACCGAAGTACTCCAGTTAGATTTCTTCAACTTTTACTGATTTATTCTTCAACTTGCTGATTTACTTCCTTCTGATGTCTTCAGAAAAAGCCCGAGTCCCAGAGTGCAGCAGACAGGCAGCTTCAGCCCACACACCCTACTTAGTTATCCCTTTCCTCCACCATCTCCTTTTCTCCCACTAAAGCAAACTGAAAGCCTGGATCCCATCTGTGAGACTTCCTGGTTTCACTAAATAGTAAAAACAGGAGAAATCCATCCCAGCCTCCCACCTCACCACTCACCCCATATGCCCTCCTTTCCTTCACCACTGAGACATACAAGAAGACAGATAAACATTGCTTTAAAAAAAATGCAAAATATTTTGTAGGTGTCAGATCTTTATGTAAAAGAAGAAACCTTTTTATCAACTTTCTCTAAAGACACATTTTTTCCTACATTAACTTATTGTTAGCACTGAAACGTTTCAGGAGGAAAGGTGCAGCTTTACTTGACAGAGATTTCTCAGAGAAAAGTGTCCTAATGATTCCAGATACTATCACACAGCCAGACAGATTCAAGCAAGGAGACCCTGGCTGACTTACCTGACTTAGGAATTCAATGCGATCAACATGCAGTTCATGATGTTCCAAACAGTGGGGTTATTTTTGGAAGGGCAAGCAGCCACAGCTGGAAAGGATGTGGCCATAAGGACAGGAACACCCCCACATGAAGACTTAAGTACACACAAGCACCCAACTGGCCCATTAGGTGCCTACACCTTAAATGGAAAAACTGACTGATATTAAAAGTCAATTTCACTGACTGTTAGAATTGGTGTCTGTCTGCAAACCAGTGGGATGGCTATTTACTTGCTGACTTGATTTGAAAAATGGAGACACACAACAATATTTCCATTTCATTATTCGGTGATCCTTTTACAAGTCCAATTTTCTTTTCTGAGTAAAGCTTAATAATTAGCATTTTATTTTTCTATTTTATCTTCTTGCTGGCTTTGACAGCAAAAGTTGCAATAAGCAAACACTAACAAACTGCTTTTAATGGACCCTGGTATCCTACCAGCCTCAAACTGTTCTTAATCTACCATGAAATTAAAAATTTAATTATAATTTTTCTCTTCAGTCAAAAAGATGCCCCAATGTAGGAGAATAGTTAGCAGCTAGAGGCCATGGGCCTGTGGAAGGCCTGCACAACCCAGACTTAGATGCTGGAGACAGAAGGAGCTAATTTTAGGTAGGCAGGGAGTGTTTGTAGGAGCTATCTTTTGGTAAACATGGAGTGTTTGTAGAAGTTAAGTTTAGTAGCCAGTAGAAGAATAGTTGATGCCTATATGCCAATAAGAGAACAGTGTGAACTAATAATATTTTCACTACCTAAACTATATAAGAGAAAAGAGTGTGCAATAAAGTGGATCTTGCAGCTAACTCATATTGGGTCGTCTCTTGATTCCGATTCCGTCTCGCGACTTCTTGCTGTTCCTGGGGCTTACAGAATTTCCAGGGCTCCTGACTGGATTCCTCACAACACCCTAAAACCAAAGCCTTCATTAGACAGTACTGCTAATTATTCTGTCTCCATATCTAAAGTAACCATACACATCATACCTCCTGAAGTCAAATGTGTTGGTTGTATTAAGTACATATTTATATTCCCTCAGGAGCAGGATTTGGACTCCCAGAACCCTGTGAAAGCTTGCTTTATCTACCCACCCTCCCCTAGGTCAGCATGATCAGCCTGCACTTTTCACAACATGTTGTAGTCTGTCCTCTTCCAAGAAGAAATAAAGCAGGTAAGCAAGCCAAGCTGTATTATTTCTGCATTAGAAATAAAAATTCCAGAAGAATCAGACAATAACATTTCTGAAACTGTTCTTCTGCCTGCCCTAATACTTTGCTTCTCGGAAAGCTTCAGTGAAAAGTCTTTCCCCCCACTAATCTTTATCACAGGAAAAAAACCCAAAACAAATACCTGAAAACTCAATTCATTAAAATAAGATCTAATAGTTACTGAGTCTACCTAAGACCACAGCTGCTGTTCTGAAAGCCCAAGTAGTTTTCTCTTTGCTTTGCATGCTCTGTAAATACCTATTTACTAATCACACACTAATTTAATTGCTATACTCAGTTGAAGTTAATTAAAGTTTGCCTTTAAGTGTATGGACTCAACATGACTATTCTGTGTTGTCCTTAACACATGAACATCCCTGTACACGGGACCATGGCTTCAGACAGTTCTCGTCTTTTGGTTTCAAGAAACAAGTCAGGCTGAATGTTACATTTCACCTTTCATCCCAAGTGGTGGGTAGAATTTTAAAATCAAACCTGTAAATTGAGCTGTGAAGCTGGAGAGTCTCTAGCCTTGTTAAACAAGCTCTCACCTAACAATGACTTGTTCTATCTTATAACAAGTTTGTTTTAAAACTCCTAACCATTTTGTTCTTTGGCATCACTAAAAGAAGGGTGGAAGGGAGCCCCACATGGTAATTTGTAATTATTTGTATTCAATGTTGTAATCAATAACATTTATATATGTGTGTATCTCACAGCCACATGGGTTTGCCCCCTACAAAGGGTTTTCTTAAAAGGGAGTAAAGGAGGTCAAAAGAGCTCCTTTGTATGACAAGTACTTTGCCCAAATCAGAAAATCCTCATGGAGCAGGAGATGCATTTGTTACTGTCGTTGCTCTCTCGTTCCTATGAATTCGGGTTTCCAACCTACCTCACATTAGACATTTAGTATCATGTCAGTACCAATGACTGTGCTTGTTTGCTGATTGAAAAAAATCCACAAAGGTGACCTATAAAAAGCATTAAAGCAGGAAAACAAAACCATATGACAGGTCTTGTAAAATGGGCCAGCTAAACCTGGAGGATGATACAAGTAATTTGTCATATGCTTGGAAGTTCCTTTGACTGAAAGTAAACAAATGTGAATGGCATAAATGCTAAGAATATCAACTTTACCCACATGTGCTTCACTGATTCATTTAGTAAAGGATATTAAGGGAACTAAACACAAGCATTTCATTCATGAAAACAGCTTCTCTAAGTTAAAAGTGCTTACAAAAAAAGAAAAAAATAGCAGATGTGACTCATGCTCCCAGGAATACTGAGTGGGAAAGCATCCTATACACAGAAGTAAGAACTCTAACCCAGTCTCATCTGGAACAAATTATTTTTATTTTAAACATCTTGCTTTAGAATAGAAATTGTGGTAGTTAATATGAGGTGACTTACACTAAGTGGGGAATTCAAAATTGAGGGCTAGAGTCTACCTGTAATGTTACAGAAGTTTCTGACCTACGAGTACATTATCTGCTAACATTTGCTCGATGTACCTTTGGAATAGGACTCTAACAATCTGAGCTTACTGGTGGTGGCAAGATGTGGGTTCTTGTTTTATAAAAGCTTTATGTAAGAGAAGGGTAACCTTGCAACAGTCAATGGATGTAAAACTTCTGTAAAAACATCACTTGGCTAAAAGAACCTAATTGTCTGCATATTTCTAACGCTGAAAATCAGTTTTAGCAGAATCTACCACTTTTGACAGCAGGAAAACATGAAGCTAGAAAATAGAGACTTTTGCTTTTGAGTATCTTCACAAGATCTGCCCTGAAAACAACTGGGAAACTGTCATTTTGCAGATACCTCCTTTTCCTTGCCAGTTCTAGGCTTGTAAGTGCTTGTAAATAGTCTTTTAAAGTAAGTAAATAAAATTTTAACCAAGCTTTGACTAAGATGCAAAAAATATCTATTCTGTAACAAGAAATAAAGCAAGATGCTGGTCATTTTAATGCTTCCTCTGAAACTTTCCAGAACTTTTCAGTTTTCCAAGAATCATGTAAATGAGAAAAAGCAACAGCACTTTTTCTTATCCTTACTGCAAACCACCAGAACTACCATATCACCCATAATTAGTTCAAAGCATCATATATTGGCAAATTGAACATCTTTGTAATATCAACAAAGCAAATATTTATGCCCACAGACACTACATATCCACTTCTGCAGCATTCTAATGCTGTTATTAGTTGCATTTTTTACTTTGAAACATCAGGAATAAATTTTGTTTATCCAAAGGCTCTCTGCTTATTCACTGAAACAAATAGGATTTGTTTGGCTGAATGATACTATATTTGGATTTGAATGTGTGGAAGAATTATGTAAGTGATTGTATGCTGCCAAATCGGAGCTGAATTGCTTTACAGCCACCATCTTCACAATTACAGCTCTTGCAAAAGCAGCAAAAATTAAACAGTATGTTTTATATATTGCCGCATCATGGGAACAAACCAAAGTAAATGCTAGAAGGGTGTAAAGCTGACATTTTCACAGGTGTCTAGAGCACTTATGCAGGTAACTTGGAAAACACTCTTTGTGACAATCACCACGCACCGGATAAAAAGTCACCACACACTAGATATAATGTAATTTAATGCATTTGCAATTGTTCATTAATAATCCTCAGAAACACTATCACTATGTTAGAGAACTTGGTGGGAAAAACAGTTTGCAAGTAGCTAAGGAACTTTAAAATGTGGCTTCACACTGAACTAAAGTAAGAGCTAAAAAATCCAATTTGTCCTTGGAGGGAAATTAATTTTAAAATAATTTGACATTCCACATTTTCTCAAAGAGTACTGCCCACTGGGTGTTTTTGAAAGCTTCTAAACACTGGAATCAGCTATATCACGCTTGCAAAATGAGGGTGCTTTCTACTTCATTTTACAGGGGGAAGCCAAGGAACCAAGCTGTTAAAAATATCTGCTAGTACAGCATACTCAGCTTCAGGTGTGGCACTTCAGAGACTCTAGCCCTCAAAGCACAGCTCTTGCTGATCACAGTTTAAAAAAGCTAGACTCCAGCATGAAATAATACATCAGGCATGCAGAGAAAACAAAGCAAAACCCCCAAACTCCTGGAATATGAAATTAGAGACTGCCTGTGACAAGTTTGTTATATGTGATGATTCAGTGTTACACTGGTCTACCACGGCAGATAAAGGAATATCATTTGAGTGTCTAGAGTAGTACTGAAGGTCTATCAAGTTCTTTTCCTTCAAATCCCTGTCCCTTTTGCTCCAATGAACCCAAACAGAATTGTGCACATAACCTCCTTCACTACATTTATTTTAAATCCACAAAACCAATTCTTCATGCACACTGAATAACTTATGTAGGAAAAATACTTTGAGATAACATACAATCAAGCACAGATTCATACTGCATATGCACAGAGAGTCAGTCATAGAATTTGGCCTCTACAGCATCATCTGCAAAAAGAATCCTCTGTTTCCTTAGGACCACACAAAAGGAAACCAACAAATCTAGCATCACTGTTTTTTCCCTGAGCGCTACTAAGACTTCCTGACCAATGTTTCAGTTCAAGTCTACCATATGCTTCTATTTGTCAATTGGAATTCTTACATGAGCAATCTTGTTTCTAAATTCTAATTCTGCTTCAAGAGTGTTGTAGGCTCAGTTCAGTTGCAAAAGGACTTCTAAATAAATGACTTTCTTTGGTATCAAGAAATCTGAAAAAGAAATGGAATCTTACACATTGTATTGCCCAACATAGAGACATACAGATGATTTAACTGCAGTCCAGTTCCTTTTCGAAGCATGCTAATTACTTCCAAACACTGAAAGTAAAGCTCTTGGGATCCTCTGAAAGTTGAGCATGGAAGGGGATCCCAGTACCACCTGGTGATGCTGGCCTCAACAGACAGTAATTATAATTTCAATGAAAGGGAGACAACAACTATGTAGTTGTTCTAGGTAAGAAAAATGCTTGTACATGCCGTAGAAGTGTTTCAAATGTCTCAAACATAGATTGAAAGGAAAATGCTGAAAGCTCATTTGCCCACATCAGAGATAATGATTGAAGACAACATTCCCAAAGGGGAGAATGCACAAGCTTAAATCTTAAAGAGAGAGATTAAAAAAGTTAATTTAAAATAGTTTACTTTATACAGTATTAGTAACAACAATCATTCTAGGTATCTTCTCATTTACATAGATAGCATCCTAAGTTTGTACTCATCAGTTATATAGAGTACAGCACACCCGTATACAACTTCTCTCTCAGATTGCTTTATTAAGGGACTGGGAATGGAAAAGCACACCACCTTTCAGAATTGTTTAGGCCTGGCTTATGTTGTCCCTCCCCACCTTGTTACAATGGACTCATCAAATAAGGCATTTAAAAATGTGCCCTGACTTCCTACTCCCTATTAAATAATCTAGCCTCAGAATACAGTATATGTAATAGCCACATGCTGGGACACTTTAAAAAAAAAAATAAAGAGAGAGAGAGAGAGAGAGAGAGAAAAAGCTCAAACATTGTCACAGAAATAAAGGACACATTTATGTTCTGCTGAAGCTCAAAAATTTCCCAGAAATCGTATTACTGTCAACAGGTAATAAGAAAAATCCCAGCTCTTTGCCATTGCCAATTGTGGGTTTTCCAGAGCTTCAAAATGTTTTGAGCACTTTATGAAGAAAACAATTTTTTTTAAAATATTAACTGGAAAAACTTAAACATATGGACTAGCAGAAAAACAGTGGTCAAGGTATCCATAACTTCACGTGGGTCCATCAGAGTTTAATTTGATAGGTATTACTTGCACAAATACAATAAAATCCTAAAAGATTCTACTTTAAAAAAGGTAAATTCTGTTCAACAAAATCTGTTTCTATCAGGCTGATATAACCCCTGTATCACTACTGATGCAGATGCCTTCTACCATCATAACCTGACAACTTAAAACATAGATATAACTGCTGGCTAGACCAAAACACAGAGACAAAAGGAATGAACTGGAAAAGAATTTTCTGGTGTTTTCAGTGTTACTTTTTAATAGAACAGACAGAAAACGTGGATCAAATTTCCAACTGCTTGCTCAGGATATTTCTAGAAACTTGTCAGAGATTTGCTGTACTAGCAGGGTTATCTTTAGCACACTGTCAGACCACCACCTGCACAAAGGTTTTTTTTCCAGAGTTGGCTCTGGTTTGAGGTAACTGCTCCTAGGAAGAGTTTAAGGAAAATCTGTTCCTTTTTCTCCTGGGACAAGAGGAAATAGTACTGCAAAGGTGGCAGGAGATAACCTGTCTCTATACCTTCTCCCAGTAGTAAATGTACACAACGCCTTTGTTCCTGAGCACAAGCACCTTTGACCTAACCCACTGATGAGTGGTTCTGCTGTCCTATAAAATTAACATTCACATCTGTGGATACTGAACACAAACTGCCAGCCCTCAATGCACTCCCCTCCTGCATTCCCCCAGACTACTCCCTACCATAAAAATATTAAAATTTAGCACATTTAAGGCTTTTATATCAGCTGAGGAAGACTCTTACAAAGGAGATGTTCTCTAGAACTCTCCATGCCCTTAGCACAGCTGAGGAATAAACTGATTGTGATAACTGTGCTAGTGCCAGTAATTTTTCTGAACATTTGAGATGCCACTAATTCAGGATCCAGCACAAGTTTGCATCAAGATCAAAGGTGTACAAAGATGTACCATGCAAAAACCTTAACCTCATGTCATCATGTCCCTATCAACCGGGACCCAGGATTAGGCTCAATACTGGAAACTGCAAACATAAATAGGAAGAGTCCGGAGTGCAGTTTCAGTCTCAGATCTGCTAGTCTCACCCTGCCATATATATCCAGCCCTCTGATCATCTTTGTGGCCCTTCTCCGGACGTGCTCAAGCAGCTCCATGTCTTTCTTATGCTGGGGACCCCAGAACTGGACATGGTATTCCAGGTGGGGTCTCACAAGAGTGGAGATGGGCAGCTGAATCACCTCCCTTGACCTGCTGGTCACACTGGTTTTGGTGCAGCCCAGGACACAGTTGGCCTTCTGCGGTATAAGTGTGCACTGACAGGTCATCCTCAGTTTTTCATCCACCAACACTCCCAAGTCCTCCTCCTTAGGGCTGCTGCAAACCCTTCTCCACCAAGCCTGTATTTGTGCTTGGGACTGCCCTGACCCATGTGCAGGACCTTATACTTGTCCTTGTTCAACTTCATGAGGTTCACACAGGCCCAGCTCTCTGGTTTGCCAAGGTTCCTCTGGATAGCATTCCTTTCCTCTAGAGTTTCAACTACACCAATAGTTTGGTGTCATCCACAAGCATGCTGAGGTTGCACTCAATCCCACCATCCATTTTCCTGATAAAGATGTGAAATAATACTACAGACCCCTGGAGAACACCACTCATCACTGGTCTCCACTCTGTCATTAAGCCTGTAGTTCCCCATGTCTTCCTTTTTCCTCTTTTTAAAATAATTGAAGTCATGTTTCCCCTTTACCAGTCACTGGGAACTTCACCATTCTGCCACAGCTTTTCAAATATGACAGTGGCTTCACAACTACTTCTCTTGGTTCCCTCAGGACCCTGCATCTCATCAGGTCCCATAGACTTGTGCACATTTAGGTTCCTTAGCTGGTCTCAAACCTGATCTTCTCCTAAGGTGGGCAGCACTTCATTCTCCCAGTCCCTGCCTTTGGATCCTGTGAATTGGGTGACATGGCTAGAGCACTTACCAGTGAAAACCAAGGCAGTAAGGCTGTTGAGTAACTCAGCTTTCTACAGTTGTAGCCAGGTCTCCCATTTCTCTATTTCTCTCATTAGTGGAGGGATATGTCTGGGGGTTGGTGGTACAGTTTGTCTTCCTTTGTTCTTCCATGTACCTGAAGAAACAGTTCTTGTCATTTTTCACAGCTCTCGCCAAGTTCAGATCCAGCTTTCCTGATTCCCCTCCCTGCACCCTGACTTTTTCTCTTCAGTTTTTCATTTTATTTTCAACTTTCTTTAACCTACAGCTGTGTCTTTTTTTTTTTAACCCAGGAAACATCTTGTATGTATCATACAGTCTCAAAACTCACACACTTTTTGTTCTCTTCTGTTTTATAGCAATCAGCTGTCTCAGGAAAGACAAGCAGCAATTTTCCGTTTTCTCCAATTTATTTCCTATCCAACATATCCCTTGGGATATGAATCAGCAAAGCACCACTTATTCCAATACCACAGTGTGCAGGAGATAAGGATCTGGTGGACAGATGGGGCTTTCATTTCAACCCCTCCAGTAATTGCTTTCCTCCAAAGGACTTTAGGCTGCCTGGCACTGGCAATGACCAATTATTGCAAGAGTAACTCTACTGACCATGCTGCTTGAAAGTACAAGCAAGAACATTAGGTTCATTTCCAGTCAGAGAGAATTGATAAAGTCCACCCCTTCTGAACTCAGTAACTGAAAAAAAGTGTAAAATAAACAGGCAATACGCAGCCATAATGTGGATACTACTATAAGCAAGGCTAATGCTGCAACAGAGATTGTATAGTTAATGTTTCTGGTGAATCTATCCCTGTTCCCATCTCAAAGAGCTCTTGACAGTGTGGAGTATGGCACACCAAATAATGGGGCAGTTGCACTGAATTTTTATTTTTTTTTAAAGAAGACACAGTGGTTTTAAAAAGTGTGTTCCTTCCAGTTTGCTGTCAGAAGCATGACAGTCTGTGAGATGACAAGTGATACAAGGTTTTACTTTTGTATTATGAAGATGCAAAAGAAGGAAATTTTTTATGACGAGCCAGAAAAACCTGTAAATCAAACTATGGTGTCCACTGCTTGCAACAGATTTTCCTAATTGGGAAAAAAAAAAAGAATCTTAGCATAGCATTGATTCCAAGGCCCAAATTTTAATTTGTCCTTCTTCAGAACTCTTCTTTTATTGTCTACATGTTCATCAAAAGTAGCGCTGTCATCACTGTCAACTTGAATTCAGAAATTTACATGCCATGGGGAAAGAGGCCACTAAACTGAGAACACAAAAGGTTGGTCATGAGAAAAACTAGCTAATCCACTTGAAATAATTTAAGAATGCAGCAAGAAAGGGCTAAATGACACCAAATATATACTATCTCTGATTGAAACATGCTTCTCATGGCTGTACATTCACACAGGTACACTTCTGCAAGTCTAATTTTCATTTGGTTAACACCATCCAATTGTCATGAAACTGCAGATATCAGATGAAAACAGCTTTCAAGGTAAACACAAAAATACATGTAGTACATATATTCAAGGAAGTACATTTAAAGCATTTCTGTGGAGCTGTTCTTCTTTTCAGTGAAAAATAGGTCACAGCAAATGAGGTGAATCTGCTCAGGATTCTGTTAAGACAGCTTTATATTTGACTTAAGGGGCACTGTAGTTGCCAAACACTGTTCAGGGTGTGCATCAGAATGTTTAACTGCAGAGTATACCTTTAAATGCATAATTTTATTTTATTTCTTTCTTTTTAATCAAAGGACAGGGTGAAAACACATCAACACAGCATTTGGAAGTGATAAATCATGAAAATTTTAAGTTGGATAGAAACTGCCTCAATTAGCCTGACAGTAAGCACAGATGAGAACAGACTAAGCAAAGTAAAAAGGTGTGGTTTACTAACTTCTACATCTGCGTTAAAGGGCAGCTTTTGCCTACATATATGTACCACACAGGGCAAATGCACATGAAGACAAGGCCTGTCAGTCTGTCACAATTGCTTTGCTTTAGAGAGCTCAACCTTAACATCAATTTTAAAACATCACCAAGAGATTAGTTTATTAGTCAGAGTTGTATCATGACGCTCACCTAATAAACTCCACGTGGTACAGCTTCTACTATAGTTTCATCTCCTTTCATAAAACCTATTTATGAAATAAAGAAAATCAAGAATAACTTAAAGGATAATGGAAAGACTGTCTTCCTTTTTTCCCCTGTAAATTACAAGATACTGGTCTGTGAGAGTTGGAAAGCCAGAACTATACCCCATTCACTAGATGCCAGTTTTCTACAAACAATAAAAGCACTGATACAGCTTTGGACTGGCAACACTACAATGAGTTACAAAGTTTTCTAAAATAAATCTGACACCAGATTTAAAAAAAAAAGTTTGCTGAACAGTGATGAAGTTTAGTTTCATCAGCTTCGTGCATTGCCATTTACACTCCGTTGTCCTAAAAGACCAATAAAGGCTCATCTGCTATCCTTTTCATTCCAAAGGCATTTCACTTCTATCTGCTGTAGTAGGCTCAATTATCATTGCAGCACAGC
Source organism: Hypotaenidia okinawae (assembly GCA_027925045.1). Taxonomy (NCBI): domain Eukaryota; kingdom Metazoa; phylum Chordata; class Aves; order Gruiformes; family Rallidae; genus Hypotaenidia; species Hypotaenidia okinawae. The sequence continues at coordinate 46,534,607 of BSDF01000002.1, read as the reverse complement.
TTCTACTTCATTGTGCCTTTTATTGAACAACTTATTTCAGGTATCAAATACTGTAATGTATTGCTGATCTCTCTTTCACCTGGGGTGCAGGGGGCCCACTGGTCAGCATGGGACTGACATGCTGAGTGTTTGCCCCTTCCCAGTTGGCCATTCAAACAATATCTATTCGTACAATACCTGAAAAAGTTTCTGGACCACCATGGCCCTGTGACACATTCATGGAATAACAGTACAAAGGTGATGCCTTAATCCTGTACAGATAAGAAATCCTCCCCCAGGAAAATCGTATTTCATAGATCAGCAAGGGAAGGGGACAATTCTTCATTACAAACATATTTTAAAAACTTACTAACTTCTGACAAATATCACTGTCTCAGTTTTCAACCCTACAGTGACATCTCATGGTTCCACTGTAGTTCCAGCAGCAAAACATGTGCTGTCAAAGAACAGCAAGAAAACTAAAAACAAATATCTACATGTAGAAAACTTGGTAGCTGGCATTGATATGAGATGATCTAACCCCATTGTTTGGTAACACTGAACTTGTCCTGCCAAACAAAGCTAATATAAAATATTGCTTGTTACAAGGCATTTACATCTGTTTGCACACGTGCTTATATCATACGTCAAGGATGCTAGTTTCAAATAGAAGGAAAGAATGGCTGGGGAGCATGACATTATAAGACACTAGGCAGGGCTTAGTTAAGGAGCTGGGCCAGAGCAGTAACATTAGCTGCCACAAAAACTGGTTTCCACCCTAAAGCAGACAAGCTATTATGCCAACAGTTCAATGCCTTAGGTGGTTACCCATTACACATAGAAGAAACAAGACAGTCTCTTTAGTTTGAGAGGAGTGAAGCTATCACATGAGTATCACAACAGGGAGCTTTATATCTGCATTGCAGAAGCCAGAAAGAAGTGGATTAATACTCTGTATGTATAAAATTATTGCGTTCTTACAAAATAACTTAAAGTGCTCAGACAAAACTGAGTCCTAGGACTAAATCTATTCCAGTCTAACACGGCACTGCATCTGTATACCTTTTCATAATTAAATGCAAGATCATCAGTTATTCCTTAATTGACTTAAAGCACAATATCATTTTTTTCTGGGTCAAAAGAAAACTATTATATAATTGATTTGCTTATGATGAATAGCAAAGCTTTTAACTAGGTCTCTCTGGAGCCTGGTTTCTTTTAGCATACATTGGTGGAAACATTAAGGTACTTCATAGATAGAAGCAAACTGGGGAGGAAGCAATAGGCAGTCTTACTTTGTTGTTGATGAGGCTGTTTTGAGGCCAATAAAATTATCTGTGCAAGGATCAAACTCAGGCTAATGGTGAACACTCAATAACCCTCACCTGCATTATTACATTTTCACTCTCACATATTAAATCTTCATCATGTCTTTGGGGTCTTGCCCTGAATGCATGTGCACTGTATAGAAGAACACACATTGAGCTAACAAGCAGTATTTCCATTTGATACTACTATAGATATTGAAAAGCCTGAGTATTTCAAAAGAGGAAATGTAAAAAATAAAACCTCTACAGGTTTAACTGTGGAAAAAAAATCTAAAATTTAAGGTAATACAGTCTGCAGGATCTCTAAACTCTCGGCTTCTGACATAGGTAATTAATTACTTAAGTCAAACTTCACTGAGGCAATTTTTGGTATTTAGTGACAATAATAGAGATTTCAAACAGAGAACACAAAGAAAATCCTCAGGCACCCCCAACTTTTACAGAGATAAGTTTTCCTCCTTTGGCAATCACTGGTTTTCATGCAAAAGAAAGGAAATTAGAACATCTGGCAAAATGACCTTTGCAATGTTCTTAAGATTGGAGGGTTTACTGAGCTCTCTTATATAAGCTGAGCTACTTCCCATTTCATAGGTCCAGAAGGATGACATCAAGTTAATAAAACCTTCACAACTGCACACTCTTCATTTTTTTAGTGTTTCCCTTAGTGTTGCATAACCTGTATCACTCTCACCTAGCCATTGATCTTGCTTGGGTTTTCCTTCTGTTCTTGTGACATACTGTTTGCTTTTGAATTCAGTCTATTGAAGAGTCTAAGTTTATCGCAAAATGTGATATGAGAGAGAAAAAAAAGCAGCAACTTTTTCACAGCCACCTCTTACAGGACAACTTGACTGGACAACTCAAACCTCGCAAGCTCCTGTGTTCTGTTCCCTGCTTTTTTTTCCTCCTATATGATCAAATCCTCAGTTGAGTAAAGTAAAAGTGATTTCAGAGACCAGCAATAGCTCAGCAGAGTCATTCCAGCAGACAGCAGGGTAAAAGGGCAAAATTAAAGGTATGGAAACCATGTAGCAGTAGGAAAAGGGGTAATGGCATTAAACTAGAAAAGGGAGATTTAGGTTGGATATTAGGAAAAGATTCTTCAATATGAGGGCAGTGGATCACTGGAACAGGTTGCCCAGAGAGGTAGTGGAGGCCCCAATCCAAGCCCCAATGCTTGACGGGGCTCTGAGCAACCTGATCTAGTAAAGATGTCCCTGCTTACAGCAGGGGGGTTGGACTAGATGACCTTTAAAGGTCCCTTCCAACCTAACACTTTCTATGATTTCCAAGTGTAAAATGACTATTCAGTCTCATGGGACAAAAATAGGCAACTGAGTAAAGACACAGCAGATGTTTTATAAAGCCACAAGCTGCTTGGAGGCAATGTCTAACAAAAAGACAGGGTGTCAACTGAAGCCAGATGCTGGCAGATTCACAGCATGCAAAACAGAGGCTCATGTATTGGGTGCTGAAGTTGTGGAATGCTTTGCAGAACGATGCTGTGAATGCTAAGACTTTCAATAAGCACAAATGGAGAGCTGACAAATTGAAAGTAAACTACATCAGAGGTCATCAAATATAAAGATGCCACCTTTAACTCTAGGAGTCCCTGATTCTTGAATATTACTATATTTTTGCTGCGTTCTTATACTCTATAGAGCTGCATTTGTTTGTCACAGACAGGATAGCAGCTTAGAGAGATGGTGGGTCATATTGATTGTTGCTATTCATCCTTTCATAGATAGCTATCCAAATGCTAAAGTTTCCATAAAAAGATATGCAAGCCATACAACCCTATGGATCAAATACAGCCCTTTTGTAGCATTTTATTTATTGCCTCTGAAGAGCAAGAGATTAGACCTGCTGAAGAACAGCACTATTTTTTACCAAATGGCACTCACACCTGCCTAGGGACAAGAGGTCTTCTAGCAGCACTTCTCTCACACAGACTTCCAGGGAGGGAAGGAAAACAATTTGAAGAATTTTTGCTAAGCCAAGGATCTGACAAATTCATCATCACACAGAACACGAGGATTCCTCTTAGAACTCAGTTTAAAGTAGATCACTGCAGAGAGCCCAAAGTTAAGCTTTAACAATAAGGTCAGCTTTAAAAAAGGAAAGACACATGACCAGGTCACTTGTAAAACAGAGCAGAAAGACAATTTCCTGCAACAAACACAGGGGATTTTGTCCTGAACAGTTATAACTTCCAGACTGCTCCAGTTCCAGCTCTACCCTGCTCCTTTGTCTGTTTCTAGGCAGTAAAGCAAAGAAGTGTTCAGCTACCAAAACTGCTGGAGGTCCCGGTTCTGTTTTCCAGACCACATTCAGTGCCAACCTCCTTCCCTGAGGTACTTAAAACACAAACAAAGGGCAGGAATTGTCTTAGGTCTGAGGGGCAGTTTCATATCTTCCTTTTCTTCACAGAGGCTTCTGAGGCAGACATTACTTCACTGAAAGCCAAATTAATATCCTATTGGCTTTAACCTTTAAAACATTCAATACATAAGTAAGAATGCAATAAAAATGAGCCAGTCACACACAAAGCCACCACCATACAGAAGAGTTATAGGATATGACAGCCAGATTAGAAGTGACATTTCCAGGTAATGTTTTTCTGTCCTTAATTCCTTCCGATTATACCTACCCATTTAATTTGTTAGTTCAGAGTAGACACACAGTAACAACAAAGGTGATAAAATAACATTGAGTGGAATCTAGTAAGTAGTGGGTTTTATCACACAGGTAAATAACTCTGCAATGGTCCCACAGGACTAAAGGGAGACTCTGGTTACTTACAGAAAGTAAAACCAGTAACTAGCTTTTCATTTGAAAAACTGACTAGGTGGTTTTTTGCATGCTTGTTTTATCAATAGCTAGAGAGTTATGGTTAAGGGATTCAGATGTAGTGTACATAGAATTTCTTTTGTTCCAGCTGTACAAACACATACACATATGAAGAACTTAAACTTAGTGAAATTTTTGAGGATAAAGTGAAAGTTTAGAATATGCAACAACTGAATTAAGTCCACCATCACATACACATTTGTGCCTCCAGGACTTTAGTGCCATTTTTGTTCCTGCTGCTTTCCCATGGAATACAAATGGCATTATTTTAGCACATTAGAAGATCTGCCTGCTGCCTATTTATCCACTTACAACTGTATTTTTGCAAAAGGCCAGACACACTAATTCAAACAGATCACTTCCTTACACTTAAAAATGGAAATAACCTTTAGCAAAAAAGGGCCTGACCGAGCACAGGTGTATTTATTCACTATGAAAGCTGAAGATGTAGACTTGGAATTTACTCCAAATATTATCAAATTAGTTCTCTGCATTGATTCACAAAGCCAACCTTTCTCAGTAGCATGACAATTACCAAGATGAGTCAAAAAAGTCTTAGAGCAATTCCTAGGCATCCTCTCATTACAGTCATTCTGAGCAGTTTTCCTTCATCCCCTCATATACATTTCCTCATTCCTTCACATACATTAGTGGTTCTTTCCACCTAGATTTTATTCCATGAGGACATGAAAATGTTTTTACCAAAAAGGGATCTTCCAAATTAAGTCCAATATCAGTACAGTAATGAAGTTCCTTCAGGAAGGAAAAATATCATCAACCATCCCATGTCCTGCTCACCCTGGAAGACAGTAATAAAAAATATCTGATGAAATCCTGAGAGAATTTACTGTATTGAAGAAGCAAGTTTTCAATTAAAGCAAAAAATCTGTTTCTTAATTAAAGTAAGCATATCAAGCAAAAAAATCAGTATGTTTACAAGAAAATGTTTATGGATCAACTTTTTCATTAGTATCAGCAGGAGGATAAACTAACCAGTCTGTCAAACCAGATTACTTATGATCCACACAAGCCATTATTGTGATCTCAAGGATTTCCCAAGAAAAATCAGTCTCCCCACAGACCACTTAGCTGACCTTTATAATTAAACCCAAATTCCACATTGTTGAGTTCTTCCATGCTCAGATGAAAGGTGAAATTTAGGCCATTCCGTTATTTCAGTTGATCTATTAGAAGTGTTAAATATGCTATCAAACCAGACAGAGTGTTCAAACAAGGTCAGAGTAGGAGGCAGTTCATGCTGGAGTATGTAGGCATTGTATTAGGCACTGGAACAGGCTGCCCAGGGAAGTGGTAGAGTCTCCATCCCTGGAGGTATTTAAAAGATGGTTAGGTGTGGTGCTGAGGGACATGGTTTAGTGGTGAACTTGGCAGGTTAGGATTATGGTTGGGCTTCATGATCTAAAGAGTCCCTTCCAACCAAAATAATTCTGTGATTCTATGTACAACCCCAAAGGAGCTTCTGCCCATGCTGGAGCAGGTACACTCCCCAGAGGACTACAGTTGGTGGAAGATGCAATCCAGAGCACAGCACACAAGCAAGCAAAAAGAAACAAGGAACCACAAAGAGACACCATGACATACTGACCCCCAACTCTGGTGTCACCCATTGCCTCACTGATTGTACTTCCATGAATAAGAACGAGAGAAATCGCATCTGGGGTGAAGTTAAGCCTGGAAAAGGGGGAAGAAACATGCTTTCCCTGAAAGTTTAAATATTTTTTCCCACTGTAGTAATTAAACATTTATGTTAATGGGCAATAAATTAATTCAGATTTCCCAACTGGAATCTGTTTTGCCAACAACAATAACTGGTGAATGATATCCTTGTCTTTGTTTTGACCCATAAGTGTTCTCACTCACAATCTTCCTGTTTCCTTTGTTCCTCCCCCAGCCCTGTCCTGCTCCGGGGGTGGGAAGTGTGCAAGCTTGGCTGCTAACTGAAGCCAACCCAACACAATGAGGAATGTGTATAAAGCTTTAAATTTAGAATTTGTTGGAGAAAAAAAAAATCTTACAGTATAACAAGCTGTTTCAGTGACTTGATTAAATTTAAGTCTCCTGCAAATAGTATTATCCACGCTAACTAAAACCCCTTCATCAGAAATGAGGGAATAAATAGCACCAAAAGATCACCTTAAAAAAAGCCCCCTCCCACTCAATACATAGAGTCTGAATGACTTTCTGTTTTTCTTGAAAAAGAAAAAATAATCAGCCAATATAAACTCTTAAGGAATTATGCTTCTGGTAAAAATTTGCTATTTTGCAAAGAAAACTGTTTTCTTTACAGAAATGTTTTTCAAAAGATGCAAGAGGCACTTGAGCAGCTGTCTTAAAACCTTCCTCTCCTTTAAACTGAGAAAATTAGGGCTGCATTCATTATTTTGATTACCTTTTGAAGTTTTGAGAAGTAACATGGGACATTAATAGCAAGAAATTATTGGTGCTCAGGTGCTAGTTTGCCCCAGAGCACTTCCTCCAAATATAATGCAGCACACAGGAATGAAAGAATTCCTGTTAAGTGACAACCTAGCTTTTATTACAACACTGTTGTATATACATATCTATTGTAATTCATCTACTGAACAGGGAAATTAGTATTGAAAAATAGACAGCGATTTTGATAAAAGAAAAAAAAATCAGAGGAGATGGCTCATGGCAAGAAACTGAACCAAATTACAAAGAGTAAACTGACCACAGAGCCCGTGGCAGAATTGACATACACCACAGTGACAGCATGGAGCATTTCTTTTGGCAATTGCATCTGCAGATTCTTTCTTCTGTGTTGACTGACAAAAGCTTAGTAGTGAAATAAAATTTCCCCAAAGAAATGTGCTTACTAACTATGAAGGTTAAAGATATCGTTGCTATCAATATGCATTTTCACTTTTCTTACCTCTTTCCATAATTAGTACAACAGTCCCTAGCACTGTGGCCACTTGCTTCCAAACAGAAGCCAAGAATTACAGCTTATAACGTTGAGAGGCAGTCTTTTAACTCTGTAAGGAAGAACTCTTTGCTTTTAGATAACCATAGTACTTTTTATAAGAAACTAATTTAAGATATTTTCAAGGACTGCAATAACCTCAGCTGAAACCGTGCTACTTAATAAAATTTAAAACCTGCAGAAATACAGTAACATGATTTTAGGCAGGGGGGACCAAAACTTCTGACCAGTCTGGATATCTGAGGTTTGCCTAAAAAAACCAACCCACACAAAACCTAACCAAAACAAAAAGTATCCTCTGTCTGAGTCAAGAAAACTTCAAAACCAAAATGAACCAAAGAAACTTCAGCCACACTTGTAACTAAACCAGAGGCAAACTAAAAAGTATTTGTTCAATTTCTGTTCTTTTAACTATGCAACAATTTCTAGCTTCAATCTAACAGTAGGTGGACATCTAGTGGTCTAATATAATTGACTCCTTTTTTAAGTAGCTTCGTATATTCAAGGGCCTATGAATAGAAGCTCTTTCTAGCATGCTAATAATTTAAGTACCACATGCACTCTTAAAGGTTCTATTTTCAGCTGCCCTTGGCCTGCCTTCTTAATTTCCTAGAAGTACCAGCAGCAGAAATCAGGGGTCTGGGTTCAGATTCAGAAGCCTTCAATTAAGGAAGATTTAATTCTGTAGTGAAAAGAGTTTAGTATAATCAGTAGGTAAGGGCTCAGCTTCGTTACTCGATATAACAATTGCAATACTTATGTGCTCTGTGCAACAACAAACTGGTGGTAGTCAGCATAAAAATAGGTCAGTATCAGATAGTCTAAGAAAACATTTTACACCTTAGAGAATATACAAACTCCAATCATCTGTTACAAGTAATTTGCTTTGGAAAAGCTCAAACAAAACAGGCCCACAAATACAGCTAAAAGGAATTGCTCCTACAGAGCTAGTAAAAATATAGGTGCAATTTCTCTAAATTGCAGCAGAATCCATTTAACAATTGAGTATACAGGTTCAACAACTTTTGAAAACAAGTATCTGTCTCATGAATAATACTTTGAACAAACAGTAGTCCTTGTTCAGAGATGTATTTTACCTTCCTAAAGTTGTTACCACATTGGTGCATGCCTTTAAGTCTAAGTTCTGCCCAGGTCTTTAAAACACTAACCATCATGTGCCTGAACAAATATTACATGCTGATTACTGTACTGAATCAAACCAGCTAACACAAACTTACAGTCTTTGAATGCAGAACAAGTATTGTTCAACATACTTAACATGACTCAAATAATAAAAGTGACATGAAGGGGGGCCCAATACAGTGATTGTTTTTATTGTTTATTTTACAGTAGCAACAACTTGTATCATAGTCTTGCTGTACTCAGAACTGTAATAATAAAAGGAATTATCCATAGTCTGGCTAGATATAAAACATGTTTCTTCAGTCCACAGAGAAGTAATGAGATAACACTGTCTGCCTAACCGTATGGCCAGCATACAAACAGCATCTTGTATAGGTGATTTTGGAAGCAGCTTGTGAAAGGAGAGCACTAGAGAATGGACAGTCTCTTACGTTGCTCATAAGAGAGCAAGAATTTGGAAGGCAGCTCAGTACAGGGGCATTTAAAAGTTCCCACATAGTGCCTTTCTTTAACAAGATGGAGGAATAGTTAATCAGAAACATACATGAGATGGTAGCTCTTAAAATGGCAATGGGGGAGGCCTTTACAGAACCTGTACACAGCATATCCAACTTTGTTTCTGAGCAAAGCAGTCAACTACCATAAAACCTCAGAATTTACCTGGAAATGGCAGGAAGTGGTAAGGTGAAGAGTTATGCCAGTGATACGAACACTCTGATTTGCAAAAGCCTACTACAGAAAGTTGTGCAAGGATCTCAGAACAGCCTGTGAAATCAAATGCTGTTAAATCACAGGGGAGAAATCAACACATTAAGTCCATAATGGCAAATGCTGAACAATTCATCATTTTCCAAGTAAGATGAGTCATTTTGAAGATTTCTCAGAACTTCAGCCAATGCTCAGTTGTGGTTAACAAGATGAATAGAGTGTTAGAAGTCATTATTAAAGATACAGATTAAAACAGTTCACCAGGATACAAAAGTCAATGATAGATGCACACCACAGTTGTCGTCTCATCTCAAAGAACACATAGGGTAGATTGAAAAGATCCTCAAGGATAAACCAACAGTATTGAGAGGATTCTGTTCAAGCAGAGATTAAATGTATGAAGAAAGAAATAACTGAAGAAAGAGACAGCAAAGAAACACACAAACTTATGGGCAACTCCAGACAGAGAAATACAGGACTAGAGCAGCCCATGGTCTGACTTTGTAGTGCCACAATAAACAGAGTGAAAGTAACCATGGAGGAATTCAAATACAGTCATCTAATAGCAATACATGTGGAAGACCAAACTATATCAAACTTCTGTATGTTTGGTTTTATAATGCCTGGGAGCATTAAAAACTATGGTTGCATGGGAGATAAAAGCAAAAAAGGGATGAAAGCATCTCAAAGAGGAAGGACAAACAAGAATGAGCTGATTCTGTTTAATTAGTAGCAATACAGTATGAAAGAGAAACAGAACTAAATTTCTTCATCTGATATTACCTCTGCAAAAAGGCAAGAGCTGGATGGAATAAGATTAAGATATATACAGCTATGATCTTCTCAGAGCATATTGGCAGCAAAAGGCATGCAGGTTGGAGAGATAAGAAATCAAGCTGTAGGTCAGGAAGGAAGGCACCTAAGGAAAGTAAATGATGGGGAGCAAGGGATACTCAGGACAAATATCACCAAAGGGAGGAGAAACTGAGGCAGAGGAGGACCTGATAAGAAACATGGATTTGTGTCAGCAGGAAAAGGGATGTATCAGGAAAGGATGCCCTGGACCTGTAGAGATGTTAGAACAGTAATAGGAAATGGAACAAATTGGGGAAGTGAGGTGGTGAAACACTATAATGCAAGAGTGCAGGGCAGAGAAGTATCAGCAAGTTTAAAAGCATACAAGCTCAAATCAAAATAGGGTTCTACAGTACCTGTATGTCAAGCCCTTGTCAGGTAGTTGCAATCCAACACTTGCAATGAGAAATGGAGAACAGCAATCAGTATCACTGGCAGTTTTCAGAATCTGCTTCTCCAGAGGGTGCTCTTATTTAGGACTGAGTTCTTAACACTGGTGCATATGCTTCAGCCAATCTTTGAGTGAATGAAGCAATGATGCTTCTGCCCATCATCAGCCCTAATAATGTTTGCCTGCTCCCTACTACTGCCTTCTGCATAAAACAACAACATCGTATGAGATTTAACAGCTTCATTAACTGGAAGTGATTATCTGCAAAGCATCTTGGAAGACAAGAGTTAACCATGGATTTAAAAGAATAAGTATCTGGGATACATCAACATTGATGGAAAGAAATGGTACTGCTTTCCCTACAAACAAGAAGAGCCGATTTTAATATCTGGCTCCAAAACTAATATACTGCTTGAAGCAAAAGGCAAAAATTGGCATGCATGAAGTCTTAGCCACAGTCAAGACCTAACTTACACTACTTCCTATACATTTAAAAGCTTCTTGTAGAATTTCACAACAGATAAATAAGAAACAAAAACACACAAGCCATTTATTATCTGAAGAGGTCCAACCACAAGTGACCATTAATTAATGAAAAATGAATTAGCTAGAAGACAACTTAGCTTATGTTACACCTCTCCTCCAGGCTGAACAAACCCAACTCTCTCAGCCTGTCTGCACAGGAGAAGTGCTCCAGCCCTCTGACCATCTTCGTGGCCCTCCTCTGGACTCATTCCAACAGCTCAACATCTTCCTTGTACTGGAGACCCCAGAACTTATTGCAGTACTCCATTGCGCTCCCCATCCACTCCTAGATGTAGGTCCATGCCCTGGTCATTGACATAGAGGGCAATACCCCCACCCCATTTCCCCTGCCTGTCCTTCCTAAAGAGCCTGTATCTTTTCATACCAACACTCCGGTCATAGCAGCCATCCCACCACATCTCTGTGATGCCAATAGGTCATGGTTTAACCCCAGATGGCAGCCAAGCACCACGTGGCCACTTGTTCATTGCCTCTTCCACTGAGATGATGGGGAGAAAAATGGGAAGACAAAGGCAAACCTCATGGGTTGGGATAAGGACAGTTTACTGGGACAGCAAAGGGAGGGGGAAATAACAATACAACAGTATTTCTCACAGAATATACACAACTGGTGATGCACAATACAGTTTCTCACCAAACTGTACAAGCCAGACTGTACAGCTCAGACCCATCATGAAACAGGACTGTCACTTGTCCTAAGATGCCCTGCCTGTCCCTGACTAGCTCCCTTTTATACTGAGCATGACATCAAATGTTATGGAAGAGCAAAGACTATTTTCTCCATGAGACAGGTGAGTACCATCTGAATTCATGAAGCCTGGTGCTGTGTAGGCCATCCCACTGTCAAAAAAGCCAAAATTGTGGCCATAGAGCCAAGGGTTAATGGACTGTGTCCATCTGATCCTCACATTCCTGCCCACAACTGGAAGGCAGAAGGAAAAAAATAACATGCTCCACGTTTTCTCAGTAAGTCCCAAGACCCTTGAAGGCTCATTTGATTGCTTTTGCGCTATGCGTGTCAGCTTCATCATCACCCACGTGTACAAGCAGTAGTTGGTAGCAGTCAGAGAGCCACTCCAGGCTGGGAGTTTCCTAATAAAATCCTTAATAGGGCCCCAAAGAAGCAGCAGACTGCCCTGAAAGGAGGGTCTGTCCAGCACATGGGGCCCTCTGTTCCCCTCAGATGGAAGTCACCTACAGCTATAACCAGCCTTTTGTTCTTTGTGGAAGTGGTCATGATATGGGAAGCAGGCCTTTCTGGCCTTGGTGGTGCCTCTGGTGTAGCTCCACTGTCATCCAATGTCCTCCTTTAACTTGCCTTCCACAGTCAGAGCCTCATACCTGTTGTACAGAGGCACCTGGGACTGGGAGGTGGCCAAGAAGAGGTTCACCTACCACTCCAAGCAGAGACTTGTGTCCATTCACTCCTTCCTTTTGGGCTGTCATTAAGTAAATACTGAACCAATTCATCTTTATTCACTTTATTTAGTGTAATTAATCTAGATCTTTCCTGTGATCAGATACGTAGCATAAAACATACTTTGAAAGAAAAACAAACCAGAAAACAAACACCAACCAGTCTTACCAGGAGCACAACCAAAAGCAAAGCTATTCAGATCACAAGAGCTACCCCCTGAATAGCAGATCACAAAAAAAACAAGTCATCTTTTATACAGACTATTAGTGCATTTTATACCAATGCAGCCTGAGAAGCGCAAAAGGGACAAGAGAGGAAGACAGAATGGGAACACTAACTCTGTACATAGGAAGATCAGAGAGGAAAAATAACAGATCTTAGTATTTCAGTACCTAGTTTTCCTGCATTTAGCTGCACCCCTTACTAAATCTATCATCAGAAAACAGGTTGAAAAGTCACATACTCATAAAGGACAGCTCCAGAATAAATTGCCAGACACTATTTTTACATCTTATGAAAACAATGCCTTGCAATAAGACACATTTTCAGGCAGAAATAAAAGCCTAAAAGAATCACAGAATTTCCCAGTTTAGAAGGTACTTCAAAAGATCACCTAGTCCAACCTTCCTTGGGAAAAAAAAAAGAGCATAGTTTAGATTACCTAGCACCCTATCCAATATCATCTTAAAAACCTCCAGCAATGAGGACTTTACCACATCCATAGGGAAGCTGCTCCAATAGTAGGTCATTTCTACTATTAAAAAAATAATAATCATTTTTATGTCAAGATGAAACCTCTCCCAAGGCAGTGTGTCCTGTTGCTCTTTGTATTTGCCATGTGGCTTCTCGTGGAGAGATTCTACCCTTTAAGGACTCCACCCCTCATTACATAAAAAGTCTGAAAGCATGAATGTATAGCTGAACTAGGTTTCACATTAAGGTACAAATCATTAACTCACAGACATAATAAACCTTCCAGAAAAGAGACCTGAAGACACTGCTTCCAGAAGGGATAGCCCCAGCCCACAGCTCTCTGAGTCCCTCAGCCTCAGGAATTCATCCTGTGACACAAGAGAGGTGGAGGGGAAAGCTAGTGCTATATGCAGCCAACTCCCAACCAGGGCAGCTTTTCCCCTCCTAAGGGAGAAAGAAAGAAGTCCTGAACATCCAGTAATTTGTATGCATAACAGAATCAATGATTTTCAAAAGACACTTAGTGTGCCTTGTTAGTCTAAAGAACATGCTAACAATTATTACAGGAGACAGCTAACCCTTAAGCACCCGTTATACATAATCAGGAAGAACAACTAAGCGTTTCATTAACTCAAGATCCTTTTGTACATGGAGATGTGTCCTTCACTCTTTGATAGGGAAGACTTAAAATTGTTCAAAGAAACCTCCCTACCTTCTTCAAGAATTTGGCAAGGTAGAATAACGGCTTCACTGTCCTTAGATGCCTCAGTATCTTAAAAGGGTAACATGAGGAAGGGTTTCTCTCAACTGCCACACACCCTGAACTTGCAGTGTTGAATGTTCGTCAAAGATGAGAATTTCCACCTGGCAGAAAATAAAGACCTATCTCCTCTGAAAACTAGTTCTTGGGTTTAAGTCTTGATTTTAGGTGATATAGGTTACGAAACTGCCAGCCTGAAGCACATCACAAGTGTGGTGGATTGGTGGGTTTTAAAAGAGGGCCAGTACAATACTCCTTGGTTTTTACTTTACACTTGTCTGACATCCAGGTACACACCAAAAATACTCTATCTAAGGTGGGAAAAAAACAGCCTCAAGAGCAAAAGATTGCTTATGAAGGACTGAAACACCCACCTCTACAGCTTAGGGCTTCAAAGAAGCACTGAAGTATTTCAAGGACCTCCATTAAAAGGGAAAGGGAGACACCCACAACTAAACACCTCTCTGCTCTACAGCAGAGACACCCCATGGGCCCCCCATCTCCAGAGCCACACTAAGGCGGGAGAGGCGGGCACACCCCCGCGCGCGACCTCCCCTCAGCCGCCGTCGGCGGGCGGGCACCACCCTGCCTCACCAGCCCCTCCCCGCCGCGCGACGCGCTCACGCCGAACCCGAGGGCCACGCCCTCACACGCGCGCCCGAGCATGCGCAATGTATCCCCCACGCCCTCCAGGCGTGAGGCTATCTCCCACACTTTTTTTTTTTTTTTTAAAAGGGCTTCTAGGCGCATGCGTACTCCGCCCCCGCGGCCCCGGGCGGGGCGCGGCCAGTCTCGGGTGCGGGGCAGCCGCTGTCAGGGCAGGTGGGCGTGGCCAGGGGAGAAGGTGGTTGGGATGGGGGCGGAGCTGGCGGCCGTGGTGGGGTCAGGAAGGCGGGGGAAGCGGACAGACGGGCGCGGAACCGGCAGCGAGGTGGGCTTGGAGTGGCGTTGCTGCTGCCGCGGCTGGTCGCGGTGCCGGGAGGGAACCGGCCATGGATGCCTCCACGCTGGAACTGGACGCGGTGAAGTTCGCGCAGCTGGCGGTGCAGCGGGACCAGAGCGGGCGCTACCAGGAAGCGGTCTTCTACTACAAGGTACGGGGGGTGCCGGCGGCAGCCGGTTCCCTCAGGGCGCTGGTGGCCCCTTCCCCCTCTCTGTCCTGAGGTCCCGTAGTTTTGCGCTGCTTCCCCCGACCCCCAGAGGGACGGGGGGCGGGCGGGGGGCTTTGCCCTGCCGCGCCCCTGCGGCCCGGCCCTGCGGCCGAGGAGAGTGGCTGTGTACTAGCGCTGCCTCAGCCGCTCGCCGGCTTTGCGGCTGTGGCCTGGAGAGGGGCTGCTTGGCCTCGGGAGGAGGTGACGGCTTCGGCCGAGAAGAAAGCGGAAGGCCGGGCGTGCGCGTCGAAAGTTTGTCTGCCTGCCGAGGGGCGACGTCCTTCGGCACAGGTTGCGAAATGCGTTTTCCCTGCGCTTTATTTTGGGGTGGGAACGCGTACTACCGGTGCGCTGCTGCTCGCTGGTGGGCTGAAGGGTAGCAGTGCCGCTCTGGCCCTTGAAAAGTGGGTACGGGCACTTACTCTGTTGCCGGAGGCAGCCCCTGGCTTTATTTCTCATCTGTCAGAAGGGGTTTCTTTGAAGCCGGTGTTTATGCGTGTTGCGGTAATCATTCCACGTATTCCATTATCCCGCCAAAGCAATTCGCTTCCATTAACTTCCTAGGAGCTGCATAGATGGCTTTTTATTTCATGAGTGCTAGATGTCTTTAAAATGTACCAAAAGCATAGTGCTATTACCATGATGGCATGCACACACAAGTGTGAAAGGATAGGTAGAGCAGTGTCATCTTTTATTTTTTAACATGGTTGTCAATGTAGGATGAGCTAGGTTTATGAATGTGAAGTGTATATATATATATGCCAAAGTTATGGTTACCTATAATAACACTGATAACCTCTGTGCTAATCAGCAGCAGTGTGTGTCCATGGTCTGATAGCTGTGTGCAGTACTACTTTCTTACAGTACACATCTCAGTATCTCTCAAAGAAATTACTGAATGCTCCTCTTGCTTTTTTGTGCAAATAATCACTCTTGTTCACTTTTGTATGGCATGTGGAAAAATCACTTCCCCGTGCTGCATAAGGGTGGCATTCTTACAAAAATACATCCCTGGTCATCTTGGTGCGCTTCACACTACGCATGACAAAGAGTGTACGCTAGACACTGTTTTCTTGTATGCAGAAGCTAGGCCACAGTTACGACACTGTTATGTGATAGGAATGCCTTGAATCATAACTGCAGCTAAGATGTTTGGTATTCAGACAGGCAGCTCTGGGCAGTCCAGGATTAGATATTGACTCTTGTGTTAAGATTGTATGTGAGGGTCGTGGTGCTCAAGCCTTTTGTGGTGAGGAGCAGCGAGAGCAAACTCAACAGATATTGTTAAAGCAGAATTCTTTAGGTATGGTTTAGCCTAGATAAGTTTGGATTTGATGTTGCCAGAAGAGTCAGTGTCATTGGAAGATTTTTTAAAAAGAGTAGTTACAAAATATCATTAGTAATTTCGGGGTACTTTATGCATTTTTTTTTTAAATTTTTTTTTTTGGACAGTGCAAATGAGCTCTGGCTCATCACCAACTTTCTTACCAACCGCTCTAAGCAGTTCAGAGCCCACTGGTGCAGTTGTGAAGGGCGTGGGAAAGCTTGGGTGCTGAACTAGGTTTTGCAAGAACTTGACCTTAAGGATGAAGCATGGGAAATACTACAGTTCGATGGCAATAGATGACAAACAGACCTGTGTCAAGGGAGTTTTTACAGCTAGCAAGTGCTGTCTGCTTCCTGCCAGCCTGTAACTTTGATCCTTAGAGGAGGGCTGCATGTGAAGCAGGTTAGGGTAACTTGTTAATGGTGCTCTACAAATTGTCAGACGCATACCTAGGCACCTCATGACTTCAGAAGGACTGCAGAAGGCTGCTGCTAAGTTTGGCTGTTGAACAGCAGCTAGCAACTTGCAAACTGATGATCAGTACTTAGCTTAGTGTGACTGTGGTACGTGTGCGAAAGAACAGCAGTGGCACTGAAGAGATCATAAATACTAACTCTGAATTGCACAGCCATCTTGTCACTGGAAACAGTTGGCGTGCTGGCTCTGCGAGCAGTTGCTCAACTGCTTCAGTCCTTTAGAGGCTTAATTTATAAAAGACTGTTTTCATTATGTTTACATCTTGAAACCAGGCAAAACAATTGTGCTTGAAATCACAGAAGCAACATCAATTGTGTGTTGGTTTTGCAGCACTGGCTTGAAAATCCACACTTAGTCTTTGCGTCAGGTGTAGACAGCTTACCATTACAACCCAGCACCTGTTCTGTCTGTACTGGTGGTATGTCGCAGCAGAATGTATGCATCCTTTAACCAGATATCTGTAGTGCACTTCCCCCCGACCCCCACCCCCCCCCAAAAAAAAATGTTACATGCTCAACCTTAACAGTAGTTAATTGCTACCTGAAATTGGAACGATACCTCCATTTACCTTTCTGCTGCTGTGAATGTTTTATGGGATATAGTATGGTGACGGGTGTTGACAAGGAGTATGTATGTTTCTTTGATCCTGATAACAAGTATAGGCGGTATTGGGATCCACTTTAAGCTTGGGCAAACTCGGCAGGTGTGTGAGGGAGCAAACTGCTAAGCTTGACAAAAATCATGGCCATAAAGTACACAAGAGCGCCTCTAGCCATGGCTCTTTGCTTGTCCTGTGCTGAGCAGCCTTCTAGTAAACTGTTCTGCTTCCCACATATTCAGCCTGCTACGTGACTGCCTCCTCTCTCCTACTGCTGCTGGGAAGATGAGCGCTGCCACAGAAGCGTGGGGGTTTTTTGCATGCCAATAGTGAGGGCAAAATAAGGTTTTTATCCTCATTTTTGAGAGTGACAAATTTCAGTTCTTCATATGCTTCTGAGTCTGTGTCAGCTCTGTTTATTACAGTCCTGCCAAACCTTCCATGTTTTTCATAAATTTAGTGAATGGATAGACAGCTTATGCAACTGAACCCGTTGTTTCTTAATAGATTTGTGCAGTATGAAGAAGCCCTAATGCATATGACATACTGCGCTTCTGAGGCTTCTGCTCCCTCCTGCAAGTATTTCATCAATACCCAGTGTTTTTGCACATGCAAACATTCAAAAAGCAAAATTTGAGCAGCTAGGAAACTTTACATTTGTAGACTTTCCAGATTTCATAGCTTTATGTGAAAAGACTTTCTAAACCAAAATTCCATGCATCGGATTTTGAAAAGCCTTACTTTTATTCGACTTTCATTGTTTTTAGATTAAATGCAAACAGCTAGGTATATATAGCTAGTGGCTTGTGAGCTTTACCTAACTGGTTTCAGTGCATGCTTCAAAAAAATGTATTTGAAATCTCCTAATTCCATGCATTAAGATCTGGCCTTACAGAACTTGAAACGTGTTCTTTCCATCAGAATTTCCCTTCAGCCACAGAATCCTTTTGCAGATGTAGGGATTTCCTTTCACCCAACTCATGGCTGCTGTAAGCTCTGTGTTTATGGCAAGTAATTTTCTAGGCAGCAAACATTAACTTTGTCTCAAATTTTTCTCCCTGCAGGAAGCTGCACAGGCCTTGATTTATGCTGGGATGGCAGGGTCCAACTTGGAAAATATTCAAGAAAAAATAAATGAGTACTTAGAGAGAGTTCAAGCTCTCCATTCAGCAGGTGGGTAAGGAGCTTTCTAATTAAACCTCTGCTTAAATTAATTGAGTGGAAAGCCTTTTTGGTGCTGTGAAATATGAATCAATGATGTTTGCTCTCTCTTTCATTATTCTAATTTTCTTATCCTTTGTGAAGGACCACAATGAGCACATCAGTAGTTTCAATTCTGCTACATCTGAAACGAAATGGAGACTTACTTTCTAAGGACTTGGGTATGGGTATTCTTTCTGTGTAAATATTCTTAGGAGCTACATCTGCACAGCAAACCTGAGAAAGTAATTAAATATAGCAACAGAAATTGATTAGAAACAAATCTAAGCCCCGGTGGCATGATGGATTTGAAGCAAGTGGGTTCTGGTATTTATGTAGAATTAGTAATTTTGAGAGGGCAAAAGAGCTTTATACTCCCATAAGGGTTTCCTTGCTCGATCCAGTTTCAGTGTTTGTGCTTAGACCAAAATCAAGTTTATTCTCATCTAGAGTCATAGTATCACTTAGCCAAACAGGAACATTGGGAGGTAGATATTGATTTTTTTGGTTTTGTTTTTGAACCACCTTACTCAGGTCCAGTCAGATCCTGAAAATGCCTAAGGACAGAAATTCCCCAGTGCCTTTAGGGGCAAATTCCAGGGTGCAGTTGTATGTCTAGCCAATGTTTCAATGTTGTTTGTTGTTCTTTTGGTTTATATATGCAGTTGGATTTTCCCCTGTTTTAGTTCATAGCCAATGGCTCTCACTCCTTTTATTTGCACCGCAGTGATGAGCCTGAATCCATTTTTCTTGATAACCTTGCAGTTACTGGCAAGTTGCTGTTAGGTCCCCCCAAAGCTATCTCTCCTCCTGTCTGGACAAGCCATGCTCCTTCAGCTCTCAAAGGGCCAAATCCTCCAGTCCCAATTATCATAAGGGAGCTGAGATTGGATGCGGTATTCCAGATAGTCTACTGGGTGCAGAGTAGAGGGTGGTAATTGCTTCTTCCAACTCCTGGCACAGCCCAAGGTGCTGTTAAGCCTTCATCACTGGCTTGGGCTCACCGAGCTGTCCCCCAGGCCTTTCTCTGCAGAGCTGCACCCTGCAGGGTGTTAGTCTGTCTCAGGCAGAGAGTGAAGCACTTGTCCTGGTGGAATTTCCTGACATTCCTGGCAGCCCGTTGCTTTTGCTTGTCTGTGTCTCTTTGAGTAGGAGCTGTGTCAAGTTAATTGGTTTGGTGAGGTTTGCAGCCTTGGTGAAGGTGCACTCCATCTTCTCCTTCAGGTCACCGAAGGAACTTGTATATTACCTTAGGTGAATGTGTTTTCACAGCTGATACAGTATTTTTCATAATTAAACATACTTGTCTTTAGTGTAATATGAAAGAGATTTTATTTGCATTGTATATACCTTAAATATCCTAAGGGCGTGTCTCTGCTTTGGAGAGGGTGGTGGTTTCTTATCCTTCAAAAATGCTTTTAGCAAAATTTAGAAATATTTAGTTCCCAACCAAGAAATTATCCATATGATTAGATTACTCTTTTTTTGGTACCATGTAAAGGATGTTTTTACATGTCAGCCACTGTAGAAAGCTAAATAATTTCTTTTTCATTTAGTTCAGTCACAGAACACGGACCCTCTGAAGTCAAAACAGCAGTTGGACTTGGAGCGTGCCCACTTCCTAGTTACACAGGCTTTTGATGAAGATGATAAAGGCAATGCAGAAGAAGCTGTAGAATTGTACACTGAAGCGGTGGAACTCTGTTTGAAAACAGTATGTTAAGCTACACTTAACTTGGTGGAATTATGTGATGGTAAGAAATTCTTCCACTTACACAAGTGACCGATCCTTAAAGGCTGGCTTAAAAACGGAGTACCTGTATTTCTAAAAAGTCTTTTTTAATCTTTTTTTTCCCCCCCCATTATGTTTGGTTGGGTTTTTTTAGTGTTTCTTCCAGTCTTTATGTTGCTATTCGATGCTATAAATTTATGGGGACTTATGATCTCTGTGTTTTTCCTGAACTGGATTATACTAAAAGCTAGAAATATTCTGGAAAAAATTTCATATTAATTTTTGCCCTGGAGCAAATAAAACACTAAAACAGAAATCCAGAACAGTTAAAACTGAAGAGGACTTGCTCATATGTCAGCTGTGTTACTTTCCGACTACAGTTAAGGGAAATTTTTGTGTGTAACACTTTCTGAAAACAACAGTCTACAGATGCCAAAACTAGTAAAAATACTACTTGATTACTCAGTGCTCAACATTAAAGCTGTTATGAGTAATTTCAGTTCACACTGAAATGAATGGTAAGAATGAGTTGGCCATTACATAAATGGAGAATATAATTACAGGTACTGCTTTTTTCCCTTAAGTCCAGTTGCCTTAACTAACTCATTACAGGAAGAACTCACCATCATAATGTAACTCCACCAAGTCTGTTTTTTCTTTTTCCCTTCTTCTCCCTTTTTATAATGTAAATATATGTGGGTTGTTGGGAGGGGAATGGTACTTTTGCTACATGCTGGAGCAAAGCCTTCTTTTCTCTGAATTCTGTGAACTGGTTTTATGTAGGCTGAAAAGTCCTGGTGATGCAGTGTAACTAGATCAAGAGTTAGCAGAACTGCTCTAGTTTTTCCACTTAAGCTGTTGGAGCAGAACATTTTCAGTCTATCACATAAAATTTATTTTAGCAGCAGACTGTTTTTATTCTGCTATGTTTCTCCTTCTGTTGTGTTGGTGTGTGCAAGGATTGCTTACTTATGTTGAAGCTAGTCTGAAATTATCCCATGTTTAACAACTGCTTTTATCGGGTATTTCATTAGGTACAGATACTGATGAAGTTTCATTTAATCTTGGCTAGCATATTATTTTGTTAAGATGACTGTAGGCTTTATCCCTCAGGGCGATCAAAAAGTACCTTCTTCCCAGGATGAAAGAAGATTGAAGGAACTCTGCTATCTTGAAGCTTTGCTTCTGTCTTTCTCCTCAGTGTATTCAGGTGGAGAGATTTCTTTCTTCCTTACCCTTGAAGTACTCAGAGAACAGCCATTCCTCCTTTTCTATGGCCGACTCCTAGATGGGTCTCCTGGTGTTCCATCTCCACTGCTTACCTTTATACATCTTTCAAAGTCTTTTCCAATCAAGAACTCTGGAGTATAATTTATTTGCAAAGAAATCTGTTGCTCCTAGAGGGTGTTTCTAGTTTTGTTTCTTGTGGTGAAAGCTTGCCTTTGTTTCCTTGGTTGATCCAGCTGACCTGGGAGAATTGGTCAAGGTACAAAGCTAGAAACTGAAACCTGGCTCTGGGTTTCTCAGGAGAAAGCCACACCTCGTGTTGTATGCTTAGCTGCAGTAGCCATGCTCATCTGTAAGGGAAACAAAAGCATAAACTGGTTGTATGAGTAAATTGTCAGCTGACCTCTGACTGAGAACAGAAATTGGCACTATTGACAATCTCATTTGGTGCCCCGTCATAGATTACTTTATGCATTAGATGTGCAATAACAAGTTTTATAACTTGCAGGCAATCTAGTTTGTTTGCATTTTATGAAAGTAAACATTTGGATTTATTTTTTCCTAAGTAACCATAATTATTTTTTGACTCATTTGGGGAAAAGAATTGGAACACATCTAAGCTCAGTAGTATAACTAGCATTTGTTTTTGTCTTCTTTCTGCTCATAGTGTTTTAATAGGTTTTATTCTTCTGGCAACATTTTAGTGTGTACAGTGTTGCCCATGGTGCAGAATATTAAATACTACTTTTGATCCATGAACATTCGCTAGAACAGGAAAAAAAAAACCCAACTTACTTAGTATGCTCTTTATGCTGAGATTTTTAAAACCATATTTGCTTATTTTGCAAGTTTTTTTAAAAAAAATAGCTAGTTACTGTTTGCTATAACCTGTAAGTGTGGAGTTGCTGCAATCTATACAAATGCTGTAATCTGTAAGTGTGAAGCCTGTAAGACCTGCAGGTTTTTTGGATGTGTAGCTTTTTGTTTTATCTTTGCTCTTAAGGCTACTGAAACTTCAGAAGCAACCCTCCAGTCAAAACTGAAACAGCTGGCTCGGCAAGCACTGGATAGGTGAGTATTGACAATGTTAGGAAACGTACTGGCTGTCAGGGAGAAATGCAGTCTCCGAGCTGGATTCTCAGTCTAGGGTGTCCTGTACTGCAGAGTATGGATTCTAGGTAGACCTCACTCCTGGAGAGTTTTCCTGGCAGGTAGCTGCCAGCTGCTGTACAGCTGAATATAGTAGCTGTTGTGCCAACTCTCTGGGAACCTTGGAACATGCGGAAGTAGGAAAGGACTGTGTATTCATTAGTACCCATGCACTGCTGCAGTCTTCAGGATAAAAGTCAGAGTACTACGCTGTAGTTTTTGGCTTCTGTAAAAATACAGAATTCAGGACAGCACTAAGTCAGGTTGTCAGTGTGCTGCATCTGAAATGGATTATTTTTTTCCTTAGGAAAAGTGTTGTTGATCAACTTGGGCGTTTGTCCATTCCATTTAACGTATGCAGGAACATGAACCAAGCAAATCAGTAATTGAGCCATAACTATATTTTTATCATTGTTGTAAACAAAATGTATTTTCATTTGCTTTAGAGCAGAAGCACTGAAGGTATCTGTGTCAAAGTCATCTCAGAAGGAGAAGTCAACTGCAACTAAAACAAATCAGCCGGTCAGAACGTTCTTTCCACTGGGACCAGATTTTTCCTTAAATGATAAACCACAGACAATCAGAGCAGTACAAGCTAGTGAATCTCAAGGTCAGAGATACACCGCAGAGGAGATTGAAGTACTCAGGTGAGTTGAAGATAAGTTTTTACACAGTGTTACCATTTGTGCTCACATTCTTTTGCATATTACATAGTAGAGTGAAACATGAAGCATGAGGTGTATATAAGCAGAGCATTGGAAAACCACCTATTACAAACCCCATTGCTGGTATTACTTATACATTAATGAATCCTTGTATTGTCTATGTTAATGTAATTAGTGGCTTCTATAGACAGAGCGTACTTTCTAGTTTGTATTTAGAAAATAAATTATTGTAACTGACTACCAGGATTATTTTTCATAGCCCTTTTTTTTTGTGTGTGTGTGTGTAACCTACCTGACTGAGTCCATGTGAAAAAGAGCTGGCCCTGAGGAGCCAAGGTACAAAGATGATTTTATAGATTATACAACTACTACATTGCTGCAAATTGAGGAAGCATAACATCTTGTATTCTGTGACTCCTGTTACACCCAATTCCTTTTGCTTTGATTTTATTGTAGGTGGAATAAGATCAAATAGCACATATAACCTTTAGCATAAATTGTGAATTTTGAAACCTGTAAAATATATCTTGAAAAATAAATGCATTGTCTGATAGATGTTTCATCCTTCCTCCTCCTCCACGTGCAATAAAAAAGATTGCAAAAGAGGTGATACTCAACACTATTGAGGATTTGATCATAAAACATTGTCTGCTTGTTGACTTTAGGGGATGTAAATGAATTTGAGGATACGGTCATGTGTTGGAAAAGTAGCAGCTGATTAAGAATTGCCTTATTAAAACTTCATCTTTTTCCTCTTGTAGTGCCTGTGCAGTAAATGTTTCTGGTTTTGTGGGTGGTTTGAGTGGGGGGCGTTTTAGGGTTTTGTTATTTTCAGACTTACAAGAGAACTTCAAGTTGTTTCACATCTTTAATCATCACTTGAGCAAAAGAATTTCACCTACCTTTTTTACTTAACTCCTCATTTGAAACTTAAATTGCATTCACATTTAAATACAATTCTTTTTTTTTTTTTTTGAAAGCATTGTGTGCTTTAGTGAAAAATATACTAAGGAGATATGAAGTATTTTTGTTGTTGTTTGACAGTGTTCCAAAATGCTGCCCCAATTAGATTAAATCTGAGCATTGCTAATTAAGTGCTGTTAACTTATGTTAAGACTCTCTTTAATGGGAGGGTTAATTGACTTGAGAAATTCTATTTCAACAAACATAGTTTAAAATCTAACTTCTAGAACTGTGAAGAGGTGTCTGACTGATAATTGTTTCTACCCTGGCACGGTGACTTGTCTGCAATTACATACTTGAAGGGTTGGTGACTGAGCCATCAAGTACCCTGCACTTCAAACCCAAATAAAGACAGGGAGGTTGTTTCATTTTCAAAAAGTAGTCATCTTGTTTTCAGATGCACTGCACTGTTAGCTTTTAAAAACTAATTTTGTTGTTACTTTCTGGAGCTTAGTCTTTGAAATATGATAGATAGGTTTGTAACATTTTTTTTTTTTTATTATTATGACTTGCAGGAAGACTTCAAAAATTAATGGCATTGAATACGTACCTTTCATGAGCGTTGATCTGAGGGAACGTTTTGCCTTCCCTATGCCATTTTCGTAAGTGTGATTAAATGACTGAGCTTTACTCTTGTTTTTATTTCTAAAGCTTTCCGATATTTAGTATTTCTATGTTTTCTCTCTCAGAGTTTAAAATTAAGTAGGCTTTTAAGCATAATTGAGGCAGAGATAGTGAATGCTGCCACTTCCTTCTCCCAGTCTGATGCTAAAACTTTAATGTGAGCTGATCCTGCTCTGCAGCGCTTTTGTGGCTGTGTCTTCAGGCCTCTAAGGACACCATTTTATTTGCCTTTCTGTAGTATAGGGCCGGACTGACGACTTGGGTCTGTTCCCTGATTCTGTTGGGTCTGTTTAAGGAGTTTAGCTCCCTCTGCCTCAGTTACCTGTAAAATGAAGGTGATAGCCATTTATTCTGTAGAGAACTATTCCAGTGAAGAGATACGCAACTGCTAGACCTTCACTCATGTCTAATGATAATATGTTAATGTTACATAGCCATAGTAGATTTAAAAAAACCAGAGTAGTTTGTTTTTCATTTTTCCAGTAAGGGCTTGTCAATCAGACAAGCCTCAATATTTTCAGAACTAAATAGAACTTCTGTTACCAGTTCATTATGTTGAAGTAAGGCAAAGAATTTCACTTTCTGTTGGTGTAGGTGGCTTTTTTGGAATTCTCTTCTCCTGTTCAGTCCTGTGACAAATGAAGCTCTTGGGGTTTTGGTTTTTTTTTTAACATTTTTACCTTTTCTCCAAAAATCACAAACTTAACTGTAATGCTCTTTGCATACAGAGCTGTAATACAGTATCAAAGCTGTGTAATTGTTCTCTGTGTGTATTTTACACAATCTACCAAACATATATGAGACTGGACATAAAATGAAAATCTTTTCTGAACTGCTGTTGATTTATTTCTTTTTTTTTTTCTCTCTCTTAAAACTAGTGATAAATGTGGGAAGTTACCATTATCCCCCAAGCAGAAAGCAATGTTTGCCAAGTGGGTGCGACCAGATGACATAACAAATAACCCTACGATGATTTATACTGTGTCAAGTTTCAGCATAAAGCAGGTAAATTTGTTCCTAACGAGAAATGTGTGCTGCTGTTGGCGGTCTATTGATAGGCACCTTCCTGTTCAAAAAGGAATCTCCAAATGTGAGAATGCTTTCCTTGGTTCTCTTAAGATGAAATAAATAAATGGTATCACTTCAGATTCCATGCATTTTCTAGCCATGAGAATCAGTGGGTGTGTTAGGAAAAATCTGAATTTGAATCCCAACTGCAAATCCTATTAAGTAAAGTTAGGATGAAAAAAGGCAAGGTGTGCTCTGCAGCAAATTTTTCACTTAATCTACCACATGGAAAAAATAATGAGCAAGATTTTAAAGTTTTTGTTCAACAGGAAGCAGAGTGGCCCATTGAGAATAGTGTAAGTGTCTTGCTTAGTGTTAAATTGCAGATGGCCCAAGCTATTTTTAAATCAGCCATAGATTATGTCATTGGATATTATTTGTATTACACAGTGTGTTATGGAGAGGAGGGAGCAAGTGTGAGCTGAGTGAAGGGCGAGGTTGCCTCATTGGCATTAACTCTGGTTTGTTCTATAGGGGCCTCACGTTGAGCAAGCATAATTTCCTGCCTTTTTAGCAGTACCTTTTCTTCTCTTGGTTCAAATCCTTCCTTTTTGAAGGGAATTATTAATGGCAAAATTTCCATTTGTCTTTCAGTATCTGATATATTAGTAAATGTCCTCTCTGGTTTTCTTTTCCTTACAGACAATAGTGTCAGATTGTTCCTTTGTGGCATCACTAGCCATCAGTGCAGCATATGAAAGAAGATATAACAAAAAATTGATCACAAGGTAAGTAGCTGTTGCTTTCAAAGACCTTTTCAGACTTGGTACTGCCAAGCTTTTGCAGTACCTTGAATGATAGTTGGACGAAGTAACTATCTCACCTTCATCTCTCTGGGAGTCATGTGGCTCATGTTGAATGTATACTGTCATTGGAGTCTTAATTTCACATGTACTTTGAGGAGTAATAAATGGTTTGGAAGGGTTTGTTTGGATTTTAATAGAAATTTTACTTACAATACATTATGAGTTTATTTTCTGACTTTGCTACGACAACCTCTGTGCAACAGATGGTCCACCTTGCATCTTGTAGTAGTAGTTACCAATCCTATCTCAATTCTACTCCTGTGGTAAATTTGGCACTGGTTTTACAGACCCTGCTGGGAGCTCATTGCCAGACCACTGTGTGAACACTGTTCTTGGATTATTTTAGTTTGGTTGGTTTGGTTTGGTTTTTTTGTTGTTCTAACCTATACTCATTAGAACTGAACTTGTTGAAGAGCAGTGATTTCTGCACTGCCGCCTTCTTCAAATGTTTGATTTGTTGTTCAGGCAAATACTGTGTTTATACTACAGATTAAACAATGTTTGTTTAATAGCAGAAAAAGACTTCTGTTGAAGAAACAATTAGGTTACTTGTATTTTTTCTGTTATTATATTGAAGAGAGAGCTGCAGGAAGAGTAAGGCCTGAAAAATACAACCTCTTTAAACATCACTGTAATTTTTACTAATTTTGAGATGCTCTTTCATTAAAAATCCATATTTATGTTCAATGTAAATTCCAGAAACAATGTTACTTGTGCTTTTATTGTTATAAGTGTATGTACAGTCAAGGCATTTATGTCACAAAGTCATCTTTTTTTTCTCTTCTTCCCCGCTTTTAACAGTATAATTTACCCTCAGAATAAGAAAGGAGAACCAGAATATAATCCGTGTGGCAAATACATGGTGAAGCTTCATATCAATGGTGTGCCTAGAAAGGTAAATGGTTTTGGGGAGATTTCATGATGTTACTGTTTAAGTTATGTATTTTAAAGGCTTGGTCTGCTTTGTTGTGAAGCTGTGCTTGCATAGCAAAACTTTTAAAAGTGTTGGAATGTGGTGGTGTTAAACCTTTTGAGATTCATTTTCATCGTGAAGTATGCAATAGAATGCAGGTATTTCTTCTACAGACATACATGAAACTAGCCTTACATTAAACTAATTTAAAAATCCTTATATTCCCTGAAAGAATTATGAAAAACCATGCAGGAGCAAAATCATGCGGCCCATGTTTATGAATAGGATGTGCAAATAATCCCCTTTTCTACTTCATCTTAGAAAGGAAGTTACAGAACTAAAAGCTACAGAGGGGGCATCCAGAAAGAGTATAGACATGGCATGACAGTTAAGGACTAACTCAGGTGACCACGGGTTTTTAGGAAGGAGAGGAGGTGCTTGAAGATATACAATAGAACTTTATAAACTCTCAAACAACTTAATTTTCTTTTCAGTGCAATAAATAAGGGCATAAAATAATGCATTTCTTCATGTAATACTTAACTGTAGCACTAATTATTGCAGATCATAGCAGCGGTAGTCATATTCATGGGGAAGGGGAGTAAGGGGAAAGTCCCCAAAGGCTACTGATTGCAAAGATAGGACCTCTGAGTCAGGAAGTCCTGAGCTGTTAGGTTCCAGAATCTGAAGGATCATTTATGTGTTTGCCTTGCTTTTAATCCTGTTTCCAAAATACCTTTGAATGACTGCCTTATGTTAGGCTGAATGGCCGTTTGCTCTTGTATGAAAAGGATAATTCATTCCTGCACAGATAGGATTTCTCCAGTACCCTGTATGCTAAGGGGGTAATGCCAATCTGAACTGAAACATCTCTCCTGGGAAACTGTTTCAGACCACTAAGATACTGCAATAATGATCTGTAACAACACTGAATATATTCTACCTAATTTAAAGAAGAAATGTTAATACTTTCACAGGTGCTCCACTGGGTTGTTGTTTTTTCCTTTCTGGAGAGAAGAAATTTAAATCTGAAAGTAGAGACTATGAAAGTGGTGTGACACATAGTTTGTTTCCTTACTGATAAATAGCTGTTTATTTTCCTGCTGGTTAATAAAGACAGTCCATGCTCTGTTTCCTAATTATCTGAGGGAATATTGTTAGGCTTTTCTTCTTATGCTGGTAATTACACCAAACCTTTCTGTGGCTGCCTTTTGCAATAGATACATATTGGACACTTCACAAGAGCATACCACCATCATCCCCGTTTTACAAAGGGGAAAGGGGGCAGGTGATCCCAGGTCACCCAGTAGACCAGTACAAGTAAGAGCTGGCAGTAGAATTTCTCCTTCACTTGGGCAAACCACTGCAGGATCAATAGAGACATCTGTATGTGAGGATGATGGTCAGGCCTGGCTGTGTCTGAGAAGCTGTGTATTAATAAGAGTTTGGGAGTTGTTTTAATCTCCAAAATACTTGTGATTATTTTTCATTTTCTTGTTTCACACAGGTAATCATAGATGACCAGTTACCCGTTGATCATAGTGGGGAACTTCTCTGCTCTTACTCTAACAATAAGAATGAATTATGGGTATCACTAATAGAAAAGGCTTACATGAAGGTCATGGGAGGATATGATTTTCCTGGATCAAATTCTGTAAGTACTAGATTATTTCTAAGAGGCTATAATTCCACTTAGATAACCTTGGGTCAAAGAATTTTCCTTCTAGTGAAATGACAGTGAATTCCTTGGGGAGGCAAGTGTTGAATTTGACATTTTTTGAGGGGTTTTTTATATTTCTTTCACAAATATGCTTAGCTGTATTTAACGAGATGTATTTCATCAAAATAGAGTAAGCAAGACATCTTCATGGGCAGAGTTAATCTTAATTCTCTGACTGCAGGATTGGCACTTATATTTGGGGAAGTGTATGTGTTTATATAGAGTCTAGGCAAAAGTGTTGGGTGAAGCAATTTCTTTTTCCCCAATATCAGTACTGCTGAATTTACTGTCTAACTATTGTTCAATGAATAGGGCAATTCTCCCTCATTACATAGGGCAGTCAGCTAGGAAAAGAACAGGCTCATCATTTAGTGCCTAGAGAGAAAGAGAGATACATGTATACCTGAATATCTCTCTATATGTAGGCATACTGTGCAAGTTTATCAGATTATCCCACTCATTCTCATAAACATGTATTGGATTCCTATAATGTGGCTACTAAAGACATAGCCACTGTACCACAGCTAAACTGACATGCAAATGTCCCTTTCAAAGGGGGACAGTTTACTGAAGTGAGTAGCCCACATAATCCTCATTCCTTACTTAGGAAGCATTTCTGATCCTTTAAAATTATACCAGTCTATTTTTTTATTTCATGGTGCTGTTCATGTTCTAGTTGGATAATCATGTTTTTGGAGGGTCTATCAGGTAATCATCACGTTTTGAGAAATTATTATGGAGAGAAATGCGGCTTTGTAGAAGGGGTCAAGGTAGCACACACATGTTTGTCAGCACTGGACAGCTTTGTTTTGAAGGACAGAAACTTGTGAGAATAGCTGTGTGTTATTCCCATCATTGTCCTCTAACTTGCTGTCAGGAAAAACAGCTTGACTTGTGACATTTAATCACCACCCTTCTGCCTCCCCTCTGCTCTTGTCGGTATTATAGCTTACTTCTATAATCAGGATTACTTACTGACTGTGTTGTACTGGTAATTCCTTAAGTTCCCACCCACCAGTGCTAGTTATTGACACTTCAAGCATTTACAGTCTCTGCTTTTTGCTTTGAGGAGTACAAAGCAAAAGAAAAGGGAATAAGCAATATTTCAAGGAGATGAAATGAAGAGATTCCAGCATCTTTTTATGCAAATATATGTCAGTGTCAGCTTTACAGAAAAAAATTAAAAAGGCAAACCCTGAGCCTTAGAAGTAAAATTTTAATTATTTAAAATGCATATATAATAGCAAGGTTCCCTATCATGCTTCTGAGACTGTGCTTCAAAAGTGTGTGAATCACTGAAATAGATAGAATAAATAAAATGCATCATAGAATTGAGCATGTTTGAACATTCCCTTGTGCTTCTGTTGCTCTGAAATGACAGGTTTTCATCCATTCACTTCCCATCTTTTTATTTGATTAGTTTTGAGGCTGTTTAGAAGTGTCCTAAACTAATCCAAGAAGGGTTTTATTTTGGGTTTTTTTAATATAGTCTTAATCTTGAGCTTTTGATGTATGGAATCTTTTGTGTTTTATAGCTTGTGTATACTTGATTTCTTTCATAATTTGTGTGCAGACATCCTATATGTTTGTAGGTGGATTATCTATTCTAATTTCTTTCAAATGCTTGCATTTCAGAATATTGATCTCCATGCACTGACTGGTTGGATACCTGAAAGAATTGCTATGCACTCTGACAATCAAGCTTTCAATAAAGATAGTACTTTCAGAATGCTTTATCAGAGGTAGAAGTTTGTTCTTTCCTAAGAAATTAGAATGCTTGCTGTGTTGTAGCTGTGTTACCACCATAAAAGCAATACAGTCACCACAGATCTTTTGATAGCTCCAAATTGTGCCTTTTCCATACACTTTCTGGAAGAAGAAAAATTGAGGTATTGGTGGTTTTGATAAAACAGAAAAGCAAAATATTGTGGAATTTTGTTTGGGATTATTTTTTCAAATGTGAGGGGAAAAAAATAGTTTGTTTATTTATGAAGAAAATATAACTTAGAGTCAGGGAAGTGCAGCTTGGAACCAATATACAAGTTAAAAGTGATTAAAAATACAAGGAAATGTGTTCTGCCTTCCCACACAGTTCCCCAGAACTTTGGCATTATCTGCTGTCCTTAACAAGCAGATACAATGTGGTATTTCTGATCCTATTGCAAGACCGGGGTGGTTGTGCCCTTTCAACAAACCTGAAGGAGCAGGAAAAGCTTACCAGAACTGCAGTATTGATCTTCAGACCCACCAGCATAACAGTTCTGCTTACAGTAAAAGATGCAGCTGTAACTGATAAACACCAGCTAGCAAGTATTTTGATTTCTTTCAAAACACTTCTGTGCAACCAGTTTCTTAGGCATTTCAATCCAGTAGAAGGGGGATATTCTGTTGACTGAAATCTCCCCATGCATGATAAAAGAGTGTGGCTCTCTATAAAGAGTGTCATTTTGGTTGTTGACAGCTTTCCAGGTATTCTGTCCTTGCAATTTGGAGGTGTGACTGCAATTAAGATGGAATATAGCTGTTACCACATCACTGTTGTCGACCTGTGCTAGATTGACAATATGTCAATGAAAACAGTCTGGGTGACCCCAGACTGTCTAGAGACGTCTAGAGACGCTGAGTATGTACTTGGATTTTAGCATGGGCTGGGAAACACACTGGTATGTCTTCATAACAGTAATTGATGTGAAATTTTTGGCTTATGCTGGAGGATGCAAAACTTCAGTGGAAGCACCTGCAAAGTATAGAAGCATGAACTTACTCTCCAGGTTTTGAGAAGCTTCTTCAGAATCCTGGGAGTGTGATGGAGCTGTTAATTTATAATATGCAGTGATTGACTAAGTGTTGATGAAATTCCATTTGTGTTTAAGTGATGTAGATGGACCTTCAGGTTGATAAATGCTGATTTGCATTTAATTAAAATAGTATTTCTCACTTAAAACCTATACTTAAATACTGAAATAAAATAGTTCTACTTTCTTGGGCTTTTTGGGGAGTGAATTCTGCTTACAAAAAACTTATATTCTCAATTTTATAAAGTAGTATCACACCAATGGGCAGTGTAAAAATGTAATGTTACAGTGTCTAATATTGCAGTTAAGCTGTTTTTTCCCTCAATTTTCTCTTTGTTTGTTTTGGGCTTGGTTTTTTTCAGATTTCACAAGGGCGATGTCCTTATCACGACAGCAACAGGGGTCATGTCTGAAGAGGAAGGAGAAAAATGGGGTTTAGTTCCAACCCATGCATATGCAGTCTTGGATATAAGAGAATACAAGGTATCAAGTAAAACCAAAGGTGTTTCCATGTGCCTGTTTGAAACCGGTGCTGTGATGGGCAGCTACTGAGTTATTTTTTTTTCCTCCAATGGTTTACATAGTTTATTTTGTCTTGAGCTGCACTGGGAAATTCCAGAAAACTTAATGATGCTGTATTTTCTTGAGCTATTGGTCCCTATTCCATGTTAGCATAAACACAAAAATTACCTTCATGAGCTGTGTTATTTTGTATTTCCTCAGGGACTTCGATTTCTTCAGTTGAAAAATCCCTGGAGCCATTTACGTTGGAAGGGACGATACAGTGAAAACGACACAAGAAATTGGACCCTGGATTTACAAAAATACTTGAACTTTGATCCCAGAACAGCACAGAAAATAGACAATGGTAATAAAAGGTTTAAAAAGTCACTGTCTCTTCAGATAGATCTTTGTGGTGTATTCCTGCAGGAAGGTGGAAGGAAATACTTAAACAGATAGGGGGAGTAAAACTAATGTTGCTGTCCAGAGAAACCACTTGGAATGCTTGTCCTGCCCTCCCTTCCACAGGGAGTGGCATAGTAGCATCTGGGAAGTCAGTGTGGGTGACTGGTAGAAGGGCAGGCTGCTGATAGTTTAGAAATTCTGCAGAAGCTGCATTTTACCTTCAGAAAGAGATGTCTGCTCTTCTTGTACAGTATCCTCTGTGTTGTCAGTGTGTCTCTGGGAGGGAGCCCTTATGTTCAGTGCCCCTCTGTTTTGATAACAGTATGCATCCAGAACAGTTAAATTACAGCATTTAACGATAAGCCTTGTGCAAATGCTTAAGGAACACTTCTGATTTAAATATAAAAAGAGCAGCCCTGGCTTTGTGATAGATAGGAGTGATTGACTCTATTTACCGATTCATCTAGTAAGGAATCTATGCCTGTAGCATCTAGTAGTCAAAATTTATATAAAATTATGCTAATAATTTTGTAAGAGAGTTGTTTCTTCTGACTGGATTTGCATTCTGGTCTTGTCTAAGTGTGAAGCTATTCTGACTGCAATTTATTTTATTTCTTGTATTACTGTAAGACCTGCAGCTGCCTGTGTCAGAGACTTGAAAGGCTATTACCTTTCAGTACCTTACCATTCAGTTCATTGGGAATCTGTTGGCTTGCAGGCATTGTTGGCTGGAGTTCCAATTAAGGTTGCTGCAGAGAATCAGAATAAATGCATGAGAATGTTGGGAAGATGAAGCAGATTCAGGGTCTGAAGCAAATCACATGGATGTTGGATGAATTACCTTAGAAATACATTCAGACAGACTCACGTGTTGATTGAATACTTGATTGTGCTGGGTGACTACTGAAGTACTGTTGAATTGGGAAAACCTGTTTGACTGTGTAATCTTTTTTTTTTTTTTGTTACCCCAGAAATCTAGGAAAGGGGAAGGCAGGTCAATTAGTTAATGATGTCTCTTTTTCAGCACAACAGATTCTCTCCTGTCTTCTGCTTAGCTCTTGAGAATGAAAAGCATCTTGACAGCTTCAGAAAGTCCCTGATCATAAGCACAGACTGACTTGTTTTTCTTGGTTCAATTTGTTTGTTTCAGGGGTTAAGTTTAAGTTTAGAAATTTGGGCATTGCAGACCTTGCTACTACATTTTACAGAAATGTTAGTTTATATAAGCTCTGTCATCTGCCCAGAAGGAGACTTTGGAAAAACAAGCAAAACTCAAGGTGTCTGGTAAGGAACAATAACAGCATTTCCTTTCTAGGCATTTTCTGGATTGCCTGGGAGGACCTGTGCCAGTACTATGATGTTATTTATTTGAGTTGGAACCCAAGTCTCTTTAAAGAATCTACGTGTATTCACAGGTTGGTCCAACAGAAAAAATTTCTGTGTCGTTATCTAAGTGTTTGGATGTGGTGTTTTCTTGCCCTCCTTCCTTCCTGTCCTTCCTTGTTACAGCAGCAGAGATTGGACTCCAACCACGCTCTCTTGAGCCTGACTTAAAACTTCAAAATTCTCAGCCCAGGTTTTGACTTCTTCTGTAACATGGTTGAATCTCTGGTGACCTTTGCCATGGACCTAGGGCTGTGTAACCAGATTCCGACCTCGGTCCCAAAACTGATTTCTGTTCCAACAGAGAGATGTTTGTGCCATCTGACTGCAAGCAGTGACTGGACAGTGTTTCAGTGACCTGAGTTTTATTTGCAATTAACTTTCCTAAGAGAGTCAATGGGATCCTGGGGTGCATCCGGAGGAGTGTGGCCAGCAGGTCAAAGGAGGTGATCCTCCCCCTCTACTCTGCCCTGGTCAGGCCCCACCTGGAGTATTGTGTCCAGTTCTGGGCTCCCTGGTATAAAAAGGACAGGGATCTTCTGGAGAGAGTCCAAAGAAGGGCTACGAAAATGATAAAGGGCCTGGAGCATCTCCCCTATGAGGAAAGGCTGAGTGAGCTGGGACTGTTCAGCCTTGAGAAGACTAAGGGGGGACCTAATTAATGTTTATAATTATCTTAAGCAGGGGATGCAGGGGGAATCAGCCAGCCCCTTCTCAGTGGTCTGTGGAGACAGGACAAGGGGCAATGGCTGCAAGTTGGAGCACAGGAAGTTCCGCACCAACATGCGGAAAAACTTTTTCCCAGTGAGGGTGACAGAGCCCTGGGACAGGCTGCCCAGGGGGTGGTGGAGTCTCCTTCTCTGGAGATATTCAAGCCCCGTCTGGATGCCTATCTGAGTGAAATGTCCTAGGGAGCTGCTTTGGCAGGGGGTTGGACCCGATGATCTCTCGAGGTCCCTTCCAACCCCTACAATTCTATGATTCCTGGCCAGCCACAGGTCATTTGTGCAGTGCATGCTGTCTTTATGGAGTGTGTTCACTGATGTCAGAGCAGTTTAGTTTCACCTCTTACCAGTTGTAGTCATCAAAAGCAGTCTTCCTTACCTGATGATTTTTTTCCTAAAGATGGTACCTGTCTCCTACATAGTGTCTGTCGCATTCTGTCCTTCTGTCACCCAGTTTGAGGATAAGTGGGTGACTCCCTTTCAGAAGGCAAAGGTTTTCTCCATTTTTCCACTCCACTATACTGCACTCTGCCACTTTTTCTGCGTATGTTAACTCTGCACAAGCTCCTTGAGCCAAGGAGCAACTGCTGAGCTTATCTGTGAAGGCATATTTGCGTTCAGATTAATTCTGAAATAACACTGCAGTGATGTATCAAGCTGAGGTAATGTACATGCTAATCTCAAAGTTCATCTAACCAGTCTGTCTTTCCTTATGTTTTTAGTGATTGTCATACCTTTGTGTAGGGAAATGGCTAGTGCAGTGGCAATTGCCATAAAAAGTGGAGCAGTGATGGTGATAATTTGAATCTTAGTTGATAACATAGCCTTCCACACGTGCTGTTCAGTTTTAAAAGTGTAGGAGGGTCAGTGGGATTTAGGAATAGCTTTATCCACTTCTGTTTCCAATGTGCCAGGCTTTATGTTCAGTCATTAGCACTGTTTATTTTTTTCATACTGTGTTTTCCTTGTTTAGGCAGTTCATGAGGCAGCAGGCAGATGTTGTACCTGAAAGATCTTCAACACTGTGCGTAGGCACCCTTCCAAACATGAAACGGAGCAGAATTTAAAATAAAAAATACCTCAGTAAAAAACTGTATGAAAAAAATCGGCAAGCTTTTGAAACTAACCATAGCTTACATGTGGATTTCTGCAGTTACAAAAACCTAGGTGTTTTCCACGTAATCCTGGTCTGTGCAGTCGTGGCTGTAATTGGGTAGCCAGGATCCTTGAGTGGGATCAGCTTTTTTGTGCTTTGTGGTCACTGTACCAATCAGCTATGCTCTTTATATTCAGCATTTTTTATTACCATGCTGTTTTGTAAAGAAGTCATTTATAAATAACAAAGTTGTAAGATGATGCTTCTGATGCCATTCTATGCTGCAACCACTGTCATAGATTCTGGTAGAGAATCAGCCTTTGGTAACTTTTTGTTGCTTTGACTCTGTGTGGGATTTGGAGCGCATTCTCAAAGCACAGGTTGGTATCTTGCTCACCTAATAATGTGCCTAATTACTTGCAGTACGTGGGATGCAAAGCACGGTCCAGTGAAGGATGCCTACAGCCTGGCTAACAACCCGCAGTACAAACTGGAGGTCCAGTGCCCACAGGGTGGTGCTGCCGTCTGGGTTCTGCTGAGCAGACACATCACAGATAAGGTTCCTGGTCCCTTTTCTGCATTAAGAGTTGTGCAACGTCCTCTGTAAATCTTTCTGTATGGCTTTCTGCTATTAGTGTATCACTGCTTGGGGGCTACGCATAAACTTCAAGTTCAGCAGGTACATGTACCTGCAAACAAGGTTTTTGAAATAGACCCATAGTAAAAAATGGGCTAAGTCATTGTATTCCCCTTTAAAGGTTCTGAAATAACTTTGGATTCTGGGGCCTGAACTCTTACAATTGAAATTAGGGGCAGTTTATGTACTTTGGGAATTTTAAAACGAGTTGAATCTGATATCTCCATAAATCTAAGTGTGGGTTCATACCGTGTGGTGATCAAAGGGGTGATAGCGTGTGTTCTCAGTCTGTAGAATGTAGACTTCTACATTCTGCAGAAGTCTACACCTCCTCCTTGATTCTGTGGTGCCTTTTTTAACAGGATGACTTCGCTCACAATCGGGAGTTCATCACCATGGTTGTATACAAGACTGACGGCAGAAAAGTCTACTATCCAGGTTAGTGAACCCCAACTGTCGAGACGATTCTGTTAGAGAGAAGCGGGGAGCCACAGGGGATTTTTGCGGAGAGGAAAGGCGCTTTCTGCCTTAAAACAAGGTGCCCCACTCTAAGAGGTCGGTCATCTGAAACCAGTTGTTTAGCTCTGCTTGGCCACGTGCAGCAGTCTAAGGAATAAACCAGGCTGTAGATAGATGCTGGAAGCACATTAAGAGGTCTGAGTAGTCCTGCTGCAGCATTTCCTTTACTCTTCTGGTTATTTTGCAGTAGTTCATGCTTAGAGGGAACAGATCTTGTGCTTTTGTTCATCTGACAACATAATTATTTCCTATGCTTCTGAAATTATTTAAAGTTTATGGGGTTCCACTACATAAAAATACTCAAGGCTAATTGTTCTATCAACTTTCCTTAATAAAGTACCTAAGGAAGCTCGTGAGATACAGCTAACACTTTAACCTATTTCAAAGTATCAGGTATGGAATGCTTAAGAAAAACATTTAGATGCTCAGATTTTATCAGAGTATTACTCTTGGTCATTACTGGTCAGATTCTACTTGCCTAGAGACGAAGGGCTTTGGCTTTTGGAGCCTTGTTGTAGCTGTGAACAGGCCGTGTATGTTGCATTTCAAGACGGCAGATCTGAAACACAGGTTGAGACTCAGGAAATAGAGGTAATGCCCAGGTTCAGTGGAAAGGGCAAGCTGCAATTGTAAGGTAGAACTAATAACAGCATATTTTGACACTTTTGTCAGAGATCTGTAAAAATATTCCTTGGAATAGCTCAGTAAAAATGCATACCTATGACAGGTAAGATGCAGCCTGTTGCTTTGACAGATAGGGCACCTCTTTAGAACCAGGGTTGCATTTAGGTAGCTGCTCATACAGCAGGCAATAGCAACAGTTAATTAGCGAGTAGCCGTTAAAGTCCTTTTCACAAAGAATTGCTTTTGGGAGGTTTTGCCTGTTGGTGTGTCTGGTGAGGGCTGTGCTGTCCAGCTCTGGTCTTGTTCAGTGAACTCTGCTGACCAACTCCCCTAGAATCCAAGCTTTCTGTGGATAGCATCTGTTGAGACATGACCAAATCATCATCTGCTTTTGTGAGAGCTGATCTTGTTAAAGCATCTGCTGCTTCTGGTGCTGTTAGTACTTGTAGCGGGGCTTATTTTACATCCTGTCGTACTAAAAACGTTCTGAAGTGGGCAAACCAAAGGCATCTGTGCAGTGGAGGGAACTGTTGGGTTGTGCTTGAAAGAGAGGGTCTTCCAGCAAGACCGCTACCAAGAACTGGATGAATTGTATGTTTTGTCTCAGTACCCAAGTTCTTTTATAAACTTTTAATCTCACGAGTTCAAACTCGTTTAAAACCTTTTTCCATGGAAATAGATTGGTCAAGCTGCAGTATTATTTTTACCATCTGTTAAAATGAGATGAGAACAAAGCAGGTTAATCCTTCGGCAGCGAAGCCGAGATTTCCCATTCCTAAGCTCCTCATTGTTTTATATTAATCCTTTCCCCTCTCCCGTGTTGCTTTGTGGAAGAAAATAAAAGGGCTGGTCCTGGGCCTATTAAGTAATTGGCTAGACTTGTTCCTGCTTCACTGAAATTAAAAGACGTCTGGAAAGAACTGATTAGAGGCCAAATAACAAATTACATTGTCTAATTGTAAGAGCAAATATTTGGGATGTTTATAAGAAGTACTGCATGTGCGCTGGTACTGGGATGCAGCCAGGTCTGTGAAATGATCACAAGGGTTTGGAGAGAGAAAGTGTGGGTCAGTTAGTTAAGACTTTAAAATGTGTTATTTTTATTTATGCAGCCAGTGGGCAAAGATTTTAGCAGCTCAAAGGCTGGAACTGTCCAGCCAGTGGAGAAGGAACAGCCACCACAGAAGTTTTTTTAGAGTGCTCAAACATTGTTTTCCTTCTCTTTAAATTTCAACATGATCACCATGTTGACACTGGAAGGAGATGGGTAAGCAGGTCATGCAAGTCCTGGGATTTCAGCTGTATTTTCCAGTGCAGAATTTGTGTCCTGTTGCCTGCAGTGTACCTCTCCTGAAAGTGGCGGTTGCCTTTAAGATTATCTGTCCTTTTTATGAGCAGACCTTGAGACTCCGCTCTTCTGAGAGCACTCGGGTCTGCTTCCAGGCTAACCTTCATACCAACAATCTGACTTGCCTGGCAAAATTCACGGATAGAAAATGGCTAACAGGTTCATCAAGCTGGAGGGTTTTTTGATGAGGGAAACAGTGTTGATCTTTTTCTTTTTCAGCTGATCCTCCTCCGTTCATCGATGGCATTCGGATTAACAGTCCACACTATCTGACCAAGATAAAGCTGACCTCTCCAGGATCCCACACGTTCACCTTAGTAGTGTCCCAGTATGAGAAACAAAACACTATCCATTACACCATCAGGGTATGTAGTACTGATTTCATTATGAATGTAAGCAAGTAAAAGTGGCCTTTCTTTGTAAGTTTGATTTATTTTTTTTTTTAAAGTATACAATGGATGGATACTGTTATTTTGGGGGAGGGAAGGCTATGAATGGTGATGCAGAACCACTGAAGTGTTCAATAATGTTCTCCACTCTAGTTAAGACAATATTGTGTGTGTGTGTGTTTGGTAATGAAATCAGCTGAAAAAGACACCTACTTCTTAGAATAAAACCCCAGTATCTTTGTACAGGCAGAGCACTGGCTCTCTGTGTATTCAAAATAAGCCTGTTTTAGATCCCAGTTAAGATTTAAAGTTTTTTGACTTCTCCAAGTCCTTAGGCTCAGTATTTTTGAGTTTTCTGTAACTGCCAAGTCATGTGATGATCTCTCTTGATGATCTCTTGATGTCTCTCTTTTGCCAGTGAAAAAAATTTCAGATTGTTTCCATTTTGGGGGGAGGAGGTGTTCATAAAAATTAAGTAGAACTGAGCCTTGTTAGTCCCAGCACTGTTCAGGGTTTTGAATTTCAGATGGTGTTTGAGTAACACAGGCACACAGTGAACAAGTATCTAAAAATTGTGTGCAGGCAGTTCTGCTTTTTAACATGTCATAACTTCATATGAAAAGCATAAGACAGATGTGTGACCAGCTGCTTCTTTTACCACACAGGTATATTCCTTGTGCAAGTTCACCTTTTCCAAGATTCCTACACCTTACACCATTTCCAAACGGGTAAAGAAATATTTTCTATTGATAATAATTCTGTTTTGGCTTTTCTGTCTTGGGCTGCACAATGTTTTTCCATATGTTTTTATACTGCTACCCAAAAATGCAAGCTTGGGCTGTCTTCTAGCTGCCAAAAAATGCAAGCTTGGACCGTCTTCTAACAAATGAAACTTTTAGTTAAAGCTCAAACTAAGCATCATTAGCACAAGACCAGTTGTATACTCAAGTTACATATAACTTGCTGAAGAATTAGCCTCATTGCTAGCATGATTCATACCAACACAGCAGTCCTTGGGCTGCCTCACTCTGTTCCCACCACTCTGTACAGGCGGTGTTTTAACTCTCGGGAATTTGGTATATAAGCTCCACCTCTGACACAGAATGTGTTGCCATAGCTGTACCATGGCAGATGTACTGTAAGGCTTTTGTAGAATAGACAGGCCTTTAGAACAGCAACCTGTACCCCAATATGTAATGGCTCTGCAGAAATCAGCCTGTACAAGTACTACTGTGGAGTAAAAGCCCTGCAAGAGCATTGCTCGTTTTCCCTTGTGAGAATGTAATGGTCATGGAAAAACCCCTTGGCATGATGGGGCAGAACTAGCAATGGCAAACCAAAGGCACCAGGTGCAAGACTGTGACCAGTGGACTTACTTAGGCTGGCAATATCTCAGTATGTTACTGCTCCTGAATTTGGCAGAGACATCCCAAAGGTCTCTAACCACTGGGATAAGCACTCGCACTGTCCGACAGGATGAAGGCAATGCATCCACAGTATATTTTATGTAGAGATGCTCCCAAGGAGTACAGCAGCAGGGGCAGGAGCAAAACAACTTGACTGAAATTAAGCTAGAAGGCCAGGCAGTTTTGGGGTCAGCTGCTGTTTGTATTTCAGCTGTCAACACAAGCTGCAGTTACACCTTAAGCTGAAGTACAAATAGAGGCAAGAGCTTGCAGGATAAAGTAACTTGCATGTATTTTCAGGCATTGGCAATTTTATCCTCGAGAAAGAGTAAGCCAGAGGCTGTTAACTTTAATCTCTGTACCCCTCAAGCCTGCCCTGGTGATCCCACTGTAGGCAGAAGACTTTGGTCCAGACAGTAACTTCTTCAGGAAGAGAAAAACAAGTCTGGCTTGAGCCACAGTCTCCTTTCTAGGACACAGGTGCCTGGAGCCAAGGGTAACATTACTTTGTGTGATCAGGGGGGCATGTTGGCTTGCAGGTGGGCTCTTGAGTTCAGGCTGGGTTTTGTACAGCTGCTGTTTCTGGAAGAGCCCCTGGTCTGGGGAGAGGTTTCTGGGAACAGTGAGATGATTTGCTTGGTACTTCCAGGAACCGTTTTCCTTTTCAACTCTTAAAAACTGGGCTGAGGTTAGGGGAATGCCTGAGGAGGTCAAAAACTCATTGAAGGTACCAGTCTGATTGAGGGAGGACTTGTTTTATGTTGTATTATGTTTCCAAAGAAAA
Source organism: Hypotaenidia okinawae (assembly GCA_027925045.1). Classification (NCBI taxonomy): domain Eukaryota; kingdom Metazoa; phylum Chordata; class Aves; order Gruiformes; family Rallidae; genus Hypotaenidia; species Hypotaenidia okinawae. Next base: position 46,492,740 of record BSDF01000002.1, on the reverse strand, counting down.
TTAAGTGTGTGGAAACCTCCTGATAATTATTTGAAGACACCTGTCTAGTACTGAAATAAGAGGAGTATTCTGCCTGTTCAGGGCTGGCTCTTTGTGGTTAAATGTAGAGCAGTTGCCTGCACTTAATGCTGATGCGGTGCTTGCTTGGCCCTTGTGGCACTGAAAAACAGGCAGATAACTCATTGGCAGCCTGTCAGTAGAAGCCAGTTCTGTCAGATGCCTTATACTGAAGCTGAGCAGTCAGCTCTGGAGCTCAGCAAGCCCTGGGAGAAGTGGAAAGCTAACAGCCAGCAGCAGTTTTACATTCCTGGGTAGTAGTGTGGTGGGGGCAGAAATTTCCCCTTGCCTTCCAAACTTGCTGTGTTTGAGGCTTTTGGACATTGAGTAAAGAAATCAAATCACAGGAAAAACCATCACTCCTTGCTGGCTTGACAGCAAGGAGGGGGAAGTAGCAGAAGAGGAATGAACCTCAGCTATAAATCTGTGTGACCCCCTGGTGTGTCTTACACACCTAACCTTTCAGTTTAACAACTAGCAGGAAGAACTTGCAAACAGATGGCCCAGCTTTTCAAAGCCTGGGCAGCATTTTTCCCTTTGCCTGTCTCTGCCCTTGAGGGGTCTGTCCTTACAGATCTCTGGTCCTGTAACGCTGGTTCCTCTGAGCACAGAGGTGAATGGACAGTGCTGGGGGCAGGGATTTCAAAAGGAAAGGTTACAGCACAGGTACTGTTCGCTTCCCAAGCTGCTGGTGTTTCCCATTTCCCACAACAGAGGAGTGGTCAAGCAACTAAAAACAAAGTCATGGGATAGATGGGAATACAGATCCTTCATTAGATGCAATTAATTCACCACAGAATTACTCAGAAACAGTTACTCAGTACTTAATTATTAAACATAAGGTAAAAAAAACACAGACCACTTCTTATAAGACAACTGCAGAGAGTTTTTCTGAATACTTTACAGTCCTTCACTTGCACTTTAAAAATTAGGAGAGCTTACTAAAGTCAGGGACCTCTAAAGCAACAGGAGCCTCTAGTCTTGGTTGTGTGTGTAAATAAGCAATACACATTGTCACAATATAAGGTGTTTTCTGTACTTTTGACTTTTTTTTTCAGGTTAACGGACAGTGGAAAGGTCACAGTGCTGGAGGATGTGGAAATTTCAGAGACACCTACAAAAATAACCCCATTTATCAATTCCAACTGGACAAGAATGGACCGTTGCTCATCGAACTACGGGGACCAAGGTTTGTAGAGAACAGGCGTGTGTCAATGCAGCCAGAGCATTCATGTGCTAAAGATAGATAAACCGTTGTTGGGATCCCCTGTGGGGAGGGCAGGATTCTCCCTGAAAATCCAGAAGACAAGGTATGGGGAGGTGGCTCAGATGGAGGACAACTCATGTTTCTAGTTTAATTACCAACAGTGATGTAAAACTGAGTGTTTGCTAACTGAGAAAATCCTGGACCTACAAAGAAAGCAGATGCCTTCTTTCTCTTGAGTTTTGGGGCCGAAGCAGAGCTAGGCCTTGCACAGGAGGGAAGATGGTACCAAGGACTCTTTCTTCCTCTTGAATTACCATCATAATTCCTTTTCTTTTGTAGTAGAGCTAAATATGCAGGATACTAAACCCTTACAGGCTCTCAAACAACAGTCAAAGCAGTAGCTTCAGCTCAGAAAGTGACTTTACCTCCACCACTATCAGGCCAGGAGAAGGCCTGGATGTAAGTGCCTTGTAGAACAGACCTTCACTGGCTGCATATCCTTGGCAAAATTCATGAGGCAACTCAAATCACAGAGCTTCTAAATAGCAACATCCCCAACACACAGCTAGGTGTTTCTCTTTTGCAGCGCTGTACAGTGAGCCTTACAAAATGGCAGCACTTCTCTGTCCACCCCCTCTCTTTGAGGAGCCTCCTCCTCTTGTGAAATGAAGAGGAGCACAAAAGCATGGTTACACTAATTGAGTGGGTGTCTCCGTGCTTGCAGATGATTTTTGGGTAGTTTGAATGACAGGGGCAGCGGTGCCTGTCACATGCATTAACAGGTAGTAGACAAACTGTCCCAAGTTACAGCACAACATGAGGAATTCTGCTGAGATTGCCGACTGCTCTGACAGGGATCAGGTCACACCCCAGGACCTGAGCCATGTGGCAACCACAATTTTAACTACTCATAGTCTGCTTAAACACAGCAGCAGGCTTCTAGCAGGCATTTTCCAGAGTCTAGTCCCAAACCTTAAACGTGTTCCCTCTTCCTCCAAATTCTGTGCTCATGGCATGGTAGAGTTTGACTTAATGTTCCTGTCACAAGCGTGACCAAGCTTTGAGCTGGCTTCCAGTTACACCATGCAGTTCTTACTGAACAGCCCTGCTCCTGGTAAGCCTGATGACCCAAGCAACTGAAATAACAGTCTGTCGTGTCACATCACTTGCAGGCAATACAGCGTTGGTTTTGAACTCGTCATGGTCTCAACAGTAGGAGATCCTGGTCCCCATGGCTTTCAGAAAAAGAGCAGCGGTGACTACAGGTAATGCTCACTTCAGGAAGGCTCAGGGGAGTGAAACCTGCTTCAGCACCTGGGCTCTAACTGGGAGTTTCTTTTACCATAGGTGCGGATTTTGCTACTTGGAAGTGGAGAACATAGTTGCTGGAGTTTACAACATCATCCCCACCACATTCCTGCCTCAACAAGAGGGTCCTTTCTTCTTAGATTTTAATAGCACCAACCCCATTAAGGTATCACAGCTGCAGTGAGGAGACAGATCTGTGCGTTACCGTTCTAGGGAGGTGGTTTTGATCTGTCCTGCTGCCTGAGAACAGGTGAACAACTCTTACCACACCTATGCATAAAAGTACACCCTAAGTTATAGCCAAGGGCACGGGATCACCAGTTTGGTGGTTAGTTGTGGATTTTGCTGCTATGGTGTTAGAGTGGGCTCAGCAGGCCTGTGACCAGGCTGAAGCACTCACAGTAGAGTGAATCGGATCGAATCATTGCAATTGGCCCACGCTTCAAATCAAAGCTGAGCCAGTTAAGAGAAAAACACAACACCAGAAGTCTCCTCCCCTGAGATAGAGGGTATATGGGTTTAAGATTTTATGCTTTAAAGTAAACATGTAAGAAAAAACACTCCTGCGTATTCTGCTTCTTCAGCCTCAGGCCCAAATAGCTTTCACTACATGCTTGTGCGTTGAACTAGTCCTCACATCTCAATGTAAATTTACTACTGCTAAGCATGTAGTAATCCAGGCTAACATGTTCAGTTTATCTAGAGTATGTATATAGGAGGAAAGAAAGAGGAAGACTCTGGCTTTAGAGATTTCTAAAAGAAAATCAGAGGCTTCACTTGCATTGCACATACAGCTAGGAGCCGTGATTTCATACCTGTGTGACTGACAGTACATTGTATTACAGCACCAGGTACTCCAAGGCTTTCTGCTAGCTCTAAGACCTCGCTTGATCACGGTGAGCGGAGGAAACAGGTTAGCCAGCTGCAGAGGGTGCAGACCCCCTTCCTTAGCACCTGTGAGAGGTTTCCAGCTAAAGGCACCCTGTGCCTGCTGAGGGGTGGCAGCTGCTGGGGAACTGACCCACCACAGAACTGCTTTGTTCTCCCCAGTGAGTATTCAGCTTGCAGGGGAAGGATCACTTAAACCTCTCCCCTAAGAAACCACCAGTGCAGGAAATGCGCTCGCTGTTCCCACAGGACTGGACATGTTTGAGAAGGTGCCTTTTTTCTTGCAAGTTGAAAACACTGAATGAATCAAGTGCTTGGCCAGTGTTATCAACAGAAGTAGGGGCAGAGTTCATCAGGAAACAGTGAGATTAGTTGGGATTTAGTGCAGAACAAGTTTTTGGGCTTTTTTTTTAAAAGCCTATGCTCTCTGTTCTTCCTCTAGAATAGAACATCCATACATACTCCATATACCTTGTAATTCAAGAGAATTCAAGATGATAACCAAGCTTTTAATTTTCTAACTGCCTCACTGCTTCTGAAAACGGGTATTTTTTTGGTCTCTTTACAAATAGCCGGTCTAAACCTCCACTGTCTCTGGGGGAGAGGGTGTTGGTACAGCAGCCGTCAGCCATTCTTTGCCATCGAGGTTGGTTTGACAGTTTTCCAAGCAAAAAGGGACCATCTAAATCTTATTTGGGAGCACAGGTGCCGTTTAGGCACTGGGAAACTGAGCACACGTGCTGCAGCAGCACCAGAGGGAGGGTAAAATTCCTCCCTCAGAAATCTGCCACTAGCCCTCTCCAGAGAGCACAGGATCCTTTTGTTTCACTTCCTTCATCAGGCAGCTGCTTAAGGAACACCTCACGTTAAAAGGGCACTGAAAAGGCGGGCCTTTCTGAGGGCACTTCCCTCCAAAGCCAGCTGGGCTAGGAACCATCAGCGTGACAGGCTTGTCGCAGCGTGACTTACCTTCCTCTGCAGGGCAGTTCCTGGGGATAGTGACAGAGCAGCAGCACAAAAACCAGGTTAGGTTCTTTGCAGTTACCCTTGGCTTGCAGAGCCAAGGAGCCTCACTTCATTCCTACAAATTCAGTTTCTCTCACCTCCCTTTTTTCCTGCAAGTGTGTCTTATGTTTTCTGAGAGTGGCAGGGGTGTCCTGGGGTTGTTTCATCACCTGGAGAGTTAGAGGGTGTTGGGAAGTCTCCACTGAGCCTTAGTTGTGACAGTACAAAAGGCAGAGGCCAGAACTGCTGACCTTCAGCACCAGGTTCTGGCACGGCCTTGGCTGTTGAAAACAAGCTGGCAGGCTTACCTGCAGTAAAGAGCTGAAGCTTTTCTTTTGGCTTCAGTCCATGGGAAAAGGGTTTCTCTTTCCTCTCCATCCCACCCAGCACAGGCTTGTGTTAAGTCTTATCCTGGATGAATGGAGCATAAGGCTCAGGTTCCACACTCTGCTAAACAAGCAGCAAGGAATGGAATACATTAAGGACATGCCACTGCTTGTGTAAGCACTTAGATTTGCTTTGACTGTTGCTGTCAAATACATACTTCTCAAACTTTTTTTCCATAAATCTCAAAAAATTCTTGGAAGTCAAACTGCTCCACAGACTTTCACAGCCTCAGGCCAATATCTGGCTTAGGCTTTTCCTTCCCTGATTCCCTTCAGCATCTTTTGATCCATATGGCAGACCCTATTAGCTGCTGATGTAAGCATGGAAGCGTCATGCAGCAAGACTTAAATGAAGTCTCTGCATCACTAGAAATGGCTGCCCAGCAGCCCCTACCTTCGTTAGGGTCTGTGTGCTGTGTTACTTCACGTCCAGTTCCCCAGGCGCGCACTTCTCGCCCCTTAAGCCTTCACTGCCTGTAAACACGTGAGTCAGGCTCTTTAGGGTGTAAAATACCAAACCCTCACAAAATGCCCCGGCAAGGATCCCGTGCTCCCAAGTTGTCTGTCATGCACCAGGCAGTTCTGACCTGCTCCCCGAGCTGGAGAGCCAGGGGGTGACTAACCAAAGGGAAGCCAGAGGCTTAGAGGGGCTTTAAGAGGATTTTCACTTTCTTTGATCCACTAAGGGAAGATTGCCACAAAGAGATGTTGTTTAACCCTCTGGCTGTGGTGCAGAGGGGAAGCTGGAGGTGGCATCTTCAGAAGTTCTGACATTCTCCTTATGCCCTGCACAGCCTTTTCCCTGTCTGTTTTGATGGTGTTTTTTTCTAAATCCTACTTTAATGCTCAGGGGGAGATCCCTACCCCCCAGTTTGTTTTGTGAGGAAGATGCAGGTTAGTCCTTGTTTAAATCCAACCATCAGTTCCCCAAGGCTGAGCAGTAGCACTATGGATGAGCAGCAGCTCCTGTCCCTCCTGCCCCATGAGTCTGTGACTTAGTCCTTGTTTCCTGGAACTACACTGCACAGTAGTTACGTACTTGACCACAACCCCAGCTATTTAGGGGTGCATACAGGAGAGCCTTTTCAGCCTTGGCTTAGTTAGGAAGAATATTGAAATGGTTTGGAAATACCAAAGAGAAACAGATCTCCCAGGTTGCCATTCACTTGAGACATTCTCACTTCAGGGCAGCTGGAGCAGCCATGTACACTCTGACACACCAGAGGCTTATTTTTGTACTTACAAAGGCAGCTACCATCGTGTTGCTCTTCAGACTGGGGAAAGAGCTCCACCAGCCACGTAACTGGAGAAAGCTTGTCCGCTTGCCTGCGCTCTGTAGCAACGTTCATTCATTTCAGTTTGTCACAGTTGTAATTGGGGCTTTTATGGAGTTTCAAATAAAATGAGTTTTGCATTAATTGATCAGATCCACTTGTACGTTTAAACAGTGGGATTTACCTGCCAAGCCAGGGGGTCGCCAAAGGACAACAGCTGCAGCTCTTCAACCAAAGCTTGGAGAAGCGTGGTGTGAAGAGTCAGGGTGTCAGGGGGTCCCAGGCCCTGTCATGGCTCCCCATCAATGGCTTTACCCTCCCTGCTTGGGACGTATGCAGGGCAGCACGCACGACTATCGTTAGAGCCTGCTGAACGTAAAGCAAAGCCACTCAAGCGCAGGCAGTTGGGGTTTCCAGTCAGAACTGGCAAGGTGAGAGGAAGTGTGATAGCAAGAGAGGTTCAAACAAACAAACAAAACCAACCCCATCATCCCTCTTTCCTGCATACTAAGGGATTTGGGGAAAATTCAACGAACCTCCAGCCTCACACAGCTCAGAATAAGAAGTGAATGACATATGCAGGGATTCAGGAAGCCAGGAGGAGGTAACAGTTGTCCCCCAGTACCAGGGGGAGCGAGGCTGGGCTATAGTCGCTGCTGGAAGTGGGTATGTAAAGACTGAACGTGCTGCAGGAGAAGACTGGGGTCTCAGTGCCTGAGGTACACGCTCGGCTCGCACAGACTCAGAATGAAACGTGGAAAACAAAAACATTTACTGTAGTGTGAAGAGTTTTTACATGAACTTGGAGGATAGATACACAAGCGGTGGCAGGGACGAAATACAACAGGACTGCAAAACCATGGAATAGAAAATACTTTGGGGGCGATACTAAAATTCCCATCAAATTAACAATATAAACCGGCATCTCAGATAAAACGGTGCTTTCAGAAATGCTCAGCCACCAAAACCAAAGAGTCCTAGGATTTTTACTACCACTTATTAGCATAATTACCAGACACTACTACTGCCTAACAGCTGCCGGCAAAACATGCCCCCCTGTGCCCTTTCTAGTTCTACTGAACACTTTCTCTAGGGCACGCTAACCCCCCGCCATCCCCCTGAGTCCCTTTAACAGTTATAAAACCCCACACAGTACAACCTACGGAGAAGCTTAAGAACACATGGTCAATCTACATCGGCAAGTCCTTTTCTTCATGCATATTTGCGAGGGCCAATCCCATATCATAAACTGTCCTGAACACATCTATGACTCCCATTTTCAAGCAAAACCCCTCCCTGCCCCCCCCAAGAAAAACCAAAAGAAACCCAACCACTTAAAGTGCTGAAAAATAATACTTCACTTCTCAAGGGAGGGGAAGGGCAAGGAGCCAGTCAACTCATTTTGGTCACTGGAATCGCCCTCAGAGTCCAAGCCAGACTTTGGGAGGTGGCTGGAAAGGGCTTTCCACTGCTGAGTGTTACCATCCCCTTTTTGTCTGTCTGTCCGTCCATCTCAACACCAGGTTTTTTTTTAGGCGTGTCTCATCTTTATCCTGTGAGCACCAGGGGAGAGTGAAGGCTTTTAGACCCCACACATGCAACAGCTTTCCCATATCCAAAATATTTCTACAGTTTCAGCATCGTACAGACAAATACACATCTGTTTAAAGAATATGCCACTCGCACTCCGCTGTACCTACAGAGCTGAAAGCCAAACCGCGCTCCGCCGATGTCCAGCTTGAATTTCAGATCCCCTCCGGCAGGAATTTACACAGGAGCATCACTAGTTATTGCTTGGGCCAGGCTGCTACAAAACAGTTTACAAAGTCTCTGAAATACGAGCACAGCTTAAACATCTGATAACTCGTCCGGCCTACAAAGGGATTTACTGTATTAAAAACTTCAGCCCTCCACATCAATCAGACTTCTTAGTGCAGTTTTAAATTCTTAGAGTAAACGCTTAAGATTTGGCATATATTATTGGCACGACGTTCTTCAAACACTTAGAAGTTCATGTATAAATATTTATACTCCCGGTAATCAGGACAGGGCACGGGAAGGACTCAGCCAATCTGGGCGGCTTTTCTGCCTGCGCATATTCCCTCTTTGATTTTCATGCACTGAAGGGAGAGCTGCTTCATTCGGTTATCCAAAGCCAGCCCCTCAGTGGAGCTGCTCCTGTTGCTGCTCCTATTCTTGTTCGTTCTGTCGCTTGTCTTGTTCTCAGCCCCTTCTGCTCTATCCCCTGCAAAGAAAGGATTAAACTAGATGTTAAACCCGGATTTCACTCCGCAACTTAAAGCTTCAACGGGCACCTCCGCAGCTTCCTTTGCCAAAGCTCCCCAACAAAATAAAACCAGCCCCAAAAACCAGAAAAAGAAAAAGAGAAGCAGGAGCAAGATGCATTAGTGAAACCCAAGTTGGCCATCCGAGCCTCACTCATCTTGTGCACTGCATCAGGAAATTACAGCGTAAACAGCCTTAGGTTGGAGAACACAAGAGCTGTGGTAATCCTCTAGTCTGAATTTGTCAGCAAGGGCTGGCAGAGCCTGCAAGAGGTTCCTGTTGGCACCTTTCTTCCCCCTCTGGAAAGCAGGATTTTCAGGAAGCAGGATAGTAATTCAAAAAAAGCCTCAAGATTTTCCTTAAAATGAGCGTTCCGGGGCCCCTGCACTGAGACAGGACTGGGGAGCCTTCCCAGCCAGCAGAAGAATAATTAAAACAGTTTAGATGTCATCGTTAATGGTGGGACAGGGAGGCCTTCAAGAGCCACCTTCCCCAAGGAAGCGGCCAGTGGGTCAGAGCTCCGTGTGCTGGCAGTAGGCCAAGGGGAGCTGAGGAGGCTTCCCTGCTTCCTTTGTAAAGCTGAAAAGCAGGGCCATGGGGTGTAGCCAGCTGTGCATACCTCTCTCAGCTTCGCACTCGGGGAGGACGCCCCGCTGCATTCGCTTCGGGGGCCGAGGACAGGAAAGATCATCCCAAACTCAGAGAGGGACACGGGGCTGGGCAGGTCCAAGCTCCCGGGTCGCGTCGCAGGAGGAAACTGAGTGGGCACCTCACAGGGACTCGTAGGACCAGAGCTGAAGCTGGACACCGACTGAGTTTCCGAATCCTCTTCAGATATGAGGCTGCTGCCATTGTCATCCTCAAACACTTCCGAAGCCACTGCAATGTTCAAGGAATATTCCAGTCAGCAAACCTGCCCCTCTCCTGCACCTTCCCACATTCGCATCTTCCATAGGCGTGTCCCCTGCTAACCCCCCTGGCTGCTGCTTCTCATACTCTGTCCCCTTCGCAAAGCCGGAACCCGGCATTTCATACAGGATCCTGCTTTGGGAACACCATACCTGCCAGCTGTGCCGTGCTAGACCAGCTCACTCCAGCTACCGCCCGTTGTGCCAAGGCACTCTTAGCCTTTTACTAGCCTTATTCACTTGTGCTCTTCAGCACGTACCTTAGGCCAGGGCGTAGTGCCCACCTCAGCCAGCACCATCCTAATCCCTGCAGAGACTCTGGGTTATTTAAGGCACTAATTAAAAAGTCCTAACTCCAGAGGCTGATCACTTCCGCTTTATTTTCCCACTCTTGTGGTTAAAATCCAGAGTGAACTCCCAGGATCCTTTTTTGCATGAGGATCACCAAAGCAACAAGAAATTAAAGTCCCACCCCCATTTTCCCTGCTCCTGTTTGCTCAGATCCAAATTCTAATTAAAGCCAAGCAACTCCAAGTTGGCTGGCTGGATTAAGTCGCAGGCTCTGTGTCAGCGACAGGAGGAGGAGGAATCCAGCAAAGGCTGCTCCATTTCATGCAAGGGCTTTGCTAAAACAAATTCAATATTTTTCAATCCTGGCTCATGGCAGGATGGGGATTCACGAACCAAAGGCTCCTGCACACAAGTGGTCCTACTGGGAGCAGAAGGGGTTTTACTACGCGCACCAGCCTCGACGCAACAACAGCGCGCACTGGAACCACGCTGGTCTGAAGAAGTCCTACGACCAGCAAGATGTTCACAGCAGCCTGTGTTTATCTTCAAATGCATCTCCTTGTGATGCCCCCATTTAATGTTAGAGAGGCTCAGAACCACCTCGAAAGAGCGGCGGGAGCAAAGCAGCAGCACTAACAAAATGGCTCAGAGGAGGAGTTTCAAAGTAGTTCCTTAGTTACCCAGCAGCCTGGAGCTCATGTGCACCACTCAGACACAAAGGGTGCCAGAAGCTGCCACCATCCCGGCTACAGCAGAGATGCTCAGCTTTTTTTCTGCTGGATTTGCAGACTGCAGAACTGTACTTACACATTAACCTAAAAGGCTTCAAACATAAAATGGTTAACAGCATTATGTGCTTCCTGAGCTCCCTCCAGGGCACTCTGTGCTCAGAACCAGTTTGTTGTGGCTTGGGTTTGTTTTTAATGATCCCAAATCCAAGATTGCAGAGTGGCCTGTCTTCTCACTGCTGCATTTTACAGGAAGCAACACAGATAACTTTGCAGGGGGCAAAAGCAAAAAAATAAAAAAGATTGAGGAAAAAAAGAAGATGTTTCTAATTTCAGGAGCCCTCCTCTCAGCAAGAAGCACCGACACCAGCCAGTCTAAAACAAACACAACTTACTGATCACAACTTAAGCTTACCATCACACCCAGGAGCACCTGCTAGGGCCAAGAAACTCTTGCTGACAGGTGTTTTATTCAAGCAGAAATTAAAATCTAAAAGGGCCTTGCTGGAAAAGCCCCTGCCACATTACAACCCACAAGAGATATTTTGGTTGCTACATCTGGCGGGGTGCTAGTCCTGCCCTGTTGTAACTCTGTTCTGCTGGCAGTAGACACAACCTGAAGTCCTTCCACCTCTGTCAGGTTCTGCAGTTCCAAGAGAGGGACAAGCCCATGCTGCCAGTCCTTGCTGGAGCCTCAGCAGTGGTAAGGAGAGCCAGCAGCTGGTTGCTCTGGATTAACCTCCCTGGCTCTCTCTGCCCCTACATAGCAGGCCCCTGAGCTCCTTCAGCACAAGAAAACCTTCATCTCTGTTAGACCTGAGGCTCTCAGGAAGCCTTCTGTGCAAGGAGGGGACACTGGGGAGTATCCAAAGAGGCCATCCCTGCCTAGCTCAGACAGGCTCAACCTCGGGACTTCAGATACGTCTGTCCCAGATGCCACACTCACTGTGGTCCCAGCTGCAAGGTGCTGAGTGAGACAGCTCCAGCACAACATGCACAGACTCCTGCCACCACAGAGGACGAAGGCCAGCCCAGGGCTGTCTCCCAGCTCCCACGGCAGGGACGGGCTGTACCACAGGCCTCCAAGGCCTCGCTGTAGGTATGTGCGAGCTCGGCAAGGGAACTGCACGTTCAGCCTTTGGGCTGGGGGGTAGTTGTGTAACCATGAACTCTCACAATCCTGACCTAGGCTTTCCCCTGAAGTGAAGAAATGGAGCTGAACTACAAGGGTAATGGATTTGTGGGACCAGGCAGCAAAAAAAACCAACAAAAAACCACCACACAAAACACCAAACCAACCCAAAACCAACTTTCAGCATCAAGAAAGGGAGATAGCTTCCTTTAGGGAGGAAGAAGTAGGCTGCATGCAGTGTCCACTTTCATGCAGAGCCAGGACAAAAGCAAACTCACACTACACCAGACCATCCAGCCTTAGCAGCACCAAGGTCCCCAGCGTGCCACCAGAAAGCAGAGGTTACCTAAGCTTGGGGCTCGCTCAGTGATTGCTGCTGTCTCTCATACAGAGCCCCCGAGCACACAGCGTTAGCATACTGCTGCTTTTTCACCTCCCCTGTTCACGGCACACATGCTCTGCTCAAATCCCGTATTGGCAAGAGATCCCGCAGTGCGAAGGGGCTTATCCTTGCACCCCTTCTGTGTGAGCCTCACGCCCTTCTGTACTGCTGCAGCACCGCTTGATCCTAACAGTCTGTTTCCCGGGCACACCGCCCCCTCTGGAACCTGGCCGGAGGATCTCTGACAGCCTGCTGCCACCCCAGGCAAGTCATCCACAGCAGCAGCGCTGGCTTAAAGATTAGAAGCGGCGCATTGATTCTGTTCCTTTCATACAGTGCAGTACAGAACCCAACAGTGACGCTAAGGGAACAGCGGATGCACTTCACATCCCTTCCCCTTGAAAACTGGCTGCTAAGAAATACAATCTCCTCCTCTAATAATGAGAGGGTAACAATGCAGCCATGGTCCCACAACTGCCAGCAATTTTCAAACAGCAGAATACAAAGAGCAACCTTCATCTCAGCACTGCTTATGCTGCCTGTGGATATTCCCAGGCACGGGAACACTCTACTCACTGGAGACGGTGTCTGACTCGGGTTTACTTGCTGACAGGTCTTCCACTGAGGTATTGCTCCCTTCAGCACCCACGCCACATCCTCGGGGCCCCATGGCAGTGGACCGCCTCCTCTCGTGAATCTCGTCTGAGATCATCTCCAGGTTTTTCAAGGCAGTCTTATACTCTCCCTTTGCCAGGGCCAGTTTTGCCTGCAGGTCATCCACGGTTTTCTTCAGTTGCTAACAAGGAAGACAAGTATTAGACACGCTTTCATTACAAATGACGCACGGTACGCAGTTCTCCACACCCACGTGCCATGGCTTTGCACTGCCAAGCTAGCCTAAACCAGGGCTGGCGTCTAGGTGGTGGGACAGTTCATCATTCAAGAGCTCCCCGGCACAAGCAGTGACACTTGTGACAAGAGACAGCAGCAAGGCAAACCACAGGAACCAGGGGTGGGGCTGCCTCTGGAGTCTGGATCAGGGGTCCCCCTGTTACCATGCAGGATCTCTCATTAAGAATGCAGCTTATGCCACAACTACCCTTCAGGGTTTGCTGGCAGCCCGTGCCTACAGTGCAGAGCACAAGGTCATCCCTAAAGGAGCTAAACCTCATTCTCCTCTCAGCACCAAAATCACTGCTCTTTGGTCACTAAACCTGCAGACCAGAAAGCAGCGAGCCTCCAACCCTGGCAGCCGTAATATGCTCTACAGCAAGGACAAGTGCGGCGTACTCCCTGTCTCCCACAAGTAAAGCGCTGCTGGTGTATCTGTAGCTGTTTTACATTGCACATGAAGAGCAATCTGTGCTGTCTTTTATATTGTATATTTTTACCCAATCACCGTGCTTCAAGAGGGCTCTGAGCAGCTGTCACAGAGAAGCAAGAGGCCCCCCAAACAGTGGGCCTTTGCCCCCTGGAGAAAAGGGGATTTCTCAAAAGATGCTGCTAGCCAAAAAGGATTATTGGGCTGGCACCCAGCCCAGGCCGGGTGAGGGTTCATCCCTGTGCAGCAGCAGCTGCTGATCACGGCTACACAGCCAGGCAGGACAGAGGAGCAGAGGGCTGCCCAAGCCTGGATCCTGGCTCCTGGCTAGGAAGAGGTGTGCACCAGAGGCTCTGAGGCTCTCATACCTCAGGCAGCCCGGGGAGGGGCTCACAATAAAGGTGCAGGATGCACTGGAATGGGACTCTTTTTCTAGCTAGGCCCCTGCTGATCTAGCACCCTGATGGAGCCTTCCTCTACCTATGGCAAACAGTACAAGGCACTGTACTCCACATGGACCCTGCGCACATCCCACACTCTACAGCACCAGCCACTCCCCTTCAACTCAGAGGAGCCAGGCTTCTGGTTTTTGGGAGCCACGTGCAGCAAGAATCACTCAAATAGAAAGACAGAGATTCTTGCTTTACAATTTGTAGTGCAACTTAGCTCTCCCACCCCTGGCAGCTCCATGACTGAGGCTCTAATAGCAGGTATTACCATCCCACACACAACTGCCCTGCCACCCTGGGGCCACTGTGCCCTGCAAGGCCTGCGCGGTGCCCAAGCAGTGGTTGGGCAGCATTGCACCGCACTGTGTAGTGCGGAGATGCCAAAAAACAATCCCAGAAGCCAAACAAACCCAAACCAAACACCCCACACCCCAGCAGCAACCTATCCAGCTAAACCCAAAATTGCACTTCTGCCAAACCCAGAATCAGAAATTCACGTGTGTGTGGTGTTTGAGTACTACAAGCAGATTACTTGTGCCATTAATTGACCCAACCAGTGAACAGGAAAGAGCACCCCCAGCACAGTTAAACAGCCTGATGCATAAAACATGGGGGGGGGGGGAATAAAGGAACAAGCCAAGCCCAGAGACCTCAAACTACAAGTAAAGACAGTAAAATTGTATTTGTTTGGTTCTGGCAGTAAGCAGCATGATTGGAACACACTTATTTCACACAAGGAAACAAAGACTCTCTCAGTCTTTTATCCTGAAAATGTGCTTGGCAAATTGCTCAAGAGGTTTTGGATTGACTGTGTTTTGTACAGAAACACACCACAGTTGTAGGAGCACTCTGGATGTAATTTCAGTATTTACTGTAAGCAGTGAAGAGTTTCAGATGGATTTCAATTACATACGTACCTCTAGTTGGACATAGTACTTTGCCTTGAGTTCAAAGTAAGGTCTGTGGAAAAACAAAGAACAGTTGTTTACAATCACTGGGACTGAACGCAGAGTACTGGAGTGGGAGTCGCTCTCTCCCTAGCATTAACACAGCTATTTCATGTTTCCCTGTCACCCCAAGAGGCTGCTGTCTACATGACAGAGCATCTATGTGGGCTCTCAGCATCTCTCTTTTCCCCTCTACCAGATCTACTGCTCATGGGTCTTTTGACCTAAATACAAATTACAAAATTCCAGGTTTTGGAGCTGACAGCATAAGTCCTTCAGGCATGGGCACCCTCTCTGCACCCAACAGCTGTAAATTCCCCACAGAAGGTGAATCTTAAGACTTCCCTACATTCAGATGTGGAGGGTTTTCAGTGAAGGAGAGGGGATGAAAAGAGGTCAGAGCACCAGGTGCAAGGGCACAGCGCTTCCTGGCAGCGGTGCTTCCCTCTCACTGCACCACGCTCCAGCAGCTTCCTTGGATGCACAGGACCAGCGTCACACCCAGTCTGTTCCCACTACAGCCAACAAAACCTGCTTACAAGGTTGCAGGAGGACAGGGGTACAAGAGGTGCAGTACAAAGCTTAGAAGCCACATTCCAGATTCCAAGTTTTGAAGCCCACAAACCAGTACCATCTGGTATAACACCGGGCAGTGAAAAAAAGCAGGGCTCCCTACCCACGTCGCCCCTTGGAAGCTCTTCTGGTAAGTATGGGAGAGATGAACAATCAAATACAGGTGCTGGTGAAACAGAATGATAACCACCCTCGTTGGGATTCCACCCTGACAGTGAGCTTCTTCAGAGCCATGCAGCTGCCTTTGGGACTGCACAGCACAACTCAGGAGCTTAGACTGTGCCTTTTGGATCCGGTACATACTGAAGGGTTGGATTCACTGCAGTCACACGCTGATAACGGAGCCAGGTATCCCTGAGACTGGGTTATTTCACAGCTTCTACATTTTTAATCAACCTCCCTGCCCCTGCCCCCATCACTAAGAGGGCACAGCCAAGCCCACAATGTTTCCAGTGCCAGTGATCTGGTCAAGCTGCACCTCTGCTGACCCTCGCAGGGACACAGCCCTCCCAAAGTCTGCACAGATGTACCTGCCAGGCAGGGTGAAGCATCATGGTTGGGGGTCTGGATCCAGCAGCTAAAGGACTCCTACAGCCACACCCCAAAGCAATGGGAGGGCAGAGACGCTGACAAAATGGTGTTGCAGGGTAAACAGGAAAACCCACTCACCTCAAGTTACCCAATTCTCTGCCTTCCTTACCCTCATCCCAGCTGGGAGGGCACAGCCAGGCTTGAAATCTAACCTCCTGCCAGCTTCCATGAGCCTGGGAGAATGTCCCCTTTCTAGCAGCAAACAAGTATGTGTGTGTCATGAAAAACATTTTACATATATATGTGTGTGTGTGTGTGTGTGTGCCTGCCCAAACACATATACACACACATATGAGCAGGTGCTTTTACAAGCAAGAGTCAAGAAAGATGCCACCTAAGCCAGGAACAGGATAGCAACAGCCTGAGGCTTGGAGCTCAAACATCAGCACTCTTCCTCACTCCTTGCTCAGCCAGGCATGTGACGCCAGCAGAAAGCAAGGCACTGGCTGGGTAGGGACTCGCATCTCCTCGGGTCACTTCACGCTCTAACATCCATGACACTAACTACTGAAACCTGGTCTCTGACACCACAGGGCTGGCAAATCATTCATTGATGCAACTGGTGTCCTACATCATCAGTTGTCTGAATCCATGACATCGTGTCGTCAAGCAAAGCAAGTAGATGAGAGGAAGAGTGACTTTGCCCAAGTCACTGGAGCAGAGAGTGACTTCCAAAACTCAGCTAACACAGCAAAGTTCATTATCCTACAGCTCAGAGGCACCAAGCCAGAAGGCCTGGTGACTGTTAGGAAGAGCCAGCCATATGCACATTCATAGCTTATAAGAAAGTAAGCACCTAGAAACAACATTAAAAGCAAAACCAACACAATCCAATAATCATCCACGCCTCAACTCTACACAGCAAATTGGCTAAATGACATTCCTGCGGGCTGTCCCAGTCTTACTTTCAAGTAGTGACACTTTAAGCACCTTCATCCAGAACGAAAGCATTTTGCATGGAACTCATTCTGCCTGTTGACCCATGAGTTTACACAGAGAGGACAGTCAGCATGGGCCCAGGCGTTACAGCCAGCCCTCCCGCACCACCCAGGGAGCGGGGCAGAGCCTTCCTAAAAAAGCAGCTAGCAGCCAGTTACACCCTACAATACAGGCAGCTACATTTCCCAATTTTATGTAGCCACCTGACAGCACCAACGTTTTCAATTCAGTTTCCATTTTCCTTTAGGTGAAAGCTACAGTGCTGGAGAGAGGACTGACCTTTCCAGCATCCCTATATAATATGCCTTCCAATACACCCACAAGAAGCCTGTTTGTGCCACCAGGCATCTTCTGCTTTAATACTAGGTTAGAATTGGCTTTTCTGTTCACCCCTTATTAAAGGATCTCCAAAACACCCTACCTAGGTAGTTTCTGCTACGGTCAGCCCTTGCTGACTCTTTCACTGAGACAAAGGAATAAGCTGGGATCCTTTCACACAAGTGAAAGTCAGGTTGTCCTGAGGAGCACGACACAAGACAACACCCCCGTGATGGTAGTTTCAGCAAGGAAATCATAGAACCATAGGATGGTCTGGGTTGGAAGGGACCCCAAGGGTCACAGGCAGGGCCACCAACCTCCAGGCCTGGATCTACACAAGGTTGCCCAGGGCCCCATCCAACCTGGCCTTGAACACCTCCAGGGATGGGGCATCCGCCACCTCTCTGGGCAGCCTGTTCCAGCACCTTACCACTCTCTCTGGAAAGAGCTTCCCCCTAATATCTAATCTAAACCTTCTCTCCTTTAGCTTCAATCCATTCCCCCTTGTCCTACCAAATGAAGACTCAGAAGGCGAGTCTCATGAGAGGTACCTGGGGCATCAGGCTCAGAGCCACTGCCCTTACAAAAAGGTATGTGGGACCCCACTGACAACTTATCAGGGTCTTTATTTGAAATCTTCTTCTAAGGAAGGAACTCCTAGCAGCCAAACCACTTCTCAGCTATTGCTCTTAGCCAGAGGAATCTGTCATTCAGTGATCTGTTTTTCACAGTCCCCGTGCCATGCTAGACAAGCGGCACGCAGCTCGTTCTGCTAAGCCAGAGTGCCACACTGTTTGGGCAAATGTGCTTGAAATCTTCCTTGAGAAGTGCTAATCCTTTCTTGAATTGAGCAGACACCAATCAAAATAGATTTTTAGTTGACCGATTTCACCCAAAAAAAGTCATTTTTAGATGGAGGATTAAAAGCTAAACACAGAAAGCAGATTGTTTAGATAAGCTAGAGTCTGGAAATATAAAGAAAACAACTGTGAAACATAAAGAGGATTAAGAATTGGTTGTCAACAGGGCCAAAATTTTAAACGGGTTCTGAGCAAAAAGCTGTTTCTGTTCTCCGCAGCGGCGAAACCGCCCATCTAATGCAGGCAGGTTTATCAGCAGCGCTTGCTGCTCAGCTGTGCTCTCTGAAGAGCGCTCCCTTCCCCAAGAACAGCGCTCTCACGCTTCTGCTGCAGCAACGTTTGGCAGTAAGCAAGCCTGATGCATGGCAGCTACTCTGGGGCAGCCTCACGCCTTCCAGGGTTCTGTCACTCGCTTTGTTGCTGTCCTAACTGTTCCTAACTGAACGGCAAACAATCCCAAGCTGCCACGCACCTACGCGCAGAGCCCTGCGGCCGCGTAGCCAGCACCTGTGAGCTCAACCTCATGAGCCTGTTTCTCAAAGCACACGCCACCAAAGGGTTCAACGCACTACAACAAGACCAAGAATAAGCCCAGGAAAGGTTTCTTATCCTGCTTATCCTCATAGAATGGCTTCGGTTGCAAAAGACCTTCGAGATCATCGAGTCCAACCACCTATCCAGATCTACTAGGTCCAACGCTAGACTATGTCACCAAATACAACATCTACTCTTTTTTAAACACCTCCAGGGATGGGGACTCAACCACCTCCCTGGGCAGCCTGTTCCAATACCTGAAAACACTTTCAGTACAGAAACTTTTCCTAATACCCAACCTAAACTTCCCCTGACACAACTTCAGTCTGTCTCCCCTTGTCCTATCACTAGCTACCAGGGAGAAGAGACCAACCCCCATCTCACTACAACCACCTTTTAGGTAGCTGTAGAGAGCAATGAGGTTTCCCCAGACTAAAACCCTAACCCTTGACACTTTCCAAACAGACCATTAAAAAAAGAGCAATTCTAGCATTAGGCTGTTGACCCGAGCTCTCAACGGGGATTAAGATGACATGTCCTGAACACTCAATTCCTCCAGTCAAGAGGAATGGCCTAAGCATCAGCCTCTACCCCATACCAAGTCTGAAAGCTGAGGTACAGCCTGAAACACAGATCCTTTGGATGAACCGTATTGTGTTGATCTTTGTATGACTCATAGAATCACAAAATGGTCTTCAAACGTAAAAACGTACTTTGACTTATTGATGGCTCTTTTCAGCTTCTTCTCCAGCTGCTTCATCCTCCCCATGGCAGCATTGTATTTGGCTGCAGTCTCCTTGTGAACCAACTCACTTCTCGTTTTGGTCTGTTCTGCCTCCATGACCTTCAAGAGGAGAAAACACAGGTTGAGTGGCAAGACACAATACTTCATCTCTTACTATTTTAATTAACAGCATCTTCATGATCTCACCAGTCAGCTCCTGTCAGGGAGGTGAGGGCATAGAAGAAAATTTATTTCAGTGAACCGGCTTTAAAGTCTTTCCTGAAAGGGGCAGCAACACATCAGATTTGCAAACACGAGCTAGCAAATCCTTCAAGCAATCATTTCCTCAAAGCTTTGTAAGGAAATGCTCTTTGCCATGGTATTTTGCAGCAACTAGTACAGAAAAAGCAACAGGTAAAGGAAATGTCCTTCCATTAGCTGCCCTGTTGCTATCCCCTAGTCAACTTTACCAGTAACGCTATCCAGGGTACTGTTACTGTGCAAATTTGAGATGTCAGAGGCATAAGTCAGAAAATTTGTTGTCTTTAACTCACTGGCAGTCAAAATACCAGACAGAGAGGTGACTGATTTGTTTGAAGTAAGAAAATTTCCCCATTGGTGTGGCCATGAGGAGAAAGCAGGCAGTTTTCAGACTCCTGCTCTTACAGCTGTGAAGGTATCCAGTACCAGACAAATGGCAGGACTTGATTTTCTCCAGTCTGGATATCAAAAGGTCTCAGCTGTGAAAACCACTGCTCCACAACTTCAAGCAAATTTGCTCCAGCTGGCTCCCACTGCCACATCATGCATCTGGCCTCTCTGACCCAGAAAGAGAAAACATTCAAGATATTTTGTTTTTAAATAACCTGACCCACAAAGCTCAAGTTTCTTGAGAGTACCCTAACCCTCAGGCAGAACTGAGCAGGGGTAAAAGAGCACGGTCAACTTTGACTGGCTTGGATCCCTCCTCCTCTCAGGCACACTGTAGCACTGCCCTTTCTGATGCCTAAAGGAAAGCGTGACACTGCTACGTGCCACAACCAAACTGCACCAGCATCAGCTAGAAGCTCTTGCTGCCACACCTGGAGTTTGCTCATCTGCACACACCACTTATTATTAAACAAAGAAGTTGCTACAGAACTTTAAACTGT
This sequence comes from Hypotaenidia okinawae, assembly GCA_027925045.1. Lineage (NCBI taxonomy): Eukaryota > Metazoa > Chordata > Aves > Gruiformes > Rallidae > Hypotaenidia > Hypotaenidia okinawae. Next base: position 46,472,481 of record BSDF01000002.1, on the reverse strand, counting down.
GAGAAAGAAAGAAATGTTTCCAAAAGCTCTTTGATTAGATATGAAGGAACACACTCAATGCCAATCCCCTTCAACCATTTTATATATAACAGCATCCACTTTTGAAGAAAGGTCAAAACAATAATCCACCAGATTCATAACACACTTTTCTCCTGCATCCTGAAAATAAACTGCAGCCTCTTATCTTGAGCAACTGTTCAGAAGTTAGGTTGATGCAATGACTTTCCCTAGAGAAATGTGTCAGACAAGGCTGGGTTTAGCGTGGAAGTGTCTTAAAATGCAGTCCCTAAAGGCTGTTCAGAAGCTGGTTTGCCACCTTTGTAGCGCAGTGAGGGAACTGCAATTTGAAAATACTGGAAGCCACAAAATAATGGAGAGTCTGGAATTTGCCAGGCCTCAATTAAACATCAATCCGTTGCATCCATTCTTGGGGCAGAATTAGCATCAACTCTGATATACTACCAGCATCAGAGCCATAAAGCCAGTTAGGTGTCCAGTGTCATGTTGATTTTGTGCATCTTTCACATCAAGCATCACAAAAATGCTGAACTCTGCAGAACTGGGATTTGAGGAGGATGGATCTTAAACACCTCAAAATATCTAAGAAAACATGGGATTTTGAGAAATAAATGATGTAAGGAAAACCACCTCTCCACACTCCCTTGTTTTCCTGTGAGCATTCTGTCATCACACTCTCCTTACCCACACAAGTCTGCAGGAAAGTCAGACACAAACCTCTTCCCCACAGACTGTAGCTCATCGTGCATGCCTGAAGCTGAGGATGATACCTGGGAGACGGTGAGGTATCTCAGTGGAGATCCATCACCTGTCAAGATGCATTTAAGCATTTCATTCAGACATGAAGAAACAAAAAGATCATCCACTCCTCCTCAAAAGCCAAACAGCTTTTAAACAGAGAAGCTGTCTGTCAGGGCAGGTGGACAGAAACAGACTGCAAAGCATGCTGTCCCTCCTCCGTCTGGGTGGTCCAGTGTAAAGTCAGCTAGGGAAACATCTCACCTTTTAAAAAAGTTCTTAGAAGGTGCCCAACAAGGCTCATGTAGGAAAGAACTACTTTTTTTCAGATCTAATAATGCAGTTGGGGGAAAAGCAGTCTTACGTGGACTTGCAAACAAGCTCTTGGTCACAGTTATTGAATAAGCTGTTTTCTCAATAGAAGTCACAGGGCTTCTACCACCACCCTTGCCCTGTTCAGGCTCTTAAGCTACCACGATGCAACAGCGTCACTTAGAAAACGTCAGAGATAGAAGTGAGGATTACACCACTTCAGATTAAGACTGCACCTCTCCTCCTTACACTGTACCTGCCATTCATACCTTTGGGGTGAGCAGGGAACATACTCTCGCACAAAAACACCCAGAACAGGTGAATTTCTAGGATGCCCACAAATTCACTGGATGATTCTGTAGCCTAGACCTACCCTTAAGGGCTAGGTCACCTATTCCAGGCAGACATCGTTCTCCCAGGTAGCTACAAGATTCAACTACTAGAAAGCAAAATCAAACAAAAACTCCAAGACAGGTATCAATCAATACCTCTTCTCTCCTTTCCTACCTTCTATTTCCAACCCAGGTGTCTAGGGAGAGGAAGGCCTGTGTAGAGCATGTATTTTTAGCAAGTCTGTACAACTAGCTTTGTTCCCCTCCACAAAATTTGCAGATGATCTGAAGTCAGAGATAGAAGCCAGGCAGAATTTCAGTTATAGCAAGAGATGCAGAAGAAAGATTTGCCAGTGAAATTAAGCAAAGCTGACCACTTCAGCCAGAGAATTACCCTGGACAGGTGGTTACCAAAAAAGTATTAAAATGGATGGCTACTCTAGGGGAGGAATTAGAGCCAAACCAGGTAAGGGACACTGCAACAGCAATGCAGGGATTGCATTTAACCCCTGCATTTCCAGGGTGAAGTGACAGAGGGATTAGATCTGGGAAGGATGTGGATATTTTTGTTGTTTCTTTCAGAGACTTTTCTCCCCGCCCTTTTTTCCCCTCCAAGTGTTTCTATCTGCAGGAAGTATCTCTTGTCTCTACATCATGAAAGCACCCACACATTTTACACTGACAGATGGTACTTCACGGTGTAATATCAAAGAGAGCTTTGTAAGCCAAATTAAACCAAGAGGGAGCATGCCTCCTCCCTCCTCACTCTCCCCTCATCCCTTCCTTTTTCAAATGTCTTATGATCAAGAGCCAAAACATTTCTTCTCCCTGCCAGAATTTATAAGCTGAACGTATCTCAGGGAAGAGTGTAAAAGAAGAACCTTTTTAAGATTGCAGATTGCATCAGTAATTAGAAATTAGCAATTTCTCTTGCAGTTCATGAAGGATCTTCCTTTCTGCACTGGCTTGTCTCAAACTTGAGGTTAACACCTCTGTCAGCACTTGCCTTTTGTGCCCATTTATGAATGATTTTCAACAGGACTACAAATGCAATGATCTCTCCCCTCTGTCGCGCCAAAATTCTCCATCCTCCAGCCCTTCCGTAACCCTGCTCTTGGCACTCCAAGCTGCAGCATTACAATCCTACAAGCACTAGCAGCTAGGCAGCATGCTTCTCACTCTTTCTCAAAAGATTACCTCCAAATTTTCGAGACAGACTGCAGTTACCTAACACCAGGTAAGCCAATGGCTAACAGTGAACAGTGCTTTCCTTCTCCAGGCAGTTTCAGAGCTCATCAAACCTGTGTATATGCAAGCTAGGTGTCTACATTTCTATTACCGTCAACAGAGAATGTGTCTTACAATGAGCTAGCCCCTCTGGTCACGTGAATTGGTCTCCAGACATCATCAGCTTATTGACCAGATATCCTCTGACTAGAACGGAAGCGTAGACACGTATCTGGGACATGCAAAGGCATTTTCTAGACACCTCAATGTGAGGAGCTAAAGCTTGCTCTCAGTGCCATTACACCCACACCTCTGGAGAAATAGATATCTAAAAAAGAAAAAAAAAAACAAAAAATCACAGGCATTTACCCAAAACCAGACATCAAGTTAAGGGTAGAAGCAGGTAAAAGCACCTGTCTGACTTTCAGGATCGCAGCATAGTCCTGTGCTTCACTGTGGTCACCACACAGCTCAAACACAGGCATTTACAGGGATTGATTGTGTCTTCACAGGCAGGCTGGCATCCAGCTCCTATGTAGGCACCCAGCTTCCTTGGGAAACACAGCTCAAACTGCAAGGTGAGAAAATTGCTGAGTGACAGCCTGTACTCCCTGCATCTATTCACGCTCATCCTGCCTGCTTTGCGAATAAAAATGTCTTCCACAGGCTGTGCTTCCAGCCCACCCAGGAGAAGCAAAATTTCAGTAGCTCTCCCATTTCTCATCAGTTTAACTATATTATTTTCTGTATCAGTGGTCAAAACAGTCTTGTTTACATTAACCCTCTCGCTGTCCTGTTAAAAACAGTGCTCCTAGCTTTTCAGCCTATGATGAAACTGAAAGGCAATTACAACATGCAGCCCTTATCTCCATTTCCTCCCAGTGCGGGTCTGCAAACACCATTTCCTGTGTGGCACTCTGGAACCCAAATCTTTATCCACATCCACTGGGTCAAGTGCAAAAGTAACCTGGCAGTGTTTCACCCCAGCCTGTATAATAAAAGAAACTGGTGCCTCATTTGTTCTTTTGCCTACCCTTTTCTTTTATGCTCTCTGTTTGCACTGTGTGTCAGCTACCAAGCTGCTCAAGGGCTCGAGTTTTGTTCCAAATTTTAGATTCATTCAATAAAGCCTGCTTCCTCTGACTAAAAATAGCAAATAAAACCACTTTACTCTTGCCTGGTTTTTCTATCAATAGAGAAACAAATTAATTAGTAGCCCACTTCTAACATTTGGCACAGAGGTGCTTTTCCACACTTGATTTACTGATGTACAAGGCCTGCTGCAGGATTATTCCCTGCCCAGCACAACTGACATTTAAAAAGACATGCAAAAAAGCTTGCAAATCCAAGCAACTTGAGTGCAGAAACTTTCTCCAAGAGGGATTTTTATATGTGGAAGTACAAGAAATTCTATTTCTTAACCCTCAGAAACGGTTTTTCTTCCATTAGTAATTTCTAATGTAATGGATAGTTAATGGTTTGAGGTAACAACACCATTGTGGCAGTCAAGGAGAACTTTTGTTCCAGCAGATCTCCTCCTTCAACCTGTTTTCATTCATAACTTGGTAGGGAACAATAATGCCTTCTGCTCCTCAAGACCCCAGTTATTCTGTTTATGTCATGGTTTTGCCTCACTGAACACTAAGCACTTATCTAATTGCAGGTACTGAAACCAAGGAAGCATTCAGTCTGCTCCTAAATAAGTTAAAAAACTGAATAAAGAACTCCAAACAAACTACTGCAGGGTCTGTTCAGTCAGGACTCCCAACAGCGTTTTCCCTCTTCTTGGCTTTGGCCCTAGCCTTAAGACCTCAAGTAAGGGCAATGAAAAAAATCACATGGCAAGCTTCCATGTAACTTTTAATATCTGCTGTGCCCTAGGAAGGTGCAGACAGGTGTTTTCTGGGAACTGAGCTTACCCAGATTATTTTAAGCACCAGGAAGAGTTGGGGAACGTGCTTTCTGTTCAAGAAGCCATCAGCTGCTGTATACAAACCAGTCCGTGCCTAGGAGATTTTATAGCGGTAGTAAATAAACCTAAAGGTTCCTATTTACTTTTCAGGTGTAACTATCGAGACCTTGTGGTCTGAATCAGTCCTCCAACAAGCAGATGTTCTGCACTCAGTGATGATACATAATCAACACCACCAGCACAACTCCACCAAACATTGTCAGCAGACATCTTCGGCTCCAAATCACTGGGTTTGCCCATGTCAGATGTACTCAGGGAAGGAGTAAGGGTTGTAGGAGGACATGGGGGTCCCCTTGAAATATCTGAGAAAATGAGGAATCCATTTGAACTCTCAAGATTGCTAGCATTTCTTTCCTTACCCACCCCAACCCAAGTTTTCACTCTGCCAGCTGGAGAGGGGCAGCTGACAGGCAGCTCTTTACCACTCTCCAGCAGGTCTCAGCAGTTCAGCAGTCAGGAGCTCTAAGCAACTCCTCAGAGGCTTTCAGTTTTCTCACCTATCTGTTCTGAGAATCAAAAAGCATGTAAACCTTTCTGGACTTTGCTCCTATTGAAGGGGTTAACAACTAGGGAAAGGGACAGTTGCTGGTGTCCTGTCACACACACACACTGCAAAGGTGGGAGTCCCTTCAGAAACACCCCACGGTTACCAGATCCACAAATACCTAGCGATAACATGGGCAATAACATGAAAGGTTTGTCAATAGCCTTGAGTTTGTCTCCTCTCTTTTTTTTTTTTAAATCTATACCAGGTTTTTCATTTCTCTCCTACACACAGTCATCCTTTTTGTTCCCTGTTTCTTCATCAGGCAGCTGGTTTTTTTTACAATTCACCCCAAAATAGAGGCTTTCTTATAACAGAGAAGCTTCTGCAACAGAACAGAGCTGCTGCATTGAGGACTGCAAGACAATATGAACATTGTACAGCGTGCTACCATTTTTGGGATAGCAAGTTCAGTTTCACTGGCATATTAAGGGAACTCTGACAGAACAAAGGTTTTCAACTTCAATTTTTTGATCTTTCATGTTAAAAAAACAACCTTTCTACTTTTTTTAGTTCCCAGACACACACAAAAAAAGAGAGAGACACGGCAAAGGACAGGAAAATTCTTCTTGACAGCTGCTGAAATGAATCCTGCCATTCACTGTTACCTGCTGCATCTCTTTAAAAAGACTTTCCAGAGGAGGTAAAACCTTACATTTGAAAATTAATTCAGGATAGAGCAGTGTGCAAGCTTAAAATGCAACACACACTTTTGAGTAAGTCTGCATTCAAACATGCATTTACAAAGCAAAGCTTTGGAGTAAGTTCAACTTACTCCATCCTAAGAACAGGTTATACTAAACCTGGAACGTGTCCCTGTTTTTCCAGAGTAAGAGTTTCCATAACACATGTATTCAGGAGTAGCCATTCCTATGCAGTTATTCTGGCATAACCCCCAACTCAGATATGCCTTAAAGACATTGTTTATCCCTATTATTTAGAAGTTTGGTTTGTTTTTTTCTTGAGAGAGCTACTCCACTAGCTACTAGCACAGCCAGCAAGAGAACTGTAGTTGTCCCAGGAGCAGCCCAAGGCACAAATCATTTAACATTAGGCTTCACCATCTTCTGTAGCTTCATTTCCTACGTGTAACATATCCAGACCAAATATACAAACATTTGGTCTTTTAGAAACTAAGCTGCATACATCAAAGGAGAACACAAAATATGGAGAAGACAGATGCTGGGGCAAGTTTGCATTACCCTCTGAGTAGCATGGTTGAGCATCTCCTGCCAGGCAGAGTCAAACTGACGCTTGTCATCTTCCAGTAGCCTCTGCTCAGCAAGCGAAATGGTCTCTTTTGCAGCACGGAGCACTTCAGTGGCCCTCTGGAAATCCTGAGTTGCCCTCTGAGCTTCCAGCTGTGCCTAAAAGAAAACCCCAAAAACAAACAGAAGTTGAGATCAGAGACAAAAGAGCCCTCACAGCCACTTTCAGAAGATCTATCACACTAATCCTGGGACTTCAGAAACATGCCAAGGTTACTGTTTCCCAACCTTTCACTTGGAAGTGACACGTTTCCTCACTGGTGTGAATACTGCTAGGACAGCAGTTGCCACCCAGGCAGGTTCATTCCCAACAAAGTGTTTCATGGTGTTTATAGTCAGAAAACACAGGAGCTGATGGCCTATAAATAAGAACCTGGCTGAGGGGTAAATACCTTGTGATGTAGGTTTAATCACCAAGAAACAAAAGAAAATGCAATAGCAACCTTGTAGCGTGTCAAGAATACACTGAGAACGGCACTCCCTGAGTTTAGTCAGGGTGGATTTTTATCTGATGCACCATTAACCACGCTGAGGAAATATTTTGGAATCATTACATTGCTATAAAACATAAACAAGTTTTCTGAGAAGGTGGCTGCTGATTCTTTGGATGTTCCACTTCGCTATCGCTGGGACACAACTGGTGCAGCAAGTCCCCAGCACACAGACACAAAGGTAACCAAGAGAACTGGCAATGCACATAAAACACAGGTGAAGGCCCTATGTCCTTTGAAAGCTGCCACTTCTCAGCAAAGTAACACAAAGTTTGAGCCACTTTCAAGTGTTTTCCTGGAAGCAGGGGTAACAGTTTTCTGGTGAACTGCATAGTTGTTCTTGTGAGGGCAAAGACTCTGCAAAACAGCATATGACCTTGCCAGCAAAGGAAGCACAGCTTAGAAGCCATCTAATCAATGAGCCATCTAATCAATCTCTCTTACTCTAGAGGAAAAAAAAAAATAATTCTCCAAGACATTGCACTTGCAGACCACCTTCATCTCTCCTGAAGGTTTTAACAAGTCTCACAATATCCAAATCCCACTCTGAACAGTCCTCAAGTAAAATGCTCGTATCCCATCTTGCAGGCTGGAGCCACCTCTGTTTTTCACCGCTCGCATCAGCCCTCCCTGGTCCCTAACACAGCAGCAAGCCCTTATTCAGCCCAAAAATGGAGAGTAGCCAATAAAGCAGAAATACTGCCAGTCATACTGCAGGTTTCAGTAGTACCATGGTGACAAAAGTCATCATGGAGTTCAGCAGTCCACAGTGTTGCACTTTAATAATCAGGGAAAAATCTTCAGTGTTCATAATAGATGACTCTACCATGAATAGGCAGAGAATATCCATAAAGAAATTGCTGGTGTTGGCTGGGTTGCTTGGTGTGGTTTTTTAAAGAGAGATGCCCTCCCTTTTTATAGTTATCACTGAACAACCAGCAATTTTAACATTTGGGCTTTCAAACGTGCAAGTTTCACATCATCTTCCTTAACCAGAAATTTTTAATTTCTGAAGCTTTTGTGTTCATTTGTCTTTTAACCATAGCAGCACTTTGCTGCTCTAGAGCCCTTCTGAGGTTGAATCACAGATACATTGTGGAGCTCAAAACTACCTGAGCTTTTCTACATTATATATTTCATAAACTTCTATTTAATGGAATATTTCTGAGTTGTTTTACCCTGAAACATCACCCCTGAAATGCAGCTTTACATTTGATTAATTGAACAGCCAGCACTGTGAAGACAGGTCTCATTTACACCTCAGTGATTTAAAAAAAAAAAAAACAACCAAAACCAAACTGGAATTAGCCAGTTTGTACCTACAGGAAATGGCTTTGACCAGCCACGACTGACAGGACAAAATAATGAATACAACTTGACATGTCATGATATGCACAGAAGGAGTCTGAGGCTGAAACAGCAGAAAGGGCTCTGATATACAGAATCCTAAACCAAGGCCGATGAAGAAAGGAAGAGGCCTTAGCATATAGAAATGGTGGTAATTTGGAACGTGGCTAAAGAACCCTGATACAAAATGGGAAATAATGAGAGCAATGGTGTGTTTCTCCAGCAAACAGCTGGCTACACCTCCTCAACACCAGCTGCAAACAACTTCATAACTGAGACACCACGGTTATTTGTAAAGGTAATGGAAAAACCCCTCCCCTTTCTGCACCGTGGCAGGGAAAACGGCCTCCTAATTTAAACACAAGTCTCAAAAGGAAACAGAGCACACTAAGTTTCCTTCAGAATGTCCTGAAATAGCAGCAAGCCCTTCTTACTTCCTTTGCCCTATCAGACAGGGAGGTACTTCACCCCAAAGTGACCGTGGAAAAATAGGAATTATGTGTCAGAGGTCTTTTTGGGGAGGGAAATCAAAGTCATCACAATCAGTGCAGTTGTTTCCTTCCAACCAAGGTCCTTGATGCATTTCCTTCTAAAGCAACTGCTGGTGTTTTCCATGGAAAAGAAATTCATCCAACCCTGGATGAATTCTGCTTTCAGGCAGCTTACACCACACCATCCTGCCTAAAGCCTTGTGAAGAGTCAGGCATTAAGGTGTTAAGTTCCATGGGGGATCGCACATCCCAAAGCAGCACAAAGCACTGGGCAAATATCAGTGGACAAACAGCAGCCTGGTGTAAACTGGCGTTAATGCAGTCCCTTAGAAAATTTAAGAACCACCCCCCACATACACATCACATCTCACCACCACAGTCACCAGCTGCCTGTTTCAACTGCATTAATATTTTTACAAATTCAGAATAGAGCCTGACTAAAGAGTGTTTTAACTTAGCCACTAACTAACCTAAACCACGGTACCCACAAAACACAAGGAAAGCCACCTGAGGATCTTCAAAGCCCGACCTAAGGTTCTAACAAAGGACACATCAAGAAGCCTGAATCTCAGTCCCCAGAATGTCCTCTGATGAATTCTCAAAAAATTCACAACTTTTTTTTTCCCCCCTTCCAGCAAGTTTGACCTACACTAGGAAAGGCATCAAATGCAAAAAAAGGCCCAAAGTTTCCATGAAAATAGTCTGTGATGGGATTTTAAGAATCATAGCATCATAGAATGGCGTGGGTTGGAAGGGACCCCAAGGATCATAGAGCTCCAACCCCCCTGTCACAGGCAGGGCCACAAACCTCCAGGCCTGGATCTACACAAGGTTGCCCAGGGCCCCATCCAACCTGGCCTTGAACACTTCCAGGGACAGGGCATCCACCACCTCTCTGGGCAGCCTGTTCCAGCACCTCACTACTCTCTCTGAAGCAGAAAGTAATGCAAGAGCCCAGTAGAGCCTGCACTAAGTACTGCAGAACAGTGCTGAGGATGTCAGATGAGAAGGGATGATTTTCATGCAAGACCCTAAGAGAGGGAGCCAGGTCCCAATACCTTCCAGGCAGTAAGGCCATCAGGGCCTCGCCCCGGTGAAGGCTTCAGCTCCGTGGCTGCCCCGCCGCAGCAGCGGGCCTGTCTGCGCAAGAAACAACTTACAAACGCAGGAAAAGAGACTGGCAGCCCGTTCCCAGCAGAGGCAGAACCGCACCGGCAAGTAACTGCTTTCGACACTCTAGTAAAACCAGATCCCAGGGACAGCGCCGAGCACAGAAGCCTTTTTCTCACCGTAAGTGCATCAGCATTTGGAAGTTTCTGTTGGCACGGATACCCAGGTCAGGGATCAAGCACATCTATGCCAGCAAACAGCCTGCAGAGCATTAGGAGTGGAGTTACTAAATTCCCAGAGAAAATGGCATTTAGTGGTAGCTTGCGGTACTAGCAGCTCTTCTGATGAAGCCTCTAAAGCAGAGCTGGCTGCACAGCAGGAAAGTGTTCTTTATGATCAGAGAACCCAAGCTGAATTTACAGCTCAGCTAGATTTCTAGTTGCACCTGGACTTGTAGGACGTGGAGAGCTGAAGCTGCTAACAGACAGGCCTGTAACCCTGGACACGTGCAGCTCCATGCCCTGTAACCTTGTGGGCAAGTGGGAAACTGAAACAAAATCGTACTTAAATACTCTCCCCCAACTGTATTTGTTGAATGCTACTCTGCAGTGACAGTTTGGAAACACTGTTTTGGAAGATAAAATGCTTTTTAGTTTAAGAAAAGAAGGTTAGCCCAAATACCACTGAGCTTCAGCACTTATCTTGAAGCCAGTCTACAGTCTTTTATTTTAAACAACTTACTGAAAACCTGGGAAATCAAAAAGCCAAATGCTTGGGTAAAGAATGATACAGACTCATTAGAGGAACATCAACAGGTTTTGTGGTTTTGCCAATGTGAAAAAGGACACTCAAACACTTTTTAGTTAGCACAGCTCCTCAGTAATTAGCCTTTATTTAAAACTCCCTCCAGCATGTGCAAGGTGTTCTGCACAAGCGCTGACAGATTGCTCTCACGCCCTCAGTCTCAAGCCTGCAGGTCACTTGGTTTCATGGAAGAGAAAGTAGCCATGTTCTTCATGCCCTTTTAAAAACATATAGAACAAGAAGAGCTCACATCTCCATAGGTTATTTTGCTTTCAAGCACAAACTGGTATTCTATAATTCAAGTTGAGAGAGGTTCGGTCCTGGGGTAGCATGAGGGGAAATGTACTAGGGATGAGAACAAAAGTCTCTGAGGGCAGTTGGCAGCAAGTGAGATGTCAATTTTCTGCCTGTCACCCATATCACTGGTGCTTGATAGAGTCTACCCAATATAAAAGTGAGCATCCATCTCAAAAAAAGCTCAAAGGACCTAGACAAGTGAAACCCCTTATTGAAAATGAAAGCCTTCACACCTTGGGAACTGGGGAACCTGTGCCCCAGCACCCACTGCCACCGTGACTAGGAGCTGCTTGTGCCTTATCCTAGAATGGTCTGGGTTGGAAGGGACCCCAAGAATCATAGTTCCAACCCCTCCTGCCACAGTCAGGGTCACCAATCTCCAATCATCAGTGCTTTCTGCAAGGAAACTCACCTGAATGTCTTCACCACTGCAGACCCTTCATAAAATATAAAATAGGACCCCTTAAGAAATGCAATTAAGCAGCCACAGAGATCTCAGCTAAGGAGAATCCTGCTGTCCCACACCATCTGCATCGAGCACCACCTCTCTCTGCAGCTGCATTCATGCCTCCTTTGACCCTCAGTACTCTATAATCAATCTGCTACAAACAAGTCTCCCACCACCGTGAATCCCTTCCCTACAAGAAGCAGCATGCTCAAGAGTCCTGCTCTGCACACTCAGTCCCCTCTCTTACCGCTCCCCCCACCCCGCCATGGCCAAAAGCTTTCCGTTCACCACCATCCACCCTGTGCTGTACGGCACAGGCATCTTCCTCTCACCAGCTGTGATACATGCAGCCCCAAACCTCCCAGCTAGCTCCTAAAGACCACGAGGTGGCACACCACGGTGGCACTCACAGAAGCAAACAGGGCACTGCTATATAAAATATGTCAACTCCCAAATAAAGAATGATGTAAAATTAAAGGGGTACTGACAGAGTTCATAACTGCAGGCTATTAACATGTTCCAGAAAGGAGGTCAGTCCTCACAATTCCCTCTTGGGGGGATAAAAGCTGCACCCTCATGGGCAAGCCTCTGCTTTGTCCACACAGGGCCCTGCACAGGACAGAACCATGCACAACGAACAGCTGGGTTATGTTTTTAGCTAAAGAGATGGGGATAAAAACAAAAAAGCGAGGCCATGGCAAGGCAATAGAAAACAGAACCAGGGACTTTCTATAACACATTCTTCTGCAATTGGCAGCAGCAGCCAGACAGATTTTCAGGCCAGCACAGACACATCTGCTCGTCCACTCCTTAATTATGAAATACAATGTTCCGCTTAGTCCACAGCGGGTTTATTGCCCCAATCCCTCCTTGTAGCCAGAGCCCGTGCCCAACTGACCTAATTGAGGTAGGGTGGAAAATACCCTCTCATGGCTTGACTCTTCTGTGGTAACATCAACCAAGATATAGATATATAGATATAGATACACACACAAATAACTCCTCGTTTCATCCAGTCTCCGATTTCTGTTTTTGCCTACCTAGTTCTACAGGACTGCACAACATCACTGACACCAGAGCACTGTGCAACACAGCTACAGCATTCCTCCAAGGTTAGCTGACATCTAATATACCCTGGTAGGCACTGCCCAGCCTCTGACCTGGGAACACAAGTGCGTGCAGCTAACAGACAGGCTGGGTTGCCAGAAATAGATGCTGAAGGTACTTTTGTGGGGCCACTCCTGCTACAGAATTTCTCCCCTCAGCAAACCTCCCTCCCCAGAGGCCCAGGCCACAAATGCTGGCAAATTCATGAAAAGGGCATCACTAACATAACCATCAAGTTTCCCATTAGAAGTGACAGGCAGCAAAGATCAGTTATTTTCAAATACTTAAAAGAACTCCAGCTTCTCATCCAGCCAGGTGAACCTCCCTCCTACTGCACTACCAAGGCCTTGTCACCCGCTTTCTTTCAGCATCTCTGTGCTGCTGCCAGTAGAAGGCAGGAACAATCCCCATTTATAAAGATCAATGTATGCTGGAGCGTGAAGGGAACACACAGCTGTTGCTCAGAACAAGGCACCAGCACATCATGTGCTGGCCCAAGGACTTTGTTCTAAAAGGCACTTGTTTGTTAATGTGAAGCCAGTGCCTTCTCCCACTCATTCATCTTTAAAACAATAGCTTAATTGCTCCCAGCAAACACTTGCTTACTACCAAATAGATAATGATTAACTGGCTTCCACTCTTCTGAAGGAACCACGTTTCAGATGTTTCCATTCTGGCCCTCTCTCGTTCTTTTAACAACACGCCACGGTTCAATGGCTGTCCAAAGTACAACAGGGAATGGGCTTTAAAACAGGAACTTTCCTCCATCAGTCACCCTCTGGAGCTGCTGCAGCGCTGCCTGCTCTCAGGGATCACACTGATCACAGGGACAGCACCACAGCATCCTGTACAAGCCTCTGGCAAGGATGAGGACCAGCAGGATCACCACTCCTTGACCACAGCATACCTGTCTTGCCCACCACTACAGTGGGCTCAGTGATTCAGATGCCTACAAGGTGAAGGCAGTGAAGTGCTCGCTGCAGTCATTCACAGTAACTAACAGGTGAGCACCACAATTTGGGCTCCAGTGGTCCTCAACCTGTTTCAGTGCAGCAGCAGCCAGCAGCAAGAGCAGCCCAGGCACCAACACAAGCCCCCATAACATCCTAACCACCACATTGATACAGCTGCACCCCAGCAAATCTGCAGATGATACTATGTTAGAGGAGGTGGTTGAAAAAGCAAATGCCAGAACCTCAAGTCAGATGGACCGTGTGAAACTCGACTGAGACAAGAGAAACCTCTCAAGATTCAAAAAAGGAGAAGTGGGGAGTCCTGCACCTGGGTTGGTACAATCCCTTCACCGTCACAGATGGGGAGATCAGCCCCCCAAAATGGAGCTGTGTTTTACAGCAGGTGTCAGACTGGGAAAGCTGAAAAGATGTTCTCCCGCTGTAAGGCAAACCATGTCTCAGGCTGCATGAAGATTGGCTGGCCAAGCCTCCCAAATCAGGGCTGGTGTGGTTGCACACTGTATACTACATCCATGCCCCTCCCCTGGTTCAAGAGGGATGTCAAACAGGCATCAGAGGCCTACAACAAATCCTGCAAGGAGCACAGAGGGATGTGGGCTTTTTAGTCTAGCAAGTCTACGACTAAGGAGTAATCCAATTAGCTGCCAGATAATTGAAGGGGAGCTGCAAAGATGACAGAAACAAACAAATGCTTCTCAGCAGTACTGGATGATATAACATGGAGCAACAGCCACAGACAGCAGCTTGGAAGTTCAGGTTAAATGTTTAACGAAAAGAAAAAAAACCTCAAAACCACCCAACAAAACCCCAAATCTTCCTTACCAGGAGGGCAGTGTGACCTACAGACAGGTTACCCAACGAGGTTACAAATCTCCATCTCTGGAGGTTGGCAAAGCCATGGCTGATGTAATCCAGACAGTTCTGCTTTGAGCAAGAGGTTAGATGAGATGACCTCCAGAGGTCTGGTACAATCAGCATCTCTATCAAATGCTACCATTTTTTCTTAACAGTTTCTCAAAAAAAACCCAAAGAAAGCAAAAAAACACTCCAAAAATTTGCAGGGATGCTGAATATTCTCCTAGATTCTCAGACTCATGCATTCATTTTCTTGAACAAACAGAACAGTGATGCAGTTGGGGATAGGGGGTTTGTTTGCCTTATTTTTTTTAAGTTCCATGACCTTCCTTTCCCCTCTCCCTGCAGACAAAAAACTTCCAAGCCAAATGAGAACTGAGAGGTAGTAATAAACCAGAAAGCTCTTCTTGCTATAGGCCATGTACAGATGCTTATAAACAACTTATAAAATCCAAAGCCTTCTGAGTGACCTCATTTTGGGAGATCTGTGAGGCTTTTTGTGAGCTATATATTAATCTGTGATGATTGTTTGCATTACTGACAGAAAATACAGTCTCCCAAGAGTCTGAACCACCCTTATAGTCTGTATAGCTTTTCAATAAACAGCTTAAAGTTGTACACAGGTTAAAATTTGCTTTTTCAAAAGCAGATTTGAAGATCAAGTGGAGAAGACAGAGGGGACAGTAAGGTGAAACTAAGTCTTGGTAGAGTTTTTGGAGCACAAAGCATTTCCTCCCTGCTGCATAACTAATTAAATGCTTGTGGAATACAATGACCAGATGTGCCTTAGTCTCTGCTTCTTATTGGGTGTCTCCTGGGCTTTTTGGTCCCATCCATGCATCCATCCCTCCTCTTCTAACAGCTTAACTGTTACAGAACTGACCTGAGTCTTGGCTGTGTTTTATTTTCTGGTAAACCTGTAGTCTATAAAAAGGCCCAGGAAATCAGAGTAGACCTACAAAGCATGTTCTGAAAGACATCTAGCTCTGTACTAAAGTTGGACGATACGTGTAACTCCCTTAGGACAGGATCACAAGTCATATTCCAGAAGACAGGAAGGTTCAGGGCACAACCAGCAGCTCACTTCATTAGCTATTTCTGTTACCAGCATACAGACAGGTGGTGTCCTCAAAGACAGAATCTCACCACTCTTCTTTAGGAGCTATGGAAGGAAATGAGAATCAAAGTATCTAAACATACAATTTTCTTAAATGCTGTTAAGACCAGTCCTGGGATGAACCAAACAACAAGCTGCCAGCCCTTCTTTGGTCCCTGGTGGTGCCCAGCTAGGCTGTACATTAGGATCTTGTGAAATTAGGGCAAGAATATCCTCTCCAAGCTGATCATTGTCATTGTATACACAGTCATTTGAAGCCTAGTGGACTCCTCTTTGTTTATAATTGATTTAGCTCCTTGCTTCACAGGAGTAGGGAGGCAGTGCTCATTTGGGCACTGGGATTATGGAGGACATACTACACCAAGCCTTTTGGTACTCCCTGTTTTTTCATGAGGTTGTTGTGATAGGCTGGTTGGTCTGTGTGGAGTTACTCACACTAATTAACAAGTCTATGGCACCAGAATATGACAAATTGTTCATCCTAATACCAACCAGACACAGCCTTCTTGGGCACTCGCTGCCATCTGCTTGCTAGTTGTGCACTTGTTTGTGACCCAACGTTACAAAGCTGCTGCCTTCTGGAAGAGGGGATCATGGATTATGTCCAGGTTTTTCTCTCCAAGGTAAAATACCTTATTAAGAAAGGAAAAAAAAAAATCAAAATAACCCTCCCCCACCCAACCAGACACCTGCATTCTCAGGGCTTAGGCAGTGACTCAGCGAGTCTAGGCTTTACAGCTGGGCTTCTAGGTTTACAGCAGCTCTGCACACCCATCTGCACCTGGCAAGCAGCCTCCTTCATCGAAATCGAATATAGAAGGAACAAGCTCCCACAAATACACACTGCAAGATTTGTTGGTAGAAGTTTCCAGAGCATTGGCAAGGGATTAGCAACCTGGTTCTGAAAGCACATCCTGTGCGTGCATGGGTAGCAACCTAAGCAAAGACAGGGCATGTGGGAAGAGTTTCACCTGGGTGACAAGTTGTTCTAGACGTATTCTCCCAGTCCCCAGAAAGTCCAACAACAACTGCCCATCCTCAGTAATAGGGACACGCTCTGGATGACTGGCACAGGCTGACCTTGTACATCTTTGCATGCTCACAGCTCTGTGAGCTGGGAGCTTTTGAGACAGTCATTTTCCAATGGGACCCGTTAAAGACAATTTATCTATTGACCCTTCAAATCTTTTCCCTAGTGGGATTCTACAGTTCCACAGCACGTGTTAATAACAGGCTTGTTTCCCTTAAAGTGAAAATTGGGGGTTGGTGTCCTGGACAAATGTAGGGCTAGGTCTGTTTCTTGAATGAAGAAGTTCAGGTAGCAGCAGGGGCAGAGAAACTTTCAACTCTGCTTCAGGGCAATGAACTCCTTTAAGAACAAACTGCTAGCACCCTTCACTGAGTGACAAAGAAACAAGTTATCAGAACAGACAGGGCTAAAGGAGACTGACATTTCTCCCAGCCTCTGGCAATGAGATTTACATTCTAACAGTGTAACTGCAAGTTTGCTGCAATTAAGAGGGCTTTTCCTTACAGAAACCGAGTCAATATAGAGCCATTCCCACACATGCTGAAGAGGAATCGTGCTCTCCAGATAACCCTTTCCAGCAAGAACAGACAAGAGCTCATAAATTCATACCATTTTACTACAAGTCATAAAGAAACACACCCAGAAGGCAGCAACCGACATCCACATCACATCAGGTTTGTTTTGGCAGCAGCCCCTAGTAGGAGTGTTCATCATTTCACAACAAACTCCCACCTATTCAGACCACTGCACACAGAGTAAAGATTGGGGTGGCTGAACAGCTTTGGGAAAGTTGCAAGACTGCCTTCAGTAGTCATCCCAGAGCAAGCACCATGCAAGGCAGGTACACAAGGATATCACCCTGACCTCAAGTCACCCAGGCTCAAATGCCAGCCACTATTTTTAACAGATGATCCCTTTTGCAGCTTACAATCTCTTGGAATAGCCTTCACTAGCGGCCATAAAAGATTGGGGGGTGGTGGGGGTGGGAACAGTGAGCACAAAGCAAGGCAATGTTTCCTTTAAATTAACCCTTTTCCATTTGCCTTTTGACAATAGCTCCGCAAAGTGCTACAGCTATGCAGAGGAACCCACAATCTAAGTAGCTTGGGTTTGGGTTTCTCCAAATCAAAGAGGGTGTAAAATGACATCGATCAAACCTTCGAACAACAGAGGAAAAAGGAATTTATCCCTATTTTGAGATCCCAGCATGCTTTTAGAAGAACTGGTTACACCTTCCCACCAGTTCCAGCATGTGCAACTAAGGATAGTAGCCTGGTTACCTGTATCCCTTCTTTCTGCTTAAATCAGCTGACATCTAACAGAAAACCCCAAACTTTCCTGCCCTAGCCCTCTCCTCGTCACCCCAAAGAACGGAGAGCATTTCAACACCAACTTACCCCCAGTACCACTTGCCCAACACTTCTAGTATTTCATAACAGAAAAAGAACAACAAAAAACATCCTTGAAGGGTAGGGAAAATAATTAGGTTATTGCATAATTGACAATTACTGGAGGGGCAGTTTCACAGCTAGCTGGCTTTGTATTGCTGCCATCCAGAACAGCTAAGAACTGATGGATGCTCTGTGGGGTGGGAGAAAAACACCAATAAAAAGAGAGTCATTTTTTTCATCTCTTCTAGATAAATTCTTCAAAAACATTTAGATGAAATCAGTACTTTCTTCTGCTTCTGAAAAGAAAAGCAGAAGAGGAAAAAACCTCCAACTTGCAGAGCACAGCTAACAAATCTAAATAATGGAGCCCCTCAAGGCACGTCTTCTTCTAAAGTTGAGAAGTCCAATTACAGCTTTTACATCAGTAGCTTACACAAACTAATCATCCACCGACATAATAGCACTCAGAGAAAATGAAAATGCAGCATGGATAATACCAACCCAAATAACCAGACCCATTCACTGAGGCATAGAAAGCACAGACACAAGAGATCTAACTTGTATAGTTAGAGCTATGTGGGAGCTTGTTCCTGGTGTAAAAAGGACAGGGTTCTCCTGGAAAGAGTCCAGAGAAGGGCTACAAAGATGATTAAGGGCCTGGAGCATCTCCCCTATGAGGAAAGGCTGAGTGAGCTGGGACTGTTCAGCCTTGAGAAGAGAAGACTAAGGGGGGACCTAATTAATGTTTATAATTATCTTAAGCAGGGGATGCAGGGGGAATCAGCCAGCCCCTTTTCAGTGGTCTGTGGAGACAGGACAAGGGGCAATGGCTGCAAGTTGGAGCACAGGAAGTTCCGCACCAACATGTGGAAGAACTTTTTCACAGTGAGGGTGACAGAGCCCTGGGACAGGCTGCCCAGGGGGTGGTGGAGTCTCCTTCTCTGGAGGTATTCAAGCCCCGTCTGGATGCCTATCTGAGTGAAATGTCCTAGGGAGCTGCTTTGGCAGGGGGTTGGACCCGATGATCTCTCAAGGTCCCTTCCAACCCCTATGATTCTATGAACTTTTAGAGGGGGTAGATACACGCAGAGAATTTATTCATACAGGTATTGCAACAACCAAATGGGTAAAAATGAGTTCTTTACTACCTAAAAGTGCCCACAGCACAGTATTTGCAGATGACTTTACTGAAGATGCCAGCTAGTCTGCAGGAAATACAGGGAACAGAGCACTAAAAGCGAATCAGGTAAGGATTTTAAGTTCATCTGTGAAGTAGCAGCTGTCAGGGTTCCCAAACACAGGCAGATTTCCAGCTGTTTGGTATTACCAGGGTAGAAACCTGCCGCTCACACTGACCTAGTATCCCTGCATTAGCAGGGCTGAAAGGAAGACAAACACATTCAGGACTTTTCCTTCACAGATCAGATCTGTGACATACCTTTCCCAATCAGACCAGGCAGCACCTACTATCAGCCCAGCAGCTTAAAGATAACTAGTTTGAAATGCTTGAATATCATGCTGGTCAACCAGGTGATGGAGCCCGAACACAAATGTAAAATTAACAACTTTAGGCCTCAAATAACAGCACTAATTAATCAGCCAGGCTAAAGCCAGGTGGTTAACCCAAGGAAGTCTCCCTGAGCTCCCTGCTTCCTAGGTGTCATCACAACAGCAATGCAACAGAACCATAAATGCAAGACTGGAAATGGAGTTTCCAGGCAGAGCACACTGAACACGCTGAGCACACACTCTGTATGGCAGCAGGGAAACACTGAGCCATACGTACCTCAACACAGGGCAGTGACTCCTACGTGCTTACTCCCAGGATTCCCATCACATGACATGGGAGCACAAAAGGCACTCCCATCAAATTCTGAGTGTGGCAACACATTTTCTTTACTTAACCCAAAGTGCATCCTGCTTTAGAAGCAAAGTTACAAAACTCAGTGAGTTCCCTGGTGGAAGCCCAGGAAGTGACTCCTTACCCTCAATAATAAAATTACTGCTGTCAGGTTCCCTCACTTGGCTTAGTTCCTCTTTAGATGGGTGCCTGGCCCCACAGCGAGCCACAGACCACGTGGAAAGGGAGATGAATGTCCTGAGAACGCCCCTTGGGATCACAGCACTGGGAACTCTGGGTTTCACAAGAGGATTGACGTCACAGTTTCCCCCAAGATTTAAGTATGTGTTTTGTAATAAAAAAATGAAGGGGTTGGTGGGAAGAAGGGGCTCAGGTCTAGAGCAGGTCCACAGGGGGCAGAAAGGGAAAAAAGACACACGAAACTTCTTAGGCCACCAGGTACAACCAGTATCCTCCATGCTTCATCCTTCCACTACTTGCACAGCTCACCAACATTTCACATGCTCATCATTTCTTTACAGCACTGGGATTCCCAATTGCCTCTGTGGCAACTCCATGCCTCCTCTTCCTTCAAAGGACCCCAGACATCTCCCAGACAAGGCCTCCCTCCCTCCTGTGCATGGTCTACCCCGGTGCTAACCAAGGCGATAACATCAGGCTCCCCCACCCTCCCAGCCAAGTTTCTCTACCACCAACAGGTAATTCCCAATTCAGGAAGGGAGCTTCTCAGTATCCTCTCCAGCCCACCAGCTTAAGTAATCCAAAAATAAATCACAGCCATTTCTGTATGGTTGATTTACATACCTGGAGAGTAAACTGCTTCTCACACCACTCTCACCCCACCTTCCTAAACCAGAAATCATTACCTCTTCTATCCTCACACCACTGTGAGGCTCCCCAGGAGCCACAGGGGAAGCTGCAATACAGCATCTTCCATTAAAAAGACAACTGTCAGCACAGTCAGACCCTGAATAACCTAACTTACACGGGCAGCCTAGACTGGTTATTGCAAAGATGATTCTCACTTAACCAAGGACAACGCAGCACTGAACTACAGCCACAAACAGCAGTCTCTCTGGTGCCTGTGCTGTTCCTCAAACAGGTGGAAGGATTTGTAGAAGGTTTGTCAAAGTGGGTTTCCAACTTTCTGTATCCTTGCTTTGGAAGTGTGAAACAAATGGATAGTTTTTAGTTTCTCAACAGTTAACCAAAGACACTCCTCTCCAACCAGGAAAGGTCAGTTGGTTGTTTCACTGCAACTGTGCCAATAATTTTGCTTTTTATTAGCTCCATGGCAAGCTGCCAAACAGGAATACAAGTCTGTCACAATTCTGCTGACATTTAATTTTTGCTTTTCAAGTTCCTTCTCCCTCCACCTCTTTTTGCCAAGATAAGCTTACCAGACAATACAAATCAGTCTTAACTCCTTGCTGTCTTAGAATCAGAACTTCAGCTCATAAAGGTAGGCTTGAAAAGGAGATTCCTTACAATGTGGCTATCTCCAGTATACTGATGGATAGTGCACCTAGGAATCAGAGGGGAAAACCTGAATATCCACCAGAGTTGGATCTGGACCCAGGAGCTGTCACCCACACTCAATGCTGCCCCCCTGTCCACAGCAGAGCCAGCTGGTGCTGTGATCCAATTAGCTCTCACTCACTGAGTGAATTTGGATGGGAAACTTGGGTGCTGCAGGAAGTGACACTGGCAAGGCAACACTTTCCAGTTCCTAATTAATTTTTAAGGGTGATTGGCAGTTTTGAACCTCCAAGTTGTGCAGATTTAAAAAGCTTTTTGTCTCCTGAGCTAAGAAAGTTACCATCTGTAACTTTGCACGCTTGGCACACAGCTTTCAGCCATCTCAAGCTGAACACCTAGAAACTGAGATGCAGTGGCCCCCACAAAAAAGTTTCATAGGCACCACAGTCCTGACTTCTGCAAAGAACAGTATCAGCCTCATCTGCTGAGCAAGAGTCTTCCAGCTAGGCATGTGTGCTCTTATCTGCTTACACCCCTCCCACCTTCACCATCAAGCAGCTCAGTTCCTCCTCAGTTCCTGTTCTGCAAGATCAGGGCAGCTACTTTTCATTCCAACTCACTTTGGATGTAAGATTCACTGAACCACTTGACGCAGGATTCACCCAACAACTTTCAAATGGCTGAACCACCCAAGACAAGATGTCTGAACAACTCCTGCACTTACATGCTCAGAAGGCTTTTCACACCACCTACCTCTCACCACTGACTACAGTCACTGATTAGGGGCTGAAATCATTACCTTCAACTAGACTCTAAACCCTTGGTCAACTAGTGCCCACTATTAACTTCTGAGTTAACTGGTCAAATCCCCCCAAAAAAATTCTCATTTGAGAGGGGAAATTATTTCCCAGTGGTAACTTTGTTCTCATAAGTTTTGTGAAGACAGGCAGAATGGACACTGGGGTCCGAATATCTGAAGGCTCATCCCTAATGATTCTTTACCCTGTCAGCTGATTTCTTCAAACAGATGTGGCAATCCAGTGTAAGATATTACATAAGAGACAGATTATCAGCGAGGCAAGAGGAAGCAGCTCTGCTACAGAAATATTTGTAGTGAACAGGACACGTTAGCTGTCCCTGTTGAACACCATCTACTTGTCCATCAACTCCTCTCAGGTATGGCTAGACTTCAGCAGGGGAGAAATGTTGTACAAAGACCCAGCCTCTTGGGATAAAAAGGTGCTGCAAAAGAAAGCGTGTAAACAAGATGAAAAGAAGAATTAGATGCCAAACTGAACCAGGGAGAGTGACCCACAAGGAAGCACAACACACATACCCTTCGACATTGCTCTCTGAACACTTGCTGCAGGTGGGTCCCTTCGTGAGAGATAGACATAGACATGGACTTAGCATAAATCTTTCATCTAATTTCAAATAAAATAGCAAATTTTCTGACATTCTTGTAAAAGCTAGAAAAGTGTGTGTGTGAGGGGAATACTAAAAGGCAAACCACATCCCTCCAAAATAAGCTGAGCAAAGCATCTGTACCCACTCCCAATCCAACCAATACTGGGGACTAAAACAGCTCCTCACCCTGAAGGAAAAAAAGAAAAAAGAACACACACACACACCCCGAACGCCCCAACCCCCCAAAAACAAAATCAAGAAGCCCCACTCAGTAATAGGAGGTAAAGCTTAATTAAAAGCAACGCTCCCAGGGCTTTTACTCAGGTTAGGGTCACTACAAATGCATGAACTGTTTTATTTAGGGAAGGTGGGTGAGAACATGTTTTTAGAAGATTTTTTTCTCCAGCAGAAGCAAAGCAGAAAGGCAAGTCCTCCTGTTCAGTTTGTCCCTGGGTTCACAAGGGATGACATATGGATAACTATGTTTTAATGGCACCTCTCACCCAATGACCCCAAAGTGCTTTTACTTCCCGTAATGAACTCTGCTTCAGAGCAGCCTGACAGCTCCATTTGGCATGGGAACTAAGAGAGAGATGAAGTAATTTATCTACATCATGCAGCAGCACACAAATCAGCTCCTACCAGCCCAGTGATTTATGCAAGAGACCACTCTTGCTTTTGCACAGCATCCTGTCCTAGAGCACGCTGTCACTGGGGAGGTAACACACTTCTCAAACCCTATTATCTGCTCAGACATATTGCGGACACTAAGGCATAGGTGGTTTCCAGCCCCAGACCTGCAAAATGCTTAGTCAACAGTGGCTTAAGACACTCGTTACCTCAGAGGCTCAAGACCCACACTGTTGTTTACATTATTAATGTTTCCTGGCAATTTCACCCTTCTCCCCCCAAAAGTCTAGTTCTCTGACTAGCTGACCAAGAGAACAGACTACTAGCAAACAAAGAAACAATCAAACAACCCCTCCCCCAAAAAACCCCCACTGACGTGGGAAGATGGATCATTCCAACACTTGGAACTTTCTGGATTACAGGAATTTCCTATTTCTGCGGTATGGTCTTTGCTTGTGTACATACACAATCCTCTGTTACATACCAAGGTTCTTCCATTGAACATGTGCATCATGGCATAAATTAAAGACCAACATGAAAAGACAATATGCTAAAGGCAAAAAAAAAAGTTCTTGTGCAGAAACACGTTAAAATTTGATTAAACAGCAAACTTGGATCAAAATACTCCAATACAATAAGGTGTGTCTGCAACCAACACAAAAAGCCCACTGGTACACCAAATGAGGAATCACAACAAAGTCGGCTTGGCAGGAGTTGCATGAAATCTACAGGGCCAAGAACATCAGCCAGCTTTCACTTCAGCCTCTGCAGAAGAGAAGTATTACTGCTCTGGTGCCAACAGCCAGCCTCCTGGTTCCCTGCACCACCACTGCAGAAGGCAAAGCACTCAAATCTTAACGCTAAGGGACCACTCTGTTCTGTTGAGGCAACATTTCACCCTGAGATAGGCCAAGCTGCAATTCTCTTGGCACACGGTGCTACAGGACTCTTGCATGGGAGAACTGTTTTGAATTCATCATTTTCTGGCAACAGCAGATTACACAAGATGGGGATAAGGGTGAAGAGATGAAAGGGCTCAAGGTCCCAAAACTTCTCCAGGGAAGTACTTGACTCACAGACCTGTTTTTTGCTGATCCCACATCAGTGCCCTCATATAATTTTAAAGGGTTTTATCTTAATAAAATAAACATGTATTTCAGGAGGAGAATCATGCTGGTACCAAGTGAAAACAAGCTCCTCAGTATGACTAAATACAGCTTGCATCAGCCAACTGACCCTAGAGCTGACATCTTAACTGTAACTCTGGACAAATCCTGAATTTCTGCCAAATTAGATGTCATTAATTATGCAGTTCTTCGTTCCCAAAAGACTTCAATTTATAGTTCATATTTTCTCGTCTTTTAACTGAGAACAACAAATAAGAATTTACCCTTCCCTTTGTCTTACAAGCAGTCATGTGTTTTTCCTTTATTGTTTAATTAAAGAAGTTTCAAATGCCAAGAACCTTGTGCTATGTTTTTAGAGATAACGGCTCTAAAATACTAGTAAAGAGGGAAAAGTAGAAGACAGTCTTCAGAGACTCAGTGTTTTTATACATGTGAACACAAAAACACCAAGCTATCCCCATGATTTCTGTACAATTTTACAACTCAAAGTACAAAAGACACAGGCTGGTGCTTAATCATATTCTGGGACACTCCACCAGTTGTGTGTTTTCCTACCCACTCCTTTCCCCTGCTTTAATACTGCAAATTTGCTCACAGTTAAACAGAACTTTGCTAGACTAAATTAAGCCTAGAAAAACTTTTTAGGCAGGTGCTCTGCTGATGGCCAGTACCAATCTTTCCTATCTCCTGGCTTCCAGATAGATTCACTGTCCTTCAGTGCTAGTATTTCTCTTGGCCATTGCATTTTCTATTCTGAGATTTTACTAGACAAAGAGCCAAAGTGAAACCAGAGACCATCTTCCAGCTCTGCCTGCAGAGAAGATATAAAGAGAGAGAGCTCTGTTCCACAACCATGTCTGGCTCCATAACACAAAATGTTAGAAAGTAAAATAGAATAGCATGAGCAGCTAAAAAGGAACCCCTGATTTCTTATTTTCTGGGTTTTTTTTTTTTAAAAAAAAAGCTACCCAAGAACTGGAAAAAAAAAAAAAAAGGAGCATGCAGATCTGAGATGAGTATCATTTAAGTCCAGCTAATGACAGGATGGGTTGAGAGAGGAATATGGTTCTCTTTAACAAGCCAAACACTGAAGCAGTGATTCTATAAATCTACGGGCCTTAAGTGGTTTGGGGGGTTTTTTAGTGCTCTTGCAAAGCGCCTTTGAACCAGTATGGCTGAAGAGATTTCAGGGATGACAAAGATGCAGGAATAAAAAAAATCCCATTTTCAGGACAAACTCCTGCCAACTTCAGGACAGAGGACAAAGTTCAGTACCTGATCTTATAAACCTCAAAGTCACCTGGTTTCTTTGTTCTGCAGGGCATGCATTTCTACCACTGACTTTTCCAAGTGTAACTCTTGAAGCCTGATGCAGCCTGTACCTTAGGTAGCTATTTATACAATCATACTTGAGGCAGGGGTTGGGAGATATTTTATTTCTTTATTTCTGAAACTGAACATGCTGATTAACACAATATAAACAATTCATTGATCTTATTTTGTTACTAACTTCCTCCCCGTCTCTACCTCACTACTCATTAGTCTCTGGCACACACCATAGGCCCCATGAGCAAGGACTGCTTTCAGAGCAGTTACAGAGGAGTAGTAAGATGCCACGCTTACTGTGCTTAGAAGTAGAGTTTACCTATTTGCCACACCACTGCTAGTCTGAAGGATTAAGCCTAATGACCCTCACATATCATCCCCACTGCTCAAGACAATGGCTCCAAAACAATGCCATTCAATTTAAAGGATCAACATGGTCACATATTATCCCGCATGCCACATCCAATCAAACCAATTCCTGCTCCATCAGCTTCCAAAGCCATGAAGCTTGCATTCATGCCTCCCTTCCCTGCGCCTTGTCTTGAGGATGCATTCCCTTCTCTTACCCCACAAGCTTACTTTTGGCCTTCTAGCACACACCTACACCACTCTTCTCATCCTTCAACCTCAGCCCCTACCTATTTTTACAAACAAAATCCTTCTCCTGCAATTTTTCTGTATTTCACACATGCTACCCCATCTCTTTTTCTCTCTTCCACTGAACACAACTGCATCATGGTTGCCCAGTCATACACCATTCCAGATGAGCACAGAAGCAGCCCCTCCAGGCAACTCTTCCTCTACTTCTGCCTCTCCCTGCCTTGTGAGAAAATAGAAGTAGCACCCAGGAACAGCCTCCCCCTTGGGGAAAAAAACAAAAAGCCTGAGACACAAGTAGGGCCCATTGCAGTCACCAAGCAGAAGCACAGCCCAAGCCACCGCACACTCAACTGTCAGTTAATTTTTGCTCCCCGAGATGAGAAGCTCCCCAACATCTCACAGGCTTTCTTGCTTTCCCTACCAGCCAGCAGATCACACCCTTACTTCCACTGCTCAAGCTTATCTGCCTCGGCCACACAAGCCCTTTCCAGCCAGACCACCCCTATTATAGGTGTCTGTCCCTAATGAAGTAATAGTTGGGGCAGGAGAGGCAAGGTTCTGATGACAGTACAGAGAACAGAGCTCAATTTCTCCCCAAACCAACAAACTTTAGAGACAGATTTAGGACATCCCTGCTTCCACACAACCTGATCAGCACAAAACCTGTAGGCTTCCCCAGGCCTGCCCCGTTCCAGCTTCTTTCCCAGCAGCTTCTAGCTGCAGCCATTTACCTGCTGAGCATTTTGCTTTAAGAAGAAAAAGTAGATGCACAAAGTCTACGCTGTATTTCCAAACAATTACAACCACTGACAGCAGGACTCTGAAAGGGCATTGATAAGGAGAGAGAGGAGAACAAAACCAGTCTTTTGCTATTGATAGTGTGTGTCTGCTGGCGCTGTTCCTGGGCTGAAGAACATGTGCAGCTGTGGCTGTGAAGAAAGGCATTTTTGCCATCGATTCACACGCCTGACATGCAACTCAAGACACAGACCGGTGTCAGCCAAGTCCATATGCTTAAGATATTATTAATAGCAGGAAAGCAACCCGATCAGTATGTGCTCTCTGATTACCAGAACAAGATTATAAGGCAGAAAGTTCTCACCTGCCTGGCCACCCTTCGAGCTTCCCAGTAAGGTTTAGAGTCTTCTACAGCTTTTCCAATCTTCTTGAGCAGTTCATCCAGTTTTACCGTTGCTTCAACCAGCACGGAGCGGAACTTCTGGCGGGCATCCTTCAAAGCATTGCAGAGAGGAAAGGACAAAAACAGATTAGAACTTTAACATTTATTTCTACCCTTGTGTTCCTACCTTCAGGTTGCTCTTTAGATTTACACACAAGCTGACACATTCAACACAGTTACTGCCTTAATCCCTCAGCAGAGGTAGTAACAGGAACCCAGAACGGCATCTGAAAGCTATCATGCTGGACACCAAATCACAGAATCACAGAATTGTAGGGGTTGGAAGGGACCTCGAGAGATCATCGGGTCCAACCCCCTGCCAAAGCAGCTCCCTAGCTCATATTGCACAGATAGGCATCCAGATGGGTCTTGAATATCTCCAGAGAAGGAGACTCCACCACCCCCTGGGCAGCCTGTCCCAGGGCTCTGTCACCCTCACTGTGTGAAAGTTCCTCCGCATGTTGGTGCGGAACTTCCTGTGCTCCAACTTGCAGCCATTGCCCCTTGTCCTGTCTCCACAGACCACTGAAAAGGGGCTGGCCAATTCCCCCTGCATCCCCTGCTTAAGATATTTATAAACATTTATTAGGTCCCCCCTCAGTCTTCTCTTCTCAAGACTGAACAGTCACAGCTTATTCAGCCTTTCCTCATAGGGGAGATGCTCCAGGCCCTTAATCATCTTTGTAGCCCTTCTTTGGACTCTTTCCAGGAGATCCCTGTCCTTTTTATACCAGGGAGCCCAGAACTGGACACAATACTCCAGGTGGGGCCTGACCAGGGCAGAGTAGAGGGGGAGGATCACCTCCTTTGACCTGCTGGCCACACTCCTCCTGATGCACCCCAGGATCCCACTGGCTCTTTTAGCCACCAGGGCACACTGCTGGCTCATGGCCAACCTGTCATCAACAAATCTCCATCTTCCAGAGGCAACTCTTATGCAAAGCCTGCAATAGGCTGCGCTAAACGTCACCTCTGGCAGTGCGTCTCAGAGAGGAATAGCTTGTAAATGACTTGGTGGGAAGAGAATCAGCAGCGTAGCAGGTTCTGAGAGGGAGTTCAATGGCAGACACCTCAGCTAGACAATGCCAGAATGGGGCTAGCAAGGCAGGGCAAATCCCACAGCAGGCTGGTAAATCAGCCAGAACGAGCATCTCCTAAACCTTAGTGTGGCACACCCATAGTACTGCTGCCCCAGGAGACACCATTTTGCAATAGAAACAAGGATGTACAGGAACTGCTTTCTGTGGGAAGAACTGGACACTTTCCACACACAGTGTATGTTCAAGTCAGCTCCTCTTTCCTTTCATAAGCACATCCTTCCTACTTCAACTGCAGCAAAAAGCCTCCCAGGACTTCATAGCAAGACTTCCTGCCATAAAGGCCCAATTTTTCAGCTAGGGTTTGTATCAATGGGCAAGAACATCGCCTTTCCACTTCACTGTTACTATTTGCTACTTCCAAACTGGATGAGTTGCCCTCTTTATATGATTAGCTGCAGCAATTAAACTATTTTCTCTGCTCCACTGAAATTGTCACACCTTTAAGCAAAGTGATCCTGATTTTCATTTTAGCATTCAACATAGACTCTAAATCAATGGAATTATTGCAGAGAGATGCAAATTCAGGCTGGAGCTGACCCAGGATTTAAGGAGACTAAGAGGAAGGGCCATGTGAGCCCTTGACAAGCCTTGTAATTCTAATTAGAGAGCTGGATTTAGGCAGACTGCTGGAGTGACATGTTGATTATCAGGAAGCAGCTGGCTTGAAGAAGTGCTACAATTCAGGAGGTTTCTGTCATTATTGTTGAGGATTTCTAGAATGCACAACTGTGTATTCATTAGCAGAATTAAAATACATTGGAACCTACCACTACACCCTCAGAAGTGGAAACAAAACCCTGTAATAATACATTATTTTCTACAGAAAAAGGCAACATATTTCAGTAAAAGCATCTTTGCTTCCTTTTTCATTTTACCCTAAAGCCTTAGCCAACATCAGTAATATTTTAGTCCAATGCAAACAGCTTTAGATTCTTAAGGTAGTCCAGTATATTCTAAGGAAGTATTCAAGTGGGTAACAGGACCAAACTTTTAAGAATAAAATGCAGATTAACTTACTATTTTATTAACTCCAATCCAGTCAATAATCCCATTTCTTAATGAAAGCCCAAAATGCATCACTCAAACAGTATGTCTTGAGCCAATGACTTTCTCAGTGAGATGAGTTTGAATACTTCCAGTTAAAACACTGGGCAATACATGGTTCACAGCTCAAAATGAGTTTCACAAGTAACTGAAATAAGACTGCAAACACAATGACTTTATTGCAAGAAAACATTAAGCACTGAAGTATATTTAACCAGGAAAAAAAAATCCTGCAAGAGCAGGAACAAAATTAAAATCTCATTTCTAAATGACTGGGCCTGAAAGTTTGGTTTTCACTTTCTTTGTGAAAGCTGCACATTTTGATACTAGTTACAGAAAGTAATTAAAAACAGTAACATGTGTGGCATTGAGTGAAAAAAACCCTATGCTGAGATTTTGTAAAAATAAATAAGTTTCCATGTTTGCAAGATAAGCCCTCAGAACAAAGAAACCATCGTTACCAAATCTGTACTTAGACACCCACCCCAAATTTATTCCTGTAATAATTACTTACACTCTTAGCCAGTAGGAAAAAGAGGACTAGACTCCAGCTGGAGTTTAAAACAAACCCCAAACCATAAACCAGCAAGGACAGAACACTCAAGCTAACAGCAACTTCTGTAGCCATGAATTTCTCACCAACTCAGGTGAAGCACATACAAATTACTGAACAGTAACTAATCCTGTAACCAGCACCTGAGACACAGGTCTTGTGAGTGGTTAAATACAGGTTCGTTTATGAGCGCTTCACCCAGTAGCTAGTTACACAGACTATCCCAGTTCCCATTGGAGGCTTTATTTGCATCCAACCATCCTAATTTTTTTCTAGTGAATAATATTAAAAAAAAAACCCAACCCAAAACACCCCAGAACTTTATAGCCATATCATCCATCACATGACATATTTTAAGCGACAGTTACTCTCAGGCTCCTGACTGTCAGGAACACAGGCCTGCAGGCTCCACCACCTTCTGCATGAGAGAATAAGCAGATGCTCCTGCTCTGCTGGAATTAGTTCCCCTACTAAAGGTTTCCAGACATCCGCTTTGGAGACAGCAACAAGATTCTGAGCTCTCCAAGAAGGTGAAATGCCAAACCCACGCCCTCGCCGGCACTACACGCACCACTTTTACTCTCCACTAGCCCCAGCTACACTACCAAAGCAAGCCATCCCACACTGTGTATCTACACCACGTATGGTCCTGCAGCAAGCCAGTGCACTCGCACCACCCAGCCTCCTCATGCCAAAGAGGCTCAGCTCTTGAAGTGTCAGTGACCACAGCTCCTCTCTGGGAGCTGAGGTAACATCTCCTGTGAGCAGGTGCACAGCTCCCTCCTGCAAATACGCCACCGCTGTCAGTGTGTCGGCCCCACCACGTGCTGGCAGAGCATCTGTAAAAGTCACCACCCTTGGGACTGTGTACAATTTCCCTGGCAGGTGTCCCTGGGGAAGTTTAAGAAAGAAATACAGGTGCAGCAGCTATTTTTACTCTTCATGCGAAGCTGGGAGGTCAGAAGCGCCAAGGAGCACCGGGCCTGGTGCACGTGTTACTTGCATGACATGAAAAGCGCAGCTGTGGCTCGCAGGAAGGATGGGCCTGTGGTCAAGGCAATAACTTGGGAATCAATTTAATTGCCTGCTCTGTGCCCAACCTCCTGTGGTACTGGCAGTGAGACACCTGTGAAGTGGTTCAAAGCTCTAAATCTTCTTAATGGTGCATCCTTTAAGAACACTCACATCAAAACCTTAGAGGCTCAGAAACAGTACCGCAGTGCAGTGCATCACGGTCCCCCAGCACGAGGGAAGCCTTACATCTGTCTTAGGAAGACTACCACACCACCTTCAACTTCTCAAACCCTCCGGTGCCCTGTGCCTCACTACAAGTGTGACTACTTAACCACCAAAGTCGTGCTTCACTCAGACCTTTCCTAGCCATGTGTGCTAAGTAGAGAAAGGAAGACAGCAATTCCTGCAACTTGCTGCTGCAAGCAAAACTGAGACAGCACAACACACACGCCATGCAACTTTTCCAGCACAATTCCAAGCTCCTGTATTTCAGATCCTTGAAAGATGATGCTTTCCCAGCAGAAACATTAGTTATTGATAAAAGCCCTATGTACAAACCCTGTGAGTCACACTCACCATTTCCAAGGGTTTTTTTGAATAAAAAAAAAAAACCACACACATCACCAAAAAACCCCAAACAAACAAAAAAACCCCACCACCCAAATACACACATGGGGTTTCTCATCACTGCACAGAATACACACAGAGACCAGATACACTGTAACAGAAGCAATACAGTTGATAAAAGACATCTCATCTCAAGCACCCAGACATTTCAAAAGCAGGTTTTACCCTCTACTCACTCATAATCTTCCATGTTCTTTTTTAAGAACACCTTATTACCAATTTTGCAAACAGAGAGGCAATATTGAAGGCTGACTGGCTAACACTTCTAACATTTCCTCCCTCCTGTTCACTCAAATGACCTGTTTAAAGCTGATTAAAGAACTTCACACTCAGTGTGTATTACAAAATGCAAAAAAAGGAACCAATCCCAAAGTAGCAGTCCAAACTTCTCACTTAAGTTATAGCCTCAATAACCAGACTCTCACTACCTAGGTTTCATGCACACACTCCAGCACGCATAGCGCTTAGAGCATCATGTGAACAGCTGCAGTTTCCTTTTTAACATCTTGTTCTACAGCTGCAAGAGCTCCACTCTCATCACCTCACTTCCTGGAAATCCTCAGCACTTTTCTCACATATTATAGATTTCACAAGCACGTTTTTAGGGAGCATGCCAGACTTCTGCCCTCTATATGCTTTTCCTGCAATAGTTCATTACTAAAATTAGTAATTTGCTTGTTGGGCAGCTACCTGCTACTGCACCAAGAGGGACCACGCTAAAGGACAGGCCATCCACACATCAGCATTTTGGAGATCCACCCTCAAAGGCAGGAAGAAACTAAAACACAATTTTACACTTACCCTGCATCTGTTGGAGAATAAAGCATGCTTGTTTTCCTTTCTCATGAGTGATGGTGATGAGCTGGTGTTAGATGCCAGGTGACAGGCAAATAACTATCTCTGCCCATCAAATGAAGCGTGTATTTTCAAACAATCTTCTTGCTAAAATGAACTTAACACATCAAATGGGTATGAAGCATCTTAGTACCAAGCACATCTGAACTTCATTTACAAAGGTTGTGCTATCACCTTTCTGACAGTTTGGTGTGCAGAAACTCAGACAACACATCCAACCAGGCTGGGAGGTGCACGGGAAACGAAATTGCTGACTGAGAGACAGGCTTCACCTCTTTCCAAGAGGCAGGCAGTATCCCTACCTGCCTACCTCTGCTGCAGAGACCTACCAGCTCTAAAAGCTCATTTCCAAGCTGACATAGTGTCAGTATCAAGAATGTCCCAAGTGTGAAAGCAGGTAGGCTTCCCAATTACACACACACCAGACAAATGCACATGCATGTGCCTAGAAATTGACCTCAGAGCAACAAAGAGGTTAATGACATTTTTTGAGAACTACTTAGTGCCTGAGCAGTTCAAGTAAACCAGACTGACTACCAAACATTAAATACAAAGTCCAAGAAAAGGGGTTAAGTAACATCACTTAATTTTTAGGGATAGGGAAAAGGGTTTTTTCCCCACACAGCTGCTAACTTGCCATCTAAGAACAGTAAAAAATGGCATTTAGAAGTCGCTGTAAGCTCCTGCTTGCAGACAGTTACAGGCTGAGACTACAATGCACCAGTATTTTTAGTCCTCCTAGAAGAAGGGGAAGAAGAGCAGGCAGGGGAAAGCACTGGGTGTTCCTTCCAAAACAAGATTTCTCTGCCTAACCCTTCCTCCCTCCCTGAGGCTGGCAACCCATCTCTGCTTCAAGAACATGAATCAAGTAAAGCCCTTTGACTCACTCGGGCAACAAAATCTTTCCAGAGCCATAGCAGAGGAAGGAGCCTTTCCTTACTCATCCATGGATGAAAGCAGAAGGCATAATAACAAGCAGTCCACACGCAGGAGACATTTCCTATGGAAACAAATAGATTATAAAGAGACACAGAAAGATTTGTCCTGCTAGTGCTGGACAAATCCATCACACATGTACCTCACACTCCAAAAACCAGCCAGCGAGCTGCTTCTCCTTATCTGTGTACTCTTTTATGGACACTGGGAAGTGGTGCACAGGGATGCTGATAAGGTGGTGGATATTCCCATGGATAGATGTTACCCCAGGCCAAGCAGGTGTGCTCAGAATGAGATTCCTGCCACTGACAAGCCATTTTTCTAAAACTGGAAAGACTGAGGATTTTTTAGAAGTCTACTTAACTTGAAAGATCAAGGATTTATTTTTTTTAAAGTCCACTTAAGGTGCTTGTGTGTGACAGCCAAAAACTTCAGCCTTACCCCCAACCCAACTATTTTAGCAAGTAAGAAGAGCAACTCTAAATAAAATAACCCTTCCCCTTCTGAGAGGGGTTCAAATGTGACAAGGCTCACAAGTGAAAAAGCACCGCAGCCGATAACACCCCTTTCCTTCAACTCTATCCAACACCAACCTGGACTGAAAATAACACAAAGTCCTGCAGATCAGGTCTAGATGGTCTAAAAAAAAACAAACCATGTAGGAAGAATCCTAACTGGGCCTTAATTGTAATAAGCATAGCTGAAGGCAGCATTGTTCAGCTCTGGATTTCACGGGCAGTCATCTCCCTTTAACAAACATTGGCAACCTCGTAGCTCTCATAGCTCCACCAACATGGAAATTCTAACAAAAACCACATTTGGGATAGCTGGGATTCCAGCAGTAATTTTAATGGTATGGGCTGTATTTCCCCTCCCTGCAATGCTGCCGGAGGCTCCCTGGGTGACTTTGTTGCATCTGAATCATTATACTTGCAGGAGCCAGAGATGTGTATGAGTTAGCTGGACAGGCAAGACACGCACATTTGTTAAGTACATTTGCAACTCCTAGTGGGACTTCAGATGCAGATGTATTTCCAATAAACAGGAAAAAAAAACCTCAAACAGCAAGGCGCCAGGCTAACTTGGATTTGGCCAAAACATACTTGTATCTCCGCTGCAAGATGTTTCCCCCCACCCCTTCACGGACATGTCAAGCATAAACAGGGACGTTAGAGGAGCCAAGTGTTAAATCCCTTGGAGGACCCTTATCATCCTTTTGCTGTGTCAGTAATGCTCAGCGTTGCACTTAGTATGAGCAACATTATGGATTTTAAATCAAGCCTAATCAAAGATTCATTAACAGGCAATACATTAGCACAAAGCGTAACTACCAGCCACTCGGTGCCCTTCAGCAGCCCCACAACTCCTGAACGGGCTATGAGCGTCATCAGGTCAGGGTATTTCTCTAGGGCTTAATAGGATAGGTCAAAAGAGCAATAAAATGAGTAATTGTATCAAGTAAAAGAATAGATGTAGCCAACTTAAACATATCTGTTCAAGTCATACTACATGTATGAAACCACCCCTTTTCTCTCAGGTAGTTTGGGTGCAGAGCTTTTTTTTATTTTCATTAAAGAAAAAAGGTTGGCTGATTAAATTAAAACAGAATTCCCCATTTTATCATCTCTGTGAGCACTAAATGCCAATATTTCTCACATCGTTCAAACGCAGACCCGTCCGTGGCTACACCAAGAGAGACAGCATAGTCTCAAAGACCTAGAAGTCTCCACTGATTTCAGCCTCATAACATTTTCACCAGTTTAAGCAGCATTTTTTACTTGTATTTTGCAGATGCAGGCCTGAGGCAGAGCAAGAACAAAAACACAAGGTTTAGAAACATTTAATACCTACAGCCTTTTATTCCGGTTAATGGGAACTGGAGATAGCGGTCCCCTTTCGAGGAAGTCCAGAACAGACCCACAGTACCTAGATGTCACAAAGTTACTCTTCCTGCTTATCACACAGTACATCAAGTCACAAAAACAGGGGTGTCTTTTTCTGAACTTCCTCCAAGGAAACATACTTTCTACCCAAACACTCCAGTTGCTTTTCCAGATTATTCTGAGAGGAAAAAAATATCCAACAGTGGGAATGTATGGACCACAAGGTAATGCTACAGGAAGCTGACAATCAGCATCTTCTGCCAAAAATAGCCTAATAATACTGTCTATGTTCCCATTAAAGTCAACTATGATCAGATACTGAAAAGATGAAGAAAAAAATAATAGGATAAATATAACTCCATTGTCTGGCTTAAACACCCCACATCTTTCTTCTAATTAAGTATCTTGCACTAGCAGCAAAACCACAAACTAGTAAGGGGTAGCAAGAGGGACTAAAAGCAGCTAGTAACAGCCAAAATAGCAAATCTTCAAATGCCATCTCAGCAGGGCTCTCCCAGAAGCCCACATTTTCAGCAACAGTCAAGGATTTTGGTAGTCTTTGAAGCAGAACGATCACAGTACTGAACCCCCGCTTCCAAACTCAGGATTTATCCTGTAATGCTGCTTGGCAAAGCTTTATTTTCTTGCCCAGAGTATTAATGCAGGGATTTTCCTCTAGCCACAAGTGTTGAGGTGGGTTTTATTTTAATATCTTTCCTCTAGAAAGTCTTAAGTCCATTTAAAATGCATTTATCAACACATATATAAATTAAGCTTTGCTTACATCACCCAACTGCATTTGTCCTCAAAATTTAAGCAGATCAAAAGTAACTCAAATCTTTCCAGATTAAAAATTATACAGTTGCATGGTACTACAAACTGCCTTCAATCCAGTAAGACTTTCAGGTGAAAAGCAAAGAGGAAACATTCATGAAAGCATACAGGTGGTATTTCAAACTAATTCCATCAAACACTGCTTACAGTAAGTACTACAGACAGATCTGCAGTAAACATTTAATGAAATAGAGGTAGAAAGCATCATATAATCATTTTCTGCCCTACCACCTAGTATTTCTCAGATTAAGTAAGGTAAGCAACAGTGCTAAGAGCAGTGGCAACGCTGCTCTTTTATTTACAACGAACCGGGAGCTTTTTGGCCTTTCAAGCTCAGCATGTGTCACACACAGAGTAGCTACAAATCTCCAGGCTCTACAAACACTTGAACACATGAATAATTTTAATCAAGCAGTAAAATCCCATCTTAAGTCATTGGGACTTATTTCATGAGTATGCATTTGCATCATTATTACTATTCTATCTGCTTCATAGTGTGTCCTCAGTGCAAGGTTACGATAAGATTAATGAAATCCAGGCAGCTATCCATAGCACCATCTTTCAATTTCAGTACCTCAGTATGAAATAAGGAGGCTGAAAAGATATCTATGATTTTTTTTTCTTAATATACCTACATAAAGAATCCTGAAGTCCATTTAATTAGTACTGTTGCAGACTAGCATACTGATTTTTTTTTTAAAGTTCACTCAAACTTTAAATCAAGCCAGTGACACTGAACAGTTTTCACAGATGAAATATAGTTTAACTTTGCATAACAAATAGTCCCATATTCCACTAAATTTATTTGCAAATGAATTCACGATCTTCATGCCACAAAGCACAGAAATGCAACTAAGTAGGGAGAAGACAACAGCTGCATGACAAGGTTGCTTTGTTTCCAAAGAAGTTCTTAACCCTATATTCTACTTGCTGCATTCAATGGATACTCTACTGTTTTAAAAGACTACCAGGAACCATCCCATGCTCCAGGTACCCACGTCATGAAATACATATACAATGAGAGAGGAGAAGAAAACACATCAAACACAGACTTGGACGTTCTGAAGATACAGAATAGATACCTACAGATGTACTTTTAGAGTATGTTCACCATTATAATCTCAATATGTTTTCATAGCATATTCAGAATATTGTAATGTTACTTCCTAAATAATTTTGATAAAGTAGCACTTTTTTGCCAGTTTTCCTTTTGCAGCATATTCATCTTATAGTTCCACTGGCTTTATTTCTCTCTGTTTTCCAGTTAACTAAAGAAAATTTAGACAACTGGGACAGTTTGGTTTGATTTGTTAGTAAATCAATAATGCTGAGCCTTCCAGAACAACCACCAAGCAGCTGAAGCGCAAATTTGGGCCTTTAGAAACAATTTCTTCACAACTTTCTTACACATTTTTCAGGTCCCCAAAAAACCCCACGTTTTTCCAACAAGGAAGCCTTTTCCTTCAACTTTCCTTGCTCAAAAAGTAACAACAAAAAAAAGTCAAAACCAACAAGGTAAAAAAAAAAAAATTAGCCACCAAAAAGGAGATCCTGGCCAGTAACCGTATGGCAAAAAGGTCTTAACCAAATAAACTTTCAATGTCTATAATCACAAGAACACAAACCCAAAACAATCACTTGCAGAAACTGAACTTAGGTCTAAATTTAGATTCAAACCCTAAAAATAGGGGTGGGGTTCTCCACGTTGGGTTTTTACACTGTCAGCATCCTGCTACCTTTCCGTTCCAGCTCATAGCTCACATCACACCTTTAAAAAGTCATCACCAGACTCTTGCAAACAAATTACCATTCAGGAGGGAATGTACCAACAAAAAAATACCCTTCTGTTGCTCACAAAATCCAACACCCTCACAAGGAAAATGGAAGGATGAATTCTGTACCTCCAGCTCTGTCTCCCTCCGATTGATATCGTCTGTAGATTGATTCAATTTTTCCAGCTCCCCCTACAAAGAAAAGGCAAACACATATTAAGAAATCAGGGGGAAACATAGAGTTTGAAAAGGCTTATTCAGCATCCCCTAAAAGCTCACAAGGGATGTGGCTTACAAATTCAGTGATAAGAGGAAACCTTGAGGCATTTGGAATAACTTTGCCACTGGTCTTCTATTTTGCTGCTTACAGGAGAAATAATGGGAGAAGCTCTATAGTTTTATTTTAAGGTGGGACATTTCCTGGTCTAGTTAATTCCTCACTATTAAAAATGAACATAAGGTACAGCAAGGCCTATCTTGTTAATCAATATAGTCAGTAACCACTAGTTTCCAGTGAGATATGCACACACCCACCCCAAAAGGATTAGCATAAAGTTAGTACTACCACAGGAGACATACAGTGGAAGCACAGCATTGGTAAGAAACAAGTCTTGCAAGTACAAGAAGCATCTTACTCTGGATTTTGCCAAAACATTTTATACCACCACCAGTCAATGAAACACACAATTGTGTTTACTTAATCTGGTTTTGTACCAACAGTTTGATCTGTTAAAAGCAAAAACAAAGGTGTTAAATCCCTTGAATAAATATTTACTAGATGTGGCTGGCATGAATGAAGTTACTGTAAAAAACAAAGCTCATTCTTAATGACTCTCCTACCAAGAAAAGCAGTCCTCAGGAGCAGACTCCAATAGCCTTCATTACTTAAGCAACACGTTACGCCATGTGAGATCCTACAATTTCAAGGGGAGCGTTCCCTAACTCAATCCTTATTTAATTTACAACTGGTGTAACAGAATACGCCCTGAAATGTTGAGCTGTATAAACCAAACACTGTAAATTGATTGTCACTTGAGTGATTTCCCACTAGATTACAAGAATGACTCTGGTTACAATCAGAAAGGAATTAATTGCAACAGTTAAGTTCTCTTATCCTCGGAGGTCAGGTTTCATTCCCAGCTCCTAGGATTTAGGGGATACATATTTGCATACCCCTGTTTTCTGAAATGGAGACTCAAAGGCAATTGGGTAATTCCTGTGTAACTGCAAGGCCAAGAATTTTAGGGCTCTCACAGGGGAAGACAGAGCAGCCAAACAGCAAACTCAACAAAAGCACAGTTTCACCTACAACACGCTGCTCGGTTACGTGGAAGCATGTTACAGACTGAAGAACCTCAGGCCAAAAATAGATCAATAAGCACTAGCCGCAGAGCTCAGCTTCTGGAAATCGGGGCAGTAAGAGAGACGAGCTTTCTGGCTGAGGGCCTCTCTCTGTGTAACCATGTTTTGTGAATTTTGCAATTGCTCTGCTCAGCCCTGGAAAAGAAACGCTCACGATGCAGAAAGGAATGACAATTATGGCAAGGAGGGCCGTATGCCAGGGATCCATCCTCTCAGCAACGTACACATATGCTTATATTCACTTGTGACAAACAGTCCCAGCAACGCCAGAGGCAAAAGCTGTAAATCTCCAGAGACCTAAAAATACATTTAATTTCAGGGGCCGCAGCGTGCTGAACTTTGCACCGGGCAATTGGTCATGGCACGATTTGGGGGAGAAAAGCTTTGTCTAGAAACCACGCAAGAATAAAAAGCATTTCAGAAGGCATTCAGAGAGAGGAAACACCATCTTAGTAATAATAAAAATAAACCTATGCTTTCCGCCCTCCCATTTTACAGATTTCGGGGCATCAGCCCAGTTTCAAGAGCAAGGTCACACTGTCATGGTCAAAAATGCAAGGGGAGGGGGTTTCGGCAGGGGAAGAGGGAAGGACGCCCACCGGAGCCCGGTGCAGAGCGCTGCCCGGGACCGCAGGGTAACAAAGGCGCTCCGGGAGCGCTCCCCCACATACCCGGCGGGCACCGAGACACCCGGGGGTGCCCGACACCGCTGCCCGGCCCGGGGAAATGCATATATATATGTGTATATATACATGTATATCTACATATGCGTGTATATATGTATGCGTGAGATACACATGCATGCTTGTCAGTACGCATACAAATTTAAAAAGCAAAAATATGAAACGTTAAAATACAATCATTAGAGTAATTAATATACACGTATTAAAATATAATTTAAAAATAAAGCCCGCCCCCCCCCCCTTTCCCTCCCCGAGAGGCAGGCGGGCAAGGCGCCGGGGCCCTCACCTGGATGCGGGGGTCCACCTCCTCCTCCTCGGGGCGCGGGCCCTCTTCGGCGGCGCGGCCGCGCCTGCCCCCCGGCTCCATGGCGGCGGCAGCGGCGATTGCCTGCACCTCCCGCTCCGCTGCTGCCGGCTCCGGCTCCAGCGCCGCGGCCGCCCCGGGCCGGCCCCCACCCGGCCCCGCCTCCGGGGGAACCACCTCCCTCCTCATAGCGCCCCTCGTTCTCTTTGTGCGTTGGCACCGCAAGGGGGAAACGAGCAGATTGCGGGGGTTCCTTTCGTTTTTCTAACAGTCCTTCCTTTCCACACACACCCACCCCTGACACCCCTTTTTTGTGTGCTCACGCTTGTGTCCTGCCGTGCTGGGTGCCCGCCCCGCCGGGCTGGCTGACCAAGCGCACGCAACTGCAGTGCGTGAAACCAAGCCGTAGTAGTTCCCGCTGCGGGGAAATGCTTGGGTAGCTTTCTACTCCCCCTCCTTCTTTCCCCTTTTTCAGGCTGTTCTGGGAGCTGATGTGTCCATGGATAAGAAAAGGGGGAGGAGGGGGAGAAAGGGAGGAGATAAAAATAATAAAGGCACTTTGAACAACCTTGAAAACTCCAACAGAACGGAGGTTTGTATTGTGTGGCAGCAAGAAGAGCAACTGTGGTACCTACTGGGTGCAGCAGAAAAAGCCATCCTAAAGCCACGTCCTTTTTTGTCATCAGTAAAAAGGAACTTCATGCAAGAAGCAGCAAGACTACGCACATGTGTGGCCCTGGCCAGCAGAACACTTCAGATCAGGGTGTCTTTAGTCATGGGGGCAGTGCCCAGACTGGCACCCAAACACTAATGGGAGCAGAGGGGGCAACCCTTCTGGCTAGCAGTGTGCCAGCAAGGACAGGCTCCAGTGCCTCTTCACCTCACTGGCCTCAGGCACAGCTGAAACCCTCCTGTGGGCAGCAGCGAAGAAGTAAAATTGTAAACAATTACTTTCTCTTCCCTTCTC
The DNA here is from genome assembly GCA_027925045.1 of Hypotaenidia okinawae. Taxonomy (NCBI): domain Eukaryota; kingdom Metazoa; phylum Chordata; class Aves; order Gruiformes; family Rallidae; genus Hypotaenidia; species Hypotaenidia okinawae. The sequence goes on along the minus strand of BSDF01000002.1, from coordinate 46,431,064 downwards.
ACGGCAAGCCCAGAGTTCCCCTGTCACTGAAAAGGTAAAACACTGCCCTTAAGGCAGAGAGCAAAGCACCGGGGCCAGGCTACCCACAGAGGTTAAACATGGCAAGAAGTAGCAACTGGCTGAGCCAAGGCCCTTCCTCAAATCACACCAAACACACCGAACTGCTTCCTCACTCCCTCTGGGTGCATAACAAGTCAGCCCAAAGAGATGAGGAATATGTCTCCACCTGCAAGTAGCACTTCCAGTTTAATCCCATTTCTGTTAGAAAACTCTTCAAAACATAATAAAAAAAAAAAAGAGAGAGAGATAATTAAAAAAAACCACCATTTCTTAGACATGGCAAAATAGCTCCCTTTGAGAGACTGGAGATCAAAAAAAAAATCTCAGCAAAACACAAGAAGGTAGAAATTTCCATTCCAAAGGTGGGCAAGGAAGTAAAAGCATCCACGCTCTTCCAAAGACCGTAAAACAAACTAGGGAAGGAGGAGACTGGAGGAAGAATAGAGTGGCCCAAACATTTGAAAATATTATAAACATGCAAAGTGACACCAACAAACTCAAATAATCAAGGAACAGAGGGGGTGGTGTAAAAATGCAAATGGGTTACTTGCAACATCTCTATTACAGAAGAAATCACGTAAAGAAGAAAACAAAAGGGAAAAAAAAAAGAAGTTGGCCAACATCAAGTGTTAAACTGCTGTCCATCTGCCCATTAAGGGAATTCGGTGTGTACACACAACCAGAGGTTCCCAGGGCCCTGGTGTCCCCCATCCTGGTGTGCTGTGGCCCACACCAAGACCATGGTGATCAAACATCCAAAGTTCTCATCGTCCTAAAAGAGCACACAAAACACAAAGCAGCATACGGAAGACTTAGAACTGGCAATCCCACTGTTACTGCTTACATTTCTAGAAAGCAAGGCTATGTAAAACAGCTACCATAGCATACCCACCTTTCTCCAAAGCCTACTCAGTCTGACCCATGGCAATATCACACAAAGCACTGCCCGCTCCTTGGGGTATGGGAATACTCCCACACAGACCGTGCTCTCCCAAAGAGGATTTGTAATCTTTGAGTGAGGACTCTGTTCTTCCATTGCCACCACAACACTCCCTGTGACTGTCACAGCTCAACCAACCTCCAGCCAAATTTACTGATCTGCTACCATCAAGGCAGAGCACGCTGTTTCTTTCCTGGGTGGCACGAGAGTTGGGAGAGCAGCCTGCAGAGCTTCGTGCTGGGCGAGAGGCAGTACAAATAACACAGGCCCCTTTCCCCACGGCTCAGAAATCTCACACGGTTCCTCAGAGTCACTGAGATGGTTTTTTTATCAAACCAATACATCAGATGTATTTATATTTTTAAGACTGCTGGAGAACACACAGGTCATACATGTGTCATCACTGCAGACATCACTAAGGCATGAAGAGAAGTGGCCTTAAGGGAGAGATTTGGTGGAAAAAGGAGAGGGACACCATTCAGTACACATGGAGATCAATAAAAGACTCACGAACATTATTTGCATGTCCAGTTTTTCTCTACCCCATGGAATAGTTTTGGGTGAAACTGCCATCACATGCAAAGGGTGGCAGAGCCCCAAGAGTATCTGAGGAACAATCCTGCTTCATGCTCTGCCTAAGTCAATACAGCACAAGAAGTCAACTGCGGACAATGGCATTTGGCTATTACTTTTGCCAAGTCATGAGTGATCTCACCCCAGCAAATCTCTCCTACACAATCTGTCAAAAGCTAGACACCTCCCCAACCCCACCCTACTCCCAGAAAGTCAGTCCTACTGACCTTTCCGTTTCCCCCACAAGTCCCACACGCGCCAAGGCGTCTGAGTAAAGCCTGCACAAGGCTTGACCAAGACAGCCTGTGCTTTCTCCTCTATCAATATTTCAAAGCCCTGGTCCCAAGCATTCAATATTTGAACAGAGCACCATGCAGTGAAGGCAGGAAGAAACAGCTCGCTCTTTTGCTAATGGGATTGTGGAGCAGCCGCAGCAGAGAATTATCCCAGATCCACGGGGCCAGGCTGCAGCTTGACACGAGCTACGCTGGAGATGGTACAGCTCACCTCAAAAGCACAAGGAGAGGTGCTGGTGCAGGGACAGATGCGATCCAGGTTACTTTGACAACCAGTTTGATTGCACCAGGCCTCTGTGTTGTGACATGACATCATCCACTTAGGGTACAACGCCATCATTATCACCAGATCCTGGAGCACAGAACTTCAGGGGCAAGGGCAATGCTCTGGCCAAGAGCACTCCTACAGTGTTACTTTTGGGGGATGTTGCCAGATAACCTCATTTTTTGGCCCCACTTAAATCCTCAGTGTAAAAGCAGCATTTGGCAGGGGAAAGCGGGAAACGTCTGTGGTTCGAGGGAGGAGTACAGGGAGGGAGGGAGGAGTACAGGGAGGGAGGGAGGGATTCTCTCCCTCGGTCTGGAGGCTGCTTTGTATATTAGGTATTACATTTCTGAATAGACATTGGGGAGCTAGGAGCTGCATTTTAAATAAAATCAGCTGGGAAGAATTATGCATCAGTGAAGAACTGCTTGGGGAAATGTACTAATGACTGTAGTTAATTTGGTGGGGGGAGAAATCAAAGTGAATGGATAGTGTAATTTTACATATATTTGATAATGGGAGATTCTGAATGGACTTTAAGGAAGGGTTGAGGGTTTTTTTTTTTCAAAACCTCATCTAACATTCAAATTTCTGCTCATACTTGCCCTCAAAGCTTGCTTCTGCCCAAGCACTAGAGGCAAGAGCCTAAAATACAAATCAAAGTTGCGTTTCCTTCCACAGAAACAAGTATCTCCTCATTTTGAACATGGCTAGCAGATTGAGCAGAGTTCAGGACTAATTACGCCACATTTGATTACTGAAGACACATTTGCAATTAATGGAAACCTTTGTGAAGAAAACAGCCTGAGAGATGGCCTTGATTGCAGAATGCTGCCTCTCTCCTCAATGGACTGGAGCAATAGTTCTGCTCTGAAAGATTCTTCTACTTTTGTTGAGTATAGTGCTAGAGACTAACTTCCAACTGGTCTCAAATATTGAAGCACTGCTAAACTTTGGTTTTAAGTGACTTACCATCAAAAAAACACCTTTGTCCTTGATAGGACAAGGGGAAATGGCACAAAGCTGTGCCAGGGCAGGTTCAGAATTAGATGTCAGGAAAAAATTCTTCATTGAAAGAGTTGTCAGAGCCTGGCACAGGCTGCCCAGGGAGGGGGTTGAGTCACCTTCCCTGGATGTGTTTAAAAGATGGGTAGATCAGGTACTTAAGGGATATGGTTTAGCATAGGACAGAATGGTTGGACTTGATGATCTTAAAGGTGTTTTCCAACCTTGTGATTCTGTGATTCTGTGTGATTCTAGTATAAACACTCCCAATTCTGAGGAGGAAGAAAAAGTATAAAACATGGTCCCCAAAACACATTTATGGCCATAAAAACCTCCATGTAATTTCTTCACTGAAGTAATCCTGAAGACTAATCCTGACTTTTGCAACGTTACCCTAGAAATGTCTTTAGCTCAGGGAATGCCTTATCTAAAAACAAAGCCACTATCCCCTTCTTCCAAACTGCAGCAAAGACACTGCTCTATCAACATTCCAACCCCATATGCTTTCCTGGTTTTCAGAAATATATGGCACGTGTTTGAAACATATTTAAACATGACGTGGGATCTCACCCACAGTCACAGTACATTTGAAGATTTGGTCCTCCCTAGTTTAATCTTTAATAGGAGGCTAAGCACATCCACTTTTTGAAAATATGCACTGCATTTATGGAAGATTTTCAATCCCCTGGGTGTGCATGCAGGGTATTAAACACTCAAGAAACGGTCAGAATCAAAACTTCCTCTGGCTGATTTCTCAAGGAAATTTTCACGCTTCCATACTCACAATGGTTGCTGCATGCTTGTGCTCTGCATTTTAGGAGGCACTAAAAATCAATTATCTTTCTTACAGCAGTTCGTAAGATGCTATCACCTTATGAACCTGCATACAAAGACACATTAAAGGAGCCTGAGCATCTAGGGCACAAACAACTGTAGATTTTCCCACCTACAAGGAATGTATTTAAAGGAAAAGCTACATCCCAAAATACCCTTTAATTTTTAACAAGCACCGTTTAAGGATGAATAAAAAATACCCTCTAGGCTTCACAGGGCTACAAAAACAGGAGGCTCATTTAAAGAGGTACAAAGTATTTTCTAGCAACACTAATCTTAGTATTTTTCATAAAAACTAAATAGAAGGATTATTAGCAAAAATACAAATGTGTACCCAGTAGAAATTGCCCCAGCAGGTATCTCATGAGCTACTTTTCTTATTATTCTGAAGCCTCATACTTATGGTGCCTTATATGGTTAATGTGACTTTGATATAGTTTATCTATCTATATCCACTCACACACTCTCTCACACATACTATGATACATATATATATATATATATATAAAATGCAGGACTAAAATCTTGATGGATTTCCCTACTTCTTGCTGTTTCATTGGGAAAGAACCATCACTACCACAAGATTTATTTTCTCCTCCTCCAAGCTGTCTTTTGTCAAGGTGGGCGGTGGGTAGAATTTCCCAGTGGAAACCATCAGTACAATGGCATTACATTTGCAGAGGAGCATGGCAACCCCACTGCTCATCTGGCCAAAATAGAGAGCATGCTGCTTTTGCAAATTTAGGAAACTAGAGAGTGACAGGCTAAGACCTTTGCAATTCCTCTTGAAAAGGATGGGACACTGCTTGCCAAGGAACATGAGATTCCTCCTTAGATCGGCTGTTGAATGATAAGGAAGATCCCCTTTATGGTGCTTGATACTTGAACAGGGAAAACCCTATACTGCATCCCCTTAAGTTGAATATACCCACTCAGCTTCCCAGTCCTGCCATCTGCTTTCCTCAGTAAGTAGTCTCTCGTCGATTTCAACGGGAGTTTCAAAGGTGTTTAGTCTGTACTCAAAATAAGGTCTTAGAGAATCAGTGCTACCTTGTGGGAGCCAAAATGAGGTGCAAGTGCCATTCTCCTCTACCCAGCCTGATACTTCAGTAATGCTTCTGCATTGATGCAGATATATCATTGCTATTCAGCACAAAAACACCCACCCTCATCTTCTATTCTGTATACTTAGACATCTATGCAAACCACATTTAAAACATTTACTTAAAGAACCACCTATAATTCCCAAAGAACATTAGCCCTGTGCAAGAATACATCTCATTTTTCCAGTCCTTTATTTGCTTAATGCTCATACTGATTCCATATTTGTGGCTATTTAACTGTATTAGTAGCTATATCACTGGTAGATTTAAAAGATACAATCCCCTCAGAGGCCTCTTGACATCAGCCCACACTTCTCATGAGACCAAACATAACACTGACAGATGAAGGCAGCAGTCCCTGCAACACAGCACTATCAAAGTGTAATTACAAACAAGAAACTCCAGGTAGTAGTGCTCCTGTGGGTCTGGTTCAGGGTATTCACATGCCCCATGTTACTTCAGAGAGAGCCACAAACGGTTGCTGAAAGGGGGCAGTTGCCACAGCCCTTCCTTCGCACGGAATGGCTACTCACTCCATGCACTCAGTACAGAGTCCTCTTCCAGCTCACCAGGAAAAGGCTCCTCACACCTCCCAGTCGTGGGCAACTCTCCTTCCTGAGAGGTGCTATGTGACATTGTTCACAGGCACCTGCCCACCGCTGGCCAGGCATGTCCCACAGAGCAAAGCCATCCCGTGCACGCAGGCTGGAGCCAGCTCTGTGCAAGAGCAACCTGATGACCGTTGAGAGCTCTCTGACCACAGAGTTTGCTTCTTAGTAATCTTGCTATCAGACAGGAAATTCACTCACATCCCATTTTAAGCTGCTGAGCACACAGCTTTAACACCTTGAGCCTCCTGAACACCTTTCATCAGAGGATCTTGGGGCATTCATTCAAGCATCAGCTATCCAGGGAAGGTTTTATTTTGGTTTCCTGCACAAATCCCATTTCTTAAGGGTGCTGTCTGATTAAATAGAGGGAAGTAGCACAGACACATCAAAAGCACAAGGTGGCCCAGAGGATCAGGGAAACAGACACCTATTCAAAAAGAGCTTTCAATAGGGGGCTGAGTATACCAGAGAGCTACAGAAAAAACTGGGACCTCATTATGATCATGACCAGCTCAAGTGTAAAGCTTAAAGGCAGAATATAGTGTCCTTTATGTTGATTATCCCTGCAGAACCTATATCTAGAGAAACAAAAGACAGGAGCTATCAAGCAAAGGGGAACTCCTGCCTCTCAGATGTGAAGGCAGACTGGCAGCCATGAGGGCAACAGCTGGGAAGCCCAGAGATGGGGACAGTCACTTCCACAGCCAAGTCCAATTAGCGAGGTATTAAGAAAGGTCTTTACACGCTCTCTGCTTCCTAACCACATTTGGCTGACCCATAAGCAGTTACAGGAGAAACAGGCAATGTTTTTTCTACCCTGCTCTTTAGTTTCCTCTCTAGGCCCAATATAACCTAAATCTACCTTGTGTCAGAAAATACAGGCTTATGAAGTATCTAGATATGGAAAAAAATATTGCTTTAACATATCTGAGTTTGATGCCTGCGAGACACTAAGTGTCCACACTTCAAGCGTCTCCTTCTAGACATGTATGGAAATCCATAAGCCTTTCAAATAGTCATATAAAACCAATATTTTTTTTTAAATCTCTCAGCCTTGGAAAAGTGAAATGCTTCCTGTGTACAAAGCCCTTTCCCCTCTTCTCCTACCATTAATAGCAAGATTTTCTGCCCTCCACCCACTGCCTGGCAGAATCATACTCTTCAGTGCTTCCCGTTACATAAAAACCAAGGCAGTGAGCACATTGTGTGTAGGAGTGAAGTGGAGCCTTGTTTTAGCACCCAACTTTCCATAGCAGGGAAAGAAGTAGCGATTATCTACCCGCGTTCCCTCTCCTGCCTTCCCCCACACCACAACCCCCAAGGGCACGCCGCAGCAGAGCCGCATCGCTGCGCTTCTACCTTGGGGTCTGACACGGGTGCAGAGCAGCCCAGAGGCTGTGAAACCTGCCCCCATCCAAAGTCAGTCACACAGGGCAGGTTTGGAAGCCAGCAGTATCTGACCAAGTGCCCCACATCTCCAAGAGAAGAATAAACACTCTTGGATTGGAATGTGGATACGGGCTCTCCCTCTCTCCTCTGCTCCCTTCTCAGTTTTCTCATCTCTACTTCTCCCTCACCATCTAGGCTAAGCCTTACCTTTTCCAGTCTTAACACCTTCCTCTTCTTTCTCCCATCTCAAAATCTCATTTAACTCATTGTGTCCCTTCTTCCCTCATTTGTCTTTGTCCTTCCTTTCCTCTTTTTCTGTTATTCCAACCTGCCCAACTTTATACATCCTGGGAATCCCTCTCCCATTGTCAGAATTTGCTGTTCACTCTTTCCCAGCTGAAATTTTTCCTCTCACTTTTCTGTTTCACCCCATCTCTCATTCACTTCTTCATACCACACCCCCTCCCCCCCAAAAAACCCCAAACTTTCCACCACCAAAGCACAGTTTCAGTACCACTCTCTCAGCAATGCAACCCAGATCAGACATCAATCTTCACCCATTTCACCCCTGATCAGCCCATCCCCACAGCTCCCACAGCCATCCAGCCCTTTGCTGCCTTCCTTGGAAAGACAAGCATAAAGTGAAGGCTGCTGGGGCTGCCTCAGGGACCTGGGGAGGAACAGAGCCAGCAGCAAGGAAACACAGCATCAGTTATGCCAAAACTGAAACCAAAACTGCCTGCTGCTTTGGGGACTTCTGAGGATTGGGAAATATCCTTACCATTTCTACAAATTGACATTGTAACTGGAAAGTACAGCACAGATATGCAGGGGCAAGGAGGGAAAAGGGTCTTCAGAATTTTGCGAATCTGAGAGGTTCAGATCTCCATCAAATGAAGAGCTCTGAAGGCACAAAACTAAACTTTTACAGATACCTACCACACCATGTGCTTCTGGCCTCACTGTTAGCTCAACTGCTTCAGATTTTTCTCTGTCATCAGCAAGTGCAGATAAATTTCAGAACTATGCTTAAAAATATTAATTCAGTATATCAGCAAAATATCTGTTTCCACCACCAGGCTAGCTGTGGTCTCTCCTGGATGGTAAAAGCAAGTGTTATACCAGAGAACGCCAACAGAAGTAGCTTTGGGTAAGACACCAAGGTAAGAGCTCTCCTATCATGATTGTTGTATCAGCTGTGAGCTAGGATGACCTGTTTGGGACCCATGCCTTACTGCATGGTCCTTAAGAGAATCTCACCAAGATTTCTATTGCACAAGTTACATAACTAAAAAAAAAAGGGGGGGAGGGGGAGAGGGGAAGGGGAGAGGGTTGGGGGAAAGATGAGAAAAAAAGAGGAAAAAAAAAAGTAATTCTTGCTATGGTGATAAATTCTTCCAAACCCAGATTTCTTTTGTTCATATATAAACTGTTCCATAGCACTCAGTATTACTCATGGTCCAACATCAGTTTGTCCAAATGATGCAGCTACATCCTTTTAACTCCCACTTTGTGGCCATGTGTCCTTGCCTGCTGCACAGACTGGAGTATTCTTGTGTGTACTGATCCTCCCCACACCCCACCAAGTCCCTTTTGCCACAGAAAATATGCTTGATCTAGAAAAAATTGAAATATAGTGCTGCAGATTATTTTTCCACTGAAGTCCCTTAAGTATGAGGGCAGTTTTACAATCCCAAGAGATAGACATTTCACCTTGGGAGTCCCTGCAATCCACCCACTGGTCAGGAAACTCGGTTGTTTTGTTGGATTTTGTCTTTTGAGATGCCCTCTAGACCTCTGGAGTGGGGAGTACACGGCATTGCTATGTGCCAGAGACCAATTGCTTCAAGTGTCTGGGTTCCAAAGCTGCTCCTTTTCATCTCAAAAGGCCATTCATTGTTTTGTTTTCCTTGTTCCCTGTACATAAGGAGGTAAGGTGACATTTCCCTTATTCTCAGCCAGTGACTATATGAGAACAGCACTTTTGCAGCTCAAATGCACAGGCAAGGCATTTCCCTAGATATAACAGGCAGTGCTTATCCCAGGAGTAAGCTCCACAACAGCAGGGAGCACACTTCAGCCCTCTGGAAAATCCAGCCCAAGAGGACCACAGGAGCCTGACAACTTGTCCTTCATCAACATGCAGATGAACACAAATCACTTCACACTGAGGACTGCTATTCCACTGATCTGAAACATAACCCCTGAGCCTCCCTTTTAGCTCCTTTGGCCTTTCTTCAAATTGCCTCCCATCTTCTGATTTCCTGTCCTCCCACAGGGTAACTCCTCACAAGTGAGCTGTTGGTACCAGAAGCCATACATACACCCTGCACCCACACTCCTGACAGGCTGCTAAGACACAAGCAGCTCTCTTGTGATGTGAAGTATCTGAATTAGCTGGAAACGGTGAATACCTGGGGCAGGTTCTGGGTAGGACAGAGGGATTTTTACATGTGGGAAGTTTGATCTAAAAAGGTACCTTCACTTCTCTCAATTTTTAAAGCTGTTTTCTGGAGAGAAAAAAAAAGTAAAAAAGACAAAAAAGTGTTCAGGCACTGTGCCTAGGAAAGGAAAGGATGCCAGTGCCAAGGAGATCTGCTGCCAGCACCATTTCAGCAAATGGACTGAATGGCTCAGGAAATCAGCATGGTCACTAGCCAAAATGCAGAAAAAGAGGAAGGTAGTTTGAAGGGGTTTGTGTTTGAGAGGTGCATGAGGATCCCGCAGCCCTTGTTTGGAGGATCCACACACTGCAGAATATACCTGAGAATGTTTGACAAGTGGATCTCTCAAAAGCAAACCTACCAGAAAGGAGATGAATCTGTCTTCTTGGTCACCATTACCAGAAAGGGCTTGGTGCGCTCAATACCCTAGAAACCCAGAAGGCTTGTCTCTGAGGTTTCCCTAGCAAATTAGGAAGACTGTCAACAGTGCAAGCCTGGCCCTAACAAACACGGAAGGAAGTTGCTCTAGCTCAGTCTGGCATCTACGCCGCTTCCCGGTCCCAGCAAGCAGGGAGGGAGTCCCAGAGTCACAGTGGCTGCACTGGCTGCCATCACACAGTGATGCACAGTGGGATGCAAGAGCAGGAGCACCCTCTCCAAACGGCAGGAGATGGAATTGATTTTCAGACAGGGGCATTTTGCAGAGCAAGGGAAAGGAACAAAGCAGGTGTCAGGCAGTCTGCAGCACAGCTCTCCCCTTGCAGGCAGCCCTTTGGAGCAGTAATTCCTTCAAGAGGGGGAAGGGGAGAAAAAACAACCACCCAGCAGCGTGCTAATCTTCACAGGCAGAGCAGCTTTAATGCTGTTTAATCCTCCAGGGGGAGGAAACAGCATTTCCTTTGTGCCAAGGATATCAAAATGGTTGAAGGTGGCAATCTCCACTGACATTAACTTTATTAGAGGGGGGATATTTCCACAAGCCCTGAGAAGGCCTGGTCAAGAGCCAGCTGGAGACACTTTGCTATGTAAGCATCTACTCGTAATGATAGAAAATAGCAGGCAGTTGGGAACTCCTGCAAGAATATATAGGCATCAAGCCTGCACACACACTAGAGATTGCATATCACAGCCACAGACAGCCATCACATAGCTTTCAAACACTTGCATAGCAGCAGTGATGTGAGCAATGTGAGTGGCTAATAATTGCTTTTTACTCTTTTCAAATTTGCCTCCTGTATTATTTTGCTGTGGCTATATCATTTGATTGTATTCTGAAGGGGGAAGCAGTGCCCCTGGGTTGTCAACACAAGAATGCCAAACCTTCTTGAGCCACTTCCTCAGCACAGAGTGATTTTTCCATGTAAACTGGATGCAGAAGTGAAAGAGAGGAGATAAGCATTCTCAGTAAAACTCTGAATAATAGAAGCCAGCTTTTAATTAAACCATATTTTAAATAACAGTAGGATTCTCCTTCTACTCAGACACTTTCTCGCATCTAAATATCAAACAACTGTCACTTCACAGTGGCACTGAATATAAAGCAGTTCCTAAACACGTAATGTCTAGGAAACATCATCTCAAATTCAGATTAATATGCCAGTACAACTCATCCAGCCTGGCCTAAAACACCTTAGGAATAGCAGGCTGCAATATCTGCCACTGCCTGGACGTCCAGAGACTTGTCAGAAATCAACACAGACCTAAGTTATTTTTTCAGGATCAGATGTTACTTATATCCAGCCCTACTGAACTTCTGAAGTGTTTAACACAGCTGCATGCATTACCTCCTTATGCAAACTGGGAAGATTAAATTCTGAATCAAAGATCTAAGTTCAAGTATTGTATCAGAAGCAGAAAATACCAATGTATTCATCTCCCCTTCCTGGAGAACAGTTCAATTATAATCATGTCCCCAAGCAGATTTTGCACTGAATCACTGTGACATCTGCTAGGGAAATGAACACAAATCTATATCTGCATGCAGCAAATACATTGGCAAGGTTGCAGTGGGGGAAGGGAAATTAAGTGTCACTTTTCACACAAACTAGAAAATGACAGCTTGTCACATCCGTGAGTAAATACTAGCAGAAGTGAGAGGAGGCAAGATGCTTCTTCACCTTTTTCCCCCACCATAGCATTACAAAGATCCAAATTAAGGACAAAACTATGGCTTCCTATACCCTGCCTCCAGTAACAGCGTCTGGACATGTATCACTGCCTGGGAACATCAACAATAATGGATTGTATCAGCTACTCACACACATTAGTAGAGCTCCACTGAGTTCAAGGGAGCTGTGCCCCTTTCTCCAACGGAAGGGACAGACCAACATGCCATAGCTGTGTTGAGGAGGGAGGGGATGGCCACAGGCCAGAAGCGCCCCAAAGGGTGACCATGCAGTCTAGCCTCCTTTAGGTCACTTAGGGAGCAGAAGGATTGCCTGTAGCCTTCCCAGCAGCAGGAACAATGTTAGAATACAGAAGTAAGAGTTTTAGTCATGCCTTGCCTACATGATATAATGTAGTACAACCCTCTTTGTACAGACAAAGACACCCAGAATGGCAAAGTTAGCCCAAATTCCCCCATGTTTCCCCAAGGACAGGAGACAACTGCTGCAGAGCCACCTGCATACTAAGACTTGCTTGCCCATCTAAGCCCATGGGCACATAGATGAAGAATTTTCCTACCTCCTTCTTTCAGTCCAACATGCAAGGCTTCACCAGTTGCATCACATGGCAGGGTACAATGTTGGCTCCCAACTGCAGGATAGAGGAAGGGCCACAGGATGAAGCTACTGAGGGAAAATCACCTTCAACCTTGGCTCCTAAACCTTTCCCAGCTTCGCCGTCACACTGCGGCCTCCCCTACATCCCAGTCACACACAAGGCTGGAGATGAAGGCAACACAGCTGAGCACGCCCGAGACTCAAATACCTACATCTCACACAGGATGTACAAGATAGATCTGACCTTACACCCACATGTGACACAGCAACATCACTCTAAGCTCCTTTTAAGTTAATGATACCATCTACGCAGCGTTACAGTAATTGCAGCTGCCTTGAGAGCAAACAAGACTGTCTACCAAAAACACAGAAGAAGTTACAGAAATTCTGCATATCACACCTTCCTCTATAAGAAATGCATTGCACTAATACTTAACACAGTAATCCGTTGCTGGGGCAGAGCAGCACAGCACCCTTTCATCAGTTATGGGTTGTTTTCAGGTGCACCTTCTCCACACCCAAAAGCCTGTTTTCGAGATATTGTATGTTCTGTGATTCATGTGGTAAGATTAACATGCCTGTGAAAGGGGTATTATTTCAGTTCCTTTTTAAAGAGATGTACAACCTTCCACCCACGCTTCCTTGTGCTTTTACAGTGAGAATTTGCTCCTAATTGGTATCCAAGTGCGCAGAGTCAGATCAATCCTCCTCCAAAAGAAGAGAGCAATGCTTTTTATCCTGATGAAGACAGATACCGCAGGCTTCACTTAGGGGATCTGATTTTAGGAAATACTGTAATCAGGCTTTGATGGAATCACTGTGATAACAGAAGTGTGGCTAATGTGTTCCCTAATTTTATGATAAGGTGACTACAGACAAAGTAAAGGAATGGCTTAAAAATAAGGAAATCTGTAGGAACTTCAGACATTGGTGATGAATGCCAAATTCAAAGCTGAGAACTCTCCTCTGGAATATTATCAGTGTGTATCCTCCCACTGCTCCACAATCCTGATCTGTAAAATGTAAGACAAATGTAGATAAACAAAACTTTGAAATTTGGACTCCTGACTTCGATTTGCTTTCTCGTGCAAGAGAGAAACTTCCAGCTTTCAGGAGTTACACATTTACAGTCTGATTTCACAACAAAGTACATCAATTAGAGTAGAAAAATTGAAATACTTTCTTTAAGAGAGCTGTATTCTGTAATTCACAACAAGAAACTGCTTGGGAAAAGTAGGAAAGGAACAGTAGGTGGGTATTTTTGAAGCTCTGTGGAGAAAGGTTATTTTTAGAACTGCAAGAATAAATTGGAATAATTTAGTAAGCGCACTGAAATACCTTTCTACTAAATCATGGGTTTCTGCCAGGCACTTTAAATTGGTATTTTCACAAATCTACATGGTCTAACTGGAGGGCTGTTGGCTAGAGCCATCCCGCTGCTTGTTTCAAAACAGAGGTGGAGAACAAGTGTATGAGCTGCCAGAAACCTCCTCCTGTGCTTGCCACAACCTGAGTGAGAGCCAGGGCTGCTGCTGCTGCTGCTGCTGCCGCTGCCACCCCTGCCTCAAGCACTGAAATGGAAGACTGTAACAGCACACAGAGAGGCAGCAAAGAAACACCTGTGTGTCCTGAAGGAGGAAAATAAACGCGGAGAAAGAAATCACATTTCAATTTTAAAACTCCCCTTTCTTCCAAAAGAGGCATTAAAAGGCCCTCATAGCTGCATTACACACAGGCTGGCAGGCGACAGAAAGCCAGCGCTAAGTTCAAAAGACACTGATTGCTTTTATCTGCCACGTGGCTTGCTGTCGAGTCTGCAGCTCTGTGTGGTTTCTCAGAGGAGCAGCTCTCTCTTCTTGGTGTTTCTAACACACCTACAAACTCAGATTCCCATCCTGCAAACACTAGCAGCCATTCCATGCATGCATTTTTGTCTGCAGTACCCAGAATGTATTTTATGTGCATTATACCTAGGGCACCTTTAAAAAACTGCAAGCACTGAAGAGGGCCCCACATGAAGCACAGCAGTTTCGTGAAATGGTTCTGTTGAAATGCAAAAAGTCCAGCAGTTTTCAAATCAAGAAATCCTAAATAAGTTTCCCCCACTGACTCCAGGTAACGTGGTACATTTCCCACCTCTTTACCTACAAGAACTGCAGGTGGAGGAAGGGAATGCTGCAGCTTCTGCATAGTAGAGACAAATTTCCTCCTAACACATCTTCCTCCTCTCAGCAGAACAGCTTAAAATACATTGACACTACAGCTTCATCTTGGGGGTTGTTATTTGTGCCGGTGTTGCAAGCTCTGTAACTCAAAACCCTGGGAACTGAGATTGTACTTCTGTTAATGAGAACTGAGTTTGTAATACAATAGCCTGGACCAGGAGTCCAAGAAAAAAGACAAAGGAAAACAATGAAAGTGGGGTACATGTTGGGAAGACAGCGCAGAGAACTGAGGTTACACACAAAACCTTGTTTCCACACTCCCTGCCTATTTTCTTTTCTAACAGTGTCCAAGGAGGGCTTTTGCCGGTCTTGTGCTGTGTTTGGTTCTACTGTAAGGCCAGATGAACAACTTCTTCATTGTTTTTTTTTCTATAGGAACTTGAGGAACTCAGGGCAAGACAATGAAAGCTGTCTTGAGAGCTAAAGCCAGGTCTTGCCAACTAAGCAATCCTCACTATTTATACTGACTCAGAGTTTGAGCCTCCCACTACAGTATGGTATGTTATACCAAGAGCCTTAAGCCAGCTAGGGATGCTTGAGAAAACAAGAAGAGGGGAGTCATCACCGACTGCCTACAGCTCTCAGCCCAGTCTGACACCCAGGCTACACTCCTGCCTGCACAGAGAACCGCAGCAGAGCTGAGAGTAAGCAAACACAGCCAAGAAACTCCAGCCTCTAGGAAAACCAGAGCCTGCCTTCCTCCCTCTGGTCCTTTTCTCACATCCTTAACAGAGTGTGACAGGAGTGGAACCACAACCAGCAGCCAGTTAGCCCTGGCTAGTCTTGGTGTACAAGCTCAGAGATACGAATCTGTTAGGGAACCCAGCCCATCACTCTCACCTACACTGACTGCTGCCGCTTGCAAATAATGGCACCCACAGGAGTTCTTGTACCCTTTTTCGAATGCTACATTGTCCTGGCTCACGATGTTCACCAGAGTCTCTGCATCACCACATTTTGTTTCTTGAGAACCCAGTTTTGAGCCAGGGCATGCCTTTCTGCATTCCATCTTCTTACTCATAAGTCTGTAGCTTTCATTTTCTAGTATCTCCAGAGTACTGGACAGTTGTTCAGCCTTCATACGTTTCCTAAACTGATCTGGGTGTTTTCCTCTGGTTTGCAAATGACCATTGATCAGTGTAACAGTCAGTTTTGTGGTCTCTAGCAATAATCTTTTTCTGATTGCTTTGTCGCAGATCCCAGTCAGCGTATGGCAATTCATCAGGAGTGATGATTGCTTCCATGATGGGAAAAGCTGATGCTGTTTGCATTTTCATTCTCTATTCACATTTTAGAAAAGGGAAACCAACACTCACCCTCCCCTCTTATCTTTATTTGGTTAATGTCAGGGAGGGTGAAGCATGCCTCAAAATTCTGAGAGACATCAACTGATTCAGGATGTGAGGAGGAAAAAAATAATCTCATGACTGTCTTCATTTTTGCTGGTACACACTGTCTGCATAAAAGGCTTTTTCAGTTGGCCTCTGCTTTTCCAGAGAACGTCAGCTGTGGTGGCATTTTTAGCTGTGACATTCTCCCCACTCAGAATATTTTCTTAGTCCATTATACTCCATGCACCATCTGCCATACAATAGTCCCACCCTGCCAGGAAGCCTGGCCACAGTCTGTTTTATTCAGTGGAGGAGCCCTAACTGCTCAGCCTGGCACAATGTGAGCCACTCCATAGCACAGCATCCAATTCCAACTGCTTGTGCCACAGTTTCTCAGGGTACAATGCTCCAGCACAGCCTCAGAGGCAGCTGTGACCACCGATTAGTTTCAACACAGAACAGTCGTGCTTCCATTCAACTTTGGTGAAGAGAGGAAGGAGTGACCACGATGTAGGCTGCTAGATGCTTTTTGTTCCCAGTTTCATGCTGGGAACACAGCAGAAAAGAAGAACCCATGAGGCTGGTTGCTGAACAAAGCACTGCACATCCTGGATACAAATTGAGTGATTCTACTGTCCTGCCTGGTGCCATAGAGTGCTGGAGAGGTGAGGAGCAGGAAGGCTGAGGTGATGGCATTGTCTCTAGCTGTATATTGGATGCAGCCTCAATAAATATGTGTCAGGATCATCCAACCCGTAGAACAAAAGGCACATGCCAGTTTTAGTACCCCTCTTGCAGGCTGTATGACTGTTGGGTCTGAGCACCCACGTTGGTGCAAGCATCTAGGTTCATCCTTTCCCCTTGTGAGCTGGCATCTTCAGAGACACAGGCAGTGACACAGACCGACCTGCCAACAGAAACACCATGGTCCAAGACATTGCTCAACATCCCTGCTCCATTGGTCTTTCAGTGTCTACCAAAAAGAGATGGCAAGGCAGAACACAATCCTGACCTAAATGGGGAGTGTCACATGGCTCTGTGACACTCCATCTGCCCGCATTAGCCAGTAAGGGAAGACCTGTCCTACCCAGCTGCGCCACTACACTCTCAGCTGGCTCTGCCTCTGGATCTGCTGCTCTCTCAGCCTGTACAGACACATGAATGTTGACATGACTATGTTGACATGACAGTGACATGTTTTCTTTTTGATCACTGGCTATTTAGAGAGGAAGTGGTAATCAGGACAGGTTTGGTGGAGTGGTGAGGAAAGGTAATACGATGCACTCAGACTCCAGTGCTGCACTGTTAAACCCCTATTGCAGTTCCCCATCAAAGGAACCTCTTCCTTAAACATCTCAAGGCCTGTGAGATGCTCCATGGAAGGCAGTACAAACTGATGTCATAACTCAGTACTTTGTAGGATAAGGCCCATGGTGATAAATTACGCTCTGAGTAAGAAAGCCCACAAGGCTACTTAGCAGGTAAGCATAGTGCCCAGAGAGGGGCCAGGAAAGAAGTGTGTCCTTTGCAACACCTCCCCTGGGCTGAAAACGCCTGATAGTCCCACTTGCCACTTTCCCAGGAAGTAGGAAAAAGCAGCTCTCAGTCTGCTCCACTTCTGCCTATCATCCACTTCCTGGGAAGGAACCACCTAGGATACAGCCTCTGTGTTTTGCTGGGTGACACATTTCACTCCAAGAAGCCTTTCCGTGTAGCTTTTTATTTTTGGGTTGCAGATCCCACTCACCTAAGCAAAAAGCAAGGATAAGCCAGCACTAAATACAGAGAAGGGAAAGGGTAAGAAAGGTAAGGAGAGGAGCTGTGTTTTTACAAATTGGTTTCTGCACAGGCAGATAATTAGTATTTACACTAATTCAAATATTTGATATCCAAAAGAATTACTGGTGCATAAAAAGCAGTTGAGGCAATTTTACATGTAGCTTATTAGTGCTGCCTGGTAACGGATTCTACTAAACACACAAAGCTTAAGTGAGATATAAAGTCAGCAAGATATAATTTTACTCTATTCTATTCTTCCTCTTTCCCTTGAAATGAGAGGGGCTTGCTGGAGACAACATGGGGATTACTAAAGTAGGAGAAACTGTCAAATGGCAAACTAAACTACAGCCGACTTCACAAAGTAATTAATGACACAGATACAGCCTTTCTGGTCACATGCATCTTATGCAGCTCTGCTTAAATGGCTGATCAACTGGAGAGCAGTTCATCTATAAAACAAAAGTGGGAAGAAAACAGGAGCAGTTCGTATAAACAGAAATTTGTCTAATATTTTTGAGGAGTTGAATACTGTTTTAAGGCACAGCTCTTGGAAATCTGTGTCTGAAGCCACTGCGGTTTCTAAGGTAACAGTTTAGTGGGACTCAGAAACAAACAGCAAGTTGTCAATGCAACAGATTATTGCCTGATGGGGAGAGGCAATTAGGATCCCAGCTGCCATTAACAGTCACAGTAGTTCATCTTGCTCTTCTTCACATCGTGCTAAGAACATTCCCTCTAAATCACAAGTATCTCTGAGATGCAACTATACTTTCGATTAAAGTCACGATCCAAGAGTTATATAGGTACACAAAATGATGACTTAACCGCATATAAAAGAAGACTCTGGCTTGTCCATAGTTAATCATTACCTACTACTGTGTTAAAGATCTAGACGATTCAGCGCTAGGGTTAAAAGGAAGGTGGCACCGGTGAGCGGCTAGTGCCATCTTGTGAACAAACTCCCAAACACCCTTCCTTTTTAGTCAAGCTACCTCTTCAGCAGGGTGGAGGAAAAACAATCCAACTTTTGCACAAATAAGTGACTTAGTGATGAGAACTCCATATTTAGGTATAAAACATGAGACTAAGTCTCCAACCAGGCCAGGTAAGAGCTTGAGAATGTAGAGACAGCCTAAAGAAAAGAAAGTAATTTTACAGTACAGCTGATGGTAAGAGAACAAATTTCTTTTTCACTGCACTGCAAACAATACCCAATGTTACCCTTACTCAAGAAATACACATCATGTCAGTCACAGACTTGGCTAACCAACACTGACTGACAAGCTTTCATTCCTTTTTTTAGATCAGTTCCGTTTTTAAAACCTGTGTTTCTTCTGTGCCTGGGCTTCAAATAGTAGTGGAAGACAAGGCTGTCCTAAAGCTATCACTTATAAAGGGGTTTGTGTTATAAATCCAGCAGGCCACCAAACATAGGGATCACCAACTCTCCTCTCCATCCCCTCTACAGGCTCCACCAAGGTCAGATTTGCCGTGTTCTGACCAGGAACAGACTGAAAAGAGGAGAGATCAGGCAAAGAGCAACACTGCCACTCCTTGTAACATACTAACATTTCTATTATCCTGTCTGCTCCTGGAACCATGCAATTGTAACAAAACACTTTTGCTTAAAACAAATAATTTGTATCCACCATCAAGGCACTTCTATATCTTTTTCTCATCCCTGCCCACCCCACCTTCCCCTGTATCTCTTGGATTTTGAGCACCTGCAGAAGTTTTTATGATCATGTTTGGCTGTATCAGCAATTCCTCTTTTCCCAACATCAAGGGTTAGCAAGGGGAGGGATGCATTAGATTTTCCATCCTAAAGTGTGATTCCCTTTGCCATCTTGGAGCTGAAACAGCTCTTAAGGAAGTCTGATTAAGCTTTCCCATTGACTTTGACAGAAGGAGACATCTACCACATCCATTTCCAATCTGGGAAAGTACCTTCCAGTGCTGCCCTTTTACCCAATCCTTTCCTTTTCACAGAAGCATCATGGCTACCTCTTCGTCTAGACTTTGAAAAGCTTGATAGTAGTAGCAGTAGGAAAATAAGATGACTTAGAAATCACACCAAATGTACCTACTAGTTTCTTACTGGTTTCACTCCAAGATCCTTCCCTTCTCCCTGTGGGGCAGAAAGTGAGAGGCAAGGCTTGAAATGAAGCCCAACCGCAGGGCGGGGAACTGTACTCTTGTCCTTCAAATTGCAGTGACAAGACATTTGGAAACTATGTTTTCCTTCACCAGAGCTAGTAACTCCCATTAACAGAGGATCTGCTCTGCAGCAACACCTCTTGCTATTTAAATACTGAATCAAGAGAGGGGAAATAATTTATTTGTTCCCATTTTCAGAGTAATTTAAATTTGAGTTCAGGAAAATATCAATCTCTGTGTCTTATCACCAATGGGATGTCCTTCCTCTTCTTAGACATCTTGCATAACTCAATGGTTACAATTTTTAGGCCAGGGATTGTCTCTTAACTCACTGTGTCTAAAGCACCCGAAGCAGCGATGTCCCATTCATGGATTTCCAGGTACCACCACCACAAGCATGCAGCAAACATTTTTACAGGGGTTTGCTCAAAACAGTCCTCTTCAGAAGATGCCATATGTTAAACTTGACGTTGGGATTTCAGAGACTCTCCTGCAGTCCCGTACAACCTCCCACTTCAGCACTTTATATCTCTTTCCACCTCCTGTAATATTCAACACATGCACCATAAAAGTCAATAGGAATAAAAACTTCACTAAAGTAAGGATATATGCTGTTAAAGGCTCCAGGAAATGTCAAATCAAACCACAAAAGCCAATTTCTCATATTTATGGGCATATTTATGGACATAGTCAGCAGTAACACATTCCCAACTCTGTAGAAGGCTACATGAAACAAAACCCTATCATCCCAGTAACAGTTACGCTACTGCTGACTGTGAGGCACAACCATTTGAGTATCCCTGGAGCAAAGTCTGCCACTGCTGACTTCCAGGTTTTTTTGTATTTAAATACAAACAATGCCAGTGTTGCAGCTACAGTTTTAGTTGCATGCTTTCTGAGCATGCCAGGCACATTCTAACTCCTCTCTTTAAATTGCTGAAAGTTGCTTTAAAAAAATACATAAAAAATTTAAAGGATATTAATCTTTGGGTTTTTATTGCAGCACTACAAACGCTGCCTGACATTGCATCTCCCACCAAAGGACAGGCTACCCGGGCACACCAGCAAGTCATGCTGCCACTAGCATTGACAAAGCTGTCTCGCCCCTTCAATTCCCCACTCATCCACAAGAAGCCTTTCTTTCTTTCTTTCTTTACAGAAGTACCAATACACCTTAAGATCTGCTCTAACTGCAAAATCGCTCCATCTAAGCGATGTACTATCGGTGACCAAGTCAGAGAAAGAGCTCTCACAAAAAGGAGCCTGCATAAAAGAAGTGTCGACTGTGCATTATGGAACCAAGGTGAAAGCTCTCAGTACCAGCTGACTACCTTACCCTGGCTTTAGTAGGGAACTGCCCTGCCTGCAGAGGTGTATGTGCTTCATGTTGGAGAGTCTGTTCATGGTATTTTCTTTTCCTTTAATGTTCAGTTATGTTATTTTTTAAAGCCTTTATTTAGTGGCTTGGAAAGGATCCATGGAGTAAAAGGGCAGGCTAATATTTTGTAGAGAGGAAAGTCTGCAAGAGGAAGATTTTTCAGCACTTCTAAACTACATTCTGGCTCTGTATCAACTTGATTGTTTTCAGTTTACTTTGAAGTGGGTTATTCTCTCTTCTGAGTTTTTCTTACTTCTTAGACGCTTTCTCTTGCTCATCATGTCCCAGCCAAGTATAGATCAAGAATATACAGATGGCTGCTGATCCTTAATTTGTTGGCTGCTTTCAAAATCAAAAGCAAACCCTGAAACTGTTACTGGAAGCTGATTCAAAGCCAGCATAGCATACACTGTGGGGCAAAGAGGGTATGCTACTGCATTAGGTGCAGAATCCAGAACATCTGCATATTCAACTCCAATAAGTGATTCATATTTATCCAGACAAGAGGTTACAAACATCCCTGGGACCAGGTCCTGAAGGGCATGGCAGAGCATCCTCAAATGCTGAATGTGAAATCTGTGTTTAGATACTTCAGTCAGCTGGTCACAGCTAAGTCTAAGAAGTTGTACAGGATTTCAGAACTACCTTTCTGAAGGTAGTTCATAAAAAAACAGTGGCAATGGTTTTATGGCTTCTTCAAAGTATTTTTCTGTTCTGAAGAAGTCAGCTTTGCTAATAACACAAGTAGAATGGAACATTTATTGTATTTATGCATAAAACATCTCTCCTTTTCTTCCCCTTCATCCTCTTCCATCCTGCTTCTGAATACTCTGGTTTTAGCAAAACACCAATAGGTCTGTTACATTTAAAATAAAAGGCTTCTATTAGATGACAAATATGTAATTAAATATAATCTTTCATACATAAGCTTGAAGCCAAAATCAGAAAAAAAAACCCAACAACAACACCACAGAACAAAACAAACAACAAAAAAACCCACCCAAAAACCCACAAGAAAAAGTATATCAAAACCCTTACATTTCAGATGTACAGGAATCCCATACGCATGAAGATATCCTCACCCTATTGAAAGGCAGCTTCTCTGCTTTTCAGAACTTACTACTGAAATCCAGGGATCCAGAGAAGTTGAGTGTAGAAAAATACTGAGCAGAACCTACACAGGAGGCAGGCTGTGACTTGTCTACTCTCTGATGTTTCCCTACAATTATCCTCAGTTATTTCTGTTCTAAGTTCTCTGGATAATACAGGCATTGGAAACCTGAGCTGGAGTTGGTAGGGCACTGTCCTGGTTTCAGTTAGGATAGAGTTAACTTCATTTGTAGCAGCTGATGGAATGCTGCGTTTGGGAGTTAAAATGCAAGCAGTGCTGATAACACCCTGATGTTCTTAGTTGCAGTCAGACAGTCAAGGACTTTCTCAGCTTCTTCGTATTTCTCTATTCATGAGAAAGGAGGGGTGAAGCCAGGACAGGTGACCCAGATGGGCCAGAGAGAGTATTCCATGCCAAGTACGTCCTGCCCAGGATAACGGGGGGCTGAGGGGAGGAAGAAGAGGGGCGATGGCGGGACGCGTGCTGCTTGGGGGGACGGTCGGGTTCCGGGACAGCTCTGGGTGGTCCGGCCTGAGTTGTGTGGGTTGGGGAGAAACTGCATTGGGGATCAAGAGTTTCATATTCTTTTGCTCTAAAGTCCTGTTAGCATGGTTATATTTTATCTTTCTGTTATCTTAGTAAACTATCCTTATCCCAACCCACAGGCCTCTTAGTTTCTTGGTTTTGGAGTTATTTGCCCCTTCCTTTTCCCTTCCCTTGTTTCCCCCTTTTTCCCTCTTCCCCTGCTCTTTTACTTTAAGGAGCAGACAGCTGCGTGGATCTCGGCCCACAGCCGGGGGAAACCACGACAGGCACGTAGAACAAACAAGGATATGACAGCACAGACACCCTGGTGTGGGAACTCTAAAGAAGCATTGAAGTGACAGTGAAATATTACACTTCCCAGGGAGAAAAACAAACCTGGCTTTATATTATCAGTCACACAGCTGCCTTTCCAAATCTTTCATTTCAAATATTCTACAAGCATGCCTTGGTTACACCTTGTCTTTGGAAAAGACCTTCGAAAATGACTCAAGTTTTCCAAGGATAAGGTGTAAGATTTGCTGAAAAAGGGGACAATTTTTCTCAATCCATGATCATTTAAGTAGACAAAATCTTTAACAAGTCACATACTTTTTTCCTAGTGCCCTTGTCTTCCCTGATTTCACAGTATTTTCTCCCTGCTGCACACAACAAATGGTGCACATCAGTCTGGGAAGTGGGAGCTAAAAAGTTCCAACAGAACACCTTCCCTGGCTAATAGCTTTTATCTTTGCAAGCAATGCCTGTGTGCCTCCCCACAGTATAGGCTCACATCTGCCTTTGTTCTAATAAATGAACCCATATTACAAACACAGAGCACAACCATACTCAAGAGTCACATGTTTTTGCAGAACGTATAGCTAGTACACATTTGCCCCAAAATGTTTGTCCTAATAACAACAGACATAACCAGTGAAAAACTCATCACAGTTACACTATGGGAGGTTAAAAGATCTATAAACACTTACCTGTTCTCTTTAACTGTATCTTCATACCATTTTTTTCCAGTATAAAATTCTGCTTCCTGAATCACCTTGCATGTGTTACTGCACACAATTAGATGTCACTCTTCTACCTGCCTAGTAACACTAGTCTAGTTTTGGAAGCAACAGGCTTTCATTCCCAAAATTTTATCTTCTAGATGAGTAACTCATTTAGTTGTGTGTCATCCCTGGTCTGTGAAGTTCAGAAAACATTTTTTTTTTCCTCCTAGAAACTTAAACATAATCTTACCTTCTTTCCTTCACATAGTGATGCTCAACACTGACATTCCTCTCCAAATACATATTTCTCTTTCATAAAACTCTTCTAGTCAAATACTTCCTAACTGATTCTTTGCATATTTCTGTATATTCAGATGTATAAACTGCATAACAAATCAAGAAGGAAAAAGAAATGGACAGTTAGGCCTATAAAGGACCTTTCAGGTATCACACACCAGTTTCCTCCTAAGAGACCAAGGCTTTATGTTTTCCAGCTGGCTGTTGGTGCTTATAGACACTGGAGTTCCAGGTCCCACTTTTATAGCACTTTGTTTCATAGAAACAATGCACAATCAAGCATGGGGATGGTGTTGTATTAACTCCTTAAATATTATGCCTTTGGTACCCAAGGAACCACCTGAAAGATGCACAGAAACAGCCTTTTAGCTATCAAAGGAACCACACAAAACTCGCTGTGCTACCACTACTTGAAAATTCCAATGGGTTTTTCTCACTCACCCACATTCCTAAGGAAAAAAAGCTTACCCATGCATACACAGTACACACACAACACATCTGTGGATTTCTGTCTAGTTTTAGCCTCTTATCAGACACAGTGGACACTATCAACCAAATCTGGCAGACCAGTAAAGGACACAAAATCTCAGAAGACTCAAAGACACTGTATTTCTGTAAATTTGATTGAAATAGCCACCAAACTGACCTTACTAATGTCCTCAGTGGCACAATGCCCTATTAACATGATCCCTTGATATATGCTCATTCCAGCATATATCAGAGACATTAGAAAATCTCACACTAGAAAGGATTTAGGATTCCCTAAATGTTTATACACCAATATATATAAATTTAAAAATGGGGTTTTTAGTTCTACTACTTCAACAATACTTTGTTTCTATTCTAAGTATTGCTCAGAACAGAGTGATGACATGAAGTAAATTAATGTTTGCCAGATAAAGCACATAGCTCAGCTTAAGGGAAGCAAAAGCAAGGTCTTCTACAGACAACTGAGTCAGTCTTGGCAGTCCCCATTGATTGAAGGCAACTTAAATCAAAGAACAACCAAACATGTATTACAATCATGTCATAGTAGCTTGTTTGTGCAAGGTGAGCACAATCCAGTGCACGTGTATTTTTTTACCCCAATTGCTACACGTCTCTAAGGACAGTTCTTCAAGAAAAGATGTTAGGAATGGGTATCCCTGGCATGTGCTACCTTTGGTGAGCTTTTATGAGCCTGGAAAGGCTGAAGGGTTGGGGAGGAGAATATTCACTTTACTCAGCACTACAAGAGCCACATGTGCCTCATCAGTTATCATATCTCACGTGATAAGGCAAGGATTTCTTAAAGCTGACTCAACTTCCTCAAACTTCACCACAGTTACAAAATCTTGCCATGATTTAGAGTCCACAGAAACAAAAGCATAGAGACCAAACAGAGCTTTCTAACCATTCACCTCAAAATAATTGCTGGTTCATGACAACTACAGCTGAAAGCCTTTCTGGCAGGGGCACTAATGCACACTACTTTATTTTCCAGGTCCGACTGGCAACGAGACACAACAAACTTCAAACTACTACTGTCCACTTAATGTGTTGCTAACACAAAATGTGACAGTAGTTCTTCAAGCAAAAACACACAGACACACTGAAGCTACCAATTCAGTATTCAGTAATACTGAAGCTGTAGTATTGTTCAGGCAATAGTTCAGTATAAAAAGGACATAAATGGCTGTCTGCACCTAAACCGGTTGGGTTGACTCACACCTTCCAATTAATATCTTTAATACTTTCCTACATGTCATTTCCTTTTTGGGACACTCACTTCAGTGCACTTGCCTTTGCATATGCTGACAGTCACTTGCCAAACTGATGAGGAGCCACACTAGGCAATCCTTCAATCTCATTTATGTGCTGTACACTCTAAGAGGACCGAACTTTTGTAAACATTGGTGTAACAGGGTTCAAACCCCACTACAAATCAACAGAGGTCAGACTACACACAGTCATTGTAGAACTGCTGGACCAAAGGTGAGCATTTGCTGAGGGAAGCCACAAAATGATGACTGCTCACAGTATAACAATGCTATCTCTGTTATACCCTTTAAAACATACTTTTTTCCATTTACTATAAACACTACTAGATATTTATTACTATCATGGCAGAAAGAGCTAATGGGTTGCACAGCATGGGTCAGCAATGCATAAATCTCCAGGATAATACTCTCCAATAAAAAAAAGATGTCACATCATAACCTTCCTCCAGGAGTTGTCGGGAGAATTGCATGGTTTAATCTCTTTTGCCTCTGAGGCCAAAGTTTGATGATATAATAAATCCAGCTTTGGGGTTATGGTATCAGACCAGCAAAAAACTGTGGTGCCCTGATGCAAAGCAATGACCTGCTGCAAATATTGATAAACAGATCGACTGAAAAAGACCTCTGGCAGCTCCCGTTTGCTCAGAAGAATTCTGACTGGTTAACTTTGTAACATTAGGCTTTATGCTGGAAAAGTGATAACTTCTTTCCCTCAACACACATGCAGCCAGTTTTGAGCACTGAAAAAAACAACAAAAAAGCCCAACCTAAAACATGATCACATCTTTGGCTATTTTGTCATAAGAGAGGTATATATTCACCTCTGGTCCTCATCAGATGTGTATGACTGGGTCATCTAGCAACACCCCAGTCCAGTGGAATGACAGCCTGAGTCAATAAGCCATGTACAGATACATATGGCAAGAGACGAAATGGCAAGAGACGAAATCCCTACTCAGAATAGGGTCACTCTCAAATAAAGCCACATGTGGCTCAAGGCCTTGCCCTGTCCATTTCCAAGTATCTCCAAGGGTGGACGTTCCACAGCTTCTCTGGACCCTGTTTCAATGTCTGATCTCGCCTTGCAGACAAAAGAAAAAAGAAAAAAATCTACTGTTTCATTTTAATTTCCCTTATTGTAACTTGTGGACATTACACATGATCAGAGCCCATTGCACAAGTCACCAGACACTTCTGAGCTTCCTCTGTTGCAGAGCAGTTCAAAATGCAGGTTAAAGATCCAGATATTATTTTGAGATTTTTATTATCCAAGAACAAAGACAAAGCCCTGCAGCAATAAGCACTGGGGCTGCTGAAGGGAAAAGGTGAAGTTCCTTCAAGCACTTAAGTCTGTGGCAGGCTATGAGCCATGGCATCCATACAGTGGCTTTTAGTGATAGGACAGCAGCAACTGACACCTTTCCTGAGATGATGGAAAAGAATTAAGACCTCTGCTCAGGAAAGCTGCAGTTCACTACACCTAATATAAAAGGATAGACTTCTGACTCACTGATTTCTGGTCCCAAGGGGAAACTGACTTGAAAAAACTTAACTATTTCTGCTCATCAAAAAATGTCTTAAATTAATTAGATATAAAGACAACCTGATCCTGCAACAACTTTCTTCAAGCATGAAATTAGATAAAATAGGATCTTATTTAGAACACAAACATTTGTTTACATATCTAAATGCTGAGCACATTAGAAAGATACCATTATTAAAATACCAAAGCAGCTGACATTTTACCACTCACTGAGTCTGTTCCATTCCTACATCTGTACACTGACATACTGTAACTTTAACAGGCCACAAAAAAAAATAAGTGATAGGAAACAAAGTATACTTATTTTTAAAAGTTTTAATAAAAATTGGAATAACAATTATGATAATAATTAATGAAAACTAGCACTTAAAATTAACCTTATTTAGTGATCTACCTGATCTTGCAACAGTGCTGCACAGGATTTACTTTAGTGGCAGGAATACAGATACTCAGTAGGTTGCCCGTATCACAAAACTATCTTAAATTTGAAGTAACAATAACATTCATATTTCATATCTGAGGATGAAATCTAACAAAAGGTACTGGATGCAGTCTTTTCTGGTATATCAGAAAGACAAAGCACACACAAGGGGAAACTATGTGCTAGCTTCTGCTTCCAACAAGCAATTGCTGTTCCTAATCAGCAAGAACTTGTGTCTTACTGCAAGGCTTTTGAAACTTGCTTTGAAGAAAGACTCTTGGAACACGTAAGTCTTCCTTCCTATTCACGGTTTCTCGCTGCACATATTCATTGACCACTTGCTCATATCCCTCAGCCTTGAAAAGCTGAGACAAGAACTCTGGAAGAGAAATTTAAAAAAAGAAAAAGAATAAATATTACATTTAAGCTATTTTTAAAACACTGGTCGGCATTTATATAAGCATATGTTCTTATGTGATACAGCATGAAAACCACACGGGCCTTCAGATTTCAAGCTGTTCTATGCAGGCAGACTGCTGAATAAAAAAATCAATACACATCTCCTTTAGAAACATCAACCTAAACAAAACTGCTTGCAAAACTGGGGCTTAAGCTAGTTACTCAGTTTAGTTTCCAAAACTTGCCACTTCTCTTATTTTTATTGAGCCTTGTCATTCTCCTTGTGACTGATGCCAGCACATTTTCACTTTAGGCAGCTGACCTTTGCTGCATCACTTTAAATAGTTCAAGGTAATCCAGCCTTGTAGATGGATCTCTGTTTGAGGAAGAACACCACCTTACATTACCTGACTTTCATATGCCATTGGTCAACAGAAAAATAGACCAAAATGGATGGCAAAGTGGGTATGGTGGTACCAAGACTCCACTAAGTCAAACTGGAAGTATTTCCCATAAACAAAAGTATCTTACTCAAAGCACACGCCCCTTAGGGAAAGCAGGAGTACCTCACAAACAGGGCGACCAATGCAGCAGTGAGGGCTGCTCATGCTATTGACTTGTCATGTTAATAAAAAAAAATTTTAAAGATCATAATTTTACCCCATGCAGCGCTGCAGGCTTGGGGGAGACTGGCTGGAGAGCTGCCAGGCAGAGAAGGCCCTGGGGGTGTTGGTTGACTGCAGGCTGAATATGAGTCAGCAGTGTGACCAGGTGGCCAGAAAAGCCAATGGCATCCTGGCTTGTATCAAAAATGGTGTGGCCAGTAGGTCTAGGAAGGTGATTGTGCCCCTGTACTTGGCATTGGTGAGGCTGCACCCTGAGTACTGTGTCCAGTTCTGGGCTCCTCACCATAAGAAGGACATCAAGGCCCTCGAGTGAGTCCAGAGAAGGGCAACCAGGCTGGGGAAGGGGCTGGAGGGCAAATCATATGAGGAGCAGCTGAAGGAGCTGGGGATGTTTAGCCTGAAGAGGAGGCTGAGGGGAGACCTTACCACCACCTACAACTACCTGAAGGGAGGTTGTAGAGAGGTGGGCAATGGTCTCTTCAGCCAGGTGACAGGAGATAGGACAAGGGGAAATGGCACAAAGCTGTGCCAGGGCAGGGTCAGATTAGATGTCAGGAAAAAGTTCTTCACTGAAAGAGCTGCCAGGGCCTGGAACAGGCTGCCCAGGGAGGTGGGTGAGTCACTGTCCCTGGATGTGTTTAAAAAAGGGTAGATGAGGTACTTAGGGATATGGTTTAGCTTAGGACAGGAACGGTTGGACTCTATGATCTTAAAAGTCTTTTCCAACCTTGTAATTCTGTGATTCCTTTCCTGAACCTTGTTTCATTAACTCAGGTGGTAATTTCACAGTGACCTGAAGCCATTCTAAACTGCTGCTCAAGATAGAAAGCAAAGACATGCCATTTTTTCACTGCTTGGGGCGAGGTGGGGGGAATCAGCTCAGTGAAACAGCTGAACACGTGAGCACAGGAACCCCAGCATGTCAACCTAAGCCTGTCCCAAAGCCACATGCACTGCCTATAAACACTGTGTGTTAATGTAAAACAGGGAGCTCGCACCAGTGAAATATAAACAAACAGCACTTAATTGCAGACCCATTGAAATCTCATTGTCAGGGACTTGCACTATTTCACAACACAATATTACAACCACACATCCCTCCACAAATTTAATATTATTTCAAACAGTGGGAAAACAGGTTACTTTTTTTCCATGAGAGAAGCTCAGAGTTGTTCTCTGGGACAGGACGTATCATAAATAAGCATTACTCCAACCATCCCACACAGCACTCGCTTGGTGTACCAGTGTAGTGCTAAACAAATGAACAAGTGCTCAACCAAAAAAACAAACCAAAGGGTTGCAAACTGCCTGGAAATTACAGGGGTAATTTTTGTTTCTAGTAACAAAAGAATTCCCAAGCATTAAGCAGTATTTCTATGAAAAAATTAGCGAGATGAATGAGATCATAATGATTAAAAATGGGAGCAGAGGTGGCCCATGAGACAGTCACAGACCAACTCAAGGCCAAACAAGTGCTAATATGAGCAATATAACATCAATTATCTTTTTTTTCTTCTTTCCTTCCTCTTCCTCCTCCCCACCTCAATTCTTCCCCCAGAGCAAACATGCATACTACCAAGGAATTTCTCATTCAGAAACAATTCCAACACACAATAAAAATGAGGTTAAAATTTCACAGCTAGGTCAATCTTTTATTTGTTTCCTTTAGCATCTATTCTCTTCATAAGAGCTAATTGTTTAAATAGAACTAAAAATCACTCAATAAATAACAGTTCTAGAAATGCTTCAGTGAAGCTGTAGCACAGCCTGCATTATCTTAGATTTCATCATTGTCCTATAGAGAGAGCTCAGAGAAGATTAATGGGTTTTATATATCAGAAGCAATTAGGTAATAAGTTATGTCATAAAATATGAATAACATTTACTTGGCTCCAAATTGGTCTTTTCAGTGGCTGTATTTTGCTTTAGACTAGGAACAAAGAGCCCCACTGAAATAAACACATAGCTGTTATTAAACCATGCCCCATAATTGATAAGGGGAAATAAAAGCTTGCTAAAGTTTAGCGTGAGGAATTGGGAGTTAGAAGATGAGCTAAAATCCCAACTCACTGTGAGTTCCTTCATGTCTTTGTGCTTCAAATTCTCCACCAGTACACTTCAATAATAACCTTCCTCCCTAAAGCCTTATGAGCACTGAACAAAAAGCTTTAAATACTGTACCACATGGAAATGGTTTTTGCATCATCCTAACTAAAAAAAAAAAATAAACAAACCAAGACAAAACATAAGAGTGACCGCAGCTAGTCAGTGCTTTCTCAGCAGGATTTGTACACAGGCTTCTCAGTGCTGTAGTCATGGTTCTGCCTCAGAAGTCATTGACTTCTTCAGTAGACCTCACCTCGCACACCAGGAATAGCCTTCCAAAATACAAAGAAGATCAATTCTGTTACTGAACATTGGTCTTTTTCACTTAGATAACAAATCAGGATGAAACTCAGCAAATTCAGAAACTGCTACTCTTGGCACATTATAGAACATACAAAAACTTTGTGGACAAGAAAGTGCTTCAAAAAGTCCTGCTAGTCTAATTATCCTCTTCCTCCCAAAAAGGACAGCAAATGAAGTACACCGTGATTCTACAGTTCATCTGTGTAAAGCAAAACTTCCACGGGCACATTGGCTATTCCCTGAAGCAGGTTTAAAGAGAAGGTTCACAAAAAAGAAAGCACTCTACAGTATGTCTTACCTTCAGTAAAAAAATATGATCTTGTCCCATCTTGTCTAACATAAAAGTTTTCTCCAAGTTTGCTGCCAGACTTAAACCTGAGCATTGCATGATCATACAGTCCATAGTCTCTGAACAGGACACACTTGCCTGGTTTTAATACCTGCCACATAATACATATATGCTTTAGTAAAGTAAATGGATTTAGCCATATATATATATATATATATATACTTACTTGTATACACTTACAGATACAGACACATATAATTAAGACAAGGTATCCTAACACATTCAGTACAGAAGTGAGATATGTGTATGTCGAATTCATTCCCTGTGCAACAAAAAAGCTGTATATAAGCTAGATGATCTGCTCTTAAAAATGCTTCCCCATGAACAGTAGACTACAAATAGTTTTAAGACACCAGCTAGGGTGCTGATCAGCTAAATAAGCTTTTTGTAACAATTCAAATACAAAGGAAAGAAAGAAATGTACAGTTTAACAATAAAAGTTAAGTCTTAACAGGTAATTTTTGTTGTTGGGTTGTATAGGGTCTAGCACCTGATTCTGCTTAATGATTAATGGTAAAATTATAGAAGACACTGGCATTTCTGTTTTCATGTGACAGTGTTGCAATATAAGAAAAAAAAAGGAACAATTTCAGGAAAAGGATGGTGGGCTTGGGATTTTTATTAATTGCATTAATTTTGTTAATGATTTGGTAAAGAAATCAAGCCATAAAAAGTTTAAAATTTAGAAATACATGGTCATTAGCCATGCTTACTTCAGACATTGGCCGCACGCAACTTTCCAACTTCATCAAACACCAGCTGTATTTGTTAGAGGAGAAAAGGAGTACTTGCCACTTGCAAATTTGTACAGAAACCTAGAAGTGAGTTAAATGAACCAGGCATCTCCACAGAGAAAACAATAATTAGCCTTTTCATGTGCACAAGCTAAGAACCAATCCTGACTTTGGAAAACAGCTGGAGACATACTAAAAGTCTAACATTCCCTTTTCAGATTACTGATGATAAAACATACAGGGTATCTGATAATATAAAACCCCAAATACACACATATGCATAAATAAAGAAAAAAATGTAGACTGTTTCCCTCTGCAGTCAATATCTGACATCCCAGTGGAATTCAGAACAACCAGATCATTTAAACTATGTTCTTGATGGGTCTGTCCTAGTCTGTCAACTAAAGGCAGCCCAGGGAGACAAATCTCTCTAGATTAAGGCTGACCTTCAAACACCCCACTTCTAAATCACCACAGATCAAATGTGTTTAAAAACAACAGTAACATCCTAACTGAGAGCCACTATCTTCTGGAAGACAATTACGGCTCACTGTCATTCATACCTTATCAACAAAGACACTTCTGCAATCCATAAGCACTATCTCTAGCGTAAAACCTAGAGGCCCAAGTCACAGGTGGAAATGCCTTTTTGCTATGTTGATGCTATGCATTAAGCCAGAATCCACAAAACCCCACACCACCAAGAGAAATAGGAATAAATAATGAATAAATAAACAAGCAAACAAGATGGCTACATTGTAAAGCATACTTTAGTCTGTACACTGAGTGAACTAAATAGAATCATAGAACGGTCTGGGTTGGAAGGGACCCCAAGGATCAGAGAGCTCCAACCCCCTGCCACAGGCAGGGCCACCAACCTCCAGGCCTGGATCTACACAAGGTTGCCCAGGGCCCCATCCAACCTGGCCTTGAACACCTCCAGGGACGGGGCATCCACCACCTCTCTGGGCAGTCTGTTCCAGCCCCTCACCACTCTCTCTGGAAAGAATTTCCCCCTAACATCTAATCTAAACCTTCCTTCCTTTAGCTTCAATCCATTCCCCCTTGTCCTGCCATTATCTACCCTTTTTAAAAGTTGATTCCCCTCCTGTTTGTATCCTCCCTTCAGGTTCTGGAAGGCTGCAATGAGGTCCCCACACAGCCTTCTCTTCTCCAGGCTGAACAAGCCCAGCTCCCTCAGCCTCTCCTTGTAGGGGAGGTGCTCCAGCCCTCTAATCATCCTTGTTTCCCTCCTCTGAACCCTCTCCAACAGTTCTACATCTTTCTTGTATCGGGGGCCCCAGATCTGGACACAGTGCTCCAGGTGGGGCCTCATGAGGGCAGAGTAGAGAGGGACAATCACCTCCCTGTCCCTGCTGGCCACCCCTCTTCCAATGGAATGCACCCATGGAATACAGTATTAAAGATCATCACTACAAGAAGGGTTATTGCCTCAGGAAAAAACAAAAATATAAAAAACCAAAAAAGTACTTTCAAACTACAAAGAAGGATAGTGCTTTAAAGGCTGTAAAATCAGCTGGCTTTACCTTGTAGATGTTCTTCAAGACCAGATGCATTTTGTCAGGATGAATGGCAGAAAGCACAAATATAAGCGTGACAACATCCACAGAATCTGCTGGTATATTTTCTAGAAGATCATCTTTGGTCAGATCACACTGGAATACTTTACATCTTTCAGTACTGTATAAGGCATTTTTCTAGGGAAACAAAAAGAGTATGCTCTCACTGAAAAGCAGCAGCATTTGTTATTGCAAACAAGTAAAAGAAAAAACACTTGTGAAACCACTCAGTAGCACGACACAAAACACGGTGTCAAAAGAACATTAACTTCCAACAGGTGACTAATGTGACCAGAAATTCTTTGCTGCATACTGTAATAGTGAAATCATAACTATTAGATCTGCTCTCAGGAATTTGAGAAGGAATGTGCATTAAGACAGTTTAGGAAACATACCGTGTTTCTTTTACCACTGCTTCTATTTTTAAAAATACTGAAATATTATTAAAACAAATTCTGTATTACAAGGTGATCAAAGTACAGCTCTTGAGCTACAAGTAGACTGCAAACAGTTTGGGTTCATGTCACATAACCTCCATCTGGGCTGTTTTAGCCCACTGTTTTGCTGGGTAAAAGAAAATCTGGTCTTGGCAAGAAAGAAGTTCAGCAAGAGCTGTGAAGGCAGACACCACTACGTCATCCAAAACCCAGGGTACGCACTCAGCCCAACCTCATCTTGCAGAACAGCTGTGGCATTCCAGGGAGCATCTGTCCTCTCCTGCTTGCCACAAGTATCTCCCCTTCCATTTTTCCCATGAGATATGCAGTATGTGCCTCGCGATTCTTGGTCACAAAAGTCCCACAAGAGAATGCTTTCAAGTAACAAGTATACAGAACTTTACCTCTGATTACAGACTTAATAAACACTGATACCTTTAAAGCTCAAAGTTCCCACAAACCTTGCTGGAAGACTTAACTGTGGACTGCAGTACCACTTACCTATGAATAAGTATGAACACACCTTTTTTTAAAACAGCCTTCAAATTTCCTTAACAAAACTTTCACTGCCTTGTTTTCAAGGTTCTCCTCAGGACTCCCTCTGCCCCAAAAATAACAAGAGCAAGCTTGCAT
The DNA here is from genome assembly GCA_027925045.1 of Hypotaenidia okinawae. Lineage (NCBI taxonomy): Eukaryota > Metazoa > Chordata > Aves > Gruiformes > Rallidae > Hypotaenidia > Hypotaenidia okinawae. The sequence goes on along the minus strand of BSDF01000002.1, from coordinate 46,396,126 downwards.
CCCAAACTTCTGCTTGCACTTCAAGGAGAGACATAGCAGCGCTCCCAAAAAACAGAGTCTTCCCAAATCATTCAAGTATAGCAATATTCATATATTACCATAATGCTGCAAATGGACGCTGAAAAACTAGGTCTTGTGCAATGATTTGGCTTCTTGCACAGGAGCTCCAAGGAAATGGATCAATCTCCATGTTTTTTGGCAAAAGCTAATCTACCCTTCTTGCAAAAAGGAAGGCAGTCATTTAAAATTTCAGAAGCTTCTAAAGGCACTCTAAGAGAAGTTCCAAATATCACACCAACCTTCACATATTCAACAGCTCGAGGAGAAAAATCACAGGCATATGCAAAAATATTCAGATCTTCTTCTAAGAGTGGAAACAAGCAGTTCCCAACCCCACAGCCTGCTTCCAGAATGGTCAATTTCTGATCTGCAAACTAGAGAGGAAGAAATACAAGGCAAAGCACATCATTTTTTGTTTCCTCATGATATAAGCAGAGACACTGTTCAATCAGCATTTTTAAAGCTATGATCAATTTTAATTACCATCGATTCAAAAACTGAAGTAGGTATCCATTGGACATTCTGACACTACAAAACAGAAATCTTGAATTCTGCAAAATTACAACTTGTTCTAGAATATATTAGTATTTTTTTAGTCATCTACCTCTTAAGTAATCAACAGATTGTTGTACCATTTCTGTCTTTCATTCAGCTATAATGAAGAACAGATGCATCTGGCTATTCTCCTTAACGATCTTTTGCAATTAGTCTGTAATTCTGGATGCTTTCCCTTAGTGTTCTGAAGTGCACCGACCTGCATCTGAATACATCACATCACAGAGAGACAAGTTTTGTATTTAGGACACAAACCAAATATTCCAGGTTTCATTCTAGTCAATTATAGACTGAATCAGAACTGACACATCAGATCCTGGTATCTTTGATATTAAAAGACACTACACAGGGTACTGTAAACTAAACATGTGACAGCTCTTACTAATGGCTTTGTTACAAGTATCGTTAAATTATCTGGAAGCATCTCATCTATTACAGAGGAAAAGTATAGATCTCACCTCCCGACATGCTTTTAACTCCTGAAACTCTCTGGTTGTCCAATGCCTGTCTTTGAAGAAGTTGGTGCTGTTTCTTTTGTAAAATAGATCCCAGTTCTTTTGTGCCTCTTTCTCCAGTTTTAGTTGTTTGAACTCAGACACCAAAACCTGATCTTTTGCCAGTCTCTCAGCTTCCTCTGGGGTAAGGACTCTTGCACTATGGCCTTTTTTGGAAAGCAACATCTTCAGTAGATGTTGCTATTATATTTAAGCAATTGGCTGATGTGCTTTCTTGGAACATCCTAGATTCTTTCACGCGAACATGAATGCCAAAGATCCCAGAGTAATTTTTCTTCTTTAGTGTGTGCTTCCATCACTTACATTAGGTAAAATAACCAAGGATCTAAAAGCAGAAGAAAAAATACTAGAGTTAAAACGTGCACTTGTTATGATTTTACTTGTTATGATCTATCCTAATGGATGGACTGCAGTGACATCAGATTTCTCTTATTTTCAGAAATCCTCCATTGAAACTAACAACTGCACACAACATCACACTGCTGTCAATAAAGGAAGATCAAGTGAGTCCTCTAGTCTTCACTCTGAATCCTAGAAAGATGCCTAATAAGTGAAATACGGTGCAGCTCTATGCTTATCTTTACTACAACTGACTTCAAAAGCAAACAGAGGATATTGTTTCTTGTTAACTGCAATTAGAACACCTCAGAAAAATCGTAACTGGAAAACAGGTGACATTTTAAAGTCACGTTACAGTTGGTGAAACAACCTGTATTCACGTTAGTATTCTTTCTTTCTCTCACCTCCAGTGAAAACTTAAGTATTTATAGCGCCACAACATTCAAACTAGAGAGGAAAACCAGTACTGTTACCAAATGCTCATAGCTGGCCTGCATCAGCACTCTTTCCACTGCCTCCTTCTGAGGACCCCTGACAGTTTTAATAACCACAGGTGGTTTTTATGTCCAGAAACTGACAAAAATAGTGCAATGAAAAGAGCTCTGCATAGGCTTGGAAGGGATCCAAATCTTTTCTTTGATGGTAAACTAGTTCTGGCCCCTCTCTTGCTATAACCATCCAGATCCTGGAATCACAGAATCGCAGGGGTTGGAAGGGACCTCAAGAGATCAAGTCCAGCCCCCCTGGCAAAGCAGGTTCCCTAGGACGCATCCCACAGATAGGCATCCAGACTGGTCTTGAGTATCTCCAGAGAAGATGGCTCAGTAGCTCCTAGGGAAACCCAGGCAGACAAAATGCAACACCCAGAACTGGGCATCAGTGGAAATAAAAAAAATATATACCAAACAAATGCCTCCCTAAAGCAAAAAAAAATAGTACATCACTTATGTATTTTATCTGACATGATACAAACACGAATGTAAAATACAAACGTGCAGAAAAGAAATAAAGAGCCATCAAAAGTTTTGTCCAGCTTCACAGGAGCCAGGTAACACTCTTTTTCCTTCAAAACAACATAGAAGTTCACAGAAAGGTGGTTCCCTTGAAAGAAAAATCTATCTTCTTAAAAAGCTTGACCAGCAAAAATCCCACTGCGTGCCTAGCAGGCTGCAAAAAGATCAGCGTTTATATTTCTCCATACGACAAGCTAGGAAAACGGAAATAACCCGGGTTAGACCTTCCACTGACCCATCTGCTCTCGGAAAACGCTGTGGTGGGAAACTAGCGCGAGAAACGTGGTTTGAACAGCCAACGTTTACCTCGCAAAAGAGCTTTTTGAAGTGTTTAAGGGATTAAAGCTGGACCCCTAAACCCGCAAACAGGTAACGCCTCCGCGCCAGCCCCCCCGTGCCCCCGCAGGGAAATCGGCTTCCCGCCAACAGCCCTTTCCTCGAAGGGGCCGGAGCCGCCACCGCCGCGCTGCACAGCCCGCGAGGGAAGGCCCCTCCTGCCCTGCCGTCCCGAGGGCGGGGAGTCCCGGATTCCCCCTCCCTCACCTCTTCTGAGGGACGCCCCTCCTGGCGCCCGCGTCCCCTCCGCGGTGACAGCAACCCCACCCCAGCTCCCCCTCCTCGCCCCGCGGTACCCGCCGCCGCTCGGCCCCGGAGCAGTTTCCCAGCTGCACTCGGCACCCGGAAGGGCGCCGGGCGGCAGCGCACGGAGGAGAGGAAGGGACCGGCCGGGCCGGGAAGGGAGGGGACGGGACGGGACTGGGACCATGAACGGCTCGGCGAACTCGCTGCTGGATAAGGAGGAGCACCCGCTGCAGCTGGGCGAGAGTTTCGAGCGGCGGCCCAAGGCCTCTTTCCACACCATCCGCTGTGAGCACCACCCTCTCTCCCTCCCGGCGGGCTCCGCTGTGGCCGCCCCTTCTTTCCCCTTCTCCTCCCGCGCCGTCTCCCCGCCGCCTACCCCGGCGGCACTTCTCGTTCTGCCGCGCCCACTCCTCCTGCCGGCGAGCCCCCTGTCCTCGGACCCCTTCCCGCCGGGCAGCCTCGCGGTGCGGGGGCGGCACCTGCGCAGCGCCCCGCCATCGTCAGCAAGGTTTCCTCCCGGGGTCCCGCCGCGGCTTCACGCGTTAAGGGCCGTCCCCTCCCCGCAGGGCTGGGGGCCCTTCACCCCGCCGCAACGAAGCTTTCCTGTCACCTCCCCTGCTCCTCACCTCCTCCTTCGCACCGTCACCCCAGCTTTCCTCCCCCCTGCGCGCCCGTCCCCTGACCCGCCTATCTTCCCGGTCCCTCTCTTCCCTCCCACGAGTCTTTTCCCCGCAGAGGTGACCGTCTCCGCCGGGCAGCGTGAGGGGAGAAGGGAAGGTGGATGCCGGCCGAGAGCGCTGGTAGGGAGAAGGTTTGAGTGAGGCAGGCCAGGGAGGACGAAGTTTCTTTACGGAATGTGCGTGAAGTCCCTTGGGAGCACAAAGCGGTCCTCTCCGTGAGAGGGTGGCTTGCTTGTGTTATTTTAGGCTCGGGACAGGTCACCACAGGTCTTGGCCTGGCAGTCTCTTGCCTGGAGAGGAGCAGGGCTGGTCGGCAGGCAGCCCAGGCACCCGCAGTTGGATTATTAGTTCTTTTAGCTGGTTATTTTTGCGATGAGGCAATGCGTAACCCAGCAGCCCCGTCCCTGGCAGTGCTGACTGCCCCTGTCCCTGGCCTGCCGCGGTAAGTCACTTCCTAGGAAAGCAAACAGAAATGACTCAAGCGCATGCAGTGCAGCCTAATAACATAACATCTGAGGTAGGATCTTCAGTGGTTATGAACTTTTTGAATAATTGGAATAATACATGTTTGGGTTGGGTTTTTTTTTAAGACACCAGATATTAATTATTCCAGCCGCTAATTGAGTACATTTAATTTCATATTAGAAGATTGTTTAGAAGAGGAGCTCACTTTATCTCTGTATTTGAGATCTGTGGCAAGCCATTGTTTTTTCATCACCTAGATGAGTCCAGGATTTGAAAGGGTTAGTAAATCACCAACAGTAAATTAAGGCAATACTAAACTTATATTTCAGTAGCTTTGTATTAAGATGGGGAATCTCTATGGTTAAAAGTAGGGGTTTTTTTTGTTTATGATGCATAATTCTAGGCCCATGGCTTGGATTCATACACTACAAGTAAGTCATTTTGGTGGTATTAGTCACCCAAGTGCAACTTGAAAGAACTGTTTTCTAGATTGAGCTGTTACTCAAGCATATGGTCAATGACTGAGGCAAAGCTATTTTGCTCAATAGTAAACTCTGTCTACGGGCTTAACACTAAAATTTTCTGTGTTTCACCCCTCTGGCTATACGTAATTATACCATGCCAAAAAACACCATGCCATATGTTTTGTACATTTAACTGTTTATACATAAGGCTGAACAGTTTTATCCAGCACTAATATACTAGCAAATCTCCATTTATAAATCAAAAAATTTTAAATAGCCCACTTTCAAGTGAGGTGGTTCTTTGATAGTGTATGCATTAAATGTATGATTATTCTTACCCAGATGAAAATACACTGGATTTCTAGAATTGAAAGGGTTTCAATAATCACTTTCTTAAGGGATTCCAAATCCAGAGCTCTTCAGACTACAACTGGAAGAATGCAGTTTTATTTCAAAACAGCTCTCTGTATTCTGTGTTCTCCATCTGTGACTTTCAAGTGAAAATCATTTCTTGGTTATAATTGTTTTTTCTAATTGTTGATCTGGCATTATTTATCTGGGATCTAAGCATTATACTGTTCCTGTAATCCTCTTCACACAAACTACAATAAGAGGATTTTGTAGGCTAAATTTGTTTCAGCCTTCTTAAAATACTTCATTCCTTTCAGTAGTGTTTATGAAATACTGTACTGAAAAAAACCTGGATTATCCCTAAAAAACACATCTTAAAAACATGTGACTTTTGGAAAAAGGATTCTGGGTACATTTGGAGGGACATATGTGTGCTGGATCTACAGCAAGAGTAGCCAAACATATACACCTCGTTAGTAAGCTAACCAAATGAAAACAACTTGTTCAGTATTTCTTTACAGTGACTATGTTTTGCTGATAACAAAGAAAGAAGTGTGATAGTGGTACTCCTTTTAATTTAGTGGCTGTGCTGTTGAAACTCTTGATCCTTTTTTGGCAAAGGCACTAGCTTTTGTACAGCTGGTTTGTTTTATTTAGCAAGCTTGCACATAAAGTAGGTGGGAAACAATAGCTAGAAATAGATTGCTCAGATGAAAATGAAGGGTATGATTTGGTCTGGCAGTTCAGGCATGAGGATTAAGTGAAGTGTGCCTGATTCTGCTTGTTGTGCTGTCAGGGTAAAACTCAATTAGACATTAATGTCCCCTAATGAGAATTTGTTACAAGCTGAGTTTTTGTTTTGGAGGGTGTTTTTCCCTGCAAATGTGCTTTTCATAGGGGAATTGTATTTTGATTTTTTTCCCCCGAGATATTACTTTCTTAACTAATGCAGTAATTAAAAGCCTTGATTGTGAACAGGATTGTACCCCTTTCTATCCAGAGATGGTAGAATTGAATGGAGGTTTAGTGTAAAGACAAACAATGCTATATGACTGCTCTTACTTCACTTTGCCTAAAGCCTCTGTCAAAGTATTACAGGTTGATAGTTTTTTTCAGCTCATCAGCATGACAGATAATAAGAGGGGGCAATACTTTTATAAAGTAGATTATTCTTGTTCAAGTATATACACTAACAGAAGTACCTTGTTTAGGGGTACAAAGCACTCTATACAATGCAGTAAAAATAATTCAAGGTTAGTTTAAAGCCATTACAGTCTCTCACCTTAGTCATGCTTCCCATCCACAGTGGCTTTGGACTAGCATGGAGCCTGATGAAGTAAGATCAGTCACCTCTTTTTTCCTTACAGGTGAGATCTGAGGTCTCCTTTACCCTTCAGGTGGTATTGTGGAAGCAAGATGGCTGTTAAATAGCCAGAAATATCAGTAAGGCTAAATAAGTTGGTGTCACTAAATTAGTCTTTGTCACAGAGAGCGTTCTCAGGTTTGGAATTGGCAGGAGTCACTCAGAGCTCTGGGTCTTGAAGACGTGTGGTACAGTTTTACACATGCCTGCAAAATTCTCCCTCAAAGCCTGGAGTTTGGAGAAGTCTGGTTTTAGTCTTCAAACTCTAAGTCTAGAACCTTATTTCCGTTTTGAAAAGGCAGTTTAGAGTCTGTTACCACCGTATGACACATTGTACTGGTGCATTATTCCACCCCTGGCGCTGTAAACACTAGCATGTATTTTAGCATTGGTCGCAGTAAATGTGCAGTGACTCTGTGCAGGGCAGGGTGGCACTTCTGAAGACTCTAAGAAATGTAATCACAATTGTCTTCCTCTTTAGATGACTTTAAGCCAGCATCGATCGATACATCTTGTGAGGGGGACCTCCAAGTGGGTAAAGGAGATGACGTAACCATCACTTTGCCACATATTCCAGTAAGTGTCTTACCTATGCAGCCTTCTTTTCTCTCCAACTAATTTGTAATGTAGTTACAGTGTAACAATGTAAATGTTATTTTCACATTCATTTTTGTTAATGCGAATGGTTTCAATATTTGAGCAGCCAGACACGTAGTGTGTTTCCTTACAAAAGCACTGTTCAGTTGTGTCTTTGTAAAGGGTTATGTTTGGAAGGTTGCAGTCTGTTCTTCACCTTTGATTCCTACTCTTCCTCAAATAACAAGATGGCTTTTACTGTTAGCTGAAGCTCTATACCTGCTTTCCATCCCTTCTTTGTGCCGTGGCTTAATGAAGAAAGGCAGGGTAATTTGGGCTTTAATCAAGGTTTGATATTCAACAGCCACAGATAGACCTGTAAGTATATTCTTCCTGTTACTAAAACATATACAGATAGCATAGAGGGCTTTTATCTTTATGAGTGAAAGTGAGGGGGGAGGTTCTGGTGAGTGGCAATGAAGTGGTTTCCCATCTACTTCCTCCTGAAATTATGCCATAAATATCTACTGTGTGAGGATGACAGCCATGCAGCAGTAAAACAAGTGATGAAACTGTTTATAGGTGCAGCTGTTTTGTAATTGAAGGTTCAGTGGTTTCCTTACCAAAACAAAAGAAAGTGCTTGCATGCTGGAACTGGATTTGTTTATTAGCTTAAGTTAATGTTGTGTGTCAAGCCAATAAACCAGAGTTCACAGGCATCGATGGGTTTGGTGGTTGCAGGGGGCCAACAGTCGGTTTGGAAGCTGTGTGTCAGATCCTTTTGGTAATCCTTTTGGTGTTACTCTAGCATGCTGGTGGTTTTAATTAGCGGGTGATGGTACTTGGGTAATTCTCACTGAATGAGGCTTTAGCCTGCTTTCCCCTTCTCCTGCTTTTTATGTGGCTTTGGTCACCTTTAGTGCAGCGGGAAGTTACTTACTGGGGTTTTTGTCTGTAAAAACAATGAGCATGGTAGTGCTATTTGAGAGCAGGTAACAATACAACTAATAGCAAAGTCATCTTGGATTGACTGGGAACAGTGTTTTCATTCATCTTCTGTGTTGAACATCAATTGTAATGACCCTTTCTGAATCTCAGTACCAATGAGTTTAATTTCATTGTCTTCCCTTGAGTATGAACAGCTTTAAACTTAGATTAAGCTTTGGAGGCCTAGGCAGCTAGCTGCACTGAATGCAGCCACTCTGCACGTGTTGTTCCAAGGGAGAGAGCTCAAAAAAACGCTGAGTGTGCTGGAAAAGGGTGAGAAGTTTTAACATCATTTCATCCTGAAAAGACTAACTGAATTTCTTGGATCCTGCCTTGGTTATCAGTTGCTCAACAGCTCAATAGGATTCAGATTCTAGGTTGTGGATTTATTTTTTTTAAATTGTATGGTCCCTGAGGACATCTCTGATAATTTGTTCAGTGGAGGTATTTTGCTGTCCCTTGCTGCTTAGATAAATTGAAGTACTATTTCTACATGTGGATTTAGGAACTTTAATATTTTATGAACAGTCTTGGTCAAGGAAGTAAAGAATTTCTGTTTGTTTAAAAAAACATCAAGCATGAAAGCAACAAATTGATTAAATGTCATGTGGTTCACATACCTCCTTCTATAATCAGCTGAAGCTATAAGCCAGTGTTATTTAGGCACTAACATAAAAACTAAATACTTAGTTTTAAGTAGAAGAGTGAGGATGTTCATTTGCTTAAGTGGGGTTCCACTTCTGCCTGTTTTTTTTAGCCAAAATCACAGTCTTTGCTGAGTTACGAGGCTTCTGGGCAGGAGAATGATCACCAACAAACTTTGATCAATTTTCATTAAATTTGTGCATTATAAGTTTCCTGGCTTAGCTGTCAACAGCAAGCAGGATTTGGCTTTCAGCTTGCTTTTTATCCTCTTAAATGTTGCTTTCCTCTCTTAAAGGTAGGAATGATAAAAGTGTGAAATGCCTTTGAAGACTAGACTTTCTTGAGACATCATTTCTGAAACATATCTGTAGCTCTTACTGTATCTTTGGGAATTCAGAATTTTCACCCTTAAGTTCCCAAAGCTGTTTTAAATTCAAGCACACTCTCATTGATTAGCATCATGGAGAACAGGAATTGCATTCTGAGTGGTTAAAATATGATTGTGCATTTTTGCTACTTAGAATAAAAGGTAGAAGAGTGCAGTTTTTCCTTTTCTCCCTGATTTTGGTTGCTTTCCTACAGCATGTGCAAAGTTGCACATAAGTAAACTTTTTTCTTTTGTAGGATAGCTGTACATTACAGAGAAGTCTGAGGAGGTTTCATAGCTGAGAACATACATCCCCTTTGAGTGACATGTCCTTTTTTGAGATAGCCAACTATATGTCCATGCTGCTGTGTGCAGACAGGCCATAGGTTCTGTCTCCTGCAACCCCAAAACCAGGTGTAAGAGCCGGCCTGTGCATGGATGCAGTACAGTTGAGCATGATCTATCTCAGCAGTGTCAGTTACCCAGCATGTGTCACCAGGTATTGCCTCTCAGTCTAAGCTGTTTGACTTCTATGGCTCTGTACAGCATTGTGCAAACTTGGGGACTTTCTGGAAGGTGTCAAAATACCCAATTGCTTTTGAGAAGACATTGTGGTATAATGGCATGGCTTCTATATGCTAATCTGATTTTGAAAGAGGCAGCTGTTCTTACATAGTTTGTGACGGTCGCTTGTAATCCATTATGAAAATCCTGCCTTTTTCATATATAGATAGATAGATATACACACACACACACACACACATATATGGCTTTATGTATATATAATTTAATACATATATATAATTTAAGGAAAACAGTTTATATTATTTTCCAGTTGGCCACATATTTATTTAGGCAACAGTTACGCTACACAAATAATTAGAACTTTATTCCTTATACAAACCCAAAATTTCCAGAGCAGAAATGTCAAGAAGATTTCTGACACTTGTCAGTGCCAGCTATGCAAATTCAGTTATGTTATCATTTTGGGAATGAGAACTGTAAATAATGGCAACCGTGGAGAAGTTGTTTTGTCACTGCAGAGACACTTAAAATGATGAAAGGCCTAATACTGCTATGAGGAAACATGTGATCTACTGCCTATAACTGTATTTTTGCCTTTTCTCAAATGAATGATGCCTATAGGAACTAAACATTAACTGCTTAGCCTCTTGGTCAAAGCAATACCTATATTCATTTCTCTTAGTGTTTATAAACTTTTGGATAGGGTAATATAACCAAACAAATGTGTGCTCTTTCTTTGATACCAGGGTTCAACTCCACCAATGACTGTGTTTAAAGGAAATAAAAGGCCATATCAGAAGGACTGTGTGCTTATTATCAATCATGACACTGGGGAATATGTGCTGGAAAAACTTAGTAGCAGCATTCAAGTCAAGAAAACAAGGTAAAGCTGGGGACAGGATTGTTGAGAGGATTACTTCTTGCTGAAGTTTCTTCTTCAGACTGTCTTTTGAACCAGAACTCAATTTTTTCTTTTATTTTGTAGTGATGTTTAATTACTAAGCCTCATGGGCTTTACATGGCCAATTATCTTGCCTAAAAATGCAAATAGGAGTGTGAATCCAAGAGTAAAGAATTTGTAAATTCTCCAGTGCTGAAAGGGCATAATTATAGTTTGCAACGAAACACCTCTGATTATCTGAAGCTTTGGAAGCTGGCTGAAGGGTGGGGTGTGTTTCAGGAATCTCTTGCTGCAAAAGACCATGGAAATATTAGGCTGTCAGAAGGATTGTTGGACTTTCTAGGTTTGTTCCCTACAGCTTCCTGCGGGAGTCCTGACGCTTTACTAATAAGACTCTTAGGGAACAAGAGACACTCATCCCTGTATTGGATCAGTGATATAAGAAGCGGAACACAAGTCCAGAGACTCCAGCTGAGGGAGTGGGGGGAACTGCAGAGATAATGATTAAGAGGTTTTGCTTAGAAGAATTGCTGAAGCCAGAAGGCCTCTCTAGCCCAGCGTTCTTACTTCACTCACAAATGCTGCAAAGGGTGCAGTTGGAACATTCTTAGTAGACTTGCTGCTCTGCAAGTACCTGAAGTCACTAGATCACATTCTTTGAGTTTCACTGGACCACAAGTTATTGAGATCTAAAGAGAAAACAGGCTTTCAAATACCTTGTTAAGAAGAAGTTCTTAAATAATTCTACAAGTTTTACATTTAGAAAATAAAAGAAAAAAATTTCATTGCTGTGCAGAACTTCTAGCTGAGTGTGAGCTGAGTCTTTTAACAGTCTGCTGGAAGTTTGCCAAGAACACCTTGAGTTCAAGGTAAATGGACTGTAACACTCCTCTGAATTGGTGATGTGGAAACTCATCCATGTGGCATCCATCTTGTCCTGTGGATGTGAGCACAACGTAGATGAGATTTGAATTCCAAATTTAAGTTCTGCTGGACTTTGTCTAGGTAAAGCTTAAGTCACAAGGGAAGTGCAGGAGGTTTGAGGTGATCCAAACAGTGAGGTGTTTGGATCCGCTGAGTTTTGGCTCTAGTGAGGTGAAAAATGTCTCACGTTTTCTCAAGTGGAGGCAAGGTAGTAAAAAATTGGGGCTCCCTGTTGGGAGGAATAGTGCTTTGCTAAGTCATTCAGTTTTCTAGATCAGAAGTGTCTCTTCTTTTCATGGCCACTTTGATCTTTAACGACCTGTTGACACTCTGTGGGAGTAGAGTTTTTATGGTCATCATGGGAGAGTAATTGCACTTACTCTATATAAAATCTTCTGTAGTTTCAAGAGCATAATTAACACTGAAAACAATCTTTGGCATTTACTTGTCACTTGATACAGTGAGTGTATTCCCAATTCCTCACTTCTATTGTAAATGACTGTGTAAGCTGCATTAGGGTGTGTGTCTAATAGCTGTGTTTCAGTGATAAAGGAAACGGGTTCTGTGATTAATTTTTGAGGTTACATCTACAATTCAGTGAGGCACAGAGATTCCTGAGTTAGTGCTAGATGTACTGGCTCAGATATCAGAAGCAGTTTAGGTGAAGGCCCAGAAAGATCCAGGCAGGCTAGTTTAACCTGTTTCTCAGTGGGATTAGCTCACAGACACAAAGTGTCTGGCACACAACTCAACTGAGACCCTCCTAGAACTGAAACTGAGCTCCCCTGTCCACGTAAGCTGCTCCTGTGCTGCACTGGGTAAAGGCATGCCCCCAAAGGCTTTGGCATTATGTGATAAATGCACCATACCCTTTAACTTCTTTATGGTGTACCTTAGAGGGACCTGAAAAAGTATTTCAGTTTGCTTTTTTCCTGCCAAAGATACTGACTGTCCTACAATCCCAGTCACATCATTGATTCAGTACAAGGAAGAAATACCTGATTTGACTTGAACAGCCAGGCATGGTGGTGTTGCTGAGACTATTCCCTACTAAGGAAATAGCTTAAACTATTTTAAGGGATAATAGGAAAGGAATGAGAAACAGGAATTAAATGCTTGCTTGCTGTATTTAGCAGTGATTGCTGTAGTCAGGTTGACCTCTAAGAGAGTTCAGTTTGAGATAATTTTCTCACTTGCAATTAAATTGTTTCTTTTGCTGTGATTGTTTTAAGCAGGATTTTGTTATGAGTGGATTTGTTTTATCATGTCGTTACTTTAAATTGCCATGATTGCTTATTCTTTTTTCTTAAATACAAATAGTAATTGCTAAATTAAAGCCTTAGTTGTTCTTCAAGTAGAGCATTTGGCACCACTGAACCACGTCTGGATTTGAAAATACATTTTGCAGTGTAGCTGTATGTGCTTATTTGTTATTGAAAGTGAGCATTGCCTACAGAAAGCTGTAATTCACTTTTATCTTTATAAAACAAAGTAGAGATCTGTACAAAAGGAAGTCACACATGATGCTTTAGCACAAGGACATTGGAAAAGCTGAATGTGGTTGCACAGTACCGCTGAATGTCTCTGGTTGATTTTTCAGAGCAGAGGGCAGCAGTAAGATCCAAGCCCGCATAGAACAACAGTCTGCCCGAGCATCTCAGCCTCCTTCACAGTTCAGAGCCCCAACCAAACCAGCAGTCGGACCTAAAACATCTCCTTTGAAAGATAATCCTTCACCTGAGCCTCAGCTGGATGACATTAAGAGAGGTAAAGATGGGTTTGTGGTTTCAGGAGTTTTGGTTGGTTTTGTCTGTCTTCTTTATAATGAAAATTATGACTGTGCAATTTATAAAAACATTAAAATGTTCAGAGATTACAGGATAGTACTTGACAGCTGGTTTGTCATCCTTACATCTCATTTGAAGGTGTCTTAGTGAATTATTTATTTTCTTCTGCCAACGTAGATATTTATACTGCAGTTTTCTCTGGCATGAGAGAATTTCCTCTTTCTGGATAATTTTCTCTCTTCCAAGGTATTTCTCTGCTATGGAAAGAAGACAGAATAAGTGTGAATTCAGAAACCTTTAGCTGAGTGACAGACAAGTTGAATGGGTGTCTTAGGCAATGCGAACAACAACAACAAAAGCTTGTGCTCCTAGATCTAGTTATGTAATCAAGTAACTTGGGTGAAAGTTATTCCTGCACTAGGTAAGGTTGAAGTCATTTGCCAGTGGGATGGAAGGGCTGGGTGACTGTGTTCCCATCACAAGACCTGTAGCTTGTGCCAAGCCAAGTAGTGCTGGAAGGGAAGGGAAGGGAGAATGAATAACCCTGCAGTTTCCCCTTTACCTCAACCGCTCCTCTCCAGCTTTGATCACATCTGCCATACAGTTGCTATGATTCTGTTAAAATAACTTGAAGGGGTGAGTGGCTCACCTCAGCCTCCTGCTGAAGCAGAGCTTTGTCTCAGTGTTTGTCTGTGGACAGGGCATGCTTGCTTTGCCTATGTCCTTCCTTTCATACTGGTGTGATATCTGATTTTGCTGTAGATAACACAGTCAGAATGAGAAAGACTTCACATTTTTATTTGGTTTTCTGGTATCTCTTGTCTGTCACCAGATGAAATTATTTTATTTTAAGATTGTTCTTTCTGTTTGGTATTTTTTTCTGGGTCTCCTTTCTCCTTTTCTCTCTGACCCATATAGCTATATCTGCCTCTAGACTTAGCCTATGTTAATTGCCCAAACTATGTTAATTACTTAGCAGGGTATTTTTTTTTTCAGTTCATGGTAATGACTAGGTGGCATTTTTACTCCTAAGCTATTTGTGTGTTTGCATAGGTGCTGACTGGCCTCACTCTTTCGCAGCAGTAGCATTTTCAATACCTGGACGCTGGTCAGCAGACAGAATCAACGTCTGAGAGTCTGTTAGCTACAGTTCCCTTAGCTGCATTGCCATTTTTATTTTCTGTGTAATAGGTAAGGAGAAAGATAACAGGTGATATATCAATTTAAAAGTTGAATCAGTCGTGGATTTTACATGCCTTTTCTTGTAGTGTGTAATAAGTTGCTTAGCCATTGGGGCGCACTTTTGGATACATACAGCGAGTTGTAAAGGTCATGGTATAGTAAAATAATTGGGTTTGTCTGGTGCAAGATCTATTCTACAAAGACAATTTTCTAGCAGTCTAAAATATGTCACCTTGCTTAGAATTGTCCTAGTAATTTTTTTTGCCACATGATCATCTTTTATTGGAAAGTACCTCCAGATAAATAACCTGTAGAGTTTCCTTTCCAAAATCAAGCAAAAGAACACTTGACTCATACTAAAAATGTTACCTCAACTTGGTGTTTTATAGGGAGGGTTGTTCAAGACCCAAAAAGATCGCAGATACCTGGGCAGGAGTATTTTTTGCTTACAATATATGCTCTTAATCAGTGCTGGAAAAAAGTTACAATCTAGAGCATCAGCATTACCAAACCACTTATATCACAAGAACCCACTTGGGAAAGGTAGACCTAAAACGGCACCATTCTACAATTAAAATAACGAATAAAAGTTAACTGTAAAACTTATGAGATAGTCTTCAGTCCTGTGATTTTCCCTTAATGTGTTTTTTATAAAAAAAGTTGTGAAGAGACTATGTTCTTCCTATTCAAGCAGTAGCTTTCCTTTTGGATGAAGTACCTCCTTTGCATACAAGAAAAAATACATGTCAAGCTGATATTTTGTGGGGTTTTTTAATGGACACAGCACAGAGCTTAAAATCCCCAGAGGAAGTGGTTGAAAGGATTTCTGGCACTATGACACACTCTTGCTCCTAGTATGCCCCACTTAAGGGTGTGGTAAGACACACATCCTGTCAAACATCAGGAGGGCTGTTTTAAGGTACTGGTTTCTGCTTTCTCCTCAGCTGTGCATTCCCTTAGCTCGCCCTACAGATGAGCTGGGAAATGAACTCAGTTTCATGTTCAGGTGCATCAGTTCTCCGTCCTAGTATACAGCTGTCCAAACAGCAGTGCCTGACCACTAGAGTCAGAGCATGTGGGATGTGAATCGGTCCTCTCCTTCATGCAGAAAGGCCTGTGGGAGGTTGGGTCCTGCACCAGAGGAACCTTTGGTTTGGGAGGTTGGGAGGTTGGGTCCTGCACCAGAGGAACCTTTTCCTCTGCAAGCTTTTATCTTTTCCTCCTGCCTGAAGGGAGCAGAAGACAGGGTAACAGTTTGTTCTTTTGAATACTTGGCTAATTCTGATAACGTTTCATTAAGCAGTGAACATCTCCACACATACAACACAATACACCCGTTTGTGTGCATGAAATAATCAGCGTTTATCAGATGTCTTTGACCACAACAGAAATGTTTTCAATTACACTGACATAATTACAGCATGCACTACTTGAAAAAGCCCCAAAACCACAGAAAGTTATTTCTGGTTTAGAGACTGTAAATTCAGTGCGTAAAAATCTGGGCAGATCTTGTTTGCCTAAAATGCAGCAGCAGTAGCGTGCAAGGATTATGCCACAGTGCTCTATTTGTCTCTCAAAACACATCTATCAATTAATTTTTTTTTTGCTCTTTAATGTAAAATACTGCCTCTTCCAGCTGCCATCTCCACATACTCAAAGTGCCAGAGTCAGGCTGATTTCTCTCCACCTTGCATGCCATTATGAACAGCAAGCATTCCGTAATAGGCATTTAACCTTATCTTCCCTAAAGCCGAATGGCTCTACTCCCCAAAGTCTTTGACATTCTTGCAGCCCATGGGCAGGTCTTCAGTTAAAAATTCCACATAGCCTATTGGAATTGAGAGTAGTAAGAACCCTTAGACATGATTATGAAAGGAAATTGGGGGATTTGATAGTGAATCTGTGCAGAAGACAGCCCTGCTGAGAAAGGCTGTTCTGTTGTACAATAATTTCTGACCTTCAGGGTTTTTTTACACTAAAAACTGCATCAACTGCCAGTGTAAAACAGCGAGCTGTTTTGTTTTCTGGAAAGAAAGCCTACAGTTGTAACATGAAATATGCAAAAGATAAGGTTCCCTATGCAATGTCAGCCTTTTCAGATGATGTAGACTCAGTTAAGGCAAGTGTTCAAGACTATACTATGTAGAAAGCTTTTTTTAAAGTAAGTGCTGCACATCCTAACTTGTTATCTTTAAAACCTTAAGGGTGCGTTAAACCTCAAACCTGAGGCGTTTGATCTCACAGTGCAAAAAGGCGTAGGAAAGATCTGACTCTGGTTGTTCAGCTTAGCATATATACACGTACACGTGGAGGCACTGCAGGGAAGTGTCTGGCCAGGGCTTCAGTACCTATAACTGCACTAAGCTTAACAGGCAAATAGGAAAATGGAAAAATCAGACGATTTTAAAGCAGATGTGTTTTTCCTACAAGGTTTTGGTGTCATCATTGGCTTAGCCACTGTCTTTGACAGGGTGACATAAGAGGGTTTTGAACAGGCTTGCTCAGTGGTCCTGCTGGAGTTCTGCCAGACATATTTTAGCGATGCAGCAGCTACCACAGCACTAGTGAAAACTACTTTTGCATCTGCACAATCGCAGTGTTTAGAATTCTGGGCTCAAGAAATTAAGAGGCAGGAGAAACCTGAGGGGGAGCTGACAAGCCTGTGAGGCAGCAGTTGACTAGAAGATGGGCTCAGACTGAATTTCCACCAGTGCCACCCTTCAGTTCCCTGTCCTGGAAGCTTGTGCTACTGGCGCTGTTTTGCTTTCCTGCCAGTGTTCAGCGTAGTGGGCCTTGCTGCTTCTTCCAAGGCATTCTCCCTTTCCTTCATAACCAAACCTTTTCTGTGGGCTCTCGGTTTTCTGCATCCCCAGCAGAAAACCCTCACTTTTCAATCTGACACTAATCTGTAATTCTGTTTAAAATTAGCCAGGCTAATCTTCCTTTCCTATTCGTCAGACTGCATCACTTCCTTCCTTGTTATCTCTTCTCCTACTGTATTGAGTTCAGACTTCTGGCTTAGATTTTTTTGTAGTTCTCTAGCACACGTTTCTTGTTGCATCTTTTTCCTTTCATCACCTTGATTGCTTCACCTTCACACTACTTTGTATGCTGCTTTCTGACCTGCTGTGTTTTTCTCAGCCTGTGTGCCAACACTCCTGTGTTTCAGCGATAGACTCTCTAGCTCTGTAAGCATACGTATGTAATTCTCAGACACTTGTCCTTTGCTAGACTTTTTTTTTTTTTTTTAATTGAATCTTTGCAGTATGGACAGTGTTCTGTAGGTGATTGTGATTGCAACAGTTCAGGATATTCTAACAATGTATTGTTATCATCACTGTAACTTAACAACTCCATCACCAGAAGTATGTGGAAATTTTACATCATAAATCTGGGGGGGTGGGGGGTGGGTATAAAAATTAAATCAGAGCATTTTAAAGGGAAACAACCCTTATTCCTGTTTAGATTTTGTTTAGCTTTTCCCTATGAATTTCTTAGTCTTTAACACAGGGAACATTTACAATTTGAACTCTTCAATATGGATAGGCTGAGAGCAGTGACGTACAAGTGCTCCTCTGTCTGTGTGTCAGACTTCAGTCATAAAGTAGATTTTTAAAGCCTGCAAGTGTCTGTTGGGTGAAAATAAGGGAGAAAGGCATTACAGTACAAAGTAGTATCTTCTGCTGGCCTAACTATATCTTCGTCCTTCCTCAATGGTGTCTTCTGTCATGTCTTGAAGATGAAAGAGTAAGTTTTACCTGGCATACAAATAAAGTCCAGACAACGCAGGCAGTCTAGTCAGGGATCTAGATTTAGGAAGTAAGTTGGAAGAACAACCCCACTAACTTGAAATACCCCGCTGGAGCTAGTGACATGGTTGTTCCCCTTCGATATGCCTTCCTTGCCTCTGATTCAGTGTAACTATAGCACTTGAAATTGAGCTCTGAACTTTGAAATTGGGAAATAGCGGTTTTAAAACTGGCAAAACAAAACCTCATTTCTCAAACAATGTGTTGAGCTAGAGGAGCTCTCTTTAGCAAATAATATGGAAGCTGAAAACTTTAACCAAAAAGTTACTCTTTAGTGTCCCAAGGAAAACGGGTCCTATTGAAAAGGAATTCTGGTTGCTGCAGGGGCTGAAGATAAGAAGCATTAAAATTGTGCCATTTTTACATAAAGGAAGGACTCATTTTACGTGATCTGGCTATGCTGTACACAAGAAGGATGTCCCTGGCTGAGGAGCTGGGGTTCATCTCAGTCTGACACACATCTGACCTATGGTCAGTTACTCCTGACATTAGTTCTCCATGTATCAGGCAGAGGTGTTAATACCTCATCTTTCCTTTCTTTCAATCTTATCCCTTCAGCCTGCAACTTCTCCAGGGCAAGTGCTGAGTGCTAACCCCATGTGTATAGAACTGCTAGCCCAACGAAAGCCTAAATTTTGAGGGTTTCACATCTGATGCCTAATGTATCTGTGAATATTGTTCTTCCATGGAAACCTACCACAGTGAACCAAGTCATTTGATACTCAGCTTTGTGGGTGGATACAAGAGAATTGTCCTCTAATACTGTTTAGGCCAGATACAATTATATGACAAATTTAACAATATGGTGTGGTTTGGGTTGGCTTACCTTAATTGCTGTTTAGCAACCAGTCAGTTGGGCAACACTAGCCGTTTCTGATGCAGCTGTCGTGGTGCTGTCATGGTATTTCATTGTTTCTTTGCACTGGGAGCCCTGAACTGGAGCATGTCTGACTTGAATGACTTCCCAGTTTCAGATTAGTCTCCGTATTTTCCTGGCTACTTGTAGGCTCTACAGCAAGTTAGGGTGGTATTATCACTCCCCAACATGTGAATATTCTCAGCTGTCCCATTGCAAAGTTATGTGATGTCATCCACTTGCTAAAATGAGTTGTGTGACCACACCGAAGCAGTTTCATACCTTCATCTGAAGACAAGGCAGTTGCTGTTGTGATCGTACGCCTGTGCTCCTCTCCTCTGCCTTTTTGTGTTTTCCAGAAGCCTAAATGTCACTGACATGACTGGATTTAGATTTCTCCCCTTTCAGATGCTTTTTAAAAATGGACTGGCTGTTGGCCTGCAAAAATCAATCAAGAAATGTACTTACTTTGTATGTAGAGCATATAACCTGTCAAAAATAGTGAAGCAGAAAGTGCTTTCAGGAGTGTAAAGTATATAAATAATAATAATAATAATAGCAGAAGTGAAGGTTTTCTGAATTTTTGCTTCTTTTAAATTAGCTAAGTAAAAAAGTTTTCAGAATTTTTTGGTTTTCCTTCCTGTCTCTCTCTTTCATGTGAGATGTTTTGATGTGATAAATTATCCTTGACAGAGCTATTGCATTTTCACATTCTTTCCAGAATTCCACGGGGCCCTGTTTATGGTCTCAACCAGATGAATGTCCTTTTATTTCAGAGCTGAGAGCAGAGGTTGAAATTATCGAGCAGATGAGCAGCAGCAGTGGAAGCAGCTCATCGGATTCAGAAAGCTCATCTGGGAGTGAAGATGAAAGCTCTAGCAGTGAGGGGGAAGAGCCAGCACATGCTTCCCCTTCCCAGCCACCTCACCAGCAGTATAACAACAGGAATGCTGTTGCTAACGGCACCAGCAGGCCACAAGGAAGCAATCAGCTCATGAACACGCTACGTAAGTGAAGGCTTCAGTCTTACTGCTGTGGGAAGCTGCTTGAGATGGCTCATTTTCCTAGCATGTTAGGCTAACTCCATGAAGTGCAGCTTGCCATATAGCCAGTGCAACTCCCCAGGATTGCTTAAATATGTGTGTGGGTTCAGATGGGGCTGGGACCTGTCTGGAGGTATGGAGATTGCTTCGGTTTGGTCTAGAGCCTGTGGGCATCAGTGCCATGGTACCTGTCCATCGTGCTGAGCCTTGATTCAGCCCTCCAGGTGGAATGAGTGGGTAGCAAAGCATCAGTTCAGGAAGATGGGGTGTGGTGGAGGATGGGAATTATTCTAATGTGAAAACACAGATTAGACATAAATAGTGGGGTTGTCCCATGTGTCAGTTAGAAGTCTGTAAACAACTGTGAACAACGCAAGGCTGTCCTGTGGTCATAAATGCAGGTCTCTGTGGTCTTCATTATTAGCTGTATTACTCTGTCAGAGTGCAGAAAACCTTTTTTAAAGCAGTTCTGTCTCATGAGACTGACCCTGGGGAGACGGTGTACATCTGTGTTGCCCTTTCCCTTTGTTAGATAAGGTATATTCCAACTCAGTGGAGTTAAAATACTGCATTTCCAATAAACCAGAACTTAGTTGTCATAAATTGTTCTTAATTCCTCCTGAGGCGTGTTCATGTACACCTCTTGGCGCACACACCCCACACCCCCCACCACACGCAACTGGTGGAGTTTAAATAAAGGTAAATATAGAGTTCCCAGCTTCAAGAAGACAAGCATATTATAAAACAATACTGAAAAGGCCTTCTGGAGAACTGGAGAGGCCTGTCAGTCTTCCTTTCAGTAACGAATGTCAAAGTGAAATCTGAAGTTCAACATCAGTAGGACTCTTTCAATTTCCCTGATCTGGTGGTGAGCTGCCTCTTTGCCCCTCCTCCTGGGCCACAACAACACTATTACATAGGTCACTGCATGTCAGGAAGGCTCTGACTCCAAAAGAATTTGGGATTTGAAATTGTTTTGCCAAGGATTAATAGGACCTTAACCATTCAAGTCACTGGTGACCATCAACATAAGGAAATTCACCCCTAACCTAAGTTCTTATTTCATAAAAGGGGAAGAGGAGATGAAGAAATCCAGGGCAGGGCTGCAGGAGAGCTAGGTTCAGTTACCAGAACCCAAGTGTGATTCTTGCCCCCCGTTATCCTCTCCACCTGACCAAATCACAAGTGCTCTGCAAAACAGGGTCTGAGATTCTAAGTCTGATCCATAACCTGGCCTCTTTTTGTCTGATCTCTCTTAGTGCTTTGGAGGGGGCTTTCGCCACCACAGGATGGGTCAGCCTAGTTCAGCCAATAGCCTGGCGTTGTGATGGCTTTAAGATTCCTTTTGGTTTATAGAAATACAGAAGCCTTACCTTAACTACCCAAACGGGCTTAAAACAGCAACAAAAAAAAATCTATTTTAAGAGAGCCGAAAAGCCAGGGAATTCCCCAGTGCCTTGTCCCAGAGCCATATACAGGAGCTTGGCTGGGTGGAGGCTGAGGAATGCCTTCCACCGGTGCTAGCACAGGGAGTGCTGTTCTCCCAACAGGGAGCAGCTTTGGTGGCTGTGGAGCCACAGGCACTTGGTTTGGCCTGAATCCAAGCGTGAATTAACCCCATGCAGCTCTTGGCGTTCTTGGGCATGGAAAGCAGTTCCATTAAATGACAGGTGACCCCATGCAGCTCTTGGCATTCTTGGGCATGGAAAGCAGTTCCATTAAATGACAGGTGAAGTTTGCATTCATTTCTTGTGTCATTCTTACTTAAATCTCCGGGTGTAAATGTGACTGTTCTTTGGTTTGATTGCCATGCAGTGTGAATTAACGCCCACTTGGTTGTTGTGTTTTGTTGGGTTTTGTTTTCCATAGGAAATGACTTGCAGTTGAGTGAGTCTGGGAGCGACAGTGATGACTAGAGGCTGAGCTTGTGCTGTTCCTGTTACATATACATGAAGAACTAATTTACCTTGAAGTGATCCTATTGCTTATGAAGAGGAGCTGCCACACAGATAGTTCCATGCGTGGAATTTTAATAGAAGAAATGCATAGCCCTAGAAAATAGCAGATATTGAGGGCTGGTTTACTTTGTGAATTAAGTGTATATTTTGTGTATATTCTTATTCTTTCAAATAGATATGTACAGTCAGTAAGCCAATATATGTTCCTTGCCATCATATGTACGTTTAAAGTGTAACTGTATGATGTCATCCATAAGCTTCTTGTTTGTAGAAGATATTCAGCCATTCACAACTTTTAAGGAAGGAGGTACTTTTGTATATAGGGTGAGCATGAGCCAGCAATGAGTTTAAAAAAAACCATGTAGGAGCTTGAGTCTGCACTGAAGTGGGACTGTCGTAAATTAAGTTTCAATACTAAGTTGATTTCTTTGGTTTGCGACTTTTCTTGTGCCTTTTTATTGCTATTTATGATTGATTTTAATGGACTTAATTTTAAACAGTTGGAAAATAGGAATCGTAAAACCACGTTTGTCACAAACCTTGCTGCACCAGTGCCTTAAAAGCAGGTTGGGGTTTTTTTTAATTTTATTTTTTTTCTTCAAATAGCGCTTCAATTCCTGCCACCTTTTCTATAGGGAGCAATACCGAATACCCCTCAGATTGCTTGTGCAAAGAAGAGCTGTATTTCACCTACCACCAACTGCACTCCCAGGGCAGTTACTCTAGCAAGATAAAGGATATACATCACTCACCTGAGCACATGCAAGTGAGAACCAGATCAGCATTTTCTTCTGCAAAGGAAATGTCTCACTTAACTCAGCCATTCGGACCTAGTCTTGGGAAACACTTAGGGAGCCCTGTTAGCAGTGAAGTTGCGAGGTTACAAATCCCAGACACTGGAGTTAATGAAACTGTAAGACCAGAGCTCTCTTTGTGGTTTCCTACAAAATGCAAAAAGAAGAGATGACTAAACAATTAAGAGCAAAGCATCACAAGTCTCTCTTTTACCACAGCTGTCCAGGTAGCCTTTCATCCCTCTTGCTTGTTGGACAGGATATCTGCGCTTGGCAGGAGTAGACAGAACATGAAATGTTTGCCTAGGGTGAAATTCACCCCTGTTTAAGGGGGTTTAAAGTGTGCTTAGATGGATTATCTTTAACTTTTTTTGTAAAATCAGTGTCATGGGCAGCTTCTTAGAGCTTGAACTCCAGGCTGACTTTTTAAAACCAAAATTCAACCAGCATAGGACAAGTGGCACACGCCATAGCTGTGATGTAATGCAGGGGAATGGGAAGCTGAATCGGATGCCTCTCCATTCTTAAACGTCTGCTTTGTGCTGCTTTTGTTTGTCTGTTAGTTTGTGTTTAACTCCTGTTTACTGGGCTCCTTTTTTTTTTTTTTTTTTTAAGGTGTTGAAGAGCAAGGGGGCATTTGAAGGGAGATTTTATTAAATGGTTTATTTTTTGCATTAGATACATATTTAGGCATATTTTTGCATTATTGTACATACATTTAAAAATACCTGGTTTTTTTTAAAGTGTTTTGTGATGTGGGTACATATTTTAACAGATAATTATGAAATATACTTGATGTAAAGCCAGAATTGTTCTCCTTTTTCTTTTTTCCTCGTTCCTCCTCTGACAGCAGAAGTGCTCTGTTTAAACAAGCTTGTACCAATTTGGGATTTTACACTTTGGTGCAGGAGATCTGCATGGTCGTTGGCAGCCTAATTAATGCTAATACCGTTCCTGACTCTTCCCCAGCTTAAGATCTGAATAAGCAGGGAGCCATTCCTCTGATGCAGTTTCCCCATTGCCGGAGCTTATTCCTCAGTTCTCTTGACATCATTTGCGCTTCAACGGAAAATCAGCAGTGCAGCATTTTCTCTGCTTATCATTCACTGGCTGCTCATGCATTCTAAAATCCAGGACATGCCATAGGAAGTTTACTAATTATGTGTAAATAAAATATATGAGACTTAAGATGACAAGACAACACCAGGCTACATCGATTTGAATCGCCAATTTAATTACGGTTTAGCTCAGCAAGCGGGAAAGCTTCATTCAAATAATCAATTTTCACCCTGTTTTATATTTCTACTGTAGGCTACATTTCCCTGCTCTCTCTCCCTGAAAGATTTCTTCCCCTCTCTGTTGGTAATGAAATCAACGGGTTTTTTCCCACAATTACATACAGTTTTTAAACTACATTTGGCCATCCTTCATGCCCCCTGGAGAAGCATCGTACCAAGGGTGGGCAACCTGTTGTTGGGGAGCTGTGTAGCTGCGCACCCCCCACCCAGGGTACAACACCTGACTGCCCATGGGAATGGTGAGTAATGTGGCCTGCAGCCTGTTTGTGGGTGTAAGCAGGATGGTCTCTGCAGGTGAGTGACCAGCCCGTCCCCTCCTGCCACTGTGCCCCCAAGCAGATCCCGGCATGTCCTGCCAGAGAAGGTCTCTGGGATCCCCACCGTTCCCACAGCTCTCATGGGTATGTGGTGCACGTGATTCATGAAGGTGAACCATGTGGAGACTTCAGCAGGCAACTCTTCAGACCAGGAAGGGGAGCTACCACTTCTAAGTACATGTGAGTATGTTAGTTTTAAAACCGTTGCCAACCTGGTGTTTTGGTTGGAGCTCTTAAAATTTTATGTTTCCTGTATTAAGAAATAGGAAAAGTTGTCTATGGATTCTTATTAGCTGGGTGTTCATTTGTTAGTGATTTGCAGCAAGTTTTATTCAGATGGAAATTGGAATTCAAATTGCTTGAGGAAAAGCAGTTATTTAGAATTCTTTTAATTAGTTGGCAATATCTTTAACATGCTGGAGAAATAAGTTGACTAAAATATGTTTTGATTAACCTGGTAACGAAATTAATGTGTTCCTGATTATTCCTGGTAGGTTCCAATCCTGCGGGATCTTAGGACTAGCAGATCTTGCCACCTCAACACTGTTTTTTCAGTATCAAGTAGGAACATCTTTTATGTGCCAATTAGTTTAAATAGGAATTGAGTGCACAGGGAATGCAGCTATCAGATGAACTGAAACTGCTTCTCTGCATTTATGGGAGAGCTGCCTGCAGGCTGCGGCGAGGTTGGCAGTTCATGACAGCTTTGGTTTCTGGCGATTCCTTCTCTTCAGTGACTTCATTTCAGTGGTTTGGTGTTGCTTACAACTTCACCAGCAAACACAGTTTGCAAAAGCTTTTGTCTCAAAGAGGACACATACAGTCACCTGCCTGTCCATCTCAAGACACCTTAAAACTATTGCAGTGGTGCCCAAGCTGGCATTTCAAATTTCAGTCGTGTGGAAAAGCTTCCACCCACCTCATGCCTTGTTGCACCCCAAGGGCTGACCAGCCCTATCAGCAGGGACAGCTTGAGTCACTCCAGCTAAACCACAGACACAGTCACCTTCACGCAAGGGCAGAAGGTGTCCCGGTCCCCTGATGAGAGTCACACATCAGAAGTGTGACGGGCACAACCCTCTCTTGTTCCACCAAAGCATCCCCCTCCTGGTCTAAGTCTTGGCTGAACCAATTGTGTTGAGAAGGCAGGCTGATGGGGAAAAACGTTTGTTTCCTTCAGCATTGCTTGGAATAGCTCAGGGCTTAAGTGGGGGTCATACACCGACTTGGAAGACACTGTGCCTAAGTTGATTTGAGCAGTTTGCTTTATTACAGACTAGCTCTGTGCCCGCATATAGCCATGTACAGAATCAGTTTGCTGTGCAAGGCCTTACAGACTGCTTTTCTTCCTTCAAAGTCCATTTATTAGAATTTTTAAAAAATCCATGGGTTTGTTGTGGTTTGTTTTTTTTTTTAATTTGGAAACTAAGAGAAACATAGCCTGGAATTATTTGTAATGGAGAACACTTATTTTCAGTAATTGCCCATGCTTCATTGTTTGGTGTGCTCTGTGTTTCCTGCTAGTGACTGAGTCAGAGAGGTCCTATGGAAAACACAGCTGCCCAGCAATGGGCATGGTAGTGGGCTGAAGACTTCTGCTGGTAACTCTGAGGGTCTCCTGGGGTTCAGCTCCTATAAACTGTGAGGTCTTGATTCTACCTGGTTACTTACAGCTTTTTATACACTCAAAGACATGTGCCAGCAAAGGAAAAAGCGTTGCTGATGTTTCCCTAAAAACCAAAAGCTCCGATGTTGGGGAATCCCTGATTGTACACCCTGTTCTCAGAAGGTAAGCCCATCAACAAACTGAACTGATAGCTGATAGCCACCTCTGGTTTCACAGATGATTCACAGAACGGTTGGAAGGGACCTCCAGAGTCCAACACCCCTGCCAAAGCAGGTTCCCTAGGACAGGTCGTTTCTGTGAGAAGGGTGTGTGCACAAACTGAAAGGTTATCTGCTGAGCTATTTCTTCCTATTCCCACTACTTACACTCCCTTCCTTTCTTTCTTTTCTAATTCCATTCTTTGATGCTTTCTGCCGCCAAAGTCCTGCAGGAATGTACAGGAAAGGTGGGGGGAGTGTTGAAATGTTACAAATGCATTAGCTGTGCTCACCCTTGCTCTAAATGTATTGTAATTACAAAGACCTCGTGAATGGACATGGGAAACCTCCTCCCCTATGTGGGCTTTGCCTTCACTAGGACTAAACACTGCTCCTTTGGACAGCAAACAAGTGAGCAGTGAGACCTGTGAGGGTGAAATAGCTCAAGCTGCTGCTGCCAGCACTGAGGATGCTCTTGCGAAGCCGTGGCCTGAGCTAGCCTGCCGTGATCTCGCAGCATTGCTAGAAATAAAACACAGGATTCATTGCTACCATTGACCTGTGACTGGGAGAAGAAGAATTTGAGAAAAATAATCTTCCTAATGGGAAGATAATTGCTCTTCTCAGTGATGTCCGATGACAAGGGGCAGCGGGTGTAAGTTGGAACACAGGAAGTTCCAGATGAACATACGGAAAAGCTTTTCCACTGTGAGGGTGACAGAGCACTGGAACAGGCTGCCCAGAGAGGTTGTGGAGTGTCCTCTGGCAACATTCAAACCCTGCCTGGACATGTTCTTGTGTGACCTAATCTGGACAAATCCTGCTCTGGCAAGGGGGTTGGACTAGATGATCTTTTGAGGTCCCTTCCAACCCCTTAAGTTCTCTGATTCTGTGATTTGCGTAAGAGCTTTGATGAGATATTTAACCCTGCTAAGTTTCATTTGGGTCTGCCAGTGAGCTTTTGTGTGCTGTGAGAAGTCAGGGTACCCACATCTCCCTAACTTTCTGGACAGCTGCTGGTGGAAGCTGGGGCTGGAGTGAGGCTGGCATCTTTTTTTTCTATCCGCTGGTGGATTCAGTTGGACTGTGTGTTTTTAAAATGGCACTGGAGAGCTAAATGAGACAACTGAGGGATATCTTGGAAGGGGTCATATGAATTTGACTTGACATCCTACAGAATCTGTAGGTTCCGATATACCAGCCAGTGATTTTAATTCTCCCAAACTTTCAGAAAAACAGGAGTGTAAAAATGTGCTAAGTATCACCTTGAAGGTTTTGCATGAAAATTATGACCTGCTTTTCTTCCCAGACCACCTCGATTTGTGGTAGCGCCCCGTGTGGAACCTTTGAGACATGCTTGCACAGAGCCTGGTGTGAAGGAACAACATCCCTTGCGTGTTGCAAGTAAGGTGTAACTGTCCACTTCTTTGGAGACCCCACCAGCCCCTAAGTTCTGCCATCACCCCTTCGTAACTCGGGAGTTGGCTTTTTCCTCCGTAGCTCTCATACCTCCTTAGCATTCTCCCACTGCCAGACTGTAGGATCACCAACAAAAAGAAACAAGCATCTGCTCAGGAAAACAGCCATCGAATACTTCAGTGAGCAGCATGGTTTTTACTCCTATGCTCCCAATAAGCCTGCTTGGAACACAGGGACCACGATAGGAGACCCAAGGGCTCATCACATGTAACGTTTTGGCTCATGGCCAAACCTTTGTGAGAGTATGGGACGTGTACCAAAACAGGTTGTGCCCTGCCCGTGCATTTGGAATCTGAATGAGAGGAGAAGTTTGGGAGTGAGTCGCATAGAAGAGTTAGATGACAGCAAGGCTGTTGATGGGACTGAGATGGAGGAGACACAAAGGCGAGTGTCCATCCAGTGATGCCAGACAGAGGGTCCTGTCAAGCTGGCTCACACTGCAGCCTGTAGCAGCACAGCACAACCAATGTTGAGAGGCCACAAGCATGAAGGAAAGGCTTTGAATGATGATGAGAGAGATGCTGGTGGTTGTCATCCTCTCCTTCATGATGCAAGAAGTCTATTTGGGTATGCAGTCATTGTGCAATTAGGGAAGAGAGGTGGTCACTTGGGTCTGGATGGTGGAGACCAAAGGTGGAAGGGAAGGGTAGGGATGGAAACCACTCATCATCAGCAAGCTCTGGTGGTTGCCTGCCCTTTCCAGAGGAGAGCTAGTGGGTCTTAAAGCAGATTGCCAGTTCCTACTGGGAGAAAAGATACCCTGAAGCAAAGGGGCACATTCAAAAACCAGCTCTATGGTAACCCTGTCTTACTCCAAATTAATTCTTTCAAGCTTATGCAGAAGACCAAGGTGCTTTACCTCAGGAATGGAGCCAGGTTTTTCTTCCATGCTACTGAGGCTGGACTCAGCATCGTAAACATACTGGTGTAAACAAGGAAATAAAGGCCCTGATTAAACATTATCCTGATACCAGGTTCGGTGGTTAGTTAATCCAGCCAGTGAGCTCGCTTCCCAAATGCCCTCAAGGGATTTTTAGGGTGCAGTAAATATGCTGTAGCTGTGTCTGTGCCAGTAGGTTGTCAGCCCGTGAGCAGATCCATAACGGTTGGATAGTGCTGAGACTGCAGTGTGTGCATGGTCCACCTTTCATCCGAGAGGAAACCACCTCATGTGCCCTCTCCGTGATGCAGACCACAGCAGGGTCAGCAGGGGTGATCAGGGCATTCCCTTCTGTAGGTGCTCTCCTCACCTGAGCTAACCACTAGCGTGTAGGCACCTTGCACCAACTGGCCCCATTCTGGCTACTCCACAAGAATACCGGGTAAGAAACACCTCAAGAAACATTGCTTAATCCCAGAAGCATAATACCAGGCTTGGAGACATTCTCAGTATCATATTAATATATGAATCATGCTGAGTAATAACACATGATCAAATAGCTGAGACTTTAACATTTTTTTTAAAAAACCTTATTTTTCCAGGGGCGAAACTCTTATTTTCACAAGCTTTTAACACACAAAGAGCATTCCTACCTAATACACTCAAACCTCCATCTCCTAAGGTGCTAAGTGACTATAGCAAACCAAAAAGAAGGCTGTCAGCAGCAGAGCTCAGACCACACTGCAGGTTTTCTCATCTAATCCTTATAGCAACCTCACACCCATGACGCCAACGCAGGGCTTGCGCTTGCAGGAAGGTATCCCAACATAGGACTGAAGCTCAGGACCAGTCTGGCTTTCAGAGAAGAGCTTTCAATTGCAGAGGAGTGATCAATGCTTTTTTTTTTTTTTTTTTTTTCTCTTAGAAGCTCGGGCTAAATTTGGGAAGGAGGCGGGGGAATTTCCTTTGCCGTGGGGCGTTGACCTGGTCAATGTCATGGCTGTCACTGCCTGCGCTCGGTTTTTCATCGCTCTTCCCCTAAAGCAAGGGACTGTAACAGAAATCCGTGACACTTCCAACATCAATGTGTACCTACTGACAGAGCAACTGCAAGAGCAGTTAGGGCAACGTCTGGGCCCGTGTCTGTGCTTGGGAGCAGACCCTCGGGCTACGATGTGCCAGATACTGCTGTATCTGTGTCAGTTCACACCACTGCTTGTACCAGTATCTTCTTTCCCCACCACCACCTCTCCGTAGACAATACAGTCATTTTTCTCCACTTCTCCCAGCCTTTAGAAGGAAAATAAATCACTGTAGTTAAAAATCACAGGTCCTCGTAAAAACCTGCCTGTGCCCAGAAAGCTAAGTACCAGAGCTTGCCTGAAGCTTAGGGAGAAGTGGCATCTTTTTCAATAAATTTACATCTCTAAATAGATGATAAGTGTTGAATCAATTTCCATATGTTTAAAATAGCAGAGCATTAAGGATTCTGGCACTTCAAGCAATCAACTAATTTGGGACTATTATGAGAATATCTTTTATACTAGTGGAGCAATTCATCTGAAAATCAGGGACAGTCTGTGCCCTTTTCACTATCATTAAGGATCGCAAATTGACAAAAAAACCCAACCCTGTTTGTTGCCTGAAGAGACTCTGCTGCTTGAGGTTATTCATGTCTCTGCAAAATCACCTTCCACCTCTCAATTCGTAACAGACCCCCTGCTTGGCATGTCTGGCCACGCAGTCTGCTCACGGCTACCCAGATCCAACGGTGAACAAGAGTGTTGGCAGATCCTTCCCAGGGGAAAAGGCAGAAGTCGTGGTGTACCAATCTCTCTGTCCCAAAAAAGGTGCAATGGCAGAAGTCATCCAGCGCTCTCCTCACAATTTCTCCCCTCCCTGTATCCCATCTGGGCTGGCTAAGCCTCACCTTGGGCCACATCTGGCTGGCTGCTTGCTGGCCCACAGCTGCCTGGCCCTACACAAAGTTCACACCTCTTTGTTCCTATCATTAGATCTATGTTTGGGGTGAATCATAGAGTTTTCCAAAGGGCACAGGATATTAAGCGTGTGTCCAGCCTGGGCTTTGGAAAGTTCCACAGAAAATCAACTTCTTTCACAATCAGTGTTGTTTTTACCTGCATGCAGTATGAGGCAGGCTTCGTGCTGGGCTTTGAGGGTCAGAGTAAAGGGAGGGTGGATGAAAATATCCACAGAGCTTCAAGTGAAATGATTCACAGCAAACCCAGCCTCTCGTGTCACGCTCGGTTTGCTGAGTCATCAGTATTCCTGTCGTATTTCAATTCACTGCTCACAAACATAACGTGGCATTGCTTTCATCAACACATAGTGCTATTGAGCCTGCTCCACTGTCACCGCCCAGCACCCAGCAGTGCAGTGTGATGCTGCTGGACCAGGCTTCCAGAGCAATAGAGACTTCAAAAGTGCCTGCCTGGAGGGCCAGGAAGAGGACAGGGCATCAGCACATTGTCCATCACTTTTAGCACACACCATAGGACAAGGGGCAATGGCTGCAAGTTGGAGCACAGGAAGTTCCGCACCAACACGCGGAAAAACTTTTTCACAGTGAGGGTGACAGAGCCCTGGGACAGGCTGCCCAGGGGGTGGTGGAGTCTCCTTCTCTGGAGATATTCAAGCCCCGTCTGGACGCCTATCTGAGTGAAATGTCCTAGGGAGCTGCTTTGGCAGGGGGGTTGGACCCGATGATCTCTCGAGGTCCATTCCAACCCCTACAATTCTGTGATTCTGTGATCTTCCTATTCATGAAAAGAAAGGGCTTGTAGGAGGACAGATTTGGGGGTTGTTCGGTGATTTTTTAATTTTTTTTTAATTTAAGTTTGTATTTTGGAGAAGACAATGTCACCAGGGAAAGCTGTAACCAGCAAGTGGATTTTTCATAGCCCGGACCTCTATCACTGTGTATGTGCTTGATTTCTCACTGCCAAACCAGTAGAATAGGATGTTTAACCATTGACTTCACAAGGAGGATGTCAGGATTTGTGGGAGCAGCAGAATCTTCATTCTGCCTAGATTTTTTAATTAACATTATCTGGTAGTTTAAAACTTAATTGAGAAACTGTGCATTTCTAATTCACTTTCCCTCTGCAAATTCTTGGCTTGGATTTTTCTTCATTGCTTTCTTGCTCGTTCTCAACTCCATTTACCACAGCAGTAGGTTAAAAAAAAAGGCAACCCAAAGCAAAGACCACAGCCACAGCTGTATTCCTCATTAAAGACAAGAAAACCACAAATTGCTCTCTAGATGCTTTGGAAAGCGTCCTCAGGAGCAATGAAGTCAGGTGGGGACCAATCTGGAAGATACCAGCGTGCCAGCTCCTGGACTCCAGCCTCAGGGGATGATGTGGTTTGGGTTTTGTGCTTGGGGAAGATGCAGCACCCAGTGGGTGGGTTGGAAATACCACAACAGCCAGGAATTTTTCATATTTTAGTAACCTCAGCATAGATGCTCAGCTGTTAACAACTGATCTGCTGGGCAACAGTCACACAGCTTGAGTCCCCAGAAGGGACCCACTGCTGCAGTAGGACATTTAGTGCTGTTAGAGGCTCTGTGAAAGTGTGTGCTGGCTGTGATGGTGCAAGCACCACTGGAAACCCTGCACAGACCAGGCTTTTGCAGGAACAGCTGTTTCAGCACCTCTCTCAAGCAAGCACCAGAGTCAAGGGTCTGGGCAGGTGAAATAGATGTTGCCAATGAGCCAATATTGGTAACAGCAAGAAGTATTTTCTTTTTCAAGATCTGTTGGGCAATGAAGGTCTATGAGGGCTCGGCCATGAGGGGATCAGCCCCCCTTCCCTCTCCCCCTCTCCCAGGACTTCCTGATCCTTATCTCTTCCAGAGCAAAGTAACCAGCCTTTCCTTAGGAGACTGAACCGTAGAGACAGAGGAGAGATGCAAGAGAACAAGCCAACACAGCACAGCAATTAAGGGTGTATCTCTAATAATTTACTGGAGCTCACCCTCCTGACCTTTCTGTATTTAGATCAGCAGGAAGGGTGCGTAATGAGGGCCTCAGGAGGGCAACCGGGTTCTTACAGCTGGTCAGGCGAATTAATGCGAATTGCTTGGCAGTTCACCAGCAGCAGGCCAATGGGGGCTCTTCAGAAGAAAAAAAGAAAAAATTAAAAAAAAACTCCTCTTAAAGGTGGCCAGCTCATGGGTCGGATTTGCCAGATACCTAACCTGCTGCAGAGGAAACAAGGGCAAGTGCCGGATTCTGCACCTGGGAAGGGACAGCCCTGGCTGCACATACAGACTGGGGGATCAGATGCTGGAGGCCAGCCGTGCTGAGAGGGATTTGGGGATCTTGGTCGACAGCAAGTTAAACGTGAGCCAGCAGCATGCCCAGGCAGCCAGGAGGGCCAGCCATATCCTGGGGTGCATCAAGCATGGCATTGCCAGCCAGTCCAGGGAGGAGATTGTCCTGCTCTACACTGCGCTGGTGCAACCTCACCTTGAGTGCTGTGTGCAGTTTTGGGTGCCACAGTACAAGAGGGACACAAAAATATTTGAGAGTGTCCAGAGGACAATGAGGATGGTGAAGGGTCTGGAGGGGAAGCCTTATGAGGCTGCAATCCCTTGCAGTCCCTTGGTTTGTTCAGCCTGGAGAAGAGGAGGCTGAGGGGAGACCAAGCCAACACAGCACAGCAGTTAAGGGTGTATCTTTAATAATTTACGCAGTCTATGGCTTCCGGATGAGGGAGAGTGATGGGATAGGTGCTGATCCAAGGGACAGTATGAAGCTGTGACAGGGGAGGTTCAGGTTGGCTATTAGGAAGAGGTTCTTTTCTGAGAGGGTGGTCAGGCACTGGAACAGGCTCCCCGGGGAAGTGGTCACAGCACTGAGCTTGACTGAGTTCAAGAAGCATCTGAATGATGCACTCAGTCCCATGCTCTGACTTGGCTGGCCCTGTGTGGAGCCAGGAGTTGGACTCGAAGACCTTTATGGGTCCCTTCCAACTCAGGATATTCTGTGATTCTATGAAAACAGTGGTGCAGTGTTTTGGAGACACACCCCAGCCACAAGCAAGTTGCCTTTGTCAGACACATTTCAGAAATCCTTCTGCTCCTCCACCTTCTCCTGTTTCTTGCTCCCCCTCCCTGGCATTCCTTTTCCCCCGCTTCATCTAATGTGTCCTGGGGGAGTAAGGGAATAGTAAACATCTAGCACAGTGCACTTCCCTTTCTCCCTTGAGCACAGGGCTGTCAAGTTTTCAGTCTTCCAGACCGCGTTGATCACCAGGCATCTCAGAGGCAAGGGCTTTTGTAAAGGAAGCCAGGTATCTGGTACTTTAAAAACTTTCTGCTCTGTGCCTCCTCCAACCCAGGCAAATAGCAGAAAATTGGTTTATCCACTCAACACTTGTGCTGTAGCTCACCTTTAATCTGACAATTCATTTCTGGGAAGGTGGAGAACCTGCATAAAGCCAGGAGTCGCTTGTAAAATGCCAGTATTTGTATTTCTGATTCGATTAGCAGGGCTATGGCAGTGCACGTGCTCTCCCTTCCTAATACTCTCCATACTCTCTTCAGAGAAATGCCGTTTCCAGTCACTGGCCAGTGACAAGATCTAGCAGCATTTCCCTGACTTCACGATGGCCTGGACTGGGGCAACGGAAAGCATCAGAGCTGCTGTGTCCCAGAGGGAGCTGGAAATGGAAGTGTATCCCCACAGAGTGGGGGGAAACAGCTGCCCTCTGGTGCAGTTTCCCTTCTGATGGCTGTCCTTGTCATAGCAGACAGCTTCCTGACCTCCCCTCTCCTCCTTCTCTCTCAAGAAGACAGCTGCTTCCCTTATGCAGCCATCCTTCGGGGCATAGATGCCCATAGGTATTTGGGGCAAGTCAGAAGCAAACCCAGGCACGCCACGTACACAGGATTTAGGAAAAGCTAAGGCAAAGTACAGCACTGCCTGCCATCTACCCATCTACTCAAAGGAGCAGAAAGCACTGCTGCTTGTGACTTGCAGAGAGGTATCGCAGGCACCACATCCACCTCACATCTGCTTTACCATCCCTCATCATCAGTGCAATGGCTGGGGCTGCCGAGCCTGGCTTGCTCTGCAAGCAGCAAGTTGCCTTCCAGCGTTGCCAAAAACACCATCCTTCTCCGGGTTTTGTTTATAATCTGCTTTAGGGGTACAGGTGTAAGGGCAAGGAGACTGGTCACATGTAAACAGACAAGCCAGCACAGCTGCCTGCCTTGAACAGCTATGCAGTTGGAGGCGGCAAAGGATTCTGCAGCATGTGCTGCAGTAAGGTATTGAAAATCTCATTTGAGACCCATCAGCTTCCCTAGCCCACCGAAGGCAGATAACCAACAGTGCATACTTCAAGTGATGTTCTAAGGGCTAAAAAGACGTTCACTTGGGCCTTTGAAAATGCACATAAATCACGGGTGTTAACACTGAGACCTCCTTTATTTGAAATCACGGCCACTTGAAATGCAGCCTTGACCTCCCCTCGCCGCTACGAGCTGTGGCGCTGCGAGGACATGGCTGCCCAGCTGCCCTCCTCAGGAAGTCCCAAACCAGGATGCCAAACCCTGTGCATGGCCGTGCCAGCGAGAGGGAAGGCCAAGGCTTCCTGCCCACCACCCTGTCCTTACCCAAACTCCAAGACCATCTTTGGGGATGAAGGAAAACGAGGCCGGATCTCGGGGAAGTGCAAAGAGATGGCAGGGTTGGGGTGAACCTTGGCAGCTGAGCACTACGGAGGCAGCAGGGGAGATGTCTGCCAGGGTGGTAGCACTCTGCCCACCAACAAGGTCACAGTTCAGGAGAAATGGCTGTATTTTCCACATCCTATTTTCGCGGAGATTATATAAATGCATTTGGGGAAAAAAACCTCCACCAAACGCCCAATGCTGCAAGAGTGTTGTAGTTGCAAAGCCTGGCACAGAAGTCACAGCCTCACCAAGCCCTGACAGCCTGCTGTCCTGCCCGGGTTTCCGCAGGATCCACGCCTCCTTTGGGAAATGGCAATGGGCTTAGGATTTCCTTTCTAGCCTGCCTTGGGCTGCCCAAAAAACCCCACAGATCTTCCACGTTTCCCCTGTGAAACTCACCTACTACCACTAATACTACAGCACCCACCTGCCCCAAGTCTGTGGGGAAGATTGATCTTCCCCCAGCAGAGGGAGGTGTGGTGGGACCAGGGTAAGTACCTACAAGAGCACCCTCAGGTGCTGGGATTTGAGGCACCTGGGTCAAGGAAGTTTTGGAGTGTTTGTTGATTTTGCCATGCTTTGCACAGTCAGAGCTCAGCTCCAAAGCACAACGAGGAGTGCCCAGCACTTGCCATTCTAGAAACACCCTCGGAATGAAGGCAATATCCAGAATATCTGTACAGAACACATGAAACATCCTTTGGGGGGAAGAAGAGCAGGCAATCACATCCTGCGTTGGAAAAAGGGCTGAGATACCATTGCATGAGCACTCATGTCGCTGGTGTTTCCTGATGCCTCGGCACTTGGCTGCAATGCCAACAGAGGTTTTTCTCTGTGGTATCATTAGTACCGAGCTCCAATGTACCTGTGGCCGCAGCTGGGGGAAGCCAGGGGACAGGAGGCAATGACAGTGGGGCTAAGCACAGCGGTGTGGGTGTTCAGAGCGTGCCCTGGGCAAGCCAGAGGCAAGATGGGTGCCTCTTTGCTGTAGCCTGGCTGACGCTGCCTTGCTCGGCCTCATCCCCTCCGCACCTTCTGGCCTCTCCAGTTATTCTGACAGTGGCCAAATGATTTATGCACTGACCAGTGCGTACGATGGGAGTGTAACATAGGCCCCATCAGCAAGGCTTTTGGTACCCAAAGTAAACACCACTCCGGAGACAAACAACAGCCACTAGGCATTATTTAGAGGCCAATGTTGCCTTTGTCCATGCCAACACTTCCACCCGCTGCTGTTTACGGGCTCCGTGCTACCTGGCCACCTCTACGAGATGCCAGGCTAGCAGCCAAAGCCCACCTGTGTCCACAGATTTCTTTCCCTTTGTGGCACAGCAGACACGGATGCAAAGCGAGGGCTCCCTGTAAACGCACATCCGGCCTCGCAACTCGCATGTGCCTTGTGAGACACACGGATAATCGCTTGGGACATGCTGGGAACAGTAATACGAACTGAACCACGAATCCATCTGTCCTCAGGGCTGCAGATATAAACCGTAAGGCTTTGTAAGGCTTTCCAATGGTCGCGGGGCGAATCCACCCGCATTTGGGCAGCCCAGCGCCTCAAGTATGGGTGACGTCTGTGAAACTCGGCGCAAGGGGTACCGACTAGCCGAGCGCGGAAGGGCATTGCTGGGGGACTTGAACAGAAGGCTTCACCCCGGGGGTCGGTTTTGGGATGAGCATAAGGAGGGAGGCAGGACGGGGATGCGCGCTCCGGCAGACAACGGATCCCTAGGTGGGATTCCCCCCTCCATCCCCCCGCCAATCCCCCACGCCCCCCAAGTTGCCGGAAGGCATCAAGCCGAACGTCTGCGGCAGATTCCCTCCCGGGGGGACACACGGACACACGCGCAGACACACACACGCACGCACGACACGGGCTGCCGAGCCCTGTCTCCCCTTTCCCTCCCGCGCGACGGGGCCCGGGGGGGGGGGCGAGGGGGGCGGGAGGCGGGGGGCGGTGCGCGGGGCGGGCGCGGGGCGGCGCGCGCGGGGTGCGCGGGCGGGCGCGGATCGCGGCGGCGGCGGCGGCGATGGCTTTCGAGGCGCTGGCGGAGGCGGCGGAGCGGTGGTGCGCCCGCACGCCCTTCCAGCTCATCGCCGCCGAGGAGACGGAGCGGCGCATGGACTTCTACGCCGAGCCCGGCGTCTCCTTCTACGTGCTCTGCCCGGAGGCCGCCTGCGGCGACAATTTCGTGAGTGCCCCGGGAGGGGACCGGAGGTGGGGGGGCGGAGGGGGGAATGGGGGTGGGGGGAGACGGTCACGGGCGTGCGTGGGGATCTGTGCGTGCGTGTGCATGCAGCCCCTGCACCGCTTCGGGACGTCCCCCTCCGCTTTCCGTGCAGGTCCCCAGTGCTTGGGGGAGCGCCCGAAGCGGGGAGCGCTGGGGTTGGGGGTTGCGGAGGACGGGGCCGTGCCCCGGAGAAGGGGGAGGGATGCGGGGATGGAGGGCGGTGGTGCCGGGGGCTGCGGGGGCGCCCGGCGTGCCGGCCGGGGGTGGCGGGGATAGGGCGGGGGGCCGGGGGGAGGGGGGATGGAGGGAGATCCTCCCCAGCGCGCACCACAATCTGCAAAATGGAGTCCGCTGCCGGTGGGGGGCGGCCCCGCGGGCAGGGCTGTGGGCAGGGACCCCCGCCCGCCTCCCCCATCACCCTGGCCCGAGGAGGCTGCGGGCTCCGGGAGGGGGGTTAGGAGGGGTGCGAGCTCTCCCTCCCCACCCCCTTTCCCCTTCCGCTCCTCCAGCGCCCCGCGGGGGCTGCAGCTGCTGCTCTGCCCGCGGCCCCTCCATTCTCCCGGGGTGCCGGGGCCGAGGCACGGCGTAGGGACGGGCGGACTCGCAGGGCTGTCACGGCAAATGGAGAATGGGCAGGAATAAAATGGAGTCAGGATGACAGGAGGGCCGCGTCCCTCCCCCCCTTCCCCCCCGGTTTCACTCTCATCCCCTCCCCGCAGGGGCTGGGGGGACCTGGGCAGGTGCCGGCCTGGCGCTGCCGCGTCCCCTCCCCTCGCGGAGTTCAGTGGCAAGTTTGTGCAGAAATGGCACCGGAGAAACAACCCGTGGCTTTGGGATGGGGGTGTGTATGTGGGGGAGGGGGGGGGTGTTCCCCTCCCCCTCAGCCCTCCCTCCCGATGGTGAGCAGAAGCGCAAGAAGTTGCTGAAAAGCAGCACCTCGCCACTGGGTTTGTAACCTGCAGAGCTCCGGTTACCTGCGATGGAAGGCTTTTCTTTTGCCTTTTTCATAAATAGCTGGTAGCGCAGACCATTATTGCAGGAATGCTGTAGGTCCTTCCCTTCCCGGAGCAACTTTCATCCCCCAACCTGCCTGACAAATGTTCGTTAATTCCCTCTCCAACAGGTAAGTGCAGTATGAACCCATTTGACAGATGGGATCATGGAAACAAAGAGCAGTGAAGTGACTTCTCCAAGACCACAAATCTCAGCGAGCAGGACGTTTATTTATCCTGTCGGGCAGATGGTCCTGCTGTATTATGAAAGAAGTTATTTGGAGTTTAGTTATGCATCTGTCCAGGGATACGCGAGACCTTCAGCCTCAGTCCTGGCCATGGGAGTGGAGCATCTCTGAGTGGGGGCTCTCTCTGTCCAGGGTGGGATCAGCCCTGTGCACCCGTCTCCTACAGCACCTATGAGCCTGTCAAACCCCGGTGCTCATCACCTTCTTCCCAGACAGGGCCATGCCTGCTGGTCTCTTAAGCAGGGATACATATGAAACTGATGCAGGACAAGGCTAAAGCTGTGCTGGATGCTAATGCTATTGGAAATTACAAAGAAAGCTCACTATTTTTCTTTCTGCGTTCTTCCTTTCTATGCTGCTCAATAATTGAGTGAACTCCTTCAAAACAAAATCTAGTGAACTTAAAAAAAAAAGCTTAAGCAGTTTCAGACCCTTATTCCCATGCTTCCAATGCTGGCCAGTTTTTGTGGGTTTGCAACCACATTTTCCCTTTTTTTTTTTTTTTTTCCTTTTGGCAAGTATTTTCATTCCAGGGTTGCTGTGGGAAGGACTCCCTGCCCAAAGCTGCTGGTAGTAAAGCTCAGCAAAAGGGCCAACTCCTGTCAAATGCAGAACATCAACAGTGGAAAGCTAGAGGCAGCATTTTCTTCTGTTTTTTTTTTTTTTTGGGGGGGGGGGGCATAATTAGTTGAGGCACTTTTTGTAGTAATAATACTTTTAAGACAGGCCAATAGGTGTCATTCTTAATTCTTTTCCTGTTGATGGTGTCTCTTTAATGCGATTAAGGACCACTAATGAGCTGGTTCGCCAGCATCATGTTTTCTGCTCCTAGTGCACAGTGGGGCTTCATTTTTGCTCCCAGCTTGGCTATCTTCTTTTTTGCAGTCCTTTTCTTTTCTCTTCTTCTTTTCTTTGTTCCAGAAGATAAGTTTCCTTTCTATGTGTAATTACAGGCTGAAGTTTATTTTAAGGAGTCTTAACACAAGCCAGGGAACTGATTCTCATTTGCGCTTGAGCCTTGTTGCATGGGTCCAGTGACACAATGGAGTATGAAAGTGGGTAAATATAAACAGAATTCAGGGTGACACACTTTACAGCCTTCCTGCACCCCTGTGACTCTCATAAAGGGTACCTCACATTTAATAAGCCATCTGGTACCTGGTATTCTTGTTGTCTGTCTTTACATCTTCATTTCATAATAATGTGACTTAAAAAGCTATGTGGGAGGTGCCAGAAAAGTCCATGATAACCCACTTGTAAGGAGGAAAGGATGAGCATGATGAACTTAAAAGGGAGGAGGAGAAAAACATGGAAAGGTTGCCAAGATGCTCAGTCTGGGGGAGAAGAACTCTGAATTGGGTATAAAATCAGAGATTCTGCATCATAACAACCATATAATTTTGATTTCCTGTAAAGGTATCTTTGGGCTACGTTTTTAACATGCTAGGGATGCAGAAAGCCCATCTAGATGCCTGTGGGCTTCTTCAGTACCACCTGGACACTGAAGCTCTCTGAATCAGCATTTTAGTTAGCTGAGCTGCATACAATTTGGCTTCTGAGGCTTGTGGTATTCTCTAAAAAAATTAATTCAACTTGTGCAGTCGTTGCAAATGAGGGTAAGGGTCGTGATGCTCTCCCTTTAAGCCTGCCATTCATTTTGTCACTTCGTTATTTCTGGTGTTCAAAGCAACCGACAAAGCAAATACGATGCCACCTTGATGCCAGATTCCCTGTAAAATCTTTTAGAACAGAGTCGGTGAGTCTGGAGTACTTTCTGCGAGTCAAATCATCCCGCTGCCGTGCTCAACAGGTGGGCTGGTTAGAAAAAGGTGGTCCAGCAAGTGACTCTGTCATCCAGCAACACTGAATCATCTAAAGGCGTGAGGAAAAGCAAACCCCTCCAGTTGCAGCCCTATGAATTGCCTCAGCTATGTGCTGTCTGTAGATGCTGAACTAAATAATTCAACCATGATCCTAGGTCAGCCGAGGTGGAAATTAGCGGCTGTGTGCTTTTGTAGTGACACAAAGCAACCGTGAGCAAAACTGGGCAAGCTTGGAAAACACATACTCAGATGATGAGGTTAATTTTTATTTTTTTTTAATTGTGCAGCCATAGCCAAGCACTCTGGCCCACCAGTTTGGCAGCAGGCCGCTTCTCCCTCTGCAAAGAGGTTCTCAAGCGTCAGGGTTTTTCCAGGAAAAGCCTCTCCGTATGCACAGCCTCGCTGACTGCTCCAACTTTCTAAGCAAGAGCCGAATCCTCAAATTACGTTTGTTTTTATTTT
This sequence comes from Hypotaenidia okinawae, assembly GCA_027925045.1. Taxonomy (NCBI): domain Eukaryota; kingdom Metazoa; phylum Chordata; class Aves; order Gruiformes; family Rallidae; genus Hypotaenidia; species Hypotaenidia okinawae. The sequence continues at coordinate 46,355,122 of BSDF01000002.1, read as the reverse complement.
GAGAGGCAAAAATTCCTTTTGCAGGTTCCTCTCTGGAGATGGGTGAGTCAGTGGTGAGACTCAGTTCCTGTAATGCCTCGGTGCGGAGCCGGGCATCCGCAGAGGACTGTAGATGCAGCTGGAGACATAGGTCTTACAACCCTGCTCCTTACTGTGGTCAGGGATTCTTCTTGTGGGGCGGGGGGAAGACGAAATCACGCCATTCCCAAACGAGATGTATGGCACACCAGACCTTTCATAGCATGTTTGTTGCTGCAGCCAAAGTTTTTAATCTTCTGCAGACATGGGAATTGTTGGAAGCCTCACTTGCTTATTGCCTTACGGTGCTATGCGGGAAAAGCCTCTTCAAAGGCTCGGCGATCGAGTTACTCGCTCAGCTTTTCCCCTCGCGCTAGATCATCTTATTCTGCGCCTCCGCTGGCAAATTCACACTGGAGCCTAAAACGTCGTGCGGCTTGGAAAAGAGGCTGTAAAAACATGGTAGGGCGGCATGGGGTTAACTTTCCCCCGGGGGACAAACCAGCTATTATTTATAAAAGGGCAGGGCCTGATTTTCATTTGTGTGGAAGCTCCTGTGTATAGCTCTGGTAGTCGAAAGAAGCTGCAATTTAAACAAGAATCAGGATGTTAGCAGTCGTAATCACTTTATACATATAAACAATTGCAGCAGGTTTAGCACGAGCCATGAATCTCCAAGCTGCGACGTCCACTTCTTGAGTTTGACGCAAAGACTAGAAACAACCACATGGCTATTGCTAACCCCAAGTATTAAGAAACCATGGGCCAGACCTCCAAAACCTCGAGGCTGCTCTTAAAAATGTTGTGATTTGAAAGTGTTCATTTGATGTTTTAAAGAGGGTTCATTTGAGTTTCCTTCATGTACCTCCTGCCTTTTTAGGCCATAGAAATCACGAAGTGAAATTGTCTCTATTTTTCTTTTTTTTCTTCTTTTTTTTGTAAACAGAAGCTGAGATTTCGTTGTGTATTTATAGGACTGCATGGCCCATGACTCTAAGATGGCACAAAGTATCATGAGACTTGTGGTATGTGCCTTTGAGAGTTGGCAAGACACTAAAGAACCTATTTTTATTGCCAGGCTGGTTAAGAGATGACTCTGGTTATATGGAAAGAGCAGAACCTATCAGTAAGGCAGGGTTCTCTTCAAAAGAGAAAACATTTCTCTGTGTTTATGCTTGTAAAATGCAACAAGCAGTTGAGAAAATGTAGGTTAAGTGAGGTTCATAGCAAGACAGGGGCTGTTCTAATCTTAAAGGTGCAGCTGAGGTGATGTTAAGTAGTGTTTTCTTTCAATGACTGTACAGTTGCACCCCTGGCAGGTATTCACTGCTGAGTGGGAAGGCAACTTGCAGGCCTTATATTAGGGGTTGAGACGTCTGGCATTCTGACTCTTGCCCTGAACATTAGCTAAGGTTCAGAGAGACCCTCCTCTTCCCTTGTTTAAGCATAACCTCCTGTTTATAGCACCATAAAAAGCTGCACAGCCCTCTTGGGGAACAGGGCTGCTGTGCAAAAATAGAGGCAGAAATGTCTCAAAACAGTTTTGCGGTATTGCACTTCCCTGTGCAGCAGACAGTCCCATGCTCAAAGTCCTAGAAAGGGAAATCTTTAAAAGTATTCGCATTAGCTCCGGTTATGTGCTGCCCTTGCATGCAAGAGGTGCTGGCATCTGAGTGCTTCCACCATTGCTCACCAGCTCTGTGTCAAACAACCTCATAGCAGCAGAATACACCTCAGTTTTGGGAGAGGCTTCACACAGCCAGGCTGGGGAACCAGCTTCTCCAAAGCAAGCGCAAGAATCCCAAATAGGTTTCAGAGTACCAGCCCAGGAAGAGAAGATTTGAGTCTGGGAGGAGTAAACCTCAAAACAGGGAGGGAGGCGTGGAGTGCCTAGATGTTGTGAGTGCCCAAATGTCTCTCCTAGGCTCTCTGTCTAACCTGCGGCTACATTTTGCATCTTCTCTTCTGCATCGTCAAGAGAATTACACGTCAAGTTCCTCCTCCAGGGTCTCGGCACACTTGCACTAACACCAGGAAGGCAAAGAGATGCTGTTAGCTCTTCCTGAGGGCTTCGTTGCAGCAGATGATGCAGAAGAAGAGAAAACCCAACATGACTGCTCCAGGTCTGAGCAGGGCTGATGTCAGACGAAAGCACCTTTGCTTTTAAAATGCGCTTGCGCAAGGCATGCGTACCCTTCATTGCTGGTGCTGTCATGAGGCGTTTTCCTCTTCTGGATTGATTTCCCTGCTTCCTGATGCACCATAAGATGAAGGTTCCTCCTCAGAAGCGTGGCTTCTGAAACAGCCTGCAGTGCCCGTCCCCAGTGCAGGCCTGAGCTGCGGGAGGCCCACCGCACTTCGGCAGACGTTTATGGCATGTCACCTTGTAAAAACCACCTGGAAAGGCCATCATGAATTCCTGCTAATGCCTTTTCTTTCTTGTGTTGCTGTTGGCTTTCAGCACGTGTGGAGCGAAAGTGAGGACTGCTTACCTTTTCTGCAGCTCGCACAGGATTACATCTCGTCCTGTGGGAAAAAGACGCTCCATGAAATACTGGAAAAAGTCTTCAAATCCTTCAGACCCGTAAGTAGTGCCTCTTTGTTCTTTTTTTCTTTTTAAAATTTTATTTTAAACTTGTAAACATTGACAGTTGCCCATGACTTTTAATAGGATAGCACTGGATGGAGCAAGGCAATCTTTCTTCCAGGGGGACTTACACCTCCAGTCAGTTGCTTGGGCGCAGGGGTGTTAGCAAATTAACTACTGTCAGGCTATTGGCAATTGTTTCTTGGAAGCCAGCTGCTTTTTTGGGGTTTTTTTTTTTTTTCCTCTTTTATTTCCATCTCTGGGTTTGAGAGGATGACATTCCCGCGCAGGGTGGGAGGCCAACTGGTGTAGCAGCCGGGTGGCAGCGGCTCCCCAGCTGCACAGGGGCTCGCATCCTGCTGATGCGGTGCTGACTCTGAGGAACTGGATTTGAGTCAGCGCCGCGGGACTTTGTGACAGAGTTGTTTCCTGGCGCTGGGATTGGGGAGTTTTGCAAGGATTTGAATAGCAAGAGTAAACCTCTGGGAAGCTGGAAGCACGGTCTCTCTCCTCACAGTGGTTTGTTTTATTTTAGGCTTGGCTTTTTTTCCCCCACGAGTGGTCCAGATTTTGCTGGTTGTCACTTGGAATTTGCAAACACCAGTTTGGGCACTGCTTGAGAAGAAGTCAGAGCAGAGCAGAGTTTTGTGGGGAAAGGGCTTGTATTTTCCCGTTTTTCTGCTTCTCAGCTTTCTCTATCCTTGTTTAACACTAAGATTTGGGTCAAAGCCTAGGTTTCATCAGCGTGAGGTGACTTGGGCTGGCCATTGTCCTTCATTTTTGCCAAATCCTCCTTTTGAGTGCCTGCGGCTGGGTAAGGGGCTGGTGCAAAGCAGAGCAGAGGTTCACTGCCAGACCCGTGCTCCCATAATGTCCACAGGAAAGCTGACTGATGGGCATTTTTACCTAAACTCAAAATGTAGACCTTCCTTCCCCCCTCCCTCCCTTTTTCTGGCTGAATAACTGAGAAGATGGAAAATGTATCCCAAGTATTTAGAGCGAAAGGGAGGAGCTGGAGCGCTGATATGAAAACACTGGCCCTCCTCCCTGTGTTACACCCTTGTGTTGCCTTGCCATGGACCACCACAGCTGGTCAACATAAAAGAGCATCGTTTTAAAGAATCCTTTGAGAGACTGGAAATAAATAGAACAGATGCACACTTTTCTTAGAAAGGGCTGGAAATCTGATCCATCAGTACAGCTGCTTGTAATTGTGAAAACATACAAAAATATAAATATGTTTCCCAGAACAGTATTCGGCCCTTGGATCTTCATAGCTGTTTTCTCCTGCTCAGAAAAGCTGTGTCTTTGAGGAGAAGCATCCATTGGTTTAACTGAAGAGGACTTCAGAAAAACTTAATTAAATTGGTACAGATCACTTATTTCACTTAAGCCACATTTATTTCAGCGTAGTTTAAGTTGCTGAGAAATTTGCTTTAGTCAAGCCAAGTTAAGCTACTCTTTGGAATAAAAACGTTCAAAGCAGGGGGAACAGTTGTGCTCATTTAGTCTGGGCCCTTCATTAATGCATCACATTTCACCCCATGATTCCTACCACTGACCACATAAACTGTGGAATGTACCTTTTCCAAGGGCACCCAATCTTGATGTAAAGTCTTCAGGTGATGTAAAGGATACCGTGCTACTGAGCACTTTTTCTTCTCATCGTTGGTTATGCGCCCGGGAAAAACTTCTATTCACAATCCACATTTTTCTAGATTTGCTTCCCAACTGTTGAATTCTGTTATGCTGTTGTATGCTCAGGACCGGTGTTCCAAGTACCTCTTTATTTTCTCCTGGATGTACCATGAAGATTAAGGTTCTCAGATTCTCCTTTGACCTAGTATTGAGTGACTTGCATCAGCGTAACAAGCCCAGTTTTATCATTCAAGGTATGGCTGTGTGTGGACAGGTTTTAATAAGGAGTGTATTGACATTCCCCCCTTACTGTGATTATTAAAAATAACACACGTGTGGGAGGATAGATTTTAAAAAGTGAAGGGTGTTGCGACAGACGTATGGAAACAGTTACTTTACACCCTCAGGCCTTTGCCAGAGCAAAACTGCTTTTCATCAGTACAGGGAAATTATTTCCTTGGCATTACTTTGCTCTGTTCTGCATCCTCTTTTACTAATGAAACTGCTTTGCTGCGAGCATGGAGGTAATGGGGCATTTGCAGGGCATTTCTTCTCTACTCTCCCAGCCAAGTGGTCTGGCAAATTTCAGTTTGAAAAATGGCACTTTAGGGAAAAATGGTGCTGAAGGTCAGACCGGGCTCTTTTGAAGTGTCTGATGGGCCTGGCTACTCAGTCTGAGACACTGAGGATGGGCTAGGGGCCAGACCTTCTGAAAGTCTTTTCCATTTTGGTACTTCCAGGTGGACATCTGATAATTAGACAGTTTTGAAAGTCTTTGTTGGGGTCCTCTGAAGAGGATTATTGAGTAGGAGGCACCGGTGGTACATCTGCAGCAATCCGTGTTCTTGTGCATGGCCCAAGCACCTGCCCTTCCTTAACCGAAGGCTCCCAGACTTCACAACTCATCTCAGCCCTGCTCCATGGAACATTTGTGATAACAGCCCAAACTGTGTCTCTGAAAGCTTACCCTGGGACTGTGGCCTGGGAAAGGACTGGCTGCTCATGCTGCCGGGTCCTGCGTTTTGGAGGTGGTGAGAGTGAGGATGCCCAGTGCTTAGCATCCCTGTCAATGACAGACAGATTTCCCACCGCTCATCTCTCTTCCCTGGATGCAGAGGGTAGTAAGGATTGGGGGGTTACTCTCTCCCTTAGGTTTTATGGACAAAAGCACAGTGCCAAGGCAGGATATTTGTTTAGATGAGGCTTTTTTTAAGTGTTGGTTAACCTGCGACAGCTAAACCACGCCTCCAAATCCTGCTGTAAACAAGGTCAAGCTGTTCCCTTGCTGAAGGTGGTGGGGACCATGATATCTCTGCCCATTTCTGCCTTCCCAGGTCAGTTTCCACAAAAATCTGGGATTTGCCCTATTATCCACTTATCCATGGAGCATCCACAACTACCAGACACCGTGCAGGTACATGGAGTGCCACTGGGCTGAAATACCACTATTTCTCTCAGAGCATCCCAGCTCCTCCGATGCCTTTGTCTCTCAGGTGCCAGAGATGTCCATGCTGGTGCTCGTAAACACATCTGCCTGGAGACTAAGCCCTTTGCAGTGGCATTCAACAGTATCATGTTATCTCTGGTGTAGCATTGCATGGACTGCTAAAGCTTGGTCTTTTGCTTGGTTTAATTTCCTGCCTTCATGCCAGCTTTTGGTAGGAGGCAATGTCACTCTGCTTTCATGACTGAAAAACTGCCAGGTTTTTTGTATAAAATCAGGGTACTTTGAAAGAGTTAGGAAAGAAAGACAAATAAAAAAAAAATTAAACATGCCTGAGGGACATAACACCAACTGGCAGGATTTGCAGAGAGCCAAAACATGAGCTTTACAGCTCAGCAGTAAATTTCAGGCCTCCCACACTGAGCTCACCTTCAACCTAAAAACCCTACAACTGAGCTGGGCAGTCTGTGGTGTAGAAGCCATTTATCTCATATTCATCGAACTCATACATGTTCCAGTGACCTCTCCTTTACTTCCAGATGGGTAGTTTGGCCAGCAGGAATAAATAGACGTGTTTCAGGCTGTGTTGCAATTGTTTGTCCTCCTTCCTTCCTCACCACCCTCCTGTCCTCCTTCTCCTCACATGTACCCACCTGGTAGTTTTGTTCCCTTTGGCAGTTTGGCTGATGGATCAAGCTTTCTCTTTCTACACCCCTTTCCTGCTCTACCTCTTTCCTCCTTGGTTTTTTCCTCTCTGTTAAAGTCCTCTCAAGTCTGCCACGTAGCTGATACTTTGGTGTCTGAAGTAGATGTGGGCTAGAAGCAGAAACCAGTGTGTTTGAAAGAAGGCAGCATGGGTTAACTCAGGCCACCTTGGGCATCTTATTTTGTCCTCATCTTTTATACACCCTCCTCCTTCTTTGATCCAGTGTTTGTAAGAGCGACCTGCGCTTTGAACCCTGATCGTCCCTCCTTGGGGTCAAGGTGTGGACTGGTTGTCACTGAAGTCCAGAGAGCGCTAAGGGGTTAACAGCAGTGAGTCCTGTGGGAAACAGCGAAACAGCCTGAAAGCAGGACCTGCATGGTTGAGGTCCTTGGTTCCTTACAGGTGTCTGTGAGAGAACAAAACTGTGCCTCTCTTGGAAGAATATCCTATCCTGTCCCATCCCCACCCATCTTAACACTCTCTAAACCCGCTAATGCCTGCAGAATTACTCTTAATTGACACTGTGCTGGAGAGAGGAGAGCCGAATTTCCCGAGGGGGAAGGGAGAGGGGATGTGTGAAAAGCAGGATGTGCTCCCTGCCTTTGGGATCATGTGGGTCTCTGCGGTGGTTCTGCTTCTGGTTCTCGTGGTGTTTTCCGTGCTGATTCTGCATGGGAAAGGCTTACAGTGCCCCATAAAATGAAGATGCATGTGGCTCATTTCCCTGCAAATCGAGGAGGAATTATAACCAGAGCTGGGCAAAAAAAAAATGTGATCAAAGCTCGTTCTGCCAGTTGATATAAATGGAGCAGTGCAACACTCACATGTAATTTGAATCCGCCGAATCAGTTTAGTAACAATTATACCGGTGGGTAAGAAAGTCTGGAGGTCTTGCTTGTGCATTTAAAAAACCTGAGTATTTTCATTTCAGCTTTGATGTGAAACAAAACTCCCACATCCTGAAAATGAACCAGGTAGTTTCACGTTCGGTTAAGCATTTGATTTGAAACAATTGTATGTATAGGAATATTTATTCTTTGTTCTGCTCAGAAAACAAGAACGTTTTCAGCTAGTATTTTTAAAATGCAAAGTTAGCATTCCATTTCTCTGCTGAAGAAACCCTGCTACTAAAAAAAAACACCACGGGGTTTCTCCACATGCTGGTGAGGAACACAAGCTTCACCAGACCCAGAGGCTAGCCCTGCACACTGCATTTGTATCCACTGAATAATTCTGAGCATTGATTGCAGACTGAATTAGTTTAGGTCCCTAAAAATCTGCCTCGTCACAGCCTTCTCATTTGCATGCTACCACCTAGCGAGTGTCATCCTCCTCCTGAGTTTTCTGGGCTTTGCCTCTTTCAAGAGCTAACAGCTGCGTCACGCTCCAAACAGGGCATTAGATGTATCTATGCTGCTCTTCCAGCCCTGGCAAGCTCAATACACGGCATTCCCACTAATACCTGGCATATGATGTTGCTTTGTGGCTATTAATAGTTGCTAGTGCAGGATTCTACTACCAGATTTCCACAACAGATGCATTATTTTGACTATTGTTTATCTGCCTTCCTGACTTCTGTTGGCTTGGCAACCTTTTGGAGGAGAGGGCGAAAGTTCAAACATCGCTGTTGGCTCCTTTTCCTGTGGCAAACAAGTGTCGCTGCAGCAAGTGGAGGCATCCAAACACTGTCCAAGGAAGATGGGCTGGCAGTTCTTCACTAACCCAAATCCAACAGGCAGAAACTTAGAAGGACTCATGCAATTTGAAGTGGGCTTCACCCAGCATGCAAGGGTTTTTTTAGGTGTGATGGACTGAAGGGTTCAAGGGAGGAACTTGATGTCATGGGATTTTTAGGGACTCCTTGCCTAGCAGGTACCAGCCAGTTCTGCATGAGGATGCTCTCTTCTTTAGCTTTTGTTGGGCTGCCAAACATGATCTTAAACTGAGATAACTAGTGCTGCGGTATTGTCATGGTTCTTTCTGAAGTTAAAGCACTGCCAAGTCTAAACACTCAACAATTCCTGATAGGACCTCAGGGAAGAACACAAAGCTTTTAGCAAGTGCTTTGCTTTGGTTTTATTTATCTTCCAGCCTCTGAGCACTTAATTTGGTGTAAGTATGCATTTTCAAACCTTTCTCTATCACAGAAGGGAGAGAAAAAGAGTCGAGATCATTACATAATGCTGTTACTCCAGGGTTTGAGGTTTCAAGAAGTGGTGCCTGGGTACTGTGAGAAGATTTGCAGCCAAGCTACACAAGTGGATAATTCACTATTACACAGTATTTTCTCTTCTTTGTAGTTACTTGGGCTTCCAGATGTTGATGATGATGCATTTGAAGAATATAACGCAGATGTGGAAGAAGAGGAACCAGAAGCCGATCACCAACAGATGGGTGTCAGTCAGCAGTGATGTTCTGAGAAGCTAAAAAAATTCGGAAGCCTTTGGTACCAGGGTCAGGTGGTCCCACGTTAGCCTGTTCGAATTAGCACATCACATGAGGATACCTGGCTCCCAGGATAAAAGTTTTACAAAACAGTTTAAAAAACCCCCACATAATTGATGATGATGATAATAATAATAATAATAATAATAGCTGTGATGAGCTTTGCTAAGAAGTGACCTGAATTTTGCTCCTGCTTCAGTGGGTTTTCTATGGAGTTGTCTTGGTAGCATTCTGCCATTATCAGTCTAGAAGTAGTTTTGTTGCTGACTTGTCTCTTCGATCCGTGTTGGAGTTTAGCGTTGGCTGACAGGAATGTAGAGCACCAGGAATGTAGGAATCATGTGGTGAGAGGGCCGAGTCCTCGCCGGTGGGTGACCCTTCCGAGTAAACCAGCGCAGAGAGCGAACGCTACCTGCGCCTTCCTTTTTAGTTCAGCAGCTATGGGGTTTGTGTTTGGGGTTGGTTTTTTTGACAGACTACCAAACTTGGAGAGATTTCTCCTGAAAGACACTAGTTTAATAGTGGTCGGTACTGCAGAAGTGCACGGGAAGGCTTAACAAAGATAATGGGAAGTGGGAAATCCAGGGGAGTATCGGTGTCAGAGGTATTCATGTCATTTTGACACCTGAGTTTACAAGTGCTGGCTTGATAACTGGGAGTAATTAATATTCAGCAGTACTACAGGTTAAAACCAACCCTGGTACTCCGACACCATTTGATCCAAAGCCAAACACTGCTTTTGTACAGATCAGTTAAAAAATAGCCATCGCCTGTCCCACTCCTGCGTGGCAGCCAACTTTAAGCATCACTGGTTTTAATACACTGCTAAATTACTATGACTCAAACCTCATGGTATCATGGATTGAAGTGCAACTTAACTTTGAAGCCATAAGGGTATAAACCAGCACCTGGCTTTTAAAATTACGCTGGACCTGTTCCTCTCCCTGGACCTTTGAGCCTAGTCTGGGCATTTACATCTCGTCAGAGGGGACCTAAATACTGCTACTTTGGCTGATAAAAAAAATAGTGAGGTTTTAACTTAGCTGGGGACTTGGGTCTCCATAAGGGTTTGTCAGGGTCTTGGTGTAAAGGAGAAGACCCGCGTATTTTATAACTATTTGGCATAGATTTAAGTGGCTTGGGTGAGTACCAGACTGTGAAGATGCAGGGTCTCTTTATTTACATGCCTTTTGTACTGAAAATATAAGAAGCAAAGGGGATTCTGTTGTAATAACAGCTGTTTTCCCCAATTGAGCAAAGTGTTTCTAAATTTACTCCTTTTTTTTTTTTCCAATTTTTTAAAAATCATGAAGTGAAGGTCACGTGCTTCAAAAGCCCTTTTATACAACATGAGCTTTGTAAAAACAAAAAGTAAGTGAAGAGAAAATGCTTGGACAACTCCTAGAAACATCTGGCACCATTTTGAAAGCCCTGTCGTTAGCAATGTCTCATTTTCAATAGATTTTTTCAAAGGTGGGTTTGGTTTGATTTTTTTGTTTGTTTGTTTTTATTTTTTTGCAAGGTTACTTAAGAGAGCAAGTTTTCTTGGTGGTTTACAGTTCTGATGATGGCTCAAGAGATGCATAGCACTTGATTTTTCCAATCTGGGGCAAAGTCCTTCCATAACTGGGACGGTGTGTGGTACCCGAATATGCACAGATGTGTCTGCAACACTGTAAAAGTTAAAGAATATCGAAGAAAAAAAAAAAAAAGAAGAGAGAAACAGCTTAATGCAACTTTGTACATTATTTGGGCATGCAGGCATAAACATGGTAGTCGCAGCACATTTTCTATGGACTAGTGACGTGAGAACCGTGGCAGTTCATTGTATAACACTGTACAGCAGCAATAGGCTTTTTGCTTACTAAAATAAAGTGTAAGACCAGTGGTTTCCATCCCTGCTCTAAGTCCCTCAGTTTTTCTTTCCCGTCCTGCTAAAACAGATGCCATAACCTTAAACAGAGCCTTGCTTCCGGAGAACCTTTCTCTTCGTAGCACGTGGTTCTTCAGCTGCAGCTCATACAAGTAGATCCTTTGGGGCTGACTTTCTTCTGCTCTAACGTAAAGCAAGGTGCAATTTGCAGTAGTGTAAGCTGGAGGCAAAGTCCTGACGATGAGGTTTGCTGGCCTCTTGCACCTCTTTTGCTCAGGTGCAGGTGTCTGGCACGTGCACACACACCCACACGCACCCCCAGGCACGGCTGTGTTGTGAGCTGAGCTGTGGGGCCAGTCTGGCTGGGAAATAACCCCCTGCCTTTTTTAGGGACAGGCAGTTTTCCAGCCGGATTAGCTCCAGCACGTGGCTGCACAGACCAGTGTGGGCACAGTGGAGGGGAGGGTGCAGGGGTGGACACGGGTGGTAGCTGAGGACCCGCAGCTCCTTGCACGTGTTAGGGGCCCAGGGCAGAGGTGTGGGTGCAAGCTGAACCAGCCCAAACTCTGTGAAGGGTTGACTCTCATAGGCTCGGTTGGAGAATGGGGCTCTTGGTGGCAGCAGGATAGGCAGGAATTTGTGAAACAGGGAAAGACTGTGAGATCCAGTGTTTGTAATTGCATGCAGAAGGTTGTAAAGTGCACTGCATTCTGCTGCCTTCCCTGCATATTGCTTGAATTGGTAATGATTGTGAGTATGGTTACAAGCAAACATAAAGCTGTAAGTTACATAGGTATGTTTTCCATAATCACTGACTCACTTCTTTTTTGGGATGCTGCATGGGTGACCTCCACACCAGACTACGACCACTGAACAGCCTGGGGGTGGGTGGCTTTCTGCAGCTCCCAACCCTTGCAAAATTCCCATGGAAGCCAGTGAGATGTTGTTCCGAGTGGGAGGACCAGGCGCTCCAGGGAATACATGAGGCTTGGTCCGGCAGAGGGCTGATCACTGTTGTCCCCTCTCACTTTGCTGGCAGCCAGAAGCGTTGAGCCCTGTTCCTGGACTGAAGCACAACCAGGCAGCACTGAGAATAAACTGGAATTTTATACACAGAAAAAGTAATTTACACATGTATTAAATATGAATGAGCATTAACATAGAATGTATTTTTACAAAAAAATCTTGATTGCTTACTTCGACCAAATACATTTCTGTATTACCATGTTACTTGTTCCATACCTACCAAATGATGTGAGAGATGTGGAACTGGTTTAGTTGTATTACAAAGTATTTTTATATTTTATTTGTGTTTTATTTTTCCCCACACCACATATTGAGCTTAGTAGCCATTCAATAATTAACCAGGGGTAGCGTGACCCAGTGGCTCGGCTGCCAGACTGAGACAAAAGATTTGCAAACACACGCAGAAGTGCTCGCAGAGCCTGGGGACGTGGTGAGAAAATGTGGGTTCCGGGTTCTGCCATTGCCTTGCTCAGCACTTCAGGTGGATCTTGGCAGCTGGGAATTCACGGCAGGCCTCCAGTTATGATCTAGGCCTCCGTGAAGATCAGTAGGAGCCAGGCAATTCCTTTGGAAGTCCCACCTTAAGCCTTTTGTAAATGGGGCTATTAGTATTTGCCCATCCGTGCATAAAGTGCTTTTAGCTCTATGGATAAGGAGAAGTATGTGTTACTGTTGCCTATCCTCAAAGCAATCTGTGAAGGACACAGAAGAGGCTCCCTTCACCTCCCTCTCCTCACGATGTAGGTGTTTCGTGTTCTGGCTAAATATAAACATACCAGTGCAGAGCCTCTTGCAGAACTGGTGTTTCTGAATACAAGCTGCCTAACTGTGATGAGCAGAGTGCTGCTTGGGGGATGAGAAATACACAGGATGCCAGAGGGAAGAGCAGGTTTCAGGAACGCAACAACTGGTTTGGGTAGCCGGGGTGAGGGTGGGAAAGGCCCCTTTCATGAGAGATGCTGGGATTTCTGAGAGGGCCCAAAACATCCTGCCATGTGTCTGCTTATTGAGGCACTTTGTGCCTGCAGCTACTAGAAAAGCGGCTCTGGACATTACTGTGGCCTTGAGCTTGGTCATGTTTCTCTGTTAGCGTCCTGCCCAAGGAGTGCATTGAGATGGTTGAAAAAGGAAGGGATGGAGAAAAGGCAAACTAAAAAAGCCTTCTCCTCTCTTCCTCAGCATTATTATTTTTGATACTGTGTGAGTAGGTAGGAGCAGCAGTCAGGGAGCATGAAGCTGCTTTATTACATGCGTGGTAAAATCTCTTTAAAAGACATGCTCATGACAGAAGAAGTTGGCAACCTGTTTCCTCTCAAAAACTGTGGGAATAGCACACCCCTGAGCATGATGACCTGAACCCTACCAGGCTCCTCCAACTCTACCTCCCTCCCCGGCCTGGGTGGTTTTCTGGGCAGTTTCCCTCTGCATGTCACACACTTGTGAGGGCACCGCTTTTGATGGGAACAGCCAGGGCTATTTTTCCCACATCAGTGAGCTGCATGCTAGCTGCTGTGGTTTGGTGCTGTCTCCCGTTCAAGGTGTAATGTGGAAGGTGGTGGCTGGGTGCAGCAGGGAGGCCTTTCTGCTTAGTAGGTGACTGCTCGTTCCCTCTGTGGGAGGTGTGCAATGAGACTGCGATGGCAGAAGTGACTGAGGTGATGTTACAGACACTGCTTTACAAAGTTGCCTGGCCAGACAGATTCCCAGCCTCTTTTAACGTGTTTCCTGATCTTTCACTGGGACCCAGGGCTGAAGTCTGTGGCTGTTTCACTCAGTCAGCTTTAGCTGTGGCAGGTAGCAAGGTTCATCCATCCTTATCCCGCGTCCACCCATACCCTGTGTATATCCTTCCCTCGTTTCCATCCTAACTGCTCTGTCCTCAGAAATCTCCACTCCCAGGAGAAGGAAGCAGAGGAAGGACCACCCATTATCTCCTACTGCTCGGGGCATCAACGAGAGACACAGTTTGGCAAGATGTGTGTTACTGAGCCGCTCTTGTCCTTGTCACAGGGGGATGAGGTGGCGAGAGAGATGTGCTGTCCTCGAGGACTCATGAGTGGACTGTCAGAAAGGGGTTATGGAAAAAAGAGCAGTCATTTTAAGTGCCAAACCCACCATCTTTTCACAGGGGGAGATGCCTGGCTTAATAATCCAGCCTCTGGAAATCACAAGCCGTTGAGGCTTTCCAAGCTGGGCATCCCAAAATGAGACCTCTCTGGGTACCGGTTGCAGGGGAGCCTGGCCCAGGCTGCAGGTCTCTCTCTCTCTCTCTTAGCGCTGTGTGGTTTCTCTCTGGCCGCAGGACATGGGAAATTGGTAATGACCCTTCAGGGGTTCTGACTGGATGCCCTTTACTGTAAATCACTGAGCAGAGGAAAGTGCTTTGGTTTAATTGCAGCAGGACCTCCCCTCCTCCCCTGCAGCCTGAAGCCTTCCCATGACAGCCAGGCAGGCAAGACTCAAGGCGGTGGCTCTTAAACCCTGTAACAGGCTGGGCTTGAGTGGTCCCTGCAGAGTATTCAAAGAGCTGAAGGCTCAGAGATATCACTGCCAGGGCAGATACTAAAATAAAAGGATTCTTTAAATTTGGTCTTTACTTGTGATAGGACAGACTCTGAGAGCAGACCCTGTCACCTCAGGAGGTTATTGGACTTCTGAGACTCAGTTGCATTGTTGGTATCTGATGTCTGTGGCCAGCGTATGAAGGAAACCTCTCCACTTACTCACAATCACCCACTAAGTGAGCCAAATTAGCGTTTATGGGCTGTATGTTTGGCATTATTCTCATTGCTGGGTTGTTGGGGGTTTTTTTTGGGGGGGAGGGTTGGGTTTTTTTAAGAAAGGCAATCCCAAAAGGTGCATCTGTGTTGTTGCAACCCCAGGTTTCTAGAGAGCCGCATAGCGCCGCGCCGTCAGTAGATCTCAGTCATAAACAAATGTATAGATTAACAAAAAGCGCAGTCATTTGTCTGCAGAAAACAGCTTTGAACCAGGTCCTGCTGACTACAGCAAAGCTCGCTTGTCTCATGTCAAACACATTGAACTTTGAAACTGCCTTTCTGTACCGACATGCTGTTGCTCATGTAGGCAAAGATCTGGGGTAACACTGCATGTAAAGGATGCCTGCTTTCATCCTCAAGGGTGGTGGTGGTGGAAACGTCAGCTCTGGGTTTCAGTCATTGAGATGTTGTTGTTGTTGTTGTTAAGTTTTCCTCTAGTAATGCAGGGACCAGTCAGACCTCAACAATTCAAGCAGAAACCGTGTCACGCCCCGCCGTGCAAAGGCTGTCTTTGGTGTGCTTTCCACCATTTTTCTGGCTGGAAGAAAGACCTCTGTGTCTTTGGGACTACAAAGCTGTGAAATGAGTTGCCCTTTTGTTCAGTGCTTTAAAAGGTGTTAAGACTTCAGTGGAGCCCTGCCTTTCTCCTGATCCTCCTTCCTCTCCCACCACCTAAGCATCACATCCAGCAGTGTCCTTACACCATGAGCTTGCCATTAAAGAGCTTACCAAACTCTTGACGACTGATGGAGTCTTTTCTGTGAGCAAAACCAACTTAACAGAGATTCCGAGTGGCTAAAGTGTAAGTGCAGTGCACGCGGCAAGGGGAACAAGAGTTTCGTTTTCCCTGGGCAGGGTCAGTGCGTGGTGGGATAAACACATTGTTTGTGGGTGTAAGGAGGAGAAAAGGGGTATCACCTGAGCTTTGGGCACTGCAGAGTAAGCCCTGCTTCGCAGGACAGGATGCAGAGCTGCCTGGTGGTTCGGTTTGATGTAATCTGAGGCAGTGGATTTGCTGTCAGAAGATGCAAATAGGTGGATGGGAATACTTGTGGATGAGCCCCCTATTTCACACCTCCCAGGTCCTCTTCTGTTTTGCACAGCTTAGGGAGACAGCTAATGAGGAGACATGTAACGATGCTGAAATGAAAATTGGTGGTTCTGTTCAACTCATTTATCTCTTTTCTTTAAAGACTGTGCTTTTAATTGATGCTTTGACATCTTCTCGCCCTGATTTAGTTGGAGGAGTGCTGTCAGTCATTACCTTTTGCTGTGAGCCTCTGTCTGTGGATTGAAGAAGATCTTCCAGCCTGTGGAAGAACAATTGCTTTAACTTAGCACGTCGCCTTGTATTTTTGGAACTTCCCAGGTTATGAGCACTCAGTAGGAGCATGCCAATCATGGACTGTGTGATGTGTCCAGAGCCATCAGCACTGTCTGTAAAGCCATTCCCGCAGCTGGTGGAGTGCCTGCCAGGATTGATTCCCTCCTGTTGGCACATGGTCCCAGCAACACAACACCTTGAGATACCTTTGCATATAGTGGAAGTCACTGTGACAGGCTCTGGGTACAGATACAGCCAGTCTTGTGGAAGAGATGACAGTCCCAGCATGTCTTAAAATACTTGTAGGCCGCTGCCCACTCAAGTCTGCTGGATGGACTTCTTCCTTCATCAGAAGGTCAAGTGAACTTAAACAGTTCAGACGGCAGCCCTCTGCTAATACAGACTTCAGCCCGGGGATAACAAGCTTCTGAGCTCCCACAGGTGGTGGCTGCAGCTGGAGGACCTCTACTGCACACATAGTTTTTGCCTCAGTCTGAGTCTGTCCACGCTCCAGCTCTCCAGAGTTACATGATAACCTTCCCCCACATCAAGAAATCAAGGATATTCCAGAGCTGTGATAGGTTTTGGCTTTGTCTCAAGGAGAACAGATCCATTAGAGGTGTGCAGTTTGTGCTGGCTCTGCAGGTTCCTGCCTGATGCTTTGCCTTGCACCACAGTCCTCAAGCAGAGTCATCTGGGAAACGCAGTTACTGCACTCAGCAGCTCCATGTGCCGTTTTAAAGAGCACATCAGATTTTACGCTTGCTTTCTACAAGTCTTCACGTCCCTCCTTCTCAGTGACAAGGTTTTTGCTTCCACTGCTTGTTTAGTGAGTGATGAAATGCCATAAAAAAGCACATTTAGCTTTATTCCCAGTGCCTAGGTGGACACATCCATGCCTTTTGCCGAGTACTGCTGCAGCTGTGGTACCAAAACAAGGTTTGGATACCTTTTATTAGACAAACTGCTACAGGAGGAGGCAAAATCCACAAGCTCTCAAGCTCCCAAGTGCTTTTCCACCCTGAAACAAAAGCAGTGATTATATGGGGCGGTCTGACAGCAGGCCATAGCTCTCCACGGCACTCTTACCTTGCTCGTACACTATCCTTAAGGTGTTGCTGGTGTAACGGTGCGATGGAAGAGGCATTGTCTGAGCGAGGGTTTTATTTACAACCTCTAGTAGTGCTGCAGGGCCCAGAAGTGGGTGTTGCACCCAGCTCGGGGCTCCTTGGGAGCCTGGGAAGAGCTGTAGCACGCCATGACGTTTGAAGCCGTCACGCTTTTGGGTTGGTAGCAGTCCCCTAGAGGTCAGCAGAGCCTAAATTTTGCAGCAGCTCGAGCCGATGGTGAGCTCCGCAGGGACGGTGTCAGCGGGCCTTGCAGCCGCCCTGCACAGCCCTGCTTTTGCTCTCAGCTGTTGCTGGGGAAAGGGGTGAGGCTGGGGACAAAGGACGCGGGCCGTCGGGTATGAAGTCCTGTTTTGGAGATGGATGGGCTGAGAGATTGCTACGGGGAAGGACCATGGGTAAGAGATAGGTGCCGGCGTTGTCAAAGCTGTGTGGGACAGTGGGAGCTGGGGCCTAGACCTCTTGGGCGCAGTGGTACCCACCCCTCTTGGGACTGCAGCCAGACTGCACTGCATCAGGAGCAACATCACATCAGAGTGAGCTCCGCCGCAGCCAAGCTTTGTGTGCATGCAGCCATGTTCCATTGTTTCTGTGGTGTATCTGCTGGTCACACCAGTTTGCTCTCAGACCTGAGCTGCCTCCCAGATGCTGTGCTGGCCTCAGCCACACTGCAGCTGCTGACCAGAGGTCACCTGTCTGAGTGCCTAGGTCCTTGCAATCCCAACTGACCCTCTCTCAGGCACTCACCGTACTTGTCTCCCCTGCCCAGAACTGCAAGCAGAACTGGGTTTTCCCTGGACCTTCTGAGCTTTTGGGTTTGGAATGGCTGTTTAAGAGACCTGGGCTGTGCCACATGAAGATGACTTGATGCTGACAAGCCGGTGGGAGACAGCCACTTCATGTCCAGTCAGCTTTCCACAGTACCAGGAGAAGGACGGTTTTGGCACAAGGTACCAGCACAGACATAGGCTAAAAGGTGCTGAGGAGATGGTGAGTGACAAGTCCTATCCTGCATGTGCTAGCAATCCAGCAGCCAGACCCCAAACCAAGACCCTAATTCCTGCTGCCAGCCCCTGGAAACACTTACAGATTCACAGAACATTAGGAATTGGAAGGGACCTCAAAAGATCACCTAGTCCAGCCCCCCTGCCAGAGCAGGATCACCTAGACTAAATCACATAGGAACACATCCAGGCAAGTTTTGAATGTCTCCAGAGAAGGAGACTCCACAGCCTCTCTGGGCAGCCTGTTCCAGTGCTCTGTCACCCTCACAGTGAAGAAGTTTCTCCTTATATTCACACGGAACTTCCTACACTCCAGCTTGCACTTGGCCTTGCGGCAAGCAGCCCCAGATCAGGGACCCAAAACCACTGAAACCATGGCTGCATTTGCCTCCAGGGCACTGTCAGCATGTGCATCACAAGTCTCAGTAATGAGAAAATGAGTTGCCTTGAGTGGATGTGAGCTTGAACTCACCCTATATACTGCTTCCTCTCTCTGTAGCTACAGCTGCAAGCTAAATAAGTGGGAGTGTAAAATACACCTCTTCCTCCCCAGATTTTCTCCCGGTCAGCATGCCCAGGCCTTTTCCCCATTGTATAGCTAGCCACCTTCCAAGCATGGCTCTCCATTTTCCTCTGCATCCGTAAGGACCATACATTCAGCTCCAGCAAAGGCTCATCTCTCCTTGATGAGAACTGAGGCTTGCAGAAGATGTGCTCTACTGGAAAAGCAGAGATTCACACGGAAAATCAGTGCCAGTGCATGGTGTTCCTTTTGGTTAACAGAAGCTAGGAAATTTTTATATTGGTTCTTCTTTAAGTATTATTATTATTATTACTACTTTACTTCTTGTTTCCTGCATTCCTATTTATTTCTGCAAAACCCTTATCAGGGGAGGTTTTGACCTGCCTGTGAGTCATGTAGCAGCAATGGGGAGTGGCAGCACAGAGCTGTGGGAGCCAAGAACACTAACTTGTGCCCCTCTTACGTCTCACTACACAAAGGCTGCCAGTGGGCCACCGTGCAGCTATCAATGGACTTGATGGCTGTGGTGGCTAGGGCGGCCAACCACCATGCCGATCACACGGCTCCTCCGTGAGCCGCTGGGCACCTTCATGAGTTCAGCTCTGGGCTCGAGCTTTTGTGAGCCTTCTGGAGTCAGCGTAGCAGACTGCAGCAAAATTATTTATGCAAAAAACCTAAATTACAAAGCACAGACCTGTGGACCCTTTCTCACCTCTGCGAAATATCTGAGCCTGAGGGCAAGACAGCTTTATGGCTGCAACAAGACATGAATTAAAGATATAAAGTGGGATAATGAGGTTCTTGCTGAGGCCTCTCAAACTATACAACAGGACTTCCTTCCCTTTACCCCAGCACATAGATGTGTGTTTTCCCAGCTCTTCAGGACAGTGGGAGGCATCTTTCTGGGAACCACCAGCAAGCTCTCGCTAAATTCCTTTAGGCTTTGTCAATGTGCAGTTTCTTCTCATCCAGGAGGGCACTACCTGTAGAACCTGCAACGTGATCACTAACAAGGGGGCTTCATCAGTGCTCCCTGAACCCTCCCAAGCATACATGAGCAGTTAATTAGATAATTGACCCCAGGCAGCATCCCTTGTCAAAGACAGATTACAGTGCAGCAGTAGATCAGCAAAGGTACCTACCAACAGCCCTGGGAACTCTGTGCTTTCATGTGTCAGCACACAAAAGAACTTAAGAGGGAAACTAGGGACTTCCCATCTCTGGGATCTTCAGAAATGTGTAAGAAGTGGTGGAGATAGCATCTCCAAACTGGGGGGAGTGGTGGTGTGGTGTGAGGTTTTGGAGTTAAAAAAAAAGAAGCCACCTTTGTTACTGTGGAAACCAAGCAATGAACAGCAGTTTACTTCTGCTTCACAAGGGGGATGCTGGCACATTCAGCCCAGGAGGAACAGCAGCAGGGACCTGGGGCAAGCAGGCTGCAACTCGAGGCAAAGGGAAAGAGCCAAGGAGGAGGTGTCTGGGAGGTCACAGACCCCACCTTGAAGTGGACAGTGGTGCAGGAGATGGTAGCATTCCTGAGGCAAGGAAAGGGAATGATAAAGAGAAGATACAAGAGGACTGAGACCAGGAAGAGGGCATCATGACAAGGGAATGGTGGAGAAAGGGATTGCTTTGATCGCCAATGAGACTAGAGAAGGTCTTGTGACAGTTGAGCATAGCCTGGCTCAGCCAGAGCAGGCAACAGAAATGGACGTGGAGATGTAGTAGTATCTGAGGGAAAGACACACAGACAAATACGGCTGTAACAGGTGCCTCTGAGCATCAATCATGGCACCTCTTCTTCCTCCTCACCATCCCTCAGCAAGGTGCCTTGTGCCAGGCCTGTGCACGGCTCACACACTTGTACACGTTCTCACATTGTTGACAGTTTCACCACCAACTGTTTTTTCAGAACAATAAAAATAATGCTTTTTCTTCCTAAGATAGTTTCTTTCTTCCCACTGGCCTCGCAGCAGGGTTGTTTGTACAATGCCTGTAGAAAAGGGAGGCACCTGCCCAGTTCTGCAGGTCCCTGTACTCACCTAGGGTGAGTCCTGAGAATTAAGGGGACAACGATGCTGAGAGTGAACACAACAAGGGAGAGTGACCAAATGCCTCAGAGTGATTCAGTCACCTGCAGTGGCCTGGCACGTGCTGTTGTATCAGACACGCAAATTACACAGGTGACATGAATAACATCTTTCCAACTACTGTCTCTGAAACCAGCATGTCTGATGGGCAGCTCACATGGTCTTGCAGGTCCCCGAACCTCTGCTCTCCTTTGCCTTTGCAGCTGCAGCCCAGCAGAGGAAAGCTTCCAGTCACCCATTCCCAACCCTTCATTTCTCAAAATGCACCCACCACTCTTATCCAGCAGTGGTACTTAAATAGCATCGACCTGTAACCCCAGTATCCCATAAAATGATTCGTTAGCCATGATAACAGAGGAGAAGGGCTTCCGAGGAGAAGGGGAAGACTGCTGATGTCACCAATGTCTGTATTAGCTATGCTGGCAAATGAGTCCTTTACATTGAGGAAAACAGATGGGAATTCCTGAAAAATTTCAAGCAGCCCAAACGTCTGTGGGTTGAGCTCCTTTTGGCCTGTTAAACTTAGGCTAGGGCATGATGAGACAGTGGCTCTTTCTATAGATGGCCACTGAGGAACAGTGTGAAGTGCAGCTAAGAGGAATGAGGACTCCTGGTGCTCCCATACAGTCCTGGCCATCAGTAACTACTACTGCTGATGGCTGAGTCCTATGACATGTGATATCAGCAGAGTACACAACTATTACTCACCTGTCCAGCAGTAAGCCTGCACAGGGGAAGTTGGCTGGTGCTGGCCGTCCATAGCTGGACCTGTGTGTTTCATGGCAGTGATGGCCACACGCTTCTGAATGGACAGCCACACTCAGAGTTATGTGCTCTTCTGTCACCTCCACTGTTCACCCCAAGAACTGACCACTGCTTCCCTGGTGAACAGTACAGTCCCTCCTAGCTAATGTGGGTATTTCTCTGTGAAGTCTCCTTGGAGAGGTCCTCTGCCCCTCTTTCAGCTGCTGCAGCAGCAAGCTGCAGCCGACGCAGAGCAGGCACATGGCTCACTGAGCTACACACCAGGACTTTGCAAAGGCCCTGAGAAGCAGGACACAGGAAGCCAAAGAGGGCTTGCAGTTTGACCTACCATGTGTGCAATGTGGACTGTCCTAGCTATTTTCTCCTTCATATCCTGTTGGTACCATATGAGAGACTCCATGTGAATTTGGACTGACTCACCCATGGAAGAAAATCCTACATGGGGACAAAATAACTTGACCCAGTGAGTGTTTCTATGTGGAAGCAGCAGAAGCCTGGTTTAATTTCCCTTCTCAGCTGTGACTGTATTCCTTCGATGGCGTGTGATGCATTCTTGCATTCACACTGTAAGGATTAGCTCTGAAATACAAGTACCTTCCTCGTGTCTTAAAGACATGCTTGGTGGCAGTCGGCAAAGTGCAGGGAGTGGAAGTATCCCAGTCTGAGGGTGGGGTGTTACTGGGGACATTCACAGGGTCTGCATCTCCTAGGAACATGCTGGGTCGGACAAGCTTGGCTCCTCTGCAGTGGCTCTGACTCCCTGGCAAGTCAGCACTCAGGGCATTAAGTAGTGCCACATGGTTTGTTTACTGGTAAACCTGCCAAGATGTGAGATCCGTGTGAAAAGACAGCACATGGTTAAAGCCGATTTTACTGACATTTACATTTACATTTACTGACAGTTACAAGGACCTCCTAAAGGAGCAAAATCCCTGTCTCCTCTTCAGCTTAATCAGTAGATCTGAGAGCTGATTTTCACCCAGCTCCTGCTCTTTTGGTCCTTCTAACTAATTGCTTTACATCTGTGTTGAGAACTCCTGAAGATGTTCTGGCGAAGCCTTTTCCTTCTGTCTTTAGGATTTGCTGGGTCATGCTGCCCTGGCATGTGTGTGTGACTGCCAGAGGTGCCTTGGAGGCCAGACGACAGGGATGTACCTTGAATGGCCTGGCTCTTATCCAGGAGAACTCGACAGCCTGCCTCAGAGCCTGGGCAAAAGCTTTGGGCAAGAAGCCACATGCTGACCAAACCCTGTCCAGAGCCAGCAGCTGGATAAGCTGCTACGGAGGCAGAGCACACCCGCAGCCCTGTGAGCCGGCGTCACTGTGTGGAGGTGGCACAGATATGCAGTGTGTGCCAAGGCAGGCACCCTGGAGTGGCTCCACATCCTCCAGCTCACCCACTCCCTCCCACGTCGAAGTAGGAAGTTTTCTCCCCAGCCCTTCCCTGATGGCTCATTCCTGGCCGCCGGCCACATCTTGCTGCTCCCAGTACAGCTACCCACAGAGCTGTGCTGTGAAACAGGCCAGGTTAAAAAACAAGGAGGGCAGTCGGGTTTCTGTTTTCTTCTGAAGGGCTGTTTCAACCCTCAGTCATGTTATCAGCTCCTTTACAGTTACTTCAACTTGGGGAGCCCAAGACAAGGAAACAGGATTGATGGGAACACCTTCAGTTGGCTCTGCTGCCAAAACTGGCAAAGCAACATCCCTACACCTCAGCCTTGCTAGAAGCTCTCTCCACTCTTCCCAGGCTTCCATCACTTTGCCAGCAGATCCAAACATTGCTTGAAGGAGTTGCATTTCCCTTTAGGGAGTAAATGGTTCGCAAAGTTTGGCATTTACTCTGTCATGGCATATGTGGGGCTATCATTAACACTAACAGGAATGACACATCCATCCAGCAGAGAATAATAATCTGCTTAACAGCTAAATAGGAAAGCTGGTACGTTAACTTGCAGGCAGCCAGTCAGATTCGGGATAGAGTTTTCCCTTTGATAAAATTGAGACTCAATTCAAAACAGGAAATTCATTTTCCCTCTTTTTTTATGCAACAGGCACCATAAATTCAAACTCCTTCCTTGACAGCCTTCTCTGCTGTAAGTGAAGTATTTATACAAGTGGACATACTGTAGATCCCTTAATATAACACCAGCTTCTGGCTGTGTTAGACTGATGGCCTCTGAAGGGACAGATAGCCTGGGACAAGATTTGTCCAAGTTCACACCCCATGCCAACCCATGAATAGCTTCTACTTAACTTAAGTATTTGAAGTTTCTCCCCTGGAAAAGAGGAAAGCAAGGCCATTTGGAAGATGGGTGAAAAAAAGCTGCACGTGGATGATAGGTTCTTGATTTGTGGAGGTATCAGTTACCATTGAGTGTTTGGTGGTTCTTGAGAAGAGAGTAAAATTTGGATGCTTTTAATCAGAGAACTCAGTTCAGTTGTACTTTAAGCTCATGTTATTCTTTCAGTAACTCAAGTTCTGTCTACAAATTTGCATAAATAAGGGTAGAGGTCCTTTGGTTGTCCATTTTAATAAATGATTTGGAACTATGGCTAGAGACAACAGGAACTAGGGAAGAGTCACTGGGGATCCAACAGCAGCCTGGCTTGGGACTATCATTGGAATCACTGCCTTCTCTGTTACGTTACACAGTCAGCTCTTCAATAGATGTGGTGCAGTTGCTGTTCTTCAGTATTCAGAGTGTATACAGCACTGCCTTGCCAAAACACATGTTGAAGAGCACATGCAATAGGCAGCCCCTGCATGCTCAGCAGCAGAGTTCGCAGCTGATAGCAGCTGGATGCCACACTCATTTTTGGAGGCGGTCTAGCTCAAGTGGTACTTCATTCTGCATTTGGCCATTCATTTCTGTGCAGCCCTGCTCCCTTGGTTGTGCCAGTGAGACTGTGTGACCTGCAACCAACTAGACTAGAGACTGGACTTGTGTTACAAATAATCTTCCATAAAGACAAGGTTGATTCTAACCCTGGTTGGTTCATCCCTGGAACAAGGGGATGCTTCTAAGGGCAGTGAGTACGAAGGGAAGAAGCTGCTGCTGCAAGAGCTGTGAGTCAAATGACTGCCTAAGATGACGGTCCATCAGTCCTCCTGTACGTGCTTCACTGCTCTTTGTTTATGGACAAGGATGTTTGTCCCAAGCTATGGCCAACCCTGAACTGCAGGTGGAGGTTACACATGAACTAAGAATGTTTAAACACTTGAATTCACAACTCTGCTAATTAATGAATATTAAGGTATCATTGAAAGTGCAAGAACTGAACTGGATCTCCTTTCACTTCTCTCAAGGTCACAAAAGGACCGTAAGAAATCAGGACAAAGTGTTTCCCTCGCTACAAAATTCCCACCTCTCCATCACCATCACTCTCATGGGATAAGCCCTTCAGTCACATGGGATAAACCTTTCTCCCACTGCTGGCCACCAAGCAGCTCTCAGCTGCTAAAAAAAATAACCTGTGCCAGATGTGTAGGACCTGTGTCTGTATAAGAATAAGCCCCTCAGCCCCAGCAGCTCCCCTGGAGCCTGGGGACAAGTCTGAGGTGGAGGGGAACAAGACCCAGCTTCCTTCAATCCACTCCTAACCCACCTGCAAACCTGGGGTGGGGGGCTCAAGCTTCTCCCCAAGAGAGGCAGTTCAGCTCTGGTTGACTGGAAACATATCAGGCTCATCCTAAAGCTCAAGTGAACTACAAGCCAAAGGAATATCATCCTTGATATTTTGTTTAAACAATGTTTTCCCATGTAAGCTATGTATGCTGCAGCTGTGTATGCTACAGCCCGATAATTAACAGCTTGTTGATTATGTCTGGGGTAGATAATGAATACATTGTGCCCTGTCTTCTCTTCTCCCTATCCCAAATAAGGAGGTACTGTGTGTGCCTTTCAGGGCTCCCACTAGCTCCTAACATGGGCTGTGCCCAGCACAGGTTACACCGAAAGGCAATAAAAGCTCACCACAAGCAAGTACCTTCATCCCCTCTCTGGCCCCTCATCTCCATCTGTCTTGGCAGCTTCTGACCTCCCCTGGGGAAAGGAGCTGCAGCCTAACATCTTCCCTCTTTTCCCCCATCCTGGCTGCTCCCAGGGAGGGTGAAGAGGGAAGCTGGAGCCAGGGTGGTCCTATCCGCCCCCTGCTCAGCTGCCACAGCTGCAGCCCCTCACCCTGCAGGGACAAAGCCGCTGGATGCTGCAGTGTGAAGCCAGGGGAATAGGGGAATTGGTGCCATGCAACTGTTTGTGTTAATACACAACCTGGTTTCTTTGGTGTTTTCCTGAAAAACGTAATCTCAAACACAACCATGTCTGTCATCGCTTTTGAAATCAAATATTTCTCTTGGAAAGCCCTTCTCTGCCCAGCATCAGGACGAGAAAGCTCACCCACCCACAAAGCAGAGGCTCTTTAGAGCTCCATGTGATGAGTAGCGGCTGTTCTTGACACAAGTAACCAACAGCATTCATTAAAAAAAACCCAACAACTTAGCATGGGAGCAGGGTCAAGCTGAGACATTAGTATTTTGCTGCTTAAAGAGCACTAGCCTGGCACAGAACCATCCTGGCTTCTGTGCTTTGAAGAGATGAAGAGGGAAGATCCGATCTTGGCTGGTGGATGCACTGGATACAGAAGAGCTTTGCAGATTCTGCTCCTTGTTCCCAGAGGAGATGGAGCTCAGGGCTGCAGATGGCTTTGGGCAGTTTGCAATTTCAAGGGATCATATTTTATTTTTCACTTGTCGCCAAGTCAGCTGCTGTATTAAAAAATGACCATGGGCAAAATCAGTGCTGGACACGGCCATGATACGGGGAGGAGAAACCATGCAGTAGTACATCTGCTCCCCTGGCAGACAGCCCAGCACATTAACCAGCAGTGTTGGGGAAGAGGAGGGGAGAAAGAGCTATAGCCCCCAGCAGCTCCCCCATTCTGTCAGTGCCTCTTTCTCTGGGAAATCTTTCCCATGTTGGGTGAGCTTGTGCATCCCTGGGCAGCGCACTCCTAACTCAAGGCGTATGATCAAGTGTTTTCCTGAAAGAGGCAATCTCAAGGTTTTGTCCTGATCTCCAACCGGGACCCATGAAAGGGCAGAGTAGAGGATGCTTGAGGGAGCATTTTGGGGGACACAGTGACAGGGCTGACCAGCCTGTGCAGGCATACAGGGATGTGGCTGAGCAGGGCTGTGAGGTCGGTCATGCAGCTTCCCTGAAAATGCCCCGGGGTCGGCAGCCAGAGCAGCAGGACCCTGCTCTTCTTCTGACTGGCAACCTCTCTTTGCCATGGGGAAGCAGATCCTGCTGTGCTGCCTCATCCATCTTGCCCAACCACCTTCTGGAGATTGCAGCAAGGTCAATCCCAAAGGCAATCAGAAATCTCCTGACCCCCACCAAGCCCTTCCTGGAGCTGTGCAAGCTCTCACACATGCAGGCAGTCCCCCGGGGAATGTCAGTAGTAGGATGGATTGGGGTCTTTGCAGTGTAAGCGCTCAGGGAACTGTTTCTTTGTCTGGATTTCTCTGCTGCCACCACAGAGGGGTACAGATCTCTGCCTGGGAGCCCTGTGTGCAGTCACTGTGTCAATATTTAATCATGGTAATTAGTAACAGGCTGGGTGGCTCAGGAATTCATAGCTCAGCATTTACTTCGTTCACCTCACCCATCTTTTGGGTACAAAGGGATATGTCTACGGCAGAGAGAAGCAAAGGCTCGTGTAAGCATAGCTGCCCTAGTTTTTGGTAAACATATTATTTTTAGGCTTTCACAAATCTATCTTCCTTTACTCTGGTGGCACATGGTGCTGTAAACCTAGGAAAAGAGGAGCTGCCTTACAGGTCAGAGCAAATTATTTTGTGCCTAACCCATGGACGGGTGCCCTTTGCTACCAGTGTTTTGAGGGTTTTAAATGCCACGGGCTGGTGGCAGGGCAGAGAGCAGCCTCTTTCCTCTGAAAATCACAATAAGACAGGAAAGACCCTGCATGCCTCACGAGGCTCTACACTACAGCAGAGCAGAACATGCATCCAGTTATGTCTGTCCAGGCTCTGCACATCTCACAAAGGGATCAGCTTACCAGGAGTTCATCCTCTCTGGTACAAGGTGCAAGGCTCAGCCAGCAGACAGGGGATAACTGCTTCCAAAATCTGTAGGAATTTCTGTTCAGGAGAGTTATACGGTCTCCTTGGGGACATGGTAAATCAGATCCAAGGCCACCTGCTTTGAAGCAGCTTTCCAGCAGAGCAGAAGGATGGACTCTCACTTGGGCTGTACATGAACTAGGGCTTTGGGCTATATCAAGTTTTTGGCTCTGGCGGTCCATGTTAATAGGTGTAGTAAAGTGAGAGCCAAATGCAAAGAGTTGTGAGGGGAACAGGGCAATAAAATGGTGCATAAAATTTAACAATGACATATGTCGCTGGGACTTTTTTTCTTGCAAAAGAGAAAGGCACATAGTAAAGGTGTGTAAAGTCATGGCTGATGTGAAGGTGCAGAACGGGTAAAGGGTTTTTGCTTTCTCCTCCGATACAAGAGGTAAGGGACATTAAATCATGGAATCATAGAATCACAGAATTGTCTTGGTTGGAAGGGACCCTTTAGATCATTGTCCAACTATCACCCTAATCACCACTAAACCATGTTCCGAAGCACCACATAGAATCGTAGAATCACTTAGGTTGGAAGAGACCTTTAAGATCACTGAGTCCAACCACAGCCTAACCTTGCCTAGTCCACCTCTAGACCATGTCTTCAAGCACAACATCTACACGTCTTTTAAATACCTCCAGGGAAGGTGACTCCACCACTTCCCTGGGCAGCCTGTTCCAATACTTGATTACCCTTTCAGTAAAGAAATTCTTCCTGATATCTAACCTAAATTTCCCCTGGTGCAATTTGAAACCATTTCCTCCCATCCTGTTGCTCCTTACCTGAGAGAAGAGATGGACCCCCACCTCTCTACACCCTCCTTGCAGGTAGTTGTAGGGAGCAGGGAGCGATAAGATCTCCCCTCAGCCTCCTTTTCTCACGTCTACCAGGAGGCAGTTTCAAGTAACTGAAATATAAAAACATAGTCAAGCAGTGGAACATGTTACTTAAACCAGAGGATGGGGGTGCCCAGAGTTTAGCTATCTAGGCAAATTTGTAGGACAGATTTGGGGTAGTGTCCCCCCACCCTCCCAGTTCTCTTTTTAGACCATTCCCTTTTTTAGTGGCAGAGGAGGAACTGCATTGAGTTCTGAACTGGAGACACCTGCCATCCAGGGAAGCAAAATTTGCTGTCCATATGACAAACCAGCGATGTATTCACAACATACATCTCTATCACATATTGAAGCCACTATTGTCGGCACGTACTGCACCACAGAAGATAGTTACTGGGCCAGTGTCCCCTCCTGACCCATCCTCACCCTGTCCCATATCTCCAGCAGGGCACTGATAACACCACACCAAGTGTCTAGGATACATGAGTGTTTCACAGGAGATAAAGGTTTGAACTGCACACACAGCTCCCCAGCCTCAGCCCTCCCCAGAATATGGACCAGTGGGCAAAGTACTGGTGACCATGGTCCAAGATACAGGATAAACTGAGTTCCTGCTTTTTTAGAGAGCAAATACTGCAAAATACTGCAAATACTGAGTGATCAACTTCTCTCCTGCCCCTGCCCGAAGGTGCTGGCCCCTGGGACCACAAGCTGTGAGGAGGTCAATGGCACTGTGGCATAGCACAGGGGGCAG
Source organism: Hypotaenidia okinawae (assembly GCA_027925045.1). NCBI lineage: Eukaryota > Metazoa > Chordata > Aves > Gruiformes > Rallidae > Hypotaenidia > Hypotaenidia okinawae. The sequence continues at coordinate 46,326,033 of BSDF01000002.1, read as the reverse complement.
CAAGGCAAGGGCTCCCCATCAGGGCCCCACACAAAGGAAACCAGCTACCTGGCTCTCTCCCCTTGCACATCTGTGCTGAGCTGTCTCCTCTGTGAGGCCCGGTGAGAGCCACCTACCACCGCAGCTCCAGCCTGCCCGCTGCCTCGCGCCATGCAGAAGATACTCAAGATGTCATTATCGCCTTTCCCTAACACCTGTGTGCACATACTAGCACATATACATTGACTCCAGTTGTGGAAATACCTATGCACGCATTTTAATATAGATATAAATGCCTATTTTTGGGTCTGCTCTTTTCCAAGGAGATGAGGATTTGGAAAAGGCCTTGTTTTATTGGGGTTTTATTTTCTTCCCAGAGGAGGCAATTAGGTAGTCTACCTATTTTAATAAGGGCTGTATCCTGCGCTGCCAGCCATCAGTGAGAACAACAGCCACGACAGCCAAGCAGTGCAGCCGGCGAGCGGTTGGCTTAATCATTTTTCAACAGGACCTGGTCTCTGTGGAATATTCATAAATAATTAACCCTGCTGGGGGCACAGGAGCTGGCTCATCACCACGGAATTGCTTTCTGAGGACAGCACGCAATGGAATAACAAAACCCAACCAAACCCCAAAGCTTTTCTAATTACTGCTATGAAGCTTCCTACCAAGCTGGGCTCGGAACACAGCTTCTTGTTCGTGCTGCAGGGGAGGGGGTACGGCATTAGCATCCCCCTGGGCTCATCAGTGACAAGGAGAGGGAGGGGGAATATCTGGGGGGCCCCTGATAGCAAGGATGGCAGGAGGTGAGTGAATAGGGAGCTTCACTGGGAGTGTGACAGCTGCGAGGCTCTGTGTCCCTGGCACTCCTGACAGCAGTGCCTCCTGCAGCTTTTGTTTCCCTGCAGCCTGAGATGACAGCCTTGTGCGTGTCTTTTCGCCGGGGTACGCCTTCCTTCCAGACGCCGACGCTGTGCACGTGGGACTGAGCATTGTCAGAGCCTGACAAACAATGGGGCATACGCAGGGAAAATAAAAGGCGGCTTTCTTCACACCCAGACTTGCTCATTTCCAAGTGACATGGCTTTCAACGAGAGCTGCTTACGCTCAGCCACACTGCTCCTTGCTGCGTGAAGGGAGAAGGAAATAGTCGGGAAATATGCCCTGTATTGGCAACAATCAGGCAAAATAAGCCACCTTCCGAATGTAAATGGAAATCGGAGTGATACGTTCAGAGCTTTCTGAGTCCTGCCTTCTTATCCCCCTCCCACCACCCTTGCACACATAGGTGTCCTTCCCGCGTGCTGACTCTTCACTGGTGCTGTCAGCACATTGCTGTGACCTCTACAAGTTCAATGCTGCACCTTCCACCTTAGCACTGTGTCAGTGAGAGATGGAGGGGCTATGCTTGGCCACGCATCATGCAAAGGCACGACAGAGGGACATGGGAGATGGGGCTGACACACCCCTATACCACAGCAGTGTTTGTTTTGTCGGCTGCACTTCTGAACCCCAATCCAGCAACAGCAGCAAACCACACGCAGCAGCAAACACACCACTCCAGGTGTGTATCTGAGTGAGCCAAGGTTTAGCATGATGCACAACCTTCATCACTTAGCAGACTCCTTTAAGGCTGCAAATGCTCAGATACCTGCTCTAGTTTTGTCTGGAGCAAGCAGTGAAAACTCCTGGTTGGACTGGGGCGCAGGAGGGTGGTTTGGGAACTGGCAGCAACTCTGACAACAGGAATTCCTACAGACAGCTGCAGGCTTTCCCCTGAACCCCTGCCGCCTGCGTTCCCTCCTCTCCTCCCTGCTTTTCACACTGTCCACTAAAAGCAACCTCCTTCCATCCCTGCCTCTGATCCACAGGGGGACTGTGCATGAGCCACTTTACTTCTGTGGCTCTCAGACTTCCCACCCACCAGAAGTTCTCCAGAAAGACCAAAAGGTGATGGTGCCATACTTCGCCTGTGTGAATGATACTATGCTGTGGTGGAAAAAGGCAGGTGCTCAATTCGCACTAACAAGTGAGTGTCTTACCTTAGGCACTGAGCATCACAGTGCTGCGTCCTGTGTTTGGCATCTAACAGCATGCCAAAAATAAACAGCTGATAGATTTCTATAGTTTGGGAGAAAGCAACAGCCCAGGAGGGGAGTGGTGTCTAGATAACACCACCGGTGAGAAAAGACTGTACAAATGGACAGTGCTCAGTGAGACGAGAAAGAAAAACAGAAGCCTGAGGAGAACGAGGCCTGCAGCCCTCAAACAGGCGCTGATGCTGATGATGTGGAGCAAATAGTCTTTCCACCATGGGCAGGACCAGGAGAAGTGAATTTCAACTGCAGCAAGGGAGACTTAGAGCAGAAAGTAAGTGAAGTTTCCTAACTCTAGGCATAGAGAGACACTGAAGGAGATTGCCTGAGGTGTTTATTGAGTCTCTGTCACTAGAGGTTTTTAAGAGCAGACTAGGAAAAGGCCCATCAAAAGCAGTTTACATCTAATTGATTTTGCTTTGGAGCAGAAGGATAGACTAGATGGCTACTAAAGGCTGGAGGCAGTCCTGTTTCTTGAGATGCTTTTAGATGTGCTAATGATCTAAACAGTTCATAAGAGCTAGGTATTTGTTTTTAATGTCTAGCATACCTGGCATGTTTGGCCTGCTCTTAACCATGGTCTGGCTGCAAAGGGAAACTTCTCTTTCAGTCAGCTAGCAATGTCTCAAGCAAATCATCTATATTACAAATGCCATTCATGGCAACTTATTTTTAAGATCAGCATATTCATCAGGTTGCCAGCCAGCCAGCTTCAGGTCATGGAATACAAAATCCCTGGCTCACACGTTTATGAAACCTGTGTCCCCATGTCCTCCTTAAATTAGCAAATGTCTGTGAGTCATGGCAATAAGCAGCCTTTATATGACTTGTCCAAGGGTTGGGAGCACTCACACGACCAGTAAGGTTTTGGGTCAGAGAGGTCGAGAACTGCCAGCGTGGGCAAGAAAAAGCACCAGGGACAATTTGCTCTGGGGATTTCCAGTTATTTTCCAGAACAGCATGACTTTCCGGTTACTTTCCAGTACTGGCTTGTCCTACAGTGCTCACCAGAAATGCTCAGGTCCAGATAAGGTAACGCGCAATAAGTGACCACTAATGTGACACCCCTGGAAAAATGGAGAACAAAGCCAGACACCTGCTTTCTGAGGATGGTGCATAGCAGGGTGACAGGTGAGCTTCTATACAGAGTGGTTTTGCAGCAGCTATCCATCAGTTCTTCATAAAATCTGCAAAAAACTCCCCCAGGTTTTCATCAAGCCCTGCACTGCAGGACTTGGGGTCTTTGCAGAGGAAAACCTGCTGGCACAACTTTGTCACTATATACATTCTTCCTCCATGCTCTCCTGCAACACACATCTCTCACAGATCTTAATAGTCTGCTCTGCTAAAATCCAGCTCTGAGTAGAGCCCTGCCTCCTGCCTGACTGCCTGCAAACAACCTATGCTGTCCATGTGCCTCAATGCATTAGGTACACCAAGAACTCCCACCAGCTGTGGACAGCTTACATGTCCTTGCAGGAGAGACAGGTCGGGAGGGCAGCCCTGTGAGGCAAAGTGGACCTGGCCACAAAGACCAGTCCATATTCCTTGCATGCGACTCTGCCTGCTGCCAGCTGAAGGCTCAGATGCTTAGACTAATCACTCTCACTTTTGAGAAAAGCACAGGAGATGGCCAAAAATCAGAGAGTGGATTGCTGCAGATGACTACTTCTTGTGAAAGGATTTCAAGGGCAGACCTGTAGGTTCCGTGGACCTAAGCCAGAGGAGCTATTCAGATCCAAGGAAAGGATGAGTGGGTTTAGGTTAGACATTAAGAAGCTCTTCACTGTGAGGGTGGTAGATCACTGGAGCAGGTTGCCCAGAGAGGTGGTGGAGGCCCTATCCCTGGAGACATTGAAGGTCAGGCTTGATGAAGCTCTGAGCAATCTGATCTAGCTGCAGGAGGGCTGGACTAGATGACCTTTAAAGGTCCCTTCCAACCCAACACATGATTCTATGGACAGGCCTTCTCCTGAGCAGCAGGCACAGACATCCCTCTAGCAGGCTGAAGAACAGCACAGCCGGTCTATGATCCTCCTCTTCCCCGCCACAGCTCCCAGAGTCCTATCAGAGAGCTGCAAGAGAAATCAGTACGTGCAGGGCACTGCAAAGGCAGCCATCTGTGAGGCAGAGAAGCACACACAATTGTAGGGGAAATTATCTCCCATGCTGATGATACAGAAAAACCCCACATCTCCGAACACATGAGGCGAGCAGGATGGTGCTAAGCTCTGCCCTAAGTCTCCTTTTGTCTGGAGCACCCTGGTGGGATGGATCAGGGATTCTGTGGCAACCCAATTTAAATATGAAAACGTACAGAGTGAGTATGAAAATTAACACACAGTTCAGAGCCCTCCACACTGGTCTGGGGCTTGCTTCTGACAAGCTTATGTTAAGAAGCAATTAACTTTGAAAATGACCCTACTCAGCCAAGAAAGCACGGCAAATTTTCCTGTCTGACAGTCATTTCAGGCAATTTCAGTTCCTCTACAGTATTTCAACATGCTCCAATTTTCACCTGCTGTTAATGTAACTTTCCCCAAAACAGCACACAAATGTGAAGTTCCCAGGATTTGGGGAGGATACAGATGAACTCATTAGCAGGAGCAAAATGGTCAGTGGATGAAATAATTTGTGTAAACATTTAAATGGCTACTTTTAGTAGAGCAGAGCTCTTTTTTCACTAAAAGGAGGAGAATGAAGAGGCAGAACTTCACTGAACTCCTTGTTCCCTCTCACTCACACTGACTCCTGAGCTTCTCTCTTGCTGAAAGCTTTAGTTTCTTGTTCTGTTTCCCCATCCTAGTTTTTCAGCAAGAGACTCCAGAAGAAAAAATAAGCCAAGTGTAAGCCTTTGATAAAGGAAATGAGACAGGTACTTACCTGCCAAGAATAGGAAATTACAAAAGGTGTGTCTGTCTGACCCAGCTCAGCACCACTCTGATTTGCACCACAGAGGTGCAATGTCTGCACCAGAGACTCAAGGCTGGCTCATCAGTTGTTTTATGTAAAGGATGGAGATAATAGAAAGAGTGATAGCCATCTTACACCCATTCCGTTGCTGGCTGCTGGGAGCACACACCTTCAGCTGTGGCAGCACAGGATGAGCTCTTCCATCTTGATGATGGCATGCTGGGATGAGCCCCTCTGAGTCCACGAGTGCTCTGACAGTTTGGTGCTCACGTTACGCATTCACCACTCCCTCATAGTAACTGGGTCCAGCACAGGGACTTAGCTTTGAGGAGCCCCTTGGACAATATGCTCCAATGTCCTTATCCCATTAATAAAATTACAGTACATATAATATTACCACATGTAATATTTCCATTGGATAAGACAATGCATGATATATATACTTATGTCCATTGCATATATGAAGGATAAATATACTTAGGCCCACTGAATACACACACATTAACTGTGCATGGGCCCTGCATACATTGGTTGTACTACTGGTGAGATACACCACGATTAAGTAACAAAGGCACAACATCCGTGATACAGAGGCATATACCTGGGTAGTCATGATACCCATGTGGTGGCTTGATGAGCCGTCATGTGTTGCTCAGCACACACGGGAAGGCAGCAAACATGCAGATCACTGCTTGGACCATCACTGCACTCCTTGGACCATCACTTCTGGGTCCCCCACAGCACACACAAGCAGCTAAGCAAGAGGTCAACCGAACGAAGTAAAGGAAAAATAAAACCACGACAGCAGCAGCCATAAAGCTCCACACACTCCAGGGCGCCGGGATCAGGCAGCTCTGCTGAACTGAAGGGCCTTGCCTGCCACTTCATGTATGCATGAATTGTGCCCCCTGTGAATTGCTAACTTGTCCTTTAGGAGTGAGTTTAGATGGATGAGATTCCAGTATCAGAGCTAACACCCCTTTGAAGTGTTGCCTTGCCTTTGTCTGCTTCTGTCTCTGCGTTATCAGAGTGTCTTCTGTGAAGCTTTATTATCACCGGTTATGAAGAACAAAGAGGCAAAATTTTCTATTCAGAGGCTGAGTAGTTAAATAAGCCCATCTTCCCTGGATACTGGAAAATCAAATAGGAGACTCCAGGGCAGAAGGGCTAATTAGGAAAAAAAAAAAAGAGAGAAAGAAAAAAAAAACACAAACCAAACATGCTTTACTATGAAAACCCTTGAGGGGAAATAAAAGCTGAAGGGAGGTGCATGCTTAAATAATAAGGCCTTACTGGATTTGGGTCTATGTCTATTACAAAGCATTGATTTTGGCTGCTTGATGAAGTTAGTTATTTGATGAGAAAAATCTAATTTAAAGGGACACTGCCCACCAAGCTCACTCTGTTGGATAAGACCGTATTGCTCTCACAAGTAGCTACTGGGTTCTTTTAAAAAACTAAAAGAGACTAGGGTGAAAAAAAGGTCTTTTGGATAATCACTTTCATACAGCTGTCATGATTAGTGGTATATCTTAGCTTCTCTCCATTCCTTGCATGCTTTGTTTGGTCTTCCAGTAGCTCGCTGGGAGCAGAAGGTGGCTGTAGAAGGATCATTTTAAAAAATAATAGGAAGAAGTGACTATAAAACAGCAGAAAAAATAGAAGTTGTCTAGAAGTAGTGATAGGAAGAATTTCCATAAGATATTTTAAACACTTTATTTTAAACTGGTCTATTTTCAGTTTCAGAGTGCCCACTTAAATAGGTGGGAATTAAGCCCATCATTCTCAGGGCAAATCTGTTGTTTTATTTAGGAATGACAGAGCAGGAGTGAGACTGGGCCCCTGACACACCTCAAGATATGAAGAATAGTGCTCGTCTCATCTAACTTCAGACAATACAAATGCCTTTATCTGAGCTTGCGGTCTGAACTGCCTTTGCAATCACTGAGTCATCTCACCCCAATGCAGACATCTAAAAGAGGGCAGATGACTCATGCCTTACAAGTACCTACTGATGATAAAAGCCAGCTCAAAGGGAGACATCTGATGTCAGGTGAGATGACTCCCACCTTGACTGGCCAGACTAATGTAAGACCCAAAATAGGAAGTTAGACAAAGGACAGTGCATGCAGACTGCTTAGCACCTGCATGGTATCTCACCCTAATTGGTGACCTAATCTTGTGTCTGATTGCTTTCTCACATCAATGTCCACCAGCTGGAGAAGAAAGTCACCATTCATTCAGGACTATCCTAGTATGCTCCACTCCACAGGAATGACAGTCCAGATTGGTTTAGCAGAGGCATGGTTGCGAGTTAAACCCTGTGGCCCAGGATATGTGGACATTCAGACCAGGCAGCTGAATTTAGCAGTCAATTTTAGTCTGAGCATCTGTGAGAACCATGCAAAGGGACACACACCGATATACAGTGTAGGCACATGAATGTCAGCAAAGCAGCAGGTTTTCGGTGTTACACAACCAGGCAGTTATACCCTTTTCCAAACCCCCTGTTTTCACTCATCTTGCCTTGTCCTTCTCAAACTGCCACAAACAGTGACAGTGTCCACCGGTCCATCCACAGCTGGTGAGATCCAACTGCAAGGGTCACTGAAGAGATGATCCAGAAACTCCTGTTTGTTGGTGACTGTGGCACCGCTGCATGATTAGGAGGCCACCTTTGGAGCTCAGCCTCATCATTAGTACTGAAAAAAGCTGTTTTTCCTTCAGGCCGGTGTTATAACCTCCCTGAGAGGCTGGCTAAATAGTGGTTGGCAAGCTTATCAATCTTGGTACCAGTCCTTGAAATCAGCAGCAACTGCTGCATTTCAAATGCAAACCTGTAATTTAGTCATCTACAAAGTTGTCTTTGGAAAGAATGAAGGATTCATGGCTCAGACAAAATGACTGCATGTCTGATGCTTGTTATTTCTGCTCTCCTCCCTAGATGGTAAAGTTGGGCTCTGTAGAGTTGCCTAACCCAGCTTCTGCAAATGCTGCCTGCACTGGATTCTGGGCATGTGCTGCATGGATGTGTTATTAACACTGAGACTGTCTTGCAACAGTTTCCTACAACCTAATTATTAAGATCTCAATAACATCAGGACATGTGTTCAGTGAGGATGGGCGATTCTGGGTTCCTGAGCAGCACTTTCACAGCTAGTTACCTTGGGGCAAAGACCAGCTAGTGCTTTCAGGATACCCTGAAATCAAGATCAGGCAAGAGCAGTAACTGGAAGGGCAAAACTTTGGACATGGGCATCTTGAGACAAATCTTTGACCACAGCTTTTGAAGCCAACCTGCAGGACAGAAGAGAGGAGAGGGTCTTGAAAGGGAATCAGACACTTTTGCAGACATCTTTGCATTCACGTGCCCAGCCTGTAGCTGTGCACATTCTTCACGGACTGGTGTATTTTTTATGTGACAGCACAAAGAGTTGGTGCATGTGCTAAAATTAGCTACAACACATCAAGGAAGCGGGCAGTATAACACCACCCATTAATCATAGAAATACTTATCATAGTTCCCCTAGTTTCTCATACAAAAACTGTTCAGCCATTCAAATGTCACGGGGAAATTCTGCTGTCAAGTCTTGCCATCATTACAAAGCAGAACGTGGCGCTGAGGCTCACTGAAAGTGTTATCCCAGGTAAGCATGTTGTGCTATGAGCAGCAGAACAAACGCATGGTGAATTCCTACAGATTTCTGTCCCATTTCCTTTTTCCCCTCACCCCTCTCCCCACCTGCCTCCACAGCTATGCCCTCCACAGCACCCCCAGCTGCTGCCTAGGCCATTTATTAAAGTAACAGCATCTACAGTACTGTTCATTCTGAGTCTGTGCACTGAAGGAAATGAGGATTAGCCAAATCCAATCCCAAAATCACTCTTTATCCCTGTATAGGTTGAAATTTCGCCAGTCACAGAAGAGGGCCAGGACAAAGACATGTGATTTTGCACTGCTGCGGAGTCTGATACAGTAAAATACAGAATCACAGAATTACAAGGTTGGAAAAAACCTTTAAGATCATCAGGTCCAACCGTTCCTGTCCTAAGCTAAACTATATCCCTAAGTACCTCATCTACCCTTTATTTAAACACATCCAGGGATGGTGAATCAACCACCTCCCTGGGCAGCCTGTTACAGGCCCTGACAACTCTTTCAGTAATTTTTTTTTCCTAACATCTAATCTGAACCTAATACATCTAATCTGAATCTGATACCTGGACCTGATGTGAACCTAATACAATACTGCAGACACAAAGGTTTTTGCTTCAGAGACCAGAGGAGAGGAGCTGTGAGTCAAATTCTCTTTCTTGATATCACTAATGAGTGTTTTGAAATCATCTCATTTAAAATCACTTTGTCATATTTGTTTACTCTCTTTCAGGCTTGTTGGTGATGTTCAGTTTTGAATCCAGTTCTCAATTTCTCTATCCCTGGCAACTACCAAGTCCCACCTGCATGCCACCACCTGCACCTGCTATGGACAAAAGGGTTAGAGATCTAACTCGCCAAGTCTTACATTGCTTCAGTTCAGAGGCTATCAATTGTTTACGAGCCCTCACAGATTGTTTGGATCAGTTTCCTTGCCTACACAAGTTCCCAAATAGTGATATTATTTATATCCATCGAGCCTCTCATTAATCCAAATCCTGCCCACTAACAAAAACACATATCATGCCTCCTAAGGGAGGAGGTTGCTTCTGAGTCACTGGCAGAACAGCTTGTGCTCTGGTCTCATAGGTTCCCCAGAGTATCTGGCATTTATTTCTCCCTCTTTCTTGTTTTACAAGTCCTCTCTTGGACTACAATCATCTGCCAGAGTCCTGCAAGGTGGCAAGAGACAAGCAGGAACATCTGGGTGTTTCTTGCAGAGCTGCCAATCAGTATCAGTGTTGAGTAAATTACCTGGCGCTTGTTCACACTGCCAAGTAGCACTGAGCATGAGTTTGGGGCATGTTTCAGCAAAGAAACACAAAAATTCGGGTTCTGTCCTTATTTTTGTAATTGGAAGGCTATTGGTCAGAAGTGATTAAGCATTGAAGTGTGCATGTTATAGCATGGCACGATAACTTGGCTAGCCATTCAATGACCTAGCTAATGAGGAAAGATGATCTCAATCTGTTTATGAGAGGCAAAATGCTTCCAGCAGTGTCCAGATGGCAAAACAAGTTGGTGTGTGGTAGCATCTCACTTCCACATGGCTGGGTGAAATCCTGTGTGAGAAACAACAATGATGCGCCTGAGTCCTGGAAATCCTCACTCGTGTGCTGCGCTATCAGCATATGGGCAGTGCTGTTTGGAGTCAAGAGCACAGCTTTGGCCTCTCCTTCAAACACAAGAGCCAGGCTTGTGTTTGCCTACAAAAGCAAGTTACATTCAAAAGCTTCTCGCTGCTGGAATTTGACAACCATGGTGGGCCAAGGCTGTTGTGCTGTAGGCAGAGCAGTGTGAAGAGTTGCCATTCTCTTGTCTTTAGTGGTAAGGTGCTGGAACAGACTGCCCAGAGAGGTGGTGGATGCCCCGTCCCTGGAGGTGTTTTCAAGGCCAGGTTGGATGGGGCCCTGGGCAACCTTGTGTAGATCCAGGCCTGGAGGTTGGTGGCCCTGCCTGTGGCAGGGGGGTTGGAGCTCTATGATCCTTGGGGACCCTTCCAACCCATGCCATTCTATGAATCTATGATTCTTGTGACAGTGACAAGTGTTTCTAGTGAATGTCAGAATTGCTCCCCACCCCTCCACAGAAGAAGGCAAAGAGCGTGCCTGACTGGAAACATTAATATCACTGCTCACTTTCTGGTGAGCAGGACATGGCGTCATTGTGACACTGGGAACAGAGACTGAGTTTGTAGTTTCTGCATTCTTGTTTTACGGTTTAAGTTGAGAGAACTATAATGAGACAAAGTACCCCCTGGAAAAGTGAATTGGATTTGAATATCTTAATTAATGGAGCTGGTCACCTACATAAACCGTTTTTTCCATATACCAGGGATCTATGAAGAGTCAAAATCAGGACACGCTTTATGATATGGGTATTGGTTAAACGTAACCTTATTAACTGTTGAAGAGGAACTGGGCACAGTTTTTCTGTTAAGGCTCTTACTCTTCAGGTAGGCTATATGTACATTTAAATGTCACGAGCCATACTCATAGCTGAGAACAAGGGAAATTTCTAGTTCAAATTTTTCTTTAAAAAAAAAAGAACCTTGTGACAACAGAGAACTGGAATATAAGAAAATGATGAACAATCAACTGACATAAATCTTATGGTTGAAGGGCTGGCCTTCATCTGAAGTGAAAGCATTTATTTAACCTGTGGAAATTATTCTAGCATTTGCTGTTAATGTTGATTAAGCCAGTGAAATTACAGTTGTAGGGTTCTTGGTCGTAGTTCAACAACAGTGAAAGAAGAACATTTATGTCACATTCTGGCTGCCTGTTGGAGCAGGAAAAAAATACAGTCTCACGGTAGTAGAGGCATGGCTGTTCTCTAAACTGTCACCTCCCATAGTCTCTGGGAATTACCTGAACCAGGCAATGCTTAGCTGATAGTTAATTTCATAAAAGTATTTCTCAGAATACCCAGGGGATTCACAGAGCAGTGGCAGAATTTCCCTTCATGGACTTTGCAGGAAAGAGGCATCAGAAGAGACAGCGTGCTGCTCTAGGTGGGGTGTGAGGGGAGAACTGGACCACTGGCTTGGCCTGGACTTGAGAGGTGCAGAGAGAAGTATCTTAAGGTACATATCAATGGAAGCTGTAGGCTTTCCAGGATTTCCTTTCAGCCAACCACTAAACCTGAAGTGTGCCCTGTCATACTGGTACCATGATAGACCAAGGGGCAGAGGTAAGACCATAACACTGTAATTTAGAGTGCTCACTCGTAATAGGATACCCTGTACCCTTTCCTTAATGCCAGGTGGGATGTTTCTATGAAACACAGCTTCTGCTACATTTCAATAGGGTCTTCCTTAAAAGGAGACCCATGCTCTTCATCTCAACAGCAGTTCAATGTCCCCAGTGCTTCAGTACCTTATGAAGTCCCTGCTGACATTAAGGGAGCTTCAAGTTGTTGAGTCAGATCTAGTGCTCTTACCTCCTGAGCTACTTCTGACTGTGTCTATGGCGAGGGGTGGCTTAGCAGAGTTGAAACAGGCTCTTGTTTTTGCACTTAGGTATTGCTAATTGTGGTGCTGACAGACTAGCTCTGTCACAAGTTTGTGAAATCAGACTTGCAGGGTTTGGATTTCTGAAGTGCTCGGTGCTTATCCCCTCTGTGTTGGTCCCCTTGGACATCATGTTTGCCCTGAAGACCAAGATCAGGTCTCTTGTTTCAAGTGCAGAGTACAAAAACAAGCGACTGCACAGCACAACAGGACATCTCCTCCCAGTATTTTCCCTTTGACTAAGAGACAAAGGAATCCATGGCTGAAATTCTGCTTCTTGCCAGATGTCTTTTTGGCTGCCCTGCTAAACTGCACAGGACACTGTATTTTGATTTTCTTCTCTTTTTGCCAGTCTTTGCAGGCCAGTAGTGGAAGGAAATACTTGAATCTTGTTGCCCAGCAGATTTTTGGCCATAATTACAAAAGCTTTGTGGAAAGTCACATTGACCTGGCGAGGTGTAATCAAATTGTCTTAATGCCACTCTAATATTTCAGACTTCTGCAAGTCTGTTGAAACCTTATCCTCCTGCAAACAAGTTCAGAATCTCTGTAACCAATCTGAGAGCTTTTTGAGACAACAGACACAGCTTCTAATATACATGCAACTTACCTTTGGCTCCTACTTTTTTTTTCTTTTCCTTTTTTTTTGTTTTACAAATCTCCTAACTAATTTTCACCACCACATTTAATGCATTGGTCCCGGATACCTTTAACAGAGTAAATATGTTAAATGTGTTGTGCACTTGAAGCAACCAATCACAAAGAGGTTTTCCCTGGAATATAAATGACACCTTCAAATTTGCCTTCTTTCCATAAATAAGTCTATCCTAGTGAGGTCATTTGTGCCAAGAGCATTTTCTGTTCTCTGGTGCTAATCCCCTTGCAAGTCTCTTCAAGCCTTCCTAGTAATCAGTCACATCATTGTTGGTAATCAGTCACAGCTCTCCTGAACAAACACGGGGCCGCGGTGGCACACAGTCCCACAAACCAATGCCAGGCTAATGAGGCAGTATGAGCAGGGCTTTCTGATTTGATTGAACTTTGGGAATGTGAATTCCCTTCTCACCATCCTTAGAGCAATTTGGGTTTTGACAGATAATGGCAGAGAAACTCTGGCCCAGAGATACAGCTCTCTTTAAAATACTACGTGTACTTTATCATGGACATTTGCCTCCCAAAATGCCCAGTTTTTTTTCTGTGTTAGCACAAAAATGAACAATTCCTGCTGGGACAACTAAGGCAATGGTACTGTATACATAAAGGCAAGCAAGCACACTTTTAAGTATGGGTGAGGTTGCCAAGAGGTGAGGCCATCCTAACTCATGTTGCAGATTGGAATAGGTATCAACTGTCTGCAGCTTCATGCAGTCTCCTTGTTAACATGTGTTTTATAAAGGACATATTTATTTCCTGCACCCTTCAGAAAATGAATGAAAGTTACCACAAATAATAAATACTTTTGGCTACCTCACTCTGATCCAACCTATACGGTATAAAGACAAGCTACCAAGCTACCACAAGATGTGACTGATGGATTCCTGTTTCTAGAAATGCTCTAAAGAAAATAAAGAGAAGTAGTAAACTGGACATGTACAAATGATGCTGCTAGGCTGAATAATTGGGAGGGCCACAAAGATGATTAGAGGGCTGGAGCACCTCCACTACAAAGAGAGGCTGAGGGAGTTGGGCTTGTTCAGCCTGCAGAAGAGAAGGCTGCAGGGGGACCTCATTGCAGCTTTCCAGTACCTGAAGGGAGGATACAAACAGGAGGGGAATCAGCTTTTTTAAAGGGTAGACAATGGCAGGACAAGGGGGAACAGATTAAAGCTAAAGGAGGGAAGGTTTAGATTAGATGTTAGGGGGAAGTTCTTTACAGAGAGAGTGGTGAGGGGCTGGAACAGGCTGCCCAGAGAGGTGGTGGATACCCTGTCCCTGAAGGTGTTCAAGGCCAGGTTGGATGGGGCCCTGGGCTACCTTGTGTAGATCCAGGCCTGGAGGTTGGTGGCCCTGCTTGTGGCAGGGGGTTGGAACTCTGTGATCCTTGGGATCCTTTCCAACCCAGACCATTCTATGATTCTAGGACTGAATTGTGCAGAAGACTTTTGTTAATGGTGGATCAAAAAAGATGATTTCACTCAACTTCTTCAAACTTGCACAGGACTAATTAGCTACAACTCCACCAAAATGCATAATCCAGTTTTTCTTCCCTTTTCTCATTAACACAAAGTTGTCCTGCAACAGGTGGCCAAAACCACTCTTTTCATACCTGGCAATCACAATGGCAATGGGGGTAAAGGGATTTAAGGCATAAGTGGAGCCTGAAGTGGCCAGCCAGCTGACCAGGAGTTGTACAGAATGTTCCCAGCAGATATACATTTTCCAGAGTTAACACAAAACCTTGGAAAGCAGAAGGTAATGTAGCAAAGCCTTGAAGGTACTCTGTCTTGCCTTAGAGAGCTGGAAAGATGAAAAATAGAGCTTTCCCATTAACCTTGCTCCAGGTACCTGACTCAGTAGCAACAAGGCTCATTTTTTACTTAGAACAGGATCTTATGTTACATCTGATTAACAAATTTATATGACTTATTTTGCAAATTTAGTCACAGAGAATAGCAAAACACAGAGGTGTCAAAAGTATGCAAAGTAAACCCTTCCTCAGCAGCCATTCAAGCTACTGCTTTTCAAATTAAAACTGTAAGGGTATACACTTGACTATGTTTGAGTGAATAGGTGCTATGGCTGGAAAACGTGCATTTGCATAACAGCCAACACCTTTTCTGAGAACTCTTATAATAGGAAACTATTTTAAAAACCCACAAAGTAAGTGAATAGTTTAGAGATCTCATTTGTATGAATCCCCTTTGTAAAATGTGTGCATGTGTGAAGGGGAAGCCAACTGACTGTAAGATAAACTAGAAAGCCATGAGCTCACTGTGGAAGGAAAGATATTTTTAGTCAAATTTTAAAAAAAGCTTTCTATTCAAGGCTTCATATCATGCTCTATTAAATTATGAGTGAAAACAGGTTCTGATTTAAGAAGGGATGGCACAGCAAGATGTGATGTGTCAGAAATGTAATTGTATATTGTACGCTGATGTTTTGCTTGTCTTCAATTTGTTGGAAGCTGACCAAATAGAGAAGCTGACCATAGCCAGGAGAATCTTAACCCTCAAGAGCCCAATCCTATAGCTCTTGTATACAGTGGTAATATTTCCCCTTTGTGTAATAAATAGGGTAATTTAGTTAATAATTCACAGGAAGTAAATCCTCTACAAGTATAGAGTCACTGGGGCTGGAGGTGAGAGCTATCTCTGAAAATTAAGTTGTAAAAAATCAAACCCACAAAAAATATAGGCTGATACAGTCTTTAAGATGGATGAAAATCAGATGTTGAGAGTCCTCACCACAATGCAGGGTCCCTCTCAACAAAGTCTTGGTGTCTTGCAACTAAATGTATGTCGCAAATATGGCTCTGAGTGTTGGTAATACCCATCCTTGCCAGCAGAATCAGCTCATCAAATCTCTTCATTACCTCCAAGGATCTTTACTTGTCTCAAAGATGCTCCTGACTTCTCCTGTGAGACAGCAGACTCTTTCCAGTCCCAGTCCCACCTGTTTCATTTTTGTCTTGGTTGCTAAAACCTGACATTCAGGCAGCTGGAGCAGAGGCTGTATGTATAAATAAGAAATGAAAGCTATTTTGCAGTTTAAATGCTATTTCAGACATAAAGCTTGACAGCCCTGGTATTTGAAGGGAAGAAAGGAAAGACAGGTTTTGACTGCTGTGATCCAGAACAGCCAACCTTTGGCTTCTTCCAGTATCAGCGGAGAAAGGTGGTGCCCAAGAAATGGAGGCTGCAATATCAGATGAAGGGTCATTGCAGCCAAGCTGGGTGTAGTGTGTGGTGATCGTGCCAAAAGTACTAAAATCTTGCCAGATAGGGAGGCATTCATTTTTCCCAAGTTTAGCCTTTGAGATACCAAGCATCTGAGCTAACCTTGGTACAGTTTATCTCTGTAGTCAGTGGAGATTGGCCACCCCTGGGGGCAATTATCACATCCTAAAAATGGAGTGTAAGCTTGGTGGGCTGAGATGCTTTTGGAAGATATCTATCATTGACCACTGACTATAGATAAACAGATTAGATATATAAAATCAGAGCCCAATTAACTACATCAGATAAAGAGGAGGATACCAACCATTTCCTCCTTAGTCTCAGGACTGATCTTACTACTCTTCTGACTAAGATTTGAATTCCAGTCTGTACCAGATGGATGAGTCTGCATGTAGGTGGAAGATAGAGTGCATAGCAAAAGGGGCTCCCTTGCCTGGAGCCTTTCAAAACCACTTGAACCACAAGAAATTCAGTTTCTGTTCAAACCTTCAAGTTCTGATGAGGTCCCCAGGTATCTCTGGAGTGAGGGAGGAAAGCCAAGCAGCCTGCTCAATCCTATTCTTCTCTAAAGGCTCTGAAAACAGGGTTTACAGACTGATAGCAAAGTAGTTTCTTGAAACCCACTTACCTTCCATCCTGCTCCTGAGGTTACTGCTGGTGCAGCAGTCACAGGCAGGTGGTTAAAGGCTCTGGCTACAACTTGCCAGCAGATGCTGGCTTCTCTCAGTGGTTAAATAGTGGCTTGTACACATAAGTTGTGCTGGTCTAGCCATTCCAGCATGAACACAAACTGCTGTAGCCAACCTGGAAAGGACACAGAGGATATATATACATCTATACTGCACCAAAAACCACTGAAAAAAACCCCTAGATTGGCTTTGGAGGTTATCCCTGTGACTCTTCTCACTGCCAAGCCAGAAAAAGAACTCATTAGTGTCTTACTGACAGCAGCAAGTGACTTTTAATCAGAAAACAGATACTCTGCTGAGCTCGGACAGGGTTGCAGGAAAATGTTGGAAAATTAACAGGTCTTTACTACTTGTGCTCTTATGGTTATAACCATAGTGAGGAAGACCTGAGAGACATCCTCACCATACCAAAAAACTTAAGCAAGTCTTCACATCATGCAGAAATTAGGACATCTTGTATCTAGAAAGGAGTTGCCTAACAGACTCATGAAGGTTCAATTCATAATGCTTTGCTACTGAACTTCAGTATTCTGGAACAAAGCTGTTCCAGGTCACCCAAAAGAGCCAGTACATGTTTCCAAAGTACTCCTATTTACCAAGACAAGAATGACTATTGTGGTTTTGTGTGGCAGGGTTCTTGTGGAGTAGTGGGGGGGCTGCAGGTGTGGCGAGAAGCTTTCCCCAGGCCTGACAGTAAATACCAGCCAACTCAAGGACAGATCCAACACTGACCAGGGCTAGAGACAATCAGCAACCATCACAGCGCCTCTGGGAATCATATTTAAGAAAAAAAAAAAACCATCAAGCTGCAACTTTTTTGCCACCAGAAAAAGGAGTGAGAAGATGTAAGAAACTGTGCAGACACCAAGGCCAGTGAAGAAGGATAGGGGAAGGCACTCTAGGTGCCGGAGAGATTCCCCCGCAATCCATGGAGAAGACCATGGTGGAGCAGGTTGTCCCCCTACAGCCCATGGAAGATGATGGGGAGCAGAGACTCCACCTGCAGCCCCTGGAGAGGCCCCATGCTGGGGCAGGTGGAGACATATGGAAGATGCTGTGACCCGCATTGGAGCAAGCTCCTGGCAGCAAAACCTGCAGCCTGTGGAGAGAGAGGCCCATGCCAGAGCAGGTTTGCTGGGAGGACTTGTGACTCCATGGGGGACCAGGCCAGAGCAGTCTGGGCCTGAGAGACTGAGAGACATTCTGTGATTTATGACTGCACCCCATAGCAGTGACCCACACTGGGGCAGCTGGTGAGGAGTTGAAGCCCTGTGGGAAAGGACTCATATTGGAGAAGTTTGTGGAGGACTGTCTCCCATGGGTGGGATCCCATGGTGCAGCAGGGGAAGGGTGTGAGGAATGTCCCCACCCCCTGCTCCTACTAAGAAGGAAAACAACTCATGAGGAACTGACCGAAACAAAACCCTCATCCCCATCTCCCCCTTTGACACCTGGGGGTGTGAGAAGGGAGAGAAATAATGAATAAAGTTAAGTCTGTGAAGAAGGGAGGGGTGGGGGGAGGTGTTTTAAGATCTGGTTTCAGTTCTCATTATCCTACTCTGGTTTCAGTGTGTGTGCACATGTAACAAATTAGATGTTCTTATTCATTCCATGTCGTATCTGTTTTGCCCGTGACACTGATTGCGGAATGATCTCTCCCTGTCCTTATCTCGACTCCTGAGCCTCTCAATATGTGTTTTCTAGCCTTTCCAGCTGAAAAGGTGAGTGATAGAGTGACTTTGGCAATGATTTTTCTGAATAGGTTAGAAATCCAAAGACAACAGGAAAAAATGGGAGGAAAAAAAGAAAATAACTAAACATTTAACTTGATAAACATCTCATGAGACTTGCCTATTGTACTTATGTCAACCTCTACTTTTCTTCTAGGCTCTTCCTTTTAACCATAATATGACTCGGTTATATTTATTTGATATTGTCCACAAGGCTAAAGGGCATTTGATGATGGATAAAAAATAGAAAAAAAAAAAAAGGTCAAGAAATGCCATTTGCAATCTGAGGGAGGAAATAAAAGAGTCAGTCTCTTTGAGAACAGTGAACTTCATCTGACAATTGCCCTTGCAGCCCAGAAAGCCAACTGTGTTGTGTCCTGCATCAAAGGAAGCATGGCTAGCAGGCCAAGGGAAGTCATTCTCCCCCTCTACTCCACTTTTGGAATACTGTGTCCAGCTTAGGAGTCCCCGGTACAAGAAAGACATGGACCTGTTAGAGCGAGTCCAGAGGGAGGCCACAAAGATGATCAGAGGGCTGGAGCACCTCTCCTGTGAAGACAGGCTGAGAGACTTGGGCTTGTTCAGCCTGGAGAAGAGAAGGCTCCATGGAGACCTTATAGCAGCCTTCCAGTACCTAAAAGGGCCTACAGGAAAGCTGTTACAACGGCATGTAACGGTAGGACAAGAGGTAAGCCGAAGGAGGGTGAGGGTGGTGAGGCCCTGGCACAGGCTGCCCCGAGAAGCTGTGTCTGCCCCCTCCCTGGCAGTGTTCAAGGCCAGGTTGGATGGGGCTTTGGGCAACCTGGGCTAGTGGAGAGTGTCCCTGCCCATGGCAGAGGGTGGAACTAGCTGTTCTTTAAGGTCTCTTCCAACTCAATAATTACATTATTCTGTGAACTTTCCAAGACACTACAAGCCTCTCTCCATCCATTTACCTGGAGGTCTGATGTAGCTGGTCATTGCTACAAAACTGCCTGTAGAGGATTCTGACTTGAAGAGGTCCAGGAAAATGAGCTGGAGAGAAAACCAAATCAGTTGGTGTATCCTTCTCTTGAATTCATGCTGCCAAAGGAAAATATGAATGAAATATGCAAAACCTCAGAGGAGCTGTCTGGTTCCCTACAAATGGCCTTGTGCTTAGTACCGGTGTTATTCTGCAAGTCATCTGTTGGATGATTTGGCTGTTTAATCACAAGCATGTATTCTACATCCCATAGTATGCGATTTTTAGTTGCCTCAAAATTTCCTCTTGTCAAAGTCTTGGCATTTACTTTGAAATTGCTCCCAGGCTTTGAAGGTGCAGTGCGTCCCACGTCTGCCTTCCCTCCTGCAGCAGACACAGTCAGGGCAGAGCTAGGGATATAATGGGACAACAGATTGGCTGGTATGTGCGTGGATTTGCAATTGCTCCTGCCTGCCTCCACTGGAAACAATGGAGGAGCAGAAACAGCTGGTATACAGAGGAGATGAAGCATAACATCTCTCTAGTGGTGCCCAGGCATCTCTGGTCCTGCCAGCCTTGGGCTGCATGCTGGTGAGAGCGGGGAAGCCCAGGTGGTTGTTTTTGAGGCTGTGCTCCGTTCCTGTGTATACACTGTTTGTAACTAGCACCCTGCATGGGCATCTTGCTTTGGTCCCCAGAGGGTGGTTTGCTGTGTGCTGCAGTGCTCCTGCACATGTTGGGTCTGAAAGTGGGAGCGATAACGCTGGTGGGGTTTGGCGTGATACGCTGCTTGATAACATCACAGGCCAAATTTGGCCCTTAGTGTGTTACAAGGGGGAAGTGGAAAAAAAAAAAAAGCATGGAAAGCACCAAAGTGTATTTTACACCAAAAAAAACTTCGTAAAGAAACATCTTTCGCCATGTCCTCAGCTGGACTTGCTGGCTTCATTGGCTTTAATGGAGTTATTCCAGTCTACACCAGCTGAGAATACAGCTCACTAAACTACACATTGCCATGTAAAATTACTGTGAGCGGTACGGGTTATTTTCTCATTTGCTGGTTCTGCCATCTGGCACAGCCTTCTTATATCCTCCTCCTTTCACTGTCCTCAGAAAACATCTTCTGTGTTGTCTATAGGCATGTCACTTTTCCCTTGCCAAATATTAGCTTAATGACTGAACACATCTTCTGATTCCTTTTGAAATGGCTTCACAACATTACCTTTTTCCCCCTGACAACACGCTCGGGTATCCATTATGTGATGTTGTGTTGTGTTTCCAGGTGCAGTATGGGTTAAAAGACTACAGCCCCAGCTTTGCAAATGTTTGTGGAGCTTCACAGCTTTAATGGATCTCAGTGACTATAAATAATAAAGGGAAACTAAATAATACACTCCTTCCTGTGAGTCACATGTAGGTTGGCTACATTTCTGAATTCACCTCCTGAGAGAAGTTTTACTTCCATTATATGGCAGACATACATCATGCTGTTATGGCACTGCGGGGTCAGACCATAGCCAATGAAAAGTCATGGATGTCACATGGACCAGAATGAGACATCTAAACTGGAAACCCTTGGGACTGATACAAAAAGGCCTCCTGCTAAGGCCTGTGTTCATCTACTGAGGGATGGGATTGGGAATTCTGCTGCAAAAATTCCCACATTCCATTTCCCTTGACAGTATCTACAGCAGGTTGTTCCTGAAGGTCTAGATCCAAAACTGCGGGAAATCTCAGGTTTGTGTGGCAAAGTTTTGGTAGTGGGAAGCGAGTGGTGGTGGTGTCAGGGGTGGCTTTTGCAAGAAGCTGCTAAGAGGCTTCCCCTAGGTCCAATAGAGCAAATGTCAATTGGACTCACCATTGGCCAAAGCCTAGCCCATCACCAACAGTTTCTGGGATAACATTTAAGAAGGGGGAAAAAACCTCCACTGGGAGTAATTGCAGACAGAGAGAGGAGTGAGAATATGTGAGAGAAACAACTTTGCAGACACCCAGGTCAGTGAAGAAGGAGGGGAAGGAGGTGCTCCAGGCACCAGAGCAGAGATTCCCTTGCAGCCCCTGGAGAAGACCATGGTGAGGCAGACTGTCCCCCTGCAGCCCATGGAGGTTGATGGTGGATGGAAAAGATAACCACCTGCAGCCCGTAGAAGACCTCACACCAGAGCAGGGAGATGCACTCAAAGAAAGCTGTGACCCTGTGGGAAGCCATGCTGAAAGTCTGGAAAAGACAATTAGGAGGGAAGAAAAGACACAGCCAAGACCTAGTTGTAAAGTCTTCAAGCACTGAGGTTAGAGGGAGCCTTGTGCTCATCAGAAATAAAATATTTGCCTAGAAAGAACTTGTTAGCTAATGATTTCAAGAGTGAGAGCAAGGTGATCAAAGACAGATCCCTGAAAACCAGTATCTTCTGCCAAAGACTGTTTCTTGTTCCTGGCTCAGAAATTGTTTCCTGACATCACAAAGGACTTGTGAACAAGGTAATTATCCCACATGAATGAAGACTTTTTTTTTTTTTTGGTGTCGCTATACCATGTCCAGATCAGGTATAGCAGCTCTTTGGAAAGAGGTAGTTTACTGATAATTGCAGTCAGTACTGCCTGTTGCTCCCTCCCTGCCTGATCTTGCCTGCTTTTTGGCTAACTCTTCCCCCTGAGATGGGGACGGCGACAACCACAGCTGCCTCTCCAGCCCCAGAGTGGCATGGTACGAGCAGTGGGTGACTGTGCAATTCCTAATGGCTCCCACATCACTTAAAACTGCAGTAACAGATTTCCTTTCCCCTGTAGAATCCGCCGAGTGGATAGAAAATATATTACAAGGTTCTATATATCAAAAAGCACTGTTAAGCTCTTCTCTCTTTGAGAAGCACCTGAAGACATGCATTGGTCTGGCTGGTACCTACCAGCTGATGGTTAGCAAACAGGGAAGGCAAGAAGCAAGGCGCATCAGGGTGAAGCTTTTTTCAGTGCTGTGCTGACCAGAGGAGTTAAAGCACAACACAGGGAGTTACTTCGAAGCTTCGGTTCTCATGGGAGGGGGTAACATTCAGCAGCTCTTGGGTGGTCCTCAGTGTGTTTCAAGGCAAGGGCTTTTTTTAGGATATTATGTATGGGTTGGAGCACTTAGAAGTGAATAAACAGCAACTCAAAAATAAATTGTGAATGTAATTGCAGGGTAGGTGACCTCTAACAGCAAACAAAGCAGAACTTTTGATCTTAAGACAAATTCTTTCTCTCCTGGAGGGTGTCCTTTGGTTCACTCTGTGTTTGTAAAATTATTAGAGAAAATTAGATATATTGCAAAAGATCAAGAGCAGCAAGAACCAAATCTGAGGGAAAACATTTAAACATGAAGGCAGGGGTGGCAGAGAGGCCGTACTATTCCATTTCACTGCTGCTTCTTTTCCACTTGTAAATACACTGGAAGCAAAGAGAGGAGCTGTGACTGATTTCTGTGACTCCCTAATAACTGACTGGCAAGCTGGCATAGTGGATCAGTGAATGCCGTGAATCATTTGTAGACCAAGATCAAAGAGTAAGGAGGACATGGTTCACCTAGTTGGGCATTCATGCAGGGCTTTGATTACCTGAAGCCTTCAGAAAACCATTGTTTTTTCCCTTCTCATCTCTAACCTCTTTTCACCTCTATTTCCTTCTAGGTTCAAGTTAGCCTGCCTTGCCTAGTTCTTACTTACTTCACCATGTTAATCTAGGAGCAGAATTTCATCTCGTTTCAATTGCTTTTTACCAAGAGGAAATCAAGCCTAAGGATTTCTACTATTTTTTGTTCCCTTCCTCCCAAGTGCTGAGCCTTGAATTGGGTGAAATAATAATAATAATAAAATAAAAATCTCCTTTTGGGAAAAATAAGGATTGACTGGTCCTGCGCCTGATCCTGTTTCATATTTTGCCTCCATCTGAATGTAGTGTCTTGTAATTGGAAGACCTGTGGAACCAGCAATCAAATTATTCTAGTGTATATGCAGTTCAGATCCAAATAGTCAGATATGGGCAGCTCATAAACCTAAGTCAAATAAATCTGTAGAGCAGGAGAAATTTGTCTTACCCAGCTATCTAGAGCTGACAAAATATGTCGGAGACTTCTACTAAAATGAAAGTATGATGCATAGCAAACAGCTTGGAGAAAGAGTAGCAATCCATTTCAGATTGAGAATGAGAATGAGAAATGGGAAACAGGGCTGTAAATTTAAGCATCACTAATGCCACAATACTTCTGCAGCAAGTTTGACAGACCTCTGGTGTTTTTATGGATACGCAGATTTTTCAAAATCCCCACTGAAGCTGCAGTTCTGTCAGAGTCTAAGCTGACCTAGGCTGCTGTTACCTCTTGGCTACCTACCCCTCTGCCCCATGGCACTGCTGGCTGGATTTTCTGGCTCTCCTTCACAGTGACAAAAACATACCTAATTCTGCAGTGAGTTGGTTTGGAGGGCTGAACTGAAAGAAAATGCTGCTTCTTGTTCCCCCTGACACCTCATGAAAGGAGTTACTAGTTTCTCTCCCTTAACCGGCTCATTGTATGATCACACAAATCAGTGGAGAGAAGAATGGAGAGGGCATCTAAGGAAAGGTGGAGGGCAACCACATCTTAGATCATGCCAAACTGCTGTGGAATTGCAGTTTTAAGCACACAGCCCCACTACCAATCATGCACATGTGTGGATGTGGTTGTTTCAAAAGACCTACACATTTACTTTACTGCAGCAGCATATGTTTACTTTGATATAGGGATTCCTGAAACACTGGGTCCAGTTGCTTCATGAGTTAACCACATGATATAATCATATTTTGGCATTTAAACTTCCATTAAAGAACAAAAAACGCTCCTATCCATCACAGTTCTTCAGGAAATCTTCTTAGTAGGACCCAAATGTGCAATGTTTCCTTTCTTGAGTCTGAAAATAGTCCGAAGCAATAGTGATGAGAGAGGTAAATGCTACCCAAACTGCTTATTTCCATTCAGGCTTTGAGTCCAAACCTTATTGACACTATTATAAATGTCAACGTTTGATACATAATACATGAATACATTTTAGCAGATGGAGAGGAATGGAAATGAAGCCAAGATGCAGTTGGGGCTGTTTTTGGAATTGCTGGAAGGAGGAGGATGAAGAAAGGAGAGATGCCAAGAAGGAAGTAGAGCAGAAAGAGAAAGGAAGATGGGAAGGTAGGGAAGAGAAATCACTCCTCCTCCCCGAGTTCTGCTGAATTGAGCACCAACAGAGTGAAAGAACAACAAACAGTGCATTACCTGCTGCAGCAGGACATGAGGTTTTACCTTTGCTCATTGCACGAAGCTCCCTTTGGGGCAAGCAGGAGTTGTGCTGTGGACAGGAAGCAATATGCTTGCTTCTATTTGTATGGTGGCCCATCCTCTGTACCCAGGCAGGCAGTTTGTCCTCCACAGGATGGAGAGGAGACCTTCTTGGCCAGAGACAGCTTAACTAAAACAGCCCATTAACTACCTATTTTAGATTAACGAGAGTTAACCCGCTGCCTAAAACTAACAGCTAGATCCATGCTACAAATTGCATTAAACTTCTGAACAGGTTTTCTCATAACTAAAAATTGTGATAATTCTAGAATAAACAGATACAGGATGCTACCATTCATCACTCAGGCTGTAAAGAAATTCATGGGGTTTTTTTTAAAGCTCACGATTATCCATCAGAAACATGTGCAATACAGATGAATTGCCTGCAAAATAGTCCTTCCAATCTGCCAATGATAACTATGTTTCTAAGGTCTAATAAAAAGATGCCAGAGGACAAGATAAGCAAAATACACAAGCAAAAGGTAAACACAAGATGTTGCACTCTAAAGACCAGGTGACCAAGAACTACTATCGTTACCCATGTATCAGGCAGGCACAGAATGCGATTTTCAGGAAACCTTCCCATTTCTAAAGAGGAGCCTCTATGAATCTTCTCCTTTCTTTCCCTTCCTGTGCTGTCTGTGTGTTGAACATTCACACTTCTTTTCTTAGAATCACAGTTGATTTGTCCCAAAGTCTCTGCATTTAAATGATAAGTGTATTAATTCATGTTACTCACTATCCTCATGTTTTTTCTTTCTCAAAACATAAAAGAACAGCCACAATTTACTCCTCAAAGCAAATCTCCCTAGGAAAACAAGGGATCTTTTCTATTTCAGAGCCTCAGTAGCCCCATTTTCATAAAGCAGATCAGTATGTCTGCTTTAGGTCTCAGAATTGCTTATCTAGCCTTCAGCAAAGTGCTATGCACAAGCATAAGTCTGACAAACTTGATTTATGTTAAGAAATAATTTTTCTGTTGTCATAGAAACCTCTGCAAAATGATCCAGCATGAGTAAAAACTAGAAAATGGTAAGTGGGCTGCTGGTTTCACCCCTGAAATTCCCCTCTGATGATGTCCCACCAGTAATTTCCTTGCCCCCTAGGGTGAAAAAGAGCAAAAAGATGGTATCTGGAAGGATGGCTGGGAGACAAAATTTGCCTAGAGGGCGGCTTCAGTGTCACAGGACAGGAACATTGCCCAGTTCAGGAGAAGATGTGCAGCCAGCACAACTTCTGCGAGGCTTCAGCACAGGGAGCAAGCCAAACGTTTCCTGCGAGTAGCGAGCAAAACCAGGCTAGGAATGCCCCGAGCCTGTTACAGAGACCTCCACAGTACCATGGAGAGAGATGGAATAATCTGGTTCTCTTATGTCAGGGGTTTGCTTCCATGGGCAGGAATGAATCATACCCACATGGCAATGTTTGCATAGCCCTTGCTACCGCACTATGCATAAACAATTCCTGCTTCCATGAGAGGAAACACCCACCAGGACTGTAACGAATACAAGGGAGGAAAAGAGTCAATGAAAACCCATCATCACAACACATTCACTTAGAAGCGTCTTTCCCCCCACCCCAGCACCACCTGCCCACGAGCTCCGTGCCACGGTGTAGGCAATGACACCCTGCCCGATATAAATGATCATTCATTGCTGCTTCCATGCAACAAGAACACGGGCATGTGTACCCCATGCTGCAACACACTCTACTCAATCCCCACCATCAGTCATTGACATTTTAGGGATGTTTATCCCCAAGATTTACAAGGGCAAGGAACATTGCTAGTACTTGCCACTACAGCTGTCAGACTGACGTGCTGCTCGTTCCCAAGGGAAATCTGTTTCTGCATCTGCTACTGTTGGTTCAGCTTACAGCAGGCTTTCAGCTAAAGGCTTGCTGCTGGGAACCTGTGGCCCCACAAAAAGGCAAAAGGACAAAGCCGTTACCACCAAAATAAGTAAATAAAATCAGAAAACCTGTAACGTTTTGTGCAGGCTTGGAGTTTTTCTAAGCAGTGAGTGGAAAAGGCAGAGGATTCAGATCCTCTGCTGCAATTAGTACTGGGGACAGGCCAAAGGGGAGGACATGGAAGCGCTTCTTTTTGCCTGCAATGCTGATCAGTTGCACTATGTCATAAATTAGATGAGAGTTTAGTGAACAAATATTGCCTCTTTTTCTGTTGGTGCACTGTCTAGACAGTTTTATTTCCTCCCTATTATTTATCATTTGAAAATATTTGACAGACAATCTCTCCAGGTCTTTTCTGATCTGAAGCTTATTGATATTAATTTTGAAGGAGTAAGAAACAGAGGTAGATCTGGCATTGCTTCTGACTCCTGATAAGGTGAAAACAGCTTTTAGCACTGGGTGGGCTGTGGATCATGGAAAGTGAATTCCAAAATGATATTTGCCAATATTCTCTGTAAAACTTGCTCTTGTAGACTTTCCATGCAGCTATCTCCTAGATAATCAAGAAAAAAAGAGCCAAGGCAGGATACAAGGGGCAGAAAGACAGCTGAAGTAACCTTGCCTGATGATTTAAGTGGAGTTTTTGACAGTTCTCACTGGAATCCAGTTACCTGAACAGAAAGCCTGGTTATTTGCTGTTTTTCTCCAGATATACAAAGATAAATGGAGGATGGAAAATGAAAACAGGACTTAATTATTGTCATGATTATTGTTGTTAGATTATAAGAAAGTGCCTATCTGCCATTTTTTCCCTAGGTGTCCATGTACATGCCTCTTTTTATGTTCCCTCCCTGTCCACAGCTTGTCTTATAGCTGCATCTCGTTATCACATCTCACTCCCATGCTCTTTATAGTGCAAAACAAGGTGTGTATTTGGTTATGAAAATGCTGGAGGGGGTGAGGGTGTTTTTGCATGGGAGATGCTGTATTACTGTGCCAATCATTGCTCCTTCTCTTTCCCAGTCTTTGCAGATGAATCCTGGATGAGCCCCAACCAGGATGCTTCTGGCACTGGGGAAGAAGCTGAGATGTAGATAGCAGTTTAGAAATGTAGATAGCCCAGGTCCACTGGCATCTGATTCACACAGTGGTATCACACTTGCATGGAGGGGCCTGAAGCTTTTGTTCCACCATGCTGAAAATCTGGTTTAGAGCTAAGCATAACTTACAGCTTGCTGGGGGAAGACTGCCTTTCCCAGTTGAACTCTGTCACTCTGGGCCTATGTGTAAACAAATAGTCGCCCCCCCCCGCCCGTTTCCCCCTTCCAGGGACAGAAGAAGGGCTGTTGTCTATTAACCAGCTTAGCTAATGAAATAGGAGTATGGGAGGGAGACTGCAGGCTTCTTCTCCAGCATTATAGCACTCGCTGATGCTGGCTGGGCATGCCATTTCTACATGTCATCCAGGCTCCTGCTGCAGTTTGTCCTCCCTGAGCGTCAGTGCTGAAGAACTCCCTGCTGTTGCAGCCTGCTGTTGAGATGCTTCTTGTTCTCTCTTTTGAGGTGAGCTGTGAGTTTTGATGAGTGTTCAGCAGGAAATACCACTGAACTCTGGGACCTGAAGGCCACCAAGATCTCTTGGAGGAAGTTCTTTCCTTGGAGGCAGTGGGGCGTAGAGAGAGGCTATATTGGGAAAAACAGTGGTGCCTTTCCCACCCACAAGAGAGGAATAAGAATTGCAGAATTGTAGGGGTTGGAAGGGACTTCCAGAGATCATCAAATCCAACCCCCTAAGAAGCTAGAAGCAGAAGAACTGCAAAACCAGCATGGAGGCATGTCTGCTCAGAGACAGTAAAACAAAACCCATTCAACTGGAATAGCAATGGCTGCTGAGCGATGGGGGTTGCTGTGACCCGAGGTGTAGGCATCATGTGTTCGACTGCATAACCTACACACCCAAAAAAGCAGTGATCCCTGAAAACAAGCACTTAGGTCACCTACATGCTCAGATGGCACTGCCTTGATTGATGTGTCCTGGGGCAGTTGCAGGTCGGCCTATTCATCAGCGGTTGGTAGAAACTCTGTTGTGGATTAAAGAGGGAGAGATGGAGCAGGAGAATGGTTGTAGCCTTAGGAGGGAGGAGAAGAGTCGCAGCAGCAAGCAGGTCTGTGAGAGAGGAGTGTTCCATTTGCTGGGATATGAATATAAACTGTGCTGCTGCCAAATTGCAGTTCCCCTTGTGGATTTTGTGTCTTTTTTTCTTTATTTTCTTTTTTAAACAAACCCCCCAGTAACTTAAAGACAGAGAAAGATAATGGTATGCCCTCCTTTGTATTCTAGAGCATCACCCTTCTCCCCGCTGTCTGGCACCTTGCCCATTTCCAGCAGGCACTTTCAGATGCAGATTTCTCCCTCAATAGGTATGGTGGAGCTCTTTGTCTTCATCTCCCCCTACCTTCATTAGCAGGGGGTGCTGTTGGGGGCCTCCCTCAGATATCAGAGGGGACAGGGCCGGGTAAGAAACAGAGCACAGAAGGCCCCCTGGATACTGATTCATTTCCATACAAATGGAGGAGCACCCCAGCTCTGCGGAGGGCGGTATCTTTATAAAGCAGGCCTCAATACCACACAAAACAATGATTACACAGCGCTGCTTGCACACCAGTTAAAATTCATCCTGGGCAGGCTGAATAACGCTCATCTGTATAGGCTAAAACAGATTTTGCTTAGGATCTGCAAATGGTTTATAGATGTCTCCTGAGATAGGGGCATTGCCTGGGGCGTGGTGGATGTATCTGCTGCAGTAAGGCACAGGCAAGCTGTGACAAGAAGATGGATGAGGACAAGCAACTCCACATGATTCCCTTTTGTCTGTGCACACGTGGCTCAAAGACCAGTTGTCCCTGAGGATTCACTCTGATTCCTAGATGGACGCTATGCCAAAATCTTTGGTGCATCCACAAATATGGGTCAACTCATAAGAGCATTTCCTTTGCATCGCACTGGGCTGGTTTATAGCCCCAAATCCTTGTGCCAATGGCAGTCACACTGGCAACTGGGAGGTATGTTTCTCAGGAAAACCATTTTGATAGCTCTAGTTGTAGTTATGGCTCATGGGTCATTGGAAAAAAATGACAGAGCAGTGTGGGTTAGCATAATGCTGAGGGTTGGGAGATAGTCCCTTCCCTGTCCGTGTTCAAGGCCAGGCTGGATGAGGCTTTGGGCAACCTGGTCTAGCAGAGGGTGTCCCTGCTCATGGCAGGGGGTTTGGAACTAGATGAGCTTTGAGGTGCCTTCCAACCCAAACCAGTCTGTGATCCTATGATTCTATGATATACCCACAGCAGCTCCGAAACCAAACACAAACAAGAACCAAAGTGCTTGTGCATTTTTTCCACTTCTGCCTGTCCTCCTCTCTCACATGAATGGGGACTAGGATGGAGATGGGTGATGGCACTTGACTGCAGTCCTGAAGTACAACTGCACACTTGAGTTAAACCTAGAGCAGAGACACATCCTGAGGAGCTAAACCCAAACAGTTTGGCCTAGAAAAACTTGGTTCATCAATTCCAACTTCTTTCTTGCCACTGTGGAAATGTTTTCTGGAAGCATTAGATGATGTCTACATACACAAATAGCCATTCAACATGTTGGATTTGCAACCATGTATTTACACCTTCCAAAATAACATATTGGAGCCCTCTAAAGACCTGAACAGGTTGGTAACAAATACTTTGATGACAAGTTATCTGGAAGGACTTCAAAAGCACTGCCTGCTGTGGAGAAGAAGAGAAACTAATCATCCTTTCTAGATACTCTGAATTATGGGGGGGGGGGGGAGGGGGGAATTCCACATTTCTTTGAAAATCAGCATAAGGCAATACTGTCTATAGAAATCTCTTTCTGTCCTGTCAGATTCTCACTTTTCAGACATCCCAGTTTTCTGGTATGTAAAACACAGGTAAGCCTCCCAATAACAACTATGTTTTTAGACCTTTATTAACCAGTAGAACCAGCGTGAAATTGGCATATCCCAGATCTGGAAGAGGATGACAGGGGAAAGATACCATGAGCTCTGTGAGAAACAAAATTTGGAATATAATTTGGGATTTCTTGCAAACATTGACCAACTGACCTGCCCATTGGATATATGCCAGGCTGTAGCCTCATTAAGAGATCTCACATTATTCATACGCCTTTTAGAAAGGCATCTTAGCAAAGACTATTGACATGCTTCCAGTTATGTTGGACTCTGGTAAGTATAATGGCAGGATTTTTAGCATGTGTGTTACAAAAGGAGGTGAAGAGATACACCGGGCCAGTTTAACCACAGTTTCAGCACCAGTCTGGCTAGGTCAGGGACCAAACAATGCACCAAAAGGCCTTAAGAACAGAAATGATCAAACCCCAAGGAGCAGTAGTTCATAATGAAAACAACAGGGCTGATAATTAAACTTCTACCAATGAGCTGAGCTGGCACTCAGGTCAGTTAGCAAACAGTGAAGGAAAGAGACAGTCCAAATTCTTTACTGTCTGTCCATGGGACTTACCAGCCTTGACAATGTTTCACCCTACCTCTCTAGAACGGGGTGAAAGGCTCCTTTCAGGCAACAAGCAAAGCTGTCTCCATCCAGCATACTGCTATCTCATGAGTCTTCCTCAACTGATTATTAAAAAGCTGTTTATATAACCCCTCCACACACCCCATTTGCCTCTGGAGTCCCAGCTCATTCTTGCCTTATCACTTCAGTTTTGATGCCTGCAAGGCATTTTAGTAAGAATTAATTTCCTACGTGAGAAAGCCCCAACATGCACCACACAGTGATGCTAACAAAAACCAGCAGGTGTTGTAGCATCCGATTCTTGGGATTTTCTGGTTAACTGTGACAGCAGCATTAACAGTAAATATTGTTTTTTGTTTATGTCAGTGGCTGAGTGACAAAATCTTTATCTATTTTCTTCCAGTAGAGGTCTTACCTATAAATCCCAAAGTGAATTCAACAGTGGCTTCTCTAGCCACTACATGATAAAGCATTCCCATGAACATATTTTTTTAAGAGATATCCTGCTGGATGTGAACTTACAGGGTTAATTTCTGGTTATTTCCAGAAATATTTATTGCATGTTCCATGCTTCACAGCTCTGCTTGGCAGGCTAGCTTTAGTGGCATTTTATTATTTTTCTTTTTTGTGACTGGCATTTGCTTAACTTGGGTACCATGTTGTGTATTTCCAAAGCTCTCCTGATCATAGGGATCCAGTATAAAATGTATTGATCCTCCATACTCATTAGCATCCTTTTACTGTTTGAGCTTCTTGCATTTTGTAATGGGTTTTATTCTGACAAAGAGGGACAGAGTAGAAAGGGAACTGAATCAACAAGAGACAAAGTGACTTGTAAGTTGCCCAAATCGTTGAGCCAGATGGCTGAAGAATAAGGACAAGTTTCCTTCTGACCTATGCTGCTGCTCTGCAAGCACTGCACCATCTTTCCAGGTACCTCCACTGGGAAAGAACCCTTCACGTAAAGAATTTTGGATTCAACAACATGTTTTGAATAGTTTTCAGCATACTTCCTCAGTTTGAATTTTTCTCTTCCTTTTTACAAAATGCCCTTCATAGAAATGGAAGCATGTAGAGATTTCTCCTTCAGTCTCCGCTGCAAACAGGGGCCTGAGCCAAAGACTCGGTTTGCGTGCTGTTAGAGGCACATCATGTCGGGGAAGTTACAGCTGATGAAAACTGTCCTGTAATTTAGTCAGACAGAGAAAGCTATCAGATCATCAAATTTTTTTTATGTGAAGTATGAAGCTCGAAAGGACTTAGGAAATAAGCATTTTCTGATATAGGCAAGGGGAACCACTCAAAATATAAAGGAGGGAGCGGGGGAAGAAAAAGGAGGCTCTTCAGTTCCTTCAGTTTGAGGGATTTTATGAACTTTCTAAAGCATTGTTTTCCTCCTCTGTCATTGTCTTAATCACTTGGTCTCTGTAACTGGTGTCATGCATTTGCATTTTCCTTGGTCTCTGAGGGCAGCCCACTTGAATCAGAAGCTGTTCATAGCCAAATTCTGAAGTATCATGATATTAACTTGGATGTGATGATGGATTAAAGCAGGGCTGCTCCACCCCTTCTCCAGGCCTTGCAGGGAAGGGGGTCGAAGGGCCACGCAGCAGCTCCTGAACTGCCATTCCTCCTGACTGACATGATTATTTGGGGTTGTTTTTTTCCTTTGCACTAACACGTCAAGCTGTCCGTACCACTCTGTCAGCTCCAGGCAAGAATGCCAGCCTCTAAGATGAGGGCAGCATGATCAGGCAACGTTGGTGTAGCTGTGTCAGCCACCCCAGCTTAATCTGCTGCCGCATGGGTCTGTGCGGTGCCAAAACTCTGTCATTCCTGTCTCACAGGGAGCAGTTGTTTGTAAAACCAGTCTACAACTGCACTGAGTCCTTTACAAAAGTTATTCCTTCACCCCAGGTTGGGGAATTGTCTGAAGTCCTGAATCCCTGAGCCGCTGAAAGGCCCCACAGAGGCTCTCTGACTTGGGCTGTGATCCCCCAACTCTTGCTGACGAGTAGCTCTGACTCATGCTGTTTGTATGAACAGGAGTATTCCCTTCGCTGAACCTCAACACAAGACAAAGGATCCGGTGGGGAATTTAATACTAATTTATTGCCATTCAGCCTAACTCACTGCTCCCTGAAATATATTTGAAATTTCATTAAAATAGATCGTGTTCTGCACAGAGCAAGTCAATGCTTTTACTTGGGATTATATCCATTACTGCCCAGTACTGTACTGAAAAGAAACCCCCATTGCTTTTAATGCACTCTGCTGTGTTCCTGAAGGCTTAGGAACTAATGTCAGCTGAATATATTCATACTGGGTGTTCACTCGCTGCAACAAATAAGCTCTGCAAGCCAGTCACTGTTAAAATGTCAGTGGTATCTTCTTGAATAATTTGCTATCACTGGATTGGATGTCCTTTGGGTCCTATTCAGAGCTGAAAAGGAAAGGATGGACAAGAACACAACTGTGATTTAATTCAATGTTATTACTTTACATGTGAAATTAATTTTTTTAATGTATTTAAATTTCATCAGGGATTTTACCTAAATTCCTGCGTTCTTTTCTTGGCATTTCTTTCAGTATTTACTTTGCTTGTCCTTTCTTCTTTCCCTTGCCTCCTTTCTCTCCTTCTCTTCTTTCCCTTTCCCTTTTTTCCTTCTCCTTTTCCTTGTTTTTCTGTTCTCCTCTAGTCTATTCTACATTTTTTTGGTTTTACTACCCTATTACTTTTTATTTGAAGAAAATTATAGACATGTGATACAGTTTCGTATGCTTTTGCCCCTAATAATAATAATTACGGGCCAAATTTTGCACCCTTATAAATTTAGGTCTATAAATTTGGTGTGATTCCACTGATATTAATGGAATTTAAACTGACATCAGGCTCTAACCCTACATTTTAATGATTGATTTGCATGGCCTCAGCTGTGAGACAATTTGTCTTAAGCCCCCATTAAATCAGGAAACGAGTGTTTCTGACTGAGCATGCCAATCATTCTAGCTTATCTAGTGAGAGATGCCACATGCTTTCCCCTGTTCTAGCCTTAATTTTTGACAGCTACTTATGCTATTCATTGTCTAATTGGGCCTGCCAATCCCCCTGTACGTCCCAATCTGTCCAGCCCAGACACAAGACTCTGAAATGGTTTTAAAATCTGCACACGGTTGTTGATTATGAGAGATTGGGGAGGGGGGTGGGGAGCGGAATGCAGCCTAGTTACGACAACATGCTTACTTCTATGTGGTTATTGTTCAGAAAAACAAAGAATCACAAAAAAAATAAGAAATCACATAGGAGTACTTGGGCTTTCTGACTATCAGGGAGGAAGCGTAGTATGGATAGGATGAAAGACATTTCCTCCTGAGGCCTCCACACGAGCACTAAGGGCTTCATCCTGACATTCTTTTTGCTTGCTGTGCTGTGAGAAAGGACGAGGTAGGAGCGCTTCTTCCCAGATTGTACCAAATGGCTGGTAGTTAGGACCAGCTTTGTTTCCAGCAGAGAAACACGAAGTTCCCAGTGCTGGATCTCATTGTGAAATCCTGTGAAATCCTGCTTACCAACACCAGGATCCCCTCCATGGAGGATACATCTGCCGATCTCTGCTTAACCTTATGGTTGCTGCTTGCCAAACAGCACGCCAGCATTTCTCACTGTAGTTTCCCAGTGGGGCTGGCAGAGCTCTGACATCTGCTGGGACCTGATCCAAAGCTCATGGGATTCAAGGGGGGAAAAAACCAACCCAAACCCAAGCAAATTCCATTGATCTCGGTGGCTTTGGATCTGTCCTTTTGCTCATCTCCTTTGATGATTTATACAACACTGACACGCATATCACTTCTGAAGCATGCAGAGCACATGGTTTTAATCTCACCATTTCCCTGGTGACAGGGAAGGAAGTGTGCTGGCAGCTAAGACACTAGAAAACACTCATTATTCTGTACATTATTATTGCTTTTCACTTCCCTACGGAAGGTAGAAATTAGAATGAAAAATCACAAATGTTTTGGTTTACGGTGTTCACATGCCCTTAAAGGCACAAAGTGCAATTTTTTTGTGTGTGTGGAAAAAAGATGGGAATGTTTTGTGTTAAAATGGGAGGTAAGAGAACAATTAACAACTAAAAGCCACTGCTTTGTGAACAAGCCCTTTCCCTAGGAAGAGCTTCACAACGGAATCTTTCCAATTTACCAGGGAATTCTCAGATTAGAAGGTGAGAACATTTAATCCTTGTGAAGTCTTTGTAAAATCAAGATTACTGGGCCATTGGCAGCAGTGCTCTACTAGTTATGCTGCTCCAGACCAAGTCCTACAGTAGCGGCACCCACAAAACAAAGTAAGTCAGAACTCAAGTTTCCTCCTGTGCTGGAGAGCAGTTTTCAGGGGCCTCCCAGGGGTAGTAGCTACACCGAGTGCCTGGCTGACAGACCCGGTACCTCGTGCAGTTCTCCGAGGGATGCTCCCACAGCACCCAAGGTACCTGCTGCCCACCGGAGAGATCCACAAACCACCAGTCGCTTTCATGGAGCAGGAGGGGTGCTTTGGTATGTTTTCAGATTCTTCATTCCAGCCCAATATCTTTTTTGTGTTTTTCCTCCCTGGCTAGTGTAATTTTTTCAGCACTAGATGTCAGTGTGGACTTGTGATACCAGATAGCTCTGTATTTTTCCTTTAACGAGGGAGGAAGAATTGCCATCCAGAATGAATCCAAATCTCTCCAGCCTCATGATGGGCTTCCTACAAGAGAGATCTTTTCTTTACTGTTTGAACTCCACGTGCAAAGTGCACAATTGCATTCTGTCCTTGACCAGGATTAACATGGCTGTAAAAAGGCCCTGTCAATTTTGCGATCATATCATGCCTGCATTAAAGAAGAAGTACCACGACTCTGGAGGAAAAGCTTTGTTTAAAGAAAAAGAAACGGTTCTGAATTACCTCAGTAAGTGGTGACCCTGCTAAGGTAGCATCGTACAGGTACTCCACAGGGATGGTTAATCCTGTAACTAGCAGCATTCACCTCAACAAGAACCTATGGATGAGACTGAGGCTGCATTCCTGCTGTCTACAATGACATTGCATCACCTAGAAATGTTTTGCGACAGCAGACTGTTACAAGGACCGTTCTAACCTGAACTTGATTTATTATTTGCTTGGCATTATTCTGAACTGAAACCAGCTTATGGCAGAGCAACCGACCAGGAAGTGTGTGCTTGCTTTCTGAAGTGGTAAAACGACTGGCCTCTCTTAGACTTTGGAAAATGTTTTGTTTCTTTAAGAAATGTAAACCTCATGGTCTAAATTGAGAGTGGCCCCTGTGCTGTTAGGGGAGGGCTGATGAAGAGGCATGAAGCACCCCGACTGCCCTCATTTTGCAAGCAGCAATCTAGAACAAGACACTGCTCTTCCCGCTCTTGGAGTCATTGAGCTGGGGAAGGGCAGAGGAGGAAGCGGGTTCACAATTCCGATTTCTCATCTTCTACTTTCGTGGGTTCTGGCTTCTGTTAAGTGGATCTGAGCCAATATGACAGATGGAGCCTTTTACACCACCCTCGTGCTTGGTTTACACCAGGCGTGATGCACAGAAGCCGAGGCAGAAAACGCTTCTGGCAGAGAACACGTAGCGGAGCTCTCTGACATTCCTCCCGACTCGGCATGGTTGTGGCTGCGATGTAGGCCTTCAGAAAAAGCCAGTTTCGTGCTTCTGTGTTCTTCACTGTGCAGCAGTTAATAAAGCACTGCCCTGCTACATACACCACTAGGCCTTGCTTTTATTATACTTCGGGGTTGTTACTGTCCCTTTGACTTCTGTCGCAAGAAGTCACAGCAACACATGGGTGACAGCCCAAGCAGCTGTGCTTAAAGGCCCTGTTGAGTAATACTTCGTGGGGTTTTATTTCTCACTAGGCTTATCAGTAGGAGACTGTACGTAGGAGGCTATAGGGTACTAAAAGAATAGTGCTTAAACTATAAATTGAAAATATTAGCAAATACTGTGCAAAAATAAGGAGAAAGGTACTTTTTCTCTTGGACTCTGAGACGTTAAGATAATATTTGGCAGATAATTCAGGACCTGAGAGAATACAAATTGTACTTGGCAAATCTAATGTCACATGGCTCTACCACCTGCTGTCATTCCTACATATTTCACTTTGTTATTGTTTCTGTAGCACTGTTTTCCATTTGCTCACCCCTTCCTATAGATGTCTAGCACTCAAGCAATTAGTACAGCTAATGAAAGATGTATCGTGCAAAGGAGCTCGCCTGCAATCAGCTTCTGATGACTGATTTACCTGTGTAATATTTGCTGTACCGAGCCTTGGAAGTGCCTTCTTTATTAACTACCATGAATTGTGCAGATAAGGCTCTCCATAAAGCCAGCTGCCTCTCTAGGTGCATAAGGGTTTCGTGGTCTCGCTCTCTACACCACAAGGCAAACCAGCGTGATTCATCAATACACCTTGAAAGGTTATCACTATTGCCCTCTGTAGAAGTAAAAGGAAGCTGGGGCAACCAACAGTCCTCCCCCAGCTCCTGAGTCTACACTCTGCTGGCATTGCTGGGTGCTGATGCACCAGATCTGAAAACAAGAGGCAGTAAACATACTTCCCATCTGTCAGTTTGTCCTCCGCCCCCTGTTCTTAGAAATCACAGCAACAGAAAAAAATAGCTGGATGGGACCTTTACGTGTCAAATCACCCACCCCGGATTCCCATACCTGCAGATCCACGTCTCCAGCTTGGCTCAGATAAACACTTCATTTATGAATCGGTGTGAATGCCTTCAGTGAGGTATGGGCACGGCCTAAGATGTTGTTTGTCTTCTGTTATTCCTTAGGCATATAATAAAAATGGTCTGCACAGTAGCTTCTTGTCTTGGTAGCGTTGGGGGGGGGGGGTGGCTATAGCTGCATGAAAGGTCAAGAAGCTGCA
Organism: Hypotaenidia okinawae; assembly: GCA_027925045.1. Taxonomy (NCBI): domain Eukaryota; kingdom Metazoa; phylum Chordata; class Aves; order Gruiformes; family Rallidae; genus Hypotaenidia; species Hypotaenidia okinawae. The sequence goes on along the minus strand of BSDF01000002.1, from coordinate 46,287,873 downwards.
CAATGGGATAATTCATGCAAAGCTGATAACAAAAAAAAAAAATCAACCCAACACAGCAGCAAGTAAAACTAACAGAGTTTCTTGGAGAGCCAGTAACAACGCTGGCCCGACGATGCACTACAATGGCAAATTCACATGAATGGCGTTTGGCATTGCATCTGGTTACCTACAAAGGTACTCGGTGGCTACGCTCATAGACCGGTGAATGCAGAACAGCTCAGAAATCATTACGGTGAATACTCTTTCCTATTAAAACTGTTGGACCGAAGTACATTTCTGATAGTACTACTTTGCAGCGTGTGGTAATAGAGCGCACAGCATGAACTGCCATTTCTTCAAGTAAGTTATTTCCAAGTAGATCTTCCTGCACAAAGTGATCAATCAATACATCCAGTCAAAATGTCAGATTATTTTTAAGTCCATGTTATCTTTTTTGTGAACATCAGTTTTCTCTACTGGTGACTCCAATGTAGAAAATACAGCATGTTGTTTACAGTATGACAGAAACTCCAGAAAAGCATAACCTTCAAACAAAGGGGAGATGGCTTTAAATAGAATCTTTATAAATCAGGAAGAAACTCCCTCATCCCTGGAAGCATCACTACACATTTCCAAAATAATTTCAGGACCCAAACCTCAAGGTTTATGAGCTGCTCATTTTTTTTATTTCATGAAAAGTGATCACAATAGGTTGTGGGACTGTTTTTAATGCACCAGTGTACACACATGCATCGATCTTTGTGGGATTAAAGCCAGTATGTACAAAGAATAATCCCATGCTAATAAATCAAAGACACTGGATAATAGGGTGTCCTATATCTCTTGAAATACTGGTTATCAGCAGAGATATGCTGATACCAAAATCTATCTGCAAAGATGCCTACGATAGGTTTACATATAATCCACAGCCATACTGTCAGAGATAATAATATTCTAGGCAACCTGCTTTGGCAGGGGGGTTGAACTCGATGATCTCTGGAGGTCCCTTTCAACCCCTAAAATTCTGTGAATCTGTGAACGAGGGACCTATTTCCCTCAGCTTACAGATGGAAACATCTAACAGTCTGGTGTGCCGGATGGCTTAATCTAACTGCAGATGTAAGGCACATGTATTTTACACGTCTTGTTCTAGAAGGATAAACCAGTTCCGTTTCACTTTCTCTATGAGCAATGGAACATTTCAGAAGCCTCCATTTTCAGTATCTGTGGAGAGGTGGTGTGCAGTGCTATTTATCTTCAACGGCTGAAATATATGATAATGTAAAAACTACACTCATCTCTTCCAACCACCATGTGCCCCTCTCGTTCACTACCTGATCTGAAAATCTAGTTGCCCAGACCCTAGTAGGAGCTATTATAAAATTAAGCTGCATGTTATGTGAGTGTGTGCCATTGCTTTTTAAACCCTTCTCCTTTAGAAATGAATGACTGATCAGTCCTGAGCAGCATGTAAACCTCTGGCTGGATTTACTAGTTCAGGGTCAGAGGATTTTGTCAGAAATGAAGTCTTCCTTGAAACCTTGTTTCAGCATCCCTGCAGAAGCCACTAAAGAAGCAGGCTGGGAGGGGAGAGGGAGGATGATCTATCTGCACAGCTCAGTGCTGAGCAACATACAGATCCTTGTTTCATTTTCCAAAATGCAGTATTATGAATTTACACCTAACTTTTTATGCTAAGAGCACACCTGCCACCTGGTATTTTCAAGGAAACTGGTCAAGAAACAAGTTCATTGTTTTCACTTGGTGATAGACAAAGTAGTGTAACCAGAACTGAAGTGGAAGTATGCAGCTTGTAACAAAGAACAACGAGTCTATTTGCCTGTCTAAACCAGTTTTTCTCTCACTATCCTGGACAAGGAACAAGAAGGTTAGTTTCTATTTCATGCTTATTTAATTACATGATATGTTTCTACAGGAATAATAACAGCATTCACCCATACAGGCCTATAGAAGTCAATTCTTATACAACTACCTGCTTTCCACTGAGTCCTGGAGAGCCATAGAAACACGGTCAGCAGCAAGATGTTCTCCTTTCTCTCTGCACTGTTCCCTCTTGTCACAGGTTATTTTTCCACGCTGGGTAGGAAATGGACATTTTAATGCAAACTACTTCTGGAGTGAATTAATGAACAAATGGGTGGAGGTTACAGTGCCAGGTACTTGCCTCTACAAGACTTAATGCCTAGTAGACAGTCATTTGTTAGAAGCAATGTTAGCTTGAAAACCTAACTGTACTGTTGGCTAGATAAAGCAAATTTCCTTGTGTAGAGAAATTTCTATTCAACCATTTCTAAGAGGAACTAGGAATGATGGAGGGGAGGAAGCTGGCTCAGAAACACATCACATTACTTTCCTGACGATGTAGATGCTCTTTGAGGTACCCTGTTTAGATTCAAACTTGATAATGACAGCTGCAAAGATATGCTCAGGATGCAAAAAAAAAACCAACCCTGAAGCTTCCCCTAAAAGAGAAAAAAACCCAAGAAACCTAACACATCACAATGGGAACAGACACACTCTCTGGGAAGGGAACACAGGCTGTCCTGTTGTTGCAGCTTCTTTTCTGTGAAATATTCTATGCTGTTAAAAGCAATTTTCTGATAGTAAGACTGAGTAACTGTTTGGATATCCTGAGGGCTTTTTTTTTTTCTTTCCATAGACTTTATCATTTAATCCTAAATTGAACAAAAGGTTATTCACAGCCAAATATAACCTGTATTTAATACCTGCTCAACCCTTAGATCCACTGTAAGAAATGACAGGAAACGCTGTGGTACTGTGTAGCAATGTACTACTTTCAAAATGCTGTTTGCTCTAGCAGCTGACCAGCTCCACCAGTACTCAGTAGTGGAAATTTTAAAAACTCCACAAAATTCTGAGCATGCTGTCTGTCCTCTAAACCTGCCCCGATAGGGCTGAACATGCCACAGACGTTCTGTGCACAGCAGAAATTATGAGTCATGTTTGCAACATCCCTTGCCCGTGCGGATTCTTGGAATCTAGCAAGATAGGAATTCCTACAGTAGCTTTCTATTCTGTAAGAACATTAATATGTTCTCTATCTTCTGCATAGCTGCTTATTTCTATACTGTGTCTCTCAGAGATTTGGCTCAAACCGGTCAAGGGTTTCAAAAGTGGTAGAGCAGATGGCATGTCTACAATGATTTTCTTTCTGTAAGAAACCAGGGAGCTCTCATATTTGATCTACCTTAGGGTATCTACCACTGCTAGCACAGGCTGCAGCTTATCATTCACAAGTGGGGATGGCATAGCTTGGGACGGCAGATTATCGACCCCAGCTGTCTGCCCGGCACCCGGCACACAAAAGACCAAGCTGTTCACGAGACAGCTGTGGAATCACTGCCTCGTACTGAAACCGGCCACAGTTTACAACAGCATCTTCCAAACGAGGTTCAGATTATTCACAAATTTGCTCAGCTATCCAGGAAAGCATTGTTGGGAGAAAGTTAGGGCTAGTGACCATCTCTGCCACTCCAAGCTATGGTACCTCTTCTTGCAAATTGCACTGCAAGCTGCACTGATGCCAGAAAGTGACTGCATGCAGTTGTGATGTAGGCGGTCAAAGAAGGGGGAAAGGCAGGCCTCTGCACCTATTCCCATCTGAGGATGATTATGGAAGATTCTGTACCTTGTATATTACATACACATAATACACATAACAATGTACCTGCAATCATTACACATACACGTCATATGTACAGTACAAAAGTTACATAATTATGTATTAATTAAGCTTTTGATCTGGTTTATTGCATTAATTGTAATAGCTTAGGTGCTATGTGGTTGTGACACAGGTGTGAATGCAGTTGGAATCCTTACCTAGATGGTAAAATGGAGACCTCTGACATGGTGTACAGCACTACTTCACTGTGACATAGCTTCTTTTGGAGCAGACAGGATTTCATAAAATCAAGCAGTTTAACTTGGATGTGTGACTGTACAAATCATGTTTATATAAATACAATGTAGTTGACATTCAGTACCACGCACCTTTAAAGACATAAGTCTACGTCTCTGGTTGTTTTGTCATGGGGAAACCAAGACTGTTATCTACGTGGGTATAACCCACTGGGCCAAAATTTTTGGCTCTTGGTCCATCCTCACGTAAAGCTCTCAACAATTAAGAGGGGGAATTTTTCTCTGAATAAGACTAACGCCTAGAGGATTTTCCCATATCGCCTGCGAACCAAAGCTCTAAGAGCTTTGCGTCCTTCTTGCCTTACCCCTTCCCCGCATACACCACGAGAACCGAAACCCACTGCAAACCGCCCGGGTTGGAAGTCCCCTACCCGAGAACGGTGCCCACAGGGGTGAGCGTCCTTCCGCCTAACCCAGGCTCGGGGAGCGGCGGGCCGAGCCTCTCGTCCCTCGGCCAGTGCGCGGCCCAACAGAGCAGCTGGGAGCCGCGCTCGCCCGGCGGCGCCTGGGGCGTGGAGGCCGGGCATCCGGGCGCTTTGCCGAAGCTCCGGCGGCAAACCGATAAGCGGCGCGGCAGGAGAGCACCCGTTCCTCGGGCGGGCGGCGGGCAGCGCCTCGCGCTCAGTTCACCCCGGCCCTGCCTGTTCCGCCGCAGCCGCTCCTCTCCTTCACCTGGCGGGACTCGAGGCTGAGCGCGACCCCGGGGGCCGCCACCGCCTCCCGCCCGGAGCCCGAGGGCACCACCAACGGCTCGCCTCTGCCACAGCTCTCTTTCTGCTGGCGGCAGTTTGGCTTTTAACCCCTCCCTCACCGGAGCCGCCCCGGCGCCCCGCAGGCTTCCCTTCCCTTTCGGGCGAGCCTACTCTCCCGCATGTTCCCTCCCCCATCAGGTTCTGCCCCAGAGTGCCAGTCTCGGGGACACCCCCTCCCGCAGAGAACGAGGCTGGCAGCCCTGGGGCGGCCTCGCCCAGCGCCCGCCCACCTAGCGCTGCCCCGCACCTTGCGTGAGGAGAGGAGAAGGGCAGGGGGCGGGGCGAGGCGGCAGGATCGGTCCGTCGCGCCGCGCCGCCAGGAGCTGGTCCCCTGACGGGTGGAGGACGAGGGGGGGAAGAGGAGAGACGACGGCCCCTGCCGCCGTAACCGCTCCCCATCCCGCCCGCTGGTGCCGCCCCCAGTATGGCGACACGGTAGAGGAGCGGCTGTGTCGGGGTGACCGCCCCCTCCCGCCTCCCTCACCACAGGCACGGCGCGCCGCGGGCGAGCGAGCGGCCTCGGCGGCGCTGCTGCCGCCGTTGCTCCTCACAGAGCTCACCAGCGGCGGAGGATGACGGCGGCGGGCACAGCACCGGCGGCGGCGGCGGCGAGGCCGAGCGGCCGGGCGGCGGGAGCCAGCACCGTCCCGAGCAGCTCATGGTGGCGCCCCAGACCCGCGAGCAGCGGCCGCGCCGGGGCCGCCAGTTGAGCCGGATCCCGGCGGGCGGCTCTCCCCTCTCGACACCGACCCACCGAGCGACCCGATCCCTTTCCCCGGCGCGCCCTCTCCCCCTTCCCCGGCGCGACCCGCTCTTCGGATCGCCCCTGCCGGGGCTGGACTCCCACCGCCCCCGGGCGCCGCGGGGAAGGCGGCGGCGAAGGGCACCGGGCAGCGCCAGGCAGCGGCGGGACCATGGGCGCGAAGCAGAGCAGCCCCACCGCTGCCAATGGCCGCACCCGGGCGTACTCGGGCGGGGATTTACCTTCCTCCAGCAGCAGCAGCAGCGGCGGCGCTAACGGGACCGGCGGGCGCTCGGCAGGCGCCGGCGGGCGGTACACGCACCTGGCGGCGGCGCCTCCTCATGCCGCTCCCGGCGGCGCGGCTGCGACCGGAGGAGCAGCGGCGGCGTCGGCGGGGGGTGCCGCGGGGTCGGCACCCCGGAGCAGGTCCTTAGGGGGGCCACCGCCTCCGGGGCTCGGGCAGCGCAGTCAGCCTTCAATATCCCCCACAGTAGCGGCCCCTACGGCTCGCAGGACTCGGTCAACAGCACCCCGGAGGAGGGCGGCCGGGAGCGGCCCGCGGGGGGCGGCGGCGGCTCCTCCGGCGGGCCCCGGCTAGTGATCGGCTCGTTGCCCGCTCACCTCTCGCCGCACCTGTTCGGAGGTAAGGGTCAACCCGCGGAGCGGGCGCGGCGGGAGGGTTTAGCTGCGGGACCGACGGCTCGGGGGTCCGGCTGGGATGGGGGGTTCATCCCCCGGCTCCCGGCCCGGAGGTGGGACGGGTAATGAATCATCACTTTGGGGAGAGCGGCGGCTCATCCCGGTTTGCGCCCGTCGGAGGGGAGCACGGTTTGGAGGGGGGTGTGTTCAGGCCAGCGTCCCCTATTGTTTGTAACCAGAGCTAGGGAAGGGGGAGGTTAAAAATGAAACGGACCCCGCGGCGGTGCGGTCGGGACGGCGAAGAGGCAGCAGAGCCTCTCCGGCCGGCGACTTTAGACTCTAATAGCTATAATCAGTGCCTGTGTAAATACTCTTGCCTACTACTTACATAATTAGAATTTAATTGGATCATGTGTCTCCGCCGTTTATTCTAAAATCGGACCAAACCCTTCTTTAGGCGCCGATTAATAGGTGGCTGATGCTTGTTCCTCTTTCAGAGTTCTTGGGTTCTTGGTTCTGAAAGTCGATTAAGAAAAACAGAAGTAAAGTTAAGTTTGGTTTCGGGATTTTTTTTTTTTAAATTTTATTTCCCCCTAAGAGCTGAGAGGAGCCGCATGGCTCTCCTGCCCGTGCCGATGAAGCGCAGGCTTGCAGCACCTGTACCGTGCAGCCTTGGAGGTGGCCACATGTGCTCCGGAGGCAGGAGCAACAACTCGGCTAAGCCTTGAATTAACCAAGCAGCTGGAGCCCTTTAAGTTGCCTATTGAACGTGGAAGCAGGTTGCCATAGTTTTTTTCGTCGCCCCCGTGACACTGAGATGAATTAGGGGTGGTGTAGGGCTTGGGTTTTACTGCCTGTGTTCTTCACCTTTAACTCAAAAACCTGCCTGTGAGTTGCCAACTGCTTTCAAGGTTGCTGACTACTTTTCAGTATTACTGTAAAGGTCGCTGTTCGTACAAGTCAAACATTAAGTATAAGATGACTTTTAAAATGGATTAATTCTCTGCTAATTCTAAAATATACGTGTATCATAGCCTGTCTAAATACTTACTAGCTTCCCAAAAAGCTTTTTTTTTTTGGGGGGGAGGGGGAAGAGGAAGCTAGTTTAAAATTTCTACGTTTCTGTGTTCGAGGCAGTACGGTTTGTGAGTGCTGTTTGTAGCAGGTTGGGTGCTCTTCACTTCTGCAAGGCGTCCTGCTCGTAGCCAAAGCAGGGCTCTCTCCACTCCCACCCTCGCATGGTGGGCGAGGTTCCTGTCCCACCACCTCCCACCTACATGCTGTCGGTGTGTTGACCTAGAGACAGCATAGCTGTTACTTCCTAAAGCTTCCCCCACCCAGTGCAGCGGTTGAACATTAACAGAAAGCTGTCAAACCCTACTATAATAAAGGAACATTTGCCCTTAAGAAAATAAATAAATAAATTAACACTCCTCGTGCCAAGCTGCTGAGTAGGAGTGCTTTGTTGCAAGGATGCTTGTACTGTCAAGGTAGCTTGGGGTGGGGAAAGGTGAATGTGGGTTTTTTTAGTGATAAAAGGATGCTCTACCGTGAAGCATCGTGCAGTTTGGACAAGGGAATAATTAAAATATGTAGTCAGCATTTGCTCAAATGTAAAACTTTTTTCTCCTTGTTTAAACATTGTCTTGCAACCTGCCTTGCTGCTAGGAGGGACTTGATTAATTGTAAATGCAGTGATGAGGATCAGTACCCTAGGAAACTCCTTGTCCAGGTGCAGGAAGGGCTCTTTAGAATAACTCTGAATTTGATTGTACATTCCCATGGCATGTAATAATCTATTAATTGCTGCACTACACCATATTTTGTCTTTTGCTAATCTCTGAAATTGACCTATTGAAGAGGAGATGGGCTGAAGTGACGCAAACTTGTTGCTTTTCTCAGTGCAGGAAAAGTGCCAGGAGGGGTACACTCTCCTCATCTACTGACTAATACATAAGAAATTCTATTATGTTGGGGGTTTGAGTAGCAAGTTTCAAAATACACGGTCCTTATGTGGTCACAAGATGGCTATGAATTTATTTGCTTTTTCTCTCCTAAAAATCTTAAGTGTTTCTTACTGGCATGGATGACTGTTTAATTGTAATACTGCAACACCTGTGAAGGTGTCACTTGGAGCATTTTTTTTTGGCAATTTAGATAATCTGTGATATCAGTGATACATGATAACACATTGCACTGAATGTTGGCATCCTCAATTAGTTACGTGCTTCATGTTTTCTTGATTAGTTGTAAAAACTAGATGTATTGAATGAGTAGCCCCCCTGGACATCATACATGAGTAGCATCAGCATTGGTGAAAAATAACTGGAAGTGTTGTTTTTGTCCTGATGGTAACTAGCTCAAGCTTGTCTAGGTGTGGTATCTGGCATTTATCTTGTGTATGATGAGCCTGCTTGAAGTCCCCTCCCTTGTTTTGTAACTTGCAAATTAGCCAAATTGTTTCTATTTATCTTGAAAACTACTGGATTTAATTTGGAGGATTAGCCTAGCAATTCTGTGAAAATTAAAATAATAAAAAAAAGAACAAGAATAACTTCCATAAGTTGAACTGAATTGCAAGCTATTTATGTTTTTAGGCAAACTGCTTGGCTTCATCAATCAGTGACACGTGGGTGTTGCATTTGTTAAATTACTGTAATTAATTTGCCATTAGTGAATTACACTCTATTGTCACTTTTACTGAGCAGCTTTGCATGCAGAAGTAATGTATATTCACTCTTAATGTAACAGACTGAAATCCGTATTATGCTTGTTAATATGCTGTTTGAATGAGGATATAAGAAGTGCTGTGTTACGGTATGCTACCATATTGGAAAGTGTGATCGGTTAGCTTCTATAGTGCTTTAGTGGGAATTGTAGGAACAGCAGCCTTTCCTGAGGGTCTGAAGTTCCTGTCTGACCTCAGGGTCCTTTATGATCAAAGTGTAACAGAGTAAATATTGCTGTGTAACCTGCTTTCTCGTCTCGGGGAGAGTTTCAGTTCCCTGAATAATTGGCGCCTTGGTCTTACAAAAAAACCCCAAACCATACGTGTTTAACTTTGTGCTGCAAGCACTCCTGGAGGAGGCTTAGAGCGTTAAGCAGAGCGAGACCCAAATTCCATAAGATCTTAGGGCACTCCCCAGATGCAGAGGCCAAACCTGCGCGTGACGTTCCGGCGCTTTCTTGCGACACAGCGCCAAGTCCCAGCTTCCTTTACGCTGATAACGCTAGTATCAGGAATTTTCACCAGTAGTTTCCCACTGCGCTCCACAGTGAATGGGACTTCCCCTCTCTGCCAGGCCCAAAGTAAATATTCTTACCTTCTGTTAAGAGCAGCCTGTAGGAGAGTTGGCCTTGACATCCACAGTTAGTTTTCCCACCGCCAGTTAGTTTTCAGCCAGCAAGGTGGTTTTGGGTAGACCTTCAGTGCTGCAGCAAAGCTACTGCTGTAGTTACAGCATAGTTTGTGTTTGTCAGTGGTGCTTGCAGCAATTAGTTCAGCTAAAAGTGGATGATCTTTGGAGTTGTCTTTGCTTTGGGTAACTGCTGATGTTTTACTTCCATCACTTAAAATGTTGACAGCTCCTTGAACCCACTTTGGATTTGTGATCCTGTTCTTGAGTGGTCACAACACGGAAAATTCTTGGTGTGCAAATTTAAACCTCTTCTTGGGATTGTTGTTATAAGACAAGAATAAAACCTTTAAATATGCTTTTGTCTTAAAAATTTTCTTAGAGGAGAATATGTAAAAATATAACTGATGGTAGCAGAAATGTCACATATTGAGTCTTTTAAATTTCTACGAGTTCTTCATGAATGTTGATTGAGCAGAGAATGTAGAAGTATTATACAAAATCTCAGACTGTGTTCTATACAGTCATATACAATTTTATATGGTATATTTATGGACAAGTTTTAAAATATATAGTGTTGCAGATGGAACTGCTGACAGCTTTCAGGCCTATTTCAAAACTTGGAGTAATAAATTGGAGATTAAGTTGCTTCTACTCAGCTTTCTTAGGAGAAGGAAGTATGTTACATTCTTTTCAAGCCAAATAATGATCAGGCTTTTTTTATCAAGTACTTTACCATGCAGGATTTATCACCAGCTACTGAATATATGTAACACAGTATGGGTAGAACCTTTTATGTCATAGTAGCATTTGTTTGTATTAATAGCTGGTAGAAGTAATGAAGGAATTCTTCATTGTATGGAAGAAAGATCATGAAAACCTCAGTTTATAACCTAATTTGCTTGTTGTATTATGGGAAGCAAATATCCGTAGAAGGATGATGAGAAGTCTCAGAGAAGACATGTTTTAGATGTCTCGCAAACTGCCTAGAAAGCCACATCTTATTTTGTTTTCTGTCTGGTCTGTTTAGTTATGTGGTACATTTGAGTATGTTCTTGAGAGTCTGTCTTTTCCAGAGCGTTTTTGGAGTGTGTATGACTGTCTTTTGGTCACTTCTTTGCCTTTCCTTCCCAATATCACCCAGGTACTATCACTTTGAGAAACTGTGGAACTCTTAGGCGCTTAAGATTTCAAAGCTACTCCTGTTTTGGTAGCCAAAGTTGTAGTTCTGAGGTCTTTGTCCCCTGACTTGGGAGAAGTGCCGGGAAACTAGCTATTGCAGTTTCAGTCTGTGTGCCTTGATGCTGCTTGACATACATTCTTTTCCTGACAGTTGGAAAGTTTTTATGATTGAGGAAGGCCAGTGAATCTTTGATATACTTTCTAAATTGTTTCCTAACCATTCAGAATGAGGAAAGAGTGCATGGATTTAGTCTAATAAAAATATTTTCCATACAAATTACGCCTTTTTTCTTTTTTAAAGTATGGTAACACTGCAACTTGCTATCGTGAACACAAAAAATCCCATGTGGGTTTTAGATAGTTTTGCTGCTGCTGTTCATATGTCTTCCAAGGTGTGAAACAGTGAAAGCTAAGAGACTCCCTCTGCTTTGGTGTTTTGATTTGTTTCTGTTCACTTGGCTGCACCAGTGAAACACAATCGTAACCATGTTTGTCCACTTAGGACAAACGAGAGCAGTAACAGTGAGAGGCTGGCTGAAGTCTGCTGCTGATAGAAGAAAGTTAAAATGGAAACCAGTTTGGGAGCTTAGAGAAATATGTACATGTCTGTGCACATACAGATAACTTCACAGCAACCACAGACTGGGGAGGAAGATAGATGTGTGCCTCATTTTCTCTTCAGTACTACCTATGAGTTGACTCCAAACGAGAGAAGAGTTGCTTGAGCAGTTGCTGAAGATACGGGAGGTTTTGGAAATGCATTTGCATCCTATTAACAAAAATAACAGATTGAAAAATCCAAGGTGCTAGGAAAGCAGTCCAAGGATAAAGTCTATTGATAGGAGCGTTTCAGAAGAGGTGTTTGACAGATGAGTTTGAGGAATCCAATCCTTTTTCAGGTCTTACTGTTGCTGGGTTTAGTGGGCTGCTCTGTTCTTGCATACACACAGTGGGCAGCATAAGAGTTTCTGGTTGGCAGCAGAGATGGAAAGTCTCCTAAGAAGTCAATGTGGGACAGGAAAAAAGCAAAAAGTCTGCTACCACCATCAACCACTGGCTCCAGGTCAGTCAGGAGGCTGTTTTTGTTCTCAAATGCTGCGTATTTTGACAAATAAACTAAAAAACCTAAATGAACGCTGTTTGGATCTTGTGGTAGTGCTAGTGAGGTCCCTGGGAGCTGTGTTTAGTTTCCCTTAGTTGAAAAGGGAGCCATGTCTCTCTGATGATGAGGGGCTTGGGGCACTGGAGTAAAGACTGAGGCAAGTCATAGAGGGTTTTGAAGGGCTGCTGCTTCTTCTCATCCTGCCTGGTAATCAAAAGGGGTTAGGAGAAACCAAATAATAAAAATGGCAGCACTGCATTTAGGAGAGAAATGTAAATAGTTAACGGTCTGAAGAGAAGGAAGCAGCCTAATTGCAATGGCATATATAAATATTTTTTTTGGCTATCAAGACAGCGATAATACCTGATAGAGCCTTTGCAGTGCCAGTTCAAACAAAGGCTTTCCTCTTTAACGTCTTCTGAATACCTATCCAACCCCGATATCCTGTCAGTGTGCCTCTCCTCATGTTCTTTCACATAATTGCAGACTAGTCTCCAACAGCCTCTCAAGTCATTTCTTTGTCTTATAAAGAAAGCCTTTTGTCACTGCTAGAAATCCAAAACTATTTTTAAAACACATTGCCTACCCATCTGTTTGGGTACGTTCTCTCCTGTTCTTGCCAGCTGCTCATGGAAAACTTCATCGTGTAAATGTTCTTGATTTGCTGTCATAACCTTGCATGAAACTCAAGTTTTGAACATTTTTATGAAGATTTTTAGGCAGGTTTTCTCTGCTGTTTGCAGATGCATGAACCAAATTGGTATTATTTTCAAGAATTTTTCTGCAACGTGCCTACTGCTCATTAATCATTTAATTAGTTTCAGGATAGACGTATGGACATCTCTACAGGCTGTGTTCATTTACTGCGGCAATAGAACATGCTGTTCTTGCAGATGTTTAACCCGTGGAAAGAAGAGAAACAGTGAGAAAACTTTTGAGTGCTCTGAGTTTTTTATTTTGGAATATTTTAAAGGACACATATCTTCTAAATCAAAAGAAAATTATTTGTGTAAAAAACATGGTTACCCAAGCAAAATCTGAATGGCACTTCATAGGCATCCAGGAAAGTGGTTTTGCTGTCTACTCTCTGGTTAGATACTTCCTAAACAGGTGTCTGTGTTCCTGAGGCCACCTTTCTGCTGTAAATGATCACCATGACTTTTATAAGGACCTCTCAGTGTGCTCCCAGAGCTGTCTGGCATCCCTTGTTAGATAGGCTTCCAAGTCCTGGCGCTTGCAAAATGGGAGGGCAAGCCATAGTAAGAATGGGGTTGGTTCTCACTTTCACTCAGCACATGTTTCTGTTCCCTGCATGGAAATTGCATCGTATTGACCTGGAGAGATCAGGAAGGATATAGGAAAGTCTCTTAAGGCTTTGGATGTCTGCCTGCCTGCCAAACAGAATGCAAAGTCTATATGGGATTTGACTCTGTTACTCTAAGTCATCTTTAGGAACTGACCTACCTGGATGTTGTTTTCTTCCTTGCCTGCTCTGTCTAAAAATCAGACCACCACAGCCTGTGAATAGTCCCCAAAGATTGGGTGTGCTGCATACCATTGTGGATATTTTTAGTAGATTCTGTTTGCTGACTGACTTAGCGTGCTATAAATACAGAGTTCTCATCTGGCATGCACTTTGCATGTCTTTCAGTAATTCACCTAAGAATAACGGCAAAAAATATGAGCTGTTAGGATTTGTTCGGCTTTCCACATGAAGTGTCATTTATATAAAGCAATTATTTAGCAATATTTTAACACCAAACGGCTTTTAAAACTAGTGGTGTTCCAAGACACTTCCTAGTCAGGATGCCATAATTAGTCCTTATGTCAGACTGATTTATACTGAGATTTCACAACTGTTTTAAAAACCGAAGGTGGAGTTTTTAGATGTGATAGGTAAGTTGAGCATCTGGTGTATTATCAAGGCTTGGTTGTGTCAATTATGTCAGTACTAGCACATTGCCTGACCATGCACAACATGCATAAAGGATATGCTGGGGGGGGCAGGGTGGGAAAGAAGCTTTGGTTATGATTCTCCTGAAATTTATTTCATAAAGTATAGGTGTACTTAAATTGTAATATACGGCACCATGTTTCTGAAATTATTAGGACTGAGTGCAAAAAAAGAGGAGGGAGGCATGTCTTATTAAAATACAGATGCATCTGTCTTTGAGTAGTGAATTTGACACAAGATTGAAGGATGGGATCTTGCAGAACTGCTCTTGAGCGTAACCTAAATGCAGTTCTTCTGTGCTGCTAAAATAAAAACTGTCATACTCTGTACACTAGCAGATGTGGCCTTCATGAAAGAAACTTAAAACTGGTGAAGTTTTCCATGTGCAGTAAAAGAAATCTCTGCTTAGAAGTGCTGTTTGCAGATTGCCTGAACACGCAGGCAGTATTTTGAGAATATTTTAAAAGAAGTTTTCTTTGTTAATGAAATCTGGACCAATCTGATGATAGTGTTTCTGAAAACTTAACAAAATAAACAGTCTCCTTGACAAGAATCCTGGATAGTTTCCTGAAAATTATGCCACTTTTGGATCCTGACTTCCTGCAGCTATTGGGAGTTGAATTCTTCTGGACTGGAGAACATCGCTTGTCCTGAATATGAATTGAAGTGCCAGTATAGGGAAGAATCTTACCTGCATTGAGAAAATTGTGTGTCCCTACCAGATAGAACAGACCATCATCAGTTAAGCAAATTTCAGCAACATCATGCTGGACAATCTCCAAAATATAAATAACAGTGACAATAGTAAAATGCAGTTCTTTATGACCATTTAAGTGCTTTCACTATGAGGCAGTCCTCTTTCTTCTCTTGGTTTTTTTCTGCATCAGCAAGTATGACTAGAGTATAGCCTAAGGCAAGGAGCTTTGCCATCTTTTGGGAAGAATGAGTTAAAAACCACACACCTCCATTTTGAATATTGGAAGGTAGATTATGCGTGTGCAAGAAGTGGTTCAGGACTCCTGTAGTCTCTTAAACTGGCTGAGTAGGATTCATCTTCAGAGATGATTTTGATGAAGTGTCCTGAAAGGTAGTATTGCTGAGTTCAGGTGAGAAGTGCCCATATGCAAGGTTACCAATGCACCTTTCTTCTAGAGATTTTTATCTTTCAGTGTTGTGATTTTTGCAACCTTAAAGCTCAGTTAGGTTTGGTTTGAGTGGTTTGGTTTGGTTTTTTTCCCCTCTTAGCCATATGGGTATAGTTGTTAGAGGTAGTCAGATCAGTGTGGATAGATACTTCTTTCATTTCTATATTGGGAGTAGTACTAAATGTATGCCAAACAGATTGTCTGAGTTCAGTACAAAAAAAGACCCCACTTTTTATTAAAGCTCTATCATGCTGTTAACAAATTACAGCTCCAAAAGAATAAAACACAATTTAAAAACTACTTCCATGTTTTCAAAGTGCTGTGTAATGAAATAAAATACCAATACCTGCTCCACCTGTGCAACAGAGCCGTAAGGCTGTTGCTGGCTGTGAATGAAAACGCCATGAAATTCACAGATGTAAAAGGCCTGCATGTATCAAAGAATACCTAATTCAGCTGTCGTAGCATTTGGATGCTGGATGACTAACATTTAGATACCAGATGACAAGTGTATATAGCATTGCTGCTGTTCTTGAACCGTATGTTTGCTACAGCTCAGTTTTGAATTGGTTTACATCTGAATATCTTATGTCTGTGCACCTGTGTATTTTGTAAGTGATAACATTTTCAAAGCCAGGTGATACTGGTACATTCATCGTAGCGATGAATGTGGAAAAAAAATATCCCAAAGTGTTTGAAATGCCTTTGAAGTAAAATACAATAGTGAATTGGTTTCCATTTTGGAGGAAACACAGATTCCATTGCTAGCGTAATAAACTGCGTGCTAAAATAAACTTTGGTTTTCACACGCTTGATAAGAGCAAGATCCAGTGGCAGCATATAGCTAGGGAGTGGAGGAAATGTTCCTTGAAAATGTGGGACTAGTTCTGGTGTAAACAAAGAAATAAGAAGGCTAATACAAAGAATGTGTTTTGTGTTGCGCAAATGGTGGGAGATGACGTGTTCAGCCCAGGTTGTTCTCCTCTGGGTCTCCACTGTGCCTCGCCAGTTGTAAAGCACATAGTTGCACTCAGCTGCTGAAGGCAAAAGGAAGTGATGAATACATTTGGAGCTGGAGGGCAAGAGTTACTTCTAGTGGGCTGGGCTAGTATATGTGACTTGTACGGATGTACAGGCAATCAACCTTGTAAACGTATTTAATGAATGTCCTTTTTGCTTTAAAGCTTTATTCATAGTAAATGTTCACATACACAATCACTCACAGAATTACAAGGTTGAAAAAGACCTTTAAGATCGTCAAGTTAAATCATTCCTGTCCTATGCTAAACCATATCCCTAAGTACCTCATCTACCCGTTTTTAAACACATCCAGGGATGGTGACTCACCCACCTCCCTGGGCAGCCTGTCCCAGGCCCTGACAGCTCTTTCAGTGAAAAATTTTTTCCTAACATCTTATCTGAACCTGCCCTGGCACAGCTTTGTGCCATTTCCCCTTGTCCTATCACCTGTCACCTGGCTGAAGAGACCATAGCCCACCTCTCTGCAACCTCTTTCAGGTAATTGTAGGTGGTGGTAAGGTCTCCCCTCAACCTCCTCAAGGCTAAAAAGAGTTTTAAGCTCATGTGATGTAATTTCTTGACATTAAACAATTTTATATGTTGGAGAAATCAGTTGATTTCTGAAAAGTGAGCTAGAACTAATAATTATGAAGATCACTTGGGCTTGTGTTGAGATTGATCCTGTCCACACAGAAAAAACAAGCCTACTCTGTCATGGAACCTAATGCTGTGGAGTAGTTGTCAAAAGCATTCTCTGTTTTAAATTCCAGCCAATATTGATTCTCTTTTAGGGATTGGCTAGCTGCAATTTTTGGTCAGCATAATTTTGACCCCTGGCTATATAATTTTAAACAAAACCCTTGTTAAATATTTGACTTTTTTTATTAAGTGATAGAGGAAAAATAATTCCAGTAGTTCTGCTGATAGTGCTAGAAAAGTCAGTAGGAATTAAATTCTGTAAGTTCTTTCATATGCATTCTTTTCAAATCTTGGAACAAAGTATGCTCTGAACAAGTCTTTATCAATGCTAAGTGTGGCTTGCCTTGTATTTGTTGTAGACATGGCAGTCTTTCTCTGCAGAATACTTGCTTATGGATGGTTGTTGCCTGATTTTTTTAATAATAAAATTATCTGAATTTTATTTTACTGATGATAAGACTGCTATATAGATTTTATGTTTTCATCTTTGTATTTTATTGATGAAAAAACATGTAAATTAGCAGCAAAGCTAGAACTAGCCAAAAGCATCCAAAAGTTCAGCGAATCCCTGTTGGATTGTACTGGAGAGGTGGTTCTTGCATTTTGCTACCCACCAGTTGTTCCTTCCGTCTCTGCCATTCCACCAATAGGCCATCTGTTAACTAATAAAAACAGCAGGTACAGGGTGTAGTGTGGGATTGACTGTTGCGTTTTTGAGTCTGAAAAGCTATATGGCCATGTTGTTGGCTTGATGCTGTGTCTGGATTGCTGACTGTGCTGAGAAACAGGGTGCTGGGCTGAAACAGTTCTACAGCCTTTTAATAGTGGAAATTATTCCCGCTACAGCTCTGAGCTGAGAATAGGAGACTTGAAGCTATTCTCATCTAGACTAGGTGATACCAAGTTGGACATTATTCTGATTTTCTCCTTGTTTTCCTCAACAAATACCTTAGCTTGCAGGTTGAGTCTGTTTTACCCGTGATGCTAATTGCAGAATAATCTTTCCCTGTCCTTATCTCGACTCCTGAGCCCCTTGATACATATTTTTCTCCCCTTTCCAGCTGAGAAGGGGAGTGACAGAGCAGCTTTGGTGGGCATCTGGCCTCCAGCCAGGGTCAGCCCACCACAGTATGCAAAACTGATGCATAATTTGTCAGGGCTCTCAAATGCTTGCAAGTAGTCAAGCATCTCTGCTGTTATTTAGATGTAATACTTGTAAAATGTTCTGCTTTTTTACAAAGCGCTGCAGAATACTAATTATAAAATGGGCCCCTAGGGACTCTTACTTTTATTCCTTTTTCCCATCAGGGACTTAAACTATTTCAGGCTTGTTTATCAGCTGTGTCCAGTGGAGGCCTATTATTAATTGTAAAGCTTTGTTAGCAAAGCATCCTTTGAAACATGTTTAAAAACAAATGTTTGTATTGAACACGTGGCTGGCCTGACGCTATCTGCAAAGATGCAGAATTAAAATGAGTGAAAAACATAAGCACCCCAGGAAATGTTAACCTCAAAGGAAATCCTCTGAAAAGCATGCCAGATTTTTAAGCAAGAGAGAGGAGGTGAAAAAGTCTGCGTGGAATGGTGGTGTTTGTTACATTACACTTACTTAGAGGGAATAAGGATGCACGGATGTGTGGGCGGATACAGTTGTTTTCCAGTCTCTTCAACTGTGATCCTGTGACACACAAAGCTGTGGCTGTATAGCTTATTGAGAGCCTCTCCTCCTTTTTTTCTTTCTCTTCTCTGCCCTATTGGTTTCTTTTTGTGCAAATGAGTCATCTTACAACACCTGTTTTAGTAACCAAAGTGCTCTTCGAAACAAAAATTAATCTGCGTAATACTGATTTAGCAGGATCTTAAAAATATTCCTGTTTTAAAGAAAAAATTAAAATCAGTGTCTTAATTTAGGGTTTTTTTCTTGTATGTCTTCAATGGGAAAAATATTTGGATGTTATAGCTAATTTTGATTTTAACTTAGTTATTGTAGTTTTATCTAGTAGTAGCTATATCTGTAGTTAATGGAGGAGTAATGCTGAAAAGAAGCACACTGAAATAGAGAATTGGTTCTATATCTAAGGGAATAGAGGCCATTTTGATGAATTCCTTTAGGTTATCTATTTGTAGATATTTTCTTGTCTCCATTTTTTTCAAACTTCAACTTCCTCAAACTTGAAAATTGCAGTGTAACTTTTCATTAGAGGTATTTTGAAGTGCACGCAAGTTAAATTATTAAACCAAATTTTTCAAATGTCTGTGTAAATGTGCTGTATGTACAGCACAAGGCATTTAATTAAAACTGTATTATTTTGTAAACTTGCATGTGAAATTTCATTTAGTAATAGGAAAAGAAGAAAAGCCCCAAGTTCAGTACCTTGTTTTTCTTGCATTTTCTAGACTGTAGTTTCTCTCTGACATACTTCTAAGCCTTGTGCTCCTTCAGGCAGTGGTGATAAATGTACTAGGGTACAATGTTTTGAAGCTACTGGTGCAGCTTAAAACAATGTGAGGACAGATTTACTTGTCAGTGAGTCTTCCATGTGCAGAACTTCTGGTGTATTTGTACATCTGCCTTGAAGACCGTTATCCTATTTGTCAGGAATTGTCATATATAACTAACAAGAATTCCTTCGTCTGGTGAAGGGAAGGAGCTCATTCTGTAATCTCAGAATTCACATCTTTAAATTTACAGGTTTATAGTCCTTTGGAGAAGCTCCTAAACTGCAACAGTCCTAACCACGGAAGCCAGTGAATGGTATGACAGCTAAACCCTGTAACTCAGAGTTAGGAATATCACATAAGTACTTGTTCATAGAGGGGGGATAGTACTTGTCCACTGGTGTCCGAGAGAAGAGAAACTTCTGTCAGCTGTTAGAGTCCGTTACTCTTGTTTGCAGTATTTGAACATTGCATTTTCCTTTCTCACACTGAGCATTTGAAAACCATGTGCCTTGTTCTTCCTCCTAGAAATGCGCTTTGATGATTATTTTTAGGTAGTATGTATATAATGTCTTTCTTCCCCTAAACTTTACAGAAAAAGGGTTACAAGAACAGATTGAATTCTAATGAGTGATGTGTGGGTGACAGTCTCTTTGTTGATGATTGTAGCACTTGAAGGGACCTTGAGATTAACAGTTCTTTCCCAGTACTCAAATTGTGGGGTCAGATGGATTTAGCCCATTTCCAGCAGATGATTTTTATCTGTTCTTTCTTAATTTCTTAATGGACAACCACCTCATTCCATGGGTATTTTATTTTAACAACTAATCTTACCATTGGAAAACTTCCTAATAAGCAAATTACTCTTAGTTTCACAACTTACTGCTAATTTTGAATGCAGATAATTGCAATTGATGATGTGTTATTAATGGCTAGCTCTTTCTGAATTTCAAATGTAGAGGGTTCTTTTCTTTTTTAATTGCACTTGACTCTAGCTATTAGATGCAATTTCAACAATGTACACAGCCTTGAAATGTAACTGAAAAGGTATTTGTTGTACTATTGTGGTTTAGTATCTCTCAACTTATGTATCTGCTTACTTGGATTTATGCTTACAGAAAACTCTAATTTGCTAGATGTTTGACAAAAAAGAAAAGGCCAGGGTGGTAATGAGGTTTAACAATAAGTAACTGCTTAAAAAACTTAAGTTGCTCTTTCTGTCGGTGAGGAGGATAGATTGATAGTGGTATTCAAAGAAAATAGATGTATATCAGGTATTTCTTATTTGTGTTAATGACCTTGAAGATGCTTCGTCTTGTACAAACAAGTCAGACAGCTGCAATTACTACTTAAAACTCAAAGCATCGTATTGGGCTGTGAAAAACCTTTCCATAGCAGAGACAAATGTACAATTGTGATTCTGTATACAAATTGGCACCAGTGCCATGGAGTCCAACTAGTGAATTCCCGCTACAGCAGGATTTTAGTGGTTTTACATTCACATGTTCTTCATGATCCTTTACACAAACTGCAGCTCATATCTTTGTATATTTAAGCCAAGAATCTTGCCTAAAGACCAGGAGTAAAAACCATTAAAGGACTTGATTCTGGTCTGTAGAAGACAGACCTGTTGTATTAATATATCCATTTGTGTCATTGTTGTGGTATTTGGCTGACTGCATTTAATAACAGGACTGCCCAAAGACTAATAATCAAGGCTGAATTGTTCAGGGTTTAATAAAAAGAAGAAAGCCCCCAAAACCTAGGTGAACCCTTCCCAGGCCAGAGACCTGTTCAGCACCTGCACCCTGGACAGCTCAAGTGAGGCCTCTTCCAGGCAGCTGCTCCCCTCCAGGTGCTCCTGCTGACAGATGAGATGAGCCAGATTCTTTAGCTGGGAGATAAAGTACCTTCCAACAACAGTATGCTTCATGCTTGCCCTAAGTTTTCTGGTTGGACTACTGAATTGTTTTTAGGAAACCAAGAGTTTGTGATAGACTCATTTGCCCCAGTTCTCTGTGGTACACAAAGTGCTTCGACAGTCTTGAGAACAGACTAGTTAGTCTTTCCCTGAAGGTTTGACTCTTACACCTACAGCTCTGATGTGTTGGATTTTGTTTAGGTTTTTCTTTTTTTAAAGTCTTATTTGAGTTTCAGAAGTCTAATCTTCATCTCTTTGTTCACTTTTATCCTAGAAGATAATTTTTTTCTTGTGACTTTCCCAAACATTGGTAAGATAGCTTCCTTGTTCTTAGTTTCAGCTCTGGTTTTGTTTTTCACGTGGTTTAAGGTCTTTCTGGAGCCAGTTCTCATTTTCTGTGAAATGTTTGTTAGTCTTGTAGTTTCTACTGGACTTCCCTGCTTGGTTCCTTCCAGTAAGTGAAAGTAGAAAAAGTAAAAGGTTATACGGATCTTTTCTGTTATGACACTGTTTGTTTTTCTTTGCTGCTATTTGACACCATTTTTTAAAAATGAGATAATTAAAATACGAGACCTTAAATGTTTAAGAACATGGAGAAACTTCTGATATGTTTTGAATTAGTTTTGCCGAAATGCCTTGAGCAGTAGGAGACTCACTGAAAGATTAACCTTTCAAAATAACATTAGTTTTTTCTTGACAAGAGGTTAAAATCTAGAAGGTGATACTCTGAAATATTTACTTTTGAAAATGGATAGATTTGCATCAAGTAATGCTGAGATAACAAGACAAGAACCATCTTGTGTGTGGGGAAAGGGGAACAAAACATGTAAATATTTAATTTCGCTTAATGGCTTTCAAAGCCAAGATGGAAAACACAGTATTACTTTGATTCATGTGTGAAAACAGGGTTTGTAAATACTTCGGTGACCTTTTCCCTTTCTTTTTATGACCCTGCTGCAGAGAGCTGTGTGGCTTGGATATTTTTTCCCCTATTGTTAAGTGCAGTTTAGTTAAGACAATATGTGCTTTTTTTCCCCTACTTGCTGTTATCTTTTCCCAAACGCCTTGCAGGATTTTGCTTTAGGGGTGGGAATCCTAAGTAAATATTATTTCCTTTTTACTCCGAAGGCCTTTCGATACGCTACCATACCATTACACTAGCTTCTGTAAGGACATGGGCAGCTTTATTCAGCTGACTGCTAAACAAAGAAAAAAGCAGGAAGGCACATGCATTTCTTACACTTCCTTCCTACGGGAAGAAAATACAGTGAATTTTAGGAGGAAGAGAAAAGAAGCTGGCTTTGCTATTTCAGCTCTTGGAATACAGGCGTTTCAATTTCTAAATGAAAAATGGAAATGCCATCTTTAAAGAAAATTAGTGTTAGACTATCCTCAATGTCCTAGAAAAGCTATGTTGTCCCTAACTCATGAGTACCTTTGGTTTGTTTACAGTGGACCCCTGCCATCTATCTGGGACCTGTGGCAAGCTGTTAAGTAATTTCTGGACTTGCAATGTACTCTCTGATTTTTTTCCTCCCTTTAAACTTGCTTTATTGGAGAGGTGAAATATAATGAGATTTTATTTATAAGCTGAAGATTTTTATTGAAGTCACATTCTAAAAGTTATTTCCCTGGTATTCTGATTTCTTAGGTTTGGTATAAGAGTGGTTTGTTCCCTGAGTAGGTACAGAAACATATGGAGACTGGATAGTGAATGAAACACTATTCATACTGGCTTGGATGGGGGGGGGGGACAGCTGGGGATGGAACCTACCACATACATTTACATTTAAATAAATTTAAAACCTACTTTAAGGGATTAGCCTGTGCATGACAAAAGTTGGTTTTCTAAGAGGTTTTTTCCTTGCCTCACTTTCAATTACCGTAAACCTGTCCTTGAGGGAATAGGAACTGAAAATCAAAATTGACATAACTGGTACTTTAGAAGATATTCCTGTATCTTTTATAAATTGCTTGCTCTTCCTCTATTAAAAAAAAAAAAGATTGTAGTTGTCTATAGTAATATATTTGACATCAGAATTTTTGTCTAAATTGATTTTAAAGGCTCAGATTTGTGTATACATGTTCTTGCCAGAATATTAATAGATTAGAAGACTGTATTGTCCTTTTAGTATGTTGAATTTATTCCAGAAAGCTTTTTGTTTTATTTTGCTGGAAGGTACTACCTTCAACTAACCTTTGTCAGATACCAGGCTAGATCAAGAGCAACAATATCATACTACAGGATCTATAATCCCATCTATGTTCTAGGTTCAGTAACATGCTGAATTGACATAAATGCATCTGAAACATTGGATTTGTTTTTCAAGAGTTCAACACTTGCTCTGTTTAAAACGTTGTATGGTTCTACTAGGTGACAGTGTAACAAGATTAGCCTGTCTCAAGATTTAGTGCCACTTGTAGGAATTTTGTTGCAGGTAGAAGCCTGGTGAATGACTTGAAGGCTTTTTTGTTTTCTTTCTGGAAGTCATTGCGTAGATGTGAAGTGCTGTCACTTCCCTTAACTAAGAGCTTAATTTTCAGTGTTGTTTTGAATGTCTCTGTCAATAAAAATTGTCCTACGTACACAGTAGTGAAGAAAGACAACTTTCACATATATGTTGAGTTCTACCCCAAAACATATTCCCATGTATGAAATATTTATATTTCCATGTGTATGACACAACCCTTTCAACTGCATCTGCTTTTTGTCTTTTAGGTCAGCTTCTGGGCAGTTTTGATACAGTTTTAGCTAAAGACTTGTCTTATGTCAAGAGCAAAATTTCAGTCTGTCCTACTGCATGCTGTTCAAAGTACCAGAGAGACAGCATGTCAGGGTAAAGTCTTGTGTTCATGGAACAATCAAAGAATGATTTGAGTCAGAAAGGACCTTTAAAGGTCATGTAGTCCAACCTCCCTGAAAAAAGCAGGGGCATCATCTGCTAGATCAGGTTGCTCAGAGCCCTGTCCAATCTGACCTTG
Organism: Hypotaenidia okinawae; assembly: GCA_027925045.1. Lineage (NCBI taxonomy): Eukaryota > Metazoa > Chordata > Aves > Gruiformes > Rallidae > Hypotaenidia > Hypotaenidia okinawae. The sequence goes on along the minus strand of BSDF01000002.1, from coordinate 46,264,001 downwards.
AATGTTTCCAGGGATAGGGCATCTACAACATCTCTGGGCAACAACCTGTTCCAGTGTTTCACCACCCCCATCATAAAAAAATGTCTTCTTTATATCTAATCTGAACCTATCCACCCTTAGTTTAAACCATTACCCTTTGTCCTATTGCTACAGGCCCTACTAAAATGTCTGTCCCCGTTTTTTCTTCTAAGCATCTTTTAAGTATTGGAAGGCTGTAATAACATTTCCCCAGAGCCTTCTCTTTTCTAGGCTGAGCAACATCAAGTCTCTCAGTCTCTCCTCATAGAAAAGTGCTCCGGCCCTCTGATCATCTTCGTGGCCCTCTGATCATCTTCGTGGCCTGTACTTATTCCAACAGGTCCATGTCATTCTTATGTTGAAGGCCCCAGAACTATATACACAGTACTCCACTTAGAATCTTAGAAGAATGGAGTACAGGGACAGAATCACCTTCCTTGATCTGCTGGTCATGCTTTGTTTGATGGATTCCAAAATATGGTGGCTTTCTGGGCTGTGAGACGCCAGAAGTATGGAAGTTCAGCATTCACTTACTTTTCAATCTAGAACTGGAGGATCTTTCTGGAAAATTAGATGGCTGTTAGTCTTCTGTAGCCTGCCTACTGCCCTAAGAGGTGTCTTCTGCTGTTGTAGATTGTAAGATTAATAGAATGAATGGGAAAATGTCTACGAAGTTCTAGAAAGCAAAGATATAAGATTAAACATTTAAAGTGGCATTCTCACTGCACAAAGCCAGGAATTGTACTGAGTATCACTGCTTCTCAAGGGAAAAACAATAAAAGTGGATTTTTCTTCCTGGCACATCTCCCAGTTTGCTGATTTCCGATTTGATACAGCTGCTGTAAAGGACACGCATGGCAAGACCCCTGCTAGAGAGAGGTTTGTGGTGGTGGCCAAGAACGTCTGGCTTCCTTAGGGAGCTTTTATCAGGTTTTCCTGAAAATTACAGTTAAAGGCAAATTTAAAAAAAAGTTGCTTGATGAAACAAAAAAGCCTGGAGTCAGAGGCAGTCCTTTATATGCCTAAGACTCCTTTGTAGTCTTTAGTATGGGTACAGCTTACTATGAAAGCACTGGAACGAGTTTGTCATTTCATCAGAGCTGATGACTTATGCCTGAGTTAATTTTACTAATTTGTTGGTGGCTGTACTGTGAAACTTACCACGATTGCTGTTACTGCACTCACTGGTGTCCAATGGACTTGCCTTCTGAGGGCTTCTCTTAAAACAAAAGGAGTGGATTTAAGATGGTGTCCATGTGGGAAACAGTCTTCTAGAAACTGATAACAGGGTTTAAATGTGAGAGAGTTATCCCTCAAGAACATAACGGAGATGTTTATTTTATAAGACACTTATAAGACATCTTCTGCCTACTGAAGCTAATGCTCCTCTGGGATAAAGGAGGAGATCTAATGTGAAACAGAAAATCACCTATAAATGTCGTTGATTTTTTGCAGTTCTTAAAATCTGGTCTGTGAAAAGTAACAATGTGACAATTCAGTACTTAAATATTCAACAGTGCAAAAGTTTTCTTGCTTGGAGAATGGTTTGTTAGTTGGAAGTGCCTTTGAGAACCAGTTTCTTTCTCAGAATGTCTTGTGAAGTTGTGATTTTTTGTTTTGTTACAACATAGAATGCAAGGCTAAAATGGGAAAATTAATATAAATCTGTGCATCTAATAATTTTGGCATTGGGTTAGTAGCGGTCCTGAGTAGTCTCACCTCATGTCTTCAGATGTTTGAAGTGATGGAAGGTTCATAAACTGTTTTTCAACGAGAACCTTACACTTTAAAAAAAATAGGATTTGGAAGATAATTAACTCCTCCTTGTTTAAGAAGGGCTAGGTTTTGGGTTATTCAATGCTTATCATGGATTTTTTTTTCTTTCAAGTTGTTTGTTGTTGAAGTATGCATATGGTACACGTTTGGGGTGCACCTTTCCTCCTTCATTAGCTTGTCTCTTGTTCTAGAAGTCCACAGGGTTTTGATGTGAGGGTTTTTTGTGTGTTTGTTTTGTTTATATCACAGAAGGGTTTACTTAAATTCACCTTACTGATCTTTGCTCTCTAGCTGCTGCTTTGATCCTGTCATCTTCTCAATTGTTTTATACGCTGCTGTCAGGCTGGGTAATACAGTGAGGTGCAGTAGGCTGCTCCAGGGTAGCACTGGGAGAGCTCAGAGTCCTGCTTGATTGGGCTGGTCCCCCCAGCTGACACCCACTGGCAGGAAGGTACAGCAAGAGCAGAGGAGGTAGGGCTGCCAAGGAGGACAGTGAAGGGATGAACATGTACCTGAGCTGAGAGGAGTGTAGGCTGAAACTCCAGCAGTCTTTATGCTGCCCTCAAGACCTATTTTAAGGAGTGTTTCTTCTTCTTTCAAAACCTCCTTTTTTAAAAAAAAAATTGTTTTCTTCTTTAAATTTTAACTTCTCAGTAACTATTTTTAGGGATCTGTGGTGGAGCCCTGCTCACTCATTAGGTAAGGCTCTGGTTAAGAAGACAGTGCTACATGGAAAGGCAGAGCAAATTTATGTCATGATTTACTTTTTCTGTGACCCTTGTCTCAGTATCATTGTGGATAAATAGCATTTTTATATAAGGTGATACCTAGAGAATTATGAGAACTGTTTGTCTTTCTGCATCAGTGAGGGTGAGTTTCTTGCTGCCTTTCTAAAGTGTATAATGGAGACATTGCTCCCATTGTGACCATTGCTTTTCCTTGTCTGTTCTGGAGTGTAAGCTCTTCCAAAGGGGGACTAACCCATATATGCAAACAAGCATGTTTGCAGCACTTGGCACACTGTGATCCCGATCTTTCAAGGGCATTTCTGAAATGATTACTATTTAAAACAAACAAAACCCCCAAAGAAAGTACAACACTCCTTTGTTATTAAAATACAATTTATTAGCAATTTGCAGTTTTATGTTATCTCTGTAGTCAAACTCAAGACAGTGCCTCCTTTCTTATGTATAATGCTTACATACGTCAATTGACAAATCATGATTTGTTTAAACTATGAAAACCAAGCCTTCAGTAGCATTAAAGATGAGTAAAGCACTGAAAGCATATACTTCTATGAATAAATGCCATAATTGGATAAGTAAAAGCATTTGAGTTACCATGTCATTTTTCAAACTGCTGAAAAGTCAAAATGTCTGTCACTTTAATAGTCTGTTCCAACTGCACATCCCTATTAGAACTAATTTACAGTCTCTACTCTGTGTGTGTGTGTATGCATGCATATGCATGACTTGTTAGCATGATCTGGTTAATGTAAACGAGATGTTTCTCTTCTAAGCATTGATGTTTAAAATAGGTAACTAATCAAATTTCTTGACAATTTGACTGATAGACCAACACAGCAGTTGTAAAAAGAGAAAAATAGAAAGCATTCATAGAAACATAGAGTCACAGAATGAATATCCTGAGTTTGGAGGGATCATCGAGCCCAAGCCCTGGCTCCGCACAGGGCCAGCCAAGTCAGAGCATGGGACTGAGTCCATTGTCCAGACGCTTCTTGAACTCAGTCAAGCTCAGTGCTGTGACCTCCTCCCTGGGGAGCCTGTTCCAGTGCCTAACCACCCTCTCAGTAAAGAACCTCTTCCTAATAGCCAACCTAAACCTCCCCTGTTGCAGCTTCAAACTGTTCCCTTGGGTTCTATCAGTGGTCACCAAAGAGAGGAGATTGGCACCTGCTCCTTTGCTGCTCCTTGTCAGGAAGCCACAGACTGCAATGAGGTCTTCCCTCAGCCTCCTCTTCTCCAGGCTGAACAAACCAAGGGACTTCAGCTTCATAAGACTTCCCCTCCAGACCCTTCACCATCCTCATTGTCCTCTGGACACTCTCCAATACTTTTATGTCCCTCTTGTACTGTGGCACCCAAAACTGCATGCAGTGCTTGAGGTGAGGTTGCACCAGGACAGAGCTGGACAGTCCCCTCCCTGGACCAGCTGGCAATGCCATGCTTGATGCACCCCAGGATACAGTTGGCCCTCCTGACTGCCTGGGCACACTGCTGGCTCATGTTTAACTCGCTGTTGACCAAGACTCCCAGATTTCTCTCAGCATGGCTGGCCTACAGCATCTGATCCCCCAGTCTGTATGTGCAGCCAGTGTTGCCCCTTCCCAGGTGCAGAATCCAGCACTTCCCTATTGAGTAGCATTCTCTACAAAGGTCTTTTAAAATGTGATTCATATGCAAAATATTTCTTAACAATTTGTTCAAACAGTGGTATCTTAACTGTGAAAAATGAAGCATTACCTTGCTGACTTAGTTGTTGCAGTAGGAATGACGTGACACATTATTTTTAAAGTTTGGTTTGTGCTTTATGGGATGTCCTGTAAGGTTTTGCAGAATATGGTATGGGTGCTATGTACTCTCTCTTAATTGAGGTAAAGCTTTGTAAATATAGATGGACCTGTCATAACTGATACGCTTCCAGCGTGTGAGACAATAGCTTGATTTCCTGCAGCTTTTACTAACAACAGTTAAAAAAACCTTGGTGGCAATGTTATTTCTTCATGGGTTCAGTTCTGTCCTTTTCTGAACCAGTTACGCGTCGTCTTTACTGTTGCCCTTAGCAGGCGTTTTGTGTACTCTCTTCGCTGTGGTACAGCTCCAAATGTTATTAAAAGGCTTAGAAAAAGGAACTTCTGCAAAACTAGTCATTATAATGCATGGCTGCCTATCATTTAAACTCAAGAAACTGCTCTCACATTTTATTAAATTGTACAGAATTAATGTGAAACACTTAAATTCTGTTAACAGTGAAGGATTTAATGACCTAATTCCAATGTACAGCTTTCTGAAATTATGTATTTTGTCACCCTTGATCTTCTCCCCATTTTGTAAGATTTTATTTAATTATTCTGCTAAAAGTCTGGCTTCTTATGAACCTACATCCTAGTTGCTGCAATAGTCCATAGACTGAAGTAAAAGTTTGCCACATTGGAAGAATAGAGGAGTCAAATGCAGAGTGAAAATCTCTCAGTTGAATTTTCCATTTTAAAAACAAAAGGCTGCTTTATTACAAGCTGAGATGTCAGTACTTTTAAGAAATTATTCCTTAAACAAAAGACATTTGTGTTGAGGATGAATGATATTTTTCAGCCTGGACTTCTCTACTAAGATCAGTCGTTATTCATAAGTCACACCAATACCTGGGGGGAAATACCCCAAACCCAAATAAACAGACAAACACACCGTTCTCTCATCATTTTCAAATGAATGAAAGTAAAATAGATCATAGGTTAAATGTTTCCCTGCAAAATGAAGAAATTGTTGTCCTCAGTGGAGAACTGCTATTTTGAGAGCTAAAGAGGGAAAATAGAGAGTATAATAATGCAGGAAAGTCTGTTGTTCGTAGGTAATAAAAATTCTTGTTCATGTGATTAAAAAAATGAGATGAAAAGCACAAGAAAACAAATATACTTGGAAACATTTGTCCTTGACTTTCTCAAAATTGTACTTTTAATTGGGTTAATTTTTCTGTTATACTGCTGAACGATAAATGTAATTATAACTATCTTTGATATATAATTTCAGGTTGCTGTTCAAAAAATGAAACATGGTTATGTTCAGAATTGATATTGAAACTCCTGAGAACATCCCAGGTTATAATGTAACTTTTTATTTACATATATTCTTCCCAGTTGTAATCTTTAATATTTTGTACTGACTTTTTTGTCATTGATTGGTTTTCCCCTTTTTTCTTTGTCACTGCTACCTCTATTTCTGCAGGAACAAGTAGGTTATTGGTAAGTATTTCAACTAAATCAGACTTTACAAAGTTTTGCCTTGGTGAGGACTTCTTTTTTACCCTCACTTAATTCGGTAAAAACTTTGTAGACAGCAGACCAATTGTCTGTAAATGCTGTGCTTTCTCAGGTCTCCATTATCGCCTTGTTTGTGTAGTAGAGTAATAGTTTTCAGATTCTCAGAGAGACTTTGTCTTCTGCATGCTTTCAAGCAGCATCATTATCTGTGCTGTCTTCTAAGATGCTGCCTTCTCCTGGGGCTTGCTCCTTTGTTCCTGTCTGCTGCGTTTCAAGTGCAGTGTTTACTTTGTCTCTCCCATTTCTTTCTTTTTCTTTTTTTTCGAGTTTCGGGGTTGTTGTTTTTTTCCTCTCATAAGATCTCGTATACATTTTGGCCAGTTTGCTGAGAAGACTTCTCTGCTCCAACAAGATGCTCTGTTTCACGTGTTCGATTTAGTCATCCTTGTCAACCATTATTCAGTCGTTTTCACATCATAACCTCTTCCTTTTAAACTCATTAAATATACTCTCAGCATGGTATAGCACCCTCCCCTCTCTTATTATCATGCTTCATGTAATTTTAATCAGATTTGTTGCATTGTACAGTACAAGTTTTCAAGGTATTTACATTTGTGCATTTCGAAAAAGTAGGACTTCTTTCTTCTGATCTTGGAGCAGCTCTTCCTAGACTTCCTTTTAAATGATGTCATTTCTAATGGAAGCTTTTTCTTTAACCCTAGTATATTTTTGAAAACAGTGACTTTATTGACAGGTGAAGAAGGGGAGGGGAGTGTAGAAGAAACTGGTTTTCAGCACTTAACAATTTCTAGTTGTATTGCCATGTTACTCAGTTACTGCAGAGGAGCCAACTTCTGGCAGTAGAACACTGCTATCCTCTCTGTCTTCCCCAGCTTTCATTGTGAAATGAGTGGAAAGACCTTTTTCAGGTGTTTGATGAAAATATTACTCCAGGCAATGAGAAAATTGAGGGAGTAGGAAAATTAAGGAAGAAATTAAAAAAGAAATGTATAGGTTCAGGAGATACTAGGAACGAGAGAGAACTCTTCCTCCTTGAACTGTGATGAGTGAGTTAAGGAGAAAAAAGCAATGGGAATATGTAATATCTCCTAAAGAACAAGTTTTATGATGTTTCATTTGCTTAAAATTTTCAGACCTCAGAGCTGACTTGCAGTAAGTTATTTGTCATCATCTGCTAATGCAAGAACTAAGCTTGCTTGGCAGGTTGAGCTTGCCTGCTGTGTGTAAAGAAAATACATTTGTGCCCCAAATGGTTGAACAATCTTTCTGGCTACTTGCCTCCGAATAAGGTAGTTGATTTGGCTTCAGAATGTGTCCTACCTGACCTAACTGTGTACTCAGACAACTTTGTCATCTACAGAGCTTCACAAGATTTCTCCTAAGTGGCAAGAGCCCCCCATGTGTGTACAGAAGCCTCTGAAATGGTGATGGGCAAATTTCTTCCTACACCACTGGTGTAATTGTGTCAGTGTGGCTAGAGGGGGACCTTGCTCTGCTTGCTAGAGATCCAATGAGGAATATACATGAGAGAGGAGAAGTTTCTTTCCTTCATTGCCCTTGATTCAAATTTTGGAAGGGAGACATCTACCTATATGAAAGGGAGGGAGAAAGCATGTTCCCTTGGGTTCTCTCCCCTGTCCCCCTCCCTTGGGAAAGATACTCTGGAAATTAATGGTATGTTTCTTGGGAAAGTCTTGTTGATAAATGGAGATTTTGGTTTCTAGTTGAAATATACTTCTCAAACATAGTAAACTAAAATCTAAACCCATCTGGATTTAGGGTGTGATTACAGCCTTCTTTTTTACATAAAAACTGAGGCTTGCTCTTACCTTTGAATCTTCCAAATGCAACTCCCAACATAAGTTTATATTCACACTGCTTCAGTTCCATTGAGAAATGTGGTATGGGTCTGTGCTGGGGGATGACATGTCTGAAATGCAGTTAATGAAGTTAATAACTTAAGAGTCACTTAAACTGTTCTTGTTTGTGTGCAAATGCTCTGGGAGTTTGGATGAAGGAGACTTGAGCAGTCTCTCATCTACCTTGTCTACAGTTTCCTGTGGATGATGGGGTGAGGGGGGTAACACCCACCCACAAATGCAAGTGGAGCTAAGAAGGTCTTTCCTCCTCTCTCTGGGTACTTGCATCAGTCTGAAGTGTCACTCTCTTAAAAAGCTGAAAAGCTGTTCCACTAATAGCAGTTTTCATACTGTTTTGTATTGAGGTGAAAATCTTTCCACAGGTCTTTCCCACCTGTAATTTCTTCTGGTTTGCAAGGTATTTTATCATGGGGACTTTTTTCTCTCTTTTAATGGTTGTATTTCTTGTTCTTCAATTTCTAAAAATGTGCAGCTGTCCATTCTAATAATTATCATCACATCACACTTACACTGGTATTAGAAACCTGAAGTTGTGCAGGTGATAAAGGCTTTATTTACGAATGAGAAAATGTGTCTGGTTCAGTTTTTTTCCATGCTGTACTGTGTTATTTTTCAGTGATAGCTGTTGAAGATCTCACTTTGCCAATTACCAAGATGAGGGAGCATAAGAAGTTCTGTAGTAAGATTCTGGCTTTCAGAAGTTTTTGCTTAGGACATGAAGTATTATCCAAATGTATCTTCTTTAATTATTCTGTGAACTCCTTAATAAAATAATTTTCAGGTTTGTTTTTATTCCCCATTTTTATGTATATCCCCCTTTCCCACTGAGTGCTGCAGGAGCTTTAAATCAGAAAATATAAGAGAAAATCCCTTGTTTCCCTCAAGGTCAGTATATTTACTTCAGTTTTATGGCACAAAAGTGAGGAAGAAACCCACTCCAGACTATGAGCACAAAATCAGTAAGTGCTGAGAATAAGAAATTATTTGTGCTTACCCTGGTTCAGATTTCTAGAGAAGACAGAGTTTAGAACTTTAGTATTGTTCCTTATTTCTACTTGATTTCCTGCTCTCTCCCAAATTGCAGGGACTATTTATTTCTTTTCCTCTCCAGAAGTCTTTCCAGATGGTGCTGTGTTCTCCCAGATTAGGCCACTGACAGCATAAGGAAGGATGGGGAAACTAAGAGAACTAGATGTCTCTTTTCACTGAGACACTTTCTCCCTAAATGAAAAATCTTCTCAGAGTAGCCTCTTCAATCGGGAGCTACAGCACCTAGAAATTCACCCTGAGATTTAGTTAACACTCTTTTTTTCCTTTTACCTTCTAACTTGCAGATGTTTTAATAATGCCAGTTTTCTGTTTGTGAACATAATAGTGAAATAATCTTCTTACTCTCTTTGATAAGTGTAAAGTTGCCAGGTAAAGATGTTAGCTGTATTAAAGCCGTGTGCTTTCATGTACAAAGCTTCGTGGTTTTGAGTTAAAGGTGTTACTTGTTCTGTCTTTCCATTTCTGCTGTCTTGTCAGAGAGAAATTCTGTAGCTACAGAATTCTGATAGATCATGGAGTCTTTACTGGACCTTTTTTTTAACGTTTTACAAATCGGCATACAGAAAAGGGGAGTAACAGAAGTTTGTTACTTCACTGAGATTCTGAATTCTTCCCATCTATTTTTCTGCAGTTCTTACAATCTCACTTCATAGTCGCATGCGTAGTTGAATATAAAAGGAAGAAGTAAAGGCATTTTACTTGGACTTTAATAAAATGTTTGTTATTCTGCTCTATGCTCTCATTAGTGAACTTAAGAGTATGGTTTCAGTGGAAAAGTAGGATGCTGAAATAATTGGAAAAAAATAATCTGTAGCTGCTCTACAGGAGCAACTCAAGTATCACAGTGTTCTGCTCTGGGTCCATTTTCAATCATCTGTTTTTGGAGGGTGGACACTTTAAAGAAGGAAATAAAATGCCAAATGCGTACAGTCTGAGCATGCTATGAAGGACAAAGTTGGGTTTCATAACTGTTTTAAACATATTTAGAAGAGTGTTCATATTTGAGTTTAAAAGATAGGAGAATTAGTAAATGTGAGGAGAAATAAGACATACCGTTACAAAATGGGACCTGGGTGGTAACGGTTCTGCTGGAGGTTGAGGGATTATTATGGGTCATGGGAGGAACCAGCCAATAATCTTTTTGTTTGTTTGAAGTGTACATACCTATATACACATACCTAAAGGAGATATCTCTATGTATTAACAGATCCATGTAGAGATATTCAACACTTAGTAACAGAACGATGTGATAGGGAACTTAATTGCTGCTTAGGACTTTCTGAAGTCTGAGCTTGAAAGTTCTGCCAGGTTCCTGGCAGTGTTATTGTTGGAGCCAGTCCAGAGGTCAGCAATAGGAATAGAAGGTTTAGGCATAAGGGCCTGCAAGGAAAGACTAGAGTAATTCTTTTATTCAGGCCAAGAAAAAAAAGACAAAGGGCACATGTTTTCCAGTGTGAACATGGGAGTTTTTTTATACTGAGGACAGTCACCGACTGTTTTCCATGTCTATTGAGCGTATAAGGAGTAATCAATTTTTTTTTTTGTTAAGTGAAAGCTGCCTGATTAGAGGGAAGAGAAGATTTTTCTAACTCTCTAGGAATAGCTGCTCAGCATTGTAGGTTGTCTAGGATGGCTGTAAAATCTTTCACTGATTTTTAAGGGCAGATTAAATCCTCTAAGTACATTTAACCCAGTTTCCCATTACGGGATAGACTTGGTGACCTTTTGAGGTCCTTTCTAACATGTTTCTCTGATTATATGAGGTCTTTTCTGCTGATTGGTTGGGGTGCTTGGGGGGAGGGGGGAAGGAAATTTTGCTGCTTTGTTTTAGCAAGGCTTTATTCGTGTGACAGTAATCTTGCATGTCATTGTATTTACTGAGGTGCTGTGCTTCCAGATTGTCTGTACTGATTTTTCTAAGTACTGAAAAACAAGTGCAAGTACGTAAGTAACATTTGTCAGGCTTCTTATTATGGAATATATATGGAAGCATATCAAAACTTGAAATACTAACGTGTCTTTAGTATTTCAAGATACTTTTAGATAGTTATTTTTAAAAGGAAATCTAGTCTCATTATACTTTTAGTTTGGCTTTGGTGGTGTTCTGGCTCAGACCTTTTTTCTGCTAAAAGGTTATTCTGATAGGCTGAGGTGGTCTTTCGTGTTGGGGCAGGTTTAATTTGTGGTTATTTCTTACTGCTGCTGTTTAATACTGTCCAAAAGCATCATCCATTCTTCCGTGCAATTCTAATACTACTTTAACATGTTCATGTATAATTCTATGACACTCTTGTGCTGTATCATCTGGAAGCTCTTAGTTTTATTTTTTTTCCCTCCCTACCACAAATTAAATATATTCAGTATGAGTGCCAGTATGATTTTTCAAAAATTATAGAGGTCCAGGAGTTGGTTATTTCATGGGTGGGTTTTGTTTGCTTCATTATAGAGTGAACTGCAATGTAAACTGTCTGATATTTGCGAAGCAAGGCAAATGCAGTTATCAAGAAGACTTTGAAATTGATATGGATAGCATGTGTGGTCACATCATTGTGTTCCTGTGGATGATTTCCAAACCTGCCAGAGACAAAAGTTAGGAGTTCTGTAGGTGGATGTGAGAGAAGATGGGATTTCTTGGCTAACTGGAGGTTCATTTACAAAAAGAAGTCAGAGTCTAAAGAAAATGATGTATTCAAGAGAATGAGAGAGAATTCACCTCTGAATTTTGAAGTCCTGCTACTTATGCAGGTTTAGTTATTTCAGACTTTCTGTGCCACTTTAGAATTTTCTAGCAGCTTTACTGTAACTTTCTGTTCTGCCTCTCTTCTTGTAATTGTACTTTTTTCCAGGATTATGGTTTTGTTTTAAGTAACTTGTTACTTTCGGTATTGTACTTGGGATTGTGAAACTAGATGATGGGAGATAGTAAGAATTTGCCTCCCTGATTCTTAAACATGTGCTTGCCTGGACAAGTTATCTAGGGGCACATGCTTGCTCCGTTTTGGTGCTCAATTCTTCCCTGCTGTTCAGAAAGAAAATAGGCTGAAAAGTGGTTCTTTCCCTGACTTGGGCTGTATCATTGGCTTTGTCCTCTCCACTGTGGGCCTAGAGAGAACAGCTTTGCAATGATATGCTGACAAGCAGTGACAAAAGGTGATGGTTCTTCATCTTGGATGAGGATAAGGGATGATGTGGAACCAACACCTTCATAAGAACAGGATTCTTATCTGGAACTATATGTTACAGAATCATATTTTGGGTTGGTTTGGGTTGGAAGGGACCTTTAAATGTCATCTGGTCCAACCCTCCTTGAGAAGGGGATGTCTTCAACTACATCAGTTTGCTCAGAGCTCTATCCAGCCTGACCTTGAATGTTTCCAGGGATGGGACATCTACCACTGCTATGGGCAATTACGTTTCAGAGTTTCACCACCCTTTTTGTTACCTCTTTCACTATCCTTGTACAGAAAGTGAGCACTGAGTTCATAGCTTTTAGAGGACGCTTCACCTGATGCTACCTCATAGGATGACTATTTCCACTTTGTTGACCAAAAGTCTGAATACATTGTTTATCTGCAAGACTCAGTGAAACAAGTCATGTAATGGTGAAGTTGTTTTTGACCTGTTGCTGATTGTTGAAGTCATGTGAAACTTTTCTTAAAGTTATCAGGAGTTGTTCCTTGGGGCTGGTGGTAAAAGCAAACATAGGCTATAAATGTTGTTAGCCTGCTGGGTAGGAGTACAATAGACTCTTTGTTCTTAAGGAGTACTTAATTGTAAACTGGGTCATGGAACCATTGCCTTCTGATTTGAGGAAAGGTGGGAAAATACCAGCTTCTCTTTTAGGGACCTTTAACTGGCTTATGGATAGTGTTGATTGTTCACTTATTTATGTTTTTCAAATACAGTTAAAAATAAATGTGTGTACAGCCAAAATAACTTGTTCTTTGGTGTTACTAAGGGAGTTGGAAATGGTAATTTCCTTCACACAAAACATACATTGTCCATCTCTTGGGAAAGATGGTGAAATCCAGGAGTTGGTTATTGCACCAGAATGTTATGAAGGAATGGGAAGTGGGATTTCACCTGTGTTTTAAAAATGCTTCAGCAGGTTTTGGTGAGGTCAAGGTACTTTTTTCAGCTGTCATGCTAGTCTCTGGCATGCAGCTGATGCTGGTCACTGGTGAAACATCTTTTCCACAAAAGATACCTTTACCAGTGGCTGCTAATTTGGTCCATAAGGCTTAGTTAAACGTAGTGTCCTCTACTGCTTGGGTATTTTAGTGTACTGCTCTCCGTGCTCAGTAGAGCTGTAGCAGTCAGATATCCCAGACTTGCTTTGTCAGGAAGAAAGTGTAGTTGCTTAACTACTACCTCCAGATACCCCCTGACACCAGACAACCCAGAAGATACTGTATTGCTAAAGTGTGGACTTAGTTTTCTCTGCCACCTGTCACTCCCAGTTAGATGTGCTGATGACCCCAGGGAATAAGCTAGTGGGGTTCTGTCCTAAAGCAGAGGTAACCTGTTAAGGACTGTCCCGGTGCTTGACTAGCCGTGAAGGTAATTGTTAACTTGCTGTAACATGAACACTCCCTTCTGGCAGAGCAGGACTCAGTCTGCGGTTTATAAGGAAGCTACGTGCTTTTTTCATCAAAATCTGTTGTCAATTATGCCTTACAGAAGCATATAAATGAGAATAATGCATAGGTCTCTAGTAGAGTTGGACTAGACTTATGAGTAATCAGCTGCATTAAGCTGATAAAGGCTGACAGGAGATCTACTCCGAGTCAGTTCTTGAGGAAAACCCTAACAAGACAGTTATGGGCAGTTTGGGGTGTTCGGAGGACTGAGATACTAATTTCTGTTTTAGTCATGGTGAGATGCAGCCCAAGGGAAAGAGGCTACATGGTGGCAGAGAGTCACTGACAAACCTTTCTATCTTTTCAATCTGATTTTTTTTTTCCCCAAAAGATGTGTTTTGCTGTTCTATACTTACTACCTCATGGTTGTATTTGTTATTTGTAAAGACGTGGATTGTAGAAGGAGGATTAAAAATCAGGAGGGAAGAGCAGTAGTTAGTGAAGTGTAAGATTTACACAAGAAGAAACAGATACGAACTACTTATGACTAAAATGGGAAGAATCAGAACTGTACTTCATCTCAGGAAGTGGTTTCCAGTACATGTTCAGCTGCTGTGCAGTTCCTCATGGGTGTGTTACCAGTTGTCTGGTTTGACTTGCTTCCTATTAGCTGCACTCAAGAAATAAAAATCATTGTAAACGAAGTGTGTTGCTTCTATCAAGTGCTAACGCTTCCCGTTAGTTCCTTGATCTACGTCTGGATAATAATTAAAGGGGAATATAAAAATTCTCAGGCATCAGTAACTTGAAACTGCAGCATCTGGCCACTTGTAATCCTTAGCTGACTTGGTTCATTGTGGACTCCCAACAACAGATTTACAAAAGCAGGGGCCACCAAACTAAAACCTGTGGGAGCTGGCCCAGATGAGGGTGTTGGTGGAAGGTGCTGTGGCCATTTATACATGCCTGCATCATTATTTTCCAACAGTGTCGAAGAAGTTGCTCCTTTGCACTGAGCATGGATTTAGATATCTTTGCTGTATCTTGTCCTGTAGGTATGCTCCTTAACAGCTGTTCTGGTGGCTCTATGTGTCTCACTCGTGTGTTGGCATTCAGCAGATCAAAATCAGACTTCTCTGTGGACCATAAAACCTATCCAACCAATCCTGTCCTTTAACTGGAAGACTGCTGTCTTTGTTAATGGCACAAATTAAAGCATTAAGCAGTTTTTGTCATGGACTATTATGCAGTTGCATCACAATGCAGACTGTCTTAATTATTCTTTACACCATATTGCCTCAGGCTGTGACCTCACTAGCTAAACAAGGTCATGCTTGGCTAGGATGAGAGAAGTCAAACAAATTCGATGCTACAGGAAATACTAGTGATTCAGGGTGAGGCGACACCGCCTAGTTAACAGTTTTCTCTGTGCCCCAGACTGGTAAAGCTGCAGATTGCATGATAAGATGTAAACCTGAGTTTCCTTTTTTAAAGTTTCAGTGCTATTACTAGTAAAAGTGCAGATGTTATTTCAGGGCTCCTGCCCAAGTTCAGATTTTAATGACTGTGTTCTCTATACATTTCTATTCTCTGTTTTAATAGCGTCATGTTATTCTCTTGATTCTGTCTTAAACTGTTCCTAGAGCTGTTGGGAAAGTGTGTTCCAGGGGTGCTGATATGTTGCAATTGGCAACAGATAATTTGCAGAAACAATGATCCATTTTGAAATCAAGGGTAATGTATTAATGTAAGAAATGTTGGGTCAAAATTGAAAAGCTGCCTTTTTTTTTTTCCTTTTAATGTGTACAGAAGAGGGTTTTTTTGGCTTGACTATACATATGTATTTGCAATGTGGTTGAGTATAGTCGCACTTACATATTTTTTATTTTCCATAGGATTCAAGTGCCCTGTATGTTCAAAATTTGTATCTTCTGATGAAATGGATTTACATCTTGTGATGTGTTTGACAAAACCAAGGATAACGTACAATGGTAAGAAAGAAGTAAGCTGATAATTATTCATTTTCTTTATCATAGAGGTAATATTTTTTTTATTTAATAAGATACTCTGGTGACCGTTCAGTGGACCCAGAAGTTATGTTTGTTTTTTGATTGTAGTTTTATTTTCTAAAGCATTTCCTAAGAACTTGGTATTTTTATACTGCATGTCAATATAGTTTACATTGTTGAGTTGTTATGCAGATATAAAATTGTTCTTATTTGAGTGTATTCAAGTATTCCATTTATTGACCACAAGTTCTCATATTGGTCATTGTGCATATCCTGTCCACTTGAGGCATGTAGCTTAAATGTCCTCTCATCTAGTGACATCAGATGGTGAGGTAGGTCGATCAAGTCTCCTGCTGGGGATGTTATTAAGCACTGTTACTTGATGCACTGTGTGTTTGCATGGTATTCAAGAAAATTACTCTTTCTTGAAGGAGCTAAAGAGCTTTCTCCTTCTTTACCTGACTATGTATGAGATACTTTGCAAGGACCAGTAGATTGTATATGTTTTTGTGATTTTTTTTTTTGTGAGACTTCCAACGTCAAATGAATCACCTGTGGCACATCTGCTTGTTCCCTAGTACTAGCCTCTCCTAGGCAAACTTTGATGCAAGGCAAACCGAGCTTTCGCCACTGTTGGGATAAAACCTTTTATCACTGTGGCTGAAGCTGACAGTTGTGTGGCAAGCACGCAAACAGGTTTCAGAGTACTAGGAATTAGAAAATCTTACTGAAATCTTAGTGCTTACTTCAGCAGAGTTGCCCTACTGTTGGAAATCTTGCAGTGCCTCCTGAATGGGCTTACTGCTCACCCGTCATCAGACATGCAATATGTAAGAACAGAACATGATTAGAAGAAATAGCAGAGGAGGGGGAGTCAGACTCTTTTTGGAGGTGCATAGCAACAAGTGGACAGTCAGTGGTCACAAGTTGCATCAGGGAGAAATATGATTCAATGTAAGGTAGAACTGCCTCATAATATGAGGGTGGTCAGACACAGTAAGAGGCACCTGAAGAGGTTCTGCAACATCTATCCTTGGAGATGACAAGAAATTGCCTGGATGAGGCCCTGAGATACTTAGTCAAATTAGGTCCTACATTGAGTTAGGGGCTGGACCAGAAGACCTCCAGAGGTCCCTTCCAACCCCTATAATTTTGTTATTGTATAAATAAGCTGCAGTATAATGTCCTTCTTGCACCCTTGCTGTTATGAGATCCTATATTGTTGGGTTTTTATTGGGACAAGTCTTGAAGGATGGTTGTGTCCACCTTATTCTTTGTCTGGATAGCAGTAATGCTCAGCCTTAATTGCAAAAAAAAAAAAATAATTGAAATAATAAATTTACAGTTGTGAAATTCATTTCAAAGCACAACCTCTAGGAAAAGTAATTTTTTTTTTTAAATTTTCCTCCTGGTGTTACCATACATACATATAGTTGAGAAGGTTGACTTCATCTAACAAGGCGGCTTTCTCTTTGTTATGCCTTTTTAAACTTTTAGGACTGAGTATTTTCCAAGATAAGTTGTTAGAAATATGTGTACTGAGGCATGATGAACATTAGGGAGAAGCAAGCTAGTCTCCCCAGCCTGGGGGGTGGATGGATAATGCATTTGGGATCAGTTAGGGTGGAGCAGGAGGAGGCAAGCTGGCGGAGAGCGAGCTCTGACGGTAATCCAACTGATGGGATGTGCACAAGTTGTGAGATGACTGACTGAAATCCTTTGCTCCCTGCTGCTTCCTACATGTACATATGAGTGCACTCAACTGGCTGCTTTTTTCAAAGTAACAGCAATTAAATAACGTAACCTCTCAGTATTGTTTGTGATGTTTATTTGTTATCACAGTGATGCCGTATTCGGTCTTTTTTTTTTTTTTTTTTTTTTCTTCCCCCTGCCCTGTTTTTCTCAACTGACACACTGCTGGTTTGAGCTCCTTTGGGCTTCTTGTTACCATTGCACACTGCTATGTCAACAAATTTCCATATAAATGAGTAGAAGGAAAACCTGTGAGTGGCACCTGAAGCCACTCTGGCTGTTATGTTATGATTAAAAGCAGGTTTGGACAATGCAATATGAGTTATCACCAGTAACATGTCATTTCTCAATTTGGGAGTGTGTCTACTGTACAGAGAGCCTCAGAAACTTGTTCTAAGGAAATGGTTATATAAGCTTGAAAGGAGAAAGCTACTAAATTACATAGATTGGTTTGAGAGTGACACTTAGAAGTACAGTCTCATTCTCATAAACAAAAAAAAAAAGGTGTGTCTTGATCCTTGTAACTCCAGATGGTTAGCTCCTGGAGTTGTGGACTAAATCCTAAAATTGTGGCTTATAGCTGGTTATTTAAATTACTGCAGCATAAAGACATTGAGAGTATGGCTTTGGATTTGTGCAGTGCTCTAGTACTTTGTGGTATGATTTTTGATTCCTTTAATGTGGCTAATGAAAGTATCAGCTATCATATTGGTAATTTAATGCTGCCATGATTACAGGCCTGGAATTGCATATGAAGATCTATATGCATGCTTTTTTATTGCATGTTTCGCTGCTCACCACAATGGCGATATCAGTGATGGATCTGCCATTTTGTCTTAAGAAGGGTATCTCAGGTTCTGCTTGAGAAAAGAAGAGATGCTGCTGTGAAGCTGGGATATCTTCTTCCAAAATGGAAGGCATCTCTTTATGCTGTACTTTCTCATTGTTATCTTGGCCGTAGTCAAATCGAACCAAGCATCATCTCCTTGTGTTGGTCACTGGTGGTTTCCCAGTCATATTACCACTAGCAGAAAGCTTTTTTTTTTTTTTTTTTTTTTGTCCTCACCACCTTTTCTCTCTGAATTTTGTGTTGCAAATAGTTGAAGGGAGCCTTAGTGGTGGGAAGTTTAAAAATTGAGCAGTTGGACTGAACTGTGCTTACGCCTTTTCCTGTTCTAGATGTGTTTTCTGGTAATACTGTAAATGTATTAGTTCTAAGAAACAACAGGGAACAAATAGTATGCATTCTGTCATTCTGAAGAGACAAATCTTTCTTTTTAAATGGGAGTCTAAGACATACAGTCTTCCCTAGAAAACGTTGTGAGACTGTTTAGTTGTGATTTGTAGTTTAAAAAAATTAATGAGTCCTCCCAGCCAATCTCTAATTGCTTTCTGAGCTACCTTTGTGCATTGAATTTGGCAGTAGGAATGGTCAGTGAACTGCAAACTCCGGTAGCTGTCTGATTTACACGTGTTTTCTGAAAGAAAGTAGTCACAAATATGTCCCAGTTCTATGCTGAAAGTTGTGCTGATTTTTTTTTTTTCATATAAATGAATCCATACATTTTATTAGCCTTATTCTTTTATTCTTTCAAAACCATGTGACTTGCATGCAACAGAGATCTCATTGCTGACTCAATTTGGCACGTAAAAGGAGCTCTTTCTCTTTTCTGGGAAACTTTGTTCGCAGTATCTCTTAAACTACTTGTGGTGCTCACACAGCACTAATATCTTGGCATTTTGATACAAAAGCTGGTTAAATGAATGGAATCATGCAAAAAAACATTATGGTGTTTGGTGCTGCTGTCTTCAATAGCCTCGCCTCTTTTTTTTTTTTTTTTAGTAATTAAAAACTCTGTTCATACTGTTACTTGTTTTGAGTTGCTGAGAAGCCAGAATAGGTCCCAGGCACTGGTTAGCCACAGGCTGCTAAAAACCACTTTTATGAAGAAAGTGGGTTACTTGCTAGTTGACAGGTTTTTGGGTGTTTTTTTTTTAAACAGACTGCTATAAATATAATGTAGCCATACTTATTCCCTTGAGCTTCTCCAAAGTGTTAAATGAGGACCCTTGCACCATCTCAGGGAGCCTACATAGGGTCTACACCAAGGTAAGCCTTGTGTTTTGGTCAGGCACAGGCATTTACTTGAGTACTGGAGCTTTGGGAACAACTTGCCTTGAACTCCCTGCTGCCGTTTAGATCCGTCTGGTGAAGTCTAAGTTTTGAATATAGTTAGTGTTAATTTTGTGGTGTTACAGTCTTGATGCTTCCCATCACTCCCTCAGAATGTGTTTTATAAAAATTATGGTGGGCCTTGTGTCTTTAAGGGCACTAATTTTAGGCGCTTTGTACCAAATCCAACCAATTCCTCTTTGAAAAGAAACCTTGCTGTTCTGAAGGAATTCTGTTTTGCATTTTTCAATTGCTTTGTTTACTTCAGAATGCTTTGTAAGACTTTATTATTATTATTAAAGGGTGCCTCTGAGAGCAGGGACTAGCAGCCTGGCAGCTGGCCAGATGGGGAAGCCAGTGACCCCAGAGAGCTGGGGAGAGCCAGTCAGCTCACTAGACTGGTTGGCTGGCTCGGAGAGCAGGCCTGTCCTCTTTCAAAAGTTTTGCCTGAATTAGCACATTCCTGTGGAATATTTTGGGTTTCATCAAGTCAGCACTTTGTGTTGGAACGCTGTTCCACTGGAAACTTTCTGAGCGGGTCTCCTTAAAGCTGCTGGCTCAGGAGTGGTGCTGCTTTGACATCACTGCTGCTTTCACTCAGCCCGCTCTGCATTTAATTCAGATACAGCAGTGTGTCTGGTTATTGGCCAATGTATTTACTGAGGTTCACTTTAAGAGGAAAAGCTTTTGTTAGTGTCATTTCAGATGGGCAAAATGTTGAGACATCCAGTGCTTGAGCTGCTGGAGATTTTTCTTTACTCAAGGTCGTTACTTTGCAGTTATCTTTTTACATTACAATAAGTAAATTTCTGAGCCCTATCACAGCAAAAAAAAACCAAACAAAAAGTAGGAGATCAAACATCACAGAGAGCAGAGATTTATATTTGTAGCTTATTCAGCTGTGTTTTGAAAGGATAGATTATTAGTACATGGAAAGGCTTCCAGACAGAATGTTGAAAATTGCAAGGAAGCGCACGACACTCGATGTGCTCTTGCAGTCTTGCAGTGTACTTTGTCTTCCAGGCTGTCTGAATCCAGTGCCACGCACAGCTAGCCAAATATTCTTGTGCTGTCTAACTGAATTCAGAGTGACTTCGTGTTGAATTAAGTTTTGTCTTGTGAAGAAAGAAAAATGCTGGTAGTGCCACATGCTGAGGCTGGCATGGGAGTGAGCGTCAGGATCCCCAGCTGGAACCTTGCACGAGCAACAGTCCTACTAGAGGAGCTGTCAACATCTAAACTACAGCCATAGCATATGTTTTTTGGTAAAAATAAACACTTGAAGATTGGCATGAGTCACCTAAAGGACTAAACAAAAATATTTTTGAGGTGTTCTTTGTGAATGGGACTGACCTAATTTTTTCTAAAACAAGTTACAAACTTTATTGATCGGTGGCTGTTTCAACACCTTTAGGGCAGGCTATTTGTGCCAGAATTTACCTGGTTTATATTGCTTAGTAGAAAGAAAGAAAAATAGTGTAACTTAGCCTAACGTTTGGACCACCAAGATACATGATTCAGGTAGTTCCACCCTCTGCAGTGACTTGATTTCTTTGGCCACTTCTGTGTACAAGAAAAGAGAGAGTGCTTCACTCAGCGGGGCTGGTGCTGTCAACTGTTTTGACTAATGCACTCAAACCTTCAGTCTGGAATGAGAAGAATCACTAACTTGGAGCTCACCTCTCTGCCAGGGTTCCTGAGATCATACCCTAAAAGACCTTGCAAAAGGGCATCTTGCCAGTCTGCCTAGAAAAGCTTTAAGCCTTCCTCCTTGTCCTCATCCTTTAATAGGACTAGACTTTCAGCAAAGCAGTACAAAATAATACTAAGGCAAATCAGTTCTTTCATTCCACTTTATCCAAGGTATAAGCTTCTCCATAGTATTTCTCAATGTTTCCATTTTGGGAGTTTAACTGGATTCTTGGCTAAAAGTTTCTAGCTTCTTGTTCTGCCCTAAACGGTTCTGTACTCTGCTCCTCGGGGTGCTGGGAGGGAGAAGAACATACTTCATAAGGTAGTTTAACAGGACATGCAAACACTTTTCCTGTGCTTGCAGTTAAAATAGTGACATTTATTTACTCTTTGTTTTGATCTTGTGTACTCATGAACATCCTCCAGGGTATGTAGGAGAATCATTAGGTTTCCCTGATGCTTTAGAACAGTTTTATTCAGTACTTCTTGGAAATAATTAAAACTGTTGAACATCTGTTGAACTTTTGAGACTTTTGCTTAACATAGTGACAAAAGAACATTACTACAGTAAATAAAATTTTAATCTCTGACACAGCTGTTACTCTGTGAATTGGCATAGTATAAGCTCAGACTCTTCATAACTGCTCTTGCAAACCATTGTTACAATTTTAAGGAGGGAAACTGTAGTTTCTACTTCCCTTTGGGAATTCTTAGTAGCATTTGAACAAGGAGGAAACTTTTAACTGGTGCACACCAGTGTAGGCTATGGATAGCTGCTCATTCAAACCAGACTGCCAGGAGGAAGAGTGGCAAACTCTAGTTCTTCCTTCTCCTATTTGTTCAGTAAAGCTGCATTTCCTTCCAACAAGGGTTTGGGTGGTGTGGGGTGGGGGTGGTGTGTGTGAGTCTTTTGTTTTAAAGAGTAATGCTGACAAATGTCACTAAATAAAACCAAGTTCAGTGTGTACCTGCTTCCTAAAAGGCGGTAGGACCTGCTCCTGTGACCCCATTTTAGCCTCAGTGGATGAATTGGGTCAGTCTGTGATAGTGTGGAGGCTGCAGTCCCTTATCTTTTCTCCACACCCACAAACCGTCAACCCTTTGCTACAGACTCAGAAAAGTAAGCTGTGTATATCTAATGGTTGGGGCTGTGAAGAAAGTTCCCGAAATGAGAACATAGTGTAACTGAGAGGGAAGTGCTTTGAATGTCTGGAACAGCAGTTCCCAGAACTGCAGACTGCTCCATTTATCTTGGTAAAATATCATCTCAGAGGTTTAGTGATGGTGGTTGAGGGATCAACATTGCTTACTATTTTACTCTACATGTAAGAAAAAAGGAGGCATAGGTTCGTAAAGAAGCTATGGCAACTCGTTTTCATGGTGCAGGTTGGGGGTGCTCAATAGATTATGCCAGCTTTTCTCTCTGTAATGAAATAAAGTCAGCATGCTTGGAACCTGCTGAGATCACATCTATTCATATCTTAAGCTTTTCTCTGATTTCTTGTGAATGGGACTGACTCTTTTAGTGAACCTTTGGACCGAAGGATATTTGGTGGGTGATTCTCTGCATACTTTCCCTTGAGTCAGGCCTAAGTCTGGTAGAACTTCAAATCAGTCCTGGCTAAAATAGCTGCAATGTCACCTCATGCTTTTACTTCAGTTCTGGAGAATGGGACTCTCTTTGTTTTGGTTGGTTTTTTTTTTTTTTTTTTTTTTCCTTTATATAAAGGTATTACACACACCATGGGAATATTTCATATGCAGCACTGGATAAATGCAGTAAGGGCTTTGACATGTATAGAACATGTTTTGGGTTGGGTTTTTTTTCCCCTGAAAGAAGTGGAGAACTCAGAAAATCATTCTTCTGCTGTTATTGTGCTCAGGTTCTTTCTTTTAGAAGTTGCTCCTAACCTCAGACACAGACGCTGTCTTGGCTGGGTACTGACAGTGCTGCTAAAGTCAAATGACGACCCATGTCCTAGAAAATGACAGGTACACCTGTGAACCAGCGCCGCAAAGAACATCTGCGGGTGATGTGGGGAGTGATTCAGATCAGGGCAGAAGAGGACCTGATACTCTGTGCTGTGTGTCATTGTGTTCCTCTTACATAACGGCAGCGCAGCGCTGTGTGCAGTGGGAAGCCGAGGGACAGTTCTGGTGGCTGGGTAGCCAGCGCTGGCTGTGCTGTGACTCCGCATCATATGATGCGGGCGGGCAGGAGCTGCCTTCCATGTCTTACCCTTAATCAGTCTTTAGCTTCGAGAGGTCACTGGGAGGATGTCATAAATCGTGTCTGCAACTGCTGCAGTCTTGTGACTGCTGGGAATTTAGCTCCAGGGGAAGTAATGTTCATAGTTTTGTATGGTAATTCTGCAGTCTTTAAAGCTGATACCTCTAAAACCTTGAGATTTTACTCATTTGTTAGCAGCAAGCTGACTTCTTTGAGGTGGTTCTTTGGAAACAAAACAATACACAGCTTTTCCTAACCTTAGAGAATAGGTTTTATTGGCTGGATTTTGAAATAAAGCTACTTGAAATCTGTAGGTTTTTAAAAGTAAATGCTAAACTGCATCTCACTGAGATCAAGAGATCTGTGCAGGAATTCTATGGTATTTCCTTCCCTAAATTCCTTACTGTTTTGCAGGAACTAGAACAGATTATTTGCAGATCAGGATTTCTTTTCTGGAGAAATAGAAAAGAAACTCAGAAACTACCCTGAGGGTAGATTAGTTGAAAGAATTGCCTGAAATGTCATTTGTAATTAATTTTTTCTTGAGATTAAAATCTGGCTTTAAAATCTGCTGCCATTTGATTGAGTAGTCTTGTGCCTCTGAGTTGCAGGCTCAGCCCTTCAATGACAGAAGATGTCAGCACAGCCTTTGCAGGGGGTTTTAGTGGTAGAACAAGACAGACTTTCTGAAACAAGCTGGGTGAAAACACTGTTAAAGTGATACAGTACTCTCACTTCTAAATTGGGGATTATCATCACTGCTTCCACAGAGAAAAAAATTACCAGTTGCTAGTATTTATAACAAAATCCAGTGATTCCAGAACAGGTTGTAAATTGCCTATTGACAGTGTTTACATTGATTATACAGGTACTAAATACTAGACCAGTCTATTGTATCCTCCCTGGAGGAACCTCCTTGTTCCCCAAAGTTTGCATAACTGTTTTACCTGGCTACAGATTTGTTCAGCTGCAGAAATAATCCAAGTTATAACACACAGCTGAAACATACAAAGCTTCGCTATTGCTAGATTTAGCCCTGAACTATATTAACACTTTTGAAATCTCGTTCAAATTTCCTCATACAAACCTCAGAAAACTTCCATTTTAACCCTGCACTAATAGCTATCTGTAATTTAGAGCCATATCAAATTTTATTCATTTTGATCATGTTCCACATCCCCTCCTTCTTGTGCAAAGTTTAATTAGATACTCTTCATGTATAACATTAGGTATTTGATAGCCTTCATGTAGCTAAGCAACAATGTAGTATTTGGTGGTAATTTTTATCCCATATATAATGCTCATTTGTGGTATTTTTTTAATCCCATATATAATGCTCATTTATTTGAGGTAGAGAAATGGGGGTAGAGGTGTTTGGTTGACACTTGTATTTTTTTTAATTCCCCCTCCCCTGTTCCAAGGAAATCTATTTCAGTCTGTGGCTTTATTAAACACCCTGTTGTCATAATAGTTTCCAGTAGTTTTGATAGCCTGTATATTTTACTAAAATGAGGAGAAAAATAATACTTTCATATGGTTGTAGAAATATATTGCCAGATTATGGGCATAAAAGTTTGAACAAATGCTGGATAATTGTCTTTGGGGAGTTTTGAGGTTCTTTTAAAACACATCTCCCATGTTCATTTTTTTGTATTATTGTTTGTGAATAATCATGATTGGTGAATATAATTGAAATTATGTGGGTGTCTTATCTGACTTAATTACTAAGATCTAGAGATTGATGCTATTTGCTTTAAAATATAAAGGAAGGTGTGTTGTTTTGGTGTGTTGTTCCCCTCCCTTCCAGATTTGAAATTAAAGACCCATATGCTTGGTATCGTCCTGGGGTAGTTAAAACCTGTAGGTACCTGTTAGCATCAGAAACACCGTATCTTTATGTTTGCTGTAATAAATTATAATACTGGAATATGAGTTAGTGTAGAGCAGAAAAATTGAGATAACTTTGAAAACTCCAACTCAAGATTTGATGTTATCAGATCTTGCTGCATTCAGACGTGTTTTGCATTCCATCTGTATCACAAGGATAATTGCAATTAAAAGAGGAATAGGTTGTAAAAAGCAGTCTGTCTGCTGCGGACAGAGAAGACAGACAAGTAAAAATTACACAGTGATTTATATCCCAGTCCTGTGTATGCACGTTGACACCAGACATTGTTTTATCTTGGAGAAGACTGATTTCGAGGCTGCTGGGAAAAGCACCCTGTGGGCCTAGCACCTGGCACTGGGGTTAATAAGCCAGACTTTATGCACAACTGAGTTTTGGCACTAGTGTTTTCATTGTGTGTTGCTCAGTAATGGATCATATCTTCCCTAAGAATAGCATCTTAGTCAGACACACCTGTTTTTCTCCCCTCCTCCTGTTTTAGGCTCATAGTTTCATCTTTCATGCCATCTTCCTTAGTGCTCCCTATGCATTCATTTTACATCAGATCAAACCAAACTCCTCTGCAAGCCTGCAAAGAAATGAGTCAGTTATTTGGCCAATGTTAAAAGACTGGAAAAAAGAGTTGGTGAAACTCATTGTGCTCAGGGCACCTGTAGGAATTTGAAAAAGGGCAAAGTGAACAGAAGGCTAAATCAAATCCTACATCCAGTGTCAAAACAAGTCACGGTTAAAGTAATCCCCATTGCCCAGGGTAATAGGCTAGCTGACTGCATCTGGGCTTCCTCTGTTCATTCTTTCTCTGCCTTTGCTCTTCAGGGATACCATTCCCATACCCTTTCCTTTCATGAAGGTTTCTAATGTGCCTGTTTCACCTATATTGTTGGATGAGAGTTCTCGTATATTTCATTAGGCCAAGGTCCCAATCACACTGTTTCATGCAGGCCATTACTAGCATTAAACTTCTTATATTAAAATCTTTAGAAAGCAGTTTCTCTGGCTTCTGGCTGTAGGTTTCCATGATGCTGAATAGTCGAAGCTTTGCCATTCGGAAAAACGGCCTTCTGCAATCGTTTTGACTTCCCTTTGTGTTGGGGATAAAATAAACTTTGTCACTTGAAAAAACTGCCAAAGCAAGAGGGATTTCCTGACCTTGGTGGGGATCCTCTTGTGCAGTCACATCAACATCTTAGGTTTGCAAGATCTTTTCAAATTTAGATCTACCTTCAGCTTAATCAGAGACAACCATCTTCTACCTACTCTGCCATATCCACACTCTGCTTTACTTTCCCAGTCTTTTTGGGCACTGTTGGCAATAGTATTATCTAGTCTTGATTTAGTAAAATTGTTATTTCAACAGAATTATAGCATGATAACTAAATTTTCCTTCTGACCAAAAAGCTATTTGAAGAGAACTGTCTCTGCACAGTATGTGAAAGGAATTCTTTCCCTCCTAACCACAGTGGCATCTTTTCCTCATTAAATGATTAAAGTAGATTCCCAAGTGATTTACTACTAGAAGATTCTGTAGACAAATACTCTTGGGGTTTTATGCCGGGTTGGTTGTGGTGGGGGGTGTTTTTGCTATAGGTTTACACCTATCATAGCCATTTGTTAGTGCTGGTATGGATTGGCCGGTATCTATAGCTAGCCCTTATTTCCTTTGATTTACTTCTCAAAGATAAGTGGCGTTGTCAGGTAGAGAGTAATGATGATAAAAGATCTCCATGCATGGAGATCATGTGTGTGACACACACACTGATACTCTTTCTTGCTAGCTTCTGTGAGTTTCCTTTATCCCAGCTATCTTCAGCTCCTGGTGAGAAACAATCCTCTTAACTGCAACAGACCTCTTCTGTCAGCAATACGTGCTGTTTGCCCCTAGCCATTTACTCACCCACTCCTTTTGTAGAATATTTGTGATATAAGATCCTCCTTGATGGTCAACTCAGACTTTCAAAGTGTAAATCATCCTTACCAGATGAAGCAGATGAGGAAGTATTTCCCAGGTGATAGTTCTTAAACTGTTCCATGAGGGTCTGTCTTTGCTGCTGTTTTGTTTCTTGTGGGTTTGCCCCTTCACGTGCTACTTTTAACTCCTGACACTGACAATTAATACCTGTTAACATGAGAGGTCATGTAGTATTGACTGAAAGAAAAACAGCTTAACAACAGCTTCCTTGTTTAGTGCACTACAGTGAGCAGCATTTGTTTCAGGTAGGGGTATGCTGTTCGTGATGGAGCTGCATGGTAGGACACGAGTTCGGTATACTACTGTATCTGAGGCTTTTTCACCCAGTTGAGAGAGAGATGAAAATATTTGGGAAGTATTTTCATCTCTCAGGAATAGTGTTTTGGCTGTGAGGAGCCTCGGGTCAAACACAGCATTCCAGGGAAGATGGTTTAAGAACAAGTT
This sequence comes from Hypotaenidia okinawae, assembly GCA_027925045.1. Taxonomy (NCBI): domain Eukaryota; kingdom Metazoa; phylum Chordata; class Aves; order Gruiformes; family Rallidae; genus Hypotaenidia; species Hypotaenidia okinawae. The sequence continues at coordinate 46,236,504 of BSDF01000002.1, read as the reverse complement.
ACCCCATGTATTTGCGTTCATTCAGAACGCAAATACACAGCTGTTCAGTTGTAATGGGGACTTAGTATAGGATGGGTAAAGCTGGCATGAAGTCTCTTTACATCGTGTTCATGAGGACAAGGCTGTTAGTAGTGGTTTGTTTGTGAACAGGTGCAGCTCTTTGGCCCATATCTAGACTAAAATTTGTCAGTTTAAGGCCATGGTACTTACAACTGTGGTGAACAGAACTTTAAACGTTAGTACAACAGGAGAAAGTTGTTTAGCTATCTTGAGATGATCAGACATTCAAGGGCATCTCAAGCTGCAACCAGACTGATTAAACAGAAGCTGGAGAGACTGTAGCTTAAGCAGTAGTTTCAGAAGTCAATCAGATAATTGTTTCTTGTATTGAGAGCAACTCCTGAAACACTGGAAATGCATAGTCACTCTGGCAATAAATCTCAAGTCAGGAGCACAAGATGTTTCATGTCCAATTTTATTTTGTATGAGTACCTATTTCATCCCAGTGCTTCCTAGCAGAAGTGTAAATACAGGCTGAGAAAGCTGTTATGCTGATCAGGATAGTATAGGAGCAGCTGTGGATGTTGTTGCTCAGAAGAGAGAAGCTTTGTTTCTCAGGCTGTTTGGCCTTTTTTCAGTGGGAGTCCTGAGACACAAACTTGACTTTTGACTTTCTCTATAAGCAAGATACCTTAACTGGACATTGTATGAAAACCCTATTATTTAATCTTGGGACTTGAAATTTGGTTGCAAAACTGTAGCTTGTATGGGCACTGCATACGTTAAAGTTGCAGATAGATTTCCCCTGTGGCCACTAAGGCAAACCTCTCTACAGAAGAACTGCTTTCCACAGTACACAAATCCCTTTCATCTCTATATCGTTTACTATACCTAATTAGAATTGTATTAAGGTAGCACGGACTATACAGGGTTTTATACACAGTCTGCTCCCCAAAATGTATTTCTGTCACTACTATTTTCAGTTTTTATCTTCATCAATAAAAACTGAGTATTTCTTCTCTACCCGATCGTTATCTGTGTGAACAGGAAGCATTTCTCAGCTATTTCTCAGAATTTGCTTCTGAAAACTGAGAATGTCCCACTGTTGTGGTTTAGCTAAGCACCATAGAGCCACTCACTCCTCCTTTTCCTGGTGGGATGGGGTAGAGAATAAAAGAAAAAGATAAAACTCATGGCTTGGGATAAGGACATTTTATTAGGACAGCAAAAGAAGAAGAAAATAGCAACAACAATACTTAGATTATACAAAGCAGGTAATACACAATATGCTCACTGCCTGGAACCTGATGCCCACGATGCTTTTGAGCAGCAATCCCTTCTTCCCAGCCAGCCCCCCATCCTTGTACACTGAGCATGATATCATATGCTATCAAATATCCCTTTGGCTGGTTTGGGTCAACTATCCTGGTTGTCTCCTCCTAGCTTCTTGTGAAAATTAACTCTATCCCAGCCAAAATCCAGGCCAGCATCCACTCATTATTCTATACCATCTATGACATGCCCAGATTCTACACTTTCCAATTAATCACTGTCACCTTTCATGTCTTTGGCATATATTATTCCTTTGTTCTATTGGCAGTCCCTCTGAAATGCCCATTGAGCTGTTCATTTAATCCATGACTTTGGGCTCCATCTGTTATAACATTCTTTCAGGAGAGATGGTGTGTACTGTTAGATAGTTGCATGCTGCTTCTGGAGCTCACAGCTGGACTGTCTGGCGTGGCCCATGCCCGTGGTCTGCGGGCTGAAGATGTCAATTTCAAGGAAACTGCTGGGCAACCGTTGCTGAAGCCAGTTCTCGTTCCATCATTGTTGCATTTCACCTTGGTTTCATCAAAGTTTATCCTTCATTAATTTGGGTAGTTCTTACTGTAATACCAGTAATATGGTATATAGCAACTCTAGTAGTGATGACATACAATGGCAGAGTTACTTACCAATTAACATTGTACAGTTGAATTCACTGGCTATTCTCACACAAAATCAAATCCCCTTGAGGTACGCATCAAGGATGGCTTCCCCATCCTCCTGCATTGCCCACCAAATGCACCCAGGTCCTTGACCAAAGGCAATCCCACCTATTGGAGTAACGCAGACTGCCTTTTCCAACACACTCTTTATTTATGCTTTATTTGACTTTATCCCCTTCTGGAGGGGATACTTGGAGGTTTTGGTTGGGCAGGGCCAGCTTGATTGGTAGACCCCTTAGTGTTAACTAACGACGTGACCTTTGCTTAATGTGTATCCCAGTGTTTGGAGGTTCCATCACCAGTTGTTCTCAGTATAGATTTTAGCAGTCCATTGTGGTGTTCAGTTTTCCTGGAGGCTGGTGCATGATGGAGGATGTGATACAACCCCTCTGCCATACTTTTTGGCCCAGATGCTTATGAGATTGTTTCAGAAATGAGTCGCATTGTCTGACTCGATTCTTTCTGGGGTGCCATGTCACCACAGGACTTGCTTTTCAAGGCCCAGGAGAGTGTTTCTAGGTGGTGGCGTGAGGATCAGGATATGTTTCAAGACATCATGGTGCTTGCCTTGGTGTGTTTGTGGCACTGTGATGTAATCAATCTGCCAGGCCTCCTCATGTTTATTTTTCCAGACGTTGTGCTCCATACCATAGAGGCTTTAACCACTTGGCTTGATTGCAGCGCGTGTTTCATATTCATTATTGACCTTTGAGAGAGCATCCATGGTCAAGTCCACACCTTGATCACAAGCCTGTCTGTATGTTGCATCTCTTCCTTGATGACCTGAGGTGTCATGGGCCCATCAAGCTACAAATAATTCACCCATACATTGCCAGTCTATATCTACCTGAGCCGCTCCAATCTTAGCAGCCTGATCTACCTCCTGGTTGTATAAATGTTCTTCAGTGAGTATGTGGGCATCAATGTGCATGCTTTTGCAACCAGCTTCACTAGCTGGGCAGCAATATCCTGCCATAATTCAGCAGCCCAGATGGGTTTGCCTCTGCACTGCCAGTTGCTCTGTTTCCATTGCTGTAACCACCCCCACAGGGCATTGCCCACATCCATGAGTCAGTACAGAGGTAGAGCATTGGCCACTTTTCTCTTTCAGCAGTGTCTGAAGCCAGATGGATGGCTTTCACTTCTGCAAAGTGGCTCGGTTCACCTTCTTCAGCAGATTCTGTAACGCACCTTGCAGGGCTCAATATAGCAGCCTTTCTCCTCCAGTGGTTTCCCACAATGCAACAGGACCTGTCAGTGAACAGAGCATATTGCTTCTCGTTTTCTGGCAGTTATACCATGAGGCCTCTTCAGCATGCATCACCTCCCTCTCTGGTGATGTTGCAAAATTTTGGCCTTCTGGACATTCCATGATAACTTCCAGAGCAACTGGGGGTTCCTGTTTAAGCCCCCACAGTGTGATCAGTACAACCCATTCACTCCAGGCAGCATCAGTTGCATGATGTATAGAGGGGACCCTCCCCTGAACTTCTGGCCTGTCAGCGACAGTCAGGGTGCCAGGAGGAGGTGTGTTTCAGTACCAACCTTCTCCAAAACGGCTTGGACACCTTCATACCCTGCCAATACCTCTTGTTTGCTTGGAGTGTAGCGAGCCTTGGATTGTCTGTACGCCTAGCTCCAAAATTCCAGAGGCCAACCTTGAGTCTCCTCTGGTGCTTTCTGCCAGAGACTCCAGGTAGGGCCATTCTCACTGGCTGGTGTAGAGCACACTTCTTGCATCTGGGCCTGCCCAGGCAGGCCCAAGGGCTACGGCATGCAACATTTCCTGTTTAATTTTATCAAAGGCTTGTCACTGCTCTGGGGCCCATGTGAAACTTACTCTTTCAGGTCATTATGCATTCAGCGGAAATCCACAACACCTAAGAGAGCTTGTGTTTCCTTTTTGCTAGTTGATGGAGACATAGCTGCTATTCTGTTGGTCACATCCATTGGACTCTGATGATGCCCATCTTGCCATTTTATTGCCAAAAACTGGATCTCCCTTTACCTTTGTTTTATGGCAAAAAAGGTTTTCAGAAGGATTTGGACTATGTTACTTCATTTCTCAGAAACTTCTGCTGTGTTGCCCCATTGGATGATGTCAGTGTGGTGTGGGTGCTCTGGAGCTTCTCCCCATTCCAGTGCAATCTGAATCAGTTCATGGCAAATGGTGGGGCTGTGTTTCTACCCCTGGGGCAATTGATTCCACATGTACTGAACACCCTTCCAAGTGAAAGCAAATCGTAGCTGGCACTGTGTTGACAAAGAGATTGAGAAAACACATTTGTGACATCAAGTGGCATGCCACTTGGCTGCTTTTGACTCCAGTTCGTACTAAGTTCTAGCATGCCTGGCACAACAGTACTCATGAGTGGTATGACTTCATTCAGGCCACAATCGTCTACTGTCAATCTCCACAATTCATTAGGCTTTCATACTGGCCATATGGGAGTGTTAAAGGGTGAGTGGGTTCTGCTGATCACTCCACTCCCAGGCTCTCCAGGTAAGGAATTAGCTTATGGATGGGAATCAGGGAGTCTTGATTGCTGTGATACTGCCACCAGTGTGCCTTTATGGTAGTGACTGGCACTTGTTCTTTGACCCTAAACAACCCCGCAGCAGAAGGGACCCAAGAGACTGGGTGAGGTAGACCAATGTTCAGTTTCCTGTCTCCAAAGCAGCTGTGCCTAAAGCCCAGCATGGGTTGTTTTTTTGGTTCAGCCACAGTGCTATCCCTGGGATTGGGGTAGGTACAGTGCCTGTCAGTCTATTTTCTCCTCTCTTCCCTCCTGAGGGTGCTGCCTACTATCAGGGCTTGGCATGGTGTGGTGAGTTGTGCCCCCTTTGGAGTAGCTGCAGCATTTTCCTTTAAAATATTCTATCACTTCATCAGTGTCCTGTAGTTGTTTGGAAGTGAAGTTCCAAATCATTTGAGGTGAAAAGTTCTCTAGATGCCTATATTCTCCCACATGCCATGCAATCCATTACTATCTAGCCTTGGGGCACACCTCTGGGTGCTATTCTTGAAACAATTTTTTGTAACTCTAAATTTAAAGACTTGAAACACTTTCAGAAGACAGAACAACAATAGGAGCGTGCTGGCTTGAACACCCCAAGGATATTCAAAATTTTCAAAAACTATTGTAACTAGCCTGAAGGAAAAAGAGGAGGTCAAAGAGCAGGAGGGGGAGTATCCCCCTGACTTCCTCATAGATCAGATGTGTTTATTAATAAATTCTGAGAGAGATTATTTGAGGTATGGGCATGACAGCAATGCCACACAGAAAGACCAGCTTAACTTTATGACCAGTGATGTTATTGTATCATATATTGATGTTGCACAGTACAGCAAAATGAGAATCCTGATCCCTTTCCCAAACATGATAAACGTCAGTGCCACAGGGAATACTTTGAGCAAGTAAGGATTTACATACCACAGCCACGTGAACAAGCAAAACACCATTGTGACCATCAACTATTTAATATAAGTGCTTGCTTATAGCAACTTTGGTTTAACACTTTCTGGTCAGATCTGTCATTATCTCAACCCTTGGTGGCCCACATTGGGCACCCAATAGGACTGTTGTGGTTTAACCCCTGTCTGGCAGCTGAGCACCACATGGCTGCTCACTCATTCTCCTCTTGCACCCTCAGCCTGGTGGGATGGGGAGGAGAACTGGAAGAAAAAGGTAAAACTTGTGGGTAATTGGGACACAGATAGGTTACTAGGACAGTAAGGGAAGGGAAAAATAACACCAACACCACCACTAGTGAAAGAATACACAAGGCGGGTGATACCCAGTCTGTTCCTGAGCAGTGATCCCTACTCCCTAGCCAGCTCCCCCTTATGTGGAGAATATGACATCATATGGTATGGAATAGCCCTTTGGCTAGTTTGGGTCAGCTGTCCTGGCCGTGTCCTCTCCCAGCTTCTTGTGCAAATTAACTGTCCCAGCTGAAAACGAGGACACCCACAAAAAATCCCAATCCAGTTCTTCAGATGTCGGGTTAGCTGAGAAGCAGTGGAGCTTCTGCAGCCACCTCTGTCTAGCTCAGCGTGGTAGTGTGATACAGTCGTTGCTACTGGGGCCTTAGTCTGCAAATCCCTCTCTTGTGTGACCCCTTTAACCTTTGTGTTTTAAGAGGAGAGAGCGCCAGAGGCTGCAGGCAGTGTTTGTGCAAGAAGTCTTTCAGGATGGGCATCTGTTGTGATACAGGTCTCTGGGCCTTGGAGGTGAGAGGGAAGGGGGAAACAAAGATAACACCTGGACTTTGAATAGGAAACCGTAATGGGCTGCTGCATTGATAGGGGCAAAGAGTGAGATGCCAAACACTGCCTCCCTCCCCAAGTACCTCAAATGCTTTGTCATTTTTTGATAAAGGTCATATTTGTCGTGACTGGTTAGTTTGCTTTAGAGAGGTCATGGTTTGGGGTATTGTGGAGAAGGTGTTTTTTAGATTGCTTGAGTTCTAGGTATTACCACACGTTGTAAAATGGTGTTTGGGGTTATTGTGCCTGTGGGAAGCAGACAAAAAGTTGTAACCCGTGCTTGTTTGATTAGCATATGGGGTTTAGTTCTTTCAGCAGTATAAAAGGGAATTCAGGTTGAAAGAGAGCTGAACTCTGATTCAGGAGAACTGAACTCTGAATTTCCATGTGGTCAACTTTCTGGCGTTGTGAATCCTGGAAATCACTTAACCGTGAATCAAATAAAAACACTAGATGCTAAAAATCTTCCCTTTTCTATCTGTTGTAGAAGAGGTTGCTTGTATTAAAGCAGTGCAAACTGTTTCTGGTCAGGAACCTACTGTTCCTTCAGCAGGTCTGTTCCTTGCTGAGGGCGGTGCAAGTTTAGCTTCTGGCAGTGAAGGTGCAGTCCTCACAGGTGAGCCAAGCTTTAGCTCTGCCTCGCTCAATCTGCCCACAGACCCTGTAGCCTGGAAAGTAGCAAAATAGGCACCTTCTGCAGTGACAACCAAATGACCTTTCTCCTGCTATTGAGAGCTCAGAGCATTAAAAGAATCAGTTCTCCTTCAGTGTATTTCTGCCTCAGTTTTTGAGCAGCCGCAGGGGTCTGACCTGGTCATCAAAGAGTGATCTCTAGCTGGAACACAGTGAAGCAGGGATGTTCCTCTTGTGGCAGCCAGAATACCAAAAAGGAGGTAGAATGCTAAAGAAGCCGCTTCATCTCTTGGTGCTTATGAAGGACTAGGGGAGAAGGCTTTTCCTTGTAGCTAGTACCAGGTTGCAAAGGCAGGTGCCGAGCTACATGAGAAGAGCACACCCTGCATAAGGGCCCTTTTCCTTCCATTCCAGTTCCTTCTCTCAGGGATATTAGCCCCCAAATAAGAAGGCTGATAGTAATATCAGATAGTGGCTAATAATGTTAATCTCCTCCTTCTTTCTCCAGTGCCTGCATTGCAACAGCAAGTTAAATGAGATGGTGGAGGGGGTTAGGAAGAGTGGTAGAAAAAGTAGGTTTGGAAAGAACAGTATTTTGGGGGAAAATGGGTGTGAAGAGGCTGAAATAGCTGGAAAGGAATAGAGAGGGAGGGAGAGCAACAGATGTGGCAGAAGCTGGGAAGATTTACTAAATCAGGTCAATGACTTTTATTAATAAGAGTATGTTAATCACACATACACGTACACATTCTCGCTGGCAGTTAAGCAGGTCCTTCCTGTCTACTTGTTTTTGAAAAAGCCTAAGGAAAAACTCTGGCTTGTCCCAGGAGGTGATATCAGTAAAAGTGTAGGGTAAATTATGTGATGTGGATGAATTCACGCTATACATGTGGAAAACTATGTTGGCTTCTAGAAGTCTAGAGCTTGATGTACCCTGAAACCAAGTAGTAACTGAGAGCGCTTTTATTAATCAGCAACAAAAATTAATGAATGAGTAACAGATACATGGTAATAGTATTTAATGGAAGTTTCCTCACTATTTTTAACCTCCTTTTCTAAATGTAGTGCTGATAAGACAGTGTATTAAAGGTATGTTCTGATTAAGTATTGGTTGTATTCCTGAAAGGGTACAGTTTTTATGGTGCCCTTCACTTCTAAACTAGCTGTGGTGGCAGCTTCCACGGGCATTTAAACTTTCAGAAAGAATAGGGATATTTTGAAGCATTGTCATACTAGATTAGATCAAAGTTTTTTCTCACTGCTGTTGTGTTTCCAGTGAACACCTAGAGAAAATAAAACATTACAGCCATAAGGTGGTATCTCCCCAAATACCATTGCCAGCTCCGTGATTGGGAGCTTGGGGCTTCCTGAGCCTATGGTTATATCTATCTGTGTTTTTAAAAAAGAAATACAAAAAGCAGTACCTCAGATTGTAATGACTTCATCAGTAAGGTATGCATTGCATGTGCTTTTGCAGTCCTCAGTTTAAAGACAGGCTGTTTCATCACAGGTATTGCCTACAGTTTTAACCATGGCTGGGTTGGTGGCTTTGATAGCTGTTGGGTGAAGTTTTTCAGAAGTTCTAGAAAAAGTTCTTAGTTGTTACAGTATGTGCAAGATTGTATTTGAGTTCAGTGCTGCCTATTGCACTGTACATGCAGGAGTGGAGTAGAGTTAATTTTTTTGTAAAGATAAAAGCAGCAGGAGGAAAAATTTAGGGACAAGCAGAAGTTAAAACAATACTAGTATTAACCAGAGGAGAGGAGGAGGAAGTGCCTGAGCAGATGCAGGAGAGAAATGCTACACGCTCTTTGCCGTATTTCGTCTTTGACACGGGTCTTTGGTGTGAGTGAGTACATGTTCACATAGCTGGGAAGGTGGAGGAGTGTTTACCTCCTGTTTGGTGCAGGGCAGATGGATGTGGGGGTGTGGGGAGTGTTTGTGTATGTACCCACGTGTGGGCGAAATGGAAAAATGTGGCCTCTGCTTATTTCCTCTTCACACTTCCATTTAGGTAGCACACTCATACAAATGTTTTAATCATAACATTGATGAAATCTCAAACTGTTCTTTTTTTTTTTTCCCCCCCTTTTTTTTTTCCCTTAAGAGAAAAAGAACAATATGTATCTGCAGAATCACTCCATTGCAGGAGATATGAAAACAAAAAAGCTGTTCAGACTGCAGTGGTTCTGTGCAAAAATGATTTACATATTTTTCTGTAACAGATAAATTTTAAAGTCAGTGTTAAATGGCCCTTAAACTCATTTCCATCTGGTATAAGCCAGTGTTGGTCCAGGAGCGCTGTATGAAACAAATACAGAACAAATTCTGACTGGATCCAGGTCTAACAGGTTTTTTTCACTCCTTTTTCTTTACCTGGCATGGATGATCTGAAGCACCTGAAATGCTGAAAAGGGAGTCAGACCCAAAGTGTTGTAGGTCACAAGAGAAGGATTTGGGTTTGCTGTTGTCACTAGATGTGTGATCAATTACAAGCTTAATTACACAGGTTGGAGTCTCTTAATGTGCAGGGCCAAGATGCGCATTTGTAGCAGTTGGGTAGGTTTTACTAATTCCTGCAGTATTGGTGCTTTTCTCCTTGGCACCACAGCCCATTAGGATTCTTTATGTTAACACAAGAAGGTAGGAATGCTGGCTTCTGTATTTCAGAGCAAGAGGAGCATTGAAACCTGTTAACAAAACCCCTTCTGCAGGGGCGGCAGAACTCCACTGCGGTTCTGCGGCCCCATCCATGCCAACCATAGACAATCTTCACACCAGCTCCCTCTGGCATGAACCAGGCAAGGCTGGTGTCTGCCTGGCACCTCATCCCAGGGGGGAAGCCTGGGGGGAAGCCAGGGAGGGCAGCAAGCTGTTTGCCTGGGATTGTGCAGTAGGGCCGGTGTTGGCAAGAGGGAGGCTAATGGAGAGGCACGGGAGTGCTGGAGGGAAGAAAAGGCGGCTCAGACACTTATGCCAGGGCTGGTGGGAGATACAAATGTTTGAACTGGCATCTTGCCCTAACACTAGCCAAAAGGTACAGAACCTTGTTAAACTGCTCAGCGGGAGTTCAGACCCAAGTGTTGCTCAGTCTGGGGAGCACACGACAAGCCAGACGTGTCCAATAGAGAACGATGGGAAAGCACTTGACAGGAGTGTTTTCTTTTATAAACTGTGTTTTTATTGGACAGCTTTTTAATTTTTCTCATCAAAGCCTGACTAAATACTTCCCTCTTGAGAGTGCTGAGAGAGGCTGAGGTTTAATTCACTGGAGGTATCTTAGTGCCACTGTGTTTTGGGTACCAGCTGCCGATCTGATAAAGTGACTCCATGGAAAAAGACAATACTTTTATTTGTTAGGTATGTTCTGTTTATGTGATACGTGCTTGAATGGTGCTTCCTCCTACAACTGAAATGTGGAAAGAGAGTAGATGTCCTCATAGGAGGTTTGTCTAAGTACTTGTACAAAGGGACGTTCTAGGAGAGTGATGTCTGAGAGCTTCAGGCAAAGATTAATCTCTGCAGCAGGACAGCACTGTCTGGGGAGTCTTTGCCTCCTGGTGTCAGATACTAAAGTATCTTTGTTGTTGTGTAATTTTAATATAAAAACTAACAACCTCAAGGAAGTAATGATCCTTAGCACCCTCTTCTGGGTAAGTTCTCAGTGTCAGGATTTTGTAAGAGCAGATAAGTAGTCTTAAGATCTTTTGTATTGTTTTAAATTGCTTCATCTCTTAGGTACCTCTAATGTTTTTGGAAGCTTAGGTAGAAAAACAGAAGCAATTTCTTAATGCGATGCCTACCAATAGTATCACTATCTGCAAAATACATTTATTTCCTTCATTGAGGTGGATACACATTTATTATTTTGAGTATTTTTGTAACAGTTCACCTCATGTTAGACCATCTTCACATACCCTTGTGAAGATGCCACACACACAGATGGTGTTACACAGTGTTTTTGGCATAACTAGTGAATGTAGCAGAGACCTGAGTAAGCACCTGCTTGCTGCCATTCTGAGGGAAGCAAAGTAGACCTAATTTCACCTCACTTTTTGCTGCTGGTTGCTTTTTAGTTGTCTGCTTGTCATTTTCTATGTTTGGAATGACATTGTGATGGGTATTTGAACCACTGGAGGGAATACCGTAGAGCTGGTGGTTTCTGTCATACCTGGGGATCATATCCACGTACCTTTAGGCTCTTTCTGGTTGAGAAGGGGAAGCTTTTCCCATGAAAACTATGGAGATTTGAACACACGGGCTTACTTTGCCAAGTGTGCTCCGTTCTGATCTGCCAGACATTGCCTACTGGTTACCACATGGTCCCTTGTGAATGTTTTATGCACAGTGTGAGGTTGCATCTAACTGGGACTTTTAACCTCCTTCTGGCTTGAGAAGACCAGGAGATCCTTAACATGATCACCTGGTTTTGTGTTAAGACTGAATTCTGCATCCCATGTTCTGGCAGAGAGGTATGTCCAAGAGAGAAGGTTTTTATTAAAAATAATACATTTTCCCCAGAAACTTTGGTGTGAAAGCCAACTCTTGTGCATTCCTATTAAATTACTTTCTTCTCCTTTGTTATGGGGCTTGGTAATGCTGCTAAAATTTAAGTATCTTTGAGAATTTATGGTCATTGAAGCTATACAGCGCTGATCTTTCTGCGATGGAAAAGTCCCACTCCTGTTGCTAACAGTTGCATACTTTACATGGACAAAAAGGTGGATGAGATGAGGTAGAACATGCTGACAGAGTGAGAAGAGGAGGTTGAACATGGCAAGGCTGGTAAAAGAAAGCCAGATGTGTAGAAGAGAGTCGAGCAGGAGAATAGAAAAAGCAAATGACAGGCCAAGTGTTCAGCAGTTAAGAGCTTTACCTAGTTAGTTACCTGCAGTGTCCTGTCTGGAGAAATGCTATGTTCAGGCTTGAACTTAACCTCCATGGTGAAAACCGAGCCCGGGGAAGAAGGTATGGCTAGGAAAAGCCCACCCATGATGAATCCTCAAAGCCCTGGAGGCATCATGTGCCATCTGTATGAAGGACTCAGTTTCTCCAGCGCTTAGCTTTTGGGGTCAGCAGCGCAGGGTGTGTCTGGTGTGGCTTCATGGTTCAGAGTGCAGGCTTCTGAGGTCGGATCAGAGCAGCCTGTTTGGTGGGGTATGGATGTGCTGGGAGAGTATAAAATCCAAAGGGATACTGGCTGTGGATTATGGCTACCTGTCTTCATAGGGGTGTCTTCCTACAGGACTTCATTTTGAGCTACGGCTGTGTTGTTCAGGCAAGAAACTCAATCATAACCACATTTTAATTTCAGCTGGTGAGAGGTCTACCATCAGGAATCTTCAGTCAGCTGGTGCGTGACTGATCCTCACCTTGCCAGGGCTTTCTGCAGGATGAGAAGTATCTTCTGAGGCTGTCCTTGATGTTCTGAGTAAAGAACGTTCTGCTCCTAGTGGTCTGCTTTTTAACCATTTGCCTTTGTGCTCTTTCTTCAGAGGATGTGCTGAGTAAAGATGCTGGGGAGTGTGCAATATGCCTGGAAGAGCTGCAGCAAGGAGATACTATAGCACGGCTGCCTTGCCTCTGCATATATCATAAAGGGCAAGTATTCCTTGGGATGCATAGCGAAATTCCAGAAGGTTCCATTTGCTGGGTAACTCCTCGGAGGTGTGCTTAAAGGAGCAATAATACTTAGTTGGTTTTTCACATTTCACAAACAAACAACAAGGAAAAACAGCAGCAGCCCTAAAGCTGATGCCTTTCTATGTCTCCACCAACGTAGAAGTCAGTTTTCCCTTGTGTGAAAAGCCCACGGGGAAAAATAAGGCAAAGTGACCTGTATGAGGAGGGAGCACTCATCACCAATAGGGAGCTTAGGTTTTGTCAAAGGCCAAGAGAGATGGGTGGGGGAGGGGGGAAACACTTCTTAAACCTGTTTCCTATTTGTTTTCCCAAGTAGCTGTAACCACAGGAAGTAAAAGGTCAATGAATTGACCTTTGACACACAATGAATATTGTGTCCAGTTCTGGGCTCCCTGGTATAAAAAGGACAGGGATCTCCTGGAGAGAGTCCAGAGAAGGGCTACGAAGATGATTAAGGGCCTGGAGCATCTCCCCTGTGAGGAAAGGCTGAGTGAGCTGGGACTGTTCAGCCTTGAGAAGGGAAGACTAAGGGGGGACCTAATTAATGTTTATAATTATCTTAAGCAGGGGATGCAGGGGGAATCAGCCAGCCCCTTTTCAGTGGTCTGTGGAGACAGGACAAGGGGCAATGGCTGCAAGTTGGAGCACAGGAAGTTCCGCACCAACATGTGGAAGAACTTTTTCCCAGTGAGGGTGACAGAGCCCTGGGACAGGCTGCCCAGGGGGTGGTGGAGTCTCCTTCTCTGGAGATATTCAAGCCCCGTCTGGACGCCTGTCTGAGTGAAATGTCCTAGGGAGCTGCTTTGGCAGGGGGTTGGACCCGATGATCTCTCGAGGTCCCTTCCAACCCCTACAATTCTGTGATTCTATGAATGGTACAAGCAAGATGATAGCGCTAGTGGTGAAGTAACCTGTGTAATACAAGCTGGATGGTAACTTGTCAAATGCTTCCTTAGAAAATTATAACAGGAAATTTAGGTTTTCAGCAGTGTTTAATATCCAAATATTACTGCTGTTTGGGGCTATTAAATTTTCCAGTGATGGGGAAAATATACCTTGTATAACATAAAATCCTACTAGTTGTTGAAATTACTACAAAAACAATTTATATTCATATCTTCCTGCTAAATGCTACTGAGATATTCATGTCAATTGTTCTCATTTTTGTCTTGCTTCCAACAGCTGCATAGATGAATGGTTCGAAGTAAATAGATCTTGCCCTGAGCATCCATCAGATTAAGACAAGATTCCTGTTTCTAGGTAATGCTTATTTTTAGATGCCTTACATTTCAACAATAAATATCTTGATTATCTGAAATAACTCTTTATGCTATTTTTTTTTTAATTTTTGAATTTGCTACTCTGTCTCAGAACTGCAATATTTTAATCAGTGAGCACTGACATGTATTGCAATATGCAAAAGGTTTCTGCATCCAAATATGGCATGCTCTGAAGTGATGTGTTCCAGTTCTAGTACTGGAACATGGTGAGCCAGGGCCAGTGAAGCTTTAGTGTTAACTTTTAATTTTTTCCCATGGAAATGAAACAAAAAAACCCAACACAATTGTGTAATTTGGGATTGTTCCCTGAATAATGGTGTTAATTTCTGATGGAAGGCTTTTGAATCATATGAAAAAGTTTTGACAATACCTGGTTTCAACCACTTTCATGTTAATACATTCCAGAGTGCTTAAAATACAGAAACAAATAAAACCCATTAACGTTCTTCTCTTCGTGCCATCTCACAGAGGTTCACATCTTCCCAGCTTATGTTCTGTGGTGATGATTGTGGATCGGCAGTCGGTGGCAAAGGTTTAAAGGATGGGTTGGGGTTTTTTTTTAGTTGCCTGGTTTGAAAACTCAGGCTTGCATTAAAGTCTGCTGCCTCTCTGAGCATTGCAAAACACGCCAGCAATAATCATAACTCCTAGAGACACGGAGAGAAACCTGAAATCCTGGCTGGCTGTTCAGGGTTTGTTCTCCTGATGGGAATTAAAAAGAAAAACTTAAAACTTGTGAAAATCTCATCTGTTCATTTGTTTCATCTCACTTCATGAGCCTGCGTTGCAGGTCAACATTGCGGTGCTCTGGTTGTTGCAGAGAAAACCTGAAAGGAAGGTGTCCTGCTGCAGGGAGAGGTGCTTTAACCCCAGGGCAGCAGGAGCTGAGATCAGTGAGCACCCATTTTTCCCCTATGGCCCCTAACAACAGAGCCATGGAAGAGGCACACGCGCTGTTTATGAACACGTTCCGCCTCTGGCCATGCTGCCTGACCTCACGGTGAGGTCCCGTGGCTTGCTTTCCTTCACAGCAGAGCTGGTGGTCACTGGGGGCTGTGGGGAAAGGGGAAGGAAGCAGTGGTTGTGCTCGTGCTGTTTGAGCGTGGTGTGTACTGCAGTAGCTGAAATGATGGTGCTTTGCCTTCTGCTTTTCTCGGCAGCTGCTTCCACTGATCAGAAACCATAGGAGATGTGAGGTTCCCTTGCTGAACACGGCGTGCCTGGCTTGAGACTTAACAGTTCTTTGTGGCTGAGAAAGGCAGAGATGGACAGTGACACGGAAGGAGCGCTGCGGGACACCGGTTCCGTGCCGGCAGCGCTGGGTTATACCAAACACTCATGCAAAGGACACACAGGGATTTTGAAAATGCTGCACATCCTGTAACAATCTCTACTCCCCACAGACGTTACTGACACTATTTTGTATCGAAGGCCAAAGTTCCTCATTTCAGCCCAACTCCTGGTTCCGTGAAGAAGCGGGTTATTGGACATGTTTCCCACTGCCTCGAGTGGAAGCGGAGACGTTCGATACGTGCTATCTGAGACCCTTGCAGGAGGATGGCCCCGGGGGTTTGAGTGGGGACGTTCTCACCCTCTCCGTGGCTGGAGAAGAGTAAATGGCAAACTAAATATAATCTTAACAGCCTGACCTGAATTTCCTGGATTCACACCCTGTTTTACGTTCTTCGCTTTTTTCCCAAGAACAGAAAACATAAACTTCTCTGCATTTAGGGATACTGGTTCCAAATTTTGTAACTTAAACAGCTGTCACAACGCAGTCCAAAGAGTAAGATCAAGACAGGTAACTAATTTATATTGATCAAGCTGTAGGGATTGTTGAAATCTGCACACTGTATTGCTATTTAAGAAACTAAAACTTCTCTTTTACTGCTTGTGAGTTAAAAACAACAACAACAAAAAATGCAGCAAAGCAAAATCTAACAGCTATGCAACTTTTTTTTTTTTTTAAATAGGAGGAAAAAAAAAAAGAATTACCGATTTTAAGTGCTGCCAGTTAAGGTAATTTGTTTAACGGGTATTTTTTTAAAGACTGTTTCAGGTAATTATTTTATTGTACTACTCTCGTCTCTGGGCTGCCTCCTGAGGTGTAAATGAATAACTGCAAATGTGGGCACAGCAAGAGGTGTTTATAGGTATGGGTGAGATAACATCCAGGTGGGATTTGTGTTTAATTTTTAAACACGTACATGCAAGTTTCTGTTTCCTTGTTTGAATGGGGTTTTAGATGCCAGGATCCTGTAGTACTTTGCATCTAAATCCTTTGTCTCTTCACATGGAGACCAACATTTGACAGTGTGGTTTGTGTTTGGTTCTGGGTTTGGGTTTGGGTTTTTTCCCCTTATGGTTTTGGGGTTTTTCTGTTTGTTTGTTTTGGTTCTTTGGGATTTTTTTTTCTTTTTGAATGCACCTGCATGTGTTTAATTTATTATTATTTTACTGTATTATATTGGGCTCCACAGAACACAGGATGTCTCTGGTGGGGTACACCAAGTAAAACTGGATAAGTGTTAGTTCCCATAAAATGTCACAGTTTGAAAACAAAAGATTGGGGGGAGGGGGGAGGAGAAAGACAATAAACTGAAACAGAAATCAGGGCTTAAAAGCATACTTTTTCTACCAAGAATTCATCATAGTAGTTTCTGAATTTCACAGCACAGGAAAAAAGTTGAGGAGTATTTATTAGCGACAGCGTATTTAGTGGGTTTCAGTAGTTCAGCTGCACAACACTTTGAACATTTCCCATGTACATACATATTCCTGCTTTTCTCTTTTTTTTTTTTTCTTTTTTTTTTAAGTACTACTTTCTCTTTGTTGCTACTGTGATTCATATCAAGGAGGGCAAACAACAGGAGCAACTGCTGCTATCTGGAGAACAAGCGCAGTGCGCGTTACTAAACTCTCTCCTCTCTTGCTTGCAGAGCAGTCCTTGCCTGGATAACGTTTTCTCCCAAATGTTGCTCCGTAAAATGCCTTTTATTGTGCTGCAAATCTTTAAGGAGTCCAAACTAGGTAATTGTTGTCACCACCACCAGTGCAGTTTCTAAGTGTTGGGGCTTGCATCCCTTGTTTCAGCTGAACCTGTCACTGTGGGGCCCGGTTGTATTCTCTTTTTCAGTGGGAGCAGAATCGTTTTGTCACACTTCTGAGTTGGGTAGTTGCATCGAATGTACAGTCGTCCCCTGTACAGAGCCCTTTTTAGCTGAGAATATTTGTGTTGCCTTGTATTATCACGGGATTGGGGTGTGGGTGGGGAGGGAATGAGGAATTCCAGCACCTGTGATACTCCAGTAGCGGCGTTGCCTGCAGGCCTGCTTTCAGAACGTCGTGATGCCTGCTATCTCTGAAAGTAAAGCTTTTGCATTTGCATTGATTTCATGTTTGCTGTTGGCTTCATGCCTCCAGAAACTCACCTGTAACAATGTAAAGGGGGGTTAGGTAAGTGTTTTGGTGTCCTGTGCTCTGAGGTCATAGATAGCCTTTGCCTTGGGGGGATTAAGTAGGTAAATATGATAAACATAAATCTGTTTACAACTTAAGCTCAGTTTTGGTAGTTCATGTTTCTAGTTAATTTACTGTTTTCTTCAAAAACCTTAATTTTCTGTATTCAGATGCAAGTAGCTGGTTGAAAGACCCAGCAGTGATCGCTGCTGTCCTACACTTAGGACCAGTATTTAAATGGCATGCCAGCAGCAATCGCTCATGCCGGGCTTTGCAGGCAAGAGTCTGATGCTGCTTCTGTCAGCACGTTGACTCCCTTGAGGAACTGACGCGAGGTTAGCCTTTGGTCCTAGTCTGGCATCCTTGATATACCCATAAATCTCTCCTGAAAGGCTACGGGATGCTTTCTTGTATCAAAACCTGTAGTGTAGACTGAGCCTGGAATGACCCTGGAAGCACGAGAGTGATGCTGGAGTTGGAAAACACCTGTGGAAATTCACCTACGTGAGCTTTCCGTCGCCAGCCGTCCGTGTTGGGCAGTTGGTGATGACCGTGCTGTAGATGTAGCTCTAGTCATAGGCAACGCTTTCATTTTGGAAACATCCTCCCAGTGGCCCTGAATCCTTGTGCTTCAGAAGGGGGAGATAAACACGAAACAAGTCCCGTGTCTCGATCAAGAAATACCGCGCTTGTCCACGAGAAGCAATAACTTAACTGACGGTGCGATGCGCTTCTTTGCCTGTAAATATCTTGAGGTTGCCAATTCTGTGCTGTTTCAGAGTCTTTCCTGTCATCTGGCCTATATCTTCCCTAAGTATGTAAGGGTGTGAAATAATTCCTGTACTCAGGTCTGCCACAAACACGCTGCTTGCCAGAGGGGGAAGAATAGACTCAACACTGTCTTGACATGTGAGATTTTTTGCTGAACTTGTAACATACCCGTGTGTATCCTGAGTAGCAACTCGTGCTCCGAGTTCCATAGCGGAGGTGGCTGTGTGTTGGGGCTGTAGATACCCCTACTCCTATGATACCAAGAGAGCCGTGCTGCTGTCAGCACAGGGCACCCGTTGCCCTCTCTCTTACCAAGCAGCCTATCTATAATAACACTTTTCCTTTTGAAGGAGTTAGCTCATTTTCTTCCGACACATACATTGGACGGCGAGTTCAGTGGGATGTGAAAGCAGAACTAGGAAGCACGCTGTAAATTTGCGGTATTTTCTTTTGGGGAAGAATGAAGCGTAGAACAGATGGTCTTGTTTGTAATCAATTTAACTTTCATATGCAAGGGTAAGTGTACTGCGGTATTTTGGAATGGAAAACGTGTAGGTAATGTACAAAGATGTGGGTGGATACTTGTGACCTTCTCCCCCTCTCCCTTCTCCCCCTTTTATGATGCGAAGGGGGTTTTTATGACTATAATCTTGAGATTTATACATTTATCCTAGTTCTTAATGCTAGCTTTTTAATGAAATCTTTCCCAGAAGGCTGGAGAGCTGGTAAAAGTGACTCCCAGAAGACTAAAATCTCAGCAAATGTGGGAAAGATCCTTTTTATTCAGAAACGTGGATGGTTGGTGTTTCTGGTTGGATAATGTGTAAACACATAAGGCTTGCTTAGGGACGGTTTTAGTGTGCTGCCTTTTCCATGTGAGGGCCTCAGAAACGTGCTCCATTTCTTCCCTGCTCCACCAAAAGCAGGGAGTGGGGCACTTGATTGCTACTGCTACCTGTATGTAAGCAGCAACGAAGCACATGTTGGGTTTGATGTAGGCCATGATCTCTCTGGAGTTTCTGTGAATTTTGGCCATATTGACAGAGAACATTGGTGTGCACGTTTGGTATCGCGGGTTTGTACCTACCAAGCTTGCTGTACGGTTGGGAGGTCGCTGCCAAGAGACTGCCATGTACCTGGGGACACAGAAGTGCTACCACAGATCTTCCAGCTCACTTTTGCCAGTGGAAGATTTGCCTCATTTTTTGCTAAGTGCTGTATTTTATGATTCACTGCCCACCTTTCCAAGCTTAAAAGTCACTGTAGTATCAATTTCCTCTCCTCTTCCTAGCTGAAAACCTGGTATCTTTTAGGCCATATCCCATCAATCTTTGGGCAGGCTTTCTAGGCGAAAGTAACATAAGGGATCGTAGCTGGAAGAGGAGAGCTCGTTCAGGGTTTTGCTAAACCTGGCCACAAGCGGTTTTCCCTGCAGCAGTGTCATCAGCTCGTACCACTTGGCATTCAGAGTCCTCAGAAACGTGCCCAGGTTTTGCTTCCTAAACGTAAAACCTCTGTGATGTTTCTCTGCATCAAGTAAGCTGCTTCTAAAACCAGGTTGAAGATGTTGGGGGTGGGGTGGGTGTGTGCTGAGAACCCAGCCCAGTCCTTACTCTCAAGCTGGCTCAAGTTGCACTCTTACTGCACCGCTCAGCTGGCTTCCCAGGCTGGCTTCCCAAGCTGAGTCTGTAAAGTCATTTCTCAAGTGTGTCCAAGCTGATGATGGCATAAACTGCAAAATGACCTCACCATGGGGCATTATTAGTTGCTGAAGACTTGCTCAGGTAAACCACTGCAGGAGTATCCTGCACCTGAAAAAGGTTGGACTTGGTCCTGTCTTTGATCTAATATGTTGCCAGCATACAGGAGGTAGGAGGCAGCAAGCCCACTAGCTGATCTCTGGCAGCTTTTAATCTGCCTGTGTTTGTTTGAGAGACTTTTGCCCTTGGGTGTGCTTTGGCAAAGATTTTGCAACGATAAGTAGGATTCGCTTGATTCTGGCAGAGTTTCAGGTGTAAGTAACCCCACGTTGCAAGAACATAATCTGTTGCCGAATCCCCTTACTCTTGTTTTCCCTCAAATCTGTCCCTTCTATTGCTAATTTATTATATTTAACAGTAAACACTTCTCAACATGACTGGTCACAAGCTCTTGAGGTGTTAAATGCTAACAGGAAGGGACATCAAAGCCTGTGATTCTGTGCTCTCCTTATGTCCAGTAAGATGAGGCTCAAGTATTGGCTATTGGCCGGTCAGGAAGTCTCTCCTAGCCACTCTTGCCAAAGCTCCCTTACTTTGAAGGAGGAAGGGAGGTGGCTTAGCTGTAGAGCACGTGTTTCAGTGAACTCCTTCGCTTCCAAAGCTGCAGCCCCGCACTGAACGAGTGGTGAGCCAGCATCAACCTTCGCACTTGATTGCGAATCTCATTCTGGCCCTTCCTACCTGCTGGTAGGGAGCAGACTGACTGTTCCCCTTTTTGATACGCCTCTTCCCACAGAGCTGGCCCTGCCCGCAAGGAGTGTGAGAGGGAGCTCCCCGAGAGCTCCTGAAATGCCACCCCTGCGTGTGGTGGTAATGGACAAGATGTCTTCCTTCGATGCCCGGAGCAGAAATCGGAATGTAATTTGCAACGTCTCATGTAAAACATGTTTGTGGTTTCTTTTTTTTTACTGTTTGTTTGTTCTGGTTTGGTTTTTAATTCAGCAGTGTGATTGCAAGCTGACTTCAAGCTGTTTAAGGTACTCTGTTCAGCGGTCTGCCAGTACAGAATCATGAATGAAACTATTTTTTTATTGATTTTTAGGTTGTATGTTTAACATTCCATTGGTGTAAAATATGTACAAATACATGTAATAAATCTTTTGAAGCACAAGTTTCCTTCACGCTTCCAGCTGATTATTTTCTTTCTAAGCACTGGCAAAAAGAGGCGTCGCTGTGGGGCAGAGCTGCTGTGTGTCAGCGCTGCCGGCCCACCTGAAGCAGGGGAAGGAAAAGCCATGCATGGTGTGTAGTCACAGCTACCAAAGCAACTTGGTGTCTTGCCTGCCTGGAGTTGCACAGGTAGGAGTGCAGACCCACTGGGCCAGCCCCCGGCCCCTCGCAGAGCCCCCTTCGCTCCTCATGTGCCCTGCAAAGCGGCTTTTACCCAGCTGGCCGAGGAGGGGCCTGGGCAGAGCAGGGCTGGTGCGGCCACTGTTTGGCCAGGGAGGCTGGTGGCTGGAGGAGAGGTGTGCATCTCTTTGTTTGACATGTCCTCTGGTGATCCTCAGCAGCAGTGATAGCCTTCAAGGTTAGCATAAAGTAGAGCTGCCAGGGCTGGGGGGTGGGAAACTTGTGGGTGGTTTAAAAAGAAAGCAGGGGGGAATGGGGGACGGGGGGCAAACAGCCCTTTCTCATCACCTGGCACTGAGAAGCTCCATCAAAGCTGGCTTAATACACTGGTCGTTCCTCCAGTTTCCTCTACCCAAATGCCACTGTAGTGTTCTCCCAAAACACCTCAGGGTTTCCTTTAAAGTGAGCTCCCAGCCAGTGTGCCTGCAGCCAGGCAGCTTGTGGGTTTCATTGTCCCCAGTGGTCACCAGCATGGTCCTGTCTGTCCCTAAACACTCGGGAGGTGGCTACTACAGCAGGCTCCCACGGTGATGGATTGCTGGAGGAGGGAATCTCTGCCCAGAGCCTTGGAGGGTGTTAAATCGTCCTCCAGTTAAGCTCCCTGGCAAGGGCAGAGCACCGAGCTGACAGCTGCCTGGAAATCTCCTCCCAGGACTGCAGCTACCAAATGCATGGGGTCACCTCCTGTGCTACCTGCAGCAGGTAGCTGTGGACAGGAGGGAGCTGGTGCGCTGTGTTACTGCTCCACATCTTCCTGCAGCAGCTGAGGAGCCATGGCCCTTGTGCTAAAAGTCAGGGAGATGAGGATGGGGCATGGGCAAGCCACATGCTACTGAGGACAAGCAGGTTTTGGCTGGTGTGTGGTGTAAGTCTGCTGGAGTGGGGGGTGGTTTTACATCCCTTCCCCGTCACTAGTTGGGGGTGGACTGAAGGGGGGCAGACTGGTTAATAGCTGCTGGTGGAACACAATGTGAGGGTTTCTGGCATAGGCTCCTCTGAGGCCAGGTGTCTATCCTTGCTTGCTCCCCTCTTGAAAGAAGCCCTGCATGGTTAGGGGTGGCTGAACCAGGTGCTAAAAGCATGGGTACAGTTGGGACCCTCACAGTTCTCTCCATGGGAGATGATAGTTTTAGTGCATGACTTAGGCCTGCACCAGGAGGCACTGGGGTGTAATTACTAAGGAACGTGGTCACTTGCTAGCATTAACTTCTTTTCCCTCAGTCACCTTCTGGGAAGCCTGAATTCCTTCCCTGCCAGTAATTCCTGTGTTTTCTCCTCAGTCTCGAGCTGTATTATGGAAGCAGCTGATAACTAGTTAGAGCCGTGTCTGGCTTCACATCAGGAAAATCTGCTGGAAATGATTCCAGTTCAGTAGGTACAGGATTTCATGTGTGGAATTTAAATTAGTGGCATCTGTTGGTATCACGTCCTGCCTGCCTGCCTATGGCTGGGACATGGGACATGCCACCCTGGGGGGTGAACTGGGTGGCAGCGCTGGCCCTGGGCCAGTCCTGGGGCTGTCAGCACGAGACACTGATGCTGCGTGGGTGTGTGCATGGCCCCGCTGCCGCATGCTGGTGTTTGGTACAGCCAGAGGTCTGTGCCCGCTTCTGGATGCAACGCTGCTTTTAGCAGGAAGGGGAGCAGCCTGCAGCAAGGAGAGCAGCGAGGGAGAGGAGAGGAGAGGAGAGTCCCCTGCAGCAGCTGGAGCTCAACCAGGGTGTCTTGGTCCCGCTGTTTGAATGCCCTGTGCCGGATGCTCTCGCTCCTTCCTGCTACGAGACCCGAGCAGTGTCTGTGTGTGGGAGGCTCAGGCTGGAGCCCACTGGTCTCTGCAAACATCCCTGGACATGTCTGTTTAGCTGAGGAGATGACTGGCTCCATCCCACCCTGCGGGGAGAGGGGTGCCCATGTCTAAAAAGCCAAACAAGGTCACAGAGGACGCTGCTCGAGAGGCGCTGCGCAGCTCGTGCCCGACCTCTTCTCACCAGCCGGCCACAGGACAAGAAGGAGCCTCAGCAAAACCAAGTGAGACGCAGTTTTCCAGCCCTCATTTAATGAAGCATCTGTTTTCTGAGGGGGATGAGATCAGGGATGCGTGGGGGCAGGGAGGAGGGTTTGACATCAATAAATAATTGTGTAAAGCCCATCCTCAGTTGACGCAAGATGACTCACTCCTCATAAAGGCGAGAGCATAGAAGAGGCAGATATGAACAGCACAGGGATGGGTCCTCAGCTGAGCTCAGTAGAAATGCAGGTGCTTGGTGCCCCTCTGGATTTGGCCTGCTACCTTTTGAGTCATCTTCTGTGTTGAGCTCCTGCCCTGCTTTTTGTTGTCACCCCAGTTATAGTCTTCTGTTTGAATGAATTTTAACAAATCATTTCCCTCTTCCCCTCCCAGTTGCTTCCTCAAGACTGCTTCAGACAGGAGGGAAAGGAAGACCCAAAGTCTCTGCCTGAGCCTGAGCCTGGATAGGCTTTGCCACCAAGGAGAATGACCACCAGTGGTGGGGTCTCCTCGCTTCCTGCCTTAGTGGACCTGAGGGACTTCTAAAGGAGTAGCTTTCCTCTTCGCAAGTCACCCTGGCCAGGATTAACATCTGCTAAACTCAGGATTAAAGCGTCTGGCAGGTAACGGGAGCACGAAAACTTGACAGCTTCATTCGCTCCAGTCCATGAGCTCAAAGTCCCCCGGCTCGTGAGGCTTTAGCAGCTAATTAAGTCGCTGCCTTCAGCGTACAGGATGAATCCCCAGATGCAAGCAGTTGGGCATTAATTTAGTTGTTTGCAGAGGGTTTGCTGTAGCTGAAGTTCCAGCACTCTTCCCTGTGAGAGCAAAGGGGATGTTTCTGCACCGCAGCAGGGTTGGCATTTGGGCACGGTGGAAGCGCCGGTTGGTCGTGCCACCAGCGGCCGCCTCATGGGCCAGCTGCCCATCTTGGGGCTGGGACAAGGGAAGCACGGCACCCTTCTTAGCCTTCTGAGTGGGGTTGTGGTGACCTGGGCTGTGAGAGCCATCGGCCCTGGGACAAGGGAGTGAGAGGAGCTGATAAGCAGGAAAACTGTCTGGTGAAGCTATGGAGCTGCTCCCAGAACTGGCCTATGTGTGGGGCTGGGGCCAGGCCAGCGGAAGGGCTGGGTTTTGGACCCCTGGCCCTGCCTTAGCAGGGCTGCTGGGCAGAGAAAGCGGGGTGGCAGTCACCATCTGGGCTGCCAGAGCAAGGGAAATACTTGGTACCTCCTCTCCTGTACCCTGTGTCCATCTCTGTGTCTTTCACTGTGGCATTTCTCCGGGAGCTGCTGTGGGGAAGCCCCCTGTTCAGCTGCCCTAGTGCCAGCGGCAGCTGCAGGTCCCTGCATGTGTATCGCCACCTTCATGGGTTCCTTGGTCCACAGGTGGGTGAGGTAGCATTAGCCCTCCCAAAAATCTGCTGCTTCCTGGTGCAGTCACCAGAGGATTCCCTGTCAGCACAGAAGTATGAGGCCGGCACAGGACATCCCTCCCTGTAGTTTTTGCCCCCAGCTCACTGCCAGCCCAGTTTTTATTCCCCAACCCTCTCACTATGACCTCTCCTGCCTTAATGCTCCTGATGCTTCTCTGAAGCATTGTCCCTTCTCTCAAGTCCCGCTGCCTAGTTCATGCCCTCGCCTCACATTTAGCCCCAGGAGCAGACTGACCACTGGCTGAGAGAGGAAGGGTACTCTGACAAGGTGCATGGGTGTCTGGTTTGGTAAAGGTGCCAAGGTGTTGTTAAAGGCCTTTACTGGGCAGATGTTTTTGCAAGTGAAATCCATCTCACCAGTAACCGTGTGCCCTTCTGCTTCAAGAAACAAATGGCCCAGGTGCAGAAATGGTTTAAGTCAGCTGGCTCTCTGCTGGCAAGGTCTCAAAGCCTCATCTGCCTGCCTGTGAAAAATCAGTGCTGGTGCCATAGTCAGGGAGGCAAAGCCAGTGAAAAAAAAAAAGAAGTTACTGTTCTTCTCTTTTTTTCTTTTTCCTGTGGCTTTTGTGTAAAGCTTGAGTATTTCAAAATGCATTGGTGAGCTGAAGGGAGTAGATGGAACTGGGATCTGGGAAACGTCCACTACCACCTAGGAAGGGGAGAAGAACTGATGTGCAAAGCGAGCCCTTTCTCATGCTTCGCTTTATGGGCAGGTGTGGGAGATGGGAAGGTGAGGGCTCACTGGTCTGACATTTTAACTGGAGAGTCTTCTTCCAGCCGTGTGGGTTAGACAGCAACTGGAGAATTGTTTCTCTGAGTTTTGGGGAAGGTGGTAACATGGGAGAAGGAAGGAAGGAAGGAAAATGGATGATGTTCCATTTTAGGTTCCTTGTATACACTGTGAGGTAGAGATTGTGTTTACCTTTATAAAGCATGGCTAATCTGCACACAAAAAACCCTAATCAAACACCCCACTCCTTTGCAAATTGATTTCTTTTAAGGACATCTGAAGTTACACTCCCTAAATGTGAATTAGTTTGGGGGGGATAATGGATTTTTGCTGGTCCTTATCATCACTACCTGCCCCTGGCCTTGCACTCTGCACTAACTCAAACACAGAATAAAAGCTTCCCAAGCAAATCCGAATCCTTCTCTGCTTACATGTTGCCAGGAGAAGGGATTTTCTACTTGATGCAATTGATTTTCAGTCCTCCTTTCTCCCCCTGAAGCCAGGCAACTTAATATTGGTGCATTGCCACCGGCACGGCGTCTAGGCCAAGAGCCAAGGCAATCAAGAGCCTGCTAATTAATATTTCACATTTATCTCCAGACCCCCTCCCCAGAGCAAACACTGGGCAAACAGGAGGCAGCAGGTTCAATGCAGCCCTCAGGAAATTTTAAGCAAAAGCCTTTTACTGCCAGTTTTATGCTCTTACCATGATGGCAGAAGGGACTCCTGGTTGTATAGAAGCAAATGTATTGGCTTCAATATGGGGAAAAAAAAAAAAGATTATTGAAAGTAATCTGAGCCTGGTGTATTCATTTCTTAAAAAACCCACCCCAAAACAACAAAAACTCCCACAGAAAAACCCCACCGGTGTCTACAACACTGCCTCTAGTCAGGGGAGAAATAAGGGCCTAATTTTCTAGGCAGGAGAAAGGTATTCGTGCTGAAAACAGCAGTACCATGAAACTACTGTAAATGGGTTCTATTTCCAGTAAAGCTGCCAGTGTTCAGTTTTAGTTATGAGGCAGATAATACAGGAGGCTCGTGGAGTTTGTGGAAATTGGACCCGTTCTTATGTGTATATTTATGTATATAAATAACTTAGAAATTATTTACATCAGTGTACACAATAAATCTAAACACAGTTACCAAAATGCCAGTGGATTTGGTCTTTAACTCTTTGCATTTCAAAGCACTGTACAAACATCAGTTATTTACCCAGGCAACTTCCCTCTCATAAAAAGGGTTAAGAATAATGGGCAGGGTAAGAGCTGGAGCAGAGGCAGCCAATCCTGTATCTCCCTCTCCCACAGCTTCACACCTTTATGAGCTCTGCTGTCCCAGTGTAGGAGTAACCTTTGTAACAGGATGCTTGTGGGAGTGGGGAAGCCCTCATTCAAAAGCAGACGATGCGCTCTTCGTTTTCAAAAGCCTTGGCCTCTTCTTGACTTATCAGGTTCCCATTCAAACTGGAGAGGAAAGATGAAAGTGATGAGCAAGCAAGGTAGTGCCTGTTGCCCATCTTCCCACTTTTGGAGGTCTTGGAGCAGAGATGACAGCTTTGCAATGCTGTGTGAGGGGTGTGCCTCTTAAGGGCACAGGGTTGGGGAGGGCCTCGGACAGGCAGGCCACAGCACCGCTCTTCCCACTGCACACACAGGGAACGGAGCTGCTGCTTCAGGAAGAGAAACTGAGGCAACACCTACACTGCACTGAACCCAAACCGGTGCTGGGTACCCAGCCCTTTCCATTTCAACGAGCACCACAGAGACAACCAAGGTTCTTACCTTGCAGTGGGCTTATTTGAAGACATTTAGATAATCTTCAGACCATTTTGTGTCTTCTATGACACTTAACTCTGTTAAGGACTCTGAGTTATTAATGTGTAATGACTTAGGATAAGATTTTTGAGTTTGGCTACATGAAGTTCATCTACACCAATGGTTACACCCTGGAAAATGAGTGGCCAGGTTATGTGCAGCTTTCAGGGATGTTGATATCTGTTAAACCCTTTGGACTCATTAAATTATCAGGGTTACTAAACCCCTCTGAAAAGTCAGGCAAAGCCCAGAGGATGGATTTCAGTCCAGAGATTCAGTATAATTCAAGTGGGAATTGCCACTTCTGTAGATGAAAGCTGCCAGCGGCCTTCAAAAAAGGCATCTCTTCCACCTCTCTGGGGGATGATCCCACTGGTCAGATAGTGAGTCACCACCTTTCTAAGCAAGAATTCAGTGTTCTTCCACTAAAACAAATACATATATTTAAAAATAAATCTCATGCTCAATACTAAAGCAGTGGCGCTAAACCCAGCACAGTTGTATCGACTCCTGAGCTGCCAGAGGTGAGGGAAGGAATGAGGTGGCTGGCCTTGAGCCTCACAAGGCGCACGTGCGCCTACGTGGTGCCGACCTCAGGTCTAAACCAAGCAAATCCTACAAAAAAGTTAATCTGCTTGTAGCTTGGCACTTCCAGCCTGTCTGGAGCGCAGCCCGAAGAAAACCCAAGCACAAGGTCTATGAAGCAAATTAGTAATGCTAATGAAATGTAACCATCTCCTGCTCACAGGGATTTAGGTCCTGAAGAGCATGAGTGTGTTCAAAAGTTTAAAAATAAATCGGGAGGAGCAAAACTCAGCCTGTAAACTTAGACACCTGTTCTGCAGACAGGTGTGTGCTGCGAATCCCTGGTACAGACAGATGTGAATTACCAAGACTGCTTGGTGTTCCCAACACCCAGGGCAGCGTGGGTTCAATGACAGGTGCTTTTTATCTGCTCGAAACCCCCTGTGACAGATAAACCCGAGCTGAATGTTGTTTCTAGGCTGGAAAGCTATAATGCCAGAAGTGTTCTAAAGGGAAAGAAAGTTTACAAAGTGATCCTTTGAGGAAGGGATCTTTACCAGACTTCTTTAATAGCTGTGTTCTCCTTGAGAGCTTCGCTGAGGTACTTCACCCCTTTGGCTGTAATCTGGTTCTGGATAAGCCTAGAAAGAAAGCACTTCATGTCAAATTACCACACACACTCATTTACAGCGCAGGCACAAGCTCAAGCTCACAGGCGTAAGGTCAAGGGGCAAAGCGGGGCTGTTTGCCACAGGAAGATGGTTGTGACTTGTACCTGTGAGGCTGGTATGTGGTATTGGTTAAATGCCTCACGTGTACTTCCAGAAGCAGAGCCCAGAGTCTTCTCCTTTCAATCTTGCATGTGGTTGGATTCAGGAGATGCTGAGCTTAGGTACAGAGCTGACAGATTTCTGCTAAGGACTGTTGGCACAATTGCATACCAGTGGCAATTTGGACTCTTAGCTCTGTTCTCTTTTTAAGGACACTCTGAGGCATTTTTAAGCAGTATCTGGAAAATTCTGAGTACAGAACCTGTGTGGGCCTAGTGTTTTAGCAGTTATGATCTAAAGGTTGCCAAATCCTCTCCTCCTGTTTATCAGACTGGCAAGCTCTTTGAAAAATAAGGCACTGAATTTGACTGTGGTTTGAGCTGGTGCAAGTCCCAGTGAAGCCGTCTCAGCAGCAATAAAGGATGTCTCATCTGAGCTGGGGAGGGGGAAATGATACAAAAGATCCTCAAGCAGCACAGCTGATGAAGCAGTAGTTAACTCTCACTCCAACCTACAGGCCATCCCCCTAGCTAAAAATGAACAAAGCCCCCTCATCTGCACGAGTGTAAAAATACTCAGGGGCCTAGCCTAGCTAGTTTAATACTTACCATGGTGCATACCATTCCATGTGACTGGCTGCATGAATCCCACAGGGTTCAGGATGAGGCCAAAAACTGGAACAAATTGAATGATCTCTAGGGGACAGAGGGAAGGAAGGGAGCAGGGAGACTTTCCCACTAAAGGGCTTTCTGCACTTGGCATATGAATTAAAGTGCAAAGGGATCCAGTAGATTCTTTCAGCTACTGGAAGAACACTTGTAATTTTGCCTCAAGTTCAACTACCTACGTAGGTCACAACCTTTTGGAGGTGTCCACTGGTATGGCCAACAGAGTAGGGTATCAATTTGTCTGCTGGGCAGTATGAGCTATGGTAAGGAGGCCTAGATTGCTACATCTGCTTTTCCTGGGGACAGTTTTGTTATGAATTCAAACCAAACTGCTCAGTGGAGCATATCCACAACTGTGCAAAGAAACCCAAGTCTATTGTCTGTCCCCTTTTATTTTCAGGGTGATGGGCACCAGAGCTCCTACTGCTTTCAAAAGAGTCTACAAGTACTTGGCACCTCTGACAACCAGCACACTTCCTAAGGCAGCAGGAGCTACTGGAATACAGGGAATGCTGGAGTGTGGTTAGCAAACTCTTTCTAGGAGCTTGTAAAGGGATTCAGTTTATTATGTTCTCTGGAGTGCTTGGCATAAACCGATGGCTACTTGTTTGACATCGGCCCAACCCCATCCAGAGAGAAATTCTTGTGAACCTCTGGATTAGAGCAGCCAAGGCAGTGTTTTCTTAGAAGTTTAACAAGTCTCTTTGTGATTGCTGGAAATAACCTGGGGTTTCCTGGGGATTTATGCCTTACAGATGAGTGCCTTGCATGAGTGAAGGTGCTAGCCCTTGAACAGAACATTGGGCAAACGGGACATGCATTTAAGTGTCCGTCATGTGGGGTCTTGGTTGAAGAGTAAGAGTTGAGCCTGCTGCTTTCGTAGCATGATGAAAAATAGCAAGAACCCCAACAAGGTTATTCTGTCCTAGCTGTCTGCCTGTGTGTTTTTTGAAACTTTTACGTTTGAGGCCAGTGCTGTTCCCCTAAGGGGAGATGAAATCAATTAGCAGTTCAAAAGTCACCACAACGTGCAAACAGCTTTAACTTTGCCGGGTAGGAAGGCAGGTCCGAAACGCCAGACAGCAGCTTTATTAACTTTCCATTAGAACTGTCTAGGACCAGTCAGCTGCATCCAGAACATGCACAAAAAGCTTACTGTGACCTACATAGACTTGGAAGGTGAAGCTTTAATGCAGCGACTGCCAAAGAGCCCGTGCCGCTGTGGAATGTAGCTCACCATAAATGCACCAGTTTCTTGTTGACCTTCAGCATCTCTGCAAAACTCATCGCTGCCTCATCGTCCATCTCGTTTTTAGTCAGCCTAAGTGGGAAAGAAAATGTTCACTCAGGATGTTATCGCTGTTTTTTCAGTCCCCTGTTTTTCCAGCTTGTCAGTGACTTAGCTTTAGACAGCCTAAGGGGGGAATGTGGGGGGTGTGCTGCTCCTGCCTTGAGCAATTTCTAAAGGCTGGGCACAAAGAGATGCTGAAGAGAAGCCCTGGAAGTAAAAGAGACAAGAGTATCAGATCTTTCTCAGGGCAATGTACTCCTGATCCTTCCTCATGATGTTTTAGTGTCTGAAAGGTGGATGAGGTGTGGTGAAAAAAGTAGAGGTGTTGAGACAACACCTACTGAGAGTAAGAGGTGCAAAATCTGAGGACAAAGAACTCTGCTTCAGATGATGGAAGTAAGAGAAGATGGGGAAAGCATGATGGCTGGAGCAGAGCGAGTGGTGACACTGAGACACTGGAATGCATCCTAAAGGACACCTGCTGATGACTCATTGCCCACATTCTTCCAGAGGGATGCATCTTACAGCTTGCTGGTAGTGAAAGCACAGGGGATGAGGGGAGGGAGAGGAGGAGGAGGAGGAGGAAGGAGAGTAGGAACGGCAGTGGGACTGCAGGAAATAAAATTAGGCTGCTGCTGCTTTCTCTGGAGAAGGAAGTAGAGCACACTGTGGGTTACCAGAATATCTTTACGGAGTTGTTGTGTCGCATAGCTTCAGCAATACTTTTGCCTCCCTCTGTCGTGATGCCGTTGAACGCGAGACTGTTGAGGAAGATACACAGGTGTAAGAAAGGGCACCACTTAGCCCTGCCCCTGCCAAATACCAGCGAGGATCCCGGGTGGTCTGTCTCCCAGCCGCACCGTTCAGCAATTGGGTGTTTCAAAGGCTCATGCACTTCCCAAACCAGTGAGTCTTTATGACTTGCACAAGCAAGAACAGTCCACAGGCTGCAGCCAGACTGCAGGCCCTGAGGTTTGCTGTCGGTGAGGTGTGCTGGTGGGACTGACAGCAGAGCTGCACCCAGTGATTTTACAGTCAAGGCTTTTAACAAGGACAAAGAGCTGTACTTAGTAGTAGGCACGTTTTTACATGCATTTGTCATCCCAGCTCCCTGTAGAAACTGGGCACTTTGTCCTTTAAGTCCTTCAGACGGCCTGAATATCTCATTCTTCTTCCAAACACAACACCTTTTGTTGTCTATGGAGAGATGAGCTTGTAAATGCCTGCTTTCCATTACAAACCACAAACATTTCTTAGTCTGCCCTTCAGTCTTTGAAAAGACAGTGGCGAAAGCACCCAGTTAAAGCCATGCTCCAGGCTTTGAGAGTTCAAAAGGTATTTCCCACCTCAAAAGCAAGGCCAGAGCCTGAAAATAGCTCCTGGTCTCAAAAAAACAAGTACAAAAGGTGATCAAGTGGGGCAATAGCACAAATACGTGTTAGCACAAGTCCCTGCCAGCTTCAGCTGAAGCTAGGTGTTCTCAGTCCAATGTGACTAGGCCTAAAAGAGTCAAATGCGTGAAGAGTGGTGTAGCAGAGACTATCTTCCCTTAATCTTTGCACAAACCTACCCCTGGTGCTAACTCTGAATTCAAATCGTGAAGCAAGACTAACCAGTGGAAGGTAAGAAACGAACTGCAGTGCAAGATTCACCCTGCACACGTGCCAGCAAAGCCCAGCCCTGGCCAGCACAGTTACTCCTCCTTATTTTTGCTAACACATTCATCAGCATATTTGTTCCCGTCTGAGGATCCCTCAGCTCTGATTCAGGAGCCAAAAGTTGTCTTTCAAGTCTGATGTGTCTGGATGGATTCTGCAATTATGGGAAGATGGCTATTTCAGACAGCTTTTAAGTGTAAATATATCTAGGTCACTGCACCTGTTCAGCTTTTAATTTTTTAAGCCCGGCTATCTGCTCGCAGAAAAGAGGACAAGGCACCAGCTCTGAAATCCCCAGATCTATCTGAAGTGGCAGCAATAAGCTCTCCAGAGATCCCCAAACTCCCGTGTTTCTAGAGAAGCTAGTGCCATGTGCCACCTTGTGGGGAAACCAAGGAGCCTTGTCTGCTCCCTCACCGCGGTGGCCAGTGGAACTGGGAGACAAATGGAAAGGATCACCATGAACCCAGTGCTCCAGCTGCCTGGAGGGACTCCAAAACAGCAGCAGCTGCCACAACACACGTCTTAAATTCCTCAGTCAGCATTTGAAAGTCTGGCAGGGGACAGGACTGTTTTACACTGCCATCTTCTCCCCGTGCTGTGCTACCGACTTCACCATGCTGTGGCTTCTAGAAAGGCTAGTTTGAGGTGAATCACTTAACTCCAGTGAGAGCTACATCTCATTTGCACTGAATATATGGTGATGTAGCTCCACTGGAGTACAGGATGAGCCTGAATTTAAGAGTCCCCCAGCCCCTACTCAAACAGTTCATCGCCTAAAAATTGCTTTGGTGAAAACTGCTGTACCTTCACAATGGAAACTGTGAGCACTGAGCTCACCAGGAGCCAGGTTCTGTGACAGCTGCTGCATCCTTCTGCTCATGCTCCCCGATCAAAATGGCACCCACTGACCATGTGCTTTCACAAATGCCAGTAACTCGGCGTGGCATGAGGGGAGGAGGTGCAGATAGAGGAAAGGATGCCAACCCTGCAATATTTTTAACTTGCTTAATGGCTGCACGGGGCTTTTTTCATTCAATTTGGCCTCTCGTTCACACCAGGAGCCTGCTGGTTACACAGCAGAGGCTCCAATACCAGATGGCATTCCAAGCAAACGCTTGGTGGGAAGAGTCATCCCTTCAAAGCGTGATGGGAAAGCCAGCACTACGCCAAGCTGCCTGGCTCTGGTAGTGTTTTACCTCACGTTTGTTAACCTGGGGTGGTTCCTCAGGGCCTCTGCAAATGCCTTTGCTCCTTCGTCTCCAACTTGATTTCCCCACATCCTGGTGAAGAGAAGAAACCAGGAGGTATCAGGCGTGCTGCCCTCTACTGCCCCTCAGCATTGCATTCTCCCTTTTTCTCTAGCCTCCCGTCCTCGTCCCCCCCACCCCCCCATATTTCACGGTCTTCCAGGCTTGTGAGAACGCTGGCAGGTCCCCTCCCTGTCGAGCCAGGCATGTTCCACTCCCTGCACACCGCAGCACCAGCCTCTGCTGACTCACCAGTACCCTAAGGCCACAGCACGGCAGCAGCTCTAGGAGACAGCCTGCTGCAGCAGGACTGCGTTTGGGATCACCTTACTGCATTGGGCAAACCCTCCACAGCGCTGTACCCTTACGGGGTAAAGGAGTCTTGTAGTCCTGCACAGTGAGCTGCTGTGAGAAATACACCAAGTCCTAAATGCTACCATTTCCCTGCTCAGCATTTCCCCCCAGGCCCCTGCTGCAGTTTTCCTGTGACCTGTTGGGCACAGGCCAGCCTTTACACAGTGTGAAGCAGAGGTCTTGGGAAAGACTCCCCAGGCAGACAGGGACCCACACCCAAACAGGGACTTTCTGAACCAAGCTGCTCTGCAAGCTCCCCCTCTCCTTCAGAAAGGTCTGGCAGAACAGTTGAAATTCCTTCAGGGTTACAGCTCAGGATGTAACCTCAGGATGTCTCCTCTCTCACCAGAATTCTCCTGGTATGGCCCTGGGCTCTTCTATGCATTTGTAAGGAATGGTGTTTCCAATGGCAAAACAACGCTTGGTACCACAAAGGATTAAGAGAAGGTGCTGTGGTAAAAGCTGCAGAGATTTGATATTTGCAGATACTTAATAACTGTATCTGGTCAAATCTTTTCTATGCAGACCAACCACTTTGAAAATTCACCCTATTATGAGCCTGAAAGCACCTCTGCTGAGGTACAAGAGGTTTTTTTACAGGGATCATGGCTTGATGACTCAGAGGCACACTCAGCTTGCTGGGTAATTAGTTGGCAGCTCTTTTCAAATCAATTGAGCTTTGTGGTATCTAAACACATACACTTCCAGTAAGTTCCCTAGAATTTCCTTGTCCTTCACTCCCAATGCTGTTTGTTATGTAAATGCTGAATGTATCTGTTTAAACATTTCTGCCCAAGCTATCCTAAATCCATTTGGAGTGATTATTTCCTCCACAGGAGAAAACAGGAGTACTTCACTGCAAGTACAGCGCAGCAGACCCAGAGTGCATCCTGTTGGCTATATATTTATGAAATGGCATTGAACAACAAGATTAAAGGCCAAAAACCTGATTTTTCTGATTTTCATATTTCAGGGTTATTGTGATATGGCCAAACATTATCACAGTGTCACAATGGCCAATCAGAGGTTATAATTCTGTGGATTTGACTTTTTATAAAAAAAGAGACAAAGAAAAGATTTCTTCTGTAAAATGGAAAGAGAAACTGGGATTTGCCAGAGAGAGAAAAAAAACCATCAAGGCCTCAAGTGTAGCATCTGTCCTGAGAAAGAGCACAGGGATTAAAGGTTTATAGTACATCCAGACCTTTCTCCAATAATAGCACATTCTCCAGTCTGGAACAGAAAAGAGATCAGGATGATGGGAATTTCTTCTTATTCCCCCAGCTCACAACTTTATCAGGACTTGATGCAAAAGGTCTGCCAATTAAAGCAATGACACTCATTAACTAGGTACATTGCCAGCAGTCACCAAACCACCCAGACTTCTAAAAATGACCAAGTATCTCTAGATCGGCTGTGTTGCTGTGAGGAACGTGGCTATCTTGTTAGCTTATTTCTCCTTTAAGATTCTGTCAGAACAGTGAAAAAACACCAAACCAAACATTGTGTGAACTGGAGAACAAGCAAGGAGTCCCCTTTTCTTTGAGTGGAAAACATGGTTGTGCTTCTGCACCAGTTTGTCCTAACGCTGCTGTGGGGAGGAAGGAATAGCAGAAGGAAAGAAGGTAAGAATGAAAGGAGGGATGATCCTAAGGGATTTACAGATGCCTTGCAAGACCCAGGCCTGAGAGCTGCTTGGAACTTACCCAATTTCAAACATTGTCTTGCTCTTCTGGATGGCCTGGGCAAGGCACTTTCCTCCTTCACTAGTTATTTTGTTTGCTCCTATTCTGCACAAAATACGCAAATTGATGAGGGAGGTCACTTACAACTGTGTGGTTATTAGAACATCAGCTCAGAAAGCAACACAAGTCTCTCAGGCTAAATAACTCAAAAGGCTAGCTACACTTATCAAAGATTAACCTGAGGTAAAAAAAACTACTGTGGGCATTTGTCCTTTGATTAAGGGACAGAATTTTATGTTGTCTTTTGCATATTTTGCTTGTCAGCCCTCTGAATCTGACGTATTAACTACTGTAGAGATTTTTGGTGCTCACCTTGTCAGAAAGGAGCCTTAGGAGCGGATCCTCAAGACAAGGCCCCCTGTCTAGTTTTCAATATAGTTCATAGTATCAGCAGTTGCTACGGAGTACCTGAATTACATGCAGCATGTTTCATGATGCCACAGGGAACAGAACAGTTCCAAGTCTTTCTGTACTGAGCATAGGCTACAGGTAGCAGCATAAGTCAGTGCAGCAGTGTCTCTGGTCAGGACTCTGCAGAAGACCTTTTCTTTCTTGCCTACGTGGGGATATCAAGCAGCTGGAGTTCAAGGAAGAGATAAATCTCAGTTGCATATACACTGATGTAAAGCACAAACCAAACCCTAAAACCTCTCAACCCACTGTATTTACATGAAGTGAATCTGGCGTGTTCGACCGACTTCAGACATGTGAACGTACACTCTATCTCAAAACAATCTCTGAGGTTACTATGCAGCCTGAGAGTAACCATCTTCCAACAGGCTTTTGTTGTGGAAGTTTGACAGTGTTTTGCTTATTTAATCTAAGCAGTGAAGGAACCAAAGTGACTAGGGTTTCAAAACTCTGGAAATATTTCAAATGGGAAGGATGTGGCTAGTGTGGGATTTCAGAACAACTTAGTGGTGGAACAAGGACTATAGCCCAAGAGCTCCTGGCTGCTGGTTGCTACATACAGCAGCTTACATTACTCTGTTTTCTGCTATGATCACAATTAAGCCATCGGTTAATGATCTACCTTTATGTCAAACCAGCGTTGTGCATGGCCAGCCACTGGTATCTGGTGAAGTTCCAGGAACTAAGGGAACAACCCGCCAAATACATTTGGGGAATTCCAGAATTGAGGTATGACACCAGCACAGCCTGACTGCAATGGCCAGTGAAAGACCAGATACAAAGAAGCCTGGTGCTAAATCCAAGGGACTTCACTCACTGCAAGGGGCAGCAAGGTTCATGCCCCACTTAAGCCACACTCAAATGCTCAGACTGGATTTAGGTAAAGAACAGGTCTCATGCTCTCCTTTTCCTTACTACTATATTCTATAAGGACTATGGATTCGAGAGTTTCACTTGCCATTGTTCACCACTAGACTACTGCAACCTAAGTTATATTTTATTTGAAACATATTTTTGAGGTTTCCCCCTATTCCACCCATTTCAAGTTGCTTTATGTTCATTAGAGAAGAAAAAAATAAATGCAACATACTTAACGTATTCAAGGCTTGAACACTCTTCAATTAGCTTTGCAACGTATTTGGCTCCAACATCAGTGATCTGGTTGTTGTACAAGCTTAAAGAAAAATCACATCAGTAAAAATAGATTATTCCTGTGCAGACTTTAATATATATACAGCCAGAATGGTTTATAATGCACACACAGCATCTATCTTTTTCATACGGCTTTGTACACATTCATGGGAGCTTGTATTTCTATTTCGATATACAATTCATATTGTGAAGGGCCAGATAGAAAATACAAGGGGACCAGACTGTAAATCATGGGGAAATATTTATATAATTCTTTAAATAAACGGTCTCCCCGAGCAAACAAAGCTTCCCTTTATTTCTGTGCTAGTACAGAAACAATATTGCCAGAAGTCAGAACAGAAAACACCAGAAGAATGTATTTTTAGTCCTCTAAAAGTCATAAAATCCCCTTGCAAATATTACTGAAGAACAGATACCTGAGCAGATGGGCTTAGATTAGGGCGCTGAAGGAAGGAGGTGATCCTTGGTATTCATGATCACTTTTCAAAAAGTCATTTTTGTGTAGCTACTTAACGAAGAGCAGGAAGCCAGAGCTAACAGGCCTTCCAGCTTCCACTTGATTAAGAACTAATTAAAGTCTTTAAGAATTTGGTACCACGAACACGACACTTGAAACCGTACGATTCTCATTCTATTCTCTACCAAGCTGTACCTGCTTTGCATACTTGAAACAAACCAGCTTGCAGCAGAGAAAACAGAAGGCTGCAGCTATAAGGCTCACGCTCTCTTGCTTGCACTCTCTCCCCACTCCACTGCCAGCAGAAGGCTTTAGGTATAGAGCTAGCAGGCCCACACAGTTCAGTAACCTGACGGTGGTCTGCACTGTGTCAGGGAAGGGCTTGATGTCAGTGGGAGGCCATGCTGTGAGGCAGTGCGATGGGAGAGGAAGCTGAGTCCTTTCCCCAGTCAACTGGTACAGGATGGCAGCTGAGCCATTTCTGACACAAAGTGCCGCTTTGCTTGTGTTCAGCAAACGAGGAGGTTACGTGTGGTTTCCACCCCACCTTTGCTGTGTCAGTACTGTCAGCACTGCAGTGTTATTTTATCAGCATCTAGTGTTTTGCTCCCGGTGGATACACACCCCAAGAAAGTCACAATTTGGTACTTGGAGAGCTCTTCATACAAGATCCTCACTCCGTGATCTGTGATCTGATTTACACTGAGCCTGCAATGAAGGGAAAGAAAGGAAGATTTGAATGGATACAGACTGCAAGCGTCCATCGCCCATGACTCGCAAGTGACCAGAGGTCTATGCATTTTCCTCTGACTTTCTGACAGGTCCTTATGCCACATATTAAAAGCCATTAAGGGAAATACAGGCTCAGGTTTAAATGACCCCCTTCAGAGAAACATAGAAAACAAAAAGCCCCAAATCTCCAAGGTAATGCTCTGGGAGCTGTCCACAGAACTGCAAACAAGAAAATGCAGTAGGTCAGAAACCAGGCACAAACACCTCATCCTCCTCCGGGCTTACTGTGATTGCAGGCAGAAATTCTGCTTGGCACCCAAGCAAAAGCAAGCTTTCCAAACTACTCTTCTTGCAACCTTCCCTCCCAGCACCCAGAGAACGCAAGGCATCTCAAAAGTCACAACACATTCAGGCTTCACTGAATAAAGGTTGTGAAAAGCCTTGGCCAGGGAACCCAACTGTGGTCCCACGGGTGTGCTAGATGTTTCTAATTTTATTGTCTCAACTAGACACAAACCAAATCAACATCAGCCATTCACAGAATCAAAATGCTTCTTTTCAGAGGGTTTTGTTTGATTGTTTGTTGGGTTTTTTTAAACTTCTTGAGTTTCTTCACTTGCCCTAAATGACAGGTTCCTGTGAAGCATTCCAGTTCTGATGAATCACGTTTTCTGGGTAAAGCCATCCCCGTGAAAACTTTTTGACCAGCTCTAGTTTGGACCCAAACTCTGAAGGTAAACATTCACTGCTGAGAGTCCCTTATCACCAACAGCCTTCCCAGCTCTTGACAGTTAGTAGCCTGGTCACTTCGGAACGGACTAGCACACAGGAGAAATCAGAGCCAATGTCTACAGACAGAAGAGTCTGCTTCTTTGAAAGGGCTGGTTAAGCTGTTAGAAACAAAATGTTTCCTGACCTGCAGAAGCTGGTCACCAGAAATCAAAGTCCTAACATCAGAAGAGCTGTAAAGACACACAGGCAACCTAACAGGCTGTTTAGGTGCTGGGGACGATGTTGAGATCATGCTTTGTGTGGCATAAAAAATGGAAGTCTGTCCTTTCCTTCTTTGTTTTGTCTTACATCCTGAGGCACTTTCCCCCCAAGTTTCCTTATTGCTTTCTCTTGGGGGGTTAGTTGATTTGCAGCTAACTCGAGAAAACAAGAGTCACTTGCTTTGAGCTAGTCCTAGAGGAAAACAAGGCAAAGCACAGCCAACCAGGAGGTATAAATCCATTTATAAAAAAATAATCTCATGAGGCTGAAGAAGCTTAAAAAAAGATCTATTTTAAATTCCTGGTTTTCTGCACGTTAATGTTTGGACAAGTAAGTTATAGCTAGATGGCACAACCTCAAAGGACTGGAGGTGGAACCATGTTGCCTGTGATGTTAGAGAGGGAGTTAGTTCTCCCTGATCACAAGAAGCTATGTCCTTCCTCCACATCACCACATCTGAAGACTTCAACTACATCCCTTCTTGGAGTACTACATGTGTTAGCTTTTGTTCCGCGAGAGTCAAACATCTTGGCAGGACGTAAAAGCAAAGAATTCAGAGGTTTTGATCAAGGGTTATTGCTACTAGTAGATTGTCTCTTAACCAGGATGAAGAAGGGCAGAGACAGGCTCAGGCAATTTTCAGATAAAGGAGGAATCAGTGAAATTTTCTTTCTTTTCTCATGAGCACTTTCTCCCATAAAAATCATCTTTTGAGACAAAAGAGTTTGAGACGGAGCTATAACTACAGCTTTACACAGTCCTGGT
Source organism: Hypotaenidia okinawae (assembly GCA_027925045.1). Lineage (NCBI taxonomy): Eukaryota > Metazoa > Chordata > Aves > Gruiformes > Rallidae > Hypotaenidia > Hypotaenidia okinawae. The sequence goes on along the minus strand of BSDF01000002.1, from coordinate 46,196,586 downwards.
TTCTAAGGACTTCTTACAACCCTTCCCGTTTGGTTTCCAAATTCAGAGCTTGTCCCTACTCCTGCAACTGTCTGAACAGAGGTTTCAGAAGATCTGAAACTATTTTCCCCACTTTTGAGATCTTTTCCTCCAGCCCCGCAGTTCGTGGCACAAAACAAGGATAAGCAAGGACCTGCTTGCACAGGCTCCTACCTGATCACTGCAAGCTTGCTGAAACAAGGTAGCAGTTCTTTTACTCCGTAGTCATTGATATTGTTGTTGTCCAAATCCAGAGCCAGGTGCTTCTGAAAGTGATGCATAACAAAGGAAATAGCACTGCAGTCAGCTGAGTAGGCATTGCAGTAGGTGAGCTTGATGTAATTGGCACGCATGTGTTTGGCAGCCAACTTGCCCACTTTCTCACTCTGAGTCTCGTAAAGGCACCTCAGCATCCAAACAAAGTTGGGCTGGACCTGGATCTGATTGTAGTTTGGAAGCCTGGACCGGGTGAGGCCTCTCAGGTGGGATTTCATGCTTTTCCCAAGGTACGTGATGAGCATCTTTCTCTTCCTCTTAATGACTGCAGGCAAAACTAAATGTCTGAAGAGCTTCTGCTTGGATCTAGAAAGCAGGCCGCAGAGAAACAGGTTGGTAAAATGGAAGTGTTCGTTATTTCGGAAAGGATCCTCCCCTGCTAGCTGTTTCTTCAACCAAGGAATACGAAGACAAATAGGCTGGGCAATCTCAGTGTGAGAACATTCATTGAAAAACTGAAGTAACTCCCTGGCACCCACTTTCTCTTCAATAACCAGGAACAAAGCTGTGAAAAAAGACTGAAGGGTTAAGTGCAGGAACTCGTAAGTGGACTGATTGTCATAGCCACTGTAACCTTTGACTGTCCTGAGAAAGCCCAACTGCAAATCTTCTTCAGAGATCTTTGCTGATGAGACCTCCTCCTGCTCGAATATAAAGAAGGAGTTCTCCATTCCTTTGTATGCCATTTTACCCAAAGCTAGAAGAGTTTCCTTTCTTGATTTGAACATCTCTGCTTGGCTCCTGGTGTTGTTCTTCAGCAAACTTGTTTTCAGAGATCGGTTCAGATGGACTTCAATCATGAGCAAAAATACATCTGTCAATGTAACAGAACAATTTGGAAGCTCATGACTGTCAAACATGGAATGGAAGTGTTCATAGCATTTAAAGATAATCCAACAAAATAAAGGCACTGAACACAAACTGCAGAGATTGGGGTTAGCTTCCAAGTGGTTCAATACCAGCGTTCTTTGCCCCTCATCTTTGAAAAACATGGCAGTGTATTCCTTCAGGTTATTGCTGGAAAAGCCACGGAGCAACACTTTCTTTCTAACGATGTTTCTCTGGATCTCAGTTCCTGTCCTCGCTGTAAGAATTTTCTTGGATCCCTTGAGAAGCTTTCCTCTGAGAAGGCTTACCAGCAGCACCAGGGGGTGGATGGGTTCGTTGGGCGAACAAATCTCAGGCACGCTGCTGAGATCAAAGTTGGAATAGATCTCATCGAAGCCATCAAATGTGAAAAGAACTGTATGAGGGAATTGCAAGATGTGATGGAACACCTCTGCGGGGTCCTGGTCTGGGTAGCAATTATATTTGAAGAGTAGGTCTTTCAAACATATGGCTTCATCTTCCTTAAAGCAACTAAACATCCTGCATGGGAAACGGAAGAAAAATTTGGCTCCTATGTCCAATTCTTTCCTGGCCCAAAGGCTTTGTATCTTCTGCAGCAAGATGGATTTTCCAATTCCTGCATCACCAAAGACATAAATAGTCTCTCCGTCTTCATTAATTAGCCCAAGTGCATCATCAAAAAGGGCTTCTAGTTGACACACTTCGCCTAGACTCTCATTGGTAAAACTGACCATCTCCATAATACTTTTAGAGTAGATTTCCTCAAGCAGCATCTCTTCCCTCTGAGCATATGACATAACAAACTTGGAGTCCCGTCCCAATTCATATCTGAGTTTCTGGCAATACCTGCTAACTAAAAAGACAAAGAACTATTATTAAAAAGACTACTACTAAAAGGCCCGTGTATGCAATGACCCCACCTCTTTGGAACTGAGAGGGAGTAATAAAACTAAAACATCTCTTATGTAAAATGGATTCTTTGGCAGATCACTTCTATTTATCTGTGCTGTTGTCACCATTCTCCTGGGAAGTTCAGGTGCTAATGAAAGAGGTAACATGTGAGCCACCATTTCCTGAAAACCATTACTGACGCTGTATTGCTTTAAGGGGCTGCTGTCTTTCAGCTGAGGCTCAAAGCCAAGCCCCTGACCTTCTGTTAAAGGCTATTTTACTCTCTGCAAGAGTTGGCGGTCACTGATCAGCTTTGGCATCCACCTATTCACTATAGTTATATTCTACCTGCAATTTCTACCAGGTAGGTGGTTATACTTTCCTAGTTTGCCTGGTAATATTTATTATTGTAAATAGAAGGCATGCATTTTAGCTTTTATTTTTTTATAAGCTGACAAGAAGAACAAAAAGCGTCTCAGTTGTTGTGCAATGTCAGCTTGTGCTTCTGCTGTAACACATTGCTTCAGATGGGGGCAAAGTAATTCCTGTATTTATACAGTATGAAAAACCTCTCAAGAGGAAAGAATTTATTTGTGCAATAGTTTAACTCTGACTTTTGGTATAACTCATCATTTAGGATCATAGAATAATTCAGGTTGGGAGGTACTTCTCAAAGTCTCTCATCCAACTTCCTTCTCAGAACAGGGCCATTTATGAGATCAGATGAGGTTACTCAGGCTTTATCTAGTTGGATCTCGAAAACCACCAAGTATGGACACTGCACAGCCTCTTTTGGCAACCCACCTCACTGCTTGACTGTCCTCTCATGAAATACTGGCTATTCCATTGCCAAAATATCACAGTGTTGCTAATAAATTGTAGCAGAGGCCTAGAAAATACTACAGCTGGCACAAGGTGGTTACGCCATTACGTGACATCTCCACAAACAAGTGCAGAAAGAGCTTGACGTTAGCAAAACAGGATATAATATATCAACATGACTGTTGTGTTATACAGCATCCCTTTTAATTATTTGGCTCCCACTGCTAGCAAGCACAGCATGTGCACATTTATTATCCCTGGACGTGCCTGCCTAGGCTCTCTTACTCTCACAGCACTTGGCTAAAGCTTCCTGAGTTCAGGGTAGTTCTCAAGTAAGGGTAGTTCTAAGGAAGGGGATGCAAATGCAGGACCTTACCTGGATCTGTATTTACCACAGGTTTAGTAGAAATATTCTCCGAAGGCTCATAACCTATTTCCTCCAGCCAAGGCTGAAGTTCATAGTAAGCATCTGTGACTTTCTGCAGGACACGGATGAAATACTCTGAGACTTCTTCCCCCTTGCTCTGAACCAGGTCTAGAATTTTGCGAACCTGAAAAGACATCACGTGAAAGATCATCGATGCACAGGGTTTTACCACAGCTACACTTGCAGACTGCTTCAAGGCTCCTTTCTTAAAACTGGAATGAGAGCAGCACCAAAATCAAACCCGGTGATTCAGAAACTTGGATTCAAAATCTAGCTCTGAATTTGAACCGCCACAAAACTAACTTTCTATTTGTCTTTGGATGTTGCAAGAAAGTTGACTCTGCAAGTTAAGGTCTGAACTTGCAGCTAACTCCTTATGCTAACCAGAGACAAAATGGAAAAATACTGCTCTTCTGTAGGGAACCCAAAGGATTTCCTCAGCCTGGCTAGACAGAAAATTTTAAATCCCATGCTGGTTAAAAAAAAAAGAAAGAAAGAAGTGGTTTCTTTGTGCTCTAAGCTCACCTTGTGGTTTGTAAATATTTCAGTCACATTTAGATTTACCTCGGGACCCAGACACAGCCAGAGCAGAGGTAGGCATAATCTCTCTCTGGATCTCAATGCAGATCCAAAACCCTACAGCTCTTCCTTTTAACACAGCAACTCGGTTCCACAGGCTCTCTCAGTACAACACACTCCTTCCCAGCAGCAGTTACTAAAACTAACGGCGACCAAGCAGCAGCTGGAGCAGCTCAGGGCTCAGCGTTATCTCTAAAGGCAAGGCAGAGTCTGATCTCAGTGCAAGCAGCACAGGGAAGCCCTAGTGTGAAACCCTCTGCAAGACAGAGCAATCCTTTACGAGCCCGTTTTGAATCTCTGGATACTCTTGCTGGAAATGAATGAAGAACTCAATTATAAACCAGAGAATGGTTCCTAGAGACCTTGGTATCTTGTGAGCCTAAAGCAGAGTGAGGTACCTAGAGCACAGCAAAAACATGGTATTTTTTTGACAATTTGTATGCTCTAAAAAAGCAATTTTATGCCTTCCAGAGAAGCTCCCACAGAGTCCATCTGACTTACTGTTGTGGTCTGCTCTCTCTCTGTTTAGACTGCTGATGGAAGGCCTTCCCCCCAGCTTTGTTACAACAATCATGTACACTACACTGAAGAGTAAGAACTGGAGCTGATCACGTGGTGCGCATTTATTCAGCTTTGCCCCTATGCACAGAGCGAGCCCCGTGTCACCATTCCAACTTGCCCGCAAGAAATGACTATTTTATGAAAATCTGCACCGTTAGTGAAGTCCAAGGTCTCTGAATTTTTTATGGGTTGTCTGCCTCTAATTGTGATACTGTTCTGGAGCTGCATGACTGGCTGGTCAGGGAAACAGATCAGGAGTTTCTTTCAAGTCATGATGCAAGGATACATGTGATAATCATCTCCTATCAAAAGACCGGGAAATAATTTTTGCTACTGATGTCCAAAACCCAAATGTACCAGGATATATCAGTTTTCATGGAAAACATTTACAATGGACATAGACCTTTAAAAAGAAGGGGGAGGTCTTCATGATTAACTTCTAAAATAATACTTCTCTCTCTCATCCTTTAAATCAGAATGATCTGTCCCACAGCATCCTGAAGTATCATAGAACTGTAGGGGTTGGAAGGGACCTCCAGAGATCATCGGGTCCAACCCCCCTGCCAAAGCAGCTCCCTAGGACATTTCACTCAGATAGGCATCCAGATGGGGCTTGAATATCTCCAGAGAAGGAGACTCCACCACCCCCTGGGCAGCCTGTCCCAGGGCTCTGTCACCCTCACTGTGAAAAAGTTCTTCCACATGTTGGTGCGGAACTTCCTGTGCTCCAACTTGTGGCCATTGCCCCTTGTCCTGTCCCCACAGACCACTGAAAAGGGGCTGGCTGATTCCCCCTGCATCCCCTGCTTAAGATAATTATAAATATTAATTAGGTCCCCCCTTAGTCTTCTCTTCTCAAGGTTGAACAGTCCCAATTTACTCAGCCTTTCCTCATAGGGGAGATGCTCCAGGCCCTTAATCATCTTCGTAGCCCTTCTTTGGACTCTTTCCAGGAGATCCCTGTCCTTTTTATACCAGGGAGCCCAGAACTGGACACAATACTCCAGGTGGGGCCTGACCAGGGCAGAGTAGAGGGGGAAAGTAGTTCTTCCTTGCAATACCCTGCACAATAATGGAGGCTTGTGTCTAGCAAGCTCCATTCCAGCAGCCACTGTGGTTACCTCTTTACCAGAGGACAGTGCTGTGGGGAGGCAGGGACAACAGAACAGCAATTAACACCCTGCTAAGCAGTGCCACCCATGCTGGAATGAGATGTGCTGGAGGCATCTGTCCAGAAGGAATAGAGTGGGGAGACTCCAAAATAAAAAAGACGCTAGATGTAAAAGTTGCTGGGTAAGCCCATAAAACCAGGTAACAAAAAGCTTATGCTGGCTAGTGAAATGAAATAAAATAAAAAACATACCTTGTCTGCTTGAGTTGGAAATTGGACAACAATCTCTGCATCTTCATTGGAGAAGTAGTCATTCTTAACCAAGTTGTCAATCAAACACTGCGTGTTTCGGATCCTGCCGACCAGAAGCTCCCGGTAAACCTTCAGCAAAGCAATGAAGGATGGAGGATTTGCTCCCGGAGTTTTCTTCACAGAAATCTTCGAGTCAGCACAAAGTTGGCCTTCCATAGTTGAGATAGCAAGAAGCTGCTCGGCCTAGCCTCATCTTTGACCAACTGTCCGTGCGCAGTGAGAAGGCAGCTTGGAGTTCACTTTGGGGAAACAGGCAACCTGTCCTTCACATTGCCAAGCCTTTAAAAAGTAATTGTGTAAAATCTCAATTTAAAACCTTATCCCATGCAGATACACCCTTCAATTAGACATGAAAGAATACTTCCAACCCCCATGTAGTATCTCAGCCAACTTCATTAAGAAAAATTTCTGATTTTCTCCTCAGATACTTCCATTTATTTGTTCAGGTTTTGGAAGAAAACTGTGTACTGATGGCAGTCTCCCCTCCAATACCAGTACTTTACTGTAGCCTGCATCAAACAACACCACTGGCATCTGCTTTATTAACTGCCTGTTCTTAGTGCATAATTTAATATTTTTTTATTAGCTTTTCATGTTTCAGAAGACAAAGCAGGGCATCTGGACAAACATATCTGGACAAGGAAATAAACAGAATAAAATTATATTTCATAGCAATTAATTTTGTAGGGGGAATTAACTTACAGTAGCAATTCACTTTGCTTTCTCCTTGTTACAGCAACAGACCCTGTATAAAGTGTTGCCAATATGATAACTGTCCCTGTAAGCTAGGCCTTGTGAACTGTGTCAGTTTTAGCTGAACTAGGAGAAAGTGCTCAGCTTCAGAGCACCTGGTCTGAGAGGCAGTAGCGAGACTGTGGGAAGAACACTGATCAGAGGTTGGGTTAAGACAGACAGAAGTAAAACGCTGCTAAGAGTGAAAATGCTGCTGTAGATTTCAGGGATAATACATCACTTAAGGGCACAGAGCACTCACACTTCCTAAAGCTATTGGTTCAGACAGCATGGAAAAGTGGGAAAATATCATTGGATGGGTTAAATTTGGTTAATCTTACCTAATTTGGGTGAGTAACCATAAAAGTTAAAAATACAGTGTGTCAGAATCTGAAAAATATTGTTACAGAAAGGATTGAAAGAAAGTAATTGCAAATATACAAGGTCCCATCTCTATCAATTTGCACAGAAAAGCTGGAACTCTCCTTGAACAGGAATTGCATGGAATAACTGAACTCACAGGCTCTTTCCCCACATGAGGAACTAGGCCTGGAAGACAGCATCAAAATTTATACTCGCTATTGCACCGGGCATCCAACCCTTCTCTATCTTCATAAAATCAAGAGAGTGCACACAATACAGCTTGTGGTCATTTAATGCCTGTGCAAACCCTTAGCCTGACCTCAGCCCCCATACGCACACGTAGAGGCACAGCGTGATCACTCACTCAGACAGCTATAGGCTCAGGAAACCCTCTCACTGCTGTAGAGATGTTGTTTAGAAACCATCCTCTTCACCAGGAATGTTCGCTGTCTACAAATACATATGCTGTGTATGCCCTTGTTCTCTATACCAGCTCTTGGGAACTCTTTTTAGATGGCCATTAATTGCTCTTTGCAAAGCATAAGGCAACAGGAATCAGCTAACACGCTGTAGAGCAGGCATCAAGTGGCACTGTAATTACAGCCCAGCAAGTTCGCTTCAGTACGAACCCTGCACATCCGATTCCCTGTGGAGAAGCCCAGTTTCTTTGCAAGATCACAACCAAATCACCTCCACACAGACGGTGAGAATTTGCATGGTTAACGCAAATCACTGGCACCCTCCAGTAACAGGTAAAGCCTCCTGTTGCTTCAGCAGGTCAGCAGGTATTTGGAAGAACGTTCTTAGATTCCGATTACAGTCATATTAACAAAAACAAAACACAAAGCCCTTCTTCAGCAGTTCTGTAAAGGTGCCAGCTCTGCTGCTGCTGCTACAAAACTCTTAGAGTTTCCCAAGACGCTTACAGAGCTGGCAAGCTTTCCAAAAGCACTCCAGTGCTCCCCTGACAAGCTACAGCTGAGCCCTGCCAGCTCACAGATTCTTCTAGGTGACCTGCTACTGACATAAACTCGTGTATATGAGTTTTTCTGTAACAGAAGCTCAGTCTGCACCAGTGTAGCTTCTCCTGCTTGATGCTAGGGAAAAGACAGTTCATAGTACAGCATTTTAGTGATACTACCTATCAACATATCCAACCACAGAGCAAAACAGCTTAGCTCTGATTTCAGGAGACCAACAGGTCCTAAATTTACGGCTTCTGATTGGCATGGATGCAGATAATTGCACTGAGATTTGTGCCCTCCAAAGGCTGAGACCAGGCAAATTCTATAAATCCCCAGCATGAGCAGTTTTGGACCACAGACTGCTCCAAAACTGTGAAACTCTTTCCACCAAAGCAAATGTAACCAAGTGATCTGACTTTCTTACCACATGAGTAAGTGACTGCATCTACTCAGACAAATCAACCTTTCATTATGCCATTCACATGACCCACCAGATGAAGTGGCTGCTTTCTGAGTCACTGAGCTTCCTAGAAACCACACTGGCACATCTCTTTGTTCCAGAAGGCTCATTCCATAAATGAACTCTATCATGAAGACCAAACAATGTTGAAAACATCATTTACTCTAAAGCTTTTGCAAGCTTTTAGTTAAAGAGATAGAGTCACTTTAGAATACATGCAATAGAAGTATTAACCCTTTCCTTTCAAGATGCTGCATCTACCCAATGTTTCCTGCTTGCTTTGGTTATTCTGGGACCACATTATCCTGATGCATTTTCTTTCTTCCTTCTTTGTGAGAAGAACTGAAACAAACATCCAGGAAACCTTAATAATGAACCAATGTGCCGTCACGTGACCAAAACAAATAGAAGTATTTTCCTACTCTTTCAGACCCATCTACAAAGAGGATGAGATAAGAAAAGAAAGAATACAGCAAAAAAGACAGAAGCATGGAAAATATGGAAAGATCAGAAGGTCTCAAAGATGCCTGCCCTGCATCTAAGTCCAAGTCAGTACAGAACCTGATTGCTACAGGGAGGGGTGTGCCTGTGCTTGCTGCAGGAGAGAGTGCGGTCCCTTTCACACTGGGTGATCTGCAGGAGAGTGGAGAAACAAGAGAGCAATCAAAAATTAAAAAAAAAAAAAAAAAAATAAAGTGAGGTTAAGCATCAGGGGAAAAAAGAAGAAAGAGTAAAAATGCCAAGCAGGTAAGTCATAGCTGGTAATATTAATTCTGTGCACGATGACGTACTCTGTGATATTTTCAGTGGCAATATTAAGACAAAAAAAAAAACCCACATCACCCAGCATTGGAGAAAACAGTAATTCTCATCAGTCTCTTTTAATAAGAAAAAATAGAAATTTCCACCTTCCATAGACTAAGAAAAAGCCACATCAGATGAGCTGCTCAACACCTTAAATGGCGTTGTAACAGAGAGACTTCCTGCCACATGTACTTAAGAGCAAGGCAGGTATGTGCATGTTTGTAGCAACATGTATCAGCTACATGAAGAAACTTCATGTTCTACACAGACTAAACACAAAATTTTTCTCTATTTCTGATCAACATGAGAAATGTGCTTGTTCTCTTGGAGAAACACTGCCTGGCAAGATTCTGATATAGACAATTCTGGTTTGCTTGGGCTTTGTTTTTTGTTGTTGGTTTGTTGTCTGGTTTTGGGGGGATTGTTTTTGTTGGGTTTTTTTTAATCATGAGGCCAATGTTGGGTTTTTTTAATCATGAGGTCTCCAACTTATCTGCAAGTCCCTTACCTCTCTGTCTGGAAAGAGTCCCAGCTTCCATCATGCTTTAACATGAGTCTTTTCAGCGAGTGATCACAAAGTACTGAGTCTCTTGTTACAAAGACCTGTTAGTTTTACAATGCTAGGCTACATATCTGCTATGTTTAAAGGTAAATGCTTATGCAGCTTATAAATATGCCTTGGAAGCATCTCCCTGCTAGAGTCCTTATAGTGTTCTTTCCCTTATCTTGGATACTCCAGATGCTGGATTCAATTCCAGTGCAATTCTTGTGGCTGATGTAACATCAGTCATGGGGACGCTGTTTAGGAATGAGAGACATAAATTAACGTGAGACACCTCAGTGCTCTGACCAGGGTCTAAGAACATCCACTGTTGAGTGCTACTGCCTCATTTCTGGAACTGTTCCATTTCTGAAAGAGCTAATGAATACATAATTTTCTTCTGGAAGCCATCTTAAAGCTCCTGGAATCCTTTGTAAAACATCACTAAGTTACAGTAAAGACAGATCACATGTTCTAACAGCACCAGCTGGTGAGCTCATCTAGTTAGAAAAATTAGAAAACTTAGAGCATTAATGCTGAGGTTTGTACACAGAAAGGTATGCACACAGAGAGAAAGGGAAAGATAGGGACGTTTGGTATAGTAGCTGAAACAGGAGAACACCTAAAGAGGAATGGAGGGATACAAGAGAGAGGATAGCTAGGCAAAGAAGGAGTCTAGTATGGGGAGACAAGGAGAGAGACCTTTATGGGGAAAAGCCTCCTATCTGGGAACAGAATGGAGTTCTTGTCCCTGAGAGGAAAAATAAACCATTATTTACTCAAGAAGCTGCCAATGATGTTGGAGAGAAAATTCTGTTAGTGATCTTGAGGACAACATTTTTATCAAGTGAAGAAGACACAAAATAGACTACAGGAATTGAAAAGAAGCAAAGAGCAGAGTACATATTCATCAGTTGGAAAGACAAAGAAGAGAAAGGCAGGGCCTTGGCCAAATGAAGTGTTAGTAGGACTTGAAGTGATGGTGAGAAGCAGCAGCAAGTGTGACAGGAGATGCTTATCATAAGCCTTCATAACTGAGAATAGCAAAGAGGAAGCAAGATGGGGATCAAGCCAGGAATAAGGAGGGAAATGAAAAAGGGAAACAAAATTTGTCATAGTATGAGCTACAGTAACAGTATCAGTGCTTACAGCAAGGTTTTGGATAATCCATGTTGATAAGCTGCAGCGGTGCTGGTGGCCTCTGCATGAAGGTTCTTCTGACTTCCCCCTATCCTCAGCATTGTGCAAGCATATATGCATTTATATCTTCCCTGTCCCTGCCCTTCTCACATCCTCTTTTCACTAAGAACTCCTTCCTCTTCTGCTGCTCCTGTTCTATCTCCAGTGCTGCAAGTCCTCTGGCAGGGTAGAATATGATGGTTTATGACAACAAAGTCTTACCAAATGTAAACACTGTGGGAAACTGGGCTGGAGGATCTTAAAGAATAGCTAAAAGACATTTCCACTTTTGGGTGAACTAGGGAATTCACTATTACTCCCTTGAGCTGTCTGTTTCCAAGGAGTCTGCGTAGGATGAAGCGATAAAGGCAATACAAAGAGCAAATAATTAAAAACTGTCCCTTAAAGCAGCTCATGTAAGACTGAACTAGAGTATCTCTTCAGAGCTGAAAACTCAGTCAATACTACATCTTTTGTGGTCTTGCCATTCTGGTAAATACTTCCTCTAAATACCCCATGGGATGGTGGCAGCGGTGGGGATAAATTACCAAAAAAAAGTCCTATGCCACATACTTAGCTATTAGCAGCCAGTAGCTGGAGTATCTTCAGGATTTTCACAGCACCTAGTAGCCAGCTCTGGCAGGACAACAGTGAAGAAAACACACAAACCTCCATGCCAGCCCAGCACTAGTGGTGCCCCTGTTGATATAGCTGTCAGTCTGTAGTATTCAAGATACAATTACTCTTCAAGAGGTGGCCGTATGAAAATAGTGCCCCATTTCACATGAAAATCTGTGCCCTTCATGTCTCCAAGTCAGATTTGTTCCCTGAGAAAAGCTATGTTACAGTGCCAGCCACCCCACCACAGAGTCACTACAGCAAGAGGAGACCTGGAGACTTTGCCATGCTTTTCCATAAGCAACAGTAATCTAGACTCAAGTTGGGTCAGCCTAAACTCAACTTTTTGCTGCCACTGACAGCAACAGAAAAGCAGCTGATTTTCCACATCTTACTGTGTATGTGCTGCAGCAGCCAGTCTCTGACTACAAGAAGTAAGACAGAACATTTCCACACACCAGCTCTCACTCTTAGAAGAACACCAACCATTTTATACAGTTCAAGAACAGCAAAAAAACATGTCAAGACTAGAAGCAAACGGGTACACATACTACAGAAAAAGGCCACATATTCTGATGGGAAGTGATGCAATCAATGTATTTCCCAGAGGCACTGAAAAATAGCCTTTTTTTTTTATAGCACAAATGGTGCATTGGTAGAGCATTGGTACAGAGACCCTGTACTGGTTTTGAATGGTATTTTGTATCTATGAGTTAAAACACATCATTGCCCAGTCTACAACCTCTGTGTTACTCTTGTCATCGATGCTACATATGACAATAAATGCCCTTGGGAGCCTTAGGTTAACATCACACTAGTCTAAATCCATTACAGCTCATGGTGCTCTGGGGTCACTGAGATAAGGATGGGCTTTTGTGGAAATATTCATATCCCTCACAGATTTTGCTGCTATGTTTCCTACCAGCTTAGCTTTAAACGTACAGAATCAACATCTGGATCAATCAACAAGTCCCTGTCAAAAAAAGATTCTGCGTAGCTTCCTGACAACTCCTTTCTAGTGGGAAAAGTTCCATAAACAAGAAGAAAGCACTATGAAAAAGCAAAGACGTTTTCTTCAATCAGAGAAATCTTGGGAATTTTTTTTTTTTAAGCGATGGAAGAGGAGGGGAACAGTTTAATGGTATAACTACAAAAAAACCGGCACCGCTTTTCTACTACCATTCACTATTTCCTGCAGTGAATTTTAGAATTAAAAGTTGCAATTGCTGGAAAACGGCATATGCACGGCTCTCCCAACTCTACCTCCCAAGCCTTGTTCCCGTCGTTAACATCAAGCCGTCAGGTTTACGGCGAGAAAATGGCTTCTAAGTTTTTAATTTTTTAAAAAATTATTATTCGTATTCTTTGTTAATCCGTCGCTCACGGGAAAGGCGAGCCGGGCTCCTCGGCGGGAAGCGATGCCGCCCGCCCGGCGCTTCCCGCCGGGCTGCGGGACGCTCCCTCCCGCCCTCCCCACCCTTCAGGGCTTCGCCAGCTTTCCCCCATGGCTTTCAGGAAAATTGCATCACCGGACAGCATTTCTAACAGGATTTATTCCTGGTAGCGTTGTCGTGGTTGTGGGTGAAGGCGCCGCTCCCCTCGCCGAGGAGCCGCGGGGGAGCGGAGGGAGGGAGGGTGCGCTGCCTGTCCCGGCCGGCGGGCTAGCCCCGCTCCTCACTCACCGCCTGACACCGCCTGCCGCATGGCAACCTCCTCCCCAGAGGCCAGCGGGCCCCTGTTACAGAAACACGGAAAAGTCACAGGATTTTCAATCCGGCAGCGCGAAAAGTTCAACAAGCGGCAGCCGGCCCGGAGCGCAGCCCTTCCCTTTCCACCTCGCAGCTTTTCATGCGCTAAGAGAGACACTTTGATTCACACAAAAAGCAGCAAATTTGATTTAGACCCTCCCCCGGCGCCCGCCGCCGCCCTGCTGCCTAATGCCCCCCACCCTTCCACACCGCCCACCCCTCATGATAAGGCGGCCGCCCACACACGGAGCCGCCGGTCGCAAGTGGCGACACGGCGACCCTCCTCCGCCCCTAGCACTTCCCCGGCACTCACCGCAGCGGCGAAGGGACGGAGGCGAGGGGAGGAGCGGGCCGGCAGCCGGCCCACGGGTGCTTCCCCCACCTTCAGCCCGCCGGGAAGGAGCTCCCGCCCCACATACGGTCACTCCTCCCCGGCGGGTGGCAGCTCCTCCTCACGGAGGCACGGCGGAAAAGCCTCTTTTCCTTCGCGGACACCGTGTTTCGCTCCCCCGCACCGGCATGGCGGAAGGTTTGCTCACCCAAGGGAGGTGCCGTGGTCCTGCCTCGGGGCAGGAGGCTTTGCCTCGGGCCCCGGGAGCTCTCGCCGTTTTCCTCTGCAGGAGGCATCGCGTTCCTTCGGTCACTTTCCCCATGGAGGCTGCCAGGACGTTACTCTTCCATTTTACTCTCACATATACCCACCTAAAAGTTCAGAAGCCCAAAGGAACTCGGCCAGGGTAAAGCAGAAGTGCTGATGTTGAGGAGCGTGTTCATGCATAGCTTCCCCCTCAGTACTGAAATTAGATCCATTAAAAAGAAGAAAGAAGAGTGCAAATAGCCCGTGGAAGTTTCAATTGCATTTCCACATCACCAGCTTTTGCTTACATAAGTGACACTGATATTATTGAACCAGGCATTAAACAGACTGGGGACAAGTTTGGCAATCACAGTTTTATTTACCCAGGATCAAACTAAACAATGCTAATACAGAGAGCACTGAGTTTTACTGCAGTCGCCTGTAACACAACTCGGGAACAGGCATAGCACCCAAAACATCCCTGGCAGAAGGTTACAGGAAAAAAAAAAACCTAATTATGCAAAGACAGGGTAAGTGTGTTACTTTGTCACTTATTTAAACAGTCACACAGTGACACTGATTATATCTTACACCCCTCTGTACATCAAGAGAAAAAAAAATTACATTGTACAGAAGATAAACCAAAATCCAACAGTTTGACAGCTTCCAGGTTGTCAATTTTTCCAATTCCCCCACAGACTAACTACAGGGGTTGCCAAGTACCATGAAGGTAAGCACTCTAAACATGAAAGGAGCTTCCAGTTTTGTCAGAGATTGTCAAAGCTGTGGTGAGAAGAGGCCAAATCTGTTCATCTGGGGTTTAATACATAAACAAAGTCATGAAGCAAATGCACTAGGCCCCACAGGAGACCTTCCTGATTTCACTGGACATGACACCACCAAGGCCTAGATAATCAAGAAGCCTTAAAAAGGTAATTTAAAAATCACTTAGAATTATCCAACTAAAACTATTTCTTTAAAATCTGTTGGTTGTGCCTAACCAGTTCACCTATGATAATTACTAGACATGAAAGGAGGCAATTATGCTTTGAATGAGGTCCTTTGCTGAATGTGGTTTTCAGGTCTGGGTTGCCTTTCGGACGAACACTTAAAACCATGGAGATAGCTTAAAAAAATACTACTCTTCCTTGTTAACTGTATAAACAGAAACAGGAACTGCACAGCTTCAGATAGGTTGGGCTTTAAACCATTAAGGGAAAACAGCAGAGGGTAAAGTTTTGTGTTGCTTTAGAGTTTCAAGTCTCCTTTGCATCTTTAAAAAAATAATCTTTCAAGTTCTTGATAACTGCATATACAACATTTAAGAACAAAGGGCCTGGTCCTGCAGCCCTTATTCCTCAGAAGGCAACAGATGCCCGCACGCATCAAGATGGCCTTTTTCTTTTAAAAAGGCCAGCAAACAGGAGACAAAGCATAAATTCCCGTGCAGCACTGCATGACAATTACAGAAAGATCATTCCTAGATCTACACATGTTCCAGCTGTATGTACAAAATAAAGAAGTTACCGATGTCAGTGTGTCTTCAGACAACTGCAAATTATGTCTAATGGCTTACTGTAGAGGCACAGCAAACTCATCTTTTCTTGATAAATAAAGAAACTGCTGGTCAGCACAGTGAGGAAAGGTATCTAAATCAAGGTGAACAGCCCATCCAGTGCAGAGGTATTCTATGCAGAACTTATTTTCTTTGCTTCAATAGCAGCTTCAATCTCTTCCATGATTGGCACCGGCCCTGCATAGTTATTAGTTTCAATAGCTTCTAATTTCTTCTGATAGTCAGCTGGCAAGCCATTCTGGTTTGCACCCATGCAGATAACCTATAATAAAAGGGGAGGAAGAAAAAGAAAAGCCTTCAATAGTAGTCTTAGGGAGGATGTACCCCTCCAAACATTTACTCATATAGGAATAACCACATAAGGTAGCAAGAGAATTAGTCCCAAATAACGTTATTTGCACCTAAAGATAGCCAAAGGCTTCTGGAAAACCAATGAAGACCTTAACAATGTCAACAGAGTGACCAATAAGGCTTGTAACTACCAAGGCATACCCTGAGGATTCTCAAGTGTTACTAACATGTACAAGACTGTACAATTAAGCTGTTACTCAGTTATTCTTCCAGCGAGGATGAGAACTACATTTTATGCCTATAGCCAGCCTAAAGGCTTGTTATAGGAGTAGCAGAAACAGATACTTAGCTTAGTGAAAAAGCAGAGATTCCTTTGGGTTTATTACTGCAGCTTTCCTTCTACGTACAAATCAAACTTAAGTATTAGTGCAGAAGAAAAGAAGTGACAGTGAGAGGAAATGAGGAGGCTGTAAGAGTCAAGGGTTGAAGGAAACATCAGCAAGCTCCCACATGGAAATTAACAGATAAATATGCAGATTTTAAGAGCTGACGCCATGGTCATTATCTTCCATGCATTTGACAGCCAGGAAATGAAAAGATGAGGTGTCTAGAAAGGAGGAACTTTGCCACAAGGAGCATACAACAGCAGATGGATGTAGATCCGCGTGTGCTGATGCAGTCACCTGTACTGAATGTTTAGCTCTCACGCTTTATTTAAACAAGTAAAAGCTGAGGCAGGGAGGGGGAAGAAAGAGAACGAACAGACACTGGCAACAGCAATAGGGAATGTCTGGCTAGATAATGTTGCCAGTGTTGGAGGTCTGCTCTTACAGCACACTAGTGAGAGCAGACTATGTACTAACTCCCAGAAAAGCCCTAAAGATCTGCCATGGAGGAAGCAGGTTGGCAGAGAGGAGGTTTGAGAAGTAGTTGAGCCTGCTTTCAAAGCAAGCTTTCTTTTCAGAAGAAAAAGCAGCAGCTGGCCTTCGCTATGCTCCTGCAAGGTGATTCAAAGGAGTGAGTTCCCTGGGTTAAGAGAAGGCAGCACGCCTGGGATTTAACAAGCTCAAATCCTGTTTCTTTGCTTTCAACAGAAAAAGTCAACATGTTACAGCGATGGCTATCTTCAACTGCTAATAGCTGCACAATTCCAGACATGCAGTCATGCCACCCGAGGCCAGGCCTGCATCAGATCTCACAAGCTAAGCAGGTCAGGCCTGCTGCGTGACTGGATCATGTGTCTTTATAGAGTCAGTGTGTTGCAGAACAGTGTTGAAACATTTCTGCCTCACCGGCCGCCAAGTGGAAACCCTGCAGTGCTGTGCAATGCTGCTGGAAGTCCTGCAATGTACTGATAATGGATCTGGTAAAGCAAGGCAGGTGTACCCATGTATTAAGTGATAATGAGATACTTCACAAGACAACAGGGATAACCCATGTCCTTGAGACTATAGTGCTGTATTCTCCCCACAGAAGCTTTCCTCTGTCTTTTTAGTGAAGAACATTAATTTTTCAAACAGAGGACTGCTGCATATATGCAAACAACATCCTTCAGAAATCCTTGTGTCAGTCATAATTAATTCACGAGTTAAACAAAAGCTTTGTGTAAGGCATAGCTAAGCCAAAAAATAAAACTGATTTAGTAGGCCTTTAAGAGCTTGCAATCTTCTACAAGCATCATTACACTACTGCACTGCACAAGGATTAATTTGTACCTTTACATTAGAGTTACTCATGCCTTCCATCCACTGCAGATAAAGTGGTTATTAAACAGGACAGAAGCACTGAATTATATATTTCCATTCGCTCCCTCCAGAAATACACTGACACAACACCTACCGTTTTGTACTGAGGAGAAGGGGGACCACAGACATAGTCTGTCATCTGGTAGCTTCGGCAGGTCAGGACCTTTCCTGCTTGAGTGTGGACATTAACTTCTATTGGGACATAAATGCCAGCTTCAACTCCCTCTTGCCTGTAAAGGACATGTATTGCAGTTTGCTTGAAAGATGTTATTGGCATAAAAGGAATACAACATACGCATTTATTCTAACAGAACTCAAGTCAGGACACCACCCTGCACTGTTAACAGACTTAAAGCAAGCAAAACATATTCCAGGACTTTCTGTGCAGACTTATTCCATATCCAAAACCAAGTTTCTAAAGAAGCATCGACATTCATCATTTCAGGTCTGTAAGAAAGGTGACCAGTGGTTAACTTTGGAACTTAGGGAGAGAGTACTCCTTGTGAATTAATTACCATGCCAGCCTGGTAATCTAAACAGAAACACAACCAAGATTATCAGAGTTAATGATCCAAGCACATATCATTCATTATCTGACCAGAAGGTAGTGAAACAACTGCAAAGTTTTATCTTTCCCACTGTATTACATTTGAATGCAACTCTTGCAATCCACATTCCAACTAGTAATCTAAGTCACCCTTCAATTTGCACAAGATGTGTACGGCAGCAATGAGCTAGATCAGGGCAAAAAACATTTATTTTTTTTTTTAAATCAGTAAAACCATGCTATCTTAGGAAAAGAAAACCAGACTCAAACCCAAGACTACTTGTCTTTAACCATTAGTGTTTAGCCACCAATAGTAGTCTTGAGGAAACACTAGGAAGTGAGAAGCTTAAGCAATGCAATACAGACTTTATAGCACAATTAACTTTAGGTGTGCTTTACATATGAATGATGACATAGCTTTTAGTGCCGTTTGTCAAAATAGCATTTTGATAAATCAAAGACTTAATACCATTTCATGTTACTTAACATACATAACGTGGGCCATGGTATGCAAGTAACTAGGTTAAACGCAAGTAGAGACTGGCAGCTAACTGCAAATTCAAGGCCACAAGACTGCAAAGTAAGTCATATGGGTGTGTGAGAGCAAGGAAAGTGTTAGTTAAGGAACGTCCATGCCTATTACTGTTCAGCCTAGAGGAAAGAAGACTAAGGGAGGGACCTTATTAATGTTTATAAATATCTTAAGTATGGGATGCAGGGGGAAATGGCCAGCCCCTTTTCAGTGGTCTGTGGGGACAGGACAAGGGGCAATGGCTGCAAGTTGGAGCACAGGAAGTTCCGCACCAACATGCGGAAGAACTTTTTCACAGTGAGGGTGACAGAGCCCTGGGACAGGCTGCCCAGGGGGGTGGTGGAGTCTCCTTCTCTGGAGATATTCAAGACCTGTCTGGACGCCTATCTGTGCAATATGAGCTAGGGAGCTGCTCTGGCAGGGGGGCTGGACCTGATGATCTCTCGAGGTCCTTTCCAACCCCTACAATTCTGTGATTAAGAGGAAAAGTCACAGTTTAGTCTGTACCTTACAGATTTGTGAAGCACAGTGGACAAAAAAAAAAATCTGACCGTCAGACAGCACCCAAACGCATCTGAAGCCAAGAAGTTCAACCTCTATGGAGAAGATTCCCCTCCCATATTTGCTAAGTTGTCTTACTAGTATTTTTTTTTCTTGACACATGGAAATTCCAGGAAATAACCCTGTTGAGAACCTACAAATATATCTCCTTGTGCAAAGCCAAAAAACCCCCAAGACCTTCAGCAGGAGCACATGCAAGTTCTTTTGAATTGGTTAGGAAAAATCCTTAGAAGAACGCTGTCAAGCATGTTTAGAAATGCCAAGAACACATCCCATTTCCTTCCATTTCCACTTCCACCTTTGCAGCATCCATGAGGCAGCTGGAAAAAAGCAATCTTTAATGCTAGTGACTGTTCTGCAGTTTTTGGTGACAGTATATAGCACTCAAGTCTCTAGCATCTTAGCCAGCACTACAGTTTATCCTGTCAAACAAATGCCAGGGATTTGAAATTCTGTAGTACATAAACAACATTTCTAGCAGCTAAAATACAAAATGCTGTCCCTGTAGGAGGAACTTAGTGTTACTATCAAAGCAGATGCTGCCAGACAGCATCTTTATACTTCTGAAATTTATGCTTTAGGAAAGCATGATAAATGAGGAGATTTTCAGTAAAGGTCAACAAAAAAGGGACCAAGAGGTTAAATGCTAGTGTAAGCAACAGCAGGGGAACTCAGGAGACACGAAGCAGGGGCTTCTGAAGCTCTCCCTAACCAGAAGCATGCTGGCTTAGAGGCCCTCCTGCTTGGGACTAATGCTCCCAACCAGGACTTGAGAGTGCCCATTCGCATGATACGCTAACAGAACTTGCACAACACTTTCTGTTGTATTTCAGGTTCACCATAGGAAATGAAAAACCAGTTGGAACTTCAAGTTTTGTGGCCAAGGTTATAAGGACGTGTCTACACAGCACAGTGCAGCTATAGCCAAAACTGCAACAATACCAGGGGTAAGAGAATTGTATTAATGTAATGCTTTCAACAGATTTAATACATCCTGCTTCCTTAGCGTCACCAGCCCAGATTTCTACTGGAATTAATTGACGGTGATGAACCTCTCTGAACAAATGATCCTTGTTACCAGAATCACCACTCTGTGCAGGTGCATCCCAAAAGCTCTGATAAACACATGACACCAAACAGAGTTTTGGAGGTTAAGTTTTAAGTCCTGCTTTAGACCCTGCAAGAAATTATGCTACTCTGATTGGTTTTACCCAGGTGGTTCTCCAGACTTCAGCCTGGGAATGACTTGCCTTAAACTTGTCTGAATTATCAGGCAGAGGCAGGACGTTTTCAATCATGCATTGTAACAGTGCAGGCAGCCTCTCCCATTCAAAGGGGGAAACAAGAACTATCCCAGCTCCCTACTTGGATCTAACCTTAAGTTCACAAAAGTTTGAATTCTTAGAAGACAAGCAGAATAACCTCCCCAAAAGCTCCCTTTGCCTGTATTGAAGATCATCTTTTCTGCAATGTCTTCTCCTTATCCATTTCTTTACCAATACAGCTGGAGTCTACAGATGTATAGAGGCAGAAATCGATGTCAGTCTCAAAGGAAACTCTCCCTAAAGCAATGGGAAAAGTGTCACAGGCCAAATACAGAGTTTAAAAGTAATTTAAGGGACAGGACATCATGAGGACAGGGATTTAAAAAAAAAAGGAGCCTGACCAACATACCAGATCCAAATGAAGGTCCACACCTTATTAAAATACTCCTAAGTAGTTTTAGCTTGAAAACAAAGCCGTTTTAATAACAAATATGTTAGAAGTCAACACATGCACTATGAAGTAAAAGTCACAAATTAAAATCCAAAGCATCTTCTTGATTCCAACACCAAAGCTTCCTCACAGCTCTTTACAAAAAAATCTTCTACTACCTTTCAACTGTTTTCTATAATACAAGACAGCAAAAGTTAAGTCACCTACTTATCCAGCGAACTTAAATCGTTAGCATTCATTTTCCACACTATCCCCCACACTTCGTCTCCAGGGCTCTGAGCAATGGTAGCTGTGCCTCCATGCCAGACTGAACTTGTTCTGCCTCGATGATGGCCAAACTCGAGCTTAAAGTCCTGCAAATGAAATCAGTGCAGAGAATCAATTTCCATTTAGGATAAAGGCTGTTGTTGGCTACTCTTGATGTGAAAGGGGCAGCAGCTAAAGGAGAATCTACAAGTAGTCAGCTGAGGCCACAGAAGGAGGAACGGACAGGCGGGATCTGATCCAGCTCCCACCTCACAAGGAGCTGAGGTTAACCTTTTCTACCTTCCCACGAGAATCATCAACCCAGGGACAGAGACCACTTCTGAAAAAAGTCGGTCTGCAGAGACCTGGATCAATATCCAAACCTCACAATGGATGGCCTAAACAGCTAACAATTTCTAGCCGTGAAAAGAAAGCAGAGGTAGCCCTTTTCTCAAGAGAAGCACACACAGTTAATTCTGCAGTAAACACAGAAGTGCTGAAGAAACGTCAGCTTGACTTCTGTCCAGGTTGGCAGTGACAGGACTGCTGATACGCTTCCTGTTAGACAATCTTAAGGGCCCTTGGCCGAGACGTACCACAAAGGAGGGAACTGACTATTGCCACCCTCTCGTTCCTCATGACACATGCCTACCTGGTGCCCACATTCTTGGGAAGCTTTTGTTACTGTCAGAAGGACTTAAATGCTACTATGCAGGGTCCAGAAAAATAGCAAGGGTAAAGAAGCCTACAAGACCGTGAGCTTTGGGTCTAATACAACTGCCCAATTATAAAACACCATCCAGTGTATTTTTGAGTGTTTTGTGCCATCTCATCACTCAAATGGAACATTCCTGGGGATTTTTAAGCCAAGATATATATCTCTGAGTGAGCTTATTCACATTTTTGCAAATAGAAACATTCTTTTAGAAATATTTTTTTAACAAGAAATATCAAATATTACTATATAGGCAAAAGATAATAACATTTCCTTGCATTCCTCCAGTGAAATGACCCACCTGAATCTACACACTCAGTTTCCTCTCCTACTTGTTAGCCAATTGGTGGATCTTTCCCTCAGGGCAGAGAAGGGAAGGAGAAAACAGTACTACTTTAAGGAAGACTACCTGCTTAACCACAGCAAGAAAGCCTGACAAAGGCAAAAAGGATTAAAAAGCAACAACCCAAAGTCTATACAACCTCACAGCTTTGCTTCTCATAACCCTCTTTAAGCTGTGATTTTGATTTGAAGTATATTGATACAATTTTAACAATTATTCCTCCAGTTATATTTGCTTGGACCTGACCTACACAGAACACCTGCAAGGAAGTGTATGAGGCACTGGGACGCTGTGCAAGAAGGGCAACAGCGACTGTACAGAAACAGTGTAGTTAAGTTCCATCTCCGGAGAAAGGAAACCCTACCCTGGGCCACGGGGGCAACCACCACAGGCAGTGTGGGGGAGAAGGAACAAACAGATACTTTCTTGGGTTACCAGCTTGATCTTTGGCCCTCCTAAGCACGGGTGTGACACCCTTTCTGTCCTTGTTACACACCCTATTTCTTACAGCTATTGATCAAAGATTAACAAAGCTTTACAAAAATAAAAGCTGAGGGAAGTGAATTTAATATTCTCATTTAGCACCCATAGTACTCTGTAAACAGAGTATTTTTCCTTTATTTTTTTCTTTAGGCGATGTGGTACCATAGAGCAACTAAGAGAAAGCAGCTCCAACCTTCGTGCACGTCCTCACTCCCAAGTATCAGTGATTTCCCAGCCTGAAGCGAGGAAGTAAAGCCACAGCAATCCCTCAAAGGCCGGCTAGAAAAGCTAGCGCCCGACAGCCAGCTCTTGAACAGCAACCCTGCAGCACAGCAGCAAGTGACATTTACTGTGCAACCAGAAAGATCTAACTGAAACCCAGAAGGGGAGCCAAAGCATAGGGCTTTCTTTCACTCAAAAGTAAGTGCAGAACATTACTGCTTAGCTCCTCGGCTCCAAGGTCTGAGCCTGCAAGGTGCTGGGCTCTTGGCACATTCAGCTCCCTAGTGGCATCTGTGAGCACCTGACACTTTGCAGGACCAGGCCTCAGTTGTCTGGTTGATGGTCCCAAAAGACACTAAATATCTGACTGTAGGGAGTTTAATTACAAATTTTTGGAACTTCTACACTCTAATGTAGATCATTTCATGGTGGTTATCCCAAGAGAGCCTTCAAGTCCACCTTAAGTGGTATCAATCAATGCTATGCTCCTCCAATATATCAACAGCTCCTCCTTCCAGCAGTATAACAACAGCTTAATGACCATGAGCTCACATCGCCATGTTCCCACTAAAGTCACACTGCTACACTAACACTGGGCAACCCCGCAGGGGCAACTTAACTCCTAGGCATCATAAGCAGCTCTGCAGTACCGTATGAAAGCTTGCATCCCACCGACAAGCAGCATGGGGAGGACCTCCCACTTGTAACCAGCGTGGCGGAGGGCAAGGAGGAATTCTTAATACTTTTTTTTTTCTTTTAATGAAAGCATCATCCTTTTCAAGCTGCCAGAAGCCCAGCCCACACACCCAGCTGAGGACCGGGGGCTTCAGTTTCCCGGTTGGTACCTTTACAGGTGGCATCCTGGATGGTGGCCTTACAGACCAAGCCCGGTATGACAGACCCCACCGGCGCGGAATTACAGCGAAGACTCCTGCGGCTGAGGGCAGCCCAGGCTGCAGGCCCCGAGAGCCAGCAGACCGAGGTGTCACAGCGCACGCCGTGACGTTAGGGGCGACGGGACCCTACCGCGCCTGAGCCCGTTTACCGGTATGGGGGGATATCGATCGGCCGGCTGGCCTGCAGCACCGGACACCATGTAGCAGAGCTGGACCCACGCACGGCTCCAGCGGGGCAAGCGGAGTTCCACAGTCCCCCGCTCTCCATCCGCTACACCGCTCACGCCGCTGCCCCCCGCACGCACCTGCAAGCGTGCCACGGCGAAGACCGCCGCCGAGGGGTTGCTGAGCAGCAGCCGCTCCCGCAGCAGGTTGCTGCCGTACGCATAGTACAGGAAACAGCCGCCGCCGCCGCCGCTCCCCAGCTTCGTGCCGCCACCCGGCTCCATCAGCCCGCACCCGGCCCGCGACAGCCCCGCCGCGCCGTCGCTTTAACGCCCCTCTCTCCCGCCGGTGGCTGCCTGGGAGGGGCCGGCGTACGGAGCCGCCCGCCATTGGCGACTCGCCTGGGCGCCACGCCTTCTTTCGCTACTTCCGCCGGCACGTAAGAGCCGGTGTGTAGTGGCGCTGTGACGTAGCAGCGTTGGGAGCGGCTTTGGCGTGCGTTACGCGGGCTCTTTGCGGGGTGGTGATGTAGTCGAGGTGTATCCCCCTGGCCGTTTATCCGGGAGCAAGGGACCGCGTGGTATGCGGGGTGTGCTTTAAGGGCTGCGGCGGGGAGCGCGAGCCGCCCCCTGCGGGGCGCCTTTGCTGGGAAGGCACGCGCCGCCAGCAGCCTCGCGTACCTCAGCGCGCAGGCTCAGGGCCCTCCTGCTAGGGTCGAGCCGGTGCGTTCTGCCTGTGAGCATCCTGCCCGCGTAAGCAGCGGCGAATCGTAGTTGGGCTCCCTGAGGCGCGAAGTACCGCAGCTCTTCTCAGCGGGGAGCGTTCAAGGCAGAGTAATGTACAGAAGTAAAGGGGGAGAAGCTGCTGGTGCGTAGGGATGGCAGACCTGCAGGCTCCCATGCAGTTCTTCTCCTTCCCTGAGATAATTCAGGCAATACCTGAATGTGATGGCAGGAGGCCTTGTTGCTAGCTGTAAGCCATCAAAACAATATATTCATACATAGTGCCTGTAATAACAGCAAAACAGCCATGGGAGGCTGTAATTAACAGTAGTCTAACAATGCGAGGCACCATCTGTTAATGCTGTTAGAGCAGCTCTCGGCCCTCGCAGCCTTCCTGAGCAGAGGCAGCTCGTGTAGGGGTCAGCACAGGATCCCAGCAGGACATCACCTGGTCTCTGGGCACATCCTTGCCCATGAAATACAGAGGGGAAAGCTGTGAGTAGAAGAAGCTGAAGCAGCTTCCTTAAGGATGTGTGCAGTGCTGTATTTGAATCCCTGCTTCAGTTTTCCCAACAGAGGTTTGGGTAATCTCATGAAACACATGAAGTGATAAACGTGGCTCCAATCCTTCATGAGTAGTAGTTTCCTGGTTTTAGAGGTTTGGATTTTCCTTACATAGAAATAAGTATTTTAGGATGAGGGGGAACTAATGTGTTCACATGTTACCCAGGTCCTAGCAAGAATTCTTGACTCCTTACGACAACTAGCAGTGTGAACATATTGTCTGGAAATCTGGGAAATCCCTAAGGAAATGTGGACTCTGTGAGAAGTATCTGTTCTCTTCTAGCAGTTTCTGTGCTGTTGGCCAATTTCAACCTGAAAGCAAGAGGTTTCAAAGATCTGCCACTTTCAAGCAAACAGGCAGAGATGGCTGAGAGAGGGCAAGGGTCCCATGGGAGAGGCTTCCAGAGGGCCCCCCTAAAGTCTCAGAAACCAAGCCTGCTGGAGGGCAAGTTTTCCAGGCATGGATGAGTGCTTCACTACCTGTTTGGCTTTGCTGTGAACCAAGGTGGATGATTCTTTTTAAGCAGAAAAATCACATGGGAATTCTTTTTAGTGATTGTTACTTCTTAACCTCAAAATTACCTCCTTCTAAAAAACAATAAATCCCATCCAACCAGCCTTTCCTAAGAGTTTTTAAATTATTGAAACTTTGGACATTCTACACAGAAATTGCCATTTTTTTCTCAACACTCAAGAGTTTCAACAACAATTGTGATGCTTTTTCATTAAAAAATATACATCTTTTAAACAAGGAGAAACTTGTGTTCTTTTTCATCCACCTGCAGCCCATGGAGAGGCCCCACGCTGGAGCAGGTGGAGACACACAGAAGATGTTGTGACCTGTGTTGGAGCAAGCCTTTGCCAGCACTTGCAGCCCATGGAGAGATGCAGAGACAGAGATGAGCAAGCAGAGAAGAGGGATATCTGCGCTGGAGCAGGTTTGCTGGAGGGGGAGGCTTGTGACTCCATGGGGAACCAGGCTGGAGCAGCCTGAGACTGAGAGACATTCTGTGATTTATGACTGCACCCCATAGTAGTGACCCACGCTGGGGCAGCTGGTGAAGAGCTGAAGCCCTGTGGGAAAGGACTCACGTTGGAGATGTCATTCATGAAGGGCTGTCTCCTGTGGGTGGGACCCCATGGTGCAGCAGGGGAAGGGTGTGAGGAATGCTCCCCCCCCAGCTAAGAAGGAAAACATCTTGTGAGGAACTGACTGAACCCCCCATTCCCTGCCCCTCCCTGTGCCACAGTAGGGGGGAAGAAGGGAGCAAAATCATGACTAAGTGAAGTCTGCTGAGAAGGGAGGGTGGGGGGAGGTGCTTTAAGATCTGGTCACACTTCTCATTGCCCAACTGGTGTCACTGGGTGTGCAGGGCAGTGTCATAAATTAGAGTTTCTTTCCTTTAAATAAAACTGTTGAGTGTGTTTGGCCCGTGACACTGATTGCAGAATGATCTCTCCTTGTCACTATCTTGACTCCTAAACCTCTCAATATGTATTTTCTCCCCTGTCTAGCTGAAAAGAGGAATGATAGAGCAGCTTTGGTGGGCATCTGGCCTCCAGCCAGGGTCAAACCACCACAATTATGTACAGCTCTGGATCATTGCGTAGATATTTGCCAAGCCAAGAAGAAGGTGGTCTTTCAACTACTTTAAATAGTGTTTCAAGACATCAAGGGCACTGCAGGCAGCATCCTGCATCAAGATTTCTTCCCCTCTCTTTAGGCCTCTGCCAGCATCACTGCTGACGCAGCCATCTAGCCATTATGAAAGCCCTGCAGCATTACCCAAACACAGGGTTGGAGCAAGTCTATAAATATGTAAAGGGTGAGTGTCAGGAGGACAGAGCCAGTAACCAGGCTTTTCTCCGTGATGTCCTATGATAGGACAAGGGGCAATGGGTGCAAGCTGGAGCATAGGAGGTGTATATATATATATATACACACATATACACCACAGTGCTATACATTGATTTTGCCTGTTCTTGGTATAGCATGATGCTAATTCAAATACTGTTAAGGTAAAACCTGGATTTATGGTGTTTAGATTAATTTTTAATTGAACTAAGTCAATCAATTTGCACTTCTGATGCCCACTTCTTTCCCACCATGGCTGGCAATTTAGAAACAGCACATTGAGTCTCTCAACTATTCATGAGCTGCCAGTCTGGGTCAGTGTCTTGAGTAAGCATTGACTTTAAACTATTTTGAAAATATAAACCTCTACTCCTTACAGCTTTTATTAAGCCTTTTAAAAAAAAAATTAAAGCCTTTATTAAAACTATAGTTATCTGATAGAGCACCCAAATGTGCACTGCTCTGAGCCAGTGGGCAGCGAGATGGCCAATATCCACTGCAGAGCACGGAGCAGCTCATAGAAATGAGGCCTCCCGAGTCTGTGGAGCCTGTAAAGCATACTTTAAAGATTGAATGGTAACTCAGTTCTGTTGACAGAAAAACTATGTTTTTGTTGCTGATCCAAAGACACAAAAGCCAATGTTCATACTCATTAGGAATCGGCCTCTAAATTGTCTGTATCTTCTCACCATGGCACTGTGAGGTGGCTCAGCTTAGACTGCTCTTTGTTTTCATACTCTCAGGCCAGAGATGGAAGAAAAGTACTTGGGCCATGAGCCAAAAAAGGGACAGAAAGCTGTGGGGAGGCCTGCTGAGGCATGCTGAAGGTGTGGCCCTTGGAGAAGCCTGAGCCTGGATCTTCCTGGTGCCACCAGCAGCAATGTGGCCAGGCTGATGGCAGGGCAGCATGGGAAGGAAGTGAATCTAGTCTTGAGGGCAAGTTTTGGAAGCCTTTCCATCAACATACATCCAAGTCATGGTCAAATGGTAGCACATGCCTAGGGAAATACTTGGGTACTGTGGGCAGACCTTGCTTTGAAAGCAAGTTTCCAGTTGAAAAAAAAAAAAGAGGGTGGAAGGTAGGAGGATCTTTTCTGCTGCAATTTAGTAGAAACCTGCAGAGCTTTGGTGGTCCTAGATTTCACTTGTTCTGTTTTTCAAGTGACAATTAACTCCCCTGGCAAGTAAGGTGTTAAATGAAACCCTAGGTTTTATTGAAGTTAAATGAGTTCCTGAGTTCCAGGCCCCAGAGCAGCTGATGTGAGACCTGTGTTAACCTGTTTGAAGCCCCAAACAATTTGGAGGCATTGTTTCCCCTTGGATATAACTACAAAACCTGCGCAGAGTAAGCAGTCAGGAGTATATCTCCTGTTTGGGAGCTTCCCAAACATGGGGGAAAGCTCTGGATATCCACAGCTCTTTGTGCATTGTCTGTGGAGGAGATCAACCAGGTTAGTTATTTTTGCAAAGAAAGCTGGAATTTGTTTCCGTCGGGTTTAGGAAATAGGGAGAAAATAAGATGTACTAGGGCAAGTTAAACCTGCTGAAATGGCTGCTAGTCACTCAGTGTGCCTTCCCCATCGCTCCCTCTCCACCCCATGGTTGTCACAGCATGAGCTTTAATTAATACTGAAGAGCAAAAAAGAGAACCTGGAGGAATAATAAGGGCAGCTCATGCAAATGAATCGTGTGTGCAGTCTTCCCCACAGCTTTTCTCTCCTCCCTGAGGAGCCCTAGTAGGATGTGCTCTGCAATTAGTATTTCATTGAAATTATAGCTTTTTTTTTTTTTGCTGCAAGATGGTTACAGCTAGTGGTAGCTTCTTAGTACAGTGTGCAAGGTCTGGAGTTCTGCAGAGATTTCATGTTCATGCAAATGAATGTAAATGATTTAACAATGTCTCCTGGCATTGCTGTGCTTGTTCCTTCCCTGCAAAACAGGGACCATGATGTCCTGCAGAAGCCCAGCCTCCTTTCCCTGCCCTGCCTGACAGAATAGCCACCCACCCATGGGACTCGTAACCCCACCAACCAGGAGGAATATCCATCCTTCATTTTGCAGTTCTGTTTTTGCATGTTCCCACAAAATAGTGTGCACAAACATGTAGGAGAGATGAACTGTTAAAGTGGCTGTGTCTGTGCACATAAACGCCATTTTTTTGGCTCTGGCCAATTCCAAAGTGAGTTTTGGGCCCTTCCTGAAGCAGCCCTGCGCTCACCCTGGCTGCTGTGCACTCAGCATGGTCCCAAGATGCATGGTCTGTGCTGGTCAGGGTGGAGGAGTGGCAAAGGGAAAGGAGAATCATGTGGATCCCTCCTCCCAATCAGATACTGGAAGGAGGAAGGGGTGTATCTTTGTCTTGATCTATCTCTTGCTTGTACCTCCTGGAGCCCAGGTCTGTACAGACAGAGCATCTGCTGCCCACTCTCCTTCTGACCCTTGGAGGACAAGATGTATGGGATCTGTTTTAAAAGAAAAAAGAAAAGGCTAAAAATTTGTTGTGTGTGAAATCTGTACATGTGAAAAATAGGAGAGAGCTTTTGCAAACAGACCCCAGCACGTGTAGTCCCTGCAGGTGACTTTAGTCACTTTGGCCTGTGAGGGTGTCTGCTCCGCTCACAGCCCTACGGGTACTTGCAGGTGTGATCTCAGCAATTGTTTTAAAAATCTTGCTAAATATTACATCAGTTTTCAAAGGAAGAATGCTGGCTTGTACTGCACAGGCTGTACCTGGGGCCCAGGGTTTTTCTTATCCTGTACATGAGTGTAGAGTGGGAACAGCTTAATGTTGAATTTCTACTCATCTTTGTGTGAGTAAATTAAAAATCTGTCTTCTTTCTTATGACCTGATGTTTTCTCTCACTTATAACTCGCTTTTCTGATTGATAACAATTCTCTAGTGATACAAAGCAAAGAGTTACTGGAGATTCTGTCAGAATGGTTTCCCTTGTTACTGAAATCTCTTAGTTTGCTGTGTTAAGAGGATTTT
The DNA here is from genome assembly GCA_027925045.1 of Hypotaenidia okinawae. Taxonomy (NCBI): domain Eukaryota; kingdom Metazoa; phylum Chordata; class Aves; order Gruiformes; family Rallidae; genus Hypotaenidia; species Hypotaenidia okinawae. The sequence continues at coordinate 46,166,585 of BSDF01000002.1, read as the reverse complement.
GTGTGGCATTTCTGTTGCCTGTTGTCTCAGGGTGCATTAGCATCTCCCACCACAGAATCAATTGCTCCTTTCAGAGGACCAGTTCTTGTTGCCACAGACCAGTTCTCTCTGGCAGAGACTTGTGTCTCACCAAACACCAAGCAGGTTGTCTCTCCTGGCTGTTGAGTACTTGGAAACCTTTACTATTCCAAGAATTTTATGACGATCGAATATAGACTGACAGAAGAAACGACTGTATCATGCTGTCTTTAGGCAGCCCTGCTATTCAGTGTCCACTTAACCTTTTTTTTTTTTACTTTTTATTGCATTTAATATTTATTATTATTTACAGTTTAATATTAATTTGCTTTCTCCCCATCCTTTTACCTTCAGCAGGCTAGGAGCACCCTTGTTTTCTCTTTCACTCTCTCTCAGCATGGGAAAACTACTGAATAAATTCAGTTCTGGATGGTATTTTCCAGTCCTGTATTAGTGCTGAGGCTTTACATTTGAACCCTGCAGTGTATTTCACACAAAGTAGGTTGGTGCTGCTTTTCCACCACTGTGTCCCGTTTCTGTGCTGCTAACCTACAGCCTGCAGAAGATGTGGCATAGCTCCAGACACCGTACAGGAACCTGCCTCCTGGCCACATCCTTTCCTAGAAGCAGCACCGTTGCCCTCCTTGAGCTCTGAGGATGGCTTTTGCCTGGGAGGTGTTGGGATGGAGGAAGGCAGTAGCATTTCCATGCTTGCGTGTGCAAGTGCTGGTGGTGCTGTGGCAGAAGCATGTGACATGGATGTCAAAACAGGCCCTGGTTGTACCACTCCTCCTGCTTCTGCACAGACCTTGCAAAACATGGCACAAGTCCCCACTGAGTGATTCTGGGCAAAAATGTTTTAACAGTTAGTTGTTCCACTAGGCATGGTGGCCTTGTGTGGGTGTTTTTGTGTGGGAAATGGAGAGCAGCCCTGGAAAACAGAGAGTTATGCTTGTTGGTGAGAAGCTGCAAAGCAAGAGAAAAAGCAGGAAAGAGGGTCATGTAGAGATGTAAATCTGTGCCTCATTCAGCAGGGAGGTGGCACATGGTAAGGAAGGTGCCAGGGAAAGACCCCTGCGCAGCAGGAGTCCCCTCGGGTGGGACAACCTTTTGCATAGGAATGTTGTGGTTCTTGTATTAATGAAAAGTCCTGAAACCTGACTCGAGGCTGCTGCATCAGCCATCCAGAGGGTATAAAAGTTTGCTCAGTTGGTATAAAAGTTGTTTTCAATCCACCACAATCGGAGTCTGTGCCTTTCAATATGCCACATTTTTGTTGTAGAATAAAAGTGGTGCTTTTTTTTCCCCTAGTTGTTTTAAACCCGTTTCAGCATGACGTAAGCTAAACCAGAAAAATCCCTGTGTGTCAGAAAAAGAGGCCAACCCCCAGCCTTGCATTGGTGTGACGACAGCAGTTGGAGTTCATATTGTGGCTTACCATTGCTCTGCCCTTCTGTGTGAGCGCAGCTTTTAACCAGCAACCAGGCCTGGACCAGCTCAACTGCACAGTACTTGACTGTGGTTAGAGGGATGGCAATGCTCTCCTTACTCCAGACATATAATGCAAAACAACCAGGAGGTGAAGAGAGCAGGCTGAGGGCACGCTCCGTATCACTGGAGAAGGTGGGCCAAGAACATTAATGCTTCTCTGCCAGCTGTGGATGGATCTCAAGGGGAAACAAGAAAGAGTAAATCTTTGTCCCTCAGTAGATTTTCCTCTGTGGCAGTTGCTGCATAATTGCTTCATCCTTGCTTCTATTACTTTGTTGCAGAACAACAGCTATGGATTTTGTTTCATGCAGCCCCAGATTTTATAGTTGGTTTTCCTAAGGAAGCACAGCTCATCTTACCACATCGTGTGCCCAAGCCACCGTGTGTGCGTGCTTCACTGCACAACCTAGTGACTCCTGAGCACGCTTTGCAACTCCTGCCAAACCTGCAGAGAGGTACCGACTGTTGAGACCGTATGTTCCTGTGAATTATTTGGAAAGGGAACACCTGGGCAAAAAAACCCCAAGTCTCAAACAGGGAAAGGCAGCGGTTTGAGTGCAGCTGCTCTTAGGCATCAAAGTCCCCACCCAGGAGAAAGATAGTGGCCCAGCTCCAGAAAAAACTTCCAGCAGGAGTTATGTTTGTCAGAAGTAAGGAGACAGACAGCCCCTCAGTGTCTGATTTCTGATGAGGCACTCGCGCTCCAGCTGTACCAAAATCACTCATCATCAAGGTCTGAATCCAATGAAAACGGGCTGGCTGAGGTTTGGTGCTTTGTGTGGGCTTGTTCTACTGTTTGTCCCTCACAGTTCTTCTGCACCAAAAATTCAGCTTTGCTAGATGAGTGAGTGATTTGAGGTGCACCCCTGGCAGATCATCTGCCTCAGAGCACATCTATTATTCACAGGGTTTGCAGAGAGCAGGGAGTTGCAGAAGTCATGTCCTGCCGAGGCACAGAACATCTCAGAGACAGACAGAAGGAGAATAACAACATGTTCTTCCAAGGCACTAAGCATCTCTAGGGATGCTACGCTTGGTAGCTGATTGGAAGCGGGATCATTTTACCTCTGCCCACATAGGAAGCCCTAAATCAATATTTTGTAAGCACACGGGAAAAAATTAATACATGTTTTCAGCAAGCTAGGATAGGTCTCCCTTCCCCCTTCCCCCTTTCTTTCCCTTCTCCCTTCCCTTCCCTTCCCTTCCCTTCCCTTCCCTTCCCTTCCCTTCCCTTCCCTTCCCTTCCCTTCCCTTCCCTTCCCTTCCCTTCCCTTCCCTTCCCTTCCCTTCCCTTCCCTTCCCTTCCCTTCCCTTCCCTTCCCTTCCCTTCCCTTCCCTTCCCTTCCCTTCCCTTTCCCTTTCCCTTTCCCTTCCTTTCCCCTCCCCTTCCCTTCCCTTCCCACTTGCAGGAGCACAACGACAGACCGTAACAATGACAGCCAGCAGCAGTCCCTGGCCTAGTCAATCAGGCCTGCTTCGTACGAAGTGCTTTCCCGTCACCTCCACTGCTCCGAGCATTCCAAGAAACCCCGATAACAAGAACCAGCTTGCGGCTGGCGCAAAGGGCCACCAGGTGCCACTCTGGCTCCGCGGGGACACAGGGAGGCCGCCCGGCCCAAGGCCGTTCGCAGGCCCAGCCGCCAGAGGCAGCAGCTGGGGAAAGCCGGCTCGTCCTCCCTCCCGCGTTCCCTCCGGGCGGGACGAGCACTCTGTGGGCAGCGTTGTTCGGCACCGCGGGTTTGTAATTGCTCTAAGCACAGCAGCTACCCCCTCAGTATTGGCCACGGAATTCAAGCCTGAGGTTTCCAGAACGTAGCCTCCCTGTTTTTGCTCATCCTTTGGGCAGTTTTCTGTGTCCTAAGGAAGGGGGTCCTGGTGTTTCTTGGCCCTCGTGTGTTCACTTGTGAATGAGATCAGTCCCTCCCGGAGCCACTGACAGACTCTCTGGGGTCTTGAGTACACTTTTTGTGAAGAGAAGGCGGCTTTCCAACCTTATCAATAAGCTCAATTTTAACTCTGCTTCTTGCCTTTCTCTCCCTTTCGGCAGCCCTCCCTTCTGCCCTGCCCTCACGTGAGTGCCTCTGATAGCAGACTTGTTTTTTTGATGTAGCCCACAACATTCCACCTGAGTCCTTTAACCAGATCTTTTTCCGCCTGAGTTCCCCGTGGACTAAACAAGCCTGACACTGCCAGCCTCTGATCCAGTTGAAGGTTCTTCTTGCCTGCTGTTTTATCCTGTATGATGTTTGCCTTTTCTTTTCCTAGATCGTGAAGAAAGATGTTAAATACAAGGTCACCGGCGGCTGCTGATTTCCAAACCCTGGAGCTAGTGATATTTCAAGACCAATTCCATTACATGATTATGTTGCACTTACTGGGTTTTCTCAGGGAAATAATTTGTCACAGAACAGCAGGCTCCAGCTTCCTGTAACCCTCTTAAATCAATCCCATCATATCATAGAAGCTTTATTTTAATATCTTCCCTTGTAATTGTCTAATTGTTTGCTTGAAGAGGCCTTCCTGGTGTATTTAGTAGCAGTCACCTTCTTCAACAGATTACCATTTTGAAACTCAGGAGCTAAAAAAACAACAACAAAGCAAGCCCAAAACAAATACAGATTTCATGGAAAAATGATTAACTAAAAAGTCTGTTGAAAAATGTCAGCGTCGTACTGATGCTGGCCAGCTCTTTGGGGTTCTTCCAGTGTGAGTGGGGCACCTCATATAGGCCTGACAAGGATTTAAAAGATTTTACAGGTGGAGAGTGGGGAGCACATGACCTGTATTTGAATGTTGGGTGGTTAACCCCACGGAGACTTTTGCAAGAGAATTTTCATGTTCCTTTTCTGATGTGCTCCTTGGAGGAAAGTGGACCAGCTGGTCTGCAGAACCAAGTTTACTCTGCTGTCTTACACTTTACATGCGTGTCCCACAGAACCTATGCTTCTGTTCAGACAGGGTGATATATTTGTTAAGCTCAAAATGGTATTTCCTGGGGAAAAAAAAAAAAAAAAAGAGAAGCAGAATTGCAAGAAGTCCAAGTTGCTGGGATCCTGCTTCACATCTGATGTGAAAGATTCATGTTAGTGCAGGGAGAAGCAAATATGCTGTGCCATGCAAACAATGTCCAACTGCAGCAGTTTGTACCAGGATGAGAAGTTGCTGCTAATTCTAAAATAGCTGTATTTCGTTGGGCTTGGAGGCAGCTGTTACCTGCCCATCTAAGGCAGTGATAAGGACTTTATCCTGGCTTGGACTGTCAGGTTTTGGTTACCTAGAACATTTTGCCCTTCAGTGAACAGTTTATTTTCCCACAGGCCAGCCTACTGCCATGTTTCAGTACAGAGAACGGTAATCTGCAGGTTTCTCTGCACCAACCAGTTGTGCAGAACAAGTTCTTCCTCCCATGCTAAACATATTAGGGAGTTCAAAATGCAAAGCTATTGCTAATTAGCTATTGGTAATGATCACAGGAGCCAGTCAAAACCTACACCTTGTTTTTCTTTGTTGATAGAAGTGTGCTTGTACGAACAAGAAAGAAAAGATGGCTCGTGTTTTTTAGCACCCCTAGTCCAGCTTGCCTCCTTGGAAAGGCTCTTTGTCCAGTTTTGAATCAGGAGTGAGGTGATCTTTTACAGCATTATCTGTGGATCTCCAGCTCCTTTATAGGCTTCTGATCTCATTTTCCACCCCTGCTCTGTGTGCTAACAAGTTGGGTGAGCCAACCCTGGTATATGGCATCACTGTTTGTGAAAAACAAACCATGTTTGTTTCTCACACTGTGTGGTCCCTCAGTGTGATGAAAGGAAGGCAGTAATGGAAAGAACTGCTCATGGCCCGACTGTCCCAGGGTTTGGGGAAATGCAGTATGACATCACTGGAAAGACACAGGCGGCATGTTCTTTCTAGTTCTTGTGTTGTATGAAGGCAATACAGGGTTGTCAAAAGTACCTTTTCTGCCCAGGCAAAAATTCATCTGGGGTCACATCACAGGGGAAAAAGCCCATGACTGTAACTCCAGGAAGGACCAACAAGCACTGTGTGAAGCAAAAAAATAAGTAAAATCTGATGCATTTAAATGACCAGCTGTGCATCCAATACCTTGGTCTACCTGGTTGAATGCCTTTCCTAAAGCAGAGTGTTCCCTCAAACTGTTCTGAATTAACTGCAGTCATTGTCCTTTGATCTCTTGAGGCCTATAGCTATTCCTAGATCCAATTTAAATTAGCTGTCCCAAGTAATTAAAGCCTCTTAATTAATGGAGAAATACAGAATCTTTATCAGGCACTCCTTGGCTGGATCACAGACTAAGATACCAGAGCTGAGCATTACAGAGAAGTTTTCTCTTATGCTTTAAATAGCTTATCAGCATGAAAATGTGGTTATAACCAAGCTCTCACGAGGATGAAATTGTTTTCCCACAGCTGTAACCCAAATCTGGATTGTTATTCCATTTCCATTTGAATTCCCACTGAAGGCAGAGTGGTGTTACCCAAGGAAACGCTTGGTTTTGTGTAGGATGGATTGTGGAGAGAGCGCAAGTGGGGGTATAAGCAGGGGAGGGTGTGAAAGCACCATACTCATTTCCCTAGCAGAGGAGTGAGAGGGTGACATGCTGGAAGCGGCTAGCATCCTCCCTCCCTGACCTCAATTGGGTCAAAGATGGCAAGGAGGAGGAGAGGGGCAAGCCATGATCCTTCCCTGCTTGGATACCTGCTGCAGGCACAGGGTGTAAAGGGCAGTGGTGCCATCCAAATAATCCCACGTGAGCCCTGCAGTTGCATGGGCCAGACAGTTGAAGCCACAAGCTGACTTTACACCAGGACTTGCATACTTGCCTCCCCGTGGAGACACCATTCTTGTCTTGCTATTTCCAGATTCACCAGCTGAACAGGAGAATTTCATTTGGTCACTGAGCTTCCTTCTCTTCAGGTTTCCTGGGGGTTTCTCTGTTCCTGAATGTCTGGTGTTTGCCAGTTCTCTGCTGCCCAGGGATATCTGGCTCCTGACTGCAGCGGGTCTGAGCACCAATGGATGCAAACATCAGAGCCCCCAGGAGCTCCCTCTGACTACCAAATGCAAAAAATCCAAGTATTTAATAAGCACTCACCAGTCTGATGACTACAGTGTTACAGTTTTTAAAGGGCACTTTAAAACAAGCAAAGTAATTACTATCCAGTTTAATTAGCTTAGAATTTAATCACACTTGCAATTGAGGAAAAAGACCAGAGTCTGTCTGTTTCTAATTTAAGCAGTATAAAATTTCTCAGTGCCCAGCCTAGGACACCAAATAGGTGAATCTCTGTACCTTTTCTCTCTCGAACAAGCGACCCAACCATCCTTTTAATTCACCATTCCATGAGTGATTGCAATGATCCAATGCACCATCTAAACCAATTCATACTAAGTAAGAGTGATTGTGAAGCTCCCTAAGTCCTGATTTGTGTCATACGTTCTCCAGCACTCTTTTTTTTTTCCCTGCTGCCACGGATCAGGTGTTCTTGAGTGATCAGGACAGGAGTTCCTCCAGTGCCCCAGTCCATTCTGGTTTAGAGAGGGATGAGAAACGTTCCCCCTGTGAACAATATGCTGTGCAAACACCATTCCATATGAACAATTTTTTGTTTGTTAAACCAACAAAGATCTTCCATTCTTCTTCAAGTCATGCCTAACTCACACCAGACCCCTGTCTTAACAGGCTGACATTTTTCTTTCCTGTGTTGGCTTTTGCTAGAACTGGGAAAATACCTGATAGCCAGCTCGTGCCCCACTCCGACGCATTAGGAAAGTGAGGAATTTTCTGAGTGGCTGAACACATCAGGTTTTGCAGTACTAGAGACATGGCCCTGGAAGGTAGGAGCACAATTATGCTAAGGTTTTTTAGGCCCAGCTACTTCTACAGGTAGCTAGGCAAGAGGAGTACATTGAATGAAGCCTTGGGACGTAAGAATATAGGTAAGTGAGAATGCAGATCTTCAGAGTGTAAGGGAGGTAGCTAGAGCTGCTCTGAATTTAAAAAAAAACACCCAAACCATCAATTAATAATGATCATTAATGTAAAGGTCGTAACATTGTTATGTAGAAGCAGAGTGGACTTCAGCAAAACGTTTAAAAACTTAGTATTAAGGAAGAATGAAATCAAGTCAAGGATGTTTAATCCCAGGGAGTTGTGTGTGATATGCTGCTTTTTGGTACCTGCCTTTGAGTATTGGTCATGACTGAGTGTCTTGACTTACTGGTAAATACCTCCCACTTCTGGGGCTGCGTAGAAGAACTTTATCCAAGACTGTGCTCCCTGTCATGTGCGTCTTCTAGCGGGCAGATTTCTTCCTCTCACAGAAGCCTCCATTGTGGTCACATCAGCATTCATTTCACAGTATAAATGGCTACAGATCCAAGTTCTGCCTAACGATGCTTCTGACTCTTGTTGTTTGTCCTTTTCACGGTAATAAACACAAAGGAGGAAGAAAGCCCTTAAATAATGCCCACTGCATGAACTGTCCATGTCATTCATACTTAAACCTTTATATCAAGAGCTTACATTCCCTTGCAAAGGCTCCCTGACAGGATGATGAAAAGGTGGAAGGAGGAGATGCCCCTGCCTGCAAGGCATGCATACTGAGCAGATAGCTCCCAAACAAAAACTTGGGACACTGGTGGCTCAGTTCAAACCTTCTCTTAGGACTCAGGAGGGTATGGAAAGGGTGAATGCTGAGAACAAAGAAAGGATTGAATACCAGAAAGTCTGTGCATAACAATTTTAACAAGATAATTAGGGCAATAATTTGATAGCTGGGACTGTATGTATTAGTGTAACTGTACCAATACAATGTCTAGCCAATATAGCAAAGATTGAAGCCTATGTGCCATGTATGGCATCTAGTGCAACACTCTTACAAGCCCTGCTCCTGAAGCGCAGGTGAGGAAACCCAGTGCACACAGGAATAGATATGTCTATATGAAGAATATATATAAAAATAAAAGAATATGTGTATATATACATGTATGTATGTATGCATATATGAGATATATATGTAAATTGTTGGTTTATATTTCCAAAACCAGAGATTGCGTGGTTAAAGGAACTATGGAGAATTAAAGGCATCAGAGCAATGAACTCCTTCACCTGTTCTACCCCAAACTGTGTAGCATTGTCACACAGGGAATATGTTCTTGAGAGCAGCTTGCCTGCCTTCCCTCCACAACACAGAGGTGTTGAGGGTTCCCTAATCTCAAGACCAAGTCAAATAGATGCAGCCACACAGACCTGGTCATTGTGGGGGAAGGAAGGAGAAAGAAGCAATCCCCTCTTCTAAGCTCTTCCCAAGAACAGGCAATCTCATCTTCTCTGGATGAACTGCTAGAAGCTAGTTGTACTATGCTGGATTATTTAATACCTGCCCAATTCTGCAGTGGGTTCTGTGGGATTAATAGTTTAAGCACTCCTGTAGTGTGCATAACAAAATCTGAGAGAAGCCATTGTTGCCTTTGGAGGTATTGATCTCTGCCTGATGAGGAAGCATGTTAACTGGGTTACAAAGTGTTCTTCTCTAAGATGCTTAAAATAGCACCAAGGAACTATTATGATATAAACTAATCAGCTGGACATCAAATTCAGAGATGATCCTGAAATTGCTTAGACATCGATTCTTTGTTATCTTTTCCTGTGGAGCATGGTGCTCAATTTTGTTACCATCGAACGCGTGTCAGCAGGAAATTTCAGTGACCAGCAGCAATACAGAAAACTCAGATTATGTTTTTTTTCTTGTGGAGATTTTTGTCTTTTCAGTACTTTACCAGCAGGGGGTGTGATCAGACATATTGCAGATTTTGTATGTTTTTACTTCTTCTCAATGGAACAATGTTATTCCTCGTGACTTTTAAGCCTCCTGAAAGCCACCTTGAAGCTGTACAAAAAGAGGGCACACCTGGGACCTTTCTTCCTGCTTTTGGGTTCATTCCTATTTTTTTGAGAGGAATAATTCACAGCATGCGCAGCATGGTCCTTAGCCAAACCTCATAGCAATCAATTGGAAAATATCTTTCTTGTGAGGTGGACTAAGCTTGGTATTAATCAGAAGCTGCCAAACCATAAGTAATTGTCTCTGTACTAATGTAATAGTGTCTCCCATCACAGTCCCTGTTCTGCTTTAAATCTCCTGTTTCTTCCTGGAAGGGATAGGTCTGTTTTATATTTTAAAGTGCCATTGGCATGAGGTTAGCAGAGGCTCCAGGAGCTTGTGGGAAAACATGCTGGGATGCTTTTTGTGTCTGATCATGGCCTGGTACTAAGGGAAGGTCACAGCATTGGTATGAATCCACAAATACACTTTTCTAGAGATGAGACATTGCAAAAATAAGGATAGGCAAAGAGGGCTGATCCACTGAACCACTGTTCTTTGCTGGACTTGAATGCTGCTGCTGTGCTCTGGTGGTTCACCAGGCAGCGGGGAACTCTCCTGGGGTCTGAGAAGTATATGAGGTTCTAGGTGGAACACATGACTGATTGAAGGCAGAATTGCCTCTGTCCTGGAGGGGTGCAGGATTTCTCAAAATCAATCTATGATCCATGTCAGGGCAGACCCTATTCTGGTCTCAAGTGGCTGAGAGCTCTGTGGCATAGTATCAGTTGAAAATTTGGCCTACAAGTCTAATGCAGAATTTATTTCTAGGAGGAATTGCTAGGAGCTCCATGTTAGCTAATAGCTGCAATTCTCTGTTGAGCCCTCTCATTGCAAGGACCATTTGCTTTTTCTTCCTTCTCTCTTGTAATTGTGCTTTCTGGCTTTTCCTCTTTGCCCTCTGTAGCTTCCTTTGCCCTGCATTTCCATCAGGCTAAAAACAAAAGGATCTTTAGATAGGATCAAATCCTCTATTATGCTTGTTGACCACCCCAAAGTAGGATCTGCTTCCTTTTTCTAGCTTTCACATGTATTATTCACAGCCTTCTTAGTACCTGCTGGCATGTGTCATGGGCAGTGTTCCCTTGGTTTGTTTCCCTGCCTGCAGTGAGGATGCAAGTTAAATCCCTGTAAGTGAACTGGCACACTGCAGGACCTCCCTGCCGAGCACCAGACAGATGGATGTAGAAGACAGAGATACGATGACTGGGATCTAAAAAACACGGGGAGGGAGAAAGAAAGTTGGGGAAAAAGCATGGGATGTTTCTTCTTTCCCATGTTCTGCAAGTAAATGGGAAATGTAGAGAGATACACGAGGAAGGACTGATCATACCCTCCCTTAGAATTCTGCTCAAAAGTGAATTACATCTTCCCTGTGTTCCTTTGCATCTGAGAACAGGTTTCACCAGGGGAACTAGTGTCCATCAGTGGTTCAGTGAAGACGTGGCAAATCTTTTTTGTTGGGAGCCTGTGGAGGGATTTTCTTATTTTCATGGTGATCCCAACACCTTAGTATAAATACCATTCCAGACCCAGTAGGAAAAATATTTGGAAAGAAGCAACTTTGCATTTCTTAGCTGGGCTCACCATCCTACCTGTGTTTGCTCTTCTCACCTCTTGCCTTGGATGCGTTGACCTTTTTTCTCCCCCTTTTCAATCCTCAGCCTGGTAAGTCAGAATATCTGCAATCCTGGGGATAGTTTGGCTGGATTTTAAGCACAGGAAGAGCTGGGGTTACTGTTTTAAGTCTCTTCTGCTTTCCAAAGGCTATCAAATAAACTGGTCTCTGGGGTGTCCACAGAGGCACAGCTATCTCCTGGTTGCATGTAGTTGTCTACTGAAGATCTAGATATAAGAACAAAGACATTTGCAAAAAGCCTCTGGGAATAACTGCTTACAAGGGAAGCATTTGTTAAGAGACAAAATCTTGTTCACTTATTTAAAAATCAGTATTTTTTCCTCTTTCCTCAGACAGTATTATCTTGCTTTTCAGGGTGAGACTGCTTGGCAAAACCTATCTAACCCAAGAACCTAGACCACAAGCCCTGGGAAGGAAATAAGGTTTTGACATGGCTATTTCATTACCACCTGTATCCAGAGGGATGTGATGCCAACCTTTACGGTCCTTGCTTAGTCAGTGGTTAAGGGTATAAGTCAGACCCAGCAGAGAATATAAGTATCTGCCTTGCATTCACTTCCTGGTGAACTGTGCAGGCATCAGTTTGCCCCCATGTCTCTTTAGATTGTGCATGCAGGCAGAGAAGTGCCTACAAAGTGGATTCATGCCATCCTCCTCAGAAATGTCAGCCTGTTTGGGGCTGCGCTGTGCTGCATGCACAGCCTGACCTTCAGGATAAACTTGTCCTCAGGCAGATCCCTCTCAGCATCAGCGATTGGGTCTCCTGAGCATCCATGCTGCTATCTAGGTGTGCAGCAGCAAGTTGCCAGGTGCATGTTCTTTCTGTTTGGCAGATGAAATGGTAAATAGAATTGTTTCTCTTCAGAAAATCCTATAGTAGCTCCAATGATCATAATGGGGGAATAGCTCCTCTGCAGAAGGTGTCTGCCCAACATGCTGCACATGGGTGTTTGGAGGCCCATTTGATGGTACACCACCTGCAGTTCTCACAGGAACCTGCAGTTCTCACCAGCTAACAGGACGTAAGACTGTTTATACCATTCTCTCCTTTTAGAGTAGGCTATTACAAATAGTGTCTTAAATGATACCCTACAGAGTCTGTGTGCCTTTTTTGCTGTTACCATAATGGACCTGCACCTCCTGGTGCAAAGCAGGATGCAAATTATTATTTCTATTGTTACTGCACAGGCTTTTCTAGTCCTATTTGGGCTTACACATGTAGACTTAGAAATCTGAAGCAGTAATATTAAAGCTTTTCATGTTTCCATTTTTTGGCATTATACTAAAACTAATAAGCTAATAATAAGTAGGAGGCAAGCATAAATATACCCTAAAAAAAACCCCAATGGTTATAACACTAGATAAATATGCCTCAGTTTATAGAAGAATTGAGCCTCAGAGCATTAAAAAAAAGACAGTTTTGGACATGGTTTCTCTGTGTCCGCCTGGAATTTACTGAGACTGCCAAGCTGATTGAATCAGACCACTGTCTGGCATTCGAGCTGCTGTTGAGCTTTTAAGAAACAGACAGGCACCTTGTGGATATTCCAACTGCACATGCAGGAGCTCAAAAAGCCATCAAATGCATTCAGAGGTCCATGGGGAGCTATTAGAGTGGATCCGACATCTGGCTGAAGAAGCCTCTAAGGCCTGAGATGGCAGCAGCTGAGAGGGTGTTTCAGAGGAATTACTCGACTGTGGTAGCTCAGTCCTGACAGTCTTTTCATGGACATCTGTTTAGAAACAAGATATGTCCACCTTCAGCCCACTATGGTAGGCCTGGTAGTTCTTGGAAAAGAAAGAAGGGTTGAATTGTTGAGGCAAAGAGAGAGAAGCAAAGTGATGAATATAGCATTAAAGCATCCGTAGACATATTCCCAAAATACAGCTAACCTTGCTCCGCAGCCAGAAGTCAAAGTGAAAGCGCCTGTCTGGCAGCCTCTCTCATTTAAACTGTTGAGTGTATAGGTTTATAGAAAAAGCTCTCTCTATATACAGTGCAAAGTGAAGGTAATTTGTTCTTGGCAAATAAAAGAGCTTTGTAACCGTGATTTGTTTTCATGCGGGTGATAATCGTTTGCACTGATGTGAAGCGACCCCCGGGAGGTCAGTTTTCGTGCTCATGGATCTTAATCAGAGTCAGCTGGGCTATGAGCACTTGTGGCTTCATGGAGCCCTGTTTCAGGTTTATGATGATTAATGTCTTTTGTCTCAGTTCTGCCCTGTATCCTGGCCAAATGAGGGCTCCACTGTTCTTGGCATCATGCCTCTTCAGAGATAATCCTTTCCTCAGAGAGCTTGCAGGACAGACCATGAGTGGGGGTAGATCAGAGGACAGTGCCCCATCTGCTGTCAAAGAGCAGGTGACTGGGGTTTAGGCCCTGTGCTTTGAATCCCTGTCTGTTACTCAGAACTACTAAAGTCTGTAGGCCGCTAACTGTGGCTCCCATCACTATAATGAACTGGTGACACTTTGAAGCTTTAGCTTTGGTCACCTGGTACTGAGCAGTCAGCCAACAACTTTCCAAATCAGACATTCAGTGGAAATGTTAAATTTATGGTGCATAAATTCCACCTCTCCTTGATGCTCCACATTCCCATAGCTCTTATTTCCCCAGGAGATAAGTATTTGAAGTCTGCTGCTGCTGTTTCAAACAGAAGGTCTGGAGGGCTCTACGCTTGTTTACTTTTTCCAACTATTGTATCTTTATACAAGTACAATATACTGCCTCCATCTACAGACTTGATCTCCCCATGTTCTTTCACCATCATAGCAGCAAGGTGCAACAAGAAGTATTTATTCTCACCATGCTGATGTACAACCTGTCCCATTTGTTTTTCTTTGCATGTCCACAGTAGGCTGACACACGTATACGTTTTTAAGGATAGGATTTTTTTGTCCTGAATTTATTTAAAGGAATCTGCTACCACTGGTAGATGGAAACATTTTGGAGAGAGGCCTTTCTTGTATGTGGGAGTCTTTGAGGAAGAAAATCGTTTCACCAGAAGAGCTGAAGGAAGAAGACTGAGTGAGGAACAAAGCAAAACAGGTATGAAAGAGCAGGATGACTGTCACTGTGAAGGGACAAAAGGTGGAAAGGCTTTGGAGGAGGAAGTATGTGACACGGTACTGTTAGAATACCTGACTTAGGGAGAGGGGGAAGAAATTAATACCAAGGCAGAGACACCAGCTTTCAAAGTATCCATATGAAATTATCACCGTTCTTATTTTGTGTTCATACTGCTGATGTAGCCAAGGAAGTAACAGCAGTGCTGATGTTTGAGAGAAGCAGCGCTATTGCGCACAGCTGGAGTATACATGAGCTGTCCTTAAATGTGCCTGGCTTCACTGTGCATGTACAACGAATCCTATGTTTGACAGGGCCGGTTGCTTAGGACTGATGTAACAGACTCAAGTCACAGGCAGGTTCTCTGTCACTTAGATTTTATGCTGTCTCCGGCACACCTGCTTACACCAGGGCTGACTCAAAGCACAAACCTGCTTGACTTAAGGCAGTTGTGCTGCCTTGAGAGAGTTCATAAGCTCATCAGTCAGAGCTGAAAACATGTGTGTCATATGCTGTTATTCAGGTCATAAATATTCAGGGCACCAAAATGGGGACAAAAGGCATGAACAAACATGAAAAAATCACAGGTAAACCAAAACTGGATGCATTTTTTTATATCAGGTGTTTATCTGTATATTTTATATCTCTCCACTATCATGAACTGGAGAGATGGTTGTGTGCTCATGACCACAAAGATGAAGATAATGAAACACAGTGAAGATTGTAGGACCATCGTAATCAACATGCACCTCGCGCCTTCCACCAGACCTGTTTCGCACTCCAGTTGGCAAGAAGTGCTCTTCTTCCATACTGGGTAAGAAAAAACTTTTCAGTCTGCCAGAATCAAGTCTGTGACCTTAGTAAGTCCCTTGAGGTCTTAGTAAGGTCTTAGTAAGACCTTAGTAAGTCTCTCAATTTATTCAGTTGGTGAGCCAACAAGCCATTTAATGTGCACTGTTTTCAAGCAGGAATTACATTAAGGCTGAGTCTGCAAATTAGAAATGGTTGTTATAATCACTATTGCAGGGATCATTCTGCTCCTCCCTGTGCTGGTTATTTTCTCCCACAGATTTTTTGTTCTGTACAACTGACTTTAATGGATATAATTGCATTTCTGAGCCTGTGAATGATCCCAAGCAATTGCAGTTTAACCTCAGTGCATAGAAAGTGACAAAAAGAACTTGTTATGTTGACTCAGGGTTAGTGAAACAAAGCAACAATGAATAACAATACTGGCAGGTGGACCTGGAAAGAGTTGTTAATAGAACTTTGTTCATCCATGGATCTTGGACTCAAGGACATCACCTGACTTGCATGTAATTGCAATGGAAAGGAATTTATCTAGGAATTTTGGAGTTAGGGAGCCAATTTCATCCATTCCTGGAAGAGCACAAAAAGCAGATAGAAATGTTGCTACAAGGACTGCTTCATAGTTTTTTGAAAACAGAGGGGATTAATCTCTTCTCCTGAACTAGCAATTTGTCTGCAATTACTTCTGAACCAAGAAAAGTGAAAAATTTTTCATGTGGAGTTGTCAGCCTCACAGAAATACTCCATGTCGAGTAGTTTTTCACATAGCAATTTTTAAAGGATTAAGTCCCAAGGACTACTCTCTAGAATTTATCCCCATTTACTGGAGATGGCATATTTCTTTGAGGACGACAGTGAATTTCTTGGGAGAGCATGGTGTTCCTTTATCAGGTTGCTGTGGTCAGTTTCCTGACAATGGAATATATATTTTAGGACATAACTTAAGTTTGAAAGCATAGCTAAAAAAGAAAATTGAATGAGTCTGCCATAAAGCTCTGCGAGCTTGGCTTGCAGCATGAGGGCAGGGAGCAAGAAGGATGGGAGCAGTCCCTGGTACTCCTGGAGACCTCCTATCTTTCCAGCAGTGTGGCATGGCTGTCCTTCCCCTGCTGCAGCAGCTAGTTTGGCTTTTTAAAACTCAAGCATAGCAAAACAGACAAAGGGCTGTGTTTTTCTGCTGTCCCAGCAATCTGCTGCCCTAATTACGTGCTTAATTTTCCCCATGCCTACAACTTGTCCTGGCTCATAACTATGTGATCAGCACTGTCCCTGAAGGTTTTTAAGTGATGAAAGCAGCTCTGGATTCTTTGGACACAAGATGCAAGGTATAAAGCTTTATATCTCAGAAAGGCAAATAAATGGGCTAGAAAGTATTTTCTTTAAGCTTCAGAATTAAATTCCTGTTCTCACAAGAAGAAGACATGGACCAGATAACTTATTACCACAAAGTCATGCATATGTGACAGAAGAATCAGAAACTCAATCTAAGACACACTGTGGAGCAGAAAACTGTTATTACCACAAAGACATGCGTATGAGACAGAAGAATCAGGAACTAAATCTAAGGCACACTGTTAGCTCTAGTGCTGTGGTAAAGGGATAACAACATAAACCAAGAAGTAGCTGTCTATGGTATTTGGAAGAAGCCATAAGCAAAACTCCAAGAGAAAAAAGGCAATGTCCATATCCAGGTATTAGTCAAAACAGGGACAAGCAGAATTCCTCATGCCATAGCTGTGAATTGGCTTTAGGGGGGATTTTTTTGTCAGTGATGATAGAAAACTATAAGGCAGCTGATTCGTTTAAAGATCATTCAAACGAATTTTGCAACTGTGTAAAAGAGACATAAAAACTTACATTCTTGATGTCTGAGGAAAATCACATCTGACATTCATCAAAATGCAGATTTCAGATGTTGAGACATCCTTGCTTGAAGCCCTAAAGAAATATCTTCCTAATTTTGCAGTTAACAAGGTATACTGCTATATTCAGTGAATCATAGGATCATTTAGGTTGGAAAAGACCCTCAAGATCACTGAATCTAACTGTTAAGCTAGCACTGCCAAGTGTCCACCAGTAAACCATGTCCCATCTACAGGTCTTTTCAATACCTCCAGGGACAGTGACTCAACCACTTCCCTGGGCAGCAGCTTCTTCCAATGATTGACAACCCTTTTGGTGAAGAAAGTTTTCCTAACGTCCAATCTAAACCTCCCGTGGTGCAACTTGAGACCATTTCCTCTTGTCCTATCACTTGTTATCTGGGAAAAGAGACTGAGCCTGACCTGGCTACAACCTCTTTTCTGGTAGTTGTAGAGAACAATAAGGTCTCCCCTCGGCCTCCTTTTCTCCAGGCTAAACAAACCCAGTTCCCTCAGCCACTCCTCATAAGATCCTTCTTCAGCCTTGTCCTTCTTTGGACACATAGTATGTAGAACTTTTGTCTGAAACAAATAGGCAAAGTGCTTTTTGACTTGCAGTAAAATGTTGGACACAAAAATGGCCTAGAAACTTTATTAATTTAAATGTCCTGGCTCCCACTGGCTCAGAGGGTCCCAAATTCTTCAGACAGCTCTGCCTGCATTGCCAGTTCCTGCAGTTGGCCAGGATGTAACGAGATGAACATGAAGACAGGAAGTCTTTGGGAGAAGAAAACGAGTGAATGAAGGGCCTTTGTAACACTGACAAAAAATCCTGGGAACAAAGTGTCCAGGAATATTGATGGAAGTGGTGAACTGAGCTAAAGGGCATCACACCCTTCTGCTGACAATAGGAATGGTGGAAAAACGCAGTGAAAGCTTAGGAAGAAAGAAAGAAACTGTTTATTGGACTTCACAAAGAATGCCCCAAAACACAGGACAGACCTTGCTCCTGTAAGCTTGCAAAATGCCATGCAAGAAACCACACTCACTGCAACCACCAGTATCTTCTTACCTCTGTTTTTGTGTTAACATTTCTCTCCATTTCACTCTATCGCTCTCTCTTCAGAGGATCTTTTGGAGACACTTAATATTCCAGCATTAAATGCTGCATGAGCATTAGACAATAGGCGGATACAGTTCTGTGGTCTCTTTAGGTGTATAATCATCCATCCCTCTTCCTGATGCTGCTGCTGTCACTGTGCAGGGAAATGGAGCAGTATTTGCCATGGATCCCCATAGATGTGATTCCATAAATGCATTGCAGAAATGTGTCTGTAACAAACACTTTATTCATGTCTGCAATATTTTCCATTTTCTAGAGATTTGCTATTGATCATAGCAAACAGCATTCATCTATGGATCTGCCAATATCAGCCATTGTCTTTTAACTCCACATATGCATGCTCAATGGTGGCAAACACAATAGCTTTTTTCCTTTGGGCTGTCAGTGATCCAGCTCATTTATCATTTTTAAATGGACACCTGGGGCAAATTCTGCCCAAGCCAAACAAATCAATACAGTTAGTTACCCTAGATGTATTCCAACAAGGATACTTGAAGGTGGAGAAGAAAGAGCTGCTGCAGCAAGGGATGGAGAGGGGAGGTATGGATACTACAGGCTTGGCAATGGCTGGGAAAATGGCAGAGAGTTTAATCTAGGACTGAGGAGAGCAGAAAGGATGGAGGATCAGGTGAGGGGAACTATAAAAGGGGGGAAACGGCTGAGGAGGAAACTGAGGAAAAGTCAAAGAGATGGGCTTACATGAAAAAAAGAAGATAAAGTAGTGGATCTAAACCATGCTTTCCCAGGGTTGAAGCAGAGTAACCAATGAAACCAGTTACCATGCCACAGGCACTGGGCAGGCCTGGCAGGGAATCTTGGTCTTAGTCCATCTGATCCAGGACCAGCGCTCTGGACTTTGAAGTAGCTAAGGGATTTTCTAACCCATATCACTTATGCTGCTGTCATGGCTTTAGCATGGCAATAGATGTCACAGGAGAAGTGGCTCATGCAACCGCCCAGACTTTGGAAATGGTGCAGAAAGAAAAGAAATCTTTTATTTTTATTTTTCTAGAAATAGATGGTATAGAAGGTAGGGTTTGCTTTCTTTGCAACCATTACATTTTAATGACTGGTAGGGGTTAGTTGGAGCACTTATGGAAGTGGGTGTTTTATTTTTTATTTCAAAATATTTACGTTTGGTGGTAGCAAAAAGAATATGTTTTTCTCTGGAATAAGCAATCCAGCTAAGCTGTCATTTTAAATGGACACCCGAGTCAGATGCTGCTGCAGCAGAGCAGGCCACTACAGTCAGTAAGGCTAAATGCATTATTACAAATGCACTGGCATGGGAGAAGAAAAAAATGCTACAGGAATGGAAGAGATACAGAAAAAAATAATAAAGAAGTTTCATGCAACAGGCAGGGAATCAGGAGGGATAGAAGGCTTTGTCTTCACATGCTGAAAGTAGCTGAACTGATCCACCAAGATCATCATTAAATCAAAAACAATGTGTTGTCATCAAAGAGAGGAAATTACCTTTGCTCTCAAAATGAGTATACTATGGAAGAACACTTACAGATGCCTCACAAAGCTCTTTCCTTTATTCAAAAATCCAAGACATTACAATTCATCAATATCATTCTGAAAAAAATAATGAATCAAAGCAGTGTGTCTGGGGTTTTTTACATTATGTGAATCTGGATCCTAGAATAATACGCAAATGGTGGCAAAGTGGTTGAAGTGTCTCCCTGTGATTCCAGAGCTCATGTCTCCAGCAATCTCATTCTGCAGGCAACAGGATGATCCTTGGTGCTAGCTGACACAGGTCAGGCAGGTGATGGGGGTGGGATCGTGGTGAGATTGCTTTTATGCAAGTTTCAGGGGGCCAGACTCTTCACTGGTGCCCAGCAACAGGCACAAACTGAAACACAGGAAGTTCCACCTGAGGATGAGGAAAGACTTCTTCACAGTCTGGTGACAGAGGCTGCCCAGAGAGGCTGTGAAGTCTCCTTCTCTGGAGATATTAAAAACCCACCTGGATGCAATCCTGTGCAACCTGCTCTAGGTGATCCTGTTTTAGCAGGGGGGTTGGACTAGATGATCTCCTGAGGTCCCTTCCAACCCCTACGGTTCTGTGGTTCTGATTCTGTGCGTGCTCGCTCCGCTGACAGCAGCGTCGGTTTGGCAGGAACTCCAGCACAACCGCCAAACAAACGGTGCCACTGCGTTTGAATGAGAATGCCAAGGTAGCCCTGAGGGCGGAGGGCTATTAATTCCCGAGGGCTGCGAAAAGCCCCCCTGAGAAAGCACTCGTTCCTTTTAGAAGAGGCAGGGATGTACGGTTCTTACACTCACAGCGTAACCTCTAAGCAGAGCCCTCTTTCTGCCTTGGCTCTGGGAAGGAAATGAGGACTATGCCTTAGGTACTGCCCGCAGCATCCTGTCGTGGCGGCCGCAGGCAGAGCCAGACCTGCGTTTCCGGAAAGCAGCTGATGGAAGGGGAAAGGAGGGTGGCAGGGCCGCGCTGCGGGAGTTTGTGCAGGCGGATGGTTGGTCCTAGCACGACCTGCCCCCTTCGCTAAAGCCTGTCCAGCAGCCGCAGTGCATGAGCCGGGCCGACGGGAAAGGAGTGCACCCGGGGGCCCCCCTTCCCGGGCCCTCCCCCGCCCCGGAGGTGCACAGAAGCCCTCGCTAGGCACAGCCTCGCCGGGCTCGCCCCCACCCGGCTCGCCCCCACCCTCTGCCTCTCCTCCGCATCGCTGGGCGCGGTAACGTTTCCGATGCGCAGATCTCGTCTCTCCGCTTGAATCAGTTCATCCGGATTTTTATACCTGCAAGTCTGGTATGGGCTGTGGGTTTTGTTTTGACTTGTTTTTTTTGTTCTCTTGTTTATCTGAGGGGTGGGTTTTGTTGGTTTTTAAAAAATATACACATAATCTATTTGGAAATACAGGAGCGGAGAGCGAGCAACAACCGAGCGACTCCCCAAAAAACCCCTCCGGCGCTAGCAACCACCACCTCCCCGGCTCGGAGGCTGCACCTCTCTCCCTCTTCTCCTCAGCCCGGAACGGAACGGGGAAGCTGCGGCGTGCAGACGAAGGTCGGTAGGTTGGGATGCGGCGCGGAGCTGGCAGGGTGCGGGGCAAATGACGGCGGAGGGCTGGGGGATCTTTGATCGGGGGCGAGCCGGGACGGGCGGCGGGCTGAGGGGCAGGCGGCGGGCTGAGGGGCGGTTTCCCGCCCACCGGCCTGAGGGGAAAGGGGTGGGCGCCTGCCGCCGCGGCCGCTGCTGGGGCGGTATCTCCCGTGTCGCTCCGCAGGTTGTTGCGGTGGTTTTTTGGTTGTTTTTGGGTTTTGTTGGTTGGTTGGTTTGGGGTTTTTTTCTTTTGTTTGAGGTTTTTTTTTCGGGGGAAAGCTTTGTGCTTTCTCGCAAATGGTAATCCTTGCGCAAAGCTTTCTGACCCGGGAAGATGGTGAGCTGAGGGGAAAGCTCTGAGGTTCAGCCGCTGACTTTGGGTCCACGTGTTGGACCTTCTCCAAAGGCAGGCCTGTGAAACCTCCTCACAGGTTTTCACTAAGGGCTTTAAAGTGCTGTGGGTGTTGGGTTCTTGGTGTTTCCGTGGGGTTTTGGGGTTGTTTTTTTATTCCTGAAAAACAGTCATCTGCAGGCCACTTCTAAAATAACTTCCAGTGTGTTTGCAACTCTTCAGTTATAGTGTGAAGAAAGATTTAAGGTGCTTGATCATCTACCCTATGAAGAAACAGGTTAGTACCTAAAATAAGTGGGTCTGATGTTTCAAGTAACTCGAGAAATGGAATTTCAACACCTAAGATACATTGTCATTTACATAGATGTGTATTTAACCTAGTTAAACTCAAAATGTTGGTGGCATGAAGTTTAGTCCATTTTTCTTTGCAGGCAGGCATTCTTCTTGCTTGAAGTGTGGAAAGCGATCCTTCCAGTGTACTTCTTTGTGGCTCATTGCACTTAATTGGGTGTGGAAGATAGGTATTTATGCTGTTTCTTGCTTCAGGTTGATGTTATTTCAATAATAGAACGCACCTGCTTTTTAAACTTCATTTAAAAAATACATATTTTTTGAATTTATTTGGCTCTTTGCCAGCAAATGCACATTTGCTAGCTTTACTTATATGACAACTCTGATTAAACTGTGAAAAAATAAAAGTGGTAGAAGTCCTCTCTGGGATCTCTGCAGATTTCAGTGAATGCATAAGCATGACTGTATTGCCTGGTATGTGTGTGAGAGGTAGGTGAGTGTAACTAGAGGTGAATATAGCCCTATGATTCTGATTCAGTTACGTGCAATCTTGCAGTGTCTTGCACAGCTCAGACAGCGAAGATGCCAACTTTGTGGTGACTTCAAGAGGGCATGGAGTGTAAGGTGTCCTTCTGACACAGAGGCTGTTGATTAAATCAGGATTTACAGATTCTTCTCTGATTAAGTTGTGCCGATTGCCAGTGGGACAAGATTGTATGAGGAATGTTGCAAGGATGCTCTCTTACCTACTATGCTTCCTGTAAAAAAAAAAAAAAAAAAAAAAAGATTTTGAAGAGAGATCATCTCTGATGAAGACAGGTCCCTGTAGCAGGGAAGCATATGAAAAATCCGACAAACGAAGATTTCAATTTCCCCTTTACAAACAGATGCAGCAGAAAATATTTCAGCAGTCACATGGAATCACAGAATCATCAGGGTTGGAAGGGACCTCTAGAGATCATCTAGTCCAACCCCCCTGCCAAGCAGGTTCACCTAGGGCATGTCACACAGGAATGCATCCAGGTGGGTTTTTAAAGTCTCCAGAAGGGGAGACTCCACAACCTCTCTAGTCAGTCAGTTCCAGTGCTCTGTCACCCTCACAGTAAAGAAATTTTTCCTCATGTTCAGGTGGAACTTCCTATGTTCCAGTTTATGTCCATTGCCCCTTGACTTATCACTTCGCAACAGTGAAAAGAGACTGGCCCCATCTTCTTGACACCCACCCTTCAGGTATTTATAAGCATTGATATGATACACACAGCCTTCTCTAGCCTGAACAGACCCAGGTCCCTCAGCCTTTCCTCATAGGAGAGATGGTCCATTTCCTTAATCATGTTCATAGCCCTTTCTTGGCCTGTCTCTAGTATTTTCCTGTATCTCTTGAACTGGGGAGCCCAGAACTGGACACAGTACTCCAGATGTGGCCTCACCAGAGCAGAGTAGAGGGCCAGGAGAACGCTCTTCTTAATGCACTCCAGGGTACCGTTGGCCTTGGCCACAGGGCACATTGCTCCCTCATGGCCAACTTACTGTCCACCAGGACTCCAGGGTCCTTCTCCATGAAGCTGCTTTCTTACAGATCAGCCCCTAACCTGTACCACTGCACGGTGTTATTCCTGCCCAGGTGAAGGACTCTACACTTGTCCTTGTTGAATTTCATGAGGTTCCTCGCCGCCCAATATTCCAGTCTATCCAGGTCTTGCTGAATGGCAGCACAGCCTTCTGGTGTATCAACCAACCCTCCCAGTTTCATAGTCCTCATGGGTGGTCTTAAGTGTTCATAGTGGTTATTGCTTTGCTCCTCAGTAATGCTTTAGTTTTTCAAAGAGTCATTTGCCCTGAATTTTTTTTTTTCTTTGATAATGACTTATTTTTTCCAGTTCTGAACATCAGTGCTTTGATTCAGGGATGACTGGTATATATTAGGTTGTAAGCAGATAGTTCTCTTCCAGTAACTTTAAGAATACAGATATCTCCATGTACACTTGAAAGCTAAAGAAAAAGGATTTTTTCCTTCCCCTTAAGATAAGTTTTTTATCCAGATGGTTATTCATAAGTGTATAGTTAAAATCTGCTGCCTCTTATAAAAAATGAATTGATCTGCGTAAATGCTTCTAATTAGCATGCCCTGACAAAATGCAGAGGTTACAGTAAGAATTCATTTTGGGTGTTAGCATATTTTCTAATAGCAAAAATAAGATTTAATTCAGTCACGCATTGTGTACAAGATGTTTGAATGCCTCAGAATAGGAGACCAGTGGATAGCAGTAAATAAGTCATCAGTGTGACTGGTAAAACTGTCTGTTTTGTAAAACAAAGCTGTTTCCAAGCCAAGAAAAGGAAGTATTGGAAGAGTAGATTGGCATTAAGTAAGGAGCCCATATGGATCAGGAAAGGGGGTTAATAAGTGTTAAAAATTACATTCTGGAAGTGAGATGTGTCAGGCTGAAATGAAGAGTTTCCAAAAGCCAATATGAGTTAGATTTCACAACAGAAATCAGAAGACGGGGAAGGCAACAGCAGCAGGCAAAGCTCAGAGTGAAGATTGTCCCAGAACTAAGCAAATAACTGGCTTCTCTTTTGAATGTGAACATAGATGTTGGACCACGGTCACACAGGCTGAAGATCCCATGGAGTTTAGAATATGGAATCTGTGAAGAAGCTTTTGTTCTGCCTTCTCCCTCAGCCTTCTGGCTCTGGTTGGAGCTAAGGAGAAGATCATGTGTTGCAGGTACAGCAGGGCTGACCCAGTGTGCTGTGGCCATGGACTCAGCACAGATTTGCATCAGCAGCTGCTGATGCTAACAACAGCAGGGCAGCCCTGAACAGCCGCTGGTGTAGTCCACTGTCAGTATGGAAGAATTAGGAGATGGGACTCAGGATAGATGGTGCCAAGCTAACCTGATACTTCTGCGTCAAAATAACTGGATTCTGAAAATGAGAAAGGCAGGAAAGTTCTCTGTTTTGCATTCCTCTAAAACTTCTAAGCTTGCTATTTCCCACCAGCCACTCCCTTCCTCCCCAGTCCCTGTGAAGCAGAATTTTTGATACCAAGATTGTCAGTACTTTGACATACTGAAAGGCCTTTTAGGGTGAAGAGCTACTTGGCCAGGGAGATGTAAAATTAAAGGATGAAGAGAAAATACGGGAAAAATAAACCACAGTTAAATTTCTATAAGACCTTTCTAGGGGATATGTACATATAAACAGCTTTATCTTCAGTATGCACCTTTTGTGTCGCTTTTGTGTTTGCCTAATATAACTACACTTCGTGTGTACTTAGATTGAGTAACTTTTCTTGTCAAGATCTATGAGTTAAACTGTATATTTTAGAGCAGAGTGATAGTAACAGGCTCCACATTAATACACATACACACACACATGCACACAAACATACTTCACAAACACATTAGCAGTAAGAAAAAAAGATGTCTATTTTAATGTTCTTAAAACCTCCTTTGTTACTTCCTGAAGCAGCCTGTATCTATTGTAGATATGGACCATGCAGAAACACTTGACTCTACTCAGCAGCCTCCAGCATTGTGTCTAGGTGGCTGTGGTTTGCATCTTTGTTCTAGGTGTACATGGGATTGTTGAGTGCACTCGCCTCAGCCTGTCCACTGCTCCTGTCTCCTGAGGCAGCAGGAGATGGTGAGCATGCATCTACATGTAGGCACTGTGGGAAATCAGCAGGCTCATTTCAATTGAGGGTAAAATCTGGCATTCATGGCAATATAGGCACACCCCTTCTAAGAATAAAAAGTTAGTGGTAGCAAAACACCAGGTAGTTCTAGGGGAGAATGCAGAATTTTCATATGGTGTTGATCTAGTTAGTGAAATGAGATTTTATAAGGAGTCTCCACCAATTCAGGACTTCTGGCCTTAAGACAGAATCACTGAATCCCTTCATATTCCTTCAGTGTTTCCCTTTTTCTTGTTTCAGGATGCTCACCAGAAGGCCGAGTGTTGTTGCCCAGGTATTCCTTTTTCTAAGCATAGTTCTTGTCATTGCTATCGCAGTGATTCAGATAAATCACCAACAGATCCTCTCCCCGGGGCTTAAGGTGAGTCTTAGAATACATAAGCAAAGAGAACTATGCTTTGAACTTCTATTTAATAATGTTCTTAAACTAATCTTTATGTGGTGATTCAAATGAGCTTGCAGCCATAAATTAATGTTAAATCACATCTTTGTCGTGGAAAAACTGAAGCTGAGAGAAAAAGAGAATTGGTCAAGATCATAGGGTCAGTGGCAAAGCAGGGAAAGCATTCCTTGATTCACTGTCTGTGGTGTCTACCGCCCACTGGCTTCTCCAAAACTGAAAGGCCAAATGAGGAGAAAATGCTACTGCTTTTTTTTTGTTTTGTTTTGGCAGAGGTTGGAAGTGATTTAAAAATAATCTTGAAGTGGGTAATACTTGAAGTTTAATTTCTGCCCCCAAGCACAGCTAGGAAGTTCATGCTGAAATCTTTTGTACACTGTTCCTGTGTATGAAAAGCATTTGGTCTCTAAGTGTGCACTTCTTGATTTACCACATGCAGGGACTTGCTGGATATTAACAGAAGCAAAGTAGCTTCACAAGAAGGGGCAGTGCAAACTGGAAAAGACAAACTGAAATACTCTGGAATTCAGGCTTTGCCTTGTGCTGCAGATCCTTTAATGAGGGATGTACACAACAGAGGACAGAGCTGTAGAAATTAGCCTTCTAGAGAAGCTGTAGTCTGGCATTTTGAGCTCTCTGGCTTTTTTTCCCATGACAGCATATACAAGCACATAAACCTTGTCAGATCCTTCTTTGAAGTCCTTTCTGCCTTCGCCTCTGCCTATGTATTTAACTGTATAGTTCACATACTGATAGCGGTAGGCTAATGCCCCATTACACTTGATGGAATTACAAACACCTTTGGCTTTGTCTGAGTCATTTGTTGGTGTATGAGTCAGACCATGGGACAAAAGTCTATTCTGATACCAATTTTAGGTGTTTGTGTGGTGTGGCAGGGTGTGTGTGCCTGGGATCTTGCGTGGGAACGCTGTCTCACATTTACTCTCTGTTGTACCCCAAATATCTGCTTTGCAGCAGCCGTACCTCCTGCCAATGTTTGTGCCAGACAAGACTGGACTGACATGTAGGCTGAAGCCACTGTCTGAAAGATGGTCTGCACATCACCTGTGCTTGTCATTAATTCAGTTTCATATTCAGAATGATAAAATTGTCTACCTAAGTCTTGGAGCAAACATCAGACCCCACCTTGACCACCTGGAGCTGGCTTTAGGTGGAGGACTGCTTCCTGAATTACAGTGGCTTCATGGATGCTTCTGGAGGAAGACAGGCAGTTCCTCTGCTAGATGTCTTAGCTTTGGATTACTTTCTGGGCTGTAAGTGTGCCAATGCAGAAAATCCCAGCTGATATGGAGGACTCCTATGTTTGATTCATGAGATGCTGAGTAGTCCTCAGTGAATGATTAACACTCACAAGAAGTACATCTTCCGGAACAGAGAGAGTATTTTGGTATGCCAGTGTAAAACTCTCCGGTACTCAGTAGATATGAGGGAGCCTGGAAATGGCACTGTCCTGAAGGTGGTGGCTATTAAAATTAAATATGGTAATAACATGATGAAAACAGATTTTTTTTCTTCTCCTCTATGAAACTAAACCAGCTATTGAACAATAACTAGAGTTTGTGTTATCTGTGGCATAATAGCTCTTTCCCAGGATGCATGTTGAGAGCTTCCAGACACATTCCTTGATGGCACAAGAGAAAAATTAGTTGATACACCATCGATGTGTTAAAGTTTTGTTGCAAAATTAAATATTTTGGTTCCTTGGTGGAACCAAATCTGAAGATTGAGGCAGTGATTTGTGAAGTAAGGACCTGCCTGTGTACGTAACGCTGAGACACTAAAAGAGCTCATGATGCATTGGCACGCACCGTGAAGTCAGGAGAGTGATGGAGAGAGCACAGTCTTTCAGCTGTTACTGTTTGTTTCTTGATCTAAAATATTAATGCTTTCTTGATCTAACAATAATTATTGTTAATAATATTGTTAATACTGTTAATAATAATTACTGTTTATTATTGTTGTTATCTTGATCTAATAATATGGTTAATAATAATTATTATTGTTAATTATTATTGTTATATTGATCTAACAATAACTATTATAGTTTTCTTTATCTGATACATTACTGTTTTTCTTTCCAGTATGGAATAGTCCTTGATGCTGGATCCTCTCGGACAACAGTCTATGTCTACGAATGGCCAGCAGAAAAAGAAAATGACACAGGAGTAGTGAGCCAAACCTTAAAATGCAATGTGAAAGGTGACCTCAAATTCCTTGTTTCTTTCTAGCTTCCAAGAAGAGCTTATCTGGAAGCTTAGACTGGGTTTTTTTTTTTCCCCACTGTGTTCCCTTTTCAGTGCTGGGGAGCAAGAACGGTTGTGATGGTGTCTAACTACAGAACTAGGATGCTTCTAATACAATTATAAAGTAAAATAGCAGAGCTGTTTCTGACAGGGTGCCACAGTTGTATCAAATATGCAGTTCTGGCCTTTGGCCTTCCTGACTTGCAGTTAGGAAGTGTCCCACAACAAGTACCACGTGCTACCTGCCCTGTCTTTTGTCTGAGGTTTTGCATTGATACCTCTCAGAGAGAGGATACCAAACTAGTCTGACTTTCACTCACACTCCAGTATGTTTTAAGTATATGTTCTGATAGCTAGTTGTGGATTCCTTCCTAACAGCTTTCAATCTCTTGGTCAACTTCAGTGACATCTGACTAAGCTTTCAAAGATACCAAAATTCTACACGTTTCATGAAGACAGGTGGCCAGGCAGAGGAGAGAAATCCACATCATTAAACAGTAGCTAGTCCATAAGGGATTTCTGCAGGAAGCCAAACATAAATCCTGCTACACTGAGTTAAATGAATTTTGGATTACCCTTTAAGATACTGACTTCAGCAGTACTGCTTTGTGTAGTGGTTTGGGTTTGAAAGTTAGGTAAGAGGAGAAAGTGGGGCAACTCAGGAAGTCTCAATGCAGATTTTGTTGGTATCTGATAGTAACTGTAGTGTTCAAGGAGAATTTTCCCTTCTCTCTCAATCAAGATCATGCAAAATCCTGCATTGCTCTGTGTGTTTGGAAATAGATGCTGGAGATGTAGCCACAGAGGTCCACTAGGAGATGAATAGAAGGCAGTGGTTTCTTAACAGTGCTGACATGCTGTTGTCAGCATTAAATGCATGTGTGGACATTCTCAGCAACTTTAGAACAGGGAAAGCAAAGCAATTGTAGCGTGCACAGAAGCAATGTACTGTCATGTGCCTGGGGCTGTGTCCTTACAGACTGCAGGAACAGCAGCCAGCCTGCACAGGTGGGGGTATGCTCTGCTGGCTTGTGTCTTGACACATTACACTCCGCTGGCTTGTGTCTTGACCCATCAGGAAGGTTGCCTTTAGGAGTTCTGGTGTGGGAAAAAATGTACAGAGACACCATGTTATTCTTCTTGAAAAATGGCAGAGGAGTGCTTCCTGGCTTTGTTTTAATTGGTTCACATTTTGGTTTACTTCCAGGGGATACAAAAAATTCCAGAACAGGGTCCAAATTTCTCTGAACTGGTCAGGTCCAGAGCAGTCTTAACCATGATCGTATTCCTCATCCTCCAGGGTACAGAATCACCAGGGTTCACTCCTCCAGTCTTGGGTAACCGCTCTGGAGGACGCAGAGGACTCATGGGAGAGGTCCCTAACTAAGTTGTGGGGGCAGTGGCGAGCATGTCACTCAGGAAACACTGACAGACCCTCTAACCAAAGCGTTAAGCACTTCAGCTATTCAAATAGTTATGCCATATACAGCATGGTGTAACAAATTTCTTTTATTTGAAGACTTTGTAAATTTGGAAAGTTGTGAAATTCTTGGTAGCTCATGTGCCAGCCTAGACTTGGACCTCTATGACTTCAAGAGCCATTTGCCTGCATCTTGAAATTGAACCAGGATTCCCTTGCAAAAGCTTCTTTATTTTACTTGCAGTTGAGAGCTGTGAGCTGTAGAGATGCCATGGTGTCCATGACAGTTGTGGCAAACCAGATCAGGAAATCTTTGTCTTAGAGTTGTGGAAGGAGGGATTTTCTACACTTTAGCAGATCAGAGAAATTTTGCATCCATTTGATGTGCAGTTTTCTACAGCATCTGCCTGTTTTCCTCATGAATATTGCAGTGCTGTCATCTTGTTGTTACGTGGCTATACTGTGTATGCATATACACAGAAATACAGCTATTTTCTCTGTCTCACACAGCTGAGAGAGTCACTATTATACCTTAAGCACTTCTAGTCTTCAACCATCCTATCCTTGCTTGGAGAGGGAAGGGTGAAATCTCTTTCTTTTAACACCTGTTTGATAATTGAACTAATTTGTAGTTGGCAAAGCAGAATGAAATCAATCTACTTGTTCTCTTTCTAGGCCCTGGTATATCCAGCTATGAGAGTAACCCTGGAGCTCTTGCCAAACCCTTTGATGACTGTCTGAATAAAGTCAAGGAGAGAATACCAGCTCATCTGCATAAAAACACTTCTGTTTATCTGGGGGCTACAGCTGGCATGAGGCTACTGAGGTATGGCAGAAGCTTGAACTCCCCTGTACGTGCACTAGCGTAGCAGCCTGGGAAAGCAGAATGTGAAAGATGTACTGGGCGCATTTTTATCCACTGGAAGTTGGCCATCTCAAAAGGACATGGAGCCCTGCCAATTTAATGTAATTAGCATTTTTAATAGGGAGAGCGGGGCTCTATAAAAATCCTCTCTTGTGCCATATTGAAAAGAAATGCTTGCTTTATTCTGGAGAAGGCAACAGTTTAATTTTGTCTTCCATTTCTGTCTTAAAATGTACTGATATGTAACAGATAACATTTGTGTGTATCTGTGAGCAGCAAAAGCAAATTAAAGCTAGACAGTGCAGAGTTTTCTGAGTATGAATGCGGTGTAATGTGGCTTTTGGGGTCTGTCTGTGGCTTTAGCCCTGGCTCAAAGTAGCTTTTCATCTTTGTTCTGTGGCTAAACAGAGTAGAAAGAAAGGCAGTTTTAACCAGCAGCTGCCATATACTTTTCTTTTCAGTAAACTGAATGCTTATATATATATATCTGAGACAAAACACCCGTGAACTTGTATGGTAGAGTGAAGTTTGTACATGGTGGGGGAGATGCTGAAACGGTGCTGGATACTTACTTGGCTGTTCTCTTTCGTTAGCTTCCTCTTTAGGAAAACAATGTCTACTTCTTATTAGGTGATTGTAGGATTTTCCTTGAATTACTAGTCAGTGAACAATAAGCATGAAATTGCCTTTCCAGACGCTCAGTGTCTCATGTTTTGTGAATTGCTTAGGTTGCAAAACGAAACGGCAGCAAATGAAGTCCTTGCAAGCGTTCGAAACTACTTCAGAGCACAACCTTTTGAATTTAGGGGTGCACAAATCATATCTGGGCCAGAGGAAGGGGTGTATGGATGGATAACAGCCAACTATTTAATGGGAAATTTCTTAGAGGTGTGTGGAAAAAAACTGCGTGCTTTTCATTGTTTCTTTCCTCTAGATGAGAAGTTTGAGACGACATGCCTGTTAAAACATTATAGTTTCCATTTTGCACTTAAGTATGTAACAGGGTTATTTGTGGCTGTAACAGAACAAAGCAAACATAAAGAGTATGGTGTTACAAGAACATGATATGGCAAAGGTAAAACTGTTGACCCACAAAACAGGGCTCTTCCCTAAATGACAAACAGATACCTTACCTAGAGACAAAAGTTGCATTGCTCTTAAGTGCCTTGCATGTTAAGTGTGACAGATGTTGGCTGTATTGACAACGATGTGAGTTAAAGATGATTTATTGTGGTTTTCTGTGACTTCCTCAGGTGGTTTGCTGTCCCTGCAGCTCTACTGGTGAAGAATCTGCACAGCTTAGGGCTCTCCAAACTGTTTGGCAGTGTTGGCTTGCTTGTCTTAAGCCGGCAAGACTGCCTGAAGCAGTGAGTGTGGTTAAGTTGATGTGGCCAGATAGATATGCCTCAGCAGAGCCAAAACCCATTCTTACACAGTTCATTCCAGTACTGCTGAAAAGCTGCAGGCTGTGAGCAGTGGGACGTGATACAGAATGTCGTGTCTCGAGCAGACAAAGCGACACCAATATAAAGATACAGTCCTTGAAGTCAGAATAGTGCCAGGCAGGAGCCTTATAGCAGAGAAGGGGTCAAACATGTTATAAGACCTCTTTTTACACACAGATATTCAGTATGATTTTGTTACCAGCAAAAGCTGCACCAAGGAGATCAGCAGCTGCTCACTTGCGTGCATGGCAGCTGCGTGCTGCCCTCGGTGTTACCTGCACTCCTTGCGGATAGCCTTGTTAGGTTGAAAGAAGTTTCAGCCAAACCCCTGAGTATTGTTAGCTGGTCTGGTTGAAAGGCTCCTGTTTAGTAATTAATAATCAATGAGTTGTTGGTGATCTGAGCGAATGTGCCGTTAACTCTTGCAAAGTTAAGAAGATTTGTATGTTCTTGAGGAATTTTTCTTGCTGCATGCATCTCATGCAACAGAAAATGATGTCATGAACTCCAGGCTGGGGTCAGTTTTCTACCACGTGAATTTTAATAGTCCAGATACCAAATCTGACATGGCAGATTGATAAGGACCGCTGAAGGGACCACAAGACACTCTGAAGCCAGTATACTATAGAGAGTTACGTGAAGACCTGCCTGGGGAGTATCACTAGTAAGAGAGACATTTTCACTGTTCTTGTGGCAACAGGCTCAAAGTGAAATTCTGCCAGGGGCTGCTAATGGCAATCTTCCACTGCAGATTGTTCTCATCAGGATGTTTGGTAGCCCATAAAATTTCCTTTTGCCTTCTTGTGTGTATATTCATATAATCATGCTCAGTAAATGATACCATAGTAAATACCAAGATAGATAATCATACAACATCTGTATTCTGCACCGTGAATGTAGATCAGATACAGAATTTGGGGTGTGTTTTGAGTAAAAGGGAAAAATGCTGGCTGAATGGATCAGCTTTATTGCCACTGCAGTTTCAGTGAAGGAAACATGCAGATTAGGGGTCCTTGTCCTTTTGACTTAGATGGAGATAGATTTCATTTGATTTTTCTGCGTTTTTTAAACTTATTTTTACTCTCTTTTTCTGTGTGATCTCTTAATCTATTCCTTTAATAATTCTTCTTGTCTTGAAACAAGCTAATTTTCATAATATCTCCGTACAGTTTTGTACAAGATCTCCTGTGGACCTGGACTTTTAATTCCTTGCGTTTTAGTAGAGATACTGATCTGGCTAGTCCTCTGCTTTGGTCATTGTGCTGTCCTCTGAATTGAAAGCTACACTGTATTTCTTTCTCACTCTGTGAAAGTACATCCCTGTTACATAAAAAAGCACCCGCATGCTTTTTCCCTGAGAGATGAGGTATTTTTTTGAAAGGGGGAATCTCAAATACTTAAGTAAAGAATAGAAAAGCTTGAAGGGAGAACAAGCAGGTGAAATTTCTAATTAGCCTTGGTTTTATTTTTACCTGTAGAGAAACCTCTGGAGGACATGGGTCCATCCTTACAGAAAAGAGACTGTGGGTGCGCTGGATCTTGGAGGAGCTTCCACTCAAATTTCATTTATCCCAGAGGACTCTCAGGACAATTTCAATAGCACCTTGCAAGTGAAGTTGTATGGTTACAAATACAATGTCTACACTCACAGCTTCCAGTGCTATGGAAGAGATGAAGCTGAGAAAAGGCTTTTAGCATTGCTGCTCCAGGTCTGTTGAAGACCCTTTGCTATGCTGGTCTTGCAGGTGCTCAGTAATGTCTGAGCAGGTTCTTAGGCTTGTGTTTGCTCCCATTTGATAGAGTTTGGAGACCCCAGTAAGACCTCTGTTGCGCTTACTTGTGGACACACTTAGGTGTCATACAAAGATCTTTGTATTTGTTAAAAATTGTTGAGAGTTTTGTACTGTTTGACAAAAGGCTTGATTGGTCCTGTGAGTGTTTTGCTGATCTTATCTATGATTTTTTTTTTTATTTTGAGTTTTCTATGAATAACCATGGTCAACAACATTATACTGATCAGCCATGGCAAAGTAAAGAGCAAAAATCCATGCATGTGTGATTTAAAAGGATTCCTGTAGTTTATGTCAGATTAACTCATTCTTGTTTTTGAGTAGTCTTTATTGGTTTTTTTGTTTGTTTCTTTTTTTTTTCTTGGTTGTTTTGTGTGGTGGTTTTTTTCTCTCCAGAACTCCAACACCAGTTCCTATGTGGATAATCCATGTTACCCTCAGAATTATACTACTTCATTAACGATGAAGTACTTCTCTGGCAGTCTCTGTACACGGTCTCTGAGACCAGAAAATTACTACCCAAACCAGCTGGTGAACTTCCGTGGGACGGGAGACCCAGGTCTGTGCCAAGAGATGGTTTCTTTATTGTTTAACTTCACTGCTTGCAGAGACAGAGAAGACTGCTCATTCAATGGAATCCATCAGCCAAAAGTTAAAGGGAATTTTGTGGTAGGTTGGCAAATACAACGTTTGTTTTTGAGCCAGCTTGCTTTTGATTTGTGCAGTTCTGAAAGTAACGCGCCTGTCACATACTCCTTTTCTATAGGCTTTCTCAGGATTCTACTATACAATGAATGCTTTGAATTTATCTGGGCCCTTCTCCCTAGTTGACTTCAACGCAAGTATGTGGTTTTTCTGTTCACAGAGCTGGGCACAGGTAAGTGGGTTGTTCGTTTGGGGTTTTTTTGCCCCTTTTGTATCTGTAAAAGGGACATTTAAAAAGAACAGGACTGGACAGATATTCAGAATTTTTCAGAAGGTCTGTATCAAGCTCAGCATTTGTTCTCCTACTGTGCTTCAAACCCTGTAGTGCTTCTAGCATGCTTAAAACTCGGACTATGTTGGGAAATCTCATTCCCTGTGATTCTAAGCTAAGTCTCTGGCCTATATGTGGCAAAGCAGTGCGTCCATTTCTTCTTTTTATCTTTGGGACATCTCAGCTGCACAAAGCTCAAAGATAGTAAGGGGTGTTGCAACTGAATATGTGTGGGGGTGTGTTTATTTCAGGGGATTAGAGGTTGCCCTGATAGAAGCTTTTAGAAGGCTGACAGAACAGGTCAGTTTAAATTTTAAACCAAAACTCCACTAGAGTGACATTCAGTAGTAACCCTGCACTTCAGTCACGCATGTTATCAGTGTGTAGTCAAAGCACTTCGTACTTGTCAACAGTTGTATCCTGCATTACCTATGATTCCACAGTAACACAGAGCAGATGCAGCATGGCTGGAGCTGATGAGGTGGAATTAGCACTGCTGCCTGAAGAATTTGTACTGGTGGAAGGCATATTGGTTTGGGGATTTTTTTTCCCATTCATTATTGTCCCCAGAGTTCATCTGAGGGAAGGCTGTAGTTTCTTTTTTTTTTTTTTTTTTAAATGCTCTCACTTGCTCTAAGAAAAGCAAGTAAAGCAAATTGCCCCCAAATGACAATCCATGACCTTTTCTGTACAGCTTTCACCCAGCAGTTCTTAATTTACAGCTTGCTTGATCTGTCTGTGTGTATATGCTGTGATATTCGGGTCCTGATCTTGTAACCACTGGGGCTCACAACAGCACTTCCAGATCAGGCTGGGAGATTAAAGAGCCTTGCTTGGGTCTGAATTCTGGCTGATATTCATGATCCAAACAAGCACCTCAGGTCACAACTGATATCCAAAGAGCAGTCTTGTGACTGTTACACAGCATGTTCTGTGTAACTTGCAGGCATCTTTATTTAATGAAGGTTTAATGCTGTGTTTTTCTAATTTTGCAATATTCCTTATGCCCTGTTCTGATCTGAGCTCTGATGGTGTGAAGCGAGAGTTAATTCACAGGAAGACACCTCAGATATCTGCCTGTTTGCACTCATTCTGTTGCTAGCTTTTCCTACTGGAACTTACCATCATCACTTGATAACTGACTGCCACGTGCAAGGTTCCCTTTGTCTGTGATCCTCTTAAGGAGATTGGTGGCCGTGGTTTACTACCACAGTTTTAACGATGCTGTAGAGGTGACATGGAAGACTTAGGAACTGTAACTCCCTCATCCTTTATGTGCAGTTTTATGTTTTACTCTTTTAACCACATAAGCTACATCCCTGTCAGGGTCTTTCTTTTTCCTAAATTTCCATATCTAGCTGTCAACAACTTTAATTGTTTCTGAAAAATGCTAATAAATTCTAACGGGAAATAAAAATGTTCTCAGGTTATTAAAAAAAAATAATTTGTTTTTTGTACTTTACATGTTTTTAAAGTTTTAACTTTTTCCTTTCAGCTCCAGTTCATGCTGCCTAAATTTGAAGAAATATATGCTAGATCCTACTGTTTTTCAGCCAATTTCATTTATTACTTGCTTGTTCATGGTTACAACTTTGATGCAGAAACTTGGCCACAGATACATTTTCAAAAGGAGGTGAGTAGCAATGATTTCCTCTTCCTGTTACTTTAATCCACATAGTTGAGAAGGAGACACAAGATGCAGCAGCCTACAAAAATGTGATGGTTGCTAACAGCCTTTGTAAATGATAGACATATGTTTGCCGTAAGACAAAGTCACTTTCAAGCCTCAGTAGGAATTTCAGCCTGATTCCAGGGGTTGCAGCATTACTTGGAAATGCTGACTATATTCTTTCAAAGAGCATTAAAAAGGGACCAAATAATTGTGTTTTAAACCTTGCCCAAGTAGGGGCTTGCTCTAGGCACTGATCCACCTGAAACATGTTGCCAGGCAGGGTTGGTTTGAGCTAATCCTGCTAAGCTGGACAGAACTCTGGCTTTGCTGTCTGCTGGCAGAGCTGGTTTGTAATCAGTGAGTAGTGATGAAGCAATGAGGGCAGTTTTCATCCTCAGCTGGCACATCTATCTACCATAATCTGGTTCTCTGGAATAAGACTGTATATTGATGGGGTATTGGCTTTCAGTTGGCAGAGAGAGGCGGCTTACATCATTTGTGTTGATAGCTGCATTTCTCTCTTCCCTCAACAGAATTTTTCTCCTAAAAAAAACAGAGTAAGTGGAACAAACTTGTAGATATTCATTCTAAAACTACTGCTAAGAAATACTTGCTTCCAAATCAGACATCATGACCATTATCTGAGCTTGGCTGTTATATCAGGTGTGGTTCCCGTAGTGCTGTGTGTCTCCATCCCTTCCTCTCTGCAACTGTACAGAGCATTACCCTAAAAACTTGTCCCAGACTGTCTTGTAATCTCTGTACAGTTTGGAAATGCCTCAGGACTTGCATCCAAAACCAACAAGAGAATAGGCTGTAGATCTTCATGGATTATTCTTAAATGCAGGATATGCTGGCAAGCTGCGAATGAGAAACCACAAGCGACGTTTTCTGAACAGCCACATCTATTACTAGTGCACTGAGGAGTCAAGTAGGATTTTCTTGCCTTGTTTTGTCATCTGGTGGAAAAGCATTAGCAGCTCTGGAGCAGCAGTTTGGTGGGATCCTTTGTGGGGATTTTTTTGTTTGCTTTAACTAAAATAACATCCAAAGATTTGGCTTATCTGAGGAGATAATTTTAGGAGTTAGCACTGTAGTGCTGATTTTAAAAAAATAATATTTTTTTAGTGGATTTCTTGCACAGAAAATCCCATAACTGGCTGTCTGCACATGTACTATGCACGCTAGTACCTATCCAATACATTTGTCTCACTTCTTTAGCCCAGTGACCTATTTTTTTATCTTCTTACGGAACTACAAAAAAATATTAAAGAGTAATTTTGAACAGTTTTATGTCTTCTGTGTATACTGCATTAATGTTTTCTCATTACTAACTCAAAGGGCAGTTGCCAGCATCAGCAGTTGAGCTCTTGGGACCTCTTTTCTTTGACTGAAAAGCCCACGTGAATAGGACTCTCCTGTCTTTGTTTCAGGTTGGTAACAGCAGTATAGCATGGTCGCTCGGTTACATGCTAAGCCTCACGACCATGATTCCAGCAGAAGGCAAGATGATCCAGTTACCTCTGAAACCTTCTTTGTTTGCTGGGCTCCTCGTCTTCCTCACAGCTACGGCGTTGTTGTGCCTCCTCTTCCTCGTTTACTTGGGTATCGTATCGTGCAATCGAAAGAACATCAATTGTGTTGAACATGTATTTATTCCAGAATGAATTAACTTCACTGAAGACAAGCCAGAAAGTGTACAGTGCTATTTAAGTGGGACTTTATTTTTGAAAAATGGAGAGCAAAGTAAAGGCAGGAAAAAAGACTTCAGGACCAGAAGCATAAATAGAGGAGAGTTACAAAGGAATCTGTGATATGGTGAATTGGAGTGTTTTTGAAATATTTTGCAATTGTTCCTGTAAATCTAGTTTGTCCAGTGAGCAGCAGATGTGTCACTTTGCTGGATAAGGGGTTACTAGCCTTCTCCTGCCAGGTATGTGTTACTTTTTGTTCATTAACTCTGGGCTAACACAGAGACTTGAGTGGTGATGGATTTGATCATGGCAGCAGTTGCTCAAGATAAAAATCAAACAAGTCAGTAGGAATTGTGGGAGGTGGTAACATGGTAGCTGTTCTTGTGTGCTGACACTAAAAGCCCTCAAAATACCTATTTTGAGGTAATGGGTAATGGCAGGAACTGAAGGGAACAGCTGGGATGGAATTGTTTTTATTGCTGTTCCAAACTGATCGATCCCCACCACATAAAGGTGTAATAAACTGCCAACACCTCTCAGGAGTTTCTTAAAACTGAGCCTGTATCTGTCGGTACCATGGAGACCTCAGAATGCCTCTGCTGTGATACACAGGATTTGCTTTGAAGGTGGACCAAAGTGTTTTCACACTCTAGTAACTAAATTTAACCTAAATTGAAATGTCTCATGGTTACCTCCAGAAGCCACTAGAGTTGTCAGAGTCCTTTTCTCTGACAGAAATACTTTTTGGAGGTTCTCACAATGAAACACTGACCTGTACTTCCTACGTTTTGTGGATCTCAGACAGTTGTGGCCAGTACTGACTTGTCCTGTACACACTGTTTCAGCTGTCTGGATAGAGTCTCAGACCTGGGATCTTCCAAAGCATTAACATGTTAAGCCCTTTGTTCAAGGCCAAGAGTTACAGGAGCCAGTCTGCAGGCCAGCAGGACACCTGGTCTGTAGCAGGTTCAGGAACACATTGCCGGAGCTTAAGGCACGACTGTAGAGCCTTGCTCAGCTGTTCCACTACACTGGCCTCACTGTTCCTTCAGCGGCACTGGGATCTGCCTAGCTGATGCTTCTGTCAAATGCCTTGACTGCAGAGCTTTCCTGGAAGTGCTGCTGCCTTCGTGCTCCAATGAGCTGACTTCCTTGAAAGCCTAAGCTTTCTTCATCAAACCTCTCATTCCCTTAAATTGTAAGACCACAATTTTACCCACTGCTCAAAGAGTTCTTCATGACCAGTGCCCCTCTTACCTGCGTGTCTTGTGTAGCTCTGGCCATCTTCCACTAGCTTCTGAAATAATTTCCTGCCACCTCTCCCTGTTGTACACTGTTTCTGTTAATTAGTATTAACATATTGCCATACCATGATATGTGAAGCTATAAGAGAAACAGGTCTGAAGGTCCTTAAGAGTTAGCAGAAAGAAAGGATTGTTGTACTCTTCAGGACCTGCAGGAGGAGAAAAGAGCATCTCTGCTTCACTTCCCTCCTCCCCTTACACCCCTCTTTTTGCTCTGACGTGGAACTCAGATTTCCTCAGATGTCCTACCGGCAGCTGCTGCCAGTCACTTAAATACGCTCCTCGCTCTCCATCTTCTCAGGACTGCTTCCCCCGGGTGTAGTTTCCCCTGCTGGCATCTTTCCCCCTGAAGCGGTGGTTACTCCTTTCAGCGTAAGCTAAAGCTAGAAAGGAGATGACCATATTCAGCATCTGCTGCTAACAAGCTAAAGCGTGTGAGGCTCTGCCAGCAGTGGTTCCACGTGGGTGTGTTGCACACAGGACACCTCCTTGTTGATGCATGCACTCAGTAGACAAATTTAACACTGGATTTGTGAATTCCAATGACATGTAATGTGTTTTCTATCCCAAACTTCATCTATGCCCCGTTCTGACTAGGTTCTGAGACGCAAGAATGGCCAGTGTTTTTCTCCATGTTTGGGTTGGGGCTTTGTTTGGGGTTTTTTTGTTTTTCAGGCTGATAGATGATTTGAAAGGAACTAAGTATCTTTTTTAATAGAAAAAAGAAAAAAAGTTGGTTTTTTTTTCCCAAGAGGATCAGCAGGGAGGGCTTTATCCCTGGTCTGTTGGTGTAGTATGTCCTGTCAGTCTTTCTAGAGTACTTAAGGCAGAAGGTATTGCAAGATGAAGAAGTGTTCTGTGGCACCCCAGTTACATCTGATAAAGCATAAAATGTATTTCAGAATGCATGGACATTACAGAGGTTGGCATGAGATAAAAGCCTTATTTTGTGTGATTGATCTGAAGCTGCAGTTAAGGGTAAAAACAGACAGCTGACAGCATCAAAATGTTTTCTTCAGCTGCCAACTTTGTTCTGCTGAAAGTGAAAATCTGGGATATTTACTTGCCCGACAGCTCCTTTGCTGTGTGAGTGGCAGGGCCCTTCAGACACGTGGTTTTGCACAAATGGAACATGCTTGGAAGTCAGTCTTGAAGTTGGCAGCGAAGTAAATTTGTTCAGAAATGATTTGAACTTCCAGAGCTACTTTTAGGTTTGCAGGGCTTATATCAGGTTCGCCACCGTAATGTCAGTCTGGAGGGTTGCATGCCAAAGAGAGGCAGCCATGCCCGGTCACAGGGGACAGGATCACGTAGTATGACAAAACCTCACCTGCGGAGCAGCAGCGCAAAATTGCTCCACCTGAAGAAATGAAATGCATATGGATGTTTCTGAAGGGAAGGGACAAACTTCCCATACAGCAATTCACCCGCTTGGCAGGGGAAAGCAGCACCTTGCGCTGCTGCGTGGCGTAACTCGGCGTACGTAAGGTAGGAGGGCAGAAAGGTAAACAACGCTGAGGATGATAATCGTAGCCCAATTTGGGGAGGTTGTGTTTTGATTTTCAATTTCTATTATAATTTCAGGAACAATGCATGTTCACTTGACTGGCACTGAAGACTGTTATCACAAGAAGCGCTCACCTATACTTAATTTAGGAGTTCTGAGTAGTAAGAGGAAGGCAGTACGTTGCTACTCACTCAGCATCACTTTGGCAGGCCTAGTCTATGTTTGTAAAGGTGTATTCAGGGCAGGAAATGTTTTTAAGCTTTAAGTCCTGAATTGTTCTGTCTGCCTAAGTTTGGTGGTGCACCTTCCAGTCATTTACTATCCTAACAGATGCAGAAATGCATGCATGCAAGAGTTCTGTAGAACAGATGCAGCCCTCATGTACTCTCCGAGTCATCAATGCAATCACTAGAGTTATTTGAGCATCTCTGGCATAAAAGCAAAGGTCCTTAAAAAGATCAAGATTTTAGGTAACCTCCCTTCCTTCTTTGTACATCGTACTGCAGAGTACTATTAGATCAACTGAAGGTGACAAAAAATACTCAGCACAAAATGGAAGAATCCAGAAGCCACCATCTACCACTGCCTTGACCTTGAACATGTGTAAAACAAGCTGGCTTAACATATGTATCAATATATTGCTATCATGAAGCACACAGAAACATGGTATTCTGGATGTGACTTTCAAAAAATGCCTGATGGAGTTAAGAGCTCATTAATGTTTTAATGATCTATTCCCTGGGTGCCCACATAAAATATGTACAACTTTTAAAGGGGCTTCAGTGCGTTTCTCACTTGCTCTCTTCTAGAGTTGATCCTCCCCCTCTACTCCGCCCTGGTCAGGCCCCACCTGGAGTATTGTATCCAGTTCTGGGCTCCCCGGCACAAAAGACAGGGATCTCCTGGGAAGAGTCCAGCAGAGGGCTAAGACCTGAAGCATCTCCCCTATGAGGAAAGGCTGAAAGAACTGGGGCTGTTCAGCCTTGAGAAAATAAGGCTGAGAGGGGATCTTATTAATGTTTATAAATATCTCAAGTGTGGGACACAGGGGGAAATGGCCAGCCTCTTTTCAATGGTCTGTGGAGACAGGACAGGGGGCAATGGCTGCAAGTTGGAGCACAGGAAGTTCCGCACCAACATGCGGAGGAACTTTCACACAGTGAGGGTGACAGAGCCCTGGGACAGGCTGCCCAGGGGGTGGTGGAGTCTCCTTCTCTGGAGATATTCAAGACCTGTCTGGACGCCTCCCTGTGTGACCTGTCCTAGGGAACCTGCTTTGGCAGGGGAGTTGGACCCGATGATCTCTGGAGGTCCCTTCCAACCCCTATGATTCTGTGATTCTGTGAATTCCAGATAAAAGTCAAGCGGTACAAACAAGGAAACACTGTTTTAGACAACTAAGCTGGGACGCCTCATTCTGTATGTGCTGAAGCACCATTCCCATGGCAGCTGGCACTGAGTAGAACACAAGCAATTAGGCACTCAGGAGGGCAGAGGCAGTGTGTTTCAAGAGGAGAACACACACCTTCTCCCGTCACACCCACACTTGTGCCGCAGGCAGTAGCAACTCGCCCTTCCCAGCACAGGCCTGACACCTGCCTTCCATGTGTCCCTCTGTTTATTCCAGCCCTACTAACTTTATTCTAGCTTCAGCTCAGCATTGTTTCAGCTCCAGCCCTGCAGCGTCTATCTCAGCTCCAGCTCTACATCTTCCTTCTGCATCTGCCTTCTCCTTGCAGCACCGGGGGCTGTTGACAAGGGTGTAAATAAATAGCTGTCATCAGTCACAGCCCCCCTGCCTGGCTACCAGGGTCCCCCAAAGTGTGTCTTCCGTGTGTACTGTGTCAACTACGGGCTCCTTCCATTTGTTTTTTAAACCACCCTTTCACCATCAGGTGGCATCGCTTCCCAGTTCTCTGTAACGCAAAGATGTTCCTGAGCAGTTTATTGCTCCTTCCCGAGGCCACCCCGCGCTTGTTCTCCCGCACCGAGCACTGCCAGGCCACTCTCCCACATTAGAGGCCGCCTCCACG
Source organism: Hypotaenidia okinawae (assembly GCA_027925045.1). Lineage (NCBI taxonomy): Eukaryota > Metazoa > Chordata > Aves > Gruiformes > Rallidae > Hypotaenidia > Hypotaenidia okinawae. The sequence goes on along the minus strand of BSDF01000002.1, from coordinate 46,123,881 downwards.
CTGCGGGACAAAACCCGTAAGCGACCCAGGGACGGGTTGCACTCATCCCCTCGGTAAAACCTTCTGCCTTTCGCCGAGGAGGGTAACTCTGCCTCGGCGCATGCTGGTGGAGCCCGGCCAGCTTTTCCCTGAGCTCGGACACAAGCCCCCAGCTCCGCCGCGGCACAGGCACGGCCTCGGCGATTGCTGCCCGCGCCGCAACCCTTCTGCCACCAAACCCGCTGCCAGACACCGGGTAGGGGCATCGAGGCTGCCCTTAACCACGCACACTCCGCGCTGCAGAGGCACGGCGACTGCCTCACTTGGAGCGGGAGCGTCTGCCGGCAGCCTGCACTCCCGTCCCACCACCGGACAGACTCGCCTCCGACACCGCCAACCACCACGCAGGCGCAGGGCAGGAACACGCGTCACTCCAGCCAGGCCTCGCTCCCCACCCCCAAGCACACATGCGCATAGAGAAACACGCCCACTGCTACGGCCATCCCCTGGAGCGCATGCGTACTAGTGCACGGCCGATCATATACAGGTAGGGAGCGCTGCGCGGGCCCCTTCTCCGCCCATGCGCAGTCACGGCTCGGAGGCGGTTTCCGGCCGCTGCGGGGTCCTCCCCTCCCTTTCTGCTCGCGGGCGGCCATCATGGTACGTGCGGGCGGCCGGCGCCGCCGCGGCCTGGAGCCTCGGGGCTCTCCCCACGTCCTGCTTCCCTCCTCGTGCTGTCCCGCCTGTGTCCTCCGGCGCCTGCCCGGGCGGCGATGGGGAGCGGGGCAGTGGTGGGGGGGCGGCTGCGACCGCCTCGCTAGTTCTGGGCTTGGACCGGGCCCGGGCCCCGGCCCCGCGTGCGGCCGCTGGGCGGGCGCGGCTGGGGGTCGGGCAGGGCCGTGTTCTTCGCGACCCGCGGGGCTCGCCGCTTCTCCCGGGTGTCTCTTCCTCCATATGCCCGCAGCCTCCACGCGGGGCCGGGGAAAATTATTTGAGGGCGCTACCGCGTGTCCTCCGCAGAAGCGAAGGGATTTTGTCCGCTTCGAAAGCTCAGGGAGCGGCTTTAAAGGCTGCGAGAGGTGTCTTGAATCTAGAGATGGCCTTAGCTGTGTCCTCGCCTAACTCCTGTCCGTTGTTACCGCTCCCAGGTGTTCAAACGCTTCGTCGAGATTGGCAGAGTTGCCTTCATTTCCTTCGGGCCGCATGCTGGCAAGCTGGTGGCCATTGTGGATGTAATAGACCAGAATAGGGTAAGTTGTGAGTTCTGCACTTCTTATTTTCTTCTTTCTGCCTTAAGACCCATTGAACAGAGCGTAGCGATTTTAAATGAAGTTTTCAGTGAATATGTTTCAAATAAATGAGGGCTGGGTAGTAGTGTGGGGTTTGATTACTGTTGTTGTATTTAAAACTTCCAGTAGCGAGCTTTTTCCTACTGGCAGGTGATACATTGCCCTTTCTAAGGGTAAGAGAGTATCCCTAAGAGTAGAAGGGGACAAGCGATGTCAGTTGGACTCAAAAACATGTGAATGGAACAGTATTAATATATGTGAAGCAAATATTTCGACTGGGGGCTCTTTTTGCTTAATATGTCTGAGAAAACTGGCAAAAATCATTAAGTATGTCATGTTTATTTTGTGTGGGTCTTTTAAAGCTTAGTCTGTTGGGTTTCTTTCTTATTTTTTTCCCTTAAAGACAAAGATGGGCCTTTAAAATTAATTCTGCAGAGCTTGGGTTGTGTGTGCAGGATTTGGCAATCTCAGGTTTTGTCTGTACAATGTTAATTTCCATTTTGGACTTGTCAGGGTACTGTTATTCCATTATCAGGAAGCTGTTGTCTAAATCAGTGTCCTGGTGGCCAGAACCAGGACAATCAAGTACGATGGGAAAACCGCTATGAAACCCCCACATTTGTTTTCCTTTGTCAGGCACTAGTTGATGGCCCCTGCAGTGGTGTCAGAAGGCAGGCTATGCCCTTCAAGTGCATGCAGCTGACTGACTTTGTTCTCAAGTTCCCTCACAGGTGAGTTTCTGGTGGTTTTTTTAATCTGTGTTTAAAATATAATGTAGAAAGTGCTGTCAGTTGATGACTGAATTATGTGATCTGATGCTTGCTAAATCTAGAAAGCTTGTACAACATTAAGTCAATGGATTAATACGCAGTAAAAGTTTGGCAGGCCATGCTAGCATAGTTCAAGACATTTAAGTTTTATCAATATTGGCTGATAATCACTGTTCAGGAGCAAAGGAAATAGCACACAGTCCTAGGCAACTTGTAAGTAGACAGTTGTAGGATAGGCTGTATGTGGGGAAGCAGTAGTAGTTAATACAGTGCAGTTAATACTGTGCTGTTTTGCTCATACGACTGCTGAGGTCACTTTCAGATGGTAAATATGTTCCTTTGCCTGCAGAACTGCTCTGGAATTGCAGGGGGCCGAGCTTGTTCTGTTCTCTTTAGCTTAGATGCTCTATGGGTTTCTGTAATTTAGAAGCAAAAGTTGATTTTCTGACTCCAAAGTAGTGCTGGGGGTAGTGTGTGACTACTAACAGCCCTAACAGCGCATTTACACAACAAGATGTTAATTAGATCACAGGGATGCGTGTGTCACTGACTTAAAAGTTTGTCTCTGAGGTCATGTAGAGAGATGATCTTCCCTTGTATGAAATCTGATGGGCCAGCATCAGAGAGAAACTTACTGTAATAAAGGCCATGAATATAATTCTGTGATGATTTCATTGCAGTGCTCGTCAGAAGTGTGTGCGACGTGCCTGGGAGAAGGAAAATATAAATGAGAAGTGGGCAGCGACAAGATGGGCAAAGAAGATTGATGCCCGGCAAAAGGTAAGGTGTTTCACTGGAGAAGCACTAAGTCTTGTGCACCTTCTGCCTAGTAAAAATTAGGTGCAGCCTCTAATGTGTTTTCTGCTTCTGTTTTCTATTCTGAAATCTATGTGTGTTCAACTGCAGGCTAAGATTTGAGATAGGCAAGGCATAGATTTGTGAAAGTGTCTGTCAGCTTCAACTTCCTGTATTGTAACTGTCGAGATGGTTGGTTCAGTCACTCCTAAAACCACCTTTCTCCCTGCACCATCGTTTCCCAGCAAGGGCCTTACAGAGTGAACTGGTTCCAGGGGTGCATCTAAACCTAATCTGGAGCTGATCGCAGTTACTTGTGGTATTTTCTGAAAAGCCTCATTTTATGACTTGTATATGTATCTACTGGAGCTTACTTGACTGGTTCTTCTCAAACAGAAAGCCAAAATGACCGACTTCGACCGCTACAAGGTTATGAAGGCAAAGAAAATGGTAAGTGTTCGAGTGTCACTTATTTACAGGGTTAATGCTTGTGGCTTTCAACGTAGAGTCATGTATGGATGTTGGTAACCTGCCTTCTGTAACTGGTTTGGGTCACACAAAGTGTGTGAAGGCCCTGAATTCTTCACCTTTCTTTGGCACCGCTTTCTCTTCGGTAGTTGATCAAATTGGGACCCCCGCGGTCTGTGTGCCAGACCCTCCAAGGCTTGTAGCTGAGGAAGCAATTACCTGCTGATGGAATTGGTCATTCTGGATGGGTGGCTGTGTTAGTATTGCGTTGTGTAGGGAAAGCCACTGCGCGTGAAACACTGAGGCGTCCAAGTTACCAGTCAGAATGATGCTGTCCGCTTGGTAGGTCAGACAGGCTTAGGTGGATTTTGACTTTCTAAGCGTAATGCATGGTAATTCTTTTGGCTGCATCACAATATTGTAACACTGTAATAGGTTAGCAAAGGGTGATTATCTAAAAGGGCAGAATATGAAAGCTGAGAACTGAAGTTAAGGCATAATTTTAATGAGCTGTTGCCGTTCACATTCTAATAATGGTGTGTATTTTCCTTTGTTACAGAGAAACAGGATCATCAAGCACGAAATGAAGAAGCTCCAGAAACTGGCTTCTCAAAAAGGCAAGAAGCCAGAGAAATCTGAGAAGCTGGAGAAGGCCGAGAAGGCAAAGAAGCCTGAGAAGCCCAAGAAGGCCCAGAAGGCACAGAAATAAAAAGATTTTCTAGTTATGTATGACACTGTCCCAGTTCTGATTCTTTAACAAATGGCTAAACACACCTGATTGGAATTGTTAATCAGAATTTCACATTTGCTTCTGACCAACAACTGTTGTCTGTCTCGTTTATTAACACCCAGGCGTTGGGTTCTAGTGTTTTCCGGGAACACACAGCACTGTTTCTGTTGCCTTGGGTGGCACTGACCACCCACAGCTGGTGCCAGTTGGAGTTTTGCATTCCCAGCTACCTGCAGTAGTAAGTTGCCTCCTGACATTCTAAAGCAGCCTGCTGTTGAAACGGCTGGGAGTGGACAAAATCACTTGCACAGTCTCCGCTGTGAAAGATGAGAAATAACCCATTATGCTAATTTTTCTGCAGGAATTAAGGCATGAAGTGGAAGTAACGTGTTCAGAAGTGTATCAGTGTTGGAAAGACAGGCGAGTTGCTGTTCAAACTTTAAACTGCTCCATGTTTTCTTAAAAAAAGCAACTCTTCCACTGTTAACTTTTAAGTAGTGACCTGGAAGGCTTCCATACTTCGATGTCTGACAGTGCAGACCGCAGTTACAATAGTGTGACATTAGCAAGATGGAAGCTGGTGACCTGTGTCAAAGCACGCTTGCTTTTCAGACTAGTTAAAAAGAGTCCATGTCAAGAGATGAACCTACCTTAAGCTATGTGGTATATGATTCCTGCTTTTTAATCAAACCATCAAGTTACAGCTGACATGATCTAAAAATTGCTCTGTCCATCTGGAGCACTGAAGTGCTTGATGGAGTCTTCCCACGACAAAATGATGTTCATGTATGTCTGAGCATCCACCTTTTCCCATTTTCTCCCGTGGCATTTGGGGTATTGCTGAAGGAAGAAGTGGTGGAAGTCTGTCATCTCTTGTAATTGAAAAAGAAATTATTTTTGCAGTTATAAAATGGAGGAGGAATAATGTATATTTTAAAAAATTACCACTAAAATTGTCAAATACACTGAGAAGTGTGTGCTGCTTCATAGTTACCTGCCTGGTGTTGCTTATTTTGGCCAGAATTAGGCATTGGCATGCTCAAACACTTAAATCTGCAATATCTTGAGCTGTTTATATGCCTTTGGAAATATGCCTTTGCACATGGCTGATGCAAATAGATGTAAAAAAAAAAAAAAGATAAATTATGCAAATTGGGATTAAAGCCCATGTTTGAGCATCTGGAGATTTTGATTTTAAATGGGATTTTAAAGTGATTAAATCCACCTACTCTGAAAGGTACATCAACCCCGAGGTCCCTTCAGGTGAAGGAGTTCCTTGGGGGCTTGGGGTGGGTTTTTATGTACTACTGCTAAGTTCAGTTACATAAGACTGGGGAACAAAAATTGTTGAAGTGCCTATAGAGAAAATCAATGTGTCCTCAACTGTGAGGAGCTCCCCAGTGCTTGCTCTACAGTATCTGCTCATTTTTAAAGGAACTTGCTTCCAGAGGATAACTTCAGCTATGGCTGCAGCAGTTTGTCCGCTGTTCCCATTCCTGCCAATACTCCACTGCTGGCTGAGGTACCTGAAGAGGTTTTGGTGATATGAAGAGTGCTGTAACCTGCCCAGCTGCCTAGCAGTTGTCCTCTTTCTGGAGAACCTTAGAATAGGGGGAGGGCTGTGTACCTGTGGGCCAGTCATGCCAGCCTTAGCACTGCACCAGAGAGGAATGTGCTGGGGGAGAGGGGCACTAAAATCAGGGTGCTGTTAGGGCAAGAGAGTTCCATACCTTAGAAGAAAACTTGGTCCTCTAATACCATGTCTGCCATCGGCTGCTTCTGTCAAAGTACTTTTTTTTTCTTTTGTTTTTTTCTTTTTTTGGTTTTTTTTTTGTTTTGTTTTTTACAGTTTGGAGGAAAAGGGAAAAGAGAAATAATGGGATACACTGGTCTTTGGTACCCGTGCTGTGTCTTTCCATGAGCAGCAGCTGGTTCTTCTCTCTGAAACCTCCTGCAGCTCCCTGGTGTTGGTGGGTTCTTCCTTCCAATCCTTCCTTTCAACACCTGAGTGCTGGCCCCCCTGTCCTGGTTTGTCCCTTGGGGTGTTTTTTTACAGCTATGGGGGTACCGAAACACACAGGAGTACCGTTTTGTTTCTGAAGATTACCACACGATGGCAACGTGAGCTCTTCACAAGGTTGTTCCTAAGGCTTACCCAAACCAGGCAGCTGGGCAAGGGACCAGCTGAGCAAAGGGCATGGCACAAACCTGTGAGAACAACGGATGTGCTTATCCAGCTCTTTGTTTTGCCTTTATAGTTGACTGTGTGCTTTGGTGGACTAAGGGTGTACTTCTTTCATGTACTTTGGGAAGCTGAGTAGAAAGAAATAGGATCCACTGTTTAGAAAAAGCTTAAAGTGAAGTCCCTGTCTTTATTTTCTCAGCTTATTTCATGCAGAACACACAGGGGGCAAAGATGGGAATACACCCTGCCTATCCAGTTCATTCCCGAGATCGGCAGGTACTGCTGTACTTCCTAAACTGATACCAATAGCTGGCAAACACAGCCCTCATCTCTGCTGCAAAATCTGGAAGACACGAGCAATTAAAAGAGCAACGTCAGACTTTTTTGCATAATCTCTAGCTAAAAGGTGTAAAATCTGCTGTTACTGGGAACCAGCTGCAGCTCTGGGCTGAGAGAATCTGCTGTTACTGTGAGCCAGCCGCAGGTCTGGGCTGAGGGGTTTGCTGGTGATGTGTATTTCTTTAAAAAAAAAAAAAAAAAAGTGAAGCTCTAGGTTAGTGGTTCTTGTCCAAACATGTCTGATTCCATGTTTGGCATCTGAATGTGGTTCAAATTCTGGTGTTTTATAGGTTTTTTTTGAGATACAATAGACCTGGAAGAGGAATCTCTGGATTTCCTGATCTTCCTGGTTTTCAAACTGCCCCACAGTCAAGAATCGCTTGGTGAGGGCTATGACATTTTCAGATCACGTGGTCTTGTGGGTACATGTATGGAGCTGTCAGGGCCTGGAACAGGCTGCCCAGGGAGGTGGGTGTGTCACTATCCCTGGATGTGTTTAAAGGACAGGTAGATGAGGTACTTAGGGATATGGTTTAGTGTAGGACAGGAACAGTTGGACTCTATGATCTTAAAGGTCTTTTCCAACCTTGTGATTCTGTGATTCTGTATGGTAACAGTAGGTAAGGCTGGCTGCTCCGAACTACTTCTGCCCCACTAATGCTGACCAAGGACTTCCAGCAACCCTGGTCCAGTTTACAGCTGGGTTCCCTCCAGTTATTTAATCTCCCTTCGCCTGTAGCGCTTGTTAAACATTTCCAGTCCGGTATGTTTCTCTCTTTTCCACCTGCCCACATGGATAAGGTATCTCCAAAGGTGCCTGTCTCATCAAGATGAAGAGGTGCTGATTTTTATTCACAGTGTTACAGGTGTATGAGTAAGTACAGCTTATAAGCAAGAAGTGGTAGGTGGAGCAAATTATGGGGATGGCTGTGTGGTTTGGGCTCTACTCATTTCAGATCATCAGCTTTTGGTGTAAGTTCTGGCTTTTCTTTTTTTTTAATTCTGAAATAGTTTTTAATACTGTTTTGAGCTTCCAGCTTGCATATGCTTTTGTCACACTCGGGTACTTCTGAGTTTGTGCTGGGCTTTCCTTCCCTGAGGCAGAGAGGTCTGCTTTGGCACTGCATTCTGAGTTGCGCTGAAGGACTGCAGCCCTCGTCCCTGCCTCCACACCGGCAGTGGCCCTGTGGGTGCTGGGGATGTACCCGCACCCTCTCTTTTTCCCTGAACTCATAACAGGCTTCATTCTTGGATGCTCTGCAACCTCCAGCCCATCGTGTCCTTGGTGGGAACTTGGCCAGACCATCACTTTGTGCAGCTGAGCCCCGTGTCATACTCTTCTTCTAAACAAATGAAGAATTGCTCGGTTTTTCCCTCACCTCTCTTTCAGCCACCATAAGCCAGTCTGAGCGATCTCCAGGGAAGTCTTTGTAGCAACCTCTCCCTCCTCCCCCCAAATCTTTCAGAGCACTATGTGCATCCGGATTAGTGAAGTCTTCTGGCTGCAGTCAGCTGTTTGTGCTGATCACCAGCCTAAAAATTGTGCCATCGCCACCAGCACAGAGCTACTTCCTCCTCCACAAGATGCACTGACCTAGTTCTGGTTACAGGAGCAGCACGTTTTAACATCTCCCAAGTGGTCTCCTGCTTTGAGGGTATTTTTCACTATGTTTCGTTCTCTTAACTGTTTGGGAGCATCACTCCTTGCATCTTGTGAGGAGAGACCCTGACCTGACCCTCAGCAGAGCTGAGCTTTTCCCTTGTGTCCGCTTTGGGCTCCTTCCGGAGCGCAGGCGGTGTTTGGGGGTGCTGATAAAGGTTTATATGGCAGGATTTCCTGGGGAAGCTCTGGCTTTGATGGAAACGGTAGATGCTTTGAAGAAGTAATAGTGTTCATATTTAAGCAACGTTGAAGAATATCATTTCAGATCAAGCTGAGCTTTACCTGGGGGCACCCAGTGGGAGGGCACAACGCCTGACTGTTTTGCACAATACCTCAACAGCACAGACTTTTTAGCACCACTGTTTGAACCTCCGACTTACAAAAGCCATCAAACAAAAGAAGGGGCGGTTACCAGCTGTGCTACTGCAGTCAGATGCTGAATAAAGGTGATCTGCAGAAAGGATGAGGAAACAGGCTTGTGGGCTTTTCCTTTCTTCCTTCTCTTCCTCCCTGGAGCCCCTGTAACTTTAAAGAGCTTTATGGGGTTTGGGTTTCTGTTTGTTTTGGGCGTTTTTTTGTTGGTTGTTTATCTTTTATTTCTACTGCTTGTCTCATCTGTGGTGCACATGTGAGTCAGCTCATCCTGGAAGTCTCTGTGGATAATGGGAAAAAAAAAAAAAGAGTTTATGGCATAATGAAGTAAATTAAGTCTGACTAGCTGAAAGTGGTACCATTTTTGCTCTAGCTGCTTGAAGGATTTTTCAAGACTCAGGAGGAGGCTGGCAAGCTACTGCCATTGGCCTTACATACAGGTCCTCGTCCCAGATGCCAACAGGCTGCCTCAACTCCCAGCCACCTCTGAATGTGACCTTGTAAGGAAAGATGTTCACACAGTGGATATGCCTGGCCTCTGCTGCTGGTGACACAGTTGTCCTTGGGGAGGCAGGTGTCAGGGCACCGGGCATAGAAACCAGGGCATGCAGAGCTTGCCAACCCACAGCTTCAGAAGAAGTGGGGAACAGTCCCTGTCATGGCACAGTGGGATGGTCCTCTGTCTCCCTTTGCTCTCCCCAGTCCCTCCTGCTCACTGGGTGGTTTTGGGTTACTCTTCAGAAGGCAGCAGTGTGCATAAATCGGTTGACAGGTAGGAATGGCTACTTGCTTGTGGCTGCCATAATCTTTCTCACTGGCACTGAGCTTTGCTGCCAGCCCCATTGTGGCATAAACAGTGGTCTTTCTGGTTCACAGCAGTGGTCTGTCTAACCCCAGCCTGGGTCTCTGCCCACGGGAGATGCTGTGTAGGGAGAAGACAGGAGTTTAGTCCCTCCTCTTGTGGTTCCCCAGCATCTACAATAGCAGCTAGAGGGGACAGCCCTGCCCATACCTCCTGGCATCTCTTTTAGATCTGCTGTCCATGAATTTGTTCAATCTTCTGAGTCACCTCCCACCACATCCGTGTAGTAGCATATTCCAGAATTTTCCCTGCTGCTGTGTAGAAAACTGCCCTGCCTACTGTTTTAAACCCAGCTCCTACTATAAGGACTATCTAGTGCTTGAGGCAGGAGCTACTGTGAGACCACATGACATCCTTATCAGCTGTAAACTTGGAGCTGAAGGTGAGAAAATGTTATTTCATAGAGTGGAAAGGAGGTGAGTTATGATGAGTCCTCATTCAGAGCACCTGGACTTGGTATTTGAAGGACCATCAGAGTCCCAGTTAAATGTCAAGATGGGTGATTATGCTATAGGATGGTTATTCCAGTAGGAGACTTGAAGGCATCCACAGGCTGCATGGTACAAAATGCCTTCTAGCATCATATGGCAGATCTGAGATTGTGGGTAGAAGAAAGTCCTGATGCCATGCCACAGGATGAGAGTGCCCAGGGTTACGGCCTCTGCCATCTTCCCCAGGTCACTGCTCAAGCAAGAAATTGGGTGTTGATGATCCCTGGGAGGGTACCTACATCTTGGAGTGAGGCAGCCCCTGACAATCTGACCTTTCTTTCTGACCATTTGGGGCTCCTTTCTACTCCAAGCCTGCAAGGAGCTCAGCTCCAGGGCTATTCCTTTACACCATTAGGAGGTGATACAAAGCAGTCCCTGGGGACATGGGCAGGATGAATGCTCCAAGCCTTCAAGGTGGCCCATCTACTCTCCTAGACTGCTCTGCCAGGGTGGGATGCAGGTTCCCAGCCCACGCCCTCACCCGTCTGAAAGTTTGCAGAACTTAATTCCTCTGATTATTAGAAACTTTGTAATTGCCAGCCTAAATTTATTCATGACCAATTTATAACCAGGAGGCTCCACTCCTTGCTTCTGTAACTGCAGGGCTGTCAGGAAAGATTCATGAGCCCATATGTTGGTCAGGCCCTCTTTCAGCAGCCACAATTCCAAGGTTTTGGATTAAATACTACCCCATTACTCCATGTGTTATGCATGGAGTATGCATAAATTTTCTCCTGCCCTACCATTGTGGTGGTGGCAGAGGACTTTCCTTAATGCAGAGGTATGTAAAGAGCCAATACAGCATCTCTGTGGATCCAACTCAAACATATGCCAAGAGCTCCTTCCAGGAAAAGAAACAGATTGCTGCTGTCATGTCTCCTCTCTTTTTTGAGGGGGGAAGGGGGATGGGGGTGGCGGTAGGAGGAAATGTTCTGTGCATCTGCTTGTGTTCATTCTTTCCTTGTTTCTTTCCTACCCCACAGGTTAGAGCTGGAGGTTTGCTGAGATGCTCTGAGGGAAACGAGCTTGTTTTAACTCGATGACCCCCACCACCCTCCAGCTTGGGACACTGGTGCGCCCACAGTGAATCCGGGAGGGCAGGCTTTGCCCGCAGCAGCACCCGATCAGCTCCCATGCAGAGGTAGGAAGTGAATTTTGTGTCTCTGGGAAGGCCCTGGGGAGAGCTGCAGTCATGCTCCGTGGGGAGCCAGGGCAGGAACCACACCAGTCCCCTCCTAATGTGAGCCCACCACCATCCCTTCTCCCTTGCAGGCTGCCTCGGGGTCATCCAACTGCAGTTCTAAGCCACGCACGGAGCTCTGGGTGCTGCAGGAAGACCCCTGTTTGTCCTGGTCCTGCCTAGGAGGTGAGATAGCAGGCAGGGGGAGCTGGGCTGCCCCCCCCCACCCCGCAGAGCCCTGCCATGGCTGCTCACCGCTCTGTGGTGTTTCCGTTTCGTAACCACCTCCTGTGAATGTGGTGGCCCCGGTGGATGGCTAAGCAAAGTCTTCCTCCAGGAGCAAAGCGATCGCCAGTTAATGTGGTTTCATGGTCAGACAACCTCGTTACCTTCTTGAGGAGGCAGTGACATCTGTGCTGGCAGGGCACGTTTGGGTGTCTTCAACGCAACAGGCACAGCACCATATGTCATCTCGATTTGGAAAACAGCATCAGTTTATATTTTTCATAAGAAACTGCCTCAACAACAGATCCCAAAATGAGACATCAGTGCTAAAGGGTTTTTATGCTGTGGAATAGAATTGTCCTTCATCCAGCATCCAGAGTTTTTAAACAGTGCCCAAGTTAAGGATACGCTGGCACAGCCTCTTGCTAGCAGAGTTTGCAGGCAGTAGAGGATTAGTGGGATGGTAAGTACTAGAGATGTGAATCCCTTGATTTACATGGTGGCAGTCCAAGAAAATGCTGTATCTGGTTCATCTGAATGCTGGGGTTTGCACCTAGGAAGGAGAAAGAGAGAGGAAGAGAAGATAAGGCTTTTATTGAGAAAGGGGGATGTCTCTTGGGAAGGACAAACGCTGAAGACGACAGTGGTGTCTAGGGTGAGATACAGGTAAAAGCTCAGTGCCAAAGGTCAATTTGCTAATACCAGCTGCTGGGACCAAGGGAACCCAGGGCACTGAGTATACTATGGGGCACCTATATAGTGCTGCCTTGGCGGGTTCACCCTTGCTGTGGTTTAGCTGAATCTAGGACAGCCCTCTCCAGTGGGTTTGGGTTCTCACAACTGCACTCTTTCACATGGGGCTGAAGGACATGGACCTCTTGCAGCGGGGTCCAGAGGAGGGCCACAAGGATGATCAGAGGGCTGGAGCACCTCTCCTGTGCAGACAGGCTGACAGAGTTGGGCTTGTTCAGCCTGGAAGAGAGAAGGCTCACGGCAGACCTCACCTTCCAGGACCTAAAGGGACCTACAGGAAAGCTGGAGAGGGAATGTTTACAAGGGCATGTAGCAATAGGACAAGGGGCAGTGCATTTGAACTAGAGCAGGGTAGGTTTAGATCAGACATTAGGAAGAAGTTCTTCACTATGAGGGTGGTGAGACACTGGAGCAGGTTTCCCAGAGAGGTGGTAGAAGCCCCATCCCTGGAGACATTCAAGGTCAGGCCTGATGAAGCTTTGGGCAATCTGATTCAGTTAAAGGTGTCCCTGCTTACTGCAAGGGGGTTGGGTTGGTGACCTTTAAAGGTCCCTTCAAACCTAACACATTCTATGATTCTATGATTGAGTCATTTCCAAAAGCTGGTGCAGGACAGAGGCTGACAGACCCTTGGTGAGGCAGAGCAACCACAAAAGCTGCATTTTCTTGAGGGCACAGACTAGGACCTGATTGCTTCTTTAATAACGTGGTAAATGTCTTGGACAGGGGACATGGGTGGTAAGAACTGTTTCTGGCTGAAGATGGGAGAGCTTTAAAAATAGCCCTAAGAAATTAAAAATTGAAAAGAAAGCCCCAACTCATTTGAATCATCACAGTTCATGTGATGTCCTGCAAAAATAACGCTGTGGTCTGACAGGCAATCCAGGGTTTCTAGCATTTATCTACAAGGTAGGCCGAAGGCATGCGTAATCATCTTGGAAGGACTTAATAACTCTTTGTCTCTTCCTCCATATACTTGCATTTGAGTCATGACAGCAAGGAGGATACAATAGGTATTTGTGGGAGGTGTGAAGCCCTCCTGCTCAGGGAACATGTAGTTCCTCTGCAGATATTACTGTTTTCTCTGGCATCTTAAACACTGTTTATAAAGGATTTCTCTCCCCTCAGGATGTGACCCCCTGCTTTTTGTCTTGAGTCAGACAATCGGTGACAAAAGCATCCTGGAAACATTCATTTGCTCTAATTATCAGATTAGGGGTGTGCAACTTCTTCAATGTATTTATGAAAATTCAATGCGTTCTGTAAGTGACCCGGGTGGGCTTATTTCCATGTGAACAATGAGGAAAACCTGAGAGAGAAGAGTCTGTTCCCACACACAATGCCATGGAAGAAATCACACACATCCAGCATTTTCACAGAATCACAAGGTTGGAAAAGACCTTTAAGATCATCAAGTCCAACCATATCCCTAAGTACCTCATCTACCCTTTTTAAACACATCCAGGGATGGTGACTCAACCACCTCCCTGGGCAGCCTGTTCCAGGCCCTGACAACTCTTTCAGTGAAAATTTTTTTCCTAACATCTAATCTGAAGCTGCCCTGGCACAGCTTTGTGCCATTTCCCCTTGTCCTATCTCCTGTCACCTGGCTGAAGAGACCATAGCCCACCTCTCAACAAACCTGCTTTCAGGTAGTTGTAGGTGGTGATAAGGTCTCAGCCTCCTCCAGGCTAAACATCCCCAGCTCCCTCAGCTGCTCCTCATATAATTTGCCCTCCAGCCCCTTCACCATCCTGGTTGCCCTTTCCTTACCTTAGGGACTCAGGATTTGTTGCCTTTAGGTATGCTGGCTGGGGAAGCGGGGCACGGGAATGCATCACGCTCCAAAATCAGATGCACAACTCAATCTTGCAGCTCATCTGCTTCTCAGCATCTTGTGGGTCCCAGCACTGGACCCAAACACATAGCACCAAGAGGGAGCCCAGCTCTCTCCCCATTCTGCTTGAATCCTTACAGCCTTTTTCACAGCAAAGCACGGCTGAATTATCAGGATCTCCTCTACAGCCTATTCCTCAGCAAAGTGTAGAGGCCCCATTACCAACAGAGAGAAGATTTAGCGTGGGAACGAAGAAAAATTTGAAGGGTTTCTGAGGGACTCATTTGTAATTGTGGGTTGATAGGCAGTGATTTGTCTGGGTAGGGTGTGGGTCTTGGAAATCCATTTGATCTTATAATTGTCCTGGGATATGTGGAAAGTAATTTTCATAGTCCCTCAAACCCATTAGAGCCTCATGGTTCTTCTGAAAGGGAGAAAGAAAACTCTTCAACTTTACTTTCTTAGAGACAGAACAACTTTCTGCTCCTTGTGAGGTCTTGAAATCTGTCCCCTCTCCACTGCCTGCCTTTAGCTCTGGAGGGAGAAATTAATGCAGCTTCACTGGGACAGAAAAGAAAAGGGAAAAAACTCCAAGCATTTCCAGGAAAATAAATAATTAGTCACTCTATTTCCATCCCTTTGCATCGAGTATTTCTCTGTGAGGAGAAGCAAGGGGAAAGGTGAGTCAGTCTGTGGAATGGAGGCAGGGTTATATCATTGCTAATATCTGTAGCAGTGGCACCTCAGGGAGTAGAGAGGTCCTCGTGCTGTGGGTACACCAGCACCTGTGGTTGCCTTTGTATTCCATTGGTTTCCTTGCACTGCCACTGCTTTTCCTTCAGGGAAAGGTCTCAGCTCTTCTACTTCAAAGTACTCTCTCCTGGCTAAGCTGAATCTGCCTAGTGATAGCAGTAAATTGAGAAACTCTCTGTAGGGACTAGGGATGAGCCTCAGGGAAGCCCCTCTTGCTGCTGCCCCATGCCTTGCAACTGGGACTAAACACCTTTTCCTCTTGCATGAGTGCAAGGGAGAGGAAGAAGGCTCAGGAGATGTTTGATATTGAAAATTATATATCATCTGGCCTGGGACCCTAATATGAAACCTGATGTTTTGAAGGCTTGTGTTTTGCCTGTAAGCTGGGGGCAGTCCCATCCACCTGCTCCTCTCTGCCTCCCTTTGCTGCCCACACCACATGAAAGTCTCCTGGACTCCCTTGTCCTGCAGAGGTGGCATCAATCTGATTGAAGGACTGGCCTTGTATAAATCAGGGAAACCTCAGGGAATTCTGCCTGTGGGTGAGCAAGCAAGCTCCATCCCGAGCTGTAGGCATGGCTGTGAGGTGAGCAGAGGTGGGCAGGGGACAGAAGAGAAACAAAGAGAGAGAAGAAAAGCAGTTTCTGCTAGTCAGGTGATCACTGACTTTCCAGAATGAAGTAGCAGGGACACTACCGACCGGGACTAGGACTGCACTGATGGGCTCAGGACTACCCAGCTCTCAGGTACAACGTAGCTATGATGGATTCGGGGCTCACCTCTTGGGCCTCCTCAGGAGATGTGTTCACTGATGTGCTTGGTTCTCAGGTCTTGCTGCATTTGTAATCTGATTTTTGCACTGTGAACATCATTTAAAAAAACCCAAACCTCTCCAGGATGAGGAGGGGCAGGAATAAAACTGCAATTTCAAAATGCTGAGATCAGAGCCAGTGTTTCACGGCTCACTGGATTTATCATACCAGTTTGGCCACTGATCCTCGAAGTCTGCCTCCCACAGCAGCCCTCCATGCCTGTTTCTGACAGCGAATTCCTCAGCTGTCAGGCGTGCATTTTAAATGGTTATTTGTATGGAGAGGCAATCCAGAGAGACCAGCCGGCGCGCCAGGCCTGGCAGCCAGGCCGCTGCACTGACTGGAATCGTTTTGACAGAAAATTGCCTCTATAACTCGAATAGTTTCAAAATTAAGGAAGGGAGCTGAAAGCAAATGCTTCCAAATTAGGTGCCACCGGTGGGCCATAACGCTGAGGCGCAGGGTTGAGCCCTGGAAGCCCTGCAGATCCCTCCTCCAGCTCCCAGCTTTGGGTGCCCAGCGGCCACGGGCTCAGTCTGTGTCTGTGCCCAGGCAAATGCTAGGTTATTGCTAATTACCTAATATTACTGATTATGTTAGAGCTATTAGATTATTAGATGCCCCAAGGGGCTGGCCTCAAGGAAAACATTTTAACACCTCCAATGCTGCAGTGCCCAGGACAGTGTGGGGCCAGTGAGCACAGCTGCAGCGACTGGGGAGCTCACGGGTTGGTTTCTGTACTCCTTCCTCACACCTATGGGTGGCATGGAGGAGGGTGTGCTGAAGCCACGTCCAGATTCGCTGCTTCTGTGTGTAACCTTCAAACCACTTTTCTTAGATCTAGTTTTGAGTAGTGATGAAAGGCACTGGGAGATGTACCGCATTAAAAACACAATGCACTGGGTGGAATGAGGGGCTGTGAAGGTGCTGGGACTCGTGGAAGCTCATGCTGGGCACAGCATCATGTTGCCATCATTGCTTACACCGAACACTTCACACAGCCCTGTGAAATGTTACCATGGGCTGTGATCAGCCAGTGAGCTGAAGCAGGGCTTGGGGACACAAGAGTCTCCTCCTAGGCTTGGTCCTCCCTTGGTCAGGTCACTCATTTCGGTTTCCTTCAGCCTCATCCTCTTTTTTTAGACTGTCAGTGTCACTCACAATAGTTTGTATTGTGCTCTTGTTTGACTTTTAAAAATGTAAGTATCAGTAAAGAATAATGCTGATCAGCCCCATTTTGGGGGATGGGAGTTTTCTGGCTAAGGTGGTTGCACAGGTCAGAAAGCTGGAAACCTCCCATGCCCATGATGGAGGGTATCCTCCTGTCCCCAGGCTGGGCTGGTGGGGGCTGGAACTGGCATGAGGTTGGGGCAGGTGGTAACATCTCCTGGCATGGTTCAGAGACCGATGTGTTTTGCTTAGCCATAGCCCAGGGCTGGAAGAGGAAAGTTGTATGAAGGAAAAAGGCCCCCTTTTGCAGCCTGGGAGCTGCCTGTACGCCCTGCTCACCACAGAGGGCTGGTGAAATGTGGTGCTTTCCAAAGAGATGCCTCCAGCCTCTCTTCTCCCAGAAGTCTGAGGAAAGGGAGTTTAGGATGTGCCCTACGCCTGAGTGCTGGAGATGGGGAACTGCATTGGCCAGGCAGAGTGGGGCTCAAGGTGCTGCAGACCTGCTGTGCAGTGCTGGTGGGTGCCAGGGTCTCTTTCCCACAGTTCCCATGGCGTCACCCCTCTCCTGGCTGCCTGTGAGCACCGCATGCCCCTCAGAAAAGCAGGTGCCTGAGCACCCTAAAAATGGTTTTAATGCATTAATGCCTTTCAAGCAGGTAAGAAGATTTCTCCCAGGGCTGCAGCCGCTCCAGGCACTGGTTCTTGCCAGGCCGTTCCTGAAAGGTAAAGCACTGTTAATAAAAACCTGCAAAGGGCATTTTCTCAGGCACCTGTGAGCAGACCTGTCAGTCACTTTCTCTGCTCCGTGGCTGATTTGCTCCCTGGGGCTCTGCCTGTCCCTCTACTTGTCCATCATGAGGGTCACTGGGAGCAGATGGATTTGGCAGGAGCACTAGCGGCTTCAGCCGGCTTTACCTGTGCCTCCTGGCTCACACCTGCCCTCCGTATTAAAAAAATGCACAAAAAGCACCAAAAAAGCAGGCAAGCAGCAAGAAGGGCTTTTATTGTGAAAAAGAGACTCTTCAAATGGCTGTTCCCCCTTCCCAGCCTCTCCACTCCCCCTCACAGGGAGGTGGGTCTGTGATGAGGCAGAGTTTGAAAACTCACAGCTGAAGTTTGAAGGGTGCTCTCCGGATCGGATCCGGCGGGGAACCGAAAGGGTGCGAGGGGGTGTCGTGGCAGGCACCTGGCAGCCCCCAGCAATGCGGAGTGAGCTGGCAGAGATTGTGGAGAGGCTGGAGGGGCACCCCCAGGTGACAGCCCCCTGCTGCTGTTAACGGCTGGGGGACAGGAGGCGGGTTGGTTAGTTGCTGGAGGATTTTTTTATTCTTATTATCGTTGCTTTTTTATTTTATTTTTGTGGTTTTTGCGTGTTCCTGGTGTTGTATGGAAGCACGGCAAGCTGTCAGTGCCCAGCTCAGGAGGTGACCACACGCTGTGTCGCCTGCAGGCGCTGAAGCACAGGAGGAGGGACCCATCAGCTGGTGCTGCAAGACATGGTAGGATTTTGGGGTTTCCTAAGTGATTGTGGGGTCTGCTCAGGGACACCAACCCCATGGAGTGAGGTGCAAGGCTGTGTCCCAGCTGTCTCCATTGTGGGAGCAAGTAGATTTGGACTCCTCAGAGGGACTGGGCATGGCGAGGCAAGCGAGGTACAGACCCGCTTTGGCACTCTTCTGTCCTTTGATAGCACTTGGGACGGACAGAGCAGACTGTAAGGATGCCCATAAAGGCAGTGCCTGGGGCTGCTGTACCCAAGTGCACTGCTGTCTGCTGGGAAGGTGACTATGCTTCCTCTGCCCAAACCCACTGTTTTTTAAGAGCCTGAGTCACATCATTTTGGGCAGGCAAGAGAGTGAGGTGAAAGCAGCGAAGTGCAGATAGACTCGGAGAGCCCAACGAGTCCATCTGTGCTTTGCCTTTGATCCTCCCAAGGCACAGTGCTTTCATCAAAAAGGCACAAAAGCCCTTCCAGTTTGACAAGGGGAAATGCCTCCCTGGGAGCAATGTCATTTTTCCCCAGGGACAGCAGCCCCCTTGCCTCTGCAGCAAGCCATAGGGTGTTTTTCTTGTCTAGTTTTAGCACTCAAGTTTGGGCCATCCCTTGTCAAATGGTTTCCAGACCCAAGTGTGGGTCAGGCAGCTGAGCTGGGATGAGGCCCCACCACTCCCTGTCGCCTCCATCCCAACGGTCAGCAGGGGCATCATGTTGGGGAGCTTGAATTGGGGCAGAGGGTTTCTACTCTGGTGTCTGGGCCCTTGCAAAGCTTATGTCAGGCAGGGATTGCAACTATGTGTGATGGATGAGCTGAGGAGATGCCTGGTCCTGCTGTCAGAAACTGGTACTTTGGTGTTACTTGTGTCAGTGACACGTTCTTATGTTCTCAAGAGTGTGGTGATTACTCAGAGGAACTCAGGGAGCAGTGGGGGGAGCCGTGCCAGCCTTCACCCAAGTTTGCAAGAGTGTGTGTGTGTGTGTGTATGGGGGACACCGATGTTGTGCTTTATAGTTTCCATCCTACAATTTGCATAGGCTCTTTTGAATTCCTTAATTAATAAACCTCAGCAGCAGGAAAAACCGACAAGATGGGGACTTTTGTCACCCATTTTGGGGGTGGAAATAATGCCTCCCTGTCAAAGAAGAAGGAAGGTAGTTCTCCCTGCACCGGCTTTTCGTTCACAGTAATGCTTTCCCATATGAGCCTTCACTATGAAGCCTTTCAAAGAGTATATAGCCTGTGCCAGGTACCCAGTGTGGTCTCCCCTGTGAGAGCGGGGTATTCAGTTTTTGCCAGGATTTCGATTTTGCCTCGGTAAGGGAAGGTCTGCCTCTGCAGTCCTGTCCCTTTTTCGAGCTCCTTTGTTGATCCCTTTGATTTCCCCCGTAATTTAGGTTTGCTCTGGGCACTGCTCACCTGCGGGCAGGGCAGTGGAAGTCAAGGGGAACAAATCCAGTTCGTGCCCTAAGCTGGTCGTCTTCCTGCCTCATAACCAGCAAAACCCCAAACGAAGCACTCAAAGCAATTTTTGACTTCTTTTAAGATCACCAGGAGGGAGGCCACCCGCAGAAAGCCAGAGAGGTCCCAGCGATGGGCTCTGCTGTTAGTACAGGGAGCATACTTGCAGCCGGCTGCTTGTCGGATCCAGGCTCTGTACGTACCCGACCTGCCGTGAGGAGCAGTGAGGGCTGGGGGATGACTGCATCACAGAAACATCTCCTTTCTTCTGGTTTCAAAAATCTGCCAGCAAGTCATTTCCAACTGCTCTGTCGTTCGCCTCGTAGGAGGCAGCCTAAGTAAGAGGGACCGATTTCACTTTATTAATTCCCTGCCATAGATGCCAGATGCCTTAATTACCCCTTCTGTTTCAAAAGTTCAATAACTCTGGTCCCTCTGCAGCTATTTGCCTTGCCCTGAAGGAAAACCCCTTTTTCTAAGAGCCGGCTCACACCAGTTCTTTTGCTGCATGCACTTCACTCACTCACCCTGTGGGGTTGTGTGGAAGAAGGGGAATCGGGCTGGAGGGTGGCTACTGGCTGGCGTTGCCCAGGACAGGTTCTGGGGGACACAGGTGGCACTCAGAGCCAAGCACTGAACAGCTCTCTTCCCTTTTTTCTTCCTCTTTGAGGAGTAAAGGCTTAAGCAGAGGAAAACAGGATTACCTTTCTGCAACTGAGGCCAGGGCTTGTATGAGCTATTGTTTTGTAGAAGCACCCCACCCCCACCCCCCAGTCAAAACTGTCCTCTTTCTTGCTCCCATTTGGAATTCCATGAAGTCACTTTCCTGCACTCCAGGAAGGGAAAAGACTTGACAGCCAGCTTGGGGAAACCCAACCGGCTGACTTGGGCAACCGCTGCTGAAACACCGGCACAGGAATCTGGCATTGCTTCTCACCAGCGCTGCCAAAGAGTGTTTTGCAAGACCCTGCCAGGCACAGAGCAAGTGGGTCCTGTTCCCTGGTGCTGGTTCATTGGTTAGAAATGAAAACTGAAAAGAAGTGGATCAAAATCCCCCCTCTCCAAAATACAAAAGAAGCTGATCCCCCCAGTAACGTAACTAAAACAAGCCTGAGTGCCAAAATGCGTAAGAGTTTCAGGCACTAGTCAGTAGGATTGGTAAACTCATCAAGAGTGAGAAGCAAATAAAACTTCCTTTTATTTTAATGTCCTCCTCTCCATACTAAATGCAGCCCAGAACAACAGCAACAGCAGCAATGTGGCTTTCTAGCACTTGTGCCCTTCGCAGCTGCTGTGTGCAGAGACGCTGAAGCAGTGCCACCCAGCTTGGGGATGCCAGGTCAAAGCTGGCGAGTGGCCCAGAGGTACAGCAAGAGAAGCTGTTTGGGTAAAGGGGTGTCATGAGGAAGGAGATCAGTGGTGGCTCCCAGGTTCCTGCTCTTATTTCTCCGGAATTGGGAATCCCACGGGAATCATTAGCTGGAGCCCAAGTGCTGAGGAGCAGATTGTCAGTTCCCAAATACCACGGGGAACAAAGCTCTTTGTTTTATCCAGAAGAAAGCCGGGTGTCTGGAAGCAGTTTGTGCGCGGCACTCGAAGGGAAGGAGTCCAGCCTGCAGGCCACAGGCTGCTGCCCTCCTCCAAACCATCCCCTGCACAACCCTGCATGAACAAAGGCAAGACTGTTTGAAACGAACGGGAGCACGAGGCACAGATGTTGCACAAAGGCAAGCCACATCTGTTTCGCTGGGGAAGGGGCCCCCTTCTTGCTGTTTCAGCAGGCAGATGGGAAAGCTGCTCTGCAAACCTCTGGAGCTGAGTGCAATGGGCTGGCCGGGGAAACTGGGACAAGAGGAGGGGGAAAAGGGAAACCTGGCAGGATGTTGCACAGCAGCGGGGGGAGTGAGCGAGCAACGGTCGCCCAAAACCGCTGCTCTCCCGCCTTGAACATCCCTGCCAGGATTTTCTAGGTTGTGCCGCTCTCACGTAGGTGTGAGGGTTACAGGAATGAGCAGCTGGAGAGGAGGGAAGGTGAGGACCTCCCTTGTCCTGTGGTGCTAGCAGGACAGTCGTGCATTCAGGGCTGCTCAGATCCTTGCTGCCTCCTGTGAATGACTGTGAGGTTTGGGTCCGTGGTGACATGGATGATTTGGGTGTGGGTTGATGTCACTAATATGAAGAGGTTTAGTGGTGAAAAGTAATGGCAATGTTTGCACATGTACATGGCAGCAGACCTGTGTGTCTCCGTGACATGTCCTGAAAGACAACCAGCAATCTCTTAGAAGACACATCTCCAAGAAAACAGAAGATCCACGTAAGTGCAAGAGTCTGCAGTAAAAGCCCTTACTCTGAACTTAAGAGGAATGAGACATCTAAAAGCTTTTATTTGCTTATTTTAAGCTGAAGTAGTATGGTATCCTGGAGACTATTTATTTTTGTGGTGCTTTGTGTTGACTTCCAGGATTAAACTGGAGGGGTCCTGAGCCATGCTGTACACAGCACCAGGATGAAAAGCACCCCAACCACCACTCACAGAGCTGAGTATTAACTTTCTGCAAGCTAAAAGATTTACACAGCAGGAGTGAGGAGAACTATGAATCCTTCCTTTTTCTCAGCGAAAACCACACAATTTAGGGGTAAGGACAGTGTCATCACAAGAAGAGCAAGACCTCACCAGTACTTGACAGTCCATCGTGGGTGCAGCACGTGGCGTGTGTCCTCTCTGGGTCCCACAAGTGTTAGCCCTGCCCTTGACTGCATCACCCGCACTCTGCATCGTGGTGTCCTCCACTCAGGTGATGGCCATGCATGTCCTCTACGGTGTCCTCTGTCTCCTGCCCCAGATCTTCTAAAGATTTTGAAGGGGATGTGTGGGACGCTGGGAGCCTTGCTGCTCTTGCAGGTTACTCCTGGAAGTTTTAGAAGCCCACTGGTGTTTTGGCTGTACTTGTTCCATCTGTAACTCAACCAGGACCAGCCAGTGCAGCAGCAGTGCCACTATTACATGCAAGTGCTGGGATTTTTCTCATCATACAGAGCAGATTCCTGCACTGATTGAAGATTTTGTTCAAAATGGTTTTTAGGTTGAGAGGGTGTGTGATAAGAGTAAGGGCAGAGAAGCACCTCCAGCATGAGGGGCCTCCCAAAACCAACAAGAGCGAGTCTGGGTGGGTGAGGATCGAGCAAGAAACAAGATGTCTCATTCCTGCGAAGCAAAAAGCTCAAGGGGCTGACACAGGGCCTGGAGTCGAAGGCACGTCAGGTTATTACTTGAGAGAGGCTGCAGAGCTCAAGGATTTAAAGGCTTTTATAGTTTGCTGCCCCAAGGCTGTAGCAATAACTGAGAAATGAGAAGGCAACATTACTTTAGAAGTTAAAGAAAGCATGTTGGCACCATCCCTTTAAAGTCAGTGCTTGGAGCAAAGAGTATCAACACCATTTTGTCCCTTTGTGCTGCTGCTAGGGTGTTGTCCTATGCTAGCGCAAAGCCCTCTTGACTACATG
Source organism: Hypotaenidia okinawae (assembly GCA_027925045.1). Taxonomy (NCBI): domain Eukaryota; kingdom Metazoa; phylum Chordata; class Aves; order Gruiformes; family Rallidae; genus Hypotaenidia; species Hypotaenidia okinawae. The sequence goes on along the minus strand of BSDF01000002.1, from coordinate 46,100,747 downwards.
TCATCTCCTTGAGGTGGAAGCTCTGCAGACTGCCCAAAATTGAGAAAAGCACAGCGTGCTTTCAAGTCTTATCCCAGGCCACTTAACTTGGTCATTTTCTGCTTTGGTTTTGGACACGCTGGTGGGAAGGCTTGTGTGCCAGCTACCAGGTTTCCATCCTCTGGGTTTCAGCCCACCCAGTGTTCACCATGCATATGGTCTATGGGAGCACAGTCCTTGCTTTCCATGCCTGCAGTGCCTGGCTTGGGAAGCCCAAGCCACTCGTGAGGAGCACAGCGTGGAAGGAGGTCTGCAAGGGGCAGCCTGAGCCAGCAGACAATGCCTGCCTGACACATCCCCACCCTGGGTGGTCTTCAGGGTGTCTGCAGGGTGCTGAAATGCAGCGGGGTTGTGGTCCTCCCAAGCCTGAAGGGCACTTTGGGGTAGGGGAAAAATACCCTGCATCGCTGGAGTAAACAGCTCCAGACACAAAGCTGGTGCAGGTCTGCTAGGATTCATGGCTGCTTTGGTAGATCACAAGGCCTTGAGCAGGGTCATTCGTTCTTCACACACCGTAGTGATACAGGTGTGGAGGCATGGTGGTGAGACCTGGGACCACACCTATGTGTGGGGGGAACACAGTGGACCTCCCCCCACCCACCCCAGGAGCTGCTTTGAGCCAGGGCTACTGTTGAGGCCAGCAGTCCTCATTTAATAGCTGTCTTAAGTAAATCCCCACATCTGTCTTCCCGAGCAGGATGATATAGGAAGGCACTTAAGCACTTGAATGATGGGCGACGGATGCTGCCAAGGATTTCCTTCTGCTCAGGCTCAACCCGAGCTGCTCTGGAGGTGGAGGGGTTTTGTCTCCTTCTACATGCTAAACACACTCCTGTGTCCACAGCAGCGAGCTTAGCCCACATGCCGCTCCCTCACAAGCCAAAAACTCCTGGATAAAACCAAAAGGAAGGGGCTGTTCCCCTCCCAGATCTGCTTGACATACCTGCTCTCCTCTTCCCCCAGTGCACTAGGAGCTGCTGCAAGAGCCATGTGTTGGGCACAAGGCTCTGGAGACGTTCCCAGAGGAGGTGGGCAGCCAGAGGAGGTTTCCCAGGAGCTTTTCAAGCAGTCTTTGTTAAAATTGGTCACGGCAGGCTGCGTGTCCTGCTGCCCAGGCGGTTTTGCGGTTCATTGGGCGGGCACCGTGATGTGTGTGGGGGCAAGTACAGCTCCCTGTTTTGCAAAAAACACCCTGCATGGTATGCACCCAGAGGAATACCCATACCTGCTTCTAATCTGCTCAGTGGTGGCCAGTGGCAAAATCCTCCGAGCTCAAGAGCCTAGGGCAGGCAGGCAGCCGAGAGGGACATGGCCATGGCCATGGCCAAGCCATCCTGAATCCCTCAGGTACCTCTTTGGGATTTGCTGCTGGAGGGGGTCTGGTGATGCTGACGCAGGGGCAGGAGTGGTTGTCTGGATGCCAGAGGAAAACAGGGATGAAACCTGGTTTTAAAGGCCACATATTTCCATGTCATCCTTCTGGTTTTAGGGCTGTTCCTTACATTCTTGGATAATGAAGTTTGGGGTTTGTTTTTCTTTCCTTTCAAGCTCAACAAAGCCAATTTGATGCACTTTGAAAAGAAATTGAAACCAGGCTTCTCCGCTTCCAATTCTGCCAAGGTTCAAGCATCATGGGAATACAATGTCAAGGACTCCCCACCCCCCAACCACACTTAGAAAGTTTTATTCCCAAGCAGCCAGGTTGCACAGGCTCTCCACCATGCCTTCGGGAATCTGGGCTGTGTGTCCCCCCTGAATGGGGATATATATTGTTTACTTTCCTGGCATCCTGGAACAAGCAGTACCTCTCTTAATCCTTCTTTATGGGTTGTGCCTGTAGCTTGCCTGCTGGGAAACGGACCTAATTTCTGGAGAAGACATGCTGTACTGTCAGTATGTCAGGCTGGCAAAGCAGAGCTGTACGTATGGTTTGCATTTCAGGCTGAATTGAAGCCATAGCTTAAACCATTTATATATTTATTTATACAGCATGGGCTCCAAGAAAGTCTCTTTGGAAAAGTATTTACCCTGGGCTTGTAAATACAGTGTCATTTCTGCAATGACCTATCATCTAGCTTATTATTAAGCCTGCAATATCGACTGCCAGGAATGCACAGACACTGCACTCATCCCCCTTTTTTTTTCCCCTTTTTATTGTTGATGTGGCAGGGAAACCCTGGATGGGTTGGGGAAGGGAGCCTGTGCTGGCCCTTGCCCAGCATCACAGTGCAAGGTTTCAAGCTCAGGGTGGGGGTGGGGAAGAAATGCAGCTCGAACTTGCGGTGCCCATAACCATACTCTGTGCTGACAGAGAAGACAAAGTAGGTTTGGGCAGCAATAATGCTCTAGCTTCTTGGTCTGTAAACTGACTTGACATTAAAACCCCAGCAATCGTTGCCATCCATTTGGCATCCATTTATCTCCAGCTGTGGATTAAGAAGTACTTTTTTGGCGGTATTTCCAAGGTTCTCCAAATGACTCCTGCATGCACCTCCCCCCAACCCCAAGATACTTGGATTTTGGGCTCTGTATGCCCAGGGATGGTGTAAACAACCCAAGGGCTATAACTTGGGAGGGGATAACAAAACCAATCATCCTGCAAATACTCTGTGCAGAAGAAGGTGATTATGGAGAGGGGGAGTGTGTGTTGGTGGGGGAATGTGGGCCATGTCTCTCCAGAGGGATGGGACTGGGGAAGCACTGGGACAAGTGCCCAGTGAAGCTGGGACTGGAGAAGGAACTCAGCTGGATGCAGATGGGAGTATTGAGATTTGCAGTTAACCCTGTCCATAGATGTGATTGCAGTTAATTCAGAATTCTTTGAGGTTGGAGAGACAAACTATGAAGCATGGTGATGATTTGGAAGGAGTAAAGGTAGCAGGATATCAGGATTTGTCCTTTTCATGCTACAGCCTTATTTTACTACAGCTAAACTGTGATTTAGACATTGCACTTCCCCTAAAGTCTTGCTCAGGGTGCCAGGCCTGAGTTGTGGGTGCTTGGCTAGAAACATACGTCTGTGCTTCATGTGATGTGCTTGAAATCCAGGGCATTAAAGTTTAGGGTAGCTGAGCCTGGGTGCCACCTGTCTCAGTTGGCAGTGGTTCCACAGCAGATCATTGTCCCATCCAAGCAGGAGAGAGCTGGGGAAGCATCGTGACCACCACTTGACAGAAGTCCTGCTGCCCCTTGGGCCTGCTTGGGGGTATTGATGCTCATCACCTGAAGGAGGGCCAAGAGCGATAATTTAGGGACAGTTAACACCAAATCTGTGGCCTGGGACAGGACATTGCTCTCTGAACAGTCTCATCCGGGACTAGCTCCTTTTCACCCTGGGGCTTCAAGGGAGTGGTAAAACAGGGGGTACCCAGGCTGGTCCTGAAGCCCTGCAACAGGCAGCCCTGGCTCCCTGCAGAGGCCCATGTAAGCCATGAGTGAGCAAAGAATTTGGCTGGGCAGATATATTTTGCTGCACTACATTGCGTTTCAGGGAGAGAAAACATTAAATGAGAGCTGTAAACTGAATGACTCCAAAGGCACCGTCGCTAGCACTTATAGCTGCATCAGATCTGCTCGGTCCTTGAGAAGGAAACCCCCCACAGCTTCTGCCAGAGAGTCGGTGGCTTTGTGGCTCCTCTTACACACTTTGGCTGAGGTAGCGTCTTTGGCAGGGATGTGGCTCCTCACCGTGGGGCCATCTGAAGCAGCCTCCCTGCAGCGAGGGCATGAAACCCAGTGGATTTTAGGACAGCGCTGGAGCAGCAGAAAGAGCTCGTGTGCTGAGGTCTCATGGGGCAGCTCTTTTCAGGGCTGTAGTTGTGCTGGTGGTGGTTGTCCCTAGCCGGTGGGAGCTTGCGGTCCTAAAAGTCCCATGGCTGGGAATGCTTCTGCTGGCCCAGCTACCTTCTGGAAGTCGTTTTGGCTCTCACACCCCTAGGTTTCTAGCTCTGGGTTTTTTTCCAAGCTTTTACTTTTATAAACAATCTTTTATCCTTTCTTTGGCAATTTATTGTCCCTCTGTGTCAGCTGTGGGTATACTTGTGCTTCCAGAATAAATAATTGCAAAGAAAAGTGTCCACTTGAACACTGCCTGGGCTTCCAATGCGGGCTGGAGTCACTTGGAAATGCTTCTTGTAAAGCAGTGAAATGGTGCCAGGTGCCTTCTACCACTCACTCCAGTCTCCCCCCTCAAAGTGTGTTAGACCACCCGAGCCTGGGTAAACCTGGCATGGGTGCAGTGTGGCTTGGGGATGGGATGGATTTGGAGGATCTCCCAGTGCTGGCCCATGTCTTTGCTCCATTTCACCCTGAACGGGAAGGTGCTGGGGAGACTGGCACAGTATTTGCTTGTAACTGCCTTTCCAGCCTAGATCATTTTTATAAGTCTCTTCAGAGTACAAAGAATGACTAAAAAGGAGGCAGATGCGGGGGAAAGAATGGCACCTGGAGCTGCCTGGGCTTTGCTGGCCAGAGCACTGGGCAGAGCTCTGGAGGTCACATCTCAGTACGCATTGAGATGTCCTTCAAACGAGGGCTCCGAGATCCAGGTTATGGTTTCAGTGTGCAGGTGAGACAGGAACCACAGCAGATGCCCAGTATAAGGTCTGAAAAATAAAAACCTCTTAGGAACTGGAAAGCATTCACGTCCAGCCAGGAATTTCCTCTGATATGGTCTATTTGGGGTTTTTTAATTTCTTGAGTCTTTAAAGTAAAATAATTGACTGTGAAGAATTCATCACCCAAAAGGTGACACTGTACATCAGTGCTGCAGGTATGGCAATGGCTGCAGTGGGTCAGCCCTTGCTCTGAGCAGCTTCTGACAGGACTGCAGCTCATTTCTGGCACAAACTAGCTGTACCTCTCCTGCTACAGAGCCACGGAAGCAGTGAGCACTTGGGGAACAGCTTTTCCAGAGAATCACACAAGCAGAGGGACTGTGCCTCCAAAGCAAACCCCATTAAACTTATTGAGAGCTCTGCCTGGGGCGGGAGGCACACACAGCTGGGAGATCCTTGGCCATAGCCCTGCGTGGTGACCCCTGGTAATGCTCTCGCTTTCTCTCCCTGCAGGCCCAGCGACCATGGCGAAGGATGGGGCTGAAGCTCCCTACCCCGGCAGCCCTTGGGGTGCTGCTGGCCCTGGCCTTGCTGGCCTTTGCTCACCTGCCCCCACCGCCGGACCACTCCCCCCCTCACTGCCAGCATCTGCCCCCACAGGTTTCTGGGGGAGGTGGAGGCTCCCCTGCCTGCGGGACAAGCCCACAGCGAAAGGCTCCCCATGCCCCCGGCTCAGCTGGATCAGGACCAGCCCCTAGCGGGGGCAGGAGGTGGCAGCAGGGGAGGGGGGCCACACTCCCCCATGGCTGTCTAATGACGACCTGCAGAAGATGCGGTTGCTGGCCAGTGGGCGGGTGGTCTCCAAAACCCGTATCCCAGCCCATGGGCAAGTACTGCGAGTGGGGCTGCGTGCCGTGAGGGATGCCAAGGAGGACACCTCACCAGCCAGCCCAGTGGAGGACTGCCAGGATGGGCGCTGTGGGCTCATCAAGCGCCCTGGGGACCTCTATGAGGTGCTAGCCTTCCACCTGGACAGGGTGCTGGGGCTGAACCGCAGCCTGCCAGCTGTGGCCCGGCGCTTCACCAGCCACCTCCTGCCCTACAGCTACACTGACGGCTCCCTGCGACCCATCATCTGGTGGGCACCTGACCTCCGGCACCTGGAGGATGCCAACAACGACCAGAACTCCTGTGCACTGGGATGGCTGCAGTATCAGGAGATGCTGCAGCCCCATGGACCAACGCTGATGGCCAGGGATGCTCCCTGCTCCAGCATACCACGTGGCGAATGGAGCCGCCTGGCCCTCTTCGACTTTCTTCTCCAGGTAGGGCTGGGATGATGGAGACCACCTGTCCCACCAGCTGTGCCACCCAGTTTCCCCCGTGCCTGTGCTTGTCTTGTCTGACCATGGTGTTCTCCTCTGTGGGGTTGTGGTTTCTTGGGATGTATTTTCACTTCTGAGCTTTGTGCAGAAGCAGTGTGGTGGGAGCACGGTCCGTCCTCAAGACTTGGGGGGAAACACAGGCAGATTTTGGTCTCACTTGGCCAAGCTTTCTCCCATCATGGCTTCACTGGCTCTGCTTCATGCAGATGCTGGCAGAGGGTTTGGGTGCAGCATCCCTAGGGACAAGTAGTGTGTTCTGCATCAGCCCTGTCAGATCTAGCTCCAGGGATATGCTGCTGGTGCTGGAAATCAGGAACCCTGCCCCTTCATATGGCACTGCTTTCCTCCTCCCCCTCCTCCTCCTTGGGATTAATAGTGCTTAATCTTCTGCCTGGAAAATCATACCCTGCTGCTCCAAGGGATTACGACAGCGTTCCAGAGAGTTATCATTTCTTAGAGGGCAGCTGTGAGGAGGCAAAAGTGATTTCTATGGAAAAAAAAGCCTGTGTAGGCACCTTGGGGCTAGAGCTTTGGTTTTCAGATGAGGGGAAACTGTCTGAAAGGGCAAGTATTAAAATAAGAAAAGAAGTGAGGAAAGAAAGAAAGAAAAAAAGGACTATTAAAATATGTGTTTTCACTATTCTCTTTTCTTTTTTGGCAGAGCCTGGCCATTAATCTTTATAACCTCAGACTATGGCTGGCAGGGGCGGAGCAGACCTGGCTGTGCTTGGAAATATTTTAGCTGAAACAGCCAGAGAAATGAGAAGATTAACCAAACACCACCACCCCCCTCCCGGCCCTTCCCTTCCACAGGCCAAAATACCATTGAGTGCAGTGGAAAGGCTGAGTCTCCAGGAGAAAGTATCTAGTTTTAAGGAGACTTTCCCTTAGAGGGCCAAAGCAGCACAAGCATAAATTCAAAGGCAATCCACAGGTTTTCCTCAGTGACTCCAAGGACATCCTCCCATGCAGAAAAGCCACGTAAAGGTGGAGAGGCACCAAGTCAGCAGGATATTATAGAAGTGAAATAGGAGGCTTTTACTTTCTACAGCCCTTGCTGTGGAGGGAGAAGCTGTGAGCTTTGAGCCCTACTGTACATTGGGATCAGCATCTTGGATGTTTTCTTCCACTGGCCTTAGAATTGGGCAGCTTCTGTACTGATTTTTCTTGGTGTTTGCCATTCAGGATTGCCCCTCTTGTGTGAAGCTTTACCAGGTACATGTCGAGTCTGGTGGAAAGAGAGCAGCTGCTGATGGCTTTGTGCTGCCCAAGGGAGCCAAAAATGCATCAGCTCCAAAGCCCTGCAGCCATGTCCCTGCCCTGTTGCACCCTCTTCCCTTGCAGGGGGAAAGCAAGGCAGTTTTCCTTGGAGAAAGCTGTCCCAGGCTGAGGCATGATTAGAAAGTCCTGTCGGACCCAAGGAGATGCTCTGGGGGCAGACAAGCTTCATGTGGGAGCAAAGAGGGGCTGATGTGTAGGTTGTCATGGGTTTGAGCTTGCAGGACAGAAGGTGCAGCTCGTGTACTTGTGTTCCAGCAGTAAGACCTAGTGTCCTGTTTGTTAGAGCTGTTAAGGCTCTGGTGTGGAGAAATCAATACTGACATGTCAGCAGTACTCTCAGCACCTTCTGTGCCTCCACCTGGACACCAGGTCCAGCCTTCACCCCACATCTCTGTGGGCCCAGCACCTGTCCACCTTGGCTTCGCAGGCACTGATGAACGGGTGACTGGGGGCCTGAGCACATTTAGTGCCTCTGTAAATCACCTCAGGTTGTCTTCACCTTCTGTGCAGCCTGGAAAGCATCACAGCAGGTGAGAGAAACTGGTGTGCTGGACTTTCCAGTAGGTAGACTGGAAGTGATGCTTGGAGGAAATGTGATGTTTCTTTTCATTTCAGTGTGTTTCGTGTCAAAAGACGCTCTAACACTTTAACTGGTGGGTGTCCTGATGGAGAAATGCTGACCCAAGTGCTTCATTAAGCCTCAGGAAACAGAGGGATTTGTTAAGGGACTCTGGTGTGGGGCTCATCTTACTTCTCAAGGGGTTATGAATATAACGGCTGCAGAAATCAAACTTCATGCTTCCTGCATCATGTCCAGTGGTTGACTAGTTTTTGGGTTCAGACTGTAATTGGTACGTTTTCCTAATTACCCTGATGAGAGGAATAGGCAGCTGTTGTGGGTCACTTGGCTTCCATCTGGTCATCACCTGTAGATTACCCTGGGCTCACTTGAGCTCCAGCTGGAAAGCTGAGACTTGCCTCCAACCACCTCCCAGCAGCATTAGGTGCCACTCTGCACCCTGACTCCTGGTGCCCAGGTTGGCACCAGCAGCCCTGAGCATATACTTATTTTATTTAGTATATAGGATATATTTATATACATAGATATATTTATGGGATGTCTCTTCTGTAACGTTCTAAGCAGGCATGCAGAGCTGAGGGTGGTGAGGCAGCCCCCCTGCACGGCCGTGGGAAGGGCTGTCAGCAGCCAGTCAGGTGCTGTCAGCCCCACAGGCCACCGCTGAGGATGCGCTGTCTTCTGACAGAGCCGAGGAAGCTTCACGAATACTGAGGCAGGGTTACTGAAGCTGACAGAGGCTTATTTCTTTTAAAACTCTTTCCTCCCCCCAAGGGTGCAGGGGAATCTCTGGAAGCTGCTGAGCAGCACTGGGATTTCTGCAGGGATTTGGGGTGGGAAGGGAGGAACTTGACAGCCTTGATGAGGAGCCTTAGCAGCGCCTGCAAATAATGGACTTAAAACAAGTCACCATGGCCCAACTGAAATGTCAGGCATGCTCTGTGTAATGAAGAGATCGCTTTTTCCCTTGCAGATCCTTTTCCATTCATCTTCTTTCCATTGAGAGTGGCTCAAGTTACTGTGGGGATGGATGGAAAGGATATGTGAGCTGGGAGTCAAATCATGCAGGTCACCAGGGCTCGTCCTGAGAAAAAAGAAATAAAAAATCTTTTTGAGATTTCAAAACCTGTGTTTCCTTGGGGGCTTTTGGGGTTTTTTCCCTGGTTTTACATTCACCACTGTATATGTCTTCCCTTAGTTTCAGCTGGAGGCATGACCCACTCACTGTCTGCAAATAGAGTATGGAAATACCTGGGACAGAAGGTGTCTGAACCCATCGGGAAAGCCTGTCCCCATCACCTCTTGTTGATGGCTTCTCCAAGCCAAAGGGCTTTTGCAAGTCACCTCAGCTTCTGAGTGATTACCTGCTTCTCTCTCGTTCAGTGCTGTACAGAGCTTTTTCTGTTTCCTGCCTCCTGATGGTCCTTAAAACCTTTTTCTTTTCCTCTGAGCAAGAAAAGTTCACAACTGGACCTCTCTGCCTTGGGTGCCTGTCTCTGTAAGGTCCTCATGTATCTCCCACAGGTTCATGACCGCCTGGACCGCTACTGCTGTGGGTTTCAGCCCGACCCATCTGAGCCCTGTGTGGAGGAGATGCTCCATGAGAAGTGCCGAAACCCGGCAGAGCTGGTCCTGGTCCACATCCTGGTATGTCCCCCCGTCCCCAGGGGCTTTCTCTGGGGATAAGATGAAAGTTCCTTGGAGTCCCTTGCAGGTGATGTTGCAGCCAGGGAGACATAGGTCCCATGGCATTGCGGTGTCCCTGGTGTCAGGTGTACCTGGGCACAGAGAGACTTGGGCTTTGGTGGCTGCTGGGCCCCCAGATGCTCTTAGGATTATTCAGTGCATTAGAAAACCAGCCTAAATTTCCAAACTGGTGACTCCCTGCAGTAAGTGAACTTCTCCTTCCCGTTCCTCTGGCAGGTTCGGAAGAGTGCACCATCCCGCCTGGTGTTCATCGACAACGCGGGCAGGCCACAGCACCCTGAGGAGAAGCTCAACTTCAGGCTCCTGCAAGGCATAGACAGGTAGGAGGGGCGATGTGCACCCTCCTAGGGCACGTCCCGGGCAATGGCTGAGCTCCAACTGTGGGATGGGCAGCAGCCCTATGTGCACACCTTGGTGCCACTCCTGGCCTCCCTGGTCGGGCACCCCCATGAAGAGGGGCCACCTCCTACCCAGGACAGGACAGGCTTACAAACCCATCACACATGTCCCTGCCCTGAAACTGGCTCTTGGTCCTGCTCTGGGTGCCCGATGGTAGTTTCCAAAGCCTATTTTCCCCTCTCTAATTGGCAGCTGCACAAAAAAAAGAGGAATAATCAGGTATTTCAGCATTTCTTCCATTGTTGCCTGTCAGGCAGTCTGGCACGCTGTCAGCCCCTTGATTTGTAGCTCACGTGGATCCATTTCCAACGGAGCTTGCTGTGGGCAGAATTTTAAGCAGGATGCTCCTCACCCCATGCTCCTCTGGGTGGACATGTATTTCTTCTCAAAACACCAGGGTAGCCTTTGCTTGGGTGCTTCAGCTGCTACCACCCTCCTCCCTGCTTGGCCTTCCCTGGGTAACCCCTTCCCTCCCTCTCTCTTCTGCTCCTCCTCTGCAGCTTCCCAGCGGCGGCGGTGGCCACGCTGCAGTCGGGCCGGTTGCAGAGCCTGCTGCTGGAGTCGCTGCGCATGGACAGGGAGCTCTGGGAGAACCAGGGAGGTGCTGAAGGCCTGAGACCCCTGCTCTGGACCATTGAGAAGCGGGCACGTGTCCTGCTGCGATACATCCAGGAACACAACCTGACGCTGTTCAGGGACCCGCTGCAATGAACTGACCTCCAGCCCGCATGGTGCACCTGCCATCCAAATCCTGGCAGCGATGGATGTACCTCACACCCTCGGCATGGGCGATGTGACATTGCGTGTGGGTGTTTGCCTCCTCAAAGGGTGTTCCCCCCTGGCTCTGTAGGCTGCCCTGGAAAAGCTAATGGGATCGCAGGGAGTGTGAAAGAGGCAGAGGACACATCTCCTGGAACAACCCACCATTGCTTGAGGAAGGCAACATTTATCAAGTAATGGTCTCAGCATGGATTTTCAAAGGAGGGGCACATCCATGAGATTTTTTTGGATGCCTTCACCCCCTCCACCCCAGCAACTTTGAAAACTGGAGTTGTGGACAGTTGGGCAGCTTATGGGGACCCTGGGCAGGGTTAAAGAAGTGGTGAGAGGCACTGCTGAAGACCAGGGGAACTCACTGGCAGTCTTTCCATGGCTGGCACTGGGCTCTTTTGATGGTGCTTTCACTGTTTCCAACACACTACAGGAAGAGAGGCTGGAGTGGTGTGGGGGAAAGCTGAGGGGCCCTTATTAAGTGGATCGAGCAGGGACAAGTTGCCCAAGCTGACCTCTGTCTTTTCCCCCATGGAGGAGGTGATGTATACCTGGGAGCTGGTGCAAACCACTGCCCAAAGCCAGAGCCAGGCCAGGCCCTGGGCCACAGGCAGCACCTGGCAGCAGCTGCCCTCCCCGGAGCCCATGGTGCCGTCCCTGTGTGCTGTGTGCCATGCTGCTGCTAAGGTGGGACTTTGGATGAGGGATTTGAATGTTTCAATCTCTTTCTCACTCTTTTCCTTTGCTGGCAGGGAATTAAAAGGCAAACCCACCCTGAGCTCTGCTGCCTGTGAACCGCACTCCTGCCTGTGCTCTTGGGCACGGCTGGGCAAAACTCTCCCAGACTTGCAGAAAAATTTTCTTACAGAAATGCCAGGCTATTTCAGCAGAATGCAAATGAGTGCAAAATGCTTTTGGAGGATGCTGGTACCTTCAGCAGAGCCCATCCCGCTCCTGCCACTTCTTTAGGCTTTGGCCCAGCAACCCACTGTGATGGGGCACGGCAACATCCCAGGCAGGCAAGTCCTCAAGTGTTAGGGCTGAGGGGAAATTCAAAAGCAAAATGAACAGGAGGAAAAACCATACAGGGATGGGCTCTGTCAGAGCCTCCCTCACTCTTTGTGGCATGGTTCCCAGTTGAGGCATGCAGTCGATGCTTGCTTGCCAGCAGCAGCTGGCTCCCAGATTGTGAAGTGGTGGTTTGCCACCAGGAGAAGGCTTTTAAAGGGGCCTCAGGGAGCAGCGCTCCCTTTCCCCATGCTCAAGGCACACCAAGTTGCTTGTGCCCTTGGGAAGTCTTGGTGAGACCAGCGTGGGTACACAGGCTGTGCTGCTGTCCCATTGTCCTAGTTGTGGAGAAAATGGCCACCCATGCAGTGAGAGGCAGGAAAGGTAGGCATTGATGCCTCTCCTGCTCCATCCTTTTCAGCACCATGTTGGTTTTAGAGCCTGTAAGGGGATGCTTTAACACCCATGCTCACAAGGACAAGAAATTACCTTTTTCCCCGTTTTTTCCTCTTGCTGAAGAGAGGATGAAGCAAGGCACGGGTGACATGAATCAACGAGCACAAGTGCTCTCAGAAAGCATCAGCACTCAACACCGTGAGTACATCAGCATCCAGAGCGCCAACAGTATCTTCCTGGAGTGCTGCCCTTCAATTAGCCATGGGAAAGCCTTTCTCCTCCCCCAGCAGTGTCTCCACCCCATGAGTTATCACCCCACTTGCTACCCCAGGGGGAGGAGGACTGTTGAGGAAACCCCACTAAAGCCCATGTCATGGGGATTCGCTGCGGGGAGGTGAGCTTGGCCTGTAAGCATAGAGGAGAACAGAAGAAGTCCTCCCAGGTCCTGTGAAGAGCTGTGCCCAGGCACAGCTGTACGTGAATAAACGAGACTAATAAAGTAGCGTAATTAAATCCAGGAAATATGGTGTGAAAAGCAAAGTGGCAATGAGAGCATTAGTTAGGCTGCGGAGCATCAGTCACAGGCTTGGGGTTTTTTTTCTCATTAAAATGAGAAATTTCATTAAAACATGAAAAGAGAGGGTTTCATCCCATATAAGCCAAGTCCTCAGCGAGAAGCGAGAGTAAGGTGGGGGCACTGTGTGGTGGCCAAAGCTGCTGCTGTGGGAACAGCAGCGTTTGCCTTGCCTCTGGTCTCATCTCCCACCTCTGGTTGCATCCACTTGGGCTTAATTCTGCAGGGGGCAGAGTGGATTTTTCCTGGGGTTTCTTGCATTCCCTTAGTTGTAGCATGTGACTGTTTGCTGGCTGAACCCAGGCGGGGACATCTGCAAGCAGTTATGGATGCAGGAGGGTGGAAATAATAAATCACTCTTGATTTAACGAAGAGCCGTGTGTGGATAAAGGAGAGAAGCAAGAGCCATGGTCTTGCTGAGGCTGATCGTTAGTCTCCCCTAATTAGTCACTTTTTCCCTGGGCTTGCCTATGCAGCCAGCAAAGCACACGGGCTCTGGAGCGTGGTCAAGGTTGTTTGAGAAAACCCCGTGGACTGTGCTGGCTGTATCAGCCCTTACCATGTAGTGTCTAGAATCCACCCAGGGCCATCCTTGACACGTGAGATCTCATCTCAGGAGTGATCCTGTTTGAAACCAGATTTCACTAGGCGTCACCAGGGATCACAGAATCACAGAACTGTAGGGGTTGGAAGGGACTTCGAGAGATCATCGGGTCCAACCCCCTGAATCCTGTGGGGGTGGAGTGATAAAAACAGGACACAGTCCGAGCTGGCTGCAGAGCTGGGGCAGGACTGCTTTGGCTTTAAGATGGCAGCAGCCTGTAAGCAAGCAAAAAAACCCACCACCACCAAACCCACATGGAGAAATAAGTTAAGGCACCTTCCCTGGGCTTGCTGGAGCCTCCACAAACTGAATACCCCGTTGCTGAATTTAAAGACCACCTCTCGAGCTGCCCGCTGCGGCCCCATGGCACCAAATAGCCTTTGCAGCAGCCCCATACGGACCTTGCAGAGTCAAGAAGCCACCCACTCACTGGGGACAATGTCTGTGGGATAGCACTTGGGGGGCTGGTGCTCCGAGACCCCCTACAGGATGTTGGGCAAAAACTGCCCAAGTAGCTCCATGCTCACACAGGGGAAGCATGGGCTGGCTGCTTCCTGAGCGGTGGGAGCTAGCAAGTAAATCCAAATTTATTGTTAAATCACTGGATATAAAAATAATCTGGCTTTTGGAAAGCGATTTATTTAATGCTTTCAGTACTTGCTTAAATATTTATGTGGAAAAGTGGTGGTGGTGGGGAAATCTACTCCAACATAGGACTATGGTTGTAGTGATAGTCTTTAAGATTAATGGAAGTAAATTAGCCTGACGTTTTATTTACATCCAGCAAAGCAATAGATAAACTCTGCTCGTGATGGATTTTCTTCATTAGTTGGGCGCATGCCTAAGGTACAGCTTCTGACATGGTTTCTTCCGAGCCCTTAGACAAACAGTTTATCAAAAGGGTATAAAATTGTCAGGAAACAAAGCAGATTAATGACTGGTAAAGGGAAGATCATGGGATTTGTGATGTAAGTACCAGTACCACCGGAGCCGAAGGAATGGCTGGTTAGATAACTGACATGTACATGTGTGAAGGAGCGCTGAGCTCAGCCCCCCACCTTGATCCACCACCCCGGGCAGCGGCTGCTCCTCCTCAAATCGTCTGTTCATGGGGGAGGTCTCTGCACTGTGGCTTCACCTCCCTCCTCCTTCCCTCCCTCCCCTCAGGTCAGGGCTTATTCTGTAATTCTCTCATTAGGCCTTATGAACTTATCATTTCCTCCCAATTAACAAGCTCTTGGACTGGAACATCTTCAAGGAAGGTAACCTTGGCTTTGTGTCTGCACAGCAATATAGGTTTCCACCACCTGATTTGGTGATTTTGGCTGCTATTACAGCAGTGACAACCATACCACCACCACCACCACCACCAATAATCTATTGGACTTCTCCGTTCCTTTGGAGAAAAAGAAAAACCATTGCTCAGCATTAGCAGTTTATGGATCCCATATGGCTCCTCTCACAATTACCTCTGGAATGATAATTAGCCATTAGGTAAAACAAATGAGGGAAAGGAGATGGGGAACCTGGGGGGAGGGTGGGAAAGAAGGAAACCTTCCTTGCAATGGCAGAGGGGCTGTGCTTGTAGGCATCCAAGGTCTGTGTCCCTCTCCCTCCCCAGGCATGGGGTCAGGCTTTCAAGCTGGAGAAGAGGGGCTTGGGGCACAAGGACAACTAAGAACCAGAGGTTTGACTGGTCCTGTGACTCTCCCTTTCCAAGTGGTGTCTCCAGCAGGTGGCATTGGCTCGACAGGCTCTTTTCCCCATGCTTGCCAAAAAGCATCTTAAAAGTTTCATCTCAGCACCGGCAAATCTCAAGCTGCTAGAGTGCCAGTAACTCCCTAATCCCCTTGCAGCCTGATCAGCCAGCTGCACGTTCTATCCCACCACCTTTGTCCCTCTGTTACCATCTCTTTCCAATTAAAGTCCAGATTCGCAGGAGTCGCTGCAGCATGTTACTCCAGCCCAGGAGCACTGGGAAGGAGGAGGGAGCAGGACATGGGCTGCTCAGAGGATTATGTGCCACAGCAGCCAGGGCTTTGCTCACCCAACCAAGCGTGGACCCAGACCCACTGGAGAAAGCTGGGGTTTTTTGTTTCACTCCTGACTGAAGGATCAGCTTCAATTCTTCTCCTCTTCTAAGCCAAAACAGCTTTCATTCCCTTGGGCCATACCCAGCATCACTGATCCAAGAGATGGTGTGGGTGCAAAGAGATTTCTCAGGTCTAGCACGCTGAGGACCACACCACTACTGGGGACCCTGCCCCCTACCCCATTGCCAGCCCATGGGCAGGGTGCTGCTCATGCCCCAATTCATGGAGTTAGCTGCTGACCTCTGCCTGCTGCTGCCAAGTGGCTGCCCAGCTCACGATGGGTCTGTACACCCTGAGGGCTCTTCCCTTCTCCATAGCTTTCCTCAGCTCTGCCCACATCCCTGCATCCTTACCATCCTCATCAGTAGGGAAAGGGTGGGCAGGAGATTGGTGTTGGGAGCACCAAAAGGATGGGGTCCAGCTGGAGGGTTAAGATGTGGTAGCTTGCACTGCTTCTTCCTTGCCTCAAATGAGACATGAAGTTTTCCAGAAAAGTCAGGACCTTCAGCAACCCTCAGTGGTCTCAAAAAGTTCAGCACATAGACATGTACCCACAGCACACAGGGAGAGGAGGTACAGAAGCCTGCTCTGCTGGCACCACTGCATGTGCTGTCACAGGCAAGTGACTCACTGCAGCCCTCTCCATCTCCATCTGCGGAATGATGTTTGAGAATTCATTTTTCCCCCTATGTGGAGGAACTACATGATGGGGTCACCCCATGCTGGGGACTCCTGGTGTGCCTTCAGCCTCTCCTAGCTAGCCTTGGCATTATGAGAAGCAGTTTCAATCGTGGGGCTGAGCTAAACACACCCACCAAATAAAATCCAGCTAGTTCTTCATCTGCAGAGCAAAGAGCAGGAAGGAAGCCAGTGTTTGATGTCCCTGTCCAGCTGCTGGACATTGCAAGCTGGAAAGGGCTCAGGACTGATTTCAACACTAAGCCTCCTGCTCGCGCTTCCCACTGAATGGCTAGTTTCAGAGCAGAGCTGGTGTCTGAAGTGAGGATGAAGTGGAAGGGTTGATGCCAGTCAACTACAGAGGCTTCACCAATGGAAAAGTGTCAGCAAGTGGTCTCAGCACTCCTGGTTGGGGGATGAGGCTGGAGGAGCTGGCCAGGTGTAGGCATCTTGCCTTTTCCATGCCAGAAACAGCTAGAAAAACATTGCTTGTACAGCACCACCAAGCTCCAGCTCTGAGCTGAAGGGAGACCTTGGGACAGGTCGGGGTGGGATGGATGCCATGGTGGCACAAGACAAACTTACCTGACCAGCTGCTTGCCTGCAGTCCTGAGCCTTAGGAGGCTTTAGGCTGCCATTCCACAGCTCTGCTGCCATTCATGGCCAAATCTAATCAAACACGTATGGTCCTGTGCTAACAGCATTTAAGACTTCAGCGACTCAGGTTCAGGGTGCCTGAGAGAAACCACCAGTGGAGAAATGTAGAGTCCCTCCTCAGCCTCGGTGGCGTGGTCTTGACTGGGGTTTTACAGAGATAAGAGGCAACTCATGGGGGAGATGAGGTCCACACTGCCCACTGAGTGAACCCCCAGCTGGGTGATGCTTGGGGCCAGCCCTGTTTTGCAAGGATGGCACGGCACACGTGATGCCACCGGTCCCCAGATCACCAAAGTCCCCTGTAGGTTCTGTTGAGATACCGGCACCACCTGGGAGCCGTGGCTTTGACTGTACTCAAATAAGCCTTTGATAGCAGTGATGAAGCGATATTTGTCCTGCTTTCTGCCTCCAAAAAGGCAGGATTAGAACATCAGAAAGCCCTGCTGCTTAATCTTCCTTTGAAGGGACTTGGAGTAAGAAAAGAAAGAAAGGGGAAGAACAGAGAGCCGAGAGCAGGCAGCATGAGTGAGCAGATGCGTAAGAAGAAAGCATTAGGGTAACATGCCTGAGCTTATCATTTGTGATCTTGAGGTGTCCTCAGAGATTCAGTCTTCCCTGACAAAAGATGGTATCTTTAGCACAAGGTGAGAAACTGAGTCTAAGGCTTCCGTTGTGGTCCCTGCAGTGATGAGACCCCCACTCCATCACCTGGCAAACCCCATCTCCCACCCCATCCCTGCATGAGGACACTTTTTATGCCATAGTGCACCACAAGTGAGTGTTTTGCACATGCTGGGGATGTTTGGTGCCAGGTGGGGAGAGCTCGCTGGTATTTGGGGAGGGCTGTACCGGTGGAAGAGACATGCACTGTCTCCCCTGCCTTTATTTCTCCTCCTCTTCTAGAAATGGGCAAAATTTCAATACGTGTGGGAGCCATCTTGGCCTCAGCTTGGCCGGGACCTTTCAAGCCTGATCACAGTCCCAGAGCAGAAGAGAATGTGTGAGCCACCCCAAAACGCTCACACTTCTGTGCTGGCAGCTTGGCTTTGCTCTCTGGTACTCAGCTCCAACCTGCCATTGGGCTATGCAGAGGGTGAGGCCTGCTCAGTCCTTCCCTGCCTCTCCTTCCCCGTGATACTTTTACACATGCCCTTTGAAAAAAAGAGTAATTCTCTCATCCTCCTGAGGCATTTGGCCAGCTCTTGGTAGAGACTTCCTTTTTTTAATGCCTGCAGCTCTGTCACTTCCCTGTCCCTGTGTGCCGAGCTGCCTCTTGCACGCTCCACATGGCAGCCGGGTGCCATCTATTTTAATTGCTTTGTCCCACTGCTTTCACGGCCCTCGGAGCTCAGCGGCACATAGGCAAGGGGACATGGGGCAGTGGCAGGGTTGGGAGATAGGAAACTTTTGGGTGCTGAGAGGCAGAGGAAGGGTGAGGGGGGAGAGCAGGTACCTGCTGGGCTGGAGGATTTGAAACCTGGTGTGGTGGGAACAGAGATTTCAGTACAGATACCTACAGGAATGTGGGCGATAAATACATTTCTCTGTCTTTGTCGAGCTACGGCCTTGAAATATGCCTCTTTTATTCCATAAGGACCATTGACTCCAAAAAACAGATGCCATCTGTCCACTGTGCCTCGTAAATCATATTTTAATCATCCTGGGGAGAGGGCTGTCCCCTGCCATGCACTGCAAACTAGGTTTATGGGAGTTACCCTGCAAAATGTACGTTTCTGAGATGGGTTAGTAGTAATCAGGGCTCCAGCTTTGTACCAAGGAGGCTGAAACTCAATTTCTCAGATTCCCTGGCTGACAGTGGAAAGGGGCTTAGGTCATGCCAACGCTAACTAGGTAAGCGCAGATCCAGTTTTCACCTCCCAGCTGATCTCCCCCGCCACTGCAGCACGTCTGCATCCAGCACATGCAGAGGGGCTGCCGTGACGGAGGGACACCTCCAAGTTGGGCCAAGGAGAGGCACCTCCAAGATCTGATTTTGCTCCGTGAAAACTAAAGCAACAGGTTGCAGAGATGCTGGTGTGGATGTTGCTGTCTCCTTCAGAGCTGTCAGTGGGCTGATTCATGCCAGCTACAGGGCTTGCTTGGCAGATAACGTGTTTGTTTCAAGGGCTGATGGATGCTGAAGCAGGTTACAGAGGAGAGAGCCAGGGAGTGAAATGGCACGAGTTCAGGTGTTTGTCTGATTTCATACAGCCTTTATACAATTCTGTAAGGCAAATGGTGTATTCCTGTAATAATAGAACAGGCTGCCAAAGATGCTCAGAAGAATGGTGGATTGTCCTTATCCCCTTTTTTTTTCAATCGTTATATATTGAAAAATCATTGCTGGCATTACAGGGAGGCTGCAAAGCTACCTCTTTGTGAGGGAAGAATCGATAATCTGTTTTCTTCTCCCCTGTATGGAAACAATACCATTAAATCATATTAGTTTATTAAAAAGGCTGTATCCCTCGAGCACTAATGACAAGGCTACTCGCAGCCTGCCTGTGGGGAGGTACATCTCTCTTATCCACAGTTTCTGTGGACTCGTTTGCAAAAAGGGAGCTTAGTGAAGCCTCTAAAAACATGCTTATTTATCAGCTGGCATGGCCAAGGTTTGTACCCCCGTGGAAGTACCTGCAGGAGCAGAGCAGGTACAGCCCAGCCTGCTGGAAGCTCTGTGACAAACCTCTGCTCCTTCTTCTCCGTCCTCGATGTAGGGGTTTGCCAGGCAGGATGGCTCCCCAGAGCTGCCTCGCAGCTCGCTCACCTCTGTCAACTTCTGCACAAGAAAGGCGAACTCACAAGAGGGTGGTTAGCGCGGTCATATCCCAGCATGAGTCAAGTCCAGACAGCTCATCAAAACCCAAAACTCCAGCAAGGAAGAAAGTGATGGAGGAGACAGGAGGAGAAAAGACCAGGAAAGGTCTGGTGGTTGCCATGATCCAAGCTGTTTATTTTTAAGATCTGACGAGATGAGATTTTAAGCTTTGGAAAGGCTACAGGAGAAGAGAGGTACATTGCCTTACCCCTCCTCCGGCACACGGCAGCAGCAAACCCACCCTTGGTTCACACAGGCAGGGGACAGCGTCATTCATTTTGCACGAAATCTTTCTCCCCCCACCCCTGCAGCACCGCAGCAATTGCAGCTGGGCCCAGCACTACTTCCCTAGCTGGGGTGGTGGGTCCAAAATCAGTACTGCTTGTGTGCAAGCCATCTCACGGGGAATCTCTTAAAGAAATGTGCCCCCACTGCCCCATACACACAACTTCGCCCCCCAAGAGTTGTTCTGCAGGACATCTCCACAGAGATGCCTGTGGTGGGGCTCTCTGAAGGTTTGGGCAGGGCTCAGGAGGTTGGTTCCGGGTGTCTGGTGAGCAGCTTCTGGAACTGAGGGCATCGAAGGGAGTTTGTAAAAGTAAGCTAATAAGGGGTAATGAGGAGAGCTCAGCCCAGACTGCTGTGACTGTGAAAGCCCTCCGCAGCGCTGCGATGCATTTCATTGTCATCTGCACTCAAGTATTGGACAGGAAAAGAAAATATTCCCTTTCTTTTTCCATAAGGATTCCATCATTTATTCCACCAACACCCTTGCGAGGCACTTTTACTGTCATGAATAAATATTTTCAAAATAATTAACTTAACCTAAATGTTAAAAACCAACCAAACAAAACCCAACAAACCACCCCCTCTGTTATATAGCTACTGGTTGTGGAGCTGCTATGAGGGAAACAAACCACCTTCATCTCATCCCTGGACACTCTCCCCAATAGCTGTCAAAAAGGATTACCGTTAGCTCCCGGCAGTTCTGCAGTAGGGTCAACCTAAAAAAAAAACCCACCCCAACATCAAAACACCCATAAGTAGAGCCAGCAGTGACCTGAAGAAGGTGAGAGCTGCAGGCGGGCAGGAGTTAGCAGATCAGGCCTCCCACCATCACCCCATGCCCTGTTTCTGCAGCTACAGCCCCATGGCAACGTGGCTGATGGCTGCTGTGGGGATGGAGCTTGGCAGTTTGTCAGCCCAGAGTTAAGGCCCCATCTCTAACCCTGGTTGAAGGATGTAGCTCAGGTCTTTTTCTGTGAGGGGATTTGGTGCTCCTGGTTAAGGCAAAGGGAAGAGCAGGAGGTGCAGTGCACACATGGGATGGGAAAGGAGAGAGGGAGGAGACAGAACCAGGGTGGGGTGGGAGGCAGGACACCCCCTTTTCAGAGGGCCAAAGGAAACTGGATTAAACAGATTATTGAGTTGGTTTCTAATGAGTCTGCCACAGCTTTGCCAGGTGGATCAAAGAAATTAAATTCATAAACATTTACATTCAAGCCTTTATTAGCCTTCCTTACCCTCACTCTTCCCCAAAACCCTTATCCCTGATCTAGATGCTCAGTCCAGCCACAGTTACAAGGATGCCAAGACTGAGGTGTCACCCTTATTTCCAGGTGAGACTATATGGTGTCCAGAGGATGCTGGGGTCATTGGAGATCCACCTCCGGGTGTTTCTCAGGGGCGCTGGTATTAGGACCAGTGTAACACACTGCTGCTGCTGCCACTCATCAGGGGGAGGCCGTGCTTACCACTGCTGCTGCAGCTCGTTGGGGGGATGCCATGCTCATCACCACTGGTGCAGCTCACCGGGCACAGGGGCATGCTGTGCCCACCCAGTGGCACTGTGTGATGGGTGCTGCTGTGAGGAGCCGTGCGATACAAGGTCCCAGAGCTCAGTGGTGCAGGGGTCCCACCACACCATAGGTTATCTGGCTTCTCTTGGCATGGGGACAACTGTCCCTGCCTGGCCTCGTGGCTGTCACTTAGCTCTCCTGGCCCCCAGGCTCCCACCAAAGTCCTCATGGGCTGGCAGAAGACCGCAGAGCTGGAGACTCACAGCCCTGTCAGTTCTCCCTTGCTTTTCCCTCTGCAAAGGAAGATAATTTAAAGATTAAACCTCTCTGAGAAATAATAAAAAAACTAATCCCCTGTCTCTTGAGACACAGAGTACAGCTACAACCAACGGCACGAGTCGGGAAACAGCTTTTCTGCTCACTGGGGGAGTTTGGCTGGTAGGAAAATGGCTCTCAGCTGAGCGCTCTCCCTCTGTTTTGGATTAATAGCTTGTCTCCAGCTTCACCCCTCCCATAAGAAATAAATTTTAAAACATAACCAGCCTGAGAGAAGAAGAAGTATCTGCTGGATGTCTCTTTAATGTGGAATTTTTCCCCTCTGTAGAGCATTCCTCTTTGAAAGGTTCTCTGGATCTTCACAGCTCATTTTCCTTAGATTTTATAGAGGTGCCTGTGCCGGGCACGTGTGAGTAACTAAGTTTTTGTATTGCTTTTGACGTAGCAACACACAGAATCACAGAGTGGCAGGGGCTGGAAGGGGCCTCCAAAGATCATCCACGTCCACACAAAACCAATAAATAACAATAAGAAGAAAAAGGCGAGCTGTTCCCAGCAAACAGTTTGTTTCTGCCTGTGAATCAGCCATGAGGAGACCTAGATACAGGTTTGGGGGTTGGAGGTTTGGTTTTTTTACATAGGCAGCTACTAGTCATAATCATTGGATGCTCCATGTGACCGTATTTCACCCCATTGCTGGTCACCCTGCAGCGCGCGGCCGCAGCCCCCTCTGCCCCTCGCCCCTGCCAGCACATTGCTCCCACCCCTCACCTTTGTGCAGGGAGACAGAGGTTTGCACGGGTTTAGCCCGAATATGTTCCCATGGCTTCACGATCCTGTCTTGCTCCAGAGAAGACTCTGCACTGGGATCAATCTGCTGCTGTGTCAGAGCGATGGCTTATTAAATAAGAACTCAATATATCTTTTGTACTTCCCTTAAATTAATAAACAGTAGATATTCTCTTAGAGGTTAAAGGAAGAGCTAATAAAACACCCATGATCTCTGCCTTCCAACCCAAATAAAACCCCAGCAAGACCAAGCGATCCTTAAATCCACACACTGATGTGGACATGCCAGCCCCGGGAGGCAAGCAGGATGTGGCTGCTTTCTCAGTTCACATGGGAAGAGCGGGGCTTTGGACCTTCTTCCCTTCTGCCATCAGGTGGATCAGTGTTACACTTAAATCCTGGTAGATAAACATCAGGTCTCATACCAGATAAACATCTGGTGCCCAGTAGCGGTCACCCAGCAGCCCTCAGCTCCAGATGTGGCACGGGGTGGGACAACCTTTGTCTGCATTTCAGCAGTGTGGGGGGCAAAACGCAGCGTCTGTTCCACACAATTATTTTTACAGCCCCCACGAATAACACCCTTTGGTAAGCACCCTGTGCCATTTATTGTACAGTCTCTCAGGATGGGAGGAAAAAAAGATGGAGAACAGGGAAGACATATGCAGCTCCTTTGAGATAACCCTCTTGTACGGCAGAGACGGTTTCCTATAGAGAGAGTTTCTAGTTAAATGATTTCTCTGGCCCAGAGCTGCAGAAACCGAGGGGCACCACTGCTCTGACTTGCTTGGCCTTGGTTGGAATTTGGATTTATTTCCATCCCCACCCCCAAAACATTAACTGCTTTGAAAGGCAGCTGAGAAAGCAGAACTGAAAATCCTTGCCTAGAATCGGGTGGCTTGTTTGTGTTCTGCCCTTCCCCAGGCATCCTGTATCTGAGCTACTGGAGAGGATGCATCAAACTGGCCACTGATATGCTCTGCTCCTGCTTTTTAGGGGATCAGGGTAAGCTCGGCAGGATCAGGAGGAGACCAGCTGTGCTTGCCTTGGGAAAAAAAAAGCATGGGCAGCTGTGTCCATCATCAGTCTGGTGGCGTATCCCCACCACCCGCATCTCCATCACTGCTACAGTCACCATGATCTGCTGGCTAGAGTGGTCTTTGCTGAGTCTTTGCAGAAGGTCTTTCTCCTGAGCCATAAATTGGTGTTTGGCAGGGTGGGAGAGGGGGATGCTGGGGGAGTGAGGGAGCAGGGAGAAGATGCGTGGCTGAGTGACTAAATCTGGTACTAAAGCTTTTCTTGAGCAAGGAGAATGCAGCTTTGTGCCCACCCAAGCCTGCAACTTGTATCTGCTCTGAAGACACTGTCACCCTCCAAGGAGCCCCTGGGGACACTCCTGGCATAAATGTTCCCTGAATACAGGCAGACCTGGCTGAAGTGTGGGGAGAGGCCAATATTTGGCTCATTTTTTTTCAGTATTGGTGAAAACACCCCAAGGCAAGAGATTCATTGGAGTCCACACAGCAGCTGCGATCTCAATACCTGTTCGTGGACGGCAGCAGGGATCCAGCAGGTTTTTTCCAGGTGGGTTGAAGAAGCAGGAGGAACTGACTCACCATGGAAATGTTGCACCAATAGGAACATCCACAGGAAAACACTGTGGGAAATCCACTCACACTGCTGCTGGTGACCATGTGCCTGCAGACTGTCCCACCTCCATCCACCTTACCCCCATGTTGGCAGAGCTGGAGAAGGCAACTGCTAGAAGCAGAATAGTATCAAAGTGAGGAAGAAGAAAAGAACAGGGAGTCTCTAGGACAGAGAAGCAAGATGCTAAATGTCCTGGTTCTGGCCAGGTCAGAGTTAATTTCCCCAAGCAGTGAGCACAGGTGAGCTGAGTTAGGCTGGGCTGTTTTCCACACCACCTGATGCCACTTCCCCATAAAAGCAGCTGGTTTGGGAAGGACAGGGGCTTGTTGCCTCCAGGGTGGTCTGAGTGTGGCTAGAATGTCAGGTTGGTCAGTCCTTGGTGTTGGGCAGCATTCTGTGATCATTGGGTCAGTAAGGTACTCTGTGTTAGCACTGGGTGTGAGTGTAACTGGCCATTATTGTTCTACATTCATGGTGATTTTTGTCAGTAAACTGTCCTTATCCCAACCCACAGAGGCTCTGTCTGTTTCTCCTCTGGGAGTGAGCAAGCGGCGTGTGGTGCTCAGCCACTGTCTGGGGCTGAACCACCACACTAAACTGGGGAGATACCTCTGCCAGTGCTCCATTATGCATACGGGGACGTGGCTAACCCAGAAGGGAAATCAGGCAGTTCCAGCGAGCTGTTTGAATCAACACTGAACAAAGGGAAAGGAGAGCTCCATTAAATTTTAAAGGCAACACTTTTCCCCACGGCAGGCCCCAGCAGCATTTGAAGGTGATGATCGCTGCCAAGTTATTTCGAGCAAACAGGAGGCCGTTCGGTTTCTCTCTTTCAATGTGCCAACAATTAATTTAGTAATCAGCATGTTCTGAAGGGACGATTTGAGAGGGTGACAGGGAGGGCCAGGCCTTCAGTCAGTGTAAATTCGCACTGGCTCGCTGTGTCGCAGCCAGCCCGGTGCTAGCTGAGGGTTTGGCTCAAGCCCCCTTGGATGGGGGGGATGACACACATGCTGGGGGAGGTGACTGCTCTTACATAAGGACGGTGATGTGCCTCACACACATGCAGATGGTGATGCTTCTCATACCACCCACAGCACAGATGGACTGTCAGTCATCACATTGAAAGTCATTCCAAGAGCGTGCCTACCCCAAGTCCAGCAGGGAAAAATTTAATGCTCTTTTATCCACGAAACCCACCCTGCTTTATACTGCACAGACACCAGAAGCAAAAATATTGTAGAAATAAGTCTGCTATTTATGCAGCTCAGCAGATGAGATACAGCAATAAAGATGGTGCAGTCACCTCTTTGTTTAAGATAAATTAAATCATGTTGTGCTTATAGCGTCCCTCTCTCCCAGGCATCCCAGAGAGCAACAACATCACCATGCAGATGGACCAACTCCTGCCCTAAAGAGGTTAAAGACTTGGGTCCGAGACCCCACCAGCAGTGAATGTGGCTCTGCCTCCAAGCCATCTATACCACCCACCTACAGGGTCTTCAAATAAGTGATTTCTGAAGTGTCTGAATTTAATTTGGGGTCCAGTGAGGTGCAGGTGCCTCAGGACAAGTAAGTTGTGACTGCCCCCTCCCTGGCAGTGTTCAAGGCTGGGTTGGATGGGGCTTTGGGGGACCTGGTCTAGTGGAGGGTGTCCCTATCCATGGCAGGGGGTTGGAACTAGATGAGCTTTGAGATCCCTTCCAAACCAAATAAGCCTGTGACAAGCTATCCATACATGTTGGAGTGGTGGGTACACAGAGCCTTGGAGATTGGGGCCAAAATGTGGCCTGAAATGGAAAAAAAATAAATCAGTAGACAGCTTTGAAAAATATTCCTGTTGTGTGTTTACCTTGAGTAGCACATTTAGTTGTTACTGACTGAGATGATGAAGCCAAAAAAAGGCACTTTCCATTATTTCTCATCAAAATCTTCTAAGAAATGGTCAGTTTTTTCCTGCAAACATATTTCCTGACCTGTCTTTTGAAGGGTTTGGTTTTCCTTTTTACTTTCCTCCTCAGTAGCTCTTGAAAGTCCCAAATTGTTGCCCTTAAGAATTAATATTGCCTCAGAAAAAAGGATCTGCCCAAAAGAATCTGGTGTGTGGAGAGGAAGGAGATAGAAAAATAATAATCTCAATTTGAACTATGCAAAACCAAGTATTTTGATTTACTATCTCCAGTCACTTTCTGGAGGTATAAAACCCATACTGGGTGACGAGTCTGGATCACATCTAGCACATCATTGCCTGCCCCTACCACCCACAGGCAGTGTGTGAGAAGAAACAAGTCAAAAGCTGGAGAAATCCATAGGGCCAGTAAAAAAAGTGCAATTATTTTGCTAAGCAAAAGCTCTTCAGTAACAATATATGGTGGGCATGGGTTTTTCTGGATGAGGTTTAGGATTCTGCATGTTTGTCAAGGAGTAAGTGCACTGTGTAAGTGCTGGGGCATCTCTGGTTGGTGAGAGGAGGATCAGCTGGTGGCCATCACCTGTTTCCCCTGCCCCAGACTCCCACCAACGTGCCCCACTGGCTACACAGAGAGAGATCAAGAGGAGCCTGGTCACACCCATTTGAAAGCATCACTCGCAGGGGATCAGCATCCTCACTGCTTCTCACTTGGCCAATAGCTCAGTGATGCCTTTGTGCTGTATCCAGGTGAGAGAGCAAGGTCAGGACACCCACCTCTAAGCCACTCTCCAACACATAGAAGACAGTCTCTTGGCAGGACACAGGCTGTCCCAAAAAGCCTATTATAGATACATATAAAACAGAAGAAAAAGTAGGATTTTATTATAATTTTGGAGTGTGCTAAGGTTCCTGGGAAGCTGGCAAACAGGTCCTCTAGACATTTTCTGATGTGAGCTTCCAGAGGTGATGATGCCAAATGCCACCTGCCAGGCTGCTTGGAACAAGTCCCTCCATCACCCCTTAGTCCTGTTTTCTCTAGAAAGCATCTGGCTTAGTGCTTTTCAGCCCTCAATTTGTGCTACTCTAACCAGCTCCCAGCAATTCCAGGCTACGCCTCCAGGGCAACTGGTCTTCCACCATGTTGAGCAAGTAGTGGGCCCCTTCAGACCAGTCTCAACTCTCCACCGCCCCAGTGGCAGCACATCCTTCTTGAGGAATGCACCCAAGCCACATTGGAGCCAAGCCTCTTCAGAAATGTTTCTGTCCTTGATAGGGGTTTGGGGACGAGTTGGGACAGTGATGACAGAGAACAGCAGCAGCATGAATCACTCTGGCTCTATTATCCCGACCACACTTGAGAAGTCCCTTCCCGTAGGTAACCGAGTTACCATACAACCTGCAGTTCCTGCTCCAACACCTCACCTGTGCAAGCTGGTGAACACTCCACTCAGGCCTTCTCTGGGTTTGTCGGTATTGGTGAGGAGCCCCCTGGCTGCTCCTTGCACTTTGGCTAATTAAAATGAGATACAAAACTGCAGCCAGAGGAAATCCTCTTAGGTGATCCATCTCCAAGCCTGGCAGCAGCCAGCTCGTTTGAGACCAGCTTGCTATTAGCATCCCGCACTGCCCCCAGAAGGGTTTGGATTTAATTCTGGCTATTTCTCTTCTTCCAGGACAGTGGGGCCAGGCGGTGTCACAGAGCTTGATGGATTTGCTCTGGGACCAAACCCGTATGATGCAGCGGTGGAAGGCACCAGCCTCTTGCACAACACAACTCCTCACAAGGAGTCCCATAAGCTCTCCTGAGGAGCACAGCAGTTCAGAAAGTAGAGCAACCCAGCTCCAGCACGGCCTTCCATGTCCTGTGTCCAGTTGTGGGCTCCCTGGTATAAAAAGGACAGGGATCTCCTGGAAAGAGTCCAAAGAAGGGCTACGAAGATGATTAAGGGCCTGGAGCATCTCCCCTACGAGGAAAGGCTGAATAAGCTGGGACTGTTCAGTCTTGAGAAGAGAAGACTAAGGGGGGACCTAATGAATGTTTATGATTATCTTAAGCATGGAATGCAGAGGGAATTGGCCAGCCCCTTTTCAGTGGTCTGTGGAGACAGGACAAGGGGCAATGGCTGCAAGTTGGAGCACAGGAAGTTCCGCACCAACATGCAGAAGAACTTTCACACAGTGAGGGTGACAGAGCCCTGGGACAGGCTGCCCAGGGGGGTTGTGGAGTCTCCTTCTCTGGAGATATTCAAGACCCATCCGGACACCTATCTGTGCAGTATGAGCTAGGGAGCTGCTTTGGCAGGGGGTTGGACCCGATGATCTCTCCAGGTCCCTTCCAACTCCTACGATTCTGTGATTCCTGTGCACGTGAGAGGGGCAGCCCCAGCCCCTGCGCACGGGGAACCTGCATTCGGTACAGGGTTAAGCTCAAAGCAACACAAGGCAAGTGTTCCTGCAGGCTGCCCAGGGGGTGTGGAGTCTCCTCCTCTGGAGATATTCAAGCCCCATCTGGATATATACCTGTGCGACCTGTCCTAAGGAACCTGCTTTGGCAGGGGGTTGGACCCCATGAGCTCTGGAGGTCCTTCCAACCCCTGTGATTCTGTGACACAAGAAAAAATCCCACCAGCTTTTCTGGAAACATGAAGGCTGAAGGCTGTGTGAGAGGGCATGTGTGTGAAGCAAGGGAGACAAACAGCCCATGGGGAAGGGTGGGGTGTGTTTCTGTGTGAAAAATGGAAGGGGGCTGCAAAGCACCAATGGCAAACTTATTAAAAGGAAAGAAAATACACTATGGGAAGATACCAGCACTCCAGAGCAGTTCTCTAGGTAGTATAAATCAGCATAACATTACTGTCCCAAATTTATCACAGCTACAGGCTTGGCAATGTGCTCACAGTGCCACGTGCTCTGGTAGAGGAGGGAAGCTGGAGAGGAACTGTTTACAAGGGCTAGTAGTGACAGAACAGAGGGTAATGGGTTTAGAGCAAAGGGGGGCAGACTTAGATTAGATATTAGGAAGAAATTCTTCCCTGTGAGTGGTGAGGCCCTAGCACAGGCTGCCCAGAGAAGCTGTGGCTGCCCCCTCCCTGGCAGTGTTCAAAGCCAGGTTGGATGGGGCTTTGGGGGACCTGGTGTAGCGGAAGGTGTCCCTGCCATGGCAGGGGGTGGGACTAGATGGGCTTTGAGATCCCTTCCAACCCAAACCAGCATGTGATTCCATGATTCAGGTACAGCAGGGAGACTCTGGTACAGACATGTTGCTGGGCAGGGGATGGAGAGAAATGCCAAATAACACTGTCACCACCTCAGCGTTCAGCTATCTCAGAATCTGGAGAGGAATAACCCTTTAATTTTGTCTCCGCCTCGTGAAGTCCTCATTGCACTGAGGAGGAACACACAACCAGAATGCTCATTTTTGGAAAGCACATTTGATTATCTTCTGGAAAAATGGAGTCTGAAGGCAAGAGACTGCTTCATGCTTAGGAGCACGGAAACCCACATATATGACACTTCACTGCTCTGCAGCCAATTTTGTTGATTAGAAGCATTAAGTTATGAGAAGAAAATAGTTAATGTGCTGTAACCAATCTGCAAATGTTAGAAAATCTGCAATCATATGAAGCTAATTTGAAGTGAAATGATATGGCCTACAAATGATGAGCAGAGGATTGCTACCAATGGCACTGAGAATGGCAGGAAAGCAATACACAGGCCACTATCTCACCTGGGATGGACAGTGGTTCGGAGAACACAGGCATGTCCCCCACCCAGAGAAAATTACTAAGGAGAACTGGCACAAAATGAGTGCTGAGTAAGTTCCAGCCTTCTGGAGGCTCGCTCATCAATGACTATCACAAGTTGCCAACGTTACCGCCCTTACAACAGCCAGCAGGAGGATGGCCACTGGCCACAGGGCTACCTGCAACTCGAATGGACACAGGGATGCCAAGTCGGTGCAAAACCCTGCCGTGAGTGGGGACTGATCTGCCAGTGAGCTCCTGGGCAGCTAGGTGCTGGTGGTTTCCCCAAACAGCCTGTGCTCCCATTTGTCACCCATTCAGGGAGTTTTCCTCACCTCGGGTCTGACGTTCGTGGCACAGATTTTGGGGCACAGCTCAGACACTGGCTCCAGCAAGCAGCCCATTCTGTCTGCAGAAAACAACATTGGGAGTATTCATGCGCCCCTTTAAAATATCAAAGCAAAAATGATTGTTGGCAAGGCTACAATGCCAAAGCAAACACAGACTTTGGGATTGTCGTTCTGGGGTTTTTTCCTCCCCTTTAAGTCATAAACATGTTTGAAAACAAAGCGAGACATAATGAAAATGAATACACAGAAGCAGCGCTTGCCTGAAGGTCCGATGTTGTACCGCAGTGCTTGGCTCATTTTTCAACCCTCCTGTTTGTCTGCTTTGTACAGCGATGTTTCTCTTCCCCCTCTCTCTAGAGCTCTTGTTACAATCCTGCCTTGAGATGCTCATCTATCAGCCCATCAGTCAGAACGCAAACCATCCATCCTACTGTTCCAACATCCATCCAGACCTCTGGAGGACAGCAGGGAGTAGTGAGGGAAAGGAGCAGGCGGAACCTCTGTTGCTTTAACGTTGGTTACAAACTAGGGAGGAGGCTAACTTCTCTGAGTGAAACATCTCCTGCTCCCGCCCCTTTTCCCTCTCTCCCAAGGCCTGTACTTTTGACACAGAGCTCCTTTTAAGGGAGAACTGTTCAGCACTAGGTCTTAAGCAAGCAGCGTGTTACCCCAGCAATGAAGCCAGATTCTGACCTTGGGGAGAATTAGTAGAAAACTAGAACAAACTATTCCCCTGACCTGGGCAACAGAGGTGTGGGTGTCATCAGCCTGACCCCTGCCACATGCTCCCTCCAGCCCAAGGCGGCAGCACCCACCTGCCCATCCCCCTGCCTGATTCCACTTCCTCCCACCAACATGGGGAAGACCCACACCCAGAAAGCGTCCCTTCGCCACCACCTGCCTGTTCCTTCACAAAGCACATACCTGTCAGCAGCTATTAAAGCCAGGTTATTTTGACTGGACACCAATAAGCAGATTTTCTGTAATGGATTGCTGTCAGTGCAATCTATCCCCCATCACCTCTTCCAAACCATCCCCTTCCTTTCCCACAGACCTGTACACAGGTCACAGAATGAAAGCAGATCTTAAACCACAGGTAAGTTAATTTTACCCTCTCCATCCCGTCTATCTCCCATCTGCTACTCCAGGCTCCTTCCTGCTATTGGGGTGCAGTAAAACCTGATTTTAAACATGAAGCTGGCGCTGTAGCCTCATCCTCTTCAGCCAAACTGTGAAAAAATAAAAAGCAAACCATATACGCATTTTATTGCGGCACTAGATAAATCTATCACGATAACAATTCTGACAGAGAATAAAAAGCAAAAACCAAAAAGAAAGTATCAAGGAGGTCTACAGCAGTTTAATGAAGGCTCTCGTACCAAATCTTGAACCCAAAGTTACAGTCAGAGTTATTGAAAACAATAACTTACAATGAAAAAGCTGATGAGAACTGCCCACCTAGCCATGGAATTAACTGCGGCTTAATGCTGTGCTTAAATACTCACCACACAATAGAAACGGATTTCAGTCACGACCAAGGTACACACAATTCACTTCCATCCCGTTCTCAACTACATGCATTCAGCATGTAATCTTAACTCCTGGAAGTTACTCTGAAGACCACAGAGGGTTTTGTTTCTGGTTTTTCTTTTTTTTTTTTTTTAAACACTCACTGGAAATAAATACCATTTGAAGAACACACACGGAGTGCAATAAAATGGCACACTTAGGCACTGGTACAGTCTAGTCCCCCTCAGCCCTCTACAAACTACAAGACGAGAAGTTTTAAACCACAGATGGAGTTGGGGAGCAGGGCAGAGCTGTACAGGTAGCGTGACAGGTTATGTACTACACAAGAGCACATCTGCAAAAGGTCCCAGGAGATTTTTGTTGAAGATGCAGCGTATCCACACCAGGTATATTGTGAAGGGCTTAATGTTTTCTGAGAAGGTGTGATTCTGATGGGACAATATATAAGGCATGTAAGTGTTCTCCCCTTGCTCTTGTATCCACACTTCGTACTTCACTTCTCTGACCTTCAGATACTTCAGGTTCCAGGGGATCTGCCAGGACACAGTAAGTTTAGCTTCGCTCGTGCCCTGGATAGAGGCCTGACACTTGGCATCCCTCACTTTGCCAGGGTAGAGGCTACCAGACCACTTCTGCCTCTTGGGTCTGGGCTTCGACTTCACAGTCTGCCTGATGACCTGGATGAGAGAAGGGATGTTCACCTTTGTGTCCTGGTAGGCACGGAACAGCCACTCTGGGTTGCGGCAGCAGAGGTGCCGTGGCACCTCTGTGCTCTTAATGATGCGCTCTTGCTCAGCTTTGTCCAGATGAGCAATCCCACCCTGATCCCAAGGCCTGTCTGGGTAGGTGACAGTGTCTTCCTTGTCGGTGTTCTGCCAGGCAATGTACTGCAGGTCCATGCCAGGAAGGGTTGCCAGGGTTTTGTAAGGGGTATAATGTTCAGGGTTGATAGCGTAAGGAAAGAGCTCCACCACTGTGGCACCTCTTGGCAGGAAGAGAGACGTGACTAATTGGGCCCCATGCATGCTGACCAGCATGGATGCATTGCTGATCAACCGGACGATGTCAGAAAACGAATGCTCCTCCAGAGAGACGGTAATGGTTTTCATCTGAAACTCCTGAGCGAGAGCCAGGATTAGTTCTGCCTCATTTAGGATAAGTCTGTTGATTGTTCGACTGAACACTACGATGTACTCCTCACTGGAGCTTTCCTCCAAGCTGATGTTCAGCTTCTGCATCATGAATTTGGTGAACTGCCTGATCTCGTTACCAGAAACCAAGATGTTAGCCTTCGGCCCCTGTGGTTGGACAAATCCATACTGGTACCAGGTGGTGATTTTGGACAGTCCTACATAGGATTTGGTAAAGCAGAGGAGCCTGCCCAGGGTTTTTAGCTGCTCCCTGAGAAGCGGCTGCTTGTTACTCAGTAACTTGTAGAGGTCAAAGTGAATGCCTTCACTCCACCCTTCCATGAAGAAGAGCCGTGCCTCCTGATCTAAATCAGAGAACTGCTGCATGGTGTAATAAATGGGGAGGAGGTCATCGTGAAAGACGTGCATCAGGTTGTCTGGGTTGAACCTGTTAGCAATCAGCGCCACATCAGGCACGAAGACTGGCTTTGGCATAAATTTCAGTGCAGCAGCTGGCAGCTCCACAAAGTTGAAGTACTGGGTGTTGTGATCTTCCACAGAGGAGAGGTCGAGCAAAGCCGGCTGGAACCTCCGGGAGCCCAGGTTGGGCAGCATGACCGAGGCGTTGCTGTGAAAGTAGACAAACTCCTCAGCCTCAGTAGAGTAGCAGAGGGACTGGAAGCGGCAGATGCGGTCAGTGTGCATCCTGCCAGTGCACACCATCCTGGTACCGTCCTCCACCAGCGCCTGGAGAGCCGCATGGTAGTCGATCTGCACCTGAGAGAGCTCCTGAGACTGACGCGTGAGGACCAGCTCCTCTTCGACCGTGAAGGCATGCTCTCGCAGTTTGATGTACTTCCACAGCACCGCAGCGAGGACAGACACGAGCAGGGCATTAAACACAGCTGCTATGTTCATTCTGTAGTTAGATCCTAGCAAGATGACAGGTGGGGAATGCGCTGGAGAGGGAACACATCATTAACGCTCCTAGACATGGCGAGGGCAAAGACCTGTGGAAAATAAAACAAGAAAGGAACCATTTAAACATCAGATTTACAGCTCCACCATAAATCACGTTTTACGGGCTATTCAAGAGAATTTAGGCTATTTTTCAGTAATTTTCCCCCCTTCCAGGGAACGAGGGACAAGAAGAAGAGAGTGCCAATGCACTACTCAAAACTGTAAAGGAAAAAAAGCAAACAGAACTGGGGAGCTGCTCTACAGGAAGTCTTCCTCTCTCATTTTCATTCCTACTCTTCTGGAGAGGAAAAAAGTAAGAGGATGAGCATGAGCTCTGTGAAGCTTTGCCAGAAAAATACAGTATGTTCTCTGGGATTTTGGCTCACTCTGCTTTTTGCAGACCACTCCAACAGTGAGAAGGAAGTAGAGTACAGCAATCACTGGGCCACTCGTCCAGGACTCCTTCTCTTGACGTGCCACAGGCCTTTTGCATGGCTGCAAGTACCCAACTCTGCTTCTCGCCTTTCCTGTGCAGATAATGGTAGTACAGGGAACACTGCCAAGTATGGAGTTTGCTACGCTCCATTCCAGTATGAAATGTGAACTGGTGAACGTAACATCCAATTTAATTTTATTGGGGAGGTGGGAGGAGAACTTGCTGGTCTACGGACAGCCCCATGGGAGACTCCCAAGCCACTCAGTAATTTCTTTGGCTGCAATCTGGGAGCAAATGCTAGGAGCTGCCCTTGTCTTCCAAAGGAAATATTGGCATGGGAGAGAGGAGAGCTCCACTCTTACGCAAGGAACTGATTTTTCATTAAAATTTTTCTTTTTCCATTATGGGAGAGATCCTGACACTCTTTTCTTTCTATGCAGAAACACGACTGGCTTATATCAGAGCATCGATTATATTTTCAACTGTGAACTTCAATTGAGATATCGATTCCCCTACAGTATTTATAGGCTCCAATTTTCATTATGCATTAAGGTTCACTGCTAGTCAGGCTGTAAATAATTGCAGCCATGACTTATGGGGAACTATAGGAAGGGAAATTTCTGATGGGTATATACCTGCCTAGACTGTTTCTAATCACAGTTTTTTAAAGGTAGCAATTTAAACTCCCTTTGATGAAAACTTGGAGGGAGGGGGAAAAAACCCAGCATCTCAAGTGCATGCTCTGACATCCTGAGGAACTGTCCCTTAGCTCTTTAACCCAGAGATGCCTGTTCTTATATGCCAGAGTAGAGGAAGACAGCAAAGCATATTTAGGACCAATGCAAACACTTTCTCTGCTGTCAAGGGAGTTCTTTTGATACTGCAGCCTAAAAACTCGATCCTGTAATCTGGTTCATGCAGCTTGGAATCAAATAGAGAATCATTCGTGGAATTCAATGAGGTCAGAAGGGATCCCTACGGCTTGTGAGATCCCAAAGGCCTGCAGGGTGGATCCCTGTCTTAGGAAGAACTGAAGGTAAGTGGGAGAATGAATAACGCCAAAGAAATGAATGGTAGCTCTAAGGCACACAAATTCAAGAGGTGGTCCCTGGAGATCTGAGCAACAAATTCATTTCAATTTCAGAGCAGCTCTAGCTACTCAAATGGAACAGAAATGAAGTCCACCCCCTTTGGCAAGTGGTCTGAAGAACTGCCTCATTTAGCTATTCCCTAAAAGCAAGCAGCAAATTAAAAAGGTGGTGTTTTGATTTCAGCCATGGAAAAGGAAATGGGAAGGAACCCAGAGTGGTCATCTAATTACCAGGGCAGGCCTAGCTCTCCTCAAACCACTCCCCAAAGATGCTGATCTCATTCTTTAATACTCATTTGTCTCTTCAGCCAGTCTCTAGTACTGAAAAGCATGATAGACTGGGATAAACTCTTTCCTAACACTCAGCCTTTCTCTCCACCATAGCAAATGAAACCGGATCTTGTCCCAGTTGCCACAGATACCCTGTAGACATAAACGATGTCTGTCACATCACCTCTGAATCTTCCCTTCTCTACTGTAACAGTCAATGACTGTTGCTCCTGCAGGCTTTGCAACTTAGCCATGGCTGTTGTATGGACAACCTTGAATGGGATCCTACTGGGGACGCAGTATTATCGCTCTGCTAATGCAACCAAAACAGTTTTCAGGAAAATATGTGACCCATGGGGACAGATCTTCAATTATTTTACCAGATTTCCAAAGTTTTATTTTACTTCTTCACTATCTTTAAAAGACATCTAATGACACATTCCAACTTTCCACATAACCTCTCCTCTACAGGCTTCTATCCTTGTGAACACAGATTTAAGGACTTCAGCAGTATCACCATGACCTAGCCCAAGCAGCCACGTGCAAAACCTGCTAGTCAGTTTTTTTAACATTCATTTAGTAGTCATTTAACAATCAAGTCTTCTTCCACAAGTACACATTTCAAATGAAGGCCAGTCTGTTGTTTCGAAGGCATCAGAAGTCAGCAATCCATAAAAATACACTGACACCACCTGCATTTCACAGGCATCTCAGTGGTGGAGAGCTCCACCGAACATTATAAACCCCTTGAGCTCAACAGGCCTCCTTGGAAACAGCCTGCTCTAATGTTTCACCCTCAACTGATTTGTTCTCTCCCCTCCAGCCCCAGGGGAAGGGTATAAGAGGCACTTCAGAGATGCAGCCTGATGGATGTGGCCAACCTTCGGAGGTTAGCAATTTTCATTTCAGCCTCTGCTACAGCAATACCCGCTAAATGGCTACAAATGAACAACTCAGCTTTTTAATAAAAATCACCTGCAAGGCCCTCCTCCATCTCTCCCCTCCACTTCCCTGCACTTAGCTGAAGTGAGCGTATGTGCTTTAGCCAACCATGTGTCAGGAATGAATGTTAAAAGCTAGCAATGCTGAAGGAATCCATCTTCGTTCCTGTTCCTCGTTGCCAGTTCTTAAATCATGGCTCATGCTGCCTGGCTCAAAGTTGCTATTGATGGAAATAAAGAAGGGGATATGGACAGGAAGGGGTGTGGAAGGCAGAACTGAAAGAAAAATTTCACAGGTACTCAGGTAAGAGTCTTGATTCTTTGCCTGTTTTCCCACCTTTTGTCATCCACCTTTTATTTTTAATCTGGCACTTTCAGTGAACACAGACCTTAAAGAAATAAAATCTTTGGTCCTTCAGGGAGTGACAGAGCATAAATAACAAAATGTCCCAGTGTTTGCTTTTACATAGGCAGGAGAGGCTGCAGCAAGAGTGTAAAGGCATGAAATCATTTTCCACATCCCCATGTTCCTCAGTCTCCCAAGCTGAGATCAGTCATGAAATGCTGTCGGCAGTAATCCTGGGATGGGAAGCCTTCCCAGGTGGCAGCAGGCAGCTCTGAAAAAGGTGAAAACATCTGGTCTTCCACCTGAAGAGAGCTGCTTCACAGTGAAAGAAACTTTCCAGTTGCTAAATCTCCCTCACAAAATGGGTCTAGAGCTGCCACTCCCTTCCTTCGGTGTTATCAGAGAACATCTTAAGAATGGAAAAGCACTTGCAGGAGGCCAGACACACTGCCATGTTCCTTAAGAGCTGAGTCCTCTGTACTCTTTCTTTCTACATACATTGGCATCTAGGCAGTTTGTACCCTCAGTTACCCACAGACTATCCCCCCACTGGTTCCACACTCATCCACCCTCTCACTTACCAGAGACACTGGGATAACCACAGCCTTGCTCCACGTGAATCACATGCCCCAGTTACCAAGGGAATCGCATGGACTGACATTTTTTCTGCTCTCTGCTTTGAAATGCTAAAGCACCATCCTTCAGCAGCAGAAGACACGACAGCTGATAGTGGGTAACTAGAGCCCAGCCGGAAGATATGTGCACCTAGAAGCAGCACAGAGCTGCTCTCTGCCGAGCTGGCAGAGGGCAGTGATGCCCCGTGGCAGGGGACGGATGTGCCCTTGAGGACTCTTGGCAGGGGTGGGCTGTGGGAGAGGAGCAGGAGTGAGAGAGGGAGACAAAAGTGGCAGATGTCCCTGGCATGGATGTTGACAGGGCAGCAGGGCAGCTGACTTAGCAGCGCTGCGCAGCCTGGGACGGGGAGCTCAAACACACACACCTGCATCGGGGCAGCTCAAGACTGTGCAAGGGAAACAGAAGCGTGTCCTGGAGCTTGCTGCTCGGCCGCAACGGATGTCACTCCAGAGGCTAAGAGGCTGTGGGAGGGACTCTATTTTTAGCCAGCTCATCTTTGCTCTTTTTCCAAAAGAGATCACAGGCATGAAGAGCTTACCCCATTCTCTTCCTCCACCCCTGCTCACTTGGCAAAAGCGTCACAGCTTCATCCTCTCAACCCAGCTACTGCTTCTCTAACTAGCACTGGCTACTGGTGAGCAGGTGAAGCTGAACACCCGCATGCTTCTGAAAGCTTCACCTCTGGCTGAGGCCTCGAGCATCCTGCAGGTCCATAGTACTCTTGTATGAGGTTTGGACACAGTAACACCTTCTCCCTATTAGCTGCTGGTCATCTGGTGTTATAAAGATCTTCAAGGAAAGGAGGAAAGCAACAGGAAGCATATATGGGGAAAGCTGTTCATCTCTTGTTAGCACAGATGAGATCAGAGTGGGTGTGATGGGAGAGATGAATTTCTACTAATAGGCAGCAGGCATAAAGGACTGTTTAGATTCATTTAAGAGATAGATAAGTTCTGTTGTTCTTTTTTTTAATTATGAAGCTAGGGTAGGATGAATCACTATTTTAAAGCTATTAATATGATGCACAATGTTTTAAACCTCTTCTCTATTAAAAAAAAAATTATGACCAAGGTAAGAAATTGGTAGGAAAAAAAGCTGCAGAGCTCTCCTAATAAGAAACAACACAAACAAAAACATACATTACTGAAACCCTCAGAGGAACAAAACAATAGCCTGATGAGGGAAGAACAAGGGTGACTGGTGTGAATAGCACATCTAAAGGGGGATCACCCAGTCCTGACAAAATGACAAGTGCTGGTTTTGTCTACATAGGCCTCACCAAGTTTTTGTTACTGAGCCAGCGCTCAGTTTTCCAGAGCTACAGTAGGCTAAAAAACCTTACAAAGTAAATATTTTTTAAAAAAAGCATGAATGACATTTCCAGAGAGCATCACCACTCTGTGCACGGAAAGAAATGCCTCTACAGAGACCAACTTGGGTTTAGCCCAGCTGACCAGCTCCCCGCAGAGCCTGCCAGTTGTGGCAGTGGTGCCCAAGCAGAACTGTCTCCACAGTTCCCAGAAACACAGCTCAACTGGAAGTGGACTGGGCCTGCTCCTGCCAAAGGACAAGGAAGGAGTCAGAGCAGAGCCGCATGGGCAGGAGACCCCGACTGTTCTTCTTGTTACGGCAACACAGTGGGAGGGATGGGAGCAGATATTCCCTCTGTGAGGGCATTTCCCCCATCAGCACTCCCTACCCCCGGATCTACTATCTCTTGCTAGACCAGCTTTCCAGGATCAGTGCAGGAAAAAAGCGTGCAAACATGGCATTTCACACTCCCCCTGCAAAACATCTTCTCTTCTTTCATCCCCGATGCAAGAGGCTTAGCTAAGGATGCAGTATATGTAAGACATGTGGTTTTAAATACCTACTTCATTCACACTCAAAGCAGAAGTTGCTAGAAGGCAACTTTCCCAATTGGAAGGAGGGGGAGGCAGGATTCAGCAGCCAAGAATTGGCTTTTATTCTCATTTCTGTCACAGATTCCCACAGAACTACAAGCAAGTCAATCCCCACAGCTCAAAAGGCTGTTATCATCTTACTCACTGTATTTATTTAATGAGATACATATATCTTTCAAAGTACATATCACATTAAAGAAAGGATGGTATGCTGAATAGTTGATACACTGGAACATTTTCTTTGTAAAAAGCAGCCAAGTGAAGAAGTGATGACTTTTTAAACAGGAAAAGAGCAGATTCTTTAAGGAAAGAAACCCAGCAGTTAAAGACACAAATATCATCGATGAAGCCTGGTACAAAGCAGGGATATGAAAAATAAGAATACCTTAAGCCTGTAGTCTCAAGTAGAATTAAAAAAAAAAAACCAAACAAACAAAAAAAAATAAAAATATATTACAAACTCACAAAAATTTTAGGTACCCACTGTGAACAGAATTTAGGTTTATCTTCAGTGTTTATGGTTTAGCATAAGTAAGGAATAGAAAGGAAAACTATAAATGTTCCTATACAAAGACTGCACCCAAGGAGACTGAGGCTCTAGGCAATGGTCTCTACTGCAAATGTACTTCCAGTATGAACAGAATACTGGTTGGTGCTTGACACCTACCAGTTGTCCTCATGGGTAGAAAAATCTGAGTTTTCTTCCATTTAATTTCAGAGTCAGAGAGATGGGACAGGAATGATCATACTTGACTTTCACGTTGACTAGCCAAGCCATTGATTTAATTTTTGTTGATACTGCTGTCTTGATCTACAAAAGAACAGGCACAAAATACTTTCCCCAAACCAAAACTAACCCACATGTCCAGAAAATTCCCTTAAATAAAGTTAATTTCTGATAAACAAGCTTGAGGTGGGGGACGTAAGAAAAATGTGCTGGGGGGGGGAGCTAAAAGCTATTTCTCTCAGCCCTCAGGTCTTCACCAGTTCCAAGCCCAAAGATGAGGACTCAAGGTACTCAAAATAACCACAGCTAGACAGAGGGGGAAGCTTAGCAGACAGAGTTCATTCCAGCTGATCTTTGTTCGCCCAACTATCCCATCAAAACCTATCACGTTATACTGGCATTAACAGCACTGCCATATGAGTAAAAAACCTCTCCTTTCTCCTGGTGTCCTGCTGTTAGTCACTAAGCAAGATACCTCTGTCAGAAACAAAAACGTGTCAGAGAGCAGCACATTTATCTTACCCCAGTGGTCTACCTAATGCAGAGATGGAGTGGTGGTGGCTGAAGGGAAAATTTACTAATGCTGCAAAAGTGAATTTAAAAGAATATGACATGAAATCCCAAAGCACTCAACAGGATGAGCTTCAGCCACTCCAACTACGCCTTTGGGCTTCACCTGCTATTTGTTATTCTCTGTATTTTATCTGTGCTTTCTTTCTCTCTGCTCCGATGGGAAGAGTACCTGTGTTATTTGGA
Organism: Hypotaenidia okinawae; assembly: GCA_027925045.1. Classification (NCBI taxonomy): domain Eukaryota; kingdom Metazoa; phylum Chordata; class Aves; order Gruiformes; family Rallidae; genus Hypotaenidia; species Hypotaenidia okinawae. The sequence goes on along the minus strand of BSDF01000002.1, from coordinate 46,059,959 downwards.
TACCGGGACTGGTGCTTAGCAGCATTTACAGCCCGAGCTTTCTCCTGCTTCCCATCAGCACAGTGCCTGAGACCGCTCCTGTGTGCTGCAAATTCTAAGCAGGACCCGAAATTGTTGGGAGTACAGCACGACCCATAGCAGCAGAGAGAATCCCTCCTTGGTTACCACATTAGCATGTTTTTAGGGTAAAAAAAAAAAAAAAAAGTCATCCCAAAGCAGCACCTGTCCAGCAAGAAATACACTCCTGAAAACCTACAGAATTTAGTCCAGACCAAAGCTGTTTTCCCCGTGAGACTTTTGTTTAAAGATGATAAAGAAAACCACCAGTCAAACAAAGAGGGACTACAAAGACCTGGGATTACAAATGAACTACTGACCTCCTTCCCACACATGCACAGCCATAGAGAAGAGATTCAATGTGAAGTTGCGGGGAGGGAGGGGAGGGGGGGAACAAGGAGACAGCATCAAAAAACCATGCTAAATCCACCCCTCGCCCCCCAAGTCACTGCAGCCAGGAGTGCCAACAAAACTGAATTCAGAGACGTATGTGATCAGCACAGCAAACAGAGCACAGTTACAATAACACCCAGCAAAGCAGCACAGTAATCCAGAGCATCCGCAACCTTTTTAATCTTGGAAGTACTATCACTGGTAAAATCAGTGTCTCAGTGCATGCAGGCATACCTGGTGTTGCTAAATACAAGGAAACGCTACCGGGTGCCTCTCTTTCACAGGAGAAAGTACAAAGAAGACACGTTAAAGCCTCGCTTTGCCGAGGAAGGAACACTCTCCGGTCCTCTTCTTTCCCCAGCACCATAAAGAAAAAGGAAAGCCCGTATCTAACAGCTCTGAGCAGAGTAACCCGTGCACCATCTGCAGACCGAACTACCTTTCTCCCCCAGGTCTGAGCATGCTCCGTCTGCCGGCAGTGTCCTCCGGCTCCAGCTGGCTCACCTCAATTTGTTAGCCTCCCGGAGGTCAGCCTTGCATGCAGGATGATTTGCTGCAGTGTTCCCGCAAATCCCCAAAGGGCGGGCGGGCGGGCGGCCACGCCGAAACGAACACCGCGCCGTGCTGTTCCACTCGGCTGAGCGTGCCTTGGGAGACGGGCGGCACACCGGTTTGGGAGGGTGGCATTTTGGAAATCCTGCGTCTGGGTATTATTAGGGCACTGCTGCTCCAAACACTTGACACAAAAGAACAACGCAGGAGAGGAAGGAGAGAAGTGCCCCTTGCTAGAGGATGTGAAAGCCGTTGGGGTGTGCTTTCTAGCAATTCCCTGGGCGCCAGGGAAGCGGTTTCTCCACTGTGATGGTCAGCAAATGGCTTAGTATGGAACAGGGCTGCGAGTGCCCTCCTTCAGAGACCCAGGGAAACTGTATTTTCAAAATGAAGTTATCTTTTGCAGTGGAAACAGTGATTCCTAAATACAAAGGTGCAGAAATGAGCCAGGGCTTGTAAGAGAGTATCTTACCGTGTCCAAGCTGAAGGTCACGAAGACAAAAGAGTCTTACACCAATCTTCTCAGCAGAATCTGAATCTATGGGGACTGAGAGGCTTCTTGAAGATGGCAAAGTAGACAGCACTGACTGGGAACATTTCAGGTCCTAATTCTGCAACTGGATCTGCACATGGGATCAGAAGGGCATCCCCGTTCTGCCCACGGCTCCTGGCAGGAAGGCGCACCGCTAACCAGATGGGAGACGGACACAGGAGCGAGATCCCAGCCCTGCAGGCACACGCGTGCAGAGATCCCAAGGGAACATGTGAGGGTCACTGCGTATGCTCGTGTATTTGCAGGATACATCTTGTTGCTTATATGGGAGGCTTTTTCCCTTTAAGTGAGAGCTAACAGGTGAAGTAAGAACATGAAAAGAATGAAAAGTTCTTTTACACCCACGTGTACACACATGTCTATGCAGATATTCTCGGGTGAAGAGCAACCATTTAACAGAAGGAAAAACAGGAAAGCATCCCTACACTTTTGCTCATGGCAAAATGAAGAAGTTTGAATGACTCTGCATTAAAACAAAAAAGAAGGTATTAGGAAAGATATGGGGTATTCAAAACTCTTATCTAGGAGAGTCTGGCAGCTACAAGGGTTACTAAAGCTCTCACTGTAAATATGCATCACAGACAAGCTGGCATCTCCAGCTTCTTACCCTCCACAAATCATGCTGGAAGTGATCTGAGAGAGGAGATAAGTGGATTTACAGTATCTGTGGTAGTTTGCGGTACTATGGAGTGGTACCTGCCTGGGCTGGTTACTGTTCACCAAGTCTGTGACCACTCTGTCCATGAACACCCCCTGTTTACTGTGGGGCCCTAGCCCTGAGAAACCTTCTGTTTACATGAAAGAACAAAGCAGCCCTGGCAAAATAATCTGCAGTAAGTGACAGGCTGAAGCATTTGCAGAGCAGTTGCGGGTGACACTTTGATCCACTAGCATTTCAGGTCATTACAGGTGATGGATCCTTCATTCACCAGGAAGTACTCTGACCTTACTGAAGTCAGAACTCCTTCCTGGGGGAGGCCGCTGGATGGGGACAACCTGCAATCTAGGATGGCACTTGGGTGTCTCCTCTTCTCTCCCAGGACAGAGATTCACTGCCTCAAAACAAGCATGTCCCTCACCTAGCTTCCTGCTGTGGCAGCAGCAGTGCTTTGTCTGATACAAGATGAAAATGGTAGTCCTGAGGTAGAGTTCTGGCAGAAGTGGGAGGCACAGAGCAGCCCCAGGAACATCACGACTTGTCCCCATGCAGGACACGAGACTGGAAGCCTGAATACAGCCACTGCCAGATCTGAGAATGCGGGTGTCATTCAGCATCACCTGTGCTTAGAAACATGGCAATACCATGGAATTTATAACCTCAGGTTTCTACCTGCCAGTTAAAAGCCAAATATAGAAGAAAAATAAGCTGAAAGAAACAAAGAATAAATCCAAATAATGTTTTGCAAAATCAACAAAAGGTTCTTGACAAAGCTAGACCTTAAAAAATGAGCCTGCCAACATGATGAATAAACACAACTGTTGTATCTACTAAACTGGGGCATCACAGAAGTAAACCAGACATTTTCTCATCTCCTGCTCTGGAGCGTTGCTTTTATACCTCTGCCTTCTTGGTACAGAACAGGCAAAATGGTTCTGGCTCACTTGGAAACATTGAAACCCAGTGGGATTAACAGGACAAGATGCCATCTAACTCAATACCCTCCTTTCCAGTTCTGTGCCACCTCTTCCCACCAACTCAAGGTGGGCTTTGAGGATCTCAAAGGGACACTGGGCAGTCACAGCTGCTTGGAGGAAATAAATAAAAAGAGCATATAGAAGAGATAGCCTCTTTGGCAGGCCCACCCAGTGTCCACAGCCTATCCTGTTGGGACTAAGGATATCCAGAGTCACCCTTTTTAGCTCTTCTCACTGCCCTCTTGCCCCTCTGAACACAAAGGTGCCATCTCACGTGGAACAAGTCAGATTTGAAGTTTGAAAGTTGAGGAGCAGTTAGATTTGTAGCTGACTTCACTTGAGAAAACTCATCATGACTTTGTGTTTTCTGCACTTTGGGAAGCTCTGCTGCATGACCTAGCTTCCACTGATGCCAACAGGAGCCTTTCCACCGACCTTCAAACTCCAGTTAGGGACTTTATCAGTGGGTTCCCTGAAAATTCAGGGATACCATGCTGAACTCCTTATTTTGGTGAGGCTGTGTTTAATGGAGAATAAAGTACAACATTTACAGATTAGTCTTCTATTTATGAATAAGGTTCTTCTATCCCTGGAATGAGGCATACACATAGATTTCACGGGTACATTTTAACACACCATATGGAGTTGGATAGTTTAAACCAAATCCTGAGGCAAGTCCTATTGTCAATCTGCCACACCCCAAAAGAACTGGACAAAATTACATCATTAAATGGAGGGGAAAACCCCATAATCAAATAAATCAACAACTCTGAAATAACAACTGCCATAAGGCACAATGTGTGGAACCCCAAGCTCTTCTCAGTCAGGACCACCAGCCTACTGCAAGTCACTGTGGTTTGAATAGGTCGTCTTGGCTCAGAATTAAGAGTTTGATAAATATTTAATACCAGTCAAAGTAGTAGCCTCCAAAAAGAGAGCCATAAAAGAAAAACAGTTAATGTTTTTGGAACTCCTAAAGCAGTACAGCACAAAAGTCATCTAGCAAGAAGTCTGAATAGATTTCTCTTGGTTTAGGACTGGCAAAGAGCAGGTAAATAATAATTTCCTGAATCTTTGCCTTGTACAAGTATGTTGCAGGGGTGCCTGCATCACTCCGAGTCACAGCATTTATTACAGTCCCAGAATTACAGTTTATAAGAAATTATACTTCCTGCAGTGCTTTTCAACCAAAAGTGCATCTCAGTTTGAGAGCACTAGAAGTTTCAGGCCTGATCTGCCAAAAAAATAAAAGGCCTTGTGTTGATAAATACACAAGGAAACAAAGGAAGGATTTGGTTTCTGGACATCAAGATAAGGACTCCCCAGAGGATGGCTTTTTGATTCTGCAGAAATTAACATTAAAACTGATGTCAAAAGGACCAGGACTTCAACCAAATGTTGAATATTTCTAATCAAGAATACTTTGATGCAGGAAAAGTTATTTTTAAAATAATATCTCAATGGCCAAACCCAACTTTGCTCAACTGCTTCAAGCATGACATACTCCTGGATTTAAGAGATACAGGATGTAAGTTTTACATAAATACTAGGCTTACAAAGGTGTAAATATGATCTTTATATATACACACTTAGCTTATATGCTACATCAACCCGACTAATTCATAGATATTTACATTTCTTAATAATAAAATACATATGTGCATATACTATACATGTGAAACATATTTGCTATAGAAAGACACAGTATCTGAATTTGTCATATGCTAAAAAATTCACTCTAACAATCCCTCCATCCCCATTAGAAATGGCCCTGCAGCACTACAGGGACATACTGGCCTGCTCCTGCAGCTATACGCAGATGAATGGCATGGGAGAGTCACCTGCTAGTTCCCAAGGCAGGAGATGGCTTTGGTAGCTGTCCTAACCCAAGCTAGGTGTCACTTTTGCTCTTTCAGGTTCCCATTTTGTCATTGGTAATGACAGGGCAGCAGGGTGACACAGATAAACCAATTCCCTCTCCTACAGCTATGCCAAATACGTACCTGTAAATGTGCCAGCAGAGAGAATTCATGCTCATACAAGCAGCTTGGTAGGTAAATGATGTTCACCTGGACTGACATGAGAAACCAAGGATAAAACATTGTCCATGAGGCCCCTGGGTATTGCTTGTGGCCTCACCATGATGCCTTCACAGCCCCACTACTTATTAACTATTTTTGTCTCAGTGGCAGTAAGATCATCTGCTCTCTCTCAGATGGCAATGTAATATTAGGCCTTTATCTCCACATCATCACCCAAGAAAAACATCTCTCATTTTACAAGTGAAAAGGGATCTGGGTAGGACATGCCACACCAGCATTCACAAACATGGTGGCAGCTATCTGTGAAAAACCCACTGACAATCAAACCCTCTTGTGTACCCGAAGACTCTATTCATTTCCAGGGCCAAAGGCAGGAGCCAGGCCCTCCAAGATCACTAGTGGCAGTTTAAACATAAGGGGCAGGGAGGATTAAGTTATCAGCCTTGTTACTGTTGCTCTGAAAGAATTGCTGGTGGAGCTGTCAAACTGACACGCTCTGCTTCCAGCACACCTTGCATCTTCTATCCCCATCCACACTTGCTGTGCAGAGGGGGCCTCCTGCATGACTGGGAGACCCCTTGCAGCCACAACTTTTGGCTAAAGTTGCAGGCCGTGTCAGCACAGGCCTGTCCTGAAAAGCGTAGAAGAAAAAGACAGTCATTTTTTCCTGTCGATTGAGACAAACAGGGTAGTCATAACCAGGTAGTCTCACAGTTGAGTTAGGAAATTAAGATGCTAATGGCACAGCAAAATACAGCTGTTGAAAGGAAAATCATCACAGGAACACCAAGGTACACAAAAGAAGAGAAATAACAGACATGCAAAACAATGGAACTGTCAGGCACCTTGATGGATCTGTAGAGGTGAGCAACTAACAAGTGTGTGGAAGTATATGAAGGATAGGGCTTAAGATACCCAAGTATTTCACTCTCTCCACTGGATTATGCACCCGTTTGCAAGTGGGCTGCAGTTGTCCCAGAATTGATGAGAACATCTCAGTTCACAGGCGGGATTACAGCAGGTCTGTTCCCTGCAGCTGTCTTTGCCCTAAGCTTCCACTTTGTGCTTTCCTAAAAGCCCTGGAGAGACAAAAGCTACAAACCAAAGCCCTAGTACTTCATGGAAAGAACTCCACAAGGAGGCAGCAGTAGCATCTACAATCTTGATCAAAACAAGAGTTTCAATCCAAGCTGGAGCATGTGCTTCAATTAGCCAGTCCCTCACAAATGCCCGGAGGTGCCTAGCACAGCAGCATGACAGGAATGTTGTTCAGAGCCAAGGCAAAGGAGAATCTAAATCAAATCAGGAGAAATAAAAAGGTTTACTGCCATTTTGAGTCCCAAAATTGCAAACAGATTGTTTTACCTCACATGCCCCCTTCAGCCATGCGTGTACGCCATGGTCTCACATCTTAAAGGCATGAAGACAGCATATAACCCAACCCTACTCATATGATAGTAGGACAGGGGGTAATAGTTTTAAACTAAAAGAGCGTAGATTTAGACTACATATAAGGAAGAATTTTTTTGCAGCAAGGGTGGTAAACAATGGAGCGGGTTGCCCAGAGAGGTTTTAGATACCCCATCCCTGGAAGCATTCAAAGTCAGGTTTGATGGGGCTTTGAGCAACCTGATCTAGTTGAAGATATCCCTGCTCTCTGTAGGGAGGTTGGACTAGGTGACCTTTAAAGGTCTCAAGCCAAACTATTCTACAATTACTGGATATGCACCAACTCTAGTGTAACCACTTAGGCTGATTCCAAGGGAACACAAAATATCTGTGTGCTGGGCTGGCAGCATATCCCAGGGTGTTCATATTCACGTGAAAATTCAGAATATTGTAGTATCTCACAAATAATTTAAATAACTTCTACTGGAGCAGAAAAAGGTGTTTCCTGACAGCACAGGCCATAGGACAGAAATATGTCTGCTGGCCAATTTAAATACTTCCTTGAACTACTTAAAATTGTTTTCTGGTTAGTACTTAAATAGCCTCATCTGATTTTCCTTGTGAAAAGAACAATTCTTGCCTTGTCTCTCGTGATTACAGTATCAGAGGGGCCATCAAAGCAGTAGTAACACATGGCCATGGGCCAGGCATTTACTATTTCAAATGTTGCTCTGAAGGCTACTGCTGCTATTGACAGGGAAGAGAAGAAAGCTCTATGAATCATCTTTTTTAGCTTCAATGTGAGCCACTACATACGATAGGGAAAATGTGATGGATACACTGAGTTACTTGTACAAAACCATTCCAACTCCTCCAGGTGTCATATGCAACAATTTACAGTTCAGTAGCAAGGAAGAACTACTTCATGCCCTTGGCAGCTTGAAAATTCATGGAAGGACTATTGAATCTAGGCATATTTATCAAGGGCTCAGCAGCAAGAGGAAGAGGTTCAAGCATAATTTGAGAGGGTTTTGTTGTGTTTTTTGTATAAGACTTGCTGATATATTTATTTGAATAATAACAAAAAAATAAGCTGGTTGATTTTAGTCCCATAAATGCCACCAACAAATTGATACATCATTTTCCTACAGCCTTCCTTCTCCCCCCACCTCTGTGGAGGTTACAACGCCCTCATAAAGAGCCGATACAACATTTAATACACACAAGAAGGTAAAAGTTTCAGAGGAAAAGCAGGAAGTATCTGTTGGGAGCAAACATCTGCTAACCTACTAACATCCTACTGACATAGTTGCTATTCAGTGGTGGCCCTTTGATGATGGGAGATTCCCAACTCAGTCCTGCAGGGCAGCTCACTTGTGTTTCTTTCCTTCCTACCAGCAAGATCTGCTGCCTCTTGAGTCAACTGCTGAGTCAAGTATTTGGCAATGAGAATCTCTTTAAATAACTGAAGTGTAACCTAATTGTCACAGAGAACAGCAACATCAGCCCAATAAACCAACTGCTGTTTAAAATGGCTCCACTTAAAAACATCTGCCCCGTTCATTAATGTAGTTTTGTGTGGCAGGTTTTGGGGAGGGGGAGGGGAGGGGTGCTACAGGAAGGTGACCTGCAAGAAGCATCTAGAAGCTTTCTGTAGGCCCAACAGTGTACACACCAGCCAACTCAAGGCTGGATCCGCTGCTAACCAAGGCCGAGCCCATCAGCAATGGTCACAGCACCTGTGGGAATCACATTTAAGAAGTAAAATAACACAAGCAGCTGCTTTTTGCCACCAGAGACAGGAGTGAGAAGATGTAAGAAACTGTGCAGACACCAAGGCCAGGGAGGAGGGGGAGGAGGCACCCCAGGTGCCAGAGAGAAAGATGCCCCTGGAGAAACCCATGGTGGAGCTGGTGTCCCCCCGCAGCCCATGGAAAAGGCTGAGACCCCACCTGCGGCTCATAGAGAGGCCCCACACTGGTGCAGGTGGAGACATATAGGATGCTGTGACCCACACTAAAGCAAGCTCCTGCCAGCAACTGCAGCCCATAGAGAAAGATAGAGACACAGAGATAAGAGAGAGATCCACGCTGGAGCAGGTTTGCTGGTAGGGTGGGGGGGATTTGTAACTCCATGGGGGACCAGGCTGGAGCAGTCTGGGCCTGAGAGACTGAGAGACATTCTATGATTTATGACTGCACCCCATAGCAGCAAGCCACACTGGGGCAGCTGGTGAGAAGCTGAAGCCCTGTGGGAAAGGACTCATGTCGGAGAAGTTCATGAAGGACTGTCTCCTGTGGGTGGGACCCCATGGTGCAGCAGGGGAAGGGTGTGAGAAATGCCACCCACTCAGTCCTACCCCCACCCCCCAAGCTAAAAAGGAAAACAACTCATGAGGAGCTGACTGAAACCCCCATTCCCTGCCCCTCCCTGTGCCACAATAGGGGGGAAGAAGGGAGCAAAATCATGACTAAGTGAAGTCTGCTGAGAAGGGAGGGTGGGGGAGGTGCTTTAAGATCTGGTCACACTTCTCATTGCCCAACTGGTGTCACTGGGTGTGCAGGGCAGTGTCATAAATTAGAGTTTCTTTCCTTTACTCTGTGCTGAGTCTGTTTTGCCCGTGACACTGATAGTAGAATGATCTCTCCCTGTCCTTATCTCGACTCCTAAACCTCTCTATATATTCTCTCCACTGTCCAGTTGAAAAGGGGAGTGACAGAGCAGCTTTGGTGGGCATCTGGCCTCCAGCCAGGGTCAAACCACCACAGTTACGTACAGCTCTGGAACCTTGTGTAGGTATTAGCCAAGCCAAGAAGAAGGTGGTCTTTCAGCCACTTTACACAGTGTTTCAAGACATCAAGGGCACTGCAGGCAGCATCCTACATCGAGATGTGCTCCCTCTCTCTTTAGGCCTCTGCCAGCATCGCTGCTGACGCAGCCATCTAGCCATTATGTAAGCCCTGCAGCATTACCCAAACACAGGGTTGGAGCAAGTCTATAAATATGTAAAGGGTGAGCGTCAGGAGGATGGAGCCAGACTCTTCTCAGTGATGGCCAGCGATAGGACAAGGAGCAGCGGGTACAAGCTGGAGCATAAGAGGTTCCATGTGAATATAAGGAGAAACATTTTCACTGTGAGGGTGATGGAGCACTGGAACAGGCTGCCCAGAGAAATTGTGGAGTCTCCTTCTCTGGAGACATTCAAAACCTGCCTGGACATGTTCCTGTGTGACCTAATCTAGGTGGTCCTGCTCTGGCAGGGGAGTTGGACTAGGTGATCTTTCAAGGTCCCTTCCAATTCCTAACAGTCACACTGTGATTCTGTGATTCTCTCACTTGCAAAGAATTCACAAGATGAAACATAGCAAAAAACATACGTGCTGTCAACACCCATCACCCTCAAACAAGAAGATTCTTGTGACCTCCGAGAAAACACAAGACTAAAATACACATATCTATCAACCTTCAGCAGAGACACCCATGAAGTCTGGAAAGGTCAGAGATGGATGACACACATCATCCCAGGCAGAACCTTCCTGCCTTGGCTCATCCAACTCCTCCTTCTCCATGGCAGAATGACATGCTTATAGTCTGTCCTAAAGGCTGAGAGAAACAGTCTGCTGAGGTAGCCAACTCCTCATCCCAGGCAAAGGGACTAAAGCTTCAGCCACAAAAAGCTCCTCTTGCAACTATGAAGACTCAAACATGCATCTGTATTAATGCAGCAAATATCTGAAATGACAAAGCACCCAAGGACGAGGCTGAGGACTGACTAGAACACAGGCATCTTGCTAAGTGACTTAAGGTTACATAAAACAACTACCATTTGTTTACCATCAAGCTGATGAAATATATGAAAACAAACCCCAAAATATACTAACAAGAAAACCTCTTCTCTAATCTGCTTGAATATTTTCAATGCTTGAAGACGAGCATTTTGTCTTCGCTTCATACGCTGTTTGAAGGAATGGGAGCCTGTGAGAGCTGGCTAGCATTCAAACAGCACTTCTTCCAAGCACAGGAACGATGCATCCCTTTGTGCAGGAAATCGGGAAGGAGAGGCAGAAGACCTGCGTGGATGAACACGGAGCTGCTGAGTAAACTCAAAGAGAAGAGGAAGATCTATGAATTGTGGAAGAAGGGTCTGAGCACATGGGGAGAATACAGGAATGTAGTCAGGGCCTGTAGGGTCGCAACTAGGAAGGCTAAAGCCCTCTTGGAAATGAAGCTGGCAAGGGACATAAAGGATAATAAAAAGGGTTTTTTTAGATACGTGAATAGCAAAAGGATGACCAGGGATAATGTAGGTCCCTTGATGAATGAGGAGGGTGTCCTGGTAACGGGGGATACTGTGAAGGTGGAGATACTGAATGCCTTCTTTGCTTCGGTCTTCACCTCAAAGGCCCCCGGGACCCACAGGCACTGGATGTAAATAGGAGTGTTTGGGATATGAAGAATTTCCATCTGGTTGAGGTAGGGGAGGTCCAGGAGCGGCTCAAAGGGATAAACGCACACAAATCCATGGGACCGGATGGGATACATCCACGTGTGCTAAGGGAGCTGGCGGAGGTGATTGCTGAGCCGCTCTCTATCATCTTCAACAGGTCCTGGAGAACAGGAGAAGTGCCTGAGGACTGGAGGATAGCCAATGTCACTCCAGTCTTTAAAAAGGGCAAGAAGGAGGATCCCAGCAACTATAGGCCAGTCAGCCTCACCTCTGTCCCCGGAAAGGTAATGGAACAGCTTGCTCTGGATGCCATCTCCAAGCAATTGGAAGAGAAGGTGGTCATGAGGAGTAGTCAGCATGGATTCACCAAGGGGAAATCGTGCTCGACCAATCTCATAGCCTTCTACGATCTCATCACCGGCTGGGTAGATGGAGGGAGAGCAGTAGATGTCATCTACCTTGACTTCAGCAAGGCTTTTGATACTGTCTCCCATGACATCCTGATAGCAAAGCTGAGAAAGTATGGGATTGATGAGTGGACAGTGAGGTGGGTTGAGAATTGGCTGTCGGACCGAGCCCAGAGGGTCGTGATTCGTGGAGTGGAATCTGACTGGAGGCCTGTGACTAGCGGTGTTCCCCAGGGCTCGGTGTTGGGTCCAGTCCTGTTTAACATCTTCATTGACGACCTTGATGAGGGAATAGCCTCGACCCTCAGCAAGTACGCCGATGACACAAAGCTGGGAGGAGTGGCTGACACGCAGGAACACTGCGCTGCCATCCAGCGAGACCTGGACAGGCTGGAGAGCTGGGCAGTAAGAAACCAGATGAGGTTTAACAAAAGCAAGTGTAAAGTCTTGCACCTGAGAAGGAACAACCGTTTCTATCAGTACAGGCTGGGGGATGACCTGCTGGAGAAGAGCTCTGTGGAGAAGGACCTGGGGGTCCTGGTGGATGACAGGTTGGCCATGAGCCAGCAGTGTGCCTCGGTGGCTAAGAGAGCCAATGGGATCCTGGGGTGCATCCAGAGGAGTGTAGCCAGCAGGTCAAGGGAGGTGATCCTCCCGCTCTACTCTGCCCTGGTCAGGCCCCACCTGGAGTATTGTGTCCAGTTCTGGGCTCCCTGGTATAAAAAGGACAGGGATCTCCTGGAGAGAGTCCAGAGAAGGGCTACGAAGATGATTAAGGGCCTGGAGCATCTCCCCTATGAGGAAAGGCTGAGAAGATTGGGACTGTTCAGCCTTGAGAAGAGAAGACTAAGGGGGGACCTAATTAATGTTTACAATTATCTTAAGCAAGGGATGCAGGGGGAATCAGCCAGCCCCTTTTCAGTGGTCTGTGGAGACAGGACAAGGGGCAATGGCTGCAAGTTGGAGCACAGGAAGTTCCGCACCAACATGCGGAGAAACTTTTTCACAGTGAGGGTGACAGAGCACTGGAATAGGCTGCCCAGGGAGGTGGTGGAGTCTCCTTCTCTGGAGATATTCAAGACCCGTCTGGATGCCTATCTCAGTGAAATGTCCTAGGGAGCCTGCTTCGGCAGGGGGGTTGGACCCGATGATCTCTCGAGGTCCCTTCCAACCCCTACAATTCTATGATTCTATGATTCTATGACAAGCATATACCTAAGAGCCCTGTGTTCCAATGGGACAAAGACATGCACATAAATTAAGCAAAGCCTAGAGAACCTTTTGTATAACAACTTTGTGACCTCTGTGCTAAACAGATGTAGGTGCATGATACATATGTATGCCTACTACGAAATAAATAGTAAAAAAGATATAGTTAATATATAGACTATATATCACTCTTAAGTTTATGCCTGCTTTAAAAGATGAATAAACAGTGGCTTTATAAATTTAAAGAAATTAGTTTCAATAAGCTGCTAGCCTCCCAGCTTTAGTTTTATAGCTTTGACACAATCGTAACACAGTCCTAAGCCAAGAAGCCGCAAAGCCATATATAAATGTGTGTGAAGCTGTCCTAGATAACCTTACAGGAGAAGGAAAGGGGAGAGCAGCTCCAATCTCATTTTCTATTAACTCTCAGGTCTCTGCATGAACATGAGTAATAACCTAAGTAGTAAAGAACAAACAGCCAGAAGCAAGGAACCAGGGTAAGAACAATTCATTAAAAAATGATAAGCACCGAGGGCCCTAACTTAGCTAAAGGCAGCAAAACTGCACACCCACAGGAATGAAACCACCTCATGTCTCCTTAAAATGAATCTGGTCATATAGTTTTAGTGCTGAGTAAGTGACTGCCTCAGTGTGACACCTGAGTGTCTATTAGAAAGCACAGTATTTCATCTGTGTGCTTCGAGGTCTGATAACCTACTCTCCCAGGTGCAGCTCTCTCTCTCCTAAAAGAGGAACTTGCACAGCAGATTAATCTTTGTGCACCATTTTATTTTCCATCTCTCCTCCTCTTCCCTCCTTCCACTCCTCCCACCTATTGTGAAAGATCAACGGGAAAATACTGAAACAAAGATGGAAATAAATCCCTGACAGTGGGAACACCCCGAGTCTGCTTTGGCTCACACAACTGAATTTGTGATATGGTGAGTCAGCATAAAAAAATAAGAAGTCATGAAACTGGTGTCACACATCTATCTGGAGAGGGCTTTCTGTCCACACAGGTATGTGTGAAAGGCTCCTCTGCCCACGGAGCAAACACTGGAAACTCACCTAGACAGTGCAAAGGGATTTCAATTCACAAAACCATCAACAGCCCACTCAATTTACATGACAGATGGCCAGATGGGAGAGGGAAAACCAACAAAGACACAAGCGGTTCAGGGCTAACTCATTTCCAGCTTGTCAAAGGCTCATCAGTGACTGCCCCACGCAATGGACTGCAGTCATCCTGTAACTACATTTGACTACTTGCTTGCCAGGAGCAAACACAAAACCCCACTGCATCCAGAAAGTCACTGACTATACAAAGCATTCCTCTTCAGAAGAGGGAGGGCGACCCCTACATCTAAACTAAGGAGGGCTTTTTCTAGGAGAAAAGAAGGGACAGAGCCAGAAGCTTTCACATTCCTTCCAGGCATTTGCAATTGCCTAAGTATTTTCCACACTGTGCCTAAATATTTCATTGGTCACCGTGGTGGTTCAGCCCCAGTCAGTGGCTGAGCACCACACGCCGCTTGCTCACTCCGGGAGAGGAAACAGACAGAGCCTCTGTGGTTGGGATAAGGGCAGTTTACTGACCTGCCTGATGCAAGGATGGATAGACCGACTGACCCAATGCCCTGACCACACTCATACTGTCCTAGAGGCACCAAGCCCCTGCCCCTCCCCCCAAGCAGCTGCTTTTATGGGAGAGTGATGTCAGGTGGTGTGGGAAACAGCCCAGGCTAACTCAGCTCATCTGTGCTGGCTGCTTGGGGAGGTTGACTCTGCCTAGCCAGAACCAGGACAGTCACTAGTGATTCAAAATTCACATACAGCTTAAAACTTCACTTTGGTTTCTGAGCTTAAAGAAATCAGGGGCTCAACTCTCAGTTGCGTCCTACTCTCAGAACAAAACACATTCACACTAATACACCACTAAAGGGAACCAAACTGTTAGGAATAAATGTTATTCAGAGATCAGTATGCAAAAGTGGGCACTAAAACATAATAGGTGAAATATCAGCTCCAAAAGCAATGAAAAACTCATTGCACGGTTCTGAGAAGAACATAGCACCACACCCTCAACAGCCTGGTTTTGAAGATGGGAAGTTCTCAGGAAGGGAGAACAAAGCTTATTTTTCAGTGCTAGGCACAAAACTTCGAAAAGGAATCTTTTAAAAGCTATGTGGCCCACTGATTACTGTATTGGAGAGCATAGCTACGTGAATAAGAGAGATCTTTGTGCAAGCCCACTGTGTACAAGAGGTACATAGCGCATGATTATGAGACTCAGAACTCCTTGGCTTCAGGGTCTTAGCCCCTACACAGCTCTAAGCTGAAGAAAGAGATAGTTCTCAAACAGAAACAGCCTATGCCAAGTTTATACAACAAGGAACTCCAATCAAGGACCCAAATTCCAGAATTCAGCTCCTCTTTGCTCCTTGAGCAACAAAGAAGGAGGCATAACACCATGTACAAAGAAATCTTTGCAACCAAAAAAATGAAACTCTTTTTTGAGAATTAAATTTGGGAAAAGTTAGTGGAACTTTTCAGCTGGTGGTGGAAAAAGCTTTAAGAGCCATCGAGGCAAATTTTTGAGCCCTTTCCTTACAAAGCATATCTTAAACTTCCAAGTTAGGTTCAAATAGCTAACTGAATTTAAATTCAGGTGTGTCTCTTCTCAAACATAAACTAAGCAAATCAAAAGAACATAAAAGACAGGACTGAAATAAAGGGAAGGAAGGAAGGAAAAAAACGAGTAAGAAGGAAACAGAGAACAAAAGGAAGACACGCTTGGACAAAGGATGTACAGCAGAATGTACATGACTGTTCCAGAGGAAAAAAACCCACTAGACCAGGAGATTATCTTTTTGATCTGTGTTTATCAGTAAAGCACCAAGGAATTTCCAATCATGAGCCTGAGATCTCATTGCACTGTATGAAGTAAACAAAATCACTTAAAGCACAGGACATGGATGTGAGAATTGCAGTGCCAGCTGCAATGCTGTAGACCAGTTGGAGGTAAATCACTGCAAATGAAGGATGTTACAAAAATCAGTGAACTGGGAAAACTCAGCCTCCATCTCTCTTTTAGACTCTCAAGGATACAAGAGGGACGACATCTAATTCAGCACCAAAAAGAAAACCAGTCAAAGTAGTTCCATCTGTACACACAAATGATGCCTCCTCTCCCAGTTAGAATGAAGCCTCAAATCCAGCAAGAAGAGGGTAGTTGACTTCACAGCACCAGAAGCATGCAGACAGCACCCAGAAAAGAGAATACACTGCTTCCCCTGAAAGCACACATGCCATCAAGGTCAAAGGAGGAAGGAATGTTGCACAAAAATGACCTCAGGCTGGCAGGGAGCAAGGCCAGGGTACAGAGCTTTGGTACAAAGGCTTTTACACTCAGCAGACAGGAAAGATGTTAAATTGTAAATTATTAAAAATTTATACATATTTCTGTGTTTGCAAGGAAGAAAGAGTTATGCACTCCCTTGTATCATCCTCAGTCTCTTCTAACGCTCCAGCCCTTATAGGTAGAGGCACCACACTACCACGCCACCTACTACAGACAAGGTGTTGCTCTGCTCATGGTTAGCAGACAGGGTGAAAAGTGAGGAGGGGAAGTGGACAGACAGACTGTAAGGCAGAAAACACCAAACCATTAAGGCTTCCATCTACATCAGTTCACACCGCAGAGTCAAGGACAGAGACGCTCAAGAGCACCTGCACTACTCACAGGCCGCTCCTCCAAGTGACTGGAAAAGGTTCATTTCCTTTTCCTACTTCAAGCCACCAAAATAAATTTTGTTCATAGCTAGAGCTTTACCTACCCCACACAGCATAGTGCCAGATAGATACACCCTATGGAAGCAATGCTTGTGCTTAGATTTAAGCACATGCTTAACTCCTGGCTGGATCAGCACTCTCAACCATGCATCCCTGAGGCCCAAGTATTTCTATTTGAACTTTCCAGAACATGATCATTCTGCCTGTGATAAAGGATGGCAACACCCTGCTCATTTCCCTTGCTCTCAGTACACTGCAGAAAACAAAACTAGAGATTTCTCAACAGCAAGGTGGAGGACACTGATATCCTTTTCCCCCTCTGATAGCTATAGTGTATTATTAACAGGCTTGAATCAGGAAAAGGGGGGAAACACTCAAAGGGAGAAGGAAAAGAAGTGGGGGAAAGGATACTGCAATAGAAACAATGAAATCCATTTGCAGATCACATATGGTAAGAACATCTATATCAAATGTGATCTCAGAAGAACTGACTAGGATAATTCCTTGTGCATTTCCAGGTGTTTCAGCCTAGATAGGGAAAATACACATTACTCTGAGTTTATGAAGGGCTTAGTTTTATCAGTACTATTAATACACACTTTCTTGGTTCATTTTAGGCACATTGTTGACACTGTACACAGGCTATAAATACAAAATGCACAGCAGTGCATTTATGTGTCACAGAAACAAGGTTTTTAAACCAACACACTCAAGCGCTCACTGATTTTAAAAGACCACAGCTCCCTACTTTTTAACACGTTCCTAAATTATATATGGGCTGCGCATCCCTTCAGACAAATGAACACTGATAAATTACATTCAGTCTCTAGCCAGGCACTTCAAGTAATCTCCACCCTCCCACCTCCTCCTCACATGAAATAAAGATGAAGCACCACACATCATCAGTCACATCGCAGACCCGTTTGGAAGCGCCTCTACCTGAAATAACAGAATTGAGGTGTCAGGATCTTTATCAGTCTCCACTATCAGAAGCTGAATTTTTTTGCTGCCATGGACTCTGGCAACCCCTGAGAAGGTGCTGGCTAGTACATGCCCTACGCAGCCAGAATTACGCCAGACTGCATCCGGCCCCTCTCACAAGTCTCTCCTGACAGGATTGCTCTCATTCCTAGCCAACTTTATCTTCTATGCCTGGACAAATGATTTCAGCTGCATCTGTGGGCTGAGATATGTTTAACGAACAGCATGCTCCATGACCTGGCTGCTCCCCAGCCACGTGCCAACTGGAATGCTGCCTGAAGTATTAAGCCCACCTCTTATGCTTGAACACACACACCCCCCGTTTCCAACCCACTTCACTACCCTTTTCCCAGCAAGCTCGTTCTGAGTTAATTTAATGCATTTAAGGACTGAAGTCCAGCCTCACCTCCCTGCAGTGCTATCAAACAAGGTAAAGGCAGAGAGTTTGGCCATATTCCATCTATGGGGTTTCCTCCAAAGCCCGCTTCTCTGGCTGTAGCTGAGCTGATGCCTGATCTGTATGAGAACAGCACTCTAAACAACCCACCATCACCACAGAGAGCTGCTACACTCTCAGACTGATCCTTGCAAACCCCAATCCTTCCCCTACAAGAGCACAGAGGCTGGATCACTTCCAGGTGTCCTTATCTGAGACTCACAAAGTACAGAATTGCAGAAGATCAGAGTAGGAAACAGTGGCTACTTCTTATATTCAGGCTCTACCAGCCTACTTGGCTTAACACAACATCTCCACAGCTACATAAGGGCACACACAGTCCCCAGGCCAGGAAGTAGAATGCAAGAAAACAGGAATAAGTAGAGGTAAGAAAATGCTTTTGAGCTTCTTCCTTAGGAAACTGCACCATGAGTTCTCTGAGCTTGGGGACTGCCATCTTCAGCTTCAGATCCTCATAGGAGAAAGTTTTTTCCTTTCCAAGGGCGACTTCCAACTTCTTCAACATTTAGGCAGGACCTAATGTGCAGGAAGCCCCAGTAACGACCGTGGCTTTGAGAGACACATGGAAGGGGGACACACACACGAGTCTGCATTCAAAACCATACTTGGATGTGCCTTTGCTGTGCAAACTTATCTCTCTTTACAAACAGGCTTCTTTCCAACCCACTCATAAGTACCTGTACTATGCTTCCTGCCAGTACTATATAAACACTAAGAACTTCCAAAGTTCAAACACAAATCACTTCTTTACTGATCTGGCCAATTAAAAAATGAAGAATGATAGCAAGTTGTGAAATTTGTCTTGTCACCAGCCTAATTGCTATTCCGAGCTTCAAATTACGGCAAAGAAAGGGAAAAAAAAAATGAACAAAACTGAACTGTTTATAGCTTGTTTGGATTGTGACTTACAAAGTACAGCATTATCTTTGTCAATGTGTGAGGAAATGCAATTGAACTGTGGACCTCTACATCAAAAAACCCCCGCTTTAATTAATTATTTGACTATTAAGCCAGAAAAAAAAAAAGAATTACTGTTGTTATTTCACAGTTGCTTATTGCTTTCATATATGTGCTCTGTCTGCAAAGGTTAGTACTAATTTGCCAAAGATCTTAGATCATTTTACTACATAATTATTAGGATATTAGGATTTAGGATACCAGGATACTACCATTGTTAGGATACCTGGTGATACCCTAATAAAGCCAGAAGTATTTTGAGATCTCTCTCCTATGGAGGGCCTGGGAAAGGATTGAAAAATGAAGGAGAAAGGAAAGGCTGCAATTTAAATATGTGTGAGAGCATTTACAGATGGAGAGTTAAGGACAGAGAAAGTGAGAAGCTCAGTGTCAGAGAAAAAAATAGCGACAAAACAAGGAGCAAACTACAGACCTTCCAAGTTTAACTACAGTACCTTAGGTGCACTTAGATGTACTTGATTTAAAGTTCACTCATTCACCTTTCTTTACTAAAAAAAGTCAACCATAGTACCAGAAGTGAAATCCACCAATCAAGAGCAATCAAGGTTAACATTTTTAAAACTTGTTCTGCCCCTCTCTTCTTTCCACCAAGCTTCCAACTTCCCATCTCAGGGCTGTCAGTAGTTGTCAGCACATCGTATGAGAAACTCATCTGAACATACAATATAACTTGACAGGCAATACATCAGAAAACCTAGATGTGACAACAGCAAATTCCACCAGATGGTCCTGGATCATATCCATCCATTAAAAAAAAAAATTTAAATTTGAAAGGAAAGAAACCATCCCCCTACCACCACAGAAAAAGAGAACTTCTGAAGAAAAAAAAAAATCTTGAGTATATGTGCTGTTTCACCTTCTGTCCTATCCATGCTGGAAAAGGAGACACACAGTACCTGCACCTCTTGTCCTTGTCAGCTTGTCCTGTCCTTAGTAGCAATTTATGCATTTCATCCTCCTACCCCAAGAAAAGGCTCCTAAATAAAGACACAACTCCATTCAAAGGCAGTATGTGCTAGTAATAATGGTGCTTTCCAATTGATAAAGCTTGCTCTCAGTGACTCTGGAGGCTGGTCCTGCTCCAACATCAACATGATCTCCAGGGACACCAAACCCAAGCCATTAACCCTGGGAATAGCTGTGAACTTGGAGTAATTCCCAAACTCCTCATTTCCCACCCTTCCCAAATACCTGTTGGTCTTGCAGGTGGCACAGCTTCTGCTTGGGTTCAAGCTGCCTACAAACCTCACCGGGCCTTTGTAACGGTCCTTTTGGGAAAGGCCGTATATGGCCTTGCCCACTGTCAGCCACGCAATACTGGGAAGACAGCCGAGACCTGCAGGTCAAACACTGACTGTCCAGGCCTAACCTCAGCAGGGGTGAAAGTGCCCTTGACACACGTGAGGCTCAAATCACTTTCCAGCAGGTGGAGAGGACAAACTGCTCCTGATTCTGGCCTCAATTCCACACAAAACAGTGAGGCAGGCAGGCACAGGGTCAGGACTCTGTGCCACCCCCTGTGAGGTCAGCACAGTCCCACAACACATACCAACAGGATCAGAGGCAGCTCTAGGATTAATTTGCTGCCAGGAAAACACTGAAACTGTCACTGTGCTTCAGGTGAGCATCACCAGCCTGGCCACAGCAGCAGCTCAACTGGGACAAAAGTGACAGGCCTATGAAACATAAATCAAACCCATGCAGGCTGTCACTGCTCAAGCAAGACCTTCAGTGACACCATTCCTCGCCTTCAATAGCTGTGCACAGATGTACGTTTTGCTCAGAGAAAAGTACTTGTAACTGGAAAAAAATACCATGTACCCTTGCTGCCCCAATTACACACTCTCCAAGTTAAAGGCATTTAGTCAAATATACGTTAAATCAGTAAAGCAAGGAGATGGGAACCTGGGGGCTGGACTAGATGATCTCCAGAGGTCCCTTCCAACCCCTAACCATTCTGAGCTTCTGTGAACACACACAGGGAAGGAAGACAGTGTCATTTAACCAAACATTTCCTCAAACAGGATAGTGCTTCAAAGTTCTACGGAAATCTGAAAGCTTCTTTGAATTTAAAGTTGCACCTGTGGTGGAAAGCACATCTACTCTCTGCCAGTGCACAAGCTCCACTCCACGGCTTCGGACTGAAGAAATCTCTCTTTGGGCCACAGTGGCAAAATGAGTTTCCACTAAGAAGTTAGACTGAGCCTTCAACAAAGGAGTGTTTCTGTATATTACAACTATTTTCCTTCCATTATAAATGCTCCTTTGCTGTTACACAAACAGCACCCATTTCCTGAGTGAGAAACCCATCAGGGTGGCAATACTCCAGTGCACTTGTGGGGAACTGGGCTGTGGTTGTGCTTCAGACACTGCAAGCAGACTGGGTTTCAGAGACTACTAATGAAAAGGGCATTTCGGCAATGGCTGATGGCTACAAGGTTACTTCTCAAGGAGCAGTTTATTGTCTCCATCCAATCCATTTTACCATTATCACCTGTAGCACAGAGAGGAAGCAACATCATGAACCTGAGCACAAAAGGCTCACAAAAAAAGCCAATTTCCTCTGCTCCTCAAGCTTCAACAAGGAGTATCCAATTTTTTACCCTTTGTCATTCTAACATAAAAGAAAGAAGTCAATGACATCTTCAAGTTTTGCTGTTGCACAACAGTGAGGTTTACAAATACTGCAGAGGAACTTAATTATATTCACAGAGACTTTTGACTGGAACTTAAATGTTGTGACAGCGCATAACAGTCTCTTAGAGATAAGAAAAATAGGCATTTAGCTCAAAATGTTATGTTCTGATTCAACATAAAACGGACATGAGCTTTTTAGTGGAGTGTTTTTTGTCATCTAGAACTTTTTTCTAAAAATACCAGACTAAGATTTTTTTCAAAGCATCAACTTTTGATAGAGAGAAAAACAAACAACTTACTATTTAATTGTTTTCAGCAGAAACACTGTTAAAACAGAAGGCATAAGAATAATATGTATTTAATGAAACTGGCAAAATGTCACCTCCTCCCATTTTGATATTTAATTATATCTCATTAGGCAAGCAAAAATACTGCAAATCAAAGTCCAAGAATCAGCTGTTTATTTATTTATAGGCATTTATATAGCGCTGATCACCATAGCAACCAGGAACCTTTTTTTCTTCTTGTTCAAAGGAAAAGTTGTAATTTTGAAATGTGATCCTTTGATGTTACAGTGCAAATAGCTACTTATGTCCTACGCTGCAAACACTTAGGCAGGCGCGTAAAGTACATGAATAGACCTAAGTCAAAGACCTGGTGAAAGACACAGAAACAGACAAGGAAAAGGAAAGGAATAAAGAAGCAAGTGAGAAAGAGGGAAAGAGTAAAGGTTTGTTAGGTCCTACAATAAGCCATGTCCTCTCTGGTGCTTTTATCCTGTAATAGTGTGTGCCTGGTTCAGTGAATCAAGAGTGATCAACAAGTTCTCAATTTACGCTGAGGACACAGGTGAATGAATATTCCTGAGCAAAGATTTCTGAAAGGATAGTAGCTTGCAAATGAGGCTGCAGAGGGCTGCCTCTTTTTTGAGAGGTCAGTGTAGAAGTCAAAAAGTACAGCTCTTTTTCTCATTCCCCAGCAATCAGCCATTATCAAATTCCCACAGAATTAGACTTTTAAAAAAAAAAATGCCATCTGCTCACAAAACATCAAAGAAATGAGTAAATTAGAATACTGCTCCTGCATACACCATTATAAAATGAATCACTAGGTATGTCGTGCAACTGCAGTTTCCTTGTGATACTCCTGACGTGCGCAAGCATACAACAACTTTTCAGCCCCTCAATAACAGGTAGAAATGGGTTTTACACAATACATCTGGTTGTTTCCCATCACCCCATGAATATATAGATTAGACACATACACAACGTAGTAGTTCAGATCTTTTTAAAAAGCAAATGAGCTCCTAGCTGGGACTGAAAGAATCAAAAAGAAGTTATCTTTGGCCTGTTACCATTTTGTTATGTAAGGCATCTTCTGATAGATTTCTTCTAGACACAGGAACATGAAGTATTACCTTCAACCCTGCATTTAGTTCGATCCTGTAATCCTCATAAACCAATACTTTTACTTAAATAAGGTTAAACACATTAAATAAGACACATTTAGTTGTTCCTAAACCAATACACAAGACTGGTGGTTACTCTGTAATCTTTTTTTTCAAGCTACATTCTAAATAGGGCAGAAGCTGCATGTATGACAGGAGGAAAAGTGACAAGTTCCTTATCTGGAAAAGCACCAGCAGGCACTGCTATCAGAGCAGACCGGCTCTTTTAAAGTGGACTGATGAAGCTATTTTTAAAAACACCTAATAACATCACAGAGGAGAATCTGATCTCTGCAAAGGTGAGCCACGCAGCTCGATACTCCTGGGAGGCAGCTAATGAAACTGAAACTCGTCAGATACTGACTGTGTCCAGTAATTGGCTTTGAAAACTCGCAGTTTAAATTCCACCATGCTGAGTTCAATGCCCCCCTCACAGCTTGCTTCAGGCGCAGGCAGAGACAAGGGCTGTCTAGCATGGCCAAATGCGAGTGGCCACTCTTCCGCCGCCTACCCTGTCAGGCCCAGTTTGCATGCTTGGAGGTCAAAGAAAGAAATGTATGTTCTTCCAGCACCTCATACCTACCGTTTCACTGACACAAAGAGTTGCAGGGTGAAGAAGGCAGAGAGACGTTGGAGCCGGCTGCGTACTGATAGAGGAGGAAGGAACACGACCTACTGCAGCAGGTGAAGGAAAGGAGCGAAGACCTAAAAGGAGAAGGAAGAGGGTTCCGTGACATGCCTTCATCCAGCACAGGAGACATACCGACCAGCATTAACCCTCAGTCAGAGCTCTATGCCAACTGTGCAAAGTATCTTACGAGCAGCCACTGGCTTCCCCAGGAAGGTGGCCAGCAAAACAGGGGAAGTGTCACCCATTTTCCCATAAACTTCACTTACCCTTCCTAGCCCATTCCTCAAGCTTTACAGACCCACAGACCCATTCTACCCTCACTTCAAACTACAGAACTGAGCTCTATACCCATCCTGGATAGCAACAGAAGAAACTGTTGTCCTGCAGTGTGAGATGGCAAAATTTTCTCTGTATAGATGAGAACTTTTGACTGGTTCTAGATTTATGGTTTAACGCTCTCCTTTGCGCCACCTTCTTTTTCGTGATTCTTCCTGCCTCCCACTACTTCCTAGAAAAATCTGCTCCTTCACAGCCTAGATACACTCTGGTTGGAAAAGCCATTTTAAATAGAAATGAGGTCTTCTGCCAAGAGAAGTCATCGATGGCTCTGTTATAATTTTAATAAAATGGTAGAGGCTTAAATACCTGCCACTAGTAAAACTATGTTTAAAAACACCTCCTAAAGGCCTTGCTGTGTTAGACCACAGACCAGATATAATTCCATTAGAACCTCTGTGGTATGGTAACTAAATGTGGGCTGCTGTCATAGAGAACTGTTTAAACTAACAGCACTTACTGGAGACTTTAAAGCAACAATTTTTAAGCAAAGGTGTTGAGCATAAGGGGAACGACAACTAAATCGTCTGAAAATTGGGTATTAAGTTCACAGTGAGATGCAACTCAAGAGATTAGAAATTTAACTGGGAAAATATTTCCATATAGTCAATCCATTTTGAACATTGCTTAATAGAGAACAGTCTCTAGGTAATTAGTCCCAAAACATTAACAGGGTACCTAGAGTGCATGTTCATGACACACTTCACAAGTGTTGGAAGCTGAACTCCAGCTCTGATGGCAGCTAATTAAAACTCCAAAGTAAGACTCCAAGTAAAACTACCACCTTGTGATCACAAACCATTCAAAATGCACTCCTGCAGAAAAGCAGGCTGCAAAGCAGCTTTCCTGTATCTAGTTCATGCATTTGGACTCTATCACTTTTTTGAAAATGACACTGCAAAATAAACACCCTGGAATACATCAGATTTGTTGGAAGGAAAAGTTTGTCCCAGAGAATAGCTGCTCTTCTGGCTCTCAGCTAAGTTAAGGCTTCAGCTAACAAGCTGATCTATCAGTTCAAGTGTTTTGAGACTGCTAATAAATGAAGTCATTACTGTTTTATTACCAAAGCCAACAGATTCTCCTGAATCAGAGGTCACTATTTACAAGCCAGCATTTATCAACAGTTATACAGCTACGGTACATGTGTAAAAACACAGAGGTGTTCCCTCGTCTTTAAGAGCTGTTCAGACACATCATTATCCTCATCACCAGAGACAAGTGTGCCCCTTCACTTTTTCAAAGCAGCAGCCATTACCTTAATAACCTATTTAAGCCTTGGGTTGAGAGGGGATGGAAGGAAGCAAGGGGACACGGGCAGCCCAGTCGGCTTGACCTCAGAACATATCCTGAGCTGCCATACGCTTGAGAAACTTTCCCACCATGCTTAGTCAGCACACGATAATTAAAAGGGGCAGGATGCGATAAAGCCACAGCATCCGTATCCACCGGGGCCAAACTCAGGAGGACTGCTAAGCTTTCAAAGCTGAAGACAGGTGTTTGGGGAGAATTCAGGCACCAAGGAAAACTGCCGGGAGAACGTAATTACATCCCTGCTCGCCCGGGGAGGCTTTAAACCCGCAGCGTCTTTGACCTCCGGGGAGGTTATTAGTTTTAATTGAACCGTGTTTCCGTGGTGCAGGCTGCTGCCTACCAGAGCTAGCCCTCACGGCGTCGCCCATCCCCGCTATCGGCCCGGACCGCTCTCCCTCCCCGGCTGCGGGGAAGAAGGGTTTCCGCGTCCCAGGCGTCAGCTCCGCGCCGTGACATCCTGCCGGGGAGTCCGTAGGTTTACTGCACACCCCCCCGCCCCGCCCCGCGCTGTGCCTCCCCACTGCGGGGTCGCCGCCGACCACGAGAGACATCACCCCAGTCCCGCCGCCGCCTTCTCTTCACCCACTTGTCCCTCAGAAAAGAGGCGGCAACCGCCGGGCCCCTCGAACCGCCACCCCCTGAGGGCGCCCGGTCCGGGGTGTCCGGCCCTGGCCGCCCCCGCCCCGCGCCGCCTCACCTGCCGCCCCGCAGTACCGACGGCAGCAACCTCCGGCTCGGCTTGACTCGGCCCCGCCGCCCCTACCGCCACCTCACGGCCTCCCCGCCCGCGGCGGGTGCTGTCCGCCGAGGGGCCGGGGCGGGGCGGCACCGCCTCCCCCACGCTCCCGGCGGCGGGTGGTGATGAGGAGGGGGCCGGGCGGGCGGCCCCTCGCCCGCCGTGCTGGGGAGCGCGGCGGCAGCTGCGCAGGCTCAGTGCCGGGCGCCGCGACAGGCATTCTGGGGGATGTAGTTTGCGGAGCCTGGGTACCGCGTCTCCCAGGGCGGGCTTCCTGCCGGGGTCTTTGCTGTGGACTCACTAGCCGGCCCCGCCACGCCAGTTCCCACCTCAGTCTGGTGGTTCCCCCTCACAGCTTTCTCCCCAGGCGGCCCAGTCTGCCTCCCCACCCAGTCAATTTCCTTAACCCTTCTGCTTCTCCCAGTCGTTTTCATTCCTCACTCCCCTCCTCATCTCTTCACCAGACCTCCTTCAACCTCCACTTGACCCTTCTGCTGCCCTCTCTCTGCCTTCCCACACAGCCTTCCCCCGTTCCTCAGGGTCCCTTCCTGGCCCTCCACTTTCCTCTGCCCCACCAAGAGCCTCCTTACTTGCTGCTCACACTCCCTGGCCTCTTTCACTCAGAATATATGTGCTAAAGTGGAAGGCAACCATTCTTATTATGAGTAATGGCTTCAAATATATCATAAAACCCTGACAGATAGGAGGCACCTGACAGATAGGAGGCACCTGCGTCTTCACTGGAGGAATCACAGAATGACAATGACAGAATCAGTAGGTTGGAAAAGTCCTTTAAGAGCATTGAGCCCAGCTGTTCCTGTCCTATGCTAAACCATATCCCTAAGTGCTCTATCTACCCGTCCTTTAAACATATCCAGAGGTGCTGACTCAATCACCTCCCTGGGCATCCTGTTCCACATCCCAACAACTCTTTCAGTGAAGAATTTTTTTCTAACATCTAATCTGAACCTGCCCTGGCACAGTTTAAAGGAAGGTTCCTGCCCACCAGGGAAAAGTGTGACAGCAGCATCAGGTCACCTTCACACAGTGGGGTTTGATAAGGTCAGACCTCACCAGAGCAACCCCGAGATTATTATAACTTGAATAAATCACCAAGAACATGCTGAGTCTGATACAAGAGAATCGACTGAGCAAATGGACGCTTGTACGTACAGCGCCTCTGTTTGATCCATCCTCTCCCAAAGTCAAGGGGCTTTTCTCATTCACTTCACTGAGGCTTTTGATTTCTCATGGGAGCTTTCCGTTTCCACACCCACACAGTGCTCTCAGTCAATGAGAAGGACAATTAATGGTTTGGTAGCGTCTTTCATGTTAGCTGGTGTTTGTATGCATAATTAAATGCTCCCAGAGTGACAAGATTGCTAAACATGCTTGCAGGAAATTAGTGTAAAACTTTAACCATTGAAATGTTTGCCCCTGAAAAGCTGATAGTCGTTTGGGGGAAATCAAATTTAATAGCTTAGTACTCCTTCCTCCAGCCTCTTTTTCTGTCTTGCAGATTTGGTAGCTAATGATCCAAAGAGCTAACTTGTGTTCTAAAAGATGCACACAAGAACCGAGCATTTTCAGAGATGCTCATTACTATTCTAAACTTAATTTCATTACGGTCTCTATGAATTTTAGTGCTGAGCTCCCATGGACTGATAAGGCAAAGGTCTAACTTCTGAGATGTGTTCTCCAAAGTTTGTTCAAGAGCTATTACAGCAATGAAATCCATTGCAAGAGACTCCATCTATTCTGTTTCTCATTAGGCTTGTGAGTTATATTCTGGTATTAGGGAGACTTCAGAATGCTGGACCTGCATCCTCATAACTAGAGCAATGGTGAAAACAGTAATTTTCCCCATTTTCATTAACATTTATTGGAATAAAATGTCACTATTTATTTCACCAATGTTTAGAGATCTCTTATTAATTTTCCCAAAGCTTTTCTGAGCAGAAATCTTGACTAAGGTTTCACGAACACCTGTTCGCTTACTCATATAAATGTCATCTGCAGTGCTACTTTTCCTCCTTGTTATGAAATATTTAATGAGCCAGTCAAAAAGCCAGACATTACAGTAATTTGAATTAAGTGGCCAGTCACATACCACAGACGATGAATGGCCAAAGACACAGACATAATTGTTCAAGAAAAAAAAAAGATCACCCATAAGCTGAAATGTGTTTATATGAAATATTCATTGGATTGCAGTGATTTATTGTCATGTCTGCTTCAGAATAACCTGCAATGGGAAGAGAGCATAATCTGATAAACTTTTCATGCAAAATAGTTCATTTGTTATTCCCGGAGTAACAAGTTTGTAGACACACATCTGTTTAAGTCTCCTGCCTATAAGGGGTGGGGAAGTGTTTTCCTTAAAACAAGTCTTTCCTGGGGATACCTAGTGAAAGCAGTGTGAATATGCTAATGGTAAAAAGTTACCTCAGGTGACCAGACATAGGTGCCGGTGCCATTTTAGGCAGTTTAGGTTGCCAAAAACCTCTGCAAAACACTGGTAGATTTGACATGAGACCTATAAGAGACTCCTAAAAGGCATAATGGCATGAACTTAAGTTTCAACATGGTACCACATGCTTGCATTGCCTGAATCACTTCCAACACGACTATTCAAGGAATAAATCAGCTTTCAGAGTCACAGGTAGAAGATGGGCTCACAATTAGGAGCTAGAACCACTGAGCCACCTCTTATAGTCCAGTAAATAGAAGTGTATCTCCAACCTCAAGCAAGCATGGCAGTGTTTCCACCTCATACATCCTCGCCTCCTGCAGTCAGGTTATAGCTCCCTTTGCATGAGCAACCTCTTTGAAAATGAGAAAATATCAGAGAGCTCAATCCTGATAGTTGCCCCCATCCAGCAGAGCCACTGGTGTCCATGCTCATGAACACCACTGGACTGCAGCACTCCAAGCCTTGCTCAGCTCAAGTCAACTAGATCCACCAGCTTCCTTGTTGTGTGTTTCTGTGCGATGTTGCCTCAGCTCCTCTGCCTGTTTACTAACACCTCTGGTTTCCCCCTTTATCACTACATCTGTGCGCTGCACAAATGAGATTTGGTGGGCACCAGCGCTGTTAAACCTTCTAGACGGAGACAGACAGAAGCATCTCCACAAGGCAGGATCTTGGTGGGTTTGAACCAGCTGGATTTTTTTAAATGTCAGCTTTGTCAAATTGATTAAATGGGGAGAGGGGGACACATGAACCCGAGGGATGTGGCAGCCTGCCTGCGGGATAGTCACGATGCAGTAGAGCTGACCAGCCCAGTATGCAAAACTGGATGAGCACCAGTGATTCAAGTCTTGTAGAAGGTAATAAGTGGCATCCGTGGAGCGTGCTGCTGTCTGATCATTCTGCCAAAGAGACCCTCTCAGCCCAAAATGTCAGAGTGGCCACTTGGGACTAAAGGCAGCACGCAACATTCTGTGTGTCAGCTCTGCATATTCTACATGTGGGCAGTAGAGTGAGCTGAATGAGGGATATTGAAAGTGTTACCTGCTTCAAATCTCTCTCACAAATTCATGTAATTCACTAAAGAAATGATAATATTTATATCGTTCTACCTGAGGTGTATGAGTTTGTTTGGAGGGGACAGACATGTCGTTGCCTCCGATGAGCAAGATTTCATTAAACTGTCGTTTGGAAAATGCACGCAGTGACCCCACTCTCTGGAGTACCTGACAGCCAGTAATAGCTGTATCATCATCAGTACCTACCCCCGGTATCAATTTTCCACATGCTGATGTTGAACATGTGCAAGAGTAAAAAAATAAATAAAACAATCTGCTGCCGAGCAACGCTGCCTCTGAAGTGGCTTGTGACTACGTACCAGTGAGGGCACTTGGTGTTCTGAAAGCACAGCTCTGATCCCAGTGCTTCACTCCTTGAGCCAAAGGGCTGGGTAATTGCTGCCGTTGCCAAGGCAGGTGAAGGCTTTGTTTCTCCCCTTGAAGGTAAAATGAGGTGAAATGAGAAGGTGCACTGTTAAACAGGTAAGGAAATGTGACTGTTCTATAGAAAGACACATTGAAAGAACTTTTAAGAATGTCAATTAAAGCTATCCAGTAGTTCCGTTGTGGTATTAAGAAAACCAAAAGAATGACAAGTCCCATAACCAGAGCACCAGCCTCTGCTTTCTGCTGCTGGTAATTGGATCCCACTGGCCACAGAGATGAGCAGCATGGGGCAATCTGTGCTAAGGCAACAGCAAAGTGACAGGGAGGGTAGCCCTTTTCCAGCACCTTGCAGAGTGGTGACAACTTCTGCTTGGCTTTGGAGTGGTCTGCTTAGTTTGGAATGCAGGACAGTTAGATAAGTGAACGCCTTATTTATTTAGCCATTCATTTATTTAACAACATGGTACAGGCAAGCTATTGAGGGACTTGAGGAGCGAAGAGTTTTACCCCTATAGTAGGACTGAGTTTAACATACGGACTTTAAGTAGATGTTCCTCTTAAACACAGAAAAATACCTGCGCTCATCTAATACCATGACTAAATACAAACCTTCACAATACATAGAAGGAATAGGTAGTTACTAGTGACAGTGAATACAAAAGACAGGAAAATGGAGAAATTCAGTGACAGTCGGCAGCAATAGATGTGCGAAAAGCTCGCGAAAGCTCCCTTGTATGATGAAGTGACTGTCTCGTGAAATATTAGCAGCTATCCAGAATTGGGAAAGTGTGAAAACCTTGTTGCTGTATAAATTATATGAGACACTCCTGCCAATTATAGACTTGCTGCGAGGAAGAGAGACATTGGTAATCATGACAGAGACTGTGTTCAAGTGTCATGTGAATATTCTCGGGCAATTATTCAAATCAATCATTTCTGTTGTGTCCGGATAGGAAAGATTCATCACTCTTAGTACCTCGTGTCACTCAGCGACTGAATTGATGATGCTCTGCTATTTCTGGTGTTCTGTAATCTGCCTGTTTAAGGCGACAACGCCGTCATGCGTTTAACCGCTGAGGGAGAGAGCTGTCCAGCAGAAAACAGGAGGTGGGACTGGATCCCATGAGAAGCATTACACAAGTACCGGTTCCTTCTGCACTGAGCAACGTCCAACCCAGAGGTGGTTTTGGAAGTGGTAGGAGCAATGTTGGCCATTGCCATTGGCAGGGTATGAGAGGGAGAATTGGTTGAACATAGGGCGAACATAATGTATTTAATCACTCTTCTTCTGTGCTGGATGGATATGAGACCTGCTAACCACATCTTGTCACCAGAAGCCCTCCAACTTTAAGGCCTCATGTCCCTGTCATTGAGAATGCCCTCCATATTTGATGACCTTCCTGCCTCTCGGTTATATATCTTGATATATATGTATCAAGAGGCATAATTTAGCATTTTTTTTTAAATAATATGCCCCATCTATTACTTCTGCCTCTTCCCGTAGCCCCTGCATGTGCAAAGGCTGATTCCAATCTGTAGCCGCAAGGCGATGGATTAAGGCTGCAGACCTGCCTTTGCCAAACCTTAAGCACCTGATTTTGCAAACTAACTAAAATGGCACTTATATGTTAATCCTAAAAGTACAGGGGTGATGTATCAGCTGGGTTTTGGTATCTCAGGGCTTCCTGCTAACTCTTTGAGAAATAAAACTAGCATCAGCAAGCGGTAACTGGAAATGGTGTTTTTCTTTAGTAAAATAACAAAGCAAAGCTACTCTTCACAGAGGAGTAGTTTTTCCTTTTCTTTCTACTGTGTGACTTCAAGAAAATAAAATAGTGGTTAACTCTTCAGGCTGTTGACAACAAATAAAGACGTGGTTCACCTCAGCTTTCACATGCTCCATCTCTCTTTAAAAAAGAACTTCTTTCCTTTATTCATGAGCCCTTTAGGGACAGGATTTTAAACTTGTCACTGGTTATCTCAGATTCTGAAGTTGAACCTGCTGAGATCTGAAATTCAGTGAGTTGAGCAGTCCTTTGGAGAGCCTCTCTTCATCCATTTCTTCCAGGTCACCCATCTGAAATCCTGAGTGATTATTAACACTGGTACTGAACCATCACACAGGAGAGAATTTTGATTTTCCTTTTAAGACCCTTTATCCTGCAGATCACACTCACACTCTGAACCCCTTCTGCATCTCTAATGACTTGTGATACCCTTCATTCACCTATGGTTTTTGGGGTGTATATCCTATTTTTAGGAATTCATTTTAGAGGTAAGGGAAACCTTTTTATATCTTACACCTCCGTAGCAAAGGTATGAGGTTTGGACATAGAAGATAACCATTCCTTGATGGCTGAGCTGTGACAACAGTCCAGCCTGTTGCTCTTTGTACCTGTTTTTTGTACTGTGTGATCTACTTGATCCAGTGTAGCATAGCCTAACTTTTGTCACCTTCATTTAATGACACATGATTATGAAAGCAAGTAATTGTTATACCCCCTTCCAAGACTGCAGCTCTCCACTGGTTGCAGTGAGACCTGTGACCATCCTGAAAAACCGTGGCAAATATCAAACCCAATGCCAAGACATCCTTCCTTTTTATCCCAGTCTTCCTTCTGACAGATTACTTCCATTTTCATTTTCTGAAAGGGTTCAGAGCTTTCTTCTCAGGTGTCCGAAGTGACCATGAAGCAAATATTCTCTTTATCTCTTCTTCTGAGGGTCAGACTGTGACTGAGAATGGAAACTGTCTGTCCTACTTTTCTAGGCAATCCTGATCCAGGCCAGCTGGAAGACAAACATGCCCACCACCAATCCTGTGTATGTGGTCCCTGTGAACTAGTACACAACTTATCATAACCATGCCCTCCTTGGTAGCAGCCCTAGGTATGGCAGAAATTGAAGAGAACAATGAATTGGGAGGCTTAAGGCCAGCTATCGCCTGTTTTGTTATTAAAGCTGGCTCCCCTTGTTGGACTCTGCTTGCCCCAGGAAGTGCAGTGTTAGGAGCTCTATTTTAAATTAACGCTGCAAAACAAGTGAAAGCAAGACGAAGAACAAGACTCCACTCTGCTGGGAACACCAGAGCGCAAGGTTGTAATGTGAATTCAGCACCTGTCTGTTTACCAGAGAATTTATGCAGAGGATGGATGGGGGTCTCCAGGGCAACAGCAACCTGGGCACTCCTTTCCTCTTTTCTTTCCATTTTTTTTTTCCCTTTGATTTTTTATTTTCTTGTAGACAAAAACATATAACATTTGTACATGTATTTTGGGCAGGGAATTTGGCTCCTTGCATTCACCTTGCAGAAAGGCAGAGAGTCTCAGACAGCATCATTTCCTTCCTCTCTCAAAGCGTCGCTGCGAGCGTGCCCTGGCTCCCCCTCCTGCGCTTTGTGCTGACAGGAAAATCATCTCTGGCTGAAGCCACTCTATCTCCCTGCGAACCATGGCTGTCATCCCCCTGCTCCCTCACTTAGAGATGACACATCCCATCTCATTTATATTATTACAATGATTTCTGTGGGGTC
Organism: Hypotaenidia okinawae; assembly: GCA_027925045.1. Lineage (NCBI taxonomy): Eukaryota > Metazoa > Chordata > Aves > Gruiformes > Rallidae > Hypotaenidia > Hypotaenidia okinawae. The sequence continues at coordinate 46,026,519 of BSDF01000002.1, read as the reverse complement.
ACCTTCTGCTTCACACTTGAGATGATATAAAAAATAAAGCCCTTTCCTTTGTGCCATTCGGATTTAAATTGTAGATTTGAAACCTGTCCTTTCTCCTCGAGTCTTTTATTTTCCAGAGCCAGCGCCGCTGCAGTGGCAACTCCTAGTGACTGCATTAGAGGTTCCAAAAAGAAAAAAAAAAAAAGAGAAAAAAAAGAAAAAAAGAAATCACAGGCACATCGACTCATATGATGACATGATGAGCGAGGTGGATAATAACAAACACGCAGTGCTTCAGTCACCCGCCGGGTCTCTTTCCATTTTCTTCACAGAAAAACTAAACAGCCCACTGTGTGGGATATGAAAAAGGTCATTTCAAAAGAACATCTGCACATTAACGTAGCTATTAGCTTCTAGAGTAGCACCCAGTGGTGAGAGAGCTTTAATCTTCTTTTCCACGTGCAGAAGTGATGCGTCACGTGAAGGGATGGTTAGGCTGAAGTCAGACCTGACAGCCGTCGTGACTTCTCAAACACTTCATCAGAAATAGTTCTTTGCAGGTGCGTTTGGCAACAGCCATTTGAGCTGTTTAACGTAAAGCATTCGACTTCTTTAGGAAGCGTAATTGCAATTACCGTGCGTCACAGACAAGAACGCTGCCAGAAGTGAGTAATTCTTGGTACGGGGTACATGTAATACAGTAAACATGCAAACCAATACTTTGGAAAACAGCTTCTTTCACTTGAGCCTGATTGAAATGTGTGAATCGTTTGCAGCTTTCTAGTATTCCCCAGCCTTTACCATTGGCTTGCTTTATTATCGGTCTAAAAGAAGCCACTACCATATGGAGAGCTGGAACATCCAAGAGCCATGATCATCAGCAATGTACCATTCAAAGCATTTAGAAGCTGGCAGCCTTCATGGTCACAGACCAAAGCTGACCTTTGTGGCAGCACTATCAGGCTTTCTTGCTTCTTTTTTCCAAGGCAGATGATGGTGGTATCTCTCTTGGGAAGAACAGCAGATGAGATAGCCTGAGGGGTTACTCCTGCGCTACCCTAGATGAGGCTGGCATCCCCAACTACATTTCATTTTAGAGGAAAGAATAAGCTGCTGCAAGATCCAACGGTGCAGGACCCATGGTGCAGATCCAATGGGTCTCACCTGAGTACTGGCGCAGGAATGGAGGAAAAGAGTCTTCGCTCCTTCTTGGAGCAAATAATTCAGTTATTCCATAGGGAAGGATATGCAATAAAAATAAATCCAACTCACTCATAGTGGCTAAATGCACGGCTGTTTAAAAAAAATCCAGGCCATCTGTTCAGCCTTCCTTGCAGGATATACTTTCACACAGAGCAGACCCCAGAATATGGCTGGGGAGTGAGATGGGACAGAGAAACTAGATGAAAGCTGTTGGATTAGCATTTTTGTCCTGGGGCTGTAATAGAAATCTTTAGTAAGTAAAGGCCAGGCATGAAAATCACATTGTAGCTTGAAGATGAAGTCCAATTTTGAGTTGAAATTCACCTCCCTTAGAGGTCTCAAGGCCAAAGTATGCAAAGAGACTTTGTAAGTCTATTTTCAGGGTGTTATCACCACATAGGTCCCTTTGCTAGTTCCTCTGTATGTGAATGAACTGGATCCAGAGCACAAGCACAAGCTCATGTCAGAGCATTCCTGTAGGTCATGCTTAAAGATGACTTTATTAGTTTCCAACTCAACAATTAGTGGAAGTAAATCTGACCAGAGGAGTCTGAATGCTGGACACATTGTGAAAATTTGGAGGTGAATGAGATCTGGGCTCTTTAAAAAAATTTAGTGTTATAAAATTGGAAAATACCACTCTTCTACCTGGAAACCTCAAAACTTCTTCCCATCTTTGAATCTACCTCCAAGTAGACTATATTCCTCTTCTTCTGTTCCTTCTTACACGATGCAGTGATATTTAGCCTAGCAAAGAGGGCACACACAAAGCTCATCTGAGCTATAAACTTCTGATTCTGCTGATGGGAGTTTTATAGGGAAGTTCATGCTACAGAGCATTCAAATATGTAATAGATTTAATGTGTGAGCATGATAGCTATGGTCCCAGCCTTTCAACTGTGGCTTTGGTACTGGGATCATTAACTCATGGTAGGATTACCCACCGAAGTGGGCTCAGTTCTCTAGTCACCACACAACCCCTTCACGGACACAGTCTTCATTAGAATGAAATAAAGTCACCGCCAGCACTCCCAGACTAGCCAGCCACAGACAATAATGCCCCCTACTGATGTTTGAACAATTCAAGGGGAAAGTGATGTCTCAAATAGCTGGCAAAGGCAATGAAGCCAATACAAGCAGCAAGAACCTGTGTGAGGGGTGCAGGCAGACAACTTGATGTTCTATACAATTAAACAACTGGGGAGCACGGAGGAAAAAAATCTGCTCATAAAAATACAAACTTTGAGAAAAGGCTTGTTCCAAGACCTTGGGTTACAGGGTGATGGACCCCCAGTAGCTGAAAGTTAAACTAATTGGTACCTGTTTCAGGTGCCACGGAAGCCCGTGGATTACCCCATCCAGGCCAAGGGAATTGCATGCTCAGGCTGTGTGGGACCTGCGGGGGCAGCGTGCAGCACGGCTCACACCGAACACTCACAGGCACACAGCACGGTAGGTATTACAGACCCTGGTCACCTTACCTCCAGGGAAATTGAGCTGAGAATGCAGTGCGACACAGCTAAGGTGTAATCATGTACAGGTAAGCAAATGACTCCCTTTCTAATTAGGGTTTACATAATGCCTGAGTCCTATTATCAGCCCAGCAGTTATAATCCTTATACAGCCAGATGCTGGCAGTAATTTCATTGCCTACACACCACTGCTTGTAGCTAGTTTACTGAAATTCAGTATCTGAAACTCAGGCTGTTCTGTGTTACGATGCATTTTTATCTAGAGAGCAGGTGTTTCCAGTGCTTCCAAGGAAAGCTTTTTTTTTTTTTTTATCCTGTGTGTCCTTATCTTAGGAATTACAAACCCATATGTTGAAATTGAAAAGGAACTCAGTTCTTTGAGCAAAAAGGCTGCTGTTTAGTTTCCTCTTCTTCCCAGAAACAAGGCCAGCTACCCTGTTGTACCTGCTGAGAGCCAGTCTCAACTCAGACATGCACTCCTGTAAACCGCTCAGGAGATGCAGTCGACTGTGGCTCAGTAGAAGTTGCCGTGCCTCCATCCATGCACCTTCAGCAAACCTTAAATCATAGCTAGGAGACACATCTGTGCAAAAAGGATGAGTTTGTCATTTCCTTATCGCACTTTTATCTGTGCTCAAGGAGGGAGGAACAGCCTCCTCATTGCACAGAAAAGCTACTTGGTCTTTAGCAGCTGGAGCAAGGATGGTGGGTTAATACAGTCCTGTGGACCAGGATCCTCAGGACAAGAGATAGCACTTGGCTCTGGTCCTACCCTTAGATGAGTTATTTCCTATTGTTCACACAGCCTGTGTTTCCAGACAGCTTCTTCTACCCATAGACTTGCTTATAGAGTCAGGATACTGCCTGCAAAGTTTGCTCTGGCAGCCCTTCAGCATGAGTTGGAGATAACGTTTGGAAAAATGGCAAGGCACCTTAAGAACTCTGAAAAAAAATATCTGAGGATGGGCTTTACTATCACTACCCAAACCCCTCATGTCTGTGTATCAGTGTGCCCTTGGGAACGCATTTAGGCAGTGAAATCCAGTTTCCTTATCACATGCTATAAACACCCTGATGTTTAAACCCTCGTCGCTTTCTTACGCTTTTATCACTAGGATTTATGTCAGGAAAACAGCATGGTAAGTGTATTCAAGTGGTTATTATGCACCCATCATTTCCACTCTGATCAGGTCACATGAGGTTGTATCTGCCACCTTGTATGCAAAGGAAATCTGCTTTTGATGGAAACTAACGCAGGTTAATTTGCTACATCAGTATGTGATAATTAGTACGTGGGGTATACGATGAATTACAACTACGTCTTAGTATACATGCACACAGATACTCATGGAATACATCAGTATGTTAAACCCAGGCATCTCTAGGACAAAAGGTGATATAAACAAATCTATGCAGAAGTTTTGGATGGAGAATGAAGACTGCATAATGAATGCTTCAATTTACAGTCCAATAACATAATATCTATTCCTTCCCACACCCTGTACAGTGTGCATATATTAAAACCTCTTCTCTAGTCTGTCTACCTTTATAGCCCTGAATCTATGAGGACTTTCTGGGGTTCTTTCTTTTTTTAAATTGCCTAATCCAGGGTCAATTAGATAGTTGAAACTCAAAGAGGCACACTGCGGTCGTGGCAGAGCAGGACGTCTCATTGCTCTCAGTTTTGTGCATCTGTAACCATGGTGACTTTGTGGCTGCAGCTTTCCCCCGGCGTCGTGTAACCTGGGATGGGTAAAGGCATGCTTCTCCATCTGGTGCAGATGTCACGTACAGGATCTCTTAGGATACATTTTTAATTACTATGTTCTCTTAATTACTCCTTTCGATTTCCCTGGTGAATTGCCTTTCTTGAGTTGCAGTGACTCATTGTGAAGCCAAGTGATATCTGCGGCGTCTTCAGGAAAATTCATCCCAGACCTCTGCTCCTTCTCAAGGGCAACACCCACCCAAAAAACAATGCATCCTGGTGCTTTGTGCTTGTCGCTCCAGCCCAGATGTGGTGTTTTACAAGCACAAATGTCCTTCCCTTGGCTGCTGGCCTTGACAGACCATGTTGGAGAGTGTGGCCACGCTGTCCAAAGAGGCCTCCAAGGGCAGACCTGCTTTGGTTGCAGGTAGGTTGCCTGCAAGGTGCACACACTTCTGGCTTGCTGGGATTTGCAGACAGCAATCTGTAAATCACCACTGAGAGGTGCCTTAGCCAGGCAGCATCTCCTGTAATGGCACTCCTTTTTTGATTGCTCTACTACAGCACTGTGTGCTGGGTTTAGCCATTTATTTGCCAGATAGGTTGCTAAGAGCTGTAATTCATCCCTTTAAAGGCAATCACTTCTCCTGGTCTGTTAAGCCCACCCCTGGGCAGAGGTCCAGACACCACAAGCCCTGCGCCCTGTGCAGAAAAGATGGACACCACAACCATACACATGTTTACAGCCACACAGAGTGGGACTGAGCTACTGAGCCAGACTTGGGGGGCTGAGGAGGCGTCTTTCTCTCTGTATACCTGGAGGGGCTTGCCCTCAACTTGGTCTTCATGAAATGGAAAGTTTTCCTTCACCAGAAGTTAATCAGCATTTAACAGAGCATTCTTCCACTTAAACCTTACTGAACATGAGCAGTAACAGCACTATTTTTTAATCTTTTTTTTTTTTTTTTTTTTTTTACCTAGGCATTAATATATCTTCTTTTCATTAAGTCATCCTTAAGTTAGCCGTCACCGTAAATAGCTGAGCAGTTGAGGTGCGTTATTAATCACTGTCAGATGTTCAGCACATGGAATAGTGCAGTCGGATCGCCTCCTCACCTTTATGAGCAGGCTTGGATGTGATGAGGGGGATTTATGGTTAAAAGCTGTGCCACAGAAAGAACACGTAGTGCTTGGTTAATTAAGGGCAAGCGAGTTAAGGCCAGTACCGCTGCATTTCTGACAGAGGGCAGCATTGAGTTTTTTATCATACAAAAAAAGAAGAGCCAAACAAAACCCACTTAGCTCTCTGAAGATTGCGCAGTTCAGAGAGAAGATGAAGGGAAAATGGTTTTCGGTCATGACAGAAGCAACAATTGAATTGCTGTTTGCTACGAGCGATGCTTAAAGCGTTCGAGGTGTAGACAACCCTGAAGAAGGAGTGCCACCATAATCAGAGAAAAGCAAGTGTTTACATACAAAACACAAGTCAACCAACACTGATCAGTCGTGCTTTCTGCAAAAACTTGGCAACCTCTTGCTGTTCGACTATCAGCCTTGCAGGACTGATGTGAGGGCTGCATTGAAGGGGTTGAGCACCTCCTGCCTGCCCTCCTGTGCTCTCCCAACCCACTAACATGCTCCTGCAGTCTCCTCCGCCTCTGCTTGGAGCTACAGGAGTCAGCTGCGTATGTGCTCGTGGCCAGCCTCATGCTTAGGGCAGACATGATGGCAGCAAGCATTTGGCTGAGGGAAGTGGCACAATCGGCTGCCAGGAGCGTCTGTGCATGCTGCCGCCCTGGCTGAGCCTACTCTGCCCTTCCCTTGGCTCCCTTGCTGGCTCTCCCTCCTCCAGAAGCTCTTCCACCCCTCTAATAACATCATCATGATCTCTTGCACCAGCCACTGGCAAGCTTTAGTGCGGTGCATCACGACTTCTAATATTTTTCCCCGCTCCCAGCAGTCCAGCTCATGGCTGCCTGCTAACCAGCTTCTCCGAGTGACCGCCCAGCCCAACCCTCCTGTTGCATCCCCAAACACTACATGCGTAGGGTACCTGTGGCTCTGCCCATTGCCTACGTGGCATCACCAGACTGGGATGTGCCATACCAGCACTTCTGTCCCATAGAGAGCGTCAGGAGATGGTTGTGCAGTGCTGATGAGCCCTTGCATAGGGAGATACCCTGCCCCAGTGCCTGGCAAGGGGACAGCAGCTTGAGAATAACCTAACAGAAGCCACTTCTGTTTATGCTTCCCCATCAGAAAGGCCCCAGCATCAGAAATTTCCATGGGAAATTTGTTTTCCACTGCAGGAAATGCTTGCAATGCTCTCAAAATGTTTACTCTGCTGTGAGCCATTTCTTTGCAGTGAAAAGCCTAGCACTCACATTTTTCAAAAACTCTGTTGTCAACCAGCTTTCTCCTAAATTTTCCTTTTAAAGCTGGCTATTTTGGGGGAATATTTCGGCAGGGGTAGGACAGGGTTGAGTTTCCTTGTTCACAGCTTCGTGGATAAATCTGCTTTCTAGTTTGCCCTTTGCCAGGGCCAAGCTGCTCCTCCTTTACCAAGGCTGCGAGAGACTCCGGAGCTGGGTACAACCTGGGCAGCCTTGTAAGGGAAACACATCCTGTAACTCCCACCTCTTGTTCCCCTGGTTTTGGGGACTACAGAAATGATGGGACTAGGGGGAGCAGAGAAAGTATTCGGAGAGCTACTGGCTCCTGCTCCAGACACCAGTCTCCTGTCTTGGCTCTGGGCTCAAGTCCCCATCTCACTAAAAGACTTGGATCCCTCCTAGTTTTTAATAAAACTGGAGAGCTGTGAGGGCATCCCTGCTACTGGCGGCAGGAGGGGATGCTGCTGAAAGGCATCCTGGGAAAATGGCTGGGTGTGTAAGCAGAGAGTTGAAAAGGGGAGATTTAGCTGGTGCAGTGTTTACCATGGGATAGACACAGCATCTCCTTCTCTGCCCGTCCTCTGTTAGAATCACATCTCTCTTTACCCAGCCAGCAAGGAATCAATTCCTTTAATACCCAAGTAATGCATTTTATAATTAGAAACCGTCTCTGATTTGACAGTTCATAGTGAAGCTTGTGTCTGACTTTCCAGGGTTCTCAGCCTGGTGTATCCTTGGGCTCTGGCTGCACCTCCGTTTGTAACAGAAAGGAGGCAATCGCTATATGACAATACCTTAGGAGAGCGTGTGCACCATGAACTCAAACAGACATTTAGAAACTGGCCCGTATAGGAGGTATTTTTTCAGTAAATGTGGATGTTTCCTAAAAATGGGGGTGTGTGGGGTGGTGGTGGTGTAGGCTACCTGCTGCAATGCCACCCTCCCTGTAGGTATTTTCGTTGTAACTTTGAGAAAGAACTGCTGCATGTTCCATCTTCGCCTGGTCGCATTGATAGTCCTTCGCTCTCTAGTGGGCTTAATCCTGCCGTCTGCACAGAGGAAAAAATTAGAATAACAAGACAAGGAAATAGCAGAAGAAGGAGGTGATTCTTTTTAAACCTTTCTTGGGAGTGAAGACAAGGATTCATTTGTCCTGAGCTTTTGTTCTGGGAGCCCTCAGCACAGCAGCTGTCGGAGCAGGTAGCAGGGATGAGGTAGCTGGCTGGAAATATTCAAATACCTTGAAATACATCTATAAATCATGTCACTGCTTCTCTCTGCAGGGGATGAATAGGAGGAGGAAAGAGGGATCAAAACAGCGAATGGATCAAACAAGCAACCTTCAGAGGAGACATCAGCCCCACACTGATCCTTGGCATGGTGCGATCATCTTTGAGGGTCTCTGTAAGGTAGTTTTATTTGTCTAAAACAGGGCTGACCGTACACAAATATTTATGTGCCTCTTGACTGGCTTTAAAAATATTTAAAGGCCTTTGCTTATGCGGACTGGAAGTTTTCAAAGGAGCACAAGGCCTCTTGACTTGCAAGATGATATGAGCACCTATGTCACTCGCCTGCTTTTGGAAATACTCCCTGTGGCACAGCCAAACCAGGCTGATGGATATTGTCCAGCTGTCCCAGCAGGCAGGTGTTGTGCAACCCCTCCAGAGCAAAGGACATTAGGACAATGAAAGAGAAATGAGGACATTGCAGCCTCACGCAGCCTCTCATTGCCTTAGGAAGGATCAGGCCAGGGCCTGTGGAGGGAAGTCCAGCTAAGCTGACAGGTCTCATACACTGAGGATGAGGGTCCTACCCATTGCTCCTCTGCCACAGGCTGAGTCCAGTTAGCGATGTTGCTCCTCACTCCTCATACTAATCGTGAACACAACTGGATGGCCTGACATGGACACTGCCAACTCTCTGTGATGCTAGTGACTGTTTGCCATGGGGGAAAGGTTGCCATGCCCCTTTTCTGGCTTCTTGCACCCATCAACTCTCTTCCTGCCCCCAGCATGTTGCCACCTACTGCCTTTCTGCTGGAATTTCTGCCAGACCCCACTCCATGGCGGGTCACCCCTCCTGGCCCAAGGTGTGCCACTGGGCTGCCATTGTGGTCCCTTTGATCACCGCCCCCTGGTAAGGGACCTTGAGCAATTGTGTGCTTAGAGGAATGTGACGTTTGGGCTGTAGCTGTGAATAGTTTGCATAGTTTGTCAGTGCTCTTTGGCTGGGTGAAATCCTCACAGCTCCACTGCTTTCACCTATGGACTGCAGCATCTGTGCAGAGGTGCACGGCTGGTTTTGTGGGCCCAGAGATGGGCTTTTAACTGCTATGCTTCTTCACTTGTGCTTGCACCTCCCCTTCCTGCCCATTTATAAATGCATATATGGAGTCAAAAGCATTGAAAAATATTGTTAACTTCACCATCTTCTTACATGCCTTAACTACTCTAGATCAACAAGCCAGCTGGGCTTTGATTTAGGACAGCTTAAATTTAAACCTGCTCACATTTGCCCCCAGAAGGGGAGCAGATAGGCCAATCATATCCTTTGGGCACCATGCAGGAGTGGAGAGATTACCAATAGTCAAGGATAAGGCTATGTCAGTGGTAGTACTGTAGCCGTGTCTATTGGGTTCATGAGGACTGAACTTTCCTGAGACCAAAGCCAGCAACTCTGTTTATATTCTGTGCAAATCCAGAATACTACAGTAACATAAATTTTCAGTTTCAAATGGAAAATAATCCTTTTAAAGGTGGAAAATGTTTGCAGTTTTGTTGCCAACATCTTTTAGTGACCTGTAGAAATTCCAATAGTCACTTTTTACTATGTCAAAGGCTAGCAAACAGCAATGGCTGTTCCATTTTACAGGGTAAACCACAAACTCTAAATGGCAGCAAACATGTCGCCTTTTGAGATGCTGTGACAGATTAAGCAACTTGCAAGCCCCAAACCAAAAACAAACCAGTGATGTAGTCATATTTCTTATCTTTTATCTCACCTTGAGATGGCTGAGACATTTATTGAGTGCTGATAACATACTGTGTGGTTGTAGTAGCAAGCAAAGCAAACCGGGCCACGGTAGAGCTAAAACAGTGCTGTCAAGCAGATGATTCCACGCCTGGAAGAACGACTCCCAAAATTCACACTTGGAGATGGCACAGGCTGAGCACAAACCATTGGCAGACAACCATTCACAGCTCTGTCTATGATAGTTACCTCCACGCAGAGGTGGGAAAAGCTTTGAACATTCCTCCCCTGGCCAGCCTGGGCACGTGGCTACGTGTTTCATCCTGCCTGGTATTCCGGTGACTGGGCACCAGCAGGAACATGGATAAGGGTATGAAGCTGACTCACTGAGAACACGCTGCCGCTTCACCCTCCAGCTACTGACAGTGAACATCTTCAGTACACTAAACCCAGCTTCATCTCAGCAGATACATCCCTAGTGCTCCAGGGTGCGGGACTACACCCGGTTTTGCCTCTGTGACCAGCTGGAACAGGCACGCCGCAGTAACTGGGAGGTGGTCAGGATGCAGTACGGCTTAAGGCAGTGAAAACCATGGGAAGGAAGAAGGAAAAACTTCCAAGGGGAAACATCTGTTCTCTCTGCCATTAGCTACAAGTGGTATCTTTTTAATTATTGAGATGCTGAAGCTGGCAGAGGTTGCAGAGTGGATTGACTTGGTAATTATTTAGAAGAGTCCCAATTGCTGGTGAGGATTCCCATGTACTTATTTTCTAACTGGATAGAGGGAGAAACAAACTCCTCAGGTATTTATTATTATTACGGCCTGCCAATTATGAAGATTTATTCATTCCTGCTGAGCTACCTTGAGACTCAGCTTTATCACTTCACTACTGCAGCCATGACACTGTTATGTATGTGAGAATGTGAGGGTGAGGCACGCTTTTTGAAGCTATACACAATTCACCTTCCTGAGTTTTGACAGTTCTCCCCCATATAGATAATACCATCTAACATGCTGACCACAGTGTTACAAGGTGCTTTCCTTGGGTTTGATTCAGTGCAGCATCTTAGCACACACATAGTAACATCTGTAGCAAGCTGAAAGCACAAGGAGACCTAAGCCTTTCTGTTTTCCACAGCTTTACAGACCACTGCATGTAACAGTCCAGTCCCTCAGGCTCATATGCTGCCGGGCAGGTGTTTAAACCCATTGAAACTGGGATTTTGGTGGGTGTAAATTCCCTGTTGTGCTTAGTCAGGCCCTGAATTTGAAGTTCACTGAGTTTGACCAAGATCTTTAGGAAACGTAGGGATGCTGCTGCCTTGCTGTTCAGTGTGGCTCATTTAAGCCTGTTCATGGATGCAACAGAGGCTTACCACACAGCTATTGTTTTCTGGGCCAAGAGGAAATGGCTTATGACACTGCTTTCCTCAGGATTTGTAGCTATTCCAGAGGGAGGCTCTGGCATCTGTTGCTGGCAGAAATGAAATTTTCTCCTCTTTCCTCTCCTCCTCTCTCCTCCCTTCTTCTTCTATGTCATTGTTAGTAAACCTCAACACCTTATATTTAATTTTTAGATTAATAAGGCTTTTATTAAAAAGATCACAGTGCCACTCTACTGCCTGCTTGTGTGGTTGCATCCTTGGCAATATCTGAGCACCTCACAAACACCAATGAGCAGGCCATCGCCATGCACAGCACTGTCTGTTTTACACACAGGCTTTGAAAAAGGAAAGGAAATATTGTGATGTACTTCATATAAGTGTATTAGTTACAGATAAATACACGACTAAGCTCTAATTATGCATTACATTTCCATATGACTTTTTGCAATGTGCAGCAACTCACTGTCAGTGCGAGGGGCATGCATGCAGCTCAGACAGAGGCCAGGACCAGGCAGGGCCACTGCAGTAGCAGGGGTGGAGGGATGCAGCCTGCTCCATGCAACATTCCCCCCACCTTGGCCGTTGCTCCTGTACAGGCAACATCTGGGAAAGCAGGGCTTTCTGGCCCAGCAAACTGCCTGGTTCTACATCCAGTGGCATATCAAAGTCTTTTTGTGAGAATCTTACTGATTCATAAAAAAGAGCAGCAACCTCCTTTGAGTTTGATGAGTGAGGGGCAGAGTTCAGGAGATAAGGGCATGGCAGTCCTCCCCATCCAGGTCCCAGTTGAGATGTTGGCCCTCAGGAACATCTTCCCCATCTCTTCTCCCCCACTGCATGCACAGCTGCCCCCTGTGCCCATTACTCCATTTGCTTTGCACCCCAGGGTGCATGCTCTCTGCCTGGGGGAACTCCAAAATTTGCTGTCACATGCTTCATTGTGAGACCGATCTGAAGGATGTGGCACCTGAAGCCCCACTGCCTTGTGTGCTACGGCCAGTGAATAAACAGTGCCACAGCGAGCCCTGAATAACTGAGACCACCACTTCCCCAGGTCACCCCTGCCCTGCACCCCCACCCCCCACCCCTCCCCTTCCAATTCCTGGGCAGGTATGTCTCCATAAAAGTGCTCTTCACAGCCTCATCCTGAGCAACTGCAACAATTTGGGGCCATCTGCGGATTTGCCACCTCACTGCTCACCTCTTTTTCCAGATCATTAAGGCGTGCATGAAACGCCACCAGCCTTCTTCAGGAATTTGCGAATGACTCCTACAGCTATCCTCCTGAAAAAGATCCAGCTCCTTATTTTCTGCCTCTATCTCTGTTTCACCATGCCTTCCCTCATGCGATGGGGCGATTTGCCAGTCATGAGTATGCAAAGGTCTGGTAGCAACTGAGATCTCTCATGTCCTTCACAGAGTCAGGGCTTGAATTTTTTCACGAGCCCCTGGGAAGGAACGGGTGCTGCTGCTGTGCTTGTCAGCTTCTCAGCCATGAAGAGACTGAGAGCATCCTTACAGATATAAGGATGCTCTCTTTGCTGTCCGTGTCAAGGTTGGGCCAAGCAACTCTTCCAGAGGTGTGGGAGAGGCATCCAGGGAAGTGGTGTCATTGCTGCTGGTCTCCTTTGTGGCTTATTGCAGGAAACTGCTGCACCTGCAACTGGGATGGGCACAACCTGGAAAGAAAAGACATGAACAGCAAAACTGGAGCCACCATCATGCCAGGCAATGGTTTTATTTATACCAATATCTCTCCTCCCCCTCCCCCCTAGTTTTTGTTTATTCATTTTTCTTCCTTCACCCTTCTTCTCAGCACCTTAGGTAGCCCTGATCTTCACACCCGCTGCCTTTCGCTTTTGTTGTCCATCAGCCCTGTGAGATTGTGGTGGTTTCACCCTGGCTGGAGGCCAGATGGACATGAAAGTCGCTCTGTCACTCCCCTTTTCATCTGGACAGGGGGGAAAATATATATTGAGAGGCTCAGGAGTCGGGATAAGGATCATCCTGCAATTAGCGTCATGGGCAAAACAGACTCAACATGGAATGAGTTGAATGAGTTGTTTTCCTTCTTGGGGGGCATGGGGCTGTGGCATTCCTCACACCTTTCTCCTCCTGCACTGTGGGGTCCCACCCATGGGAGACAGTCCTCCCCAAACTTCTCCAACATGAGTCCTTTCCCACAGGGCTTCAACTCCTCACCAGCTGTCCCAGCGTGGGTCACTGCTATGGGGTCCAGTCTCTCAGGCTCAGATTGCTCCAGTTGGGTCCTCCATGGAGTCACAAGTCCCCCAGCAAACCTGGGGGGCCTCTCTCTCCATGGTTTGCAGGTGGGATCTCTGCTCCCTGACATCTTCCATGGGCTGCAGGGGTGCAACCTGCTTCACCATGGGTTTCTCCACAGGCTGCAGGGAAATCTTTCTCTCCAGAACCTGGGGTGCCTCCTCCCCCACTTCTTCATTTGCCTTGGTGTCTGCACAGTTTCTTGCATCTTCTCACTCCCTTCTCTGGTGGCAAAAAGCAGCTGTTTGCAGGTTTTTTCCCCCTAAATGTGATTCCCAGGGCTCGGCCCTGGTCAGTGGCGGGTCTGACCCTGAGCCGGCTGGTGTCAGGCCTAAGGAAAGCTTGTAGCTGCTTCTTGCAGAAGCCCACCATGCAAAACCACAACACGGGTCCAATGCCTTCGTGCCAGGGAAGGCAGCTCATTGGGTCAGCACAAGTTCAAAGCCCTCACACAGCAGCTGGGGGCTGTGGTGCCATAGCTGAGGCAGACGTGCAATTGTATGTCTGCACTATGCACGCTGGGTCCATGTTGTTGTCCCCCTGACACTTTTGGGGGGACCAGTCCAGAGCTTGCTAGGAGATGGATAGGTTATTAAACTGCTCACTGTGCTCTGCAGCCACAAGCCTACAGCTCTCCTGCTCAATGAGGCCATCTCTGTCATGCTGGCTTTGGCACCTGAAGCCACTCCTCATACCCCACGGTGGTGGTGGGAGAACCTGTTGGGAAACCTCTCCTTGTGCAAACCCACACTTTCCAAAAATGCACTATGGGATACAGCCCTGAGGAGGCAGAAGAGTCCAAAGCCAGCCTCAGATTACAGCTTTCCTTTCCACCTGCCATTTTAAAAAAGAAGCATGCAGGCCCAGTCAGACAGTTTGTGCTTTAACACACAGGACGGATGGTGTCTGCATCCTCTGCCACCTTCCCTGGTTGCTGGCACAGAGACCTGGCAGCTGCAGGGCTGTCTGGGACACCACTTTGCCCCAGCTCTCAGCCATCCACCTGGAGATGGGCAGAGTGCAGTCCCTCTTCCCAGCACCCAGTCACCCCGAAGAGCCAGCATTAGCAGGGTCAGGAGGCACAAAAGGCATCACTGGCCATGCAAGCTGTTTTCTGGGCTTCTGGGGAGCTCTGCAGAGCTCTGGCTGGGAAAGTGTGCTGGAGTTGGGGGTATTTGCAGCCCTGGGGCGTCAGGGTGCAGAGGACTCTCCAGCCCAGCTGGGCTGTATTTTTTGGATGCACCGAATGGAAAATATTATCCCATAGCTGAAACAGATGCTGTGAGGAGGGAACACGGGGCGGCATGCCCTCTGCAGGAGCCCAGGCTGGAGCAGCATGCTCCCCACGGGGCCAAGCTATGCCAGCTATGGGCTGCCGGGGAGTCATGCCGGCACCATCCTCATCCAAAGCTGGGAATAGCTTTTACTGCTGTGAGTCACCTGGGCAAGCTTCGTGGAAAAGTTTAAAGGTGAAAAGTCCCCTTCACCTTCCCGCTGCCTGCTCTGGGGGTCGGGAAGGGTTTGGTGTGTGGCCACTTGTCTCTCCAGAGATAGCCAGGAGGTGGCCGGCAATCAGCCTCCTGCTCTAAAACCAGCTCTCCAGTTTGTTTATAACAAACAACCCGCTTGTCATTGGCAGGTAGAACCTGCAAAGCAGGAGGTGTAACTCCCGAGCAGCACGGGGCTTACCTCCCCATGTGATAAATACAGAGCTGGGACCAGCACCGTACCTGAGGTGACAACCTAGTGCAGCTCCGCAGAAACACCCCGGGGAGAAATCACAGCTACAGGCTGTGCATCTTGAGTCAATTTTCTACAGAGCTTTTTGTCCCACACTTAAAATAAAGCCAAAGATCACTAATTCAGAGCCTCCACTTCTCCATGCCATCTGTTTGCGGGCCAGCGTAGCTGACAGTACCCAGAGTCAGCTCTCCTGCCACCTGCTCCTGCTGGGTTTTCCTCCTCTGGCAATGCTGTAACCTTCAGTTTGCAGCCTGCTCAAATGTGTTTCATTTTTAATTGGCTGTAAAAGCAGAGCCACCACAACGGACTTTCAGAGCTCCTGCCTCCCACCCATCTCCCCACACACTCTGGGTCAGCTGAGCAGGACAGGCAAATCGTGGTCCAAGCTCAGCCAAGGAGGAGTGTGAAGGAGGGCCATGCTCCTGTCTCTGATGTCCTCTGTGTACCCCCATCCAGATGGGAGTACACCTCTGTTGGGAGGTACAGCTGTAGGGAGAGCTTTGATTCCACCTTGCAGGGCAGCAGAGAGTCCCTCGAGCTCTGGTTTTACCAAGCCAGGCTCCATCCTGCTCCCCATAGAGCCTGGTGCTCTGCCACTGGCTGGCCCATTCATAGTCAGGCCAGAAGAGGCCATTACCGTGACCTGGATTTATCTCCTCACAGCTCAGCCATGAAGCTTGCCCGGCGATTCCTGTGCTGAGCTCATGAGCCCTGCCAGAGGTAGCACCTGGCTTTTCAGAGGGCCAGGCCCGGTTCAAAGACTCTGAACATTTTTTTACAAAATACTCTTTGGAACCTCTTCTAAAGGCCATAAACAACCACTGAGAGAAACACAGGTGGGAAACTGCTTCCCGCCATCCTGTCCTCACATGGGGCACGGCCGTGGCGCTGCAGCCATCCTTCTGCACACAGGCTGCACGCACAAGCCCAGTGGATACACGCCAGCCCTGTGATGGACACTGCGCCTTCCAGCACAGCAGAAAGAAAACAAATCAGCAAAAAGTCTCAGAAGTTCAGATCAGGACATCTCTTTATCCTTTCAGGGAGGGGGTAAAGCAGCAGCTTACCCTCCCAACACACAACCCAGCTGCTGGGGCTGTTGTGCGGGTACCTGCTCACAAGCATCATCCCTACTACCCCACGAAACCCTGGGGCAAGCAACAGCCCCATGCCCCATCTCTGTGATGTGGGGTGGCTGCATGGCTGGCATCCCTGCTGCTGGGGCCCCGGGGACCAGGGGCTGGGGCAAACTCTCCCAAGCTCTCCAGGAAGTGCTGGCTGTCCAAAGCAAACCTAAAACCTCAGCTTTCCAGCTGGCCATCTGTTTGTAGTCCTGGAAGGAGCTTTGGGTACAAAAAACAATCCCCAAAGCCTAAAAATATCCCTGAACTTCTTCAGTGAAGTGGTTACATTTTGAGATATGCAGAATATTATCAAATACAGGGGCCCCCTGGTAAAGCTGGGGTGAGGATGAAAGCCCCCAACTGCTTTCTCTGTTCTCACCTGAGCTGCCCTTTGGACTGTTTTTATCTGAGCACAGTTCAGGATGCAACATTTTTTCCAGGACTGAGGTGATGGGCTCATGCTTCGTGCCCTGCTTGTCCAGGACAAGGAAGCACAGCTACCATTGATGCTTTCTGCTCCTCCTGTCAGACAGCCCTGCTTTGTTTCCCTTCCCAAGACCAGTCAGGGATGGTTAAACTAAGCAACAGATGTGTTGTTTTATTGAAATAACAGGGAAAAAATAAATCAAAAAGACCTTTTCTGTTTTATAAACCTGAAGTTTTTGGCTTTGGCTCTCTGACAGTGTCCCTGCAGCACAAAGCAAACCTAGAAGAAACATGACAATGAGATATATTAGCAGCTTGAATGCTCTGCTCAGTTTAATGCTATGTGTTATTACAGGTCTGAAATGTTATTTCTGCTGGATATACAAAACCTTGCTGTTTTAACAGATTTATTCCTTCCCCCGTCTCATGCTTTTCTCCAACATCAGGTCTTTGAGCTTCATGTCTGGAGTCTGGGGCTTGCTCATCTCACCAGGGCCAGTGTTGCCCAGCTCCACTCGGGATGCTCTGACTCCTCAGTGTTTCTGCCAGTCGCCCACTGCTGCTCCAGCCCCAGTGCAAACACTGGTTTCAGGAAGAAACCTGCTTGCCTGGGCCAGAGCAAGCTTTTTCCTGAAATCCTAAACTGGTGGAAAGAATACCCATCCCTTCTCTTGTACTCATAATTTTTTAAAAGCCAGAAAACTTCTAGGGGAAAAAAACCTTCCTAGCATCAGGCTACCAGCGCCACGGGAGGGGGTTTCATTCTGGGTAAGGGGTGTTGGGAAACGTTCTCCTTTTAATTAATGCTCCATTCACTGTCCTGAAACAATGCAGATTCCTCACCCGTTCCATGCATGGAGGTGCCCTGCCTCCAAAGGCAGAGTTTATTGGGTTACAGACTCCTTGGGTGGGGGTCGCTGCCTGCGGAGAGCCAAGGCTGCCTGGCCTGTACACCCGGTGTAAATGTGCACGTGCACGCTCGTGGCAGCAACTATCTTTGCAGCCACAAAGTGCCATGAAAGCAGATGGTGCCATAGTAAAACTACAATAATCAGAGTGATTTACATACACAGGCAACTCCAGCTCTCATTAAGAATGAACGAAGTAAGGAGACTCAAGATGCAAGCAGCTCTACAGCTCTGGCTCCTGGCATCCCCGGCGTCATTGATGCCTGCACACAGGATGCTCCGGCCGCCCTGGGTTATGATCAAGCCCGGGAACCTCAGATTTGCATCTATAAATCAAGTTTGAGCCAGAGTGCCTAGGGTTTCAGTCTGAGCACACCTCCAACAGAAACCAAAGGAAAAAAGGCTTTTCTTAGATTTTAAGTTTTTAAAGTTGAAGCTGATGCCCGGTGCTAAGTAATGCAGATAATCTTCCCTTGAAAGCTGGAGCCCAGCAGCTCCCAGCTTGCCCCAAGCAGGGCTGCCTTGCCAGCAGCCCCCCAAGACTCCTGGGCGCTCAATGAACTTGTCAAGGACAAATCTGGCTTTGGCCATGGCTTCTGGGCAGGAGAATGGTCCAATTACCCAGCCTAGGCAGACCAGTGATGTGTCCAGCTTCCCCAGCCCCCTCCCACAGGAGGTCCTGAGGGGTCCAAGCCAAGGACACATGTGACAGCAGGAATGGTGCAACTGCATGTGGGTACTACTCCATCCCACCTTCCCTGCCATTCCTTGCATTGGTCACCTTGGCAAGGCTGCCCAGGCTTTTTGCCCCACTGCCTCTTCTTCCTCTCCCTCTGAAAGCAAGCGGCACTCTGCTGGGTCTCCTCTGCCTGCTGGGGCTGTGCACAAGCCCTTCCAACAGCTTTTGCTGCCCCTCACTCTGCCAGCTGGGACACAAAGCCAACAGCCAGAGGAGAAAGCCAAGCCCTGGGCAAGGGCTGTGCCATGCAGCATCCCTTACGTTTGCAGCATGACTTCTAATTGATGCCCATAGCCAGCCCTCATCTAAACATGGTTGCTCTCCTTGGAAAGATAAAGTCCAGAGAATCACTTGCCCCCTCTGCTTCCCTGGGTTCTGCAAAGGCTTACCAAGGCAACTGCCTCTCCTTGTGACCCCAGATGTGTCTGGAGAGACTCTCATTGTGAGAAAGAGGGAGAGAAAGGAGTAAAATCCAAGGCACAGTACAATTAAAGCTGCAGGGAACATGATGAGCCAGCCAGCTCCTGGCTGGCCTGCAAGCATCTTTGGGGACCTCCCTGGGGGCAGCTCGGGGGTCTCCTGCAGCAAAAGCTTCAGGGAGCCTATTCCCAGATAGCACAGCCTGCCTTCCCTTCCCTTTCCAGCTCTTCAGTTTTTCTGAGTTTCACTTGTGTGGTTTAGTTTTTGTTCCAAATTTGTGGCCGTATGGTTTAATTTGCACCTCTCAAATTAAGGCCAGCCTCCTTGCTGTTAGCAGGCAGCAGGTCTGAACACCAAGCTCCGAAGTTTTCTGGTTTTCTCTTCCTGAGAGCTCAGTCAAGCTCAGGGCTCTTTGTACCCTTGGTATATCTCAGCCCAAAGCTACAGGAATGGGGACCTGTAGCAGTGCCAGAAAGGTTCTAAATTCTTTTTGAAGTGTCATCAAGCTGCGCCATGCAATGGCATTGAAAGGCACCAGCTGAGAAATGCTGTAATTCGTATTTAAATCATCTTTCTCAAATTCTGCCACTGATCATCACTTCTCATGACATTCACAAGGAGCAAAAGATCCCCTTGCAAAACCAAGGCCACCTTTTCCCCAAAGTGGGAATATGAAAAGGGCCAGAGTGAGCTGGGACCCCCATGACAAATGTGTGCAATGTACTCCAGAGTATCCCACAACCAGCAGAGCAGCCTGCTCATTAGCATGCAATTACTCATCACATACTTTGTGTATGGTGAGGATGTAAATACAGTCAGGTCTCCCCGAGGCAGCCAGTCCCCCTCAGCCCCTGCCCAGCCACCTGAGCAGATATGTGGAAGGCAAAAGGGAAGTGGAGGCATGCAACAAGTCTGTTCAGGGCAATTGCAGCTGGTGGATTGGGGACCTCACCAGCTTAAGGTGACATTGGTGTGTTTAGCAGCCCCTAAAGAATGTTGCTTTCTTAAAGTTGTCTAGTTGCTTTGTGACCCCTTACAAAGCTCCTGGCACTCACATCATCCTGTGCAAACAATCTCAAAGGGCAACTAAGTGCTCCAATACCCTTTTTAGCCCTGCTTCTTTTACACCCACGGCCTAATGAATTCACATTTTGGCTTTAAGTCTGGTGAGAAGAAATTAAAGATCCTTCCTGTTTCCCTTTCCCTCACAGACCTCTCACATACTCACCCTTGCCCTGAAGCCCTCTCTTCTAGCCTGATCCATCCCAGCCTATCCAGCCCATCCTCCCACAGAAGCTGTTCCCTATCTTTGCCTGCTTATATTTTTCCTCAGCACTAGCCTTGTTGGTCCACCTGAGGCACCTCACCACAGAGATACAGCTAGAAAGAGCCACACTAGTGCGGCGCTCTGTCTGAGGTGATGCCCTGTACACAGAAAACCTCAATGTTTTCCTTCTGATGGATGCACAGCCATGGACACGATGCTGCTGGACACAACTGTGAGTACACTGTCAGCTTCAGGTTGCCCAGGTCCAGCTTCTGGCATGACCGAATGACTGCGGAGCAGGTGCAGCAGAGAAACAGTTGAGCATCACTCAGCCCACCTTGGAATGGTGAAGAAGGACCAATGTGACTGCCTCAGTTCCTCAGCCCAGGAGCACCCAGACAGCAAACACAGAGCTCACATATGAGGAAAGCTCAGGAGCAACAGCAGAGGCAACCTCTTATTTCATACCTTGGGCAAAGGATGCATCTGCCCAGGAGATAACACAGGTTGGAGCGGGGTGGGGGCACAGCTCTCCCATCTCATGAGGGAAGAGGAGGGAAGCACTTCCCCACTGGGCACACACCTTCCCTCCCACCCTGCTGTTCCTAAGCTCATCAGCATATTTCAATTTACTTTAATTACTGCCTTTACCTCCTGCCTTTGAGAAGCTGCCCACCACCCACTGCTTGAGTGAGGAATGATATTTTACTGTCATTAAACCAGGCAGGCCAGCAATATCCCATATGTTTTCATATCTGCCTGCCTTTAAATTGGGACCAGCTGAGGAGTGTGTTGAGGATCAAACCCATATGCAATCTATCCTGTACTCCCCTGTGCCTGCCAATGTTGGGCACCAACCTTGATCGATCTCTGCTGCAGGTTGTGTCCCAGTCCTGACCATGTACTGCCTCCTGTGATTTCATGCCCTTGCCTCCTGTGATTTCATGCCTTTTCTGGATGTTCACTTGATGGGGAGTGGAACAAAACCAGCACAAAATGAGGCTACAGCAAAATCTGTGCTGACATTTGCTGGCATTGTCCTTATTTTATGGTATGTCAAATCTGGAATGTGTCTGATATTTATCAAATAAAAAGTGTCACCTCCTACCCCTTCATCCTGATACATATATTAAAAAAAAATAAGGCAAAGCAGCCTGGAAGCTTTCAATGCCCTGGATTCTTCCACAAGAGATACTCGCAGCCACCTAAATGCTTCAGCACAGATGCCCAGCGTGCAGCCCAAGGAGGACATTACAGTAACTTCAGAAGCTCCTTCCTCTCTCTGGACTACTTTTAAAGCACACAATGTGCTTCTCATCTTTGCAGCTTCACATCTGATGTTCTGGGAATTGCCTGGCCGTGACATTTGTAGGGCCACGGACCTTTCACATCCCCACAGCCCCGCCATGTGAAAGCAATAAGAGTGAAGGGCTGTGAGCTCCTGATGACTGTGGTCAATCCTGCGTGTTGCTTCCCTCCCTTCATGAAAAAATATCACATCAGCAGCTTCTCAGGTGGAAAAATCCTACCTGAACACTTCCATCTTTCTCTTGTCCGTGTTTTCTCCCCCTTCCACACCAATTTGTGTCCCACTGGAGAATACTTTGGGGAAAAGCTGATCAATATGAGCAGTGTGAACCATAGCCACGGTTCCTGTGACTGCAGCTGCGTGGATGTAAGGGTGTGCTTTGTGTGTGCATGTGTACTTTCGCGTGCAGGTATGCCGCGTATGCAGACGTGTGAGCTGATCAAAGTACTGCACCTGGATATTTATCACTTGTTCTAATGCATGGCATTTTAAAAGATAGCATGGTAGGTGTAATATGTAATGCAAATGTCATATGCAAATAGTTTATTTAGCATCACAGCAAGAGGAATGGGAGACAAGGAACCCGACTCGGTGGATCTGGTGGGTTTACATTTTACATTATGTACTCACTCCATTTGCTGGGGATGGCAGAAGGAAAATAGCTGTCAGTAACACTTTGTGTGGAAGCAGATGCGACGTGCAGAACCGCGAGCAGGCTGATGCAGTACCTTTTATTACCCAGATTAAGGATGGCAGGCAATTTATTTGCTAAAGGCCAACAGCAAATAATCTTTTCCCTGTGAAATGAATTTAGGCAGCTTGAGGTGGAGCCAGAAAGCAATTAAGTATATTATTAAAGCAGGGCAGGAGATTGTAATCGTACATATGTATATTATGTACATACATATATATAGAAAGGCAAATAAGTCTGCAGCCACCTTTGGAACCAATATTCAAGTCTGAAATGCAATAAGGCTGAAAATTAAATGCTTATCTTCCTTTGTTAATGTGCAGTCTTTGCCTTTAATCAGCTGCATTAATTATTCCATTGCACCGAATTTTTACATTTCTAAAAAGCAGAAAAGTTAATTTTGTTGTGGTTCGTGGCTTTTCAGACTTACCTGGGGCTGAACACAGCAGGGATGAAGGCAGGCTGGCTGTGGTCTGCCTCCCTCCCCTTACAGGCACCCTACTAACAGGCTCCTCACCTCCTGCTCGGGGCTGAGCCCTCCTGCCCAATGGGGCGGTGAGATTCCCTCAGCATCCAGCCACAGTGGGCTACTCCACGCTGGATGTTGTCTGTTGTCAAGGAGATAGAGTATCTAGACTATCAGACCAAATGATAATATGATAGACATTCAATGAAATACACATAGCTTTTAAGAAAAAATCATCAGAAATCTTCCAGAGGACACAGACGAGTTCTGGCCTCCCTTACCTGGAGGACGGGTTTTTATAGTGAGAACAGAAAGCAGGAGGTTTCCCATTTGGCTGTAACAGAGAAGCAGGCTGAGACGTGCTCTCTTCATATAAAATGTTACTAAATACGTGAATATTTTCCTTTATCTTTAAAAAACCACATTTTAAAAAATGGACTCTCCACTCATGACACCTGATTACAAAAGGAAATCCCTGCTCATGCTGAGGATGTGGCAGTCATGGGCACAAACCACCAGCTAAGCAAAAGGCCATCAGGACTTGGAGACAGGACCTACATCTCTTTCCAGGGATACTCCACAAAAGCCTCCCCTTTCCCCACGACACCAGACCCCTGGTAACCTCTTCACTTCCATGTGGTCCACATGAGCTATGGCAACGAAAGTTGTTGTCCTTTGGTTAAGGACAGTAAGACAGGGATTCCCAAGACCTTTTATTTTTCCCTCTTGGACTATACCTGACATCTGAATACAGACATCGTTCTGCTGAGATCTCTTCACCGCTCCGAGATGTCGGCACCTCTGCTGAGCCCATATTGCTGCCACCATCGTAGGCAACATGGAGGGGACTGAGCCCTGACTGCCAGACTTAAATACATAAACTGTTACAGATCAAGTTAAAAAAATGGATTTTTTTTTCTTCTGGGACTGTAAAAAACAGTGGTGTAAACTGAAGTCAACTCAAGAAAACTGAGTCCCCCTCCTTCCCTGGTTCCCCTTTGGACAGAAAGACTGACATTCCCCCTGTTATGAACACCAGGCACGCAGGCTCGCCTCCTTTCCTACTTATCATTAATTCCCCCAAACAGAGCCACTCTCTTTCCTCTGAGCACCAAGTACGTGCGCAGACCTGGCACAGGATGCCAGCACAGCACAGCTCTGTCAGCAGGCACAGCAGCTCTGTCTTGTCCTCTGTTTCGGTGGGGTTTCAGCAGGTCTGTCTTCTTTTTTGGTGAGGCTTCCTGCCATGAAATGGGGAAAGGAGCTAGAGGGCACCACGCAGGGTTCGCGCAGTGTCAAACTTGGGCAGGCGATAATTTGGGAAAGCATCGCTGTGTATCTTCTCCTCACTCATCCCACGCATAGTTTATCAAAAATGTACTGACCAAACCTTTTTTTTGCTTAGAGATTGTCTCTTTACCCAAATGAAAACACCCTGTGTACTGATTTTGATAGGATTACACTCTTCTTTCTTAAGCCAAGTGTTGCGATCTTATTAAAACATCACATCCAACGTTCTATTGAAAACCTTTCAGTTCAACTGAAATACACTTGTAAAGTGAATTTTAATTCCAGGGGACATTTGAAAATTTGTCATTTTCTTTTGGATTAGAAGTGGAATAAAATGAGGAAACCACAAGGATGGAAATCATCCAAGTAATTTCTGTACAAGCTGACACAACTCTCGCATGAACTTCTTCAGGACTCTGTTGCAGGACGGGGTTAAGATTCATACCAGTAAAGTGATATATGGTACAGGTCAAATAACGCAGCAGCTGGCCCAGTGCTCTAAGAACTAAAGGAGGTCACTAAAAATGATGCCAGTCCACTCTGGTTTATATAAAACTTACTTTTTCAAACTAACAGGGCACCTTTGGTGAGAAGATAAATTCTGCTGCAAGAGATAAAAAGCCTTGGACTTGGTACTGTTTGGCATTGGCTTAGAAACTAGAATGGCATGAAATCAATGTGTCAATATTAAATTATATTAAGCAACTACAAACTGCTTAATGCCTACATCTTAAAATAAAATTGTGACTAGGAATCATCTTCTCTTGTGTTCATTGCATGCAGACCGCTCCAGGGAATCATTTATTTTGTCTCTGTTACAGCTAATACTGTTCATAACTTAGAACAAAACCTAATGTCACCCTGATAGTGGCTGTGGGGGGACACAGACACCAGTAACAAAGAAAGCATATCACAGATAAACCAGCATCACCCAGTGACCAGCACCTGAGCAAAAAATACTCAGTTTAGTGGAGCCAAGCATAAGCCCGTACATCGGAGGATCAGAAGGTGTTGACAAGGCAGGCAACCCATGCCTGCACACAGCCTATGAGGTTAACTAGTCCAGTAAGAACATTACTCGGAATTCAATACCTTAGAAGATCCTGGCAGAGCCCCACAGGCGTTTGTACTATCCCACTTGGGCCTGCTCGACACTTGAATGCCTCCCAGTTCCTTTCTCCTCCTGTTTTCTGACCTGTCTATTACGCTATTAAAGGCCCCTTGTAGCTGCAGATCCCTCTTTAACCCTGGTTTTGAGGTACTGCACACCCTACAGAGGCAGGACTTCAGTCATCTTCCACTTTGACACGTGGTCTCCCCAGCAGGCTTCTGGCACTCAGACTGCCTTGCAGGGACAAGGTACATCAGCGCTCGCCTGCCTCGTCCCTGGCAGATGTCTTTGGGCTGCTGCTGGTTTGAGATCTCTAGGAGACTTGTTTTCAGGCACAAAACATCGTGCCTTCAAATGTTACAAATAAATCTTTGGCTTAATAGCCTCATATTTGCGTGCCATCTTTTATGTCCTCTCAGGATGTTACATGCCACATAAAATGCAAGAGGTTATTAAAGTTAAAGTGAGAAAGTAATTAGCTCATATTTACACTGAGGGATGCAAATAAATTATATTACTCAAATATCAGGCATCCCTGTCTAAATATTGGCTAATATTGTATCCAAATCCTCAGGTTCTAGGGATCACAAAAGATGTTTCAGTTAACACAAACTCACCTAAATCTTTGATCACACCCAGGTAACACCATCACCTGGAGAGGACATTACCCTAACGCCATCTGCAAAGCCACACTAAGGGCATCGCTACAGTGACTCTTCTGGCTGCTACATCTCATGAGGGGAAGAAAGAGCCAATGGCCCCTTTCCCATGAGCCCATCAGCTCTGGATGTCATGTTGGAGCACATGAGGGATGAGCATGTGATCTGGGACAGCCAGCACAGCTTTACCAAGGGAAGGTCATGCCTTACCAATCTGGTGACCTTCTATGATGGAGTGACAGCATCAGTGGATAAAGGGAAGACAAACGATGTCATCTACCTGGACTTGTGCAAGGCCTTGGACACAGTCCCCCACCACATCCTTATCTCTAAATTGGAGAGATGTGGATTTGATGGGTGGACCATCCAGTAGATAAGAAACTGGTTGACAGAATGGTGGCTCTTTCACCACAAACGGTGGTGGTCAATGGGTCTGTGTCCAGGTGGAGTCTGGTGACAAGCGGTGTCCCCCAGGGGTCTGTCTTGGGACCAGTGCTCTTTGACATCTTTATCAATGACATTGATGATGGAATTGAGTGCACCCTCAGCAAGTTTGTGGATGACACCAAGCTGAGTGGTGTGGTTGACACCATAGAAGGAAAGGAAGCCATCCAGAGGGATCTTGACAGGCTGGAAAGATGGGCCCAGGTGAACCTAATGAGGTTCAACACTGTCAAGTGTAAGGTGTTGCACTTGGGCTGGAGGAATCCCAGACATAGATACAGACTGGGAGAAGAGCTCCTTGAGAGTAGCCCTGCTGAGAAGGACTTGGGGATTCTGGTAGATGAGAAACTTAACATGAGCCAGCAGTGTGCTATTGCAGCTTGGAAGGCCAATGGTATCCTGGGCTCCATCAGGAGAGGAGTGGCCAGCAGGGACAGTGAGGTGATTGTCCCTCTCTGCTCTGCCCTTGTGAGGTCCCATCTGGAGTACTGTGTCCAGATCTGGGGCCCTCAATACAAGAAAGATGTAGAACTGTTGGAGAGGGTCCAGAGGAGGGCCACGAAGATGATGAGAGGGCTGGAGCACCTCCCCTATGAGCAGAGGCTGGGGGAGCTTGGCTTGTTCAGCCTAGAGAAGAGAAAACTGTGGGGGGACCTCATTGCAGCTTTCCAGTACCTGAAGGGAGCATACAAACAGGAGGGGTATCAACATTTTAAAAGGGTAGACAATGGCAAGACAAGGGGAAATGGATTAAAGCTAAAGGAAAGAAGGTTTAGATTAGATATTAGGGGGAAGTTCTTTACAGAGTGAGTGGTGAGGTGCTGGAACGGGCTGTCCAGAGAGGTGGTGGATGCCCCACCCCTGGAGGTGTTCAAGGCCAGGTTTGATGGAGCCCTGGGCGACCTTGTGTAGATCCAGGCCTGGAGGTTGGTGGCCCTTCCTGTGGCAGGAGGGTTGGAACTCTATGATCCCTGCTGTCCCTTCCAACCCAGACTATTCTATGATTCTACAAGGTGCTTACATATGAAGCAACCAAAATACATCCCTCAGGCATCTAGGAAACCCACTGCCAAAGCAGAAGAACAATATTTAATCTGTTGTCCAGTAAAGCCTAAGCACTTACTGCTTCCCTCTCATTGCTGGTGTTATTTGGATCTCTGCTTAACCCAGTTCCTATTTTCACAAAGCTCCTAGGAACTTAATATCTTTGTGCCTTCCATTCCTCAGTCAAATTTGGCCCAGGCCAGCCAACAATTCCAACGTAATAGCAAGGAATGCGAAGGGAACGAGCGGCGGTGTGATTGCATAGCTGTATTTCCTTACGAAGGAAGGCTAAATATATCGGTGACCTTTCCAAGCTCTATTTTTCCATGGTTTGGAGCAGAGTTGTGAAATTTGGCAGGTGCAAGAGGCCTTTGGGGTGTGCCTTCTGCTGTTCCTGTGAAAATCTTCCCAAATTTGGGCTAGGTATAAGCCTTTGGAAAACGAGACCATATGTTAAGATACATGTAAGAACTTCAGTAATTTGATGGAATTCCCCGATAACTTTGTCTTCCTGGAATCTTACGCTAGCTTCCCGCTCTGTGCCACTGCCTGGCTCTGGGGTCTCCATCCAGACATCCCCAAGTCCCAGTATAAACTGTGACTGAAAACAGGGGCACAGTTTCTTCAGAGCTCCCATGCTAACCACTGAGCAAGAGGGTTTTCATAGTGTGAAACTGATGAGGACAAGGAGCAGATGGTGGACCAAGGTGGTCCTGATCCACCATGTCCTGCAAAAGGCAACACCAGTGAACAGTCTTTCAAACCCAAAAAGCTGTGTATGAGCCGCAAGCATTAACCATTGGCATGTGAATACATGAGCAAAATAGTCCCAGTTATATGGTTTTGCCACTCACACAGTTGTGGGGAAAGGAGGGAAGATCTGCCTTCGTGGCCACGATGAGGAAGAGAATGTTTTGTCTCACAGTAGATTTAGTCACTTTGCTTATAGTTTAATTACGCCTCCAAGAAATTGTTTGCTGACACTGTTTTCTGGCTGCACAGGTAAGGGTGGCTTTGAGCTGTGCCCATGGGATATCTGCCTCACTGAACCGGAGGGGTGAGCAATGGCGGAAGGTGGTGCAATGACTCCCACCTGAGTGAAGGACGCTTCCTCAGACAGCAAACAAGTGCTTTTCGTTTTGCTCATAATTTATGGGTGCTTGGCTTAAGGGTGGATGATTTTGAGGCAGAGGATGAGCTTTGAGGTCCTCCATCCTTCCAGGCTCCAACCTGCTTCTCCCCCGGCACTGCATGTCCATTAACCGGCCTGGGCCACCCTGGGAGCAGATGATACAGACCAGTGGGTGGAAGAAGAGACACCCAGTGATGGGGTTTAGCCAGGAGGATTACACGGCCTGGAGCAGGTTAACGTGGACACACCTGATCCCTGAGGGGCCTGGGAAAGCTTGTCACAGGCACGAATGCTGGGAATAACTGGGAAGGTTGTAAGTGGCAGGCAGGCAGGGAGGTGGGGAAGCTAATGAGGAATTGAATGAGAATTGGGATTGCTTGGGCAGGAAAGAAGGAAATTGGACAGAAAGGTAAGGAAATGACAAGAGGGGCAAATGGGAAAGTACTATATTCAGTTTTGGCTATCAAATGGGATCTCTGTCCTACATGCTGATGATGGCAAGAGGCCCATAGAAAAATTTGATTTGGATTAACGTGCATTCAATTACAGTACTAATTAAAGTCTGTGTATTGAAGGGGCTATTCAATTAAAGTTGCACAACCCACATCCTTTTTAACAGATCTTCACTTCCAGGGGGTTGACTTTGCAATGAGGCTCTGCCAATGTTGTTTTCTTGACTGAACTGTAATTCTCCAAGAGAAGTAAAGAGCCCAGCTTCATATCAGAGAACTTCTCACGCAAGCCAGCATGGAAATCTCAAATCCTGGAGCAGGTAGTAGAGGAGTCATTAGCAAAGGGGTGGCCATCCTCATGCAATGCCTTCACCTTGTTCTCTGGATCCACTCCCTGAAGATGTCCACTCATGGGCAAAATGCTACTTTAGCCTGGAGTGACTCCAGCAACAGGTGGCAGGCTCTGCTAGCCTTGCTGACAGTGTGCTAAGACACTGCCCTTGCACATCACCCAGTGTAGCTGCCACAGCAGCCTGAGAGCGCCCTGGCATGGGGAAATAAGGGGTGGGGGTAGGGGGTCACAATACCCTGAGCCTCACAGCTAAGGCTGCTGGAGCCCATCTGTCAGAGCCCTGGGTGTTAGTAGGATCAGAGCCGACTATCCTTAGTAAGCAGGGGAAGACTTTACTTTTGGGATTAAGGTTGGCCTTGCAGTGTAGGCAGGTGCCTGCAGTTGGGTGTTTAAGCCCTGAGTGTAATGCAGACATGGAGCAAGCCTTGCACATTTCACGCAGGGGCCATTTCCATCAAATAGTGTGTCCTGGGGCCATGGTCCAGCTGAACCTCTGACTCAGGATGAGGACCCTAGGCAGAGCCTTGTGGGGACAACCCATCGACTTCTGGATCCAGTGCAGTGTCCCCATGACCCGCTGTTTCAGGCTATGACGCTGGCACGCATCCACCACCCATCTCTCCATGCCCAACTTCAGATTTGCATGTAGTATCCTAATAAAAAGGTTGTTTCATTAAAGGGCTCTCCATCCTGTTTGTGATAACTCAGAGCCCTTCTTCTCCTGTTCACGGCTGTGCTAACAGTCCTAGTGGCAAATGCATCAGCTGCTTGTGAGGGAGAGAAATCCTGGCAAGGCTGAATGCAAATTTAGCTAAGCCACATGGCATATGAGTTTTCCAGGGACCACTGGCAGAGCCCCACTGATTTTCAGAAATATCTATTCTTTTAATAGCTGATGGACACATTCATTGGATACCTATTTTTAAAGAGGTGAAACAGGCTCTGAATAACTCAAGTGACCGACATGTCAGTCCTTAGCAAATGAAACTTGGATGTGGTTGCTGGGAAATCTCCCAAGTCAGAGTGAGAAGACTGTAACATTTGATGACTCTGATGCTGAGGACCCCCAGTTAGCCACCTTGCTCTCCTCCTGGTGATGAGTGAGTAAACACCCACAGATAACAAAAAATACCAAGTAATCACATTTTCCCCAGGCCTTTCTTAGCTAAACTGCCTTATTACCTACCCTGTTTCATTTGAAAAGACATAAAACTGGGGAGAGGCTCTGAGGAAAGTCTTGCTGCCACCTTGCCAATCTCGGCAGAGTCCAAGTCTCCTTCTTTGAGGCAATTCTGTGAAGATATCATGGCTGATTGTCAGCAAAATTTACCTGGTCCGGTGCTAACGCTGAGGCCAATCTATTATATGTATGTGTATTATTGGATTTGGTTAAGAGTCTAAACTCATTTTTAAGCAGATGGCAAACTGGGCACTATGACAGGAGGGGAAACGAGGCGGATACGACTCTAATCCTGTTATATGTAGGTTATACCTACTGGAGACTGCCTGTTTCTCTGGGTCCACAATGACCCCTTGGGTTCAGGGTCGTAAGGGCAGCATCACCAGAATCTGATGCTCTCCAGCCAGGACCTGGTAGTCTCAGGGCAGATGCAGCTCTATCTGCTTTCCACACCACTGCCTGGCTGAGGTGGGCCAAAAGAACCTGGGGAGATGCTAGATCAGTTTTGCTGGGGTCTTCAGTGAGAACAGGGTTGGGTCATCACCCACTATCCCCTCTGACCATGTCAAGTCTTTTTCTGCTGTCTAATGCTTTGCAACCCAAAGAGCAGGCTAATATTTTAACAGATGCCTCCTTCCCAGATCCCCTTATAGGAAGAGTTCATTGGAAGGTTAATAGGCTGCTGAGAAGACAGACTGATTAAAATTAAATTAATCCAAATTAAATTAGGGGAAATTCAAGTAACCCAGTCGGTTCATAAAAATTTATATCAAAAGCATTAAAAATAAGCTGTTCGGACTGCAAGGAAAAGGATCCGGCCTTGGGAGTGCTCTTGCTCAGGCATCACCAAGCTCATTTCAGCTGCAGAGCTTGCACGGCTTGTAAGACCAGTCTTAGAAACAGCCAGAAACACGCTGTGCTCACTCATCGACCCCTCCGTAGGCCAGGCTGGCTCTGGGACAGCCTGCGGACTCCGTGGGGAACAGCGTGGCTGGGAGTGCTTGGCGGTAGGACCTGTCACACAGCCATGCAGGTGGCCACAGGCTGTGTCCCGCAGCATCCCAGGCAGGCTGAGACCACAACGTGCATGAGATGGTACATGTTAGGAAGCAGGGCAACACGGGTCTTTCTGTACTCCTTGCCTTCAGCTGCACTGCCCCACCAGTGAGACCGCTTCCATGTGTAGCATCCATCATGCAGGAGAGTTTGCAAGATTTGGGTCACAGCCCACAAGGTCTTCAGAGACTCCCAAGCACCTTTCAGAAAGCACTTAGCACAAGTAAGGGTGTTTTAAAGTAATAATAATAACAATCAGGAGAGCTATATTTGTCTCTAATGCTATTAAAGCTGTTTCATAAAACAACAAAGCTCTCTGCAGTACATCTAAGTTATCCACTCCCCCAACACAGGGATCCAGGCACTCATCAGCTTTCACGTGAGGCCAGGCAAGGCTTTTTTCTCACTGTGTGAAGGCAGGAGAAGAATCACTTCGGAAAAAAGGGCTCACAAAAATATTCACTATCCTAAAGAGCACAGAGCCACAGGTCCTGTGGTTTGATATGTAACACCCTTAATATGCATGTGCCAAACATTCCCTTCATTCCAAGGTATTTGCATTTGTCTTTGGATCGTGGCTTTTTTGTTTCCACTCTGCAAACTTAAGAGAGGTTCTTTAAACTCCGCAGTGTGCAATACCTCCTTCTAAGGAGGCATTCATCTCATCACAAGATGAAACAATATGTATGTAAATGCACATTGATACATAAAAACTGAAAGAAGACATTAACATTCTTCATTTTGATGCACTAATTTGGGCCTAGTTATGTTGACACAGATGGAGTGAATTATTGGAGGAGAAAAAGCACATCTGTTAAATGTTATTGTTTAATTAAGCCATTAGCTACTGAAAGACAAGAGCCTTTAAATTATAGCATTTTACATTTATGTCAGCCCGTGGTACTTGTATGGCTCCCCTAGCTCATGGAGCACATCGCAGTCTTTAATGCAATCAGTGTAACGACCTCCCTGTGAATGAGAACAAAAAGGGTCCCTCTCTCTGCCTTGCAGATGGGGAGGTGAGCTCTTTTGCCACCAGCCTTCAAGGAAATATGGGGAGCACCGCAGTGATCTGAGGTTAACATTGTACCGCTGACTTGCTTCCCCAGTTGGCGTGGAAAGGCCTCACTGAACCTATGAGGAGATATCTTCATCTGGAGACAAGCATCTTTGAAAGTGCTTCAAAACCACCAGCCAATGCTCAGTGGGGGCTTTGCACCCTGACATTTGTGTACCCCCTGTCACTGAGTGTTGGAAGTACAAAATTTGGTGCCTGAGTGCCAAGGTCTGTGCACGCAGCCTAAGAAATAGGCAATATCCTTTATTACGGCTGCGGGGTCTCTCTGGAAATCTTATTCTCCTGCTCAATTTTACAGGGAATAAATTTCCTTGCTGGAGGGATATTTCTTCCTGCAAGAGGGGAAAAAAAATGTCTCTGTGAGACACCTCACCAATGACTTTACTACAATACAGAGGGGAAGAAGTATAATCTTGTATTCCAATAACCCTGCAAACTGACCAAGGAAGAGTCCATTGCTGCCCCTGAGGACAGAGGGTCAGCCACAAGCCCGTTGCGCGTGGCTTACCTCCCACCACCCGGGCACTCTACCTGCTTACAAAAGCGATGCTCGCATCAACAACCCTCTCTCCTGGCCTCAATCCTGCCTTCTTGTGTCACATGCAAGGCACTGGAAAGGTGAATGAAGACAAAATAAAAGAAGGCCTTTGTCCTGAACTGGCAGGGTGGGGTGCATGTGCTTTTCAAGGAAAGCAACCTGGGCCTCGGAGGTGGTGGGAAGAGCTGCCGTGAGCTGCTCTGTTCTTCCCAGGCAACTCTTTGCCAGCCTAGGTGATGTCTCTGTAGGTTTCCACACATGAGGAGGTGTTTGCTGGAGCCAGGACTTGCTCTGCAGACTGTTCCACCTAACACCTGCCTCCTTTCGAAGTTGCATTTACCTGGGAAGTAGAGACTTGGGCAGCCTCTTCATTTCTCCTCCCTGTCCTTCCCCTTTCTCCTGTAACAGCTTTTGAATCCTTTACCCAGTTTCAGCCAAATTTTGCAGAGGTCTAGAGAGCTTAGAGAAATTAAGCATCCAGAAGCAGTGCACAACCAGCCATTCAGGAAGAGGAGAGAGACCCTTTTAGCGGTTTTAGGGCAGAAGAGGAGAACACCATCAGCATTATCTCTGCCCAGGAACTCAGGCTTCCTTGTTCCTGCTGCCCAGGCGATGCCTGGTGAGCATTGTGACGGCAAGCATTAGGGTCATAAGCAGTGCCATAAATAGTTCATTTAACTTTTATGTGCCACTTACACCATCTCTGCCAACAAAGTGACACATGATAAATAAAAGTAAGAAATGCTTTCAGCTTTAAAAATAGAAATGTTTTTCACTTTAGCTGCTGCAGGAGGAAGGCCTGACTCTGCTTTCACTTATGCTGGCATAAAACAAAATTAGCTACACGGAAATGAATGGAGTTACATCTATCAGAACCTGCACAAGCGACAGCAGAACTGGCCTCTTTTCTTTTAAACTTCTTCCCACTCAGTGCTGTATGAACACCTTTTTTGTTTGATGCAGTAATCTTTTAGGGCTGACCCCTGCCTCTCAGATCAGAGCCGGTGCCATTCAGAACACAACAGGGACACACTTCAGACTGGAAAAGCAAGTCTTGATGAAGACCCCCAGCCATACAAAAAGCGATCCTCATGGCAGCCCGAAGGCACAGTGCAGGGACACGTCAAGAGTCTCCACAGAGGGACAGCATTTGCTTTTCCTGAGCTAGAAAATGTTAAAGCAGAGGGCAGATGCTGGCAGCGGGAGGGTGCTCATGGGGCTCTCCAAGGAGCCTCTTCACTGGCAAGACGAGAAGCACTGACAGACTCCCGTCGGTGCTCCATTCAGCTGTCCTCATCCAGAGCCATTGAGCTTGGCCAGGCAGGATCAAACCTCCGTGGGACCTAAGCGGGTTGGCAGAACACATGGAAACTTCCCGAGGGATGTGCCAGAGAAAGGAGGCAGCATATCCCTCCTAATGAAAGCAGAGGCTCAAAGACCACAAATCCCTTCTCCCAGGGAGCTGGATCCCAGTGCTCTGCTGTCTGGGGTGGCAGCAATTTGAAAACTAACCAAAAGCCTTCCTGCTATCCCGGAGTACCGCATTAAATAATTGGAAAATGAATAATTAAATTAAAAGAGGATTATTTCCCACAGGCAAGCAGAAAATTGTTGCCTGCAGGACAGAGGATGATGGCAACGCTTCGCTTTCTGCAACCCTCAGCAGCCAGCAGCGAGGTGATGTGAATAACATCCACGGTGGGCAGGAAGAGCCCCCTGAATCACGTTGGGGTTTTGGCTCCCACTTTATTCCTAAGTTGTCTACTGCCAAGTGCAAGAACAGTGACTTTTGAAGAACAAGGAAGCAAATCAGGAAATACGAGACATTCCCTTTTTCATGAATGTCACCCTTGGGGTGTGGGGGTATCTATTTACGTGCAGATACCTGAGGGATTTGCACAGATCAGTCCCGTTGACTCACGGTTAGCTGCTATGCATATTTGTAAGATACATTTCTATGTTTAGTCCTCTACATTTGTTTTATTGCTGGGTATGAGGAGCACGTGCACGTATGCTTTGTTCTAAGACTTTATAAGAACAGCATTTAACTGCACTATTATATTTTCCCCTTAAGATGTATATATCTGTTTGAACAAGAGGACACATTGTAAGAGTCTGTATTTCTCATGAGCTATAATTAAAAAGGAACAACTCTCCGTATAGGGTAATGATACCATAATATACTTGCTCTTCTCATAGACATTTAAACAAGTTGACATGCTGAGTGAATAATGATCCTACATTTATGCAGCACTTATTTTCCCTGAGTAGCTGTAAGCCTTTGGTGCACTGATACCCAGACGGTGTGAGGCACTACAACACGATATGAAAACATCCAGTGGGAAATAAATTGTGTTTTTCAACCCTTCCACCTTTCCAGGGCGTCAAGCTCTCCTCACCCTGCAAAACCTCTCACTCAGACATCGCATCCCTTTATTATCCCACACTCTTCTTTGTGCCTTTGGATCTGGAAGCCCTCTTTTCCCTTCTTTGTGTAAGGCTGCTTCTGACATCCCTCCTAAACCCCTCCCTGAAACTCGTATTTCTCCAGTGAAGCAATTTCTTCACTCACCACACCAGCATTGGCTATAAAAGGTCAGGGTGTTTTGCCAAGAACTGTGACATTTTCCTTAAGCCCATCTTCTCCTCTCTCTCTGTCCAGAAACATAATAGTCCCCGACACTGTGGTCATAGTTGTGACTGAACTGTCACAAAAGAGGTGGCCGTGGTGGTGTCACAGGATTCGAAAACACGTGCAGAGCACTGGGAGGGGTAAGGCTTCAGCCCTGTTGGTCCCCCTTCCTCTCTCTGCTAGCGGGTCCATACTCATCATCACACCACATCAGACTGCATATATCTGAAAATGGTGACCCTGAGCAGGAGCCCAGAGTTTTAACAGCAGATTTCTCATTCTCCACCCCCTGCGCCAAAGCAGATGGGCAGAGGAAGCTCGGCAAGTAAACAGCGTGCTTGACACTATGGAGCAAGGCTGCAGCGGAACTGTTTCTGGATGCCAACCCAGGGCGCCGTCCCAAAACCAGCCCTTTCCTTCTGGCCACCCGTCACACAGGGATGCATCTAAAATGTTTCGCTCACCTATTTAGATTGTAGCTGCTTGTGAGACAGACCCCTGGACCAGGCTGAGCACCGAGCTCCACCACAGTAACTGGGGAACTGCCTTCACCTCTAAAGAGATAAGGAGAGCATATCTGCAGACTGCACCATAAGAGGGGACATCTTTTTGTGGGACATGGCTTTTGAGCATGGGAGCAACAAACCAACTCTGGAGTCCAGAGCCAGTGGGTCCAAGGAAGGGGAAAGGCAGGGATGAAGCTCTGGTAACTCCATCCCCTCTTCATACAGAGGTCCAGTAAAACCAAGGAAAACTCTGAGCAAAGAGGGAGCAGAGAGTAGCACAGCAACTTCTTCCTCCATGTAAAACCATGAATAGCAGCACAGTGGTGACTAGTGGGGGAGATATTTCAGCACATACTTTTTCATCAGACCACCCTTACGTTTGCTAAAAGAATCTCCAGTGGTTTTAAAGATGGCTTTTCTGTGGTGCTTTCCAGGGCCAGACATCACCGATCCACGAACAACATCTGCACACACAGTATTTCAAATTCAGTGTTCACACAGTATCTGACACCAATAGTCCTTTCTCTGCCTAGGCAGCTATTCCCTTATCTCAGGCTATCCAACAGCCTCAGAACCGCAGTGGGAGACATTTCCTTCTCTCCTGAAGTCCTCCCAGCTAAATCAGTTCAAAACACTTTTGTCCTGCCCAGTTCCAGCCCCAGCTTCCTCCACTGCTCTGGCAGGGGATAAAACCACCCAAGGGATACTCTAATTCCAGCCATCTGGAAGTGGTCCCCGGGGGACAGTCCTCCAGCTATGAACTGTCAGTGTGTTGCTAGAGGAGTGCTTCCCACTGCTGGAACTGCTCCCGGCTGGCCAGCCACTGCCAGCCTCCAGCCTTTCCCCTGCTACCAGCACAGAAGAAAAGAGCTGGTTCAGGTATGGGGGAAGGGAATTGAGCTTGAACCCTCCAGAGAGGCACTCGTTTTCCCTCACTCGTCAGGAAGCACTAAAGTACAGGTTTTGCAAAGGTGTGTCAACCCCTGTCATTTAGCGCTAGCACCGGCCCTTTTCATCTTCAAAGCTCATTACTGTTGGCGATGGCCTCCTCTCAGTAACCACCAGGGACCTGTGCTGGAGCCAGTGTCAGTGAGCAGAGCTTGTGTCCTCCCGAGCATGGGTACCCTTGTAAGGCAGGCAGGGTCAGTGCCACTATCCCTTCTGACAGATGGGAAAACTGAGAGCAGGCGCAATGGCGAGATTTGCCCAGGGCCTTCCAGCTAACCTGTGCTGCAAATGCATGATTCACTCAGCCCCATGCTCCAGCCGGTCAGCTCGAACTGCCTCCAGTGCTCATCACTGCAAACCACTGACAAAAGCATAAGTGCATCAGTAGCAGGTCAAGCCAAGGTCCTGTCTGCCCCTGTATCCTGCCCCTGGTGAGGGATGTGGATGGGTGCTGGCAGAAAGACGATGTCAACAAGGCTGGTACAGAGCATCTCCCTCTCAGTACGCCTTGAAAAACGAGTGATTCCTTTCTGTCCCCATCGCCTCTCCTAATAGTTAACGCATTGAATCATGCTTTTTGGCTTGCAGCACTTGCATTGTGCGGGTCTGTTTGAGTTGAAGAAAGGAAATGCTTTGATGATCCTAATCAGAACTTCCCTCTAAACACACGTTTCCGTCCCCACCACAGCAGAAGCCAACACAGCACTCTGCTACCCGAGAACTCGTGTCCAAAACACGCTTCTAGCTCCAAAGGTCACCAGAAATGGAGGAAAAATGCTTCTCTCAAACTGTTAGCCAGAATGAACAAAAGATTTCTCGCCAGTCCCAACAGAAAGGAGGCCTCTGGTAGGCAGTGGGGTGTCAGTGGGAGATCGAGGCATTTCAGCCTGGCTCTAAAGCCCCTGAGGTCAAGAGGAGCTTTTCAGTAGGCTCCAGATGAGGTTCTCGAGGAGCGCGTATCATCGACAGCAAGACCAGCCATATGGATCTGAGATCTAAACTGTGTCATAAGAGCATATGGCAATGCTTCGAGCAGGCTCTGAAGAGAGAGATATTCACCATATGCTATTGATCCTCCCTTCCACCTTGTGAAGACGTTTTATATACTCTGCACCAGAGGTAAAATTTACCCAAGGAATGTAATAAACAGCATCGCCGCAAAGACAGTGCACAAACTTTACACTACTGGCTGATTAAAAAGTCATCTTCTCCCCAGCGATTTCCTCCTGCACGTACCAAAGAAGTCCAAGAGTGGATAAATTTAACCCAGATGATTCTCCTTTTTTTTTTTTTTTTTTCTTCTAATCGGAAAATGTTGCCCTGGCAGATCTCAGAGTCAAGCTATACATCTGTCACTCCCTCCAGTCAAGTCCTTGGGAATCTATATTTATAGTCCTAGGCTTTGTACAGTTAGAGCCTGCGCCAAAGCCTGCTGCAGTCAATGGAAATCTTGGAAAAAAGCCTCAGAAACATTTTATAAAAGCACAGTTTTGACTAGAATATGTTCAAATGTTAGAATATGTAAAAAAAAAATAATTAAAAATTCAAAAACATTTTTTAAACATTTCAGAGCAAAAACTACCCAGCCATACATTTTACACAGTAGATTCTGAAGTCAGCTGTGGATGTGTGCTCCCAAAAATGCTCAGGGCAGGGAGATTACCTGAGCAAAACGCATTACCTGCCGTGCACAGCACCCTGTGCCCCAGCTCTAAGCTGGCTCATGGGGAGCCTTGCAGAGCTGATTCAGGTGAACTCCCATTCCACCTTAGCCCATCTTTCTGTTAAACAGGTGTCAATCTGGAAACTCATTATCTGCCATTACTAATGACTGGGGAACCAGGGAGTGTGTGCATTAATAAAAGCAGGGAGTTTTTCCTTCCTTTTAAAGTTTGTGGCATTTCTTGCAAGAATTTTTGGATGAGCACAGTCCTCCCCTGGGACTCCACTGCAAAGCACCGGTCTTTTTTTGGTTTTTTTTTTTTGAGTGACTGCAAAAACAATTTATCTTTTGTCCTGGATTCCTCCAGCTTTTGCAAGAGCCCAGAATGTTGGATCCATAGGTCAGACATCTAGGTACCACAAAGGCAAAACAGAACAAAACAACCCTCCTGAAATTGCAGGGCAGTAAGTAGATGAGGGGAAAAATACACATCAAAACTTTAAAATCATGGAGCAATGGAAGTTACAAGAAGTTCTGTAGGCAACTTCAAAACTCCAACATTTCCAGCTGAGCTAACCAAGAGAGAAAAAAACCCCAACAATTAAAATGCTGACCAGGAGCATTTGCAGGCCATACAGATTCCACAAGACTTCTTCAGTAAACTTGACTTCTCAAGGTTGAAGAAGGTCTAAAACAACCTCACTGGGCCTTGCACAGCTGGTGTGGGCCTCTCAACTAACAGGACGTGGCAAGCCTGGAGCCAGCTTTAGCATCACTTAGGAACAGAGCATGATGAAGCCATATGTCTTCCAGTGTCTCATATCTGTGTGTATTTCAGTGTCATCTGCAACAAACCCATGGCTGAGATTATACAAGAGACCGATACACTGGCCCATGGGTACCCATGCAGCATTTGTACCATCAAATTTCCCATGCAGATGCCCCAGTTCCAGTATTTAGGCACTTCTGTGCAGAAAGAGCAAGGTCAGAGGTGACCTGGGGCCCATCTCCTGCCTGCATGCTGCCTGTGTTGTTGGATTCAACTTGCCTACTGCCAGAGCATAGCTTGGATGTGAAGAACTATAGAAAAGCATCCTTAGGGAAGACTGAGCTCAGCTGCAAAAAATCATTTATGGCACAGCATGTCCTTATGTCCTTTGCTTCTGTTCAGACTTTAGCACAGGCCTCTGTGCCACCAGTTTGGGTAACTGGTGAAACAGGTCTCATCACAAACCTTGCCTGGGGATATACTGTATGAAGATGACAGCAAAAGGTCACAAGCCCCTGAGCACCTCTCACCCATCTCTGACCAGAACCCAGGCAATACTGCATAGCTAGGGACAGGAGGGCTCACGAGGTCCAAAATTAGGGGCTCCTCTGCCTAGATCACCTGTTAAATCTCATCTAGGAAGTGTTCTCACCACACATGTAGCCAATTAATTCTCCCCCACCCCACCAAATGTTAAATAGGTAAAACAACTTACCCTCACACTGTTACATCCACCCCTTTTACAGAAAGAATCTTCATCCATGATGTGAGAACCCCAAGCATATTTCCCTCTTCTAAGAGAGTAGGAATAGGTGTATCCTAGCACCCTGGTTCTAGCCAGGCCAGAGTCAACCTCCCCAAGCAGCCAGCACAGGTGAACTGAGTTAGCCCGGGCTGTTTCCACACCACCTGACATCACTACCCCATAAAAGGGGCTGGTTGGGGAGAGGTAGGGGTCTGGTGCCTCTAGGATAGTCTGAGTGTGTCTGAGGTGTTGGTCCTTGCACCATTGGGCAGCTCTCTAATCTAAGGTACTCTGTGTTATCACCAGGTGTGAGTGTAATTTGCTGTTATTGTTCTACATTCATGGTGATTTTGTCAGCAATCTGTCCTTATCCCAACCCACGGAAGCTCTGTCTCTTTTTCCTCCTGGGAGTGAGTGAGCAGCGTGTGGTGCTCAGCCACTGTTTGGGGCTGAACCACCACACCTAGATACACGCTCTAAATTCCAGACAACAGGTTCTATCCTGGGGAGGTGCTTCAGGTCTGAAATAAAACAGGGATGCTTGGCAAGAGGTGAGAAGATTTGGTGGGGGCTCCAGAAGCTGTTGGGAGAAGTTCTGCTGCTCCAACAGCTGTGAAGAGGAAGAGGGTGTAAGATGACAGAGAGCAAGATGACTGCTGACTTTGGTGCTCTGGGCCAGGGTTCAAATGTTCAGCTCCCCCTCTCACTTGAATGAAATTTCCCCATAAACTTTATGTAACTTCCCTTCACAAGACCGCCGCTGTGTGCCTGCTCCTTCTACATGCTGTGATACAGAGAGACCTGTTTAATGTATGGAGTGGAGTCTGATGCCAGCAAGTGGCTTTTAGATGCCCTACACAGCTGGCTTGCCACACACCTGGGCAGACACATGCCCCAGGAGTCCAGGAATATCTCTGTGTTCCAGGATGTGTTTGTTTGTTTTATAATATGCAAATATTTGTTCACCATTTTGGTAACTTAATGAAGCTATGAGCCAGTGAAACTGTGAGTGGATGGCTTCATACTGCACAACTCCAAAACGCACCCCGGCACGTGTAAATCAGCCTGGCTCCGCTGACTCTGAGGGAGCTAGGTCGATTTGTGTTGGGTGAGGAGCTCATGTGACTACAAACATAAACCCAAAGTGGCCTGTAATAAGAGACCATCACGCTTTTTCTCTCTGCAAGTGTCCTAGCACTGTGTCTTTGCATGCCACGTGCTGACCCTCCACGCACAGCAAACTGCACTGATGTTTACCCAAAGTGTTGTGTGAGGTCAAAGGGAGAGAACCACAGCAATGTTAACAAGATCTTGGCACCACTTTAGTCCCATCTAAGCCCTGTTTTGGTACTGGGGTTACTCCTGAAGCTCTGCCTGCCAGCTCTGTGCAGGCACGAATGGCAGCCTTTGATTCCCGGGTGGCACCGGCTCCTGCCCTTTGCTGTGGCTTTAAGACACAAGTGCCTTGTAAGTGCCTGGCCGCAGTTCTTAAGAATACCGGTGCTTTGGGCTCCTGGAGCAGCTGCATCCTTATCCCCTGCATCTGAAAACCACTTGTGTTATTAAAGTGGCAGATTTCAGAACTGGCATTTCCCCATAACCACAGGTATTTTAAATATTTAGCAAAATAAGATGGCATGCTGGAGTGGTTCTTATGAGTCCCGTGTAGCACTTCGGCCGGAGACAAAAACATACCAGCTGGCTCTGCGTGGTGAGATGAGTGCTGGGCACAATTCCTCCTCTCTTTCAGGCAGGATGCAGCCACTATGCTCAGAAAACCACAAAGATTCTTCCATCGGAATTGCTCTTGAAACTTTTCATGTCCTTGTAAGCAAAATGCTGCAGGACTCATAGCCTACCTGAGGCTGGTAATGCAAAGTGGGGAATAATTGTGTCCCAGGAAGCGGCTGGCTGATGAAAGTTCCACTGGTGTGAATAACCAGCCCAATTACAGGGAAAGACAGCCATCTTCAACAAACTGGTAATGGGACATAGAGCCTTCAGCTGTTAGATCAAAGTGCAAATGTGTCCCAGAGCAGCACTGACTCACATTATTCAATGTCCTATGGGAAACATGCTAGCAAGGCTCATTCCAGCTCCCTAACTCATCAGGACCATCGAAACTGAAAGAGCTGGAGCCTCCAACAAACTGAGATTGTCCTGTTGGTCCTACCAGAATCGATCTACACCTCTGGAAACCTGACCTTACTTGTCTCCACCACAAGGGCCATCACTGCCACTCACGCAGATTGTGTCAATTTTTGGCCAAGGACAGAAACAGCGTGAAAACGAGAATCCCATTTTAGCACTCATGTCAATTATTTATTCATGAATGCTGATTTATTCATCAAGATGTCTGCCTTCAGCTGTGATTTAACAGCTTTGCTAAACATGGGTTTCATTTAAGTAACAAGGAACTTCATTCTGGTCCTTCATCCATCTAATAAGGACCAGCAGGGGTCCTTATTTAATAAAGACTTCAAATGGACCGATATGAATTCTGCCTTTAATAGACAACATTAATAGCAAAGATTAATTTCCTCCACCATGGGATGAGCATTAGAATGAGTATTATGAGGAAGTCAGGCTAAATGATTGTTATCTCTAGGCCTTAATATCTATTTAGCTAGCATTTTTACAGTAACAAACAAGGTAATCTATATGAAAGGCAGGTAACTCATAGGAAAAGCGAATGCTCTATGGACCTTGCTGGACCATAAATGCCTGTCACATGGTTGCCCCAGACCATGTGGAATCAGATTCAAAGGGCCCAAGCAGCCCTCCCAGTTCTACATCTGTACTGA
Source organism: Hypotaenidia okinawae (assembly GCA_027925045.1). NCBI lineage: Eukaryota > Metazoa > Chordata > Aves > Gruiformes > Rallidae > Hypotaenidia > Hypotaenidia okinawae. The sequence continues at coordinate 45,983,625 of BSDF01000002.1, read as the reverse complement.
ATAGAAAGCAATTCATGTATTGGTCAGAGAAGATATATTACAGGTATCTCTAATTTAGATTAAAAAAATATATAAATAAGCCTCTCTACAGCCTCCCCAGCATGAGTCACCAGGACTTTACACAGGGTGACAGCCACGTGCTGCAGGGAAGGCTGGCTGTTGGATGTGGTTCAGAAAGTCTGAATTGGGGTATGAATTGTTAGCCTAAGCAAATCCACCCTGTAAAACGAAAAGTTCCTGTATGATGCTGCTCTTGCACATCTGAATGCGTAACCCTGGGTTGCTGGCAGCTCAGTAAGGCTATTTAATACAAACAGAGTAGGCAGGGGGCAATGTACCTAGAAAGCAGCCTAAGACCTGATAGGAAAGGAAAACCAGTAAGATCGATCATCACCGATTCACCACGAACCAGCCTGAGCTGTGGTAAATGGGTATGGGTGCAGTTTATTTACCTGTGGCAATTAACATGTAGTAATGTTCTGCTTCTCAATTGCAATGGTCTAGCTCTGAAGCCACATTTTACTACCACAGCTGATCTGAAGGGAAAAATGGCCAGCCCCAGCTCCACCTCTCTGCCAGCATCCCTTGGCCCCTCACACCACCAGCAAAGAGTTGCTAAACTCTCCCACCAAAGCAACTGGCCTGGTCACTTTAAGAGGGCCTAAAGAGGTTATGAAATGCTCAGGCAACCAACTCAGCAAGCAGGCCAGGCAGACTAGAAGACACATGGGGAGTAATACGGAGCTACAGGCGGTGGTGACCTCTTGAGCCAGCCAAAAGAAGACACGCACCCACAGCCTAGTTGTCAACAAGAAATAATAGCTCAGTTGCATAGAAGTATGTGAAAATACCCAACACCACATATGGCTCTACTTTCTCCCCTTTGGATGTTGTTTATTAAGGGATCCTTCTACAAGTCTGGGGGAATGACACTGGGATGAAACAAAGAATGTCTTGGCAGTGAGCATGCACCAGGGTTTGCTATATGCTTTGCATGCCTCTTTAAGTGCCAATGTTTTCCTTTTTCTTTTTTTTTTCCCTTCCCCAAAGCTTGGCATATTACCATGACAACTTTTCAGAGAGACACCAGTCCAACATGCTGACATCAACTAAAAAGGCATAGCAACAACCCAGCCCTTTCACATACTTTACGAGTACAATGTGTTAGTGTTAAGCAATATTTGAAAAAATACTAGGCAAAATAGTTCCCAGGAAGACCTGGTTTCTGTCTTTATTCAGGCAAAGAAATATATGACAGAAAAGATAAATCCTAATGACACTGCTGATGGCCCACCTAGTCAGGGAGCAGTTGTGAGACTCAAGTGTAAGAAATGAGCCATGAAATACTGTCCTCTTTGTTCTTTTCAGTTCATTTCCTCGACTTTTATGCTGGCCAAGAGTTGTTTGGTAACACTAAGTAGCATAATATGGTAAGAGGTTTGCTTATTTGGCATCTAGTGAAGACAGAGAGGTAAGAAAAAGCCATGGCAGTAATGACTTGTATTAAAAAGGGTTGAGGTGGACTGTGTACCCTGCTGGAACCATGCTAGAGCCCCAAAGCAGCGGCAGGTTTGCGCTATCAAAGCTCTGCAAGTTTCACAAAAAAACCCCCAGCACTTAATCTCTGGAAAGGGACAGATAAAGGGTTCAGCTCAATCTCTGCTGATATGCAGTCCTTCAATGCTACTTCACAACATTCACATCTTATGCAAGTCACCCAGCTCCCCCTCCCTTTTGCCTTGTTCAGAGATGGAAATATTCTGCCGGCTTGTGTGCTGCAGCAGCTGCTCCTCTTGACATTTCTGCTGCAGGCTGGGATACAGACCCTGAGAGTTAGTTCTAATGAAATAGCTAATATAACCCTTCCTCTCCTTTCCCAATATTTCATGTGAAATAGATATTCTAATTTAGGCAATCGTTCCTCTGAGAAGTCTTCCAAGGTTAGTGGAGACTCAAAAATAGTTCGAAACAGCAACAACCAAACCAAGAGTGCTTCAGGCTTTAATTTCCTTCCAACATTTTTTTTTTTTGCTGCTTATTAGAAGGTGGTAAATGGTTTTTTCTACCAGGTATCCTGCGAGGAACTTCATTCTATTAGTTATTTGCTCCCACTGTTTAGATGGGTGCCGAGGTAAATAGAAAATTAAATTCTGGTGCTGTGAGCAGGGCTGTGAATCTATAGGGCACAGCACAATAAGACAGCGTGATTTTGGCTTGTTGAGTGCACTCATAGCTCAAAAAGTTCCAGGGAGAAAGTGACTGTATAGAAATTAATAATGTTGCATTTACATGATGGAACATCCAAGCTGAGGTTTCATCTGTTGAAGGGAGAAATAAAGTGCCGATTCCTGGATAGCGAAATGAATACCGTGATTGCGACATGAAAAAAAAAAAAAAGGGGCTTACCCTTGGCAGGCCATTTCTCTAATGGCCCTGGCAAGAGCTGCTCATTAGGAGTGTTATAATCACAACCGGTGACCACTGAAGTCTCCATAAAGACAGCCTCCATTAGTTCCCATCACATGGCAAACACACGGCCCATGCAAACATTCAGGTTTTTTCCATCTCTGCTGAAACCACTGGCTAACAAACCCATCAGCACCACGCTGAGCGAATTTGACAAAACAAGAAGAAAGCTGAGTGTCAGTCACTGAGAACGGAGATCTCTCTGGGAACAGAGATGTCTATCTCAGATTGCCCTTTTTGTGCCCCTGTCCATTACCTGAAGAGATGTGGGGCATCTGGGAAGCAGGAATTGCTAATGCAGGCAGCTACCTTCTCAGCTGTGACAGCTCCAGTTTGAGTTCTGGTTGCATCGCTCAATAATTTCTTTAGGGAAAGGTATGTCACAGTAACAATTAATTGGAAAATGGTAATTAATTGACACATACACTCCATCTCAGCAACGAGAAAATGCTCCTTCCTGGCACTGGAAAGAGACAACACTCTCCTTGTCCCAGGTCGTTTTACAGCTCTATTAATCACCTGCATTTGCTCCAATGGAGAACATGCTTACTGACACTGCTTCGCCTCATGCCTGCATACATTTCCATACCCCATTGTATCATAGCCTCCAGGAAACACTGTCAGTGCTGGCAAGTTGCACCACGCCGTTTGCGGAGGAGCACAACACCACCGCTTGGTCAGCTCGATTAATATCATCACACAGCATTAAATGCTGGGGTTTTACACATGTATGGTGTTTTTTAGATTCCAGAAACAGCTTTACCAGCATTAACTAACTAAACAGAATATTGATGGGATGCAAGATTTAACCCATGGGGAATATTTCTCAGCAAACCCTGGTGGAGGCTTCCTACTAGATTGCCATGGGCCTGTTTCCAAGGTTACATTTCCACTGGCCTCTTTCTGTATGCTGGTATCTACCTGTGTGTTCCAACAAGGGCCAGAAACACACCTGCCTTGGACTCGGGAGTTGAGCAGTGACTTTCCAGGCATTACAAGCTCTTGAATAGAAGTGAGGTACAGCCTGTTGATCATACAGCTTCCACCCAAACTCCCTGTCAGTTTCCTCCTTGGAACCTGCCTTTTCCTCAAGATCTAGTATTGATTCCTCAGACTCAGTGAGGCGGGGAACATGATAAATATTAGTTGGTCAGCAACTAACTATGTAAGGGATGTACAAAGTTCTGCCTGAATGACTAAAAAGGTAGCACACTGTGGCCACAGGCATACCTCAGGAGAAACAACTTACCTCTACTGTTCCGCTCAAAGAGGAAGAGGGAGAAAGAACAGGAGGACTCCTCAAGTCTGCAGAACCAGCTCCATGGCTTTGTTAGCAAGAGAAAAGCTCACCAAAAGGACATGTAATTAAGAGGAGCAAATGAAGTAAATGTAAAGTTTATGAAGTAAATGTCTTTGAAGCCCACCAAGAGATTATCAGGGTGGGGTAGGTGGGTGGGTGATAATGAGCTCTCATAATGGAAAAATTAACCATTCCTTGGAAACCCTATGAATATGCATATATGTCTTGTATAAAAGCTGTGTAACTGACCCTTTAAGGTGCACACTTTTGGAGCAGTGATCCCCTGCGTTGCCCAGTGCCGCAATAAAGAATACCTGCTTAATAGTCATCAAGGCTATTGAGTTCTGGTTTCGGCTTTTCACAGCATCATCAGCCCAGAGATTCTAAATATCCCCTACTTCCTGTGTTCCAGTTAGACTGCGTTGTGAGATAAACTGAGGAAATAGAGCGACACAGCTCAATTCTACATGGCATCCTAAACAAGCCCAGTAAAAGCAAACAAACAAGAGAGGTCCCCAAACTCCCAAACCCTTTTGTAAATACAGCTTCACTCTGTCTCACTCCGTCCTGCTTCACAAGTCCCTGGGCATCCACCTGTGGCAAGGAAGGCTGGTTCCCAGGGGTGCCTGTTGTGAGATCTGCATCCCTCCATGCAGCCCCCTCCCCTCAGGCTCTAGCTTTCTGGAGCATCTCCTTCAGGCTTCACCCAGGAGACCTTTTAAACCCTCTTTTATCACCTCTTTAGCTCTGCCAGGGTGCTGGCAAGCTTACAGTGCTCCTGGAAAAAAAGAAAAAGGGTACTAGTTTGTGTTAGGAGACCACGCAGTCAGTGGAACAAAACATATTATGCTGTCCAGCAGCAGCAACCCAGAAAGCCTTTACACTTTGAACATCAGCAGACACTGCAGCTGTAAACCTCTGCGTGCGTGCGTGCGTGTGTGTGTGTGTGTGTGTGTGTGTGTGTGAGGCTTGCCTGTCATGTTGGATTTTAGGGACCAGCCTCCAAGCAGAGCCGCAACAATTTCCCGTCCCTATTCCTGATAAGCAGCCTCTAATTAAACCTTTTCTTTTTTATCTATCTTTTTTTTTTTTTTTTTTTTTTTGCCAAGGAGAAAACAATAGCCTGCTGGAGCACTTCAGCTTGAATGGGTGCGAGCTATTGTGCATCATCTGCTTTGCCAAATCCTGTGAGAGGGCTGGGCTGGGGGAGTATGATCAGAATTCAGGAGATGTGGTGACAAGGGAGATGCCTATCTGCTTTTTTCCTTAATCCAAATGTACTCTGTTGTCCCACTGGGGAGGATGGTGCTATGGAGATATTCTTGCAGCTATCAGTCGAAGTTGAGAGATCAATTCTGACAGCAGCAAAGAGTGAGCAGGAGCATACCAATGCATTGACCATGAAATCACTAACTCACCTGACCAATTTTGTTGTCCTCTTTAAATGCTAAGTTTTACTCTGTCATACACTAACTGTTGTATGATTACAACACAAATTAGTTGGAGCTTAGGCTAGGAAACATTTGGGATGAAGCTGCGTCAGGAGAGCTTCAGATTGGACATTAGGCAAAGGTTCTTCACTGAAAGGGTGGTCATTCACTGAACAGGCTCCTGGGAAAGTGGTCATGGCACCAAGGCTGTCAAAATTATTAATGCTTATAAATATCTCAAGTGTGGGACACAGAGGGAAATGGCCAGCCTCTTTTCAATGGTCTCTGGGCACAGGACAAGGGGCAATGGCTGCAAGTTGGAACACAGGAAGTTCTGCACCAACATGCAGAACTTTTTCACAGTGAGGGTGACAGAGCCCTGGGACACGCTGCCCAGGGGGGTGGTGGAGTCTCCTTCTCTGGAGATATTCAAGACCTGTCTGGATGCCTACTTGTGTGACCTGTCCTAGGGAACCTGCTTTGGCAGGGGTGTTGGACCCGATGATCTCTCGAGGTCCCATCCAACCCCTACAATTCTGTGATTCTGTGATTCTGTGAATTCAAGGAGCATCTGGATGATGCTCTTAGTCATATGGTTTAGTTACAGGCAGTCCTGCGACGAGCAGGAAGTCGGACTTGATAATCCTTGTGGGTTCCTTCCAACTTGAGCTATTCTATGATTCTGTACCAGGCAGAGGTGGAAGAAACCTCAAAAATGGAAAAGGGGTAAGTGAAGGCACAAAATATAACATCAATTTCTGTAATATCAGGTTCAGTGTTGGTGAGACTTTCCACGAAAGCAAAGACATGAAGAAAGAACAGGAAGGTTACAAATTAGTAGAATCCTCTAAATTGAGAAAGCTGGGGTTTTTCTTTATAAATGAAAAATGAAGATGTTCTGTGCTTTGAGGATCCTGAAAGAAGATGCTATTACATAAGCCAACTGCAGACTACGAACATAATTTATCATATTGTTTCAGTAAATTTCTTTGACCGTCTCCTTTCAGCTCCAGCTGTCAAGGAATATATATATATATTTTTTTTTCCACAACTGTGATCAAAACATGTTTCATTGTGATTACATGCTAGCAGAACGCCTCCCGATTTCGTAATGGATTTTCAATAGTTTGAACAAACGTCCAGATTTGGAAGCGCCGGTAGCGAGTGCCTGTTTCTGACACATACCTCTTTCTTAGTCAAATCAGTCAACCAGTGAGAAACGGGAAATTCAATGCAGAATGAGGTATTGTACACAGCGGGAAATGTGCCGTGACTAACAAAGGATAATTTGTTTAATCTGATTTTGTTTTCTAAGTTAAGTGGCTTTTCATTTCTTCTTTTAGATTCAGGAATGAGCATTGTATCTGAGTGCATCTCTCCTATGTGTCCTGCTTGAAACTGTACAGATGCAACAGCTTGTCTGTGGAGATCCAAACCAAAGGTCGGTTTGCCTAACGTTGGGATATGGGCCAGGTCTTGTCTATGTTTTTCTCTCTCTCCCGATATCACACTTGTACTGGTGCCAGAAATTAGGATATTCATCTTCTCTAGGTAAACATCAGTTTATAAAAGGGGAATATGATTGCACAGAAGAAGCTATGATATGCCTTGGGATTAGTGAATGCCTCCTAATTGAGCTTTAGTGAAAGCGGCAGTTCTGGCATTATTTTTATTCACCTTGTGGAAAATTATTGGAGCATATTTCATATAATTAGGTTCAAGAATGAATTTGGCATCACTTCCAGCAAATGCCCCTGAACACTAATCTGGTTTATTTGGCACCACTGCTGAAGCTTTTCTTGTGGGGAATACAATGACAACAATTAACCTGGCAATACAGAACAGAAATGGGAAGTGGGAAATTGTCTTGTCTTTTATCCACATACAGCATGAAATGTGACCTCATTCAGCAACACAGCAGCAGTGTCTTGAATTTATTTATTTATTTATTTTCTTTCCCAATCTTGAGATGCCCTGAGGAACCTTCTCATTTTTTTCCCATTTAGCTCTAAAATCCACGTTTTCCTTCTGTCCAAGAGGCCCTGAGCAAACCCATGCATTGGCCCTATTTAAAGTGTTTATAGCTTAATGCATTTGATTTAACTGGGTGTTGCTGAATGACCAAAAATTTTCTTCCCTTTCTAGAACCAGACCAGTATTGACTTTCTACAACTGTCATCTCAGAGTGTGAGATCAATGGCAAGATTCGGGCAAGGCTTTAGGGTTACTGCACCAGGAGGTGCGTTTCTCTTTATTTAAATAATTGCCTGTGATCTGTACAAACTCCAGTCTCTAGTGGGTTCTGTTACTTTTTGTTGCAGTGTTCTGGAAAACTCATCAAAACCCTTTCCCCCTTCCCCCTTTATCCACTCATTAGAAATACAGCACTGGCAAAGGTTTTAAGAGCTCTAGGTCAGGTGCAGTGACAATTCATCCACCCATAGATTATTTTTTTTCCCCTTTGATAGACAATGGTGCAGTCAGGCTCGGGAAAACTAGTTTGTTTGCATGGAGGATGTTTGGAAGAGGAGACTTCCACTAGAAGCAGGACAAAGAGATTAGGTATTAACCTGGGATCTTAAATACCGCAAAGCTTGAGAGACTTACAGAGATTTACAGAGATGCGGGGGGAACTTGACAGGAAAGAAGAAGAGCAGAGAGATTTGATTGAGCTGCTGAACCAGCTGAGAGAGGGATGAAGAAAAAACTCTTGGGGAGGAGTGAGAGAAGAGGATCCCTCGTGCTCAGGAAACCTTAGACTTAAAGCCAAACAACACAATCAAGTGGTGAGGAAATTTAAGCAGGGAATTAGAGCTGTTTATTGATGTTGTGTGGACTTGTTTGTTGGGGTTTTTTTCCCCCTAGAGCAATATATTTCTTTTTGCTAGATGTAGGACCTAAGAACGCAAGAAATACCTTGCCCAGGCTTACATTCTGCCTCTCACCGCAGCAGGAGGAAATACCATCCAGGCAGAGGCAAGTGTGCCAGTTTAATTTAGAAATAATCATAGAATATGCCTCTGTTTCTGCCATCCCAGGTGGTTGGAGAGGCGAGCTGGGAAGCCCGGAGCACTCGCAGCAGTGGACCTCACGGAAGGAACATGCTTAAACTGCTGAGCAGCCCGCAGAGGGCCGCTGTGGGCCTGGGACATATGATTTCTACACAAAGTCCCATTTCTTCTAGGGCAAAGACAGCGAGAGCCTGTGGCTGAGGAGCATTGGAGCGGCTGAGAAAAAGGCAAGCGCTGCGGTGTGCTCATATCCATGGCACCTGAAGAGCCTCCTGTGGACTCAGTTTAGTGGGGACTGGGATTAAACCCCCAGTGAGAGCTCTGCTAGCTTGTGTGATGAGTGGCCAGAGACAGCAGGGTTGTATTTCACTCACATTATTAAAAATCTTTCCAGACACAACAGATTTGGGGAATGCTGTCAGGTCTAGCCCCATCCCTTCTGAAATGCTGGGAAAACAGAAGAGACTCACAGCCTGTCCTGATCATTAACACCCCCTCCCCACAGCCCCCAAACAGCCTCGAGCAAGTGCCAAAGCTGAGAGCTCCTCAAAGAAAGTGTCCTCCCATTATCTTGAGCTCCAATCTGTGCTCTATCCTTTTCTTCGACAGCAGAAAAGGGGTGCAGCAAGTAAATCCCCTGCAAGCTGTTCACATCCCAACCAACAGCTGATCGTGTAAGACTGCTGCCTATGGTAAAATACCTTGTTCAGTAAGAGAGTAGGTGCCTACAGCTCCTGGATTGGCTGTAAGGTGAAGCCCAAAGACAAGCATGTTGCAGCAATTTAGTTATGAAGCAACAAATAACCGACTTTGTAATAGCAATCCCCGCCATGGGGAAAGTAATACGCTGTCGCAACTTCCCAGTCAGATAAGAGACGAGAAACTTCCTAGAAATCGCTGATTTGTGGTTGTGCAACAGGAGCCCACCTCGAGCCTCCATGTGACAAAACAACAAGTGACAAGCACACATCTCCCACGAGGAAGGGAAAAGACAGTTTTTCCAAAGCAAACAAGCTGCTTTCGCCAGGTGTAATTTCTGCCAAGCCATTTCATCACGGCCTTGGTTCCCCACTTCAACCTTTGAGGTTTTCAAAGGCACCAGCCTCGTCAGGTGAGCCAGGGTAAAGGGAACGGTTATTGTCAACACAGCTGCAGTACCACAGCCTATTTTTTCCCGTTCTGTCCCCCAAAATATCTCCTTTACAAAGCAGAGAGGAATGAAGGGCAGGACAAATGACCCTACACCCAGGAGGATCTGACCCGTGCTCTGGAAATGCCTGGTGTAGAAGAGTGGCAAACCTCTAATGTCAGACCTCTTTGCTTCAGCCACCAGCAGGGATCTGAGCAGCATCCTGCAGCTGGTCCCTGTCCCTTGTCATACTGTCCGCCCCTCTTCAAATATGTTCATGCTGCTGCCCATCACCCGCCCCTCCATAGTAGCTGCACATGGAAAGTGATCAAAGCCACAGTGCTGCTCCAGACCCCAACTCATGAAGGAGATAACCTGGCTCATTTTTTTCAGCAGTTTTTTGTTAAATGAAACATTTTCTTTTTATGCACACATGCCACTGTACCCTATTTTTAAACTCAGAGGGTCTGGAATTCATCCTTGGCTCAAAAATCTTGGATGCTCACCTTCTGGCACTTAAGTTTAAAAAAACCTGGCCTGAATCCTTCATGTCCTCTCCTGAGTCAGACGTTGCACAGCCCTCCAAACAGTAACAGTTAATACACTGCATATGCTACAATACCGAGCTTTGTGAGCAGAATGTGGAGCATCACCCTTAACCATGAATTTCCTCTCTTTTTCTAGAAAAAATTTGCATAATAACCATTAGAACAACTTAAATTTGGACCTTTCATTGGCTTCAGTCACAAATATTTTCATCTCTCACTACATTCGAAGTAGAAAGCCAGCAATGTTCCCTGTCAGCACAAAACGAAGTGAAAGATAATAAATCACTGACTTGTAAACTGCACCAAAGAATCAATAAAATGTAAATGGCAACAAAATAGAAGGTAGAAATACATTAAATATGAATGATAAGAAAGAGGAATAAGACTGGAAAATGATAAGGCTGTGTATTTCATTACAAGAGACAGAAGTGATGGAGGACAGCTCTGGGTTGGTAAAAGGAGAGAAGGTCTTTGCAAACAAAATGGTATCTGACCGTCGATCCCTGTCCTCTCTGATGAAGATAGAATATACCATATGAGTGTCAACAACTTTTAGAAACTTTACACATCGCTGATTACAAATGAAAATGTAATGCAGTCTACACGTGTTCTGGCTCTTATCTCTCCTCCAGGGAGAAGCATTAAAGCCTCAGTCTGCCATGGAAAATGTAGTATTCAGACATCTGTGACCAGTATGTGTAGAGAAGAGAAGATAAGGTGCATATCAAGTCTACATCTGTGACAGGGGTCTCAGTGTCTCTAGAGACAGATGAATGAACGCATTTTTTAATTAAACCTTTGCTTTCCCTACAACCCTTTGCTCTCTACAGGATATTTTCTTGTTTGAAGAAAAGGCTTGCCAAGACAGTTTTAGCCAATATCCCCAACACGCAATGCTGTCTTCACCCCTTCTTTTCAAGAAACAAATAGCCTATTCTTGAACAAAGAAACTGTGGATCCATTAAAGACTCCCTGGAGAAAGTTCAGCCTGCTGGCCTACTGTTGAAGGTAAGAGGCAAGCTCTTAATGGTTGCAGAATGACGTTAGAAATACGGGCTGTGAGACAGATTTGGATCTTTGAAGAATAACTAGTCCTGGGCAACAGCAGATGAATAAATCATAGCAGAGCCACAGGTAGCTCCTCAGATGAACAGTGGCCTGCCGGTCAACGTAATGAGAGGGCAAATCGCAGTACTGGTCAGTGGCCCATACTGGTAGCATAGGTGAGATGAATAAGGTAGAGTTTCAACTTCAAACTTCAGAGCAAGGCTCTTGAGTTTCATGGCTAGAAGTACAATCAGCCTTGTATGGTCAGCAATTCATTTTACTGCTTTAGAAACTTAAGAATAAAAAATGCAAATGCACTTTTGATGTGCTGATTACTTAGGGATGTACAAAACCACGAACAGTGGCAGTAATGAAATGTCTCCAGGGTGCCTTGGAACATCACAGGAGAACCCAGGCGAGGTTCCCTAGGAAACCAGAGATGCGCTCCAAAGCATGTGTGAGCTTGGCCTGCTGACAGCTATTCAGTTGTGCTCCGAACATTGCTGCTAGAAGGTACGCAATTCAACTCCAGAGTATACTTGGTTGGACTAATTGTGGAAAGCCTAAAGGAGGTTGGGATAGATTGGTTCCTGGTTGCATAAATGTTCAGACCACTAAAAGAATGAAAAGACTGATTGCTAGTTGTCCAAAGCAAGGGGGAGAGAGAGGTGAATAACATCTTCAATTAATCTAAATATTGATCTTAGTCCCAGATTCTCCTGGCCTAAATTCCACATAAATCCTTGTGCCTACTGTTTTCCACTGGCTGGTACCCCAAAGGCTTTTGAGTCATTATTCCAGAGATGTGAGTAAGGGCTTGAGCAACAGAGTCACTTGTGTCCACCAGTGGCAGGCAGATTGAGGTGGAATTTAGTCCTGACAAAACTATGCTTTAGGACTAGGAGATTCCAAAGGAAGATGCCTACAGACCAAGTGCTTGTCCTCACCTCCTCTGACTTTTAGGCAAGAGATTTAGTGTCTCTTGGGAAATAAAATACACCACCTCTCCTGAAACGTGCTATTTTTTCTATATCCCAGCACCTCCAACCCCGTCCTCATTGGGTTTGCCCAAAAGAGAGCTAAGACTTATGTGTGACCCACAAAGGGAATATGAAGAGAAGAAAACAATTACTTTCGTCCTCCTTGGCAGCATGATTCCTAACCCTTTTCAGATCCTTTGTCTCCTACCACAAGAGCTGAAGACCTTTTGAGTAAGGGCAGAACAATGGAATTTTCCATGCGGTTAAGAGAGATGCAACACAATCACACTTCTTTCCAGTTGCATTTCTTTGTCTCCTTTAGTAGAAGCCCCAGGATCCACCAAAGACTGAAAAGCATTAATAGCGATTTCAAAACGCTACCTATGACTTGGCAGTGAAACCTTCCCAATGATCTGTGGATCAAATGTCCTCCAGATTAAATATTTGAGGACTGGGATGTCTGGAGTGAAAAGGCTTTGCTACATAGGAACTTTCATACAGAGGTTTTCCACGGGTTGGGAGAAGCCCTGCTGTTCCTGAACTCCCATGCCTCGGTATGAGATAAGACAAGACAGGTGTGGCTGTAACTCCAGCTCAAGTAATAAATACATTTAGCAGTTGGATTAGCATAATTGCTTGCCTAGTCAGCTAGCACACAAAGTGCACAAACAAGTACCATAACAGTTTTATTACATGTACATGCTTGTGTTTCCTTGAGACATGATAAAACAAACAGATCAGTAAGTTTAAAACAGGCAGTAAAAAAAAAAAACCCTAAAAAATGCAATGAGTGAATTAAAACAAACATTAAGAAAATTGTGTCTTCAAGAAATCTTCTCCAAGCTGTGTCCCAATTATGTTTTACTGAAAGAAAAGATACTGTGACCGAATGTATTACCTGCCACAAAGGCTTACATTCAGGTAGCTTTTGTTTTGCTCCATTATAAAATATACTGCACTATGATAATTTATACTCTTCAGTGTAAAACCATCAGGTGTGATTCCATCTGGGAACATTTAAAAATGGGTGATTGGTTGGGAAAGGTCTCCAGCCCTTCTTTCTTCAAACAACAGATAAGGAATGTGCCTTTTATTTCTTAAGTAGAGTATTTATTCTTGCTGATAGGATCACCCAGCCTTTTGAAGAGCTCGAATATTAGTGAATTATAACTGTTTTAAATACATCTGTAACACCCCACTGTAATTTCAGAAGTATTCCATGAGCTAGCTAGCAAGTCTGTTAGTTGAAACAAACATGGTAAAATATCTCTGATTTGTACTGAGATGCGCTCAGCTGTTCAATGAAGTAAAATCATCTGCTGGGGTTGGTTCATTTTACGAGTGGCTCGTTGTGTATGTTACGGTGAGCAGCGGCAGCAGTGAGTGAGATGTGACTGAAGCAATCTGTCAAACCCTCCGTTTGATTTATAATAATGGGGTTGCATTGACACAAGAGAAAAATACAGCAAAGCATATGTTCGCTGTGAGTAATATAGGCTCATTTATACATTTTAGTAGTATTAAATAAACAGTCTCAATCACTTTCTAAAATAGTCCTACAGTGAATGTGGTTACAGTGCCATGGGACAAATACCGCTTTGCAGGCAGTGATGAAACACAGAGAAAAAACTCAATCAACTCTTTTGGCTGGGTTTTTTTTTCCCTTGATTTTCCAGTCCTCATGCTGGTGTAGTGAGAGGAATTGAACTAGCATCCATACATTTTCCTGTTGTCGGTCTAAAGAAAGACTAATGCTGGTCTTTCTCTGGAACAGAGAACAAGCACAACAGTGGCTTCATGACATAACTTGCTCAGTTTCAGTCCTGAAAGAACTGGTCCCTTTGATTCTCATCCAGGCTGTTTGCAGGAATGGGCTTGGTGGGACTTCAAGAAAACGTCAGCATAGTTTCAGAGATGTCAGTGACAAATGCATCCCAGCTCTAAAATAGTTGCTGCAGGAACACAGAGAAATCAGTGCGTTTATCTCAAATGCCAGCAACCCTTCCTCAGTAATGTTCTAATTAGGAGCCACAACATCCTATTTCTTTTTTTTTTAATACCTTAGTTATAAATAGACAACAAATGTTATTTACCAGTGGGTAAGCAAGAGAATGTCATTGTTTAAACATGGAAATGGAATTTAAAGTTCTGCATTCAATTATGTTTGGGGTTGCTTTTCATTTGGAGTTAAACCTGGAGATTTAAAAAAAAAAAAAGGTGGCTTGAATGTTGTTTCTCTTTGTGAAGTGGGAAGGATGTTAGAGGACATAACCAAGCTGCCTCTAACAGCGCGTAGATTGTCTGAAACACAGTAACCCTCTTAGTTGTTAAAAAAAGCATGTGATGTGTGAGCACTGTTACTTGCGTTGAGTTTCCAACATTATGTGACAGGCCTTACAAACCAGAAGTTTCTGGAGTTTCCTTTCTATTTCTTCTCTTCCCTTTTCCTAAGGTATGTTTTCTGTGAAAATGGTTCTTTCCTTTCTTTATCTCTCCCAGAGACCTCAATTCCTGGCGCACCTACTCGGTGTCAGAAGCAAAGTCACTGTAAGAAAAACGCATTTGGGATTTTTTTTTCTTTACAGCCCAAATGGAGAAATTCTATACATCCACTGGTAACCTTGTAAATCAGAAATCTGATAAATTAAACACACAGCATTCTTCTCAGGCCACCTAAAGAAAAGGAAGACTGAGTGAAAGGAAAAAACCCAACCCAACAACCCAGCAAAACAGAAGGACTGTCTCCTGGGTTTTAAGGCACAGGCCAGATGGACAATGAGATGTAGGTGGATCCCATTTCTGCAGGGAAGTGCGGGCCAGGGCTGGAGCTGTGAACTCTTGGGAATGTGCAGCTTAAAATCTGCTAACCCTGGAAAGCTGCTCTCCCTTCGCTCTTCATTCCTGGGGGTGAATTTAACTATGTAGGTTTAGCCACTGGCTTTTACTGCACTGGCAGAGGTCATTCTTCCTGCCTTTGGTGCAGTGCTACAAGCAGATGCGTAGGTATTTAGTACGGCATTCATCAGAATACCAAAAAAACCCACCCCAGAAATAAAAAAAACCCAAACCTGCCCCCTCCCTGCCTCCCCCCCGCTCCCAATCCTTTTCTGACATGAATTGCCCTTGTAAAACTGGAAACACTGTCCTTTAAGGTGACCATCAGTTATTCCAGGGAAACACATTTTGCTGGGTAAAACATGATTACTGCTGTTCCATGACTACAATTGCCCTCAGAGGTGTAATTCTCAAGCTTTCCTTCCAAGAAGTTGCTTATTTTTAAATCTGTGGTGTTACATCGTTGTAGAGACATGGTTTTACAGGTCTTCAGCTGCAGGTCTCCACGTTGCATCTTGTTATTTTCTACACCGTGCAGGATGCAATTAACTTTTCCTGTAAGTGCGTGGAAGGAACTCTTGCTGTTAAACCAGGGATATGTATTCCTAAGATTCATTCAGTAACCTATGTCTGAACACACCTAAAAAAAAAGTAAACAACAATAATACCATAAAAAGCTTTTATAGCCTTGCTTTTTAGGGCACGATGGTCTTATTTCATCCATTAAAGTGCCGCGGTGGAATATAGGTCATGTCCTAGCCATTAGCACTTACGCTTCAGTAACAAACATTGGGGGTTGAGTAACTTGTCACATGACCAGAATTGTAATTTTCATTTTAACACAAATTAATTGTGCACTTTTTTTCCTGTAGCAGCAAACACATGGCTGATTTTCTACGCTTCCTGCCACCTAGTGTATTCAAACCCCACATTTCACAGAGAAATTGGAAGAATCCTTTCTCTCATTTACTTTCTCACATGGTCTCTCACCATGGATTTCTTCTTCATGATACGTTTTTTTTCTAAACTCTACCTTTCCTTTTTCCTCTGAGGTCAGTGCTGCATCCTTTATTTTTCTGCCCTGGCAAGGTTGACAGAGGATTTTGAGAATCTGGTTCATACAAACTCTTCCCCAGCTGGCGTGACACCTGCATGAGGAAACCTGGCACTCTGTCCCACACAAAAGCCTCCCAACCTTTCCCAGAACAGAGAAAGACAGAGAGTACTTCTGGGTTGAACTCATGACTACTATAAAGTAATATGTTAGCACCAAGAAAATTGTTTTTTTCTGGGACTGACTCACTTTTTCCTACCCTGGGTCTACTAGAAGAGTTACTGGGAATCCTTAAATAACTTGGGCCAAGCCCAAAACCATAAGTGAAAAGGAATGCAAATCACCAGCCTTAGAACCACTCCTAACTTTACTATGTTTAATCAGTTATCACCTCAAACACTAATGGCATGTCCACAAACGTTGTGCCACTACCTTTCCCTCCAGATTCACACATTTTTATCCTTTCGAAGTGAGGCGTTAGGAGGCCACATCATACCCGACTTAATTCATCATTTCAGTGCCTGATTATCTTTTAATGTCCTGTTCTTTTCCGAGTGAAGTGGGAGCTTGTGCACTGTGTCCTCACCTCACAAGAACTAGATGTAGGACAAAGGCATGACAGGAAAGGTGAAGTTTCTGCACTGCTTCTATGCTAAGCAGAGCTCAGAGGGGCTGTCTGATGGGTTTCAGTGTGGTATTTTTGTCCCCCTTGACTGAGGTGAGCCAGGTAGTGCCACATCCTTGGTTTCCTGTCAGTACAAAGGTCCCCTGTGCCCCGCATCGCTGCCTCTGCTATTTATGTCACCAGCTGGATTGGTTGCTTCCACTAAAAAGCAAGTGAGGAGTTAGGGGATGTGATACTTGCTTCCTTTGCAGTGGGCAGCAACTCTCTATCTGTCCTTAGCATCATTGAGGAACGCTGGTCTCCACCCACAGCAGGAAGCACACACCTTCTTTCTCCACAGCACCTAAGCTTCCCTGGCCACCCTTTGTATCTCTCCTCCCCTGATACAGGCCATGGGTGGGTGTTCGTGCCCCTCTTCCTTCCTGAAGGGAGGAGATACCTTCTGGAAAGACCTGCAGCATGGTGGTGCAACTATGCTGTGGCGGACAAGCACAGTATACCAGATGTGGTCTGAGTCCTGAGTAGTAATTGCTTCCATCTCCTGGCTGTGCTCCTTCTGACACAGCCCAGGGCTGTGTCATGACATAGCCTTCATTGCTGGCATTGGCTCATTCAGCTGTCCCCCAGAACCTCAAGCCCTTCTCTGCAGAGCTGCTCCTCACCCCAGTGCACTGCAGGGTGTTAGTCTGTCCCAGATACCGTTTGTCCTGATTGAATTTCCTGAGCTTCTTGTCATCCCATTCTTCCAGCCTGAGTCTCTCTGAATGGCAGATCTACCCTTGTCATCTGCAAATTTGAAAAGAGGGCACTCTGTCCTCTCCTCTAGGCATTAATAAAGATGTTAAACAGGCCAGGTTCCAGGATAGATCCCTACAGTACTCCACTTCTTGCTGGCCTTCAGATAGAGCACAGCCCATTAACCATTGTCCTCTGAGCCCTATCATCCAAATAGTGGTTGTCCATCCATTCAGACCGTAAGGTCCTCATTTCAAAGCAGAATTGTGGTAGATGGTGTCAAAAGCCTTGCAAAAGTCAAGGTAAGTGATTTCTACTGCTCTTCCTTGATCTATAAATCCAGGGTTTTTTATTACAGAAGGCAATCAGGTTGTTGAGGCAAGATTCATGCAGGGTAAATGCATGCTGGCTCTTCTCGATCTCCTTCTCCTTCCTGTGTCCAGAAATGTGTTCCAAGAGGGCATGGATTCCCACATGGACTGCAGGGAGGCTAGTCAGCCCCCTTTTCGCCTTTTTTTTTTCCTTCCCCCCCCCCCCAAGACAGGCACAGCATTTGCCTTTCTCCAGCCATTGGGGACCTCTCTCAGTCTCTGTGACCCTTCAAAGACAAAAGTGTGGCCCTACAGTGACAGCAGCCAGCTCCCTCAGCACTTTGGGTGCAGCTCAGTTGACCCCATGCATGTTTATAATTCGAGTTCTCCCGTGTAATCCCTGACTCGATCCTCAACAATTGCTGGTAGTTCTCTTGAATCTTACACACGGAGTGCTGGGAGACCCTGATGGTAGGTCTGAGGCAAAGATGGGTCTGGGTACCACGGTCTTATCTGTTCCTGTTGTTATTACATCAATGGCATCTTTTGGGATTTCTTGATTTTCCTGTGTGGACCTTGCCCACACTGGGATCTCTTTCCTTTTGCCACCTTCTGGCTGTGCATGTGCAGCATGGCAGTAAGAGAGGAGATCTTTTCAGATAGAAAGGGGTTTCTGGATTTCTTGGGCATCATTCTCACAGGCTTGTACATCACCTCTACCCCTTGTTCTTCTTCTGATCCATCACTTTTTCCCATAGGGGTGGTCAGTCCACGTTTCCCTTTCTCAGTTTCTTACTCTTGGATTTGTGGCAGAAGGTCTTCTCGTTACCCTTGAGATCCCTTGCAAATCTTAACTCTAGTTAAGCTTTGACCTCAGAAGAGAGACTGTATGTGACGCAGTTTCTGCATCAGCCCAGAAACCTGAGTTAGCTATTCTGGTGGTGGAAATGTACCAAACGTTCAAATGCAAGCACCGAGACCTACTAAGAAATGTAATATCTGAATGTTCTATGCAAGCTTCAGCATAAATTGTACTCTTCTATATCTGTCCAAAGGCAGCTGCTTTGCTCTGCTTTGTCGGGGAAACTGTTAATAATTTAATAATGAAAGGGAACTAATGAGGCCTATGGATTTGAGCCTCATGCTCAGATTATCCAGTGTCTAATGAAGTGTGAATTTTGACTGAAGCTTTTTCCACCCTGAGGGGAAAAAGCCACTCTCATCCATGTGGTTTCTCCTGTGACTAATAAAGGGTGAGCTCACACTGCAGCTTTTGCTGTACAGGGAGTACAGGTAAGGTTACTCTCCAGTACCTAGCCCTAGTTTCATGACATTTAAGGAAACATGTAATTCTGGAGATATCTACCCCTTTAATTCAGATTTGACCAGGGTTTGGGAATTACTAGGGAGAATGGCAGGCTGACAAAGGCTGGTCCAAAGTAATTTATTTAAGCCTCACGCACTTTGAACCATCTCAACGTTTTTACTACTTCGCACTTCAAACACAAATCACTGGAAAGATGCAAAATAATTTACATTAAGTATTAGCCTAATTTTTGAAAACAGGTGAACCATAATGATTCATCTTTTGAAAAACATATTCCTTCGCAAATACTGTAGCCTAACATTCAATGTGTTTATATACACCACACTTTTCACAGATGGCTTACACGTTTACTATATTATGTAAAATAAGGTTGTTTCTAATGTAAACCAGCAAGGCTCCTGTAAAAACAAATACAAGCTACCATTTTCTTTCTGTAGTAGACCAAGCTTGGATTTAGCAAAGATTGTCGTCTGGTCTGATTTGGATTTGGATGCGTATATGCTATGAGCAACTTCTCAAACCGAGATGCACAAGGGCTGTTGTCACCTTTCCTCAACAAAAACATTCAGGCCAATGACTGATGGGTGAGGTGTGTTTTGCTGTGGCATAGCTCATGTGTATTAACTATCTTGTTTGAAATCCGACTTGGAGACAAGGCACGGCACTTGTATTGCAAGGTAAACCAGGTGAGGCCAACCAAAAGCAGCAGCAGGGTAGTGCTGACCTCCCCATGCAACCCAGCAGCAGCTTGTCTGCTTTTACTGGCATGTAGCTACCATGTTAATTAAATTTTCACTGAGAAAAACCTCACGAAACCAAAACAAGGGCTTGTGCCACTGAAGACAAAGCCCAGTGTGAGTGACTGTATGTATGGCAAGAGATTTACGTAAGCCTGTTGGGGAAATGATATCGATCTCACTCCAGCAGCATGCAATGTGGTGTAAGCAGTAACAAGACTGCCTGAAAAAAGGCCAACCAACCTATATTGAGTTCCAGCCCAATGTGACTGACAGACTTCTCCCAGTCCTTGTTGTGTCCCCTCAAGTGCTGCACATATCCATGACCCCCTTCTTTTTAGTCTCACACATATTCATCTACAAAGCTTCACTGCACCGAGTAAAAGAACTATTGTATTACACAAGCAACCCGACGTATAGTATCTCACAACAGCAAGGTAAGAACATTCTTATTTTCTCATCCTACTCCCCCCCACCAAATACATCCTTTTCCACCCACTTGTTCTCTCGCATAAGCAAACACACAGACAAACAGGTTGAATGGCTGAGCAAATCTGAGAGCAATGCCACGTATGGCGGTGCAGCAGATAGCGTGAGATCGAGCAAGTATTAAAAAGCTCCTTCAGGCCAAAATATTTTGCAAAGGGAGACTTGGTAACACTGAACTGAAGCATTGTTATGCCTTGACGTATGTATATAGTCTTAGTAAGGGTGCACCTTCTCCTACAGGGAAAAGGAAATTCAAAAGGGAAAACCAAGTGGTAATCCTAGCTGTTATTAACTAGAAAGTGAGAGGCAGGATCTAGGCTTGACTTTTACAGAACCACAAACATTAGGCGCCACCGGACCATGGTAGGCTCAGAAATCCATGTGGTGCACACTGCACGACGGTGCAAACTCGGACTTGAGAAACCAGTGATGAGCAGGCAGCCAGGGATGATGGGCTGGTTATTGCAATCTCTTACATCAGATCCATCTGGTGAGTTCAGCAATCAATTGTGTGTTCCTTGGTGTCAAATTGGTGTGAAGAGTGGAGAATTAGGCCTTCTGAATGGTCTAAATGATGACAACGTGAACAAATTCTCATCCTTATTAGGAAGCGGTGATCAGAACCAACATATCCTGAAATCCTGATGTATTTTTTTCTGTTTCTCTTTTGAAACCTTCAAGTATGACATAATGAGGTCCTTTTTATCACATATGATCACACAATTTCAGTTTAGTAATCACCCGAACTGTATTTTCTAGTTGAGTTTATTCACAAATGATTGTTTTCAACCTAAGAAGTTCCACGTTAATTCAATAGCTCCTGCTGTACGGTGTAATATAGGCTATTAATGAATGATTGACATATAAGTTTTGTTAAAGCCTGGGAAAAACCAAAAACCATATATAAAACATTTTCTTAAAAATGGGCTTCAGTACACTGAGCTTTTGTATTCTCTTTCCACACATCTTGACTGGCCATTTCTATTTCGAAAAAGTCACATTTTGCAAAGTGCCACTTTTAAGTCATTCCTTTCAAAGATGTTCTTTCATTAGTCTTTGGAGAAAAGCCTTGCATTATTTCTGATTCTCTAAAGAACCGCTTTGCTCACACCCCTTAGCACATAGGAGTCCAAATGCTTCTCCAGCAAGGTTGTTTGCAGTTGTTGTTTACTCCCCTTCCTTACATGCAAAGCCATTTCCCTCCAAACACCTGCCTGGCTCATTCCCTGGCCTGTTTTTTCCTCCTAGCCTCAATGCCATCCCTTCCTTTCACTGCCCCTACTCACAGCTGACTTCTACTACCCGTCTTTATCCTATCCATCCTTCCCACCACAGGGGAACTTTGCACACGCACTGTTGCTAGCTAGGTGAGCTGCCCAGGACTCAAGGACCACCACCATCTCTATACTCTCTTTAATGTGCCATTATTTCTACCCCTTTCACTTGCAATTGGATCAGGCAAGAAACGCAGGTATGACCACTTCACCACGTCCACCATCCCCTCCCAAGGGATAGGGGCAGTGATCTGGTGCCAGAGCTGCCACCAGCCCAGGTAGCGGGCCTGCGGGCTTCACTTTCTCCTCAGGTCTTCAACGGTTCCCCCATCCCTCTTAATTTTGCCATTTCCAAGGCGAACCGCTGAGGACCTTCACCAAGCCGGAGCCTGGGGCGGATGGGAACGGGAGCAAGCCCTTCCCTCGAGTGCCGCCGACCGACCCACCCCAGTCCCCTGGGGTGCGGTGCCGTGCGGCGCTCTGCCGCGCTGTGCCGTGCCCTCCCCTCCCCACTCGCTGCCCCGCCCCTCTGCCGTCGAACGCGCCCTCCCGTCCCTCATTGGCCGGCCGTGACGGCAATCGCGCGGCCTTCCCGGCGCGCAGGCGCAGTGGCGCCCGACTCGCGGGCTCGCACGGGTGTCTGTTGCTCCGCCTCGTACCCGCCCCTCTCCCCCTTCCCCCTCCCCCCCCCCCCCCCCCCCCAACCCGGCTTTCCGTGAGCCGCCGCGGCCGTTGTTGTCAGTTGCGTCTTGGAGTCGCCGCAGCGGTAGGGCCCGGTGGAGCGCCAGCCAGCTAGCCAGCCGGTCGCGGGGTAGGAGTCGCTGCAGCCGCCGCCCCTCCTGAGCCCCTCACGGCCCAGCCGAGGTTCCCCGCTGCGGTCTTCGACCCTTTCCCTCCGTTCGCGCCGCGCCCCCCGTCCCCGCCGCCGCTCCCGAGGGCAGGCGCGGCGGGTGCTGCCCATGCAGGGGCGGCGCGGGGTGCGGTGGCCCGAGGAGACACCGCTGCTGCAGGCAGTAAGTTGCCGGCAGGGTTGGGCCGGGTTCAGCTTGGGCTGGGTCGGTGAGGACGGGGCCGGGCCGGTGGGGTGTGGTGGGTTCTCGTCCTCTCCTCCCTTCGCCTTTCCGTTTCTCCCGGACCCGGCCTCGCCCGCCGCGCTTCTCCCGGCCGGCCCAATGGCGGCCTCGGCCCAGGAGGAGGAGATGGGGGGACGTTTCCCGGCCGCCGAAGGTCGGTGTGTCTGTGCCGCCCGGGGCTCGAGCAGAGGGGTTTGGGGGAGGGGAGAAGCGGGTGTTAACTGCGGGGACGGCGGGCTGCCGGCGGGAGTCTCCCGCGCCGCTCGGCGCCGCGGAGCCCGGCGTGCCCCCACGCGAGCCCTCTCCCCCCGCCTCGGAGGCGGTGTCCGTGCGACGCGCCCCCGCGGCAGCAATGCGTGTGGCGGGCCGCGCGTGTGCCCGGCTCCCCGCCGCGCCGCTGCCATCTGACCCCGCGCGTGTCTGTCCCCGTGCCCGCCCGCGCGGGTGCCTGCCCTCGCCGCCCGCCCCGGGGCAGCGCGCACGCACCGCGGGGGTCACCGCGGGAGAAGTGGCGGGGAGTTTGTTGCCCCTCCGCCACCCTCGCCAGCTCCGTCGCGTATTTTCTGTCGCTCGGGAAAAAAGATAACACAAGCGAGGCGAAAACCCTCCGGTTAGAGAGTCGGTCCGGTCACGGGTGCGTTTGGAGGTGGGGGGGGGGGGGGAATGACGGTGCATCTTACCCCTCGGAACCAGGTGCATAGCCAACAGGTTTGCTCAGAACGTGAGCTGACGTCTTTTCTGCTTCTCAAAGCCCCTGACAGAGGCTGAAAGCACGAGTATCCCTCGTTCTTTGTCGGTATGTGTGTTGCTTCTGTCCGTACACTTCTTGCGTTGAATTTGCTGCCTTCAGACTACTCTAGAAATCGGTCAGTTAGGTAGGTGAGCCCTGGAGAGGGGTCTCTGCTTTTTGCTGGGTGGGTTTTGGCACCCAGATGGTACTCCACTGGTAAAATTTATGGAAGATTACTTTTAGAGATGTTTGTGGTTGATGTACAGCCTTGGTAATAGCTGAAGGACAGATGTGTGGTTGGTTTCAGTGTGGTTTGGGGTTTTTTTTTGGTAACAAGTAGACTGAATAAAGTGTTGGAGAACATTCACTAGGGAAAAAGCCTATGTTGGTCAGGGGACGGTTGGCGACAAATGTGACCTATTTTCAGGTTGGATATTTTTGTTGGTAAGGGACACTAGGAACACCTGTGAAGGAGAAAGTGTGCATGTGATATGGGCATATAACAAGCTTTGGGGTTTTGCTTATGTATAGGTAGCTTCTTACTGATCACCTTGCTCTCAAGACCTTGTTAAGAGTAGATATGCAATGAGGTGGTTTCTTCAATAGTACCATTGCAGTTCCTGGAGCAGCTGAAGCGTACTGTATGATTTACAGCCATCTAGCATGAATGAATTGCAAGCAAATCTGCTTACGCCTGCCCTCTGTAGTGCAGTCACTACTTAGTCATATAGGCTGCTTTTTGGAGTTGTTTATTATGGATATATTTAGATCTTCAGGCTCTGGGGAAGGACCAGTTTAATAAATCTAAGTAAAATGAAATCTATATAGAAGTGTTTGCAAGCAAATGTTTATTATGTTAAAGGAAGTGGTTCTTGCAAGGTATGCACCATGAACTGGGGCAGTGGATGATAGGTTGGGTGGTTTTTTTTGATAGCTGTATCACAGAAAGTGGGAATTTGGCTGGTGGTTGTTTTTGTACTGTTACCAATTCCTAGAAAGAAGGAAACTGAAGCAAACTTACAAAAGCTAACAGTCATTGCTACATAGGGCAATCAAGTTTTACCTTGTGGAACTTGCTGAAAGGTTACCTTAAATAGACTGGTATCTTCCCCTTCTGGTACGTGAAAGCATTCAGATTTGGTGACTTAAAAATAAACACTAAGGAGGAGAAAGTCTTGTCTTGTCTCTTATTTTGCCTGAATATTCTAAATGACCAGAAAAGTGGTAGAATGATGAATTATTTTTTTTTCCAAGCGGTTGGGAAAAGAAGCTAACCTGAATGCTGGAGTGGTGCCTTATAGGCAAGTTATCATCTAAGACAGCACGTTCATCTGGCTGTTAAGAGAATCTCAAGATTCACACCTAAGATACCATCTTCCCTTTTCCCTGTTTTTGTTGAAAGCCTTAAGTGGGCTTGGTGAGAAACTATGTCTATTTTGTTGGGGTTTTTGTTTGTTTGTTTTCCTTTTTACACAATTGAGGAGCAAGAAAGTGCAGATTGACTATTGAAATTTCTGTACAGGTTACTGCTACTCCTTGAATCATCTTGTTATGAGAACTGATAGCATGTGGTGTGGGTGGTTACACTTTAGATACATAGTCTACTTTCTGATTATTTTAAACAAATAGCATGTTAAGAGAATGCATGTTAATATGCTACTGCAGATACTTTTACTTGCAGTAGTCATCATCTTCCTCGTGCACTGTTCTGACCAACCTGGTCTCTTTTAAGTCTCTAGCTCTGCTTTTTAGATCCTAATTGAATAATGCTTTTGCAGCCTACACCTTCAGTATATCATTGTCCTTTTTATCCCACTAGCAACTGTAATGCCAAACTAGTGCCTTTGTCTTGCTTTGTTGCCTGCCTTGCTTTCAAGGGCACGCTATCCTGGTGCAGCTAGCCTTTTTCCTCAGACTCTGTGTGTCTCGTGAAATAATGCCCTACTCTTGGATTTTGTCTGCTTTCAAAATTCTATGGAAATGCTGTAGAAGTTCTTGATGAACTTCTAACTGTTCCTACTTAATAGTGTTTTCTAATTATGACTCTAAATAAGAAACCGATAAACACGGCTGAGATCGGGATCACTGCCTCTTGTAATCAGGGCTGAACTGCACTTGATGATGAATATAGTAATATTGTATAAGCTCTAAACTTTAGTAACATAAAGGGTCTGTGCATTTTCCTTGTCATTCTACTTTCAAGCACTTAACAGGAATGCTACAGCTCTTGTAATAATGTAAAGTAGCTGTTGTTTTAATACACATAGCAGTGTTATGTAAGAGCTTAAGAGGATTTGAAAAAAACTATATTCACTTACAATTCTAGGATAACTTACCCTGGCAGAGTTCTAGTATACGTAAGTTGATTAAGTCACCAATGTTAAGGACTTAATGAGGGAAAAGTGCTGCATAGCTTTTACATTTGTGAAATACAGAGCAGAGCATGCTTGCTTGCTGAAAAGCTGAATCTCTGCATTGTACAGTGATTTTCTATGACAGTGTTGGGACACAAATATTGCACTGAATTTGACAGGCTGTTTTTGCTCTTTGTATATATCATTCTGTTTTCTGCAGCAGTCGCCTATCTAGTTACTGACTGGACTTAAACCAATTTTACTTGAGAGGTGATAGCCTAGACTGGTATAATTTTAGTTCATATTAAAGCATGGTGAATTTTAAGTGTCTGCCAGTTCCTAACTAATTTAGGATGCTATAAAAAAGGTGAAGTATTGAAAATAAATACTTTAGGTTGGGGTAGATGAGACAATTTGCTAAATAAATAGATTGATTGGGAACTTGGGGTCCGAGATCATTCTTAAGAAATTTCATAGAAATTATTATTGCTTGTAGTAGGTTCTAAAAATACATGCACATATTTGCATCTGAAGACTCATACTGGAGCTCGTGTTTGATCCTTTCCCTTCATACGGATTAAAACTAATGTTTGTGATTCTGAATTTTACATCAGTGGTAATTTACTAAAAGGTTGTCATACTGAAGTGTTCATTGATTAATGGTGCAATGTTTAGAGCTTCTGTCCAGTGGTGTCTGCTGCACTGGCACAAGAAAGTTACATTGTAATGTTATTAATTAGACATTGGAAAGAGGTGGAATAATGTTGAGAATTCATGCCCATGGAGTAGGTGAGGTGATTCCTCTGGAAGAGGCCAGATTGGTGGAATAGAAATCTGACTCGTTTGTTTTCTGCAAGGTTCCTGCACTGGGTTTCCTGGAAATAAGCGTTGCCTCCTGTCTAGAAGATAGTGATAACATCATGAATCACAATAATATGACTTCTGTTTGATACGCAAGGTATTTCTTCATCAGTTTCATGTTCCTAGTTTGTGGTGGTGGTGGGAAATGTGATTAGATTTAGAATATTTAAGCCCTTGAGAAACTACTTGGATACTGCTTATAAAGGTTAAAGTATAATTTTGGGCTAGGAGGCCAACTACCATCAGTTCTCTGTGTTACTTATGAAGAGCCCGATTGAAAAGCTTGTTGGTTTCTGTGATCTTCACACTTCTTTAATACCAGACCTTGATTGGTTATGTTTATGTTTATGAATAACTGTAGCTAAGATACCATGTTAATTTCCTGTAGCTAAGGAGAATTTTTTATTTTGGTGGGAACTGCAAAACATGATTGATTAAACTGAAACAAATCTTTTAAATATATGTATCGTGACGTCACAGGATTTGAGCAGAGTTTTAGAACTGATTTACAGATACAAAAAGAAAGTACTAGCAAATATAATAAAATTTGGAGCAAGCCCTCTCTAAAGATGCTATTGCATACTACTTTGCAGACAGTAATTTAGAGGACATGGCCATTTGGGGAGGTCTGGTACTCTTTTCTTACTCTGCAGTAATACTTTAAGAGCAGCTTTAGATCTTAAGTAGTGTGTTGCTGAAGCATCTCATATGTGAAATGAGTGGCGGTGTCTGCATATTGGATTTGAAGAGTAAGTACAAAAGGAAAGCAAAGAGAACGTAAAATGAGTTTGGAGCTGTGGCCGGTGTGAGGACTTTAAATGGTGTAAAGCTATTGCCGAGTTCTTAAGCCCATAGGGCAGATCAGGTAGGAATGGAAAGTGCCTTGTGAATTAGTGATGATCAGTGTGGTTATGAAAATATCCTGGGCTTTAAACACATTTCACAACTAGAGGCTGTTACTAATGATGGTTTTGTCAATGGATTATAGTTTGATCACTTAGCACTTACTTCCTCTTAATAGTTTTGGTGTCTAGTCTGTAATCATAATTTTGCTGTTACTACTACTATCTTGCTATTGCTTTGCAGTATATACCTACCTCAGTGTTGTCTGTATCTTTTTTTCTTTCACCTATGTTTCATGAAAGGAAATACACATTCTTGACTTTTAAAGTGGGGAGTCTCAAAGGACCTATTTAGATCTAGTGGTGTTTTTTCCTTGTCTGTGTTGAAGATGATTCTTGCAAAGACATCTACTGTCTAGTGGGGTTTCTTCAACATAGTTCTCAACTTTATTTTGCTATTTACTTGTGTTCTGCAAACCACTCACTGCAGCTTTGTACACCTGTGTGAAAGAGAGATTAAACTTTCCATGCTTGATGTAACTCTACCATGTCATCCTATTTTCTTGAAGTCAGGCAGCAGTCTGTAAGTCTTAAACTTTGGGAATTTGTTGTTGAAGAGTGAGACGTATTATTTAATTGATGATATCCTGAGTCATGCATCTTATTTAAGCTTTATTTTTCACATACATGGAAGCTGCCTCAAAGTCTAGCTGTTAGATCTCAGGTCATGCAGGCTGTCATCATTTTCTATTACAAAATGATGATGATAAATTTTATTTCTTCTTGAGTCCATAATGCTATTCCCTCCCTCCCCCAGGCTTTGGTTTATAGGTCCAGGACCAATGTTTTAAGTTTATTGGCCTGCCAAATACTTTTGCTGTTGGCTGTTCACTGAATAATGGACCTTAAAGTTAAAACATTCTTGTTAGCATTTGTTTTAATTTCTGGATTGTAAGAGGAGTTAGAGTTAAGGCTAGTCATCAGTAGCTCTGATGCCTGCAATGCATTCTAAAATAATGAAACATACTTCCCAAATGTTTAATGGCAAAACTTCATCAGCAATTGGCAGCTCTTGTATCTTTTCAAACCAAGTTCTGGAGACTATTTAAAACTAGGAAGTAACATTAAATTATTCAGACGAATTCATTCTATGTTTGGAACGTAGAACTACTTGATAACTCTTATCTTCATCATTTTAGGTGTAGCCTTGCTGAATGGTAGATTTGCTGATGCATCTTGACGTTTTAGTAACACACTGTGAGGTGGAAGATGATAATGGCCTAATGTGAAAATAAAACTGCATGTACACCTCAAAACTTACTGTAATGTTTTATTGTTGGATTTGTTTGGAGCAGGAGGGTTCATGGGGTTTGTCATCAGTGAAGGGGAAGCTATGCGTGTATGCTGCGGTAAGGTCACGCAAAGTGTTAGATAACGTTGTGTATATAAAGGCTGAGTTGTAATGCTGCTGCCTCCACCCCCTGAGAGTGCTGCATCTGCAAAGTGTTTGGCTATAGGGCAGGTATAGATTGCCATCATTTCTTTGAGTACCTCTGGATGGTAGTTGTGAAGGCTTAGGTCACAGGAAGATGTAGGAGGAAGGAGTTAGCTGGGCTGTGACGCCTGTTTGTGGAAACAAAAGGAGAATAGTGGTTCTCCAGGTCTAAGGTCCCATATTGTGTCTTGAATAGTGGGCAGTATGAGGCTTAAAGTTTCAAATACTCTGGAGGAATTATTGAGTCATGACTAGTTTTCAGAGCAGGTGGTATGCATTAAGCGTGTATGCTCTTCACACTTCACTCTTGGAACACTTTGTGCCTGTTTCTGGCATGTTGGCTCTCCCTTATATAAAAGGAAAGGCGATCGAAAGCCCTCTGGGGGGAAGTAGATTGACATGCTGGTGAAGGTGTAATATCATATATAAGTCACGTCTCATACAGTTACCGGGGCAGACTGTTTTTAAAGACTCATGGATTAGGCTGTGAAGGTATCTTCTAGTGAGGTAGCAGATAAAAATTGATAGGAAACATCGGAAAAAAGTGAAAAATTATCCTTACACTGTTTATATATGGGGTTGCTATTTCCTTTGGTTTGCTCTCAAATTCTAATGAGTTGTACAAATTGCTTTCAGAGTGAAAAAAAATTGCTTCTGGATCTCTGAGATCAGTTCATGTCACTTTCGTTTACTCTTTCTAGAAAGAGTAGCAACATACCTCTTACTCTCAACATATAATTATGTAGTAAATAAATAATTGGTATAGGTACTGTTACTGATTGGAGGCAGGAGAGCAAAAAGAGAAACAGGGGGAAACTTGCCTAATCTATCATGTGGATGTGCATGATATGTATATCCACCAAACTAGTCATCCAGCTCTGTTACAGAAAATGAAAATGTGTGCTTTAAAGAAATGATTCATTTGATCTATTTAGCTATCTGCTCTAGGGTGCAATTTGTTTTATCATAGACTCTTATCTGTGTTGACTGAATCTCCATTTATTGTGAAGAGAGACGGGAATGGTTAGCTGTCTCTGGATGGAAGCGTCCCAGTGAAGATTACTTCAGCTTTTATGTCTGTTAGCCTGATAATGCAGGGAAGTTTTTGCATTGATAGTATTACAACACTTTGTTGAAATGGGACCTTGAATCTTCATTTTTCTAAAGTAAGTAGCTAATACACACATTAAGATGAAATATTCTTGTCTTGCTTGTAATGTATAATATAATGAAACTTTTTGGACAGGATGAATTGCTTAAAGAAAAACTAGTATCTCTGATACATGCTGCTTTTCTGAACAGATCTATTTGAGATCTGTTCATCCACCTTTGAGATGGCTGAATCACAGTACTGTTGTTAAGCCTCTTAATAGGATGCATGTGATATTACAAAATGACTTCTGCAGATCCCCAGTACCAAGGCTGTTTGCAGTGTTTTGTGGGATATGATAAGCTTCTACTGAAGGATTGGTTCTGAATCTATTTACTGAAAAATGTCTACATTGCCTAAAATGAATATCAGCATTATAGCTGAATTCTGGTAGAGTTAGGGAAAACTGCACTTTCTTGTTTAAACCATAACTTGTCACATGGATTAGATTCTGCTAATGGCTAGTAAACACACCAACTAGAAAATCCAAACTCTCTAATGCTGAAAAATGAATTTTTAAAGGACTAGAAATAATGTGAGTTCCAAAGGTAAATATTTTTTGTGATATAACTTTCTCTTAAATGTTTTTCCTCAGACTGTAGTTTGGCCTGGTGGCAAAGTATGGCTGGCTGAAACTTTGATTGTCAAGGCGGTCACATTGTAAACTGGATTACTGAAATGATCTGGTTTGGGGTGCAATGGTAGTAGATGTGTTAAAACTGGAAGTTTTTGGTGATTCTGTTTATACTTAGACCTGAAAGTTTTACTGATGTAACTGGAGAGAGAGGCAAAGAAAGGGTCACAAAGGTGCTTCAGCTGGAAAGTTGGTACCTCATGAAACTAGGTTCTTAAGGGTGAACTAAGTGCTTTAAAAACTGTGCTTTCTTAATTCTAGAGAGAAACTGAGAAAAAGAAGCTACTTCTCTGAAAAGTATCGGTATAGCAACTGTGATTCTTTAAGTAGCCTATTTAAACTTCAGGCTTAGTATCTATGTGCATTATGACAGTTCAGTATCCATGTCCTACTACTGAACAATTCTCAATTCTGGTCTGTTCAAACCATGTGTGCAGCTGTGAGATCTTTGCTGCCGTGGCAGCCTCATCTCTGAAAACTTAGATTAAAACCTCAGAATTAAAACTTAGCTGGTCTGTTACTGTGGAGACTTTAATGAATCTGTTAATGAATCTGCATCAATTTTATTTTAGCTAATGGGGCCTCAACATTGGTAAGCATAGTTTTATCTTCCACTTCTGTAAGCTTTTATCCTATTGATTACTGTTGGATATTTCTCCGTGGCTAAAGCATAACTGATTTCTGCCGGAATTTTGTTGACAGGTTGATGTTTGTGTGATCTGTCACTTAGAGATTAAACACTTGTTGAATTTTCACTAAGATAGTTGAAAATGTGCCAAGTGAACAACATACTTAGTATAAATCTTTCCTTACTGCTGAGTGTTGTAGTTAATTAAATTCAGAAAAATTACATTGTTACAACTAGCTGGGTTTGCTGTCTGCCTTTTGCTCTGCCAGGGATGAAACCTTCTTGAATTTAAGAAAAGCAAGGTCAAAACTGACTGAGGTGTGTTTACTTCCGTTTTCCTTACCTCTTCCAGTAACAAACCCTTGGTTTATTCATGCACTAAGAAAGCTCCGTCTTGTCTGCAGGTGTTGTTCTTGACTCCAAGTCATAAAGTCTGTCTTAAAGCCACGTCTCCTCCTCAGACTAAAGGTGTTCCATGATCTGGGCCAGGTTCGTAGGATGTGATGAATTCATGTGAATAGAGATGTAAATCTTGAGGTTTGACTTAACATTCAAGAGAGAAATGGTCTGTAGAAACTTGAGCACTGGAGTTTGTGTTGTTGGTAACTTCAGTTGCACAGGGAACAACTGGTTGGTTTTGACACAACTGTCGTGTGTGGGACTTTTTTTCTATAATTAAAAGTTCTAAAACTTAAGTAGTTTAGTACAAGGTATTGTCTGTGGTATGCATCATGGATGAAACAGATCTGTAGGGAGAAGTGATGTCCTAGTGGCAGTAAAAATAAGAGTTGGCTTTAAGTTTGTCATCTTTTTAATTTTTTATTTTATTTCTTTAATCTAAAAGCAGTAAAGAGTTTGATTAGGGTGTTGTAGAGGCAGCAGCTCTATAAAGTGTGTTTGATTGTGTGGGTTTTTTTGTTTTTTAAATGCTTGCAATCCTTTAAGCACTGAAACTTGAGCCCCACAGCTGTATGGGGCTCAGCTGATGAATATCTCCCCCATTGCTTCGTGCAGGTTAAGGTTAGGTGGTTTATGTGTGTAAATGGAGTATTTTTCATCAGCCTGTGTTTTGGGGTTTAGATAATAAAACACTATGTGAAAGCATTATGTCAGTACTCGTAGTAGTAAAAAGGAAACAAACCCAAATTGGGCTAAAAGTAGGGTAGAACAAACCAGAAAATGCATAGTGAGAAGAATGCTAAAGCCTGTGGAATAACCTCTGTAGAAGGAGTGACAGACTAGGGCTTGAACAAGATAGAACTGAAGGGAGGAAGCTAAAACTGCAAGGTGCTTGAGGCAAGGTAAATAGAGTATGATAGTTCTTGTTTTGGAACAGATGGTGAATGAGAAGATGCACAAATTATCAGGTGATTAAAAACAAACAAGAGGAAGTAGTTCCTCTATAGCACAGAGACAAGCTATTAAACTCCTTGTCTCAGGGTGTTCTTGATACTAAAAATTCACATGCTTTAATAAAGCACCTGCCCAGTTTCACAAGGAGGGGTGGGGTGGAATCCATCAAGCATTATTCAACGTAAAGCCACTGCCCTCTGATGTAAAGAAGCTTTTGAATCTCTTAAAGATAAGGATAGTTTCATTATCTGTTATGCTTGCCATTGTGCCGTGTTGTTCCCTGTGCATCCTTTCATGGTTACTTACCAGGTAGGATGGTGGCATGGACATTTGGCTTAATGTAGCATGCTTTAATCTAGCTTTGTACTTTCTGGATTAAGGATGGGGTGGTATTACATGGTAAATTGGGAGTGTCAGGGGAAGCTTTCTAAGATGAGCAGTAGGGGATGTGTTGAGAAGCAGATAGGCCAAGCCCAGTTTTGGTTCTGTGGCATCCTCTAGTGAAGTGGAGTGGGTTTTGGAAGAACATCTGAAGCACAGTGCTTAACAGAACAAAAAGGGTACCAATGAAGTTTTCTAAAACTTGATTATTATCTTTAAGGACAACTACTCAAGTCCCAGTGTTTATATGATTGCTATACTTACCCTGTTCCTTGTCTAAGTTATGAGGTTTCAGAAGTTGATTTCATTCAAATTTTACAGGGGTGGAGGTCTCAAGCTGAATTCCCACGGACTCTGTGGAAGTAGACAGCTGGATAGAGAAGAGGTATATACCATGGCTCCAGCTGAGAGAAGCAGTAAGGTGAGCTCGTTAAACATCAGAGACTTCTTGTAGGACCCCCAACCTTGTAATTGAATCCATATGAAGCCAGGTTCATTAGTTTCATTGCCTGTGAAATAACTTGTTTAGCGGGGAGTGTTTTTAATCTAATGCTTACATTTCGACTTCAGAATAACTAATGTAAGGGACTGTTTGTTTGCCAGCTTCCTTTTCAAAGATTTTCTTTTTGAAGTTCAGTTTTGAAACTGTGAAAATGTATTCTAAAGAGCTGTGTTTTCTGTATTTTATTGAGTTGGCAATAAGCCATCTAATTTTCATATTTCTAGCTACTTGGCACTCAAAGTGAGAGAAATGGTTAGCCTTTTGATAGCTACGGATTTTTATTTGAACCTCAATCTAAGTTAAAGATGCAGTAAAAGTTCTTGGGAGGTTTTGTATGTGGAAAAACCTGGAAATGGGACATAAGAATTTTCAAACCCAGGTTTGACTATGAACATTTTATAAACTGGATCTTGTTTGCTCAAGTGCCAAATTAACTGGTAAGCAGAAGTTCAGCACAAATAAGCTGAACTCTTGAGCTATCTCCCCTTCCTTCCCACTCTTCCTCCTCTCCTGACTCATTCCCAGGACTACTGAACATATGCAGCCTACATGCAAACTTTTTATCACCAGTTTTTGTAACTCCAGTCAAAATATTTAACAAGACATTTTTATTTAGCACTAAGAGTACATCCAACCCAAATGTTTCATTTCAGCCTGTAAAGCTTTGTTCATTTGTTTTAACTACAGTATTGATTGATAATGCTTAAACTAATTAGAGTAACAAAATTAAGTCTTGTTATGTCAGCCTGAGCTTTGCTAAACAGGAAGTCATTAAATGGAGAAGGTAAAAGCCCAAAGTCATGCTTCCAGAACTTTGTATTAGAGATGTTTCACGCTGCAACATGAAGGAATATGTCAAAACAGTAAGGTAAATCAAGCATGTTCCTTGTATCCAAATTCTGTGCAGCCCAGCTCAGTCCTTATAATGCTGATTTCCAAGTGTTGCTTGCAAGGTTTCTAACTCAGGAATCTGACAGCCACCGAGTTTCAGAGAAATTGTCATCATTGCAGTGTTGAAATTCACTTTCTTCAAGCGCACTGATAACGTGACTTCAGAAGTTGGTTAGTGCAGCATGGCTTATCAAACCTTTTGTGGAAACTTGTGTTGAAAGATTACTTCTGAAACCCCCAGAGAGTTTCAGAAGTAATCTGTAACAATGTGCCAGTGTAACTTTAGGGCAATTAGATATAATAATTTTGCTTATTTTTATACAAACATATAATCTTGTCTCTTTATTTTTAGGTATGCTTGCCAGTGACAATGGACTATTTATTTGCATCAGATACTCTTATATGAAAAGAGCAAGTTTCCAAAGAGCTTAAATATTTCATCTTGTGACACAGAATGGCAGGCTTCAAACGAGGATATGATGGGAAAATTGCAGGATTGTATGACTTGGATAAAACTTTGGGCAGAGGCCATTTTGCTGTGGTCAAACTTGCTCGGCATGTCTTCACAGGTGAAAAAGTCGCAGTGAAAGTAATCGACAAGACCAAACTGGACACTCTAGCCACTGGGCATCTCTTTCAAGAAGTCAGATGCATGAAACTCGTACAGCATCCCAATATAGTACGACTGTATGAAGTGATTGACACCCAGACTAAGCTTTATCTTATCTTGGAGCTAGGTGATGGAGGAGACATGTTTGATTACATCATGAAACACGAGGAAGGTCTGAATGAGGATCTGGCAAAAAAATATTTTGCTCAAATAGTTCATGCTATATCCTACTGTCATAAACTGCATGTAGTTCATAGAGACTTGAAACCAGAGAACGTGGTCTTCTTTGAAAAACAAGGACTTGTGAAATTGACTGATTTTGGCTTCAGCAACAAATTTCAGCCTGGAAAGAAGCTCACCACAAGCTGCGGATCTCTTGCGTATTCTGCTCCTGAAATTTTACTTGGGGATGAATATGATGCACCAGCAGTGGGTATGTCCTCTTTGAATTCAACCAGTAATCTAAACCTAGGTACTGTGATGTTGTGCCACTCTGTTTTCTGTTTCAAGATAATGCATTATGTGGAAGCCAGCTAATTGGCAAGAAATGGTATTATAACCTGGATGAATTATGGATGAGTTAATGCTGGAGCAGCTCTGCTTGAAGGAGATATTTGAGTATTCTCAAAAATGCTTCAAAGTTCTTTTTGTATGAGTGATGCAATTGTACACATTGTCATTAACCTTTCTATTAATAACAATGTCAGTCTGTGTATTTCTACTTGCTTTGTTTGAGGACCTATCTGCTTTTCTGAGAAGTGCCTGGTTTTAATTTATTTTTGACATCACTCTCCCTGCCTGAAAAAAAACCCAAAACAACAAACCCCCACAATCCCCCCACCCCTACGCGCCCCCCCCCCCAGCCACCCAGTGATTTTCTTTGCTCAGTTTACCCATGTAAGAATGACACTGTGAGCACAGTGGTTGGAATCCATTTTTAATGAGTACTAACTTGGCTAGTGAAGGAGACAGGGAATTAAGGAAGGCTTTAACTCCCTCTTCCTATTCTCTGTCATTTTCTTGTCTGAGAACTGGAAGTATGGGGTGAGTTCCCATTTACTCTCAATTCTTTAAAAGGTAAGAGAGATACTGAGGTGTAAATTAGTCTTTGTACTTCTAGTTGAGAAGTGGAGTGTGCAATACAGGCTACTACAGATAATTCTCTTACTGTTACTTCTAATAGCATATGTAGTAGACCTAACTTAATAGTTCTTCAATAGCTGTAAACACTGATAGTCACCAAATAATGTCCTGTAGTCATGTAGATTGCTTGTTTCTGGTGGTTGAGGTAAAACTCAGTGCTCCAACAAATTTAGGTATGTATACTTCCAAATGATGCTTCAAAAATAGGTTATTGTGGCCAGGGTGCCTCTTGTCCTTCTGTGCCCAGTATCTGATACTGTTTCTGTCTTACCACCGCCTCTGTGTGGCTCTGTGTGTGTTTTGCTATGGTTACAGCACTGATGGTTCAAATTGACTCATTTGTTTACCTGGTAAATTAGCAAAAAATTGCACAATCAGCTAATTTTGTTGGCTGGCAAGGAATTCCTGCACACTGCTGAACTAAAAAAAAATCTTGTGTTATTTTTGTTATTTTTAGCTAGTAGATCTTATGGTCTTTGCTAAAACATTTGAATGTCACTTCATGACTTCTAACTTTGAGTAGGTATTTTAGTGTGGGGGTTTTTGACTTGAAAGCACTTTCTCAAGTGTGCTATAATTAGGAGTTTTAGATGTCTGTGCTATTTGTGGTTTTGCAAATCTGTGTTGATGCTACAGTGATGATTGACAAAATGATTTCTAGAGACAAATGTTTTAGATGAGCTGGTTCTGATTTTATTGGTGGCAAACTAGAGATCCTCAGTGTTCACTTTTGTTCTTCTGTGCCTCTTTATTTTGAGAATATCTTTGAGAGTAAGTGTAGCTGATTGCATTGGCCTCTGAAATTAGATAGGAAAGTGCATTTGTTAAATATTGTCTCTGGTGCTCTGTGAAGTGTTTCTTGAAAAATGGAGTAACAGTCAAATTTTGGAGGATGAGCAAAAAAATGAAGTTGTGATATTGCTGCCCAGCTGAAGATGCTTGGAAGGAAAGTGTGTGGGGATTAATGGGTGGCAGACTGGGCATTAGGAGCATTGTGACCAGATGGTTCAAATTTGAATTATATGGTTAGCAAAGCACACTTTGGAGCTCCTAATGATAAATGTAAGAATGGTAGCAATTAGGTTGATAAAATTCTGAATAGTTCTAGAATAAAATGGTTGAATGGATTTGCAGAGGAGGTGGTCTGGCTAACAGAGTGGATTGATATTGATTCAGTGATTTTGAGGCTTCAATATGAACAGTAGAAAAACTAGAAAAAATAATTTCTTCCAGCTGATGTTTAAGGGTGCTAGTAAAGTTCTATTTCTGATAATAATAGAAGTAATCACATCAGTGGGTGTGTTTTTACTTACTCCTAACATCTCCTATCCTAGTTAACAGATTGCTTGTATTCTAACTCTTAGTGGCACAGGTTTCATCACTTTGTAATGCACTGCAAAATCTCTGAAGTACTGTCAGCACAATAGGTACAGAATTAAAATATCAGTGTACTATGAGTTGCCAATAAGATAACCTTGAAGAGTCTGTAGTTTTGGTTTTTGAGGGTGAAAAGGTAATATGTACTAAGTAAGGCTTATAAATATGACTTGTGTATTTTAAATGCAAAGATTGTGTGTAGAGAAAAATTAAGGACTTTAAAGAAAAAGCCCTCCTTCCCCCAAATGGAGTCTTAAATGTAGAATCTTAAAAGAATACACGTTTAGGAAAGTTATCACTAAGCATGTAATTATGCAGCTGAGAAATCAGCTTGTGTAAGCCTTTCTTAACCTTTAAAGATAAACTTTCATGCTAAGATGAGGTCATACTTGCAGACTGGAAGTATGTAAAAATTCAGAAGTAGACACATTCAAAAGAGAGATTACATCAGTTGCTTTTTGATGCTACTGAAGTGTGAGGTGGATACATAGCCTGAAATAGTGAAGTGCTGTGAACTCATTCAGCTATTGGGTGAATAGGGCTATTAATATTGCAATAATAATGGCTGACAACGTCAAAGATAATTTTCCAGTTAGGATGAAATTCCATTGTAGCTGAGCCAGTCTAAAAGGTAGTTCCTTATGAGAAAGGAGGTCATGCTTTCTCCACTGCAGCTACCTGGCCCTTTGTGAGCATCTGACCACTCGAAAGCCAACTAAGTTCACTAAAATGCCAAATTGAAAAGGTTGCCCTGTGTATGCTAAAGTACATCTGCATGCATTATCATATTTTTAAGACCACACACATCTTTTAATTTATCCAAAATTAAGATTTTTCAGAAAATACTGCAAGAAAAATTGACATGAGGGGTTATTTTGCCCAAGACCTTTGCCACGAGCATGGCTTTTCTGATGCCTTATGAATAATATTAGAAAGAACATATAAAGGAAAAGACTTCACATTTTCTTGCTACAAAGAGCTGAAATATTCAGGGCAAGTCTTTTATTATGTGCTTAATAAATATAATGGAAAAGCTTGCTTTATGAAAAGGTAACTGTTTCAGCTAGTTTAGGGCTTAATCTCCCCTTTGTGATGCTACTTAAAAGTTTTCACACTTGAAAAGAGACCAGTTAATTTGGGTCTCTTATTTCCTTTTGTGTAAAGGGCTGTAGTTAAAATGATGCAAGAGGAATATTAGGCAATGATCTTATGTTCCCAGGGCTCTTCAAAAAGCTGAGTGAGTTAGATAATGAGAAGCTCTGTCGCTTGTAGTTTCCCATGTTTTTTTCACACTTAATTAAAATTTGCTCTAGTCAGAGGAAAGTGAGAGGATTGTTGTTGCACGTAGAGTTCATTTCATAAATCAAATGGACATATTTTAGATCAGACACTTTGCCTGGAGTGGTGGTGTAATCCAGCAAACTCCAGCAGTATTAAAAATGGGTAACTACAGATGAGAGAGAATAAAGTGTGCTTCTGGTAATGCTTTCCCTTTGTTACTATACAAAAATCAGCAGAGATTGGATCATTAAATAAATCGGAAAGAGGTGATTTCTAGGTGTTAAAGTTTAATTACAGTTTTTCAGATCATTCTTTCAGAGGAGAAGTTCTGTTTAAAGGCTTGAGGTCTCTACAAACTATCAAGTGCTGTGTAGGCTACAGTTATTCTGGAAGACATGGACGCTTCTGATAGTTGTAGTTCTCTATGTAATTTTGTAGATGCATGGAAACATTTGCAGAGTAAATTCATCCCTCTGGGGATGAGAAATGGACAAATTCAGGTTGCAGGCTTTGGATTGTGTTTTTAGCACAGCTGAGCACAGGCCTCTAGAATGGTACTGTAATGCACAGGTAATGCTGTAGGTATCACAATGATTTAGCATTGCAGTCTGTTGTCACAGAAACACCTAGAGAGAATGGTGGCCAGGTGGCTCATAAAACGTGACTAACAAGAATGCTGCAGTTACTGTAGCTCAGTGCTATTCAATGAGCAGTTTGTAGTCCAAATCCAACTTGCTGCTGCCTTCAAGGTTGAAGGGACCAACCACTTTGATAGCGTTCACTGCTTTGCTGGTTTATCTTGCACAAATCAGACCTAAATATCCTCTAACAGTATGGTAAGAGAATAATGGATAGATGCATTCATTATCTAGCTGTACATTTTTGATTACTAAAGGAAACAGATGATTTGTCATACATACCTTTCCCTCTTAAGAGATGATTATACTTTTTTTAGACACAGTATGTCTCTGTTGGAACGATCCCAGAATCTTTTGTTTTCTTCTTGCATCGAGCATTTGCAAGGTCTTATCTGCATATAGCATTGCTGAAGTGTTTGGTGTCTGAAAGCTTCAGCCATGTGTACTGGGTGTTTGAGGATAGCTGAGTAGCCCAAACGACCTGATCTGACCTGTGTGGAGCTAGTTTTAGTGTTTGTGCACGAGTATAGCACTCTATTCACAAACTGAGTGACTAATGTAAGCATGATGGCCAGTGGGTATGTACAGTAACCTTTTACACTATAAAAATGCTGAATATAAGATTTGACAGGCTTGAGCTTAAAAAAGTGGTAAGATACTTGAAAACCATATATGGTGCTGAATCACTTAGCATACTTGACAGCAATTTGGAGTTTCAGTATGCTCAAAATTTGATTACAGCCAAACTTGACAGCAATGAAAAGCAAAAGTTCCTACAAAAGCTTTTAACTGACTTTTTTGTTTTAAAAATCTCCCTTTTTAACATTGCATTGCAACTTTAGAAGATTAGTGGTTAGATATGTAACAGAATAAGCTTGAAGGTATAAGGATGCAGAAGGCTGAAAGTGTAATACTCAGCTGCTTCCAGTGTAAGAGTTCTTCTCAATAAAGTAATTGCCTCAGTGCAGAGCTACCACTTCTCCTGTGTGCTGCACACTGCATTGGTGACCAGCTAATAATTTTTATTAGCTAATTTTACAGAAAGCTGCTAACTCTTCTGCAGGTTTAACTTCTGCCAGGTTAGCAGAGGTGTTTGTTCCCTTAGCACTGAGTGGAAGAGCTAGTGCAAAGGAAGTGAGGGGAGAGCATGCAGCTTGGATTGGAGGGACTCAAGTTCTGGTGGTGAGGAGGTGATAGGACTTGCCCCTCTTTTACCCTAGCAAGTTTAGGTTAGATCAACCCAGCCCAGCTCACTTTGTATTTCATGTAAGAGAAACTCATTTGACTGAAATTCATCTCACTTGGATTAAACCACAGCATTCACACTGGTGAAAATGCAGAGTAGAACTTGAAAAAAATGATCAGAAACGAGGTTTTTATCCTTTTTAGAAGGAGCCAATGTAAGGAATTGGTTGTGGAATACTTTTGGAAAAGCTTCAGTCTTGAGGATATTTGTATCATGTTAAAGAATGTGTTTTTAACTTCTGTGGCTATTTATATGCAGGAGGTCAAGCGTGTTTTTAAGGGAAGGGGAGTCCAATTCTTCACTGTCCTTCTGCC
This sequence comes from Hypotaenidia okinawae, assembly GCA_027925045.1. Lineage (NCBI taxonomy): Eukaryota > Metazoa > Chordata > Aves > Gruiformes > Rallidae > Hypotaenidia > Hypotaenidia okinawae. The sequence continues at coordinate 45,942,824 of BSDF01000002.1, read as the reverse complement.
CTCCTCAATCTAATTACTTTATCAACAAGAAAATACTTGACTGCCTCCAATTGAGGGTGTTATGTTGCAGCATTGGCCTGCTGTATTGGGAAAGGAAGTTATGATGTGACTGGGCTGTAACAAAGGGTAGGAATCTGTGATCCCGATGGCTACGCGGTAAATCTGTGCGGGCTGATATTTATGAAGTATAATTAATCTTCCATTCTAGATTGATTTATACACAAGTTTTAATGCATCTACCAATAAGCACTGCTGGGTGAAGCAAAGAATAATTTATCCAAGTGAAATTACAGAGGAGAAGCTGTCAAGATAGTCTTCAGTTGCTACCATATCAGCTAAATTTTAACTTTAGTGTAGGGATGTTTCTTAGTCATCTTGCTGTGTTTGTGGGAAAACCATTTTCATAATATTTCAAGCTGCTGTTATGGAGAAAGATTTCATTATGATAAATATATCTCCACAGCCAGGAAGCTTCTTTTTATGTATCTTGCAAGCAAATATCCAGATTAGTTATGTTCAACCCCTGGCTGACTAATTTGGCAGCACGGATCTAGTGGGACCTAATAATGGTGTGCTACGTAGTTATAAACCAGATGGCCAAGTGTGTAAAGCTGTACTGAGCTGTAAATTTGTACTTTAGGTATAAAAAGAATGCATTTTACACCTAAAACCTTTAGGAAAAGATCAATCAGAAATTCTGAAGGATTTCTTAGATACTAGGAGCAAGTTGGTTTAATTACTTATATATAAAAGAAAAGGCCAGAAACATTGCAGCAAAATGTGTATGTGCTGTATAGACTCCCTTCTATGCTTAATAAATGAATACTGTCTTTTATCTTGGCTAACTATTTTCTGGAGCAGTAGTATTGGAAAGTTAGTTCATAAAGAAGATTTTGGGTTTGTTTGTATTTTTTATGTTGATTCAGTAACTTCTGAAATGTGACTAAGCCACAGAAACCAAAGTGTAAAGAATGCATTTCTAAATGCAGAATTGATGAATCAGAATAAGGAATTTGGAATAAGGACAGTGGCACGAGTTCAGTAAGCCCTTTCAATGGTGGGGTTTTTTGTTTAAAACACCCTTACTGAAATTAGGGAGGCAGTAGTTCCTAGAGAAAAACTATTGCCTGTATTGTAATAGTTTTATGCAACCAGCAAAACCCCTTGCTGTTGTCTTCAGGAAAAAATAAGTACTAGTTGTCAGATTGAATGCAAATAAGAGCTGCTTCCAAAGATAAGACTAGTTACTGATAATCATGTCTTAGTCAAATAACATATATAGAACAGACTGTTTCATCAGACAGAGAAGCTAATTATGAAAATAATTTGCAAAATGCCATTTGCTATTTATGCTCTTTTTTTGGAGGGATAGGGGAAGGAAAAGATATCTCCTAATTCTCTTGTCTGTGTGTTCTAATAGTAATTTTAATTGGATTTGTAGTGCTTTAAAACAAGGAGAAAACCCAGTTCTGCCTGTTAATGTTGCAAATGTTAGCATTGATTGCAGATGATCTCTACCTCAGCCTTCTGCAAGGGAAAAATAAATCCCATTTTACGAAGACAAAAAAGCTGAATTAACACAGTGGCATCTCTGAAAACTAGAGGTCAGTACACAATGTATTCAAAGACTTTTTCATTAAAAAGTTTAGGGAATGGAAAAATAGTTCAACTGGCTAATAACCTAGTAGCTACAAAAAAGTAATTGTTGCTCTTTACTTATACTCTTTAAACTTTACAACTGGTCCAGTTTGAGCATCTTCCGAATTTGCCAGCAGGCTGTGTGCATGGTGGTATAAAAACACTTGCTATGCATGGAAATGCTGAAATGGCAAAGACAAAATTATTCTATGCTATCTTGCTACTGGCTTTTTATACAAGGGGTACAACTTTCAAAATCTTTTTAGCTTATACAGGGGTGGAAATACTTTTCTTATTCTCCTTTTGAAGGACAAGTATATCAACAATATAATAGGCACCATTCAAACAATTCAGTAGTATGATACCAGCTTTTATCCTTTTATACTGTAGTATGTAATTTTTCATTACTGTTTTTAATAGAATTATCCTTTTCTGCAGTGTTTGACTTATGAATTTTTACTCTTAAACTGTGTTTTGGATCTTCAGACGACTCTGAAGCTATGCTAGCAATTTGAGTGTTCATTCTTTTTTTCCCATAGCCTATATTGTGAATGGGATCCTAAACTTCAACTTGCAACAGGCATGGTTACTGCTTTTACCCTCATCTGTTACCAGACTCTATCTACTCCTGAGCTCAGTGAAGGTTCCACCCCTGAATTCTAACCCAAGTTCATGGTGGGGTTGGGTCTCCAAGTTCAAAATGTCAGTCTTCAGATATCGCCCAGTTGCTGCCCAGCCCTGAACATTCCCACAGCTCAACGGTGCTGGTGATCCTTACCATTAGATTTTCACATTTAGCTCTGCATAGAACAACTTGATACTGAAGTTGAAGCTCTATCAAGGCTGGTCTTCAACAGGTTTCTAAGGTTTGGGCTTTCTACTGCAAATGTGCTCCAAAGAGCTTGTAGCAGCAGTGGTGATGACATTCTCTTTAATGTCTTAAGGCAGTGGTTTGAGCAATCGCCTGTGAGTCTGGAAATCAAGGTCCAATCTGTCCCTTAGCAACAGTCTGTTGGTACCTCTGCAGTGGTATCATTTCTGTTATCTCTGTAAGAGTTGATTTGTTTCCTTTTTTTCTAATGGAGTAGCTTCTAGGGGAAGATAACTATTGTGTTCAGCAGTTAGACATTTCTCATTGCAAATGTCTAACTTTACTTGGTATTACAAACCACTTCTGAAGAAGCAGAGTTTCTGTAGAAAGATCAGTCTCATCAACTGAGCAATATATACTGTGTAAACTCTTAAGCAGTTCTATTTTTAAGTTTGGGAAAAAGATTTTTTTTTCTTCTTAAAAGGTCTGAAATAAACAACTTTACTAAATGGACTCAATTTACTTCATGTTATTAATAGCAAACGTGTCTGTTCCAGAAGGAGCGTGGATAGTTAGCTGCTTAAAATCAAGTTCACATAGTGTATATAAAGTGTGACAGGTGTCTGACTTTGAGGAATGGTGGAGCTTGGAGCGAATTTTATCCTGTAAGGTTCCCCTGTGTCACATCAAATGTAACTTTCTGAAATTTGTAGTGCTTGTTTTAGGAGTAAATCAGGAACTTTAGAAAGCAATCAATGGCTGACAGTCAAGCCCAGCTCAGTGGTTAAGCAGCTGAATATGGATATGCTTTGTGCAGTGTACAAACTGGAACACAGCAGATGTTTGACTGCCCTGTGTTTAAGACAGGCACAGCGACCACAGCACACAGCTAGTGACGTAGTTTGGTTTCTATGGCAGTGACTTCATGTTATGTAAGGAAGTTGCGTATACACAGCCCCGGTTGTCATGGCTCTAGGAATCCTGCTTGAACAGCCCTTCCTGATCAACGTTATTTAATGGCTTTAAAAACAATAAAATAGTCTCTACTGCAGCTAGCTAGTGCTTTTAAAAGTCCTAATAATCTTTTATTTTATTCTTATTATAACAATAGCAGCTTGAAATCACTAGTACCCAATTTAAAGGCTAAATTGCATCTTGAGATCTTCACTGTGCTTTTGAAAGACCTTGATTTCAGGCACTGCAGCGTACAAGTATGCCTTCTTTGAATACACTCATTGGAGTTGAAGTTTTACAGGCTGTAGGCTTGCTAAATGCATGCAGCCTGTCAGGCCTAAATTCTATTTTTGCATCAGTTTTTGGCAGAGAGCAAATTAGATGCCCCTTGGTGGGGAGGAGAGAGGCAAGCAGTTTTTATAAAGCCTTCAACTGCTAACTACTAAGAGTAGTTTAAAAAAAAAAATTGAAATTTGGTGTGGTGGTGGTAAATATTCTTATTTAAATCTGCTCTTGTAAAAATATTTCTTTAACCTTTCTCTTACCTGTGTTTCTTCAGTTAGGAGTCCTGCATGTAGAATTAGCACTGGCACCTGAGTTCTGGGCTGTGATAAGGGAGTATAGCTGTGAATGTATGTAGGCTTATTTGCCCAAGACAGGGAGTTTTGATTAAAAAATCCATTCCTTGATCTGGTTAAACTATTCAGTAGTAAACTTATTACAACATCTAAAGCTTTTGTCTAAAACCTGATTTTTAAAAAAGCATTTACACAGCACTGTATTTAATACATTATCTTAAAATTATATGCCACGAGTGTGAAGGTGGAGAGGCAGATCTTTTCTGTGTATACTCTCTCAAACCATATTTGCATTAAACTGGAGGGAAGGTTTTTTATTAATGGTGCAACCCATTGAACAGGTCTCAAAAAAGCAGTCTTGCTCTGCATTCAGATTCTGCCATACAGTTCTGTGCTCTCCCCTTTTTAGGGCTTAAAATGGAAGTAGATGTTTCCTTTTAAATGTGTAACTACAGCTTCTAATAATGTGTGATAGCAGTAAACTGCCCCCTGAGCTGACATATGGTATATAAAATTTAGGAACATACTATAAGGACTGTCTTGATGAAAAAAGTATGCTTTCACAAGGGTGTGGAGATCTAATAGAAACTCCTGCTCCTTTAAACTTCTGAGTTATTTTTTTCCTCCCTTATCCCAGCTATTAGCTGGTCTAATAAGAGATGCTACTTCTTTCTAGGAGCCTTGCTTTGATGAGATGTCAGGCTCTTATTTCATTGCTGCTCCAACATCTTTCTAATCAGCTCACGTACCTGTCTTGTCAAAGTTGATGCTTTTAACCAAATCAGGTCATCTTGACTGAGGCTTTCACTCAGTTGGAGTGAAACTTCCTTTTATAATAGAGAATGCTCCTTGGGCTTTAGGAATGAAAGATGGAGGTGCCATTGTCTGCAGGTGGAAGTGGTGTCCCCAGCAGAAGGAGTTATCCCCCTTTTGCTACACCTTGTGTATGAGCAGAAATTGCCAATAGCAGTGTACAGCACAAGTGGGCAGCATCTACTGACCAGGTGTTGATCAAAGCACCTGAACAGTTGTGTAAAAGCCATTTCCATGTTTCTTGGGTTCCTTGGGATCCAGAGACCAGATGAGATCTCTCTTTATTAATAGGAAAGAGTAACAAAGCAGTGCTGATAATGGCAGCACAAAACACTATGGTAAAGGACATTTCTGTGTTTAGCTTTGGAGAAAGATTAAAATTTGGTAACTAAGCACTGTAATAAAATAACCTCTGGTTCTCATTTACTAATTTCTCAAATGACAGCTGTGCTTAAAGGTCTTGAGTTTTGCACACCTCTGACAGGTGGCACTATTCTGGATACCAGGAATTTTCCAAAGTGTACTGTGGGTTTCATATTAAATAGGAGAATGAAATTTGTATACCTTCTCTTAAAGAAGGCATTTTCATTTTTTCCATCTTTTTTCAGTGTATTTTCTGAATCTGACTGAAAAATATGCAGCTGTGCATCTCAGAAGAACAGAGTGGAAAGCACAGATACAGGGTTGATTTTTTAAAAAAAGTTATAGAATGGCTTAAAACTAATAAACTGGGTACAAATGTTAGCACTTATATATATATATATATATACACACACACACACCATGTCACAGAATCATAGAATTGTAGGGGCTGGAAGGGACCTCGAGAGATCATCGGGTCCAACCCCCCTGCCAAAGCAGCTCCCTAGGACATTTCACTCAGATAGGCATCCAGATGGGGCTTGAATATCTCCAGAGAAGGAGACTCCACCACCCCCTGGGCAGCCTGTCCCAGGGCTCTGTCACCCTCACTGGGAAAAAGTTCTTCTGCATGTTGGTGCGGAACTTCCTGTGCTCCAACTTGCAGCCATTGCCCCTTGTCCTGTCTCCACAGACCACTGAAAAGGGGCTGGCTGATTCCCCCTGCACCCCCTGCTTAAGATAATTATAAACATTAATTAGGTCCCCCCTTAGTCTTCTCTTCTCAAGGCTGAACAGTCCCAGCTCACTCAGCCTTTCCTCATAGGGGAGATGCTCCAGGCCCTCTGTCATTGTAGAACTGATTTTGAGTTACACTGAAGGCTAGCAAACCAATGTGTTTAAACCTACTTACATGTTAGGACTGTTGGGGCACCTATTTAAATTTAGAAGAGATACTTATAAGTAAGTAAGGCTCTTAACCCTGAACTTTATGGAACCTTTCTGCAAAGAGGAGATGATTTCCCCTTTTCAGTAGTATTACCTATGTCAAGCTCTAAGTGTCTTCAAAACATGCAAAATAAAAACTTAATAATGCAAAACCTGCAGGGATTTCTGTTGTCCTGGAAACTTAATTGCAGAGATCTGCCAGTGAAAACCTCCTGTTGTTTATTTACTTATTTCATCCAGCATCTTGTGTGTTAGGAAAAAAAAGCAGCCACTGTAAAATTTGGTGGTAGATTGAGGGGGGCAAGACTGTTGTTACTGTTGCTGTTTTGTTTAGGATTGCATGCAGCTGTTGTCTGTGTAACTTTGAAATACCAGGGAATAATCCACTACTTATATACCAGTTCAGTTTTTCCATTGTTCTTCCAGGGCTTGTGTATTTCAAATTAGGTTACTTTGAAAATCAATGTAATGTTTTCTTGTTGTTTTCAGCTTTAATTCTTTCACTCTTGCTGTCCTTTAAACTGTTGGCTGTGAGGAGTGAAAAAATAACTATCTTATAGCTGAGACAAGCCTTCCCTGGTTTAAACGAAACATTCAAGTTCTGTGTGTTCACATTATCAACATTATTTTAGTTCTTAGTGTGCTGACTGGCAAAAGGAAGTACAGATTTCCTGTTGCGCTGCATGCTCTGATGAGAGACCTTTGAGGGTCATCTGGTGTAATCCCCCTGGTCAAGCAGGAACACTTAGAGTTAGTTGCCCAGGACTGTGTGCAGGTGGCTTTTTAGTACCTCCAAGACTGGAGACTCTATAGTTTCTTCAAGCAACCTGGGTCAGTGCTCGGTCACCCTCACAGTATGGGAGGTGGGTGGGGGGAGGGAAAGGTTTCTTGATGTTCAGGAGAAACCTCCTGTTGCTTCAGTTCGTGCCCATTACCTCTGGTCCTGTTGCTGGGTACCAGTGGAAAGAGCCTGGCTATGTTGTCTTTACATGCTCTTTTCAGGTATTTATATGCATTGATAAGTTGAAGGGAGGGGGGTGTGGGTGTCTGACTGAACCTTCTCTTTAGGCTGAACAGTCCCAGCTCACTCAGCCTTTCATCCTAGTAGAGATGCTCCAGTCTTTTCATCATCTTCATGGCCCTTCATCAGACAATCCAGTATGTCCAATCTCTCTTGTACTGGGGACCCCAGAGCTGGATGCAGCACTCCAGGTGTGACCTCACCAGTGCTGAGAAGTGAAGGGTCACCTCTCTTGACCTGCTAGCAGCACTCCTCCCAATTATTGTGATACATCATTATGGTGATTCATTATGTGTTCTTTTTTCTAAATGTAAACACCTATAGATTATTGCCTGAAGTGCTGGATGGCAAAGCATAGGAATGAGTTTGGCCATCACACTACTTCTCCAGTAAAAAAAAAGCTTCAAAAACTTCTGCAAAACCATGGGACCAATATCTGTAGATTGATCTCTGGTTGCTTGTATGCAGGACAGGAGCTGCTGAAAGATTCAGTAAGCTGTGTCGCATTGGGGGGGAAGAGGGGTGTGTGTGAAAACAGGTGGGTATGACACAAAACCCACAAGTGTCTCTTCTTAGCTTTGGCTGTAGCATTGTGTAACTTGTCCATTGTGCCATTAGCTTTAATAGGCCAGAAAGAACCTTTTTAAAGATCCCAGAATCATAGAATACCCTGAGTTGGAAGGGACCCATAATAAGGATCATCAAGTCCAACTCCTGGCTCCACACAGGGCCGGCCAAGTCAGAGTGTGGGACTGAGTCCGTTGTTCAGATGCTTTTGAACTCAGTCAAGCTTGGGGCTGTGACCACTTCCCTGGGGAGCCTGTTCCAGTGCCCGACCACCCTCTCAGTAAAGAACCTCTTCCTAAGATCCAACCTACCATTCCCTCAGGTTCTATCTCTGGTCATGGAAGAGAGGAGAGTGGCACCTGCCCCCTCATGCTCCCCCTTGTAAGATGTTGCATCGTTCATCAGGTTGGTTGGTTTCAGCTGTATGTAGAGTTGCAAACAAGTGATTCGTGCCTAGTTAAACTGTGGCACAGAGAATAGACTAGGGAGTACCCCCTCCATTTGTGAGTCTGCATATGCAGGGCAAGACAAATGCCCTCTTAAGCAACCTACAGCCATCCAGACATAGCTCTGCCTCAATAAATGGGGGATTCATTGTAACATACTGGAAGGCTTGTGAAGATCCCAAGATGACATCTGTCATGTGACATAAGGTGTGTACTAAGTCTTCCAGTGATATTTTTTTTTCTGTTTTCAGGCTTTACATGTAGATTAGACTGACTTAGGCACACTATTTTCTTGCTTCCTAGTTATTGGCATACTTTATTTCTTCTAAGACTGCTCAGTAGTGTCCTTGATGCTCTGAGCTGGGTCATTTCAGTAGCCATGACTGCACATGCAATGAAGTTGTTCAGCCACAACTATAAAAATACAGTGAGAATAAAAGCTGGGTAATTGTCCACTTATTTCTTGGCCACATCAGGCTACGTGTCTGCTATGCTGCCAGGCTGACAAAACACACGTTTGTCAGAAATGGCATAAGCAGCTTTGCTACTTGTATGTAAGAAGGAGACAAGTTGTGGTTGTTGATACCCTAGTGCTCTTCACTGAGAGCATAAGAATGTCTAGATAATGTTCATAAGTCTTGAGCACCATTTTACACTCCGACTTTTTCTGCCTACACATGCTGCCTTTTCAATAACACAGCATGCATGAGACTATGAAATACAGTAGCAGTTCAGTGCACAATCAATATTTCACTATTAACAAGAGTTTGAAGTCTCTTTTTGATACAGTTGTATTTTTTTTTTTTAAAAATTGTTTCATTTCACTATTTGCAGCTGCTCTTATCTGGAAAGACCTGTGGATATGGAGTGCAAAAGACAGTAGTAAAACACATAGGCTGATACCTAGTTGGACATTGTGTTATAGCAAACAATGCATTTAGAGGATCAGTTGGATTCTGTTTCTGAAAAGGTTTTACTCTTTTTATAAAGTAAATGTACTGTTGCTGTTTAACCTGGCAGGCAGCTAAAACAACCCCACAGCTGTTCTCTTGCTTCATCCCCACCAGTGGGATAGGGGGAGAATCAAAAAGCTGATGCTTAGCTGTTACTGAGCCAAGCTGCCTGCTGGCCAACCCTGTGTTTATATGGATCATGATGTCCTATGGTATGGAATAGCCTCTTTGACCAGTTTGGGTCAGCGGTCCCAGCTGTGTACCCTCCCAGCTTCTTGGGTGCCCCCACCTCATTAGCAGGGCAGCATGAGGAGCTGAAAAGTCCTTGTCTGCTTGGCAACAACTAAACCATCAGTGTGTTATCAACATTGTTCTCATCCTAAATCCAAACCACAGCACTGTACCAGCTGCTAGGAAGAAAATTAACTCTACCCCTGCTGAAACCAGGATGTGCACATACATATTTTTCTCAGTAACTTTTGGAAAACTAAACCACTATCTGTCATCACAGATTCCTTGAAATTGAAATACAGAAAAGTGCATGTGTAAAATAGGAAATTGATTAGGAGACTACCCTCTAAAAGAAAATACCTAAAGATATTCAGTATTTACTTGATTTAAAACTTTAAGGTCTGCTAGACCTTGTCCTCCTTGGGATAGGAGTTTCCTGTATATGGTTCTGGCAGTTGAGCCCTAACCAGTGGCTAAGCACCACATGCCACTTGCTCACTCCCAGAGGGGAAACAGACAGAGCCTCCGTGGGTTGGGATAAGGACAGTTCACTGACAAAATCACCAGGAACATAGAACAGTAACAGCCAATTGCACTCACACCCAGTGATAACACAGAGTACCTTACCTCCCAGTGATTAGAGCGCTGCGTGACAGGAGGCCTGACCCAGTGTCCCAGCTGCACTCCAACTGCCCAAAAGGCACCCTGGAGTGCCCTTCCTCAACCAGCCCCTTTCATGGGGAAGTGATGTCAGGTGGTGTGGAAAACTGCCTGGGCTGACCCAGCTCACCTGTGCTGGCTGCTTGGGGAGATCTGCTCTGGCCAGAACCAGGACAATGGTGACTTCGGGGGGACTTTTAACTGTTATCTTACTGTGATTGCTAGCCTTTTCTCAGGACTGTGTTACTGCTTTACATTTGACTACTTCTAATACTGTGTTTTTCATTCTGTTTAAGCTTTGTCTAAGCTTGTTTTAACTTTTGGTTTAGTTACACTGCTCCCTTCCCCAGTATTTTTCTTTTGGCTTAAATCCAGCCAAGGTACATTGCTTTATGATAGCTAAAATAATTTATCTGTAACTTTGAATCCTGTACAGAGTCTTCTAAAATACTTCATGCTGAAAGACATGAAGCATTCTAGTCTATTTTATTGGAGGGGGAAGTAGCAGAACACTAGGATAGATTGTATCAACAAATAGGTCTCAGGCAAAGTTAAACATCTAGGAGAGACAATGTTTCCCAAAAGATGACTGTTTGTGGGAACGTGTAAATTCACGTTGTTTTTTATGTGCTTGCAAAAACAAGATCTTGTAGTCTGTTGGGTGGTGGGAGATTGCATCAAAACTTCTTGGGTTCTTTCAAACTTAACAGTAGGAGAAAGACATTTGCAGCCTTCCAGTACCTGAAGTGAGCATACAAACAGGAGGGGAATCAACATTTTAAAAGGGTAGACAATGGCAGGACAAGGGGGAATGGACTGAAGCTGAAGGAGGGAAGGTTTAGATTAGATGTTAGGGGGAAGTTCTTCACAGAGAGAGTGGTGAGGGGCTGGAACAGGCTGCCCAGAGAGGTGGTGGATGCCCCATCCCTGGAGGTGTTCAAGGCCAGGTTGGATGGGGCCCTGGGTGACCTTGTGTAGATCCAGGCCTGGAGGTTGGTGGCCCTGCCTGTAGCAGGGGGTTGGAACTCTGTGATCCTTGGGGTCCCTTCCAACCCAGACCATTCTATGATGTAAGTAGCTTTACAGATTAAAGGTGCACCTCTTAAGTAAAGCCACCTTTATATTTATTTCATAACATTCATCTATCTGTCACCAGGCTGTGAAAGTATTAACATGTTTATTGAATCTTAAGCATGCAAATAGTCAACGTTGAATTTGTGGTGCATGTGATATGGTGTACTGGCCTCAAAATGCTCAGTACCTATAGGAGTGAGGCCCCAGTATGCATAACAGAAATCAAGTAATTGTTGGAGCTAATAGCATACACTTAGTACAAATTAGAGCTCTAAAGAAAATTACCATGTAGTGTTTCTCTTCCTCTGTCAGCTAAACCATATGAAGAATGGGTTGTAACTAGGAAAATGAGTAATTGTTCTAGGGATGAATGTGTGTGATTTTACAGTATGAAATCAGATTGTAGCTATCCCTCAGCACTGAAGGCCTGCCGAGTGCTCTGAGTAGGCCACAGAAAGCATGATGCAGTCGGGTAGGTAACTTAGCGTGGTTCCCTCTTGTGAGCCTTTCCAGGGCAGAGCTGGCGTGCTCCACTGCTTTGACCACTGCCAGCTGCTCTCCCCTCTTCTCTTTGGAGGCTTCTGCCTGCTCCTTCCTCTCTCTTCAGCTGGTTAGTTTTACTGGGTATGGTCTGTGAAATGCCAGGCTGCAAGGCCCAATATTGCCATTGCAATTTCCAGAGCATGAATTGCAGCTGAAGCTTAAAAGCGTGGCCTTTCCTCTAAGCATGTGCTGGAGTTATTTTTATGCATTGTGATGTATTTATCAATGCTTAAGTTTCCTGTATTGAATGACACAGGTAGATGAGGTGCTCAGGGATATGGTTTAGTAGAAGACAGGTATGGTTGGACTCAATGATCTTAAAGGTCTTTTCCAACCTAGTCATTCTGTGTGAATGCAGTAAAACTTGTGAAATACTTTCTTCTAGGCTAACTCTTAATAAGGATTAGAATTAAATACTGTCTTTTGCAGTGAGTAGAAACCAACCAAAGGGCTTCATGCCCAGCAGCCCTTCTTTTTCATTGTTTGGCATGTGTCTTCTTCATTGAGGAACAAGAGGGTTGTTAAATGGGTTATTTTGTTTTTATTATTTTACACAAGCAAGAATTAGAAGGAAACAAGAAGACTCCCAGAGTGTACTAGAGATTGCTGTTAACTCTGCTATGTTTGATGGGTGTATTAGAGAAACAAACCACTGCACGCTTTGTAATATGATTGGTGGAAAAAGGTAGTTTTACCTGAATGAGTTAGTTTATTATTTGTAATGTGTTCAAGGCCAGGTTGGATGGGGCCCTGGGCAACCTTGTGTAGATCCAGGCCTGGAGGTTGGTAGCCCTGCCTGTGACAGGGGGGTTGGAACTCTATGATCCTTGGGGTCCCTTCCAACACAATTAGAAGTAGCAAAGGATTTCTTAAAGCAACACTGCTGAATGGAAAGCATCTAGCTCTCTCTCACTGAGATAAGTGACTTTGTAATTTCTTTCTTCATAGAGTAACAGGGAGACCAAGAATAGTTTATGCTAGTCCTTCAAAGAGAAATGTGCTTCTTGAAAACAAATCTCTTTAATAATCTGGGCCTACCTATGAAGAAAAGGGTAATGAATTCTTGTCTTCTGAGTGATCAGATTATCTTCAGATTGTCTAACAGTTTGAGATACATAACAGCTTTGACAGAAAACCGTTATGCATCCTTCAACTCACGAAATCTACTTTCTTCCTCTAAAACTGTAAAAGCTTTCAAACAATGGCACTACTGTATCTTGTAGTTTGCTGGAATTGCAAGTTCTGTAGCTCTGTATGAATCTCAAAAATACTGCAGTTTTGACTGTAATTTTCTGCTTCCTCAGAGTGATTTAAAAATATGTACTATATATTTACAGATATTTGGAGTTTGGGGGTCATCCTCTTCATGTTGGTTTGTGGACAGCCACCATTCCAAGAAGCAAACGACAGTGAAACTCTGACTATGATAATGGACTGCAAATACACGGTGCCACCTCATGTCTCCAAAGAATGTAAAGAGTAAGTAGACTACTAAAGAATTTGGAAGCTTTCACAGAAGTGTGACTCTGGTTACCTTTGGGAGCTTCCTGTACCATGTTGTCAGTGTGTGGAATATTCCTCACCTCTTCCTAAGATAGAATGCCTGCTGCTTTTGCTTAGTAGTACTTGTTCACATTGATGGAATAGTTTCTTGGGCACCAGTATTGCTTCTCTTTAACTCCATGCCTCTTCTTACTAAAGGTTAATCCCATGATATTTTTTGCCAATAGGTTTTTCCCACGCTTGTGTGAAACTTCTTCTTGGTTTTACACAATCTGTTTTTCTTTTATTTGTCTCAGTTGTCATGCCTTTTATAAATGATTGAAGAAGCTGCTCACCACTGACTGGCTTTGGCCACCACTCAAGGTGTTGCTGAGGCACTTTTGTGGCAGGGGTTAAAAAAGGTTCCTACAGAATTCTGTGCAAAGTACAAACTGTCAAAACCCAAGGATATCACAGCAAGTTTTGCTCATCTGCTACTGAAATCACAACTCCAAATCAACATTCTAGGCAATCAAGGGAGAAAAATATTCTGTCTGCAAATACCATATGCCACTTGGGAATCGTGACTCATTTTGATGTGTTGTTTTTCTGCAGCATTCACTGCAGCTTCTTAATATATTTTTTTCCTATGTTGCAGTGTTGCCCAGATTTCCCCACTGGTCAATGACCTCTTCAGCCCTTTTAGTACATATCCCAGTGGTGTTGCTTAGACTATTTTACAGCGTTCATCTGTGTTCTTGACTCTGCAAGAGAGTGGTTATTTGTTTCCAAGATGAAAGCCCAGATGCCCTTAGAAATGCTTGTAAAATGGATTTGGCCCAGTTAAAAAAGCCCCCTAGAGCAGCCTCTAGGATTCTTTTATTTGACACAGAAGGAAAATAGTTACAGCTGTGGACATAATGACCTCGTCACTTGGCATCTGTGTGGTGCAGGGACCTAATGCCTAACATGTTTAATATCTTCATTGACGACCTTGATGAGGGAATAGCATCCACCCCCAGCAAGTACGCCAATGATACAAAGCTGGGAGGAGTGGCTGACACGCAGGAACACTGCGCTGCCATCCAGCGAGACCTGGACAGGCTGGAGAGCTGGGCAGGGAGAAACCAGATGAGGTTCAACAAAAGCAAGGGTAAAGTCTTGCACCTGGGAAGGAACAACCATTCGTATCAGTACAGGCTGGGGGGTGACCTGCTGGAAAAGAGCTCAGTGGAGAAGGACCTGGGGGTCCTGGTGGATGACAGGTTGGCCATGAGCCAGCAGTGTGCCCTGGTGGCTAAGAGAGCCAATGGGATCCTGGGGTGCATCAGGAGGAGTGTAGCCAGCAGGTCAAAGGAGGTGATCCTCCCCCTCTACTCTGCCCTGGTCAGGCCCCACCTGGAGTATTGTGTCCAGTTCTGGGCTCCCTGGTATAAAAAGGACAGGGATCTCCTGGAGAGAGTCCAAAGAAGGGCTATGAAGATGATTAAGGGCCTGGAGCATCTCCCCTATGAGGAAAGGCTGAGTGAGCTGGGACTGTTCAATCTTGAGAAGACTAAGGGGGGACCTAATTAATGTTTATAATTATCTTAAGCAGGGGATGCAGGGGGAATCAGCCAGCCCCTTTTCAGTGGTCTGTGGAGACAGGACAAGGGGCAATGGCTGCAAGTTGGAGCACAGGAAGTTCCGCACCAACATGTGGAGGAACTTTCACACAGTGAGGGTGACAGAGCCCTGGGACAGGCTGCCCAGGGGGGTGGTGGAGTCTCCTTCTCTGGAGATATTCGAGACCCGTCTGGACGCCTGTCTGAGTGAAATGTCCTAGGGAGCTGCTTTGGCAGGGGGTTGGACCCGATGATCTCTTGAGGTCCCTTCCAACCCCTACAAATCTATGATTCTATGATGCCATAGTTTGTTTTGTGTCTTGTCATCAGCGTCTAGCATTTTCACTAACCCAGAAACAGTGCTCTCAACAGCTTGAGGAGCTCTATGTACAGGAAGAGGTTTAAAACACAGTACAGGAAGAGGTTTAAAAGAGAGCCCTTATCAGTGGATTCTATCGAATAAATTTGAGATGTTCCATGTTGTGCTGAGGCCAAGAAACTTATTTCTGCAGCCTTTTGCTTCACATGCTGCTGAACGCTCATTTACTGAAACACCCGAGTAGTTTTGCTTTCTCTGTGTGATGCATCGTCAATGTATGATCCTGTTATCAAAGCCCTCGGTAGGGAAAAGACTCTGGGAATGTTTAAACTTCTTGCTCGGAGTTAAAGCGTTCTTGGTGGTTTGGGATGTGTAAGCAAGCTTAAAGCAGCAGGCAGATGTTGTACATTTGTGTGCTTTTACCACAGTTGTAGTTTAAAAAAAGTCAAATGAAGTACATAGGCTGTTCCCTTCCTGTCATGATATTAACAAAAGCAAAGAAAATCAGAGCTCTCATGTCTCACCCCACCTTTCCATTCAGTAAGGACAGAGACCACAGGTTCTGAGTATAAATGCAATATCCTATTTTTACAGTAGAGCTTTGAGAAGACAGAATTAACCTCCACTTTTATTCCTGTGCAACATCTCACACAAAAAAAACCCAGAATTACTTTTCCCTCTGTGATGTATGTGCCCTTTCAGTTTGAAGTTGGGCGGTGTAGTATAGTTAGTGCAATAGGAAACATTGCACAAGAACTGCAGAACTTTGATTCCATGTATTGGAACAACAAAATTTCATTGAAACCTTGCACCAAAACTGTGTATCCATGCTTTGTTTGTTGTGCAAAGCCTAAAATACCTTCTCCAAGAATTTTTCATGTGTGGTAAGCTAACAGAGATGTGCACTGCTAGTCAAGTCGTCTTTCTCTGCTTGGGGAATTCATGCACTTCCTTTCCAGCCCGTGTAAACACTCAGTATCAACCCATTAGTAGGTTTGTCACTTCATCATTCCAGATAGTGTTTTGTCAGAGATGCTGAAGAATCAAATGTCTGATAGCTATTTCAGAATAAAGTATTTCTACTTCTCTTGCCATCCCATATTCTCATTGACAGCAGCAATGATAGGAAACTCTTATTCGTTTACTTTACAGACCAGCCTGTAGGCCATCTATCACAGTTGCCCTACAGGACCTGTTAAAAACAAGCCAACCAGAAAAATCAGGTTAAGAATCTGAGCATAGTAAATGAAAACTGCAGAGTTTGATGTTTGCATTTTTAATGAGGAAATTGCTTGTTTCAGTTCAGCAATATTTGGAGTGTCTTTGAGAACAAATCATTTCCCATCATCTTCTCTTACTGTAGAGACTTCTAAAGGTCTGTGTGGGCCGACAGCAGGACATTTCTCCCTCATGTTGCTCTTACAGTGGCTGGTTAACAAACACCTGAGCGCGTCTTGTTTGGATGTATTTTTCATTCGCAGTCTAATTACCCGGATGTTGCAGAGAGACCCGAAGCGAAGGGCGTCTTTGGAAGAGATTGAAAACCACGCCTGGCTCCAAGGAGTCGACCCATCTCCTGCAACCAAGTACAACATTCCTCTCGTGTCATACAAAAACCTGTCTGAGGAGGAACACAACAGCATAATACAGCGCATGGTTCTGGGTGATATTGCAGATCGCGATACGATCGTGGAGTAAGCTGGAAGTTTTCTATACACAGTTTGTCTCGTGCATCTGTCGTTTTAGGTCAAGAATGAGAGCCTGGGTACTCCAGTGTTTAATTAGCAAGCCACTCAGTTGAACAAAGTATCATGGTCTTGCTCTGTGACGGGATATTCTAGGATGAGAAATACTTGAGTAGCCCCAGCCTTAGGCAAAGCTTCAAGAAAATGTGTTGGAACGGTGTTTGATTTTTGTGGTATTTTGCCTTTGCAAGTGAACTCAACTGCTGTGAGATCCATTGAAATTCATGGTTTTACTTGTGCTTCATCTCTTATGCATGTTTGGGGGTGATAAAATACCACCCTTTTTCTCTTAGTGTGTTTCTATTATACGTGAGTCTTCATTAATTTAAAATAATATCCCTTTTATCTGTATACGTATATAGACTGCCATTGTCACCAGTGAACTTGCTAGAAAGCTGTATGGTTTTTCTAAATTTCCAAAACTGAAAGAGGACTTGTCATTGGTTTTATTTCTGTTTGTTTAAGCTGGAAAAACTGTTACTATCTTACCATTTGGGTGGCAGGGCTGTGTGGGGAGAAGGAGCAGTCTTCCTCCTCAAGCTTTTAGCTGCATAACAGTGCCATCCTTTCTGTCAGACTGTCTGAATTCAGCCTGCTGGCTTATGAACTTAATTTTGCTGTAAACTTAATGTGATGGCCCTAAAATAACGAAGGTGGGTTTTCCTCTGGTTGTTACATAATATTAGGACTTTGTGTTTGCCAGTGGGAAATCCCATCATTGGTGCATGATGTTAAGGAAGTACAATTTATCATTTAAAAAAGGTTCAGTAAAGGAAGAATGACTGAATTTTTTGGGGACGATTGTCTAAAGATAGCCTCATTCAACTATTGTTTTGAAATTACCGGACTCATTGGTTCTTTGATTTTCCTGAAACCAAGACATGCTTGTCAAAACATGGGGAACAGACAGGTTTGTTTTCAGCTCTTCCTGCTGTGAGAAGGACAGCAAGGTGTGAGATTCACGTCTGCTTTTCTAGAAGCCACTGAGGTATGGTTTGTTTCATGTTTTGTATCTTCCTTAGGGCACTGGAAACTAACAAATACAATCACATCACCGCCACTTACTTCTTACTCGCTGAAAGGATTCTGAGAGAAAAACAAGAGAAAGAAATTCAGACCAGATCTGCAAGCCCTAGCAACATCAAAGCTCAGTTCAGGTGAGAATTGAGGAATCTAAATGGCTTTGTTTGTTTGTTTTTAACCTGGCTTAATGAGTATATTATTGAATTGCTCAAATACTACTTCCTTAAAGTAAAATACTTACTGCAAACTTTAAATGTCTTTAAAGTGCTGTGGACACTTCAGAAGCTGTTCAGAAATGGGTTGCCAATAATATTTTCAGGAATGCCAGATCAATAGGAAGCCCGTGTCTGCAGTAGGACGTTCTCACACCTGCTAGGAAAGGGCACGTTTGTTTATCCTTCAGCTCTCATGTAAATCGTGTGCATCACGTCCCTGGAAGAAATGCAGTTGCATAATCCATACACACGTTGATGGGGAATTAGTTATCAATTAGAAGTCACTTTGAATTTGATGTCAGTGTAGCTGTTAGCATGGATTTTCAAGGGGCTAAACATCCCCTAGGTCAAGCTTAGAGCAAATGTTTGTAGGTTTTGTTCTTTTTAATATCAGTTGATATGCCCGTTTAAGGAAAAGAAAGTAATTATTTTAATCCTTCATTCAAAGACACTGCAATACATTTAAGATTGATTTTTTTTTTTAAATTTTTTTACAAAAGCATGATTAACTAAAACCTTAGAGTAAGTTTCCCTGAGATTTTCAAAGCTTCAGCCTGTGCCACGGTAACACTAAAGGGGGAGAAGTGGGGTTCTGGCATCTAGTTGGTATTGGTATGTTCAACCAGTCCATTTGCTCTTGCAGCCAGTTATCAAAGCATCCCATCTTTTCAGTTAGAGTGGCACAATGCTTCAAAAACAAACACACACAAGACAAATAGTATAGTTTCTACCTGTAGATCCATATTGGAGGATACATGTTTTGAACAGTTATTTTTCTTAAACATTTTGGTTTCGATTTACTGAGTTATGTTTTAGACTGTGACTAGAGATCTGCTAGTATTGGAAAAAAATCCCTTTTATTGGCCCATCTTGACAATCTTTCCAGTGGAGATGGAGGATGTGCCAAGGCATTTCCATTAATTTTTATTCTCCGATCCCCAGTCTCTTCAAAAGTTGTCTTTTACATTTTGGTAAAATAATACAGGTATAACTATTACTGGCACTAACAACAATTGTTAGTAGGTAAGCACTTGATGTTTAGAATTGCTGCCTACATTCAGTGTTAATCTATTGGTAGGGTTTAGAGAAAAACAAAAAATAGCTTGTTCCTTCCAAAGGTTCCTTTGTGCAACTTTGATGCATTTAACAGGAATGGTAATAGGGACATAAATGCTCCGGTGTCTTCCTGCTGCACATTCAGACTTTCCTTGGCTGAACTGATACAAATAACATAGTACCACCTCAACATCAATCTCTGAAAAAAACCCCACTGGTTATCAATCTAAGGCACATGCTTTGGAGAACAGGTTAACGTGCATCATCTCCACTGATTGTTACCTTGGATTTAGGCTGAGTTCTTGGAGGCTTTTACAGGAGTTTCATCTGAATACCCTTCCATCTGCTGGGACAACAGGTTGCTTCTCTCTAAACCTCACAGTAGTTCTCAACATCTCTGTCATCTCCAGATGAGACTACACCTAGTCTTGTGTACAGGAGTAGACTGAGAAGTTGTTGCTGCACTGAAAAGCTCATTCATTCTGTGATCACTGACCAGTGCTTGAGGAGAGTTACTGTTGGAGGCAACCTGCAGTTGAACCTAAATGATCTGGAGCTTGGTGTTACAGAACTTATCTCTCTCCAGGGGTTATACTGTAACTTTCACTCCAGGGTTCTCAACACGTTCATTGAATCTGTGTTTTGATCTGAATTTGTCAAGTTGAAAGGAGTAGCTGAAGCCTGCCTTTACAAGTATGAACTCTCCAGGACAAGGACATGTGTATTAAGTCAGGAAATCTTGCCCTTAATGGTCCCAGGTTCCTGTTTGCTGTCTTCACGATTTTTTAAAAACTAATTCACTTACTTGTGACCTGGAGCTGTCCCACTCTCCCTGCGGGCTTGCTGGGAATAAGGGGGGCGTTGAGGAGGGGAAGGAGAGAGGCAAACATGGGCTGCTCCAAAAGGTAAGCATACTGTGCTGAGGAGGTTTATTGCCTGGATACTACAGCACTGTTGGATACTATATTTACCCGTTATTGTGACAGCCACAGAGCTCGCTTCCTTTTTTTTTACTGACAAACCAGCCTGTTCTTAAAGCACAGTAAATTCTTGAAACATTTAGATCTTCATTTTCTGACACTTCTGTAGTTATGTTTCTCATTTATTTAAGTCCTGTTTGCTAATCACTGACAGTTGTTTGCGTTTAAAATACCCAGCGTAGCAGAAGTCACCAGAAAAGTAGGTCAGTGGTTCCCAATGTTTCTGGAGTCCGCTGGGGCCTAAGGGAAGATGCCAGTATCAAACCCAGGGGCACCACAGCCCAGGGTGTGACTTCTGGTCTGGACAGCCTGGGTCGGAGCTGCTGGCTGTGTGGCCTCCCTTCTGGCAGAGCTGCTCACTGTGGGGAAGCTGGTTAGGGGCGCACCAGCAGCTCCTAGTGCCCAGAGAGATGGGAAAGGGCCTGTGTGGCTTCTCCAGGGAATGGGCTACACGGGCTCATGTGGGTGTGTTGGCAGCCAGGTTCTACTGTTAGAGGTGAATCTTTGTATCACTGGTTTGCTAAGCCAAACTGAAGCTAGCACCTCCAAACAAAGCCCACACTTAGGCTTGAGGAGTTCTGTGTTGGCTTTCATAAAGTATGCAGAGTTCCTGCATTTGGAGTTGTTGATTGGTACCCATGTGGGCAGGCATCTTCAGGACCCTTTTCTAGCCTTCCATTAGAGCGGGAGCCTTGAGCAAATGCAGTCCTACTGCAGGTCCTCCATTAACTTTAAACACTTGGCAAGAACACGTTCAGAATACCAGAAGTGTCTGAGCTTTCCTTGTTTCTTCAGCTTGACCTCTTAACCCAGCACATATCAGGGATTTGGTATGATCCTTTGTATGTGGCTGTCCAAGCAGGTATCTGGGGTCACATTTGGTGTGAAAAATCGCTGGTTCCTCTCTTGCTTTCCTCTTACACCTGGGCTACAAGCAGCCCTTTCTTTTGGCAGACCCAAAACACGATGGGGAGTGCCTTGTAATAAATACGCTATCTGTATGTGGACAGAGGTCACTACTACAGCCTTTCATGGGGTGTACCGGAGTATTTTAGTTACCTAAAGTTAAGTGGTTGGCAGACTTTTTAAACTTGAAGATAACTTTGAGAGGTTCAAAACCATTTCTTGGTCTGCACAAGAAATGTGGGGTTTAGGCTGAGTGAAGAAATCGGAGAATTATTCAGTGTTAGAGTGTTGGTCGTTTGGATTAGGCTTTCAAAATAGAGGAAAGACTGACAGTCTTTGTTCTTAATTTATTCTGTGGGCATTATGGGAAAATGGCTATTTCGGGATTTAAAGGAAAACACAAATCATTAGATACTGGCTTAGTTACTGGGAGAAGGCATCAGCTGCCAGCTGTAAAGCTGATCTACGCTCAAGTGTTACTTTCATTTTGATTTGAGCTAATGCTAGTACGCAGTCATACATTTTGAACTTTGAGCTACAGTTTATTCAAGTGTCATATCCATAAGCAGCTTGAGTCCTGAATTCACGCAGCTGTATTATTCCAGTTGCTCAGCTGAGGTCAAATAAATGTATGATCTCAACTCACGTGTGTTTAAAGAGGATTTTGTAGAATAGAGCTTGGGCTGAATGAGCCTTACTGAAAACGGGTAGATGTTTCTTTGGACTCAGCTCTTCAGCCTCACTCATGTTAATTCCAACGTAATTTTAATATTAGGAATAGTGATGGGGGGATAACAGAAGCTTCAGAGTAAAAGTAGTTTGCAGTACTGTTGTATCTAAGTTGTGCTTGAATCAGCCACTGTCAAGAGTTCCTTTAGGTACTGCTGGTTCTACACCTACTTCAGATGATTTCCTTTGAGAGATAATAATTTAAAGTTTTTTATTGCTTCATTCATTTTCTGAGCGCAGCGAAACCTGAAGATTGCATTTGACCGTAACCAAGAGAGTCCCTAACCGACACGTTGTACACATGCTGTTCTTTCCAAGGAACCCCATATCCTCCCAGAGTGTTTCCTTTCCCTCAGTGCAGCTATCACAGGCACGACATTCCGCAGGCCGCTTCGTAGGGCAGCACTCGTGCTCCTCTTGTGCAGCCCTTGCGTTGCCTTGTGCGTGCGAGAATGCTCGCCGTGGTGTAACTTCTCTTTTGTCCCTTATCGTTGTTTACATAGGCAATCGTGGCCAACAAAAATCGATGTGCCCCAGGACCTGGAGGATGACCTTACAGCCACTCCGCTCTCCCACGCCACGGTTCCTCAGTCACCGGCTCGCACAGCTGAGAACGTCCTCAACGGCCACCGGAGCAAGGCCCTCGGTGATGCAGCCAAGAAAGAGGAAATCCCAGAACTGGCTGGACCAGCGCTTTCAGCGGTCCCATCGGTGAGCTTAAAACCCACCACGAGCGGACGGAAGTGCTTGTTCAGAGTGGAAGAAGACGAGGAGGAGGATGAAGAAGATAAAAAACCTATTTCCCTTTCTACTCAAGTGGTTCTGCGCCGTAAGCCTTCGGTTACAAATCGTCTCACCTCGAGAAAGAGCGCGCCGGTCCTCAACCAGATCTTTGAGGAGGGCGAGTCGGACGATGAGTTCGACATGGATGAGAACTTGCCCCCAAAGCTCAGCAGGTTAAAGATGAACATTGCTTCGCCTAGCACAGTGCACAAACGCTATCACAGGAGGAAAAGCCAGGGGCGGGGCTCCAGCTGCAGTAGCTCAGAAACAAGCGACGATGACTCGGAGAGCAGGAGGCGCTTGGACAAAGACAGCGGCTTTACTTACTCCTGGCATCGGCGGGACAGCAGTGAAGGGCCGCCCGGCAGCCAGGGGGACGGCGGCGGACAAAGCAAACCCAGTAATGGAAACGGAGGGGTAGACAAAACCAGCCCCAGCGACAACAGCAAAGGTGGGGGAGTCCCTCCGGGGGCTCCAGCGGCAGCACCAACACCACTTCGGGTTCCACTCGGAGATGCGCTGGATCCGGAAACTCAATGCAGTTATCGTCTCGAAGTGCAGGGGAACTGGTCGAGAGCCTGAAGCTAATGAGCCTTTGCCTTGGTTCACAGATTCACGGCAGCACTAAGTACATTATTGATCCTCAAAACAATCTGTCCTTTTCCAGTGTGAAAGTACAGGAGAAATCGACGTGGAAAATGTGTATCAGTTCCAGCGGCAGCGCAAACCCGGCTGCGTCGCTGGGCAGCCTAAAGTTTTTTTCTGACCAAATGTCAGACACGGCAAACGAATTGGAACGGATAAAGAACAGGAACTTGAAAAACAATGTGCTACAACTACCTCTCTGTGAAAAGACGATATCTGTGAACATTCAGCGGAACCCAAAGGAGGGGCTGCTCTGTACCTCCAGTCAAACCAGCTGTTGTCACGTCATTTGACGACGGCCTGACTTCACTAGCTCGATCTAATCTACTTGACAGCATCATTCTTCCTGTTCAGAGCTGTGAACACCTTGTCACCGGACCCCCCTTTTGTTGTCTTAAGGTTTTTAAGTGGGCTTTGAGCAGTTATTTATTACATTTTAATTTTGTGTTTGCTTGCTGGTATGACAATGCATGGTCTTTGCATGCTGCTAGCCGATGCGTTTTTCTTTTCCAACAAAATTGGATATTTTATTGTGTAATTTTTACATTTTTTATTTTACAATGGAAGATCCGGATTAAATTAAAATAAGTATCTGGATCCTAATGTAAATGGAGCACTTACTTACTTAAAAGTTTTATGTTCTGCACTTAAACTAGAGAGAGAGGCTTTTGTTTGCTTGTGAAATGTTAATTCTTGTTCTGACCTTCTGTGATATCTAAACTCTGTGATGCGTGGCATACTTCTATGTGTCTGAAACAGAACCAAAGCAATAATGTTTTGATGCTGAAAACTCTTCAGGGAGCTTTCAGATGTTCCAAGGCTTGTACAAAGCAAAGATGCACTGAAAATTAGTGATCTTGAAAATATGATTTTAAACCCACACCTATTTGTCTTAAGCTATGATACGGATAAAGTTGTGACTCAAAAATCAAACTGAAGAGATCTTGGGTTTGTTAGAGGTGGTTTTCTTTTCTTTTTTTTTTTTTTGGTTTTTTTTTTTTAAATAATAAGGCAAATAGCTTTGTAAGGCAGCTTTCTCCCATAGAAATATGTTAATATTACAAGCAGACAATCTTTTTTAATATAACAAAGGTAAATTATTAAGTCTACTTCTGAGTTTTTACATGCTAACTGAAAATAAAGTATTTGTATGTATTCCTTTTGTTAGTAGTATATCATGACACTTAGTACTTTAGGGTTTTACCTTCTGAACCTTCTCCCTCATCCTCTCCTCCCCTCCCCAAGACTTCAAAAGGCAATAAGGGATGGAAAACCTTTAGGTAATTGGATTCAAATTGAAATTCTTCCTGTCATCTTACACTTTTTTGTTCTTTTTTTTTTTCTCCTCATCACTCTTTATAAGACTCAGAGTACCGCTGTTCCCCACACGCACGCTGCTCATTTTCCCCTCAGCAATCACTCTTCGGCATAAAGTCAATTAAAAATAGCGCATAGGAAAGCATTTCTTTTACAGCTCTGAGCCTGCCGGTTGGGTTTCCCATCGCCATGGCAAGGTCTTGATTCAGAGTATTTCTGTACAAAAAGGATACTTTTGACCAGATGAATTAACTTTGTGGAGTTTTATTATCTAGAATAAAATATATTGCAGATTCCTAGTTTTGGGAAGGGCAAGAATGTTTTATTTTTTCATGCTGTGCACTGGGTCTTCTAAGCAATGCTGGTGAAACCGGTGGTGGGGTGTAGCAGTGCACTGCTGAGCATCCTGTAACACTTGTGGAATGGGCAAATGCGACGCGTTTCACGCCTGTCGCGGAGCGAGCAGAGCACCAAAGAACCTCTACGGCTCCTGAGGGCTCCTCTCGGTTAGTAAAAGCCTTTACTCAGAGCCTGGATTGCATGGGGATGCTTACTGTCTAGCCGAGCCAGGGGTTTCATGCTCTGCTTCCTCAGCAAGGCAAAGCACCATCATTGCACTGCTTCAGCTTTGAAACTCTAGTTGCAGTTTGGTCGGTGTGATGTTCATAAATCAAAAGCTACAAGCGTAGATGTGTGGGTGAAGCCATAGAACATATTTGCTTGAACATTTTTGAGCAGGGATCTTACCAAGGGCCAGAAACGAGATGTGTGGTTCACAGCTAGTGAGCGTAACATCCGCGCAGGAGACAAGTTGATAAAGGGCATTGGCAATAAACTTATTTGTTGCAGTTTGGTTGGGGGTTTTGTTTTTGTGGTTTTTTTTCCATGTTATTGTAAATACTCTTTCCTGATATCATGTACAGCCTTGGAATGGCACCTTTTAACTAACCCCAGGTGTATTTTGTTTCCACTGTTTTTATATACGATGTATATATGGTGCTCACTTTAGAACAGCAGTGTTGACCATTTATGCTGCATAGTTGTATTATAGCCTTAGAGTTGTGTGTGGTTGGTTGAACCTTTGGGTGTACAGATGTTAGTCTGAGTGGTGTCCTCTATCCAGTTGTTGACAGGTGAATGATTGTGCATGTGGTGTATGTTGTTGTTATGTCGTCACGTAAAAGGAAGGGCGAGAATAACCACTACATTAAGATACTATCGGACCAAACTATTTAGAGCAAGTAAACAGTTTCTTGTACCCCTTAACGTGTCTTTAAAAGTTGCATATAGTTACAGTAGTGTATAAATTAAATATTGTGGACAAACAATTAGTCTTGTATTTTTCTGTATGTGTGTATATAAATATATATATACAAAAATAATGTACCTCTAGCAACTTAATCTGTATTTAAGATGTGACAATCTTGACACAGAATTTTAAGAGTAGCAGTATAAATAAGCAGAATTAACAAACAGAAATATAAAAATTTCTCACCAAGACGGAGTCCATGTGTGTGTGTTAAGAGGGTACAGAAATATCAGCTGATCTTATTGCTTCCAGCAATGTTTGGCTTTCTCATTGTATAAACAATTCATGGTGTGCGACAGAAATGGAAAATCCAGTTAATAAAAGTGATACCTTGATTGATGCATAAACCATGACTTGCACCTGGATGCAGTTTGTTACTCCTGGTGGTGGTTGCTGTGTCAGGGCTGCAGGAGCTTAGGTCAGAGCTGCCAAAGTCGGCCCTGGTGAGAGCCGCTGTGTAGCCCGTCCACCCGGTGTTGAAGGTGGCGGCACTGGGAATGTAAGCTCAGCTGTCTTGGAGAGCTGCAGCTCTGCGTGGGGATGTACGTTACCTTGCACTTACTTTGGGCTTAGAAGTTGTCGCGGTTGGCATCTACAGCAGTGGGGTTTTGTTGGGAGGCTGTGGGAGCTGTTCCTTATGCAGAACTGTGGAATGATTTATATAAATGGTGCCGGCTGCCACTCCACCAGAGAAGGTTGGTGAGAAGCTTGTTCATCTTCCCATCTCGGGGAGCCTGGTGATGTTATGGCAGCCCATGCCTGGCTGCGTTGCAGTACAGAATACAGCTGGCTCTGAGTCCCTGTTCAGGTGCTCAAGTCTGGTACAGTCAGGGAAGGGACACCTCGGCCCCAGGGGAAAGGGAGGTTCTACACCAGCTTGCCAGATCGCAAAACAACATTGGCATCAGCCTTGATACAGATCGGGGTGAGCAGGGGGCCTGCTGACCAGGTGCAGAGTGATGGGTGCCCGAAGGCAAAGCTACCGATGCCTAGCCGGCTCTGCAGGCAGTGTAAGGCACAGCTGTCACGTGTAACAGGATCCCAGGAGTTAATTCCACCGATGTACTGCAACTGCCTCACAGTGTACGCTGTGCGGCTCAGCCCCGTGTGCAGGGAAACAGCTGCTCTGGCTCACTTTGTCTGGAATGAAGTATGGCAGCGCAGAACTGAAGGAACAACAGAACATGCCAGGCGTGTGCGCTTGCTCAACATGCCTGCTGCTGTGTTGTCCCATGTACGGGCAGCACAGGTTGTGGCAAGCAGCAGTGCTTCTGGCTCTGCTTCAGGCAACCCGAGTAGAGGCAATTTCCAGTATTGGCCCAGTTGACCAGTGGAGATGTCTCTGGTGCAGGTGGGAGGCTGGAGTGCCTGATGTGCTGGGCAGCACTTGGGAAGGGGATAACCGCTCCCTCAACTCAAGACCCTTGGGCAGTGCTGCAGCAGGGTAAGTGCCAATTTGCAGGCCAAGCCAAACAAGGGGTGAGAAGGTTTGGAGCAGCTCCTGAGACACAAACTGGCCAGAGAAGGGACAGAGGGAGGACGCTGGTGGCAGTGCTCACAGCACAGGTAGTTATCTGGGTTTAATGTCCGACAGCTCTGGACTGTGTGAAGCTGGGCCCATGGGACCCTGTCCTTGCTGGTGAGCTCCCCAACTTGGGTTAATGCAAAACAGGGTGGAGGCAGCAGCAGAGGAGCTTGGGGGCTGTGGCCATGCCCAGAGTGAGGAAAGGCAGCACAAATCCTGTACTACTGCCCTTCCTTTAAAACAAGGCCAAGCAGTAACCTCCCAGGCGTTGGTACACGCAGATCGGATCTTTATAACGGATCTCTCATCAGCAAACAATGATGTGTGTGAGCCAGCCGGGATGGCTGGCAATTAATGGGGGAATGTCCCAAACATCAGAGCCAGCCAGGCACCCTGACAGCCTTTCCCATGGTTGAGTGGCTTAATCAGAACTGAGCCTCCTGTTGCTAATCCCAGAGTAGGGCTGGACTCCATGAAAGGTGTTTGAGCAAGAATGCCTCCAGGTCACTCTGCTTAGGAAAGCCTAGCTGTGACTCACCTGCTGCCTCCTGCCTGCAGCCAGTTGGGCGCCTGCAGCCAGTTGGGCTCCTGCAGCAGAGCAATGGCACTGCAGCTGCCGGGCCTGCTCCCTTCTTGAAGCCAAGGCTGTAGCTAAGCTACAAGCTTCAAGTCGTAATTACTTGTCATAAGTTGACTCAGTTCAGCCTCTCGGTGTGTATTACAAATGATATCAACCAAGAACTCTGAATTAGTGACAAAGTCTATTGTATTGGAGGGCAATAAATATCTATTTACTTTCCCAAGTGGTAGAAGAATCATGTCATATGAAAGATGCGAGTGCACTTGATACTAGAGAAGACTTGAAAAGCACGGGGGGTTTCATTGGGCTTCACCAGCCTCTCAGAGATGTCACATCTGATCTCCTTAGCAGTTGATTTCAGCAGACCCTTTATGTATCTTTCTATTTCTTCCACATGTGACCCTCTTTTGAAGAACAGGGCTGAGGAGGCAGGAGGGAAGGGTCTGTGTTCCTCTGGGCCACGTGTGCTCAAGCCTGAGTGCCTCTGGGCCTGGGAAAGGCCCTGCACTGCAGCCCTGGGAGGTGGCAGGAAGGGCTGATAAGCTCTCTTATGCCATGCCCAGCATTGCCCTCATCACACCAGTGATGACAGATGCTGTCACTACTGTGTTTTGTATCAAGTGGTGAGGTGCAGAGAGATCCTTCCTCTCTTCAGGGCTGACAGGCGAGGCACAGGGCTGTGCTGTCAGCTCCAGCCTGATGCTGGCACTTGCCTCTCCAACTCAGGGATGGGGCAGGGCAGAGCTAGCCTGAAAAAGCCTGTGGTGACAGCCATGTATCGAAGTGAACTCTCCAGCTGGGCAAGTCTTCCTCAGTGAGACTGGAGTTTGATTCTGGGCTAAATGGCCCAGCGTGCTGGCCCTGTGTACAGGGGAACCTTTTCTCATACCACAATTCCAGTCTTTTCTACTGTCCTGAAGTCCACGGGAGGTGCTGCAGGCAGGCAAGTACAGTAGAGATCTTGAGTCAGCAGGTCCCTCTGGGCCACACCATTAGACCTGTGGCTCAGGGCGTACCTGATGAGAGAACTCCTCTATCTCCAGTAAATTCTTTATGACTGGTCTTTTCCTTAAAACCAGCTTCCTCGGTTCTTACCACTGCTGCTAAGGAGACACATAAAATTCAAGCCTTATGGCTAGGTACAGGCTACTCCCACACAGTCATCTTCCCAATCTCAGTGCCTCCGGCCTTATCCTCAGTTTCTCCTTAAAGCTTGAGACCAGAGATGAACATTTTATTTCTTCAACATGGGTATCAGAAGAACAGCCGCGGCCCCACGCCTGCTCACCTGCATTCCCGAAAGGTCCAGAGCAGAGACTGGCTCTGCAGGGTAAGGGTGGCTCTAGCTGGGTAAGGGAGCATGCCATGAGTCTCCGGTGATGGCCTGGCTGCCTGTATCGGGGGCATGGGCACACCATAAGCCCACTCACCCCTTCCGCACCCCCTGCACCAGCCCACCACTATCTGCCTGAAGGGCCAGAGCTGCTACTGCTGGAAGGAGGAAGACGGACACTGCTTACCAGGAAACAGATGCCTCTGATGGAGGTGGCTTTGGTTCCCTGTGCCTCCTGGCTAGCCCTCCTGTGTCCTTCCCACAGTGAGAAACCAGCGCCATGGCCTCATACGTCAGCCCTGCACCAGGGGAGGGCCTGAGCACTACAGGAAAACAAAGTCTCCGTTCCCATGTGCTTCAGGGATAGTCACCCAGGCTAGGGACTGATACACAGATCACACAGCTCACAAGCGGCAGTTACTGGTAAGTATCTTACTATTCTCCCTAATACTTCCATCTGACAACAGGTTTTTGACAAGTTATCCCTAACATCCCATAGGTGTTACAGATGTACCTACAGTGGAAAGAAAACAAAGACATTGAGAAACACAGACATTTTTTTCTCCCAAATGAGAAATGAAGGAGGATGACATAATGAATGTGGAACACAAAACCACATCTTTGATATTGAACAGCAACTCCCCAGTATGAGGGCAAAGAGCAGCATACAGAGGAACAGGAGCTACACGGCAGTTCCGTGAGAAAACACAACCTGGCAACACACAGGTATCATATCTCAGTGTGCACTCTGAGACAGCGACACTGTCATGATAGTGTAGCCTCCCTCTGTGATGCTAAAACAAGAGTTTTCCCAGTATCTAGAACAAACCCTAATCCCTATAAAATGAAGGATTTCCATACTTCTCTCTCTCTCTCAACAGGTGGTTGTAATTTCTCCATACCTTCTAGCTTTAGGTGGATTCTCCACCTAGAGACCAGCATGATCCCCATCTATAGATAAGGAAACTAAGAGGAAGTGAAGGACTCTGCCCCAAGGCAAGGGCATCAGCCAACCTTACTTACATCACTGGGCACTTAAACCTTGCCAGAGATTTTCCTGTTACTCTGCAGCGAGCAGGAAAAGGAAAGGACCACAAGGACAACCACAAAGGCAGTTCTGCAGCAGACTACTTATTTTTGTTTTCCACGTGATCACAGTTGAGACACGACTCAATTCCTTTTCCAACCCATCTTAGGAAATTATTCCAGACACCTGCTACAGTTGCCACCAGCAAAACACGCCAACTTTACGCTCACAAACCCGCACAGACAAGCAGACCAGTGGAATCCCTTCAAACTGGCTGTGACAAGCTCCCAAGAAGATACTCCACCAGGAACCCATCCCACAGATTTTTCTTCTCCTGAACTGCTCACTCAAAACCACTGGCAATAGGCACTTGAAAAACTGTGAGCTTCCTCTGCTCAAAGTGGGCAAGAAACTGCAAAGCTGGGGAGCTGGAGAACACGCCAATCCCCTCCTCAATAAAACTTCGGTTTTGGGATCTCTCCAGCGCTTGCTGTGGGAAGGGGGACATGCTCCCCTCAGAGATCACTGCTGGCTGCTCAGGGCTGAGCTTGTGCAGCCACAACCCTGCTGCTGCAGCTGCAGGAATAGGCTGTGAACCAGCAGCAGCCTGTGAGATGCCCCTGAAACAGCAGCAGCGTTGGGGGACACAAGAACGGAGACTGCAGCTGTGGCACAGCTTTGCTCCTTTTCCCAAGGGAAGAGAGATGTTCCTTACTGGGTCACACCTGCAGTGTTTCAGAAACGCCAATTTTAAATTCCAGACAGAATACACGATTTTGGGTTCGCTGTATTCCTCTGCTGGAGGGGAGCTGGGGGGAGCTGTGGCAGAAACCTGCAATGTGAGAAGTAGGCAATTACTTAATTACTGCACCAGCAGATTTTTCCAAACACCATTCCAGCGGGTATAGCAGAAAGGTAAGTTACAGCTATCAAAGATGAAGGTCGGAGTGGGAGAAAAGAAGGTCAGAGGAGCAAACACTGTCAAATTTGGGCCTATTACTGTTAGAAAACCATGAAACATCAGGAAAAATACCTTTCTGGGGAATGCAAGGGAAAAAACAGTCAGATACTCACTCCATACGCGAGGACTGGTATATCAAATATCAAGTTTAATTCATCTGTTTCTATCAGCTCATTTAACCAGAAGATCCGTTCACACAACGCCGAAATGTTAAGACCCGGGGAAGTGATACCAAAATCTAACGTAAATTAAGCAATAAATACTCTTCATAAATTACTGATCTGTAATCCGTTTCCTACTGGGTGCTTCTGCACCCAGCTTTCTTCAACAGGTTTTAGCTGGGGCTTGTCTGGATAACTAGCACAGAGGAGTATATAAAGCATACTTGGTAATATTTACGCTCCGATCTCGCTCAGATCATGCAGGGGACAATCATGTGTTTCATTACACAGCCTACAAACGTCGTGTTTTATTTCACCATGTGCAAGCAGCCACTAAGCAGCGCTCCTCGAAATGACTCGGTTCTGATTAGCTACTGTAATAAGGGGACAGAAGTGGCAACAACCCTGAAAGGAGAGCACACTGTGGAGTCAAACCAGAGTATCTTCTTTTTTTGTTGTTGTTTCTTTTGGAAAGCTATAGCTGAGAGTTACTCCAGTTAGCTCTGGTGGCTTACTCACAGAGTCCGTTTTCAACCAGGTGAGGCATGGGGGAGTCTGGCAGGTTTCCACCAGGCCTGGTGCAGGCTGGAGCGCTTTCCTTTGGCGTTAAACTTCACCAAGTGCACGAAAGGAACAGAGAGAGCGGGAGGAAATACCTTTCTTGCAGTGGCAGGCAGCGGACCAAGCATCACATAAGCAGGTGCCACCTACTGAAGAGACGGCGGAGTGCACGCTCAGCAGGAACAGATGCTCAGCAAGCGCCCGCGTCCGCGCGTGACCGCCTTAGTCATCCTCACCCCTTCGCCTTTACTCCTTCAGGGACTCAGCCACCAGCTTCATTTGCTGGAAGAGAGAAGAAGAAGAGGCGTGCTAAGTGCAGTCGGTAGCACAAGGAGGTACGCACGCCAGTGGAAGCCAAAAGCAGGGACACTTCTGAACCCAACTGAATAATAAAGCTACAAAAAAAATATATATATATAAATTAACCAGGGCTTTGGTAGTTAAAACCCAAACCGTGAGGCTGCTACGCCTGCCTTTTGCAAACACCATGGTTTTAAAAGATGTATCACTCTTCCCACCAAAAGAGACTCAGGGAAATACAATGATGCAATTTGTATATTAATTATTTTCACGATGAATGAATTATGCCTTATCCAGAAATTACTGGGCCCAACAGGTACTGGAAAAACACCTTCTTCCCTCCTGCTCATGAACATGGGAACTGCTGTAAGAATGGCATAATGACTGGAATTCTCCTCTGCCACTCCTGGGCAATAACATGCTCCTGACAGAGCTCTGTGTAAGCTAGCATTGCCACTGCAACGCCGCCCCTGGAAATCCCCGACGCCTATCTCTGGTTGGGCCTTTTTTTTTTTGCTGCCAAATTGAACAAAAACATCCTGTGACAGAAGGAGGAGGTCACAGACTGCTATGGGGACACGAGCTATTTCCAGTCCCGCTGTTATCTTGCTTTTGTTTTCGTTATCTTGCAGGATGTCACCAAAGAGATCTCAGTGTGAAACCAGAATAACAATTCCAGGCGTCCACAATATCTGCTGAGCAGGAGAAACCAGAGCTGCTCTTTGCAGCTTCTTGTCAGAGGGGATGTTTCATAATACAGAATTTACGGGGCAATGGGAGCCGAGTTCAAATTGCACCAAACGAGCCCCTCGCACATCTCCCGAGGTTATCAGCTCTGGGTCTTTAGGTGTCTGGCAGGTTTGAAGCCACCCTGATATACTATGAAATAATTACAGAGATTTCAGTCCCACCCAAGAAAAAAGACCGAGAGACAACAAAGGATGGAGACCAGATGGAAACTGTCCCAAAGGACAAGGTGAGGCGCAAAGGCAAGGAGAGGCACGGTCACTGCTGGTGCCCAGCATGACTGCCACCCTCGAGGCAATTCGGCACACAAGGAGAGAAGGGAGCTGAGCGTGAACACTGTATGTGATGAGCAGAAGTAGTAATTTTATGCAGCTTCCAACTCCTAAGCAGAAATGTAGTTTCCATATCATCAACTCAGCGGGTGCTACGGATACATGCTTTGGTTTCTTACATTTCATGTTCTTTCTTTTATGTTTGTTTGATCTTATACAAAGGGCCCAGGAAAAAGACAAATACCTGATAATGGTATTAAAAACCCATCCCCAACCTGGGAAAGGGGAAACTGCAAATACAATGGACACTGTCATCCAATTTCTGTCTTGTAACATAAGGTTGTCGGGAGCGCTTTAACATGGCACCTTCTGACTTCCCTTGGCTGCTCCTCTGTGCCTGAACCCATTCCAAAACATCACTCTGCAGGATAAAACCCACCTGCAATAACTCTTCGCTATCAAGTTTTATCTGTACTTCATTGCCATCTACAAGGGAAGTAAAATTAGTTTGGGATACAAATATTTATATGTTTCTCCATAGCAACAGTAAAGGAAGGGAAAAAAAAAGCTAAATGCTGGAACCCAGATTCTTCTTCTGCATCCTGATTCACTTATTTAAATAAATGCCTGTATAAAGCTACAGCATCTTAATTAAAGTGACTTCTACCCCCATTATAAAAACATTAAAAAGATACAGAAGACAGCAACTTCCTTCAGTCCACGATTCATCAAATTCAATCCTAATTCTCTTATTTTAGAATGATTTTAATAAACTCTGAGCATTTTTGTAATTACACAGGGATTGATGGGGACCATGGCAAACTGGAAAAGTATTTTTATTCTCTGATTTCTGCAGGGCTCACCAAAGCCTGGAAAAAACCCAAGCATGTGACTATAAATGACGACTAGTGGGTAATCTGCCCAAAAATTCTGTACAAGCAGGACTACTGTCGTTTATTTTTTAAGGCCCTCCTAACTTTAACCAAGCTAATCTTGTGCTGGCTTTCTCTTATGCTGGCACTCTTTGGCAAGCCTATTAAAAATAAGAAAAAAAGGTATGATGAACAAACAAATTTCCCAGTTTCTTCAGTGGGACAGTGAACTGAAAACCCTCTTAAAACAGCTTCACACGCTGCCACAGCACGCCCAGCCGGGGCAAAGCCAGTCCAAACACACTCACGTATTTCAGGCGACGAATCGTAAGCAACGGGAGAGCCCCAAAGAGCTGCAAATTTCATTTATTCTTTATACTTTCTAATGCCAAAACGTATTTTGCAGTACCCTGGCAACACCAGGCTCCCCTAAGAGTTATCGCTTCAGCACGCCATGTGCAGTGGCACTGGCACCATTAAGACATCCTTTGTGGGTTTTAAGTAGCATTTTTAAAATCTAGACAGAGAGGTAGAAAAGTTCCCAGTCTACTTTTCAAACCTGCTAAATACAGAGTGACAAAGAGAGGGGTATTAAAAGCCTCCCAAAACTAACCAGAGGTATAGCTCAGCAATGAGTTAGCTCAGCAAACCAGTCTGCATTTATTATCAGCTGAGATGAACTCCCCAAACCTTCATGCTTCCCTTCCCCACGAGAACCGCCCGCGGAGTCCTGCTGCCCGGCCGGCTCGGCTCTGCACAGCACGCGGGACCACGTCTGCGTTAACACGTCACGCAGCATGCTGTGCAACAGCAGCCTATGGATGCAAGGCATATGAACTGAAGCACACGTTTAAAGCAAGATGTGTGTGGTGTAGAGGGGCATAAGTGTAGCGTGTTCAGAATCCTACCATTCGGGGCTGCGCTAAATATTTATCTGCTGTAATTTAATAAATCGGCTATTTCCATTTTATTAAGTTTAACTTTCTTTGTAAAGCACGCATAATATAATTAGACAGCACTTTCAAACAGAAATAGCAAAACCTCCTCAATGTGGTTTACAAACAGGCTTTACCAATTAATTAGATTTCACTACATTTCAGCATTAAATTTTCTGAAAGTGCTTTAATAAAACAGAACAGATACTTTCAGGGCACAAATGCAGTTGCACACGGAGCCCGGAAATCAGGCTACTCCCCTGATGCGTTCACAACCAGATACACCAATTTTAGTCCACAGGGTACTGGCTGAAGTTATCAACGACCATAACTCTGCCCTTAGAGGGTCTGTGGTGGAAGTCTAATCTCTTGATTTGGCACTGAGAACAACCACAGAATTACAGAATGTTAGGGGTTGGAAGGGATCTCAAAAGATCATCTAGTACAACCCCCTGCCAGAGCAGGATCACTTAGACTAAATCACGCACAAAGGTGCCCAGGCAGGTCTCAAATGTCTCCAGAGAGGGAGACTCCACAACCTCTCTGGGCAGCCTGTTCCAGTCCTCAGGCACCCTCACAATGAAACAGTTTTTCCTTATGTTCACATGGAACTTCCCATGCTCCAGCTTGCACCCATTGCCCCTTGTCCTATCACTGGCCATCACTGAGAAGAGCCTGGCTACATCTTCCTGACATTCACCCTTTACAGGTGTATATAGACATTGATGAGGTCACCCCTCCGTCTCCTCCAGGCTAAAGAGGCCCAGCTCCCTCAGCCTTTCCTCATAAGGAAGATGTTCCAGTCCTTTAATCATCTTTGTGGCCCTGCACTGGACTCTTTCAAGTAGTTCCCTGTCCTTGAACTGAGGGGCCCAGAACAATACCAATTAATACATGCGAATAAAAGAAACAAACATGCACTAACAGAAATACACCGTAACACCACAGACCTCAATTTAGCCTGAAACCAGTTGAGTTATCAAGTGTTTTACCACAAGCAGTACCAGGGCATTGTTCAAGCCACAGCCTCACTGGAAATCCAGGTCTCTCCTTCATGTCATGAGGAGAACCGTGGCCCACCTTCATTTTCAACCCCGGCAGATGGAGCATGAGTTGCTTTGCACCTCGCTGCACCCCGTCATGAAGCTTCATTCTGCTCCTGCGGCAGAGCAGCGCGCGCTGCCCGTCACAAGCCCTATCTTGCAAATCCAACTGTGACCTTCTTTCTGCACAGAGGATGAAAGAGAGAACCCAGCGTTGCTGTTGCTGCTGCTCCCAGCGCTTGTTTCACACACACTCCTAATCTCATCACTCCGGACTTTCCTGTACGGTTTCTACGGGACAGCCAGCACTTTATCAGGCAGCTACAGTCTCTGTGTTCCTCGCCTCTGCTGGGGTGTCCAATGTTCCTTTCTCGCGCTCGCTGAGCTCACAGCACTGTTCATAACACCATTATTTTCCAGTTATGCCGGGTCCTGGTAAGCTAACCGCTAACCACTCTTAATTTTACCACTGTGAGTGTTAATGCCAGCTAACAATTCAACCACAACCTGAGGAAAATGATTACAGAAATTAAAAGCATTTAGAAATGGAAAAAGCATCGTTTAAAGGTTTGGTGCTCTTCCATATGCATGCTCAATGTACACCTATGTTCATATAAATTCAGAACAGGCACGCAAATAGCCATACAGTTAAATATAAGAAGACTTGAAGGCAGAAGTTTCTTATCAGCAACTCCATCTTCTGCTTTTCCTGTATCCTCCATGAAGAATGGCTCATGAGCAGTTTCCTGCAGGGTTACATGGTATCTTTCTCGCTTTCTCAAACTGATTATAATTTGAAAAGAAGAAGGGTATATATCTGAATTATTCCTTCCTACTGGTGTTCAGCCACAACACAGTTTTTCTTTTCTTGGGCCTTGAGCTGTTTGCTGACAACTGCAAGAACTCTATCAGCTTAATCTGCAAGTACTAGCCAGTTACAGAAGAGGCAAATCAACACCCACTTAAACACAGTAAGCCTCTTCCACATCTAGGACTTTATTCTGTGCAAAGTGTAAGAACTTATTTAGTGGGAAATTCATTCTTGCTGATTATCACAGTGGAAAGTTGGTAACTCTGCATGTAGAACCACAAACCTCCCCTCATGGTTTTTGTGCCTGGTATTGAACACACTCTAAGGAACGGAGGTTATGAACTTCAGGTTTGGGGTAACTTTTAAGCCTCATTTCTGTCTCTGAGCAGTTTTTCAGCAACCTCTTAGTTGCCATAGCAGAAGATGAGAGCTGATGGTTGTTTACAGTAGCAGTAAACACCTTCTACACTAGTATACTCCTATTTATAAATCCCAGGACTTGTGTGTTATACCACACAGTCACAATGTAACACTGAGTATCTCACCCTTAAGTCTTCTTGAAAGCTATTGATTTCAAGAACATGGTTTCCCCCTAATCAAGTAACATGGTAAAAGGGCGGAAAGGCACTGGCACAGGTTGCCCAGAGAGGCTGTGAAAGCCCCATCCCTGGAATGGTTGGATAGGGCTTCGGGCAACCTGGTGTAGTGAAGAGTGTCCCTGCCCATGGCAGGGAGTGAAAAGGGGTAGAACTGAATGATCTTTGAGGTCCCTTCCAACCCAAAGGATTCTATGAGACTTGTAGGAACAACTTCACAACTTCCTGATTTACCAGAGCCAAGACCAGTGGCCCTGTGATGCTGCAATCCAGTGAAACACCTCATGCTGTACATGAGCATTAAACAGCCGAAAAGCAGGTTTTTTATGAGGTGAGAATAATTTTAAACCGAAGATAAAGGAACAAATGCTGAACTGTGTAGTTCTCATGAGGAGGAAGGACTCTGTAAGCAATTAAAATAACTTAAGGACTGAAGAGTTACCAAGTCCTGCAACTACTATTCTCCTAATCTCTATACTTTATCTTGTCTTATTTTGGGGCCTCCAGTATAAGAAGGATACTGATCACCTTGACCAAATTTAGCTATGGGACACAAGGTGGGCAGGGATTTGATGCACAGACCCTCTGGGAAACAGCTGAGACACTTGCCAGTATCTACAAGGAGGTTACCAACAAGATGAAGCCAGTCTCTGGTGAGAACAAGAAATAAAGTCATAAATAAATAAGGAAAAAAAAATCACTAGTGTGATAACTAAGCATGGCAGCAGGGGCCCAAGGAGGTTTTTGCAGTCTCTATCCTTGGAGGTTTTCAAGACCCAACAGGAAAAAGCCCCAAGCAAACTGGTCTGAATTCAGTGCTGACCCTGCTTTGAGCAGGATGTTCTGAAGTCCCTCCCAGGCTGAGAAAGTTTTACTGTTGTTCCTACAGGAACTGTGGCAGAGAAGTTTGCCTGGACTCTACCAATCTAGAGCAAGAATATGCTGCAACAAACACCAGGCAAACGGAAAGATCAAAATATAATTCCCTCTCCTTTTTTGTAAGCCTAATTCATGACAGAATACCAAGTACCAAAAGCTAGTGTTAATGAAACAGTAAGTTTGCAAAATTAGTACGTGCAAAGTCAGGACAATTTGCAGAATCACATAATACTTGCCTTGAAGTATCGTGCCTGATTAATTGCTCTGTGAGCCACAGCAGACAAAGCAACCCCATTTGTAGAAGATTTTTTTTTCCCCATATTTTTTTTTCCTGATCTACTTCACATTGTCTCAGATTTAAATTGCAAAGTATTAATTAATAGTGATTACAATATTCTTACAGTATTAGTCACCCTTTGCTGAACCTTATTTTAATTCAGTAGATAGCACAAAAATGCAGAAATAACAAACAGTAGAAGCCACGTTAGATGGAGTCATAGTATTTTCTTCAGAAGTATATAGCTTAGGGATTCCAACCCTCAGAACATCTGAATTATTTTTATCTCACTTTAGTCTGTACTTTCTAAAATGCACTTCTTTCACTGTATCTGACCACATAGCTGCAATGTGGAAGGTAAATACCCAATGCTAAACAGCATGTCTGAATGCCCAGCGAAGAGCTTGTGCTCCAACCGCGCCCGCAGGACGACTGCCCAGCGAACGTTCTCATCTCCAGCTTATGCAATTACCTCCCCTCCAATAAGCAGCCAGTCGATACATTTTGGAGTCAGAAACTATTGATTAGCTATGAAAGCAGCGATGCAAAAATATCCAATGTGACATGACCTTGGTCGCATCTCCGAGCGGAGGGGCGGACTGCGCAGTCCTTCCAAATCTGCACCCGTCAGTCTAGTATTCCTTTAATCCTGTGACCCGAGTCAAAGAGCCCTCACCACAGTTTAAGGGTGCAGTCTGTCCCTGGGTTAAGAGCACATTAACAACTTTTTAATGGTTTCTGGGGGAGCTACATCAAAATTTATTTTCTCAGAAGTTTGCAGTGACTAGTTACAACCAAGAGAAAATGTGTAACACAAACCCTTCCTCCTCTCCAAAGTGTAACAAGCTCATACCCTAAGCGGGATGCCACTGAGCACAGACTTACCCCTTGGAAGTGCAATACCCAGCACTGTCAGAGTTTAACCAGGCTTCTAGATGCAAACCCCTAACATGTGGGTACGGATGTGCCTGACACTGGAGCATAACAGCAACCGTAGCCACGTTAGCCTTACTCCAGCTCTAACAGCAGTAACAGCCTGGCCAAGAACCAGGTTGCTCAGTATATGATCACTTGCTCCTGAAGCTCGCATGGCTTGCACTCACCCTGCCTCGTGATTCAGGGGGCACAGCTGAGAAATGGCAGCACCAGGGTCTGAAAAAAACTCCACCAGCAGCAGCGGCGAAGGGCTTGAAGGTGGTGGGTGGTGCTGTGGTGAGATAGGCGAGGGTGCTTCCTCCTCACACTTCTGCTTGAATGATTAAGTGTGACGTCAAAAATACACAGCTCGCTGCAGGTTCTAAGAGAATATGTGTTTCGGTCTAACGCTTTCAAGACAAGCAAAGCTGTGTGAGCTCTGTACTTCCATTTTTTCCAACTTCAGACTGGAAGGGACCCGCCGGGTTGTAGACACAAGCCTCCCTCCCTCGAGACTGTAAACCCACGCAGTAGTAGCGGTTTAGCCCTGAGGAGACCACACAGCATCTATTCCACTATTACACACACCAAAACCCACAGAATTTTTAGCAACATCCTTAAAAAACATTGTTGTATGAAAGGCAAAAGACTAGTTTAAACTATTTAATCCCACAGAAAGAACAGAGGAAGCATCAAGAACACATCTCTTTGTAATCCATGCAACAGCAGGGAATAGACTGTGTGAAAAGCTGATATGCTCTCTCAAAATGAATTATGCCCAACCCTCAAAGATGACAAAAAAATATCCCATAATGCCATTACTTTTTGACCACAGGTACGGCTGTCACCAGAAGGCAGGCCCACAAAGCCCAGCACCTAAGCACCCTGCTCCCCCCCATGCTCTGCCAGCAGACACAGAGGTGTGCCTAGTCCTAGCCCAGCCTCCCTGAACAATAACCCATCCCTTGTCAAATTTGTTAATTTGTGCATCTGCACAGAGCCCTACTCAGTTTCCAAAAATCAGTGACAACAACAAAAAAGGTTACTCTATATGGGAAATTAAGCAATCTAGATTGGAGTCCACATAAGAAACAAAGAACCCGACTTCAGGGACTATTTTTGGGAATTTCTATTTGTGATACAATCTTGTAGAAAGAAGAGATAAATAGGGGTGGTGCATGGCTGTGCTCTGTCCTGCTGCCACACGCCAGCCAGAACGTCCCAAGACATCTCCATCTGTCTTGTAGCAGGAAAGAAATTTCAGCTGAAAAAATATGTCAGATGACACCAGAGAAATCAAAACCACCAAAGAGTATAAATAGGAAATACTAAAATATACTGAGGTATGAACCACGTATTTAGAAATAAGACTTCCACTAAGTGCTGGGCGGACACATAGCTAAAGCTAAAGTAACAACTCTTTTTAAGGAGCTGGGGTTTTTTTAAGAAGGAATTCGCCTCTCAAGTCTACCCAAAAGTTTAATAGACAAGGAATCTGGGACCAGAAACCAAAGGGACCTGCCGCATCACCCTACTTTGTCTCCTCCCCAGCAGAGGATCTCCTGCCCCAAGTACCTGCTCTTACCGTATCATTTGCAGTAACGTTTGCATTCTTTTAATTAAAAAATCCTTTCTTCTACTTCTCATGGAGGCTCTGAAATTACCTGCTGCAATTACCTGCTATTGCCTATTCACAGCCCAGTGAAAATGAACACAGAGTTGGGAACCCATGGCAGGTTGCAATTGTATTTTTAAAGTATTCTGAAGAAATTAGCTCTACCAATTTTGAAGTGTATCACAGAATCCCAGAACGTTACGGGTTGGAAGGGACATCAAAAGACCATCTAGTCCAGCCCCCTGCCAGAGCAGGATCACCAGACTAAATCACACAGGAACACATCCAGGTGGGTTTTGAATGTCTCCAGGGAAGGAGACTCCACAACCTCTCTAGGCAGCCTGTTCCAGTGCTCAGGCACCCTCACAGTGAAAATGTTTTTCCTTATGTTCACATGGAAGTGGGTACATGCTCCTGCTTGCACCCACTGCCCCTTGTCCTATCTCTGGCCATCACTGAGAAGAGCCTGTCTCCGTCCTCCTGACTCTCACCCTTTACATGTTTATAAACATTAATGAGGTCACCCCCCAGTCTCCTCTTCTCCAAGCTAGAGGCCCAGCTCCCTCAGCTTTTCCTCATAAGGAAGGTGTATCAAAGGTCCATTTGCGACACTTTCTAAATGGCAATGGCACAACTGACAGAATTCCTTCCTGTACTGGAGATCTCATAACAAGGCAAATCCCTGTTCTGCCAAGCACCCTGCTCCTTGGGAAGACTAGGCACATGTGGAAAAAGAGGACTGTTTTCCCTTAAACACTGGGCTAGGCACAAGCATTGATCAGTTACAGGTAACGATTTGCTTTAAAAAAATACATTTAAGTTTATAGCTCTCTAACCAGATAAAGCCCTACACTTCTAAGATAGTCGACTACTCACATTAGTTATGGTGGATTTACGGTTTGATCTGGCTCAGGAAGTTCTTGAGCTGAGTGCTGGCAGAGGATGGGAACATATTACAGGGCAACTTATGTTAGCTGTGCATCTGCTTCTTGCCACTCTGGCTAGAGACACTCTGGATCTCATAACCCTTCCAGATAAACATACAGGGCACACAGAGCTTATTAAACTTGCCATTTCCATTTAAGATGCACAACTGCATACAAAGAACTACAAAAGATTGCCTAATAAGCATGTAGGAGAGTCAGAATAAACTTGGAATTAGTATGCAGAGATATTTTGAAAATGAGTAAAAGGTTGGCTTGGCAGTTTATAACTCTGCATTTCTTCAAAATGAGTAGTTACAACAGCTGTCATAGTCCTAAATAACAGGTATAACAATATTTATAAATTACTCTGCTATGCCCATAGTAATTTTAAACAACCTAGCCAGGGCTAAAGGTCTGGTCTCCTTGCAGGCAATGGCCAAGTTCTTGTTTACTTCAGCAAAGCCAGACTTTCCCTTTAGTGCTTCCTAGGTTATCTGTGAACAAACCACTTTTTCTTTTTTCCAACAAATTAGCAGGGAAAAGCTCCCTCTTTGCTACAGGTTCTTTACCTCATTTGTTCAGAAGTGATGTAGAGCTCTATTGGGACAGCTCCTGCCTGCTCTTTCCCTAGAAAAACAGAGTACTCCAAGTTCCATCAGTGAGGTGCCGTACCCATCAGCACTGCCATGCTCCAGCGGCTCGTCCTCCGCAGCCCCCTTTCCAGAGCTACGCGTACTGCCATTGGAGACCTAACAGAACCTGGCTTTCTGCCTCTAATACAGAATCACAAGGTTGGAAAAGACCTTTAAGATCATAGAGTCCAACTGTTTCTGTCCTATGCTAAACCATATCCCTAAGCACCTGATCTACCCTTTTTTTAAGCACTGCCAGGGTCAGTGACTCAGCCACCTCCCTGGGCAGCCTGTTCCAGGCCCTGACAGCTCTATCACCCATTTCTCTGCAAAGCTTTATGAAATTATTTTCCAATGAAGAGCAACCTACAGAAAATTAGAACTATGTAATAGCTGCTACTTGCAGGCTGGAGAGACCTGAATTTTTTAAGCAGTGTTGTAACACGAAGACAAACAACAACCCGTAGGGCATGCTGGATATCGGGGCACACTCTGTGTCTTACTACTGCCTTGGAGCACCCTATGTTATATAACTGAGCAGCTACAGAAGAAGATTTTAGGATGAGATTTAAACTGGAAAAATGTAAGAATGACTTCTGACTATTTTTTTTTTCTTTTCAAGCCTTGTCATCCTATAATCCCAGTTTCTCTCTGTTAGAAGTGAATTTTTAAACAAAACATAAAAAGGCATAGGCAGACTATATAAAAACATACAAAATTGTAAGAATTTAACACCACTATAATTTTTAAAGTTCTTATTAACACTGTTACCTTCTAAGCAAAACTTCAAGAATTGCAAAAAAGGGTAAGCACACTGAAATTATTCTTTTACTTTTTCAACATGAACTTTGTGTCTATGTGGCCTTTCCACGGGCAGAATAAGCCTAATTTTCATACGCTTTGGCAACACTCCTTATTTTTTACCTACATTTCCATTTCTGTCAAGTATTTTTGCTTCCTTTATAAAAGCATCTTACTCCCTTTCTTTATTTATCCCTTGCTAATTCTCTGTCCTGTGTTCTGCTGTCCTACTTGGACCCTCTTCCCTATAGAGTCTTTTAGCTTCCAATTTTTTCCACCCGAGCAATGGCTCCCTTCAGCATTTAAATTCACTGGTTGGCAAGGGTCAAAAAACCCAGAGAAGGACTGCCAAGAGGACTGGCCCTGGCAGCTCTTCTGTGGGAAGAGAACTGCACTCCTCCATCCTCCTCCTCCTCTTCTCAGGCACAGTGGGAAGGGAAGAGAAGAGAAGGGAAGTTTGCTAGCACAGCCCCACTTCGCTGCACTGCTCTGAGAGGCTGAATAAAGCCTGGAAATAAACTGAAGCCCAGAAATAAATGTGCTGCTTTGGTCCGGCCTCTGTTCTAGACTGACCTTCTTCTTTTGCTTCAATGGAAATTAGAGCTAATGGTGCCAGCTTCTGCATGCACTGAGGGATTGACTATTGTGATTCATGTTAAATCGCCACACTAATTTAATTCTATCAGACCTCAAGGCTTTGCTTTGAAATGTTTCTTACACATTGCAAAGTGCTTTTACTGGGTACCCTGGGTTACCAGGACCATCACATTCCTATTTCTCAATTTTTAGTCTACCACAACAATAAATACATTATCTAGCATGCAACCACAAATACCTAAAATAATTTCTCTTCGACACGTTAGCTGCAGCACATTAAAACTCTGTCCTATTGCTATAGAAACACTGTGCAGCATTACCATTTATCAGAAAATAAATGCCATCTTATAAATTTTATAGTAAGACCTTTATAAAATAGGTTGATACATCTGTCAAACAATCCAGATTTAAAAAAAATATGCCAGTAAGTGCTGTCAAAGTACTCTAAATAAATGTTTAAGACATCATATGATTCTGCATCAGTAAAGTGAGTTAATATTATCCAGTGAGTCACCTAGTTAATTCACTGTAAATTTATGTGATGGTAGAAGATGGAAGGTGAACACACATTTCCACAGATCCTTCAGGGCAAATCAAATACACAAGCTGAGACACGACAAATAATTACAAAATATTAACAAGCCGAAGGAATCCATTTTCTGCACTTTGAGCCTGATAATAAGTCAGTGCTCCCATGTTCATGTTGCCTTCTTGCCACTGGAAATGATCAGAAAGCAAAGGGTGAAAATTCCATATAGCAGTACAGGACCAACAGAACTGCAAAGCCGGTTACATCCTTTTCTAAAGATAATTCAGAAGTG
Organism: Hypotaenidia okinawae; assembly: GCA_027925045.1. NCBI lineage: Eukaryota > Metazoa > Chordata > Aves > Gruiformes > Rallidae > Hypotaenidia > Hypotaenidia okinawae. The sequence continues at coordinate 45,897,927 of BSDF01000002.1, read as the reverse complement.
TAGCAAGAGATTCCTTTGATAGTTTAAAGCAAATACCTCTCGTATACTAAAAAGAGAGGACATCATTTTCCAGATTACTAGGAAATGATGGCAATTACTGGTGGTGTAAGGAAATACATTAAATGAAGATAGCATGCCCATTAATGAGAAATGGAATTGTAGGCTGCAGTTTGTGATATGCTGGCGTGAGGCTGCATCGATAAAAGGAACTCAGTAGCATGCACGGATTCTCACTCCCTCTCTGTACCTGTGCACTTCATCTATACATATATAAAAAATATAAAGAAAATGAATACACACAGAAGAACAACTCAAGAAGACATTAACACAGCTGGTTTCATGAGAAGGAGCCATGTCAGTGTAACGCTTGTACGTAAAGGGGCGCTACCAACTGTATCAATGGCAGGCTGCTGGGTTTGGGTTTCCATGTGCTGTTTGTTTGGGGTTTGTTACCTTGAGAAATCTTCTCCTGATGCCTTCCTCATTTGTAACCTGCGAAATCTGGAAACTGGCCAGTACTGCTACCCTAATGCGATGGGGAATTCGCACTTCAGATCAGCAAACGAGCTCTGCAGTATGCCCTAAAGACTAATTAGCATTAAATATTAATTTAAAACATATACTACACTACTCTATACTACTAAGTAGCAATCTCATATATAAATAACCTTTAAAAATTTATTATTTTAAATTTTACAATCTTACTTTTGATCAAAGAAATGTATTTGCTGAATTGCCTCTTGACTTTGATCTTTCTGTGACACGGGAATAATCACAGATAATATTGGGAAAAACAAATTAATAATGCCTTAACAAAATTTTCTTTCTTATGGAATCCTCAGGGGTTTGACTAAAAAGAAGAAAATAAGCCTTTGTCCTGTGTTAGCAAATCTTTTTCTTGATTTATGCTGATCAGTGCAAAAACAGAAAAGAAAATACGACTAAGATCCACAGAAATGCTCGTTTAGACCAGAACTTCCACAGTGGCATTAAAAATAATCTTGTTTTTAAGCAGATAGGAAAATTCTTCAGATTCATGAGATAAGCTTAATACTGACTGATACAGAAAGTAAGCAACTGCTCCCATTAACAGTTATTCCAAAATTTTAGCTGGGTTTAGTATACTTTCATACACTTCTTATGGAAGCAATGGGGCTGATGACTCCCAGAGAAGTAACTGGATGAATAAATTAATGGTTTGGTCTGATAATTTCAACATCAGCAAGTTAAAAACAAGTAAGGGAAACTCTGGGTGTGTCCCACCTGCAGAAGAAAGGTGCCTTCTTACCACACCTGTGCCTAACTTAAGTCACCTAGAGTTTCTCAACTTGGCAGACCAACTAAATTCTGGATTTGCTCAACAGTACTTCCATCAACTCAAACCCATCTGTCTTTCGTTAAGATTTTACCTCACCACTAGTTACCAAATGTTAGCTAAAATGTGGTAAAAGAACAGACCTTGCCACCTCCCCAGAGATGACCAAGCCTTTTTCAAGAGACAGACTGATTAGCTTGATAGTGTCTCAAGTGAGAAACAAGAAGGATCGAGAGTCACAACAAACTCATCTATTTAACAGATTTACTACTTTTTTAATGTATATATGTATGAGTAGTCTTACCTTGATGAAAAAAAAATCCATGAGTTTAAGAAAACGCTGATAGGAAATCTCACCCTTTCAGCGAAATAGACTTGCTTAGTTTTGCAATTTCAAACTATTAAAGCAAAGAGGGCACCAACACAGAGTATTTCTTCAACAAATATCCTGCAATCCTTCTTTTGCTTCAGGCAGCGCTGCTCTTCCAACAGGAGGTAAATGTGTGCTTAAACATCCAAGGCTGTGTTGCTGCCCAAGCTTTTTTGACTTTTTTATTTCTTCCTAGGTAACCAAAAGCAGTTCCCAGGCAGAAAGGTACAAAGCCTTTGGAACCTGCATGGCCAAGCATACGGTGACATGTGTATGTAGTACAGACATCAAAAAAGACCTCTGGGGCAGGAACTTAACACTTGTGCATTTTTATAGAGAGCTAAGGCAACACAAGTCCTCATGTGCATAAGCCCTCTAAGTGCTACAATTATATAAGCACTGGATATATAGTCACCTACCATGCACAGTTCTTTTCTCTCAGTGTCTGACCTGAATCTTAAAAAACCCTGGGTTTGGGGAACCTTCCTGGCAGACCATCCTACATGAGAATTACCAAAATAGTTACAAAGACTCTTAAAATCCTGCAACTTTCCCCCTTTCCTTCCTATCAAAAGCTATGGAGTGAGCATGTATGCACACTGCTAAACCTTTACAGTATTTTCTTTGCATTGAAATATAAACTGTACCTAAGACACCTTTGAAGGAAACTATGATTGGTCACATCCCTGTAAGTTTGATCAACCAATCTCGACATTGTTAGAGCAAGATCACTCAAAATACCACCCCATGTTTTAGTCAAATGTTTTTAGAAATGGATTTGACATTCTCTCCATTTACTTGGGATGCAAATGCAATCACTTCTGTCCTTAGGAAAAATCTCTAAAGAAAGCACTTGGTCTAGCATCAAAAATGGTTTTTCAATTCTGAAAGGAAAAATCCTTGCTTTGTGATCTGAATTAATGTCTTGTTGCTTTTCCCTGAAGGTTTTAGGGTTTGTTTCTTTTTTCTTCTTTCTTCCTCCTCCCCCCACAAGTGGAGACAATTATTCTCTGCACCCCTCCACCCTTTTTTCTCAATTGCCTAAATGATTAATTCCAGAATTTTATCTGGTAAATGTTCCTTTTCTACTTGTCCTCTTCCTCCAGAATAAGCCAATATTCTACCAAACTGTCAATGTCTGATGAGATAAGAGCTTCTGCCCAAACAGGAAGTGTTTTCAGTGTTTCATCCTCTGCTCTGAGGGACCAAGGAGAAGACATAGAACTGGAGCAGACTCCTCAATTGTGACGTGCAGCACTGCGGTATATATTGCTCTGGACAACGCCACTGCAGGAATGACATACCATGTACTGCTTGTTCCTCCTCACATATTCCAATCAGATCTTCCAGGTGAAACAAAAATTGAGGCAGTAGAAAAAACAGAACATCCTGGAATATGAATGTTGTGATATTATCATCATCTGAGGAAGCAGATAAAATGAAAAAAGATTTTCCTAAGAAAGGAATCAGGGGGAAAAAAAATAAATCACAGATTGGCCATGCAGCTTTAGCAAAGGCTCAAGAACTAAGGCAAGCAAACACACACAGACACACAAAGCAGCCAAGCCTGCAAATGAGATTTAAAAAACAAACAAGGCAACTAAGCTTTAGATTCTCCAAATGCTTCTTAGGAAAGCAGGTATGTCCTTTTTCAATCCATACATAACCATAAGTAATGCACATTACACCTATTCCTGGGTGAACAGCCTAGCAAACTTACAGAGGAGCATAATGCTCCAAAATGATTTCTAAAGTTTTGCTTGCTGCCAATAGAAAAGATTAAAAATAGAATATTCTAGTACCTTAACTTCCAAAACAGTTTATTTGTTTCCAGTCCTGATTTTCCATCTGATTTTACTAAAGTTTTAAAATGCAACAAAGCTTTATAAAGTATCTGTCTGAATTTAGTTCTTTTTCCCAGGTATTTTCCTCCTGCCTTCTCTGATCTGCTTTATATGAGCTGGCATCTTGAAAAAGCACCCTTTGGTCCACAGAGCCTAACAGTACCACAGAAACCTTCTGACAGCCTGCTTCTCAGAAGGAAAAAGACATTATCTCACCAAGAGACCTGCTTGAGGCAGCGTTCTCTTTTGCATGAGAGCTACCTATCACCACATGCCACATTACTTGCACAGCAGAGAAAACCAATGCTGGGAGCACATACAGCACAGCTTACTCTCTTGTTTAAGCATACAGCTATTTATATAACGGCATGATGCTTTCTACGTACATAGCTTGTTTTTTATGCAAATTCCTTCTGAATACCAAAGATTTCAGTCTCTTATTAAATAAACACAAAGCAGCACATCCCATTGCTGCTGTAACACAGAAATAACAAGTCTGATATATATGCAACAATGTAGATATGCCTGTATATAGAAAGCCCCATGATTTCAAAAAGTTCCCAGCAAAACATAATAGGGAGTTGACTAAAATATGTCAGACGTTTCAGCTTAACATTGATTTTGGGAAGAGAAGGTCAACAGAACTCCATTGATGTCTACTTTCTAAATTAACTTGGAATACGTTTTAGTACTTTATAATCTGTTGATCATCCAACCATCCTTCCTCTGCATAAGTAATAAAACCCAGTAGTTTCAGCTTTGCAAATCCACATTTCTTGCCATTTTTACAGCACAGCACACAATGAAGTAGCTGCACACAAGGTAACAGGAACCTAAGCTATTCCCTGTGTGAAGTGAAAAGGATGCAGCATGATAATGCAAGCCTGACATGCTCTTTGACCCTAACTAGCTGTCTTAGAACACAAAACCTCTTGCACTTCCAAAACGTCAAGTCTTGCTGCTTTTCCACAGAAGAGTATGAGACTTCAAATGCAGCAGAATTGCTACGTCTGTGATGGGTTGCTGGAGAAAGAGAACAATGCTCACAGGTTGACTCCTGCAGACATCCAGGTTAAAAAGCACATCCTTCATGAATGCATCAGGCTTCGTTTGCTCCACTTAATGTGCTCCTTATTTTTCTGACATATTGAAAAAACCCTCATATTAGTGCAAGTAACCTTCTCTTATTAATTTCTTCTTTCTTTAATCACTTCACAATTCAATCATTTCATAGTTCAGCTGTTGTTTCTGGAACAGCACTGCTGGTCCTCTGAACTACAGGTAGCTTCTGTCCAGAATGGCATTTTCCCCACTCTTGCTCTAGAAACAAATCTGATTCAAAGAGGAAGTGTAATGGTAATGTATGTATTTTATACATACATTTCAAGGGCTTTATGATGTATCATCCTACTCTTGAGTTTCACTGTTCTCTAAATATCTGCCTTCCCCTCAGTTTTGCTCTTAATACTGTCACATTTTGCACGCACCCCAAACGTCACCTTCCAGGAAGGCCAACTCATGCAATCCTTACACAGTTTCACGCTCTGGATGCATATTCATTACAAAATAGGGCACGAATACTTTTTATTTTTTGCTTATCCAGTAGCCAAAGAGTTTATATATGCCCTGTCCCCTTGGAAGTAGGTAAATTTGCATATCGACAAAACACTTCTGACAACTCAAATTATTAATGGGTAGCTTCCTTTTTTCCCTTCAATGCCTGTCCATATGATCATTCATGTTGTCGCTGATTCACAGCATTATCCTCCCACTTATTCACAGTTGATTAGGAGTTAGATTTGAGAGTCTCTCAGCTGCACAGCTATACACAGGACCGCCAAGAACAGCTTTGCTTCTTTATGTCTCTGAAAAGGAAGAGTTCAGTAATACAGCAGCAAACAAAGGGGTTACTCTTCAGAGTACAGAATTTTCTGAGGTCACCTCTGTAATTTGAACACTGATGTGTGTACCTAGGTAACTAACTGCAGCAAGCATCTTACTGCAAACTCCTGACATGGTCACCCTAGACATAGGCTTATATTGAGTGTAATTATCTTCCATTACAACATCCAGATGGATTTGCCTCTGTGCTGCCCAACTGCAGCTGCCTGGCTAGAGAAGATGGTTGTAAATGTCACATAGATGCCCACGAACCCAAGAGCTGGGCCGCTGAAGAACAGTGGTGGCCAACAGCTGCCTGCTAAAATCTGCAACTTGCACAGCAACAGCACATCTCTTCAAAATCACCTGAATCCGATATCCCAAGGGCAGGGGCCATGGAGGAAGGGGTCATGAACCAACCTTCCAGATACTGGCCAATTTCAACAAAAGTTACCAATTTGCAGAGGTCTCAATGATACTAAGTGCCTCTTGACTTTATGAAAGTAAGCAGCTTGGCAGGAAGGGAAATCCCAGCCAATACTTCATCACCAAAAACACAACGTTGTACAACTTAACTCCTTCTCCCACCCAGCAAGTGGCTGCCGGGTGTTTTATCGGGACCTACCACAGCTGTACGTAGGTTCAGGAACAACAGAATAGAAATCCTGAGGAAATCAGGCTGCATTAGTTCTGCTGCTACTTAGAAGCAGATTGTGTGCTACATGAGGACATGCAAATGGAAAAGCTGATTGTATATAAAAAAAAAAAAAAATCAGTACAATCTCCTTCACGGTATCTGCCCCGTACAGACCCATTCCCCTTCCCACTTACAACCTGCGCCTATCGGGAGAGTTCTCCCATCTCCACTTCCCATTTCCATTTCTCTCAGCATAGAGCTACTGAATATTCTGATTTCTTTTTATTATCTAAAAAACGATACTGTAAGACCACATCCAAAATACTTTTTCCCATTTCTTTTTTTGTCTCTAAATGACAGTTATTGTTCTACTTGAGAGAGCAAGCAGGTAAAGACATTTAAAGGCAGTTTTAAGTAAAGAAATTAAAATTAATGCTAGCGTGTGAGAGAAGGAAACTGTCAACAACAAATATCAGAGTAACTACAGCTTACTGCTTTGATAAACTTGAAAACACTCACAGTTTATAGAAATTTAGCTCTCCAAGGAGCCAGGAGAATAATATCTGCCATGGCAACCAAACAGAGCAGTCTTCTGGCACTTTCTGAATGAGCATTTAGGAGGAGATTAATTCAATACTCCGAATGATGAAAGGGCTCTTGAGATCCATAACTGTCTCCCACAAATTACCCTCATTGTACAACTGGATGTTTAGAACAGATTGCACATTATCTGTATTGAACTAGAGCTTTCACAGCAAATTTATACGAAACAGATTAAGCCCACATGATGTGTCACACTATTTTCACCCACTCCTTTCAGGGCGTTTACAAAAAGGGGTACTTTATTAAATGGATCATTGCAGTTTTGCAGGATTTATTTTTAAGTTTATTTATATTTAGAAGCTACTGTAAGATTTTTTTTTTTACTCTACAACTTTGAAATTTCTGAAACACAGAAAAGCATAAAATGCTACCAAAAATATTAGAACAGAGTTCACAGACAGCAGCAAGACTGTCAAGTAAGTGAGCATGATAGTCCTTCACACATTTCATCCTATTCTGAATTTATGGTAAACTCAAGTGATGGACTCAGTAAACAATTATGTATTTTCTTATTTAGAAGTATCAAAGCACTTTTTTCTTCAAATGCAGCATATCTGATGAGCCCCAGGCAACTGTCTGAGAAAATATTTTAGAAGACTATATTTAACATCTAGCTGTTAAATATAAGAATGTATTTAACATGAGGATCTAAATTACTATGGAACTTCACCTCATAGGATAAATGTAATTTAGTATTTACTGATTTCCTTATATTGCAAATAATCCTACTGCACAACAAACAGAAGGAGCTTGTAATAAAACAAGATTCACAGGGCAAATGCACTTACAGCAGGAAGGAGACAGTCAGTGAGTTTTAGGAGAGCAGAAACACATGCTGGCTCCTCTGAGACCACTGCAAGTTCTAGCAACGTTCAAGAGACAGTACTTGCTGTATAAAGTAAATAGCTTTACTGCTGTGTGCAGTTATGAGCCACACCTGGACCGCACAGGTTGTTATGGAGTATGTACACCTGAAAATTAGTCTGAACCAGTGTGGCAAAAGTTAGCTGAGGTTAAAGATTACAAATAGCATTGATTCCAGTTTGTATTTGGCAATTGAAAGGAACAAAAGGTGAACTTTTCAAAAATTTCTAAAGGCCACACATCATTTGTAGTGACAGACAGTGGAAATTAGACCCTTAATCCAGTCCTTTTCCTGCTGAAAATCCCACCTCTGGCTCCTGATTGCATAATCAAACATTATTTCTGCAAAATCCCACCCTTCTTCACAGCTCCGAATACATTAAGCCGGCAACAGAGAAAACAAAAGGTAGTTGAGTGTAATTACAATTGTGAAGACCCAACACTTATGTAAAACTACTATTTAATTGCAAATGAGACATTTCTGAGTTTACACTGCATAAGTATAGATTATGCTCTATACCCTGTATCCTGAATAATAAACACCACATAAATGAAGGAACAGCGGTTAGGTTTTAAGCAGAGAAGGAAGTATTCACCTTGGGACTAAATAGCAGAAAAATAAACATTAGTAAAGCAACCTCACACACTGAACACCACCTAACTCATCACAGACCGAGGCAGAAATATTGGGGGGAATAAAAACTGCACTGTAGCCTTGAGTAACGATCCAGAGCACAAGGAGCAAACCTCAGGTCTGGCAAGTTTCCTTCAATCTACTGTTTCTCACTTTAGTTCCACCTTACAATCATGATATCATTAACCAACCCTCAGTCCCCATTTTGGTATCAGTAACTAATGCTGGTTCATATTTTAGAAGGTCTTTCAAAATACTAGTCCTTTTAAGCATTGAATATCACCAAAAAAACCCCAACCTCTGGGCTAGATCCTTTGCAAGTGGGAGGCTCTTGAATCTACAGGAGCCGTGTTTATTATTCCAGCTGAAGACTTTTGTGCTCCTTGACTCTAGCAAAAAGTAATTAAGTGAAACAGAATTGTACACTTCACCATTTCGACTCAACAGGAAAGCTACACAGGTTTTTAATACCTATATTTTAGAAAACAATTGAGGCTTTCAAAACCATTATAATGATAGCTCTCAGAGAAGTATATCTGCTGATTAATAAACCTCCAAAAGAAAGCAATCTTTTCCGTATGAAGAGAATTAAATAGGTTACAATTTCAAGTTAATATATTTCCATGGAATTAGAAACTGTAATTTGAGAATTCTGTCTCCAAAGATTTGCAGAAGTACTTGCAATACTCAGTAAATTGCTTCTCCCCAAACAGTAGTACTGCCTCAAGATCATTATTTTCCAAATCTGCTCTTCACAAACAAGCTAGAGAAGTCTCCAAAATGTGTTAAGAATTCTAATCTACACATTCATGAAATAAAACATGTAACTAGAGAGCGAAGAATCCCTCACAAATGTGAAATCTGTCCCAACACCAACTGCCTGTCTCCACGTCAGTTGAATCTGAGTTTTTATGTCCTTCTCTTCCATTCAAAAAACCAACCACCATTCACTGTTAAAGTCATCCTTCTAATTTGTCTCTCTGACTTTATTATCATTCTCTTAAGCTTACTGTTCCTTTGCATGAATCTAACTTCTTCAGACTTTCAGAAGTTTTATGATCTACTCCTCAGCCATTTGCTCCACTCTGACATGGAGAGCTAACTCTTCTCACTGCTTTGCCAAAGAAATGCACTCATTGTTTCCTTGCTAGCACACCTCAAAAATAATTTTTTGTTCTTTCCTGTTGCCATACAAGTATGGAAAAGCTCTCCACAAGCATCCGTAAAAAGGTATCCTGAAAAACCCCCACTTTTGACGTATAAAGAACACTTCATAAAACTATAATTAAGCATTAATAAGTCACCATGATCATGTCTTCCTGTGTGGCTAAAAGCTCTTCATTAGATCCAACTGTGATTAGATCTGCCAGAAAATCTCATTTAAAATTTTTTCCTGCATCCTCCAGAGCCTAATTTTTACTATAATTCTAATATCATAGTTTAACGTAACAGAAAGGATTAGATAATCTTAGCTATAGATATCACTACTTGTCTCTTAGAATAGTCACAGTAAGAAAGTGGAAATGCAGCATGAAGAGTAACATATTTAGAATACGGTGTTGAGAAAAGAAGGTATCTTGTGGGAGTGAGTCCTTCTTGCAACAGAGTAAAGATGTATTGAAAGCTGAACTCCACATTAGGAAAGTTTCGTAGTTCCAGATATTCTGAATGAATGTAAATTTTAAATTTAGTAAGATGTTCTCTGAAGCCAACTATGTCATTTAAACACCTTTCATGTCCTAAGAAACACGGCTGATTGTTGCCTTGGAAACAAAGACGGCTCTCTTGTGTCTTCAATTCAAGGGATTCAAGTCAATTTGAAATCAAATTTCCAATTGCTAATTTTATACCTGGCTCAGGTGCAGAAGTTCTTAAGATCAGAACAGAAACAGTTCATTTGCAATGCTGTCCTCTGACAACAGTGTATTTTTTTTCCAATTTTTTTCTTTTTGTGCTGCCCTTGGTGAACTCCATCATTCTCATGTAATGCTCTGCAAGAAACTCAATTGTACACTTCCCCTCTGTGTAAGAGGTGTTTATGATAATGGAGGAAACAAACATAAAAATGAAAATGGAAAGACCTTTGGGCATAAACAAGCAAGCAGATACAAATGATTTTGGTCCTAGTGTTCTTTAAACTCAATTAAGGTGTGTATAAAAGAATAAACGGGATAAGAAGCAGAACCATCGCATGCTCTATTTTCATGCATAAACTTTTTTGTCTATCTTTAGACAAAGTATTTGTAAAAATGAAGGCTACCATTTTGAAGACATTCTGTTCACCCATTTCAGTCAAGCCATATTGTTCAAACAAAGCATAATAAAAGACACTAATAGACACTATCAAGCAGGATCTTCAATAGTCCTGATAGCCACATTTTCTGAAGCTCGAATTCAGCCTGGTGTTAATGGGCCCCATTATTCACACTCAAGTCAATTATGAGACATCTAATTTTGTCTCTTTCTGGGTCAAAATATAAACGCTTTCATTTTCAAGCGGGATTTATATTACAGAACAAGTTCTTAGCTGGTGTCTATCCATGAAGTTATTCACACTTTATCCTAAGAGACAGAGATGCTCCACGTACAGTTAACAGAGAGGGGTAGGGGGTAGGTTCCTTCACAGGCTGCTCGTAAGTGGAAGTTAGGTTCCTGTTCTGAATTACCTTTAAGAGGAACCTCTTTTTCTGCTCTTTTTAAGGACCAGGGGAGAGTGGCATATCTAAAGCAAATTCTACATATGTATGTCTATAGAATATTCTGTGCAGATATTCTACTTTTAATTCCATTAGCTATGATAGCAAAATGCTATCACTATACAAATACTTCCAATTAGTTATAGGAATTATACACTCTTAAAGTATTTTTCTTCCCCACACGTACCGGGCTCCTTAACTTCTCTACCTAGCCACTGTTTTCAGTCATTTAAGGTGTATGGCAAGTCTCTGTGCATGTTGATATAAAACAGGCATAAGGACTGTCCTTAAACAGTATAAAAATGTTTTCCTTTGTCCAACAGCCAAAGTAGCTAATATCTTGAGTGCATGACTGTGCACAAAGTTTATCCAGCAGTGCATCTGCACAAAGCAATGTAAATGTCAAGCTCGTTGCATTTGTTGCTTTTCATATTTTAATTGAGCCATGTTTGGAAAATAACAGTATTATTCCACACTGCTTATGGATTCACAGTGTTACAGTGATCTTTTTTATTTGAGTAGTTGCAAAGCACAACCACAGAGCAGTCATTCATCAATCCAGCCTTTAGAAACTGTGGTTTCTACTCAGCTGTAAAAGAATCACCTTCTTAAATCTGCACTCTTTATTCCCAGGCAGTGAAATTAAACCAGACTCTACTCAAATATTCCGGGGCTTAATATATCTAAAAATATATCACAACCAGCCTAGCCTTTCTAATTGAACTGCAGAATTTCTATCAAAAAGAAATATGAAAGTGAAAGTTATTTTACAAGAGATGGAACAGCTCATATGGCTAAAATTATCTTTCCCCATAAACATATGCAATACCGTGGCCATAAGCTGTGTATACACCCCAAGGGGAACATTAATACTTAAAAAACCCACCACCTTGAAATAATAAATAAAAGTTAAAAGAAGCAGCTACAGAATGAATCAGTATCACAATTATTATCAAAATTGTCTCTCCCAGCTGATTCAGTTATAAAGGACATATGGTTATGTACAGACCCATATGCAGATACAGGAGCATAAGAATGTGCATGTATGCACTGGAGTTAGTGTAATAGGAAAATAAAGTTGTATTTCAATTAGAAACAAGAGAATTCACAGTTAAAATACATTTCAACTCGATAATGAAGGCAGAAATTGCCCGTTATTTTTCCTACCATGAAGACAATGAAACTGCCCAATTTTGGTATCAATTCAAAATTTAAAATCAAGGGATGGAACATCTTACGAGTGTGCCATGTGCAACTCCCTTTCCTGTCACTCCTCCACCTCCCTCAACTCAATTTCAGGTTTCAGCCTTTCTTTCCAAACCAGCACATTTTGTTCTCATTGAAATGAAGGCCTTCAAGAAGTGAGTATTTTGAGTGCTATAACCAAAATGTGGGTATAATGAGAGTAAATTAAATGCAATTTAATCTAGTTGAGAGCCTGGGAGATTTTGTTCAAATACTGAATATTGTGATGAGTGAACAGCACGATTCGGAACAGATTCTTTTCTTACTTAGTTCTTTGTGCCCTAATCAAATCAATGTAAACAAACTGCCTAGTGGAGCAAGGCTGGCATGGGTACTTAAATGACTTTTTTCAGCTCGTTTCTTTGCCTGGATTAATTCCATTGTCCCTGTGTGTAGAGCAGTGGAACACTCATAGTGGCAAATAAATGGATGTTTTCAAAATACTCACCGTACAGGGACTTTAAAATGCCTAACAACTGATTAGAGTTCAGGGTGAAATGCAACAAGGCAAAGAGTATATTTATTAAATCAGGTTCATGAAACCCACTGCGTTACAGCCTAACAACATCTCTCCCATGGAGGCTATAAACATTAAGAGAAGTAAAACAAAGAAATGCAAAACTGAAAAGATTAGAAGAGTATACACACCAAAATGAATACAGACAAAAGCCCTTTCAGAACAAAGCACCACAGACAGAGTAAGAAGAAAAATGGGTACAAAAATAGAGAGAATAGGGCAGGAAGGGGAGGAGACCATTTGTATAACCAGTCCCCACAAGTCACATCTATTTCAGTCAGGGACTCATTTTCTCAGATAAAGTTAACAGTCAGCCTGCAGACTGATGTACAGAACTAGAACACTGAGATAATTTGTTTGCCCCTTGTTTACCTACGAACTAAATGCTGAAGAAAGATTATTTTACCTTAACTGGTTAAGTTATACTGTCATATGGATTTTGCTGGTGATACACTTGACCCCCATGAGTTGATGTGGCCTGACTTTATCAATATGGAATCAGTAAGATAAAAAAACCCTGCTGATGTAAAGCATTAAGAGTGCTGCTTGATGAACACAGGCTACAGATCCCAAAGAACAACCTATTACTTACTACACCATGCAAACGGTACAACGTGCAAGCATCTTTTGAAACCTGTCCGCAGAGATCTCACTCCCAATGACCAACAAAGCATTACCCTGTGGACAGGATGTGCGTGTGAACTGTTCCACTGAAGCAGAACAGGGACTGCAGGAAGGCTCCACTGGGGCAACCTCCCTACACGGGGGAAATCAGAACAGAGGTTTTCCTCAGGGAAAACTACAAAACCCAGTTTGCACCGTCAAAGCAACGAGCGGTTGCCGGCTGCTGACAATCAGACAATGAGATCCCAGCAACTGCAAGGTGACAAAACGTGTTTTATGGCACCGAAGCAGGAAAACAGGCAGCAGCAGCTTCTGCCAAATGCTTCCTCGCAGAGTTAGCGGAAAGCTGCGATTACCAGCCGGCAGACAGAAATAGCAGAAAGCTTTTCGCAGGAGGTTAGTGATTAACATTAGACAGCCAGCAGACAGAATTTCCTTCCTTTTACTTTGCAAGTCAGTCGACACAAAATGTTGTTCTTTGTTTCATGGAGAAGAAATTTCTGACCGACGGCTGAACTGCCCCTCGCTCTGGCAACAAACCGTATTAACCCTACTGTAACACGCCAGGTGCAGCGATGCAGGGTTTGAACGCAGATCCCAACTGCAGTTCTCTGAAGGATACCAGGCAGAAGGGGTAACTGAGCTATAGGCTGGAGTTAGATATTAGCAGAGGATTAGTATAATCTGCATTGTGGTCATGGAACCTCAGGCATACGCTTTTTTCTTGGGATTTTTAAGGCCACTGTGATTACAGGATGCAACACCCAAGAGATGCCTCTAACCCAAAAAATATACTGTTTTGTTAAATGTTTGACAGGTACAGAGGCTTCAGCCTAATGGCCAATGTCCCAAATCCAAAGCAAAATGTTCCTGAACAGAGAGGAACTGATTGGTCTCCTGCTTTGCCTGGACAGTGACCATCGTAATGCTCTGTCAACATTTGGCCTCTGGAACCCACGGAGAGGACATGTCATCTGTGTACTAGAACAACTGGATGAACTCAAGTTCCTTGCAAAGGCACCATGACATATGTATGACAGTATTCTGCCAGTTCCCCCACCTTTGAGTGAGTTTGTGAGAGAAGGCTGAGGGATGAAAGAAGGTACTCCATTGCAAAGTTGAATTCAATCTTTCCAATAACTTAAGGAGAAGAGAACATTTTGTAGAGCTCTTGTCTGTTATTCCAGCTACTAAATACAGTGATTTCAACCATTTAACCTGTAATATAAATTAAATCTGGCAGACTGTCAAGAAGGTGCTGCAGCTATCTGACCGAGGCATGAAGAGTCGAGCTCTTATTGCTACCATTAAAATGTGCTTCAGAGGGTGGAAGAAGTTCATCATCATCAAACACCTTTCGGTCTTCATGTTAAATTATGATGGATTACAGAGGCCTCAGCAGACTTTTCCCTCACCTTCCCTCCTCCCCGCCCCCTAAATATCCACGTGTCTATGTGCAGGAGAGCTGCAGTTCTACAAACCTACAGAAGATTTTTACTAGCAATATCAAAAAAGCTAGCAAAAGCTGAGCTGCAATTCTCCTTTCCAAATGCAAAGAAATGATTATTTGGACTATATATAAACAGCTGGTCCTGCCTGCAGGAGGACTATATATAAACAGCAGGTCCTCCCTGCTGGGCCCTATGTGATCTGCTCTTTTAAACTGATACTTAGTCGAAAGAAAATTTGATTAATTTCTTAACGACATCTGATCCTGTTCTTCTTACAGATCATTACATTACTTCTCAATATACTCGTACGTGTATCTCATGCAAACATGCTGCCCACTGCTGTAGAAGTAAGGTAAGATGTCCATTTTCCAAGCATGCTGCTCGTGTTACTGGGCTGGTTTCAGGCAGGCAGTGGTTAGTTTTAGAAGAGCAGCATGTGACCTGGAGCACCGGGGAGCTCTTATGTAAAGTGCTTATACACCTTATGTAACTTCCATATACTGTGACAGCCAAACCATCTCCCAGATCTTCGACTATCTGACAGCTCTTGCTCTCTAACTCTCTCACTATCCAGCTTTTAAGAAGATACTAAAAAAAAAAGCTACCGCCAATCCTCCCTCATTCCCTCCCCCCTCAGATTACAGACCCTAACGGCATCACGCTAGCTACCAGAGGAAACAGATGAGGTTTCTGGTTTTCAGACATTTTCACACATATCCCTCCAGTAAACCTAACTTTAGAAAAACCACGTTGTGCACACACTACAGCCACTGTTTCACAGCAGGACAAACCCATGTTTTAACAAATGTTTCTCCTCAACAGTCCAGTCTTTAGCTGAAATACTAGCTGAGGGCACATGCTGAGGAAGAAAGGAAACTGGTTGTGTCGTACTCATCTGTTAAAACTAAACCTTTTGAAAATATCTTGTAAAAAAAAACCAATTGTGCTCTGTTTCTTGGTGGGTATCAATGCAAAAAGCAAGGCATTTTGCTCTTAAGAAAAACAGTTCAATTTGTCTTTCCTGGGATAGCTACGCAGTAAATAATGCTTTTTAAAAATTTTAATTTCTTGTAATTATTTATAGCTTCTAGAAAACCGTATTTGTAAAATAAAAATCTTTCAGAAAACTAAAAGTGTAGATGACTCGAACCTACACATCCTGGTCAACAAAGATTTTAGCTCCTAGCACGCTGTTGTAACGGAGCATCCTCATTTTACACCAGTATGATCACATTGACACTGGCAGAATACGAAAAGAAAGTATAGGTAGCATTAGTATAATACAACGAGCATTCTTCTGAAGTACCAGCTGTAAGAAAGTAGAACCACTATCTTGCTTCTTGCCACTGAAGTCAGGACCTTAATTGTGAGATATCTTCTTTAACCTTGCCAACAAAAATACAACACAGAATTTGAATTAAAAGAAGTAGCACTTAGCAGTAGCACTCCTAGAAACACCATCAGAGGATGCAAGATAATTTGACCTAAAAAAGCTAAGAGGCTTTGCGCATTACAGCAGACTCAAACGTTTATCTTAGTGCAACAGTTTTGCCCTCAAAGCTACCCAGTATGATTAACGTTTGCTGGAAAACACTATGCACACAGAACATGAGTAGAAAGGCAGGAACTTTTAAATGCATCTAGTTCAGGTAAAGCTGCTGCCTATATTCTTAAAAAATCAACATCTTGTGAACACAAAGATGCCTTGAAGAAAATAAAGGTGTACAGTAGTAAGAAAGGAAAGATGTGCAGAAAGCATGGGTTGCAGAAATTTGGCTATGCATTTTGGAGGTGCTGGACAGAAGTCCCAAAGCAAAGTGGTCCCCTTGAAACACAGGAGATCCCAAGCAGATGAAAGATTCAACCTCAGTATTTCTGAGAGCTCCTGTCATGAAACAAGTGCTTGACCATTAAATTACATTTTCAGATGCACAATACAATTTTCTGTAAGAGTCACACATGAAAATGACTAAATACATTAACAGATATAAACCTCTTCTGCCTGAATGCCGTGTTTTCTTCTTCTACAAAGTAACAGAGTTTGGAAGATGGATGTCCCAGTCGATAGAAATGACCGTAGCTATTTTAAGAAGCAAAACAATGTATGTCACTTGCTGTGTTGCCATCTTAACTGCTCAGCATACTTCGAAGATACAACAGGTCATGAGATCAATCACCACCAAGTCCTGCACATCCCATCTACTGACAACTACCGAACTGACAGTTGTCTGACTTTGCAGTTTTTGGCAGATTCAACAACTTCCCATGAGAAAAGGACAGGAAAGTACACTCAGCATCTAATACTCCCCTGTAGTGGTAAGGAAGGAACAGATTAGGTAAGTTGAGTCACATGCCATGCCACAGTGAAAGACCAGAAACTACAAGAACCTCGCCAACTTGAATTTTCCCAAATTTAGCAATCAGTCTGATTTCACTTTGTTAGCAAAATGCTAACCTGGCCTCCAAGAAAGAGGACTCTGCACCAATTCACATTATTTGGCCATCTGTACATAAATACAGGGAAAAATGACTTAGCTAAAGCTCTGAACCACATGATTTGATTAGACTAATTGTCTTAAAGCAAATTTGCAAACATCATTAGTAAGCTAAAATCAAATCAAGCCATCGTGTTTTTCACAAAACCTGTAAAATAAAATTACAGAAACTCAAACTCCCGTATTAGAGAAACCAAAAGGACCTCCATCATAATTCAAATACCTCCTCTCATACGTAAAAGCTAAATCATTTTTCCACCAAACCTCGTTAGACTATATTAAGACATCTGGATATACTCAACTCATGTCCTTAGCACCAAGTATAATGAGTTGTAGCATTCCTTTTCTTGCTGAAGGACACTGTAGACCTTAAAATTGTGCCTCCTTTATGTAACATCTAATTTCAGCCAGTGCAGGCTGAAATTTTTATCAGAAGGTTAAAAATTCTCCTAACCTTCCATGCACTAGTAAATACATGCATACATAATAAAGCATCCCTTAACTGTTTTTTGCCATGCTAAATAGAGTCTTGTAAGACTCAATATCAGTAAATAATCTCCCCTATATTATGGCAGCCAAAGTTACAAAGTGTTGGTTCTGACTGTCACAGACTCCAGAGAATCATTTGTACATGTATTAAAGAGGACTACTGGTACTGGAATAACATGCTTATGAATGTTACTATGGTAGACACAGACTTCTTCCTACACAAACGTGTTTTCCAGGAAAACTACCAGAGCTTAATCTCTGCAGGCTTCCCCATTTTTGTCTCCTGCCTTCCTGGTATGGCATCACAGCTCCTTTCCGACTTCCTGATCTTATAGATCAAATTAAGAGAGGATAAAACCGAGTTCCTTTGGAAATACAAGTGCTACCAGGGGCAGAGGTGGGGCTTTTGGATTTACATATGCATGGCACGCTTACACAGAGAAAAGTCTCACATACAACTCAATGTGCCCCAGAAAACAAACAATGAATTTGTATTTCTTTTAATCTTCCAAAGCAAGGAAGGAGAAAACCCCCAAAACCTCTCTGACAAAGGGTCACTCTGGAAGAAATGCTTATATTAAAAATAGTTCACAAGGAGCTCCAGATATACCAGCTAGCACAAGATGGGGAAACTGGGCTGGATGACTGATAGCTGTCCCCTTCCAACCTGTGTCAGTCTATGATTCTGTGAGATCACAGACTCCAAAGGCCATCTTTAAATGTAGCCTAGGTACATTAGTTGAGATGTTGGTAATGGGTAAAATTTTTTAAGACATCATAGCAAAGTTCCTAATGTTCTGGATACAGCAAGCCTTAGGAAATGGGTGTTGACACAGAACACGTATTTTCTAATTCTCTATGAACAAGTGGGCAGTGTCTATTTTGATAAACATACCCATGTCAGACATAATTACTTTTCAGCTAACACAGATGAACATATGTAGTGTTTGCAGAAGCATCTAATGCACTGGAGTTAAATAAAACCACCTTTGTTGGACCAAGCTGCTTCACACCCGTCTGTTCACTTGGAAGGTTTTCCACAGCACAAATTTTGCTACATTGTGAATTATCACAAATTTTGAGAAGCAGCAAAAGAGAGCAAGTGGACAAAACTGAGCTGCCAGATAACACGCATAAATTACAATAATGTGAAAGAAATATGAATTGATAATTTGTTTTAGAAAACTATGAGCGGCACAAAAACCCCAAGCCAAAACCCAAACACTGCCATATGTTGTCCAGCTTGTGGGACCTTAGTGGCTCCTAGGGGAGAGTAACTTGACAAAGAGTCCATCTCTCACCCCACTTGGCAGGCAGGTGTCCCCAGTAAGATACCTCAGGAGCCAGAGGCTTTCAGAGGCATTCACAGCCTGAAGCCTCCTGCAATGCAGTCTTCCTCTGTCTAGCTTTGGAGAGGAGAGCACAACAATTCCACCCGCTCTCAACTGCAACTAGGTGAGAGGACGATGGAGAGGGAAGTAATTGCTGTAAGATAATTCATTGCTAACACAGAAAGGTTTCACAGAAAAGAAAAAACCAAGCTATTTTAACGGACATTACTAGCGCGGGGCAGTCGTGGGTGAGCTGACTGCACACGCTGCCGCTGGTTGTGTGACAGGGATCCAAGGCATGCAGGATAGGGCCCAGCCTGTGACGGTCAAGGGACTGCTCTCTGCAATAAAAGATCCCTTAGCAGAATGACTCTCAGGTCACGGTCACAGCAGAAAGCATCAGCAAAGACGGTCCTGGGAGCAAATTCAGTAGGAGACAGATAAAAGGTCTCTAGAACCTGTCTCCTCTCTCACTCTGCAACACAGTCCTTGACTGTACTGAGGGGTTTTGCTGTCCCTTGTAATTTAGGTGAAAATGTTCTGTATCTACATATACACCGGTGACACTCTTCATGTCTGGTTTATTTGTACATATTTGTGATTACAAAAAAACCCATGGCATACCCATTAAAATACTGCACCTCTCACTTAAATGTTCCAGTCAACAATGCAGACTGAAAAATAAGGAAACTAATACAGAATGAACAAAAGTGCTAATTTTTATCTTGCCTTTCAAAAGTCATCCCTCTCTGCAAATTTTCAACTATATCAATTCTTTAGATGCTGAGGGAAGGTACAGCATTAGATACCTGAAAGTGCAAGAAGCCACGGCCTGTGAAACCACCTTTACAAAATACTCTGTGATGAAAAGTTTGAAAAATATTTGCATAAGGATTACTCTCTAACACAGTAAAAGCCTACGGTACTTAAGTCATATATATAACATATTAAAGTATTCACAGGCACTGTGGAATTTAAACAAAATTTACATATATAAACCACTTATTAATCTTTCTATATTATTCAGATAAGCCATTACATCTCATTCCAGAATAAAAAATATAAATCCATATATATATATATAAAACAAGGACTTACCTATTTGGCATGAATCTCACACACCTCACTGAAACAGCAGGAACATATCGGAGCACTATTTCTCATACACTATAAAGTATGAGCATTCAGGGCAGCACCGGTAGGCACAGAGATTTTGTTCAAGTTCAAAATGAATTAAAGCCTCAGTGGCTGCACATGCAACGCATCATGTTGGATACTTGGTCTAGGAATCACCACCATCAGCCTGCACAGCATGTGCAAAGCCTCAGTCATGATGCCAGTGTCATCACAGAACTCCAGGGGTTGGAAGGGAACTCAAGAGATCATCGGGTCCAACCGCCAAATCTCACTAGCAGCACACTTAAATTTTTGTCTTCCCACCCACCCTGCAAGTGCACAGCAGCTTGCAACAAATACTATTTTCTTAACCATCAAGTTCTATTCAGTCTTATAAAGCTTCATTATCAAATCACAGTAAGTGTAATCTATTGGGATTTTTTTAAAATGAATTTTAGAGACAAGATTTTCCTTCTCTCGCTCTAGTCCTTTACCTTCCCAGTAACAGATGCAACCATTATTTAGAAGTCTGTAACTACAGACACATGAACGTCCTGTTGAAAGCTGGTTACCAGAGCTCTTGAAATCAAATCTCACTGTGCACTTTACTCTCAGTTGTATGGGAAATGGAATAGCCTCTTCCCTTGTACTCAAACCAGTTCACACGTAATTCAGATCCCCTCTGGTTTCTGAAGCTATGAAAAAGCCTGACGTAGCTGCAATATTCTTACAGTAGGAACAATTTTAATCTAGTTTTTATCCTATGCCCTTACTCCAGGGTTCCTTGTTGAGATCATATCTTGACAATGATCTGGCATGTCAGGCAGAGAGAGCGGACCAAACTGATTGATGTTCATTCTACCACCAGGCTCTAGGTCAGGATTTGAGAAAGGTAAATGAGGTTATCTTTCCAGAGAGGCTCGGCTGTTACAGAAACAAAACTTGATGGACAATCTTATCCCTGGTATTAGTCACAGAGAACAAATGGATTGCTGGAAAAGAAAATGACACCTGCTGAGAAGTTTGTGCACTGTTTGTTTCTGTTATCATTAAGAGCACGCAAAAGTATCGTCTACCATCACATTACGCTCCTATCTATTTAAAAGTTTATAGTTATATTGTTAGCTTTCAAGGGTACCATATTTAAAAGTTTAACTCATCTGCAAGCCAGGCAGGCTTGGTGTTATCTCACCTTCAGCAGAAAATGGGGAAAAACCCCACCTTCCTCCCAAAGTAGTAGTCTTTTGATTAATATTTATTTTTCTTAAAGGATCATTAGTTATTTTGGTTTTGTTAATGCTTTTATATTGAAAGCAATTTTCAGAAATATATTCTCAAGAGAGGTCCAGCATTAAAGGAATTCACGTATAAAATACACTGGCAAAACTATGTTTGAACACAATCTGTTCTCCTGTGACTGGGTCAAAGTCCTTCTATGCTTAAAAGCCTGTTATAAAAATACAATAAATCTTACTTGCATTCTATCCCCGCTGCTACAAAATACATGCAAATGTTCTCTTGCCACATCTGAAAGCATTCTGCTGATTAACTAAGGAAAAATTGCATTTGCAAAAGTTGTATTAACAGGTTTGGACTCTTTGAAAGAGCCTAGAGCAAACAATGATTAGCATTGGTTCTATTTTAACATCACCTGTGAGTTATGTCTGATTACACAAGCCAGTGGAGCCTATCAAAAAAGGGCAGCCACACATTTTTGCTGTGGAAAAGAGAAAAAGTTCTTGCTATAAAAATTTTTTCTTTAGATACTATAGTATTTTTAAGGATTTGTTTGTTTGTTTGTCAGAACAAAGTATTTTATTTTACCTCATTCTCTTTTAACCTAAATTCAGTCTCTGAGCTCAAGACTCACCAGTCTTTCCAACAGGTTGTTTAGCAAGTCTTTGATTATTTGAATGAAATCTTTTTGTTTCATCTACCTGCCTTTCCTGCTGTCTGACTGCAGCTTTGTGTTTGCTCAGCACTGCCAGCGTGCACGGAACGAGCTTCTGCTTTTATTATCAGCAGTGTTTTGATGGTAGTCCTAAAGCCACAGGTAGCTCTTTTCTGAGCTCTCTAATTGTGGCAATTATAGCACTGAACGTGTTAGAAATCCACTGAGTTTGTTTCAGTCTCATAAGAACTGACTTCAGTTCCTATTTCACAACATAAATAAGGAGGATGTTAAGAACTAATGACTCATGCTCTCCCAACGGTTAAAAACTGAGAGAAAGAACTCATTCTCTTCCTTCCCCCACCAAAAAAGAAAGATAATTTCTGAGGCTCACTGGCAGTTCAAGCGCTATGTTGGGCCATCACACTCACAGTCATACGCTGAGACACATGACATGTTAGCAAATGGAAAATCTCTCTGAGCACAACAGCTTGAAGAGGTGCAAGGCATGTGTGCTGCCCAGGGCCCAAGACCCCTAAGGTAACAGTATCTCTTTGCTTTGCTCTGAGCTACAGAAAGCTGTTCTCAGAGTGGCTGAGGGTTCTAGAAGGACAGGACAGGGGTCAGACAGGCCAGCACACTCAAATTAGTGCATTCCTTCTGGACAGGGCATGTTCAGTGCCAGTGGTACTATTCCGTGGGGTCCAGCTACCACAGGCAGAAAACAGAAAGCTTTACAATTATGGGAGCTGCTGCAGGGCAGTGAATTGCAGTGTTAAAGCACTGAAATTACTTGAAGCAGGTGGCTTTTACTGAAGAGAATGACAACTGTTACTGGTGAGAACACCTGTAGGAGGAGGGAGGAAGAGTTTAAACTGTCCATATGACTGCACCTAGGCAAACAGACACCTCCTTCCTTCTGCCCTTTCTCACCCTCCCTTTCACAACAAAGCTAATTAATACACTATCATGCTTTGAAGAAGCTTCTGGTCAATGAAGATGACACAGAGATCAGTCACAGTGTTCTGCATTTCTTGCATCATTTCCTGGTCCTGGAACTAAGACCCATTACAGGAAATGGGTGACATCACTGGAGTAATCATAGTGAATGTTGCACCTTCTGTTGCTTTGGAACACACGTTATTCTGCTGGAAACCATTAAGAAGGAGCACTACTAATTTACAAACACCTAGATCCCACTCTAAAACAACTGAAGCAATTGCTAATGGATATTCAGGCTATACCACTGCCACTAAGCAATTGTATGTAATGGTACAACCGCTATGGGAGAGACTGTACGAAAGAGCAAAAGACTTTTCCCTATGTGGTCCGGGCTGCATGACTACACTGCTTTATATCTTGCTCTGAAAATAATACACCTCAGAGGATAAAGGAGGCATATTTCCATGGCTGGTGTTCATTAAGCTTGACCCTTCTCACTACTGGTACTTGAGGAAGGATGACAAATCTGAATCAGCTACCTCGGCTCGTTGCTCACGAACATATTATCTATCTGGGGTCTCTTTCTGGTGGAACACTTACAGATGGATATCAGATATCCAACACATAGATAGGTTTCTTCAGAGGAAGCTATCAAAGGCTTCACTTATCAGAAGGAAAAGGCATTCCAGCCACCCACGGCTATGACACTAAGAATGGAAGCTCAGGGATGATGGGGTGTTTATAGATTAGATCACTGTGGAGGTAAGGGGTGGGGAGGGAACTGGGAAGGGCTGCACAGAAAAAAAAAAACCCTCCACACCTGCATTTCTGCTCCAGCCCAAGGACAGGGTTTTTTGTCCCCTGTTGTTCCTCTGAAAAAGCAAACTCTTCCTCTAAAATTTATTTCTCTGTTGTTTTGCTCTCAGGGCTACATTTATTCTGCTGAGATAACAAAGGAGATACTATAGGGAAAAACATATATATCCAATTTATACAATCCACATTTTTTAAATGAAAAAATACCATAAAATCCACAAGTATTTTTACATCAATAAGCTTTTGTTTTCAGCGCCAATACTGATGCTGTCTAAGTAGTTGCATTTCATAAGATCCACCAATTCCCCACCATTTAATTTTTTTTTCCTTGAAAAATTGCTATTAGGTGTACATCATGTTGGAGCTGCTACTCTCTATTTCATGCTTAAAAAATAATTGCATGAATAATTATTTTCTCCTGATGTCTCTGCTTTGCTTGGGTCTAGTTTCAGTGCAGAAAGAAGGTATTAATTTGACATTTGCCTCAATTGAAAGAATGCAATACTGGGAAGATCTCATTAATACCTGAAAACATGTTGCAACCCAGTGCACAAAATGCACATTATGCTGTTTAGTCTGTGGTTGCCTTGTGTTTCCAGAAATCAGACCTTTTATGACAGAATGTTGACCCACCTCCAACCATGAGGGCATTCTGTCTATTCAGTAGAGCTTTGATCTGCACAGAAGTGAAGATGCTTTTAGCAGTGTAGCTTTCATTGTCACTGCCCCAAAAATCTAAGTTAGTGTCCTCACACTGGTTTTAAACCATGGGTCCTCAACCTACACCTGTGGTAATTCCCGAACCATCGCAGAATTAACTCACTTGTTCCCTTGCACCTTGCAGACACGCTTACATGTGGTCTCCCTTCATTAAAATAGGAACTAGAGAAAAGAGCATGGTGTGGTTCTGCACTTGCAGATACAGCAGAGTACTGTAAAGAAGCAAGTGGAGTCTTGGGGATCTCACACCACTTTACTAGCTAGCTGCTTCCCTAGAAGCACATCATGTGATCATGATGTTCACCAGAAAAAGGTCCACCATGCCAACATCAGGCAGTACTCACTCTAGCAACTCTAGTTGCCCAGCACCCAGGATTCCTGCCAGGTGACAAAAACTGACAGCATTTTAGGGAGCACGAACAGAATTACTCCTCCTCTTACAGAAATTTTGAGCTGTATTCTCACTAGTACTCTATTAAGAGCACACATTAATTGATTCTCTCCCCCCATAACAGAGCTTAACCAGCCTCCTCTACCATTCTTAGCCCTGAAGGACACGAGGGGAATTTGAAGCAAAGCCTATGGATGTAGCACATTCCCCAATTTGAATTCAGAAAGGTTAAAGTATTTTGTCTCAAGTTATGTCAACAAACTTTGTTATGATACTTTGTGTGTAACATAACAAAGTATTTTCAAAATAGATCAAATAACTACAACCCACTCAACAGCCTGCTCCCTTCAAACAGTCTTATCACAAACCATGTAAAGAAACATTTCAAAGACGTATTTCAGAACATGAAAACTTTTCTTAAAGTTTGAGAACTTCAAACCAAGACTGTCATTCCAATATAAAATCATTTTTTAAATTATGGCATTTTTCACCATCTAAGAGGTTTTAATAAGCTCTAATGATGATCATTCATCTCTCTCTGGGAGATGAGACACTGTATTCCCTAAAATCCCTTTCAAATAGACACTAACTCAGTCTGCAAATGGATTTGAACACAGAATAGTTACAGTCCCACCGTACCAGGTTAAAAAGCAATAAAGCTTAGCATTAATGAAAATGTAAAGGTGCTCACACTATCTAAAGTTCAGGATCCCAAGCATAACCAAAACAACTCTTCAGCTGTATTAGGAGACATTCTCTCCATGCATTACATACAGAGCCTAATAATCTATTTCAGCATCTTACAGGTTTACAGCTGGATAATGTTAAAACTTTTTAATAGCTACATCCAAGATAGCAGTACTCTAAAAGCTCATAGGATAAAACACAATGGCATGCATCTCTGGATGGCATCAGGAGAGGAATGTGATACATACTTGCACAAAAGTATTTAAACCAGTTTCTCTATTAACATGTGGTATCCCAGATTTTTATGTCTGGGCTGTTGGGGTTTTTTGATGGTCATTTTGGGGATTTTGTTGCTGGTTTTTTGCCTGAAAGTAACACATACAGTGTGTATGACCATGATGAATCTCAGTAACAGAAAGAAGTGCTAGAAAATGTGCTTCCTAAAATAAATTCTTTGGTACCTTTTCGCACTGCCAACATGTTACTTTTAAACACAGACATTATTTTACTCAAAAACCTAAGACACCAGAAAAAAAGCCCAAATCACTACATGTCTATGGGATGCATAGCACAGTATCAATCAGAGGAAATCTGAAAAAAGGGGTGGGAGAAACATCTATTTAAAGTACCTACCAAGGCACCTGAAAATGAGCCAATATTCTTCCTGTAGGAAGCCTAAAAGTATAAGGTGAGAACTGCCAGGCTTCTGGTTCGTACTGAAATTGACTCACTTTTCACCACTGAATTAATGAAACAATCCTGAAGAACTGGGAAACAGGTAAATATTACTGTAGGGAATGCACAGATGCAAGTATAGGAGATGAAGTACTAACTGCTGGCTCATATTGAAAGAGAATTTGTATATATTCCAGTTGGCACATTATAACCAAAGGTGACTATATTCACTTGAGCTTGAGGTTCCAGTGGGTGACCTAGTTTTTTGCCTGTCTACAAAATGAAAACAGAGAAAGAACAACTAGAACAGAAATGTAGTCCTGTTCCTTTTAATATTTATCTAAAAAGTGCATGAGATCCAGGACCAGCTCCTAGTAACTTCACACAGAGAAAGGCAAAGCAAAACTATCAGGAATTAGATTCAGTTGCAATTTGGGTTTTGTTCGTTATGGCTGATTGTGGAAGACACTGCTGACCTCAATAGTGATATTCTAGTGTCACCCAATAATGGGATTTTAACTAGAAAAGGCAGTGTATTGTTTGACAACCTCAGTTTGTCCAGAATTAGGAGATCATTTTAAAAGTAACTTCCTATTCTACACACAAAAAACCCCACAGTACAGTGGAGGTGTCACATCTGCATGTGGAGCTCGCAAAGAACACATTCATGTGAAACCATAGAATCAGAGAATCACAGAATGGTGTGGGTTGGAAGGGTCCCCAAAGATCACAGAGTTCCAGCCCCCCTGCAGCAGGCAGGGCCACCAACCTCCAGGCCTGGATCTACACAAAGTTGCCCAGGGCCCCATCAAACCTGGTCTTGAAACCATGCGCTGCAGTGTAAAAATACCTGAACTAAGAATAAATAGGTGAACCAGTCTCTTCAGCTCCATGCAGGTTTTGTTTTGGTTTGGGTTTTTTTACTGATATGCAAGCTAGCTGTAAAATACTATCTAGCAGGGTACAGTCAGAAGCTCCTAGAGAACACTGCCATTGCAAAACCAGCTCTCTAGAATGCGTATCCTACTGAAGCTAATCCCACACAATTCTTCACATCTAGTTATCCCCACCACACTCTCTCTGGAATCACTTGTTAAAACAGAAATTTGAAGGAGAAAAAGCCAATTTCTTATTTTCCCAAATTGCTTTGGAATGCTTGTTAATTAAGTATGTTGTAAAATACACCTTGTTTATGCAATAGAATGAGAATATTGTACGGAAAGTAAAACTAAGGCAGCATTACCATTCCCTCACACATATGTAGTTCTCAGCACAATTACTTGAAACATGTTCAGCCTGTTCACAATTTCTGTTTATATTAGAGCCAAGCTAAGTGTTTATTTCTGATGGTATTTCAGCAAGCTGAGAAATTCTAGGGCTGCAACCACAAGCACCTCCAGGGGATGGAAACAAGGTTTCATGAAGCCTAAGGTCCTTTTAAAAGTGACAATATAAACAAAGTATGTTTGCACACACAAGGACAACAGGCATTACAAGTTCCTACATTCCTAGTCCTACCAAGGATCTCAAGGTGCCTGACAAGGCACCTGGTGTTGATGCACACAAGTCTGGTGGATGGAAAGGATGGATGAATCTATCCAGCGCTTTCTGCCGCTTCCTAAGCAGTGATGGGTTAAACGGAAAACGAAGCGGTATCTGCAATCCTTCAGTTCCCAACCCAACGTGCAGAATGAAACCAGGGCTGTTTTCCACGTCACACTCTGTGCTGTATGCTGTACTGCCAGCGACTGCTTCACACTCCATGCAGTCACCCCAGTCTTTTCAGACCACCAATGCTTTCCCCTGTTCCACGTGCCCGTTGCTCTTACCTGCTGTTTGAGAGCCTCTAGGGATTCAAACTCCAGTTTGGCTAGTTTTATCTGGATGTCTCTGGGCTTATCCGGAATTACAAAGGCCATGATAAACTTTATTGCCAGTAGCAAGTGCTGGAAAAAGTAAAAAAGAAAAATATTGTTTGAGAAAGTTGGAAGCATGGAGAGAACAGAATAATATTATTTCCAGATTTTAGTAATAGAGTTATAAACAATTATTTTTTGAACACGTACAACAGCATACTATAACAACACTAAGCCTCAGCTACTCCACACTTCTTCTATTTACAGTTATTAATAATTTGAATATAAACAGAGAGTTTGGCTTATTTTAATATTAACCCTGTTTTCACTATGTATCATAAATTTTGAACTCAATTTTGCATTTGTGATTCCAGGTAAAAATAATAGCTTTGAAAACACATTATTGGTGCATAGAAATTAAATTATGGCAGCCAGCACATACTCTCATAGTGATTTTTTTTTCATATATACACACACATAATTACATACAGTTAGATGCAGCTATAGCAACATACATACACACACACTATCATGTCATGATACAACTGAAACAAGCACACTGTAAAAAAATACAAACACAGACTTTCTGCATTCCTTAAAACCCCTGCCTTAAAGAAGTTACTGAAATCCAAAAGCACTGCTGAGAAAACACAGAAGAAAACAAAACAAAATAAAAGATGACCTTTAAAGTGGTGGTACACTCAAGAACAGAAACTTTCCAGGAAATGAAGAAACATTCCACATCTAATTTGGCATCTTACTCACAATTTATCACAAAAGATTATACTCTTATTTAAGGGAAAACAAGCAGAAAGTTCTGTCAAACCTAGTAATTGGTTGGTCTCTACATTTCACTTAAAGATGCACTATTCCTCTCATCTCCCAAAATCAAGTGCCAAGCTGTCAAGTCAGTGTTTTGTTTCTTCCTCATAATCTAAGGAAGAACCATTAAATCTTATTTTATCAAGGGCTGAGCCAACCTCATGCTGCATGTTTGCCAGCAGGACCTTGGTCCTATCTGAGAAAACCCTGACCAATGTAATAAATATAATATAAACAAGTAAACACATGTGCTCAACCTGAAGCACGTGCTTAAGTTCCACCGATGATGATACTCATAGACAGGCTTTATTTTAAATGGCACATCCAATCAAGTTACCAAATTTCCCTGAAATTTTCATAAAACAGAAGAGATCAGTGCTCCTTTCTGAAATACATTCTCCTGAACTGTATGGTCTTGCTGCACTTCAGCATATGAGTAACAACAGACCAAAAATCCCTGAGATTGTGGAATCATGTTAGCTAGAAACAACACTACAGACTTTACAGGAGAGGTAGTGAACCTCTAAATAAGCCAATTCCAATAAACAGAAGGAAGAAATCAGTAACAGGTCAGAGAACAAAAATAGTAACAGGTCAGAAAACAAGAACAAAGAACCATATATGAAATTACTTTCAAAAAATAATTGCAAAAAAAAAATTAGTAGGTCTAAGAAACAAAGTGTTAATGCAAAGAAGGCTGAAAATTAATGCAATGCCAATACATCCTCAATGAAAACCTGAGCACAGATGAAGAGGTTAATGAAGCAATTAGCATTTCCACTGCATAACACAATGGCAATACCACATTATTAAAAAAACCCTTATGTCAACAGTAAAAACATTCTCCCACTCAATAGGGTCTGCTACTAAGGAACTCTTCTTGCAGAAGAAAATGAAAGGAATATATAACAATAAAACATGTCATTGAGCAAGCACTGGAGGAATCTCTTAAATGTAAAAAGGTACCATGTTGAAGGCAATAATAGAAACTAAGAGAGACAAATATTCCTGTGCAGAACAGTGTCTTGGGGAATCACTGGTTGAAGGGGAGTAACTGAGCTGCAGATAAAATTTTCCTGTTTCCAAAGAAAACTAATGAGACCAAATTCAGAGTAACTCAAAACTCGGTATAACAGGATTAGGTTCAAACCTTGCACCTAAGGCAAATGCCTGACAGAACTAGTTGCAATGGCCATTTCAGTTTGAAAACAAGATTCAGCATCACACAATGTAGTTTCAAGCTGCCCAAAGTCCTTTAGACAGGGGTTCACCTCACTTTACTAAATAAAAGGGAAAAAAATATTTGTATTTTATAAATCATGTTGAAGAGCAAGAGTTGAATTTTGGAACTCCAGCCACTGCCTCTTGAAGAGTCTTAAAAACACAAACCAAGCTAGTAACTTTCTGTACAGAGAGACCTTAAAGTAGCTTCAAAATAAAAACAACTTTAAGAAAATAAAAATAATTTCAGGGTAACGTAAGTAATATTTCAGAGGACAGAGACTAAGTTTTTCCCACTTTTGATAGGGGTGAGTAAGAAATAGAAGAGACACCTAGGGAAATCAGAAATAGAACCAACAAAAACGCTGCAGTTAATTCCAGAAAAAACCCTGTGTTTTCTAGAAAGAGATTTAGAAAGGCAACATGCTTTAACTACTTTACCACGTGAAGAATTTTATTGTAGTATGAAGGAACCAGAGCCCAGCAGTTCAGTAGTATTCCAGAGATGGGTTTTGTGGCAATAGACTACCTCTTTACCCACATGTATTGAAAAATACCTTTGGCACAAACTGCCTGTTTGTCAGAAAAGTTCCTTGTCATTTTTCATGCTAGCACAACTCATAGCATGTAAACACAAGGATGCAGCTTTGAACACAAGGGTAGAACCTGTAATTTGGAAGGCGTTCAAGCCAGGGAGGGCTGGAAAGTTGGAGTACAGATGGGGAAGTTACTACTTTACATGCTCTACTGTTCTCCTCCTTCCTGGCATCCACTCTTGGCCACTAAAAAAAGATGAGTGAGTTAGACAGACCTTTACTTTACCCCCCAGAATAGGTTTTTTCCCCTTTCCCATCAAAACAAAGCTTTAGCAGTCAAAAAGTGCTCAGAACCGTGTGGGATGATCCCACACACAAGACTGTGACCTCAGAAAACACATGGGACTTACACAACTGCAAATTCAGTTCAATTCCAACTCCCAGTGAATGTGAATAAAGACATCAGAGCAACAGCCTCCCCTGAATAACTTCTCCAGCTCTTCCTGTTTGCAAATCAGGACCAGTATCAACAAAACCAGGAAGGTCATTAGCAGAAAATAATGAATTTGCATCTTATGATTAATGAAACCTCTTTAGAAGAAAACATATCTAAATTTTTAAAGAATTTATACTGCATTTTGGAATTTCCATTTGACTAAGGAAATAAAAGTAGTTATTCAAGACAAATTGAAGGAAAACCAGGGAGATTAGTAGTTGTGTTCATTACGTCAGTCAGATTTTGTACTGATTTCTTAATCTGGTTTTAGTATAATACCCACAGGTCAGATCCACAAAAAGGAGACATCTGCTTTCAAAGGAGTCTTAAGAGTATAGTACAAATGACCAAACTAGGTATCAAAACTCTCTTTCATAGCATAATGTTATATTAATACTAGTATGAACATATTAGAAACAGAAAAAAAGACGTTGATCCAAATTTGCTACACAACTAGTGCAAAAGCATTCATCCAATACTAATATTTTTAAAATTTTTTGTTACGTTTTGGCAAGTTTTTTTGTTAAATCAGGTTTCTGCAACCATTAAAAAGCAGTGCTGTTTCCATGAACATGCCCTTCATGGTTAAAAGAGGGCTATTCCACGGTGAGCAAATCACAGGATAACATTCACACAAGCTGTAGGCTCTCAGATGCCAACAGCAAAGTCCCCTTTTATTTTGCTATCTGCCAAGCTGGCACAGAAAGAAACAGCAATGAGTGTCTCCCCCTCGATAAATGCAGTGCCATCAGCCTCTCTGTAGTCTTGGGCCAGGTGCTTAGAGAGCCAGAACAACTCTTCTGTTCTGCAAAGCCACCAACAAGAGTGGAAGCAGCAGCTGTGTTGTGAGGCAGTGGATCCCTAACCACGACTCTTCTAAAACATAAAATGCAAATTCAGGTTGAATTCCTGGAATTCTGAACAGCTAATTTGATTTCTATAGTGGTCTTACTGCAGCAATTCCTGTCAAAATCTACTCAACTGAATAATAAAAGAAGGGAAACAAAAAAAGAACATAAGCAGGAGCTCTGTTGCTGGTTAGCTGGAAAGAGCATGCCAAGCGTCAACTTGGACAGACTTGAATAACATTTTCTATCAAAAAGCCTGGCTTAAAATCTACTATTTATAAAAACTTCCAATTAAAATAAGAAATCTGGACCTAGTCCAATCTAGAAGCAGGTAGAAACTGTGAACCAAGATGATCACTGGTTACTAATTCTGCGTAGGTCAGGAACCCTACCCCAAAGCCAACACCTGAGAACGGCACATGGCTTTGAACCTCTGTTCTCTACTGGCATTCACCAAATGCCTCTGCAAATGGAAAGTATCACTGCAAGATCGTGCTGCTGTCAGAACAGAAGGCAGGGAGACCATTAGGCTCTTTGCTAGGACTCTGGATTGCAGTATTCTGGCATTAAACAAAGCTAAAAACAGACACACAAAAAATAAATAATAAAAAAATAATGCTGTCTTTCTGTGGCAACAGTTCTTAGCTTTGAGGGCCCTGCATCTTTCCATGAGTAGAAGGAAGATGGGAAGAAAGTGAAAAATAACTCTGTCAAGGGAGCAATACAAGCAAAGAAAAATTTCCATAAAGCTCAGGAAGTTCAATTAAATTAAATTGTCTTTAATAGACATCAATAAAATGAATTTATGAGCAAATATTTCTGCAATATACATAAAAAGAAAGCACAGCTAAACTTTCCTTCCCACTTTTAGACTGAACTGGCTTCATTAAAGAGTCTTGGTAATGGAGCAAAATCATCAAGGCTGAGGGACTTCTGAAAGAACTGAAGTTCTTTCTTCTAAAACCTCCTATCCCATGTATTATTATGGAATTGTTGTAAAATGGGAATGGAATATGCCTTAGTAATAACCTCTGAAAGTCCTTTCAAAATTTCATTTTATCCACAAACATGTCCAAAATGGGGGTGGGTGGTGATAGTGGGGAATGATTAAAAAATTTTTATTTCATGTTGGTCCTGTTACACTTACAGTGTGGATGCCTCCCACAATCTGCACGTTCCATCTACTCCCTTTTCCCCCAAAGCTGCATAACTCACCACTCCCTAATTTCAGCCCAAAGAAGCTTTCCCTTTCTCCCCACCAAAACTCCAGGGAAGCACTAGGGCCGGGGTGCAGCCTCCCTGCCTCAGATTCAATGCTGCTTGCCATCCCATCTCAGCAAAGCCTGCCTCTGCTCTCAAATGGAATATGCTCAGTACCAGTGAAACCTTGGTGTGCTTATATCTGCTGCACTCCTTTAAGTCTCTACAAAGCACAGAAACCAAAGACGGTTCAGAAGCACCTTTCTTTGCCAAGCTCAGGCAGTCTTCTCCTTGGAGCATCACAAAGAACGCTCTTCAGATCAGAGGAAGCCTTCTGTCATCCTTCAGACTGCTACTTCAGAGCAGCACAGATACATGTCTTCTCAACACAACAGCAATCTTGGTTTCATATATCTATAAATATTCTGTATTTATATTATTTTTATATTTATATATTTTCTCCTTTCTTAAAAGGAGGAAGGCACTTATGTAAATACATAAGACCTCCAAAACCTGACAGCCCCCATCCAGCAGGGAGAGTTTCATCCGGCCCCATTAAAACACAGCTGAGAGAGACGCAACCGAACAGAAGCTTATTACAGTGTGTCAGAACGTGACAGCAGAGGTGACAGTAACTGGTCCTTTTAAAATCCATAGCAGAAAGTCCATTTCTCCCTCTTAGGTGCTGGCAAAAAACACACACAGAGACCTGTGAAGGCTGCCCAAGGAGATCTACGCTACTGACAGAGCACCACACAGACCAGCAGAAGGGTAAGAGCAGATCTGAACTCTCTTACTGACCGTACCAGCACATCGGTGAAACCCACCCCCACTCAATGGCATATTTAAGCTTAGGCTTAGATTTAAGCATATCTATGCATACATTTATGTTTGGAAAAACATTTATGCCTGGCCTTAAAAGCAGATTAAAAAAATAGCACCCAGGTAATTTGGTGAATGTGGGTCTTCAAATTCAATGTGTGAATCCCAGTATGCATTTTCTTCTCCTGGGGGTGGTAGGATGTGACAGGTACTAAATTCACGTGTCTGAAGAGATGAGTGCCATCTTGGACGGAGTCCTCTTACATGTACACTTCCAAAATGCTTTTAATTAGTGCAGAAATCCTGGCCTACATTTTTGTTCCAAAACCTCACAAGTAGAAATCCACGCTGAAAAAGATACCAGGCTTAACATGCAGTTTGGAGGCGTATTTCAATCGTGGAAAGAAGGATTGAGCTACAGCATGAAAACTGGCTTTAATTGTTACAGTTACACATATGTTGGCAGCACAGGCCTCTAGTAACAGCCGATACACCCCGCTTTCCAGTTACCTCTTGGCCTTACACCTTACACCAATTGAATTGGGTTCTTTAAGAAGTAGTACAGTTATTCTAAATATTACAATTGCTTCATGTAACTGTCAGTATTAAAAAACCCCTCCAATTCCAGAACAGCACTGTTGAGCAAGAGATTAAGATGTAAAACAACAAGAAA
Source organism: Hypotaenidia okinawae (assembly GCA_027925045.1). Lineage (NCBI taxonomy): Eukaryota > Metazoa > Chordata > Aves > Gruiformes > Rallidae > Hypotaenidia > Hypotaenidia okinawae. The sequence continues at coordinate 45,863,219 of BSDF01000002.1, read as the reverse complement.
ACTTAAAAAAAAAGATAAAAATAAAAATAATAATAAAAAAAAAAAAGAAGATAATCTCTAAGGAAAGAGACTGTCTGCTCATGCTTCCAGGAAGTAACTGCAAAAGCAATGGGTTAAGCAAAGCAGAAAATAAAGTAAAATATTGCAAACATCATCTCCTAGGAGAGAGCTGAGTCTTTTCTGCCCTTACAGACTTCTGTACTCTCTTTGTGTTTTCAAAAAAGCTCTACAAGACCAGTTGGAAAGCAACGGAAGCCAGTACTACTTCTGAAACTTAATCCAGCTTCTGGGACGCCTTAGGAAGAATTTAAACTAGACACAACTTTAAACAAAAGTCACCTGTTAAATCTGCAGTCTAACTAATGTTTAGTATAACTAAACATTCTACCAGTGCACGTGCTAATAAAATTGAAAGCACAAGTAATTTGATCAATTTTAATGTTGTGACAATTTTTTTCATCTTACAGCACCATTATACTTATTAGTAATTCAGTGTTTTTTAAAAAATTCTATTTATAGATTGTTTCTTATTAATGTTTAAACTACAGCTGTTATATATCATATGCTGTCACTAATGAACTCAAGCAGCATCTGGTTTTATTTGACTTTTTGAATATATTTAGATGCCCAACTGTCCCCCATGGTTTTCTCCAACAACAGCCATTAAGATGTGAGGCAGTCTGGAAATCTACAGAAATTTTGTCACTGACTTTTTTGATGTTGCAAAAAGAGCTACTAGCTCTTTATTCCTCAGCATTTACGTAACTGTTCAAGCTGATTTACAGATCAGATCTCTTAGACCAGTATTTTTAAGTCTAACTTCTGATTACTTTCTCAGGACTTTCTTTGAATTGTTTCAGTACTTTCTGAGATGTTGAAGCATGAAAAAGAGGGGTAAGGGTTGGAAAGGTGGAGTATTTTATTTGCATACTCAAGCAAGACTCCCCTCTCTCCAGGCAAATTGCCGTTCTCAGGTGTATCACATGAAATTAAACATTCAGCAGGTTCTAGAAACGCCTGCTGAAAACAAATCAAAACAAAAAATCTAAATAAAAGAACTTCTGATACCAATCTTGTCCACAGACCTCTGACTGCAGCCTGAGAGAAACCAGTTACCATAAAAATCCTGTTTTATAAACACAGCATATTCTGTGACCCAAAATATTTTATGATACTGCACTCTTGCAAAACTGCCTCTACAAAAGTCTCTATAAAAGCACAACATACACCAAGGGGCCTTTCAGAAACATTCCAAGATGTCTTTTTTCTCACAGTTGCTTTATCCTGCAGTCAATTCAAAAGACATGAAAAGAAGCACTGTGGGTGTTAAATTTGTCTTGGAGCTTCTAAGTATTTGCTAATGGTTAATTTTGCAGTAACCCATCAGTCTTGAAAGCAGCATGATAATGCACCCATCTCTATGTTACCATTTGATAATCCTGAAATATTTTGGCACAACCCTTATCTCAATTTATGGCTAGTGTTTAATAGGAACTGGGATAAGAGTTGCCAAAAGCCAAATTAGCTAATGCTGAATGTAATGAACAGCAGAGCTTTGATCGTGCTCTGAAATAAATTGTAAGTGAAGAGTGGAAAGAAGGATGCCCATGGAATTAAAATTGACAGCATGATTAATACCAAGCCATATGAAGTGCCTCTTAGCTGATTGCTAACATTACGTATTGGCTCCCAATCTGACAGGTATAGTTTATTGTCAGAATGCCCTAACGTTCCACATCAAGAAAGAGGAAAAAAAGAAGTTTGCTATTTTCTATTAATCTACAAAACTTGTACTTCTTTCCACCTTTAAGCCATACACATTTCCCAGTGGGGGAAAAAAAAAAAGATGCAAATAAATTACAGGGCTTTACTGTAATTATTCATTGTAAGGAACTGTTTGTCAGGACTCGGAAATTCCTCCTTGGTTACATGGCTGGATGACCTGGGATCAGTAAGGAGATATGAAGCATTGTTTCTGCCAGGGGTTTGAAACTGCTCTAAATCAGTTCAGTGCTAAACACAAATTATCACCTACTGTAGTCAGCGCATATTTTTGAGAAGCCTCTGGTCCTGCCTCATCCAAACCTCATTTGTGCAAGCTGAAGTGGACAGGTATAAAACTGAGTTTTGGACAGACTCAGCAAAGACAGAAAATGCACACCTATCAAAGTAACCCACACAAACCCACTTTGATATGCCTTACAGATGGTTTTCCCAAAATTGTATGTTATTTCTGCAGATTGAGAGACAATTAGACTCGTCAATCTGACATTTTTCTTCAGTTTATGCTAGGAAAAGGTGATGTTGAATCTACATTACAATTTAAACTATTTTAAACATTGAGTTTGATGTTTTTGTCTGTTGCCTTGACAGCAAGTAAGACAAAAAGTAACGTGTTTAGTTTTTAAGAACCAAGTCACAGCCAGTTATTCTTCAAAGACAACATATAGCTGAGGTATTTACCTTTAACTGTGAATAACAAGTTACCCAAGTAGAAGTACCGCACTGTATTAACAGATAGTTGCTTGTTTCTCCTGCAACTACCTGGCTTTACATACAACTGTCACAGGAGCTTTCAAGAGCCAGTTTGCAAGCACATTACTCCTACTGAAACAGAAAAATCTGCTCACCTCAACACCAAGAGAAGAACTGCATCGAAATAAATGTATTTAAAACAAAGCAGAGTATTTCACCATACTGCAAACACATCCTCATTGAATGATTCAGAACTTTAGCGTAACACACAGCTTGCTCCTCTCTGTTCATCCTACTGTAAGCAGCATGCTGTACTCCTGTTTGAAGCGGCCCATTTTTTCATCTGGACCAGGAGGTGAATCATGCCATGTTAAATAACGAGCAAAATGTCAGAGCCATGAATGACTCAGAGCAAAACAGCAGCATTGCGATATATCACAAAGCAAGCTGCAGATTAATTGTTGTCTCCATTCCCGTGCAACTTTAATCACAACAAATTAATTGAAATGGGCATAATAAAACTAGCTAATCTGAAACAATTCTGTAGGGGAAAGTTAAATTAACAGTTTTCATACTGGAAATTCATCACCTGCACTTTTCCTGTAAAAACTAGGGGTGGATTTTTTTTATCAGAACAATGCAAAGTCAAATAATCCCTTGCTTTTCAATAAAGGTCAGAAGAAAAGCTTTCCATTCAGCTGGAGTATTTTAATTAAACATTGCAGCAGGTGTTCGATTATGCTGCCAACTCCTGAAAAGCTTGCATAAAAACTGTATCTTTGGGGGGAAAAATGGACAAAAGACCTGTACATCCTCAAACCCTCTTTATCTGTATTTGCTGGGGCTGGGTATTCACTAAATTACATATGATCTTCTCTGTTTTGGAACACCAGTACCTGCCCTTGCTATAAAAGAGCTCTTCATCAAAGCTCTTGGAAGCTAGCCATGCAATTCTCATGTCAACTTTTATGGCCATGGCAGATCTGTGCAACAGAGCACAGCCCAGGTTTTAGCCTTAGATGCTGACTTGCTTCAACTTGCTGGGAACATAACTGGTCTGTTCAAGCTGAAAAAAGGAGAATCTTTCACCATGAGCCAAATTAACTTCTGAGACAAACGAACACAGTTGATGCAGATACTTTATGCACACAGCTGAGTTTTTTCAGCGGTCAAATAACTCTCAGCTTTAGCTCTCCATGCACTCACATAAAAGCAGGCTATGAAACGCGTCCAGCACTGCTTAAGTTCTTAAGTCCATCTTTGGCGCAGACTCCAGAGGAGAAGTGGGAAGAAAGAGTGTGTGAGAGATGTAGAACAAGCGGAGTTCTCCACACTGGCAACAAGTGAGAAGTACCAAATAAAAGTAATCAGCTGAGAATGTGAGTCAGAATGTGAATCCTAACGTAAAGGCTAGAAAGCAGTGTGTCCTATACACAGGGACACACAGAGCTACATCAGCACAGCACTGTTCTTCAAAACTAGGCTTCTATCTGCATAATCCAGTGCTTAATGCATGACAAACTCAGTGGGCATCTGGGACGTCTCAAAAACCATCACATGCCTTAATCAGGAATAGGTTCTCAATTGAATTCTGATGTTCAAGGAGAAAGGACTACCTGCAAAAAATACAACAGAGCAACAAAGACTGTTACTTCGGGGGTTTTCTTTTCTGATACTTGATTGTTTGGCCTTTGGAACTACAGACAGAACAGAAAAACAGTGGTTTAATTTCAGTGGCATAACAGCTTTGGCAACACACAGTGAGCACAACTTAGCTCTCTACAAATAGCAAGGCTGAAAAAATCCAAAACCCACTACTTACAGATTCAATTAGAATTTTAAGACCATTTGGGAGACAACTTGCAGCAAGGGCTCAGCATCACTTTGTTGCTATGAAACATTATCACAAAGGAGTAATCAGCCATAAAAACCTGCAGCTGACTCATTCTCGGGCTAAACTGATCTCAGCTGAGAAGGCCACTTTCAATTTTAAATGAATTAAGTAGCAATTCTGAACATGGCTCTGAAAGATGCCTCAAGCATCTCAAGTGGGTAATGCTGAGATGTCAGGCGCAATCTTAGACCAGTGGCTAAATATGAACAGGTCCTTGAGTGACTATAATACAACATGCAAGCAGAGACAGCTGGGAAACTGAGACTTTTCATGCATGAATATCATCAGAGCTGGCAATTGGAAAAGTCCAGGGACTGATGGAGAAAATAATCTGTACCTGTGACTGGTCATCTACTCGAAATTAGAAGGGGTAACATGCTACCAAACGTAACTGTCTCAGCTTCAAAAGAGAAACCTGTTAAGAGGTATTACCTCACTAGTGGCACAACTAACATCTCCCAGTAGCTATTTGGCCCTGCTGTGAACCAGGAGGATTGCTTTAAGGAACTACGTATGCAACAGGCCTCCAGTCTTGAACCCATCCCGGGTCTGTATAGATGGCTACTGAAAAGCAGGTATTTCTTTCCTGAATCTGGGGACTATTTGTATTTATTCCTTCTCCTTATGACCAGACTGAAAAGTGATTATTCTTCTTTGACTGAAGGAAATGCTGGAAATGAAAGTATTCTTTCCTTCAGCTTCTAGATGAAACAAAAAAATGCCACTCCTTTTTGTGCTAAACACAGGTAAGGAGATTTCTTCAGTAAAAATGACAGAAGCACACAGAGAGAGACGAAAGGATGCAAACACACGGGACTGAGAAAACCAGGCACACGAGGGGAATGCTGCTGCTGCAGGCAGAGAGTGCCCTGGAATCGGCTGCAATACTCCACCACTCTGCCCCTGAACGCCAGCACCAGCCACCTTGGCATCCCCCAGTGTCCAAAAGCAGCAAGACTGCTCCTAGGGTGTAGAGGCAGGCGACTGCCTCTAAGAATAGGCAGTTCTGATAAACTAATGCAATTCCTGTCTTAAAAAGACACACTTTTCTTAAGTGAGGTTAGTGAAGATCACAGCCTTTCAAATCTTTTATCCAAACACAAACTCCTCCAACAGTCACGTGAATCTTAACTAGAAACAAGCAGCAGAGTAAACAGGCAAAACATGAACAAAATTTTCAGGGTTCAGGATGTTACTTTGCTGTGACCTTGCCTTTTTACTTGAGAAGTCCTTTAAGAATTGTTACTTGAGAGAAGAAACCCCTGAAACCTCTTGGGCTAGATGTTACCATTTTTTGGCTTTTTTCATATCCTCGACCAAGCGTTCTTTGATAATGAAAACACACACACATCCTTTTGTATGAAAGAAATATTCTCCATATACTCAAAAAAGGTTAACGAAATCCAACAGGAGAACTTGACCTGCAACATTTGATAGACCTGAAGGATTTGAAGATGTGCAGCATTTTGTGACGTAGCAATTAAAGGATTATCTTCCAACATAGTAAATTGTCCCACAAAAATCCCGAAAGGTTAAAGTCACTTCAGATAACAGTCATAAATCAGCTTTGCTTCATCACACTTTCCTTAACATCTCATCTAACATTTTTACTGTGAGAAATATCAGTATGTCTCAGGCAGAGGGAAAAAAAATTCTCAGTCAAACAGTATTCAGAAGACCTTCCAGCATGACATAAAAGTAATGATAAAAAAAATTGAGTTTATTTTTCTTTTAACCCAGAAGAACATTACCTTTCTTTGATAGTACTGAACGGTTCTCAGTTACACAACATGACTTTGCAATATAGCAATTTAAAATCCATTTCTATGATGAATCATTTTGGCATCACAGACACCTAGTGCTTTCAAGCCAGAAATGATGTTTTTACTAGTCAGCAGACGTACCCGGTGAAATGATATTGTTTTGCTCACTTCCAATGGGAACTGGCACATTACCCTATCACCCCAAACCTGAAAAGCATCTGGATCCTTTTCAGAATTTGCAGGGATGACAAACGTAAACTAAAGTACCACCAAAAGCTGTACTGCTTCTGGTTTTGTTTTACAATGTTCAGTCAGGCAATGATTTATTTCTTTTATTGCCTACCTGATATTTTAAAATCAGTTACTGTGCTTCAAGCACTGTATCATTAAAGACACTGAACATGTATATCACTGTATTTTACCCTGGCTCAGGTTTTTGGAAATTTGGAGGTTTTCCATTGCCGTTTCATGGGGAAGGACTTTTACTTTTTTTAAGTAACTTTGAGTCTTTCAACAATGCATTTACTTATTTTTGCCTAACTTCTATCACAGATAAAAAGTGTTAGGTTCAAAGCAAAAACCATTTGGGGACCACTGACACTCAAGATTCTTCTGAAGATGTCAGGTTTTTAGCATCATTATTCTTCCAAGATTAACACAGATTTTGAAATCAGGTAAACGTGAGAGTTTCTCTGTCAACTTGGGTTGCCAAAAGCAAACACAAAACATGCTTTAGAATTCTAAAGAAAAGAATGTCATGACTTAATTTTATTGCTGTAACACCAAAGCAAATACAACAGGGGTTAGTTTTACAAGACAAAAAAAGACCCAGTTGCTTTGATCAGAGAGGTGCTTTGTTACCCTGGTCTGTCAGAGGTTTGATTCCTTGATCTCATTAAGGACGTGCATCCTTGTTAGGAGGAGTAATCTTTCTGACATATCTTTGCTTTTGAGGGACACATGTTATTTATTATGGTTGGGCTTAAAGTTCACCTCTCTCTTCCCCTTCTTTTTATTCCCCATCATGCCAGCAATCTTCATATGGCCTATTCAATTTTCTGTCCTTTGATTATTTTTTAAGCTTAAATATATGCAGCTGACCTTTATTTTAATTTAAATTCTCCTTTATACTTTTAGACTACTGTCAAACTTATCTCTAGGTGAACTTCCTGCTGCACAGCAAAACTAGTTTTGTGCGCACTGCCAGAAACAGGATATGTTAATAGGATGAATTACTGGGATTCTCTGATGAATCTGTAACTTGCACAGCTGATTTTCAACATACTGCCTTTAAAAATTCATTCTAATGACTTTTGCTGTGGACCAAAGCTCCTAAGGTGCTATACCTCTGGAGCCCAACGCTGAACTCAACTCATTAAGAGCTCAACTCCTATTCTCTGTACCCAGAGTCACAGAGAGAATACAGCCATTCATGTAGTTACCGTGCCCCTCTTGTGTAATTCAAAGGACTGATGCACAAGAGCACTCATTTGCATCCAACACAGCAATCCTGGCCCCTTCCAAATAGGAGATACTAAGAGCTGACCATCCAGGATTATTATAAGAATTATACAGTTTCAACCATTAAGGAATTTCTATAAATATAACACCTAGGAGTATGGCTCACATTTTGTTTTCAACTGTGGGCGTGCCTTCTCTTTCTAGATACCTGCACACCAAAGGCAGTTTAAAAAGGTTGGTTTAAAAAACATACAATTTGCTGAACATACAATGTTTGTAACACTGCACATGGATCTGTTTTTCAGAACACATACTTGTCTCAAACAATGAGAAGGAATACAAGGCAGACAACCTTTATTTGCTTCAAATCAATATTGCCTTTACACACAACATTTATAAAGTGCCTTCTGAAAGTAAGTCTGGTTGGACTGTGTCACTGAGAGGAACCTGGTTTTTAAGATCAAGGATCACTTGCTTTCTTTTCCATGAGGGCGTAAGGAGGTGCAAAATCTGATTTTGACAATAAAAACTTCTGACCAAACCTGAATGATTTAAAAATCATGATGCTGATCAAGGCTTTGGGTTGTTTTAATGCCTGTTTTTTCCCCCGTGCTACAAGACTATGTTCAGTAACTTCACAACAGGTTTGAAATGCCAACCAGGTCTGCTATCTGAAATTGGCAGGTTCTTACCCTCAGTCAATAATAGGTCTGGAGAGATGACTCCACAAACTGCAGTACCTCTGTAGTGCATGGTATTTCTCCCTTTTATGCAATTTAGATGCTTCCCAGTGGACAACCTATTCCTCAATGCCCTATTTTAACTTTTTTTACAATTTTCTAAGTAAGAGATCTTCTTCATGCAAAGTAAAACCTGCTTTATGAATTCTTCTTCTAACAATTACCCTGCAGAAAGTAACCTCTTGCACCCCAAAAGTGCTCATAGCTGAGCAATACTGCATTACAGAAGCAAGGTTTTTTAAAAACAGACTAAAAGCATTTTCAGGAATACTAGCTTTGGTTGTTTTTTTTTTCATCCTGAATGATTACCAGCACTGTTTCTAACCACGATTTGTATTCCCTTGCTGGCTAACTCTACTTAAGCTTAAACAGTGCAAATAGCCTTTGCTGCTGCCAGTGGGTCAGCAGAGCGCTCCCGCTGTGCGGAGGGAAGCCAGCTGAGAGCAGCAGACTCCCCGCGAAGCAGATGGAAGTGCACAGGGGTGGGTGTGGAGCCATACGAAGATGGGTAGAAGGAGCAGAAAGCAGCACGACTGATAGAGAATTCCTAATCCAGTTCTGGACAAGGCCAATTTAAATCTGTCCAGCTAGATACCTGTGTGTTCCTCAGTCCCACACGTTCCACACATGACTCAAGACCATGAGCTGGTGCTACAACCACCATGGTTTTGATCAATCAGAAAGCCATTAACTGCCAACTCCAAACAAGCAGGAAGGCACAGATTTACCATTAGAAAAAAAAAAACTAAATCAGTGCTGAATGGTTAAACATAAGTTCATCTTGATAGCTCCTTTTTAAAACTTTAACCCTAATAGCAATCTGTTATTCCCCACAAAACTCATTTACCTATGAGGTTCACAAGACAAAAAAATCCCTGTGTGCCACTTCTTTATTCTTGCTCTCAGCATACAGGTAGAACAAGACTAAAAGTGGAATATGTCCTCCAAATATTATCAAGCTGGGACAATAAATAAATATGAATAGTCATTCCCTATCACCACATACCTCAGCACATAAGTTCAGTGATAATATGCTGAAAACCAGTTTCTGAGACAGTGGCAGCATGCTGTATCTTTGTTGGCATAATCAGCAGTGCTCTAGTTCTGCAAATCAGGTCAATTCTACTTTCATACCTACGTGCAGATGCTTGAAATAAGATAACCTGGATTTTATTCTGTCTTACTATACAATATTTACAGTTTGCCCAAGTATTTGGGTCACTGAAACTGCTAAGCACTGTAAATACTTGCCCTGAAATTAAAAGCTATAAATGCAATATTGGATCAATCTTTTTTTTTTTTTTTTCCCCCCAAGCAACTGTAAATAAAAATAATGTATGGGACTTTCTTGTATTTAACGTTATTTATCTAAGAAATTGAGCATAGCCAAAGCTGGCAAATGACACATCCCCAGATGGCAGATCGTTCCATTCCAAATGAAGGCAGGAATGAGTCTCTGCAGGAGCCTATACATCCCCCTTGCCTATAGAGTAGCTTAGTTTCAGACAGGTATTAGCTTTCACGTAGGTTAAGGGACACATATTTTCCAATTCATGAAATTTAAGAGTCAATGCCATAAAAATCTCACCAGTTGAAGCCAGCAGGAAATAGGCACTACAGTGTTTTGGTAGAAGAAATACTGCAAATCCATTTTATGATACTATGTTTCTGCAGAACAGACACTTTAAAACATGAAACAATGTCTAAGTAACTTATGAAACAAGAGATACAGCTTCTAGTTTACAGTCATTACTGAATAGATTCTTTAGGCTGAGAGCTATTATACTTAATAGGTTTATTCATATGCAATGGGGGTAGACAGAGGTCTCACCTTTTATAGCTTAGATCTGAGACTTCCATATAGCATTAGTAATAATGCATTCGGTATTTTAATAAGACTTCTGAAAACCTTTAATCTATGTATGATATGGAGAACACTAGAGAAAATGTTGTGAACTATTTTTGTATAGATAAAGAATATTGAGACTACTACACTGGACAATATTTTAGGAAAGGTCTGTTTTGATGGTTTTGGTCTCCATCACTTAAAAATTACTGTATTCTGACTAAAGATCATGGAATTATCAGTGGATTGATTAACCTTTTCCCTAAAGTCTGACTTTTGCTAGGAAACAAATCACTAAACTGGATCTTCACTAATTCAGACACCATTCTCAATAATACTAAACATGCAAAGAAAAAAATTAAAGACACAATTGTCTTTTTTTGTTGATACTTACTTTTGCAGAAAATGCCAATTCCAACCTTCACACACCTGATTAAGTCTCCAGATGAGACAGTTAAAGTGTTGTACGTCAGTCACCAAATAGAGACAGTCTAGCAGAACGCAGTGAAAATTCCAGCAAAGAGGTACTGCAATCTGTACAAAGCACTAGGTCATAAGATCTAGGACGCTATTCCATAGCAGGTGGATAGTGAAGTCTAGCAAACCACCCTCTTTCAGGAATGAAAACAGTTAACAGCAACAGAAGGTCATATAGACTAATTGGAAACACTGTAACCCCAGTTATGACTCCATTTGGCTAAAGGCAGTAAAATTCAGCCTTTCTGCTCCTGCCACTATCACATCGATGTTGCCTGGACACCAGTGGTTACCTGTGAAGTCTTTCTATGAATTCCTATGTTATTTTGACAATTTCAGTCACAGCTCTGTAAGCAAAGATCCTAGCTCACCATCTGGTAGGTATCCCAACCATTCACACATACACCATGAAAGAACATCAGGAAGGCTGCGTCGTTTTCAAGCTTCTGGGGTGAAATTATGGAAAACTATTTCCCGTGCGATAAGATTACCGACTTCATTCGCTTTCCCCAAACATAAAGACCTCTCAGCTTGCTAGATATCCCTTGCCATCACTGAAATAGCTGTCTTCTCTTGCTGGAAAGTGAACTTCAAACACACTAGAGTCTTCCATCAGCAAACACTTCATCTCGAGTTTACTGGTACAGCAGCCCCTCCATTTACATGGCTAAAGAAAACTCAGCTTACAGAAAAGCAGACACAGGAAGGTCCCGCCTTCGCAGGACCAAGGCCCAGATAACAAGAAATTCACCTTCATTAAAAACAATGAAGAGACAAAAGAATTCTGGGTAAAAGCAGTATTCCAAAATTGCTCAGTATGTGTTCAGAGATAACTGCTTTTCAGATAAGGTGCAGGAATTCCAGATCAAACTTGCAGTATCCTGACACACTTCCCTCCCCTTTAGTCCATCTACTCCATGAACTCCCAGTGCAGACTAGTGCAGTCAGATGTAGTTTTAAGTGACACATTAAATTAGGAGTCTACCTTTCCAGAAAATGTAGGTCAATTTACTGCTCAAGCCCCCTGGCCATTAGTATTCCCATTTTAGTATTTCCCATCAACAAGTCAAATGCAAACGTTTTAAGCTTCATTAGCTTTCAGCAATCCCAAATGCCAGTTTCTTGATTACCTACTACGCTGTTGTATATTACTCCATCTCCTAAGCTGGAAGGGGGATTAGAGTACTACAAAATCACTTAGAACTTGCACCATAAAATAAACTATTCATACCATCTGTTATAAAAGAGCAAAATTGTTCTCCCTGCTCTACTGCTGAAAAAAAGATTGAGGTTAATCCACTTCCCCAGTGCTGTGCAGCGAATGGAAAGAGCAGGTTACATTAAAATTCAAAATCGAAGGTTCCCCATTTCTTTAACAACTCTCTCTTATCTTTTCAGGACCTCAGATGCACAACTACCCCAGGACATCAGTCTCGTGCCCTCAGAATTCTGCCACTATTCTACTTCTTCAGACTGCAAATCACTTAAATAAAAGTAAACCCCCCAAAAAACAAACAAACAAACAAACCAACCCACAACACATTTGTATATTATTAGCTGTAACATTATTACTTCAGTGCCCAGGTTGTTCAGCTGGAGAATCCAGCTGTTGCAAGAGATGCTTAAGATAGTGATTTCTATTGCTTTAGGTCAGTAAGCCAACACTACTGCACTCTTGTAAATGAGGCCAGGAGCTCTCATGAGGTTTTACCAATAACTTCAGAAATATTAAATTATTCCTTTCATGCTCTTTGTCCTACATGACACCACAGATTCCACTAAATAAAAATAATTAATTGTGTTCTAGGAGGATCTACGCAAATAAAGCTCTGAACACACACCCAGTTGGAAAATTAAATTCCCTCTACATTGACGTCATATTTATTGTTTGCAGAACACAACAATTCCAATTTAGAAATAAACTGATTTTCATATCAATATGTAAAACAGCAACCTCACTACACAAGTAATAAATAGTTTTAAATGAGCATCTTATTTTATTTCATTATTTTCTTACCCAAATACTTTGACAGTGTGTTTAGGCCGAATTCTCTCTCCCCCCATCACAGCTGCATTTCTGATAAGCACTGAGGTAATGGACTCTGGATTAGTAAGCAACAGTAGGACCTTTCTTACCAGAATGAGTTGTACTTGAGCTCAAACAAAAATAACTAACAATTTGAAAAGAAATAAGGAAGAAGATGAAGGTTAAGAGGTAAAAATGGTGCCTACATTCAATTTCAAGACAGAATAGAAAGCCCTTCTTGAGTAGTCCCAGTCAGGTGCTCAGATACTGTGATGAAGGGGGAAAAGAAGGATCTTACAGTCAAAGCAAGAACTAATTCTGGGCTCAGGCTTGCCCATCCGTTTCCACCAGACTTGGAAATACTACACATATTTTGCTGCTGTAAATGGAGCTCTTAGCTAGTTTATACGACAGTGCAAAGTTACTTATCATTTACAATGTAAGACTCGTGGATGAAGAAAGTCTGTAAGTAAGAGGAAAAAACTGAAAGATTTCATGGGCCAGGAAGGTTATAAGGAAAAAAGTTAATTATAAATCTGCATTAAATTATCAGAGGAAAAAAAAAATCATTACTGCTTTTCTTTTAACAAATGATTGAGGAATTAAATTCTAGATAAGTTACTTTAAGACTTCAGCATGCATTTTTCAGTATGATGAAAACCAGTAAGAGCTAATAACAAAATTTTTAAATTTGCAGTAACAGCACAAAAATGCAACATAAAGCTTAGAGATTTAAACATTCCATTTTAACACCAATGCACTGTCCCCAACAGATTCTTTTTTTTTTTTTTTTTTTAAAGATTCACTTATCCTACTCTTAAGAAAGCCAAATGTAACCACAACCTTGCTGTCACAGATGTATACAACTGTCACAGATGTATACAAACAAATCTGTGTGACTTCAGTGCAAGCTTCAAGGACATAATACCCAGAAGGCATCGCCCCTTAAAAAGTACAAAACCATAGTGCTCTGTACTATGGCTGCATATTCATTTTGGCTACACCCAGGTAGCTCTCAGAGGAATATGAGTGCGCCATCAAGTGATAATAAAATCCAGAATTATAATGCTGTTTACAGTGACTATACATGAATCAAACCACAGCTCTATCCAAGTGTGACAGAATTCCTGTGAGATAGAAGGAGCTCAGTGAACCAGCACACTGTTCTAATGAGTAAACACCTTTCTGTCTGTCCTAAGCTCCACAATAAACACCAGTCAATAATTCTAGGCTCTGCTCATCACAGAGTATGACGCACAATTCCAAAAAGATAACTGCTCCTTTGACAGAAAGAGAGATGATGAAAAACAAACAGCTAAAATCAGCCTTCCTGTAAGATCAAGCCACAATGATCCATTCTGTAAACAAAATATTTTTTTTCCACTCTGAACTCACAACTGGTTACATACCAAGCTTCTAATATCTAAACTCTACCTTGAAAAATATGTTTCTTTTTATCCACCATACTTACCTAGCGTTGGGCAGCCACCACTCCAAGCTAAAAAAGTAAATAAATTATCCAGCTATACACAAATACAGATTGAAACTATGCAGATCTCAGAGAAACCTTCTGGTTTATCAGAATTCTCACAATGTGCAGCATTCTGTCTTACTCACTGGGCTGCTTCTGAAGTGTTTTAATAAGGGGGGTTCATGAAATTAAAAAACAAAAAAAAAAACCCCAAACACTCCCCACCAGCCCCTCAATATTTTTAAGTTAAAACTTAATGATGATCCCAAGATTTCAGCACTGTACTGCTTGCTTTAATATCTTCTAGAGGTCCCTTACTTGTTAAACTTCTAAGACAAGGAAGTGTTGATAAGGGTATGGACTACACATCTGTAATAAAATTTATCAGCTATCAATAACAATGCATCAATCACAGTATCACCATCAATAAGAAACAACTCAATGACAGTCAGCTTTTCCAGATTACAGTTACTGTAGAAATCAACTCTCCCCAATGGCAGCAGTCTAGTAAGAGCTTTCAAAAAAAAAAAAATTACACAGGCACAGTACACAGAACTATGCTGCTCTGGCCTTTTACTTCTTTGATAAACATAATTTAAGCTCTCACTCACAAAATTTTTGAAGCATTAACCTGCAATTTGAATACAGCTGTAAAACTTCATTATTTCCAAGCTGTTCAGATTTAGTCAGTGATAATGGTAAACAAGCAACTCAAAGGTTTTGTGACGTGGTACATCCCCTTTAATGAATAAGCTAAACATGTTCCCTTCCTAACAAAAGAAACCATCTTTGGACAGCAAAGCAACTTCTGAATCTGGCTATAAGTTACTTGCTGTAACCTGGATACCACAGCATTAATGTATTTACAGTCTAAACCTTTTTTCCTTCCTTAAAAGAAAAAAAAAAGGGGGTGGGGGAGAATATATTCTCTTCACTAAGAGAATATGTTGCTCAGGTTATTTGACCATCTGTTACAGAATGAATTATTTTGCCTATTGCTTATTTGGAGGTTGAGTTATTCCTCCAGTTGGAGATGACAAAATGTCTGCTTTTTTGTTAAAGGACTTTTCCTTTCTATTTAAATCCTGCCAATCTGTGAAGAGTTCAGAAACATTTTTTGATCTTTGACCTGAGAATAGAATTTTTTCCTTCTTATTTAAACAATTTCAGATACTTACAATCTATAAACACCACGCCCCTCCCCTCCCCCCAAACCAAAAGCAAACACCATAAAAGAATAAGGCACAAGTCAGAGCTACCTACCATAGCTAAAAGCTACTTCAATCCCTTTGGCCATGTCTTCACTCAAAGAAAAAAAAAATCCATTTGTACTCAAGAAAATCAAACTAAGGTAGGTAACATCCTACTGCAAACAAATTAGCTTTTGGGCATTTAGAATAAAATGAATGAGCACATCTGAATTAAACAAAGACCAGACCTTCATCCTCAGACCTTCTCAGGAGGCTGTCATTATGGCACAAGCTTACAACATAACAGTACGGTACATCTCATCCACGTGGCCATACAATAAATTCAGATGTTTCACAAACTTCATCTGTGCCTTTCAGATCAACAGGCTGGAGCAGTAAGAAGTTCCTATGACTGACACTTTCCGAGAACAGGATAACCAACAAGATGGGAGTCCTGGACTCCTGAGGTTGCCTGGTATTGCAAATCAACATTGATGGGTGTGAAGAGCACAAAACTAATTATTTTGTGCACTACTTTTTGTAATTCACTGTCTCATTGCATATGCTTCTGCAACAGGATTAATTAAGCCCAGGTGCCACCACCTAGGACACTGCCTCTCCTGAAGCAGTATCACTTTTTCCTTGTGTTAAATAATATGCTTTACCAATGCTGCCTACTCTTCTCTCATGAAATCACTGCCTTCCCCTGCCTGGAAGCACACAATTAAATCCTCTCAGACAAGTTAAACTGTCAATATGCCACTTCAACAGAAACCGCAAGAGTAACCTCTACTAGATGTGATATTATCACCATTTATTAGGTCTATTTTACAAAATTACAGGCTAGCAAAGGTTACCTGACCCTTGGAGTTAGTAACATCTGCAAGGTATGCAGTAGTCCACTGATATTTTCGCTGAATCAAAACCTTTACCATTGATGAAATCAAGCTAGAATTCATAGATGTTAATGAAAGTGAAACCATACGAAATAATTGAGCCATAGAAGTTTAGTTCTTTTTAAACCAGATCAAAAGGTAACAAGACAATTTCCTGGAATAGTCTTGGTTGAAAAGAGGGGCTGGACTTCAAGAAAGAGGCAGGGAAAAGAGCTTTTATTCTAGTGGAGAATTGCATTACAATCATTGTCACGTGTTTACCAGCAAACCAAAATAATCCTCTTAAGAATTAGCATCTACCACCTCCTTTTAATTCATTCCTTTATAATAGAGAGGTAAATATACATACCATGGCTTTTCTGAAAACAAATCCCTGACATGCTATTAACAGAGAATAATCTTTATAAATTCTTATATACAGTATTACATATTAAGTGTTCCAGATGCTTCATGACACACCTCTTATAACATTGAAGGGGGAACAACCAACTACAGAAATGCATGTGTGGGATGTAGTCTACTGAGTTCTTTTGGAATTTATTGGCGGAGATAAGTGTCAGTCACCTGAAACTACTTCAGAAGTTTACATTTCAAAATACCGTTTCAGCTTTACTTCCTCTCACTACAAATGGTATTAATGCTCTTGGGACTTTTTTCTTTTCCTAAAGTGTTTCAGGTTGGCATCAGAAGGTACTTGAAATTTATAAGAACACCTCCTGTGCATCCACGTTTAGCATGTCTAAGGGGAAATATTGTCAATCAAGTCTGACTAGCAGCCGTAGAGGTCATGAAAGGAGTTGCATAACCAAACAGTGTGGACAGAGTTATTGTATAATACAGTGCAGTGGGTTTTAAAACAGTAAATCAAGTGTGGTGTGTGTAAAATCTGAAATGAAAACATAGCAAGCTGTAGGAGAGCAGAAATATCTACATACTTTAATCCTGGAAAAAGATTTAAGAAGCTGAGGATCCCTTTCTTCCTCCATAAAAACAAAAGAAACCCAGTATAATAGGGAATGACTGCTTGTTTTGTTTTGCTGCTCCTGTAGTTATAAATGCCATGTCTAAGGCACTGCTGCTGCTGCTTCGTTGCCGTGAAGTGACAGCTGAGAAAAATGATGATGCTAGAGATGTATTATGAATATACAAATAGGTGAGAGCCAACTGATTTCCACAGACAAGAGTCTAGACATTTCATTTAACAAGTGCTTTTCCCCCTCTCCTTAAATTCAGCAGCCCACCAAATGTGTAAAGGCTTACCAAATATTACCTAATACAATGTGCTTCTGGAATTCTTTTGGTAAATAATGGTGCAGACGTTATTACAGCCTAAACACACTCAGCAGCTTTAACAGCAGCATTGATCTCACTGTCATAAAAGGACTAGTCCAAGGTTTCTAAGCCTACAGGGACACTGAATAGTCACCTCCAGACAGTCCTGCTTTCTGTGCACAGAATGAACTGAACTACTGACAAAGTCCTATTTGTTATCTTTTTAACAAGAAATTGTAGCGAAGAAACTTAGTGAAAGAAAGCAATAGCAAACTTAGCTACCACATAATATATATTGAGTAACTTTCTTGAGAAGCTGCCCATTTAAAGTAGTTCTAAAATGCCATATAAGAGCTTCTGAACAACGCTGAAATGACTGTTGCATTTCTAGGAATGTGGCTGTGTTGGCACTATACCCGCTATTGCAAAAAGCCCATCATGGAACACAGGAGAAGGGTTTACGCTATTTCTTTTAGGAGACTGGGGGGGAAAAAACCCCTCCTAAACACGAGTCAAAAAGCCAATCTACAATTTACCTGTGTATTACACAGTCACTGGCATTGGACAGTGATATGGTAGTTTTTGTGCTTGCTTCTTGCGGCTTTGGGGCAAGCTTTCCCTGCCCCACACCTCAGTATAGTAGTTTTGATTGCTCCTGAAAAAGCAAGAGGATCTCAATGATGGCTAAATTTATGCCAACAATTTCCACCCATTTCAGGTTTCATTGTTTTTCTACTGAATTTCTAATAATCCACTTCAATACATATGAGTCTTGACCACATCTTTCCAAGTTAATATAAAGTACAAAATTACAAAAGAAAAATGCCACAGATTATACAATGACATATTAAAAAGAGGGTGAACTATTTGCATGAAAATCAAGAACTATTTGTCAACTTTTAGGAATCCTACAGTCACTGGAGAGCAAAGTTATGATATATTATATATGAACTTGGCATGACCATCACAATGGTAAGTACCTACAGATACTGAAGAATCCTGCTTTACAGTCTCAGAGCCCCCTTGTACACAACTTTATGAATCCTGAAAGGAAGGAGAAGATGACTGTCTCTAACATGGTGGTCTCTACTACTAGGCCAGGTCTTGTTTCTGCAACAAAGCCATTATGGTTATGTTTACAATCACAAGTAAGTTTACTGAATGTCTCCATTCTGGAGTAACACATTTGGTTTTCTGACACATCTTGCTAACTACAAAAGATCAGTAAGAATGACTATGCAAATAAAACTACACCAAGAAGGATCTGATAAACAGACACAGAGCATGACTCAGGTGGTTTACATCATCATTGCTTGTTTTATGCCTGAGTCTTAAGTTCTTATAACCGCTAACAATTAGTGCCAATCACTCCGCATTAGCATAGAGATGTATCATATTGAGTGGATACTGGTTCTTGAGGATGTTATAAAACAATTTTGATGTTGTATACTTCCAGCTTCTGAAAAAAAATCTGACCTGGTCTTATACATTTTTATTAAATAAATAGTTCAGCATGATATAAATTAAAGAGCCTTAAAAATGATGCATGTGACAGAGCTCAAGGATACCATCCTAGATGGTTGCACCTCTTCTGCAGCTGCACATGAACCATCTCCTAACAGCACTGAGCAGAATATCCAAATATTCAGGTATCAATGATTTGGAATAAAAGTGAAATCATTTCTGGAAAACTCTGTGGTGCCTAAGCAGTGATGAATTTTGAAGAACCCAAAGATGATGGAGAGGTACTACATCTTTTCACTGATTGCATACAGCCAACAAATTCCTTGGAGCAACCTAATGACATGCTGTATCTGTAAATGGTCAGAAAGATCAGGTAGAGAATAGGAGATTGCTGTCCTCAGGAGCAGTAACTCAAAGAAATCCCAAACATTCGGGCACCGATTAATCATCATTTGAGTATTATTCCTTGGACAGCATAGCAATGTTGTAATTGACCTGGTAAAGCAGAGAAGGAATCAAAATTATTTTGCTTCTGGTACAATAAGACTTATACTGGAAAAGCATAGGAGATCTACTGTGCCTCACTTAAAGAACAATGCTGAAGACATGGGAAGAGCTCATGGGGGAAAAAAAGGGATTATGATTTATTAAAGAATCACAGTTACAGAGTAAAGAAGAAAATTAAAGTCTAATTTGATTATAGTATGCAAATGAGACTTCAAAGAGAACAGAAGGGTCCTAAAGCAGAGGAGGCAAAAAATAAAAAATACTATAAGCACAAATTTTTAAAAAGCAAGAACTGAAAACATATAATGGAAGTCATGCCAGTGGTAAGAAAACTTGAGTGTTTTTCTGGCTTTAAAACCTGGCATCTTTAGAAACACTCACTACAAATAAACTACAGCTCTCTGAACAGTAATTTCTTATGTGCCTAGAGCGTCCTGTGCAAAACACCCATTTTCAAGGTACACTTATACCCTCGTGCATAGTACTTTCACAAGTGCCATCTGGCAGCCTTACACCTTATGAAGGAATCCTGATACCATGTAAGATGTTCTGGTTATCATTAGTCTTACAGTCTAGCCTATTTATAAGGTGATAAACAGTTCAAATCATAAAAGTTACAAACAAGACTTGTAAAAAATGTTCTACAGAAGCTGGGCAACATAAGGCAAAGAACTACTTTTAAATCAACAAGAATAACTCAAAATGTAACATCTTCTTTAGAACTTGAGCCAACATTTTGAAAAATACCCAGTAACGCATTTGTTTATGTATCACACACTCACTGAATTTCTATGTAGCTCAAAGTCTGATTTAAGACATTGTTTTACACATGAAATTGAGTCCCAAAGGACCAAACCAAGAAAACCACTGATTATTCAATTTCCTTTCCAGTAATCTCATTTTACTTCTAACTTACTTGAAATCTACTGTAACTCCATTATGTTAACATACCAAATGCAGCACACTCAATCACTACATATACTATACAAAGAGCAGCAGCAGCAAATTAAAACTATTATGCTCCATAATTCTTTTTTTCAGGCAACTTTGGGTTGGTTTTTTTTCATAAGAGTAAAAAAAAAAATTGTAATTTTATTGTAGTAGCAAAGGAACTTCCCTTCATTTTATGAGCTGAAAGTGTCTCAAAAGACCAGCATGTTAGCCAAGGATTAGCCAAATGTCTAAAGCCTATGGGTCTTGCACTCCAAAGTGAAGAATTAAAAAAAACAGCAGGTAAGAATCATAATAATCCCTTAGTAACCAGACTGCTTACATTTCAAGAGAGACACAGATCATCTAATCAACACTGAAATAAACTGCCTTTTCCTGACATGGGAAGCAGTGAGAAGAGACTGAAAATGATGGCAGCAGAAAGGAACCACTGGTATAATAGCAGAATGAACAAAAAGATCATGAATTCAGAGCTCTCTAGTAAATGATTCCAAGTTTAATATTTCACTTAATGTTTTATAATCCATTTTTCAATAATGATATAGGACCTAGCAATTCTGTTACCACAAACAAAGTCTGATGTTGCAGAATTTTGTTTGCTGTTTAGTGAAGAAAAACATCTGACTGTGCTGCATCAATTTGGGGAAAGTCAGTTCTTCAGACGAAGTGTATTTTCAGTCAAATCTCAAGAATGTTGGGGCACCGAACAGCAACATCTCAGAGATCTATTTTGAAATAGGCATCTGTTGGTAATGGATGTGGGGGGATTACATTATTGTCCAGTTTTGTTTCTGCTTATCACCCCCTGAAAGGAAGCAAGCTTCTCAATGCAGTTGAGAACTTCAAAAAATGACATCAAATCTGCAGAAAGCACTCATACAGAAGATAAAACACTTCATATGATGAACTGTGAACTTGAGCCACCTTTTACTGAGGGGCTGAATACAAAGAAAAAGTAAGAAAGGAAGACAAATTTGTCAAGCTATGCAAGAAGATGTCAGTCTCCAAAATACCATCTAGCCCTTGCAAAATGAAATTACCTTGGAGTTGGCTTAGAAAATGGTCTAAACTCAAGTTCCACCAGTTAACGTACCATTAACATACAGCAAAAAAATATATAAATCAAGTATTGTTTGAGTAGGGTTTTAGGGGGCTAAGACAAGAACATAATGTATCACATAGCTTAATGCAGTTAATATGCTGTGTAATGTTTAGGTGTACCCTAAGTCTTTTTAATAAGTAAAGGGATCTGACATATCCCAATATTATTCTGAACTTGTTTCTGTAATATGTAGTAAAGGATGCTTTCAAGGAGGAGGAAAATCTGAGTGGATAAGCACCTAGGATGTTTTAGAAGCCATGAGATTAAAAAGAGAACCTATCTTTTGCCAGTTCCCAAATTAAGGAAAGCGATATACTCCCATTCTAGGATTAACTGGCAAACTGGTCAATCTAGCTGCTTAAGAGACCTGAGAACCAAAATAATGGATAAGTAACCAGCCAGAAGAAAAGCATGCCAACCTCTCCCTGCTTTGGAATGAAAGCAACTCTTGTGTTTAGGTACCAAAAGGCTGGAAACTTTTTGTGAAAGACTTCGAATTTGCAAAAAGTGACCAGGAGCCTCCTTCAAATGCCTATTGAAAACTGAGCTACCATGTCCTTCCAGAAGTGGGTGATAAATTCGGGTCATCCACTTCATTTCATATTAAAAGTGGCATTAAACAACTGTAAAAGCCCACTGTGTTTACTTTGAGAACAGAAAAGTAACTAGCAGCAACCTTCATGAGAGTAAATAATTAACACAAGAATAGCTTTAGCCTTCCCTTCCATTCTTCTTGGGTTAGTAGAAAGAGGATCAGTCAAACATCTTAAAAGTATTTGATATATGCAATGTCACAGTATCCTTATGAGGTAAGTAAAAAAGTATTGCCCAGAAAGAAAATTAAACCACAGGGTTAAATCTCTCACCCAGGGCACGCTGTGGCTCCACTTTCAGGTTCATGCTATACTGTGCTACTCCTCGTCTACACCTCCCTCAGGACTAAGAGCAGTTTTATGGAATAAATCAGCCATAGATTGTAAAAAGAGTGTAAAGAGAGACATGCACAAAATGATTTAACATCTGGAACCGTTCAATCCTTTGGAGATACTTTTAGTGCAAATTTCCAGAGGTTTGCCCATGTCATCATTATGCACTATTTAAACAGACGAGTATTACTACTTTTACATCCGGATTAGAACGCAGCCTCATTTTCTTACACAAGTATAAAAAGTGGCAAAATAGCTGTTCATTTTTTTTTCTTGCAAGTATTTTCTGCATATTCATTAATTTTTGTTTTGTTTTTATTACCATTTCATAAAATGTAACTTCAATCAATGCAGGGAATCAAGCTAAGACCTGCATAAATTACTCGTCACACAGCCCCAACAGTTTACAAGGGAGATTGTAAAGAGGCACTGAAGTCACAGAACATAAAACTCACTGGTATTTTCTGTACCATTTCCTTCCAAGACATCACCAACCTGCAGATCTGTACATGGACTTGACAAACAAGTTATTTTTATGAATTGCTTTTTCTTAACCAATTTAACTGTTGCCTATTCTCTAGCATGTCTTTTGTTTCTGTAGGCAGTGTAAAGGCCTTAATCTAGATCTTCCAGTAACCATTTAATCTCTCTAAGCCACGAATTTATGTATGGGGTTCCTAAAACCCAGCATAAGCATTGCCAATATTACAAAAATAGGCAGTTTAACAGTCAGACCCAAAACAGGGACTTGTTGCCTCTAGCAATGTTGAATTTCAAATAAAATTTGGGACCTCCTGCAGCAGCACCTTTTTTAGGCATCCCCTACCAACAACATCCTCTAGAACATTTCATTAACTAGTTAAGCTAATTATTAAGTCTAGGAAAATGAAAGCAAGGGCATTTAATTTCGTTTCTTAACTATAGTTTAAACTGGCAGAGTTATGCATAGTAAAAATGTGTGTTTTAAATTGATTAAAACTAGGGTTGTTTTTTTTTCCTGTTGAAGGACCCTATTTTCATATAGGTCAAGCTATACATTTGTCCACACTCCCCATTCCTTCTTTAGAACTTACCACAAAACCTTAGTGTTTGTTGACTTAGTTATCCGTAGTTTCCTAAGGATAATTTCCTTAAATTCATCAGTAATAGCAACAAAAAAGGATGCATGATGGATTATTACAGTAAATTCATAACTTTGGTTTACATATTTTAATTTTGAAAACTTCTCGCTTATTACCTATTTTTAAACAGCCTATTTAACTAAATTGCAAAGTTTTTTGAGATAGGAATATGTATGAACTCACTGAAGGCAGCACTGTGAAGCTATGCTGAGTACAGGCAATTCTTACTGCCTTGCTGGGCGATACAGCAGTTACCACCTCTGAGGCACAAGCCACAGGCAGAGCCTCCCAGCCCCGCACATGAATGAGGCTACCCACACATGTTTGCTCAGTGTATTCATTGTAACCCCACACACGTGATAAATTCAGAATGGGAAAAAGTATTTAATAGTTTCTTTATCAATTGCTAAGGGTAAACAGATTTTAAATTAAGGGTAACTGCATTTGTATGTGTGCACGTGAGAGATGCTGGGATCTTTACAAAGACTGACAGGTTCAATGCTAGTCTGTTTTCAAAAGCAGAGCACAATCCATTAAAAAAAAAATCCATGAAGTTCTTGTCACCTCCATTAGTCACTTTTTCCTATTGAAATAAGATCCATTTGTAAATTATCAGTATGGTAAAGGAGTAACATTAGAGTGGGTAAATGGACTTGATTCTATTGACTTTTAATTAAAATCAACTAAATTTCTATTAAGCTCCCAAACAGCCCTCGCACTATCTCATTAGAAGTTTAAATTGTCCTCCTTCTATCTTTACCCAGGAGAGATGATACAGTTTTAAAAACAGAGGAAAGATAATCTTCTTAAGCACGACAAAGCAATCATACTTAGGCGTAAAATAACCATGCAGCTCTTAAGAAGGCATAAGTTACTTTGTATTTTAATAAGCACTGCAGCATATTTAGATAAGAATGTTAAATCAATTGACCTCATGCTAAAGATACACATCTCAATAAATTTTCTTAGTTTTTCTTGAATTAATGCATAGAGAGTTAAAGCAAAAAATAACAGTCATCTGCAAAGACAAAACTGATGTGAAGTCAAACAAAGCATCATTCCAACACGCAGAATTAAGTTTAAAATGCATTTGTAATTACTCAAGTTTTGTTGTTGTTTTGGTAAAATAAGCTAAAAAAAAATAAATCCATATTTGCCAATTCAGCAGTTTCATAGCAGTTGCAGTGGTCCAAATACATCTTAAAGGTAGGAAAGTTCTGGGCTGACAGTACAAGCTGCATCACATAAGAAGCATATAAACACTTCCACAAATTAAAATAATCGACTGTCTTTAATTTCATTTAACTCTCTGCCCAGTTAGCCCGTGCTAGAACACAGAACACCGAGTAGACAAGGAAATTAAAATGATATTTTTCTATTTAACAAAAAGACACAATGAAATAACAAATTCACAATTTCTCATTTCTGAAAACTACTTATTAACTATTTCACTGGTAACTTGAAGAGTGAGCCATTTTTAGAGACTGTCCACTGTACTGTTCACAAAACAGAGACATCACACAATTTTATTCTCTGTCCACCCACTTATCACACAAGAATCTCCACCTGATATCCTGTGCCTGTTTACTTCAGCAACTTGCCATAAGTACATCGCTCTGATCTTAATTTTTGGCTTCCAAAGAAAAATGCAAGAGTTCTGAAGCAAAAATTACCCACTGAAGTCACACACATACAAAGAAGCACTTTTCAGAATTGAGTACTCTGAGTTATGTCATACTTGTAAATATGTAATGTGGAACAACTGTAAAATAGTAGTATATTTGCCCCCCAAAAGTAATTAATGCACTCCACAGCAGTTAGTGATGCTGCTCTACAAGGCCTTTTTGCTGTTCATGATGAACAGCACAAGCTACCATTCCAAAAACTCACTCTCCATCATTTTTCACCACACCCTGAGCCAGTCCTGTGGCAATACCACAGGAGTTTTAGGCAAGGTATGGCAACAGGCAGCACAGCTGTTGTAGAGCCCTCATAACTATCAGGTCCCTTGTTGTAGCACTCAATATGTAGTGCAAGCGTTAAGCAGAATACTGAGAAAGCAGTATATAGAATTACTCTCTATGGATGTAAGGAAAGCAAGCTTGTGTGTCAGATAAGATATGGTATGGAGGCTCAGATTCGTGAGCGCTGCATACAGAAATAGCCACAAAAACAAAGGCAGCCGTCACTTGGGGAACAGAGGGAGGAAGGAAGAGAGAGGGGTTTGAAGTCCAACTCTATCACGAAGGAAGAAGGGAACACAGAAGCTCAGTAAAGACCATGAAGCAAAATTAGAGGGAGTTATTACTGTAAACAGAGTTTTGATAAAGACAGACAAACATGAAAGTAATTTTAGGGCTGTCCTCACGGAAGGCAGCAACTCTAAAGTTAGTAGTTTTCAGTTTATATGTGAAAGCCCCACAAATTCCTATTTAACTTTTGTACCTATCCTAAAAGAAAACATAACTTATGTAGCTGAATAAGACGTTAAAGATTTTGTTTTGGAATTGATTTCAATGTATTTATCTGAGTATCCAGTCCTCTTTCTTCACTGCATTCCCAAGGAAGCCATGTGTGTTTTCTTCTTCTAGGTTTCACTACATGCTGCAAAGACTACAGGAGGAGCTACAAGAGGAATGACCAAGCATTCTAAAAGGCAGTTTATTGTTTCTAAAATTATTACATGTGGATTTTTCCATTCAGAACCAAACCAAGATTGCCAATGCAGATAATGACCCCTCATTAACTGATATGTTTATGTTGTTATTAGGAACAAGAGGAAAAACACAGGAACATCATTTATTAGAGCAATAGCTGAAGAGGAATAACTCCCCTGCAATTTATTTATCATCTCCTTTCATGTCCTTTCAGGCAAATGCCATCAAACAGGGTCACAGCAGAGATTTGCCCATGCTGTTTAAGGCAAGTTTTCTTAGCTACACAGCAGAGTTCCTGAAAATTTCTCCTTCTCTAAGATCACTTTCAAACTACAGGGAAAAAAACAAACCCCCAAAACATTACACTAAGGTAAACATCTGACAGCATCTAGTACAATTTAATGCTTCAAAATATTTACACAAAGCAGGTTGGTTGTTTTTAACTTTGAGATGTGTGAGAGAATTTTATAACTCATAACCATAACAGATTTTTCTATTACTGAATATTCCTGTAGACAGACAAGTGGGAAAGATCACCAGAGGTCTTCCAAACAATCGTTTCACTGTTCAAATCACTATTTGCATGTTCTTATTTATTTTTTATCATCCATACCCAAAAAAGCAGCCAATGCATACTCCACATCACATACTGATAAAACAAACAAACAAACAAACAAAAACCCTCTTTTGGAGCCATTCCTCTAAGCACTTTGTGTAGCTTCTATTACAAGCTGTCCTTGAGTTGCTCCCTTATGGACAGGATGGACAGACACAGAGTTTGTCACTCTCTGACAAGAAATAGCAGCACAGCCATTCCAACAAAGTTTGAAAATCAAGATGATATCAGAGACCAAGAAAATGGCTTGAAATCCTGTTTTCTGATATCTCAGAAAGAACCTCATGAATTTTGAGGAATTCAGCAATAAATATACAACAGCACAAACAAACTCCACACCTTTTCATAAAGGACTCCTACCCAACACTCCTGTATGCCATTCTACTCAGATCCTAAAGTCTTCAAGCACCTGTAGTCCTTCTCCAAAGAGCTCAAATTCTGTTGCCCTCAGATGCACTTCGCTGTGTACACTACCCTTGTGCCCTTGCCATCACACGCTCTGCACGGGTGCCTAAGCTCTCTCAATGACACGCTCAGTCTCTGTCCAACTGCACTGCGTGAAGAAAAGCAGTCACTGCTGCAGAACCATGGCAGCCACTCCCCTGGCTTCTTGTCCTTCACAAAGTTTGTTCTTCCTTTGGCTCTGCTTATGCTCACTGAAACAGGTGTAGCTTCTCAGTTCTGCCTGCACAGCTCTCCATGAAAAAAACCACCAGCCCTATCTAAAACAATACACTGGGTGTCAGACCACAGATGACCCAGAAAACACGAGCGAGAAGCTGTTATCTTTGCCTTCACCTTCCGAGTCTCCTCAAACTAGCACTTCTTCCTTTGCCCTACCCATCTCACAGCTGTGTTAAAGAATGTGGAAGCTGCTTTTAGAAGGTTAGGAAAATAAATGCTATTGTTTTACTTGAGAACAGAACGTGCAAACATCCAACATCCTGTGCCTGGAAGAAAGCGCAGAAGAAAGGATGAGCAGATAATGGCACCTTCCCCTCTCAGCGAACCACTGCTTCAGGATTCCTCATGCCCCTGGAAGTTGTATCTGTGCATTTGTATGTGCATCTTTGCCTTCATCTTATCGTTCACGAAACATTTTGAAACCTGTAACTGAGAAATGATCAATTATTCCTTGTAGCCTGACCACTGTACAGGCTACTAGAGGGAAACAGACCTCACAAGCCATTTTCATCAAAAGGCTTTTTTTTTAACCCTAAAGTTTACTCTGTACATGAAGTACAGCCCCAACCGTGGGATCCATCCTAACAGGATCTTAAAAAAATAGTACCTTTAAGCAACTAGTGCAAAACAACTCTGACAGCACTGATCAAAGCTAGCATTTGTTTAATCATCAGCTTCCTTTAAAAAGTGATGGACTTGCACAACAGTGATTTTGTTCTCAAAGTATCTCCTCGATGTCAAGATAAGACAACCTATCTCTGCTTTAATAAATAAATACATTAGATCTGAACTGCAGAGGAAGAGAGCAGCTAAATTAACCCCACTGGGGTTCCTGGCTCTGTTGTTTTGCCCGCTTTGTTTGTTTTTGTTTGCTTCTATGTGATATAAATATTGAAACATTTGGCTCAAAATACTTCTGAGTATACACAGGAGACTTGCAGAGCCAGTTCAGTGTCAAGCAGAGGAAAAGGAGAGCAAATGACATCCCGTCTGCGTATGTAGTATTTCTTCCAAAGTTTGCTTCCCACAGTCGGGATTTAAAATAGCAACTTAGCTGCCTTAGAAAAGCAGAGCTATAAGTTCACAAGAACCTTATCATTTACCACAAAATGAGTAAGTATCAGATAATAAGGAGGAATAAATTAATTGCCCTGTACTAAATTCTAACCCCATCATTACACATTTTTCCATGTACTTTTAATCAACAGGAGAAATACATGCCTGCGATTGGAAAATGAAACGGAGCACTGGGCTTCGTCAGAGCAATTATGTGTGCTTAGGCAATTTTCCCAACTGCTGAGATAATATGGCATTGTTTGCAGCGTTGCTACCTACTTTGACACAGGATTAAAACATTTTTCTTCACTTAAAATGCGTGATCAATTGAAAAATGTGCCTATATAACAATTAGACAGGTCTTGTTCTGTGTGCACTATTCAAAAAGCTTTCATTGTGAAGCGAATAACTGTTAAATGATCAGATTAGACTCCTTTCAGGCCACTGAAGACTCTCTCCTCTCCATCAAACAAACAAAAAAAAACCCTTTAAAAATCATTACTTCACTTATCCTGGCATCACACCTATGTGATTGCTGATCATAAACTGACACCTGCCAAAGCTATTTTAAGTCAACTTTCATTGAGCTTATTTTCTGCAGCCCAAACATCCTGTCACTAGGGAAACATCTGGAGGTAGGAATGCAAATTATCAATTGTGGCTGAGGAGGCACAAAATTAAAAAAGCTTAAGAGTTTGCCTTTGTTTTTCAATCAAGAAGTGACACCAATACATTCATACACCTAGGGTTATTTCAGTATGGTTCCATGCAGATATTTTTATACTGGTACAAGAGCACATTATGTCACGTTGGAGGCCTGTTAGAATTTCAGTTCATGCAGTATACTGGCATAACTAATGCACCGAGTAACTATACTGGTACTGTTTTAGCTTCCTCTGGCTAGAACTCAAGAAAAAAACCCAGATATCAAAAAGAAAACTGAAACAGCTGTCTGCATTTTGAGGTAACCAGTATCTGTCCAGTTAAACTTCACCTGTCTGGAGACACAAGATGGAACTACAGGTATGTGTAACGTTTGGGTTATTTCAGTATTAGAGGCTATTTAAAAAGAAACATTGTATCAAACTTAATCCTACAAGTTCCTTTCACTTAACTATATTTTTGTAAACATCCTGCATTTCAAAGTTATTCTGGTGACAGAGCAAGGTGGTACCTCCAGCTCAGCACAGAAATAACCCTCTACTGAGCAAGATGATTATGAACAATCCTCTGCAGTGTAACATGGCAAATGAAGATACTGACACCATAATCCTGGGTGTGTGCCAGGCAAACCCTGTGACATGAACCACAACAGTAACTTCTTGGTAAATATTCTAGCCATCTAATGGGGATCAGAGTTGTACGTACATACGGTTATTCAGAAAAAACCAAAAGTATTCCAGGCAGAAGCAAAAGGAGTTCCTTATACAAGAGAAACACTTAAAGAACAATTGCTACAACAAAACCATGTATATGAAAATACATTTAATAAAGTATGTGAAGAGCCCCAAACAAACAAATCCTGACTCATTTTTTGCATGTGGTAATAGGTTAGAGGTTACCAATGTGAAATGACATACTAGAACATCAAAAACTTGTTTAAAAACCATCAAAAACTTGTTTAAAAACCATCTCGTCAAGTACCCCTATCTAGCATCCCCTGAAAGAACATGCTATTTTTGAATGGATAAACTTTTTTTTTTCCTATAACCCTATTGCTGAGATCTCCTGTGCTTGTGCTGGCAGTCACCACTCAGCCCAACAGTGCTAAGTGCAGGGATGGGTGCATTTACTCACTTCAAATAACTGAAGTATCAAAAAATAATAATCTACCAAGTCAACACATTTGGAAAAGAAGAGAGAAAAGATACAGTTAAAAATACTGTTAATTTATGTTTCAGGGAGATAACTCACGTATGGACTATAAAACCGTAAAGTCTTTTCTATTATAAATTCAATTTTCATAATTATCTCTGTCTCATAAAGTGGCTCTTCAATCCCACTTGCTATATTTTCATTTTGCTAACAGGCTGTAAACATACTCTCTCTCCTTTTTATTAACCATCTAAGCTAATTAACCATCAGCTTGAAAATATATACAACTGTCTTACAGATTTATTTATTTATTTATTTGCAGTTTGAACGAACGAGCAGTAGTACACTGCTTTGGAATAATACCATTGTTACGCCAGAGTTTTAACGTAATGCTCACACTTTAAATGGGAAATAAAAACTTAGCATTTAAGGAAAGATAGCTTGAGAAGCCATTAATATACAGCACCGTATGAACTTCTCTTTCTCTTTTGATCACCACAATTATGATCCTGTTCTATCTGAGTAGAACTTTTCACAAACAGATTTTTATCAACGTCAGTATCATCACACTACTGAAAGTGGGACTACAGAACGCTTTAGTGAGTATTAATTTGGCACAATATTTAAAATAATTTTGTGGCGAATGTATGGAGGCTTCAATTTTACATTTGACAATAACTGTATATTTTCCATGAATTTTACCATTCTAGCCTTCTCCAACTTCCTGTTACAGTAATTTCTTAGGAGTATTGGGATATTTTTAATCTAGTTATTCCAGGATGACCTTTACAGAATTTGAAGGTCATGGACCCCTGATCCATTTCAATTTAGATAGGCAAATAAATATCATTTACAATAACTTCTTTTGACTGATAGGGATGCAGGAGAACTTTGTGGCTTAAGCCATTGTGAGAGGAGTGGAAAATATGCAGCTAGATCCAGGAAAAGAAATCTGCCTACAGACTTACTGCCAAGGGTAGTGAGCTACACATCAATAATGTCTACCACCTTGGGCAGAGGTTCTGTTCTATGGGAAGAAGATATCATTAACTGCAGTAAACTGACAAAATCACAAGATAGATATATATACTCATTCCACTAAGTTAGTTAGACAAACGAGGAATTTCAATCCCTCATTTTCCTCCCACCCATACATGGACAGATGCTTAGATCTAGTTAAAACCACCCTATCCCTCAAATCCAGTTTCCTAACTCTCAAATACTGAAATTTAATTTTAGTTTAAATCAATTTAAAGAATACAAATATCATTTGATTATTTTTTTAATAGAAAATAGAGATGTTCCTATATTTAACATTCTCCTCTCCATGCACACAAGGGAGCATATTGAAATTAATTATCAGACTTGGCGATTATCAGATTCAGTTTTTTTTCCTTTCAGTTACACTTTAGTTGATTCAAGGTATCTGCAAGCTAATAGTCTAAAATGAAGCAGCTTTACCAAGCAACACGGCAATTCACCAGGAAACAAAAGCATCGTTCACAGACAAGGCAAATTAGTACTTTCATTTACAATGTGTGAATCCCTCAAGCAGGAAAACCAATTATCAGATAAAAATAGATCCGCACACAGACATGATGGCTTCAAGCTCACAGAGGGCTTGAACGAGCACTGACCAAAAAGCCTCCAAACCAGACATATAACAGCAGAAAGTTATAGAAAAGTTCAGAAAGTAGACATTTGGAAGTGGTCGCCAATGTTCTCTAGGAGGCAGGAGGCAGCAATAACACTGGGATTAAAAAAAACCCACAACTCTAAGAAACCCTTTAAGCAAAGCAGCATTCTCCTCATATCTCAGATACAAGGGAAGCCTTCAAAGAATGCCCAGCATTCAGGGCATCCAGCACTAAAACGGCCTCTCCTGTGCAAAACAGAAGCAGTGTTCTGCTATGTGTCTTCACAGAGAGTGCTGAAACCTGGATTCAAATATGCACCCAACACAGGGATTCAAAACCTGAAACCACAGTGAAAGATTTCCACAAGTCAGAGGATGAAGGTTTAGGCTATTAAATTAATGTCTGGTTAGATCTGGAGGTAGATTGGGACATAATTTTTATTAGGGAACATACATTTACAGTGGCTAATAAAACCAAAACTATCAATGCTTTAGAAAAGAACACTCAAGGTCTTGCAAAGCTATACATTCATTAAGAGACAAATCTAACATTAAATCAGTTCAGGATTTACTCTGCACTTAAGAATAAAATCTGGGCATTAACACATACGATATTGAATTTATTCTTATTTTTGTTACTAATGTTCAAACAAAAAATGGTAAAAGTTAAAAATGACAACAGCAAGGAATTTATTTACCAGTGTAAATTACAGTGCCTTCTTCTGGAAAGATTTAGAAAGTTAATATATGCCTTCAAAATTATTGCAAATATGTTGTAGTAATTCCAAACAGAAGGGCTTTGATCTAGTCTTTCCTTTCTCCTGCCCTGTGTGCAGTTATGGACCCAATGTTCCCTACCTAGAAAAAGCTCCCAAGTATTGAAATGACTCATATACACATTTCATTTTAATTCTCTCTTTCTCTCTGAACGGCTGAGGCTGAGAGCCTGAGCAGCTCTGTCTCCCTCCAGTTCACAGAAGCAAGGAGCATTAACTCAGTCTACAGTAGTGTCAGAAACTGTTAAGAGAATGAAAACCCCAATGAACTAAACAGATTCTGATTCTTCCTAAGCTGGCATCTCTGCAGTCTGGAGCTGGTTTGGATTCTTATTCATTCCTACAGTTCTGCATTTTCTCCTGCAAGCCACTACAGCACTGTTCTGCTACTTCTCCTGGACAAACAGATAAGCTTTCAGATGGGGCAACTCTTCTCAGGACCTGGTTCGTAAACAGTGACCAAACCAGGGGGATGTAAGGTGCCAACAAGGCTGAAGGATTTGGCATTTTACACGTTTTGAGGAATGCAATCAATCCCTCACTACCTCAAAACACTGAGCATCCCTGAAATACACAACCATAGGGAATTAACCCAATTCCAGCTGGTAATCAGTACCCGAGCCACCCTATATATGGATGATCCTTGATATAAGGAATACATGGTCTTTTCCTTTCCTCCAGCAATATGGGATATTGGCTCTTCTGAATCACTGTTTATTTTACAGCTATTTCACAGTGGTTTGAGGAAGAAAGTTTATGTTACCATACAGCGTGAGTAGATAGGGTCAAATCTGTTCCCCCCCATCATCTTTTTTTTATTGAAACATTCAGAAACAGTTTACATTCCTCTCCTTGATATTTATAACTGTCTCTTCTGCCCTGAAATACAACCACAGGCGTTGCGATAAACATACCGAGAGGTTATCTAGTTACAGCAGCTTTTCTTAAAACCCTGCACATCCTCTGCAACCATGTAATCCTCATCAAAGGGCTGATTTTGTAGTTTTGCTAAAGACACAGATAGTGCTCCAGCTCTAGCATCATGAGACATTTATTTGTTCTCTCACTGCAAGTCTGACTTTAATGATACTGCATTTCAATGCTTTTGTTGGGCATTAAAATTCCACCTTTTGCTGAGATAAAACAAAGAGCATACTGTAATTCTTGTTTCCTCTTCATAAATTCCTGTTGTCCAAAACAAGGCTTAGACACGTGCTCTGCACCCTTAATTCATGTGTTTGCTTGTCTCCCTTCCCTCTGATAAATCTACTGAACCTCCTTCAAACCAGATTAGACTCTCTTCACACATAGCTACTGAGAGAAGATATAACACACATGCCTTACACGCTGGTCTTCAAATTATAAGCACATCCCTCTTAAGCCTTTTTAACCACATCCCAGACATTTTAGTTTTTTTACAAAGTTACTGAAGTATTTCATACAATGAAAGTACTGTCATTCTTTTTATCCAGAAAGCGGTGCCAAACAAAAACGTCAGGGATGGAGAATTACTGTTCTTTGTGCCATGTATTTATATTCAGATTGGTTTTGCTTCCAAGCAAAGTAGAACCAAACACTTTCTATTTACAGTATGAAAATTAAAATAAGTATTTGTAACACAGCAATAGAAGAATTTAAAATATTACCTCTCTTAGGATATATTAAAAGCATATGGATAATTCTCACTGAGCTAAGTCTAAGAAAAGTGGCATCACCAACAATAAAGCAGAATCCAAATGAGCTAGCTTTGCGTCAATCAGCTCCAGAGACGATTCTGCAGCTGCCAGAGCAACGAGCAGAGGAGCCAGCCAAGAACCAGAAAAGAAGCCAAAGAAGAGGTCAAGGCTTGGAAGCCAGAACTTGGCATCCAGGTCTTACAGCTGTCAGGGACACTCATGAGAGAAGTCACTGTTGTCTACAGTTTTGGGAAACGGTTGGGGAACAGGAAGAGGAAAAAAAAATAAATCTTTATCTACAACTATTAAAGGGCAAGTCAATGCTGAGAGGCAATACATGCTGATCATTTGTTTTATCACAGCATTGTGATACCAACCCACTACAGCAAGTGATGAGAGTCTTATCTGCACAGAAATACGGTTTTGTAGTGGTGTGAAATGTTCAGACTTCAAAATACAAAATTCCGCCTTGAAAAATATTTTGGGGATGGGTGAGTGGATATTCTGTCAAACTTTCCTTTAAACTCCCCAATATGTAATTGCTACTAGCAATAGCAAGAACCCTGGAAGTAACAGTTCTGTTGCCATGTTAAGTACTTTTAATTTAAAAAAACCAACAAACTAAACCAAGCAAGGTATCTAAATGTTATTGAGAAAATATGAAGCTACACCACTGTCTGTTCAGGATTCAATACTTGTTAATGACAGACAAAACTCAGAATGCAACTGCACACTTTAAGACTCATTAAATAGAATTTGCAAGACCTCTAAACAAAGAACAGAATCAGACCAACAACTCCAGTTTTTCAAAAATCATTTTTAAGCATGTACACATGCAAAAACCCAAAGCTAGTAGGAGTTTTCAGGAAAGCTGTCTCCACAGATTCTGTGCTGACAAGCCAAGCAACTGCCAAACAATGTTTAAAAACAAAGGAGAGGCTCTTGCAAAGTGCCAAAAGAGATGCTATATTCTGCCATTACAGCTCCAGCTTTATGAACAGGAAAGTGGATGCTCGCTGGCGCTGCAATTGAGGCACATCCTGTACTAAGCAGAGTCCCAAGGAAGTATCTTGCATGTTAGCGTGGACTGTAAAAATGAGGAGACATGCAGAGCTGTGATGACAAGCAAGAGAGAAGTAAAAAGATAAAGTAAAAATAGAGAAGATAATGCTGCTGATGTCAAAAAAGGTGCTCTAAGAATAGCTCAAATAAAGAGCAAAACTCTTTTGAAACATGATTTGATGAGATACTTTCATTTCTTTTCCCCAATATTTGCTTACTCCTAATCAGCCTCTCTGCCTAGTTACAGAGTGAGACACTCTCATTTCACTGAGCTTATAGAAGAACCAGGCATATCGAACTTTCCAGTTCGCAATACACTCTTAACGTTGCAGTCGGGAGTTGCATCCTTCTAACGTCACACTTCTGCGTGCGGTGCTCTTTCCCTTCTCCTCGGGCCTTGCGAAGCACCAGAAGGCTCTCATGGCAGCCTTCTCAAGCACCCTCTGGAGGTTAGGCAAACCAGCCCTCTGGTGGGGTAAGGACACCGTGAGACCTTCTGCGGCGTTCAGAGCCCCTGCACTACCCCCTCACCGGGATAAGTCTCTTGCAGTAACTCCTAACTAAAATTCAGCCAGTGCAACCTGTTTTGAAAGCTATTCATTGAAGATTAGGAGCTTCATTTATTTTAAGTGCAAGCATGTGGTTTTGGCTATTAAATACAGGGATAAAAATGTAACAACTGACAAAGGATAGAGCTGTCAACAAAAGTACAAAACTAATTTACCATGATGTCACTGAATTCTCCAGATTCTATAAATGTTTTGAAAAAAATACTAGTAACATAGATAAGAAATTCCACCATGCACTAGTACTTAATCAAACACTCTGACTACCAGAATTCACAACATGAATGGTTGTGTTTACTCCGAGCCACTGCATCCTCTCCCTTCCTCAAGCAACTTTATTCTCTCCTTTTACATAGTAGTCAGTGAACTGAAAACAGAACCACCACTAATTCTTGACCTGTTTGTGGCTGGGATTTGTGTTATGATCCTCAAAATGTTACCAATGCATCAGGTATTTTCTCTCAAACAGAAACTCAGCTTCAAACACTGCCAAATATCCCTAAATATTATGTTTAACATTTCTTCACAGAAGGCTAGCACACTATCTAGTTTAAAAATAGCTGTCTTTTAGATTAGCAAGTATGGGCAAAAGCCTCCCATCCACATACTTGTCATCTTTAATGCAGCAACCCAGCAAATTGTTACAGCATCAACAACGGCCCAGCAGCACCGAGCACAGTGACAGAAGTGTGTTTCGTAGCTTAGTCATTGTGAACTGGTACATATTGCCACATACTCAGCAGTTCTAAAGAAACAGAATTACCTGGTCCTTGGCCAGGTGAGAGCTTTCATGGTGTTTTTAATGGCTCAATAGCTTGCGCTGGTACGGCAGCGTATGACCCTGCTTTGGCAGGGGGTTGGAATCAACCTCTTGAGGTCCCTTCCAACCCCTACGATTCGGTGATTTTGTATTTGCAATCTCAGGTACTGTTACAACGAAGGAGACTGTGCTGGGAGAGGTCACTAATCACCTTTCACAAAACACTGCTCGCCTAAGAACACCTCAGGCTTTCCCTGCTATGAGGGGAAGGGAACATAGGAAACTGTGGCACACCATCAGCTCACAGAGTAGGCCCCAATCTTTTCTTACCAGCTGAAACCCGCAGCCTACCAGCTAGAATTTAAAATGAAGGCTTCGTTGAAAATGCAAGTGACAACAAACTCTATCACCACAAAAAACAATTAACTTTTTGGCCTATGCAAACCTTTTTTGTGAGATTTTTGCCTATCATGCACATGTTTTAACACAGACATGCCCATGCCTTGATGTGACACTGGAATTCAGAGAGCAGTGGCAGAGGATCAATAACACATTCTGTTCGAGTTTGATAGCTTGAAACCAACTTCTAAAGACCAATGCATATTTATGAAATTCCTTGCAAAACCTTTTGCAAATGAAACCATAGTGCATAAATGCATATAACCTCAAACATGGGTTCAGAAGCAACAATAAAAGTAAATGTAACTACTCTGACAAGACTGTAGCTGTGTCACCCTCACTAAAGACCAAATCAAATTACTGAATGGGGAAACACAAAAATGACTGGGAAAGAAAATCCCTCCAAGGGCAATCGTTAGCAACTGGCAAACCAGAAGGGCTACCCCGTGGAGGCCTACAAATACCTGTGCTGGATCAGACCCCAGTTTCATTAATAATTTTGTGATTTAATAGGAAACTCTGGTTAGAACTGCACATACAGTATCAAAGGAGAAGAAATCCAAGTGCTCTGAAGGGCAGGATTAGAGCTCCATGAACCTGAAAAACTGAAGAAAGGGCAGTTTTCAGCCAGATCTTAAAAGTAATTCTACAGTGTCCTGTAATGCAGGGAGTGAAACAAACCAGAGCACTTACAGAAATGCTCTACAGTCCAGGTTGTGGAGTCCTCATTCACATGTAAGGAGTTAACCCTCAAATTGTCCCTATGTATATGTCCCATGATTTTTTTTTTTTTTTTAAAAAAAGGCAATACACTTTTCCCAGAATTATGTTGTTAAACTGGTATGAAATCCACTGAAAAGCTGTCACACTAATACTTATTGCATTTCTCCTGCTTACTCCTGCAGTTCCTGTAACTACACGGGAAATAAAGCAGGACTACCAAATGTAGCCAAATAAACTAATACCTCAATTTTTTCCAACGTATTATTCTTCAAGATGCATTAATAATTTCTCTGTTACAAACTACTCCTGGTATAGCCATCTGTTTTTACAATGAAGCCTTTTTACAAGCTAGAACAACAACAAAGTACTTGGATTCAGTAACTTTATTTGCTAAGCTCTAACAGTAAAAATGTAGATGTTTCCTTTAATAAACTATTTATCCCCATTTCACTGAATTTTAAAACCAGCTTCACTGAGAACTGTAATAGTTATGAACTACTTAAAAAATACACTGAAATGCAGATAAACTCAAGTATTGAAAACTCTGTATTTGAAGTTTAATAAAAGACACCTTGTATTTGACACCGTTTTATCTGTAATCCCCTATACCACGCACACACGCACTCTCACGCACACACTTTTATCTTAGGACAAATCCTCTGCCTAAACCTAACCTTGATCAAACACATTATGGCTTATGAATTCTCTGCAGCTTCTAACTGTATTTCCTTTGTATTATTCATTGTAAAGATTTAGCTGATTATAGGCATGCATTAGAAATCGCCCATGACTTCAAAAGAGCGTGCAGCGTATTAGGCCAGAAAGCAGCAGCACGCCAGGCAGCTTGCCCACTGCCACAGTTAATGAAAAATCCCTTTGAAAATTACACAGTGCTCCACTAATTTCTTCTGATCAGAAAAGTGAAAGTCTGGATTGACACTTCCTTCCAGTGTAAGACAAAAATTCAGTGCAAAAATGAAGTAAAGCCTCACTTTTTTTTTGACATTTACTTTATAGCATGACTGACCATCTTCAGCCTGCATTCGATAAAACATATTTGGAGACTACTGGAAAAGTTAACTCTACACTACAGCCTTTCAGTCCAATATTGCATTTCTTGCACAATTGAAGATCAAAAAAAAAAATCAGTTTTCCATTAAACATCCCAGGTGGTTCTCAGCACTTGAAAAACAAAGCCAAGCAAGCAAAAAAAAAAAAGAGGGGTTGGGGTTTTTTTTTTTTATATAAACTCAGATTTTAAAAACCAAATGACACTTTGGAACTCTTTCTAAAGAGGCTTAGGAGGAAGAAAAACTATAGCAACAAATCTAGCTCATTTTTAAATAAGAGACTGTAGAACCCATGCTGCAGGTTTCCAATAAACAACTACTAATTACATTTACAATACTGAATAGGGTTGTAACAAAGTCAACTACATGAACAGGGAAGTCGATCCAGAAGGCTTAACACTCCAAACCAGCATGTTCAAAGTTACAGCACAGAAAGTTTGATATGAGAAAAGCAAATTCTTCTGCAATTTTATAACAGAAAACTTGCAAGCAACAATACTACATCATTGAGATTCTCTCTCAAGAGCAGTATTTAATTGACAAGACAGAGGCCCCAACACAGTAATGACTGGCTTTTTCCTACTATTTGGAAATAGTTTTACTGATCTCCTGTTCTCCATCTCTTCTCCAACTGCAAATCCTGGGTTGTTTTTTTCTACCTTTGGATTCTCTTACCTGCTCAGAGCCACTAATTTTCACTCTCTGTCATCTGAGGATAGAAATGACGAATTGGATTTATCCTCCAATGCTACCACACACAGTGGGGAAAAAAAAAAAAAAAAGAAATCAACCAACCAAAACATACCACCTTAGACAAAGTAGTTTTATATAACTCTGGAGACAGCAAGGCCACCACCATCCCTGGGAATGGAGGTTTCTCATAGGAAAGATACAAAGAAGCACTACTGCAACCTACACCACAGATGTATGGAAATACGGCATCTGAATCTTACTGTTCTACCTGTTCTCTAGGAAGTGCCAACAGCCAGGCTAGTGCTGGCAGCTATGGATATAGCAACTGCAGAAAAATATTTAAATCATTTCACTGAATAAAGTAATATGCTATTTACAAAACAATTCAGTTCCATGAAATGCTAAGCCAGCCTCAGAATGGTTGTGAGCCCAGGAGGCTTCGAATGTTCATAATCTACCTTCTCATTCAACAATTACTAATCTTAATCAAGTGGAATGTAAACAATGAATATTAATAGGTATTAACTTGCCTTTTCTCTGGCAGTTCAACTTCCAACTGCCAGCAAGGAAGCTGCATGTCCTGATCAAGCTTGAGCTGGAAATACATATTTATACATTAAAGGAAACATTTTTTTAATGGAAAATATTAAGCTGAGGGAGTTTTAAAGAGATCTGAAAAGTCTGATTATTATAAAGTTCTTTAAAATGTCTTGTAATTGTCTCCAAAACTCTGTTCTTTACGCATCTTCCCTTTTGAAGTTTTGTCATTTTGGCAGCATTGCACAGTCCCAGAAGGAACAGAAGAAAAATTCTGCTCAGGCTTCTCTTGGTGTTTTTCCAGGTTGACACTCCTGAAGCATTTATTAGCATAGGTAAGGAATATGCTCTCTTCCAGGAAGAATTCCTAAGGTAACTCCCTCATCCAACCTTCCTAATGCATGCATGGTTTAAAAACACAGTAGCATCTACCAGATAATATTAAATTCATGAGGGATGGGCACAATCACAGAATCATAGAATTGTCCTGGAAGAGACCTCTCAGACCATCAAAAGCCACACCCATTTCTACTTACTGAAGGGACCCCAACATGAGGTAAAGCACGGATGTGATCCTGCTTGGAAGCTCAGGTCTTTCAGTTAACCAGCACCTGGTACCTTTGCTCCCTGTTTCTACCACCAGAAAGCAAAAGGAGAGTATTCCTGATACTCCAGAAAGCCACCTTCCAGGTTTTCTTTCCTGGTGAGAAGTCTTCCTGTGCTGCTGATTTCACACCCATAATGGCAGTATGCAATTCAGATGGGATCAATGAAAAATCCTCCTCACACAGAACACACAACTGAATAAAGAGCAGAGGAAAGGTGGAAAAACTGAGGGTAGAACAAACACATGATTACTTACTAAGCTGAGAGTATATTAAAGTTAGTTGCTTAATTAACTTTTGAAAAAGTGGATATGCCACTGTACAGAAACACTGCATGCTTCCATGAGCAGCTCTGGCCAACTCGTTGTCAGTAATGAGACACATCCTTAAAAAGGTTTACACTGCAAATCACCAGATCCAGGGAATGAACTCTGAGTAAGCACGACTGCCCAGCTGGCTGTACTAGCACACTCTCCCCTTGGCCTCTGCTGCAGAAAGGCTTCTGGCCTCGACAGCCCCACTACCTGACCTAGCTCAGCCCTTCCTTTGTACACACATACAAGTTCAATTTGATCAAGAACATCTGCTTAAAAAAATAAATTAAACGTTACACCTGTATTTCCTACACCAACCTTTACCACCAAGACATATTCATTTAAATATAAAAATCACATTCTGAACTGTGTCACCCTAAACTGAGGAATTAAAATTACTGTCAAAACACAATGCTCCAGTTGTACTGCACAGCCATAAAACATATCAACACATCCCCCTTATCAGGGTGGAAAAAACCTGACGCAACACAGTGGTTT
The DNA here is from genome assembly GCA_027925045.1 of Hypotaenidia okinawae. Classification (NCBI taxonomy): domain Eukaryota; kingdom Metazoa; phylum Chordata; class Aves; order Gruiformes; family Rallidae; genus Hypotaenidia; species Hypotaenidia okinawae. The sequence continues at coordinate 45,821,494 of BSDF01000002.1, read as the reverse complement.
CCTGGTGTCCTACACATTGCTACACATACTCAAATATTTGAAACATTTCAGTGCTTGTACATGGTTTGAACAGCACAATTTATTAATCTGTCATTATTTTTCTGCTCCCCACGTAGCGAATTGAGAATCTGAGAAAGTGTTTTGAGAGAACAGAGTATTAGGAGGAACAAATGAAATTACTAACAATCAGGAAAATGCACAAATACAATTTTAAATTCTGAGCCCTTCAAAAAGACATTGGACTGTAAGGTAGATGTTAACAAGCATTTTCATTTCTATGATAGCAGGAGGATACAGAGTACAACCAACAACCACAAATTTACTTAAATCTTTGAATTTTTTAATGACTGTTTTCTCTGACAAGCTTTTGCCATTAATCTTTACTAGTCAAACTGACCAAAAATCCACACTAAATCAGAATTAATATTTCCAAAAAGCCAGTAGATAGCAATAAGATGATCTGTAATAAATCTTGATTCTGGAAATAACCACAGTCTCTATTAAAGTACAACTAGCAAAATTTTTTTTTTTTTTTACCTCATTACCTTGGTCCCAGGAGTCTGGTTCAGCAGCAAGCATTTTATAAAATTTTAGATGGACAAATCCATAAATTCTCCTCCCATCTGAGTGGTTAAAACTCTCACTGAGGTGAGAAAATAACCCAATCCCTGAGAACAACCTGTTCCCCAGATACTCAGAAAGAAAGTATTTCATAACTTTATATTCAAACTAAACCTACAGTTTCAAGCATCTTTTGCAAAGTGGTGTGTATAAAAATGCACAGAATTTAGTTCATTTTTATTTGTAAAATGTTGTCAAACTGTAAACTAAAGAATCAATAAAGCTTGTTAAGTCTTTATACTACAGTAACCTTTAGAAACTTCCATTAAGTGTTATGCCAACACTGTTCAGCATCTTCTGTTAATTTTTTTTCAGGGTTTCAGCTTGGAAGTAAAACATCAAACTTCTCATGGCTCACAATTGCAAATCTAGGAATAAACTGAATTACAGGGGTTTAGCAGTCTAGAACAGAAGATAAAAATCAAATTATGATTTTGTACAAGATTAAAAATTAAAACAGATGAAAGATTTTTAGAGGAGGACTTCTAGATGCAATTTTTTTTTTTTAATATGTAGGTATATACATCTTCTGTATATGTTTGCAGCTGAGGTATTCTTGAACAGAAACATTATTAATTGAAGTTACCAACAGCTTGGATTAAACCTTTTTAAACATTCAGAATTAGTAATGCTGCAGAATTATGTATCAGTGAACCAAATAATTGCACAATTTACATAAAGTGCATTTTCCCCTTTCTCTTTCTGTATTTTCTTATTTTCATCACAAGTGCAAAGCACAGATGGGTCTTGGCTAAGTTATGTTTTACTAAAATAAGATACCTGATGAGTAAAGCTTGCTAACTATTTCCTCAAAAAAAGAATTGTAAAGCTGTCAGTAAGGTTTGTAACTTCCCATGAAACACTTCAGAAAAAGGGTCTTATGTATAGCTTTCCATTTAATATTTACTCATTATAGCTAAATAATCAAGTATTTTTTTCCTATATATTTAACTTCTTTAAGTCAAATCAAACTATTAGACAGAAATTAATTCGTGCATTAAATTTCAGCAGTAAATCACAATGATTTTCTCTGATTAAAGCACAAATAGATTTGAGGACAAAAAAGAATACACACTGCAACTGGCAGGAAGACCTAAGGAGACAAGCCCATGTGAAAAGCCCTCCTTGTGTAAAAATGGCAGTGGCAACTTGGATAGGACAGAGGCTGAAAACCTGGAGGGGGCCTGTTTTGAGGGCCACCAAGATTACAGGGTTGATGAACCTGACAGATGAAGAAAAGTTAAAAGAACTGGGTTTTCTCCACCCAGAAAAAGAGAGGGCTCAGGAGGGTGGGGAGGATCTAATCATGGCCTTCCAATGCCTAATGGGCAGTTTTACAGATGACTAAGTTGCCTTCTTCCCAAGGATGCACAATGAAAGGAGAAGCAGCAATGTGCCACAAGTTACTTTAGGGAAATTTTGTCTTGCCATAAGACAAAAAACCCCAAACTATCCTTTGCCACGAGAACAACTAAACGATGGAAAAGGTTGCCCAGAGAAGTGGTGGACTTCCCCTCACTGGAATTATTCAAGCCTTATCTTAAGCTTAACAAGGCCCTGGATAAGCTAATCTAGGGTCCTTCTTTCAGCAGAAGGTTAGACAAAATAACCTCCATAGTCCTTTCCAACCGAAACTATTCAATGATTCAGCATGTGAAACAGTGCAGCTACTGTATTTTAAAGTAGTACCTGTCATAACCACAGAAATAATTCAACAACATATTGCTTTATGCTCAGCTGTTTTGCTTGAACTTTGCACTGTTATAACACAGTTAGTGTCAATGGCTTTTTTTATACATGTGTAGAAGCTGATGCAGCCCATTTTTCTCCCTTAGGTCTACTTCTCTATGATGTAAAGTTGGCCAGTATATTAAGTGTATTTTGCATATTCGGTGTATCTCTAACTCCTCATGAATTCCATACAAATCAAGCTGTTTGCTCCACACAAGAACAGTGTACCATGTAGAACCAGGCTTCAGCTCCACCCTAACAATGCTAGACATGTACATCACTGCAAAGAAATAAGCCAAGGAATACTGTTTCTTTATAAGTAAAAGTACCACCCCCCAAGCTTTATCAGGAAAAAAACCCCAGATAACACTAAAATCCATAGCAAACATTTAAGGATTTTTTTTTTAAAGAAATTAAGGGGAAATACTTCCGATTTCAATGTAAGAAGCCACCTAAAATTACTTTTGCTCAGGAATTGGATTCAAAAGATCTTCAATGCAATATTTAATCATTTCCAGTAATGATCCCTAGATAATGATTCCCAGTTTCTTTGGCACATTATTTCAGAAACAACTGTCAATTTTACTACTAAGCTGACTGAGAGTCAGGGCCATTACATGAAGAGCGCTCAGAAGCGGCTCAAAGAACTCCTACTGTACATCAGGCAGCCTCTGATGAAGAAACACACTTAATAAAAACAGAACACTAGAGAAAAGCAGATGTACCAGGCAACTCTCAACCACTTTTTGTATCAGCTATTGATTTTCAACATAACACCACTAACTTCTCAGCCTTAATAACAGGCTATGATTTCTGCTTTCCAGCCTCCAATAAATGCACTGTCAGCTCCTCCTCATCCCTAAAAACCAAAGCTTAAGAAAAGGTTACTTCTGCTATTTAAATCCATTCCTCTTACAGAAGACTTTAAGACTTTTTTTTTGCTTTCTACAAATATATATATGCATATGAAGCTCACAAAGATCTATTTTAAATGCCTATGAGGACTCAAATCCACACTGCCCAATTGTTTATTAAGCCATGTTTACTACAAATATGCTAGTTCTGTCCTTACTCTAAGTCCCTCGTTTTCATCTATACCAGAGCTGATTACGTTCTTCCCAAAATCGTATTTGTAGATTGTAAGGTCAGATTTTATACTACAGCTATCAAGAGGGCCCTTCATTATTACTTAGGATTTCAAAGCTAATCCCAAAATGCTTCTGTGTGACGTAAAACATCCAGGCTAAGTGCATCTCTGTATAAAAGCTTCCCATTACTTCACTACATTCGAGTGGTGGATAGACAATAAGTTACTTTTGGAGATGAGGATTCATTCATGTTAAGCTGTACTTTACAGCTACTGCTTCAGAACACCCCTATTTGTGTCCTGCTTATAAAAAAAAGAATAAAAATAACTTCTAAAACTTCTACATAATTGATTTCTTGGACTCAGCTTTCAGAGCAGTCCTGAAACTCATTTAACTACCATTCTTCAAATTAACATGAGTCTAAATTAAAAAGAAATAGTCACCAGGAGCAACACTTTTTAATTTTTCTTTCAGAATTGCTGACAAAAAGCACAGCAGAATTACGATTACACCTTGTTTTAACCAACTCCCCCAACTAGTCAGAGTCATTTGCTCATTTCATTCAAATCAGTGTAAGAGGTCAGAGGTGATAAGGAACAGTTTCACACAAGCACAGACACTTGCTTGAAATGTCCTGCTTTGCACCCGTGGCTTATACCAGAAGTTGTGTCTATGGCAGAGCCTCAAGAACTAAACACAGTATGCATATAACTATTTTAAAACTATGCTAAAAAAGGCTTCCTGCTTTAAGGACATTAACCTACTTTGTCTGAAAACTGTTCTTGCTGCACTCAGGTAGCATCCACCCATAAGTAAAAAACCAGGAGCTTCATGATTCTGCTCCTGGTTCAAATCATGTTGCCATGGAAGCAGATGCTGGATTGATGCAAATAGGTCAACTGCTCAAAAAACCAAACCCACTGGTTTTAATACTTCAAAAATATTATTAAATTTTATTATTTTAATGCTTACCATTATTATTGAATGCTTAATATTTTATTCTATTAAGTTAGCAATTACTTTGTGACATAATATGTATTTCCACCAAAAGCATAGACAGCAGTAGTTAGTGTTGTTAATGAAAATAAAAAGTTATTTTGCAAAAATCTGTAAGGGCTAGGTAGAGAAATCTGGCAGGAATACCACACACCGTTCCTCATTATTGCCTGTATGGAGTGACACCAAATGTGACCACATAAGCATATTTCTGTTTGAAGAATATTCATATTACTTTTATAAAGCACTCATTTTTGGAGGAAAAAAAAAATCAGGATATTGCAAATGCCTGTGCTTGGCTTTGGTAAGAACAGTGCTTTTCCCATTTACATTTGCATCAGATTTATATTCAACTAGAGTCTCAATTACCTAAACCTGATAAAAATATTTAAGGACAGCTATGATTCAAGTAGGTTACACCATCAATTGAACACATGAAAGCATGCACAGCCTACTAAAAGAAATCTCTTGTGTTGCCTAGCATTTTCACACCACCTGATGTTAGCAACATTGCATAAACACACCATAAGATTCTCATCTCCATATTAATAAATATAGTAAAGGTGCTTAGGAATTCTGCCAACATGGGAGTTCTGTGCTCCTCTCCTAGTTTAGGGATCTTCCTGTAGATGAAACTGTACTAGCAGGAGAAAGACTTGGTGCTGTAGAAATCCCTCCAATTTAATCCAGCACAAACCTACAGCACTGTCTTCCACATGTAGCTCCTTCTGCCCCTCTTCCTTTCACTTGTGCAATGGGCCGGACAGCTTCTCCCGGGTCAATTCCCTAATCTGATTCACCATGCACAAGAAAAAAAAAAAAGAAAGTGCCAGTGTAACAGGTAAGGTGGGAATAAATACTCATGAAGCAAAGGCAAAAAGAGCCCCATCTCTTTAAGCTGCCATAAATCCATGCCACTGCTCCTCTCAGTCCCATGGACTCTAGTAATCCTCCCTTCTTTCTACCTTCTGTAATCAGTGTTTTAACCTGAAATATGTACAACTAAACTACTGATTAAAAAAACCTCATTTCTGTACCTGAGAATGTCAACACAATGGAAACTGTCTTCAGCAACAGTGAAAAATGTCTGCTGTGCTCATTTTCTTACAGTTTTTGAAATAAAATTTAAATATAAAATGTGTTTCACTTCGGAGAACTCTTCAACTACAGAAACTTCATAACTTCTGTTAAAAACTTCTGCAAGATCACACAACCTGAGCTATTCTCTGAGAAAAATAACCAAAACCACCAAGCCTGCACCCATTAAATTGTTTAATATAATTTAAAATGTACAGAAAGACTGTTCCTCAGGAGACTGCAAAAGTTTTACAATTCACATTGTTTACTGACAACGACATTCCAAAAATCCCATGGCTTGTTATGCTGCAGGAAAGTACTGTAAGAACTGTATGTCGGCTTTGTGTCTTTGCATTTCCTCAGACAACAGATTGTTTCTAACATAAAAACAGCACTGCCTCCCCACCTCCTCAAAAAAAAGGTCAAACCAGTATACTTAAAACTATCAAGCATACTGGATGCTTGTGATTAAAATTATTTTTAAAATATACCTTCTCTGACAAGTACATTACGGTAAGAGAAAACCTGACTGCTCTCTAACCAAATGGGTGCCTTTCCTCTGGCTCATCCAGCATTAGCCTCCATCAGTCCCTTCATATGATGTAGTCAATTATAGATCAGCGGTCTTCATCAAAGTTGCTTCTTGGTATAAGACAAGATTTTTGCCCTTCCTTTCCTCATTCCTAATTGACCTTTTCTCTTCACACTTCCCTCCCTTTATTTCCTTTCTGCGGTTTTCTTTAAGAATCTGAGATATGCTGTTAAAAAGGAATTTCAAGAGCTACCTGACTACCAAGCCGCAATTCCTGTCACCTAAAGGATTGCATATAGGCAGAATTTAGATTTAGAAAGAAAACTATGGGTATTCTCCCATGGCTAAACAAGAAACAGAGGCCTGTCTTGACATCTCACAACCAGCTTCACATTAAAACAGAAAAGATGGGAATAAATACCCAGGAAGCAAAGGCAAAACCAGCCCCATATGTTTCACCTGCCATAAATCCATACTGCTTACATTTAGCTACACAGTTTCCATAATATGGTATCTCTGAATACATTGTCTAGTAATGAAGGACAGCATTACATTGAAATTGCCAAATTAGTATTATACTGAAATACCTCGCTGAAGTTAACTCAAATGTTCACACATGCATAATAGAAGAATACCTTGGGCTGTCTGTAAAATCAAACTTCAGCAAACCAGCTGACACTCTGCAAACCTTGAGGCTTGGAAAATAAAACTTAAAGCAAGCTCATAATTCATTGCATAACCCATAACACATGTAAAAACAACCAAGTATGTGCTCCTGCTGCACCTCTGTAAGGTAATGCAATTTAACAACCATGCACAGACAACCCAGACTTTTTGCCACAAGAGAAGTAATCCAATTCCTAAAAGCCAAAGCAGCATAATGCTGAAAGACAAGGCAATGCAATACAAGACTGCTGGTAAAGAAAGGTATGTCAGGGCACAGTCCTCAGCTATTAAATAAGATGCCTGTACTCATCCTTCATTTCCTGAAAAGGAGTGACACTCAAGTGCTTACTACATGGAATTAGGAAAAGATGAAACACAGAATAGGTGTTAAAATCACTAGTATTTATAGTCTTCAGACACACTTGTTTCAGTTAAGGTTTAGAGGAAATATCCATGGACATTATGTAGGAGTTCTGTGTAAAACATGCTGGGGTCACAAACCAAGTAGAGAAAGATCCACTTCATTAAAAAAAAAACCACCCCAACAAACAACATACACACAAACACTCACAGTAATTTTGCTTCTTGAAATAGTACTATTACATTCTTGAAATACATGAAGCAATAAATACACAGTATCTTGCAAATGTCTGGAAAAAGTATTGCAACAATATTCACAGTATATGAAAACACAGAGGAAAAAAGAAAAAAAATGCAAGGTTTTGAAGCACTTCTTTGGTAGGGAAATCTTCATTTCCTTTTAATATACAGAGGGGAAAAAATATCCGCTTCCTGGTATTGTTTCCACTGTTGTTCATGTTATTTGCTACATAAACACATGCTGCTTGAAGGCAAACTTACCTCTACCAGTGCCACCGTCAGAACAAGGTCCATTTTTGAGTCTGGAAAAAGGGCATTCACTTGTGGAGACATTCCGATCAGTATGCAGTTAGTGACTACTGATATTACACTCATAGTTTCAAAAGCCAACTGAAAACAAAACACAATATTTATAGTTATGACCGTTATTTCTAATTTATTGGTCCCCAAATTGCTCTGGACAATACATCTCTCCATTACATCTTCAGAAGAGCCATTATTTTCACTTTTTTATTTTCCTGAAGGAAATACCTTTTATTTTCCTTCAATACCACAATGACCATCTGACAACCCTGAATTTTTCTCTCATTTGATTTCTCTATTTGTGTTTCCCTGTGAAAAAAAAGTTAAACACTATTCTTCCACAGTTCCATAGATCTGTAAAGACCTTAAGAAGTTATTTTCAGGTGACTAGCATCCTAGATGCAGGTAGTATCAGATTACCTCCTGGAGAGTTTGGAAGAATCCTGAAGGAAAAAAGTGGACAGGAAAGCAGCCTTATCCCTGGTATCTTCATGACTCATAATGTGGACACGTAAAAGATTATGCTCTCATCTGCAGTTGTACTCCTACATGTAAATTTCTTTCAGGATAAAGAAAAAAATGCAAAACTCTTACAAGTAGCTAACAGTCCCAACATTCTGGGTTTAGGGGCTTTGTCCATATGTTAAGTAATAAAACAATGTAAGGATGGTTCAGAATGCCTTTCTTAAAATCACAGCCAGTTATATGAGCTGAAATTTGTGGAAGGAATTTAAACACACTTAAACACATGCAATTGCACAAGTCTAAGAGGCTGCTGCCTGCAGAGCTCCCACAAAATGCCTGGAAATTTTACTGCAGCATTACAATTACTTTTGCAACATAACGGTTACTTATTCCAAGGTTCTCTCTGGAATGAGAAAGACTGACATTGAATAGTTGCAACTGTCACAATGAATTAGCAGAAGTAACTTTCTTGACAAGTTAGTGACTCAGTTCACCTGATAAAATAATTCCTTCCAATACTCAACCAATGCTCTAACGATTTTAAGTCGTCATTTTTAATTCACAAAGCAAATGCACTTCTACCATTAGTTAAAAACCTACACTACTAAAAAAACCTCAACATGACTGTACCACTGGTGTTACGGGTTTTCAGCCTGCTTCCTAGATTGAAACAAACTATTCTAGCAGAACCAAATGCTATTCACAAACCTGCAGCTACACTCAGGACCACAGCCTGATGACCACACCGCTGGTCAATGCAGCTATGTAAGCATAGGTCTGGACTGAGAAAAGGCATCAAATGTTAAAATGTGATCAGATTATAATTTATACATTTTAATGACTTGTTAAAAGACCTCTCCTGTAAATGCACTTTATTAATACCTACATACGTGCCTAATGAGCATTGCTCAGAATACTTAGTTTGCATGTTTTTACAGTATGCTTCACTTGAGGTTTCCCAATTTCATCTCCCACCTCCCACTCACTTTATTTGGTACCAACATTTACCACACCTACAAATTAAATAATCTGCTATCTTATTGTGCCCTTTGTCTCCACCATGTATCATTAGAAAAGATGCTAAATAAAACTCGAATATGGATCAACCCCTGGAAATTTCCTCCAACCTACTTCATACTCCTTATCAGGCCACTGCTATTGCAGAATGCTAATGTCTCTGGAGATGTGACTTCATAGTTATCTTTTCAGAGAAACCTCTGGTTTTGGAGGAGCTTTACAAGGCTAATTTTAGTCAGAATCAGTTCATTGACTCTGCATACTCAGCAGGGTCCAAACTAGCTGGTGCAAGCATGATCACATGGGTGAACAACTGAGGACAGAAAATCCTTACCCTAGTACTACCATAACATTGTTTAGGTAGTCCACAACATTCAGGCTCTTCAGAAAGGTCTGGCTTCTGCTCACAGATTCGGGTTATTTTTAAATTAGCCTGCTTGAGTACAAGTAATCACAAGGCCACACAGCCAAGCACAGCTGAGGAATCCAAGTACTTACCTAGAATTCCTCAATTTTTTTGTTGAAACCCTTGCTGAGGTTCACGCTTCTGCGATTACAGCCCACATATTTCAGAAATGGTAACATCTGATGTAAAGAGTACTGAGCAGTATCTGGTAGCTTTGCTTTGTAGCAGTTCCAACGGGAGTACAATATGTACACATACAAGGACTAAAGGAAGGACTTGGTTTTGTTTGAAACACAACTGAAAGACACGTGGTCAAAAACCCTACCAAAAAAATCACTTGGATCTACAGATGGATGGATACTATCCTAAGGCACTGAAGGGAACAAAACACCTACTAAACTTCAAAGTAGCTCCTGGGTCAAACACTTGGCTTAAATACATCTGTTTAAACCTCTTTCAAAACAAACAAACAGAAAGACACAAAAATTACCTGCCAAACACCAATATTTGCTGTGGGTTCTGCAAATGGCCGCTTGTAAACCCTACACATCTTTAAGGCGTCAGAATATAACTCTGTGATGTTGTTTAATACCGCAAAGACAGCTGCCAGTGGATAAACACACGAGAAGAGACTCACATAGCCAAACTGCAAGAACAACTCCAGGTAATCATCAAAAGTACCCTGAAAGAGAGAGCAAAAATAAGAACAAGTTGAACCCACAAAAAGAGAGACAGAATTAATAATACACCTGTAAACACGCTTCCTCATCCCAAAACACCCATTTGGGAATGACAGGTGATAGAAGACAACAACCACCACCCATCTAGTCAAATTTGGAATGATTCAGTTACTGAAAGTGTCTTACTAGGAGGCAGCCAAGGGTTTTTCCTTTTGCCCGATGCATTTTCTACAACACACTTCTTATCCTTACTGCATGAAGTAATTGTATAAACATGTTCGTCCCATTCAAGTCCCTGACTATCCCAGTGAAACAGTTACAGAAGGAACAGTATGGGGATAGGAAAACAGCACATTTAAACTGGCACAACATTCTCCTCATAGCATTGTGACAAGAAAAGTCCTAGTGTTTCAGACTGTCCATGAAAGACCTAACCAGAAAGGCAGTTGGTAGATAAGCAACTCTTTTCTGGTATTTCTGCTTGTTTATTTCAAAACAGACAAGCCAGAACAAGCAGCCCACTTGAAGGCTGAAATGACACAATGCAGCACTGACATTTGATAGGAAAAAATAGTGCAAACAAAAAGCCCTATTTTGGCAAATCCAAACACACCTATCACCTGAGATTTAAACCAAGAATGGGAGTACTTAAATGTCCTTTAAGTATTCACAGGTAGGTTATGAAATATTTGCATTTTAGCTTTCCATAGTAGCTTTTTATGACAGCAGCAATTAATGAAAGTGAAGAACCAGGACAACCATTTTTTAGGTGTTCACTGAACAAAGGATGGTGAAAAACCATGAACAAGTTAAACCTGTAATCTAGTTATCCTGTATTCACTCAGACCCACATATTGTCCCCTCTCCCACAGATAAAATAATAAAGATCTGACACTACCTGTGATTATTACAGAAACCACATAAAATTGATTTTGGCTCCATGCAACAGACACATGGTTCTCCAATTTGTTTTGCTGATTACAGCTGTTAAGCTGACTGCCCTCTCCAGAACCTAGTGCTTGGGTTTTTTTCTTCTAGTAGAGAGGGGTAGTAGAAGCCTGCAAGCTCAGAAATCAACATCGGGTGCTTTAGCTGCATTCTTTACCTGAGCTGAATGTTGTGTAGTATAGCTGAGTCTATCTAATCTGCAGGCCAGAACATGAGGAGCTACCTAACTTTTAAAAACTTTGAGAAGTTTCCAAAGAAATGTTTTGTATGAACTCTGAACTTTAATAAGGTGTTCCTTATGGAAGTTTATGCAGGATCACACACTAGAGTGACAGTCCTGTATTTGTCCCTCCTGTCACTTTCTCAGAAAACTGTAGCAGGCAGGGAGCAATGCTTCCCTTTGTGCTCCTCCTCCTGGTAACTGCACAGTACTCCCACTGCTTCTTCACTTCCTTACCCAGTACCTACTGACTTTATAACAGCAGAGCATGAAAAGAAAAGGAGTGTTTATTTTTCTCAAGCTCAATTTATGACACTTTGTGCAGGAAAACAAGAGTCTGATATGATGTCAAATTTCAAAGTGGGCCACTGTGAACCACAATAGCAGCACATGAACTATGACAGAAGGAAACAGAATCAACATAGGAATTCATGGAGAAATGAACTAGAGGAGAGAAACAGAAAATGAAAAAAAAATTTAAATTATTGCAAAATGTTTTTACATCTTAAGCCAGGTTAATGGCTTGAGATTTGAAAAGTAAAAGGGCAAACAAACAAAAGAGAATTAAATCTTAAAAAGTGAGGAAAGGGAAACAAAAGAGCCTAAACCGCAGAATTGTCAAGACTCCTGCTAACCTCAGTTACTAAACATAGTCAAATGCTTCCCCCTTGTGACAGATCCAATTTTAGAAATACTCCTGCCTGACAGCTCACCACTTGCAAACAAATCAGTGGTCTAATGTAACTTATTCACAAGCACAGCACAATGAAAATCTTCTGACTGAAAATAAAATTAAGTCCTTGAGTACACAGCACCTTGAACTGAAACTGAGGCTAGAAGCAAACTTCACTTCTACAACTGACCTGTTGGTTCCCCACAAAAAATGATTGAGGGCAGAAGGGTACAACAGGTGCAGATACATTTGATCCAGCTGGGCACAAGAAGCACTGGGCAATACGATTTAAAGATACCACACTGCCTTTGTACATGCCAGGAGAAGTCAGAAGTCAGCCCAGGTCTAATAAGTAGAGCTTCTTTGGTAGGGTACATTAACACCTGATGCCCATACACAGCTTCTGGAGCTGTGCTGTTCTGTTTGCAGGCAGAGTGCTGGACTGTGCTAGTTTACTGGTTTGTATGGACACTGATTTGATGGTTTCCGCTGTGTTCTCTATTGTAAGATAGCCATGTTTCCCAGATCTATCTCTCCTCGTATAAAATGTAGGAAATACCACCCTTCCCAGATGAATGCAAGTATTAATGTTTGTAGAGGTTTTCAATTGCAAATGTAGCATTTCTTTTTCCTCTTCCCATTTCATGACACTTTGTGCAGGAAGAGAGGAATCTGATACGCTATTGATACCCAGTTTCAAAACGTTATTCTCTACCTTCCCCATAATAGGCACATTATCTACATATTATTCTCTGTTGAAGTATTAATCATGCAGTATTAAGCCTCCCATGACTTTGCTTGCAGCACCTGATGAAGTTGTCAGCCAGTCTGTAAGGCTTTAACATACACTCTAACATCTACTTTGTCAATTCCTGTAGAACTGCAAGTAACGAACTGCATGATGTACGATTAAAAATCGTACTAGGTAGGAGGCAGACAGGAATGGAACTAGGAAGACAGCAAATGCCAAATGCCAAAGCTGCAGTTTCAGGAAGCAAGAGCTTCCAGCAGTAGCACTGCTTTGAAGACTTGGCCTCTTCTGCCTTGCCATTTCTGACCCCACTCTCTCAGGCTATAGTTTAATTCATAGTTTAAACTAGTACCACTACAAAACCAAGCTAAAACAGGAACAGCCTCCCCCTTCTCATCATTCCGTCAGCCTCCACACTACTGTTGGAGTCTAAGGGCATATTACACAAATAGTTTTTCCAGTGATGTGAGGCTAGGTAGCTCCAGATTCAGCTGTTCATTTCTACACTGTCATGCTGGTGTAACTGGCATCCCACACTGCATCAGTTTCAGTGCACCACATCAAAAGCAACACCATCAGCAAAACGGATGAAGCTGGAAATCAGGTGCTAAGCCAGACAATCAGGAATATTTTAGTTGCACTGACTGATGTCTGTGTCAACTACAGCCCAGAAAACTTTTAACTCTTTTACAGTAGTAAAACATACAGAATAGGTGCCCATTTCTCTCTCCAAGTCGACTTGTTCAACTAATGACAGGTCCGAGTCTGTTTTCAGAGAACACATGCGTTTCTTCATCCTCTTCTTCTGCCTCTTCTGGAGCCAGTAAGGCAGCAAGGATTCTGCAAACTGATTAAGGATCTGCGAAGTTATCAGCAACGTGGCCAAACTCTACAATTAAAAATAAATAAATTAGTAGATCTGTGATAAACCTACAATCATTTCCACTCTTGCATGTTCTAGTAATACTGTAAGTTGTTATACTATGACAAAAAGGAGGCCAGCCTAACAAAACTAGCAATAGCATATTAAATGTATAACAAAGAATGGAATCTAGAGCAGCTGTGTGCTGAAAAGGACAAAATAAAACTTAGATGTCTAAATATTCTGTGGATCTGGATGTATCTTGGAGACAAGCACCAAAGGGTAAAGATACACATTCAATCTATACCACCACCAATAACAAAGCTAAATAGTTAAACACATTTTTTAAAAAAATTTTCTCCTTCCTTTTTACCATAAAGTATAGGAAATGCCATGAATGTCATGTATATGTATCATAGAGATACATCAAGTATTTCACTAGAGACCTCTTTAGAGGGACAAAGATCTTAAGATTAAATTCTTGTTCTTTTGTTCATTATATTTAGAGCAAGAATACTTTCCTTATACCTGATTCTCATGCATTTGAGTTCAAGAGACATTAACAGCAGAGAGGTGATTTCAAATACCAACTACAAATTAATTTTGCTTTTATTTATTCTCAGCTCTGCATTGTGGTCATAAACTTAACCATGTTCCTATCCTCAGGAGTCTCTCATTAAGAAGACTACAGAGAAAGCAGTTTTCTAATATAAAGGAAAAGAAGGAGGAAATGAAAATTTTCCAACCTCATCTGTATGAGGGAATAATCAATTTATTTGAAAACAGTTCCTCACTTATAGGGAGGGGAAAATTGCTTTAACATTAGCCTGTTATAATTCAGCAACTGTGCTACAGGGACTGAAATAGAGAAGTTGGGTTTGTAAGAAAATATTGACAATTGCTATCTTTCATATATATTTTCAAAAAACAAAGCCCAAAATCAAACTTTTCCCAGATTCATCAACATTCTTAAGATGTTCCTGGAACTCACCTGCCTCAAAAGCTTCATATCAAACAGCACAAAGGCAATGTAGAAGAGAGATGCAAAACAATTTAAGAAGTTGAACTGCAATGAAAACACCTGTTATTAGTACTCAAGTAAAAGTTCAAATGCAGAACATTATCTAACTCAACAGTTACCTTGACTAAATCGTTTCCTTGCAGATGTAAACTGTCTATTAAAAGCGTCTTTATATTTTTTAAAACTTGGGTCAGAAACCCTCATTTTCAATATTGGCCCTACTTAAATTTTCATTTGACAAGCTTAACACTTTCCTAAAGCATGGTATACAAAGAATGTGGTCATTAAAAACAGTTTTCCCACAGGTAATGCAATAAAGGGGATGTACTCGATTTAGGGTAATTATTTATTTTTTTGCAAAGAAGTACTTTATTGAAAGTATTTACTGTGTCCAGTTCTGGGCTCCTCACCATAAGGAGGACATTGAGGTCCTCAAGCGAGTCCAGAGAAGGGCAGCCAGGCTGGTGAAGGGGCTGGAGGGCAAATCATATGAGGAGCAGCTGAAGGAGCTGGGGATGTTTAGCCTGGAGAAGAGGAGGCTGAGGGGAAACCTTATCATCAACTACAACTACCTGAGGGGAGACAGGACAAGGGGAAATGGCACAAAGCTGCACCAGGGCAGCTTCAGATTAGATGTTAGGAAAAAATTCTTCACTGAAAGAGTTGTCAGGGCCTGGCACAGGCTGCCCAGGGAGGTGGTTGAGTCACCTTCCCTGGATGTGTTTAAAAAAAGGGTAGATCAGGTACTTAGGGATATGGTTTAGTACAGGACAGGAATGGTTGGACTCAATCTTAAAGGTCTTTTCCAACCTTGTGATTCTGTGAAATATATGCACTGGATGACCTATCTCTCAATATGTACAACTGTTCCTCAATACGTGTTAGTTGAGCTTTATGCTGAATCACTTCAAGAGGTTTTACAACTAAGAGAAATATTCCCTACTTCTAAAATGAAACAATCACAGTATTGTTCCTGAAAAATCATAATCAAGCTCTGAAGAGGGATAATTTTTTTTCCTACTTGCTATCAGTGCAGAAAGCCACTCGGAGGTAGTGAAACTGGGAAGGGGGGGGGGAGTGGCAATGTTTGTGTGTATGTTATATTTGACTTTTATTATTATCTTATATAAATTCCATATATGGAAATGAGAGGGTGCTTTTTTTTTTTTTTCCCCAAAAGGGCAGAGGCAAATCTGCAACAGTATGTGCAAAAATTTTAGCTCTACTGTTTACCATTAACAGAAGGATTAACAAGCAGACTAAATAAAAGAATTTAAAAGTATGATAATTTGAGGGCAGGCAGGAAAAGAACTCTGGAACATAAACGAATGATCTTCTCAAACAGGAAACAAGTAAGCCAGTCTCTACAACTGCTTTTACTGAACATCTTATATGGGAATTCAAGATTTACAGTACACTTCCTTAAAATCAGTGTGGTGTCAGGATACACACCTAAGAGCAACATACATACATAAGCTACTTGTTCAGAGCCAAAAAAATTAAGTAGATCGGTATATACTATAAACTGAATAGGAGAAGACTGATGGCCATGCATCTCCAGCCTCCTCTGGCTGGCTGGCTGAATGTTAGTACAGGAGGAAGTTACTACATGAACTTTGTTAAAAGACGTGTTTACTGTAAAGTCTTGCAAAAAGCAAAATAAAGTTCCCAGTTGAAGTTGGTGCCACAACAATTAACAGAAAAACCTACCTGTAGAGAATCCTAAAGAAAGAACAAATCAATACAAATAAAAAAAACCAACTCTCCACTATAAGAAGAGGCATCCAAAAGAGCCTAGCAGTTACTGCAGCCACAACAGAAATCCTGTTTAATCTAGTATTTGTGTTAGTCTTTGGCCTTGAACAAAACTGTTGGACAGCAAGACAATGCTAGGAAAGTACTAATAAAACACATGACAAATTCTTTTTCTAAATCATCTTCAAAGCTGCTTATACAACATACTTACCACCAAAACCTTCAGAACTAAATGATTCTGGTATGAAGATTCCAGCCTGTGATTTTCTGAAATAACAATAAAAGTATTAATCAGTACACAGCAGAAGCACTTACAATAAACTAGACATTGTTATACGAAGCGTAAACAGACATTTTTCCTCCACCTAAAATTTATGAGGAATATTTCTTTTAACACATTATGGCAAAAAGAATGTACACCGTACAAGTACCTCAACCCATAAAGCCAATCTCATGCACAATACTGATGTATGTATTTTCAGCTTCAACTCCAGTAGTTTTTCTACTGCAAATGTTTTTCCTTTACAGCTTTATTTCTCACAAGAGCTTTTTGAAAACAAAAAAAACCATCCATCATTCATAGCACTTAATAAAAAGTACCTAGTTACAGACTAGCAAGAGCTGTGTCAACAAGGCTGAAAGGAGACTGGACCTTGCCCAGGACAGAACAGCAGAATTCTCCTCTGACAGAGCGTGATGTCAGGCCCAACACATGGAAGATGCACTCAGGGGGCTGAATGCAGTTTTTACATTTAGCATTCACTGAGTGACCAGTTCTCCTGACAAATGGTTGAAAGAGATGTGCTTAAAAATGCCCCTGATTGTTTCCTACATCTTGCCAGTTAAGTTATATCTTAGCTGCAGCTATGCCAGGTGGTGGGAGGAGAGCTTAAGCCAGTGAGATGAGCTCTTCATCCTATTCACAGCATGCCAGCATAATCATGTTGGATACTATGGAAAAGACAGAAGCTGTCTGTAGTACATTACCTAAACACTGCTGCTGCTGAATATGAAACATCAGCTTAAAACAAACAAAAATAAACTCTGAATTAAAAAAATCTTGGGTTACCTGTTAAAGGTATTTTAGTCTACCTGATCAACACAACTTGGCATCTTGCATAAAGGTTTTTTCTTGCAGTATAGTTTAAAAAAAAAAACCCAAACAGTTGAAACCTAGATATGAATTTAAAAGACATTATTTAAATAAAACCCTTGAACAGTCATAAACAAATCAAGAAATTGCTTCCTTTTACTATTACTGCTGTCAAGCTAATTTGCTGAGCAAGTCATTTTGACATACATAGCCAATTCCCTCTTCAACACCTCTTTTTATTCTGTTTTCTGCATCAATCGCCCTCTTGCTTAACCTTTCTCAGGTTAATTTTCTGGGTTTACAGCTTTAGTACCCTGGATTCTGTCCTGTAGATGTATGCCATCCTAAGCTACACAAACCACTTAGCCTTTCCATTAGCTTCATTTACTAACATTGTCTGAAATTGACTGCACATGTCTGTAGAAGTGCTAAAACTCAAAATTAAACTAACATTTCACTTTTCTTATAAGGCCCATCTGTTAAATAAGTCAGACTCATGCAGGGAAAACAAAACAATCTAACATTCCTCCTCTTCTGCCCAGAGGAAAATATTTTGTCTTTGTTAACTACGCAGCATACACAAACTCTCTCATATGGCATTTAGTTGATGTTTTTAGATCTTCTTCCATTATCTCACTGCCTCTGTCCTCGGCACAGATACATCAGTAGACCAAGAAGCATTCAGCAAATTCAGGCTGTGGATGCAAGCTGCCAGGACAGTCCTTCCTGCCATCCACTGCTGAGCTTCCATCCTTACGCTCTCACCTCGCTACTTTTGCCAGCAGTATGTCTGATACAGCCAAAGAGCTAAATCAGGGAAGGGAGCTTCTGCACCAAAGGCAGAGGGAGGCTGAGGAGGAAGGCAAGATCACCCCTTTTGATGGCAGATCAAATTACACCAAACCAACACAGAACTGAACACTCAAATATAAGTCATCAAAAGAGCCATCTCTTTTATCCCCCCAATACAAATTTACTTTGGGAAATTTCTTTAGCATTCCACTGAACAAGAATTCACAGTAACATATACTACAAACAAATCCTAAACATCTGGGATTGTAACTTTAACAAAGAGGGATAAACTACTTTCTTACCCCATGAAGTTAAGAATTCAGCAGCATAGCGATAGATACGGTTCATAATTTCAATCACAACAGCATATATGATGCTGGGCACAAACAGCATCAAGCTGCTGACATTTGACTGATTCTCTTCATGATAATCCAGAGCCCACTGTTCCAAGTCAAAGTAAATCATCATCACGTACAGTGAAAAGTAGAGGCAAAGGCACACAAACGGCAAGGACACCAGATAAATCCGTATCTGTCTCTTGATACTTGAGTACACTGGTTCCTCCCTCCCAGTGACGGGATTGATACCCAGGACACCATGGAAGCCTGGTCTTGGTTCTTCAAACTGCCGTTTCATCAACAGCGTCCCCCAGCGGTATGTCATGACAGCACAAATCCTCTTCCAAACTTCCAGTATCACGGTGGACCAGAGCAGATTGAACGTAGCAAACATCACATACTTGTCATAGTCTTCCCATGCAAACACGTAATACGGAATCCCAATGACAGCCATGGGTATCAAAGCGAATGTGAAGTACTCTAAGAAGCCAAAGTAGAGAACAATCGTTTCGCCAAAGTAGCAGCGTACCTCATCTGCAGAGAAAAACGAGCCAGTTAAGACCACACTTAAACTACATGTCAGTGTGACACCAAACTTGGCTTTACATGAAGCCTTTGACCCAATTTCTTTCTAAATAATAAAATGCATATTATTGCCTTGGTTCTTCCTCCTTCTCCCATTTTCCAAAACCTCAGAGAAGGTTACTTGATTATTTTTTTTTACATTATACACGCACACATATATACACACACACACACATTCAGATGGCAGGGAATTCAAGTATCTCAATACTTACCAAATCAGTATCAGATATCCAGAGGGGAAATAAATTAATAACAGCAAAACCAAAAGAAACAAACCAACCAAAAGCACTAGCATTCTTGAAAACAACTTATCAGTGAATGATTATGATGGCAGAGAAGATATTTGGTATAATAAAAGCCAAATTTTAACAGCTAGTGACACCTAACTTCTGAAACTTCTCACTGGTATATGTACACCTGACTAGTTGTGCTCTGCCAGCCCTGAAGTACTAGATGGAAAGGTATACTTGAAATTTTAAATCTCAAGCGTGTCAGATAGGATACCCAGGCTGAGACATTCCCTTCAGCAGACAACTGACAGACGAGATGCACGCTTGCTGTACTCACTGAGATTGTCTGCCCGGGTGTTACAGAGACTCGAGAAGTACACTACTAATGGATATATGTCATGACAGACATTTTACCTTCAAGGAAGACAAGATCTCATTTATCTTGCTACTAACAAAAAAAATGCATGAGTATTACCCATCATCATCTAGAAATGGCACCACAAAGTAAGACACGGAAATGCCTAGCAAACTGAGTTTAGAATGCTGAAGTCTGTTTTATCTTTGCCTCCTCAGAAGGCCACATTGTTTGTATGGCACTGCTACATATTCATCAGCTTAACAGAGCAGCCATGACATTGTGACCTCTGAAGTGACAGCATAAATGTACCTTCCATAAAAACCTAACACATCAAAAGCTCCTGTGCAATCCCAGAATATGCTTGTGGTTTACAGTTCACAAAACACTACAGCAGAAGGTCCCAAATGGCAATCACGTAAGTCTCTGAAAGCAAGGAGGAAAGGCAAACAGACAGGAAACAACACTCCAACATCCCTCTCAAAAAATAACAACTAATTTCAAGTGTGGGCCATTACCATCATTGCACACTCTAAACACAAAAAAATGAAAGACAGCCCTAAATTAGTACATACATAACAGCATTCCCAGGATTTACTTTCGAATTGTGCATGTATTCAGTGTGAGTTAAAAAAGCAAACCCTCCTGAATAAACAAATGATAAGCACACAGTAAAACCCCTAACACAATACTCTGGAAGCAGGCATTATCAAGCCAGATCTTTAACTTCCTGGAGATCAGTAAAGACTCTCAAGCAACTGCAGGACCCAGAGATTAATAATAAGTCAAACTCCCAGATGTTTATTCTCTTATTTTTAAGTGAAGTTCACGGGTTTAGAATCCAGAACTTAACTTTCCACACCACTACACTAAAAACTACTTTCATTTTAAGCTTATTCAGTGTTTAAAATATACTCAAGTGATGATGGCATGCAACAGCATACAGTCTTTATACAGAAAATGAATTTAAAACAAACAGTTGTAAACAATTCAGAATAGCTTGGGGAATTCCAGAAATTGAGGAGCTTCTCTGTCAAAAGTCAGTTTGAGAAAACTTGGTGCATTACTGCTTTACTGATGCATAGGGAGAATTTGTGACACACAGAGTGTTGTTACATGGAAGCTTACAGACACTAAATCTGCAGGCTCTGAGCCACCAATTTCACAAGTCAAACCATTTCAGGACGTTATGTAGGAAATGCTGAAAAAGGAAAAGCTTTCCCAACTGGTAAAAAGCAATCGTCTCATTTCAAGACTCTGTGCTAGATGATCATAATTCAAACGCAGAGCCTTTCAACCGCACCCGAGCTCCATCTTGGAAACTATGATGAAAGGCAAATATACAGAACTGCAGCCAAGAGAGAGAAAAATCAAGAGACAGCAGCCTGCACATCCAAAATAACTGTACTGTGAGTCATTATAGCAAAAGATTATCCCACAGCCATTTTAGGATTAAAAATAATTCAACAAAGAGAGCTCCACTGCACATGTCACCACGTCTGAAAACGTGGGTGCTTCCATAGCTAGAGCCTAAGCCACTCTCTGTTGATTCCAAGACCAGTAAGAGCCAGGCTGGGTAAAACAAGAACTTTGGTTCACAACGACCAAAGCATGAAGGTAACATTAGAGGAGGTGAACTGCGCTGAGTAGCTTGAGATGTGAGAAGGTAAACTTGGAGTGAAACACCAGACTTCTTGGTATAATACTTACCTCCCACACAGGAGTTTCACTTTTACAGAGGTTAAATGCTGGAGTAGAAGTTAGAAAGGACCCTTGGTCTTCTCACACAAACTGAAGAGAAAACGTCACTGAAAGAAACCCTGTACTTCATTTGCAATAAGAGTTAAGTGTTCACATACCTAAAGGTTGATAGCCAATTTTCACTCGACCATACCAGCTGTGACGGAGTTTTTTCAACGCTTCTCTATCATGTAGTGGGAAAATCTGAACTAGTATACCACTGGTCAACAATCTTCTCACTAGAAAGAAAAATTAAAAAAAAAAAGGTACTTAGCACTCCTTCAAAGGACTGTGAAGTGAAATTTGTGAAATTTGTGTATGCAAATTTAGCAAGCTTAAAGTTTCTTTGAAATAACTAGCATTTAAATCCTAAAGGTTTTTGTTAAAAGTTATTCACAATAGAGAGCAGTTCTACGCATCCCTACAAACCCTATGCCATCCAGTCAAAAAGACAGACAAACCTTCTTACATTTATTAACTATTCCATAGATTTGTAGTGCAATCAGTCACAGCCTGAGAAACAAAGTGCTCCAGGTGAGAAGGGGAATGCCACATATAGCCACGCAGGAAAGAGTCTGAATCTTGGATTTGAGCAAAGGCAGGTATGACAAATCAAACTGACATAGCAAACCAAAACTCTAAACTGAAGAACCATTTTTGTATTAATTATGGGACAGATACTAAAAACATTTCTGAATTATCAATTTCCACCAATTCCTAAATCACAACACATTTTTACGGCAAATAAACCTAATGTTCCACAAATTGTATTTATCTTTGTTATAGAAAGCAATACTGTGTGGATAAACAATTAATAAATTGCTCTGGAAGTTACAACCTTCGAAATATTAAAAAAGAAATTAAATTCAAAATCCACACAGGGGAAGCACTGAAGTAATACTATTTCCCATCAGTGTCTACTTGACGTAACTAGAAAAATACATTAGCTATATAAAAAATTATCAGTGTAAACTCATCTGACAGCTACATTTATTTGCATTACTTGAACTACTGCTATGCACAGATCTCCTCCTCTGATGGTCAACACTAATGAATAAAGACACTGTTATTAAAATGACATACAAATATTAAGATAAATTCTCCTAAGAAATTGTAGCATGTCTGCCAATGCACTAGCTCCAGCTACCATAAAAATAACATTCGCTCTCATTGCTTCTTTCTCCCGTGAAAAGGAAAAGCTTTTGAAGCAAAGAGGAAACCAAATGAATGGAATAAAACTTACTTCCTTCACACTGTGAAACATATAGTTCTGGAACACTGTTCATCATTCCAGTATTTTTATATAGCAATATACTTGGATTGTCTCTGTGTAATTTTTCAAACACAGCTATTTTTGTACGAATTACAAAAACAATGAATGACATCAATACACATGAAAATTATCCAGCTGAAAAGAGCATAAGCCCAGAATCTCAGCCTCACAGAAAGACTCAGGATGGAAGGCCCCCAGGAAGTCATCAGGTCCAACTTCCTGCTCTAAGTAGGTCCTGCTTAAATCAGGCTGCTCAGGACTTGTGTAGTCAAGGAAGATCTAGAAGTCTCCCAGGTCAGAATTACCACAATCTCTCTACAACTCTGTTCCAATGCATGATTACCCTCACTGTGAAAAACCTTTTCCAGTACCTATCGAGCACACCTCTTCCTGCGCTGTGCATCCCTTGCCTCTTGTCCTATCACTGTGGAGCAGTGAGACAGCAAAGTTGATTAAAAGTAGCGGGATTTTTAACGCCTGAAGGATTTCTCTTCATTGCAGGAAAATGAACGTTTTCATTTTCACCATGAACACTATCCTACATCAACACAGTGAGTTACAGGCAACAAATTGCATTGCTTACCAATAGATTTTCCTGGATACAGCTTTGCCTGAGGATATCCAGGGATTATTTTTTCATCTTTAGCTCTCAAATTTTCAAGTTCGTGTTTGATGATATACTGACATTCTGCCATTGTAAGGAAATTGTGATTGTCGTCTAAATGAAAAAGAAGGCAATATGAAATTGTGCAGCATAGAAAGACAGCCCTGGAAGCAAGTAACTATCAAAAATGATCCAAATCAGAAAAAAAAAATAATCTTTTACAATTACTGTCAACCAACATCCATTAGCAAAAACTCCACTTTTAAACATAAACATCTTACAAGTAGTATATTTAAAAGAAAATGTTACAGTGTTTATGCCTCCTCAAAATAAAAGTGGAAAAGGAAAGAGTTGGCTAATCATGCCCTAATTCCAACAAATAGCTCCGTAGTGTTATTTTAATTATTTATTTCTGTTAGATGTGTAAATATAATCAAGCAAAATGTTTCTATTTTCTCCAGCTAATTATAAGAAAATGAACCTCAAAGTGAGCTCAGAGAAATTAAATTGCTATGTTAATTCATAACATTGTTCATTAATCATACACTCCTGTTTATCAATTATTTTTTCTTGTCTTTTTTCAACAAGTCTTTCACACAAATAAGAGACTACTTGGAGTGTACAAAAGCCATAAGTTAAATGAGCAAAAAATAAAAGCCATATGAAAGAAAAAAACAATTTAATTATATGATCTGAATTTCCATAGGTAAAAATGAGTTACTTTTTTCATGGCTTGTTTCTTCATGGCTATTTCTGTTTGTTTCATGGCTATTGCTCTTGTCACCATTCCAAGGAACAGAAAGACCACTAAACATTTAGCAGTGTAATTACTTATGCTCTTTAGCCACTGCTCTGCATTGACAAAGACCCCTAAAATTGCTTACCTGCAAAATCTTTGAAAGTTTTTCTACTGCTGTACGTAAAAGTTCTCATTGAGTTATCGTTACATTCTTTCACCAAACCCACAGTTTCAGCTCCCAGCAACAGCCTTAAGTGGGAAGCTCCAACTAGATAAATATTTTCATCTCCGTTTTCCAACGGTTTAACCAGCAGTTGTGCACCTTTAGAGTAAACAAAAGCAAAATAAGGAAGAGAATACATTAAAATTACATCTCGAAAACCTAGTACTTTAACATGCATCATATTGACCAAGTTAATGAGAACCACTAAAGCAGCATCTTTTCAAGAGCACAAAGAATGAAGGCTTCAATGGCACCTGGCATGTGGTGCTCAGAATCTTACAGGGTCAGTCTCTGCTTTAGCCCTGTTTCACAGACAGTGAACCACAACAAAAGGGACAGTTTGGATCTACTCCTATCATGCTCACATCACATAAGACTTCTGAAATAAAAATGTCCCTGAAAGAGCCTGAAAGCAAGCCTGCAGTCACAAATCCAACAGCCACAAAAATATTACTGACCGTAAGATATAAGCTACAACACTCATAAAAAATGCCTTTCTAAAATCATATTTTTTAAAGTCTTTATTACAAATTATTCAGCTTAACTTCATTTCCTGTAAGTATATTTCAGGTGTACAACAAGTAATGAAAGACTCTCTTTATAACAGCCTACAAGCGAACAAAAAAAAATAATGAAAATTCAACATGAATTTATCAAGATTTAATTTCTTCCTTCTAACTTAATTTTGTTCTACAACATAATACGAACTCTCATGGACAGGACAGTAGGTGTAGCAAGTCTTCATTCCAGCAAGGCTTACAACATTCTCAGAAACAAGAGAAACAAACTGTAAACAAGTAATATTAAAAATGATGTCAAGACCGATGTTGAAGGAGAAGGTATCAGGGTTTCAGTACAAACATGGAAGGACTCTGGAGTTCAACAGGTTTGTGACTGTAAGCCAATATTTTCATTAACAAATGGCTTAACAGGGGTTCAATTGCTACATTTACATGACACCAGCATGAAGCTCTACTCTTTCACAATATAAGGTGACATCAAAAAAGTGAATGGAATGGGATTGGGTAAAGAATAATTAAACTACAGAAAGGCTGCAAACTAATTTTATGTATGTCTTCACATTATGATGACAGATAATGTGGTTTCAGAGTGTTACAAAAGGTCATACTGTACTCACCTCCATTTACTTTTTTGTCCACGATTCGTTTGGTGAACCATTTAATGGTTTCCTCTTTGGTGCCTTTTGCAAGCTCGATTACTACCAGAGGCCTGAAGTTCGGCTCAAAAGTATCCAAGAAAGACCAGCTTTCCTCCATCTTCTGAGAGCTTGCTAAGAACAAAACCAAGACAAAAACACTACTGTTAAAAAAATATTCACTATCAACCTTAAAAGAAATCCCACACAAACCATTACTATTGTGAGCTACCTATGTCTTTGCTCAGCAAAGCAGCAGGTGCCCATTTTCGTGGGCCTACTGAAAGGGCAGTTGGAGTAACCTCTCCAATCACCACTTGTGAAGATGCTTCCCATCTTTGGTGGCATTTATGCCCCACTAAGTAGGAAAAATGTTGCTCCTATGTATAGCAAAGGAATAGTGAAGAGAAAGCAAGTAAAGAAATAAAACCAAAGTAAGAAAGAGAAACTACATCAAAAGCAACAGCTTGTAACTACTACTGTATGTTCGTGAGCAAATGAAAAGATTCACAGAAGGGAACATCAAACATATCTAAACCCAGTAAGTTTCTCCTGGTAAGAGTGTGCAAAGGCACTATACTTTTAAGGAGGAACCTTCTCAGTGACGTTCTCACTGTACTGAGGAGACTTCTATCACATCGAGTAGGTGAGCAGGACACCCAGCATACAGAGAGGCAAATTATCTACAAAGCACTTAACAGGACTTGTTGGATGATAGAAACCAGGTGCTCTGTGACAAAGTCCACTGGCAAAGCACTGAGCATCAGCTTAGCTTTAACCATAAATAACCCAAATGAACTAAGTGAAACTTTCTTGAATCATAGAATAATGTGGGTGAGAAAAGACCCTTAAGATCATCAAGTTCAACCATTCAACTAACACCACTAAGTCCACCATTAACCATGTCCTGAAGCCTCACTTCTACAGGTCTTTTCAATACCTCCAGGGATAACAATCCTAACGCTGCCCTCAGTAACCTGTTCCAAGGATTGACAAACCTTTTGCTGGAGGAATTTTTCCTAACATCCAATCTAAACTTCCCCTGGCATAACTTGATGCCATTTCCTCTACTTCTCTTGCTTGTAACTTGGGGGAAGAGACTGACCTTGACCTGGCTACAACCTCCTTTCAGATAGTTGTGGAGAGTAAGGAGGTCCCCCCTCAGCCTCCTTTTCCCCAGGCTGAACATCTCAGTTCCCTCAGGCACTCCTCATAAATTTTGTTAACCCTGTGCCTTCAACTTTTATGTAGATGATTTGACAGAGATTATTATATCAAGCTTCATAAAACAATCTAAGGGTGTTAATATAAAACATCTGGTAACAAAAAAAAAAAAAAAAAAAATCACTGAAAGACCCCCAAACCCTATCATAGTTGCAATGTCCTGGTGCTGGCTGGGCCAGAGTCAACCTCCCCAAGCACCCAGCACAGGTGAGCTGACTTAGCTAAGGCTGTTTCCACACTCCCTGACTCCACTCCCCCATAAAAAGAAAGGGCCCTACCCAACCAAAATTTTCATTTACTGTAGAAGAGTCCCCACAGTGTGTATGGAACACCTGTTGGGAAAGACAGACTGGGTTATTCCTGCTTCAGGCAAAGGCAAACCCATTCATGGGATTGCTTTTGCTCGGGAACCCGGGTGCACTCAGTAGGTGAGGTGAAAGGATGGGGAAGTCCAGTGTCTACCTCAAACAGATTTAATTTTAGGTGAGGACAGCCACTAAATTGTTGGTGTATAACAAAATCAGTCCACAGCAAATGGTATAAATTATATGAGACTCTTAATGCTATGGTCATGAGTCTGAACCCCAAGTTGGGCACTGAAAAGGGGGCTGTTGTCCCAGAGCTGTGCTGAATTGCCTCTCCAACAAGCCCCTTTTATGGGGGAATGATGTCAGGTGGTGTGGGAAACAGCCTGGGCTAACTCATCTCACATGTGCCAGCTGCTTGCAGAGGTCAGCTCTGCCCTGGCCAGAACCAGGACATGCTTTTAAAACTATAGGGAAGGCTTGGTTTAGGTTGTTTTGGGTTTGGCTTTTTTTTTTGGGGGTTGGGGGGAGAGGGGGAGGCGGCGAAGAGGGAGGCTGAGGGAGGGTGAGAGGGGGGCTGGGGGGGTGTTTGTTATTAACTTCACTGAAGAAAGGATGTTACCCACTGTAGGCACAGCATTCTCACTCCTGTACAAAGACTGAAATGACTTAATTTCTAAGTTCTTCTCAGGATGCATTTCAACTTCTATGTGTGATTCACTGAGAAATCACAACTTCCCAGTGCCTCACATAAAGTATCCTACCATTCTTTTAATTTTTGACCAGCAAAAAAAACCTTTCAAACCACGTTTCAGTGGGATTTCCCGTTAGCTTCACTTGTCAGTTCACATGCACACAATTCTGCAGTAGATATACACCTCTGAAGCA
The DNA here is from genome assembly GCA_027925045.1 of Hypotaenidia okinawae. Classification (NCBI taxonomy): domain Eukaryota; kingdom Metazoa; phylum Chordata; class Aves; order Gruiformes; family Rallidae; genus Hypotaenidia; species Hypotaenidia okinawae. The sequence continues at coordinate 45,793,537 of BSDF01000002.1, read as the reverse complement.
AAGTATGTATGTCTTTTAAAGTATTTAAAAGCATTTTAGATGCAAATCTGCGCTGAATGAATCAGACAAAGGAAAACATAATCAGCAATTAGGCACTGTGATTGTCAATGATTGACTAGTCACTCCACCTTATTGCATCACTTTTCATAATCAGTTTTATTTTTTAAAAAAGACAATGTCCATCACATCATGCATATTGCAACTTCTATGGATCTTAAACAATTAAAAGTAATAGTTAATTATTGCTAGCTGTTTGCTAAAGTGATATTTATCTGAGAACAGCCACTGCACGAACATGCTACTTCGTAAGCTTTGCTCCTATAATGTATCTATCGTCCTTAGCATGGTTATCAAGTCAGACTTGTTACCTTCAGGCTTACTACAACTGAGAACGGGAACCGGGCTGAAGCACACTCCAACCTGCCTTTGTGATTTCCTGTACCACAGAGTAACTACTCCAATGCCTAACATAGAGCCAAGGGAGTGTAAGTTTATACTTTAACCTCTTTCACACCTACGCTCAGCCTAACTTACACCTACACGCAGCCTAACCTACGAATGGCCCAGCAGCGCAGGGAACGGAGACGAAAGGACTTGTACCCCGCACAGGTCGCTTCCCAGCCACGAAACCCCTAGGTGGCTGGCCCGGCCGGCGTACCCTCAGTGGGGGGAGCTGCAGCCCCCGCCCCAGGGCCAACTCTCGCTCGGAAGCCGCGCAGCCCTGCCAGCGGCCCGGCACTCCCGGGCAGCCAAAAGCGGCAGCACCCCTCAGACCCTGCCCAGCCGCCCCCGCTGGCAGCCCGCGCCTCGCTCTCCTTTTACAGGAGCGAGACGGCCGGGACGGAGAGCGGCCCGGCTGCTCCCCCGCCTCGCCGGTGACTCACTCCCTCAGGCCAGGCCGCGCTCCAGCGGCGGGCGCTGCCTCGAGCCCGACTCGAGCCCACCACGGCCGCACGAGACGAGCCCACGAGCCCACAAGCCTGAGACCACAAGCCCGAGCGCCGCCCCCACCGGCGGGAGAAAGGGGCGCTCGCAGCCGCAGCGGGCACCGCGCCAGGAACGGGCCCGGCTCCCGCAGCTGAGCCGGTTCTAGGCCCAGCCCCGAACCCCCCGGGGCCAGGATCCTCCCCAACTCCGCCAACATTGCACGGCGAACGCGCCTGGACGATAAAGGGCAGCTCGGCGCCGGCCCCGAACCACAGCTCGGGGTGGGCGGGCAAGGGGGCAGGCTCCTCCCCTCAGAACGGCAGCGCAAGCAGCAAGAGCCCCTACCCACCGGGTACCACCGCCCACTCCCCACTCACCGCCGGATGCCGGCTCCACATCCGCAGGGAGGGGCGGTGGGGAGACCCAGGGCACCACGGACTGCCTCTGGCCGCGCCCCTCCGTGCCGCAACCCCACCCACAGCGACTGGCTCCTCTCCTCCTATTGGCTGGAGGCGGAGTCGCCCCGCCCCGTTCGCGTGCCCACGGAGCAAGCGCGGGCGGCTGAGACGAGGCTTCGATTGCTGGCCTGGGGGTCTCTGTGGTGGAGGTCTACGCCGGCTGCCCTGACTGTCCTTCGTGCCGTAACGCTTTCAGAATACTTTTGTTACAATGCTTTATCAGCCCTTCTGTGGGCAGTGAGCTTTCACTTCATCCTCTGTGGTTTTCTGTGTCTCTTCCTTCCAGTGCTGCCTCCTGTCAGCCCACATCTCCTTCTGGAGCTCAAGCTGAAACCCCTGTGCTTCAGCTGGCATAGATTTATGTCTAAACATCACTTTCTTCAGGCAATATAAGGATTTTTTTTTTTTTTTTGCTCTCTGATACCAAGATAGTATAGTTTCACACCTGCTTTCCAAGCTGTGAGAAGAGCATCGTGTGGCTGTGGTGCATAATGGCAGGTGAAGAGGCTGGCTGGCAAAGCATGCTCCCCTGTTGCACTTGTGGAAGTTCCTTTTAAAGCAGGTTCTCCAAATTTTTGGGGTTTTTTTTTTTTTTTTTTTGTGCTTGGACAATATTAAGACCTTCAATATTTTTTACCAGTCAGAGCAATCTACAAATATGAACAGTGCATACAGATCTAGGAGAATTACTGGAACCGTCCCTCACAGTTTGAAAGGCACCAGCTGTGAGTTGCACAGTGTTTCTCTGTGTGGTTTATGCCAAGTAAGCCTGCTGCCCGTTACCTAACAGCAAATGGTTCTGAGCTATCAAGAGTGGATTCATAGAGGCTTACCAGCTGAGACTAGTGCAAACCAGTTGGTCATGAGGCAATTTCATTTTGAGTTATCCACTGGAATTTAGGACTGACCATGAGAAAAAGCTCCCAGTTTTAAGAGGGATTTTAGAGCCAAAGTGTAGACCCAATGCAGAACACAACTGCCAGACAGTAAGCTTTATCCTTCCTCTAGTATCTAGCTATTATTCAACTTGCACTTTTCAGTGTATCTGGAAATACAGATTTAAAATTTGTAAATTTGGCAGTGAAACATTTGGTTTGTGTTCTATGGCCATTATAAAAAAACAGTTTCTGGTGATTAGGGTTGGGGTTTTTTAATAGAAAATAAAGCAGTGAGGGACTAGGACACCCTGGAAAATGGAAATGTGTGAATACTTGAAATTGGGGTACTACAGACTACAGTGGGGAGTAGCAGACAGACAGTCTGTATCAGCTAGTTCGGGCAGAATATAGTTGCCAGACTTCTTAAACTGCATTTCAGTCTTGTCCAGCTCCCAGTGGCCTAACCATGTAGTTATTCACCACTATCTCTGTCTGTGAAAACTCTTACTTCCTGAAGAGGCAATAACAGAGACACAACTTTAGCAAAAAGGTTTTTTTAGACACACTATTTTTGTGGTTAGCATGCTGGAAGTTTCCAGTTCTGAAGTATCTCATGAGTATCCACAATGTCTTCATGGGCTTTTCTTCTCTGTAGGAGCCCTATGGTCTTCTTGGCCTGACATCTTCATTCTGTCAGTTGTACAAAAAAAAAAAAGCCTTTAAAATCAGTCTCTGTCACCTCCTTAATTTCTGAGCTTTCACTGGGGACTTGCCATTATCCAATTACTTTGGCCTGTGCATAAAGTCATTTAAGATCAATTATCTTTTCTAGTATTGAATTCGTTGGGCTACTGGATAGGGTCATTTAATGTCAATATTCCTTGGTGGGACCATCATATTTCCTCAATGTCATCTATCCACTAGGTGTCACATTCTTGCTATGCAATGAATTCTTAACTGTTAGACTCGTTCTAAAAGGTTTGAGATTTGCTAACCATGTGCATAAAGGTTAGCACATAATCCCATGTTCACAAAAGGAAAAGAGGATTCCTAAGTAGATGGCGGATGTGTCTACCAAGTAACCTGCATACAGATATACTTGATGGCTAAGTGGAAACGGCCTAACCATGATTATTAAATTACTTTGTTCCAAGCATGGTGTTGAAATGACAAGACTTTTTCATTAGGATTACCTGATTTAAATATGGATCAGGTATGCCCACCCTAAATTGCAAACTACACCGGCACTATAGCTCAATATCAAGCTTATATCCATTTGTGACTGTAGTCCCATCTTGTGATTCTGTTAATTATAGGGTTTTCACGGTCTCTCTCTGTCAGTCACAATGCAGGCTGTACTCAGAGTGTAATGGATAAGCAATAGTAAGGCAGGAAATAAAAAGAAGGAGACAAAAAAGACTCCATCAAAATATCAAGAGCAGAGGATTTTTTTTTTTTTCAGTGGTTAACTCTCGTCTCTGTGGACTATTAATTACAAAAGTACTTAACAACAAGCCATTAACCTACTGCGAAGTGAAATTCTCTTTTATATCTGGTTGAAATTTGGGGTATAGTTCAATGTCTGCTGGATCAGCCCATCCAGCATCTCACTGCAACAAAAAGGGTGAGATCTCATTCCCACTCCAACATCACCATTTCCTTCTCCCTCTGCCCTCACTGCCAGCTCTGGGACTCTGCCCCATACTTGCACCAACTCTGGTGCTCACCAGATCCTTCTCTGAGCCCATTCAAATCACCAGCTCCACAGAAGACCCTTTTGGGCTGGTTTTGCTTTGTTCTATTGTAGTGATTTGAATAAACTCTGAGAAAGGCTATTGTGCAAATAGAACTTGTACAAAGGAACTGTAGTTTCACACAACAAACTGTATTAATTCAAAAGCACATAGACAAATGCATGGTATGACAACCATACTTTACATAGTCACATAAATGAGATTAATATTGGCTCCTACCTGAAGTCACACATAATAGCAATCATTCTCTTAAGATTTACCTTTACCTAGGTTTTGAGGCATACTAGAACATTGTGTTATCGTAAAAGTAAGGGGTAATTAACAGTAAAACATGCTTTTAATTCACATACTGACATACTGGCTTGAGTGTAAAATGAATGACAGGTCACATAAGTTTAAGGCTAACATGGTATTTACATTAAAAATTTTGTAATTAAATTTAAATTTATGTATTTGAGTAAGACATTATGACATTTTAGCAATCTTCAGTGGTGGTTTTGATCAGGTTATACATAAGACAGGATCTTTCCAACAGCGTAATAAACACTGCTAAAATGTTTTTACCTTCCTGCAAATGGAGGGGACATTATTTTTTGAGTCACATCTGGAACAATTTTTACATCTTGCCAGGAATTTTCACATAAATGTGTTCAGGCAGTCCAAGCATTGTTAGGTCAAAGTCTGGAAGCCTCGATTCATAAACACTGAGTAATGAAGCTGATCAGTTTTAATCTGTAAGGTACAAGGAAGCAACATCTCTTCCATTCCACACTGTGCCTTGCTGATTAGAAAGATCTAGTTTTATCTCAGGTATCTGTTTCCAAGTTAGGTCATTAAAAAGCAGAAAATCCTGCCCTGTCAAACAAAATGGGAACAGCATAAAAAGAAGATGATTAGCCTGCCTTAAGCCTGGAAGACGTAAGAGAAACCACTCTCAAATTATTGCCCAAAAGAATCCAAAATGTAAAACATCTGCCTAAGATGTTAATAATCATTTATACACGAAAATAAGTGAATTACAAGTCATCAAGACCAACAGGCTGGTATCACAAAAAGTGTGGCCAGGACTAGAAAAGTGATTGTCCCACTGGTCCTTGGCACTGGTGAGGCCACAACTTAAGCGCTGTGTTATGTTTCGAGACCCTTACTACAAGAAAGACGCTGAAGTGCTGGAGTGAATCCAAAAACAATAAACCTAGTGAAGGGTCTAGAGCACAAGTCTTATGAGGAGTGCCTGAGGGAACTGAGATGTTCAGCCTGGGGAAAAGGAGGCTGAGGGGGGACCTCCTTACTCTCCACAACTATCTGAAAGGAGGTTGTAGCCAGGTCAAGGTCAGTCTCTTCCCCCAAGTTACAAGCAAGAGAAGTAGAGGAAATGGCCTCCAGTTATGCCAGGGGAAGTTTAGATTGGATGTTAGGAAAAATTCCTCCAGCAAAAGGTTTGTCAATCCTTGGAACAGGTTACCGAGGGCAGCGTTAGGATTGTTATCCCTGGAGGTATTGAAAAGACCTGTAGAAGTGAGGCTTCAGGACATGGTTAATGGTGGACTTAGTGGTGTTAGTTGAACGGTTGAACTTGATGATCTTAAGGGTCTTTTCTCACCCACATTATTCTATGAATCGAGAAAGTTTCACTTAGTTCATTTGGGTTATTTATGGTTAAAGCTAAGCTGATGCTCAGTGCTTTGCCAGTGGACTTTGTCACAGAGCACCTGGTTTCTATCATCCAACAAGTCCTGTTAAGTGCTTTGTAGATAATTTGCCTCTCTGTATGCTGGGTGTCCTGCTCACCTACTCGATGTGATAGAAGTCTCCTCAGTACAGTGAGAACGTCACTGAGAAGGTTCCTCCTTAAAAGTATAGTGCCTTTGCACACTCTTACCAGGAGAAACTTACTGGGTTTAGATATGTTTGATGTTCCCTTCTGTGAACCTTTTTGTTTGCTGACAAACACATTTTTCCTACTTAGTAGGGCATAAATGCCACCAAAGATGGGAAGCATCTTGGCAAGTGGTGGTTGGAGGTTACTCCAACTGCCCTTTCAGTAGGCCCACGAAAATGGGCACCTGCTGCTTTGCTGAGCAAAGACATAGGTAGCTCACAATAGTAATGGTTTGTGTGGGATTTCTTTTAAGGTTGATAGTGAATATTTTTTTTAACAGTAGTGTTTTTGTCTTGGTTTTGTTCTTAGCAAGCTCTCAGAAGATGGAGGAAAGCTGGTCTTTCTTGGATACTTTTGAGCCGAACTTCAGGCCTCTGGTAGTAATCGAGCTTGCAAAAGGCACCAAAGAGGAAACCATTAAATGGTTCACCAAACGAATCGTGGACAAAAAAGTAAATGGAGGTGAGTACAGTATGACCTTTTGTAACACTCTGAAACCACATTATCTGTCATCATAATGTGAAGACATACATAAAATTAGTTTGCAGCCTTTCTGTAGTTTAATTATTCTTTACCCAATCCCATTCCATTCACTTTTTTGATGTCGCTTGACCTGTAGATGTGTTGCTTCAGGACATGGTTTAGTGGGACTTGGCAGTGTTAAGTTTGTGGTTGGACTCTGTGATCTTAAAGGTCTTTTCCAACCTAAATTATTCTATAATTCTAAGACTCAAAGTCCATTCCATGTGTGCAGAATGCACAGACTAACTTCTTTGTTAGTCCACGGCTAGAAACAGTACTGCTCAGTCAGCAAGTTAATTGCTGTGAGTTACTAGATGGCAGAATGTTACACATTCTAACAAAGTGTGCAGAGACTGGATTCATCAATAGCCATGAGGCTATGACTGGGGGTCTGCCTTCCTGAGGTCCCTGACTGCCCCATCTTATGCAACCTTTTTTGTAGATTTTGTTTTCAAAGAGCTGTTTTAATAATACCTCTGCTCAGATTCAGGAACTGAAGGAAGATTATTCTAACTCTTGGCTAGGCCGATAAATTATGATCACAGCAGAAAAGAGCTTAACCAAGGTTTGGGAGAGGCAAGTTTAGGATTTGAGAGTTCAGTAAAAGTCCTTAAAGCTGCTACCTTCAAAGTAACTCTCACTGAAGAAAACTATGTGATAAATCCTCTTACAGTCCTATTCTGAGTGTTCTGAATTATTGAATGGGAATGGCTGTAGGAAGGTAAAGGAATTGGATGATTCCAGCTCTCTTTCACTCCTTGTGCCTGAATTCAGCTGCTGTTCAGCTGCTGGACAACCGCAGTATGAGGCTTTAAGGGAAAGAAAAATCAGAGAGCAGAAATACACCAGCCATTTCAGACTACACCAGATGTGCACATGGTGTTTTTTATTGTGCTTCATAAAATATTTCATGTGTCCTTACAGACAACTTCATTAAAGTACCAATATAAAACGCAGGTATATCTTTACTATACAGTCCGTTTTACTCTAACTTTTAAGTAACTCAAATCACAGAGTTGTGACTGGGGAACTGGTCCTTTTAGAGCTCTTGTTTATGAAAAGATGAGTTGTGTAAGTTTTTCTAGCTGATTCTTCAAACTGTCATAGTTCAGTTTCTCTAGGGAAATACAGTTCAGCAAGGACTGTAGCACTGGCATACTCCTGGCAAAACAATCATAGATTTGACAGCTGTCCAACAGTTTTAAATCTAAAGGTTCTGAGATCTTTCATTCGTACGGTATACACTGTTGTGCCATATGATGCATTTGCAAGCCTGTATATAAGTTCTTTGTTTACTTACAATCTCCTAGTATGAATTGTGCATCTGTTCATTTGACTGTTCTCGCCATTGCTTGGAAAATGAAAAAAATAGTTACTTCCCGTAAACTACAGCTATTTCTGTTAATTAGTATTTCTAAAGGCTCCATCTTGTCATTACTACTGATGTCAGTCTAGTTTACATACTACATCTGTGTGCTCAGAAACATAGCTTCCCCTTAATTTTCAAATGATCCCTGACTGATGCATACAGGTATCTATTCATCCAAGACTCCAAAACTGAAATAAAAATTGCAAACTTTGAATAAATGGCCCTTTTTTTTTTTTGACCATGTGGGATAAATGTGATCACTGAACTTTGCAAAATTACGGAATTTAGAAACCAACACCACCAACAACTACATTTTGAAAATCATTAAAATAGTACCATTTGAAATAATCAGTGAAATACTGCAAAGCAGTCACTAAAGTAATACTAGCTGTTAAAGGGAAATGGGATGACTCAGAAGAAAAAGTCTCCAGCTTGCAATCTCTTCTACAGGGCTGGCAAGCAAAGTACTGACAGAACAAAGAGGTGTGCATATGCTATTGTTAAAAGACTGCATGTGCTGATCTAGTTCAACATGTACTTTTGGTATCTGGTTAGTTCCTTCTTGAATGCAAAGTCTGGTACAGTTTTTCATCCTCTGAGTCTACATGGGTTACAGTACTGTCATCAAATGTTCAGAGCATGGGGTAATACAGATATATGGTATATTCTGTCAGTTCAGGGCAACGTGAGGCATGCTCAGTGAAACTGCAGAATGTTTAAGCTGACCAGTCATACATTCAGAAATACCAGAGGCGTAATGTTGGTAAATTTAAATACATTTTTCTTTAAATTCTAACTTCTTAGAGACTAGTATTTTATCTTGACTAGTATCAAGTGGTCCACTTAAATTTTAGAACTGTAAGTCTGTACAGAAAAACCTTGTTTTTATCAAGGTCATTGAATTTGTCCTTCATTTCTGTAATATATAATTCTCTAATCCTATTTGAAGCATGCTCAGATGTATCAGACCTAATTTTAAAGAGTCTTTATTTTAGTGAAAATCATCACCAATTGGCAATTGGAAATACAGTGTGGTAGAAAACAGGCATCCTATTTCTGTTCTCCTCATTTAGTTCTTTGTGAAGCAGATGTCTAGTGTTTGTCAAGATAAAATGGCAGAAAGTGTAGTATTTGCCCCATTTTAAGCCACAGAAGGGACCCCTCCTTCCTGCTATTACGACGGTGAATAAGCTAAGCAAAACATTAAATTAAAAAAGGATTCTCCATTCTTAATATCAAATGTCAAGTCAAGTGAAAGTCAAGGAAAGATTAACAATTAATATTGCCCTTAAAATTCTTTTTCCTGGGGGATCTGAAGACATGTACTGAAAACAGAGCTCAGAATACAAGTTCTGTTCAGGGATTCTTTCTTTTTCAGGAAAACTAAAATTATATTTTTAAATTATGTTATATAACCAAGTGTCTGCATTCGCTTCAGGTGTCTGGGTACTGACAATCTCAGTTAGTCCAGCCTCTGTGTGAGTGGGTGTGTTTAAAGCTGTATGTGAGTCACCCGAGTCCCACCAGTATTTCATGCAAGGCCCTAGAACTCATGGGAACATACTGCCTTGTATGTTAGTGCAGTGTTGGAGTGGATGGAGGCTCTACATGAAGACAACAGATAGAGGCTTCTCTTTTCTGTGTAGGGTGCATTGGAGGTGCACACCCTGGCTGTATCGGGCTACATGGCAAGAACACACACGCCCAGCAGTCATCACTGGGCCAGGACATACAGCAGCATGGACCAGCAGTGTGGGCAGAGGGATGTTAGAGACAGCCACAGCTTCTTGCCAGGCACATGGGACTGAAGACCCAGTGTTATACTAATAGCACCAGTTCCCTCTACTACTGCAGGGAAGTAGGTGGTGAGGGCTAATGTTGAGGCGTGGGAGGATTAAATCCTCTATTGCTTTATTAAATCCACACCTGCAACAGTATTTATGATTCTTTCTCACTTAGCTGTGAGAGAACTTCTCTGCTCTTCTGGACACTGGAAATGCTGGGACAAACTGGGTGACTGTCAGCACTCTTTATGTTGTCACTCTGAAGCTGACAGCTTACAAACAAAACTCAAGAATAAGAAGCAGGGCTGGTCCTGTGTCCCAGCTGAGACAGCTCACCTGAACTGAAATCCCACCTCCAGACTAAGTGAGATGGTTGCAGGTGTTCACGAGTAGTTGCCACAATGGTGTAAGCACACAAGTAACAGTCAGTCAAGCCCCTCCCTCTGGCACTTACCAATAGCTGGTTTCAAGGACTGAGAGGCTGCACTTAAGTGGTATACAAAAACTGTACTTAGATGGCTCTCCATATGCCAGGTAGACCTGCTGGAAACAAGGACTTTTGAGTGTCTGGAAAAATAGATCTGTGCAACAACTGGTAGAACAGGCTATTCTGGGCCTGTTCCTGCTTAATATGGTTGTGTGCTCTGGAACTACTGAGAATGTATGCAGCAGCAGAGCTTTATCAATTCAGAGAAGTTTGAAACTCACACTGACCTAGGTTTAAAACACTCCAACCTAAAACATTCTAGGCATTTAACATTCTTAAAAGCAGAGAGATTAATAAATGGCAGAATTAAGATAAGTACTGACAGTAATAGATGATGTAATTACAGTACCTCACACTGAAGGTAACGATCTGCTTGGCAACACTGACATAGTATGCTGTAAGACTACAGATATCAGCATCATCTAGAGAGAAGAAAGACATGTTGTGAATATACTTAGGTTTTCTGTGTCCCTGGCTTAGGCAACTCTTAATAAGAAGCAATACTGAGTTATCAGAGACATCAGATTTTTTCCTTAAACAAAGTAATCAAACACACATCCTTTTCTGACCTTTTTTTTAAAAAGGACTATCAAATTCAGTGGTGAAAGGCATTTTGCCTTCAATGGACAACATTTGTGCCTCTTAGTTATATGGTCTTTCAGGAGGTCTCAATGTACTCCTGGGATTTTGTTGTGTGATCAAAGTGATATGGAATATTAAGAAAAAGAACATGGTGAGTTTGCTGAAATTTTTAACATCAATTTAAAAAAAAATAGTAAATCTCTTATGGTAAGATACATTATTTCTATAATATTGTTTGAATGATTTCTTGATTGATGGAGATTTTTGCAGATTATTCTACATACTAGTTTCTTCTTGGGTTATGTTATCTAGAGCTATAATGGTTGTTTCGGGGTTCCTTTTGTTTGCCGTGAGGTAGTTAGATTTAATTGTCGATTTATTAACTGTCATTATTCAACTCTCTGAGGGATGCAGTGTCTAGTAAAACTAGTTCACCAATTTGTTGGGTTTTTTAAATTTCAAACATCATATACATTTATTTTCTATTTTAAATGTGCAGGACAATTTCAACAGCATCTGAACATATTTGAATAAGGAGGGAAAAGGTAAAGAAATTTTAGTTCCTTACAACGAAAAAAATACATTAGCATTTAGCTGACCTTTATTAAAGTTTCTTCCATGCTAAATACAAAAATCAAATACAAATCAATGTACCCAGTACTGTACTCTATACAGTGTGGAATCTGCTCTTGCATAGCTCACACATATGTGAATTTTTAATGTGATTTATTTGTTCAGCCCATGTAACTCAATAATACACTTTTGATTTTGGGGGCTGTACATTGGTACTTTGACACATTTAGGTGAGGAACTGGTTCCCCAGTTAGGTTCCTGCATACTTCTGTTACCTGAAGGAGTGTCAGTGAGAGCCCCCCAGATGACCTTTCAGCTGCCACTCATGGAGATCATCTGCATCATCTTGTGCCACTTGACACACCCTTGGGTATCAGACATCTGCAGAGGGCTGGCAGATACACCACAAGCCTTGATGATAGATCTGCAGCTTTCTTAGGCGTCAGCTGGAGGACAGAAGAGATACACCACATAGCAGCTAAAATGGTACTACTTCAATAGCTATGTTTAAGCAGCTTATTGAGCTTTTGCTTCTCTAGTTAGGTGGGTACTTCATTCTTTACCTTGAGAGAACACTGTTCTGCATTGCTCTCAAAACCCACAGTTCTTTACACTTGAAGATACCCATCAAGAGCACCCAGTTAGCAGAGTTACAGTAGCAGCGGAGATGCAGCAGCACAGGCCAGAGGGCACATTATATAAATCAGAATACAACCTATAAAAAAAATCTAGCAACACACTCTGAACCTTCCTGTTCTGTATTTTCTCAGCTTCCAGCAACCAGTGACCGAGGGATTGAGACAGGGTTTGCACCTGGCCACCACCTTCAATGGCAGCCAACTGACACCTTCCACTACCCTACCCACTGCCTCTTCTATAGTACTGGTTCCTCAGTCTCCAACAGCACAACATTCTACTATTTCTGTTGTATGAAAAAGTACTTTCTTCTGATTTTTTTTTCCCATCCATTATATGATTCACAGGATGCTCCTAATTTGTGTATGGTGAGATTATGTGAATGCTTGCTTCATGTTCACCTTTCCATACTATGCATTGCTGTAAAGATTTTTCTTTTCTTTATTTCCATCATTGCTCTTCTAGGCCAAGAATTCTGACTTATTTATCTTCCCCACACATGGTAGCTATTGTCTACCTCTGAGAGTCTTTGCTATCCTTTCTTCAAGTTTTTCTTGTTCTAGTCTACTATACCTTTTTCAAAAATGTATAAGAAAAACTACATACAGGAGTAAAAATACTTCAACCCAAATTAAAGTACTTTGGTTTATTCCTGTGGTATACTTTTACTAGTCTGGGATTAAAACAAAAAGATTGATTCATCTATGGTGCTCCAAGAATTAACTTGTAGCTACAGTACACATACAAAAAGAAAATCGGGTATCTCCCTGCTTATCTATAAATACTAGTATTCCTGTAAGCTATGTAGTGATTGGCCTTTACTCAGCATAATGGTGTCATTTTTGTTACTGATGGTAAAGAAAAGCAAGAACAGCAAGCTATTCAATTTTACACAGGTTATGCTATACATAAAAACACAGATCTGAAAGCAAAGACAAAAGCTCTGCAGAAACTGAGGCACCAGACAAACCAAATGCATTTGCAAACATGAAAAAATATTCAATAACAATCCATTCGTATCGCCCAAAGCACAGAAAAAGGCAAGATGAAACCAAGTGCCTCACTTAGAAGAGAGAAGCGTATCCAAGCAACAGCATTAAGACTCAAAAGAAATAGGTCATGTGAAGAGAAGCACTAAATTTAGTAATCAAATGTATATTCAGAAGCAAAGATAAAGAAGGGCTAGTGAAATAAGTTCGACATCAAGAAAAAAGAAAGAAACCAAAAGGTTCCTGATAGAATGTTTTCTGAAGCTGGGGGGACATTTGAAGCAAAAACTCTGCCCTTGGTTGCAACAGGACAACTGAAAAGAAATTCCATGGCAATTAATGGACTTATATTTGTAGGAAACTTAAAACAACTCAAAGCAGATTTTGGTCCAGTGTTTTAATTTTTATCAGCTTTACCCCAGAAGTGTGATAAGAGTCGATTTGGTCTCTGTGCACATGCAGATGGAAGTTGTGATGCGTTAAGAAGTTGGTACAAAAGTACAATGGCAGAACTTCTACTGACATCACAAGGTCTTGCAGGCAGCCATTAGAATTTGCTTTTGATCCTAATTAGGTCAATAACAAAACTCCTCAACATCACACAGAATCATATGCTTGATTTAATGAAAAGGTGTGACCACAGCTGCTGTTGGCATCCCATATGAATGTACTCAGTTCAGCTGAAGAACTTGTTCACCAAGGAGCTGACCTGGAGGTGTGAGTGACAGCTAGCTGTCTTGAGGCACAGATGTGGTAATGCTGAAAGAATAGCTCTGTTCCACAACCAGTTAGGAAAAAAAAAAGCACTCTTTTCCTCCCCAAAAGATTTTTACTCCATTTCAGAGACTGTCCTGTTAAATCCTTGAATGCTTATGGGTGGCATTTGGTGTAACAGTGGAGGTTCTGCCACTTCAGATGCACCAACTCTGCCCTTCACAGCAGCCATTTTGTCCATGGCTGAACTGGGTATTCCCACCTTTGGACAAGCTCTGAACCCCATGAGTGCTCCCTGCCCAACACCGAGGCAGAACACGCAGCCATGATCAATAGTAGCTGTGGGACAGCTGAATTAGGACCTCAGCTAAAACTGAGAGACTCAAAGCATCTGAGAAAGGCAAGGGCTGCCCCCGTGAGTAGCAGGGTCCCTTATCCTTTCCTCCTACTTACCTCAGACTGTGCTCCAGGGGGTCCCTGTCTCTCACAGCAACAACTCAGCACCATTCTGATGCTGCAGGAAGCAGCAGTTCCAAAGCCAGCCTTCTCCTGAAGTCCAGTGGGAAACACCAGTGGGAGATAAAGCCCTTTTCCTTCAGAAGTGACAGCGTATTGTCATCCTGAAGGTAAAAACACACAAATGCAGCACACATGCTGCCATATGCCACAGCACTTCGAACACTAAGATTACAAATACATAATTTTTTATATAAATTCACCTGCTAGATTTGCTATCTCTGGAAGCAGCCACTGACTTTCCTCTGTGGGCACTGCTGAAAACAGCGGGCAGAGCAGAATTATCTAATCATGCTAAATTTTCCTTAATTTATCAATAACTGACACTGTATAAACTACTGACAGAAATCCAGAGAAGCATGACAAGGCTGGGGTAGGAACTAAGATATGTGGCATAAAGATTAGTGCCGTGGTGCGAATGCAAATGCAAAGGTTGAGTATATTTAGGAAGGACATCATGTACCTGTATGTCATCAGCATCCAGCAAGCAAACAATTAAAAAGCCACAGAGAGCATGAGAAGCAACAGTTGTATGTCAGTAAGAGAAAGCCAAAAGAACAAACTGAAAGCAGACAACCTGCCTCCTGTTGTTTGACTCTTCCCTTTTGCAGGTGAGTAAGACCTTGTGTCCATTTCTTGTAAATCAAAACAGTGCACCCCAGACATAATAGTGCTCTGTCTCTCTGTCACTGTTTTCCCTAATTTAAGAATAAAAAAAGTTTGCAAGGTTGAATCTGGCCAGCCACAGAAGCTACAAAGTAAAAATAAAATTTAAAAAAAAGTACTTTTAAACTTGAGTTTAAGCAGTTAGTTATTTTTGCCTTAAAAAGGGAAAACTCCAAGAAGAATCTTCCACTCTACTACTACTCTTTTCTACAAGCTGGGATCAGTACAAATAATATTTATTTTTGCCTGAGTCCTAATGATTTATTAAAAGAACAATTTCTCTCAAAAGAAGGAACAATTACAAAATTGTAACCAAAAATGTTTACTGTCTTAAACTATTGCTTTCTATGTTCTCTTCATACACACGAACAAAAGATATCACTAGTAAAGGTAATTAATTATTCTTTACTCATGTTCTATACATAAATAACTGGGACTCAACAGGGCTGGAAAACGATCAGTTATTTTTATGAATCTGGTTGAAAACATTAATTACTTTTTATTTCAAGTATAGAGAAACGTTAAAAATCATATTTTTAACAACAATAACAAAAAAAGCCTGCAGTAGGAAATTATTTCTCTAGAGTAATGGCTGGAAATTCTCCAGTTTGGAGCTCAGCAGATACCAAGTGCAATACCCACAAGGCACTTCCTGTATTTACCCAGGGCAGATGTTTGGAGATTGTTGACCAGTGTTGTATTACAACATAAGTTTTAAGGTTAAAAAAAGAGATGTAATTTTATGTAAAAATAAAACTCCAAAACATTGCACAAGTTTTTATTTACAACCAGCAGGGTTAGGATGAGATCAAGATTACACCAGAGATGTTGCACCTATGTGTTTTGTAGGTAAATTAAGTAGGAGCAAGATTATGAGGAGGATTTTTGGGGGGTTGAGACCTTCAACTAGTATCCAGTGGAGTGGCATGGACTCTAGGACATGAGGTGGGACAATGGATGTATAGGTGGACAAGATCCACTTTTTACCACATCCTGTAGTGACAGTACAAGGGGCAATGGTTTTAAACTGAAAAAGGATAGATTTAGGTTTGATATAATGAAGGGAGTTTTTACAACGATGATGGTGAGACATTGGAGTAGGTTGCCCAGAGCAGCAATGCCCAGTCATTGGAAGTGCTCAAGGTCAGGTAGGATGGGACTTTGAGCTACGTGATCTAGTTAAGATGTTCCTGCTCATTGCAGGGGGTGGAACTAGACAACCTTTAAAGGTGCTTTCCAACCCAAACCATTCTCTGATTCTATGATTTTATAACATTAGCAAAATAGAAATATGTTCAGCTGAAGGGATCTCAGAATGTCAAGCTGACAGCCTCCCTGCCTCCAGGCAGCACCACTTCACCTACTGAATTTCTATTTATGAAGTATATGTACCTAGCCTGTTCTTAAAGACCCCAGTGACAGACCCTGACTATACCACTGGCAATCTTTTTTGCAGTACCTCCACCCTTGAAAAATGTTTCTCCTAATGTTTAACCTAAAATATCCTTGCAATTTCTGCCCCTGCTGGACATAGAAACTGGGTTATTCCCATCTCATTAGTAACTTCTCACATATTTGTGGGCTGTTGTCATTCTACTACTCATCTTATTCTTCCCTTATTAACCAATCTGAAATAATTCACTATTTCCTCTAGGCTCCTTGACATTCTGGCTGCTCCCCAGGTGGTCCACATCCTTCCTCACATACAACATCCAGAACTAGCTTTACAACTGCTAAGCAAAGCAAAATTCCTTGCCAGGTCTTGCAAACTCTAATCCTCACAGTACATCCCAGTAGGACGCTTATCTTTTTTTTGCAACAAGCAGCCATGGTTGACACACACCCAGTCTGTGACCACTCAAAGCCTGAGTTACTGCTGTACAGAACTGCTACCTAACCAGTTTTCCTACCCGTTGATTATTCCTGTCTATGTCTGCAGCTGTTTTGGTCGACTAGCTTCCCACATTTTTGTATTTCTAACTGAAGATAATGTATTATTCTGCCCCTGTCCTCCAGCATACTTAATCCTTCCCAGCCTGACACGTATATGAATTCCTTTTTATAAGCCTTTGTCCAGGTCTCCAGATTCTGTATCTGCACAATGCAACTTGATAGGCACTTCCATTTTGATACAGAGCCACCCTGCTACTCTGGTTTTCCAACAAGATTTGCATGCACGCAACTGCAGATCAATGTAGACCTCACTTTATTAACTTGCTTATGAGAATCACATAAAAAGTTACCTGAAAATCAAGACATACTGCTTCTGTAGCTCTTCTCTATCTGTAAGATATGTTAGGCTGTCATAAAGGCAATCAGATTTTTGAGACATGATTTCTTCTCGATAGTTACTTGTTCCTATGTTATTTTTCAGAGATGTACAAATATATTTTCCACTATTTTTCTAGGAATTGACATTAATTTGCTTAATCAATAACTTCATACCTTCTTTCTCCTCCCTCCCCTCCACCATGCTTGTCACTTTACAGCCTCCCTATATCCTACATAACATCTGTAACTTCTCAAAGACATTGATTATTGACACTGAGATTCTGCTAGCAAGATCTTTAAATACACTAGGATGAAGTTAAAGAGGGACCTGAGGTCAATTTGAAAATACCTGACTTAATTATTCTACCTTTTTCTTAACTTAGTTTCCTTATTTTGCTGATCTTTCATAGTGAAGTCTTGAAGGTACTGCCTTCCTCACGCCTTTCAGTTTTCTGGCCTTACAGTTGGAGAACTCTTTCTATCTCACACAATTAGTGGGCTTCTAGAGTGATGTAGGGTTTTTTATTTTGCCTGCTAGTTGCATTTCATTTCATGTTTGTGCCTTTCAGATTTTGTTCCTATGTACTTTGGTTATATTTTTATTCTCAGCCCTAACAGCCTAACCTGCTTTCTCCTCCCCTATAGGTTTGTTCTTCAGTTTGAGTGATGCAGCCAAGCTGGTTTCCTAACTACAGTTGTTGACTTCACTTCACAATGAAAACCTGTGTATGAGCTCTTAATATTAGCAACTCCTGCAAATTCACTTTTCCTTTTCCATGTATCTGTTTACAAGCTTCCCAGGGAACCCCGGCCTTCCTCTTCTCCAAGTTCCTGACTTTTATGAGGTTCATAATGAACCTACTTCTTGTTCTGGTCCTGCAGAGTGGTCTGTTCTTTCATGGATGGTCTAATCTAATGTTTATCCTGACCTTTTCAGCTAGTTGCTTCTTATTGG
Source organism: Hypotaenidia okinawae (assembly GCA_027925045.1). Lineage (NCBI taxonomy): Eukaryota > Metazoa > Chordata > Aves > Gruiformes > Rallidae > Hypotaenidia > Hypotaenidia okinawae. Next base: position 45,775,574 of record BSDF01000002.1, on the reverse strand, counting down.
TTGTGATCAAAACTCAAATAGCCTCATTGCTCTGTGTAGACTTCTCCAGAAAGCCTTGGAAGGCTCAAGTGTCTCCAGCCTGTGTGTTCATGTAGGTGTTCACACTCAGAGCTGAGGAAAACAGAAGATTGTGGCACAGGGTCACTGCTTAGATTACACCCCCCGATGCACTGGGACAGGTTCTCACAGCTAGCATGTCCAACCCAGGCAGACATAGTCACAGTACCCTGGCTGGACCAGCCTTCCACCCTCCTGAAAAACATGAGACCTTGTTTCTCTCCAGCCACCCCTGTAACCTGGAAGAAATTGCAGGTTAATCACACCAGTCATGTAGTCTGGGATAGCCCAGCATGACAAGATGGAAGTTCTGGCTAGCAACACAGCCTGTCACAGCCTCGACTGTTGCTGATACTGATATATTAATAAAGATGTATCTAGGCACCCTTCATCACAGTTCACTCACTTAAACGTCTCTTGGCCTCCTTGTAGCTGACTCTTGCACAGAGTTGCTCAACTTGCTACCGCAACTGCTGTGGGTGCGGTTTCAAAACGGTGCTATAGGGGCTCTGAATGCAAACCCACTCCGAGATGTTGTAAACAGCAACTCAGTCAGGGCTGCTATTTACTTTGCTTACATGACATGACCCTTGTGAAGTAACCAGCAAAGCTCTTCTTACAACTCTCCTCAAATGCACCTCTTTTGCCCAAGTGCCAGGCTCATGGAGACTCCCGTTTACCCCAGACATTCACTCCAAGACTGTTCCCTCACAGTCATGGCCACAATGTCATAGGTTTCCCAGCCCACAGACAACCTGGTCCCAGACATGAATCTTGGAAAGGGCACAAGAAATCTTGCTTTCCTGCACAGCGAAAGCATGAAAGGACAAGAGGCTGAGGCAATTCCCCTATGCAGGCAGGCCTCAGGCACAAGAAGGTCTCCCATGTTACTAACATCCCTTACAGCTTCCAGGACTTGGGGTATCTGTAGAAATACCCTCCTTATGCTCACCAGAGGCAGAGACATGTTGGTTGGAAGATGTTGGCAAAATTAACGTGAAAGAGGACCTCTGAGTAGTTGACCCTTTCCTGGTAAACATATACTGATTTTCAGTTTGTTTCCCACACTCGGATATGTCTAGAAAAGGGGATAACATGGGACAGTCACACCAGGAACACAACAAGTATGCTGACATTGGTCTCAAACTGCCACTCCAGTTTGCAGGGGAGCACTGTGAGAGAGTCTACAATGCAGTTACATAATCAGTTGAACAAGTGCCTGGGGGCTGCAGGGCCTCTGTAAACCACCAGTGTCTAAGAGTACCCAGTAACATGAATCTCCAGACTCTGACAAAGACTGACATGATTATGACTCTTCCTTGCTTTACTGCCTTATCCAAGGCTGGAACATCCAGCTGCCAGACTGCCATCACACTTCAGTCCAGAATCAGGCAAGCTCAGCTGATGTCAGAATTCCTGCCCCACCTCAACACCACCAAGAGTTCTTCCCAAGGAAACAGACAAAAGGACTCGGGGCAGACTTCCTCATTTACACATCCTGAGAGCTGTGTAAATCTTCAGTCCTCCATCCCTGTCTGGGCTTCCACTCAGGCTTAGCCACAGCTAGCTTCCACACATGCAGCTCTATTCCCTGAGGCAACTGACTGAAGCACGCACAGCAGATAAGCTAAGTCCTCCAGGGACAGAATGGCATGGATAGGAACTCCCAGGGACATCCTGTGATGGCTTCAAGGTCCTCTTGCCATCATGAACAGAAATCAATCAGTTTTATTCTGCTTTTTTCTTGTTATCCTAAGTCCCTACAAGACATAAAAATAATGTGGTTCTCCTTTTCAGCCTGGGCCATCTGGGATGCAAGGCTCAAATTTTCAGCTGGAAATCATGCCTGAAGTCAAAGATGAAGACGTGGAATAGACACTCGGAGGACCTGTGGGAGCAAGAAACAAAGGGCCTACAGAGGCTCTATGGTTGTCAACCACATGCTTGCTGTAGCACCGCAAGGATGCAACTCGTGTGAGCCCCTCTGCTTGTGAGCTGGGGTGCTTAGTTGTTGCTCTCAAATCAAACCAGGCCTATTATACGATGTTAATTTCATCAAGCTGCCGTTTCTATCACTGTCATATAAATAACAAGCAGAGACAACCTTTCCCCCTCAGACTGTACCAGGTCAAATGTCTCTATGTATTTTGCTCAGGGATGATTTTGGCAAGCTATTTGTGATGTTGTTTGGAAAAGGAGCTTACTAAGTGGGCTGTTAGGAAAAAAAGTGGGTGATAAACACTATCGCTCTCTTTTCATACTTTATTAAGTCATAAGCTCTAGTTGACAAGTAACTGCTTCTGTTGGATAGAAATCAGGATCACAAGCATGGCGCATTTAGAAATTTTGTGTATTTGAAGAATATCAACACAGACGATAGTACAATCCCAAATGTCAAGCAGCTAAGAACAATGATAGCTGCTGTGAATTGGCCTCTAACATAGATGGTCTCAAAGTTACTATGTGAAATCCAGAGTAAGCAAGATGGCTTTGACATCTCAACTTCTGTAATGTCATCTGGAGTCTTTTTCTAGCACGGAGATTGATTCTTTTAAAATCTCATCTAGGACAAGGGGGGTTTGTGAGGTCAGCTGGACTCTGTTTCTTTATCCAGCAAAGGGAACTTGCTTTTTCTTCTGATGTTATCAGGAAAAGATTTTTGCACTGTTATACAAGTATAACAAAGGAAGGTATAAGGATAACAACAAAGTGAGCAGATACCTGTTGGGCTTATTTTATGATGAGAGAGCAAAGTCTTTCTATTTTAATCTTATCTGTATTAGATGATGGGAACTGAAAATACAAGTCCCACTAAAATTCAACATAGAGGAGCGCGTGTGGACCATTCCCTTTGAGTCAGAGGCATTTTCAGTGTCTGGAAGTTTCTTTGAAAATACAGAACCGGAAAAACTCATCTGAACTATTTGATTTTCATTACGATACATCTTTTATTCCTTTACACTGCAACATCAGCCGACTGATGCATGACCCTCTTCCTTCTGTCAGCATTATTTCAGTCAGTTTTTCATGCACAGAAATACAGCTGATTTAGCCACATAATCAGATCAGCTCTAAAGAAACCGAGTAAGAGAAAAAAGGGCTGCTAAGTGGGAGAGGGCTACTTGTACATTTACATTCTTAAACAAGCGTAACCAATTAGTGCTTGTGTGAGGACCACTGAATTAAAATCACAGAGATAATTGTGTCTGAACACTTGCATATTCCGTGAGTGGGGTGTAAATCTTGCTTGCGGATTTTAAACTTACTATGTAATTGAAATTAAGAAAACAAAATCATAGCATTCAGAGACATCGTTTCAGGCTCTTTGCTAATTCTGGACAGCATCATTGCAAATGCTCACCAGTTACCATGTATTTCTGCACTCATCGATATTCACATTTTTGGTAAATAAAATCTTTCAGAGCAATAACAAAAAATAAATACACTCTCCAGAGAAAAACATCAGCTTGCCAAATCATTGTGACACAGCCAAACAAACTTTAGCTGAGATTGCATAATCTCAACAATCACCGATGTTATAATTGCAGAATGGCTTTAGCTGAGAATAATTTCAGCTATTACCAAATTGACCTTATGCCTTTTATCAAAGGATTTCAGAAACCAAAAGAAGCAGTAATCAGCCTTCCATCTGGTTTGCTGAAGTACTTCAGCTCAGTGGCAACACTCAGAAGAAATGCAAGGCTTAAAACCCACTTGCTGCTCCTTCCACTCACGGTGCCTGGCTGTTTCATTGCAGTTCACGTTTGTTTATTGCTCAATGTGCACGGTTCTTATGCAGCTGAATAGTAACGCAACCTCTATCGCGAGGCTAAATGCTAAAACAAGCACATCCCTCTCCCCCAGCATTCTCCTCCCTATAAGCATAGCTACTCCTAAGTCTTTCAAAACGTTTGAAAACAAAAATTGCAACAGGTGGTTCTACTCGCCACAGACGGGTAATTTAAGTTACATCCAGAGCTCCTCATCTGCTTCTTACATGAAAAAACAAACACCAAGCTACCAGCCTGAACACCTAGCGCTGGCTACCGCTGCTGCCGCCCCTGCAGGCCCGGCCAAGCAACCTGGCGAGTGAGCCCTGCTCCCGGAGGGGCCGAGGCTTTGGGTTCCTCTACCTCCCTTGCTTCGCTCGTCAGGCGTGTGGCGGCGCGGAGCCCTCCCTTCCCCTGCCGTGTAATCCCCCGGTGTTCCATCGCCCGGCTGTTACGCCGAGTGTCAAAAGGCCGGGAGGCGGCGGGGAATAGCGGTCCCGCGGCAGATAGGGACACGACCTGTGTGCCCCGGGCGCAAGGTTCACGGGGCAGAGCCGCTCCTGACCACGGCGGAGCGCTAACTCCCACAAAGCTTGCGCTCTGCCAGGCCGGGGAAGCGGCGGCCCTCCTTCGCGGGCGGCTGCTACTGCGGCATCGGGCGGGGGGCACCGGGAGGGGGGCTACAACAGGACGCCCGCAGCCTCGCTCTAGCAAGGCCGCGCCGGCCGGGGAGAGCCCGGTATCCCCTCTCAGGACGACGCCGCGACAGACGGCGATAGGTGACAACGGCCCGGTCCCTCGCCGCTCAAGGTCCCTATCCGGCGCGGGCAACAACGGCCGCTCGGGGGCGCGCGGGCACGCCCCTCCCCCACCCGGCGGTTGGCAGCGGGGCCCTCCCCGGCCGCAGGCGGCGGCGCTCTGGTCGCTGGTGACCGCCCCGCTCTATGGTGTGGGTGGCCGCGGCGGGGATGACGCAGGCGGCGGGCGGGCAGGCGGGAGGGAGGAGCCCGTGATGGCCGGTGCCGCCGCCGTCGCTCTGTCCCTCGCTGCGCTGCCGGCCGCCGCCGCTGCTCCTCCGCTGCCAACTCCCGGTCGCCGCGCCGCCGCCATGGCCGAGGAGACCTCCAGTGAAGGGTGAGTGGAGCGGGCCCGGGGTGACCCTCACCACCCCCACCCCCCATAGGTGACCTCGGCGGCGGGAGAAAGCCCGCAGGGGCAGCTCGGCCGTGCCCTGCCGCTACAGGCTTCGCTTGCACACCTTCTCCCGCCCCGGCGGGTCTCCCCGCAACCCATACAAGCAGCTGTGCTGTTGACGGGCCGGCGGTGGCCGGTGCCGCGCCGGGGCGGGCTTCCGCCTTCCCCCCGCAGCGCCTCCGGTACGGCCGCGCCGCCTGCCCCTGTGCGCTCCTGCGTCGCCTCGTTGCTCTCCCAGCGTGCAGGCACGCTGTCTGCCATCTTCCCTGCCGTGGCTTCCTCACGCGGGTATAGATGCGTCCCGCCGCGGACGGGCTCACGGGAGAAGCCGCTGACAGGGCCGTGCGAGCGCCGTGCCCCTGCTGCTTCCCCCAGCGCGGCGTCCCTGGCCCGGCTGTTGTAACTGCACACCTGCCTACGCGTATTCGCACGCGTTTTGCTGTCTTCTTTGCATTACCACACGTACGTAGCCACCTGCCCTGCCTCTGCAGCCCGGAGCCCAGTGCGCACGCCGGTGTGTATTGCTGCCACATGCTTTTGCGTGCGCTTTTCCACCTTGACCTGTGCATACCAATGTCCCACCTTCTCACCCCAGCCGTTCGGTATGGGCACATAGATGTAGAGCGGACAGTAAGGCTTGTCAGCCTCTCTGCCACTGTGTCGTCACTCTTCTGGGTAAACCGTGGTACAAGTAGGAGATGAGGGCACATCTTTAAATCACAAACCTATATGCTGTTGCTCTAAATTTTCCCTTTTCTGCTACTGTATGCCTACCTCATCTCCAGCTGTGCGAAGGCATTCGCATCTACCAAAATAACTCCTCTGGCATGAATTATCCTGCCCCCGTTCTTAACATACATCCTTCATACTTTTTTGTAATTACTTACACCCTCAGTATATGACTTCATTAGAGCTATTAATCACTCTTCTGTCTGAAGTTATGTAGTTCCGCACTCTATCCTGTGTACATTCATGTGTTTCCATAATAATCACCTTACTAATTGGTGGTATGCTCTTCTTTCATTCATATAGTCTTTTCCATACCTTGTCTTTCAGTGTATGTTTTATTTCTCATCATATACTCCAGCTTCCAGTACAGACCTGCTCTTGCACCCTTCCATTGCCCCCAGATACATGGTCTACTCTGCTTATCCCACTGTAGAATAATACAGTATCCTACCTCTGACTCTGTTCACAAAACATAGGTAATACGCTTGCTGATCACTTACCTCCCAGTTTGTTCCATCATATCTTATGTTTCTGGTCAAAAAAATACTCTATCTGTGCTCTAGTCATAACTGCTTTATCCCCTCTTTCACATGTGTATGTGTGCTTTCTATGCATTGTTTACATTAATTTCTCTGTCCTTTAAGTATCAGGTGGTATATGTCATTGCTGATTGCCTGGCCCTCAACAACTCATTCATTGCCTTTTCTTCACCATCTCCTTTTTCTCCTAGAAATTCCACTTAAAATTCTTTAGCTACTTGGATGAAAATCATGCTGTGCATTCACGACTTTATAACAGGGATGTTGCTCTTTGCATGATGTCATGTTATGTGTCTGTTGTGGTATCTTTCAAAACTGGCATTCTCAGCGTTACTCTCTTTTTAGTTCTTTTTCCAACTTCTGGCTTTGGTATTTCATCTTAAATATCTTGCTGCTCTGCCAGCTCAATCTCACCAGAACTGGACTATTCATCTTTCCCAAACTCCCTGTTACGCCTTTGTCACCATATATACAAAGCATTCTCTTTTCAGGGATAAACTTCAATGGCTTCCCTTTCAAAGAGCTATGCAGTTTTGTCCACTCAGTAACTCTGCGCTTTCCTCCCTTCCTCAAACTTAAAATAGCTTTTTAAAATAATCTTCCTGCCACCTCTCACCTTCTGCAACATTACTGCTTTGAAACTACAGTCCCCTTCTTAGCTCTGTGCTCTGACCTGTTCGCATTCATAAAATCTGTGTCATTTGTAAAGCCTCTTGTTGATGGTTTATGCGTTTTCTAAGTAGGATTCTTAAAATAGCTCTGCCTCAACCTGTTTTGTTTGTGTGTCCACTCAGAGCATTAGCCTGAACTGTATTAGCTGTCTGGTTTGATCACACGGAGTGCTGAGTGCTGCTGAGACGGTGCCAGGCGCCCTCCGCTTCAGCGGCCTGTCGGGATCACAGGGTTGTAACGCTAGATGATCTGGACATGTGGTTAGGAATCGCAGGCTACATTTTCAAAAGGGTTATCACAAGTTCCTCATCCTGGTTTACTCAGCTGGATAGCTTTTAAAGGGGGTTGATTTTCAGAATGTTGTCAGTGCCCCCTTCCCCCTTCTGAACAATCAGGCCGTTTGTTGTGAAATCTTTCAGAATAAGCCCCCCAATTTACTAAAGATGTCTAAGAACAAAATCTCATCCTTCTTTTCCATGAATGCAGAAAGTGCAGTAGCTTTGATGAAATGTTAAGTGGGCCAAGTCGCTAGTGCTTTTATTGCTTCTATTGGTCTGTTCCTAGCAATAGTCAAAATTAGTATATCTTCATTTTTTTTCAAGTTGAGCAAACCTCAGTAGCCAAAGGAAATTTATAAGCAAGTTAAATATGTTAAATACTTTTGGATTCAAAACCCCATAGCAGTGAGAGAAAGAGTTAACAAAGTACCATCAAAACCGCAGATGAAGTTGTTAGTGACAAGTATATGAACAATAAATTCGAAGTTTGCTTTACCACTTTTAAAAAAAACAGTGTGACTCAACTTGTTATGCAACACAGTTTGTTGAAATCTGGTAACTGTGTAAGTGTGGTGAGAGCAAAATACTAACAGCTGAGTTACTTTCTAGAAGGTGGCAATTGGAAGACACTCATGACATTGTCCTAACTTCGAATGAGAAGATTTGACTAAACAAATGGTTTGGTCTTCATCATCGAAGGTATTGCTTGGTTAACACGTCACCTGCTGATGATTTCCAAACCTCTTCACAGCCTTGGTCCTTCTCTGCATAAGTTTTAGATGTCACCTTCTGCCTGTGAGGCAAACAGCCTAGCATAAGCCTTTTGCCAGTATTGAATTCTCTTATACTCACTCTGGATTCAGCAGGACTGCTTGTGGCTTGTAATATAACTGGTAATAGCAGCTACTAAATGCATGTGTGACTTTGGGCATGTTCTAGGGTTTCTGGAGCCTGCTGGGGGGCTGTCAGGTCCAGTTAGAGACCTGCCCCTCCTAAAGGGACAGTGTCTGTGCCAGGAGGATCTCTGACTTTTCTGAACTTTTATGGGAGAATCTGATCAAAGTTTCCAATTGATATATTATTAAAGTATCTTTTCAGTCTTACGTAGTGGTTTGTCAAGATTGCTTGTTGAGGAAATTTTGATTCTTGTGTTTCATAACTTCTGAGTATTTACTTGCAACTTTGACATTGTTTCAGGATAGGTTTTTGTGCATGATTTGCATTTACAGCTAGAGAGAAGAGGGTATGGGAGGAAAGGTGAGAGTCTGCATTTGCATTGGCTCTGAAAGATCCAGCCGAGAAGCTGAACAGCGGGAGAGAGGTCAGTGGAGAAGAGAGATTTGTGAGTCAGTGAAGCTGGGTAAGGGAATGAGGTCAGTCTGGAATAAGGTTAAGAGGGTAGAAGAGGATGCTTTTAAGTGACACCAAGAAAACATGGTGAGGAATGGCAGAGGAAAGGGCTCTGAATGAGTCGTAGTAGAAAACTCAGGACCGTAGGAAACGACAGAGAGGAGGGGAAGAGACAGGTGTAAAAACATATTCTGTACCACAAGGTGTAAGAGCGCCTATTCAGAATGTCCACTCATATCTTGAAGTGAGGTAAGGAAGGCTCTGGCAATGAGGAAAACAAAGAAGTGGGGTGAGTCAGTGCTAGCAGACTATTGTAGAAACTTTTTTTCTTGATTAAATTTAGTAAGCATCATACAGGCACTAAAGGCTTATTAATTATATCATACTTTTCCATCAGGGAACATTTGATGCAATGGGTTTTTAGACCTATTTAACCTCTTACTTAGTTCTAAGACTGCTCACGCTTCCTTGATATCCGAAGCATTTGTAGTGTAGGCATGGGGGGTTGGACCCGATGATCTCTCGAGGTCCCTTCCAACCCCTACAATTCTATGATTCTATGCACACAAAACAGTCTGTTATGAAAAGGCTTGTGCACTTACTAGGTTTTCCAAGAAGTAGAAATGGGGTTAGGTAGCCCAAAATGTTGAATACCAGTTCTTGAAGTTTGACAGAGGTAACTGTTAGTCAGCGTAGGTTGCTGTGATAAGCTGTTCCAATGCTCTGCAGTGAAACAACCCCTCTTCAGTGTGTATTCACACTCGAGTACGAGCGAGGTTCATTTATAGCGTGTTTGGAGCATATAAGGGAAATATTCTTGTGCCATTGATAGTCTTTCATCTGTGTTCTTGTATGGCTCTTTGTGGAGAAATGAAAACATCCATCTCCTATTTAAGTTGTGACCCAAACTCTGCACTGCAGAATACAAACAGAGGATAAGCATGATAGAGTGTGTGGGTGAGCAATGGTGCAGATTTAGGAGAGGTACTCGTTACGTGTGTGTTTTGTTCTGGTCTTCTTTGATAGAACTTGTGGTCAGTCTGCAGATGTGGGCCTCTGTCTAGGTAGGTATGAGAAGGGTGAAAAATACAGTGGAAGAAAGGTTGTGGTTATGCAGTATCTGAAAGGCAGCAGGAATACATCAGCAGGTGGATGAATAAAATGCTGGGAGAAAGTTATGTACTGTCTGAAGGGCACCAAGAGGAACTTTTCATTTATTTTAATTATGTTTTTCATTACAAGTTCTTAATGCAATGTGCATTAAGAAACCACTTAACAGCTGTGGTAATGCTGAGTTCTATCAGACATGAATTTACTGTGGAAGAGGCGGAGGGAAGCAGTTGGGTCCTCAGTGGTACCCAACCTGTGTGTTACACATGTGATCTCAATCACAAGTGGAACTGTGCAGCTCCCTCCCTTTTTTCTTCTCTGCATCTTTATCTCTGTATTGTCTTCCATGCCTGATTCAGAGTTGATAATACAATTTTCTCTCAACTGTGTTTGATTTTAGCTTTGAAATCAAAATATAAAATAAGGGGTACTTAGAAGAGACAAAGGAAATAACCTTTCCTGATTTTTTTTTTTTTGTGGCCTGACATTAAACTGGCTGTGGAGAAGATTTTGTGACATTTTGAAGGAAAATGTATGTAGATTTGGAACCGGTGTAGCAGTGAACAGTAATAGGAGTAAGTAACAGCTGTATGACCACATGTGTGGTTTCTTCTTTATTACACACATGCTTAATGGTTTCTTCTATTGGATGCTAACACGGCTACTTTGTGAGCAGTATGAGTGTCCAGGGTTGCAGCCTTAGACAGCAATCCACAGATAAACTTCATTCTTGTGGTACATAGTGAAAAGGCACATGCCCTGGAATGGACAGTTATGGGTGTAGTTAGAAGGGGCATCAAAGAAATTACAAAAACATATTAAAAAAAGGTATACAGCAAGGTGTACCTGTGGCTGAGGAGGGAGCAAAATTGTCAGTCCACTCTACTGCATGGATGCTCAGGTTGCTCAAATGAGTTTCAGTAAAACAGTAAACTTCAGTAGCACTAAAAAGCCAGAAAATGCTCATGGGTTATGGATTCACATTCATTATTTACATTCTCAGGGTAATTTTGGTAAGTGATAGTCCTATGGAGCACTGTTAGTATAGAGACAGTAATAAAATTTGCTTCTGAATTTTTTCATTAATTGTGATGTTGACTGTTCTGAACTTAGAGTTCAAGATGCAGTAAGCAGATGAGGAATGCATTGTTTTTGCCTCTGACCTAGTGTGGCAATATTCTGCAATAACCTATCACGGGCTTTTTGTTGGAATGGAGCTGATGTACATTACACTTCCTAGAAATATTGTGAGTTCTTCAAAACATTCTATTTTAATGTTACTGAAGCATCCAAGAGTTTCACAACATCTAATTGCATGGAACATCTTGGCTCAAAACTCATCTAAACAGAACTTTATAGGCAGGGTTATAATGTTATCTGGGGGAAAAATTTGGTTTCCTTTTTAACCCATTGACAGCAATTGCATATGTATTTTTTGTCACCACATGGCAATGTTAAACAGACATTTGTTCAAGGCTTAAGGTTTTTTGTTTCCATACCATATTCCTAATTCTCACTTGTGGTTCCTGCCACCTTGGTATGCTTCTCAAGGTCTTTCCCTGAGGATTACGGTGTTTTTGGTCTTTCCATGCAACGATTATGAAGTCAAACATGGAATATTTTTCTTCTCTTGCTATTTGTCTGCAACTGCCAGAGCCTAATTTTTGTTCTAGGAAAAGCTCATTGACTGTGACTCCTACTTCCACTGTCACTGACTTCTAGTGTAGATGCAGCAGCTCTGCCCCTGGATACACAGCCTGTGTGATAACGTAGTTTGTTTATGCTTGAATGATTCTGACTGTATTCATTATTCTCAGAAAACTGAAGCACTAAAGCACATGCTGCACTTTGGGGACAGGAATGAATGACTACAAGGACTCCTAAAACTGGTTATGCTCTTAAAAGTTCTCATGAAACCATGTTCAAGCCTTGTTCCTGAGACATCTCTGCCCAGTTAAATCCAGAGTGGCTGAGGTCATGATGATATGTTACTGTCTGTCGGTGGCAGCTCTGACTTAAAAGGTTGCTGGCTTCCACCTTCCTGCAGTAGTGTTTGGTTTTGGGTTTTTTTTCTTTTTTTTTTTTTCCTACCTTGTTGGCCCATAGTTGAACTGGCAAATGGAGGGAATAATAAGCTTTTAGATCTGATCTGATCTGATCTGCTGAGAGTGAGGATGGCCTGAGATGCAGGCATTACATCACCCAGATCATGACATACTGACACCGGGAGGAATAAAAACACAGAAGTAGGGAGGGTGCTTCTTGGAGTTGGAATAACTCACAGGCTTCTGTGTTGCTTTATCTTTCTTGTTTTAAAAATTGGCTTTCCTTGAATTAACATTGAATATTAACTCCAGTCAGCTGCTTCTGTCAGAGGTTTAAGTCTAATATTTAAGTCTTAATTATTTGCTGCATCTTGTTTCCAGTTTCATGCAGAGTGTGTTGCTTTCACATGATAAACATGTTTTTCTAATTTCTTAAAGTTTCCAAATTTAATTAGGAAAATTGAGTTCCTCTTTCATGCTAATCAGTAATGCATTCTGTCATTTTCAATTAAATGTGCTTCACTTTATAGTTTTTACTTCATTTTATAGTGAATAAAATCTCACTTTTTAAATCTAACATATTATTTGAATAGAAGGAACATTAATTTTGTTCTTTAAGAATATACTTTATTCTCCACATTAAAACTTTCTCCACCCCAACTTTCCCTCAGCAAGATTTCTGCTTTAAACTAGGAGCAAGCTTGAATGTGTAATTTTCTTGTATTTCAAGTGCTTACAGTTGTCGAAATGCTAAAGAGACTGCTGGGTTGTCTGAAACCATATAGGAGAACTTGAACCTGTTCATAAAACTAAAATCACAATGATTAAGTGACATACTAATTTTAGCAGTACTACCTTAAGCATTTTAAAATTCTTACCTCTATTAGGCATGTAATACTGTGTTACCAAACAGAAAAAAATGTTACCAAATCTGATTTGGGCATACACAGTTCCAATATATAATAATTTTAAAACTTTCATGAGTTGAAGGCAGTTGCTGCTTCTGTATTTCTTCAAGTTTACTTTCCAATTCACTGGAGTTTTAGAAACATGTTTTCTTGTTCTTTCACATGCTAGTTTGAAATAGGATTATTGCATTTTTCTCCAAAGTCTTTGTTTTTTTCCCCCAGTGATTTGTTAAACAACCTACATTCAAGAGAAATTCTCCTGGGAGTAAATAGAAAATAAGATGGAATTTGGATATAGTGAATGCTGGGAAGAAAAATATTTTTCTCTACTTAAATAGCAAGGTTTTTGTAACGGCAGTGTTGCTGGTAAATGTTAATAAAGAAGCACTAAATCTTCTTATAATTAATCATGTAAACAGCACCCTGTATTCTGGTGTTGCAGGCCACTAAATTAATGAAATGGGAAAAGGCAAGTTTATTATAACTTAACTATCTGGAACAGAAATTAGCCAGACATAAGCCTGCTACGTGTCTCTGACATTTTGACACACAAATTGCTATTTTGTTGTGTCACCCTTGACTGTTTCTTTTGCTTTGTATTTCAGGTTATTACCTGTGAACTTGAAATTTAGTAACCAAAAATGGAATTTGCTCTGAAAACTTGGTAGTTTTGACCATGGGAGAAACCCTATCCTACCTCTTAGGTTTTGGGTAAACTATTGCTGATGCTGAGGAATATGCAGAAAACATTCAATAATTCCTTTAATTATTGACCTCTTTTGAGTGCTACTTATGGGTTAATGATAATATTTAGATATTTGGGGTTTGTTTTGGTAAAGCACGGAGTGCTATAACCTCAGTTTAGCAAAACACTTAAGTATATGACTAGTTTCATTGAAATACAATGTTTAAGTGCTTTTATGTGATGGTGTTATGTGAGACATTGGAAGAGTAAGCCTTAACTTAAGCTTACCAGGTTTAGATTCCAACACATTGGCCGTTCTCAATTCCTTTGCTAGCACAGTGCTTCAAAGATACTTCATGCAGAAATGAGATGGGAGAGTCTGAGCTGTCTTTCCATTAGCTTCCCCTTGTTTTTCTGTTATCGTCCAAGATTCTCTTCACTTGGGGCTAGCTTGAATTGATGGGTGTTCATTACTGCCGTGCCAGCTGGATGGCCCTGAAAAATCACCATGCCATTCCTCTTGGTGCTGTACAGAAGCCATACAACGAGTTCTCTGCATTAATGTGATTTTGTTTCCTTCCTTAAAAGTAGCTGGAATGAATTCTGAGAGGAGAGGAAAGGGTTAAGGTGTTTGAAAGATCAGCTTGATTCTAATAAGATTTAAGGGTAAAGCTTGAAATGGTTTACCAGTGAATTCCCTCAGTGTTTCAGCCTTTGAGGTTTTTGAGCTTGTTCTTGAGCTAAAACTTTGGCAATTTGTCACATTGTCTTCACAAATTCAACTGGAAATATTCAGTATGTTCATTTGCTGAGGGCAAGACAAAATCAGATATGCAGCTTTGTTGCTGGTGCATTCAGTTACATTCCCGTTAATCCTTTGCATGTGAGTTATTGTGTAATTGTTGTATACCCTGAGCTCTAGCTTCCCTGCTGATGTCATTTTTAAGTCCAAATAATCTTCATGGCAAGAAAGTCTGCTCTGCACACTTCTGCCACTGATGCATGTTTCAGCACCTCTTTTTTGCTCTATATTGGGAGTTTTGGTTACCTTACTAACTTCACAATTCTTAGTGAAACGATGATTTTTATATCCATTATGGTAGAAAGATCCCTGCCTGTCCTGTCTCAGTGGGTCAGCAGTTTTTGACAAACTGTCATGTAGCAAATGCTGTTGCTTTCATTTACTCTGATGTAGTGGAGTTGCTTACAGGGTTTTTTAATTCTGCTTTTTGGCCACATGCACTCTGCATTGATTATCACAAAGAACTCCACAGTGGTGGTGCACATGAGCAAAATAAGTTCAGGCAGCGTTCAAGGCCAGGTTGGATGAGGCTCTGGGCAACCTGGTCTAGTGAGGGTGTCCCTGCCCATAGCAGGGCAGTTGGAGCTAGGTGATCTTTAAGGTCCCTTCTAACCCAAACTAGTCTGTGAATCTGTGATTTTAAGCTTATTACATCTTGTAAGCCATACATTCATATAACTGTAAGTTGGAAGCTTGAAACGTGAGAGAATGTGCTCTGTGTATGTATATTTATATCTCCTACATAGAGTTACAAGCAACTTCTGCTGAGCATTCATTAAACCTCTTTATATAGTAGAACTTCATTTTTAAAATCCACATTATAAGCCAGAAATCAGATAGACTATTCAGCTGTTTGAGTGCATACCTTAGTGTTACAATAGATGTTTTCAATTCTTCTGTATTATCTAAGCTTTCATGGGCTTTTTGTGGAATACGTCAAATTTTTAGCTGGCTACAGATCCATCTGGTGCCTTCCATCTAATCAGTTCTCACTAAGCTGAACAGGATTAATCTAGCTGACAGAATGGTAGAATCCAAGTTAACTGTTTGCCATGTTCTTTGTCCAATTTGACCTAATTAGTGGAGGTGGATGGGTGGGTCCGGTTCGCTCTGCCTTTGCCTCTACTTGATTCTCTGTTCTTTTGAAAGTTTCCCTTGGGAAATGTAAGCTGCCTGTGGCAGCAAGATCTTGATTCAAATTAACATTCAAGTAACTAAGGAAAAACAGTATTATCCTTAGTTACAGGTTACACAACCTTCAATTACTCTTTATTCCTTACCTGTCTATGAAGATAGTAATCATTATTTTTATATAGTTACTATATTTACTGGGTTTATCCTTTCTTATGCTTAGATCCAGGGGAACAGGACACTTGTTCCTATCAGCCCACATGTTAGTTCCTGCTGATTATTGCTTAGTTTAGCATGGATGTGTACACTGGTTTACATTACTGTGTGGCCACAAACAAATACACAGATTAAATTCCATGAGTTAAGTGCCTTACTAATATACTGTCAGTTGCCAGATTTACTTCACACTTTTTGATATAGCAAGCCGCTAAGCCCAGTGGATTTCTTAACTCCTCAAAATAAAAGATTCCACTGTTGAGCTCTTTTTTTATTTTTTTTTAAAAGAAAGATGGAAACAGATTGCCTGGGAAGTGGTGGGTGATGAGAGCAGAGTGGGGCCAGCTCACAATGTGAAACTACTGCAAATGTGAAATCTTCAGTTTTCTTTCATATCTTCTCTCCATTGCCAGTGAGCACACTGTCTTGAAAGGTCCATCACTTCTTGTTTGACATTAAATAGCTCTTTTAACTTTATATTGCAGAAATAAAAATGATAGACGGTGTAAGCAATTGACATTCTTGTGTGCATGTAGCACAGACACACAAAACAAATGCTGCAGCCATACTCCAGTCTTCCAAAGCTACCAGTGAAATGATTCAAATAGATTAAATAGATGGTTGTTCTCCACATGAGCAAAACATCTGGCAATGTGGCAAATAATTTTGGGAGTGGCAGGGATGACACCAAAGGACTAAGTTTTGAATATAGGTAACTAAATATTTTCTTTCTAAAATAACTTTTGAGAAAGTTATCTTTTTGACAGAAAGCCTCTTTCTTTGCTCTTTTAGTTCAGCAAGGAGAGAATGACTGAATTGCAAACATAATTTTAAAGCATTTCAGCTTGCTGACTGTATTCTTCAAGCTGTGTGTATGTGATGTCTCTTCTGAATGGAAATCTCACTACTTATAAACAGTACTGATAACTCACAAAAGAGTATGTATCCCTGTTACACCTTTCCCATTCTGATACAATTTCCTAAATATTTTTCCTGAGCATCCAGGTATCTCCCTAAACCTGGGGAAAAAAAATCTGGGACTGTATTATTTCATTTTGGTCCTATCTCATCACTGTCTTGATGTTGACATGTTATACCTGTACATTTCTGTAAAAATAATTACAAAAAGTCTTTAAAGAAATTTCTTTGCTAAATCACCAGTTTTGCCAAGAAGAAATGTTTCATACAGTTCTGGCTTGGGGCGAAATAATGACCCAGTTTTGTGCTTTTAACTTGAGTTATGCTCAACTAGGCATTTTTACTCATACAAATGCAGAAAGTTTGGCTCAGGATGTTGGTTACATAGCTATATAATTTACCAGAGTAATTCATAGCACTGGACCCAATTAATGATATTGTTAATCTCAGATTTCACAGTTACTTGCTGGTGAAATTGGTTTTGGCTGGTGCCAGCTTTAACCTCTCAAAAACCTTAGGTTTATATCAATACATGGCAGCAGCACGCTTGGATGCCCATTCCTGGAAGATGCCCAGTTCTCTTGTTTCTTAGATTGCATGAGGACATGGTATGGAGGGACATACAGACATCCCTTTCCAGTCCCTCAATATGCTATTGTAGTGGTTCCCACAGTCTGGTGGTGTCAGAAGGTTGTTTACAGAGTAACCAAATGTTGAGGTGTTTCTCAGAGGAGTAAGTAATACTGAATAGCAGTGGGCAGGGGTGATTGGATCATTAATTCTTTTTGAGCGGGTATGGTTTGGAGTTCTTTTTCTTAATATCCCCTAATATGTTTCTGTGAATCTGAATGGTGCAACTTGCAATTGCATTGTACATCCTCAGAAAACCTTCCGTGCTGTATCATAAACTTAAGAAGCCATGCATCTGGAGTGGCTCAGGCCCTTTAAAAGGTGGGGAGAAGGTCCTCCAGATGAAGAACTTAGGGGCCAAGATCTGTAATTGGTTATTTATGTGTTGTGCACAATGAAAAATGACTAACATCACAGTCTTCTAACGTTAATTGTTGTATGACTAATGCTCACGCTGTTCAGACCTGAAAATACTGTAACAAAGTGGAAAGCAGTTCCATGTAAGGAAAAAAGTGTTGAAGAAAGTAAATTGGGTTTGAATTTGGTGACCATATCCTCTTCCCTATGAGGAATGGTCTGGGGCCCTACAGTAGCAGCCTGACATTAACAGTCTGAGCCACTTTGAAAAGAGGTGAGAGAGAGAAACAGAAGATTCCATCTTGAAAACAAGATAGAAGTGAGCACCCAGGAAGAGCTGCACCCAACTGATGTGTCCTTTGAAGCACAGTGGGTGAGGCAGTGCTGCTAGCTGAGTCATTCCCTCTGCTCTCCTGGTCAAGCTGCTGCCACCAAGATAGTAACTGACAGCTGGAAAAGCAGCTTCTGTTGGAGCAATTGAAATTGCTGGTTTGTTTTCCTCTGGGACTTTGCTTCTGAATTGGTAATGAAGGCCCTAGTTCTTTGCTTTGCTGGAATAAACCTGTTTATTTGTCACTTTTTAAATTTGCCTACTGTATGAATCAGTTCAAGTTAGGCTGGCGAGCACACAGTTTATTGCTATTTTGGAAATCATAGGTTCATGCAGGGTAATGTGTGTGCAGGCAGACTTCCAAAAGGGAGCTTGAGAGGAGGCTGGAAACCCCAATTATTGTGTTAAATATCCTGCCAGGCTTGTCTGGTTGGCGTGAGAGCTGTTGTCTCCGGGTTCGCAGAAGAACCCTGCTCTGACGGAGATAGCTCAGTATGCTCTGATAAGAAGCACACAGTGGAGAAACAACGTCCTGTTTGAAGAATGCCCTTGGTCACCACACCACTTGATAAAAGTCAGGAGCAAGTGAATTCCCCTCCCACTGCACACTCCTGTCCTGCACAGCATCTAATTTACATTGGGCCCTTACAGGAAGAGCAGCAAAACAAATGTCTTCAAAGCATCAAATGGTGTAAAAATTACCATCTTGCTCAAGAAATTTTTATTCTGTGTTGTAGGCTAGGATGGTTATTCAGCTGGCTTCCTGCATGGTGTCCCACATCACTGCTGCACCTTAAAGAAGCTGAGGACAAAATGCTAAAATGTACGTCTTTGGTTTTTCATAACATTTATAGATAAAACTAGATTTGCTGTAAATTTACATTCAATCAACATGAGAAGAAATAAACCGGTTTAGAATTAAATTTTCATTGTTCCCTAATAGAGATATTTGATTGTAGCCTCTGTCCTTTGACAGGGAGCTACTGTTTAAAACAGTGGTTTCCGTAGAATGTACTTCATGTATTATCAGGCATGTCTAGCAACACCATTTCCCCCTCTCTTTCTTCAGGTATTGCAACCACCTACAATAAGCGATACGTGTATATATCCAAAGGAAATAAAATATGGACAGTGACGTTCTCTCCAGACCTCTCACATAAAACTCCACTTGTTCTCCTGCATGGCTTTGGAGGAGGTGTTGGACTGTGGGCTCTCAATTTTGAAGATCTCTGTGAGAACAGGACCGTTCACGCTTTCGACCTCTTGGGATTTGGACGTAGCAGTAGGCCACACTTCGACACCGATGCTCGGGAAGCAGAAAATCAGTTTGTGGAATCCATAGAGGAATGGAGAAAGGAGGTGGGGTTAGAAAAAATGATTTTACTTGGACACAACCTTGGTGGATTCCTGGCTGCTGCTTACTCGTTAAAATACCCATCAAGGTATGTGAAAGTAAAGGAATTACTTTTCTGTATTTGACTTGTGACTTTAACACAGGTTTTAATCTCATCAGGCTCTTTATAGATTAAATAAATAACTCTGCTGATTTAAAGAAAGTTGATGCTGGATTTTAAGCCCAAAGTATTAATCATATGGTTTCTTTCCAGGTGAACAGAAAAAACCTGATATGGTAAACATGCTTTTCTGTGTATTTCACTGTTCCTCTGGTTTTGTTCAGTGCCACCTTGCCATTGTTATAAGGTGAAACAGCAAAGATCATATTTATGGGTGAATATTTTGTGACCTCTCATGATCAAACATAGGTTTCTGAGGAGAAAACAGGCTTGTTTCTGCCAAACTTCTCATTGCTACAGATAACACTGAAACTTCTGAACATACTTCCCCTAGGTAATTTCTGCCTGTATGTTAGCAGTCAACCTGGTGCCAGTGTGGTGATGCAAAAATTTAGTGACTGGTTGATTTAAATTGCCTGTATGCCACTTCATATTTCTTCTTTACAAAACCATCCAGCTGCAACAGTCCAGTAACTGTATTTCATCCGTAGTTTCTGCACCAGTTTGTGGCCAACAGCTAATCAATTTTTTTTCCCTTTAAATTAATAATTTTTATTTTTTTTTTAACACAGTCTGATTATATAGCCCTTGGTGAGCTAGGGTCTCACCACCTGAGGTCATTCTGTATCAGAAAAGTACATTGCATTTGTTTGGATACACATAGTGGACTCTGTCAAAAACTGTGAATATTAAGTTTAGCTTTCCACATTGTGTGGCAGATTCTGTATTATACAAAACATATCTTACTGTTTTTATATTCACATCAATTTATACCATATACATTTCTTTATCTCACTTGAAAATTTTAAAATAAATTTATACTTTTTTTTTTTCCTAAAGCACTTTGCTTCTTTCTTTCCAAGTGGATGACAGCTGGCACATGTGGCTGGAAGTGATGTGTGAAAGTAGGCATGTGGCTAAATCCAGAATTGCAATGAAAAAATGTAATCTTCTGCTCTAGGGATGTAAACCTATTGCCCTTTGGGGCATAAATGAACTTCTAGCTATCTGGAGTTAGTTTCTTGTAGGGATCACTTACAAGTTTCTTACCCTTTCTTCTGGAGCATTTATATATGGCACTACCCCATCCTTGTGGGATGAGATATTGTTTCTGCCCCATGCTGAGTTACATCAGAAATGATACTTTACGTTTACATGCTTCACTGTGCTTAAGTTGGGGTTAATTAATTTGTGGGTGTTTCAGTTTGTGCTCTCACATTACTGATGTTGCCCTGAAATTAACATGATCAAAATAGCAAATTGACTAGTAGGGTCTTAAGACAGCATTGAATCAAGTGATAAATATAGCACAGCTTTCAGCCAGATTATCTAACAATGCTTTAGAGGCTTAAGGGATTCTGGATACATATTGTTAGGAAAGCAGATCTGTTTCTCCAGGCTTAGGTGATCCGTTAATTTACTACGTTGTACCAAAGTTGTTCACGGGACAACTGAGGTTACTAATCCAAAAAGACTCCCCTCTAGAGTATTCCCAGGATGTGGTGGGTTGTGATTTTCAAATAGTGCAACTTCTGGACTTGTACTTTTGAAATGATTCTCATGGTCAACTTCTCATTATCCTGAGTTACGTTTTAGGCTTGATTACCAAAAGGAGAAATACCAAATAAGGAGGAAAGTATTAAAAAATGAAACATGAAAAAAACCCTCCTTATTCTGTGTTTCTTCATGTGTTTGCTATGTTAAGTTTAAAGCCATAGTGTGTGCACAGAACTGGTGGCTGTCCTGAAGAGCTCCTCATTGCTTGCACTTCTGAGCCTCTAATCTCTTCTGCTGTGTTTGTGTAGTTAGACTCTACCCAGTCCATGCTTACAGTTGGCGTTTGCTGCTCTGTGCAAATGCACTCACGGCTGAGCTGACAGCCAAGAAACATATTTGTGAGCTTAATCCTTTCCAACCCCTCATTTCAAGCACAGATTTTTGGTTCCCCAAGTGATTATATTCCAGAAATAGCCCTCGGAATCACTTCTGACACCGTTTTAAGCACTAAGAACTCCACTGTATTAAATATCCCATGGCTTTGAAAGAGAAGAAAGTCAGGAAGAAAGTAGATGATGAAGCTTGCATGGAAAATCACCTTAAATATGCAAAACTATAGTTAAGAGTCACTTTTTTAGAAATGGGCAATATTTTGGACAGTTAGAATAGGTGTTGTTATGGGATTAAACAGAAATGGACAATTCCAATCTAGCAAGATGAAATAATTTTTTTACTTGAGGGGGATTCACAGCCTGAAATGAGTGATACTTGTATGTACTGGGGACTCCCACTATGCCCTATATTCTGAGGTTCCTTTGGCTTGTAATTTTATGAATTGCCTCTGTCAGTTTCTTTCATGATCTAAAATCAATAAATGTAGAAAACATCTGTGTATTTTGCCTCGCCCAGTTCAGATTTTACTTTGATGAGTTTTCAGATGAATTGTATCTCAAAGCAGACATCTTAGATGGCTTGGAAAAGAAGACTTTCAGCAAGTTTACTTAAATGAGAGAGATGCCTTTGTCTTCTTTTTTTTCCCCTCAAATTAAACTGTTCCTGCAAATAATATTGATTGAGCATATAGATTAGGCTATTTTTAAAAACAGAAGCACAACTGGCCTTTTTTTTTCACGTGGGTATGACAGCAGGTGTCTATTGAATACTGAGGTTCTCTTTGTGACATGAACTTCCAAGTTTCTGGTCTTCAGCCATATGATTAGTTGCAATTCAATCTCTCTCTAATTAGCAATCGAAAGCAAAACTATTGATGAGTCAGCAGCTAGGTAATAAGCCTCTGTGATGGAAGTGACTACACCAGGTTTCATAGTCCACAGATAGCACGTTTCCGTTGTAAACGGTCAAAGAGAAACTAACGTACTCTAAACCTCTGAACCTTTTTTGCCAACAGGGTCAAACACCTTATCTTAGTGGAGCCATGGGGTTTCCCAGAGAGGCCTGACAATGCTGAACACGAAAGACCAATTCCCATCTGGATCAAAGCACTAGGAGCTATATTGAGTCCATTTAATCCATTAGCTGGGCTGAGGATAGCAGGACCCTTTGGTGAGTTTTAGCTGTTCTTAAATACCGTTTCTGTTTTCATTAAATACAACCATGGCATAGATACCCCATTAACATAAGCTTTGTTTCAAGCCCATATGACCCACAGAGAAAAGAGTTTGAAGAGAAGGTGAACGGGGTTGAGGAAAGACGAAATCTTTAGGACAGAAGGCTCTTTCTATTCAAAATACTAGTACAGTAGTTTACAGCAAGCTACATCATATTATTCTAGGCTAGAGTTCGAGTGAGTCAGATGATGTGGACGTCTGTTGGGGAAGCCTGACAAAGAGACATGAATGTGAAAAGGGGTTTTTTCCTCGTTGCCTCTGGTCACAGTCCATTTAGTTTCTCTTCCAACTGCGGTTTGATGGACAAACAGGATTTCCGAATTTGATTAAGATTAGAAGGCAGTCTCTCATAAACTCATTTGTCTTTGGCCTGAGTTTCAAGAAGTTAAATAGAAACCGGGTTCGTTCCAGTAGACATTTTCTTACTACTCTAGTAAATTTTGTGAGTTTCCTGGGTGTCTGGCACTACAGTGGAAAACTGTCCTTTATATTTCTATGTTTCTTCAACAGTACTGATGAGCCATTAGATAAACTCTGTATACCCTCATGCTAGGACTAGGTGGGGATGATCAAAGATTCTAATTGGTTTAAGTTTATTTGGAGAGAAGGGTGTGATCAAATCTTAAATTCATCATATGTATTCCTTTTGGAGGGGAAAGAGGTTATTTGTCTTTTACTGCCTGTGCTATAAGAGTCTCTGGTGGAGAGGTTGGAAGGAGATACCCTTCAGGCCTCTCACAAGTTACAGTTAACTCACCTCTTCATCATTTTTAGTATTTGGACTGAAGATAAACTAGTCCTAAACTAGCTTTGCTTACTTTTAAACCACATCTCTTTCCTTAGCTCTTTCCATAGAGTGTATGTTCTATATGCAGATCCATTTGCTTTCAGGAGTGACAATATTAGCTTTTCAGACAAACTTCATTTTGTACAAACAGGATTCCTTTTTTAAAAGTAAAATGTTAATTTTATTAACAAAACCACCTGAAGCGTATTGAGCGCTAAGCACTGATTTAATGCCTTTTATCCAATGACAAATGCATGCATAAATCAATCCATGTGGAAGAGTTTAAAGTTGTCTCCCTAAGCAAGTAAGTGTAGTCAGATCCATGCTGCAGACCCAGACCCTGTCTTGGCAAGGTATCCCCAATCTAGCCTTGCCTATAACTTGCTGAGGAGGGCAGTGCTTTTCAAAATTTTTCACCCATTTCTCACTCCATGTGTTAAAGAAGTTTTCCATCAAGTTAACGTGCAATTCTTGACCGGTGAAGTGGTTCTTAGAGAACAGTAAGTTAAACACTCTGCAGCAAGGCAGGCATCAAACCTGACCTGGTGAAGGCACTGAGCCAAACCCAGGTTTCCATCAACATGTGCATGTGCTTAAGCTGCTGGGCAGGCATAGCTGTCTGAACAAGAGCAATTGGCTTTATAGTGAGGATCAAAGGTATGAGTTTGGAGTTTAAATATGAACCAGGGTCTTTGTGATAGCACAGTGGTATCACATGGATATTATATCAGACCTGCAGGCAGATACCTGGGAGGGAGATGAGAGAGCTTTTTCATTGACTGGTTTCCAGTCAGTTGATTTCCTGCACTTAGCTGGCTCAGTCACCCAGGAGGCTCATGGGATGAGGTGTCACTGCCTAGATTGGATTTGTGAATTCCATTCCCAGAGCTGAATGTCTAAAAATTCCTCCTGACAACAGCCATGTCACTGTGACCATACCCTTCTTGTGGAACTCAGTCTTCCATATTGCTATTTCTTTCAGCCAGACAATTGAGGGCATCTTCAGTAAACATTATGAGAACGAACCAGTGTGATTTCATTCCAAAATTTGTTCCATGTGCCTTGACTGCTCGTTTCATTCTTCCATTTAAATTCCCTGGGAAGGAGAATGGTTTTGTGCTTGGACCCACAGCCAGAACACTTTTTATCAAAACGGAAAGTGAATTCTAAATTTCGCCAACTTTCTTGTCCCCTGGCTACTGGAAATGGGGATGCTGTGGCCTGTATGCTGATAGCAGTGGAAGGCACAGAATTAGTCTCATTCTTCCAGGTTCTCTTGTTCCAAGCCAACTGTATCGTTTGTGTTCAAAAAAAAAAAAGCCCAGATAGACAGACAAATGCAGAAGTCCAGCAATTGAACTCTCTATAGACAAAGTACAAGCATCAGAGCAAATTTCAGAATTTTTTGCAAAATCTTCATTGCTTCAGGACATAAATTGCTGTTTCATAAGGGAATTCTATTCTTTTGCACTGTATTAATTTTCTAAATTGATTTACAGAACACATAAGGGAGCGTTGCAGTAATCTCATCTCAAGGTTACAAAAGTATAGATCACTGTGAGATAAATAGTACCAGGCCTTTGGCCAGGGACAGGTGGGAAGAAGTGACGTCATCATAATTGCACAGATTAACAGCAGTGTTTTCAGTTGATAAACCCAAGCAGTAAACTGTGAGCCTTCTCTTTAGGGATAAATAATATTCTTAGACTAAAATTAGCCTTTGATGAGAATCTTGGCCCAAAGATCCATCTGTTCAACTAAAAGAGGTTTCTTCCTTAAAAACGTGGTTCAGGATAGGAGCTTAACTTTAGAAAGCCTGAACTGGCCCCTGAAAGGACCCACTTCTCTACTTCGGCTGTTAAGAGAGCATAGAGACAAGAGATTTCTTAGGTTAAATACCTTAGTTTATACCAGTTCTTACATCTTACACCCACGTCAAGATTTCTGTTTTCTAGCATAGACTCCTGTTCTTTCAACTAAACACTAGTTAGATAAACTAACTTCAGAAGAAGACTTCTGTAAAAGGAGATACGCAGGCTTGTATGTGAGGAAGAAAAATGGCCCAGCTTTTTCAACAGTGCCTTCTGATTCTGAAAAGTGGGGTGCTTTTGTCCCATGCAGCTGCCAGAGCAAGGAGAAAGACAGTGTTGGTATCATGTGAGGCTAAGCACACAGCACAAAGATACTCTGCTTAGAGTCCATGCTGGCCCCCTTTGCTTGTTTCTTCCGTTGCTGCAGTGGCCCTTCTCAAACACTCCCTGTATGTATTCAGTGGGGATTGAATTTACCCCTCTTCTGGTGCAGCACGAAATCCTTTAGAATGTTTATGTTTCATTGCTGTTTGGTGTAATGCCATCTTGTTGTTCGAAGACATCCAGGTGGTGAAGCACAACATTGGTCATCAAGCTTAGCAGTGAGATTCAAGGGAGTGTATTTGGAGGGTCATAAAAAAGCAATTGGCAGTGTGATAAAGTTGTCTATACTAATTTGTCTCCTAACTAATTTTTATTAACAGGATTAAGCCTTGTTCAGCGTTTGAGACCAGATTTCAAGCGCAAATACTCGTCTATGTTTGATGATAACACCGTGGCTGAATATATCTATCACTGCAACGTGCAGTCACCCAGGTGAGTATGAGTTTCCCGGTGTATGTTGTGAAGTCTTTCATTTGCTGAGTGCCTGCTACTCCCTCCAATGGCCACGGCAAGGCTGCACATCTTCTTTCTTTTTCTTTTTTAAATTGTCGCATTAATAGCATTCAATTAAAGAAAAAAATAGCGTTGCACTTCTTCTGAATTCCAGAAACTGAGAAGTGTAAAAGATATCTTAATTCTGTATTTCTCTTAAGCTACCTGTGAGTTAATTCTGAGAGAGTTTAGGCACTATTTTTTTTAAATAAAATAATGATTACAGTGGTTTAATTTGTAAATAATTACTTTTAAAAACCCTTTAAAAATAAGACATTTCATTCTTTTAAGTGTTATCACTCGTTACTGTAAAAGCACAGCTCTTTCTGTTGGAAGTCACATGCAAACCAGGAAAACCTTTTCTCAATAGTGTTTCTTAATAGTAAAAAAATGCCAGCCTCATGCATAGCCTGTGTTGCCAAAAGGCACAGACACTCCAATTTAGAGAAAAGGCAGCTCCAATGGAAATGTAATTCTTTTTACCCTTTTGAACGACTTGAAGTGGCGAAACAGCTTTCAAGAACATGACTATTCCTTACGGATGGGCGAAAAGGCCGATGCTGCAGCGGATTCCACTAATGGATCAAGACATTCCTATCACTGTGGTCTACGGAGCACGTTCATGTATAGATGGCAATTCTGGCAGCACTATCCAGTCTCTGAGACCAAATTCGTATGTGAAAACAATAGTAAGTTGACTTTTAATGCAGTTGTTTTATTGTATGGATTTGTTCAATTGTAACCATGTTTTTTATACCGGTGAAAATGATGGCCCTTTGATTTAAAGCCTGGGGTAATAACTTCCAATTTCTTTAACAAAGAGAGAAAAAGAAATGGTAGATCAGAGAAAACCTAGACAAGAAAGTACCGACTTCCCAGAGTAAGAAGGAAACTTACTGTACCACTCAGTAGAAACTGAATTAGATCTTTGAGCAAGGTCATTCTTCTGCTCTACGGAGTATTACTCTACGGTGTGCTAATAGAAGTAGGTTTTGTGGCCACTAGGAAGTATCCAGACTTTTGTCCATGTTTTAAATCCCAGCAGTCCTGGGATGTGCTTGTGTGTATGACGCAGTGAGGAGGCTCCTGGAAACTCTTGTAATCTGTCCTTATAATGCTTTTGTTTCTCTGATAAGAGAGATAAGAGAGTGCTTTGTACCTGGTGCTTAGGTACTTGTAAACAGCTTTCTGGAAGTCATTAAAAAATACTTAGTGTTGTCTTCCTAGCTAATTGTTCCTGTTTGGAGGCATGGCATGATCATTTAAAACGTGTGCACTTACAACTTGATAAGAATGCTCGCACTGCATTTTTTTGTTGATTTCTATAAAAAACCAAACGAATTTAAAAGTATTCTTCACACATTGTCACATCAGTCAGCCGTGATAATTGAATATGCATATATGTTACAATGCCATGAGGTGATAAAACGTTTGAATACACCAGCTGTCTCCTTACTGGTGTCTAGATCTATCTGGGCAGAAGTGTATAATACGTGATGTGGATAGTATACTATGACAAGTCATTCAAATAAAATTTTATAAGTTTGATACAGCTGACATCAGAGCTGGAACTCAGAGAAAAGACATCATTATTGAACTGTTTATATGTGTTAAAGAGCATAAATATGCTTCATGAACGTTGACATCGAGGCTGAAAGTGTCATGTAACTGCTTAACCAGAGAGAAGGTTGTAACAAAAAGTCACTGTTCAGAAGCATACAGTAGTTTGCTAGCATAAGCATGTACTGTCCCAGCAGACTTTTCCAGACTTGTCAATGGCTGTGGAAGCTTTATTGTGTTCCAAGTTAAAGTTTTGTCAAGCCAGATACACATTCTAAAAGCGAAACTGGAGAGGTAGAAATTATGGGGACCTTGAAAAAACCACAGGAGGTAAAGAGTTTTTGTGAGGCTGAGACTTGCACTGGCAGTGCCATCCTTGGCAAAATGCACAAAGGGTCTGTGTGCTTATTTTTAATTAATTTTTACTTTGAGGTGGGGGGTTAATAACACAGCTATACTTTCCTGGGCTTTAATTAGAGATTTAAGAGGGAGTGTTGTAATAGAGGGAGGGGGAAATGGGTTTAAATACAAATTAATCTTGGACTGATTATAAAACAGAAAGAAAATAGGTTAAGTACTTTCACTGTGCACTGTGTTGATGGCTTGCTTTGTTCTGGTTTTGGCAGAGAGTGATACATTGTAGAAATAGGGTGAGCATTCTGTGTGTGGGTATGTAAGCCCTTCATTTTGTTCCACAGTTGCTGTGAAACAACCTGAGCCACAAAAGTGGGTTTTTTTCCCCCCATGTATTGCACCATTTGGACTTGACTTGTCCCCGCTTAACATAGCAGCCCTTAATTGAGAGAGTTGAAATCTGCTTCCACAAGTCTAGAAAATCCCCAGCAATTTAAGCTTCTGAGTTCTTAATCATTTGTCCTAGTACCCTCTTTAGTCTCTTGCACATCTTTTTTATAATAAAAGAATAGAAATTACTTGATGCTGTCTCTGATGCAAACACAGAGCTAAAGAGCAACCTGGCAGAACTATTTGAGTGGCAAATGAAGGGGATGAAGACGAACCAAGTTTTGTATGTAAAGCACCTTCTCCTGAGTTTGCTTTGCTTCTGTCCATGTCAGTAGTGGGTTTTTTTCCCAGGAAGGTGTGCAGTTGAATAAGCAGTAATTATACCCCCTTTTCCCATGTAGCAAAAACTTCTTAAACAGGTGAAAGTAGCTTTTGGTTTTCATTGTGTTTACAGCCCTTTTTAGGCTGTAGGATACCACCTCCTGGCAGCAGCCATGCTGACTCCATTAACAGGGGCTGGGCAGAGAGATCAGTTCCCCTGTTGAAATTTCTCTTTCCAAGTAATAACGTATCAAGTAGGTAGTGTGTCCAAGTCAGGTTCTTCACATATCCCAGTGTTTATTTATTTGATCCTTACATTCTTGTGGGTTTTGACCTGTTCCTTCACCTTTATCCTCTAGGCTATCCTTGGTGCAGGTCATTACGTGTACGCTGATCAACCTGAAGACTTCAATCAGAAAGTGAAAGATATCTGTGATTCTGTGGACTGACGGTCTCCTGCTCTTTACAAAGTCACATTTAGCAGCAGCACTCTCTAGGAAATCACTAAAGGCCGCAGAGCTAATGGGACAGGCCCTGTTTGCACACTTGTTTCTTCTAAGAAGCCATTTGCACACTTTAACCACTGAGTGCCTTTTTGGGCGGTGGGGGGAATAGGGAGATTTGAAGCAAACTGTGTACAGCTTTCTTTGAGATTTGTCTTTCGACTATTGGCTTGTCATGTATGAAATTACATGTAACTTTTTAAACTGGAATTTTCTTCAAAATTTACTTGAATTTTGCACATGTGGAACTCTCTAAATTCTCCAATAGCACAGAGACCTGTATCAATACAGGTACAATCTATAAAATGCAAACTGGTTTCTTTATAAGCATTTGTATTTTTTAGTTGGTTTTACCTAGCAAGAATATGAGAATTACTTATATATATTAGTTTTGGAATCCAGAACTCCATATAAAATATTCTAAGAGGGTGTATTTTATTTTTTTTTTAAATTACTATTATTGGAGTGATAACAGCTTATGAAGCTGATTTTGGGAGAGGGACAGGGCCAAAATATTGAGCAGTGTCTGTCACTGAAATGTCTCTGTTAGTTTGTAAGAAACTGGAGCTCAATATTAGGAAATCTTTCTTCTGATGGATTCTATTTCCATTTATCTCAAAGCATCTTTTTCCATCTGTCCAGCTTTTACGGAAGGCTCGATTTGTGAGAGTCAATGATGTCACCAGCACTCATGCTTCCCATAAATATTTTGATACGTAGATTTCAATGATTTAAAATACAGAAGAGGGCTTGTTAGTTACTCCATCTATTTTTAACACTTTGCTGAGAGGTTTGTTACTAGCCTAAACCTAACAATTGTAGGTAAGTTGACAAGATTTTTAGGAGGGTTGGGAAATGGCCATCTGGGTAGTGAGCATAATTCCCTTTTTCTTTTGGTAGGAAACTTAATAAATTGAATAAATTCAGTGTGGAAGAGAGGCAGAGGGAGGATGTCTGTGTTCTCTGATTGGGAACTACAAGAAGTTCGTGTGGTTTAGATAACATGCAGCCTCCTTACAGGCAGGATTATTACAGGAATGAACAATACCACTGTAATAAATTACATGTTTTGGAGATTCTTTATATAACTACATATTTAATCCGGAGTTTCAGTATCAGAGATAATTGGGTCTCTGCACCTTTTTGAAATCATAGTTTGGTGTTAGTTTTTCATATGCCTAGTAAATTATATTAAGCAAAATACTTAGTCACTT
Organism: Hypotaenidia okinawae; assembly: GCA_027925045.1. Classification (NCBI taxonomy): domain Eukaryota; kingdom Metazoa; phylum Chordata; class Aves; order Gruiformes; family Rallidae; genus Hypotaenidia; species Hypotaenidia okinawae. The sequence goes on along the minus strand of BSDF01000002.1, from coordinate 45,745,397 downwards.
TAAAGCCAAATTATATGGTGGCTTGTTTTTTAACAAGTTTACATAAAACTCTTGATCTACTTTTGAGTATTGAATTGACTACTGAAGAGTTCTTGATACTTTGGTACATAGAGAATTTGAATTAATGATAGCACCATCTTAAATCTTGAATGGAATTGTGTGCAATCTTTTTTTTTTTCTCAAATTAAGGAATTGTTGCACATATTTTAAGATGTGGAAGGCAATACCTGCTGCAATATTCAGGAAATACTATTAATGTGTTCCCAGCCAAACGTAATATCTCTCTTTCTGAAGGAGATATTTATCTATGTGGTGCTATGTAAGCATTAGTCTTTGTGACTGCCTTGACTGGTAGCCCTTAATATCTAACAAGCTGAAGATTTTAATTAAAATTAACTGTTGAATTAACTTAATTTTTCAATAGCAGATGCCAGAATTTTTGAACAAAATGTTGGGTTATTTGCTAAAACCTCAAGTTAAAAATGGAAAATCAGAATATAAGCTACCAATTATCAGTCATGTCTACCATGTAGGTGGATATCTTCCATATGTATTTTTTCACCCTTTTCGGTGTCTAATTTGTATTTATCAACTTAAAAGAGTGTTTTAATTATGTATAAAAACCGAATGCAAAAATATACTTTGAGTCTCCTCCAAATAACAAAAGGTGAAATCAACGTTTGGTATTTTCAGATAGCACTTACTGATGGGAATGCTGGATGCCCCATCAGAAGATGGAAGTAGGGGTAAAAATTGCACACCAAATGTGAATATTGTTTTAAATATCCCTTGCTTTTTCAGCTTATTGTACCTACGAGACTTATTGCTTAAGTTTTGCACAATAAAAAAAAAATCTTAAATGTTATGTTTGATTAATGTTAAGACATGATGTTGCTTTTGTAAAAACTGTGTGTAATTAAGTCCTGGAAATCAAGAGTTAAAGCAGTTGAGTTAAACCATCCCAAATACATGAAAAACACGGTAATGGTTCTTTTCAGTTGTCTCGGTGTTCTTAGGTTTTCCTGTACTTAACTGGAACTGGTATGTGTTTGTCAAGAAGTAGCTGCAAGCTCAGAAGGCTGGTTGTATATATAAAGCAAGTGTTTGTGGGTTATCTTCTGGACAGTATTAGATACTGCTGTGAAGGTCAAGACTGAATTGTCCTATTGTGAGCAACATAACCTAATAAAGTTACTTTAATAAACGTCACAGGAGGTGCTGAACGGGAAATGTGTGGCACGTGCTGAAAGGATTTGGCAGTCAGACCTTTGGCGAGCAATGACTGGGAGCGAGCTCGATTTCTCCACGAGTTCTGTTTCGGTGCGATGACCAGTGGCTTGAACGTGTTGCAGTGAGCACTGGACACTGTGATGGTGCTAATTTAATTGCAGCCATACAAAATAAGACCAGAATCACAGGCATAAAGGCACCCAAAGATCTATCCCCGTTCTAGCATCAAAATGAAGGCAGCTTGCGTCCCAGAGGCTAGGGCATAAAAAAAAAAACCCAGAAAAATATCAAAAAATATTAATAAAAAGCCAAGATTAACTGTCTAAGTCTCCAGGACATGCTCTTCTTCCTGAGGTTGTGGTGATAAAATTTTATTAAAGTAACTTAGTAATATTTTGTTTGCATGGCTGAGTTCATCTTGTTACTTATTGAACCCTGCCAGATTAGATTTTAGTTCTGAAAAACTGATTTTTTCAGAGAAGTAATTTATTGATAAGACTCTATAATAAAACATTCACAACCGTCACAAGAAAGTCCCTGTTTGTATCTGATTGTGAAATGGAAACAGAGAATGTGGATGCGTAGGCGTCGAGCTTGGGAAAACGGGTCCAAACAAGGCAAATGCCATCATCTGCTTTCACTGGGATTAAACCAGTGCTGGCATTTCTTTTTTTAAACCTTATCTTTTTAAGGTTGCTACAACTGTTCATGCTGAACTGATGCAACAGTCTCTCTCTGAAACTCTTTCTCCGATCTGTTGTGGTTCCTCAAATTTCAGCCATTCCAGGTGACAGTTATTCAGCTTTTTGACTGGGAGTAAAACAAGGCTGAACACAATAAAACCACCTGGAATTGATGTATGGGTAGACTTATTTAGGAATGCCTGTTTTGCTAGCGTTCCTTAAAATGTGAGTGTCTAAAAGCTTAAAGCTAATAGTTGAGACTCCTGTTTAAATGGGTATTTTTTGGGGGGCTTCTCCATGTATCCATCATTTTGTTGGGGGTTGGACCCGATGATCTCTCGAGGTCCCTTCCATCCCCTACGATTCTACAATTCTCCATGGGCTGTCAACCCATCCAGTGATACTTAAGCATGGTGGTGCACCCAAGTTGTCAGAAGGCTTGATGAGGAGGTTTATTTAGTAGGAAGCACAAGTGAAACTTGTCAAAGGGTGGGCGACAAATGGTGACTGGAGGGAGGCATGTTTGAGTGGGACTAGTAAGATCAAAACAGGACACAGGTGTGTGCAGCCTCCTGGTATCCGTGGCAGGAGATGAAAATGGATGGAGGCCTCAGGTTTTCAGGTGAGTGATGGACAGACCAGCACGTGGGGCAGAGGACAGCATACCCCATAGGGACCACTAAGAGTTAGAAAGGAATGAGGCAGCTGGAAACAGCAGAATTCAGTAGAAGAATGGGTGTTGGGGAGGACATGTGAACATTTACCTCGAGCCCCAGTTCAGCTCTGGGTGAGGAGGAAGGAAATGCGAGGGAAAGGTGCCTAGCGCAGGGAGAGACAAGAACCTGGCTGATACGCCTGGGGTAGGTGTGAAGTTCTGGGTGTCGCAGCCCCAGGTGGCCAGCATCTGTAATCCGGTGAAGTGCTAACCTGAAGTATCTCCTTGTATAATTAATTCCCCATTGCCTCCCTAAAACATTGAATCTTTGTCTTATCAGCAGTTTTCCCTCTGGAACTAGGCAGCAAGCTAGCATTTCCATCTCTGAGCTCCCTTGTCTTAGTTTGATGTGGGCCAGCTAAGGCTGCTGCACAGTAGCACAGCTTAAGAGGCGAGGAGGGTACCTGCTCTGCCTGCTGGAGGGAAGTCTTGCTGGAGAGCTTGGATCTGTGCTAGGTAGGCCACAGTAAATTTTAGTATCTCTACTTCTACTAAAGCTTGTCCTCTGAATGCTGTTTGGAAAGCTGGACACTGTTCCCTCAGACTGGTACTTGGATGGGAAATATTTGAAGAATGGCTGTTGCCTGCAGCACTCAGGAAATCATGAGAAATGGGATTCTCACGAGTCAAAAATGCGATGGCAAAACATGAGGTAGGGAGGAAACTGGACTGCCTGAGGTAAGATGACAAATGGAGGTGTACAACAAGACTTGTCACTAAAGGTCATTACATCTTTTACAGGAGGAATGGAGAGCCTTGGCTCTATTCCAGCTTGCCTCATCGCGTTTTGCTCGCAGGAATCGCCTACTTTAAGATTTAGACCTGGTCAGTGGAACGTAGAAATATAAAATACAGAAGTACTTGTCATGTCTGTTTTAAAAATAAGCAGCACAAGTAGCAAGAATGTGCTGCACTGAAATTTAGACTTTTTTGGGTATGTGCATAATTTGCAATCATAATTAGCAGCAAGATGAAAGGGGTGACAACACTGAAAGTTAGGTGTTTGCTTGTATTTTACGCTTCACTTGCAGAGTAAAGCTAGCAAGCTGAAACAGCCGTTTTGGAAAGCAGGGTGAGGGCTGTGAGGTGGAGTGTGACCCCAAACGTACACTAAGAAGTAGATGTGCTTTGAAAATGAACTGCTGCAAAGGCAGGATCTCCATATATTTACAGGTCTATTTCCGCACTCTTGAATTCACCTACTTGATGTGTAAATGACTGGAGCTGTGTGTGGAGCAAGGTGAAGCTATCACTTCTTTTGCAGCTTCGTGATATTTAAATGCCTGATACCCAGCAGCCTTTCTGCTTTGACTTTATTTAAAGACATTTGCATTCACTCGGAGCTCAAATCTAAACCAGGGGCTAAGCAGCTCAGTGGATGCAAATCCCCCTGCTAGAAGGCCCCTCTGTAAAGGGGATTATTGCTCACATTTACCCCAGGTTCATGTTCATCTCAGTGCCTGCCAGGAGTGAGATTGATCTCTCCTGGCTCGTCCTGCTCAATGCTGAGCCTCTGTTGGACCCCATGTCTGTGGCCGGTTTTGCCTCCTGATTGGCACCAGTAGCCACTCCAATAAATACCAGGTTAAGGAAAACAACTGTTCTGCTTAGAAACTCTTAACACTCCGACTGGCAAGGGTGTGCAGGCAGTGGGCCACGGGGAGAAGGACCAGCACATGACAACTCCTGGGAGTGGTGGGATGGTGAGCCCCATTCAGCTCCGGCCTGTTTCCAGGCCTGCAGGCTCCGGGCAGGCCTCCCAACTTGCTGTGCGCCCCCAGCTCACAATTTCATTCCCTGCATCCAGCTGCCCTGATCTGCGGGATGAAATCCTTGACCCTCCTGGACATCTTAAAGGCCTCTGTCCAAGCGACCCACCAGCAGTTAACCCACTAGCAGCTGAAGCCTTTAAGAACAGAAGAAAACTTCTGTCAAGAAACTTTGCAGGGTAACAGTGGGTGCTGGTAAGGCACATCCACGGCCTGACTCCTACCCCTCTTTCAGCCCTTCAACACACCTGGCACGAGGCAGGTGCCCCGCTCGGGCAACAGCTCTCTGTGGCCACAAATCCTCCCGCTTTCCCTTCTGGACACCTCCTGTGCTTCAGCCCCCTGCTCCTGTGGGGATCCCTCTTTTCTGACAGGCAGGATAAGGCTGTGCTGGGACTCTGCATCAGCCTGTGGCAGCTTCCAGACTGTGTGGCACCTGCCATGGTTCCTGCCAGCAAATGGCTAAGTCAGTACCAACCATGAGTTCAGGTCAGGCCTTCTTCATAGAAAACAAGAATTCAGAGGCACGTGTCACCAAAATGTTACATAAACTTTTTTTTTCCTTAAATACTGGCAGATTTCAGTCAGTGTTTGGGGGACAACAATACATGCCTATTGGCTATGGATTTGATTTCAAAAGGCATCTAAAAGAGTTTTGAGTTCAGTGCTAAAAGGGTTAGTGAGAAGTTGTGGTTATTTTTCTCCCAGCTAATATCTGGAAACAGATGAAAATCCAGCCAGGTGAATGAATCCAAATTGTCATTGAGTCACATCTTTAATTAATAGGTGATGACAAAAGCATTTCCCCTGGTTCCTTCAACACAAGCCAGCTCCCAGCTGGGGCTCTGTGTCCCCACCACCCGGGTATCTCCATGCCTGCAGGGAACTGGCAGGAGCAGGGAGGGAAGGGGACGTTCTCGCCTCCTTTCTTCCATCAAATCCCACTAGAGGGGAAACTGCACTCCCAAACTGCACCTCCTCTGGGCTCCTACTTCTGCAGGGTGCTGCCTTGAAGGAAGGAGTTGCACTGCAATTTCTTCTGCACCTGATGGATTGATGCTTATAGGTGAAACAGGAATTTCATCTGTTTGATTCATCCCTTTCACACTGGAAAGGGAGGGTCATGGAAGGGGTGAGTGTGGTGCAGTCCCATTTGTGCAGACCTCTGAAGTACTGCACCATTTTATTTATGCTGATGTCGCTTCACAAGGCAGAAACGAAACCCATGCAGAAAGACTAGACACTGGAAAGAGGAGGGGGAGCACAAATGAACCTCCTCTGTTATTACAGACCGGCCCCAGAATGAGAATAAATGGTGATAAGAGAAAAAATAACTGCGGCGGAATTATTAAATAAGGGGCAACTTCTAAAGTGGCTCCAGTCTGGCTTCTAATTTTGTTCCCATAATTTGATTGTGGGTTTAAATGGGACTGCTCAGACATTAGCTACTTGATCTGCAGGCAGCATCAGGTACACACCACAGAAGCGAGTGCTGGGGCACGGCCACGGGCACGCGCTGCCAGGGCTGAATGGGCGCTGCACCCTGCCAGCCTGCGAGAGCTGAGGCTGTCACTGCCCTTGGCTGCAGAGGGAGAAGCCCCCTTCTTTTCAGTCAATCTGCCATGGAGAAGGTGTTGTGACAACCACCCCCTACTCAGCCAAAAGATGGGGATGTGATGGGGATAGTTTGGGGTGAGGGGTATTGGGATCAGCAGCTGGGACCCCCACCCTGCTCTCTCGATGCATGCTGCTCACTCCAGGAGATGCAGCAGCCCGTGGCTGGCTGCAGTAAAAGGCTGGTAGAAGCAGGAGCAGATTTACTGCTGCCGAGCTGAGCATCGGCAGGAAATCTTGTCGTAGGCTTCCATGTGCGTGGGTGTGACAGAGAGGAGCTGGGGGAAACAATGCTGCACAAAACAAGGGCAGAGCCCGTTCCGGGGGTAGTGTCGGCCTCCTCGTGAAAATAATAAATGAAGAGATGGCCACAGAAATCGGTTCAGGGCTGTAGCTCGCAGCTCCGGCCGAGTGCAAGGGCAGCTCCAGCCTCCCTTGCAGTGTGCTGCCACTGTATGTCACTGTTAGGACAGAGCGACACGTGAAGGACAGGCTGAGGTCTGTGCAGCTCTGGTGAGGACAGGCGGGCCCCCCTGTACCCCAGGTAGGGCCACCCCTGTGGAGACGGGCCGTGGAAACCTGGCACCTGAGGCTTGTCACCCCACAGGGGCAAAGCAGCTGGAAGACTTAGTGTGCCCTGCAAACACAGGTTGTCCCCGAAGTGACAGCAACAAGCAGGCTGAGCTACATGTTTAATTAAAAGGGTGGGTATTTTCCTGAGAGATGCACCAAAGCAGTGCCTGGTGTTGATAAATGGGGACATGGGAGAAGGATGCATTCCCCTGGCTCTTCCCAGTCAGCCCAATCCCTCACTGGAGCAACCAGGGCTGCACCAGCTTCTGCAGAGGGGAAGGGATGGTTCACTAGACCTTACTGGTGGGTCTGGCAATGGTTGGAGCTGGGGCAAGGTGAGGCTGCTTGCCTCACCTTGGCTTCTCCACCCAGGACAGTGACCAGCCCGTGGTGTGGACCAGAACCTGTCCGCACAGCGACTGGAGCATGGGGCTGGCCAGGATGCTGAAGGGTGCTGGGAGGAGCGTGTGAGGTTGGCAGCTCATGTCACAGTCCAGGGAATTATTGTCACAGCTGAGCCCATGTGGGTGTTGTGCTGCTGGACATGGCTGCTAGGACCCGCCTTCTCAGTCTGGGTGCTGGTGGTGCCAGAAGAGGTGACACCCCAGCCCACGCTTGTCACCCTCCCTTGTGCCTCTCCTTCCAATTAAAGGTGGGAGTGTGGTGATGGATTGCACAGAGATGATGTGTCCACCCCAAAAGCGTCTGTTATGGAAACAAGGTGGTTCAAGGAGGAAATTTGAAATGTCACGGTGTGCCAAGCATCAGTCATCGGGGGACACAAGTGTAAGCAGAGGCTCTTGCTCTCTGCCTCCTTGCTCCCATGTGCATCTAATTATACCCTCCAGAAACTGGGATTTGTGCCAAGGGTGGGGAGGTGTGGGGGGAGGAGAAATACCTCAGGCTGCAGCAACATCACCTCTGCTTTGGATGGGAGATAGAGAAGGAGAGTCAGAAGCATTTTTAGGACACAGACTCATGGTGGTCAGTGGTGTCATGACACATGAAGCTACTTTTTGCCTACCTAATGCCTGTATTCATGCAAAAGCATTATAGTGCCCAGGTAGCATTCAGAAAGGTCATACAAGAGATGCCTGTGGCATCCTATCAGTCCTCAGACTGACCATCTCAGCACCTGTAACATCATCTCCCTGTCCTGCTGCAATCCCTGCCCTCCGTGGTCTGTCACCACCAAACCAAGGTGCCTGTGGCCATGTCACGTTTCTCCATGGGAGCCAAGATCGAGACAGGAGCAATCTGGCAGCCCAGAACTTCCTGCCATACAGACTTTCTCAGAGCGTCTCAGCCCGAAAGGTGCTCAGATGTCCCCTCTCTGGGGACATTTATCCCTTTGGGAACATATGAGCACCTTTTGGGCTGAGGTGCTCTGAAAAATTCTGGTACATTTGAGCACCTTTCAGGCTGAGATGCTCTGAGATGCTCAGCTGCTCGGCAGGTTCCCCCAGCACACATGTACAGCCTGTTTGTCTCAACAGGATATTAAAAAGAAGAGGTTATAAAAGCAAGGCGCGATACGAGGCGAGGCGAGGCGAGGCTCACAGCATCAACATTTATCTCCTCTCCGCAGCTCGCATTCAGCCTGCAGGAAACATCTGCAGCATCATGCCCCTGCGAGGCTGCTGTGCTCCATGCAGGGGTTCGGGTGCTGCGATGAGGGTCGAGGATCTTGGTCCCTTGGGTTGTTTTCTCGCATCAGGAGACGTGTTTAAGCTCTGACTGGGGCAACCGGTCTTGCCTGCAGTACGCTGCAGGTCTGCCTGCCTTCTGCTGTGGGTGACTTCTCGCCAGTATGGACACCTTGCTCCTACAATGCTGTTTGTCTCCCTGCCCATCTCCTTTTGCTCCTGTCTGATTTACTGCTGGTATCTCAGACCTGGCTCACCACGCCGGAGACTCTGTGGTTTTCTGTGTCCAGCCCTGCTGTGCCGAGCCCCAGTCACTAGATGAGTTGTGTTTACTCAGTTTCCCAAAACTGGAAAAAATTCTCCCCCACCAGCTCCATATCTGGTTTATCACCCAGAGCAAAGGGCTCTTCCCATAATGTTATTAGCAAAGCAAGGAAAGAAAATGAGGGACCATGTCCTTTTGGGCTAGAGGCACCAGCAATGGCCCTGGCTAGGGCAGGGTGTGGAGGGTGTAGCTGCTGGCGGTTGTGCGGAGTTACCTACCACGACATGAAATAGCATCTCTCCATTTTACTATCATGGCTGAATTTTCTCAGTGTGTGTGGGGACAAGCTGAAATAGTTTGCTGTCTGGCTCCTGATCCTTACGATTTCTCTCTGGTGTGGCTGCCCCCCTCTAATAATTGTTTACTCCCATTTCCCCCAACCCTCCAGTCGTTCCTTCTCTTTTCTCCTCCCTTCTGGTTTTACAGTCTCTGGAGAGACGGGCGCACGGAGAGCTATTTTTAGGTCTCTAAATTACTTTTCAGATCCATTCTAAATTTATCTCCCAATAATCTGAAGTCTTGACATTGCAGGAGTGGGAATCGTGTCTGCAAAAGAAGGGAAAAGTTTAAAGCCCAGCTTATCTGGCTGGACCGCTTCACTGTGGGGGTCAGCCTCTTAGCCGTCATCATCTTCATCCCCCACCTCTCCCACTACATGTCCCCTGTCTGCCCCCACCAGCCTCTACCAGGGGGAAGAGGGTGGTTATTCTCCCCTCAGGCAGTGGCAGAGGTCCAGGGGTTCCCCAGGGAGGGTGGATGGGGTGCGCAGAGGAGCTCAGGGTGGGAGGGGATGGAGGCAGCACCTCAGGGTCCTGTATTAACTGGATGAAAACTGGGTGGATAGCTGGGTTTGCAGGTGCGGTGTATTGAACCTTGGTGGGTTTTGTGCTTGCAAAGCTTCCTGGGGTGCAGGGGAGAGGAAAAAAGATTAAAAAGGAGGGGGAGGGGGAAGGGAAAAAAAAGGAAAAAAGAAAGGTAGTGTTTATGGAAATTAACCAAGAAATCCAGTGCTCTTAAAGAAGACACTCTGCAAGCCCAAGGGAAAGCTAAGAGGTGGGAGTCCTGGATCCCGGCTGTGTGATTCCTGCCGTCACTCTTACGCGGAGCTAGAAAATAGGAAAACTTTCAAATGTTCCCTCAGGACTGGGAGCCCTTTGAGCTGCTGCCAGCTCCTCCCTGCAGCACCTGAAATATAAGCCTTTTCTTCCCACTTCTCAATGTGTCACATCCCACTCAACCAAACAACCGACCACCCCCCCAAATCCTCAATAAATGGCCCTTGCAAAAATCCCATGCCGAAGATTTTATCCCGTGGGCTCAGAGGGGTGAAACCTCAGGCTGTCAGTGCAAGGCTGTGTTCCTGCCACCCTGAGCCACAGAGCCACAAGGGCTACATAAATGCTCTTAAATGAAAATACTTCCTCCTTTGTCCTTTCTCCCAGCCATTTCCCAGTCAAACCAGCAGGATGAGGGACTGGGGAAGGGGAGAGAAGGAGGAAAGGAGGGAAGGGGTTAACCCTCCTCCCATGGCAAAGCACTGAGGCTGCCTGCCAGTTTTCAGAAAAGCTGCAAGTCATTCTGCCAGGAGGAGGAGGAGGTTTTGAAGTCTCCAGGATGCTCTCAAGAAAGTGCCGCAGTACAACCCTGGCTGAGCTGGCAGGGAAGGCGGCGGCAGCGAGGGGACCTACCCAAGTTGGGGTGGGGGAAAACAACCCCCAAGCAGGAGTATCTTGGCAGGTCAGCTAAAACACTCTTGTCTTCATCTTTCCTTCCTCACCTTTCCCTCATCCTTCCCACGTCCCAGCCCCAGCATTCTGGGTGCTGCCCATTCAGCCAAGAAATATGGGGAGCGAGACAGTGCTGGAGATCAAGGCTGGAGCAGGAGCAGCTACTGCAGCCCCAGCTCCATGGTTCAAGGCTACTGTGGAGAGCACTGGAAAATATTTTGGCTTTTGGATACCTTCTGATGGGAGGAGAGATCTGCCAGGGGTACACCAAGCACTGCCTGCCTGTCCTGAGACAAAAACAAAAGCAGGGACCATGCCTCTCCTTCTCCTTCCCCCAAATCCCAAAGAGCACTCAGGCAGCCAGAGAGAAATGTGCTGAGAGGTAAGGGGACATTTTGCTATCAACACCTCTTTCCCAGGAGGAAAAAAGGTTTTCTAAGGTCAGTAACAATTTGTGCATTACAGGTGGGGGGAAACAAGTAAGCCACCAAGGGAAAACCTCAGTAGCAAAGTACAGGACTCCCCCTGGGAACATCACTGCTGCACCTGAGTGTGATGTCTGCACCAACTGGTATCAGAAGGATAAGGTTAGATTAGGCAAGTGGTTAGATTGCCAAGTGGTGCTGCTTTGGAGCACAAATTTGCCGGTTTGGGAAGTGGAAGTGACAGGGCTGGGGAGCAGAGCGAGGCCAATGAACCTCGGAGTTCACATTTTGTGGGGGGAAAAAGGATCCCACTCACAACTGGATCCCACCTCGAGTGTGCTGCCTAGCAGCATCAAGCCCACACGATTAAAGGCATGTAAAGCCACCAGTGTAATTTCCTGGCTTACATTTTTACATTTAGAGCATATTACATCCAGCAAGACCCAGGCTTTTGAGGGAAGCTTTGGTCAATTAAGATTAGCTGTCATTTTGCATTTATTACTGTCATTTATGAATTCTCCTCATTGCCAACAGGCAGAAAGGGAAGATGGTACACGGAATAAATAGATAATTGACAGAGAAGCTCGTCAGGGTCCTGATTTCTATCCCCCTGTCATCTCTGTCACAGCTCTGTCCTATGAGTCAGCTCTGGAGGTCTCTGGAAAACCACTGCCACCTCAGCACCACTATTAACTCGTGCACTTATTATTGCTCTGCCCACAGTTGGGGTGAGTCAGGGGAGCAAGAGCAAGTGCTGCCTGCCAGGCAGGGTGCCGCTGCCTGTAGCCCACACTGGTCCCAGTGGTTCTGAGCCTCTGCCGTACTGGGCAATGCTGGAGAAAGGTGAATGTGGTTGGAGAGACCATCAGGCTGCCGTGGCATGGGGAGGGGGGTCTGGTTATGACTGCTCAGGATGAAAGCAACATGGCTATCCCTGTGCTACGGGTGGGTGAGAAGGAGAGAAGCCGGATATTTGCACAGCACCCTCCCTGCACAGCTCCAGCCTGGCAGAGGGGGAGCGGTACCCCAAAGCACCTGGCACACAGGGATGAGGGAGTGCGTCTGCACCCCTGCCTGCATACGGGGCGGTACAAGAGGAAACACAGGGAGCATTTCAAACATCTGTATTTAAATGGGCGTTCCTAAAGGCCCTGTGCTCCTGGGAGCGCGTCAAAACCTTCTTTGTCTTTTTACCCCTTGCTTGTGCAATTGCATAATAACGAGATGACCTTGAGAAAGAAAAATTAGCTACTTGGGCATGCTGGTTCAAATGCTGAGAGCTTGTGTAACGCTGGATTGCTGGCAGGCCATCGCGCCAAAAAGGCATGTCCCTAATCAAAGGTAGGTTTAAAAAAATGATTTCTCCCCTAGGCTACCACAGCTCTGCTTCTAAGGCACATGTCCTGAGCGGCATGTTCTTGAGGGAAGGGATTAAATCTCCACGTCTTTTTTGCCATGCCTGATATGTACCTCCCATTTGTGCACAGATCTGGAGCAGAGATGAAACAGCTTTGTTATTCATCAGTGGCAAACAAAAAGTACCATGAATCAAATCAGTGGTCAAGGGGGGAAAGAGGAAGGTTATTGGGTTCCCATTGTTCAATGTCCTTCTTATCGCACAGGAAGGCCAAGGAGCAAACAAGCCCCGGCCCTGAGCAGACCACCTTCCCCAGGTGAGGTGCTCCACAGCAGCCCGCACAGTAGGCCCAAAGCCCTTCTGCATGGTTAATAATTACAGAAGCTGCTGAAAACAAAAGAAAACAGATGTCTGATTTGATGCCTTTGGGGAAGGTTGGGGACGCTCTTTATGCTCCTGGACAATGGGTCTTGCAAAGCTCACAGAGGTGGTGCTGGTCAGGGTGAAGATGCAAAAAGCCACTATCAGCCCACCTTATCTGGTAACCCACTGTAGGAGCTGGGCAGGGCTCCTCACCTCCTGTTTGCCAAGGGCTGCCACAGTCCAACAGAGCGCAGCCTTGTCAATGAACAACTAAAAAAGGGGCAAGAGGCAAATGGGGGCCATCCAGGAGGCCAGAGGACAAAGATCACTTGGTACCGGCCCTGTGCATCCTTTTACCTTGGGAGGGAGAACACCGGGCATCTCATCCAAAGGGGTTTGAAAGCACTGGGATAACTCCCCTGAAGTCCCATCCTTACCCTATATCTGTTTGTCAACATGGATCGGAGCTTTATCAGACCATCTTCAAATGTACATGTGGTCACCACCTTGTTTCTCACTTCTAACTGTGAGACACACTTCTCACAAGGGCAGCCACAACCTCCCTCTCCCTGCAGCAACAAACATTCACTCCATAGGACTTCATTTTTTGCATCATTATCTGCCTGTGCCCTTCACTTCAGACAGTGGTTCAGCACTGAAGCCTTTCAAGCAGCTGACAACAGGACAAACTACACTTGGAATTACACTGATTCTTCTCCAAAGCCTTTTTTGCAGTATCACCTCTTTGGGGTCACAAGAGACCTGCAGTCATGCAGTGAAGGACTCTTGCCCTGGCTTTGAGTTGCTGTCATTCCTGATGAGATGCTTCCACACCCTTTCATTGGTAAAAGAGCTCCCACAACATACGGGTCAAGAAAGAAAATTTTTCACCTTGTTATAGCTGATGATTACATATATATTGTATGTGATGATGGCCTTTGACCTCATGGGCTAGCATGACTCAATACTTATAACATGAGGGATGGGTGTCAGGAGGATGGGGTCAGTCTTTTCTCAGTGGTGCCCAGACACAGGACAGGAGGCTATGGGCATAAACTCAAATATAGGAAGTTCCACCTAAACATGAGGAGGAACTTCTTTACTGTGAGAGTGGAGCGCACTGGCACAGGCTGCCCAGAGAGGTTGTGGAGTCTCCTACTCTGGAGATATTCAACTCACTTGGACACTGTCCTGTACAGCCTGCTCGAGATGATCTTGTTCTGCAGGGGAGTTGGACTAGATGATGTCCAGAGGTCCCTTCCAACCCCAATCATTCTGTGATTCTGTGACTCCTAATAGTAATATCCTCCATGGGACGCTGTGGCAATTGGGTCAATTCAAACCCTGTGTACTGCCTGGAACCTCATCCTACCCTGTGAGCCGCAAAACCTTGGTGCCAGCTCCACCAAGCCACTGAAGGGACCACAGGGCAGCCGACGCTCGGGAGGAAGTCTGCTGCAACACCTCAGCTGTCTTCTGCATTTCTACCATCATGGTACATGGCCTGTGGGTGGAGGTACACATTATTTTTAAGGCAAATTCTGCCACTTTTCCTTCCCAGAAACACCTCCTGCTTACTCCTATCACCCTCCCAGGAGGCCCTCAACCACACTGGAAGCTCCAACGCGAGCAGCTTCCCTGTCCTCAGAGCTGAGCTACCCCACAGTTTCCCCCTGAAGCTCCTCAGCTTTAGATGACTCAAGGAAACCTTTTGCTCACGGTGCTGGGAAAATTCAACCCAAACTGGTTTGTTTTGCATGACAGGGATGCTGCTGGGAATTATGACATTTCTTTGCGCTTGGAGAAGGCAGTGAGTGACTGGTGCAGATGCAGCGGGTCTCTGGCAGGATTACAGCACTTACACATTTGAGTAGAGGATGGATTTTCAAATAATTTGCAAATAAATTGGATAATTTGCCTGACTTAGAAGTACTTCGGAAAATACGTCCTTTGACAAATTTAGCAGCAGTCTTCAGACTTCTGCCTTCTCGTGAGCATGCCAGAGGAAGCGTGTAGATGTTTCTCCAGCTTTCCCTGAGGAGGGGAGTATTTCACACAGGCTTCATTCATGGGCTCTCAAAGGATGGTAGGCAAGTCCTTCTCCTGCCGTTGAGCACTGAAGCTTTGTCAGCCTTCTGGAAACAAAAAGGCAATAACATGTGTCCTGGAGATCATTGGATACATGCTGGGAGAAGGGGGATCATGAGTTGGCACAATTCATCCACCCCTTAGAGAAGAAGGAGGTAGAAGCACGTGTCTGCTCTGAAACGGGAATATTGGACTTGGTGTAACTGAAAACATTGGGAGCCAACGTGTCCTTTGGAAAAGCTCAAGGGCTGCAAAAGGAGCAGGAGGATAGGGGGCATGGGGGGACACACATGCCTGCATGGTGCTTGTGTGCACAAGAGGTGTGGGGAGAGGATGTGGGCGGGAGGATGGGGTAGGGGGATGTAAGCTGCAGAGGCAGCAGAGGAGGGGAGGGTAGATGCGATGCACACTGAGTTACCTGCTTCAGGAGCTCTGCTTTATGAAACCAGCTCAGCTCCTCCGCATCCCTCAAAGAAAGCCAGAGCTTAGAAATGAGCATGCTCACCAAAAGCCAGAAATGTAAATGCAACTGGTATTCTCCAGATTAAAGCTGTCATATTTCCTGCACATAATACTGTTCCTTCTGCATTTGTGGGTGTACAAAGCTGGCATATTCTACCTGGGCAAAAGAGGAAACTCCTCAAACTGATGCGCACGTGCTAACACTGAAGGCATCCACAGATGCACGGCTGAAAAAAAGAATACCCAAATTGCACGTGCTGCCATCCTCCTCTCCTCAGCCCCTGCCACCGTAACCTGAAGCAGTGCAAAGATGGAACAAGCATTTACAAATCTGGAAAGTCATAGTTCAGGCATCCCTCAGATCCCTGACTCTGCCCAGAAAAAATAATTTTAAAAAAAGGCTTAACTAAACTGTGTTTTGGAAATCAGGCTCATCTAGCACAGGACTGAAAACTCCGTTTGAGTGTCCCACTTACATGATTACTTCACAGTGTCACTAAGGGGCAGCTGAGGCTTGTCTACCTAATACACAATGCTTTATTCTGAATATGTTTGTTGGTTGGTTGGGGTTTTTTTAGATTCAACAATTATTTGTGTTTTCAGGATTGGCAACATTTTGTTTGGGCAGAATCAAAACATGCCAGTGATGTACTTTTCCATAAATAGGGGCTCTCTACTTTACACCACCACCACCACCCAATCTCATCGGATTGTTAATTAAGATTATAAAGGGTGTCTTCACAACTTTAGGGTTTTTCTAGTGCAAATCCCCTCCCTCCAGGCAGTGGCAGTGGCAGTGCCAGGCTGCAAAGCAGCCCCAGAGCTCTTCTATTTCTTGCCCTCAGTCATGGTGCTCCAGTTCCCAGGGAACTGGGGAGTGGGCGGATGGACCAGAGAGGTGCTGTCAGGCAGAGGTACGTCCTTCTACCTCTCATTTATGAATGCAGCTGCAAATGCAGAGGCATTTACCTGCATGGCAGTGTAGATGAAATAGCCTGGTTACCCTGTCCATGTCCCGCCTCCTCCTTGGGACTGCTGCTGTGTGAGCACACGTAATCCGCTGCATGGGAGGAAAATGGGATGAAGGACCTGAAGGCTGTCTGGATTTAAGAGGGAACACTATATGGGGAACTCGACCCTTTGGCTTTTGTAATCCTTGGTGTGAAACTGTGTTTTCAGACTAGTGAGACCCCGCTGCCCTGACACACGTGGTCCCTGCCTCCACCTGTATGTGATGAATATGACCCCTGTGCTGGGCTTGCTGAGGTACACCAGCCCAACCAGGATGGGGCATTGTGGGGAGCCAGATGCAGCCCCGCGGCTGGCCCTGCTGCTCAGTGCTCCTCTCCCTGCAGACTGCAACACATCCCGCTGCACCATCCCACCTCATTTCATTTAAGGTAAGAAGTCAGCCACCTTCTTTTTGGTTGTTTGTCCCCTCAGGGCTCAGGGCAGCAGGTCCTGAGGCTGCACCCAGACAGAGAGATGAGTGGCATGGGACTGGGTCAAGGAAACAGGACCCCACGTCCCTGCTCTTTGAGTATTGGAGCTGACCTCCCAAGAAGGCAAAGTGCTGACCACAGATCTTCTCTTCCTCCTCCTCCTCCTCCTCCTGCTTGCTCTCCATCAGTAATGCACATGTGCTTTGTCCATAAATATATTATTTTGTGTTCCTGCCAGCCCAGACTAATAGGGCTAATGTTTCCTGAGGAGCAGCCCAAAGCTACATTAGCCGCAGATGTTTGATTGATTTAAAACAAAGAGCCCGACCGCCAAACTGCTCCATATGGTTTCTCTTCCTGTCACTTTGCCTGCAGGGTTATCTCTGAAATGCAATTAAGGTGCTTAAAAGTACATTTTCAGGAAGATGCAGAATTGATGAGGGTGGGTTTGCCGATGGGTGCCTCCAAATTGTTCGAGCAAGAGCAAGGAAAGTCATGCCCTACCCTTAGCAGCTGCACGCATGGTTTTTCCACTTACAGAAGGATCTTAAATAGGAGGGCAGGCCAAAAAAATGACCCCATTGTAAAGACTTTGCCATAGATATACTTTGCCAGTACTCATGTCTCTTGATATTCTGCTCATCTATTATTGAAGTCAAACATTTATCTAATTAGATATTTACTTGGGAACTTAAGTGCTGCAGAGATTTCATTCAGCCCCACCTCTCCCCTGCTCCCGCTCCCTGGGCACCGGGGGACGAAACCCATCTCTTGTGCAACTCTGTGGAAGATGTGGTGATGCTGCTGAGGGTGAGCCGGGCTCTGCCTGTCGTTTGCTATGAGGGTGGTGCTGGTCCTGCCTGAGCACCAGAAGACTGACACCATGCCCGGAGATGCTCGTGTCACTGCTGCAGACCCAGCATGCCAAGCCTGGCCACTGAAACCATCCCCTGGACCCCCGTAGGGTTGAGGTCTCAGCTCCATCCAACTCCCACCAGGACCACGACCTTCTACACCTTGGGCAGGATTGAAGCCAACAAGGGAAAATTATGGCCTCTTTGGTTTTAATGCACAGTGTAGATGTCTGTAGATTTAAAAAATGTGCGTCTGTATGCCAACCCTCTATCTTCTACTCAGTTCAGCTGACACAGGCAAGTCAGCAGCCCCTTACACCGCATTTTCTTCCGTGAAAATTCCCAAAATAGGTGCCTAACATCTGGCATCTTACTCCAGGTCTTGGTGTGTAGGGGAAGAAGAGTGGGATGAGGTACCTGCGGTGACCTGAGGGCCTGCCAGGTCCCCTCTCTGGACCACCAGCAAAAAAGTATCCACCTATTTGAGGAGGGAATCCCAAGCCACAGTGCAGGATTCATTTTGTGTTACGGAAAACAGAAATAATTACCTTGCAACAGGTCTGAAGATTCACGGCAGCAGTGCATGCTGTTAATATACAGCAGCACAGGATAATTATCTGGTACTCAACTGTCTTCAAACTAGACCTCTGTTAACCTTGTCCTTACCTCTTTCAGAATTAAAATCCTAAGGTAATTCATCATAGAAATTCTTGGTAACTTCAAGTATAATTGCTAAGTAATTTTCAAGCACATGTAATTACTATGCCCGATTAATCTCATCATGAGTCTTAAAGCCAGGTTTGTTTAATAGGCCTTAGATCTAAATAAACTCTAGGAGATATATATATGTGTGTGTATATGCATGTGTGTAAGCCTGTTTGTACTGGAGAGAAGGAGAGAGGCCCTCAGAAATGCATCTTTCTCTGTAGCCTGCTTTATTCCCCTAATTAGGTATCTGTAGAGTTATTACCCTGGCTACTACACAGTCCTTAAATCCACATGCGTGATGAGCGTTATCCAGATCTCCGTGACCATTTAAAGTGTGGGGTTTTGCAGAAAACTGACTACACAAAGAACACCATATTCCACTATGTTTTATTTTCTTTCAAGGGCTTCCAGAGCAATAAGGCCTTCAGGTCCCAGACAGAGGACAAGCTGGCTTTCCCCCTCACACCCCCCTCCACCCTCGTGTTGCAAAATCAACTTCAGATCTGAAACCTCAGCTATGTTCTCCTCCTGGTTTTCATATCCCCTCAGGGAAGGAAAACACAGATTAGAAGAGCCTACCCCATCTCTGCTACACTGGAAGATCTAGCAAATGAACTTAGCCGCCTTCTGATTCATCCCTACACCACTGATCATCAGTAATAAAACTGCAGAGACTCAGCCCTAACTGGGTTAATGGGTTAAAGGAGTTGTGCTGGCTCCTGGTGCGTGCAGAAGCACTGGTCCCTGCACTTTTGTGGTGAGGACATCTTCATGTGAAACTACCTGCAGTGCTCACAGCTTCGTGCTTCGGCGTGAAGGTCCTGTTTCAGCTCATGATTGCAGGATCCACGGTGGCAGGTGGGTGAGGGCACCTTACTTCGTGTGTGTGCATGGGAGACAGAGAGAACCCCATGGAGGGTTTGGTCTCTTTGAAAGTGTGTGCAAAGCATATTGCTGGGTTGAAGGACCTTCCCAGTGCTCTCGGCAGTTCTGGGTGGGAGCTTTGTCAGTGGGACACTCCATCCCTTCTGTGGACACAGACACATGCCCCACACAAGCCGGGCTGGCCGTGGTGGCAAACTGAACATGTGGGAAGGCTTCCAAGCAGCAGCATCTGCCTGCATCCACTTTTCCCAGTGGGGCAAGGCCACTTCAGGACCAGCCTCTTCAGGCTAATGACAACCCAGCCATCATAAACTGCTTGAGGATAACATTCAACATGCAATTCATAAGCTGAGAAAGTTCTGCCTGAAAAGGTCACAGCTATGTTAAGAGGTTAAGCACCGAAGGCCCCTGGTGCTTGCGGAAGGTGTTAGAATGACATGATGGGTAGCTGGGGTCATTCAACGCGACACAAATTTCCCCCTCCCAACAATTTGCCACAGACACACTCTGAAGACGTTTCCCCTGAACTGAGGACACCAGCAGGGACCCAAACACGCGACTCAGAAACCTCAAAGCAGGAGACATGTTATTAGCCCGTGGTCCTCAGAACTGAGCAAGGCCTTCAAGTTTTGAATGCATTTTATAGAAATCTGCCTAACCCAACTTGCTAAAATGGCCAGGGAGCAAGATTCCCTGCATGAAATTTGAGGAAAATGTCTGAAGACTTCCGGAAAGAGAAAGCTGGTATTTTTATTTTTTTCCCCTGTGTTCTGCGGCTTCACATTTCCATACAAGGCTGAATCTGCAGTTTCCTGCTGTTTCTCCTTTCTTCTGAAAAACATTCTTTAAAGAGAAGTGCCAGGAACATTGCCAGCCAGGCAGATGTAGCACGAGGCATTATTTGCAGTGCACCACCCCAACCCCTGCAGACAGCTTTGTCCCCTTGCCTTCTCACCCTTGCAGATGTTGAGACCGGGCCTTGAATTCTCCCCCGTGCCTGCTGTGCCTCACACTGACACCCTGGCCTCTGGGACATCCCCGCTGCCTGCTCTGCACAGGGATAAAGCCTGATCCTCCCCTGCATCTGTATCTCCAGGAAAGCGCTGCAGAAGACTCTGCAAGCATCTCCTTCCCAACCCAGAGGAACGGATGCGGCCCTGGGACGAGACTGCTGCGAGCAGCAGGAAGTGTGGACATGGCGGGAGGCTTGTTAATAGGAAATAGCCGTGGCACGGCACCATCGCCCGCTTTGGACCCTCCTCTGATTCCTCTCTAAGCTACAGTGAATTCAGCTGGTTCTCGGAGCTGCGCTTTATCTCCCCTCTGGGAGGTTTCTGGGTCAGCTATATTAAAATGCATTTATTCTTAAGGGGGTCAGTAATCTGACACAACAGTGATGTACGAGTGAGTGGGGAGAATACATAAATTTCTAACAACGCGGGGAGAAGAATCCCAGAGTTTTGCTATCTGTAAAAACGGGAGCATGGGATCTGTCACTTCATGTCACGACAGCCAAATTAAACAAATGCAAGCTGACAGGAGGAAAAGAAACAAAGGACTTCTATCCAATTACTTCCAGAGGAATATTAAATTATGGGTGCGCTTGCCTTTGTGTTAGCAAATAAGTATTTAAATGGCCCTAAAGTCCTTCATATTCGGAAAGTTGGGCTTATCTGCACAGGGGAAATGGATGCTGTGGGCACTCACTCCTGAAAGGGAAACGGAGGACAGACAGAGCCTTCACCGGAGGCTGTGGGTTGACACGTGTGGATTGCATGGCTGGGAACAATGTTTCTATGGCTGTTGATAGGAGGGAGGGGGTGCTGAGAACACCTGGGCATCGCATTTTGGAGGCCTCCATCACCACTGCTGAAGCAACAACTTGAGGACATCGCAAGAGCCCTTGAGATGGAGATGCTTTTGGAAGCAGTAGCTCAACCTCTCTTTTTGCAGCACACAGGTGGTTGCTTTTAGTGACCACAAAGAAAAGCAGCCCACCTTCTGCACTTGGAAGTCAAGAAGATGATATGTATGGCTACACTCTGACATGCTGGGGGCAGGGAGAGCTGCTAGTGCTGCCATGCCCTGCTGTGAAGGAAGAGGCACTCTGAGCATCATTGGTGCAAAGATGATGCCCATGGGCTTCCTGCAGCAGAGCCCTGAGAGGTGCAGGGAGGAGGCAACTGGTTACCATGGGGCATCACTGGATGCCAGCAGAATGCACAGCATGACCACCAGCCAGGGGGAAGCACCAGCAAAGAGCCACACCTGACTGCACCACTGCTCTGCAAAACACAGTAACACCGGCTCTATGGGTATATGGAGCAGGAGGTGTCTCCCACACAAGTGGGACACACAAGCTACAATCTAGATAGTTCAACAGAAGGAAAGGGTGAACCTGTCACCCTTGCTGTGTGCTTGGCCTCTCTGGCAGGAAGCTCTGGGCAGTCCTGCCAACCACTGAGCAGAGTTGGGTGCGGCGTGAGTTGCAGGTGGCAAAATGTTGATGGCCAGACTGCAAGGACCAAGTGTCCTGTGCTGCCTCCAGCATCAGAAAATGAGGAGCAGTGTACAGAGGTGGGGACTTTGTTGGAAGCAGGCTGCTCAGGGATGCGAGCGAACGTAGTGCTGGCAGCACGAAACAGATAAACATTTCACTCCCGGAGACAGATGAGCCACAGAGAATATTTCCTGCTGGAACAAACAAGGGTGTGAGATGTTTGCAAAAAGCACAGCAAAGGACAGAAGAAAGCAAAATTTAAGCTGTGTGAAAGTCCAACCTGACCTTAATAAAAGGTGAGCACAGACCTGAAACTTCTTGATGACTGCAAGATCAAAGTGGTCTGTTTGACCCAGTCTACCAGATGCAGACTGTGCAACAGCTCCTCTCATAAGAAGCATGGTTAGGAAAGACAAATCCTGGAGATCTCTGGTGTGTCTGACAATCTGTGTTCAGGCGAGTGGTCAGAGCAGGCTGCAGCAAGACTGAAATGCGACACAGTGAAACAGGAATGTGAGTCAAAGACACTTTCCCCCGGGTCCGCACAAGGAAGAGGAAGGTGAAAGTGTCAGGAAACATCAAGAACCTTGCAAGAGAGAGAAAACAGATACTGAAAGACAGCTGTGAGCAGTGACGGATGATGACCATATGCTTTGCCAAGGTGCAGGTAGCTGCCCGTTGACACAGCCTGGGGACCTGCCTGCATCACCCATTAACACCTACGGCAGGAGATAGCCCCAGTCTGGCTTGCACAGGCAAGTCTTGGGAACCACAGAGTGAAGGTCAGTACTGAGGATCCATGGGATCCCTGCCAGGACAGGGATACAACCCCAGCTGACAGGGTGCAGAGGAGAGGTGCATGCCCAGGGGAGCAGGAGAGCATTGCCACAGCTTTTTAGCCACCTGGCAGTAAGCAAGGAGAGACAAACCTAGAGCTGGTGGGGGGAGGAGTGGGTGAATCAAAGCCCCTGTATCCCACCCTCCTCTGGGACATCCTGGCCAATGCTCCCCCCAGTTATCTCTTTGACAGATGGTGCAGGTGTGGTGGTGGGAATATTTTGCTGGTCTCTGTGGCCATGCTGGCAGCATGGGTACCTGCCAGGTGGGGGTGCCAGAGCAGGCGCTGCTTGCATCACACATCTGCACAGCAGTAGCTTTAGCCAAATTTTAGGCTGATTTCTAATTTTTTCTGCCATGTTAACCCTGCCTGTGCAAGTCCAGGAGTGTCTCTGTTTAAGGAGAAGCTGCAGAGAGACGCTTTGGATCATGGGCTAGTATGACCAGACCCTTATATCTTTGACGATTAAGGCAAGGAGGAGGGAAGAAGAGAGAAGGCCAAATTCCTTTGTCTCATACGCTGCTGTAAGTTCAGAGTAATTACATTAAATGTAATGAGCCTCCACACTTCCTTCCCTGCTCCCACTTGGGAGCAGTCATTTGCTGCTGGCCAATTCCTGCAGCAAACAATGCTCCTACCTACCAAGTTGGCAAAAGTCTTCTGGCCAGAGGACTGCAGAGAGGAGCAAAAGCTGCTGCCATGGCCTCTCCTCCTCCTCTTTTTCCTTATCCAGAGAGAGAAGCAACACTGCCCCTCTAATAAGGCATTTATCAAGCCAACCTCAATTTTAAGTACACCCAGGCTTCACATGCCTCTCAACAGTGCTGCCAGTCCCAGTTCCCACCCTGATATGCTGCTGTGCACCGTTTTCCTCTCCACCTACCTGAAAGAGGTCCTTTCCTGAAGGAACAGTTCAGCAGAGGCTTCAGAGTGATGCCAGCAGCTCTCCTGCAGGCTGGTGGTGGCCAGCACTCAGCTCTCCCATGAAATGAGCCATGGAACTGGAAAACTGGGTAAGAGATGCTCCGGTTCAGCTTAGAGGATGTGGTGAAATGAAGAGGTGTGAGAGCAGAGAGCAGAGCAGATTGACCTCCCCGAGGCCAGGCGTAAATGGGCAAACCTTACCTTTCTAGACCAAAGGGTCTTCTGCCAGTCATGGCCCATAGCCCATAGCAGCCCACAGTGATGACGTGCTGAGCACCACAAAAGCATCCTGCCAGTCCAGCAAGGTCTGCTCCAGGTGCAGGCAAAGAAGACCATGAGCAGCAGATAGAGGTGCTTAACCCTCCTGCCTTGTACCCTGGAGGTATGATCCCTGCAAGATCAGTCACCCCCAACCCCTCGTTGCCCCAGGATATGTGGAGCTATGCCCAATAATAACCACATATTAATTTGATGACCTGGAGGAGACAACAGCAAGGATGAGGGTGGTGGGTAGCTGTGTTCAAGCCCACTGGTATTACCAGAGGAAGCTGTGTGTAAGACCAAAGCTGCCTTCATCACTTGGGCCTCCTCTCTGCTTTCCATCCCTGCGCAGAGCAGTATTTTCACATACATAAATCAATTCTTTTGTGCTCAGTCCCACTGTGCATTTAAAGCTTCAGGGCTGGGATACATCCACACTCAGCACAGAGGAGAGGTGGGGGGAGATGTGATTTTCCCCCCTGAGAGCAGTGCTTTGGGAAGAAAATCCTCTGGAAAAAAACAGCCCGTGCTCTGCTTTCTTCTGATGGTGCAGGCTGATTCGTGCTGTCTGTAATTGTAATCAAAGTTAATTTAATCCTGGTATGGAGGTTGCTGAGCAACTGAAGACATTTATCAAGAGGGACTGTAATCACATCACCTCGGGTAAAGTTGGGAGGGCAGCCACGTAACCCTAGCGATGCCCCGGGCGGAGGGCTGCGGGTCACGGGAAAGCACCAGTATTTGTGGGGTACATCAGCCACAGGGAGAGCACTAGGACTGAGCTGAGCTGTGCTTTCTACTGCCGTGCATAACGAGTGGCTCAGATTGGGAACAGGGCCCCTTGTGAGCAGTGTACATGGAGGCACAACTTCCCAGAGGACCTACGGTGCGTGCCTGCCCGGCCACACTGCTGTAAGCAAAGAGAAGGTGCAACACCAAGAAAAGGGTCAGTCATGACAGTTTGTGTCACAGGTCCCCCCTTGATGCCGCCTCCCCTTCGAAATCCTGGTGGTAGTACGCCATCCGAGGAGCTGCAATGCCTCCTTCTCAACTGGGGAGCGCTGGGCTGTGCTGTCACCATCCACGCCAGTGCCAGGGCGTGGAGGTGAACATCCTCAGCATCAGCAACCAGAGGAAGCTGCCTGGAGCAGAAGCTGAGCAGCCTCCCTCCTGCCAGAGCCGGTGAGAGATGCTCCAGCACTGCTGGTGAAGCTCCTCCGTGCTCGCTAAGAGCCGACCTCGCTCGGCGCCTGCTGTGCCGTCATCAGGGCCATTTGCTGGTGATGAGGAGATTTCAGGAGGCGGCCTCGGCGGGCACCCGCTGCTGCAGGAGGGGGTGGCTGCCGGAGATGGCGGGGCCGGCCTGATTAAGTGCTTCGGCGGGGAAAGAAACCCGCCGGGAAGGAGGGGTCCTGCCATCAGCGCCTCAGCAATCAAGGAGGAATTTTCCTCTGCTTTTTCTTTTATTTTTTTCTAAACTAATTATTGTTTTCTCCTAAAACAAAGCACTTTGGGGGAATTTTAAAGGCCTGTGCGTGCACCGAGGGCAGGAGTGGAGCAGCAGCCTGCCAGGGAAAGGAACCAAAGCGTGGTGACATCCCAAGTGTGCTGAGTGCCTCCTCACCCCAGCTGCTTCCTCCTGCCAGACCCCCTCCTCTTTTTTTGGAAGAGTCAATACTGCAGGGCATTGCTCCCTGATTAGGTTTGAAAACCTCACTCTTTGGAGGATGCTCCTTGCCAGACTCCATCCCAAAAGGGCAGCAGTGTTTGTGTGACAGCTTCGCCCTCCTCGGCTGTGCAGAGGGTCCATGAAGGGAACGAGGGCACGTGTGTTGCGGGCCAGAGTCCAGCTCCTGCTGTGCCGGAGTTGGCTCTGACACAGCAGCTGCAGGACAAAAAGGGATTTTTCTCTGCCTTTTTCAATGGGCATGTTGGGTTCCTCACAGAGAGAAGGAGCCACTTGCTGACTTGTTTAGAACAGAGCTGTGTTTTGGTGTGCCAGAGTGACCAAAATGTTGGATGGATGGATGGATGGATGGATGGCCAGAAAAAAAAACCCTAGCAGTGAACTGAGCCATGGCATCACTGCATGTCAGACCTTGTGAACCAGGGACAGCTCAGCCCAGCAGTCATAGAACAGAGGCAGGTGAAGCATAACTACAAGCGGATTTCCCAAACACCACCTTTCAAACACCAAAATGGCCATAGGGTTTTATTTAGCTTTTTTTTTTCTTGTGCTGAAACCTTTGCTACACTTTCCATCCTTTTACTCTTCTTCTCTGGTCTGTTGTTCTCAAAAGTGGCTAAAGCCGGGTCATTTGTTCCCATTACAGAGTGGCTATCTCTGCCTCCTTCCTCCCACACCATTCAGGAGAGTAAAGGCAGTAAGTGCACAACGTGTTGGGTATTTCCCTGGCCACTGCCCATGCCAACACCCTCCAAAACTTGCCCATCCTGGGTAGATGTAGCTCTTTGCTTCTGATTGTCACCCAGGGTGTTGGCCAGTCCCTACTGCTCACTTGCTCTGCTTCAGCTACTCTGTGGTGATGGCAAAATTAAGAACTGGCCTCCCCTGGGAAGCACTGGTGATGCTTCAGGACTCTGCTCTTGCACTAAGCTGGCCAGAAGAACTGCACCAGCTGTGCAGTGCTGGGCTTGCAGTGCGGAGCTCCTCCCCAGGAGAACACAGAAGGAACCACATCATTTTTCATCAAGATTGAATTGAATCTTCATTGACTGGATCTCCTTCCTCGTAGATTGGATCTCCTACCTCTTGGGTTGCCTGAGCTTTACATTCACACCCTGGTTTTGGTCACGCCCAGTGCTGATGTTGGTTCCATGCTTACATTTTGGAGCGGTTCCTTAAAGGAAACAGAGGAATGAAGAAATACAAATGACCTCATGAAACCCAACTGTCAAAGTAAAAATACCTGCTGATGAACAGCCTGCACACCACTGCTGCCCTTTGGTCCACAGGGAAGTCCCACCAGCTCCCGTCAGTCTTTTCTGCACCTTGCTGCCTGGCAAGTGGTGCTGAGAGCTCAAGGGCTAAGGAGGGGGCATGAAGGCTATCATGGGTCCTGCCTATACCTCACAGGGGAGATTTTTCCAAGGGGGCTGAGAATACAAGATCTACAGGAATTTCACCAGGGGGCAAGTGGGATGTCTGGATCTACCAGTATAGCAGGTCCAGCCAGCAGCTTGCTCCAGTGTGGGTCACAGCATCTTCCATATGTCTCCACTGCTATGACCATCGCTGATGGGCTCAGCCTTGGTCAGTGGCAGGTCCGTCCTTGAACTGGCTGGTGTGTACTCTCTCGAGCCTAGGGAAAGCTTCTAGCTGCTTCTTGCAGAAGCCACCCCCGCAGCCCCCCTCTTCCAGCAGAACCCTGTCATGCAGAACCACACCACACCACACTGCTTAACATGAAGAGATGTCAACCAGTCAAAGCGTTCCCCACCCTGCAAGGAGATCCAAAGCCTGTTCCCACCTCAAGTTTACATTTATTCCCATGTTACAGGCTTTTTTTTTTTTTTTTTTTTTTACTGTATAGGAAATATTAATTTCATGCTTGGCTTAGTTCTCTAGCAGAAGCCTTCTCCTTCCTGCATCACGATGTGCGTTTATTTCTATGTTGGGAGCTGCTGACTGATTATTTGCCTTTCCTTCTGCCTGGGGCTGAGGGGATGGGCTGCAGGCCATGGGCTTTCATGGCCACCACCGAGCTGTTTAGCACCAGCATGGAGGCAGTGACCCACCTTCACACCTGATCATGTGCACTGACCAGTGACATTCCCGACCTGGAGCCCCACTGCCACACATTGCATTTTGGAGAAACTCAGCATGTCTCAGCTTTGCTTTAAACCCTGTTTCCTACAGTAGAACCCAAACTATTATTGAATCATGTTAAAAGCCTTTTGCATTATTTGCCTTTATTTTTCCCCCTGAATGTTTGCCTCATAATCTTCAGGCATCTAATGTGCTTCCAGAGCTTCAAATGATCCGCTTGCAAAAATAAATCTATGTTGTAGGTATGCCCAGAAAAATATCACACTTTGGTTTTTTTCTTATTTTTTCTTTTTTCCTGAGTGGCATTTCTTCCTAACACATTTATAGGCCTCTGGTTTTCCGAAATGTCTTCCTTTAAGTCAGCACAGAGAAAACAAATGCAGAAGCAGCAGATTCAGTAGGTGGCTACTCTGCTGGCACACTTGCTGCACCTATGGCTGAATTAACAGTGCCACTGCAGCACCTGTATTTTCTGCCTGGTTTTGCTCTGACTTTCAAATTGGAAACCTACACACAGGGAGTGCATATGGGATGTATTCAGACTTCATCTGCAATTTTTACTTGTGCTCTAAAATAGGGCATTGTTGAGGTTATCGGTACAGAAATGTCATGAAACTCTTTGGTGTTTCTCTCCTACATAGGTAAGGATTTGTCTGTCCTTGGAACTGGTCTTCTGACCAGTTTTATGTTGGGATGTCTTCAGTATCCTCAGGAATGTTTATCTTCATATCAACATAACTGAGAGAGGAATCTAGCCCAGAATAAGGAACTTACTAGTTCTTCTAAGCAAATATTTTTGCTCATTTGTTATCATAAGAAAAACTAAACCAGAAATGGGTTTTTTTTCTCCTTAAAATAAATAAATTAAATCATCTTTCACCTCCATAATTTGGTATCTTTCAAAGACAGAATTCAGCTTCCTGGACAGCACCATGAATCACTCAGAGATGTCAGGCAGCCTACTAATTGTTAGGATTGTATTTTGACGCTGTTCAGAGTTCCCAGGTAAGGAAATGTTCTCCATCATTTACAGCTGTGAACCACACCAAAAGACCAATGCCCGAAAGGGAAAAGAAGGAAGGAAAGAAGAGATGTAGGTTGTTAAGTGAAGGTGGGGAGCAAAACAGATGAAATTGATAAAGTGGAAAGCTATATTATTCACTCCAAGGCTCCATTTAGTCCTTCTGCCCTAGTAGTTTCAGTAAAGTGAAACTCTTGCTGGAATCAATACTGCTATCATTTCACAAAATTACAGTGGTTTGAACAGAAAACTAGTCATAAATCAACTTCATGCATGGACAGCTGAAGGAAATATTTCTTGCTTCAAAGGCTTGGGTCCTTCAGACCCAGTAAAGAGGAATTTGGGTGTCCAAGAAAGCACATGGTGCTGGTTTTGGCTGGGATAGAGTTAATTTTCTTTAGAGTAGCGGTTTTGGCTTTGTGCTGGAAGCAGCACTGGTAACACACAGATGTTTTTGCTGTTGCTGAGCAGTGCTTACACAGAGACAAGGCCTTTTTAGCTCTTTGCACCACCCCATCAGCAAGTAGCTGGGGGGTCCACAAGGGGTTGGGAGGGGAAACAGCCAGGACAGCTGACCCCAGCTGACCAAAGGGATATTCCATACCATATGGTGTCATGCTCAGTACATAAAGCTGGAGAAAGAAGAAGGAAGGAAGGGATGTTCAGAGTGATGGCATTTGTCTTCCCAAGTCACTATGAGGCATAACAAATTCCCGCTTTCCTGGGAATGGCTGAACCCCTGCCTGCCCATGGAAAGTGGGGAATGAATTCCTTGGTTCACTTTTGACTTTTGCTTTATCTATTGAACCGTCTTTACTTCAATCCATGGGTTTTCTCACTTTTACTGAGCTGATTCTCTGCTCCATCCCACCCAGGGGAGCAAGCAAGTGGCTGTGCGGGACTCGGTTGCCGCCTGGGGTTAAGCCATGGCACACGTTTGCTGCATTACCTGGAAACAGAGGCTGCTGTTCCATACTCAGACAAGGGATGCATCAAAATAGCAATGTGGGAGAAGGTAGTGCCTCCATTTTAAAGAGGGGGTTTGATTTCAGTGAAACTTGGGTGCTTTGGAGATGGTCCTGTTCTCTGCTGCTCGCTAGACATCTCCTCCGACTAGGCTAAGAATGTGTCCTTGCTGCTTCTTTTTCATAGGACTTGATCCTGTAGATTTTGGGGGATTTTTGCAACTCATCACTTTCAGCTTAGTGGCTTAAAGGAGGGAGCCTTTCAAGTCGTGGCCTCTGGAATATGTCTAGCCCTCAGCTTCCAGGGAAAGGGACTGGACTTGGAGACTGACCTTCTCTTCAGTATTTTGGGAGCAGATCCTTGAAGATTCTTCAAAGAAAAGCATGAAAGGCACAGACCGCAGGAAGGTCTCAATATGCTTGTCCGTGTTTTTCTTGAATACCTCTGAATTTTACATTTTATTGTAGATCTTGCTTTCCAACAAAGATATATCAGGTACCAAGAAGTTACCCCTGCAGATGCTGGAAGTTTCACAGGTATAATGCACGGCAGAAAAGCACCAGGCAGGGTGCTCCAAATCCACTTCCTTCACCCCGGCAGAATAAACACGAGCTGCAGCTCCATGGCCAGAATTGATGGGCTGATGCGTTAAATCTGGGAAAGGGACTCTTAGATGTCCCTGTTGCTGCCAGGTCCCGTTTCCTCCTTCCCCGAGAGGCAGTGGCACCAGAGCCAGGGCTGAATGGCAGGGCTGGAAAGGCTGGGGGGTGAGGCAGCTGTGCTTGTGAGACCATCCCCAAACCCTGAAAACTTCTCAGGCATCTAAAGTACAGTTGGCATCGCCACTCTGTCTCAAAGCAACAGACCTTGGGCTGCGTTCGTCTTGGCTCGGCTCTGCTTGCAGTGCAAAGGCAGGTTCACTGTGTCCTAACTGGGTGCTGCCAAATTAAGGAAACAGAGATTCACTGTTTGCTAATTTGTTATTGTGTCTGAGGTGGCTCTCTACTTGTTTTCCCTCCTCCTTGTGAGCTTGTGAAACACGTTTGTGCAATAGCTAAGCACCATATAGCTGTAATTACTTATAATGGTTTCCCGTATCCCGTGCGTTTAGTGCACTGGAATTTTCTTTTAATTTTT
Organism: Hypotaenidia okinawae; assembly: GCA_027925045.1. Classification (NCBI taxonomy): domain Eukaryota; kingdom Metazoa; phylum Chordata; class Aves; order Gruiformes; family Rallidae; genus Hypotaenidia; species Hypotaenidia okinawae. The sequence continues at coordinate 45,715,094 of BSDF01000002.1, read as the reverse complement.
TGACAGATATTTCTGGAAATTACTTAGTTAAATTTGAATTAATTAAAGAGAACAATCATAATTATTTGATAAATAGCGTCATTAAATCCATTATACAATAAAATATTGCAAATAGGAGCACAAGTAAATATTTGCAAGAGTATTCACACTGGATTTCCTCTCTTGGCATTTTGAAAAGCTCTTTTATTGTCTCACAACAGAATTGCCAAGTAGCTACAAATATTCATGCATCATCTGCAAACGAGAGAAAGAAGACTGCTGTTTAATGAAATTTAATTCATCCAATCAGGGAAGGGAGGGAATGACAGATGATGTAAAAGGCCAATTAGATGGCATGTGCTCTGATGACTATCACCAGCCAATTCGCTAACAAGACACAAATAATAATCTGTAATAAAAAATAATTCGAGTGACTGAGGCTAATAGGCACATTTACCCAAACTGTGACCTCTTCCTTATGGGAACTGAAGGTGTTGGGTGAGTTGTGAGAGACTTGGTCGGCTCTGTTCCCAGATGTTTAGAAATTCAGAGAGCAGCAGAACAGGGTGGGAAGTGCCCCAGGAGAGTTAGTGTGGTTCTGGGAAAAGACAGGAAGGACCCCTGCCCAAAATGTATGGGTTTATATGGAAGAGAACCTCATGGAACCATCATGGGCTTGGTCCTCATCTCCAGAGTGCTCTTCTACCACCAGCTCCTTGTTGTGCCCTCTGAAAGGGAGGCAGAGAAGAGAAATGCTCACGCCTCTTAAGAAGGTCCAAGGGCAGCAGTGGCCCTGAAGGAGCAGGAGAAGCATCTGGCCCCACATTCTGCTGCCCACACGTGATAGTCCTTGACTCAGGGTCTGTTGCTGCTGTCACCAGTGCAGGCACCCATCAGGAGAGATGCCTGGTTGCCCCACAAAGGAAGGGTGGGAAGGCAACAACAGGTTTTTACAGCTTATTTCAGCCAGTCACACTTTGGGGTTGAGGCATTAGTAACAGTGAGTGGCCGGGATGCTTCCCTAATGCTTAACAAGTCAAGCTCCACTGCACTGGAACTGAGTCAAGGAGGCAGGAGCCATTTAATTAGACCAAAGCAACTGACAGCCACTCTGCCGTAAATCTTCCCTTGCTGCCTTTGAGGCCTCTGGTCCTCTGTGTCCTCTGGTCCTCTGTGTCTTAATTTTAAATGATATCTCAATGAGGGGAGAGCAGGGAACAAACAGCCCTCTGCATTTTGCTCCAGCGGACCACGACAGCAGGGCTATAAGGGGTCAACTCATGAGGAGGGGGCTCCTTTCCTCCCAATAGTCAGGTTTTCTGGGAAGCTGCAAGATAATGCTTTAACCAAAAGGAGTCAGTTCCAGATTCAGCTGTCGTTTTGTGAATGAGGAGGAGGAAACACACCATTGGCCAGCATGTCTGTGAAACCTCTCTGGTGACTTGAACCAGGCCTTTCCGTCGGTGCTCAAGCAACACTGCTGCTGGCACAAGCGCAGGAGGAGAAAAATAGTTGGATAATAACAATAATAAGTCTGGAACAACATCAGTGTCCTGCCTGATGGTAATGTGGGATTTCTTTTGTCAGCCGAGGCAAATCCACTGATTCCTCCGCGTTTGCCAAAGAAATGAGGATAGGAGTGTAAGTACTCTGATTACATTTGGTTCACGCTGATGTAGCAGGGACTATCCTCCCTACCATACTCATCTGAGATATGGTAAAACAAATGTGTGCACATAGTTGCATAAAACAGCGGGCAATGGGCATTAATTACAAATTGCAATAAAATCACATCTACTGTACATCAGGAGTGGATCACAGCTAATAACCTCACAGGAGACAGAAAGGACTGACTCCTCCAAGTAAACAGATCCCTGACATGTTTTACCTTCAGCAGTGAACCTGCGTTCCATCCTTCAGATCCCATGTCCTGTCTTGCCAAGAGGCAGAGTGATTGCTAAATATTCACCAATTCAAATTGCACACTGAAGCATCCACACAGAAAGTGGCCTCGCGGCTCACTCCTTGCCACTGCTGAGGGGTCTGGGGTCTGGGCCCTCCCACGAATGACACCAGTGTAGACATCCCATGGGGCTGGATGGTGAGCAGACCACCTCCAGACCGTCTCCCAGCTGCCTCCTAGGGAAGATGTCAACAGCTGAGCTGGGTAAGGCATCACCTTTATCAGTGTTTTGGGCCACAGGCTTCATATTTCCTTGCCTCTTTTTAGATATCATCTCCTTACTTCTGACCTGCTGACAGACTCCCAACTCTTGGTTGGCTTTGCTGGAATTCTTTGCCTGAAAACCACAGGTAAGGTGGTGAGCGACAGCAATACCATCCTGCTGCTTGAGGGATGCCACACTATGAGGCTACAGGCATAGCATGGCTCTGGTGCCCTTGCCCTCCTTCCCACAGTATCCTTCCAGCCCACAGAGCTTTCTGAGGGCTTGCTCCACCCACACTCCAAACTCAAAGCCACCTTCTCCCAGCCTTGGCCCCTTCCCCATCCCTTCACTGCCTTTCCCCACACCTCTGAGTCACTCTTGCTCCCTCTCTGGCACTGACCCATCCAGTGTATCAGGAATTATCTCTGCAAGTCACTGAGTCACTGTTTAAATGTGATATTAAATTTTCCTTACGACCTTTAGCCTGTGCATTCCTCATGTCATAAACCATTTGGTAGACACAATGCATTCAGGTTGAGATATATATATATATATATATATAAAAGTATATGAAAGAGGTATATGATGTTGAAATGCATAAACCATCACTCGTTGCCATCTTTTGCAGCATTTTTTTCCTGCTTGTTCACCGTTGGTCTCCTATAAAATGATTTGCAATCAGCGTGTGGATTAAATTATAACCTTTCTGTGGCAACCTTGCTTAGGCAGACACAGGAGTAAGCCCTCTGCCTTGGCATGGTCCCACCTTGAATTCCTGATGCCTAATGCCAGTGTGACCAGGCGGGCAGGGAACATCGCCCTAGCACCTGCTGGAGGCACGTGGGGAATTGGGAAAACCGGACTTGGCCACCACCAAGAAACACATCCTGAGGTCCTGCCCTGCCTGAGACTCTGGCCAACCGTGCCTGGTGTGGGTTAATGCAATCCCCAAGCTGCAGTATCATGAAAAGAGCAATTTATTGCATGGAGACAGGGAGGAGCAGCCGGGGGGGGGGGCGGGGGGAAGAGGGGGGGCTAGGGGAGGAGGGGCTGCTGCCATCTGGCTCAATATGCAGAGTCCCGCAGCCAGGGAGTGCCATGGGAGGTTCCAAAGAGTAAAGCACGGGGAATTAGGGACTCATACTGTGATGCCTGCTACTTCCCCTGGATTTTACAGCATTTCCCTATCACAAGATGTGGCAGAGACTTTGAGGCACCTGGACAGCCCAGGGCTGAAGCCCTCTGTGAGGTGCAGACAGACCTTTTTGGACAAACAACTGTTCGGTCCAGCCCTACATTAAAATATTGTATGTAAAGAGGTGGTAATAATCTCCACTGGAAACACTGCACTCAAACCTTCAAGGAGTTTCTTTCCAACCATTTCCTATGGCTCACCCTGCACAGGCATCATTGCAGCAACAAACTGTTCTCCCTACACACGTCAGTACGTAGCCAGGCTTTTGAGTTCAGGTAGACAACTTGCCTGTCTGTTTATCTGGAGACAGAGGCAGGGCTCTGCTAGCTCTGACCCAGCGCAGCACTGCCGGGAGACCACGCTGCAGCATTTCAGATGACTTTAACCCTCTTGCAATATCAAAATTTAATAGGTCAGTAATCATGGGGATGCTGGCCAGACCACAGCTCTTGTGAGTGGTGTCCACGTTTCCTGGAGGTTTGGCAGGTCTGAGGAATTTCCCAAATGACAAGCCATTTTGAGAGGAATTTAGGATGCCATGCCTGTGGTTTCCAGATCTGTTTTCCTGCAGGGAAGAGGGCATCATCCAGATTTCCTCCTGGCTCTCCCCACCCCATGTAGCCCTACAAAGGAATGACCCAAGCAGCTGGAATTACTAATTTTTCCCTGTGTTGGGGCACAAGGCATCCACCCTCTGCCACAAAGCACCGTGCAGTCAAAGCATGGCTCCAGCAGGCATGGAGTTTTATTTTCAGTGGTGGCTCTCCCTTGGGGGGACCTGCAAGCCTCCCTTGCCATGGTGCAGGAGGTGGTAAACAAGCAGGGAAAGCCTAAGCAAGCAGGTGCTCTTCTCTCATCTGATGATTTGGAATAGCACAGGCAGCGCTGGCACATATCCGACGCGCAATCATTTTATTTCCATAACTTTATCTCGCAGAGGACATGGGAGCTACAATGTAATCAGCGCTATACAGTTTAAAGTGTGGCTGGGATGCATTATAGAGTCAGCTGCGGCGAAGAACATATGGTACAGCTTGCCACCCCGCTATAGTATTTCTTCAAAAGACATTTCTCTCTCAGAAACGAAGACATTATCAGTCAAATTGTAAGTAACCCATTTCCATTTATAGCGCACGGCCTCCCCTCTGAGTCACACACCCGGCCGGCGATGGCAGCTGCGAGACTTCTAAAAAGTTTGGGTGGTTTGGCTGGGTTGGTTTTTTTCTTCCTTTCTTTCTTTTCTCTTTTCTTTTTATATTCTTGATGCTGAAAATGTTTCTGCTTGAGTGGCGAGTCTTCCCTCCTCTCCACCGCGAAAGCTCAGCATCGCCCTGGCTGCGCCACACTGCACCTTGCCCAGATGTGGCCTGGCTGCTGGCAATGCTGCCAGACACAGTCCTGCCTGGAAGGGCCTAAATAGAGGTGCATAATGGACACCCCACTACCTAGTGCAATTTAGGAAACATTTCTGCTGTGGCTAGGTTGGTTTAGCACATAAAGCCCCTCAGATATGTGGGAGGCAATTGCCTGAAGCCAGGAGCCATCTCTGTTCACCCGTTACTGAATCCTTCCTCCCACTGCCTGCATCGCCTGAGAGAACCAAGTCTCCCTGTCCTCGTGAAGTGCTCTTTGCAATGCTCAGCAAGACTTTGGTGCCTCTTGACATGGAATTGCTTTCGTTTATAGCATGCCTGGTGTTTGCTCTTATTCCAATGTGTTTCCATTCAGGAGCCACTCTTAAGGATTTCTCTGCAAAGAAAAAAGGTCGAGGTTATTTCCTCGGGGACGGAGGGCAAGAGGAAGGTCAGAAAATGATTTAACCAAATAAATAATGCACTGAATTGCCAGAAAAGTATTGAAGCGGAGCAGATGGGCCGTGTTTGCAAGCTCATTTGCATCATGAAGACTTTGGCATCTCCCAGATTTTACATAAGCCTTCTCCTTAATATTTTGTTACTTTACAAGTGTCGCTGTGCTCCCTTAAACACACATGCGTGCACACACACACACACACACACACAATTTTCAAGAAGATCAAATTGAGAGCTAGTGAAAGTTGATGTAACTGCAGTAAGGAAGGAGGTTTGAGGCAGTGCCTGTGACCATCACCTAAAGCTGCAGAGCCATATCCCACAGGGTGTATTTAAGAAAGGGAATTTTTAACGGGAGCTTGTTTATATCTTGAGCAAAACCATGACATGAAGTTTCGGTCCCACCTCATTTAAATGGGATGTCTATTGTTTCCGCTGGGGGAAAAAGAATAAAAAAAGAAAAAAGAATTATTTCCTGTTTAAGATATTGAAAAGAGAATTGGCATAAGCAAAAATGTGACAGACTCTATGATATTTCATTGTGGGGACAAAACCAGGAAGAAGTGGTTGAAAGAAGATCTCAAGTCCACACTAACATTTTGCTGACTTTATCCCTAACCTCTTTGCAGGTTGAGTCAGCAGAATGAGGTTCCTGAATAATGCTGGAGTGGCCAAGGAGGGATGTCCAACTCTCGAAAGTGAGAGACACACTCTGACCTCACCAAAGACCTCTGTGCTGCAAACACTGCCCTTGTAAGCATCGTTTTCTTGCAAGATGGATAAATTGATAAGTACACTGGGGTCAGGTTGTGGAGGATGGGTTTCAGGAAGGGACATCCTTTGAGTACAGCACAGCAGCTCAGATTACAAGTATCTGGGGACAGAAGTATGCAACAAGGAATGTGAGTGATGCCAAAAGTGCTTTTTGTGGTAAGAAGGACAAATGTTCTTTCAGTGTTTAAAACTGAAACAGACATAGGAGTCCTGCGTCATCTGAAAACTGTGGGGTTACTGCAAGTGGACACTGAAATTTTGGACTTCAAACCTCTCCTTCTACTATGGCTTCTTAGATCCCACTAGACATCATCAGAGAGATGAGCGCTACCAGCAGCTGCACACATTTACTAGCTTCTCCATCACCCTCTTAAAAAAACCTGCTTAAAACTCTCTGGAAGGAGATGGCAAATTGAGGCACAGCCTTTCCAGGTGTTTGTGACGCCGTACAGCCTCTGGATAAAGGAGAGCAGAGAAAGAAAATCCCAGAGCTGCAGGTGGCATGCTGTGCCTGTGTCCACGCTTGGCACTGCTGTGAGGCACCTGAGTAGGGATCTGTGCCGCCCTCTCTACTCAAGAATAATGATTGCAACACACCTCACTGCAGCCATTCGTTTTGTCTTTGTTAGGAAAGTACTCGATGGCAAACTTGGCTGCCTTTCAGTACAAAAGATTTCGATGTATAATTCACTGATTCAATAGGTTCCCAAATAAGACGAATCTTTCTTCACTGGGGGAGGTGGGTGCCCGGGCTTTGTCTTGGCAGGCTTTTAACTTCTCTAGAGGTAGCTGTAAATGAAGCTGGGAAATCAGTTTTGCACTTGCTTGTGAGAAGAACTGCATGGAGTCCAGGGTAATCTCACATGAGTTACTTTACCCAAGAAAAAAACATAATTCCTGGATACAAAGTCCTGTGTCCTCAGTTGAAGACCTCAGGTCTCAAATGAGATCGTATCAGTATTGCACAAATGAACCAGCACCCAAATTTGACTCGAAGGGAGGAAGTAAACTGCAGAAGGGAACTGGTAGAGAAAGTGGAGATTAAACCAAAGCTTTCCCCCTGCCCCTCTTTGTGGGAACCTCCAGCAGCAGCTGCTGATGGGCAGCGCCCTGAGGTTTCAGTGCCAAAGCAAGGGCTCATCTGTAAAGACTCCCTTCTCCATGACAGCTTTATATCAAACCAGTGAATCAGCTTCTCTGCAGCCTCAGTGCTGAACCCTGTCAAAAGGGTGGAGGATTTCTCTGGAAGGGTAACCAGAGCATTTCTATTTGCAGACTTCTGGATGCAAGTCCTTCACATGGCTGTTCTCAATTAGTTCTTCCCCTGCAAAGGAAGGGAGATGATATAATGAATAAAGCTATTCTGTGGAATGCAGTTTTAATTGAAATATTTGCTGCTGTTGTCACCATTGGATTAAGACAGCAGACCTTCGTTAGCTTGATTAGATTAAGTTTGTTTGCATCTGCAGAACGGGGGTGAGGGGAGTAATCGGAAACTATAAAGAGGAAAAAAAAAGGTATCGCAACTCCGGCATCATGAACGGGAAGCAAGTTTTGCACTGCTGTTGGCACATTTAATTAGGTGCATGAAATAAAAGCAGCCCTCGCTGCAAATGCTCCTGTCCTCCACTAAGGCTTGGGCCTGCATCCTCCTCTGCTCTGGAAGCAAACAAAAAAGCCTCACTGGAAAAAAAATTGCTTTTCATGTTGGAGGGAAAAAAATTTGTGCTAAGACCTTCCAACCCTATCGACATAAAATAAAACATTGACATAAAAACATCTTTAAAAAAAGGGCTTTTAACGCTTCCCCCACAGTGAAATCTCCACCCTATCTTGTGCGGCCTGCAAGCTTGCGACTAGTTCTTCCTTAGCTGTGGCTACCTTCTTTCAGCTGAATAGACTCTGAGGGATCTGCACGACGCGAGAACCTGAACCTGTAACTTCCACTTGGTTGCCGCAGTCACTACAGAGAAGTGGGGTTTACTCCACTTTGCAGAGATTTTTTGTATCTTGGTATGGTGCAGTCATGGAAAGGCTCCACAGGACACTGGGCCGCAGTTGTACCGACCCAGGCTGAGCTGACGTCGACAAGCTGCAGCCTGAGCTCAAATAGCTCTGCCTGTCTCGTGCAGGAGATGTCTTTCCTTCTCTTTGTCTTTGGTCTTTTTTTTTTCCCTTTTGCAGACAGAAGATTTGTTCATTTCCCATTCCTGCTTACTGAATTATTAATCCAAAATGCTCCACTGGTATCTTCTTGTCTGCCAGGGAGCTCATCATCCAACAATTCCTCTTCGGTCTTGACCGGTAATCGGAGCAATTAGCAATCCATTAAAGGTCTCAGCATGCCCATGGCTGTGGGGAGTATGGAGTGCAACTCAGGAGCGGGCCCACTCCAACCCAGGCAGAAGACCCACTGGCTACAATCTGTTGTGAAGGACAAGCCTACATCAAGAGGAAGGGTCAGGTGCTCACAATAAGAGTTTTCAGTCAGTAGAGCAAAATCACGGAAATCAGCGCATCAGTTTGGACCGATATCACAGTGGCAAGAGGATGAGGTCGCAGGCACTGCCATGGTCTGGCTGGAAGGTGTGATAAATTTCTCCCGTGGGCACTCAGCCTGCTCCAAACAAGGCTGCTTAGCACCCAGATGTATGGGGCTTCCTCCCTGCAGAGTAACAAACTCTTTTTCTGCTGGAGGGAACCAGAAGGGAACATGAAGAGCTGTCACTGATTCCTCTGATGCTCTGAAAAGGATAAAAAGTGGTAACCAGACATCAGTGGAAAGCAGGGTAAGCAGGACAGGACTGTTCCTCCCTTCAGTGAGCTGGGTGAGTTTGGGGAAGCGTCCAGTGTGTTTCCAGGCATCTGATAGTTGCTGCCACTCAGGACCAACACACTTTGGGGATCCAATCCCACTCTTCTGCCCCCAGAAGAGCACTCTACCCTGATTTAGCGAAAGGTGCAAGATTCCTCCCCGTCCATGAGCTCGCCAGCTCCCACAGGAAGAAGGTGCTGAGCCATGCACGATCTCTCCCTGCCTGCTCTCTGCACCAGTGATTGACTAACCAATGTGTAATACGAAGTGGTGCGTGACCTCAGTGTGAAAGGTCAACGTAAACAGCATCCTTATAAACGTTCCCTACAGAAAATAGGTACATGGATTTCCTAGTCTATCTTCCAATCTGTGCTGGGGGTTTAATAGGTCAGGACCAGAGCAATTCATCACCTTTGCGCCCTGTCCTTTGCCTTCGTAACATATCAGAGATGCTCTCCTGCACTTTCTGGGCTCTGCCTCTGCTAATGTCTCTGGAAAGATAATCTGTCGAGAAAGAATGTGAGAATTATTAAATCAATAAACACTGCTAACCTTTCAACTGTGTCCATACAAGACCGCTGCAGCAATCGCTTGCTTTCACAGATTGAAGGCAGAGTGTCCTTATCGCATATGTCAAAAGAGACAGGAAAAAACATGCTCTTTCTCTGTCAGGAGAGCGGAGGTGTCCATTGGGGCTCGCAACCTGTTCCTCCTACCCCCAGGTCTGAAAAGTTTTGCGGTGCTACAGGGAAACACAAGTCCTAAACCCTGTATGAAATTCTCCCTTGCATACCCAGCTGTTGCTGCTGGGGGAAAAGCAAAGACGTTCTCATAGAGCCAGACCAAAATACACAAATAATGCCAGAAATTGTTTTAATGGCTTTTGGTAGATTTAGTGGAGGTTTCTTTAGTGGGAAACTTCTGAATTTGTTTTCCCAAATTGTCTTCTGGAAGCTAAACACAGAACTGTTACATGTGCTTGAGCCTAAGCCTGCCAGGAGATGCAGGGAGCTGCTGGGGCATCTTCCAGCTGCTTAACAGTGAGGGAATGACTAAACATTTTGCTGTTCTCACAGAGGCCAAGGTCTCTGATAAACATACTGTGCCACAGCTTGTTGTGAACATCAGCAGAAACTGCACATGCTTATCTCACAATCCGGCTTTAGCGAGTTTGTTTCTTTGGTCTGCACAAGAGGTATCTGTTCCCAAACTCTCATCCACAACGTGGCTCTGCCATAACATCTGGAGAGATGGATTTTGTTCATTCAGGCAATTACTTCCTCCTCCAAATACCAACGGGATTCTTCAGCTTCCTGGAAAACACATGAACGAACTGTTAATAGGTCTTGTCTCTTCTATTAGGAAAAAGCAGTATAGAATTCTTATTTGAGGATCATCCCTGTTTACATGCCTGCAGGAATCAACACAGCTTTCCAGAGGCCAGTTACAGATAATACCAGCATACATTCTTCTGACTTAAAAATAGTAAATTCAGTGTTTAAGCGCAGAGTGAAAATCTTTCTGTCTGTAAAAGAGATTCCCAGGGACATTTATTTTAAGCTGTTGCAAGATCCTCCTAAAGCCTGTCGTATTTACCGCTTTTATAGGAGAAGTGTGACTCTGAACCACCTTTATCTCACAGGATGAATGGGCCAGGCTCCCGTGTTTTGTGTACGCGCTCCTGCTGTGCCGGCGAGCTTCCCAGAGACAGCAGAAAGGGATTTTCAGGAACAGTATTATCAAAGTTAATCCTTTCGGGGTGAAAGTACACTGAAATCCACTGCAGCTCTAAATGGCATAACTTGCAGCAAGAAGCGTTTGGGGCTTTTTCCCTTCATGTGTTATGAAGAGCAAGCTAAAACAATAATTCCTCTGGGTGTTTGGGGGTTTTTTGGGGGGTACCATGAGGCTAATGTGCCCATTGAATAGGGCAGCACGCAACATCATTTCCATGGCACAAGGTCCCTTCCCAGCACCTGTGTGTACCTGCTGCAATGCACTGCACTGACTCACTTTCCCTGGCTCAGCCCAGCTGTGGAAACACATTGATGTGGCTTAGCACCGTAAAGCCTCGAGACGTCTTAATACCGAGAAGACATAGCGAGCCCTTAGTCATATCCTGCGCACAGCACAGCGTTGGAGTTCCACAGGCCAGGCCAAAGAAGCAGTAATTTATTAAACTGGTGAAACATCCGACAAAACGGATTAGCGGCCCAGCAGCAATGTAAGCATGACAGATGCCTCTCGGGCTCACTGGGGACAAATCGATGGAGAAAGCTATGTCGAGCTTTGGTGGGACTTGCCCGAGCCCCCATGACAGCCACACAAAGTGCCTTCCCCTTTGTTAAATGCAAGTGCGTATAATGATCGCACAGTCCCAAGTGCTGCCGTGCACTTGAGCCTCGATGGCGGTGTGCCCCCTCCTTCATCCCCACATCATCCAGAGGAGACACCACCCCTGCCAGTGCCCACCACCACAGCCAGCAGGCTCAGCTGCTGGGACCGATGGTGGTGATGTTAGGACCCAGGAAAGCATCCTCTGCCACCCGCTCCTCTCCCTGCTGGGGTGCTGCCAGAGGCCACAGTTGGTTTGGGGGATGATGGACATTGCTGTTGCAGCAGTGTCTGTCACAGACATATAGGGGTGGGCTTCTCTGATGAACCAGGCACCCTTGTTGATGACAAAATCATTGGTCAGTCAGCCTGGCAGTGCAGCACCAGGGCTGGGGGGCAATGGGGAAGCACGGGCTGGCACAGCTCATGCTGAAACCTTTCCAAACCTGCCGCCGAGCAGTAGCACCTCCAGAGACTCCCCTTCAAACAGGAGATCCACAAGAGCTACGTGCCAAGCTGCAATAAGAAGCGGAGGCTGCGAGTTGTATAATATTTACATTTAATACAATCCACTGACATCTGACATTTTTCTGGTAAATTTTACGTGGGCCATAAACACTTCTGGAGCACTGGGTAAATTTTAACTCCTCCGAAGGTCTTTTGTGATGGTGGTATCTGCAATGAAAAATTTAGCCACCTTCCCTCCCAAAACCTCATCTGTCTGCATCTGTCCCAGCACCAGGATCAGTCACGAGACTCCTTATGCTTCCTCGCTACACCGACGCTGCAGAAGTAGGTGTGCATCCCCTCCACCCCCTTCGGCTTTTGGTGGTTTTGGTGTGATATTTCCCACACAAAGAGGATGCACACAGCAAATCCAGCTTTCCTGCGCCCCAACCCTTGGGACAAGCAGCATCATCCCTCAGAGGGCTTTGCACAAGCTGTCCCCTTGGTTCCAGCAGCGCTGTGCTTTCTCTTGGAGATTTGTACACAGCTGCCCTGTCTATGTAATGCTGTCACAAGGAGACACCTTTTAAAAAGTAATAAAAATTTAAAAAAAAGGAAAGAAAATTAATAGCTGAGCACCCAGCCCACCTCTGGTAATGAAACAGAAAGTGGACAGACAAAGGAGAATCTGAGTCAAATGCAATGGCTCCAGGCTCCGTCTCCAAACCCTTCCCCTCAGACCTTGGAAGGAGGCCAGCCAAGCATCCTGGTATCTGAAACAGTATCCGACCCTGAAGTTCGGATCAATTTGCGCTCTGCAGCCTATTAAGTTTTTGTTAATCCTCCCCACGTTGTTTTACATCTTGCCTTCCATCACAGAGAAGGAGGGGTTTGTGGCAATGCCCGGGGTGACTAATGGCAAGTCCCCCTCAAAACAGGGTGGATGTTCAAGTTGCAGCCAGGTGCGGGGTTTAATGGGCTTTGGTGATGCTGCCAAGTTGTAATAGCCGTAAATCAGCCTGAGCCCGATGGAGACGGTTCCCTGTGTTTTGAAGTCCATTTGCCCTTATTGCTTGTTCAGCTCCTTAATGCATTAATGATAAGATAGCATGGGGAATATGCCTTACAACCACCCACACACACCACACACCCCCCCCCCACCCAAATCCTGAAGTCATGCATCAATACTGTGCCGATCTGGTCTGGCAGCAGAGGAGAGGAATGTAGACAGTGCTGGAGGCAGGGAAGATCTCTTTTTCCAAAGGTTTCTTGGCCAGTCCCAGGGGGAGTCGGTGAGCACCTTTAAGGACGGTGGTGGCTGGTTTGCAGAAGTATTCCTCAACTTTGCACATGACTGCAGTATTCCTTCCCTTGCTGCCTGACCGCGTGGGTGTATTTTTATTTGTGCCTACCAATGTTTTCCAAGTGCCTTTCTCAACTGAAATGTGCTGCATTAACAACAACAAAAAAAGAAATCCCAAAACCAAAAAAACCAAACCAGAGAGAGTACCACAGAAGGACTGGGATGCTTTTTCTTAAGCCAGGCAAGCTCTGGAAATCAGGTGCTGAGCTCTAGATAGTGGCAAATAACCCAGCTCTAAATGGGCCCAACTCTTTTGACCTTCTGGATGATGAGTTGGTTGAGTCTCTGAGGTGACCCCAGACAGGTGGAGGACAAACACAGGCAGTGTCCCTGTAGGAGGCTCAGAGGGCTGTCCTGATGCTCACTGTCACCGTCCCCTGTTGCTGTGGGACACCCAGGAGTCACAGCATCCCTCGACAGCACACAGTGGCTGTGTTGGGGCCGGGGCGGGGGGGTCTGAGCCAGCAAGCAACGCCGGGGGAGCTGGTGCTGAGCAACCCCCAGGAAGTTACTGGGCTTGCCCGCAGATGGAAAGGCCCCAGCATTATGCACTAGCAGCGGCTCCCTTCAAGCTGGCTGAGACTTGGCAGGGTTTTCTCCCCTCCACCCCCTGATTAGTGCATTATAACTGCTTGACAAATCGCTGGTGCCCTATTGACACGTTTACACCGCCGCTTTCTTCTCAGCCAGTCAAGAGGATCCTGGCTGCTGGTGACTGGCGCTCTTGGGCATCACAAATGCCAGCTGATGCAAGTGTCGCCCTGTAAGAGTGCACATCCACCCAAAGACTATCATCCTTTTGATGCTGACATCCCTTTCATTCTGTCCCATCTCCTCCTTTTGCATGTAAAAAATTCAGAGGCAGGAAAACCCAGACAGACAGGGCAAAGGGGTAAAAATCACTGCCTGGCTGTACTTGGTCACCCAGTGCAGATTAAGGCAATGAACAACTTCTACCCAGCTCCTGATTGGAGCGGTGAACAGCCTCTGCCCACCTCAGTCTGATGGCACATCTCATTCCTGTCCTTGTCACCAGCACAAGGTGGGGGCTGGCTTGACCTGTGCCAGATGGCACAGTCCCAGTGGGAGAGCTGTGATGGATCTCAGCATGGGCACAGTCTGGCTGAACCCCCCACCCCAGCGCCTTCCCCAGCATCCACTCCCGGATGGTGGGATGGGTGGTGGACTTGGGAACCAGCTGTCCTCAGATAACAGTGGTGAAGCTGTCTCTCTGGGGTTCCTTAGCTTGATGACTGGTCCTGTTCTGCTTGGTTGCCATTGAAAAATCAGGTGAATACCGAAACCAAGTCTGGACCCCCGTATTTTTTTCTGACAAAAGGCTGTCCCAACAGTCTGCTCTGTTTTGGTTTTAAAAGATTTTTAAATCAGTGCCTCTCGAGAAACTTCAGTCCTGATCACTGTGTGTTCTGTGTATTACGGTGTACCTACAATGGCTCTGCAAGCTGTTGTCCCTGGGAATAAGATTTGACTTATTTACCTTGCTATCCTTAACTAAATGTCCTTGTCCTTGGAAGCCAAGGTCAGGAGTTTTGCTCCTGTTGCTGCATGCGTGCAACTGGCTGTCCCCCGTGCTGGCTCTGCCAGCACACTGCCAAAAAAGGGACTACTGCTGCTGCTGCTGCTGCCAGCAGAACTATGTGGAAGACCAGGGATGCTATATGCAATTAGCAAGTGATGCTTCCTCTTTGCAGGGTACAAAGCAGAGGAGTTGTCTCCTCGCGGTGTGGCATCGGCTCCCTTTGAGGCGTGACTCAGCTCCGAGAATCTGCTGTGTCAGAGCACAGGGCTGGACAGGGCCAGCGGCGCCGTGAAGGATGCCAAATGCAGAGGGCCGAAGGGCTGCAGGCAGGCGCTGTAGAAAAGGACAGACAGCCCAGCTTTGGCAAAAACAAACAAAAGAACAGAAAAGGCACGGCATTTAGACATGGAAAAGGGTTATAAAGTACGCGGTGCACCCACCATGGATGCAGATTTGTGCCAGTTAGTATATATTACAAGCACTTTTCTGGTCTAGTGCTAAATAAGCTGGGATTTCACTGGTCCCCTTAGGAAAGGATTTCACAGTTCAAGAAATGTCTCCATAAGGAGCAATTTCTCATGCCCCCACCTGCATTCTCACTTGTCTGCTTTTACCCATTTCTCCCTTTTACGTAGCTCCCAGCCTTGCGTGGCCCTGGGTATTCTTCTTGGTCCTTGGTGCCAGATCCTTCAAGTCCTTGGAGTCAACAATTACATTCCCCTGAGATGTCATTTAGCTGAGTGATGTGTGTTTAGTTACTTTAATCTTTCCCCATAAATCAGCTTGTTCAACCTTCTCTCTGTTTCTCATTTATGAGTTTTTCCCTCTCTGCCACCTTTGTAGTATTACTGAGGTATCTTTAAGTGAATTTAGCCTTGTGGGGGAGGACCATCATTTTCTTGAACAATGAGATGACATTTACTATGCGATAGGTATTTTCTGAGCTATACCACACTCCACTACCTTTTATTTATTTATTTGTTTATATATTCATTATCACAGCTGGGTTTCTCTCTGCTGTACCGATTTCCTTTTAATTACTGCCCCCCAGCTTTGACTTTGCTCTTTAAATTGGACAACAGGTTCTGGAATAGGTACCAAACTGGTTATTTGTGTCCTGTGTCAGCCTGAGTTTTAGAGACCTGCATGAGCAGCAGGAGATTACTTGTCATCTGCCTGCCTTGGTTTTCTTGTGCCTCTCTCTGAGGCATCCAACGCCAGGCTTGCCCAGTATCCCATCTCCAAGGCGGCTAAACAATCTGGCAGTTCCTGTGATCTTAACTGAGATGATTCCTTTCACAGATAAATCCACACTTGCATTTTATGGGTTGTTTTTTTTTCCAAGTGCAGAACTGAGACTGCAAAAAGGTCCACAGGTCACCGTTTCCCTCAGCTACAGGCAGCTACTTGAAATAGATGCTTTGTCTGGAAGAGTCCAGCGAGCTTCTAATATATATTCACGCAGGACAATGCTCACTCCATCACTGTTGCAGACACAAGACTTGCAGTACAAAAGACCAAAAGCTACACAAATAGCAACACGCTTGAAGAAAAGAGCAAGGAAGGACACTACTCATGTCCTAAATCCCCACACCAGCAAGAAATTTGTTAGCTGAAAATGTCCGAATGAAAGATGGATCTCCATCCTCACAGTATTTCTAACAGTATTTCTAACACAGTTCTTCGTTGTCTTTTGCCCAGATGACTTCAGTTATTTCATAAATCACCGCAGCTCCACTGAAGACAAGCAAGGCACCAAGACATGCCCTTGTTCCGAGATGAGCGATATGGAGTTGTCACCGTCAGCTCAGAGAAAGAGCAAGAGATTTTTTCGACTCCCTGTTCAAGGTGGGAGGGAAGTCTACACCCTTGTACTCAAACCTCTGCAAAGGCATCGGAATGAGCCACCCGTTCTCAACCTGGGACATCGTAATGCTGCTTTTTAATGCCCTTATCTAGCGAAGCACATAAACACCCTACACATAAGCACAGGGAAACATAAACAGGTTCATAAACATCGAAAGATCAGGGTCTACCTGTCAAAATGTGGTTGTGAATTTGTTGCTTCACTTGCTACACTGCAATGGACTTCACATCCCTGCACTTATTTCTTCCAGTCTGGAACTCTGTACGAAGCATCACCACTCATACAGCAACAAAAGCAGTATTGAAGCAAAGCGCTTTACATTTTGTGTGGTGCTTTTCACCACCAAATAGTCACAGAATCACAGAACTGTAGGGGTTGGAAGGGACCTCAAGAGATCATCGAGTCCATCCCCTAATAGTTACAAACAAGTGTGATGGAAAACCTACCCAGATTATGAAATTAAACCCTTGGTGTACCATCCAAAAATAAAAAGCAGCCCTTTCTGCCAAAATGTGGAATCACAGTCCGTCTACATGTTGCACCGTGGTTCGAGGTGTTGGTAAGCCCAAAGGACATGAAATCACAGCCTGTGCCCCTGCTGCAGAAAGGACAGACTTCTTTCCATAGGAATGCAATCAGGAGAACAATGAAAATAATTCATCAGATTAAAGTACAAATAAATCCTGTCCTGGCAATTGGATGTTATCGTGTTCAATTTCAACTTAATTATTTTTGTATTTAATTACAAAACAGTTAATTGCTTCATTTTAATTATGTATCTCTTTTAATTAGATTGAGGCTAAGAAAACCTGATAAGGCTGCTGCTACCCCACAGCCCTTCCATTCTTCATTTTACCTCACACCGTAGCAGTTGCTTTCCCTTGCTTTGCTGCTAGCTTCCTGTGCCAGGTCTCTCCCAGATCCCCCTGTTTCATATTTACCTTCACTTCGGCAAAACCCTGAGGTACAAGCAACACCTACAGCAAGCCCAGGAACCCTCCCACTAGCCAGACCCAGCTAGCCCATGTGCCCATGCTTGCACAGGGGCTTTGCCTCCGTTTCCCTCCCACACCATAGGGCCAGGTATATTTTCCATCAGTGGGTGTTCGCGTGGCTGGTGGTGAAGCAGCCCAATTTATTCACCCTTCCTCCCAAAAGGGAGGAGCACATCAGAAATTCCCTGGGGCATGTCAGGGAGCAGCATTTTTGTGTCTGCTCAGGTCAGTTTCAAGTCCTCTCCCTGTCCACCTTTCCACTGCTTGCCACCTTGGGTGCAAGCAGTGCCCAAGGGGGTGGGCAGTGACCCCTCACACCCTCAGAACAGAGACAACAGGTGCATTGCAATCCAACCAGCTTGTCCTGGCTTCTACAGTAACTTCTACATCAGCAGTGGCTTGAATTTTTGCATCGGCATGGCTGTAAGTGTTGACTTTTCGGTGTAGGCAGCAAACACCGAACCCCAGCAGGAATGCCAAAGGGGAGAAGTGAGTGCTAGAAAGGCAAGTCCGTTTTTAACACCCATTTCAACAGTGCTTCTTCTCTGCTTGTCAACATTAAAAAGCATTCCTGAACTTCTCACACAACAAAAGGAAATCATAAAAGCTTATGAAGACTCCCTTGGACTGAAACACAGCAGGAGGATGCTCAGCTGCCTCCTCAAAATTTGCTGCATGAACTCTAGCAATTCATGTTACCCCTACAAATTTAACACTAAAAATAAAGCAAAAGACCCATGAAAATATTGGACAAGGTTATCAAGACTCCAGTGTGCTAGGATGCACAGTCTCATGTCATTGCTAGCTTTCCAAAATGAGTGTCTAGACTCCCAAAAACCTGCCAATTAGCAACACTACTAAACCAGTTAACATTTTGGCCTGTGTAATTCATTAAAACTGAATACTAAGGGTAAAAATAATATAGGAAATGTACATAAAACCACTATCAACCAAAACTACATTATTAAAACTGGTGAAGTATTCACAAAGCTTTTACTTTAGGACTAATCCCATTGTCTTGAGCTACAAGCCCTTTATAAGACAATGCATGTCCTCCACTGTTTTCTCTGGCTATTAACTATGGTATGAATGGCTGTTGCAGGGAGACTGAAACCTGCCTGACTTGGGACAGAGTAGCCAGGACAGTAGGTGTAGCCCCCCATCATGTGCCTCCCAGGGGCTGCTCCTCCTACCAGGAGCTCTGAGACCCAGCAAAGTCATGCCAGCTGGGACTTTTAGAAAACATGGCTTTTAGGGGCTTGTTTTGGTGGCAGGCTCGGAGAAGGTTGTCCCCCTTTCCCTGGTACCCCTACCAGATATGTCCCAGGCAGCACATCCAATGAGGCTGAAGACCAATTACCCACCCACCCCCTCCAAGGGAAGCACCAGCCTGTCCCCCACTTCTCACCCTGACTGGTGCCGTCTCTGCCTGCCCCACTCCCAGTTTAGACTTTGCATTCTCCACACTTGTCAAAATTAAGTCAACAGGTCGCTCTGCATCACTGAAAACATTCAAAGCAATGGAAATAGAACAGAAAGAACATAAAGTTTATTCTGCTAAGGGATCCCCATCCCAAAATCCTGCTTCCAATGGCAAGCCAGAGGCATGTGTATTTGTTTAAACATGTTTTTTAATTCATTTGTGGTGGTGGGGTCCTCACCTAACACTAGCAAATCCGTTAAATTCATAGAGCACTTAGCTACAAAAGGTGGGTTGTTTGGGTTGGGTTTTTTTGGGGGGGGTTGGGGGGAAGATTTAATTTTAATTAATCTGATCTTTAAATCTTTAATTCTCTTTTAGGATTGGTGAGTCCACAGGTTTCTTATACAAGAGCTGTAAAGGTGAGTAATAGCCCCCCACACTCCCTTTCTCTGTCGCTTCTGTATCACTGGCACCTCCTCACTGCCCTCTGCGTGGTCCTTCTGTGTCCCTTACTGGGTGCAGAGTCCTGCTCTGTTGTGCCTCTGCCTTGCATTAGCCTCCCCTGAAGCTCTCTGAGCCCTGCTGTGCTCCTGTTGAGCTTGGGTGACGCTGCTCCTGCAATTCCACCTGATCTTCAGGCAGTTCTGGTGGGCACCCAGCGAGCTGGGGGTGATTTGATGCAATGCAATCGGATGCATTGTGTGGTTTTTGGTCTGGTTTTTAAGTCTTGGCCCCTGTGGGCAATTTTAATGCCAGAGGAATCGCTGAAATATTTACACTATGCTTTTGAAGAAATGCACCTTCCATTTAAGAACGGGTCTGGCTGAGGTTTATTCTGACTGTTTAAAGTCCTGGCCCTCCCTTGGGTTCCTGCTGCAAGAAGGGATGAGTTTCAGAGGTTTTGCAGTCTCCCTGGAAATCTCTGATGGCGAAGTGCTGAACACAGGTTCATGGACATGGAGGAGCACCAGCAGCACTCATCCCACTCCCACCTCTTCCCCACGGCATCTCCTCTTCTCTGCTCTGAGACTGAGGTAAACAGAGCGTGGCCCGGGCTGGTGGCCCTGCTCTCACAGCTTTCAGGCTCAGCAACTAAAACACCACTTGGGCTGGAGTATTTCTTGAGTAAAAATGTAGCAGGTAACTCCCTTCTGCCTCTTGTCAGTATTGCCGCACAAGCTGTGCCCAGCAGCAGTACCCAAGCAGCAGCCTGATGGATTGGAAGGAAATAGGTATGTTTATACATACATATATGTATGTAAATACAGCATCACTGTCTTCATCAAAGGGTAGCAGAGGATTATAAACGCATTCATGGTGGAGAGAAACCACCTTACTCACAGGACATCCCCCCTTTCCTCTGAAGCTAAGTAATAAAATACGGTTTAGGTTTCGAATCGAAACCCCAAAGTACCCAAGGTGCCACCAGTTAAAGCTTCCAGAGAGGACCCTGAGCTGGGAGGGAGAAGGCAGCTGCTGGTGTCACACCGAGAGACAGATATTTCTGTGCAGGCCTGCAAGGTTCTGCGTTTTCTCTCCTCCTCTCAGAGGGGTTTATTCCCGACCTGGGGGCACTTTACAGCCAAGTTGAGCTGGAACTTCTTGTCTCCAAAGATATGGTTAAGCCTTTTGTGGATAAACCTGGCATTTAAAAATAAAAGCCACCTGTCTTTGTCCTCCTAGAAAAGCCCATAGGAATGTGAAACAGCCAACCGTGCTGGTGGCTGCCCTGAGGTGTCTGCGGCAGTGAGACGGGAAATTGGGGCGGTGGTGGGGGCAGCTCTGCTTCTGTGCTCTGTTGGAGGCTCCCCAAGCTCCCTCCAACCTCAGGTGAAAAAACAATGAGCACAAAAAACTGGTTTGAGTTGGAAAATCAAAGTTTTGATTTTCTCTGCCAGTTGCCCACCTCCATGCTGGACTAAGCAGAGGGTCTGACTGTCCCCAGCCCATCACCGACCGCTGTTTTGGGTCAGGCCAGCTTGGAAGGAAGGAAGCAAAGTTCTGCCGACAGATTGGTGCCATAGCATTCAATATTCAAGGGGCCTTCCCTGGTAGCTTAACCTTCCTCACTCCAAGCAAACCTTGGAGCGACAGGTGGTTTACTGCCGTGTTAGGGCCCAATGGGCTGGTTTCAGGGATCAGAGGTGAGAACCACCCAGCACCTTCCCCACTCCTTCCCCACGGCCTGAAACCCCCTGTGCTCAGCAGTACCATGGCTGCAGCTGGGATGGCTTGTTGCAAACAGCTGTAATCTAATTAATTGATGTGTCATGAGCTGGGGGGAGGGGGAAGATGGGAATGGGAGGGAGGGGTGAATGTGGAGGTGCCAGGAGTGAGTTTGAGTGAAACAGTTTTTAGCCACCCTTCCAAAGAGCTCCTATCAAGTGCTTTATTTTTAATGCTTCAATTTGCTTTCCTCTTCTTGATTGTAATACCCTTCTTGAACTTTGCAAATAAAATGTGCTTTCCCTTTTGATTTTTGTCATCATCTCCCTGGCAAGCTATCAGACTTTTAATTCCAAGCCTCCTCACCCCCCAGACTGCCAGCAGGGCGAGAAGTTAATAAAGTATTTCTCCTGGATTCCCTGCTCTCCGGTGAATCAGTGCTGTGCCTGCAGCCCTGGGCAAGGTATGCTAGATGATTTGTACTGCCTCTTCTCTCCAGAAGAAGAGGAATGAGATGTTAACCAAGGTCCAGGACTGGATAAGTCTATTACAACATGGATTACACTAACCTGTCCTCTGTCAAAAGTCTTCTTCAGCTGAACCAAGGTCATAACTTGGTGTTTGCAAATGCAAAATGTTCCTTCTTGCCAGGAGTGTTGAATGATTGGGAGGAGAAGAAGGTGCCTTTGGGAGAAAATAGGCAGTGCTGGAGAAAAATACACAGCCCTTAATGACAACCTACACGGAAGTCCTATGTGCTGAGATGCTATCTATATAGAAACCACAATCTAAATCAAAACCAAGGATGCTAAAGTCTGGTCACTAAAGAGAACTGCAATAAACAAGATGTTCTGGAATAAGACTGGCCAGCAGAGAAACAGAGACAAACTGGGCAGCTCTTCTCCAGGTCGTGGTACCGAGAGGAGGATGGTTCTTCCTTGGCCTCGGCCTCTGTGCCTGCCTTGCCTCTCTGACAGCAGCTCTGGGCACACCCACCCACCCATCAGCAAGGGTCCCTGCCAAGGCGGTACCATCAAAGACACTCTCAGAACAAGATTATCACAACCGCTTGTAAAAAAGAAAACCATTGCAGGGTCCTGGACACTAGGAAGACTAGACCAGAGGTTTAATTTACTTGGTGGTGGGGAAACTCAAGATGTGCTGGGGGTGGTATGGACACCTGGTACCTGCTTCTTTTGGGGTCAGTAAAAAATAGGAAATAATGGAGCCACCACGCAACCCATCAGCCAGACAACTCTCCAGGACAACAGAGGCGGCAAAGCTGATCCTGTTCCCACAGACAGCTTCTCTGGGGTCAGAGAAATGAAATTTTGTTCTTGGGAGCATGGAGACATCTGTGAGGGCAGTTAATTGAACCAATGTCACTGAAAATGATGTGGGTAATGACAGATAGTGTCAGCCCACACTGCTGTTTCGGTTACTGGAACAAATGGGAGGAGAAGAGGGCAGAAATAGAAACAAATGGAAGAGAAATTTCTACCAGATGCCAGGGAGACAGTTTTATTTTTATCTGAGAATAAGCAGCCCTTGCCACCAGAAGGGCACTGACCAGGTGAAACACGACATCAGCGCTAGGGATATGCTGAGGTCCTTGAGGTCCTGACACGGTGCGACAAACACTCTCCATTGCTTCCCCAGAGCTCTCCTCTTCATCCTCCTCCTAACTGGGGAGCAAGCAGATACCATGCAGGGGCTGCCTCAGCATGGGGACAGCATGGAGGCATTCCTTGGAGAAGCAGGACCAAGCACATAACCTTGGTATGTCTGCACAAAGCTCAAATCTGGTGAGGAAGAGGATGTGAAATTTGATCTTTGTTGCAACCACTAGCTAAACTTCCCCTGATTCCTGAAAGATTAAGGTTTTACTCCAGGGATGCTGCATTTCCTTGGATTACACTCCTTCCAGAGGGAATGTGCTTTTATTTGCAGCAGCCATCCCCACTAATCGGGAAGGGGTGCTGACTGCTGCAGCCTGAGTGTTCTTTTCTTGTACCTCCACATGAAATATTAAAATCTGACCTAGTGAAAGATATCATGGAAGTACAAACCACCAAGGACTCCGACCGTTTCGCTCTCACTCGCTGGCTCTGCTTTTCCTGGCAGCCAAGTCAAAGGAGACGCAGCCTTCGTAGGAGCAGGATGCTCACAACATGTTTCTGAGCCACCTGGGACCAGAAATGGGGACATGTACGGGGACAAGGAAAAAGCTGGCTCTTCCCTGGGGTGGTTTTGCTCTGCACAGCAGAGGACAAGCCAGCCATCTGCAATGGAGACTAGGCCACAGCACAGGTAGACCATGGGACCCTGCCCAGCAGCTGCCACTGAGACAAAATGAGAGCATCGAGAGTATCTGAGTGAAGGACCTCCATGCTCTTGGTGGCACCAAGGGTTAGCCTATTCCTGTCTCATTCTGTGATAATGCAGCTTGTGTTTTGGATGCTTGCTTGCACTTAAGCCTTTTAATCACTTGTTCATTAAGAAAAGGTTTTCAGGACACCTTGCTGAGAGGCAGCATCTCTCATACCTCTGAGGAGAAAAAACAGCCACTTAGTCAAACACTCAAACCACTCAGATCCTAATGATAGAATAGTAATGAGGGTGAAGTGTATTATCAACTTAATGATAAACTAAGAGATTTGGCACCCGTAACATGGGTTCACTCTTTAAGTCCCATAGCTGGTTCCTGAAAGATAAGTGAGATGCAATTGGTAGAAGATGAAAATTGGGGTTTTTTCTGTTGGGAACTGGACCAACTTAAATTGCATTTTAAAAATGGCTTGGTGATCCATTGGAGGAGTGGTGAAAGATGGTGAAAAATAACCCTAGACCTTCCTTCTGATGAGTCATGATATAACAGAATCAGAAATCAAGTTTATAGTGGCAAAAAGCCTTGTGAGGTGCATATTACTTCTTGTTTACCTCTGTCCACATCCATCTTGATGAGTAAATTAATATTTCCTAACTCATGTGCCGGAAGAACTAATACTTTCAGGTGGATGTAGAGGTAAAAGCAATGACCAACCCCACCTTGTCTCCAAATATTCAGGACTAAGGGCTGAACCCTTCCTCATGAAGTCTCTTCTTGCCACTGCTAAGTGCCACCACTGGTGGCAAAGCTGGTGAAAAGCTCTTATACAAGAGTCAGACCATGGCTCAAATTGGAATAGAAACCAAAATTTGTATTATTTGCTTTTTTTTTGCCAAATTGTTAGATATTGAATTTATCAGTCTTTTCCTATTCTGTTCCCGGATCCTCACTGCAGGGTGGTCAAGGTGCAAGGTATGAGATTGCCCCACATTTACTGCAGACATTGCTCTGGCTGTGGGGAGACAGAGAGAGATGCCCGTGACACCACACCTCCATGAATACTGCATTTTCTAAGGGCTGATGCGGTTTTACATACTTGTATACACAAAGATATCGATCGGTCACGCATAAAGCGCTATCTAATGCCATGCCATGACAAGCATTGCCCACTGAAGCGATTTGCGATGGCTTTAAAGGATTCCTTTCCTGACAGAGTGGAAAATTTCTAATCCACAATAGGCACGGGCCATTTAGTGTGGTTTACCTTGAAGAGTGCTCCACAGTTTGGCCAAAAATGCAAACCAGCTCTGCGGGAGGCCCAGGGTGCCCAGGGATGGTTAGCAGTAAACTTGGGGTTTTTCAAATCTCTGTCTCCTTAAATATGGTGCTGTTTTTGAGGTGGGCTCATCTCGGGTACCTGAAAGTCTGGCCCACACATTTCTGCACCATCCAGGCAGGATAACATGATGTGGAAACAAACCGAGGCGTGTGCTGCATCTCCTCGGGTGCAGCTACATGAGCACAAGGGTGGCTGTTGACGACCAAGAGGGATAGTTAGGAGGGGGTAGGCTCAACCAAAATGCTTCTTATAAATACAGATGAACTTGAAACAGACTCCTGGCACAAGTCTACAATCCTTAGCATAACTCTAAAATGCTCACATAACCATGTTTTTTCCAGAGAGAGTGTTTCAGTTTTGCTTGGACTGTGTGGTTTCAGAGCCAAAACAGACCTCAAGAAACCTCCCCAATTAAGGAGTTAAAAAACATATTTCAGTGAAACCCAGCTTGCTGCACCTGCAGACATGGGGGGCTTTGGAGGAGCTGGTTTAAAGATGAGGCTTTGACTAAGGACCCTCGATTTTCAGTCCCAAGCCAGACATGCTGGCTTGCACAACTCATCAAGGGGCATCAACAGAAGGTCTCAGCAGCCAGGGATGGGCCTGATCACATGGAGAAATGCTGCTGCTTATGGCAAACCTGCTGAGGGGACACAGGAGGTCTGAGGAGCCAGGGGCATGGCCAGCATCCTCCCCAGGAGATGCGTTGTGTGGTACCCATCCAACTAGGGCATGTCTGGCAGCAGGGGCTGTGCATGTCGCTAGCTGTCACACTAATATGTGTCTCCTGAGAGATCTTCCCAGAAACATCCCCAATGCCTCTCAGCACCCTGTCATCTCTTGTCTCTGTGATCTACGTCTTGCAAAACTCTATCCAGTAGCAGAGGGATGATGTATGTGCAGCCACTATTGAGCATCACGGGGGCTTTTCTCTGGGCGGTGGGCTTCCTTCCTGCGCTGTTCCCCACCAGCTCCCAGCACTACCTTTCCTTCTCCGAGCTCAGGCAGATGCAGTGCTACCACAGCATGGCTCTGGGGCACCTCATCACTTGTTTTGAAGATGTGGAACAGAATTTGTCAGACAAACACAACATTACTGTCATTAGTAATAAACACAACAGTCAATAATTTAATTCGTTGAACATAAAAAGGGATCAGCTTCTGCTAAGATTTATTTTTCACCCCAATCGCTTGCATGACAACATCCAGCCCTCTCAAAATCAGTTCTACAATGTAAATCCCTTTAATAGAAGGGTTAAAAATGCTTCTCACTGTCACGAGCTGTTGGTTGGAGGTGTGTTTATCTCCTGCATCAATGTTTACCGTCTGCATACACTAGGAGGGTGGTACTGGGGTTCAGAGGTTGGTAGCAGACATAGATATATTTTAAATTAAAAGATATATCAAGGAAAACACGGTTTTGCTTCAGTTTCTTTTCTATTTGCCTTACTGTAATTACCATTATTAATTTATTTTTTCTTAAACTGCATATCACAGGACTCTTCTTTTGTTTCTACTGCAGATCTCACACCCTAAAGGAGCACCAGCCACCCAAGGCAGCTCCTCTTGTGGTGCTGGGATTATTCCCCACAGTGACTCTCAATCAGCTGCCTGACCTAACACTGTGCTGTCCACAGTGTTTTTTAAACTGAAAAGCATACTTTCCAGTTTAAAAATTAGTATTAAAAATATTGGGTGTTAATACCCAGCCGCTTCGCTGTCAGCAGGGGGTGTGCAGGGAGGGGAGAGGGGTAAAGAGGACAGGATGCACTGCAGGTGCTCAAGGAGCTTCTCAGACCACCCGCTAAAGCAGCCTCCAAGTCCCCTTTGTCTGAGACCTCCTCCCAAAATCACGAGACATGGAAAAGCCACTGTTCAGGTCTGCTTGATGACCGATGTGTTGCTGCTCCTCGCTTTTACAGATAAAGCAGTGGGGCAATGATCAATGAGAAAACATGAGGATGATGCAATCCGGAGTGAAATCCCAGTTTAACTGAAGCCAGTGGGGTCTTTGCTTCCTGCATAGTGTGAGTTCATGTGCTAGAAGGGAAACGAGACAGAGGATGAGGCAGCAGTTGATTGCTCCAGTGTTTTTCACCGTGAACAGCAGGCCAGGGACTGCTCCTCCGACTTTCTCTTTGCACCCACCTTCTTCCTTTGCTGTTGGAGGCACATGGTGCTTACAGGCACCCGGACAGACCCCAAAGACGGGAAGCAGCAGCCCAGTGAGGAGTTTGTTTACCAAGCAGACTGCAACACAAGGTTAGCTCAAACACCAGAGGGTTTTTACCTTCAGAGGCTAGCTTTCCATTTCTGGTCACCAGACATAAGATAACGAGAGAAGAAAGGGAGGATGGACTGCAAGGTAGATGTGCCTGGTGCTAGGCATCACTCTGTGCTCTGAGCATCGGTGCGCCGGGAGATACCCACAGAGAATTCGTTTCCCCATCTGTTTCTCTGTAGATCGCTTAGAATTTAACTTACTCTATTAAAAAGAAAATGTGATTGTTACAGTTAAGTTGCTGCAGTGCTAGAGATAGTTTGTCCCTCCCCCTCTCAAATTACATCCAAAAATGCACAATTAATAACACATTAACTTACCCAGGAACGAGTGAGTATAAGTTAAGGTTTATTATAAATACATTTTATTTTCTGTAATAAACAGAATAATTTTTTTCCTGGCCAGTAATATTGTAGAAGAGATAATTCCTCCCTATAGCACATTTCACATTTTCCTAGTTTCAGGCAGATTAGCACAAATGACATTTTGTACTCAACTCATCTGATTTTAGAAAGCACCCACTCCTCCATGAAGTTATGCTACATTCAGATAATTATTCTATAAAAATATTCTTAAACTAATTGTATGAATGGAGCAAAAATACCGTCACATCAGCTAGAAGCTCTCTCCATATCCAGCAGAAAATGGGGAGCTGCCAGGGTCCTTCCTGGGAGCAGACATCTGACAAGGTCAATATTTATGTACAGTTCATATGTAAAAGCATAATCACTAAAATCAAGGTAATACGAATAAAAATAGGTATTAATGTTTCAAAAAGCTCAAAGGAGGCTTATAAATCCATTAATTTTTCAGCAAGACTGAACCCATCGGAGTCCAGATCCTTCTTTCTAATAAATTCAGTTGTCAGACTCTGAGTCATTTACCGTGGATGCTGACAGCGCTCTATCAGGACCCAGGTTAGGCTCTGCCTCGCTAGGATTTTCATTCTTTGTCTTTACATTGATCACAGGATGCAGCCCACTGCTTGAGCAATGGGTCTTACACCAATTAAACCACTTAGTTTATCAAATCTTTTTCCTGTGGCTAAAAATAATAAATGGCTATGGGTAGCACTTTACTGCCTTCAGTGCTGATCTGGGATCAGCTCTGTGATGAGCGAAACGCTGCCTGAAATGAGATGGGAGCTCTGCCTCGTTACACTCCAGAGCAGAACCATAGTGCTCCAGAGAGCCATTTCCCAAAACAGTTTCCTCAGAAGTATCACATTGGTACCTTGAGCAAAGAGAAATGTAGCAATGCCTTTGTGAAGTTATGGGTAAATCTGACCTCTGAAGGCTCCGTTCCTGTCTCTACTTCATAGGGTATTTTCCCCACCTTTGGGTGAGTCCTACACTAAGGTCCCCAACAGTGCTTGTCCCAGCTGATGTTGTGTTAAATCCTTCTCTAAAAGCTGCTTTTCAAGATGTCCCTGAAGCTCTGAGTTCCTTTCTTCTCTGATTCTCAGTCTGGATGGTATCACTCAGAAGTTGGTGGGAAAAATCAGACAGACACTAGGCCTGCTGGGTTTGCAACCTAAGGGGCGTAGTTAAAAGCGATGATCAGCAACCACCAGTGGTCAGAACAGCTTTTTGTTCTCCAGGCTGTAACCAGACAGTATGTTATGCCCATTTCTCCTCTGGCTCATGATTGTACCCCTGTGCTGGTGAATGGGCCCCTACGCTTCATGTGATGGTTCATCTTAAATCCCATCAGCTGGTTAACGATGGTGCAGCACTGGGTGGTAAGTGTCCTTTGCTGTGAGCAGTGTCTCTACTGGGGAAAGCTGTGGTGACTCCTTGTTGGTTTCTGGTTGGCTTCTACAGTGAGAAATGTACCTTCAGAAATGCCTCGGCACTGACTCAGCTTGGAGAATGTCTGAAAGTTCATCCAGGGAAGGTATTTGGTGTTAAGTCTTCAACTCACACAAAGCAAAAGCAAAGCTGGGGCACACAGGAGGTCTGTGGTGGGACAGGCACCAGGTCCCCTTTCTTAAAGATACAAAAATGCATCTCCTGTTAGTTTTAATTGAACTGCTTGTGGTGGTGTTCTGCAAAGCACAGCAGAGGTGGCCTTTGCAGATCCACATCCCTCAAACTGGCAGCTCAGAGCATCCCCAAACTAAAGTGACCTGGATGGACAGACAGCCCTGCCCCATTCTCTCTCACCTGCAGGCAACCTGCAGCATTTTTCCACAATGTCTGATGGGTCCAGAGGTCCCTGGCTTCCTGCAGCCACTGCCAGTCGACCGTGGACCATCAACCCTTCTCCTAGGCCATGCGTGGATTGAGCTTGCTGGCCTCTTCACTAGATGTTCACCCTTTTTGTAACGGAACCCACATTTTCTCCAGACAAAAGTGAAAGTAGTGATAAAAGCTCCCCCAAAGGAAAAGGGGAAAGACAAGGGAAAAGAGGTTTCACTGAAGTATTTTCAGCAGCTCCCAGTGGATTGCTTTGCCGCAGGCAAATACTTTGTGGGGCTCCATGCAGAGGCCAAAGTCAAGTGTCCCTGAGTTTCATACAGGTCCAGAAAAGGTTAGACCTGAATTTCAAATGATGGGAATATTCAGCAAAATGGCAGGTTTTCTTTAATCACCAACCAGTCTGTTCTGGGAAGATAAATACTTGTGCTCCAAGACCTCCCTCTCACCAGCCAGAGGTTGGTCTACAAAGAAACACCTTAGGTGGGAGGGAGGGAAAGTTCTTTTCTGTATCTCCTGGATGAAGCACTGCCTAATTTCATCTCAGAACTTGGGCTCGGGAGCTGGCAAGCATTGGGAGGCAATGCAATGGACAGAGCTAGTGTCCTCCAGCCCTGCAGCCACCTCTGCTCCTCACCTGCTGGCCTTTTCCCACCTCTCCTTCTCTCTGGAGGCCAGCCATTTTCAGCACACATACATGTAAGCAGCAGCCAGTTGACGTGCTATGTTTCCAGTTACACAGTCACAGACTGTGAAAAATAGCTGGGCAATAAATACTGAGACGTTATGTCTATGTATACAACAGATTTGAAGCACAAACACACAAGTTGTTAAATGTACACCTGAATAGCTGGCATTCTCCAGCTGTTTCTGAAAATGTGTAGAGACTAACTCCATTAAAAGCTGTGTCAAATAAAGATGGGAGGGATAAAAATCCCAGTGAATTTTTAATCTGAGAAATAAAGAACATACTGTTAATACAGCATAATTGCCTCATTAAATATTTAAAATATACCTTCCGTACTAAATTTGTATTTTAACAAATATCTTTTTTCTGTTTATAAACTCGTAGCACATTTTATGAATATTGCATACAGCCAGGAGAAACTTCTTCAATAAGAAGGAACTTAATCCTTACATATTTAGCCCCTTGATCAAACATTTCCATTCTATATCAGGATACATTTGTATTATTCATTGCAATTTATAAATTTTCCACTTGGAGATAATGCAATTACAAATGTTTCTTGAAAATCTTTCCCACTCCCCTTACATACCATTTCATTTAAATATCATTCTGTTATTTACAATTGCTTCATTTTAATAAGAAAAGATGCTCACAACCAATTATTTAATTGAATGGCGCTTCTCAACACACTATTCATCTCTTTCAAAGTAATTTGCATTTTGTGCACTTGGAGTAGATATTGGAAAACATTATTGTCATTTTGTCAAATAACATTTCTGCACCGTGCCACTATCTGGGGCAAGAGCTGATGCGAGAATGGAAATCAGCAGCCTCATCAGCCCTTCTGGTTATCCTCCTTTACTAGGTGGAATAAATATCTTACTAGAGACAGACAGACCTTCAGACAGCAATTACACCCCTGAACACTGAGCTGGAATTACGTTTATTTGGTAGGAGAACTTACCTGCACCTCATTTTCTCATGTTCAAAAACAGTGGACAAACCCACCAGAAACTCACTCTGGGATGGTATGCTTCTCAGTCCCTACAGTATCTCAATAAAAGTATCTGTATGGTGCTACTTTTCATTCTTTTCCTCTTTATTTATTTGAATTTTTAACATTTTTTTTCTCATTTGCATTTAATGAAAGCCCAGGTTGTATGAGGAGAACAAAAGGAGACGAATAATGAAGTAAAATTGTCTATAGGCAGATAGCATCTCTGTAGGACAGCAACACCCTTCCATAGAGTTTTGGCAGGGTTTTTTTTTTACAGTGGGTTTTAGGGTTTTCCCCACTTCCACATATTTAATCGACATGTGAAATAGTCATAGGAGGTTATCCAGTGTTGGCTGGCAGAAGCAGTGTTTGTGCCTTTATCTTCAAAATACAGGTGTCATATTTTCATCAGATATAAAACACTGATGCTGATGCAATCATATTCTCTTAGAGTAAGGCGATGTGCTCAGACCTTAATTCTGCAAATACCAAAACATTTGGTGAAGTGCCTTACGTAAGCTCCCCTAAATGAGCCCTCTATTTTTGCATGGTTGTCTGAGCAATTTTTACCAGTTCCTATGGGCCTGTGGACTATGAAACATCTTTAATTATCTCACTACACTAACGGGTTGTTTGTGGGTTTTTTCCTACTTGACCCCTCCCTCATTAATTGCTCCTCAAAATCCTGCTCCTCCTCATCAGCAATGCATGACTGTCTCATTTACTGCACACTGTTCACACCCTGCTCTGAAAGCAGAATTATTCATGCCTTCCTGGGCTTTGCTGCAGCACGCAGTATCAGTGTTTCACAAACATTTAACTTACTCCCACGGTGCTTCTGCTGCGATGAATTATCAGCGGCGACGGTTACGCACAGAGAACTGAGGCACGTGGGGCGTATGGGCCACACTACCCACTAATTCAGGGTGGGAGGTTTCAGATATCTAAGGCTTAACATTTCATAGTACATCATATTTTCTGCAGCACTCCATACTCTCAGAAAATAGCTTCTATTGATTTTGGATGCGACTGGGCATGCCAACTACTCCTGCAAGTCCAATCCTGAGATTTCAAGCTGGGTATCACAACATGCAAATTGCTTTTCTGAAAAGCCCTGATGGCTTTCCACCATCACAAAGGGATTTTGTCACAGAATAAAGGCTAGGGTGAGATGCCAGGCGGGGATTCACCTGCACCATAGAAGAGGCCTTTCTCTGCCCGTAGCACCGTGACCATGCCCCACGTGCTACCCATGCTCCAGCAGGTGTAAGAAATGAGATGAAGAGAACAGAACAGCTCAACTTGCTCCACAACCCTGAATCAGTCCAGAAGCAAACCCAGGCTGTGCTCAGTGCCAACTCATTGCCTTTAACAGCTCTGCTGTCCTTTAGAGAACGCGATTTGGCCATAAGATGCTGTAGATGCACAGTAGAGTCAAAGGAGGATTGTTTGGGCTCCCTTCACTCTGGCAGATCTCAGCGTTTGAGGCATTTACTTCATCAGCCTTAAGACAGCGGCTTTTTTTCATGTAGTCTTCTGCACTCTTTTCCTAAGAAAGATGAAAAAAATATCAATCTCAGCATTTAGCATCACTTAACATCTGCAGGGTTCATTTTGGGTTGTCGGGAGCTTCTACATCCACAGCATAAACCAGTGACACTGCAGCCAGCTGAGCCGCTGATGACAGTGATCAAATTTTCATTGACCAGAAGCAGAAGAGGCTGAGACAGGTGAGGTTCATGGATGATGCATGTAGCTGGAGAACAGCAGAAGACATGCATTTGGGAGCACACTGACACCTCTGGATACCCGTCCCTCTTCCTTGGGAGCAAAGAGAAATGCTGTTCCATTCTTTAGCCCATTTATGCAGGCCCTGGGATAAGTGTTGGGTGAAGTCCGTCACCACCAGTGACACTGGGCTTGGTCACGCATGTGCACTGTAGTCACTGAGGTCCTGGAGACAGGAGGTGGTGGCATTGCAGCATGTTGTGTGAGGTTAGTCCCTATTTTTATCTACTCGGTAGGACAAGTAGTTAGTAAATAGTAGTTAGTAGTTAGCTGGGGATAGTAAAAGGCATGTTCTTGACACACAGTCTTGGCTGCAGAAGAATAGCCAGTCCCTCCCTTGACACTTTCAAATTTCAGCTGAGAGATATGTTTATCCCCAGCTTCATTCTGAGGAACAAATCAGGGAGCAGTAGACACCCAGCATAGAAAACTTTAATGCAAATGCATAATGCTCTCCTATGCTCAGAAAGGAATGTTTTATCCCAGAAAATGCCAGCTCTTTTCAGTAAAAGACAATGAGCCAACACCTTCTGTAATTAGAGTCACTTCTACAGTCCCAAATAGTCATTTTCAATAATAGTATTTTCCAAGTAATTTTGATTGATTAAATAATGAGCCACATGCAGAAATGCAGAAAGATCAATGAAATACTTGTTAATGATTTGATACGGGATCCTGAGCCTGTGAGCAGGCAAGCATGCCCTGCTTTGCAGAGGGAGGCCAACGTCTTCCAGGAGCATCACCTCAAAGCAATCACTGAAATCCTCACAATCAACCATTTCATCTTGTACCTTTCTTTTTACAAGTGGCTCTCTGACCAAGAACATCAAGTTGTATTTTTGACATCATAGACACAAGTCACAGACAGATGCTGGCTTAATTGGCAGGATCCCTCTTCCCTTCCTATTCTCCTATTTTCGTGCAGGTTCGTAGAACCTACCTGCAAGACTTCTGGCAGATTTTGCTGGTCAAGCTTCAAAAGTGAGCAAAGAGGGAAAACTGACAAGACAACACTTATATTAAGGAGATGGAGCTAGGAAGGTGTGTGTGGATATGGCCATCCTATACGGGAGAGTGCCGTACACAGGGCAGACCCAAACCAGCTGGAGCCGTGACGGTTAACATGAGCTGAAGAGTTTGCATGTGTTGTACATTCCAGCCATGCATTTACGTGGCACACAGAGGGTCCGAATGCCTGGCTGTGCTTAGCACAGCACACCACTTGAAGTAGATTTCCAGGGCGTAATTTGCTGTAGCAGCTCCATGTATTTATTATCTTCGCACAATAACTAACTCCAAAGCTTAATAGACTGGGATATCATTTCTTGCACAATAGTGATGTCTCGTTAAATTATTCACATTATTTATTTGACAGATACTAATAACTGTTATTTGGTATTCAAGGGAGAGACAAAAATTACTATTTGTTACATTCCTCCATTATCTAATATTCATAAAACGTATGTGATGTGAAATGTCTTTCTGATGGATGGCCGTCTAGGATGTGTTTACATGCTTTGCTTTATTAACAGAGAAAACAGCTACTGAAACTTATTTACAACTGTCCCCTGGTGCCCAGGCCAGCAAACTTAATTTCTAATCGTTGAACCTCCCTCTCCCACGCTCAGAAAACGTCCTGATTTGGACTATGTCCCACTCCCGCACTCCTGGGCCTTCTCCTGTGTGCCTGCCAGCCAGTCTGCTAAAATGTAGGCAATGGATTCGTGCTGTGACCCCTCCACACAGGACTGAGATCCCTCAGGAGGTCTCACTTATCCCGGAGGTAAATTGATGTTGACATTTGCCTTCAGAGATGAAAACCTATTATATGAGCATTGGCTGTGTTTCCCACCCCGTCTGATACCTCACCACAAACCCATACCATTCATGGGCTCAATTCATATGACAGGACGGGCTGCAGGCAGGATTTATTTTCCCATTGTTGGTTCCCATTGAGGCAAGGGGTATTTACATGTGTTAATAGACATTAGTCATGTAAATCCCCGGTTCGGCAGTGGGAGAAAGGACTCTGAAATTTGTTAAATCTGATTTTCCAGAAGATTAGAAACAAGCCACACTTAATCGTATGCTGCTATCACTACTCCTTTTTTTGTTTTTAAGGATGCTATTCTGATTATTCAGATATAATGACCCAAATATATTCAGTTATGCAGAACAATGAAGGGAAATCAAGTGTCCTTGATTCCCTGACATGCTCCTATGGAAATAACTGATTAAGTCTTTCAAAGCAATGTATTTCCTCATCTTCCATTTTAATCACCACATTATATACCACTACTGTTCAAATACAAACCCAGAAGTTTAGTTTTAAATGCACATCCAACAGCTTCCTTGTTTGATTTAATCTTTTTAAACCCCACAAACAAGTTATCAGCTGATCCTCAAACCTTGGCTTTCACACTAATTAGCAAACAAGAGAAAACAAATCCGCCCCCCCCCAAAAAAAGGAACCATTCCAAGTATCCTTGCCAGTACAGCTCAATCAGGACACAGCAGCCAGGGTATCAGCTCAAAAAAAGGGAATTCCTCATATTTTCATGAAGAACTTGACATTAATTTTATGTGGAGATAAGCCCAAACTAAATGGGCTTACAAGCAGGCTGCAGGTTGAGATTAAGAGGTGAAAACTGTCGCAGTAAACCTGAGATCCTTCCTCCAGTGGGACACGGCATCCAATAAATATGAGAATGAAGTGGGAACAACTCCCTGCACAAGCAAAAGGGCTGTCAGGTGGTCAGGTGCTGCGTAGAAGGACGTGGGCTTGAAGGAGCTTTCGACCCAAACGTTGGTCCTGGTGGTGTGCTCTGGAACAGCCGAGATATGAAACCACCCCTCACAGAAGAAACAAATCCAGCCTTGGATACTGTTTATACATGTCTTCTGTGTGTTGTCTTAGATTGCAAAATCCGGGGGCAAGAACGCGCTTTTTTCTTCATTATTGTCTCTGTACATCACATAGCCCTATGGGGTCGGTGGTAAAGCCAAGGCACTCCGTCAGTGCTGAAGATGATGATGGTACTTACTGACTCCACAGCCCCAGTAGGAGACCCGAGACATGGTGAGGTTTGACCTACAAGTGAGAGCCTTGACTGGGACAGTTGGGAGCCACAGGGCAGGCGGCCCTTCTCTCTCCCAGCCCTTGGTCCAGCTCACACATGAGAATAAAACCCAGCACATGTTGTTTAAGACTCTGTAGAGCCACATCTGCGTGCTTTCCTAAACACTAAGCAGACAGTTTGGTAAAAGACCTGTCATCAGCTTTTGGGGAAGTCAGATATGCTGTGTCCAGAGGGTCATCCTCATCCACAGACGTACCAGCTCTTCTGAAGGACTCTGACAGACCTGCAATGCAGCGCATCCCTCTGCTATCAATCCAACCAATCTGTCCAGTCTTTTTTTCATCACGTTGCCTGACAATTTGTTAGGTGTGGAAGGCAGACAGACAAGACTCTGTTTTCCCAGAACACTGTTTTATTAAAAAAGAGTATCCTATTTACCACCTTCATTTCTCAGCATGTGAGGGACAGACGGCAGGCGTAACTAAATGCATTGCAGTTAGTATTCATCAGTTTTGTACCTGAGCCTCCTCGGGAGCCCCAGGTGAACCCCGACCCAACCCAGTGATTTGTTGCTATTCATTTCATCAACTTGCTCTAAAACCTCCTCTTCTGACAGTTCAATCCGAGGCGGTTTCTTGCTTATCCCCAGTAAGAAAATGCTGTGGTGTGGGAGGCTTCCCAAAGCTCCTCTCTAGCAAACACCAACACAGAGGGCTCCTCTGTCTCCATTCTTATGGTCCTGTCATCACTAAGTGCTCCCGTTACCCCATGGTCATCTGTCAGCCCTATGTGGTGTAGCTGAAAAATATTTTAATATTGGGCCTTTTTGTAAATTATTCCACAAAATCCATTTTGGCTTCTTTGACATCTGTTTGCAGAGCTCGTGCTCTTCTGCATTCCCTGGTTTTGGACACAACCTACACTTCTTAAGGTGGTCTTTGATACCCTTCTTTATCCAGCTGCTTACTTTGTGCCTGTTTTACTTTCTTTCCAAAATATTTTCTGATTACTGGAAATGCCTTTACTATGGCCTGGTAGCAAGGCACCTTTTGAGATAACCTCCTCGCCACTGTAAGCACTTTACCTTCTTGTCTGTTGCTTTTAATCTCCTTCTAACAAGCTGCACACCCATGTGTCACTGGTCCCTGTGCGAATTGTGGGCATCAGTTTCTTCCAAGCATCCAGATGCTCTACAGTATTTCTGCACTTGGTGGACACCTCCACCTGTCTGCTAAACAGGCCAAGGATGGGCACCACTGCCTTCCTGCTGGTCTCCTTCCTTTAGTCTGCTGTTCCTACTGTCCTCAGGGGAGGATTTGGAGAAGAAGGAAGGAGACTGTTTCTTGCTTACTTCCCCCATTTCGGCCCATCCGGTATGGATTCGGGAGAGTGAGGGCCTCTCCTTTTCTGGAGCTGGGAACTAAGACTCCTCTCACCCCCTTCTTCTCCATTACCTTGTCTCACTCAGCGGGAGCAAGCCAGGCAGCCAAGGCTGCCCTGCAGCACTGTCCTGCTGCTCCATGGCTCCATGTCACCACAACCCAACATGAGTCAGCCAATGGCACCTCGTATGAAAACCAGCCTGCTCCCCTGTGAAGTCTGTGGGCAAAGGGAGTAATTACCTCTTCACAGCCTTTAGTTTTGATTCCTGTAAATTACTCTCCTTTTTCGATGCCCACTCACCAAATATTAATCTCCAAAACACAATGGCTCGTCTCTTAATATGCACATGACTGGACTCATCCCTGTCTGCCGGAGTGTTCAGTGGCTTCCTGTGCATTTCACAGTCCAATAAAAAATCTTCTCTCTGCTCTTAATGACTTTGTGATTTATCGACTTGCCCATCTTTCCTCCCTTCAGCTCACTGAGCTTTATTCATTTTTTTACACCATTATGAGGAAATAAACAGCACATGCATCTCCTTTGCAACCAAACAAATGCACGACGGTGATACAATAACAAACTCGTCATTAAGGAAAGCCTTTCCTTCCAGGTACTGACATTCACTACTTCAGCAGCTTGCAGGCCTACTAAACACTGAGTAATTAGCCCTGCTCAGGATTTCTCCCTAATGTCATTATCCCTAATGGCACTGGCAAAGAATTTGCTTCACGTGCAGCCTACATTGATTGTGTAATCGCCAACATGTTACACAAATCGTCTCCTGGATGCTGGAAGAGAAGCCGTGGTGCAAATTAATGGAATTTGAAAAACCTTTCAGCACAGAGTTTCTTGAAACCCATTCCCTTATCATCTCTTGTGGCTATCCACAAAGCAAACTATTCCGTGTTTCCTGAAAA
This sequence comes from Hypotaenidia okinawae, assembly GCA_027925045.1. Classification (NCBI taxonomy): domain Eukaryota; kingdom Metazoa; phylum Chordata; class Aves; order Gruiformes; family Rallidae; genus Hypotaenidia; species Hypotaenidia okinawae. Next base: position 45,677,217 of record BSDF01000002.1, on the reverse strand, counting down.
CAGCTGCCCTCTCCAGCTGTGATCCCAAGCCACGCTCCCAACTATTTCCCTGAGACCCAACTATTTCCCTGAGAAAGGTCTGCAGCCTAAAATGAGTCCCTCACAGAAATCTAGGGACCCTGATGTCTAAGGAAGAAAGGATATTTTGTGTAAAAAAAAGAAAAAAAAAGTAACTAAACACATCTGTATGTAGCACTGGTGAGACCAAACTAAAAATACTGAGTGTACTTCTGACATCTGTTACCAGAAGTATCTGGAAAAAGTCAGCAAGGGACCAGAGAGCTATTCCCTGATGAAATGATGGGAGATCAGTCTGTTTAGCTCATCAGAAGGACCACCGAGGAAAAACTTGATAGGCAGCAGATAAGCACTCTAGGAAAGGAAAGATGTTGGCTATTAAGAAGCTCTTTAAAGCCCTTGGAGGGAAGGGAGAGCAAGTATCGCAGGAGGCTGGATGGTGAGCTCGGACCAAATCAAACCAGAAACGTGGCACACATTTTTAATAGAAGGGTTGATGGGCACTGGGAGAAAAACGCCACAGAAAGTTATGGATTTCCTCAACCTTAATTATTTCAATGAATTATTAAAGTGTTTCCGAAAGATATGCTTCAGGCAAGCAGGAACATCCTGTGCTTCATACAGAGATAAGTGTGTTACACAGAGGGGAAGGGGCAGCAAGAAGAAATGAAGAAGTAGCTTTCTGGTCCCAGACACAACAACCAAGACTGGCCTCCTTCATGCTCTTAGGGGCCCTGGTTTCCCCCTCAGAGGAAAAAGGCAGATTTTTCTGGACAGCAAGTCAGACCTGGGAGCCTGGTTCTGCCCTGTACAGGGAGACCCTGATGACTCTGCTCCTGGACTTACTTCAGTGCTTGAAGACCTCTGTCAGGAATGCAGAAGGCGGGAGACTCTTCTTTTTGTTTGCATTTTGGATGTTTGCAGAAATGTCTCTTCGATTAGGGCCATGAAGATGATCAGAGGGCTGAAGCACCTCCCCTACGAAGAGAGGCTGAGGGAGCTGGGCTTGTTCAGCCTGGAGAAGGCTGCAGGGGGACCTCATTGCAGCCTTCCAGTACCTGAAGGGAGCATGTAAACAGGAGGGGAATCAACTTTTTAAAGGGGTAGATACTGGCACAACAAGGGGGAATGGACTAAAGCTAAAGGAGGGATGGTTTAGATTAGATATTAGGGGGAATTTTTTTACAGAGAGAGTGGTGAGATGCTGGAACAGGCTGCCCAGAGAGTTGGTGGATGCCCCATCCATGGAGGTGTTCAAGGCCAGGTTGGATGGGGCCCTGGGCAACCTTGTGTAGATCCAGGCCTGGAGGTTGGTGGCCCTGCCTGTGGCAGGGGGATTGGAACTCTATGATCCTTGGGATCCCTTCCAGCCCAGACCATTCTATGATTCTATGATTAGCCTCCCCTTCTAGCAAACATCTAGTCAGCTGCAAATGTCTGAATTATTCCTTCATGGCGTTTATTTCCCTGTTTTCTATTAGGTAATCCACCTTGTACCTCTGGCTCTCTACTACTAGCCTTATTTTGTAGGACTTTTGCTGGTATTTACTGGGTTATCCTTTAAAACTCCACTAACCACCAACATGTGTCAAAAACTGGCGTCCACACACTGCTTGCTGCTGTCAGATGCCCCCGACAAACACTAGCTGGCAGCACCATGTTTCCTGCATGCATTAGAATATTAGGCTATAAAGATATTCATACCAAAGTGCATTTCTGCTATTCAGCTGGAATCCTATCATCTTTACCCTTGCAAGGCTTTTCTTGGCTGAAGATGCAGTTGTTTTTGTCACTCCCTTGCCAGGTGCGGCACAAAGGCTTTATTGACCGATCAGGTTTTAGTGAAGGAAGATACCAAGAAGGTTTTTGCTTACCTTCTAGGCTCCAGAGCATGAAAGACACTGATACCAGTTTTAGCATGGTGGGAGACAGAGCTGCTGAGAGCCTGGGTTAGTCATATTCTTTTTTAATTCTTTATTATTGCACTTAATACACTTCAGCTGTTGACAGAAATAGCTCTTTGTCCACATATTTTCCATCCTTTTATAGCCAACTTTGAGCAGTCAGTGTCCACAATGCTGAGAGTTGGGAACTGCCTCCAGTAACACAACTTTCCCCGTTTGAAAGGCTGAGAAAGGTGAAGAGATTCATTACTCACACTGAAGAGGAACCTGGCAAAAGGTGTGCCAGAGCTTGGGTGCACGACAGCAGGTACCCATGGATGATCTCTGGGCTGAAACCCTGGAGAAGGCACTTTTCCTGCATGGGAAGGATCATTTGTAGTTACTGCAAACCCGCTTGAAGGCCTTCTGCACTGCTTGGCAGCAGGCATGTGTGTGCTGGGGACAACCCCCAGCTGCAGATCTCTGCTGTCTCTCAGATGTTGTAAGATGTAAATAGACAAAGTCCCCTGGATGAAGCTGGGTGGCATTTCTAAGCCAGGCTGGTTGGTCTGGCCAGGACATCTGCTTCCAGCTGAGCTGGTGAGGATGCAGGTCATAAGTATCTGTGTTGCGCTAGTGCCTCCAAACATGCACAAGGGTGGACACAACTCTTGCCCAGTGAAGGTGGGAAGGAAGACAGAAGTCATCTGCTTACTAGGATGCAGCCAAGTGAAAATACCACAACTTGAGGTTGGAAATTGTTGGTGTTAGCTCTGAACATGAGGACAGACAGAACAGGCCAAAGGAAGCTGAACATGGCTAATGGCAAAGGAGCAATGCAGGGCAGCGCTTCTCTGCCAGGCACACTCAGCCTCCAGATACCAACAGCTTGGAGGGTACCTGAGGCTGAGGTGCTGCCTTTGTATTTAACATCCTTTTGTTGGGACTTCTCCCCATTAACCTTTGCAACCCGTGTAACTTCAGAGGTACCATGTTCTGTGGTAACAGGTTCCTCTGTGCACCTGTGGGCTGCGTGAGGAGCATCTCCCCCTCTTTGTGTGGAATCTCCCCCTCAGGATTTCAGGCAGCACTCCCATAATACTCCTGCTGGAAATGCTGCCACAGATGTAGTTCTTGCTTTGGAGGCAAACCATACCACCAAGACCTTAAGTCGTGGTATAAATTACAGCGACCTTTGGCCCCTCCAACAAATGCCAATGCCAGATGGCAGAGGAAAAAGAAATTGAGACTGGTCTCTGACACCCACCTTTATTCCCTTTGCTGAGCTGCCTCCAGCTTTGGCTGACAGTCAAGTCCTGCAGCACAGAAATCCTGAGACCTTGTACATGTAGCTCATGTGAGCAGCTCTTCCTACAGAAAAAGCTCCTTACAAGCCAGGAAGCTGGCTCAGGAATAGGTTTTCCTTTCACAAGAAAAGGTTGTAGGTTCAGGCTCTAATTTGTTTGATTTTTTTTTTTTTATTGTGCTGGCCAACATGCTAAAAAGAGATTTATTCATGAAAAGGACAATGTCAGCATCTATTCCCTGTGCAAACAGATGAGGAAAAAAATATCTGTAAACAGCAGAAGTAAGAGAGAAAGCATGAAGAGCTGCATACTAAATTATCCCTGCCACGTGGGTCACTTTGGAGCACGTTTTGATTTTATTTATTAAACAGCTTCTGCACAAAGTGTGTTTTGCTCCACTAAGGCATCCTGCAGTGAATACTAAAATGATGCTGGTGCTCAAGCACTGGGGGCAAGGGGAGGGCGGAAATGCCCCTTTTATTCCTGGAGTTATTGTTTTATAAATAAAAGGTGCTGATGACACGGTGTGTACAACACAGATAGGGTGTAAAGAATTGCTGCAGTGGCTTGATAGGGATGATCTGTAGCTGAAAACCCATTAACACAAACGGTAGGTGAGGCAAATGTGCTGAAATGTCAGGATGTGGAATGCCAGGAGAACAACCCTTAAAATAGTTCCACCAAAAATAGCCTCTGTGGACAATAGGATGGGGGGTTGCCTTCATTTATTTCTATTACCAGCTCCTTGACACACCGTCCCTCTCGAGCGCTCTGGGCCACAGAAGGAGCAGGAGGCCAGGAAGAGGGCATGCTTTCATCCCACGCATATGCACCCTGCTGCAGTCCACACAAGGACCCCTGCTGCAGTCCACACAGGGACGAGAGCACCACCCAAAAAGCATAGCCCACCACCCCCAGCATGTTGGGGATGCCGCAGCCTGGGGAGGGAACAGCTGCCTTGGGCAACTGGCAAATACCCCAGGTAAAACTACTGCTCCTCAAATGCTTCAGAGCTGCTCTCTGCAAAACAGCAGCAAATCCTCTGATGGAGCCTGGAGGAGATAAATTGAATGGTGCTTGCGAGCTGACAAGGTCTGTGCGAGAGGGGGGACAAGCACCAGTGGGGTGGCTCCGATGGACAAGTGGACTCCTATGGTCCATCGTGCTTAGCATACCCTTATTCCAGAACCTGGAAAAAAAAACCCAAACAATCCACCTCTTCCCAGCATAAATTTTACCTGTAAAGCTGGACCAGCCCTCAGGGGCTGCAGGTTGTCCTCACACAGACTTAATTTCTTTGGGCAAGCACCATTTCAGATGGTCTAGTAGGAAAAGCCATAGCCCAGGGTTAAAATAGCACAAAGCTTTAGGGTGACTCCAGAGATGCTGAGCGGTACCGGTGTTACCTTGGCAAGGATTAAATGGAAGGACTGAGAGATGCTTTTGCACTGCCAAGTGCATGCCTCAGCCAATATCTATAACAAAAGGATGAGACCTAGAAGTCAACTACATTACCTCTGACCCTGCTTTGGTTTCTGCAGGCAAAAGCATCCAAAAAACCAGGGGTGTAGGCAACAGCCAGGTCACCATTATGTCCCTGAGCATGGTGGCCAGAGAACTAGATATGCCTCACTTAGCTCTTGGTGCACACTACAGGCGTGACCTAGGTCAGGGAGGGGAAGCCTCTGAGGACAATAAAATCATAAGGAGAAACTCACATTTTGGCACGTGGTGAAATACAGCCACGTCAGCAAAGTTTCATTTGCACTATGTGCAGGGAACATCAGTGGGAATTCAGAGCCTGGATTTGCAGCCGGCAGCTTCCGATTCAGCGTGATGACTCAGGGCTTTTGGTTTCTCTGCAGGCAAAGGTTGCTCAGATCTCATTCAGGGAGAATTTCCATTTTTTGTGGCAAAAGGCCACGTCTTGCTCTCCCAGCTCTTGCCTTGATAAAGCTAATGTTGCTAAATCACAGCATTTCAGAAGTTTTGTACACAACCATCACCCTGAAAAGAGTTGCAACCCTCCTTTGTCAGATTTATAACCAGTTTGCTGTGCCTAAGACAATGTTTCCACACTCTTTTTGAAACCTGCTGATCTGGTATCATATCTGCCAGATCTCCCTGGGATCAGGGGGTGAAGCAGTTGTTCTTGTAGCCCTCTCCCTAGGGTCCAGGTGTTAAAGGTAAATCTCAGTCCTGATGTCAATTTTGCAATGCGCCCGCAGTGCATTTCCTGTGCAGCATCACCCTGTTACAAGGCCAAAGAGTCCAACCTCTCCTTGAAGCAAAGGACATCCAATGTGCCCAACACCTCCAGTGCTTTGCCTACCTCTGGGTGACAGCAGAAGATACGGGTGAGATTTATACCTAGGTGAGGCATAATTAAATAACATGGAATTTGGAATAAATGAAGTAGAAACAGTTTGCTTCATGCGTTGGAAAGGATGAGGTGGGAGTAAATATGAGTGAAGCTCTGACTTTAGAAAGACTTGAGGGAACACAGACGTCGCAGCGCTTGGGAAGGTATAGGAAGGAGGCAGACTGTAGCCTTCAGAAGCATAAATCACAGATCATATCTATCCTCTCCAGCCATTAGGAAAAAAGAATGAACAACAGAAAAAAGAGAAAGGAGAGCGGGTCAACAGAGAAGGGTTAAAGGTTAATTTCCTGATGGCCAGGATATGAAAGGTAATGGCCCCAGATGCCCGTGAATTTCCTTTCAAAAGAGGCATCATCATTTAATGCACTCTTTTATTATCACTCCTGTGTCAGCTTCCTCGTGTCCCAAAATGGTCTTCTCTTCTGCGATTAATATGACAACAATTCACATACTGATCACTGGTCTTCTGATGGGCCTTGACATTTTTGACATGTTAGGTAGGGGCAGTAAATCTGTGAGAAATATAACCTGCTCCTGCTGAAGTCAACGGGAACTTTGCCACGAATGTCTACAGCGATGCGGAAGGTCCGATTCTGATGACTAATGGCATTAGTCACATCTTTACTGGAACCTGTTGTTTATGAACAATTCCAAAATATTTGTTCAGAGAGCTTGGTTTAGATGCAAACACTGCCAGCTTGTATTCTGCTTTATGGTATCGGGAGCTCTCAAACACTGGCGTGTGTCACCCGCAGTCTGCAGGCTGCCCACTGCTCTCATTTTAAGTGAGGGATTTGCATTTTGGAGGGCAGGCAGTGTAGAAGGGGGTCTTTCTTACAACAGGCATTGTACAACATGGGAAAGCTGGAGAAACAGTCTATGTCTCAGACCAAAGGTCACGACGATGATCAGAGAGCTGGAGCACCTCTCCTGTGAGGAAAGGCTGAGGGAGTTGGGGTTGTTCAGCCTGGAGAAGAGAAGGCTCTGGGGAGACCTTATAGCAGCTTTCCAGTACCTGAAGGACCTACAGGAAAGCTGGAGAGGGACTTTTTATCAGCAATTGTAATGATCGGACAAGGGATAATGGGTTTAAACTGAAGGAGGGTAGATTTAGATCATACATTACGAAAAAATTCTTCTCAATGAGGATGGTGAGGCACAGATTGCCCAGAGAAGCTGTGGCTGCCCCCTCCTTGGCAGTGTCCAAGGCCAAGTTGGATGGGGCTTTGGGCAACCTGGTCCAGTGAAGGGTGTCCCTGCCCATGGCAGGGGGTTAGAACTAGATGGGCTTCCAGCCCAAACCAGTCTGCAATTCTGGATGATTCCAGGTTGAAAGGTAGTAAGTAGATGGTGGGAGTCATGGTCCCTCTCTGTTCCTTTCCCATTGTTAATGAATGTCCATTGTAAAGGCTGAGTATCAATATCCTAGACTCAGCCATTTCCCCTCAGCCATCCCATAGAAATAATTAATTAATTTTTTTAGACCCTTTGGTATGGGAAATGGTGCAAGTTGCATCATCCTTGGCCCTTGGGTCCCCCTGCATCTATGCAGTCACACATGGATTGGTACCTCTCCACAGCTTCCCCAGGTCCTGCCTCATAGAGGGTTGCTGGCACCACACCCGTGACAAGAGAGTCCAGAAAAGATCCTCTCTGGGGCTAAGGGAGGGAAGCAGAGGGCTGTCTCCTTCCCAGGGTCTCTGGGCAGAGGGGCAGTAGCAACTAGCAATCCTCTGAAGGTGGGTGCTGCTGTGTGCTGCTTTTAGCCCTGCTTTCGCTCCAAGCACACGTCCCCATGTGGGTACTAGATGGGGAAATAGTTTGTGTTATGCCTTAACCTCTCAGCTAAGCTCAGGGCCCCATTTTAAATTGGTTTGTGATCAGAGTGTTAAATAGAAGTGGCAGAGGAAGGCAATATTATCTGTCTGCTGACTGGCAGGACAGCAAGGCAACGGCACCCACAGCTGCAGATAGGAACTAAAACTGAATCTGCAGAGTCTTGAGCCCGACACAACTACAAGCTCAACGTTCTTCTTTGCTCAGAGGTGAGAGGAAGAATCCACAGTACTTACTATATTGGGTAAATAGGGTTTACCCGCTTCTAACTGGGGTAATGTGGCACTTACCCTCTTCTCACGTACAGTGAATAAATCAGAGTTCACCTGCTGCTTCTTGGAGAGGAGTTTGAAGTGTCTGGGTAATCAGAAGGCGGCTCTGAACATGTCCTGAGGGTTGCCTGATGGCTGAACTACCGTGCCTGCCTGCCCTCAAAGGACATCAAAAACTGATGTACAGATCCAGTGCAGGCAACTTATTTCTGGATCCTCCAACTATGCCAAAACAGTATTTCCCCCTTCAGCAGAGAGCTGTGTAAACAGACCACCAAGCAGAGCTACACCAGATCAGCACTTTCCAGAACACCAGATACTGATATTGGCTATGTTATGTTATGTTATATTTTCCACGTAGGATGTAAGACAGAAAGACTTCATACCGTGACTTCCAAGCCTCCATAGTTGGGCTTCTGACCAACTGCCCCATCCACAGAACTGTAGGGGTTGGAAGGGACCTCAAGAGATCACCTAGTCCAACCCCCCAAAATTCACCACAGTTATGGCAGTTACTTATGTTAAATAGATTAAAAGCTGAGCAGCTTGGATTTTCTCTGAGTGATGTGTAGTTTCAGCTTCTTTTACATTAAAATCTCTTTGCATTAGTGAGGAAATGCCATGCTTGCCTTCCCCTGGGGTAGAAATTTGCTTGTGAACTCAAGTTTATCTATGTCTTGTTAGAGCAGAAATGTCTTCTGGTGAGGGGACAAACATGCAGGACAAGGGAAAATGGATTGAAGCTAAAGGAGGGAAGGTTTAGATTATGTATTAGGGGGAAGTGTTTTACAGAGAGAATGCTAAGGTACTGGAAGGGGCTGCCCTGAGAGGTGGTGGATGCCCCATCCCTGGAGGTGTTCAAGGCCAGGTTGGATGGGGCCCTGGGCCTGGAGGTTGGTGTCCCTGCCTGTGGCAGGGGCATTGGAACTCTATGGTCCTTGGGGTCCCTTCCAACACAGACCATCCTGTGATTCTATGATTCTATGCTGTTTCCTTGTGACCATTACTTATTAAAAAACTTCATTCTTTACGTGTCTTGCAAGGAGACCTCTATGGCAGAAGCAGTGGGGAAGACTGTCATCTCCCACAAAAATAATTCTGACATATTTTTGGCCCGGCCATTTCCCCACTGAAGTCACCAACCTATTTCCTAGAAACGCACCCCATCAGGCCGCTAGTACATCTTTACGTACAGACGAGCCGCAAGACTCAAAAGCAATCAACTCCCGTTATTCACAGCTTTGCTATTTATTGGGATTAGAGTCAGACTCTTTGGAAACACTTTCTAATGCTGTTTAAGGACTTTCAATTTTCTGTTTTATGTAATGTAACCACTTGGAAGCTTTTGTTCAAAAATAACTCCACAAGTATTCTTCTACCGTTAAGTATAATGGGATGATTACATTACTAAAAGAAATTCTGGAAATTTATACAAATATGATGACAAATCTTCCTCTGTTTGATTCACGCTGCTTGTGCATGCTTTCTCTCTCCCTCCTCCGTGTCGATCTGTGTTGCAGATGGATTGGTCCTTACCCTGGTACAGCTACCAAAACTTCCATTGTCCCTCTTCTCAGAACCCCTTAGGTAAGGAGGGAGAAGCTCCAGCGGTACCATACTCCAGCAGGGATGCAGCCCTTGTTCTCCAATGCCTTTGCGCCGCTACAAAGTCCCATGTCCCCACCGAGGGCAGATGTTTTCTCCTGCCAGCCCTGCAACCTGACTGGCAACGTCTGGCCAAGGGGTGGGGAGAAGAGTCGGCAAAGGGCTGTTTCAGGGGAAGGCAAGCCAGAGGCTTTACCACCAAGAGCAAAGGAGAGCAGAGGTTTTGCATTGTACTTCTTTTGTGACCTGCTCCTCCCGAGCTTTGCTGCAGCTTAGTAGCACTATGGGTTTAGAGTATCCATGCACCAGAAAGCTTTCCTAAATCAATACTCTCCTGTTGCTACATAAATACCTAACTGGAGCAAAGATGTTTATTTTCAAAGTGGGAGATGTTGCTCCTGTGACAATGTTTTATTATGATGATTTTGATCCTGAACCTGCAATCTTTACACTGAGACAAGACTCCCCTTGATTTCAGTGCAGGCTTTGTCTGACTAAGGATTTCGGAATTAGCTCCTTTCTTTTCTTTTTATTGGAAAACAAGCCTGCGCTTGACAAGGGGAAAACAGTAAGTGGATCATGTCAGGGAGACAAGTTCCTGTCAGAAATTTCTAGCAGGAAAAAACCCCACAGCTACGTGATTACACGGCAAGAAGTTACAAGGTGACAGCTTTCCAGGAGAAACAAACAAACAAAACATGCTAGCAGATTAACGAAGAGGGAACCTATGTCATTGGGGGAAAGGCCCAACCCAGCACGTGCTTCTCTTCATTGGAGGCTACACCAATGAGCAGAAGTTGAGTGAGAAAACATTTCCATGAAAACCTGAAAAATCCGTGGAATTAAGCACATATTGACCTGAGGATTTTCAAGGGAAGACACTGCGTCACTCTGGCCTTACTTAATGCCACCAAAGGGGCCCCAATCCCAAGGGGGCTATAAGCCTACCCCGGCAGCGGCAGCAGCCCTGTGCCAGCGTGATGCCCTCCCTGAGAACTACCAAAAAATGTGCCAGACGCAGAGGGGAGCCACACAGCACCCAAACCCTGCAGGGGTGGGGAGCACATAAAGACTTGCAGGTAATTGTGGAGGATAGGAAAGGACAGCAGAGGGGCTGAGTTGGGCCCGCCTGGGGCCTGACTGGGGCAGGGGGCTGCCCAAAAGTCCTGGTGTGCCATGCAGGCAGGCAAGAAATCCCAGGGGAACTTGGTGTGGGACAAGTAAATGCAGAGTCTGGGCTTCACTTGGTGCCTGTCTCCTGCCCCCCAGCATCAGCAGACACTAAAAAAGCCTGGGACAAAATGCCAGTGGGCAGGGGCGTCACTTGGCTGGTCTGGCAAACAGCAACGATTGGGGTGTTTAGCTGGGTTTGTTTTAAACCAAAAATTCCAAGTGGGAGTGGAGGGGATGTGAGCACACTGCTCAGCCTGCAGCCGCCTGCCGAGCCCTGGTGTGTGTTTCGGTGCTTTGCTGAAGCCGGTGGTGCCCCTGATAGTTCAACCCAGCCCTGGTTGGCCAAAACCGGGGGATCTGCAGCGCTGCAGGCACGGACACTGAAGGGAGGACGTGGGGATGTGTTCTCGGGAGGTGCATTGCTACAGCATTGAGCAGGAACCCCGGTGCCCAGATGGGGGGTACAGGAGCCTGAATTCGGTAACTCGGCGTTCTCAGGAACATATTTCAAATGTGGGGAGCAGTGGGGGCCACATCGCAGCCAACCCCGCAGCCCCTTCAGGGACTGGCACAGGCAGCAGGCAGGGGTCAAGGCCCAGGGCAGGATCCCACCCCTCCTGCCAGAGTGGGTTGCCCCCCTCCGTTAGGATGCTGCACCAAAGCCTGATCTTCAGAAGCGGAGGCGCGTCCGGCTCGTCCTTACGGCAGGCTGCCAACCCGAGCTGAGGGGGTTTCGCGGCCCCGCGATCTCGCTTTTTCAAAAAGAGCTAACACCCGGGGGCAGTACGTGTTAATTAAACTCTTTCCTTCACGGCCGTGAGCTGCGGGCAGCTTCCCCCTGTCCCCGCGAGCAAACCGGGCGGGGGCGGATGCAGTGGCGGTTTTCCCCCTGAGTACCACACCCCCCCGTCGTTCCCCGCCGCGCCGCCCGCAGACCCGCGGGACCCACCTGCCCACTTCAAAACAGCCTTGTCACACCATTTATTTTATTCCCCCAGCCCGCCGCACGCCCGAGCCGCGGGCGCCTCCGGTCACCGAGGAATTCACTGCGGCGCTATTAAACGATCGGTACCGATCCCCGGGAGGAGGCAGGGCAGGGCAGGGAAGGGTCTTCCCGCGCCCCGGGGAGGGGTACCCAAAAAGGTGCGGCCCGGCAGGGCTGGCGGCTGCTGCGCGGGGTCCCCCCGCGGGCGGGTGGTCTTCTGCCCGCCCGGAGGCGGCGGCGGCAGCGGTAACAGAGCCGGGCGCGCCTGGAGGGGGAAAGCGCGCTGGAAGCGGGGTGCTCGCGGACCCGTCGTTCTAGAGCGGAGCCGTTCCAGATTTCCCCCCGCCCCCCCCCACTTCTCTTCCCCTTCCTCCTCCTCCCGCGCGGCGTTATAGAACCCCGCCCGTCCAGCGCGAGGCGAGGCGCGGCGCTCCCCCCGCCCCCGCGGCCGCCGCCCGGCTCCGCAGTGTAGGGGGCTGCCCCGTCACCTGATCGCCGCCGCCGCCGAGCGCGCGCGCGCGCGTGCACCGCCCCCCCCCTCGTTCTTCCCCCCTCCGCGAGCGCGCGCGGGGGCGGGGGTGCCCGGTATATACGGCCCCGCCGCCCCCGCCCCTGCCTGCCTCCTGCAGCAGGGGAGGCTGCGAGGCGCCGCCGCTGCGTCGGGCCCCGGCAGGTGTGCGAGCCGTGCCGTGCCGGGGCTGCCATGGGGTGAGTGAGCCAGCGGCGAGCGGGGGGCTCCGGCCCCCACCCACCCCTCCTCCCGCTGGGGGCGGGGGAGCGGCGCCACCGCCCTAGGAAGGTGCCGGGGGGCGGCGGCCGCGGGGGGCTCGGCCGGGCGGTACCTGTTGCGGCGCTCGGGGGTCTGGGGGCGGAGGCGTGGAGTGCGGGGTGGCGGTGGCGGCCGGTGGCTGCCCGCGCCTTCGGGGCGGGGGCGCGCCGCGCCCGCCGGTCGAGCCCCGCGGACCCCCGGGGATCCGCCCGGCAGCTCGGCCCCGCCGCAAGGGAGCGGAGCGGTTTCACGTTGCTCGCCCGGGGGTCGCGGCGAAGCGGGGGCGGCGGGGGCGGCCCGCGCCCGGCGGCACCTGCACTACGGCAGCCCGCGGGCGCAGCCCCAGCCTCGGGCTCTTCCCGGAAAGTTTCTAGAACTCCTTTAAAAATGGGAAGAGGCATTTAAAGAGCTGAGCTTCCCAGAGACCGGGTTCCCGTACCGCCACGGCCCGGGTAAGGATGCTCGCGTAGGGAGCTCGCCTTGGCGACCTGCCCTTCCCGCACCGCTGCGCGCAGGGAACACGCGTGGCGCGCGCCCGCCGCCCCAGGGAACACGCGTGGCCCAGTCCCAGCCTGCCAGCAGCTGCGCTCTCGGGGTCTGCGGGCACCCAGCGAGCTCCCCGCGCCGGGGGCTGAGAGGCTCGCACCCCTACCGAGAGCCGCGGGGAAATGGGCTTGCGGTACCTCGGGTGTTGGGGTGGGAGGGTTGGTGGGGTTGGTTTTTTCAGTTGGAACCTGAACTTTAGCGAGCAGTGTGTTCCAGCCACTGCTTACCCTGTGAGGGCCAAGCAAAAGTATGATTAATGTCTTTATAAATTTTATTGGGAAATCCAGTGTATGGGAAAAAAAACAACAACCCACTAAAGCCTGTTCCAGTTGTTGGTGCATTGGGAAGAGCAACTGCTCTCCAGGCATGTGCCTTTGCCAGGTGCTTTTTGGGTTGCAGGTGCTGCGTGCTATGCTGGCGTGCGCTGGAAGATTCCAGAACGGTGCTGCCGCCCGTTCCCACAGCAGGGTGGGCGCTGCCCCTTCTGCGGGAGTGCGTTGGAGCACCCACCTCACTGGGGACTGCGCAAGGGGAACAGGGCAGTCAGGCTTCAGCACTGATGGGGCACATCTGGCTGTAACCTGGGGAGAGGAGTGGGTGGGTGGGAAACATGCCAGTGTAAAGCTGTGCTGGGCATATGCAGTGAGGAGGAGAGCTCGGCTTCCCTCGTGCAGTCGTGGTTTGGTGACCAAGCTGTAGCTGTCTGTAGCAGGGAGCCACCAGGAAAAAGCTTCTGCTGTGCTGCTTCTAATGGTTTTGAGAAACCCAGGATGCTACAGCCCGAATGAAGTTTAAATTGGTGATAGCTGATGATGCTCGTTTTAACAAGCCCTCTCCTGCAGCACAGCACCAGCTGTAGCACCGGCGTTACTATGCTTTATGCAGCAGGATGGGTTCTCCTCTCTTTCTGACAAACTAGACCAATTATACAAAATCAGCTGAAGCGGGCGACCTACTTGGAGGGAGCCAAGGAAGAAGACTGTTTGAGGAGACCTTGATTTCAAACATCACCTTGCGGTGTCCTACCGCTTGTCCTAACCGAGCAGGGCTCCTGAAGGTGTGAAAGGCATTGTACAAAGGCTTTTGCCTCCTTTTTTTTTTTCCTTTTTTTTTTCCCCCTTGTGTTTCTTTCCCTCCTTGCAGGAAGGAAGTAGTTATTCATGAACATGCCTTTGAGATGTTTCTTAAACATTCTAGCATTACAGCAAGAAGAGGTTAAAATACCTAGAACATTTCTCTTCATCCCGTCTTTCAAACTGTATATTTAAAATTAGAGCATCATTAGCAAAACCGTAGGTGGGAAAGTGGGGGATGCTTTATGGTTGCAAGTCATAAAGCTGACTTATAACATCTTCATAAATACCTGGGTCTTGCAGGTCTTCAACGTTGGTTGGCATTGCCACAGCTACCTTCCTGCGAGCGACTCGGTGCAATGTGTAAGTACAAGAGGTGTTCCTGTGAATTTTTGGGTGTGTGGATTTTGATAGATTAATGGCTTCTTTCCTTCCCCCCCCCCCCCCGCCTCCCCTCTTTAAATAGGTGGGTTGATTGCGACAAGCGGGGAACATAGCATATTGCAGATGTTTTTGGTTGGGAGGCATCATGGGTAATATCTAAAAGACTCTGCTTTTCATTTAAAAAAAAAAAGTCACTAGGAAAGAATTTCCTTGTATTTCCACCTACTCCCTGTTGAAAGAATGACATATATTTCAATTAATTTGTGGCAATCTTACGGCCTTTCTTGAGCCACTGAAATGTCGGAAGGTAGGTACGCCGAGGATTTCATTAATACCACTCAACAGTCAATGGATAGATGAAAGCTGCGAAGCAAACCAAAGGTATGGTTACAAATGCAATATACTTCATCTGGAAACAGTGCTTTTAATCTAATAAGAATGTAAACCATCTTACCAGCATGAAACATCTACATATTAAATGCCTGTTCAGAAGGGAAGAGTTGGCTGCATTTCACCACAGGTTAAGTAATTGTGGGTTAATAGCATTCTGTCAAATACATGCTGGGAAATATTAATATGAGAAGTAATGATTCTTCTTAATTTGCCTGCTTTTTACCTTGAAAAGAAGTCACATCTCTGAAAACTTCATAGTGCGTAGTTGTATGATGGCTGATGGAGATGGAAAATAGGTTTTAAAAAGATGCTGTGGAGGGGAGAAATAATGGATGCTTTGAACATTGGTTTTGGAAATGGAAGGGAGGGGGAATTGGACCTTCCTGGGAGACTGTGTCCCTACCTGGCTATTTTCCCTTTAATGCATCAGGTTAAATGATGCTCCATTTTGACTTGCGTTAACATAATGTTGTTGGCTACTCTTAGTCAGGCTGGTGTTTTAGAAGGTAGATGAGGGCCACAAGTTCCTCTTAAACTGAGCGTACACAGCACGACCTCAGAGAACATAATACTTAAAATTGTTCAGAAAACAGAAGATATTTTCTGTACTTCAGCAACATTTTCAGTATTCTTCTCATAGTGTGTACCTGGTATTTCCTGTTGAGGGCTGGCTGCCTCAAACCAGTCACATTAATAGTGATTAAGTAAATCTGATGCTTCCATGAGAAATTTCTCATTTGGTATTCACAAATTAGTGCTTAAATCTATGTGTTTATTGAAAAATCCTGGGTTTGATAAATATGAAGTTTTTCACATTCTCTTCACATCGTGTGTTTGTGTAGTAGTGTCAGTGCATGTGGAGGGAGAAGAAACAGTATCTACTGCATCTTCTTTTAACAATTACTGTTAATATGCCTCATAGAGATACGGTGTGGTTGATGTGGGGCAGTGTATAAAAAAAAAATCTTGTTTTCCCAGTATTTTAAAAGATAAATAGTTAACGGATACAGGCTTGCCTGTGTTTTTGGGGGGAGTGGGTGCTGTGGAAAAGGGTTGTGGGTTTGTGGTTCTTGGGGGTTTTTTGTTCTTTTTCTTTTTTCCTGGTGATTCTTTAAAAATTAGGAATTGTCTTCCTAGTTTAAGGAATGAGCAAGGTATTATTGCACCTTCTATTCCTTCATTGTTTGCATTTGTGGGCTTTCTCCTCCTTGTGTCTGACCTGCCAAAAGATTATTTGGAAGTGGAGAGGAAGAGGAGAGTTGGAGGGGTTTTGTTGATTTGGTTTGGTTTATTTTTTCTTTAAGGCAGACACAGGTATGGGAGGGGATGCTTAATTAGAAAAATTGTAATACAGCCTAATGGAGTGGAGAAGATGACAGTCCTCAGCCAGCTGGGTGGGGCACGATGCAGTGCTTACTGTAAGCCTTTTGTCTAATAAAAACATCTGAAACAAAGTGATTGTCTGGCAACCTGCATCCCTCTTGACCTTTCTTTTTTTTTTTCCCCCTTTCTGTCTTTCTTTTTTCTGTCTTTCTCTTCTTTCCAAGGCAGCAGAACAAAGTTAACAAACACATCTTTCAGCCCTCAGCCAGTGCATTGGGATTTTTGTGTGTTAGTAGAGAGCCACGACTCTTGCCGCTTTGGTCGCTGTCACGGCACGGCTATGTGGAGTTTGAAAGGTTGTTTGTGAAATAGCATGCCTGTTGCAATTATTAAAGCCTCCAGTGAAAGAAAAGCCCCGTATACAGCAGCTAAACCACTTCTTTGCCTGCCTGGCTTGTTTTGGGGGTTTTGTGGGGTTGGGGTTTTTTCAGACTTCGTTTCTTGCCAGTGCAGTGAATTAACTTCACCGGAGTTCCACAGGGTCGCTGGAACATACAAATCTTGCTGGTCCTAAGCTTTAAGTCTCTGTATTACTGAATAGTTGGAATTGCTAGATAATTACAGAAAACCTAGTGCATTGTGTAAGTTAAATGTAGGCATTGTTTAAAAAACCTTACTTTAATGAGATAAGGCATTCTTAAATGTTTCTGCAAGAAAAATGTATTTGAGCTTTTTTAAATGCTGAAAATACGGCATGATTATTAAAGAGCCTGTATCATTTGGTAAGTGGGATACTTACAAGGTGCTGTTTGTTTGGTTGTGATTTTTCTTTTAAAGCTCTAGAATGTAAAATCAAGTCTTAACAATCCCAGCTGTTAGTAAGCAGCTACGTATGCTTTGCTAAATTTGAAATGGTATAAAATGTACAGCACTCCAGAAAGCCTGGGTTTATTGAAAGCTGTGTTGTACGAGAGTCTGGATTGTTCTCCTGCAGATCACCAGTGCGAGGGGGCTTTTATCTGGTGGTGAGGTACCTCGGAAATAATAAAACTAATATTTGCGCCGGTTTGTAGTCCATTCAATGTGCAGCTCCTTCCTTTGAGCGCGATGGAGGAGGTTCACTTACAAATTAATACTTGTTTTTGATGGTAGGTGACAGTATCGCCCCTGAAATGCGGAGTTCTCTGTGGTTTACGCTTTCTGTGGAGACAAACAATTTAATTTGCATGTATCGAAAAGAAAATGGTGGCTTCTCTCCTCTCGTGAAGACTGAATAGGAAACTGATGTGGTGATGCCTTAATGCCAGGGCGCCGTTTTGCGAAGGGTGACGTGCATGCTGAAGTATCCTCATAAAACCAGACAAACTTTTAAATGAACAGTGAACATTTTGAGATGCGGTTCCTTTTTTTTTTTTTTGCTGCACTTAATGTCTGAATGTTGCAATGGATGCTGGTATTAATAGAACACACTCAGGCTTATTTATTGTGTTATAGAGAAAATAGGGAATAGGCTAAAGAGGATGAAACAAGTGCTATCCAGGAACTGATTTTTCTCTTAAGCTTACTCTAGGATATTCAAGGCTAAGATGAAAAAGTATAAGCGGTAAATGGTACATATTTATCATCTGTGCGGTATTGATCTAGATGAAAAGGAAACAAGTAAAAATCAGCATTTTAAATAGAACTTAAAAATGAATCTCTAAGACTTTGAAACCTGTAATCAGCGTAAATTGGAGGGGAGGGGAAGACAGGGATTGGGGGAACTGTTGCGGGAGTAGAGCACACGCTCTCCTTCCCCGTACAGGGCAGAAGTAGTAGGTATGGTGCTGGAGAACGTAAAGCGGCTGCCTAAATCTACTGGGTTTCAAATCAACTAGTAGCACTGGTGAATTATACGGGGTATTTCCGCAAATCAATGCGTTGCGTCTGTGCTTTGTTGGAGCAGCAGACCTATTTGCAAAGCTGTTTGTCACACTGTCGTTTTTATTATAATAGGGCTCATATGGAAATATTCCTGCAGTGCTTCTATAGAAAAGACAAATGGCAGCGTTTATAGAAGGTGGCAGATCATACCGCAATGTGTGTGTGTAGGGAGGGGAGGGGGTCGGTGGGGTGGTGTGTATTCCCCCCGCCCTCTTACTAAAGAGGGATCGATGTTATTTTATTTAAATATGGTACATGTTGTTTTGGACTAATGTGAAGATTTGCACATCAGGGCCCTTAACCTGGTTAAGGACTCCAGGTCCTGCTCCAAGGTAAATAATGAATACAGCTTTGTTTGCCCATCGGGTCTTACTGTGGGGAAAAATTGTTGTGAGTCTCTCTATTTTTTTTCTTTAACTGTATGTCTAGCATATAAATCAGTTTAAAAAAGGGGTGTTTTGGAAGAAGTTTCGCCTTTCTAACAAGCCAAGAGACTTGGATTTTGTTGGTTTATTTCAGTTGAAGGGCTTGATCCCATTTTAAGTGGTTTTTTTAGACTTAAAGAGCAAAATCATCAATTTCAAGTTATACAAGAAATGGTGGCCTCTTTAGCTGATGTAAAGCAGTGTTTGCTGTTGCAGACTCATGTTCATCCTCTGTAGTGATATGGTCCTTAGTAATTTATCAGTATGCTGTTAATTTTTGTGTAAATTTGGAATTTAGTTTTCTTAGTGTTGGAAAAACATGAACAAGGAAGGCAGAAATGAGGGGGAAATTAGTTGGGGTTTTTTTCCTCACTGGGAAAGACTGCTTTCCTTGCTGAATAAATTTAATTTCCCAGTCTTGCCCACTCAAGTGTAGCATAGGAAGGGATGCAGGTATTAAAGGACAATGCAGGCTTTATATGCAGGAAGGTGTAAAGCTGGACCTAAGTTCCTTGGTGTCCTGATGGGTTGTACCTTGCCCCTGTGGATCCCCTGTTTCCATCCCCTGGGTGGCTCTGGCAGAGTTTTTGACTGCTCTTTATTCTGCAGCAAATTTCTTGGAGGCTGACAAGTAAGAAATAGATGATTTTAAGGATTTGGTCAAGCTCAAGTTTAAATTTGAATGCTTCTGAAGACAGATCTAATCTAGATTTGGACTGCAACTGAAAAACCCAGTAAATTATTACTTTGGTTAACTATCAAGATAATGACAATGTGGGCAACTTCAGGTCTTATTACCAGAAAACAGATGCCTCCAGTTGTCTCTGGTGTGCTTACAGCAGCAAGAGCTCTGCCCTAAACCCTTCTTTGGTGCTGTCTCATGGTGGTATTAGCTGGGCTGAAAGCCCTTTGCTCTGAGACGCACCTTGAGCATCTTCCACCCTTGAACAGCTCTGTTAGCACAAGCTCTGTGTTTTCACTTGGCTTGCTGGTGTGCTACACGCTCTCATCCTGAGCTGCTTGACTCATTGTGACCTCTTAAAACAAATGTTCTCAAGGTTGAGACAAAAAGTGCTGGCATCGCTGCAGCCGGGGGAGTGGTGTTATCTGCTGCAGTTGAGTGAGGTGTCACTTAACAGCTGTGCCTCTCCTTCCTCATGCCTGGTGTCCTCCCAGAAACCAGCAGCAGGAATGGGGGTCAGGAACGAGTTGAGAGACTCTTACCAGTCAATTCAGAGTTATCTAACTTAGCAGGACAGGAGTACTCTAGCCTAAAGAAAGAAAATCCTGTCTAGTGGTTAGTGACTCCTGTCATGCAGCTGCTTGAAGGCAATCAGCAGCCTCACTGAGCCAGAGCAGGTACTAGACCTTAGGAGCAGAGGGGAGATGTGAGTCACCCTTGAGGACTTGTGGCTTTACTGAAAGCTAGCAGAAGCATTCTTGGCATGCTGTGTGGTAGGTGTTGTGTTGGTGAAGGTGCTGGTGGCTGCATCTTAAATCTCTGCTGTTGACTGATCACCAGGGCCAAGTGAGTACAGAAAGGACCAGGCAGAAAGCCTGGACAAAACCCAGGCACTTGGTGAGTTGTGCCCTGCCCTGCTCTCCCTTCCATCCCAGTTACTGGTTGGCCCTAAGAGCCATTGAGGCACAGCCTGAGAGAGCTTGGAGCTGGCACTTGCTGGGCAAAGCTTTCCCTTGAAGGGAAAGACGATGTTGCAGCTGATTCCACAATTACAACCTCATTGCATCTTCCAGCAGTTCTCTAGGCTGTTAAAAAAACCAACCAACAAAAAAAGAAAACCACCAACCCTAAACCACTCATAATTTCCCTCAAAGCTTCCTCTTTAAAAGTTTCAGGTGCTGTCTGGTGAATAACTCTGGGAGCGAAGGCTGGATGTACAGGCACTTAAGACAGCTCAGTCTGTCACAGATGCCAAGCCTGACCTTGGATACATAGATGTGCTTCCCTTCAGCATTGCTTTTCTGGCAAGAATTGGGTGTGGTGGTAGATGGCATTTATCAACTTCTTACGAGTGTGCTGTGAGGTGTAATGTTTGTAAAGAGTTTTGTGATCCTTTGGGAAGATGTGCAGTGTGCTCCTGGCTGGTGCTCCTGCTTTGTAACTCACTTCCTAGGGGCAAGGTGATGAAGCATGATTTGAATCTCATCTGAACCTGTTCACCATGGGCCTCCTTCAGAAGCTAGGGATGGCCTTTGAAGATAAAGAGCTTGATCCTGGGAGCTTTTAAATGGATTATCCAGCTGGCTGGCAGTATTGGAATGTGCGGGGCTCTATGCAGCCTCCCTTTTGGGGAAGGAAAGGTTTTTTCCCCCCTTGTTTTGTGTTGTAAGTGAAGGTGATGTCTGCTGGCCAGAGGAGTGACTGGGAAGAGCTGTGCCGCTCTGTAGCCCGTAGAGGGGCCTTTGATGCTGCTTGGAGCTGAGCAGCCAGAGTGTGGATGGGATTTACTGCTGTGAGTGATGTGCCCTTGTCCCTCTGGCACATGCAGCAGGGAGGCTCCACATCTGCCTGCGGCTCTCGCCCCTGGACAGCATCACTTGCTGGATTATGGAGGCTGTCATTTATCATCACTGTCTCTGACTGTAAAAGACAGTCCAGTGCTCCTGACAAAGCAACGGGAGGATTGGCTGTGGTTGAGAAACAGCTTGCAGGGTTGGCATGCTTTTTCTAAGTAGGAAAGTGACTTCAAAGGAAGAAAAGGAGATTGAGAGGGAGGGAACATCCCCCCCGCCCCCCTGAGACTTATAGCAACAACTTTGCACTTGCATAGAGAGTTAAAATTTGCAAGAAGAATGAAAAGTGGTGCTAATGTGCTTGAGCACAATCAGAGAGAAGGATTTTTAAAATTGGGGGAAAAAAAAAAAAGCAGGAGGGCATGTATGCAGGAAGGTCAGTGGGGTTAAGATTCCTGCCAGGGGAAGCCAGTGGGAAGCAAGTAGTTTTCTGTAAGGGAAGATGCAGCATATATTGGAAAAGGGAATGGGTGGCTTACCTGGATGCTGCCGAGGGCCTACCAGATGTGGGGGACCCAGAAGGATGATCCTCACCATCAGCGTGCCAAGAGGCTGGCTTCCAGCTGGACAACCACCAGCTTATTTGAGGGAGCAGAGACTGAATGGTAGTGGGATTAACAGCACATTTGCAGCTTAAAAAACTAAGAAGTCTTGGTACTTGCTAGCTCAGTTGTGTTTCTGTTAAAATCTGCTGGATTTCTGCTTTTGGTTTCAGCAGGTACAGCTACTACACTGAAAGAATCACAGAATACCCTAAGTTGGAAGGGACCCATAAGGATCAATCGAGTCCAAGCCCTGGCTCCACACAGGGCCAGCCAAGTCAGAGCATGGGACCGACTGCATCATTCAGATGCTTCTTGAACTCAGTCAAACTTGGGTCTGTGACCCCTTCCCTGGGGACTCTGTTCCAGTGCCCCAGCATCCTCCCAGCAAAGAACCTCTTCCTAATAGCCAATCTAACTCTCCCCTGTCACAGCTTTATACCATTCCCTTGGGTTCTATCACTGGTCACCAAAGAGAGGAAATTGGCACCTGCCCCTTCGCTCAGCCTTGTCAGGAAGCCATAGGAAGAAAAGTCACCTTACAGTGGAGAAATTGTACAGGATGACAATTAGCCTCTCAAGGAAGATGTTCAACACTTGTGTACCTACTTACACTGAGAGTTGTGGTGCCCTGCACTGCTTTTTTTTTTTTTTTTTTTTTTTTGGTGGCTTGTCTGCTCATGTGATGTCAGTGCTCCAGAGATCACCTAGCTTGCTTTCAGGTATGCTTTCAGCAGCATTCAAGTGACTGTATAAAGCCCATCTGCCTAAACCTTGAGCAGGTTTGATCAGCTTAAAATGTCATCCAACAATGTCAGGAAAACATTTTGGAGACCACAAGGAAATTTGGCAAACCCTTCTCTTGGAAACCAGAGTGCAAATGGTGCAGCGTGTTACATAGGCCAGTGCATTGGGGAAGTTCCTGCTGCAATTTGATACCTGCACTGCCCCAGTGGTACATGCAGGGTGTCTAGTCACTGCTAGTAGTTGTAGGGGAGCAGCTGACATTGTGCCTCCACGTGTTAAATCCTTGCAAGGCTTGGCTGAAATGTGTGACAGCTCGCAGAAGAGCAAGCCTGTGGGGCTGGGGCTTGAGTCCCTGCTCCGCACGGTGCTGCTCTCTCCAACAAGGTGCCTTAAAAACCACTAAGCTGCTGTCTCGTGGAAAGTGTGTTTGGGGTTTCTCCTGTTGGCTGTCAGCTTCTGCCTAGTCACATCAGTGTCACATAATCTGCTGCCTGCGTGTTTCTCAGTTGCCATCTCTGTCTTGGTGACTTCCCCTCACGGCTCACCTTGTTCTTTCCTGGCTGCTGCTGTGCCTGCAGCAGATCTGGGTGCTGTCATGGGCTGGCATCCTCATGCAGCGGTGCTGCGAATAGCAGATGGTACAAGAGCTCATGTCTTCCGTGCATCCCAGAAGAGGCACAGATGCAAGTTCAGGCTCCTTAGAGCAGGGATTTCTGAACACACGTATCTGATGGGTAGATAGATCAGCAGCAGTAGAAAGCTTTGGTAGGTATCTCCACCCACACCCCATTTCAAAATAGTAACGAGAACATTCAGCAGTTGGTAGTGTGTGTCCTGGGATATACAGATTTATTTTTTTTAAAGCTGGCTTTGGTTATTCAAGAATCACATGATCAAAAACTAAAAGGATTTTATTTTTCTCATTGCGGAGGTTAAACTGGCAACAGTTTCTTTGTGCTGTTTGACGCAGAACCTAGCCCTAGATCACTGCAGCTTCCCTTCTGTGGTGTGGGGCTAGTGGATGATAACATATCAAATACCAAGGAACAGCTGAACAAAAGCTCTTTTTAAAACAAAGGAGGAGGGGGGAAAAAAAAGCCCTATGCCAAACCTCAGAGGCCATAGCCTTGCTGGTTCTTAAACTAGAACCAAAATAGACACAGTAAACCTGCTGCTGGCGAAAATAAGTTAAGCCATGCCTCAACTCCACTTGTTCTGAAGCCTGGGGAAAAACCCCATTCCTGCTACTTTCATTAGGTCAAAGGGTGTAACTTTGCCTTGGGAAAGGCAGGGGGAAAGGACTGCCTTAATGGCTTACCTGCTGTTGCTGAGCTCCCAAAAATGCAGCTGAGTTGTTGCTACGACCTCATGAAAAAGTTGGCAAGGGCAGTGTGAGAAGTGGTGCAGTTTGGTTGCCTCCAGACTTTTGGGAATACAAGGTTGAGGTGATGCAGGCTATGTCTGACAGGCAGAAAAAGGGATGTGGGTTGCTTTTCAGGTACCACCTCTCGTATTGTCTCCCATCTCGCTTTACGTTGCTTGCTTATGTTATAAATAGATCAAGTCAGAAATATGCCTTGTTTATACAAATCTAAAAAGAAAAACCCCACAGTGTGCTTCTGGGTGTCGTGTGCTGAACCTATGAGGGGTTTTGTTCTCAGATCTGTTTCTGGAGGGGCCGGGTGCTGTGTGTGAGCAGCCGTGCTACTGGGAGCGTGGGTGGGAAGCGAAAGGCAGGAGGACTTTGACGCAGGGCAGCAGGGAACAACGACCTCTTCATGGCTTTCACTCAGTCTGAGAGGAGTTTAACCTTGCAAACTCTGAGCTGCTGGAGGATTTGCGTGGGTGAGATGGGGAGTGTGTCATTTGACAAACTGGCATTAGGAGTTAATGCTGCCTGTTGTGTTTTAAGCCTATAAACGGGTGCCTGGTGGGGAGATGAGCCTGACACTGGGCTTCCCCTCTTGCTTTTTTTTTCTTTTCTTTTTTTCTTGTCTGCCCTTGCATCCTAAGTTTGACCAGTCTGGTCTAAAACCATGCTCTGGCATCTATGCCCTCTCCCGTGGGCCAAGCAGGGTGAGGCTCCTCATCTGCTGGCAGCATCCTGAGTGGGGGGAAAGGGGAGCTGGGCTGCAGGGTGCTGAGGCATCCAGGCTTGGGGGCTCTCCGTGCTGACAGAAAGATAGCTGTGCCCACAGCCCTTCTCCCTCCCATAAAAATAAATCCACAGGGGCATTCAGTGAAAGGGGAAACCGGACATAGCAATCATAGAGAATGGCTGCTGTTTTATATCGGGGAGAAACCATCCCTCTGTGTGAGTAGGAAGAAGGAAGATGCAAGAGCGAGCCTGTTCAGTAAGGACGGCAGGGTGTGGCTCGAGCATCAGTAACAAATGCTGGAAGTGGGGGGAAAAAAATGCTCTTTGTTCTGCAGTCAGGTGGGTTGACAACTATTCTCACCCATCCCTGGCACGCATAACGCCCAGCACAATTAAAAGATCCATGAAGGCTTGACACGCTGAAACCGCTGCAAATGCGAGTGAGGAGATTCAGCCTAGAGTCTGCTGATTAGTTGTTGGTTTTTTAAACAATTACATTATGAAGTTCATTGGTATCAAATTTGGTGTATGTGTGTTTCATACACATGTACACAATTTGGTGTATATGTGTTCATACACAGTCAGTGTGTATGTGTTGTTTTAAAATCAGTGTTTTGTATGCTTAATGTTTCAAATGGGGAGTTAAAGCTCTCTAGCACTAAAATTCATACAGGCCTATATGAGACTAAAATTGGACCAAAGGTGCGTTAAAAATATGTGCATCCCTGTATGCATGCAGTAATCAAAAAACTAATTGTAACGGTGGTCTTGTTAATCAGAAAACAATTTCAAAGCTATTCCTTTTAACCTAGCCTTGTTTGTCTGGCAAGTTTAATAAATCTTTCTTTTTACATTAAAAATGTAATACATAAAAATTAAAAGTACATTCACAGTTGCATTTAAGCTTGCCACACACTAAAGCAGTATGTTGAGCTTAAACTATTATCATCTATCTTTTCTTATGCTTTGTTTGCTCTGCTGCAGGTTGGTGTGATTAAGTGACTAAAGTGTTGGTGTCTTCCCCCCACACATGCTCCCTCCCCAAGAACTAAAACTTGGTCTCTGCAGTTGCTGGCAAGAAGTGAAATCCTTGTGTAAGTGGAACACTGTGAGCTGGCTTATAGAAAAGCAAGTGGGAGCGTATAGGGCAACAGAAAGAGCTTGTGACCAATATCCATCTCCCCTCTTCCCACTTTAAGTAAATTCTTTTAGGTTCAGGGCCAGGAATTTGGACCGTGACTTCCTTTACATGCCTGCATAAATACATGTATATTTTCATATCTTCTAAAAATGTCTTATTTCTTTTTCTGGGAGGAAGAGGAATCTACTTGCAAATTTACATCTTGTGACATTTCCTTACAACTACACGCTGGCGTATGCACTGCTAGAGGCCAGCCCATCATTTCTTGGTAAAAAGAACCTTTCAGCTCGGTTACCTCCTGTAGAGAGCTAATTTTCCAGCAGTCAGGCTTGATCTGGATAAATAATTAGAGAGCGCGAGAGAGAGATGAAGATGATCACATCAGCGCTGTCTGTAATTCAGTTAATACAGCCAGACCCTGTGATTTCGCGTCTGTAGCGTACTTGCGTGGTCTCAAAAGCCGCAGAGGCGAGCAAGCAACAAAGCCAATCGGTTACATTTGTCTTGGAAGAATTAGCAGCACTTTTCATTCATTTGTGGGAAGCCAGCAAACAGCTGCAGCATGCATCTGCAACACGAGAAGGTGATTCTTGACACGTTCGCTCTCCCCGCCCTTCCCCCTCCACCCCCCATATGCAAAAATTTCATCACGCAATTAATGCTGGGGTGTTGCCATTCTTAAGGATAGGGTCTTTTTTTTTTTTTTTTGCAGGTTTGAGCCCTTGCGGTGTTTTTCTATTTGACTTAACATAGTGTCTTATATAGCAGGGTCAAAGCTGGCTAGGTGAAGCCTTACCATTTTTGGTATCTCCTGATTTGTTTTAATTTGTTTTTCTTTAAATTTATTTCTTCTAAAAAGCTATTCAGAATCATCCGACAGCAATACCAAACTGCAGAGAAGATGCGCCTGGTTCTTTGAGTAAGCGGTAGCGTTTCGCATGACTCTCAACATCGCTGGAAGAGATCCAGTTAAAGCAAACCACATTCTCATACAGCCTTTTCAGGGCGCATTTGTCGTCGGTGAGAATTTGTTCCTCCTGCTTACGGTGCTATAAAGGGGTTAAAAATACATCTTTGGTTCACTTTATTCCCAGTGGTAGGCTCCATTGCGTTTATACATGGATCAGATTAAAATAGGTCAATATCTTTTGTGGAAGGTCTTTTGACACTTTGGTGCATGACTGCAGTACACCTACCTTGAGGATGAATGGACCCGGAGGAAATCCATGCATTAACAAAAACACAGCCTAGGGATACTTTAGGATCACATTCCTTTATTCATCAACTAAATCAAAGGCTTGACAGAGGATACTTTGTCATCGAGTCAGTCTAAATAATACTTTTTGAGGTGACAGATGACTTGTGCTGGAGAAATAAACCTATGTATTTAGATAGGCTAGAAACAACCAAACCGCCTGGGTTTATTCTGTTGTTTACTCTGCATCATTTACATTAAAATATACGTTACATGCTCCAGCCCATTTCTTTTTCTTTTTGTAAACCTTATTAAAAAGAAAATTGTGTATTAAGGAATCGTGTTATGGCAGGAAGTCTTTGTCTGCCCGTTTGCTTTATTGCAGTTGTTTACCGCCTTGAATTGATTTTGTCTACCAAATCAGTATATTGAGGGTGGCTGGGGAAGGAAGGCAGGGTGGAGGGGAGGTGCAGTTCTGCAGTTAGCAGGACTGAGAAGCTGTTTGCTGCCTCACTGTGTGTAGGGTTTTTTCCTTTTTTTTTTTTTAAAAAAAAAAGAAAACCCACCTTGGAATTTCCATATTATAAAGAGGAAGAGGCTTCTTTCCGATATAATGGCGCCATTAACATCTATTAATAATGCAGACAGGGTAAGTAGCTGGAGTTGGAGCTCCCTGGGGGCCTCGTAAAACAGATGTGCACTATATCTTCCCGGATTTGATAGCTGCTGGGGTCGAGGGGGTCGCTGTGGTTCCCGTTTATTTCCTCTGGCAGCGGTTTTCTAATTTAAGCACCTCTGTCTCCTGGCTACAGTTGCCTGCTGCGATGCGGAGGGGGTGTTCGCGCATTGTCATGCCTGCTGCCGGGGAAAAAAGGGGCGCGAGCAGCGTCGCCCCTGCCTCCGCGCTGCCTGCCGGCTCGCGGCGATGTCTTCTCAGGCGCGCTTTCTGCTCGAGGTGGTGGAGCCAGGGCTCTTTTGTTGAAATATTTCTTCAGCGAAAGAAATTCCAAGGTAAGCGTTTCCTCCTCCTCCTCCTCCTCCTCCTCGTAGCCACAGATACTTATCTTCTTCTTTTGCATGGGAAGGACGAAATATTTCCACTGGCAGGGAGTGTGTGGCGTATCGCTTGAGGTGAGCTCTGGCCGCCGGTGGGAAATGTAGTTGCTGTATCCCCCTTTTTTTCCCCCCTAAGATTGCACTTCTCAGTTTTAATTGAATACGTTCACAGCGCTGCCTCTGAATAGACAGTGCTGCGCATTCTTTCTATAGCTGTCGGCATTTAACTTGGAGAGGGTGGGGTATACTGAAAGGACTTAAAATATTTCCTTTTTTTACTGCTATTTCTTTAATTGGAGACTACCCTGCAAAAGTAGTGATAAAATACCGGTGGGCATACGGTACGGGGGGGGGGAAAAAGCTCTTTAAGTATTGTATCGGACGTGTTTGCATCACAGAGCTCTAGGCTTGCCTTCACATGTGGGATGTGAACGTCTGTCCTTGTGTGCACTTCTGTAGCAACCGAGTCGCGCTGTACACGTTTAAACGTAGAGGTATGTGCTTCTGCTAGCCTGTCACACATGCAGGGGGTGGGAAATCCTGGTGTCGGGTCCAGATCATTTTCAGCTGTTTTCCCTGGCTGCATGTTACAGTTAAAAGTTGAGGAACATGCCGAAAGGTGATGTAAATCCTCGGGAAGGCACAGACGAAGCAGTTATTTCTCCATGTCTTTCATTCTTTCATTACTGTGTATGCAAATGACCATTAGTCTCTCACTGAGAGGAATACCATATGATATAGGGAAGCGTATTCTCTGCTGTATATCCTACAGTAATACCCTCGGCTGAGGATCAGGTCGCATCTGTGTTTGCAGAAAGATAAGGATACATAAGGTATAAAGAAACAGCAGAGGCGTGAACAGGGGATTGTTTTCAGAAGCACTGCATAAGCTGGCTTGTGGGGTCTCAGCAAGCAGCCTTTGGAATAGGAAGGATGGATGAACCCTACTCTTCCCATAAATTCACTGAAAACTTAAAAGAAAATTTGTCTCAGGCTTACTGTGCACTTAAAACCCCTTTGCCATACTGCTTTCTTCTTCCTGTACGCTGAGACGCTGTGCATCACTTGCCTGTCCTTGGGTACATACACTGACATTCACGTAAAATGGTACTGGAGGGTTGCTACCAGACCAGTAGGAAACTGGGGTGTGAATGGATGTGTTAATTACTCGAGAACCTGGCATATTTTAAAAGCATAGATATTTATAACATTTTTTCCTCAAATGGTTTTTGTGGGTTTTTTTCCTCTAATAGTGTCCAAATCCAAAAGGCAGAAACGGAACAATTAAAGAATTGGATGTAAAACTTGGAATAAAAAAAACCCCAATGAACTTAGAAGCAAACCCACACCTTTTACGTAAAGCTTCGGTTTTCTCTTTTATTGGATGTACTACTGTATTTACAGATAATTCTTTAGTATATTAAAATGTTCGATCCTCTTGTTGTGCTGTAGAATTGCTGTATAATGCTAATATCTGTTAGGCTTCAAACATAAATATGCAGATTTTACAAAGCATCTAAAACAAGTAATTAAATGCATGTAACTTTAAAAAAAAACAAGACAAAACAGAGCCATTTTTCTCGGGGAAAACTTGCTGTCTATTACTTCTGGTAATTTTGTTTGCTGAATAACACAGAACATTTGCCTCCTCATTACAGAAGAGGTCAATAAGGTTCTTAACTGACAGGTTCAAAAGAACAATAAAATACTGTGTGTTTTTAATCAGATGCTTGAGTCAATGCTTTTATCGATATTTTGCTAGTTTACAGTCTGTTTGGTAAATTCTGTGATGCATTTATACAATATTTGTATTATTCAGCCCTTTTTTTTCATTAAATCAGTGTGTAAAAAAGCTGAGATTGCTGTTAGTGAGCACTTAATGATTTTTTTTTTCCCCCTGGCTCTGAAAAAGAAACCCTTCGAAATTAATTGAAGACCTAAATGTTAATTAGCATAAGGAGAGATTGTAGGACAGAACTACATATTTTGTAGTTTACCTATTGTTTGCTGGTTTTGTTTTGGCAAACAATGAAACCGTTTTTTTGTTTGTAGCATCGGTTGCTTATTTGGGCCCCTTCTGGATTACCAGTGGCAAATTTTATAACCACAACCGGTTCAAGTGCATAGTATTTGGTAGTTTCAAATGTAATGACTGGTTATGTTTGAGATTTTCATATAGATAGATATATAAATATGTTCTTCTTTGCCCTGGTAAGAGTTCCTCTGTGAATTGAAGACAGACTTTTGTGGTGTCAGTGTACATCTTAGTGTACATTTTACCCTTATTTTCCCGTAAGGAAAATAACACACGCAGGTAAAATCAGTAACAGGAAACAGTAATTTTAATGACTCTTTATACTACAGTTTTCCTCTGGATGATCAAACCCTTTTTTAAGTTAGAACAATAAACAATGCCAGAAGCAAAATTGTCCACTTAGGGAACTTTGCTCAATATAAAAATACATTGCTAGAAGTCAGGCTTCCGCATTCTTTGAGAAACAAAGGAAAGATCCTCTTTCCTTTGTTAATGGTATTTATCATCTTTAACTCATTAGCTGCTGAAAGCAAAGATGAAATGTTGGAGGGATTAGAGATGATCCTGTGATAAAATTCACACAGGCTCTCTGAGGAATGCCTATGTGCTGGTATTTTGCAGATAAAATACGCACAGAAATACGTGAACCGCAGGCATCGCTCCTCCTTAATGCTCCTTAAAAGAAAAGCAAATTTTTATCCTATGTTGCTGAGTGTGTTTAATGCCTTCTAAATAAAGAAGAACAATTCCGGGATTCCTTTTTATCCAAACTTTGGATGCGCCCTTAGGTAAAATGGAAATGCTTTGTGAGGCATCCATGAGAAGGGAACAAAGTAGAAGGGCTGCTTTATATGACAAGCTGTGATTTGACCTCTTCTGAAAATACAGCACTGTAATACTGTCTGAGCAGTCTCAATTATTTTTTTAAAAGTTAACCTTTTTTAAGTGATTCTTGGCAAAACAGGATCAATTACGGATTGACAAAGAGCGGTGTACAAAACAAATATATGGATCTTTTCCTTTAAGTTATCTCTGTTCTCCTTATTATTTACATGCTGAGGAAAAGGGTATGTCCAAAATGTGAGGAATATTTTTTTCCCTTTTTAGGTTGCTGTAGCACTGTTGCCTGACACACATTCTTTGCTTTCTTTCCACTCCATTGAGTTACCCTCTAATTGAATTTTAAAGAATGTTGTTTCAGTGGATGCTTCACTTCATTATGTCGTGCTTATAGAGGGCTTACAAAGCCAGAAATAAATTTGCACGATTTAAAAAAATTTATTCCTATTAAATTGTATTGCACATGTTCCTTGAACTTTCTGTTAACTGAGGAGGGGGAGAGCAGGAAGCCTTCTTTCTAGGGACTCTGTTATGTTTTTGTGGGAGATGTTGTAAACCTCTAACCAGAATCCTTACCATATCTGCTTATAACCTCCAGCATGTTGATGTGAGGGGAGGAGCAGGAATCTAACAGCTCACACTCCAGACACCCACGCTGATTGCAGTAGAGGAAACTCTGTACAGCAGCAAAACAGAATAGTAAATACAGAGTAAGAAATTGTGAAAATGTGGCAAGTTGTAATTACAAAGAGAGGACCTGCATTGAACTGAATACTACTTTTTCCTGTATGTGACACAAGTGAGATTATTTGCAGGGGAAAAAAGTCATCCAATCTAAGTAATGTATTTACTTTTTATAAATAATGTTTCTGTGTCTTCTGATTTCTGATTGACTTACCTCAAAAGGAGGGCTTGTTCTTCCTTGGGCTGTGACTCTGGCTTCGTACTCTTAAAGAGTCAGGACCAGGTACAAAATGATGCAGCATTGGTGGTGAGGGCTGAAAAGCAGTGGCGGTTCTCTGAGGGTGTGATTTTCCCCATCTTTCTCTTTTGTTTGAGTCAGATGTACATGATCATATGTGTATTTCTGTGTGGCTTTGTGTGTGTGGCAGGGAATCCTGCGGGGATTCAACACGCAGGTACCAAGGATGAGCAGGGACAGCCCTTCGGTGCCCTTCCTGAGTTTCCCCGTGCAGGGATTTGAATTACTTCTCCCAGAATATTCCATCAGGGAGAAGATGATTTGGATAGCAGAAGGATATAAACTAGTTATTTATCGAATGTGCCTGGAAAGACAGGAGGCTGCATTTGTGTACGGAATAGGAGACAACTACTGATTAATTATGCTATAAACCACACATGGCTTATAAATGTGCGCATGATAAATGTCTGTATCATACACCCTTTTCCACTTTATCCACAGACAACCCATTCATTCACCTCCCTGAGGACTGCTGCAAATATTGCAGACACCCATTCCTTTTAAAATAAAATAAAACCTGCCAACATAGTGGGGTATTTTCTTCCTTCTTGCTGAAATGGTGAATTTCTCCCTCCGTGCATGGTGCCTGTTTGTTGCTGAATGGGGTTTGAAAGTGATGGCCGTGTGTAAGTGGCCTGACCTGAAGGAATTTGGGGGTGAGGACCCCATATTGGCCATGGCATGCAGCCTTTGCTGGAGAGGTGAGTGCTGGGCTATGCATGGGAGAGGGCTGGGAATAGTGCTTTGGGTAGAGCCCCTTGTCTCTAGCCCTTTCAAGGCCTCTGCTCTTGGCACTCTAATGGGACTGGGTTGAAGGAGTTATGGAAACATAACTCTGTACAAACTTGCCTGGCATGTCTGCATTTACTAAATGTGTTTTATTAAAAGGCAAAGTCGC
Source organism: Hypotaenidia okinawae (assembly GCA_027925045.1). Taxonomy (NCBI): domain Eukaryota; kingdom Metazoa; phylum Chordata; class Aves; order Gruiformes; family Rallidae; genus Hypotaenidia; species Hypotaenidia okinawae. The sequence continues at coordinate 45,644,850 of BSDF01000002.1, read as the reverse complement.
TTTCCTGACACCTTTCTTTGACCTTCCCTCAAGGACACCGGTTATCCTAAAGGTATGGTTTTCTTCCTTGAGGAAATAACATGGCTGCCTCTCCTTTCTGCTTGTTTTTTGCCCCAGTGCTTTATACCTGTGAGACTCGATGTATCTTCACTGTGTGTTTAGACCATGAATGCTGCATAGTGAGATTAAACCGCAGTGCATGACAACTATGTGTATGTGAAACTCTTCATTAGCCTCTGTACTAAAGAAAGGAGAAAATAGATGTCACAAAACAAATTTCTGCCCAGTTTTGCTTCTGCAGCAGATGAGTTTGAGTGTTGAAGTACCCCTGACTCTGTCTGGAGGGGCAGTATGCAGGTTTTCAGGCAAACCTCATCCCCAGCACTGGATGAAGAGCAGGACCATAGCATGCAACCAACCTGGTTGTATGGCCAAACCAGGAGCTGGCTTACCTCTCAAGTGAAGGAGGTGTCTGCAGACCCAAGATCTCCATGCATCTGCATTGTTTCATCTATGACCCTGGGTTACCTACAGAACAAAGCAGTAGAGCCTGATCCTTTGGGATTGACAGTGCCCAGTGCTTGGTGAGAGGGGATTCAGGTCTTGCATTCATGTTGATTGACTGCCCAAAGCTGTGGCAGAAGCCCATTGCAGCTGGGAGGGCAACACATCCCTTTCTGCTTGAACAGCAGAAGGGTTATTCCTCAGTGTCTTGCAGACTTCTTGTTCTGTTGGAATTGAACTTTGAACCATTTTAAATTCATAAAACATCCAGGAATATGTAGCTTTTAATATAAAAAGTCAAATCCAAGACCCTATTATATACTATAAGTACTCCATAATTGGCTTGATTAAGCTCATCTAAACTCCAAGTGACACTTCAGTGACATCAACTGTGACAACAGAAGTGACATTTCTGAATTGCCTTGTTTGTAGGGAGAACACTGGTCATGGCTTTTTCAATTGTTGCTGTGGCATGATGCTTATAGACCAGTGTATTTCTGGCAAGCGTGACGTGTCCCTTCTCTCCGGTTGCAGGCGTGTGGATGATCAGACTTGCTGCTCAGTAGGGTTCCTGTGCTGACAAAATGCAGCGGTGACGTTTCTGTCAACAGAAGGCCATGGATTTTTGTTCAACCTGCTCAGAATTAAAATATCTTGAGGAGCAGTTCGTGATTAGGTATTAGTAATGTTTACTGAAACAAAGGAAGACTTAAGAAAGGTTGCCAATGTTTATGGTAACATCTCTGAAGCAATGGCTCTGGTGCTTCAAGCATGTGATGAAGAGCCTCAAGAGTGCAGCATCCTTTCTTTTTTTCTCCTCAGCAGTGGACTATGTGTTTGATTCTGGTGTAGTTTTCAAAGGGTTTCAGTTCAAAGTACTTGGCATCTAGAGAGGGGCAGTTCTTGCCACTGTCTATATCCCCTGTTCTGTGTAGTCATGCTGCTAGTAGATGTAGATAGCCATCTTCCCTGCCACGTACTAGGCAAGCTTTTCCTGAGCCTTCCTTTAGAACCTGAAGATTGTGTTAGCCTCACTAGCACAGGGCCTTAGTGTTCTTTGGGCTGATGTCCTGGCAGGCTTCATTCCCAACAGTCTATGAAGACAATCTCTGAAAGTGTCCTCTAATGAAGAGCTGATGGCTGTAGGTGATCTTTTTATTGACACATTTTTTTGTGAAACTTGTTTTCTTTTAATGATCATTTCACCTACATTTTAAATCATGCAGAAAACAGATGCAGAATAATTCTAATAATGTGAGTTAAACAGTTCTCATCTTGGTAGATTGCCATGATGGGGTACCATTCCCAGTAAGACTCAGCGTAAGACTTTTGGCTTGTCATAGGAAATGCAACACAGATTGTAGCTAAGCAGATGGAGTGCTGTCTTTGTCTCTTTCGATTGACTAGAAATAACATATCTGCTGTCTTATTATTCTCTTGTCTTCACCTGTTAACACTTAACTTTGAAGGCCCTTGAGAAGCATGTTCATACTTTATTAGTTGGTCTGCTGGACAATGGACCCTTTGTTAGTTTGGCCAATAAATTCCACTGTAATATACATCCTACATTGGAGAGACTGCAGCCTGGGTAGGGACTTGATTCATTTGGCCTGTGCTTCTCTTCTGCTTCCTGTCTTTCAAACATTGGTTGACAGGTTTGAAAACAGGCTTGAGAGAGTTTGGGTTGTTCAGCCTGGAGAAGAGAAGGCTCCAGGGAGATCTTACAGTGGCCTTCCAGTACCTGAAGGGAGCCTATAAGAAAGCTGTGGAGGGACTTTTTAGAAGGGCATGTAGTGATAGGATGAGGGGCAAAGGTTTTAAATTGGAAGGGGGTAGATTTAGATCAGATATTAGGAAAAAATTCTACAAGGCTGGTGAGGCACTGGAACAGGTTGCCCAGGGAAGTGGTAGATGCTCCCTTCCTGGAGGTGTTCAAGGCCAGGTTGGATGGGGCCTTGAGCAGCCTGGTCTAGTGGGAGGTGTCCCTGCCCATGGCAGGGGCATTGGAACTTGATGATCTTTGAGATCCCTTCCAACCCAAACCATTCTATGATTTTTATCCTGTAAATAACTTGAAGGGATGCAGGTGTCTGTATAGAACTTGTACTGCAATACACTTCATGTCCAGCTTCTTCCAGTGTACCAAATCATTTGTGGAATAACTAGCCTCATATCCAGATTTTAAATACATTTCACAGAATCATAGAAAGGTAGGAGTTGGAAGGGACCTCAAAAGATCATCTAGTCCAGCCCCCCTGCCAGAGCAGGATCACCTAGACTAAATCCTTAGGAACACATCCAGGCAAGTTTTGAATGTCTCCAGAGAAGGGGACTCCACAGCCTCTCTGGGCAGTCTGTTCCAGTGCTCAGGCACTCTAACAATGAAAAAGTTTCTTCTTATACTCACATGGAACTTCCTATGCTCCAGCTTGCACTCATTGCCCTTTGTCCTATCGCTGGCCATCACTGAGAAGAGCCTGGATCCATCCTCCTGACTCTCGTTCTTTACATGCTTATAATCAATAAAGTCACTCCTTGGTCTCCTCCAAGCTAAAGAGACCCAGCTCCCTCAAGTTCCTTGCTTGCTTGATAAATTTTATATAAAAAGAAACACTCATTATTTTCCCTATGTATTTTTGCTGTGCTTCCTTTCCAATAAGTTTGTTGAAATTAAGCCCGTGGTAAGTCTGTCACTCCTAAAAATCAGATTCATGTTTATCACTTTCATAATTGAGACAGAAATCTAGAAAAGAGATACTACAGGTTTGGTCTCATCCAATTACTTTGAAGATGGGATGCTTTTTTTGGTGGTGGTCTTGAATTCTGACGTCAAAGATTGCCATCAGCAAGGATGATGAGGCAGGCAGAGGAAAAATGGTTCATTCCTAATTTAATATTTCTGCATATACATTCCAAAGCTTCCCTATCTTTAATGCTTTGGACATGACAGGGTGAAATTGTCTGCGAGTAACCAGCGCAGTATGTCTTGTTGCACGCCTGTGATCACAGTGCCTGTGATCACAGTACCTATGGTTGTTTAATGTGTTGTGGCTCTGAGGCTAATTATCCAAGAGTAATGGTCACCTTTAGTCTATTCATATGTGATGCAGAGACTATTCATTGTCGTTGCATCATCTTCCAGAAGACCATTTACCATGATAACTTTGTAATTTAAAAGTTGCTTAATGGTTATGTGCAGGTGAAAAGGAGCAAATAACCTATTCTGTGTGTCCTACTTTATCTGAAATGTTTTCCTTGCCTAATCAGTGAACTTATTTCATGTTCTAGTGTAAGGCTTTTCTCCACGATTTCCACCACAAAATTGTGAGGCCATGTCACACATGTTTGTAGCAGCCTGGATCACCTGTATTTTGGTGAGCCCAGCTTTGCTTTTCAGCTTGGATGAAAACTGTTGTAAAGCTTTGGAACATTATTATAGCTGGAAGGATTGTTACCTGCTAATGCCTGGAAATGTGTTCGCTACCCTGAAGTCAAGGGAATGTAGTTCAAGGCAAGAACCACCCAATGCAGGAAGTTTTTAGCGTGATGTAACACTCTATTGGGTTGGTGTTAGGTAGACATGGTACGTTTATCACTTGAGCTTAAATCTGAAAGGATTTGGTGTGCAGCTCTGTTTCTGTGCATTCCTAGCAAAGACCATTTGATAACAGCAAAGTTCATGTGTGGAGTTGTCTGCGAGAGAAGAGCACCTAGAAGAGGCCACCAAGCCAACAGAAGGCTCTTGTGAATTTTGAAGAAGTCTGAATTCCTATTTTCAGGTCTGACCTGTGTTTGGGCAATCAAAGGCTGCCACTGGCTGGGTGACTATCGCTGTATTTGTGTGTCTCTGTTTACCCAATTTACAAACGTGTTTTAAGTGCTGCCACCAAGGATCCTGCTTAACTGTTTTTAAATAGCTACAGAAACAAGATAGATAGGTCTGTCTATCTTTAAAATGATACAAAGAAATTTGTGGACTGGAACATCTGCTGTGTGATCAACCAAAGTGCTTTTCTGCTTACTTCCACTGATGAAGGCTCACAACAGGCTTTCTGTTCCAGCTTTAGGTCTGCAAAGCGTCTGACTCTGCATATCATACCCTTAACGTATCTGGTTAGTTGTCCTGGCTTTGCTTCTATCCGAGGAAATCTTGTAGGAAGTAGCAGTACAGCCAGGCCCTGGTGGTCATGCCCTAATACTTCACTTGCTGAATAATGCAAACCCTTAATTACAAACTCAGCCACATTTAAAAATAAATAAATGTTGAGGGCTGACATTTGCACATGAATTAAGCGTGCAATGTGTTTGTTGCAGAGGCATGAGGTTGTAATTATGGTTTTATATGATATTGTAAAAGGAGATTAATGTATAGTGTGTTTCCTTATCAGCAGGAACCAGTTCCCTGTGACAGTGTGGAGCTGGTCCCCGTCCCTAGGCGCGTGCCATGCAGGCACTTGCACAGGCTTGAGGAACCCATCTAAAGGGTTTCCATTAAATAAGAGTTTAAAAATGCCAGAGGGGCGGAGGTTGGTAACATAAGAACCAGGAGTCCTTTTTGGGCTTAATCCCAGGATTTCCTAATTTGCTGAAGTGGCAAAGTGCTCTCTGTCTGACCATGACACAGTGCCTGGGTACTTCAGCAAGGATGTCTGGAAGTATCTGGCACCCCTTCGGAGAGAACCCCAGAGCTGCTGTCAGTAGCCCTGTTCTCCAGGCTGTGAGTCAGTGATGAGGGGTGACTCCCTTGGTGGCAGGGTGGTCCAGCTGGCTTTTGGGCCAGTTGTGTGGTAAGTGGGGGTGTGCCGCACTGCTGCTGTTAAACATCAGGGAGCTGCACAGGAGAGTGACTGGGTGACTTCTGGGAACGCGGGCCTACCCCTTCTATTTGGGGATCTGCTGCAGAAATTCCTGTTCCAACCCCAACCCGTCAGCAGCTAATTTTTCAAAGTAATTTGCTTGTGCATCCGTCTTTCCCTTCCTACGCAAGAGTCATTTATTGTTTTCTTCTCGCTGCCTTCTCCCAGCTTCTCCCTATACGACCTGAGCTGCACAGCGAAGGTGATTATGAAATCGCTCACGCATGGGCAGGGTTGATGTTTTCCGTGTCTGTCCTTTATGGAGTCAGAGCGGTATTTTTAACTTCATCTGCAAGTCCTGCTTTTTATGCCCAGCACAATGGATGGGCCGGGCCCAGTCCTCTGTACGCACCCTCTGTTATTCTTTCTCTCCCTAGGCGGGAAGCCCCCATTTCCCTACCTTGTTGACATAATTTCAGTATTCTTTAACAGCCAGCCACGTGGGTAAGTGGTTCGCTGAGCCATGCATAATGTGGTCACTTGAATGTGTCTGCAATGCATAGGTATCATGTGAAGATAATGATCCATATAAATGCATTTCCTAGAGAGACTCATCTATAGATGGTGTGTGTAGGTTGCCTTAAGCGTTGGAGCTGCTCTTGCTTTTTGTTCCTCTCTCTGCTTGCTCAGCTTTAGATCCCCCACTTTTTCCCCCCCGGGCTTCATATGTTTAAAAAGGCTTTCTTTTGTTAGCTGCATTAGAGATACTAATTGTGCTGGTGGAAGGCCACGGTTAGGTGTGTATGAACTGAAACACACCACGCTTTTCATCTAGAGGAAAATAGCGGATTGTTTTCTATAGCGATTTGAGTGGTTGGTTGCTGCTTACTGGGAGAATAAACTAGAACTGTTTTTCATGCAATTTCTATGCTCTTTTATTTTAGTTTGAGGAAGAACATCAGGTTTTTCACACGTGGTTCATCCTGGGTCTGCAGCCTTGCAGAAAAGTTGTTCTGTTCTTAAGGGCTATAGAAAGAAAGAAAAAAAAAACCAGGTTTGCAAAACTATTAATTAAAATCAGGCCCAAAATACATTTTTCTCTTTCTTTCTCAGTGAGACAGCTGAGATAATTGACAATTTTAGGTGTTGGCTGGTGAGGGGTGGAACTTCCTTTTCCTGTCTGTATGTACAAAAGCATGACTTGTCTTTGATGTGCCAGAACCTTGCTGTTGAGTCATCCCCATGGCCCTCAGTCCTCTTACTCCAAATCTGCACGTCACCCTTCCTCCTGCTGCGCACCCCTGTCATTTCCTGCTGACGCTGTGAATCATGCCCTTCAGATGCCTGAAGCTAGAGAGCAATTTCTTCAATTGCCCTCGCCGCAGCCCTACGAAGACTGCAGTCCTGGTGTGAGTCAGGTCTTGGCTTGGAAAGGAATCAGGCTTTTGTGTAGTAGGGAGCGTAAGTACCACCAGTGTGGTCTTTTTAGGGCCACCTAGGCTGACCTTGCATCAACTGTCAATGTCAGACATGTTTATAGTGTTTTCTCATGTTCATCTCCACAGCAAACTTGTGGGAAGCCTGTCTTGTCTTGTACCTTTAACCCTATTTATTCACTAGGGCTGAAAGTTGCTTCTGCATCTGTCTGCAGAGCCGATGTTTTGGGTAGTGAATGAAAACGCGCTAGCTGAAAGGCATGCTGCTTGTTCGTTAGATGTCATTAGTCTGGAAGTGCTTCATTTGCAGCACGTTGCAAAAATTCCCCCAAATTTCAGCCAGTTATTGGTCAGGAAATCTATACCTTCTCTGACCTCATGGCAACAAGAGACCTCAGGACTTCTTGTTTATATTTTCTAAGAGAAATCTCACTACAGACATGCGAACTGGAGAATAAAGTAAGATTTTAAATAATCTCCAGAAGATATTTTCTCAGTTCAAACCAAAAGAAGGCAAGTTGTCATTTTTGATCCCAGAACCTTGCCTTCATTTTGGGCCAACATAACCTATGAGACTAAGCCTGTTTGTCACAAACAAATGCTTTCATTGGTGTTTAATTTTTAAAAAAAAAACAAAAAAAAAAACCCTCTATTACCATAAGTACGCAGAAATATGAACAATAACTCAATTTAGAGAACCACATTAACACTATTAATCAAAATACTGAAGACAGACTGCTGGCAACACTGATCCGTGTGCAGCATATTAGTGAAACAAGGAACGAGGCTTGTACTCTGAGATCATCTTTATACTGCAAAGCCAGGATGTATCCATCATGTCACAAAATGTCATTTATAATCCATTGCAGAGTAAACTCCTGAGTTCACATTTTAGTGCTGCAGACTGCCAGAAAAAAAGCAGGAAAGCTTTTTAATGCTGTTCATGATTTGGAAAAATTCATAATTCAGGACTAACATAAAAATACTGATAGAGCATCCCTATAGGAGTCTGTGAATGAGGAGGATGCACCCCAAGAGTCCCTGCTTTGCAGCAGATTACTGGTTTTTCAGGAGTGTAAATGGATAAGCTTTTTGCAAAGCCAGTTAGCCACAAAGGCTTTCTTTTTTTCCCCCTGGGGCTGAAGCAGCATTGGCGTGAAATCAGTTGGTAAATCACGTTGTGCATCACAATGCTACCTCTAATTATTGTATGTATTCTAACTTCTAAATCTCTTTTCCAGGGCCTGCAAATGCTGCCTTACCTAGTCAAGCAAAACCTTTTTTATGTGATTCAGCACTTCTGTGCGTGTAAAAGGGAAGCTGTGACAGGGTTTTGCGGCTCCTGAGCAGGCAGTTTTTCTTCTACTGGTTGACCCAGGAACATGGAGATGGTAAAATCCTTAGACTTTCCTGCCTAGCAGACCTTGGCCACTCCTGGTCAGGTGGTGCAGTGTCAAACTTCTAGCTTTCCTCCTGGAAATAAATGTAGCATTGGGAAAAGGTGCCTGCCAGGGAATGGTGTCAGGATTTGGTATCTTCCTCTGCCAAGGGGACAGGGAAGCCATGCCAGCTTCTTCTAGTCTGTCACACTCTGAAGAGACTGAAGGGATGAGGATTTCATCTTGAAACAAGCAGCCTTTGGCTTGTTTGCCAAGGTTGCCAGAAGTTTTAGGGGCAGGGGCACCCATCCCCTGTAAGACCAGTGATCATCCTGCTGCATACTGTGATCCACCAAGCACATGCCATGCACTGGTGACTTCAGTTTTCAAGCAAAGGGTGGGTAATAATTGTGCCCTGCTAGGTCAGAGATACTAAGTTGACATCACTCTTTTCTTTACCAGTTCTGGAGGACTTTTTCTTCATGCATTCTGTGTGAAAAGTGACAGCTATTTGTGTTTTGTCTTGTCCAAGTATATTTATTATATAATATCTCATCATCCTACTTTATATCATCACTCGTGTTCCCCATTTTCATTTTGGTCTGTGGAATCAGAGCATAATTCTGTCCAATACCTGTAGTGAGCAAGTAAGACCACAAAATTCATGGTAGATGACGTTATCCATGAATATTTGAAGAAAAACACAGAATACTTCAGAACACTTTTGGGGCTCCAGTAAGAGACACAGTAACTTGTTCTGATGTACAGAAATATTGCTCAGATTACTGATGTATGATAGTGTACACCAGTGAAGGATCCCTGTCTGATTTCCATCACATCCACAGCCCTTGCAAAGGGACAAGCTCTGAAGTTAAGCAGAGCATATACAGAGGTGTGTTTGCGAATTGTCATACTGATACAGATGCTGGTGCTTGAGACCTGTGTTTGACTCTATCATTTAGCCCTTGCAGGGGACTTCCACAAAGGAGACAGGTTCTTGTGGCAATTAACTCACCCGAACAGAGACAGGCATGCGTGAAAAGCCATGTGTGCTGGGCAGTGTTTGCATTACAGCCAGAATATCTCTGTAGGTTCTGTCTTTGTACTCTTGTTAAAGACACAGATCTTTCTTGTGGACCAGAGTTGGAGGTTCCTGTTGAAGTCGATGGGGATTTTTTTAGTTGACCTTGGGGCTGTGTCAGAGGAGGTGAACGCGAGGCAAAAGGGAATGCTTGGATTGACAGGGGGAAACACAGAAAATATCATTACCCCCTTTTTTTGTTGTAATGTTAAACTACAAGCAGTAACATCTGAGTTGTTAGCATGGTTGAAGAAATGCACAGTGATGTGAAGGTTAGCAAAAGATATGCTACCTGGCCATCTTTTTAATACATGTTAAGATCCTAACTTCTTTAAAAAGGTATTAAATTTGCATTGAAATGCTACTTTGCAGTATGACAGATCTTTGAAAATATGTTTTCACTTTACTTACATGCCAGTGAGCTAGGATTCAGCGTCCCCTTTTAGAGCTGGCTTCATCAATGTTGCTTAGGCCAGAACCCAGGCGTGTAAGCCCCTGTGTTATCTAGCTGTGACATCATTTTCAGTTGCAAAAGGCGTTCAGAATCTGAAATGTGGGAGGAGGTGGAAGGGACTGCAGCCTCTGGTCTATAATTGGGAATCTTTACTTGTATTTTAAAATGTCTTTGCAGAAGCTTTGTTGTTCATTTCTCTGTGTAAGTAGCTCTATTCTCATTGTCTGTTTTTAAGAAGAATATTTTTAACAGCTATGGAAAGGTCCTCGGGGTCCATGTGTGTAATAATAATTTTTTACTTTTAAAGGAAATCATCTGTAAATCCCATTAGTTATCATTTTTCAATTTTCATCTTTCTAAGCATGATTTAACTTCAAGTGTTGCAGTTCTTAAATCTAATTAAGGAATCGCCTTTAGTTCCCATCAGAAAGTCGACCTACTGTAGATGGTTTGATTGAATGCCGGAGATGAACAAATTAAAGTCCGTACCTGTTCTGGTATGAAAGAGCTCCAGGGATGTTCCTCAGGCGCAGAGTGGAGCTGAACGCAGCTGTCCCCCATCCCACAGCAGGTGCAGACCTTATCTCATGCCAGCAGGGCTACAGCGGGAGACCCGGTGGGACTGGAAGCGGGTGGATGGAGGAGACACCTTTCCATCCAGCGCCACCCCCTGATGCCTTCCCTGGGAGGTGATCCTTACCGAGGAGAGAGGGCTGTGAAAGCAGCCTGAGCTCTGCCCCTTTGGCCAGGGTCCCAGCGGTGGTCCCTCAGCCCATCGGCACAGTGTGTGGCCTCCCCCTCCTGCTGCTGCGGCAGCCCTGCTTTGTGCGCTGCAATATCCAGTAGCAGCATCCATGGAAACAGCTGCTGATGGTGGCTTGCAGAAGAATTTGTTAATTAAAAGATGTTTAAAATTATAATAAAGTCGCTATCTTAAATCCAGTGGGGATATTGCAAATAGTATCCTACTCTGCCATCACTCTCCAAAGCGGAAATGCAGCTGGAGATGAAGTGCCCCTTCACTCCCAGTGCTCAGCTGCTGTTATCTTAGTACCCAGTCTGAAGGCATATATATAGGTATTAAAATTTCTACAGCTGCAGAGGTGAAGGCTTAACCCAGCCCTGTGATGACCCATAAACTCTGTCATCTGTCCTCCATTTTAGCACGGTGGGGAGGGGATGCCATGCAGGGCGGAGGAGCCTCTGCTGTGGAATCAGTCCCAAGAGCAAAGAGGAGATAAAAGGGCAGGCAAGAAGGGAAGGAAATTTGATAGCCTGGAAAATGGCAGAATTGCTGTAAAATTGGCATGGGAGTGAATATCAGGCTAACTTCTCATAGACTGGAGAGAAATAAAAAGCTAAAATCTCATTAGGAACTTGTGGGTGATTGAGCTGAGGAAACACTATTTGTGCTGAGTATGGGAGTGTCTCGCGGAGAAGGAACTGAAACTGTCTTTGTTCCAGGGCTTGGGCTGTGCTATGTGTGAAATCCAGCATTGTTTTCTGCCTTTGCATGTGGTGCAGGAGGGCTGTGAACCTGAGAAGTTAGCAGTCTTTGCTAAAAATAGCTCCTGGTGTCACTTAACAAGCACCTAGGTGGTGTTTGTAAAGCAACAGTGATGCTCTCTGCGTGGAACAAAAGCAGGGAAATGTGGAAGCTGGGAAGGGATGATCTTTGGAGTGGAAGAGTTGACGCTGTTTTAACATCAGCCTCTGGCTGATTGCTGGCCTAGGGGAATTAACCACAGCAGTCGTAAGGTGACTGCAGAGGCTTGGAGTAGAAGTACCAGCAAGGTAGCACTTCCCCAGGAGCCTCACTCTTCCAGTGGGTGCCGTGAGATGCGGGACTCCGCGTAAGCTCCAAGGAAAGGATATTCAGTGTTCTTATGGGCACATGGGCAGAGGAGTTCAACCCCTGATGTCTTAAGACTGCTTTGCCAGCAGTTTTTGGCAGTTTTCTCTTTGGTCTGTGAATAGGCTAGGCATAGCACTTGCTAGCATGAGGTAGCTCTAGTTGCTGATACTCGGATTTGAAAGATCGATCATGTGGCATGCAGAAAAAAAGACAATTAACTGGTTGGTGGTTTCTGTTCAGCAAGAAAAGGTGGGCACCCTGGACACTGAAAATGGCCTTTTGACTCTTATATCAGTTTCACATATGAGAGAGTATAAAATAAAGGCTGTATCTACATTTTTTCCAAGGAAGATGTTAACTTATACCATGAGGTCAAAGCTTCTCAAATACTTATCCTGTTAATTTCATTCTAATTCTTATCACAAATTGATTTTTTTCTCCCAGCAGGAATGATTGGTTCCAGCCAATAACAAGTCCTCATCTCCATTTCGTTGGCTTATGTCTTGGGCAATTCAGGAGTCATTCCGTAGCAGCTTAAAATATTCCTACCGGATGATGTAAGTAGACCACTAAATTAATCCAATTAAACTTTTCAGTCTCTCAAAGTTAAAACCCAAGGATTTGGACACAAACAGAACAGAACATGCTCAAATCTTTTTAATCTATGTAATTTTCACACATTAACGTAGCACTTAAATGAAAAGGCAGTTACCGCTATTGGCTATTTCTGTTTACTACTATCACCAAGTAATTAATTTTGTGGTTAAAGTGAATGTATTGAAAGAGAAGAGAACCACATCCCGGCAACATACCTGCAGTTAAACAATATTACTCCTCTGTGCGCTGGGGGTTTAAAGCAGTCAATTTGTAATTTGTTTCCTAACCTCCAGGAGAAGCAAAAATGAACTGTACAGAGAAACAAAAATAAATAAATGAGCTTGAATTGCATTGGCCTGTCTGGCTGAGTGAAGTGATGGATAAATAGCAATTCCCTGCAAAAAGAGCAACTTATTTTATTGTGGAATGAAGCAATGTGCTTAGAAAATGGTTGCTCGTTCTCCGGCATGTTTGCACATCAGATGCATTCCACTGCCACTCACAAGGGTGCTGATGGCAGCTGAAAGTTGCATTAAGAGGGGGAAAGGTAACAAAATCCCTGGATACTCTGACACCAGCAAGTAAAAGGCGCATGTTTGTGTTTCTCTCTCTTGCTGGTGACATGAAGTAGGAGCACGAGGGTTTTTTCATGCCTTTCCCCCCGTCTTTGACATGATCTGCCTCATTCGGACCACTGCCTACTGCAGGTCTTGTCTTCATCCCTGTGAAAACGAGTTTCTCAGAAGCAATTCAGTCTCCAAAAGTGTAAAAAGCTGATACATTTGAATCAGGTACAAGTGTATGTTGAATTGACCCATTCTTATCAAGCGAAATAGGCTTTGATTCCTTTTTCTAATCTCACATCCTATTTGATAGCCTTGCTTCAGGTACTAGATGCACCATAGAGCTATTTTGCTACAGGCCCAGACCAGAGGCACTCTTAGCACTGTGGCCTGAAGAGGGGTTTGCTTTCCAAATTCACCCTGAAAGTCAGATGAGGGGGGAAAAAATATTTTTTTACCACCAGGGTTGTGTCTTGGGAAGACCCACCTGTGACCGCTCTGCAGAGCTTCCACCTCAGGGTGGAATCACATAGGTCTCATTGCTTGCTTCCCCGGGGAGATGCTGAGCTGCTTGGTGAGGAGTGGTCGCTTTGTTGTGAATGCTTTCTGATTCACTTCAGGTCTGGGGACCAGGCTGCTCATTTGTCTCCCAGCTCTGCCTGTGGTGGCTGCTGAGGGTGGAGCCAGAGGCCAATGGTGGCAGGTGGAGTTAAGCATTGCTTTGGGGCAGTCGCTGCAGACAAGGTGGCCCTACTTGCAGTCTTCCTGCAACCAGCAGTACTTGGCTTCCGCCTCAGACGGTGCTCTCGTGCAGGGTGCTGTTCACAGGAGAAGTGAACAGGGTGGTATTTAGGCAGGGACAACCAAGCAGGGGACGATCCCTCAAGGGTGTCTCTTCTGTAGCCTGAAAGTTGGAGAGTGTCACAGGCAAAATGCAAGTTGGCAGTTACATACCGTTGGAAGAAGATGGCTTGCTGCATGTGAACGGTGTTGCACGTAGGATGCCTTAATTAATCCTTCTGAGGTAGCTGAGGTACCTCAGCTTAATCCTTCTGAGGTACCACTGAGGACTCAGCTGGAGTATTTGCATGTCTGCTTTGGGACACAGGACTTCCAGGAAGATAGAAGAGAGGGCAAAGGTTAACAACAGGAGCAACAGGGAATTTAGAAAATAGGATGTAGGACAGCAAGCTGCAATAATACAAGCTGCCACCGGGTCTCTGGGTTAGGCTGTGGCACACGGGTGGGTGTAAAAGCCTGCGGCAGAGAGGGGAGTAGCCTGTCATCTGTCTGCAGTGAGTTGGATAGAGAAAGAGTAAGTTGGAGAGAGGAAAATGTAGGTATGATTTTTAAGGAAAGAAGACACTACAAGAGAGGAGAGGGAAGGACCAGATAGTCTGTTCCTGGTGGCACTGGAGCCTCCCGTGCTGGGGTGGAGGAGCAGTTCAAAGAGAGCAGGACAAATGATGGTCAGGAGGGGTCTAGGTCACGGGTACTGTCACCAGGAGGTGGGAAAGGGGGCTCCCACATTCTCTTGGAGCTGTGTGGTTCTCTCCTCCTTTATTTTTGTCCTAGTTAATCTTGGAAAATTATCACTGCAGATGTGGAAAGTGTGAACAAACGGATGTCTGGCAACTGATTGGCACTGTGAGTGCGCACAGAGGGAGGGGGTGGTTTGGGACGGCAGCTCTCCTAAACCTCTCACCCCATCCTAACAACTGCGGATGGCTGCGTTAGTGGGGAGGGAGCTCTGCTTCTCTTGAAGACATCCCTTCTTTATGTGTTAGGAATTTCTTAAATTTTTCCAATGCTTTTGATCATGGGATTTGTACTGATGGCTGAGGAGTATGTTTGTGTCTGATGTACGCTGCATGGAAATAATATCAGCGCATCTTCCAGCGCTGCATTGCCTCGTTGGGGTTTTTTTTTTGTCATGTGTCAGGTCACTAACATCACTTCAGTAGGGTTTTATAATTGCATTTAATATGTCACTTACTATGCACGCCTCATCTGATTTCTATGGGAATAATGAGATAATTTATCTTTGCTGGGTTGCACAGTCAGTTGTGTGTTGATAACGCATTTAATTTTACCGAGTTACAAAATTTTAGAGGGTCAGAGCTGAGATAATTCTGTATTTTAAAATACTCACTGACTCCAAACCCTTAGTGGTAGCTTTCTCTTTTGTCTTTTCAGGCAGGGCAACTCCATCCTGAATTTTATTCAGAGAATTCATAAAACTTCTGTCGTTTAACTGGTGAACACAATGAGAAATTCTGGGCTAACATTTATTAGCTGTTTAGGGCTCCTGTTGGGGAGGGGGATCATGAGGGGAGATAGAGCCAGCTTTCCAATATTGAGATGCTATCAAAAGAGCAAGCCTTCCTACCTCACAGCAATAAAAGCACAGCAACCAAATTAGTGGGTGGGGGAAACATCCTCCATGACTCTTTTTTTAATTTGACAAGAATCTCTGGACCCGTGTCCTGTCAATTTTAGCCTGAACAAGGGATGTCACTTGTAGGAACATTTTAGCTTTTACCCACTTTTTCGAGTACTTTATTTCACTCCCATACAACAGTTTGCTTGTGAAGTTAATTGCTCTTTTATTTTACAGTGACCTTGACTGTGTTTCATATCTGAAGAAAAACGACATTTGGGGTTTCTAATTTAGAAGCACAAAAGAGGCTGAAAGAGACAGCATTAGTACCTCATTCGCATGCCGAAAAAAGATGCCTGTGTTAAATTATAGGCTGCTGAAGCTGGGACCAAAGATAACATTATTAGACTTTTGCAATAAATATGATTAATGGCACAACAAGGCTATCATTTGGGCCACCTCCTGTGCATATACCTTATTTATTTCCAGGAGGAGGATTTCATCATTTAAATCAAATACATGCATGCATGTATTTTTTAATTTATATTTATTTTAATCTCTCCTTCTCCCCTTATTTGGAGGTTTAAAACATTCCTTGCCTAAAAATGTTCATGAAGTCCACCCTGGCAGGATTTTTAGAAAAGGAGGAACCTCCCCTGATATATCCTCTCTTGCCTCTGGTTAAGATCCATGAGGTTTAGAAGAACACAGGTTATTCTTCATCATGGAAAAAGCCTCACCTGAGATGTGAAAAGAGTAGTCAATTAGAGTGCATTGCCTTTTTTTTTTCTTTCTTCCCTTTAAGGCTATGAAAAGGTAGGATAAAAATGAGCACTCTGGCTTTTGCTGAACTTGCTGGGAACAGCTGCCATGCAGGATTCCCCCTGAAAACCTTGTCCAAACAAATCATCATTTAAATACAGAATTGTTGCTATACCAAAGCCTCAGTCTTGCAAGATCGTTCACGTCTGTGCTTGAGACAGATGCATCACAGCGAGGAAGCTAACAATGCATCCTTCAGGAGTCTTTTAACTGCTGTTGGGTACTGGCGGGGGGATCAAAGCAGAGGGCAACAGGCAGCTCCTGCTCACTCACGTTTTGCAGTGGCTTGGCTTTTGTCAAGCCTGTGAAGAAATTCGGAGTCCAGCAACGATGCTTTCCCCCTGCATAGATGCAGATTGTATAAATTTCCAACGGCTTTTAAGACTGAGACAAAAGATCCTTTCACAAAACGAAGATAATTTATATATATATGTATTCTTTTAACCATTCAGAAGCACAGACATGGTAGGTACCGCGTGGACAGTGGCCTCAGCATGATGGATTGGCACGATTCCCCTGCCTCCCATGGGTCAGCAGAAGCATGTGTTATCCTGACGTGCTGGTTTTTGGGGGAGAGAAAATCTTTTAAAGCCTTTAAATTATCTTTTGTGAGCAAAGATCAGAAAACATTACTCCAGCAGCTGAGCTAGACCTGTCAGCTTTCCCCCCACCCCAGCTCTGAAATACTGCAGTGCACTTAGTTCCCTGCTTTCCTGGCCGCGACTTCAGCATGCAGGACAGAGCACCGTGGCTCCGTTGGGTATGTCTGTTTTTACACCAGCCTCCACCATACCTGAGTTTTGAAAGTTGGCATGTCCATCAGCTCTCCCCTCGGAAACAGCTGATTTCTTTGGTTTTGGGCAAACCAAAATAAGCACTGAAATCAGAACAGGCAAATTTTATGAATACTGGTATGGCCTGGTAATCACAGAATCACAGAATTGTAGGGGTTGGAAGGGACCTTGAGGAATCATTGGGTCCAACCCCCTGCCAAAGCAGCTCCCTAGGACATATTGTAATGATAAAGAGTTTTTCTTTATGCTTATGTCTCTGACCAAGATGTTAACTGCCATCTCAGAAGCTGAACAGGAATTAAAATGGCAAGAAAAAGGAGAGAGATTTGACCTATCTGAAAGATGAACTATTAACATTTTGTTCTCCCTAAGGGCCTGGAAAACCCTAAACTGCCAGCAAGGTAAAATATTCTGAAACACAAACTGATATTTAACAAATGACCACAGACACTTAGGGCACTTTTCCTGTTGATGGAAAAAACCCACCTTTTAAGCCCGTGGATCTGAAATATTTTCTGCCTGTATTCCTACCTGGAGGTGGTAACTGAGTGTGGCCTGAGTCCCAGTGATGCTATGAGGTGAAGCAAGGTGAAACATCCCTCCTGCTTGCTATCCCTCTCCCAGCACCTGCGTTTGGGAGTCACAATTTCATAGGGAGCGGGGGCAAGGGCTGTTGCTCTCTCAGATGATATGCGAAGCATTCTTTGTGTTTGCAAAACTCATTGAGGTTTCACTAAAACGGCTTTAGCCCAGGTTTTAGAGTAGTGCCAGGTGCCAACCAGTCGGAAAAGCTGTGTTTGCTCACCAAACAGGTTTCTCCTGAGGTGGTACATCACCTCTGAACCTCCTAAATGTCAGTCTCTTCTCCAGCCATTCTTCTGCGGAGAGTAAAATAGGAAGTGCAGCTTTCCCAGTGCGTTGTCTTAACGCTGTCATCCAAGGATGGACAAAATATGTTTTGAAGGCATGGGCTCTCTCCTAGTACGCGCATTTGAAGTTGGTTTCCCTGCTGCAGAGCTGGCTGCCTTCCCCTTGGCTGAAATCCGCTGCCTGTTCAGGAATTCTGTTTGTAAAACCAGTTTTAATCTCCGCATGGCGTGTTAAACTGATGTCAACCTGTCAAAGGCTCTGTCTCCAGAAGCACAGTGGATTGCAATCCGTTCTGTAGTGAATCCCGCCTTGCAGACTCCTGCTTTTTAAGGGAATGATGCTGAATTTAAACATGAAGCAGGAACAACTTGGGTTTTTGATCCCAATGCTGAAATACATCCTCAGTTGCGGATCAAGGCAACTCTGGAAATTCCTACATCTTGAGCAGTTAAATGATGTAAAAACCGCCCAAATGAATATACATGCAGTGCAGAAGTGTTAGCTAAGTGCTGAAGGCAGCACTACTGCATCAGGCCTTGCCAGGGCCCAAATGCATAAATCCAGCCCCAGGATTTCCCTGGTGGGTCTGAGCATGCTTAACAGGCAGAGCTGACCTGAATGTGCCGATCACCCTCCTGGGTCCAGCTGAGCTTGTGGTTGGGTGTTTGCAACGTGGGCCCTTTCTTCATTGAGATGGGTGCTCTGACTTAGGTCTGGTATTTGATGGAGCTGTCTGTGGGGAAGCCCTTCGGAGAAACACCTGGGTTGGGTTGCATCTACTTCTGCTCTCTGCTATCTCTGGTAAAGTGGCTTGCAGCTGACGGATGTGATGCTTGATGGTAAAGGTGAATGCGTACGTGTGTTCCCAGGATGTCACCAGGTGCAGAAGCCAAAATGTAGCACGATGATTCAAAAGAACATGGCCCCCATGCTTGTTATTATCACAAATGTGCACTTAAAAGAGAAACCTGCCACTTATTTCTCATTCCAGATACTAACGTAGTCCAGTACCAGTAACACAGAAAAAGGCTCGCATAGCTTTCCGTAGGTAACATCTATGTATGTGAGATTAGCCTTTCAAGTGAAATATTTTTATTAAACATCTTTGTATTTCCTCATATTAACTGAGTAGGTATTTACGTCTGGCTGGTCTGTGGCTAGTTTAAGAAGTGTCATCACATAAAGAATTTATCTGGGAACCATATTTAGCTCTTGAGCATATAAATATAGAAGAATGTTGTAATTTCCTGAAAACTGGTGCATGATAAAATTAAGGAAGAACAGGATGAAGTTAAATCTAATTTCTGACAGGTCAAGGTCTAGAAATACTTGCCTGTGCGTGTCTTGCTTTGTAGCATTGAGGACACGCAAATATTTATCCTTATCTGGGATCCCTGTCAAATTATCAGCTTGGGAATTGAGATGTGCATCGAATTTTGACACCAGTGACAGCCCAAGGAAGGGATCAGTCTGGTTTTGGTACCAGGTGACATGGCTGTACCGTAGTTTAGCAGCTGGCTTAGTGATCTCCAGGGTAAGAATTTCTTCCACTTCATTGCCGTCATCCTCTTCCGAGGAAATCAGTGCGGACTTTTGCAAATAGCTTTGTCCTTTCTCCAATAGACTGTGCTCTTAATAATCAAAACGAGTTGCAGGCATTCCATTAATTGTCCAGATAATTAGCTTTAGGCAATCTGGCATTTCATCTTTGTCTCTGACTTAATCTCAGCTAGTTTTTGTTCTGTCGCCGGCATGTGTAATTCCTCATCTATTTTGACATTTCTCTGTCGCATTAGCATTTGTCATATTTCAATTCCTCTGGACTCGAACAAGCTTCAATCAGTCGTACCGGTTTGCAACTTACTTATGCTACATAAAACGCACAGAGCTGTAAATTTTGCGCCCACCAATTTGATAAACGTGCGTTTTCCGTTCCCAGCGCTGTGCTCACAGCCGTAACGGGCTTGCTGTGGGTTGGGGTGTTTTTGTCATAGCACCCCCATGTAGGTTGTCAAAACGTTCTGCGAGAATCCTCCTTCCCTGGGCACGTATGTGATATTTTAAACCCAACTTCGTTTTTATTAATCCCTAGAACGATGCCAGATGGTGAAGCGCAAGGATCTGCAATGGGGCTGCGTTTTGTCTCTGGGCGCGTGACGGCGCAGGGCGGTTCAGCGCAGTGGAAGGCTTTATTAGATGATAAAGCTGCGTTTCAAGTTATGCAGGTCACTTCACATGAGGAGCGGGGAATAAAGGGTTTTGTTTAGCTCTATGCTGAATGTGGCTCTATGGAAAAGCTGTTCAGAAAGCTCCGCTGTTACTGATTGGGAGTGCTTACATTACCTTTCCCCAGAAGTTGGATGCCTTCTGCTGCTGGAGCTGGATGAAAAAAAGAGAAGCTGTTATTCTGTGTTCATTTGGAAAACTCTGAACCTCCTAGTTAGTTTTATTGGTCCCAGAGTGCTAGTCTGAAATGCTGCATGGGCATCAGGGGCTAGCCCTTAAATCTGTCACTGGTTCCCTAGGTGCTGCACACTTTGCATCTGAAAGTAGTAATGAAGTGGAAAGATTTGGCAATAAAGAAAGAAGGGAGCATCTTTCTGTTAAGTAGATTATTCTTTTTTATTAGGCTTGAAACTGCTGAGAAATTCAGAATATTAGATCTGGTAGAGAGGCATCATTGCATGTGCAAACAAGCACGTTCCTTATTTGAAGGTTGGGGAGAAGGTGTATATATAATGAGTATCTGTTTGTGTCTGTGCTGTATAGCAGACAGAAAAAGTGTTCTTTAAATAGTCCACTCAGTTCTGAGCCTTACTGAATTTCCTCTCCTCGGTTTGCTTTTAAAGGGGAAGAACTGTGGCTTCTTGCCCTGAGGCCAGAAGAAGTTTCTCCTGTTGGTTGGTTGGTGGGTTTTTTTCCTTGAAGGACAGGAGCAGTCAAGCACAGAGTACTATTGAGATACCAGTGTTTTGAAGAGCTCTGTACCTTTGCGCAGCAATGTAGCCATGCAGCAGTCACCCTGCTTTGGGCAGGGGACTCTTCTCACCAAGATCCATCCATTGAGGTGGAAGTGCCAGCAGTGCTGGGTCTGGCATCTTGCAGCTGCAGAGCCCCTGTACAATCAATGATACCTCCTCAGACTTAACAGATTAATTGATAAATTAAATCATTGTGAATATCGGGGGAGGTGCGTAACTCTCCAGAAAACCATGTTTATGCCTTTCTAACAAGCCCCAAGGATGACTGCCAGGTGCACTGTTGGTAGTGCTATACTTGGAACCGAACCAGGACCAAGCACTGAGCATCCGACTATCACACAGGTCCTTCAAGATCATGGGCTGTTTATCTCAGTGATAACTCTTGAGTCTTTCTATTCATTTCTGTGGTGGAAGCCTGCCTTGTACTGCTTCTTCAGCTGTGAAATGCGAGGCTGTGGCTCTGTGGTGAGGGGCTCAACTTGAAAGCCATCTGCATCTCAGGAGGGGTATTGCAGGCAAACATTCAGGGGAAAATAATGTATCAGGCACTGATATTGCATGTAAAACAGAGGCACATAAATTCCTAACTTTGTGCACACAAGTAATCCTGCTGAGGTATGACGTGAAGTCAGAATTCCTAAAATCCATTATTTCATTGATACCTGGTTGCTCTATCAGTCCCCTGAGCAGAGTATGAGTGCAATTATGTTTTTTTAAGATCCTAGTCCCCTTTGGGTTGAGAGGAACGGACCACAGATCTCCCTTCTTCCCGATATGGTCTCTAGTCCAGGGCAATGCGCGATGGGTGGATTTTTCATGTTTGGGGTTCGTTTTTTGAAACACTGTGGTAGATTACGCACCTGTAGCCTTTAGAAGACTTAAATTGGTTCATTGTATAATCTGTTCCTCTTCACATACGATTTCCTCTTCAAATATACTGATGTTTCATGGTAAGAGGTGGTGCAGTCTTTTAGAGATTAGTACAAACTGAGCAAAAGTTTCAGACTCAAAGATTTTTACCATAATTTGTTTGATCTCTTCCACAATGACTAAATCTCCAACCCACTGGCTTACATGGGTCTTTGGTTGATTTTTTTTTTTAAAAAAAAAAAACCCACGTTTTTCAAGGTGGAGTTTACTCTCTTGGTAGAGGGATTTACTGCCTGTGGTGCAATAGATACGTCTCCCTAACTAAGAGATCTTAAAGCCAGAAGGGACTATTAAATTATTTAGTCACCGTGACACAGGCTATAAAATGTGATTTAAAGTAGGTATTTTCTGTAGCAAATTCCCCAGGTGGAAGCAGAAGATGTTTCAGCCCCTTTGGCTGAAAAAGTGTGTCCTTCTTGGTCTGCTCCAGAGCAGCTCAGTCTCTACTCGCGTTGACAGAAGGAAGGGAGGTGGTCGAGGTTGCTCCTGCACTCCTTTGGTAAATCCCTGGGTTGTTTTTAATCAGGATGACTTTTACGTCGCGTGAGTCCTTGTGCTTGTGGGTGACTCTTTCTCAGCCTCCTCACACATTTTGCAGCCGTGGGAGGATGTATTTGAACACAAATATGATTTGGGATTTGTGGAGACTGCTCGTGTGAGCAGAGTTAGTCGTTTGCCTTACTGTTCGCTGGTGTTGCACTTCGCCTTTTATTTTGCCTCCACGGATCCACTACCACCCTTCACTGCCGTGAAAGTGGAGGGAGGAGTACAAGGCACGTGGTGGGATTGGGGTTGGAGCTCCAGCTTCAGCCAGGCTTTCACACCCCACCATTTCAACATCTGGGCGAAGAGCTTTTGGCGGATTTATTGCAGGTGTTCCTGGAGCAAGAGGTGAGCTGCTGCATCTCTGCCACAGGTGCTGGCTGTAGATAGGCGCTTGCACAAGATTACCTGAGAAATGGGTTAGGGAAAACTTTAAAGCTGACAGCACTAATCAGCATCCTGCATGCCCGGTCTATCGGGCACATCAGATTCACGGGAAGGACAGAACACCGCATGCGGGAAGTACCGCGTGCGGGAAATAAGGGTCAGCAGTGACAGGCAGGGAGGGTGGAAGAGAGAGATACATTCAAAAACCATCCAGCAAGAAAATGGAAAGAGTCAGAAATGCATTTGCTCTTGTTGCCTATCAGAACTCAGAAGCCGATGCATCCTTAGAACAGGAGCCTTTTTCTTTTTGTTTGCTTTAATATCTCAAATTGTAGATTGTTGTGTGGTCTACCGGGGCTGGGCAGAAAGCCTGGCGAGGTCCTGGGCTGTGAGTCATTGGTTACTGTCTTTGCGGTACTCTCTTAAATTATAGTAATAAATATAATATATTAGAGGAATAAGATGTACAACTACCTTTTTTTCTTGGGTGTGACAACAACAATTTGCCTTTAATCAAGAAGTTACATCCTCCTGAAATTACATTTATAGACTGTTTCCTAAAATTAGGAGCGTAGACTATTTCCTGTCCGTCTTAGTCTGCACTATTTCTCCTAAATTATTTAAAGGTATTAAAAATACATAGGACATACACTGTATCAAGTTTAATGAAAGAAAAGATTGGCCCTGACTTCACGTAGAATTACACATTAGCCATTATTTATTGTTGCACTTTATTTCATTTGGGAAACAGGATTAGCTCAGATGAATACTTTCTGATGGACATTATTACTCAGTAATGCCCCCTATGTCATTTAACATATTTTGTAGATCTATGCATTATGCTTCCAAAGAAAGCTCGTTTTCTATTCAAATTGAAATGGGCAAAGTCACCTCTTCAAATTACAAGAATTTACCATGATAAAATCATAGACTTGTAAAATACACTGAGTTGGAAGGGACCCATAAGGATTATCAAGTACAAATGTTTCTGATCATTATTTTTAAGCAAACGGAAATGAGAAATATTATTGGGTAAAAGAGGGACAGCAAAATTAGGTGGAAGATTAATCCATTCTACTGGGTTGGCTTTTTTTACTCATCTATTTATGTCTCCAGTCAGCCTGTAGGGAGTTAAATAAAAATGTAAGACAAATCCCTTCTTCCTCCTCCCCTCCTCTCTCTGCCAGTCTCCTCTGCAGTATATTTATGCTTTAAGGATCTGGGGTTTTGCCTTGAAACTGTAGAAGAATGTCATCAGGAAGCTGGAACCTTGTTAAAATACTATGAATTTAAGTATGAGTCTCACAGAAATGGTTGGCTGTTGTATTAGATTTCTCTGATACTTGGTACCTTCCTTTGACTGGAGAGTCTTGTAGGTTGGCAAATAGTAAAGCTGTTCCACTGGTAACTGGAGATGTAATAGACCGGCTCAATACCTGCATACGTTCTTGGAAGAGCGTATATCTCAGTTACAGAAAGATGTGATACTTCTCTCCTGATGTCATCCACACAGATAGAGGCAAAAGCTGGCAATGCCGTGGGCTGTGGCTAAAGACTCCAGAGACAGATCTGAGCTCTGGTGCCGTGAGCCATGGTTTTAGGAGGAGTATTTGCATGCACAGATGAACACCATTTGGTACCTCTCTTGTGTATCAGCCAGGGTCATGGGCTGGTTGTGATCTTTTAAATCCAGTACTACTACTTCAAGAAAAAAAAATAAATTATTTAAACAACTATTCAGCACAAGGCTGCAGTTTGTTGCTTAGGAGAAGCGTTGAAGTTTGTTTAGTATGAGGTGGTAATTGTCCAGGTCTCTCTTTTGGGCTTGCACAATGGCTGCTTGTCAAGGGCTGTCTTATGTGAAGTTTTTCTTAAAACCTATGGCCAGGAGTAGTGACAGCCCCTTTCCCAGCCCAGGCAGTCCCCACATCTCTCATTCAGCATCTTCTGGTGGTCACTTGACTTTACTTAAAGGCTGATCTCACCATTTGCTGGCGGATTCGTGTCATGCCTCCCTCCTGTGGCACTGCCCTCTCAGGTAGCAGAAGCCCTTGGCATTCAAAGTTGTCTGTCTTGGGGCAAGACATCCCCAGCTGACGTTCCTGGCCTCCCCTGAGAAAACCTCTACCAAAACAAGGGAGTGACCTTGTCATCTATGCCGGGTGTGGTAATTATGCGTGTTTGCATAGATGTCGCTGACATGTGCTATTGCTTCTGGATGAGCTGGGCCTCACTTAGCAGTGGCGCAGTACTAAGCCATTAATTATCGGAGTCAGAGGAGAGGTACAGCTGCAGATGTGCGCCGTCAGGATTTATCAGGCTCCATTTTCTAATCAATGGTTTATTTATTAAACCATCACAAATCGTGCATGTGCCCTAGCCGTGGCCGGCCGCCGCTCTGCTCGGATATTTCATCTGAATCAATGGAAGCAATCATCTGCTTTACATCAGGTATTGAACCTGTGCAGGTCCTCAAGTGATAAATGACTTTATTGTCTGGGTGGATTTGACTGGAGCTGATGTCTGGAGCTGGGGGTTGGCAGTGAAAATGCTGAATTCCTCTTTAACCAGTGCTTTTGTGCCTTTATATCGCTCTGGCTTCTGCAGAGCAATTCAGAGTCTTCATTTCTTTGTGGCTGAATCTGATGCAATGAGGGGAAAGGCTCATGAGCCAAGGTCAGATGGACCATGCTGGAAAGCAAAAGTGTAGGGGGTTAGTCACACCTCAGATGAGTTACAAGTTAAGGGGGTGACCAGAAGCAGTGGCTGCTGCTCTGGTCTCTGCTTCAGCCTGTCCAGAACACAGATGGGCCCAGTGGGTTTTGGGGGGATGCCATGGGGCCCTTTGGCTTTTAGGTGCTGCTGACAAAAAAAGCACTGTGAATAAAATTGGAGTCCCTAAAGCCCTAAAAATACCTCCTCAGCCCCTTCTTGCTAACGTTGACAAGGCTGGGAAGTTCATGCTAAGGCCAACAGTTAATAGACTTTCAAAGTGCAATAACAGTTTACTTTTTTTAATTTAAAACAAAAATCTGTGTAGTGTTTCTCTGCACGTTTGTGCTATTTGACTTTTTGGGGAGGAAGATGACAGGGCATTTGTAGGCTTAGGTTCACTTCTGAGCACTGGCCTCTGTTTTTAACAGGGACAACATGTTCCCTTATATCCTCTAAAACATTGGGATTTGAAGCTCGTAAGTTCTGCGTTCTTGTAGCCTTCGTTTTTCTCTTACCTCTGGCCAGAGGTCTGATGAGGAAGCCAGAGTTTCTCAAGTCTCATCACTTGCTGGGTTGTAGTCCTTTTAACATAGAAGGAACCTACTCACCTAAGGGCATTTTGGCTAAGAACTCACTCTGAGGTCATCATTTTTGCACCATGTAATCTTTCATTGCAACAGCAGAGACTGTTAGGACACAGTAAATAACTTCGTGTGGGTGTCCCAAGTCTATAAAGAAGCCCCATTTAGGGTGCTCTTCATGTTGCCTGTTGAAGTCTATAGAGGGTGTTCTGTTCTCTGCAGGTAGGTCCAAGCACGTGGATGTTTTAAGAGACAAGCCTGAGTTGGATCGAATCCCTTGCCTTTGTGCTGGCGCTAACTTCACCCCAGACCTGTGTTCTTGACAGCTAATTCACCCTCAAGCGGGCTGCTTTATGGGAGCTGTACGGTTTGCATGCCGTGTGGGGTCTGTTACTGTCATAATGAGGCTTTATTGGATTAAAGGGCTTGCTGCCAGAACTAATTCTTCAAAAGAATATATAGGGGTTTGTAAGCCTCCAAAACTAGCCTTTAAAACCTGTGCGTTAATGTATTTCACGCCCGTGCTAGCGGTAATTCAGGCACACTGTTCTTCCCCTGTAACCAGTATGTACAGGAAGGTAGAGAATTGCCAGGGAGAGCCACCCACCTCTCTAAGACCTTCATATCCAAGTGTTATACAAAAGAGTGGTTTGGGCACACCTATTTGTAAAAACACTGTTTTAAATAAGTATTTACAACCTGTATTTGCAAAATTATATCCATGACACTTGGCACTCAGTCCGCTGTCCTCAATGCAGAAAGAGGTGGGGAAGGTAATTCCTTTTTCTCTTGGGAATAGCATGATCTTTTGTCTTTTCCAAGTAGTTAATTCCAAGTAGGCTTCTGTATGGGCTGCTGTTTCATGGTGGCAGTAAAATCCCAAGGCACTGACTACTCAAGTGATTCCTCACTGTGCACTTGCTTTTTGAAGCACATGCAGAATTTTATAGCAGCAAATACAGCTGCAGAAGAGCAAATCTGATGCATCTCCACCTCTGCCAGGAATGTTGTGTGTTATGTGGCATTACTGACCCATGTGGGCAGTGCAAACCTACTCCCCAACTTCCAGTGTGTGCTGCTGCTTCTCGCAGCCTGCGCCATGTGTGACACGGGGTCATGTATTTCCCTGGCTTTGCTAACTGGCTGCTATTCAATGCTGAGCAAGTCACTGAACATCAGCATGGCTGTCTTCCCTCTCTTCTTGGGGCCTATTTAGCGATGCACAGCTGTAAACTTACAATGTGGAGTGGAAACTTTCCTGAGTAGAAGCGAGGGAGAGAATTAATTTCCCTCTGGAGCTCGCAGTTGATGCTGCGTGATGGGATAGCACCAGGGAGCAGGAGATGGGTACACAACCATCTGGCAGCCACAGCCCATTCCCTCCATTTCTCTCACAGCCTCTTCCTGGGAAGCGCTGCCTGGACCATACAAATTTGACTTGCAGGGTGAGAGAGGAGGGCAGTTACACACCCAAACCATACAGAGAGACAATACTCACCTGTCCCCTTGGGCAGATGTTACAAAGACCCACTCCCAATGGGCAGCTCTGAGTAGGTACAAAGCATTTTCAAGGATTTGCACAGATACAGAAAAGCAAAACCTGAGTGTTGAAGGCAGGGCATGCAAACAATGTCAGCATTGAGACAGAAAAGCACAAATATGCCTGGTCCTAAACACCTACTCCAGCCTGTTTAGTGGGTGGTCTGTTCGGGAGGGATGGACAAGACATGGCACCAGTGCAGTGTGTTGGTTCCTGATGGTTTCTGGGCTTTTGGGGTGTATCCGTGAGAAGCACATGTTTGCTTCTGCCTGTTCTGTGCCCTGGGAGCAGGTAAGGACCATGTCAGCAGCCCAATTGTTACCAGTGCCAGTTGATGTCCACCAAGGAAGCTTTTCTGCAGCGGCCTCTGTCATCACGATGCTCGATGCCATTATACTTTCAAAAATGTTCATAGCTGAAATTTATCTCTGAGTAAGTCAAGCTATTTGATTTACAAAAGGGAGAGCTGCTATTTTTTCACTCTAAACATACATCCTACTTATTTTTGGTGCTGTATTGTAGTGAGAATTTATGTACAAGACTGAATTCGTAACTGGTGACCAGCGCAGTGATACACATCACCTGGGTGTTTGCTCTTCGTGGTTTCCCCTCCAGTACTGCTTATAACATAACCTTAGCAAATACAAGAAATGTGTAAAGCTGCAGATGTTACATCTTCTTTCCATCAACCCATTTTCTATATAAAAGAGGTCAGATCACATTAGGTTTTTACCATTGCAATCCTATGGCTTCAGAGCCACATGAATCTGTTCAGTGGGAAATTAAACTAATGTGTGCTTATATTAACGCACTGAAACCAGCACTGACTTCTTTTTTTCTTTCTCTCTGTTCTTTTTTCTTTTTTTTTCTTTTTTTGTTTAAAAGATCGTGAATGGAGATGATTACTCTCTTAAACATTGTGTTGGACAGCATGTTACACAAAAAAAACCCCAGAGATTGTTGCTTCAGAGTTAGTGTCTTCTTCCTCACTCGGGTATTAAATGCATTCAAATTTGTACCAGCCAGTTCTTTGGTGTGCAATTTGTGAGCATGTTGATAGGGTTTCACAAAGTGTTGGGTTGGGGGGAGGGGGCGTTTAACCCTCTGGGGACTTTTTTATGTGCAAGCCAAGTACTCCTGCACGCATGATAGAGCAATTTCTTTGCTCTGGAAAGTGCTGCTAGATAGAAATACAATAGCAGAACAAACATTGACTTCCTCAGAATTGTTACTTGTTCAAATAAGGATACCATAACAAAATCTTACACGTGGTCAAAAGTGCTCTCCTCTGTACTGATGTGAGAGATCTCTCTCAATTTTTGGTAGGTTTCCAAACAGAGGGCATAGTTAATTGAAAGTTGGTGCACCGTATAAAGAATGTGATTATATATGCTCCCGACCTGGAAAAAATCACTTAATTTAAACCTTAAATCTTTTACTAAGTATTTTTCTAATGATTTAAGACTTGTTCCTAGCTGGAATAGATTGGCAAGGCTTTATTTTGGCCAAAGGACTCATACTGATTTACCCTCTTGCAAAATCTGAGGCTTGATGGAGACGTTTTGGGTTGCTGTGGGCTTGCTGTTCATTTTAATTTCAGTGCTTCATCTCACTGGAATTGTTTCATGCAGTGTCAATGGAGCCCAGAGTATAAAGGCACATACTTTTTTTAAAAAAATTGTTATTGTATCTTATTAATTCTCTTATAAAAGGGAAAGCAAACTATTCAGTCTGTAGACTAAAATCTATCACAAAAGCCCAAACCCACACTATGCACATGCACAAAATGTGCAGAGCCCATTTCAAGAGCAGATTTCCAGCACACACCAATTTTAAGGGGATTAATAATCTATGAATAATACATACTCATGGTATGCAGCAGCAGTGCGGGTTTGGGAATGGAGGGAATTTAAGTGAAAGGCTGATGACATGTCCACACCAAAAATGGGACTCACTGGGGCACATCTTCTGGTGGTGTGAACCAGCACAAGGTCTTTTCCCTTTGGAAAAGGGAAACTGACATAAAACAATGGAGCATCTAGTTCAATCTGTATAGCTTACAGATCCACTACCATTGCATATAAGTAACAATTCCATGCTTGCATTTTAAACCCTTACTCCCATCTTAAACCATATGCTAATTTTCTTAAAGAGAAGTCTAATTGCTCTCTTTATATGCAGCTCCAAGTCAAAAGCTTAATTTATCCCTCCAGTTGGATAATTAAATCATACAACGTTCATCTCTTGTGACTCTTCCTGTCCCAGAAATCTTAAATTCTTCTTCTCTAGCTGTCTTCTGCAGAGCGCTGCTCCTGACAAAGCCTTCACCTTTAATTTACTTGTGCCGGTAAGACAGCAGTTTGTCTCCATTCAGAAGCGAGGCTTCGTTTTCCTTTCCTTGAGTTTCACTGGCTTGTGGGTTGTTGTTTTCCTAGAAAAGAAACCCCATCACTCCCACACATACCTTCTTCAGGCATTATGAAATGGGGAGTTACTCTTTTTTTTCCCCTTTTTTTTTTTTTCCCCCTTCCCTGTGACCTGATTTTGCAAACCTGCCAGTGCTCCCATTTAAATCAGCAGCCCGGCTTGCGTGGTATGGTTTTGAGAATGGGTTAGCTTGAAAATCTCAAAACTGCCATTCGAGTTCCTGTGTGAGCGTTGCGGTTTTGGGGGAGTCAGAGCTGGAGCTGCAAGGGTGAAGCTGCCGCACAGAACCAGATGATGATACGCTGCTGCGGGGAAGTCCTGGGAGTCACTGATGCATAGCACCCTGCAGCAGCAGGCTGCAGGAGCATAGACTTGTGTTGGAAAATAAATTGAAGGTCTAAAAGACTTCATGCTTGGTGAGGCATTTCTATTAGAATTCCTTCCTTTGTTAGGTTCAGCCTCCTTGCTTCACTTCTTTTCTTCAGAATATGAAGTTTTTGGAAGCTTAGCTGTGGGTCAGGTAGAGCTGTGTGTGTGAGCAGCCCTGCTAAAGTCAGGAGGACCGTGAACATGCCAAAAACAAAGACCTGCTTGTTGGCCTCACTCAGACATGTTGCAGGATTGCATCCAACAAGAAGGGTCTCTGCAGGGCTCGTGGGCTTGTAAGAGGCAGTGCGACAGTTACTTTGCCAAGTGGCAACTCTGCTGTTGAAACATTGGTTCTGACATTATTTCATGTGTCTAACAGCACCTATACCCACAACGGCCTTAGCTTTGGCCTCTGTTGTCTTGTTGGAACTGCTGTGTTGGGGCACGGCAAGGCAAGGGTTTGGTGAGGTGAGAGAAGCTGCCCTGGAAAATCGCCGGCCAAGGACTGGCTTTGTGCTTTCTGTTGACCTGGCTTGCTTCTGGGGTCTCACAGTGTAGCACACCTACTAGCTATGCTGATTTTCCATTACTGGAACCGCAGATCAGCATCTCACGCTCTCCCCATTGATTTTTAAAATGCTTTGTGTTTTCAAGTACACTTCATTCATGTCGCTGTCCAAATCATCAGTATTTAAACTGTGTTTAAAATGGCACCGCTGGTTTAGCAGGTGCTGAGACGCTGCTCACCCTCCTTCCTTATCCTCCCCAGCATCTGCCATGTAGGATCTTTTGTCTCTGCTGTCCCCCTCCCAGCTGACTCTGGAGTTCCTGTTGGGAAAGCCAAGACATGATTTAAATAAAATGTGCATTTACTTGGCATGTGTCTGGTTTAGGATGCGCATCTCGTGGTGCGGTACTTGTCGAAAAAGAGATGTCAGCGCTCCTGATGGCATCTGCAGGGTTGACTTACACCATAAAGCCACAACGGCTTTGGGCTTAAGTGCGACCGCAGAAGTGATCGAAATTTCACTGTTCCTGCAGCTGGCTGGAGTGCAGAGGTAGGAGGCATCACAACTGCGAATCTTCACCCTTCCCTTTGATTCCAAAGTAGCTCATTTATCAGATTCCAGGTAACCTTTTGCAGAGGTTGTGATACTTAAGTGAGCAGCTTGCAGTGCAAATGTGCTGCCGCTTTGTTGGCAGGAAGGTAGACCTTTTGGTGTGCAGGAGGGTGTCCTGGTACCCCCATAGGCATTCTTGAAACATCACTAATGGTTCTGTAAGTGTTTTATTTAAAACTTGTAGAAGACTGATGCTTAAGGAATAGACTGTGCTTGAAGGAAGGGATGACTTGCCTGAACTAATTTCCAGAATAGCGTGCTACACGCTGTGGGTCAACTTCAGCATCTACAAGCAGATTTTTCTCTTTCTTTTTTTG
This sequence comes from Hypotaenidia okinawae, assembly GCA_027925045.1. Lineage (NCBI taxonomy): Eukaryota > Metazoa > Chordata > Aves > Gruiformes > Rallidae > Hypotaenidia > Hypotaenidia okinawae. The sequence continues at coordinate 45,613,408 of BSDF01000002.1, read as the reverse complement.
GTGTGTTACCCATGTTAGCCTTGAGACAGCAAGGAGCCACGCAGGGGGAAGCACTGTGGTATCAAGGCAGTGATTTTGTCAGAGGTCTTGCACATATCTTGAAAGCTCTGCTCCTGAGCTTACCCAGATTGCTGAAGCTGCACAGAGTTGTGGACAAGGAATCCCTTTGAACACCGACCTTTCGCTTTTCTCTTTTTAGTGATAAAATATTCAAGGGAGCCGAAAGTGACCCATTTTGTGCGCTGCCTGTCAAAGTGAGCAGGGGAAGGAGAGTACAGCAAGGGCCCAGGTGGAACCCAGTGAATGCAAATGATTTATGGAGTAGCCACTTTAAGCTTTTCCAACTCCTTCTATCATCACCCAGTAGCATCTATTTATGGGTATGAGCTTAAACATATTGCCTAGAAGAAACGGATGGCACAGGCAGCTGCAAGGCTGATGCACGTTCCAGCATCTCTCTCTGTCCCTCTGCTAACAGGGTATTTCCTAGTGGCTTTCATGAGGAAGAGAGGCCCTGCCAGGCAACCCTTTCACTTCAGCTTGGCTTGCTCTCGCTGCATCGTGGCTAAGCAAGTAAAGTTGCTACATCGTGACCTCAGAAATACCTTGTCAGCCTTAACAGGGCTTTTCCTTATAGGCTGGAAAGGAAGAGAGTTTACCGCACCGAGTTGCACATGAGCAGGGCAGATGCTTGATGTGGCAGCCGGTTGCACACATGCCTGCTCTTCCTATCCAGCCCAGAAGCATCCCTGGGTGGAGGAGTGTCTTTGTGAGCCACAGCCATGCCACCCCATGGGTGTGGAAAATCAGCTGGCTCAGAGAGAGTGAGGAGGATAACTTATCTAGGCTCGACCTTTCTTTTCAGGAAAGGTGGTGGCGTATGTCTGGTACACATTCTCCCAGGGACTGTTTCAGAGGAAGCTTGTGTAAAAAATTAGTATTTCATTCCTCAAATCCACAAGAAGAACAAAAACCCCAAAAAAGAAACCGAAAGGGGAGTGTTGGAACTAACATCACCTTTAAACAAGTGCGAGTTTGCAAAAGGAGGAGGCTGGGTTGAGCTGACAGAATCTGAAGTTACAGAGAAACACCTGAGCCAAAGGAATCAGCCATCAAACCGCCCATCAGCTCCACCTTTTACCCAATTTAAGGAGGGCTTGGCGACAGATAGTTTGTGATGTTGAATGACTTGGGGCACTGTGCAGCTTTTATAGGGCTTCAGCGTCAGTAAACAGCACACTTCACAGCCCAGAGAGGCTTAAAATATGGGAATTTTCCCCCTGCAGTAACAAAAGCATGGCCATACAAAGAAGATTTGTGATTACAAGTAATAGCAATAGATCAGCTGAAGATAGGACTTTTGGATGCAACTTAAAGGATGTTACAGGTATTCTGCCATTATACCAGAATTCTTGTTCATTTTCAGGAGTGAGAGCTATTTCAGGGCATCTTCTTTATCTTCCCCGCTGCTTTTTACCTTTTTTTTATTTATCATTATTATTAAACTGTGCCCTATTTCTTTCTAAAGCACTGAAGAGCGAGAAGTACACCAATGACCTAGCTCCAATTCATTAGTGGCATCTTTAGGAAATTAAAAGCGATCAGTTTCCCTTGTCAAGGAGGATGCCGATCTAGAAATCCCTCTTTTCTTAAAAATATAAAACCTAAAGAGAAAAATGTTAAAAAAAAACCAAACAAACAAACCACTTGCAACAGAGATAGTAATTATGTAAGTTCAAAATGTAAGGCAGGACAGTTGGCTGTACAAAACCATTTGCAAGCAAATAGTCTCCAAAAGAACTGCTGTACTATCTTTTCTTCACAGGCACTTAGGTCCTATCTAGTAACCGATTTTATGAAATACAGTATGCCTGTTAACCAACAGAACTGAACTCTTCAGTTGCTTAGTAACTAATCCAATCCAAGGAGGAAATAAAAATAGCATACATAATTTTAGAACCTTTAGGACCTTTGCCAAGCAAAATATTCTCACTAGCAGCAGTCAGGTTTTGTGATTTGAATGGGTTAGCTTAATAGAATAGACTCTATTTGTTTTATGTAGATAAATGGTAACTTGCTTTTCAAATCTGATTAATTACGTATCCGGGCCATTAGGTCTTGTAGCTTCTGTACTACCCCACAAGTTTATTTAACTAAAAATACAACGTAACTGAATATAATATAAATAAAAATGGAAAAATGTTTTAGTCGCCGGCTTCTTTTCAGCCTTAATCTGGTTAAAAAGCTGAAGACTGCAGTATAACTCAATAAATCACATTATATTGCCAGGAGGAAAGTCATAAGCATCTGCTTAATTCAAGTGTGGTTTTTTTCTATGCTCATCTGTAAAGCTTGTTGAGAGGAAAAAGGATATTATTTTTTTAAAAAGATATTATTGCCACCATTGGTGGAAATCACCATATGGTACTGTAGCACCGCTTACTCTAGCGAGGTAGGAACCCGATACATTAAGTTTCTCTAAAAATAGTTCTTTAGCTGACAAAATACGCCTCCTGTTTTAAAATACCTCTTCAAAACTTAAGCATTTGTCTGCATTTTTTAAAGGCTTGCTCTGCTTTACGCACCTTGCCCATGCCTTTGATAAGTTTCACGTGCAAGACTTTTGCCAGGACACACGTTTTATTTCACACACACACATACACACACATGATTTTATCAGCGTCTCCATGGGATCGAGGATTTATGGGACTCAATCCTCATGTGTGCGTGGACGGCGTCGCCGAAGGCAGCTCCTTTGCCCTTATTCCTGAACAGGGTAGGTGGTCTGGGCTCCAATATTCACGTAATGTGTGTATTCTGAAGCAGTCACAGTGCGTTGGGTTATCAGAGCAGATAGAGCACTCCTTCCGCTAAACAATGGGAATACTGCTTCCCAGTGCGTGAATTCCGATTTAATTCCCCGCTCCTCTGAACCACGCGTTCGGGAAGGTCTCGGGTATTCCTTAATCTCTTTCAGCTGAGTACACGGTTTGATATAGGGTGAAAAAGGGCTCAGTTTTGGTTTTGTGTGGCTGGCACATTCTGCTTGAAGAGGATCCTATTATTTTAGATGTGGTGATTCAGCACGTTTTTTGTTCCGCTTTCGGGTCATCATCCTGTAGGGTAAAAAGCTAAATACAGCCAACACATGCCTTGCACGGGAGCTTTAATGCTTTCTGCTTAACAGTTTTCTGCTGGTGGAGTTTCAGGCACCACTTACTCTTATTTTCAGCATTTTAATTCATCCTGTGCTGAAAGAATAGCATGCCAAATCTAAGAGGAAGTTTTACACAGGAACATCATCATACTCCGATTACATGCCTGAAACAAGGAGAAAGGTAGTATCCTTCCCTGGATGTGTTTAAAAAAAGGTAGATCAGGTTCTTAGGGATATGGTTTAGCACAGGACGGGAATGGTTGGACTTGATGATCTTAAAGGTCTTTTCCAACCTTGTGATTCTGTGACTGAGAAATAAGCCACAGGAGTTACCTTGCAACCCCGTCACGTGGTTCACGGAGATGCCCGGGGTGAAATTTCTGGGCACAGCAGCAGGAGACGTGGTACGGTAGCTCCGCATTGGCGTTTGGGGCAATACCAGTGGGAAGGGAATGCTTGCATGAAGCCAGTGCTCATTTTCTGCCTGGAGCCCGTGGTCCTTGCCGCCCTGGCAGCTTGCCTGACCTCAGAGGTCTGCCTAAATGTTTGTATTTTATTGAGGATAAAAGCAAGTGCCGTGGTAAAATGTAACTTGATACGCTACTAATTTTTTTTTTCCCAAAAAAAAGAAGTTCAGAAAACATTGCATTAATACAAGGATTTGTGGCCAAAATGTATTATGCAGTTAATTCAAGTAAATTGCAGTTACTCTGTAGCAAATAATTACCACCTGTTTCGCATCTGCCTCAAATCCACTCAAAATACAGCAATCTAGTCATCATTCTTGTATTATTTATGTAGTTTTATTATTTGTGGTTAGACTTCTATTTACTTACCCGAATCACAATTTTTTTCATGCCTTCTGTACACACAGAATGGTGAATTTAATAACCTCCTTTGGATTTGTTTATAAAACCTTTCAAAATATGTTTGCAGTGCATGACAGGGTTCCCGACGCGCCGCAGACACGCAGCGGCCCTTTTCATCGGGTGGTGCTGCTGCGGCTGGGGAGAGTGCCGCTTGCTGCCCTTCAGATCTCCGTGCATCCCTCTCACCTTCCAAGAGTAGCCCACCTTAACTTGTCACATGCATGGTCGCCCGAGGTTTACTGCATGGTTTGGGGTTTTTTTTAAACCACATTTTGTTCTGTTAAAGGTTGGAGCCCTTTTGGGTCACTTCTTCAAAGCGTGGGGTTGCTTGCATGTGAGGATGGACGGTGAGGCGAACAAGGGGTTTTAGCGAGAACAATCACCTCCTGCAACGGGTGACCAGGTATGGTGGAAATGCAAAGGAAAGACAGGGAAAAAAAGCCAAATGTAGGCTGCTTCAAGGTACTCAGAGTGCTCTTTAGGTGGGGTTTGGACTTCTTGTGCTTTGTGCTGATTGTTCTGGCTTGCAGCAAGATGTGCCACTGCGGTTTCTGTCCGTATTACACTTCATAACAAAAGAGGGAGTGTGGGAAGGAGTGCAAGGGGTTAATTCCTTGCAGCACATCTAGGGCATCCCCTGAAATCACAGAAGCAAAACCAGCTGAGTGGTGAATCAGGCCACCCTTCCTCTCTAGGACAGGAATAGCAAGAATGAGAAACCTTGCCCTCAGCTGTACTGGCGTGCAGGGATGCAGAGGAGAGGCATGGGAAATGCCCCTGAGTTTCAGGTCTCTTCCATTGAACCCAACTGGTATGTAGGGTTTTGCAGCTCTGACACTGAGCGCAAAACGTGGATCCCCCGTACTTTCATTCCAAGTTAGGGTGATCAGCTTCCCAAGACATATCTCTGTGGCAACACCCCTTCTCCCCTTTGATATTCCACCTTAGGTAGGAATTGGCTTTCCATACGGGCAACTCGGTTCCATTTCTGTAGTGCCCTCTTTACATTAACCTCTCTCACGGCAGGAACAGCATTCTGCTCCGCTGTGATGCAGGGAAATCTGGATGCATGTTTCTGTTCAGACTTACTTCCTCGGGGAGGGGGGAGGAACAGCAATGGGCTGGGATCTCCAAATATTTGTTGAAGGTAGCAAGGGAAAAAAAAAAATTATAGCTAATAAAAGTTCAGCTTGGAGGATTCCAGGGGAATGAGTTGCAAACTCAGCAGCACTATTGCGTGTCTTTGTGATACCTCTCAAAACTGCCTGTCAAAATCTCCCATTAAGAAGAATCACAGATTAGTAATTATGCGCATCTATTAGCTAAGCACCCGCTCTTTCTCTCCAACGCTTTGTGGCAATATCTCTCCAAAGAAGCGCATATCTCATCTAGGTGTCTGCTAGATGGCCGTGACATGTCCCCAAGGGAGATGCCTCTGGTAACACTGTATTAAAGGCAGGGCTTGGTTTTGTCTCTTAAACTGCTATCACACAAGCCAGTGCACAAGGAAAGACACCTATTATAATTTTGTAGACAAACGCTAACAAAAGCTGCCTGCACACGTGCACACACACACACTAAAACGCGGTGTTCACATTGCAGGAGGTTCTGATGATGACAGGAGTACTTCTATTGGCAGCTCTGCTGGGCAAGAGAATCAAAAACCACCCCCAAACCTTATTTGTGCAAATAATCCAACCTCAGCTTTGTTCCCGAGCATCCTTTTTATTTTGCACGTGTGAGTGTGTTTTGTCAGCTCTGTCTTCAGGTACACGTTCTCACCTTCAGGTACTGGTGCATGTTTGTGTTAAACAGATTAGTGCCATAATAACACACACCCCCATGGAGACAAGAATACTGGATAGTGAGAATCCTAAACACGTGGCGGTCTTGGGTTTTTGTGGTGGGTCTGTTGTGGTGTTGTTTTGTGTACTTTTATTTTTCCTCCATTAAATGCTTAATTAAACTCTCTTGTATGTAGTTTCCCTCATTATATTCGTCTGAAAAAGAACTGAGAACAAAACTGGAGGCAAAAGATAATAAAATCGATTGCTATTAATTAAGCTGAAATTCTCAAACATGCCTCTTTCCAACTTCTTATCTTTCAGATCCTAGATTACTTCATTCTTTCAGTGACTACTGCTAGACAGACGCATCCTGTTGTGATAAAGGAGACCAGCTGGATTTAGGACTGTGGCTTTGCGTTTATGGTATGACTGACCATATGTGATTCTCTATCAAGTTTGCAGCTTTCATGGGAAATCTCTGATGTATTTGCACTTTGATTCATGGGTTTGTTTGTTTTTTTTTTCCCACTGGTTTGGTAGGGAAGGTCGTGCATACTTATCCTTAAGAGTTGCTTTGGGCTGGTGGGGGTTTTTTTGTTTCATTTGTTTGGGGATGTTTTGGTTTCAGTTGATTGGGTGGGTTGGGTTTTTTTTTGGGGGGGGGGGGAAGGGTTAGAAAAAAATATCTGGGACCAGAAGCTACATTTCGTTAGAGATATAATTTTGAATTCTTAGCTGATCGTGGCTTTTATCTGGCTTCAACAGAACTGAATAATTCTGTTATTGTCTTCCTGCCTGCTTTGAGAACTGCATGTCTCCAGCCTTTGCAGGTCTGTGAACAGAAGGGTAGCCAGTTGTGAAAGAAGCGTAGCAAATAGCAGATAGAATTTGGAGGAGGTTGGGGTCTTTTTTTTCCTAAGAATGAGCACTATCAGACCCCTGATCAACTTCTCTGATGCTTCTGTTCTCAGCGTAATTTATTTGAAAGTGTGTAGAGGAAGTGCTTTCCATCCTTTATCCACAGAAAGCTCAACCGTGTCTAACCCCTTTGCTAAAAAGACTGTATTTGTGTAAGTTTTCAGACCTGAATTTCTCATTGATGTCTTTTGATGCATATATGTTGTTTTCTTGCTCATATGGTAACGGACAGCTGGTATCTCTGGCTGGAGGGAGAAATGGTACATTGTGCAAACCTTGCCCACTAAACTCTGCTGGTACATCTCTGTCCTGACCTACAGCATCCTTCCTGATCCGGTCCTGATGCTGAATATCCTCCCCATCCACCGAAGACTCTAGCAGTGTTCCCTGAGTAGAGGCTCCATGCCACAACACTGACGAAAATCTCAAACTGCTACTGCTTTATTAGACTTTCTGTTAACCTGTCCATCACATTACATTAGCTCTCCCTATGCCCAGTCTATGACTTTACTCAGAACGTGCAGTGAGTGTATTATCATTTTTAATGGGTTACTTTCATCTCCGTTCTGTCTGCTCCTCTGAGCTCTCTGGGTTTCAGCCAGAAGAGTCAAGTGCCACAGGAAAATCTCATCTCCTAAGATTTGCAGCCTGAAGGCAACTGGCGAGGCATCAAAACTTCCAAGTCAGCCAAGTGTCGTAAGTCCCCGGTTAAACAGGCACAGAGAGAATGTGTCTGCTAATACTCACTGCCCAGCCCTGGGCTTACATTTGTCCTTCAGTCGAATACTCGCCACGTTTGATTTTGATATTGCTGGTGACTTGTGGCCAGACTGTATCTTCCCTGCACCTTATCAAACACTGGATGGTTGAACAGTGCCTTAATTTTAGCGATCAGTGTTTGCAAACAGCATATTTTGAGAGGGGGGTTATTTTTTTTTTTTTTTTTTTTACCAGGGACTGTCAAAACCCAGGGACTGAGCAAAGCCTGAAAAACAGAGAATAGCTTCCTCCTCTATCAGTGAGGATGATGCTCAGTACCACTGGCGCACAGAAGATGGGGGAGGTGGGATGCTTGTTACTGAATTCCTGCACCCTTAAGTTTTTCATCCAGGGTTTTCATTACAAAGGAGGGGCAGGGAGGAGGCATCCAAAAAGCAACACAGGCGTCTGAGCCTCTGGCAGTCTCATGGCTGTGGAAATCTCCTAGCTGGTGGTGAGGGAGAATGTCCTTTCCTGCAGCCAGGAGGGAGGAGGAAGCGAGGGTGCCTCAATGCCCTTCCTGAAATGTCCAGCATTTTGGGTTAGGTGCCAGCACCATCAGCCCAGTGGCTTTGCCTCTGTTGTGCAGCAAGTGGGTGACTAGAGGCAGAAAGTTTCAAACCAGTGATTTGTCACTTGGTTTTGCTGGTAATTCCTCTGAACAATGAATCTGGTATAGACTTCCCAAATGAGAGAGCCAGCTCGTTATCACATACATATATTTTCCAGTAGTGGGTTTCTAAAATGGAGGCATTGGCATACAATTCTTTATGAAAATCATATATATATATATATCTCTCAAAGTGAAGGCTGCATCATTTAAATATGCTGAAAGAAAATGGTATGCGTGTTTTGTGTGTGTTTGAGATCCTAATTCCTTTGAGGCAAAACTGATTTTTCTAGAGCTAAAAGATGTTTAAAATAAAAAGGAACAGTACAAAATGAAACCAATCAGACTCTGTCCCCAGAAGCCATACCGCAGCAGAGCATCTAGTGAGGACCATGTTGTTACCTGCTTCAGCGGTGGATGCTGGTGGGCTTAAAGTGATAGGTACTTGTCCTGCTCTGTTGTTGCAAATAAGTTTCCTAAAATGGGGTGGGGTTTTTCTTTCCTCCTCTCAGAGATGTACAGTTTAAGACTTCTGAATATTTGATCGTGTAAGCGTTAGTCCCTAATCTCCACACCTGTAAAGCAAGTCATGCGAAGTACCACAGTGTGAGCTCTGTCATGAATGGTGGCAGCCCTGTCCTGCTGCTACTCAGGTAACAGGAGAGAATCTCTGACTTGACTCTCAGTATTGCATTTGGCAAGCAAATCTTTATATTATTCCTTTAAATCAAAATGGGCAGTGACGCCCTAGACTAGCACGGCGCCTATCAAAACTGTACATTTCATCTAAACACGTCTCAGAGAATATTTATTTTCTCATTACAAAGAACAAGCTGGCCCGATGCAAATGTCAGTGAGCTTGATGCCTTGCATGCAATGGAACGAACAGATCGAAAGTTTTAGCAAGAGTCAGGCCTGGGTCCTAGGAACTGCTGAAGAGGGCTTGCTTACCCTTTGATTTTTAAGCCCCTCTGCCCATGCGTTTGAGCTTTGGTCAGCCTCAGAAGGGCAGTAACTTTACACATAGAATTATAGAATGGTGTGGGTTGGAAGGGACCCCATGGATCATAGAGCTCCAACCCCCTGCCACAGGCAGGGCCACCAACCTCCAGGCCTGGATCTACACAAGGTTGCCCAGGGCCCCATTCAACCTGGCCTTGAACACCTCCAGGGATAACCTCATTCCCTGAGAAAGCAAGAAACTGTTCTTCATAAAATAGATGATGTAGCAGGTTGCGGTGTGGGAGAGGAGGTTGGTTTGGTTTTTTAACAAATATTTTCTTAGTTTGGATTTTAAACATTCCCATGCACAGTAAGGCAAATGCGAGCAAAACACCCTTCATGAATGTGTGTTGGTGGGAAGGAGTCTCCTGTGCTCAACCAGGGCAGAGTACAAAACAGTTTTGTTGTCTGCAGTTGGTAACATTTAGCAGGAAACAGTGGACATCTGCAAGAATATTTTGAATACATGTGTAAATATATATATATTGTTTTGGTGAAAACAGCAGAAAAAAAGAAGGGAAAAAAGAAAATCCTTTTCAATTTCTCCCTGATGAAACAAAGTCCCTCTATTGAGACATCTAAAGTAATCCTGAAGTCCTCCATGTTAATCATCAGCATTGATTACAAGGTGATTTTTCCAAAAGAGAATCAGCATCTGGAAGAGTATTTTGAACATTCTCCCTAAAAAAGCATCTTGCCGTGCATATATGGCATGTACCAGCCTTTATTAAGGGATCGGCTGATTATTATTCTGCTAGGGGGTTTTATTTTCTTCCACTCCCTCTCTTGCAGGAAGGCTGCATACAAATACAGCAATCGATTGAGAGGAGATGTTCTTCCTTTAGGAGATTAATTACAAACATAGGGATGCTGTGTCTAGCCCGTGTGTATGATTGATCTTGTAGGAGGAAATGCAATAGGAAACTAATGCTTCCTTTTATCCAGTAAGCAAAGTTCAGAGATGTTTACATTCTGCTAGGTAAGCACAGCTGCCTAAAGACGTGAAGACGGATGGACTGTCCTGTCAGCACAAATTCATGCCGAGGTAACAGGCTACACTGTCTCTGCGGTCCTCTCTCCGGCCAGGAGGCTGTAGGTCCAGAATCGCTAGTTTAGCAAACAGCTTAATTGTTTCACATTTTAATTAGCGGGGAGATGCAAGCAGAGTCGATTTGCTGCCGGGGGCAGCAAGGGGAAGGTGTTGGTGGACCACAGCAGTGAGGCTGTGGGGGGAGGAGGAAGACTCCTGGTGATGCAGAGAATGGGGCAGCTGTCGCAGGGCAGCTCTTCAGATATTGCAAGGGTTGGGTTTGTGGGGTTTTTTTAAAAAAACTTGGCTGGTGTAAGGACCAACCTGCATATTCTCTCTCGGCAGCTCACTGCCCATAGCTGTGGAAGCATCTGCAAAAAGTGTGGCGCTTAGCTGCTCTTGTTTCTATTTGTTTATAAATACAATCTTACAATCCCTGGATTGGGCTCCAGATCCTTTTGCAAAGGCTCACTGTGTTCTCAGGTGCAGACAGGCACTGGTATTTTAGGCTGAGAAACAGTGTCAGAGTTGACAGGTCCAGTTTAGTGGCTCAGCTCTCTTCCTCGTGGTGTTTTAAATAACGAGTGCGCTACTGCTGATACCTCGCTCCTGCCAGAGCTGCTGAAATACTTGCCATGTTTAAAATACTGACACAACACTCAGTCTCCGCTCAGGCAGAGGAAGAGATCTCCACCTGGGATTGGTCTTCTCAAAAGGAAAAAGAAATTGGAGGGTGGAGGAGGAGAGGAGCTCAAGTCATAGTACCTTGTAGCAGGGCAAAAATGCCCTTCACCTGAGGCAGCAAAGTAGTCAGCTCTAGCTGCACATGGACAGAGAACCCTGAAATCAATGCTGCAGTCCACGCTATATTTATACGAGCATATGCACTGCACTGATGACGGGGGAGAGAAAGGGCTGTTCCCTTGCGTTAAAATAATTAGTGTAATAAATACAGCCTGGCGAGCGCCAGAGGAAGTAGGGATCCCTTTGTTCACATCTTGCCGCTTTAGAGCTGGGTAAGCAAGTCCCGTGGAGTTAAGCTCAGAATTTTATTTACCCTTTTATCCTCCATCTAGAGGCTCTTGAGCAGGATGCTGTGCTGAGGCCAGAATTAACAAGCAATGCCGTTAAGGAAGTGTCTCTGCTGCCTTACAGCCACATCGAAGATTTTAGGAGGGGGCATCTTGTCTTTTTCTTCTTTCTGTCCGTGCAAATCCTGCCTGAATGAACATGGATCCCTTTGCTGTTTAGCAGTCAGTCGGCTAGGCTTGACAAAGGTTATTGCAATAATTGATGTTCCTCTTCTAATAATTAATGTTAATGAGTCCACTAAACAGTAAACAAGACAACAAAGAACTGTTAATGAGACAGTCTTTACTCGTTTGTTTAATCTTTTAGTAAGATAATGGGCGATAAATGTATCGCTATTCAGCCATCTTCAAGCCCTTAATGCGTGGAGAGTTTTTTAAAAAGAGATTTGAGCTGATTTTTTAATTATTTTTTTTTACACTTGCATTTACTAAATTCAGCTGACTGGGTAGGTGGGGCAGTGGAAAGAATTGGGAGACCTATATAATTATGTGCCTTGACATTCTGCTTCTGAAGGACATTGGCGGATATCCAAATGCTATGTTCTGCTCTCAAACCATTTAATTGAAACCATACAAGGGGGGTGGGAGGAGGGAGCGGCAAAAGAGAAGGGAGATCTTGGCAAAAAACCTTATGTGCAGTTTTTCGCTATTGGATTGACCAGACAGGGCAACAAAGCTGATAAAACAGGATTAGCAAAATTGCATTGTTGGATATTATATGCTGTGTGACATGTACTACAGCAAAGGAATTTGGCAGGATTAACCTGCAGAGGATAAAGATGTACCAGACAAGAGGGCTGAATTAATAGACTGCTGTGACCAAAGCAAGGAAATCTATTTGCATGGGATATTAAGGGGGGTAATAACCTTTGTGGGATGGGACTGCAGCTGATGTCCCAGGTCCTGCGCTGACCCCAGGCCCAAGTCCTTGCTCACCACCTGGGAACTCAGTGTGCAAAAAGCAGCTCATCGGTCTGGTTTCTCTTGACACTTTGCTGTTTCTAAATATTTATTTTTAAATGCTAACTCCTAGGCAGGATTATCTGTGTTACTGTTGGGCAGGGGGAGGGTTGAGTTTATTTTCATTTTTGTAGGAAATGAGATTCTTCTCCTTCTGCACTAGTGTAATACTAAAGTAAATACTTGGTCTAGGCCTAGGCAGTTTTCCTTGGGGCTTCTAGGCCCAGCCAGCCAGACGGCGTGGGGAATGCAGCTCCCTAGCTGCCAGTTACTTGGCTGTTCAGGAGGTTGTACGCTCACATAGGCGTAACTTACCTGGAATCGCAAGAAAGCCTTCAGACCGCTTAGCATTAGGGAACATGGAAGCTGTTGCTGGTAGGTGAGGGAATAAAATCATGCTAAGTGAAAATGGGAGAACATTAAAATTTCAGCTAAGGCTATATGGGAGTATTTGACCAAGGGGGTAAAGAAGCAGAAAACCAACTTCCATCTCTGATACATTAATGGGAGAGAAAGTAGATTAAGTGTTCATTTCTCACTTGTACAACATATAATACTGGGGGATTTTTTTACTCAGAAAGGTTTTAAAATTGGCTCCTTCCAGGGAGCAAGCAATGAATACATGGTATCCCTCTTTTTCTGCTGATACGCTTCAGCACAGATTGCACTAAAGGTTTCAGAAGGATTTAAATGACCTTGTGGGGGGAAAAAAAGGCTCAATCGTTTGTTTTTTCCTTTTCCCACCCGCAGTACCGGCAGCAGACTTCAGCGTTCCCAGGGAACGCGCAAGAAATATTTAGCGCTGCTCCACGCGTGACACAGCGCGCTTCGTCAAGTGTCCTCGGTGCCACCGCACACGGTGAAAGATCTGCTCGGGGGAGACAGTTCACCTTCACCCAGCATTATCCTGTCAGCATTGATCAGCACCAGCCACAACATGAGTTCAGCTTTCAGGCTCTTCCTTTCCAGGTTGAAGGCTGAATAATAGATAACGCATAAAATATAAATGTATTAGGTTTTTCCCAATGTGTTAAAATCCCAGAAACTGCTCTCTAAATAAAAGCTCTGTTAGTACAACATGACTGAGACTTTACAAGTGTGCGCACATGGACGGGTGTCAAGAAATTTATCTCCGTTTCCTACAGCAACCAGATTGCATAACCTGCTTCTCTGGGACATCTTCTGTTGGCGCGTATGTTAATCGCTCTCCTGCCTGGGGACAAAACGTGACCACGTGTCCCTTCTCTGCAGGGCAAAGACAATGCATGAGGTTTTATTTGGATTAAATTGGGGTGGTGGGCGTGGATGGAGGGGACACTTTCTTCGTCAGCAAGGTTGAGTGTTTTGCCTCCAGTTTTGTCTGACCCTTGTCAGGAGAGCCATTAAAACCCAGCAGTTCTTCTCTGGAGGTCTGCGAGGTCTCACGTCACTTTCTTTTCGTCTGCTTTGCTTAAGGACTCCTGCCGTGGGTTGTCAGCCCAGGGTTGGTCCCGAGATGATTCACAAAAACTCAGCTTTCTTTTGGGCTTTGGCTTGGGTTTTATTTGCTATAATACACAGGAGTAAGTTTATTATTTGCTTGTTTTTGCATGTGCCTAGATGAATTATCCCAATAAGGAGTGGTTGGTAGCCCCTTAAGAATGGGCTATCTCAGGCAAGTCATTTTACCACCCATGAGGCATTTTGAGGGGAATTGGGAAGAAGCCTGTGTTTGTTTCCACGTTTTTTTTTGTCTGCCTGAAAAGCTGCAGGATGAGAGACAGCAGACCTGAGAGACACTGCGGGCAGGCTGTGATGGCCAGCATGCTCACTGGCGCCAGCCCTGCACAGGAGGGAGGTTTCTTTTTCCCTTGAGCAATAGGAAAGTGCCAGAATCTGTAACTCCCTGGAGGGTTTCAAAAGAAGATTGGCTTTCTTGGTCAGCAGTGGGTTGTCCCTCAGCTCCTGCAAGCTCCTGAGGGGTGGGCAGCTTACAGGGGAGTAAAGGGCTGCAGACCAGGACATTCACAGTTCCCAGCAGGACTTCTGTGGGGTGGGAGCCCCTTCCTGAATGCCAACTCACTGGTCAGCTTCTGGGAAGGGACCATGCATGCGCTGCTGTCTCGGCCACCACAGAGGAGCAGACAAGGGTGCAGGCATGAGGGTTAATGGTGGCACCACGGTCAGAAAGTGACACAGTCCCCTGGGCACCCCTCCTTCTGGCAACATTCTGGGATTCCTGAAAGAGCAGCCTGATTCTCCCGTGACTCTGAGGGCTTGGTGGAGTTTCTAAGTTGCTTCCCCCACCTGTAAGCCTCCATCACTCCCAAGATTATCCCAGTGATGCTGTTCATTTCACAGGAAGCAAATAGCAGGAACACAGCTTTACACATCATGCCATTGCACTGCAGTGTCTGCATCTACGAAGCAGTAGATCTTGAGTGCAGAGCCAGTTTGCCACTTCTATTTCTTCTATGTTGTTTTGGGTTCTTTTTCCCCCTTGAAGACATACACCCTTCATACTTCCATACTTTTAAGCAGGCAGGTGTATATATCCCATGGGACCAACGGACTTAACCCTGCTCATTTGTTTTCCAGCACATGGAGGAATGGAGGATGGACTCCGGAGGAGGGCAGACCATGGAGAAGCCCAGCAGCAGGGGAGACTGGCTGGGACCCCCTCACCTCAGGTGCCGTGCAGCAGCTGGTGTTGTGAATCAGGCCGTCACCAGTCGGAGAACGGCTACTTCACAACACCAGGGTCGCACCGCACCACGGTTCAGCCGCTGTTCGCAGACGAGCGGAGCTCCCCGCGGGCAGGCGGGGGACGCGGAGCAGCTCCTGGCTGCCTCCACCCAAGCCCAGACCTGCAAAGGTAATCAGGTGCTCAACTCCTATTTAGGCACCGGCCTCCCACTGAAGTCTGAAATAGAAGTTAGGCCCCTAAATATCTCTGTGGGTCTGGCCCTGAGACCCTGCCTTGCTGCAGGGCAGAGCAGTGCTCCGGAAGGCGTGGGGCAGTGCTGTCAGCTGCCCCGCCCCTGATGGTTTGCATGCTGTGTGAATGTTAAGGAGTGGTTAACTTAATTATTAAGTCATAAAAAATAGGGAGGGGAAGCCTCTGCATGCTCCATATACAGTTCTCCCTGACTGTTGTGCCTGTGGTCCTTGCTTTTGACTACTCATGGCCCCTTCCCTGTCTAGACACATACGTGTTATCTGTGAATGATGCTGTATGTACTAGGAAAGGAGCCTGAAAATGACACAAAAACAGCTCTAGGTATGTTGTAATGAATGAAAAAGCATCTTAAATACACAGCGGGACTTGTCCAGAAGTGATACCAGCAGCTGCTGTCCTTAAATTAGAGGAGATGTTTGATTTCACGTTTCTTAAACAACTCCTTATAAATTAGTAGGCGTGGAGGGACAACAAAGCACACTCAAAGTCACCCTGCACAGAGCAGCCCTGTGACATGTGACGTGTGTTTCAAGTCTGAAATACAAGCTTTTCCCTGCCTCCTCCCTCGTACCGTAATGCCAGCGTGATGTTAGTTTGAGGAGAGCAGCTTACAGCAGAGTGCTTTCCACCCAAAACCAGGTCATGTTCATGGAGGTCAGCACAAAGCTGATGGCCACGTGCAATCGCATAAGTCAGACTGAAATGTCATTCAGTTTTGATCTCTGAAAGCAGCCATCTGCTCTTAGATGGTGTTTTCTCTGGATGGTTTTCCCCACCCCTGGTGGGTTTTCCCTTGTTCCTACCCCCAAGATAGACACTGCATGCTTTTGGGTGTTGGCTGGCTGGTCTCTTGTATGGCACAAACCACTGGATATGTCTACAGTAAAGAGTGGAGAAATGCAGAGAGCTAAAAAAACAAGGCAACACAGAACCAATGGGTTTTTTTTTTTTGGGAAGCTTTCTTTGCTGTCCTAACTCATCTGATTGAAGTCACCAGTAAAAACTACTTGGATACCATCCTGGATATATGACTGCTGGCGGGGAAATATCTGTAGGGAAGAATCAGGATATACACAAGATCAGAAATAGCACGGGAGAGCTGGAATTGCACGTGAAGAGAGGCAAAGGTGGTTACATTAGACCCATCCTGATCTTTCTGTTCAGGTGGGCTTCCTACAGAAGTAACCCTGAATTCCTTTCAGAGCAAAAAGTCCCCAGCCAACACCATGAACAATGTAAGATAGGTATGGGAGCCTCACTCATATGTTAGGAGAGGGCAAGCCTGTTGATGCTGGATAGCATTCCATTGGCTTTTTTTTTTCATTGAGCAGAGGAAAAGCAAGACCATGGCTCAGGTTCAGGCACCGCGCTAAGGAGGAACATGAACTTATCAACCCATCATGCAAAGAAGTCTGTTGTATTAAACTTGCTCTCTGCTGGCACAAACTGTGTGCTCTGTGTGGCAGTCTCACTGTTCATCACAAACTCGTGTTAAAGCTCGATACATTTTACTCTGAGATTTGTTTCATGAGGTACAACACACAGTTCTTCAGAAACAAGAAGCAGTGATGACATAGGCCCAGTAACCCTTGCTCACATGCACTGATTGGCATGAGCAGCTATTCATACAGAGCTAAACACCATTTCATCTTCTAGTGTGAACCAGAAACCCATCTGACCTATTCAGCTTCTGTCAGTAAACACAAGTAACATTTGAAATAGGTTAATGCTTAATATCTGCTGGCGGGTGACCTGATAGACGATCTCCATACTTCTCTGAGCCTGGTACATGGAGACAGGTCGCTTTCAGTTCTCTTTGTTAAAGAATTTCTCAGGAACATCACATTCCAGGGGTATCTTTGGGGCATTTAACTTACTCCCTATTTCAAACTGGAATCCATCACACTTTATGCTCCTCTTAAGTGATTTCCTAGCAACTTAATGCAATGTAGCACTGCTGCTGAAAACCAAACACTCCTGCTTGTCCTTACGGAGCCCGATTGTGTCAGCTCTTGGGGTGGATTGCAGGCTGAATAGCTGACCGTCAGCCTCAGGTGATGGAAGACAATTTCTGTCTGCTCCCTTCAGTGGTTAGAAGTCCTTGATGTTAGTGTGCCGCCACAGTGAAAGGAAAACACACAAAATAAATAGTTTAATACGGGTTTTAAATCTGTGTGAGTGTTATTCTTAAATAAGCATCTTCAGTTCGTGTGCATGTCAACCCCAGTTCTGGCTGCTGAGCTGGAAAACATGGGCTTGCCAGGTGGCCCCCTCAACACAGAAGACCCTCTGGGTATACTCAGGGACCTTTCTGGTGCTTTCCAGATCCTTCCTCCAACTTGAGTACTGTTACCAAAAATGATAGTTAGAACTTGTTTTATCATCTTAATAAAACACTTTGGTTAGGAAAACAAAAGAAGCAAAGTTCTTGAAAGCTGAAATGCTGGGCTATAATCTCTTGTGAGACTGTATTTTTTCATTCCAAAAGCGCTTTTTGTATTTAAGCAACTAGCATTTCACTTTGTCTTTGAACGCTTTAAAAATCCAAACGTGACCGGTTTGTTTTTTTCACGCATCCACTTAGCACTATGGCTGTTCTTCAGTTACTTCAACTGGTTGTCTTTGTTTCCTTCCTGGGCTCGCCAGCAGAGCACACAGCACTTCAGAGAGTAGCATCCTTGTAAATTTTGTTCTCTTTCCCCTGCAAAGAGCCAAGCTGACAGGCACAGTAGGCTCAGCGTCTCTCACTTTCCACGTTCACGGGGCTTTGTTATCAGGGCAGGGGGCGGGGGTGGGTTTTGCTTGTGAAAAGTGCCATTAACGGATTTCCTTTCCATCTCTTTAATTGGCAAGCAACTAATATGAAATTAAAATGATATTTCAGGCAGCGTTGCAAAGCAAACAGTAGGTGGGACTGAATTTTGGTACCCGCAAACCTGACAGGTTTTATTTCGGTGGTATAACAGCATCTCAGTAGGAGGGAGGAAATACAGAATCAGTCTTTAGGCATCTTAACACAGCGAGCAAGGGGCGATGCTAAGGAGGAAGAAAATGGGCTTGTCCACAGCTACTGTTTTAAAAACCAAAGGAGGATTTCGATAGGAAGGCTGGTGGGATTAGATAACCTGTGAAACTTCTGTCAGTTTATTCTGAGCTTGGTACTTCGAAATAGTTTCCATGGGACTTGTGCTTTTATTCAGCACATGGCAAAAAGATGGCTGGTGGCAAAGCAAGCAGGAAATCGGGGAAAAAAAAAGGCAAAAATGAACAAACAAGAAGGAATTGGGAGGGAAGGAGACGTCTGCCTCCCTACAGCTGCCCACTCCAGCAGCAGCAGCAGCAGGGACAGCAGTGCCAAAGCCACGAGCTGGAGAGCTGACGGCACCAAGTGGGTGATGAGCAGTGTGGTCAAGGCAGGTGTGAAATGCAGGTATTGGGACAGCAAAGACGTCTTGCTACTTCAGCGCTTTATTTTCACAGCCCTGCGTGCGTCTCTTTAAGGTGACGGCTCTGCCGCGCAGCATGCCTGCTGCTGCCCAGCTTTGTCACCCTGCAGTGAACAGCTGACGGGGTTTTACAGTCCACAAATGCAAGTATATATATTGGATACGTATTTAAAATAAGTAAATAAATCAGAGTCCTCCCAGTCTATAGTTAAGCCTCAAGCATGCACATAAAAAGGGCCAAAACGTTCCCATTGTGCACTGAAGCAGCACCACAAAGTGCATAAGAATCATGAGGTAAGGCTAAAGAGCCATTTCACTCAAAGGCTGATGTAAGCAATAGAGGAGAGTAAGCGGCTTCTGAAGATCACATAAACTACTCAGAGACATTTTATAACCCATCTTCTAAGGAGATTCTCCATGCTTAAAAGCCAAAGCAACAAAGACTGCTGTGTCATACTCCTTGTCTTCATGTATACGAGAAACTGCAAAAATCATTACGCTGCTTCAACAAATAGTTGCCTCTGTTCTTTAGCAAGACTACCTACGTGTGCCTCAATAAATGAGCTTTTACATTGCATTTGATTAGACCTAGGTCACCAACAGTGCGTTAGCAAGAAGGAGAGCTGCCTGCGCATGCAAGCTCACTGCCCCGCAGCTCTCACCACCAGAGACCATTTTGAAAAAGATGTGCAAACCAGTCCAGTCAGCCACTCTCCAATGCCCACTTCACGCCAGGAAACCTCCTGTGCTCCCAGGGGCATGGAGGCACTGTGCCAGGAGGGAGACCGGGACCAGGCGCCCACCACACAGCTTTGTCCCCTGCTGCTCCATCTGCAGAGCTCAGGGCGCAGGGATCAGCTCAGAATGAGGTTCATTTCTGGGCTAAGACAGGCCAAAAAAGCAGAACTGAGATAAGACCTGAGGTTTCTATTAGTATTTTTAATATCTTGCTGATTCAGCTAAAAAAATGTGGTTTGAGGGCCCGATTCTGGAAGAAAGCTCTTGTATGTCAAAAACACAGTACCTGAATACATTGTCCTCTGTATGGCTTTAGTGGAGTGCTTATTAAGAGGGCTAAACCTGTGTTTTAATTCCTTCCTTCACACAGGGGTCTCATGCCCTGAACTCTTTCCAAACCAGTCTCTTTGCCTCCTTGCCATTCAGGATGTGCAACTGCAGTCACACACTGTGTTCCCAAGCTCTCTGAGAGAGCTGGCAGCTCCTCCACATGACCAGCAGTTGCAGACTGAAGTGCTTGATAACACTGCAAATTATATTTCATTTCCAAAGCTCTGGCTGAATTTCATAACCATGGAGATCCCACGCGTGGCAGAGGCCTGTGCTGGTTTTACTGGGTACCCACCCAGTTACTCCCTTACCCAAAGCCTGCCCTGATGGCTGAAACAGGAGTAGGTGCCCATCACCCTCAACTGATAAAGGGCAGGACAGTCTTCTTGAAGAGGCACTGCTCTCCCTGTATGCCTGGCAGCCCTACTCCTTGCTGAGTGGCAAAAGGCTTTAGTGCTGACAGCCTACAGAGGTATTTTTCCATGAGTAATTTTCCTGATTTAAAAATACTGGTTTCCGTAGCCACATGGGCCAGCACTTAGCCCAACTCCAGAGATACGCTACAGAAGACTCTTGGAGAATAAGAATCCCTGTGTGCCCCAGGAAGTGTTGCATATCAGCAGGGTGTTCCCAGGGAAAGCACTCCTCCATAACCTAGATTTCAATATATCCAGGGGTTTGTTTGTTTGTTTGTTTGTTCCAAATAAAATCTTCTTGTTATTCTACCTTAGGGGCCTCCAGAGAGACCCTTAACACAATGGCAGCATCTCCTACGTCAGCTGCAGCATGTGAGAACTCTCTGGTGAGAAGCAGCAGCTCTTTTCCACTTTTTGATCTCTTCCCACTTTCACCTAGTTTAAACCCAAAAGTATGGAATCGCTCTCTGGCAGCCACATTGCCAAAAAAGCCCTGCCAGCTTTATTAACATGAATTAAAAGCATACTGTCTTCAAGCCTCGAATTCAAAACAGCAGTGTCTCTGCTGCTTAATGACAAGGTAAGGCAAGCGGAGCCAGTGACTGCGCCCAACAGCACATGCCGAGGGAACAGCATCACTCATCCTGTCATGAGAGAGAAGCGTTTGCTGTCAGGGAAAAACAACCTCGAAGTCCCAGCGCCCCGGCAACGCTGCGGTGAGGTGGTGCATACCAGGCAAGAATAACCCCCGGCCTGAGCTGTCCCACGCTCTGCGACAGGCAGCTCAGTCCTGGGCAGCTGTGGATGGAGTTGGCCCCTTTCAAATGCAGCTGAAAGAAAGCCCACCTAGCTGGGGGATGTGGGGTTTGCCTTTGTAAACAAAGTGGTTCAATTCGTGCCGAGGAAAAGGGAGGTAGATGTTCACCTAGGAGCCTCTCCATCCCTGCCAGGATGAGCAAGCAGCTTTCCAACCATTAATGCAGATGCCTTCGGCATGGCACAGCCGAGCTCCCCACTCAGCCCCTGCCTTTGGCTGCCCGTGTCCCAGGCATGTCACAAATTCAGGCACCCTCACTGGGGCTTCATTCGCAGCAGCTGGAGACTTACTCCCTCCAAGCCAAGACCCAGGAAAACAGCAGATAGCGAAATACAGATGTTTCATAGAGTAAAACACTCGGCGACCAAGAAAACCCCCGCATGAGCTTTCTTTTTTTTTTTAATAAAGCAAACTGCAGTGCCTTGTCATGTGAATTAATATCCCTGCAGTATGGCTTTGTGTATTTATTCCTTGCTGATGTTGCTTTTGATCACTACTAGATGAAATGAAATCTTGGATGCTTCGGGGCTGCTGTTAGGACAGATTCAATGAGATGAAAACGCATTTCAGGAAATACCACTGAAGCCAGTTTTTGTTTTAATTTCCAGGGACATGCAGGCCTCCGATTCCCCGGGGACAGGAGGAGCTGCAGTCGAAGAAAGGCACACTGAAAACACACATCAGAAGTCTGTCCTTCCAACCACAGAAGCAAATGCTATTCAGAGGCTTTGCTGCTATCCCCTGCAGGGACAAGACTCTTTCTTTTGCGGGCAATATTTGGGGAAATCCAGGTCCCTTTCTTCACAGGCTTTTTGAAGATGACATGATCCCTGAGCATAGACCACAGCCAGGGCTGTAGTACCCCAGCACATTATCTACATGCCAGTCCCACAGCCTCTGAGAGTCCATCAGTCTGCCCCACCAGTCCTGTCTCCCAAGTTACTCAAAACCCCAGTTCAGTGACTGGTTTTCTGCCTGGCTCATGGCCTCTCAGGCAGGTCCCCCCAGCTGAAGGCATCACCCCTTGCTTGGGAAACACAAGGAGCTCACCCTTCCCTGCTAAAGTCTTCTCACTCTAAAAGGGGATAACCTCCTTCTTCTTGAGTATACACTCCTGCATCTCTGCCTGGGAGGTGTACCTGGTTGGGGAGTTGGTGAGAACATCAGATAACATCCCCTTACTCAACACTTGTAACTTCACAACTGGCTTAAGGCAAATAGTGCCAGAGCAGATGATTTATGCTGTGTAAATCACTGCTTTTCACAATCCAGTTGTGAACACACAAATCAGTTTAACCTACACCTGAAGAATCAGGTCTCTTCTAATTTAAGCACACGACTGGAGTCCACTGGGTTTCATAGTTAGATCTGGTTGAGAAAAAAAACAACCAACTCCTGCTTTTCCCCATATGTTCACAGAGGGGAAAAAATCTGTATCTGGAAACAGTTACATTGAAAAAGTCACATGCTCAGCTATTGAACATAACCTAGATTAACAGTGACAAATGCTGGGATTTTCTCAGAGAGGGGAAAAAATCCAAACTACAAGAAAATTAAATTTTTCCTATAAAAAATAGCATTAATTGAGAGAGAACAAAAACATGCCCACACAGGCCTCCCCTACAGCGTGGTGGGAAGGGTCCGGGTGCTCCAGTCACCCCTGCGAGGACGTAGGGTGGGCAGACACAGCTCTCCTCCTGACACTCCCACTGGGCCAAGGGGGCTTAAAAGGCTGGGAAGCTCAGCCCTTTTCAGATTCTCTCCCAGCATTTCCCCAGCTTTGTCTGTGTACAGGTCGCACGTAATGCAGTGGGGTTGTGACACACAGCAGGGTTTTCTAAACTCTCACACAAGTAATAATAAAAAGCCCCAGCCCTGCACATCTGGGTGTCTTTCAGAAGCAGATTTAAAGAGCCTGCGGTCTGCAGACAGGGACCGAGCCCACAACAAAGCTGACAAAACCCTACTGCCCCATTGCAAGGCGGGGAGGAGACCTCTGCAGCTCTGTAGGGCCATGCTTCTATGCAGAGACCAGCATCAATCATCTGCAGTAAGCATATAGTAATACAAATACATTGGTGAAGTGACTGAGGATTTAAGGACCAAAAATATAAAAATCTTGTACCTTCCTCCTGTCCAAAATCGGAGGTTGGGAGGGCACAAGGTAGTTGAAAAGAGTCCCAATGCCTTTGGGAAGAAAAAAACAAGTTCTATCCTGTTCATTTTGATTACCCTGTAAGGGAACACAGCAGCTCGGGTGAGTCTCTCACTATCCCATGGCAGGGTATTGCTTCAGCATTAAAACATACAGCAGAGAAATCCTAACCCAGGTCAGAGTTTCTGAAGCTCTTTGTCAAGTCTTTCCTCTTCCCCCAGATAACCCAAGCTTTCCTATACGGCCACAACAGTCATTTCACCTTCATTTAGAGCAGAAGATGCTGAAATGGAAACTCAGGGAGGGGGAGGGGGAAAACCCTTCCAAATTGAAATCAAAACAAATCACCTTTTTGCATATTAATAAGGCTCCTGATTGAAAGTGTTCTAGCTGTTCACAGAGGAATATAAACAGTACATGCTGCTAATTTAAACCTGGCTAATTAAAAACAAAAAAAAAAAACCCTGCTCCCCTAGAAACAGCCACACGAAGACGCACTCACCCGGCACATTCCATCAAGCTCTGCTTATTACATCTGGGCTTAGGGAAACAATCCCACGGCTTTCTTTTTTTTCCCCTGTCTTCCTGGGTGGGGTTTTCCCACTGCCTGTGTCCTCCAGCACCCTGCTCCTCTGCGGAGCCAGCCAGCAGCAGTGACTGGTAGGATCCACGGGGATCTCTAGGGCTGCAAATGCTTTGGGACTTCCATATGGCATCACCAATAGCGCGGGGTGGCTGAGCTGGGGCCATTCCCACAACAGAGACTGTTAAGATTGATAACTGTCAGAGCAATAATCGGGAACTTGTCACCAGCCCGCGCTGACCCTTGCACAGCTCACTGGTAAAAATACTGAGATGGATGTGGTGGTTCAGCCCCAAACAGGGGCTGAGCACCACACACCGCTCCATCACTCCCAGAGGAGAAAGAGACAGATCCCCTGTGGGTTGGGAGAAGGACAGATTGCTGTCAAAAGCATCATGAAAGGAGCCCAATAATGCCAATTACATTCACTCCCAGTGATAACACAGAGTACCTTACTGACCCTAGGATTTCAGAGTGCTGTACAATGCAGCAATGACCAGATACCCTGGCTACACCCAGACTGCCCTAAGGGCACCTGGGAGTGCCCCAACCCCATTGAGCCCCTTTTATGGGGAAGTGGTGTCAGGTGGTGTGGAAACAGCCCAAGCTAACTCAGCTCACCTGGGCTAACTCAGCTCACCTGTGCTGACTGAGCTCACCTGTGCTGGCTGCTTGGGGAAGTTGACTCTGGCCTGGCCAGAACCAGGACACTGGCCCAGCCCCAGAACTGACCCACTCACAACCACACCACATCTCACCAGTTTGGCTACAAGGATACTGTGGAATATCATGGACAGAAAAATTGCTAAAGCAGGGACCAATGGCATCTACCCCCTTGGCCACCATAGACCAAGATCTCACCACAGCAAGATCCTGCTTCCTCCCCCCTTGCTGCTTGCAGCACAACAGTTTCATTTGGAAACAGCACTCACACAAATGCTGCAAAAACTCAGGGAAAAGAAAAATTAATGCAGGCAAAGCGTAGGAGGAAGGAGGGCCGGATCCCTGCCTGCAGAGCTTCTCTGCGAAGCAACAGCCAGCCAGCTTCACATGCTCATTACCCTTTCAGCAAGCATCCCTCTCCGCCCTGTGCAGGGTCTGAGCTCTGCAGCCCAAGCAGGGAGGGGAGATGTCTCCACTGGTCTGCTGTCAAGCAGCACACTTGCACTGAAATGGGAAGAGGGGGGTTGTTCTCCTTTTTTTTTTTTTTTAATGTTTTATTTATCGTGCCTCTTTGTGTTTGCGTCCCAAGGGCTTCTGCATGACAGAATGTAATAGTATTAGTCACCATTTTACACATTAGGGAACATAATATTTAGCACTCATAACAATTTCTAGCTTCAAAGTGCCATACAAACATTAAAAATATACTGTATTTTCCTCTGTGTTTTTTTCGGGTTAGCTTGTTCTTGCCTGAAGCTGTACAACTTCTCTTTATGTTACCCCCCATGAGAAACGGGCCTTTTCTGTCACCACCTCAGTCACGCCAGAGGATGCCAGTTTTCTGGCCTCTCGCTCCGAGCGGCTCTAACAAAAGAGACCAACACCCCCAGCTCCTCCATCCAGCTGCAGCTCCCCTGCACCCACCATATTCCCAGGACACCACCTCACTGCCCCGCATTTTGAGTTGCGACGATGACCCGAGCAACGGGCACATCTGAACAGTGGAGGTGTGCAGAGCTCAGGGAGGCAATGGTGAGGCTACTCCGCATCATTCCGGGGATCGGAAGGGCCTTGTCTAGTAAATCTGAACCCTGAGAGGAATGCTGACTGCGTCTAACGGAGAAGTAATATCTGCTATGTTTATGTGGGAATATCTACCTTGTGATGCACTCTCATAACTTGTGTGTTTGTTAGACCAGAAGAAATGCAGTTTATATAATTGGTGACATGACATTTTACATACTGTGATATACTATGACTTCTTGGTCACATACAGCAGCATATGAAAAGTGGTGTCCTGGGTTTGGCTAGATTTAATAAAGTTAAGACTTTGAAATCTAAGACTTCAAAACCTGCGGTCTGAAGCTTTTGCAAGTTCTATGAAGTTCCTCCCCAAGTCCCACAAGACCTTGTCTCTTATTCAGTCCATGTCTGCATGTACTACATTTCCAAACAGCTCTGCACTTCTGCTGGAAAACATTTGGGATTGGCAAATCAAAAAATACCCCTTAATGTTATGTTACAGAAAACATTTTTTTAGTCCTTTGCATAACAGGTCTTAATCTTGCCTTCAGTTTTACTGCATTTAGACAACTGAGAAAGGAGGATTAAAAATACTGTCTCAGTTAGAGACATCACACAGGATTTGTATTCATTCCCCAACTGTGATTTGTAGCATGATGAATCCTCAAGAAATATCTTATCTTGGCAAGTGTATTCCTGGAAGGGAATGATACAGGCTGGATGGGATGTCTCTTGGGTCATCGCCCAGTAGTCATGGCTATGCTATGACATTGGTTGCTTTTAAAGGTCTTCAGGGAAAGAAAAATGAAGAAAAAGCCGTCACGGTATGTATGTCACACACGCTAGATTTGACAAACTGAAAATCCCAATTCTGAGAACAACGAAGCATATAAATATGCCAATTCAGGAGTCATAACAATCCACAGTTTCCACAAATTGCACACATTTTTCTTCCACCAGCCCCAGCCTTCCATTCCTTGTGCATGTTAATGCACACTTGCAATGCAAATGAGTTTCAAACAACTCCTGTTTCTCAACTGAACAAAGCCCAAAAGTCTCAACCACAAAAAGTTTCTCTGGATGCAACAGATGACCAGCTGCACTTCCAGCCCCAGCCTCTACAGATGTCGATGCCTGAGCTATGGGGGACGAGAGGGCTGGGACATTGGTCCTCAAGCACGATGCTTTGGGAGGGGGGAAAAGCTCACAACTGGGAGTTTGTTCTCTTGAATTAAATCCCCTGCCTTTGCGCAATGGCAGGTAAAAATTAATTCTAGCCCACTTCCAGAGAGGAATAAAACATGCCACCTGCCAAACCACCACAGAAGCACAGGTTGTTTCTACAGTGCCCAACTACAGGCCTGCAGACACGTCGACTGTGCAGGAACCAGGGACCCCTATGAGCCCAGGCTCCGGCCCTTGCCCTGCAGCCCTAGGCCCTTGCCTCACTCCTTAGTGCAGGCAGCCAGTGGCCAGGGTCTTCTCACAGTATTTCAGCTGGTGTCTTCTGCCACTCTCTAATTCTTATTCCATGATGGTAGGCTGGGGTGGGGCAGGGGAAGTCAGGGCTTGTATTTCATGGAGTGCTTTATGCAGCAGATGCCAGCACACATGGATTCTGTGCAACTTCTCAGCCATGCATGAAAAACTCCAGCCTGATCATAGAAGCACCAAGTTTTACATGTCCATGTGCACACCCTTCCTTCTTTTCTTGGTCCTTTGCAGGGACAGAGCCCTACGGAGGAGGGGGTCTTCGTAACCCTCCTGCAGTCACCAGGGCTCAGCTGCCAACCAGAAGCTGCCTGTAACTTGCCCCAGTAAGGCTGGTACCCACGCTCAAACTCTCTTTTTCTCCCATCAGGTTTTAGCAGTGTCTTGTCAAATGAATACACGTATTTGATCACCTGTCAGGGGGGAATAAGGGTATGGAGAAAAGAAAAGAGGCCTCTAGGTTAGTTTCCATAGACTACCATGAGGCACATGTCAGTGTGCGCTGGTGTGACACACAGCGGGACCAGGGTGCAAACCAGCTGTATTCTGGGTCTCCATGGGGCTCTGCTTCTGAGCCTGCAAAGCTGGAAGCTCTGTTCCACAAGACGGTTGCGCTTACCATCATAGGAAATAAAAATGTTCTGGTGCAAATTATGCCCTGCATTCTCCCTGTTTAAGCTGGGGTTTAGCGTAACTCCTACTACAGAGCTGCCTCTAGCCAGTGGTCTTTGTTTCCAGGCTGGAGGAGATATGGTGAAGTCAAGTCTTCAGACCGGGAACCAAAGGCCCATCGCAAGGTCACAGTTTTGGACAGTCTCACTTACTGGGCTTGCACAGTCCTCTCCCAAAGCAGTCATGGAGTCCTTAAAGTTAGGTCCCTAAGGGCTAGACATAACTCGCTGGTGTTTAGCTGGAAATCTTTAGCATATTTATACATTTGCAACAGGTCAGAAGTGAAATAGGGCAGATGTAGGTAATAAAAAATAAATATGAGACCTCCACTTTTGGGACAGACATTTTCTGAAGACTTACATGGATGCCTGCACCCACTCAGTACCAAGCCTTCTCCATATTAACATCTGTAAATGATGTTTTGAGGCATTCCAGTTCTTTTAGGGTAGAGAGGTTTCTCTGAAGGGAAGACCAAATTAGCTCTGATACACTCCTCTTCCACAGAATCGGGATGTCACACCGACTGGCAGCTGGTGAACTGCAGGCAGAAGTAAAAGGTTTAAGTAGCATAGCACGCCAATTCTGGTATGCAAAAAGTGGGGGCATGGAGACACCTAGGATCTAATACGAGGTTAAATTGGGGTCCTAACCTTGCCCAGGCTCAGAGCAGGAGCAGGTAACTCACAGGTTATCATCAATTTATCTCCTCTTTGGCAAGGGGGTTGGGCTTGATGATCTCTGGAGGTCACTTCCAACCCCTATAATTCTGTGAATCTGAGAATTCATGGGTTATTGCTACACACGCACACTGTCAGGGCAGCTGGGATGGGGGCAAATCTTCATGGGTGCTGGCTCCTCTGTCTAGCACAGCATCAGGGATGTCCAGGTTTACACTGCACCTCTTAAATTTCTCTTTCTCCGCCCAACCCACAAACCTAAAATAGACTCTGGATAAAGCCATGGCCTCGTGAGCCCCCTCTTGTGCAGACTGAATTAAAGCTATTGCAGAAGGTGCCCCACTGGCACAGCTGAATGGCTATACATACTGCGCTTGGACAATGCAAAGAACTGATAAAAGGCACCGAATAGCTTTAGAACTATTAGAGGATGTCATCTTCTTCTCCACCTGAAGAAGGAGGCATTCAACCACAGCCCCTTCATTCACTGCAACCCAAAAAACAGGCACAGGGACACTAACTGAGCAAACCGAGCAGGAGAAGTAGGCGGCACAGAGAATTTGGAGTGACTAAAGATCAGAATGGGTAGAGAGGTCATAAAATAAATAACGAGATAAGGAACCAGATGTGAAGCAGAGACATCACGCAGAGCATCAAAATGAGCAATTGCCAGTGGGCAGCACATCCATCACAAAGACATAGTATGTCAGAGGAATCTCACAGGTGACAAGGGGGAAGCAGAAAAAAGCCCTGTGCTGCTACAGGACCGGCTCCAGGCAGAGCACTATCACCCCTCCAGTAGAAGATAGGACGGTAGGTGAGCGCAAGCCATCTCAGCCCTTCTCTGGGAGTCAGTTAATTTAATGCTGCTCACAGCATAACTGCAGCAAGAATGCAGAATTTCCAGTGTCAAGTAAGTAAATCTGTATTAAAGTAACTGCAATTATACACAGCCTGCACTCACTCCCACGGGAGGCTGGGGCAGGTTTGTGACGGACTTCACTGGAAGCAGAATTAGGATGATAATCGATACAAGCACAGCCATCATTTTGCATTTTCTTGTAGCTGCCAAAGCCTAGGATAGTAAAAAGCAAAGGGCTTTTTAGATTACAGACCAAAGGCCTGCAGAGATTTCAGCTACTCTCCAAATAATGGCATGTGATCAAGACCTTTTGTGAACAAAAAAAAAAGAGAGAGAGAGAGAATTTCGCACTACGTGCACGTACTTCCAATGCTGCGATAAGTTATTTGTTTCACCGCTAGTTAGATTGCTGCACAGTGTTCAGTGGCACAGAAGCTTTTGGTCAATCAATGCATTTTTCATCTTTCCTATAACTACAGGTTTGTGCCTTAACTGTGTTAGCAGCAAATGGATCTCTGGCCTAACAAAAGCAACACTCATTTTAGCGCTGCGAATAACCCACCGCGCTCAAAAAAATTAACCACTTCCTTCAATTACGCACACAGCCAGGTAGCTGAAAAACTCACTCAATGTATTAGCAGTTTGATGGCTTCCTTTCCCCACCCCCCTTTTTTTTTAAAGTAACAACAGAAAGAACAGCA
Source organism: Hypotaenidia okinawae (assembly GCA_027925045.1). Taxonomy (NCBI): domain Eukaryota; kingdom Metazoa; phylum Chordata; class Aves; order Gruiformes; family Rallidae; genus Hypotaenidia; species Hypotaenidia okinawae. The sequence goes on along the minus strand of BSDF01000002.1, from coordinate 45,583,713 downwards.
GTTTGCCCATCAAATGGGGGGGGAAGGGGGCAGAGGGATTAATGGGAGGCAACTGGTGCTGCAGGCAGGTACCAAAGGTTGCTCCCTCAGAGCGTGTGAAGCCACTTATGAAGAGAAGAGCTTGCCAAGCACCACTACCTCAGAAAAGCTCAGGGCTGCAGGGCTGGAGGTGTGATTACACTGATGAGTGGCTAGTGCAAACTATGACCAGCCCTTCCCAAATAACTGCGGCTTATTCCACACTTCTGCTCTGAAGATTATAGCAGGAAAATCCTCATTTGGCTGCCATGCCTGGCTGACCTAAAGAAACAGCAATTTCTCTAAACAGACTTTTTCAAGCAAGTAACTCTACCTGCTTCAAGGTAAGCACAGACAATTCCCATGGATGGCACTCATGGTGGACTCAGCATCTCCTTCAAGAGCCCACCTGCCTCAGAGCAACCTGAGAGCACCAGAAGAAACAGATGTGAGAAAGGGAAGTGCAAAGTTCCTGCAGTTCTTCCTGGGAAACTAACCTATTGATGAGACTTCTAGATTTTAGAGGGTACCTAATGAGCGATAGTAAGCATGACCTGCAAGGATCCAGAAGTTCCCTTCTGCATCCCAAGGCAGTGTCCTGGTACTGGCCAGGCCAGGGTCAACCTCCCCAAGCAGCCAGCACAGGTGAGCTAAGTTAGCCCCGGGCTGTTTCCACACCACCTGATATCACTCCCCCATAAAAGGAGCTGGTTGGGGAGGGGTAGGGGCTTGCTGCCTCCATGACAGTCTGAGTGTGGCTGGGGTGTCAGGTTGGTCAGTTGGTATGTTTGTTTATTTGTCTGTCCATTCTTCTGTTGTGCAGCACTCTGTAATTGTTGGGTTGGTAATGTATGCTGTGTTATCACCAGGTGTGAGTGTAATTGGCTGATATTGTTCTACTTTCATGGTGCTTTTTGCCAGTAAACTGCCCTTACCCCAACCCATAAAAGGCTCTGTCTTTTTTGCCTCTGGGAGCAAGCAAGTGGTGTAAGGTGATCAGCTGCTGTTTGTGGTGAAACCACCACAAACAGAAATTCAGATTGTTTTGTTCTTGTTTGGGGCCACCCAGTGATGTGGCTTGCCAGAAAACTTCAGTGGCTGTCACAGAAACATCAGACAAAAGAGAGACAAGAAAAAGAGGTAGTGCTCCCACAGAACAGCCAGGTCAAAATGATGCAACCTTCACATGAGTCACTGCTCTAGGAGCTGTGGTGAGGCTGCCCTGTGCTGGCTGTTGGGGTGAGCACTGCCAGCCCACCACTACCTCCTTGTATTCTCTTCACAGCAGGCTCAGGTAGTGAATGGAGTTTTTGTGGGGGAGCAATACACAGAGCACACTTTGGCTTTTATGCGCTCTGAGAGGCATTCAAAGATTGGAAGGAGCTTGGAATGGAGAAGAATCTCTATCCATGAGCAGGATATGCAGCAAGCCAACCTCAGGCAGAGTTAAAATCCATTTTGTACAGTGCTGGTATTAGAAAAGTACGTGTGCAAAGAATCTCTTGGAGAGTTTGGTCAAGAGCAGGTGGAGACAGGGAGAGGACAGGGGAAAGATGGTTGATTGTGGCAGAGAAAAATCCTTTCCTTAAGCTGCCATTCAGAAACTCTTCAATAAGAAGAGAAGGAAGGTAATGATGATGACTTGAGACCTTAAACTGGGGAATTACTAGGTTTTTTACTTCTGCCGTGTGTTGGAGCTCATGGGAGTGTCCATCCTGCTCCCTGCTACCCACTGGACTTATGGGTGCACACAAGTGAAGAATCATGGAGTTGACCCTCTTGGTGGTGGTTCATGATGGAGTGGGAGACAGAAGTGGGATCTAGCTCCCTGGTTTCTTATGGGCACCAAGACAACCCTGCCTGCTAATGAGCAAAGGGCTGACAGGATTTCTGTGGGTTTTACAACCTCTGGATTACCTCTATATAGTCTTGGAGAGAATTAGCGTCCTCTTTCTAAACTGACTTCCTCTCTGCAAAGTCTCCTTCTCCACTGGCTGCAGAGCCAACCATGCATCTTGGCCCTGTGGCCCCAGTTAGAGGGGGTCACTGCCCCCACAGTGGCGGAAGGGTAGAGTGGGACACATCTTCCCTTGCTCCTGGCACTTTCTTGAACTTCTAGGAAGATGGAGGTAAGCAGCAGGGTGGCTTGAGCTCACTCTTTCTCTGGCCTTGTGAGGGTGCAAGACTGAGATGCAGGGCTGAGACACCTGCAACTTGTCCTGGACTTTGCTTAAGAAAAAGCCAGAGCTTGTGCCAGAAAGTGCATTTTCTCCCTACCTGTCTGCTTTCACCTGCATGCAGTCAGGAGAAAGGGTATATCTGAAGAATGGTGGTATGGTTCTCCTAGCAGCAAGTCCCACTGCTATTCAGCATGATGGCTGGGATGAAAAGAGTTTTCTTTTTCAGCACTTTCTGCTGTGTGTACTCCCTTTTGACAGGGCAATGTCCTACTGCAGCTATTTTGCAAACCCCTTTGCTATCTGGGAGAAAAGTTATAGACAGATTTGGCTATTGACTTGTGCCCTTAGACAGGGCAGAAGGATAAGGGGATTCATAGCCGATCTCTGCCTTCCCCCAGCTACCCTGGGGTCAGCCAGATTTAATGCTTGTGGCTTGTTTGATTCATTCATTGCGCTATCAGCGTCACCCAAGACAACATGGGTGACATTTGTTGTGAGCTGGCCCCTTTTTCATTAAGAATTGGCCTAAATCCACACACATTTAATGGTAATTGCTAGGCAGGCAGCAGAGAGCAAATACCTTTTATTTCAAATCCAAGACAAGTCAGTGCTGGCTGATAGTTTGTTGGCGCTTTCCTACATTAATTAAGTACCTCTCATCTAATATTACATGCAGTCTTTCTGAAAACCTCTAGTGAAAAGTCTATTTGTTAAAAGTGCCAGTTGAAGTCAAAACAACGTCCAATATTGCAAATTAGTATTCCAGATTCCAGGATGAGATCTATTAGTCTTTCCCTGTTTAACTAATTAAAAACACGGAGGGACAGAATTTGTTTTGTCATTCTTCTGTCCGTAGGACTCCTTACAGTAGCTAAGAAAAGAAAACAAAATTCCCTTCATTTATCTTAAGATATCAGCTGGCTTACCCATCTGTGAGCAAAGAATGTTTTTGCTTAGCTTGCTTAACTAAATGAATCTTGGTTCACTTGCTTGCAGCTGAAGACAAATTAGGCTGATTATATACAAAAGGGCATACAGTACATCTAGGAATTAAACTGTGACTGGGTATTTGGAATGAATGGAATGAATAGGCAGGAACAGCTTTGCGTTGCTCTGAACAATCAGCAGTCCCCTTCTCTTGCAGTCTTTTTAAAGCACTTTCAAAATAATCCTGGGTGTTATTCTTGTGTGTAAGTTGCTGGTTTGCAAGTATGAGGTTTTTAAAGAAAGAGAAAAGAAAAAAAAATCCCCCTGAAAAACTTCCTTTGGTATGGGAAGTGTTGCTGAGCTCAGCAGCTTGCTGCGATGTTGCCTTTCCTACCCTGGCTGAGGAATTCCCACCACGCTGTGCTGCTGGGCTGCTCCCTGTACAATCATAGGATGGTCTGGGTTGGAAGGGATCCCAAGGATCATAGAGTTCCAACCCCCTGCCACAGGCAGGGTCACCAACCTCCAGGCCTGGATCTACACAGGGTTGCCCAGGGCCCCATCCAACCTGGCCTTCAACACTTCCAGAGACAGGGAATCCACCACCTCTCTGGGCAGCCTGTTCCAGCCCCTCACCACTCTCTCTGGAAAGAACATCCCCCTAATGTCTAATCTAACCTTACCCTCCTTTAGTTTGAATCCATTCCCCCTTGTCCTGCCATTGTCTACCCTTTTAAGAAGTTGATTCCCCTGCTGTTTGTATGCTCCCTTCAGGTACTGGAAGGCTGCAATGAGGTCCCCTCAGGGGACCTGCAGAGGCAAGCGATAGCATCATGTCCTCTGGCACTTATTTTCCACATCTCACTTACTCTGTAGGATGCTGCAGAACATATACTGTATCCCCTGCAAGTGCTTGACAGGTGGTATTTCACATTCACTGCTCTTGGTGGTGTGGGGGGAGTAGGCTGAAATACGGAGTTCTTCACGTGTCGATGGTTTCCAGTAATTAGCATATTTCAGCCCAAATCGCAAACATCCTCCCTTGAAAAGAATGATAATTGGTGACAAAATCCATGGCACACAGTTTCATCAAATGCAAATTTGGGCTAATAAGACAGACACTAGGCTGCACTAGGAGAATAAAATCCACCATAATTTTGGTTAGAAAGTAGGTTTTGCTAATGTTTTGGGCAAAATGCTTTTTGAAAGTGTTTCTGTGATAAAAGTGGTGATTTGAAACACACCAAAAAAATCTTAAAGGGCTCTTCTTGTATCACATGATGGATCTGAGCCATCCTCTGTACAACCGCTTCTCAGTATGACCATGAAACATCCATTCACCTCCAACAAACATGTTTCTGGGTGCCCTCTGAAACACGCAGCCTTGATTGTGCTTTTCCAGGTGCTTGCTGAGATGCAGTAATTCCACTTTTGTGCTCTCTCCCCTCAGTATGGATTCACAACTGAGGCAAAAGGCCAGAGAGGTTGGTTGAGGCAACTGTGGCTTCAGATGGTCCTTGCTCCTTTGTGGTGCTGGTTTTGCTTCACAACCCAAGCATGGGGTCAGGAAGATGTTCGCTCCTGTGATTGATGTCAGTAGGGGAAAGAGCAATTCCTTTAGCAAAAAGAAACATGCACTTCTTGAATAGTGGGTGTTGCCCATATTCTGGAATCAGATGAAAACTGCAAAGCAAATATTTGTTCCAGAGCAGGACAAACCCCTCTTTTGAAAGCAACAAACAGCTGCTGGGAAATGTGGTAGGGGCTTGAACTGGCCAGCATTTTGCCAGGGGAATTCCCAGGGAAGTATCCCTAAAAGAAGGGCATGTAGGTCTTTGGAGTGTGCAGACTGAAAGCCTTTCTATATTATGATCACCTTAAGGAGAGTTGTTACCAAGGGGCACCTCAGTTGTATTTGTATAACTCCTCATTCTCTTGATACCATGTGCAGATCCTCTACTACCTCTCATGTGCCTGTGGCCAATGACAAGAAATATTAAAGTTGTTTGACCTGTGATGACAGAGGGACCAAAGCAAATATGGAGCCCAAGTCCTTGGGATGTCTGCTTACCACTTCAGCTAAAGCAATCTTTTCTTCTTGTTGCTTGTTTCCAAAATCTGATTGTTCTTTCCATCTGCACCTGGTTTGCTGGAGTGCAGTCATCCTCTCCCTCTGCTGACGCCTGCTTGCACTCCCGTGACCCTCCTCATCCTTCTGGGAGAGCAGTGACTCAATTGCCACGGGTGCAATACCCACGCCTCCAACCCTGGGTGTGCTTTCCGCACGGCATCTTAGCAGCATGATAGTTGTGGTAGACTGATTCTTCTGCCTTCTCATTTCAGCTGCTCCAACAAGCACTCAGGTTATGGAGAAACAACAGAGCACTTTCTAGACCTCAGGCATGAGCTTTTTTCTTCTAACTAAAATTACCCAAACTACTGCAGCAAATGCAGAGCCAGCCACTCTCTGCTGACTGAAATGCGGGTCTCACCTTGGTAAGAAACCAGAACACAAGTTTTCTTTCCAAATTTTTGACTGCTGAAGCATAGGAAGCAAATAAAACAAGTCAAATCCCCAGCCTGAGATAAGATAGTTGATGCAAGGCAGGATATGGCTTTTGGTTTGAATTGGATGCTGTCTTATTAAATGCTGGTAGGTGCTCATGAACGCAAGTTAGCAGTTTCTTTATCTAATGTTTTTGTTTTCTCTCTGATACGGCAGGCTCCTGTTTTAGTATATAAAGTTGCTTGGGATGTATTGGTGCTCCAAGAATTTATCAATCATGGGGGAAAACAAGACAAATGATCACAATATTGGTTTGGAGGGGTTTTTTTGTAACACAGTTGTTGAGTTTTCATGATACAAGTGTCATGGTAAAATGATTAACTGCACACAGGAGCCTGCATTCAGCTTGCTTTTGAGAAATCACATCCCAAACACACACACATACATTTCTACAACAGCCATATAAAAAGATACTCAGTCACATACTAACTTACAAAATGTACACTACTGGCAATCAGAGAGATAAACCCTTGCCTAACACCAGACAGCTTTGTCTCTTCCCTCACTGCAATTCTCTACCATGCTGAAAATTATTTTGCATCTACTCCTGAATCTGGGTGCTGAAATCTGATGACTGTTGTATCACTGTGCTATACAATCACCGAATGCCAGATTAAAACATATGCAGGCACCATATTATTCTATTATCAGGAGAGCACAAATACATAGCCTTTGAGGTATTTTGTGCAGTTGTAAGCAGCTGCTTTCTTTTGAGAAAAGACTGAGAGTTTCCATCTTTAAAATATAGCAAAGTTACAGGTATCTGAAAGAAAAAATCAAATGCAGCAATTCTTTTTATGCATATTTTGTATAGATTGATTAGCTGCTTAAAAAAATGGACAAAGTCACACCTGTCAGATGTGAACACTTTGTACAATAACAGTGCTTTTCTTGGTGCTGGGAAGGACGAAATTTAATTAAAATTTTACATTACTGCTAAAATACATTTAATGCAACCCCCCAAAAAATAAATAATACCCTTAGTAACGTTAATAGCTAGCTTGCTTTAGCAGCCATCACTAACTGATCATCACAATGACTTCATGTGGCACAGAAAGCTGTGGTATCCCCAGAAGTCTGCAGGCAGAGAAATTTTAAAAAGCAGTCACACAGTGAGAGATAAACCAGGATCAGAACAAAAGTAACCCCAGAAGCTCTATTTTTATTTTATTTTAGCAGTAGAGGCATGCCAGTCCTTCTCTCACCCACAGCATCAATGTTTCCTCGCAGAGCCACATCAGTGAGCACTCAGCATCTGGGGGAAATGGGCACCCCTGGGGGCTTGGAGCATGTCAGGAAATGCCTCCTCTTTTCTGGGGGCTGCAATGCAGTGACTATGCTGGCAGTGCAGCTTGGGGGCAGATGAGGGAGATGCGCTGTGGGAGGCCCGGAGAGGTTGGGGAGCACCTGGGAATAAGCTGAGCCACATTGGCCTTCTACCTCGCAGGCATCTGCAGGGAAAATCCAATTTACAGATGAGCCAGAGAGCATCCGTTCTGTGTAATGTGCAAAACCAGGCTGTGTGGCATACATGTGAAATTAAACCTGCCTACGCGTGATGGAACTGCAGCCTCAATTCAGCTGCATCTCTGCATTGCTGCTGTAGAAAGAACAGCACTTAGACCCTGCCAGTAGCCCTTGCAGGCAGGTAGGCATTCCCCAGACAGATGACGAAACATATGCCCAGGTATGAGGTATAAGGAGGATTTTTCAAGACTATCTTTGTCTAAAAAGAGACTGTGTGCAGATATGAGCCGTGGCTGGAATTTTTAAGCAATTCAAAGAAGGCTAGTTGTCATAGTCTGAGATTTCTCATATGGGATCTTCCTCTCTGCTGGAAAAAAAAGGGAGTGATTTATAAATTAAATAATTTTTTAAAAATAAAAGGTTGAGACTTGTGAAATTAGTGCTACTGAGATATGCAAACAGCAGGGAAGGACAGTGTCAATAACTAGAAAGGCTGACTGCACCAGCTACTTTCACCATCCTGACCAGTGTGTAACTGGGAGGCTCCCCTGGGGAACTAGTTCATGGCAAACACCACATTCCTTGTGCAACGCAGGATTTGAGCTTATTTTGACTAAAATTTACCTCGCATGATGTGCATACAGACATCAGGAGACACCAAACCTCTCCTGATCCCAGTGTCTACATGTCCCCAACGCAAGCACACAATACTGATGTGTGAGCCATCCTGGAATGGGTCAGCACAGAACTTTCCCCTGGATGAAACCGGTTTTGTTCCATTTTGTTTTCCCAGTTTTCCTTGGGACTTTTTGGGTTTACGTGCACCAACCCTTCCCCGTCCTGAGTGAAACTGGGTGCAAATGCCAGCTCTCTTCCACAGAGGTGGGAAGGCACAGACCACTCGCAATGCTCCTCACCAAATCTGCGGACTCACTCCTTTCACAAAGTACCCCCAAAACAGCTGGTTGCTAATTCCAGTCTACCCAGCAGAGCCTCCACCCAGGATTTCCTGGAAATAGCCATGCTGTTCAGGCTACCCAGCGACCCTCTTTTCTGGGAGGTCCAAAAGCTAGGAAAATAAATGTGTCAGGGGAGGATATTAGAGGAATAATTAAGGTAGCGGGGAAACATGAGCCAAAAATGGAGCCTGTACCTACTATCCTCTACCATTTCCCCTTTCATATTATCAAAAGATCAAGTTCTTAAGCCCACTGAACTCCAATGGCTATGAAAACCTGAGCCGCTAATGAGAGGCATTTCCTAAAGCTGCTTTAGCAGGTGTTTCCTGCTGAAACGGGGAGGGCTACGAATGTAAATCTCATTTGCAAAGTTTCTAACCCCGGGGATAATATTCGGTGGCGCTGCCACTCTCAGTGCCATCTGCACTAGAAAGTGGTCGGCGCTGAACTAGATAGCACTTGATCCCACTGAGTGAGTCCAATTGTTTGCATTCTTGCACAAATGTGTGAATGGCAGCCTTCCGGCAAAGCAAATGCTGGGTCTGCTCCCTTCAAAGGCTTTGCCAGTGATCCTTGCCCTGCTGGCTTCATCCTTAATTGGCCTACACGGTGGGGAGCAATTAAAAATAAATGGTGGCTTGCTGGGTTGCTGTAAGGGGAAGTTTTGCGACTCCAGGCACGAGTGTGGCTACCTTAGTCTGCTGCGTATGGGAGCGGAGAGATGGAAAGGGGAAAGATCTGGCTATTCTGAGTAAGCACTGGGGAAAAAAAAATAATAATCACATTGTAGGCTGCAATAAATCATCATTAGCCTTACGTTTAAAGGTTTGATTGTCTGGGGCAGGAGTGTGGGAATGGCACTTCCCATTACACCAGCAGTCCAGAAAGGGTTTGGTTTTTTTCATAGCATCTTCATGAGACGATACATCCCTCCTCCTGTACAGTCTCAAAGGAGAGAACAGAATGGCCTTTATCCGCATGGAGAAATTAGGGGGTTTTTTTCAAATGAAACATCCCATACCAGAAGTTGTAAAACTAGTGTTTCATGAAGGTCACCTATTCTCAAAGAAAAGCAGTGTTCTCTCATACCTGTGTCATCAGGCTCTCTGAAACTTTAATTGTACAGGGAGAAATTTGACTTGCCTTAATCACCTGTATCAAGCAATGGAGTGTCTTAGCTAATTTCCTGCTACTTATTAATGGAAGTTCACTATAAGGATGAACCAAATATCCCAATCAGTTATGGAATTAAAGCCTGAATTAAAAATACTGACTTCCACTACACACCGCTTCATGCTTCCAGGACATTCAGAAGTAGACTAAAGCAGCAAGAAGGGGAAGCTGATGGGTGCTTGATTTTCCTTTGTTCCCCGAAGACATTTGACACGCAAGGTGGTCAGCTTCAGCCAGGAACTAAGGTGACTGGCATCAGCCATTGTATAAACACTGTGCGTACATCATTTGGAAATGGCAGGGTTGCCCGTCTCTTCTGCATCTTGCTGTTTTACCATAAAGCATCCCAATGCCTCCCATATCAGAAATGTGTGGTGCCTTCAGGGGTGTCTCTTTGTTTCATGGTAGAATAAAAAGGCACAAAGTCTGCACTGGAAAATCTCCCAGACATCTCTTTCTTTTGTCTGTCTTTGTTGACACTAAATTGAGGCCTTACATAGATGATATCCCAAACAATGTGATGCAGCTTTTAAGAGCTTACCATCTCTGGAGAGAGCCACTGTCCTTTTTAAGCAGATTCAGTGAGCAGGGGATAGAGGTAGTGTACAGACACATACTTGTTGTTGCACTCACTTTTAAGCTTGGTGTTTAGAATGAAAATCTAGATGTTCCTCTAAAAAAATATTTCTCCTGTAGTTAACAAGGGATGCTCCAATGTCAGCCACACATGTTGGGAGTGGAGCAGAAAAGTAAACTTCAACCAGTTCAACCTCTGTGATTATAGAGACCTCCTCTCCCCCAGTAAATGACCTATAAGAGGTAGTAGAGAAAGATTTTTTTTGCAGTAGATTTCATCTTCAGAGTGGAAAGAGGTTATATAAACCAGGCCACTCCATAGAAATACCTTGTGTCTTGTGCCTCAGTGTAGCAAACTGTCTGAATTGCATTGACAGCGTATGACTGACTTTACTGCTGACACTGATGTGCCAGCACATACATTTGGTATATTGTTTGCAGGCACTTCCAAAATTTGCCTTCTCCAAACCCACAAGGTTTCAACAGCAGTAGGATGCTGCGGGGGCTGCAGAGATGCCTTTCGTGTTCTTTCTATAGGGGGCCAGAGAAGATAATGTAATCCATAATTCTTCAACAAAGAAATGTCACTCATCTAAGGCACTTTCCCTTTAGTCCATTAATTTGTGATACAGTTTCTAAAAAAAGAAAAAGTTCGAAATGATGCAAATCTCTCTAAACCAGTTCTGAGCAGAGAAACAGTGAGGGGCCAGTTGCTTAGTGATAATCACAAAGGCAGGGAAGAAAATACTGCAAGCCCTGCTATATCTGCACAGCCAACATGATGAAAAGGCCATGGCCTCGCAAGGGAAACAACACTGAGCCGCTTTGTTGTGTTGCTTGTGAAGATTTCTTATATGCTCATTCTACTTGATTACACTCAGCACTGATAATCAGGTCTTTTGACTCCGGGGTTAAAAATTTCCTACTAAATAATCTTAAGGGTTCTAATGTATCATTGCTATGACTTCTGTAATAAGGTCTTTAAAAATCAAATGGTATTTCAAAGCATGGGGTAATCCACAGCATTTTGCATATACTTTGTGTCCCTCCCGCATACCTAAAACACAGCGTTTGAGCACTGGGAGATTTGTTTAGATGAGGAACAACACGTGCCATGAGGTCACTTTACAGGATCCCTTCTCTGCTTCCCAGGAACCTCGGTCCCCTGTTAGTCACTCCATGGGCCACAGGCAACTGGTTCTTCCATAAGGCAGAAGGACATCAGCAAAATTGTTTCTGACTGCTGCCTGTGTCCTCTTGTTTGAGATATGCAAGCCAGAGCTTAGTGAACTCTCCTATTTTTCAGTGTCAACTCTGAAATCAGTGCTTGCAGCTACAGTAGCAAAACTGTAAATGGGTAAAAGTGGCAGTTTTGCTTACCTAACAACACCTAAGAGCTTTTTACATTTGCAAATCACTCCACAATAGAGTATGAAGTGATACAAAGATTTATTTTTTCCTTTTTTTTTAACGAAAAAAGCTCAGTAATTCTTAAAGAATGGAAGGGGAGCACTACGCTTGTCTATCTAACTGGGGAAATTCGGATCACGCAGCACCTATGCGCACGTGTAAACAGGTTGCTTCCATGTTGCAGGTGGACAGCAAAAATCACTGGCAATTTCCAGTGCCCTAGAATCCCTTTTCCCTCAACAAATGTGTTGTCTCAAGTCCTGTACCACAAAGCACTGGTCGAGAGCTGGTACTGGGACGAGGAGCAGTCGTAGGCTCTTCCCTCGCTCATGGCCACCAGCGCAGCACCATCTGCTGGGAACAGACATGCTTTGGACAAATATTTCCAGCACCAGTGGTTGTCACCACCCGCCTTCCTAAACCTGACCTGAAAATTTCCACCTCTCTGGTTTCCTCACCTTTCTTTTTTTTTCAGCAAACGTGAGTTAATCAGATTGTTACTTGAGTAATTGGCAGCTCAGAGGACTTGGCAAAAAGCACGGCACAGCCTGCAGAAAGTTTTGCATTTTAAGGTCCAATCCAAGAAGTCATTTCACTGCAGCGACCTCTAATCTCTGCAGGCTAACTTCACAGACCGGCATTCTTGGGACACTGCTACAGGCTAGTGATGCCAAAATGAAGCCAGGGACCCGAGGCAGGGCCCTTTGGGCTGAGCGATGGGTTTGGGTGTTCAACCCTTCCAAGGAGGCTGGTTCCAGCCATTCACAAGTGAGGCACAAAAGGTGAGGGTTAATTCAAGAGAAGGTGGTGCCAGGTGAGAGATCTAGCGTACCGAGCCCAGCCCTGACTGCAGTTACCTTGCCAGTGTTAAACCTGTGGAAGAAGCAGTCACATTTCCACAGTCAAAACTAAGCTTCCTTATAAAGTAGGACATCAACATCTTTATTAGCTGTGAAGAAACACTATGCATCCTCCCCACATTAACAGCAAGGGCCAGCTGGAAAATTTTGGCAGGTTTTGGGTTTTTTTTTTCCCTTCTCAGCATTTTTTTTTCCTGCTCAGAAAAACATCAATTGAAGGAGTCTGAACCTTTGATAGAAATCAGAAAGCTTTCTCCCCTAAAGGGTACTCCAGGACAGAATTTCTGCACCCTCAGAAGGGCTGGTGAGGGGTATAGGCAACACACTGAGACAACCATACTGCTGCAAGAAGGATCTCTGTTCTTCCTCAGGAATCTCCTCACCCCACCCAATTGTGGGGCACCAGCACGGTGAGAAAGACATTACTGAAACATGTCCAAACCTTTTGCTTGGAGAAGGAAACACCCTATCTGGTGATACTCATGAGGGTTTTGCGGTTTTAGGGTGGGGCTTTTTTGGGCAAAAATCTTAATTCTTGGATCTCCTTTAAAAGCAAAACAAAACCTGCAAGAGCTAAGGACCCCTTAGCAAAATGTAGGTAAGAGCGAGTTAACTAGATGATATTATCTTAGGGTATAAGCTTTACACCGAGTTAAAGATACTCTAGGAAAAACGCCCAGGAACCCCCTGACAGAGTTGTAGGCATTATTCGGTATCAGCTAACCAGTCGTGCATGCTGTAAAGTGGTTCAAGATGACAAAATATATCCAAGATTTAGAGACCAGATGCTCTCAGGAGAGCCAATTCATCCAGTTTGTTAAAGAAAGTCTTCTCCACTCTTTCTTTTCCACTCTCACTGGTAACTCCCGTGGATTGAGGGGACATGGGCAGATCTGCTTGTGTGTTCAGACCATCAGTGAGAACTAACTTTTGATTCACTGTGAATATCACCGTAGATTAACAATCAAGAAAGGGCCATCTGCTGTGCTTTCCAAATAAATGCTTCCTGTTTACAGTTATTAATGTATCAAAGTATCGCTAGGTTTTCAGCACTATTTGTCTACAGCTTTGCAAACTCAATCCGCTGCTGTGTCATTTGCCCCCCAACAGTATCTGCAAGCAGAGCAGACATTCACTCCTGGAAAATCCAATCTACTACCCACAACCTGTATTTCTCCTAAACCACTTTATGATTCTGGAAAACAATTTATATGACAAGAATTTAATAAAATAGCAGGGAAAACTGAGGATATAAATCTGTATAAATACCTAACTGTAACAAGCTCTGGCACTTTAGTTCAACATAGTTTAGTTTCAATTCACAAAAGGTACATTTTAACAGAAAGATTACTGTGTTTTGAATAATCTGAATGACAATCCTGATTAATTTTTTCCAACTACTCTTAGTAACAAAAAATGAACAGGAGGGAAGGTCACTGTGACACCAACAGCGTTCTCCAAATCCAGCTGGAGACTGCTAGCAGTAGCTATTTACAGTTTTAGTAGACAAATCCACAAGCCCCAAATATTTTTCCAGTGCTAAATCAATTAGTCAATATTTAAAGGCCATATATGTTAAAATTTTTCGTTCAGTTGCCCCTGTAAACGTTACTGCTGTTATCTCACGTGTATGGTGCACAGCACCAACTTGCAGGCTCCACCAGCCTGCAAGTTAAAGGCACCCAGAATGATGGTCCCTGACCCAGAAGTCCACAGTTTCAAAGGCAAGTCTCCCCAAGAGGATGACATGAATGAGGGGTTATAGCAGAGGGCATAATATATAAATGTATACGGTGTGCGTTCCAGCGAATGCTACTGCCTTGCATGGAACTCCTCCTCCTCAGGACAGTCTCTCTGAATCTCCACCTGACTAATGAGGAGTGCTGGTTTACGTTTGCTTTTATTTCACATGGACTATGTACTAATCCATATTATATAGCCTTCGTGCACAGTGCAGCAGAGAGCAGACGAAGGAAAATAAATGGCACGCCCTCACAGAGGACACTAGTATTTCTCTCTCCAAAGTTTCCTGCTTCTCCTTTCTCTTCTCCTCCCAAAACATTTGTAGGGGTGTGAAGTCTGGAGGTGGTGGCAAAGTACAAACTCCAGCTCATATGGCCAGTGCGTGCTGGTCGAGGAGGTTAGCTGTCAATCTGTAAGACAACAAAACAGATAGAAAACTCAAGGTGAGGGTTCCAGCATGCCAGTGTTGCCATGGAGGGATATGTTGTGAAAACACCAGTTTTCGTTCACACTGTGGTATGCCCTTACCTCCTCCTCATGCATAAAAGACACCGGGTACCAGGGAAATTGTTAGCTGGACGCTCATTTCAAACAGCTCCCAAACCGTCTTTTGATCCTTGCATCACTTTAGTGGTCAATTGCCAGGAACGTGGGCAGTCATTAAAAACAAAGGCTCAGCTAAAACATTGGCTGAGGCTTCAAGCCCGATGCCAGGGCTCTGCAGAAGCAAGAGCAGAGTTTCTGAGCAGGCTCGCACGAGAGGGCTGCGCCTGCCAGAAACAGGAGCTCAAGGGTCCTGCTTCCTTTTTCACATTTTAGGGACACTCACGTTGTTTTTTGTCCTGCTAATACCATCCAGTTGAATCCAACTGAAGTGACAGCCTCTGCCTGATCCCACTGCTCAGGACTGCTGGGGACAAAAGGGCATCCCCACATGTAAGGCTGTTTTACAGAGAGATTGGGCCATGACTTGCACAGGGACCATTTCCTGGCTATTCCTCTGGAGTTCCTCAACAGCCAAAAAATCCCCATCACAAAGCTCTCCACAAGCCCACGCACAGCCTCTCGGCAGCACGGCACATCCAGCAACGAACTCTGAAGCAAACATAAGACCTTGTCGCAGCCCCTGAAGTACCTGCAGTAACCTCCTTCCCACCCTCACTCCATGGGAAAACATTGATTTAGGCAAAGAGAAGAGGAAGAAGAGGGTGTTGGAAAACAGGTCTCTGAAAAAGCAGCCTCAAAGATAATTGCTGTACCTAGTGCCTGACTTTTTTAACGAGGTAGCGATTCATTAGTTCATCTCTCTGTTTTAATAAATACTGCCTGTAAAGTAAGGGAACATATTGTATTCACGTAAGTCTGTAACTACACACAAGTAAAGATGCTAGTTATAAACACTCAGATTCTTGATTAGGATTAATGATTTGTCTTTAGTTACATCTATTAATTCCCTCAATGGCTAGGAACAACAGATAATGCCCACCAGGAAGACCACAGTGTAGATTTATGTAACAAACCATTACCTGAAATGTAAATATAATGGGACGCTGAGGAAAAGACAAGGTACCAACCCTCTGTCCTGCCCCACAGGTGGGTTTCAGTACAGCATTTGCCTAGCCCTGATCCCCTGAATCCCTGGCGGCATCATTCTAAACTCACATACGGCAATTGACTGATTTCACTTGTCTCTTCTCAGACTGCTGAGAACGCAAAATGAATACAAATCATTACCCAGCTCTTTTCAAGGTGCAAAACAGAACAGGGCACTGAAACATATAATGCAAACATAAATGGCTATTCACATAAATACAAGAGCAACTTAGATACTTTAATGTAAACAGAAGATATAATTTATTTACGTATATTTTTAGCTTTATTACACAATATAAACTAGATATTAAAATTATTTTTCTGTAAATTCACATGGACAAAGGCTCAGGTGAACAGTCCTAAAAATTACTCTGATGCGTCATGTATGGAAACATATTAATCCACATATGGATTATAACTGCTTTGCAGCTTCTCCCCTCTGTGCCCCATCTTTATGAAACCCTCGCAGAACAATATTTAGGGCCTTGTGGTCATAAAGCCCTGCTAGCAAGTGTAATTCCCAAGGAAGCTGCCCCTCTCACAGCAGGTCTTCTCATAAACAAGATGTCCCCTGGCAGCAAGTCCTGCCTGAAACCCTGTTCAAGAGCTTATAAACAGTAGCTCTGTAAGCAGTAGGGTTACAAGACCTGGCATCAGAAACCTCTTTTCTGAGGATTCTCTGACGCTTAATAAAGAGTGAACCTTTCCACAGACAGTTTCTCATCTCTGTATGTCCATCTTCATGAAATATGCAGGAAGTTAATAGCTCTGTGGTCTCTATCCCATCACAGACAAACTTTGATGATACTGCCCAATATTTGATACTTAGAGGCATGGAAGGACTTAAGCAGGCACACAGTGAGTGCAGCACCACTAGTACAGTCAAGAAGGAAACAGACTGCCTTGGTCTCTTGACTTGTCTGTTCAGTGGTGACAACAGCATTGCTATTAACTGAGCATTCTCTCTTACTGCCAGCCTTACTACAGGTGAGTAAGCTTCTGAAAGAGAAACTCCTGACACACTGGAAAGGTACTTCTGCATAGAAAGTGGCAAGGCTGAAGGGCAGTCCAGCAAGTAATTCCTTCCTTAACTGTGAAACATCCTATCTCTTCAGTAATTACATATTTCTCTACACCTGACAAGTGCAGAGACATTCCGATCAGCTCTCTGCAGCCAGAGAGTTGCTGTTTGTGGGACACTGACTCGAGAAACAACACTTCCCACAATTACTTACGTGCTCAGTCCGACTCACCACATCAGAGCCGAGCAGAATGGTGGATGCTCCTATGTTTAACACAGTGTGGAATCTGGGCAGTCACAAACACCTCAACAATCCTTTTGCTGATTAGAAAAAAAATTACCTAGGTGAAGAGATGAAAATTATCTGAGCATACAGAGTATACAAGCAGGAAGTATATATATTTTAAATGAACCTGTCTTCTCATACTCAAATACAAATAGCTGAGGTTCCACTTAGAGGTTAAGACCCAGCCACTCAGCAGTATGAAGCTATGCAAGCGATGTCAGTATTAACTGAAGAATTTGTGCTGGATACAACTCCCTGCTGAATGAATGCCTGCCTTTGAATTTTACCTCAAACCCCTGCTACAGCATTGAGTATGTGCCTGGTTTATCCGAATATAATTTTCTATTGTTTTCAAACAGCATCATTAATTATACATGAGGACATAAGCAGAGAAATGCAAAAGTAGGTAAATCTCTGGTCTCCTCTCTACTTCCCTAGGCTGCAATTTGTTGCACACATGAACCAAGAATATGAACTTTCATGCAACTCTTCCCATAGATTACCCTGTATATGCCAGAGGGAAAATGTTCAGTGGTAAAGTCAGCATATGTTTTAAAATGGTTATATGCTGCTTTGGTTATAGGAAGCTTTATAGTCAGTCCATTGCTCAATACGGTCAGGATGGCTGACACAATTATGTTTCATCAGCTGTAAAAGGTTTTTTCATTGCTAGAGAGTAGTAACTGACTGGGGGGAGATGCGAGGGGGAAGAAGCTAAGGAATAACCATTTCTTACATCTGCAGCTCTGAAAACCTCACATTAGAGTTCTAAAAATACACAATTACCACAAATACACCCACCAGGTTCAAAACGACATGTACAACCTACATAATGTACTGGGGGATGTGAAGTGACCTGATGCTTATAGGCAAATCACCTGAGAAAGAAAAGACATGGCAAGTTATTCTGAGGCTCTACACTTCGTATGTCAGCCACCCTGACACTATTAAGCAGGCAGAGAGATGCAAGGTCTGAATGGATGACCACAGCATGAGAAATTGAACCCAGGAGCCGACCACTGTTCAATGCCCAACAGCAAGATTAATTAGGATTCAGGTCTGGATTCTGATCAATTGCGATTGATCGCTGTCACCATTCAGAGTTCCAGGCTGTCTTTACTTTTCCTAGGTGTACCACTGAAGAGGATCCTCCGGTGTTTCTTCTATCAGTCTGAACCACAGATAAGTTTCCTACTGCCATGTTTTGTCTTCATCTCTCCGTTCTTTTCCAAGGGTGGTTTTCTGAAGCAATGTACCAGTTTTTCTGTCTGTTTTCTGTCTAGCAGTGTTTTCCCTGTTTATGGACTGTTTTATCACATTCTGGCTGTATCTTACCCACCTCAGCTATTTCTAATTCTATGCCTTTTCTGATTTCCTCAACTTCCATTTCCTCTTTTCTTTTAAAATTTTCTCATTTAGACATTACATTTCATAATCTTTTCTGGCAGCAAGATGAAGGTGTACTTGCTGGTGTGTATGATGCCTTGGAAAGCTGGAATCAAAACTCAGTAGCCTTGGTGACTATTAAGCAGGTATCCTTTATTGCAGCACTGGGCACACAGGGGATCGCTCCTCCGAATGTGTGCGCCCATTAAAGCCAAATTTCTCATATTTATACAGATTAACTATACATATTCATTATAATTTATAAGAAAAGGCAGGGTTATGCAAATTATTTCCAGGAAGTCATTTGCATTAACTCCTCCCAGATAGAGCATGCTCAGTGGCACTTAGAGGGTCTTCCAGTGGTCTTCAGGGATGAAGGCTGGACGTCTTCCTCGCTCTCAGCACATGCTCTTTACGTTTCTTCTCCATGGTTATCTGAACTTAAAAAAACACATTCCTTTTCACTGAAAACAAGATATACTCTGTCTCTTAATTGGTTTTTAGTCTCATTATTTATAACTCCCCTATCTCCTCCGGATCCTGCAAGGCTGTCTGTTATGGCTAAGTTTTGTAGCTGCTTTCACGAAACAGTTCACAGCACAGCCATATCCTACTAAAATCCAAAACAAATATATTCTTAAAATACACAAATTAAAGTTATATTAATTGTCTCAAGCTACATCTTCATCAATCTATTCAGTGTTATTATATTTCACTGAATCAGTAAATGCTTTCTTCATAAGTCCAGCATCTTTTTCATTCAGCCACTAAAAGAAGTTGATTCTAAAGACAGATCTAGTGGTAGGTACATGGTTATGTACAATCTAGTTAAAGCAAATATGTGCTTTATTTAGAGAACTCTAAAATTAATTGAGACTGAATGTGTGGTCTCCTATTTGATTAGTTAATCGTCTATTGCGTGTGGTTTTTTTAACCTCAAATTCCAGCTAGCTAGTTATTTTATTTCTTAAACTCTTAGTAGTGGAAGTTTAAAAAAAAAAGAGCCATAAATGAAAGGGAATAAAGCAGAATATGAACCTAACACAGGAGTTCCCTCATGGAACCTTAAAACCGATTAGTGCCACTTTCTGTAAGTTTCAGATCAGATGTGATTATCTAGAAAGTCGGTCTTCCAGAATAAATGTCAAGCAGCATGACTACAAGACAAAAAAGAAAAGGCACATGGTATAGATGACTTCCAAGCCTTGCAAAGCTCTGTGTGAGTGGTTCTTATCCCTCCTATGACTGTCCTCTGACAGAAACTGAAGGAGCACAAAATGTGCCAGAGGGAGACACTGATTTCACGCAATCAATAATTTTGATTTTCATGCTGTCACAATTCAGTAGTAAATTAGGAATCAGAGATCTACCAAGAAATGCCAGATGGTCCATTATGAAATACACCAGCTGTCCTTTTTCCTTCAATGTCTCATTTCAAACTGGTGGAAAATTAAGTTACTTTAATCTACCCTGTACAGCTCTGTAATAAAAACAGACACCAAAATAAAGGTCGAGATTTCCAGCTACTCCCTGGATTCACCTGATCTACCATTATGATGCCACATAGTGTCATCACTCAGCTCCTTACAAAACACATCACATAGTTCCACTGAGGTACTTGTGCTCTCAATACCATAGTGGCTCTTGTCTAATGGAGTTCATAGTGTCAGGTTAGACAAGCAGGCAAACAGCAAACTGGATCAACACATACACACTTGAGTGACCAAGGACATGAGTCGAATGCGTACATTGTACCTCAGGCCTAATAAGGGCAGTTAGCACGCTTCTCATTAGATGTCATGTCAGAGGTGACTCCTGCATTAAGTGCCTGGGAATGGAAAGCAAAGGCAGTTTTAGAGGGACATGCATGGACAGCTTGAGACAAAACTCCTTGGTTCAACAGATTAGCAATACACACATTTCCAAAACATCCATGTATTTGAATGGAAGGCAGGGGTTAAATAAGTTACTTAAAAATCATACCAATTTTTACTAGGTTTGAGTGCTACCTTTGCAAAACCGATAGCTCAGAACCATTAATAAATAAATCCTCAGGGTTATAAAAGGATAGTTTCCTAGACATCCTGGCCTAAAACTCCTTGCTGCTTCCCTTTAGTTGTACTACTTGAGGGATTAATTTGGCTCATTCTAAGAATGTAACAGACTATGCGTATTCTTCAGAGCTCAGCCTTAGTTATTACAGCCCAGCCAACAAGCTCTTTCCACTCTGGTTTGCTAGAGATAACAAATCTCTCCCCCGGCCAAGCATGAAGATGTAAGCAGTGCAAAAAGCAGCAGTCTAGGGGGATATTTTTCACATTGCCTCACAAAAATAAACCCAATTCATTTTCAAGTTCTTTTCAGTTCCTCAGCTAAAAAAGAAAACTTAATTCCTGTTGCTAGGTGAGCGTATTAGCAAAGTCTAAAATACAGCCCCATAAAAAAATGTATGTGATTTGGTCACCTATGTAGCTGGTTTATGTGTTTATAAATTTCAAATCTTAAAAACTCTTGAAAGGTTCCTTAAATGTATCATTGTTAGATCTACAGCCACAATTTCTCCACACTGGTAATGTGAACTACATTAGTCGGGCAGCTAAGTGCACACACTTCTTTTCTTAGAAGAAAGAAATAATCATTTAAAGGACATGATTTCCTTCTTAAAAATTGCCAAGTATCTCTGAGTGTACTGATTATTCTGGGGGAAAAAAAAATGTTTCAGGCACAGGATTCCTTTTTTTACTTTCTGACACTCAGTACCTCATATTTCTACCTGTCTTCAGGTGTCTAGAAACAAGTGAAAGAAAGCAACAGAACAGCAAAAGTTGAATTAGTTCTATGTTTTAGATATGGCATTGAGAAATAGGACTTACAAAACTCAAGTCAACACAATTTTAAAATAACTTTAACATTTCCTTGTAGTATTACAAATTTGAATGTAGTTGGAATATGAAAATAGCTCATTTTCCTCCCTTAAACTGTTCAGATTATTTTTTAAAGTTATTTCCACTTTAATAACCCACAGCTTAAATACGCACTTGACCACCACAGCAGAATTGAGACTTGACAGAATTTCTTGAAATAAAATGTCTATGTATTAAAATTCTCTCTTCTTTCAAGTATTTTTTTAAAAATGGTTACATTAATCCACTTTGCAAGACAATGTTTATGCTACCTCTTTTTAGCAGTATTGTACACTGAATGCGATCTGGTCTTTAACAGAATCCACAGCTGCTTCAAAATATCCTTTCGGAGGCTCTAGCCCTTCTTTTCAAAGGACTTGCACGAAGAATGTCTTTAATTAGCATTCACTTCAATTACATTTTTTATTCATTTCATAAAAATCTGGTCTGGGTAGAGTTCTTGTCATTGTAAATAACTGACTAAATACTCAAATCTTAAAAATTATACTGGAGAGCAGTAAGATAATTCATACACCAATCTTAGAACTTTACTGCTGCTTTTCTGTCTATCTTTTTCTTTCTTGTCTTGTCAAACTTTAAAAACTGTGTTACACACAAGAGAAGGTTATATTTGAACTGGAGAAGGTTAGATTTTGCCAGAGCTGAATGTTTTGTGTAAAACTAGCCTTGCAGAGAACACTGAGGATGATAAATGCTGTGTAGCTAACTCCTTTTTATTGGGTTTCTTCTGTCCCAAGGACCTGAAGCACAATACTGAGCTGGGGGAGAAACTGCCCAAGAAATCTGTGGGGGGTTTTTGACTACGTTTAGTTAGCCACTCGCTGCCTTTTATATTGTACTTAAGCACATACATGCAACCTAAGATGACAAGCAAAAAAAAGTGAATGACTTCCCAGTCTGCCTGTTCTTTACTTATCCATGGAGAACTTTCACTAAAAACCCAGTGTTCTCTGTCTTTATTTGGATAACATATTATCTTTACCTACAGATGGAGAAACAGATAATATTAGTAACATGCTGAAGTCACATAGTACACCAATATTAGTTGGTAAAATACACGTTTACCCTTCAGCTACTGTCTTACATCCACAGTACCACAAGTCCTCAAAGTCATGACACAAAAAGCTCTATTTCTGTCCACAAGTATCAAACGAGGATGCATGAAATGTGAACACAGCCAAGTACTAAGTCAAGGTGCAATGAATAAAGCACTGCATCTCTGAGAGACCACCTGCAAACAGAAAGGGACTGTTTGTAGGACACAGTCATTCATTGACCATGCGCCACTTATCTGACTGTATTCTTGGCATTAAAGTATTCTGTAGAGATAGGACAAGGGACAATGGCTGCAAGTTAGAGTACAGGAAGTTCCGCACCAACATGCTGAAGAACTTTTACACAGTGAGGGTGACAGAGCCCTGGGACAGGCTGCCCAGGGGGTGGTGGAGTCTCCTTCTCTGGAGATATTGAAGACCCGTCTGGACGCCTGTCTGTGCAATATGATCTAGGGAGCTGCTTTGGCAGGGGGCTTGGACCCGATGATCTCTCGAGGTCCCTTCCAACCCCTACAATTCTGTGATTCTGTGATCACCTTATTACATTTAATCATTTATGATTTTCATAGCATTCACTATTCAGATTCAATCCTTGCACAACATTGTTTCTTTAAGATAACTTCTAGGTGTTTAGGTTAACATGCTGTGAACGGACCTGAAGCTTTGGTGTCTCCCATTTGTGTTGAAACTACCTCCACATCTGAAGCCCTAACACCACCTTTTGCTGTTTTCTGACTATATGGACTTCCTGAGCTATTCTTTTTTCTAACTCTTCTCCTGAGACACTGCTATTTGAAAGACAAAGTTTACATAAGCTGTGGTTATGGAAACAAGCATATTGCCCCTCAGGTTTTAAGAGTCTCTTTAAGAGTGCTGTGGACAAAGGATGCAATGGCTGCTTCACTGAGGTGGGTGACATGCCTGCAGGAAACTCTGCAGCTGGGCACTCTCGGTGTTTTTTTTTCCAGACTCCCAGCTCTGGGTGAGATGAATGTCTGTGGCCATCTGGCACTTTGGAGGGTTTGGCTGTCCCACACAGGACCTTGGGACCTCGGGTCACCGCTGAGCCCGCAGCTACAGCTCAGCCCACAGCCACTGCAGCACGGGTCTTCGGCCTCGACAGCTCCCCAGACAAAACCAAGACACAGCCACCCAGCCATGCCCTGCCGCCCACAGGACCACCGTTTGGACCCGTACTCCGCCCCACTACAGGAGAGGGGTTTCCACCACGAAGGCAGTGCCTTTGCCCCGACAAGAGGATGAGCACAGAAAGGCCCCGGCCCCTCTCCCGCCCGCAGGTGGCGGCGCGCTGGGCCACGCACGCTTCCGTCACGAAACGTCCGCCACAGAACGTCCGCCACGGAGCCTCTCTCACGCCACCGTCCTCACGCCACCGTCCTCACGCCCTGCGCCGTTCGCGCCGCCATTACTGTCGGCGGCGGTCTGCTGTGTCTTTTTGCGAGCGGCGCGTTGCGGGCAGGTGGCGCTACCGTGGTTTCACCGAAGCGTCGAGGGACGGATCGGTGAACGACAGACGGGGCGAGGGGAGAGGGTGGGTGGTGCGGGGGTGGTGGTGAGGCTTGTGTAGCTGTTGTGGTCGCGGCAGTGCGGCGGGAAGCGGTGGGCTGCGTAGCAGGGGCGGCCGAGGTGCCGTCCCTAGGCAGGGGAGGTGTGGTGTGAGGTTGCTTCTTCCTTCTTCCTCCACGGTGAGGGGCTGCTCTGGGCTGTAGGGGGGTGGGGGTAGGGGTAGGGGTAGGGGCGGGGGTGGCTCGCTGGTGGCCGTGGGCGTTCCCCAGACGGCCTGGGCTTTCTGTCAGGCTGGACCCTTGAGGCGGTGGCCTTAGGGAGGTTGTGCTCCACCACCTGCTCGGGCCTGTGCCCGCCTTGGGCGCTGGGCGGCGGGAGTGCTGCTGAAGGTGCAGCGGTGAGAAGATTTTGGGGATTTTATCACTGTTTCTAGGCTCCTGCGATGCCATGGTTAAGGTCAAGCAATGTGGTGAATTCCACTAGTGGTATGGTCACCAGCCCATGTTCTCTAGGTGTGGGGGTAGGATGTGAGCTGGGGAACAAATTGGTAGTCAAGCAGAGTCCTCACCTGGCACCACAGAGAAAACCTGAGCAGCTCTTACTTTCCTGTCTGCAACCTGCTGTGCTCTCCAGCATTTCATCTGAGCAACTTGATTCTCTTGTGCCCATGCAGAAGGAGCAAGGTGAGGGTAGCCAGAGACTCCCAGGTAAAAAAGCTAAGAGGGTACAGTGCGGGAGGGCTGTCAGAAGGAAGAAGGGTGTAGCTCTGCCAATTTCAGATACAGCAGAATGTGAAGATTGGCAAGCAGCAACCTCAGCTGCAGCAGTGTGCTCGAAAGAGACTGCAAGGAGAGGGACAGGACAAGGTCAACATCTATTTTTCTCTGGAACTACTTTGCAAAATAAATTATCAGCAGGGATTGAAAGAAAAGGACACAGCTTGGAAGGACTGAACTCCTCAGGTTTCCAGGATAATTCAGGGAACTCCTTTATGGAAATAAAATTACAAATCCCATCCTCAGAGGAGGAAATTGAGAGCACAGAGAGACATGGCATTTTGTGTTTGTCAGAACCAGATGTGCTGCAACCCAAAAAGGGTACATGTACTTCTGAAATGGAAAGCACTGATACCATAATGGTACTGAACATGCAAATCCCAGATCTTCAAGTGGGAGAATGTGGGGAATCAGGAATACTTGTCTGAAGCAAAACCTCAGGAAGAGTTAGATAAACCAGAGAAATTGGATAAGTGTTCTTTAACGGGATCAAGAAAGCCAAGGACACAGAAAAAAGAAAGGAGATGCTTGAACAATAAAGGTGAGGCATCTTCATTGAAGCGAAAACTACAAGGACCGGGAGAGGGGGATAGATCTGCCTTGCTAGAGCTGCATGCACGGTGTGCAGAGCCCAATAAAAGAGCTGTGAGTCTGAGGAAGAGGGGCAGAAATGCACTGGTGTCACAGTCACTGCAGGATCTGAATAGCCAAGAACAGACAACAACCAGAGGAAAGGCGCAGAAGTGTTGCATGAAAGAAGAGCAGCAGAGCTCAAACCCTCAGAAAGGACCAGATAGCTTGGAGGAAAGTGGTAAGCACTTGTGCCCCATTGTAGAACTACAGGTGCAGAATCTGAGCCCCAGGGACAAGAGACTAGTAAAACCTCATTAGAAAGTGAAAAAACAGGAGATAAGTTTTCTTTTGCAGATGTGTCTGTGTGACAAGGTCATGAGGGCAGGAAAGAGTGGCATATACCCTATTTCAAAGTGGGAGCCTGCTAACTTAGCTCAAGAAGTGTAGAAATAAGGGTTAGGCTCTCTTTACAGTACTGTAAAACCAATCTTAGAAGAAAATGGGATTTTAGTAAGAGGAAAGCTTTTCTTGAATGAGAAAAGCAGTTCTTTCGCACAAAGGGGAACAGATACCTAGTCCCCCTCTCCCCCAAAATGGTATCAGGAGCACAAGCCCCAAGTAAGAAAAAAAAATTCCCCTCAAAAACATCTGTTCATTTATGTGTAGAAGATCAGGCTCAAGCAGGAAAGGAACCAGTAGTTTCAGCAAAGCAAAAAGAAAAGATAGTAAATTCTTCATTCATCTGTATATTATTTGAGGTTTTTTTAAATTCTGTATCATGCTGTCTT
The DNA here is from genome assembly GCA_027925045.1 of Hypotaenidia okinawae. Taxonomy (NCBI): domain Eukaryota; kingdom Metazoa; phylum Chordata; class Aves; order Gruiformes; family Rallidae; genus Hypotaenidia; species Hypotaenidia okinawae. The sequence continues at coordinate 45,557,905 of BSDF01000002.1, read as the reverse complement.
GTTTTAAATGCTTGCCTTTATAGGATGCTGGGTTTTGTTTTCAGAACTTACTGCTTTTTAGCTGTTATTCTCCAAAAAGAACTTAGAGGATGGTAACAAAGATTACATTTTCAACTGGAACAATTTTGAAAGAGGATTTTTAAGTGTCTCGTTTCTTTTCAGAAAAAATGCCTAAAATATGTTCTTTTTACTTTCAGAGTGGGTACATTCAAATATTTGCTGTATATGATTACTGATAAATATTTTATCTAGAAACTGTATTCTGAAAAACTGCAGTATTAAAATTGCATTTTTCATACTTTGAAAATTAAGATCTAAAATTAGCAACATCCTGCTAGTACATTCTTGTTTCCATTCTCCAGGTGTCATTTTCAGATGCACAGTTTTTTACATCATCAGTATTTGCTCTTAAATGAAAAATAATATTTAATAAAAATGTGAGTCCTGCAGATCTCAAGGATCTTCTTAGTCTGACGCATTTGATTGGAATGCGTATCTGAAATAAATCACTGTATTCTTATAAACTAGCTTCCCTATTACAGAGAAACAAAAGATTTTAAGACTGAGTGTGCAAAGAACATCTGCATTTTCTTGCCAGACTTTCTCTACTTTGTTTTCCACCTCTGTTTCAAATGCACAATTTTCAGTGTGCTTTTGACACCTTAAGGTTCTGTTCATCTTAATGTTTTCTGAAGACAAAACACTTGTTACTGTAAGTCTGCTAAGAGTCTTCATTTTAAAATTTACAAATTTACAAAACTTTGCAGAAATACTTTAGTCTTACACAGGGTCATGTTCTTCAGTGGCCTTGAATGATTGTTGTTCTCTTTATAAAATACTGCAATAGGGTAGATTTTTGCTTTTCCCTTCGTGTATTCTTTATGATGCTTCTTTGTTTTTAATCAGCAAAGGAAACATGGAAAGCAACTGAGCAAGTCTCCAGTACACAGGCAGTGAAGAGACTAAAGACAAATCGAAACAGATCAGAAGATTGCAAGGAAAAGGAACCTCACTATTCGACATCTCCTACGGTTGCTACATTAGGTGGGACTCAAAGCAAGAGCTTTCTTTGCTGTCCTGTAACAAAAAAGTCAGGTGTGCAGTGCAAAACAAGGAAACCCAGAACTGATCAAATCAAGTGCTTGCAGAGTTTTAGTGGGACTACAGCTGAAGAAATGAGCAATGTATCTGCAAAAGGTGATGCTGAATATTGCAGAAATGCCCCTAACCATTGTAACGTCCTGCTCTGTGCAACACAAAAGAACCCGTTTGTGAGATTAGAGGCCTGTAGCTACATCCAGAGGTTTGCAAAGTCTTCAACTAGTGGCACTTCTGGCAGTTATGAGCTAAGTGAGTTCCTCCTTGCAGCCCAGGATAAAAGAAAGCTTGTTTTCCCTGGTGGTACTGCAGAACAGAGTGATACGAATTGCAGCACTAGTAGAATGCAGAATGAGAGCTCACCCATTAAAGGTGGGTTTTCAGATAAAAATGCAGCAGCTCACAACAGAAACGGGTGGGGTTTATGCTCTCAGAGTGAAAACAGTAAGTTTTTGAGGGGGGAAAGTGTCCTATTGGTAGAAAGCCTAGAAAAAGGATGAAAATCACTAATAAACCGGCAGCGCAGAGTATTTTTGCAGACGTGGGTAATGAACGCGATGAGCGCGAGTTACAAACAGAAGCAGCGGTTGCCGTGTTGAGCCCCTTTGCAGCCTCAGGACTAAATCATAAAGAAATAACTCTGCCAGCTTGGTGTGATCTTACGTTAAATCTTCATACAGGAAAAAAAATGCATGAAGCAGAAAATGTGTCTGTCTGGAAAAAGAATAGTACCAAATTGTTTGCATTTGAAGATGGCTTTAAGAGGACACCCGAGCCCTCTGTAATAGCAGGAGAAAATTCAGACAATGTGGCACATCATTCTGCTGCATCAGGTAGCCTGAGAGCGCTAGCTCAGGATGTTTCTAGTTGTCACAAAAGCAAGACAGATGAAAAATTGAATAAAGTTAGTAAGAAATTGCAGCAGTTTACCTGTCAAAGAACAGTACCTATGACTGGTAAAAATGTTTGGCCTTTTGAGTCTTGTGCCAGGTGTTCTGAATGGGTTGATAAAAACCGTAGGTCCATCTTGGAAGGAAAAAGACATTTGAGGGCTGCATTTGAGGAATCCTCTAGTAAAAGCAGTCTTCAAGCTGTAGAAAACAGTGCCGTGACAGAGAATTTGAAAGAGCTGGATTTGCATATGTCATCAGCAGAAATTAACAGAGAATCTGCAAGTAAAACAATGGATCCACATCCAAAATCATGTGAAACACCAGGATTCTCTTCTGTGGGTGTTTATGAGACTCTGAGAACAAGCAATGAAAAAGTGAAATCACCAGTTAGTACGGATCGATCTGCCATGGCTTTTAGGCATGATGATGTCCAAGAAGTTACAGCAACTTTAAATTTTAGAACAAAAGAAAAAGATAAAGGAGCTGCAATGAAAAGAAACCTGCCTGTGACAGTCCAGAATGGTACATCTACTGGTAAAAAAAAGAGGGCAAACTTCAGCCGTAAAGTATCAGTAGTGAACCAGACCTGTTCTGATTTAAAGCCAACAAAAGTAAAAATTCCTTTATGCAGAAGCAAAGCTAAATCCAGAAAACTGGAATCTGGCTATTCATTTGAAAGAGAAAACTGTAGACCACTAGAACTTCTTGACAGCACTAGTGTTTCAAAAAGACAGAAAACAGGTGAAGAGGCTTCTTTGGTAAATTCTAAGCAGCAGTCTCTTCCTGTCATAAGTGATGCTACACCTGCAGTTTCCATGAAGAAAAATGGGGTTGAGATCAACAGTAAGGACTTTACACATAATAGGCCTGAAAACATTGCAAATGAGATACCTGAGCTCCCTGAACATCTTTCTTTATATCCACATCCTTTCCTTGGTGGACAAGTAGAGTCATCTGTGCCAGATTTCTGTGGTTCTGATTTTCCTGATGATTCTTGCAATAATGGCAGCATAAATGATGACAGCAAATCAAGAGGGAATCTTTCCCAACACAAAAGACACAATCTTCCAGATATTCTTGAAGCTTACGAAGAAGATGTTCTTCTTATTGATGTGATTCAGGATGACCCGGACCTTTTTGAAACCAGTAATGAAGAGGAGCTTGCACATGCAGACTGTGAAAGTTGCCCTGTAGAGGTATCCTTTGCTGGCATCTGCACTAATGACAAAAAGCAGGACATAAAGCCTGAAAACAGAGATTCAGTAGATGATAATTTTAGGTATGCATTTAATTTATTTTATTACAATAATCCTGTGTCCTTTGCTCTCATATTATCATGAGTTGGTGGTAGTGGCCCTTACAGGCTTCCTTAGAGAATGTCATTCATCTCTGGGTTGATTTTAAGTGTCAAAATTTGAGGTATGACAGTATTCTGAATGCAAATAAATTAATTTGGTCTTTATAAGAACTAGGATAAACTCTGAATCAAAGGAAAGTAGTCCTAAAGAATGGGTTTAGAACCAGTGAGGTGAAATACGGAAGTATAAACAAAACTAATCACTGAGACTAATAGTTGTAGAAAATTACTTGATATGTTTAAATATCTGACTTGACCTGATACAGCAGATGTCCTTTTGAGGGTAGTTTTTTAAATTGTGAAGTGATGTACTACTTAGAAAGTAAAAAATATTTCTATCTCATGATTTTGCTGGATCTCTATGAGTAAATGGTTGCCATTACAGTAGTATTCAATTCAGCCATTCTTTCCTGCTGTTCTCCTAACCACAGCCTTGTGAGTAGTTTCCAAATCTGTAATTTGGGTAGCATGTTATAGATATTTATGATCCTGCATCTTCATTCAGCAAGTTCCTGGTGTAAATTATTAGGCAATAATGTTTTCCTAGGTTTTGAGATTGTAATAAAAGCCACTGAAAGGGGAAGGGAAGTTTGAAGTGGAAACAAACTTTTGTAAAGAGGTGTTAGACCTTTGTGGGATAGATTAACTCCTCAACTGTCTGGTTTATTTTCTCTCTAAGCTTTGATACTTCTGTTTGATATATGAGTTTTAACAATAATTTTTTCATCTTGCAAAGAAAAACATAAAGCTTAGGTAGGAATAGTATAAGATTTTCCACTGAAGATTAGTGGCTTTTTGTTGGGAGGGGTTTTTTAATTTTCTTCCTCTGCTCTTTCCAGGTGGCTTTATGTCATCCTTATTTTAAATAACTGATACATTTTCAGCGTTGTACCATCTTCTAACTGCATGCTTTTTTTCCCCCTCTCTTTGCTCTCTGCATCTTTTCTTCTTTATTATACCTCTGTGCAAAAGAGGAAAGGAATCTTTGACGTGCTGAACAGTTTTTTAGTAGGAGCAGCCAACTTCCTAAGAAGCTGTATCATTGTAAATTTCTGAACTTCTGAGCACTTAACTACCACAACCAATGCATGAGTATTAAGTTTGCTGTTTATAAAAATGTATGCTGAAAATTGTATTGGATCTTGAAAGTACTTTGTAGGGAGGGCAAATATTCCCTTTAATTAGTATGACATGAAGCTAGAGTACCGTTGTCACAACCAGTACATAGATGAAAACTGAACTTGTTTGAAGTCTTGTTTCAACTTTCTTCTTGGCATCTGCAGAATTTTCCAAGGAAAATAAAAATGCATAGTTCTTACTTCTTAGATTTTCATATTAATTTGTTAAAGCAGCAGACAAAATTGTTTATTGTGCTTTTTACCTGTCATAGTTTGATGCAAAGGTCATTAGAAGGTGACTAATCATAGTTGGTAACAGACAGGAACATATTAATGAAATGAATTAAAATAAGGCAGTAGACCATACCAGAGATTTATCAGGTAGCTCATGATATCACTACATTAATATTAAAAATGGCTTGTTTGTATTGTTGGTTTTTTATTAGTATTTACCAGATACAACTGGGACTTCAGCTTTGGCCAACCAAAAAAAAGTGATTAGGCTGGTAGAGTTATGCTGAAATCATACTACATGTTGTAACATAAACCACTGCTTGTTAGGGCCCTTTTTTTTTATTTAGAGATATTGTAGAATATTGTGTAAGTTTTCTTATTTGGCTTTTTACTTCATGCATACTCAGTTTTGCTCTGTTGCAGTATTAGTTTGTAATGCTGCTTCGATCTGTCGCGGAACAGTGAGTCAGAACTGCACTACTGTAAACCATCTCTAACCTGTACAAATATTAGTTTATATGCAGGTTTTGTTTAACATATGGTTAATGTTGGCCATTACACTTTAGATGAATTGTCATGTAGGTGTTTTTAAGTAGAAGAGCAGTGCAGGTACTTAATGGCTGCACATGGTGGTGGCTGCTGAACGCTTCCTTCAGCTGTATCAATGCACAGCTTTTGTTATGATTTCCCTTCAGAGTAGTAAGAGTAGGCAGATGATGAGAGAAGGAACCTGGGTCTTTGCTGACACTGTTTCAGTGTGTGTATGCACAGGGATGGACTTTGGTACCTTACCTCTTGCATACTGGTATTTTAGGCTGGCCTAGTTCTACTTGAAGTGAGTTATTTTGAAAGTATAGGTAGGTTGTTGAAAAGCTGTTTTAAAATGTGCTGAGTGTTACTTAAGAGTTTAATAGTATTTAAATTGTAATTGTAAAGAAAACAATTGGTGCCTTAATTTGTAATGATCTTCCAACCACAAAAGTCTGAGATTGAGCAGCTTGTCAAAATGACAGTTGCAGTAATGCAGTAATGAAGTAAAACTTTTTATTCAAGTTTCACTGTGAAACCAAAACTCTGAAATTGTGAAGGATGTACCTGGTTCATTCAGTAACTGGCATGTTTAACAGTGACAACTAATAGCCACTGTGGGTATGTGACACAGTGACAGTTTCCATCTTTGACTGTGACTCTTAAAAGCTGGAGGGTTTTTCCCTAGTTCCAAAAATTGAAGGATAATAATTTTTGGTTTCCAGACTTCAGATAATGAAAGCACATGTCCTTCAAAAGTAGAACATACTGGGCACAACAGAGATTGACATGCAAAATTCAAATAAGGCTTGTTTCCTTTTTTTTTTCTTTTTCTTTTTTCCTTTTTTTTTTCTTAACGTGAACTAAAAATACACCCAACAACCAAAGAGGCACCTAACATTTCCCCACTACTGTAATTGTGCTTGTGCATGTGCCCAGAACTGATGTCTCTGAACAAGTAGGTTTAAGTACGACAAGAAGGTCTCTCTTAATCCAGGAAGATTCAGAAAAGGCCCTGTGTGTGTTTATGTCCTGAATGGTTTGATTCAGCTAGCGTGCTCTGACCTTTAGGATAAGTAGGACTGGTCGTTCCTCTGGTGGTTGCATTGTAAGAAGAGGAGAGTGAATGCTGGTCACTTCTGGGCATTGGTTGTCAGTCATCAGGAAAGGGTTCTGGGCCTGCAGCCTGAACAGGGCAGTGAGACTCAGTTTTCACATATACTTCTGTGTGCTGTTTTAGGTCACCTACCCCTGCACGACTCCCAGTATTACAGGTTTTTGAATCAACCACCTGATATATTTCTTTACTCTCATGTAGGAAATCTAGACACTTAAATCTAAATGGTATCTGGTATGTCTTTTAATCCCACCAGAAGGTCGGTAGTAAGTTCAGTGGATGCTTTTGAAAGCACATCAACAGCCATTGTTGCTTTTAGGAGACTTTTGCATTTTACGGTTTTCCTAAACTTTTATCCATTTTTTGTATGCAAAATAGCAAACTGAACACTCTGGTTTGTGTAACTTGTGCTGTAAAGAGAGATTTGTTTAAACTTAATCAGCAGCATGCAAGAGCATCCCAAATTTTGACATGGTCTGGTATGTCTCCATTTCTGGATCTCTAAAATGTGTTGATTTCTGGTTCTGTCAGTGCTCCTAGATTTGTCAGGCTGGTGAGCAAATGCCAAGTACTGTAAAAAATGTTGTTTTCTGTTTGTGTTTTAGGTACCTTCTTTACAAGAACTTACAAAGTGCTGCTGTAACTATTTTACATGACACAATTAGTAGAACCTGGTAAAGATTTGGAAGGGGCTTTTGCCCATAACGTTAACATTTCAGTCTCGTGATGATGTTAAATGTTTTCAGTTTCAAGCAATGTTTATGAAGATGACAGTTTTCTGGAAGTCTGCACTGCAGTTTTACAAAAACAAAAGTCAGTAGCTGTAGGACAAATCACTCAAACTTTGCATTTCACATAAAAAATACAGGAGAGCAAGGAAATAAGCCTACAGAGACACTGCCTCTGATAGTAATAATTTAAAAAAAAATCCCTCTTGTCTTTGCAAATTTGCTGCAACTTGCTAAATTCTGCTTCTTAATCTATCTTGTTATATACATAGATCCCTGTGCCTGAATGTTTGTATATTTCCAAGTTGGGCATACAGGGGAACTTCTTCATTTTCACTAGGTTGTTGCAAATTTCCATTGTTCAGTTTTACCAGGCAGTTTTACTGGACTTGCTGTTACTTAACTTGGTGTCATTCAGCTTCCAAAATCTGTGACGTTGGTTTATAGATTCTACATATAGTATTTTAATATGTATTTTTATCTTCTGAGTTTTTCTAAGGAGAAATACTTATTTTTTCCCAACTTATCTTTAAAATGGGTGAAGTAAATTTCTATGAAAAATGTTTTAGTCTCTTTGAGACTCATTTTTATGTAAATTGTCTTGAATATAAAATTACTATAAATCACATTTTTTAGAAACTGATGAATTGGCTCATTAGCACAGTATTTCCATAATTTGCTATATGGAGATTTCCCTTCACAGTATTTTAGGCAGAGGTGAAACAATATAAGGAGCTTTTACTGGGATTTGAAATGTCTTGGGTTTATTTAATATATTTAGGTGTGTATCTATAGGGATGGACATAAGAAAGCCAGAAGAGAGAGTTAATAACAGTCTTAAAACGAGATGTTGTAAGGTAGGATTCTGTCCATAGCTGAAAGTATTACTGAGAACTTTAATTTTATATAACTGGCTAGATTAATTCTGATTTTGTGCAAGATGGAAATCTTAAATACGCTTTTTGTTCAAAGCAGACACTTTGCTGTACAAGACTCTGGAATGTCCAATGATCCTGAAAATTCCTGTCATAGGGTGCTAAAAGGTAAGAGTCTTTGGAGATTTTGGAATGTGTAATCAAGAGGAGTAGCCACAAAGGTGCTCGGTGACAAAACCGAGGATTTCTACTGCCTGCTTAAAATGAGAACAACTCAGTTTAGTAACATCTTCTGTTGTAACAATGATTTGCTTCCTAATGCCTATGAAAAGGCTGTAATTTGAAATGGTACAAAGCTGAGCGTTACAGGGAACATCTGGTTTTCTGTGGTACTGGTCTGTTGGTAGTAGTGGGGTGGGTGTTGGGGTGGTTGGGGTTTTTTTGATTGTGGATTTTTTTACATCTCTCTGATACTTTAAGCAAGGTATTATGTTAGTTGATGAAAGTAAGACACTTAGTACTGTGATACAGCTTTGGAGTCTGACTCATAATCTCACTTGATTGTTCTCTTGTGTTCATCAGCAGACAGAATTCTATAATAGGGCTTTTTCCAGGTTGTACTTTTGGGTTTTTGCAGATGCTATGCCCATTCCTCTGACAAACTGTTTTGTTTTTGAAGGATATTGTTTAAGAGGATAATTCTGACTTAATATTTTGTTCTTCCCATTTTAAGCATAACAGTCCAGCTAAGCAGCATCTGAATGTCATTTGTTTTGTTTCCTACAGCTTGCAAACAGACATACTATGGAAGGTATTCCTGATGTGGAAGTTTCTTTTAGATAGGTTGGAGGAACAGGACTTCGAGCAGACATGCTGACACACTGGAGAAAGCACAGAGTGCTGAGCCTGGTTTTGAAGGTTCTCAGTGTTTCTAGTGTCAGTTTGCTATTAATCTGGCACTCTGCCATTATGTACTGATTTTGTTGTAGGCTTGAGAAATGGCCATGACTTGTTATATTCATGTAGAAAGAGTGAATGGTTTGGGCAGATGTAGCCTCCTGGAGAAAAGGGAGTGAATAGTGACCATCTAGGGGAGAGAAAATTTCAGGCTTCAGCGATTAGAACACAAAATAGAAGGTAATGAGGGTTTTAAGAGCTCAGACAGCAAGAAATAGTCTCAAGCTCCCTGAGGAGCAGCAGGGAGAAGCACATAGTTAGGCCTCTGGAGATCTAAAGAGCCAGGGGAGCCTGTGCCACACTGATTGAAACCAAACTTGGGAGCAAGTCTTGTACTGCTTTGTATTGTTTACATTTTCTTGGACTGTTGGTTGTTTTGTTCCATGTTATAATGATTTTTGAGACTAAAAGTCTTTGGATCTTTTTGTGGTGCTTAAAGTAAAAAGGTTGAAATAGGTCCTTCTTTCCAGACCTGAGAAGTTGAGGATCATACCACACTCTCAGATTAATGTGCACATGCTAATTTATGTTTAATGTATGACTTCTTAAAAAGACCTGCACAGACAAAAAGAAAGGTGTCTGATTTTGGTAGTACTGAGATATTAAGTATTTATTTAGAAATACTTATTACTCCTTTGGTGTCTTGCATTAAGTAGTGAGGTCATGCCTTCTTGTCTCAGTGGCTTCACAGTCTAAGTGCAACAAATACTGCAGTTAAGGTATTCCAGGTGACATCAATCCCCTTCGTCTTTCAAGGGAAAATCGTAACATACATTGTCTTCACACAGATGTGTCTTGTACTGGTGATCATACAGAGACCAGTGACTATAAGATAAAAGCCTCTCCTGTAATAATCTGATTCTTTCTTCCTGTATCCTGACAATGCAGTGCACCTGAAATTCATTCATGCGATCCAATGAAACAGTGAATTTCTTTTCTATGCAGAGCTCTTCTAATGTACATAAACAGGTGCTTCAGAATGCTGCAGTCCGTTCCTGTGGCATCTGCAAAAGGTGCTGAATTTTCCTGACGCTGAATTCTCATTGAGTTTACTCTATTACAGGAATTTGGAGTTTCTCAGAGCTACCTATATTTAGTTCAGGGTTACATCATGGCATTATGATTAGCTTATCCCCTTTTCCAGCAAAGACTAAGTCTTTATTTGCTTAGCAAATTACCATAAATATCTTTGGCTGTGTTTTAATATCAAAGCCTAACTGAATTTATTTCTAAAATATTGAGTTAAATATTATATAAATAAACCTGTTGTACTGTTCTACAGGGACTACTACAGAACATACAGCTTGGATAAAATTTTAATTGCAGATTCGGTTTAATACTCATTTGAAATGGGTTGTGCTTTAAAGGTGAAATAATTTTACATATAAGTTTCCCATTTAGGAAGTCCTAGGAGTTCTTAAATGTCATTAGTATTAAGGCTTTGTAATATTTAGGAAATATAAGCTTTGTTGTCTTGTGGCATAGGAAACATTAACATGTTTATACATTTTCAGCTAAAGATATTAAAACCCGCAACTACTCCAGAGAAAGCAGTCCTCTGGGAGGTGTTAATAAGGACTGTCTTGAAGTTGGGCAACTGACAGAACTACATGAACTTCTAAAGAGTTTTGACATGGATAAAAAGGTACTGAGACATCCCATTTCCTGCACTAAATAGTTTAAGAAATGACAGTTCATGTAATTGGATAAATTTAATTACTAATGCTGTTTTATTGAGAAAATTTTTAGTTTCCTGTAATGAAAAGAATTTTAGCATTTCACAGATTACTGTGCTATTGACAATATAAGTTTTACTTGACAGAACTTGGGGTTTTTACTTTGTCACTATTAATTCATCTTTGAATTCAAATTTGAAACGAAGCAAGATGCTCTTACATATAACATCGGTTGTTACAGTAATTCCATATTACCAACTGTATGAAAGCCAGTGTTCCAGTGAACACCTAAGAGTATGTGACATTTTTACATAACATACCTAATTTTAAAAGTGGCTGTTAAATGTTCCTTACCACACAGACTCAGAAGGATAGGGTGGAGGGTGAAAGCTGGGGAGCTGTGCAGCCATCATGCATCTGAGGAGGATCATTCTGTGGCTCCTTACTTGGGCAGAAGGGCCATTATATTAACATACTGACTTCCTGGCAGTTTCAGAAGGAACATTAAGCCATTTTCATGCTCACTGACTTTATCTGACCGTTCTACTCTCTGTCCTTAAAATAAGTCTAGGTATTTTAAGACTTGCTGAAGTTTTATACTACTTACTTACTTTGATAATGGATTGGAATGTACATCTCTGCCACTCAGACATAGCTGCTGATAGCATTTACTGTTTTCCACTGCTTCAAGAGTGGATAATGGTTTTAACTGAATAAGTTAAAATGTAAAATTCACATGGCTAAAAACTGGTAAGTAATTGGTAAGGTAATAAACGGTAGAGATTTCATTTCCCTGGCAAAATCATTACTTAAAAGCAGAATAGAAACATTACCTTCAGCAAATGGAACTGGGGCTGCTAACATCTGATTCACAAAGTGAAAAGCACTGCCTTGTTCCCTGAGCTTGTAGAGAGGGTAAAAGGGTCTGTTATATAGTATAGGTTACTGAAGGGGTAGTACTTGTTGCAGTATTGCCGGGATGGGCCCACTTGGGCTGCTTTGTAATGTTGTGGCTTTATAAAATCAGTGTCCTAATATTTGAGTTTCTGTGCTGTGTTGCACAACAATAAATATGTACAAAATCTCCCTCAAACTTCAGACTTAGCTAAACTTAAGGCACAAAATGCATACTACAGCGCTAAGCCTGTTTCTGTATGCGAATGGAAAACTAGCTGTGCAGTGTCCTGGGGAGGGAGTGGAATGGTAGAACATTTGATGCAAGTGTTCTACCATGTGGGGTGATTGTGGGGGGTTGTTTTGTTGATGGCTTTTCCAGCTAATAATGTTGTAAGAAATAAAAAAGCTAACTGGAGAAAATCCTAAACATATTTGGAAAACCAGTAAAGCAAAGTTTGAAAAACCAGTGAGTGCATATCTCTGTCTCATTCTTTTGCTGTCATAAATTTGTGATATAATGTGAAGTTCCAGTTATTTCATGAAAAATGGACAAAGCAAAGCTGGGATTTCATGACTGTTCTGTATCAGTCCTTTCAGATTCTCACTCCTAAATATGTTAGGGGTCTTTTGTCTCTGTATCTTTGGGGATATTTCTACCTATACACTGTGGTGCACAGTTTAAATTTTTCATGAAACTTGATGGAATGCCTGTTGTGGGTTTCTACACATCTCTCAGATGCAGTCAGAATTGGGCAGTGGGCCTCAAAATTGCTGGGATTATCAGTGGGAGCAAAGAGAAGTGAGAACAATCATTTCACCTTTTTTCCAATTAAAAAAAAATCATTATTCCATAGATTGCCAAGTACAGCAGCAGTGTGTCCATTTAAAAATACAGTGTAAGTGTAACCTTACAGTTCAAATTACATTTTTTACAGTCAAGACTACATTATCACACCTTTCAATGATTCCTAGCAGTTTAAAGCAAGTAATGTATAGGGTAACAGACCTAGTAGTGCTTTGCTGTATCTGAAAGTACACTTCAAATATCTTCACAGATCAGTTTTGCAGATGGAGTGCCTGAGGGTGAAGCTGAAAAAAGGTCTGTATCTGTATATTTGTATAACCTGTGATGTTTTCCAATTACTGTACAAATGAAATATGCTGGTTTTACCAAAATATTATGTGAAATAATACAATGTCACTGTGCAAAGTTCAAGACAAGTAAACTCATAGCCTAACAGGACAATAGAGGTTATTTTGTCCTCTGGATGGTGACAGAATATATACACTTTAGTCTAGTGTCTCACCTTGGGATCTGCACGGGACTGTAGCATAAGGTACATTTCCAGACACAATAGCACTTACCAGAACTTTTTAGGGGGGAAAAAAATACCAATGAAACTTTCAGCTTTCTTTTCCGCCTCTTGGGACTTTCTAAAGTGATGAAAGAATTGAAAGATCTCATTCAAATTCAAACTGACAAATATTTGAACAGCAGTAGAAAAAGGCACTTTAAAACTTGGCACGTGGAGTTAAGCATGTGCTTTCCTGTTCTGCTAGCTTCAAGCTGTGCTTACAGTGTTTATTGTACATAGAACTTAAAGTGTCAGACTAAGAAAGTTCCATTCAACATCAGCCCAAAAGTGAAGCAGAAGAGGACTTTGTAGAAAGACTGTACTGAACTAATGGAATACTTGAGTAATTAGAAGAGAAATAACAGATAGTTCAGAGTAATGTTCACAATACCAAAAAAATCTTAGCTGTCACAGAAGAGGATATTGCTTTTTCCCAGCACCAATCATGTTCTGTGACAGACTTGAAGTGTACCAGAAGTCTCTTAAATGGAAAGTATTGCACCTTTTCATTAATCCACTAGAGAGCTCCAAGCTCCTCCTCCCGGTTAAATACAGATTTAAGTTTACCTTAGTAGCATCAATAGTTCCTTGTGCTGTAGAATGAATAGATTATGCCGGATAAAATACGTTTGTGCAAGTGATGCTGCATTACTTCACTTCCTTGGCTGAATTGCACACACTCTGTGGTTACAGAAAAGGCATTTATCCCTTCATTTGGAGTCAAACTGTTTTCTCTAGATTTACTCAAAAATGTTATCACTGCAAAGTTTCATCCAGAAGAAAACATAGTTACTGTTCTCACACAGCTAGCTCAGCTTCTAGCAATGCTATTACTTAAAAAAAGAAATTGATTGTAGAGCTATACAGTTCACAGTTCCTGACAAAATGGTGTGTAGTTTCATGTCTAGGTTAAAAAGAAAGATGATGTTGTTATCATGAAGGTAAACTGCTACGAAAATCTTGTTGTGTCAGACCTGAGGCTGGCATCACAAGGAAGCAGAAGAAAAATTTTACATGGTAACTTGGAAATCCTGAGCAACTAGATCTGCAGATTATTTTTCATCTGGAGACCTAAATAATACATTGACTATAATAAAAATAAAGATTGATAGTGGAGAATTTGGGTAGATTACATAGATTTTTTTTTTCTTCTCTGATGTAGCATTTTTATTTCAAACTGTATTAAAACCAGTCTGTAATACAGGAAAGATTTTTATTATCCTGGGTTTGAGGAGTATTAAATAACTAGAAAGTGCCCTTCATAAGGGATAGCAAGCCTGTTTCTGTCTCCAGACAGCTAGTGAGCTGAACTCCTTTGTACTGAACTTGGATTCTTGATTGATGGGGAGAGGAAGATCTCATGAAAGGGGATGATTTTTTTTTCCTGTGGCTTTATTTACAAATAAGAAAAAGTTCACTATGTATCTTAGTGATAGTTACTAGTAGTAACTTATTTTAGAAAACATCACATTTTAGTAGTTTGTTTATCTGGAATTGGACATATTTGGGAATAGCTAAAGGCAGAACAGTCTTTAATTGGAGTTCCTTTTGAAATGACCTAAATCATCTGCCAAGTAGTGTCAGTTATTAGGAAAGAAAACAGTTGTCTCTTCAAATCAAATTTCAAAAGCTTTGTGGATTACTTCTTTGGTGAATATTACTTAACCAAACTTCTGTAAAGTAGATGCTTCTTCAGAGGTGACAGAAATCATCTCAATCTTCCTGTTAGCATAATGAAAAAAAAATCCTAGAAGTGGTTCATGGGTGCCTTTTCTATTTATTGAATTTCTTATAGTTACACTTTAGGGCAGAATAATCTCAGCTAAGATCATAATCAGATTGGACCAGGCAATGAGAGTAATGAAAGTAAAGGTTTGGGGACTTTGAGCAAGCTTTTAAGTGGTGTATAAATTGTTGAAGAAATTCTCATCTTTCATACACTTAATCCCCCTTTTTAGGCATTTAGTATATGGGAAAAGCACTTTTTTAAGTGACAGATTTCTGTTTTTTAATACTCAACAGTGACTGTAAATACAATGGTCTTGTGAACTGTGAGTTGCTGTCTGAATTGCATGCCCCAAAAGTCAACATCTTCAGTGAAGCTACAGTGAGGAAACCGCGGACAACTGGTATTGTATGCTACATTGGTGAACCCTCCAGAACTTATTTTGATAGGCATTCACTGGAATTTGATTTAGTTTTCTGACACAAAAGCAAAAATTCAAGCTCTAATATGACAGGTTAGTGGGGTTTTCGAATTGGATTGGGGTTTTAGCAGAATCCTGTTTGGTTTGGTCAAGTAGCAATCATTGTGTCTCAGTATCTCTGAATGTTGACATGTGGTGTTTGAGCCACGTTTTTGGCAGGTAGCTTGGTTTTCTTTATTTGCGGTCAAAGAAGGTGATAGCAGGCTTTCTTGGTTATTCATTATCTGTTGGCAAAACTTGTCCAAGGGATTTGCCCACCTTGCCAAAGGTGAGAACCTTCTTGTTTGTGCCAGTTCAAATGTTTGTGAGGCAGTCGCTAGACTAGAAGAAGGAAATTACCTAGCACTTAAAGCAGCACTTGATTTTGATCTGGTATGTTTCAGAACTGGTACAGGTACATCATAAATGTTTCTGCCACCAGAGAAATCCTAATGTAATGGAAGTGTAGTCAGAGTTTCCTTCTCTTCTCTGCACATGACAACTCTGACATTTAATCTTAAGTGAATGCATGGTTTTATTTGACATACAGCAGGAATTGATTACTTATGGATAGATACTGCATCTTGTTTCTTTGCCACAGCTGTTTTGGAAATTAATGTTTTTAGAAGTAGTAGTTAATATGGATGTTTATAAGCATGGATTTCTTGAATTGAGATCAGTGGTAGAGGTTCTTGCTTAGTTTCAAATAATACTGCCAGTCTGAGTTTGTAGAATGATTTTATCATCATGTCATTTAACAGTGTTTTCAGGAAGTACAAGAAACACAAATGCTATAAAAAGCAATTGTGAAATACGTCTCTAGACAACAGTACTTTGAAATTGTTCATGTCTTTGGCTTTAAAGGTGTGTACACCTTTTGAAGAGTTCTAAATCTGCCGCCTTAAAATCATTTGAAAATGTTACTAAAGTAAGAGTTTCTTTACTAGGAGAGGACAAAACACCTTTCCTCCCCTCCCAGAACTGTGCAGGCAGAATTGACTATTTCACTTTAGTGCTTGCTCCCCCATACATCTGACATACAGTCAGCAGGGAGAATACACACTGTTGAAAGGACCTGGTCAGAAACTCCATGCTGTGGGGACAGCAAGAATCTAGGGGGAAAACGTCTGAGCTCAAGTTCCTAGAGACATGTTTCTGCAGCTAGTGGCTGACAGTTTTCTCAGTCTTTTACTAAATTTACCTAATCCTGAATTTACCAAATTGACCTCTAACACTGCACCAAATGATGCAGCTGTGACAGTACATAATATTTAGGTTTTTATCTGTTCTACATTATATTTCTCCTTCCTATCATGTGGTAGTCCTATTTGTGTAGAAAGACATGCAGATTAAGAAGCAGGTACCTAGTGCAAGACTCTAGTAGAACATACATCATTATTGCATGATCTTTAGTAACTATACTTTATCAGAAAGGGCTAACCAGCCTGCCTTTTGAATACCCACTGTTTTCAGGGGGGCAGGTGGGAACCCCAAGGCATTCAAAAGCTCTTATTTCTCTTTAGATGTAGAGTTGAAAATTTTGAACTTTTTTTTCCTTCCATTAATATTATTAATAATTTTCAGTGGAAGAAACCTGTTATCAATAATAATTATTTAGTTCTAAAACCAGGTTTCATTGTTAAGGGACCAGTAACTTCAATATTGAGCTTATCTTGTCTGTTTAAAACATAGGGTATTAAAGGGTTTATTTCAGTTTTGGAAAACCAGTTTAAATTTATGGCTAATGATACAAGAATGCAAAGGTTACTGATAACATGTAACATGGTGGAGGTTTTCCTTTTGAAATTAAAACTTCTGAATATTTTTATTCCATTTCTTTTCTTATCTCCATAAGTTAGATTAGAAACCTTGGATACACTAGTGAAGTTCTTAATTTAAATGTGTTTATTCTTGCACATTTATATAAAGTCTCAGTTTTATGATTGTTAAGAAAACTGTAACTTAGTTTACTGGCATTAGATTGTATTAATCAAATTTTTATTAATAAGTGCTGTGACTAAAGGAAAATAAACGAGAATGGTTTTGGTATCATTTGTTTTACTATATGATCCATTTATTGCCCTCATCCTCATTTTTAGATTACCAATTTTCAGGAAAAAGTCCTTTACTGCCATTGCAAAATTACAGAGATTCTGAGCGATGGAAGGTGGAAAAAACTGCAACTGTGAGTTATTAAACCCTTACTGATGTCTGATCCTTCCACACATAATTTTGTTACGGGTATTCAGACAGCTCTCCATATATCTAGTCAGAAATTACAGATCTATGTGTGCTCATGTTTCTACTCTTCTAAAGATGCTACAGCTGAGTAAATATAATTTCGGAGAACAAGATCAGTTATGAGGGGAGAGCTTTTCACAGTGGAGCTTTGTTGATTTCTGCTTTCAGCTTAAGCAAAATGGAATAATTTTTTTTGGTTTGTTGGGTTTTTAGAACTGCAGACAAAGTTTCACACATTTAAGACAGACTGCATTATCCATCATGCTGGGGACTGAAAAAGGGTAAAGGAAATTGATGTCCCAGAATTCTCAGATTGTTATCCAGAGGAGTTTGACACCTTCTTCCTCCTCTCTTTGTCTGTCTCATTCAGCAGTTCTTAAAGTATTTCAGTCTCTGGCCTACAAGACACACTTTTGATGCACTAGACACGCACAAGACATGTGACAAAGGATTGATCTTCATCTGCTCTGAAACGCTGCAGATACACTATAGAAACCAGGGTCATTTCAGAACTTTACTTGTAGATCACATTTTTTGCTTTTGTTTGGAATTCAAAGGTATTTTGAAATTCTCCCAATAAAAGAGCATGTTTGCTTTCAAAAAATATTATCTGCTGAGTTTTTTTCTGCTTCTTTTATTCTAGGCTTCCCATTCAGTACAGCAGATCCTTGAGATGATTGAATTGCCTCGTAAATATTGCAGATTTTATTTCATGACTTTGCGTGGGTGTAAAAGAGCAAATTGCTGGTTTTGGCATGTTCCTGAACAAGGGCATGAAAAGGTAAAGAGATGTATTGAAGAAAGGAACAGATTGCTAAGTGTGAACACTTTTTAAATGCAAAATGACATTTCCTTTGTTCATTTATACTTGGAAAGGGAGTAAATTTCAAAGATTAATGGATCCAAAAAAAAGTTCTGAAATTCTTCCTCTGGAGGTCTTTTAAAGTTCTTATTTAAAAAAATACTAGAATTTTGAAGTATCAGACTTTTTAAGAGAACAGACGTTGTCAAAAGAGCGAGAATTAGGCTGCACAAATAGTAGAATGGATGAATTATCATAGTTTATAGTGTTCATTGTTTACAGTCACATTTAAGAATTACATTATTTGCCTAAAACTATTAAAAACACATTCCATTTGATTTTACTTGCAGCGCAGCACTCCAGTGCACTTATATGTTCTGCCCACCAAGACCTAGTCTAACTTTCTTGGTAGTCTGGAAGTATACTTTGGGATTGATTGGTTTGTTTGTTTGGGTGTTTACTTCTCTCTTTAGAACTGTCCATTTAAAATGATAGTGGGCCAGGCACCTCATGGTGGCACCAAAGTACATAAATGGAAGACAGGTAAAGCAGCAATACAGTCAACTAGTCAAATACAGGGGAAATCTCTCTAGGAACTGTTACGCAGACTGGTAATCCACTTGCTTGGTGTTATGTTTTCAGTGATGACTGTTAGGAGAATTTCTGAAGGGAGGTAGCTTTCTCCATAACGGAAATTCCATCTTTTTATTAATTAACTGTTTGAAGCTTTCTGGCGTAACCTACCAGGATTTAGTACCCTTTGCAGTTGTTAATCACAGGACACAGCAGCAATTTGATTCATATGCTTTGAAAATTGACGTACTCTGCAAGCTGCCAGATGTTTGGGGGTTGGTTTTTTAAGTTGCCTTTGATTTCACACAATAAAATATCTTCTGTATTAGGCAAACTAAATAAAACTATTAAGACCTGGTTTAAATGCTACCTGAAGTGTTTAAAAAGTGTATCATAACGATGTATGTAAGTATCTGATGGTGGGTTGAAGAAGATGGATCCAGGCTCTTCTCAGTGATGGCCAGTGATAGGAGATGGCAGGCATAAATTGAAATTACAGGAAATTTAGGTTACGTGTAAGAAGAAACATTTTTTACTGTGAAGGTGGTCAGACGCTAGGACAGGTTGGTCAGAAAGGTTGTAGAATCTCTGTCCTTGAAGAAACGCAGAAACTGACTAGGCATGGTCCTGAGCAACCTAGGCTATTTGACATGGCTTTTGGCAGAAGGTTGGACTGGATTGATACAGAGATGTCTTCTAACCTCAGCTAGTCTGTGATTCTGCTTGTGGTTTTTACCAAAATAATTGTACTATGTGGTACTGGCTTGAATGACACAACTGTGGGATAGATAATAATTGCACAGTCACAACAAAGAAGTGGTTTGAAAACATGTCTGTGCAAACTGTATTTATTTGTCTGATTTTAACTTTTTAAAACTTTTTTTGACTCATGTTGTATCCACTAAAGAAAAGTTTACTTTTTGTGACTTCTTACTGTCTTTTTCCTCTATCCCATGAATCTTTTAACTGGAAACAAACAGGATATGAAACGGGAAGATATTTTTCTGCATTAATGTTGTCCTGCCACTTCAGGGCCTTGCGCTTCTGCTATGGGTTGTTTATTTTAAGTCGGGCCTCCTAAGGAAGTGAGACTTGAACCAGTTAGAGCTCCAGAGGCAATCTTGGCTTTTGGGGGAAGCCAGTCCAAAGGAGGACAACAGATACCAAAAGAAAGCAAGATAATTTGCATACTATTGGCATGTGCTGAAGTTTGGTTTGGAAATGTTCTAATTTAAAACAACAAATATACAATTCTTGTGGTGTTTGACCTGGCGATCTGAACAGGTTAACAGTTGTAAAGAAAGGAAGATGTCTTGGCCACAAGTCAGTATCTTCTGCTTTAATAATATTTCATTTGCTGTGCAGCAAATTCCATAAGTGGATCCTACCTAATTTTGAAGTTGCATGTAAAAATAAACCAAACTCAATTCTCTAATAACTTCACAATAAATTTGGGGGGATTGGGGGGTGGGTGTCCCTTGATTTATTTTTTATTTATTTCACAAAACAATATTAAATGTGACCCATTTACATTGTTGTGCAGAAAGACTGTAAGGGTTCCAGAATGACACAGAGTATCTGAAAGAATAATTGCTTTTTTCCTAACTTGGAATTCTAAGATTTAATCTCAGTAGTCTGTATTTCTTCATCTGCAGAGATGGAGTAAATGTGTACATATCACAAAGCTGGCATCTTAAGATGTTAAGACAATGTTCCAAGTACCAAATAAAATAAAAATATCCAGATATGAATTTTTAATTTTTTTTTTTAATCAAGTGGGTCTGAGGTGAAAGGGTTCGCTAAATTGAGTTAGTTATTAGTTTTTCTTCTGTGTCTTTAGGAGAGATTCTATGTGATGGTCAGTGGTACTGACTTAATTTTGAGATTATTTTAAGTGTACTAGTTTGTACATTGGTGTCATTTTTGGTTTTTTTGTGTATTCAGGTTCACCTTTTTGCTTCCCTTTCTCTGTCTGTTTACAGTCTGCCACATCTATACTAATTTCAAAGTAACTGTATTTTCAAATGTTTGCTTGCTTGTTTGTTTGCTATGAGTATATATGCACACACACATGCAGTTGTGGTTCCAGCAGCTCCTTTCCCAAACATTTCATCTACATTATTGTTCTGTTTGATTTGCTCTCCATCTGACGGATTGTGCCTTTGACTACAGATGCAATTACCTTCTTGTATGATTTGTCAGTACATGTGGGTTAAAAGAAGCAATGTAAAGCTTGTTTCCTTACAGAGCTTATGCTTGTGGGTACTTCTTTTGTTTGGCATAAGCTGAGGTAACACTTGATTATGGATTTCTTTTTCCTCTCTCTCTAGGTTTGCATGGCAATACTGAGGACATACATTAGAATCAAAGAATCAGGCCTTCTAAAACGTGCAGGTATGATATGGTAATAGCTTTTGATGTATCTTTGAAGCTCAGCTTATTTAAAGGAAATTAAATGGACTGTCAGGAAGAAATGGGTGCCACTTCAGCTGTGAATAAGAAGTTCTGATTTCAAAGGAGTATCAGCCAATCCATGTGTGTTCACGTTCCAGTTTCTCATTGAGGCTGGGTATTTAGATAGGCAGTGATCTCAGGAGGTTGTTACAAACCTTACTTCTGCAGAAAATGAACTTAGCCTGAATGGAAGTAGGCTTGAGAATAGACATTGGGAACTGGGGCAGGTGGCAAGTTTCATAGAACCCAGTATTTTGTTAAGGCACTTTTGAACACCTAGCCAAAGAAATCCAAAATCTTCAGAATTAAGCTCTTAGAATGAAATGCTGCTACAGCACCCAAATGGCTTTAGTTTAGTCCTTTGACGGTACCATATATGCAAACAATTGTGATTGAACACATTTTAGGGGCTGTACTTGATGCAGATCCATCTGAGCTTTCAGTTCAGTCAGAAAGGGCTACGTTTTTACTCTGGACAGTCATTCCTTTTGTACCTGTCCTAAGTAGTCTTAAGTTTTTGAAAGCTTATTAGGGTGCAGCACAGGATCCTCTTGCACCCTGCGCAGCAGTGTTCCTATGCTGAAATATTGAGCATTGTAACACAGGTAACACTGGGTACCAACAGGCTATAGTAACTATCTATCAAGGCTAGCACTGAACAGCTAGAAAGAACACCCTCCTTGGCAACACTGTTCACATACTAGAGGTGAATCTGACGTAGTCTTGTGCGTTTTTCTTGTGTTGCACCAAATCAGCTAAGCTTTCTTGAAATCCACAAAGCTTATGGTGTTCAGTGCAATGACATAAAATATTCCGGAATAGTCAGTCTGGGTCTAGTAAGGTAAGCACTGTTATTCACCTATTTTTCTCCATATTCCTGTCCCATAATGTTCTGAATTAAGTGTTATTACACTGCATTTAAAATGTAAGGAAATAACTTGTTTAAATAGCATCAGCCCAAAGTGAAATTATTTGAATTGTTTTTTTCAGTCAAAATATTTGTGAAATATTACACAGAAGTTACTCCTGGTATGGAATTTGATTCTCAAGTGCTGAATGATCTTCTTATTTGTTTGCTCAAGAACTGTTTGCTGCAGGAAGTATTTCAGATATTGAATGTATCTGTACGAATCAATATGCTGGTAGGTAACCTTGTAGTGTTTTTAAATCTTCAGATTCTCAGGTTTTTTATTTCTGTGTCATTTGTAGTAATAAGCTGAGTTTTTTTACTCAAATCTTGGGGGAAAAATAAACTGATTATGCTTTTTTTCATCTGTGTTAGCCACCTGTAGATGTTCTTCTGAAAGTCTTTGAGCATGTGGCTTCTTTGGATATAAGAGACGCTGTGCCTACATTAATTGGTATCTTTTGTAAGGTATGTGTTCTATTGTACTACTCGCTGGAATTTCTGCAATACCTTGCCTCTTTTAAAAAACAAACATACCAATTTTAATATTATTTCAATAGTATTTTTATAAAACTATATTGTGACTAGCCAAATTTGGGGGGGTGGGGGTCCATTTATCCCTTTTTCCCATGGTTGTTTGCCACTTGCTTCTGGAGATATGTAAGTGATCACAATTTTTCATCTGCTTACTTTTCTTCCTCCTGTTTGATATTACAGCTCATTGATGCTGGTATGTTCCTTGAGTTTGAACATTTTGACCATATTATTAAGTTCCTTCACCAATTGCAAGTTTCCAGTCAGGAATTAAATGTTGTTTTGAACATAAAATCCAGGTATGTTTTGAAGGAGCTATTTTATATCTGTCTAGTTCCTTTTTCATGTTCTGTTTTTATACGTTTATGTAAAATCTTTTAAAGGCAATTAGAAAATGCAAATGTAGCGTGCTGGATGAAAATGCTATCATGTCATGCCTAATTGTATTTTAAAGTGCTGTTACTTTAATGTGCTTCAAAGATCAAGGATTATTAAGTCAAAACTTAGATTGTGACTGCAGTTATGATTAGTTTTTTCCATTTTGATCATCACTGTACAATCCGTTACCAGCTGTGCTGATTTTATATAACTCTAGTCAAATTAGAAACATCATATTTTAATATATCATTTAGGCCTGCATAAGCAAATAGTATTTCTGCCATAAACAACCCTTCTAGGCAATAAGAGGACTAATTATAATCTGAAGTAGTTTCCTAGTTTCATTTACAGTGTGACCACATAAATACTCATGACAACACAACTAGGAAGGAGAGTCATTTTTTAAGTACTGCTGGATTATGCTGGGCAAAACGTGAAAACACAGCCCAAATCTGTTCCAAAACTGTTGACGTCTCCCCATCACTAGCACAAGATTGTGGTTATTTTTTTTTTTTAAATATCATCTGCATCATACATGCACACACAAGTTGAGAAACTAAATTTGCGATTCATAAAGTAACCTTTGATTCTCAGAGGAAACCAGGTATGCAGCATCTACTGTGGAACAGCAAGCCAGCACTGTTTCAGCTGAAAGCACTGTAGAAATTATTTGCTACTTTTCATACATATATATATATCCTTTCAGCCACAGATCTCGGTGTTTTAGCAGTACGTCTTGCCACACAAGTTGGAGGTAATTTTTACCATTGTTTCAGTCAGTGGCAGCATCAGAATAAAGCGTTATGCCTCTAGCTATTTGAAGCTGAGTAGTACTTTCTTTCATGTAATTGACTTTTTTTTTCCTTTAACCTTTATGCCAGAAACACATACAACACAGTTCTGCATTTACTTAATGGATTGCAAATCTTATTCAAACCTTTTCAGTTAGATTTCTACTGAGAAAAGGGGATGTTTTCTGTGAAAACAGCTCTGCTCAGTTGTTTGCTTAACACATGTACTGACTTCATTTGGCATGATTGTAAATGTCTGTTTTCAGTGTCTAGTTTCCATACTCTCTAGTAGGTAGGATCAGAAATCATCATGTTTTAGTTCATTTATGATAAATTGTTTATCACCTTCTGTTAGTGCATAGTTTAGTTCAATAGGATGTGTTAAAATGAAGTTGTGGGCTTATTTTTTTTACAGGAGATTTCAGGAAAGACATTTGGAAAAGGACTGGGTTTTTGACTTCAGCTTGGCAGTAGCTGAAATTGAGGTACAGTATGTGCATTCTTTGAGCCTGTTGGAATACTTAAACCTACAATAAATAGGAATTTCTACATGATTTATAATTAGTAGACTTTATTACTAGGTATGTTGAGATGATGATAAAGTATATTTTGCAAAGCCATGTTTGGGAAAGGTTATCATGCAGGGGAGAACTGTCTGGCTTTTCTGTGATGTCAGTATTTTAATTTATATACTTGTAGTCTTTATCTTGGCTTTGCATCTAATTAAAAGATTTTATAATTCGAAGTAATTATTTACTATGCTTTATATTTGTTGTAATTGGTAGTGCTACATCATTCTTCACCAACAAATTATTTAATATGTTATTTAGCCAATAGAATTCATATCTAGTATAAAAAGGCACAATTCTAAGAGGCAGTAATTGCCAAAACCAAGCATGTATTTTAAAGAATAAGAAAATATTGTAAAAATACTTTAATTGGACACTTGCATCTTTCATATGCAAGGGCAGATTGCTTATTATACATGATTAAAATATATTATCACACTTACTGCACAGATTCTGAGACCAAAATTTAAGAAGGAAAGAAGCAGGGCTGGTTTTTTGCTTATCTGACACCAAAGTCATCAGATGATCTGGCAAGCAAAAGACTTAATTCATACAGAAAATAACCATCAATTTGGCATGCCTCATGGGAAAAAAAAAAAAAAAAAGGAAAGGAAAATACTGGATAAATGCCAGTTCTTAAATAGGATGAGTAAGTTACGGAAAAGGGATTTTCATTTATTGAGGGACAAAGGTGATCAGCAATCCCTGCAAGTTAGGCAACATATAACTATGCCATATTGAACATGGAGCTTCTTAGCAGTGGCGTTTCACCTATATCTTTTTTGTGCTTTAAGTCAACCCCAGGTTGACAACTCCAGGTGTCTCTCTTGGATTTCAGTATATTTTCTGTTTGGTGTTCTCGAAGCGAGTTCCCTTACACTTCCCCCTTGCTGTCTTCACAGCACTGCAAAGAGAAGAGTGACTGGACCAAGCTGGGAGCTTTGTATGTTAGTGCAAGAACTGGATGCGAGCATTTTGATGATCTTCAGAAACTGTCCTTTTGTATTGCTAAAATACTAACCAGAGATCCTAAGACAGACAGACCAGGAGTTCCTTTCTGTGATTTTGCTGATGCAGGTAAAATGAAGATGCAGGAAATGCTTTTTGTTCACCCATATTCTTTGTAGAGTTTTAAAAACCTATTTGCGTACTGTTTTCCAAATATTAGTTAATTTTATGTGACAATATTCAGAATTTCTTGAGATGCCAATGAGATCAGCTAAAATGCTCAATAGAAACCATTTTCTAGTAGAAGTAAAATCCACAGTGTTTGCAGTTAAAGTTCTGAAGGAACATTGGAGCTTTGTGAAATCAAGAAGGGAAAGCAAAATTGGTGGTCTTTTAATAAGAATTTCCTATTCTCAGGACAAGGGCAAACATATTTAAGTGCTGTGATGTGAAGTGTAACACTCTTACAGACATAAACTGTAGAGCTGTAAATACAACTGTATATATTTTTATATTTCAGAAACAGGGTTACATCATTCATATAATTCATGCTGCTTTTTTTTTTTTAAAGTAATACGGATTTTCAGAATTATTTTCTTAAAAAAGAAGAATTTCTGCAAGGGCTATGTCCAAAAACACCTTCTGGCTTTTTAGTAGTTCTTCCAGGTTTTCTTACCCCTTTCTTCCCTGTGCCCCTTCATTTACATACCTGATCATTCTTCCTAAGTTTGCAGAAAGCTGATGCTCAGTGAAGTGTCAGTGGGATATTAAAGCAGTTTATAATGAATGATTGAGATCATTTTCAACCTATATAAACTACTAAACCAGGATGAATATTTATTCTTTTCTGACCACAGGCTTCCACATTGTAAAACAGCTATCATAGCTTCCAACTGTGACACAGACAGAAGATTTTGGTGGGGCCTGGAACTTAGTCTGTCTTCCGCAGAGCACTGATCTCTGATAAGTACTGATAGGTACCTCTATCAGGAAAAAAAGTTTGAGTGCTCACCCTTGGTTCATTCATTTCTTTAGTTATAAAGTATATACTTGTACTACAAGACTAATATGTGAAGCACATTATAAAACATACACAAAACCAGAAACTAAAAATATGAGGTAAAATTGAAACAAATACAGCTTTTAAAAATATTTTTAAATTATTTATTTTGAATTTTGATAGTACAAAAATCATTTTCTTCCCACACCCAATTGGATTGTTGTTTTCACACCCCAGCTTGGAAACCACTGCTGTAGAATACCAACAGAGCTTCCAAAGTTGTTGTATAATATGGTCGGAAAAACTTGTAATTACTCAGTTCTATAATTGCCAGTATTTCTTCACGGTGCCAGCAAATGCAAAGCTTACTTTACAAATAATGATGTTACAAAATTATGCCATTTCATGTCCAAGTATCTTACGGATAAATTAGTAGTGTCTGAATCAACTATAGTTACTTACCCTAGTTCTGGTGTTAAGACTTAGGAAGTTACTACTTTTAATGCCATATATTTTAGAAGTATATTTAATTTCACAACAAATGTGTTTTGAAGATTGTAATTTCTTTAAAGCTGCATTTACATGTAAGTATTTTTTTAAATATTTTTTTCTTTCCAGTAATAAAAGCATCACAACATAATGAAGCAGACAGAATAATTCTTGGAAGGATTGGGATAAATGTAATGTGTTCTTATCACAAAGTACAGCAGTGGACAAAGGTATACTGGACTATATAGATACCTGACTGAAAGGAAAAGAATGAGTCATTTCTGTTCTAGATGTTAAACTGTGTTTCTTTAGTTGGATGGGCCGATGCACCACCTGCCTCCCCACCATTTTACTACTTTCTAATTGCCCAGCTGGCTCTAAGCATTTCATTGTGTGTTTCTGAGCAGTAGGCTTCGATGGAGCCCCTCATAACTTCGTCTTGCAACCTGAAAACTTGCTTGTTCAGGTTCAGCTTTTGACTTCTCTGAGCTAAGGATGAATCTGAATTAAGAGACAGGTCTTGAGATTCTGGGGCGAGGTGCTGATGGGATTGTTTCCCAGATATATCACTTTCTGCCATCTGGCAATATTGCTCTGTTCTGTATTCAAGTAATATTTGCAGAAGTTTGAGCAGACCCATTCCTGCGCTGATGTGTCCGAACCTGACCTCCAGTGGAATGGGTAAGGCCAGGAAGACCAGAAGAGCATAGCAAGGCTGCTGCTGCACTTGGTGAACTGCTTATTCCCCTGAATGTCACTAGAAGAGCTTTTTTTCCATTGAATCGGTTCCAAGTTCTGGGAGTCTTGCAGAGTCAGACCTCGCAAAGAAATACCCTTTACAACCCTTTCTTTCCTGACAGATATTACAAAGGGTCTGGGTTAAGACACTAGATGTTTCTCTGGATGTTTCACGCTCTTTAGGCCTCATACAGTATTGATCACAGTCCACGGCAGCAAGATCCTTTTAAGTGTTAAATTTGTCGTTTTCTTCCAGGAGGGAAGTGGTGTACACTAAGCTGGATCTCCTATACAGTACATGACCTGAGACAACATAAGAAAGAGTATAAACCACCAGTGATTTGGGAGTGTATTTTTGTCAGTGATCACATTCTGAACTTCCCTTTGTGTCAGTGGGCCTGATCCGTAGAACTATGCTCTATTATGCTCTATTCCTCATCCCATACAAGATGGTTTCCAGCCTGTGTATTTATGAACAAAAGCAGATACTCCCCTTGTTCCCTTTTGTCTCAGGTTTGGGTTTTTTTTGGTGAATTATCAAGGAACTCTTTCTAGTTTGCATCAGAGGATTGAAATGCCTTTTGTACTGTTGTATCTAGCATATAACCTTCAGGAATTCTGTTACATAAAAATGGTGTGCTGCTCAGTCTGTTTTCTGAGTCAGCTCACATCCCAGGAGACATTTGATGGAGGTGCTTAGTCTAGAGGCAACACACCCATCTTGATCAATCACTAACTTTGCAGCATCAGCTTGTTTTATTGAATAGTATCAGGGGTCTGTTAAGCTGCAGCACAGAGTTCTACTGTTTAGGAGCAAAGGGAAGGAGAAGGGATCTTTGCATTAGTACTTTCACAATAGTGCACTAGAACTTTTTTAAAGATTTTTGTTCTGCAAAATTCCAACAGTTTAGCTTAGCTTGGGTTTTCCTTGTCATCTTCAGCAGAGGCAGCATATAGTCAGTGCTTGTAGGGAAATGCTTTAATCCATTTTATATGTTTTCCAGATCAGTCTTGAAGGAGATCCTGATATTTGGATTGCAGGAACTCTGATACTCCAAGGAGATTCATCTTCATTTCCTAATTTCAGAGGTGCAAGGTGTCAAAAGCATGTGTAGTGTTTCTCTTGTATAACATGAGTTACTAAAAGTACAGTTCTTACAGCTACTACAGGGTTTTTTCATGTTTAGACCAAAAGATCATTGTTGCTTTGAGAATGTTGCATTACGTATCAAATCCACCTCTTAACAGACTGTTCAGCAAGGTGCCTTGTAGACAGCCTTGGTTGACCATAGGGGAATGTGAATGAGGCTGTGTTCTCAATTTTTATCAGAACTGGTAGATCCCAAATTGATCTCTGCTTCAGTGATGAATTAGAACTGTCATTCCTGCCTCTTTTCTACCAGTTTCATTCAACTTTATGTGTCAGATTTAAGTCCCTAATCCTCTGTTAATGGCTAGTATCTGCTTGATCCCATGTCTTGTTTCTTCCAAAGTGGTCCAGAAAGTAAGATAGTGATGGATTTGTTCTTCTTGCTGTGCCAAACTACTTTTGGCCTTAGGACATGCCCTGTGCCATTTTATGAATATGTTGGATTGCCTAAAGCTCTAGATAGGCTTTTCAGATCTCTTTCGCTTCATGAACTTCAGACCTCTTTATTACATAGCTTTGATGCTTGGTGGCTTTGTGGGGTAAAATATGTGTGTTCCTTCATCCTCAAGAAAATATTCTTTGGAAGAGCCGAGGAAAATTCATAAAACAGACATACTGTGAAAAAAACATGCAGATTCGAAACGTGAATAGGTCTTCCATGGAGACAAGTCCTCAAGCAACACTAGGCTGCATTTTGGGTATTTACTTGTAGAGGATCTTGCATCATTAGTGCTCCTTTGGCAACTATTTCGTCCGCTTCCTGTTTGAGCCATCTTGAAGGACTTTTCTATGGTTTCTTTTTGCCCAACTTCTTATTACTCCAGAGGATTGGTCAGAGGTTCTTGTTTAATTAAGGATTTCATTCCACAGCAGCATTTTATTTGGGTGCCTGCCCTTTATAGACCATTTACACTTACAGCTGCGTGCTTTCCATCTTTCTATAAAGACCCATTTCTTAGTGGCCCTGCTTTGCTAGGAGGGAATAGATGCAGATCCTCCTTAATTTTGTATTGTCTCTGGATGGCATTTAGATTTCAAGTTTCTATTTTTCTGTCAAATTTTCATCTGAATCTTTCTAGTACGCCTTTTTCCCTTCAACCACATACATCTATAGTTCTTTAATCCTTAAATGTTTACTGCAATAATGTAATTAGTATTCTGTTATCTCTACTGAGATAAACCATTGCAGATACCCGTAGGCTTTCAAAAGTCTCCAGTTTTGAGCATATGCCAGTCCACAGTGTATATGTGCATATTCCTAAAACATTTTCAACAAATGAACTTCTTAATAAGAAAGTTTTGATTTCTGGCTTTTCCTAAACCTCCTTGTCCTTCTGCAGCTGTTGTTCTGCCACCACAATGCATGGACACGAATCGCCACGATTTTTAACAACCCACCTCCTCATCAATGCACCCACTAGGCAAGAGCTGAAAATTGTCTTTCTGTTCATGTTGCTTGACCAGCAAGGAGCAACCATATAGGACATGTTGAATCCTTCCTGTCCTTGCCTTTCTGTGGATCTTAATTTCATATCCCGCCTTGACACAGGCATCATCTCTTTTTAGACTAGTTAGATCTTAATTATCTTTGAGACTGTTATCTTTCTTCCATATTTGACTGAAAAGGCCAAAAAAACTTTGCTAAAAGGAAGCTTCTGTAGCTTCCTAAATACCAACCTGAAATACGATGATAAAGGTATTGGTGGTTATATTGTTGGTGAGATAGAACCAAATTTTTCCAGCTAATGGCCTTGCTGGGTTACAACTACTAGTGTTTTCTATGCCTTATGCTGGAATAATTATTTCAGTTTAACAATTATGCCTCTGCTGTAAAAGGAAAACTCCCTGTGTGATCTTCTTGAAATTGTTTGAGTTAGAACCCAGTGAAATCAAAAGAAGAAAAGTAAGAGTAAGCATATACACATTAATTACAAAGTATATTAAAAATATTCTATAGAAACATTATAAGGTAGAAATAATGTTATGGGGAATAGTGCACTGGGAACTGTTTAGCAATAGGTTGAGGGCGAATTTTACCTACACAATCAAAAAACCTTACTATTCATTAGAAATTTTAACTGCTTTTTTTTACCCCTGACTCATTTTGGATAACTAAACTGATGCCTATAAATCAACATCATTGGATTAAATCTGCTGTGACTATACTCTGTTCACTGATACCACTGCTTTCTCTGACCTTCTCGCTCTTATGCTAGGGGAGGAAGGCTTTGGATAAATTACGTGAGCTACAGATAGATTTTACAGTCTTGAAAGGACTTATAGGTGCAGAGAGGTTAGCATCAAGATGCCAAATTGTTACTAAAGCTGCAGAAATTTTTCTTAAAACTGCAAGTTTGGATGGAGCAACATGGGTATTGAAAGGTAAGCTGGTTTTACAAAAAATCTGAGCTCTGACTTTGAACAGTCCCCTTTTAGGACAGATTTCAGATCAAACAAGCTTGTCTGTATTATTAAATAAAGTTAATACTGGGACAACAAAACCAAAGTGTGATCCATCTTACTGGGTATGTATGAGAAATATTATGACTGGTACCAATTTTTTTGAGAAGAGTTTTCACAGTAGTCTGACATTAACATCATTCTACTCAAAACCCTCCTTTAAGGGAGGGATGCAGCTTGGAAAGTGACCCTGCCTCATGTAGATTTTCTTTGAGCCAGCTGACACTCGGTGTCAAAACATTTTCAGGCTTGGGTCAATTCAGTGTTTTGCCCTCGCAGTAAAACAGCTTTAGAATAGTACCATGTTTCTGCAGTTAGAGAGCACATAATGACTGGCTTTTTGCAATTCTGATCTGCTGAAATGTAGAACTGTAAACAAGAATAGATGGTCTGTGTAGCCGAGCAGCTAGAATTTGCTATTCAATGTTATGTATGTACATAGATACATACATATATGTATACATACACATACACACCAATGACAGTCCATTTTACTGCCATGATTCTGAGAATCCATTTGAGTAGTATTGGTGATAAGGAATTCATTGCTAAGGGAATACACTGAGCTGTTGGAGTGTGTCTCGAGGAGGGCCACAGACATGGTCCAGAGAAGCTCAGAGAGGGCTGGAGCACCTCTCCTATGAAGAGAGGCTGAGAGAGTTGGGGTTGTTCATCCTAGAGAAGGCTCTTGGGAGACCTTACAGCAGCCTTCCAGTAGCTGAAGGGACCTACAGGAAAGCTGGAGAAGGACTTTTTATCAGGGGGAGTAGTGATAGGACAAGGAGCAATGGGTCTAAACTGAAAGAGGGTAGATTTAGATTAGATACTAGGAAAAAATTCTTCACTCTGAGAGTGGTGAGGCCCTGGCACAGGTTGCCTAGAGAAGCTGAGACTGCCCCTTCCTGGCAGTGTTCAAGGCCAGGTTGGATGGGGCTTTGGGCAACCTGGTATAGTAGTGTCCCTGCCCATAGCAGGGGGTTGGAACTAGATGGGCTTTAGGGTCCCTTCTCAACAATCTGTGATTCTGCTAATAACTAGAACTGCATTTTCTGTGAAATTCTGAAATTTGCTTTCTGTTACAGTGAGTATGTTCTTAATGGCCAAAAGTCTCAGTGTCCAGCAGTTTCAGTGCGTAGAAATAACTCTGTGCTGTTGTTTGCCACAGAGTCAGAGTGGACCACAAATGCACCACTGTGGCCCTGTGATAAAATGGACATCCTCAATCGACATAATTTGTTATGTACACTAGTGCACAAATACTTGAGGAAGAGTTTATACAGACAGGCATTTGAAGTTCTGCAGAACTTACCAGGTTTTCAAAATGATTCTGGTAAGTAAAGAAAATTTAAAATGTAACAGATGATTCTGTGCTGTTCTTTTAGGTTTTTTGTTTGTGTAGTGTCAATTAAAATACATACTGTACTTTGCAGATCTTGACACACACACACAGTTTATATCCTTGTCCTCTCTTTCCAGTTGGCTCAGTTACACAGGAATGATCCTGTCATTTTTGGCTGCAAATTATTACTGGACCTTAACACAGAATCCTCCTTCAAAATGTATAAAATGTGAATGATCCATTTGAAAATATTTTGATAAATAAAGCATTATCATAAGTTACCTCATCCTTGTTCCATTTTGCTGATGGAAGCATGAGTCCTGATTTAGCTACTGATCAAGAAGCAATTCTTCAGTTAGATTTGCATTTGACTTAATTCAGTCATTAATATTCTTAATTTCATTTCAGGTACTGTAGATGTTTCTCAGTACAGCTGCCTTTTTAACAAGCTGATAAATGCCTGTTTTGAGAGCAAGAACCTTGGCGTCTCATCTGCTGCAGTAGACTTCATGCTTTCAAAAAACATAGCTATTGATTTTTTTTTACTTAGAGGATTAATCACAGCTTTGGGAAGAAGTTCTTTGTGGTCTAAAGCTAGGACCTATTACAAAAGTAAGTTGCTTCCTAAACAATATCCTTCCATTTGTTGGGTAACATGCTCCTAAGAGCTCAGCGTGTGTTGGGGAGAACCGGGTAAGAAATGGGTACTTTTTTTTTTTTGAAGAGAACAGTACTTTCTGTGTTGCTGTCAGGAAATCTTTTGTAACCAGAATGTTTATTGAGAAATAGTGACAGTTGAAAATATCAATCAGTGCATGTTAGCTGGCATGAAATAAATGTAACTCTGATAAAATGAAATTTTTATGTACAATATTAGAATGCCAGAGATGTGAACCCTGCAATCATTAAAAAGACTTCATTTTTTCATCTAGGCAAATTAGATTTCTCTACACTTCTGTTTAGAGCTGTGGTGGTAAAATTTAAGATTGGAGAGGTCTGGCTAAGAAGTTTATCTTAATTAAAATTCTTTTCAACTAAAAGCTAACAGTCTGTGATTGCTTTTAACTCCCCACTTCTGAGCTAAGATAATACTGGGTGTGCCACTCCAGTAGGGCCCACCAAGAGCCAGGTCTCTGTATTGCCTCCCAGGATGGGTACTTGGCATTGAAATGATTCTGTTTCCTCTGCTTTTTTGAGGGAGTTGTTGGGGGTGGGGTCTGAAATGCTGTATAGATTGCATCTGTGGGCTCACTTGGCAGAAGGTAGGGGAGCAAAGGAGAATGTGTTGTTCAAATGTCCTCTCCTGTGATCACAGTTAATAAAGCTGCTTTCAGTCCTGTCTGAAACTGTACTTGCGTTATTACGCACTTGGAGTCCCTGTGTTTCTGACAGAACTTTTTAATCATCACCAATAATATACATTGATAAAAATAACAATGACTGTGATGCATAAATATTATTTGCTGTGTTCTCAAGTCAGGCATTTCACAGGTGAAATAGTAAAATCCATTAAAAGTTTGTTGTTTTCCCTACATTCTTAACCACATGTTGAAGAAGACAGTTCTACGTTCAGTACTGGTAACCCTGATTCCTTCTGTTTCTGCATTTACTCTTAGGTGCTTTATCACTGGGTTGCTACCCTCCCCTGCAGGGAAATTTGTACCACAAACTTCTCACGATTCCGTCTTACCTGTCTGAGGTTGAGATGCTGTTGGCCATTGAAATATTTCTTGTTTCAAATGCCAGCAATATTCAAAGTCCAATGGCTAGTAGTCAGACTCTTCAGATAATACTGAAAAGGTTTGTTGTCATATATGTACTGTTCTACTTGTACTTAATCCATGTAATTAACAAGGTATCTTATTTTCCATTGGCTGGGAAAGGAAATGCTTGTTTTAAAACATGATTTTAATCTTTCTTTCTAAACTGGTTATAGAACAGTGAATGTTTCTGACTTTTTTATTGTCATTATTATTTTTATGTATGTGTAGCAGAAGAGTAATTGTTCCAGAGTGATACTGGCCTGTGTCCCCTAACCCAATGTCTACTGCACCAAGAGTGGGCTGTGTTTTCAAAGGATGATAGCTTGGTGCATAGATTCTTGTGTTGTGGTTAAGCAGTGGAGTAGAACGGCACAGTCAAAAGTTACTGTTTCCAAAAAGCAATTCCAACATTTCTTGGCTGTTTTCTGGAAAACATATGAAACGGTTTTACTTCATTCTCTTTTTTAAGAGATATCTCAGTATTAAATTTGTTAGATTTTTCTCCCCCTTTCTGTGAGACTTAACACCCCCAGATAAAAATGTCTTCTGTGCTTTTCCCCTTTTGGCCATAAACCGTCAACCACTGTCACTAGATTATAATTTATTTTTCAAGACCCCATTTTCTCTGAGATTGGCTCAGCGTCAAAATGAGAAACTGCAGAGAAAAGCTGAATTTGTTAAGAGTGATGAACAGGGGCCTCTGAAACCTGAGTACTTGTATATTACTTCCCCGCTACTCTTCCCAATTAATACATCTCTTAATTTTGTTTGTTTGATAAATTAGAAGGTTTTCCTGTCTTTGTTTTCCTGTGTGTGCTATTGTACATCTGCTTGTTTGCCTAAAGAGTAAGTTCTGCTTTTGCAACAACAAAAGAGATGACATGCCAAAAATGAGTAATCCTTTTAGATTCGAGCATGTATATGAATTCTTCCTGCATCCAGTTAATAAAATGGTTTGCATTCCTTTACTGAATTTCCCAGCCCAGAGTAGAATATTTCTTCATGAAACGTGCTGTGAATATTGCAGACCTACTTTGCACTGATACAAAATACTATTACTTTTTATTACTGTAAAATATGTTTAAAATACCAATTTTCTAATTTCTTCATTCTTCAGATTAATCAGTTAAAATCTGTCTGGAAATTAGCATGATCTGCTATGGGATTGTAATCTTGTTGCCAGTATAAATCATCAGACAGAGACCTGTATGATACATAACTTTGTATTTGTTAAAAATCACTTACAGATGTGAAGATCAGACAGGTCAGAATAACAATGACTATCAGGCGGCAGTGAAGAGACTGATCCTTGCTGCTCGTGTATCTGATCCAAAGCTTTTTCTCAAGCATATGACAATGAACATTAATATGGAAGAAGTTTACAGCTTGGAGCTTACATCTGCTGTAAGATGGCTTAAGGAGAATATGAAATGGGCTGGGAAGGTCTGGCTGTTTAAATAGTCATTAAATAGTAAAGACTTTTGGTTTTTTAATGGTTAAAACAATCATTGTTGAAAATAATACAAATTAATAAAGGCAGTTCCCACTGTGTTTGGACTGTGCCTTTACTGATTTACAGCAAGGCTTCAAACTCAAGCTTCAGTTCTTTTCCCTAACTATATGGATTGTCATGCTGACTTATGCAGATGTTTTGTAATGGCACCATTAGATAATGAGGAAGCTGCAGTCTCAGAACCTATATTCTCCTTTTTACAATCTAGTCCTAGACTCTTCTCCTGGCAGGTGATAGTATGTAAGTGCATCGATGGAGTGTATCTACTACTCTTGAGTGATACGTCTTCCACATTGCTTCATACGCTGTTTACTCCTGTCTTTCTCACGGTATCTTGTGAGGGTATTGTCCCATCCGTGTTTCCCTTAGAGATCTTCATTTCCTTACTCCAAAAACCCAGTAAAAAATACTGAGAATAAAATAATTTCAAAGTCATTCGAGACATGCCTGAGACATACCTTCCTTCACAGAACTGAGCAAGTCTGCACAAGTTGCTCACAGCAGAAGGTTCAGTTGTATCTTGGTAATTACATGTATATGATTTCACATTTGTATACATACATGCTTCTACTGAAAAGGAAAACTTGCTTTCTCCTTTCACAGTGCTCTTGGAGGGAAGTGGTTTTGCCCTTTCTTTTTTGCTTATTTTTAGTTTCTGCCAACTGCATTATGAGATGGAGGCTTCTACCAGACTGGTTGTAGCATTCATGGTTCTTCAGGAATGCTTTTCTTCCACTTGGAAATCCTGAGTCAGATTTGGAGCATGAATTACTGAAGTCACACTTCACATACTGATCTGCAGCCTGAGTGAGAACCACATTACATATCAGAAAACTCTCATGACAAAGCGGGACCTCTGTCGAAGTTGATACTTGCCTGAGCTATCCACTTCTGTAGTGTTGTTAGTTTAGATCTCAGTTTAGCTCTCCACCTTCACAAACATGTAAATAATACAACTCTTTTGGTTCCCCTCTCCACCCCCTTCAGTGCTTTTTGTGCTGGAAATCTCTGCTCTCTTAGGTGTAGAAGTTCATGAAGCTTTTAAGGCTTTTCCCTTATAAGTAAGATTAAAATGCCCTCCTTTGGGGCAGCATGAGTCTCTCTCTTCCCAGTTCCAGCATCATTACTGCAGGTGTCCTTTGCACCTCTGAATCACAAAAGCTATCATGATCTTAGTGCTGGACAGTTGTGGAATGTTTTGGAGGAGTGCAGTGTTGGGGGTTTTTTCCATCTGATAGACAGTTCTTAAGATTCCTCGCTCTCTTCAGCTTTTTGATACCACCGCTCATCCAGTCTGGGAGTTCCTACTGCAAGAGAGGATTGAACCTGATGACCACCAGGATGACTGCCTTCCTCCTGTGCCTCCTATACAGAAAATGCAAGGATAGAGGCTCTTGTGCTTTCACAGGCTTACCATTCACCTGTAGGGATCTCATCTGCTTTCCTGCTAATAAGTCAAAGATTCAGTACCATCAATCAGATGGCATTTCTTTAGATGCCCCTTACCTCAGTATTTCTCATGCAGAACAGTTGGCCCTAGTTCAAACAGGCTTTGGGTTCAACTGCTTGGTATTCCCCCAAGATGGCTCTGCCATTTCTAAGACTATCCACCTCATCAAACCCAGTAGCATTCTGCTGCTTTTGTTTCCCAGTAGCTGGAAGACTGGGTAAGAAGGGATCACGATTCAGGTGAGGGATCGAAACTGATGTTCTTCCAGCTGCTCCAGCATTAGTGGCAAGAGCAATTCTGGAAGGTTTCAACAAACTAGGACTGGCAGTGAGAAGCTAAGTCATTTTTACTAATTACTCTGTGTAAGATCCTTTGTAGTTTAATCTCCCTTGGAATTAGAGGTTATCTGAACCTCAGCTAAATCCCACGTTTCTGTAAGCAGTACCAGATGTGACTAATACTGTGTTTGAGAGACAGAATTCTCTTAGTAATCTGTATGGCTTCAAAGCTTGGGACATTCTAGAGACAGCATTATTTTTTCTGCAGTAAGCATCCTTGAATTCTCACTTTGACCATCCCTAGAAAAAAATTTCCAAATGCTGCTTTATTTTCCCAGCAGAGGTAAATCATTGAGCTTCTGGCTTAACTTGGAACGGTGTACAATTTGTGCAATGTTTTGGCTCCATCTCCTGAGTATCATCTTCAGCTGATAGGATGCAATCTTGGTCGTGTTTGATATTAACAAGCAAAGCAAGCTCCCCACAGTTGTTTTGCTACAACTGGTGCATCAGGTGTTTCTGCCAATACAGTATTTCTCCCTATCGCCATGATAAGCCACTAGGCAGTTAAAATAACTTTACTGTTCCTGCCTTTCACATTGTTGTGTTGTCTGGGTCCACGTGTATCAAAAACCAGAGAAAGTCCATGTGCTAAAGAGGACAAAACTCTGATGTGGAATGGAAACAAGGCTGGAAGGATGAAAAAACGTTCCAAAGAATACAGCAGAGACCATGTGGCTTTGTAGACCCAGCCACTCAGTAGACTATATCCCTATTTTTGCTTTTCCCCAGGTATAGATTACTGTTTCTCAGTAGCTGAAAGAACTTACATGTTTGAGATTACTAATTCACTTGATATATTTTAATTTTTCAGCTAGGAAATAAAATACATGTTTACCTGTTTGCAGAGAGGCAAAATGTGCAAAAACAACACCCTTTTCCTTTGCTGTGCTCAGTAGGTCTGGACAGCTGCTGTGCTCCTCCGGCATGTCATTAGAGTCTTGAGAAACAAAAAGCTTTCCTCAGTTTTCACTGGTGACAAGGTACGCTCTCGGAAAGATTACTTTAGTTAGGCATAGAGGGTTTCTTGTAGCTAAACCAGAATTATGTTGTTTGGAAGACAGCACAATTTCATTTCAAAGCATTGGTAGTTTTGATAGTTTCTTAACCCGCATTGGGGCAGAAGCTGGAAGGAGAAGCTTGAGAGTTTTATGGTGTTCTGTAGCGAGCCGATTGGGATTGCTTTGGAGGAGTTGTTAAGATGTTTAATAAACATTTTTACTCTTTATATGAAGTATCCAAAATACCTGTGAGTCAGTGTTGTCATTTAATTCCTTTCAGATGCCTGCTTTTCTTGTGTGTGGGACGGTAGGCAAGTGGCAAAGTGTAAGTGGAGAGTTCTAGTATCTCTTAACTGCTGCAAGAATCTGGAGTATGATACGCTGCGGGAGGAGGTTAAGAATGTGTGAAATCAGTCAGACCACGCAGTTTTTCACCACGCTGTGGCACATCGTGTAGCAAAGGCTCATGAATAAACTGGGTTGAAACTCCCAGCTGTGGGCATGGCCAGCTTCCAACTTCAGCTACAGACTGAGCAGAGGCTACAGCGAGGCCTAGGGGCCGTGCTCAGTCCACTGAAGAATTCTGAACCGCGTTGCTGAGAGTTTCACATGAGGAGACATAGCAAAATTAAATGTCCCTCGTGTAGTAATCAAACTCTTCACTACCAAAATCTCAATGCCATACTCCACAGCTTCGTAAAATACAGCCACAGTAAGAGCAATCATCAGGTTGTATTTGTGTCCTGTTACATTCTCCAGGTGCATTCTGCATCTTTGCTTTGAGTATTGGGGTTTTTTGTTTGTTTGGATGGGGGTTTTGTTGCAAATCCCACATCTGTGTTTTCCAGCCTTAACCCCTTCTGCGTAACTCTTTTCTAAAAATAACTGGTGAGTAGCATCAAAAACTTGCTGACAATATTGGCCTCAGAACTTCGGGGCTGTTGTTTGGGAAGGGACTAGAGAAACTGATGCCACTTTCTGACCACCTGCAGACCGGGGACCAGAACAGGAACAAAGGAGCAAGGAGAAAATGGCTCACTTGCCACTTGTAACAACTTTGTTGTGATGCTTAAAATTTTCTTTCGTGTTTAGGGACAAGAAGTAGTCAAAACACGAGCTTTTCAGATGTTCATTTTATCTGGTATGAAACAAGACTTCCATTTGGAAACTTCTGTACCGCTCTTGCAGAGCCAGGAGAGGGGGGATGTACCCTGGGAGCTGATAGGGAGTACCAAAACCAGATAAAGCCTCAGTACTGCTGCTGTGAAATATTGCGGTGATGCTGATAAGCAGTAAGCACCGAGACCTTTAGTTACAAAGTAGGAGGAATTAATTCCTGTGCTCAGGGAAGCAGGTTGCTCTGGCTCTGTTTGCGAACAGGTACCCTACAAACACTCGAGCCAGTATGTCAGTGTCACCTGCTGATTACCTCTCCCAATTTATTTTATTCCTCACCGAGTTAGCAGAAATCCCGAGCGGGATGAGCAGCACGCTCTTCTGTTGCATCAATTAAATTTATTTTCCCATCTGCATAATTATGCAACCAATTTGCTTACATAACTGATGGCTCCTATCAGGAGGCAAAAAACACGCCGCACAGGATGGATATTATGCAAATCCCCAAAGGGCTGTGAGAGTGTTAACGTGACTTAAAGCTTCACTGAGCTACAGATAGCTGCTGAACCTCGCCAGCCCTCTTTTTAACCTCCTCTGCCTGGAAACCCAATAGCCTCTGAGCAATGAGCCCCAATCCCCGACGGTTAATCTCTCTTTGTTCCGAGGTCTTCGCTCAGAGGTCGCCTGTCCCTCCACAGGCTGCTTCCTGACCGCAGCCTCCTTGGCAGGGCAGCAGACGGGCAAGCGCACGCCCAGCGCCGGGAACCAGCTTTCGCTTCCCCGCGGGGCCGCAGAGCTCCCACGGGGTGCCCGGCCCGCTCGGCATTCCGGCAGAACAAAGGCAGCGCGGCAGCCGCTCCGCTCCTCCCCGCGGAACAGCAGCTACATCTCGCGTCGGGGATTTCCCTTCTCCGTCCTCGGGCCTGCCGCGGCACCGCCAGCAGCAGCTACCGAGGCGAGCCGGGCCCGTGACAGCGGCGGCTCTACCGCCGCTCGGGTTCACGCGACGGGGTGCGGCTCGCAGCCACGGGCGGCAGCCACACTGACATCAGCGCACCCGCTCCGCCTGAACCCCAGCGCTTCGCGAAAGCGCTGGACACAGCCGCGGGCCGCCGCCCCCAGGCGCCGTTCCCGACCCCGAGCGACCCGGGCACGGACCGCTGAGGGGCGGGTAACGACAGGCGACGGCGACAGCGCCTGCGCGGGGGAGGCCCCGCGGCCGTCACGTGAGCGCTGGGGGCAGAGCCACCGCTCGCGCAGGATCCGTCAGGGCCGGGAGCGCAGGCGCGTGCTGTCCCTCCCACCGCCCCCGGCTCCGCCCCCCGGCGGGAATTCCCTCGCTCGTCGCGGCGCCCGCCACGCCTCCTCTCACCGCCTCCGGGGCCGTCGGCGGCGGTGTCAGGCGATGGGGGTCGAGTCCCGGCGGGCGCTGTCTGGCCGCGGCGGTAAGGGAGGGCTGGACCGGAGGCCTCGGGCGCCTCTGCGGCGGGAGACACCGGCTCGAGGGAAAAGGGGGGCGGGGGGGAGAGGAGGGGGCGGGGGCAGCGAGACCCCGCGGGGGCCTGATTCGGCCGTCGCGAAGCCGAGTCCGGGGTTGGAGTGGGCTGGCCGGGCTCTCGCTGCCCCCCGGCAGCGGGGCGGGCGCCGGGAGAGGAGGACCTCCCCGCCTCCGCGCTCGTAGCGGTACGTGCGCGCGGGCACGCGCGGGGTGGCCGCCGGCAGCAGCGCGGGCCCGGCAGGTGGGTGGCGGGGGACGGGCGGTGGGGCCGTCGCGCTCGGCTTCTCCGGCGGCGGGCTCTCCGCAGGCTCCTTCGGGAAAGCGGCACGGCAGGCGCCGGTCCCCGCGGCAGCAGAGCCCCGGGGCACCTGCCTGGGTGCGCAGCGTACGGCCCGGGGTGGTCAGCAGCGGGGCGGGGAGGGCCCGCGGCGCCCGTCGGCGGCGGTTGCGCCGCACCGTAGGTGTGAGGAGGGCCCGCGCCCCTGCGTTAGCCAGTTGTAGCCTGCGATCCGGTCAGGGCTCTCTGCCTTCCATCGCTGAGGCTGTTAGCGGTTGCATCACCGGAGCTTGCCGCCCTTCAGGCGGTGTGTCAGTCAGTGTCGCCAGGGCTTGTTTTCATTGTCGCCCTGTTCGCTTCGTGCTGCCTCCGGGGTCAGCGCAGGTAAGCCTCTGGCACAGGTGACCCGGGCTTGGGCGGTGAGGCGCCTGCGACGCCGGGATCTCAAAGAACTCCTCAAAATTACATCAGCGGCGTCGTCAAGTTCTTGTTCTGTGTCGGCAAGTGTACCTCGGGGGGTGGGTGGGTGGGTGAAGCTCACTCAAACCCAGGAGATTTGTCTGGGTTTTTTTTTTTTTAACCAAGCGCCGTAACAATGTCTGAGCGGTGATTAGAGCATTTGAAACAAGAAACAAGGGTGCTTTTGTGCGGTTATATAAAGCGTCACCACAGATTAGTGAGGATCTTGGAGTTTTTCCCATCCTCTGTCCAAATCCCCGAAGCTAAAAGTGCGGAGAGAGAGGAAACTGCTCTCCTACCAGAGAGCCCGGTAGGTATCTAAGCCCACAAACAGTACTGTCGTGAGGGATGCTAAAAACGAAGTCGTCACTGCCTTGCCTGCCCGGCTGAAGATCAGAAGACAAAAATTATAAAGTATTTTGGGGATCTTGTAGCTCAGAAAGGGTTTTTTTCCCCCCTCCCTCTGTTTGCATCCAGTGAAATATTGGGTAAACAGTTTATGTTCTTAGTTAAGTGTATTTGCATTGGTAAGATGTGCTGCTAAAGCCTCTAAAGCGTTTTGCAAAACAAGTCACGGAAGGTATCCCATTTCATTGGAACAGGGGTGGTATTTCTCCCCAAAACTGCTCATCCCAGGTGATGTAAAAGTATGTGCTTGGTAGAAACACCTTATTTTGATAAATGGGGTGGAGGGGGAAATGTATTAAAAAGTGCAAGAAAACATTGCCAGTTCCCTCATAATCCCCAATAATTGGGTATGTGTTTGGGCTGCCACACTAAGCTGTTTATCTCCCGTCTGAAAGCTCTGGATTGCAGTTGCCTAGTGCAGAAGTTACTGGCACAGACTGCTGATTCATTTTAACGAATGCCAGCAAACTTTTGATAAAGATTTCCAGACATTGTCTTATGTCTTTTTTCCCTTTAGTTTTATATTGTGCCCCCATAAAATGCCTGGCATAGAAATTTTAAAGTGTTGTGATTTGTTGGAAAGTTTTGGACTAAATCACATGAAAACTTACGTGGAATTCCATAAACTGGTATGTGGTGGTGCTTAAAGAAAGCTCCATTTTTGTTTCCATATTTAAGACAAAAACTGGACATCAGGAAGATTGATAAACATTTTCAGTGATTTCTTAGGCTTTTTACTAACTGGATCATCTTTAAATATTCACCTTAAAACTAGAGGATGGTAACAACTCTTAATATTTGTAAGAGATGCTGTTAGCAGAGGAAACTGAAAACATTCTTATGCAAAGCTTTAGGTTTTAGGTGTGATTTCTCAATTCTGTATTGTGTCCTTAAATGTTGTCACTTTTAAAGTGATGACTTAAAAAGCTATTTAAAGGATGCACTGATATCTAGCAGGGGAAAGTACTCATGTCCATTACTAAACGGGAATTTTCTTTCTTTTAAGTGAGTTAATGGATGGCTGACAGTTGGCTTGACCACTGAGTTGCTGAAATGTTCTGCTGCTTGAGAGCCGTAAGAAGGTATGGCATGTTGCTGTCGCCTCATTTACCTTCAGCATATGTTTAGATGTTTGCTTAAGACTTGCACGTGTGTAAAATTTGTTTGGGTTTTTTCTTTAATGCCTCTTTGGCTTTCTCATCTTTACAGCTTGAAGCTTTCAAGAGAGCATCCACAGTTGAAAATCTCCAAAAGCCATATGCTTGTCCTTGAGCGAGACACTAAAAAAGGCTCTCAACAAAAGAAAGGCTTTAAAATAGCTTAATTATGAGAAAGTGGTAGTCTAAATCTGAATATAATATCCCACATATTACTGCATTATTGAGTTACTAAAGCTCAGTGTTTGAAAATGAGTGACTATATCTGTAATAGTGAGCTTAATTTAACAAAGCTTTTCAGGGCCAAAGCTATAAGGCAAAAAGTTAAACTTCAGAGAGATGTGAAGAAAAAAGGAAGAAAGCTGAAGGGAATTATTTAATCAATAAATTGAATCAGTCCTAGAGTATGATTGCATAGTGTGGTCTGGTGGGGATTGTGTTTCACATCTTTCATGGGGATGGCTGTCCTCAAAGTAGCCGTGACCTTGATTATAACACAAAGCCTTTCTTTGCTCTTCAGATCTGAACGAAGTTCACAGAACACTTCTGGGTCCTTGTGAGCGAAGCCATAAGCACCTTCCTTGCATTTCCTCTGACTTCATTTTAATTTATTTACTTTGTTGCTTCACTTGAAGGATGCCTCAGAGTTCTGTCTTTCACCTTCCGTGAATGAATTCTTCCTTCTGCCACGCAGATTAATTTTGGCCTTTGAGCGTTCCTCTTTTAAGCAAGATCAAAATAGACTTTTGGCTTGAATCCTGAGCCTTCCTGCTAAGATGGCAGTGTTGTTTAGATACAAAACAAGGGAACTGAAGTTAGCCATACTTGGCCGTTTTTCTGGTAGAATACCAGATGCAAGTTTATGATTAATAAACTTGGAATTGTGATTAATGGTTCCCAGGTATGTTGGAATGTTGAAAGATTTATTTTTTTCCTAACTACTGGAAATGTCGTGCAGCTTAGCTCGAGTGGCTTTGGGCAGTGGTGTGTGAACAAGGTGAAAGGAGAACTGTGCTCCTTCCTCCTAGCAGCTGGGTCTAGGAGGATGTGGGTTTATTGCATGACAGTTAGGCAGAGCTGCCAGCAGATGGGTAGCTGGTTAATTTACTTCCCTCCCCCCACCCCTTATTGGAAAGATTTTTTTTTTTCCTTTTTGTGTCCATTTGATACCCAAAAAAAGCAGCATCTGCTACATTTTTTTCCCTCAGCAAGGCAATTATTTTCGTATTTCCAGATCCAAAATGGTAAAGCATGTGTCCAGGCAGATTTCTATGTAGTGTGCTTTGCTTGCTTTCTTGCCAAGTCAGGTAGAAGGGTTTTTTTCTCCTTTGTCACTGAGCAATTCTAGCCTGTTCTTATCATTGAGAGCTTTTACTCTCCACAAAGACGTGATACTGAT
This sequence comes from Hypotaenidia okinawae, assembly GCA_027925045.1. NCBI lineage: Eukaryota > Metazoa > Chordata > Aves > Gruiformes > Rallidae > Hypotaenidia > Hypotaenidia okinawae. The sequence continues at coordinate 45,513,134 of BSDF01000002.1, read as the reverse complement.
GTGGTACTTCATCTCCTGCTATTTGGAGTAGGATCGTGGGCTGTAAGTGATGACTACTCTTAGAGTCTTTCTCAAGGAGGTAGAAGTGCTTGCTGGTAATGCGTTTTACCTTGTTGTTTAAACTTCCATTTGATCCACAGACATGAAAACTGGCTTTAGTCACAACAGTGTGAGATTTCATCATTGTACGTTACAGGTTTTCCATCCCACTTTTCCATGAAAACTTCTCCTGTTTTCAGCAAGCTGTCTTTTTAAGGCCTACCAATCAAATATTTGCCCACCTCTTAGAAAACATTAGCTTTAATCACTTGCACGTTTCTAATGGAAGAGCTGAAAAAGGTTGACAGGGAAAAGGTAAAGTAAGGGTCATTGCATCTGCTTGACAGCTCAACTGTTGTCGCTTACTCTACCATTTGCCAAAATGAAAAACACTGCTTATTGTCTCAGCATTGGGATTTAATTTTTTTTTAAGCTAATTAAAGCAGTCAGAAAATAGTCTCACAAATTTCTGTGTCCAATATGATTATGTGATCTAGGATACTACACAAATAGCTCCCTGTAAAGCAGTCTTGCTTACTGTTATTAATAAAGCTGTACGTTTTGTACAGATGGGAAGCTGTTTTGCCTCTGGTCTGCTGTATATTTTCCTATTTGGGGCTTGCAGTTTGAATGGTACCGTGAGGAGGGAAGCAGCACAGAACAGAATCCATACCCTTCAGAGTTGCAAACTAAAATGAACATTAACCACAGAGGAAATGGTTGACCCATTGAATTTGTTAGCCTGTGAAATCAGCTGAAGGAGAAATCTGTTACTAAATACTTTAAAAAATCATTTTCTTGCTACTCTTATGTATGCTGTCTCTTGCTAAAACCTTTGCTATCATGGATGTCAGCCTTGAGCTGTGGCAGGGAATTTTGGTGGTCCTTAACTTGGAACTTGTTTTTCCTTCAATTTCAGGCTTTTGTTAGGCAAGTAAGCTCTTTGCAGAACAGTTATTTAATTTATGTATAATTGGAAGTATTTAATCTTTGCTACTTTCTGAACTTCCCAGAATTTCCTCAACTTTTCCTTCTGATCTTGTTCTCTACCACTGAAATTTCTTTTTGACCTTGTTTTCTTCTATTTCAATGAATGTTAGAGGGTCAAGCTGATGTCTTCTAAAAGACTTGATGTCTTTAGAAAAAGAGTATGTCTGGGAAAGTAGGTATTTTATTTTTTAGATGGACACAAGTATGTAGACCTCAGAAACTTATGCAGAACTTCTTTTGATTGAATTACAATTATTATTCCTGGTAAAATTTAATATTCTTTTGTCACCACTTGAAAAAATACTGGGTTTGACTTTTAACTTGGAGGTTCAACAGTATGTAAGGGTTGGCTTTTAAGAACATCTTCAGCAATAGCTACAAAAAAATACCACTAAAGCCAGTCTTTATCATTTGAACTACTTGACTGGGGAATTTTTGACCCTGTTTTCTGAAGGAAAAGAATTGTATTTATTTATGTCATAATCAGCAATAAGCATCTGCCATCTCTCAAACGTGTTAGATTTGCTCTGTATAAATACAGCTTTGTGAGTTCGGTCCAGAACTCAGGCTTCCAATCCCAGTTCTAAATGGTTATACTTGCAATTGTGAATGTTTACTCCATTCTGCCACATTCTAGCATAAATTATATCAGTTTGCCACTTGATCAGTTGCGTCATGCATAACATTTCATTACTTTATTAGGTTATGTCTGGAGAAGATAGCGCTACAGTGCATTCTTCAGTCAAGAACTTTGTCAGGAGCTGATGCCATCAATGCTCTCAGACCTTTCTATTTTGCTGTGCATCCAGATTTCTTTGGCCAGCATCCTAAAGAGAGGGTAAAAAAACTAAAATCTTTGTGTGCTTTCTTTATAAATATGTCATATAACAAGGATGGACATATTATGGTTCTTCTGCTGTCAGAGAAACAAAAGTACTGGAATGGAATACGATTGTCAGCAGAGAAGAAAAAGCTGCATTTTATGTTTTACAAGGATAGATCCCTTAAATGCCCATTATTATTTGTTAGACATATTTTCTGTAGGTTATAAAGAAAATGCTGAGTCTTTCCAATCTAATTTATAATACATATTACTTGCTTTATCACTTTGAAATGCTATGCATTTGGATCAGTTGATTCCTTTGAAGCTTGAGAGCCTTAAAGGTGGTGTTTCAGAATGTACAAGTATGTACATCACACAGTTTAATGCAAGATAACTGTGCATTCATGGTGACTATATGAACTGTATCACTACTCGCTAAGAGCTGGCAGTTTTGAAAAACTAATTCTGTATGTAAGATTAAAAATTTTAGCTGGAAAGTGACCAAATTCAGAATCTGTAATGTTGTGGGGTTTTTTGTCTCTCTTTTTTTAAACAGGAAGTAAATGAAAACTCTCTGAAGAGGTTAAATGGCTACTTGGAGAATCTACAGAAACCGGGATTTCGCTCCTTTAAGCCAACTCAGCTTACTTTTTATGTAAGAGAAAGAGAACCAAACTCTTCTAATGTTCAAGAATCCTTCAGTGCTTCAGGTGCTTTTATATCGTGCAGAATGTATCTTCCTGTATTTAAATTCTTTCAGACCATTCATTATTGAATGTTGTGTAGTCACAATGACTTCAACTGAACAAGATCCTGTCAAACATGAAAATACATATTAGATCTGACAGCAAGGATCATCCCAAATAATTAGACATCTTAAGCTTTAAAAAGCTTATTGGAAGAATGAGAAAATAGGAAGTTGAGGTCAGGTTACAGTATGAGGAAGATAAAAAACATAGGTTGATGTTAATGACAATTTTTCTGCTTTTTAATCCCCATTGTTGTATTTAACTGGAACAACAGTTTTGGATTCTTGTTTTCATTGCAGATAATGTGTAGTACCCACTGTCAGGGTGCTTGTAGGATCAGTAGGAAGTGATTGTGTGAGCAGAAGTGGTGTAATATCTGAAGCTCCAGTTTACCACATCATCTCTTAGCTTTGAGACTACAGAAAATGTAACAGCTTGGAATATTGATTTGATTAATTTTATTCTACGTGTTTGTGTCTGTAGCAATGTGCCTTACCTGACAAATGAGTTTTCTGTTCTCCATCCTGCTAGTCAAAGCACTTGGACAAATTGTGAGGGACCCTAGTGCTGGAAAACAGAATCATACCATTTTTCAAGAAAATAGTAGCGTTATGTCCAGTCCACTTACAGTAACACTTACACTGGCAACTGTAGTCTGCTTGTAAGTGTAATGCTAGCCTGCTTTATAATGGGGTAGTTAAGCCAAATAACTAAGTGCTGCAACTTAATTTTAGCCTGTGTGCAAATGTAATGTTTTGTTCTGAAGCTTCTGTTCGTAGCCTGTGAAGAGCTGTTGTGGTTCTGCACTCCTAAGGTAAACTATATCCAGAGTGAAGATCAGAAATCATGTGAATTGTGCAGAGTTGTTGGACAAAACGGCTGCTGCTAAAGCAAAAGCATTGGGCTTTTTAAATTATGCTGCATCTGTAGATAGGTTTCCAATTTGTCCAATGGTTCAGGTAGCTGAAACAGCTTTATTTATATTTGTGGGCACACAATGGTTTTAAAGGCTAAACTTTATGTGAATTTTGCAGTGAGTGTTAAGGTAACAATAGAACATATTCCAACTGTGTACACTTTATTTGGGTTCTTGTAAGATGGAAGAAATAGGAATGCATTGAAGATAATTCTAGTTAAATAATACTGATTTTGTGTGACTTGTGTTTTATAGGGTTTCGAGCAGTCAGTTTTACACTACACACTAGGGATCTCCTGAGCACAGTGCTAGATATTCTCAACTCCTGCAGTTTATCTACGGAGCATGTTCAGAGCTTGAGCGTGAACTCTCAGCCCCACAAGGAAGCAAAAAGCACACTGAACAGACCTATCAAATGGGATAAGACTTACTATTCGTTTACTGGATTCAGAGATCCTGAGGAGGAACTAGAACAAGCCCAGAGAGTGGAAACAACTTTAATGTATGTATAGCTTTTGTTTAACTCATCTTTTGTAACCTAAATTGGTTTTTATTGCTGAGTTTTCTAAAGGCAGTCAGTAAACATTCTGAATACCACAAAATGTTACTGTCCAATGTGTAACTGTCATGCTTTTTTATAATCCTAGTTCAAATCATACCAGCTAAGTGGATGCATTCTTGTCTCTGCCCAACATTCATCTTTGGCCAATCTAATTCTGGTTGATCTGGTTATTAATTTTTGTGGAACATTGTTGGTGGTTCAGAATAGACTTGCCCCAAATAGCTCTTTGCATGTGACAGGGCTTCAATAACACAAAACCGTGAAGCTATTAACTTTATTGTTGGTATTTCACTATCACATTCTGTCAGGGGTGGGGAGCGATAATATGGTTAGAGTGTTTTCATGTGCCCCATATCTTAGTGATGTGCTTCTGACTTACTGATCAGCATACCAGCCTTAATAGTTAAGTTGAGGCAGTTACAAATACTGAACTTGCATTTAATGCAGCATGTTGTGCATTAGAAGTAGGTTGTTTGTACGTGCTCATTTTCGGGAAGGGTGAAAAATAGTGATTTGAAAGAACCTTTTTTTAAGAACAAGACTTAGGTGCCATTTGGAATAAATGCAGAATGGTAGGGGTTAGTATCTTCAGAGCAAAGAGCACCGCTCATCCTGCTTAACACCTTGTAAATAAAACTACTGTAGTACTACTGTGAAAGACTTAACCGAGGTTTAATATAATAGAGAATATTTTGACTTATTTTTACACATTTACGGGAAATGCTGCAAACAGTAACATATTAACAGTCTCCAGTCATTGGGCATTGAGCCTCTCTTTCTGCTTCTGAGGCTGAATTATTTTTTGCTCAGAATACAGTATAGGAAAGGAAGTATTTGTAAAATGGAATATAAAAATAAGTTTATGCTATGAACAGAAACTAAAGCGTCTTAAAGTAGCTTTTTCCTAGAAATAAAATTATCCATTTATTGAAAATTTTAGATGTCATAAGTCATGTTTGCCTGGTGGTGATTATTGACAAAACTGTCAAACTTTGACCTGGCTAGCAGAGCTGTGATGCACATCGATTACAGTTACCTAACTTGGCCCTTTAGTACCACCTCCCTTATTTGATAGTCTCTTATGATCACTTTGGTTGAGGGGTGGGGTTTTTTTTAAAGGCAGATAGGTAGGGGCTTCTTTAATTAGAGCACTAAGTTCTGAATCTGTGTCCCTAAATCTCATTAATCTCCTCTACACTTTTCACACATTTTAATGTCTTGCAGTTGTAACACTGTCACTATCTTTTGATTCAATTTGATTCCCTCGTCCCCCCAAAAGACATTAAGTGCTGTATTTTCCTTTATGTTTCCTACATACCTTAAAGTGACGTGTTGAGCAAATTCAGTTTCTGTTCTCTAATTTAAAAAATCCTTGTACCTGGTAACTTGAAATAAAACATTTCAATGTTAAAAGTAAGAATTCAGTTAGTTGTGCTGTTTGCATGAAATACAGCATGGCTCTACTGTTTTTCCTCCTCTTTCAGATCCTGGCTAGATGATAATGAAGCAAGTGCAGTAAAAAAGCTGAAAAAGAGTCTGCCACTTAGAAAGGAACTCGAACGTTTAAAATTTGAACTCTGTCATCAGCTCCAGCTCTCAGATATCAGGTAATAAATATAGATCAACTGGACATGAACTAAGACAGTCAAAGGAAGGAGGTGTTATGTAATCCTATGCTGTGAGCTTCAATGACTTATTCCAGCAAAACAGCTCTATTTCCAATATGTAAAAATGTTACTGCACAGAATGTATTTCCAGAAGTATTCTATTGGGACAAAAGTTCACTGTTAAAATCTGCTCAAGAAGATCTAGTATTTGTAACTAATAACATAGGCTCCAGTTGAGGCAAACACTTGGGCACTTGAAATAAAAACCTGTGCATCTGTATTACTTTGGATGTTTTGCTGGATAAAATTGCTTTGCCTGAATCCAAGTGACTATCTACAAAGGTAATTAGATTGGCAGTGAAATGCAGCTTTACACGTGGTGCATATTGACATTCTGTGGAGGCTCCATGTTGTTCTTTCTAGTCTCTTGTTTCCCACATTCCAGTGGAGGAGATTCGTTTGGTTGAAAGGGCTGAGTACAGTTAGTAACCTTGATTCTTCACAAAACAATTTAGGATTCTTAATAAATGTTGTCCCTTCAAACAAGGATGTTCTGAAGTGGGATATTCAGGATGGGAAAATGGTTGTGAGGGTATTCAACAATGTTATTTCAGGGGGAGTTATTTCAAGGGCTAGTCTGTTAATTCCTTTTAACAGGGAAAGAGAGCTTCTGAAATCATGTTTTTGTTCCTTTCACCCTGTGAAAGACCCTGGTTTCCTTTAAGCAGGAGCCAGTTTTTGTGAACACAATTTCTAATCCTCTGCAACTGTGCTGGGTTGGTTGTTTGGGTTTTTTAGTTTCTGAAGCAGCAGTATTAAATGCATGAGCTTGGTTTTATTCATGTCTTTAATTTTCTTACAGCTTGTGCTTTTAATATGCACCAAAACATACTGTGTTCCATGAAAAGTTATTAGCCTTCCAAGAGTTGTGTTACTGTGATTCAATAAATAGTGTATTGGGAATCTGACAAACAAGTATCTTAATAGGAAAATACTTCTTGTGATCCTGCAGCCTAACGCTAGTGTTCAGAGGTTTGCAAAATAATGGGGCCTGTAGCTTTATTCCATGTACAGGAATACAGCCAAAGCAGTACTGCTAGGTAATAGTAAACAGCTGTTATACTAGATTGAACTGCCTTGTAAGTGCCATGGCACAGTCTTGTTCTCTCCCTCCCGAAGTGGGGTTTTGCCTTTTAAATTTCCCGAACTGAGGTGATGTGGGTTGTCCCACAGCTGCTGGCTTGTATACTCCTGACAGGATGGGAGGCAGAGAACACGAAAAGCAAAAGCAAGGTAACTCATGGATCAGGGTAGAAGTTTAATAGGTGGGAAGCCATGTTGTGGTGCTGAAGCAAAGCAAAAGGAGGAATCTATTCCCTGTTCCCTCTCAGCAGACAGTTGCTTAGCCACTTTTGGAAGACAGGGCCTCAGCACATGTAATGGTCGCTTGGGAAGACAAATGCCATAACCACAAAGGTCCCTCCTTCCTCATCCTTTCCCAGAGTGTTTATTGCTGAGCATGATGTCATGGGGTCTGGATTATCCCTTTTGTCAGTCAGTCACCTGTTCTGGCTGAGGGCCTTCCCATCTTCTTGGCCACCCTAGGCCCCTTGCTGACGGGGATGAGGGGAAAGACAAAACCTGGACACTGTGCCAGCACTGCACAATAGCCAAGAGCTGTCAGTGCTATTTTACTAAAAACCCTGAGGATACTATGATGACAATTAATCCATCCGAGCCAGACCAGTACAGTAAGGGAATGGTAATATTCCCCATTAAGAGAAAATTCTGTATCAGCTAGAAGTTTGTATAATTATTTTTTCAGTTGAGTAGGACAAATTTGTAATTTAAATGCTTTTGAACTATAGTTAATAGTTTGTCTGATCTGTCTGTGATGGAGGAGATACCAAAACTGTACAGTCACCAATGTAATACCTGGCTCCTGTATGGTTTAGTGTATATTAATACAGATACAAAAATTGCTCTAATGTAAAATATTATTTATGTGTATATATATCAAGATAGGAAGCATAGCAGTAATAGTTTGGCTAGGAACTGAAAGGGCTGGAGGGACTGACGATGACGTTATATACAGTATTTGCTCCTCTAGAGAAATATTACACAGTGTACAAACAGACACTACATGCCATGTGACTGAACCAAATACTGGGTTGCCTGTTGCTATTCCCTTACTAACCCCCTTGGATAAATTTCCAGGTTCTGCCTACTAAATTTTGTATTTATTTTTCTGATATCTGGGTTTATTCCTTTTTTTTTGCACTCACTTTAACGGAGATGATAAAGTTGTATTTAAGCTTTTATGTGTTAAAATAGTGTGTAAGATGGCTAGCTTTTCAGTAGGCTTTCTCTTCTATTACTGCTGAAGAAGTCTTGCTTTGTTCAAGTTGGTTTTGTGTTTGCTTTTAACAACGCAGAGAATGAAGTGCTTTCAATTGTGTTTTTATGTAGGTGGCAGAGAAGCTGGGGTATTGCTCACCGCTGTAGCCAGCTACACAGTCTAGGTCGCTTAGTCCAACAGAGGCCTGAAGTATTAAAGAATGTTAAAGGTATTTCTGTTACTTGTTTCATGTATCCTAATACAGCATTAATTCAAAGATGAACATGAGTCTTCTGTGACAAGAGAGCTATAGTGTTTGTCATTAATGCTTTTGATAACTGCAAAAAACCCTAGCCAGGCTTACTGAAAAGCTGGTGGGAACATACATTTTTAGCTACTGGGTATTTCTTTTAAAGTGACCTTTCCTTAACAGTGTATTCACCACATACGTCTTCTATTTTACTTCTCAGTGAATGAAAGCTGAATGAGGTAACTAGACTTAGTATTAACAATGAAAGTAAAAAATCCAGACTGAATCTCTCAAAGTCTGGAGGTAGTCAGAAATTGTTACCCCTGGTAGATTCAAGACAAAAATATTAGTAACTCTCTTAAAGAGCCAATATAAGGAGAACTTAGTAGAATACCTTTTAAATCATATTGGTGTGATTAAGATCATAAGGGGTGGCCTTATTAATGTTTATAAATATGTAAAGGGTGAGAGCTGGGAGGACAGAGCCAGGCTCTTCTCAGTGATGGCCAGTGATAGGACAAGGGGCAACGGGTGCAAGCTGGAGCATGTAAATATAGGAAGCTCCATGTGAATGTAAGGAGAAACTTTTTCACTCTGAGGGTGACAGAACACTGGAACAGGCTGCCCAGAGAGGCTGTGGAGTCTCCTTCTCTGGAGACATTCAGACCCCTCCTGGGCATGTTCCTGTGTGATTTAGTCTGATGATCCTTCTCTGGCAGCAGGTTGGACTAGATGATCTTTCGAGATCCCTTCCAACTCCTAACATTCTGTGATTGTCTTCAGTTGCATGTTCCATAAAATATCTTCAGTGAAGTCTGTATCTTCTCAGGAAAAACTGAAGTATTCTCTAAACCTGAACTACCATTCTTCTCCTACAGCTGCCTAACTCGTGGCAGTAGCTGTTAGTGATAATTGTAACTCTGCATTTTATGCCTGTCTGCAGATACTCAGCTTTGAGTGGCTTTCATTTGAGGGTTCACCTAATCCTTTGTGAAAAGACAGAGTGCGTAGGACAATAAGTAGTAGTTTTGAATTGTATCAAGTTTCAAATTAGTTTCTTTACCTAAGCATGGTAAGGATTTAAAGTGCCAGAGAAGTCTGTCTTGTGAACCTGCTGTGGTCCCCATCTTTGAAGATCTTTAATTATATACTGGACAGATACCTGTTGGTAATTATACAGGTACAGTTGATCTTGTCTTAGGCTTCAAGGGTGGACTAGATGCCTTAAAGTCAGTGTTGCTCTTTCTTAAGGATTTTGAAAAACTGATTTCTGAGAGCAGTACTTTCTATTAAGTCTTGTCTTGTAGATTAATACATACCACTGAAGACTTTTGTGGAAGCTTGTTTTGATAAATAATTGTGCTTTCACCCTAAAGAATCCCTGAGAGTCTTTGTACTTTGCTGTCGTGGTGTAACCTGGCTGGCAGCTAAAACAACCGCCCAGCTGTACACTCACTTTCTCCTGCCCCCAGTGGGATGGGGGAGAGAATTGAAGATGGAGGGGTGAAAAAAGTAAAGTTGAATTCAGGACAGTTTAATAAGGCAGAAAAGGAAGATAATGTACAAAAGTGTTGAACAGCACATTTCTTGCCACCTGAAGCTGATGCTCAGCAAAGTTCTGAGCTCCCCACCTCCTAGCCAACCCCCCAGTTATATATAGAACATGATGTCATATGGTATAGAATATCCTTTTGGCCAGTTTGGGTCAGCTGCCCTGGCTGTGTCCTCTCCCAGCTTCTTGGGTTAACACCTGTGTTCTTGCTAGTAAGGCACTATGAGAAGCTGCTTGGCAACAATTAAGGTATTAGTGTGTTATCAACATTATTCTCATCCTAAATCCACAGCACCTTACCAGCCGTTAGGAAGAAAATTAACGCTATCCCTGACTAAACAAGGGTATGCACTTTAGACATATACCCCACCCCAAAAAAAACCACCAACAACAAAAAGACAAAAACCCACTCACAAAAAACCACCACCCCACAACCGGACTCAAAACTGATTTGTCCTCCCCAAAAATAAGCCTAGTATTACCCTTTTACATTGTGTCTATTCTTTGTTTAAAAACAAAACACCTAATGTGAATGCACTTCTTAGGACTTGCATATTGCAGAGAGTACTGTTGAATGGCTGTGCTAGTAGTTCTTTGACCAGCCCTGACCTTCCTGATACATACCTTAAGCATATATTTCCTACTGTACGCGTGATTTGTACGGATTCTCTGAAAATGCTGTCTGCTGGGATTTTTCTCTTGCTTTAAAAGAGAAACTTTAAAAAACTTCCTTTACTTGAAAAGTAATCTTAGTAAAAAACAATCCAGTTAACTAAAAATCTTTCAAGTCTAAACAGAAAGAAGGTTTGTATTATTGAACTGGAGTTTTCAAGAAACAGTCTTTCAGATGTTGAGAGTAACAAAAGCAACTACTCCTGTGTTTGTGCTGCTTGTGACATGTTAATAGCATGTTTAAGTTTTAAAGAACTATGGGAATAATTGAAATAACCCAAATTCAAGAGCTTTGTTCTATATTTTAGGACGCACGGTGGTATTTACAGACCGTTCAGGTATGAGTGCAGCAGGCCACATAATGCTGGGGACCATGGATGTTCACCATCACTGGACCAAAGTAAGAAGATTTCAAAGTAAATGATAAAGCCTCTTGTTACTACATCCTTTTTTAAACTATAACTAAAGTATTAATTGGTGCAGGTAACTGATGAGTATTTTAAAGCAAATGCATAGCTACTGTGTTTAGCATAACCATATACATTGCATTTTTAGTTTAACCCTGTGATATACTGTTGCTAAACTCAATCTTTGTCAGAATTTTACTGGTGCTTTCACTAACAAATCAGACCTACCCCTGATTAGACATAAAGAAAACTAATATGCCATGCAGTGTCCAGTCCAGACAATGAACACTGGTAGAGTATTTCATTATCCATAAAGAGCTCGTTCCCATGAAGGTTTTTGGACTTCTATTCAGATTTGTTACTAAAAATGGGACTTAAGGGAAGTTATCAAGTGGTCATTTCTTCTAACCAACCCAGTCACTCCACTTTGTTCCTTTAGGCAGATAATGTGGACGTTGCAGAAGTTTATCTTCAGTGACTATACAAGCTGATGTAGTTAAAGCTGTCCCTGCTTACTGCAGGGGCGTTGGACTAGATGACCTTTACATTCTTTGATCTATGAAATTGTGCAGCTGTTTGCGTAAAGTTTGGAGTTGACAAGCTTTCTGGCATCCTAAATGGCAAAGTATTACATGCAAAGAGCCACGATATATGTAGCCGTATCAGCATGTCACTTAAGGAAATCTTCTTGAATCTCTGTTGCTGAAGTGTTACTGATGCCTCTATCAAAAATAATTTACTTCTAAAGGAGATAATTGGCAGAATTTCATTGTTGGGGAATTTCACCTAGATGAAATATTAGAATGTTCTATTTCTGTATTCCAATCAATTAATAATATGAAAATTTAGCACTGGATCCAAAGCTTTCTCAGGCAGTTGCTTGAATTTTTGCCTATATATTTCACTAAGGAGAAAGCAAACAATGGTTTGTTAATGCAAATGATTTGCAAAGAACTTAAGCTGAGAAATTAGTATTTAATGGAAAACTTCTCTACTTGGGGGTTTGAGAGTGGTCATAGCCATTGGAATAAAAGTGGTGTTCTGATTAATTCTTAAAAACCACACTCTTTGTTAGAAGTAAATGCTTCCCCTTTCTAACTTCTGCTGAGGGAGTTTCTACTGAAGTCCTATGTCTGCATAAAGTATTGTACAGATGGGACAGTGTGTAGAGTTGTTTGTGGTGATGGCGTTTGCTTTGGAAGACAGGAGAGGTACGTATTTGAACCTGAAATCAAGGGCATTATGTTTTAAAATGCACTGAAGATAGTGTCCCCCAGGGCTTAGTCTTGGGACCAGTCTTATTTATTATCTTTAGCAAGGATCTGGATAAGGGGAATGCATGTGCCCTCAGTAAGTTTGCAGATGACACCAAGTTGGGTGGGAGTGTCCTTCTGTTTGAGTGTAGGAGGGATCTGCACTGGCTGGATTGATGGGCTGAGGCAAATTCTGTGAGGTTTAGCAAACCCAAGTGCCAGGTCCTGCACTTTGGTCACAGTAACCCCTGCCAGCACTACAGGCTTGGGAACAGTGGCTGGAAAGCTGCCTGGCAGAAGAGGACCTGCGGGTGTTGGTTGACAGCTGACTGAATGTGAGCCAGCAGTGTGCCCAGGTGGCCAAAGAGGCCAACAGCATCCTGGCCTGTATTAGCAATAGTGTGGCCAGCAGGACTAGGGAAATGATTGTGCCCCTGTACTCAGCACTGGTGAGGCCCCTCCTCAAGTACTGTGTTCACTTTGGGGCCCCTCACTACAAGAAAGACGTTGAGGTGCTGGAGCATGTCCAGAGAAAGGCAACAAAGCTGATAAAGGGTTTGGAGCACAAACCTTATGAGGAGCAGCTGAAGGAACTGGGGTTGTTTAGCCTGGAGAAGAGGAAGCTGAGGGGAGACCTTATTGCTCTCTACAACTACCCAAAAGAAGGTTAGGTTGTAGCTAGGTGCGTGTCTGTAATCATAAGTAACTATCAATAAGACAAGAGGAAATGACCTCAAGTTGCATCAGTGGAGGTTTAGATTGGGTATCAGGAAAAATTTCTTTGCTGAAAGAATGGTCAGGCATTAGGCTGCCCAGAGAGGTGGTGGAGTCACCATCCCTTGAGGCATTCAAAAAATGTGTAGACATGGCACTTCAGGACATGGTTTAGTTGACATAGTGGTATTGGACTGACAGTTTGACTTGATGATCTTGTAGGTCTTTTCTCAAAGAATCTATAAGTCTGTGTTAACTGATACACAGGAAAAGTCAGTAAAAATCTTGGTGGGGTTGATTAGCCGCTTGGTTCTTAGAGAGCAGGTGTTTTTGACCAGTTCTAACCCATTTTGTAAAGTAGGCCTACAAGTGCTAGTACTTTTGCTACTAATTAGAAAAGGAAGCAATGTTAGAGTGTCCAAGTCAGTCTGTAAAATGCTGAACCAGTGTGCTAGAAGTTGCTCTGATTCTGCTGTTGCTTTGGATTTCTTAAGAGAGAATTCTGAAATCACTTGACTTGCTCCAGCAGCAGTATTTTTTTGTACAGAAAACTGTTTTAGTAATAACTGGGTAGATAGTAAGTAGTGACTGTTACTACAGGCTTTTCCTTTTTCACCTGTTGTCCTATTCCAGCCTTGCCCCTATCACATCGTCTATGTCTCAAATTAGAAGTCTGATCACTTAATTTCTTCTGGGATAGGTTTTGTCAATGAGAGGTCTGGTGCTGCCCCCTTTCCTCCTCTCCCTTCAGACACTAGGCAAGCTAGGTTGTCACCCAAGCCCTTGGAAAGAACTGGTTCCAGCAACAGAGAATTAAACTGCCTTTGTATGTTGAATAGCTCCACTGCTGTAACTGTGGTGATAAATGTTTTATTTAAGTCTCAGATTACTTTTTTTTTAATCTGGAACTATTAATTGCTGTATATAGAGAGGACATCCAACAACCTTGTTATGACTCACTTATGCCTTTAAGTACTGAAAATACCTTTGATCTTACTCCACTATATCTTACCCTAAAAATATATATACTTGATAGCTGTCTGATTATTTTCCCCCACATGTTCAAAGTTTGCATTAAGTGTCTCCCTTACAGTTTCTTGTTATTTTTTCCTTTCTTGAAATTAACCTGTATGCTTTCTAACGTAGGAAATGTTTGTGTTTGTGTGCACAGATTTTTGAGAGATTACCAAATTATTACAAGCTCCAAAAGAGGCTGCTCTTCTTGGAAGATCGGATAAGCCAACTTCTGGGAGGCATACAAGTAATATATATCGAAGAGCTGCAACCCCTGTTGACTCTAGAAGAGTACTATGAGACTCTGGACTCTTTCTATAACAAGTTACGTGACAGTAGACTCCTTTTCATCCCCGCAGTCTGCGAGGCCTGCAGATGATTCTGGAAAGGTAGGTGTTTGCAGGAAAGGTTTCTTCCTTTTAGAAGCTTTGCTATTGCTTTTTTTTTTTTTGTTACTCTGATGATTTTTTTCACTGAGGAAAAAACTAATATAATCTCAAACTTCAATTATGTCAAAGTCTTTTTGTTTCTAAAGGTTTTAAGTGTCATTTAAGGGTTAAAAAGGAGTCAGATTGAAGAAAATCTGCCTTTTCAAGTTAGAATCAAAAATCTGTCTTTATCATAGTCTTGTGCAGGGTTAAATTAAAGGTTCTGTGCTGCAGGGTCTATGCTCAGATGTGTGTGATGGTGCTCCTGTTTGTATTTTTTTAGAACTGTCAACAGAATTGCATTTGAAATGTAATTTAAAAAAAAGATTTATGTGAGAGTTCTGTATTCTTTTTTTGCCAGTTGAACTTGATTCATCTTTTACCATTTATTCTGAGGTTTTATTTTGTATTCTTTAATCTTAATTCTGAAAGTAATTTCTGTAAATACCAGTATTTTAAAATATATATATATACCTTGTTTTTCATTTCCATCGTGTTTCTTTAGTGACAGATATGCACCAAGCTTACACGAATTTGGACACTTTATGATCCCAACAGTTTGTGACCCAGCAACCCTTCAATGGTTTATTTTTGCCAAAGCACAGGAAGCAAGAGAGAATCTGAAGAGAAAGGAAGAGTAAGTGTTTATATGACTAAATGCATTTGGCTCATAAAAATATTTGCATAACGTTTTATTTGGAGGAGGAGAACTTTGAAGAATTTATTCATGCTCTTGTGGTAGAAGAAACTCCTGTTTATAAAACAGAATTTATCAGCTTTAAGTTTAAAATTTCAGTGTTCAGTGAACAAAGCAGTTGTTAGGAAATACCATCCTTCACCTTGTAGAAACAGTTGGATGTGATTCAGATATAAAAGATGCTTGCTTACAAGGCAAAATTATGTCTTTTTTTACAATTGCTTCCCCAAAGGAGATGTGAGGGGTGGTGGTTGTTTTTTAGAGGAGCAGACCATTTTATTGAATAAGAAAAGCAACAGACTTGTATTAATCTTACTAACATTGTGACAAGAAAACAGTAAAACCTAAGCTAAAAATAACTGAGACCCACTAGAGAAGTACAATTTCTGCTTGTCTTCAGTTAGGACAAGATAGGTTACCACCTAGCAAAGGGAAGAAGAAAAAAATGGGGTCGGATGATGAGAAAAATACCTCCTTGGTGCTTTTTCACAGGTGTGAGTGAGAGGAGAGAGATGACAGTAGTGAGTCACAGCACCATACTTAATATTGTCACAACTTGTAATATCCTTCAGAACCGCAGATGTTGTTCTTGACCTTGTGTTGTATGTGTCTTTGGTTGAGAGCATGAAGTAGAGCTACTGGCTTTATTTTGAATAAAATACTGTGGTAGGTAACTGGGTATTGCTCTCCTTTTAGACACTGCTACTACAAGGTAGTTTTTCTGCTTTGGAAAGCTGTCAGTGATCTGCTGAAATAACATGGCGGCATGAGTGTGAAATTTATTTTAGTTGTGAGTCTTACTGAAGACTTTATGGGTTTAGCTCTGTTAAGATCTCATCACTTGGGAGGATGAATTTTGGATGTGGACTTCGGTAAAACATGGAGGTTGGTTGGAATTTTTGCATAACTCTAGTCCAGCTTTTAAGTCAAGATATTTTTGCCATACAATAACTGCCAAAGATACCTCTATGCAGTTGCCCATATGTGACAGCTGGGGAAGTATAGTCTGTAGAGGTTGGGAGGGTAACACGCTACACTGTGTTATGAAGACTAATTCAGGAAGCATGTCATCTTTAGACCAGCAGTGAAAGAACTGTGGGGCTCCCCGCAGAGTATAAGCAGCCGTGTTGTCAGAGGCTGCCCAGAGGGTGTGGAGTTTCCTTCCCTGGAGATACTCAAGACCCATCCGGATGCCTATCTGTGTGACCTGTCCTAGGGAACCTGCTTTGCCAGGGGGGTTGGACTCTATGATCTCTGGAGGTCCCTTCTGACCCCTACAATTCTGTGATTCTGTGAATGTAAGAGCCAAGCTAAGTGTCTTGTCTCCTCTCTTGTGTGTTGGGTGATTTCTGGTTTGTACAAAATAGTAAAGAACTCAATTGTGGGTCATAGTGAAGGTCTTACCTCATCATCCGTTAGCTTTCGGAAAGACTGAGTGAGGAAAAAAAATATGTTGGGTTTCATACTCTACCTCGTCCGTGTTTCTGACTGATGGCACTTGAGAAAATATTTGAAGCTGGAAACATCTTATCTTCAGAGTGGTCAATAGATGTCCTTTTTCCCCTCTTGTCTAATTTTGAGCCAGATTGCACCTTATGACTCCAAAACCTGTGGCAACATATTGCACATCTGAATTATATATATGTGTAAATGAAGGAGGGAAGAGGTGTGTTTTGTTGTATAGACTCACAGCCCACTGATTTCATTTGGCATTCTCTTGTTCTTGTGCTGTAGGAAAACCAAAGTCATTCTCTACCACCTCTATGTGTTTTTGTGGATATGTTGTATTTCCCCTTAGTTGCCTTTCTACTGAAGCTGAAAAATCCTGTTCCACTTAACATGTTCTTGGACAGAGCCCGTTCTGTGCTTCTGCTTTTCCTTAGCCTCCTGTGGTTGTTGCAGGAGCCCTGAGGAAAAGGAAAATATTTGGAGGTGTGCTGCATTTATTTTGTGCAGGCAGATGAGTGTTTCACACCCCAAATAGCATAGTGCCGCTGGAATTCTGTATGGCATGATACACAGGAGAGCTCCAATGCTGCTGCTCTAGAAGATAGTCTTATCTGTGTGGATAATGTTAGTCTCCCAGGGATGCGGGATTTAGCAGGAATCTGGTTTTCCCTCCCCTGTAAAGCCCCCGGTTTGTGTTGTGGTAGAGGTGCAAGCCTCCTTGTGGAAGTGACTAGAAATAAACCTGTGGTTCTCGCTATGCGCAGCTTGCCTTCTGTCCTTTGGTGGAGCCTGAGAGGTCACAGAACGGCAGAGCTTGGTGCTCAGGGAGTAGAGATGATGTTCAGCAGGGTGGCGTGGACACGGTCAGTAGAGAGCGCAAGCTTGCTCCAGGTTAACTCACTGACTTGGTTCGGCCCTGTCGGCCAGCAATCTGAGTGCTTCAACAGTGTAGTACATGGAGATCCCAAACAACTCTGGAGAAAGTGGTGCTGAGCTCCTTCATTAGTGATGTGAGTGAAACAGTATCAGTAGCTGTGCCTGTACTCTGCTTTGGCAGATCCATAGCCCAGTGGCTCTGCAAATGTGTGCTGCTGCTGCTGCTTCCTAGGTCCTCTCACAAAGTCAGGTTGGAGTTGCAGAGCCCTGTTAGCTCAGGATCTGTGTGTTGTAGGGCAGCGATAGTGCTGTTCCTATAATCAGGCTGGATCTGGAAGAGGTATAGCTGTGATCATGTGGCAAGGTGCCTGAGCTAGTAAGTCTTGCTGAACCTGGGCTGTGTCTGCATTGGATCATCCACAGTTCCATTGACTCATAATTCTGCCCCTTAACTTTATTTCTGAGCAGCTTGAGTTTGCCATGTGGTGTCTTACCACTCTTGGTCTGGGGTGAATGGAAAAAAATCATCCTAGTTATAAATTCAATATTCCATATACTTCCTGCAATTAGTAATTAACATATTTAATATGCATTAGATGGCAGTAGCTGTCACCTGGTGCTTTTGATGCCAAGCAGAGTACAACTGTCAAGAAGATAGTACTTAACAGTAAGTTGGCTAACATGTTAGTAACTAACATGATTTTATTGCTAAAGCTTGCACTTTCAGAGTTACTTTTAAGTACTTCCATCCCTGGCACGAAAAATAGAGCCCACTAGGATTTTTATTTTGGGATTTTCACCTGTTACTTCATGAGCAAAAAATATGATGCAGGCTTTCAGATGTGACTCGTGCCCATGTTCAGTCTCACCTCTGACGTGGCTGTGGGTATTGACCTGCCCAAAAATCACAACTGTACCATAGGTGTACGTGAAGTGACACCTTTGTTTACATGCCTGTATCCTGCAGATGGGGTTTTATTTAATTAGGTTAAGTTCTAATTTTGTCGCTGTGTGTTGTCTTCATTTGCTAGGATGACGATTACAGAAAAGGAGCTCATCGATACTTCCACTGAAAAACTGTCTTTGGATCGGCTGTACAAGGAGCCCAGTGTTTCCAGCGCACAGATGATCGACTGTTGTAAGCGACTGCTGGAAGAATCGCTGCCATACCTACAAGGCATGCACCTTTGTGTTTCCCACTTCTACTCTGTGCTGCAGGATGGAGACCTGTGTATACCTTGGAACTGGAAAAACTGAGGACATATCTGATAATCAGATGAATTGTTTATTTTCTGTAAGAGGCTATAAATATGAATGTTTTTAAGAGTAAATTATTTAAATCTGTATTTTGATATCAGTATTCAACCTGCAAATTTTCTTCTAACTGCTGCTCAGAAGGGATTGGAGTCTCCTGGACAATTTGCACAGTGCACAGTATTGCCAGTTCTCGGAGAGACACCTGTACATCCTCCATGCTACTGTAGGAGTCCCAGTGTATGGTAGCAGTTGTGAAACCATGTTTTTGTAGTGAAATACAGGAGTATATTAAATTGCAAGTTGCAAAAATGTGTGTATTGGGTTTTTTTAATATACACAAATATTGCCAGATCGATCATCTTAAATAGTGATACTGCTGAAACCCACTGAGTTTTACATGGAATCTTAAGGGATTTGTTGAATGCAGAAGCTGAGTGTGTAAGCTATTTGCTGGCAATACTGGGATTTCATATAACTACCTGTTGCAGAGTTTAAAAAAAGGGGGCTGGGAGGGAGAAAACATTGGAGTATTCCTACTCTGCAGAAGAAAGCATTACAGTAATTCACATGGTCCAATATCATTGCCTTAGAATTTCAAAATCTGCCAGTTGTACTGCCTGCAGTTACTTTAGAGGAGATGTCATTCTCTCCTTGTTTTCTGGCATTTGCTCTGTAAATACAGCCAATCCTCTTCACTACAATGGATTGCAAATCCTTTCGCACACTTAAAACCTGAGTAGTTTAATGTGACATCTAAGGAAAAGGGGCATTGATTTGTGTGGGGTTGTCTGTGAGAGGAAGTACTTCTCAGTGAAAGCAAGGAGCTTGCAGTGCAGCAAGCACATTGATCTTTGCTGGTTCTTCATTCCTTGAAAAAACACGACATAAAGTGTGAATGTATGTTGACTCTTTCTCATGGCAATATATGCCAAGATGCACCTTGTGTTTGGGTTACTGCTCTGCAAAATATCTTTTGAGAAGAACCAAGTGCTTTGTGTTTCTCAATACACCTATAACCAGAAAAAAGTAATTAACCAAGTGCTTAGCTGCCTTGTATTTACATTTGTCTTGAGCAGGGAAATAGCTGTGGTTCTCCTTTTTCCCCTGATGAAAGGCTGGGTGTCAAGGTGTTTATTGTGTTGCCAAACTTAAAATAAACCCTCCTCAGTGTGATCTCAAACAAGTCTGTTTTAAAACACAGAGATAGAAGCTGTGCCTTTCTCAGGCCTTTAATTCAGCCTACTTTAGTGATTCCCGTGTAGGTTCTGAAGGTCAGTGGGTAGGCTTTTTTCTAAGTAGTTAACATTACCTCCCCTTACTCCATCTAGCACTGCCAATACTGTCCATCCCCAGTTGTGCTAAGTGAGCCAGTCCTCTCAGCTGGAGCCCAGCCACATTCCCTGTATCTGCTCTGAAAGTACTGTGGCTTCAGGTGAGTGGAGTCCTTTTCTTTTCTTGCCTGGCCTGAACAACCCCTCACAGCTCTTCAGGCAAGAAGCAGCTGTCCAGTTTGACCGTAAAGGGGAGAAAACATCTGAAGGTGAGTAGCCTTGACCAAGAGGCTGATGTGATGGTGAGGACTGGCGCATCACAGAAAGCTACAGCTAGACCTAGGGACCTTGCTCTTTGCAGTGCAGAGAAGACTAGAACTTGCTGAAGGAGATGTAAGCTAGGAGCCTTTATGGAGTAGAGCAGGGGTGTTTCCACAAGTAAAAGGGGGCAGCGGGGACCCTAGTGCAGAACGGGGATAGGTGTAGGCAAGGGGGAATACAAGTGAGTTTAAGTGTGGGAGCAGTGGAGTATGTAGGTGCAAGACATGTCCAGTCTGGGATAGAGCTGAAGTGTCTCACCATGCCTTCTAACAGGGAGGTAGCCAAAACGCTCTGACAAAATGTGTTAGCCTTCAGGGTGTGGTGTGTCAGCCCACTCTTCTGGCAAGTGCTTTGAAGCCTAGAGTCTCGACTTGTGCCATAAGCCAAAAACTTCCACCGGAAAGGTGGTCAGCTCAGGGGTGGGGAGTTGATGGCCTTCCCTTTTCTGTGAGGTTTTGGGGTTTGTTTTCCCAAGTTCCAAAGGGGATGTGTGTCAGAATCTCTAAAGCTGCTCAAAAATTGAGCAATATGAAAGCAAAGGCTGCGTATAGTTCAGTAATTCAGCACAGCTCATAGACTCCTGTTGCTGTGTACTTTGTGTAAATCATTTTTACTGCAGAATGGTCAATGTGTGCAGTATAGATATTTACTTTGTCAATTTGTCTTGTTTTGAACAGTCCTGAAAGTGACAGAATTGTCCATTTAGGTAGCCGTAGATGGCTTATATCTGTCCAGATTATTTTGCTTTCTGACATTTTAATGAACAGGGGAGTAGTATAGCTCTCCGAAAGCCTTTCCTCGCTATGCCAGGGTAGAAGCAGAGAAGAATTTTAAACTTTTGTCTGTTTTTAAACAAGGCAGAACACCCCCCAATTCTGTTTAATATACCCTATGCTGCCAGCAAGCTGGGGAGATCGATTTAAATTAACACCTAGCATAGCTTGATTCAGTACAGAATTCCTGCTCACTCCATGGCCAGCAACCAAAACCGCGCTCGGTGCAGAGTTTCAAAAAACCTTCTCTCTAAAAACAAATCCTAACGCTGAACTGGGTGGAGCTGCTGTCTTACTGGTTTAATCGTTCTTGCTTGGCTTGGATTTGAGCTTAGAAATTTGCCTTCGACATTTGAAAGGTTAAGTGAGAATCTCTGCCAGCGATCAAAGGCTTGAAGCGTGCGCTGGTCATCCGTCATGAGTCAATAAACCGGGATGCCAAGATCGTGTCATTCAACCTCTCAGAATGGTTTAGTGCAGCTGCCAGAAGGAAATTGAATGCTAGATTTGATGCTAGAATGAAAGGGATGGGGACTTACGACAGAATTTATCCCCTTAATGAATTATTTTGATGCTGTTTAATACTGTGACCTTGAGCTGCACGCGTTGGCAAAGCATCAGCTCTATATGAATTCCAGTGCTGCAAGCTCCTGCCTGTGTTTTAATTGTCTGCTGTGTGATTTATTTTTTTTTTTAATTCTTAGAGCTGTGTATGAAAGTTGTATGAAACTGTGTGAAATAATGCCCAATTTGTTGCTGTCCTTTTGGCCGCTAACTGCAGTGATGCGGTCTCAGGGACTAATACCCTTGTGTTCGTGTTTTGCAAGACACTCAAGATGTTGATAACAAGTCTTGAGAGAGACTTTAAAAGAGAATTTTCCAGAAGATTAGAGTTCACCTATCAAAGCATATCTAAAATTCATGGGAAGCTTTCTGGGAGGACATCAATTCTGTGTTAGTTACAGCTAAAAAAACCAAACCAAACCCACACACTTTTTGAGGAAACAATGACATTTTTTAAAAGCTCATTAATTTAAATTTGTCATTCTGAGCATGTGGTGTTTGAGCACGGTTCTCTCTGCGATTCCTTGGTCGTATGCAGGTACTGTAGGTGTGTAGTACATGTATTTCAAAGGTGAGACTTCCCTCACGTTTCTTTATCAGCTTAACAAACACATGGATTTGTAACAGCAGAGCAGCCTTAAACAAACAAGTGAGCTAGCTGGAAAAGAGAAACCTGTAAACGCAGGGGAAATGTTTAGGTTATAACATATGGGATTAAAAACTGGGATCTCGATTCTGGGCATGGTGGGAAAAAAAAATACTAAGATATCTCTGTGAAAAGGCCTGTTAAAAGTACAGTATATACTGAAGTGACAGAAATATGGTTGTTTTTTGCAGTTTGTCCTTTGCAGCCATGTATTCCTTACACAATTGCTGAAATGCTGAATAATTTAGTATTTCATTTTTGCTAAATCCTCCAACGGGGTGCTGTATGTCTCAGTAGCCAGACTGATTGATTAGGATCTCGGTGATGTCTTTAAAACAAACCAACCAAAACCAAACAAACAAAAAAAAAAAGCTTTGGAAGATATTTTATTTAGCAGAGCTGCTATTTTTTTCTTCCTCACTTTTACATTCTTTAAGTCTTCTATTTCCTTAGCTTTTGGCGGTCACGTGACTCTGTATTTTAACAAGTTGAAGTATTTTTTGAAGCCTCTTGCCTCTCCAAACACACTTACCAAACACGCCTCAAACTGAATTGCTATCCCCCTTGTAAAACCATTGAAGGATTTTGGGAAAGTCAGAGTGGCCAAGGCTTGTGCCAAAGGTAACCACTGCAATGACAACATGAAATGGTGTTTAACACTGGGGAAAGATAAAAGGAGCAGGGTTACAGCTTTCTTCTTAAATTAGTTCTGACACCCCTGCCTACCTGCTCAGGGGGACAAAAGGTGATTTGATGTAACTTAAGAGAACATCTTTAATTTCTTTTTAAATTATTCTCTCCCTAATCATCTGCTTTGTCATTTGTTTTTTATATGTTGTAGGGGCATAGTTGAGCAGTCAGCTAACTCCTGTGGTAGCTGCGTGCACCCTCTGCTGTAATAGGATATTCTGGGACCATTTCCTAACAGCAGCAATTGGATGAGAACCTCATGTCCTCCCTCAAGGCCCCTCTGTGATCTGGCAGCCACAGTCCAAGATCAAGGCGTTTCCTTGGGACCGCTCTGTCCAGCCCACATGTTATTGTACCCCCCGGTCTGTCATGCTCCTGAGAATCTCTCCCCCTGGGTCGTTTGCTTTTTGTAATGGGATGCTTCAAGTTCATTAAGTTGGTGGGTTATTGCTGGGGAATGAGTTTTTGAATCCTGTTCAGGCTATAACCTGAGGGGCACGGGTGGGTAAATCCTGCTCTCAGCTCAGGTGGGTTTCAGATGGTCCACCGAGCTGCAGCTGTAACTTCTACACAGTCACACAATGCTCAAAAACAAACAAACAAAAATGTAAATACCTCAATTTCACACTTAATCATAATTGCTAGAAAGTACTTAGCAAGGAGCAATAAAGCTAACCTTGATTTTCTCTCTTGCACTGTACAGTCTGTGTGATTTGGGGCTTGCCCTGCCAGTGAGGGTCTGTGAAGGTGGTGATGGCTTGCGGAAGCACAACTACCAAGGCTGAGTTATTGCTGTCTTCATCAAAATTGCCTGGGCGGCCTCTCTGGTGGGGGCTGTCTGAGGGGTCCTGCTCATTTATAAGAACAAAAGAAATCCAAAAACCCTACAATCAACCAACCAAAATAAACCCCAACCCCTCCACAAAACCAGAAGGGAGCAATGGCCTTTCCAAAACTCTTACCTGGTTTTGTAGCAGTGTTGAGGGTGTAGCAACAATTCTGTGTTGCCATGAGTCAATTCTCTGGTCCAGTTTTGCACCTTTCAAGTACAAGAAGATTCCTGGAGAACGGTCTTCAAAACGGACGATCCCTCTAGCCAGGTGATATTTAAAGATGGGACCATTGGTGTATCGCATGATCAGATGCACGTTCCTCTCTGTTTAATCTTTGATCTTGTGAGACCTTTCTCCAAAGGTCAAAAAGCATTAATTTCAATATGACTAACCAGTTCACAAAGGTTTTAGCAATAGGGAATCTTGTCTTAGTATTTGGATGATGCCTGGAATTAGTTGGGTCTCTTCCACACCAAAAAAAAAAAAAATAATCAAATTAATGAATCAGAATTTAAAAGTATATATAGTTGCAAATGTTTTTACACTGATGGGATCTTTGCTGGCTTGGTATGAAATACCTTGGAGGAAAGACAAGCTCTTCTGTAAATTGGGTGATGTGCATGCATTCTGGTTTTAGCCAGAAATCAATGCTGAAACCCAAGATGCCCCACCTCAACTTTGAGATGTGTGGGACAAAAGGTCTGAACACCTCCTGGACAAGACTAGGACTTTAAAAAAAAAAATATATATATATATACACATCTCACTACTGTATGGTTTATTCCATCTTCATTGGGTATGGAAACTGTAACTGTAATCTGGCAAGAACCACATTTTGTCTACAATTTAAGCCCTAGTTTATAAATAAGGGAAAGAAACAACAAGGTTCAGGATTGCTGCAGGTTGGCACTCTCAGTTTTTGCCCATCTCCTTTCTCACACGGTTTGTCATGACCAATACTGAATGGCCACTGATCTTAAGAGGAGGTTCCAGCTGAGATCTCTAGGTATAATTTAGGAGTATATCACTACCTGGGTGGCAGCCCTTCGAAAGCCATGGAGACCTTGCTGCCCTTCAGATGTCTTCAACAAGTCCTAATAGACCTTCTCATCCCTCTGGTCTCTCTTAGAAGCCTTGAAACTTAGTTATGTCTTGGTTTTGGAAATCACTTGTGAAAAGACGCTCTTACCCAAGTAAAACTCTGTAAGGCTGCATAGTGAGTGTGGATTGTCTGTGCAGCAAACTTCAGAGAAAAGGACTGCTGTTCTGGCTAGGTACCTGCATCCTGAATTTCTCTTTCATCAGGTTATTCTTGGTAGGTACAAATGGTAGACTGGTTTGACTCTGTCTTCAAAAGCGCTGAAGAAGAGACCATGAAGGGGTTGGGGGTTGCAAACATCTCTGTCTTCCTCCTTACTCTCCTCTCCATTTTTTGTCTCGAGCACTAGTGGCATTGGGCAAAGGCTTCTCCATCTTGAGAGAGCATGGACCATTGGCTGCAATGGGGTTGGCAAGAAAAGTTTCCAAAACTGCTTTCTCCTCCTGATGAAATAAAAGCCTCACTGGGTACAGGCTGTCTCTCCGTGTCCTAAAGCCTTGTGCTCCATCACAGCATTACAAAATGTCCTCGGCTCAACCTGTGTTCAAGTACGTGCCAGTGTGCTGCTCGTTTTGTAGAAATGTGGGGTTATTTGTGGCACAGGGCTGTTGGTAACTGCTCTGTTGAGGGGTTTTTTTAAGGTTTGTGCTGTTTCTCGATTCTTTGTTGTCTCCTTGGTGTTGGATCCTTGTTGATTCCAAAGATAAACCTGGCCTTCTTGGGGAGAGAGTTAATAGTAGGTAGGACGCTATTACATGATGATTAACAGTCGCTTAGGCACAGTTAGCAATTACTGGAAACAGGCTGTATTTCCTAATGATTACTCTGTGCAGATTTGTTTTGCAGACAACTTATTGTACTGAATTCTCCTCTGATAATGAATTTGTGAAATGCACTCATCATCGCCCTGAGGCAGCAGCAGAAATTGGCTCCTTGCTGGCCGCTTATGACAAATAACAAAAATGGGTAGGACACTGCACGTAGCCTGCAAGCTTCAGAGGGCTGCTCCTTCTAGACTTTTGAGGAGAAAAGAAAAGAAGTGGCCCTGTAAGCGAGGAGAATTGTGCTGGAGAACTCCAGCCTTATCATTGCAGTGCATTATTGAAAGTCATGGAAGATGTCTTCAGGTAAGAGGCATGAACAAGTGTCATGTGAAAACCAAATTGGAGCTGCTGTAAGCTCTCCTAATGTTTCCCTCTCTGTTCATTGCAAACCTCCTGCTATACCCAGGTTGTAACCCTGGCATTATCCTTTATACGGTAAGAATAGAGCGAAGTTTTGTGTCCCATAACTTTAACTGTAGCATACCTTATTAAAAATTAATTTAATGGTCCTCTAGGATCCAACTCTGGAGGTAGCAAACAAGTGCCCCGGTTATATATGGTCTTCAATTATTCATTAAGAACTACAGGGATTTTCTAGAACGTCTCTCTGGCGAAGCTCAGAGCCGTTCTCCTAATGCCAGCAGCAAAGCTCTGCTCCTCCGTTTAACAGAAACGGCCGTGATTTCCCCGGTGGGTTCCTCTGTTTGAACTGTATCATATTTTACAGCATTTAATAAAGTTTATTGCAAACACGAGTTGGTGTAAGGAAAATCCTCACAGTGAGGCTAAAGCATCATTTAATTTTGGATGGACATTTTGCCAACGAGAATTTTAATATATCACCGTGTGCCTGAGCATAATAAATAGTTTAACACGTAAATTATCGTTATGGATAATTGTCTCATATGCCAGAGCCGTTTACTCAGCACTCCCAATCACATTTCTTCTCTCTTCTATGTTATTCTGGTTTTAACTTTGTAATTGTCAATGGTTTAGAGGGTTTTTTTCTGGGCGTTGTGGTGGTTTTCTTGAAGCAAGCCTGCTTTCCTCAAAGAAGCCGTTTAATTATGGAGCTGCCAGCGCTACGTCATCGCTGCAGGAAAGGGTCTCGTTCCACCTGATACATCAGATGTGCAACTGGGTCTCTGGGAAAGGTCTGACTGGGAAAACGTCACCAGTTTGGGATCTGGAGTTAAATTCAGGATGGTTAAAACACTGTAGCTTCTTGTATGAATACTCACTCCAGTGTTTCCTTTTCTTTTTGGTGGTTGTATTTCCTTAAGCATGTTTTTTGAAGTCTGTTTATGGGTAAGAGTTATATGTTAAGTGTTCCAGAAGTTAGTTCCCAGCAGAAAATTTCACCAGGGTCACCACAAGTTAAATGTACGCTTATAATAGGCTGCCCAGGGAGGTTGTGGAATCTCCTTCTCTGGAGATATTCAAGACCCATCTGGACGCCTACCTGTGCAATATGAGCTAGGGAAACTGCTTTGGCAGAGGGGTTGGACCTGATGATCTCTTGAGGTCCCTTCCCACCCCTACAATTCTGTGATAATGTCATTGCTTCTGTGATGACAAGCTCTTGCATGGCTTCAGTGATCACAAACAATGGGGCACCAAGTGTCCTGGATTTCTTTTTATAAATTTTTAATTCCTGCTATGAACTGGTTACATTCATAGTTTGTTAAAAAAAACAAACAAAAACGCATAATTTTTTTCTTCTGCCCCCCTTTCCCCTCCCCCCTTTTTTTTTCTGTTTTAATTTCTTATTTTGAAGGGCAGAGCTTCCTTTGTCCTGGGATTTTCCTGCTCTAACAGGAGGGCTAAGCCGAGGGAGAGCTTTGTAGGGACAAGACCGATTCAGATGATTTCTGACACAGCTTCAACCCAACTTGGGACAAAAGCAAACGTGGCTTTTCCTTCCCACTGCAGGATGGCCCAGAAGGAAACACTGTGCTGCAAACTTCATGCTGGCGATCTTTGACTGTGAAAGCAGGCACTGTTGTTGGAAACCTCGGCAGTCACTCGGCTGTCCTTGTCACATGGAGATGCAGGGCTTTCCTGCAGGATTTCTCCTGGAGAAAGGTCCTGGCTGCTCACATTCCCAGCGATGTGCCTCTCCCGTGGCAGAGGAGCTCACAATGGCCAAGCACGGAACCGAGCCCTTTCCCTTTGTGTCTGTGCTGGGTACTTGCTCACTGCTATCTCCAAAACCCATTTAGCTGCAGCCCCGCTGATGTGTACCTGCACCTGCTCCCTTCCCAGTGATGTGGGCTCGACCTGGAGGGTGAGCGGCTGGTGACACGGTACTTTAGGCCTGAGGAGAGCTGACCAACCCCTGTTGTCATGGATGCAAAGGCAGGAGGGCTGGGTTGATTGCGGGGTGCAGCTTTCCCAGATGACTTGCTCAGGTGGATTTGCTGGGAGAAGCTCTGGATTTCTGGGCCTGTATTTTCTTTGATAAGCCAGGTTCATATCTGACGGTGGTATGATGCAAGACAAGCCCCACCACCCAACTTCCACATGCATCTTTTTAAAATGGGAAAGAGTTAATTCTCCTGGCCAGACTGTCCCTTCAGGCTTTAGAAATGCTCCTGCTCTTTATATGGGGGGAATCACCATCTCTTGGGGGACAGGGTGGGGAATATCCTGCTAATGATAGTTCCTCTACTTGCTTTGCTTGTGATTAATTCATTAACCCACGCTGAGATAAAACCAGTCATTTTTAGACCAAGTGGAGCCCCCCAAGTATTGCTTTTACACACACACACACATCTTCAAGGTGTGCCTTTATACTCCAGGCATACGTGAATACACGTGCATTCATTTGCTAATCATACCTTACTAAGCCCTGCAAGTGGGGCAACCCATGAATGCAGCATGCTCCTATCCCCCAAGGTGAAAGAGTCTCTGTGAGGACAACAGGGCCCTGGGGTTAAGTGGACACCTAGGTCAGTCCCCATGTATATTCTATCTATGTTTCGTTTCCAGGCCTCCTGATTTTCAAAGAGTTGGATCCTCTGCTAACTTTTCAGCAAACAAATGATGAGTGATGGCTTTAAGTGATGCAGTATCTCAGAAGAGTTCAGCAGGCTCTATTCCAGAGCTGGAGGGAAGGGCTGTAAGCACATGGGCTGTGCTGGAACTGTGTGGACCTGCCAGTCCTCCTTCCCTGTCACCACCTCCGTGCTTGCAGTTTCTGACCAGTGTCTGGGTCATGAGTTCTGGGGAGAAACAGCACTTGGTCCCATGATGTATACACAGTGGAGATCAGGTAAGGATCAGAATCTGGCTGCAGGACTTGTGGAAACCTCATTGAAGTGAGTGTGTTTGTCACCACTGCAGCAGTTTGTTTGCAGGTCCCCCTTCAGACAGCCTGGTTAGGAGGACAGAGCTGCTTCCTGGTCACAGTGTTCATCTGCAATTAGGATACTACATCTGATGTTACATCTGCTGCTGCCGCCGAGGGCCATGGATTGGCAAATCCTGGATATCCTGGGGACCTACAGTGAGCAGGTATGTCCTGGTGGGGTGAGGGGCAGCGACAGTCAGCAAGCAGCATCCCTGAGGTGCAACCAGTGGAGAACAGAAGGGTTTCAGAGAAAGTGTGCTGTAGCAGCAAAACTGGTTGTAGAAGCCCTGTCACACTTCTCCACTGCCCACCAGGCAGCTTTTGGGACGGACTGAATATCCCATGTCTCCACCACTGCCATGTGCTGCCCACCTCAAATGCGAAGCAGCAGCTCCCTGGCACTCACCACAGCCAGTATCAGGCTCCTAACATGCTGCCACATCCACCCAGGAGCACAGATGGGCCCCTCAGCTCCAGCCCCCTGAATCACAGTGTCAGATGCACCATTCGGGGCTCCATTAGCCAGTAAAATGGATGATATTTGGTCTTTTTTGGGTTTTTAATAGCACGTTCAGAGGCAGAAATAACCAGGTTATTTGTGTATCTTGAGGGTTGCACTCAAGTTTGTCCAGGCAAACTCCCCGCGTCTTCTTTTTTAATGCAAAATAGAATGTGCCTATTTTTAACTTCTCTATCTTAAAGATAACTCACTGTGAGGTGTGGCCTAATGCAGAATGAATCTCTAAAATGTTTTAACAAAGGGGACAGGGCATGTGAGACCCGGAGCTCTGTCCTGCTGGAGGAGCAGCCCCGCGAGCGCGATGAAAGATATTCCGCCATGGGATTTCTGACACACGCTGCCCCTACGTTTCTGGTATTTATTATAGAGGGAAGGGAAGACAAAAGCTCAAGGGAAAACAAAAATCTAGGTCTGCCTCAGGTTATTATAAACTGAGAATTGATAGGCAGTCTCAATTGCCTGTTGCTAAGCAGCCAAGAGAATTGGTTGACCATACCCTGGGCCTTTTAAGAAAAAGAAAAAAACCCAAAAGGAAAAAAAAAACCAACCCCGAAGCAGAAAGCTCTGTGTGTGCTGAGGGTATGAAATACTGTGTAAATATCATATTAGCATGGAGACCCTCACTGGTTTTTTTCCCCTGTTGAATGTTTCTGTGAGGCAGTGCTGCATGGGTGGTGTGGAGCAAGTCAGAGCTGAAGTGAACAGGATAATGTTTGCTTTAAAATTAAAAAAAATAGGGAGAAAGAGAGTGATTTCTGCCATACCAGCAAGGCTAAGCAGTGCTTTCTTGTGTTTGGAAAGGTCTCTTTAGGGTGTGATCTTGCATCCCCTGAAAAAAATGCGTGTTGATGGTCATGAAGACTCATTCCTGGGCATCCAAGTCCCTCCTCTCCCAGCCAGTGGCGACCTAAGTGGCCTCCAGCTGTTTTGGGGTTGTTTTGGGTTTTTATTCCAAAATGCTGATGTATAAAACTGCGCAAAGCCCTGAAGAAACCCCAAGCTTTGTTCCCACCACTACTGGTCCCAGCTTGCTTTTGGTTGGAGCTGCAGGAAAAGCAGGATACAAAACTCACTGGGCAAAGGAACATGTGCCCAGGTCCTTCTTGACCCAGGGAAGGGGAGCGAGAGCCCAGCTCCCACTGGGGGCTGACAGGTCCTGCTCTGCTCCTGGCAGGCAGGTGGCTGGAGTGGGAGAAAACCAGTATCTGCTTGGAAAAATAGTCAGCCGTGAGGTTACGAGGTTGAGGGGTTTTATATTCTGGTGGCTCAGCTAAATGACGAGGGTAAAATAGATGTTATGCTTGGTGAAGGGGGTGTTCTCTTGGGAGCCAGCTTCACTATTATCACCTATGATAGTTTCACTCCCTCTTGCCTGTTTCTGCAAGCATGGTTTTGCCCATCTTAAATGAAAAAGAAAAAAAAAAAAAAAAAAGGCAAATTGAACCCAAAGCCTGTATTGGCTTGCAGCAAGCAGTCTCTACATCACTGATTTCTGTGTTCTGCCTCTGACATCACCAAGCCTTTCCCGTTCCCTCCAGTACCTGCCCATTCTCCCCCTGACATCACCAAGCTTCTCCTTCGCTCCCATCTGGTACCTGCGCACCACCCCTTGCTGCCCAGCAGCTCACACGGGGTTACAGACATCTGGCAGTGGCCACGCTTCTTTCCACCAAACCTCGTCCTTCTTCCAGCACCCAGAGCAAACCCCCTTGGAAGCCACCACCACGACTGAGCCCTGCTCCTTGCCCAAAGCTGCATAGCACATGATCATTCCCCTCCTTGGACACACCAAGTGGATGGGACCAACGTCAGTCTACAGGGTGTTTGGGGTGGTGAAAGCACCCTGGTATCGAGCTCAGTGACTCAGGGCATGCGTGGGCACATGGGGCCATTGTTGCAACATGCAACACACACAGGGGAGGGAAAGCAGTGGAGCTGTGCTATCAGGCAGGGTCAGGGCACCCCTGCTCCCCCCTTCCTTCCCCAAGCACAAGCCTAAAAATAGATGTAATCAGGTTTCAAAGAGGAAAAGAAATGAAAAGGTCGAGTGTCATGACCTTAGACATGCTCTGAGGCTGCTTTTCTCCCCACGTGGCTTGCCTTTGCTGGGCCTCCCGTCAGCGTTTCCGGACCAGAAGCCGCCAGGGCACACGCCCTGAGCATGGCCATCAGCTGTGGCCTCTGGTCAGGGGGTTCTTCCTTTTTATCCCTCCCCATCCTCCTTACTACTGCCTGCGACCGGCCCCTTCCTCGTCTGGGGAGAAGCACTGGCGGGTGAACGGGGCTCCACCCCTGCTCCTTGTTGCAGTTGCCACATGGGGCCAACCCAGCCTGCCAGGGCTCCTGCCAGAGCTGCATTGATTTTTGGGGTGTTTGAGCCTTGCTCCACACGAGGTGAGCTCAGGGAAGCACTCAGCCTTTCCCCTTTGTGAGCCCACAAGCACTGAGTTTCCGTGGCAGGTCCACGTGGCCACGCTGGTCCATCTGATTTTGTCCAAATCATACTGTAATAAAGCAGTGTGTTTTCATGCTGGGAACTCAAAACCCGTACCGGGGAGGGCAGAGGAGATGGTGTCTTTGCAAGTACAGTCTCATTTTTCCCATCTGGTGAGGAATTCCTCTATCCTCCTTTGGTTTTCCGCTGCTCGAATAACTTCTGAAAACATTGGATAACTGTAATGCATATGTGCTCTGTGCCGGCATGTGTCAGGAGCTTTGCCTGTCTCTCATTTTGGTGCAGTGAGGAGCACACATCCACCCTCTGGGTCCAACCCGGAGGCCACTTAGAGCATCCTCTGCCAGCAGCAAGTCTTCATTTATGAGAGCTGCAGTAGAAGACACCATGTTTCATTGTTTACCTGCATGTACTGAGCTGGCACGGTAACAAAAGCCCGCTCCATGTTCTTGATTTGCAGGTCTTCATGTTTCTTATCAGGAGCATTTTACTCAATGGTTTCATTTTCTTGCAGCAGCAGAACATAACAGTGCAGCAAACCCCATCCTTGGGTGCTTTCAGCTCAATGCATCCCAAAGGCAGAGAAAATCTGCACCATGTCCTGGCCAATGCCTGTGCGTGCAGGAGCTGGTGAAGTACAATCTCTCTCACACAGCTCCAATAACGTTTCTTCTGCAGAGGGAAAAGGTAGGATCTGAGTTTCTGGGGATGCTGTGCAGCCACCCATGTGGCAAGAGAGTCCCTTGCTGTCCACTGCACATGCGAAGTGCTGCTGCTCTGTATTCTCTGGGGCTTGGGGACAAAAGGGCCAAAAAACTGGCTACTCTAACCTCTTGAAATGTTCGGCACTGTGGGGTTACGCCTTCAGCCTTGAGCACCGCATGTGTTGGTGTAGTGTGCCCTGGCACAGCAGCCCCATGCCGCTGGTGAGAAGGGAATGCTCTTTTGGGGATGGAAATCTTGTTCTTACTGAGCTGGGAGAGCTGTCACGGGCTCACCCTTCCCGCTGGAGTTATGGGGGTTCATCCGTCAAACTGCGTCTTGTCAGCCATGACTGCAGAAGTGCGTGGGGCCACGTGGCCCCTGGGAGTCACAGGATTACCTCGTGACTGGTCCAAAAAATGATGTAGGGATTTGGATGAGCGTAGATTACAGCTTCTCCTGAAATTTAATGAGAGCTTGTCTTAAAAGCTGACGTGCTTGTGCAAGGAAAACTTGCTTCCACATCTGCCCTAGCTGAACTCACTGAGCAGCTTGACCAGGGGCACCAAGCCTACCCGGGGAGGCTGGACCCAAATCTTGTGATGTGCAGTGTGACCTTTGCAGGCAGATGAGGAGCCACACTGGCGAGCTGAGCTCCGGATGTTTTTCTTGAGATTTTTTAATTTTATTTATTTTATTTTTTTCCACAGCATTAGCTGACCTTGGCCAGGCCCTCAGGCGTTTACCCACACACAACAGCAGCATTACAGAGTACATGGTGGGGGAAGAAGAATGTGGAGCTGTGTGGTTCAGTGGGTTCTGGTGCACGAAGCATTACAGCAGGAACCAGTATGAAACCCATGTCAGGGCCTCCAACACATTCAACAGAATCCCAGCACACTTAGGCCCCATCTGCTTCAAATTTTTGCTCCAAGTTGGCACAGTTACACACAGGCAGGGTCTGTGGCCTGAGATAGGAATTGACACGGCATACCCTGTAATTCAGCCCAGGACTTGTACGATGAGATCTTCCCACCTCCTCTTACTCATCCTACGAAGAAGAATGTGTGCTGGAAATGGAAACTTCCTGAGAGAAGCCTGGTTTAGACAAGACTGAAAATCACACTGCCTAAAGGAGAATCAGACTTGCTTCAGAATATTTCTTGTGGAAAAACACTGATTCTTCGTGGCATCCTGGCATGAACTCCTTAAGCTCCATCAGCTTCCTGGAGTATGAGTTCTGCACCAAACTTTCTTGAGAAATTTCACATCCCCCCAGCTGAGTGGTGCTGCACAGACAGCTGTGGCTGTGGCAGATGGAGTTCAATTAGTTCATGTGTTGCAACCACGATTTTCAGGCTTCTGCTGCCTTGCACCTCAGGCAGGAGGAGGGTCAGGAGCCATCATCCTGGGTGCACTTTCCCTACTGAACTGTTTGTACTTGTAGAGCAGCAAATTGAAAGCAAACCTCTGGGGCTAGAGGTTTGTCTTCTGAGGCTGTGTCTACCTGAAGAGCAGTCACCAATCAAATTCCTCCTTGCTTGTCAATCAGGCTGCTAAGCCCTCTACGTCTGGTTTTACCCATAACAAATATAAAGTACCATTCTTCTCACTCCCCACTAAATTGGTTTTCTCCTTGGGGGGTGTATGAGACATGTCCGTGGCCAGTTCTCAATTGGTGATAACTTGCACAGGTAGTTTGGCTGTGTTTTCATGCCCTCCTGAAGGTGACTTGGCTTTCTCAGGTACCTAGACCCTTCCTCAGCAAATTAAAACATGACTTGGTGTACTTAGTTCCTTGTGTTGGACCACTGGCTGGAAAGGATCTGGTATTGAACTGTGCTTAAGAGAGGACCCAGGGTCAAATATTCTTTTTCCATGGATAACTTCCCAAGACTTGAGTGTGATACCTCTGAAACATGGAGCTCAAGTTTCTTTCTGCTGCTTTGCCATTCAGCCTGGACACAAGGGGACCTTCTCCCAGTCTGCACAAGTGGGGTTCTCTCCCATAATGTCAGGCACCCAGAGGACAACACTGGTCACCTGAGACCAGAAAAAAGTGGAGGAATCTGCTCTTTTGAGACACATTTCCTCAGGACTTAGCACCTTTGGTAAAACTGGGAGCCAAACCATCATGCTCTGGCTTTTTTGACACAGACTCATTTGTAATCCATAATGCAGCAAACTAATGCTTCCAATCTGCGTCCAATCCAGTAAGACAGACCTGACATATTTTAACAAAAGCTTTCAAATTAGCCTTTGGGAAATGTTGATGTCTTTCCAGGAAGAAAAATTCTCAGCTGACGTTCTCAGAAGGTGCAGAGCCAGCTCCAAGGAGGGTGGTGGATGAGCCTTGCTGAGCTGTTCAAAGTCAACTGGGGTTAAAAAATGAATGCTGTGTAGTGGAAAGAAAAAGAATGACGACAGTGGGTCAGATGTGGTGTGTCTCCCAAAGCTCCCTCTAGCAACAAGAAGCAGCAGATGTCCAAAGAAGAAAGATGAGAAACAGCGTAAGTGCAAAGTGGTCTTCTCCTTATACGTCCTCGTGGCTTTCAGCACACAGCGGTTTCAACAAATCTGTAAGGCCCATGGAAAAATCTTATCTGCAATCCTTTTTAAAATTCTTATTTCTGCAATGAATGACTCTGATTTTCATCCTAAATCCACATGAGCTCATTCAGCCACCGACCAGGCTTTTCAGAAAGGCAGCATTATTGTAATAGCCATATCTTCTCCACGGCTCTCCACATGACAGCTGTAGAAGTGAAGGCTGCCAGGTCACCTAAATCCAGCCAGAAAGCTTGTGAAATACCACTCAACCAGTCATGTCAGCTCCAGTTTCCTAGTGGTTACACTGATGGTTGCAACTCTGACCACAGTGGGAATGGTGAGGACTCCTCTCCGGAGCGAAAGCAAGGCCACAACCTTATGTTGCTCGGTCCCTGGGCTTAAAAGTCCATTAAGGTCTGCCAGGAGGGAGAGGACATGGCCACTCTGAGGGGCTGTCCCAGGCTGTAACCCACAACGGAGACTGCCTGCTTCCACAGGCTGAGCTGGTGGTAGGAGAAAAAGGGAAGACTTGGGGCAGCCTAATCCAGCATTAAAGTCCTCACTAATTCTCTCCTTCCTGGACCACTGGGCTGGCATGTGGGGGTCAGCGGCTGCTGTCCCAGCTGGCTTGAGCAGCTGCAGCCATTCACAGTGCTTGTCTCCAGCAAGGTGCAGTTTTTGCGGGATGGACACCCCAGCATTGGATTTCTGCTCCTCAAGAGTTACCCCAGACCTGAGGAGAGAGATATGCAGCCTTCTGGACAAAAGGAGAGGAGATATGTAGCATAAACACCTCTGTTGCCAGGTGGGAGATGCTGAACTTCTGTGTCCTCTCCTCCTTGGGAGGACGGAGAGGTGGTTGCACCGAGAGCTCTCCCCTTACCCCAGCAGTCTGACCTGCTGGGAGCCAGGAGAAACACTGGTGTTGTGTTGAAAATTCTGCGAAGGGCAGGCAGAGAGAAGGCAGGGAAATCCTATCCCATGGTGGGAATAGGGCAGGTCACGTTGGAAGCAACTCATCTACAGATTTTATCCCCAGTTGCTGCCAGTACCAAGGGAAACTGTTGAGCCTGTGAAAAGAATCAAAGTGGTTCTTAGATGTATGCTTACAAAGTAGCAACGATTGTGAACTGTGGCTCTCCCACTTCAGATCTTTATATTGTCGTGATGCACATGCTCACCTCCAAACTACCGGTCATGTAAACTCACCTGAAAGAAAGATCAGGCTGATGGGAAACGTGGAAAGGAGGAAAGATGAAAGAACAGTGTGCTTCGTTTTCCCCTGTCCTCCTGGGCTGTTAGACCCATGGAGGCTGAAACAACTTTCCAAATGCTTAAACAAATCAAAGAACTAAAAATAACATCCACGATGAACTCGTCCACATGCAACACTTACCTTTGAAATTAAAGGATTGAGATTTTTTTTTAATCCTTGCTATGTTATTTAAGTGCACCGTAGGCTGTGGTGAGTAAAAATACCTTCATCCTTCATTGACTTTACTTTCTACCTGATTTTTTTTTCTTCATTATCTTTATTCTCTGCTGCTTGGAGAATGAAATCAGCCCAACCCGAGAAGCTTTCTGGTTCTTCTGCCCTCATAACAAAGAAGCTGAGCCAGCCTTCACCAGGTCATAAACATCCATCTGAGTCCTCTCATCAGCCCAAGGAGTAGGGAATGAGATCCAGCCTGGAGGATGCTTGCACAGGGCAAGGGAGGTGAGGGCTGACTCCCACAAGTTTAGGAATTGGCTTAACTGCAGGATTGCTGGGTGCCCTCCAGGAGGTCCTGGGCCAAGTCTTGGGCCACAGTCTCACATATGTAAAATGGAGATAATGTTTTCAAACCTTGCACAGCTTTTGGGAGGGTTGTGACTATTAATGGTCATGAGAAGCTCCACCATGGCAGACATGTGGCCCTTACAAGGGCTGCTGTCTGTCTTGAGAGAAGTAACTTAATTCAAATCTGCTGTCTCCAGTGATACTAAATTGTTATCACGGTTGGTCTTTTTGCTGCCTTGGTGCAATCTTTCTCCTTTTCAGACTAAAATAGCATTTTAAAGCTTTAAACTGAAATTTTACCTCCACAGCTTGGCCAGATTCCTTGAAATAGTGGTTGGAGCTTGCTTTTGATTTCCTTCTCACACTCCTGGCCATGAATGGGTTTGAAAACATAAATACCAGCTGCCAACTTTCAAATAAAATTTACTCTGGAGTTCAAAGAAAAACGGTACCGTTATTTGGGAGCCATGCTACAAACTGCCAGCTTCTCTCCTTCATGAAAGGCAGGTCCTGCTTGACTAACCTGATCTCTTTCTATGACCTGCTTAGTGGATGAGGGAAAGGCTGTGGATGTTGCCTACCTGGTCTTTAATAAAGCCTGTGGCACTGTTTCCTACAGCATTCTCCTGGAGAAACTGGCTGTTCATGGCTTGGACGGCTGTACACTTTGCTGGGTAAAAGCCTGGCAGGACAGTTGAACCCAAAGAACTGTGCTGAATGGAATTAAATCCATTTGGTGGCCAGCTACAGGTAGTGTTCCCCAGGGCTAGGTACTGGGGACAGTTATGTTTGATATCTTTATCAATGATCTGGATGAGGGGACTGAGTGCACCCTCAGTCAATTTGTTGATAACACCAAGTTGTGTGGGACTTGATCTGCCTGAGGGTAGGAATGCTCTGCACAAGGATCTAGATAGGAGCCAGCAGTGTGCTCAGATGGCCAAGGAGGCCAACAACATCCTGGCTTGAATTAGGAAGTGTGGCCAGTGAGACTGGGGAAGTGGTTGCCCTGTACTTGGTACCGGTGGGACCACACCTCAAATACTGTGTCCAGTTTTGGGCCCCTCACTACAAGAAAGACACTGAGGTGCTGGATCAGGTCCAAACAAGCAATGAAGCTGGTGAGGAGAAGCTGTGGGAATGGAGGCTGTTTAGCCCGAAGAAGAGGAGGCTGAGGGGAGATCTTCTCACTCTCTAGAACTACCTAAAAGGAGGGTGTAATGAGATGGGGGTTGATCTATTCTCACGAGTAACAAGCGACAGAACAGGAGGAATGGTCTCAAGTTGCACCAGAAGAGGTTTAGACTAGGAAAACTTTGCTAACCAAAAGGGGTTGGAAGAGGCTGCCTAGGGGTGTGGTTGGGTCGTCATTGCTGAAGGTATTGAAAAGACCTGTAGATGTGGTGCTTCCAGGACATGGTTCAGTGATGGACTTAGCAGTGCTAAGTTAATGGTTTGATGATCTTAAAGGTCTTTTTCAACCTAAACAATTGTGTGATTCAGAGCAATAAAACACAGATAGTTTTAGTGAAGAAGTAAAATTAGTTCCTGAGTTTCTGGCGCAAGTTTCATACCCCTGACTGCTATTCCAGACTGTTTATGTGGAGATGCGCTATTGGGATAAGGTAGTGAATCTAACCAATGTTGTGGAGATGAATGCCTTTATTCTTCTTGAAATAAAAATGGTGTCATGGGATCTTTCATGCCTCCCCACAGACAGAAGCTTGATTTAAAATGTCATCTGAGGCATCACATCACTAGAAGCACATATTACTTCCTAGCTTAGTGTTAGAGTGTTGACAGAAAGCAATAAAGTGTCCTCAGCCATGACGTGCAGTTAGACTTTGTGCTCCAAAGTGCAGCTCAGCACCCAGGCATCTGCAACCACGGCAAGGGACAACCAGGCTCTTTGGTCTCTGGACCATGAGGGCAGGATTGCACTCCTCCGCTGGATTATATGTTTCTATCCTATTTGGTATAAGTATGGCTTTGGAAAGAGCTAATGAACTTGAAATATCCCCACTGCAGCATTTACTCAGCTTTGGCTTTTGACAGTGTAATTTACTTTTCTCCATCCACACTGCTCTTTTCAGACATAGTTACTACAGGAATTTCAAGTGTAAAGATCCTGGCTAAGCAGAAAGTTACCCATAATTTATCTATTATTTCAACCATTACCTGAAATGTGTTTGCTTAACGGGGTCAGGAACTTCCAGCTGACATTACTAGACATCATGTACCCCCATCACAACCTCGAGGAGGGCTGGAGCCTGGGCACTGGGAAGCAAAAGTGGCTGCTCCTGCCATCAACTGAGGAAGATGGAGCAGCAGGCATCACTAAGCTGCTGCAGGACCATCTCTCAATCCAAGCCTCCTGACCCAGCCAAGAGCTACAAAATCTTGAGGTGTCATTTACTTTAGCCACTGCCCCCACAGAGTCTCATCAGGTGGGAAAGAAGGGAAGCATTTTGTGATTAAGAAGGTAAGACGGGGAGCATGAGGGGGAGCATGAGGAGGAGCGAAGCTTCACTGGGTGGCGTGGGATTGCCCTGAGCAAAGGAGGTCTGTGACAGGCACCCAGACTGCATGGAGATGGAGGGCAGCCCAGATGACACCAGCTTGGCAAAGCACTTTGAGATCAAAAGTGCCGCTGTTAGTGGTTTGTGACTCCCTGGGCCTTAGAAAACAGCCAGCCTGGGGAGCAGAGTGCATTGCATGGCCAGGTATGTTTGCAGAGTGAAATTTTCACTGAAGTTCCTAAAGGATTATTTTTGAGTCTGCTTTGGTGTCCTGCCCCTGCCATTGCCAGATGTGTTTAGGAAATCATGCAACTGGCAGTCAGGGCATTGCTTAACAAACACTTGGCCATGAGGAGAAAATTACTTCAGCCATGACACTGAAATCTCAACTACACTGAGTTTGCTACCAGGAGCAGAGCTGTCTCACCACCATCACCATGCAGCACGCTTGGCTTTCTGCCCTAGGAGCTTGCGCCCTCCTATCTCTGCTCCTGCATTCATCCCCGATGTCTCTGGGAAATTGCTGTGTTGAGCACTAGCTCAGGGTGACTTTTTTGGCACAGGGCTTCAAAGGCAACTCTGCTCTGCGATGGCTTCCTCTGGTGTCCTCCAGAGATGTTTTTCAAGACAGTAAGTGCGGTCCCAGAAACAAGCCCGTGCAAAGCAGAGGCAG
Organism: Hypotaenidia okinawae; assembly: GCA_027925045.1. Taxonomy (NCBI): domain Eukaryota; kingdom Metazoa; phylum Chordata; class Aves; order Gruiformes; family Rallidae; genus Hypotaenidia; species Hypotaenidia okinawae. Next base: position 45,472,969 of record BSDF01000002.1, on the reverse strand, counting down.
GGGCAGCAGGCTCCCCTCTTGCACTCCTACAGCTGCTCCCACTGAAACACAACCCTCGTTTTAAATCAGCTGCAGTGAAACAGAAGGCTTTGAGAAAATAAACTCCCTCCAAACATATCCTTAACTTCATTTCCTCTGGTGGCCCTCCTTCTTTCTGAGCTAGGTTTCATGGGTCACTTCGCATTTTATTTTTTTCTTCTTCTTCTTCTAACTTTAATTCTTGTCCCACCAGGGGTTGTTCTTTCATAGCATCCCAGCCACGAATTCTCATATGGCAGTGCGAGCTGAGATGGGGACTCGCCTATGTTCTCTCTGCTTTTTTCCTTCCTCTTTTTTCCTAAGTTTTAAGCTGAGCTCTAACTTATCCCATATTTTATTCATTTAGGAGGATTCTTTTACACCACAAGAAAAGTAGATTGTCTGCCCAGACTGTAATCATGCTAAAAAGATTAAAACCAATAATAAATACAGGGTTTTTTTCCTTAAAATATTTTTCCACTAAACTCCACTTCCATTGCAATGGAAGTGCAATTTGAGCACCATTTATTTATCACATTTCCAAAACTGCAGTTGAATCGTCCTTATCAACAGTCTCTTCTTACAAAGACAGCAACGTTCAGTGCCCTGAACAGGGGCAGGGTTAAGATCCGCTCGCCCCAGGAGTTCGGCTGGAGTAAAACTGGCAGAGCCTGGCACGGTTTCTGTTGGAGCTGTCTTCTGGATCAGGCCCAAAGGAAGAAGGTGAGTGATAGGCTGGCTCCTGCTCTCCCAGCAGGGTTTGGTGGCTCATGGGCTCCCAAGGCTGCACTGCATCAGAGACCACCCATGCTTCCTGAGGGATTTGGGGCTGGAGAGTGCAGACTATTACTTGCTAGGCATGGTTAATGCAGCCTTTGCTACTCTAAGGCACTGGGTTAAATTATTTTTTAAAAGAAAATCAGTTCTGAAGGGCAGTATTCCCAACCCAGGTGCTCTGGTGGGCTCAGCAGCTCCACTGAAACGCCGCTGACTGGCACTGGGGTTCCGTCTGACGGATTTTCATCTCCTCTTCCCTTTCTCCTCTTGGCAGAGAAAGTTGAGGTTTATCCCATGCAAACCAGACCTGGAGCACCTCTGTCCCCACTTCGGGAGGACTATCCCAGGACAGAACTGTCGGATGGAGGAACACTTCTCTCAGAGACTTGTAATAGCAAGAGAAAAGTCCCAACGCGTGTAGCTCCTTCTCCACCTCCCCACAACCTCCCAACACCCACCCCTCGCCCTCCCCCTCCCCCCCGCCCCGGCCGATCACCACAGCAGCAAGCTCAGTCCTTCCCTATGGCTTCCTCAGGCCTCTCCTAGCCCTTTGTCTGTGCTTTTTATTTAAAGAAAAAAGGCTGTTTACGAGTCGTTCCCGAGGTTGAGAGTCCTGGGCTGGAGACCCAGCTCCAGCCCGGCGGCTTCCCGCTACCGGGGAGCCAAGACCGGGCAGCGCTGACCGGCCGTCCCCGTCTCCGCAACCCGGGAAGCGGGGCTAGGGGAGCATCCCTGTGATGGAGTCGCCAGCCACTGGGTGCCACTCTTGTCCTGCCAAACCTGCCGCCGAAACGGCCGCCGAGGAGGGAACCGCCAGCAGCCGCTGCCGGGACCGCCCTGCCCCGGGGGCTACGGCAGGCCGTTCCTACCGCCGGCTCCTCGCCCGCCTCAGCCCTCTGCAAGCAAACTAGCCGAAATGGGCGGCAAAGCACCAGCCCCTCTCTCCACAGAGGCGGTTCGAGCAGGTATTCCTGCTCTCAACGCGGCGGGGACCGGCACCTCCTGAGAGCATCGCCCGGATCACACCTGGGGCTTCCCGTGCGCAACGGCAACAGTTCGTGCCTTGGCTTTCTGCCCCCTAAACAAGCCTGAGCGCTCGGCAGCAGCTGGCCCTCACAGCGGTGGGGGCCGGAACCTCCCAGCCCCACCGCCGGGGAAAGGTACGGGGCCTCTGCTCAAAGCCCTGCGGCGGCAGTCCCCATTTTCCCAACGAAAATGAGGGCTACAGCACCAGACAGCGATCAGGCCTAGGAGTCAAACCATGTGCCAAAACCATGTCAGGGTTAAGCTGGAGACCCTTAGACTGAGCTTTTGTAACAGCATTTGAGTACTTTCCTCCCGCTGGATTCAGCAAGAGGTCAACATTCCACTATCTGTGTGGATCCAACTGGTTAGATTATGCTAAAAAAGGGCAGAATCATAGAATGGCGTGGGTTGGAAGGGACCCCAGGGATCATAGAGTTCCAACCCCCTGCCACAGGCAGGGCCACCAACCTCCAGGCCTGGATCTACACAAGGTTGCCCAGGGCCCCATCCAACCCGTCCTTGAACACTTCCAGGGATGGGGCATCCACCACCTCTCTGGGGAGCCCACATCAGCACCTTAAGCCTTCCAGCACCAGAAAGGAAGTAGGTTAACGGGGGTGTGAAGCTTTTGATTTGGCAGCATCATTTTGCAGCATATTTTCATAAAAAATATGCTACTGTAGTTTTTCAATGTTTTTTTCTTGAATGACATGAACTTCTAGATGGAAAGCACTGGATTGTGTACCTTCAAGATAATTCTCTCAATTATCATCTTTTTGTCTTACTTGTGGGTGTTTGCTCTTGGGCTGGCAAAGAGCAGATGGGCAACAATCAACCAACATGGGATAGCGGCAAGAGCAGCTGGACAATACATTAGCTCATCTCTATTAAAAGTACATAATTGAGAGGTTGGCATCAGAATTCACCTTAAACACAGGAAGCAAGTTCTTACAGCAAACATCAAACAAGTTTTCCTGTGTTCGTCACTGGTGAAGTTCAGCAGCCAGCTGTACTCATGGGCATTTTGTTCTGTCTAGAATATTTACACTGACAGTCTCCAAAGAAAAGAAGAAACAGTACAAGGGAGCAACTCAGTTAAGTACAGACTTCAGATGTAACATCTACCAAAAAATTAATTGAGCGCCTACCTAATGGACCTAATGAGGTCCATTAATCCCAGAGTGAAAGCTCTGGCAGCCACATCTTGGTGCAGGCTTTCATAAAGGTCTTTCTGCTTGGTCCACATGGTCCCCCCACAAAGGAAGCCGCCATCTCACATGTACACAGCAGTGATGTTCCTGGGTGACTTTTATAGCCACTGGGCATTGACAGACCTAGGTGTCTACTGACTTCTGGCCATTAAGCTCTGAAATGTCTCTCTGCATGGCTACCAATGCTCAGACAGAGAAATTCCTCCTGAAAATGCATGTATTGAAGAGGTGTGGATGGTATGGAATTGTATACACTATAGGATTAACCTTTACTCAGCCCATATATGGGGGAGAAGGATTTACGTGAAGATGCTAATCTCTCTCCCTTCTTTCTTATTCCTCTTTAGGTTTTCTTCAAGAAATTGTTTGTGGCTTGAGGCTGAGATCTCTGATTTAACAGTAAATACATCTCCCAGGGACCCAAATCTGCATTTCACACATAAAAACTATTTCACCCAGCTCAGGTGTCTGTCAAACCACCAGCATGTAAAAACAAAGTAGAGATGTAGAGCACAGAGTGACGTGCTCCTGGAGCTGTGGCAGAGGAAAGAGTGCATCTCCAGGATCCAGCAGGGAGTTTGAAAGGCCAAAGAAGCAATGATTTACCGGAATGAAAACTTTTCAAGGTTAGATATGCTTTTTCTTGAGCAAAGCTGTATGTTATTGTTTGGGTGGTTTGGATTTCTGAAGGTTAGTCTTCCCATATAGCCCAAATACAGCCTGAATGGGAGTTTGGCCATTTATCATCCTGGGAATGTAAATCAGACCACCCCTAAACTGCTCGTTTTTGTAGGGTAATCGCGAACATGAAACGGGTTTACATGTCTCAAAAGTGAAGCAGCCAGAACTTAGCATGACAGGCCAAAGAGCCTTTATTATCCCAAATCCTGCAATGATTTCTGTAAAGATTTCAGTTGTATCCAAAACATATCGTTAGTCCTTCTCTTGATTTTTTCCCTGGTAATCAGAATCTTCCCAAATATCTCTGAGCGTTTTCATTACTTTGTAAATTTTCTCCAAATAGTTTAGACAAATTATTTTCAGCAGATGGCTTGTTATGAATAGCTTGTGAATTTTTCACTTTGACATCTGTACTGTGTTTACTGGGTGGTTTAATCAGTTCCTGGGCTGACTGACTGAAATGTTTGCGAGGGAGAAAAAAATGAACACAGGATACTAACTAAGAAACAGTGTGTTTCAAGGACAAACACATTCAGCTGACCGGATTCACAGACATTTTCAGAGATTTCCAGCCGTTGCCGACTACCTTGTGGATGCTGGATGCTACGATGTACGTGTGCCTGCAAATCGAACCCCTCTCACTCAGCCAAAAAACTGTAATTGTGAACATTTTCCTCATTTATTTTTCTTTTTTTAGCAGCCATGTCAAATAGTCAGAACTCCTTGGTGAGAATTTGTGCTCCGTTGTGTCGTTACATTTTAACCACATGCCCAATCCTGACCGTCTCCACACCGATGTGGAGGTATTGTTAGGCAGAGCTGCATGTCCAAACTGGCTACTTTTATCTCCTTGCTTTGTCTTTCTCAAAATAACATTGGAAGATAAGGTACACTCTTCCTTTGATCACAAATCTCCAACTTTTGAATGGTGACCACCAAGGATAAGTACGCATTGAACACTAGTCTTAATGATCAGCACATGATTACAGCTGCAAGGAGTGGGAACATTAAAACAGAAAGCAAAACCCCCAAACATGGAGGAGGCTGGAAAGGAGGGGAAAAGGGCTGGTGTATAAAAAAACAAACCCTTTAAATATCTCCAATAGAGCAAAACCATCAAACATATTTATTTGCTGATGATAATTAGATTATTTTTGCTTTCTAGTGTTTTGGGTTAGGTTGTGGGTTTTTTAGGTATTTTTTCCTCCACCTAAAGATAGTTTAATTACAGCAGGAGGGAGCAAACCACTGGGGCAAGGATTGTCTCCATGGTATTCTGCCGTATGTTCATATGGTGCATGGCACAAAGGTGTCCCTAGCACTGCCATCAAGCAAATATTAAATGAAAATAGCACTGGGAGGAGTGACAGGAGGTTGTAAGACTGCAGCACCGGTGGCAAAGCCATCTGCAGCAGAGCAGGCTGCAACATGCTCCAGGCTTCAGCCGTGCCTTTTCTCACGCCAGATGCTGCTGCACCCACCACCTCAGCTCACCCCCGAGTCCCTGGCATGTCTGGCAAGCAACGGATGGCCTTGAGTTTCTTGAAAGGCTTGTGACTTTATGCACCGAGTTGCCATCCAAATGGTAAGTAATAAACATTTTAATAATTCATAACCAGTCAGTAGTATCTTAAATTATTTAGCAAACGATTTGTCATCTTTCCTGGTGGTAGAAGATGCTGGCTGAAGAGTGGCTGAGAAAGGTTTCGTGTCCACCTCATCCCTCCTCAGGGGCAGGCTTTGCCTCAGCCTGAGCTCAGCCAGGTGGATGCAGCCTGCAGGGAGAAATGGAAGCCCATCCTGACTTTGAGGGTGTGAGCACAGACCTGCCGGTCAGAGGAACAGGGGGAGCACCGCTCAGCAATCTTCTCCTGTAATTGTTGGGTATACTCAGAGCCATGTTTCTGGAGCTTCCCTTAGTGACAGGACACTGAATTCCCACCTCTCTCATCTCTGCTTTCCCCTGGTTAAGCATTCATCATCTCTGCAGAGCAGCACAGACCCTGGAAGCCATAGCTCCTTCTCTGCCACCCCAGCTGCTAAAGGATGGCAGCAGGCCTAAGGCAGGCTGGTGAGCAAAACGGTCCTTCATTCCCTTGTGGTTTAAGCAGCAAGCCCCAACAAGATGGATGTTATCTACCAAAGGCACGGAGAAGACCTTGGAGCAATGCTTAGTTCAGAGAACCACCTCTGAAGACAAAAACCCAAGAGAAGTAAGAGATCAAACATGCTTGTGTGAAGAAAAAAGCAGTTTTACCTGGTTAGACCATAGCATTTACCTCCAGCATAACCCCGGCATCACATTAAACACAAACAGCACCCAGTGAAGTCAGCCAAGCTCTCTGGGTCTTAAAAAATCATACAAATGCTTAAGATTGCAATTGAGCAAAGCATGTAAGGAACACGAGTGCTGACAGCTTAAGCACGAGGCATGTGCGGTGAGTCATAAAGAAGCACTCTTTTTATTGCATTTTAAAAGAAGTGCATGCTCTTACTTCCAAGTAGTTCGAATCCTGCTAATGGATATGATTCCCTGCTTTTTTAGGAGCGCATGTTGCACTGGCTGCAGTGAAATTCTGCTGGCAGAAAACGTGGCTCCCTGCAACTTTAGCCGCTCCCCAAAAGCCCTTTAGCTAAGGCATTTGCCATATCTAAATATTTGATTTAATTTAAGAGGTGTATTTTCATTTAATAGCAACCAGCCTGTTACTAACAGCGCTTAAGATGACCCCAGCCTTGCTGCGGGCACTGGGCTAGAGCAAACGGGTAGGCGGCCCACTGGAGCACTGGTGAGCACAGAGGACCATGGAAAGGAAAGCAGAACAGGGCATCAAATTGCTGCGCTGCCCAAAAACCACACCTGAAGGAAGGGCGGCCTGTTCCTGCTGCCATGACACCCACACTGTGCTATGAGAGTGACAGCTCAGGCGTTCTGCAGGGCTCGCTCCCGGGAGAAGCCCTGGGGAAATTCAAGCAGTGTCCTTCTTACCCTGCAAACACATCTGTGGCTTATTGGTGTGGCACAGCAGGGCTTAGCAGTTTTATCCATCCCCAAACAGGTGTAAACTTCTAAGCATTAAATCACTTTGAAAATTCCCTTTTAGGCTTAAAAGTCACTTTGGTGACCCATGATGGGGAGGCTGCTGTTTTCAGAGTTTTTTAATGGCAACCCCAGGAGAAGGGAGGTCAGAGGGAGACAAGCCTTTCCTTGCACAGGAGGGTGCTGGTCCACAACCTGCCCCGAGTCCCCTCACACAGAGACATTTTGCTAAGACCCAACTGGCCCTGGGGACCCCTGGACTCCTGGGGACAGCCTCAACCCAGTGGGAAATGGCTGGAGATGGCAGGCAGCTAGCTGCTGAAGTGGTCCCGGAGGTTTCTTTGTGAACCAAAGGACTTCAAGTCCACCCTGTAATGCCTTTTCCATAACAAGTGACATCTAAATTATCTCTCATTTCAGCTAGTTTGTGTGTCAGTGCTGTCTCCGTGGTGCCATTTGCCAACAAAGAGAGCTTCTTTGGGAGTTTCTAAATGATGTCATAAATGTATGCCCTTGCTCACAGGTCGGCTCACCCACAAACACCCATGTACCACTAATTAACTCCTCGGAAGTGCTCTTCTAGCCCTCAGTTCCTGTTGTCTCTCTCCAGCCCTGCTGCTCTTTCTTTGATAGATTTTATTGTGCTCAGGAGAATCCCCACATCGCAGGCACTGCTTGGTGGCAGGGCTGTCCCAAGGCTCACTCCCATCTGATGGCTGCAATAGCTTCTTCACTTCCTTTTTAAGCAGTCCTTGCCTTGCTTGGCAGGCTTTCCCCCTCGGTGACTCCCAAACCTTTTTAGAAAAGACACGAGCTGGCACAGTTGATGTCAGGAAAACTGTCGGTTACTGTATGGGCAGAAATCAGCCTTCTGGGAGACATGATACATTATTCATCATCTTCCGAAGATCATCTAAAGGTCAGGCTATTTCAGCCTCAAGGTAGACAAGATATGGCATTCAGCCTTAGGGGCTGGCTACAGCTCCTGGACCTGGAAGCCTGAGGTATTACACAAGGCGCTTGCATCAGAAACCTGAAAAGCAGAGATGGCTTCATAGCTTTGCAGATCACTGTTGCCGGGATCAGATAGCTGTTTACAGGTTTTTTGGAGACACCCTTGGTCTACCATGTCGGGAGGGAATCGCTGGCAGTGCTTTTCTGTTTCACTGCTGAGGAGCTGCAGGTGTTTTACCAGGTTTCCTCCTCCTGAACTTTTGGATCTGTGCAGCACAAGAATAGAAGTCCAACAAAACTTCATCTTAAAAGACAAATATTCATCTTAAAAGACAATACAGTTCAGAGTGGCTGCATGCCAGGGGCAACATGGCGAGGAGCCCAAGGGCAGTCGGGGAAGGACAGGTATTGCTTCAACAACCAGCTGCTGGTGTCGAGGTTGGGTGTTTTGGTTTCCCTGAGATGCCCAGTTTCTCAGGTGTGCTCAGAGCTCTGTGAGTTTTGTTTTGAAAGTGAAGTAGTCAGTCACCCCCTGGCCATGCTTTTGGCCAATATTCAAAGTACCTTTGGAAAGTGCTTTTATGGGAAATTTAAAAAACTTCTGTCTTAAAACCAAAATATAGTTCCCCTGTTAGGTGGGAGCTTTCAGAGTGCAGCATCAAACAGTACCAAGATAAAACACAAAACCTGTTTAAAAAAAAAAAGCCTAATTGAAGTTTTCTGTATCTGGGATTTAAAAAGACAAAAAAAGAAGGATAAGTTGTGTAACTGTTACCAAGCAGAAATACTGTTTGCATCCAGGATCAGGTACCTTCAGTAATACTGCAGTATTCTCCTTCTGCTCTGATGCTGCTTGTGCTTTCAGTGGTGAAGACAGCCCCATCAGAAAGACTTAAACCGGATCAGACTCTCATATACAAATTTGTGTCTCTCATCCACTCAGCAATATACTCGCAGTTAGAAGGACTGACAACTAGAAGCAGAAACAGAAACACACAGGCCTATTAACCGTAGCGATGGTGTAGGATAGCATCTCTTCTTCCACTTGAGGAGCATCTGTAAACCCAATGCAGTGATTTTTTCAGTTCTTTGAGAAATAGGCTGTACCACCATGGACTGGTCATTGGTCAAACCGCATCCTGCAATTTTAACTGCAGTCATGATGTCCCCCAGAAGCAGTATTTGGGGCTTTGCTGGGCTGCTGTTTCACGGGCTGTGTGATGCTCACTGTGATGCTCTGAGTGATGGCTTCTGCAGTAGCAGCTGTCACACTGCACAGGGATCTTAACATGCTCCTTTTATCTTACTTGAAAGCTGCTTTGTACACCCATCAGCTTCAACCAAGCTCTGTGTTTGATCTACAGATTGATGCCCTACTTGAGGTCTGCTGTTTACATCAGCCCATGTACCATCCTGTTTGGATTTGGTTGGTGAGACATAAAACCTGATACTGTTTCGTCTCTCTGCTTGGATAAGTGCAGAGCACACCTGGCCACCATGGAGCATGTAATACACATGCACACACCACTGCTGGTGAAGGACATTCATCTGTCCCAAACCCAGATTTAGAAACATGCTGAATAGTTCTGAGTTATGTTGGGGACCGCTCTGCCATGCCATGCCCCACCACCAGGTCCACACAGTAAGACAGGGCTGAGTGGCAGGGGGACACCTAGTGCCATGCCCACTTGCAGTATGAGGACATCCATGGTCTGTATAAACTGAGATGTTTTTACTCCTCAGCAGCAGCTTCAACTACCCAACCACCTCCTGAGAGAAAGGCAGAGTTCATTTGGCCAGGCAAGGACTGTAATGACCTGCTCTGTACTTATTTAATGACATCTAATTTCCTGGCTTGCATATGGGGTGGGCACCAACCCCAGCAAGCTGTGATATGCCCTGACACACAGCTTCCTACCTAGCTGACACTTGACAATGGACACAGAAAAGCCTCATTCAGCACCTTCTTTGCCTCACTTTTACTAGCAAGGTCTCAGCCCAGTTCCACAGAGTGGGGCAGAGAGGCACTGTCCATGCTGCTGGAGCATGAAGCTAGGGACTACAGAGATAAGCTGCATATGTACAAGTCTATGGGGCCAAAAGGGATGCACCAAAAAGCTGAAAGGAGAAACTGGGCATGGGTCAGCTGGTCAGACTCAACCCATTGCCTGGGAAAATTACGAAGCAAGTCCTGAGGAATTGTGTATCCGCATCATGAAGGACAGGAGGGTGACTGGGAATAGCCAGCAAGGGTTCTCCAAGGGCAAAGTGTGCCTGACCTGCCTTCCTGCCCTTCTGATGAAGCAAGCAACTCACTCCACAGGGGCACGAAGGGCAGTGGATGTTGCTTTCCTTGACTTTAGCAAGGCTTTCACCATGGTCTCCAATAACGTTTGTAGCCAGACTGCAGTGGTATGGGCTGCATGAATTGACAAGAAGGTGGGTGAAAAACTCTCTGGATGATTAGGCTCCAGAAGGAGTGATCATGGATTCAGAGTCCATCAGGCAGCCAATTAAGAGTCGTGAGTGTTGGGGGTCAATACAGGGATCAGAACTGGTTTGCACCCATATCACCCATGACCTGCACAATGGGAGATAACATATCCTCATCAAGTTCACAGACAGTGTCAGAGCAGGAGGAGGTTATTACCCTGGAAAGTAAGGATGCTGTTCAGAGGGACTTGGACACAATAGAGAAATGGGGCAACAGGGACCTCGTGAAGTTCAACAAGGATAAATGCAAAGTCCTGCACTTCATCTGGAATAACTTCCTGAAACACCAGGAACCTGCTACCCCAGCAGCAGCTCTGCAGGAAAGGATCTGAAGGTCCCAGTGAGCAACAAGTTGAACATGCACCAGCAGCATGGTCCCACAGGGATGAAGGCTAACTTCAGACTGGGTTGGACTGGCAAGTGCATAACCTGTGACTTAAAGGAGAAGGATTGGCAAGTGCATAACCACTAACTTAAAGGAGAAGGATTGGCAAGTGCATAACCAGTAACCTAAAAGAAAAGTAACCAGTAACTGTGTATGAAGAAAAGCTAAGGGAGCTGGGTTTATTTAGCCTGAGAAGACTGGAAGGACATGAAACAATAGTCATGAGTTGCAGGAAAGGAAGTTCTACCTGGATGTAGGGAAAAAGCTGCTTTGTTGTGAGAGGTGCATCTGACGTGGAACCAGGGACACAGAGGGGCTGGGGAACCTCCATTCCTGAAGATTATTAAAGCTTCCCTGCTACCAATCCAACATCCACTCTTCCAGGGACTACAGGAAATGAACATTTTAACTTGGCTTGTTCTTAAATGTCTAGCAGGAGCCAAAGCAACAGAGCAAAGGTAAATGGCCACACTCTGTCAGGGACAGAGGCTGCTGCAACCCACCCAAGGGCAGGGTAAGGGCAGGAAGGTGAGTGCCTGGGGCTGCGGCAACACTTGGTCTCATCACCTTGGTATGGGACTTCATGAAATGATTGAGAAAGCTGCTAGTGGCCACAGCTGAGTTGGAATTTGGCCTGGAGTGAAGTCAACAAGAAAGAAAAAAACCCCAAGCCTAACATCAAAGCTTTCCTTTCAGGGTCAATTTACACCCGCAAACTCTCTGTTGTTTGAGTCAAGCTAAGAGCTCCCTGCTGAACAGGGAGGATGTGCTTACCTCCAAGGACCCCAGCTCTCTCCTGCTCGTCCAACTCCCTGGTCCCAGCACCTCCTCCGATCAAGCACTCATCAGCCCCTGCTGTCAGCTGCCCAGGGTGTCTGGAGACAAGTAGCAAAGAGCAGGAGCTAGAGGAAATGAGGAGGACTTGCCCCTTTTTGAAGTGTTGAGCTGTCAGATTGGCTCAGCCACCTCCTGTCACCTCCTGCCAAAGGGCTGGGTGGGAGGGTGGAAGGGAGAATGGGCTAATGGAGCTGTCTGGCTGCAAAAGAAAATCCCGCTGTTGGAAATCCACAAGACTGAATCTCCCTAACCTAGTGCTGACAACATCACTGGAGCAGTCTCAGCGTGGAAGAGATTCCCTGGTAAGTGGTGGCCACAGATGTAGCAGCAGACGTCCCCAAATGTTCACCCTCACATGCCTCTCCCTGTGCCAAGACAGGCACTGTCTGCCCTGCTTGGTCTCTGCACAGCAGGCCGCGGTGCGCATTTACCACCCACAGCGGGGGTGTCGCCAACTGTCACTCAAGCATCCAGAAGGGCAAAACCACAATTCCCAGGTGGATGTTTTCCCCCCATCTCCCTAAGGCCAAGGAAACAGGATCTGCAGGTATCTAATGTTGCCCAGCACAGAGAAGGGTGAGGGGAGATGACTGGCTAACCCTTCGTTTTTACATAAAAGAAGTTAGCAACACGCTTGGGTCAAAGTGTCTTCCTGCTTCATGCGCTGCAACCTAGAAGGCCGCCTTTCCTACCACTGCTGCAAATCAATCCTTAAAAAGTTTCCTGGCTTGGTCTCCGAATCGCTTGTCATCGATTATTTCTAGTTCCACTGTGTAGTCCATCGTGTCTCAAGGCCACGGGACAAAAGCCAGGAGTCCTGCAACTGCTCACTTAATTCCTTGGGTGTCTTCCCTGCTGATACATAGCAGAGATTGGCAACTAATCTATATATAGTACAGCACCACAGCCGAGACACAATGGCTGCATTCAGCATGCATGCATGATGATGTCAGCAATGGCTGTTTAATTGCATCATGGGAAGTGAGGGGAGAAAAGAATTGGAAGAAAAAAAAATTTTAAAAAGAAAAAAAAAAGAAAGGGGGCCCCCGGCCCCTCCACTTTACATAATTTCCTTCACCACCAGATGGGAACGCATGGGAATGCTGGCCCTGCATCTCGGGAGCTCCCTCCCCGAAGCCTGGCACGGCCACATCTGTTTCCCCGATTTCCTACACTTCTGATCTTCTTCACCTGCCCTGCACCCCACCACCTTGGGCGAGCTTCCTGAGATGCCGCTACCGCCATTTGATTTGGCTTCCTGAGGCTCACTCCTGCCTTCCTTATTTTTACTTCTCTGGCTTGCAGTAGCATCCACAGGCCGGTAGCTGTGAGACACCGAGGAAGGGTAGGGTCTGCGCTGCGGAGACCACACAAGCCCCTCGGCTGCTTTTCTTTAAACAAATGAGCATCTGTACTGCCAGGCAGTGGTTCACAAAAGGGGCTGTTAGGCTCGATGCAACGCCACTGCTCTGCAGCTAACAAACAGAAGATACACAAACTTCTCTTCCCGGCAGCCATCCATCATTGTAAATGTACACGGGTTTTATTTGAAAGGGGAGGCAGCACCCTGCTTTAGTGAAGTGAAAAGGGGAAAGGACCCTCCGAGTGACAGCATTTCCCTCTCTGACATCTACAGCATCAGCCAAATAAAGTTTTAAAATTTCCCCAAATCCCCGCCTGCCCTTTAAAATTCCCACTTTTGCAAACAGGGCCCGTGGCATCCTCCATTTTAAGAAAGCTTCTCTTTGTCTTATCCCCCAGCCTATTTATAGCTCCGTGGTGGAGGTATACTGGGAAGGATTTACACCAGCCGGCGCGGGGCTCTTCTGCTCACGGAGAGGAGACACGCAGCAAATGGACATTTCATAGCCTCCAAGGCACATGCAGCTCCTCAGGGTGCATTTCTGGGAGGAGGCTCTCACCCAAAGGGTTTCACCCACGAGTTTTCTCTGTGGCATGTGAGAGGGGCTCTGGGCTGTGATGTGAGTGATGGGCTGCTTTTCTAAGTCCACTTTTAGGAAGGACCACAGGGTTGCCATAAGGGTCCCACATAGGAGAAGAGACAGTTGCCTACTCTGACTGCCAGGGAAAGCTGTCCAAGCAAGGGCTTCTCCCTCCTTCATGGAGCAACGAGGAGGGAAAAGGCCTCTTCATGGGTCACTTCATGTTCCCAGGAACTTTGCAGAGAAGCCAGGATCTTAGACTCCAACCTTTCCCATGTTGTGCAAGCGCCCAACAGCCTTATCTTGTAACCTGAGTCTGGAGGAACCACATGATGCAAGGTAGGAAAACTTCCTCTGAGTCCATCTTACAGCTTTCTCTACAGGAAATGCCATTATAACCACAATAAATGCTCAAATGAACCAGAAACTTTGATTATCACCCTGCACGGCCGCTGGCTTGTTCATTCACTCTTGTAAAGGAGAGTACTCCCTTTGCACTGACCAGTGTTGGTTTCAACATACTTCATTTCAGGTCCAGTGTCATTCAAACACTGTTTCCTCCACTCTTCTCTCTCAGCATTCAACATATACCTCTGGAATCGACCTGCCTTGGTCAGAGCCCCTGTGGGAGAGAGCAGCTCCCAAACACACGCCAAGATTAGTGCTGCACGTGACACAGAATCATCTGAGGGCGTGGGTCATGGTTTGCCAGTGCTCAGGGCACTGAGGGAGGAGCCGTCTGTCCAGTTTCCCCAGGGAATGAGGAGGAGGCAGAAGGGGATGGGCGGTACTTGGGCGTGGATGGGCTGAAGATGTAGATGATGTCTCTCTGTAAACAAGGAAAGCGATGGAAGACACCGGTGTCCCTCTGAACAGGCTGCAGAAGCACCTCATCCTTCCTGGCACAAGGTCAGCCATCGCAGTGGGGTCACTCGTGCATCCCCACTCAGGGGCTGAGCTGGGGACTGGGAATGGATAGCTGAGGGTGCCAGGCTTCCCAGGTCCTGCAGCCAGATATGGAGGGGAACAGCTGCCTGCGCCCAGAGTTTACACAGCTGTGTGGAAGTGTTAGCAGCTGACAAGCTGCTCTCCCTGAAGCGTCAGCATATACCACCTCTCCCAGTTAAAAGCACTCCCCTGGCTGAGGAAAATGGTCTTGGGGATGTGAAGGAGAATGAAGGTAGGGCAGACCTTTGAGTACTGGCCAAGATAACTGTGCAGAGAGGATAAATGCACCATGAGACATCGGAGCAGCATCGGTGTTGGGAAACAGGAGACTAACACCAAAACCTTTGCAATTATTACCCCATATTGTTGGCACCTGCTTTCTACCTCCGGCTGCTCAGAGCTCGTGTTTCTTGACCTGCAGAGCTCGTTTACAAGGCATGGCTATTCTGCCAAGCCCTTCTGGAAGGGAAATGTGATCTGACGGGACATTTCGTAGAAGGTGAGTTTGGGAGCCTTTAATACTACTCCAGCATCAGTTCTGACATGTGTTTTATAAAGTACGACATCCAGTCAGTGAAGTCACTTCTTGTGGACCAAAGCCTGGATTTAGACCATTCTTAATGGTAGGCATCACGTTTGAAAGCTGTGACAGGGTTAGAGCAGAGTCAGGGTGAGAAGAAGAGACGTTTGCATCTTCTGGCCTTGAGCCCATCCTGGAGGGCAACAGTCTCACTGTCACCATCAGAGATTAACGCCAACACAGGTACTTAGTCTAACAAGAAATCTGATTGAACAGATGGTGAATAGAGAGAGATTTGAGATGTCTAGAAGAGCAAACTAGTCTCAGAGATACAGTCATCGGGAGGCAAAGGTGCTAGAAGTCCTTGTGATGCTAAATCCTAATGCATGCTAAGGAATGAACGTTTTTCAGACACAATTTTTGAACAGAAAAAGGAATGAATCAGGATGCACAGAAAAAAAAAAAAAGAAAAGCCATTTAGTTTCCTCTCAGATGCATACCAAGTAGGAGAGCTACAGTGAGGCTTAACCAGAAAAAGTGCTCAGGGAGACTATCAATGTAGGTGAAAAAAAAAAACAAACCCACCCCTTCTTTAGCACCCCCAAAACCAACACCTTTATATCAGTTGACTGTAGATATCTGTGCTGTAAGGCAAGACAGTAGGTGTTTAATCCTCTCTGGGAGGGAAGAGTGGAGATCGATCCCTAAACCTGGTCCTGTCTCTGGGGTCAAAAGTAATCTCAGCTGTTTGAGTGCAAGATCTCTGCTTCCCAAAGCCAGCCCTTGAAGGGTGTAGAGATGCAAAGGGGCACACCAACAAGAGCTATAGATTTGACTCGCACATGTGTAGAGGGGAGGCTATCTCTGTTCCCCTCTGGATCCCATCACATCCTAACAAGCACATCTTTAAACTCAAGGTGACCCTGCTGTAGGGGAGATGAATGGGTGGAGGAGGGGGGTGTCAAGGTCTTGAATTAATATGCTGAGCAAGCCAATTCCCAATGATTTATGCCGTGGGGACAACACATACTGCTTCTTTGCTCCCCAACCCTCTACCCTGCTCAAGACCCAGCATACCATACAGGAAGCTCAGCAACACATGCAGAAAGTTGAACTTACTACTGTACTTACTAATGGATCCAATGACAGATATACGGTTGAGCGAGAGTCAGTGTGCAAGAGCAGGCATGGCAAATTTGGAATCTGAGGCAAATTTAGAAGTTTGTGCTTGCAAGAGGAAAAATGAGGAAAGGGAGAAAAAAAAAGCACAAATCAGCGCTAAAGTGGCTGGACTTAAGTGGCACAGTTGTCCACAGAGCGCAGTTGTGGTGAAAGCAAATAAAAAGAAAGGAATGAAAAAATAATTCCTCTGATTATAATGAATAAATTGCTAACAGCAAGCTAAAAAACTACAGCAAAACCTTCCACTTTTGGGGTGGTTTACCCTGGCAGACTGTTTGACAAATGTAAAATCCCCAAAAGCCATGTGAGCATCAAGGTCTCACTGAAGCCCTTCCCCATGCATAGACCTGTTGGAAGTGCTCCCTTTGTACAGCAATTTACCAGTTAAATTGCTGAGCATGGGAGGCAAATACCCAAGCAGGATGCAATGCTGTGTCTCTTGCCTCTTTGTTAACAAATAAAAGAAGGAAGGGGATCCTCAGGTGTACCAGGACAGGGAGAGTTTTAGGTCTTTATAATCCCTAGAAAATACTATGCAGAACTTGAAGGGATGCACCTCTCCGTTGGCTTTTTGTGTCCATGGACCTCTTTGGCATAGCAAGACTGGAGATGGAAATGTTTCCTGGATCCTTAGGTGCAAAACAGCACCCGTGACCACAGAAGTTCAGTCATACGTGTTTATCATTACCCAGGCACATTTGGGGTCTTGTACCAGCTACTTCTGTTCACAAGCCTTGCTGCGCGTGGAGCTCGAGTGCTTGCCTTAGTTTTCAGCCTAGCTGCTGCTGGACCATTTTACGCAGGTGGTATATGGGAGAGCTCCTTCTGTGAATGTTTGCCTCTAAAATTACAGTAAAATATCCCCAAACCCACAATTACTGTACCTGGTTCTATTTAACAGAGCTTTTAACCTCCAGACCCCTGGCTTTTCCAGCTGTATTGCTTTTGGCAGGAACACCGTTCTGTTTGTCCTGTAGTGCTTCTGGTGGAAAGCAGATGCTTTCCTTCAAGCAAACAAAGCTTCCAAGTACAGACAGTGGAAAGCATATCCTGACATTGGAAGCAGATGCTAGAGAACAACTCAGGTGCAATCTCCTGCCCCAATGTCCTATTTTCCACTGAAATAAAAGGGTAAAAAAAAATAAAGAAGAAAAAAACCCCATTGTTTTTAATGCACAGTTTAGCTGCAGTGGCCGGTCAGTTAGCCAAGGACAGACAAATACTGTCAGGTATTTTCCAACTAGGTGGAAGTTGGCTCATATCTTCAGAGCTGTTTTGATGCTTGTTCGGTGTCTCTGAAGACCTGGCCAGTCATGCCCAGATTTTAGCATTGTTAGAATGTTTTAATGGTTAATGTTTTAACACAGTTCTGATGTGATCTTGACACAGTTATGATTTCGACACAGCTTAAATGATGGGCTCGCCTTTAGTACAAACGGCACCGTTTCAAATTCAGACCAGCAACAGCCTATGCGTGGAGGACAAAAGAAAGATGAGAGAAGCGTATGAAAAACACCGGGGAGAAGGGAAGAAACGCGAGAAACCACAGCAGAGTGACACAAAGGAGAGCGAAGAGAATGCAGAGAAATGCCTCAGCCGCTCACGTAAGCGGTGAGGTTTCATTTATTTGGCACAGAGGGACAATAGTCCCCGCTAACCAGGATAGCTATTGTTCTTTTGTTTTTAAGAAACAAAAAGGGTAAATGTGAAGCACTAGCTTCCCAGGGAAAAATCATAAAAATAAGTTCTCATCCTGCTGTCTACCGAGGAAGGAGAAACCTCTTGTACTTCACCTATAGCCCCGGCGCTGTTATTCACCCACGTGTTTGTCGGCTTAGAAAACGGACGAAATACATCGAGGCCTTGCTCTGACTGAGGACAGCTGAGGGGCTTGGGGTTTTTTTAATAGTGGAACAAGTTAATTAGACAGAAAACCATCGAGCCAATGCTCTAAGCAGAAAAAGGCAGGGAGCTGTCTGCAGTGTAGCTAGGGATGCAAGTGCTCCAGCAGCTAATGTTTCAGAGTGTAATAGCGGTGTATTCCCTTTAGCTCGATTCCAGCATTTTCCATAATGAAGACAGAAAGCCACCCATAACGAAGACGGAAAGCCACTCATAATCAGAGGAAGCCTCGAAATGTTGCATTCCTCCTGCAGTGGTGGAGGGAGAAGAAAAGGAAGACTGATTCAGAAAGACAGAGGTGCTCAAAGATACGAGGATGACAGCTAAGGAATAAGGATGCACTGTTCAGGGACAGTGACTTGCTTAACAAGCTCAGGGAGAGTATAAGCTGTAAATGAGGTTTGGGAGCTTTGGCACAAATACAGTGGATCCTGCCAGCAAAAAGGACCTTCTGCAGCGTATAGGTAGCTCTGTGAACCTGTTAGAGCCATGTGAAGCATGGACACACAGAATTCCCCTCTTCAGACAGTTAGCTGGAAAGCAAGCAGCTGTCACTGAGGAAGGCAGGGGTGTCATATGCCTGGAGACATGCATCTGGGAATTTTTGCCCAATTAAAGTATTTCTCAATGCAGAAGATGACAGTTTCTATGGAGGGAGCAAGTGGGAAGCGTTATCTGGGAAAACCAAACAAATCAACTGCACATTTGTTGTTCGGAAAGTTACTGTTCTTCACAACTAACTGGCTTAATCTGGAAAAGGACAAGCTCCACAGCATCATAACCCTCTGCAGCAACCATGGGACAAACAAACAGAGCTGAGGCAAGACTCAACGATTTTTTTTCGTTGTTTAACCTCTGGTAGTCAAGGCTGCGGTGGGTTTCACCTGCATGCTCAAATGTGAACATATGGATATGTAATATAAAGAATAAAGCCCCCCAGCCAAATCCTTTAGTGATACATAAGGCAAGTTGCCAGCTGAGTATACTACTGAGGGGCATAATAAATATTCATGATTGTTTACAACTTAATGTTAGTTACCCCATGGACTTCATCAGTGATTCCCAATGTGTGGGCTCATGTAAGGACCGTAATGCTCCTGAATTTCTCAGTTCTCTGTGGGGATTTTGGAAAGAGATCCTCACGGGCATGGGTCATTGCTCCATTTCATTCCTGTCAGCAAGAGAGTTTTATTTTTAAGTAGATAATTTAAGTTACCATTATTTGTGGCTGCAAAAAAAGTAGGAACATTACTCAATGTATTTTAGTAGCCAGTGTTCTTTTTCTGTGTTTTAGGTTTTTTAAATTATCATTACTTGAAAGTAATTGGAGTTTATTTTGCTTATTTACAAATGCTTTCATTCATAAATATGTTATCTTTTCTTCCCCCTTTCCCCCTCCCCCCCCCCCCCGCTTTGGCTTTCCAACCCCTGAGCCAATTTCTCGTTTTTAAAACTTTTCAGCATTTCCAGTCGCCTGGCTAAGGGTAAAAATACCATGTGTCCCTTCTTGTTAGTACAAGCCCCACTGAAACAAGAGGGTGGCCGCTCGGTCGTGCCGCGGCTAAAACTTTTCCTTTCAGCAGCCCGCTGGCCCCGAGGTGTTTCCATAAACCAAAGTAATTGTTGCGGGTTTAAGTTCGGCTTCGCGGCGCTGGAAACCGGGCATCGCCGCCGATTTTTGCTAACTTCATCGCGTCAGTTTAAAGGAGAGGAAACGTCTGCCCCTGGCTAGCAGCAAAACACCCCGGGCTCGCCTTCCCCGGCGCACCGCAGAGCCGGCAGCGACGGAGAAAGGAGCCGGAGCTCACCCCTAGACTGGGCGTAAGAAAACAATTAATCGAGTGACTTAGTGTTTAAAGCTGTATTAACGCCCCGATGCTGCTTTCAAAGCACGGCCCCGGAGCCCCGCTCGCATCTCAAACCGAAAAAGGGCGAGGGGGATTGGGGAGGGAAGGGGGGAGGGGGAGGAGGGACACGGTGGGGCTGAACCACCGCCGGAGCTCGTCAAACCAAAGGGGTTGGGGGGTATCCCCGGTGCCGAAATGAGCGGTATTAAAAAATCGAGAGTGGGGGTGGCGGTGGGGAGCGGCGGGGCTGGATGCGGGCGGATGGGGGCAGGTCGGGCAGGCAGGGCAGGCAGAGGGCGAATGTTTCCTGCCCGCCGCCGCCGCCCCCCGGCCGCCCCCCGCAGCCGGGCGGAAGTCAGCCCGCGCCGTCGGAGCTTAAAGGCTCCCGCACGCCGCGCCGCCCCAGTGCCGGCGGCCGCAGCGGGGCCGGAGCCAGCGCCGCCGCCAGCCCTGCGGGCCACGCTGAGGCGGGCCATGCGCTGCCCCGCGCCCTGATCTCTTCCCCCCGCCCGCCCTGAGGGCCGGGCTCTCCGCGGCTCTGCCCCTCCGCACCCCTCCAGGCAGGGGGAAGGCGCCCGGCGCGATGGCTCTCCCCGGATCCCACGCCGCCCGGGACGGTGCTGCCGCATCAGTGAGTAATTCCTGCTAATCCACCCCCCGGGGCCGGTGGGCTCCGGCTTTACAGATCGCGGGGGAGGCGGGCGATTTGTTTTTTGCCGTTTTTCCCCCCTCCTCCCTCCTGCTCTTCGGGTTTTATATTATTTTTGTTTTCTCAATAAAACACCACGCGAAGAGGCGAGATGACAAAGGAAATGTGATCCTAGGCGCTGCAGGGGCTCAGAGCGAGCGAGAACCGGAGAGGAGGAGGAGGGGGCGAGCGTAGCGCTCTCGGATAGCATTGCACAGCGGCTCCAATTTGTGCGAGCGAATATAATACACCCCCCATGAATAATTCAGGGCGGCCGGCGGGGACCTGCCGCTGCTCCTCTGCCCGGCCGCCGCAGCGTGTGCGAGCCGCGCCGAGCCCGCGGTGCTAGCTAACCGGCCCGCCGCCGACCGGGAGAGCCACCCGAGCCGCCGGGCACCGCGTGTGGCGGGGCCGCTGCGGGCTCGGCGCTGCCCGCCGCGGGGAAGCCCGGCTTAAAGGAAGGCGCCTGGCGGGAGCCGGGGCGCTTGAGAAGGGACCGCTCTTCAGAGCAGTTCCCGGAGCCCTTCTCTTTTCTTTTGTTTTTTTCACCCCCTTGCCTCCCCATCTTCTCCTCCTCCTCCTCTGCGTCCCGCCAGCGTGAGTTTCTGTCGGTGGGGTGGGCACCAACGCCGCCCTCCATCCCCACCCCCAGTCATGCGGTGGTGGAGCAGGCGTCGGCGGGGGAGGACTGGAGCTGGAGAAGTCTTCCTGGCCACTGTGTTTCAGTGCCTCTCTCTCTCCTAGAGCTGCTCTGGATTGCAAAAGTGGAGGGGGAACTGAAACGAAATTTCCCCTTCCCCCCGACAAGCACAGGTTTAAAGGAAAAGAGGAAAAAACCCAACGCCCCAGGAAGAAAGAGCGAAACTTGAGTTAAACCCCTGCTGCCCCCCCAACCCCTGCGTCCTCCCCGCCCGGCCAAGAGGGACTTGCACTGCCGCCCCGACCCCGTCCTGCGGCCGTGGGAACCGGAGCCGAGCCCCGGCGGACAGAGGTCCGGTCCCCGCTGGATGCGGTGGGGATCGGGCGGTTGGCGCCCATGCACTTTCTGTTTAGGAAGAAGACAAGTACCCAAACTACATTGTCAAACTGCTGACCCAAGGGGGAAATGAGAAGACTGTGTGAGGTATTGACCGATCAGGGAATCGATACAATTTGTCTAATGCAACGGGGGATCGGGGGTTAAGTACATGTGAGGGAAGAGAGGATCCATTTGCTGAGAGAGAACGGAACAGCTACACCTTGATACCAAAAATATCCCCCACCCCTACCGCAGCAAGACCGGCAGCGAGGTACGAGGCGAAGATCCAGCTCCCTGCAGACTGCCAGATCGATGACACCGTATTTGCAAAACCGGCCAATCGATCCCACTTGGCAAAACGACTGATCGATGCCAGCTTGCTTGTAAGCCGCTTGCAGAGCTACCTTCTCCCCGCGCTGCTCCAGACGCCCCCTGCCTCCTCTGCTTCCCTCCGCACACACTTTTTTGGTGAGAGAGGGGAGATACACTTTTTTTCCTTCACCCCTTGTCGGGGAGCCGGGCCCATCGCAAATGGCTTCGTTTCCCGAGTCCGACTTCCAGATCTGCCCGCTGTGCAAGGAGATGTGCGGCTCGCCGGCTCCCCTCTCCTCCAACTCCTCCACCTCCTCGTCCTCCTCGCAGACCTCCAGCTCCTCCGGGGGCGGCGGCGGCGGCTCCTCCTGTGGGGGCCCGCCGCGGCGGCTCCACGTCCTGCCCTGCCTGCACGCCTTCTGCCGCCAGTGCCTGGAGGCGCAGCGGCACCCCGGCGCGGGGGACGCGCTCAAGCTGCGCTGCCCCATCTGCGACCAGAAGGTGGTGATCTCGGAGCCCTCGGGCATGGACGCGCTGCCCTCCTCCAACTTCCTCCTCAGCAACCTGCTGGACGTCGTCGTCGTGGCCGCCGCCGCCGACGAGCAGAAGAACGGCCGCGCCGCCGGGGCCGGCCCCGCCGCGGGCTCCGGCGCGGGAGGGGGCGGCGGCAACAACCGCCACCACGGCCGCCCGCCGCCGTCGCACCGTACCGCCGGCTCCTCGCCCGCCGCCGCCGCCTCCGCTGCGCCCTCCTCGACGTCGTCCTCCTCGGGCGGCGGCGGCGGCTCGGCAGCGCTTCTGCTGCGGCGGCCCCACAGCCGGCAGGGCGAGCCCCGCTGCAGCTCCTGCGACGAGGGCAACGCGGCCAGCTCCCGCTGCCTCGACTGCCAGGAGCACCTGTGCGACAACTGCGTGCGGGCGCACCAGCGCGTCCGCCTCACCAAGGACCACTTCATCGAGCGATTCGCCGCCGCTCCCGGCCCCGCAGCTGCCGCCGGCCCCGCCGCGCCGCTCGCCCTCAGCCCGCCCTACCCCGCCTCGCCCTACAACATCCTCTCCGTCTTCCCCGACCGGGCCAGCTACTGCCAGCACCACGACGACGAGGTGAGCGAGTGCGCGACGCGGGAGGGGCGGCCCCGCTCCCGCCCCTCGCCGGCGCCAGAGGGCCCCCGCCCGCCTCGCACCCTCGCGGCGGGCGGGCCGGCCCTCAGGGGCGGGAGGCGGCAGGGACCGGCCGCGGAGCTTCCTGCGCCCGCGGAGGCGCTCGGGTCTCGCCGCACCTCGTGGGGGTGGGGGTCAGGGCCGCCTCTCCAACGGCCGGCGTCGGGGGGGAGAGGGGGGCGGGAGCCGCTTATGGAAGGGGGGCGGGCGATGTCCCCGGGCGACCCACTCCCTCCGGGCGCCGCTCCGCGCTGCCGCGCGGGAGGAGAGGAGGAGGAGGTGAGCCAGGGCCCGCCGCGCCGTGCGGGAGGCGGTTGTCGGTTCCTTCGGGCTGCCCGTGCGCGGCGGGAAGCTGCTGGCGCGGCGCTGCCTTTCTAAAGGAACCTACCGGGCGCGGACCGAGGGGTAGCGAGACCCCGGAGGGGGGGGGAAGGCTGCGGACCCCGCGCCCCTCATCCTTCTCACGCGGAGTTAACTTGGCGGAGCCCGCTTCCTACCGCGTTCGGGGCGCGGAGCCATCGGAGAAAGAGAAAACGAATAAACGGGGAAGGAAGGCGACCACAACGAGAAAAAGGCGGTTTCATGTTTGTCTCGGTCGAAGGTAGTCAGAAAGCTGGCAGAGATGTCCACCCTTGCCTCTGCCACCTTCGTCTCCCGGTCTGGGTTAACGCTTTAGCCGCCGTGTCCCAAACGAGAGCTTTATTAATTAGGAGGTGGGAACTGGCTCTTAACGTGGTCTGGAGTTAAAACGCCCTGCACCCGAGTGCTGCTGCTGCTGCCCCGCAGGTCTCAGGCAGGCTCCGGCTTATAGAAAGCGGGTTACCTCTTAATGTGGGTGCAGTTTCATGCTGTGATAGTTTAAAACTTGATATTCATCTGAAAATGGCCGTCTGCTGTCCTGTGTCCCGTCCCCGTGTTCCCCCCCCTTTCTTTCTGCTCTGGAAGTCAACGCAGGGGTTTTGCTGGAATTTTCCAGTAATTTCGGTGTTGGAGGTAGTTTCCTCCCAGTATGAAATCGGGCAGCACAACTCGAGTGCTGTGGGGGCTGAACCTGCCTGAGGACAGGGCACAGCGGAAGCTTTCTGTGGGATACCTGCTTAAACTGGTACACAAGGGCGTTTAACCTAGCAGGAGGTGATACCTTTTCCGGCTTGGGAGGATGCTTTTCTTAACCTTCTTGCTGGTGTACCTCCAATTAGTTTTCTAGAAAGCTCTGGAAGAGCTCTTCGTGCTCCTTAAAGTTGCTAGTGGCAGAGGACAAAACGAATTTTGAGGAAAAAAATCAACATGGCAATTTGAAGGTGGAGGTGTGCTTGAGGGGCTAAAAAGCCCCCAAACAACCCACCCCAACAA
Source organism: Hypotaenidia okinawae (assembly GCA_027925045.1). NCBI lineage: Eukaryota > Metazoa > Chordata > Aves > Gruiformes > Rallidae > Hypotaenidia > Hypotaenidia okinawae. The sequence continues at coordinate 45,448,673 of BSDF01000002.1, read as the reverse complement.
AGCTTACTGGCAATTGAGCTGCTGACAGGGTTGAGGTTTTTTGTGGTATCTTAAATATCTAGCGAGCTTCCTAAAGAACGTACTACTGAATGCTGGAATGAAATGAAGCATGGTGTTCTTCAGACACCAGAGCTCTATTTCTGCCTTGATGTTGGCCTTGGGATATGGGCTAAAATCCCCTTCTTGTTCTGTTCTTCCTTCTGTTAAGCTTCTTATTGAAAGGTGTAAAATGAACCAACGGAGGGTTGGTTGTTGGCCGTAGTGTGGAGCTTCTGCCTTTTCCAAAGCAGATAGATGCTCTGCCACTTGCTGAGGAGTAGCTGGGACAGGAGCTCAAAGGTATCTAGCAGACACGAAAGCTTAAATTGTAAAGGGAAGAAATATATTCTAGCCTTGGTGAAACTCTACACCCGTTTCAGAAATAAATTCTGAAAGAGATTGTTAATTTATTTTCATGTGGAATGTTTTATTTTTGACGGTGGGCTTTGAAAAGAGCACGTAGGGTTGGTTTTGGGTGTCCTTGTGTCCTGTAGACCTAGAAATTGTTTTAAAACAAGCGAGCGTTTTCAAGCCTTCAGCCCCTGTTGAGAAAGGCTTTTATTCTGCAAATTAATGATCTACTACTGTTCTTCATTAGTGAGTTTTGGTGGTTCCTTTGTGTGGGTGTGCCTGATGAGTATTTGCAAGTATTTATTATGCACTCAAGGAGAGACTCGGTTCCAAACAGTCGATCCTGTAAATCTTCCCTCACTTCTGCTAAAAAATAAAAAATTGGGCAAGGTGTACCTTTTTTTTTTTTTTGAGAAAAGGTGGCTGCAAAACTCTGAGGGTTATTGCTTGTTTAATTCTAAGAATGCTATTTACAGCCTCATAAAAGGAACAATAATAGAAAGGCAGCCTTCCAAGAGAGTACTTAAGGGATGCTCTAAGTACTGTGGCTGTCTAAAAGTGTAAAAACAAACCTAAAATGCAAGGCTGGAATGGTAGCTTGAAACTTTAATATTAGTAGTGAGACACTGAGCAGAATCAGAGGTTTTAAGTGGGAAAAGCTGGTGAGAGCAGGATATTCCCTGAGACTAACATCATGATGGTAAGCTTGAGCACAGGCTGATCTGGTGTGAAGCTGGTAGTTGTTCTTTCAGCTGTAGAGTTCTCCTTCCCTGCGATGTGTTTTCATCCTGTTTGAGGTCAGTTATAAGGAGTTTGAGTCTGTTGATGAGGCTTCTCTGGGCCAAAGCATCTGGCTCCCCTATTTTCCACTACCTCACTTAGAATGGGATACTCTTCCTCCTGTCCTTCCAACATTGCTACTTCACTTCTTACCTTTGATTCTGTTCCTCTCTGGTCTTTCTACCCCTTCCACCATCCTTCTGGGAAGCACTGCCCATTCTCTGTAATTTTCCCTCCCAACTCCATTTTAAGAACCCATCAAGTGAGGGGGAAGTAGCACTGTGCGTGGCTACTCACTGGGTATTCCAAGTCTCAAAACAAGACTACAGATAGGCGTTTGCAAGGCGAGATCAAGGTGTAGTTGCTCATCCTTTCAGTGCACAGATTTCAGAAACACAGATTTTTAGCTCTTTACTGGGATTCCCGGTGTGGTCTCTTTTTAGTTGAGCTGGTTGTGTTCTCCCTTAGGCTGTTGACTGTGTGAAACAGGAACCTGTTGTTTAGTACATGCAAGTCACTGGCAGTGGAGAGCGCAGACTGCTATCGTAGTGGGAAACATAAAGCAATTGGAACTCTGGGGTACTGCTTTCAGGGTGGCTAGTGCATGCAAATGCTACAGTGATGCATGAAAGGAAATATAATTGTCTGTTTCTACAAAAAAAAAAGGCAAAAGCCCATCTGTCTTTGTTGTAGAGCTGCTGTTGAAACCCAGCCTGGTTGCTTGCTACTTCAAACCTCTGTTGTTTGAGGTAATGCCGTGAGGGGCAGTAAGGGAAATGCTTAATCTCAGTCAGATGCTTAAAAGCATTCTACAAATGTTGCAATATGTGTTGCAACCCTGAAAATATTCTTCTGTGACCTTGTTTGTGGCATGAATAGTTATCAGTGTCACAGTAGCATCTAGATGTTATTGTCATAAAAGCCATTAGAGCAGGACTTTAAACTTGAGATAGGTTTTGCCTTGGTCTTACCCATAATTAAATCAAATATGCTAACTGGTATGTCAGTGGGCTTGATTGTCTTATCTCACAGACTGAAAGAGCACCTCTTATTTTTTCTTTCCTCAATAGTGAGCTGCAAACCAAAGCAGATGCTTAAAAAATGTTGCAACAGCTGTAAGATACTTGGCTGGTATAGATAAACTACTTGGATTTGAATTACTTGCTCTTGTGGAAAGTGAAAAAGGCCACAAATCTTATGTTAAATAACATTGGCATAAAGGTAACTCTGCTCTCAGCTGCTTCATGCCTTAGTACTTCTTGATGATACCAGTGGTGGATGGTCAAAACACTTCAGTAGGAGACTTAAAACACTTTCCAAGGAAAGCGTGGAGTTGCCAAGTTCAATCAGCTCAATACTGTGGCACACACCTCACCCCCCACCGCTGTTCTCATACTGCTTTACAGACGCTGTTTTAGAATGGGTGTATGGACTACAAGGCAAAAGCCCTGTAACACTACTGCTGACCCCCACTGCAAGAAAGGATTTTAAAGTTCTTTCTCACCTTGTTGCTTCTGCTTATGTAATTTCTGGCTTCGGTCAAATTCTTCATTGATCAGATTAATTCAAAAACTCAAAAGCTTCTTGCTCAATCGGTGAGTTGCGGTGGCTTGTGAGGGTGTCAGTGCATGTGGACAAGAGTGACTAAAATTAGATTGCTGTATTGAATTATAGACTTGGATCTATTCCTGAATTTATTGTCTCTTAGACATGAAAACTTACACTTGTTATCATCTTACAGGCTCTAGAAGATGCAGCTTTTGCAGGCATGTGTATGTATAGGGGAAGGCATTCAAACACGTAACTGTCAGCTGAACTGAAAAGCTACTTATCTGGCACCTTGGCCAAATTTGCTAATTGAATGTAGGGTAAAGCTCTAGTTTCACAATGGAGAGCAAACACTGTTAACATCTCATGGCTGCTCAAAGAGGGGGATCTCACGTTTTTCTGTCTTCACCAGGTTTCATTGTGTGCATGCAGAAGATGCTTCTGTGAGACAATGAATGTACAAGGCTTTTTACCCTACTTCTAGCAGGGGTATGAGTTTATTCAAATTGCAGAGGAATCTAGCTGAACTGAACTGGTATAAGGGGCAAAGGAAGAGTACTGTGGTTAGGAAGGAAGGCTAGGTTAGGTATGGTCCCTTTTGTGTAATGGCTTGCCATCACTGCTAAATGCTGAGCTTTACTCTCTGGTGCTCTTAATGCTGCCCACCTTCACGTCTCACCAAAACAGTTGGCTAACGCACAGGGAGTGTACCTGTGCCCCCACTTCTGTGTCTTGCTGGGTTTTAATAATCTCTAATTTATCACTTAAGTTGGAACAGATAGTGTTCAGATCTTGTGCTAAACAGGTCACCTTTTTGATTACTCTGCATTATTTCTTTTCAGTTGCCCCTTCCCCAGCACGCTTTTAGCTCCTGGCTCTTCACTGGATGCAAGTGTTCTATTCAGTTGTTTCTCTTAAAAGAGAATGAAAACTGTGCTGGGCTTGAAACAGCTTTAATACATACAGTACTGGACAGAATCAAAACTTTCCCCTCCTTCCTCTACTTTGCTGTGACTGATGTTCAAATACTTAGTTTTTTAGGGTAAATACAGCAAATGTGGGTTTTTTCCTGATATTAATCTGATACCATTACACTACTGGCCTAATTAAATATGATTTCATATAACTTCCAGTGACTAAAAACTAGGAGAAACATAAATGTCTTGTCTGTGAAAGTTGCTTGAACAGACTGTTCTTGCTTTGAGAATCTTTGAAAAACTAACAGTATCAAGAGTTGACACTTAACAGGTGGCAGCATAGACCTCTGAGGCTGTAACAACATGACCAGGTAGGACTGGAAATGTGCATACAATAAATAGACACAAAACTAGTTTACTGTATACTGAAAACTTAATTTTCTTTAATTTCAAGTTTTGCTAAAACCCATGTCTTGAAGTGTACCTTGTAACTTGGAGAGAGGGAGGGTTAGACTTTTGCTTTGATTTAGTGTTGAAATCTTGCATCATGTGTAGGAGTTTCTCCTTTTGGCTAAATACTCAGACCATATAAACATGCTTGCTAGACCATGCTTCCTTAGAGGAAAACTACCTAGTTCCTCTGTTTTAAAGTTAAGAAGGTATCATTCCTCTTTCAATACTGTCTTGACCCTGTCTCTTCCTAGTTCTACTGCCATACTCCCTTCCTTCCTGCAACGTCGTTTGTGTCTTTCCATCGGACAAAGAGTCATGATGTGTTGAGAGCACAGATCTTAAGCTGTATGAACAATGCACCGAATGCAAGACTAATGTTACCACAGATAAGATTTCACAGAAGGAATTTATTGTCTTTAGCTATAATCTACTTTCAATAAAGCAGTTACAAATATAATCTTGTATCATGATTATGTAGTACATATTTTTTAGTAACGATTTTATTCTATCATTGAGTCTTAAAGTGTAGAAATGCAGGATGGGAATGGGACTGCTGCTTGGCAATGCAAAGACTGGTTAATGTAATAAATTGAATGCACCATATCCGAGAATATTAGGCATGTGTCCTTGTTTGAGCAGTTTTCTTCATGGGGTCAGCTGCAGCCCCTTCCACAGGCTGTTTTCTGTTTCATCTGGCTGTGCTTTGTTGAAGGTCTCTGTGTGTAGAATGGGTTTGATCCTCTTACCTAATAAATCGTGCTTGTGCATCCAAATGAATTTTGAGTTATGGAAATAGAGCAAAAACATGTTAAAGAATCAGAGCTATCTGGTCACTGTTTTCTAACTCGAGTTCAAAAGCTTCTTTATGGTGCAGTATCCCTTTGGATTATTTTATCTTCCTCTTTCCCACACATCTTAAAGAAGAAAACTTTTATGTGGCGAATACAGGAGTAGTACTTTCTGAAGCTCTTTTGACACTAAGCTGCTTCTTTACACACCTTTAACAGAAGAACAGACTTTTCATGGAGTCCATAGCTTCTAAATGAGAAGATTATTAGCTAAAAATGCTGGCCAGCTGTGAAAGCTCTTGCTGTTTAGTATGAAAAGGAGTAAAACTCAGTACCCGCAGATGAGGGTCTCACTAGTGCGTGTTTTGTGTTGTCCTACTGTGCTGCCTCTCGGATATGTGTGCAATACTGACACTTCCTCACAAGAATTAATTCATAGTTACATGTTCAGCTGTAAGAAATAAGAGCTCAGTTCCTGTTATTTCACTTGAGTATAAAACATGAATTTCTAAAAACTCAGATGGTGAGCTTGTTGGATAGGATGATGTCTGGTCAGCAGTTTTCCTACATGTGTAGGTGAAATAGTTTTGAAGTGACTTAAGACTTGAATTGGTAACTTCAAATGAGAAGCTATTGTTTCATGATTGTGTGTACTTTGTGCTATGCCTCTGCACTACTGCTGACTTGGAGGAAATGGCTCCTTCCAGGACTAGGTAGGCAACTTGAGGCAATTTTTAAACTTGTCTCACTAGCAATTGGTGAAAGTTGCTTTTCAGAGTTGAATACTTGAAATTTTGGGGATGGTGAGGAGAGTGTGTGTGTATAGTAGAAATGGTCTCTACTGAACAAAGAAATCTGAAATACCTTAAACTAGTTTGAAATGAACAGATTAATAAAGTCAAAGGCTGCTCGTTATTCCTGTTGTTACCCTCAGTAGTTATGTCTTACTCCTGATAGTGAAGATCACCCTTTGGTAACAAAGATCACACAAGTAATCAATCACCAAGGCTGCACTCAGTACTAGTACTTTCCAGCACTGTTGAAACAGTGAGTGCCTGCAACTGGGTCTCAGTGCTTTCTGCGGAGAAGGGTCCTTTAGTCACCTAAAGATAATAGCTAAACTTGTAGTGCATCACTTTCCCTTTAATGTTGGTCTCCATGCATGATCAAAATATTTAAAGGTACTTTGTCAAGTTTGCTGAACCTTACCTTTTCTAGCTGTTGGCTTGTATTGCTTGCCCCCACCCCTTACATTTTGTGGATAGCTAATGCTATAAACTACCACTTACTGTAAGTATCTCCTGTACCCACCTAAGATACAGCATCTGGTAGTTCTGTACGTTTATAGTATTTGTCTGGATTAAAAGGCTGTCAGGGACCTGACATTCATAGACTTCAGCAGGTTTCTTGGATGGTAACTTGGATGGTTGGGCTTGCTGACTGTATCGTCCCAATGTCCCCTGTCAGTTGGGTTTTCCATGTTCTCTTTGCATATTCAGGCACTTGCTGTCCAGAGTGGCAGGCATATGCTAGAAGACTAATTTTATACAGCCTTTTGTTCAGCTGCTCTTGGTTAACAAAAGGCAAACTTATTTAGGGGAAAATGTCAGCTATCAAACTTCAGATCCTCCCCTTCCCCTCCCCCTGCAGTTCAGTAGTTCTGACTACTTGTGCCATTCACACTGTCAGACAGTTAAGTGTACAATGTAACAATCCCTAGCCTTAAATCTTTGGAAGTGGAGCTTGAAAGCTGTCTACGGTTGCCTTTTAAACTCTGTAATCCAGCCTAGTGCTGTGCTGAGGGACTGGAGAATACCGGTCCTCTTAGGTGAGGGTTGGTAGGGTGGTCTGGGAATTGCTAGTGAACTAGTTGATTCTGGTCCCTGACAAGGCTACTATTCCTGATCTGTGACCAGGAGTAATGCTGCGTCTCAGGTGATGGAGGGTGTAAGAGGTAAAGATCAGGTAGCTTCTAGGGGATTGCTAGTGCTGTGTCTTTCTGTTGTTTGCAAGTCAGATGTATAGCTCTAAAATGTTTTAGTAAGCACGTGTATTATATGCAAGGCAGAATGCGTCTGTTAATTGAGGAAAAACTCGTTAGAGAATGCAAAGAATCGTCGTGCCTCCAAGCCTTCTCTTTTCCTTTAAAAGCGAAGCTGGCAAAGGGTTAAATTTCCCCCCATTCCCCCCCTCCCCGTCCCCGCTGCTATATATGGTGTGCCCAAAGGCACTGGAGATTTAATACATTGAAGTTGGAGCGTGAAGGGGGTCTGCAGCCTGCTAGACAAAGTCACTCAAATTTCAAGAATACTTGATCCATACAAGGATGTTACTTGAGAAAGGCATGGCTTCTCTGTAAGAAACTGGTTGCCAAATGAGCTGGCCGAGTGTGTCCTAAGCAGGTTTTGTGGCTCGATGAGCAAATTGGAAACCACTGGATTTTTCTTAATTGATGACTGGTAAGCAAGCTAGCCAAAGCTGTTGTAAGAACCATTTGCCTTCAGAGAACAACGTTTATTTGTAGGGGAAAATGCAAGGTCTGCAGTGGAAGAATCACAGCTCTCAAGTTAATAGTGTCTGTTTTACAGATAACTAAATTATCTATTGAATTGACTCAACACTAGACTGACAAATGGCAATATAACTTCTTCCTCTCTAGCTACTGTTGTAGCAGCTGTAATGTTGCAATGGTGTCCCAAGACAATGCATGTGGTATCAACTTAAAGGCTTTTAAATGGATAAGTATTTTGGGAAGAGAGGAGGGATTGTTTATTAAAAAAATAAATTCAGAACTGGAAATGTCAGGCCAGGTCTAGAGTGGATTTTACCTGGAAAGAAATATCTAAAATACCAGTAACAAAACATTAGGGAATTGGAGAGGATGAAATACAAAGAATAACTGGAGTACCAAGGTTCCAGTCTTCTTGATGCTGCTCTTGTACTTAATACAGTGGTAAAGGAGGCAAGATGTAATACTCTGCTTCTTCCCAATAATTCCCTCAATATCATGGAAGCATTGATGAGATTAGCATTAGGAATTACATTTGGGTTGTAAATGGTGGCTGTAGACAGTGTCACAAAAGGTAACAGCACTCCCTTCTTAGAGTGAAGCTGCTGTCTGCTTTCTGTTATAGATAGACAATGTGTATTTTGACAGTAGTGTTTCATGATAGCTCCTTCTGTCTTCTAGCATTACTTTCTCAAGGACTCTGACCCTCTTACCTAGAGCAGAAGTAATAAATGTATACCCCTTGAGCATTCTCTTGCTGAAACATGGCTCCCTTCCTTGAGTTAACATTGCATGGGCATTGGAGGGATGGTTAGTGTGGGTGTTAGTGGGCAGCCGGAGCAAGCTGGTGTGAGTGGAAGTAAGCCTGGGGAGGGTCTTGAGCTAGTCTCCTCCTCTGTGTAGCTGGCATGCTGTTGGAGGGCTGTCTACTCCAAACCTCCAGCTACTCAAGAGGTGCTCCTGCCATTTGCAGACTGTGTATAAGTAGTACGTGCTTACTGACAGTATTTCCTAGTGTTCTTATCTTGGTCTCTTGGCAACAATGCCAAAAAACTTTCTACATTGAAAGTATGAATGAGATCCTTAATTTTAAAATGCAGTTTTAACATTAAGCTTATGTTTACAAAGGGGAACAAAAATTGCCTTGAACCATTCTTTCAGTCAGCATTTTCATATCTCAGTCCTTAGATGCTACATAGCAATTGACTTGTATTTACCTACAGAAAGGACCATAACTTTTATAGCTGTTCAAGTCATTTAGGGTGTTAAACTATGCATTAGTCTTCCATTCATTGGTTTCTGATTGGCTCATCTAGCTGCAAAAGCTTTGTGGGGAGGACTTGCTCAGCTGGCTCTTGGCAAGTGGTTTCTTACAGGGAAATCACGCCTGTCTCAAGTAACATCCTTGTAAATACAATTCCAGGTTAGCGTTTTCAGTCTGTATATGATGTCACTTCTGAAACCTATTCTTAATGCCATTCAGCAAAGAACAGGACTGCTAAGGAGCTTGAGCTGATGAAACTAATCAGTGGTGTGGGGTCCAAGTATGAAAAGCTGCATTCAGCATGGGGGGAAGGGAAGTGATACAGCGCTTAATATGCAGGCAAAACAAGGTGGCTTACACAAAACCCAGCCAGTTGCCTCGCCAGCCTTGGCACAGGTATTTATTGTCAACTGTATCTGCATTTCCTCTCTGCTTCTTCCTCCTTCAGGCATTCTCTTGTCCACATAATGATTAGCAACAACTAGCAGGGTGAGCTGGCTCAAATGTAAGAGGAAAAAAGCCAGTGCCAGGCCAGCTGAGATCATTGGACAACTGAGGTAGCAAAACCCTGCAGCTGACAATGCTGTAGGCAGGAAAGAAAGTACAGAAGTTCCTTTTCTGTTGCCCAAACCTGTTCATCTCTTCTCCTTCCCCAACTGCCTGAAATCTAACAACCCAGACTTTGAAAGGGAATTAAATAGCTTTCATGCTTTGAATGTTTTTTTTGTTAAAGCCACAGTTCTGCTTTTCATTATAAAGCTTTCTTGTGACTAAACATCTCACTTTTAAATCTTTTTGTGCAAGTCACTGTCTAAACGTAGAGCATGTGTTCATTCCTCTCAGCTGTTAAGTAATATGCTTTTTCTGTTGCTATTCATTTGTCTTCATAACATGTTGTCAGTGTACCTATATAAACATCATTTTTTATATAGTATTTATGGGGGTTTGGCTAGCGTAGTAAGACTGACTTATTTTTTCCTAAATGAAAGATAAATTTTGACATTTAATCAATCTAGGAATAATGTATTGAACCAGTGTTCTGTCAGAACTGTTGTTTAGTCTTCACCAATGTTCAATACAGCTGTTCCAGGAAAAAAAATACAAAAAGCTGTATAGTACATAGTTCTACAGCAGTCCACAAGGTGTCCTTCCATTTTAATTTATATCTAAATTTATCATGGGGAAGCCTTGAAGATGTCCTGTCTTACAGTCTGGAACATGAGTTTTCCAGTATGAGAGCAACAAAAATGTCTCAAACCAAAACATGCTATGCATGAAAGTTCCTGTCCTCTTGGCTTCAGGAGGAGACAGTATTTTCATCAATGTACTTACTGTTTGAACTTAAAATTCATCTTAATGCCATCCAAGGAGGAAACAAAGGAAATACTTCTCATAAGCTAGGGGTAAATTGGAAACAAGTGCTGCATGTTAAAACAGCCAGCAAAATTATGATAGTGATAATTCCCAGCTGAGATTACTAAGTGCAGTCCAAATATGCTATTGGCATTGGCAGGTGAGGGACTCACTCAAATAATGTCTCGGAGATCTTGTTTACTCTTCCAGGTTGAGCATGTGTGAGAACAGTGTTGCCTCCTTGCAGAATTCAACTACATTTGTATGTGGCTTATCTTGGGCTGGAAATGTGATTAACTACTACAGATAATGAGTATATTCTTACTGTATCTGTTTTAGCTGTCCAGTTTTGGAACTGACAAAATTTGGTTTATTTTCCTTGCTTTGAGAAAAATGATCCCATTCCATGTTGTAACTTAGGATCTTACTACAGAGCTTGCTGGTGTGAATTTTCCTAAGGTGTGTGTAAAGAAATAGTTGCTGCCTGTATTAGCACACTCTCGTTTTGGAAATAGATTAGCAATTTTCCATTTGGCTCCTGTGGCAGAGGTACTGATAGACAGTTACATAGTCCCTTGCCCTGAGGAGGGAAGTAGGGGGAAATAATCCAAGATGGACATTGTAAGTCTAGTTTTGGTTGGCCATACTCTAATGAAGTAGGACATGGGGCTTTTGAGCAGTATGGTGTGAAAATATATATAAAATACTAGTGATCTAAGAAGGGAAACTCCTCTTAGGAGACCCCTGTCTGACCCAGGCAAACTGCTGCCAGCAGTTCACTGGGAGCAAATGGCTGTTGTTGAAAGATACTCTCCTAAATCAGTGAGAGTCAGAATATCATGGTGTGTGGGTTGTTTTTCCCCATTTCATGTATGTTTTTCTCCAAGCAGGGGAGACATTCCTGCCAAATACGTACGCCGTGGCGCTTTTTCCGCTGCATCTAGGTGGAAGCGCTTTCAGAACGAAAGATCTTTATAAATCAAAGTTTAAACAAACAGAAAGAAACAAAACTAGCCAAACAAATTCTCAAAGCACCCAGCTCTCATGTGGTCAAAGAAGCCACTTCTTGGAGTAAGCTGACTTGTTTTATGTTTGATCCCATATGGAGTTACAGAGGGAAACCATTCCTTGAGTGCTTTTGTTAAATAAAGCTGTTGCCATGAATTAAGCAACAGTGCCCTGGAATGTTTCTGATCATGGTCTTGCAGAGCTTGTGACCTTTGCACTGAACATGTGAACTGAAACTTCATCTTCCAGTGTTCAATAACCATGTTAAAAATTCAGAGGTGAGGCAGTCTTGGGATTTCCTTAGGCTAGCTTAAATGCCAAGTGAAATTTAAGTACTGATTTATACAGTTACTCTTCCTCTTTTTAAAACCTAAGCCAAACTGAAAACTAAAATCTGTAAGTATTCTAAAACTAAACTTTTGTCGAGTTAATGAAACTGCATAGATGATCTCTTACAATACTCTCATTTACTGGAGCCTACTAAACTAAAATATTGCTACCATCTTGTCTAGAAGCATCCAGATATTATTAATCTGAATGATTGTAGTTGTATACTACTACTGCTACTTAAAGTCACTGCTTAACCAGTAACTGGAAGTAGCACCTGAGGAGGCTATTTGGTTTAACAGGGCTGCAGCTAAAATCTGCCCCTCTTAGAATAAATTGCTGTTAGTCCCTGGCTTTCCTACCCTACTAATGCTATAAACAATAAGTGTTTTTCTTGTTTACCAGATAGAAACACTGCCATCTCTTGGCTATTCATTGTCCCAACCTTTAGAAAAAATATTTTGTGGTTTCTTGTAATATTTTCTGATGCTGTGTTTCTGAACAATTAAGTGGTTGTGTGGTGATACTAAGTCTTAATAGCGCATACTGTAGACCTGAGATTTTGTATGGAAATCTGAATCATTGATTGATCCTACCCTGGAACAAAAGCAGGGAGTGCTACTTAGTTTTGGTGACTCTCAAGTCTCTTTGATCTGCCTCTATATACATGCCTTAAAAATGTAGTTGGTTAAGATGGGCTGCTGTCCTTAGATTAGCTGACTGGACAATTTGGCATGTGTGGCACCTGAAAGTAACGCGTGGCACCTGAATTTAGCATTTATACCCCCTCATTGATTCTAGGTTTGACTAAAATCAAAGAAATTGTTGTTGATCAGTTACTGAGTTCTGGATTTAGCAGAGTTGGGGGAAGAGGGCTGTGTTAGGTTGTGGCCATGTTTCTGATAAGTTTTAGGGAAGATAGATTGAGGAATTAGTTTAACGTACTGCAGCTTCAGTACTGCTTATACTGTGTGGGGGTTGTAATTTATGACATTATAAATTAGTTCCCAAGGACTTCCCAATTGAGAGTTGTGCTTCTACCCAAATGCCTTTTCTTGCTTCAAGCAGCCATAGTGTTGTGCTTGCCAAGTGTTTGCCTGGTTGTACAGTGAACCTTATTTCTGAGGGAAAATGCATAGAGAAGCCTGACTTCAGCTTCAGTCAACCTGCCACATAGGGAACAAACCTTGAGGAACATCCCTGATGCTGGTTCTTACTCTTAACAAGCCAATCCAATGTGCTAGAGATTTCTTCTTGCCCAAGTGAGAGAAGCCTGACTTCCCATTTCTGGGAGGACTTTTCCCCATAGAACACCTCTGGTGCAAAGCAGTAACACCCATATCCCAAAGGGCTGTGATGCCAGTTAGTGCAATCCCCATCCCAAGCACCAAGTTTTAGTGGAATGCAGAAACCTGAGACAGAGGCTAGGTGCTTACAGAACATGAGAGGACTTCAGGGGTTGAGTGGGATTGTCAGGATGCTAACAACATCCCAACTTCTATATTGGCAAATGGAATTAATTTCTTGATGTGTAACTTAATCTCTATGATGGGGAGAGGATCTGGATTTGCAGCATCTGTTCATAAGTTGTAGCTCAAGTCCCTTTCCCAAAGGTAGTCTCCTTTTTATACCCTGTACCCCGTAGCCCTTTCAAGCGTGGGGTCATGGTGGTGAAGTAACTTTGCTCTGTGTTCCTATTTCACAAACATCTCAAAGATGTGGCAGGTGTAAATCTGATTTCCTGTGAATTAAATTTTTGAGCCTTAAGTTCTGGGCTGGTGGTTTGGAGTCTCTTGTGGGAGCTGTTCAACTTTATAGAGCAGAACCTGAGTGACTGGCCCAAGAGAGTGGGAATGAGCCTGGCTTCCTCATCAGCAGAAGAGGGGGGTTGGGGTGGGGTTCCAGTCTGTGCTGTTGTGGCTCTTATTTCATATCCTGAATTAAAAGAGTACTTGGACTCTACTATTGCAATACAGACTAGAAAATAAGCTGAAGTTGCTTTAAGATGTACTGTAGCCGTAGCAAATAAGGTTTTACTGTACAAGTTAGTGCTTCCTTTTTTGCAGATTTTAGAGAGAATAAAAAAGGATGGAAGATACTATAGGAGCTTTACTAAGCCTTGTTTCACATCTTGACTTTGTGTAAGCACCATTATTTGTCTAGATTTGTGAATCATAAGGTTTAGAATAACTCTGAAAAATTCATTTTTGGTTTTAAATAGTAAGCAATGCGACATTTCTAATACATTGTTGTTTAACAGCAAAGGAGCCTGTGTTTAGCTCTGACAGCATACAGATTAAAGGTGTATCGAGTATGATGCTGTTGTTATTAAAACTGCTATTTAGTGTCTGTTCTTGAGCATCCTTATTGCAGAGTCAGTCATACTGTATGAGCAATAGTGACTGATGTTTTAAAATGGAGGGCTGAAGGGAGGAAGGATTTGCATAGGAGGTGTGTCAGAAAATTACTGGAAAAGTAATTTTCAGAAGTGTTTTGTAGTTGCAGATTCATTAGGATAAAACATTAACTGAACAGTTCTGCTTCACTTGTGATAAAAGTGAACGGATAATGGAAATTTCAGAATTGCTTGCAGCTATTATGGTGAAGTATTTTTTGAAAGGAAGAACAAAAATCTACCTTAGGATCTTTTCAGTCTTTTTTTTGACAAAGCTTAAGAGTTTTTAACATCTCAAAACATGTTTGACCTCCCCACCCTTAAGCCATTTTGACACTCTTTACCATTGCATTTCAACAGGAAAGAAAGATCCTTTTTATAGCCAAATGGCTTCCTCTTCTCTTCTCCCTCTTTCCCTTCCATCCCCCACCTCAGAGTGCCTTTCTAGTGGCTGGGCTTTAGCTGCTGCCTGGATACTGGCTGTATCTGTCTTGTTTAGATGGTCTGAAGGAAAACCAGCACAGAATGTGACTGAAGGGCTAGCAACAAGGTATGTTTCTTTTCAAATTGAAAAGAAGCCTTGCACTTGCTTCTGCCTGTTTGCCTAAACTGTTTTTAAATCAATCATGGCTAGGACTGGTTAAATGTCTTCTCTTCCTTCCCTGAAATGGTCAAACTCCAAAGCATTTGAAAAGTCTAATGAGTTAAATATGGTGGTGTTCACAGGACTGTTTCCCCTTGTACAACTTTCAGTTTGATGAAATAAACTCTTTTTATGGGCTCTTGCTTTGAGACAGCCATTGGGGGAAGTTTCAAAGAGGATTGTGTTGCTCTGGGTGGAATTTGGAGGCTTGTGACTCCATAAAGTGCTTGCATTGACATCAGACTGGGCTTTTGTACTTGGTGTTAAAAGGGACAGCATTAAAAACTGATTTTGGGTCTTGAGCAGTGCGTGATGGGTTGTGGAGGTTGTGGTGTGAAAGATGGTGACTGTCAAGGAAAAGTAATTACATAGGGTGGATAGAGGACATTATAGTTCCTATTTTGGGGGAATTTCATTTTAAGTGCAGATGAAGGCTGGGGCAATTGCAATCTGTGACAGTCAAGAATAGTGTTATTAAACCTGCAGAGGGTGGTGGTTGTGTTTTCTAAAGGTTAATCAACTTGGGAAAGGGAGGAAAAGGTGCAATTTGATCCTGTTCCTAAAAATCAGCTACAGTTGAAAGGGGTTTTGCCTTTGCCACAGTATCTTGTCACACAAAACAGGAGGGAGACTGTCTTAAAACATCAGTGTGTTCTCACGCATTTACATTACAACCTGTGTGTGTGTCTGGCTGTTCTGAGGTGCTAACTTTTGGTTAGCAGTTCTTTAACCACCCCTACCCTCAATCTGCGTAAATGTGTATTATAATGAACTGCTGGGAACAGAGGAGAAACAAATAGCAGCAGAAGAAACTGCTCTTATAAGTAGTTATAACCACTATTTAAATGAGGGGCAACATGAGTTCTGGTCGAGAACTTATTAGCCAGTTCAATTTTAATAGGTTTATACTGCAGGGAATGGTTATCGATACATGATCTGTATTTTGTTGTTTATTATGAAGATTTAAAGAGTCATGGAATAAGGACTCATAAGGCTTAGGGAGATGTAGCCTAAATAGATTGCATGTTTCTGGTGTCACAGAGGTGCCCAAGAACTTAGTCCTTTCAATTTTGTGGAAACATTGCTAGAGTGAGATTCTGGGTTTCATTTTAGTGTTTCCTCTGTAGTAACAGTGCTTGAACTTTGGAATCCGCTTTCCCTGGCTTTGGTGTGGAGAGGCAGAGCAAAATGGATGTTTGCACTGAACTCAGCACATGCTCTGGGCTTCAGACAACAACTGTTTGGGGTTTTAACATCCTTGTATTTGGCATGTTAAACCAGCTGCGCTGGGTTGTCCAATGTATTAGTGCATGAGGTGCAGAAAGTTAACCTGGTCAGCTCGCAGGAGATTTGGCTTTATCCACGTTGCAGAGAACTGGCTTGTATTTCTGTGCAGAGATGAACAGCCTCACCTAGCACTGAGGCCGCTTTGGTGTATGTTAGGTGAAGAACAAAGAGCCTGAAGCTTGTCTCTAGGAAATGTGATAGGACAGGCTCTACCTCAAACCAGTATTTTTCTGTGCATGTCTTGTAGAATTTGGTTTGGAATGGGTAGCTTAGGCCTAAATTAAAGAGATGCTTTTAAAATCTGTTTCTCTATGAAAATGGTGATTAAATAGGGAAACAGATTTACAGAAAAGTAAAAAAACAATGAAAACTCCGGCACAGACTTAAAGGGGTAAATTTCAGTTTCATTCACTGATGTAGTAAAAATTGGTGGCCTAACATCTGTTGATTCACAGCAGACCTGAAAGAGGTCACAAACTGGAATAGCCTGTGCCTGCTTAACTGCCTGTATTAGGGAGATGTAAAGTGCTGGTGTAAACTGACATGAATGATAGCTGGATTTTGTCTTAAATCTGAGCTGTGGAGCCCACTGAGTCCAAAGACACATGTAAATAAACTGTAGCTTTGTCTTCGGACTGCCCTTGAGATGTAATTTCCCTCGCTGAAATGACCTGCTGATACCAAAGACCTGGCTTTGAAAGCTGTGTACTGCCCTACTCCCCCAGGGGAGCGGAGTGCAGATTAATATGTGAAAATTAAATTATCGTCCTTTGCTTTATAACTTAGTAGAAGTGGAGAGATTTGAGTTTGAGTTGCAAAGACCTACTCTCAGGACTGGTACTTGGCTCCAAAAGTCCTGCAGTTGGCCCATAGCTCTGTGTGTGCAGCCCTCTGTGGTGTGGGGTGGGCGTGGGGTTCAGTGCCCAGCTTACTGGGGAGGTGTACCTGAGGGGTAAGTGCTCACTGTGCCCTAGGAGAAGCACAGGAGTGCGGGCAATGCTGTGGACACGTAACAGTACAAACCTGACCTTTTTATTCTAGTCATCGAGAGAGCTGCTCTGTTTGGCCTCTCCGGACCGCCCTGAATGCCTCCAGCTCCTCAAAATGGAGGCTGTTTGCTGATACAAAGGCAATCAGCAGTGCTGCCGGAGGGCGTTCCCTCCCCACCACTTCGCTCCTTCAGGCTGTGGTTCTGCAGTGGCCCCGGCGAGCGAAGTGCATGCTGCTGCGGAGCGCACGCTGCTGGGGGCAGGCGGCAGGCTGGGCCCCTCTTACTCCGGTTTTTTTCTTTGTTGTTGGTTTTCTCCTACCTTGGCACTGGCTCTTGCACCCATAGTGGTATTTCTGTCGCTTCCCTGACATCGGTACAACAAGCCGTGTTAAGGAACTGAGCTTGTGAACATCTTTATCCTGAACTTGCCCGTAACAATAGAGAATAGTCTTCAAACACGTGAGTTCTCCGGCACTACCTGGTGCCAATGGTTACGTGAGGGAGTTGACTAGACTGGGTGGATGCTGAGTGGTGGCTCTTCAGTAGGAGGGTTTGCTTGGGTCAGCCTTGAAGCAGCTGTGAAACCAACTCGCAAATATAAACCTGTGAGGTCTGCATCGTGGAATAGACGAATGCTTTATATAAGTCTGTAATCTCTTTGGAAGTAGAGCTGACTTCCCCTGGCTGCTTTTACAGTGCAGCCCTGGGGACTTATAATACCGACTAAACTAGAGGGGGAGAATTGCATGGGGTTGGGATAACTACGTGAGACAGCGAATCTTTTAGGATTGCATTGCTTCTGTTCAACACCATGAAACCACAGTACTGAAGGGCTATCTCTTACGGTAAACATGTGGTTCAACATGTGCCTTCAAGTCCAAAGTATTGCATGCAGTGAGTTTGCTTGCTCTCTTTTCTTATTGCTGCTAACAGAAGGACTATCAGGAAGGGACACCACATGATCTGAACACAAAAGTCAGTGTTGCAACTTGTATCTGTAATGGTGGGTTCTTCTCTCCTTCCTCAGCTTGCCTTCTGCAAATACCACCTTAGAATGGAGCTTTTTAACACTTCCAGAGTTGTTAAATTGTAATGCTTTGTCTTTGGGATTTGCTACTTGTTCTGGCACCACAACTTTTCACCTGTCTTCTAAATTCTACACTTGTTTTTTGAATCTGGCTTTAATGAACAAATGTAACTTCGGGTTAAGGGAAGAATATTAATGTACAGTGTAACTGGGGCTTCTGTTCACTGTAAGGGTCTTTTGACCTGCTTATTAGTGGGGGTATTGTTCTGGTAAGCCATTCCAGGACCCATCCTGCCAGTCTTCTGCACAGGATTAATCATTTCCTCTTGACCTCCTGCTCTCTTTTCCTAACATGTTGCATTGATCAGAATCCTTAACTCACAAGTTTGCTCCTGTTTTTTAAAAATGGGAGGAAGGGGGGAGGAGGAATGCAAAGAAATTAGATATAATGTCTGCTGTTAACATTCTTAGTAAGCTTTTTTCCTTCTTGACTCCTCCCTTCTCCCAAGAAAAGAAATCCCTTCCTGGTATGTATTAGCTCCAGATCTAAGCATCTTGAGTGCCTCTGTTTCACTGGAATTACTTTTTTTGAGCATGCAACTTCCTGCAAGATCAGCTTTGCTTCTAAAGGTCACATTTAAAGCTTTACCTAGCTGAGGCTTTCAGCTACTGATCTACCAGATTAGAAGACTCTATTAATCTTCATGATCTGTAGTATTTCCATCATAGGTGAGGCAGTGTCAAGATATTGCATGTGACTCAAGTTCCCTTTTTTATGCCAGCAGAGGAAGGTATTTATGAGATAATACACAGGGTACCTCCTAATAGGGAAAACTGTGTTTGTCTTTGCTGACAACATCTTTGTTATGCCTTTAAGGGAGCTGTTGACTTTAAGGTACAAGGGTCTGCTGCCAGCCAGTCCCAGATCCTATCTCTAGCAGAAAGGAGTACTTGTTCTGTTCAAATCACCCGCGGGTCCCTGTATTCCCGTACTGCTTGTGGCTGGTGACTGAACCAAACTTCCCAAGGCTTAAAACTTCTGCTTGAGCTAGTTGTTCTGACCCACTGTGTCCAAGCATGATCTCTCTTTTGAGAAGGCATGCTGTGGCTTGTGCTTCCTTTTCTAAGGTGTTAATGGCAGCTCCAAGGGAGAGAGTTAGGCTTAAAGTCAGTGGGATGAAAACAAAAGGTTTGTTTCTTCTCAGAGGACCCTTTTCAGGAGGCTACATGTCACAGGTGGTCTTGTATTCACAGCCCTTCTATCTTTCCAATAGTAAAGAAAACAATGGTAGGACTAACCTCTCTTGGAAATAATTTAATGTGCCTTCTGTATATGCACGGAGTGATGCAAGCTGATGAGGTTCATGGCCTCACTCAGGGAAGTGAGAGATGTCAGTGCCTATTCCTGGGAGCAGTTTGTGCTACTCTGGGCTACCTGGGGATTCATTTTCCACCCCACCTCAGGCTCAGGGGGAACTGAGCCATGTGACTGACAAAGCACAGGCTTGAACACACATTTCTGAACGGCAGAAATGACAAATCTAGAAGTAGACAGTGAGCTGTAAAAAAGTAAAACTGAATGTGGTTCTCCTACCAAAAGCAAACGGTGAAACTCATAGTTCTATTGAGTGATCAAGCTGTGACTAGAAAGCCCATCTGCTATGTGCATGGAGTCCTATATTGAGCCACAATAGCGCTTTGTCCTTGAAGCTGCAGGGGTTGTTAGCTACTTGTTTTGGAAGAATTCCATTTTGCTTCCTGCCCTGAGGTAGGGCTATGGAATTGTCTCATCGCAGTTAAGAAAACTATGATGTCTAGTGATGTCCTCTCACTTCAGAGAGCAGCAGGTTAGGGCTAAGCAAAAAGACCACATCACAAAAAACATGTTTTGTTGCTTGTGTGCATCACAAAGGATTTGGAAGCAAGAGGGCCTTTCACAAGAGCACCTCTGTAACAGATGGAACTCAGGCCTGTTAACTTGCTTTGTAATAGACAAAGTAAACCAAACCCACCTGCACTGGAAAAGGGCTCAGACTGATAGTTCTGGCACTGTGCTTAAGAGATGCGGGGCTCAGTGGGAGGGACCCATGCATCTTCTCTGCCTCTCTTGGAACTCGATGTGGAGTATGTGTAAGGTCTTGGGCGTGGCACAAAGCACCCCAACTGTACATTAAGTAGTTGTTTTTAGCTGCCACCACACAAAAACATCCAGGCTATTGTCCCTGGCTTCTGCTGCTGGCTTTCGTGTGCTCCACTGGCCCACCTAGCATCTGGCTGTAATGATAAGAGGCAGGGGAGCAAAGATGAGGAGGAACATGCAGTGACAGAGGGGGGCCTCTTCGTTGCCCCTGGTCTAACTCCCAAAAGTCTGTCTTGCTTTTCTCCAGCCTTCACTGTAGAGGGCTACATGGTTCCTTGCTGTCATTAAGTGGTGTCACATGGGCCACTTAGGACGGGCTGGGGAGATAGTCGTGTAACATTCTAGCCTTTTGTGTTACCTTGATGGACTGTATTGTTAGCTGTTACACCATTTAATCTGAAAAAATGTACTGCTGGCATATTTTTAAAACTTGAGTTGAGTGGGCATAGGATTGTCTTCATTAAGACTGGATGCTTGCTAAAGCCATTACATTAGTGATTCTCTAGGAGTTTATTTTTCTTCCCATGTAAACTCGTAATCCTAGCTATCTTCCATGTAGAGATGAGAATAAGGATCTGATGGAAAACTATTTTTTCTAGGATAAGCAGAGAAAAATTTTTCATTTGGCAGCCAGAACAAGGTTGAAGTAAGATCTGGGCTAGCCAGTCACCTGGATGATTCCCATCTTGTTCCACTCTTATGTGATGCTCTATTAAGGAGGAAACAACTACATGTAATGCTAGTCCAGTATTCAGCTACTGGTTACGGTCCAGAGTAAATCTGATACCATAAAGAGCTCTAACACAGTCTTATTTCCAACTGAAGTAGTAAACAGAACTATCCAAGTAGCTGGACTTTTAAGTTTTTGTGGCAGAGGCTGTGTCAGTGTAGCTTGTAGCTCGAGGTAGCCTCATCTGAAACACCACTATTTGGTGACTGGCTTCTTTATGAGAACAACTCTTAAAGTAGAAATGTGGGTAGCTGTTTTTTAGGAAAACTTGTTTAGCTTTGTGCATCTTATACACCTCACAGGACCTTGGAAGGTAGTGCAGCAACAACTGCAAGTTTGTTCAAGTTGTACTTGTCAGACCTGGTGCAAGCTGTGATCTTGTCTGTCTCTGAGCGAAACTTGCAGTGATGGAACCTATCCTCTGGCTAGGAAATAGTGGGCACAAGATGATTGCTTGAAGTGAGGGGGATGCTTCCATAGTGTCTCAATACTGGATTTTTAAGCTTGTGCTTGTCTTCTGAGCCTGTATAAAAGGGCTTCTGCCTTTGGTCCTTCAATGCTACCTGAATTAGTAGCCTGTGAAAAGAATGAAGATCAGTTTTCCATCCGTATCTCTTAATTCGTCAACAGGGTGAACCTTGAAGTTGCTTCCTCTAAGAAATGACTACTGTGTTCTTTAAGTGTTCTGTTTTGGTAGTACTTGTTAAAGCAGATTTAAATATTCTTTCACTGATCATTGTAACATTGGGCTCTTTGGGCGGAGAAGTCTTGCTTCCTGTGATTAGCTCTGTGACCTGCATGTAACAGTCTGTATGTTCAGAATGTGCTATGTTTATATTGGCTGTGTGATCTTGAACTTTTCCTAGAAAGAAAAAGGGGGGAGGGGAGGGGAGAAGATGTTCTGCCCATCCTTATTCACTAAGATGTGTAAGGGTGGGATGCTTTTTAATTTACTAGTGAAAATACTGATTGTACTTAGTAAAACCCCAGTACATCTGGGTGACTATCAGTACAGAGATGTACTTTTACTCAAGTCGTTAGTGTCTAATGGCAATACTACTTCCCCCAGCCATTAGGAATTGTGGATATAAAACTCAATCCATGCCCGAAGTCGATGCTGTGACTCTTGGTCTTAGTTTCTCCTGTGAAGAACTGCTGCTGACTAATCCTTGAACACTAGGCTGTAAGATGGGATCACACACCACACTCTATGTTCTGTTGGGACAACTTGCTGCTTTACTAAAACTTGTAGCAATAGCTTTTAATTTTGTAGTGACCCTTACAATAAGGTGGGTGGGCTGAGTGACCCTTTTAGACTAAGGAAGTTTCTTGAAATGGCTTTTAAAAATACCTGTAGAAATACCTTAAATACACATAGAAGTCTCTTAAAAGCTGATTGTATGCAAACTGGTTTTGCTTGTGTGTGCATGTTCTCAACTGCTAATAGAGGATCAAACATGCTCTTCAAACCGCCTTGGTTGCGGAAGCTCCTTTGATACCTGTGCTGCTCTTTGCCAAGCAGCAGTAAAACCAACCCCTTTCTAGGAACTTGGAAGCTGCCAGACCAGAACTTGGACAACACAGATACTCAGCCAGGCAGTTTATAAGGACTAGTTGGGAACTATTAACAGAGGGCAGTAGCAGATGAAATTTAAAATCCCAGACAGACATAAGGAACTGGTCTTTGCTTTGTCCCTGTGTAAAAAGTTATCATTAATGGGGATGTAAAGATACTAAATGCAGTGTTCTGGTCCTTCTCAGTGTGAAGAAGTGTTGATCTTTGTCAGATCTATTGTTTTCTAAATACGTAGCAAAGTAAACTGCTTTCAACTAACTTCTGAAAATTCAATCATTCCAAGGAAGAAATAAAACATACTAATATCTAGCTCTAAAATGCATTCATAATGTGTTCTTAAATTCTACTTGCTTTCCCTGCTAGATGAATAAAAGCTACTTGAATGATTCAAATGCTGCATGAGTGTCTGCTTTAAAGTTTGGTAATTTCATGTTCATCATTTGCACTTTGTGGTGAAAATGTGTTCTGCAGAGATTAAAGAGTTTTAATCTTTGCCTCCAAACTCCTCCTTTCCCTCCCACCCGCCCCTTTCTAGGATAGTATTCCACTGTGCCAGATTGCCCATATTGCCACCAGAAAATTGCTTGGACCACTTCTTACAAAATCAAAGGTCAACTCCATGCCTTGGTGGCAGCTGGGAAACTAATGATTTAATGCTGCTTTGACCTTTGGCTTCCTGGTCCGTTTGAGCCTGACCCAATGTTTTAATTTTCCGATACTGCTGGGCAGTTGGCTTTTGTCTGTTTCCAGATGTAACTTGCATATTGAGGCCTGTTACTGAAGTGAGAACAAAACAACAAAACATCTCAGCCTGCAAGGGGAAGAAAAAAATAACAGCACCTAAGTTATCTTAAGCTACAAAATACAGCTGTCCAGTGAGCTAGCAAGGTCAGGTTTAGAATAATAAAATGTGAATATTTGTCCTGCACTTACATCTAGGCTTAAAGCATTTTAACAGCAGTCTTGCCGAAATGCTGCCTCTTTTTTTTTTTTTTACAGGTCTGTAAAAAGTAACGGAGTAAAAACAGTAGCTCTTTCCCCTTCTGCTCGCAACCTCTCCAAATCAGTGTATATATTTTTTTTTTATTGGAAGGAAAGTCAAGGTTTGTGATTCTGGGAAATATCAGAAAAATAACCAGTTGGCTCTTGAAAACGCGGGTGCTTGCTGTTGTGGGGGTAGAACTGTGACGTGAGATGCAAAGCAGTGGTGATTTACACATCTCCAGCGTGATTAGCAAGTTCCTTTTATTTAAGCACTGCAGCAGGAGTGCTTTGTGTGTGTACAAGGTGAGCGGTGCTGTAGGTTTTTGCAGTACCGGTGGTTTTGCAGCCGTTGCCGGGACAGTTTGAATTTGCTGGTAATGGTGGGGGAAGCCTGCTGATTGTTTGCGAAGGTTCCCTGTTAAGTACTCATGCATATGGAAACTCCCCCTTAAGTACTCATGCATTTGGAAACCCCTCTTTCGCCTCCCAAGTGCAAATCTCGCGTTTAGCCAGCTCCCCTGTGCCCATCACAAGTACCAAGCCTTCCCGATTCCTGCCTCAACTGCACTGCAGCTCTCGAAGGTCAGCTCGTACCGGGGCTTGTGTGCAAGAGGTTAGTTTTGCAGAGCAGATGGTCTCCTAAAACTTTTATGGTCTCCAGTCAAATCACCTCAAGCTGTAATCTCATTAAATCTTAAGTGAATCAGTGGGTCTGGTTATTACTTGAAAGCAGAGTTACAGGAAGCGATGTTCCTGATGCAGTAGGTCTGTCTTGGTAGTAAGCTACCAGAACTGTTTGCCTGTGTGTGGCTTTTAAAGCTGCTCCCTTACTTTGATAGCAGAGGCGGTATGTGGGGTGCAGCAAGCTAACCTTTTGGTAGAGGACAAAGTAGGAGATGCAGCTTGCCCAGAAATTATGTGAACTTAGTTTTAATTCTCCCTTGTGCTCACAGTCACACACGCCTGTTACACTGTCCCCGTAAACAGTTTGCGTCTTAAAATAAATTCATCTCAGGTTATTTAGGAAACCAGCAGTGTTTAGCACGGTGCCCACAGTTGTTGAAAGAACAACAGCCAATGCTGCCCTAAAGCCTGGCCTTCCTTTTGTTTTTTTTAAACTCGGTGTATTGTCTTGCAGAGTGCTTCAAAATGCTATGTGGAAGACTATCCTACAAGCAGGTAGCTTCCTTGAAAGTCTTTCGACTAAGCAGACTTGACTCAATAGATCCATTGTCTTGTGATTAAAAATGAAAAAGACTTTCTGCAATCCAGGCAGAAGAACAAAACATGCTTAACCAGATTTCTGAAGAGGAGAAATCTAATCTGCGACCTCCTCAAGCTGTTTTAGAAGTCAGGGGACATGTAGGATGAGTTTGGCAATGCATTAAAAAAATTAGTAGTAATTGTGGTTTGCATGCAAGATCTGTGTGTACACAAAAGTGCTCATAAAAATTTCCTGCTGATGGTGCAGAGAACTCTTTTCTGTTTTGCCTACCTGCTTTCTCCTTGCGAGGGGCAGGAACTATTCCTTGAGTAACCCAACCTTCTAGTGAATTGAATTAGTGTACCTACACTGCAGTCAAACTACTGACAGTGCTTGTCAGAAATAGTGTATTTCTGAGGTAGGTCGTTTCATGGTCACTCTCACATGCATTCACTGTAGCAACGGTCTCTTCCTTAGAAATGTTTTATGTATGACAAGGCAGGGTGGATTTTATCTTAAAATAGCTTTTCTAGTAGTAAGACTGGTGGGTATTTTTCTGTTAAAGAATTGAAAAAGAATTTGATCTCTTCAGCCACCCCTTCCTTTGGTAAAGAAGAGTCATTTGACTCTTCTCCCCTATCTAGTTCAGCCTGGATAGCTTTTCTTCTCTGACCGAACAAACCTTCTATATTTACATTTATCCTGATTTAAAGCTCAAACAAGGGCACAGTTAAAGTTTAGGGTAAGGCTAAGTTGCCCGCACTACAGATGCGATACAAAGCTAGTGTTAGGTGGAATAGTAAATGCTGCTACTAAAAAGGTGAACACTTTTTAAGGCAAAGATTCAAAATCCTTAAGGCTTTAAAAGAGTTCAAATTGCTTTCAAATTAAAGGCCCTTGAAATATATTGCTGAACCATGATAGGGTGGCACCAAGGTGTTCTAGTTTCATTAGACCAAAGCTATAATGTTCTACAAAAGAATTTTTGTGATAATTCAATACCTACACTATGTACTTGATTCATGGGGGCCCCATGGAATGGGTTAAAAATGAATTCTGTATATCGATCAACCTAAACCTTGAGTGGGGTGGAAGATTGTCCTCACTGTCCCAAAACTGAACCTATTACTCATATCGTGTCTATGGCACAATGACCAAGTGCAGTTATTAGTGTTCCTTATTCCTGTCTGTAAACACTTCAAATCAGCTGCAGTTTGAAGGGGCAGTAATCCTGTTCTTTGGTTTTCATTTAAATGAATACTCATCCTGGAATGCTTAGCTCTTCCCATGTTTTCCAAATTCAAAAGGAAAGCAATTTAAAATCCTTTCCATGAGGAAAATAGCTGTTATAGTGGGATGCTGTGCAGCTATTTAGATTTAAGGGGGGTTGGGGATTAACATCCCCCCACCTCTCCCCCCCCCCCAAAACCAGACTACTTTGTCAAGTAAAAATAGGCTTTAAACTTGCTTGGATTTAACCCATTTGGAAATGAGGTGGGTAAGTGATAAGAGTTCTGAAACTTAGGAGATGTTGCTTCTGTTGTGTTTCTAGCAAGGCAAACAGCTGGAGATCTATGAAGGCCTACTTAAATTGTCATCGGGCCTTGTCTTAAATTTTCAGGTAGGAATAAAAATGTCTCTTAATTTTGTTAATGGCTTGTAAGCAAGGGTTTATCTGTTGTTCTTACTGTTCTATTGTGATGGAGAAGACTACTCTGTGTAAATACTTCTGACTTCCCAGAATAGATCTCCTTATTCTTAGATGTTTTTCTCGTATGATTTACAGTACCTTTTTGGCAGTAACTGCAGAGCTGTGCCACTAATATGATAGATGGGCAAGAATTTACTCATTCACTTGCAAGGGATTAAAGAGTAACCTGCAGTAATGTTTGTTATATGATTATTGAAATGCCCTATGGCTGTTAAGACAGCTAGGTCTTCCAAAACAAACATTAAATACTAGAGTTCAGTAGGAAGTAGTAGTGCACTAGTTACCCATAGGATAAGACTTTCATGAGGAGTCTTTCATAAAACGTGACTGTATAATCCTCCTTAAAATTAGGAGAGGAATTGTCACAAGCATATTAATCTGAGAAGCAGTCTGGTGTTCTGCTGCAAACAGCAAAGCTTTGATTCACAAGGACATCGTTGTTTCTCTGAATAAAATACTTCAGCATTATGAGCCAAGTCCTATGCTGGGAGCAGGTAGTGATTATTTTTGACACGGATTGTACAGTTTGGTGTTAGATGAGAAACGCTGGTAGTGTCTGAATGTGTATATTATATGTATTAAATGTACTTTTTGAAGCTACTGCCTGGGTCTAGAACAAACCATTTCTTTTTCTTTCAGTGCAATCCAAATTTGGTTTTGCTTAATTAAGATTCCTCATTTATGAGGAATCCCAACTGAAACCTCAACATGTTGTAATTTTTTTTTTTGCTGCTCTGAAACATGTGTACTCAAGCTAGTAAAAAGTTTACACTTCCATATTTTTAGTGTGTGAGCATTTGAGAGGAGGATGGTGCAGAGGGGAGAGCTCGAACTCTTTTTGAAAAGATACCACCCAAATGTTCTCGTTAGTCATTTTCAGTCTTCAGCGAAGTTCCTTCAAAGGCTTTGTTCTTTCAGGACTTTGGTATGTGGGTATACAGTTCTTGTAGTAAAAGAAAGGTGTTTGGGACAGTGAGGCAAGAGGAGCAGGGAAGGCAAAAAGCAGACTGGGCTGACTCAGTGCTGCCTTTGTGCTTTCCACAAAACCTGTTCCACATAAGCAGTAACTAAAAACATTGCAGTATAAAACACTTGGAATGGGTTTATATGTCAGTTTTCCCAGACAACCGTCTTGCCTGTATTTCCTAATAAAAGGCTATAGTTGGTCATATTCACTTTGACCTGAGTTTGATGTGCACATGGCACTGGTGGTAACTAGACTTGTTTAATAGGCATGGATTGTTTCACAGTTAAAGGAAAAAAAATTACCAGCTCCTGCTGTGGGGTGTTCAGTGCCATGGCTGTTCCTGTTACAGCTTTCCTCTGAAGACAGAAGAGGTGCAAGGCAGAAGTGGGAGGAACAGCAGAACTGCCTGCTTCTCACCAGGCTGCAGTAGTAGCAGCCAGTGCCTAATGCTGGGGAGAGAAGGACAGGAGGATGATATTTTCTTCCTCTTCCTTCATCAGCTTCACTTGCTTGACTTTGGCTGGCTGGGCAGTTTCCTGATGAGGAAATGCATGTGAACAGGGAGAATTCCCTCCTGTACTATCAGCGGGTGATCAGCTTACACCCTACTGCATACATTTCTGTTACTGTTCTCTGGGTTTACTCGACACAGTTTAAACTTGCTATAGGATCACTCATTATGGTTCTGTTGGTATATGTCAGAGTCCCAAGTCTTGGTACAAAGAGTCATCATCACAAGCAGCCAAACTCCATCAGCAGTTGCTATCTCTTGCTTAATACTGGGTAAATCGCTGCTGAGGAGATGATACTGGGAATGGGATAGGGACAGTGACTTATACAAGTATGTGGACTGATCTTGCCTACCAGGCTGTTACTCAGATTGGAATTGCCTGAGTTTAGTAGTGGCAGCGGTGGGTATCTGAATTGCTTTGTTTTGCTAAATACATCTTAACCGGCTTCTTTGTTAAAAAGGCCTTTGAGAGTTGTTAGTCTCAGTTGATAGGGTTTTTTCCCTTTCACCCTAACAGGAGTCCTCTTAAAAATGAGCATAAAGATGCTTCTTTAAATTTTGTAGAGATAATTTTAATAGCATATAAAACGAATTATTGTAATTGGCATAGACAAACTTCCCCCCAAAAGAGCATGCATTTAAAGATAGAGATGCTGAGGTGCCTCATGCTTCTCTTTTTATATTAATGGTACTTCAAATGATGAAAAGGCTTTATCTGAAATGTGTTACTTCTGAGTACTGTTCTCTACTAGTAGTTGTTTTGACTCTGGGTTCTTGTTCCCTGATTACTGGTGGTAAGGCCACACAAGCAAGGGGAGCAGCTAGACAATAAAGCTGCAAAGTGGGCTCAGAGTTAATTAAGTTCTCTAGTATTCTCTAGCTACAGCAGCTTGAATCACAGGTGAAACTCGTGTGGTGGTTCAGCCGGGAGTTCTGAAATGTGCACTTGCAATCTTCTTTCTTGTAAGAGATGAGCACTCGATGATGTAGTTGAAGCATTATGCTGCGTGAAAGAAAAGGTGCAAATTCATGTTCTAAAGAATATTTTTATAAACTTAAGATTTGTAGTGCTGCTTAAAAAGAAGAAAGCCAACCCCAAAACCTTGCACTAAACAAAGAACCTATCACAGTCAAAATAGGTAAAGCCAGTTTCTTTTGCATAAGTGTGTTCTTTCTTATACTCTGTTTTCTCCTAACAATTGAGCTTTATCAATTTAAGATACCTACTCTGATAGGCTTTCTGACCCTCTGGAGAAGCCCTTTAATATTAATGGGACTCTGCACCAAAGCAAACTTTCTTAGTGGTTTTGTCTACAGACTAGCTCTAAAAAACAAATCCTGCAAAAGACCTGTTTGTGCTGGGATCAGGAAGCTGCTCTGGCAGATGCAGCCCCATCCATTCAAGACGCTTCACAATTTGCTTGCCTTCAACGTGAGGACTAGCTGGCCCTTGAATGAAATCTGGGAACTTGCTTGTTTCTCTTCCTGCTCCCTTCCCTCTTTAAATCAAAAGGAGTGTAACGTTTGCCACCAGTATATTAAAGAGACAAAAACATTTTCTGTTTGTTTGTGAGGTATGTAATGGCATCCTTGCAGTCAGGTTTCTGTGTGAAGGTCAACAGTTGCCAAAGACTTGAATGGAAGTACTGTTCTCTGTGGTGGTTTAGGAACAGCATGGAGTTAAGGAGTATAGATTTTGAGGTGAGCCCTATACTGATGTTAGTCTCAGCGCAGGATGTAGGAGCCTTGAGTACCCCAACTTCTTCTCTAACCCTTCCTGTGCATAGAAGGAAAAAGCTTCAATGCTGAGCTGTGCAGGAACAGGAAGAAAGTGTCTGCAGAAGTGTTGAGGTTTGGCTCTTAAGAAAACAAAATGCCATGTGCAGTTGCCAACCCATTATGATTTACAGTATTGCTGAATTCATGGCCGGGCTTTGGCTGACAACTGAGAGACACTGCTCTTCAGAAAGCTGAAGAGCTAGGGAGGATCAGTGAAGGATTTGCAGGGACTTGCTGCAGTGACTTGGACAGATGGGCTTGGGAGTAGAACTGGGTCCTGACCCACTCTTAATGTGTGCTTCCACAGCAGGCTATTAGCTTGCTTGCTTGAACTGTTGAATATTTAGATCCACCCACTGTCCCCTGTGCCAAGACCACCCTGCTGCTACTCATGTCATGTAGATTTGGCACAGAAGCTGCATTTAAACAGCTAATGAGTTGCATGTTGAAGCACAGGCTGGTCTATTGAAGCCTGTAAAAGAACTGACTTATCACTGGCTGAGTAATCTGCTAGCTGCTGATACTGTTGCATCTTTCTGGCTACTTTGCCTGCTTTAGTGATGAAACACATGCTGTGACTTAAAATACATCTATTTCTTTTACAGCAAGGAAAGTTCTTTTAAAAAATAAATTTGCAGAATGTAGACTTACTGTTATGCAGTAATTAAATGGCAACTCACTGTGGGATCATTATACCTGTGCTACCTCGGTATAAACATTGGAAGAATATTATGCCTTGCCTTACCCCTATTTAGGAAGAATTAGAGCGATGAGTAACAGTGGATGTGAGGTGTGCTTTCCAGTCCATCAATAACTAGAATCTTGGAGGTAGTGCATGAGATGAGCTAGCCAAGTTACCTTCCATCCAATAGCTTTCTTAGAGAGCTAGCTGATGAGATGTTAAATCTTCAAAGGCTGAAAGAGCGGTGTAGTGCCCCTTCAGTATGAATGGGGGGTACTGCAGCTGGCAGAGGTGCTGTGGAGGGAAATGCCTGGGATGCTGCAGTTTCAGGGCTGCTGGTGGATGGCTATAGCTAGAAGCTGCAGTTGTCATGCAAAGTTTTATCAATAAGATTTTAACTCAAGACACAGAGGATACAATTTTATAGTACACTAGAGCCAGCAGATCCTTAAACCAGCTTTGTCAAAGGTGTGACTTCCTGTCTCCTAGCCCCAGTTTGCAGCCTGTCACCACACCAGTACAGTGAATGATGTGGCCTTCAGTGTGAAGTGGATCTTGAATTGTCACTTCTAACCCAAGCCCTTTTGAATTTGCAAATGTTGTTTGCATTGGCAAAGGCAACTACAGTGGTCTCTGTTCCACTCCCATCTGACTGTTCATACCAACTGGGTTTTCTAAACTTGATTAATGGAACTATGCATTTTCCAGAGAAAACCCTTTGCTCTTAACCTAGATGATTTGACTGACTCAATGGTGTCATGTCACTGCTCTAAAATACACAGCTGTTTTTACTGGCTTCATGACATCACAGCAGGATGGAAGGTAAACATAACGAATTTCAAGAGTATCCTAGTCTATTTGGTTTAACAGCCTGTTCAGCTTATCAGACTCAACTAAGTCAGGTCAGATGCTGTTCTTCCAGTTAGAACTCGAGATGAATGCTATCATTGGGAAGATTTATGTTCACTTCCAGCTGTGAGGTTGACAAAGTACTGGAGCTGAACCATGTGGCTTAGCACTAGCTCAGCTGATATTTAATAGATAGTTGTCATCAGATGTTTCTGTGTCCTTAGCTGTGGGTTCTTCCTCCTCCCTTGTGCTGACTATGCTGCTTTTCTTAGCCCAGGGTCAGCTGATGGAATAAACTATCTTCTAAAATTAATTTTCTGCTGTTTGTAAAGATCCCCCAAATTCCTTCTCTGAGACTGGGAGGGTGGTGGGGGTGGGTAGAAGGGGCAGGAAAGAAGGAGGAAGGCACAGAGGTATAAGGGCTTCCTTGTAGCATGACTGTCAGTTCTAACTACAGGGTGAAATGACAGCCTTGAGCTGTGTGTAGCTTCATGCTGGGAGCAGTGCTGGTTAGATTTAGGGGGTTTATAAGTGAGCTACTTTCTCCTTCATGTGCTGGGCCAAGAGGTACCTGTGTAGCTGAGAAACTGGAGCATCTGGAGAAAGAAGGATATTAACACTGCTGCTGGAGAAAAATGCGCATGGAAATACAGCTTTATTTCCTACAGACTTCATGAGTCTTAAGTCATCTGTTACCTGAGCTTTTATTATTCCATGTGGAGTAAGGAAATCAAGCTGAATTGAACAGAAGGGCAGAATGATCCCCTTGCATTTGAACTTAAGAAATGGACCCAAACGCATCTCTCTTCGTCCAAATGGCAAAAGGAAGGTAATAAAGCTAGTTACACTAACAGAACTTTCTGTGCATGC
Source organism: Hypotaenidia okinawae (assembly GCA_027925045.1). Lineage (NCBI taxonomy): Eukaryota > Metazoa > Chordata > Aves > Gruiformes > Rallidae > Hypotaenidia > Hypotaenidia okinawae. Next base: position 45,416,990 of record BSDF01000002.1, on the reverse strand, counting down.
TACATGCACTATATAGTAGAGGGCTGTCATGCTTTGAGATGCCACTATTCTTGCAGAAATTTTACTGTTGTCCTGAATTTGAGAATTAATTCTCTGCTGTGAAGACCTTCTGGAGTTGGTGTACCATTTCCTATTACCACTGGATGCAGTGAGGAAAACTGGTGTTAAACCAGTCTCTTCTGCACCAGAGCATTTAAGACAAAGCACAGACCATTAAAACAGTAATTTGATCATTAACTGTTACAGAGAATCATGAGGGGTTTAAGTATCTCTGATAGCAAAATATTTCAGGCTTACTGGGAAATAGCCTGTAGTTCTGATGTGTATCACATGGCTTGCTTATCTTCTGTCTTTAATATTTACATTTCAAGAATTGTATTGGTGCAGAAGTTAAGGTTCTTGAAATGCTGCTCTTGATTGTGGTGTGAAGCAAGTAAACTGTTATGAATTTCTATTAAATTGGAAACTAAGGACCAGCTTCTTAGAGAGCAAAATACTACCTCTTTCCATGTAAGCTTGCAACAATTATCTGCACCAAAGTCTGAACCAGTCATCCTGGGTGGTGTATTTAGATGGGTTTTTTTTTTTAAAAAAAGCTGCATGCATGATACAGAGAAGCATTTTTTTCTCTGATTTTGGGGTGTGGGGGAGAGAACAAAATATACTGCTGAGGGAGGAAGACCAAAATTCAATGGTGAATTAGTTTATACTAAATTCATGACTTTATACTAGATTCATAGTCGTCTAAGCCTTGCATGCTACCTAACAAAGACACTGGTGTTTGAGTTATTGTCAAGGGAATTAGATAATAAAACACCTTTTAGTAATGGAAAACTTCAGATTGACTATGGTAAGTATGATTTTTTTTTTAAGGTCATAAACTCAAGCCAAGTTAATTTGCAATTGCTGTACTGAAACTCTTCCAAAAGCAGAAACCAAACCTACTGCTTTTTCTGCTGAATTTTTTAGTTGTTGGTTAAGATCACAGGGTAACTTCTAGAGCATCAGACTGACATTTTAAAATAAATTGACCTTATAACGTGTCTTGTACACGTTCTTCACACTGTAGGCTTAAATAAAATTGTTGTAAGACACTGAAATGTCATGACTTCTAGAAAACAAATGCTTAAATGTGGCTACATTCCATGCGCTTTATTGACGACCGCGTGCATATTTGCTCCTAAATGTGCTCTGAAATGAGAGAGATGGAGTGTTTGCAAGCTTGGGGGACAAGGGCACTGAGTATGGTGGAAAGAACGCTTATTTAAATGCAAGTTAAGGATAAGGCTCCTCAAATGCTGTTTCTGCTGGTTTTCCTCTGTCATGGTGCCTACTACATTCCATTGCTTTTGTCTGGGCTTGGTATTTGGGAAATTTTGGTGAGGGCTGGAAAGTTGGGGGGAGGGGTTGGTGCTGGAAGCTGGTCAGCAGTAAGGAGAGGAGGGCTGGTGTGGGAATTGTGGAGTGGGGTCAGGGTTTAACTTTAGTGGCCATTCATCAGATGATGATTGATTGCTGTGCAGTCCCAGGGGACGTTTAACAACATCTCCGCCCATCCCCCTGCCCTCTTTGAAAGCAGATGGACCAAAAAATGGGGAGAGCGACACCCAGGAATTCCTGCTGTTGTAAAATGTTTTTACGGTGCACTGTACAGCCTTTCCTGAAGCAATCACATTTATGGCCTTGCTGTTGTATTTCTTGGGCTGCTGTGGCTGTAAAAGATGAATAGCCCTGTAATATGGTTCACTGATTCTGTTTAAATTGAAGTAGGCTCCCTTTATTGTTTTGTGTCTAAAATTGTATGCCACCAATTCAGGAAATATTTCCTGTTTAGGAAATAATCAACCCGTAGCTGATTTATTTTAAAATAAATCACTTTTAACTATCTCTAAAACTATTCTCCTCCTGCTTTTGACTTTTCATTTAATTTTTGGTGGAAAATCTGAAGTACTAATTAATGTAGTGAAGCAGTTTCTTTAAAAAAAAAATCTATTAAACTTGCTTGTGAATCTTTTCTTACTTTACTAGGTAGTTACTGAAATGGGGGTTGAAGAGGCACCAGTGTTTATATTTAAACATTATTAATTGCTTAATGATTACTACCAAAACCAACCCAATTAATTAAATGCAATTTACACAATTCTGAATTGCTTTGAAAGGAGAAAGCTCTCTACTTTCTTCTCCTTTCTCTTTCCTTGCTGTCTATCAGGACATTTTTGTGTAGTTTGGAAAAAACACCATGTTTGAAGGATTCTGCTTCTAAAGCAGTGTTTTTTATACATTTGGAAAAAGCAAAATTAATGGCACAGTAGTTAATTTAGTTTGGATCTCTTGACTGCATTATCTCTGTTTCTTCAGACAATGTGTGTGGGGAAGAGAGTTTTAGTACTTTTAAGTACTGATTTTTGTAATTTCTTTTTTTAAGATGTGTATCATTTGGATCTGTTATGGAAGACAACAAACTATTCTCTTCCCCATTCACATTTCAATTCCAGTCTTGTTAGTTGTTTTATAACGAGCGCAGAAGCAGCAATGTGTTAACAGTGCAACTGAAATTTGGGGTGACCTTTTCACACTCCTGAGATTGGCAGAACCTCCCCTACTTCCAACCTTTTGGGTGTACTACAAGTGCATCAGATCTGAATTCAGAGCACCTTTGTGTATTGTCTTCAGTAGGACATTATATTGTTTGTATGATTTTTTTTTTGTAGGGGATTGCTTGTTTTGGTGGGATTTTTTGGCTTATTTCCCCCTTCTACTTAAAAGCAGGCAAAGAACTTCTAGTGATGTGTGTGACACCTTTTGTGTCAGTGACCTAGGGACTGGGATGGAAGCAGGCTCAAGTGTAACAATAGTGTGCACAAGCAAGCTGGATGCTATGTATGCTCCAGGCTCCATGAGCCCAACTGGCATATGGCCCTTGCTGTTGCACCCTGCACAGCTGGGTATTTTCCAGTTTAATTCTCTGAGAGGGTGGTCCCAGTGTTGGGTAAAACAGCTTCTTGGGTGCTCCCAAAGATGAGCATGTGGTTGACCACGAGAGAATTGCCTTTCTTGTACCTCTGCCAGGTTTGGGGGTTCTGTGGTAGTCATCATTGTGTTCAGAAAGACGTTACGGGTGCAGAGCGGAGCATAGGGCACTCCATGGGAACATAAGAACCTTTTTCCACTGTGAGGATGACAGAGCACTGGAACAGGCTGCCCAGAAAGGTTGTGGAGTTGTCTTCCCTGGAGATATTAAAAACCCGCCTGTACATGTTCTTGTGTGACCTAATCTAGGTGATGCTGCTCTGATATAGAGGGTTGGACTAGATCTCCAGAGGTCCTTTCCAACCCCTAACATTCTGTGATTCTGTGAAAGGAGTTTCTAGGGGTTTCCTTGTTCAGCCAGCTTCAAGATGACTCTGCCAGTTCACTAGCTCCCTTCCACACTGATTAAGCATTTGTGCTTTCTCATGTGTGTATTTAAGGCCACTGTTTTAAATACCAGTGTAATGATGGAATGGAGGTCAGTCCATCACTGTCCTGCTTCCTCCCCTTCTTTTTGCCCAAGCCTGTTAACTCTTTTGCTCTCAGATTTTAAATTTTCCACCTTTTGCTTACTAAGAAACAAACGTGAGGCTGTATCAGTGGCTTTGTAGTGTTTACCTAAAAGACTTTCCCCCTGCTGTGTCAGATGTAATCTGCATATTTCTGAAGTGAAATTAATGGCTCTTCTCTCTTCGTTCTAAACTCTGGAGTGGTGTTTTCCACCACATTTTGGTGGGTGGCAAGAAGCAAGAGAACAGCTTAAACTTAGTTTCTCTTTGGTTTGAATGGCTGGGTGACTGTTTACTGCCCGAGGCTGTTACCTTGCAGGAGTGCCTGGGTGACAGGACTGATCTGTGGTGCTTTACCAAGCTTTTGCTTCTGGTGTTGAGTATTTTTGGAGGGACTAGTAACAGATTTTACTTGCTTCTAGACTTCAGTTCATATGGTCGCCATTTTCCAGTCAGCTGCCCTGATGGAGGCCCCGAATCCCTGCTGTATGTTTAAGTATATCGGATTTGTATGACTTCATTTGATACCTTGTCTTGGTTTTCATTCTCTCTCAACTTCTCAGTTGTTTAAGTGGAGTCAGCCAGCAAACATGTAATAAACATTCCCTGTAATTTCAACAGCAAAATTACAGAACTGCAGGAGCAAGTGAACATTGTGTACAGATTTAAGACAACCGCAGCGTAAAAACAAGGAGCCAGCTAGTTCAGGAAGATGATGTATTTGAATAACACATTTCAGAGCCAAGACAGCTTTTTACTACTTTACAGAAGACTGAGGATCTGAGAACACTGCTCGAGGGTTTAGTACTCGAACAGAAGCAACATGCAAGTCTGTTCCAGTTTCCCTATGGCAAAACTAAAGTCTGAGAAGAAAGTTTTGGTAAAATCTGACACGTGTGCACAAATGCACACATACTTCTTTGAGAAACTAATCCATATACCACTTCAGCTGTTGCAGTTATAGGAGCTTAAAATGTCACTTCATGCAGCACAGGCAATCTGAGGGAATCACCTGTCCTGTCCTCCCCCTTCCTTTGGACAGAAAAGGAAAGGGGGATGTTGTGCACCCTGTCATGAGCTGTTAGTTGGAATTGTGAGTGGGTGACAGCTGTGAGAAGACAGGTGTATCAAATACTTCTCCAGTCTTTTTTCTGATCTTGCTCCTTTCTGTGTAGCTGGTGATGGAGAAAAATGTTTGTTGTATGAAACCTTGTTTGCTGTTGTGTGCTGAACTTTTGGCTCTTTCCATAGTCAGCTAGATTTTCTAATGCTACACTCTCACAAAAATAGTGTGTGTAGTTAAGAGCAAGACTTGGACTACAGAACCTGCGTTGAAGCGTTGAACTTCTTCACTTGCATCTTTGAAAACAAACAGCTGATTTCTCTGCTTGTCTCTTGAGAACAAATGCTTCCAGGAAGATGCTCTTTCTGTGTGCTGCTTCCCTCTTGTGGGTGGAATGGGAACAGTCCCTGCTGATGAATGACTCCAGCCTCCTTGGGTAACATCTTGTGTTACGACTTACATTGTGATTCGAATGCGGGGCGGGGGTGTTAAATGCTTTGTGAGTAGAATGGGGCTGTAGTGGTTACCCACAGACCATTGTAGCATTCGTGCTGATGTTCAGTCTTGTTCTCCTGCAACTGATGCACCTCTGAATCTGGCTAGCATAGGAACACTGTCATAGCAAAGGTGTTTTGCGTTGCTATTGGGAGCAGCAGAAGGGAGCCTTGCCTTATACTGTCACTACCCTGAGCATAAGGGATTTACATAATTTGGGGAAAAAATAGATGATGGATCTTCTTGGTGTGCATACTTTTTCCCCTTATGGGAGGTGGGTGTGTTGGTGCTGCAGTGATTATGAAATGACCACATTATGGAATGTGGTGTTTGTGTATGCAGGAAAAGTCTTCACCTGAAACTTGCCATACATGACATGTCCAATCTGCAAGTGTTGGCAGATGGTTTCCGCTCTTAAGAGGAGCTGATGTGGACACTCTTCCTAGTATTGTATTGCAAAGAAAACAACGACACTTCCATCTAACTGTAAGAGTATGATCTGGAGCTTACTGGGAAGGATAGCTCTTCCTCTGTGGAGAAACTATTGTGAAGTCTTTGCCTATTGCTGCTGCCTCTAACCACCTTCCTTGCAGTTGAGCTGTTGGAATTTTTTGACATCCTGGCCCTATTTTTTTTCTTCAATTCTTCATGATGTAGTGATACAGAGTCTTTTTTTCTTCTAGGTACTGCATTTCTACTGTGATACCTGTTCTGTCCCCATATGTCGGGAATGTACCATGGGACGACATGTGGGTCACAGCTTTATCTACCTCCAAGATGCCCTTCAGGACTCCAGGACTCTCACCATTCAGCTCCTGGCAGATGCTCAGCAAGGACGACAGGCTATTCAAGTAAGATATTCCCAATTTAAGTACTTAATCTCCCCCTCCTTCTTCCCCCACAGCTTGTCTGTTACAGGGCAAGGTGTCAAGGCATAAAACTCTGCTTCTGCTGTCAGTCTTCTCACCCCTTCTGTTCTCAGATCTGACAGAAGTGGCTGTGGAGCTGAAAACAAAGTGCTGTTCTATGAATTTTGCATTCTTGCAGCATAAGCCTGTCATGTAAATCACAATATATATGAATCTCGGTGCAAACACACTCGAGCCTGAAGCAGTTTGAACAAAGTTCTGATCTTGTATAGCAGTGCCAAGCCTGGCTTTGTTTTTACAACTGAGACTTACTTTCAGCTGTCTTTCATGCCTGTACGATACCTAGCACTGGAACTACCTACGACTCTTGTCTTCAGTGTTACCACCAAATACTAATTAGCTGTTGGGTTAGTGCAAAACTCCTGACCTGCCTGTGCAGAGGATGTGGAGCTATCTCCACACAAGGATTACTCTGCACACAAAGGGATACCATAGCTGCCTACTACTGCATCCTACCTCAGCTGCATTTTGTAATGCAAATAAAAATACCAGGCAAGGACTGGAAGGAAGGTAGTATGGTGCTTCCAACTACAGAAGTAATTTACATAGGGAATTAACTTGCAGGGTTAGGTAGCTAGTTACTTTTGCTAAATAATACCAAGTTGATTCTAGTAGTAGTTTTGCTTGTATACAGAGACTTTGGTTTTTCAGATGATGCTTTCCCCCATCCAAACCAACCTGCTGTCCACTCATTGCTTGTTTCCAGTGGATAAGGATTTGAGTGGTTCTCTTAAATTTTTATCCTAAACAAAATCCTTTCTTTTGCTGTTGGCAGTGACTACTCCAGAGTCAGTCTCTCCTACCTCACATTCTTGCAGCACTGCAGAATTCCTGTGTATTTTAGGCAGGTTACTAGATGTCAGGTTTTTGTGTCTTGGGGGCTGGCTGTTCTGCAGTTGGATCCCTTTGAGGTGACACTTTTTTCTCGCTGGTTAGTGAGACTAAGCTATGACTTAGCCTGTCAGATTGCTGCTCATGTCCCACTGAACAAGCTAACTTTTCTCTCAAATCTTTGTACCTGTGGAATAAACTAAGTATTCTGATGGTATAGATATTAAACAGTTGCTGATGTCTTCCTTTAGCTTGTGATGTTAACTTGTTACAGGACAGCAAACACAAGGTTTTTTGGAGCTGGATGGCTAATTTAAAGCTCCATCTTAGACTCCTGCAAACCTTGTTCCAAGACTTTAAATTGCATCATGAGGCTCTTTAGCAGTATCCATGCTGGAGCATTTCACTGGAACTCTTCCCAAAATGGGCAAGAGGGAAGGGCTTATGCTAGTTTCAAGAACCTCACCAGTGCGGTGTTCTGAATTTCTCAAGGCTATCATAGACAAGGGCTTGTCTGCTAGTAATTAAATTACTGCTTTTGACCTCCAGGGTTCTTAATCTTCTAACTGGTGTGGATAAATCATCTAAGAAGGGACTGCCTCTTGGAGCAGAAACTAGCAGGATATCATTCAGTACCACTCTACTGCTGTTGCATGCATGCTTTTGTGCCTGCTTGCTTCCTACCGAGTTTATTTTGCTCGTTTACCCCATTTTCCTCTGGCTTTTTTGTTGGAGGCTCCTGCTATTGTGGTGAGCTGACTGATGGTACAGGTGAAAGGTAGGTGGTACTGGCTAGGTTCATGTAACAAGCAGCTCAGCTGAACTTAGCTCGTGCAGTTTTGCCCTGATGTAGCTACAGCCCTTCCAGTAAGAGGGGAAGGGTTAACTGGGCAGCTCGTGTAAAGATTCTGTAAAATGAACTCTGGTTTTCAAGAGCTGGTGTGTTTTTGTTCATTCAGTGGGCTATTTAATCTGTGCTGCTGTACAGAAAAAGGGTAGTGAGAGAGCAGATTGGTGATTGAGCCAAGAAGGTGGTAATCTCTGTGTGTCTATGCAGGAAGGACTGTACAACTAAAGACAACAGCAGCATAAGCAATGTCAGCAGCAACTGCAAGAGCACCTCTAACTCAAAGGTTGATTCAGTGAGCCTGCTGCTTAGGAAAGCTTTCACGGAGCAGAGCCTTCCTTGTTCTTGGGACTGTAGGGCTGTGAAGCTATGTAAAGTTTGGAAACAGTCAGCAGAGAATTAAAGGCCAGTACAAACTGCAGCATGAACAACTTAGACCAGAACTCTGAGTCTTGAAAAGCAATATGGTGTAGTAACACTTCTTAGTGGGATTGATTGATACCGTTGTACTAGTGGCTCTTAACAGTGTCTGAAAGCGATAGCTCTCTGACATGAGATGTTGAGGATGGATGAGGAGGAGTGGTTAAGAGTAAAGGGGAAAAGGTGGAATTTGAAGGGTGTTTCAGGAGAGGAAACCAGGCCATGAGTCAACTGGCTGGAGAGTATCTGGTTAACCAAAGTTGAAGGCTTTTAGGAAGAAATGTTTATTTAAACTCTTCCTGCAGCTTTGGAAGAAAGATTGTTTTTCAGACTTTAAAAAAAAAATGCTGTGAGTTGAGATACATTTCAGCCTCTTGATCCACTGAAGCTTCATCTAGTCTGTCACTCCTGAAAAGTCCAAACCTCACTTTTCAAAGGAGCTGAAGTCCTCTGTAAGAAATAATAAACCTGGCAGCAGGAGGCTTGCTTTTTTTTTTTCCCATCAGGGAGGTTCTGCAACAATGGAACGCTGTTCCTGCTTCCCTGCACTGCACTGGTCCTGGCCCAGATGATGTGTTCCTAGGCCTTTCCCTAGCACAAGAACTTGTGGCTGTATGCCTGAGTGGTAAGCTGGTCCAGCTGGAAGGGTAGCCTTTTCTGTAGGATTATTTTTGGGTGGTTCACTGCAGTGCTAGACTGTGGCAAGGAACTGAGTGGAGCAGTGCTGTTGGCTTGTAGGACATCTTTCTTGTCTCAGTGGAAAGCTATCCTCCTTGCTGGGATACTTTCCCAGCCTCTTCAGGATGTGAATTGCCTCACATGATGAACGTGTGGGGTGAAGCAGGCTGCCTACTGCCTTTCTATATGGGGGAACTTGTCCTGCAGCCTCGTTTTACCTCATGGACGTGCACACTTAGCTGTCTTCTTTCAGAATTTTTTCCAAGGACCAGGCCGCAAACAGAACGTAAATCTGTTACGATGAAAGATAGATGGCTGTCTTCAAATGTCATGTGCTTAAAATACATCTATACATGTGTAATTGTATATATGTATGTGTGTAATCTAATGCACTTGCGTAACAGTAAAGGCGTGAGTGCTTATTCCCATCAAGAATCAGCTTCCAGGTGAATGTGTTAAAATCCTATTTGATCTGTGTGTGTCAGTTCTTAAGTGGTTTTACTGGAAAACAAGTTCTTTGTTGGCTGAGCCTGTAACTGGTTTCACTGGGATGTTTGACAGTGCAGGCTTCCACATGTAAATCTGTGTGGTGAGCCTGGTCATGCGCAGAAGAGGGACCCACTCTCTTGCCTACCAGCATGAAAGATTTAGGAGTTGGTGGTAAGATGGGTCAACCATTAAGGCAATACCCTTTCCCTCCCAAACTGGAGGAGGTGATGTGAAGTAGATTAACAGTCTTATTCTAGGGAAAGGGAGGGGGAGGGAGGTACTGCAAGAAACTTGGCCAGACAGAGGAGGAAGCTGATCTGTTTGTTGCTCTGAGCCTCTGCCCTTCAGTGGAAGCTTCCCTGTGGGTTGCCATATGGATCTGGGCTGCCAGGAGGCCGATACCTGAGAAGGATGGCACCACTGTGCTGCAAGGGATCGTTCTGGGGTTGTCACAGTGAGTTAGCTCAGGCACCCTGTGTGTGGCTTTGAAGTCAGGCTTGCAGGTTTAAGAATCTGAAATGAAGGTTTGAAAACAAAATGGAGTTAACTCTGCTTTTCTAAAGCTAGGGTGTGTATCAGCAGAGGGCAAACGTCTTTGTACTTCCAGTTACTGGTTTGGTTTCTGTCTTAGAGTCCTTTAGTGTAAGGTATGAGCAGATGGTTATTGGGGAAGATTGATTTGACATGTGTCACTGTCCAAACTACTGTTCTGTCAGATCTTTTAGGCAGAAAGTCTGTTCTTACAGTACAAACCAAAGTTGGTTGGTTTCTGACACGTCAGCCTGGCCTCTAGCCCTCGCTCCATCAAAGCCTCTTTTAAATGTATTGTTACGTGAGAACTTTCCTTTCAGTGAGAATTGTTTAGCATTTTGCACTTAGTTTGAAACTTTTAAATTGGTCCAACTACTGTGACTTGTGCTACAGCTGCACTAGTATCACTGCTGAAGCTGTTAATCCTAGTGTCCTTATTGCAACTACACATGATATAGGATCTTCCAATTCTTCCAAGTATAAGAACATTAGGAAGTTTATATCCAGTTCTTGATGCTGGAGAAAGCTGGCTGTTACGCCCTGGTTTTTATCCTGCTCTGAAACAGTGATAAGTAATTGGAAAAGTTCTCTGAAACAAGCCCTCTGTATCTTTGTGTTATCATAAGGAACTGAACACAAACACCTTTAGTGTTTGGTGGAAGAGGGCTAATGAGATAGATGGAAAGATTTCTTTAAGCTTTTCGTATTTAGTATGCTTTTAAGAGCTAGAGAGGGTTTGCCAGAGAATATGTACCTCAAAGCTTTAGATTCTTTCAAGTAGGAAACCTCCTCTTAAATTCCTTAGTGTGTTTAAAGGGTAAATCCTCCATATTGATGTGGGGAAGTGTCTAGTGAAGGTTCTTTAGCTGTTACCTGTTGTCTGTTTACTGCTGAAATACAGAAACAAACAAAGCTTGCTTTCAAGTTTGAATTTTCTCCCCAGAAGTTTGCTTTTTCACTGGAAAACTTAGACTAGCAAAATTAAAGATCATAATTAATGCCTGAAAAATTGACACCCTCCCATCCTTGAATGGATTGACTCAAAAATCTCTGAGCTTTTTAAAAATGCTTATGCAAACTAGTGTTGATGAGTTGAAATAGTTCCCATAAGCATCCTCCACATACCTTGTGGTGTTGCCATAGCAGCATGTTGTGCCACAAGTTGTTCCAATGGGTAGTTTTCTAACTGAACTGATAGAATCTAGCATCATGGTTTAGCACCTGGATTAACAAGCTCTGCTGTTTGAGACTTGTTAGCCTCTTTAACTGCTGCGTGGATGGAGCTGTGGCTGTGCTGATCTAATTTGGGTATGGGACTGCAGAAACCATGCAGTGAGAGCATCAGCACCTTTACAGCAGCTCGGCATTTCTTGTCTGTAGTCCCTCAGAACACAAGTTTTTCTAATGGCTTTTCTTTGTCCTGGGGTCCTGTATGCTTCTGGTCATAATTCTTCTCTTAAAGCAACGGCAGTGGAGCAGTGATGTTTTCTAGACTATTCCATTTAAATATTACATAGGAATATTTAAGTTGAGTAACGATTAAACTGCAGGAAGGTTTTTGAGTTGAAACTCCAGTTCCTGATATCTAATAGACAGGGAATGTGGAAAATGCCTGAAAACTTCCATTTCACAGGATGGCAGATCCTGCTTTGAGGCCCTCTGTAGCCAGCCCAGATACCCAGAAGTACAGCCAAGTTCTAGGATACTGTTTTGCCTACTTCTGGCTCTTGCAGTAGGTTTCCTTGTAGCTGTTTGAAGGTCCACTTGCCATGCCAGAGCCACTGTAGCAAGCTCATTACTAGTCTTTTCCCCAGGTGATCAAGTGTGGCTAAAGTGAAGCTCATAGAGGTATCCAGAAGGACACCTGAGGTCAAATACGACCTTACTCTTCCCCTCTTACTCAGAATTGACTGGACTAGGGACTAGCTGGGCACATCTGGGTCTGCTGTTTTGCTCTGGAAAGCAGTGTTTGATTTTGTGTGGTGTATTGTAGGCACCGCGGCCCTGGCTGCCAGGGACACCTTTTACATAAGGGTGTGTTTGTGCAGAGCCAGGTCTACTAAGATACAAAGTGCTGTCTGAACTAGTAATAGCTGTATTGAGGCTTCAAGAAAGCAGCCTTTTAAGTTTTGTACAAAATGCCCAGAAAATAAAACCAGTGCACATTTAATAATCCTTATTACATGCTGGGAAACCTGCAAGTGCAGGTAATAGGAAAGGATAATAGTGTGTTTTGCAAGGTGGTTGTTGCTATTTGGGGGTAGCTTTACAGAGAAGAGTAAGAAATCCTGAAACGTGCTGGTAGCAGTAGCTAGTGATAGATGTCTGCATAGCTTTCCTTCATGGAAACACGCTTGTGTGCTCCACTGGAAGCTTGATTTGCAAGGTTTCTTTTTGCTGTGGCCATCTGGAACACATCACCTGCACAAACACTGTCTTTACTTAACTCTGGGAAATTGGAAGTTCCAGTTTCAACCCTCAAGTTTGTGAAAGATTCTGCCTCTTGCCCCCAACACAAGGCACTGGTGACATCAGTAATGGAATGGGAAGCGTCTCGGCCATCTTTAGGCCCTGGGAAGTCATGAGCAGATAGGTATGCTTACAAGTAGGTGAGTGACTGCATCACCAGTAGCAAGAAACAAAATAGCTTTTACTCATAACAAGCTCAACCAGATTCTCTACTAAACACAAGCTTTGTCTTCTGTGTCCCAAGCATTTGAACTGGGTAGCCATCTCATTCGCAAGCACTGGCATAGTTATGACATGCCATGGGAAGAGTGCATCATAAAAGCTCCTTTTCTTTAAAAGTATTTGTTAAAAAGATTGCGTGGTGCCTGACAAGAACAAGAAGTGCTTGCTGCTTAACATGTTTCCTAAAAACCTGACCTCTCTGAGACAAGCTCTGCACAGGAAATGCCCACAGAACAGCAGGAGGGTTATGGCAGAGCTGCAGTGTCTTACAGTAATCAGAGAACAAGGGCTTTCCATGTAAAGAAGGCTCACAAGGGCTCACTGGAAGCTCTTGGATTTTGCTTCAAATGGGTGACTTGCCTGTTGCTGTTCCTTCCCACTGCACTACTGCTAGTGCCTGCCCCTGTGTCTGATGCTGGCTAGCCTCTCCCCTCCCTGGGCTGTTGCAGCCTGCCCTTGGCAGAGCGTGGGGTCATGCAAATTTAGCCAAACTTTGCCAATACTTTGGGCAGTGTTAAAACTTCAACTGTGTTTTGGTGAGCCATCACCAAGACTTTCCTGCTTACGTAGATAGGCTCTGCTGGAAGATGATAGAGGAATTGAGATACTAAGGCTGTCCATGAGTTTGAAGACATTCCCTGTTAAAAATTTAGGCAAGGTGTGTGACCTGAGAGTTGCACAAAGGAAGAACAGCAGAAAGGCGTGTTCCTCTGAGCCGTGTGCTGCAGAGGGGCTGTCAAGTAGTGCTTTTTTCCTCTGCCAGTTTGCAAGAGACCTCTTTGGTTTAAAGATCAGGAGAGACCTCTTTGGTTTAAAGATCAGGAACTTTCCATTGTGTTATTTTCTCAAGGTTGTCTTCATCTTGTCTCCAGAGACTTATCCGGCAAAGTAAGTCTTCTTCCATTTCTCCACTCCTTTGTGACTTGGAAGAATACATCTAATTCAAATTAGTTGTCTTAAAATAAAACTACCTGGAATGAAAGTGTCACAGTACACTCCTGGATATCTGCTTTAGTATTCCTATTGTTGGCGTAAAGTAAATGCTGTTGAACTTTCCATATCAGAGTTTTGGAAATACTAATAACTAATTTAAAAACCCTAAAAGGACTGTCTGGCTTTCTAGGCAAAGGTGGATCATATCTGATAGTTCACAGGTCGCAGTGAGTGGTTCTTGGATTGAGGCATTCTTATACACAGAATGAAATTAAGGATATTTTCCTTTTAAGGTCCTGAATGTACAGTAAAGCCTTTAAAATATATTTTACCCACTTTATCAAGCCTCCATTTCTGAAGATTAAATGTTTTCTGCCAGTGTTCCAAGACTGCCCAGTCTTAAACAGCTCACAGGTGTCTGAAATGAACTGGTTCCTCAGACTGCAGCGGGAGAAAGTAAAGTCTGTTTAAAATGTCGAATTTAAAACCAAATACCCGTGGCTATTTCAATGGCTTTTGTTATGTAATGTGGAAAATGAAGGTGAGTTTGAGTTCTCAGCAGTCAAGCTGCAGCAGCCACGTGTAGTGTGCTGGTAGAGGTTTAGATGCCTTGTGTATGTTTCATATTAAAATTACAGAGAAATTATGATGTGCCAAGATTACAAAGAGGAGACAGGTGCAGAATCATGGCATGGTTGAGGTTGAGAGGGTCCTCTGAAGGTCTTGTCCAATGCCCCTGTTCAAGAAAAGGATACCTAGACCAGTTGCCCAGAAGGCTGTCTAGATGGCTTTTTAATATCTCCAAGGCTGGAGACTCCCCAACTTTCTTGAGCAACCTGTGCCAGTGCTCAGTCAGCCTCACAGTAAGAAAAGTGTTACCTGATGTTTAGAGGGAACTGCCCGTAGGCTCTTGGTCCTACCACTGGAAAGGGCCTGGCTTCATCCTCTTGGCATCCTCCCCTCAGGTACTTGCCTAAGATCTCCCCAGCCTTCTTTTTAGGATAAATATCCCCACATAACATTTTGTTCTCGGAGTTTTGTAACTAAAGGATTATTTTTTAACCTCACAGCCTCACTTGCATGTAATGCTGGCTCACTGCATGACAGTGTTGAAAAGATTCTGTTAACTGATGCTGTTGAACCCTTGCCACTGGGAAGTGTGATCCTTTGGATCTGTCTGTGTATTTCCAGAATGCTGCTACAGAATGTCTTTAAAATGCTGGTGTTGTGAGGTTACATTGGATAAGAGTTTGGTCTACCCAAGGTGTGAATAACTACATGAATGCTTTTAATGATAGACATCTAATCTTTGTTCTTGCTTTAACATTGATTAGCTTCCCATTGTTAGGCATATTTCTGCAGCTCAGATACTTAGGTAAATCAGTCTGTTCCCTGCAGTGTAATAGCTTGCTAGGAGCCAAAACCATTGCATAACAGAAATCTGAACTGTTTTGAGGGACTTTGTCAGAAACTTTGTCGGCTTCTCCAAGTCAAACATGGCTATGAATTTCTGTGTGAGTTTATGCTAGCTGCTTGCTTGCCTCACACAGGGAATTCAGCCCCGTGGTGTTGCCGCATGGTACAGTGCAGTATAAAATCCATATAATGTATCTTTAAAAATTGTTAGTCTCCAAATTCTGGTTTTTGAAGTGGATGAAGGCCTGTTAAAAAAAAAAAAACCCTCAAAATAACCAACCAACTTTGTGCCTTCCACTGATGGTGTAGTGAAATGTAAGCAGCAGTGCTTTGATGCATTTCTAACTGGTTTGGTTGAACCCTAAGCACATTTGTCTTTTTTTTTTTTTCTCTTTCTCTCTCCCCAGCTGAGTATTGAACAGGCCCAGGCTGTGGCAGAGCAGGTTGAGATGAAAGCAAAGGTGGTACAGTCTGAAGTCAAAGCAGTGACTACGAGACATAAGAAAGCCTTGGAAGAGCGGGAGTGTGAGCTGCTCTGGAAGGTATGGACTTAGATTTGTGGTTTGAGCTGCTGACAAGCGCCTCTTCAAATGAAACTCTGCGGTTTAATTAGTACGTGGCCAGATTTCGATACCCTCCCAGGGAACGCTGAATTGAAACAGTGCAGTTCACTCTGAACTCATTTTTCTTACAGGTAGCAGGCTGCTGGCTTCTCACCCGCGTTGTTTTTGTGCTGATGTTACCTTGATCTGAAACTGGTGGGGTTTCTGTAGAGACTGCAGTAACCTCAGAGGAGCTCAGCCCCACGGGTGGGGTGGGCACTCCCCCTGCTGGCACAGCAGCTCTGCCTCCCACCTCACTTCTAAGCACTGCTTTTAACCGATGCCTTCAAAACCTCCTTAATATGCTGCTGTAGAATCAGGTCTATAGTAATTTGGGTTTTCTTATGTAATACCCCTCTCAAATAAATGAGAGGAGCAAAGCTGTATGTGCTGTGTCCTCTTTCAGAAGAGGCCAGTGGAAATTCTGCAGGCTGTGACTTTCATTGTTCCCACACCTAAAAACTTAATCAAGATAGTGTCCCTCTGATTTGTTTTTTACCACCAGTAGAAGAAAAGAGCACTCTTCAGCAAGAGTATCTTCACAATCCCAAACTCCTGCACTCACTTCAGCCATCACACATGTGTGGTATTTTGAGAGGAGGAAAGGAAGTAACAGCAAAATTTCTTAGTCTGGAAAGATAACTTAGTGGTCATGGTTCTTATCCACTTGTTTAGCGTGGGCTAGTTTGGATTGGCACTATGGGCCCCACTTGTAGAATTGAACAGAAACCTACTCTGCTGTTGGATTAGGTCTTTTAGATCAAGGAGTCAGACTTTTGCCCCACAACCACAAGTTTAGGAATAAGTTGAGAATACTCCTATAATAAGCAGTTGCTACGGATAGTGTGGCAGGAAAGCAGGTGTTGTTTGGCCACTGTCTACATGAGCAGAGCTAGGCAGGATGACACAGACATGGGATTGCTGAGGCCAATGCTGCCAAGAAGCAGTCCCAGCCTACTTTTTTCCTGCCTTTTCTCTACCAACATTGATTAAAACAGTAACTTTCTGTTTTAATAGCTGTTGCCAGCAAAATAACCACTCAGGTAAGTGTTCATTGTATGGAACTACTCGAGTTACAGTGAGACCAATCCTCTTAAAAGAAGTTTGGTTTTCTGTAGCTCTGAGGGTCAGTGGCAAGATCAAAAATGTACTTTATGAAGTCACTGTGCTTCTAATGCTGCTCTTTCTAGGGAGTGAGGGAGATGAGTTAGCTTTGCACTGTTAGCTTGACAGCCTTCTCCTTTGAGGTATTCCTGGTACAGGAGAACTAAGAACAGCCTCTAAGCAATTTAGGTCACAGTAGGCTGAATAAACACACTTTATTGGAATGTCTGCACTGTGATAGCAAGTTCTCTTCAGTTTATAAATCATTATTTTAAGCTGGAAATTTGGTGGTGGTAAATGATTCTAGCAAAAAAAAAAAGCTGTGAGTGTATTAAGTCCTCGTGAATTGTTAGTGAATAATTTGGAGTATCAGAGCTGAAACCTAAGATTAATAATCTCTTGGAAATCTGTTGGAGAAGGGATCTCTGACTTTAAGTTGGTAAAACCTGCATGTCTTAACTTTAGATGAAATAGCATGTTTGTACATCTGTTCTCTAGTCAACGTGTAACCAAGGAGTCTTCAGACAACAAGTTATCCCTCATTAAAACACATTCCTGCTACTGTTCTGCAGCCAAGCAGGTATTCAGACATAAGGAAATGTATTTCTGCAACAGTAAAGCAATTACATGTTTCATTAATTTTACAAGGCAGGTGTCTTTGCCAGATGGTCAAAGTGAATTTTCACAAGTAAGGATAAGCACGGGTTTAGATAAAATAGTTACAAACAAAGCATGTTTTGCTTGAGCTTCACTCCCCCAAGCAGGGATTGGCAGCAACCTTCTGTGTCATTTGAAGTGACATTATAAAACATCCTGCTGTAAAGCACTAGCTGGGCATGACTACCAGTATCAGCAAAAAAATATTAAAATAATTGGACCCTAAAAATCCCTGGAGAATAGATGTCTGGCATTACCCAGTCACATCAAAACAGTTCTGGCAGGCAGGGGAATGACAGGAGCTCACATACATTAGCTGATGCTGGCTCCTAGCCTCAGCCTTGTGCGATAACAGCTGACCTTCTGAAATTGGTCTCAATTCTGGTTAGAGAAGCTCTTGAGAGCCTACAGTATGTAACCTTTGTTCTCTCTGGAGTCTTCCAAATAAGACCTACCTTCTAGATGATATGTCAGGTACCTTGCAACTAGAAAACAGAATTGCATTTGAGGAAGCAAATCATTATTACCAGGCAAGTGACTGCCTTTCACATGACACTGATGAAGCAGATCTGCAGAGTAAGAAGGTACGAGTCTGCTGGAGGGTAGGAGAGAACAGCAACCCTGAATTTAGATAAGTACCACTTTTCCTCACTTCTGCTTCTCTGCCTTGCAGCTCTGATGCTTGTTCAGCAGCTCTGTGTCAACACACTGCAATGACTGCACAGCTGGTTTTCCTGTGGAATAGCCACATTAGAAATGTTAGTGCTACAGGCTGTCTTTCCTGATGTGTGGTTTTTTATCTCTTCTCTGTCCCCTGCCCCAAAAGGTGGAAAAGATTCGTCAGGTCAAGGCTAAGTCACTCTACTTGCAAGTTGAGAAGTTGCGTCAGAACCTAAATAAACTGGACAACACCATTAGTGCTGTTCAGCAGGTCCTGGAGGAAGGCCGCACCATGGATATTCTGTTGGCTCGGGACCGCATGCTGGCTCAGGTGCAGGAACTGAAGAATGTGAGAGGTCTTCTCCAGCCACAGGAAGATGACAGGATCATGTTCACGCCCCCTGACCAGGCATTGTATATGGCCATTAAATCAATGGGCTTCGTCAGCAGTGGGGCGTTCGCTCCTCTGACCAAAGCCACTGGGGAAGGCCTCAAACGTGCTCTGCAGGGCAAAGTGGCTTCTTTCACAGTGATAGGCTATGACCATGATGGCGAGCCTCGCCTCTCAGGAGGTGACATGATCTCTGCAGTGGTGATGGGCCCGGATGGAAACCTTTTTGGGGCAGATGTCAGTGATCAGCAGAACGGGACCTACCTGGTCAGCTATCGTCCACAGCTAGAGGGAGAGCACCTGGTATCTGTGATGATGTGCAACCAACACATTGAGAACAGCCCCTTCAAAGTCGTGGTGAAATCTGGACGCAGCTATATAGGCATCGGGCTGCCAGGGCTCTCCTTCGGCAGCGAGGGAGACAGCGATGGCAAACTCTGCCGCCCCTGGGGAGTGAGTGTAGACAAAGAAGGCTACATCATTGTTGCTGACCGCAGTAATAACCGAATCCAAGTGTTCAAACCGTGCGGGACTTTCCATCACAAGTTTGGCACGCTGGGCTCCCGGCCTGGCCAGTTCGATCGCCCTGCTGGGGTGGCCTGTGACATCTCACGTAGGATCGTTGTGGCCGACAAGGACAATCATCGCATCCAGATTTTCACGTTTGAGGGGCAGTTCATCCTGAAGTTTGGGGAGAAAGGAACAAAGAACGGGCAATTCAATTACCCATGGGATGTGGCCGTCAACACAGAGGGCAAGATCCTGGTCTCTGACACAAGGAACCATCGCGTTCAGCTGTTTGGGCCTGACGGTGTGTTTCTCAACAAGTACGGCTTCGAAGGGGCGCTCTGGAAGCACTTTGATTCCCCCGAGGTGTGACTTTCAATCACGAGGGCCACTTGGTAGTGACAGACTTCAACAACCATCGCCTTCTGGTCATCCATCCAGATTGCCAGTCAGCACGCTTTCTGGGCTCAGAGGGCACCGGGAACGGCCAGTTCCTGCGCCCGCAGGGAGTGGCGGTGGATCAAGAGGGGCGCATCATCGTGGCTGATTCCAGAAACCACCGGGTGCAGATCTTCGAGTCGAATGGTAGCTTTTTATGCAAGTTTGGCACTCAGGGAAGCGGCTTTGGTCAGATGGACCGTCCTTCAGGTATAGCCGTCACCCCTGATGGCATGATTGTTGTGGTCGACTTTGGAAACAATCGAATTCTCGTCTTCTAATCTGTGTTTGAATTAGGAAGAAACTGTCTCAGGGAAATTCTTCTAAGAGAAAATGAAAAAAAAATACAACGTTAATTCAAACCTACCTCATCTTTAATTTTTTTACAGATGAATGTACTTATCTTTTCTGCAGGGAGTGAGCCTGTAAAGTTAAATTCTATCTACCTCATCATCCTCCCTTCCCTCCCCGGTTTCTCTCTCCCCTTCCCTGTCCCCACACACTCACAGTTCAGAACGATTTACCTTTTTTTTTTTTTTTTTTTCCCCCCAACCTCCATGGGGTTTCATGCACAAACAAGTGTTGCCGTGCACATTAGGTGGTTTGTGTGGTGAGTTCTGTAGAATTAAGCCAAAAAAATAAGGCTCTCTAACTTTTTTTTTTAATGGAGAAAATGGTAGTAAGTGTTTGTAGGGAACTTGTGTTCTTGACCAGACTGCAGTTGTGTGGATGGGGACATGAGGGGGTAGCAGGGGGGAGGGAAGGAGAAGGGGGGGGCTTTTGTTTTTTTGAATTGCTGCTGCAGCAGAGAACTTTTTCCTGTTCTCCTTTTATACCTCAGTGTGTTTGATTTACTGGCGAGCACAGTGTCTCGTTCCCAGGCGACTTGTGTGAGAGCGAGTGGGATTCACTCGCCAGAAAGAAGAACCAAGTTTTGCATCTTTTTTTGGCATTTCTGTGTATTTTTTTCTGAAACACAGTAATCCAACAGCACAAAGTGAAGCTGATGAAAATGCACAAAGATTTCTTTAAGTTTAAACCAAATTGTTCATTTTTGTTTTTTTAGTGGCTTAGTGCAGTTGTTGTAAAGTTTAGATGGAAAAGCAAGGCTTCCTTTAATGTATCCTGTCATTGAGTATTTCTTTTTACCTTTTCACCTGAAAGCTAAATTAGGTTTTAAAAAGTTACTCTTTCTTTTTATCAGTGCACCTGATCTGGATAACAGAAGGGGTTACAAGGAGCATTGAAATGGGGGGAGAATCAAACCCTTTTACCTATGAGATGACTAGCTTTTCTTGCCCCTCCCCATAGAGAAACTTCAAGGAAATAAACTTTGAATTTGTTAGAACAGAGATGTGGTACCTTTTCCAAAAGTAAGAAATTAAGCACAGCTTTGGAGATTCAGGGTGTGTTTTGGAGAAGTCAACGAGGTTTGGTTTTTGTGTTAAGAGGATTGCAATAATTCTGTCTGTGACAAAAAAATATATTACTCTTTTTCATCTTCTGACTTCCCCAAAGAGCTGGACTGAAAAATTCAAGAAGGCTTACTGTAGTTTTTAGGGTGGTGTGAGCCTGTGGTTCCATTTATCTTCTGCTACGCATACAAGTGAAAAATTACCAGTACCAGCATGAGGCAAACTGCATCAAGATGAAAGTTTTGCTGCTTTCTTTACAGGGCAGAACCAAAGAATTCTGTGTGAAATAGGTGTATATGATCCTCAAAAGCTCAGAGGCAGGGGGAAGTTAGCCCTTTCAGGGAGATACATGGAAAAAAAAAAACTTTTTCTGAGAAGTGGAAACTACTTTTGGAGAATAGAGATCTCTAGCAAAATGTGGCTTTGGGTTCCAGGGAGTATTCTGTGTTATTTTTTGGTTTCTTGTGTTCCAGTTTAGCTGTTGATGCAGATAAGGTCTGTACAGAACTGTTCTTTCACCCTCTGTGTGAGGCCTTTGGTGGCAAACAAGGATGGTTGAAGTAGGGGACAGAACTCTTCTGTGTCTCTGTGTTGGAAAACTTATCAGAACCCTCAGGCCTGGAAATGCTGTGGGATTTACCTTACTGTTTGTAAGAAAAGATCTCTGAAATAGTTGTTAATCAAAGTCTAAAGAGCCTTAACCCTCCTTCAAGGAAGGGGTTCATCTCTCTTGCCTGCTACCACGCACAAAAGTTACCCGAGACTGAGAGGCTCTCTACAAGTCTGTCAGGAATCACAAGGTGCACTTTCCTTCTTGCTGCTTTTATCCCCCTCTGAGGAGTGCTGACTTCCCAGGATTTGTGGAAATCCTGGTGTGTGCAGACAGATGGCTGCCACTGAGAGGAGGCTTAAACTAAAGGACCAGAAAGAGACAGGTTCATGAGATGGCAAAACCTCTTTTGAAAGAAGGGTGAGGAAAAACACCTAAATTAAATAAAATAACTGTGCTGCCTTTTAGCCAAAGCCTCAAGGAAGCAAACTCTTCAAAGCAGTTTGTTTTGGGTGGGCTTAATCTTAGGACAGCATGATTTAAAAATAGGCTTTAAAGGATAATCTTTTATATGGATGTCTGCCACTAAATTTGTGTGGCTGCTCAAGATACGGGGATGAGAGAAAGCTCAAAAGACCTTCAAATTTTTCAAGTTCTGCTTGTGTACATCCCTCCCTTCTTGGGGCTGGCCTTATAGTTGTGGCAGGTGTCCATGTTTATTGTGTATTATTTTCTGTCTGAGATTTGCTACTTGGGCTGTGAAAACTGATAGCCTGCAAGATCTAGAATACCAAAGAAAATTGGTTTGAGAAGCTTTAATGTTTAGTTTGCAGTGTCCTTGCATTTATCCTACCACATTTAAAAAAAAAAAAACAAAACAAACCCAAACAACCCACAAGGCAATCACAGGTCTCTAAATACCTTGACTGGAGTGGCTGACAGTGTTGGAGTATGCTAGAAATGCTCTTGTGCTTTTAATGCCTGTCAGGTTCCCCCTTCCCTAGGACCAGGAGGGACTCTCTTCCCAGGCATTAAAAAAAGTGTGCATTCAGGTTTGTGTTGAGCTGTGGAAGTCTTTCTGCCCCTTCCCAGCCTGCACTGCATAGGTGCCAGACACTTAAGTTGCTCTCTGCAATGTTTTGTATGGAGCCATTGCTTAACACCCCTGGTCCAGCTCTGTCAGGAGGAGGGGTGACTTCAGCTTTCGAAGTTGATGTCTTAATTCAGTGAGATTTACCTCCACACTGAACCTCGGGTGTCTGACCTCACATGTTGGGGAGCTTTGTTTCGTTTTAAAAACACTGCTGTCTAGCTACCCAAAATAATTCCATACCTCTGTCATAGATAGTGCTAAGCACGCTCGGCCTCATTGAGAAGTGGTAGTGTAGCTTGTAAAACGGAGTGGTTTGTATGCAATGAAGATAAGTAGTGGTAACGTACAATGCCAACATCAGGTGCCCCAGAGGGGCTTTTCAAAAAGTGATACTTAAAATGAAATTTAGGCCTTGCTCTGTGTTCCCATGCATGTTCTCAGGCTGTGTGTGCTCCCAGGTTAGTGCCCCAGCATCGGAATGCACACGCATGGGAGGAGAAAAAGCGAGGGGCCAGGGCTGGATCGCAAACTGAACAGGCACCCAGAGCTACCTTCTCAGCTGGTGTCTGGGGACAGCAGATGTGGGTGACAGACCTGTCCACCAGAACTCCCAAGGGAATTTCGTTTTGTTGGGTGGTTAAACTGGTGGCTTTTGGTAAACTTTCTGCTTGACAAAATGTTGCTGGTGGCTGGCGTGGCTGGTGGGTTCGGCCCAGGACGCCATCTTGTCCTTTCTCGGAACGATTTAAGCGGGAACTTGGCTAGCAAACTGGAGCAGACTCAGTACTTGGTAGTGCAGGTCCTTCAGACAGTTTGCTCCTTTGTACTTAGTAGCTTTTAAATACAACTTAGGGAAGGCCATGAACCTTGAACTTGTAGAGGGAGCAAGGGAAGGATGACAGCACCCCGAAACTAGCGCACATCTGGGCCGGACATAATCAAGTCAGGAGAAACAGCAAGGTGCTTGGGTATGGCATTCCCTTGGAATTGCAGGAAAATGCAGTTAACACAAAATTTAATTTCTGGAGAGTGCAGGTTTAACCAGGCTTATCTTGCCATAACATTGGTCACAAGATTTCTTGGTTCAGTTTTGGTTTAAAGGAGAGAAAAAAAATAATCTAATTGTGCCAAAGTGTTTTGTGTTGTTTTTTTTGTTTCTTTATTTTTTAAAGGAGTGTAAGCCAAATGGTGCCAAAAGGTAATAGGGTATTTAAAGATAGAGATATTTAGACAAACAGTTTGGAGCTGTATAAAAAATGAACACTGGTACTTGCGTTAGACAAATATTGTTTGTACCTTTATTCTTTGAGTCCTTGGGAGGTTGAAACCCAGTTTGCTGTGGTACAAAAATGCACAACTAGAGATGCCACTATGTTCTTGAAGTTCTACCTCACTTTGCAGAAGTAAATCGTCTACCTCAATTTAGCATCAGACAGGTTTGAGAAGTAATTGAGAATCTGCCTGGGGGAAGGATTCGTCCTGCCTGTTGGACAAGCATTTTAACTGAAACGGAGATACTAAGTGTGTACAACATGGTGACTTCTTGCTTTTGTTTTGCTTTTGTTTTTTTGCTGCCTGCCCATGGAAATACTAAGCTGCCCTTGCTAGAGAAGCTGTAAATAAAACCAAATGTTGGTATGTTCAGGCAAACTGGACTGAGATACCCGAACGACACTTGAGTTTGTTCTGTTTTCACTACATATGGAGATGTAAACCTTCTTTTTCAGTATTATGACACTACTAGCCGACACGACATACTTCATATTAATTTGCAGTGTTCTGATGTCCATAAGACCTTTAGGTCTTCTCTCTACAAGAGAACTTTTACCCATGCCTACGAGTATGTCCTGTTTGGAAAGACTTAATGTTACAATTGCCGTAAACACAACGCTATACCAAATGCTTGAAGGGAATAAGATCCTGTGTCTCTGTTTTTTTGACTTGGTGATTGTATTAGTAGCTTTCTCGACTCAATGGGATTTTTTCCACCATGACAAAGCAACCAAGTTGGTATTCCTGGAGGGCAGTTCAGGTTCGGATGTTCTCAGGGGAGGCAGTTTAAAACCAGTATGTCGGGGATTTTATGCAACTTCAGTAGTGACCTGCAGCCACACGCCTTGTTTCACCTGCGGACTAGAGTCGCAGAAGCACATTTCCAGATTACTACATTGAAAAAGTCTGTCTTTTTTTTTTTTCCCCCACCTCCTCCCCTGCTCATATTGGGGGGTGGGGTATGGCAGAAGTGGGTACAGGTGACCCCTAGTAATGATAGGCTGTGTTGGGTTTGGTAAATGTTATGGTGGAAAATGTACATTGATGTCTCTAAGTGATCTTACGGGTTAACGAGCCAGACTGGCATCTTTTTTCCATCATTGTTTAACCAATAATGGTTCTAAAAATGCTTTGTGTACCTGCATGGTCTTAGACCTTCTATTAATGATTGTATCAACTTACAAACTCAGGTAGATAATTTTTTAAGCTCTTTTCGTAGAGCCTTACTGACTGAATGTTAAGTGTCTGTGTAGTGATGTAGTTAAGTAACTTCTTTTTGAACTACCAGACTAGTTTAAAAAAAAAGTCCTTTTATAGGTTTGTAGAGTACTTTCCAGACAATGTAGTAGCTTTTTCCTTCAGAGGGAGATATGTCTGTTTCTGGGTTTTGTTTTTAGTTTCTTTCCTAAAATGACTAAGAAAAAAAAAGGTTTTTAACTAGTTGGTGAGGTGTGCTTAGTCACAGGAGTTGGTGGGGGTTTCTTACTGTATGTGACCCTTGTGCTGCGCATTACCTGTCATGTGCCGCTTCGCTCGTGCACGGCTCCTGGGGAGCAGCCAGGGTGTCAGACACGTGCCTGCTGTTTAAGTCAAGTAGAAATTGGAAGCCTTGAACAAAGCAGAGGTCATCCCTGTGAAACCAATGTCTCAAATGGGCATTTCCCTCCCTTCCTTTAACTATGACGCTAGATATATGGTCCCATCACCTAAAGCTTTGTTACTGCTCTGCAATCAGCATTGCTGCCGTGCAGGTTTGCACTGGGGTCCAGAATGATTTTTCTCAGTCCTTGGGTGGTGGGGGCAGCTTGAGTCGATCGGCTCTGTGTTTCCCTCTCCTGGTGCAGTTGTTTCTTTTCTACTTGTAGCGCTGAATCCTGCTGCTCTCCCAATAATAATAAAAATGCCTCAGCAGGACAGACACCACTCTGCTTTTAACGAGCTGCTCGGAGCTTTTCTATCTCATTGGTAACGAAACAGGCTGTGACAAGAAGTTCCATGCTCCAAAAAGGGCATCACGTTTCTACTTGGACAAAAAGTGACATTTGTAGATGTCAGATGTCGAGTACCACGGAGAAGAAAGCATGACAGGCTATGTGCAAACTTTTACGTAGAATAAGTGAGCAAAATGTTAGAACCCTTGTGTTAATGGAGGCTTCTGAATGTATCATTGTGGTCCATAGGGAAGGCTGAAGGATGTAGCAAGGAGACGATGTATCAGCTACTGGCAGCCTTAAAACAAAGTCAGTGTCTCTCTGGACTTTAAAATGTTCCTATGCAGTTTATTTTATTTTTGTTTAATCAAATAAATGTGAGGATTTTTTTTTCATGGCAAATCCTGTGTCTGTGTTTCTGTATCACCCATCCAGAACTGTCTCTTCTCTCAGAGGCCAAAAAAGAAAATGGCAGCTGCTTGAGTTTGAACCTGGCTGCCTTCAGGCCATGACTGCTGAAAACTTCACCCAGGCACCTGCTTGTGAGGTGGGAGGAGAGATGTTGGGGTGCTGTGGAGAAAGGAGTGGGTCTTTTTCAACAAAAATGAAGATAGTTTTGGTGAAGTGTCGTGTTCCAGTGGTCCCTGACTGGAGAAGGTGACACTAGTCCTGAACCTGCCACGTGCTCCATAAGTTTTTTCCAGTGCTTTTCCAGAAAGTTCCTGGTTTAACTTCCTTGTTGGGTCTGTTTTGTTTCCATTTTGCAGTGTATTGAAAGGCAGACTCCCAATTGTGGTGGATCAAAGACAACTTTAATAACAACTGAGCAAACTTTTATACCCTCTGGATGGCTGATGCAGGTTTCAGGACTTCTCACTAGTACAAGAACCACAACATTCCTATACAAAAGGTTGTCCCACTCTAGAGTCTTTCCATCCATGCTGAACGAGGCACAAATTTACATCTCTACATGACCCTCTTTCCTGCTTTTTCTCTTGCTTTTGCAGCTTCTCTCCAACAAGCATAACTGTCTCTTTTCCAGGGCACTTTTCCCACACCATTTCACCTTTGTAATTGCTTCCCTAGGTACAGTACAGCCCCCAGAACATTTCATAGTGCATCACAGTAGGTTGGGTTAGCAGGAAAGGCACCCATTTTCCTTAATGCTTCAGAAAAGCTTTGAAAAGAATTGGTGAGCAGAAGATGCTCTTCAGCAACACCACAGCCTGGGTAGCTGTGGAAGCAGCTCACAGTCTCTGGAAGTGCTGTGACTGCACTGGCTCTTCAAACCTGAGGGCCTGTATATAACTGTGGGACTGCAGCACCATCCTGTGCTTTAGCCATCACAGGCCTTAGCCAGCCCATCTTTCTTACTTCTGGTAGCAGCTGGCACTCCTGTCAACAGTAGAGCTTAGCCCGAGTTGAAAGGGGGAAGAAGACCCTGTGAAGGACTTGCCCTCTGCCCAGCTTTGTGTTGTGCTTTGTCTCTTCCCTGAAGAAAACCAGATCTTACAAACTCCCTGGGCCCTGGCAGATGTCTCTCACCACTTCTAAGCAATTGCTGCACCATGGTCACTGTCATTTGGGTGCTGAAAGCTGGGCAGCATGTGGGCAAAGAGGCTGAGAGAGCAAGGGGTTGTGGGGCAGGAGTGAGTGAGGCAGTCTTCCCTTCAGGAATTGGCCCAAACCACAGTACTAACCAGTCATTAGCGCCTTTACTCGTTTGCACAGGGCCCGGCCTGTGCTGCTCCTGCTTTCGCTGCTTTTACCCCAGCCCATCTTGCTGTTTTACTCGATCATCGCTCCTTCACACATGCCTGCTCCCTACCTGGGTGCATTTTGATCTTGTTATTTTCTCTCGCCAGCAGTCACAGCCCAAAGGGCAGCAGCAGCCGCAAGTCGCTGCCCCTCGGGGCTGCGCGCCCAGGCGCTGCAGGCCGGGGGTGGGGGCTGGGCTGGTCGGTGCAGCCGCCCTCGGGCAGAAGCGCCATCATTGTTGGGGAGAGCCGGGCCTGAATGCTCCGCTCACATGCAAATGCAGCTGCGATAAGATGCGCGGTATCTGGGAACAGCAACCGCATCCTCCATCCCGCCCGGAGGGAGCGGGGTGCCGCCGGTGGGGTTGGGCAGCGCTCGCGTCTTTTGCATGTGAATGCCCCGCATTCCTGGGGGAGGGGGCCGGGGAAGGGCAGGGAGGAATCTTCTCTATTCAGGGCCCAGGACCACACAGGGAGCCATCTTGAACCTTTTTGTGTTCAATCAATCTACTTTGACTTGAGGGATCCTTCCTCCCTGCGCTCATCTCCCCACGCTTTGTTCTCCATTTTTATTTAATTCCTCATACCTCTAAACAGCTCGTCCCTGCCCGAGCACAGAGTGGGTGCCACCTCCTCCACCATCAGTTTTTGGGGCAGTCAGCTACTTGGGCCGAGCTCTGAAAGCAGAGAAGCCGGCTACCTAATGAGAGAGCATATAGCAGGGCTCAAGGGTTGTGCTTTGCTGCTTTTATGATGGCCAGCTTCCTTCTGAGGGGGCCACACGCCCCTCCACAACGTGCACATCAATAAATTTACTCTTCTTTTTTCTACCGGTTGTGGCTTGTTTGTTGAAGATCTTGGGGTCAGGCACAGGACTGGACTGGCCGGCCCTGCCGGCTTCCTGCCCTGTACAGGGCTGCACCGTGTAATGCTCAAGTTACTGAGCGCGGACCCTGCAGCCAACTTGGACCTGTGACCTTCCCGCTGGAGGCAAAGTACAATGCCAGCAGCACAGAGATTGGGGGTTAGCCCAGCGCTACCCTAGAGCTTATCTGGGCAAAGTCTCAGAAGAGCTGAAATGGTGCAAACCAGGGAGGGGAAGTGAGATGCTCCATGCTGGGCACTGATTATCTCATGCCTGGATTAAGTCCCAAAGCAGGATGGCTCATCTCTTCCCCCCTCCCCCCCCCGCCCCGTGCTCACAATAAGTAACCAGAGGGGTTAGGGGGGCAAGCAAAAGCCAGACCTGGTTTTTTGGTTTTTTTTTTTTTAATGAGCAAGATCTTCTCTAAAGTAGAAACTTGATTTTAAAAATACAGCCAGCCCCCCACACCCTCCTTTAGAACAAAGGAAAACCAGGGACAATCCAAAAAACCCACAGCCAACCCCTGCCCCTCCATCCAGCTAATGCAAGCATTCCCCAGCACTGGTCCCTACAGAGCACCCATCACCTTACACAGAAGACATAGAATCACCCTTCCTGCCCTTCCCACAAAGGTTTAGCAGCTGCTCTGGGTTTTGGCCTTGCTGACCAGTCAGCTCTTGTCTGTTTTGTTGGACCCGTGCAGCCACAGGAGCAGGCAGAAGCCCCCTAGTTTATAGTAGAGCAGCTTTGCAACCTGGTGGCAGCAGCCAGGGAGGCACAGGCACACCCAAACACCACAACACACACGCCACCCCCACCCCACCCCCCACCCCCCCCCCCCGGCCTCACTCACACCCAACCCCATGCAACAGCCACCCCTTGCTCATGAGCCTCAGCCCCAGCTTGCTCAGACTCTGCCCTCCTGAGCATGTAGACTGGGAAGGGGCACAGGCCACCCTTTTTAGCAGGACATACAAACTCATGCCCATAACATCACTACTGCTTTGCCATGTACTGCAGTACAAGGTTGAGGGCTGTTTCAACTGAGGCCATGTAGCTGTACCTGCCCCTACATCTACCTCCCACCCGGGGCAGGGAGGCAGCTTCCCCCCACAGCAACACTGCTCCAGGGGCCTGGACTGTAGCTACACCAGGAGAGCTGAGGTGGGCAAGAGCTGCTTTGAGGAATCTAAAGCCAAAGCACCCGTGTGTCAATACATGGGGTCGACACAACACCACAACTGCTGTGTCAGCAGGATTTCAGGTGTGTGATTGATAGTCTCTTTCCAGTCCCTTCTCTTCAAAATAAAAAGCAGTGTTGCTAAAAGAAGTGGTTACCCAAGCCTGTAAATAAACTGTCACTCACATTCACAACAGACAGCAACCTCTCTTCCTCTGTGAAATAACCTTTACAAACACCACCAAACACAGCTTTGTGTTTATGTGTTTTACTAAAAATTTACATAAATGAACACACTCCAGCCATTGGGGTATGCAGGTGTCCTAGGTTAAAAAAAAATATACAAAACCCCCACACCCTCATGGGCAGGGCAGCAGCAGGTTGAAGCACAGCCTCACTTCCTTTGAACGGTGGTGAAAGCTGGCATCTGAATGGGCTGGACGGAGTGGACTGGCTGAAACACCGGCTTCTTCCGCATGTCGGAGAGTGTTTTCACAGAAGGGAGAAGCTGGTTTCTCTTGATGATCTGCAGGGCCAGCTGTGTGTTACCTACGAGACAATTTTACATTAAAGAATCCCAAGAACCTTCGTGTGACTTGCCGATCAGAAGAGCGCTAACAAATCAGGGCAGCCCTAGTAGAGCAGTGCCCTTCTGATCCGGTGGAACACTGACCTGGATGCTGCAAGTATTAGATGAAAGTAACTGTGAAAGAGTGTTGCTTGACTCTACCTAGTCCTAGCGGGAGACATTGAGCTTTTATCTCAGAACTGGAAGACACCAGAGCCCCTTCTAAATTCCTGAAGGGAGCCTCTTCTCTCCTCCATCCGCACAGTGAGACTGGATCCCACACAAAATGCCCTCACGCTGTGACACTGCAGGCAGTAATACGAGTGGCAAGGAGGCAGGGGAAGCATCTTTTTCAAAGATGTCATCTGATTTTGAGCTGAATCCATGGCCCATCAAATACATTCCAATATGAATGGAAAAAAAATGACTGTGTAAAAAATTAAATCTATAAAATTGTAGGAGAAACACCACTGAGTTCTGAAAAGAACATTTCTCCCTCTCATCAACAACTTTTCTTTCCCTAAACTTTCAGTTTCAGGAGAGCTGCACAGTTCTGTTGCCATTTATAGAATAAAAAATGCCTTTAGCTCCTTTTGGTTATATACTTGGAAAGGGGTGGGAGATGCAAATCCCACCTTCTACTCTCCTCTACCCTGTTCCCCTTTGTTGCAGAAAGAAAGGTTTCCAAAACTGCAGCTTAGAAACATCATTCCAAGAAAAGCTTTTAGGAGTCTCAGTTTTGAATACAAACTCTGCAGTTCTTCCTCTGCCTGCGATGCTGGACAGCTGCAGGGGAACACATGCACAGAACGTTTCACCACCCTGGGACATGAAGCCCCAAGGGGCGCAGGGCCACAACTGTAACAGCTTCAACAGTGCAGCTGGACCGGTCTGCTCCCGTGGCAGAATTCAGGCACAATCTTTCCCCTTTCCCCATTCTGTAGAGGTTTGGGGTTTCTCCCCCCACCCTCCCATGCAAACACTATGCAGACTTCAAAAGGAAGGATTTTGGAAGGGTTCTCGATATGACAAGCTTTGCTGCAGCACTTGGTACACAGCCCTCAACATGGCTTCTTTGGAAAACTTGGATTGCAGTTGCCTCTTAATGAAAAGCCTTTCAAGCCCTCTTTATAGCATAAACCTCATCAAGAGTTTTACTGAGCCAACCCAAGACTGCTGATTTCTGCACAAAGCATGGAGAAAACCCTAAAATGTCAAAAATACCCAGTTACAGTCAGCACTGCAGCTTAGATGTTAAATTAGGGGGTTTAATGTTGGGGGGGGGAAACCTCTTAAGTCCTTACCATTCTGTAGTTCGAGGTACACAGCCAGCAGAATAGCCTCTGGAGGGATCTCTTTGGGGTGGATCAGCGAAGCAGCCTTGATGAAAAAGGAGGAGGGATTGGGGAGAAAAAGTGCTTAAGAGAAACACCCAGCTCAAAGAAAGCACCCCTCAATAAGGCTGCTACCGCTGCTGCCTTCGCTAACAAACACACCAAATAATAATTAATAACCCAAGATTTTGTTCCAAACTAATATGGTCCATCAGGTTTATTCACGCAAGGAGAGTCAGCAAGATTATCTGCACTGCAAGATTGCTTCACACTAATTAGCAGCACCATCTGCTGTTCTGCTGTATGCTTATGTTAATTTGAATGTGTAATTCTTGGGCCAATCTACAGTGGCTTCCTGGTGAGATGACAGGTGAAGAAGGTAACCTCCACTGCTCCAAAGTTCGGAATACAAAGTTAACAAGGATCCATCATAAACTTACCATATCCCAATATTTTTCAGCTATGTAGTCAATTAATTTATTGTAGATGGAGATAACTACTCTACTCTACATCCACAGATGGCCTTACACTCCTTTGGGCTTTACACATGTGCCCCTGAGCCCAAGCACAGACACCATCCCAATCTGGGAGGTAAAAAAGCAAGACAACTGCCTTTAGCGGTGGAGAACCTCACAGATCTTGCAACCTGTTTGCCCACACAACTGCTAGAGAGTAGTCTGGAAGGCTGTTGTTCCAGTTTGCAGCTCAACAATGCATTTGAGTAGTCTTTCTGACAGACAGGAAGGGCTGCACACAGAGACAAACCGCCACCAAGAGAGTCAGGTGCCAGCTGTAAGACCAAGTGACACAGGCCAAGCAGAGCTGGAGCAGCAAAAGCAGTACTTGGGAATTCTTGGGTAAGGAACATCCCTCCAGCAGAACTACAGCTTGGTCTCTCAGCCCTGAAGTTAATAGCTTAGAAAGCAAGTTATTAACTGATGAGAGACAAGTCAACTCAAGGCCTTCAAGAATTTTCTCCTCTGAAGTATAACCATTACTACTGGACCATTAAAAAAACCTTCAAACACCCAAACAAACTTAGAAAAATGTGAAAAGACTTCTGAGTCATGTTCTGCTGCTTTGATAGAATCTAAAAAAAAAGTAAACTGCTTCCTGACACAAGTAAGAAATTTGGAATCCTTCCTCTTAGGTTACTAACAGAGGTTGGTTCATAGAGGCAGCCAACAGCCGTCATCTCCAGCAATGCCTACAGCAAATAAACCCGGGCTGCGAGCTTGCCAGGATTTGCTGTGACACAAATGGCACTTTGAAGGAAGCACATTTGTCCCCAAAGCTGTCTTGAGATTCCTCTTTCATACCTGATGAAGACACTTTCGAGCTTTGTCATACTCGCTCCTCAAACAGTAAGCACTTCCAAGGTTAAACAACATCATTGTTCGTGCAGATGTGACCGAGCTAGGGTAGCACTGGGGGGCCTGCTTGCCAGCTGCAATCAGAAAAACAAAACAAGCCCTCTTTTTTTTTTTTCTTCTTTTATTCCAAATCGTCCCAGCGAGTTCCTGCCCTCTGCTGAATGCGGTGGCTGATACTTACAAGACTCCATTGCCTCATTCTCTCCTTTATCAGACCCTGCAAAGAAAAAAAAACCAAACACAATACCCATCATGATCCATGAGCTTTTGGTGGCATTTTTGTAATAAGATTTAAAAGATAAAACTTTACTTCTCTCTCTGTGGTCTGGCATTAAATAAGGAAAACCCCATCAGTTTGCCCAAGAGTTTATACCACTTGAGACTTTCTGCCTTCAGGATCTTCCTTTCAGATTTGCAGAGGAGCACGATGAAGTTTAGGCTGCAGACATGTCCCTGAAATCAGAGCTGCTGAAGGCTGAACTATGCAGATGGGCTCTGAAGTATTTTTCTGTTAGTGGGTATGCACTCCCAGCCAGGAGGAGTGCAAGAAGATTAAGACACAAATTAACTAAATTGTCCCCACTCCCCTCTCTCTCTCTCACTGAATGCAGTAAGTAGACTTCACTGGTACTCCAAACTTGGTTTAGAGACTAAAAAGCTGGAAGAGAATTTACAAAGCCCACACTTCACCATAATTGCATATTTAAAAAAAAGCAGCCTGCAAAAGTTACCTTCAAACGAGCCAGAACACTACAATATTCAGAGTTCTAGTTACTGTACCGAATTAGCCACTTCAAAGGAGCGACAAACATGCAACACACAAACCAAACACAAAGTGGGAACTAAAGCCAGGAAAACAAAACCACAACACCCCCCACTCCCCCGCCAATCTACAGTCTTAAGATGAGATGTCTTAATCATCATTATATTTGTATATAGAAATTTACAGCAGGAAGGCAGCTGAAAACATAACCCGCTCTAATGAAGTGTGGATTCATTAACCTTGATCCTGCTCATTGGAAGAGATCCCGAGGGAAACATCAGTGACGTTCTCGGGGTTCAAGTGAGTGATGGCATCAGATATTCTGTCTAGAGAGATGAGAGCTTCTGCTGCATACAAATGCCCAAGAAACCTACAACAGCAAAGGGTCAGGTACAAACATCAGCACAACCATCCCCACAATTTGTTATGCAAGATACACTGAATGAGGTTTTGGATGCATGAAGACTCTTGAAGCACTCACAGCTTGCTTATAAAGCATGGGTGTAATACCAGGCTCTGCCACTTACTGCTTTTAGGCACTAATGTTGTGAAAACATCTGCACCTGAGTAACAGCCATTCATTCACACACAGGGATTGCTAATCCAGGAAGACAGTCCCTTGATATGGCTTTCTCTCAGAGAATTCAAAAAGGAATCCTTACAAAAATACCTCAAGATACAGGTACATCTATAATTTGAGGTGTAAAGTGACTTCACATTCACTAAAAATCAAGCTAATTCTGTAGAACAGCTGCATTTCTAAGGACAGCAACTGTACAGGCCTGTCCATGGGGCACTAACACCTTTCCAACTGCAGGTTTTGCAAAAGAATTAAGCAAGTCTGATGCTTGACACTTGCAGGTCAGCTCAGCAGCTTTCCTTTTCAGCTTTGGAACAGAAGGAATCCCATGGATCGAGAGCACAGTTAGTCTGCAAATGCTTAATCTGAAACAAAAGTTGGGTCAGGGAAGTCCATGCTTGTTCAATACAGCTGTCTATACAGTAGACTTCAAACCGATCATGTAGTTGGCTGTGATGAATTACAAAAGAGCAGGTAAAATATCCATCATCCAAAATAACTTCTGCAATTCAGATCTGATACAGCACATCTAACTTTCTAGATGCATTTTATCTCACTTAAGAAAACAGGAGGGGTCCAGTGTTCCCAATCTGCAAAAAACCCTAGTTTCCCAAGACTAAGGTACATGGCGCCTCTGCAAAGAGCTCATCTCTGTTCCGTAACGGTAACACTGCCTTCACAAAATGTCATGCTGCTTTGCAAACTCCTCTAAAAAAAAAAATCTTACTTGTACAATCACCATGCAAAAAAAAGCTGAGCTGCTGCAGTAGTGTGAAACACAGGAGCCAAAGGATTTAATTGGCACAGAGCATTTTAGAGTATGCTGCCAGCATATGAACTAAGCACAGGTGAGATTGCTTTCTGTGCATACATTACCAATTTTGAAGACTACCATTGCTGCCATAAAAAGCTTTGCTGCATTTTATCCTGCATGTGAGACAGGAATCCAATGCACAAACAAATCAGAAGGATGGGGCTAAAGCTGTCTTTCTTGAACTTACAGAGGTGTATGAGAACTGGTGGGCAGGAACAGAATGAGCCTTGAACATCCTTCTAAAAAAACGCCTTGCCAAATGAGAAGTGACAGGGAGAAACTGAACAATGGAAGCTATATAGGCAACAGTAGCAGGTGAAGTGGTCTGGGACCCCGACCAAGCAAACCTTGCTGTGTTCTTTCAGCAGCGTGTGGGCTGCTGCTGTCCACCCCGAGCTGCTCACTCCTGCCCCATGTGCTGTGCCAACAGTAGCATGTGAATTGGGACAGAGACCTGACAGTCCCATCACTGCACAGGACCCGTGGCTGGAGATTAACAAATAGCAATAAAAGCAGTGACAGGTGGGAATGACACGGAATTCATACACAAGGAAGGGGACTCGCACTCCTGCGTGGCAATGAACATTTTGCCAGGGCTTCAACAAGAACATGAACAGGCCAGGCAATTCTTTGCATCACATACAGAACTGGCAAGCAGCTATGGACACTGGAAGCTTCAGCTCAGAACTCTCCAGCAAAAAGCAGGGCTGAGAAAGAAGACATGACCACAACAGACTTACTTAAGAGACCCTGACAGCTTTGGTTGCTGAAGAAGTTTATCTGCGTGATTCAATGCCATAAGGTTATCGCCCAAAGCCAGAGCCACATAAGCACTACACGCAAGTATTGAGCACCTGGAGGGGAAGACAAACAAAAATTAAATTAATAAATTTTTAATTAA
Organism: Hypotaenidia okinawae; assembly: GCA_027925045.1. Classification (NCBI taxonomy): domain Eukaryota; kingdom Metazoa; phylum Chordata; class Aves; order Gruiformes; family Rallidae; genus Hypotaenidia; species Hypotaenidia okinawae. The sequence continues at coordinate 45,381,373 of BSDF01000002.1, read as the reverse complement.
GAAAGAGAGAGAGAGAAAGGGAGGGGGAAAAGCCAGTATGCTAAAATGGAGAATTCTGTGATTCCAAAAGCAGCTGTTAAATTTCTTTCCCATTAAGTGTTGAAGAAATGTCACAAACCTTCTACAATGTCTTTGCACCAAACTGAAGTAAAGAAATAAGTGGTTTCTTACCTATGGCTTCAATCATATCCTCAGAATTAGGAAACCTATATACCAGCATAAATCAAGGGCTACCTGGTGTGCTCAGTAACGTTTTGCAGTTTTCACCATAAATCCAGATTAAAGAAAGACAGACCTCACACCACATGTGTCATTTCTCTCATGGATGGTTTCCCTTTCTCACCCTCTTTTTATTTTTTCTGCCTTAGACTGTGGTTTGTACTTCTCTGCCCTCTCCTTCTGCTGCAGCAAAAGGTAACAGATTTATGGATATCTGTAAGGTGCAATCTACAGACATACAGTAGCAGTCAAGTAAGTTGTAGCACATTCCACTTCTGTATTGTATAATGTTTGCACACAGGGAGACAAACTCTGGAGAATTTGGCGTTTCCAGTTTTGTGTTCAACTGAACGTTGATAATCTGCTGCCAAGACTCTGATTTATCTGTGGCATTTTGTTGCTGTTACAGACTTCCTTATCTTTCCAAAACCACAAAATCTCTGGCAGCTCCTGTAATGAAACCCAAACTACTCGCACTTCTCCGTCTTCCACCAATAACCCCACATCAAGATGTCATTGTTACGCCAAGCTTCACACTTTGTAACTACTCCCTTCCCTGCTCCCCAAACACAGACACACAGCCCTTTGGGGATATTTTCCACTTTGTCTATTCGGTGCAGGGTGTCCTGTCCCCTGGGCACAAGCCTCTGCCTGCAACACCTTGCCGCGTGAGCATGGGCTCTGTCCTTCTCCAGGAAGGAAGAGCAGATTCCCTTAGTTTGGTCCCATGTTGGGAGCGATGGGAGGAGAGCCTTCAACTCTCCCGTCAGTAGGTGGGCCATTATTACCGCACCAACCTTCTGGCAACTGTCAAGCCCACTTTCGGTCCAGCAGTAAGTCATATAATTCATGGCAGGACCTGGGGTGCCTTTATCCCCCTTTCCCAGGAGGCATGCTCTTTAATTATGCACAAGCAGGGTAAGAAACTTCTCCAGTGCTTCTCCCTACCCCCCACTTCCTCTCTGCCGTGCCCAGATGTCACATCAAATCTGAACACATACAAAAGCTTGAGAGAGGGAGAGGAAAGCTTCCCCAGCTCAAGTCCCAAACCTAAAATATTTCTGAAAGGTTGTGACTGAGGAGGGGGGAACAGAGAAGAAAGTCTCTGTAATAACAGCCACCTTCTGACCAGCCTCTCTTCACGGCTGCCTCAAGGAAGCCCAGCTTTTAAACCAGCAGAGATGCTAAGCATTGCTACCTAAATACCCTTAGTCAAGGCCTGCAGAGTTGGTTGCTACTGCCCCTTAATGTCAGTACATGTCTCCTATTTTCCACAACTTTTTAAAGCCTACTTTTACTTCTGAAAGTGTAAATTCAAACCCAAGATGCACTCCAAGCACATGGTAACTGAAACCTACTCCTCTGCTCAAAGGAGGCGGCACTGTTTAAGCCATGTAAAAGCTGGCAAGATTTTTCAGCAACAGCCATCTAAAGAGGAGGAGGAGGAAAATATTCAGGTTTTCTTCCCTGCAGTCCCGTTCTTGGGTGCCTGGATCCATTGTTGAGCTGGCTAAATCAAACACTCAAGAGAGCTGACAGCTAACCGGAGCAGAAGAATCGCACCACAAGGGAAAAGACAAACTAGTTTTTCACCCCGGTCAGGATTCTGACAAAACTCCACGGGTCGCCTTTGAGCAAGGCAGACTTCCAGCATCACTGAGCCTCCCCATGCCCTAAATAAAACTGCCTTTGCACTAGGAAAAAGGAAAATGTTTTTTTAAACCACCAGATTATGTCAAACAGCCTCTTGTGAAGGTTTAGGCAACAAGATTTGTCAGCCCACACGGACTGTGAGTTTATGGAACCCAAACTCCACATCTGACTCGGCTTATTTCCCAGGCAAACTGCGAGCCAGCACAAACCCTGTTGTTCAAAGCTTCCTATCAAGGCACCAAAACTGGCTCTGCTAAACCATTTAAAGAACACTGTTAACCTGAAATAATTTAAAATAGCTAACTAAGTGCAATAGTGGATATAAGCTATCTGCTTTTTCTGTTTCAACACAGACAAAGCAGTAGAAAACATTAAGAAATGCAGAATGCAGGCTGTGCTGACTCAGTGGTGAGATTCAGCACCAGCAAAGGGGAGATGGGGGAGAACTGCACAGTGGCAGACAGCAAGGAAGAAGAGTGCCAAAGAATAATCATTATAGGCTTGCAGGATCATCACAGCGTCACGTTGCAATCATTAGGTGGATACATAAGACAATGCTAGGTAGGGGTGGAGAAGAGACAAAGCATACCAGTGAGCAGTGGTGGTCCTTAACAGTGTTATCTGTAAAGTGAGTGCCAGCGATGCTCCTGGAAATACTAGGAGAGGCACACTTCCAAAAATGCCTAAGTAAATAAATAAAGGATAGTGATGGACTGGAGAGGGCCTATGGAAGAGTCAAAAGGAAGTAAGAACGGTAAGGCTGGATCATGTGCCTTATAGCCAGAGCTTGCAGTTCCAACCTACTCGGGACAAAGTGGCTGATCAAACTATTCATTTCTCTCTCGCTGCTTCAAAGGGGAGATCTCACTTTTCACACAGAGCTGCTCAATCTAGGGGAAAAAAAAAGGCTACAACAAGGCCTGGTGCTATCTATCTTAACTTTTACAATAAAATCCACAAAATTTTCCACCTGTAGCACTGTGGTCTACCAGAACTCCTTTACTCTTGATGAACCCTGACAGTGTTCAGTTGTTCTGGTGCTCCAAAACATACCACAGGCCGAGAGCAGAGCAGGGCAAACAGCCTCTTGGAGGATGAAAAGCAAGGAGCAGAACTGTTTGGAAGAAACTCAGAAGAAAAAGCTGGAGTTTCTACTTCTTATACATAAATTCTTTGTAATGTTTGGGGTCCTCAGATTTCTCTTTGTGGCTTTTAAAACCTTGCAATTGGATTACTGCTTATTATGAGAGCAGCATGTCCAACTCAACTCATTTCAGCACAACTATAGGACAATATATGATACACAAGCCTTTTTTAGATTAATTATAATTTTCAAGAACTATTTAGGGGCTAAGTTATCCAATCACTTTAGATTCATATTAACATGTGCAACTGTACAAAAACATGTCAAAAAAACCCAAACAAGCAAGCATTTCAATTCCCCATTTCAGTTCTGCAAGCAATAGAGGTTTTTCAACCCAGTGACTTACCAGGGAAAGACTGAATTTAACAGACACCTATTCCTCAGGATAATCCTTGCCATCATTCTTTCTTACTTTGCCTGACCTGGCAAGAATTTTGATTCTCTCACCTGGATCCTTAATGAGCAAGGCTACAGGAATACAGGAACATCTCAGTGTCATATATTTTGCTTTTCACAGCTATCTGCAGAAACCTATGGATACTTTTAGCAGAATCACTCTCTGGGGATGCCTAGTCCTCTGGATTTCACCATCAAAGTAAGTATTACAAGAAAAAAAAAAAGAATAATCAATGCTTTTCCTTTCAATATATAATGTTCTTTACCAGAAGCAGTGCAACTCTTGTACACTGTTAAGTTTTTCCTGACATGTTGTCAGGTTTCTTCAGTAGATAACAGCTGATTATGAAAGAAAAGACTATATCTTTTAAAAATAATAGTCGGAATGTGACACCATGTAATTTTGACATGTGGCAACCACATTTTCAACAGGCAGGAGGAAAAAAACCCTAAGACCAAGAAGCCACAAGCAACCCACAGCACTGGTTTTAATTCAGTGCTTGATATATCAAGTAGCATATTCGTGTACCACTTCAACTTCAGAGTAAATAATCAAGGTCTCAGTAACGTCTCCTCACAGATTCCTGATAAATTGGTTGTAAATGCATACAAGTAGATTTGCTACACACACTGGAGTAAAGAAAAGGTTAAGCTGGTCATTATAAAACACAAGTTACCTGGGGTTAGGCTGGAGCAGAGTGTTTACCCAAGAGTTTAAGTGGGAAATTACTGTATGCTTTGTCCATAATGGAAACATAAAACATTTTTTTTCTAAACAGGTGCAAGCTTTATAGTAAAAGATATTTTCAGCAGGCTGGCAGCCACCTGAAATAATTAACATTTCCTCAACCAGGTTCTCATTTGCTGGCAAAGTAAAGAGTATCTAGATAACGTGATACTTGTTTAGACCTATGGGAGTCATTCTGTTTGGAGAGCACTCAGACCACTGAACAAGGAGTTTAAGGGCCTCTGAGAGCATGAAAGAGTCTACAGTCAGATTTTACCTGTGTTCTTCCAGGGTGAAGAAGTCAAATGCCTGGACAGAGGCAATTTTTCTTTGTATTTTACACAAACTGTGGATTTAATCCTACTGAAAGGTGCACCAATCTCATCTGAAAGCAGCGTGGCTGCTTTTACCACTTCCCTTCCCACCCCCCACCTCCCTTCCCCATCCAACAGGCATATAATATTGTGGAGGCTGAATTCCAAATTAGCCTTATCAAGGCTTTACAGGGAAAAGGCACCATACGTAATTTCAACCCCTTCCACCAATCAGGTGGAAGGTTGTCAGGTATTTAGCTTTGTCAGGTATTTAGCTTTGCTGTTTGTGGGGCTGGATGGTTTTAGTTTTGCCCAACCTAATAGCCTGTAACAGCAGGATGAAAGAGTCTGATCTACCTTCTGGGTTGAAATTCCGGATGGTTTCTATCTGTTCAGGCTCAAAGCCCAGAAGAAAGGAAGCACACACCTTTGAAATCAAGGCATCCTTAGATTAACAGTTACAATTCCATGCTGCAAGTGCCTAAAGAAGACTCCAGAATCACAGCACAGTTTAAGAAGGGGCTCATTCAGTGGTAAATATTTTATATGATTTACTTGCCTTAAGTTTTCTAATTCCTGCTTCTTCAAAGGCGAAGAAGGTGGAGCTGCAATGAATTTATCCCCTTCATGACTTTTATTGCTAGAATAAAAACAGTACATTAATTACAGGGAGTAGCTATAAAGAATTCATTTTTTTTTCAGTGTAATAGGCACTGAATTTATTCACTCCATGTAAAAGGACAGCAAACATTCCATAGCCTAAAAGGGAAAACCGAAGCTATGCAAAAGCTGAGGCACATGCTCATCTTACCCAAAGCGTGGTATTTGAGGAGGCAGAAGGGGGACATTTTCAGGGAAGTATTTGACTGACAGACCAAACAACCCAGGCTATTCTCCACAGGCTCAAGCTATTTTTGAAGGTTGGTGTAGGACAAGAGCTTTAAAGTGGAGAAGTGCAGAACTTGCTACATTTGTAGCCTCTCTTCTTTTGGGTTGTAAGAAGAGCAATAAACAAGTTCTCTCCCTAGACATCTTAAAAACTAAAATATTTGAGAAAGAAAATCCACAAAGTGCTACTGCTTCCTTTAGACCTCTAGCTGCCTTTATTTTTATTTCACAATGCTTTGGATTTTTTTAAATAAAATTGCACTTTATTAAAAGTTACACTTGTTGGTTTTTTTAGGGAACAAGTATTTGCTTTATTTAAAAAGCCTGCAACTTTGCTCTCCAATAAGCCAAAACCCCTCCTTTTGGAATAAGGACTGAAGAGGAAGTTAAAAGCTGCACCTTGTCAGAGATAGACACTGAAGTTTAGAAAAAAAATTATTAAAAAAATAAAAATGGAGTTGAAACTGAGTCTGTCCACCTAAGGAAGAACATTTTCATTTCTGTTAATTACAGACAGGTAAGATAACTCTTAGACCTTCAGAACAGATAGCAACAGACTCCAAGGAAACCTGCATTCTACACTTTTGTAGTGTACATGCCCCATGCCTTAACCAAAAATTAGATTAAAAAAATACCCTTAACCACTGAAAGTATTCACTGTTTTCTTGTGAATAACAGAAGAATCCATCTCAGAGTCAGCCCGCTCAATTAGTGTGATTTGCTTCAAAACCATCCTGTTCAATTAGTGTGATTTGCTTCAAATGCCTTATATCCTTTACTATTCCCTTACAGAGGGTCCCATGTCAGAAGGAACAAATCCTTTCAGAATGTGACACACCAATTCAAGAACAGCCTGCTTTGTTGCTGGATAGTTTGAAATTGACAATGACCAGGGAGATATGAGGGCATCTTCCTAATTTTCTTTTAAATTTATTTTTAAACTGAAGAGGCATCTGGTTTTGAAAGCAGAAGGTAATAAGGGATCTTCCCACACAAGGCCTTTTTTTTTCCCTCACTCCTAGAAAAAAACCCCAAACCAACAACCCACACCACCAAAACACAAAACAAAAAGGAGGTCTTGCCTGAGTAAGGGCCACCATTTTGTTTTCATCACTGCCCCTCAGTGGGCCCCATAAGCTTAAAATTGAAGTCTCATTTCAACCAGGGGAACTTCACCTCAATGGGCTGCATACAGCTGGCCAGGGGAAATTAGTTCACAACCTCCAACCTCGTTAAGCAAAAAAGAAATCTTTTATTTGACAGGAAAGCTTGTCATTGTGAAAAAAGGGTTACAGAGAGCAGTCTCCAAATATTGTAGCTGTAGCAGCCACAAATCCTAGCCCCAGATTGTCCCCAGCGACCTCGTCGCATACAGGGATGCGCCTCGTCCCTACGCAGCGCAGCGTACATGCAGTAAATCCTGCCACTTGCCAAATCTTCTTAAGGTTTATCTGCACTGGGGGCTGATAAAAACATTGTGCTGCTTCATTGCTCTCTGAGTAGTTCAAGTTCTAACATAGCCACTTTTTCCAGATGACACCAACTCTTCCCTTCTCAAAATGTCATTAATGAAAGTTCAGGCTGTAGCCAAAGTTACTCTTCAAAAGGAAGTTTAGGAAACACTGAAATCAACAAAATCCAGACCAAAACCAAAGCAAACAAACAAAACACCAAAACCCACACTTTCCTGCTATTTAACATACATTATCTATGAGTTTTTCCTAAATCTTTAAGGCAAAAAATTAAAAAGGAGCTTTTTCTTAAACTGTTTTTTGTAAAATGCAATTTATTAAGCAAAATCTCCATGCTGTTTTCCTACTTATCTTCTAAAACTCGTTTCCCATTTCTAGTCTAAAACCAACATGACAAAGCATGCTAGGGCTGATGAATGTCAAAGCTGATCATGGGGAAATGTTTACAACTGAGTTGCTAGACATTTATATATTGAATCAAGTACAGGGTGCACGTGCACGCACACACAGATTCCCTGTAACATGTGAAACTTCACTTACAATTAGAGAAATGCTGATATGCACTGCAGGAGGGTGTGGGAAAACAACAGTTGCAGCACAAAGTAAGATGGCCAGTGGAAAAAAAAAAAAAAAAAAAAAATTTCACTGTCTAGTTCCTTAAAGGTGTTAGGAATGTTAGGGAATCAACTCAGTATTTTATTTTTAATTTAGCTTGCCAGTAATCAAAACAAGCAGCTAAACAATTCCCAAGGATATCCCAACACTGCTAAGAGAATCTACAAGTACATTAATTTTTCCTGCTGGCCTAACAGGACAGGTAGCAGAGGCACTCTGGCAGCCCAGAGTTACTTTGGACAAAAGGAAGGGTTTATAGGCAATGCTGTTTACCTGCATGCTTCGCTGCTTTCACTGTTCTCTGTGTTCCCCCCCAGCTGATTACCAGTTTTAGATCCATTTTCCTGCTTTGGCTCCTGCTGGTCTTCTGGCAGTAGCAGCAAGGCATTTCTTAGGCAAATCGCTGCAAACTCCATACTGGCTACAGGTATTGCTGAGGACTGCCCATCACTTAAAGAGACACAGAAGTTAGCCAGTGAGTAGCAATCCTACTAAATAAAGAAAAAGAATATAAAAAAGCAGAGCTCCAGAAAGATCTGAACACAGAGAAAGCTTTACCCTAAAGAAGTTACACCATGTTCTAATATAACACATTGTATTTATGAAGGTATATGTATTGTGTTACTCTTACATACGGAAAGTACACCACAATGCTCAAATAGAGTGAGCAAATTCAACTACATAATTACAAGAAGTTCTATTGTTTTTTCTTGACTTCACTTCCTGAAGTTTTATGACAAAGCAACTACATTTTTCAGTGCTTTTCTAGAATGGATTACTGGAAATACATATTTTTAAGTGAGAAAAAGGACAGATTTAGCTAACTGGAAATAGAAATTTCAGATAAATCTATTTCCAGCTTTAATGGCCTTCCTAGCTACAACGAATACACAGTTAAGCCCTCTGCTGGCCATCACAGAGGCGGCATCCCAATGACGCCTGAAGTTGGACTCACCATTTTAGCATCCCTCTCTCTTCACTACACTAGTAATTCCAAAATAAACAGTTATTCCATTACAGTTTTAAGAACTGCTGATAAACAGATACGTATCCCTAACACAAGCAATGCTAACAAAGCAAAGAGCCCATGGAAAACATACTTACTTATAAACAACGTTCTGTATTGACTGGGATGCTAGGACTATCTTACGGTGGTAGCCTTGACCTACTATAGATTGTACAATTCCCTTTTTGCTGGGAAGACCTTTAGTCTCTTGTTCTGATGTCTAAAAGGAAAAAGAACAAAACAGAGGACTAAATATCAAGGCTGTTGAATGAGAGCTTGACAACGTAAGTGAAAGCTGGAAGACTTTGAACCCTGCTAAAATGTAAGAATTACTAGTTTATAGGGGTATGATTTTAAATACCAAGTACCACAAAGGATCAGGCACCTTCTATTGTCTGTGTGTTGCAGAGGGAATTTACTGCGCACAGCGTAACCACAGATTAGTTCTGACAGCTTGTCTGATAGCCTACTGACCTAGTTTCTCTTCTGTTTTGAAAGCAAAAGAACAATGAACCAAGTAGTGTTAAAAGCACTGCTAAGATGTCTAAAAAGAAATCATATGACCAGCCAAATACTATTCAGCATCGTCACTGTAACTCTTGCCACCTCTCCCTGCTTACACAGCATTCAAAACGCTCTCTGAAAAGCTGCTCTCAAACTATTTCATGGGAAAAATGAAGCTGAACTACAACATATACAAAATTACATTAGATTAGCTTGTTTAATGGATTTTTGAGTACGTGGACATTCTGGGGGTCAAACAAACTCCAAGCACTCTCACTGCCAGTCCCAAGAATCCTCTCTGTACCGTATTTAGTGGGGTTTGTTTGTTTGTTCTACTGTGAGCAATCTTAACAGCTTCGTTGGTAAGTAAATTTATCATGAGGAATCACAGTTGTAAGGAAAAAAACCACCCTAATTTCTATTTTAAATAGCTATCAGTTTTCAGAAAATTTATTAGAATCTACTGTGAAGAAGAATGCTGGCAATTTACTGCCACAAAAATACAATGAGTTTTCACGTGAGACGTGTTTTGGAAAGGTGCTAAGAACTGTTGAAAGAGAATAATCTTTCATAGTCTATACTCTAAGATACTACAGCAGATTAAAATTAGCTTCAATGAAATGAGTTTCCTGTATGGTGTTCAGAGCACAAATATGAATCCATACTTAGATATCAAGGAATATTACTGCAAATTGAGTCATAAGACCAAATTAAACACACTATTGATTTTAGGGCCTTGCTTGTCATGTCACAAATCTATCTTATAATTGAAAGACACTTTCCCTTTGCTTCCAGTATTCATGGCACCCAAACTTATTTTTTTTTCCTCACAACATTACAAATTTAACAAACAGCAAGCTGGTTTTGTGACCCGAATTGAAGCTCCCTGGTATACATGACACATCATCACAACAGTAAGATGATGTTTTGGCTTCAGGAACCTGGCATAATCTGCTGCTTTAGGTAGCCTGCAGCAAACACAGCAGTGCCCCATAAAAGGGTCTGTATTTCCCTTTTCCAGACTGCCAAACACTGTCCTTGTAAACAGAATCTGAGCTTTGGGGTTTTGCCACAAAATCTGCTATTATTCAGTCTCTCATACCAGCTTTCCACTGAAGATCATCTCATTATTATCTACATGTGACTTGTAACTGGTAGGATAGACGGAAAATTTCAAACACTACTATGAATAAAGCTGTTTTTCTGCTTTTGCTGTGCTTTATGAAAACTATCTGACACAGCTAGCACATGCACCATCAAAGTCACCCCAGTTTTGACCCAATGCTCTTAAATTAGTCGTCACTGGCAAGAGCTCTAGCCATACCAGCCAAGTCACTGAAGGCAAAGGCAGGGACTGGGAGAATGAGGAACCGCTCAATGTAGGATATCAGGTTCAAAAACACCTAAGGAACCTGGAGGTGCACAAGTCCATGGGACCTGATGAGGTGCATCCACATGTCCTGAAATAACTAGTGGATGAAGTGGCCAAGCCACTCTCCATCATATTTGAGAGGACCTCGTAGTCTGGTGAAGTCCTCACTGACTGGAAAAGGGGAACCATAACCCCCATTTTTAAAAAAGGGGGAAAAGGAAGACTCAGGGAACTACAGGCTGGTCAGTCTCACCTTTGTGCCTGGCAAGATCATGGAGCAGATCCTCCTGAAGACTATGATCAGGCACATGGAGAAAAAGAATGTGATTGAGGACAGTCAACATGGCTTCACTATGGGCAAATCGTGCCTGACAAATCTGGTGGCCTTCTATGATGGAGTAACAGAGATGGTGGGCAAGAGAATGATGACAGACATCATCTTTCTGGACTTGTGCGAGACATTCAACACTGTCCAGCATGACATCCTTGTCTCTAAATGGGAGAGAAATGGAGTTGACAGATGGCCTATAGAAGGGATAAGGAGCTGGCTGGACAGTTGCACTCAGAGTTGTGGCCAATGGCTCCATGTCCACCTGGAGGTCTGTGATGAGTGGTGTTCCTTGGGTGTCAGTACTGGGACCAGCACTGTTCAATATCTTCATCAATGACATGGACAGTGGGATCGAGTGCACCCTGAGCAAGTTTGCCAATGACACCAAGCTGTGTGGTGAGGTGGACACGCTGGAGGGAAGGGATGCCATCCAGAGGGACCCTGACAAGCTGGAGAGATGGGCCCATGCGAACTGCATGAACTTCAACAAGGCCAAGTGCAAGGTCCTGCATGGGGGTCAGCACAATCCCAAGCACAACCACAGGCTGGGCAGAGAACGGATTGAGAGCATCCCTGAGGAGAGGGACTTGGGGGTGCTGATCAATGACAAGCTCAACACAAGCCAACAGTGTGTGTTGGCAGCTCAGAAGGCCAACCAGGTCCTGGGCTGCATCAAGAACAGCAGGGCCAGCAGGTTGATGGAGGTGATTCTACCCCTGCTGTTGTGAGACCCCACCTAGAATACTGTGTCCAGCTTTGGGGTCCCTGGTACAGGAAAGACATGGAGCTGTTGGAGCGAGTCCAGAGAAGGGCCAAGAAGATGATCAGGGGGCTGGAGCACCTCTCCTGTGAAGACAGGCTGCGAGAGTTGGGCTTGTCTAACTTGAAGAGGAGAAGGCTCCGGGGAGACCTAATTACTGCCTACAAATACTTAGAAGGGTCCTGCAGGAAACTGGGAGAGGGACTGTTCACCAGGGATGTAGTGATAGGACAAGGGGTAATGGCTTCAAGCTGAAAGAGAGGATTAGTTTAGATTAGGTGTTAGGAAGAAATTCTTTACTATGAGGGTGGTGAGGCGCTGGCACAGGTTGCTCAGAGAGGTTGTGGAAGCCCCCTCCCTGGCAGTGTTCAAGGCCAGGTTGGATGTCAACCTGGTCTAGTGAGGGTGTCCTTGCCCATGGCAGGGGGGTTGGAACTAGGTGACCTTTTAAGGTTCCTTGCAACCCAAACCATTCCATGATTCTACAAACTTCAACGCTGTGCCTGTGGAATGGGAACTTAGTCAAAGCTCTCCTAGAAAGCTGTAAATCTGTGAAAATTTTCTGAAATAGAGGTATCAAAATAATGAGCACTCACAAAAGTAATCAGATGGCTTGGAGAAATCTAATGTGCTTCAAACCAATTCAGATTATGAGTTTGAATGCCAAAGGGGCGTGATGATAAATTGCCAAAATAGCACCACACTTAACAAGTGTCTCCAGCAAAAACCCCTGTAACTTCAGAGAAGAGCAGCTCTAGCAGCCACTCACACCGATCTTTCAGCCAGCCTCCTCATATTCTTCTGATCTGGGAAAAGTCAGTTAAACACTGGGTCTCGAGACACTTGTGCAGCGATTTTCCTTCAGGTTAAACACACAAACACGCGTACACACGCAAATAATTAACCTGGACCCACACAGAGGTGTTGCAAGATTAGGCCTTTTAAATGAAGAGTTCAGCTCAAAGTATTTCTTCTTCCTTTCTGCGTGCACGTGGATTTCATAACTATAATCAAAAGAAGGGATTTGCTAATCTACTTACCCCTTTATTGGCAGCAATGCAGCATTCCGCTATTCTCAGCCAGAGACGAGGGTTTGAGTGATAAACCTGGACTGCCTCGATCAGGCATTCGAAGGCGGCTAAGGGCCTCCCGATATGCAGGAGCTGAATTCCACAGTTGTAGAGCAGCTCATACCGTTTGTTCGTCAGTAGCGTACACATGGGTCTGCCTGAGAATTTTTTACCTGCAGAAAAGGATTACATCATCGTATTGGAGAGTGGAAAGCATAACTCTGGGAGGAGGAGAAGGGAAACAACCAGAAAAGTACCAAAGCCCCTTTCATTGCAGAAATTCACTAGTCTCCCTCTATAAATTAATTCCTTCCACATCAAAGCTGATACCAAAGACAAAGTAATTGTATTCTTAGTAAAGGCTGAAGTACATTAAATGCTAACCACTTATATTGCTTGTCACTGGAGTTAAATCTCCTATAGCAATAATGAATTCCAGATATTGAGAATACACATCTCTTATTCATAAATTCCAGAAGGAAACCACTTTGCTGTTAACAACTGTTAAATGATTTCTGTTTTCACACTGGTAGCTATGACTGCGCTTAGGTACAGGGCCAGGGGAGGAACAGGAAAAACAATTCAACGTGTTATAGTAACTAGATTTCAAACAAAAATGAGAAAAAAAAAACCCAAACAACACACTTTGTAAGGAAATCATCTACTTGGAAGAAGAAAAAGCCTTAAGTATTATTAATCAAAGTAAGAAAACTTATTGTAATGCTTATTTTATTGTCTTTTGTATGCTTACAACAAAAGTAGATGGGAAAACTGACCATAAAATTAAACAATAGATGAACATTGCTCCTACAAGTCTGGGAATTCTTCTGTAAGAAAAGTTGAGAAATTTTCCAAATGCAAATTCAACAGTAGTACACGCCACGTTTTCTACCTCTAAAAAACCCCCACCACAACCAAAGAAAAACAAAACAACAACAAAAAACCCCACCCACCCCACACATGCTTGAAGTCCTGATGATTCTCCTTACTGTCAGCAGGACTATAAACAACATCATTAATGATGCGTAACAGGTCACAGACACTTTATTTTGTCTTATCTCCCTAACTGATGGTCAAAGACTATAAATGCAAGAGAATTAACTGCCCCAGCCCCGTAAAAGAAAGCAGGAAGAAAAAAAATCCCAAACACAGAACATATTTCCTCATCATCTACTTTTGCCAATAGCAACTACACTCAGAAATCAAGTTACAATCAAAATTCTCACCCTCTTTATCCCATCCTCTGCAAAGACACGGAACAGGATTTTTGTTGATAATTAATGAAAACATCTATCCTCTATCTTCTTGATTTGCCCACTCCTCTTCTACCCATCATCTTATTTTCAACTCTTAAAAGTCTTACCTGGATCTGAGCTGCCCGTTCCTAGCTGTGCACATGCATTATCATTTTCTTGCAAGGCTTTTTTAAAGTAAAAAATTCCTAAATTGTGCTTTCCCATTGCAAAGTGGATGCAGCCAAGATTGTTCCAGAACATACACCTTAGGCATTCACCTGAAAGAACAGCAAAAGACCATTTTTGTAGACCCAAATAAGTCACTGAGCCCATAACACCCTCCCATCACTTTCTCATGGGTCAGCACACTATGTGGTTTATTAAACATTCTTCAGCAAGATGTTCATGGAGTATGCAGTTACATCCCTGCCTTACAAGCATTTTAATAAACTACATTTCTGTATATCATTCTAGTTCTCTTGGACTGTTGACCTGAAATGACCTACATACAAACAGCCACAGATTTTCAGATCTTATGCACCATATTCTGGGAGAACCAGATATAAAGCAAATTTGATAGACTCAAGTTGAAATAAATTCACCTGGAGGTTTTCATAGCATCCAGTCTGCAAACACTTCAAGTTTTCTAACAGGCAGCTCTTACAAAAAAGGAAATTCTCAAATTATGCAACCTGCCCAAGCTTTATAAAGTAAACAAACACCTTGACTTAACCATACAAGCAGGAAATGCACTCTCCTTCCTAAATATATCATGTTCAGGTAACACTATCAGAAGCTCCTTCGAAATAATAAAGGACAGAGAATGAAACTTTTAATTTACCTGCTGGTAAAAAAAACCACCCACCACTTTTACATCTAAACAAGTATACACATTTATGTGGCATTCTATCTCTGTGCATGTGTGTGCATATATACTTTCTAGACACAAAAGTAACATAAAGTGGCATAAACTACAAGTCAAACAAGATCTCATGAAACATTTGCATTTCCCCCACAATAATCATTACGCCTCTCTGAGTACAACCTGACCTCTCATTTCTATACCTAGTATGTTATCTTTTGTTTTGTGTCTGGAATTAGAACCCAAATATAAGCCTTGCAAATATTATATTTACACTGTCCATTGTCATAGACAACCACTGCATTGCTGAGAAAAATGTTCAGTGAAAAAACACAACAGCATTACATGAAGGACCACAAGAAGAAAGATGAAAACATGTCCAGCGTATAAATCTATGGCATTCAGGGCCTACTCCCTTCAATAATCATTCGTATGTTAAAAATTAGGATCAGTAAGTAATCCTATTACACTACACATTCACATACTTGCAGGATGGAGGTTTTCTATTTTACCTGTTTTCATGAAGCCTGGATGCTCAGCAATATTTGCACTGTTTAGAAGTTTCACCGCTTTACGATAATTGCCCCTCAAATATTCAAAATTGCTTTTAAGAAAGAGAGAAGGTGCTGACTGTGAAGGAGAAAAACAATCATTCATTACCTCTTGTTTTATGATTTCTACTGCTAATGTTAAATCCCTCCACAAACAGCTTGTCCCTGCTACCATTTTAAATGTATGTTTTAGTAGGCCTTGATACTGTCATCAAGTAGCATTCCTTTGTTGAGCACATCATTAACACTCACCCCTTCTGAACTACAAAACTATGTGTCCTCTTTGTTACTGCCCTAAACCCCAACGTTATTCTAGAGAACTCTGTCATGGCAATGGCTAAACACAGAGAATTCCCTTTTTGTTTAAGGGGATCTCTCTCTGACCCATCTTCTCATACTCCTCCCCAGGCTTCCCTCCCTGTGGAGTTCAACAACTTCCTCCTGTTTTGTGATCTTCCTAGTCTGCCAACAGAGACCTCATGATCCAGAAGGATTTCTGTCAAACTAGCAGCTGTTGAGACTGGCAACAAAAGGAAAGTGCTCTCCTCCCACGCCCTGCTCCTCAGTTAATGTAGAATTTATCTGGGATGATGGACGTAATTCTGAGTTGAGAACTCCTATATAAAGAAAGAGAAACTCCTTTCTAGCAAAAGGTAAGCCTCCAAAAAGTTTCAGCAAAAAGGAAACCCCCAAAAACCTGCATATCCCTGAATTAATCCTTATTAATTGGTTTAAGCCAACAGTGGCATCAGAAGTTTGTAATAGCCTATAACATCTATAGTAAGCTAAAACTTGGCTTGTGCTGCTTAAATCAAAGCAAACTGAACCCATTTATCAATGTTTTGCTGTTATTTTGGTATCATTAACAATAAAGTACATTTTTCTGAGCAACTGCAAACAGCACAAGAAAATTCTACAGGAATTACACCTGCAGAGAAGTGATTACAAACCCAACTAACTATATAAACCATTATTTCAGACATCCATTCTCAGTAAGACCTTTCTTTCTAAAGAAAGTTACCAGATTTATTTTTAAGATAGACAACAGCATTAAAAAAACAATAGCATTAAGAACACTTACATTCCCAGCTGTATTCATAACAGACTTGATCTCCCTTTTGCATGCTTTTAGTGACTTCATCTGGATATAGGCTCGCACCTTATACTGTTCAAAAATAAAATTTGTTAAGTAAAACCCATTACCTTGCACAGGCTTGTAAGATGATCTGTATCTACAGATTTATTACAGAATATTTTATATACATTTAAAAAATAGATAGTAAGAAGCCGGGCAAAAAGCCTTCCTAAAAAACGAAGTTCTATTCAGACTTTCAACAGCAAATTTATAGGCTTCGTTGTTCAACAGTCAACAGCTAGTCTGTATTCAAATGCTTACTAGCACTTAAAGTGACAAACTAATTAAAATAACCTAACCTCTTAATGCCAGGCATTTACCTACTAAACTGACAACACCAATATGAATGCTGACAGAGAAGCATTTTGCTTCTTCGCGTATTTTTTCTCAGAACAGTACAGTGAAATAAAACCTCAGCTGATATAGCTGTAAGATCTCCAACAGTCTGTAAAGCCAGCACAACTAACTGCAGTTTAAAAAAAAAAAACAACTATTATAAGCTTCAGGGATTGAATTTGGTGTGTTCATTGTGATAGCCCAGTTGTTCCTGTATATGGATCTCACAAAAAGGAGAGTTAGATAAATTCATTATTTTGTTTTGCAAGAAATTGAAGGGGGGAGAGAGAGAGAAAAAAATAAAATCACAATTTATGTTGAACTAGTTTTGAAGTAGATGCCACTCAGTTTTAAGAAAAATGCAAACTGATGTTCCTGTATAAGTAATAGGCAGACACTTACCTGATGTATCTTAGATTTAGCAACTTCTATTAAAGCTCCACTTTCAGCTTTTTGATTTGAGGAATCTTTATTTGTATTATTACCTGACTGAGTGCCAAACAACAACAACAACAAAAAAGGAAGTGTTACTATTAGTTACCTTTTAAATTCAGTTTGCAAATTCTTTCATAAGCTATTTTAAAATCAATCTCACTAGAAGAAGAAAGAGTATTTAATAGTCCAAAAATACACATCCCACCAAATATTGTAACTTGAGCTTAACAATCAAAATCCAAAACCTTAATGGCCTATGCCTCATACTTTTAGGTACTCTGCAAAAAAGACGCCTGACTTCCCATACCATGGTACACAATTGCAGTTTCTCACTGACACTGACTTCCCTTTTTAACTTAGGGTCTCGTATGAATCACAGAATAGCAGGTTTGAAGGGACCTCAAAGACTCTCTGGTCTAATCTTTCCTGGCAAAAGATCCATCTAGACAAAAGCACCATCTAGATCATGTGACCCGGCAACCTGTCAGCCAAATCCTAAAATAGTGTCCAACGTTAATGGTCATAATCCAAGACAAACAAGGAAAACTATGTATATTTGACCCTGAATACAACTTCTTTCCAAATCAAGTCTCAGAGAAAGGGACTAAACAGCTGCTATATACAATTAAGTCAATTACTAACATGTAAGTTGCTGTCTGAAGTCACAGGTGATCAAACATAGTTTTACAATTCAAAAGTATTACAAGAGCAATTTTGGATTGAGTTAAAGCATACTTCTGGTAAAGACTTATTTTAAAGCTTACCTCTTTTCCATTCTTGTTGTTATTGTTGCCCTGTAAAATCATTTTTTCCAGAACAGCAAGCAGATGCAAGGCTTTCTCAGCTTGGTAAGTAAGCAGGTATAAGTCTACAAGCAAGAAGCACACAGCCTGGGCAAACTTCTCTTCTGTATAAAGCCAAGAAGTAAAAATTATTTTATAGCTGTAATACCAATCCTTCCAAACGTAACTGAAGGGAAAAAAATTACTACAAAATGAATCTAGGCAACAGTATGAGAAAGAATTTTTTTACATTTAAAAAAAAGTAGACACCTACACAATGCAGTTAAGCACACATACTGAAAAAAGGGTAATTAGTCCAAACAGCATCAGCATAAAAGCACAGACTAAAAACACCTTAACAAGTGCATGTTCATAGTTTTTAAAATTTGTCTAAACATATCAGCACCAAAGATCCAGCATCTCAAGAGACATATGGAGCCATATGCATACACAGAATCCCACAGAACATGAAAAGATTCCACACAAACACATATCTTCCTGGCTGCCTTCACACAGTAAGTCCCAAATAGGCATACTGAAAACTGAGAGGCATTGAAGGAGAAAAATGTAGCATTTACTTAATTTATTGACACACACACACACACAGACACACACACACCCTTCAGGCTTGTCACTTCTAAAATTCAGCAAGGATTATGAAGTTAATTCCACTACATCAAGTCACAGCTCAAAAAAGTTGGGGATTTTATATTCAGATATGAGCATATAGACTTATGTATGACCTAACACAGATACCTAAAAATGTGAGTACCCCAGCAAATATACCCATCCATTAAGTTAGTTATCTTGTACATATTATTTACATAAATACTTTTTAAAGTCATTAAAAAAAATCCACTCCAGTTTCATTATACTGGTCCAGTAAGTGTTTTTGAAGTACCGTCCCTCCCAAATTCAATTGTTGCCCTTGACAGAAGTAAAACATGTTCTTCATTCCCAAGCTTACCTACTGTTTTTGAACTGCATCAGGCAGTTTACAAATCCCTTGTGTCACAGTGAAAGAGACTGAAGGATCTTTCTGTAGTTACTGCATGAACAAACGGCTACGTACCGAAAGGCTCTATGAACTGGTACAGCTTCTCCCCGACAGATATAGCTTCAGTATACTGACGCAGATGATACAAGATAACAGCTTGATTGTAGTACAGCATACTATTCTCAACATCATCTAAACCATCCATTTCTTCAACAGCAGAGTGAACCTGAAAAACCCTCCGCTCATTTCATTAAGCTTTCAATACCTATGATTTTTAAAAGTGTCAAATATTTAACAAAAAATAATCCAAAGGTATTTGTCTGTATAAAGACAGGTCAGTAAAAGTTATAAGCTAATAAGCTTTATTGTTGTTCAACATAAATTCAGGGGGAAAAATTTACAATGAAATAGCCATCAACTGAGTAGTAAAGTAACTTTTTCACATTTTCATTATTTCACAAACTATTTCAGGTTAAGGAGCTGAAAGAACATAGCAGGTCTGTCTACATTTATTATATCTGAAATGTTTCGCCTTCAAATCAATTTCAACAAGAACTAAAAAAATAACTACAAAACCAGCATCCTACACAATTAAAACAGAGGTTTAGAAGTGCTGTTACTTTCTCATTCCTTTACTAAATCTAGGGGACAGAGGGCAGAAGGCTTATTCCTGTTTCACTGGAAGAGCTCACCACCACTAACAGCACTCAAAATCAAGTACCATATGAATTATGTTTTCATTACCTGGTTCTTCAGCTGGTTGAGAGTTTGTCTCAAATTGTCTGTTGTAGTCTGGTTACTTTTACAGAACTCCGCAACAGCAGTATTCAGAGTTATTTTGTAGTCATCTTTGTTTATGTCCTGAAGGGTATTTAGGTGTTGCAAACAAGCATCATAGTTTCCAGCCTGGAAATTGCACACATACCAGAAACATGCATGAGAAGATACACAGTTTAAACTATCAGGCTACTAAGTTTTAATGAAAGTATCTTCTGTACCTTTTGAGAGCAAAGTAGTATTTCCTTTAACAACAGCAAGTGAAGCCAACTAAACATCTACACACACTATTAGTTATACAGATTAATATGTATAAGAAATAAGTCTAAAAATAGAGGTCATATCCATACTTCAAAACAGAAATTTGTGGAAGAAGAACAAATGGAGTAGTTGGTTATTATAAACTTCCATAAAAAGTGTTATTCTGATTTGTCTCCACTGTATTATTTTGAGTTTCCAGATTCTTTTTTTCATCAGTTTTCATACTCTTTCTCCATCATGCATACACTGAGTGGCTACAGTTGCTCATTTAAGTCCCAACCCATCATTTTATGGGGAGACTGAGAGTTACAATTTAGCCTGTGAAATTCAGCTTCAGACAGGTTGGAAGAAGAGGGCGTTACTTTACCAGTACAGGTTTAAATAACACCTACAACTTGTAAAAATGTTGAGTGAAGCATTCAATCATCTAGGCATGCCTAGCACCCAAGCATGATGCTCCTCTGGAGGTGGGATTTAATCAAGAAATCCCTTTCTTTGACCTCAAGAATAGGCAAGGACTTCAGAATGGCTCACCTCTTTTTGCTTTCAGTTTTAGGCTTTTCTGTGTTTGTGAAGAAAGAATTTAGCAACATCAAAAAATGAAAGAAAACTCCAAACTCAAATATGTTAAGCCTAAGTGATCCTTACTCCCTACTGTTCAATTCCTGTACAGGAACAATCACCTCCACCTCTTCTATATCAGAGTTACTTCCAGTCTGGTCAATCAGATACACGGGTTCATTCATCAATGCTTCACAACCAAAGGCTATGCTCTGGAGTACCAAGACCGTTCTCCACTTCCTCCTTTTTTTTTTTTTTTTTAAGTGCTGTTCCATGGAGCTTCTCCTGGACTCCTGCCTAACTCCCTCTATTAAGGGAAGAATTACAACAAAGAAAGGCTCTTTGGTCCTTCTGCTCTTCTTAAGAAAGCTGCTGTTCTGCAGCTATACTCTCCATAGAGCCACCTAAGCACAATTACACAAGATACAGAGACAGGTAGCTGGACACTGTCATGACCTATTTCCACAGCTCCAGTATCAACAGCATGTTGGTCACGTGCACAAACAGTGGGACTTGCAACTCAACCACTGGCACGTGCTCCAATTAAGACAGTTCACCTCCCAGTGATCTTCTTTGCATGTTCACACTCAGAGCTTCTCTTCAACAGGAGTAGCTTTCAGATCACAGCAACAAGGCTTCTAACTATGGTTGGACTAAAACCCTTGAACCATTAAATGCTCAGCTTATTTTGTGATGTTTTTCATCAGCCAACTCTCCTTTATTAGACAGGATCTAGAATATAATATAGAGTTTTATAGTCATTCTATTCAAGGCAGAACTTGTATGCTGGTTTATCATACTGCACTTCCAAGACAGTCCACAAAGCTATTTAAAGCAACTCAATAGCCAGCCAAATTGCCAAAGAAGGCACTGTATTAATTCTGCTGACATCTGTCGCCACCTCACAACATCACAGACTTAGGGAGTTCATAAAGCAAGAGAAAAAAAAACAAGATACACTGTACCAGTAAAAAATCCAAAGATGAAGTTGTTATCAGATCAAAAGTATTTTAGGTACATAGATCTGTGGGCAAGGTGGAAAACAGGTAACCCTTTCCTATGTCTTCAGCTCGCAGCAGGATCAAGCGCCAATAAACAAAAAGTTAGTGAAGAAGAACAACTGAGCTACAAGGGACAACAACAGACATCAATGAAGAACATCAGCTGTCATCAGTTTAAGGGTGAACTACACACACTTCATGTAGCAACATTCCAGAAGAAATAAAAGTAATGAGGGAAACAAACAGGAATCTTAAAGGACAGCATTTAAACTCCTCCCACAATCCATTTAACACATCCAAAACTGAACTATGCAAGGCATTGTGGAGATAGAGGTACAATAATTAAAAGGAAAAGGAATTATAATTCCTGCTATTACCTACACTAAAGTTAAGAGACAATACAGAGAAAGAAGAAAAATTCAGGCACCATGTATTTCCATTTAGCACACAAAAGAATCTCCTAAGAAACACAAAATACATAGCTAGCGTTGCCTGTAGGTGTTGTGTACTGAAGAATGTATTTTGATGCAAAGTGACAGAACAGTATACAATGCTTTTTGTGAAAGAAAATAGCAAGATGCTGAAATGAAAAGGGTTTTTAAATACACACGGTTCCTTTATACCTTTTGACACAAGATTTTTAGCTTGAAGCGATTAATTCTTCAAAGGAACCATGCATTTCTAACACTGATACCAAATAGCAACCTGCTTCTTCTAATTAACTCATTATACAGCTTTTAAGGCTACCAAGTTTGGAGAACCAAGATTAGATGTGCTCTTGCAGACGTCATTCAAGTATCCCCTTCACTCATTCCCACATCATAGCAGTCAGAAGATGCATGTGCTAACTTTATAACACAACTAGTGCTTTACATAATATCCCTTTACCGTCTTTGTAGTTGTGCTATGAAAACAGAAGTTATTCCATAAGCCCATTTAACAGTTATGTGGCAAATTAAAGACTCAGAGTTTGGCTTTGTCATACCAGAAAAGCTTGTAACGCGCTGCTCGACAGTTCCTTTTCCTGATCAGTAATTCCAGAAGTGCCGGCGCCTTCATGTTTCTCGCTGCCTTGATCTGTAAAGCAGATAAAAGATTACAAGAAAATTTGCAAGTGTGATGACAGCTATTTAGCTCTGAAGTTTTGTCTCTTCCCATTCTCAAGATCCTCCTGCCAGTACAAGTACCTGTCCAGATTACTGCAGCACTGTCTCCCTATGTTAGCCTCTATTCCTAGTGAATTCCTCTCCACAAAATGCAAATGTAATAGTCCTAGGTAAATGACTGTATTTAATCAATAACCAAAGCCCTGTAAGTTAACTGACAATGTGTACATTTGAGATTTGTCTTTAAAGCTGCAGCCATTCACTAGGATTGTCTTTATTTGCACAAAACCTAGGAGTAAAGGCCATGTATCATAAAACAAGTACCACAGTGGACTAGATGAAAAAAAAAGCCCTTGTACTCTGAGTGCTGCTTCCTAAAACGCAAGCAAAGGATGGTTTGGGGAACAACATAAAACCAGAGCAAACAGTGGAGCTTCTAGCCAGCCCCCTGCTTTGGAAGAGTAACTCTCCCTAAATAAGAAGCTACAACTGAAACATTGTTATTAAACACTGACACACCTGATACATTTTTAAAAAACTCTTTATACATTTATATTCTTCAATGTACTCCATCAATTGCTATCTATTAGTGATTACACTGCAAGACAAGCAAATGCTGCCTATTCAGCCTCTCTCCTGATCTTACAGATCTTTCTTGTGCAAGATAATTTCTTGAATTTCACAGCAGAAGCTTTGCTCTAACCTACATTTTGGTATCGTACTAGTCTAGGTAGGCTTTGTAACTTCAATGCTACTTTCTCTCCCTAGAGTTCAAAGATGTAGTGCAAACTCTGTTAACTTTGTTTTCACTTTCAACAATTAAAATAGTATATCAGTGAGCTTCTCTGCAAAATCCATTCCTTTTCACCACCGCTGCCTCTGAATCATCTGCTACTGACTGAGAAAATTTCCAAGCATAAGTTAAATCAACAATAAGAGGTAATCAAACTTTAGAAGATTGATCAATTAACATCCACATAAGGAACAAAGCAGATTTAGTAATCTACTGGTAGTTTGTGCTTGTTGCTGGGAAGACAGTGAGGCCCCCTCCATTGCTGTATGCAGGAACTCCGAGCAAGGACTATAAATATTGGGTTGCAACTTCTATCCTACATCAAGATACCAACAACCTTGAGACTGTAAAATCTCTGCAATCTTACACCCATAGGTCACAATGTAACCCGCTGTGATTCAAACAAAACATAGGATTCACCCGTTTCAGTACTCTGGATGGATAGATAGATCCGCAGGGGGCTACAGAACCACCTGCACCTGCTATAAAATCTGACCATGCATAAAGCATGTACTGCTACAACACCACTTGTACACCACCACTTGCACTGCCTTCTCCATGAAAGGGAAAGGCAGGAAAAATTAAAACACTAAAAAAGCTCAGAAAAATTGTTGATGTGCCAATCTTTTCTGCAGCAGAAGAGGAAAGGAACAAGAAGCACCTCTCCTTCAAGCTAAATATAGAATAGATCAGATTCCTGCTCTGAATCTTATGGTTGTACAGCTGAACAGAAATCCTTGGAGAGTGATAGCTAGCTCTAAAGAACAGCAGTGAATAAGCAAACACATTTTCCCCTCAAACTTCAATGCTAGCAGTTATGGTACCTGCTTTACTTGCTCAGCACACCTTTCAGATTATGGTAGTAAAAGTAACTGTAGCACAGCGACTTGAGACTATAAAAGTTCTGAAGTTGATAACACTTGGTCTGGTCAAGAGGTTCCTCACACACAACTTTATCTAGGAGAGTGCCATCGGCTACTGAGCCCACTACTGATCATTGTCATTGTAGGAAGTTTGTAAAGCAAGCATCTTGAATGAAGGCTTATAGAAGTCTAAATCCTGAAGCAAAATCTCTTCAGTTAAGCAAAAGATAGAGCTGTGTAATAAAAACACCACTCATATAGCTGTTTGATATATTTCCTAGGGAAAAATCAGGACAGATCTCCAGACTTCACCGTATCTCCAAGTCTGCCAGTACGTTAAAAAGCACAAAATGAAACTGAGGACTATCTTAAGCAAAAACAGAGCTGTCCCTTATCCTATAAAGTAAGATATATGGCTGTAATACAATCAGTTGCACCCACTATAACTCAGTAAACAAAGCAGGTTTGCAAAGCCTGAACTGGAAGCTTATCAAGAAGAAATAAAACTGAAGTCCAGCTGCCACAGTTCACAGCATAGCTCCTTCCTTCGGAAAAACAAAACCCTTTGGCTACTCTCTATAACTTTTGCCCAAACACATTTGAAACCTGTTAAAGACCTAAAGGTTCTTCTGGTCTACTGTGATCTGGCCACTCTTATTTAGACCAAGAACTACTGCTTCAGTTGACCTTTATTATCAAGGGATCTCACAGACTGGAGTATCCTGAAAGCTGGCTGGCCCAATATACTGAAAAGTCCCCTCTAATTCCACCTAAACTCTGTGTGTGTGTGGGGAGTACTCTTGTTCTCTTGACTGCAAATGGCTATCAAGTGCTTGCAATTAAAACTATTGCTTCCATATTTCTTGAGGGATTTGAAAATGAAACAGGTAGGTGCACTGTTCCCTGGCAAAACACAACAGCATGTTGCTGGCTCACTCAGGTCTAGTTCTCACAGAAGCACACGATGTGGGTAGCAGTCACTACCAATATACTATGGGTGATTTTATACCCATACAGTAGCTACAATTATCAGCTGAAACATCTGAAGCAGTGCAGATTCTCTGCTTTGTATGTGACAGGACTCAATCTACCTCTGTAAATTGTATTTTCATATGTACCTGCATGTTTAACTTTCCATTTTGTCCAGCCTTCACAAGTACAGAGCAGCTCTAAACCTAATCCTGGTCAGGCCAGCCATGAGGGGCAAAAGGGGCAACCTGTAAAAATCAACTGCTCGGGTTTTATCTGGAAAAAGCTGCTGCACTGAGTTTGAAGTTAAAGCGGCAAGTTGGGAAATTACTTCCCTAGTTAGCAATCCTGTGGCTGCACAGCAAAAAAAAAACCCTGTGTAACAGTGGCATGTTTGCTTTGCACAAGCAGGTAGTCCTACTGAGAAAGTTACTTCATGGTGGACAGAACTTTCAGAAAACTGGAGGAGAACAAGAAAAAGCATGAGACTGCCACCTGAAAAGGGAGATAGCTCTCCTCATCAGCTTGCTACCACATCATATAAGCAACATGCAGCCACATCTCCCAGATACATGTACCCGAAGACACCTAGAGTGACTGCAATCATTATCCTTCTCATACCTGTTCTCCGTATCTCCAAGGACTGCTGCTCCTGAGCTCTCTTGCTCCTAGGCCCTGTAAATTACATCTTGTGTGAACTGTACTGTTGAATACCGGAGCATCTCTGGAATTATTTTGTATTTCTAAACCCTACAGGCAAGAGGATAATCTCTTCCTTGCAAGGGGAGGAATCCATCACATGACTCTTGCTCCAATAGCATTTTGAAGGGTGTAAAAGGCCAGACAGAGTGTCCAGCCTTTAGCACTGTGCTACAATGCTGTACAATAAGCAGCACACGCTTTTCAGTGGAAAGCTATTTGTAACTCACTGCTGTGAACAAGTACAGTCTGTAGAATAAGCCTTTTATTAATTTGGGCATACAGTTTTTCCTTTTAAGTACATACAACCAAGAGCTCCTTCAACAGATTCAAGAAAAACACAAAATAAAACAAAACTTAATGCCTTTTTTCCCCCTTGCTGGTTAGGAGATGCTTACAGTGTTTATAAAAACCCACGAGATAGTGCAGTACACATTACTCAGTACAGTGCACTATTTTTTCCTGCAATCTTTTTCAGATGCCCCGGAGCTTCATATTTGCCATCCAGAGAAAAGATGCTTGAGGCTCTTTAAGGCTCCCACAACATAAAAGCAACTGAAACCCCAAAGGACAGAAGTAGATCCCTTCGGCTTTCCCCCACACGGCCCTCTCGTCCGTCCCCGCTGAGCTGCCGCCTGAGGGCCGGGCCTTCCCTGGGCGATGGACGTGACGCTAACTAGCCACACGGCAACTGTACTTGAGGCTTAATGCGGGCGTTTACCAGAAAAGCTATTTTTCAGTCCCACTCATTCCTCTCTACAGTGCCCTTTCCGGCCCGAGCTCAGGGAAGACTCGCTCAGCCCCCTGATAATAAAGCAGCAGCTGAGAGAGAATCAGATCCAACTCCGGCGATGAAGCGGCAGCGCAGAGCGCGCAGGTCTCGCCAGCGCCTTCCGAACACCCCGGTTTAACAAACCGGCCCAGAAGCACAACTGCCCTACCGGCCGCTAAGCTCTGGGAGAGAGACACCCACCCCGCCCCATCGAGCCCTGCCAGACCAGGAGGGGCACTCGCCGAGGGCACGTCAGGACACAGGCCCTGCCGACACCTCACACCAGCCACCCCGGGCGCCAGGACCCGCAGCCCGGCTCCACAGTCCGGCTCCGCGGGGGCACTACTTCCTCGGCGGAAGGAAACAACGCAGAGTATCCCAAGCAGTCGTTTCTCCTTCCGCCCGGGACGTACCGGCACTCACCGCCCCTCGCGCGGGAGCGTATCCCTCCGCACCAGGCGGCCCAGGCCCGAGGCGGGCACGGAGGACCGCGAGGACTTCCCTCGCACTCACCCGCAGCCTTGTCCGCCGCCATCTCCCCTGCCGCGCGGTGAGGCTACGCAATCCCAGTGCGCGGATAAGGCCGAGGATTTCCTCCCGCTGCGCCGAGCGCTGACCGCACCACCGCCAAACGGCCGCTGTCCCCCGGGACTACTTTGCCGCCGCCTCCCTCCGCGCACCCGAGCCCGCCCCGCCGACTGCGCCACTCGTTCCTATTCGCCCGCCGCTTCCGGGTTCCCGGCGGCCTCGCGACGTCCGGCCGTTGCCGGGGGACCGCGCATCTGGCGTCAGGACGCCGCGCGCTGCTTTTGGGAGGGAGGGGGAGTGTCGGATGGGTAGCGAGGCGAGTGAGGAGCATGCGTGTCCCACCCCACCCTGCCGGGAAGGGGGCGCCATGTTGGCAGCTGTGGGCCGGCCGTGTGAGAGCTGGGTTCGGGCCGCTTCTTCCGCCGCGTTGAATTGACTGGCAGCCTAGAACGTATTTTGTCTTCCCTGCCCGGTTCAGGGACCCCTTCCGGAGCAGCCAGTGCCGTTAGCGGTGACCCGAGGGCTTCCTTCAGGTGTCACCAGCGGTGATGAGGAAGCCTTCAGAATATTCAGAGTTCGTGTGGGTTTACGTGGATTATCAGCCTGCCTGTCTCAAGCGGTGTTACGGTGCTCCTCACCGGGGCAATGAAGGCAGTCAAGGGGGCCTCGTGCCCTGGTTTCTTCCATAAAGGGATGATCGTGCCCCAGTTCAATCCCCCCAGGGGCTGGAAGCCCAGTTTCACACAGTGAGTTTGAGGTGTCCTTGGGATCCAGTAAGCTGGGAGGGCAAGTAACCCTCATCAGACCGATGATTAGCATTTGTTTTTGTTGCTACTGTTCTCATTAAAGTACCAGGCATAGGATAAACTACAGTGGCAGCATCATAAAGATTCTTCAATGTTTATAATGACTTGGATATACTGTATGTAGTATCTAAGTGCTTGCCTTGGCTATGACATATCTTTGTAGGTGGTGCAGCCATATATTGTTCTGTCTTGAGTAGGGGCTCTGGATGTGTTGAGAGGAGCCACCTTCTCTTTTGAGCCTGTTGTTCCATACTACAGGAGGTGGGATGAGGTTAGGGTAAAGGGTCCTAGGTTTCCTGTCTCAGGCACTACAAGGCTGCCTGTGTCTCTCTGTGTCAAGCTCCTGAGACACAGGAACAGTTCCCCTTAATTGCCATTCCATGAACGTGAGTTTTCGTTATACTCTGTGTGCGACTCCTCTGTGTCCCAGGGTGGTTCCTTTAAGACGCTGCTTCTGTAACATTGTCATCTGGTAACATGGGAACACTGTCTTGTATCATTTCTCCAGATGTGGTTCTCAAAGACTTCCCCCTTTCCTCATTTATTCCTGCTCAGCTTGTTTCTCTACTTGTGACAGTGTTGATACACCCCATTCTGATTAACAGATCTGGCATTGAATGATTTTGGTCTTGTTGCCAGTCAGATAACATTTGTCAAGAAAGAACAGATTTGGGAATGAAATTTGGCCTTGGGGAAATTGGGGAAGGAAATTTTGGCCAATGGCAAAAGTTATGGAGTGGAATTAGGATTTCTTCTTAGTAGTTGGTAGCCCATTGGATACAATGTTTCCCTAACTGGGAAAGTGCTTTATCCATCAGGTTATGACTTTACTGTAGGGCTTCTTTACCTGAGGGGTACCATCAGCAATTTTTGGTGTATCTTCCAGTATCATTTGCCATGTTTGTGGCTTGTAGCCCCAAAACATTCTTTTTTTCTTTCATTTCTAAGGACAGATAAAGCAATTTTTGTCAGCTGGCCTGCTTGTCTTTTTTCAGTACAGATGATTTTAAAAAGGAACTTAATGCAAATAAAATCAGGTCTATCTGCCCCCCTTCTTATTAAAAATCAAATCTTAATTGCTTATGTGTGTGGACGCTACTGAATGAAGGGAAGAGACACCTGACCTTTATTACAGTTCAAGCATTCAGTCATGCAATCAAAAATGTTGACATTTTTCTTTCACAGATACTGAGAGAGCACCGCTACCTTCCTGTAAAGGCAGGGGAGAGAGTTTCTTGACTACATCTATGTATAATTTGCATTTTGCCTGAGGTACAGTAGATCATGCCAAGTGAGCAGATCACTTTTAGAAAACAGTCTCTGGTCTCAGTAAGGCAGGTACGCCATCTGCTGTGGAAGATACAGAATAAAATCAAATACCATTTGAGAGAATTAAAAAAAAAAAGTGTGTGAAAAAAGCCACTTCTAGAATATTACCTCTCCTGGAGTTTTGTTTTTTCAGGAGAGAAATTACCACAATTCAGGACTTAAGCCCAAAACTCAGTTTGAAAAAACAACCATGGCACAGAGATGGGCAGATTTTTCTAGGTTTCTTTTGCCCACTTCTAGGCTAAAGAAACCAAAAGGAGCCTACTGTAATTTGTAATGCCCAAGTAGGGGAGGGGCAGGGGGGAACTTTCAGGAGGAATAAAGCATATCTGCTCACAAGAGTAGTCCCAGCATCTCATTCCTCCTTTGTACTGTACTTTCCTTTACTAGAGCAGATTAGGTAGAAGCAGGCCAGCATTTCCTCTCTGATTTTGGCCTCCTGATGCAAGTTTCAAAGGCTCTATTTTAAGTCCTTGCAGACTCAAAACCAGGATGACAGCTATCTCCTACCTGGCCTTGCAGCAGCAAATGAAGGTAACTTCTCCCTTGATTTTACAAGCAAGACCTGGCTAGCAGAGGAGAAAATCAGGATTTGCAGCATCCTGATCACTGCCAGACCATGGCAGAGAGAGGAGTATGGCCAGCTCCAAGGGGGCCCGCGAAAGTTACAACTCGTTCGCCAGATACAAGAAGATGGAATTCTGGCCACACTTTGTTTGCCTATTGATGTCCAAAATGCAAACGATTTAAGTTAAGAAATACTTTGGTATTACTAGGACTTCCTATCCTTTGCCACTCTAAAAACTTGTAACCCCTAGGTGGCACCATCTAATAAACTAAGGCGTGTTTAAGTACTGCTTCCTCCCTACAGGTGGAGTTGTTATTTAAAATGTGAACTAGTGCAAATTTCAGTATGTTGAATGCAGCTATTAGCCTTTGCCTGGTAATCTTTTTCTGAATCTTTCTCTCGAAGTCAATAAAATATACTGCCGTGAATCTCATTTAAATACAGTATTTTTGCTTTCAGAGTGCTTTGGAATATATTTTCCTGGGAAATTACGGTGCATCACAAACTGTTAGGATTTTTGTTCTGTCTGTGAGCGGAGAATAAACCAGCATAGGCTGCATTTACTTTGCAATTCTATTGGAGTAGCAGTAGGTTGACAGCTGTAAACAGGCGGTGCTGAGGCTCCTCACCTCTCCAGTATATTGTCACACAGAGGATATTTTGCATCAGGGAGCTGGCCTGGTACCTCACGTCTCCATTTTGAAACTCCCTGAAGTAAAGCTGTCTCACAAAAACTCCTCAGCTACAGGACCCAGAGGCAACAGCAAGTGCCCCTTTCACCTGTCTCATGCAGATGTTTCAAACCACCCTCCACTGGCTACATAAGAATTTCCCAGGCAAGCCCTTTAATTTTTCTCACTCCTGCAGTTTCTGAGTGACACTGATTTACTTGTTTCTGATCCTGATGCTGGAACATCCATTGTTTGGTGGTGTAAGGGAGGAACACTAGCCTTCACCCTGCAGCCACAGTAACAGTGCAAGGAAAATTCCTTGAGTAAGCCCTCCTTACACCTTGCTTTCACAGACAGGAAAAAGAGAGGCAGGGTATCTTTTCTGACAGTGCTTACCACTGTGACAGCTTTGCTCGCAGTCAGACAGAGATGCTGAGCCTGGGAGACAAGCTTAGACAGGCAGGACCTCATCACCTCTGGGATGCAGAAAGAGAACAAGCAGGAACAAAACTACCGAGTGCAGGGGAGAACCACTGATAAACATAGAGAACAATGGAGCATCAGGGATTTAGAGGAATGATGCCACAATATCTTCAATAAATTTCTATGACTCCCTTTTGAAAACAGCATCTTTTCCTTGTGTTACAGTAGCTGGTAAGTAACTCCCTCATGGCATTGCTTTTCTCCCCCTTCCCTCATTCTAGATCTGCTCTGATTTTGTTTAATATGGTATTGTCATGTGTTTTCCCTCAGTTTGATTCTCATAATAGCACCATTATCTTATTCTATTAGTGGGTTTAAGTCCAGGATAACCCAGATTGTGCCATGTCTGGCTTTCCTAGGATAAGAAACACAAAATGGTATCACATCATCTGTGTCATTTTTCCTTTCCAGTGTCACGCAGAAGAGATTTGCACACCCGATTACAATTACTCTGGAAATGGAGGTGGTTGTGAAAGGAAAACTATACATGTATCACTACACATTTTGAGGTGTTTAGTTTCCTGTAGAGAAGGCTAGCCTAAAGCTTAAGGATCTTTGGTTTCCACTTAAACACTCAAATTGACAAAAAAGGTCTTTATTGGGTCTCTAAAACACTTTGTGATTACACCAGTGTCTTTTAGCACAAGCAGGAACTGATTTATTCATAACAGTAGGATGTCGGTGTGACATATGTGTTTATGTGCAATGTGTCAAGCACTATTTCACAGCCTTCTACACTGCAGAGCCCTTTGACCCTTTCTCAGATGCAGAAATAGAAAGCGAATGTACCTGTGTGGAATCAGAGGTTTTGTGTTAACACTGGTTCTTTCAGCCCAGTCTTAAGAATTCTTCCTATGCAGCCTGATACCTTTTGTAGGGAAGTCTAAACGCTTGATGTCCTTGGTATTGCAACAGTTTGGAAACAGGAAGTCTTTGAGAAATTATGTCTCCAGGCAGGAATAATCTTCAAATTGGACAAATAATTCCTATTAATTACTTGCTTATGGTAGTTATTATTCTCAGGACAAAAATTCCAATCCATACAATGTTTTATTTACTTACAAAAATCAGTGTAGAATTTATTGTTTCAATATTTCACATTGGCTCTTTGAGTTCCAGATATATTTAACTGTAGCAGTAATCATAGAATGCTTTGCTTTGGAAGGGACCTTAGAGACCATCTAGTTCCAACCCCCTGCCATGGGCAGGGACACCCTCACTAGACCAGGTTGCCCAAAGCCCCATCCAACCTGGCCTTAAACTCCTGCAGGGATGGAGCTTCGGCAGCCTCTCTGGGTAACCCGAGACGGTGCCTCACCACCCTCAGAGTAAAGAATTTCTTCCTAGTGCCTAACCTAAACCTACCGTCTTTCAGCTTGAAGTTGTTATAGCTGCTTTCTACTGGTCCTTTCTGCCTAATATAAATCAATTCTAAATGCATGTGACTTCAAAGGAAGATGAAAAAAAAATGTCATGCAAATAGACACATGTTCAAATATGTTAAAAAGATGGAAAGCTATTTAAAACATGAAACATGTCTCAGGAGCTTAAGTATCCCTCTGTATTCACATACGGTAATGGTACGTCAGCATATGTCTGTGCCACATCTAGAGCACAGCTCCATTTGCTAGAGTCTATTTGTGTCCAGAGTTGTAGCAATGCTGTTAGAAATAATATAAAACCATGATGTTTCCTTTTTAATTCTCTGCAAAAGCAATTTTGCACATTATTTAGTCTTTCCTTGCTCGCTTCCCTGACCTCAGAGACCATCCTGACAGTTAAAATAAATTTACCCATCTCACCCCACATTAAATTCTCTATGTGAAGAAAGATGGGACCAACACTAAGATTAACTACAAAACAGGCACCATAGATGTTTTGAAGTTTGGAGGGAATTTTTCACCTCTATATGAGAACAAAACTCCAATCCCTTCAAGTTGCAGGGGTAAAACATTCCCAAGATGCAGTGTACATAAACATGTGGAACTAGGAGAAGGGAGACAGTTTCACATCCTACTCCAAATCTAATAATTTAATAACCTAACCACTGAGTCGTTGTACAGATCTATTTCTGTCTTCTAGATCAGAAATCCTATTCTAAACCTGAGAAATCTCCCTCTGGAAAACTTTGCTGAAGTTAATACAATTTTAGCTTCAATCAACTGGAAATATAAGAAAAGCTCTGGGAAATTTCCAGCGCTCATCAGCTGCAAAGTAGCTGAGCTAACACCAATTCTCACATTTCCCAAAGAAATGTTCCTTCCTCCATCCCAAAGTTGAGGATAGCTGTTTGTTCCAATTTTAGGGCCCATATTAGAGCTGATAAACTGTGTGCTTGACTACTTTGGAAGCTAGAAAAGTAGGTCATTATGATCAATAATTAACAGTAATAATAGCGAACGTTGCATAATACTTTACAAGTCTAAAATATCTTCCATTATTTTAATGTAAATGGAAAGAGAGCATTTTACTTGAGGGTACTGCATGATTGTGAAATAGGTCTGAGTAAGAAGAGAGACAAAGCTGTAGAACTTTCAAGTGCAATACAGTGTTGTTGGAGTTACACACATAAAGTAAATGGAGTATGTATTTCTGTGTGGAAACATGGGGGAGTGAAGAATTTTGATTTCTAGTCAGGTCATAGAATGGATTCTCCTATCAAGAAAAATTCAAAATAATTTTGCCAAAGGAGTTTCACTAGATTGACATGCTATACTCAAGAGGAGAAATTCACGCACCTTTTTGAGTGTCAAACAGGAATGAACGCAGCAGAGCAGTGAAGCAATCATTAGGTTTCATTAAATGGAACACAGGATAACTACACGTGTCAAGAGCTACCTTTAACAGGTATAGGTTTGGGGATTAGACAATCACCAGAGTTAGGCATTGGGACGGGTCACCCAGGGAGGTTCAAGGAAAGACTGGATGAGGTACTTAGGGACATGGTTTAGGTAGTAATATATGTAGTAGGGGGACTGTTGGAGTGGATTAAGTTTGAGATCTTTTACAACCTTGGTGATTCTGTGAATTTCTGCCTGAGGACTGTTGCACTGATACCTACTGCAGGTTATTATCATAACCAAACAGGGTGGTGGTGGGTGAGGAGAGGCTGTATGAAGTTAACTGCGGTTTCTGCTTCACCGCATTACCCTGTAATGACATTAGCACATATTTCACATTCTGTGAGGGGAATACTTCCTCCCTCCTCTCAACCACTTAGAAACAGTGAAGAGATGTGAACTGACACTTGAAAATGCCATAGTGCTATGACCTCGTCAGGGTATAAGATGGTCTTAGTGGATCCACAAAATTCATCTGCCTGGAGTATTTTTGCTTTGCCCAGCTGGTGTCCTACCATCTCCAGTACGATCTAAAAGACAAAGCTGCTTCCAGACAGCATTGCTTTGTTATTCACTTGACTTTACTAGCCTTGTCAGAGTTAATTGGATTTGTGGCATGGTCAGATGTTTATTTCTTGATGCTGTTGTCCATTGCCTTACAGGACACATATGCCAGGGGAAACTACAATACGTCCCAAATACTAAAAATATGAAGAGATAAACAGGCATGCTGTTAAAATTTTTAGGAACTAAAATTTAAGGAAATGTGTGTTTTAAAAAATATATTTTAATTCTAATCTATGCCACTATTGTCACTTAGCTCCTGATTTATCAAGATAATTAGAGCACTTACAAGTATTTTTATTTAAGTATACCCATAGCTCTCTAGACAGTCCAATAAGATACTCAGTAGTTTGGATAGGTATAAATGCCCAACTAAATCTTACTGTAAATGAATGCTATTTTGGGGAAGAATGCACATAAGTCATAGAAATATACGGTTACACTTCTTGTAAAATCTCATAGGTTCTTACATGCTAGGAAACCCTGTATCGTTTATTAAAGCAACTGCCTACAGCCATTATTTTATTACACTTCACTTTGTCTGATAACTTTTATGTTTTATATGTGAATTGCTCTCTTGTGCAATTCACTTCCTAAATGTTTCCTACTATTACTAATGTAATATTTTGTTGCACATCTTTTTAAATACAGTGAAAACCAGGTTTCAGTAACTGTGATAAACATGAAGTGATTTGAATCAAAAGCCACAGAAGAGGAGGACTTTACATCTACTGCAAAACACATGACTTTGAGATTCACTAGCAAGGATTTATTCTGAAATGCAGTCTATCTGTTTACAGAAGTTTTGGTTAGACAGGAGCCCCATACAACACCTTTAGGAGAACAGATAAACACACACATACACTCACACTCAGAGCATACCACTGGGGAAGTCACAGTGGATACAGGAAGTCATTACAGCACCCTTTGGAACAAGAGTAAATCAACCATGGTTTTGGGTGCAAAGAACATACAGATAAAGCTGAATATTAATTTTTATGGCAACATGAGCTAATTTCATTCTTTTTATACGATATTACAAGCAATAAGAGACAGAATTTGACAAAGCAGTTAAGCATGGGCTTAACTAAGTTTGTATCTAAATCCTAATGAAGTCAACAGCTAAGAAGTTGGAGCTATGCCAATATGTAGCTGAAAATATGACCATCATGGGCTATTTTATATAGGTACGTTGTTATTAAGTTTGTAAGCAGAATGGAGCTAGGAAACTACTTTTAATGTGTAGACACCATGAGAAATATGTTAGCAAAATTTTTATATTGACTGGTACAAAAGAATAATAAAAGAGAAACTACCTGTCATCATTTCAGCAAGAAACAGTGTGTGGGATTTATCTGTATTTCTTTCTTTATTACTACCCTCGCTGCACGTGCTTTCAGCACACATAAAGCTGGAGTAGCAGAGGCAAATCAATTGAGTTTGGTTTCATTCTGGACAGCTCAGTGGAAGCATCTGATAAATACACAACTGTCTTCACCCCAGCTTATGGTATTAGTGGAGAAATTGTAGAGGTTTTTGTTTTTTTTTTTAAATTACAGTGCTTCCCTCATATGGATTTTGATGATACACAACATTTGGTTCTTCACCTGGATTCTGAAACCATTATTCTGCCCAACTAGGAACTTCAGTAACCAACTTCAGTGGAACAAGGTATGAGGTAAAGTCACAAAGTAAAGTTGCTGAAAGATTTTTATAGCATCATTGTTTCTATTTGACAAATTAACAATAAGAAGCATTATTTATATTATATTCTAGTGTGTTCTGTTAATGAAAAATTCTTCATTAAATTTCCTCGAGGGTAATTATAAAAAAAAGTGTCCTCTCCAGACAACAGTCTATAAAATATATGGTGTATCACAGTTGCTTCATTACATTAATGTGTCTCAGTATCATTATTTGACTTCAGAAAAACAGAAAACAAAGAATTATTTATTTCACATCTATTTGCAACCTATTTGCCTACTATTGTAAAATGGATTTTTTCTGTTAGGAAATATAAGTTTTCTAAAAAGCTATTTAAAATGCAGTAAACTATTAAAGAATAATCAGAAAAAGAAAGCAAGATTGCTTTGTGTGATTTTATTATTTATTAACCTGTTCAAGTAACGGTTACCACTTTATTTTACACAAATATGAATAGTCACTAGCAGTGCTCTGTGATATTAAATTGTAATGTTCTTGGCGCTAAAAACATAGGAGAAAAACCGTTAAGGTCAACAACCATCATAAAGCGTATCAGCTTTTATTTCTTATTACAGTCTTTCTACAATGCATTCTTAATACCAAGGGTGAATTAACCACCATCAATATCTGACAGATTAAAAATCTGCATGTTAGTCCACAAGGTATTGCTTAGGTCTGATTGAACCTAAAATAAGATATTTGTAGGAGAAACAAGAACGTCTGTTAAGATAAAAAGAAAACGCAGAACTCCAACAAAACCTAATGCTCCATCAGAAGCAAAATCCCAATTTACAGAGCAACATTCCTCCAGATGCTGTTTCATTCTGTGTCCTTTCTATATAAACCTTGGAAGTAGGACTGCTACTAAGCCACACATTAAATGCATGCATCCCTCTTGTCAGATACAAGCTCTTCCTTAGTGACAGGATGTCTTCTTATAAAACAGTTTCTTAGAAAACTACTAAAAGCTGCCACAAGATAAAACATCCCCAGACCCGAAAGTTCCATAACCTACCACGCTGCTGGGAAGCTGTCTGCACCCATGGTGATGGGGAGCCCTTGAGTGAGTGGTACCTGAGAGGAAGTCCATCTGCCCACGCGCTCTGGAGTCTGCAACCTTGGAAGCGCTGCCATTCTTCACGCAGAGGCAGTTGCAGCTTTTGGAAGGCTGGGCACTCTGCCAAGCGGATGGGTAGATGAGCTGGCCAGAAACCAGCAAATTCCTGGCAAAAATCTGACAGGTTTGGGTTCCACAAAATTTCTTATTTAAAATCTAAGAATGCTAGATTCTATTCATATCAAAGTACTAAATAATTTATACTAGGAAGTGTATTTTGTGAAAGTCCATTTTCTCCCTCCAAAATACATGTTGAGTAAAACTTAACCTGACAGTTTTTCATGAAGTTCAGGTAACAGCATACATTAAGCAATACATGGCTAATCAGAAAAAACAGCACTGAATTATGTAGAAACACACAAGCGACCTGGTAAGTCCATGTCATCCATTGCCTGCATAGTACAACCCAGTGCATTGCAGGAATCCTGCAACAAGTTCTGTGGGACACTGCTGAAGTATCACAAGCAATGTATGTGCTTAGCTGTAGCACTTCCTACAGTAGGCCAGGGCCACACATGGGCAGACATCAACTGTAAAAACAGTTGGAAGTATTATTGCGCTCTGAAGTTTTTGGTGACTTCCCTTAGCTAAATCTAGTAAAAAGGACAATGTGATCTCTCAATTTAGCTCAGTATGAAGGTGTCTCAGCACAGACTTTAACCAGTCTCCAAGAACATTTTAGACATAAAGTAGCACTTGTTAATGGAGTTATATTGTTTATTGCATAGGAGCTAGATCCTTCAGATTGGATTGTGCGGTTTGTTTACATATTTAGAAGAGCAGGGAAACCTTCAGCCCTTCCCTAGTCAAACAGCATACTAATTAAGTAACTAAGTAACAATTACTTTGCTCTTTGAAAAAGTTTAGCAATCTTTGTGTGTAAAACATTATTTTAGAACTTTCTAAAACATTATTTTAGAAGTGAAACATTATTTAGAATAATAGATGACCCCAATTTTCCTTCTGCGCCTGTGTCAGTGCTTTACGCTCTGCCTGGCGAGCCATGACCAAGCCATGACTGTACTGCTTTAAAGTCAGGAGTTCATTATAAGGGACTCCCAACAGAGCTGCCCCCTGTGAGTACCTACATCTCACTGCATTTGTTTTTCAATATTCCTCCATCATCACCTCAAAACAAATGCAGGACTCATGCATCCACCTTAGTACTATTTAGCCCGAGGCCTATCACTTGGGAAAAAAACAGCTTTATGCCGCATCATGTTCCTTCAGCTCTTAAAAATGCTAGAACCAGTTTCAACTGTTACACACACTCCAAGTTCGGCTTTTTTGCCGGAACCTAAAGAATCTGTTAAGGAAGGCAGGAACCACTGCAGCAGTCTTTAGCCAACAAGAAAATACCAGCATGTACAACATGCCTTTGTGACCTGGAGTTTCTGTTGTACAAGACATCGGACAGAAAATAACTGGCAAAAGACAAGGAAGAGTGAAAAAGCCTTGTCTGAAAGCTTCCACAATTTAACAACTTTGACCAAGGAAGGTGACAAAGGACAGCTCATCCTCCCCTGAGAGCCAACAGAAATACTCAGAGTTTAGAGGTAGTCAGTACAGGTTTTAACATGCTGCTGTTTCATGTGCTCTCTGAAGCCCCAAGCACACTCCTTGCAGGGATCCCACTACAGCGAATCTCATCTGTTTAGCTCCTTTTGTAATCATGTCTGGCATCATCCAGCGCTCAGGCTCCATTAGAATATAGCAATTCTGTAAATGTGGAAAAGACCCAAATTTTCTGAAGTCAATGACTGCCACTAGCAAACGCCGTATCATGCATAAAGGACTGCACTGCAGGAACTGGTCAGACCACCATGTGTAAGTCACAGCCTTTTCTACAGAGAAGGATATCTTTATTTCATGCATAGGTATTAAGCTGAATTTCTTTTCCCACCTTATATATCCCTTGGTCACTGGCATTTTTTCATGATGATTCTCTGTGGCCTGTAAGGAAAAAGAGCTGCTAGCTATTCACAGGGGTTTTGAGTCAACCTGGATCTTCATAGAAGGTTTAAGTACCTCCCAACTGTGTTGTATCTGTCAAAGCAGCGGCAAATACAACTTAAAATGTAGAGTAGGTCCAATTTTTAGTGTGTCAGTAGGATCAGCCTACAGTTATTTTTAACTGCCTTGGAAAGCTTAGCAGGCAGATACAGTTAATCCTTTAAAGGATTTGCAGGTATTCATAGCTTAATAAGTAAGCATGGTGGATTAAGCCAATAGAAGATTGTAGACAGTCAGAGACAATCTTTACATGCTAATACACAAACCCCAAAAAGAACACTTTCATTTATATACTCTTTATCTGACAATAACTCTCAATTTCCATGTGTGTCAGAATCACATACTCTGATAAACTAAAAAATGTTAATTAGAGCCATTAAAACTTAAAATGTGTGATAATTAAATCAACAAATAGCAGTGAATTTCTGTCACCTTGTTTTCCCATTATGCTACAAATCCTTTGAAGAGCAGAACTACATCATGAAAATGAATTAAGAATGCATCTATTTATGCCATAAATAAACAATGAAACTGAAATGGCAAAAATTTCTTTTAGGAAGAAGAAAAAAGGGATGAGTGATCTTTATAGGTCAATTTTACATTGCCTGTATTAAATTCTTCATAAAGAAATAGTCACACGAAGAAACTACCAGAGATTCACTGACAGACTCAAATGAGAGATTTGGGCCCTTCAACGTGTTCATAAATGATGTGGAAAAGTACACAGGTAATAAGACAAAGGACAAAAAAATCAGATGAAACAAAACTATTAGACTGAGGAAATCTAACGCTGGCTATGAAAAGCTTCAGATGATGGTTCAATACTGAATTAGTGATAAAATGCCAGAGGCTATTTGGTGTCAGTAAGCATAATGCACATCAAGAGAGGAAGAGAAAACACATATACAGATACACAAGGGGTGCTAATCAGTATCACCAGGAAAGAAATCTGAAAACATCTGGTGCTTAAAGAAACAAACAGCAATTTAGGAATTATTTTAAAATTAACAGAGGAAAGTGTGAAAAGTCTGCCCAGTACGCAGTCAAGCCACAGACACATTATGAATACTATATGCAGTTTTATTCTTTCCATTATTGAAAAGCTTAAGGTAGAATTAGAAAAGCATCTGAAGAAGGATATGATAGAGATGTATTAGATCATAAGCTTTATTTTATAAGTGATCTAGGAACATATTCACTAGCCTTTCCTAATATAAATATTGGAAAGAGGTTTTGTTGTTTGGTTTTTTTTAAATAATAAACTAAACTAATTTTCATTAGTTACTGTAAGATCCAAACTGTCTGTGGACCAAAAAAAATAAATCATGATTCAAATAATTCATCACTTCTATTCAGTAGATCGGCAGAAACTATTAAACAGGCGCCTCCTAGCCACTGAAGGCCAGAAGAGCATGATGGAAAAATCACTGTAAGCACAACTGCCTCCATACAGATTTTCTTTAAGTATATTGCCATATTTTTAAAAGAAATTTGACCAGGATCTTCCTGGTTCTACCACTGTTACCCAAAAAGAATCAAGATTAAACAAAATTGTCTCATTAGCTGTACAACTGAAGAAGCCTAATTTGCTACACATTTTTAAAGTTATTTACGCTGGCTCCCAGAGAATCCACTCCTTTCACCCTAGATCTGTTAACTGAGATATATATACACACACATAATAGTTTAAATACACATACAAAGATAAGAGCAGATTATTACTCCCCAATATTATAATGAGGACTGTGCTCTTCCCAGATAATTCAATAGTGGAGTTTATTGTTCACCATTTCAACAGAAGTGTGAGACATAGGAACACAGGACCAGAAGGGAATTCCTGAATCACTGCAAATGATCCATTCTTACGCTTGCAGTCATATCACTTAATCTCTTTCAGAAACTGACCAAATCCCCTTCTATAGCTTCTCAATACAATGGCAGTCTCCAAGCATCTCTGCCCTGGCAGAAAATCCTTTTTGGCTCAATGTATTCCTAGTAAATGATCTATGTTCCTTTACTAAACACCATCCCTTCGTTTAAAGGGAGCTTTACCTCTTGGGTGAGAAAGCTCTCAGAGAAAGAAATCATCTCAGTTAATACTCATTTTGCCTGACTAAACAAATCAAGCTCTTTTACAGCATGTCCATAGCATGGTATGCAATGTGAAGAGGTTCAAGCTGATTAGGACATCACACCAACGAGCACAGCACTCTGTGGACACTCTATACCCACATGCCCACGCTTCTCAGAGCTGTAGAGATACGTTAGCATGTTCCTTTCAAGCCCATGTGCCCTGTCACCATGGCAGTCAGTATTTCTCAACACGCAGTCAATGCCAAACTGTTGTGGCTGTACTCATTTCTGGCAATAGCTTAATGGTGGTTAGATCAATTATTTCTCCACCATACTTCACTATATAGTTAAATTGGGCTCCTAATCTCACCCTGTACACTTCTAATCCCATGAATCACCATGCTCTTTCTCCTCAGTGACTCTGTATTGATTTGCCTTTCTGGAATGCAGAATTTCCATGGAACAGACTCCAATTTTTTCATACATATCAAAGTCTATGATAATCTTTGACATGCTTTGACAGCGTTGCTGGAATGCTCAGCCCTACAAGTCACCATCATGACTCTGAAGCTTAGTGACAACTCTATTATGAGAATGACATCACATAACATCCCTAATTTAGTAGTTGCAGATGACTGGTATCATCGTCACACAATTTCTAAGACATACCTGAGAAGGGAAGAAGCACAGTTAAGCCAGTAGGAAACGATTGATGGAACAGGTGACAGTGGTTCTGTACTTTGTTTTTTTCTTTTAAAGAAGAGTCTATCTTGATTTCTTGCACATTCCAATCTTTCCCCTGTATGATCCAATTTGCATAGTTAGCCTGGACATCTTTCGTTCTTCACAGCTTCTCTGGCTCTGTTCCACGCTGCAGATTTGTTACTGCAAGTCAATCTTACTATCAGACACTGCGCAGAGAACGCTGTTTCAGGAAGTCTACCACGTATCTGGCTGCAGGCTTCACCATCAGGTTAAGTTAGCATTTCAAGTTGAGGAAGGGCAGGGCTCTGGGTGGGAATGAGAGCATTTGCTTGGACAGTGGACTCTATCCTGATACCAGCGTGAAGGGGAAGACCAGCACAAAGATCAACATAAATCTTTTTAAAAAGGATTTGAAGAGAGACTTTTTGACTAAGGAAGAGTTTTATTAAAAGCAGAGAAAACGAGAGAAGCTCCAGGACCCTAATGGCCCAGAGTGACTTGGTAGATGACAGGCATTCATGTTTTGTAGATTAATTATAAGTGTGAGCAAAAAAAAGACTGAGAAAGACACTGTGGATTAAAAGAAAGAGCATACCAAAAAATATTGAAAATGGAGATTTAAAAAAAATTAAAAGTGGGACCTTCTGCATAGATCTTTGTTATTGAGTATAACCACATAACAGTAATAGCTGAATATGCATATTTGTTCTCATAAAGCAAGCAAAACATTGCTAAAGTCAAATTAGCAGACTATATGTTTTTACCCTAATTGGAAACCACAAAACGGGTTTTTTTAAGTTCTAATGGTTACAACTTGAAGATTTTAACATATGTTTTGGGAATCTATAACATATCTGAAATCAGACTATGTAATTAGAGAGTGATCTGCTTAGCAGATGAGGCAGGACAGTGGTACTTCCTCATTCCCTGTCTGCTGTCATGTGGATGTTCTGTTGGCACCGTACCCAACTTCTGTGCTCCTCTCATGCTGAGGCAATGAATAAGAGGAAACACCCTGCAGTCGATCTCTGTGCTTGACTATCATTTCATGCTCATTTTGCTGCAATACCCCTGCCTTAAGAGAGGTTTCACTTGATTTAGTTGCAGTCAAGAGAAGAACCAGCCCCATGACATACCTCACCACCACTGAATCCCTATAGCCACACAACAAGCTTTTAACATTTCCAACCAATGTTTTGATTGTCCAAGGGCAAAATAAAGCAATCAGATATTTCAGATGCCACCTGAATGTAATGGGAGGTGAACCAGGCAAATTCTTTAACCAAGGCACGGTTGTTAATCTCTTTCCAAAACACAGCACATCGCATTAATAAACATCAATACTCATTCCAAAGCCTTCAGAGTACCTAGCTAAAATACTTTTGCTGTATTCCTACAGTCTAGTGTCAGCAAGCTTTCACCATAAATCATCAACTTAAAGGCAGATGCTAAATTAACATTTTGCAAAGAATTTGGAGAAAAAACAACAACAAAAAAAATCAACCAAACCCAGCAACCCCCAATGAGAAACAGACTGTTGGACAACTATCAATAAATACTTTTTTTGATAAAGAAATCTGAATTTCTTAGAAGATTTGCCATGTAGAATAAAACAATAATCTGTATTTTCTTTGATATTTGTACTCACTCAGGTATTCTTGCTGTGAATCAGTTTCATAACACGCATAGTATTTCCCTGAAGTAAGATTTGGCCCTTTTTCTTCACACTGGCAATATTCTTACCAAAGTGATGAGAAATTGTTTTCATCAGCCATGAGGTACAAGATTTATTCTTTTATTGAGAGTAAATAAATCCATTAAATATTCTGGGCTTATTTATATATATTTTTTCCATATAAAAACCCAAATCACGTACTTTTAAGTGCAGGTAAAATAAAC
Source organism: Hypotaenidia okinawae (assembly GCA_027925045.1). NCBI lineage: Eukaryota > Metazoa > Chordata > Aves > Gruiformes > Rallidae > Hypotaenidia > Hypotaenidia okinawae. Next base: position 45,337,467 of record BSDF01000002.1, on the reverse strand, counting down.
TTTATTTCAAAAGACCAGTTTATCTTCAGCTACATCCATAGAACTGCTCCTTCCATCATATTAATTAAGAATTAAACACCCTTTCCCTTGAGTGCATAGCTTCTTTGAGCCAAGGGCAGGAATAAGAACCTGGGAGGGTGCTGTGAAAGGGACAAGAGCAGAGCATCTGTTCCTGTGTAGATTTTTCTGTCCTCCCACACGTTAAAGGGAGAGATGCATATGAAGCGTGTGCAGTGTTTATTTTTAGCCATTTGGGCAAAGGACCATGACACAGCTACAAATACCTGGTGCTGAGATCTGATTTTCTTCACTCATGACTTGATTCCTCCCCACCTTACTTTTAAAACGTTGTGTTATATGTTAAAAATGTGCCTGGACAATACACCTTCTTGGCACTTTGGTGCAGTTCTGCTTATTGGTTTTGCACATAACATCTCGTAATAAAATATAAGGATAGATTTCTTCAAGAGCTGAATAAAAGCCAGGCCTCCTTCCACTCCGAAGAACCTCTATAATTCTGTTTACTAAATATATTATTTCTTTAAGATTTGCTTTCAAGTAAGATCTCTTACTGCCAGTATTTCCCCTCTCACCACTTTTTTTTTTTTAAGCATCCTAAGACACTGTGTGGCTATTTTAAGGCAATTCTCCATATTGCCAATTTTTGTCTATTGGGGCTGTATTTTTCTAGCAATTCACAGAGAGCAGAGTAGAGGTTAATGTTATAAATATAACTTGATGATACTAACTGAAGTAATATGCTTAGCAGTTCTGAGAATGAGGGTGATTTTTAACAGGCACTTTTACTGAAAAGGACAGCATCCTTACCAGAAATATTATTTACAATCCATAAAGAGAAAAACATGAAAAACGATGTTCCTCCAATACATGAAAAATGTGTTCCTCCAACATATCCCAACATGCAATGTATCATATCAGTTTCTAATCCAGTAATTTAAAGAAGTATACATGTGTGCATACATACATTTCTGAACTTTGTAGATGTTTAATGACTAGACTTTTACAGGGGAAAATGGAGACAATCACATCAGTACATGTAAACAAATAAAACCTGTTCCAAAGCTTTTTGCTTTTTAATGAATAGCAAACTGAAGAGAGAGATGTTAACAAAACAAGCAATCTCTCTTGCACAGAGGCAGGATAGAATGGGAGTCATTAAGCCACTGAGATGATGAAAACCTAAGACAAATACATTGAATACAATACTCACATAACTAGAATATTTCTTTCCGAACTAAGCACTCTAGAATGCTTACTTAGATGGCAGCTGAAAAGTGTCCAAGGAGGACTCCAAATTTCTAAATATTATCCCCTTTAAATTTTTTTGTTAGTTGTTTTGCAAATACCACCCAAGGACTGGGCCAGAGGGAAGTGACCAATTAGAAACCCAGTCCTGTAAGTGATTCTCAGACCTCACAACAGGGCAGTTAGGTGACAGTTTGGCAACCCCTGTACATTAATTATTGCAAGGTAGCCTGAATACAGGTTTACATATTTTTTTTAGTGCTCTGCAGTAAGCATCTCTATAAACACTCTTACAACAAATGGAAGATACCTCAGTCCTACTGAAGACAGAGCAAATACAAACTTCTTCACAGATACCTTGGGACAACATGCATGAAGTAGTTACCACATCATAAACACACATCCTTCTTTGGTTTATGGCAACCTACCCAAGGAGCCGTGCCCCCTGACAACCATAAAGCGAACCAGCTCTATGAGGAGCAGCCACTCAGCTACCAAATATAAAGAACTGACTAAAGGAGCAGAACTGTAAATAATGCACAAGGAAGTACCTGCTGCTGCCTGCCTCTAACATAATCAGAAAAATTAATCATTTGTATTTGTTTTCTGAATAAACAGTATTGCATTAAAAGAATCATCAAGACATTTCTCTCTCTGAAGAAATGAACCTCCTCAGACCGAGGGAATGATCATACTGTGTGGCCCTGAAAGAGCTCGATGTGACTTGAGGGGGAATATACGTGGTCTCCCAGTGAAAAATAAAGGCACACAGCTCTTGGCTGATCAGATCCTGCAAAGTTATCTTCTATAAATGTATAGCAAGCACATATTTTTAATCATCAGCCAGGTGATAAATCCCATTGATGCCAAGCAAATTTAAGGTTGTATTTAAACATATGTTTAAGGTGCTCTGCTGCATCTGCTATGGAACAGTAGCAAATTTAAAGAAATAAAATACTGTCTCTGGGAAATTAAACAATCTTTATCTCCTTTGCAGCAGGCCATAATACTCTGCTCCATAAAATTAGTTAGCCCTGCACATTCTTAAAAATTTAGTGTGGCAGGTATAAAATAAATTTAGAAGTAAGTGGTGCATTGCTGCATGGTCTGCAGAGTTTATATTACCAACCACCAAAGGACATTATTGGGTGCATAACAAGACTCAGACTTGGTCAAATGAAAAACAGAAATGGGATACACAAAGCTGGTCACAGTCTAATATTTCTTATGAGGCACATTTCTTATTCCTAAATGTAATCCGTACAGTTTATATTAACTTTCAGCATGCAGACTGAAATATTAATTCTGTTGATGTTATCCATTAGATGAATAGTTGACAGCACAAATTACAAAGTTATACAATATTTTTTCATTTCTTCACCAAATAACTTGAGCAAAAAAATAATCAGTAATTCACTTTCAGAATGTTTCAGATGAATACTACAACGTTCATACTACAAAAAGCACACTTTTAAAAATCATTGCCATCTTCACAAATGCTTTCTGAATATTAATTGCACACAGATCAAAAAATAATGGCAAACCAGACTTGTCTTTCTCTTTAGAAGTTCAGTTTTGTGCTTTTTAATAAACCTCAGGCATAGACAAGAAAACATCTTGTTGGAAATTCTAGGTCTTCAGCTTCTTCATTGCTGCGTTTTCAAAGAGATGCTTTCTGCACAGTGAATTACTAGTACGTATTGAGCACCGTGACCTTTATGATTTTGGTTTCAACAACAAGGTCAACATTGCTAAGAAGCCAGTTATGCCTTAGAGGGAAAATTTCTCTAACAAACCAAAATGGATCTTTCAAATGTAATTGAACTATAACAATTCATTTCCACAGGCTTGTGGTAAAAAAAAAGCCTTCTAAGTTTGCAGCCAATTTTATAGTATTTGGCCACTGACAATACATGCAGAGAGAGAAGCTGGCCATACATATGCTAGCATACAGTGCTAACTCAAGACAAAAGTTTTACATGAAGACAGGCAGCCAACAAAGAGCCCTATGTTAAGAACAAGCAGAGGGGTACAGAACAAAGCACAAAGCAAAAGGCACAGAATGTGACAGAAGCCGAGATTCCATTCCTGCGATGGCTAACCAGCTGTCTATCCCTGTCGGTCCCTCCTGGGGCAGCAGGGCATAGCTAGCTCGCAGCTACACAATGACTCCCTCTCAGGGTCTGCACTTTGGCATCACCCCAGGGCAGCTCACGGAGAGATGCAGATCATGCCTGTATTAGGAAATGACCTTATTTTGCCAAAGGGATGTCGTCATACTTTGTCCTTAGACACGCACATCATTAAGCCATTGGCAATCTTTTTTCAAGTTAGAACTTTTGCTAAGAATCAACAGCTGAAACAATGTTATTTCTCATCAGAATTGATGGATTTGGTTCTTCATTATCTTCATTCTTCCTGTATAGTCATACCTACCTCCACAAGCGTAACAGCGATTTGGTATAGGATACTGTGAAATCAGAATGGTAGTTCTAAGGGAGAAAACACATTTTAACCTCGTAACATTAAAACTTACAGTTTGGTAGTTGGGAAAGACCTTCTATTTAATGTGCCTGGATAAACAGCTACAGGTTGGGTGAGGTAGGAGAAAATGAGGCTTTTAGGTTTGCTGGGCAACATTAACATCAGTTTCAGAAAAGGCTGCATGGGATGGTTTTTCCTGTACATTCACATAATCACTTTGCCAGACAGAAACTTATTTTACAGAGGAGTAAAGGAAATAATGTCTTACTGATTTTTTTTCCCCCTTTACTATGGTTGCTTAATTTTCATTACAAGCCTTTTCTAAATCTCCTCTTCCTATCATGCTGCACAGCTAAGTCTCTGAATAGTTTAACTGGGATACTGTATCAGCACAGTTGAAGAAGACTTAATTCTCAACATTTTTGTTTCCCTGTTGATTTTTATTTTTAAACATAACCTGAGAGTATGATGACCAAGCATTTCCATTTTCACCCTCTCTTCTGCAGCTCCTGAGAGAGAAATAAAATGAGGGGGAGGCAGAATAGGAAGGCAGGAATGCTTCTGGTAAAGGCAGCAAATTTACCACACAAACATCATCGCAACTGTCAGCTGTGACAATCTGGCAAGTGAACCCTCAGAAAATCTTGATAATACACATCTATCTTAAAGGCACACAACAAAATCCTCCATTACAAAAGGTTGAGACAGTGAGTGTCACTTTAAAAAGACTCCACTGTGAATGGATGTCAGGGGAAGGAGGAGAGGAGAAAGATAAAAGATGGTCTCTCTTTCACTGTGAATAATCTCTGGTAGATTTACAATCACAGGATACATCTCTTTTTTTTTTTTTTTTTCCAGTCAAGAACATTAGCCTCTGTAAAAGCAGAAGAGCAGGAAAATTGTACCATCTTTTCTCAACAGCAGTATGTTCCCTGCTCAGCAGAAAGCAATATGCTCTTATCATACTGCTTCCATGTAGCTTTTTGGTTTCTACTACTTTCACACACTTAAATATTACTTGCTGTCATATACATTCTGATTTCTAAAATATCCTAAGGGGAATATCATTTACATTCCTTAATTTAATATAGTTGGCATGCAAATAATATGACATGGAACATCGTTTACAGCAATGAGCAACATGAAGTTCTTGAAAACTCATTGTTTTCAGTGCCTTTGTGAGCAAGGTGTTAAAAGCAAATTCAGTGACTTTTAGAGATTTTCCACTTCTTAGTTAAGCTTCACAAAAATCTCAAGACCTCACACTGGGACAAATAGCATCCTATTTGTCAAATTGTTTGAAAACCAATGTCATCCCTTTTGATTGAAATAGGTAGCTGACGTTTGGACTCTTGGAAGTTGCTTCAGTTAGGAAACGTGTTATAGAATCTGGTGGGGTTTTTTTTTTGTTTGTTTTCTTCCTTTCTCTTAGAGCTGCAAAGTGGTCTGTAGCTGAGCAGACCTAACTGTTCACTATTGCTGAAAGGACATTCCCATTCACTGCTTTCCAAATTCAAACTTGCCCTTCCTTCTGCTCTTCCTTGTCTCCCTACTTCCTAAATCAGTTCTGTTCCCCGCCCTTTGTTCTGGCTCTGCAACTCAACAAACCCTTTCCACCAGCCGATTCAGCTCACTAAATTGACAGAGTTCTTCCACCATTCTAGAAATCAATTTTCTGCTATTTTAGTGATTTAAATCAGTTGATCCAACAGTGATGAAAACCAGAGGTAACAGAAGAAGGCCACATGGGGAGAGTAGATGAGATGGGAGCAGAAACTCCCTCTTTCAACTGTGGAAAGTTAATTTGCTCTGCTGTTTTGGGAAAACTTAGGATCATGAAGCAAGTGTTTTTTTCTTGGCGGCTTTTTGGCAGCATTTTTGTACTTAGTGGTCACTGTTTACTGGATGACACATCTCCACCAAAACTTTGTCAGTTTTCTGCATCCATATTCTGTCCACAACAAAATACTTCAACTAGTGACTGTGCATCTGTTACAAGTACCTATAATTCATTACATGACTAGTGTTTGTTTCAGCTATTTTATAATCCAAGGACCTCACTGAAATTTACTTTCATGAATGGTGACCTACAAGTTCCAACACCTGATCTATGCTAAAACACTGTATGAAAGGCATGTCCAGAGTTTGGGTTGCAAAGCAACAGAAAGCCATGGAGAGAAATACATTTGGGGGGCGGGGGAGGGGGGAAGATTTTTTTTCTTCCTATTTTAAAATACCACTTAAAAAGCAATCTGCTTTTGGGAAAAATTAAAATTAAACACAGCAGTGAGAAACAAAACCAACTTAAGTACAAACTGCTGGCGTAATAAGTTGCTAATACTGCCAATGCCTTTCTGTATATCCAGAGGTTCTGGGAACATGCATCCTTTGTTTGAAAGGGGCACACAAGTAAATATCCTGTGTTAAGGTATTTTTTTTTTCAGGAATTTAACTGATGGATGAGTTTTGTCCAATTTTTACAGAATTGAAAGCTGTCCATGTGATACCTTAGCAAACATGTTACCTCTGTTAACTGAAGAGCTAACGTGCTTGCTTGCTTGTGTCTTCTGGGACTTCTGTCAAGAGATGGGTTGGTGAAAATTATGTTGATTTGACCCATTTTTTTCAAACTCTAAAAAGATACTTAGAAGAGCAAGGAACAGGTAGGCCTGTTGGGAGAAGACAAGACCACCAAGTCCTCCCCCAAAAGGCATCTCTCACCCCTAGCTGCACTTACTTTTCTTGGATGCAAGGTGCTTCCTTCAGGCCTGGGGCTGCCTAGGGGGCAAACAGCACTCGGCACGCGGCGGCAGCAGCTCCCGGCCCCACAGCAGTAACCAGCACCGAGGCAGACGACGGCAGCTTTCACCTCCCTTCACCAGGGCGGCTCTACCTGCGGGGCTGGGACCGGCACTGGAAACGGTCCGAACGAAAGGCTCCCCCACTCCGCTCACGGCCTCCCTCTCCTCTCCCCGGGGCGGCTGGCGAAGACTCGAGCGAGGGGCGGGAGCCTCGGTGCCCGCAGGCCATAGCCGTGGGGAGGCGGGCGCAACGCCCTCAGAAGAACCGGCTGAAGGGGAACCGCTGGCGCGCTGGACGCCAGCGCCTGCCTCCGCGCGCCCCCGGCTCGGGCCCCGCCCCCCGACCTCCCAACATCCGGGTTCCTGTCAGCAGCTGCGCCGCCGCCGCCCGCTCCGCGTCTCAGGGAGGCGGCGGGGCAGGGAGGAGGCAGCGAAGATGGCGGCGGCGGTAGGGAGAGCCGGTTCTTTCGGCTCCTCTTCGTCCGGGCTCGGTTCGGCTGCTGGTTTTTCTTCTTCGTCTGCGACCAACAACAACGCGGAGCTGCGGGCAGGCGGTGATGAAGACGATGGGCAGAACCTCTGGTAACCGCCCGCCCCGCCCCGCGGCCGGGGACCGGGGCGCGTGCTGAGGGTTACCGCCCTCGCAGCGACTCCTTGCCCTGCGGGGGAGCCCGGGGGGGATGGGTGGGGGTAGGGCTGGCTAATCCCCCTCCTGGCATTCGGTCCCTCTCGGTCAGTGAGCTAAGGGGCGGGGGAGGGGGCTCCTCCCCTTGGCGGTGGCAACTCCTGCCCAGCCCCCCCCATGCCTTCTTTCCGCTCCCGCCCCCCCCCCCCCCCCCCCCCCGCCAATGAGGTGATGAGGATGGGGGCCAGGAGGAAGCGAGGAAGCGGGTCGCCCCCTCCTAAGCGTTGTCGTCTCTCCGCGCTAGGTCCTGCATCCTCAGTGAGGTGTCGACGCGCTCCCGCTCTAAGCTACCGTCGGGGAAGAACGTCCTCCTGCTGGGTGAGAGAAGCATCCCGAGCCCCTTCCCCTTCTTGCCGCACGCAGCCTTGCTCCTTGACCTCGGCTTGGGTATCTGGAGGTTCTCCTTTGGTGCCCAAAGGCGGGGGGTACGGGGGGCGTGTGTGATGGTGGCAAGGTGCTGGCTTACTTGCTTAAGCCTCTCCTTTGCTTGCATGTTTTTGCTTCATTTTGGATAGCCAATATCCAGAGATGCTTTAGGTATCCTGGCCATCATAGGTACCTCACCATAATATCCTTACTGCTCTTCCCCCACCCTAGTTCCTTAGGTAGAGATGGCTTGGAAGGGTCATTTTTGTTGTCTTTCTCCCACCGTTGAATGTTGACTTCAGGGTGTGTGTGGCTCCTTGAACCTTCCCTGCAAACCTCCCTCATTTATACAACCTGGACTGCTTGCTAGTCCTTATGGTGTGTCATACAAACACAAAAATTGCTTCCGTGGCCCATACGGTATCAATGACGGCTGCTCCCTGTTGGCCAGAGGGCGGGGTAGGCTGTCTGGGCGTGTTGGTTGCGTCCTGCCCACATGCACCGAGCTTGTCAGCAGCAATATCATCAGCAAGTTATGCAGTAGCAGCAGCAGCATCGTGTTCTGTTATCTCCACCCAGTGCGTTAGTCCAACCTTGCACTTGGCAAGGATTAGGAGTTACAGAGTGGTACTTTGATAGGGCAATAGTGAGAAACCCAGCCATTATTAAGTGTTGAGGGAAAAAAGGAAAAATGGTATGTCCAGCAAAATGTTAAAAATGGGGGGTGAGGGAGAAAGGGGTGCTCTCAAGTATGTGTGTTATTGCTATTGTTATTAGTGAGCTTTTGGGGTTGGGTTTGTTTGGGTTGTGGGTTTTTTTAGCTGAAAGGCTATTAAATGCTATTACCAGTCGACGATTTAATATATCTGAGTGGATGGATTTGTTAACTAGCTGCTTCTTCCCTCCTTTGCCAACCTCCCTGCCACCAGAAAACTGTGTGTGTTTGTATTTGGAAACATGATTAAAACCCAGTAAAGGTTCATGATTCTATGTAGTCTTGCCATTTGTGCTCTTTTGAGGTTTATTAAGTTAGGGGTTTTCTCCTCCATAATCCTAAAGCAAAGTTCTATCGATATTAAAGAAAGGTTTCATAATGATTGGCAGCTTTTTATGCCATATTTTGAAACTGAATTGGATGATTGCCCTTGCCAAAGTTGGAAGATTCTTCACGTTGTTATCCTTGTCAAAAAGCTTACTCTCTTATTTTTCTTTTCTCTTTGTGGTCAGGCAATCTGTAATGCTCTATATCTAAAGACTCTGTTTCCTTCAGAACTAGAGATGGCACCACAGAATGTTTCCAAATGCTTATTTAGTTTGTGACTTCTAATCTGTTGTATAGAAATTCTTTTTACCAATTTATGTAGAACTTACCAAATGTCTTAATGTAACACCTTTTTTTTTTAACTGGTTCATTTTTTAAAATATGTCCAGATTTGTAGAAGAAACTCTAGTTCCTTTGTGGGAATTGTGTTTTCTAGAAGGCCATGGTCCAAGGGAAAAAATCTTGGCATATATTTGGGAAAAAGAACATCAGATCTTAGGACTGGTGAGCACCATAGCTGTGTTCTTGTAAGAATACCTAATCTATACATTATGCTTTGATGTTCGCTTGCAAGTCATGATGCTGCACCTGAATCACGCTGGCATAGGAAAAGGAAAGGTCTTAGGTGTTCTGTATTGGATGGCTTTGCTATGAAGTTCTGTCTCTTCAGGTTCTTGAGCTGTGTGGTTGGAATTTCTCTGTTATCTCACACTTCCTCTATTTTTATGCTTTGTTCCTTTAAATAGTTTTGTACTAGCTTGTGTTGTTAATACAGATCAGTTCTTGCCACGACTATTTCCAGTTCTATCATTCTTTGAATACTTTCAAGCAGGAGTTGTAAAGCTGACCAAGGTCTTGATGGTTTTCACTCATTTTGTGGCAGGCAAATCTTTGCAGTATAAACAGTTACATCGGTGAAAACTTCTTAGCTTAAACATGACATATAGTGACAAACCTTTCAATACAGAATACATTAAGAAAAAATAATTCCCTAAGCCCCCAACCCATCTCCCCAAAAAAACCTCATGTAAAAACCAGTCTACTATCCTACCACTTCAGTGTTCTTTTGTCTGCTAGGACAGGTCTTCTAATTTGACTACAGTATTTATATTTTTCAAATGCTGCATATATTTGTATGTCTGGTTGTTCTGGGAACCTGGTTATATCTGGCATGCTAATTCTGCTAGTTCAGTATTTATTTTTAGCTATGTTAACATCTCATTTTTAAGAACCTGGAAAGCAGTTTAAGACATCACAGAAATAACTAAAGGAAACTTGAATACCAAATGTTAATCTCTAGATGTGGCACATAGTTTTGTGAAGTGAAGGTTAGCCTATAATGCTGGTAACGGTGCTCAAAATCAGCACTAAACATTCACTTACAGTTTTACTTCATTATTTCGTTCACAGCATAGAAGCATTTTTCTGGTCTTGTATGAACAAAAAAATACAATTTTCCTTTTCTATGCTACATGCAGTGCCAGTCAAAGTTTAAAGTCCTCATGAAAAAACAGTTATTGAAAAAAACGTCTGTGATTGAAATAATGAAGTAAAACTGTAAGCGAATTCATTCTCTTGAGTGTGATGAGAAAACTGACGCTTATAACTGGGAGCTCCCTTATTTTATCCCTTTGTGATATAATTATATCCAAAGCATAAAGCAGAATAGAGGGAGCAGCTAAGAAGTCACCATTGTAGTTTATGGGTGGAATGCATAGCACTATAGAATGTGTTTGGAGTCTTAGAGCTCTGCTCCTGTCCAGTGGCTGTCAGGATGCAGGAGAAGGTACCACAGTCTAAAACTGTGGAAACATTTTTTATGTGTGTTACAGCAAAGTGTCATGAGAGTACATAAACTCAATATCAAATCTGCTTACTTTAAATTTGTACTCAACAGTACAAAAATTAATTTTCCACTTCATTTTTTCCTATTCAAGTAGCTGAAAGATTCTCTGTGATCATTTTGCCATTACAGTACATTAAATACTGCTTGTTGATACTGTCCACTTTGTTCATTTCAAATATTTCTTAATTCTCTAGTACTGCAGAAGTTAAGTCAGATGGGTGCTTTTCTTCTTCTTGCAACTTCTTCAGGCAATGAAAGCCTTCCAAGCACAGCCAAGTTTTGTTTCCACCAGCAGAGTTGTATTTCTAAAGTGTCAATTATTTTGATGTGGCATTGACCTAGATAAAATTCTAATTGCTTGTTTTGGGACTCTGTTTTTTCAGAACTATGTAGTTCTTCTTTGTAGCGCTCTTCCTGCTATAATACCATTCCAAAAAGTAAGAATTGCACGGATGCTGTGTAGTAAAACTTAGAACAGCACAGGAGTTCTGAAATTCTTGAATTGCATTTCTTTTCATTTGTCCCTGCTTTGTCGGGGGTGTGCTGTTGATTAGTAGATCTACCTCTGAAATAGTTCCGAATGTGAGGAACGGTGAAAGGAATCGTGCTTCTGTGTTCTCCAGGCAGGTTAGTGGTAGGATGTCCCTCTTGATAATAACACTGGATCATTTGATTTAGGTGGTGAAACTGAGTAAAATACACTAGGTGACTTAACTGCTGTGTTAAAGGAGAAGGCTTGCACTAGAGATGCATGCTGTTCCCTTCCACTGTGGAATTCTCTGCAATAGTTTGCTTCCTCTGACTGTGGGTTTCTCCAAGCATAAGTAACACCGTTACTGCTGTACCTGTGTCCACAGTCAGGCCACGCGTCTTTGTGGTGCAGGACGTGGACAACTGTTGCAGCATGCCTTTTGTTTGTAGTCTGCTTTCTATCACGTTGTAATGCAGAGGCACAATTAAGGTGCTCCTCAGAAAAGTTACGCAACTTTTCAGTGCCACAAAGATACCAAATGTGAGGGGAAAGACTTAACTGGTGGAGTAAAACAAATTTAGAGGAGGACAAGTTCAATGGGTAATTTAGAAATTAGTGACAAACTATTTGAAGACCTGGTATGACCTACTTACTGTGAACTTCCATGCTGTTTTGAGGGATTCTCGAGAAGGATCTCATCAACATAATTAATTTCATTCTTTAGCTCTCTGAAAGCAAACTAAATTTGGTTTACTCTGATTATTTTGGTCTTGTTCTGTAAAAGATGTTCTTCAATTACTATACTATGTGTAAACAAGTCTCTTTCACTAATGTGCGGCTATGGAAAAGGCAGTTATTAGCTTGAAAGGAGGGTTTTATCTTAAAAATAGCTATAGTACACGAGTGTTCGGTTCTAATAGGAAGACGGCTGATAGTAGGAAGACTCTACTATCTCAGGATTCAGTCATTCCACATGGTGTGGAATACACAGATCTCTCTCATTCTGGGAAAGCATCTTTGTCCTGTTAGGTATCTTGGACTTGGTTTTGATGACTTTGTTTATCATATTTAAGTGAAGTGGGTATTTTCTATTAATAAAAATATTCAGTATTTTATGTTAGAAATACTAGATGTTGTGCATTTTTCTATCCAGAAGCTGTCTTTGTTTTGTAAGTAGTATAAAGCTAGTTCACAAAAATGGGTGGGTTTTTTGGGGGGGTGGGCAGGATGAGTTAATTATCTCTAGTTTTGCTTGGCTTGAATCTGTTGGGTTTTTTTTTTAGACATGAGTTGTAGAATTCCCATATTGAGATGAATTTTAATTGGTGGTTTTAAAAAGCAAACAAAAAAGCTCCTTCAAGGAACCAGTAGGATTATTGATTACACAGTTAAGGGCATCCAGGGCTTGTTGAGAGCTATGGGAAGAAAAAGAGCTTGGGATGGAAGGGGGCCAGACCAGCAATACTGACAACACAAAAGCAACACTCACCTCTTTAAAATATGGCAAAGCAAAGAAGAAACACATGTGACACTTTGCAATGTTGAAACTATTTACATTTTAAAAAATCAAAACTCATATCTGACATGGAGATAACACACTGATTTCTCTTCCATGCACGGAATTCTATGAGGAGGAAGCAGTGTCTCACCTGAAAATCTATTTCTGTTTTCATTTTTTTAACCTGAAAGAAATGTGGAAATAGCATCAGTTGTAAATATTCTTTATTTTAAAATGTTTAATTCAAAATTTAGAGACAGTCTGTAGTAGCCTAAGTTCTCTCTATTGTGATAGCTTCTGGTTGAACAGTTTAAGTAGCAGTTCACAGATAGTGCCTGCTTGCCTGCATTCACAGAAGGAGATTCATTCACCTCATTGCCCATCCTTCCCATCTATGGGTGACCATTCTGCTGAATTCTGTATTGTAGCAAAACATTTAGCAATACTCCATTTTCTGCTCAGTAAACATACTTTTTGCCTGGAGTAGTAAGAAGGGAGGAGGCTGGGCAGAGTTTTGTATTACGGCTTCCTATATTGTTGAGGACAGGAACAAGAAAGACTGTCAAATCCTGTTTGTAGCCAGAGTAGCACCTTGGACAGAGAAGCTTTGTGGACCACAACCCCAAACTTGAGCAGCTCATCAGAAGAGTTGAAATGTAGCAGTGTGGGGATAAAATGAAACTGCCTTTATTTAGTTGATTATAAGACTTTCTGTTTTGTTAACAAGATGGTGAAATAGTGTATGTAAGCAGATTGGTTTGGCTTTGTTTCAGCTGCTTCCTAGCCTGACTTTTCTGCAAAAGTGAATCTGTTGTCCCTCTTTTACTGTCTTCAGCTTTGGTGTATGGCACTGCTTGCTTGTAGCCTCACTTTTGTTTCCTCACTGTGGTATTACTGTGTAAGTGCAGTTTGATGCAATGGAGAATTTTATTTCTTTAGGATTTACTTTGGAGAAAGAGGACCTTTTGTGTTACTTACAAAAGAGGGATGCAAAATCTTATATTTGCAACAATGTGTTTGGTATAGATATAGGTAGAATAAAAATCTATAATTGTGTCTCAGAGGCTTCATTCACAACTCAATTTGATTACCGTATCATTACAAATAAACAAACAGCTAAAGTATTTTCCATCTCAACATTTTGGAAGGAAGAGGATGATGATCATGACTTTTAGAAGGTGCATGTGGCTCTGGTTTATATATTGCTTCGGTAGCACTTAAAAAATGTTTAGTGATGTTAATATACAGTGGCGTTTAATCCTGAGGAACATGACACTTCTGTTTTGTCTGAAACTAAGCAGCATTACTTTTCCATGTACTTTAGAGATAACCATGTTTAAATGTCTTAGGGTTTGTCATTTTAAATGCCATGTAGTGTGTGCGTGTAGATTTATTGAGGTTTTGGGTTGGTTTTTTTTAAAGCACATATACTATTATATATGCTTCTGGTGGTATTTAGCACTATTTGGACTACTATGCTGTAAATTAACCATAAGACCTAAAATAAACAATAGACTAAAACTTTCTTCACAAATATTCACCCTGATGTAGAGAATCTTCTATAAATACTAAATGCGTTACAATAAAATGTGAGTTTTGAGAAGTCTTAAAAAGTAGCATTGTATGCCCTTAGCATTAATTAGCTAATGAGATTTTAATAACAATTCAGGAGTTTAAGATAAGCACTGGTTTAGGATTTATTTGTATTTCGATAGTCTTGCTGAAGACTATCAATATACTACTGCCTTTTCCAGCTGTAACTGGACGTATTCAATGTGTGCTGACTTTTCAGTTAGTTTATATTGAAGAGCTTGGTTGGAAAAAAGAAGTTAATAACAAGGATACAAATATATTTGCAGCTGTCACAATTTTAAAAGGTCTATGCAAGATACTAAAAATAGAAAGTAGAGGTAGATAGAACCTCAAGTCTTAGCGTGTTCCCTTGGCCAAGGCAATCATCTCTTCAACATTTTTATGATGAATTGTGTGGGTAAAAAGGAGTTCCTTATTTCATATGTGATGGTTCTGGTTTTTTTTTTCTGACAGTTTTTTCCATGATAATGACTCTAATTTAGCTTAAATCTGTTGAGAACTCTGGATCTCCTGTGGAATAGGTTTCATTCAGCTAGGCAGCTATCATGCAGCCTTGCCTGCGTTCACAGAAGGTGATTCATTGTCCTACTTGTTGACTGCTTGGTTTATGCATTGCTCATCTGTTTTGGACCACTTGTCAGTATTACTTCTAACCCTTTTCTCCACACATTTTTTGGTTTCTCTTCTGTCACCTGCAAACTGTACTATTTTCTTCGTTTGCCTGAGTAATTAACGAAGGTAGTACCAAACCCTTCAGACTCCGCTGATGCATCATTCTGGCTTTCTAGTGAATGGTGAGCACTGTTCCCTGCGTGCAGTAACTTGTATGACACAGATATGTCAGGGATCCACCTACCTGATCTTGGTGTTTTGAAATGGGCGGATATTTGCTAAGGAGAGGGGAGTAGAGAATCTTCTTCACAGAACAGATTAAAATGAACTAATTCCATAATGGAAGCCTGAAATGACTCTCATGCATCCATATATGTCCAAAGGTACTAATTCTACATCAACCTGTCTTGCGCTGTACTGAGAAAATCTCTTTCTGTGTAGGCTCTGAAGATAATTACTGGAAAACTCGAGGAAAGAAAATACAATTCCAGCTCTTTCTTTTCCTATAAGACATTACCTTAACAGTACTTCAGTACAGAACTTCAGCTTACTTTAGGCATTTGGAAATACAGAGTTCTGGAGGTCAGCTATTCTGAAAGTGCAACCACTCTGTAAAAGGCATACCAGGTCTTGCTTTGTCTTACCTTTTTGAGCCTTCTGCTGGAACAAATTAATTGGATCTGCCTATTCAAAAAGGTAAAATAACAGAATGAATCATACAGAAATTGTTGGCTAAAGTTAATAGAAATTTCAGGAGCATAACATGTTAGTGCAGCATCTCTTAATACAGTCTCCACATGTATTTGTAGATGACAAATTTAAGAAGATGGGAGGAAAAAACTTCTTCATTCTGAGGGTGACAGAGCACTGACTACAGACTGTCCAGGGAGGTTGTGGAGTCTCCTCTGGAGATATTCAAAGCCAACCTGGATGTGACACTGTGCAAATAGTCCTAGGTGATCCTGCTTTACTGGAGGGCTTGGGCTACATGATCTCCAGAGGTTCCTTTCAATGCCTCCTGTTTGGTGTGAGAAGTGTTTGCACAAGGGCAGGGGAGGAATTATAATTCATCTCTGGTAAAGAAGCTTGAACTCGTCACTCTTTGGACATAAGTTTAACTTAAAAGAATATCCTCACAAGATGAGGAAAAACTTGGTGTATGAATAGAAAATAGCTGTGATTTCCAGTGTTTATTTAAAATTAGCTAAATGTGTTTCCTTAGGTGCATCTTGATTTAATAAAGGGCCTAGCAAACAGACTTCTAAATGTTGAAAAAGTAAAACTGATAGAACGTAATTTTTCTATGGATCTTAAATTTCAGTTCTGCTCCCTTTTTTATTTTCCTTTTTTTTTTTTTTTTCTTTCTTTGTTTGTTTGGGTTATTTTAAATGCCTTTTCTTTCCATTGTGTGAATTCCCCTGGGCTACTTGGAGTAAATAATCTTATGTTTTCTGGTAACTTCTAAACTAATAGGGAAATCTGAACCTAGAGCTGAACTCTAAATTGAACACTTCATGCAGTAATCTTGGGGAAGGTATGTAGAGTAAATTCAAAATCAGTTTATCAACGTATGTTTTTTTTCTGCTCTATTCTGTGGTTATACCTGTAAGTTATTTTAATGTAGACTTAAAAGATCATGGTCGGTTCCCTTTAAAGGGAAAACTTGATTCTTGCATTTAGTTGTGAAAATTACTGTCCTTGAATTCTTTGTTATGTAGCTAGAGCCGGTGTTTACACTCCTGTTGCATAGGAAGAGCCTTGAGGGAGGAAAAAAAGTTCTGTTTGGCATAAAACTGATAAGATGATTCAGGTTCCTAAGTAGTACCTTATTTCTTATAGTTACATTCCTATTGTACTGCCAAATTAGAGTGGAAAAACCCTGCTTCATGTCCAAATTCAGCTTGGTTACTTTTTCAAGCTGGAAAAATTTTAAGGCTGCTTTAGACATGTAACAGAACATTCAAAGGAACCAGCGTGTTAAAGCTAGGGAAACAGATCTGCCTTACTGAGTGTGGTGGTGTGTGCTGCTTGGTACAAGAGAGTTCTAAGTCTTACTCTTACCATTGCAGGATGAGCTTACTGTGCCTTGAACTGTAGGAGAGATGTTGTTACTGCTTTGGTTGCAGTTGCAAGATTGAAATTTTGAGGTGCTTAAGTATTCCTTAAGATATCTTCCTAAAGATACATGGAAGAGCCTAGTTCAGATAGGATGGATAGTGGCATAATTGCATTTATCAATAATTAGAAATAAAATCTGAAGCTCAGGCATGCACTTTGAACAGATGGATGAGTGGGGCAAAGCCCACTATATGGCAAAACTTTAATGAGCTCGGTCACCCTGTTAGTATATGATGCCTTTCTTGCCATGTGGGGGGGTTAATATCTCACTGTGATTGAAGATTGAGTAGTAACTAAATTCTGTCTCTCCAGGTGAAGATGGAGCAGGTAAAACTAGCTTAATAGGAAAAATTCAAGGAATAGAGGAATACAAAAAAGGAAGAGGAATGGAGTATTTGTATTTAAATGTGCATGATGAAGATCGAGATGGTAAGTTTGTATTTCTAATAATATTTTAAATCTTTTTGAAAGCAATTGTTCAGTAGTGTGATATTTGGAAGGACAGTGGGATGTTTTTCTTTCTTGATAAATTGCAGGAGTCCATCTTAGGCCATGAGTGGTTTGCATCATGAGGAAGTTTCTCAGTGTAATTCCTTTAGTAGGTATCATGAATGACCACTTAAGTGGTAGGGGAGGAGAGGAACCAGTCAAAATACCAGGGAAACAGTCTTAGCTACAACATTCTGAACATATGGTAGGCAAAAAAGTGCGTTTCTCAGGCCCAGGGGAAAAGGTGCCCAGGCTCTTATCTTGCCTCTTAATTATTGTAGAAAGGATTTATCTTTTTGGACACATAGAAAAATCTTTGCCGTGGTGGTATCAGAATCTGCAAGACTACATATCATGTATTGATGGGTAGGAGAATGTGCACAATGCTACAGGACGCTTTTAAAACAAGCATAAATAAAAAGCCAAACCACCAACCCAAAAACTTGGAGGAAGCAAAGTAAAGTAGACACTGTATTTTGGTTGGCTTGAGTTGGCTTATAGCTAGAAGGTATGGGAGGAACAAGGAAAGGAGTATTACCAGGCACTGCAAAGATGTGATGAATTATCTAGAGGCATAGCTTGTAGAGTGGGTGTGAATACCAATATACTGGGAATTAGGCCATCAGGCCCAGTCAGCATGGGTTTATGAAAGGCAGATCATGCTTGACCAACCTGATCTCCTTCTGTGACAAGGTGACATGCTTGCTCAGTGGATATGGGGAAGGCTGAAAATGTTGTCTACCTGGACTTCAGTAAAGCCTTCAACACTGTTCCCCACAGCATCCTCCTGGAGAAACTATCTGCTCATGGATTAGATGGGTATACTCTTCGCTGGGTTAAAAACTGGCTGGACAGCCAGGCCTGAAGAGTTGTAGTGAATGGAGTTAAATCCAGCTGGTGGCAGGTCACAAGTGGTGTTCCCCGGGGCTCGGTGCTGGGGCTGGTCCTCTTTAACATCTTTATTAATGATCTGGACCGAGGAGCTTGAGTGCTCCCTCAGTAAGCTTGCAGACTACGCCATATTTTGTGGGAGTATTTATCTGCTGGAAGGCAGGATGGCTCTGCAGAGGGACCTGGACAGGCTGGATCAATGGGCAGAGGCCAACTTTATGGGGTTCAGCAAGGCCAAGTGCCGGGTCCTGCACTTTGGTCACAGGCTTGGGGCAGAGTGGCTGGAGAGATCCCTGGAGGAGAGGGACCTGGGGGTGTTAGTGGACAGATGGCTGAACATGAGCAGGCAGTGTGCCCAGGTGGCCAAGAAGGCCAGTGGCATCCTGGCCTGTATCAGGAATAGTGTGACCAGCAGGAGTAGGGAAGTGATTGTTCCATTATACTCAGCTCTGGTGAGGCTGCATGTTGAATACTGTGTCCAGTTTTGGGCCCCTCACTACAAGAAGGACGTTGAGATGCTGGAGCGTGTCCAGAGAAGGGCAACAAAGCTGGCAAAGGGTTTGGAGCACAAGTCCTTTGAGGAGCAGCTGAGGGAACTGGGGTTTTTTAGTCTTAAGAAAAGGAGGCTGAAGGGAGACCTTATGGCTCTCTACAACTACTTGCAAGGAGGGTGTAGAGAGGTGGAGGTCTGTCTCTTTTCTTAGGTAACAAGCAACAGGATGAGAGGAAATGGTTTCGAATTGCACCAGGGGAGTTTTAGGTTAGAATTTCTCTACTGAAAGGGTTGTCAAGTATTGGAACAGGCTGCCCAGGGAAGTAGTGGAGTCACCATCCCTGGAGATATTTAAAAGACGTGTAGATGTTGTGCTTGAAGACATGGTCTAGAGGTGGACTAGGTAGGGTTAGGCTGTGGTTGGACTTGGTGATCTTAAAGGTCTCTTCCAACCAAAGTGATTCTATGATTCTATGTGGTAAATACCAGCAGGAACTGTTTGTAAGAATAAATATATAGATGAAAAAAAACCCCAAGAAGCTGTTCCCCCAGTCTCACCCTGCCCTTTCTGTCTCTTTCTGAAATCATCTGCTTTCCTGACTCCCATGTCTGGCTATCAGTCTTAAAGATAGCTTGACCAGAGTCAAGAGGATTGTAAGCTTGGTATAAACATCTTCCTTGAAACTTCTGTAATGAGTAATAAAAAGATACCTGAAAGCAAAGCACAATTTTATTAAGCTGTCTAGGTTTAAATCACTAGCTCTTCACTGACTGCAGAAGTGTCTCTGAATATTCGAGTATGGCAGGTTTGAGGGAAAAATAAGCAGTGGGATGGTTTATTTGTGTGGTGATTGTCCATTTGCAGGTCTGAAGAATAATTTTCTTGCCTGGTAACTCCATGTAAATCACTAAAAACTAACAGTTCTGCTCCAGTTTTCTGAAGGGCCAAGGCCCATTCTGTTTCTTAAGAGTTAGAGGCACATGACATTTGAATTTTGAAAGGGAGGTGGCAGTTCTTGACAGTTGAGCAAGCCAAAGGCTGGGAAGGGGTTGGTTGAATTCACCCTATTTTCCCCTTCTAAGTTGTAATTTGAAGAACACATGTTACCTGTCTGAAATGGTGAACATTAATTTTGGAAATGTTGAGTGCTGTGTTTGGATTATCACTTTCAGGTTATGTACTTAAGATCTCAGATACTGGCAATTAAGCATCAGGGTTTGGAAGAGGAGGGGGATGCAGTTTACTATGTTGTTGTATATGGTCAAGTGACTGATAAAACATGTTGTCTGCTTTCTTCCTGGCATTTTACATGTCTAAAGATGGTTTAATAGCTAAGTAAGTCTCATAATGTATTTTCCCTTTTTTTGTAGACCAAACAAGATGTAATGTATGGATTTTGGATGGTGACCTGTATCACAAAGGGCTGCTTAAATTTGCAATGGAGGCCAGCTCTCTAAAGGACACTCTAATTATGCTGGTTGTAGACATGTCTAGGCCTTGGACTGCACTGGATTCTTTACAGAAGTGGGCAAGTGTTGTAAGAGAACATATTGACAAGTTAAAAATTCCTCCTGAAGAAATGAAAGAAATGGAACAAAAGTGTGAGTATTCTGCAGATGTGTAGGAATCCATTTAAATCAAATACACTTAGTGCTCTCTGCACCATTTAATCTCTCCATTGCAGTCTTTTTCATTATTTGGAAATAGTACTTCAAGTTAAGAGTTACCAAACATGTCAAGCAAGGGTCTAGTAGCTATATGAACAATAGTAGTATTTCTTTCTAACAGAAGTACCTAATTGGAGAGGAGGGGAAGCTTACAGAACAAGCACAGTTGAGTTGAATTTACAACCTTGCTTCTTACACAGTTTTCTAGATAAGATTCTCCAAGTGAAAAAACTTGGTAGCTTTGAATTTCTTATTTTATTTATTTTAAAAGCAAGTCACTGCATCAGCTTCTTAACTGTTCTTGTAACTAGTCAGTGTAGAGAATTTTGAACATGTTTCCTTTCTACCAAAAGTGTAAATGTTAAAAGGATTCATGACAGCATGGTGATGTCTGGGGCCTTTCTACTTGAAGAGTTTTATCATAATTATTATTGACACTAATGCAGCTGTAAGTTTGTTTTGGCATGGATATGGTATAATTCTGTCAGTGTCTTGTCTTTTTAGTTATAAACATGCAGAACACAGAGATTTTGCAGGATTCCTTAAATTACCTGACTGAACTCACTAACATCATAGCTCCCTATTGCTTTGTGATAGCCACTGTATTTCCCTTGGGGTACTAAAGCATGAGTCTTCCCTGTCATCTCTCAGAATTACTACAAGGAAGAGCAAACAGCATAATTAAACTTTGTTTATAGATCTGAAGTTGCTTTCTGGAACTGAAATGTTCTTAAGCATCTGGCTGCCAGATTGCTGAATAGCTCTTTTAGAAATGCAGGTTGCAGCCATGCTGTGATAAAAGTAGCCCATAAGGTGACAGTTGTAGATTCTCTGACATGGGGGGAGGGTGTCAGCTCTCTTGTTTATTCTTCTGAGAGAGTGATTCTTCTAAGGGAGGTATTGTCCTTGACAATTGTATCTTCTGCAATGAGAACTTGTTTAGGAGAGAGGAGCTGAACTCTTTGGGTGTAGTGTTTGGTTTGTTTTACAGGGGATGATGGTAGTGTGTGTGTATTAAACATCCCCCAAACAGTTTCAGGATAGGATTTTACTGGATGGAAGTAGTAAAGACACAACATCTCTGTTATCAAAAATGCGTGGGCTGATAGTTTGCTCTTTACTGACTGAATAGAACCGTGAAACTGCAAAATCCAGAAACTTTAAGTGATGAAGTGACTCAAGAAAAGCAGCTACTCATTAGCAGTTTTGTTTGGTCTCTTATTCTTGTATCATCTGGTCTAATTCTTATGGATATTGATCGTCTGTGTGTTGGATATAACAGAAGCCCTGGACACAATCCAGATAGGATTGGAAGCTGGTTTTGTTTTGAACCTCCTGTGATGTGGCTTCTCGCATTGCTAGGCAGGCAGCAGCTTGATGCTGCCAAAAGGAGGAGACAGGAATCTTGTTTGCCTGACTTCTGGCTACATGCTCCTACTTAATTCTTGCATGAGGCTCCTGCAAGCTTGTTTGGCTTGCTAAGAAAGTTAAAATCTACAGAGGATTTGTGTGTGTAGTTTTCTGGAGGTGTCATTGAGTTCTAGCAGCTTCACTCAGAGACAGGCCCTGTGAGGACTAAAACCGGTATAAGGCATTAGGGAGTACGTAGCAGCTGTGTGTGAAAGGCTGGAATAGTTCTTCCTGTTATTTGATTCAGCTGTGTCCAGTGAAGCCTTGTGGCCTGATCATTGTCATTGCATCTCTAAGGAAGATCTAAGACTGTATTCCACAGCCTTTGAGCTGTGATATACTTCATCAGTCCTCCTTCTTACTGATTTCTGTACCTGTATAAAGATTAATATGATAGGATCATACAGTGGGAATTTTAGGAATCTAGTGGAGGACTTCTAGGACTAGAGTGGTGTGACCTTTTTTTTTTTTTATTTCAGCATGCAGTTATCCTAGAACAGACAGGAAAGATTCCCTTGAGTGGCTGGCATATCTTGGGTTTAAAACACAGTCAAAAGCTCTCAGCCCAGACAGAAGTAGCAATATTCCCTGAATAAGAGCCTGAGATAGCTGTTCAGTTAGAAATGATAATCTGTGCGTGTGCTTTTTGTTGCTGTGAGCCCTAAGATCTGCAGAAAAGTTGAATAATCTTGGCCTAATAAATCCTTTTCTCTAGGGTATTAAACCAAAGTCTGGCTCTGTTAAATAAACTGATGCTTTTCTAGGTGTGAACTTAGAAGGCTTCAGTCAGTTTAGTGAAGGTAGGGGCGGATTAACATAAATCAGGACAAAGCAGTGAGAATGTATTTGAGTTCTTAGCTTGTATCATTCAGATAAATTGTCTTGATGCCTGAGGTTTTTTTGATGAATCAGGATGTGCTACTCGTGGAAAAATAAATCACTGGTGCATTTTGGTAGAACCCTGTTTTCTGCCATGTGAAATGGGACATGTGATGTGAAAGGTACTGATACTTGATGCCTATTACTGCATCCCCAAGTGTAGGAATAGGAAGTGACCATGTAATGTCATGTGTATGTATTGGAACCTGATAGGAGTTACGTTTATAACTTTATCTTTTTTTTCCTAATTTTTATTACATTCTGACTTGCCCCTTACTACTTCAAAGTTTAGCATCTGATCTACTGTAAAAACATGTAAAATATTTCACACGCTATCTGATCCTTATAAAGCTAGTTAACCACTAATGTCTGTGTATTCTGTTCCTTTTGCTTGTTACTGCTGTAGATTCACTGTGCAGGGCACGCTGCGGACAGAGGGGTTTTAGGTAAAACCTGGTGTACAGTAGCAGCTAAGCAGTATGCATAAGGCTTAATTCTGTTTGTTCTAGCAAAATGTTGTGTTACTTTGCCAAGTAGAATGCAAATAAATGTATCAGGTAATAATAGTTAATACAACTGCCTGGTGGTTCCACAATGGTAAGATAAAAATGAGTTAATGTTGTCCCTATGGATGGTTTTATCTGATTGTGTTCTGGTTGCAGATAAAGCACATCTCAGACTCAGTAGTTTCCTTGCACTGGACAGAGCAAACAGTTAGCACTTGGTGCATGCTCAATTATTTCAACATAAACAGAAGAACTATTCAATAGACAGTGCTAGAGATTAATGGCAGTGGAAGTCATTGTTGAAATAATGAAGTAGCTGATCTTAATATAACTTTTTTTACTTTCAGTGGTAAGAGACTTCCAGGAATATATAGAACCAGGCGAGGATTTTCCAGCTTCTCCACAGAGAAGAAATACTTCATTACAGGAAGACAAAGATGACAGTGTGATTTTACCCCTGGGTGCAGATACACTAACATGTAACTTAGGCATTCCAGTAGTAGTAGTTTGTACAAAGGTTTGTTTCACGTTTTAGGTTTTTTGCATATTTTATTTAAGATACTGTCAATTATGGATTTGGGGTGGGCAACACATGGTTATTAAGTCATTCTGAATACCTTGCATAACAATTTTTTTAAAAATGTTTAATGTTGAAGGTTGGTTACCTTTTAGAAGCCCTCATTGCATGTTATTTTGGGATTAGCTTTTCCTTTAGTTCTACCCAGTTACCAAGATATCAAGGAATACCCTAGGCCTCATTTTGCTCACAGATGTGAGCTAGTCAGTAAGCAAGTAGAATTCCTCTTGATCTCCACAGTCTTCCATATTCTGCAAATAGCGATGTCGTAGGTTTTTCTCATATTTGTGATCTTTTCCTGAAGATTAATATATTTGAGGGTTGTAATCAGCAAAGACCTGCTCTGCGAGCTTTCCTCGGTTCTTAGGGTGTTTCTGTAATCTGTTTTGGTTTCTGCTAGATATGTTACTGTATTCTAAGGAAAAAATGTCATGGTTTTCATGTGACTAGTGGTTTTGGTTGTGGATTCCTCTCCCCCAGCTCTTCAGTTCTTGCTGACATTAAGTGTACTGCATCTGCAGCCTCTCCTGGCCCACAGTGAAAGAATAACCCTTTTGAAGCATGTGCTGTTCCTTCACTGGAAGGCTAACCCTCTTATTTGAAAAGCACCTTTATTGTCACCTGCTAGCTTTCTGTTATTCTTCTCCCCCCCTTACTTATTTACTTATTTAGTTTCTACTCTACATTTCTTGCTTTTGTCTCCCTTTGCAAAGGGCTAGTTAGTAACGAAATAAAAACCACGACATTTTGTAATCCCACAGTGTGTAAAAATACACTGGGCAGAAAAAGGAGGTGGTGTTGATGGGGGTCCGTCTTCAACAGAGATTTGAGTTACTGCATTGAAAGCAGGGAGGGGGAGTGGATGAAAAAACTACCTCAGCAGGTTTTTTGTTTCCTCTGTACCACCTGCCCCACTCCATCCCCCTTGCTGAGTTGTGAACTGGATGTGTAGCAGCACTGCTATTTCAGTAGATGGCTGAAAGTGGTATATTAATTTTGTGTTTATTTTGACAGTGTGATGCCATCAGTGTTCTGGAAAAAGAGCATGACTACAGAGATGAACACTTTGACTTCATTCAGTCACATATCAGACGGTTTTGCTTACAATGTATCCTTTAATATATCTTAAACTTGATAATGACTCAAATCTCTGCATTAATTATGACCAGCTTAAAAGACTATTTGTAGCTGTACCAAAGCAGCATGCAACTCCTTTACTGTAGCTGGCAGTATGAATTGCTGTAGGAAACACTCACTGGCTGCTCTTGTGTTATATAGAGACTGCATATAAGCTGTCGCTGTGCTATTGCTAT
Source organism: Hypotaenidia okinawae (assembly GCA_027925045.1). Lineage (NCBI taxonomy): Eukaryota > Metazoa > Chordata > Aves > Gruiformes > Rallidae > Hypotaenidia > Hypotaenidia okinawae. The sequence goes on along the minus strand of BSDF01000002.1, from coordinate 45,312,458 downwards.
TTTAAAATTTTATATGTTTCTTTTAAAAAAGTAAAAGTACTGTTTGGTGGTGCTTAGTGAGCTGGACATGCTGAGATACAGATTTTAGGTGCCAGTAGCATACCTACATTGTGTTATCGTTGTGCTGTTGTAAAGGGAAGTTTAAAAGCTGTAGGAGAGACAGCAGCTAACAGGTGGAAAAACTCATTCAAGAACCTGAGACTTCAGTTGAGCACCTAGATGGCACTGCCTTCAAAAACTTAATTTTTCAGAATGGAATTATGGGTAATTGTAATGAGTCTTGTGAATTGAGGAAGAGTATGAAAAATTACTAGGAATTAACCCCTGTGATTTGTATTATACCACGTACAACTTGGGGTTCTGTTCTGAACATCACTGAATGGAAATCAGATCCCACTACGTGGCTTTCTTCTAGAATTCTAATGGCACACATGTGACCATAAATTAGGGGCTTTGGCATTTTCGTAATCGCAAAATTAAAAATTGCACAAAACTTCCCTGGCTGTGTTTATTAATCCTGTGCCTAAACTGTTAATTTGGCACTGAACCATGCTGGAATACTAAGCACTCTCTTGGTCTTTTCATGACTGGCATGCAGCACAACTCATTTGTTGTCATTTCATTCAAAAGCAGATAACGCTATACAGCAAGAACTTACTCCCATAGTGTAAAAACACAGGTGGGGAAATGAAATATCTTTGGCATTTTTTAAGCTACTGGAGCTAATGCTGTAGTGTCTGTGTTGCAGGTTGGGATAACGATGAGATACAAGGATATGGCATCAACATTCTCATTCAGTAAAAGCAGGAGACAGTTTTGAAGGTATCATAGTGAAACCATGGGGGTCACAGGCTTTCAAAGTGAGAAGAGCCTGTACTTCACTCTAAGAGCAGTGACTGAGTTGGCCTAAAATTAATGCAGAAAGATTGATTTAAATTGCTACATGGGTTATTTCAAAAATTGTTGGAAGCTGTTTGATTTTTGTGTTCACCCTCAATTCCACAAAGACCTTTAAACTAACAAAACCAAAAACCTTTAAGCTAACCAAAAAGGTTATCTCTTCAGTAACTTAGTATCTCTTCCTAGCTAGTAAATGAGTTTTCTTTAACAAGTTTATGCAGATGGGGCAGCACTTATTTACACTTCAGTAAAGGAGAACAAAAACATTGATTTAGTGTATAAATATATAGTCCAGAAGTTGTATGGATTTCCTTTCAATGTTCCAGCTGTTGTTGTGGAAAAAGATGCCGTATTTATGTAAGTTACCTGCATTATTTTATGTATATAACTACAAGATTTATTTGTGTAAAACTGTAAACAGCATTTAGAGCCTTTTTTTAACTGATGCTTTTTAAAGTTCCAATTAACATTCTTCTGAGTTGGAGTTTGAGGGCTAGTGGATTGAGATTACAAACCCTGGGTGCCCCAGAGAGAAACACTAAACTTGGAGACGTTGCTCTTCTCTGTTATGGTGCACCAATCTGTACCTAGTTGTACTAGTCAGTAACTGGTTTGCACAGGAGAACGGGCCTATGACAACTTCGCTGGCTTCCAGTTCTGTGGAGCTCAGGAGTGTATGTGAGACAGTCCTGAAGCAACAATAGAATTTAAAGCCAAAATAATCTTTTATTTAGTCCTGCAGGTTGGGATAACGACAAGAAGATAGGAATATTGCACGAGAACTTTCAGACGCTAAAAGCAGAAGACAGTTTTGAAGATATCATAACAAAACCACCAGTCAGAAAGGTAATCTGAGATTACTGGGAGGGTGGGGGGGACAATTCTTATTTATTTACCTGTCAGTGTTTTGTTTGGGGTTTTTTTCCTCGTTTCTTTGATCGAGACTTTGGCTCCAGTTGATCAGAAGTGTATGGTGAAATAAGAAAAAAAACCCCACAGAATTTGTCTTTTAATTTTGTTCTTCAAGTTCTTCTTTAGTTATCAAAACATCATTCTGTATTTTTTGTTCTGTATAGTTCTTCTCCAGCTTACACTGGCTGCTTCATTGGGGTTTGTTTTGCTGCTGTTATGTTGTTCAAGATTACAAACATAGTGGTTTTGCTTTTATACATATTCAGTATTGAAAACTGTACTTGTTATTAACTGTTGGTCAGGTTGAGTCAGTATGGATTTTTTGAAGAACTCTCCATTTTGCTCCAAGCTGCTCACAATTTCATCATGCTTTTTGTTTCTGTTGGAGTATTTAAAATAAGAGAGCTTGAGATGGGGTAAAATCAAAAACAAACACATGAAAATGGGTTCTACATATATTCAGTGTATTTTTTCTCTCACACCATTTAACAAAAGGCTTTGACAGAGCTACCTGAAAACACCCATGGGACTGCTGAACATAACACCAGCAGCAGCGGGCCCTGTGCCTACGGAAGTCACTGAAGGCAAATATTTCTAGACCCTCTCCTAACAAAGTTGTTAAGGATTCGATACTGCTTATATTTCCAAGAAAAGAAATACTATGTCCTTTCTGCAATCCTAGGGAAAAAATCAAGGCATAATAGTAGTATTTTAAATCAAAGTGTCCAGGGAAGAAAAACGTGACAACTTTAATTATTTTTTTCTTTGAACTTCAGGCCTGGATTATAAACTTTGATAGTGATATTTGCCATGCTCACTTCAGCAGAGTTTTTATGGTGAGCTTATTTGGAGGGAAGGTGCTTGCGATTTCACACACAGATCTGGGATGAAAGACATCTCTTTCCAAACCATGACCAAGTCTGATGTAATGCAGGCACAGAGTCACTTTTGCCAGTTACCTACAAAGTAATACCACGGTTGGGCATCTAAGTTTGTGGAGATGTGAGCGTGCTGCACGTGTGTGAACATTTACAGATCCTGAGATCTATGTCACTTCTAATTAATTTTGCTGAAATGGAATCATGCGGTAGCTAGAAAATGTGGTGTGCAGTCACTGTAGTACTTCACATGTTTACCTCAATGTTGAATGCCATCGTCATATTCATGGAGAAGTATATAAGGAAATACATTTCTTTGTTTTAGCCAGAATCATGTTAATGTTTTTGTATTGCAGTTTGTTCATGAAAAAGAAATCGTGGCAGAAGATGACCAAGTATTTCTCATGAAGCAGCAGGTAACTTTCTGTCTATAAAACAAGCATCCAGTCTTACACTTAACACCATTCTCGACACAAGTTTGGGTTTGTGTTCTTGGTTACTGTAATATCTAACACTACCTGGGTTTGTTTGGTTTTTTGCAGTCACAGTTGGCGAAACAACCACCTACTGCTGCAGGAAGGCCAGTGGTTAGTAAAAATTTTAAATGTCATCACATGAAAATGATTTGTATATTTAGAGGGTTGCTTGTTTTAATTGCATTATCAAATGCTATTTGATCTAATTTATTTTAAACTACATAGTGCTTAAAGTCTACCTCGTACACTGCTCTAAAATTATTACACTTCTTCATGCTAGTCATGACAACTTAGATTGACAGCCAGGGTTAAATGTCATGGCCGTACTATTCATATGTTAGAATACACCTAAGCAGTCAGTTGACTCCCTTTGCTGTCCCAAGAGTGTGCTAGGGAGCACACTATGTTGGCTGAATTGCCTTAGTGCCAAATTTAGGGTATTAAAATCACCATCTTGCTCGGAGTATTCAGACTCTGGCGTAAAATTAAAGTCAAATGAAAACTATGGCATAATCTACATTTAAAATACAAATGGAATAACTAAAAGGTAATGCAAGTTTAATGAGGAGCATGTGATCTTGTAAAGGTAGTTGTACCTTTTTAGATGAACTGCAATTTTGCAGACACATGACTTGTTATCCTTGAAGTAATGAATAAAGCTTTTTTTCTCCTGGGCTGTACTTAGTCCTTTCTACAACACTGGTGTCTTTCCAAGAAATTTGGTGTAGTTCCTCTATGATCTAATCAGTGCAGTTTTCATTACAGTCAGAGGCACTCCTGACTAATAGATGGACTTCTCAAGTTTCTCCCTGTCATAAAATGTGAAGCTGCATTACTGCTTTAGTTGCACTAACATTAATATTTGCAAGATTATACAAGTGTTTTTTTAAAAACAAATTAATGACTTCTATACAATCATCAAAATCTAATCCTGTATTGTTTCAGTTGCATGAGGTACTATGTTGTTTGGCTTTTTGTTTTGGTGTGGGTTTTTTTCTTCAAATAAAAAAACACTAGGAGCTGTGATAACAAAATGCTTAACTTCATGTACTCTTACACTGTAAGATTTAGTTCTGTAGAAGATAGACTAGTTCAGCTTTGGAAACGTTTTCTTGTTTGTTTGTTTGTTTTGCCGTAGGATTCCTCTCCAAGAGTTCCTGGAGGATCTCCTAGGACACCAAATAGATCTGTTTCATCAAATGTTGCCAGTGTTACACCTATCCCTACTGGCTCAAAAAAAATTGATCCCAATATGAAAGGTACCTTTTCTTATGAGGGCACAAATACAATTGGGGAAGTAAACCAGCTGCTTTGCCTACTTTCTTTAATATGCTTGCTTGAATTGACTAACACACAAAATCAGTAGTTACTTAAAAAAAAATTAGTTTGGTTTTATGTTGTGTTTTTTTCCCTCTGTCCCCTTGTAGCTGGAGCTACTAGTGAAGGAGTCCTGGCTAACTTCTTCAATAGTCTGCTGAGCAAGAAAACTGGTTCCCCAGGAGGCCCTGGTAGTGTTGGTGGCAGTCCAGGAGGAGGTGGCACTGGAGGTGCTGGCAGCAACTTACCACCATCAGCAAAAAAGTCAGGTATGATTAACAATAAAAGATCAGCTCAGTCTAAACTGGGAGTGGGGCATCATTCCTAAAAATACAGTCTATCAGAAGTATGAAAACTACTGTATTTAACTGATTGGTTTAGTGAATATGGGGTTTGCTTTTGTTTTCACAGCAGTTTAATATTACCTTTTTTATGGCTTTCGGAGGATGAAGGTAAAACTTTTCATGCAGCTGTTTAAGCATGAATTGGGTCCCTATGACCCCCTCATTCTTCCATTGTTCCCCACCATCCCAATAAATGCCTGATGCTCTAAGCCATTCATATTATTCAGATCTATGGAGGCTTAACTTCAAGGTTTTGTTTTTAACAGTATGTCCAATGTTAAAAGAACTCTACCTTTTCTTTTGGTAGCGAACTAGCTCTCTAGTGTGAGGACAATTTCAGTTGTTTTGGTTTGGCCTCAGCTTGTATGTAATTTCTGTTGATAGCTTTTTATTATAGAATGTGACTTAGTATTAATCTAAAACTAACTAACAGTGGCTGCTCTAAATCTAGACGCAACGCTACTCTGGTGCTTCTTGCTCTATTCTAGAGCAAAATGTTCCTGAATTACGTAAGAACGTAACTATATATATAGACATCTTCCCTCCCCCTTCCCCAGAGATTAGCAATGCTGCGCTTAGGTCAGAATGCTGGTGCTTCATTGGCACTTGACATTAGTGTTTACTTTTATGCAGTAAGAGGAAAAAAACACTTCCCTTCCCACTAACAGTTTGTGTAGACTGACGCCATTTTTAGGTGGGTTTTTTTTAAAACATTTTTAAACTTCCCTTTTATAAATGCAAAGCTCAGTTGGCTGAGCAAAGTTTATGAGTACTTCCTAATCTGGTGAAGACAGCAGTGCTAGTTTGAACAGCGCATGGAGATTGTTCAAACAAATGCAGCTGATGCAAAATGAGATGCAGAGAGCACCCACTGAGCAATCCAGCGGGGAGTGGCTGACAGTGGGTTTGGATGATGCCAGGCGGGTGGAGGCAGCGTTCCAGAAGTTGTGTGTCTGAGGCCAGGGAAGAAACTTCAAGAACAGAAACTACCAAGGGAAAAAAATGTTCTCAAAACTTTCCTACTGTGTGACAAATGCAGAGTTAGAGTGTAGGCAGTTCAATGTAGCAAAGGACTAGGTTTTCAAGGAATTACCATAAATGTGTGGCTTAGATGTGGCCTCTTCACCTTCCTCAGTACTTCCTGCCTTGTGTTTGGTATTACCTATAAAACTCGCTTTCCAAACCTGAAAAATGGCTGTTAAGGTAGTAGTTTGGCACTTGAGAATTACTTTTTTCTTCAGGAGCTGTGCTTATTACTTGCAGCTATGGCTCAGATATGGTAGTATCTTGCTTTGAATGATTTGAAGAACAGCACAGTACATCTGGCAAAAATTAGCTTTGTGGATAGTTCCTATTAATTTCTGTCTTCAGAAAGGATGCTGAGGCACTGCTAAAACTGCACACGCGTCAGTTTTCCTTCCCCACCCCAGATACCATGCATGCTCAACACGGTCTTAAGACTCTGATGTTCTGCACTGCTTTTTCCTGTATCGTCTCCTCCCTCCTCGTGATAGGACACAGGAGATAGAAATGTAGACGAAGGAATAAGAATTAAAACAGTGGGGAAAAAATGGCATGTCTGAAGCTTGGATCAGGCCTAAATGTGCCTGCCTGAACACTTGTGCCATTCCGAGTTTGGGAGGAGGTAAGCAGGTGAGGAGAGAAAGGGATTTGCCATCTACAGGTCCGTGCAGGCCCATGAGCAGGTGAAGCTTATGCTGACCACATGCGTAGAACTGACTTCACCGGTCTGTGGTGAAACCCCTCATTTACATTTAGATTTGCTTAAAACATAGATGCAGAAAACTGTGTGTAGAAGCATTCATAACTGCTAGGCTGAATAGACTTCTCTGTGTCTTTATGGTAACTCTCTGTGCACTGACGATTGATATGTAATTATGGAAGCTCCTTTGGGAAATGGAAAATACAGCAGGATGTGACTTTCTCTACCATTTCTTTTCTGTTTCTTTTGGGCTTTGGCCTTACACCTTTAGTTTGCAGCCAGAGTGTGCAATAACACAAACTTTCTGGTTTGCTCTCTTTTTTTCCCCCTCCAGTTTGACAGGTGCTTCTTGAGAGCTAAAGATACTCTAGGTTTTCCCAAATCTGTTCCATAAACATGACTGATGTGTGTTTATTTTGTAGGTCAGAAGCCAGTTTTAACAGATGTTCAGGCAGAATTGGACAGAATTTCCCGAAAACCTGAAATGGTCTCTCCTACATCACCTACATCTCCCACAGAAGGTGAAGCATCTTGAAGACACCAAATAAAACCAATTGTTCAGTTTTCTGGGATAATTAAAACTTGCCTCTGCCTCTTCCTTCAGTGATTGGAACTAAAGAACTGAAATATCTTTCAGAACACGGTTGATGTCTGTCTTTCTTTCATATGTGTTGCCCAACTTTACAAAAGGGAGCTGTACAGATGGAAAATGGTTATCACATTGTGTAGGAGTTACTGTTCACGGTGCAAGAATAGTAAATTAATTTTTTTCTGAGTTTTGCTGAAAAGTTGGTATCATTCTGTAAAATTACAAGTGTGTCCACTTAAGTGATAGGGGTTGCTTAGAGCAGGAAAACTGAAACGCACCGCAGGCACTTAATTTATATTGATTTCCCAACCTGTTAGGCAAGTTTAAGACCATCTTAAAACGACCATCTAAAACTACTAGGTTTTGGAAGAGAAAATTAATTGCACAAAACTGCAACAACAACAAACTCTGATTACACTTGAATGCTTCATTTGGAGCATGATTTAAAAAAAAAAATCTGTTTGATCCGAGACTTACACTGCATTCAAAAACCCACATGAAAATTTGTTCCAGATGTAAGAGTTGGGGTTTTTTTTGTTTGTTTTCTCTTTGATTAATTTCAGACACTGAATAAAAGATGTATAAAGAAAAAGCAGAGGTTAAATGTACAGATTATCAGTATCTGGGTTTGTCTATATATATATGGCTCAGCCTTAATGTCCCCCACTCTGTTTCCCACATTAGTTACGGTTTAAAATTGGTCATCAAAACTGTAATCAGTTAATAAAGTATTCTCTGCATTCAAATTTAAATAACTTTAATTGAAGCCATGGTGTTCTTGTTTGTTTACAGTTAAAGCTAAGGATGTGGTGTAAAACATCTTAAAATATCCTTTTATACTTCACCTCTCAGCAAATAATGTCGCTGGTAGGTAGTTAAAGTTCTGTAAAACATTATTTCTGGAAGGAAGTGGATCAGGCTGCAGAGTTTGTTCCTAGGAGTAATGCTTAGCAGAAACCATCCAAGTCTGATGTAATGTATTAAAAGCGCACTGGTTCCACTAAGAGTCCCTGTTGCTGAATCCAGTCTATTGTTTAAGAAGGTCAGAACTTTACTTAAGCTTGCAGTATGCAAATGTGGAGCATCTTTACATGGAATTGTAAAGTTTGTGATTGCTTTCTACAGATAGCCACAGAACAGGAAATGTAAAAAGTACATCCTAATCAAACGATTACTGAGTTCTTTAAGAAGTTCAGGCCTTCTAGTTTTTAAATCAACATGTCTTACATTAATTTCTCTGATTATTCAGAAAACTTCTGAAACACTGAAGGTGAAGAGGGTAAATTCTCTTTATTTTGAACAGGGCTGTACTATTGTCCCCCAATTTCTGTGTTCTGTAGTGGCTCTAGTGAATTCCCTCCATATTTTGAAAGACCTGCATTTACTTAACAACATACATTTTGTTGGGTGTTGAGCTCCCCAAAGCTAAGCCTACTTGTTAAAACTGACTTGAACTATGGAATTGTGGACTGACAAGTTTCAGTGGAGCTTCTTAACTATGGATTGATTGTTCAAACTAGAGTCTTTACATTTTGCTTATGGCTTATTCAGTAAAGGTGGCACATGGGGAAGTGCATGACCAAACAATGATATAAAATAAACTATGTCTTGAAGAAGGGAAAAACTAAGCTTCCAACCAGGGCTGCAGGGCATGCATCAGGATCAGAACACCTCTCTACATTCTGTATGTAAACTTCTTGAAACAGAATTTGAAATGTGAGCTTGAGAGAATGGGTCCTGCTCATACTGTTGCCAGTGCACTTCCTCACACAGCTGCACTGCTGTGTCACGGTGGGGTGAAACTCTGGATTTCAGAGCAACTTCTTGAACTAGTTGGTACTGCAGGTGATGAAAAACACAAAGCCCAGAGTTTTATTACGGACCACTTCTCCCTAGTTCCTTCTACCCTGTCTCTTGGTGCTCCTTTTATTCTCTCCTTTCACAGAAAGAACCCTTGATAGGTGTCAGTGACCAGGATTCATGGGATTCTTACCACTTTGACATTCTCACATGTTCTTTTGTGACTTCTCAGTCATGTCTCGTTCATACAGCCAAGCGGTGTTCCACTGTAAATATACATTCTTTGGAACATCAAAAGGCATTATCCCAGGAGTTAGAATGCTCCTTTTGAATCCTAATCAGCAGGACAACGGACTCCATTTGTTCCCACAGGTAGTGCCCAGGTCTTTGAGAGAAAACTAGTTTCTGCAATCTTCTAATCTAGTTTGTTTGAGCACCTGCCAGAGCACAACAGCCTTGCCGAAGCTGGAAAACGAGATGTAATATATTAACTAGGTGCCCTTTTTTTGTGGAGGCTGGGATAGGGGAAAACCTCATTCATGACTCATTATAATTTTCACTTCTTAAAGTTGGCAAAATGTCACTTCTGCATACATACAGCTGCAAAATGTGTTTCTTCCTTAAGCCCTGATAGCTCTTTGGGTTTGTTTTTTTAATTCTTATTTACAAATTAATATTTGCAAAAAAGCTGTCTCCCTACTGTGCCTTCTCATCTGTAAGGCTGAAGTAGCTTGCTTCCAGCTTTTAAAGTTCGAATTCTCTGTAACACCACTGTCACTACCTATTTACAGCCTGCTCACGGCATTCGAGGGAGGGAGGGAGGGAGCGGGGGAACAACAAAAGTTTGAGGTACCTGTAACACAGAGAAAACATCTACTAGAGTGGTTGGACTTGACCTAAACAAGGTCTTTTCTACCCTAAATGATTCTATGTGTTTTCTGTGTAACTTAATGTCTCTGGCTTCTTGTTTCCCACTGGTGAGACCAAGGCTAAAGGCCTGGTTTCTTTGGCAGCTGGAGTTGCAATTGCCCTGGCTACTCCTTTGACAGGAGCAGGCAGCCAAGGTGGGGTTCACCAGAAGTACCATGCAACCTGAGTCTGTGACAGGAGGCGCTTTTCACAGAATGTAGAAATCTGTGAGAACCCTCCTTCCTGTGCCACCAAGTCAGGCACCAAAACAATTAAGCTAATTTGGCAATGACATTTCTGCACAACCTTTTATTGCTCGTTCCCACCCTAAGCTGTAGAAGGGCTAGGTTTGAAATCATCCCAACTTTAAAAACAATTAACAGCATGAGTAACTTCTATTTTTCTTCTAATGGTTCTTGTGTGTCTTTAATACTTCAGGTGCCATTTGCTACAAAGTTTCAGTCTAGCACCAGATGTAGAAAGCAAAGAGGCAAAGAGGTGATGTGAGAACTACAGGGGCTGATTTTATGAAGAACAATTCATACTTTTAAAATGCTTTGCAGTATAGATACTGCAAAACCACTACAAAACAAGTAAACCAAATAAATCCCCTTGGCCTCTCAGGGCTAGTTCTGTGAGGAGCTGATGAGCTTCAAACTAAACTGTTTTGGGGAAATTTTACAGATCTCTTCCTCCTTCTCTCTACCATGTTCCTGTGTCAGTTCTTTAACATATGGGTTGTAATAAAGCTGTTCTGCAGTTTTTAAGCTTAAAAATTCTCAGTAAATGGCCCTTTATTTCCAGACATTTCCTATTATCAGCTGAAAGTGGCAGTCTCTGAAACACACGTGTGATTTTTAGGTTACACGTGTGATTTTTAGGTACCATACTACACTAACCTTAATTTCTAGCAATACATCTGAAATGGAAGTACCAGCCTGTTGGGCCGCAGCCTTTTCTTGGGGAGCAAACTTAATTTGCAGTAGGACATCTCCAGAACTCCTGCCCATCATACACCTCACGGCTTTATGCTTCTCTGTGCCATGCTGACGCATGCAGAAAACCACTGACGAGAGTTGGCCTAACCCAAATTTGGGAAATGTCAAGAGTTGAAGGGGTTTTTTTTTGTCTTGTGCCATAAGGGATACTCAGAAATAGCTGTGAAAAATTCCAATTCTTCATCTTCAGCTGTTTTAAAATCACACATTCTAGCACGTTAGTATGGTGATTGGGGGTTGTGAAATTCGGTTACAATACCGAACCTAAAAATAGCGCCTCGAGAGCTGGAGATGCAGCACACTGAAGTCTTTTCTGAGCTCCTTACTGCAGTACTTGGTACACCCCATTTGCTAGCTAGTCATCCTGTATGCATTTCATTTAATACACAGGCCTAGGGGCATGAACAAAATTTGTCAAGTCGCCCGCATGGGAACACCAGAACCAAGAGCAGGGAAAGAGCTGTGCCTCTCCCGGGCTGACTTCAGTGGAGCTCCTCAAGTTGCGCAGTAGCAATAAACCTCATCACCCTCCAAATGAAACCAAGTCTGGCTCCTTCAGTGGTTTGAGCTTTTAAGTTGTTTTCTCATTCCTCTATTCCCATCTCCCTCAGCCTCTGAGAAGAAAAAGCCCCACAACTACATTTATGAACATGGGAAAAGGGAGAATATTCATTAAGAACAAGTCAGATCAGTGGAGCCCTGCCACTAATTATGAGCGCCATGGTGTAACGCAGCACAAAGCTAGGGCCAAAGAGACACCAGGGCTTTGCTATCTGAAAACAGTGGTGCAGCGCTGCCCTGTATCCACTTTATTCCAGTGGCTAGCATTTACTCATCAGCTTCAAGGAGCTCCAGTCACACTTTTGTGTAAATTAACTCAACCTCACTGCAAGGAGTGGTAACTGTGCCACACAGCTACACCACGTACACTGTAATCTCCCATAATGAGGTAGCTTTCTCAACTTAATTAGTATTGCTTTTTGGTCACTATGGTGGGTATGTTCGGAGAAGATGTAATGAGGGAGAAAAGTAGGTCACTCATCACTAATCTGCTTCCACCCATCTCCCACTCTCTGCCTGGCTGCCTGGAGATGTTATCATAAAGCAGCATCTAACTCCAGGGCTGCTTTTCTACCACCACATCCTGCCTTTAGCTCTGGCTCTGCCATTCCAGCAGAGGCCACGAGGGGCAGGGAGCTAAATGAAGATATCTCTTTTCAGAAACTCTTCAAGGTGTAGCAGATAAACAGAAGGAAATTAATAGATGTACATGTGGAATGGGATTTCTGTGGTATTACAGCCAGTTAATTTATTCGCATTAAACAGGCTTGTTATTTATCGTAACTGTTGTTTTGACTTACTCTTTAAAGGAAAGATACTGTACTTCACAGAATCACTAGGTTAGAAAAGACCTTTGAGATCATTGAGACCAACTGTATGCGTCCTCTACTAACCGTATCCCTAAGCACCTTGTCTACCCATCTTTTAAATACATCCAGGGATGGTGACTCAACCGCCTCCCTGGGCAGCCTGTTCCAATGCATGATAACCCTTTACATGAAGAACTTTTTCCTAACATCTAATCTGAACCTGGCGTAGCTTGAGGCCATTTCCACTCATCCTATCACCTATCACTTGGGCAAAGAGACCAAGCCCCATCTCTCTACATCCTCCTTTCAGGTAGTTGTAGGCAGTGATAATGTCTCCCCTCAGCCTCCTCTTCCCCAGGCTAAACAACCCCAGTTCCTTCAGCTGCTCCTCATAAGGTTTGCTCTTCACTTGAAAGGCAGTTTTGATGAAAAGGGTAAAGAACACCTGCAGGTGGTATGGATAGCAGCATTTGTATGTTTTAATGTAGTGCTTGAAGTTATTTTTAAGCTAGCAGGTCCTATGCTGTTGTCCAGATTTCATTCCTTCTCTGTCACATAAGCTTTGCTGTCATTTTGCTTTTCATTCACCTCTTTACAAATAAATAAATAATGCTGCCTAAATAAGTTGGCCTTTAAAGAGCAAACTAGTCTTTATAATTCATGCATCATCGATACATATTCCCTGGAGAAGACCTGAACAGGAAAAACAACTCTTAAAGACTGCTGTAACTTAAAAAGGGTTGCCATATATTTATTTGCTCTTTTGTAGGCTTGTGTTGGCTGTGACTCCCTCAGAAGCAGTCTGTTCTCAAGACAGTTGTCTTCAATACTAATATCTGTGTTCATAAGCTAGCAGTACTGCATTAAGACACTAGTCAAGATTCAAAAGGGAACAACTACAATATAGCCTTATATGCTACTGAACACCTTAAAAGGAGAACTGGCAATGGCTTCTATCTCCGTTAAGTCCTAGACGGAACTCAGAACAGAGTGTAGCCTAGTCACACACTTTGTGGCTTTGGAATTAGTTGTTCAGTTTAGAGATATTATCAAGGAAGAAACCAAAACAAAAAGGGAATTTCCTTCAGAAGAGAGATGTCAGACTCTATAATCTTATTTATAATGCAGTAATGCAAAAAAAAAAAAAAATCCAACCAGTAATAAAGGCACAAGGGCATAAGCAGTAACAGTAAATATTACTGACTAGAATTACCTGCTCAGTCCTGCAGTCTGGGATGCTGCCAGCAGAGCTACATTAGATTCATCCCAACTCCAGGCAGGAGCTAGGACACACCCATAGCAATACCTTACTTATTTTAATGGAGACTCCCGTGCTTTGGGAATTATGGGATTTACCCTACTCATTAGCTTCTCAAGCCGATACTTGCAGCTGAAGGCTGTTTATGGCACAGCCAAGTCTGCACCATCCTGCCTGGGGACCCCACAGTGTTCCCCTAGCTTGTGTTGCCTTACTGGGAGAGGTCACACCTGTAGCCAGCTGGCATATATGCAGCACAGAGCATGACCTAGCTGCTTTTATCTTTCCCATACCACTTCACCTATCCAGCTAACAGTGGCTGTGTGTGGAGGTAAAAGTGGCACCTACCTTGTGGGTTGCTGAGGTGCACAGCCTTTTGCTTCACTGTGAGGCTCTGAAAGAGTGGCAGTGTCTGAACAAGCCAGTCTGTTCCCCAAGCAGATGTAAGTCTTAAGGTTAAGAAAGGAAGTTGCCAGCTTTTCTGCCAGTAGATTCTATTTGACTGAATGTAAATAAATGAAGTCTCTGTGGATTTGACTATGAAGGACCACAATAGTTCTGTGGGTAATTAGTAGCATCTCGAGGATACCAGTGTTTTCTCTCACTGATAACATGAATGTAAGACAGTGAAAGCCTTGGCTTAAAAAATCCTTCTGATGTCATAATCCCTTGTGACGTGAGGAAAACAAGTGCGTCAACTCTTCCTCATAAGCAGCCCTCATAAGGCGAAGTACAGCCACAGGCCTGAGGCGGCCCCAGCCTTCCCTCTCACGCCGCTCGCTGGAGCCGCCCGCTCCCCCCAGGTGAGCGGGGCCTCTCCCTGCAGGAAGCGCTTTTGTGCCGGCGGGGCAAGGCGGGCTGTGGCGTTTCTCTTCTCCGCCCCTTCAGCCTCCGCCCTTTTGCTTTCGCTTTCTCCTGGCAGGCGGCCGGTGGCGGCGCGGCTATGGAGAACGGTGCTGTCTACAACGAGACTACCGAGCCACAGGCTAAGCCGCCTCGCCGCCTCTTCTGCTGCACCCTGCAGCACCTGCGGGGATGGCGGCTGCCGACCAAAGTCCTCCAAGTGGTGAGTCCCTTACTCTCCTCAGCCCGATGGGGCTGGGGCTGTCGCCGCCGCCCGCTGGCCGTTGGGTGCTGACTGGGCTGACCGACCACCTGTCCGCTCCGCGGGCAGCGGCCGTGTCCTCCCCGCTCTCGCGGCCGGACGCGGAGCGAGAACCCCCTGGCAGAATGGCTGCCTGGGGAGGAGCGGAGAGGCCGACGGTCTCGCCCGCGCGCTTCAGAGCTGCCCCCGCTTGCCCCAAGTGTCACAATGACCTTTGGCTTTTGGACAGTCAGCCGCCGCTTAAATATCGGATACTTCAGGGGCGAAGTGCAGGCTCAGGAGGAGGGCTGTGCACAGGCTTCCGGGGAGCTCTCTCGGTCCGTCAGAAGGAGGGCTCGCTCCCCGCCAGGGAGGCTGGCGTCGTGCCTCGCAGAGGCAGAGCCCGCCCTCGCGCCTGGTCACTAAGGCCTCGCAGACTCATAACTCGGGTGGAAAGTTGACGTGGTATCTTCCAGGATCGTCATCTCTACAGGTTCAGAGTATCTTAGGGCAAGGAAGTAACAGGCGTGTTCCTCCTTCATGTTCTAGCTACAGGAGCAGGTGAGGACATCTGATGGTTGCCCACGTTGGGTGACTGAGGTTGCCTGGTGCTGCAGCAGGTGTGGTTCAGCTATGTGCTGCCGTTAACAGTTTAAAACCAGAGGGAAACTTCACAGGAAACAGTATTTTCTTCTGAGGGGCTGCAAACAGGAGGTAAAACCTCAGGGTAGTGCTTGATGGCTCATCATATCTGGGCCTCCCTCTCCTGCCGTCTCTGCAGTCTGTTTCTGAGCTTACTATGCCGTGCTGCCTGTGCTAAAATTGGGGCACTCACTTCTCCCATGACTCATGGTAGAAAACTGCACGGGAAACATTGTGTTGATAATGGCCTATTGCATGAGGCATCGCAGTGCATCACTCTGTGCTGGGCCGTCCTGTGCCCACCAGGAAGTACAAGTATTGTATTCTTAAATGCATTTCTTGTTACGTGTAAGTTTACTACTGAATGCATTCAGGAGTTGGGCCCCTGGTTCAGACTCATGTTTGTCTTGCGCTCGGCCAGGGGCTCTTCTGAAAGGTGCCAGAACTACTGTGCTTATTAAGTGGAGCATCGTTCTTAAGTACTGGCAGGGAGGTAGTGAAACCAACAGTGGGAAAGGGCAGCTGACTGTAAATGTGTGTCATTTTCTGGCCAAGAAAGTGGCTTTTTAGTCAGATGTCTCATGCTCACAGGAATTGTAGGTGATTTCCAGCCCTTTCCGATTACTTCAGGTTTTTAAACTTCGTCTCGCACACAGTCAAAAGAACTCCTTCAACCATAAACATAAGATTCTTGAGTGCTGGTGAAGGTAATGGTGACACTGCCAAGAATAGTCTTCTGACTGTGCTTAAAAAATTACACCTGTGAGACTTTTAAATAAATAAATAGGAGATAAAATTCTAGTTCATCTACTGGAGGTTAAATGAAGATCTGCTGACAATCAGATCATTGATATAATTAAGTTCACTGATTAAAACAAACTATTACATAAGAAAGTTTACTGGTGACTTAAACTGTTCACCTGAGCAGATACATTATTTTAAAAGCTTTCTAGGTAGGAGAGGGGGAAATTATGATTATTCTAAACAGGATATCTAGCTGCTTGATGTGCTCCTGTTTATGACCTGTCCTTCAACAAGATGAAAAATAAAATGTAATTATAATTGTTCACCTGCCTAACTTTCAACAGGTTTTTTTTCACCCTGTTTATTTCCCTTTACCAAAGTGCATCAATCTTGAAGTTGGGCAAAACACTTTTAAAAAGCCCCAGAAATTACTGAAGGTGGAAGCTTCAGGACTCCAGTAAGAGAAATATCACTGTTTTGGCAAAGTGTTGATTTTTGAAAATGCCAGTGATGGTCACTAACATTTATTAGCCCTGTGTTACAATAATGATTGTGAGTTATTTGGATTGCATGCTGATGACCACCTGCTTGGACGGCTAAACAGGGTATTGCATGCACAAAACCAGCTGTCTTCATTATAGAAGGGATCGAGTATTTCACAAACTACTGTGAAAACACCTGCAGAAAGCTGGTTTCTAGTCTTTAGAAATGCTTTTATTCTGATTAATAAAGGCATACATTGCAATCTTAGCCTGCTTTATTAAAGCTTTTTGGGCAAATGAGATAAGGATAAAGGCAAGTGCCAAAAGGATGCTGGGAGGTATGCTTATTGAGGGGCTTTAGAATTTTTTTTAATGTTTTATATAAGTGGGATGTTCTTGTTAGTCTGTGACTGGTTCAGATTCTGTGCAAAGGTATATGCATATGCTCTGCCTAGGCTGAGGTAGAACCAAGTTCTAAATATCTAAAGCAGGAATACTTGCCATAAACTATAGTTTAATAAAAAAAGCCCTATCTGGAAAGGAAATACATAATTCAGTCTTAAACATCTGCTCTTTTCCCGAGCTGTTCACTTCCTATAGTGGCCTGATTGTTGAGACTGTAACAGAATTAGTGTGTGCACCCATCCAAAGATTTTGTGCTGGGTATACTGCTGAGCTTTTTCACAGGCCTGTTGGACACTTCATTGATCTGCTTTATTTTTGTAACATTCTTTTGTTTAGCTCTCAAGAAAATGAGGAATTACTGAGCTGCCCCTCTCCACTTGTTATTGGCAGCTCAGAGAAAAGCAGTAGTGATATTCTGGGCATCGGCTGCTAGGGATTCTCCAAGGGATCATTGTGGAAGAGGCAGATATAAAAACAAAGCAGAAGGAGCTTTGGCTGCTTCATGTAAGCCTGGAGAGCCTGCACTCATCCCAGGACTAAGCTGGTGGGTCTCCAGCAGAGCAGTTCTAGGGACACTGAATGAAATGTGGAATCTCCTGGCTTGTTTAAAGTAGCTCGTGTATTTATATTGTATCTAATAATGAGATGTTACTAAAACTCAGAAGAATAATAGAGATTATAATCTTATGGCTACTAAAAAAACCTTCTCGCTACGTTATATAGCTGTAGGTATGTAAACTGAAGTCAGGAGCCACTCTCTTAGTGATACTTAAAACTGTTCTTTTTTTTTGTTTTGTTAGGACAATGGAATAATCCCTTTTGTTTCTCGTAGTGATAATCCAAGAGGCAAGTTAAGAAACCCAACCAGCACTCTGGCAGTTTGTATATGTGCTGCTGATACACTACTTTGCTTAAAGTTCTTTAAGCCAAAGTTTTAAGAGTTAGTTACTTTATTAATAAGATGAAGAACAAAATAAAAAATTGAACATTGACCAAGTGGAGTCCTGTGAAGTCAATCTCATCTGTTTGATACTGCACCCTTTACAGCTACTCTTTGAGTGATGGGGTTTTTTCCTACTTGTTTGTATACTCAGCTGAGAGGGTTTTTTCCATTATTTAGATCATATTATGGTTATTTGGGCTTATAAAGTCTTTTAAGGGAAGTTTTTCTTTCCTTCCTGTTCTGTTTCATCACAAGTGAAAGTGATGGCATTTGGTTTTCAGTGCTGATAAAAAGAGCTAGAACTAGGCATGAAAATCTACCTCCTCACGCTTGAGCTGAGCCTGTAGAAAATGTGAAATTGAAAGTCATTGGATGCAGCTGTAAACACATTTTTTGATAAAGCAATAAAGCTCCCAACACTTAAATATCAGAAATTCAGAGTTCAAAACATTCCTCGGGCAGCCATTGTGGCCACAGTTTTAGGTGTGAGGGTTGCTGAGAAGTTTGCTTCGCCAATCGCTGCAGAAGAGAAGGGAAGTTATGTTGGAGGCCTGATAGCAGTACTGCAGTTTCCCACCTCAGGTTCTTTCCCTTTCTGAGATCCTGTTTACTTTACGTGCTTGCAGGATATTCCAGATGTGATACTCTGAAGAGACCTCCTGAGGTCTGGTGCAGCGGGGGCGAACTTAAAGTTCCCACATGCTAAATTGCTGTTCTTATTTTTACTGTCAGAAAATTGAAACCAAAGGCTGGTGGTTGCTTTCCAAGAATAAGGTGCAGATGAAGAACCTCCAGTTGCTAATTACTGTGGGTGGGGGAAAGAAATTCAGAATTTCAGAATTTGGATTTTCAATTTTTTTTTAAAGAACTATCAAACTCATTATTTCCCATATAGCCTTATGTAAAATAGTGTCATGGTCCTTATTTGAGTCACAGTTTCATGACCAAGTTGATTCCTCCTAATACTTATGTTTTCTGTACGTTAACGATACTCACGTTATCTGTAATCTGGTGTCAACTTTATGGGATGAAGGAAACCAGCAGGAAGTGGCAAAAATGAGAGAACACTTAAATAAAGCAGTGTTGTTTCTTGTACAATAAAGAACTGGAAAATCCAGCAGCAGATAATATGGTGACTGCACAGGTATTAACTCGCCTTCTTTCCTGAGAACGTAGGGTGGCAGGAAGATGAACAGATTCAACACTGTCCAACGCACCATAAACACACATTAAAGCTTTGGTTCCTACAAGTACAGCTGAGCTGCTGTGGCCATAAGCACCCGAGCTATTGGGTGCATGCACTTTCTCTGGAGGTTTCTGGGGGAGTTAGTGTCAGCTGTAAGCTCTCAGGGAGGTAGCTGCCTCTGTCAGTGCCATCCCATTTCACCCTGAACCCAAATGTAGTTTAAATTAAGTGTGGCTCTGAGTAGTAAGCAATAGCGTTTTGGCTTGTTCCAGGTGGGATGCGTGCTTGTTACACTGCCTGCCTCTGCCTGCTTCCAGCTGGTGCTTGCACAAAACCACAGCTGGGGAATCCTGGCGGGCTAATGGAGAAGCCTGTGTTGGGCGGTGTGTGCTCAGCTTACACGAGCCCAGCTTATTAACTGTCTTTATCAGCAAGTATCAGCTGTGGTGCCATGTAGTTATTGTTGCCCGTAAGAAGACAGTGCAGAATCTTACTGGCTTTGTTGTAGATGGAGGTTTTTCCTTACAGCTGGTTTGTTTTTTTTTTTAATGTTCCTGTTGGAGACAACTGTTTGCTGAAGGCCTTAGACACTTGACCCAACTCAAGTATGTAACTTGTTTGCAGGTTCTCTCTACTCTGGCTGTCATTTGTGAAGAAATTGTGGAGGAGTGTATGAAGTGTAGTGGACTTTACTTCTTTGAGTTCACAAGCTGCAGTGCAGCTCTTTTAAGCGGCCTCATCCTGTTGGTGTATTGCACTGGCTTATATGAAAAGTTTGGGGAAGATAAAATACAGAGATTGGTAAGGATTATTTATTTATTTTACAGTTTGTTTATTTATTTCACAAATTTCTTGTAAGTGCTTAAAGACAACTGTGGAGTAAAAGACTCTCTACTCTTCCCTCTCTACTCTGCCCTCATGAGGCCCCACCTGGAGTACTCTGTCTAGATATGGGGCCCCCAGTACACGAAAGATGTAGAACTGTTGGAGATGGTTCAGAGGAGGGCCATGAAGATGATTAGAGGGCTGGAACACCTCCCTTATGAAGAGAGGCTGAAGGAGCTGGGCTTGTTCAGCCTGGAGAAGAGAAGGCTGCGAGGGGACCTCATTGCAGCCTTCCAGTACCTGAAGGGAGCATACAAACAGGAGGAGAATCAACTTTTTAGAAGAGTAGACAATGGCAGGACAAGGGGGAATGGATTAAAGCTAAAGGAGGGAAGGGTTAGATTAGATATTAGGGGGAAGCTCTTTACAGAGAGAGTGGTAAGGTACTGGAACAGGCTGCCCAGAGAGGTGGTGGATGCCCTGTCCCTGGAGGTGTTCAAGGTTGGATGGGACCCTGGGCAACCTTGTCTAGATCATGCCTGGAGTTTGGTGGCCCTGCCTGTGATCCTTGGGGTCCCTTCCAACCCAAACCATTCTATGCAGAATGAATCTCTTGTTCTTCTCTATTTAAAGCGTCAAGTAACTTATAGTTAAAAATAAGAAGTCAGCTTTGAGACTCCTTTTGATATTGACAGCTTTTTCAAAATTGTCTCACTGGTTACCTGCAGAATTTTAGGACACTTGTTCGACTCATACCACTCACATAGTCATCTCATACATGTACAAAGACAGAACACAGTTTACTGTCAGCATGGTACTTGTAACTTGCCTGTTTACCCTGTCTCTTTTCCTGCTGTCTACTTCCTTTTTAGTAAAATCATACTAGTATAATCAATATCATACTAAAATTATCAGTAACAGTTGTTACAATTAATACTTTTATATTTCAGAAGATCCAGCGGTGGCACAAATTTGCTCTGTAAGTCAGTAAGAAGTGTCTTAGGACCATCTCTTCCTGTTTGTCTCCAGAGCAAACAATAGGGTTTTTTTACATGAAGGTACAGATTAAGGGAGTGTAGTAAGAGATTTGAATGAGCACATTTCCTACACAGGTTTCTGCTTTCCCAGATGTTTTACATAGGTAATAATGCTACTGTGCTTGACCTGAGCCTGAATTTAATGTTCTTTTTATATTTGCAGAACTTTGGGGCCGTGGCAGCCATAGGTGCCTTTTTTCTGTTAGCATCAATAGTGTTTGCTGCGACCAGCATTGGGTATGATGTTGAAAAAGCTGCATGTGTAAGTCTTCAAGTGCCATCATTTACTTTGTATTTATCTCTCATGTTAATTTATCTGCGCTCTAGACCTCACTCAATTTGCAGGGAAGAAACCGAACAGGAAAGAGAATTCAGTGCACTGCAGAGTTTCAGGAGGAAATAGCTATTTCAGACCTTCCAGATAATTATGTAGGGAATCTAAACAGCAGACATTCCTTGGGGTTGCTGGAAATTGCAGCTCCCCTGTGTTTGCAGCTTGCTTCTGGGTTCCTCAGGCTGTGCTGCCTTGGCTCCGTAGAATTCTGTGTCATTTGTCAATTTTGACATTGCCATCTCTTGCTGCTTCCCCAGTTCTCCGATACCCTCTCTCTGAAATGCCTTCTGTTTTCCTCAATTGTCCCTTCATAATTCCACCTTCTCCCAAAGTCAGCAAGGAACCCTGTCTCTTGCCAGGTATTATAAAGCATATGTGCAGAATGCTGACGTGCAAAGGCTGCGGTAAGAGCAGCAGCTTCCTCAGTGACAGAAATAGTTAGAAGAGCAACAGGGCATGCATCTCCCAGGAACACTGAAGAGGCTTTGGGATGCTGTGGATGTCATGATTCCTCACTCATTTGGCACATCTTTGTTATAAACTTGGAATTGTGACTATGTGAGGTTAAAAGCTGAAATTTTTATTTTATTTTTGAGTGAGAAGAAAAAAGGAGTGTGAAAAGAATGCAAAATAATCCTGTTCCACAGGCAGCATAAGCTGGATTATTTTTTTTGCCCTCCTGCTGCTGGAAAACGAAAAACTATTGTCATTTAAGACTTACTGAGGTCAAATTGCTTTGGGGCAAACCAGTTGTGTAAAACTTAGGTAAAACTTAGAATAATGGATGTGTTTCCATGTTTGAAAGAAGCTGCTGAAACCAACCTTCTCTTTATGACTATCTTGCCATGACTAATAATGAAATGACATTAACAAAATGTTCTTTTGTTCCCCCTTGCTGACACAGTAAGGACTTGCAGATCTTATCTCCCTTCACCTTCCCTGTGTTACTCTCCTTCACTTGGTGCCTTTACGCAAGAGATGGCTGCCAATTAAATAAACTGCTGTACCACTAGTGCCATGCTTCTTTTCATAACTATTTTTTGCCATAAAATTAATATACTTTTACTATTAAGGGCTGTGTGGAACACATTATATGGTTCATGCTTGATTAACAGAATGAGAGCTATAAAACCTTGTGTGTTAAATGTGCTAGCATTATGATTTCTGACCTGTTTCTAATTTAAATGGAGCCACCAGTTTAAGGAGGACTGGAAAATTAATGCGTATGTAAATAGTCCATCAAATATCTTTAAATGATGTTGGGATGTTAATATTTGTACTTTTAAAAATCATACATTCCTTTTGCTTACACAGGCATTTGGATTTCTTGCAAGCATTGTGTTTTTAGCTGAAGTTGCTGTAGAAAGTTTTCACATGTGGAAAGAAAGAGGCAAAAGCACTGAAAACCCTGGCAACACTCCGTGCGTCGCAGAAGGTCAGCCGCTGAATAAGCACAGCTAACTCCCTGGAATTTTTTCTTCAGTGGAGCAAAATAAAAATGAACTTTCAGTGCACTGTAGGTAACAACTTCTGTCTCTTCCTTCTAAATCAATTATGTATGTATTGCTCATCACAATATTTTATAGATCCTCAGGACCAATAATGACATCTTGAGTATCACATTCTAAGGTCCTGCCGCCTGTCCACAGGTGTGTGTCCCACACAGACACACACACAAAATGTGTCTAACTACAACAGTGTGTTGATTGAATTTGACACAGATGACTAATAAAGGTTACTGTGTGGTGCATAAATTCTGAGCTACAGCCTAAATATATTTTCTCTATAAAGGGACCAGATATTTCTGTTATGAATTATAAAATAGTACAGCAGAGTTCATTTCTTTACTCACTGGTCAAACTGTGAATGTAAAAGGGATACCTAATTGGAGCCTTACACAAATGCTTATTGTTACATAAGAGATTTTGTTTTGGTTTTGTTATTAATACATCTTGGTTCTGTCTATGAAGATCAGTTTAATGGAATAGCAAGTGTAGGGGTTTTATGGGGAAGGTAATGTAATGGTAAATTAAAGAGACAGTTTTGCACCCCATGACTGTCACTGTTTGGACATGGATGCCAGAATCTTCTTCCACACTGTTTTAGTAACTATAAAGGCTGTATGAGAAGATCAGGTTTGAGACCACCTAAGGAACCTGAAGGTGCACAAGTCCATGGGACCTGATGAGGTGCACCTACGTGTCCTGGAGGAACTAGCAGGTGAAGTGGCCAAGCCACTCTCCATCATATTTGAGAGGACCTCGTAGTCTGGTGAAGTCCTCACTGACTGGAAAAGGGGAACCATAACCCCCATTTTTAAAAAAGGGGGAAAAGGAAGACTCAGGGAACTACAGGCTGGTCAGTCTCACCTTTGTGCCTGGCAAGATCATGGAGCAGATCCTCTTGGAGTCTATGTTCAGGCACATGGAGAATAAGAATGTGATTGAGGACAGTCAACATGGCTTCACTAAGGGCAAATCGTGCCTGACAAATCTGGTGGCCTTCTATGATGGAGTAACAGAGATGGTGGGCAAGAGAATGATGACAGACATCATCTTTCTGGACTTGTGCAAGACATTCAGCACTGTCCAGCATGACATCCTTGTCTCTAAATGGGAGAGAAATGGAGTTGACAGATGGCCTATAGAGGGGATAAGGAGCTGGCTGGACAGTTGCACTCAGAGTTGTGGCCAATGGCTCCATGTCCACCTGGAGGTCTGTGACAAGTGGTGTTCCTTGGGTGTCAGTACTGGGACCAGCACTGTTCAATATCTTCATCAATGACATGGACAGTGGGATCGAGTGCACCCTGAGCAAGTTTGCCAATGACACCAAGCTGTGTGGTGAGGTGGACACGCTGGAGGGAAGGGATGCCATCCAGAGGGACCCTGACAAGCTGGAGAGATGGGCCCATGCTAACTGCATGAACTTCAACAAGGCCAAGTGCAAGGTCCTGCATGGGGGTCAGCACAATCCCAAGCACAACCACAGGCTGGGCAGAGAATGGATTGAGAGCATCCCTGAGGAGAGGGACTTGGGGGTGCTGATCAATGACAAGCTCAACACAAGCCAACAGTATGTGTTAGCAGCTCAGAAGGCCAACCAGGTCCTGGAGAAGAGAAGGCACTGAGGAGACCTAATTACCTCTTATGAATACTTAAAGGGGTCCTACAGGAAACTAGGAGAGAGATTTTTTACCAGGGAGTGTAGGACAAGGGGCAATGGCTTCAAGCTGAAAGAGGGTAGGTTTAGGTTAGCTGTTAGGAAGAAATTCTTCTCATCAAGGGTGGTGATGTCCTGGCCCAGGTTACCCAGAGCAGTTGTGGCAGTCCCCTCCCTGGCAGCATTCAAGGCCAGGCTGGATGGGGCTTTGGGCAACCTGGGCTAGTGGAGGGTGTCCCTGCCCATGGCAGGGGTTGGAACTAGATGATCTTAGGGGTCCCTTCCAACCTAAACCAGTCTGTGATTCTGTGAAGAAACTTGAAAAGCCAGCCATGAGAAGGAGAAGATGGGCAATAAATATTTTCACAAAGTAACCCAAAAAGTAACGATGGGAACATCAGTGAGAAAAACATGGCAGCACGTGGGTGCTACCCTGGGCAGCGTTACTCCTGAGGTTAATAGCAAACACAGTTTATGCATAGCTCAAGGTAAGCTCAGCCAGAATGGTTAGCTGTTCTCTCTCTCACTTGGCATTTCTTGCTACTGGCCAGGTCTGTTGGTAAACAGGTAAATAAGCACTTGTACCCTGCATTTGTCTTAAAAGTGACAGGCTGTAGGACTGCAAGAAACACTACTGGTGCAACACGTAGCAACGAGTGATGGGAGCACGTTAGAGCAGATACTGATGGCTGTAAAAGGGCTGAAGTGGCGAAAAGGCCTTTTTAAGATGTCAGAGGTAGGAGCAATGCTGCTAGGCATCACCTAAAAAGGACAAATTGCTGTAAGCCAGGAGATGTTCCAGAACACCAAAGCAAATGCCACCCGCCTTCCAAAAAATATGATTATGCAAAGCCAATTCTTGCTTGAGTGCTCGTGACATTTGCCATGTCCTCCAGGCGTTTAACCCCATTTCACCAATAGCCTAGCCTGACAGACACATAGCCCTGTAACCTGCTGTGGCAGCACTGAGACTAAGCCCTCCAGAAGTCAGCTGGGCGAGCTGCGTTTGGTAAAGGAGGAGGAAGCTGTTGTAAGGCTGAGCACTGTAAAAGGTTGAAGGCTTTTTGGTTTTTTCAGTGCTTCCACTTTCTAAAGAATACGAGCTTGTGGTGGTCTCTCTCCAAGCTCCAAGACTTAAGCCTGACACTACACTTCGCTTGGATGATGTAAAATTTTGATGGGTTGTGTTGAAGCATCAAGTTTAAGCCGTAGCTTGGTTTCAGAGCAATGCATAGGAGGCATACTTTCTTTCATAGAATTTCCTGCTTTGTGAAGAAGTGCTTTTAGTCTTTTTTTGGCTTATTTTTTTCCTCTTTGTATTTATTAGTGTCCATTTGCACTAAAACCTGATCTCATTCTAGGTGTGCAGAGCTTGCTGTAACCGTCTCCGAAAACTGGGTAATTAGAGATGTTTTGTTTACAAGCAGTGATACAGGTGATGTGAAACTTGCCCTAATGAGAAATATCTCTGCTATATGATTTGTAATGTCTTACTTTGGGGACTGTGTCCCTGTCTGTGATTAACAGTCTAAGGGAGTTGGGTTGTTTTTTTACTGCCAGGATTCTACTAAATTTGTTTTCACATCAAAATGTTGTATTCTCTAAATCTAGATCTGGATTAAAAGCTGTAAATATAGTGTAAGAGAAACACTGTGCTGCTGGTATTTTTTAGGCAATGCAGCACCACAATGGGACTTTGTACCTTGAGGTAATTTTTCTCAGCTTAAAAATACATGAAGAGTTCTGGGTTTTGGTTGCTTCCTCTACAGACTTATCCCCACCTAAGTGCTTTGTTATTGCTGTCCACTTCTGAACTGGGGGATACTGGTATTGGGAAGGTTCTGCTGTGGCCTCCCTATCTATGATTGCCTACTGCTGATACTTCATGAAGAAACTGAAATACAGAGCAAGTTACTCTTACAGAAAGGTGCCACAAGAAGCTGGTGTCAGAGGAAGAAGTGACTCTGACAGAGATCTCCTGCCTCCCTTGATCTGACCATGAGGTCTCTTGAAACAAATACTGCCAGCCTTTGCAGAGTGGTTTGGTGGATTCTCCTACTACATAGGTGCTGGTGCGATGGGGATGGTTAGAGTGAGGGGGGTTGGCATGGGGTTTGTTTGCATTTGAACTGTTCTGAGCAGGTCACTTAAACCCATTTTCTTGCCAGCTGACTGACCAACATATAGATGTGCAGATCAGATTCCATCTCTGACATGACAGGGACACAGGTGTTGCCATCAGCTAATGAAACAACCGGTGGTATTCTTTGGGAAACCGGTTGGTTGTTTTCCCAATGTCACAGGAGTTTACTAATGGGAAGAGCCCTGCTGTTCTTTACAACAATACATACTGCTCCCTTCCAGATCCCATTTAGCTGGCATTAGTCTGTCCCATAGTAGTTAAATACTACAAGCAAGTCCCATACGGGTTCTAAGTTTAAGGCAATTGCTAAACAGTTCCTTCCAAACCATTTGTTGGCTAGCAGAGCAGTTTCTGCATGGTGGTACTATTAATCCTAGGCTTGTAAGCATGAGGGGTTCTTTCTGTTCTGTTTTAAAATAGTTGAGAAGCAGGTTTGGTCGTGTGTATGCAGCACTCTACTTCTGCGAGGTCATTTCCTTAACTGCTTTATCAGCTTCCTGAGATAAAGGGGCAGGGGTGTGTCCCTCCTAGCTCTTCTGCCTCCTGAAGCTAGATGGGAGAGAGAGAGAGAGACTTCTTTGTTGTCCTGGCCTAGCAGACTAGTCTCCTGCAGTGTTGACATGCCTCCTTTGATGCTTCTGGCATCAGACCCAGACTTTGCCTGTCCATCGTTGAATTAGACCGATCCCAGAGAATGGTGTTGGAGCTGGATTAAGCGTCTGGTTTTGCAGGAGCTCTGAGCCTTTTCTACAGAGCCTTCCTGTGCTCTGTCAGCAAAGTGCTCTGCTTGTTTCACAGCCTGCTTTGGTCAAACAGGCTGTGTAAGATGCTTATGTTAAGGGGGCTGACTGTGACTGAAAGTGGGTTAGGGTTTGCTCAGGGGAGAGGTAGGAGTTCTGGCAATCACTAATAGTAGCAGAACCTGTGGAGAGAAGCAACTGGCCCAGTATGTCTGTCTGAGGGTTGTCTTCTCCCTTCTTTGCCACAGTGCTTAGCAGCGAGGTTGTAGCTGGTTCAGACACATTAAAAGCTTTCATCTTTTCCAGCTGAGCCCATCCAAAATACTTCAAGGCTCTGCACCCACTTTCAGGCTTTGTTCACAGTGCCTTGAGAACCAGCAGAGAGGATTCTTCAGGATGCGTGAGGACTTGTTGTTGAGTGGCTGGACTGAGAGTTTCCGCTCCAAAAACCTGCGTGGGCATTGTGTAGATTGTGAATGCTAACTGTTGTGTTTGGCACTTTGCCCACATGAAAATCACAACGCTACACCAGCGCCCTTTGTGTTCCAAGTGTGTGAAGGAATCCTGCCTTGCTGCTTGCGCCCGGTGCTTAAAAATAGCAGGGAAGGGCCATGGTCTGTTAGAATTAAGTTTTGCCTTTGCACTCTCTGGCTTGGAAAATCAGTGAGCTGTCTCACACGGTTCTCAGGACTCAGCACAAGATGGTTTTGCATAATGGCCACCACGGTGATGTGTGCAATAAAAATAACAAGCTTTCTACGCTGAAGGGAAATGCTTTGTGAAATTTTGGAAAGGTTATATAGAATTGTAATGAATCAAGATGTTGGTACTGCCTTTAAGATGGAAATTAATCTTTGTTTTAGTGTATTGCTGTAAGCATAAGCAGTTCTCTTGATATTAAATTTTATGCTGTTCAGAATGATCTATCATTTTTAACACCTTTGAGAATTTAAGTGACTCTTAATGGTTATTAAGTCAGGATGATAAGACAGTAGTTCCATATGTGTAAAATAAAAAGTGTATACAGTTTCACTGCCAGTGTTGCCTTGAGTTTCCACTTAAGTAGTTTTGAAATGCTTAAATATTGTTTCCATTCTCAGCCTGTGGTATTTTTTAATGTATTACGCTTTTTTTTTGGTCTTGAAGAACTTTCTAAAATATTTTGTAATCATTTTAAAAATAAAAAAAATATTAGTGAGTAACTTGGGTGTTTCTAGTTCCTGCTGCTATGATTTGGTGTTGCTATGTAGTTCTTCCATAGGAAATAACCTCATGCTTTGTTCCTGGTTTGGAGGAAAAAGCTCACATTGCACTTGGCTCGTGTTGGGGAAGAGGCCTCAGCTGGCAAAGCTGGATACTCTCACTGCAGGTTTCCAGGAGGGAAGGCCCTGTAAGGTCAGTTCTGCCTCTTGCCACAGGTGGTCAATAGGTTGCCATGACCAGTGTAATTCAAGTGCCACTTCCCTATTGTCTGGATTTCCTATTCCCAGTCCTATTTCCAGTTGGGGCTGGGGGAAAAAAAGTTATCAAGTGGCAGATTTCCTAAAGAAAGGAGATGCAAACTAGCAAAAGGTCTTAAGAGCATGTTGTCTTCTGGTGTAGAAAAGTCATAGAGTATCCCAAGTCAGAAGGGACCCATAGGGATCATCAAGTCCAGCTCCCTGCAGGTGACCAAGGGGGAGCCACTGGATCCATCAAAAATGCTTGCCCAGTTGTCGGTGGTAGGGGGCAGGGGAAAGAAACCTGTGTGCTTTTGGGCAGGGTGGCTTTTTTCTTCCGTAGCCCTACAGATTTGTTTGTTACCCCGTGGTGATCTTGTAAAGAGGAGGAGAACAGCACCTTCTCCATCGTCAGCGCTGCAGCTGGAATGCCGCGGTAGGCTTCTCTTCCTATCGTAACATGGAAGGTGAAATTGTCGCTTTGATGAAGTTGCCAGAGATGAGAGTAACCCTAAGGTAAAAAGGCCTCTACTGCTTTTAATTAGATTGGAAAACTAGATGCAAGGAAACAACTGAGGCAAAATGCTACATTAAAAGTGTAGGTCGGTGGTGGATTTACATAGTGTGAGTAACTGAGTAACTCAGAAGTCCTAAGATTCATGAGGATTTAATAATTTGGAGCATGACCTCACAGTTTTAAGTCCAGTTATTGCTGGAATTGTGACAACTGCTTTCCTGGGAGCGTAACCCAAGTTACCTTACCATGCACTGTCAGAGTAGCAGAGCAGCACGCAGGCTGGTGGCCCGCAGCTTCCCTTTCTGGGGGCGCAGGTACCACCTGGTAGCTGCTGTCTGTGCATCATTGTTCAAGGTGTGTCTGTGTTTCCATGCTCCCACAAGGGCTTTCTCCTCCCAGTGAGGATCACGACCAGCCACCTGTTTTATCAGGCAGCTGCCATCGTGCAGGAACCAAGCAAGGTGAACAGCCTGGCTGGGTTTGGGGTTTGGTTTGACCTCTCTCCGGTTTCAGAACAGCCACTCTTTGCCGGCTGAAGGAAGCACAAGGCAGGCCGGCAATGCTTTCCCCCTTGTTTGGGCTGTCCGCACAGTGCGGCTGTCTGCACAGGCATCAGCCGAGGAGCTGCAGGAGAGATGTTTGCCCACGAGAGGGCACGAACGCTCCTGTGATTGAAATTAAACCGCCTTTGAGGACTTCCCCTCTTCACACCTCTATTTTCATCGGAGCCGAGCCTCTCTTGCCGCCTTCTTGTGGCACCGTGGCTACAAATGAGACCGCATTTCAGTGATACTGTTTCGGAGAACTTGCTTCTTTCCCAAAATGTAGCCTGAGGGGTTTATAATAATCAGGTCAATATTGTTTCAAGGAGGTACTTTAAGCACTTTGAAAGGGGGTTTGCTTATTTTCCCCTTTTTATTTTGTAACCTGGTGAGACATGTTTTTAACAGTGCCCTTGTACTACAAAGTGAAGCTTCAGCTGCGTGACCACACGGCACCTGTAACAGCGTGCTGCAGCTTGGAAGATTTCTACGGTCAGTACAAGGTTGTGGCTTTCCCCTAAAGGTCTGCGGATTGTGGGTGGGAGGAGAAAGGAATTGGGAGTACCTCAGCATTCCCTGGATTCTCAGGAAGTTAAAGGAGAGAAGCTTATTATTAAAAAAAAAAAAAAAAAAAAAAAAGACAAATTATGCATGCTGGAAAAATGTCAGGGTCCACAAAGAGAAGTGCTGGCAAACACAGCTGCAAAGCGTGCCAGACAGGGCTTCTTGCAATTCTGGTCCTCTCCGGCCCCCCGGTGAAACCTGCTTTGACCAACCCACGTGTCCTGATCACTTACTCAGTTGGTTTCTTATGACCTATTATCTCTTGGCTGAGTATTAGAACAGGACTGGGAAAATAAAACAGATGTGGCTGTTTTGAAGTTGGCAAGTCCCAAGGTGAGAGTCGGAGCTTCACAAGGAGCTGACAGCATAAGCACATTCTTCTGTAGCGTGACTCATCTGCGGCCAGATGAGGACAGCAAATAGCCAGTCAGGTATCACAGAATGATAGAATGGTTTGGGTTGGAAGGGGCCTTAAAGATCATTGAATTCCAACCCCTCTGCCATGGGCAGGGACACCTCTCACTAGACCAGGCTGCTCAAGGTCCCATTCAACCTGGTCTTGAACCCCTTCAGGGAGAGGGCATCCACCACCTCCCTGGGCATCCTGTTCCAGTGCCTCACCACCCTTGCAGTGAAGAATTTCTTCCTAATATCCAATCTGAATCTACCCCCTTCCAATTTAAAACCTTTGCCCCTCATCCTATCACTCCATGCCCTTCTAAAAAATCCCTCCCCAGCTTTCCTGTAAGTCCCATTCAGGTACCAGAAGGCCACTATTAAGATCTCCCCAGGACCTTCTCTTCTCCAGGCTGAAGAACTCAAACTCTCTCAGCCTGGTGTTAGGTGTGCTGTGTGAGAGAATGCAGTATTCTGCCCCACTGCGTGTGGGGTGTGCCTCAGAACTCTCTTTGTAGTCCTTGCTTGGGCTCCTTGCAGGAAGCACAGTACTGCAAGACAACAGCACGAGGAGTATGTATTTATTACTGTGTCCTACCTTGCTTAGGGGATGGTGGAATGTTGCTCAGAATAACACAAGCCTGTCTGCACTACAGCTCTCCTTTCAGCTACTCCCTTTGCACCAGCTGTCCCTCTTCCAAAAATGTCAGTGCCAACACGATCCTGACATCCCTGTTCACACTGAGCTGTAAGGTAAGGAAGGAACAGTTACTTAATTGGTCTGTAGTCTCTGCACACCACTAGCCAACAATGTGGATCTGCTAACGAGCGTGAGCAACAAGGTGTCCTCAGGAAGGAGGGCAGCCTCTCCCCACTTCTATTTTTATTACCACAACACCAGTTTTCACTCTCCTTTGCCTGCCTGCTCTGTTTCAAAGGCTGCGGATCACTGGTTATGGATACTCGTGTTTAAAGCTCCGTTTCCTATTCCTGCCCCTCAGATCTAAGTTAAACCTCCGTATTGGTGCGATTCGTGGTGACAAGAGCTTCGGCTGAAGCTCTGCCTGCTGCTTTCTCAAAACAGTTGGGGTAACATGGCTGTGGAGGTCCATCTGAGGGGCTACAATACAGCTCTCAGAAACAACTGTCTTGTTAATGTGGGTCTGTTTTCTGCCTCCTTGTCCTCTTGCTTGGAAAGGCTTGTTTTATGAATGAACAAATGTTGTCCTCGATACAGTTTTTTAATTGTAAATGCTTGTTTCTGGCAATTGTGCCTTTCATTTGAGGGTAACAAGGGCATAATTATTCAGCTCTCATGCATCACAAACTGTTGGGCATGAGGTATTAATGGAGTGCTTTGCTGCCACCGTAGCTTAATCACTACAGCTGCAACACTGTGCTCTTGTTTGGCTGGGGTTCATGGAGAAGGGGGATGCAGATCATTAAGTTCTACTTTAAGATTGATTTACAGATGTAGAAATAACAAAAGACTCTGCTAGATGGACAAAGCACTTCTGATCTAAAAGCAGCCACTGTTCCAGCAGAGCTGTGATTTGTACTCGTAGTGGTAGGAAGCCACCAGCACCAGTCGACCTCGTACAAGTCCCACTGATCTCAATAGAAACAAAGTTGTGCTGGTGTAACAATTTTATGTGCTGGCAGGGCTGTAACCCGAGACAGGGGGGGCTGTGTCCTACCACTACAGCTGGCTAGCAGATGTAGTACAAGGAAGCTGCAAATGGATGCTTTTGGATAGCCATGGGCTTTGAGGCCATACACAACTCCTAGCCTGGTGTCTTCCCATCCACCCGGCTACCATAGTAGCTCTGTAAAGTGCCGGGGTGCAAGTGCTGGAGTTAAGATGTGGGTGATGCCCCTGCTCCACGTGGCACAGTAGAAGGGGTATCTCCTCAGCTCCACTCTGAGACGTTCCAGCTGGGAGGCCAAGCTCCCCTGGTAGCCGATGGAGTCGGAGGTGCATCTAGAGGGTGAATCAGGGGAAGGGTAACTCCTGCACTCTGAGTCACTGCTGCTGTGATTCACTCTTACCCTTCTCTTTCTGCAGTTCAATATGCAAGAGAGCATGGCTGGGTGTCATTAAGACTTGTCCCATGCAAATAGCCTCCAAGCGACACTCTGCTTCATGCTGGGAGGATGGCATTTACTCTCTTTGGGGTGTAAAAATAGGTGTAGGCTGACCACTGCTTCTAATTTCCTAGTCTGTCCTTGTATGCCTAAGTGTTGGGTGCCTCAAGTCTAAACCTGTGGGGTTGTTTTTCTCCCCAAGGTTTCTAGAGCCTCACTGCACTTCCTTCTATGCCAAGAAAGCTGCTTGTCTGCTGATGCTCTTTCTGCACAAGTGCAAACGTGTAAGAAAAGAACAAGTGGGTCAGACATAAATTAATTTAGCTATGACACAATGTTAGTGGCTTGGGCATATTCATCCCAGCTGGGAAAAATGCCCCCCTACTCTGCTTGGCCTATCACACCATCCTACACGCACCCCAGCTCAAAACCTGCCGTGTTCTGGTCTTTCTGGCAGCCCCTTCATCAGGCACAGAAACCTGCAGGTGTTTCCTTCACCACCACCCATCACTTTTTCTGCATGTACCCACACATGCAAAGCACAGAGCGCTCGCTCTGTTCTTCTGTGCTGTTCCCCCCTTTCCCCAGGTGCTCGGTTTGCCATGCAGCTGCCTGCCCCACTCCGCCGCGGTCCTGAGCCTGTGGGCACACCTCTTGGGAGTCACAGGGGAGAGGGGTTTTGAAGGTGGTGTAGGTGAGCGTGCCTCAGCATGGGGCTGAAATAATTTTCTGGCCAGAGTAACCTAGAGGCTTTGCAGCATCAAATGTTGGCACTAGGACACCCGTGCGTTTCCATTACTTCCCGCTGCTGGCTGGATTTCCCATCGCCATGAGGAGGGCAGGACCGCTGATCTTTTGCTAATGCCTGAGAGGCAGTAGTTTATTCCTTTCCAGTGGCTGCTCTGTGTGTTGCTGTTCTGGGTCTGTAAGCATCTGAAGAGCAGCACATGAAATCTGTGCCCCCACAGGCCTCTTGAATTTAACTCTGTTCAGGGCAGGATCCACAGAAATTTTACTGAAGTCATTTCACCTCTGTCCTAATCCTTTCTTCTGCTTCAAACCCGTTGGCCTTCATGGCTGGCTAGTGCTCTGAAGGACACCCTCTGCTCAAACACAAGTCTTGCCTGAGAGCTGGTTAGCACTCACCTGGTGCCAAAACTGCTTTTGAAAATGTTTCCCTTATGTGCCTTTCTGTGAGGCTGTAGTTCAGCGATACGCACAAAGCAGGTGACATGATCTGCTGGAGGTCACATCATGTTCAGGAAGTGGTATGAGAACTGTGAAGCTGTTCTGAGCTGCTCACTCGGGGAAATTCTGGGTGGTGCTGCTACTCTGTGGTGGCTCCTTGATTTTAGCTTCAGCTGCAATGTCTCTTCTAGTTCTGCTCTCCTTGTTCCCCACCACCACCACCACCCCCGCCCAAAGGCAAGGTACCTCCTCAGGCTCCTTGCTATGAACCCTCCCTGCCTGTGGCACTACGGTCCCCTCCCCAGCACTGAACAATCAGCCACATCATCACACCATGGGCTGCTGGGCACTGGCTCCTTACAGACAAGGTTTTGCAGCACTAAGCCAGAACAATACCAAAGACTTTGGAATCTGAAGGCTGCCTCCACGTGAGACTGAAAGTTTGTCTTGGCAGCCACTTCACCCTTGAGCCAGGAAGCTCCTGGGGTGCTGCAGCTCCTTCTGCTTTCTTTTCACTTTCAAGCCTCCTGCCTGTGTGCAGTGCTGCTCCTGGGCACGGCCAGACAGCTTTGGTCTCACTCTCAGAGCAGCTCAGACACAAGTGTAGCAGCCAGCAAAAAGCAGACATTTGCTTTTCTTCCTGCCAACCACCCCAAGGCAGAGGGGCTGGTACGGGCAAGCGATGAGAGCTTGTCTGATACTTCATACACTGGCAAGTCATTAACCCAGAGCAGATACGAGATAACAAGAGGATAAAGCTACTTCATCAGTTGTTGGCTCCGTTTTGGGGGTTTTCTTAACGCAAGCTCCTGGATGGCTGGAATCTGCTGTGTACTGGTTGGTCTCTAGTAATAAACAGCAGCATAGCGGAGGCTGATGGACTTCAGGCTCAGGGATGGGCAGAGCAGAAACAAACTGGAGTAGCACCTGTGAGTAATCGGTGACCTCTAGAAGGGCCAGGCATAGGAAGGAACAGCCAACAGCACTTACTGCTTTTCCTGTTTTCCAGCTGCTATTGTGCTGGAAAAAAGGAATCATCCTTCTCCAGGAGAGGAAGGTGACCAGCACCAGTGCGACTTTCCGACCTGCTTCCAAGTAAGCAGGGTTAAACAAGCCCTGGGACCGGGGAACCGAAACCAAGAGCTGCCTGTTCCCCACGGGGTGGCCTCGCAAGCATCCGCAGAGGAGAGAAAGGTGAGCCAAGGGCACCGTGCCCGTGCTCCGGTCTGAAAACTGAACTGCCTAAACAGGAGTGGTCCTTAAGAATACCCCAGAGCTTTGTGGTGAAGGCTCTCTCTGCCTGCAGAGATTCAGACCTAGGTGGCAGAAAAGAACAGGATGTGGGCCTCCCTCTCTCTGGTACCCACTTCTCCCCATCTTACACAACTGGTAGCACCTCCTGGATGCCAGCCCTGCATCAAGCTCATTGGTAGGGCCCAGTGATACCTAACGCCAGCCTTCCTTGACTTTCAGGTGACGGTCAGAAAGCAGGTCTGCACTTCTGCCCTAGCCAGAGGGGTGGTGAGGCTGCTGGCCAGCACCCAGCCCCTCACACTCAGCAGCAGTGTGTCGCTCCATGCTGCCTCTAAGAATGGTGGAGTCCTGAGCAATCTGAAGTTAAACAGGGCAGAACATGTGGCAACTTGATGCCATGTTTTGCAGCCTCTGGGTCAGGTTTAGTGCACCCCACTGCAGCTTTAGCGCACCCCACTGCAGCTTTAGCAGCACACAGAATCCCAGGCGTGGGTAAGAAGCAAACATAGCAGGCAAGCAGAAAAGAGAGACCTTGCTGTCACTCTAGGTACGTCTGCCCTTTAAGCCAGAAATGGTTGGTGTCTGCCAGCATTTTTATTAGTGCAGAATGTACTCCTATCAGTGCCTCCCCTTGTGAGCTTTCTGCTAATGTTGGCACCTGCTCTTCATTGTGTCCTACTCCTTTTTGTCCTAATAAGCTCCACACTCAACACCCCCTTCTGTCCCCTCCATCATTAAAACCAAGTTAGCATTATCCTACTGTCCTGCCATCCCCAGCATACTCTACGTACTGATTTGTTCCCAAAGCCTTTTAGGAGCAAAGAACCCATTTTTTCATAGTTCACACAATTCCCAGTGCAACCATTTCAGAACAACAGAGAAAATGTGCAAGCTGCGACATACCCTCCAGTGTTTCCATCCAGCGCTGTGATCCTCCAGCTTTTGAAAGCCATCCTTCCTCTTTCTTTAGAAGTTTCACTTCCCTTTCTCATCTTGCCTGTTTCTACCCTACAAGAGCACTATTCACTCTCTAACTTAGGTCAAGACCCCGAGCTCAAACATCAGTTTTTTGGGTTTTGGTGTTTTTCCAGTATGAAATAGTTTGTACTTAACTATTTTCTCCTCTCACATTGATATTTTGATTTTCTGTAAAATTGAAGCTCAAACCCTACTCGTGTTGGCTCAAAGGACTCACTACACTCATCTTGGAGCTGAAGAGGATGGACAAGTTTTGGGTGGGATAGTGAGAGACCAGCACAGCCACACTCATGGACAAAGAATCAGTTATTTTCTGTGGCTCCTGCCTCTTTTCCTCCAGGTACAAGATGTATTCTGACACTCCCTAGAGAGAAAGGCACTGCTGTAGCACAGGAAGGAAAAAAAACCCGAGCAAGACAACAATCTGATTCTCAGAGCTGTTACATCATCCAAATAGTGAATATAGTTTATTTTTAAAACAGCTGGAATCCCATATTTGGCAAAGTTGCAGACAGATGGAGCTTTCAGAACCAGGTTGACACTGAAGGAAAGTTAAAACACTTTTGCTGGCAGCGGTACAGTAGTGAGGTGCCAAAGTCCCTGCCAGACAGAGCCGTCATTCAAAGACTGCTGGTAGAGCTGGTGATACCAGCAAAACCTGTGCTTTCCTGGGTACACAGGTTTCACAGGGAGGATTTTGGGGGGAGTGAGGAACCTTTGGCAGCAGAGATGTCAGTTTTCCAGCCTGAAAGCATCCTGTGTTAAGAGCATCTGCTGGGTCTGTGGACCCATCAGTCATAACAGCAAAAGCTGCAGGCATATTTTAGACCCATTGATAGCCACAAAAAAACCAAAAGGGAACTTGCAATTTACTTCTTCTGATCCAGTACAAACAACTGCTCTTGCAGCAAAACAGATTCTTTGGACAATCATAGAGCATAGGTCAGAAACTCTTTGGTTGTCAGACTGCATGAAAATTCCCAGTTTCTTGTGGGGTTTTTCTCCCTCTCCGCACACACATATGGTGACAACTGACAGAGTGATGGGGGAGGCTGAAAAAAAGATGTTAGTGCAGTGCCAGAAGAGAGGGCACAATTCCAGCAGAGAGTGGGAACAGCCTTTTCTTCAGAGCAAGTTCAGGCTCCAGCCCCAATCCTTGGCAGGTGCTTCTCCCCACTGCCACCGCAGTGCCGAGGTCTCAGCTGTATTCACGCTGTGTGCAGCTGAACGTTGGTTTCCCACAGGATTGCTCAGTGGGTAAAGCTTGTAGGAAGATGCCTACTGTTGATCTGAAGTGATAGCTTGGAAGGTGAAGGAGACACCAACAGAAGTAGAGCACTTTTCTTTCCTCTGGGGGAACAGAAGAGGTTGTATCCTTAACTATTTACCATGTCAGTCCAAATTAAAGTCAGGGTGATAGTTTCCGAAACCTGTGGTTAAGTCAGTTTGGGCTAGAGGATTGATCATAGAATCACAGAATTGTTTGTGTTGCAAGGAACCTCAAAGTCCATCTAGTTCCAACCCCCTGCCATGGGCAAGAACACCCTCTATTAGACCAGCTTGCCCAAAGCCCCATCCAGCCTGGCCTTGAACGCTGCCAGGGAGGGGTTGGCCACAGCTTCTCTGGGCAGCCTGTGCCAGGGCCTCACCACCCTCACAGGGAAGGATCTGATGATGAAGCACCCTTGTTACAATAAGATACATATACACAGGCATACGTGTATACCACATCCTGCAGGTATCTTCAACTCAAGGTGCCCAGAATGAAGTCTCTTGTGGTGTATGTCCTTTAAACCAGTCCTGTGCTGGCAGGGCATGGAAGCCTGAACTGTCACTGAGCTCAGCTGACAGAGAAGGATGTGTGTTCTCTTAAGCCAAAAGCCTTTGAGGCACGCTCAGGTCAGGTTGTTAAAAGTGACCCACTTCCCATCAGACACAAAGTATGTCATCTGAGGGTATGGGGCAGAAAAGCAGGCCAAAGGTAAGACATTGTAAAGAAATAAAAAATAGTAAATATTAAATTAGTAACATTATAACTGTCTGTTACCCAGTTTTATTTGACTAATCCTCTATATTAATGTGAATGTAGGTATGTTCATCTGCAAACAGCAGGCTTTTTTTCTTTCAAATTGTTTCCTGCTCTGTGCTGCTGTAAACAGAGCCCTCATGAAAAGCAACAGCAAGAAGAATCACAGGAACTGTGCACCAAGAGAAGGGGGATTTCTACCTTTCTGGGTATATCTGCTCAGTTATTTTAATTAACTTCAAACTTTTTACACTTTTGCAGTTAACCAACTTCTCTTATCAAGGAGTTTTAAAAAAAACCAAACCCAACCAAATGAAAGACACACATATTAGGATGAGAGAAAAAAAAATAAAGCATCAACAAATGGCAATGTAAGATGATGGTCCTCTCAGAATTTTCGGAGAGGACCATCCAATTCCTTAGCAGTACTGATGCAGAATGTCAGACAAACAGGAAGAATGCATAGCAAGCCAGAAAAATGTTTTCTTTTTCCTCCAGATCAGACCTGGCAAAACTGTATGAACTCCACTTTTTGCAGAAACCTGCTGCACCACCACAAAGCCACCTGACAGAAGAGACCAACTGCTAAGTCCTACTTCACAGTGAGACATGAAAGGGGACAGCACCCAGGATGAGGGGGCCTGTGCTTCCCTTTCTGCCCCACAAAGAATTGCCAGCTCACCAGAAGGGGACCACAGGAGGACAGAAAGAGGTGCCAAGAAGGCATTTTCTCAGCCTGGAAGCAATGTAGAACTTCATGATAATACCAGGTTGGATAAGGGTGAACTGTTCTGCCTGTCCAGGCTCTGGGCAGAGTCCTCAAAAGCACAGATCCCAGTGAAGGCAGAGGAAGGGACAAGCCACACCTGAGAGAGAACCACGTTGCTCTACTCACAATGGGCTTTCCAAAAACCCCACAGACTCCAAAGAAAATAATTTATAGGAAATGCACAGAAAATTTCTACAGAGCAGGTCTTACAAACACCCATTTTACCAATGAGTAGTGGTGAAAGGGGAAAAGAAAAAGATCCCACAAACCATTAAATATATATTCATATTCTTGGGTACACATTTTCCTGTATTTGGCAGAAGGAAGTTTTAAAGAATAATCTTTGTTAATAGCCTGTAAAACTTAATGGAGAAAAACTTGATTTCATCATGTGCTGTTGGGGCTAGGAGGTGGCGTTTGCAGGGATGTGTTTGAGTTGCAGTTCATCACTTTTGATGCTGGCTGAGCTGATGTTAGGAAAAGTCCATTGTTCTGATTAAAAAGAGGTAATAAAGGTGGGTCAGCTTATCCAGGCACGAATCAATTTGTAGCAGGTCCTTTCTTAAACAAATCATTCTTGGAAGTTAAGAGTCAGGTAGGAATTTGCAGGATTTCCCTTCTGTAAGCAGATGGAGGAAATCAGGAGCAATTTTTTCGCCCCTCTAAAAGGAGAGCCAAATGACTCTCCAAATGAGTTTTAAAAGAACTTATTTCAAATAGCTGGAAATGACCACAGCCCAGCTTGTGTGACAGAAATTGTCTTTCTCTGTAAAGCTCATAAAAAGCAGATTCCCCATTATAAACTTCTTGGGCAGGGGGAGAGCAAAAAACCTTTGGTTCACAACATTGTTTTGCATAGACATTTCAAGTAGATCTTCCACAGCTACAGTCTGTCCAGGCTAGTAACAGAATATCCATGTTCTCTTCTCAGTAGTGGATGCTCATCTTTGGTATCCTACTTTGTAAGGCAGACGTCTGGTGGAGGTGAAGGAGTCATACAGATGCATCTTTGAAAAGGAAGACAGCGTCACTCGCATTGCAACAAATAAATTCATCTGCATGATTAAGGAACACACAGGAAGCTTCTTTTGCCAGGGGGTAGGGGAGGGAGAAGGGAAAGCACCCACATATGCACTACTTGCTGGAAACAAGTTGTTTTGCTCTTGTAGTTAGCTGAGAGCTGTCAGTAGCCGCGATAGGTCTGTATCGACAGAAAATGTGGAACTATTGCTTTGTGAGTAATCCTGAGGTTAATAAACCTCCCAGGTAGTCACTGCCCTGTGGCAGAAAATACAAATACCCATTTTGGAAAGCATTTTGGCAGTTACTAAGCATGATACTTACTTGTTGACTGCGTGATGCACGAAACCTTATAGGATGACCAAATGCTTAAAACACAAAGGATGGTAGCTAGGAACCCGAAAGTCTGGATGAGAAAACAAACAAACCACAAATACTTAAAGAACATTAGATGACACATAGTCCATGAATGTATGGATGCTCTTATATATCCAGCTACATATTTTATGAAATTAACAGCCCTAAACCAGTGATTTTTTTTTTCCATTCTGCCAATACACTAAAAAAAAAAAGTTACTGTAGTATAATGGCAGCTTCTGCCTTGTCAGGACAATGACTAAAGGACAGATTGAGTGTCATATGCAAGGAGGGAAAAAAAGCTGGACAGCAGCACAATCTCACCTTCTAGACTTCTCACTAGGACTCTGCAACCAAGGAAAGCTTTTTTAACACCTTTGATTACTGCTCATTTACTGCCCCATTCAAACAAGTCTTTCCCTGCCTACGGGTTGGGTAAGTCTTCTATTCAGTTTGCATCATCAGGACTAAGTTTCTGAGGGCCATTCTTTATTCAGGAGGAGTTGTGTTTCAGGTCCTGCTGCTGTGAAAACACTGTTGCCCACACAGTTTCTCTATAAAGCCCTCCAAAGAGGCAGAGAACATTGCCCAGTAAGTCAGCCCAGGACCCCAGGGGGTTTTAGCACAGGAGAAACTGTCTTGAACAGGGCTCTGTTCAGGAGCAGGAGCCCCAAAACTGGGCTGAAATCTTGCAGGTCAAACTTCTTGTAGTCAAAACTTCAGCTGCTACAACAGCCGTTTGCCAAAACTGAATCATCTTAATTCTTCCCCTAAACACATCAGAACCTAAGAGTTAAAGCAGGAGCCTTTGCATTCAACTCCCTAACAGGACAAATATTCACTGTAGTGGTGGGCCTGGAGTCTCACAACAATCTTTTTGTTGGGACTGTGTTACAGAACAGTCACTGACATGAGCTGGGAGGTAGTTCGCCAAACCAGGGAACAAGCAAGGCAAGTCTGTCAGAAAATAAAATCCCAAGTAATAGATGCCCAATGTCCTACTTAATATATATTGCAATTAAACAAGTGTCAGGACTAACAAGCACAGTCTTACCGCCCCAGCCACAAGTCCACTCAGATTGTAACTCCTGGACGCTGCCACAATCGACGCGATGAGGAGCAGGATTGTACCGATCAAATAATGAAGGAACTCCTGTGAAGACAAGCACAGCCTGCATCAGAAGGAAACTTCTGGAGAAAGCATTTCAATATGCCACAGAATGAAAACAGGTTGGCAGAGGTGGCTCAAACCCAGAAGATAAAACACCAGTGAAAGAAAAAAAAAACCCCACAAACGAAAAATAAAAGGATAAACACCTCTTGAGTGGGTTTGGTACCACCATGCCTGACTTTCTGTTTGAAAAGGGAGAGAAGGCCATTCTGCAGGTCTACCAGTGTCACTGGAGTAAGATCTACTTGACTGGGTACAGATGCAATCTTTCAGTTCGAGATGGTAAGTTACTGTGGGTGAAGCATGCATCTTTACTGCTTCAAGTATGTGGCTTACTTAGAGACAGTTCTGGAGGAAGGAAGCATATTTCTCTAACCCATATGAAATGGCAATAAAAGGCAGCAAATGGAGAAAGTGGAAAACCTAATGCTCCTACTTCTGACAGTCTTAGATGTTCAGCTAGGTTTACTAACAACTTACATCAACCAGGACCTGAAAAGGGAGGGAACCCAGGAAAAGCACAGCTCTGCCAACACTCCAGCTCCAAAGCCTGTAAGGGCAGCTGCAGCTGTCCTGCAGCAAAACATGGTGCCACAGGTTCTGAGGGAGCACCCAGGCACCACCTCTAAGCTCTTCTCTAGTGTGATCAATCCAGAAATCAATTTTACCTTGTTACAAGCTGGGTTTGTCTGTGTATTTACGTTCTGCATCCTCCCAAAGGTCACGGCAACCAATACGTGTGTTTGCAAACTGAACATGGGTTGTTTCTTCTGCATGGCAGGATGGGGAACAACGTACCTGCTTACCCTTTTCTCCACTGCACTACCAGCAAGAGCCAAACAAATGCCATGTGTGAGGGAGAGGAGAGATTCTTTCTCAAACCAAACAAGAGAGAGTATAGTCCCAAAAGTGAAATAGCTTATCAGACCATACCAGTTTCCCTCTGCTCAGGTGTTTACAAGCAGCTGAGGAGGACCTCCACCATAAAGTAGGCTCTGAAACTGTAACTCACTTCCCTAATTTCTCTGCAGAAGGGCATTTTTAGCTCTGCCTTTTTGCTACATCGGTGCTGAACCACTGCAAACTTTGCTGACTGCAAATCACACATCCCTGATTGCAATATAGAGATCCTGCCAGGAAACTGCCAAGCACTAGCTGTAGTTTCCCCAAGTCTCTTACAAGTCTCCCTATCCTGTGCTAAGGATACTTAAATATGTGAGACTGAAGCTGAGCAGCCACAAACTGTGGTGCCTCAAACTCACCAGTGACTCTGGAACACTTAGGAAAGATAACACACCCAACAAAAACCAACAGCAGCCTATGCAGAGGTCAAACTGTCGCGGTCCTGTCACAGCAATACACAGGCTAAATACTGCTCTGCAAAGCTGTCAGTGATTACCTCATGTCCATCCCTGCATCTGTGTTACCTCTAGACAAAGAAGCTCTTTCCAGAGACAGAGAGCAGTTAGAGACATTTAAAAAAAATAAACTGGGGCACAAGTTTAACTGTATTCTTAGCTAAAAAGACAAAGAAAATTATTTTTTTTTGCCTTAGTGAGAAGGATAGATTGACAAAGCATTATATTAGGCCTGAAAACTGCTTACATGGCTTCCACTAAACACCAACCAACCACTTCTTGGATTTCAAAATCCCTCTGTATCTCTCCAGTTGCCTTTCCCCAC
Organism: Hypotaenidia okinawae; assembly: GCA_027925045.1. NCBI lineage: Eukaryota > Metazoa > Chordata > Aves > Gruiformes > Rallidae > Hypotaenidia > Hypotaenidia okinawae. The sequence continues at coordinate 45,269,268 of BSDF01000002.1, read as the reverse complement.
CCCTTCAGGCCTTCTTCTGTATAACGTGGCACTATGCACAGGGGACACATGTTCTAAGCAGTTAATAGAATCTGCCACCCCACACTAGGACAGAGGACACTTCTGTTAGCCAAAATCTGACCCTAAGCTACTGAGAAGGTTCAGGTCATGCATTTTCTGTGCTGCTTGTTAGTTCTCTGATATAGATGTGTAGGGACAATACAGGAATGAGGCAGGACCATCCTGTAGGATACCCCAGGAACGACAAGGCTGTGGCAATCAGGCTGAGGCTCGTTTTTCTTGCTATTGTTTGTTACCCAAAACCATACCAAAAAGAGACACGTTTGACTTAAATAGCACCCATAGACATTATTTTGGGACAGGATGTAATACATGAATTACAGTGCTATGACTTGGTACTTCAGCAGTCCCTTAGCTGCTATAAATGACCTCAGCTAGGACCTGTCTGCTGAAGGCTTGATAATCAGTAGCTTCTTTTCAATTGTCTCTCTATTGCCTTCCTTGAAGCAAATGTGGATAGATATCTGCGTGAAGGAGGGCAGGATTATATCCAAATCAGGTAAAAAACCTTACAATTACAGCACCAGCACTGAACACTTGTAACAAAAGCAACAAAAGGATTTGTGAACAAGGCAAAGAAAGCATTACATGAAAGACAGCCTCTCACTGCATGATGTCACAAGAAAATGGACCAAGTGATTGAGACATCAACCCACAAGAGAGGCCAGGGACTGAGACCATCTGCCCCGCTTACCGCAAGCGGCCAGCTAACACAAGTGAGCTTCCTGTAGATTCTGAAAATGTGGATAATGTAGAAGAACAGGATCATAACCAAGTCGCACATGGTGACAATCTGAAAGTAGCTGAATGCACTGTAATCCACCCATGGAGAGCTATTCACACTGATGAATCCGATCAGCAGCGAGATCTGAAAGAGAAAGAGGCACATCCAGGATTTTTAGTGGTGCTGAGAGAGCAGTGGAGATGGATTTAAAACACAACAAAATGGCACTCAGAAGACAAATGCTTAATACAAATTGGATGTTTAATACAAATTGGATGGTCCCAACAACATGGAGGACACAGTAATGTATTAATGTTTTTTAAACTGCTGTTAAAGGAGCTAAAACGACCACGATGAGTGAGGAGAGAGACAACTGCTAGAAGGAAAGCAGCAGTTTCAGCCTGAAGAAGTCTCTATGTCCAGCAGAAGATATCTCAAATAGAGAATCTGAGGCACCAAGTGCCTGGAGCTGCACCTGTGACTGAAGTGGATAAACACCGCAGCCTTTCAGAAGAAAATCACTGAAAGCTCTAAAACCAGAGGTGGCCATGAGCATGCACTTCTTCATCCATTTGGTGAGGTTTCTCACATGCAAAATCAGAGGACCTGACCGTGACAGAGCTAACAATTTTACCCTTCCTTCTCTACCATCTACAGAGCCCGAGTATCAGCAGTCTGTAAGGCAGCATCATGGCAAATAATAGAAACATTTGGCACAACTGAGGAATACACCTCACCCCAAACACAGTACTTACAGAGCTTTAATATGTTAACATCATCACACAGAACTACAGAGCATTATTGTACAACTTCCTTCAGCTGCAGGCTTACAAAGTACAAAAGCTATTTTATTTTTTTTAATCTGAAGCTACTTGTTTATCTTACTAATCTGGCTGCTTCTACCAGCTCAGGTAGCACAGGTGATACATCTACCAAGGATATACCCCAATATTTTCTTCCTACCAACTTTGTCAAGACGTGCTTTCAAGCATTGTAATTTTTAGTTCATCCAAAGACAGCCAGAATAAATGATGATTCACATTTTAATTGTTTCTCCAAGACATTAAAAAATTATCTGAGAAAGCCAGCACTTCAAGACCGGACCATCCTTTCCTGCACACTCATGCTCCAAACTCCAAACCAACTGCATTCATTATCAGAATAATTCCCTTATGATTATAATGGAAAAAAAACCCTCACCCCAACACCCAAACAACATAGCTCAGATTCTTTCTGCTGTAGTTTTGAGTTTCACCTGCTCCGTGCTAAGTGGACAGGCTAAACAGACACATCCTCAATGCAACCAAAAGCTCTATGCAAACTAAGAACTTCACGAGAAGTTCACAAGAACTTGCACCACGACCAAATTCCATCCAAACTGCAACACTGATGTCATGACAGTGAACCACCTCAAAAAGGTGGCTCCAAAGAGTAAAGCCAGTGCTCTGGGATCCTTTCCCACACAAGTAGCTAAGTATATATTGTTAGATCTGATCTGGCTCCATTATTTTTGCTGTGATAATTTAAGCAGTTGGTATTGGCATTGCAAGTGGTGTTCAGTCCACACCAGTGACAGGCTTTTGCACTAGACTAACTCTAGTGCAAAAACCTCTTTTGCATAAGCCTCCATCTCCTCCCACTTTTTAAAGAAAAGAAGGAAGGCAGGGCTGTGAGGCACAGGGCTAGATCACACTCAATGCTCCTCAAGGACAGTCTTCACATGTGCCTTTGGAAATGCATGGTATTTCTCAGCCCCTGTCTCCCCAGCTTATGTTCCTGCCCTCTGCTTTGGGAGAGTAACATCGTAGCAGCATCCTGCGTGTTTGGTGCTTCTGTGGGTACTCTGCCTGTTCCCTGGGTCTCACGGCCCAGTCACTGGGGGATACCTAAGCACACAAAGTCTTGCATCTTGCGCATGGCAGAGCTTCCTGACATGCCACATTTCTTAGAAGACAGCAAAGTAATACTCTCCACAATTCAGCCTTTAAAGACCTCTGGCCCAGTTTTTCAATTCTGAGATAATTTTAATGAAGTTCTGTCCAATTTAGGTCTACATATACCAGGTCTACGTTAAGCTGTGGTCTCATGTGGGGCCGTGGCCTTGGTCATCCTTTCCCTCCCACCCTGATTTGACTTTGTCATGCACTGACTCCAGTGCTCAGCTGAGCTACCTTGGTGCACAAAACTAGCAGAGAAATGAGCTACTTTCCAAAGCAAACAGTTTTACTCTTACTCTGCCATCACACAAGGCAGGGTCAGGTGAGCATGGGAGTGCAAGAGAAAAGCTACAACTTGGAGAGGACAGAAAGGAAGGACTGAACAGGCAGGATGGCAGCAGCCTGGAGCCCAGCTGGCTGGGGCTGCCACAGACCATCCACCTTGGTTCCTTGAATCGTAATGTCTGTTAAGCACAGAGTCATCTGACTTAGCTGTAGAGTAATTTGAGCAATCAGGAGGAGATCAACGGGTCATTTACCCTATAATCTAGAAGAACCCTTGAAGTGGTGCAAGAGACAGAGCTATTATTTTAATAAGAAAATTAAAACTAAATTTAATGAAAATTCAATTATTTAGGAAGACTCAGAGCAAGATAAAAACGGGATGAGGCTAAGCATCAAAGGCTAGACAGGGTCTCCCTAGTTCAGATGCCTTCACCATCATCAGTTCTCCATTTCAATTACACTACACAAATCAGGAAGGAAGCAGTATTTCACAGAAATACTAAATCTGCCTATTGGCTCATTCAGCACTTGTACTATTATCAACTTCTTTACAGTGTAGAAAGGCTAAGAAGGACTGTATCCTTGAAGTATAACCACCATTCCAATAATAAGAAGCACTATTAACCCCCCCTTAGTTTAATCTAGACACAGTTCTTTTAACTCCAAAGAACTCTAGAAGTTTTGAGTTTTTTTCAGGTAAAAGGTATAAAAAAATTGAGAAGAAACATAAAGAAGAACATGAGCCACCCAAGGACAAAAAATTCAGCTGAGGTGTTATTTTCCTCAAAAATTAGAAAATACAGCTGGTGAAGAATCTGCTCAGCTCCTATGAACAGGGTAGAAACATGGATGTGAATGAGCACGCTTTCCATTTCAAGTATATTTCACAATGAAAACAATTCCAAACCCAAGCAGTAATGATTCTCCTCCTTTGGTTTCAGATGTGTCTCGGTACACAGGCAGGTAGAAGTCACTGCATGGCAAGAGGCATTGCTTTCAAAGATGCCCTTTGTTGGCACAAATGTCACAGTATGAGATTTACATGCAGGTTGTAAAGAGGGTTCTCTGGCTGGAGGTACATGATGCCATTTCACAGGACAGGTGCAAAGGGGACCATATATACAACCTTATATAAAGCTATGCCATGTTTGCCACACTGTATTGCTTGCATGGCTGGCAGGTACATTTAAAATCCACTTGTTAAAAGGGAATGCTAAAAATGTAGGAAATAGAGACACATAATATTATTTGTCTTTTCAAAGTGACAAATATGGAAGTTCTTTCACCAGGTACTGGTTTATCATGATATACTGGGTGATGACCATATTTTCCCCCCCTTGAAAAACCCTGTTCCCAGAGAACCTGAATGATAAAATGATTGATATGTAACTTTCTGGGACACAGTTCATCTTAGAAGTCAGTTTGTGGCACAGAGAGAGCAAGAAAGAGAAATGGCAAAGCAATGAAATGATCAAAGATTACGAGTGTTCTTTATGCATCTGTAGTCAGGAGAGCAAGTTAATACATCTTAAAAATAAAAACCAGAGGCAGAAAAGGGTTTGGGCACTGCCATTTCCCTTTCAATGTAGAATTTCACAGACTGTGAAAGCAGCAGACATGTAAGCCATATCCAGCAAACCAGTCTGAGCAGAAGGACAGGGCAAATGATGGTTGCTCTCATTAGAAGATTTCAATGTGCTCCATAAAATATACCCAGGCTTCAGAACTGCATTACAAAAGGGGCAGGGGGCACATCACAGGGCACTGCTATTTAAGTTTCTGAAACACAAAAGAAGGAACATATACATCAGTCAACCCAAGGAGGGATTTGGGGATTTACTCAGTTTCCCAAAAGTAGATCAATTTACAGTAACACCCTTCTTGGCTGTCTATTGGACCAGATACTTGAAGTGAGACACAAAGCATGTTTAGAAACACTGGTATATATCAGCAACTACTTCACAGTGAAGCCAACGAGAGCTAAACACAGTCAGCAATTGCCAGGAAGCACTCAACATCTTACCAGACAGAAGAGACATCATAAAAGAAAGATGGCAAGAGTCTGCATTCTCTTCTCTATTTTGAGCTGGAGACAAGGCAATGTGTCTGTGTAAATGTGGTCTCTTGAATATATCTGACATAAGCTTCCATTCCTGAACCCCATTCTGATTTAAAGTGGCCCTCTTGGAAACGAAGCTGGCAAGGGACATAAAGGATAATAAAAAGGGGTTTTTAGATACGTGAATAGCAAGAGGATGACCAGGGATAATGTAGGTCCCTTGATGAATGAGGAGGGTGTCCTGGTAACGGGGGATACTGAGAAGGTGGAGATACTGAATGCCTTCTTTGCTTCGGTCTTCACCTCAAAGGCCCCCCGGGACCCACAGGCACTGGATGTAAATAGGAGTGTTTGGGATATGAAGAATTTCCCTCTGGTTGAGGTAGGGGAGGTCCAGGAGCGGCTCAAAGGGATAAACGCACACAAATCCATGGGACCGGATGGGATACATCCACGTGTGCTAAGGGAGCTGGCGGAGGTGATTGCTGAGCCGCTCTCTATCATCTTCAACAGGTCCTGGAGAACAGGAGAAGTGCCTGAGGACTGGAGGATAGCCAATGTCACTCCAGTCTTTAAAAAGGGCAAGAAGGAGGATCCCAGCAACTATAGGCCAGTCAGCCTCACCTCTGTCCCCGGAAAGGTAATGGAACAGCTTGCTCTGGATGCCATCTCCAAGCAATTGGAAGAGAAGAAGGTCATGAGGAGTAGTCAGCATGGATTCACCAAGGGGAAATCGTGCTCGACCAATCTCATAGCCTTCTACGATCTCATCACCGGCTGGGTAGATGGAGGGAGAGCAGTAGATGTCATCTACCTTGACTTCAGCAAGGCTTTTGATACTGTCTCCCATGACATCCTGATAGCAAAGCTGAGAAAGCATGGGATTGATGAGTGGACAGTGAGGTGGGTTGAGAATTGGCTGTCGGACCGAGCCCAGAGGGTCGTGATTCGTGGAGTGCAATCTGACTGGAGGCCTGTGACTAGCGGTGTTCCCCAGGGCTCGGTGTTGGGTCCAGTCCTGTTTAACATCTTCATTGACGACCTTGATGAGGGAATAGCCTCGACCCTCAGCAAGTACGCCGATGACACAAAGCTGGGAGGAGTGGCTGACACGCAGGAACACTGCGCTGCCATCCAGAGAGACCTGGACAGGCTGGAGAGCTGGGCAGTAAGAAACCAGATGAGGTTCAACAAAAGCAAGTGTAAAGTCTTGCACCTGGGAAGGAACAACCGTTTCTATCAGTACAGCCTGGGGGATGACCTGCTGGAGAAGAGCTCAGTGGAGAAGGACCTGGGGGTCCTGGTGGATGACAGGTTGGCCATGAGCCAGCAGTGTGCCTCGGTGGCTAAGAGAGCCAATGGGATCCTGGGGTGCATCCGGAGGAGTGTAGCCAGCAGGTCAAGGGAGGTGATCCTCCCCCTCTACTCTGCCCTGGTCAGGCCCCACCTGGAGTATTGTGTCCAGTTCTGGGCTCCCTGGTATAAAAAGGACAGGGATCTCCTGGAGAGAGTCCAGAGAAGGGCTACGAAGATGATAAAGGGCCTGGAGCATCTCCCCTATGAGGAAAGGCTGAGAAGATTGGGACTGTTCAGCCTTGAGAAGAGAAGACTAAGGGGGGACCTAATTAATGTTTACAATTATCTTAAGCAAGGGATGCAGGGGGAATCAGCCAGCCCCTTTTCAGTGGTCTGTGGAGACAGGACAAGGGGCAATGGCTGCAAGTTGGAGCATAGGAAGTTCCGCACCAACATGCGGAGAAACTTTTTCACAGTGAGGGTGACAGAGCACTGGAATAGGCTGCCCAGGGGGTGGTGGAGTCTCCTTCTCTGGAGATATTCAAGACCCGTCTGGATGCCTATCTCAGTGAAATGTCCTAGGGAGCCTGCTTCGGCAGGGGGGTTGGACCCGATGATCTCTCGAGGTCCCTTCCAACCCCTACAATTCTATGATTCTATGATTCTATGATTCTATGACCACAGCTGTACTAAAAATGAAACACAATTTCAGCATGCATGACGTGCAGCAGCATGATGTGTGTCCCAGCCATGCAGGAAACGTAAGGAGTGATGTTGCGTGTCTTGAGCTTACTGCAAGGGTCACCAAATCAGGGAATGGTTGAGGTTGGAAGAGCCTTAGGAGGTCATCTTCCCCAATAGCCCTGCTCAAGCAGGGATACAGAGCCAGCTGATGAGGTGTCCAGCTCGGTGTTGACTGTCTCCAAGGATGGGGACTCCACAACCTCTCTGGGCAACCTGTGCCAGTGTTTGACCACCCTCATGGTGAAAAAGTCTTTTCTCATGTTCAGAACGATTTTTGTGTGCCTGCTGCCTCTTGTTCTGTCACTGGGCACTACTGAGAAGACTCCAGATCCCTGTTCTTCACTCTCTCCCATCAGGTATTTATACACATTGGTGGGCTTTCCTGAACCTTCTCTTCTCCTGGCTTAACACTCCCAGCTCCCTCAGCCTCTCCTCCAGAACCTTCATCACCTCTGTGGACCTGTGCTGGACTCACTCCACTAAGTCCCTGTCTCTCTCACACCGGGGAGCCCAGAACTGCACACAGCACCACAGATGTGGCCTCACCTCTGCCAACAAGCAGGGAAAGATCACCTCCTTCCACCTGCTGTCAACACTTCCTAAAGCAGGAAAAAGCTATAAAAAGCTACTGGAATTGTTCCAGGAAAATTCTGTTTCTTTTTAGAAATCAGCTGTTTTCCTCCCTGTGCCTATAAAGTAATAGGCATCTAAAGTCCATTGGTCATCGACTACACTCAGTAAAAACCAAGGAAAACATGTACCAAGACGTCAATGAACTCAATCCTCCACTGCAGGAAAATGCAATGCCTTCCCAAGGAAAGGAGAGGAATTGAGTGTCTCTGTTATGAAGAGATTATATACAGGAGGAAGATCCAACTTCCAATTACTCCTAAGGCAAACGCACACCAGAGAAAAGGCCTGAGTCATCAGGCTCTGATGCCGTTGTACTCCTGACTTCAGATGGTTTGAATTCCACCCAACTCCCTGAACTTACTCTTGGCTGGTTGTAGTACTGCAGATGAAATTAGTTTACAGAGAAAATTTGGCTCCAAACATCCTAGTTTTGCAGGAGTGGATCAAGCATGATGCTGGGACCAAACCCAAGCCAGCAACACAATCCTCAGTCTCTCTGGTGGTCAGATTCTCCTGAAGTTTACAGTCCTGTCACCGGTCACATGGGCCACCACAAAACTGCCCAAGACCTGCCTGCATCTCAGGACTAACAGGCTGGACTCCACTAACACAACCATGCTGGACTGTACCAGCAAAGACAGAATAACCTGGACCAAGCTGGCAAGTTCAAAGCAGCTTACTGGAGAATCATCTGCTCCAAGGAATGGGCAGGCAGAAGAGATTAAAGATACAATTTTCCTGAAGGTAATGAAGGAACCCTAACAAAAGAAAGGATTTCTTTTGCCCTCCATGTACCCAAAGGCCAGCTGGCACCACTGAGCATTTTCTGATCATGTGGTAGAAGACTGTAGTTTGTCTGACCAAAAAACAGTTTTATAACCCAAGAATCAATCTGTGCCAGTGCTTTGTATGATTCTTTTTCTACTGTCTTGATTTAATGGATGTAATAAATAAAGCTCTAACTTTATTACCAATATTTAATTCTCTCACAGCATTTGGAGGGAACTAAACTTTGTCTGACACAGCTACTTGCAGAAACATAAATCCACCATCTCCAACACTGACAACAACCTACTCTAAAGGAAAGTCTAATATTCTGAGCATTGGGGATACATTTCCACAGACAAACACTGACACAACAAAGGAGGAATTGAGTGTCACTACGTCTTGACTTTTGACCACAGTTTTGTAACCTTCTCACTGCCTGAACTTCAAAAAATCATGTATTGTGCTGCTTCAGCAGCTTTTGCTTTCCTTCTAAAACTGTCATTATCTCAATCCATGGATCTTTTTGCCTTCCTACTATTTTCTCCCATCCTGCAGGAGAGGGGAGCGAGAGGCTGGGAGGCAGGGTGGGTGTTTGTCTGTGGACAGGGGTAACCCTCTGCAGGTACCCTACTTCTTGCCTGGGACTTCTCACTGCTGCAGCAGTACAAAGAACGGCATTGAAAGTCTTCATTGCAGAAAGAAACTGAACAGCTTTGGCAAATCCCAAGATTTTATCCTGAACTGACAGGCCGAAGCTACTATCTTCTTGTGTAACTTTTAACTATGGATAATAATTCTCTTTTTCTATATAGAAATGAGATGTGAAACACCAGCTAAACTGCAAGGAGAAGAGATAATGCTGATAAGAAGCAAAACTGCCCCGTGGTGCCTAGTTTAGAGAAACATTATAACTCTTATCTCAGAGATTTACCATGACACACGCATTGTCACGTATAATCCACCCGGCACGGCGTTATCTTTCCACTGAACTATTTTGCCATGACACATGCAACCACGTTCTTCCCTTCCTCAGAGTATTTTCTTTTCTTTCTTGACTGTGCTCTCCTCTCCTACACTCTCCCATAAGAAGTTTTACTATGACTTTTTGCCTCCAGTGTTTCCCTTTTTTCTGCTCTTTATTCCTCTTTCCCCACGTTACACTGTATTTCTCCTTTCTCTCTCTCATTCTCTTTCATCCACATTTGTCTCTATGGATGCAATCATACCATCCTAGCTATCCTCACCCCTCCCTTGCATCAGGACAGGCATTACAATTAGCTAACTGAAAATTAGCACCGTTTAGGGAAGAAAGGTCAGGGAACAGGATTCAGCTTGGTACTACTACATGTGCACAGACAGTGGGCAGCAGCTCAGGTCTACCAGTCTCCAGCTGGTAGCTGGCAACACCTGAAACCTTTCCATCCTTCTCTCACAATTTAACCCTCTGAAGACAGAAACAGCTTCTTCTCCACCCTTCCCCCTTCATTTTTTTGATCTCTGGATGCTGTAAAACAGCATTGAGATGAGATTCTCCACTGCACTTGCTGGAGCACTGATGAACCTTTGTGCTGCTTTAACATCTCTCCTCCTGAATCTGAACAGGACCTTGAGAACTATCCATGAAACTAATAAAAACTGGTGGATTTCCACTCTCTTCAAATTGACCCACTTTCTAGTGCCAGCAATAGTACAGAAACTGTCTGCATATTTGGAGCAGAGGACAGCACTGACACATATCCAGTTGTAACAGAGCATTTAAAAAAAAAAAACCCAAACCAACACAAACACCCCAACAATATAATAAGAACTAAATGCTTTTTGTATTTGTAGGGAAAAAAAAAAAAAAAAAAAGAAGGTCAAAGTTTCCAGCTTGTGACACCAGCCAAGATACCAAGTAGAATTGGCTTGCTTCAGGATGGAAAATCAGGATAGCCATATGCCCTGAAGAAATGTCACCAACTGCAGCTATAGGTTTCCAAATGTTACCAGAGCAACACCTGTATATTATTAAGTACCTATCTCAGAACAGAATAAACCAGTATTTTGAACAGATTCCCAAAACAGAAAGATAAGTGGGGCCCACACTAAGGTTACGACTGTAGTTCATGCAAGACTGGTTCAGCTAATTTAAGTAACAAAGTTTTCTGCTGCTGTAATGGAGCTTTTCTTCTTCCAGGGCGGTGTTGGCAATGCGAGCTGAGAGCCAAACCCCCACTAGGAAAAGCAAAACAAAGATTAAAACCCCACTCCATTTAAAACTTCACTAATGATAGATTAAATCAGCTGCCTTTAAGTGCAGGATTCTGTAAAGCAGTCAGTCTTTGGTTGCACAACCATCTCTCAGCCCCTGCGTCTGGGCAGATTTCCTTCTTGTCTGGCTGCTTTGCTAAAATAAGGAGGCTGCCTGGCCTCTGATAAGTGACTTCTCCCATGCACCCCCATCCACAGGCTATTTATTGAAGATAAAAACGGTGGGAAGGTGAGAAAAGGCAAAATAATCTTATTCAGACCCCCTATAACCCAGATAAGAGAACAATCCTAATACAAGCAAGCGTTACTCTTTACCTATTAGTAAGAAGTTATCTATCTGCTCAGGGACCACAGGGCTCAGTGGTAGAAAAGGCTGTGGAGTAATCACAGAACCACCATGTGAATGACGTTATTAAAGAGCCCTTGCCAGAGGATGCGACCTGTGATCATTAAAAAGGCAATTCTTTGTAATGAGTAGCTACAACTCCAGCCTGCCTACTGCGATGCCACAGTCTCACCACAGCCAGTTTAACTAGCTCCCTGCCTCAATACCCACGGCTGCCTGCTCCACACCACCACTGCATCACACCAAGAGGCACCATACAATCCTGCACAGTTACTGGCTGAAAGCTGAGGACTTCGAGGTTACATGGCAAAGAATGTGCTATGCTTTCATTGGTCAGTGAATTAATTTTTAAAAAACCAAACAACCCAACCCCCAAACCACCACAATACAAGTTTGTTACCCACGATGGCCTCATTAATTTTCTTTTCTCCCTGATTCAATATTAGCGGGTTTGGTTTATAAATCAACTTACATTCACACCACTTCAGCTGTGAAAGCCTTATCAGTCAGGGGTTCCCATCTATGCAAAAGGTGCACGCACAATCCTCAGAGCGCTGCCGCAGTCAAAGTGATATGGCAGGAATGCTGCGCAAGTGCCGTACCCAAAGTCACAAGCAACCCCCAAAAAACCTCACTGTGAAACAGTATCGGAGGCACAGGTCACTTTTGGCAGGTCTGCAAAGGATAGGAACAGCATTTTGAATACAACAAACTCCCTAGGAGGGCTTTAACTCTGGGAGACACAGCTGCTTTCCCTCTCACATTCAAAGAGGTGCCCGGGTCATTCTAGACACCTGCAATGACTGAAAGTAGTACTCCTGAAAAGCCAGGAGACTCCTACGCTTTGCAAGCACATAGTTTACCCATCTATTAATAAGGAGTTACTTCTCTACGCAGGCAACGGTTCCCATGTAACCTGCCACCCACTCCTGTGGTCTCTCCTGTTCCAATCAAGTCATAATCCCCAAATCAGAGATGAACCCGCTGTTCCGATCAAGAGCAGGGACACATCCTCTATAACTGATTTACTCTGCAGATGCACAGATATGATGCTGGCTCAGGCCTTCCTCCCAGGTAAGGTACTGGTTGCTTATTGGAAGCCTGCGTCCCACACCACCAAGCCAACTCCCCATTTAGAAAAATTCTATCCGATTGCTGCAAAAACCAAGCACATGTGTGGCTCCTGCTGTCACTCACTCCACTGCAGAAGACCATCTATCTTGAATGGCAAGGGAGAATCCCTGTATCACAATTCAGAAGACTGTAAGAAGTAAAACCTGAATCTCTGGAGTCCTCTAGTAAAAAATGGAGGATCTGGTGATAGGAACAAAAAATGTAGGGATTAGTATAACCAGATCTCTGCAGATTCAGAAACTGCACAGAAAGCTATGATTCTTAGTTCTCTCCTCTGCAAGGCAAGCGCTTCCAGTATCCAGATCCTCTTGGAGGCAAGAAAATGAAAAGGACCAGGAGGAGAAGAGAACTCCAGGCCAATGAAAATGGGTTTGGTAGAATCTAAAAATTAAAGAGGTCTGAGCTGTCTTAGGGAATGGTAGAAACGTGGCACCTGATGACAGAAAGGAACCCAACAATGATGTACAGAAATATACATGCTCATGGAGGTACCAAGACACCTAAGGTACGTAAGCATCGCCAGAGAACTTTATCCTTTGAATTCTTCAATGCTGGGTCTGGAGAGGGAGCCTTTGGGGGGTGGCAGAAGACTGCTCACCTCATCTGCCATAGCTCTATCTGGGAAGGAGAGCTCCTTGCAGGAGCAAGGCCCTTCTGAAACCACTGCTCTGAACCAAGCTCAGATTGACCATTCAGGTTGTTTGCATTGTTTGCTCTTTAAATAGTAAATACAGTCCCACATCATCAGCAATATACAATAAAGAAAAAGCTCAAGCCTTACATGTAAGCTATAGAACTCTTGTAGATCAAAGTTTATGGCTGTCTAAAAATGGATTTACCAACCATGCATGGCAATACCACCTACAGAGAAGGAGCCCACATAGACTGATCAGCCAAGCCTGGCTCAGACTGGCTGGCTGCTTGAAGCACAGGGTACGCAGCGTTTATTATTAACAAACACCCACAAACTCTGCACAGAAAGCTGCAAAGTTTCCCCCTTGACCTGGATATCCAGTACATCCCTAACAGCATGCAGCTACTCAAATAGGAACAGAATACACAAAACCAGTACCTCAAGGCAATGATCCTTCTAGGAGCCTATCAAACTTGACAAAGAAGGAAAAGCATATGCAATCTCATCTTGCTGAAAGTTATGACTGAGATAAGAAACACCTTGCGGACCGCTCAGTGAGGTCTCAATGCCTGTGCGTGCTAACCCTCAGCACGCAATCTGTTCACCGCTCGCCCTTACAGGTGCTGCTCACAACACAACACTGTCTGAGGCATTTATTGCTTGACTGACTCAGATCTTCAGTTAACACCTGCCGTAGGTTCCTGCCTGCCCCAGAGAACACCACGCTGACACCTGGCAGTCTCGCAGACAGCAGTGAAAAGAAGTTCGTACCTGTCATCTCCAGCGAAGGCTCTGTTGGCCATGGACACAGAGCCTTCAGCAAGGTCTCCTTGAGTAAGAGGAGGACTTGTTTACACCACCAAAGTCCATGGTGTTAGCTGTGCTGGCACATCTTAATTTTTATCAGGAAAAAAACAGGTTAGAGTTCCTGAAAACGCTAACATGATGACAACTTCCAGACCAACTCACCTCGTCACTGCTGGGTCAGACTGGGCCTTAGCCCACAAAGGAAGGACTTTTTCTAAGTGCAAACTCTTGATGCTTGGCAAGGTGCCAAAGAAGTGAAGGGTGATGAATGAGGGGAGAAAAGTGAGATGAGATTCCCCAGTGCCACTGTGGCAGCTGACAGGAGATAGGACAAGGGGAAATGGCACAACGCTGTGCCAGGGCAGGGTCAGATCAGATGTTAGGGAAAAAATTTTTACTGAAAGAGTTGTCAGGATGTGGAACAGGCTGCCCAGGGAGGTGGGTTGAGTCACCATCCCTGGATGTGTTTAAAAGATGGGTAGATGAGGTACTTAGGGATATGGTTTAGTAGAGGACGGGTACGGTTGGACTTGATGATCTTAAAAGTCTTTTCCAACCTAGTGATTCTGTGACAGCTTTCAGTGACTGCCTGGAGACTGGCAGACCCCTCTGGGACAGCACTCCCACCTCTACTAGGAAGATTTACTCAAGCAATCTACAAAAAACTTGATTAGCCAGCAGGTGACAAGCAGCAACAGGGGGCTGTGTTTTTCCTCAACAGATGAAAACTCTTGAAAGTGGCCTCCTCAGAGGGTGATTAAAGGCCAGCAGGAAAGTATGCTAAATCCTTCTGTAGGATGACCAGCTGCTGCAGGTCATCTCGAGTTAACAGCATACTTCTTGAACTCAGTGGTATTAAAAAACAAAACACAATGAAACCCTCCAACAACTACTCATCAAAAATATTGTAAGAAAATTCCCCCTTGAAGCAGCTTCCCAGTCTTGTAATCAGGTTGCATCTTCCTTAAGGGAAGGAAGCGGTGAGTAGGACAGGAAGCAGTATGCTGCAGCTGCTGCAAGAACAGCAGCCACATTTTCTTTGGCTTTGAAAGCTGCAGTCACCTAGCTCTGACCAGTCAAACACACCTGTACTCACCACTACTTCATCCAATTACCAGCATCGCAGCACAAGGAGTTGTTCCAGCCATGATGATCCCTTAAGAATCTCAGTTATGCAAAAAGAGGAAGCTCACAGGTGGGTGAGAGGAAATCATGGCAATTTTAGTTTGATCTCTGTGTATGGCCAGCAGCAGTTTCTGGGTACTGTATATTTTACATCTCACCACAAAATAGGACAAGCCCACAGCTCCCATGATGTGACAATAGCATGAAGAAGACAACTCAGCCGCAGTACCGAGAATACCCCACAAGGTCTCCCCAGGGAAGGGAGCAGAGGAAACACTTACTCATAGCAAGCAAACACTGTCTGGCTTTTGGGGACAATACTCCATTACCCCAGTAATGCAAAGCAGGTACCTAACAGTACCCCACTGAGGTATAGCCATGGCTTTACTGGATCATGATGAGACGCAACAAATTGTTCCAGCATCTGCAGCCTTAGAACCCAGTGAAGGATGCTTGGCAAGATGCTCTTTATCATTGATAGGCTCTGAGCAGATGGAGACCCCCTGGGAAAGAACCGATCCCTTGGTTCCTGCTTCTCTGTGGCAGGAGAGGAAGACATTCAAAGGACCACCATCTCCAAAGAGAGCAAAGACAGGGAATACACCACACTTGAACATCTTAAAGGAAAGTCCCAGAGTAGTAAGAATCCATGCTTTTCTCCACATCTTATCATCCACAGGCACCATGTACAACTGATTAAGGTTTTTAAATGGCATTTGCAAATCTAATTTCCTGTAAAACAAATCTGCCAGGAAACCACTGCCCAATACTTCACTCTGCTTTCTCAGGCATACTAAATGTCTCAGGTGATGTGGTAAATTTCTAGGCTTCAGTTCCTTTTTTTCTTTTCTTCAGAAAATGTATTTCCTAACCCATGTTCAATCACCTGTTTACACAGTGCACTACATGCAACAAATAGTGTATATTATAAATAAATATTATTAATATGTAAGTATTTTATATATACATATGTATTGCAATTAATCCAAACAGATGGGTCAAATCTGGGCTCCTCACCATAAGGAGGACATTGAGGTCCTCAAGTGAGTCCAGAGAATGGCAACCAGGCTGGGGAAGGGGCTGGAGTAAACATCATATAAGGATCGGCTGAGGGAGCTGGGGGTGTTTAGTCTGGAGAAGAGGAGGCTGAGGAGAGACCTTATCACCACCTACAACTACCTGAAGGAGGTTGTAGAGAGGTGGGCGATGGTCTCTTCAGCCAGGTGACAGGAGATAGGACAAGGGGAAATGGCACAAAGCTGTGCCAGGGCAGGGTCAGATTAGATGTCAGGAAAAAATTCTTCACTGAAAGAGTTGTCAGGGCCTGGCACAGGCTGCTCAGGGAGGTGGTGGAGTCACTGACCCACTGTGTTTAAAGGACGGGTAGATGAGGTACTTAGGGATGTGGTTTAGCATAGGACAGGAACAGTTGGACTTGATGATCTTAAAGGTCTTTTCCAACCTTGTGATTCTGTGAAATGAACAATGAAAGGTAGCTCCAACTCTGTGCTTTTAGGAAGCCTCATCTGGGACACAAGTAAAACATCCCCTGACACACTTGGAGCAGAGATCCCCTAGCATTTAACAGTGACTGTAATTACCCTTTTACAAAATGCAGTTGATGTTTTAGCCTTCTAGAGCAGTCAGAAAAATTACCAGTTTCTTTTTTGGCTGAAAGAGACAGGAATTAATACAGGTGGTACAAAGCCTTCCTGGGCCCAAGAGGAAAACAAAAAGGACTAACTTCTCAGCTTGTAGCTTGAAGCACATGGAACCACTTCAGGCTTACGTAGTTCCTACCTGTGTATCCCAGGCACTGGCTCCTGCTGACAGCAGTCTTTACAGCTACACTGCTCTCTAAAAATTTGTACAGAAAAAAAAAGAAAGCTGAAGGAGACTTGCAATAAAGCTACATCAGTTCCCTGGCTTCATCTACTGCACAGCCCTGTGAACGGCTGCATCACTGCAAAGAACAGCTGTGGGGAAGTGAGATGGAAAGGGAAAATTCCTTAAGCTGGTGCTGCCTGTGGAGTTTTGTGTCATCAAACAAAAATCGTGTCAGCCTACCACCAAACACTCCTTGGTTAACACACAGGGAATGAGCTGCTTGCTCCCAGCTCTTACGCAAATACCTGGGAGGAAATCATGAAATGGCCATCCTGAGCAGAGCCATGGATAAAAAACACAACTGGCCAAGCCAGCCTCTTTCAGTGATCTCAGAATGGAAATAACAAGACTACCCAGACCCATTGGTTTTAATTACTAGGCTTGGACATTCCTCACTCAACTGCTCCTGCTTACTTTGGGGACACCTAAGACTTAGATAATTTTCTTCTCTCTTTGCTCAGCATGCCAAGCAAGGTCCTTTTGCTGCAGCTTCTGGCAGGTATAACTAGCAGCTACAACACATGGCTGCGACCCTGGTCTGAAAAGAAAAACTTTGCTGCTAAAACCCATGTCCCAGTCTGTACTGCTTAGCTGGTAGCTTATCAAATAGCTGCAGACTGAGGACACCTGCACATTCATAGGATCACAGAATCAGAATGGTCTGGGTTGGAAGGGACCCCAAGGATCACAGAGTTCCAACCCCCTGCCACAGGCAGGGCCACCAACCTCCAGGCCTGGATCTACACAAGGTTGCCCAGGGCCCCATCCAACCTGGCCTTGAACACCTTCAGGGATGGGGCATCCACCACCTCTCAGGGCAGCCTGTTCCAGCACCTCACCACTCTCTCTGTAAAGAACTTTCCCCTAATATCTAATCTAAATCTTCCTTCCTTTAGCTTTAGTCCATTCCCCCTTGTCCTGCCATTATCTATCCTTCTTACCCTTTTGGGGTAAAAACCACCCATTCTTGGGGTGATTTTCTTTGCAACATAAAATGCCTCACACGCACAATAAAATCAGACTTTCTGTATAATATGACATCACTGATAGCTATTACAGCATTATTTTTCATGTATTCTGTTATCAGCCAGATAAAAAGTCAAGCAGAACACAGAACTGTGTAAATCTCAGCTTAGTAGGCTGGCATCTAGCAACTTTCACCAAGCTTGTTACTCCTGGCCATTATTTCCTTATAGACAAAGTGATAGTAAGGGATAGTTCGAAGTGCAGCCTACATATGACCCAGGGACAGGCTTAAAATTTCAGCATCTCTGCACATCACCAGAGTTCCTTTCTTCTGAGTGATATCATCAGCATACAGGCAAAACCATACACCACTGACAAGCTGCTCCAAATAATCTGATGTTTTGTTTCAATCACCTCCAAGGACAGAAAGATGTTTCAGGCTGAAGACCATGTCAGAAGATTGAGTAGTTCTCAAATCAGTCCCAGCATCATTTACTTTTGTCAATTTCTTTTCCCTGTATCAATGGCTTTGATTAGGAATTGTTTTCTTCCACTATACAGATTGTGCTTTCTTTTTGTATTTTAACTTCTGAATTTAGGTACCCAGATTTGTCTGATATCACCCAACACATTCAGAAATTGAACTTGGCTCCAGCAGCCTACCTACCTACCTAGCATCTTCTGGCTTTCAGTATTAGACATACTAATGTTCTCTTGAATACTACTATTCAACTGTATGTTAGCATAGAAATAACCCAAAGAGGTTTCAGAACACTTCAAAATTACCCAGAATGACAGACTTTTTTGCCATTTACATATTGAGGACATAATTGTTCTTGTCAAGACACAGTTTGGAAATAGATATTCAGCAGAAAAGTTTTAACTGTTGCCTTGGAGTTTTTAACAAGCAAAAATTACGATAAGTCAAGCTTTATTGAGAGTATCCTTTACTACCTTGCAATTGTTTGCAAACTTTTTTCCTCAGCCTTGAGAAAATAATTTTCACTTTCCTCTTTTCTATCCAATGAAACTGCTTTTTCCTGGGTCAGACTGCACTGAAACAATCAGTACTGGTTCTAGCTTAAAACACCCTGTATATGGAAGCTGTGCTTACTGTGCCAGATCTATTGACCACTCAGTAACAACGGTGTTACTGTGGGAACAATCACCTTCAGTCTGAACTGTGGCCAAAGTTAGCTTGGTCCAACCTCAAGGAGGGGAAAGAGAAGCACGAAAGACCATGGGCGACCTCCGCACCTCTCAAGAGTCCAGAAGAAAGGAACAGCCCAAGAACAGTTTGGGAAGCCTGAGAGACCTATATGCAGTGATGGCTGTCCTACACACGAGCTCTCAGCACTTCTTTTTCTCTCTTCAGTCTGTATTGGTCACACTCTTGCAAATCTCTGCATCAGACACTTTGGAAAGGTGACAGAATCACAGCCATTCCTACCAGCCAACTGCCTAGGACTGCATGATACCTATACAGGATCCACTGTCAAACAAGGGCTGTGCTGAAAGCAGGGCTGAGTCCAATACAGCGTCTGTGGCATCCCCCTGACTTGAGCTGTAAAAAGGCACATAAGGGCTCCACAAGGAATTCAGCTTACTCAGACTGGTTTCCATCTACAAACACCACCACTTGAGCCACCTTGGCGACACCATGGATTTAAATTCATGCTGCTGCCTCTAATGGCACAGGATGCCTCAAAAGGCTTCCAAGAATCCCCCTACTGAGAACTCGCCAAACTAAGTTACCAAGATCCTAGAAAATCTTACAGGAAAACAGCCCAGCAGTAGCATGGACAGAGAGCAAACATGCTTCAAACAACTCAGCACAATTACAGTGGCATACTGAAAACTGCCACGGGTGTTGGCTTTGCCAAGCTGGCTAAAATTCAAGTTGCTTAGCTTCTCTGGTACAAGCATATCATGCACACTCACCCACACACTTACTCTGTACACTGCTGCTACAGAGCTAAGGTACCCACAATGTGATCCTGCCTGCATACCTCTGAACATAAAAAAAAGTCCTAGCAAAACTAGAAATACAAAATAAGGGGGAAAAATAGCTCTATTAATCACCAACAAGTCAAACCAGTTGAAGTCAGTTAAATGGTGAAGATACTTCATAAATTCCTGTTAAAAACAGAGTGTCAATTCAGACTGGATTTTGAAGCCCTACTATTAGTAATACTCATGCATGGAAAACAGCTTTCAAACTGTCTCACTGCCATGTCAAACAAGCAAGTCAAAGAACTATGTTTTCTCCTCCATTTTATTTTCAAAACATTTACAGACCATTCCCTAAGCATCAGAAAGTCAGGAACTCAGTTAATAAGATGCATTACCTTATTGAAGCTACAATCATTGTGCAAGGTTAAAGAAATCCTCTAGTAAAAAAAGTAAAGGAATTTGTGTAGGCTTACAGGCAAGAAACAGGTTTTTTACTTCCTATTCTCATTCTATGCTAGACACCACAGCACCCAGAATTTGAAGAGAAAGCACTGGTAACATGCAGACAGTAGCAACAATTCAGTCATCAGCAGATTGCTGCACAACTTCTTTACCTTGTCCAAGACTGCCAAGGTTTAGCCCTTGTATTACAACCTTTCTTACAGAAGAACAGCTGTAATGTTATCTTCCATTTCCTTTGTATCATTGCCATAGCTTATTGATGTAATCTATGAGAATTATTTGAATTCTTTCATTCACATATACATACTTTTTTTTTTTTTAGCTTGCAGGCACTGCAAACAGTGCAAAAGCCCCTAATGTTACAGTAAACAACGAAATGTATCTTTCTTGTCTTGTCTCACATCATTTACTTCTTGGTAAAAGGGATTGAGGAAGAAAAAGAAAACACAAATAGTAATGTTCCTTCTTAACTGTTGTGGTTTCACACGGCAAAGTTCTGGTGGAGGAAGAGGCAGCTGCAGGGGTGGCTTCTGCAAGAAGCAGCTAGAAGGTCTCTGCAGGCCCCAGAGAGTAAACATTACCCGATTCAAAGCTGGAGTCGTTGCTGACCAAGGCTGAGCCCATCAGCGACAGTCACAGAGCCTCTGGGAATCACATTTAGGAGGAAAAAAAATAATGCAAGCAGCTGCTTTTTGCCACAAGAGAAGGGAGTGAGAAGATGTAAGAAACTGTGCAGACACCAAGGCCAGTGAAGAAGAGGGGTCAGGAGGCACCGCCGGTGCCAGAGAGAAAGATGCCCCAGCAGCCCGTGGAGAAACCAAGGTGGAGCTGTTGTCCCCCCGCAGCCCACAGAAGATGACAGGGAGCAGAGACTGCACCTGCAGCCTGAGGAGAGGCCCCATGCTGGAGTGGGTGGAGACATATGGAAGATGCTGTGACCCGTGTTGGAGCAAGCTCCTGGCAGGACCTGCAGCCTGTGGAGAGAAGGGCCCGTACCAGAGCATGTTTGCTGGGGGCAGTTGTGACCCATGGGGGACCAGGCTGGAGCATTCTGGGCCTGAGAGACTGAGAGACATTCTGTGATTTGTGACTGCACCCCACAGCAGTGACCCACGCTGGGGCAGCTGGTGAAGAGTTGAAGCCCCATGGGAAAGGACTCATGCTGGAGAAGTTTGTGGAGGACTGTCTCCTGTGGGTGGGACCCCACACTGGAGCAGGAGAAGGCTGAGAAGGATGCCCCTTGCCCCTGGCTAAGAAGGAAAACAACTCTTGAGGAACTGACCAAAACCCCCATCCCCATCTCCCCTTGAGACACCTGGCAGGGAAGAAGGGAGAAAAATAATGAATAAAGTTAAGTCTGCTAAGAAGAGAGGGGTGGGAGGAGGTGTTTTAAGATTTGGTTTTACTTCTCATTATCCTACTTTGGAGGGGGTGGGGTGTGTGTGTGTGTGTGTGTGCACACACACCCTGGGCCCAAGCCCCTCAATATATATTTTTCTCCCCTGTCCAGCTGAAAAGACAAGTCACAGAATGACTTTGATGGGCATCTGGCCTCCAGCCAGGGTCAAGCCACTACAGTAACCATAACCATTCAGAGGCCCAGTATGCAATTAAGTGTGATATATCTCTAACCCAAAAGACCTTACCTTTGTCCTCTGCAAGCACAATGGTTCTCCTCAGTAAAGCTGCAGTCCCACCAGCCACATTAACATTAGTGCAGGAATGCTTATAGACTTAGCATAAATAATTATTTTCAAATAAAGATTCTGCAAAACACTTGCTTTTTACTAGAAGAACTAAATGCTATTACAAATGGATCCATTGATATGGATCTCCTAAAGGAGACTGGTGAAAATATTTAGCTCACTGTATTTTACTGGGTGTGGGAGTTAATCTAGAACTAACCTATCTGATTATTCCTACACACTGCAGCACAAACATTTAGTTTCCTTAAGGAATTATTCAAGAAGAAGACACCATGGTGACACCATATTAGAGTAAGCTAATTTGACCAAAGTTCCTTGGATACCTGAGGTAACTTTTACTGATGTTACTCACAGGCAAGTTGGAAAGCAAAAAATATAAGAAAGTGAAGCTGAGGAAGCTTCAGTCACCGCAGAAAACCACTAGCTTAAATTACAATGAACTCAATATTGAACAGCATTGATAAAACACTACTTTGTGTAAATAATGTGAAATATTATATAAAATTACATAGATTGACACACATTACACATAAAGCATGCCAGTTATACACACCGAATGTGTAAATTCCAGCACAAATAAGTATGTCTGTGCTAGTCACACAGCACAGCTGCTGTGACACCACAGCAGGATGGAGAGCAGAGATAAGTAGGTATTTCTAGACCATAAAAAGGACCTCTCTTTCCACAGTGGTGAAACCAAAAGGCTAAATAGGCTTTTAGGTAACTGGCAAACTGCACGTCTACTGTTTTAGGACTACAGGTTCATCTGCAGTGTAAGACACATGGTCAAAAGAAAGATACCCTAGATCCAGGTGATGGCTTGGGAAGAACACAAGCCAAGAGAAAGCAGCAGACCGCTATTTTGTATTCCTACTCAACCAAACTCATAGTGAGGGACAACTCTGAGGTCTCACAAGCACAGTACAAACTGACAGGCAGAAGAAAAAGGCATTGGGGGTTATTAAAAAATAATACAACTCCACCATGAAATGTTGTCAAGGTACAAGTTCTTGCAGTTATCAGACTGTATGTGAGGATGTACTGTGATACGCAGTCTTCCATGCTCCCTCCTAACCACCCAGCATTATTCACTGCCATCACTGGAAGGCAAATCACTCCGTGGACAGTTGCATGCCACAGAAGTGAGAGATCTTGTCCATCTGTTAATCCTCTCTGTATCTGGACAGAGCAAAAGTTACTGCACTAGGTCAAGTTAATGCATCAGGTCAAATCTTGGTAGTGGCCTGTTACGGATTTCTTTTGAATTCTTGTTTGTCAGCCACACATCTCCGAGATCCCCCCGGGTCACTGGGGCACTGCCTAGAGGTCTCCAAGAGAGAAGGCGTGGAGCCAGCTGTACTAGCGGTCTTAGCCGTGGTGCCCACCCTTACCAGCCCGCTGCCCACGCTGGCACTTGGCACCGCTTTCTCCCCCCAAAAAACCCCTTACCCATGCTAAAGAACGAGGGCCGCTGGAGCATCACGTACCTCCGCATCACGGTATCACCATTATTATTCATTGTAAAAAGTTGCCGAGACCAGAAGTAGCGGCTGGGCACCGCTGTTAAGTAACACCCCGCAGTACTCGGAGCAAGTAGCGTTACTCCGGGCTCCTACGGCTCCGCCGGACGAGAGCCGCGCACTGCGGCTGCCTCAGGGAGCGGCAACGGCGGCTCCTGACAGACCCTTCAAGCGCTCCGCTGCGCCCGCGGAACCGGGGCTCCCCTTGCCCCCGCGAGCAGCGAGAGCCGGGCGCTAAACCCGCCGCGGCCGAACCAGCAGCGAGCCGCGACCCCAGCACCCCCCGACAGCACCCTCCAGACCCGGCGTCACAAGAAGCAGCCGGCAAGGGGCGACTGTGGCGCCCGCCCGGTACGAGGGTCCCAGCGGCCGCCCCCGCCCCGCGAGCCCCTTACCATCTGGGCCACCTTCAGCATGCCGGCGCAGGAGCGGAAATAGGTGCCGTCCATGAGCTCCCCGTCCGAGCCTGCCGTGGAGGAGGCGGTGGTGGCGGACGGTGGGGCCGCGGGCCCCCCGCTGCTCACCCCGGTGCGGATCACTCGCGCTCCGTGAGACATGGCTCCTTCCCGCGCTCCCCTCGCCGCCGTCCGGCCCGGGACAGGGGGACGGCACGGTACGGCACGGCGAGGGGCGGGCGGGGGCGCCTCGGGGCTGCTAGAGGCCGGGCGGAGCGCGGCGCCTCCCCACCCGCCCTCGCTCCCCAGCTGGCGCGTCCGCGGGGCGGAGGCCGCTGAGGGGGCGGGAGAGGCGAAGCCGCGGGGCTTCCCCGCGGGGAAGGCGGCGTCGCACCCGCGCGGGGGAAGCGCTGCCCGGGACGAAGCCCGGCAGCCGGGCGCAGGAGCCCCGCTCGGGCGGGCAAAGAGTGGCCGCCCCGCAACAACTCTCCGGAGCGGCAGCCGCAGCGGGACGGCCGACCGCCCCCGTTTGGCAGCTGGTTTCTGGGAAAGTTGAGGCCGGCGGGAACGTTTCCAAGGGGAAGGGAGAGGGATGCCTCGCTGTAGGTTGGGGGGTCCCGGAGAGGAGCTCCACGCTACAGCAGTTAGTAGCTTGGCGCGAACAACAAAACCCCCTTCAGCACATCCAAGTTCACCAGCGACGTTCTTGGCGATCATAGACTGGTCTGGGTTGGAAGGGACACCAAGGATCACAGAGTTCCAACCCCCTGCCACAGGCAGGTCCACCAACCTCCAGGCCTGGATACCGACCTCCGGTGATGCTCTGGTGCTTTGCAGGGGCGGTAAAGCAGTGAACAGCTTCCTCCCACATAGCATTTATTCCCATAAATCTCAAAAAATATAAACCATTTCTTCATTACAAAGCGTAATGACTGCCTAAACTTCTCAGCACCATTGTTTGAATTGAATCAGGCAGAGGCACTAGCAAAAATCCACAAAGGAAGCTATACATTTCCTCAAGTTTAAAAATAGCTCGTTTGGCTTTCTGACAAGTGAGGTAATAGGTTAGTAGTTGAACTGGGCAGATGCTGCTGTTATTACAGTACCTGTTTTGTAGCTAGGGTGCACATTCTGTTCATATTTAGTATGTAATAGCTCCTTCAGTAACAGACAGGTAGGTTCAGATGATCTCCAGCACAAATATGGGCCTACTGCAAGGAACTCATGCTGTGGGTTTGCTAGTGTAGGCACTGGCCTCTATTAGACTAAGCAGTACACAGTTTCGGACTTCTGTTATTACCTAGCTGGCGTAGCTCTTACATAAAAGTTGGTGAGATGATAGTTGCAGTATAAGCAACAAGACTGTTAATCTACAGAAGAGTAGTAGAGTACAGCAGTACAGCTTCCCCCTTCTTACAGTTTAAGTTCAGAGGCTTCCTACAAGCCCCATGGAAAAAGGTTCCAGCAACATTTGTACTTCCTATTAAGAAATGCATCGTTCTTACCAGCTGATTCAGCTTCTTTTAGTTCTTAACTTCTTTCAAAAGCATGCATATGACTT
Source organism: Hypotaenidia okinawae (assembly GCA_027925045.1). Classification (NCBI taxonomy): domain Eukaryota; kingdom Metazoa; phylum Chordata; class Aves; order Gruiformes; family Rallidae; genus Hypotaenidia; species Hypotaenidia okinawae. The sequence continues at coordinate 45,244,016 of BSDF01000002.1, read as the reverse complement.
AGCTCTGCTGATCTGAGTTCAGCCCAGTGAAACAGAAATACATTAATGTAAAGGTAAGTAGAACAACAGTCATAATTTCTATTCAAACACGGGCATCCTCTGTAAACCACTGGCACAAAGTCCATCTAAAGCACTGCTGAATGTGAAGTTTTTGTTACAGTTCTGATGCTATTTATTTCATCTTGTTAAGTACACCATGGATGATGATGAAGAGGTACCAAGAAATCCTTAATAAATGAAATTTGATGGCCAGAAGTTGGCATGAAGTATCCTTATGTATGTGGGTAACCTGGATTTTTCAGAGACACCATTTGTGTGAAACAAGTTATTTGACGCCATATACCTTCATTTTGCAAGTTAAGTGTTGTTTATTGTTCTAAATGTGTTTTAAGAATTTCACTAACCATTTTGTCACTTACTAGTTGTTTTTTTTAAATAAGGTTTCTTCCAATCCTATGAACACTAAGCAATGCCTGCTGCCACAAATCTTGCTTTAATTGCTTTCTGATAAAGAAGAAAAGATAGCTGTAGCTTATCAATATTATACTATATGAAGGTGTAAGTCATAGTTTGCAAATCAGTATTTAAGAGTGATAGACTAGAAGAAACAGATAACCTTTTGGGTACTTATTCCTTTTCTTCAGGCCTGAAATACAACATACAAGCTTCAGAAGTAATTTTCAGCTTGTACAGATTCCTCCAATTTTAACTAGGTACTTGAAAAACAGACACTTGGTACCTGGGGAACAGCTGAGAAATGAGACAGATGAGAAAGGTAATTATCCTACTTCCCATGTTCTTTCTAAAAGGAAAGAGCAATGCAGACAAGTGACACTATGTAAAAAAAAAAAAAAGGAGGGCTGGGGGAAAGTAAGGCCCAACAATAAAGGAAATTTCTGCCTAGTGTTTATCTTTTAATATTCAGAATTAAGGGTTCGACTCACAGATTTGCCTTTGGAAGACATTCCACACAACTTCTCTTGAGAATAAGTGCTGAAAATCCAGAGAGATGGTAGGTATTTTGCCAGAGTCATTTCTTACCTGGTAATAGTGTGGTTTTGTCCTTCATTAATGAGTTTATTCTGATGTGTAATACACAGTTTCCAATACAGTTTTCGGTGAAGAGGATGAAATCTATTACTCTCAGCTCTACCCCTTCTTGCTACCTCTGTCCACAAATATTGTCTGGATTATGACTTTACATCACAAAAGTCATAAATCATTTGTGCAAACAGTCACATTTTTATCCTTAAGATAGGTACAGCAAATATCATCCCAGAATGTCTGTTACTACAAAAGCATTTTTACTGATGAGCAATCACTGACGAGGCTGTAATTCTGGCTGTTATTTCCAGTCACATTTTGTCAGTTGACATTTGGATCATTTTTATGCCTTTGATTTTTTTTTCCCCTGCAATGGAAAAAGAGCATACAGGATTCTAATGACACATTTTATCTGTGTGGATAAAAGATGTAGTTGGTAGCCCTTCTTCCTTCTCACAACTGGATAATTTTAGCAAGCAGCAGACAGCCTGACCTTTGTTGTACAGGCCAGATGCAATCTGCAGACAAATATAGGTTTTAAAATAAATACCTTGGCTTCCCTTACACTGAAATCCTGTGACTCCAATAGATAATCAAGAACAAAACAACGTGATCTAAAACAGAATTAGCTGGCTGCTGATAAATCTTTGCTGCAGGGCATGTGCATAAGTAAACACATGCCACTTGGTTACAGGGAGAAGTGAAGAAGACTTTTTAAGCAGTAAGATTTCTCTACCACCATAAATAATTGTCCAACCCAATTTTTGAAGACTGGAAGAGAGTCCAAATATTCCTTTAATCCAGGAATAAAATATTTACGAGTAGTTTTAAATGAGGACAACTTCAAATAGTATCACAACACAACTCACGACCTTACGCTCACCACATAATTCCTGGAAAAAATTCCCTGGGTAATTTGTATTTCAAAGTAATTTTCAAAAGGTATCTGTTTTGAAAGTCATAATCTACTGTCATACCTCTCTGCTTGACTCACTCAGGTATTTAACTATGAGTGTCAAATTAAAAACTTTGTGTGTTAATCTACCAACTCACAGATGATGTCAGAAGCCAGGAAAGGAGGGAGGAAATTCTTTGTTTCTAGCGCCAGTGTCTTGACAGTTCTACTAGGGATTTAATCTTTGTATTATTTAATAGGATTTAGAATCCTAGATTTTAATTAGGACAGATTAATGGCCTAATAGGAGGAGGAAAAACAGAGTCCCCTAAGAAAGAAAATGTAATACCTTTAGTAGGTGTTTTGTGATGTTCTCAGTAGGTTAAACACTGAGTGCTAAGGGACTGTTGTCTAGACTTATGCCTTGGAGCCTGCTGGATTTGAGAAGCCTGTTAAGATAACATGTTTCAGGCACAACATCCCTTCAGTGAGTTTCAGACTTACAGTAACAGGTTCCAAAAGCAAATCTCATGATTGTGAGAAGCTGTTAGAATATGCAAACTGACAGGATCATCAGAATTCTTAGCAGTATAAGTTTTAAAAGCAAAGAAATTAAAAAAGCAACCTTTTACCCCCAAGTTTACAAAACATGCACAGTTGGGCCTTTATTTCTTTATTTTTAAAGTTAGGGGGTTGTGGGGTTTTTTTTCTGCACATCATTTTTTATAAATTATAATGAGAGCACATGAATCTTACTTTAGATTTGTGGCACTGAGTATCAAAAGTGTACCTGTAACATTTAAAGAGTTACATTTACAAAACTGGCACATCGTCTGAGTAAGATTTATTAAAGCTTTAGTAATAACATCTATACAACATCTAGAAAAATACCATGTTAATTTTAAAAGCAGTATGAAATTTTATTATATAGTACAAAGTCTGTTAGATGTCTCTAAAGGTATTATAAATAACAACTTTAATCTCAAAATATATCAATTCTAACTGAAATGTTGAAAAATACTTCCTCATCCTTCTTCCAATTTTTTGTCAAAAAGAGCATAATCCTCAAGATGCTACAGAATTTGACAAAATATTTACTGCAAAGTTCGTGATCGCCAGGACACAAAGCTAAAATACGTATTTCCAGCATAGCAGGAGGTAACCACGAAGGCAAAGAACTGTAGAGAGAGGGGGAAAAAATACATTAGGAGAAAAATATATTTGAAGCACTGTCATTTCTATGAAAAGAATAGTTATGGGATTTGGAAAAAGAGAGAAATAGGCAGCTGACTAAGTGACATTCTTTCACCTCCTTGCACTTGAGCATCACCACGTAAGCAAGCTTATATTATGCACAGAAATATGAGCCTAGAAGCAGACAAAACATGGTGTATTTTGATTAATATATTCCCATTATATCAGCTCAGTATGAATATTACGGACTGGACCCCCACCAATCCTAGACTTGCTACTTTTAACATTAATTTCTGTTAAAGATTGATGAATAGTCCATTGGGCAGAGTGAGCTCAAGCTACTGCTCCCACACACTGCTGCCATGATCCAGGAATTGCCTACAGCCCATCCCCACCTCACTGTGGCACACTGGGCATCAAAATAGATTTGTCTACAGGGGAAACTTGGGATTCAAATGCAGGCCTAGACACATTCTCAAACAGCAGAACTGATGAGATTACCAATTCCAGAGATTCTCTCTCTACTAATGAATAAAGGTGTTCCTCAGTGCAAACAACAGTGACAGCAACCACACCGAGATACCACTCCTTTGTTAGAAACTGATTACAGAGCAAGTGTCCTGTAGCAGGCCAGATTTATTTTATGTTTGAAGATTAAGAACTGCACAGTACCAGTGGTGTTGCTTCTGCAGTCCTTGCTGCACAGGCACAGAGAAACCAAAGAACAGCTGTGAACTATTTCAGTTGTACTGATAAAGGCCAATTCAGTGCCAGTGGTTAAGTTCCAGTTAATCAGTGCATGCTGTTCAAAATAGACCATGTTCAAAATGGTCCTGTCATAAGACCAGAATGTAACCAAATAAAGCTGACAGTGCAAACTGGATTAACACTCCTTTTCTTTGAGGTGAGCAGTGATAGGACAAGAGGGAACAAAAGCAAGTTACAAGGAGGGAAATTCCAATTACATCTTTGGGGCAGGGTTGGGGGAAGTCATAGTGAGAGTAATCAAGCACAGCCACAGAGGCCCAGAGGCACTGTGCAAGAGCATCCTTGGAAATACTCAAAATTCAAGTGGACAAGGCCCTGGTAGCCTGGTAAGAGTTAGCCCTGCTTTAAGGGGGCAGAGAGTTGGCCCAAATGACCTCCAGAGATCTCTCCCAGCCTAAAAATATTTTGTGATCCTACTATTCCTTAATTATATACTATCATTGGCCTGGGTAGGCTCATCAGCTCTGAGAGGAGGGGCCAGGCTGTAAATCTAAACCCTCCAACAGAGGCACCTTGGCAAGTCTTGTCTAATAACAATTTAACCTGTGGCACCAAAAACTGAAGATGATGATTTAAATAACACTGCAACAGAAAATTTTAGCATTCTTCTTTTCCAATAGTTATGTTTCTTATGAAATAGGAGCTCCACCTAAAACCTTTCTAAAACAGAAGGACTGCTGGGGATAGAGGATTTGCTAAATTCCCACAAACATCCATCCCTGAAACCCTTAATGGGCTCAGAAAGCAAAAATCTACATTTAATAGTTTATTTAGACAGTGCATTAGAAAAACACTATTAGGAGGTATTAGAAGAGATTCCCAACATCCCATGAGACACTGAGCCTTCATGCATTTTGCATAAAACCTGAGTCAGCGTTGAAGCTCTTCTAGCAGCAAGCAAGTTTCTGTCAACAGCAATGGCTGAGTAACGGATCAATAGAAGCTGCCAAAGCGAGATGATCCCGAACACCACTGAAGTGACAGGGTCGTAGTTACACAATTCCCAAGACAAAACCAGAGCAGGTATTCAAGTCTCTGTGTTCATGCCATATACAATAAGCTTCACAAAAGAGGCAGGATTTGTCAATAGTCCTGAGAGGACAACAGCAGGAGCACGGATGGTCTGCAAAGTAGCTGTAATTTGGAATTACTCTGTACAACTGAATTTGCCACAATCTGCAAAAAGTTCTTTTACAACTCCCTTAACTTTGCTAGAAAATGCGGCCACCTACTCAAAGTGACAAGACTCTTAAAAAAACCAAACCAAACCAGCTGCTTTTCACCCACATTGCCTGAGTCCTTTGGATTTCCAACCCTAATTAGTGAGACAGCGATGTCAGACTAATTAATGATTCACATCCACTTTAAGCCTCTGGAAGGTTACATGATTTTCAGGCATTGCCCACCTAATGCAGAAGAAAGGCTGAGGCTGTAGCAGGAAGATCACTGTAGGCACAGAAATACCACTTCAGACCTTCCCAGAGGTGCTGTATAGATGGCTCAGCCCGCAGAAAGCTGAATGCACTCAAGCCACACGCATGCAAATTCAGCTGAGTCGGACAACTTCAAAAGCAGCTTGAACTAAGTGCACTGAGGTGATTTGGTGCTCACCCAGGCTGTTTGGCCTTACTCTGATCTGCAGGCTGTAACCTCTGCAGAGTGCTACTAACAAATGGGGGCAGAGGAGGGGAAAAGCAGCATGATCCTAAAAACGTTATGGCCCTTTCTGATAGGACTGTCATCTCCTGATGGAATTCCTAGTCACCTCCAAAAACTATAAGCTGAATGACAGTTACCTATAGGTAACATCTATGTCAGTCAGCAGCTTTTCAGAATCCAGAACACACACATTTCAACCTGAGAGTCTCCTTTTGATATCATTTCATTGACATAGAACTGATTTAAATAAAAATGAACTCACTGAAGAAGCTGCCCAGCTGTTGTAGTTGTGACTGTCCAGTTCTTTAGTAACTGAAGATGCATCTACAATAGCAGCAATGAGGTACAAAATGAAGGCACTTCCATTAAAACACAGACCCTGTTGAAAAACCAAATATAAGTAGTGGGTATGTATATGCATTTGTTACCATTTTCTAGTCCAACTTTATAAAGCTCTCATCTGAAATGTAACGTACACAAGAAAATGCGACTCAACTATTTTTACCTTATTCCAAGTTTCCACTTGTAAGATTAAAATTTAACCCCTTATTTTGAAGATCTGTAAACATTAAAGCACATTTTAGACAAACTGTTCTCTCCATCATACTAAATCCAGAGGAGTCTTAAAGCTGGTGTGCTGTGACCACCAAAAGTGCTCGTAAGGACACAGTTTGGTTATCACAACCTAAGTGTCAGGCAGTGAGAACATGACACTACATTAAAAAAAAAAGGAAACAAAACTGCCATGTGATTACCTTTCTAATCTACACCAAGATACACTGTAGGAATGAATGACTTATGGGTGTTTGAAAAACGCTTCTAAAACTTCCGAAATTTTGGTTTTCTCCATTTTCGAAGGGGACTGAGTGTATTTTTTTATAGCTATTCTTCCATCTTTCAGTATCTCTCCCTTCCACCTTGGGGAGAAAGCAACAGGTAAAACCAAGGAGGAGAACACTCCGGAAGGACTACATGGGTCATCAAGACACATCCATAGCAGATGTTGCATTTTCTTTTCCAAAGATGCAGAGTTTGTGTCTCAGTGTACCTATGTACATTACTAAGAAAGAAGCAAAGCAGATAACCAATCTCACATAACACTACAGAGAATAAAAAAAACCCCAAACCAGTTTGGGTTTTGCATGTGAGAGAACAGAAAAGGAAGGAAGGCAGGACAGAAGTCTGAGAAGCTGAAAGATACATAAAAAGGTATAAGGGTTTGGGGTTTTCTAAAATAATTTTAATACTTTGTCCTTACTCACTAACTGGTCATTACTATTAATTCTATTAATTACTATTAATTCTTATTTTGTAAAACACCCCCCAAAACTCTACCCTGCTACTTGTCTAAGGCATTTGAATTTGACCATGAAATATACTTTCAGTTTACTGGTGCCATGCTTAAATGGAATACCCCTGACAGGCTTTGCACCTAGTTACAGCTGTGGCAATTAAGTAACTCCGTTTAGACCAGGTCCTAATCTTCTGCATCTGTTCCCTTCACCTTCTGGCCCCACGCTCGCATTCCAGAGTATTACACAAGTATCACTACCCTTACTCTGTTGCCCCAGTTGTCTCTAAATGTTGCTATACCAGTGCAACTCCAGCTTAACTAATTTCCATAGTGTGACCTGCCAATTGTTGGCACCTTATCCTAAAACTGGCAGTTTAATATTTTATTACTGTGATGCCCAGATACAACAAGAGGGGTGGGACCTAGGAATATATGCCAATTTTTCACTACTGAATTCACTAGTCACTGACTCAGGCAGAATCCAAGAAGAGAGTTACAGCCTGACAAAAGAAGTTCAGAGGGCAGAGATGGCAGTTGTTCCCTCAATGCACCAAAGTGTGTATCAACAATTTGAAATGGCTGGTATAGGAGTTCCTTGCATCCGGCTCTGGGACATTTGATTCTGGCAGAGTTTACTTCAGACTCGGTGGAGTCTGGCCCACTGCCACACATTCCCGTGACACACAGGGCCCAACACTTTCTGAAAGGAAGCCATTCCCCAAACATGACCTCTCTCAACTACAGGTCCCTCCAGAGAGCAACAGGCTGTGCTGTCACCTGTTTACATTTAAATCTTCAAGGTGCCATGGCCTGTATGAGGCCTCCCATGCAAAAAGCCATTCTGCAGTTTTCAGAGCAGGCTGAAACCACGTCCTCTTGTGGTTCCTAAGACCTTGTGTCCTGGTTCTGGCCAGGTCAGAGTTAACCTCCCCAAGCAGTCAGCCCAGGTGAGCTGAGTTAGCTGGGGCTGTTTTCCACACCACCTGACATCACTCCTCCATAAAAGCAGCTGGTTGGGGAAGGGTAGGGGCTTGTTGGACAGAGGTGATTTGGTACTGCTCTGGGACAACAGTGCTCTTTTTGTGCCCAACTTGGGGCTCAAACTCATGACCCTTGGATTATCAGTCCCATGCTCTACCACTGCCCAGCCCTACAAGCCCCTACCCTTCCCCAACTAGCTGCTTTTATGGGGAAGTGGTGTCAGGTGGTGTGCCACTTTAGGGCATTTGGAAAAGAGCCACTTGCCCACCTTTCAGCAGGGAACCTCCTCTGCACTCAGATGGAGTCCAAGGCTTGCCACTTGAGTGGGGTTTCACTCACCTGTATCTGTTGATCTAATAAAAGGTATTATCTCTATCCACAGATCTCACCTCTCTTGTTTTATCTGGGCATTACAGTAATAAAATATTAAACTGCCAATTTTAGGATAAGATGCCAACAATTGGCAGGTTCAGGTGAACTTCTGTAAAGCACTGCTTTTCAAACTCCAGAGTTGATGGCCAGAGTATTTGTTGTTGTTATTTTTAGATTTTCCATTCCAAAAGAGACTCAATTACCCTGGAAAGCTACAAATCCCTGCAATATCTTGTCACGTAGAAAAGAAAAAAGCACGTAATTTTTGAGAAGTGCTGCTCTGGGAAATAATGCTGTTGGGGAAGATGGAATGCAATGCAAGCTGATTGGGCCTTTACTGCCAGTATATTACTCAAACCACATGGTTCATGCTAAATTACCATCTGCTTCTTAAATTCAAATTTACTAGATTTTAAAAGCTTCCATTGATTGTTTTAGTAAAGAACTTGGACTATTAAGGAGAGTTGGTTTTGATGCATGTCCTTTGGGTTAATTTGCAGTAAAAGTAACTGCAATTTAAGCAATTTACTAACGTGCTTAACCTGCAAAAAGTGAATTTATGACAGAAGTCCAGATGTAATTTAGGATACTGCATACAATAGGCACAGTTTGAGCTAACTGTTGCCTGAGGAGGCAGAGCAATAACTAGCAAAAACTAAAATTCAGGATACTTCAGATAATAGCGGGAAGGTGGGTGTAAACTCACTCAAAAAGATGTGTGTCACTCAAAAAGGAAAGTGTCAACATCTTTATGAAAAGACACTAAGCATTTCTCTTGTCAAGCCAGAAGTGGGAGGTCTGATTCAAAGGCTACTCCCAAAGCTCTTTTAAAATGTTAATGCAAGACAAGCTGCAAAGCAAGCGTATTTTCTGTATTTTGATTTTTTTTTCCTCTTCATATCACCTTTTACTGTAAAAGGAGACTACCTTTTGGACCTACATTTGTATGTGATCTTATCTATAACACGTTTGAAACTCATGAGCAAGAAATACACTCAATATGAAGTAGAAACAAATCAAATACTCCAGCTTGTCTACCACACAGAGCAGGGGCAACTCATTTATGTGCAGCTGTTGCCTGATAATAGTGTTAAACACATGAAAGAGGGGTAATGACTAAAGCTGTATTCAAAAGGATACAAAGATGCTTTCCCTTTGAATGTACTTTACTTACAGCTAATGAAATGAGGAGGGAAAAAAAAACCTCCACACCTTTAAATGTACCCAGACACATTACTGCTGTAATTGAAATAATCCAACATTTCTATAGCGGTGTTACAGCCTTAATGGTAATTGCTGGTCATGAAACTTGAAAACAGAGCAGCTATCTGAACATAATCCTGGTTGTTCTTATTAGCAATTGCCATAGCTGGCTATTTATTACAGCAGCAAATGGGAAGAGGGAAAGTTTTCAATTTTAGTCACGTACACAGTATAGCCGATGACCTGTTCGCAACACAGAAGTCAAATATTTTATCATAACAGAATTCTAGTCAAGCTTTAGCTATTTAAAAAAAACCAAACCTAACAACAAAATCTCACTGTCTCAGACAAATGCAAAGTTAAAATTTATAACAATTCTTGAATGGGTCACAAATCGCCAGTTGGCTGAGATGACAATGACTTTTAGGATCTATTACCCTGAAGACCAGCCTGTTATGAAAATCATGTAAAAACATACGGTTGAGAGGTAGAGCTAGACAGGTTTGTTCAAACCACAAAAACTGGATCTGAATTTCAAGTGCCTGTGAAATGCTTCTGTAATTACATTAGCCGTTTATCTGATTTGCATTAAGGCTTAAGCTAAAAGCAAAGGATTATATGGCGTGTATTTTACATACAAGTAACACTAATTTTCAGCACTGTCCTGGTTTCAACAGGGATAGAGTTAATTTTCTTCCCAGCAGCTGGTGTAGTGCTGTGGTTTGGATTTAGGATGAGAATAATGTCAATAACACACACATGCTGTTTAGTTGTTGCCAAAGAGTCTATAGCTCTTTAGCTTCTCACACTGGCTTCCCAATGAGAAGGTGGGGGGCACCCAAGAAGTTCTAAGGGTACAGTCAGTATAGCTGACCCAGACTGGCCAAAGGGATATTCCATACCATATGATGTCATGCTCTGTATATAACTGGAGTGGGGGGAAGATGAAGAAGACACAGGAAGCAGGGCAGCTTGGGATCTTGCTGAACATCAAGTGGTGGGCAACTGTGCTGTTCGTAACTTGTTTTATATATTCTTTACTATCATCATTTTTGTCCTCTTAAACTGTTTTTATCTCACCCTAGGAGCTTTGTTTGGTTTTTTTCTCCTCCAGTTTTATATTTTCAATTCTCTCTTACATCACAGGGGAGAAGAGGAGGGGGAGAGGGGGCTACAGGCAAGCACAGTGTTAATGAACACCTTATGTAGCAGTTTCAGCTGTTCACCAAGCTAAACCATAACAAACACTATTTTCACACTTCCCATTTGTGGTGTTGATTCAAGTAGGTATTTCTGCTATTTAAGCCTGATGGCCAGCTGTGTTAGAGGCAGCAGCAGGGAAGTAATCTCTACAGGGAGAAAGAGAGGCCACTGTGCATAAGTATCAGTCACACACACGTTATTAAAAATCAAGTCACTACATCAACCACTGAACAAAACGGTGAAACATCATAGGAAAAGTGTTTTAAAAGTGTCTCGGTAGCACAAAGGTTAAACACTGCAGGTATGCAGACACACGCTAATTAGGGAAAAATCTGCAAAAAGCACAAGTACAGTTGGTTAACTACATCCATAAAACACATCAACATTTTATTCACTTTGTAATTCAGCAAATCTGAAACAACAAAGAACGAGTGTATTTACCACCGTGGTCCATGGCACCTGGGGGATCCTGGTGTAGGTCATTGTCATGTAGATGATCAGAAAGAAGACTGTGAGCACCCAGTAAAACACAGCTACAAACATCACCCAGCCAAAGGCTGGATATAGGAAGTATTCTGTTCCAGCGATCAGGGTCCACACCAGCAGCCCCAATACCTGCAAAAGTTAAGGAAAAGAAAAAAACAACAAAGCCTTTTACACAGTCTTAGACCTCCTACATTTGTTCTAGGTCATGTGAATGGCATAGATGTAATTTCTTAAGTATTTGATGAGCCAAGGTGGGATGCTACACTAACAGGATGCTAACCTTACAAAAAGGTAGAACATGTAAAACTGGGGAAAAAAACCAAATGGAAAGGCAGAACAAAGCATCTTGGTGTTGATTTAGCTTACCTTTAGCTATTATGGAGCCATACTACTGGTGGGTTTACAGCTAGCTCAAAAGGATTGCTCATTACAGCCTATGAGCTTACATGAAGGTAAACACTAGAAACAGAAGTCCACAAAGGACCACTGGGATCTTCAGTTCCTATCTGCCACAATCACAGGTAATGGAGTAGCTGGATCTAGTTCAAAGTGGTCCACAAAACACCTGCTCTGTGGACTGGCAGGCACCACAGACACCAAACTCCTCCTAGGACCTCATTATAAAAGGCAGTAAAATATCAATAGCCACCGCCACTGTAGCATACTGCAGGACCAGAGCAGGTCAGGTTGGGCATGTCATTGCATTCCACAGTTCTTAAAATGTCTCTCAAGTGACCTGACCCTAAGTAGTAGACAAGAACTCACACTCAAGCAAAGTGGTATAGGGAAGAAGCCCCTCCCTCCTGATCCTGAATCTGGCAATCTGTTCACACGTAAGACATGAAGAGATGTTTTCTCTAGTGTTAGGTGATCTCCAATGCATTAAGGGAGATGAGGAGCAAAGAAAAGCTAAGTCACATGCCAAAGGAAGAAGAGTTGTGTGTTTTGCAAGTTGTCCAGTAATTAGAAAAATACTGCTTACAAAGATAAAGGAATATTTTATACCTTAAAAACAAACAAACAAAAATAACTCACTCCCCAACATTTTACTAGAGTCAGATTTGGGAACTAAAATTCTTATCTTTGAAATAAGGCTCATCTCCTTCTGCTGCCCAGACTATGGTGAAACTGCCTAGCAATGAGAAATGAAGACAAAATTAAAGCAAGTAGCAACACACTTATTTAACAGACAACAGACATAGCAGGACAGACTAATGAACCTTCTACCCCAGTGTTTTGTTTCCAGCAGTGGTTAATAACAGAATTTTGAAGAAATATATTAAGAATAGACCATGCAATAGTATTATTTTCTTGGACAATCCTCCTCAGCTGTCAGGAAGGTGCAGTTGATGGACTTCCTGAGACTACAGTGGTATCACTGTAATCAATAGACCTTGACAGAAGATGACAGTTTTGCTATAGCTTCACTTGGACAAAAGCTAATTCCATTCCCATGCACGATGTTAGGCATAGTCCTATTTAGTTTCCTTTTTGCAACACTGATCATGTAATCATTAATGATAAATCTCTACACATTAGATACAGAAGTATACTGTTAACCAAAAGTTTCTTGTAGTTGGTCCTGCTAACTTTCAGAAGTTACACGATATCTGTTTGTCTTCAATTCATCCTCCAAATTGCCACCTAAACTTAATTTGGACTTCAATTTGTTGTCTTGTGTGTTCACAGCATATTCCAGTATATTATTTCTACATTCACCCCCATCCACACAACACATACATAAAAGCGGCGCACAATCGTCTGTTCCACCTTTTTTCCCCCTGTCTTGTAATAGATAAGACACATAATGGTCTTTAAGCGCGTTTCCCCCGCTGTTTTCACCAACTCACCAGTATGATTTTATAGGAAGAGCTTGCTTGGACTGGGAGAAAAATTCCTACTTTCCGCAGCATACCAGGGGAGGGCAGCATTGCCACACAAGAACAGCTCAAGCATCATTAACTGGGTAGTTTAAAATACACACTGTTATCTTAATGCAAAGCTATCAGCTCACCAATGCTCCCCATCGTTCATTTCCATCCTAGTTTCAACAACAGTTTACTAATAGTAGCAATTCAGTTAATAATGCCTCAAATCGCATGACCTACACATTATTAGATTAAAAACAAAATTTTAGGGTAAATACTGCTTTAAGATTAAACAATATTGACAGATGGTTAGATAAAAAAATACCCTTTTCTTAGGACAAAGAGTTGCTTTTCATTGTGCCCACCCACATTCAAATTCAGTATCCAGACATTTTACCAATGAACAATTAGTTTCATGCTTGATAAATAATTTCTAAAGATAGATTTATCCAGTAAAATACTAAGAACAGAAACTTGGAAGCTGAAACAAAGAAAACAAAGAAATGAAATATCATTAAACATGATAACCTACTGACAACAGTGCTGGTTTTCAGAAAGCTTTTAAAAACAGAAGACTTTTTCAATAAAAAGCACAAGAGTATGAACGATACTTCATACTAAATTCAACACAAATCAGATTGGTAAGGACACATCAGCTTATATAATGGATTATTTCTGGAAAGAGCAAAAACTTCACAAGGAGCAAGTTAAAATGGCAAGCTTTAAGGTTACCCGAGACCACTAATCTTACACTACACAACAAAGCCAACAAGACATTAACTAGAGCCCTGGTATTCTCACCGGTCACAGTTCTTAGCCAGTAATATTCTAAACTGGTGTTGCCCCTTTTACTTCAAGATCATTTTAACATTAAGGGGCTGCATTCCAAAGAATTGCTTTTGATGCATGTTTTTAGCTAGCCCGCATCAATGGCAGAACAATTTATCTAAGCAATTGAGATGCACCACGGTTGTTAGAGATTTATATTCTTAAGCAGTTCTTGGTTCATATGCATCGTAACTTTGATGGGTTGCATATTAGAGCGTGCCTGACATTTTCAGTTGGATCCAGATACTCTTACTGCATATTGCTGGAGCTGACAGGCTGAAATAATATTTCAGATTTCTTGATTAGACTTGAAAAGGTCAGATCAGCTCATGGTCAACAATTCACTCTGTGTAGTTAGATGATACGGCAAATGGTTTTATTGCGTATGTAAACATATGCAATAAATTGATTTAAAGTTCACACTGGCCGCCAGCATCTACAAAATACCTAAGGAGTCAGAGAAACAGACACATCTAGACAAGTCTTTCATAATTAGCTTGTCTTCTCAGCATGTTAAATACCGTAATAGCTTCTGTGGTGTTCATAAGCCTGTCTTGTAATATTCGCATTGTCCCTTACATCACACGTTTGCTGTTCAACAGATTGGTGCAAACTGGATGACACTTGTGCATCAGCTGGAGCCCAGACTGCTGCTTTTCCTGCTGATTCGATAACAAACCTCCCCAGTGGGAATAGCTGGACTATATTCATACGCCATCTCAATGAGCATCCAGCGCATAGAATTTGGGAGGTGAGCGGGAGGTATGTGATCCCTTAAAGCAAAGGCCAGAAGCTGCAAAAGCAGCGCTTGTGGTAATTCAGCGTGCACAGATACTACACAGCTACCTTCACTGCTTCAGATCAGCTGAAAGTCAAGGGAGAAGCCTCCACTCAAACTGCAAAAGGCCTGTATCTCATTATTACCAGGTGGCTATTACTAATATACTCTAGCATAAGTACTTGATTTTAATTTACAAGCCAATCAGAATATGCTCATTTAGAATTACAGAAACATACTACAGTCCTCTGAGAAAGGGAGGAAAAAGCATCAAGGCGACCGAAGAAAATGATGCACGTGGTAGTTGATGAAAGGGGATGCCAGGTCATAAGACAGTAAGGGCTTCACCAACTGGTCCAGTTTTTCAAGTCAGATCACAGAGAGGGATTTCACCTGCCAGTAAGTGACAAAAGGCAAGCAGTCTTCCCTTGTTTACTGCAGTCTGATTTTACCTCAGACATCTATTTTGTGGTCATTTAGATGCTGTTTGACCAGGTACCTCCATTATTGGAACATATAAATATGTTAAATGTACTCATGCATACTTCAGCAGCTGGCAGATACCATAAAAAAGAAATAACTTTGCAGCAAAGTCCAATTGAGTGTGCAGGTTTAAAATTAGGTGCTTAACTGCATATCCAAACCCTTAAGTGCCACAATTTTTCTGCAAGTGCTGAGAATTTCAGAAGTATCAGACTATCTAGTCCCTTAAAAAGAAGTTTTTGTTGACAAACAGATGAGACATCTTGTCTCACACTGCTGGTACAAGTCAGCAGGTACGAAAGCGGGTGCAAACTTGAATCTGTGTAACCAGCTTTGCTTTTTGAAGCAGCTCAAAAGCTGCAGAACTGAATTCATACTTGCAAACCATGTTTAAAAAGCCCAGGATGTCGTGACTCCTCTCCAGTGACACTAGCGTTACTGCAACACTCATCTTGATGAGTGAGCTCAGCAACAGACCTAAAAATGTTTATGCATCTCTTTCAAAGGAAGAGGAAATCTCATTGGGGCAGAGCTGCCAGGGAGTCTAGTTTGATTAAATTAAAATATTTTTTAAAAAAGGAAGAAAAGAGGGAAAATGAAGGATTTGTCTTGTTTGCCTGAAGCTTTTCCTATTCTTTATCCTAGAGATGCTTCCAGACCATTCAGCTCTCTGTCTGCATAAGCATTGTAGGATTTATCCAGAGTTGCTACTGGTGTAGATGGAAACGATGGTAGTAGGCTAGGAGTTGTGCATTTGCAGCAACAGTTGTCTCCTGTATTCAAGCCACCTAAACAGGGACAGAATCCAGCAAGTAGAAAGCAAGAGATATTCCCTCTCCTTCCCAAGAAAGGAGATTTATGACTAGAAGTGAGAGACACCATTCTCAATTATTACACATCATTATTTCACTACTAAATCACTAGTTAGGAGCTACCTCAGCAGCAGAACAAGCTGCCTATGAATGTCTCAACTTTCATCCTTTTCTTCACATGGCTACTCTCCACATGTAAGAGAAATCAAAAGAACCCACCATAAAAAACCCACCCCCAAAAAAACAACCAACCCAGGGAGACTCCTGTGGGCACAGAGAGCATTAATATTTCTTATGTCTGCTTCCTAGTTTCTTATCCCACCTTTCATGTCCCATAGGAAGACAAGGCTGTGGAGATGCCTTTCATCAGGCACTATGACGCTGAGCGGGGACCTCTAAGGGCAGCCAGACCAGCAGTTCAGCACTATAGGGGCTCCCCTTATTGGATGTTGATTAGTCAGCCATCCCTTGGGTGTTTGTAAGCATCTGGAAAGATTAACAGTCTTCCAAACTTCTCATGTCACGGATCACAGCCCAAAACACAGGACCTTTCACTGTGAATCAATATGGGGGGCAAGGGGGAGATATTTAAAGAGGAAAAAAAAGGGGGAGGGCAGAGAGGGGAGAGAAGGGCATTCCTCCTCTATTGTTTCTGTAAGACATGCTCAGACAGTACCTCGTAAGAACACGCACATTTAATTGCCTCATATTTGGCAGATACAGAATGATTTTTCTTTTCTTTCTTCCAGCTATGGCTAAATGGAGTGTTTGCACTGCATTTAAACAGTCTGCTTAAAACTGGAGGTTCTGCGCTCACACACCCCCTCCCCATGACACAACCATACAACAATTCTGCCTTCTGCCACTAGAGAGAGCGCAGCCATTGCTTTCCTTAGAACAAGGCTTTAGAACTGGGCACTTGGCGCAGGCTTCAGATGCTTCCCTGAGGCAATTTTCATATAGAGCCAAACCCCTGCAGATTGACGGGATGGCTCAAAAATAAGTGCGATCTATCTATCTAAATACATCTATGTCTACATCTACAGGAATCCCTCACAAGGGTTATGTGGAGAATGCCTCCACAAAGCAACTTCAATAGGTTCATTTCCATATTAGGTATAAAACCAACATCAAGCATAGGCTTATCCACAAACTACCCCAAAGGAGGGTTTTTGTTGTTACTCATTTTACTTTAAAAAAAAAAAAAAAAAAAACCAAAACAAAATAAAACCCCCAAACCCACAAAAATATTCCCCATCATTTATAGGAATGTATTTTAATGCCCATGAAGGAAAAAGACCTAAGAAATAAGAACATGGCGAGAGCCTACAGGTACTGGGTAAGTCAATGGAATATCAGTCCAGAATAAAATTTTAAAAATATAAAAGTCTTGCTTCTGCTGCAGTCAGGGGTGATAAGCACATTTTAAAGCTTAGCTTTTAAAGCTGGAAGGCTTCAAACTTAAGTAAGATTTCTATTAACACTGAGTAAAGATGCAGAGACAAGCAAATTCAAAGCCATCTTCCAGCTGCATTTTTTAGAGGGATAAGATCCTGGCTTAAGTATCTTTGACACTTCAAGAACCATGTTAATGTAGCCTGTAATAATCTAATCAATACATGGCCATAGCCTACTGCTTAACTTTCCCATCTGTAAGTATTTTCTTAGCACTCATTGCGATGAACTGACAACAGACAGCCACTACTGTTCACCCCCCACCCCCGATTACTGACAGCACTGTAAACACCCCTTTTCCTCTGCACACATTCAGGGTCATTGACAGTTGGAAGCATTTATTTTGCTAAAAGTTCCTCAATGGAGGAGAACTTGTTACTTGCCCAGGCTGCCTTCTGGTGGGACGGTCCTGTGGGAGAGAGCTCAGGCATACAGATGGGGGGAAAAATTCCTTTGCATTCTAGATGTCTTTGTGGGTTGCACACCAAACAAAATAAATAATAAAAACAAAAGGCCACAACTTCCTGGGGCTTTGCCAGCCTAACAAAATTCAAAACTCCACAATGCTGGCATGCCAGTGGTCGTAAGGTTCATACCAATTAAGTAATTTTGTTATTTGTACAGTACAACTCCATGTCAAACTGAGCAGCAGCTACAGAACTCAAGTGTCTCCTAACTTTGAAAACATTTGTAATAGAATTCTGCAAAATTCAGTCTCTTCTACTTCCAGAGATCTCTAAAATTTGTCTGAATACCTTTTAAATTATTTTCACACAATTTCAGTGGTTAAACTTCCTACAAGCTTTCAAACTTTCCATCACTCTCCTGGCACCAGCAAGCACCCCTCATAACAGACCCAACAGGAAGACTTAAAACAGTGGCAATGCAAACCATCACTTGAGAGAAACCCCTCTCCAGACCTGCTTCTGTAGGGTAGCTTTCAGAAGACAAAAAAACTACTGGAAGCAGCAAGAGCCAAAACATGCTCTGGAAGTATGGCCTCACTAAAAATTGGACTCTTACTCATGAGTTTAGTCTAAATCTTACTACAAGTCCCTGACCCAAGCTTGAAACACACCAGGGCTCGCTGGTGGACATTTCATTCAACAGGGATCATGCCTGTTCCAGAGCGAGCATTCAGACCAAGCCCTTCACCAGCTGATGAGCCTCCAGTGCCTTCCCCACAGAGCAGGGACGTCCTCCCACACCTACCTCAGTTCCCCAGGAAAGAGTCCAAGATTGCCTTCACCTAAAGAATCATGGAATCACTAGGTTGGAAAAGACCTTTGATATCACAGAGTTCAACTGTACCCATTCTCTATTAAATCATATCCCCAAGGACCTCATCTACATGTCTTTCAAATACATCCAGGGATGGTGACTCAACTGCCTCTCTAGGTAGCCTGTTCCAATGCCCAGTAACCCTTTTGGTGAAGAACTTTTTCCTAATATCTAACCTGAACCTGCCCTGGTGCAGCTTGGAGCCATTTCCCCTTATCCTATCTTCTGCTGGGCGAAGAGATCAACACCCACCTCTCTACAATCTCCTTTCAGGTAGTTGTTGGCAGTGATAAGGTCTCTCCTCAGCCTCCTCTTCCCCAGGCTAAACAACCCCAGTTCACTCACAGCCACTCCTCATAAGATTTGTGCACTAGCCCCTTCACCAGCTTTGTTGCCCTTCTCTGGACACACTCTAGGACCTCAATGTCTTTCTTGTAGCGAAGGACCCAAAACTCAACACAGTATTTGAGGTGCAGCTTCACCAATGCTGAGTACAGGGGCACAATCAATTCCCTGGCCCAGGTGCCAGACTTCTCCACACCCAAACCAGTAAAGAAGGGTTAGTCCTTGTGTTCAGACCATGGCACTCATTATCCAGATCAGCCATGCAGTGAGGGTGTACTGAACTGGCCACAGCACACATAAATAGGGTATCAGCTTGCAGTTACTGAAAGATTCCCACCAAGAGGCAAAGCTAGCTTGCAAGAGCACCCAAGGAACTATAAAGACTCACTAGGAGGAGCAGAGAGAGACACACAGTTGCACTGGCATCCGAGACACCCACGCTGCTCTGCAGTGCTGGAGAAATCAGTGCAAACTTACCATTCACAACAGGTCTCCCTGCAACCCTGAGGGAGCAGCAGTATTAAACACCAGCGGAGCAGGCTGGCAGCAGAGGCTTGTGGCTTTTTTATGGTTTGTTTTTAAATCGGTTGGAAGCAGCAGCACTGAGGTACTGACAGGCTGACTCCTGTTCTTACCTCTGCCATCAGAGTGGTTCCAAATATATTCATCAATGCAGTGATAGGTGATTTCAATATAAAAATATATACATATTGCAGTTGCACTGGCACCCAAGTGGGAAACCTAGTTCTCTGATCAGAATACTGCAATGCTGCCTAGGTGTAAAGAAAATAGTACCTGAGCAAAATGCAAGTACTACTCCCCAGTTTCACGTCATCTTAAGGAGTACCTACTAAAATGAATAAATCAAAGGCACTCCTTTCCCAAGCCTCCAACTGTTGTATCCACTGATCACACTGCAACTCATGTGTGAGGAGTCGTCTGTGATGTGACACTCCAGCTCACTGCAACCGACAGCTGAGAAAAATAACTCAAGGATAGGTGTAAAGAGTAAAGAAACCACACTGTCCACCCCAGGAGCATATTACAGTGCTCCAACATGACTTCACCTGACAGACATGCATGGAATGTGTGAGATGAGCTAACACCAGTAACAGACCAAATGGATGTAGCCTACACTAAAAAAAGCAAGAGTGTGTTTCTCAGTTTCTTGGGAAGTTTTGTCTGAAAAAAGGTAACTAAAGGTAGGGCAGCAGATCTTCAGAGGATAAAGAAGAAATAAGACTGTGCCTGGGTTGTAAGTTTTGTTTCATGTGATCAAAAACATCACAACAGAAGATTAGAAACTGTTAAGAAAGGAATGATATGATTAAAAACTCCAACAAACAGAACATATCACAGTGCTTTATAAAACAATGGTGTACCCAGGCATTATGTTCTATTCATTCCTCTCTCCCGTTTCTAAAATGATTCAGTTGGATTATACAAGGCACCTACAGTTCCTGCAAGAGACTAAAGTTAAAGTTAGAAAAAAAAGACAAGTGCAATTATTTTCTGTTGAAGACTGAAGGAAGAAATGACAGAAGTCTGCAGAATAGCAGGTGGTACAAAGAAGGGAACAAGGATGGGATTAGGACTTGCAATACAAGAAGCAGGGGCCCACCTAAATTATCAAGGAAGTCGAAAAACAAACAGGAAGAAGAATGTAAAAATCAAGAAGTATTAAACAAAGCACAGAATTCATTGTCAGAGGAAACAATGTACACTCCTGGAAGACAGGTCAGCTACATGTACATATTACCTATATACATGACAGTCAAGATACAACTTTCAGCTCTGGAAATTCCTAAATATGCAGTTTGCTGAAAGCTAGAAAGCTATAGCAGAGAAGGACTTTGCCACATGTGCTGCTGCTTACACTCCTTCCTAGGTTTCCAATATTGGTTGTTAACAGAGACTGAATGCCAGATTAAATAGGCCACTGGCCAGATCCATTACAATCACCATTACTAACTTCTGGTTTTAATTTGCTTTACTTTCCTGCAGCAGACCCTGGCAACCAAGAATTGGAAGGTGCAAAAGTTTTAATAGAGGATGGGATGACTACTGGCCACATTAATATGGTATTTGTTTCTAAATTAGAATTGCAAGGAAGAGTCTCAAGCAATGGTGAATAAACTGACTTGAATTCTATCATCATCAAATCCATCTTCTCAGCAGAGAAGTGGTTGATCATTAACAGGTCATTAAAACATGTACAAAGCATAAAGATTGGTCCTTGTCCCAGGGCATTTTCCACATTAAGCCTTTTAATGCTTGTGAGGGCTGCATTCAGGAGCACACTACTGTTTGCTGATGCCTGTAAATTCGAATTTAACAGCTGTAGATCTGCACAGAGACATTTATATAGGTTACTGTGCACTCAGCATATGTTAACTTAGGCACCTCTGGTAACACAGTGCTAGACATCATTTTACCTACATGGCCATAGCAGAAGACACCACCTCATCTTTGCCCACAGTGTTCTGTTACCTGATTCAAGTACATTTACACAGAATACAGCACGATGGGCCCACCCCGGGTCAGTCAGGAGAAAGGCCTGCAGCCAGCCTTGGAGCTGCTGGAGCTGACTGGGAACACACCAGTTACTGCTATCAGCGGCTCCATCGGACTCATGGTTTAATGTCAAAATAAAGAGGGGTGGTACAAAATGCCACTGAAGACAGACTGTCCTAAAATGCACTTAACTCACCTCTCCAGAAGGGCACTCAGTTGGAACAGTTGGAAGGCAATGACCTCCACAGTGCTTAATCTCTAAACGTGACCTCAACGCAAGGAGACCGCTTGGCCTCCTATCTAGCGAACAATCATGAAGGATGCGACTGAAAGGAACGCCACTGCTCCCTTTTCCTTCCTCTTCAGTAAGGCCTGGCTGTGATTACTCCCACCACCTAGCGTTTCCCAAGAAGAAACACCTTGCTATTGTTCAGCAACGCTGTTGATTTCAAACTCGACGTCTCCAGTTTCCTGAAGAGTTGGGAGAAGCGGTACTGCTACGGCAGACAACGTGGTATCCTGGAGCTGGGAATTATTCACTAGAATTCCTGCTATGCTTTGCTCTTCCACAGCGGAGAAAGAAAATTGGAAAGTAACAGAATATTAAATCCAAACACCTGGCTCCACCTGCCTGAAAAGCCAGGTTCAATTACTTCCTAAGGAAATTTTCACTTAATGCTGATTTCAGGTATGAATTTTAAAGCAGACAATTACGCAGCAGAACAATCACAAGACATACACACACTGTACAGGATACATTTTTTTTTTGTTTCTAGGTGGTTGCTTCTTTGCTTCTTTTTTAGGAAAAACCTGAAGATTTGGAACAAAGACCTTCAGTCCTAAAAATAGCCAATAAGTTCCACACCCCATATTTTTCTTTTTAAAATCCTGCTTATAAGTCATTGAGATATTTAACCTCTTAGCTTTGCCTGTTTTTGCATTTAACGTTCAAATAGTAAAGCATTCTGGACTTCTGAGTAAAAGTTGTAACTGATTTCTTTGAGCAATAACGCTCACAAGTTAGTCCTTTATACAGTCCAGTTCCTGTACAGGCAGTACAGAACCAAAAATATAACCTGTATGACCCATATGAGATGCAGTGGTAATTCACTGACTTGATTTGTAATAAGTCCTATTATCAAAGTCATCCTATGTCATATGTTTTAATAGATTTCAATTTTAAAATATGCTCATACAGACAAAGTTACATGCAGATTGAAAGCTCATATTAATAGGGAAAAACTACTTAGGGAAGGGCTTAAAAGGGCTTGCAGTGCTTCTTTGCTGTAATTTAAAATAAAGTAAGAAA
This sequence comes from Hypotaenidia okinawae, assembly GCA_027925045.1. NCBI lineage: Eukaryota > Metazoa > Chordata > Aves > Gruiformes > Rallidae > Hypotaenidia > Hypotaenidia okinawae. The sequence goes on along the minus strand of BSDF01000002.1, from coordinate 45,221,244 downwards.
ATGAAAGAAAAGGAACAACCATACTAGCAGGCTTTTTGAATTCTTATTTTGAGATCTGAGGTCAAGATTTGCATAAAGGAAGAAACTTCCTCTCCTCTCATTTAACAAGAATTTCTACAGAGGATGAATTACACATCTCTTCCAGATTTTCGAAAGGGTTTCAGGAGCACAGCTGCAGTTTAACTGCAGGACAAGGTTTGCCCCCTCTCAGTTTTTGGTTTAAGGGGGACATTTTCTGGGTGAGGCAGGTGACAAGCTTGAAACATGCTACCTTTTGTTTGTGTGAAGGGGCATTTCTTTGGAAGAGTCATAGGCTTTCAAGTCAGGCATCAGAGACGTATTTCTGGAGGTAAAAACTGTGGTGTAGCCCTTGTGTTCTGAATACAATTTCTCCATTATAAAGCATGTGTATAAACTCAGTGCACACATTTAACCTGCTGCATATGCTAAATACATTGTTGTCTAATACTTTTGGAAGTGCATAATAAATCCCCTTGCACAGAAAAATTACCCAAAAAAAAGCCCTATTAACTTCAGTAATTTTTTTCCCCTTTTTTTATTTAAACTGGAGAAGTTTAGAAGTGGATTCTGAGCTCAGAAGATACAGGGCCGTATGTGTCTGGCTGAACATGTCTTCCCTAATATGGCTATTTGTTATTATTTTTATTACTACAACTACCATTGTTTCTTAATGGATTACGATAGGAATACTTTGCTCTTTTGTTCTAATAAGTGAATATAAGGGAAAAGAGGTTTGAGTTGCCTCTGCGTCGTACCTTGCTCTTGCCTCATCTATCTACACAGAAACTTTTCCTTTGAAAGAAGCTTTATAGCACCCTATCTTCCTTTTTCCCCACTTTCCCTGAAGAGATACAGTTGCTGAGGGCAGAAAACCATCAGCATCTCAATAAACAGCAATGATTTGTGTAAGCTACTTTACACATTTGTTGCATCTGTACATGGAAAATACACACACCCATGAAGAAAGTCATTCTACCATCATTTGTACGTTAATGAGGTGAGCTATTTTTAAAAGAGAATTCCTAACAATGGTTACTTGTGAATTATGACTGATTATTTATGTAGTTAACTTTGTTTAAATGATGTCTACATTCTTCAAGAGAACAATACTGTATACAGCTGCATTATTAATAATGTCACTGGCTCTTTGTTGTTATTTTTACATCTCCATCTTCCTGTTAGGCCATTTAACTAGAGATGCCTATAATTAGCGGACACACAGCATTGTTTCACAAGTCTTAGCTGTTACATTAAAATAGAAAGCTTATTATTTCTTTGGGAATAACTTTTATTTTGCCCCATAGTTAGGATACAGTCATAAAGCCAGAAGTCATGCAAAGGGAAAAAGAAGACAGTTGCCACTAATAAGGGCTATTGTGGCATTCTACATCTTTTTAAACATGAGGAAAAAAATTAACTGCTCATTCAAAAATTTTCTCCTTTTAATTTGTAGAATTATCATTTTCATTTCCAGCTGAACACTAGAGAAATTGCTGTTGCACAAGAGAGAATTTTTGTCTGTGAGACAAAATCCTCTAGTCACCAAAAGTTGCAACAGTCCCCCTTGCCTGGGAAATTAAAGACACGGAAAAATAAGTCTACATCCAGATCTGTTGCTGTCTGCCTATTTGGAAGCTTATTGTACGTCTCAATTATTTCTATACTGAGTCCTATATATAAAGGTCCAACCCCAGGAACCATTATCTGTGTTGCTAGGCAAATATTAAGGATTTTACAAGGACTGATTCACATGTTGTGGAAGTACCTCATTGAAAAAATGTTTCCTTCTCTGGCAAAAACTGTTTGACTTCCTGAATACATTTTGCATTAACAACATAGAACAGCATGCCTATACATTTTTAATATTTGCATGTGCTTTTCTGGAGACATTTATGTTCACAGACTTCACAGTCAGAAAGGACCATCTTGACCGTGTGTGCAATGGTATAAAGATTACTACCTACAACATGCTTCTTGGAAAGAGATGACATCTTAGCACAGACGTTGCTATGATAAGATTTATCTTGCCTCTAAACAAGCTGCTATAATGCCGATTACTCTCATCCTTGAAAAAAAACTCATCTGCATTTGTCTGAAGCCATTTTCCAGGCATGCCCATTTCTGAAATCTCCATCTGTCCCCTGTGTTATCAAAGACAACTTTGTACTAATAGCTGTATTTAAAATTGTTGACAGGGCACAACTGGACAAGAGAAAACCACAAACTCTAATGCTGCTTCAGACAATAAACTATGCTTTGCCCCTTCCCCCCTTTTTCTGTTTTCATTTTCTTTTCACAGTAGTAGTAGAAAAAGTTTACATTGAAGGAATCAGGAGCTGGGCACACCCAGTATAAAGTTTTCAGCGGAGACCCTTTTAATAGTTGTTACTACTGTCCCACAATAAATGTTTGCAGGGAAGTTTGGAGTACAAAAAAGCAACGTTAAGATGAATTATATGCAAGTGAAAATATTAATGGCAAAGGAAGAAAATTAATTTGACAAAAAACCACTGCAGATCAGTCATGCTTTTAGAGCAGTCATTGCCACTGTGCTCCATAACTTTAAGGTTCTGAAGACAAGAAAGAAGTCCACAAGCCTGAAGGACTTCCCACAGCCTGTCTGCTCTCCATAATAATTACCCAGGTGGTGCATGCAACATAAAAGAACAAAAGTAAAAAGCTCCATGGGATACCTGATACTTGAAATTCAAACTGCTGAAGTCATAAATTAATTATATATGCTGTGTGTGAGGCAGAGTATAATGTTCTCCAACTGCTTCAATGGGCCTTGTGTAAACAAAGAACAGAACAACAGGCTACAACTGTTAGCTTTCTAGTGCAAGGAAAGGAAAAAAGTCTCTAATCAAGAAAAAATCCAAACATTTCAGGGCCTGAAGACATCGGCTTACTCAGATTTAAATAAGTGCGCAGAAGTGATTTAATGAACCTCAGGAGTCTGCTCTGCTTTTCTGCCAGAAGTTGCTGCCCTGCAAGGGTGACTGCATACAAAGCTACTCTTGAATTACCACACTCCACTGCCCAGTGCACCCGAGGTAAACAAATCACTGGTTTGTGTTATCACCATTTGCTGAGCTGTGAACTGCAGTGAACACCAAGGCAGGGAGGCCTTTTCAGCTGTCTGCATTTAAGAGCTACCAGCCTGAAATCAGAACTTCTGTACTTGCTTCCTGTGATACATCAACACAGAAAAGTCAAGAAAGAGGAGTATGTCCTGCTCTCACTGCATGCACTTATGCTTCACTGTCCCCACAATACAACAAACAGATTTTGGGTATTCAAGCATAATAAATTCCATTTCTCTCTCTAAATCAGTTTTTCCAATATATATAGTTCACAGATGTCAGAATTGTTGCTAACTGTAGTTACTGTGTTACTACAAATATGTAGTTACTATGGATTGGTAGATCTCCCATACCTGAAAGGGAAGCATTTAGAGCAATTATACCTGACTGCAGAAAGGTATTGGCCATACATTCTCCTTCTAGCTCATCTGCAGGCATCCCACTTTCCTCTGGGAAATGATCATGTTGCTAGCCTGAAAACTGGTACAATCTCCAAATACATCACAGAACAGTTTGGGTTGGAAGGGACCTTTAAAAGTCATCTAGTTCAACCCCCTTGCAATAAGCATGGGTATCTTCGACTACATAATAAGGTTGCCCAAAGCTCCATGCAACCAGACCTTGAAAGTTTCTGGAGATGGGACATCTACAACCTCTCTGGGCAACCTGTTCCACTGTTTCACCACCCTCATTGTAAAAAAAAAAAATATGTCTTCCTTACATCCAATCTAAATCTACCCTCTTTTACTTTAAAGCCATTACCCCTTGTCATACCACAACAGGCCCCATTATCTAGCAAACAGTATGCCCTGTACGTAGGCTAGAGTTCTGTCCTAAAATTCAGGCAAATTTTAGGATGAGATAAAATATTGGTCTAAAATACAAGCAGTGGTTGCTTTCCAAGCCATCCAACCATCCTCCATGCCTACATTACAGAGGCTGAGCCAGCAGGTCAGGGCATGGTCTCACACATAGGCACAGGCTAAATGTTGAGAACCCAAGGCTACTATACCATCAATGGCTGACAGATGAGTAAAGCAGGTAACTAGAGGGCAATCACCTTGTCAGCCTTCAGCACCAAATTTGCAACATTTTTGTTGCAATTTGGTTTACCACCTCTGTAGCACTCAGGACACAGCTCATCATGGTCTAAGGCAGTGGGAACTGCCACTGAGTCAGCTGCTGGCTCAGTGGAGGTGGCCATGACCTGACCTGACCGCCAGCTGGCAGTACCAATATCCAAAAATGCAGCAGCCGAAGGCTACCTGCATCTGACCAGCAATCCATTAGCAGCAAGTGACGCAGCACACATACCAAAGTTGAAGGTGAAGAGCTCCAGATAATGTAGCAAAAGCCAAGGAGCTGCAGGGTTACAGGCTGAGGGTACGTCCTGTGCTTGCTGCAGACTCCCTTCCCACCCGAGTGGTTCTTCCGAAAAACCCAAGACTTTTCCTGTAGTTGTGTTTATATTACACCATCCCCAATATACACAACCACCTAAATTATATTTACTTAGCTAACTTCCACACCTTTTCCCCTTTCTCCTTCCTCAGATTTGGATCACAGCTTTCTTCTGCCCAGTATTTTCTTTCCCAGAATGACAATAGCGTACATACAATGAAGAGGTGTTACCAGGCTTTGTTCAAATACTCTTTGTTGAGTATTTCAGCTATTTACCTCCCTCTCAGAAGTTCCTGTTTTCCCACTGAGGGGGGAAGGGAAAGCCATAAGCCTGTTTAGCTATATGGTGGCTTTTGTTTAAAAAGTCTGCATGCAGAGGTATTTGGTATGTGTGTCCATCCCCCCTTCCCCCTCAAAGCACAATATGACTAATTTCAAATTAAAGAGGAAAACTCTTCAAAGAACTAAAAAAAAAAATCTCACTACAAAAGTTGTGTTTTTAAGGTATCCCTTTCTTCAAGCTACCAACTAGTCCTGTCTCAAAATGCTCAAATCTACACACATTGAAAACCCTGACCACCGTTCTGAACTGTGCACAAACACGAGGGGATGTAATATAACTTCCTACTGCCAATAATATTATAGGTCTTAGAGAATAAAACCAAGAAAGCAAAAGGAATTAGGGCACTGAAAGACATTGCTAACTGGGAGCTTTGCTATTGCACACAGAGGAAAAATGAAAGACAGGGAACACAGCGATTGCTTTTGATACAGAAGAAGGCATATCTTTGATAATCCACTGATAAGGCAGGAAAGCCATGGGACACGCTTATTTGTTGGACTGAAGAAACATGTTTAGTCTGACATTTGTGATGCCGAGCTGTTGTGACACCTAGGATTTAATAGTATCAGGAGGCTACCGAGATTTGGATGTAACAAAATGACTAATGCTTAATCACAACATAAGGTGCCTACTTGTACTGTGGGATACATGCCTATAGGGAGCTTTAAAGAAATACATAAATTAGACATTTGGGCTATAAACGGACATGTCTGAGGAATGGATCTGCACAGCTTTCCCCTTTTATCATCCATCAGCTACTCTGTTCAAGCCAGAGACACTGCACATACAAAACAGATAAACAAGCTGGTGGCACGCCGGGGGAATCTTAGTAACAGGAAAGTTAAGTGTGCCTTTAATTTTCCCTAAATTAGTTTTAGCCCAGCAGGTAAACAGACAAAAAAAGAGTTATAAGTGTTAATTACGCTCTTCCTAATCTCAGTCTAATTTGACAGAAAGTACTCCACACAGGGGTATCGGAAATGAAAGGTCTTAAGGGAGGTGATCTCTTCTTAGACTCATCCTTAGAATTGGCAAAATAAATACACGGGTAAAGCTTCTAGCCATACACTCCTCTTCAGTGCTGTATGGAAGGAACAACAGAGCTGCTGCCCCTTTCAAAAATGCTAACAAGTGGATAGGAAATGACAGCCGGAAGGGAGCTGTTGATCCTTAATAGCCCAACAGACAATATGGGCACTGATTAGCATGTAGAGCCTTCACGGTAGGTAGGCTTTCATGTTTTGTAGTTGGTTTATTCCCCCTTCCCCCCACCCCCGCATCTGCGGATATGTCAGGGTGACTAAATTCAATGGAAAATATGCAACAGGTTTTAATAGCATCAAAAACTAATTCATAACAACCTTCTCTTCATAACAATACCGTTTGTGTACATTAGATCTTAGGCTGATTTCATTCCCATCAACTCATCCAGACGCCAATTACATCTCTTCTCAAGGTCATCTTCTTGTTTGTATACATACGTTCCACAAGTCAAAATTATGTGTTCTTTAAATAAATTTTTAAAAGGCAAAGCACATGTTAAACTGAGCCCTGAATTTAAGAGATCTTTTGAAATAAAGCTCAGTTGCAAAAGTGTGAATTACTGCAGACATGTGTTGCTTGGCTTTTTGGGGTGGTTTTTGTTTGGTTTGGGTTTGGTTTTTTTTTTTTTTTGGAGGCTAGCATTCCACTGTTCAGCTTAATAAGAAAGTGAGAATTAGATGTAGCCAAGCTTAGAGAATTCCATTTCACTTATTGCTGCATACTCTGTTTCATTTTAACTTTGCTTGGTAAAACACTATCCAAGAAACTCCATCTCACCTTTAACACATTATCTTGACTTGCTTACTTCAGGCAAACATTTCCTATGTAGTCCTCTGTCACTGCATAAAGAAAACGTCAAGTTCTTTGTACAAGTGTCTGATCATGTTTCATAATTGCCGAGTCTAGAAAGAAATTCTAAGCTTGAACAAAATGTTTGGAAACCTTAATCTCTGGCTAGGATTCCTATCCTTTTTGGTGATAAGATAAACAGGGATAACAGTAATTTAAAGAGTTATCTTTATTCCACGAAGTGTCATCATTCAATTATAATTCTATATGCCTGTGTACCACATTCAAAGCTGGTTTTGCACATCTTCAGATGGAGGTCATAATTGAAACAGAAAACACACCACAAAAAAGCCCATCTCTTCAAGTAGGTCATTACCTTCTTCTTGCACATCGCCTTTTAAAGTGAAGTCTCATTAATGCAAGAATCTACTAAAAAGTCAAATATGGATTGTGGTTTTCTAAAACTAAATATATAGTTTCATAATGAAAACTATCTTCCTGTCCAGTAGAAATTTGATATGGCATCCAGACTCTGATATTAGCCAAACTCCTGTGCACTTGGAGAAGAGAAAAAGAACACCAATACTGTATTCATTTGTACTGTGCTATAGCTTAGTAATACCACAGAGAAGGAGAAATATTTTCATGTCAGAGGTCAACCTGCAATCCATAATACTAAATCACTGTTGTAACTATATTGCACAGTCCAATGAACATGGCTTTGAAATATGAATAGGAAACATCAGAGATACTGCTTTTCCATATATTCTGAATTTCTCATACGGAAGAAGTTTTCAGCCTTATCCCAAAGTCTTTCACTGAGGTCATCACAAGATAGTGGTAGGTTGGACAAAAAAAGAAGTCCATCCAACCTGCTCCTGCATACAAATAACCCAAAAGTATTTGTTTATTTAAAAGAAAGCACCTGCTGCAATACAAGAATGAAACCTCACAGTATTCACCAATAAACTCCTAAATCACTGTATCGCTGTATCTCTAACAGTCTTCTGTTATACTACAGCATTTTTCACTGTTTTGTCCACCTACAGCTTTATGAAGCCATTACAGATGGGTATCTCAGCCTGAGCAGAGTCTGTACTTTTAGTTGCCTCACACCACCTTCTCATAAGGCCCCATTTTGCCAAATTCTTATTCTTCTGTGTTGACTATCTGTGTTGAGCCTGAAGAGCAGTCTGGATGAGGACCATGCAAAACAGGCCTTTACCAAGATGCCCTGAGATGCTGGGCAAGGAAGACTTTTAGGAACAAAGGGACAAAACCAAAACCACAACAAAAGAAAAAAGCAAAACCAAAACCCTGCAGTTAAAGGGGTTGGAAAGATAGGACTGGCCACAGAGGGACAGAAGAGCACACAAGAGACAGGCACAAACATATCTTGAAATACTTAACGGAAAAAAAGTATGTAACACTGCTGGAAGCAAAATTCTTCACACATCTTAATTCTGTTATTAAAGTATACGTTATGGTATGATCACATACATTCCCCTGCTCCTCAACACCACCTGTGTGAAGGAACAGAAGGCAAAGCCTCCTTCAGAGCTAGTGCCTTCCACTGTTTCGCTTGCTCTCCTCGTTTACTTGAGTGGCCTGCAGATTTGTTCCCAGGGTGCAGCTCAGGCTTTTGTATGCATATGGGCTCTTTAAAAGTACTATGTTATCCAAATTATCTCACAGATCATCAGTAAACTATTAAACACACCTCTGTGATACAGAGGTATGGCCTCCCAATTTTACCAACGCGCACTACAATCAATGCAAAAATTAGTTCCTGCCAAATTTCCCTGGAAAACCTTTTCCCCACAGCACTTGGCATGGCACTGCATTCTGCCTCTGCAGAACATAGCTTCTGCTGTCTTCACCTACAACTGCAAGTAAGCATTTCTTTTGCATTTCAGACCCAAAGTTGGGGATCCAGTATACAAGGAGAAAGCGAGCACACTGAAATGCCAGTCTTACCTGCCTCATCAAGCATCCCATAGGAACACTGAGCAAGCAGAAAATAAAACTCAGATTTTCCAAGAAAGCACTTAGCCAGGAGACCATTCTTTCTCTCCCTGAATAATCCCTTTCCTTAATTATGACATACATTCCTCCAATGCTGTATGCACAATATCCCAATATCTCCCAAAAAAACTTTGGTGCCATGACAGTGACAGAAGTTTCTTGATAAAAATATCATCATCATACAGATTTTGACAGAATTCCAGTGTCTGCACACAATCCAATGCCAAACCAACACTACCAGGTTGAGCATCAATTCTGATGCTTCATTTCCAAGGCCTTCTGTTCTAACAATACTTGAAATGGTTTGTCTGTGCCTATACACACACAAGTTCTTTGAAACAGCACATGGCAATAGCAAGGTACATTGTGGCTTAGAAATTAAACTAAAACCAAATCAATGCCCTGCTGCAATTTGGTGGGGGTGGGGAGTGTGTCTCCACTCTAGGGGCTGAATAAAAGCACCACCCTCCCCAGCACGTATCACAGATGAGCTCTGAGCTTGTAGAGGACAACTGTGCCTTTGTTTATGCTTTCCAATCTACATCCAACCATACGATTGACCCTCGCCTCACCTGAGGCTTGTCAGTCTTCCCTACAGTGGCTGTCTCCAGCTGGAGACAACCAAGGCTGATTTTATCAGTTGAAGTGTCATTTTGATGATACATTACAGAAGTCTTCCTTTTGTTGGAGGCTTTTTTGCCAGTTCCCCTGCCCCCCAGTGCTTAATTCCTGCCTGGGACACTGTGTTTTCATTTTTAAATTTCTCTAATGCTGCTCTCACAACTGCACTGACACTCAGCTATAGCCTGCTGCAGGAGCTGCAGCCTTAGGAATAGCAAGCAGATGCTAAAATAAATATTATCAGGACTTTGTCATGTAATCACTATGTACAAAGAAAAAAGGAGAAAGTGCAGGGGGAAGGGGAACCTTGTTAGTGTCTGTACAGCTTCTGGGCTAAATAAATGGACTCTGTGCAAAACAGTGTCATCTTTAATGGACATAATCACATTTAAAGCTGATGGTAAAGACCAGTCTTCTTTCCAGGCATGAAGCAGAGCTTCTTGACAAGTTTCCTGTCAAGTTGTACATGTCAGGCCATCAGCTAAACACAAGCAGAAATTACAGAGAAGCTGCTTTCCCTACTTTTTTCCAGTCCTACCTAGCATTTTTCAATATATTTATTCTAAGTAAGTAGGTGATGATATATCTATCTTCCTGATTATTGCCATGCTTACTTAGTTCACCTCAGTTCTACAAAACCTGATTTTGATGCAGCTGATTATGGACCAGAAACATTGTAGCTGCCCAGAACAAACTGCTGGGACAGCATGCCTCTAATGATACCAGTTTGTTGAAATTGTTGTTTTGCTTTGAAGACTGCTCTCTCAGCAAGCTTATGATTGCATCAGCATCATCTGCATACTCATACCTTACAAAAGCAAACAGTGTAAACACTCGATACTGCGCTCTAACTTGGCAAAAAAAAGCTGTCTCTCCCAGGACTGGTCCAAGTCCCTGTAGTGAAGTGATCTGGCAAAGCCTGGATCCAGTATTAATGCATGTGGAACCAAGACCCCAGCCTCTGTCAGTTCACTAACAAAAACTTAGCAACAAGCCTTCCTTGGATCAGACCCACCTCCCACTGAAAGCAGGGACTTGATTCTTTCCATACTCGGTTCCTCCTTCGCTGGAGTTTTACTTAGACCTGTGCCGCTCCTTTCAGAGGCAGGTGAATTGGTGCCAGCAGCTTTCAAGGGAACTGGCTCAGGCTATGTAAGCAGAACTACCTTGCCAGAGGTCTGATGGGTGCTAAAATCTATTTACTGTTTGACCCTACAAAAGAGGGCTTGGTCCTCCCTGCAAGGACACACTTTCTACTGCTTTTCTGGGATTGGAACTGGAACAAGTGCAGAAATATCACACTGTTACAACCGGCACTTTATCCAAAAGAAAAATGAAGCTAAAAACCCTCATACATATATATAAAAGCAGGACCATTAGAAACTGACTATATGGCACTATTATTCCCATGGGAGAAAGGAAAGCACAGCAGACCGAATGAGAAGGCACTCTGACAGGGGCAGCACATCATAATTCCTACTACACTTCCCATTCAGAAGGGCTCAGAGTCCCTAAGAATTTTTTCTGTGGTTTTAAGAATTCCATTTTTAGGAAGAATCACTGAGCCATCCCTGCTCTAACACTGCCTGTTGCTGCTATGCAGGACATAGGGCAGAGCAGACACACCAGCAGGCTCCCCAGGTAAGCAGGAGAGCTCCCAGCATCCTAGGGCAGAGAGTGAAAGGCATCTGCTCTTGATGTAGAAGCAGCACTGTGTTAACAGTCAAGACTAGGAGTCAGAGGCCTGGGGGGCATTTATGATTTTGCAAGAGTCCTGTGTGACTCACAGTCAATTAACCTTTTTGCCTTCGTCCTTTCCCTGTTCACATTCTTACTACGCTGCCAGCAAATACACCTCTTCATCATACATGACATGGAAAACATTTTTTTAGAGAGGTATGTACTACTTTAAGATCCTCCAATTTGAGGTTGTAACAGTGTGCAATAAATCATTCTGAGGGAGAGGCAGGAATCCCAGTGCAGGCAGAGGGGAAAAAAAGAATATAACACAAGGGGATGAAAAAAACCCAAACCAAACACACCAAAAAAACTCCAACAAACCAATAATCACAGATGAAAGGGACACAGACAAGTCCAGGATTTGTATTCATTTTAGGACAAAATGCAGCATCAGGTATCCACATCATCAGCTGTATCTGACAACACCACTGTCTTCACAAGCAACCCAGGCCCCATAAATACAATTACCCAGGGGTGTTTTTTCCTTCAGCACTCATCCTCAGGAGTCACACACCCAGCCACAGCATCATGCTGAAGCCAAGCTCCTAGGAAGCCATCCCTACTCCATTAGGAATAACAATAGGACTACACATTTCACAAACATACAGACACATGCTACTGAAGGCAAAAAAAATATTTAAAATTAGCTTTGGGTTACATGATAACTTTTGTAGGTACAAAAGAAAGAAATGGTTTGCTAGAGTTTGGGAAATATGAGGAAGAAGAAATCCTGTTACATTCACTATCCACCCAAGAACAAAGCTCATGTTTTAAGCATGAGTCTTTAAAGCATTTTTTTTTGTCAAGGGATTATGACACTTCATGCATACTCCACCTTGAGGTAATGAGAATACCTTTACAAAAGGTTAAAAATGCAAAAAAACTACATTCAGATTGAGAGGCATATTCACCCTCTTACTGTGTCAGTCCTAATACTGCACCTGGAGCACATTCCAGACTCCCCTCTGTTTTCTTGTGTCCCCCAAATAGTTATCTCTTTCCAAGAATACACCCTGATTTTGTCCAGGAAACCAAAGACCTTAAAGGAAACAGAACTTTAAACAACCATCTGATTGTAGAGGAAGATGGAAATCATACAGACGTGGGTATCCACTAAACTGAGGACAGTTAACACTGAGGGTTAGCAGTGAAACAACAGCACCTAAAGAAGGGAGAACTGAAACCTTGTTCACAAAGAGTTTTGTGTGATCAAGAGTAAACAGGAGAGTTTATATTTTGTATGTTCTTAGTTATGCAAAGGAAGAAGCTACTGGATGAAGTAACTGATTATTACAGGCTACATTTTTCACCCAGTATTTAAGAGTGAATCATTTTAAGACCGTGCTTACATACGTCTTGTCTAAGCAAAGCACTTATTCAACACATCAGAAGATGCCTCAGTGTTGTCAACTACATGCAAACAGACACACTGTGACTGGAGTAAAAACTGCATTATAAGAAGAAATGGCTTCTATTTCAAGTACATATCTTATTCTGGACATTTCACTCAAAGAATAATCCATGTAGAATAGCATGAAGTAGAGCAACTGTAACAACAGCTTATTAAAATTTACACCATCACAAAATCTCTCAACAGCAGCGTAACAACCTTCCAAACCCTTCCAACTTACGTAGTACTTGTTTTTGTTAAGGACAAATAGCCATCACAAGCCTTAAAATTAGTAGAGCCAGTTTTATGAGAGACTGTATCTAGCAACACACTGGTATGAAGCAACAACCTGAAGGAATCAATGTCATTCCGCTACAAAGTAAATATTTTTATAACTACATCCATAGCAACCACAAAACTCTCCACTTGTGCAAAGTGATCCATAATGCTTGACTTGAGAAGCTGATTTAGAGCTCTGAGGAGGTATCACTATCCATCATTTATCTTGGCCATCAAATTCCAAGGAAGACAACTATCTAGTCTTTCTTGGCCATCACTGTACAGCAAAAGGTAAAAAAACCCCAACCAACAAACCTCAAAAGACATCTCTGGATATCACTATATTTGCTTCTTTTTAAGATATAAATCCTTGGGGGGCTGTGAGGCTTGCAGAGTTACACTATAGGAATAAGTATCAATTATCTTCTTTAGGATGTACTTTTACTGCAGTGCCAACCCAGGTGATAGACCTGGGTTATCTAAATTAAATTAAAGGCTTTTTGTAACACTGTTTACATCTTGTATACTACTTTTAACCAAAAGATCTCAGCCTGCCATACAGAGATTTGTATCTATATCCCAGGAACAGACAAGTCATTCAGAGAAGTTAAAGATACACAGATATATTCAGTAGTCACGTATTCACTGAAGCCTGTGACTCCACATCTCCCAGTTCAGAAGGCCCTGCCCAACAAGCATCATTCCTTCTGTGTGTAGGTAATTTGGATAAGCTTCCACACACCAAAGCTGCACTTCATGCCAGTTCCCAAAGGGGACTCCCTCGGAAATCCAGTGGCATTTTCTAGTTTGCTCTTTGCACTGAAGTAAACTGAAGCCAGTTCTTTCCCAGGAAACCCTGCACACCCTCCGGTCACGGAGGCAGGCGTAGAAGGCAATGGAAATCTGTCAGCACCAGGTAATTTAGCCGGCGCTTCAGGCTGCACTCCCGTGTTCATTCATCCTAGATGGGTGCAATGCTACACCAAACAGCATTACAAAATTAAGTTGAACCAGGTTTGGGTACATGACTCAATTACCACTGAATACGCACGGTCAACCTCATCCCAGATTTATGCTGGCTTTAAATGAGCTACATAAAGAACAGATAATACCTGATCCATCATAAACCCCATCTTTATAAAGCTAACTTCCTTTTGAGCAAATCTGAAACAGGAGACTGAGTTAATACCAGACCAATGTTTTGCAGCATTGCAAAGAACCTGTTAGTAATAGCCATTAAGCTGAACTTACTGTGCCATTAAACCACAGCCTGGGTGCAGAAGTAGGCTAGTCACCGGCACGCGTGGAAATCCATGCAGCAGTTAATGCATCAACCCAGTCAAGATCCTTCATTGAAGGGACTGGAAGATTTAATTTATGTGGTTGCTCTGTGCTTTTCCATTCTCTTTGGTTGAATAGTAACGCAGATCTGCCCTTTGCCTCTACAGAGGGGTGCTCCAGTTTCAGAGTCAGAAGGTACAGAACTTGGTGCATGCACATCACTGACTGACAGTGGCAATAATCAAATATTTATGTAGCCCCACAGTGCAAACTCTCAGAACATTTAGCACTGTTGTTTAACACCCCCAGCTTTGCTGTACCATGGTATCCCAATGAAATGGGGTCTCCCAGATGAATAGCTACAGCGGTAACAGATCTTACTAGAAACAGTCCTTTTCCCCATCCATCTCTCAGGTGTCTCCAGAGCAGGGGCAGCAGAAGCAAAAGTATGCACTTACCACAACTGCTGCATTTCAGAGCTCAGTGCTTAGACTGAAAGTGATGTATCTGGCTGCAAACTCCTGAAATTGAAATAGATACACACATACACATTTGTCCCATTTACAGGTTTGCATGTTCTTAGCAGAAGAATCAGGCTGCCTGCTGGGAGATCCATACTGAGGGTCACAGCCTGAAGAGCCGCTCTGTGCAGGCAAGCCACAACTTCTAGATATACAGGACGATCAGAACAGGCAGGAACTGACTGATACAGGCTACACAACTCCATTACTGCTGAATGCATGCAGCAAATCTTGAAATAAGAGATCTTGTATAAAGGTAGTCATGCTCTTAAAGACCATCTCCTCTCATATAAAAAAGAACTGGTGGAAGAGGTTCACCAAAACCCAGTGTAAAATATTATATACAGATATATACACACTCTCATTTTAATAACTGGCATTATGCCTGTATCAAGGCATTCACTAATATGTTTTTAAGAACCAGAAGTATTTCCTCAAAGGCAGTATCTAGCAATACTCTGTTCTGTAGTACCTGCTTTATTGCTTTGTATTAAAAGCATCCTCTATTCTCTTAAATACATCATCACAAACCAGTATAAGTTCATCTACGTTACAGACTTCTGTTGGCTCCCTTGAGTTGGCCAAGAACTGCACGTGGTCACACTGTTGAACAATAAAAATATGTGGAAGCCCATAGTGCAGACACAACTCTGCAGTAGTCTACAAATTCACATTGCATTGAGGTTGGTAAATGTGTTCTCGCTTAAGTATTTATGAAGCTTAAACCAAAGCTGGCTCTAAAATGTCAATATCAATGGACTCAAGTATCTCCAAATAGTGGTTGAAGAATTGTAATTATTTGAGGAGTCAGGAATGGGTGATAGGAAATGAATTCCACCTAGCCCTCACCATCACTCTGTTTAGAAATTAAAACTACACAGGCGTTACCATTGGTTAACACAAACTAGAAAGCACACTTCCAACAAAGAGTAAGTAAAAGCCTGTCCATGCCCTGTTGCTATGTAACTCAATGTAAGCGTAGCTGACATGGTGTTCACAGCCAGGCTGAAGACATTCCAGCAAGGGTTTTGAAAAGCCTTGAGCATCTCTCCATCTGAAGAATGATCCCACTATAGCTTAAGTACAAGAAAGTTTATAGGTCTGTTGGAATTAGTAATTGAAAATAACTTTTCTTTCAAAAAACTAAGACTACTTGATGAGCAGATCTACCACAATCCTGACAGTGAAGCACCCCTATACTTAACTACTTGAAACAAGCTTACAATCACCTGAAGACTGTCAGAATTCCTAACTAAGCCTGTATACAAGGTACCAGCTGATACCAGGCTCTGGCTTCATGCTCTCAGTAGAATTCATCCGCACAGCAGCCATTTTTCCCATGGCACTGTTCCTGCCAGAGGTCCTACACCATATGTCTGCCCGAAGCTTTGTTTGGTTATTTTAACTCTGAGGTCAGCAAAACCAACAGTCATTCCACTGCTCTGATGAAGCACAATGTTTTCAAGCCTTGAAAACGAATCTGGTCAGATAAGTTAATCCTCCCAGCATCATCAGAGCAAAAAACATCACCCAGGAAAGACACACGCCAAATTAGATGGAGCAATTAGCTCTTTAAATTTCTGAACTACTAGAGTAGATAAGCAGACTTAAAAGAAATACATTATTTTTTAGCAGAGGTGCTGCACATGTGTTACTTAACACACAGAGCAGGCAGTCCCGCAGAGGGGTCCCTATGCTGTGGTGTTCCCTGCCCACCACCACCGAGACAAGCAACTAAACGCAGTGCTGCCTGGCCATTCCCACATTTGTTTACATCTTATGAAGTACACCCCCCAACCTCCCAAAGTAAAATCGCTCACACACCTAAAAGGTGTCAGTTCACAGTCTGCCCTGCACAGGTGTACCAAGCTGCCAAGGGCACACGGAAACTCTTTTATTGACCTACAAAATTAAGATAAGTTGCCTAATTAACTTTCACGCCGTGGTTATCAGTGCGTTATGAAGCACATACAAACAAGGAGGTTAAGAAGAGCCTCCAACAAAATCAGTTCCCGTCCGGCCCAAACTTAGTTTGTCCACTACGTGAGGTGGCGATACCACAAACGCTGCGAGGTTCTACAAGGACTGCATGTGCCCTATCTTAACTTTGTATTTGTCGATAGTTTCCCACAGGGCGGGAGCGTTGTGGGTGCCCTGCCCGTCCCGAGGGAAACTATCCCACTCCCCTCCCCGCAAACCCGTCCTTGTCTCCCCTTCCCTCCGCTTCGCCTGCCCGTACGGACCCAGCGAAGCCGCATGAGGTGATGAGCAGGGGGGAGACAGAGCGAACTCTCCACAGCGGTGACCCGAAAACCTGCCGAGCGCCCTGTGCCGCGCCAACGCTCCCCCACCCCTTCGCAGAGCCCCTTCGCGCACACCCCCGGCCCGGCTCCTCCATGGCCGCCGCCTGCCCGGGGTCACTCACAATCTCAGTCACCATGAGGAGCCCGGGCAGGGTCCGCAGAAACTCCTTGTCGTAGGCGAGGGTACTGGAGCTGGCCGACAGGTTGGCGGTGAAGGAGCTGCTGGTGGTGGTGACCGTGTGAGAGCGAGGGCGCGGCGGCTGCTCCTGAGGCGGCGGCACCGGCGGCTCCATCGTCGGCGCCGTGGGGCTGCCCCACGCCACCCGGCCAGCCCAGAACCCAGCGGCGGGGCGGAGGGAAGGGCAGCTGCCGCCTCACGGGCGGCGGGAAAGGCGCCACCGCCCGCCGCTTTGTGTGGCCGCGGGCGGGCAGACCCTCGCCTCAGAGCAGGGGGAGGGTGCTCCGCGCCCGGCCCCAAGCGGAGAGGCGGGTCCCGTAGGGTGCCGCCCGCCCAGGAGGCCGCCCAGCCCTCCCGCAACTGGCCTCTGGGTCGGGAACGGGGCTGCTGCCTGACAGAGAGCGGCAGCCTGCTGAGGGAGGGTCTGGGGGCCAGCCGCCAGGGCCGGTGTGGGGGACCCTAGCCCGGGGTTGAAGGTGCTGAGAAAGCATCTCTGAGGGAGCAACGTGGGACCCCTCTAAAACAGTCTCCTGGCCTCCCAGCCTTCCATCCACGCAGAGGCCGTGGGACCATGCTGAGCCAGCTGTTTTCTGGAAAAACAACCCCGGAGAAACCTATGCCATAGCTTCGGGGATGAGTATGGTTTAGGGGGTCCAGCCCACCCATCTGCTATCATGGTCTATCCGGATTGTCTCCCCTGGCAGCAAACGTTGGCAGGAGACATGCTGGTGCTGCAGGCTGTTGTCCCCACTGGCTGCCGTTGCTGGGGGGAAACTACTGGGAAGTGCCACCGGCAGGGAGATACCACAGTCCTCTCAGAGCTGGAAATGAGGATTAGTCTGGGATTTGCCAAATTAGCTAGGGTTGCCATGATGCAAAAGACTTTTTGAAAGCCATGAAAGTCACTGGAAATGGAAAGTATGTGTATGGCCTACCACCCGTCAGTGCCAAGCTATTCCCTTATCTATATTTTTTCAGTACTTTTCCAGTCTGAAGTGTTGCTTTTATTTATAAATAAAAGTATCATTTCTGGGTCATTTAAGAGCTTCTAAAGTGATCTTCCATTCCACAAAAAGTATCATGTTTCAGCAACAAGCAAGCAGGTTATAGTTTGGTTTTTTCAATGTTCAGGAATTCTCATTAGCAAAGCATTTGCATGTGTCAGTGAAAATGAAGTGTTTTCCATATGTCTGGTGACTATTGTCCTCAAAGTGTTTACTGCTGCTGTCCTGCTGGCAAACAAAGGATGGACTTCCCAATATTACATTTCAGCAAGGGATCAAAACAGCTGGGGAGGGAGCAGGATGGCAGAGTTTATCCCAGAAACGCAGGAAATGTGGCTTTCTGGAATATGTTTCTTGTCCCAAGCACAGTGTAGCCTCCATGTACTTATAGAGATTGGTGACTTTTATATTTAAGATGGTGGAATTTCGTGTTGGAGGTCATCAGAAGGAGATGCCAGCCACTCAGTGTGATATGACATGATATACGGATTATAGAATTTCTTTGTGAGGAGAGAAAAAAAGAGCATTAGCAAACCACACATTCAAAGAGTTTCTCAATCATGGATGAGGAATTTTACACTTCTGGGCAAAGCCTTTTTTTTTTTTTTGTTTTTGGTGGTGTAACCAATATTTCTGTATTGGTTGCATTTGTATTTTATCCCTTTCTCTTAAATATGAGCTGAGGTTTTAAAGAAACAGAACATCATATCTGTGCACTGCTCTGTTTAGACACCTGCTTCAACTAGCTTGCAAATAAAAAGTGTTTTATCTGATGGTTTGGCCAAGCTTCTTTCCAATGCCAGAGCTGCTTTGAGGTGTCCCTGTTGCTGCTCGTCGGGATCCATTGTAACAGCACTGATTTTCTTTGAGATACCGGTCTTTTCAGTTTCACACTTAAAAGACTATTAATTGAAAGTGAGTAAATGTGGGGTTAAAATTCATGCCAATAGCAAAATTAGCACAAATTTCAAAATGGTTTGAGTGGTTCACATCACTTTCCCCTTTGAGAGCTGATCTATTTTACGTTGGAAGTACATTCTCACCACGTCTCCAGGACATTATTCAGTGATCTCAGCTTTGATGCATAAAGTTAAAACTATATTTATTTTGCTCCTTAAACTTTTGGACATCAGTGCTGTTTCTCTTTCAACCATCACAATCGGAGCAATAAATGCCATTGCTTTTGATCTGCACAACTGTCATTTGAGCATCCAGTCATTTTTCCCATGAGGAAAAATAAAGAGTAAAATAAAAACATGGGTAGAGAAACATTTGCTTTCTGTTTTAACTATATTAAATCTATTAATATAGCATAAGTTTTCAATGCCTGTTGTAAAGGTTATGACTACTATCATGACTACTTCAACAAGAACTGTGTGGGTACATTCCTGGGCAACTTTTCTGAGCACTGGCTGCCACGTTGACTTCCTTAGCACATTGTTCTCTGGCAAACTTACGTGAAGAGTGAGTTCCACTAAAAAGTAAGGCCATACACTCCAGAAGCTTTTGTGTATCACCAATATTCCGGGAAACAAAATTCAATCTTTAACTTGAGCGCGTAATACTTTACCTTTTGAATGTTAACTGCGAGGCTCTCATTTTTTCTTTTGTATCCTTGCACTGAAGGCTGGAACTGGGAAGCCTGCAGGGACCATCTGAGCTTAGTTAGATTTTTTTTACACGTAGATAGCATCAGAAGCAAAATAATTGAATGCCGCTGCTTGAACAATCAACCTTTTATTATGGAACTGCCAAGAGAGAAGAAGGTGGCCCATTTTCTGTATTTTAAATTAACCTTTTGGGGGAAGGATTGGTGAGGATTTTAAACACCAGTCAAGATAATAACCTCTATTTGCCAATAACTTTAATGAAGTAAACTGTGTTTAGAAAAAAAAGCAGGCAATTTGGTGAAGCCTCTCAATGTAAATGTTTTAGTAAAAGCGAAATAGCTGATACAAGTCTTATCAGGTTTTTAAGTAAAAGGCATATTCCTGAACCTCTTGATATCTAATTACAGGTTCTTCCATTTAAGCTGTTTTGATTCTCAGATCCTGAGATATCGACATTTTTGAGGTTACTGATTGAGCTCTCTATAACTACCTTCTTAGCAACAATCTGGCCAACTGGAAGTGCTAATTAAAATAGACTCACAGGCCAAAGAAGCAGAGCTGACTGGAATTTCCTGAACTGTTTTTCTGGTTTTGAAATACAGCTTCCCTTCCCCTGTCCCAAATCCTAGAATTTCCAAATGTTCAAGTTTTTCTGACCTTTTTTTTTAAAGTAAGTAAAACAAGCAAACATATGAGAGGAAAGGACATTGAGATTTTTCGCTGGTCATTAGCAGATTTCAGTCAACAGCAAACACTTTTAAACCAGCTAGGTGTAATCTAAGAAAGCTAAGGGAGTTTATTCTGAAGAAGGAAAGAAAGGAATTGTACTTTCTGCAGAACCCAGGTCATACATAGGGAACATAGATTTGTGTCGGATGTCCAGGAGAAATATTCTCACCTTTGACATCCCACTGTGCTAATCTGAGGATGAGATATTTTTAGCATTAAATCAAGAAATGTTTGGAATATTTCCTAATAGCTTTTGGGAATCAGCAAAGTGTAGGCTTTGAGCTGCAAACATATTTAAGTAAATAATTAATGGCGTATATTCCTCTTTGTATGGCTTGCGACCGTACGGAAAAGCTGATTTATACCAACCCAAACCAGAAATACTTGATTTGTACTTTGGTAGTGACACGTGCTGTAGGCAGGGGCCTAATGATCATTCGAGGTAAATGGCTCTGGGTATGAACTGGCATGTCTGCAAAATAAGGATGGTTTTCATGATCAAGATACTTGGATCTTCTAACATCGGTGAAAGAGAGAGGGAAGATAGATGAGATGCCTGTATTTTCAAAATGGCTGTTACTCTGCAAATCCATAGAGGATCCATGTTTGTACGTGGGGTTACTGAGCATGAGGCTTGTTTGGGTTTGCAGCTTGGGCACCCCAAAATTAACTAACATTAAATCAATACCAATGGAAACTACAGTCTGAATAATGACAACGCACAGGATTGGATCACCCGATATATGTGTTACAACCCTAATGCTGTGAAATGCAAAATTTAGCTGTTTAAGAATTGTATTCCTTTTCTCAGAAATATTTATTTCTTTGCATAAAGTTTACATTAATTATACAGACAAAGGGCAGACTCTGCACTCAGGGACATTCTACCCACCAAAAAGCTGTCTTAGGAAACATGCACTGCCATACAGAGAATTAACTCCGTGCGGTGAAGAGTAACATTCTGACTTTAAGAACTTTATTTTTCCGCTTTTTAAAACCCTTTTTCCTGACAAACTGCTCAGTGATAGAGACCATGCTAAGAAAAGCAATCACACAGTGCATAAGCCATGTATTTTCTGTGCATTAGCCTTTCACCAGCCGTTTTATCTGCTCTGACAGTGTAAAAATCCCTCCCAGCCCTGAAACACAACCATGTCTCAGATACTGTGCAGAGAAGAAGTTGCTTTCTTCTTCTAGAGCTGATTTGTACTGAGAACACTGTCCCTGCACACTGTACACATACACCTGACTTCAGGACAGAGAGCACAGATACTCACAGAACAGGAATTGTGGAGTTTGTGTTTTCACACAGAATCGTAGGGGTTGGAAGAGACCTCAACAGATCATCGAGTCCAACTCCTCTGCCAAAGCAGGTTCCTTAGGACAAGTCCCACAGGTAGGCGTCCAGACAGGGCTTGAATATCTCCAGTGAGGGAGACTCCACAACCCCCCTGGGCAGCCTGTCCCAGGGCTCTGTCACCCTCACCGTGAAAAAGTTTGTCCTCATGTTGGTGCGGAACTTCCTGTGCTCCAACTTGCAGCCATTGCCCCTTGTCCTGTCCCCACAGACCACTGAAAAGGGGCTGGCCATTTCCCCCTGTGTCCCACACTTGAGATATTTATGAACATTAATCAGATCCCCTCTTAACCTTCTTTTCTCAAGGCTGAACAGCCCCAGTTCTTTCAGCTTTCAGTAGGGGAGATGCTCCAGTCCTAGGTCAGGGACCCCAAAACCTGTGATGCACGTGTGAGAGTATGGCCATTGCAGTTCACCAGCTGCTTCTCAGCTGCCCACCTCTGCAATGAGCCTGCAAGCACAGCTCCAAGTGCAGCTGGTGGCCAGGCCTTCTCACACCTGTGAACCACCAGCCACCTGAATACTCAAGTGTCTGGTGTCATGTCATGTGAGGAGGGAGTGTTGTTTTGCCCCGCAGCATGTCCTGTCCAGATAGGCCGTGCCTTCAGCACACTCATAAATACTTTAATTGGCATCCCCAGCCCTCTACAGACCTTCAGATATCACTGTGGGACAAATACACGCCAATGATGATGGTACTTGAGAATATAAATGCTTCCATTGAAGACATGTGTTTTCTACTCGTATAGGATGGTTCTTCCCTAAGTGCCGATGTCAAGGACAGCAGGTAGTGTTTACACAGCACCTAAGCCCAGTGCAAAACAGATTGTGTCAAAAATCTCCTTCAACAGTTGTCAGTGTCATATTTGGGTTTAGACAATCAAAGGAAGACCCAACAGCTCCGCCACGGCTTCATCACAGTGTCATCCATGTTCAAGGAGCGAGTTCACAGCCACCTCCTAACTTCCAGTATCAGGTTGCTCCCAGCTTAGCCCTGAAACAACACAAAAGCAAAGCCAAGGAAGTCCCCCTGGCACAAACCACAGGCAAGTTCAGCTCAAAGCGAGATGCTGAGGAGTGGGCACCCATGATTTAGAAAATACAGAGCACTGCTCATGACTATAAATAATTACTGGGTAACATAGCATTAGCATTACGGAGCTGCACAAAACCAGCTGGTATTGGCAAAGCTGCTGATACCTGGTAGATCTTGTGTCTGGGTGAAACAAAAAAGCTGTAGTGATGCAAGCTTCGGTCCTAGCTTCCTGAATACAGCCATTGCAAGAGAAGTAGGAGCCAGGAGAGACGGGGTAGATGGAAGAGAAAATGGTTTTCTGGTGTGGCTGCATATATTTATGGGGAACAGAGTGTGTTGTCTGTTGCTGGTCTAGCAAAACCTGCTGGGACTTTTAAATGAATCAGCCAAATTTCGTTACATTTCTAGCATTCTGCTTTGAAAACTGCAGGCTTTGGTCTGTGTGTGAACAGTGCGTGGCATCAGACTGCAGAGCAGTCTGAGGATGGTTGATGGGCTGAATTTTGGAAGGACTTGGATTTCCACAGAACAAAGGCTTATGCCAATTATGACATGCCTTGAGAAAGCTTATCCTGTCAAGTCATTTATCACCCTACTAACTAGCTTCTGAGCATGGATAATGCTTCTTTTCTAGATCAGTGAGGGAAAAGAGAATTTCAGAAGAAAGGAAGGGTTTTATTTGGGGATTTTAAGAGATTGGGAGAAGAGCTGATAGGAGTTAGGCTATCTGAGCTCTCTGAACCATGAGAAAAACATACCAAGGAGGATTTTACTAAATGCTCCCAGCGCAGCTAAAATGCAGCCTTTCTACTGAGGGCAGCCTCATTACCTAGGTATTTAAATTATGTGAATTGGCACAGCCCTGTGGTTTGTAGTATAAGATTGGGGGTAAGTAGAGGCTGCTTGGAGATGGATGTGGCTCTAATTACTAATATTGAGGTGAATTAAGTCCACCCTGTACTTGTGAATGCCTGGCTTAATGCTAACGGTGCAACAATTCTGACATGAGATTCACACAGCCATTCCCATAATCCCCACAATTTAAGAGCTTTGTTTCCTATGGAAGTGGAGGTTGGCTCACTTTAGTGTTCAAGAAAATTCAGGGTCCATTGGAAGTGCTCACTGCTGCGGGGCTATTTCTAAGGTCAATCTACTCCATGTACCTTTTTCTACTAAGAGTCTATCTTCAGCACATTTTCTTGGCATTTACAAGAATTTGATGTCTTTTGGTACTCTTACACTTTGTGTCGTGTTCAGCTGGAATTTACCAATAGGTTAAAAGACTGTGAAGGAAGATGAGGACAGATTGTGTGACATCTTAAATATCATCTCCTCAGTACATCAGAGAACTAGGTTTTTATATATGAATATACATATATGCACACAGACATATCTATATAATTAAAATAGTGTATCCTAGATCAAGACTTTTTTTAAAAAAAGTAATCACTAAATATATCAAATATAGAATCTTCCAAAAGCAGTGTGGTTCTCTGAATATGCCAATCAAATAATTTCTTGGTTACCTTCCTCACAAATATTCAGGCAGAGGTATCAGTGTGTGCAAACAAAGGTCATGGATCAGACTGATGTGCTTTCTTTTCAAGTGATGTTATGATGACTATTTCAATGTGGTACTAACCAGAGAGGTAATAGTTTCATGATTCATTGTTCAAACAGGCAGTAAAAGGAAAAACATCAATGTTAGGAAGGATATATTCAACCCTGGTATTGCTTTGATGAAATCTGAGACAATTTCTTGCATACAAGCATCCCTCATGCCAGAATGGTAGTTTTCTGGGCTGTCTGAATTCACTAGTGAAGGATTTATTGATGTAATTCACAAGTAAAAGATTCACAAGTAAAAGATTCACAAGTAAGAGGATTACTTAATCTGTGCTAGAATGCAGCATTTAAAAGGATATCCTCATAAATAGCAATGAACAACACTGGGCTATTCTAAGGGGGTATTTTCAAGGTATCTATCTAATTGGAAAATGAGTTATAGGTGACATTCTCCAGCCTGCAAAAGTACTCCCACCTGTAAAGCAACTGCATGCAAGGCTCCCAGAAGGAAGCAAAAAGCACAGATAGAAAGGGTGGGAAGGAGGGAAGAAAGATGCTGGCGAAGGCACGTCTACTACGACAAGTAGTCATTCAATGGTGCCTTCTTATATAATAGAGCAGGAGCTGTGAGGACACATGACAACTGTCTCTAGGAAAGGGGAAGAGAGGGGTAGCAGGCCCACAGTCTCCCTCATATGAGTGTGAGTGATGCAGTTCAAGCTCACCTCCAAATTTGGGGAAGTGAAGAAGAAGAAGCAGGACTCGAAGGACTGCATCCCCCCACGTACTTGCTCTGCGTGTATCCCTGCCTTGAAAAGGAAACTGTTATTTCACAGTGTTTCATTAATGTGATTGAAAATGGGGTTTAGCAAGCATGAGCCTTAAGGTAAGTGACAGTGAGAGGCATAGTGTCTCCATTATCACTACACAGAGAAGCAGCCCTTATCCTCTGTGTGCGGCAGTAAGTCCTCTGACAGAAGTTCTGCTAAAACAAAACCATCATCACATTGAGATCAGTCAACAATACTGAACTAAAGCAGATGCACTAGGCTGCTTTTGCTCAAAGAAAATAAAAAATTTGTCAACCCAAACCACCACCAACCCCAAACACTCCAAATACGCACTAAAATGAGTATGAAGATCAGCAGTTTCTTGAGATATACCTGCTGGGATTTCAACACATTTCACTAATCATCTCAAGGCAGGTAATGCTTTTGAAAGCAAAATAATCTTTCCAAAACTATCTACATATGCAAAGGCTTGTGACTGGGTAAGGCCAGGAAAAATGCACTGAATAGAGACAAATCCTATATTAATGCTAATACTTCAGAACTGAAAGCGGACGTGAAAACTAAGCATTTTGCCTGTGAAAGTGTTACCTGTGCACATGTGTCCTTCTTCAGAACATGAATTTAACACACAGAGCAAGCAGTCCCGGGGAATGAAGTCGCCTGTTCTTTAGGACATGTTCAGTCAGCAATCCCAGGAACTTCTTTCTCACAACCCCACTGAAATGCTTTCATCCTGACTCAAGCAGGCTGCCTCTGGCTCTCTGCTTGCTCAACCTAATCCTTCTGCAACAATAAACCACGTGGTCATTTTCAGAGATGCAGACAAGAGGGACTTGATGAAGCCCTGACTGCCTGGTGCAGAGCACCCATTCATTATAGTATAACGAGGTTTAAATCAGTCTAAGCCAACTCAGTAAACAAAACAAGGTACCTGGAGCTGTGATTGTCAATTTTTCCCATATTGAGACTCCCCACTCTGTTTCCTCAAAGGCATCTGTCCATCCAGTCCAGACCTAATTACTTACCCAGCACTGGAAGAGTAGAGATGTTTAAACCTCCCAGAATTTACTTATCACTCTTCAGATGCTCACCTGACTTGGCCCACACGCTGACATGATGGGTTCTGTCTAAAAGCGATCATTCCCAGAATGATCATTACACGTGATAATTCACAAATCCCATAGCCAAGTCCCTTACTTTAGGGCTAATCACGGTAGCAATAACAAAACCAGTCATGTTTTGTGATAGTGGCAAGCTTGTACACAGCACCCAAGTTCTCAACTGGAAGGAACCAGCAAGGTTTTTCAGCCCATTTGGGACTCAGGACCCATTTTAGATGGATTAAAAAAAGCATCAGGAGAGTCCCTGGAAAGTTCTTGCTCAATTTCTGTTATTCAACCTAAACCTCTGATAACACTAGGTTACAGCTGCTAAAAGCGTTACAATTAGTTGGTTGTTAAGATCACATAAAAAACCCTTAATAGCCAGGGTTATGGATACCTAGCCATTACTGGGGCTCCCACTTCTAGCTCTGAACCTGCAATTGCAAGACAGAAGGAAAAAAATTCCCTCACAATTTCAGGAAGAACACATTGAAGAGCTTTGCTTTGAGGGCCTCTCTGTCACTACTTAGACCTCATCCTGCTTAGTCTAGCTCTGAGAAAAGTCACAAACTGAAGAGGCAGACAACCCTTCTGGTTAGTTCTCATTTCTTAAACACAGCAAGAAAGTATGGGGGCTTCACCCCAAGGAGGTTGCAATTATTTCTCTGACCACCTCTTGCCAGGCTTTCTCGCGGCTATGTCTCTGCATTTTTCTGAACTCTCATGATCCTACTGCAAAGTGAGTAGACTCCATATTTCCTCTTTATAACCTGTCTGGAGTGCATGAACAGCATATTTTTCTCATCTCAAGAGTTTCCCCGTATCTTTCTTGGAGAACAATACATGGAAGGGAGGAGGAACTTCAACAGCAATTGCTACACCTCAGTGCATTTTGCTAATACCGAGTGTGCTTGTGAAATCTCTCTTGCACTTGAGCAACTGTTTAAGTCCTCCAAGGACACATTTCCCAGGTTTCAGTTTTGAAGAGAACATTGCTACACTCAGCTGTTGCCATCAAGCCCTGCTGGGTACTCAATGACAGAGCAGAAGGAGCTCGAATCAACTCTGAACAGCTTCATCTTCACTCCTCCTGTATTTTAGTGCATGCTCTCGCTCTACCAGCTCTTGCATTGGTTAGAACTGACTTGCTCTCACTCCCTAATCTCCAACAGGTCACTGTTCTGAATTCTGCTCCCTCTCTCCTCCACACGTAGTATATGCAAGTTAATGCTTTAAACAATTTACCTTTGGGGTAGACAGTCCGACCTCATTCCCTGCTCTTCCCTCATTTCTAATCTTGATTGCTTTCTGAGAGCTAATTGTGCCTGCCAGGAAGCACCTCTGCTGCCCAGTGGTGCCCAGTTCTCTCAAGCCAACCATGCTGTATTTTAGAGGAAAAAACACAACTGAAAATTGTCATGTTGGGTAACTGCTCATTCCTCTGCCAAATGGCTATGAGCAGCCGAATTGCAATTTTTAGAATATATCTGTGAATAAAGTGTAGTCATACATTAAGTTGGAGACAACATTTCTGAGGGGAAAAAAAGCATATATATTTGAATGAGTATGATAATGAAGTACAGTACACATAAGTGTGAGATACTGTGGTTAGAGTAGGAATACACTGGAGTCAAATTAAGCAGCTTTTGCTGCAAAGTTTAAGCATTCTGCCTAGGCGACGATCATTGGTAGCTACTGAGATTTTGGTGTGATCACATATCCTAGAGACTTCAAGCTGTCACAGCAACTGCACCAGGGAGCACCACTAAGGAAAACTTGAGGTTCTGCTGTTTGAAAACAGCAAATATCTAAAGATGCAAGTGGCAGAAGGATTAAACCCAACAGTACAAAAGTTTGGAAGAACTTACTTCACGCTAAACCTCTCTACTGGGCAGCAAGTGTAAGAGGCTAAATGGAGATTGCAGGATGCTGATCTTTCGTTGACTGGCTGAAGCTCTGGGAGTATCAGAAGGTTTTCCTTCTCTACAGTAACCTACAGCTTGAAAAAAAGAAGCAGATGAAGAAAAACGGAGGATAAGACTAAACACAGACAAGGGAAATCTGGCATGACTAAATGCTACTGAATTTACCACCTAACATCAGGCTTGCAGAAAATTATGCTGGTGAAGTCTACATTCAAAACTAAACACCCCTCCCACCACCACCACATCACTCCAACCCACAAAACCAGAAATTAAGCACATCTGTCACATTCAAATGCAACTCTACACAGCAAGTGGAAATTAGAAAATTCTCTAAACTGGCTTTAAATACACCTCTAAAACCACTTGTACAAAAACTGGGCTTTAATCCAAAGCACAGGCACAGCCAAGGCTGTCTCTGCTCAGCTGTCACAATACAGAGCAGTTGCTTTGTGCTCACCGTGCTAAAATGCTTTGAGTGAGCACTTAGAACCTTCAAACTCATGCATCACAATACATCTTGGTTTATCCTCGATGCAACAACATAGGGAATGGGTACAACAAAAAAAGAATAGCATGTTAAAAAAATGCCTTACAATTACTGAAAGGCTGTGATGCCAGTATTTTGTATTGGAAGTTTGCATTTTAAATACTAGCTAATGCTTCATAAATGTCCTGATATTGCTATTTACATGGATCAGGAACTCAGCAAGTGGTTGCTAACAGATTTAGCTTGCTTTCCAGTTCTCTCCAGCCTTCAAAAAGCAAAAGAAAAAAATCCAAACCAAAAATCCCCAAGGCTGTACTTTCTGAGTCCACCACATGCCTGTGCTCAGTAATCACCCAACTGAAAGATATTCACTGTCTTCAAAACAAACTATTCAGAAAGAATCAATCACACTGAGAGCTGAAGTATGTTTCTGTGACAAGAATGCCATGTGGTACTTTGCAGTTTTTAAAATGGGCTTTATAAGGAACATGGATTTGGAGAAAGAACGGGCAAACTAGTTCAATTAATGTCATTATTTTCACCTGAACATGGAACATGCACCATATTTTACAAATGGGGTGTTTGAGAACTTCAGTGACTGGTAGCATAGATGTGACACTCATCCCCAAAACAGTAGCAGTGTTTTCAGTTAACCTAAGCTGACATACTGCCGCCCCAGAGACCGTAAGGTGGTCTGGAAGACATCTGGGCACTACCTTCCCAGCCAAGCAGGTCGAAATGAATGAGCAGACAGAGGCAGTGCTAAGGCAGCTGCACACTGAAGGTGGTGTGTGTGTGTGGGATGTAGGGGGTGTGTGTTTGTTCCTACCCCCCAGGCCTTGCTAAAAGCCTGTGCAAAATCCCTGTCGGCTTACAAGGCTTTCTTAAAAGTGCTCAATAAAAGATAGGTAGGGCTGCACCCCTATCGATGAGCGTGTGTATGCACACACCCCCCTTCTGATAGGAAGAACCCTTTGGGCTCACTGCAATAGCACTAACGCTGCTGAGTGCCCTCACAGGTTACACTGAGCAGACTGGGGCAGTCACCCCCGGCCCCCCTCAACAATCAAGACTGCTCTCAGGTCAGAGCTGTGCTTTATTATCCACTAATCTCTTCAGCACAAGTCACAAGAAGGACATACACTGAAAGCAGCAATTCATGCTGTTTCTAGCAACATACTGAAAGAATCAAGACATGGCTCCCAATGGTCCCTACAGTTGCCCTTCACATCTCTCCAACAGAGACTGCAGGGGGTGGGTAAATACAACAAGCAGGTAAATATAATTTAGACTTGGGGAACTCCAACAGATTCCATTCTGTGGGGTGTCACCCTACCGTTCTCTTAAAATCCATTTCAGAGGTTGCTTTCAGTAAGAGCAGGACTAGACTGATGGGCAAAGAGCATCTGAAAGCCCCTCCCCACGGCATATTGGCAGGAACCTGAAATCAAGTTAGAACAGCCTGATAGGAGAACTCAGTTTCATTTAATCTGAATGCCAAACACCTCCCCTTTGCATGTGCTGGGATTGAAGGCAGATACTTTTCTCATCTATTATTCAAAATCAAAGTGTTACCTTTTAGTGCTCAGATTGCTATCAGCTCGTGGCAGATCCCGGGGGAAATTGCATCTGGCCAGAAGAAAAGCAGAAGAGAAATAGTCTTACACTTCCTAATAATGGACAGTGCTACATGTTCCGGGACAACATTTTATGTCCGTGTTAACCAGACCCTGTGACATCTACATGCTTCATTCTTACACCTCTGGCCTTACAATGACGCCCAGGGTGGGAGTGTTATGAGGAAGCATCAGACCAGGTCATTGGACGCTGACTTCTCTGCTGTGTTCCCTGTGTCCCCCGAGCCTGCCGGGGTGTCCCTTGCAGTCAGACAACCGAAGACACCCAGCCTAGAAGCACTGATTCACTGAGAACAGGCCACCCCTTCAGAAGGTAGTGCTCATATGAAACAAGCGTATCCATCCTCATTCTCTTGTGATGGCTTTTACTTTCTGACGACTCAGACTTGCTAGAATTAAAGGCCCTGGAGATTTTAAGTTTTCAATACATACATATTTATTCTACTAGTAGATTTCGTGGACCCTTAAATATAATTTTGAACTTAAAGTACAATGAGAAATTAACCAAGGGCTGAAACTCTAGCTTAAATTTAGGAATAAAATGCATCCAGTCACAGGTTTGCTGGGCAACCACCTTCACCTGTCTTGGTATCCTCACCTGTAAATGAAGGATTGGGACATCTCTCTCCTTTAACTAAATGTTTTGAGGCTGTCAGGTAAACACCACGTTATTCTGTTCACCAAGAAAGAAAAACCCAACCCATACTTTATTTAGAGGATGGTGCCACACCACAAGGTAGATGGCCTTCCTTTCCCTATACTCCTGACACATCCCACTCTTTTATCTGATGAAAACACTTGACTAAACACGATATGGTCTCATCAGTTCCCAGGCTCTAGCAATCTTCAGATGGGACAGAAATAAGCATTGCTGGATACACATTGCAGGGCGGTGAAAGACCTCAGGCACCACACCGTCTCAGAGCTGAGGTGGGGGCTGTTGCCCTGTACTGGAAGGGTCTCAGACAAGAGCTAAGACAAGGCCTTGGGCAGAGGTCATCAGGAGTTTGATGTTTTACAGCAAGCTCGTTCTCTTGCTTCCAGCGGACCTACAACACGGGTATCTGAGCTACAACCACCTCCACACGCAAGGAGCCGGAGATTCAGCCACGCATGGGAAGTGATGGCAGAGCCGGTTGCTTGCCCGCCAGTGCCCTCCGGTGGCTCACACCGCAACTCCCGGCACGTGAGACAAGGACCTGTTTCGGAGGGCAGGGACACCGCACCCGTTCCACTAACGGACAGAAAGGACAGAGCTGGCATCCGGATTCACACAATTGCAGGGGTTGGAAGGGACCTCCAGGGATCATCGAGTCCAACACCCCTGCCAAAGCAGCTCCCTAGGTCAGGTCACACAAGTAGGCATCCAGATGGGTCTTGAATATCTCCAGAGAAGGAGACTCCACAACCCCCCTGGGCAGCCTGTCCCAGGGCTCTGTCACCCTCACTGTGAAAAAGTTCTTCCACATATTGGTGTGGAACTTCTGTGCTCCAACTTGCAGCCATTGCCCCTTGTCCTGTCTCCACAGACCACTGAAAAGAGGCTGGCAATGTCAGATAGGTCTTTCAAAAACCGAAGTTCCTGCATGGCCACCTCCTCGTACCTGCCATCAGTACGTACCACATCCATAAAAAGCTAGTCTCCATCAAGGGAATTAGAAAGCCCATGAATCACGCATGGTGTAAAATGAGACAAGAGAGGCCAAAGTGACTCCCAAGACAACAATCTTTATTTGTACTACCTCTTCAAACGGGTATCCATTCACAACCTTTCAACAGAATATCAGTACATGTCTCAGGCAAGTTGAGTACATTTCATTAGAAGAAAATGCTTTCCTTAGTAATTAACATCTATAAATCAAGACTTAGTTAGGAATTTATGACCCTGTACGCAAAAGCCTTACCTAGGGGCTACTGTTTTCAGTAAGACAATCCCAGTACTTGGGAAAATAGAGTGTAGAAGAGCATTCTAACCATTCTGTTCTAGTATCACATCACAGTCTTTTAATGAGCAGTAAATATTAGTGGGGGGAAAATAATCTAGTGTCAGGTTGAATGTTCTCAAGCACTGAAAAGAAATACAAGTAGTATCGATAGATATTTAAATAAATTATTTTAGTTACTGAAGCCTCACTTTTTGTCTGAAAAGAAGAGTATCATTAGAGACTGGAAGAAAGAATTCCATAAAAAGACTTTTCTCTGGGTTTGCCTTAGAATAGGCTTCTGTACAAAACATGAGCAATTAAGATTTCGGGCTTACATTGGTAGATGTAATATTGGAATAATAAAGAAACAATCTTCAAATATATATTAATTTATCACATTTAGCTCATATAGCCCTTTGTGTATCTTACAAAATGCTACTGTTCTACATACTGCACGTTAAAGAAACAAAGTTCCTCTATCTAATGTATATACATGGGTATAAAGGCAAAGCCAGTCAGCTTGGTGGTGAGAAAAGCACAGGACAGAGCATAAGCTGACACACTGAAAGTTACGCAATAGAGAGGAGCTGGTGCTCCGCGTGTGCGTCACTGTAACAGCGCTTCCAGTCTTAACGCCTCCTTTTAACGGCCCAAAAGGAGTGCTTACTCCAAGAGGAGTGCTTACTCCAAGCCAGATGCTCTACCAGTGGTTTCCTCAGTTGCCACAAACACCTGATGTTACTTAACATCTGGCCACCTGTTATATTCAGCGCTAAATCAGAAATAAGGCAAATAACTCTTCTCATCCATAACTATCTGATGACATTCATGAGATCTTCCACAAATTAATGCAAAACATGAAAGGAGCAAAGGAAAAGGTACCCCTGAGCTGAAGCATCTTCCTGTCTATACAGAGCTGCCCCAGTGCTCTCCTATTTCAGGGTAAGCCAGGTTGCTTAAGCATGACAATTGTTCCCAGGCATCCCCTTTGTTTTGGCAAGCTCTGAATGACCACTTAAAGCATGAGGATGGGTTTGTGCTCGCTATTTCTAGTCTAAAACCATCACCAAGAATAGTGAACAGCAGTTCTGATGCTGCTCAGAGGTTTGGAGTGGATATTCAGAGTGGATGGGCATTCTTGTTGAGCTCTGAAAAAACTTCGTGCTGACACCAGTCTCCCAGCTGCAAGAAGGGGTCTGCTCTTTACATACCTACCAGGTATGCTACCAAAAAAATGCAGTTTCATAAACAAGCAAGACATTTAATTTATCTATCTTCTCCTTCATCACCCTTCTTTAAAAAAAAACAAACAAAAAAATTAAAAAACAGCCAAAACCCACAAAGCAACAAAACCAACCAAGTCAACCCCACCCCCGAATTCCCTAAAGTCACATACTTTCCAATAGTAAAGTTAGCCTCCTTCATAAAGCAAAAGTGCCTAGTTGAGATACCTGGGGAACAAGAGACACATGCCTCTGAGAAGCTTTCTGGGAGATTGGTCACTAAGGACATGATGCAGCACCCATTAAAGTTTTGTCCAGTGAAAGAGAAGCTTCAGAATTCATTGTGTCTCTGGGGAGGCTGGTTCAGGACTACAGTCCAGCTGAGATGTCAGTCACTGGCAAGCACTGAAATGAATGCAGTCAGCGTACTGGCACATAACCCTTTAGACAAGGAAAGCACGACCTACCAGGGAATTCCCCAAATTTCCCTTGGAGTGTTGTGTGGAATGCCAGGCTTTGTAGCTGACCCTTAAGCTAGAAACACAATTTTAAGCAGCAGATACCCAAGAGTATCCTTCCCCACACACCAAACAATACCAGTGAAGAGCGACAACTGGCTCCCTGCACGCTAGGCTCCGGGGTTCAGAATCCCCAGGTCAGCATTTCCCACTTGTTTTGGGGAACAGGATTCTAAAAGAGCCTAACACCTGGCAATGGCAAGGGAGAAATGGAAAGATACAAAAATGCAAGGATTAAAAACCAGAAGGGGAGGTAATGATCCTCCTCTAGTGTATTCCCTTTAAAACAGTGTAATTAAAAATTTTAAATTCACTTAGAAATTGGTTTCAAAACAGTCGGACAGTTTCACAGACTTTCAAAAATCAAAATATTCTTCACCAGAGTTCATTAAAATATTCTTGTAGACTCCTAAATAACTGCTACCTCTTGTTTTGCATTAATATTGCTTCAATTAATATACTCATAAACATACAAAACATTAAAATTTCCACGTGGATGCAGAACAAAACCAAGTTCTAGAAAAGACTCTTAATACTTCAAGGTTACAGGCTTGATTGAGTCTCCACCAAAACCAGTGGGATTCACCCCGCAGTGTCCAGTGGGTTTTGGAGTAGGCCTTAGTAAGAGACAACAAAACATTGTGGCTTATGTTGTAGGAACACACACGGAGTACACTTGTGTATACACACTAGATATGTAGCACAACTTTTGCATGGAGTGTTGTAAGATGGTTGTATTCTAGCCAGTAAAACAACAACCCCCAAGCCAACGCGGCGTGCTATGTCAAACTGGGCTGTGTAACCAAAAACCCCCCAATACCCATTCTGAGACATTCATGTTGCTGCTGTTGCCCAGTGAGCAGCTTTGGACACAGCTTAATGATACATCCACTTTGAACCCAGACACAAACTGGAAAGGCAGAAAGCTGCATTATTAGCACAATGGCTCAAGTGATGTTATATGTGCTCTGGATGACTCTGGAGGCAGGATATCATCTCTCTGACAGGCTTCCCTTCATAGCAGATTTGATACACAGCTGTGAAGAGCGGGAACCTGAGGAAACAGGGTGGGGAAAGCAAAGGCAGCGTGAGTTTATTCTGCAACATTTTCTTAAATGAAAGAAATAAAACAGGGTGAGGAAAGAGACTGAAAAACAGATTTCTTTTTCTGTCAGGTGCTAATGCCAGGCGGAAAAGTGCTGGATAAATATGGAACCTATGTGCATCACTCAAGCCAGTCACTCCCAGAAGCTGAGCTAGCTAAAAATCGAGCCTGCAACATTCATTATGTCTGGCACAACCATTATGTGATCTAAAAAATTAAAAAATTAAAGCCATTTGCATCTTTCCTTGACATTTTTACAGCAGTACCCCCCTATAATTCAGAAGGGTGACTCGCACATCAGTTATGCATTATCTCTGAGCACTAATTTGGTAACACTTTTGCAGACTATGACACAAAGAGACCCAAGAAGAAACTCAAGGTCAAGTTTTTAACATTAATTGTTGGTTTTGAAACACTAAGTTCTACCTCTTCTCTTTTTTTCCTTTTTTAAATTGGTCACATTTCCAACAACCCTCAAATTATTCAGGCTTCTCTGATAACCTGAAGGCTTGTTACAGCCACGATGCTTTACAGAAATTTAGATTTGCTTTCTGTCCATCCTGGACAGTGACAGCCAGACTAGTCCTATTTTCATACAGAGCCTGGTGAATTTTGAGGATTTAATTACCTGTTGACTGGAATAAGTATGTCTTTTCCGTGTGGCTTTTTATACTGACAAGTTTTGATGAAACAAGAAAATAGGGAGCATTGGAGATGGTGAAACAGTTCGTTTGAGTGATTCAGAATACATGTGGACTAGGACTTTCTCCTCAGGAAAGCTGTCCCATCAGTCACTCTAAAGTTTTGTCTGCAATACACAAAACCGTGGTGCTGAGCTGAACCAGAACCTCTACGTGTGCCCATGGGCTCTGCTGGCACATGTTAAGCTGAGGCAACTCAGGTGTGACCACACAGCTCTGAACTAAGCCCCTCGCAGTGCGGCACGGGTCACAGGAGAAGCCACGAGCCGATGCAAGAACAGACATACTTGGGAATTCAGCCCGTTGTTTTTATGGCTTTTTATTACAAATGCCCAAAAATCAAATGCTACATTCTCAATTATCTGGAACATATTTGTGTCCTGCTATGGATGCATGTACATTTCCTTTGGTTTATTTTTGTGCAGAGCAAGACAAAAATAGCAGCAAAACTATTTCAGGTCAATCCAGCTGGTTTGATTTTTCTTTTTATTCCACTGGTGCAACCAAAATTAGCATCTAGCCACATGGCCACTCTTTCAAATCTAATGCTACATTCTTCAGGTTACAAACCCCTTACTAAAAAAATATGTGGAAAAAATACTAAATGCAAATGTGTAACATGCCTCACATCACTCATTCTGTGTAATATATGGGGCTGGGGGGTGTGTGGCTCAATTTGCTTTCACCATAAAAACTTAAATGTGAGGATGAGAAGAGGATTTGTTATGCCCCTGTGAGATTTGACTAGAGGCAGCTACAAAACAGGTGAATCTTCTGAAGCAAAAGCAAGCTTCATGCAGTAACTTCTCACTGACAAAGTACCACTACTCCAAACCAGGCCTTGATACATAAGCCTTGTTGCTCATCACAGAGAACTTCACTCTGCTGTGCCCAGGTCTGCCACAGTTCAGGTGGGGAAAGCAGAACTAAGGCTGACAGTGGGCTCAGGGCCAGCAAATTCAACATGCTCAGACACAGAGGCATTTGAAGAGGGCTACTTCTACAACTGCTGAAATGACAGAGCGGATTGCACTGCAAATATCCATAGTGATCAACCCTGCCACCATGCCTCTGCTACTGAACTTTGACTTTTGTGTGTTTCTGCGTAGCCTTGTGACTCCTTTTCACGGATGAGAGTATGAAATTTTACTCATGGGAGACACTTACCTCTTCACTTTGAAACTGTGGCTGTTTTACTGTGTTTTGTGTATCAAAAGAGTTTTTGAAAAAATCCACTTTGAAAGTTGCTTTCAAAACTCTTTTTTGAATGAAACCTTTCTTGAAGAACTGGGTGATGGTACACCTAACAGAAATTAGCAGCTCTCCATTTTCATATTGTGGATTAAAAACACAACCCAAAGTCTTCTATAACGCTCTCTATTTGTTGTGAGATAGAACAGGGGAAAAAATAACCAATGAACAAAAAGAAAAATCCCAAACACAGCATCCTGTCTCACTTAGGGAACCATAAACAAGAACTGAAGCCAACATTTTAATTAGATTTTTTTCCCTGCAGTTAGCTTAATTACTGTACACTGCAGAGACAGACTGAGGTGCCTTACTCCCAAAGATAATGTTAAAAAGTAAGTAATTTAATGCAGCTGATCCATTAAAACTAGACTTCAAAAACTACTTTGGAGACAAAAAAGCCCAACCTAACAAGGCTTGGTCTTCTGACTGGCAGTCATTTATTTTGCCTCATCTACAAACAGGAACAGATAGAGATAGCAGATCCCTTAATCTCATAAGGAGACAACTGTGTGTGCTGCTTTAGAAATCATCTATGTTCTGACTTGAATACAAATGAAAAAGCCAGGACAACCTGCTTAATTTCAAGCCACAAAAACCTGACCCACACAAGCAGATGGCAGGTTTTATTGTAAACCAAACCAGAAGTCACATTAGGAAAGAGAACTGCAGTCTCTAAGCTAGGATACATGTGGACAGAAGCAGCCACTCTATTCAGCTGGTCAGCTGTAAAGATCCTTAACAACAAAAACTCTCTCCTTGAAGACAAATGATGAATTCACAACCACGCAATATGCTGTAGAGCCTCTTCACAAGTCTCTTCAGGAAGCTCAGCTTCTATTTTCACCTATTTTATTTTTTTCACATGTTAAAACATATTCTGTTATGCTTTACTATGACAGCAGGAGGCAGTAATACATTCTGTACACAGAAGGGCATTCACAAATTTAATGTTACACTATTAGCTCTAGCTACAGTAATGTTATTTTGCAGTTTTATTCGTTTCTCTCTGATTTTAAATGGGGATGAAGCAACTCTTATTACAGTGCTTTTCTTTTTGGCTATTACTTTCATTAAGATATCACAAATAAAAATGCAAAAGAGTTCTGGAAATAAAAAAACAGGGTATGTGAAACTTGCTTTATCTGTTCTTACTTACTTCTCCAGCATTCCTTTCTGCTTGAGGATGCGATACACTTCTGCAGACGTCTGTGGCCCTTGCAGTTTCTGACCGTTCAACATTTCTTGCTCCAATTCTTCGATAGACTGAACAACAGGGTGGGGAGAGAGAGAAGACCTATGATAAATCTGTATAAGCCTGATATGGATTTATGCAAAACTGGGGTTTTTTACTTTCTCAAAAGTGTACTTGGGTAAGCATACGGAATATCCTCCTGCATTTCTGTCTGTAAATATTCTTCTCCTTAAATCTGCCTCTCCCGATGTCTTTGTCCCTCTAGCTTTTAAATTTATTTATTTGCCCATCCTTTTTAATACTTTTTTTACACTCATGCTAGCCTTGTAAGGCACTAAAAAAAAAAAAAAAAAAAAATTAGGGGAAGCTCAGGACAGCTAGCACATCTCAGATAACTGTACTGTTACTCCAGCAACCAAGGAGTGCTTGTACTCCCAACAATGGATCTCACCCAGTGAATAAGGTACCTTTCCAGTTTTAACAAACGCTTCAGCTACACGTCGATTCCGGCCACCGTAACACGTTGTGATGAGATCAGCCACTCCACAGCTCTCCAGGAAAGTGGCAGTAGACACCTGTCCTTTGCAAAAAATTCGGGCAAAGGCTATCATCTCCATTAGGCCAAGGCGAATAACAGCAGCTTTGGTGTTGTCACCACAGCAGAGGCCATCACAGAACCCAGCTCCGACTGCTACTATATTCTAATGAGAAAAAAAAAATGGGAAATGAGTTAATTATTGCTCACAGAATCCTATGAGATGCCAAAAGACAGAGTGTAGATGTCCTTAAGAACTGCAATCCCTTTACTAGTGTAAGAGACTAGGTAGTTGGTTTGGTTTCTTTTGGTTTTTTTGGGGTTTGGGATTTTGAAGACTACTGGATAATCTTTAAGAAAATAGAAGAAGATAAAAAGAGATTACAAGTCGTGTTTCCAAGAATGAAAGTATAGTTAAAGCTCTGGAACAAGTTGCCCAGAGATGGTTGTGGAGCTATTGACTGTCTTTAAGAACAAGCAGGTTACACTGCACCCAAACAAGGTTTTAACTGGATTGAGCTGTTCCTACCCTGAGGTAGGGGTAATATTAGATTGACAACCCACAGACCTTTTATTTGCTTTCTTTATGATTAAATTAACAAAAAAACTACCAGTATTTTTTGCACTGATATGCTAATGGATCAAATCCAGCCAAGCTAACAGTATTCAGCCCTTTTAAGCATGCAGAGTTCCTGTAAGAGTAACAGTTAATCAAGAATTCCCAGAAAGTTCATGATACAGGAAGACCTTTACTAATTAAAAAAATGTTGAGGGTTTTTTTTTCCCCCTTAGTCCTGGTGACAGCCTTCTACAAAGAACGTGCTGTTTCTTCACCTATATGGTCCCTTCTTTATCAACACAGAGATTAGTTGAGAGGTGTCTGAGTGAAGTGACTAAAAAAGCTATTTTCTGGTCTGGGAGTCAGACACTAGCCATGGTTAGTTTGCCTCTACCCAAACAAACCAACCAACCCACCCCAAAACCACCCTAAAGCCAACCCTACCAAAACTCAAAACACTCCAGAAAAGATGGCAGTCTGCCATACTGATAAAGCCAGCAAGGAAGTGAGAGATGTAGGAATACCTTGCTGTGTGCAACAACAACAGGCCTCAAAAGAAATCACAGGAGAACTGACATGATGGCATCTGATGGAGCACCCAATGCTCAGGAAAATATGCCAACCAACCAGACCAACTTTAACTGTATCTAAAGAAACAGCAGTAGTCAGAACTTGCTAACAAAAGCAACAAGCAGGTTAACACAGCAGTTTTTGGTTTGGTTTCTTGCACTGTGAGAGCAAAAAAAATGCAGGCAGCTGCAGTGCTGTGTGGCCAGTCATGGCCAGGTGACTCTGAATCAAATGAGGTCAAAGGATGAGTCATTGCTTTTTGAGCGGTTAGCTGAGATCTAATAGTGACCTTAAAAATTGCAAGCAGGTATCTCAACATCATACCTGAAAGCAGCAAAAAACAATCAGACTTTTAAGCTGGGACTTTAGATCATGTTGGTTTAAATCTTGGGTGTAGTGATTCAGTCAGGGAATGTTTTTGCCAGGCACCTCTCCCAAAGCAACCTCCAACATTTGCTCATTTGGTGGCAAAGCAAGAGGAAGTCAAACAGGTATTTAAAAAGTTTTCAGATGGGACAACCCATTAAGTGGAATTTACACATATGTGAAGTCTGCGAGTGGTCAGCACTCAGCTAAAAACAAAACCATTTCTGAACAACCTCTGGGCTTTTTCCATGTACATATTTAACACTCCAGTACTAAATCTGCCCCTTCTCTCCAACTTTGCCTGCTTTGACTTTCCTTTCCACTTGGAAGTGAATCATAATTTACAGTATGATTTGGCCTATGGTATTTTTTGTCTACTTTTGCTGTTTGCAATGTTTGTCTTTGGAGAAACAGAAATATTGTTTAAGCAAGCCATACCAAGACTTGTTACTTCTGAGGAAACAGGGTAGGGAAGAAGAAAAGTTGTGAGTCGAACTCTGAAAATTGTTTTTAACGTTTTATAACGTCCCCACTGTATGTTCTTACACATAGTTTGTAAATAATGAGGAAACAAGACAACTGATTATGCTCTAGAACACACACCCAGGGTAGGAGACTGGTCTACATAACCCTCAGGCCACCACTGCAAATTTAAACCATCTGGTTTCACTCGAATCCTTGAAGGATCTCCAACAACTCTCTCACGTCTAATATACTGTAGGGAGCTAAGTAATAGCACATGGAAAGGCACATCTGACTGAAAGACAAGCCACTCCTTTTAAAAACTAAAGAACAAAAAAATCTCACAAAACTTGTGACTGAGTTACCTTTCAGTCCAAAACCAGATCAAAACAGGCAGCTCAGTGTTTGGAATCTCTGGGTGCAGGCACTAAGCTGTGTTTGTTTCAGGGAGACGCATAAGCAAAACTCAAATTAACACACAAGACCCTCACGGCACTACCACTACAGCCACCTGAGAAGCAGACTGGGGGGTGGAAACCACCTATTTATCTGGAAAAAACATCTTTCTGTATCTGATATAGTTGACCCAGAACGCTACCGCTGCCAAAGCCCACACCCACAGTAACAAGAGTTCCTACAAAAGCAATGGGTATATATATGTGCAAAAACACAGCACCCATGTTTCAGTGAGCTCAAAGACTGTGTGTGCTTACACAACGTGGGCATCTGAGACCAAAAAGCAAGGATGACTTTAGCCTACAGACAAACCTGCTGTTCCAAAGGTTCGAAAATACTGTCACAACCACCCCAAAAATGACTGCAACACAACGCTCCTCTTGGCCTGAGGGATTCAGAGCTCTCAAAAATACTTTGTGCTTGAGCAAACACATTTTCCCCCCATCTCTGCATTAACAGCTCTTTACATTAAAGCCTGCATCTGGTAAGCAAGATGCAGAGGGTGATTTTACATTACATATGGTTTTAAGCTATTAAAATACACTGCACTGACAGGCGAGTCTTCAGCTGGTCTGGTATCTAGAAGCTGGCACTAGTCCCAGTGATTCTAAGACATCAGCAAGGACTGGATTCCTTTTTTTTTTTTAAAATCACTAGGATAGTGAAGGCATGCTCCAGAAAGAAAAATGTGGATGCCAGGCAGTGTTCACAGTATGTGTCAAAACAGGTGAGAAAAAGTGTCTTTTGCTTGCACGTGACCTGCTGCAAACATGCCAGAGGTCACAAGTGCAA
Organism: Hypotaenidia okinawae; assembly: GCA_027925045.1. Lineage (NCBI taxonomy): Eukaryota > Metazoa > Chordata > Aves > Gruiformes > Rallidae > Hypotaenidia > Hypotaenidia okinawae. Next base: position 45,179,325 of record BSDF01000002.1, on the reverse strand, counting down.
GGTCAACAGATGACCAAAAATCCAAGACTAACAAGTCTACAGAGTTTACTGACAGATTGTTCTTACAGTCAGTCAGTGCTCAGAAATACCCAGTTTACACTAAGTTTGTGGAGTAGTCACAAAGACAGCTTCAGATACCATTTCTGAGGCAACCATTACCTCTCCATAATTAAATGGATCATTACAGAGAACTAAGCAGACATGTTAATTCACCTGGGATATCCAGCCTTCCTCAAAGCAGTATCACAGCTCAAGCACAGCCTGCTTTCCTTCCTTCCTTACATATGAACTTGGAGAAGATCCCTGCTTCACATCACAGCTGAGAGAAGTCAAAAGAAGACAAGTCAACAAATCAAAGACAGTATCAGTAGAACTGTCAGAGAGGTTAAACATAAACTGCTTGCCTGCTCCTGGCAAACCTGACTGTAAATAATGGATTTCTTTTCCATCTAATCTCAGGAAAGAGCAATTACTATAATTAACTTCTATAGTACCTAGACTGACTATCCAACAGCAACAACCATTAACACCCTTTGCAGGGCCACCTTTGTAAGTAATGCTGCTTGGTTACATAACCAAGCTTTGCTTAAGGATAAGCTTGAGCCGTAGGATTTAGTGATGCACCTGAAGCAGCCCAAAAGGCAACCAGAACTGCTGCTGCCCTTTCTCCTTCATATAAGAACTGTCACCTGTCTTGGTCTTTGACTTCTGCCACTTGAGAGAGTTTAACTCTCCAGATCCCTAAAGAAATACATTAGGCAGCTGGAGCATGGCCATTGTGCCACATCCAGAGATCAGATTCTCACTTCTCCTTTCCTCACACTCATCCCTGTCACTGCCACATTGGAATTGCTGCTCCCAAGAATTCAGGTACCAGTGTTTATACTGCCTCCCTAACATGCTGCTAGGTTTATACAGCAGCTCAGTGTTGCCTCCCTGTGATTGTAAGGCCACACACTGGCACAGACACTAAGGGCCCTAAGGACATCTCAAGTGGTGACAACCTTGAGTCTGTGCTACTCTGCAGTAACACATCCATCAGCTTTCAGGAGTGCATCCGTATGTATGCATAGCTGCACATACTCTTCTTACAGCAGTGTTGTAACCTTAAAGCATTTCCAGGGAAGGCCCCCTCAACATCTGGCAAGCGGCAGCTGGGAATTGTAGGTGGCCTTGGCTCAGGCTGCCTGTAAACTCAACTGGACACCTTGAAACTGAACTATTCAAATTCGAAGTTTATTCATTTCTGACCTCAACCCCTAAGAAGGTCAACAAATAAATACAAAACATGCTTCAGTTTTCAAAAGAAAACAAAAAACAAACCACACCAAAACACTGGAGAAAACACCAAGCACTTTTTGTTCCTAAAGCAAACAAGTTACTGTAGATAGCTGTTCTTCCTCAATATCATCAGATTTTGCAAAGTGACTGCCATTGCCTATTTGGCCAGTCCCCGAGCTGACCCAAGACTGCTGTTTCACTGCACTGACTTCTATACTTCAGTACAACTCCATGAGACCATTGTCACAAAATAAATACAGGAAATCAAGTGGATATTCTATATATATATATATATAGGCATATATGTATATAAAAATAGCACATGTTCTTTCACAGTCACCCAGCTGTGATACCTATATTACCATAATTACAACCTGAATTCAAATATGCTTCAAAGAACCAAATTTCAAACCTAAAATTATCATTATTGTTAGGGAAGGCTGTGCTCAAAGCACATTCTGTTACCATCCTGTATTTCTTCCCAACCTTTAGCCAACCATCCACACTGAAAAAATCTTGCCTGCTTAGAAAGGCTTGCAGAAATAAAGAGCAAGGTAAGCACAGACTTTTAAAAAGATCTAGTTTTTTATGCCAGAAATACCAGAAAAATCTCATTTTCCCAAGCTGGTATTTATAGAAAAGTGCAGAAGTCAGGAGAACATATTATTTCTCACAGTGTACTATTTCTCATCCTTTAAATACCAATACTGGGGTTGCTTTTACTTTTCCCAAATCCAAAAAGACAGTGTGGACTGGCATGTGTACCTGTTTATCTCTGCCCTCTAAGCTGCAGTTTGCAGTGACACCACTGACATTTTGAACTGGCAGTGCTATAGAGAATAGAACATCTCCTTTTGTACCCGTCCCTTCACAGAACACAACACTCATCTTCTGGAATAGGAGTTTCCTCCTTGCAGCGAGTGAAACATGCTAATTTCTACTACTTTTTCATGAAGTAACTTCCCAAGTTGAACAAAGTAACTGTCAGCTGACAACAGCTAAACTTTAGAATTTACCATAAAAACAATCACATGAAAATATGCTTATTTTTCACATTTTTATTACAGAGTATCAGATGACTCATAAAAAGCAAATGCTTGTCATTACTTATACCAAGCAATTCTCCTAGTAAGAATGTACAACTTCTAAGAAAAAAGCTCATTTACATTTCACTATTCACATCTGAACTTTGCATTTTGCTTTATAAAAGGAATAAAACCATAGCCATCTATTTAATTTTAGATGCTTAATTTTCTTTCAGAAGCATACTTGTACCAAATATGTTAATGAAATGTTGCAATATCTGAGTTAAGAGCTCAGGAAATTACTTACATGATACCAGCACAAGATTTAGGATTAAACTAAAAAGGGTTTTAAATGGAAAAATTACTTTTAAAATATGATGAATTAATTTTTCTTTCAGATGAAGGAAGAGTTGCATGTTTAAAACAAATTACCTATACTAGCAAGACTGATCCATGTCACTTCATACCAGTTTATGCCTTTTAATCAGGCAAGGAATCCATAGTATTTTTAAACAAGCTAATCTACCCTTAAGTCGCTTTTTGTTTAGAGCTCAAACCATGCATTTCTTTGGAAGTCTCAACTCAGTTAAAAAGATATACTGCATTCAAAACCAGAGTACACAGAACATACACAGTTTTTTAAAAATACAACTAGAGTTCAGTCTGCAGGATGCATGATGAGTAACAAAGCAGGAGGGAGGAACAAAACAGGGCTACAAAGAAAATACCAAGTTCCACCTCAGTATCTTCCCAGGTCAAGAATAATTTATTTAAATTCTTCTGCATTTCCAAAGAGATAGTGATATCTTGCCTGACTTGGATCTTTACAGTAGAGATTGAGCATATGCTGATTAGCTGCTCAGTTTGATGGGCATGGTCACCCCTAGTGCCCTTTCATGAGACTTGTTTGGTATAAAAATTACCTGGGACAGAACGCCTCTATTAAGCAAGAATCTGAGTTAGTTGGGAAACATCAGGCTGAGCATATTTCAAAGAAAAATAAGTCTATAAAACTACTTGACTAATTCCATGGGTCTATACACAGGGACTTCTTTTAAAAGCAACGGCTGTGGAACCAAATTACATGTTCCACAATCCTGACAAACTGCTATAAATAGAGTAACTCCAAAGCATGCTACACCAAAGTGCATCCCATTAGCCCAGCACACAGACCCATGACCTCCTCCTTCTCAGGACTTAAAGCACGACAGCTCTCAAGACAAAATTATCAAGAAAACCAGTATGCCAAAAATTATGTTGTTGTTATAGCTGCTGATCTCCTTTCCACTGAGGGGGAATTAGAACTCCAGACATCAGCCATTGGCATGGTGCAGCTTACAGGTAAGTTCAACAGAGAAAACAAAGCAATACAAAATAATTATTCAAAAAATAAACCAACCCCAAAAGTAAGACACATTATCTACTAAACCACTACACCCATCAGAAATGCTTCCATGGTAGATATCAGACAATTTAAACTACAATACTATTGGCCAGGGTGCCAATGTATCTAAAGCCTTCCTTTCACAAACGGACTCTAAACTAACCTGAAAATAACAGCAGTAAGAGTATGTTGAAACTAGCCTTTACTTCCTGTCAGTATCAATCTTCTAACCAAAGAACTTCCAGATGAGTAACTATCCAAAACAACTTTTCTCCTATTCTGGTCATTTCTGCATGTGGTTATCACCATTAACTTTATGCAGACCATATCCATAAAATATAAAAATATAAAGAGCGCTCACACAGTCTAAATCAATGACAGAGAGACAGTTTTGTCAACAGATACAATGGATTAGTGTCTACTTCTTTCTCCCTTTCTTTTTGTGAACACACTGCTGCAGAAAGGAAACTAAAATGGATTTAGAAATATCTGCCAATTAGATGAAATCAGCACTTGTTTCATGACCCTGTGTAAGCTAAGTGTTGCAGTTTTCCGTGGCTGGGTTCTGGTGGAGAAGGGGTGGCTGCAGGGGTGGCTTCTGCAAGAAGCAACTAGAATCACACAGAATCACTAGGTTGGAAAAGACCTTTATGATCAAGTCCAACTGTTCCTGTCCTCTGCTAAACCATATCTCTAAATACCTAAAAGAAGCTTTCTGGCAGACCCGACAGAGTACAGAGCAGCTGACTCAAGGACAGACTCAGTTTTGACCAAGGCCGAGCCCATGAACAATGGTCACAGCGCCTCTGGGAATCACATTTAGGAGAAAAAAACCCCACAAGCAGCTGTATTTTGCCACCAGAGAAGGGAGTGACAAGATGTAAGGAGCTGTGCAGGCACCAAGACCAGTGAAGAAAGGGGTACAGGAGATGCCCCAGGCACCACAGAGAAAGATTCCCCAGTGGCCCCTAGAGAAGGCCATGGTGGAAAGGGTACATCCCCCCACCACCCATGGAAGATGATGGGGAGCAGAGATCCCACCTGCAGCCCATGGAGAGGCCCCATGCTGAAGCAGGTGGAGACATATGGAAGATGCTGTGACCTGTGTTGGAGCAAGCCTCTGCCAGCACTTTCAGCCCATGGAGAGAGATAAAGACACAGAGATGAGAGAGCGAGAGACACCCCTACACTGGAGCAGGTTTGCTGTGATTTTATGACTGCACCCCATAACAGTGACCCATGCTGGGGCAGCTGGTGAAGAGCTGAAGCCCCATGGGAAAGGACTCAAACTGGAGAAGTTCATGGAGGACTGTCTTTCATGGGTGGGACCCCATAGTGCAGCAGGGGAAGTGTGGAGTGCCAGCACCAGCTAAGGAGGAGAACATCTTGTGAGGAACTGACCAAAACTCCCATTCCCTGCCCCTCCCCATGCCACAATGGGAGGAAGAAGGGAGTGAAATCGTGAGAGTCTGCTAAGCAGGGAGGGGTGAGGGGAGGTGCTTTAAGACCTGGCCACACTTCTCATTACCCAACTCTGGTGTCACTGGGTGTGCAGGGCAGTGTCATAAATTAGAGAGTTTCTTTCCTTTACTTTGTGCTGAGTCTGTGTTGCCTGTGATTCTGATTACAGAACAATCTCTCCCTGTCCTTATCTCGACTCCTGAGCCTCTCAATATATATTTTCTCCCCTGTCCAGCTGAAAAGGGGAGTCATAGAGCGACTTTGGTGGGCATCTGGCCTCCAGCCTGGGTCAAACCACCCCACTAAGTAAAAGATCTATCTAGAAAGAGAACTTGGGAGATAGTCAGACACAGGTTTACATGACAATTATCAGAGCATGCCCTTTCGTAATTTCCTATGTGGTTCTTCCAAAAATGTTGTGTCATATATATTATATAAGCACAATAAACTTGATTCTTTAAATGAAAAATACCCCCTTTCTTTCCTACAAGGATCACCACTCCCTTTGTGTAGCAGCTGTAGCCTGTTAATCTTACCTTCAGAGCACCACAAAGCTCGACTGTATCTGCATCATCTACTACAGTTATTCGGAAGTTCGGCGTCTGCAGGAGTTCTTTGAAGAGAAGGCCATTTTCCAAGATTTTGCTTCCTGTTGAGATAGAGAAAGAAAGACTAAAAAAGGAATAATTTATTTGGGTATTATTTAGCATTTTCTGTGCAAGCCAAAATACTCAAAAGCAAAGATAAGGTTGTTCTATTGTCATCTAAAACAGGCTCATGTTTTAAGTGACTAAGGACATATCTACATCACAACTTAGAAGCCCTGAACTGAGTTACTCTGGACTTCTTCATAATTCAATGTTTGCTCAGCAACAGTATTCTAAATAACAATTCTGTTAATTCTCTTCAAAATGAACACTTAATAATAAGCCAAAGATGAATGAACAATATAGCAGGTGCAATTATAGCGATTATGAAGGCCTGCATTCAAAAAAAAAAACACTGAAGAAGGCACATCAAGCATGTTTTAAGTGTGCCACCGACAAATGTTTCTAGGCAGCAAAAACATTCAAAAACACGTTCAATGCATAAGCTTTTAGAGGCTACAAAGCTAAAATGCATAAAACTGTGTAAATTGACACTGAAAAAGTAGCACGAAATCTGTGCTATTATGAATGACTACCTGTATGCATACACACACATGCAATATGCCCGTCTAGACACTGATAAATCCAAGACTAGGCACATCTTTGTGCTGCAAAGGTGTGCAGACACCAACACAGAACTAAAAACATGTCTAGGTCTTGGGGGAACTAATTATTTTGAGAAATTAAAATAAGGTATCGATTAAAAAAAATCCCCAAACATGCCTATAGGTACCATTTGTGACCATAATACTTGAACTGGACTAGGGAATATCTGTTTATCCATATGCAGCCATGCAGATCCAAGAAAAATCTTAAGGATGGTAATAAAATAAAGCAGTTTGTTATGTGGAAGATGATAAAAACCCCCCATGCTAGTATTTCACCTACTAAGGCCACAACCCAAGTGAGACTAGGTAAAATTGCACTCCCCCTATCTCTCTATTCCTGGTATTGTCCTAGTACTTTTGTAAGCACAAACATTCTAGGAAATTCAACACTGAAATAAAAAGAACACAACAGTTTCTGGTAACAACCACCTAATGGTCAAAACAATAAAATTTGAGCTCTTTTGACAGGCAACTGTGAGGACACAAGCATGTTTTAAACATTCTACTAGGAACAGTACCTATTGTGGTTTCACAGAATTTCTCTGCTGCCACCTCATTGGCAATGTTAGCTCCCATCAGCACACTGATGTCTATTCCCATCTTCTCTCGAATAATGTCAGAGATCAGTTTGAGTCCCTCTGGGCCTTCATCTATTCCCTGCAGCCAACATTAAATGGAATTACAAAAAAGCTATTCATTAGACACAGCAGAGAAGAAAGCAGATGATAATTAGTCTTGTCCACAGGTGGGAACTGCAACAAGGCCTATTTGTATAGAGGCTAAAGATGACAGGCTTGCTATCAGTGAAACTTACGCTGTTGTTGTGACCTCCAAGCTCCTTTCATAGGAGGTAGTACCGTAAGAATTAGCACTAAACTCTAGATGATAGTAACAGTTTTTATTTCATGCTCAAAGTCCTGATTCTAAGAAGTGCTGAATATTCAGTTTTGTTAGCTCAGAATCTCAGCTGCTTACTGTCAGTGTGTACTTACTAAAAGCAGTGAAGCATCCCAATCCATCGGTTGTGAATCAGGCCTGCTCTTGGATTTCAGAGTGCACCAAAACTCAACAGAAGGGCATCCAATAACTTCTTTTGTGAACAGGTATCTGAACTGAAACATCAGAGATTCCCTTGTGTCTAACACCAACAGTTTACTAGTCGAAACCCATTTTAATAATTTTGAATGCTACTACAAATGGAACAGCTGTTCAGAGATACTCAGGAAGCTGACCAAATGAGAATAATTTAACTTCTAAGGATATTTTTTTTATCTGTATTTGTAACGCATTCTTTACAAAGCATGAAAGTAGGGGCAGAAGTAGGACCTTAGAAAAGATCATCCCACAGACTAATGGAGAAGAGAGCCCAGTACCCTGAATTCCCTGAACCAAGAATTCCAAGTGAGATCAATTTCTTCTCACAAAACCATTTTCTCCCAGCCTGCTAAATGCAGACACCTCGTGAGTCTTCAGAACAGAGGCATGGCAGGCAAGCTGCTTTCTTTCCCACAGTATGCCACCTTTTATACCATACTAATTTTAATGCTGGGGATTTGGTACTTCTGGGGATTGGTAATCTTGAGTTAGGACTTAAAAACAAAAAGGCAGTGTCATCCCCTACTACTTCCAGATACACATCTACACAAACATTTGTATGTTGCCAGTACCGACATCTCAGGCAGGCGGGAATTTGCATTTCCACAGATGAGAGGTGCTATTTCTTAAATAACATGGTGCTATCAGAAATGCCTGTATAAACCCAGCCACTATAGACAACGGTGCTTGCATATCGGTGTTATTTTTCAATCTGCACCACTTAATGCATGGAACTCTCTCATCTTTAATATACATATTAAATTTTATATGTATACAGAAAGAATCTGAAAGCAAGCACACACAGACATGTTTTATTTTTCCCCTCACAGTGGCAAAAATCTCCTCACAAAATAACTTAAGGTCCCTCCTGTTAAACAGGCAATTAATAAACAGAAAAGCATGCACACGTTGCTGTGTGTGCATATGACCGTGAATACATACACAACAACTATTCATTCAAGTGAGAGGAGATCAGAGAGGCTTAGGTCCTGCTATGAAACAGATGCAACTTCTGACAAAGTCAAGGAAAGCCACACCTGTTTCTTGCAGTTAAATCCAATACTGAATGACAAGCTGACAGGAGAAAAAACAAACACCTCTCCCTCCCCCTAACACCAAGGCTCCAACATGGGAGTTTCCATTGAGCAGCAAAGATCCCCAGTCAGTGCCAGTCCAGTTCTAGTCTTGCATCCTCACATGCCTGCCACAGCAACCCCTGGGTCCCATATTACAGGTAGATGAAAATAAGATTGATGTCAATGCTGCCTGCAGATTATGCTGAGTGACCTCCACCTATCCTGCTTCCTGTGCTCTCTGCTGTACTGCATTGAAGCTCAACCCCGCCCTGATTTGTTAGGTTTTCATAGACACCAGTGATCAGAATTTATGTAAACACAGCTGCCAATGTTTCAGTGGGACTGCAGATTAACCAGAAGACAAATGTCTTTTTTTTTTTCCCCCACTCAGTTTTATTATCCGACCTTAGGCTCTGCTTGAAGACTGAACTGTCAAAAAAAAAAAAGAAAGAAAAGAAAAAACCCTAAACTAATCATAGAATCATAGAATTGTAGGGGTTGGAAGGGACCTCGAGAGATCATCGGGTCCAACCCCCTGCCAAAGCAGCTCCCTAGGACATTTCACTCAGATAGGCGTCCAGACGGGGCTTGAATATCTCCAGAGAAGGAGACTCCACCACCTCCCTGGGCAGCCTGTCCCAGGGCTCTGTCACCCTCACTGTGTGAAAGTTCCTCCACATGTTGGTGCGGAACTTCCTATGCTCCAACCTGCAGCCATTGCCCCTTGTCCTGTCTCCACAGACCACTGAGAAGGGGCTGGCCATTTCCCCCTGCATCCCCTGCTTAAGATAATTATAAACATTAATTAGGTCCCCCCTTAGTCTTCTCTTCTCAAGGCTGAAGAGTCCCAATTTACTCAGCCTTTCCTCATAGGGGAGATGCTCCAGGCCCTTAATCATCTTCGTAGCCCACGCTGCTAACTTGCCAAACAATTGAGAAAGCAGAGAAACAAGACATCCCACTAATGGTATTTTTCAGAGCAAAATTGCACTTTAACTGCCCAAAGTTAAGACAAGCCACTTTAGTAGCATTAGTGTTGAACATAATGAGACCACTAAAAATATGACTGATGAAAACAGCATACATAAAGCTGCAAAAGGAAGGAATGCATTCTTGCCTCTACTACTTAGTGTCGTTTTGTTAAATCTTTACCCTTTCTTCTTAAATTATACTTTTAATTATGTACATTTATGCCTTTTCCTAAAAGCTTTGCATTCTCCAAAAAAAAAAAAAAAAAAAAAAAAGGGGCCTCACATCATTTCTTTTGAGAGTGCCTCCTGATGCAGCGTTCCAACCTGACAGCGGGAAGCTGCCTAGGAACCAACGGCACGGCAAGTGTCACTATTCTACTTACACTACACTGAGCACTGCCTTTTCATTTAGTTGGGTTTGTTTGTGGCTTGCATTATTTTTTTAGTAAGTACCCTTTCCCCCTCCCCCCCCCCCTTTTTTTTTTCTTAAACATAGCCATTAATCAACACTCCATTAAAGGACTGGTAATCAATCAATATCCCAAACAGTAATCCCAAGGGAACACTGGCCCAAACCCTGACTTAAGGCATGCTGACATAAATCCTCACTTACTCCACCAATTTCATTAAGAGTCATGCCTCTCACTAAGGACATGAGAACCTAAATCACATTTAGTAAATTAAAGGAAGATAAAGTTTATCTGGAGTCTACAGAAGACCGAAGCATAGACAGACAACTTCAAGGCAACAAACTTAAGGGCATCTAGGACAGTTGTGTAGTTTTTATGCTATGCACTCAGCACTTAACACTGCCTTATTTCATCCTACTACAATATTAATTTTTTTCTATTTTGGAAGCACTATTTTTTTATACATCTCAGCAATGTATCAGGTCAGTACTGATAAAACAATGCAGATCTGATGAGCTTATTTAGCCAAACTAAAGAGACAAGCTTGCAGTAAGAAGTGACGGGGGGTGGGGGTGCAGTTCTTTTTACAGCACAGATCCCTATGCGGATCATTTGCAGTAAAAAAGGGAATGTATGTGGAGCAAATGGCCTACTCTCAACTAAATAAAAAGCAACAACGAATTGGGGAGTGGGGAGCCATCCCCATTTAAAAATTCTCCTGGGACCAAAACGACAAGTGCTCCAGTGAAACACTTCCTGCACCTCTGCCCTCTCCTATTTCCTATGCTCGAACTGTCTTTTTTGGGCCATGTTTTGAACGGACTTTTTTGTTGCAACATTATATTTGACATGAACAAGAGCACTATCCTCTCAGTCACATGAAATTCTCTCAGCAGTTCTTAAAATGATTAACTCAGCGTGTGGGATGTGCGATAACAATCGAAGCATTGTGCTCCTGCTCTGTTCTGCATCTAGCGATGGGTTTGGAAATAACAAATGAAAGAGTGGAAAGCTTGGTGGTACAGAACACACTCACTCCCTCTTTCTCTTTAAAAGTCTGACTGAGAGAATCATAGAATTGTAGGGGTTGGAAGGGACCTCGAGAGATCATCGGGTCCAACCCCCTGCCAAAGCAGCTCCCTAGGACATTTCACTCAGACAGGCGTCCAGACGGGGCTTGAATATCTCCAGAGAAGGAGACTCCACCACCCCCCTGGGCAGCCTGTCCCAGGGCTCTGTCACCCTCACTGGGAAAAAGTTTTTCCGCATGTTGGTGCGGAACTTCCTGTGCTCCAACTTGCAGCCATTGCCCCTTGTCCTGTCTCCACAGACCACTGAAAAGGGGCTGGCTGATTCCCCCTGCATCCCCTGCTTAAGATAATTATAAACATTAATTAGGTTCCCCCTTAGTCTTCTCTTCTCAAGGCTGAACAGTCCCAATTTACTCAGCCTTTCCTCATAGGGGGGATGCTCCAGGCCCTTAATCATCTTCGTAGCCCTTCTTTGGACTCTCTCCAGGAGATCCCTGTCCTTTTTATACCAGGGAGCCCAGAACTGGACACAATACTCCAGGTGGGGCCTGACCAGGGCAGAGTAGAGCGGGAGGATCACCTCCCTTGACCTGCTGGCTACACTCCTCTGGATGCACCCCAGGATCCCATTGGCTCTCTTAGCCACCGAGGCACACTGCTGGCTCATGGCCAACCTGTCATCCACCAGGACCCCCAGGTCCTTCTCCACTGAGCTCTTCTCCAGCAGGTCATCCCCCAGCCTGTACTGATAGAAACTGACAGAAATAGAGCATTTCCAATCTTACATCAAGAAAGGTTTAATGGAGCTACTAAGCAAATAATACAAGTAGACTTTTCATGTCAAATGATCAAGTTTTCAGCTATTAATGCATATATTTATTGTACCTTTATGAGAGTTATACCGAGCGCTTTCTTGGGTACTCGTCCTGTGATTTCATCGCAGACTTTGTGAATGAACTGATGAGGAATGACAAACACCAGCAAGTCTGCATCCTGTACAGCTTCATTAAGGTTTGGGACAGCAACCTGTGTAGTTATGGGAGAGAAAAGCCACATAACACACTACATAGAGTATTATCTGGTAAGTAAAAGCACATATTAGTCTTATACTGAATGCTACAAACTACCACTCTTCATCACTGAAAATAAGCAGTAAAAATCTCCTCAAAAAAGCAAAAGAACTTAAGCTTTCAAACAAGCTATTTTAAATCTTTACAGGGGTATCTTCACAGCCACCAGCACGGTTAATGCAACGAAAATTTAAAGTGTTCTGTAACTTTCAAACAAGTACTTTGAGAAAGAAAATATAAATTAAGCAGCTGCCTTACTTTTAACAAAATACTTTCAATTTTGGGGAAATTATTGCATGCAAAAAAGTAGTTTCTTCACTTAGTTCCTTATAAACTCAAATTTCTTCTCCAGGTCTCTTACACCTATTTATATTCTCTTTCTCTGTACTCATAGAAATTGTTTACCCTTTAAGGTGACCTACACAGAAGTCACTTGCTAGACTCCACTTTTCCTAACACTTGACGACCATCTTAAAATAACACTCAGGTTTACAATGTACCAATAAACTTGACCTATTGACTAAAAGAACAAATTCAAACAAGGAAGCAGTGGACAGCAGAAACACCACACTTGTTGAAGGCCAGGGAAATGGGATTTCAGCATTATTGTTAAAGAGGAAACCACAATGCATGGAAGTTCATGCTTTTCCTGCACAAAATTCCTGCTGATTTGTCAGCTGCTGTCGTTTGTTCCCAGAATGTTTTTGATGCAAGAGTCCACCTGCCCACCCACCATCATGTTACACAAACACAAACCAGATGTGGAGTCCCATTGTTCTGCCCTGGCAGTGCTATATCTAACATGTTGACTGTATATAGTTAAAATGTAACTGAGAACCAAATAAACTGCAAACAGCTTGGATTTTGCTGGAGAAAAACCCTAGTTCTCATCCTCTAAGACTTTCTAAGACTTTCAGAGTACTTGAAATCATTTTAATTCTCACAGACCACCTAGCTCCCTTCCAAAGTTCAGGCCTCATTTGCTTTCTAATGGCTATGGTCAGAACTGTTTATCTTACCCTCATTTTCACATTTGCTTCCATAGAGAGAAGCTGAAGTAACATAAAGATAATTGGGGAGGGGAAGGAAGAGAGTATGTACATTGAATTTACCTACCTTCATAACCTTACTTGTTCAAAACTCTGATCTCATCAATAAAATAGCATACAGTCCAAAATATTATAAACCCTACAGCCATTAACAGGCAAATTTCTACCTCCATTGACAGCATCAACAATATTCCCTCTGCTCTGTAACTAAAATTTAGCTCTGGAGCCTTACCACATTATCCGGCAGCTTGTATCCTGGGAGGTATTTTACATTTTCATGTTCTCTATTTATGATATCTGTCAGTTTTCTCCCATTAATATTCTCCTCAAAGACCCACATCTTCACTGTGGAAGCAAACTTTTGCAGTTTTTTTACATTATTGCCTATTATTTTGGCAACCGCAGAACCCCTGCAGGAAAGAAAAGAAAAATATTCTTTTGAAAAAAATAAGAACTTTTTCTCTAGAAGAAAGAGATTGTCCTTCAAAGAAATTCACCCATTATTGGATCAGTTGCTATGTAGCACTTTTGATCTAGTAAAACAAGTGGAAAAATACACCAGTCATTCACACCTGCTACATGCTCACAAATGCATCTAGAGTAGGTTGGACTGAAGCATTTACTGAAAAGTCTTTACTTGTTTTGTCAGTTATCCAGTGAGCATTTCAGTTGCTGTATCTGTACAAATCAAATTAATTACACCTTCAATGCAGTGAATAATAACCTTAATTTAGAAAGTGAATAATTTTCACTTTTAAGATTAAAACAGGAAGCATTCTTTGCAAAAGCGACTGACCCGTCAAGTGCCACACAATACTGAGATGCATTTAAACCAAGAAGTGTTTACATCTAGTCTAAGTTGTAAATTTTATGGTTATGCTGCCAACCTCACAGAATTTAACTGTTGGAACAGCACCCTCTGAATTTGCAGGCAGACAATTCCACCCACAAGCCTCATTTTCCCTCATTTTCTCCCCAAGAACAGCACACAGTGAAACCTGTAGGACCTTGGTCAATTTTTACTATTCAAATCTCTAAGCAACAATGAAATGAATGAGGATTACTAAGGCTACATACTAGAAGAGGAACAAAAAGAACCTTCCCTTCCATTCCTAACCTGAATGCTACCTGGAGGGGAAAAAAAAAAAAAAAAAAAGATGTGATTCCATAAAGCCTGTTAACCAGACTTCCTTTCCTGAGGCAACGCAGCAGGTTCATAATTACTCATAATCTACTAAGCAGACCAAAAAAAGAAAAAGCACTGATCTGATGTTTGCCTCTGTTTGTGTGTAAGCTGCATTTTTTATTAGGAGATACAAACACTTTAACTTCTCAAATTTAGTTATACTCACACACTCTCCTAAATTTATTACAGATGTTGCTTGTAACAAACCTATAGCTGGCAATGAAACCAAACAGATTTATTCTGCCCCAATAGCTTTTAGTATGGCACAACTCATGCTATACTGAAGGTGTGTGTTATCAACAGGCCTAAGTCACTTCCCAAGTGGTGACAGAAGAAAGTATACTAACCTAGGTATACCTTCTTCAGTTAAAGCATAAAACCGTGTACCTTAAAAGACTAGAATGTATTTCTCTAATAGCACCTGACACACCACAAATTCCCCCAGGTTCGGGAGGTGATACAAGAAGCTGCAATTGTCAGACACCTCTTCCCAAGCTCATGTTCCAGATCAGCACGCACAGGGTGGTTTCTGCTTCAGTGGCCAACAACTCAGCAGCTCAACCCCTGGATTTCAGATCCACATAAACAGACTGAGTCATATTCGATGGAACACAGGTATGTGTCAGGCACCTCAGAAAGTGCTCTGGAGTTTCTTCAACAAAAGCCCATTTTCTTCTGTAGATTTACATATGAAGTCTGGATCCTGGCAAATCACTCTTCGGTTATGAACTTCACTACACATTCTGTGTGCTTAGTATTTATAGAGAAATATAGAAATGACTGATTCAGCAACTGTACAATTGGGATTTTCAAGCAGTTTGCTGGCATAAAGTTTGGCAGAGTGTACTGCTTGATTAAGACAGTAATTCCATTACTATTTAACAGTTAAATGCCTTAACGATATTTTTTTTTTTTCAGTCTTTGCACATAATATTAAAAATTCTGCTTCATCGTAGTTCCTGAATTCAGGAACATTGTCCTGATCAGCTTCTGTAGTTCCTCACCAATTTCTTCAGTTCCTCATTAACTGTTATGTTGCAACAACTGTTGTCGGACCCAGTTAAGCAAGGTCAAACAACTGACACCAAGTCTAAGATTGCTCTAAACAAGGTGAAATACCAGCTCCTCACACCTGTTAAACCAACAAGCAAGGCTACATTCTCTTCTGTGTCCTAATACTCCTCAGTATGTACTCTGAAATAGTTTACTGGGGTGTCTGGCTCATCTTGTATACTCCTGACACACTGCAAAGCAAAGGAATGAGAATTCTTGCCAATTTATTCTTAGCAATAACAGTTGTAGCAAGAGCCAGATTATCAGACTTGGTGCCTGCAGCAGCTCTGTTACACAAGAAAAAAAACAGTGAAAGATTCCCTCATAAACCTTAACCCTGACATGCTCTGAGGGATGGTTAATGCTATTCTGCTAATATGACAGGGTAGTTGCATGCCAAACTGCAGTTCTGTTCCTTGCAATGAGTACCACAAGGCACACTCAAATACAACCACATGCATTTCTTATTTAACACTTCCGAAGAACTCTATCTGATCTCACTAAGGAAGACCACACACTCTGTCTCCTGACCTTCACTGCTAGAGCATATGGTCTGCCTTCCTCTTATCACTTTAGAATTACAAAACCCAGAAACTCCTAAACTTGCCCTGACACTGGCACTAGTGGAGGTAACAATATGAAAGCGCAAATAACATGATTTAGTCTAATTCAACCAGTCGTCCCTAGAGTCACTTCAGTGAGGCCACAAGTCCTACCTCCCATTTTTCTACCACAAGTTCATCTTTCCCAGTAGCTTCCCCTTTCCTCCCTAACTACAGTTTCTGTTCAAGTTGAGCAATCAGGTTAAGGACTGCTTCTAGCAAAACAGGGATAAATTCTGTCTATGTATACCTTGTTAACCTGCCCTGGAAGTGTTATCAGAAGAGCAGACTCTAGTATGAGTCTGAGGCAGCATCTGCAGCGTTTTGGCTGAATCTGGGCACTACCCTTGAATCCTGTGGCTCCAAGGCTCATATTACAGTGGAGCACACTCTTCACATTCAAGAAAGCTTACTTCATCCCCTATCTTAAAAGTAATCACTTATCCCCAATCTGACCAACCCTAAGTTGGCAAGGCCAGCAACAAGCACAGCTCCTGCTTTTCTATGCCCTGTGAGCCATCTCACAGGTCCCATGATCTTCATCTGGTGCTGAGGGACCCCTGCCAAATCAACTTCATTGTTAAGGTGACCTTCCCTCTAGCAAACAGACCAAACAAGTCTGACTGGAAGAACAACCAAGGTGATTGGCTCAACCCTTCTAAATTGCCCCTGTCCTGCCAAGCTCCTTCAGTGTCTTTGGTTATTTTCATCCCAGATATAGGTTAAGGGGCTGTGAGAAGGCAAAGACATCTGTACAGTTACTGTCACTTGTGAGGCAGAGTGATCTCACATGGAACCCCAAAACCCCACGGTCTCTGAACCACTACAGATGCCAAACCCCACACAGTTGAACTGTCAACACGTTTACAATTTAGTTATCAACAGTTGCACACTCCTGAAATATCAGCAGCAAGATGCATAAGTGCTTCAATTTATTTCATTTTACTTGCTTTTGACCATTAAATGCTTCCACTTTAAGACCACAGGCCTCTGTTCAAAAAGCAATTTTTATGAATTAAATACACCTGTGTGCATGTTACCAAACTATTAATTAATATATTATTAAATCATAGTGGTCTTTGCAGTCAGGGTTTGCTGTCTGTGATCTCATGGACTTTGAGGAAGAAATCACCAATCACCTACCTCTTCAATAATTATTGTTTTCAGAAACATTGGCACAGCAAGAATAGGAAAGCTGTTCAATAGCAAAACATTTGCAATTTAACATTTTTTACCACTTTGGTTTCTTCTTTCCTGCCACACTCATATAATATATGAAATAAGCTATCAGTTATTTTAATACACTTATCCCAAAAAGAAAGCAAAAGGCTGACGCCCGGTAACAGCATTCTCTCTTTCTCTGTGCATCACAGATAGGAGCATTTTGCCACCCAAATATCTATCCCTTTAAGGCAGGAGCTTTTCTTGTTATTGAACTGATCCAATGAGGTGACAACAAAATACATATGTGTGTGGTTACTGGTAGTAGGTAATATCTGAAAATCCTTTTGCTTCTGCAAATGTGTTTCACAGTGAAGAAAATACAAATGCTTTTAAACTAGCTGTAACACTTTTTTGCTAGATTTCAAGTATGGAAGGGCAGCAACAGTACTCTTAAAAAGATAGGTAGTTTCTTCTGACATATATTGCAGTGCCCTATTCACCCTACAAGCTAGTGCAAACGAAGCAAGAAATGCTGCACTGAAATGTCAGCCATTCCCTCAACAATCCATCACAAAAGAAAACACAACTTGGCAGTTGCTGATATTTTTAACTATGCAAAACAGCCTCAAAAGCCAACTGCATAGAGGGGCCAGGGGGTGAGCAACAAGTCTAAGCTCACTTTGACAAAAGACAGCTAAGTTTTGGTTAATAAAATGCAGTACCTTGATCTACACCAAACTCCCATGAGGATGGATTTAATGTCTTTTTAAAAAGTGTCATCAAAACAATGCACACTTAGCATTAGTAACTGAAGTGACGAAGTGTGAAGATACGTTTAAATAATACACTGTAGTTTATTCATTGTAAATACGGATCCAGGGTAAAAATAGTAATCAGGAATGGTATAGAAATGGAAGCCAGACAAAGTATTATTATAATATGATACTTCTCTTGGAGAAACGATTATAAATCCATTGCTTTTAGTGGACACAACAGTAAGCTTATTTATCATAAACTAGCGATAGATGTAGCAATAAAACCTTATCTCAAGCCTTCAGTGTGCCTCAGTGTAATCGACTTGAAAAAGAAAATGTATTTCAATAAACCTAGCATCTAGCAAGTTTTCTTTGAGCTACTTTAGCAAACAGCTAACATAGGAAACCCCAAACAACACTTCTGAAGAGCAGACTTGTTATGAAGCCCTACAGGCAGCGTCCAATTAGCAATGACCTGCTAAAAACAAAAACACATTATCTTTACTGTCTACCTCACCTGACATTGGACAAACCACACAACAAATACCAGGTTAAAAACATCCTAAGGTAACTTCTTCACGGAACAGGCAAGTGTCTACAAGCACGCCAGAACAGGGTGCTCGACTCTACAGCTTCTCCACCCGTTTACTTCAGGGAAATGCCTCTGAGGGAGACCGAGGGCTGGTGGAACCCACCCGTATGGTACAAGCGCGCCCGAAAGCCCGCCACGGACCGAGCCCTGCTAGGAGCCACTGGCTGTTTCACCACCAGCACAGGGGCCGCCGTCTCCGGGGCGCGGCTGCCCTCAGCTCTGAGGGGAGCGCGGCTACGGCGCGAAACCGCCTGGTCGCGGGCCGGGAGAAGGCGCTGCGCGGGAAGCGACAGCAAGGCCCGAGCAAGCACGGCCACAGCGAAAGTCAGGCCAGGGCCACCACTATGGCATCAGCCCTCCCAGGGACTGCCGCCGCCCCACTCACCAGTTGCCCGAGCCTACGATGCAGACCTTGAGGGGCGCCCCGGAGAGCGCCATGACAGCGCCACCCGCGCCCCGCCAATGGCCCCGGCGATGGGCTCCGTGAAGCAATTGCCTCACGCTCCCCCCGCCTCCACCGTCAAAGACTCGCCCTCATCTCTCTCCGCCCCCGCGGCTTGCCGGGAAGTGTAGTTCCACACGGCGTCGCTCATTCTCTCACCCTTGCCGGCTCTGGGGTGGGGTCCATGAGTGGGGCCGTCGACTAAAGCTGGCAGAGCCAAAGGCATTGTTCAGTATGTTTATTGTCACCGTTTTCTACTCAACAAATACCATACATTCAGTCATATATGTCTCAACAAAACTCTTTTGCTCTCTCCTAGTGTTGGAGCAGCACTGAATAGATTCAGTGTGGGTCTCTGAAGTGAGCAGACATGGAGGAATCAAGGCATCAAATAACAAAGCAGGTCTGGCCGGGGTTGGAGGGGGGAGGGATATTACTGAGAGAAATATGAGTGTTTTCAAATACACCGTTCTCCTCAGCTTTCAGTCAGAATCATATTCTCCCTCCCCCATGCTTCTCTGGTGGAAAAAAATGCTGCTGAGCTGTTGTTTTTATAAGATGGTTTTGAGTCAACTGCGATAAACTTTTTCATCAAAGCTGTATTTCTACGGACACCTTTAGCCATATTTAAATAACCTGAAAGCATTCAAATACAATGTTCTTGTCTCTGTACAAAGATAGTACCCTTCTCTCCTTATTAGAATAAACACTGCATCAAGACAATAACCTTTTAAGCTTTTCATTAGAGGGAGCTGTGGCAAACTACTTTTCTTGTACCTTTTCTAAGTGGCTTGCACAGGGCCTGATGGCGCCAGCTGTTCTGAAATGCTCCTTCATTTAGAGGCTAAACAAGAGAAAAAGTTGTATCAGTTCAGTTGCTTTTTGGATCATTGTAACTGAATCAGTGTGAACTGCTACTTGGTGTTCTCCTTTCTTTTTAAAAGTGGGGATTTCATTTACCCCACTGCCAGTTTGCGATCAAATTTAACTAAATAAGAAGGGTGAAAAAACCCAAACCAACCCATGCATAAATTTAATCGGCTTGTACTAGCATCTCCATTTCCACTGGTAGCATTTCTTAATGTGGAGAAAACCTTCCTCTAAATATTGTCTGAGTCCTGAGACCGGGTGTTCTGCTTGTGCTTTCCTTAGCATCTGGAGACACAAGTTGCAAATATCCAGTGTAGATTTTTTTGGGGATTGGGGAAGAGGTAGTGATATAAAATTGAATAAGGACACAAGTGACTGTAGTCTAAGTATTTAATGAAATAGGGGAATGTAAAAAGCCCATACTTAATGTAAGCACACCAGGATCATTTTGACAACGTGGACAGAAAAGCCTTTATTAAGCTAAATGGGAAATACAAAAAGATACAGAGAATTGATATTTCTACAGATTTTTCTTATAAAGCTGACAGTTCTTCAGCAGTCTAGAAGACTATGGTCTCTCAGCCTGCAGCATTTTGTAAGGTTGTGTGGGTGCTTCTGTGTTTTACATGGGATTGTCATTGTCTTACTGGCAGCCTGAAACGTGAAATTTAGCATACATCTTCACCATGAACTGAACTGCAGTCTAGTTAAACAGTTCAAGTTTATACACATGCTGTTAACAATCAAAATGTAATGTAAACACATATTCATCTTGAAGAATCCTCAGATGCATTGCAGAAGTGCATTGCAGAGGCCTACCAACACCATTCCGCATAGAAACTTTGACCTATGAATACAGTATTGATTAAGCTGGTTCTGAAGTGGTGAATCCTTAAAATAAAAACATTGCAGAATGTTTCGGAGAAGAAAGAGCAAGAAAGAACATCTTTACTGTTAAAACAAGTGCTACCAGGTCAAACACAAAAATGTTCTTTTATGCCTTACCTGCAGACTCCAACTGTGTTCAGGCAGTCTGTCTGTACTGCTTGAAGATACTGTCGTCCCACCCCAGTGAGCTACACTCATCACAGCTGGAGATTTTAATCTTTTTCTCAATGTTGGCAGAAGTTATTTTTTGCATGTTAGTGCCTTGAGTTCAGAGTTTGGCATCTTACCTTAGACTGCTAGTGAGGTAGGTTAGGAGCAAAGGGAATCTGAAAGTAATCTCAGAGAAATCAGAATAGTAATCTCTCTTGTAAAATAGTTACACCTTCATGGTGTTGCCATGACAGTCCATGTACAATCAATGAACTGAAGTCACAGATACATGCATATTCCATTCCTCTGAACCTTGTACAACAACCAGCTGAAGGAAAGTGACAGACAGCTATGAGTTCTAATAGATCAAGCCAAACAGCTGTTACTTGAATTATAGGTGTTAAGACCCTCAGATTCTGGGGGCTTTGGATGGAAGTGTCTGAGGCAGGAGCATGCGTTCCCTTGCACCAGATTTGTAGCAGTAGCATGAACTCCTAATTTGACAAATTTGATCTGCCAACACCTCAGAAGACTATGTCAGTATCAACTTTATCTGATGCATGGCAGAGAGCAGATGGTTTGGTACCTATAATGCTACTACAGAGAAAAAAGAGAAAGGTTGATAAAGAAAATGAAAATACATTTTGGATGGGGTAGGAAAGTGATACATGGGGAGATCTCTGTTGCTGTTTCCCAGTTTTCTCCTGTATTTAAGTGGTTTGTTGGTTCAGTGCCAACAGATAGATGCATTTTTTTCTTCAGCACTTGATGGTCTTTACACATGCTGATGAAAAGAAAGCATGGATTAAGCATCCATTAAGGAGAAGAAAAACAACATATAAAGGCAGTATAAAGCTCTGAGATTCTCTAGTTGCATGTTCTAAACTACTTATATGCAGAGTCACTGCACTTATATCTTAATCTATTTTAACTATTCTAGATATTGCTAGAATATTGCCTTTTCCTCTTTTTCTAGGAAGTTCTCTATTTGATGTCCAAGCAGGTATCAAAACCTGACAAGCTCCTTTCAAAACTCAGTATGCAGAGATAAGAAGATATGTTAAGTGCTAATATACAACTTCAGAGAGTCTTGTACAAAGCGGAAACAACTGGAAACTAGAAAATACAGGAGAGCTACAATAGGTTAAAATATTTAGCTTTAATTGCAAATTTCTGAAAATAATCCTGATAACATACTTGGAAAAATTCCATTGAACAGATTATTATAAACCTCATGTATTTTAGGATACATGTAAAAGCATTAAATAACAGTCTCCTTAGCCGCCTTTGAAGCATTCTGCATAAAAGACAGGAATCTGATTTATATATAATTAGGTATTTATTGAACTGGAACATGTTAAGGTCTTGAAACACATCTTGAGTCATTCTAAGTTCTGCTGATTTTGCAGGAGTTTCTTTCACATACATACTATTCTGTGAGCAAGGGACTGGCAAAACTGTGTAGCTTCTTCAGTAGTATAAACTCTTTAGCGTAACTATGGTTATGGATTAGATAGCTCAGCTCAGCTCAGCTCAGCTGGGGCACAGCTCAGTCTCTCTGAGTAGATGAATTCAAAGGGAGAGAGATATAATAATATTTTCATAAGACACCTCAGTTTCTAAAGCATTTTAAAGACAAACATAAGGATTAGGTTCTGCCTAAATTAAACAAACTAGATGTAACAGAATAATAGAATTAAGAAAGTGCTCTTCATGTCCCATAGCCTTTGACTTTTTAAAATGTGTACAGAATAGGAAATAATTAGATGTGACTTTTAGTTGTTTGGGGTTTCTTATTCCCAGCAACTGCTGGGCAGCTTTAAAGTCCCCCAAAAAGCAATGCACATTAAGGCCAAGAAACATTTTACCTTCCCTCTCCTCCCACTTTGACTTCCTCCCTTTCAACTCCACTCCCTATTCCTCCTCATCCTTTCTTCACACAACCTGTTTTCACACCTCTTTATCTGTGCTTATTTTGTCAGCTCTCCACTCCTTTATTCAATTGTTTTATCATTTATGCCCATTCTCACGGCTGACTTCCCAGTCCTGCTCTACTTTGCCTGACTATTCTGCACTTAGGGGGATAAAAAGTTAATGAGGAGAGGAAGGTGTTTTGAGGATTAAAAGCCATTTTACTTTTCTTTGCATTGAAGCAAGTGTACTCAGTTTATTTTTAGAGAACTACCCACCTCATGCAAGGTTGACAGCATCTTCAAAATAAGTCAGGCTTCCAAATATATCACCTCTATTCTCAAAGAAGAAAGAAGGCATGCAGCTTTGCTTGGAGATCATGTTGTATTTTGACAGGCCTTACAAGATAAATACAATTTTAATCTAGCTGGGACACCCTAGGTCAAGCAACAATTTTATAAAGCTTAATAGATAAGGAGAAATCTAGAAAATTAATGTTTTGCTTTAACTTCATAAAGACTTACAGATTCTTCTGGGTCTGTCCAACATGGTCTATTTCTTTCAGGTAAGCTTTTACTGATGGTAATTTGTAACTAATTATTCCATTAAACTTTTGCATTACATCATTATTAATGAAGGTCATAGTATGATAAAACTTTAAGGTTGGTAAAAAGGCCACTCTCCCCCAGTTGCTTATTTGCCTTTCTGCACTCTCTTTCCCCACCTCATGTTGACACGCAAGTCGTTTGTGCAGTCCATTCCTGTTGTCCAGAAAAGCAGATAGGAGAATTAGCAGTGTTTATTTGCTTTTCTTAGCTTAAAGTGTTTGTTGAACAGCTGGTTCAGCCTGTAGTGTAAGACATCAAATTGTTGCCCCAAATCTGAGGGCAATATACACACAAAGCAGAGGTATTTCACTGCATATTTGTGCCGGTACGGGTGCCTGTCCCAAGACAGTACACTGAAGCTCCAAGTCAGTGGTACACTTAATATTAACATATTCATGCTTTGACTAGATATATATTATTTATCATTATAGGACTGGTTAATAAGACTTCACCTCCTATGTAAATTATTGTGCGTGCCTAATTGTTCCTTCTTTTGAGTCAGTGGTGTACTTAGGGTGGGTGGTCCATGAGTCAGTGGTCATGGTCTACCCCATCTGGAATTGCCTTTCCCCTAATTTCCCTCTTCTTTGTCAATCTCCATCAATCCTTCAAGGTTTGTCACTCAAACTAGCAATGTACCAGTTACACTTACATTTCTTGACAATCACATCTTAATTAGTACATTGATTGGATAAACATTAACTAACACAGGGATAGGGCTATACAATGGATGTCTTCAGCAGCAATAGCCTAGGTTTAAATTACATGCTACATTTTATTTTGCTGTAACAAAATGTCTGACTAAGCAATTTACTATTAGATTTGTATTCTAGAATACGTAGTCTAAACATAAACCAGAGAATTATGTGGGCTGAGGGCAATACACAAAACTGATTTGGGGAAGCATGGTTTGCCTATAATCCTTAGGCACTAGAGAACTGTTTTTGACAGAATAGCTTGTCATTTCTCTGTCCCATAAAGCAAGAGCATTTAAAGACATTCATTACAAAAGAAAAAATAAAGGCAAGCTTTGTTCTACATATGTGGATTTTTTGGTGCTTTTTTAAAGTGCAGATGGTCTCAAATCTCCCCTTACTGAACCATGCTGTCCATGCATGCAGGGAATGCTTTCTTTCTAACTTTTCCTCCACAAAGCAAACAATAACAAAGCCCTTTGTCTTTGGAAGCTAGGAGAATGGTGATGATGTAAGAATGTAGAATGTTTAACAGTTTTGATAAAGCATTCAATTTGCAAAGCCTAAATCAGTATCTCTGATTGACCCTTAGAGCTGCTAGAGACTAATTAGTGCCTCCACTCTGATGCTTACTGCAGCTACGTCCCATTCTCATCGCTGAGTTCTGCTTTACAGATAACTCTTGCTTGCATAGTTGCTCTGTCTTCCAGGCAGGGCAGTGACCCGTCTCTTACAAAACTCTCAAATGATGCAGTCCGAGTCCACAGAACTGTGCGCCTGTAGCTACACAGGGTTCTTATCAAGCACGTGTGAAGTATGATTGAAGATTAGGAGGAATGAAGGGGTTTTTTTACTGTTTATTTCCATGGAATTCTACTTTTTTTTTTTTTTTGGTCAAAGTTATTAGCCAAAAGAGGCTTGGATCACAGGTCTTTTTTTCCCTGAAGTCTGTTGACTGCAAGAGGACATTTTTTTGTTTTAAAAAAGCATCTTTAGATAAACTGTCCTGCATAGCATCCTTGTGATGTAACCGTTGACAGCTATGAACAGAATGAACACCAGGTCTCTCTCTGCATGTACCATGAGCCCATGGAATGCTGCAATTAGGAAAACTGCTTTAACTTGGGTGGCATGGTTTGAGCCTCTTTGTTCATGACTGTGATGCCACAGATAACTGCAGTTCTGCTGCTCATTCATTAGCATCATTGTCTTCACATTGTAACATAAGAGAGTTCTGAGTGGGCTTGCAAGCTCTGGAAGAAAGTCAGGATTTTCTTAGCATTGCTGTTTACTACCACTGGTGTCTTGGATTGTTAGGTACAGGGCTGTGTGTTAGCATCATGCTGACACTGGGCAACTGGTGAGGGGCACTTGACCCCAATACCTTATTGCAGTGAAAGATCTGATAGTAAAGAAGTATCTGAACTTGAAGTAAAGATTATTTCTAGCTGGTCAAGACATAAAATGACTGTCTGATGCGTTGAATTATGGACTCAGAAGTTCATGGTTGTAACTGACATTCACATGATGGGAAGCACAGCTGAATGATGGCACAGTTCTCTATTCACAATGGAATCTGATACACTAGCTGATGATCTACAATCAGGGCAGATTCCTCATAGTGCCTCTCTTCTGTGTTCCAATGACTTTTACTACACCTAGAATAAATTTCAACCTGCTGACAGCTACACTGCCATGTTGAAAAGGTCCTGGAAAAAATTCTCAGTGCTTTCACTACACATTTTTGGTAAAACAAGTTGTGAAGTTTAGGATTTCAAAAATGAGGATTGATGCAGTGAAGGCAGTGCCATTAACATAATGAATGTTGACCTAGATATGTATGTCTTTGTTTCTCTTTATATATCAGATACTCAATCTTATGCAGCTTGAAGAAAACACTCAAAGTTATTGTAGAAAGATGTATTGAGTTTTAGAAATAATTATGCCCAGTAATTTCTGCTAGATCAATGATATATTTAACTGATGCTCTCTCTGAAAGTGAGTTTGCTGCTGTTCAATAGCTTTTATTGACATAAACAATGTGAAATTGTATGCAGTTCCATAATTGATTTTTTTTGTTGCATTCAAATTTGCTTATATGTCATAGTCATTTTTTGGTACAAATTAGTGAACAGTCTTGTCTATCCAGAGAAACAGAACAGAGAACCATGGAACAGGTTTTTCATAATGTAAATATTGTGAAACAATAAACAATATCAATTCCCTGTGAAACAGTCAATGTAAAGTACTAAAATCGGAAAGTAGCTGTTAGTTCATTTTGAGTGACAGGAGAGCCTCGGCTTGTATGGGTGCCTGAACATTCCACGTAGCAAGGAGAGTAAGATTAACCCTAGCACTGCAAAGGCATAACTCTTTTCTTAGTTATGTGGATGCACCTGCACGGATCCTGCATTGCTGAGTACAGAAGTAAGACTAGCAAAAGGGCAGTGCACAGAGGGCAATTTGTGTTTGTCTGACTTCACTCATTTGAGCAGCTGCAAGAGCTGGTTTATTTGAGTAAAGTTATGCAGGATTAAGGACTAGGGCCATAAGAAGTAACAATTAATACATGACTCACTCGTACAGGGAAGCTGTGGAAAAAAGGGCAGATTATTCCAGATTACAAAAGTATTTAAGAGTGGAAGTGAAAACGTGTTCTTATTCCCTTGTTGTACAATTGGACCAAATCACTCTATTATTATGTGAGATCATATTTAAAATAAATCAATCTCTAGAACATGATAAATATTAAAATACACCCTACATGTCAAGTGGTGTGTGGTATTTAGTAAAAAGCAGCTTACTAACTTTTCATGGAAAATGTAATACGTATAGCAACTATGCCAGCCAATGTTTCATTAGCCACAAAATACATAATAAACATGGAAACCCTGCCCTAAGAGATTCCTGACAGACTTAAGAGAATCACCTTATCCCACAACTCCCTCTGAGCAGTCAGGCTGGTTACTTAGTTAAATCTCAGGTGACAGTCTCAAAATGGGTCATTCTTCATAACAGGAATTTTAGGAGCCTTTGAGCTCAGTAGCAAGCCAAACTGTCTCTTGCTGCGGACCAAATTGTGGGGGTAACAGTTGTGTAAGGCCATATAACCTTCAGGAGTTCTACTATGTGGGACTCACGGGGTGCCAATGATCCTAGGAAAAAGAAGTATAGGCTACAAGAGCAAGAAAGTCAAATTGTACTTGGCAGTTACGTTGGGATAAACATGTAATTTCTTGGCCCCACTGTCTTCACCCCTTCTACCTGCACTGTAGAGATCCCAATTCACCATATGCTGACTTTGTGCTGTTTTAGCTTGTGCACTGTAACTCTCCTGCTTTGCAACATACAGATACACACATTGCTGCTTTGGGTCTACCCAGAGCATGTATACTGTTTGCTTGTAAGTGGCCACCATGTGAGGTACAGGAGGGATAGCTCATATCTCAGCATCTGACTGCACAGCATCTGATGGTTTCCTGAGTTCATCTTTTTCTAGATAGTAGGTCATAATGAGTGATCCTATCACTGTTTTAAAATACTTATTCTTACATATCAGATTATTATCTAACTTTTAGAGCATTGCAACCGGAGTGTGCAGTGAGATCTTTTCAATAAACTCTACTTCCTATGATTCTCTTCCACTCATAGTGCTTAGTGTATCTTCAGGATGGAGGGTGAGTCTAGCACTGCAGCCTAATCACCTCTCTGTGATGGAGGCAAGACAGCTTTGCTACTTCTGATTGCCTTTAATGAGATGCAATCTTATTTGTCATCAGCAGTGAGCTTGGTTTAGGTTTTTTTCTGCCTTTACCACTTGCATTTCTGCTGTTCCATTGCTGTGCATCAGAAAACAATGCAAAATGTGTGGTCCTAATGTGTGCAAAGCCTCTCTGCATCAAGTGTGACAATCTCAGTAACCTTCCTGTACAGCGTGTGCAGTCTAATAGTACCAGCAGCATCCAAACACTGCTAGCAGCATACCAAGCTGGCATGGAATATCCCTGGTGGAAGTGATTTGCTGCAGTTAGTTTGTAACTCAAGGGCGTAGAGCTTTATTTATCTTACCTGCAGAGGATAAAAACTCCCATGAGGGTGTTCCAACTTTGTTTTGTTATTTTGTGGTAAAGTCTATGCATATTAACATCCCAAATATCAACATCTACAACAAATTTAGCATCCAGAATAACTGTGACTGATTTTAATGTTTTTGTTTAGTTGGAAATCATACACTGGCCATAAATCGTGAAAGGTCAGGGGGTTCTGAAACAGCTTTCAAAGGTAGGCAGCTGACCAGCTTTAGTGCCAGTCTGATAGGGTCTGAGTATATAAACCAAAGCCTTCCAGTGTGTTTAACAACATTTGATTAAAAGAAAAAATCAATGCCCAACAGTGTGTCCTGATTTGCAAATACAAATTAGTGCCTGGTAACACTTGTGTTAGCAGATGCAACAAAAAGCCCTGTACTAGAAGAAAAGACTCTGGAATGCAACTTTGTAACAAGAATACATCATTAATCAGCAGAGAATGGTTTTCACTGGAGATTAATTTAGTATACTGCGAAGGAGGAAGCTCCTTTGGCACTAGAGGGAGTTGCTGTTTCTTGACAATAAATCCTATCCCATGCAGCTTAAGTTCAAACATATGGGGACTTTATAGAGTTTGTATGTAAACTGACTGAACAAAAGACCAAGATGGGGACAAAGGAGGCACTAGACTGAACTCTTCAGAAAAGATGTGGCAGAAAAGTATGTTTACAGACAGTTAACGTCAATTTTTATTGCAGTTCATTAAATTATTAAATGACTTGAATTAAACTCCCACTTTGGACCTAACTGGAGTCTCTACCCTTTATGTTTAAGAAAGACTGGGATGCTTTTCATAAAAAACCTAAAAATCTGTAGTTCATTTGTTTTAGCAGCTGGCTTAGGTCCACACTCAGCAAAGACGTTTCCAAAAGAGCTCTGAGTTCCGAGTTCCTGAGTGATGCCTCAGTTGGTTATTGGGTGTGGAGAAGCAACAGGAAACAAAATCCCTGCAAGTTTTTAGAAAAATAATGACAGCCTATGGTGATGTTAACAGTTTTCTTTAGTTTTGGATAGAAAAACTTAATTGTTTGTAATGTGTATTAATGTGGTATTCAGACCCAAAATACTGTTCTAGAGCCTGAAGTATTCATCCCCAAAGCTTGTGCAACTTGGTAGCTGTGGATAGGGTTGTGCAGGCATAAATGGTGGGAATGTAAGATGTAATCATTTTTGATTAAGAAACAGGGTGAAGAAGAGTTAAGTTTTGGTCACCGCTGATAGGAATAAAACCCAGTGAATATCAGTAGATACATATCAATAGGTATCTTTAGATATCAGTAGATATTAGCAGATACCTCTCAGTAGAAGATTTTTAATTTTGAATACGTGCAAGGGATAAATCAATTCTTGTGTGTCAACACAATTTTATTGTGAGTCAACACATGCCACAAACTACTGTTTCAAAAAAATAGAGCTGCCTTTTTGTATAGAGGAGAGGCTCCAGCACTGTTTGATAGTCTAACTGGTATTCATTTTGTTAAAGGGGAATTCTTTACAGCTATTAGTATGAAGTGACTATCCTTCCTATAGTTATCCCCATCTCTGCAAACTTGTCTCCTCTGCTCAGATATTCTAGTTTATATTTAATATGTAAGAATGGATACCAGGAAGGTGTAAAAACATTTGGATTGAAGAGTAAATTAATACAGTAGATAATGAAGCTGCTTCTCATATGTATTTATGTTCTCAACTGCTATAAAATGTGCTGAATCTTTTAGAAGAAATATTATCTGTTCTTTTGGAGATTGAGATCTTTGAATTTCCTGCATTGTCTTTCTTTGTGCACCCATACACTCTATTGCATGAGTAATTAATCTGCTGTAATAACAGTGAACTTAGTAATGTAGTTTATGGCTTAGCTTTTAAGTTTGCAAGAGCATTTATTGGAAAGATTTTAATTGTTTAGTGTGTTAGCCTTGGAGGCACTAAAATGTGCATAACGCATGCATGCTTTCACCATGCAAAATTCATCATCAGTAATGCAATCAGAAGTCTCCTGAAGTGTGTGAGTTGTCCAAATTACACTGAAATGGAAAATTGACCTTGTAGTCATTAATTACGACATTAACTGGGCACTTTCTCGCACCTTTAAACCTTGGAGATTTGATTAGAATACTGGATTAAATAAAAATATAAATTAGCCTTCTTTCAAAGGGAGAAGTGAAATATATCAGCTGTTCAGGATAGGCTATTGCGGAAGTACCTGTTAGCCTTTGAGAATGCATCCAGAGAAGAAAAATCCTGGGCATCCCCATATTGCCTGAGTGTTCCTTCCCTTCAAGGAAATGGAACAGGTTCCCTTTTAAAATGTTTTCTAATTTCTTTGGGATCTATGCCTAAGTGGAATCTTTTTTCTATGATGTTTAAATGTATTTGCTCTTTTGGTTTTTCTGTTTCATCTGTGATTCCCAAAATAACGCTTCAGGTTCTTTTCTCATGCTATGTTAGGCCAAGGGGAAATTTCCTGCTTTCCTGGAGGAATGGAACGTGAAGTGCTTGAACTTCTCCAGCTCTTCTCTGTATTCTGTGGGGACTTCTATAGTCTCTAGGAAGATGTCATCATAATAACCTGAATTATTTGGCTTTCCCTTTGGCTCTGACTGTGGGCTCCTCTGTAAGACCAAGGACATTAGTTGCTTTTAAGCAAAACTTGAGGCTTTTTTTCATTTGATAGTGTTATAATTTATAGAACTATAACCTAATTAATATATTACGTCTGTAAGAAAACTAACCTCTCTGAGATCTGGGTCCATATCTATTGTTATCTTCTTAGTGTCATTTTATTAGAAACTCTGAAGTTCTGGCAACACATTAGTTTTAAGCTGGACATTGGTGCACAAAGCAATACATTCCCAATTTGCTTTCTAGCTGACAGTCCATTCATCTCCTGGTATGACTCCTGTGAGGAATTACTCAGGCTTAATGAGGCCCTCATCATCATCTTTTCGATGTTGTGCACTCTGTTGATGCACCCTTGCAAAATGACATAATGCATTAGATTTTTTGCTTCTCTTTCTACATATGCTTCGTGCCATGTTTTCCTAGATTGTGCTGGCTATCACAGAATGTATAGTTTCTCATGTCCTTTTGTTTGACTTTGATTTTGAGCTTTGTATGCATATTCCTTATTACCCTGTGGACGTGAGATTCATACCTTTCCCGTGGCATTTTGAATATTCAGTCATGTCTGCTGAATTAGACTGCTACCATCCATCTGCTAGGAGCCTTGTTCAGGATTGAGTAGATTGTGAGCTAACTCTAAATACTGTGCCCAGATTTAATTCTAAATCTGCCAGTCTTTTAGTGCTTTCTGAAGCTTTTTAGTTGTATCTTAGTTTTGAATATTCTTTTCCTTCATGAGAAAATAAATTTGATTCTTCAGTATTCATTCAGCCACAGATACTTCTAATGTAAACTTGTACCCTAGATAAACCCATGGTTTTGTGTTTCATTTTGTGACTCAGCTATTGCATCTCTTAAACTTCTATGCTGCAGTTTCACTGCATCCTTTGACCTATATTAACAGGAGATGCCTAAACGTATCAGGCATTTCAGCACCAGCCACCATAAAAAGGTGACTTTCTCAATGTCATTTTTTCTTTTAGTGACAACATATTGCTTTTATATACACAGTATAGCAGTGTCTGAACTTCCTTCCATTGTATTTCTAGAGAGTTAGAGCTGTGATTGAGCCTTTAGGATATGTATTTTAATTTTATTTCTGTTTTAAGTAGACACAGAGATCAACCTCATTAAGTGCTTTGATTCCTGTTGGGCTTGAATTTCTTGATCTTTTCTCTTATATACCATAAATTTCTCAGAGGCACAGCTCTTCACAAAGGGTGCCACTAACAGTACAGAGAATATAGAGGAAGTTCAGAAGCCAGTGAAACAGGAAGGTACATGCTTCCTGGTCAGTCCTTCCACGTGTGCATTCCTGGGTAGCTAAGAGGACCACTAGGGAGAAGAAAAGAACTTTCTTCTCCAAGGAGGAAACACCGATTGCATTGTGCTACAGACTGTAAATGAAAAATGTACTACCTCGGTTCTATGTTACAAATGGATATTCATCCTTTTTCTGCAAACTGATACTATATATTGCTTGCTGTGTATTTCCACCTCCCCAGTCCAGGTTGAAGCAACCTGCTCTTGGCCAAAGAAAAAGAAGTTGGTAACCTTAGCTCTCTTTACTGGAACTAAAATGGAGAATTTTTGTGACAAAGAGGATGATGCAAGAGTATTTTTCTACCTTTCCCTCACTTCTATTTTTTTCTTTTAGCAAAACTCAAGACTGAGGATTTGCACTATATTTAAACAACCTCATAGAATTTCCACTTTTGAGAACTGTGCTAATTTTACACTAGGGAAATGTTAGGAAAAAACAAAGTAAAAAAAAAGCTTTGCATATTTCTTCATGTATTTATTAATTAATAAGGCCATTAGTACCTTTGAATACATAAAGACAGTTCCTATCCTCTGTCAAGAAAACTACTTCAGTGCAAGGAATGTGTCAGAAGTGTTATGCATAAACTTTGTGTAGATAGCTGTAGTATGTTCCCCCAAAACTGTTGAAGCAAAGTAATCTTAAAGCCTATGGCATTGGGGCATTGCTTTACTTTCACGCAGACGGGAGAGCTTGCTTTTTTTTTGCCTTTAAACCTTTCTTTTCTTGTGCAGTGGCTTGGGTTGGCTTGCTTAGATATATTTCCTTTTACAGTATTTCCCTAAGATTCAAATTACACCGAAGCATTTGGTTATCTCCGTGGTTAATGACCTCTGACTTGCTTCTGGTGCTCTGCATCATCAAACACCAGTTTTCCTTCTGAAGCTCTAGGAGAGCGAGAAAATCCTGTGGTTATGTCAAGAGACTTGTCTTCTATTTCTCCCTGCGCTACAGACTTCCTGGCAGTTAACTGCCAGGATTTTGACACGTGCGGTTTATGTGCAGCCTCTGAAGAGAGCATCTATCCTAGCCTTTTTTGGCAAACTCCCCATTACACTCTTAGGCTGACACTGGAGCAGTTCCACCTCCACTGGGAATTCTAAAGTAGACCCGTGGCTTGTGTTGCTATCAAAGTGTTGTCTAAACTTGGTTAGAACAGATCTCGCTGGCAAAATAAGGCGCTAGCAACTGCCAAAGACCTTGCTAGTCCTCTGAATGTGATGTGACAAGTCCTCATTCCTTTTAGCAAAGACAAATCTCTTTCAAACTGACTGATTCTTGTCTTTGTGTCTGCCTGTAAGCGCCATTTTCCTGTGTCAGCAATAAAATTCTATGCCCTTCTCTACTAAAAGCTATATGATTTTGATTTCTGAAATGAAGGAACCTGGGATCACATTATAGTAGTATATGGGCTGCGTTTTTCCATAGTAAGACCCTATTCCAGTTTATGAAGCACATGCTTTGTATGAGTTTATTTATATCTTTTAGATGATGATGCTGTCCAAGCAGACTTTAAAA
Source organism: Hypotaenidia okinawae (assembly GCA_027925045.1). Classification (NCBI taxonomy): domain Eukaryota; kingdom Metazoa; phylum Chordata; class Aves; order Gruiformes; family Rallidae; genus Hypotaenidia; species Hypotaenidia okinawae. Next base: position 45,145,752 of record BSDF01000002.1, on the reverse strand, counting down.
AAAAAAAAAAAGAAAAAAGGGAGGTGCATGATATTTTTAAGACCTTTCCTGTTTCATACTATATTTATACTGAAACCTCAGATCCTCTCTATTTGCTTTTCATTAAGTGTCTTGGAAATTATGTGGAGAATTTACAGAATATTTAAATCTGGCATCAGATTAAGAGAAGCCTAGTTTGCTTGGGGAAAATTCTTACTGAGACCCTTTGAAGCCTTCTTACATTGTTTATTTCATTGCTGATGACAGTTTCAAATATTTGCGAGAAGATTTTGTTTAGAGATCATACTCCTGTCTTGTCAGTTAGGGGTTGACTTCTCCTGATCAGGATTTCAAGGTGCCCCAGAACTGGTCCCTATTTTTCCCCAAGAGGATACTAAGATTAGACCTCCCTTACTCATTTCATGCAAATGGGATGTCAGAAGAATTAAAACAAAGTTCTCTAGTCTCCTCTGTATCTTACAAAGAAGGAAGAAAATTACTTCTGTGTGCAAACCCCTGGATTCTTGCTTTTATTGTCATTTCAGGTTGTTACTGTCTGGAATCTGTTTTATAAACTTCCATAACTTTAAGCTATCTCATATTCTGAAAGCAGAGCCCATTTTTTAGGCTGTAACACAGAGTATCGCCATAGTAGGGGGTAGGTTATGATTGAAGCTGGCAGAGCTCAGAGTTTAGAATGTCTGGATTTGTGAAACTGCAGCTAAGGAGTGCCTGTTCCAGGCATCCTCTGTGGAAAAAACCAAGGTCAGGAAAAGTTAAACTGAAAACCTGAACTTGTAGTTTGCTTATTCTAAAAAGTTAACATTTGTTTCTGCCTTTGAAATCATGGCAAATACTCTTATATCAAGCCACATATGAATGCACATTCAGTTTTGCAGAACAGTCTCTCAAAAGTCAAAGAACAAAGCTGACAAAGCTGAGTTTTAGAAATCAGACAGAATCATAATTCAGCTCATTACATATTTGAGGTTATCTCCACTGGACGTTCCTGTCAAGGCTGAGTGTGATGTGAGAGAGCAAGCACTACAAGCAAATTCACTGGAGAAGAGGGAGGAAAAAAATATGGCTGTCTTTTTCTGTCCAGCAACCAGAAGAGGATTAGATAAATGACCTTGTCAGGCCTTTGGAAACCTCAGTTTCTATTGTTCTTCAGAATCAGTGAAGATAACAATCAATTCTGTGCTGTGGGGTCCCGCTGAACATAATGTTGTTTTATCTGTTATATCAGCATTAAACCTGCAGACCACAAAAGAATTAGTCCGTCATTTGCATGAATTAAGCAATAAGCAGCATAGTCCTTTTTAAGGTTGCTTTTTTTTCTTCTAAGTAATCTTGTTTATTTGAGTATATAAGAATTTTTTGTTTCTTGTATTTCTCAGAAGCTATCATAATTTGGCTGATAACAGACTTCTTGGTGAAACAAAATGCCATGCTTAGTTTGAGCTAATTGCACATATCACACATTCTAGAGTTAAAGTATTGCCCCCAAGCCTGTAAACCCCCAAACTGTAAAAAGCACCAAGTTTTACTGCGTTTTAAATACTTATTGACTGGTTTTATTGGTGAGAGCTAGAATTTAGAACTGAATGGCAAAATGTATTTCACATTTATTGAATTTACAAAAGATTAATTTTGAGAGTAAAAGCCAGTTAAAACATAGGTACTGTGATTTGCTCTAAGATTCTTGCATGTGGTGTTAACATTGCTCGTAAAATCTAGGGAATCTCTATAACCCAGCTTCTAAAACATTGTCATGAAAAACGGAGTGAATTGTTTCAATATGAGGCTCTGCAATTTCAGAAAGTGTTCCAAACATAGTCTGGCTTTTGTCATGTCTGTATGTTTCAATCACACACACTGAAATGCCTACCAGTATTTTTTATGCAGATTTGTAGGTAAAAAAGGAGTCAGTCCTGTTGCACTAGACACTTGTATTTGCTTCAGTTAGGTTTCTGTGGATGAAATCACTTGCAGAATGGAGTTTGAAATTGGTAAACTAAAGTACTTCCTGCATAAGTAGTTGTTAGAAAGTTTCATTAACTGAAGTTTTGTCCCTTTCTCAGTGCCAAAAAATTGTAAATGTTTGTTGCTTTGGTTTTGATTTCTAGCATGTAACTCTTTTAGGTTTTTGGGCTTTTTTAAAACTGTCATCCCATTGTGTGGTGGATTCTAACACTACCTAAATAGTGTTTTTAAAGATGATGTGAGAAAAATACAGCACTGCTGTGGATGAATAAGGGGATTAGAGACTGGTCCAATTTGAATGAGACTGGTTCTTAAGCTATAAAATCCTGACTGCATGCTATTATCAAACAACTATACAAATTGCTGTTGGTGGAGTATGAGATCAGAGCCCAAGTGGCATAAGACAGCATTATATTATCAATAAACGCCCACTCTGCAGGATAAGTGCTCTACAGCGATACGGAACAATTTACGGATGTAAATACGGGTTTGCAAATTAGGCATAAGATTACAGGTACAAAGATGTTTCGTTTAGAAAGTGGATGGACACTAAGCTGTGTGTTTTTACAGTGATATACAGCCTTATCCCTTATGAATAATAAATGTTAACATCTGACAGATTCCACTGGAACCATTCAGCTCTCCGAAAAAGGGGGCATAAAAGACATTTTGAGCACTGGTGTGAGATATGATAGAAGAAAGCAGCACTGAATAAACTCAGCCTGGTCTTGAATCTGAATTTGACCCTTAGAGGGCTAGCATGCTTTTAAAATCTCTAAATGTTCAACTATAGAGCTAAAAAACCCCCAGTGAGTAAAAATACTTGCATGCTGTTAAGATTCAGTATATTGACATTCATTTGTAATTCCACATCAAACCAAAAAGGGTTTCCATTATTCAGAATGTTATGCTAAATAATCTCAGTGCTTTCTACTGGCCTCAGTGTATGAATTGGTCCATTTTAAAGAACTCTGTTTGTGACTACCTATAACAACAATTCAAACATCAGCTGGCACAGAATAAGGCTGTTCCCCCTAGCTAAAATACAGAATATATAGTGTCAGTGGCTATGTATGCTTACTTAGTCTCTTACGCTCAGTTTCTTTATGCACTGGCTTCCTATTTGTTTCCAGTTGCAGTTCAAAGGGTTGATTCTAGATGCACAGAAAATGCCTTTTGTTATGGTTGTCGTACTCATCACTTCCTCATGTACATTTAATGACATCCAATGCAAAGATATATAATATCCGTAACGTAAACAAGTATTTCTCTCCAGCTAACCATTCCAAAGTTTGTATTCCAGAGGCTTAGATATTTTCATCAAGTTTTGTTTCATCTGGTCTGACCTGCAAATCACAGAGCAGCGCGTTGTGGCTGAGTAAACAAGCTATGAGAATCTAGCTCTGGTAGCACAAACCTCAGTCCAAATGAATTTGGAGTGGCTCATGGTAGAATAAATTACCCTGCAAGCAAGTGTCTGTTGCTTGGGCTTGATTGTTTCTGGCAGTAAAGGTAGCTTGGGTACTTCTGCCATATGCCATACCTGTTTTGAATGTTTTCCCTGTCACCAGCTTTAAGGTAAGTGAGCTTCAGGAGGATGGTTGTGCTGGTGGATGAGAAACCTGGATGAGATGCTGCTGAGAACAGGATGAAGTACGGCAAAGAGGCACGTTTAGCGTATGTTGCAGGCTTACAGGCACCAGGGAGGCAGGATAAGATGCATACTGATTCAGCAAAGCTGATGCTAAAGTTGGCAGACTGCAAAGTTAATGGTAGCTTCTCTATGTTCTTGAAATCTTCAGATCAAGAAGTATTTTGCTTATGGCTGACATGCTGGTTAAACCTAAGCGAGACCATTATATAAGGTAGAACACGGTGTGGCTATTCTTGTACTGTGTTATGAAAAACTCAAGATAAGAGTGGTTACAGCTTCTTTTAGACCTTCAAGTCCAGGAATCTATGGAAATGGATCTGAGGAATGACCAGAGGACATGCTGTTGCTATGTGCTGTTCCACCTGCTGCATTTACTCCCTGTCAGTTGCTGTAGACAGTTGGGGAAGCATTACTGAGAGCAGGCTGTGACTCTGACATGAACAGCTTTAGGGATCGTGTCTGAGTCATTCCATCTCTGCCCTCTATAGACAGTGGTGATAGAGGCACAGTGATACGTTTTTTTCCCTGAGTATTGCCTGCAGTTTATTGACAGATGGCTTTAGTCCCAAAGCTCATGTGAAATGAAGCAGTGTCTCAAGAGGACTCTGCAGAGCAAGAAGGATGAGATGGTAAAACTAAGCAAGCCTTGGGGCTTTTCCATGGTATAGGTTCAATGCTTGAATGTAGACCGGGCAGAAATAGTTACTGCAGACCATATATTTAAATTCCTCCATATGATTACTATGCTAAGGAGTTCTGTGGAAGTCTAGGGGGGAGGAGGTGGAAAAAAATACTGCAAAGTAATTCTAGAGAACTGTTTGCTAAGGGAGCATTAAAAAGGTACAGAAACCTAAACTGAGATGACCAGAAAACAGGAATTGGCAAATAGATTATGAGCTGACCTTGTTCTGGAAGCTAAAACTGTAGCTTAGCAAAGGATGGAGAATTGGCTCTGTTTCTCGATAAGGGCAAACAGTACTGAATTTGTTTAATTACCCAATGTTTTGCTTTCTAAAGGTGGGATAAATAATGAGATATTTTGATTCTTTTGGGTACTTAATGGAAGAGGCAAAATTTTGGTTTGGTCAGAGAGTGAATGTAACATTCTAAAGGAGGACTGTAGCATAGCAGCTGTGTTACCTTGGAAACAGTGAGAACCTTCATTAGCCAGGTTGCTGTTAATAAATAGCTAATTAAGAATACTTGTAACAAAGCATACATCTCACAGTATTGCATCAGACTAAGTCAGTATGTACTACCCTGAAGTCTAGCTCTACTGGGACAGATGATTAGCTAGTAAAAAAAAACCCAACAGGTTCAGTCATTTTGAAGAACATAAAAAGCTTAAAATAAATGAAGTTAGGGGCTCAGTGATACCAAGATTGCCATGAAAGATTGTCCAGCTCTCTTAGATCACAACAGTACGTACATGCTGGGAAAGGAAAAGGGATGAGAAGAATTATATATTCTTTTGCTTAAATGCAATCCAAAAGCTGTGAAGAGTGCCAGTGTTTACTCAGAAGGGCCTTGGTTAACCAAGGGGAAGAAATCCTTAGTATATTAAAAGCTGCACTATAGGTTATATCAAAGGTCTGTCTAGCCCAGTAAATTATTCCTTCCACTGGTAGGTGCTTAGAGAAAGACTCACGAACGGGGCAGGGATTATTTCATGAACAAAGTAAACAGTCTTCAAGCAGTTTGATGTTTAGGGCCTTTCTAAACTTCAAATATGTCCAAAACACTTTGCTCAACCTTCTTTAAAGGTTCTTCAAAAATAAATTGCTTTTTAAATCTTTCTTGATTTGTATCCAAAACTGTCCTGTAACAGTGAGTTTTACAAGTAAAAATCTTGTGAAAAAATATTTTCTTGTGCTTGTTTTAAACTAGCTGCCCCACGGTTCTTGTTTCATGGGAAACAGTGAAGAATCGTTTCTATTAACCTAAATACTGTTTTGTACACTTGTCGCTTTTCTACCTGAAAAATCCTATGAAATTAGTGCTCTTCTGATAAAAAAAATGGGGTTAATACCTTTTTTCTTGTCCTTTTTGAAGGAATATTATAAATGCAGAGTATACACACACTGGCTCGTACTATAGATTTATATAGCAGCCTACTGTTATTTCTGTTTTCCTAATGAGCTCATCACAGCTGTTCGCTTGATTACCCTTGAACACTGAGATGGGGTTTTCAGAGGACTATTTAAAATGACTTGAAGATCTCTTTCCTGAGAGGCTATAGCAAATTTATAGATCATTATGCATGCATAGTAAAAGCTATTTTCTCTCCACGTGCTTTATTTTGGGGTTGGTTTGGTTTTTTTTTTTTTTGCATCATTTCTGTTGCCATTTCATCAGTGATTTAGTCACTACTGTGAGATCTTTCTGCTATTTTTTGCACTTGATTCTAGTTTTAACTATAAGTGAATGAAGGGATTCTGATTTAAGAAGTATACCGAGACATAGATGCCAACTCAGAGTAGAGGTTACCCTTTATTTGAAAAGTAGCCATTTATTCCTGCGTTTTGTGAACTAGTTTATAATCTGGTAAGAGGGCTTTTTATGCTATCACATCACAGTAATGCTTCTAGCAACAATGAAGAATGTTCTGGGATTTTGTGAAATTCTCCTGGGAAAACAATAATATACTTAACAGCCTGTTGTCCCTTCCATTTCAAAAACTCCCTGATGAGCATAGCACTGTCACTAGAGTTTTATTGTACAGAAAAATGTGGAGAGGCTTCTCTATACCTGTATAAGAAGGTTTCTTTCCTGAGACATTTCTCTTCTAATAAATTCTGTGGAAGGCAGAAAAAATATATTAATTCTTTATAATGTAGAACATATGTAGGTAATTTGTTGCAGTGGCTGATGAGATGACACTTCATTAAAGCATTTTGTTGCACTGTTCTGGGCTGTCTTAATAAATGATTATGAGAAGAAATGCAGGGGTTTCATGCTCATCTCCAGCAGGCAGGGTTTGAGCTTCCTGAAGGTGCATGCCCTGTTCATGTCAACATCTTCCAAAAACTGTGGTCATCAGAAGTAGTAGAGTGGAGCCTAAGACTGAGGATTTTCAGATTGCAGTCATGGAGTTTCTTTCCATGGTAAACAATGATTGAGGAATTATACATGAACATCTGAAGTAGTAGCTCTGAATTGAAAAATTACTTACTCTAAAATATCTTGTTTCAAAAAAATAGCTAAGTTCACAGTCTTTATCTGTACTGCAAGAGATGTACATTCCATGTTCCGTCAATGAAATACTAAATTAGAATTCAAGTTTCCAGACTGTAGTGCCTCGGTATTTAGCTACAACATGAGAAGTTTAACTGCCCAAAATTTAGCATAAGGTTGTCCAACATTTCTGCTACCCAACCACAACACATATGGTAGGATTTTCCAAAGAGAAAACTGGGAAAATCTAAGTTAGGAGCCCTCCTCTCTATGCTAATTTATATGGGGAATGAAGGCCTCTAGCTGTTTGTGGATTTGGAAAGTTTGAGTAGCTACTGAGGCGCACAACATGGAAGGCACATGGTATTCGGTACAGTCCAAAAATACCTGGTACACAGGAGTGCAAAACTTTCCACAGGGCCAAAGCACAGGAGCTAGGCTCAGTTTCTGTTTTGTCATGGTCTGTCTGAGCTCCTCTGTATTTCAGGTCCCCAGTTATGAAGTGATAAGAGTAACTATCTCTCTGGTATGCCGCAAAGATATATGCTGTAAGAGAAGCAAGGCACTTGGCTGAGGCAGCAAGGTTGGCCATGGAATTGCTTTGAGGAAATGCAGCCACATAGCTTTGTAACAAAGTGACTGTACAAGGACCTGCTTAGCTTTTTACAGTGATTTTGAGGTTAGATGCTCTGTTTTGAGGTGGTGTGTCTTAACCCACGATGGCATTTTTTGCAAAGTCTGGATCAGTGATATGACCGATGCGGTACGTTGACACTCAGTATGTGCAGCAATATGTGGTGTGTGTTGGGCACATCACCTGCATCGTGGTTTTGTGCTGTATGTGGGCACTGCTCTGTGCTGCTGGTGTTACTATACCACGGGCAGTTGTCTCCTTGGTGTCATGCTTGGCGGCCATGAGCGGTGATGTGCATCAGCCTGTACCAAGAAATCCCCGCTCCTGTTCTATGCTTTGCGCTCTGCTGGGCGCAGCTTTCCCGGGCATCACTCACACGCTTTGTGGCCTGGGCATCCCCCACTCTGGTGGCGTTTCTATTGTGCGCACCCAGCACAGAGCCACTGCTTTCCTTGCTCCTCGCAGCATGCCTGTGAGGCCTGCCACGGGTGGAGATGGCGTTCGCCTGGTGCTGTGCTGTGCTGTGGGGCCTCCACTCTCCCTGCCACACACACAAGGGCCTCACAACGCGTACGCGGGGCCGCTCCCAGTGTCGCCAGCCCGTGTGCGTACGGGTCCGCACGTCCGCCCCGCATCCAGTGCGCCGGGCACTTTCTTTTAGGGTCACCTCTCCGTGTCACATGGCGTACCGGTGCGTGTCACTGCTCGGGGCGCATGGGCACTCCCGCGTGCCGTCGCAGCACCATGCAGTCTGTGTGTATGTCATGCCTTTCCCCCTTCGCTCTGTGTCTCCGTGTCCATGGCCGTGGCACTCGCCCGCGAGAAGGGGCCTGTGTGGCTCCCGCGGCCCGCGGCGGCTGGACTACTCCCGCCGCCGGAGAAGCTCCCCGCCGCTGGCTCGGGCAGGCGGGGCGGCCGGCTCCCACGGGGCAGGAACCGCCGCCCAACTCCCCTCAGCAACTCGCGAGGAGGCGGCGCGGCGGTTCCCTCGCCCGGCGCGGTCCGGCCCCTTCTCCCTCGGGCGCCGCCCCTCTCCGCGCCGCCTGTGAGTCAGGGCTTTGCCGGGCACGGGCGGCAGCTACGGCCGGAGTGGTCTCGCAGCCTCCGCCGCCGGGCTCCATGGAGAAGGCGGCAGCGGCGAGCGAGGGCGGCGGCAGCAACAGCAGCAGCCGCAGCAGCAGTCGCCCCACGTCGGCGGGCTCGTCTCCCTCGTCTTCCTCCGCCAGCCGCGGGCTGCCGGGCCGGGCGGCTGCCGCGGGGAGGCTGGATGGAGGCGGAGGGGCCGGCGGTGGCAGCAGCAGCCCCGGCTCGGCGGCGGCCAGCCCGGGGGGCGCGCAGGCGCCCGGTGGCGGCGGCAGGCGGCGGGAGACGGTGCTGGACGGGACGCTCAGCAAATACACCAACCTCCTGCAGGGCTGGCAGAGCAGGTAAACCGCCCTCGGCGGGCGCGCTTCTCACGCCCAGCCGCCCCCAAGATGGTGTCCGGGTAGCTGGCGCCGCCGCCCCGACCCGACCCCTCCCCGGCCGCCGCGGGCAGGTAGGCCGGGCTGTGCCGCCAGCCCTGCCCGGTGCCAGGCTCCTTTCCCCTCCGTACCCCTTTTCTTCATTTTGTTCTACTTGTTTGTTTTCCTAACCGAAGGACTAGTTGGGCATGAAGACGGAGGGGGTGGGGGGCGGACCCGCTGTTGGGTCGACGGGCGCAGGGCAACGCGGTGGGAGCGGTGGCCCCAGCGCTGCCGCCCGCAGGTGCGGGCTGGGGCAGGGGAGGAATAACGCCACACATGCCGGTCTCCCGGCAGTGTTCCGTTTTTAAGCTCCTTTTCTATCTCGTTAGGTTCCTCCTTCTGTGAAGTTATCTTGGATAACTAAAGAATGGAAAACTGGCTGAGAGCCTCCCAGAATAAATAGGAGAAACGCCATGCTTGTGATTATTGCTGTTAATTTTTTGCTCCGGGGTGGGACAGCGGAAACAGTTACCTGTGTGTTTAATAAGATCCCTTCTTGTTGCTATGTTCTTCCTGTCTGACAAGTCTTAATTTACGTTGATACAGTGACAGGCCCCGGTCCTGCAATTTGCTGGGTGCGGACGGGCTGGTGTGCATCTCTGGAAGTCCTGGGGAAGGTGTGGTTTTGACTCTAATGTCTCAGTGCAAATTTTTTTAGAGTCGAAGCGAAATTGTGGGGTTAATAGTGCTGTATTGGGGTCTGTTGAAGTTAAGAGAGGAGACTTATAAGTGTTTTACTTCTTATTAAACTCTTTCCTCTTAGTGGATGGATGAGAATGAGTTTCTGAACCTCGACTTTTTAAGGCATCACAGTGAAGGTTTTGAAGAGAGGCAGATGCTATAGACTGAACATTTACAGGACTAGTTACAAACCTTTAAAACCCCCAAAACCTACCAAAACTTGCTGTTTATATTAAATGATCTCAAGTGGTAATGACATGGGAATGGCTGGGACCTTGATGTTCTGACAGCAATTTCAATGCATTTATAAGTAACAGCGTTAAATTGCACAAATTCCAGCAATGATGCTGACTTGTGTGGGACTTAATCAGTGATACAAGTACTGTAGCAGTATTTCCTCAAAAGTTTCAGGAGCTGGTTTAATTCCATTCACTGGAGGGGATGCATAAGTGCTGAGTGATAATGAGTATGCCGGGTATGATTTGGACAGAGACTCATCTCCATAAAACTAGACTGCTGCAGCGTAGATGTAGAGAAGGCCCTTGACTAGCATTTGGCTACCGCAGTTCTGTGCTAGATTCGCCCTAGACTTGTGTCTGTTGATTTGTGCAGTCCTCCTGTAGTTTTGTTTCAAAACGCATTTATTTGGTGTTTATACATAAATGTAGGACTAGAATGCATGAGCAAAAATTAAAAGCCCATCTTCCTCTTATTTTTTCACTGACACTTCCATCTCTTTTTGAAGAAATGGTAACCTGCTAATCATGTGAGTGATTTTAAGGGTCACTTTCATGCAATCTGATGAAATTAAGAAGTAGAGGTCTTGGGCATAGAACTTTGGGCATAGAGGTCTTTGGGCATAGAACTACCTGCCTGTTGTATCTGGGCACAGATTAAGTCTCTGATAAGGCTGACAACTTGAAATAGTATGTATAATCTGTGTATGTCCAAGAGACTTTTCATCTGAAAACATCATGTAAAAAAGATAAATGTTACTTAATTTTACCATAGCACTTGGAACTTAATGTCTGTTTATTTTTAGCAGTCTTTTTTAATGTTGCTTTATTACGCTTTGTCCATTGCCAGTTTTATTTTCTGTAAATCTGGCTGCTTGAGCAAGTGGTTTACGATGATACAGAGCTTTTAGGCTAAGTAACTTTTATACTTTGCACACTTACTCTGTTCTGTTGATGTGCTTATCTGTTGTTTGGGATAGGGAGTCTGATAGAAGTTCTAAACAGAACAGTTGAAATTTGAAGCCTAAAAAGCTGGTCTTATTGCATAATGTCCAGTAAATGAACAGTGATCCATGGGTTAAAGCATGATTGTCTGTTTGGCCTTCTGAGTATTTGTTAGGGAGGGTGTCTTCTGTGAATTGGAAGTCAGTCTGTAAGACTTGCTGAGTGACTTCGTAGCTGGCACCTGCAAGTCCATCAAGAGTGTATGTGTTACCGAATGATCACAGAAATTAGTTTTGAATTTACTTCATCTGAAAAAACACAAGATTGTTTAACTGCATGATCAATACAGCCAGATGGCATGAATATAAATAAAATGGGAAAATAAAGCAAAAAACTGACAGGAGTTCAGTGATCATGGATTTGAAATGCTTTTCTTTAAAGCTCCTTACCCATTAGCCTAAATAATTTAAATGTATTTAATGTTAGCTTATGCCGCGTGGTACTGAAGTTGAAAGGCTTGCTTAGGTTATCCAACACTTACTGTGCAGAGTAGCCTCTGCAAGTCTAAAGAAATTACTGTCATTTGAATTATAATAAATTAATGTCACTTTTTTATCAGTGGTCCTTTAACAGGTGTATGCAAGATAGTCTTGTCTTGGATGAGGCAACAGAGTATGAATACTGAAGTATAACACTGTGTTTATTAGCATTACCAGAATGAATCAAAGGCCTCAAATTCAGTCAATCTGGAGAGCTACATTACCTTATTTTAAGAATTTCCAGATTTCGTAATGAAATGTATTTTTTCTGCTCTAGCAGGTCAGAACAACCTGATCTGGGAACAAATGAGGTTCTTCACCTTTATAACAAGCAGAATGAAATGCTGGTTTTGTGCTTTTTTGGTGTTTTTTGTTTGTTTTGTTTTTTAGAGGCAGTTTGTTGTGCAATAAATGTGTTAAGGGGGCTGGGCATCTAGAGTATCTCCATTAAAATCTGTAACTTTTTTTGTGGGTTTATGCAGGTGTGAATGTAGAGAGTGGACCTTCATCTAAAGCACATGTGCTTTGACATAAGAACACGTGTCTGGTCTGAGACATTGGGGCATCTGACTGTCATTTGCCCAGAACAGCATGAGCTTCACGTGTGGCCTGCCTCCCCACTATTTTCTTTAAATTGTTTTTTAGTTTTTAGTAAGCACTGTGTCCTGCGAGTATTTATAGCCCCCCTGGATCATCTGCATTTGGGCTGGGGCTTAAATTTGGATTTGTAAGAACAACAAATGGAGCACCATCTGATGGACGTTGCGGCTGCTTTTCTGAGCTGAACCGCTCTGCGTATGAAGCCAGGTGTGTTCTAAAGCATTACTTTGGCCTCTTCCTTTTTACCTCTCTCCTATGAGAAACAGACTGTGTTACCAGCCTGCATGAATTGTGCCTGATCTAGTACTTGTGCTTGGGCACCACCAGACCTTTTGGGGATTCCCTGCATTCCTTATATGCCCACAAAAAGTGTATTTCTGGCCAATTGGGGGATTTCAATTTTTTTTCCCCCACTGAGGCTATTCACTGGACATCACAATGCTGTGGTGCCGTCTCTTTCCTTGTGTAGTTCCAGGGAACAGTTGCAATCTGACTGCTGCCACCACAGACAGACCCTCCCTTATATCCGGTATCCCAAACATCATCTGGGATACTGTCAGAAGAGCCAGCAGACTTTAGTGTCAGTTTAGGGGCTCATGTTTGTGACTCCCAGAAGTTATGCTGCTCTGACTGTGGCTTTGAGATAGTTAGTACCCCTAGTGCTGATGGCTGTTGCTAGTTCTTGTATGATACTACTTAAAAAGCAAGTGGATGGTTACTGACCAAACTATATGACTATAGTTGTATATGTATACCCCCAGTACAGCTTCTGGGAAGGAAGTTTATCCTAGAAAAATAAACTGGTGGGTTTTTTTCTTTTTTTTTTTTTTAATAAAGCATATTGTCAGGATTCTAACTGCAGACAATATCTGAGAAGGAGAAAATAACCATGGCCCTCTGTAGTGCTTGTGAAGCTTGCTGAAATGGTTTTTTTTTTCTGTGTTCTTACTAGAATCAGATTAACACCAACCCCTCCAGAGCGTATCTTTTAACCTTAGTGTATTTCTGGTATATTTATATGGGGCTTTGTGTACTGTTGTAATACCTTCCAGGATTTATTTGCAGAGTTTGGGACAGAGGAGGCTGCTTTAAAGAGCCAGAGATGCAACTTTCTCTCTTTCTTCTATCATTGGAAGCCCATTCTTTTTATTTTGGAACCTTGATTATAATTTGTTAGGAATTGTAGGTACACTTTATATTTTCAAGACATTTTGATAATATTGGGCTAACAGTCTATTAAAGATTTTACTTGCAAAATACATTTTTACCATAAACTGTGTTGTCCCATCACATTTAGATTCTATTTGTAGTGGACAGCAATATGAAAAGGAAGAATATTACTTCAAAGCAATGCGTTTTAGTTTTGTGGAACTAATGAACAGGGTATTTTTTGTGCTGAACACTCAGGAGTCACATATCTTAAGTTATTGAAACCAAGATGTGTGTCATTAAGTGTTTCAAATAAACTTGGAATTTAAAATGTCAAAAAATTAGGTATTAGTAAATTCTGTTCTGGATTAAGACACTCATCACTTTCTCTTAATCCTGAAACTTATGTAGCAAAAAAATCACATTCAAATTAAGCTTTCTCTTTTTTTTTTTTTTTTTTTCTTCCTTCAGTTTCTGCTGTTGGAATTTTCTTTTCCTTTGAAGTACTTTTCTTCTTTTTTTTAAAGTAAGCATTAATGATAATCTTTTTCATTGTATATCCCTAATTTCTTTGTAGAAAAACTAGAACTTTCAGTCAAGATGTACTTTGTTTAGTTAGTGGCTGATTAAACCAAACTGGTTTAATCATGAGCCGGTTGGTTTAGTTTGAATAGCTTTTGCTGTTGGCCCTAAGATGCCTCAGTTGGGATAATAAAGGCTGTTTAAGTGGTGGTCAGAGAAGGAATTTCAACAAGGTAAGAGGGAGGCAGGTAAGAGGGAGGCTGGAGCATCCGTCATTCTCTGCTCTTCATTGATACTTAGGAGAAACATTTGGAAGAAGTCAACTTTGAATCTCAGGCCAAAATTGAAAAAGGATGATCTTGTAGTTAAGGAATTGGTTTGTGCTTTGGAGATGTCCATGGCTGATCTACAACCAGAAGCTACATTTCTGTTGTCCCCAAGCAGAGAACACAAGTTCTTTGTTTCTCAGCTTCTTGTGGCATGAGGTGCTTGGGTGGCTTATGCCTACAGAGAGGGTAAGCTCATATAATGTGTAATAATCTAATGCATAAGATGCTTGATGGTAATGTAGGAAAAATCTGTTTAAAACAAATGAGACTAGGGCATTTTCACTCTGGCAAGGTATTTGGGATTTGAAGGCGTGCTTTAGAGCTGAGCAGCAGTCGTGTACCAGAGGGAATGAAGTGACAGGCAAAACAGAGTGTGGTCTTCCTTTCACCCAGATGTCACACTTAGCTTTCAGACAGTGAAAAGAAGTGACGGTTGGCACTAGCACTGAAGCACTTACCCTTATCTGGGTTTTGTTATTACTAGCTCATCTTGCTGCTAGCTTTTTGAATGGTGATTTCTCTGCTTACCAGTGATAAATGTGGTTAGAGGGAGCACACATGCACTTGCTGGCTCATTTTAAAAAAACAACCAACTACCAGTTTATGAATATGGAGTTTGTTCATGGAGGATAAGTGGAAGTTGTTAAGCAAGGTAATGTGCCCGCAGTCTTTTTGTGAGCGTATAAGAAAAGCATTGGAAAGATTTCCCCAGTTTTATATTTAAAAGCAGTTGTTCAGCAATAAGAATTTATTTGGGCTTTTTAGCTTCTCCTTGGCAAAGTAGTCCTAAAATTCTTACTTTGTCCTTTATGATGTATTTAAAAGACTTAATGTTTTAAGTGAAAAGGATGCAAAAAATTGCCTATAATTCTTGTTTTTAATACAAAATGATATTTATTAAACTTGTTTTATAATGAATGATGAAAAAAAGAGTACTGAATTTGGTTCAACTAAAAGTGATGAGTTTGTTCTTCGATCCTAATTCACTTCCATAACTTTATATTCAGTTATATTTGTATTATGCTTTAGATCTTGCAGGCTTTTGTGGGTATCTTACTGAGTTGTTTGATTACTTTTTGGAACCTAATCCAGGGAGGCAAAGTTTGCCTAGTATTTAACAGCTACGTATAAAAACGTTTCAGTAAATGCTAAGTGCTACTCTACTTCTTTCTGAGATGGCATTTAATTAGTAGGTAGTTTAACATTGAAGAGGGTAGCTCCTTAAGTACCCAGTTCTGTAGCAGGAGCTGTAGTATTGTCATTGTTTCTGTTCCACCTAGGCTTGTGTTTCTCTTTGGCTATCCATCTGAGAGTTTTTCTTTCAGTGACAGGTGATTGTTCACCATAGCTCTGGGAACAATTTGCGCAGCTTTAATCGCTGCTTAACAAATTGCCTGTTGTTCTTAAGACATGTCAACCTTTGACTTTTCACTGAATCTCAATATGCTGGTTGTGTATGAGACTGAAGATACATCTTACCAGATTTAATTGCTGTGTGCAGTCTTTTTGGGCAGGCTAGGTTACCTTCTGTTTGTATTTGGGGTATCTAGGCCAATGGTGGTTTATTGCTGCAAGTCAGATCTCCTAGGAATTTTAATAATTTATTGTAATGTGCATTATTTTTTGGTATTTAATTGTTTTTTTTTGTGTCTGGTGACCAGAACTGTGTTCAGTTTAAGTTGCAGTGGCGATCAAGTTCAGGGGTATTTCCTCCAGCTCAATATTCCTGGCTTAAAAGTTCAAAGACCATTAGCGTTTTAGGTCTCTGCCATTATTTTCTGAAAAGTGGGTTGTTAATTTGGGCTTGTAAGTTTAATTGATAGTCTAATTACACACAACACTGAGACCTCACGTTCCCTGGTTCTGCAGGCAGTTACCTTCATACGCACATTCTTGTTTTTTCTTACTTGCTTTGCTTAAGCTGTCAGCGGTGCAACACCCTGGTGCTTGTTATGCTGTTTTCTCCTGGTATCTGGTATACTTCTTGATCCAGTAACATATGGCATAGTACTACCCAAATGAGTGCCAGAAGCGTCAAAATGAAGAGTAGCACTTAACCATCCTTTTTTGGATGAGAAGGTGATGAAAAGGAGTGCTGTGGGAGCTGTCTCCTTGCAGTATGCTCTCTCCACGTTTAGTATTTTTTTGCTAAACCCATTTTTTTGCGTGTCACCGGTGGTACTACTTGGGCTTTCTCATGGTGTGTGTATGCCCCATTTTTGAGGGGGTAAAATAGCGGTTAATTACTTGTTTACAGAAGACAATTTTAACATATAGTTGAAGAAACTGATGACTAGTTGGAAGAATCATTTGGACAAAACAGTCAGTAGATTTTCCTTATCCTGAATTTTTATGAGTCGTTGCTTTTTCAGGTAAATCCTGTATCTTGTAATTAAGACTTTTGTAATTAGATTTATGATATTGTCTTGACAGTATTGGAGTGCATGTTGTTTGCTGATGATAGCTTGTTTTCATGTCATCAGCAATCTTTGTTGAATTTTTTTTTCCTGTCAGGGTCATTCCTAAACTCTTCAAAGCCAACAACTGATTGCCAAGGAATGCTATTAGAAACGCATTCACTCAAATTTCCTCATTTAGTTATATTTTGAGGATGGCTCCATCTTTATCTGTTTTTCAATGCTATTAATGTCTTGTTCATTTTTTTAATTGCACTTTAAAACTCAGCACTGCCTGCATTAGAACGTTGCTTCAGTGCTGTTAATACTATGAGCCAAACTTACAATAACAGAAACCTAACAGGTTTTCTGGGAGAAGCATGTTTTTAGTAAATGCATACTGATTGGTGTTAATTATACTGCTTTAAATATCTTTTGTTTCTTTAAAAATACACTATATCAGCTGTTGTGTTACTTTGTTGAGTGTTGGATAGGCTGAGGCCTATGCAGTTAACTAGGCTGTTGCATTTATCCTTTTTACAATGTTTGCACGGTGCAGTTTCCTTCAGTTTGGGAACTTTCACATGGGAACTGGATGCACCACGTACTGATGAACCCTTCTGTTTTGAATCACTTAATGTATGCTGGGTGAAACCTGACAATTTTTTTGGTAGCATCTTTCTGAGAAAAGTCCAGTCTTTTATTTTAAACTGCACTACACTTATAGGTAGTATTAATCACTGTGTGCTTAGTGATTGTTCCAGCACCCTTCCACAGGCTGAATGGAGTTGCTATTACGTATCTCTTAGTCCAGTCCACCCACTTGAGTGCTATACAGCATTTGCAGGTGCCTTAACCTGAGGCCTTTTCAGCCAAATATCAGTTGGATAGTTCTAAGCTGAAGGCCCTGAATTAGTATTTTTCTGTGGTTTTTAATAAGTTACTACTACAAGGTCCTATACCAAATACATATTTCTCAGTAACTTGGGAAATGGCTTTGCTTCCACTGTACAGCCTTTTAGAGAGTGCCTGTCGCAGAATGAAGAGCTGCACCTTAAATAGCATGCCTTTCATCAATTCTTGAGATGTGTTATAAGTCAATAATGAATATTTGCTTTGCTTGGGAATGGACTCGGAGCACAGTTAAGAATTGTGATGGGACAACTTGTCTAGGTCATTCATCAGTCTATTTAAAGTTGGGGGAAGCGCATAAACACAAGTTGCGGCTGTGCGTCAGTAAAACTGTGTTTACCTTGGATACAGCATTGTGAGCCACACCGCCACGTGCAGCTGTACTGCTTTTATGTAGGGGACACAGACACTGTGGGAAAGTCTACGTGCCGGAGTCAGTTGGAATAGTATGTTTGACATTACTATTGTGTTTTCTTAGATTTTCCATACGGAGAAACCCACCCTAGTAAAAGGAGAATAGTTTAAGCTAATGCAAGCAAGACCAAGCATTCTGTTGTTATCCTCTTCATAAAATAAAAAAATGGCCAAGTTCTTGTCTCTTGCTGTTGTTTGGAGCTGGCTGGGAACTGGAGTTGTATCAGGTTTCTCCAAACTGCTTCTATCATGGTGATGGTAGGAAGAAAATCAACTCAGTTATGAGAAAGATACAATGCGTGGGCAAGATGGAAGCGGAACATGTGTTATTCATTGCTGTAAACATTTGGACATTTCGCACTGGCTCAAAAACACCTCATGAAGGTGAAGGGTGTTTGGTTTCTGTGGTGTTGGCTGGCTTTTTTGTGGCCTGGTTTATTTTTTTCTTGGTGCCTTATCGCAGTAAGCTTTTTATAGAATTCATTTGAAAACAGGAACAAAGAGACCTTTTTTCCTTCTCTTTTTTTCCTTTGTCTGTTGCCTGTGTTTTATCCTACGTGGTTGCTAAGGCTTTGATTTTGTCACTGCTGGGTTCATGTGTCAAACTTGATCTTACTTTTATTATGCAAGTGCAAGGAAAGGGTGGTTTGGCAGTGAAACATGGGAGGAAAGAAGAGTTGTGGAATGGTGGGAGAGGTTTAGAAAAGGAGTTGACACCTCTGGAGGAGGACTCTTGCAGGGAAAGGAAGCTATGGAAAGGGAAGAAACGGGAGAAAGGAGTAGGTACTGAAGACAGCACAAGGATAGACCTTTACCACTTAAAAAATAAAAAAAAAAAAAGTTTGGAACTCGTGATATGAATTTAGAATGAAGTCTTGGAAACCTGTGAGATAATTTTCTCTTATTTATTCATTTTAATACTGATGTTAACAATGGTACACAAGAAGCAGAGAAGAAATTATAATCTAAACTGCAGAATGTGCAGTGAGGATTTTTCTGGTTTTGCTCTCTTTCATCTACCACCTTCTGTAGCAGAGCTCATTTCACATCAGTCATTTCAGTAGCTCATTTCACTAGCCTGAATAGCAGCCAGAGGAAGCTACTGACAGTGTCCACCTGGATATATATTAACGTGCCAGACTTACCTTTGCCCTTTTAAACACAGTGTTGTCTATGTGGGAATTCAGGCATATGTGGTTGTGAAGCTCTTTTCCTGTTAAAGGTTATAGGTGTTGTTTCTTCTTTTTTTTTTTGGTTTTTTTTTTTTTTTGGTTTTTTTTAATTACAACAATGAGGATCTGGATTTTGATATCTTCTCAGAAATAAATATAAAGCAGCTACTTAATGCATAAACTTCTTTGGGAGTAATTGTTGTTTACAAATCTAAATATGCTTTCTTCAGAAGGTTCATGGCTAATATACTGCATATCTCACAACATATTGATGAAACCACCCTCTCATGGACTCTGTGGACTTTATACATATGTTTCTAAGAAACAGTGTTGACAAGATACTCTGTTGTGAAGATAGCTGCATATCAACTGTCAGGATAAAGACCAAACATAGACACTTAAACTTCTAATTTCAGTCAATGAATTGATAGTCCCAAGAGTAAAGGCAATGCAAACTCTATTGGACTGCAAAGTATTGGCACTGAAAGCTGAGGAGTTCCAATGATCCTAAGATGATGCAGCGTGTAAGAAAGGTCTGGTTTCTCCAAAGCTTTGTTTGAACTAGGTGGGGTGGAGGAGAAGTGAAAATGAGCCAGCATGCTGATCTTGCTTGCAAGATCCTTACTTAATATATTGTAGTTTCTTCCATGTGGTGTATAAAGAAAATACTGCATGATCTTGGATACGTTCATTCTTTCCAACCAGGGACTTTAGGACTGTGGATTTAAAGAAACTTAGAACAACCCAAACCAAAGAAACCCAAAAACTAGGAAAAACAAGCGGAAAGGAAGACATACAGTTGAGAACTTCAAAAATTACTGATGCAAGACCTTACATTGCCTTTTGCTTTTTTTTTCTTCTATGTAAATATATATTTAGAATACAAGCTGCTCACAGAAAAGTGGCAGTCGTATAACAGCTGAGTTCTCAGCCCCTTGTATATGAGAGTGGAATGAATATTACCTGTTGGACAGGTTCTGGCAGTGAAATAATATTTTAAATGAACCTCGCAGTTGGGAGAAATGCCAGCATTCATGTGGTTCAACTTTGAGAACCTAGGTGATAAATTATCTGCATCTTGGAAGTGAAAGATAACAACTACTATAAACACTACAGAGAACAAATTTTAAAACAGATGTTTTATTCCATCAACTTGCACAAAAATTACTATCCAAACAGACCTGTTCAGATAGTACTTGTCTGCCTGAAAGTATCTGATAGTCCATATATTCACTTAGAATATATCATAATAATTTGTGTCTGGAACAGCTATAGAGAATACACCCTCAGTAAATTATAGAAGTAGTACAGTGTGGAAGGCGGGAGGAATGAGGAATTGATTTGAGGGCTGCTGTCTCCTGGCATCATCATCTTTACCTTTAAAATGTTTGCGTTGCTTTCACAAGTGCTCATCAGTTTTTGTTATGTGTTTCTTCCACGTAAATTGAGTAATGTACCTATGTCCACAAGTCAAAAATAACTCTCTCACATTCATCTAGGTATCAGAAAAAAATCAGGAAGTCAGATTCTTGGATGCAGGAGCTTCATATTTGCATTATAACTTCTGATGACCTAGATTGATGGAGACGAGCACACTTCAGATGAAAAGGTGTTTTACTTGTCTGGTCTGTGAGAAGTGTTACTTAAAGCACACCATACTACATTACAAGCCATCAGTGAGCTTGCATCCTTGTCAGTATTGCAGTACGTGCCTCAGTGAAAATAAAATACTAAAACGAAGTTGCAGTACAACTGTTCTCTTTCTTTCAAGTTTTAACATTGTATTTTATGGTGATAGTGGGTTGTTTTTTAAAAAAATGAGAACACCATAGGTACTTTACAAAATTTCAGCAAACATCAGATGTGCTGTTTACACTGCTGGGGGTCACAGGAACAGGTGCTTGATCTCTAACTAAGCACATCTTTCCTGATTAAATCACTTGTAGGTATAATACATATGTTCTACTTCTGTTGGTGTAAACCTGAGATCTGCAAGTGGCTTTCACTGACAAGGTTTTTTTCAAATCTAAACATTAATCTTGAAGATTATTATATCTTGAGGTCTCTTATTCCTTGACATTTTTAGCTGTGGACTAGAAAACAACACTGGAGAGTTGTTGGCTCCTGGCAATGATCTTGCTGAGGGCAGGGCTTTTGCAAAACAAGGATATGAGCTATGAAGGTCTGGCAGAGAAGCAAGTGAACTGTGATATGACCTCTATAAAACTCTGCTGACTCAAGGCAGCTAATTGAAAATTTATGCTGTAATATCCATCGATGGGATGTGGTTATGCTTTGAACCTCATTGCATTGCATTAATGTAATGCAGTACAGCCAGTATCTTTCTTTTGATATGTTCTTGTTCTTAAAAAGTTGGCTTCAACAAAATAGATTCTGAATATTGAAAAAAAAAAAAAAAAGTCAACTTGAAATTCAGCTGATCTAAAAATAAACTACTAGTAGCTTTGGATATATTTGAAACTTTCTGCCATTTTTAAAACTTAATGATAATATGAACTACTTGTACTTGCCAGTTCTTAACATAATGTGTACTGAGAAAAAAAATCTTTCACGGTCAGTTAATGATTACTAATGCAATTCCTGTTGTAGAAGATCTCTTTGTAAAAATGCTGTGTATCTTTTAAAAATCGACTGTGCAGTCATGCTGTACTTCCCTTCAATTCCCACCCCTCTCTTGCTAGTGTCTCCAGTCTCTTCAGTTCGTTCAAGCATTTGTGGACTTCCTAAGGCCTTTCTGTAATTCTGTATTCTGTTTGTAAGAAGTACAGCTTAAAGTGATGCAAGTCCTGTCCACTTAAGTCTCTGTATACACTTTACGTGTTTGCAATTCCACACCCAGTAAGGAATGCAGTTTAGTGTGCCAAGTAAATTCATCATCACTGAGATAGTGAAATGCAAGGGATCCATCCGGAGGTTGCTGATAAAATGTGTAGCTCGTGCTTTTGTTCTTTTACCTCCCTTTCTGGGAGGGCACTTTATTCTAGACATGCTTCTAAGGCTTTGTTCTGAGTGACCTTTTCTCCTCCCAAATCGCACTGTTTAGGGGAAGGTTGGTAATTTTTCTCAGAAGTGAAAGCTGGGGGCACCTGACCTGGGAGTGGCTCTGCCTAGCTGGGTTCTTTCACTCCTGGATGAGGATAATAAAACCTGACTGGAATGCCAAAACTTCTAATTGCTCAATTTTCTTCTGTCATTAAATAGCTTGCTAACAGACTGATAGTTTTCCCACCAGTTGCTATATTTTGATAGTAAAAACCTTAGAGGAAACATAATTATGCTGGGAAAATTATGACTTCACTGGTACTCTTACCTTTCTTTTTTAATTAAGATACTAATTTATACTTGATAGTCATAAAGAGCTCTGAGAACAGCCAGAATCTTGAAGCAGAGCTCTCAGATGTGAATGCAAACATGAGAATCAATTGCAAACAGTAAACAATTGATAACTTGTTGGTTATGTCAGCATTGTTCTGCTCTGTCCTTCCCAGGGGCTCTCAGGTTCAAACTGCAAGTTTCATTCTGTAGCTTTCCAGCAATCCAGTGCTTTCCCAGCTTTTCCCATGTCCTCACATGCCCTGTGCTGCTTACAGGGCATAGGCGGGTGATACCTGTGTTTTGGGGTGTTCTGGAGTGCCTGGTGGTGGTGGTTTCCGATGGGTGGCGTTGGTGGCTGCCCACAGCCCAGCACAAGACGGCAAGAGATCGGTTGCAGGTATGGCATAGCTTCCTTCAGTGTGGGGATTTAAATGTTGTTGGACAAAAGAAACCCTGTAACATATACTGGATTTTTGCGATGCTGGGGACTGAAGTGTAGCATGTTGTTCGAACCTGGGCAGAGCTCAGGGCTTGCTGTAGCACACACTGTGCCCCAGTCAGTCTGGGGAAAATATTGGGAGTGTCTCCTTGCACACAACCTTTTGTAAAGGCTGTGAAAGCTGCTAGGAAGCTTAGGTGGATGTTCCTTGGGCATAGAGGTTCTGGTGGAAGTCCCTGAGGGACAAGTCCTGGGAAATAGCTGGACTTTCTAAGCAGACTGTAGCAGTTTACAGCTGATAGCTTCATAACTTGGTTCTTATCTTTTCTCTATGGTAGTTTTTAAACAGAAGAATTAAAGCCTTGAGGAAGAAGGCTGAAGAGGTGCCAGATACAGTCTTGCTCCTTGCACTGAACAAACAGGTTGGCAGTTGAATATGAAATAAATGGTATGAATCCACCTGTCCTCCTTCCCATGTTCTGAGGTTGTCTCTCCTTTCACATTTATTTGATCCTGCTTTTGGAGCTGTAACAGCAAGTAGAGGGGGAGTAGTGCTGTAGGAGATGGACAGAAGAGAAGAATAGGTTTGAAAGTAAGGAGATCAGATATGAAAATATTACTTGTGCTAAAACTTAGAGGTGGATCTGCTGTGTCCTCAGGCTCCAGCAAAGAGGCTGATGATATAATGCAGACTTTTTTGGATTTTAGTCACCTTGAGCTTAAAAATTGGTTTCTCAAGTGCTGTTTGAACAGATGGAACACAAGGGTGTGCAATAGGTGTCTCAACCAAGGGAGCTGCAAACTTTAGTGGAGGTGTGGGTAGTAATAGAGAAGGCTGATCATATAGGAAAATAGAGTGCAGTTTCTCAGAGATAGCTTATTTGAGATGATGTTGGGACATCAGGAACAGATGTCTGAGAGACTGAAAATGCCTGCTCTACTGATGTTGAGTTTTAACTTTCATTAAATAATTCCCCTAACTGGATGTAATAATTGGAATGCTGAAATGCATGCTTTTTGAAAGAAAAATAGCAGAATTATGCAACTGTAACTTAGTTCTGGAAATGTGAAGTCTACTGTATCTCTGCTCTGGCAGTGTATTTACATATTATCTCCACTTGTTCTGTGCTTGCTTTTTTTTTTTTCCTTTTTCTTTCTCCCCCTCCCTTTTTCCCCCCTTTGTGGTGTTTTTGTTTTTGTTTTTTGCTTCCCCCAGTAGCATTTTCATCTGTTAGGTACTTGGGCTAATTGTGATGGGTCTCTTCTGTTTTAAAGATGATTTTACACTTGTGACTTGGTTTATTCCTTGCTGCCTTTCTGTATGCATTTTCTAACACTGGATTCAGAGGTTCAGTTGAGTTGTGGCACGTTTATACTGCTTCAGGAAAAAAATGCCTTCAGGAAAAAAAATGCCTTCAGGTGAAGAAGTTCTGTTTCTTGAAATCTTTTGCTATTGAATTTCTTCCTGAAATACTTTTTCTGCATCATCTCCTGCTCTGTCATTGTTTCAGGGACTGGGTAGTAGACAAGCTGGCTATTGCAGTTCTAACAGCAAGCATGGGGTTAACTAGAGGAGTCTAAAGGCAGACTCAAAACCATTGCTCATATTTTAGTCTGCTATTAAGGACTCTTTCCTCCAAGTATATTTAAGTTGTGGGTTTTGGTTTTTTTGGGTTTTTTTTTTTTATGGCCCTTTTTTTCATACTGTCTGCTTGCTACTGCTCAGAATAAAGTGAAAAGCTGGGGGGGTACCTTGTCAAATACTGCAGTGCAGGACCAGGGTGAGTACTGAGGAGTGTGGTGAAGGCAGGTAATAGGGTACCAGAGAGCACTGCAGAGCAGGTATGACCTTCAAATGTCAAATCCCTGTGAGAAAAGAGGACTCCTGTTTTGTGCTCCCTAAAGTGAAGGATTAATGCTTATTTACATCGTTTTATTTTGAGAAATAATAAGTTTTTAGAAATGTCTGATAAAAAACCCCAAATCTCTCTGTAGTTACAGTTTTCAGTTAGGACTAACATTTATTTGGGGATTTCTTTCCCCATGTTCTGTTCTTGAGCATTTCTTATTATAATTTGAGTATCTCAGATGCAATGAGTGAGAGGAATTATTTTCTTGGGAAAGAGGGGAATAATGTTATATGTTCTGGAGCTCTCAAGTCTTATCTTGTCTGTTTGAGGTACCAGATAAGATAAACTATATAAAGACTGCAAACAAATGTTTGGGAATAAACTAAAGGAAAACGACAAGAAGTGGTTAAATATAGAAGTACCTAACACAGCATTGAGTTTTATCATTATTAGGGACAAAGGAAAAAGCTAGAAAGAAGACTGTTTTGAACTGTACTTGAAAAATAAAATAAATTCTGTGTCATTACTGAAGAGGACTTAGTGCAGTAGGTTAATTTTGCTTGCTTTGATTTTTAAAGCTGAATACTCCTGGTAGGAAAAGACATTGCTTAAAACCTCTAGTTGAGGATATGGTTAACTGTAACAACTTAATCTTTCCTCCTCTGAATTCCCCTGTGGCTTTTCATTACTATAAGTTTGGAGGTTCATGAGGATTTTTGCAATACAGCCTAAATGTTCAGAAACTAAAAATAAGATGTGGGTTCCTAGCTGATGCTAGAACCATTAAACTTCACATTTAATAGAAATCTCCGAACTTGGTGTTACTTCCCAGCACCCAGGGAAAGAGGTTCCTGTTTTGCCATGATGTATTTCATGCTGGTTTCACCAAAATGAGGAGAGCCCAAGCCTGACTGGAGAGAGTTTATAAAAACCTGATGTTGAACTAGAAGCAGGCTCTAAAGGATGCTTTATTTTTCTCATTAAGTTAATTCATTGTTCCATGGTTTGATCTTCCACAGGCAGGTGATTCTGTTTTATTCCTTTGATAAGCAGTGACATTGACAGCATGTTTAAAATAAATTGGCTTCGCTACGGTGTTTTTATTATTAGCATTATTTCTTAAATACCCATGTGCTGGTTTCTTGCAGAAGTGAAGAATTTAAACTTCTTTTTGAAGTTGTTGGTTTGTACTTCATAGCTCAGAAGTTTGTAATGTCAGTGATGGGAAAGGAACTCTTTTATATTTATGTGGGAGGCTGGATTAGATCAGCAATTTCTGAATTGCTTTTATAAATGGTGTAATTGTAACTATAGGAACGACAACAGAAAATTTCTTAAGTTCTTAAGTTACTAGTAAGTGTCTACCTCACTGTAGAGCAAACTGATTGCTTTTGTATTAAGAATGATGTAAATTTTTATTTAAAAATGCCTACTTGTCAGCTGACCAGCCAAATACAATTCTTCTCAGTAATTCAGGAAGGTGTAACAAGGAATTTGATGGAAATGTATGTAATGTAGGAGCTCCTGAAAAATCCCATTTTTCATAGTTTTAAAATAGAAACTGATGTAGTATGTACTACAGTGGAAGCTAATTTGGCAGAACTGATAGTACTGAGTAGTGTGAAGTGTTCTTACTCTCTTTTCTTTGACTGTCAGCTAAGATTCATATGAGTAAAGTAGGTGGTGTGAGAGAGACTGTATTTTCAGCCTGTGAGAAAGTTGTGTGTAATTGCATAAAAGCTTACTTTCTGGGAGTTCAGAGTAGTTGAAAGTCGATAATGTGGCAGCAAGTGAGCTTCTTTGTATGCTGGACAAGCTGTCAAGTCAGGACTGCGATGTATGATCCCTTCGACCTTGTTTTGGATGAGTGGAATGCACCTCACTCAATAGAGAAGCAGCAACATGTTTTATTGATGTGAAGTAATAGTTTGGTAGAACTCAATAACTTTCACGGAATTTAAGAGTTTAACAGTGGTTTGACAAGGCTCAATAAGTGATGGCAGGGTTCACCTTGTTAATTACTGCTCTCAAGAAATCTATAAGTGAAAATTGAGTCAGAATCAAGCTAGAGTGATTCACACAGGCTGGAGATGCAAAGAGTTGAGTCGTGAGGTTTCACAGAGTCACAGAATGTTAGGAGTTGGAAGGGACCTCGAAAGATCATCTGGTCCAGCCCCCTGCCAGAGCGGGATCACCAGACTAAATCACACAGGAACACATCCAGGTGGGTTTTGAATGTCTCCAGAGAAGGAGACTCCACAGCCTCTCTGGGCAGCCTGTTCCAGTGCTCAGGCACCCTCACAGCGAAAAAGTTTCTCCTTTCTAAAGAGGCTTTCTAAACTCCTTGTGGAGCCTAGGTGTGGGCAGGTCCAATCTTAGTCTCAGGCTTGGACAAGAGTTTATATCTAATGGAATTATCTATACGATGTTCATAGTAGTATTGTGAAGCTATATGGATTAGTAATGTTTCATTAGTGCTCAGCATACTGTCAGTCACGGAGGACTTGTCGTGGGTAAGGGATATCTCTCCCTTGGATAAAGAAGGATCTTTTAGTCTCAGGTGAGATACCCCACTCGAAGAGAGAGTCACCTGGTGTGCAGTCCAGCTGCAATTCAGGGAGAGCCCAAATTGGGCCTATCCTGATGGTATTATTTGCAGGGTGAAGTAGTTGTCTGCTAGTCAGTAATATATAAGATAGATGTCTTATTTTCAGGTCTGTTTTCTTGTCTTGTACTTTGGTTATCTTGCACTTCTGGGTTTTGAAACCACCTTTTGAAATATTTTTCTGAGGCATCTTCACTACCTTGTACATGAGTCATGAGATTTCCAGCTTGCAGGTTCATCCCAGGGCATGAATCCTGTTGCTCCTTCCTCAGCCCAAACCAAAATATGGCTAAATATATCTTCATCACAGACCTACAGCTAAAAATAGTGGCCATGTAATGATCATAGCTGCAGAGGAAGTGGATCTCTTTCCTGCTGGATGGATGACTCTGCAACATTCCTCATCTACTCAAAGATTGACCTGGCTGCATTATTCTTTAGCTAACTACAACTCATTATATTATTAATATACAGACTGTACTGTATAAATTAATAATAACTCAGTGCTGAGTATTGCTACTGCCTAGTGATGGGAACAAAGAAATGAAGGTGACAGAGCAGTCGTTCTGATGTGGTACCAAACAGGAGAAGGCAAATTCAGCTGAACTAGGCTTTTAAAGTAAAAATCAGCAATTCTGAGTGGAGGGGTGAGAAATTACAACTGAAATTACATTTGTTCTTTCTAAGGGCAGCTTTTTTTCACTTTGCCTCATTATATTGATGGAAGAATTTACTGAAATTTTGAGGGAACAGTTGCTGTTTATTTTGCACCATTGCTGTGAGTGTTGTGTAAACAGGAAAGACATTGTATTTCTATGTAAAAGTGATTTAGACATTGAAGGACTCACACTACCCCTACTTTACTGATCATAAAGGAATTGTGTGTATTGAGAAATACCAGAACTACTATATGTATTTTCTTCAGTTCTGGAATCGACTTGTTCAGTAGAATGCAACCAACGATGAGAGAATGTCTGTGCTGATTCTGGAAGTCTTCATCCATGGAAATGCATCAAATGTAAATCAGGTTAAATATAATTTTTGAAGGGTTTTGGCTTCCAGAGGAATGTCATGTTCTTTAGAATCTCCCATCAGTAACTTGCACAGAATTAAATATCTTTGACTTTCTTCCAAATAACGATGTTGGAAAAGCAGATTAGGAGAAGAAAATGTAAAAGTTATTGCATAGTTAAGAGAGAAAAATGCACATGGCTTATCTTTCTTTGTAGACTTATTATAATGATTTGGTAGTTACAAATTATTTTGCATATTCCAGTTGTCTGCATTCATAAGCATGAATGTATTTTGTGGTTGGCTGATAGATGGTGACTGAAATGACCTCTTTGCTTTTGTGGTAGCTTGTACCAACTGCTTTCGTAAGACTATAAGATGAGAAGCTTTTCTGTCTTTCCACTGCTGAATGAGGGAGACCCTCTCTCAACTGTCCCTTCTACATTTTTTTTTTCCCCCTCTGGTTTAGCAAATTGAGTTAGTTCCCATTCAGTTTGAGTGCACTGGAGAGGACCCAAGGGATGGGTTGTAGCCATCTAGCAGGGAAGAGGATCTGTACTGGACTGTAAGTTTGGATGAGGTTTTTAAACCAACTGAACTGTATGAGGTGAGGTTAACTGTGCTGTGAAGAAAATCTTAAGATATGTAAATTTAACCCACAGTTGGGAATAAGCTTTGCACACCAGTTTCTGAGGGAGAGGGAAGCGATCATTTGTTTCAACTGAGGCCTGTTTCTGATCACTCATTTGGCACTCGTGTTGCTTCTTCACTTGTTTAACCTTCGTAGTAGAGGTTGTGAGTCCCAGCCATCAGCTGCTGTTGTGCATAATGTGGCAAGGTGATACACTATCATCTGCAATGGGTCTGTCAGTTTTAGCTCCACTGAGCACAGGACTTTGGTAGGGTTGGTTAGCTGCTGCTCTGCAGGGGTGGTGGTTGCTGGTGAGGAAGTGGTGGGGAGCAGACAGTGGGAAGACGTAACAGCTTGTACTGTCGCAGCATCCATTAGGTGCACTTGTGATGTGGAGCTTGCAGGTATTCAGCAATAAATGTGACTTAATATTTTAAAATGGGATCTATTGGAAGTTTTCAAGATTTGGGATGTGAAAATATGTTATAAGAAAGGACACAAGATGGAGTGAATGGCGTGGAATGAAATGGGAAGAGAGGATGCCTTTGCAGACTTATTTAGATTGCTGTATACATTTGAATATTTCCCTGTTTGCTCTACAACAATGACTTTATTTTTATCTGTTACCTTGTGGTGGCATTTCTGGCACATTACTCTTTCAGGAAGACTGGGGAAAGCTGGAAGTAATATCTTGAGTCTGACACAACTGGAGGAGAGTGTCTTAGATGTCTCTTATACATCACACAGGAACAAAGAGGGTGCTTTTTCTGCTTGCTGATCACCTTTAATCACAGCAGGAGTGGTATGCCTTGTTTTGTACACAGCATGCCTAAGAATGTTGAATGTACAGAATATATTAGATTTGCATTTTCACTTGTAGCCTTACTTTTTTACATACATGTAAGTTTCTATATTATCAGGGGGTAAGACAGCAGGCAGTAACATGGAGAATCAAGAGTGAAATGAATGAGAAAAAATACTGTTATGGTTATTTCTCTATGATTGAAAAATAAAACTCCAAGCCTCAGACCATGCACCATCACTTAGTGATCTTGGAAATAGAGGAGACCAAATGAGAGTAACAGAAGCATCAGAATTAGTCTCTACAGGTTTATTCCTTCTGATAAATACAGTAAAGCACTGTATTATTAAAATTGCTCTCAGAAGGTATGGTTTCATAAGCTGAATTAAGAGCATGTCAACAAAAGGGGGACAACCTCCTTTCATGCTCCTCACTGCTCTTCACTCCCTCTTTGCCATGACTCCGATGTCCTGCTGATCGTATGGTACTGGAGTTCAGCTCACTAAAATGGCAGAAAATTGTCCTGGCCAGCAATGATGAAAAAATATTTTCTTTCTTCTTGAGTATTCCAGCTTCAAAGTACCCCAGTTGCATCTTTGCTGCTTCCAGTATGTGCTTGCTTAGTCTATTGAAACTACACAGCTATCAGGAGAAAGTGTAATGCCATATGTATCTTAAGAGAATGATACAAATGTATAATTAAAGTGTGTTTTGATGTTTGTCTTCCTGTCAGTTGCCTAATAAGCCTTGGAACAAGTAACCAACTAATTCTTTTCCTTAAGGGTATGTTCAAGATGTTGATGAACTAGCTTTGAGAGAAATAGGAACCCAATCTTCACTAACCTAATTATTAGCCTGTAGTACATATAATCTGGTATAGGAGAGTGTTTGCTCTGGATGGTGCTTTGAAGTCTGGCTAGTAGAGTGCTTTATTCTTGACTGTAGTGTCAAATGATTCTTCAGATTTCTGTTTATTTAGTTGTAGGTAAATTTACTGAAAACCTTCTGGCACATCCTGTTGCCAAACTTCTGCTTTTGTACTCCTTCATCCTTCCACTTAATTTCCTCTGTGAATCGTCTGTCCCTTGTTTGTTGGCAGGAGGGAGATCGTAATAAAGCTGAGGTTCTGCCTCCATAAACCGTGACATGTGTGACTGCTTTAATTAATTTTCAGCAAGATCTTTCTCTTGAAAACTTTTGGGTTGGTGACATCTTTTTATTAAGAGGATTTATGAATCCTATCTAGCCTTTTATATTTTGTGATTAATGATTACAATTGAGGGAAGAGCTAAGTAATGTTGAAGACAGTTCAGTGATTTAGCTATTTTGTTCATTACTATATACAAAATAGAACAGATTTTACAGCATAGAATTTAGTTAAGATACCTTTCCTGTGACTTTGGGGTTTTTACAGTCTCTCTTAAAGCAACCTTGTTTTCCAGTAAGCAGTAAAAATGAATCGGAAAGAACTCCAGTGGTCAATCCGCTTGTATTGACGTTTACTACTTCTTATTTATATGCATGTCAACCCTCTGAAGTTTCCCAATTTAGCACTACAGGCGGTTACTGTTGTGCTTGGGACTGTATTCACCTGTGAGAAACAGACTCATTAGGGTTCACCAATACAGATAATTTCCCTGGCTTTTAACTTGAAGACATGCAGCCAAATTACTTGGGACTGAGATAACAGACTGTCTTGTAACTGGCTCAAGATATTACTTGAATGATAGTCCCAATTTGGTTCT
Source organism: Hypotaenidia okinawae (assembly GCA_027925045.1). Lineage (NCBI taxonomy): Eukaryota > Metazoa > Chordata > Aves > Gruiformes > Rallidae > Hypotaenidia > Hypotaenidia okinawae. Next base: position 45,114,506 of record BSDF01000002.1, on the reverse strand, counting down.
CTCATTCTTAAACTGAGCAAAAAGCAGCACTTAAAAGTAGCTGAACTACTACCCTACAGCTACTCTAATTGAAGCTGGAGCAGTCTTGTAATTTGAACCAAGTCGATTTGCAGTCTCTTGTCTAATTACCTGAATAGCTTGTCTGGTGTTCCCACCTGGAAGTGCTGGGCTGTCCCCTTCCTTGGTTTGTCATCCAGCAATTGTTTCTTCACCAGCTTTATTGTTCATGTTGTTGTTCAGGGTCCTTCTCTGTGACTTTTTTTTTTGTTGTTGTTGTTTTGTTAATATTTCAGCCCCTGAAAGTATCTTTTTTTCTAAAGGTGAAATCTTGACTAACATAAGGTCTGGCATAAAACCGCAGGGTCGTATATGGGTTTTCTCTTAGCCGAATGATTTTCTATATACAGCCTGTAATTCTTGGCAGCAAGAGAGGGCTCTCAAAATATGAAGATGTTTGATGTACGGAGGTACCTCCCCTACATGGGACATAATATCCAATAACAGTATTCCTGGGTTGAGTTAGGATTAATTCTTGTCAGTGAGGAATACAGTTTGTTGGAGGAGAGGAAGAGCTGGGAGGCAGAAGACAGAGAAACATAAACAAACTTAACCTCTGCAAGTAGGGGTTTGATTCACCATTGGAACAATGTGAGAGGGAAGTGAAGCCAAATTTTAGAGTGGGGCCATTGGAAGATATTCTGTAGTAGCCACGTGTGTGCTTACTGCTTCGCTCCAACATTTTCTGTCCTTCCAGTAGTAATACCCATCTCTTTCAATGTCATTCAGAGGGCAGACACTAGTTGCCAAAGGTAAAGGAGGGTGGTGGTGGGGGTATTTCAATTGAATTTTTGTTCAGCAGCCCCTTTTGTGGTATGATTGGGATTACCAAAATTTAGTAGCTGCAAATTGCAGAGAATTTTGATTGTGGATACTAGTGCTTTGAGAGAAAATGTTGATTTTTACCTGGCTGACTCACATAAATTCAATGGGGTGTGGTTTTCTTTAAACTCAATTCTGTGGTAGTGCTGGGACAAACACAGCAATTCTGGGCTTCCTGTGAGTGTGCATTGTGGGGGCATTACACAAGGTGGCTGAATTTACCAGGCTGTCAAATGGATATGTTTGATTAATGTATGAATGTTCTGATAGCAAATACCAGAAAGACTGAACTAGGGTCACACCTCCCTTCACTCGGTGAAGTCTCCTGCGGAATATGGCAAGTAGCAGACAGAAATCTCTGTAAAATGCTGCCCTTGGTAAAATCTCACTTTATTATTCATGTCTTCATATATGACCCTCCTGGAAATGTGTTTTGTGTGTGCATGTCCTTACTTAAAGTAGCAACTGTTGGAGCAGTAACACATAACAGCATCAGTCGTTGGACTCAGTGCTCTGAGGAGCAGCGTTCACAGTGACTGCATTCAGCACTGTGTTCTTTTTGACTACTTTTCTTCAAACAGGTCTTTGGGATGCTTCCATTTTAAGAAAGCAGGTCTTAGTGGATTTAATGTATGTGGTAGAGCATTTGACTCAACATTTCAGGCTTTCTGAATTTGTTGTTTAATGTATCATAGAATCACTGACTGTTTCGGGTTGAAAGGGATCTTAAAGATCATCTAGTTCCAACCCCCTGCCATGGGCAGGGACACCCTCCACTAGCCCAGGTTGCCCAAAGCCCCGTCCAACCTGGCCTTGAACGCTGCCAGGGAGGGGGCAGCCACAGCTGCTCTGGGCAGCCTGTGCCAGGGCCTCACCACCCTTGATAAGAAGAATCTCTTCCTACTAACTAATCTAAATCTAACCTCTTTAATTTTAAACTCATTACCCCCTTTTCCTATCACTACGCTCCCTGATAAACAGTCCTTCTCCAGCTTTCCTGTAGTCTCCCTTTAGGCACTGAAGGCCTGCTGTAAGAACTCCCTGGAGCCTTCTCTTCTCCAGTTAAACAACCCCAACTCCCAGCCTGGCCTCATAGGAGAGGTGTTCCAGCCCTCTTGACTGTCTTTGTGACCCTCCTCTGGACTCGCTCCAACAGCTCAGTATTTTTCTTGTACTGGGGCCCCAGAGCTGGATGCAGTACTGCAGATGGGGTCTCAGGAGAGCAGAGCAGAGGGGCAGAATCACCTCCCTTGGCTTGCTGGTTATGCTGGTTTTGATGCAGCCCAGGCTCGTTGGAGGATTATATTTTGGGCCATCCTCTGAACGGTTTAATTTATACTTCGTTTTGTAAGTACTTTGTGGATGATGAGCTTATGCTAGGCACTAGGCAATTCTTGTTGTGAAGTGTGCTTGCCAAATGTGTCAAATCTCACTGAAGCTGTTGTAGAAAGTGTCAAGCTAAAAACGGACTTTTTTATTTTTTAATGGAAGGTGAAATATTTCTGAGTTGCTGAGAATTTTAGTGTGGTTTTTTGTTAGAGGAAAGAATAGGCAATAAGATTCCTGGCATGGCTGTCATTGTTTTGGGAGACATTTAAAACTTTGTGGTGATACAGCTGTTTGCTCAATAGCAGTTTTGACAACTCCTAATGTCAGCAGAGAGAATTACAAATATTAATATGGAAAAGCTGCTTTTACAAGATAGACAGAATTGAATGTCTTATTCTGTATGTCTATTTTCTTTATTTTGGGGAAGAAAGTCAGCCCTGTTCCCCCCCCCCCAGTTATTCCTCTGTAGGTTATTTATGGTAATGAAAACAATGGAGTCAATTTTTCTCATTTCCTTAGTACTTCTCACCTTGTTAGCTTATAGGTCCTCTTAACAGTTGTTTCTCTGGATAAACTTAAGATGCTTTCCAACTAGAATACATGCCTTCCACTGCTTTGCATCTTCTTGGGATGTCTAGGTCAAATATGAACTACTTAATGTTAAACTCACTTTAGCTAGAAAACAGAAAAATGAGGGCTTAATTTCTGAATAGCTGCCTTGTGTTTACTGGTCCGTTGGTGGTTTGGGGTGGGTTTTTTTTTTCACTACTTGGGGCAGACAGATACTGTGTAAAGACTTGAAACAGAGAAGCAGTTGCCTGTACAGGCTGCAAAGTAGGTCTCAGTAGTTGTACTTTTCTCAAAGGAGCAAAGTCTTGCTCTTGGATAAGGTGGAAAGGTGGGCTGGAGAGAGAGTAAGCCAAACAGCTTCCTTAATTTTGGTGTCCAGATGACTGCAGTTGACTATCTGGTGCACCTGTCTTCAGTGAGAACTAGTTTAGCAGCAGTGTTGTGTCATAGAGAGCCCTGCCTTCCCCTCAGATGTGGAATGCAGATGGTGCATGTAACTGGTTGTCACTTGTTTCCTGTATCTTGCTTTAGAATCTCATAGAAACGTGTCTTTCTAAAGTTCATATTTTCATTACATTACATGCAAGTTACTAGAAGGGGAGGTACTCTCTTGCTTTAGATCTTGGTTCTTTTTCTTACAAAAGAAAATGTATTTTCCTATCTGGAAGCTCTGTTTTTAATCTGTGAACTGAATCAGGCTGAGTAATAACATTGCCAGATTGCACCAGCCCATTTATTCCCCACATTATGTCACTGCTAGCCTGCTCTCTCTCAGCAATACAAAAATTGGAGTCTGTTGAATTATTAAGTAGTAATGGATTTAGAACAAATATAAGGGAAGGTGGCAAGGACTACTAAATGACAAAGCATCCATCCAGCTGGGTGGGCGTTGAGTGGTAAGTGCTGTTTTGGTATCAACTGCACCTTTTGTTTATGAGTTTGCCCTTACGTTGCAGTTGTTACCCCTCAGTGTGCCATATTTTGCTATACCATAGATTATGATGATGAATGTACTTTTCCACAAATCTGTATGAATTCTATGCCTGATGGGGAAAACAAATCTATGCATTTTAAAACCCGTTTTTCCTCCCTTGGTCATAAAAAGCAACCCATGTTTACATTTAAAATTAGAAAAACTAATATAGATATGCTTACTGTAGTCTCTTTTTCCTTAAATAAAATTTGGTCAGCATGTTTATTGCTGATGGTATAGAATTCTGGCCAATGAAGTTGCCAGTGTCCTCTGTCTAGAAGCACTCAAGGCCAGGTTGGATGGAGCTTTGAGCAGTGTGTTGTAGTTGCAGGTTCTATGCAGCAATATAGGCTTGGGAGAAGACTGGCTGGAGAGCTGTCAGGCAGAGAAGGGCCTGGGGGTGCTGGTTGATTGCTGACTTGTATCTAAAACAGTGTAGCCAGTAGGTCTAGGGAGGTGATTGTGCTCCTGTACTTGGCACTGGTGAGGCTGCACCCTGAGTACTGTGTCCAGTTCTGGGCTCCTCACCATAAGAAGGACATCAAGGCCCTCGAGTGAGTCCAGAGAAGGGCAACCAGGCTGGGGAAGGGGCTGGAGGACAAATCATATGAGGAGCAGCTGAAGGAGCTGGGGATGTTTAGCCTGAAGAGGAGGCTGAGGGGAGACCTTATCACCAACTACAACTACCTGAAGGGAGGTTGTAGAGAGGTGGGCAATGATCTCTTCAGCCAGGTGACAGGAGATAGGACAAGGGGAAATGGCACAAAGCTGTGCCAGGGCAGGGTCAGATTAGATGTTAGGAAAAAATTCTTCACTGAAAGAGTTGTCAGGGCCTGGAACAGGCTGCCCAGGGAGGTGGTTGAGTTACCTTCCCTGGATGTGTTTAAAGGACGGGTAGATAAGGTACTTAGGGATATGGTTTAGCATAGGACAGAAATGGTTGGACTTGATGATCTTAAAGGTCTTTTCCAACTTGTGATTCTGTGTCTCTGCCCATGGCAGGGAACTTGGAATTAGATGGGCTTTGAGGTCCCTTCCAACTTAAACCATCCTACAGTCCTGATTTCAGACTGTTGAAAGTCGGTCAGTATGGCAAGCAGAAGTTGATTAACTTATCAGTAACAATTGTAGCTTCTTCAGATGCTGTGAGAAGTGACATTTTGGTTCATAAAGTGTGCTTGCTTGTAAACTGAAAAGTTTGACTGGGACTTAACAGGAAAGGAGATTTCTCTGAAGATATTATTTGTGTGAGAGTTCTGTGGATGTTAAAATGATGATCAAAACTGAACATTCTGTGTATTAGCTGTGGATAATAATGGAACATTTCTAAAAGTATCCAGCAAATTGTAGTTCAGCTTGACCAATATGCAGTTACAATAATGCAGAGAAATTACTGTTTTAAAAATCTAAATTTCATTCAGAGATGCTCAAAGTTGGTGAAAATTTTAATGTGAATACTGTGGGTTTTATGTTTTCTTAGGCTAGGAGATGGTAAACGGAGGGACCTCAATGAAAAAGGATGTTAAACAGTTACTGAAATGTAAGCATGTTCTCTCAGCTACCTTACCTGTCTTTAAATGACAACTTTAGAGATGATTTTTAATAATGAAGTCCTTGACTGTCAAACCTGTAAGCCTTATCTTTATTGGCATGAATAATTACATTCATCCTATAGCTCACCGTAAAAGGGAAAAAAAGAATTAAGCAGTTGCATAAATGTCATCTCCAAGATGGCCTAATAAGATGCAGTTTCCTAAGAATGAAATATTTCTATATGACATTTCATTTAGTTCCTGGAACCATAAACTTTGCTTTTCTTTGACACAGCCATTTACTTTCTATCCTCTGATTCTTATCTAGTTTAACAACATTAAAAAAAAAAAAAAAAAGAATTACAGAATAGTCTGATTCATTGTTCATGAAAACGTTCTCTTTTTGAGGATAATGGACTCACTGAAGAAAACACCCTGGTAGTGACTGGAGGAAAATTGGAATGGAATGAAAGGAACATGTGCTTGGAAGCTTAGAAATGTTGAGCACAAAGTGGTAGAAGGAGAAGGTAGTGAAGTTCTGTTGGCAAGCTGCTTCTATTCTTGGTTAATTTGATGCTGAAATGGTAGTGGAGTGTCATGTTTTCACCTGATAGTTAATTTTCTTTCTAGTAGCTGGGATAGTGCTGTATTTTGGATTTGGGATGACAATAATGTTTATAACACACTGATGTTTTTAGTTGTTGCTAGGTAGTTGTAGTGTCTACACTAAGTCAAGGACACTTTGCTTCCCACAGCTTGCCAGGTACACAGGAAGCTAGGAGAGCACAGCCAGGACAGCTGACCCAGACTGGCCAAAGGGATATTCCATACCATATAGCATCATGCTGTTATGTATAGAACTGGGAAAGACAGCTGGGAGGGAGATGGGATGGCTGCCTGGAAATGAATTGGGTGTTGGGTTGTGTTTTATTTCCTTCTGTGTGTGGTGAGCAATTGCGTTTGGACAGTGCTTGGGTTTTTTTACTATATTAAAAATAAATATAACTAATAATAATTACTATCATTACTAATATTATTATTCTCTTCCTTTGTTCTATTAAACTGTCTTTATCTCAACCCAGGAGGTTTTGGTTGGGTTTTTTTCCATTCTCACCATCTCCTAGTTGGGAGGAGGTAAGCAAGTGGTTGTGTGCTGCTTGGGTACTGGCTGGGGTTAAGCCACAACATGGAGCATAGTATTTGTCACGTTGTCTGGAATAATAAATTCAGCAGTCTGAGAAGGAGAATTACATGAATTGTTGCTTTTCTCATGTGATAGGGAAGATGATTTTGCCTGTTGAGGTTTTAAATGGAGGTGAAGACTTTGTGCTGTTTCAAATCAGTGCGTTTTATCTGAACAATTCACATTTTTATGGTTAAAGCAAATAAAAAACAGGTTAAAAAGTACCTATTGTGAGAGTGGTTTAGAAGAAAAAGTGTCTGTTAGAGAGAAAAGGTCTGCCCATCAGTGAGAAATTAACTGGGAAGAAAAATCTGTAAAAAGCTGAAACCTAGGTTAGCCTGCTAGAGAAACCCAGCACACTTCTCTATCCAGAAGTAGCTGTTGTGTTATGTCATCATGTAAGGAAACCTGTTTCATTGTTTGGAGATTAGGGAAGATTTTGTCTTTAGTCAAATGATTTGTCTGTGCTACTGTGCAGTGCTTAGGCATCTGTACCAGTTTGAAACAGATGAGCTCTTGGGTCAGACACAGTCCAACTGTGAAGCATGGATTCCCGTGTAGGCTAGCTCATGAACACAAGGAAGTAAGCTATACAATTCTGTTTGCCAAAAGAGGGAAGTGCTTTATTAGATTAAGTCCATAGTTGAAGATTTGACTGGGATTGCAGTTGTCCAGTTGCAAAAGTCTGTATATAAAAAAAAATCTCTATTGTATTAGGAATTAAAAGTGGAAGCTGTATGAAACCTGGTTGAGAAGACTGACCTGACAGGACGAAGGGTGTGGGGAGATTTCAAGTCATTGGGAATACATTACAGGGTGGAACGATTTAGTAGCCCTATCTGAAAACTTCTTGGGATTGCAGAGTAGTGAAAATTTATTTTCAGGTAGTTGGTTTCTGAGATGTGCTCAGCACAGAAAGTGAGGCATCTCTTGGCCAGGGCTTTCCTTTTGTGAAATGGCCTGCCTTCTCTTGCCTTTAATTTTACTTGGCTACTTTGAGCAGTGCTTAAGTAGTTAAAACTGCTTGAAATGTGTTAAAGTGGTAATTTTATATCTTACCATTAGAGGGATTCTTTTAATGAATAATCTAAAAAAACCCTCAAACAACCCTAAAATTATGGGTTTTGTCCAAATCTGGAATAATAGAACAATTTAGCTGTATTTTAGAAGTGTCTGTCAGTAACTGTGATTTCATCATTTCTGTTTAGCCCTAATTCTTTGTATCCAGTGCAGTATAACAACACTACCTGACTGATCTCTAAGGAGTGTGTTAGTTTTCCTCAATGTTGATCTGTAACTAAATTACAGAAAAAATGACGCGATGGGTAAATGTTGCTGTTCAAGCAAGGCCAGTAGAGAAATACAGGATAAAGTGGCAAGATTGATGAGCTCTAGAGATGTTAGTGTGGTTATTTCCCTAGTGTGCCCAATATATGACTTCTGGAACTCAAAATATATCCCTGTCCTTTTTGATATAGTTACATGTGGCTTCTAAAGTGGAACGTGTGCCATTCTCTTACTTCCAGTCTGATATGGATATATATAAATAAAATGCTTTTCCATCTTCAGCTAACAAAAGAATCTGGTCTCCATTTCTTCTGTGTTATTGTGATGGCCTGAACTGGCTCATCACTTGGTTGGTGATGGCAAGGAAACGTATTTTGAAAGCTGCTTCTCTTTCTTCTCTTTTGTGTCATGTCATCATGTCCCCCTCCCCCCTTGCATGAAGTCTTCTGCTGCTTGATTTGGTGTTTATTCTTAATTCCATTTCCTGGGTTTCCCCATCCTTTTAGCAGTTTTCAGAGTGCATTATCCCCTCTGCTTCTCTCATGAGAATCGTAGAATCATAGAATTGTAGGGGTTGGAAGGGACCTCGAGAGATCATCGGGTCCAACCCCCTGCCAAAGCAGCTCCCTAGGACATTTCACTGAGATAGGCATCCAGACGGGTCTTGAATATCTCCAGAGAAGGAGACTCCACCACCCCCTGGGCAGCCTATTCCAGTGCTCTGTCACCCTCACTGTGAAAAAGTTTCTCCGCATGTTGGTGCGGAACTTCCTGTGCTCCAACTTGCAGCCATTGCCCCTTGTCCTGTCTCCACAGACCACTGAAAAGGGGCTGGCTGATTCCCCCTGCATCCCTTGCATAAGATAATTGTAAACATTAATTAGGTCCCCCCTTAGTCTTTTCTTCTCAAGGCTGAACAGTCCCAATCTTCTCAGCCTTTCCTCATAGGGGAGATGCTCCAGGCCCTTTATCATCTTCGTAGCCCTTCTCTGGACTCTCTCCAGGAGATCCCTGTCCTTTTTATACCAGGGAGCCCAGAACTGGACACAATACTCCAGGTGGGGCCTGACCAGGGCAGAGTAGAGCGGGAGGATCACCTCCTTTGACCTGCTGGCTACACTCCTCCGGATGCACCCCAGGATCCCATTGGCTCTCTTAGCCACCGAGGGCACACTGCTGGCTCATGGCCAACCTGTCATCCACCAGGACCCCCAGGTCCTTCTCCACTGAGCTCTTCTCCAGCAGGTCATCCCCCAGCCTGTACTGATAGAAACGGTTGTTCCTTCCCAGGTGCAAGACTTTACACTTGCTTTTGTTGAACCTCATCTGGTTTCTCCCTGCCCAGCTCTCCAGCCTGTCCAGGTCTCGCTGGATGGCAGCGCAGTGTTCCTGCGTGTCAGCCACTCCTCCCAGCTTTGTGTCATCGGCGTACTTGCTGAGGGTCGAGGCTATTCCCTCATCAAGGTCGTCAATGAAGATGTTAAACAGGACTGGACCCAACTACAGTTGACTCTGCAGTTTACTCCTGTGTGCCTATTTCTGGGATATCAACGTGTGAGATGTGAAGAGGGAAGTTACGCATCAAACCATAACTCTTGAAAAGCAAATACTTGGTTCTGCGTGGTTGGAACAGTGTTACAGTCAGGATGCCTGTGAAAAGTTCCTGAGCTCTCCAAAGTCGCAGGAAAGCTGTTTTGTTGACACAGGGTTTTTTTTTTGGGGTGGTTGGGACTTAATTTTCTGTAGGTAATTCTTCTCTTACAACTTTAAAAGTTTGGAGACACAGAAACTGGATAATCTGGCATATGAAAGAAGACAATACTTGAAGAGGGGGATGTGCTGACTTGCCAAAACAGGTTACTTTTTCCTTTCTTAAGATTAGTGCTTGAGTTGTACTGGAAATATATTCATAGGCCTCTAAGACATAATAAATACTGAAAATTGAAAGTACAAGGCCAATGATAATGTTCTGTTTCTCTGAGACTGTACGTAAAATAGGTTGTAGTTGGCTGAAGGTCAAATTAATGCTACTGCTGTAGCTGTGATAAGGATGTGGAAGGATGCTGTGTCTGCACATCTGGATTTGCAGAAGTTGCTGTTCTCAGATGTAATTTGCTGGATAAAGCTGTATTCTGTACTTGAGTTGCTGGGGTTGCTTCATGGCAATGCAAAGCCCATGCTCATGGAGCTTACTGTCATTCTGGGAGTGTTTTGCTTCTCTATCAGGCAGAGGTTTCTGGGTTCAAGTGTTGATGTAACTTGATTCTCTTCTAATAGACTCAGAGAACTTTTTTCCCCCAACTTTAGTCTTGATAGGAGAAAGATTATTTTTCTTGCCTTTTTTTTCAAAATTGTTGTTCCTCCTTTTGTTAATTGTAGAGCTGTACTGCAGTAACCACAATGATGTTTTCCAAGGTAGTGATCTATAAAAGATGGCCTGATAGCAATGGTTGAAATAAATAATCTGTACCTGAACAATACAGGACAATTAAATGATAATGAGGTTGGCACAGGCTCAGAATGGACATTGCTGCGTATGAAGCTTAGACTTGTTTGCTTAAACCCAAAGATGTTTCTGAAAACTTGGATGGACAGAAGCAGTAGCCCTAGGGTTAAGCAAATGTATCGTTTCCTCAGCTCTCCTGAATATGTAACAGATATTCCTAATATGGCTAAGGAAAATGGAGACTGAGGAGTGAAATTAAAATTGACTATGAAATGTGTAAGTCTGATATATACGTGTGTGTGTGTGTGTGTATATATATATATATATATCTTTTTATGGTATGTTTACCAGTTTTGCTGTTGTCACCTGCAGTTGAATGTGTCATCTTTCCCTGCAAATCAACCTGAAGAGAAAAAATTGCTTTGTAAGTGGGAGAGCAGTATTGTAAAATCATTTAAAAGACAAAAAGAACAGGACGGTTATGGACTGGTGTAATACAGGTCAGTAAGGTAACCTGAAGTTCTGACAGTTTCCATTTAGGGCCTCCTGCTGAAAATGCTGTAGTGGTGGCATCAGTTTACCATTTGTCTATCCCCCTTTTTTTTGTGTGTGATGAAGATGAACTGTAGAGGGAAGGTGAAGAGACAGTGATGTGGTGGTGCTTATAAAAGGGAGTCTTTCCACTTGTTAGGGAAGGGATGCAGAGGAACTTGAGAGATGTGGAAGATGGAGTCAGTGCAGAAGTGAGGGGTGTAGTGATGCAGTTACCTTACTGTTATTTGAAACAGGGACTGTTAGTCTGAAATAATTTAAAGAGAATTAGATCTTTGTTTTGGTGTGAAGGCAGTGGTAGAGAGCTGTATATAAGCAGGGCAAAGGGAAATTGCCCAAGCAAGATGTCTGAAGCTCTGTAAATCTTAGAATCATAGAATTGTAGGGGTTGGAAGGGACCTCGAGAGATCATCGCGTCCAACCCCCTTGCCAAAGCAGCTCCCTAGCTCATATTGCACAGATAGGCATCCAGACGGGTCTTGAATATCTCCAGAGAAGGAGACTCCACCACCCCCTGGGCAGCCTATTCCAGTGCTCTGTCACCCTCACTGGGAAAAAGTTCTTCCACATGTTGGTGCGGAACTTCCTGTGCTCCAACTTGCAGCCATTGCCCCTTGTCCTGTCTCCACAGACCACTGAAAAGGGGCTGGCTGATTCCCCCTGCATCCCCTGCTTAAGATAATTGTAAACATTAATTAGGTCCCCCCTTAGTCTTCTCTTCTCAAGGCTGAACAGTCCCAATTTACTCAGCCTTTCCTCATAGGGGAGATGCTCCAGGCCCTTAATCATCTTCGTAGCCCTTCTCTGGACTCTCTCCAGGAGATCCCTGTCCTTTTTATACCAGGGAGCCCAGAACTGGACACAATACTCCAGGTGGGGCCTGGCCAGGGCAGAGTAGAGCGGGAGGATCACCTCCTTTGACCTGCTGGCTACACTCCTCCGGATGCACCCCAGGATCCCACTGGCTCTCTTAGCCACCGAGGCACACTGCTGGCTCATGGCCAACCTGTCATCCACCAGGACCCCCAGGTCCTTCTCCACTGAGCTCTTCTCCAGCAGGTCATCCCCCAGCCTGTACTGATTCAAGCGGTTATTTCTTCCCAGGTGCAAGACTTTACACTTGCTTTTGTTGAACCTCATCTGGTTTCTTACTGCCCAGCTCTCCAGCCTGTCCAGGTCTCGCTGGATGGCAGCGCAGTGTTCCTGCGTGTCAGCCACTCCTCCCAGCTTTGTATCATCGGCGTACTTGCCGAGGGTGGATGCTATTCCCTCATCAAGGTCGTCGATGAAGATGTTAAACAGGACTGGACCCAACACCGAGCCCTGGGGAACACCGCTAGTCACAGGCCTCCAGTCAGATTCTGCTCCACGAATCACAACCCTCTGGGCTCGGTCCGACAGCCAATTCTCAACCCACCTCACTGTCCACTGAGGTAGAAGTGATTACTTCCATCATGTCCAGGCTTATTTGGCTGGAATACAGAGATGAGCACAAGAGCACCCGTAACTTCAACAGGCTGCGAAGACAATCCTGGAAATATTTTGTGATGGGAAAGGTTAGGTGTTCTGTATATGGGGCTACTGGAAAAGGATTAAGACAAAAATACTGCTTTCAAAACAAGGTAGTGACTTGAGCAAATTTGGGGTATACAAAGCTATAGAAGTCTGAATGATCACAGTTTCTGAAATACTGTGTGTAAATTCATATGGCCTGTGCTAATCGAGGAACAGTAGCAAAGAGTATGCATTCCAAATGCCTGTGTTGGTGGTATTAGCCAGATTGTCAAGGCTGGTTTTTTAGATGAAGCTAAGAGAGTAACCTGCATTTTAGTGATCTTCAGTCTTGGGAGTTATGGCAAACTGTCCTTCGTGTGAGCTGGGAGGTCGCTGGCTGTCCCCTCTTAGCAAAGGGTTAAAATGGTAAATAATTGCCCAGTGTCATACCATGACTCATTGAATTGAACCAGGGAAATTGAACTTAAGATCTGTGCTGCTGTAAAACACAAGTTTATTTTTGAGGAAAAAAAACCCAATTTTTTTATTTCCAGTTCTGGAGACTGTCAGTCCGAAACATCTTCAGTTTTGCTTTTGTTTGTTTGATCTTCCAGTCCTAGCAGTTGGGATATTGTGCAATAGCTTGTTGGTTGAAACCTTTTTTTAAAAACACCCCCCTCCTTGTGGTTACTGGATTTTCACTGTTTCCTGATCCTAAATTTATGATCAGCAGTAAAAAATGTTTTTTTCCTTGTTAGAGTTTGTTAGCAGAATGACTGAAGAGAATTTAAAATGTAGTTCTCTTGCCTCTTAATTGATTTTTTTTTGTTTGTTTGTTTTTTAAATGCATTGGTTTCCATACTTTCTACCTAATACTTACTGGGAACTGAATGTTTAGTTCCCTTGGCCAGATTTAAAAATCACACTCAACATTGGTATGTGAAGTAGTATCACAAAGGTGAAAATACCTTGATATCTGTAATTGTGCTTATCCCTCTGCAAAGGCAGTGTCACCTTTTCAGAAGACTAGCTGTGGGGAATTAGCATGTCTTTCAAGGTTATAGTTGGACAAAAGGAGGCGGGGGAGACCGGCATCCCCATTCCCTCCCCCAGAAGAAGCAGTCTCAAGTATCTTCAGTGGAACCTCTTCAATTAAAAACTGCTTTCCTTGCTTTTATGTTTTGTATATGAATCTCACCATTGATCTGAAAGAAATGTGAGCTACAGAGTAGCTCACTCCTGCCCTTAAAACATAACGATCAACATAACAGTACCATATAGAATCGAGTTATTAAAAAAATTACTTTAACCTCATTTGTTTGACCTTGATTTAAGATCAACCTTGTGATCTTCTTTAAGTGAATGTTGAAAAACCCTGCAACAAAAATACTATGCTATTGCAAATTCTTTCAACAGGTACTTTGTGCTGGACTTTGAGACAGGGATTCTGCAGTATTTCGTCAATGAACAAAGTAAAAACCAGAAGCCTCGAGGAACCCTGTCCTTAGCTGGAGCTATAATATCACCCAGTGATGAAGTGCCACACATGTTGGTGGTCTACTCTGCTAATGGAGAGATGTACAAGTTAAGAGGTATGTTACTGCTTAAGGTGTCAGCTGAGCTATCTCCCATTCCTGCTCTTCTCTCGTGTCTCATTTCTCTTTTACTTCTCTACACTGTCAGAAAATAGCGGTCATACATCTGTATTGCTGCATACTACATTACAAATTCAGTGCAACAGCAATCTGGAGTTAAAATATGTGTGAATTTACAATATATAGACTTTTGGGGCTAGAAGATACCTCAGGATGCCTTCGATAAGCTGTTATTGTGGCATTTTGATTGTACAGTGTATCTGACTTGCTTATGAAGGAAGAAAAAGCCACTTTTGTTGCTGTCCACAGCATAGCATCTCGTTTCTAATATTGTTCTCCCCAGCCACCATCCTACAGATAATGTGCAGTTACAAATTTGCTGATGGGTCAGAGAAAAGAAGAATGCCAGTGGAATGTTAAAGATACTCAGTACTGGCTTGTTGGTCTTGGAATAAGCAAATGCACCTTTAACATTAAATTTTGCCTTCCCTTGCTCCCAAATGTAAGAAAGACAGTATAGGGCTTGTGAGGGTTGCTTTGCAATATTTAGGGGGTTTGGTTTTGTTTTTTAAAAAAGGTAGTGTTTTGATTCCAAGGTATTTTCAGCATTGTTGGTTGATCTGGATAGTTTAATATCGTCAAACTAGTTTAGGAAAAAAAATATTATATTTAAATAAAACCTGGGCATGTAATGGAGTGTTACAGAAATTTAAAATTATGTTAATTTTATTCTGACCACAGTTTGTCAGTTGACGAGCGGGACCGAGTATGCAGGACTGCCCTGTGGTCCAGTGCATTGCTGATCTATGTGTAGAGCTGAAACACAAGAGCAAATAGGGAGGGCTTCTGTTAAAATGCTTTGGGATTTGCACAACTAGAACTCATGAACACTTGTGGTTTCATTATCATGCTTTTCCAGATTATAAAATACTTACAATACACTGCTTTTAATGAGTTCTATGAGTTTAATTCAAATCAGTAAATAAGTTTTATGATGAGTCAACAAACATGGAGATGCTTAATAGTAGAGGAAGTAAGAAAATATTTGCTGAAATTATCCACTCTGTGTTGGTATTCTTAATTATTCTTAATTACTATAATAGTGCATTATTTAAAGAAAAAAACCCAACTAAACCCCTCTCCTATTATATACTTATTAATACTACACAGGACTCACCAGATACAGTCTGTAGACAGTCTTTTCAATAATTTTTAAAGCTGTTTTTCAGAGATGTATGGGAGGAAATTGTGTTTTTCATTCTTGCATCTTTAAGTTGCATATGAACGGCACGTAGGTTTAAGGAGACATTTTGTTGATCTACATTAATACAGAAGTACTAAAGTATCAAGGAAACTGGTAACTTGTCTGGTAGCTGATTTACAGCCTGAGTGTAGAGGTTTCATTGATTTAAATGCTGTGGTGTGGCCCTTGGCATTCAGAGAGAGGTGAGAGTAAAGTGAAAGAGGATTAAAAATCAAATAGTAAAAAAAAAAAGTCTTGAGGCAATTCTGATTTTGATAATGGAGGTGATAAGCTATATCACCTTAGCTATTAAGTCTATAGCTATTAAAAGTCTTAGCTATTAAGACTATCTATATATCTACCAACTAGCCACGCTATCTGAAGTTTAATTTTAGATGTGTTATACTTCATTTAAATATTGCAAATTAGAATTTATAGTGCATCCTAACCAATAAAGATTCCCTCCTTGATCCTGTCACATTTTCTTATGCCAAAAGAGTATCGGTTTCTATGTGATTCCCTGCATTTTCTTGCTTCTATTCTAGCTGCTGATGCAAAGGAGAAACAATACTGGATAACTCAGCTTCGATCCTGTGCCAAACACCACAAGGAAGGTAATTCTAAGGTAAATAATTAAGAGGGTGAAGTAACTATTATGTTTTAAGTGGTGTAGGTGAAGAACATCGTGATCTGAATAATAGACTGGCTGCTGTAGTTAGTGGCTTGATGTGTAGAGCTTTGTGAATAAAAGTGGTAAGTGTCACATGCCAACAACTTGGGCAATCTTAATATTGTCCTATTTATGAGAAATTAATGAAGGGCAGTTCAGAGGCTGTCATTACATGGTTAATTGAGTGGTTGGGTCAAAAGTTTATTAATAAATTCCTTTGTGATGTCCTAATTAGTACTTAAAGATGTTAACTTATTAGTTTTCTTTAATGTTATAAGATGTAATGTCTCTTATTATAGAAACTCACATAGATGTTAGTGGTGGTCAGCCTTCAACTTCTTTAGCAAATCTGAGAGGTTATCACACAAATATAAAGATTTATCTTGGGAAGTGAAGTCAAAATCTCTGTCTTCAAACAGATAAATATTTTGGACAGGTAAAAAAAAGTTTGCACTTGTAAAAGAGTAGAACTATAGGCTCAGGATGTCCCCTGCCTCTAAGTAGAAATGACATAAATCTGTTGAAATTAGAATGCACTTTGGAAGTCGATGTAATAAAAACAAACAAAAACCCATATGAGAAATAAATGAATTTTTTAAAAATTTATTTTGTGTGTGGTTTTGGTGTTAATCCCAAATCACTAATAAAAAAATAATTCTTGTTCTTCAGTTTTTTAAGAGCTTCTATTGGTATCTTTAGAAGAATGAAGAATATTTTCTCGTCACGACTAATTTTTTTGCTATATTAAAAAAAAACAAACCCAAACCTCAAGCAGAAAGGATTCCTTCTCACCCTGAGATGTTGAGAAGATCATTCTTGTGTTTACTGCGGTCAGAGTCATCCTGAGTATCACTGAAAGGTGGACTTTGAAAAGACGGATGGTATTTTGAGGAGACTGGCAATCATTGAAGTGGATGAAGTAAAATAAAACCAACCTTTTTTTTTTTTTTCTTTTTTTTTTCTTTTTGACTGATGTGCACTTGTTGGGAAACAATTATGGTGTAATTAAAACCCTTTTTGAAGGAGAATAAGTAACTTCAGTGTTTTGGTACTCTTTCAATTCTCATGCATGATACTAAGTAAGATATTTTAATGGAGCTGTGGCCTAGTGCTACTCATAGAATCACAGAACGGTTAGAACTGGAAGTAACCTTAAAGATCACCTAGTTCTGACCTCCCTGCCATGGACAGGGACACTCTCCACTAGACCAGGTTGCCCAAAGCCCCATCCAACCTAGTCTTGAACACTGCCAGGGAGGGGGCAGCCACAGCCTCTCTGAGCAACCTGTCCCTGACTCTGCTCAATCAGAATACTCCTACAGTTGCTATTGCTTTGCAGCTCAGGGGCTTCTGGTGGTAGAGATGGTAACTTTTTATACTCACAGTTGGTATCAGTGAATTATTCCTCAGTAAGTTTTCTGATCACTTCTTGGACCCTTTTAAACATGTAGGATTGGCAGTATGTTGTGATGAGGTAGAGACTTGTGCTGTGGCACACTGATTCTTGTACTTCTACTCTCTATTTGGTTGCTAATATTTCTTAATACTAAATTTGTACTTCTCCTTTTGCCAGGAGCTCAACAGGGAGAGGTAGTATGAAAAACTCTATAAACATAGCACAGAAGCCAGCAAAAGGAGCACAATGTCGTGCCTGCCTGTCTCTAGGAACATTTCTTTTGACAAGATTTTCCTATTGTTTTCCAATATAATTTTTTTCCTTTTTCCCCTCCTCTCAGGGTTAGAATATTATCAGAGAGGTAGATTTTCCCTGGCTTTAGCATTGCATATGCTGCTAACTTGGATTTAACCTACAACTAAGTTTTAAAGCTCTCTGCTTTTCTCTATAAAAGCAAGTGATCAAAAGCTTTAGCACTGCAATGATTAGACTTTGGAGATCACAGATTGGTTAGAAGGGAGTGATGCTTCATGGAGATTCCAGAAACTAGGAAAAAAAAGGCCTTTCTGTAACTTCTTTTTTATTTTCCTCAAAGTTTTGCACTTTAAAACCAATGGCTGGTAGGAGGTAAGGAAAGCAAGAACTGCTGCATTTCTTTGTGATTTTTTTCTTTTTCTTTCTCTTGTAGGTGAAGGTTCTTTAATAACTATTAGCATGGGAGTGGAAACATGCTGTTTAAAATATTTTAAATTTATATAAAGTAGCATGCTGCTATTTTAGCCACCTTACTCTTTCTTTTGTGTTGGGATTAGGACTGGAATTAGACTGTAAAGGTCTGTAATGACACAGAGAGGGTACATGTTTGACTACCTTTTGCATAATAGAGGACTCTAGAAAAATACGTGGGTTTGGATTTTGTTAAAATAGCCCTACCCCACTGATAGGACTGTCATGATGTGATTTGTTATTCTACCAGCAGCAGGGCTGGATCTCTCTTCCCTCCCTCTCCTTATACTTTGAGGGCTGTAGTAAGTGATAACTGCAAATTGTCTGTCTCTCATCATGCTGTCATGAACAGGCAGATAGATACTCTGTTTTAAGCTTCTGGAGTTTGAACAGAATCCAAGCTCTGTCTCTGCTGGGAACAGGCACCTGGAAAGTTGAAGCCTGAGTGTTTGCTCCCAGCTTCTTCTACAGCTTAAGATCATCTTTTTCACAGAAAGAATGAGAGGCAGAAATTTCTAGGTGGGTTTTTTATTTTTTTTTTTTTTTAGCAGTTGTACACTTGAGAAGGAGCTGGAATGAAAAGTGTAAATTATGCAGTGAGGGGTATATTTTATTTTATACAAGTGGGATATAGGTTAACTGGGATAACCAGCCAAGAGTGGAAAGGTTCCCAAGAATGCCAGGGAAACAACTCTTAGCTACAGGTCTTTCATAGGGGAGAGAGGGCATGGTTTTGAAATTGTGAATAATATTATTGCAAAGAAATTAATAAGAAAACATAGGAATTTGGAGAATGTTTTTCAAAGCTGAAGCTGTGGCACTGTTCCTGTGAAATATTCAAAGACCATTCCATCTTCCTGCACTGGATCCAGATGAGCACTGGTTTCCTTTCTTTTTCAGAGCCACTGCTTGCTTTGAGTCTACAGTAGCATTGTATGACTTTCTGTCCTTACTGTCTTTAAAGCTTCAGCTGGGACTGGGGTGTTGGTGGAATGAAGCAGAACAGTGATTTTAAACAAACAAACAAAATTTATATTCTAATGACTATAACTAGTTGCATCCTAAGGAATGGTCCAAAGATGAACTATACAGCTAACAAGTAAATGTAAGATGAGCTAAGTCTGTAATTTTCTGTTAATTAAATTTTACATTTTAATGATAAAAAAAGCAGTAAAAGGATAATGTGCTCTGGCAAATAATTCCCATGCCTGTAAGATAGTCTTAATGTTCTTGGTATTCCCTTACAGGTCTCTTTTTGCTTAATTACAGATTGCTCAACCTCCAGAGTGCTAAATCACACTGTATTGGAAGAAGTCTTCTATGTCTGGATAGGATTGCTGGTTTTTTTAGGCTATGCTAAGTGAATATTATTGTAAAAGTTTTAATTAAAGCATTAGTCAAGTTGGAATTCAGTGATATAAAGTGCTTCCAAGAAGGAGAAGGCTTATGCATAATTTTTGTGGTAAATCCACAAATTGTCACAAGCTTGTTAATTCTTTTAAAAACAAACACATGGGTTTTTATGCCAGCTCTCAATTCCAACATATGGATCAGTTGCTGGATTGGCATATAACCCTGGTATTTCTCAGTGTGTATCAGGAATGTGGCAGGGACCAGGACCCTTTTATCTTGTGAAATAACTTCTGGTTTAGATTGTGCTCAGATAGTAACTTTCAGTTTAGTCCTGTGCCAGAATTAGGAGGTAGATTCCCCCTTTTTCCAGCTTCACACAAGTGAGCTACTAAAAATCGGAAAGTGTGATTTCATCTTTCAGCTGAAACCTCTCATCTGTTTCTTCCCTGCAGCTTTCAATGCCAGGACAGTTTTCTTCCTTCTGCCACCACCCTTTATGTGGGCTTGGTTGTGGTACTGGTCCTGTGGTAGCTTGGGCATCAGAAACACAAGAAATAGCATCCTATTGAAAAGGACTTTTTAATCTCACCAGCTCTTTGAGGAATGGAATGAACACTGATGTAGGGGAAGTTGTGCTCTGCTTCCAGCAGTCCCAGGTGGTAAAGCCTTGCTGAATCATAGAACACCCTCAGTTGGAAGGGACCCATAAGGATCATCAAATCCAACTCCTGGGGCCAGCCAAGTCAGAACACGTGGCTGAGCACATTGTCCAGACGCTTCTTGAATTCAGACAAGCTCAGTGCTGTGACCACTTCCCTGGGGACCCTGTTCCAGTGCCTGATCACCCTCTCAGTAAAGAACCTTTTCCTAAGATCCAACCTAAACCTCTCCTGTTGCAGCTTCAAACTGTTGCCTTGGGTTCTATGGCTGGTCACCAAAGAGAGGAGATCGGCACCTGCCCCTTTGCTCCCCCTTGTCAGGAAGCCATAGACCACGATGAGGTCTCCCCTCAGTCTCCTCCAGGCTGAACAAACCAAGGGACTTCAGCCTCTCCTTGTAAGGCTTCCCCTCCAGACCCTTCACCATCCTCATTGTCCTCTGGACACTCTCCAGTATTTTTGTGTCCCTCTTGTACTGTGGCACCCAAAACTGCGCTCGGTGCTTGAGGTGAGGCCGCGCTAGCACAGTGCTCTCTTCTTTCTCCTACATGGAAGGGGCTGAAATGGATCTGGCCAAAATCTAACCTTTTCTAGTTGGAGGCTTTGTATTTAAAACTGAGCTAACCTGATGACTGCATGTCTCTGTGAGGGACTATCCTGCTCTCTTTCCCCGCAAGCAGTGCTCCTGGTGCCTGTTGTAACCATCATCCAGCCCTTTGGAAAGGCAGTTTGGTGAGCCAAATCAGCAGAAAATTCTGTGTGTGTATGTCTACATTTATTTCTGTTTCTCTTCTAGTTTAACTGCCTGGAGTGACTCTCCGTGAGCTTAAATGGGCCTCAGAGTCAGCATGGAGAGATGGTGGAGAAAAAAGTCCTCTTGGTGGCTAAACTACAGAAGTGGTTTAGCTGTAATGTGCAACAGCATATGTAGTAATGCCTGAAAGTTTGAGGTCATCACTTTTATCAAAACATCGAGGCAGCTGTGTAATTTTTCCCCCAGATCTTTGGTGGCTTTTCTTCAGTTTTACCAGGTTTCTTCTTGCCTTTAATAATGAATGGCCACAGAGATACCTTTACATTTCTAAATGGATCTTTCCCTGGTTATTTTTAACATCTGCATGATATTTGTTTCCATAAAGCCAGATTAGTGAAAGTTTCAAGTCATTGTGAGTGGTATTTTGGTGGTTATATGCACATCAGACCTCTTTTCCTTTTGAGCAAGTTACCTCTTTCCTCCTCTGTTGTGCTTGTCTGCTTCCTCCTCTTGTCCCTGACCTATAGAAGTCAACTAAAGATTTGTACTTCTATTTAAAACATTCTTTGGAAGTCCTTGCAGTGGTGAGGGTGAGGAGGAAGCAGTGTTTGGCTGTAGATATGTATGTATTTGACACCTTTTTTCCTCCCTTTGGAAGTTGCATGAAGATAAATGTTGCTCACAGCTCTCTGCTTTCAAAATCCTTCTAAAGAAGTGGGAAAAAAAAGTCTATTTAGGATTGAACATGAGCTTGCTCAGATGATTTTTGACAAGAAAAGATTTTATGATGGGATGATTATCATGGCCTCTTGCTTAAGGCAATGCATGTCTGCTTTTACTGAAGATGATGAAGCGCTATATAATACTCTGTCAGACAAGGTAGTACCAGAGATGGTGCTTTACACAAATGTGCAAAGTGTATCATAAACTGATCACTTTGCACTGCTGAAGTTTGGGTGTTATGTAGATTTTTGAATTATTGTCATGTAAATTAAACAGATCTCTGCCTGTATTTTTCTTTTATCAGTGTTTGTTTACTTAGGATGCATTGGAAAAGAAGTAGATGGGAGTTAAAATATGAATGGTGGTGTCTTAATCGTAATTACTTTCTGATAGTGTGTGGCTTTGCATTGCTCTAAGGCTGCATGCAGGGAGTTGGTTCTGTGCTATATATATATATGTAGAGAAGTAAAGGCATGTCATTTCAGTATTTATTATTCTGCAGAAAAACATCTGTGGCACAGAGCCTGTGAAAATGATGATTATCAGCCATAAACAGATCTGACAATTCGCTTCAAAAATTAGTTTATTGATCTCTGGAACACTGCATTTACTTCCAAAATAAACAAACCTGTTTGCTTCTGGTAAATGGTGAAAAGCACTTCAGCTTCTTTGTGAGCAGGAAGGGCAATCTCCAGGGAGAATGAGTCATGAAAACATCAGTATAGTTGGAACTTACTGTTCTACAATTACATTATTTTAATTGTTAGAATTTTTGATCTCCAAATGGAAGCATTCATTATACTACTTTTTTATCTTGGAGATGGACGGTCTACTGGAATAAAAAATCTTAACCCAAATCTCTGTTAGCTAAGCGTACTTTTAGCTAGCTTAAGGGGTCATAAAACCAAGATGAGCCCAAGTTACAAATTAATCTTTTATTAGCTTTTTTATTATTCTTTTATTAGCTTCATTTTATTAGCAGGAAAACTGTTGGAGCTGTGTAGCCTCAGGAAAGAATATTTGTAATCCTTCTGGGATGCTCCAGCCTGTGGATTTCTTGACTCACTATTGGCATCATGCATTACTAATTGTTGAAGAGCTTGTGTCTTCTTTTCATCAGGCTTTTCGCTATCTTTTTATTTATTTATTTGCAAACCAGAAAACATCAGGACCAAAGAAAGTGAGATATGGTAGTGGTTAGAGGGGCAGATCAGTCATACCAGCAGCACTACAGGAGGGAGCAGAGAATGAGGTATAAAGTTATTGTCATTGCTTTGGTTTCCTGGAAGAGTGACTTTAACGACTGCTGTAGTGTGATGTGTAATTAGTGTTTTTAGCTGTTTAAAACATCACATGGGTTTTAACAAAAATGCAAAATGTTGATTGTTGCACAGCTGTGTATCAGTGCAAAAGAGATGCATTGCATTGCTGTTCCCAGTGCTTAATCTATAGAAGTTGTGCAAAAGAGGAGTCAAGTATTTGGCTGGGATGTAGGTGTTGACAGTGCATTATAAAATTCAAATGTGCCTAAAAAAACAAGTGGGTAGTTACTGGAGAGGCCTCTTCTGGCAGTGGCCAGGAAGAAGCTGTCCGAAGGAATTAGCTGCCATGCCTGTCTCCTTGGATGGAGCAGGCACAGTGCTCTGCTGCTGTTCTCTGTGGCATTGATGAGTGGAGCCTCACTTCAAAAGGTTTGGAGTGGGTGTAAAAACTGCCTCCTGCAGACACATACTCGTGCTGTGTGTGTGACTGCTTTTGCAAGTTGTAAATTGGATTTTTTTTTTTTTTTTTTTTTACATTTACTGGGGGACCTTGCTTAGGGGGTAGCCAGAGGTCTGGATGCTGAGCTCATTTAGCATTTGTATATTACAGACATCCTCTAAAGAATAATCCCAAATTAGATGCTAGAGGATTTGTGTTGTGGACTGGCAGGGTTTTCTGGTACATTGGTTGGAAACATTAGGTCACAACATGGATGAAGGCTATAAAGGGACAGAAAATGAAGAGGTGAGAAAAACCTGCTTATAGACCTGTAGAGCCATTAAATCACAATGTATTTGATACTGATATTTGGCCCATTTGACTGTGGCTGTGTGTACTAATTCAAGATGGCCAGTCTTCCTGTCTCTGTTAGCTGCGTGGGATTGATAATTCTCTTGTGCTGAGTGGGGAAGGAGAGGCTCGCTGGCAGAGGTGGTATCTCCCTAGGTATGAGGTAGCACTACTGTAGAGACAGGCGTGCAGCTGAGTGGCAGGCACACCAGGCAGTGTGATGTGGTCAGCCCTTGCCAGGCTGTGAACTTGTGTTTGTAGAGATTTGAGCTTACTTGGTGTCCCTGTAGCAGGACAGTCCTTTTGAGCATCACCTGCTACTGAAACTATAGATGGGCTGTTCTGCCTGGTATTTCTCTACTGCTCCACTGACTCCCAAACTCCATGCCTTAAGGGACTGTATACCCTGTGAGCTGCCACATTCCTTTGCAAACCTAATGAAATGCACGGTCGTCCCACAGAGGGTTGATTCTGCCTCAAGTCACAGTTCAGGAGTGTAAATGATGTAGCCCATTGAGTTGTGGTATGAACTAGAGCAAATCTTACTGGGGAAGAAAAAAACCTAATCCGGATTAAGAGACTTCTAGAATGATGGGTTTACCTGTTTGTAGGAAATGGGTTCATTACTTATTTATGATACAAAGCCAGTAAAAAAATCACAGGTAGCCAGCAGCTGTTGTACTGACAGTTCACTATGAAATTCATGACTCCCAAGCGTAAGTGGAGTTTGGTGAAAGGCGTATTGTGGTAGGTGACATGAAGAGAGAAAATGTGAGGTGGGAGTTCAGTCAGGAGGTCTGTTGTGGTCCATGGTTCAGCTGCAGATAGTTCACTGCAGTTTGTAGCACTGTGTTGAGGAAAAATAGCGTGTAATTGCCAAATGGTATGAATGATATAGAAACCGACTTAGAATATATGTGAATTTCAATTTATGAATGTATCTCTCGAAGTTTGTGGCTTAAATGAGATTGTTTTGGCAAATGCTTTTTTTCTGAAAGCTCCCTCTCTCCTAGAATTCATTCCTGATTCTGCATTTAAACAGAAACAGTGCATGGATTTTTCCATATTTGTTTTGTTACTTTTGGTATTTGCAGATCTATAACTTCCTCCCTGTCCCCAAAGAAAATCAAAACATAATAAAACTTCACTTCTCACAGAACATTTTTTCTCAAGCAAAACTAATGGCTAAATTTACTGTTTTACATTGCTGCTGGTTTTTTTGAGTTTTAGGATCTATTTAGCTATATGAAGGCAGTAATTTATTTTTAGTATCGTGATTACATGATACTAGAATGTCAGTGATTCTCAGGTTATTTCATTTTAAAAAGAAAATAAAATTTATTAAGCTGGAAGATAGGTTGATCTTATGCTGAAAAGAAATGAAATTACCTTGTTCTTACTCTGCACCATAAATTTAGTTTAGAAGTATTCTGGTGCTAGTCAGTTTTAAAAAGAGACATCAGTAAGTATATTCTGCTGTTGTAGATACACAGATAGTATTCTTCTGTGAAACTTCTATTTAAAAAAGGAAGTTCAGTTGCACCCAGTTTCCCTCATCCCCTTCCTTCTCCCAAATTCCTTTTCTTCTGGCTCTTCCTTCTCCCAAATACCTTTTCTTCTGGCTCTCATTTTAACCATAGTTATATCTAAGTAATGCTTTTTCAAATGGAAGATGAATTAAAAGCCTGTCAGCCTGTGCCCTTCTGACAAATTCCACCGTGGGGTTGTTTGTTTGTTTGTTTTTTTGCCTTGGAGTCAAATTCAGTTTTAATGCAATTGTGAATTACCAGCCAGGATGGATAATTTTTGAGTGTCTGATTCTCCGGAGGGCTACTATTCCACTTCTGTTAGTCATGGCAGAAAGAAGGCATTCATTGCAAAAACACTCTCAGACTGTTATTCTTGGAGGTGTTTGTAAATACAAGTCCGGACCACCTGAATAATGCTTAGTTCTAGAATACCTGTTTGCGTGCTGGGAATGTGAGGACCCATTTTTAAACCTTCAAATGCCTCAAAAAAAATCTGAAGTCTGGTTTTGCGTGGGGATGGCAGAGGGATTGTGCAGTTCATTTCACTCTTCTTTGTTGGCAGTGCCGCGTAATCTGCCTTGTCTTTTACAGCCCAAGGAGTGGTAACATGATGCCTGCCTGCTTTGAATTCCAGCACTAGCTGGGACCTGTGCACCTTGCATTAAGAGTGTTTTAATAAAACTACCACAGAATTGCAAAGTTCAACTTGTGGGGGTTGATAAGAGAGATCGTACCCAAGTAATACTTTTGTGTGCCTGCCAGCAGACTCAGAAGTACTGCCTCACAGTGATGGCAACTGCCATCCTTACTTGTGAGGGGTCTGTAGGAGAGGTGAAATGGTGTTTCACCCATCTGGCTGTGTATTTACCTCACTTTGAGAGCTGTACTACACAGCACTCTCTCTGAAGTGGTTTGTGTTTCGTGAGGTAAGAGTTATTCTGTTTCAGTTTTAACCTTAGAGGTGAAACAAACAGTTCTAATAGAAGGGAGAAGCTCTTTTATATCGTTCTTTTATATATGAAGTCCAACAGTGCTCTTTGCACATCTGGGCTTGACTAAGAATTGCAGTCCTAAAGACCTTCAGGAAAAATTGGGTTTAAGGGCTGCAGAAAACAAATCAAGATGGCAATGCTGACAAATGGCTTAGATAAGATCAGAGAAAGGTCTTGAGTGTTCAGACTGATTTCATAGGTTGTACATTAAGAGTGTTTATGCTGCAAATAATGATGATAGCCACGTGATAGGTGATAGCCTATAAATAATAGGTGATAGCCACGGTGTTTCCAAGAAGATTCCTACTGAGCAGTGCAGATGGCTCCGAAGGAATAAATCAGTCCTGGGCACGGTTACACCTTGAGATTTAGGCTTGTGAGGGAAGTAGAATGGCACAGATCTGTACCCTGAATTGTAAATTATTTACTTGTGTAAAGGTTGCTAATATCAACTTCCCATTGCTTGTTCTAGACCATTTCATCCTCGAGAAGTAGAAGCTCATCTCTGCTGCCACCTGGGACAGTTAATTCTGCATCTCCTAGTGGCCAGAAACATATGAATCAAAGTGGCCCGACAGTTGTAACCATCACACATCACAAATCACCTGCAGCTGCTCGAAGAGCAAAGAGCCAGCGTTCTGGTCAACTCCATGAAGTCAGAGAGGTAAGAGATAAAAAATGCTGATTTACTGTAACTTCTAAATATTTACTTTGGTATAGAATTAAGCCATCAAGTCTGACAAGTTAACAGTTCTTTTTGTTTCCTGCTTTCCTTTGTTTCAATCATCTTGCTGAGCAAAAGGCTGTCTTTAGCTCTAGTTCACCAGCTCAAAGGCTGGTGTATACAGGGTTTTTTATGCCAGTGTTAAAATGAGTGTGTGTACATGCTTAAAGAGAGGAAGTAGCTTGGCCACAGCTTCCAGACTTTGCAATGGTACTGCAGTGATGGAAGAACATGTCTTTTCAGCTGCATGCTGCAAAACCTTTCAGACTGGAAAGAGGGCCCCAACCTATTTAAATAGAACTAGAAAAAGCCCAAGCTGAGTAAGTCAGGTGAATGGACATGAAAGAAGGCACAGCTCCCACACTCAGCACTTTGTATCTGTATGACTATAATCTTCACTCTGTCGTCAAGTTCCTGTTGCTGGCTTGGTGATGAATGGTTTGTCCATGCTAAACACATGAAAAGGAAACAAGAAAATAGGTTTTGTTCAAAGTGTGCCTACCAGGGTTTAAGAAGTATGTAACTCATACACTGATTTAAGTCTGTCTTCCAGACAATAAAAATAGTACAGTTTTAAGCAGACTTTCACCGAGCTTACTTTCACCTTTCTTTCACCCCTTGTTATTTTTTTTTGTCTGAATTTCTTGTTATTCTCTAAAAGTGCCTTTGTAGCTTCCCCCTTTCACCCTTTCTACCAAAGAAACTGTTGGCAGCCTAGCTGCTTTAAAGCATTCTTTTGTTACATGGCTTTAAAGTATGTACCCTCATCCTTCAAATTGCAATCTCAGGAGTCTGCTTTTACATTTACGCTCCCTAAATGTTTTTTAAAGGGAGACCTCTCACATTAAAAATTTGAATACATTCTTAGTTTGTGCTCCTAATGAACACTCAAGTTACACATCCTCATGAAGAATGCTTGTTTTTATTCTAGTAACATTCAAAATGAAAGCGTCCCTTGTATCCTTTATTGTATTAACAATAGTCATCCCTTGCACTGGAGAGCACTGTCTGAATGTCACCAGTGTTTTCTTTACATTATGCAAAACACACATCTATTTGTTTTTCATAAGAGTATCTTATCTTTCCTTACTAATCTCCCCCAAGTTGTTTCTACCTTACTAAATGTATTTGCTCTTATAGGTTTAATTCAGAGTGCACCTGAAACCTATTAATAAAATAAACAGTGGAAGCTGTTGTAGCTTTATCAAATGAAGCTGGGTAGGACTGAAAGGAATTTAAAAGAGAGATTTTGTGTGCGTGCTGATCATAATAAGTTGGGAAGGGAAAAAGTCAACAGATCCAAAGAACCACACATGGGAACAAAGAAATAAATACTGGCCTCTAGTAAACCAGAAAATAAGTGGCTGGGTATCATCCCAATAGAAAAGGCCTGGGGATTGCAGACTCATTTGTTTGCAGTATATTGCAATGTGATGTCATACCAAAAAGGTAAATATTGCAAGGCTTTAATCTGTAATCATGGAAGATAATTATTTTGCTGTGTTTGATGTGATTGATACCTCAGATGCTGTGCCAAATCCTGTGAGAACAACTTCGAGGGCTGCAATAAAAAAAAAATCTTAGACATTGAATGTATGATAATGACTGAAGGTTAAAAGAAGTAAGTGTTTTTCAGGGAAGGAAAATAGTACAAAGATAAACAGTAGCTAAGAAAATTTTATCAGGAGGTGTGTGAACTTCACCTCTTTGGGTATTGGATTTTTTTTTTTTGTGTGGGCTGCTGCTTAAAGAAGAGCATCATCAGTGGGAAAGTCAGTCCTTCTGCCTTCTTTCCCAGTCTCATGTAAAAAGTGGCTGCTTGACTGATCTTGTTTCCAACTTGTGAAAGGATAAGTCTGTGTTTCCAGATGAAGGAAGCAGGCAGATTGCAGTTCAGTGCACATTTCCTTCATCCCCCCACCTCCTTTTCCAGACTGAATGCAATATACGGGTATATGCTGCCTGCCTGAAAAATTTCAGGGAATATTGTTGTTCACTATATGAGTCGATGGTGGCTTAGATCTACTACCCCTCCCTTGTTAAATTTATTTGTGAGAGATGGATCCAGAGACCTTCCAAAAAGTGCATGTCAAGCTCCTGCCTTTTATTTAATCTGAAGCAAGGAGAAATAGGAACTAAAAGTACTCTAAGAAGAGAGTTAATCCCCCACCACCTCAACACCCAGATCTTTGCTTTTTTACTTGGAGGTTGTTCATTATGATTTGGATGAAGGGAAGAGGCTGCAGTAGGCTTATAGATTTGTGTTGGCATTCCCATTATAGAATGAAGTCACTGAACCTTTGACATGCAAATAAGCCTTTTTATTGTACTATAAATAGGGCTACATTAATTTTACATCCTCTAAAATACAGTACTTAAATCAATGGAAAGAATTGATGTACCTCTGGAAAACCAGAAGTCTGTACTTCTAAAATTTGAAAACAGTGTTACAGTAACACTACAATGTTATATATGAGGTTTGTGAAAAACAGGAATGCTGCCAAAGGGTCATCCTTAACTTGGGACATACGGACTTCACTAGCTTGGACAATATCCCTGGCAAGTGCTGAACTTGAAATTTCTACTCAATTCTGACCAGTTTCCCTTGATTTGGCCACATTATTTGCAAATGGTGAAATATCTTTCCATGTTGCAAGTAGGACAAAATGGGACTCTCGTATTTGACATAATGCAATGATATTTGGTAATACTTGGTTGTTCTTTTTCCCCTTTTTTCCTTTCACAGTAAGAATAAACTGGTGGTGTTTGCTCTGGTTGATTTAATTATCAAAAATAGTAAAATAAATTATAGCAAAGTAAAATAAATTGTAGCAAAGAGGTTTACGTAGAACCAAACTGATGTGCAAAATTCTGTGAAGGTAGTAAAAGCAGCTGTGTAGGTTCTGAAAATGATGTATGCAATAAGTGTCTGTTGTAAAAGTAGAACTTTACCTTTTGCCAAGAGTCTGGTAAGATAAAATTGAACGTGAATGGGGAGCTTTTGACTGCTATGAACACTTTACTTTTACTACTTAAGCTGCTTTTGTATAGCCTTGAATTGAGAAGATGCTCAGGAGAATTACTTCTGATCATAATGGATTTTTTGGTATGTTTGTTTAAAATAATATTCTTCTCTTAAATCAGATTTTTGCTTATATTAACTTGATGTTAATATATTGATTTATGGAACATATCAAAACTATAATTCACCATACATTACTTTGAGAGAGCTGATGGACTGTGTGTTGCGTTTTATACCGAATTACTTGAGATCCTACCTCTTTATTTGGGCCGTAACTTATCCTTACAGGGATGCTATCAACTGGGTTCTTAGCAAGTGATTTTATGGTAACATAAGTGTGCGTGGTCCTGAAATTGAATGATGTTTTTTTAAACTATGGGTATTATTATCCTCTTAGCAATTTGTGGCAAGAGTTACACTGGCAGAGTTCTTTACCGCAGGCGGTTAAAATTAACTGGAACGTAAAGCAAGTGGCCACATCACACTTCATGTTAAATTTTCACTGAGCTAAGTAATAGCAGCACAATGCATCTTGGAATGGTGTTCATTTTGGCTGAGAGTGACTGTTGTACAACCTCTACTGATGTTACTATTGTTTATAAGAATGTTACCGTTGTTACCAAGAATTGCAGCATGAATATTTTGTAGTAACTTATTTACAGAAGAAGTGTAGAGAAATTAAATGGGGGTACCAAAAAGAAGTCTAGAGAAGTGTTTTTTTTTTTCTAGACCTTTAAAAAGTCCATATAGGAGTTTCTTGTGTCTTTGAAATGTGATGTTTGTTACAACTTATGATACTCTCTGGACTAGTCATCAGCATGTGTTTCCGAACAGCTGGTACAGTGAGATCCAGATTTCTTGTGGCTTTCACCAGTGTGACATGTATTTTATGTGCCAGTAAGTAGTTCCAGAATTTGGAAAGGACTGCTTTTTGGTAAGATGACAGTCCTTCTGCTTCTTGTATGTTCTTTGCCATATATAAATGTGGTTATTATTTGATTCCTGCTGGAATGACTCAACTCAGGTGTTTCTTTACTTCTTCCCTTGGGGTGTAGGGAAATCTAGGACTAACACCTTGGGCTTTGTGGATTGAGGTTTTAGCTGGAATTTTGTGGGGCCACAATTGTCCAGTTTTATGTGGGTATAAGGAGAAAGAGGTACTTCTAAAACACTTCGGGAATTGTCAAGCGAGAAGTGAACTCCTTCATGTCACTAACATTTGGATAGCAAAACTGGGGGTTTGACTAGCTATTGACAGAGGAAAAGGAGGCTGCTGCTTGTGGGGAACTGTTTGTTCTGTTAACAGAATTATAGCACTACACAGGCACATTCAGACTTGCAGGAAGACATAAACTTAAGGTGGTAGTAGGGGTGAAAAAATGATGATTTGTTTCATGCCAAATTTTACTTTCTGACTTTTTCAAAGTAAGGTTTTGCTTTTTATTTAAATTTTTTGTACCCTCCTTTGTTTTCTCTGGAAATATGCACATATAAAGGCCAACAAATAAGAAGAGGAGCAACCTAATGCCAGTGTAGCTCTTGATGTTTGTGAGGTTATGTGATAGGTAAAGGTGCATGTAAAAGAACTGCTGGTTTGGATCTTTGAACAGGATGTTGTGCTTATACAGTGAGAAATATGCACAAGGAGCATTTAAAAAAAAAAACCCTGCTAATTTAAGTGTTTTTGAAAGTAGATGTATAACTTTGATTAATTTGATAAACTTCTGTGTAAGTAGGGAGGAGTGCTATGTATAGACCTGTTGCTTTCACTGACAGTTCTCATCTTGATTTTAGAGTGTGGGAAGATGAGAGCTAGCTTTGTGACAAAGATGCCATCAGGATTGAATGGCTAATAAATCACATACTTGCTTTTAGAAGGTGAAAATGCAGTCTTTGTGCTCACTGAACTAAAAAGTGTGGATGTAAGAGAGAGTGCTAGACAATGCTAATGTCAGGCTTTCTGGCCTGTCAGAGAGAACTTATAACCATGGGCTGTGGTTGCTGTAGCACCATAGATATCACAGAATCATAGAATGCTTTGGGTTGGTAGGAACCGTAAAGATCATCAAGTTCCAACCCCCTGCCATGGGCAGGGACATGTCTGTACTGCAGTGCTTTTGCGAGGCAGCTTTCAAGCTAATTAGGTAAAGGCATATTTGTGTTTCCTTCTAGACGTGTTCTAGTAGAAAAAGTAGCTTTGTGATGCTTTCTTTGTGGGAGTGTTTGGTTGACTCTCTGAACTAGATTTCTTCCTGCACTTCAAAACTAGTAATACTGAATAGAGATCCTTCAGTTAGACTTACCACAGTAGCTTCATCTTGGTAGTTAATAGATATTGCAGAAAGCGTTGATCGCATTTCACATCTGAAATCTGAACTTCTGTCCAGTTCGTCAAATAATGCAGTGGTACAATGAGTGGTAATTTTGGAAAGAGAAGAGAAGGAACATAGAGGAGGAACATTTGTTAGGTACATCATGGGCTTGTATCTAAAATAATTTTCTCCTACCCCACAGAGTCTGTAATAATTAAAAGCACAGGCTTGTCCTTTTGATCCTCTTCAGTCAAGTGCATTGAATTATATACAAAGTAGTCAGTCTGTAGCTATAGATGGATGCTGGTCAGAAAACAAGCTACCTAATCGGTTACATCATATACTGCATCTCTGTATGCAACATGTGTATTATACTTTCATTTGTCTGCAAACTTCCTGTCACAATTTTTCATTTTAATGAGTGGAGTGTGGAAAACAGGGACTAATGACTTTACTCTTAATACAGACAGTGAAAAAGTGCTTGCAGAATACCCAAAGCAAAACCATAGCTGTTTCTCAGAAGGCAAGGATTTCTTCTTGGCTATTAGTAGTGAAGAAAAGACCAGAAAAGCTTTTAGTCACTTCTGAGTCTACAGAAGTAAAAAGAAAGTGCATGAGGCCTAATTCAGCTGTTGGTATTTATTTGGCATAGAATATGCTCATGTAAGTTAAACTACAACTATTTAACTGTGGTTAGAAGCACTTTTTGAACTGATGAATATTGTAATACAGATTTGTTGCAGGTACCTTTCACAACTGAACTGTTTCTGAAGGAGTTGCTCCCAGCTGTGTTTTAACAGGAGCCATTATAATTTGTGTAGGGGCACTAAGCCTGTAACAGTATAAACCAGTTTCAAAACCTAACAGCAGGTCTAAAAGGGGCACTGGCAGATGTTATCGTTGCACTTTCTTCTGAATTTATATTGGCCCAGGCTCTTGAAATGTGTATTCCTTGTTCAGTATGAAAGTACCGGTGCAAGAGTGCAAAAATCTTCTTCTGGCTGTTCAGCAATGTTAACGTGATTGGTTGCTATCCATGTCCTTACAGGAGAGAAAGCAAATTTAGAGCATATAGGCGCAGATGAAATTATTTGGTACTTTCTGGGCCATTCTATTTGGCAGCTATTTGATTTGTCTGTAGAAGTCTTCTCTCCTACAGCTGTTTGTTCTACCTTAAGGTGGTACTGCAAAGATCAGTAAAAACATGTCTCCTCGGGGGATAAATGGGATGCTTAAATCTCTGGGAGTGTCAGTCTTGTACCTTCCTATGCAGTAAATGTACGTGTGCTCATAAAAATTACTCAGTAAGTAGCATTAACCATCTCACCTTGGGGATGGGGAAATGTAAATTACTATAAACTAGTAATTATTAAATCACTTAAACATGAACTGAATACCACATAATCACAGCATGTTAGGGATTGGAAGGGACCTCAAAAGATCATCTAGTCCAACCCCCCTGCCTAGATTAGGTGTCCTGGTTCTGGGCAGGCCTGAGTCAACCTCTCCAAGCAGCCAGCCCAGGTGAGCTGAGTTAGCCTGGGCTGTTTTCCACACCACCTGACATCACTTCCCCCTAAAAGGGGCTGGTTGGGGAGGGGTAGGGGCTTGGTGCCTCCAGAACAGCCTGAGTGTAGCTGGGGTATGGGGTTGGTTGGCCCTTGAGTTGGGCAGTACTATGTAACTGTTGGGTCAGTAAGGTACTCTGTGTTATCACCAGGTGTGAGTGTAATTGGCTGTTATTGTTCTATTGCCCAGGTGGGTTTTGAATGTCTCCAGAGGAGACTCCACAACCTCTCTGGGCAGCCTGTCCCAGTGCTCTGTCACAGTTGAAAAAGTTTTTCCTTCTGTTTGGAGGGAGCAACCTCCTATGCTCCAGCTTGCACTTGCTGCCCCTTGTCCTATCACTGGCCATCACTGAGAAGAGCCTGGCTCCCTCCTCCTGACTCTCACCCTTTACATATTTACAGATGTTGATGAGGTCACCCCTCCGTCTCCTCCAGGCTAAAGAGGCCCAGTTCCCTCAGCCTGTCCCACTCCCTTTATCATCTTGGTGGCCCTAATACTCGAGTCTTTCTTTCCTTTGCAGTATCTTTGAGGTTGTTAAGAGTTACATATAAGTTACACCTTCCTAAACTACACCTTGTTCTGTGCATTTGATTTTTGTATTCATGCAAAGGTTGAGTCATCCTGGAATCCAGACACCCAGGCAAGGAGAATTAAGGTTGCTATGGGAATCATAGAGCAAATGTTCTACTAAAATTGCACTGTTTGTCCATGCAGGTTATGTCAAGAGTGAGCCTGGTTCATTATTTTCTGGTTTTTTTTTTTTTTTTTTTATTTCCTCTCCAAATCTGAAAAAGATAAATGATGCAAATGTTA
Organism: Hypotaenidia okinawae; assembly: GCA_027925045.1. Taxonomy (NCBI): domain Eukaryota; kingdom Metazoa; phylum Chordata; class Aves; order Gruiformes; family Rallidae; genus Hypotaenidia; species Hypotaenidia okinawae. The sequence goes on along the minus strand of BSDF01000002.1, from coordinate 45,080,129 downwards.
CTTCTTTTCATTAAGTTTCATCAGCGTGTAGTTTAGCAGTAATCAAGCGTGTACAAATATGATAATTTTCAATTTTTAAAGAAATGGTGATGTATAAATCAGGGATAATACAGTGTATTACTGTAGTACTTTCAGGCACTGCTGCAGCATTCATTTTCTTAAGCAATTGCAGAGAAGCCAAGATTACTCTTCACAGTTATTAAAATATTTCATTAAATTTTAAGTAAATGGTAGGTTCCCAAAGGAGCTTGAGAGAAACTGGTCTCCAGATTTTGTATGCCTTCAAAACTGTCACTTAATTCTGTGAGTAAAACAGAATTCAGCTGTTCTATGGTATGCAATGGTTTACATATGTATATACACTTCCCTAGATTTTTGGAAAGCAATGAAGCTGTGTTCTTTCAAATTGAAAGCACAAATGCTGTGGTAGCTTCAATTTAGAGTTGAAAAATGAAGATTTAAGGAAAACATAGTTCAGTAAATATTTTCTCAGATTAGGCTGCGTGTTTAGTGGCCTTGCTGTCGGTGCTGGTTTCTGGGTGGCTGGCTGGTGCAGCAGTGATCTGATCCTCCTAGTGAACCCTGAACATCACAAGGTGCACTTACCTTCTGGGACTCTGTTTATAATGCAAATTGCTGCTTCCAAGAGACATGGGTTGTTTTGTTAACCCACACTTTCATGCTATTTTTTTAAAGTAGAAGATATTTTTGAATGTTCTCGGTGGCAGAAGATAACAATGTAATGTTAGGTGGCTAGCCAAGTTTCAGGTATGAAGTACAGAAAGTACTTACACAAATGCCCACCAGGAGAAAGTAACCATAGAAATGGCTCATATATTTAAAGTGTACATTCAGCTTACATTAGTACACATGTTTATTGAGGGACTGACTACAATCTTCAACTCCTTTTGTAACACTCAAAAGTGCTGCATGCTGCGCTAAGAAATACAGAAAGGGTCTTGATTTTGTAACAAATGGCAATAGGAAATACTGTAGCTGTCACCTGTTACTTCACACAGACCTGACCTCTAGGGCTTTTGCTCTGTGGTGGTAGTGCGATCTCCATCCCTAATGCTTGGCCTGCAGGTTTTGAATGCCTTAAGCTTTCTGTGTGCTACACAGATGCTTTTAAGCAGCTGCTTACCTGTGTTTGGTTGCAATTCTGATTCCCGACAATATGTATTTAAAATATGGTAATAATATGAGGGATAGTGGCGTTTCATCCCTCACTCCAAACTGAACTGTGTCTGCCTGAAATTGCTGTATGCCTTTAAGTAGCTTTGTATTATAGATGCTAGATGTATACCTGCAATTAATTAATTATTTTAAAATGTTATTATGGTTCTAATATTTGGCTCAGGAAACATGGTGTTACATTCATGCACATCCTTCTTAGCATGTTTTTAGGGTAATATTCTGGTGTTCTGTCATGACTGCCTACAGTTTTCCTCACAGAGATCCTCAGTTATCCAATTGCAGTTTTATTGGTAGGTCTAGGCTGGCAGACACAAAACACATGAATTTGTGGAGAAGATGCTGTATAAATGCAAATCAGCCATGTAACACTATGTAATAAATTGGCTATTCAAAGTCATGGTAGTGTATGTTGAATCACTTCAGTGCTGTGAAGTTGCTGATGTCAACTTGACAGTCAGCTTTGGGCCATGGGAAGAATTCAAAGGGGTGGATTTGGAATGCTTTGTCACAAGTCAGAGGGATGCTTTATTCAAGGCTCAGGAATGGTATAATTAGATATTCTTGATAATCTTGATTTTTGCAAAATGTGAGGTGAATTGACTGTAAGATGAGGAAATAATACCTACTTTGATTAGAATGGAAGGTCATTCCAGTGGATACTGCACACTTGAGACTTGTTCAAATGACAGAAAAAAAATTTCATTTAATGCTTGGACACTATAAGTTAGGTGCCCAACAGGGAGAGGGAGTGAGAGATACAGTACAGGCATTGCTGGGAAAGGGAAGAAGCACTGGAAGTGTCTATCAAAATTTTTAATAAGTGCCATGGGGAATACTGAATTGCTCTGGCTGTATGTGTTTATAGTATATTCCCAGGTGGAATGGAATAATAACAATAATTTAAAAAAAAAAAGTGTTACATTTTCTAGCAACATTTTTTCTGAGAGAAGCCTCCTCCTCTTTGAAGCTACACATGTTGAAATGTGCATTTTAGGTTCCAGTGTGACATGGCCTTTTCTCTTATGAAGACTTATGTCACTCAGAGTACAAAACCCAGGCTTTGTCAATAGCATGTTATGTTGCAGTAAGCTAATAGAATTTCCCTGCGATTGCTGATGTTGACTTAATGACTGTCAGAAACCTTTTAGGTGGTCTTTTGAGTGCTTAAAATTCAGACATGTACCATAATTGCTGATAATCAAAATAGGCTTTTCAGCTCTGTATAGCAATTAACTTCACCAAAGTGATCCTTCTGAAACCTGTAAGAAAAACTGCTTCTCAGAAGAACCCTAGAGTAACACCCCTTTATAAGGAGCATTTAATCACTAAACAAAATGATTTTTTCCTTGCAGATTGAGCTGATTTTTATAGTAATACTGTGTAAGAATAATTCCCCACCAGGTTTGTGGGGTTTTTTTAATAAGCTTTGTTCTCAGTGCTGCATTCTTTGTTTCAAACAAGCATGTGCTTCCTGCTTGGCTGGATGGTAGTCAGATGCTGTCCAAGAATTCCTTGAACTTGCAAGCCCCTTTCTTTTTGTTTCTCTGATTTTTTTTTTTTCATTCTGGATCACTGGAAGCAACTTGAGGTGGGAGAAACAGCCTTGGCAGCCACTCTCTGCTCTTTCTCTTCCCTGTGGCTTTACCTCAAGATCCCAACACCCTACTCCTCTAGAGTAATTTTTGATAATTAATTAAAGTCTCAGTAGGTGAGTATTAGTAGGATATGGTTAATATAGCAGATTAGATTAGCAAATGCTCAAGGAAAGAGCTCTCAGTGGGGGAACATCTGTCATGTCTCCTGCAGTAGAGCCTGATCCCTGGACATCTCCCTCCGGTGCTAGGTTGATCCTGATCAATTTGCAGAAAACATATAGCTCACTCAAACTGATTTGTGGGGAAGAGTAGTGCACCTTCATACAGTTTGTCTGAACCATGCTCTTTCATGTGAGTATTTATTATGGCAGCCAGCTCTTACTAAGCTTTAACTTCTCACCTAAAGATTTGTGGCGTAGCTCCATGAAATACTCTTAAGACAGCTGACACTATCAGAAACAAGAAGCTGAAGTTTATGTTGGATTGAGAGAAGCATTCTCATCTTCAGATCTTAAGCAGCAAGAATGTATTTTCAGAATAACTAGCAAATTTTTGGAGGATGACAGGAAAAGTGTGACTTTTTTTTTTAACAGCCATAAAATATGAAGCCGTTCAAGGGAAGCTGAATATCTCAGGGTATTGATTTAACATTAAAAACATTTTCTAGTTTAGAAAAACCTAAGATTGTCTGTCTGCTTAAACATTCTCTGGAAATATTTGAACTTTTTGTCCTAGTCTGTCTCCATGGTCACAAGGTCTTTTCTGGAATTCTCTACCCCCATTTCCCCAGTTTCCTTCCTGTCCTTCACTTCCTCATTTCAGTTGAGGAGAAGGACAGATTAGGTACAGAAAGCATGCATTTAACCTTAAGTCTGGAATCATACTCATACAGAAGTGTGGTAAGGAGTCTATCTGAGGTAGCAAAGGAAAGCATATGATTTATTTTGGCCTTAGGCAGGTGAGCTGTTTTGCTTAGATTTCTGGAGGCATTCTCAGGGATCATGCCAGAACTGCTAGATCCTCTCTACTATCTAGCATATGTGTTGCGAGGGCTGTGACCTTTCCTTGGTGTCTCTCTCTTTTCCTGATGTAAGCAGCAGTGTTCTGTCAACTCACAGTGGATAGTCAGGTTGTTCTTGAGAATGTTTTGCATCTAAATAAAGTATCTGCATAAAGACTTGGAGAACACTGTCAATTACAGATGTCAGCTCTCTCCAGTATTTGAAGATGTATCTGTGAAGTATATCCTGTCTTTTGTTCTGAACAGAGAGATATTTTTGTGAAATGGGTAGGTCAGCTCCTTTTCTTGCTGAGCTTCTGCCCCTTTTAAAGCATTGAAGGAAAGGAGGAGCTTCCTTCTGTACTGGAGTTGCAACAGGCAGAATTTCTTGTGAAGGTAGATTACTTTTCATCCTCAGGTACAGGAAGGAATGTTTAAGGCTTCCAGACCTATCAACAAAAAGGACCCTTCTCCCCTTTTTTGTCTCTTCCCCAGGTCTTACAACTTCATGAGCTAAAGCAGACCTACAAAATTTAAAGTCTAATTATTGTATTAGGCAACTAACAGCAAGGGTGCTTGAAGGTCTGATTAATAAGCTACAGCATAGTAGGCCACTGTTGTCTTCACAAAACAGAATGATAATCAGCAAGTGCCCGAGTTACAGAGTTTAAATAGAAATTGAAGGTATAAAGAATGGAGCATAGGATTATGTCTAGTGTGTGAATAAATTAACTAGTGCATTTAAAAAGCACACAACAGGACTTGGTAAGTAACAGCTGCTCCATGAAGTGTAAATCCTGTGCTGTGGTCCCTGGAGAGCACATAGCTTCTGGAAGTGCTGCTGGCAAGCAGTGAAACCACAGAGGAGTCAATGGAAGCAGCAGATTGGAAAGAGTAGCTACGAATGGAAAGCAGTTGAGGCAGACTCCCTCCTCCACACCTTCTTTTCTTCTGGTTGCCTTAGACTGGGCTTTTAGAATCAGTCCTAATGACATCTGCTCTCTGTTCTGTAAGGTTTTCCTCACCAGGAGTCACACTGCTGAGCACACAATGAGAAGGCTGGGCAAATAAAACAAAACCAAAACCCCAAATGTTTTGTTAGCTGAGACAATGAGGATACATAGCAACTGGCTTTTCCATTTTCCCTTAACAGAGATTATATGGACACTGGTGAGGGAAAAGAGAACAAAACCACGGATGGAGGTAGGGGGAGCTTGTTTTCATTCCCCTCTGAGGGAAGAGATAGAATTGTGAAGGCAGAGGCAAGGACTGAAAAGAAAAAGAAAGGTGCCCTGGTGACTAGCTGCCATCCTGATTGTCAGAGCTATAGTTCTGTTTGTTCTGTCAGTTTCTGTGTCTCTGCCTGCAAATTATGTGCCAAGTGAAAATTAACTTGCTCCTTTGAAGCTTCATTGATAGGATGTATGTGTCTAAGCCTTAATAACTATTATGTAACAAGTCATTCCAATTTTACTCTTCATTGTTTGCTTCTTTAAAATAATTGAGGTCAAGCCAGCTGCTACCCTGAGGTGACAATAATGGAGAATTACGTGCTTATTTCTGTAATGGGAAGGAAACAGTAATCAAGAAAGGAGAATTGATATTCATGTCATTATCTGGTTCTATCTTTCCAAATCCTTTCAAAAAATCTTTCCTGGTGAGACTGTAGGATCCTTTCTTTAAAATATTTTTTTTTTCTCATTAGTGTAGTAATGTTCACAGAGGCTGCTGTGGGTCTTCAGACTGAAGCTTTGTGGATAGAATTCCCATCTGTTCGCAGCTCAAGGAGGTTCTTTTTGACCAAAAAGCTCAGGTTTTATTGTAAACAAAGTGTACATTTATGTTACGTGTGGACCTTAAGCATGTTTGTGGTCATCTGAACTCACACTTGTTTCTAGATACTTTTAAAGCTGAAGTGCAAAATTATTTATATAAGTGATCTGTGTTCTCTGTTGCACTACTTGTAGCAATAACCTCTGTGTATACCTCTTTTGCTTAAGCTGTAGTTTTGCCTTCCTAGCCTGCGTGCTGTTGATGGAATCCCATTAAAAGATCTATGGCTGGGGCTTCCTGGAAGAAGAGAGAGATGCCTATAAATCCTCATCAGAAAATGGCTTTTGTCAAGTATTATGATGCATATAGAAAGTGACCTTGAGTAGCTTGAGAAAGCTTTTCAGAAGCTAAGCCAAGGCAAAATTTCTATGGCTCTACAGTGATTAGGAGAAGGGGAAGAGTGTGAGGAGACCCCTCCTTGAGGAGGAAGGAGCGGCAGAGGCAACTTGCGTTGAACTGACCACAATCTCTGTTCCTTGTCCCCTGTGTTGCTTGACTGGGAGGAGGTAGAGATATCTTGAATAAAGTTGAGCCTGGGAAGAAGGGAGGGGTGGGGGGAAGTGTTTTAAGATTTGGTTTTATTTTTCATTATCCTACTCTGTTTCAATTGGGTAATAAATTAGGTGCATTTTATTCCATGTTAAGTCTGTTTTGCCCGTGACACTAATTGCGGAATGATCTCTCCCTGTCCTTATCTCAACCCATAAGCCTCTCATTATATGTTTTCTCCCCTGTCCAGCTGAGGAGGGGAGTGATAGAGCAACTTTGGTGGGCATCTGGCCTCCAGCCAGGGTCAGCCCACCACAGGTATGAATGCTTAACTCAAAACAAAAATGCATTAAATTGGAAGAAACCCACTTTTATTGCAGTTGTAGAAGTTACCTTAATTTGTCAGACTTCCCATTTGGAGAGATATACATTTTGAGCTGGTGATTAACAGTATTCACAATAGCCTTTTTGCATGTGTGTTTATGCTGTTTCCTTTTTCAGAATAAATACTTGAAAGTGGGAATGTTTCTTGGAAATACTGAGCAGGAATTGGGAATGAGTCAAATTGGTAGCTAGTGTGTCAAATTAATGACTGCTGTGTTTGCTTTAGTGGCATTGTACTTCCACCTATCTATGCCTTACATTTTAATACTTACTTGGGGAAGTGTCTGTGTATACTTTTACATATATTGGTTATCTGGTTTAACTTTTAATTTTTACAATATGACAGTTTGTGGGGGTGTTGATGAAATACAAGTCCAGATTGCAAGAGGAGTCCTTGATCAAGGTCAGGATTGATGACTATATTAGGTTTACACGGCAATCCAATGTATTGGTTTTACTGTGACCTAGAAGGTTTGTATTTTTTTGTGTGGACTTTCTTCTCTTCTGTCACTCATTTACTTTGGCAGTTACGAAAAGCAGTGTTTTATATTGCAGGAAAACTCCCCCAGCAACCATCCCCCATGGTATATGCTTGTTTAACAAGAACCAAGGTCCTGCCTTATACCACTTCTGATGTATTTATTCTAGGGTGGTTTGAAAACCATATGACTCACTCAGGGTGGTGTCTCCTTGTGTCCTTTCCAAATGCCTTCTGAAATGTTTTTCTTTTGGTACTGTTGTCTGAAAGCAAGAAACTAGTATTTCCAGAAACTCCGTGTGTGTGTGTAATAAATATATCTTGTTTTCATATAACACTTATTTAAAAAAACACCCAAACCAACCCCTCAAAAAACCTGAAGAAATAAGCTGGCTATTTTCCAGCCTTTGAAGGCAGTGAAATTCTCACAAGGGCAGCTTAAATTTCTGTTACTACTTAAATGTCTAAAGCTTTTCCCACACAACTGTTTATTTTTACAGATGCTCTGTTTTTCATATGAGCACTGTATTTTTAATAATTGTTTTCAACTTGCATGCAGTCAGTGATGGAAAGGATTTTAAAATAAAAATCACTACTTTAGGCAGTTCCTCTGAAAAATTTAGACATGTACTGCTTCTCTGAAGAGAACGCTACTGTAGAGAAAAAGAGTTATTAACTGATGGAGCCAAATTTCTAGCATGTTGCAGAGGAGCTTTCTGATACAGAATTTCTGTGAGTTCATAGTGCTAAAAGAGTATTTTCCTTCATCTTTGGAGCATTTTGTTTTTTTCATACCCATGGGTAGGCATATCTTAATGCCTACTATAAAAGGATTCAATATGCGTGAAGATTAATACCAAAAAAAGGAAAATGCCATATTTTAAATTGCTTCTGTATATTGGATTCTGGCTGAGGAGGTTTGAAGGAACTCTCTCAGGTTTTATATTCCACAAGAAGGATTGGAAGATCTGAAGTATTTAAATCATTATATAGAAAGACTGGATTGGTGGCACTACTTACTTTCTGTCAGCATCACATGGCCTGTATCACAGAGGGTAGTATCTGGTTGCCCTTTGAGGTCATACTGCTGATGCTGTTCTTCCTTTGCTTCAGGGAGCTTGAAATCACTGTGTCTTGAGAGATGCCTCTGAGACAGCTGTGGGTCAGGTGGTTTTGTAGATGACTGAAAGCTGGTGTTTGCGTTGGGTTGTGATGTGCTCTGTTAGTTGGGTGAAATCCTTTAGGAACAGTAACTCAGGAAAGAAAGGTGTTCTGATTATCCCACTACCCATCTGGGCTGGACAAACAGACCTAGGCCTGTTAGTCTGAGAGTGTGGATAACAAGCATTTCCCCTGTAAATAAAATCACGTCAAAAGCAGTCATATGCTCTTCCATTTACATGTGGCTACCGAGTTTTCTCCCTTTGACATTTCTATTAATCTTTGTTTTAGGATGGGAGGAAAAAATCGTTAACAGAGAGTTTATTATTATACTTAATAATTGAGAAAATATCCCTCTGTAGTTTCAGAAACAAATTGAAGCCTTAAATAAAAAATTACATTCAGGTTATGTAAGCTTATTTCTCTGTGTGGGAAAGATTAATATATCATATAGTATTTTAACGAAATACTGAATTACTGTATTTTTTTAGCATAGAAAATAGCACCTCAATTTTTCATGATTGTTTCTTAAATTAATTTTTAGCAGCTGATTTTATCTTACTTACTGCATGAAAGAACGTTCATTCTTCTTGTGTCTGAAATACCCTAGGATTGCAAAGAAATGCATCTCATAGCTTTTTCTGCCTATCTTTCACATACTGTGGAGGTGACCCCAAGAAGAGAGTAATTTCTACTCATCCACTTGCTTGTGATCTTGTTGCATAACTGTTCGGTTCTACGCATCATGGTTGGCAGCGAGCTCGCAACAGGAGGATCCAGGAGGGTGCAGCTCCAGCTGCAGAGGAGTAGTTAGCAAGTGCTGTGGCTGGGGTAAGTAGGGAAAGCAGTGACGCAGGGAGAGGAGGAAGCAGGCAGCAACAGAAGCTGTAAATTGGCTGTTTTGGAGCAAGAGGTAGAGCATGGATTAGCTACTGAGGCAAACGTCAGAGATGATTCCCATTCCATTTGATCTTCTGTGAGGGTGTCACTGGATGGCAGGTTACTTGAGGGTAGTGGTGGTATTCAGAAGAATATAGACAATTTCTGGTGGACAAAAAGGTTTGAATCTCCTTCAAGCTTCAGAAGGGGCTGTTAGTGGGGAACACATAATGTGGTTTGCTTGTTCTCCTGCTGCAGGTTGAAGATGGAAAAAGGAGCAAACTATGCTTATGAGCTGGTCTCTTCTTAGCCTCATGCTTCCTCTTACTGAATAGTTAACTAAATGAGGGACTACTAACCATAGATATATGAACACATATAATTTCTTTTTAATACATGTAGTCCTGATCGTTCTCCCATTTTTTGTGTTTTATCTAGCGTAGAGTTACATTGCTGAAGTTGGAGTGAATTTCTGGGAATATTGCTTGCTTTTCCATATTATGAGAAGCTATTTATAAGTGAAGAGGGGGCGCCAAAGCCAAAACAAGAATGGAAAGAGAAGAGGGTTGAAACTTTGTAAGGAGACAGGGGCAAATAGTTTTTGCTATCATCAGAAGTAGAGAATTGCTGCTCTGAGCTGCCTATATTTGCAAATGGGGAGGATGATGAGCTGTGAGGTGCTAAAGTAACCCTGTGTAAGAGCAAAATCATTCAAAATTAAGCAAGTTATTTCACTTTGGAAAGTTACATTTTGACTTTCTCAAAATCAAAGCTTTTCATTCTGAAGTTGAAGCCAGTTTAAAGTGCTGATAAATCACATACTCTGCCACTCCTCTCCCTGAGACATCAAAAAGCAGAACCACAAGTAAGATACAGGGCAGTGCGATAGCTGCACGGCCTAGTGTCTGTCCTCTTGAGCGTTAATGTGTTTCACAAGAATGGCTTGGTGTTTCTCTATCAGGTCCTTTTTGGCTTACTCTTTTTAGAACAACCACACTTCACCTCCTTTAAAATATTCTGTTCTTCCTCCTTGTTCTGTTCAGTCAGTACCTTAAACAGAGTGGTTTTTGGTTAGTGCTTGAGCAGTACGTGTTCAGCATGTTCTAGTACTTTGAATCCTACAGAGACGTTCCTGGTCTCTTCTGCACCATCAGGTCTGTGGAGCAGCTGCTGGTATCACAAGCATAACGTGAAGCTAGGTAGCACAGGAAGGATGAATCAAAAAGGCTTCTTTAAAATATCTTAGGTCAGCTAGAGAATAGTAAGATTCAGAGAGCAATACCTCATTTTGGATAAAGGGAGAAATAATAATTTATTTTATTTAATTTTTTCCTAATCTAGGAACAATGTCGTTGATAAAAGCCTGCAAAGCTTTGGACTAGGCAATGACTGCAAACATTCAGTTAATTTTCCAAATGTTTCCTAAGCTCTTTGGTCCATTTATCTTATGCGCTTGTTTTGACTGTAGAAGTATATAGTTGTTCTTTATTAGTGAAGAGGGGAAAATGGAAATGCTTGAAATTTTCAGGTTGGGTTTTTTTTGTTCCTAAGGAAGCATGTCTTTGGAAATGTAAGATATCTCTAAACAAACAAACAAAAAAAAAAGGCAGGATAACTGATCACTTAGAAATGAAAATAGAACATTTCTGTTGCTGTGAAGCATGACAATGTCAGGTTTTCAACTTCACACTCTTATTCAGGATGTGAAAAGATGGGAATCAGTTTTCTGTACCGTTACATTGTGTAATCTTCCAAGAAGATTGTATTTTTTTTTCTCCTAGTTGTTATTTCATTTTGTCTCCCTGAGGGAGGACTATTTCATCACAGAATCATTTGGGTTGTAAGGGGCCTTTAAAGGTCACCTAGTCCAACCCTCCCTGCAGGGACATCTTCAGCTAGACCAGGTTCCCCAAAGCCCTATCTACCCTAACCTCGGGAATTTCTGGGGATGGGGTATCTGCCTCCTCTCAGAGCAACCTGTTTCAGTGGTTTATCACCATCATCATAAAGTCCTTCCTTATATCTAGTCTGTATCTAACCTGAATCTGCTCTCTTTTAGTTTAAAGCCATTAGTTCTTGTCCTGTTGCAACAGGCAATAGGACTCAATAGGACTAAAAGTGTTTGCATGAGTGTGTGTCTTGTGGTGCTCTTGGTTTTGTTTTAATTTTGAAGCAACCCTTTGCCTGTGCTGTGGAGCTCAGTTACGTGGTGTGTGACTTGTCAAAGCAGGGCACTGGGGGTCTAGTGATTCCTTAAAGCTGCGTATCGTGGGGGTCTGCGTCACCTTCTGCCTAATTTTGCTGTCTGTCAAAGGGAATTAAAATTGACTGTGGTTTCTACTGAAGCTTTGGCCTCTGTTTTAAATGTTTACTCTTAAAGTGTCGTTATTGTAACCTTGATCAAGGATTTTAGCTAATTTTCTTTACAAACCTTGCAACAACATCTTTTCACTTAATTCTACTCTAACTTGTTTGTAAGGATGGTTATTTGCATCTTTGAGTTCAGTTCCCTCTCTTGCTTCTCAGTGTGTTCAATGTGTACTTTGTAAATCACTATTTACCACAGTGTACCACAGGACACACACTGTACTTTGGCAATACAATAATGATAATGAAAAATGCACTGAGTTCATAATAATAAGCTTTTACACTGTAGTAGCTTGGACAAATGGAGCTTGAATCTTCCCTTACAAAGTCTTCAGCTGTTTTTTCCTAAAGCTTTGTACGTCTCAAGTAGCAGCCTATTAGTTTTTGCAGTAAGTTTTTTTGCAAGGTAAGTGTCAGAAAAGAGGCTGCTTGTGTGCATGTATAATTTCCTCCAGGCTGTAAAAATGGAGAGAAGTTTTAAACATGTCATTTTTCTTCTGGCTTATAGGAAGGATTTTGGAAGCTTTCCAACTTGTTTAAAAACCAGCCTGCTCAATACGGTTGTTTTTATCTGCTATACAAGCGTGTATTTCATCTTCATCTGGATGGTCCAAATCTAGAAAGAGATTAACTTTCTCCCTGACAGCTGGTATACATATCTGATAATAAATAAGTACCATTGCATCCTATGCTAATGTCTGTAAACTTAACAGTGACCTTATTTTATAAAAGTAATGCCTTATTGATGCTTGAGAAATGAAAATTGTTCATTCTTTGACTGTGATTAGGTATGTAGGAAAGAAGGAGGAGGGACAATGTAAATGCCTTGGGTGTTTCAATGTAAATGCCTTGGGTGTTTCAGTTCACACACAAAGGAAAAAAAAATCTAAGCCTAAATTAAAATGGAGAAAGAAGTAGAATGTTCATACTTTTCCTTGTGAAGGCTTTCAGAAAGTATGACTCGCACTATTAAACCTACTGTGAACCTACTCTTTTGATAGACTATTTTCTCTAACTTAGTCTTGACATTTTTACAGGCCTTTGGTAGTCTCAAGCTCTTCGTTTTTGTAGGTAAGTATGTGGAATGTTTGGATCAGAACATTAACATCCATTTGTGGTAGTTCTTCACATTTAGTCACTATATCAACCCATAAGAAGTTAACAGCTATATAGTGGTATTTCCTATGACAGCAGATGTTTTTGGACCTTTACAGGTCATGAGCCAAGTTGAGGGACAACAGAAGAATCTTGTACAAGCCATTGAAGCTCTCCCAAGTTCTGGGCCCCTTTCTGCCTTGGATCAGGACTTGCTGCTTTTAAAAGCTACCTCTGCTGCCACCCTGAGCTGCCTTGGAGAATGCCTGACTTTATTACAGCAAAGCATGCACCAAGTGGGTCAGCATCATAACAGGACACTGTCATCAGGTAAACATAATCTTCTCTTGGTTATTATTTTATGTGTCTCTGATTTTGGTTCTTTTTTATTATTATTTTAATGGGGCATTTTTTACAATACTGCAGTAGGCAAAATAAACCGTTCCTCAGAGAGGCAGGTGGGGGCAAGCAACTTCGTAAGGTTCTCTTCTCCAGCCTCAAGTATCATCATTTTTGATTTACTTAAAAAAAATGCAACATCTGTTGAAGACAGGAAAAAGATTGTCCATAGTATACTCTGGGAAATCAGGTTCTGGAGATAGCAAATGAAAAAAAGGAGGGAAAGGGGTGTTATGGAGTACTGGTAGTTAAGCCTGTATTCTTAAAGACAGTGCAGATCCTGTTCAGTTGTTTTGGGGGTTTGCTTTTTTCCTCATATTGAAATCACAATACAGATTTGTTTTATAAAAATGTGTGTAATGTTGTGTAATGCTATGGTGGAAATCCTATATCTTGCTTCCTACATTGAAGGATGCTGCTGAGACAGGTTTACTCTAGTCTGTGCGTTTCTTTTAATCTGAAAAGAGTTCCCCATGCTGCTATTTTAGAAACAAACCAGAAACAAAGTGACTAACTTTTATGAGCATAAAATGTCGAACAGTGATTTTGCATGGAGCTCTGCAGACATGAACCTCTCAGTCCTCCCATGTTTTTCCAGTTCACCCAGTTCTATGTCTCTGTCATAATGCTGGAAGTTGCAGCTTTAACTTTCTGAAAAGTTGGTGAGCATTTTTCCATACACAAACTGCACTGCCTATTGTAAGTGTAGGAGCAGCACTTGATACAAAAGGAGCAGCAGAAGCAGATCTCTCTATATAAGTAGGTAGCCCCCCTGAAGGCTTCAGTTGTGGTGAGAACGTAAATGTGAAAAGGTCAGCTGAGAAGTAGGCAAATGATGTAAAATGGGTGCTGGGTAAAAACTTTTGACATCTCCACTGTGGTATATCATGACTCCCCTGCACCAGGATTCTGAAACATTTCGTAAAGGAACATAAATGGACACAATTTTTTTCTTATTTTCTGTATTGTGGTTTTCTTGTAGAAACTACAAAAAAAACCCTTGCACGTATTGAAACAGTAATGATAAAGTACTTTTAGTTGAATTCTTTGATATAATTTCATTTCAAAAGAGAATGGTTTGGAACAAAGATGAAAAGCATCTTTTAAAGGAAAGTTGCTTTCTAGTTTCAAAGTCCCTGAAGGTTTTCTCATGTGTGCTTGATCTAAGTGAACTGTCAGAGATAGGTGACTTGAATTGTACATGTCCCTGAATCTGTGTCCAAATAACCTTCTGTTAAATCAATGTCAGGATTTTAACTTAAAAATTATTTTTAATGATCTGTGCACAGAGAACAGAGAAAAGCAAGCATAACATCAGTAATTGCTAAAAGGGCATCCCATAATTAAAAAAAAAAAAAAGTGGAAAGCACTTTCTGATATAAAGTACTTAGAATATTTAATAGATTTCATTTGCTTTTTCCTCCTAAGACTTTAAGCTTGTAGAAGAATCCTTTCAGGAATCAAAATTCTGTAGGGCTAGTTCATACCAGCATCTTTGGTGTAACTGTGAGAACCTGCACTCAGTGCAAACAGTTAATTCTTCAGTGTGTACTTGTTCTTATTCTTTGGTATATAATTGAAAAAGGGAAAAAAAAAAAAAAGGAAAAAAGCTGCTGAAATATTTAGGCTCTTCTCCCTGACTGAAAGAGTCTGTGAAACGATTCCCCCCGCCCCCCCCTTTGCTTTTCCCCAGGCTTTGTTATGCAACACAGTTGCCTGAAAGAACCTGGCCTGAAAGTCTTGATTACTGATTTGCCTGTGCACTTAATTTTGTCCAAGCGTGCTTTGATAGACTTCACATTTCTGCTGAGTTGGTAGAGTTTCAGAGTCAAGCTGCATAAACTCATACCTAATCAGACTAATGCCTTTAAGTAATCCTCTAGCAAATTCTAATTCTGAGAGAAGATACATCTTGATTCTGTGTCCTCTGGGCGAATTTTTTAATTTCATACCCAGAAGGGGCAACCAAAAGATGACCTTTACTGCCAACTCTTGGTACTGTCAGGTGAAAATGACTCATGTTAGTTTAAAAGCTGTATGTTCCTCTGATGGGAAGTCTCAGACACCCACCCCATGACAGGTTAACAGCCTGTGCAATTTCTTGCCAGATGTTTCCATCCTGTTGCTGTCTCATTACCTGCTGCATAGGATGCAAGAAGCTAGTGAGTACCGTGGGTCGGCATCCCCAGAATTCTGTACAGGGAGACAAGATAGAAGTTGTATAACTCGCTTCTAGCCTACAGATCATGAAAGCATTCCAGTAAAGCAGCAGAGTACTCCTCATGACGAGTGTGAGAAACAATCAGTGACTTAGCTTTGGCAATTTGAACTTACCCTGGAGTTTACCTTCCTTTCAGAATCAGAAGCTCTCACTACTATGCCATAGAGAACTGCCTGGAAAGTAGACGTGTATCTGCTTTCTCTGAACTTTTGCTCTGCTTTTGTCCTTGAAGCTTTTATGGCCGATTACACAAGGATTGCTGACTTCTCTCTGTGCCACAGGCCTTGCAGCCTTCCTGCTTCTGAAAGACGGAATTAAAGTAGCTGAGAGTTTCTAACTTAGTACTTATGGAATGTACTCTTGAAGATTATAATTTCATAGCAATTATTTTAAACTGATTTACAGACATCTGTTTTTTTTTAAACCAGAAAAAGATGTCTCCTTTCTTTGGATGTAAATATTTACATTGCTTTCTTTTCCAGTAATGTGAGTAGAAAGAAGGCAGCTTGGCATTCAGTTTAGTAGAATCTTATCCAGAAACTGGGATCGTGGATGTTTTACCATTAAATATTTTATAGCATCCATTGTCATGAAATATTTTAAAGATGACATGATTTTTCCTCATAATTTTCATGTTTCTCACAAGTTGTCTGTCTTAGACCTCAAGCTTACAAGCAAACACGAAGATTAAACTCAAGTCTTCAGTCTTGTCTTGAAGGATAGTCAATATGTTTTATTTCTACCGTAAAGCTTTGAGAAAGGGGTTTTGTGACTGTCTTTTTTTATTAGTACTTTAATTTGGATGTGCATCAACAAGAGCAGTCAGTGAAGCAATATCCTATCAGTGTCTTTACTTTTGAGTCAAAATAATGTCATATTCATTTCTAGCTGTTGTTATTAAAGGTATGTGTATTGATCACTGGCTAAATTCCTTGATTTTTTTTTTCCTTTCATTGAAAAATACGCTGGAGAAGGATATTTCTAGCTGAAAGTGTTGGTTACATACAGTGTGAGTTGAGGATGAGGGATTGTACCTATACAAACTACTTTAGGAATTTTGTCCCTTTGTTTTTGCTTAAAAGTTTAAAACTTTTAGTGTTGACTTTTCTGCCTGTGTAGCCTTTGGCAGAAGGATATATCTAGAGCCTATTAACTGCTATGCTCAACACCCTTCACTCCCAAACTGAGAACAGAGCAAACTTGAGTGTTTGTTTCAAAACAGCTTTACCAGCTTATGTTGTGTTTTAAGTCTGTGGTTTTTTGTTTGTTGAGTTGGTTTGGGGTTTTTTAATATTACTGTTTTGGCAGACAGAATCCTGTCTTGTAGTAGCAGCCTTCCCAGGTAAATACATTTTTTTTAGTCTTCATTTCACAGCAGCTATTAATTCTGTATTCTTCTATTTCTCGCTTGCCCACTTTTCCAAAGTATAAAGTGAAATGTTTGGTGTTTTTCTGAGGATATTTTAAAAACAAAACCCGCTATGAAGTCAATTTGAATGTGCCAGTGCCACTTACATTGACTTCCATGGCAGTGAATGGACTGAAGATGATTTTGGAGTTGGGGGTGGACTTGGACTTTCTTTCAGCTGACTCTCTTGCCTCCTTTTTGGAGAAAATAAATGAACAGGAAAGACGAAATCTAGATGCTTTCAATTTGGTGACAAATGACAACTGGGAATTCTCCTGCAACTGAGACGGCGGGAGAGAAAAATGAGCAGTTTTTCTTTCTTAAACTATTCCCCCAAATGCTTATGGGGAGAGAAGAGTGAGAAGTCAGAGGAGAACATGCTCTTTGTTGCTGGTGTAATTTACTGCATGGTCAGTCAGGTCTCCCTTAAATGCATCATGGCTAGACCTGCTTCTGTTGGGCAAAACCAAAACAATTTGACACTCTATCTTAAATGCTAATACATTATTCCTTATATGTTGTGCTTTCTTTGGAAGATAACATTTTCTAGTGCCAGCAAATACAGTGTTGTCTTTCTGAATTGAAAAGCAGATGTGCATCAGCCAGTTGCTCTTGCTGGTTCAGCCCGCTGTAGGATTCGGCAGAGAGACAAAACTGTCGCATCCATCCCTGGCTGGGGAAGGAATCCAGATCTAATCTGGGTCCTTCCTGCTGCTGCATTGTTAAAGGGATATTTGTTGAAATATAGTTCCAGTATGTTGTAAGAGTTTTATCAATAGATGGTAGTTTACAATTGCAACAGGAGAAAACGTAGGTGTGTTTTTTAGTCAATAAACAAAGACCAGAGGACTTACACATAGCAAGATTTTTGTTGCAGAACTGAGGTAGGTGTTGAGCATATTTCATGCACCAGTTATCATACAAAAACAGAGTTTGAAGGTGCGACAGGTACTTAGAAAATTACAGCCAACAAAAGAAAATTATCAACATGGCTTAACTGAAGAAGCTACTGTAAACCTTCTTTTTGGGGAGTGTTCCCCTCCCTCCTGCTGTGTGCACCTGTGAAAGAGAAACACATTTCTCCTGAGGGCAGCTGTGGGGGAACACGGTCTGTTGTGCCCTCTGAAGCAGATGGGGTTTTGTGAGCTGTAGCATTGCTGTGGGGAAGGAGAGTAGGTTCTATCTGGAAGCTGTACTTCTCTTACCTAGAAATGTTCTTCTATGCCTTGGTGGATTTGTCTGCTGGGTGTTCATCGCAGTGGAAATCAGTGCTGAGGGGATGCAGGAAAGAAACTAATTTTGGGGTATTTTCTGTAAGAGCTCTGATTTTGTGGGCATGTATGCACTGAACTACCAGAGAAATCAGGTTTGGGTTTTTCCCCAGCCTGGAACCACAGAACCAACACTGTAACTGTAATGCAGGTTGAAGAGATCTGGCTGATTTTACTAGTGGTGTATTTGGGATATCCTTTGTAATTTCTGTGTATTTACTGTAGAACCAGATGTTTTGTTTTAATTAATGTAGTACTTTGCAGAGCCTTAAAGAAAATAGTAAAGTAGCTGTGAATGTTTTTATATAATTTATGACCGCCTTTCTGGAGAATGTCTTTAGAATTATGAAATGTATCAACATAAGAACTGAATTTACCTTTCAGCTGTATTTGGCTATAACTGAGAACAGAGCAAAAATGTAGCTTAAAAACAAAACAGTGACAGCAGTATCTTTTCATTCTTACCCAACTCTGAAGGTAAACTTCCATTTTCATAGTATGTTTAGTTTTTATAATTATTTTTTCTTCTTGAAGTCTTCAAAAGAGCAGGAATTGACTTAGCGATGGAAAGTTTTGAGTGCCAGAAAGTGGCAAAGATGGCAACTCCACTGGAGTTATTTCAGAGGGGAGCTTAGTGTGAGAAGAGTAAGTTCCAGTAAAATCATTTAATATGAGACAGAGAGCAACCACCTGTACTGTTCTGTGGTGAGAGTAATTTCTAATGGTGCTGATGAGAATGTTTTGCATGTACAGCTGATAATGTGAGGGAAGGAGGACTCATGTTGCTGTGTCCTCTCACTTCCTGTATAGAGATTTTACTCTGTTCTTAGTTGATCTCAAGATTACTTCTGATGAGTTGTCTCTCCCTACTTTGCTGCTGTTGCCTAAAAAGTAGGCTGCTGTATTCAGTACATGGGAGCTCCCTTGGGATGATGCATGACTGCTGACATCTCAGAGTAAGATTTGTAGATTAAAGATCGTCAAAGGTTCCCTGATGGCACTCTGAAATTACTCATGGAATTTTTTCAACTTGTTCAGAGCGCTCACTGCTTATTTATTTAGGGTTTTGTGGAATATGACTAATCTCTTTTACTGTATATGTCTCTTCTGCAAAACAGCCTGGTTCCAGACAGCCAGAATTTAACAAAACATTTTCTCTCCTGTGCAGAGGTGTTCAGGAAACACACGTACTTTATCCTTTGGACCCTGATTCCTCGCTTCCTATTGGTGTTGGCTACATCATAATGTGTTGTTAAGATCTGTTTAAAAATTGACTGAGCTGACAAGATTTGTTTCTTTGTGAGACCAGCATTGCCCTTGGGACAGGTGGAAAAGCATGCTCGTGTAGTTCTAACGGTTTCTATTTCTGTAAGGGAGTTTTAAATGTGTGGAGAAAGATGAAGTAATTAGTCTTTTTTACGATGTGTTTGTGCTGAAGAGGAAAACTAGCAGAGTGTTTTTAAAAATATGTAAGTGATGGTGAAATAAATGTTCACCCTTAAAAATTTCCCCTGAAGCAAGGCATTTATTCCAGTGTGAGTTTTTTTTCTTGTGCTTATTTACCAAAAATAGATTTAAAAAAAAATTGCATTGTTTTACAGTGAAGGCTAAATCGATTGTGTGTGCTGAAAGAAAATGGATAGCCCAAGGAAATGACTGGATGATTTATTTTCAAAGATTGGCATAAAGACAAGTCAGATCAATTTTTTTTTTAAATCTCTCTGTAATAGGAAAATAGCAGCAGTAATCCAATATTGAGCTGTTTGAGAGGGAGGAACCAAGGTTGAGATTTGTTACTGCAAAGTAACAAAGAGCAACAAGGATAGGCATACTCCATAAAGCTCTTTGTGCCTATTCAAAAGTGAAATAGGTTTATGTTAACTTCTTGCCTTCCCCTCCCCCCTACTCACATTTGTAATCTGTACTAATTACACAATTCTAAGAAATGGTTTGCAGACATGTGAATTCTCTCCAAACAACCAACATGCTGTTCCCTTATCCACCAATGCTATAACCCCAGCAGAGAAGGCCACCGAATTTGTCAGACACAGTTTGCCCCAAGTAAAGCCATGTTGGCTGTCACCAATCATCTCCTCCTTAATTTGTCAGTGATAACAGGAGGAGATCCTCCTTGTGGCACTAACTGGCTTTTCATATACAAATTATGTTAATGAGTGAAGAACTATGATTTTCTTATCCATCTCTGCATTTTAAAGCAGCATGTAACTAATAGCTGAAATTTAAACCCTGTGCTGAGGGCTACTGATTTGAATGGTGATACTAAGCTTTAGAGCAGCAAGGGAGGGATAACTCTGAAGTTTCTGTAGCTGATTGTTCTTTCTGTCTTGGAATCCTTGAATACCAGCCTATCCTGGAAATGAGGTGTTCCCAGAAATAAGGGTTTTTCTGATGTTTAGTTCTATTTGATTCATATTTAATGTGTATCTTTTTAATGAGACCTCTTCTAAACTGTGATCTTGGGACCACTAAAGCATTTTAGCACTTAATCTAGAAGGAGGTTTTAATAGTACAGAGAGAAATAAAAAGTAGCTGCTGAGCTTAAAATTGTGATTCCAGACAGAAGGATTGAAGGGGGGATGGGGAACATATTACCTGAACTAGTTTTTTGGTTTGAGGTCTGATGCAAAAGCTAGATGACTAGTCACCATCCTGTTATTGAACCATATTTTTAAGATGTGGCAAATACCTGCACTGTATCAAGAATGTATACCTGGATAACTTCATAACTATTAAAAAGCTGGGTAGAGAATGCATGCTTTATTACCAAGATGTACATAAGATTGTAAAATCCTCATGTACAGCCCTGTCTGGTGGTAGGAATAACATTTTAAAATCATCCTTCATTGACTTTTAAAAAAAATATTTACCATAGATAAATTGGCATAGAAGGTGCTAGAGTATTTTTGTTACTCAAGTCAAACTCTGCATGGAAGCAGAGAAGAGAGAGCGTTTGTTTTGATTAGTAGATTGATGAGATAAATGGAAGAAATCTGTAATCTGTCTCTTGTAAATTGACACCTATTTTCTGCTTCAGAAGGTATCCTGGGATGGCCTGGACCCAAGTCACACTCGACAGAGCAGCTGAAAAACGGTGCCCTCAGCTCCTTATCATCTGCTAGCGCCAACATTACATGGGCCATAGTACCATCTGCAGCCCAGGATGGACAGGCGCTACAACCAAGTACAGAGGTGAGCATGCTAGTCTCTGTAGTCTGTCTCTCTTGTATCTGAGACTTGCCATTGGTTAGGTCCAAACCAGGCATGATGGTGGATGCTTTTGTTAATTACTTCTTTAGACTACACTGTTTATTGGAAGTTAGTTTTGAAAATGCTAAGTTTCATGCAGAAGTGCACTCTAAATACTAGAAAAAATACATTGACAGGTAATACCGTGTGCTTTTGAGTCTCTGAGGTACTTTGAACAGAGACAGCAGGCTACAGCAACCATACTCTCTTTTCTATCTCTAAAAGCATTTAACAGACCATCAGTATGTATTCCTGTCTTCCAATGAAAGAAAAAATGGTTTGTTTTTTACACTGGTTTGAGATAGATAAGGAGGCACTTAGGACCACAGTATTCTTCAGTGTTGCTGTTTTCTCTTGGCTGTCTCGAGTATAGCTGACTATTCCTTGAGTTGAAAAACCATACTGTTTTCTGACCCCTTTTCCTGTTAAGTGATTATGGGCAGAACTTGTCCACACCATCCTGCACCAGCCTGTTGATTTGTGCTTTTGTGGCATTTACTTGGTAAAGGGCAGTTCTGAAGCATCGACTCTTTGAAGAGGCTCGCAGCTGCGTATCAGGCATCTCATGCACTGAAAGTCTCTCACCATGCCAAACTTCTCCAGCTTCTACTGTCTGCCTCGATTACCAGTGCTGCCCACCAAGAAAACACTTCACTCTGAGACCCCACAGATTGTAGAGGCACCTGGAACGTGCAAGAGCTGGAGAACTGGGAAGAAAATTTTGAGGGAGCTGAAGAAATCCTTTTCTACTAGTGAATGCTCTTTGGCAATTGGAATGGCTTAAATTAAATTATATCACCTTTAACAAAATGTGTAATGGCTGGGGACATCAATAAAGCTGTTTGTTTTTCCAGTTCTTTTGTAGTATCTTGAATTGAATAGAGTTGAAAAAAATCCAAGGTTTAAACCAGATTTTTTTTTTTAAAGTGACGTGTTACTTTTGTCTTTGTCCAGATCTGTCCTTAGGTGGTAATTTCAAATTCCCTTACTCCTAGTGTCCATTAATCACAATGCTTAATTTACCTGTAATTGTTTTTGATTAGGAAGCTGTGTAATTTCTTTTCCAGATAAGCCAACTGCAATTCTTTATAGTGTGTTTTTAGGACAAAGCTGTTTAAGAACGTTGTTTTGGGAGTTACTGCTTTACTCATAGATAAGCTGTGATTTGTTTCATTAGGGTTTTTAAAATGTTTTTGGAGGCCTGAGCTTTGCAACAAGAACATGAAGAGCAGCTGCTGATTTAACTCATTGCAGGGTATCATTCTGCAGCTGACTTGTTTTAAATGACATTTGTTTTTAAAGTCCAGTCACTTCCCCTTAACTTGTTGATGAGAGACGCTGAGTTGTGTGAGTGGCTTGAGGTACTGCTTTGCTTATGGCACTTATCATTTATTAAGGGAGTACCCTTGAAGAGGCTGCTATAAATGAGCATAGCACTGTGTGTAGTACAGAATCATCAGTGCTTTGAGCACAGTCTTAAGGAAATCAGCAGCTTGTATTTGGAGGCCCTGGGGCACTAGCCCTTAAAGAAGGAAAAAAAAAAAAGGGGGGGGGGGGAAATCAATAGAAGTGTCTGGACCCGTGCATGTAATTTTTGTTATGGTACCTCACTGAATTAAGCAGAACTTTGGCTTTGGCCCAAGAAAGTGGCCTGAATGTGCCTGCATTCCTGGAAGCTCTTTCCAAACCTGTGCCTTGCCTTCCAGTGAATCCTTGTGTGCTGCGCATTGTCTGACACTCTTGGCCCACGGTTTGAAGTGCTACTTTAAATACAGCTGATACTTCCCCTCCTCACCTCCCCCAGTTCTGTTTATTTTGATGAAATACCAGTGTCTGGTTGGAAGGCTGAAGCACAAAACCTCAATTGTGGAAGAGGTTGAATGGGTTACATCTAACATAAGTTAGAGCTGTTGCCATTTCATCATCAGATGAAGCAAGTCGTCATGCCCTGTTACGGAGGCTACACCTCTTGGCTGCTGTGGTCAGATCCTTTTCTGGGAAAGGAGGTGAAGTTTTCCTCAAGTGCTGCAGGTTCTGCCCAGCTGTCCAAGCTGAGCAAAGTATTGAATGGGGAGTTGCAGCGGCTTCTCACTGTGACTAGAGAAAGCAGGGTGGGAGATCAGGCTTTGAATAAAAGTCTGTCAAGCAACATAACTGTTACCCTGTTAAGGACGCTATCTGAGCCAGGTAGTCACCCAGGAGTCTGTGAGTGACACCCCCCAAAGTTATTCAAAGGTGTTTGGTTTATCACTCTTAACAATTCTGTGTGCTGATCTCAGTGTATTTTAAAAATACATTCTGGCCTGCTGTGTGTCCCAGGCAGAAGCCTGGGCTTGGCACCGAGTAGCCAGTTAATTTTCAAAGGTAGAAAAGCACTGACTCTGCTAATTAATCAGTATGTGTAATATGTAAAGATAACTGTGTATCATCACCTCTGTCCACTTGTTTCTTAGTCTGTGCAGATTGGTGTTACTAACTGCTGGCATCAGCAGAGAATGAGGAAATGCATCTCGATGCCATTGTGTGACATTGATGACTCCTTTTTTACCTTCTGTTAGATGTAGAAGAAAAGAGGATTCTTCAAGTGTCATTCAGTTGAATGTTATTTCTCTTCAAGATTTTTCCTTTTTTAAAAAAAAACCCAAACCAAAATAGCCACTGGATGATCCTCATTTCTGAAGAAGTTGGTAGTGTGTTAGTGGGGTTCAGCTTTCAAAATATACCTGCCAAAAGAAGGAAGCCTTGCTTTTACAGAAGTCATGAGAAGATAGTGCTATCAGAATTAATTCAAATTGACTGGGCCTAGTTTTTTATTTAAAATAATAAAAAAAAAAGTGTACTTTTTATGATATAACCTCTCTCTGTTAGTCAGAAGCTGTACCCCAGAGGAATGGCAGAGAGCTTCTTGGCTAACGCTTGGCGTAATACAGTGGATGTACCGACCAAACAAATTGTGAACTGACCTGTAGTCTGAAATAGAAAAAGCCATTAAATTACTACCCTTGAGGAACAACCAACTCAGCTGCTCATATTATAAGGAAAAGACAATTTTAGGGACGTGGATCAGCAGTGATTTTAAAACGAAACCAGAGATGTTTGTTATGTTGGTGGTGTGTGTGTGTGTGTAGGGGGGATGACTGCTGAGGAACCGTTCCCATCCAGCCGGCTGCCCCGGGCAGCAGTTTCCTGGCAGCATGACCAAGTGGCTGAATGTGCTCAGTGACAGCTGTGTTAATTCTCAGCACAGCTTGTTGTCACTTTGCAGCAGTGCATCAAGCAACGTCATTAACAAACCAACGGCTTGTTCTCTGCTGTGGTTTTTCTGTGTTTATCAAGAAGCGTGGATCTTTTCTAATTCTCCTCTAGAATAACAAGGCTCATCTGATGTGATTTTCTGTGAATACTTAAGCATTCTTGAGAGATATAGCAAGTTCTGGAATGGAGTTTTGATGCTGTAGATAACTAAAACCCTTCTTTTTTCATCTGTCGTGCTGTCAGGATTTCAGGAATGCAGCTAAAGATTCCTTTCCTTAGATAATGTGTTGGTGTTTAGTTAGTTTTGTTGTTCAGGGTATTTCTTGTTTCTAAATACAGGGATATAATTTGAGATATTTCTTCAACTAGTTCAGAAAATAAAGAATTTGTGGCAGAGGTTATTTTCTTGTCCATTTTAGCATGTCCTTTCTTCATGCTGCTGTTTTGTCTTGCTGTATGAACTTCCTTTAGGGTTGTGCTGGACAACACTGCATTTAAAGCTGCTTACCTTCACTGTAACTCCTGACAGTGTAATGCTGGATCAAGCACCTTTACTTTTACTTTCCTAACTTTTCTATTTTTTTCCTACTTGGATTTTTTTGGTCTGTCCTCCTGAAACATCAGATGGAAGAAGGGATAAGGGCTCAGCTGAACAGAACTGTCTTCTATCTGGTGTAAAGTTCATTTAAAATACTTCTGTGCATCCCGTAGTGAACAACTTTGGACATTTTTTGTGTAAGCTATATTATAACTTCAAGGTATTATTTACCTCTTAAAGCAGAACAGGATGCATCTGGTGTGGGTTATGCCAGAGTAGACTTCAGAGCCGTGACATGGACTTGGTCTGTGTCCAGTCTATAGTAAGCAGGACCCTGATTCCTTCCTTTAAGGGTTTATAATTTTGATATTCCTTTCAATAAATGCTGAATTTGAGTAAAATATTGAGTCTCATAGTAAATTCAGTTGTAATAAACACAGTGCCTAAGTAGAGTAAAGGTGTGAACCTCTTCATGTGTGAGCTGCAGTTCCATTTCAACTAGTTGTCATTTTGGGTGTCAGAATTCCCCTTTTTGGAGCTGACAGAATGTAACCACAGGCCAGATCCTTGCCCTGGCAGCCAAATACAAACAGGAAGCAGACTCTTTTTGTGGGGGACCTGAGAAGGAAGGAGTAATTTTCTTTTGATCTAATAGTTTAATCAAGAATTATTACGAAAGTCATGGTGTATCTCTATCTGCAACTTAGCTCTCTTCATGGGACCCTTTTATGCCTTAAAATACCATGCCAGTTCATTCCACCCATTCCCTGGATCTGGTATCTCTGCTGTCTCTCTGCTTTCCTGTCCCTAACTTTCCCTTGCTTATGTGCATGGGAAACTGTACACATGCTCTATATTGAAGTGTCTCTTTAATAGGATTGAAGTTTTAGCTCCGTAGGATTGAGGATTTAGCTCTGATTATCTAACTGCTAAACCAGGTTTTAATTGTGATAGTGATTGCAAGGGCAGTCAAGTCCAGGTCATTAAAGATATTTCTGCCCCCTTAAATGGTCTGCACCTTGATGTTTTCAACTCGAAGAAGGAACTCTGCTGCTTGCAGGACATACTGTATTGTGGAATTTTTTATTTTAAGAGGATGTGTTTTTGTCTAATCTCTTCAGGCAATAGTTGCTTTCAAGCTGAAGTTGTTTCCTATATGTAGGTTAATATACTTCCTAATGTTGTTATACTTCAGCCTTTTCAGATGGTGTATTTACAGCTGTTAAAGATACAAAGAAATATTTTTTAAATGTTCCTGAAATTTTAGAAACTAAGCTAGATGGAAGAAATGATTTCTAATTCAGTATTACCTTTTCTTTGTATATCTGTGTCTCAGCAGACTTGCCCAAGACTCTGGATTGTTGCCTAAAACTTACAATTTTTCCTAGTGTTTCCTGTACTTTTTGTACTTGCCATTAATCTCTGTAATTAATGGTGGGAAATCAGTGTAGCCGCAGGTGTGGTAATGGAAAGGGAATGAACAGATCAGGGTGGGAAAGTAACAATCTGCAGTATTTACAGGGAGCCCCGTTTCCCTGTTCAGTACAGAGGCTGCAGGATTTCTGGCGGTGCTCTGCTTTCTGCCTTCAGCACGATTAAGTACTGTTTGTGTCACAGGGTGCAGTAAATGGCCCATAATGACTCGGATAGATAAATTAATCGCTGGGCAAAGAGGGTACCGGTTAATCCATTCACTAGCAGCCCATCAAAAAGATGAAACCTGAGACAATCAATTGAAGGTATATGTAAGGATAATCAAGGGAAGGTGTATTTAAGGATTTGAATGTACAATTACACTAAAAGTAGAATTAAATGACCTAAAGCCTGCTACAGCAGCGCTGCCAGTGACTAAGATAATCTAACTGATTCTGGTTTTATCTTTTTGCTAGCTTTCTGGAATAATTACTGTGTCGGCAAACAATCCCCAGTAAAACTGTTTATGCAAATAATTAATAAAAATTTAGCTCCAGACAAAGCCATTGCATTTTGTTGAGTTGCTCCCACCCTCTAAACACATGGATTCCAGTTGCTACCTATCTAATATGTTTGAGAGTAATATTCTACTTAAAACAAAAAGATGAAGCTTTAATGCAAAATTCACATCTAATTTGAACAAACATGAAGCTGTGATTCCAGTGGCTTTCTATAATTACTAGTGAATCTCAGTGAAAACTAACCATTGGAATAGTAAGAACTCAGGTTCCCTTGTAGAAAGGCTTAAAAATTGAGATAAAATGGATCGATTCCCTACTCTGTTCATTATAAAACCTGTGCCCTCTGCAAAACCGACTCCGAAGCCAATGTTAATTTTATGTCAGGGTTGTGTGCTAATTGATTTGATGTGCACCAATTGATTTGTTTCCTGCTGCCAGTTTTACTTCTTAGTATGTTAACTATATCTGGGTTTGGCAATGCTGCCCATTAGTAAGCTTGCCCATCTCATTAAGACTATCAATAACTGAGCTAGACTTTAGTAAGTTGGACTGAACTCTCCTACAGTGAGTATTTGTCTCAGGTTGGAATTGCTCTATCTTGATTAGAGAAGCATCATCCCAAGTGGCTTCAGCTGTTCCATCTGGTCTTGCAGAAAACCTTATTTAAATGTTTCTAACTTCTGGTGATGAGTACCAGTGATTCTTTATTTGAAAATCCTGGAACGTAGAAGCAGCCGGGGTGG
This sequence comes from Hypotaenidia okinawae, assembly GCA_027925045.1. NCBI lineage: Eukaryota > Metazoa > Chordata > Aves > Gruiformes > Rallidae > Hypotaenidia > Hypotaenidia okinawae. Next base: position 45,052,615 of record BSDF01000002.1, on the reverse strand, counting down.
AATTATTTAATTATAAAACTTTGTCTCAGAGGAGGAGTTGGAACGAGAAGATGAAAGAGGCAGGACTCTTCTACATTATAGTGTAGAGAGACCACACAGTCATCTTCAGAGTCTGAGAGGGACCAAGCTGTTCAAGAGGCTGAGAACAAGTGTTAAAGTTTTTCAAGTAGAGTGTTCCACTGGCCTCGAGAAGTTACCTGTATGGAAGATAACAATCTTTTAGGCTCAGTGTCTTTCACACACATAGTTTGAGTGTTCTCCTGGTATGATTTATAATACTGTTTTTCTTCTGAAAGACTTGAGCCTGTCTTTTGTGTGTGTGTGTATTAGCAACAAGAATATGTATAGTGGATGGGACCGAAAATTGCCAGAAGAGTCTGGATGGTTTAATAAGAGTTTTACCTGGAGGAAGGGTTGTTACTACTGCTTGTATTAACGTGTCGTTACCATTTCTCTCCTCTTAGAAATATGCTGGCATGTGATACTGCATACAAGAAGTAGCACTGTGAAAACTATAGATTTGTATTGCAAGACCAGGTGATAGCAAAAGTTAAATTTGTAGTTGTCCATCTTTTTGTGCTGCCTTTGAGTATCTGAATGGTGTATTATTGACAGATGTGATAGAATTTTCTGCTGTAAATTTGCTTAGCTAGCATACAAAGCAACAGAGACAAGAATTTGAACTGGCTGAATGGCTTCAGCTCTGTTAGTTCCCAACTTTTCAGTTACTGGGCTTTGCCAGAAGAGTAGTTAGAGAATCACAGAGTTCTCCAGGTTGGAAGGGACCTGTGGGGGTCCTGCAGCTCAACACTCTGTTCAAGGCAGAGCTAATCAGGTCAGGGTCATGTTCAAGTCTTGAACACCTCCAACAGTGGGGGCATCACAACCTCTCTGTTGCAGTTGCAGTTTCTCCAGGGATTTTATAAATGGGAGCAAAGGTTGGGAAGTGTACTCATTGGCTGGTGGGCAGCTAACAGTGTCTGCTGGATCCCTGACCAAAAGGTATTTGTCTTTGAGGCAAGATGCTCCTAGTTCTTCAGTATCTCATTCTAGAGAGGATACCTTTTAACACATGGGGAAGTCTATAGAGTATAGTCTGCTGCCATATTTTCCTCCATGTTGGTCTTCCTCACCAGTCTGCAGCTCAGTGCAGTGCAGTCTTTTGTCTTCTGCTCTCCAAAATTTGTAAGCATAGGACTCCCAGACCCCTCACGCGCTCTGAAGTCCCGTCTGGCCAGTGATGGGAATCTGTCCTGCACTGTATGGTTTGTAAGACTGTAAATTCTCAGTAACTTCTTTTGGATAGTGTCAGATGCTGTATTTACAGCTGTCCTGATTCCACAAACATTTATTCTCAAAACCGAGTATCTTTCAGGAAATTGTTCTGCACTGGTATCTGTCCTGCATGAGGAGTAGGGTTTGTGAAAACAGCTTATGATGTGAGACTGTGTTTCTTGTGGGTTTGGGTTAGTATAAAATTTACTATTGTGATTTATGCTAGCCTTCAGGGTTTTTTTGCTTCAATTTAGGGCAAGTCCACAGGGCTTTTCTCTGTGTGTTTTAGTAGTCTTAGGTTGCTGTGCCTTTCTGATGGTAACTGTGATGAAAAATGTTTATTCCCAGTCGTTACTGAATTTATGCAATACCACAAAGTCCTCTTGTGTTTTAGTATTCAGATTAAGCAGTGCTGTACTTCAGTAGCCCTCATTTCATGAAAGAGGCTCATAAGAAGCCTGAACTGGTGCTGATAATTAATCTTTTCCTGTGGAGTCTGAGCTTGGGATTGATTATCTTAACTTTAAGAAAATCAAAATTTCCCAGAGGAATTGTCTTACGAAGACGACAGGAACATGTGGGTGAAAAAGTTGTCCAACCAACGTTATTCAGTGCATAATAGGATTACAGTGCTGTAGGTAACCTAAATGAGGATCTCTGTTTAAAAGGATATTAAGTCACTGATTGATTCTTTATTCTAAACACAATCATTTTAGTAGTTAGTTCCTAATATTTTTTTCTGAAGGCTTACACAGGCTATACTGCAACATAAACGCTTTTGGATTCATGTGACATGCATTTCCCCCCCACCCCCCTATTTTTCAAACAAAACCCATTTCTAAAAAGCTCTTGTATTATCTGGTCCTCATTGCTGCTCAGTTATGTTTACCCCTAAATATGGTCACAGGTTGGAGTTAAACATACCTGCAGTGTAGGAAAAGGAAGCCTTCCAAGCTTGTTCTTTAAGGATGAAAAAAATCCTTCCATTCCCAGACCTAATGCTGCAAAACATTAACAAAAAAACATTAGTAAATCTCTTGCAATAGTAAATATCCCACAGTAGTAAATACCTGGATAATGTAGCTGCCTCCAGATGCCTAGCAGATTGGTTTTGTTGGGAAGGAAAAAGATTGCAGACCTATTTATCACCTGAGAACTAGGTTTGAGATTATTGTCTTTGCTTGCATCATCTGTGTGTCAGCTTGTCTATATTTATGAAATATCAAGATCTGTTTCTGCCTTGCTTGCTTGCTTCACAGTGAAGGTCAGATCTCCTAAAGAGAGCCAGGTATTACTTGGTTCAGCAGGTGACTCTGCTGCGAAGTGTTGTATCTGATTAATCTTGTGTGATAGAGAGATTGCTCATGTTGCCACTCTTTTCATCCTTGCACTTACCCCAGCAGGAGGGAGAGATTTTCTGAGCATCCAGCGTGTTTAGCATACTCAATTAAAAAAGCCAAGCAACTAACCACTATGTATATAATAATATATTTCATTATTTTATTGATACATAAACTCCCAAGAAGTTTCAACTGTTGACAGTCCCAGTTTGAAGAATTTTATTCTCTCTGGAGACCTGAATGACCAAACACAAATAGCAGATTTGCAAAGAAACGAGTTTCTTGGCACTTTATAGACATTCTTTCCTGATGCAAGTTTTTTCCTAACCAATATTCTATGGTTTAACCTATTAGTGATGAACCATACATCCAGGATTGCATAAAAGCTTTGACCCCACTTCCTTGGGCCCCAAACTTACATGCAGCAGTTACTTACCTAGCCAAGGAGATACGCCTGTGGGTTTTTTTCTTGGTACGTGCAATTTAAGGTAAGTAGAAAATCTCCTTATAAGGCCATTTTTCTTTCATCCAGTTGGATGGAGGAGAAACTATGTTGCTGTTTGGATCTGTATGTAGATGACAATAGCAAAGCAAAAAAAAAAAAAGCTATTTTTCCTTGGCATAGTCCTGTGTGGTAGCGACAGTGTGCTCACTTTGTAAGGGTAAAATCCTTGTCGATTGTCATGCTCTGTTACTTGCTTTGATATTTTAAAAGTTAACTTTTAATTTTGGTTCGGCATTGTTCTATCCAAGCTATAATGATTGACAGCTTGGAAGAGTGTGCCTATGGGTGTTTTGGGGTTGTGGTGGGGGGTGAGTTTCCCCTTGAGGTGGTAGACTTCTCGCAGATTAATACCGTGGCAAAATTTTCCCCAGCTATTAAAGCAGAAGGTACTGACACAGGCAGTTCCTTGCTAAGAAATATTCAGAGCAAATGAAAAAAAAAAATCAGCTGAGGCACCTGTTTTGCTACCTTCAAGAGACCTTTTCAGGGTGAAATTGAGATGCATGGGCTGTAATGAGTTTTTGCTTTCTAAATTCTCCATTTAAGCTCTCCTTTGGTTCTGACCTTGTTAAGTCTCTTCTAAAAAAACCCAAAACCTTAAAGTCTGGGGAGCCTTGAGTCTCTTTGACAGTGACTGGAACTTTGGTATCCAGGTACCTGCATTAAGTTGGGTGTAGGGGATGTTGGTGTGTTTGAGGCTTTATCTTTGATTTTGCTTTCTTTGAGCTGATCAGTCACAGGGCTACCAGGGGCAAAGCATAAATAAGACTTTGCAGTAGGATGGAGGCCAGGGCTCAAACCTGTCCTGAGTTCACTCTGCTGATGCTTTTCCAACCCCCTTTTTCCTTTCCTCTGCTTAGATTGTGTAGTGGTATGGTGGTAAACGTTGAGAGGAGTGTTTCATATTTTATTTGAACTGGTCTTCAAGAGTAGAAAAGCTTTATATATCTCTTTATATAAAGAGATACAGGAACTTGTTGGATATATGAAAAAATTGTTGCTGCTGTATAGTTAAGCTTGAAGTTGCTAATCTCTAAATGGCAATGCATTTGAAAGTTAGAGAAGTGTATGGATGATGATGATGATTTTGATCTTTACAGTGTATTCAAAGTAAACATGTTGGAGTGTTTGTTTTGTTTCAAGATTTGGTTGAAGTAAACGAAATTTTCTATTTAATTTCTATTATATTAATTTACATTTTCTATACAGGGATTACTCCTTTCACAGCATGCTAATAAAGCTAGTCTGTAAAAAATAGTTTAATAAGTGCAACTGTCTGGATAAGCTAAATTTGAGATTTAAATCACTGCTAATGAGGGATGGGTGCAGTAAGCTTGCTTGTGTTTTTATCAGGTGTGTGCCACAGCTGGCAGAATGCAATAAATGCAGTTAAATATTGTGAAGGTCTATATGCTGGGAGAAGGCAAGGGATGTATGCAAGTTAGTGCAGTTCTGTAAATGCTGCTACAGTGAGAAGCCCTGTGAGAAGTGAACAGCTCATTATATATTACTACTTTTGGGGTATTATTACTCTACCTGCTTTACAAAGAGAATTCTAATTTTGATACTGAGACTGGTGAAAATCTTAGGGGGCCAATTTGTCGCATTAGTGTAAATGTGCTAAAGCGCTCTGACCTTGCAGTTATATTTAATCTTACACCCACAGAAAACCTGTTTGCAAGCTCTCGAGTTACACAAGTGTAAGTGTAAATGGTGCTTGCAAATGTATATCATTAATGTAGGGAATCTGAATATCAAAATGCAGCCTCTGACTTTTATGTGCAGTAGTAGAACTACGTGTAATTAGCTGACTACAGAAAACACGGCAGTCCTTGCCTGGTCTGAAAATGCTAATGCTCTTTAATGTTGCTTCTGAACAAGCCCTGCAAGTAATTTATTCCATCTTTTCCCTCACTGCAGAAATCTTTCATACAGTGTTATTTTTTTCCTAGTATCTCTTGCACATTTTTTGGAATGTAGAAATTTTTGGATGAAATTCTATGAAGAATCGCCTTATAAGCCCTGCAGAAGTCCTCAGGGTGCCCCTGTCACGATACAGACGGTCTCTGCTTATTGCTATGATGCAGAACAGGCTGAGTTATGCAGTGCCTTCTTTGGCTGTGTCTTCACTGGTGACATCAGCCTTCAGGAATCTCAGGTCTCTGAGATCAGAGGGAAGGGCTGGAGGAAGACTTATCATTGGTGGAGGAGGACCAGGTTAGGCAGCACTTAAGCTGAACACACATTACTCCATGGGGCCTGATGGAGGCATCTGTGAGCACGGAGGGAGTTGGCAGATATCACTGCAAGGCCACCACCTATTTATCTCTAAAGGGCCGTGGTGTTTGAGGGAGGTTCATGAAGACTGGAAGAAAGCACATGTCACTCCTGTCTTCAAGAAGGAACATCTGGGGAGCTGCAGATTAGTCAGTCTCAATCCCTGGGAAGGTGGGGGAGTAAACACATGAAGGACAAGGCGGCGATTAGGAGTAGTCAGCATGGATTTACAAGGGGGAAATTGTGTTTAACCAACAAGATAGCCCTCTACAATGAAATTACTGGCTTTATACATGTGAGGAGAGCAGTGGATGTTGTTTTGTTTGACCTTGGTATGGTTTTTGACCCTGTTTCCTGTAACATCCTCATAGACATGCTGACAGAGTGTGAATTTCATAAATGGGCAGTGAGGTGGATCAAAAGTGGCCAGGTCCAAAGACTTGTGATGAACGTGTTCATTGATGACCTGGACAGTGGGGGGAGTGTGCCTTCAGCAAGTTTGTACATGATAAAAAAAACACCTGGGAGGAGTGACTGATGAGCCAGAGGGTTGTCCTGCCATTGAGAGGGACCTTGACAGGCTGTCTGAGAGGAATCTCACCAAGTTCAACACAGGGAAATGCAAAGTCCTGCACTTGGGATATCTGGGGATAAGCCACTGCGTGCGTACAAGCTGGGGGTCAACTGGCTGGAAGGCTGTTCTGCACAGACCTTGGGGTCCTGGTGGACAACAAGGTGACCATGAGCCAGCAATGCATCCCTGTGGCAAGGAAGGCCAGCAGTATCTTGGGCTGCTTTAGGAAGTGTTGGCAGCAGGTAGAGGGAGGTGATCCTTCCCTGCTCGTTGGCAGAGGTGAGGCCACATCTGTGGTGCTGTGTGCAGTTCTGGGCTCCCCGGTGTGAGAGAGACAGGGACTTAGTGGAGTGAGTCCAGCACAGGTCCACAGAGGTGATGAAGGTTCTGGATCAGCCTTGACATGAGGAGAGGCTGAGAGAGCTCTGAGTGTTCAGCCAGGAGAAGAGCCCACCAATGTGTATAAATACCTGATGGGAGAGAGTGAAGAACAGGGATCTGGAGTCTTCTCAGTAGTGCCCAGTGACAGGACAAGAGGCAGCAGGCACATGAAAGTTGTTCTGAACACGAGAAAAGACTTTTTCACCATGAGGGTGGTCAAACACTGGCACAGGTTGCCCAGAGAGGTTGTGGAGATACTCAACACCTAGCTGGACATGGTCCTCAGCAGCTGGCCCTCTGTGTCCCTGCTTCAGCTGGACAAGAGGCCCGTTCCAACCTAAAAGATACTGTGATTCTGTATATTCCTTTCTCTCCCCCACAACAAACAAGTGAGACCCACGTCAGGCTTGGCAGTGCTGTTGCACAATATGGTTTATGAAGTAAGTTGGAAAACTGAGCTGTGAGCCTTATAGCTGAACTAATTATTTAAAAATTAGTTTGCAGCACAGCAGTTGATTTGAAAAATTAACTTGTGGAAGAATCTTTGGAAGAACAGAGGCAGGTTTGCCCTTGGACAGGAACACAGCTTTTAACTCTGTGATGCTGTCTCTGTGAGGCTTCTGGAAGTGTCTTCTGTTCCAAAGAGGTGTTTTTAAAATGCTGAACGTTTCCTTTAGAGACAATTCCTCCCTTGCATGTTTCCTCTCTTAAAACAGAACCGGTATGTTTTCTGATGAGTGCTGACTAGAACATCCATTTTGTATCCCAGCAGATGACCTCTCTAAACTAATTGATGCCAGTTCTAATGAGTGACCTGTTTAAAACAGATCTCTGCTAGCGTGTGTTTTCATGTCTTCAGCCTTTGAACTTTGAGGTGAATCCCTTCACATAATTTCTAGAAATGATCTGGTTTCCATTCAGATTTCTCTGAAAAATCCTGGTGCTTGACCCCAGCATTGGAAACTCATTTTTGGTTAAAAGAATTTTAAATATAAGCACCTTTTAGGTGCTTGTTTGTAACTGTTTCAGCACTTGATTCTGAGGGCTAGCTCCTGAGCCTTGCTGTGCTCTTTGGTCCCAGGCTGAGCTGCTCACAGCTCAATAGCTTTTCCATTATGGCCTGACCATGCAGGACTGGAGCAAGTAACAGCTTCCCTACCTCAGCCTTGCAATTATATTTTAGGGGGGATGGGAGGAGGGGGAATGACGACAACTGAACAGTTGGGACACATGGTCTGTGTCTGATAATTCAGAAAAGCTGCCATTAAAGGATAATCACTCAAGGTAATCTGCGTGCTGGTGCGTGCTTACACGTGGGTTACCACTAAACTGCATACTATTTCTGTGGAATGAAAAGGAAGGAAAAGCCTGATCAGACTCTTACAACCCTTTAAAGCTACAGTAGCTTCGTATTTTGTGTCACTGTGTCCACACACCTCATGTTGTGTTTTCATGGTTGGGTTTTTTAAAAGAAAATATGCATTACTTAAAAAGGAAATGTCTATTTGCCATGCTCTTAAAAAGTAATTCAGTAATTATATAGAACAGCTAATGAGAAGAGAGGAAGATCCAGACAGGATATTGCTTACTTAAGATGAATGCTGCTCAGTCCCTGGGACATAAATTGCATGTTGTTCCTTAAGTTCTTGTTTTGTTGGAAAGTGAGAAAAGGTGCAGACAACTGACGTCATTCTAAGTGCACTGAAGGTCATTAGTATATTGATAACTCTAATGGTAGTCGTGGAATTTTTGCTGCCCTTGCACATGTTCTTAAAATTAGGGGCTAGCTAGGATAATTAAAATTACAGTCCTTATGGCAGAGCTGTCGTTAAACATGTGTGGTCCTAACGTTACTCTATACTTTGATTTAACTCATCACAAACCCTAGAGCACCTGAACTGTTCAGAAGGTTGCTTGCCCTCACCGTGAATGCTGCTGTAGAGCTGCAGTGAGAGGTCATCGCTGTTTTGATAGGAACACTTTGAAAGGCACGGAAGACCTCATATCTGTTGTGGCTGGACAGACAAGGATTTCCATCCCTGCCTGGATGTGCAGTGGTCAGGAGAAGGAGGAAATTCTCAATGCGCGCTTTAACCTGCCAGCCTGCCGGCGTGTTTATCTTCTGATGCTGTGAGCAGCTGAAGGCTACACAGCGGTTACGTGTTCACTTGGAGGCTTGTCACCTGCTCGAGTGCTCTCTCAGTCCTGCCCCCGCACCCCTCCTGGGGGACAGCCCGCCAGGATACGCTTTGGGGAACAGCGGCCCGGTTCCCGGAGCTGCGTGTGCAGTTAAGCTCCCTGATCTCAGTGCCATGTGACTAGAGACGCAAGGAGCAGATTGACATCCCTGGCGCACTCTCCCTCTGGTCGTAGAGCCCCCAAAAAAAAAAAAGGAGAAAAAAGAGAGAGGAAAAAAAAGACGGGGTGGGAGTGAAGAGGGGAGGTTCCCTTGCTTTTTTTCCTAGCGCTGTTAATTCCTGCTGGAGCTTGTTTGCCGTGAGCTCGGTTCATGGCAGTAACAGCAGCGGCAGCGCTCACTCGGTAGCTCTCAATGAGGTCAAGCTGGATCAAAGGGAAACCTCCTGTGGAAGCATCTCCTGTAAGTTCTGATACTGCTTTTTCCATGCTGCCTCCACACCAGCCTGTGCAGCCGAGCCAGGCTTCAGTGCTTTACGGCTCCCCGACCGATACTTTTGTGTGAGGCTGTCAGGTTTTATGTTAATTGAACTTGTCAGTTGGATAATAATGCTGTGTGCATTTTGGGACAAAAGGGGTTACTGGTTTATCCTTTTTATTTTCTGAGGGAGGGGGAAGAAGAAAGTGTGGTTTTGTCTTTTTGAAAAGCTCCAAGCTGCTGAGGTTACAGCTCACCAGATTCTGTTTTATGTAATCTACACATTCAGCTTGCTAAATAAAGTAATTGCAAAGTGTCTTTCAGATGTCCTTGTGTTTCACCAAATAGCTATTCTTTTGGAAATAGCTACCTAAACATCTATTTAATTAAAAAAAAAAAAAAGTGAAAAAAAAAAGGAAACACTTTATTCAAATCTTGGAAACATTTGTAGTAACTAAATTTCAGAGACACTCTCCTTACACAAGCTGCTGTTCACCTGAGGGGTCTTTAATGTGAAATTATTTCTTTGAAACCTAATTTTGAATATCAGCTGGTTTTAATGAAACTTTGCTGTTGCAAAGGCTTGCACTGTGAGATGAAGAATCTCTCATTTTATGTAACAAACTGGGTGTTTCTGCAAAAACGCTGTTTAGTGTGGAGGAATGGGAAGTTTTGCAGGTCGTGTTGTCCCCTGGCATGGAAACCTTGGGGAATAATGAAATGTTGGGCAGTAAATTTTTCAGCTCTATAATCTGACTTCATTAAAAAAATACTTAAACATTGAGAAACTTACCTGAATATATATCTGGAAGGCTTGTGGAGTGGTTTCAATGGACTGAACGAAATAACTACCACCTGTTAGGATTATTGTGAGTGATATATTGTAAGCCCTGAGCGGGGAATAAAGTCTCACAAATCACTTATCCCTGTGAAGTTCCTCTTGAAAGGAGATAGTGTGATGTCTCTATCTTGATCTTCAGCTAGTATGTCTGAAAGCCAGGCAGTACTGGTACTGCTGTGCTGTGAAGCAGCATCATGTTGCTAATGTGTATTTTTTCCCCCCCAAAGGTGTGTACTTTAATGACAGTTTTCTGTTGATCTCCTTCACTTAATAGTTTTGACTTTCATGGATACATGAAGTTGGAAAGAGGAAAGGAGAAAAATAGTGTGTAAGCAGGTCATGCAATATCTAGATGTGAAGCATGAATTTTTGCTGGAGAGATTTATGAAACAAATTCTTGAAGACACATTTTCAACTGTGTGCTTCTCTTTAATAAACAGAAGACCTGTTACTTTAATATGCTATAATTTCTGTCTAGCATCACCACTGTACAAATACGAGAAGATAATGTGTAGATTAGCACCTAATACTTCTCACTCTTGTTCTGAGGATAGGATCAAAATGCTATATGAACCCATCATTTTTTTTTATTTTGAATTTGGGGTTTTTTCTTGGTTCTAACAGAGGCTGTCTTTGGTTCCATTGAGACAGCTCCATTCCTGAACTTAAATTGTGGAAGAAACCGTGCTTTATCTTTTTGTCCAGATGGTGATGTTTCTTTTCATTTCAGCATTCAGCTTCTGAGTTGATCCTAGTTGAAGATGAAGTGACAGATACTGAAGATAATGAAGAGGAGGATTTAGGAGTCATGGATGATCAACGTAGTGTAATTCTCCATCTCATCTCTCAACTCAAACTTGGCATGGACCTTACCAGGGTATGAATACAGTCTCTCTTATAATTGTTCGTTCCTTTTTCTTATCATCTTTCTGTGTGTATGTGTGTGTGCACATGTGATTCCCATGAGTGTTTTTTGCTCCTCTGAATGAAGAAGTTGGCCTCTTTATAGAAGTGTGGTTCCAGAGCTCTGTGAAGTGCTGTGTTTCCTGCTAGGCAGGCTTTCACATGAAGTGACCACATCAGATATTTTAGGGATGGAGGGAAGGGAAGGAAAGGGAAAAAACCCCAACCCACAGAACTTTCCCCTTCCCCTGAGTCTTCCTTACTTATTTTTTTTCTGTAAGTCTTTCAAAGCAATCGTATGTATCCACCCTGTTATATCAGGGTGCACTGAGTGCTTGAGGAGCCACACAGTCTGTTTTATAGATGAAAGAAATACATGCTCAGGCTACTGCTCTTTGGATTGCATTCCATTTAATTACTTGCCAGCTTAAAAAAAAAAAAAAATCCATGATGGTAAAGAAATTAGTCTTCAGTGTATCACTGTTCTTGTCTGGGCAAAGCAGCTCACCAGTTTAACCTGTGCTCCCTTCTGGTCCTGGAACCAGTATTGTTATGAGCTTATCCATACTGATATGCTCAGAGAAGTTACGGTGTCCCAGAAATTTCCCCTAAGACCTTAGAAACGAGGTAGATGTTCTGGGAGCAGGGGCTGCCTCTCTGAATAGTCCTGTGTTCCAGGGACTTAGTAATCTTCTCATAGGACTTAACAGTCAAGTGGATTTTTGTAAAAGATACAGAATACCTTTTCCTTCCACAGAAGTTTTCTACTTAAAGAAAAAAAAGGGCAAATAAAACCTCTATAACCTACTTCCCACAAATAAGAAGAGCTTATTCTGACTTAACTCCCTCCATCAATAAAAAACATTTGGAATGACCAGTGAATTACGTTTGTGCATGAAGTAGCTACGTAGGGGATTTTTCTCATGGGCATTTTGATGTCCTGAAGAGTTTATCAGCTTTCCTTTTGATCTTACATACTAATCAAAATCTATTTTTACTATCACTTTCTTACCAAATAAGACTTTCCCAATATAGTCTTTCCTGCTTCCTCTGGAACAAGTATAGTATTTAAAAATACTTAAATTTTTAAGATGGAGCAATCCTCTGATCTCTTGCTAAGTATAGCAATCAAATAGCTGCACGGAAACGGCTGTTTTGTTCTAAGTAGAACAAAAGTTTCATCATTCTGTGAATAATTTATACCTGTCACTTCTATAGTATGTCTGGGGTCATGTGCAGTTCATTTTTGGCTTGGTTTTTACATTCCTCAATTTTTCATAGCTTTTCCTTTTCTCTGTGTTGGTTTTCTAAAGCTGTCATAATGTTTAAACTAGACTTAGATTCCTTATCTGTGGTAGTTCTGTCCTCAAAACATTTTGTCTTGGGTAATGAACAAGATTTTTCTTCCCTGATTTCCAGCAGCTTCTTTTTTGTTACGGGTGAAAAAACCCCAGAGAGACAGAGTTAATGGAAATAGGAGAAATTCCTGTAAATAGGAGTGTAGGCACTTAGAAGAAAAGTGGAAAGGTAAATATATATGGTGACCTATTTCTTACATAGTGTTATTAGAGCATGGTTTTTGAGGAGAGTGATGAGTATTACCAGATCTATAGCGTGGCAAAGTGTTAGCATGCATGAATGTGTGTGTTTAATACCCACCGTCTGAAAAGAGGAACAGGCATATGGCAGAGTTAGATGTCTCTCTAGTCTGTGTGATGCACGAATACACACATGATGAGTATTAATGAGACGTGCCACATGTGCACATCACTTTTCTGGCCATTTTGAGGATTAAAAAAAAATAAAAATAAAATTACAAGACAGCTGGCTGCCTTTTTATTAACTTTGCTTCCTGACGTGAGACCCTTAGGGCCGCTGACATGTGATGATAAAGCTTGGTTTGTTGGCTGCACCTCTTCACTGTTTCTCTGAAAGTCAGCTGGTAGCCTCGATGTTACTCAGCTTCTGCTGGAAGTGGTTGTGGCACAGTAGTTGCTAATCTCCAAGGGTGTTTTATGTTCCCATTTTCCTGTGCTGCCTTCCCTTGGGTTGTTTCTTTGGCTCCTTTGGTAAGCTGTGGCTTGTAACATGACACACACATGAACAAAACAGTTCTTCTGAGCCCTTGGTGGCTTTTGCTTCTGGGTGCTTAATCGTTACCTTCATGGACCGTATCAGAGGAAACAGCATCTTTTCCTTCTTTCCCTATGGGGTGCTTGCTTATGTCAGCCGTCGGCCTTGCCTGCGCTGACGGGTACTTCCCACAGCGGTGGCAGTCAACGCTGATGTTGCAGAGGTGCATCACTTCAGACACATGTCGTGCTGGCATACCCTTTAACAAGGAGTTAAACAGCAAAGGTCTGCTGTGAGGGAAAACAGTGGCAATGAAGTATTAGTTCTGCATCGGGGTTTCTTAGAACAGGACCAGCTCGCAGCTGCAGAGTGGAGCACAGAACAGATGCCTTGGGCTGGGCCAGGATTCACTCAGACATCATTTAAAATTGGAATCGCTGGGAAAAAAGTTTCTGAGTTGTTTGTTCTTTGGACTTAAAAAACAAAATGGAAAAAAGCACCAGAAATCCCTCACAGCCTGATAAATGTGTTGGCAAATGGTGTCTAATGGATCGAAACTAAGGCAAACAGTTTGTACAGATGGGTGATTGCTCCCTCACATTCCCTCACCTTCTTGTACAGTCAATGTGTGCTAAAAATAAAGGGCTGCTGTTCCCTGGAAAAGGGCTGCCAATAATTGTGCAGATATCAACCCGCTGCAAATGAATGTTCTGGGATGTTCATGGTGTCACAAGGGTTTTATTCAATGTACTTCACCTCGTATTTTTAAAATATAAGTGGGATGAAAATAGCCTGGTTTATTCCTGCAACAACACAGATGACAATGGGAAGGTTTTGTACCTCTAAGAGAAAGACAGCTCAGCTTGGGATACTCTGGTCGTATTTCTGGAGTATGGGGAGAAAAGAAAAACAACAAAAAAAGGCAGGGAATGGTGCAGACACCCATGTCTTCCTTCATAGTAAATGGTAGCAGGGATAAGTTTCTCTCTTCTTAAGAAGTAATGGTCTTCCTTTTCTTGCTTGCATTCACATCTGGTTAAGCATATGTGAATTCAAACCTAGGAGGTGATGATCGAGCTTTGATCCGGTATCCTCTTTCTAACCTCAGTGAAAATGGAAGAATGCCTCTTACAGTGCTTCCTTTTTCACGTGAAGCCTGAGTAACAATAACAACAGAGATTATTCCAGCATTTTAAAATTCAGTCAGCAGTCTTTTTTGCTTCAGACGTCACCACCTTGGTATTTATTTACTGTAGAGAGATTCTTGTGTCCATTTGATTGTCATGCCAGCTTTTTCTCAGAGGAAAAAAATTAGGCAGTTTTGATATTTTTTTTAATGCAATTACCTCAAAACCAAGTTTTTGTCCAAACCCAATATAAATAACGTAAGTACTAAGTGTGTTTTTCTGGACCGCACATTCTGTTTGGAATGAGGTGAAACCCTCATTGCTTTGGAAGCTGCAGTGAGAACACAAGTGTGCAACAGTCCATCACTGGCAAGAAGAAGGCGGTACACTTTCAAATTGGTTTATTTCAGAAATCAAGATAGAGACAATTAAAAAAAAAAAAAGAAGAATTGATTGGTGTGATGATTATTTTTTATGTTTTTGGACTGTGTTGGACCAACACCAGCATGTGGTGGTGTTGCATATTGGAACTTTAAGGCTTAAGAGGTTATTTAGTAAAAGTTCTTTTTAGGCTTATCTTGTAACACTGGAGTTGTATCAGCTTTGACATTCAGGTATTTTTCATACCTAGTTCTGCCTCTTTTGGAGAAGCAATTCAATTATTCACCACATTTTGTGGTGGTTCCTTTCCTGCTGCAATTAAGGAGGTAGGGTCCATTTTAGTTGGGCTTTTAAAGCGAGATCATTTGAGCTGGAGTTCAAACTATTCAGATTCTTAATTAGCTCTTGAAACTGAATAGTAAGAGGCCAGTGATTCGTAACATCTCATTTAGTGGCTGTGTTAGCTTAGCTGTATCAAATATGTAGCCACAAAGCGCAGCTAGTACGTGGGAGGATGGATAGCAGGACTAGGCCATCAAGTCAACAGGATGAAAGCACAGCAGTCTTAATGTGCCATAAAGCTTGCCTCAGCTTAAGTACGGCCTGTAGTTTTCTTCTCCTCCATTTGTGCTAATAACGGTCACTCTTTTTGGAGAGACGCTTGGACATAATGAGATGCAGAGTGCAGTTTATTCAAATGAGTTTCTCTGCCCTTCCAAGTCTGTGCAGTGAACTCCTGATAGTCACTGCTAGTCGTTCTAGGCACCCGTGATGCTTTTTTTTTTTCCTGTTTCCCTGTCAGTTTTCCCACTGATAACCTGGGTTTTGAGCGTACAATATATATTAAAATGAAATCCTGTGCTGAGGTCCAATAATGCTGAATTGCATTTTTAAAAGATTATATCAGATAATTAATATTTAGTCAGAATGAGAGCATTGTAAGTACGACAGAACTGTTTGAGGAGCTAAAAAGGCCGTAAGAAAATCTACGGCCTTTCCATTTTGTCTTCCAGAGTTTTAGATTTCACTTTAAAAAAACCAATCCCCTCAGCCCCTCACTGTCCCACCCCTACAGGGTCTGTTTTTAGCACTGAACAGCTTGCCACACATAGTGTAAACTTAAGGACCTGCATCTTTTGGGGCCTTGTTAGCTCGGTATCATGTGAAGTCCTCAAGGCCTACCAAGTAGATTGAGACACGTATTACAGAACGACCTTTTCTAGACTAATACCCAAACTTATAAAAATTATTAACCTATAAAACACTGCATATGTGTAAAGACCATACAGAAGGGAGGAGAGAATGAGTGTGTGTTACCGAAGAGAGTGGTGATGTGGGGTTTTTTTTCAGTCCTGGTATGTTGACTTGCTCCGTGGGTGTTATGACTGTATTTGAGCTGTTCTGACTGGAATTTAATTTTTTTTCATGTTTACAAGTTTTCTTTGAAAAGAACTAGACAATGAATAAAAGTTTGACAGCTTCTAGTTCATTATCCATGAGATCTGAAAGGACTGAACTGTGCTTTGGTCCCACTTAGAATAGCAGAGGTGAAAGCAAATGAGTTTATGCCTGAAGGACGGCTCCCTGCCTGCAGTAAACCCTTGGTTTTGGGAAAGGGAAAAAGTAAATGCAATGAAGAATTAAAGAGGAAAGCAGAAAAACTGGTTTCATAGAGGACAGCTGTTGGTCTGCATCTGGCATCATTGAACCACTTTGAGACTAGACAAATTTGATTTTGAGCTAGAAGTCCTTTGCTGGTCACAGAGAAGTGACCTCCAAGCTTCCCTAGGTGTTGGAGGGTGAAGAAAGATGAATGGAGAGAAATAAATTATTTTAAGTCCCACAGCCCTTGTGTGTCTTGCAGTGCACTCCAGGATGTTTTATTGAAAACTTCTAACGTGTTATTCCCAAGAGGGTGGCTTTGGCAACATCTGTGTTGTTAGATGAGACGTGTGAGACTGCACCCAGATCACTTGGGGCTGAATCCCTCTGGAGCAGGCTGCCAAGTGCCCTGTCCCAGATTTTTTTCTAGGCCCCCAGAGTCTCTCTAGTCCCAGGATATTAATGTAACAGTTTGTGCAGCTTTTGATTGTTCCAGCTTGTCTGAAATAAAGTGAAGGCATATAGGGGCCCACCATGGTAGTATGGTACAGTCTGAAACTGAGGGGCCATGTCATGTGCCTGGGGATGACAGAAGAACACAGGGACAGTGAGGGATTTGACTTGGGGCATGGGAGAGGGGACATAGTGCCTATAAGGACAGTGTAGGACGAAGGGAGTCACACCTGGAGTTGTTCCTGCCTCTTGGGAGGAGCCCTTGGTGTGGTTTTATCCTTGAAGATTTGGTTTTGGTTGGATCTAGTTGCTTTGGTTTGTTAGAGGCTGGAGGGGACCTCCAGCAGGTGGTCAAGGGCCCAGGAGTGACATTGGGAGCCCAGTTGTTTAACAGAATGAGTTAAATGTACCCCTTATGTCCTCCACTGCTTACAGGTTGTTGATGTGTATGTTTATGTAATACTCATCTTCTAGTGGTTTGGGAGGGAGTGCCCTGTCTTTTTTGGAGGGTTATGATTGGTTGGGTTTGTTGATGATTGATGTAAATTAAATTTAATTGCATCAAAATGCATTTTCATGTCCTGTAAATCAGGAGAAGAATGGTTGGTTTGTTAACCCAGAGGAGAGGAAAAGGCAGATTTCCATGAGAGCAGAACAGCCCATCCCTGTTGTGTGAGCTGCTGCTGAGAATGAAATGGGAAGCAGCCTGCACCAAGGCCACTGCTTTTCCATTCTTTACAGTGCAAAGAAAATGAAATTGCTGTGGCACAGGGGAGGAAAATACCCTGTCCCAAAACTTGGCAGGGCCAGAATTGCAGCTGTCTTAACTGTTCTTCCCCCTTCCCCCGCGGTAGTATGATCATGGGGAAATCATATCTGCCTTTGTCTGCTTTGCATACAGGTAGTGCTTCCAACATTTATTTTGGAGAAAAGATCCCTGCTGGAGATGTATGCAAATTTCATGGCCCATCCAGACCTGTTTTTGTCAATTGCAGCTGGAGCCACTCCTGAGGAAAGAATTATCTGCTTTGTGGAGTATTATCTAACAGCTTTTCACGAAGGCCGAAAGGGAGCGGTTGCCAAGAAGCCCTATAACCCTATAATTGGTGAAACCTTTCATTGCTCCTGGGATGTGCCTAAAGATAAAGTGAAGGCGTTCAGAACTAACGGTGCCTCCACGGTTTCTAAGGACCCAGCCAAGGAGTTTGGCCAGGACCAGTCCCCGTGCTACAAGCTGAGGTTTGTAGCTGAACAAGTGTCCCATCATCCACCGGTATCCTGCTTTTACTGTGAGTGCAAGGAGAAGAAAATGTGCGTGAACGCTCATGTATGGACCAAAAGCAAGTTCATGGGCATGTCGATAGGCGTTTCTATGGTAGGTGAAGGTAAGAAATGTCCTGCTTTTATCTTCTTTTGGGGGTTGCTTTTTGAGCTAATGTGGGTGTTAACAAATCCACAGGTTTTCCTGCTTGGTCTTCCTCGTGGCTGTTTGCTTGTGTGAAGCTTGGAATTCCAACTGTAGGGTTCTGTCCTCACAGAAAGTGAGGTATGTGTTATGTATATAAACACCTGCTTATATTTATATCTGAGTTATATATAGCTCTTAATTATATCTGAGTACAGTTGTATGTTAAATAGTAGTAGCGAGCAGCTACTGGTAGTATATTCTGTAAGAACATTTTCATTTGTCTTGCTGAGTTTCACAGTAATAGGTGATTTGCTGTGGGACAGTTTCACAGCTGGAGCCAAGGGAACAGGAAAAAAAAACAGGGGCAGGGGAACACCTCTCCGCCTCTGGAGGTGTTCAAGGCCAGGTTGGATGCGGCCCTGGGCAACCTTGTGTAGATCCAGGCCTGGAGGTTGGTGGCCCTACCTGTGGCAGGGGGGTTGGAACTCTGTGATCCTTGGGGTCCCTTCCATCCCAGACCATTCTCAGATTCTCTGAAAAACCCAAACTGATTTTTAGGTAAGCCCATAGTTTCCGCTAAGAATCTGTGGTTTCTGTAGCGCTTACAAAGTTAGTGTACCATCTCAAGCTTTGCAGCAAGTTGTGTGGTCAGGGTGTAAAGAGTGGTTTGCTCTGTCACACGTTGGCTTTGTGTGTCTGCTTTGTGCAAGCCGCTGCTGAGCCTGAATGCAGAAGGACGGGGAATCGTAACAAATTCCTAATGGATGATCTGAGCCGATAAACACGCCCGTGCCAGCGTTGTTAGGGACTGCTGATGTATTGATTTTATGTTTCGAAGCGATTTAGTCCCTTCTGACATTTGAGAGTAATTTCTTGTATGAGGTTTTCAGTGCTTTGCCTTAACTGGATTTTAGACCGTGGTCTCAGAAGCACCAGGACAACGTACAGTAAACGCTGCTTTTTGTCATCGTTATGTTAAAAGCTCTGATACTGAAGGTGGTAAAAAAAGGTAGAGTGGGAAATGTAGTGATTTGGTTTGGCTTAGCAATAACAACAAACCAGTTCTGCTGAAAACATACAGGTGTGATCTGTTTCTACAAGCTGGAGCTCAAGGATGAACCCAAACAGTGGAAACGGGGGGCTACAGCAGCTTCCTTCTGAGGGCAATCTACTTCCTTTTTAGTAGAAGAGTGGTGAGACTTCCTTCCTGCTTGATTTAATATCGCTGTGATAGTTCAGTCTGTAACAGCATGGTGTTAACAGTGTTATGCTTTTAATACAGAGTCAAGGAAGTTAGGAAGGGGGAGTGTCAGAACGGGATGGGTCCTTCAGTCCTATCTGTGCCACCGCCAGCGCCAGCCTGAGTCATGGGCTTCAGATGCTGCGTTTCCCTGGTGTGTGCTTGTTTCTAGTGCCGTGTCTCCCAGTGAAGGGAGCTATTTAATGGAAATAAAGTTAAATACAAAGTCACTTGTGATTATGTAGGAGTAGGGAAATTTCTCCTTTATTGCTGCTAGCGCACACAGTTCCCTGGGATTGGGGGTGTCTAGTGTGGGGATTATTTAAGACTTCAAAGTCCTGATGTGTCCCAGTTTTGAGATAGAAAGGGTCTAGGAAGTAACTACTTCCCTACCCTAAGGGGATTGTTTAATGTGTGCTTGTGAGAATAAGGTCTTTCCTACTCCCTCTTTTGAGTTTTGTTTTGTTGGGGCTTTTTTTTCATGATCCTCAAGATATCCTAGGAGCAGAGGCAGGCTTTGGGGAACATCTGCAGTGGTGCACCCTTTTGCTGCAAGGTTTGCTGCTGTCTTCAGGCATTTTTTGAGGAAGCTTGGCTTTGCTGGTTTACAGTTATCATTGGTCTCTCTTTGTTCATGTGAGTGGTGCAGAGCCATGTAGCTTCATGGTGAAACGGTGCCTGGGAAGTGATGGAGAAACTCCACTGCAGACCAAGCTGTTCTATTTTGTGTTGAGAACTGGTAATGGGCAACAAAAAGCTGAGCCACTGAAACCTTCCTGTCATCTGAAAACAGCCAGCCTAAACCTGACAGCCTCAGTTTAAAGTACCTGCTTCACAGCGGCTTTTCTTCAATAAAATGACATTTTCTTCCAATCATTTTTTTTGCTTAGTCCCAGAGAATTCTTCCTAACAAAGTTGGTGTGGAGGTTTGTCAGCCTGTGCAAAAATCCAAACCTACTGTAGACAATTCTTTCTCATGTGCCACCTAAGTATACATTGTGTTTTAGACTGAGGTCAGCGGGAGTGCTGAGGAACAGGTTACTGAACCAAGAAGAAATAGGCACTGGATTTACAGGGGGAAAAGCTATGTCTGTATTTACATGCCTGATAATGCAGAGCCTAATCATTTTTTAATGTGAAATACATAATTTGGAGAATTTTCTTGGTATTCAGGGATATTTTATACAAGTAGGTTGGCTGATAAGGTTGTAGAATCTTTATTTTAAACCGTTAAACCAGATCAAACGTGTTTCCCAGGAAAGATCCGAGTATGACTGATCACATATTTTAGTAAGAGACAAAATGACACCTCATGAATCATAGGAATATCTGGGGTTGGTTTGTTTCTTTTTTCCTACTGTCAATTGGATGACCAAACTAATTATATGTTGAATTTTTTTTTTTTGTTCTTGTCCCTTCTTCCTCTTCCCCCTCATCATGAGCCTTCAGCCCTTTTGTTTGGCACTTGCTGGTGTTTCCATAGGTACAGGTTGGGTACCTTTACATTTTTATTACAGCAGTAAGGATTTTAGTTTCTGCATAATGCTACTTGAAAAGGGAGCTGCCTTGATAGCTCCAGCATAGCTGTGGCCATTCTGAGACTTGGTTTTCAGTCACCCTGTGTTCATGTAGTAGTTCCGTTACACTGTGCAGTTGTTCACTGAGCACTGTTTGATACATGGGGAGAAGGAAAATAATCCTTCCCAATAAAGAAGTAATTACAGAGAGCTGTAGTTAATGGGTTTGGGTAATTCAGTGGTTAGGGAGTGACCATCTGGTCCTAGTTCAGATATTTATCAGAACAGTTTTGTTTGATGTGTAAGTTAGTTGTGACCTTAGTGTTGAATACAAGCTACTGCGGTGTTGAAACTGCTCTCTACTGAGTAGCTCTGCACGTGGTTTTCAAACAAATCAGTAAAGCTTTTCTTTTATTAGTTGGATAGTTACAGAAATAAAGTAGCACTGAATTTGTGGACTGTCATAGTTTTGCGTGTCGGGGTTCTGGTGGAGGGAGGGGTAGGGCTGCAGGGGTGGCTTCTGCAAGAAGCAGCTAGACATGCTCTGCAGGCCTGAGAGAGCAAACACCAGCCAGCTCAAGGCTGAAGACATTGGCCAAGGCTGAGCCCATCAGCAATGGTCACAGCGCTTCTGGGAATCACATTTAGGAGAAAAAAACCCTCAAACAGCTACTTTCTGCCACCAGAGAAGGGAGTGAGAAGATGTAAAGAACTGTGCAGACACCAAGGCCAGTGAAGAAAGGGGGTGGGAGGAGGTGTCCCAGATGCTGGAGAGAAAGATGCCCCTGCAGCTGGTGCAGGGGAAGGGTGTGAGGAATGTGCACCCCCTCCTCCCAAGCTAAGAAGGAAAACAACTCATGAGGAGCTGACTGAACCCCCCATTCCCTGCCCCTCCCTGTGCCACAAGGTGGGGGAAGAAGGGAGTGAAATCATGACTAAGTGAAGTCTGCTGAGAAGGGAGGGTGGGGGGAGGTGCTTTAAGATCTGGTCACACTTCTCATTGCCCAACTGGTGTCACTGGGTGTGCAGGGCAGTGTCATAAATTAGAGAGTTTCTTTCCTTTACTCTGTGCTGAGTCTGTTTTGCCCGTGACACTGATTGCGGAATGATCTCTCCCTGTCCTTATCTCGACTCCTAAACCTCTCTATATGTATTTTCTTCCCTGCCCAGCTGAAAAGGGGAGTGATAGAGCTACTTTGGTGGGCATCTGGCCTCCAGCCAGGGTCAAACCACCACATGGACACATGTTGTGTAAGGAATATGCTGGTAACATTTCTGTGGTGCTTTTGAAGGTTTAACGTATCACAGTGTCCTTAACTGTATAAAGCAAATTGCTGCTTACGCTTCCTTGTTAGAAGCAGCAGTGGAAGTTCTGAAAAAGGATGTCATGGGAATACAAAGGCTTCCAGAAGAATTTGAAGAATTAGGGGATTTGAGGACTGTAGGGTCCTGTCGCACAAAGGGTACAGCTCACACTAATAATGTACAGTTAGATGATATGTTCCACCTCGAAATTACTAAGATTTTTTTTTTCTCTCTGTGCTTTTTGTTGATTCAAAGTTAAGTATCAGTTGCAGGGATGCAGAAGGAGTAGGAAGGCACTGCTGGAGATCTGGAGATCCATGTGAGAAGCTACTTTATATGCTACCCCTTCATCTGTGGTTATTAGAGGTCTAAATCTGGCTTCCTAATGAAATGTCTCAACTTTTTCTTTGCTATATAACAAAACCCCATTCTTCAGAGTAGTTAGCATCAGGTTCCCTCATGAGAAGGCTTCCCTGAAGAGAAGGGAGGGTATTTTGCATAAGAGAATTCATGTTGGTGCGCAGTCCCCGATTCCAGTTAATGTTAATTACGTACTAATGAGCGAGGTGAGGGAGGAGGAGAGGCTGTAATGAATGGGGTCACATTAAGATTTACATTAGCAAGGAATGGGAGAGTCAATGTAAATATTTAATGCTTTCTACGTGGTCCGAGGAGTCTTCAAACAGATGCAGACTGTAGGATAAGGATGTTTCAGTGGAAATGGCTGTGGTGAGTGTGCTTCAGCGTGGGCTGTATGTGTTCTTTTCCCACTCTTGGGTATTGTTCCCAGGCAGCAAAATCCAACAAAAGGTGTCACCTTTGATTCATGGGTTAATTTTGCAGAGGGCATAAAGTACATGTAAGTGGTTTGCTCTGTATTGCCAAGTGGCTAGTTAGGTCTTGTGTTCTCACTCCCCCTGGTTTAAATGCTTTAAAAGCTGGTGAGCTCTGGGCTTCCAAAAATTATTTTTTACGTTGAACTGGACCTTGAAAAGATTTGATAGGAAGGGAAGGAGATTCAGTGCTCTTCCTAATGTAAATCTCAATGGAAGCAATGAGTATTTTTTCTCTTTTTTCCTACTTTTTCTGTTCAACTATATGTATGTGTATGTGCCTAGAGAGGTACATGTCTGTCATTTCTATTCCTGAGACATTAGTGACTCTTTAATTTACCGGTCCCACAGATTTACTGCTCCATGCAACCGGAGCTACCCAAACATTTCCCTAGTACTAATTTTTACATTAACAATGTTTAGCCCAGTGGTTTCAGGACAGTTTCCATATGGCACGACATGGCACTCATTACTTAATTTAGCACATGGCTCCAGTCTTTGGAAAACAAGCAGCAGAAGTCGCTGGAGTGTTTGAGGTGGTGAGAGACGGGTTCTCCTGGCATCTCGTGTTTTCCTGTGTGAATCTGGGCGGCTCGTGACGCACTTACCCCCTGCGGGGTTCATCCCATACATACCTGCCTCCTGCTTGTGCCACAGACAGTGTGACGAGCCTGTTAAATTAGGAAAGTGCCCCGGGCAGTTTGTGTCCCGTGTACCATTTGTTGTTTGGATTGATCTCCATACAGTCGGTGGGAAGCATTAAATTTCACATGCCTCTTTTGCACCTTATTGATCCAGAGCCTCCTCTGGGTGTTGGTCAATGTGTGTTACCGGAAAATCAATGCACAAAGCTGCATCGTGGGGGGAGGTACCGGACGGACTGGGGGGAGGCCCGAGGTGGGTGGGGGGTGAGGGGGCACCGGGACATGGGATGGGACGGGATGGGACGATGTGTAATAGTCAAACAGGGAGAATGATAAGGCATGAGCACCACTCCCTGTACTGCAGGCTGAGGAGCTGGGGAAGGGAGCGTGACTCTGGATGCATTGGTTTGGTCAGGAAATGGGAGCGAATCGCGTGGAGGACGTTTCAAGGGGGAATTTCAAAATTCTGCACTTGTTTATTCAAAATATCACCCTCCTCTAAGGGATTATTTTTTAAGATTACTAAATCCACCGTTCTCCCCGGAGTACTTACCTGGTGCATTCTTCCATGCATAATGGCTGCCTAGAAATATTTATGGGTGGTTGTTGGTTTTTTTTTAAAGGAATATGCAGTTTCTGGTAGAATTCTTTGATGTGAGAGGAGGAATCAACTTTTTAAAAGGGTAGATAATGGGAGGACAAGGGGGAATGGATTAAAGCTAAAGGAGGGAAGGTTTAAATTAGATATTAGGGGGAAGTTCTTCACAGAGAGAGTGGTGAGGTGCTGGAACGGGCTGCCCAGAGAGGTGGTGGATGCCCCATCCCTGGAGGTGTTCAAGGCCAGGTTGGATGGGGCCCTGGGCAACCTTGTGTAGATCCAGGCCTGGAGGTTGGTGGCCCTGCCTGGGGCAGGAGGATTGGAACTCTGTGATCCTTGGTGTCCCTTTCAGCCCAGACCATTCTATGATTGGTACTGAAAATGGAAAAACTCTGCAGTTTCTCATATGTATTTACTTACTGCAGTTTTAAAACTAAAAAGGAATAATCCCTTACTGTTGGTGAGCAAGGGAAGAAAAAGAGCCCCTGTTATTTTCCAGCAGGTAGTTCTAAAGATTGGTCACAATGTAATGAGGCTTGTAAGTGGATGGGAAGAGTACACAACGTTTTTAAAAATCACTGTTAGGTTTTAGTTTTTCTGCCTTTATTTTGTCGAGATTTAAACTAGGCAGGGTAGGACGTGACTGCAGATTGTGGTAGCAGTTACCCCTGTTGACTCTTGGTGTCCTTTTGGCTTCCCCTTCCCAAACTGAGCACGGGTCTCAGTTCCGATGTGGTGGTGCCACTACAGCCTTCATGGTGCTCCAGTTAGTTGAGGTTTTTGTTTGTGGGCTCTGCAAATGACAGAATCCAAACCTAACGCTCACATTAATGCTAAAAGTAGTATCAAGTTGTGGACGTTTTAAATCTTCCCCTTTATTCCTTTTTACATTATAATTATTGAGCTGGAGTCACATTTCAGGCGAAGCTGTGCTTCATTAAACATGTATTTATTCAGGTGCTAAAGGAATTTAAAGAATGCTCTGCCAGGGCTAAAAATACTGCTCAGGGGGCTGGGTTCCGTTTTTGGTATCTAACCTGCCTTGTGGTTAAATATTTACATGGAAGGTCACTGCTGTTACTTGCTGTTGGCTTTCCAGCGTGCTTGGCAGTGCCCGGTAGAGCTCTGTGTCCTTCCCATATGGAGGGACAAAGCCCCCAGTCCCATCAGAGGGACAAAGGCAGATCCACAATAACTCAGAATGGAATTGCGTTCGTCAGGGCAGCTTCCCCTCATGCAGGGACACGTGGTGGTGGATGAGAATGGCTGGGCCTAGGAAAGTGTGGTGGCCCTGGAGAACCTCACATGATTGTGTGGTTGATAAGTACAGTGAGGTTCTCCCTCAGGAGTGAGCACCATACCTGCACACTGTACTGGAAACAGACCTTTTGTCTTAAAGGGAAAAAAAAAAAAAAAAAAGATAAACTCCAAAACCAAATGCAAAAAAACCCCAACACCAAAACCCCCAGTGCTGTACTGTTGGATGCTGATGCTTCTTGGTGTGTGAGGGTCGTATCTGTGCTTAGACCGTTAAGACTGGGGAACTGGGACCCCATGGGTAGTACCACAGGCCATTCCCTGCAGCTGGTCACTGCTGTATGTCTGGTACGTGTGTCTGTGATGAAGAAGGCGGAGAATAAGTGGGAAGAGGAGGAGAAAAGAAAGCTGACAGACTCAGGGCTACAACCTATTGTAGCTATCTGCGCAGAAAATGCCCAACTGCAGAGTGGCTGGTTTCCTCCCTGCGTTTGATGAGTAGCTGTTAGCTTTCTTGGATCCTTTTTGAATATCACCATCTAATTAAAAGGCTTCTGGATTGTTCTTTATTAATTTAATGCTGTTATAGCATCCATTTAATTAATTTGATAAGCAGAGGTGGCGGCTTGAGTAGAAGTTGTTCTGCCTGCGTGTCCTGGGTGCGATGGGTAGGTGAGCCTTCCAGCAATGTCTTCAGCCTGGAGCTGAGGAACCCTGGGGCAAAATGTGTGCATGTTCCAACAGTGTCCTTGCCAGGAAGGGTTCTGGACACGGCAGGAGGGACTTGGGACTCACAGAGGCAGGACAGTTCAAGGTCCTTTTAAGATGCTGCTTTTCCGTGGCTGTGGTTTAGCACTCTGGCTTGTTTGTGTCACCCTGGCCAGGAGAGCAGTGCTAGCTGTGTCGCCACTGGCAGGTGGAGGTTGCAGAAGTCCTGGGAACAGCTGCAGAGAGCCAGGCCAGTTTGCAAAAGATGTCTTTTCGTGGCACAGGCAGCAGTGACAAGTTGCAGAGCTTCCTGTGCCTGTTAATTGGCACCAACATTTAAGATGACTATTAGAGCTCTATGCTTTTAAATTCTGAATGTTAATTTAGGCTTACGCTTTCATACGGCATTAAGGGCGTGTTTTTGTGTTGGCAGTAGTAGCACCCCATTACCATTCAGTGTTATTTCATCATTACACATCAGATCATGTAGCAAAATCAGCGGTGCTGTTCCCTTAACCAGACTGATCAGTGCCTCTGCCAATGTGTCCTTCCCCTGCCTGCCACTGGGTGAAGGCAGATTGGCTCAAGATCACCCTGTTTCTAAACAGGTACTATTACTGTGTCAGGATTTATTTTTTCCCCCAAACATTTCTGGGTTCCAGGTGCTTCCAGTGATGGGTTACGCTCGGTCCCTGTTGTGAAAAATGTTCAAAGCTGTAAGTTCTGCCTTTAAGCAGCTGCTAAACGGGACATGAGAGAGTGTAAGACTCTGATCATAGAATCATAGAATTGTAGGGGTTGGAAGGGACCTCGAGAGATCATCGGGTCCAACCCCCCTGCCAAAGCAGCTCCCTAGGACATTTCACTCAGACAGGCGTCCAGACGGGGCTTGAATATCTCCAGAGAAGGAGACTCCACCACCCCCTGGGCAGCCTGTCCCAGGGCTCTGTCACCCTCACTGTGAAAAAGTTCTTCCACATGTTGGTGCAGAACTTCCTGTGCTCCAACTTGCAGCCATTGCCCCTTGTCCTGTCTCCACAGACCACTGAAAAGGGGCTGGCTGATTCCCCCTGCATCCCCTGCTTAAGATAATTATAACCATTAATTAGGTCCCCCCTTAGTCTTCTCTTCTCAAGGCTGAACAGTCCCAATTTTCTCAGCCTTTCCTCATAGGGGATATGCTCCAGGCCCTTAATCATCTTCGTAGCCCTTCTTTGGACTCTTTCCAGGAGATCCCTGTCCTGAAACAGAGGTATTTGGCGTGATCTGATTTTGTGTGCAAAGTTTAAGGTGCTCTTGCCCTGGTCATTGCCATCCCAAAGAGTGAGCGACAGCTATGGTGAGGACAGAGCCATGTCCTTATCTCCAGGGGAAGCCAAGATGTGATCAGACCTGCAGTTTTCTTTGCGGTTCCAAATAATCCTGACAAATTGCTGCTGCTGCATGTTGTTGGTTCTGATTACGACCCCATCATGCTGGAGGTGGAGGAACCTTTTCAGAATGAAATAGAAGGGCCATTAATTTTTTTCTGCACGGTGTCAGTGGTAATAGAGCAGCGGCTGTGGCGGCCCCTTGTTGATGATGCGAGACTTGCAAAGGCTGTGTGGGAAACCAGGCGTTTGGAATCGAAGGAGCAAGCTGCTAGGAAATTTCTAGCTTCCTTCAGCACGTTTCCTCATTGCACCCAGGCCTAAGGAGACCCTTTCGTTCCCATCAACAAATGCATCAGTAAGAAGTTGGTGGGGAAGTCCTGGTTGTGTCTGAATGGACAATGGAAGCGTCCTTAGGCCATGCCCGTGTGTTTTTTCTGGGGAAAGGCTACGGCATGACACCGAGTGAGGGTCTGAATAGTCAGTGTGGCTTTTTGCAAGCAAATGTTGGATAGTTTCCAGCTTTAACAGTTTATTGTTTGTCAGTAACATGAAATAAGTCATCCAGTCAGATTTTTTGATAAGCTGTTTGGCACCATGAAGGACCCCAGGGTAGACATTCAAATTGTGTGCTTTTGAAAGTGCTGGTTTGAAGAAATTTGTTCCTGAAGGCAGTCTTTTTTTCTTCTCAGACAGTACCCTCCTGCAAGGAAACAGTAATTGTCAGTGACTGTCAGGTCTTATCAGTGAACTTTTTATCATTTCACTTTCAACCTTCTCCCTGTGTAGGTGTTCTTTACTTGATGGAACATGAAGAGGAGTATGTTTTCACCCTGCCTAGTGCCTATGCTCGCTCGATACTTACCATCCCATGGGTGGAGCTTGGAGGGAAGGTCAACATCAATTGTGCCAGGACGGGCTATTCTGCTACTGTCACATTCCACACCAAGCCTTTCTATGGAGGGAAGGTCCACAGGTACAGGAATTTACCTCTTACTCTTGTTTACTTGCTACTGGGTTTCAGTGGGAAGATACGTTGGCATCTAGTCAGTTCTTCTGTTGGGAGTATTTTATAGACAAATATCTGAGTTTCTTTTCCTGTTGGTGCCTGAGATGAGGTACAGCTTCAGAGCACAGTTTATTGCAGTTAGTTTGGGTTTTTTTTAAAATCTTGTTTAACTGAATTGGCCACATTTCTCTCATTAAACTCAAGTGTGTGTATTCTTCCAGGCTCTGTTGCTTGTAAAAATGGCAATAAATGCAGAATTGGAAAAATATACATAGAAAAGGCAGAGTTTCTGCTACTCCAGCTGCTGCTGCTCTGAGTCTTGCACATGAGCTGGCGTTCTGGGTGGAGCTCCCTGTAAGGAGAGAGGCTGCTGCCCAAAGCAGTAGCTCCCTACTGGGGCCTCCTGTTTCTGCACTGAAGTTCCAGATGTTGAAAATTTTACCTACATGTCTCTAGTTCCCCTTGTATTAAAGGTGTGAAGAGTCACCGTGCAAGAGAGATTCCTGCCTTACTTCCACACTCAAGTGGATGACCGAGTGGTTTCCATACTTAGACCCCTCTCTTGTCCTGTAGCAGTGTCCAGGACAGGGCTGTGTTGCCAGTCGGGGTGGTGTCCTTCTGCATAGTTACCTCTCTTTTGGTTCAGTTGGTCCAGTTGTTCTCCCATAGGCGAGCCAACCATTTCAGTATCGCCTTCAGGCAAACACCAACATGGGCTGTTTTGACAGGGGGTTCTAAAAGGTGCAGATGAATAATTGGTGCCACCAGGGTGAGTGAAAGTGGGGCACACTGTGCTGTGTTAATTAAAATAATTTAAACCCTTGAGCTTAAGGATTACTTGGCATGGCTTGGTAAAGCACATGTGTGTGTACGGTCAGAGACACACACAAAACTTCTCCCTGAGCTTTGTTTTTGCATTCCTACCTATTTTACTCGCTCCCAGACCACTTCTTGGACCGCTGAGGTAGCTTTAACCATTGCCTCTCAGCAGCAGAGAAGTGAACTTGTAGAGAGCTGAAGAAGAACAGAAAGGTACCTCGAGTCTCTGACATAGGTTGTGTGTTCAGGTGTGCAGTATAACGTGGCCCGTGGATGTCAGGGGCTGTTTCTCAGGCCGATGAGGTAAATGGTTCTGGGTTAGAGCGGAGTATCTGAGCTCTAAATTGGGCTGTGGCTGTGCTATGGAAGGATGTCGCCCAAGAGCTGTTGCTGTGTTAGCTGAGCTTGCTTGTGTTGAGTCTTTCTGGAGAGAAGGTCACTACTTTGGGAAATTACTTTGTATAGAGGTATAGAGAGCTGCTTGCAGCTGTAGCTCTGGGAACGTTTTTGTATGCCAATAGCAAACGGTACCATTATTTCTCTGGTCTTTTTCTTTCTCCTGCTCAAATTAGAGTTACAGCAGAAGTGAAGCACAATCCCACCAACACAATCGTGTGCAAGGCTCAGGGAGAGTGGAACGGTACCCTGGAATTTACGTACAGCAACGGGGAAACCAAAGTGATTGACACTACCAAACTGCCTGTCATCAGGAAGAAGATCAGGCCGATAGCAAAGCAAGGCCCGCTGGAATCCAGGTAAGGGCAGAGGCCGCAGCCTTCTGCTGCTGAGCCCTGGGGGGATGGGACAGCATGGGGAAGCAAGCTGCAGCTGTGAGTGGGGTGGGTCAGAAAAGCCTCGCTGCCCCGTTCCACGTTAAGCTAGGCACAGATCATGTAAGCTGCATATTGGTTCCTTGGTGCATAAATTGCATTATAGTGATGTGGATGTTAGTTCTGTGAAGGGGGAAGATGCTTGTGTGCCTTTAAGGAGCATTTGGAAGACGGTAATGGTGCCTTCACCTGCTTTTTGAGTGTTGTAGCATGGTAGTTAAATCACTTCCTCACAAGCAGTGCTGATGCTTACAATTGCAGAGGAATTCTGTTTTATATATTTTGGGTTTTGTTTATAAATGGAATTCCATGTTTTATATATTTTGGTTTTTCTTTATAAATATGTGAAATGTGAGTTACAAATACACACAGGCAGGGTTTTAAGGCTCTCAGCACCTGCATCATGTGCCTAACTCTTACCAGGTGCATTAGGGAAAACTTGTGCTGGTATTTACTGTCAATAACCCTTGACGCTTATCTTCAGGAAAAAAAATCAGTGTTTTTATTGGATTTAGGCACATTCTATTGGAGGATTTAAAAGCACGAGTTAAGCTTCATTTTATTATCTATAAACACGTTTTCTTTATTGTACAAAGGTGTGTCTAGGGCCATTGTTCTTGGTTAGCTGTCAGCATCTTGCTTTCTAGACACGCTCACAAACTCACTTTCCCTGTAGTTTAGGTACAGAAAGGTTGGGGTAAGGAACCCAGTGGCTCTGCAGTGTATCTGTTGTGTATTTTTTGGATACTAGTAAGCAAATGACGAGTGTCCAGTGTTTCTGAGGGATATATAGTGTTTATCAGGTGGTAAACAGAACCTCACCCAATCCTCCCTGGAAATACGTGAAAGCTGCAGTCGGTTCTTTCTCAGTATCGTCCTGGGCAGGGTTTCTGTTAGGCCAGTCTAGTGTGGGAAGGCATTGTGTCTGAATGCCGTCAGAAATGTGAAAACCAAATTTGGTTGGGTGTGTGCTGGTAGGTGCTGCTAACTGGGAACATAGAAGGGCTCCCTAGAAGCAGCGCATCACCTCTGCTGTTGGTAACCTGGGGGGAGCAGTCAGTGTCCCGATGTAACGAACTGGTGGCTTCTGCCTAACGTTCTCCTGTAATTCAAAATGTGACTGCGAATAAACCCCTCCCCATGCAGCGATGGGTCACAAGCTGTACCCCTTGCAGAAGCGGCCTGGGGAACACGGCCTCACCGTACTGCTGCCCAGCCGCGCGCTCGGCTGCGGCGGGAACCTTCTCACCCCCTCGCTTGTGCTCCTCCTCTCTCCATCACCAGGCACCTGTGGCAGCACGTCACCAACTCTCTGAAAGAAGGCAATATTGACGCGGCAACGGAACACAAGCACCGCCTTGAAGAGAGGCAGCGGGCAGAGGAGAGGCAACGGGTGGCGCTCACAACGCCGTGGAAACCAAAATACTTTGCCAAAGAGGTACATTCATTTGAGACCCAATCGCACCTTCCTGCACATGAGGCCGGGGGGGAGATGCTGGTCTGTGGTTTCACCATAGCTTGTGGTGGTAGATAACAATGCTTTTTTTGGTTTTACATTTTACTTTTGCCAGAGGTCAGCTCTTCAAGAGCAGCAGCCATTTGTTCCATGTCCTTATTGCAAGCTCGCTCGCTTCAGTTAGATTATTTTTAACTGAATTTTTGGCACCTAAAGCTGTGTTTTTTACCTTAAAATCCACACCTTAATTTGCAACTGCTGCGTACTCACATCCCCTGCTGGTATGGCTCTCTGAAGGGAAGCATCATTTGGGGATGTTTGTCAAAGTAACTAAGTGTGGACATCTTAACCGCAGTCCTGGGTTTCATCTGCTTGAAACAAAGGAGATTTTATGGAGTTTGTCTGTGCCCTTTCTTAGAGGAAAGGGGGAAGTAAGGCCGACTGAGGGAATTGTTAGGTGACCGTATTGCCAAATTAGCCATAACGTGCAGCCATTTAAACAGGCAGCTCATCTGTTTGTCTTCCCACTGCTTCTCTTCCCCCTTGTAATTCTTTCCCAGATTTACCCTTAAATTCATTAAGTGCAGAACTGCCAGGTGACAGGGAGGGGTTGTTGTGCCAACTGCTGTTATTGGAGCTTTTGTGTGGGCATACAGATGTCTAAATCTCTCCCTAATTACCTTGCAGGGCGACGGCTGGCTATACTTGAATCCTCTCTGGAAGACCCATTGACAGGAAAGAGCAGTTGCCTCCCAACTTTACCCTAAAGGCATTAAAATGATATAGTCTGTAACCTGGAGATGTCATTGAGTAGGCCCTGTTACCAGAAGAGATGAACGGGAAGCTCTGTGCTGCGAGCGACGCATCTCAAAACAACCACAAGCTCCAGTTGATTCCAGAGCCATTTCGTGTGCATGGAGACACCGATGCGCACGCACGCGGCCACGTATGCACACGTATCTACACGCAGTGCGTATGTGTCTCTGTGTGTGTGTATGCCCGTGGTATCTACACTACATGTAAACAAGTATCAACACTAGCAGTGATTTAAAGACCTTTTCCTCGTAAGCGTGAGGGCTCAGACCTCTGGCCGGACTCGGCGGGGGTTCCCGGAGTCGCGCGCTCGCAGGGTCAGGCCCTGTGCTAGTATTTAAGAAAATACTTTTTTATTAGTACTGGTTAAGGGTTTTCTATTTTTCACTTTTGCCAAAAATGTTTTGCACTTAAAACGTGACGTGTCACTTCGTGGCAGTCGTTCTGTCTAAATGGTCATTGAGCAAACTCACCTTGACGTACGAATGACACGCTGACAGCGCACTCACTCGCTCGCTGGGATGCTGGTTTAAGAGCACGTTTCCTGCCACGAGTGTGAATTTTCTGCCATCTTTGAAGAAGCAGCAATACTTTCTCATGAGCGCTGTTCCCACTAACCTGCCATGTCCTTGCTTATCTCTCTCTGTTCGTGCTGCCAGCTGTTTCATACGTCTGCGGTCATCAGGGAGCCACCGGCCCCGGTGATTTGGCTCTTGCTGTGTAGTGTCCTCCAGCAACTTTCGTGCCAGTACTTTTGGGTTGCATGTTCCGCTGGCTCCCTCTCAGCAGCTGTAGCTGTGGTGGTGTGGCTCACTCTTGCCTCAGCTTCCCACCTCCTTGTCAGTGAGGCGTAGTGTGCTCTTGGGCTGTGCCGAGCCCCCGAGTTGTCCCCCCCAGCAGCCTTGCCCTCTCAGTTAAACCACTGCTGATGCATTCAGCCTAAAACGCCAGGCCGCTGCGGCTGGGTAGGGGTCCTGTCCTGCTGCGTGGGGTGTGAGGCCTCCCCTCCAGCCAAGCGGTGGCTTCTGGATGCAGCTCTGGGAAGTCAGACCACTGAGCTTGTCTGGTTGGAGCCCGTAGCTCAGTCTGAGGGCTCCCGGCGGGCCTGTACTTCCTTTTCTTTTGCTTTTGACCTAATCGATTGCTTCTGGATGAAATATTTGGATGAGCAGAGATGACAGGATGACTAGCCTTTGCACATGAATGATTTTCCAGGGTAACACTTTACTAACTCCATTAATGAAACAAGTGAAATGGAATGTAATTTAGTTTTTAAAAAAAAGAGTAAGTGGCCAATCCCGTAGCTTGATCTTGCTTTGTGAGGTAACCACTGGGACACCGAGACAGGGGACTCTCAAAGTGCGTTTGGGCTTTGTTGCTTTTCAGTTCCCTTCACTGAAAGTGAAGATGGTTTTGAGACAAGTGGCAGCAAAGGGCAAACACAAAAGGCGCCAACTTCTGCTCCACTGCTTGCTGCCGCACCCCGTAAGGAAACCGCCCTGTCTCTGCCATCCATAGCATGGCTGCCTACCTTTCTGTAGCACTGCCTCATCTTGTGCCTTTGGTCTGCTTTCTCCATAGGGTAACTTAGCTTTCTAGGTATTACACAGGCATATTTAGGTCAAAGCGCCGCTCCTATCTGTTCTTGTGCACCCTGTGTTTTATTCGTCGTTTTTTTGGTAGGTGTAGTCTGTTGAGCAGCTCAGAAGGCTGAACGGAGGTGTGTGTGCAAGGAAACGTGCCAGTAGTCAGTCATTTGGACACGGCATTCAATGCACCCTTCCATTCCCGCTCCAGATCCCTGTTCCGTGACAGTGTGGCTCCTTTTCCCTCTCGCGTTCTACGTTGCCTGCTTGTATGTCCCTTTTTTTTGCACGTAAGAAAGATCTGCGTTATGAATGATTTAAATCCTATTTTTAAAAAAACCAAACCGTGGACTGTATGAGCTTGGGTTTGCAACTGACACTTTCTTTTTAAAGGACAAAAAATTCATTTTTAGGGATAGTTCCTGTTTTTCTGTATCAAAACCAAAACAATGTTGTCATAGTAACCACTGAATTGCTACCAAGCACCATCAGGAGAACCGTGTACTTTGTCACCCGCAAGAATGACCTGTGCACCGGCTCCATCCTTGTTCTAGAGGTCAGGCTGATAAGGAACTAGGAGCGTTCACACAGTTTGTGATGTCATCGCAACGAACAATGGAAAAGGCAGAATTAAACATGGGGAACATCCTTCCAGAGCTCTGGCTTTAACACACCAAAGAACAAGCCACATACTCACTGCAAAGAGCCATTGCAAACCTCTCTCTGTCAGGCCTGTGCACACCTCTTCCAGCTTGGATGGTTTGACTGGCCAGGCTACAAAGACGCTGTAGCCGTTCTTTTAAGGAGAAATTTGAGTAATTTTATGCTTGTAAGTTATTGAAGATTTTTTCTGTCTGCATGGTTGGCTGTTTCTGCATGCTGAGAACATTCCACCTGTGCGCTGCTGTACGTTTTGTTTTGTTTTGTTCTGATGCCGTGAAGAATCCCCTGCTGCCATTGCCACTGTTTCTTTTCCAAAGTAACTTGGGAGAGGAACCATAAAACCAGTCCCTTCTGAAAAGAGCCCATCAGCGAGAGATTCCAGAACGAGATTCACAAGTGTCATTTTACTTTTCTGCTAGTTACCACGCTCAGTATATTTCACAGGACTGAGAAGTAAATATTCATAAGCCTTACTCAGTAGGTTGTTCCAGTAGCTGTCTTGGACTTGCAAGTAAATATTTTCCTTTCTGTACACTCTGCATTGTAATGTAAAAACCTCCATGTACTTCAGTTCCTTTTGTGCACACCTGTAGAAAGCCTATGCAACCTCTTTCTTTTCTTAAATTAGAGATGTTCAGAAAAGAAATTTATACCTTTCTCGTTGAAAAGACGCTCTGGCAGTCTCTTCTGATTTGCCTTCCTTTCATAATTCGTGAATTGGAAATGACAATGCTCATGAATAAAAGATTTGTTTCATTTAGTAGTGGGATGCCCTTTCTCTTTCCATTGAAGCCTGAGTTAACTGGTACTGGTTTCTCAGGTGTGCAACACTCAGGGGCCCCCTGAGTGGGCTGTTCCGTCTGGTCCTGACAGAAATGGCTCGCCAGCTGAATCTGGATTTGTTGGTGGGGTTTTTCCACCTCCTTAGTGCTGCTGGATGTCCTGTGGGTAAGTGCATGTTGACATCGGACAGCAGGACACAGGGAGAAAACAGGGCTGGGTAGCAGCCGCTCTGGGAAGAAACACAGGGCTTGTGACAGACACAAAGGAAACGGGTCGAGGTGTTTCCCAAAAATCCTATTCCATTAAACCTTTGTCATTAGCAGAGATTCTTGATTAGGTACTACTTGGATTAGATACTACTTAGCTCTGAATTATTGCAGCATCAGACACTTGCATGGGTGGGCAAACTCCTGGTCTGCGTTTTTCAAGCATTAGATAAGGCAGTTCTGGTTTATTTTAAACGTTCAGCCAGAGCATTGGAAACCATCATGCCAGAACTGGTCTTAAGCAAACCAGAACTCATAACTGGCTGTGAACAGGCCAGGGAACACCGCCCAGTTGTGGTCCTTGCGTGCCGCTGTGTCTTGGAGAAGTCTCTATGTTTGGTTTAAAGGCATCCCAGACAGATTGAGTCACTGCTGAGCACCATTCATTACCCCTACTGGGGGTCAGTAGGTACAGAGTGAACGCGCTGAACTGTTAATTCAAGAATAACTCAAGATATTTAACTAACTACTGACTTTTCTCCCCCATTAGGGAATTACTTCTGCAAGTCACAGTGTGTCTTCTGTGATTACCTGTAGCACTGCCTGCCCTCGCTGCTTTCACCAGCAGCGATGAAGTGACAGAGCTGATGCAGGGCTGGCTTACGTCCACTTGCCAGTTTAGTTCCTTAGCAACTGAAGGCTAGAGCTTGGCTTAAAACGCTTCTCTTTGCTTTTGGGTTTTACTGGTTTGTGACAGTTTATGATTCAAAAATCTTCAAAACTTCTCCTGGTAGAACAACAAAAGGACAGCCATAGCTAAGGCAATCGGCTGGTCTGGAAGGTGGGTTTGATAAGAGTGGAAGATGCCAGTGTTCTTTGGTGGCACAGTTCTCTGAGAGGTAGAAGTCAGTTGAGCTGTGTAACTCCAGACTGCAGGTGCAGAAGCAGGTAGTCTGGTGGTGTGCTGGGTCCTGAGGAACCAAGGCACAAGTACCACTGTGCCTGCCTGTTCTTTAGAGCTGTTTTTTTCTAAGCAGCTGCCTTAATGACTCCCAAATTAATTTCATGTAAATGCAGAGCATTGGCAGAAGCCTTGACATCAGATGAGGTTCATCAGGCACAAGGTAAGTGACTTTAGGCCCAGGCTGGCTCAGGTTCCTGGAGCTAGCTTATTTTTCTTCTATGTGGCTTGAAAAATGCTGCAAACGTGGACCTGCTCTTTACTACCCTGTCACAGCTTCTCAATGGGAGGGCAACCTTTTACTTCCCTTCTAGCAAGGCTGAGTTACTGCTGACCTGGCGGCTGACCCGCAGCATCTGCTCTGCTGCCTTTCAGATGCTCTTCCAGCTGTTGGCTTCCTGGCTTCTTACAGAGGGGGAGGGGGCAGGATGCAGATGCGCTTGGGAAACGTAAGATCTTACCACTCGTGCATCATGTCATCGTCCTCTCTGCTCATGGGTAAGGAACTGGAAACAGCTGGAGCTGCTCCAGCAGCCAGAAGGATTCACCGCAAGGCGTGTGTGCTAGGAAAGGTGGCTGCTGAACACGTTGCACCACAGCAGAGCAGAGGCCTTGCCTTTGGCTTCGTAAATTGAAGCTGGGGGGATGGTGGGAAGCTGCTGTGGCTTCGTTACAGCTGCTTCATGAGGTCAGCAGGTTTGCATTGTGGAGTGCGGCGGACGGAATTTATCGCCTGGGAGTGTAAGCAACACATTACCGAGTTAATAGCAACAAAACTGACACAACACCCTTAACACAAAACTTGAATTAACTTTATTTTCCCCTACAGTCAACAACTGGTCTGCGTTGAGCTTTAAAGCAACAAAATAAAATGAAATCTCCAAAGGACAGGGGCCAGGACTCCAGATTTAATTACCTTGGTGAAAATGTTGCAGCTGTATTATCGGTCTGTATAAACCACCCGAGTCAAAAATGAGTTCGTAAATCAAAAAAATATTCTACACCTTGGGAAAGAAGTCAGCAGTAACATTCTCACAGAACACTGTAAATTTACATTTTCTTCATGAAAGGTACATACTATTCTGCAGTTTACATCAAATTACTGATGCAAGTTTTGTTTCTATAAAAAGTTACAACCTGTGGCAGGAAAACAAACTGCAAAACCTTCTTGTTTTAATTAAAGAAAAACTTCAAGTCTGTATAAAGTTTTCCTATAGCTGGAAAGTGAACATGTTCAGTCTCCACTGATATCTTAGTGCATTTAATCTGACAGTTTTCACCACTTTTTTTTTTTTAAAAAAAAAAAAGTATAAAAGACAGACAAAGCAAAGAGCACTAGAGCAGGAATTTCTTTGATTGATTTAAGCACTCTAAATAAAAATGCAGAGAAACAGATTTCCAGAAAAAACTTTTACCCTCACAAGAGAAGGCAGTGAGGGGAGGAAGAGACTTTGCAAGTCCTCTACCTCCGACAGCCACAGAAAAAGGGTTCTGTATACCTGTCAACCTTTTTTTTTTCCTATTAAACAGGCGATACTCATGTTACCAATGTAAACATTTACCTAAAGCAGTTAAATTTCTGTTCTGAAGCACCAGCTGCTACACTGATGCTCAGCTGTAGGTTACTATAGCATTCATTACTGTCGTTTCAGATTTTTCAGGATACAAATTTAGCCCTTGTATCTACAGTGTGCAGGATTTGCCTCGACTCCCTGATGAACCGATGGTGCACTGCCATCCCACGTTAACCAACAGCAGCTTGTCCCATCTAAAGGAGCATCCAATTAATCTGTCCTGTCACCTCCTGTGAGCACGGCAGCTTTCGCTTCTTAACGCTCCCGACTGAAACCAGCCTGCAGCCAGAGTGAAAGGACACGGAAGGAAACCACTGGAAACGAATCCTGGGAGTAACTTATTTTGAAGGTTTAAGTTTCTGAGAGCTCTGCTTCCTCCTAATTGCCAAAACCAAATCGCTTCTATATTTCACCATTTCAGCTGGGCAGTGTGTTCCAAAAAAGATTGACAAGTATGCATGTGCCAAGGACCAAATTACAGGGTTCTTTGGTGCAGTCAGTCCAAATTCTCAACAGATTGAAGGATAATATGTACCAATAAAAACAAAAATGCTGCTAGACTTGGATATAGCAGCTCTGTCTTGCTTCACATTACAAATCTAAAACAGCTGTTCTCAATAAGCCAATATTTTTAATCAGACATTGCCTGAAAATTTTGTACAATAATCTGGACCAATGATGGTTCTGTACCCTCATGTTGCTGTGAAACATGACTCGAGCTAAAGGCAAAGACTGGTTATCTCAAGGACAACTGCTTCGTATTAGCAATTGGAACAGTGTATTTAAACTGTCTTCCTGTTGGGTCTCTTGCCTTTCTTTAAAATTAGTTTATTCTTAATGTAGCCACGCTTCCTTTTGGAGGTCTAAAAAGAAAAACAGAATAAAATGTATTAGTTAATGGTTTAGGCTTGACCGCGGTTTAATGCTGTGCATTTCAATGCCTCATATTTAGCTGACTGATTTTTGAGAGCTGAAATCGTAAACCCTCCACGAGGCTGGTTAGTGGTTTTGAAGCTGGGGTGGTTAATTCATGCCCAACGCTTGCTTTTGCACAGGATGTACTTTCAAGAGCCCCATCTATCAGCTCCAGAACTGTTTTCCAAAGCTTGTGCTGAGGCAGAGGTAGGAATTAACCGACATGACACAACTCTAATGTGCCTGAAGAGCAGAAGTGGCGCAAGAGCCTGAGTTCTGCTTGGAAAGACCGTCTCACATCTTTCACACTCTTTGATTCCCTTAGAACTTAGCAAGAGGAGAGAGAGAAATACCCGCTCAAAGCAGCATTTTTTCTCTACAGTAAGAGCAAAAACATAGAGATGTGTTTTAGTCTGTAGTCCCCTCCTGTTGTCTGGGGGCTGGTTAGTGCTCATCTGTCTTTATCAGCATATTTTAGATTTTTTTTGTGGTGTTTTTTTTTTTTAAAGGTAGCAGTGTTAGGGAAGCATTGCTGTTAGTCTTAAGTGGTAGTGCAGGGGGAAAGCATTAATGTTAGTCTTGGGTAATATTCACTTCAAAGTTGTATAAATACAGCTATAATGCTCCTGGCAGGTAGCTTATACATTCAACATGCCTGCCACAACAAATTAGACACACTTGCTGCACTTTGCGTACCAAATTAAATACAACTTTTATCTTACCACAACAAAATACCATTATTACAAAGTGAGACAGACAAAAACTAATACATAATACTCAGGCACACTATCTCTCTGAGTTTGAGCAGTGTCATTCCCAACATGGAAGATGGTAAGAGATGGACTGAATTTCCTGAAAGCCCGCAGCACCCAAGGAGCCCTCAGAGTGCGTTTAAGGAATCCCAGTTTACACGTTTGCTCTTTGCTCATTATCTGATTTCTTAATGGGAAGTAGAGTGTGTTTGTACTGCAAGGGTTGGTGGTGGATCAGAAGCTACATTGAGTTTTATCCTGTCTTAGGCAGAGAACTGACACGGCCACAGCTTAGGTGGGGTCAGTGCCTCTATCGTTAATAGGTACAGCCCTGCTCGTCACTCAGGACCAGCAGTTACCCTGTAAGCGTATGATGTGCACAGTAAAGCGGGCAGTTTGCTTTCAAGGTAAGTCTAGCTTCAGCCACAACTCCCCAGTACCTTATCTTATAAACATCCATCTCATCACAAAAATGGGCATCTTTACCCTCTATAGCTATTTCCTTGTATTGCTATGACGCAGCACACACTTAACTGCCTGTACTGTCAGTCTGTCACACGTTTGTTTCTGACTGGGATCTGGAATTCCCTTTGCAACATCTATCTGACTCTAGCAAAGAGGTGCTGTGAAGGAGAGGGCTGCTGGGGGTCTCCCCAACTCCCCTGGTACTGCACCTTCCTTGGTAGGCTGAAGTAGCGCACCACAGCTCATGTTTTTAAAACCATGAAGATGACTTCAAGACTTCAAACAGTAAGCAGCCAGACACTAAAGTTCCGTCAACAAAAGTTTCATATTTAATTTATTTCATACAAAATCGCCATTTTTAAACTTCTAGGCATCACTACTTTCAAACAAAGTCAGAAAGCAACTTCCACATTATTTACTTAGTGAGCCATAGTTACTGAAACATGAATTGATGATGTACTTTAGAGATTATACTTCCAGTTACATGAAGACTTAAGATTGTAACAGCCAGTGACACACTCTATTTCCAGTTAGCATTCTGCCTAAAAAAAATCTAGCCTTGTGTCTTCACATGCTTTTTAAGTTAAGCAGACAGTAAATTAACAATTATTACCAGCAGGCAGGTCTGATACCGGACACTGACATGAAGAGTATCCATAACATTCTGGCTAGTGGAAATACATAATTCACCAGCTACGTGATTCACCGTTAAAAACAAACCGCCATCTCCTGACCCCTTGAGGATACTTCACTGGGAACCCACCTTCTTTGACAAATACTTCTGTTTCGGTACAATGTTGGTTACTCTAGGTTTATGATCCAACGTCTCTCTGTTGTCTAGTTGTTTCACCTTGTATATTCTAACAAGCCAGTGCTCTGAGGTAAAGGCTTCCTCCAGGTGTTTAAATTTAATGTCTTTGTTGCCTATCTCGGCATTGCGCGTACGATCGAATCCCGGGGGTGTCCGAAAATCCAGCTACAAAAATCAAAGTTGCATATTAGTTTGAGACAAAACCCAAACCACCCAGCGCTGCAGACTGGTTCTTCCCACCACAAGGCAACGCTTTCAACTGGTCTAGTCAGAGGACACTGCTGCTCTTGCAGTGGTTGTTACCACACAGAGAAAACCCTCTCGGTTTGTTTTTACAATGGAGAAAGGGACAAATTCATTCCTGCTCCTACAGATGTTGCAGGAGACAGCACTGCATGTCTCAGCGGAAACAGCACATCTGCATTCATGGATGAAACCACCCAAGTGAAAGGCAGAGGTGCAGCAGCCTGTGGTGGCTTTTCGGGGTAGCTGCTCCCTCGCCCTGCCTCTGAAGTGCAGGGATCTGCACTTCCCTGTCTTCCCACACAAGTCTGAAATAGTTCACGTTTGTCCCCTGAATTTGAGCCCCCCCAACCCCGTGTTACAAATAAGATCCACTGGCACCAATTTTAGCTGAATAAAGGATTCTTGCACTAACACAGCCTAATGAAGGGTGTTTGGCTGGGGGAGAACAGGAGATTAAAGAGCAGACAAGGCAGACAGCTACATCCATACACCTGATCATCCCGACAAGAAGAGAGAACTCTGTGAGGATTACGCCCTCATTATGTAAGTGTGTTACTGTTTGATAGGCTGCTGTGGCTCAGGTGGAAATGGGGTAGTTCCTAACAGATATTAAACAGTCAATTAACAGTTCCACTTCTGTCTTGCTACTACAAAACACAAATCTAAAGCTCTCCACAATTCAACTGTTAATGCTTCAGCAAGCACACTGCATTGTGGAAGTAAGATGCTCATCTGAGGCAATGTGAAGGCCAGCTGAAAGCTAAGTGCAAGTGTAGGATAGCAGCAGAAATGCTTTTTTCTAAAGGTTATATACAATAGACCATGCCTAGATGTGTTTTAATTTCTAAAGCTGACTCCTACCTCCAATTCAGCTACTAGAAGCAATGCTTGATCCAAAAGATGGAGAATACATCAAAACAATACTTGTTTTCTCACATTTCAATTAAGATTCAGTAGAAGTTGTAGCACTAACCTGCATCTCTCCGAATCTGTAATAGGACATTTTATACATGAGGCAGTTCAGCAAAGTTGGAGAACCTGCCTTGTCTACCCGGAATTCTCCCTGAGGGGTGAAGTAATCACTTTCCTTTAAGAAGAAGAGATACAGAGAGTCAGTATGAACGAAACCCCTGGATAAGGTCAATTCTCATTCTGTTCTCCACAAAAAAAAACCCTCGATGAAGAATCTTAAATGACTTTTACAGTTTAAAAGCAGATTTTAGCTTGTCTTAATTCCAGAAAAGGATGGTGCTCACGAAAGGTAAACCAGTTACAAACTACCTGCTTGTAACCCAGACCCCAGCGGACCAATCTTCTTATACCCCCATTCGGGTGCTGGTACAGGTTTTGTCAGTGCACAGCACGCAGTTACTGCAAAACTGATCTCAAAATGTAAAACTTAGCTGGGCATCTATCAAAATTATTCTTCAGAAAGGTACAAAGCACCGTGTCGTTAATGTAAGAGTCTGCAGTGTTACCATAAACTATAAAGGCTCTCAGTGTTTAAACAATCTCTGCCATTTTCATCTCAGGCACAAGATGAAACTATGTGTCCAGGCTACTCCCTTCAGCCTGTGCTCAATATCTAGAAGGTTTTTTTTAGGCTTAAGAAAATATTACCACACACTTCTGCAATCTCTCAGATGTTTGAATAACTCAAAACTCTGTAAGTCAATATTAACACTTTGTCTCCTACTATTACAGACTTGGAAGAAATTTGTAATGCTGACCATTTAAACAGTCTGAGCACCCCTTTTTAAATTGTGATGGTGCATAGTGACACACACATGGATTACAAAAGATACCCTGTACTTTTAGTATCATGTGGAAAAAGTGAAAAGCTTTTGAGGTAACAGACCTTTCAAAAACCATAGGTATTGAAAGAAATTGGGCTGCAGGGCTAGGGCTGGGCTACTGTTCTAGGAGAACACCCCATTAACACCTCTTTTCCAACATAACTGCAGTAAGTAGTAGAGATTTCCCTCCAGTGTAATGAGGGCTGCCAGAAAAGGAGCAATGTAAACAGGAGTTCAAAAAACCAGTAGAGATGCACGCGCAGAAATACACTTGTCCAGCCAAGAACGCCTGTGTCCAGCTTCCACTTACCCGAATATCTTTGGGATGTTCCCCCTCTGCTATTCTCACCATCCACAAGAACTTGTTAATATCATCACCAGAGTAGCCAATCACGCCACCGAAAATAATCAAAACATAATCCACATCCAGGCTTCTCATGATCTCGTATGCTGCCGACTCGTTGGATGACATCGCCTTTCCCACCTGCACCAACGGCAAAAATACCTCAGGTATCTGCGCAGCTGCCTATCGAACGGTAGCCTGCCAGACCAAGGCTTGCCAGCCAAACCCCACATTTCATGCAAGATAAAGAAAACTTATTGTGTCTACTTAGGACGGGCTTTTGCTTTTCCAATTTGACATGTTTCCTCCCCTGCAAGAGGAGTGCTGCCTGTTGAAATGAGTGTTTTGAGTAGGAAACAGCAATAAGCATTTTCCTTTCGTGGCACCTGCATTTTTCAAGGCATGGCTGGACACGGCACAAAGTTTAATAAATTGTTTGAAGTCTTACTAATCTTGGATTTTTTTTTCCTTGAGCTTTGTCCCTCACTAATAGAGCAGCCATGCTGCATAGTACTCTGTAGCACACAAGGCACCCTGTTGAAGTCCAAGTAAGTTTATGCAGAGAAAAGGCCAGAACAGAGACATCCACGTAAGATAGCTGAGGTCTTGAGAAACCTTTTAAAGCTGTATCCAGAACCTCTTCCATGTCAGTCACTTCCCACACTTAAAAGAATTGTCCCAGTTTTAGCTGAGATAGATAATTTTCTTCCCAGCAGCTGGTATAGTGCTGTGGTTTGGATTTAGGATGAGAACAATGTTGATGACACACTGATGGTCTAGTTGTTGCCAAGCAGTCAAGGACTTTTCAGCTTCTCA
Source organism: Hypotaenidia okinawae (assembly GCA_027925045.1). Lineage (NCBI taxonomy): Eukaryota > Metazoa > Chordata > Aves > Gruiformes > Rallidae > Hypotaenidia > Hypotaenidia okinawae. Next base: position 45,008,545 of record BSDF01000002.1, on the reverse strand, counting down.
TACTGGCCTGCCAATGAGAAGGTGAGGGCCACCAAAGAAGTTGTGAGGGTACAGAGTCAGGACAGCTGACAGAAACTGGTCAAAGAGATATTCCATACCATATGATGTCATGCTCTGTATATAACAGGAAAGGGGGCTGGGAGGCAGCACAGCTTGGGAGTTGAATATCAGCTTAGGATGGTGTCCTGGTTTCAGTCAGGATAGAGTTAATTTCATTTGTAGCAGCTGATGGAATACTGTGTTTGGGAGTTAAAATGAAAACAGTGCTGATAACACCCTGATGTTCTTAGTTGCAGTCAGACAGTCAAGGACCTTCTTAGCTTCTTCTATTTCTCTATTCTTGAGAAAGGAGGGGCGAAGCCAAGACAGGTGACCCAGATGGGCCAAATAGAGTATTCCATGCCAATTACGTCCTATTGATATTGTGTATCAATAGTTTCATATTCTTTTGTTCTAAAGTCCTGTTAGCATTGTTATATTTTATCTTTCTGTTATCTTAGTAAACTATCCTTATCCCAACCCACGGGCCTCTTAGTTTCTTGGTTTTGGAGTTATTTGCCCCTTCCTTTTCCCTTCCCTTGTTTCCCTTTCCCCTTTTCCCTCTTCCCCTGCTCTTTTACTTTAAGAAGCAGGCAGCTGCGTGGATCTCGGCCCACAGCCGGGGTGAAACCACGACAGTCGGTGAGCAGTTATGCTGTGCATCACTTGTTTTGTATATTCTTTTATCATTAATATGCTTTTAATTTTCTGCCCTATTAAACTGTCTTTATCTCAACTCTTTTTACCTTTTTTTTTTGTGGTTTCTTTTAGATTCTCCCCCCTATCCCATTGCAGGGTGTGGGGGTGAGCAAACAGCTGTGTGGTTGTTTTAGCTGCCTGTTGGGTTAAACCATGACAAGAATTCACTTAGGTTAGTAACTGGCACTCAGTTCAGCAGTTCTGTTTGCTACTGAAGCTCTTGCACTTAAGGCATAATAACATATGACTGTAGTAAAAGGGAGTAACTACAATATAAATAACATTGCACCAAAATTGGTAATGTTCAGTTAAGACCATAATTAGAAAATGCTAAGCTTAGGCTAGAACCTGTCACAAAGACTGAAAACCTCAGCTTCTTGGCCATTATCCCTGTCAACGTGAAGCTATCTGGCAGCTTTTCATCTCTGTGCAGGAGGAAGTCATCTGCACATGTCTCTGGGGCACACCTCACTTAGAGCACAAGCTCAAGTATTCACCACAATGCACACTCAGTGCTTGGCTCCCCCTTTATGAAGTATTCATTCCAGAATGGAACCTGACAGTGCCAGCAGCCATACTGGACAGAATTTGTTATTAAAGCCCTCATTGCTAATTGCTGTAATGTGCAGGGTTACTGTGCTCATGCAATACAAATGCCTTCCACAGTCTCTCTATTCGCATGACACACCTTGTCCCACAGGGATCTGTTGGGTTTAGATACAGTATCTGCACCTCTGCTTCTTGTACAAAATATCAGAGTTGAATGTCCATGAAACACACTAAGGCTGTCAGCTCAACAACCAAAACAGGTGCCTCAAGAGCCCACGGGAAGGCTTCCTGGCTCATATTAGCACACACAGTACGATCACCCAGGCTTGCTTTTGGCTGACATAGCTTCCCTGCCCCTGGTGAAAAGCACGCACACGTGATCCTTCATTCCTCAATACGTGTTTTTTCAGGACTTTTTATGCTCAAAGCACAGCTTAGTTTGTTGATTCTGACCACTGCTTCTCTGCAGATCTGGCCCAACTGCAGAGCTAGCTACTGACACAAGTTAACAAACTATGCCAATACAATCCTCAAGCCTTTCCCCCATTCTGCCCGTGTAGCGTGACAGAAGACATTTGGGAAGAACCAGCCACTGAGCGATGAAGAGCCATTACACAGCACCTAGTGAGTGCGCAGTCCAACTACAATAGAGAGCATTCTTTTGTTTCTGGGAAAAGTTTAAGTTGCCCAAGGTGGTGCCCCTGTAACCACAGGCAATGCTAACACCCTGCTTTTAAGCACATGCACAAAGCTTAATCTTCAGAAGTGAAAGAAATTAAATGTACAGATGTTTTGTCTAACTGCGAATTTGAGGAGACAGAATTGCCTCAAGGCTGCATCACCTCCATTGCTCTTCATAAACAATCTTTAATTTCCAAGTTGCCTGAAAGTTTGCTGTTTCATGTTGGCATTTTTCACAGCACCATTCGCTGCTGAACTGAAATGATCCCTACTTGCATAGTTACATTTTGTCTATTCTCCCACAAAGAAGAGAAACTGAAGTAGAAGTGAAGTTTGGGAAACTTCAAATGAACAAAACTGAAACTCCAAAAGCAAAAAACCAACCCCCAAAACTCTTTACACTTGAGTTCTAACATAGGCAAAAAATGCGTTCCTTCACCTCTGTGTTTCCCACTCTAGGCAATTTCTCTACCACCATCATACTATCCATCAGCAGACATTTACAATTCCATACTTGGCTGCAATATAAACATTTTGGTGTTTCTACTCCACAGAAAATCACCACCCTTACCAGGGCTATGTGGCTGTTGTTCCAAGTGTTGTTATCAACCAAGGTGGTCCTGTTTGCCATCCCTGCTATCTGGTAACCGTAATCCCACCATGACATCACTCTGGCATGCTCGTCTGTGTTTTGTCTCAGCCAGTAGTAGGCTTCTCTGAAGTCATCTAGGATATTGCGAGTGCTGGAAGACACAGCTCATGTTATTCACAACAGTACAAACACTAGCAATAAATTAACTGCATCATGATAAACCTGGGCTCACAAATAAGGGTTTTCTGATGTGTTCAGCTACCTACTCAGTTACCAGCAGTCATAAGTTTGAACCCACTGGCAGCTGAAAAGCCAGAAGCTGAACTGATTTTGAAGAAGTGACTAAAACTAGTTTTTAGTCAATTACATATTAAGTTACATATACAAGTTATTAAAATTTTTTTTTAAAAAAACCATTATCTTTATAGGCTTTGAATAGGATTATTTGTAAGTATTTACATTAAATAATTCAGAAAATGCTGTATCTTTTCGAAAATTAGAATATTAAGACTTTTTACTATTCAAGTGACAGTTCTGCCTCAACATAATAAGAGATTACAAGAAATAACGCAAATTGCTAATGCAAAGGAAGCAGAAAGGCTTTTTGCCCTTTAACTGTTTTCAGACCTGTAGCCTTTACTTACCCGTCATGGTTATAGGAAGCAAGAACAACGCTGGGGCTGGAGTAGGCATTGCTAGTTACCCAGGTACAGTGAACCGTAAACATCATCAACAACATCAGCATCAACATAGTAACAATGTTTTTGATATTGGGACCCAGTCCTTCTTCTGTTTTTTCCTGTTCAGATACATGTTTTCTCACTTTGCCTGCCTAAACAAACACAAACAAACAGGTCTGTTACAGCATCTTTTATCGCCCTTGACAATGGAAGCCATGCCTTTTTCTTCACCACATGAACCGTGCATAAAAGCCAGGGGATACTATAAAGCTACACCAAGTTGTAGCATAAATTAACTACACACAAAAATAATTTGACAATCCAGTAACTTGTAAAAACCGATTATTCCATAAAAGCCTCTTTCAGAAGCAAAAAAAACCCCAAACCAACCTACAACTATTACATGAAGGTCAATGTGTGACTTCCTTAGTTTGGTTCAGTATGATGATGCCCTTTTATAAGGCAAGGTGGGGAGAGAGAGGCACAGGTATTTACTGTGAGTGAAAGGGCTCATGCATTCTCAGGGGCAGTATAACAGCGCCTAAGAGATAACAAATTAGCACCCAACAGCATTTTCTTCATGATGATGAGATGATGAAGAGAGTGTGCAAGTTTATGAACTGAAATACTTTTTCATAAAATACATTATTCTTTAATTTCACCATGTCTTAGAGGAAATATAGGAGGGAAACAGTGACACAGAACTGCTATAACTGGTCAAGGAGAGAGCGCAACCGTCTGCCTTTGCTTATGGGAAATTGCTTATGTTCTTTCCTGGGAAAGAACAACCGTTTCTATCAGTACAGGCTGGGGGATGACCTGCTGGAGAAGAGCTCAGTGGAGAAGGACCTGGGGGTCCTGGTAGATGACAGGTTGGCCATGAGCCAGCAGTGTGCCTTGGTGGCTAAGAGAGCCAATGGGATCCTGGGGTGCATCCGGAGGAGTGTGGCCAGCAGGTCAAGGGAGGTGATCCTCCCCCTCTACTCTGCCCTGGTCAGGCCCCACCTGGAGTATTGTGTCCAGTTCTGGGCTCCCTGGTATAAAAAGGACAGGGATCTCCTGGATAGAGTCCAAAGAAGGGCTACGAAGATGATTAAGGGCCTGGTGCATCTCCCCTATGAGGAAAGGCTGAGAAGATTGGGACTGTTCAGCCTTGAGAAGAAAAGACTAAGGGGGGACCTAATTAATATTTATAATTATCTTAAGCAGGGGATGCAGGGGGAATCAGCCAGCCCCTTTTCAGTGGTCTGTGGAGACAGGACAAGGGGCAATGGCTGCAAGTTGGAGCACAGGAAGTTCCGCACCAACACGTGGAAGAACTTTTTCCCAGTGAGGGTGACAGAGCCCTGGGACAGGCTGCCCAGGGGGTGGTGGAGTCTCCTTCTCTGGAGATATTCAAGACCCGTCTGGATGCCTATCTGAGTGAAATGTCCTAGGGAGCTGCTTTGGCAGGGGGGTTGGACCCGATGATCTCTCGAGGTCCCTTCCAACCCCTACAATTCTATGATTCTATGATACAGAAAGCTGGGTCAGCACTGCACATTTCCTTTCGGCTAAAGGCTTGTCACTGATTGAGCTAGAAGGAAACACTTATACTGACTTTTTCCCCCAGAACATCAGGTAACATCTTACTGGAAAACATCAGTATTTGTTCTAAATTTAAATGCTAGTTATTCAGACCTCTAGTGGTATTTACCATATTCTGACCAAAATACAAATAAACTGTTTTCTGACTTACAACTTTTGCTCCCTCACCTTATCATACAAGTTGCCGGGGTTCCTTTTGTCATCCTCATCACTACTGTCCTCTATCGGTGGATTTTCCCTCTTCATATCATCACCCAAATAACGCTCAAAGACATTGGAGAAAGCAATTGCAGACAGAATACAGACCACTGGAGTCAAAGTGAGCATCAGCCGAACCATCACACCAGCAAAGTAGACGGCGCTGATTGCATACAGAGCAACTGCAAAGAAACACATCTACTGATGACATTCAGGAAGTAACTCTCACTCTGACTGCACACGGACGCGCTCTCCGTGAAACTACTTCTGGGAGCGGGTTGAGCATCTGTGTTCATAAAGATTTGACTGTGCATCTTGCATTTCATTGCTTTTTAATTTACAGAGATACAGTTCAAATAACATTTACCCCTCTTAAGCCTCCAACCCTTCCTGAAGTTCATCTTGACAACTGTTAACATTAGCACAACCTCGTTTTCATATCCGTTAATAATGTGTCAGAAGAAACATTATTAGCGAAATGTAGTATCACACATCAAAGCCAGTACTGGAATAATAGGCAGCTTTATTTGATATTAAAAAAGGTCAGACAGCCCTAGACCAAACAAGTATTGAAATTGAAAAAGCAAAAGGAAGCATTAGAAATTCATGTAAATATAACATTTAAGTTAGAGATATCTGGGAACAAATTGGGGGCTTGTCTACATTATAATTCCATACAGACAAATAATATGATACCAAGACCTGTTCTGAAGCAAGTTTTCCTGAACAGTATTATCTCTACGCCCTGCCCCCCTCCCCAAAACCCAAAACCCAAACCAAACCAAGATTTTCAGAATAGTAAGGAATATTCAGACCACTTTTCTTGAAGGAAAACAAACCCCAACCTGTATACACTGGTTAGGAACATCTACTGTGCAACGTAAGAGTGGCTACTCCTTGTCTGCTACAGTTTAACAATACACTTTTGTGAAACGTTTGCCACGGGCATCAAGGGACAGAGATTTATCAGATTACATTGCATACATATTTTCTGCTTTGTAGCAGAGTAGTATGGTTCTCCATTTTCACTCATCGGTGTCTCTCTGCTGACTTAAATAGACGATGCAGCACTAGGAGGCTGAAAGTGAGTTGCTCAGCACTGGTCCTGACAAAGACTCTTTGCAAGCCACATAGCACAGAAAAACCCTGTGCCACTGAGTTTAACACAGGAAGCATTCTCTCTGCCCACATACCTTTTAGGTAATACGAAGAGGCAGCTGTACTGGTCAGGAGCCTCCTACCCCTGTAAAGCTCAAGACCTGAGTTTCCTCTGTATGGGCTACAACTCCAAATCTCATCCTTACAAGCTTCCTCCATAACCTTACAAGTCTGCTTTCACAGTACAGATTCATACAAATAATTTGTTGTTGCTGACACAGGCAGACCCCTCACCGCCACTGAGGCTTATTCCTTATCTAGTAACTTGTTCCACAGCAAGTGATTCAGTTCACTAAAGCAGCAGAAAGTCTGGAAAGAAAAGGCATTCTGTGCCATCACCTGTGACAGACACCCAAGGAAGGGTCAGTTACCTTGCAGCCTGTGTAGGGTAGGGACCTTCCTTTGCACTGAGCTGTTAACCTGGCTGAACTATACTGTGGAACTGCACCCCAAGGCACGGTGTGCGAGATCAGCCTGTGGAAGGGCAGGCACCTCCAGCCACAGAACAGAACCATACTAGCAAATGTTGCATCCTACCTCTTGGGACAACGTTCCACTGTTGTCATTTTATCAATCTCTGCATTTTTAGAAATGATTGGAAATACTATCAGGTGCTGACATTTAATAATCATCTTTAAACACCTTATTCAAACTTTTTCTTTTTTTTTAGAAAAAGCCATATATCAGCTTTGAGCAAACAAAACCAAAAGGAATCAAGTTGAAGGCAAGATTTTTCAAAACAATTAAAAGTATTTTCTCTTACCAAAGACTCTTTCATCATTGATGTTTTTGATACAGAACCACAGCCCTGCTGGGAAAGTACACACGAGAATATGCAGATCAAAAAAGAAGGAAACCCATGTTGTAGGCTGATGCTCAGACACAGAGGCAATGATCGGGATGTGAATTTTCGCATACCTTTTTTAAAAAAAATTCAGTTCAAATTATTGTGAAAAGATAAAGTTATTCAAACTTGTAAACATTAGGAATTCTGAAATTCATTTCAAATGAAGCATTTCGATTTTAAATGGCAAGTGCTCTATACTGCAAAAACCTGATGAAATCTTTTATACCAAAAAAGTCCCCAGGTCTTACTGTATTTAGGAAGTATTTGGCACATGGAGTTATTTCAAAGACCAATATAAAGGATTATTTCCATACTAATTAAAAGAATGGATGTTTTATTACAGCTAAATATGAAACCAAATTCACCAAAATGAAAACACGCAGCCCCATCACTACATTTTGATAAATCACCTGTACCAGTAAATATCCTAGATTTTCAAAATTGTATTTAAAAAAAACTCTCTTATGCAGAGAATACCTTAATTTTCTTAGTACAGAAAGTTACAGTATTAAATAACAGACTAATGACTGATGCCCCGACATTCTTTTAGATGATGAACCCCCGCCCCCCAAGGCCTTGTCTACACTTGGAAATACACATCAACTAAACAACATGTCAAACACTCAGTGCAGACAAGGACAAAACTGTGTTCTATATTAAAGACAGCTATACATATGGACCTAATGTGTTGCATGACTGAATGGTGAGGTATCAAACATTATGTCCTTTTCTTCACCGAGATATAGTTCTCATTCAACATTGCATTGTGTGTTTTACCACATTATGATTTTCTAATGTAGACAAGCCCTCAAAAGTTTAATGCTCTATGTCTATATAGACAGCTTAATTTTATGGTAAAGAACAACATCTATCTATATGTTCCTCAAAGAAAACCGAGGCTTCTTTACTGGTATCTGTTCTACTACATTTATTACAGAGTTGGTACATAATCCTATATAGTCCTGAGCTGGACTTTGGAGCCCGACAGGAAATGAACTGCAAAAGTTTTAAGTTCTCCTATCACTGCTTTTAAACCTTAAAAAAAAAAAAATCTACTGCTTGGATTTCACCTTAAATATGTCTATCTGAGAAAAATACTGTCACCTTTATTCCTCTTCTAGCTGGCTAAAGAATCCACCACTGGATTTTTAAAGGTTAACTAAACGAAAAGATTAACTAACACGGGTTTTCTAACTAACACACACCCATGTTTCCACACACACACGAATAAACCAGAATTGTTCAGAGTAAACATCTGTATATACAAAACAGATGTGCAAACATAATACACAGGCAACATGCAGGATCATATGTGCAACATCTTTGTGATTTCGTGCAATGTTGTGCAATGAAAAGAGTCTAAGCTTAAGGCTCTCAATAATTTTTAAATGTGTCCCAGTGTTGGTATAGCTTTTGGTTATTTTATGCTGAGAAGCACGACACTTTCATACAGAAAAGCATACCAATACATATTCAAAGACTTCCAAAGCACCAAAAAATTTAGCAGACAACTTAGTGAAATGGTTGCAAATATCATGAAATGGTTACTACAAATGATCTCTTTAGGTAACTAAAGCCCACTATGGTCTCCCTGCATTGAAATACTAAATGGGCTTGAGAATGAGGAGAACAAAAGATTTATTAGTTTTCAGCAGAAGGCTATTGGTATCTAAATCCTTATATCCTTTATCATTACTTACCCAGTGTCCCACAAGGAATAAAATCTGCCACTCCAAGGTGCAATATAACCTGAAAAAGAGAAGGGGAAAGAATACAAACCACCTTTTGATTCCTAGGTATTTAAATGCAACAATTTTTCTACCCCCTTGAATTACAGCACAAACCCAATGAAATTTCTTTGAACTTGTAACATACGTGAACCAGACCTACTGCATTAAGCAGGCTGTAAAGTCTACCAACCATGAAGCCAGTTTTACAACACACTCTCACAGGGCCACATTGTGCTCATTTTTTTCATGGGTAACATGTATTTAGCCAGGAAAGTTAGAATGCTTTTTTTAATCAGGGGAAGGAAGTACGGTATTAGATCACCAATGAAGCATGTCGTGGAATCAGGAGACAGCAGTGAGGCGTTTATGGATGGCAACAAAATACATACAAGCTTGTTGTTCTTGTGAGATTGAGTAGAACTGCCTGGAAGACTACTTCTGTGGTTCAAGCCTCCAAAGTAGAACTTAGAGATTGAGTCATACAGAACTCACATCCAAGTATTTCAGAAGTTAAGCAATCTGACCTTGACTATTCTGCTATTCAGAATAGATTAGCTGTATGTATCTTCATAATACACTTTGGCTGTAGTTATGTCCCTCATTGAGTCTGACTGCTTACAGCATTACATGGATTGTGGATAAACCTGAATTACCAGAACGTTGCCACAAACTCTTTATTTTTTCCTGCAACTTGGAAAGCCCAGCAAATTCCAACCCAAATACAGACTAACACGAGCACTGGTTTCCTGTGGCATTGCCAACAACTACTTAAATCTAAACCAAATGACTATCATCTGGTTTGCCTGCTCCAAAGGTAAGCTAATTTCATTTATTTACCTGTGTAAGTCAAATAGATGACACTCAGGAATACAATACCAGCAGCTAGTGAGACACCCAAGAAGAACAATGTCTGGAACTCTTGCTTTGTTAATCTGTCTCTCAAATACTGCAGGAATGCATATGCCTGCAGCAGTGCAAAAACACCTAAAGAAAGAAGAAAGTTTTTGTTTATATGTTCAAAAGCTCAAACAGCTGTGAAAGCAACTGGCCCAATTCATCTGTATTTGAATTAGAAGAATAAGTGTAAGGCACACCCTCACATCTGAAAACCAGCATAATATCACTTCCTGGCAAACAGCCGCTAGTACTTAATGGGGACAACACTTTCTTGCAAAGACAGAGACTTGCAGTGACAGGTTACTGCATGTGGAACGTAACAACCCCATGCAGCACTGCAGGCTTGGGGGAGACTGGCTGGAGAGCTGTCAGGCAGAGAAGGCCCTGGGGGTGTTGGTTGACTGCAGGCTGAATAGGAGTCAGCAGTGTGCCCAGGTGGCCAGAAAAGCCAATGGCATCCTGGCTTGTATCAAAAATGGTGTGGCCAGCAGATCTGATTGTGCCCCTGTACTCAGCATTGGTGAGGCTGCACCTTGAGTGCTGTGTCCAGTTCTTGGCTCCTCACCATAAGGAGGACATTGAGGTCCTTGAACGAGTCCAGAGAAGGGCAACCAGGCTGGGGAAGGGGCTGGAGGGCAAATCACATGAGGAGCAGCTGAGGGAGCTGGGGACATTTAGCCTGGAGAAGAGGAGGCTGAGGGGAGACCTTATCACCAACTACAACTACCTGAAGGGAGGTAGTACAAGGGGAAATGGCACAAAGCTGCACCAGGGCAGCTTCAGATTAGATGCTAGAAAAAATTTTTACTGAAAGAGTTGTCAGGGCCTGGGACAGGCTGCCCAGGGAGGTGGCTGAGTCACCTTCCCTGGATATGTTTAAAAAAAGGGTGGATGAGGTACTTAGGGATATGGTTTAGCACAGGACAGGAATGGTTGGACTCGATCTTAAATGTCTTTTCCAACCTTGTGATTCTGATTCTGTAACGCTCTATAAAACAGAACGCTTATTGTATCAAAAGCTCCAATAACCACAGCCTCTTTGCTCCCAAATTAAATTGGGGAAAGGGAGAGAATCACATTAAAACTAGATTACATAATTATGACAAGAACACAGGTTAACATACCTAGACCTGGTAAAAAATTAAGGCACAGACACCAGGGAACACAGATCAAGGCTAATATGGTAATAGGAAATTAAGCTACCGAACAAAGCAGGAGGAATGAAAGAAAGAAACCAGCAAGCATTAGGTGATACAGACAACTGAATTATATACAAAGCTGGTGTTGGAAAATAGATTCCACTGGGTAAACGCCCCACACCCTTTAAAAGCCTGTTCAAAGTTTAACATGAAACCAGAATCTGGACACGATTATCTGCTGTTAATCACTTCAGTGTATATAATCAGATCATTCCAATGATGAGGCCATTCAAAAGTGAAAATTCACTAGTAGCTGACAGGAGAAGAAAACAGAACTCAAGTGCATCATCTGTCTCCAATTTAACAATAAATTTGAGGTGCAGTGTTGAAATTCACTAGTTCTGATTTCCTAAAGAAAGACACAAACTCTAGGCACTAAATAAATGTAAAACTTTTTCAGATGCAAAATGTGGTTTGATAATCTTTGCTCTTTCCATTATATTCAGACTGTTGGAGAAAAATCTCAACTTTTCAAGTATTTTTCTGGTAAATTTGAATGATACTCCACTTGCTGTCCCAAATACATTTTGGTAAGTGACTATATATAATAAAATAACCTGAGAAATCTAACAAACTAAACTATATCACACAGCGTCTGCAGTTAAACATAAACCTATCAGTCTAAGTAGAGGTTACTGCTGTCAAAAAATCAAGACATCTGAGTGTTAACGATTGAAAAAAAAAAAATCAACATAAGGAAATAAAAAGAATCAAACAGGATTGAAACCAGTTATGTAAAAATCAGTCTCTTGATTAGTAATTTAGGTTGTTTGTATGTAAGCCACTTTGAATAATTAATTTCAACTACCAACTGTAAACCCAAGTTGCTCAGTAAAAACTGTTTGTTTACCAATAAGGAATATTTCAATTGTTGCCTTCAAGCATGTACATTATATTACAAAACAGTGGAGATCATCAATGTGTAAAGTAAGTGCCTGTCAGAAAGCATAACTGATCCACTTATGGAGGCATTTTACCTCCATTAGCTCACATAAAGAAGGATAATGTGTCAATTGGAAAGAAAACTTCCCTACAGACACTAAATTGTACCTCTTTTTCTTTACCAATTTGGTTTGTTAGTAGGTGTTCTTTCTGACACAATGAAATAAAGCCGCAAGGGCTAGAGGTTTTCTTTTGCTAAGCAGGCTGTTTGGAAGCAGGCATTTAATTTTCTTACCTGCAGCTGCCATGTGTTCACTTGTCCTAATTGGCTGAAATCCCACAAAAGGTATCTGCATCGATAATATTAACCCCACAATGTAGAAAGTGCTATATGCTAGGGAAAGAAAAAAAGGGTGAGGATGGGGGAGGAAGAGAAAGGTGGGAAGAAAATGAATACACATATTTCAAAAAGCATTGGTTCCACAGTAGAGTCCATCCTCCCCCGATTTCAGTGACACTGAATGAGAACCTTATCAGTTCAAGTATCTCAGCCATCCAAGTAACTTTCTCCCCCTTTGACTAGGATAAACCTGCCTATTACATTCCATTTCAGAGGAAGTAGCAAAGTATTGTTGTTCCTAATTGCACCATTTTTTCTCCTCCCAGGAAAATAAACCGTAAGATGTTCTAGCTTGGAAATAGTTCTCTAATCCCATCTTGGTTTTTGCAGCTCATGGGGGACTGCTCTCTGATAACAAGTGACAAAAGGTTTCTGGATGAGGACAAATTGAAGGGACCAGACCTCAAAGAAGCAAAACATTTAGAGTCCATCACCTATTTAGAAATTGCAGAAATGCAGTTTGGTTTTTTTTAAAACACAAGAGCAGAGGCATGCCAAGAAACTGAGAGGCAGTAGAATTAAAAATTAATATTAAGCATATGTATTAATGGATCTATATCAACCGTGGGGACTCATAATCCCCCAGAAAGTAGAGGCCAAGAACATCATTAATATTAATACTAACAACATGAATGATTGTTATGTATGCACTAAAATTCATACACTTTATTTTGATAGGGATTTGGTCTGCAGTATTCCAGGGTGAAGAAGAATGGGGAGGGAAGAGAGAAACACCAACTCTAAACAGCTACGATTATGTTTTGAAGTAACCAGCTTCAACCAGTAAAATCCAAATGGAGTTTTGTTCCTTCAGTGGCAAACAGCAATAATCCACCTCCCAGATTTTTAAACACTCCTACAAATCAAAACCCACTGTGTCTTTGTTACAGCCTCAATCTTATGAGGAGATCCCAGTTCTTACACAATCCTTCTAGAACCTCTATGAGAACAGGTCTGGGGATGCCATCCTTTGCCAATGGTATAGCTTCCAGAGCAGGAGGATTATGCCCCCAGGGTACTGTATGCTTTCCAAAAGTTACAGAAGTGACTGCAATGACACCTCCAATCACTTGCTGTCTTCTCCTGTGTATTCCCTCAAGAATCTGTATTGCGCTGCTTAGTCTTACTACTGATCTATGCCCTCTTATGTCACTGAAATACATTTTTGCTGTAGGAAGCTCGATTTTTGAAGAATTCACTACATCATCAATAATTTACTGTACCATGATAGTGTTACAACACTGCCATCCTGTGGAAGTTCAATGATTGGCATAAATCACTACATTTCACATTTGTTAGACCATTGTAAGTCATTGGTTTTAAGCCTAGTCCTACAATTGTTACACTATCTATACCCATTTTCCCCTCTGCCACAACCCCCTGCCCTTCCTCCCAATTCTTTCCAAGAGCTGTCAACATTTCTGCCTGTTATTCAAAAAAATGCTGGCAATTTACACAGCAACACAATTTTTCTAGGAACTTAGATGCATCAAGGTGATACATCTCACCAACTTTCCATGTTCCTGTACGTTCTACTGCTTGCACAGTCTTTGCAAACACAAGAAGTTCATCTCTGCTCCTTCAAGCTAATCTCATGGTGATAGCCATGACTCGGTCAGAACAAAAATACACTGACCTGCTGTGGGTAAACTCATTTTACAAACAATTGTAGCTGCTGTGTACTGTAGAAACACAGAAAGAACCTGCTGAAAAGCATTTCCAGAGAGTACAATCAAATACTTGACCACATACTTTCAATTAATGGATTATAATCACCAAAAATAAACACACAACCTGAAGTTTTAGAATACTTAAGTAGCTGATATAAAAATATGCCTGCTTACTATTTAAATAAAATCCAAGACATGGAACTTACTGCAGGGGGTTGGACTAGATGACCTTCAAAGGTCCCTTCCAACCCAACACATTCTATGATTCTATTAATTATTGAAATTAAGATTTAAATTCTAGAAGGTCCTTTAGTGTTTTGTTAGTAAATATCCTGGAAAGTGTACAGAACATTAAAAAATTGTACTGATAAAAAAAATCAAATTGAAGTGAAAATTGCCAAGTCTATTAAATGTGGAAGCATGACTTAAATCTATATTCATACCTTTCCAAATGTAAACATATTTATTTTTTAAACATATGATAAACTTAGGAGTACAATAATGGAAAATAATATAAATGGCCCCTGTATCTGAATAAAGACATTATTTACCTATAGAAGAGTTGAGAATTCATTGGAATTGTAGGCACTTGCCCGTAATTATTAAGCTAGTGAGATCTGAATGAAAGATATTGGTCAAGACAAACAAAAAAAAAATCACACAGCTTAAGCTTTCAAATGTAGGTAGTATGACCACCATCCATGCCAAGTGGGTCAGAATTTATCTGGCTGGTAAAATATTTTATGACTTCCAGGCAGATGAATTTGAGATTGGCAAAAAGTTCACGTTGTGGGTTACTGTTAAATGATTCTGAATCACACTGCCAGGCATATCAGATCACATCCCATTAACCTTTTCTTTGGTGTAGGAACATCCGTATCAAAAATGTATACCAGGAAGGCATCACTATTTTTGAAAAATGTGGTGCTACCAAATAGTGTTCTCTACAGTTACACTATTATATATTAAACATCAGTTACAAAATTTAGGCTCATGCTTGTTTAAAAATATGAAGCAAGTGATGTACAAATTAAAACCTCCAAACGTCTTGGTAGTAGCAAAATGGGTGTGTGTTTTACTGGGTACTGTCAGCTATGGTAGTTTTTTTGAGAATTAGGAGACTGCTGCAGGCACACTAACAACTGCATATCACAGACACTCCCAAAGTATATTTATTCTCCCTACTTCAATGAGCTTTTGTAAACTCTTCTCCCTATCTGAATAGTTTGGAAGTGAAGCATACTAATTTCCTCCTAGAAGCGCTTGAACATTCTTACCTGTTCTACAATAACATTCTGTTAAACAAACCTAGAAATCACATACTAATGTGAGATATACAGGCATCTGTGCATAAGGCTTCCCGTGGAAGCTTAAATTAAGCCAGCAGTTGCAATGAAACAGCAGAGCAGCAATCACATTTTCATTCTGACATCCCTGCTGAAGTACATCTCCCTCACAGCTGAAGGGCAATAACATCTCAAAACACCGTAGCTATTTGCAAAACAAACGCCTGCCAAAACCTTTAATTCATATGAACCTGCAGTACTATTTTCCCCAGATGAGTTCAAAGACTAGTTCTATGAAAGCTGAAAAGCAAGAGTACTTATTCTTTATTGTTTCTGGTTACCACGTTGCTTCAGGATTTTATAATTAGTAGATTTAATTTTCTCTTGCCTAAGTCATAGAAATTGGAAAATGAAAAAATTCAGTAAAACAATTTTAAAAGCAAAACAAGATAAATTACTTTCCCCTTAAGTTATGAAGAAGCAGTTAATGAAGATAAGTAATTACAAGTGGGTCAGAGCTTTCCCCCATTAAAATAAATAAATAATTTAATTTAAATTTCTGCATTATGCAACTAGATTAACAAGAAGCATGAAACTAATATTTATAGTTTAGATAACAGAAATTAAAATCTGAACTTGAATAAATTAAGTAAATATCATTGTATGTAATGGTCCAAATATACACGTAAATATAGTAATTTCTTTAGCAGATACTAAAAAATGTATTAAAATAATTGAAAATACAAAGATAAATTGTGTTATTATACTTAAAAGTCATACTGCATTCTCAAACTATCTGTTGTAAAGATTTCACATTAGGGAGTCAAAAAATGTTTTAGCTAACTTAGAAAGCTTTGAATACACAGACTGCTTATTTTTCCATTCACACACCTACACCACGGCCAACTGATTTAACTGGTGAAGTCTCTGTAAAAACAGTTCACAGAGTATTTAAATGTCAGGCACATAGATTAAAAAGTTGGTCTCCTACGATTACTATACACACAAACTCCTGAAACTGGAAGGAAGACTGATCCATTAACCCAGTAAAATCTCAAGGATTCATGTGAAGCAGACAGACTCTCACATAACTTTTTAGTCTAGCTTACACAAAACATACATGGGTGATTAAAATTCCCTAGGTCTTTCCTCACATGTCACAATAATTCACATAATTTCTGCTGCACAACTCTACAAATGGCAACTGTTTAACATACCAGGAAAAGAAAAAATAAGAAATATTATTACAGACATACATAATATATATTAAAAGGATTCTACAAATATCAAGCCATCCAATTTTTTTTTTCAGTGTGCTAGAAAGGACAAAATTAATTAGCAGCTACATAAATGCAATTTTGGAAGTGTATGTTTTAACTTCTTATTTCCATGTTGTATAGAGTAACTGACTATAATCACTATCAAGTTAATAAAATGCAACCTGATATGCACTTAACTCCCACTTGATACAAAACACATCAGTATAATTAATTTCACATCTCATGATTCAGCATTTGAGAATTCGACTGTTCAATGAACAAAACTTACCAATGTAGACCCTCCTGCTGTATCTCTGCATCAGCAGCAAAACAAACACATGCAGTGGAATAAGGTTGATGATGAAAACATAACCACCCCATGCAGAGACCTATGAGAAATGGAATAGGACATTAGACCTGAAAATATCTGCAAATTCTTAGGAGATCCAATGCTGGATTTATACATCTTGATGGTCTAACCAAGAAAACACAAACCACATCTAGGCAAGCAGTCAGAACTACTAGTAACACAAACACCCAAAACCCCAACAAATCAAAACAAAACAAAAAACCAACCCCCCCAAATCTCAAAATCTTTTAAAATGGCCTGGTGGATTTTCAAGGCTATCCTTATATTTCCTCTTCCTCCCAAGCTAATCAGGTCATGCTGGCAAACAAGAATGTGACGCTGGAAGCATTCCCCTGTGGTGAAAGCTACAGCACACGGCAACAGCAGGACTCCCATTCAGGATCCAAAACTTTCCTTTTGACATACAAACACAGCACCATGCTCTGCACTTTTTGGTGGGGACAAGGAACAGTATCTCCAGCCAGAGAGCGGAAAGGGAACAAGGTACACCTCCTCCAGGAGCAGAACAGCCAATGCAGATTGCAGTGGAAGGAGAGAAACAAGAGGGGTGGATGCACAAACAATCAGGGCTGAGCCCTGTGGAATGGTGCACAGCAATGTCATGGATTTTGCAAACCTGGAGTAACAGCAGCACTTGAGAACTGCTGGCAAGATGTACTTAAAAACACTACAATGTGATCACACACCACTGATTGCTGGTTTAGACAAAGATTTAATGAGCTATCATTACAATGCGTTATCTATATTTCTAACATATTTAGAAGGGCTAATGTTGACTAGACAATCTGTATTCTAACACACAGCCTCTTGTCAAATTACAGTCTAGACTTCTCCCATATGTACCATGCCTACCCTGGATCTTCATTTTTAGAACAGTAGCTAATGTGGTTTTCACTTTAATTGTACTTTAGGGCTTAGATTCATGTAGATATTTTTAAAGCCCTAGAATCCGAAAAGAAACCCAAATGACTATGTTCTGTAGAACAGATTCTAAAATAAGGATGAGGCCAAGTACTGTCTTTTCATGCTAATACTACACAAAACAGCATTTCAAAATTTGGGGTAGCCAATTCAGATAATGTGAAACAACCTTTAAATTTTCCAGAAACTTATTTCAGATTATCATGAGCCTATTGTTGTATTACTAGCATGAAGTATCATGGTTCACATAGGCAAGTTTCTTTATTAAGAGAAGCTATTACATAAAGACAGCTAAAACACAACAGAATGAGAACAAACACACCATCAGGACACTGTCATATTTAAGGAAAGGTTTGAATGATGCAGGTAGCACACGGTCTGTATGGACCCCAGACCTACATCCTTATCAAAATACTAAACCACATCTAAGCACTGAAGATCTTTCTGAACTGAAGGTGCACCTTGGAATTTTTCAAACAAAACTGAGGCATCCTCACAGACTGGCAAAAAGAGTGGAAACATGCTATTACTCTTAAAAGGATTGTTTCAGTGTAAAGCTTTATTTTATTTTATCTCCTTGTCATAAAAAGCTATCCAAAGCAGAAGTTGCTGAAGTCAAAGAAATGCTAAAAATACAAACGCAAGGAAAAAAACCCTTCTCCTTATGCAACACAATGCTATGAGTCAAATTACCACAGTGAGTTAGGTATGTATTTTAAGCAGATTCAGTTATCAAAAAAGCTTTCTGTCAGTCCATGCAATATCTATTCCTCTTTCAAGGAGCTGTTCCCCAAACTCCCTACGCAAGGAGGGAAGTGTTCTTACTACCTCAAAATTGAGATTTAATTTTCAGCTTATACAAAAAACACGACCAATTTAATCAGAGAAATATAAATGAATACTATATATAACTAATACCTAATGCCTTTTCCTAAGATTTTACATAGGTAAAGTGTCTAGAAGGGCATCTTACCAAAACTTCTTCCCTAAGGGAAATAAAACATATGGTAAGCCACCACCAGGGATGAAGTAGGTACACTCTGTAAGCAGTAAAATTCTATCATCTAATCACTGAGGTTAAGCTATTGATAAATCTTAACCTTTCACTAGCTGACAGCACTCAAAAGGAAAATAAAACACATTCATTTACATTCAAGAATTGAATGTCACGATTATGACATTGATTACGCACTGTAGATCACACCCCCTCCTCCTCATACAGTCCCACAGATCCAGACAATAGTTGGACTAAGATGCAAAGAACTTGTTATGGTGTGATTTTTCATCAGTAAAGTAGTAAAAGTATCGTATTTCAGAAGCTCCTGCCAATAAACTGGCACAATGTAAAAAAAAAATACTATAGTATATAAATATAGCAATTCAAAACTTACTTGCCTAGTTTTGTACTGGATGCAAGTCTGTACTGAACCTACAGGATCTCTTCAATGTCATGCTATATACACAGCAATGCTATGTATAAGAGAGTAGCTTGTTTATTTAATGACTTGGCAAAAAGGAGGAGAAACGGGGGAGGAAATGAATGTACCAGGAGATAGCTCTACTCTTCTGCAATGCAATCTCAAGTACTGCGCTTAGTTTTGGGCCCCTCACTACAGAAAAGACACTGAGGTGCTGGAGCATGTCCAGAAGAGGGCGATGAGGCTGGTGAGGGGACCGCAGAATAAATGTTAGGAGGAGCAGCTGAGGAAACTGGGGTTGTTTAGTCTGGAGAAGAGGAGGTTGAGGGGAGATCTAATTGCTCTCTACAACTACCTGAAAGGAGGCTGTGGAGAGGTGGGGGCTGACCTCTTCTCCCTAGTGACAAGCAATAGGACAAGAGGAAATATCAAGTTATGCCTGGGTAGATTTAGGTTGGATATTAGGAAAGACTTCTTTATAGAGAGGGTGGTTAGGCATTGGAACAGGCTGCCCAGGGAAGTGGTGGAGCCTCCATCCCTGAAGGCATTTAAAAGACAGGTGTGGTGCTGAGGGACATGGTTTAGTAGTGGATGGCAGGTTAAGGTGATGGTTGGACTTGATGATCTAAAGGGTCCCTTCCAACCAAGACAATTCTGTGATTCTATGATTATTTGCTGTTTGAACAGCAAAAGTCTCCCAGAAAACCCAATAAACATTAAAGCTAGAAGAAACCTCAGCAGTATCCAGTGAATTAACCTTGTAGTTTAAATTAAGGCATGCAAAACAATTCTTGAATTCCTTTTTTCTTGCAAGCCTACTTACCTGACTGCAAAAAGTCAGTATTTGAGACCTCAATCTTAACTGACACCAAGCAATTAGAGCCTGACTGTCTCACCACTGGCTATTTTGAAGGTCATTTATTTTTCATATAGACACAACAACAACAACAAAAAAAATCAGTTATGGGGGAAAAAAGGGCTTTTGGCTGATTCATACAGGAAGATCTTTTAACTCTAAGGCTTCAGAAGATGAAGGAGGGGGAAAACAAATTCCCACCATTTTGCTATTAGCTTTATCTCCTCAACAATAATGTGAAGGAGCAATTTTATATTATGGCTTCAACAAAGACTAAAGTCATCTTCTTTTCTTCATCAGCATATGTATCATGTAAGCCCTACTCAAATTGTTCAGCTATTACATATAATAAAAGGCTTACCATATAAAAGTAGGATAGACAGCAGCAGATTGTCCAAAAGACTGAGCCAGTTTTCACAGACTTCACCTTTAAAAATAACAGTATTTATGAATTGAATGACAAACAAATACTGGACAATAATAAAAAAATAATCATTCCAAAACAACTGCGAAGAGAACTTTTTAGCACATATCAAGTTACATTTGTATGCTTCCAAAATGATGTCTGTAAACCCAAACCACAAGACAGCTTATACCTTTCCCTCCAGTTAAAGCAGAGGCAGAATGCGACTCTGCTTCAGGCCTGAGGTATAAAAGTAGTTGCAATGACTCTGTGCTGCTTTCTCTGAGACATTGCAGCAGTCCATAATTCTAAGCTTAGACTATCCATGGCTTACTTTGGCTGGCATCAGTCCCAACTCTGCAATTATAGATAAAGGAGCTAATCTTTAATTTTGAAAAACTTACTTAAGGTTAATGAGAGCATCCAGATACCACTAAAAGTTTAGTAGGATCCATAAACTGGCCCAGAAGTATGATTTTTGTCCGAAACTGATGGTGGTGATTGTGGAATGAGAAAATGGGAATGAAAAGCCAACATTCTAGAAAGCTAGAAAGTTATCTATAAAACATATTTGAGTCCTATATAATTCAACAAGAGTTCATGCAAACATTATTACACTATGCAGTTTAGTTAAATATGAGTTCCATAAGAAGAGATAACTGCTATCATGTCTCAAGTTATTATAAAATGACAAGGTAGGTTGATTCTATTATTGCTATCAAACAGAGTATACCTTTACAGCTGCAGTTTATTCTAAGACCACATTTAAAAAAACCTGCATTTAAGTAACACCAGTCACTCAGCCATGAAAAACTTTATTCCTTTCCATTATGCTCCTATCACCAAAATACAAATATTCTAAAGCTAAAAAACTTGTGAGCATGCATCTGCTTATGAAAAGTAGAACTCTTGACAATACCATTGAAAAGGCTGCAATGATTGTATACACACTGTCCATGGAGACACTCAAAATGAAAAGTACAGACATACAAGAAACACACAAGGGACAGAGGCATACAGCTGAATTAACAATATAGTTATGCTATTTGTTTCCAAAATAGATGCAATCGTCTAGAAAAATTCCAGCTTGCCCAAACTCCTTCCTACAAAACTGCATTACAGAAGCAATTCTACAGACAGATTAAGGAATGACAGGCTAACTGCACTTGCAAGTACACTAACTGAAAGGCACTAGGCTTTCTTTTAAGTATGCAAGCAATATTAATATCTTCTCCTGGACAGCTCTGGGTATTTAATTTGGATGCTTATGTCAAAGGCTAGATCCTCCATACAGTTCACACTTTTCCAAAAGACAATTTGAAGTACTTTTATTCCAAGTCTACTGCTTTTCACCAGCTAAATACAAAGGCAAAGGTTTGATGCTCAAATAACACCAATACCTCCAAACTGGAAAACAGAACCAGCCCTCCTGCTTGTTTTACATTTATAGACTCATCATAATTAGTATTATTACAACTACTACTACTATGGGGGACACATACTGAACTGAGTGTGATTATAGAATGGTTCAGATCATGTGACTTCTCAGTACTGGTCTGATCAAGAGCCAAGGGGAAGAGGGATGAGGGAGGAAAATAAGAATTCAATGAATTCTAAGAAAAATCAGTCATTTCGTTGGAGGAGGAACCAAAAAACCTTTCCAAAGCAAAAGACTCAGCAATTACTTACCCATAAATAGTATGTGAACTGCAGTGCAAAAATAGCTATGCCTTCATTGTCAAATGATCCTGCTACTGATCGGGATATGTAACCTGGAACTATGGCAATAAAACAGGCAGCTAAAAGCCCTGCTCCCTGGTTCCACAGTTCTCTGGTGAGCAGGAAAGTAGAAATAGCTGTAAGGCCGCTAAAAACTGGTGCTAGGAACACACATACATCCCTTATATGGACTGTCACATTTAGCATATTTAAAATCCAATGTATAAGGCCTGCTGTCACCATCAGTCCTGGGTATACCTAAAAGGAGGAGGGGAAAAAAAAAAAAAAAAAGACATTAGATTATTGCAGAAAATGAACATGGTAAGGTTATTTGCATATGATTTCCAATGAAACAGACATTTCTTAAGCTGATATATGCAGTAAGCAGGTAAAGCTAATGGAATTATTTTAATACTACTTTAATCATGTTTTGACAACATCACTGAATACCAGAGATACTTTAAATTTTATCCAATGCTAACAATTACATATAATCCATTTTGTAAGTGAGTAAGCAGCATACAGATAATATTCTGTCTTGCCTGACATTTATCATATAATGACAAAAATTTGTTGTTAAGGTATGGAAACAGAAGCTGAAGTTTGCAAGAGAATTTCAAGCCAGATAACAGTTTAAAAAAAAAACCCAACCCCCACCCAAACCTCAAACCTCTAAGACAAGAAGAAGAAACCCAGTTACATTTCCAAGCCCTATCCATTTTCCTCTAAAATACATGCTACCACTCCTTCACTTCTTGTTACCCATGGAGAAAGAAAATGTGCATCAACAAGATTTTTTTTTTTTAAGCTGAAAAGCTGACAGCCAGTTGGGTATTATGTATTTCCAAGCCATCTGTAGACATCTTTGGATATGAAGGATTAAAATAAAGTCCTATAAAATTGAATTAATATGTCCTCCAGGACAGGGAGCATAGACTTACACAAATCTATTGAACTCATCATAGAATATTGGAGAACATTAAAATATTCTTAATAGGAATTTTCCCTCCTACATTTATCAACATTAGAGAAATCAATATGAACTAGAAAAGTTAATAGGGACTTCAGCTGCCTTAGCTTCTTTCAGAAACTAAGAAGGGTGATGTACTAACTTAGCAGACAACAGAATGTTCCCCTGCATATATCCTTGAAAGCTGTTTTTCCGGATAAACTATTACAACATAATATACCAGGTGATCTGCAAAGTAATGTATGACATCAACATTTCAATTCTATTTCATTGAGTTTTTACTTCATACAAGACAGGTATGAGAAAACACATATATATTACATAGAAAGAGCCTCAAATACCTCTAAGATACTAAAACAAACAGTGATCTAATTGTTATAATAAAACATCATAAATGCATTTAAATGCACTATGATTAACAGTTTACGTAAAACTATACCATTTTAATGTGCTTTCACACATTAAGTAACACAGGACTGCTACTGAGTGTTACTAAAGGTATCCTACTAATGAATGATCTTTCTAGTGATTTAGTAACACTGTTTCATACACCTTCCTTGTCTTGTAACTTGCATTAACACCAATCTTACCTAATCTTCACGCTTCTTGTGTTGGATTTGATGATCTCTTGAGGTCCCTTCCAACCCCTACAACACTGTGATTCATACAAGTGTCCTGCTGACTTAATTTCAAAAGTTCTTTTCCCTGTGATATCCTAACATTTTCCATACGCACATGAAATTCCCTCAAAATATACCACTGGATTAAAACTTGTGCCTTAAGAGATTTAGCTAACTTTAAAAAAAAATAAGTTATCTTTCTTCATTCCACATACCAGAACTACAGAAGCCATAACACCCTTACTTATAACTATTACAAATGCCTATGGAAGTAAAACTCTAGTTCCTGTTAACAGCATGCTGTTGGATAAAGACTAGAGCATGTTGACTTACTTAGTACCCACAGCTAAAAATGAAAATCATCCTGCTATTCCCTCTGCAGCAATTTGACAATTAAAAGCATATTTTATTGATTCTCCATTTATCAATGTCAAATTCATACGGAAAGTTCAAAAAACTTACTGCAAAGTCACCTTCAAGTTATTAATACAATACTTACAGTTCCACCTACTATTCTTCCCAGTGGATACCATGCTCTTTCATCAAACCAATTTAAAAATTCATAAAACCCATGGGATGCAAGATGATGTGTTGATCTATAGTTAAACCTAGAAAGAAAGAAGAGGAAAATAAGGGGATGGGGAGATAAGAATCAAGAACTGAAGTTTTAGACATATTTTAAGTAATTTGTTTTCTAAGACCTAGAAAGTAATTAAACTTTAGCATCTCATTTACTATATAAGTACAATGGTCCTCTCTAAACCTGCAGAGTTTTAAAGTGAATTACTAAGCCCTCAGTTACTAGCCAGTGCATATATGCAATTGCAACATTACAGTTGGGGGGCTGGGAATGGGGGGAAGGGCTTGTTTGTTCTGTAAAAAAATTTTTTATCATTCTGACAATCTCTCCTTGTTATTTTCCACATTCCTTTTAAAAGCTAGTTTTCAAGTATCAACCAGTTATTTACCACATCCAGAATACTACTTAATCAGAATTAAGATCATGGAAGAATCAATGCAAGACTCCCATTCTGAGACAGGACAGCTACCCAATACATCTTCTGCTGCTCTATCTCATGTAACATTGAGAATTGACATAATGTAATAATATACAACAAAGGCAACTAGGCTATTTTTTCATACTATCAATCTAACAGTCTTGACATATTCCCTTCTTCCAATCAATAAGAATCTACACAACATAGATTCTGTGTAAATGAAGTTCCATCTTCAAAACCTGTCTGTGCTACAGAAAATGTCTTGTAGAACAAGTCACCCATGTATATGTTTAGTTCAGTCTTTCACATTGCTTATACACCAGTAAAAAGCATGAATGGAGTGCCATCAAGGCATTAATCTTCCACTTCTCTGGCACAAAGTTCTTCCAAATTCTCAAACTTTTTAACTATTACAAAGTCCATTAAGCCTTCAACTTAGGTATCAGACTGCTGTGAGAACAACCATAGGGCATGTTATTCCAAACTGCAAGTCTTTTGTGATCACTCAAAACTCAAACAAGGCTACAGGCATAGGTACTCTAAAGCTCTGTAAAAATGTTGAGGCTTAGAAAAGCCTTGGTGAACAGCATTTCTAAAACAATTAACATCCATAAACCCAACCCTAATTGGATTCTAGATACCAGTGTGAAATTCATTAGCTAAATATGTATTAAAGATTGTATTCATTGTTAAGTTAGAAGTTCAGATGACTAAATGGAATACCATGGCACACAACACCTAGATGAACAAACCACCATGAAAACCTTCCAAAGACAATATTCAAGACTAAAAAAAGCTTACATGTATTTTTCATTTTGTCTATTTTATGAAAGGATCCACTTGTGTAAGTTACACACATTACTTCCAACACTAAACTACATCAGATTCTTTCTTAATCTAGGATTCCCCAAATATCACAGGTTTACTGAAATAATTAATTTCAACAGAATAAAGCTAATGTCATTCAAGTCTACAAGACCCATCAAGTTCCTAATGGTTTAATCAGTGCAAGTCTAATATCTGAAGTACAACCACACAGAGGTCATGAGCAGATTTCTTCATCTACACAGCAAAAAAAAAAAAAAAAAAAATCAAATTCAAGTCCAGATGTCAGCAAACTTGCATGTTTCCACTCACTGAACTATCACAGCATCAGCCAAGTGACATTAAAAATAAGTAAATAAAAAAATATGAGTGCAGTATTTTCAGGAACACTCTCTTCCATGGTAAACAAGCAGTTACATAGGATACATTAACTGATAAAAAGGTGGACTTCCAAAAGTAATTACTCATGTTTATATAAGAAAACTCACACAAACATCATTCTGACCTAGAAATCTTTGTATCAAACACCAATGTGACATTTGTTTCTAATAAGCCTGCAACTATTCCCATTTGACTAGATTTCTAAATATTAATTAATTTTCCAGTTCTGAACTGTCAACTATAACATGATTTATGAAATGCTGCACCTGTAAAATTAGCCTCTTATCTTAGTATAGCAAGGTCTATTGTTAATTTGCTTAGTGCAAATGTGCCTGCAGTACGGTACCAGACAAAAGCATGAGTTCCATGTTCAACAGGATGCGTGAAATCCAGCCAGCTACAGACCAGATTCAAAACACACAGAAAGCACAGTTTTAATATTGTTATCCTATAACTTTAAAAAGGAAACAAGAAAGATATTTACTAACAAGGATTACTTACAAATTTTAAAATCATGACTCAAACTCACAGAGGCTGAAAAAGTATAACAAATGTTTACTTTTAGAGCATTAAAAGATTCGTTAAAGAAATTCAATAGGCAAGAATAATATATATTGACATTCTTCTTGTGTCTTAAATCAGTAAAGCTTCAAAACTTACTTCAGAAGGATGCAAACAACTGTCTTGTGCTTTTGTAGCATCCCATTAAGTCTTTAATAAGAATGAATTACCACCCAAAATTGAAATGCAATATAACAGTGTTCTACTTTTACCACTTAAGAGGTAAGAATTTAATCTTCTCTCCTAATATACTTCTGGAGAGATATAAATCTATTAACTCCTCCTTTCAAAAAGTGATTGATTCTTTTCCCACCAAAAAAACCCAACCCAGGCAGGGATAGATGGACATGCCTTTACATCAGAAGTTGTTAGCAATACTATAGGTACATTAACTTTTCACTGTGAGAAGACCTATAGGTAAGAACAAGAAATGACCACAGAAACCTAAAAAACTATTTAAAACTGTAACTACAGTACCTCACTTTGACTTTAAAAATCCAGCTCGCTCACTACCCCCAGGTAACCTCCAAACAAAAGTAAGTTAAAATGCATACATGAGGAGAACCTTGATGAGTGATGCTGAAGATTAGGACCAACTTCAGACATTGACAAAGCTGCAGCAATAGGTAGCACACCACACAGCAGTACGGTCCAGCAGTCATGATGCCAGCAGTATGCTCTGATACCACTTAACCACTCTACTCCTTTAGGGACAAGCCTGAACCTTGCAAACCGATTTCCCTTTTGGCCAGAACACAGCCAGCCACTAATCAACAGTAAGCACTGCAAACCACGGTCACACAACCTTCTTATTACCTTGGTACTTTTCAAGCTGTGTTCAAATGGCAGCAGAGTGGTATTGTATTTCTACAGCTGTGCTGTTACAGTATCTGCAACTACCTACAGGTTTCATAGGGGTGTAAAACAGCCCTGGGAAATATCAGAAGTAGTGCCACCTTTGCTTACGCCCACGTCCTGGAGATTTACAGGTTGCAAATGATGGAGGAAACAGAATGGAGGCAAGAAAAAGACAGTGTTGGGTAAGGGCTGCATTTCTAGCTTGGGTGTCACTGTCTTCCATCCAGCAAGTATAGATAATATTTAGGGGTTTTATGCAACACTTTCTGACTGGCTAGACATTAGCCAAGGAAACACAGGAACTGGAGTACACTGCTGGTTACAGTGGCTAAATAGGATGCAGTGCTATGTAACTGGACCAGACTGAAAGAAAACGATCCCTTTTCTGCCACTCTTAATTCTCACACTGATCTGATCTTCAGGTACAGGAACTGTTCACCCATCTCCCAAGATTCCCTCTCATCCTCCCTTATCGCTTTGATGCAAGTCAATTTGAGAGTGTCCTGAGAAGAATGAAGAACAAAAATTACATTAAGCACTTGCCTAATTAAGAACTTAGCTTGAAAGACCAAGATGAATATTCAAGTTCTCAGTCGATGTGGAGATGCACACTTGCTAACATTCAGCAGAGAACAGCTCTTAAGGCCCTGACTAACACCAGTAAGCGTTGACTTTTCTTATTTTAGCTGACATTCTAGGAGAAAAAGTGTTGCTCTGCTGTTCTCCTTGCCTCCTTCTGTCAAGTCTGTAGTTTGAACTGTCTCCTCCTTGAGCTAAGCTTTAAAGGAATCATCAAACAATCCTAAGTCTTTGTACATTTTGTAATTCAAAGTCCCAAAAACCACATTAGCCTGGTATTGTGGTTCAATCCTATTGGGGGATACTCTAATGATCACAAGTGCTCTATGCATGGTCCCATTAATTTTGTGGCACTATTTGACATACCTATATTATAGTCAGTACAGGAGACAACTGAAGATGAGTTAATAAAGATATAGTTCTCATTTTCAAAGCATATTTCAATTTCAGCACAGAACAGAACACAAGCAGCAACAGCCAAGTAACTAGGCAGAGGCATAATTTTTTTTTAGTAGCAACATTAATTTGGAAAGCTTAACTAGGCAACTTGCAAAATCAAGTCTCTAGAGTTTTCAGTTATGTTATGTACTGTTAATACATAATCTTAACTATGTGTTTATGCTTGGGTTTGATTTTTATGCCACCATGAACTGCTTTTTTGATGACACAAGGTAATGCTGTAATATGATTAGTTAATACTATTCACAGCCATCACTCGGTTCTATCCAGGACCTATAGAATTCTCCAGCAATTCGCAGCAACAATGACTGCTATATTTATAAAGGAGACATCTTTGGCATTCCTAAGTTTAGTATTTCCTTAACAAAAGTACTATTTAAGATGTACATTCAAATAAAACAGCCTACTGAGAAAGTAACAACACATACAAAAAGAGCACCTGTACAGCAGTGCAGTTACTTCCTCCAGATCTTAACATTTGAGGCAAATTACACTGGTGGCAATGGAATTCAGCTGACCCTCCCATTACAGAGCACAAAATCAGAGTTGCTTCTTGTTGGAATGTTGTCGACTGTCTAAAACCCTATCAATATCACACTACTATTGCCCCTTCATCTAGACTTTTTCTCTGGCATTTTATAGCCATCTGAGAATATGTAAACTTCTTACCAGCAGAATCTGTTGAACACTTTCTAAGCCTACAATTACAAAGGCTTCTTGTGCTCTAAAAATCTTCAGCTGCAGATGCACAAAATTTTCACATCTGCAAACTTGGGAAAATGACACGATACAAACTAGCTGTGAACGTTACAAGCTATCTGAGCAATTCTAAGAGTCAGTTTTTAATGCAAATGTAGATTACAGAATCAATTCAGCCATACAGCATCTAATTAGAGATTAGATGTCTATGTTCTCGAAAAAGATGCAGATTGACTCCATATCCGACATATTCTTTGCATCCAAAGGCAGAATTTATTCAGTGCAGTGTTTCTATGGGAAAATGGAATGAGAAAGTTCAGTAACTTTCATCGAAACAAAGAAACACTTACACAAAATTCCATATTAAACTTGAAACACCTGCTTGCCTACGTATTATACTCCAAGCAAAGCATCCTGAAATCTTATCCTGAAGTCTGTACCTATGAATAAGCAATTACCACAATGAGTTGTGCATATGGCTTTTAAAATGGAAGTACAGTACCCCATCAATCACACAACAAATTCAATACACTATGGCAGTATTTCTTATCATGAAAATGCTTACATATGTTGAGTTGGTAACCTTGCAAAGTATGCATGGACAGTTTCAACTAATCAAACTCAGAATTTTGCACCAGTAATACCTGTAGACAACACAACTTACGACACGTAAAGAGCCTTTCCTACCACCCACAACCCAAAACCAAGACGTTATGGGCCTCATAGCAAGAGCAGAGCAAACACACTGAAGTCTACATGTGTAACCGACATGTCTCCAAAATGGAAAAGCAACCAGGTAATTTAATTTCAGAAAAAGTCTCATGGTCCTTTCTTTTTTACTTAAACTGATGTCAGCAGAGGAGTTTTATTAGGTCTTACATCTATTACAAACATAAAGATAACATTGCATGAATTAGAACATTTATATACAATCAAGCACCTACATGTCCACGAATGTTTTTCCAGAATTTCTCTAGATGCACACCTACCAGTTTTTTATGTGGATAACATTACCAGTGTGCACACAGAACTGAGCTTCTGCACCTCACTGAACAAGAAACACTCAGAGTCATGAACACACCAATTCTACCCAGTCTTTCACAAGAGACTTGGTTTGTTACAAAAGTTGTTTCAAAAGTTGATTGAAAAAGAGGACTATTAAGTCAAATCTACCAGGAAAAAAAAAGCTACAGCTGATGTAGAGTCTAATATTGTCCTAATCCTGTCCTTTTTAGGGGGATAAATATGGAAATTTTGATAGCTTGTATGATTTTATCTCAAAAGATACGGATATGCAGTTATGCTTTGTATTCTGAGATAAGCCTCATTTAATATCAAGTATTTGTTGAAAGATCCCAAGAGCACCCAACAGTTAGAGAGGCCCATCTGATCTTTAGGATGTTTACTGCAAGCAGGGCCACTTGAAAAGAGATGTATACACATCCAACAAGTTGACTGTCACCAATAGAATTGGCAGTAGTACTATCATTCTGAGTTGACTCAGCTTCAAAACTGGTCAGGATCCTGCCTTTAATTTCAGACTTCCTAATTCTGAACAAACACACTCAGAAAAATGTGGTGAAGACTCCTTTGTTATACAAAGGACAGTTATTATTCTGAAATAATAAAATGGCAGAAGTTCTGCAGTGATATGTCCACCTAACCTCATAAAAGATGGAAATTCTGAGTCAAAGGAGACAGAAGTTCCTGTTCCTGGAATCCAGTCGAGCAACTAAAGTCCTCCTGTCTGTAATACCATTAGAATAATCCCTGATGGGAAACAACAGTAGAGAGCCCAGGCAGGAAAAAAAGCTGGATGGCACAACAAGAAGTGCAGCAATTTTGTCAGGTCTAATATTCAAACATGCTCAGTGGAAATCTGTAAGAATACTAGAATGGTTATAGAATAACCCTTAAGAATATCAGAATGTCCCCAATGTGTTCAAGAAGGATTACAGCATCCCTACTTCCACTACTTGGCATGGTATTTTCACTGCCTGCAATAAGATGTCACGCTTTGCGAGTGCTAAAATCAGGACCTGCGTGCTGCCAGTAGCTTAATGACATGACATTCTACAGGGAGCACACAGTCACTCTA
Organism: Hypotaenidia okinawae; assembly: GCA_027925045.1. NCBI lineage: Eukaryota > Metazoa > Chordata > Aves > Gruiformes > Rallidae > Hypotaenidia > Hypotaenidia okinawae. Next base: position 44,977,457 of record BSDF01000002.1, on the reverse strand, counting down.
ACTTCTTCAGACAGCCCAGGGCATCTTCAACATTTCTGCTGAAGAGCTGCAAGCTTTTTACAGCATTCCATGACCGCAGCTTATACTTTTCACACAATATACCACCTCTGAAGCCACAATATGCTTCCCATCATCACTGCAGCGGGCGTGTATCTGCCTGCAGTTTCAGACACTTCCTCTGATGCCTATTAGGCTTTTTCATGACTCTCTTCTGTCTTGCTTTTGAACTATTCCATGTCTCACAGCAAATTATTAGGAAGGAGGTTAGTTTTATCAATACTAAAATACATACTTTGCCAGTGATGTCTCCCACTCATAATTCACATATTAGACCTAAGAAGAAAGCAATGATGCCATTTTTTTCTTGGGACAGTCAAAATTACCAAGAGATTTCAGTGGTAAGACACAAACAGAAATTCAAAATTCCTGCATGGGAACACTGAATGCTTACTTTCTTCTTTACTGGACGTACACTGTACTGCAGATACTACATTGTAACTGGCATCCATACTATTGGCAATAGTGTTTCTGTACCCTTTGATGGCATCATCTTGTTGAGAGGCATCACTTTCCTCAATATAATATTAACTCCCACAAACTAAAAAAGCCCTACAGTGTTGTATCTGGGTTTGGGTTTGGTTTTTTTTTGGTTTGTTTGTGGGGTGTTTTTTTCCTGAGTGCTATTAGGCTACTCTGTGGCACATTAACCTTGTGTCTTGCAACTCTGAAGGATTCGCACTGAATTCAAGAAGATGTTCAAGAAGGATGTGTCTTATGGATAAGAGAGATTCGTGCTGTCCTTTTTTAACATGATGGAGGCAGCTGAACTTCAGGACCTTCTAAGTTAAAGTCTGGTACTTGAGAATCTGGTCAGCAGAAAGGAATTTAAAAAGCAATTAGCTGAATAATCTATTTTAAGAAGCAAAATATTCTTTCTGTGAGAAATGTGATACTAGAGATCAATAGGCTGAACACGGCTGCTTCATAAGAAATGATGGGAACAGAGGATGTCTAGCTCCCAAGTCACGTTTTTCATGTTCTTCCAGTACAGAACAAAGGAGCCTGTAACACCTAAACAGCTGTAGTGAACTCTTACTAAACTGATCTCATATACACTACCTGCTATCCTGTAACAAGATCTCCTATATGCCAAGGAAAGGATGCTAATATTCTTATTACTCTAAAATACAGAATAAAATAAAGGATGTTTCTTATTCATTGTGGATACTTTTATTATATTTTTAATTATTTGGGAGAATGTGGCACAATCATAATCTCTATTACCTAATAAGTTCATCTGTATGCTATGATGCAGTGGCAAATATGGAAGTACCACCTACACCAAAATGCAGCTGAACCAATTTCACAATTACTTCTCATTAAGTGAAATTTAAGGGATCAGTCTGGATGCAAGGCAGCCTGGCAGACTCACTCTACCCTTTAAAATACAAGGCAAGGCAAAAAGGAAACAGGACCCTTAAGAAAAGTCCATCTCATGCAATCTTTTAAGTAGTTCTGGCAGAACATTTAAACAGTTGCAGCACCACAGAAGAGCTTTAGCAGAAACTATTGTTCACCTCCTGGAAACCAACAGCTTGCTGCTTGAACTTCTATGTGACATCAGAAAAGATCCAGCCAGAATCAGTATTAGATATCAACTCTGTACACACTAGTTCAACACAGTTTGTTAGCTCATAGAAATTAAAAAAAAAAAAATCTAAAGTACTGTGGTTGCATGTCAGTAGTCTAAATCAGTTTAGCAAGTTAAAATAGGGTAGCGTTTCACCTAATATCCCTTAAGTATTTGCTTTTTAATACATCTCAATGTACCTGCTGTTCTTCCTTCTACAACTAGCTCTCAGTTACTCGTATTCTCTGACTATGCTTCCATTCAATTGTCTTTTCTATATGTAGATTACACTTAGTCCAAGAAGCCAGAGGTCTCACAGTGCACCTGTTCAGCTCCATCTGTTCCAATATTGACTTACTGACATTTTACTACAATGAATACTGAAAAAATAAAAAAGTAATGTTTCAGAGTGGACAATACAAAGCATCATCAGAGCAGAACCAGACAGTTTATCTAACTTGAGCAATTTCTGTCCAGCTATTGAGGCCAGGTTAAAGACCTAATTTTATCCAACTTAAGTATGCCTGCTCAAATTCTGCTTAATCCTTCAGTATCCTGACAGAAATAGACATAAATATTGCATTCATCAGGCACGTAGCAGGGATCAGGCAATTTTCCACTGGGGGTATGTACATATATAGGTATACATATATAGCTATCTGCAGACCAAACCAAACAATATGCCCAGAGTTTGCAGAAAGCTATAGATTTAATTATGCCCTAATCAAATCAAGCTGAAATGAAAAAGGCATGAATATAGCCCAAAGTGCAAAAGATACAATTCAGGATGCCTTGCACTGGATTACACACCCAAATTTAACTGTAGCAGTTAAATCCTTCAACTGAGCTTTGCTAGTTAAAAGGAGTGCAGAAACACTCCTAATCTGCTTCTGTGACCACATCAGACAAATTAGCTCAAATCACAGCTGAAATGCAAACCACTCTAAAGATGATTTAAACTATTTCACCTGATTTTTCTCTGAGGCAGATTAGGAGTATTCACGTGAGCTATTAATACAGTCCAACAGAAGGGACGGTGGCCTCCAGCTGAGGGCAGAAAGACTTCCAGCTGTTTCCAAAGTGACTGCATATTCTCACACTGGGGGAAATTGATGTGGTGTCACCAATAAAATAAACAAAGGCCAGGAATCTGGATGACAACATAAAGATCTTCATCCTTTTCATTACAATACTCAGACTGGAGTTTATCTTTCTAACTATATTTTCCATTCTTGATCCACTTTCAATGTCTGATTTATTCAGAGATGACAGGCGCAATTTAAAATCAGTTATCCACTACATTTACTTTAAATCTTTCATACTGTTTCAAATAAATCTAAAAAAGGCAAGTTTTCACTTTCACTATTTAATTCAACCTGTTGGGAATTGTACTTAATTGTTACCAAGGTTTCTTTAAAGACTATACACAAGAAACACAGAAGTGTAATAACAAACTGTTACTTGCTTTTTATTATGTATCCTCATAGAAACACTACAGATTAATATTATAATTATTGTGCTAAATGCTGAGCACTGTTATCACAGCAGTACACTTAAATTCCTGCCATGTACAACATGAAATTAAAGTTACATGTTTGGCTTTTTATTATGTGATTTAATTTCTAGTACTGCTTGGCCTTGCTACAGTGTAGCTATCAAACTATTTCGTTGTGCTCCTCTGTCACTTTAGTAAAATGCAATTTATTTTCAGAAATGACCTTAAAGGAGCTTAAAAAAGAAAATGCAATAAAAATGTGGAGGTGGGGGAACACTGTTAAGATGAGCTGGGCTTAATATTTATTACATAAGTATGCTTTGAAGCTGTGATGCCTTTTCACCACAACTGCTCTTACGGAAATATTCATAGTCAACACCCACCATTTCCTCATCTATCATATATCTGGGAACATGTTTGTTCCAAAACACACCACCTCCCTGACCAGCTCACTACACTACTATACAGTTTGGTAGCTATCAGACCTGACTTATAGTCATGAACAGTAGAAAGGGTTAAGTTTAATATCTAATGCCATTTCATTTAATAAAGAGTACTGACGTGAGGTACCGTGCCTTCCCCTTCTCCCACCGCCACATGAAGCAGGGGAAGGTAAAATGAGTGTCTCGTTGCCCATGAAAAGGAATGGGGAAACAATACTAAAGCAAGAGGATGGGTAGGAGAGGGGTGCATCGCAGGTGATACATGAGAGTTGTTGGGAAGGACTAAGTAGCAGTTCTGAAGACTCTTAGGTGATACAATCTTAAGTTTTCCCTCCTTGCTCTCCAGACATGAATTGGCCTGTTTGAGAACCTTTCATGCTTCAATCCCTATTGGACTGTACACCTTCTCAACTTTCTCTCCACAAATGTGCATTTTAATTAGAAAACTATAGTTAGCCTTCCTGATTCAGAAAAGGGATGTGGGTCTAGATCCACAACATCCCATAGAACCATAAGTGATGACAATTTTTTTTTCTGGCATAACTTTTGAACAGTTACAGCACAGTGGAAGAACTTCAGCAGAAACTATTGATATGTTCAACCCTTGATAACTGATGGCTTGTGTTGGTCAGAGAACTCATGGATACTTGAGATCAGATCAGGGTACAAGATGTGCCAATATAGTAACTCACTGCCAATGGAAAGGGGAAATTTCCCTCTCCCTGCATCCAACTGCATAGGCAGACACCTACACTTAACACATTTCTGTGAGTTGCCTTAACTTGTTAACACAACAGAAAACTATCCCAGGAAATGTCCAACAAATGACAGGAAATTCAGAACTCTCCCACTTGATTAGATGCAAATACGACCAATTAATTCTGGTGAAGGCAAGCTTAGCAGCACCTTGTCATATTGTAGATATTCAGAATCAGAACACCCTCTTATCAGCCACTGTAGCTTCCTGGAGGTTCTCAAAGGAACCTGTGGAATAATCTTCCATGTGTTTTCTTACATGTAAATGATATTCATGAGAGCTTCAGTACAGCATATTAGATACTGTGATAGAAGACAACACTGCTTAACTTCCCAGGTAAAAGTACCATTACATTAACATTTAAAGCTGTTCCATGGATTTTTCTTCTTGAAGACAGCCCTGAAAGAAGACAACAGATAGCACTGTAGATGGAACATACTACCACAGAATCACAGAATGTTAGGACCTGAAAGGGACCTTGAAAGATCGTCTAGTCCAACCCCCTTGCCAGAGCAGGATCACCTAGACTAAATCACACAGGGTTCTCACACAGGGTTCTGTGTGATTTAGTCTAGGTGACTCAGGTTACCAGTCTGTGGTGGAGGAGACTACACAACCTCTCTGAGCAGCCTGTTCCAGTGCTCAGGCACCCTCACAGCGAAAAATTTTCTCATTATACTCACATGGAATTTCCTATGCTCCAGCTTGCACCCACTGCCCACGACAGTTGTCCTGTCGCTGGCCATCACTGAGAAGAGCCTGGCTCTGTCCTCCTGACTCTCGCCCTTCACATGTTTTTAAAGATCAATAAGGTCACCCCTCAGTCTCCTCCAAGCTAAAGAGGCCCAGCTCCAAAGCAAATCCATGACTGCACAGGTAAGAATGTTGTGTTGAAGCTAGAGAATGATGTAAGCATAAGGAAAAAGGAACCCTGAGGTTGATGTACTAAAACAAAAGCTAGAAAATAAAATTCAGTGATGAAACAATTACAAGCATGACATATTTGGCACAAAACATATGAGCCAGTTTTCTCCCTAACAAAAAAATCAGGCTTTACTATTGGAGGGTGGGAGGTGCATCGGGGAAGTAGCAATGAATTACAAAATTAAAGCACTAAAAATTCCTTGGTTCCTGAACATGGTTAGCCAGAGCAGAAAAATTACATTTGTCATCACTAGCTGACCTGAGACATCACAAATTAAGATACTGTTGCAAATATTTAAGGTAGTCTCTCTGGTGTCAAAATCCATTTTCTATTTGGCAAATGAAAGATTAAAACTGTTACAGAGTAAAATTAATTGTGTGGCACATACAACAGTTTTTCAAATATTACTTGAGACATCTGACATTAAATCAATCATTCCAGTCACCTGTATAAGATAAAATAGTGAAAACAGAGTAGCACTATACAACTTCTTGGAAAACTCAAACATTGCATCTGCCTTCATTACTCATGTTCAACAGTAAATCGAGCCAAAGAGACGCCCGTTTACTTCTGTTAACATCAATATAAGAATGCCAAAGTTCTGATTTTATTTCACTTTGTAAATTAGAACTGCAACTTTAAGGCATTTTATCTATTGACAAAGAAATAATCAAAGGCATTTTAAAGGCCTTTAATGCCCAAATGATAAACTTTCAATATTTCAATCATGAAGATGAAACTGCCTTTTTGAAGGTATATATTCCAAACAATATTTATGAAACTCTGTTATTCAGCTGAAATTCCAAATGCTGCTTGGGATAAGTATAGTATAGGAAAGAAGTACTTTCAACATATGCAACAGACTACAGGGGGGAAAAAAACCCAACAAGCTGGATGAACATGAAGAAAATATTTAGGACAAGTAGACTTGCTTAGTTATGTTTTGGTTTTGCATCAAAAAAATGCATTCCTGTATTTTCAAATCCTCTGACTATAGAACACAAGTATTCATTCAACATGGGGTCTTCAGAGTCAGCTGCATCCTTAAACCAGTGCTTTCCATACCTAGATTTCCTTGAAATATCCATCTATGGGGAAGATAGGAGTTAAAAAAATAGAAATCACACTCCTTGGAGATAAAGAAGTTTGCTACCATTTACAGTATAATAATTGTAAAAAAATGAATGCTGAGATTGAAAAGAACTAAAGCAAAGAATTCACAGAATGTAGGCTGCCCTGCCACATTTGCTAAATCAGTTTAAAGTTACGTAATTACATGCTATTTTTCCTTCTGCAAAATCCATTTACCATTCAAACAAGATAGATAGTGCCCATGCAGAGTGACCCGTTCTTTTTAAATAAATGTAAATAATGCTGTGTAAAACAGTCTAGAAGATAACAGCAATCCCATTAAGAACACCACCAAAAAAAAACCCCAAAACAATATATCAAACCAAATTTGCATCCTGAGCTGCAATGTAGCTTCACAGAGTTTTTGTGTGTGTTTGTTTCAAGTGAGAGAAGTTTTGAAATTCTATCTTAATGGCTTATCAGGTAAACGGAACTCCAACATGCTCTTTACCTAACAAACTAAAGTAACAACATATAAATCAACTGCCACAGAAAATTATATGATAAGCATTGTAACACCCAGGAGTAATTATCTTTACAGTCCCCATACCTCAGTCATTTAATAATATTTGGCGAGGTCTTTAAAAAGTTGTGCATCTTCCTGGATTTGGGTCTCCCACAGCAGACAGATATCCTATTTCCTGGTCTTATAGATACTTACAAACACTCAGTTACTCCTTGTTTAAAATAGACCATTTCTCTTTCTAAAACACAGGAGTATTGCCTCTTTCACTTAACAGCAAGGACTCTTGAAGTATAGGAAGCATTTAATTCTTCACATGCCAAAGGAGCTCTTACCTTTAGAAAGCAGCAGTAAGTCAAGAAATACCAAAGCTGATCTATTTTGTTTGAATCTACATCCTTTAATTCATTCCTCAGGCTGCTTCAACTTATGTAAGGTGTGGTGCAGAATTACGGTCAATTTCATGGTAACTCTCAAGCTCAGACCTTCCAGCTACCCACATTAAAAATACCAGCAACAGCTCAGATAAAGATCACAAGCCTGCTCAACTAACCAGGACGGAAATAAAGTCTATCCGTTGGACCTACTATAAAATTTACTGCAGAGGTAAACCGCAGAAAGACTATAGCAGTACTTGTCCTGATACTTTTCCTAAAGTTCACTTTGTTTTCCAAGCAAGTGGTAAAACTGATAGAAGAAATTTTGCTAAAAGAGTTGATGATAATAAAAACATCTGCACATGCCCTGCTACAGGGTACAGGCTCCACAGGCTCTGAAAGCAAAAGCAGCTGTAATGGCTCTGCTAAGTAGAAGGAAGCCCTCAGGATTAGCCCTAAATGTCAGTACCGGTGTACCTCAAAGGGCTTGCAGAAGCAAAATTTTCAAAAATTAAGGAGGAAACTCTGCAGCGCATGCACAGCCAGGCATTAAACAGAAAATAACCTGACTGAATCAGAAGACATCCTTGTGGAACAGTGAAGACACCTCCCTAAACTCATCCTACCACCAATCCATTCAAACACTATTAGCACCAACAGGATTTTTAATTTTCCTGCTATCTTTACTGTACAAAATTTTTATTCTCTCCTTCCCCCACCAGTTTAACATGAGACAGATTTAGAAACATGAGGATTACAGGCTGCCAAAACCAAAGATTATTAGGGAGAGAATTATGATAGGAAGCAAAAGGTAACCTTTATAAGCCATCCTAACCCTCTGTAATCAAATCAAACTTCTGTTTAAAAACCAGAACATATTAAGCTGCTCAAATAATAGGATATCTGCCAAGAAAAGTCCATTCGAGGATATTCGTTGCAGCATTTGCTCTAGCTAGTCAAGTGTTTGTGAGTATTTGCTGAAGACTGTTAAGAAAAATAATCAGGGCATTAAAAGCTAAACTTGCCAGTTTGGTTTTACTCTGCCTACATAAAACATTCCAACACGTTTTCTTTTTCAAGTTCCATTCTACTATCTATGAATCAATAAAAGGGTCAACACTTAGCAAGCATTGTCTCACCTCATATGTTTTCCAAAAGATGACTGTAGGGACAGTCTCTGTACTCAACCATACCCCGCATGTGTTCTATGCATGTTCCTACCCTCTCATGCATAACCCTATTACTGCACTCACATGAAATCTGATGAGGTTTTCACCCCAATCAGGAGCTGTGCGAGTGAGGAAAGAAACACTACTCGCTAAGAAAAACAGTAGAAAACAAGAGTAGAGATGGAGCAAAGGTTTTATTCTTTCATGAACGTTACTTTATGAGGCCATCTGCTGAACCACTTTTCAGCTCCATCAGTCTAACTGATCAAATTGAGCCTGAGCTCTTCCCGTTCAAAAAGCATAGTCGCTGCCATGCCTTCAACTCTGTTCAGTGTTCTTTTTCCAGACTGTCTTCCATTAATTTTCTAATATTCACCTATTTCTGCAACTTCTTAAGCAGCAGAAAAGTTCAATACAGTCAACTGTACGTTTTCTTGACTGTTAATGCTGTATAAATGTTCTAGAAATGTTTACTTAACTTAAAAACAGCACCCTGTGAGTATCTAAACAAAGGAAAGGCATTCAGGTCTCCAGACATAGAGAATCTAGTATTTTATAATCTAGAAAGCCCCAAAACCAGAGACCAAGAGAGTTTTTCAACCCATGTCATACTGTAATAGAAGCAACTAAAGAAGATGTCTCATCTGGATTTTCCTTATTAAAAAGGAGGGAAGTGGAAGATATCTGGCAGTTTATTCCCCAAGAACATAAAAATCCCTAATTTTTTTTTTTTTATGAATACACAGGCCCCACAAAATCACATCTGGAAACTATGCTAGCATATTTTTCCTACTATAATAAAATGGCAGGAAGGAGTTTGGGCTACCTGGCTATCTGAAATTCTGCCAAAAACATTAGTGTTACTAGAGTACAAACAACTTTCATGATGCAAATGTAATACATCTGTATCTTATGTTTAGGAAAAAAAAATAAAATCACAAAATATTTAATCCATCTGTTTATTAGCAGTAAGCATATAAGCTTTTAAAATACATTCCTATGAAACAGAAATCAAAAGAACATTTTTCATTGCATATAATCAAAAAGCTTGTGAACAAAGATACTGCACTAAGTCTTTAATATGAATCTCATGGTGTTTGCAGCATCTCAAAACCAGTCCAGTGCAATTATATTCAAACTGGACTGGAATCAAATGCTTTCCTGAGGTCTGGAGATTTTCAAAGATTATAAACAAAAGGAAGTGTTTGGGAAAAGAATCACGAAGTGGGTGGGAAAAGTTTCCTCAACAGATCCACATTAACGTACTCACCTTCAACAAGATTACGTGATAGGTTGAAAGCCTCCAGGAAGACAGTAGTTTGAAGATGACAGTGGCTGCTGCCCCTCAAGAACACATTTACTATGCAATCTGCTGCCTGTTTGCCCAGCAAACCTGTCACTGGCAGGTAAAAAAAATAGCTGGACAAATTATGTGAGTGGGCACATCTGCCCATAGCCTACAAACTGAACACTGTTAATTGGTATCGTCAACGTTATCATCCTCTTCACATGTATTTTTTTCCTTATGAACATTAGCTTAAGGTAGTCTCATTTACTGATACATATGCCCTCTTTCATCACTCCTGTTGGTCCAGCGTTTTAACATTATGTTTTCATGTGCCTCCACTCTATCACTCAGTCTCAGTTTACCCTCTAAAATCAGTTGCTATTTACATTCCCTCCCAAAATTCATGTTCTTCCTCAAAAATAAGAAACTAAACTGCAATATGAAAACTGATGGTGGGCAGGCTCAGGAAACTAGAAAGTTACAGTATTTTGACAATTTACCTCATTGAATCAGCTCACCATGACTGCTTTAGAGCAAGTACAAAGAAAAAAGCAGGATTGCACAGTGGATGACAAAGAACAACTACTCCAAAAGGCAACCATCAGACCAGCTAACTATAATACAAACCCAAAACCTTATATCTCACCCCAAAAATCAATACATTTACACAATCCCCAGTATAGGATCAGTTCCATGCACCACTTCTAACGTTTTAGTCACACTTTATATTTTAATGAAGCTTTTGTGTTCTAGTCATAGGTGTTAAGTTTTCATTAACGAAAGAAGTTTTTCTAACAGCTCAAGGATCCATTTAGTAAACATGATTTGAACCTAGCAAAACATCTTTTCAGCTGTGCCCAAAAGGAAATCCTAGCTTCTTTTAATGTGGCTGCCTCAGGAATGCAAGCGACACCACCAACCTTGTTTATTTTGACCAGTTCATCCCTTTTTACCAAAGTCCACTATTAGAAGATGATGGTATCAGTGACAAGAAAGAGGACTGGTATCACATTGTCCTGGTTTCGGCTAGGACAGAGTTAATTTTCCCAAGAAGCCAGCTGAGCTGACCAAGAGCGTTTTCCATACCATGTGACTTCACACTCCACATATAGGGGGCTGGTTGGGGAGGAGTGGCTCTGGGATGGTCTGAACATCTGATCCTTCAACTGTTTGGTAAAGTGCTTTGTGTTATCACCGACTGCATATTTTATCACAAGTCCTGTTGTTTCCCCCTTCTCTGTGCTGTGTCAGTTACCTGTCCTTATCCCCGCTCTGTCTGCCCATTTTCTACTTCTCACCAGGGGTGGGGTGAGCTAGCTGCCAGCTGGGAATAAACCTTAATGTGCATGTACAGTGTACTTCCCACTCGTACAATTACATTACCTCAGAGAGGTATGATAACAACAGTCACACTGATGACAGTTAAAAAGCTGGTGGTTTGGAAGAGCCAAAGGTGTCCATGAGATTGTGGAAGTACTGTTCAGTACCAGGAACTGGCAGGACAGCAGGAGACAATATTCCTGGCAGTAGTAGGTAGGCAAGTGTAGCTGACAGTGATCGTATGGGTGCTCCATAGTGCACATGCCAACTGATACAGAGAGGGTCCCATACTCAGACACACAGAATCAGCTACTGCATTCCAGTCTAAAACAGCTCTTCCACTCCTAAGGTAACTGGTGCTAATCTGGGGCTTAGCAAGCTGTTAGTATTCTCAGGGAAAGACAGAAGTTTGATCTAATGTCATGAGGTGTATGATTAATGATTCAGATACACTTCTCACACGTGTGACTTAATGGTAAGAACTGTGCAAACAGAATGAATGTTACTATACTGATAGCACTCCCTGAAGTCTACTGATGTACCACAGGTTGTTACCCTTTCAGTCAGTAGCAGCACTACGCTGCCACCGTCTTGCTAGATATACCTACCTTGTACAAATACATATACATACACATATATAGATTGTTTGGTATATAAACGATACAAGCAGACAAATGACATAGTATATGCGCATCCTGGAGCTGTACCAGTACACAGAAAGTAATCCCTGCTGAAGTACTCCAGAATTTCGGTTGTCTTGGTTCAGCAGCCATGCTGGCATTTCTGCTGACAGAAAGGAAGACCTCGCTTGATAAGTTACATACACTGTTGTACTTTCATGAAAAACCTTCACTGTACACAGAACAGAAATTATGCTCTTGGTCTACCCAGTTGCCAAACCAGCCAACAGATGAACCAGGTTTCAGACATGACACCTGGCCATCCCAATGTCCCCTGACGATCCATGTTCCAAGCCCTTGGCCTGATAATGAATCCTGAAGTTAAAAGCTGGAGGCCTGTGAACAACACAGTTTAAAGCCAATGCTGATTGACATCAGCTCACCTGAACTAGGAGCTGCTAAAAATTACACACATTTTTCAAAGTCTCTGGACCAGCTCAAGTATGGAAGTAAACAAGACATGAGAAATAAATCAAAAATAAAGTGGCAACGCTATACATAAGAGCTATATTCAGTGTGGAAAAAAACCAGTAATCCTACTAACATCAAACAGGTTACAAGTTCAAGTGACAATATGGTGACCTCAAAATACAAGTTTGTTCTTTCCTCACACAGGTATTGTATTATAATGGAAATCAAAAGCTGTCCTCTCTCTACTGCCTTGGCCTACTGTACTACATTTGGGTAATTTCTGGAAGAAATGCCAACTAAAGTCTCAGAGGCTAATTTTATAAAACAAGCAAACCTCCTGCCCTGAAATCAAAACCTAACTTTACTGTAAGAAATGCAGCTTGAAAGGGATGATAGAAAAAAAAGTAGTATTTCATTCAATTAATAAGCAGAAAACCCAAGGCAAATCTCCCTTTCTTCTCACCCAAGATCTTCTATGTTTCTGATGTCCATACCAGAAAATTGGATTCCTAAGTAAATGAGAAACCTTTTTACATCTTAGAGGCAACAATAATAGATTTGCCTAATGCTCCTCATTTCATCAAACATACCTCAGCTTCCTCTCTTGATCACAAAATGAATACCAGAGAATAGATGACATATCAAGACATTGCAAGATAATCCTATGCAAGCTTGATAGAAAAAGCCAAAGGAATGGAGAAACCTACAGAACTGTTTCACAAGTAAAGACTATGGGCATTATCCTGAAGGAAAAAAAAAAGAATAAAAAAAAAAATCCAGTTTACCTGGGAAAGCTGCTAAAGAAGTGTTTAAAAAAAATAAAAATAGAGCACTGCTTCTAATCTCTTTTCATAAGCTCCTTTCCCACATTAGATTCAGACTTGTAAGACCCTTGCAACTGTGAAAAACCATTCCTACCTAGTTACTCAACAATATTTAAGAGCGAAACCATTTTTCACTCTTTCCACCAATATCACTGCTGCAATAGAGAAAGCCCTTTGTTTTCTCTTAGTTTCTATAATTTTAGGTTCTCTTTCCTATTAATTAAGTGCATTTGCCTCTACCACTTCTGGCATGCAGCAACATGACACTGGCATGATTCTTGACATTTCGAGTGCTTCTCACAGACTTGCATTAAAATGAATGAGTTTTGTCAACTTCATCTATTTTCCAACTATCAGAGAGGTACATACAACAGCACAGGCGGCAATGCCTTCTGTTTGTATACTCAGGAAGATGACTTTGCATCAACTTACACACTGCTTAAACCAGAAGTTTATCTTTACAACCATACCATGATTATGAACTTAAACCCCAGAGGACATTTTTTAACGTCCTTCAAGGCTTAGTAACAGAAGTTACGCAACTCTATGCCTAATATTTTAATTTATCCAATGAGGATGAGCCTTGATTATAAAAAATTAAGATAAAGCTCTGAAAAAATATAGGTTGCAAGCTTAACAGAAGTTTCTTCCATGATAGGAAATAAAATCTTTTTGTTTAAATTTACACGTGAAGAACCTGAGAACTGTTCCACAGGATACAATCCTGGGTTTAGAGTCTCATTGCAGATGCGTTTAACTATGCTCCCCCTGTTGTTAACTTTATTAATTGAAAGTTTGCATTCCTTCCATTCATTTGTGTCTGCAGAGAAACACTTGAATTATGGGCAATTACTTGACTTTTTAAAGATCTTTTGAGATATCTGGCTTTCACATCACAACTTCAGACAGTGTTTAAAAACAAAGCAATTCCTTGTTCTCTATGGACTATTCTGAGCCATGATTTGTGAATGGATTACACTGGGGGAGGGGGGGGAGGGGGCAGGCAAGGGGGAGAAAACCAAGCAGAAAAGAGGAAGTTATGCTTTTGAAACTGAGTGCATGCTTTGAGGATAGGTACAATTTCAGTAACATTTTCAGATTAAGTTTAACACAGTATCTACCGTGCATTTCAAAGGGCACATCTCCTTCCTTCAAGCGATCAACAGTAAAGACCCGAGATATAAAATTTTAAATTAAAAACAGAGAAATCATTATTCTGAAGCCATCTGCTGCTCACCCTACTTAAAGTTCTAAAAAAAAAACCAAACCAAACCCCACGGATTCCTAGGATGAAGTAGCTGCTAGTATAAAAATTCACTGTCACGTTTTCGCATTAAAAAATGTGCCCCTCACGTCCTGTCATCTTTCGGTTCGCCTGGCTGCAAGGAACGAGCGCAGCATTTCTTGATCTTATACATAAAATGGTTTCGATCCCCTCCAAGCGGGAAAAGCACAGACAGCTTCTACGGGAGGGGAAGCAATCTTTACAAAAATCAAGATGCGTGGGAAACGGCAGAAGTCCTTGGGCTCAGAAACGCAGCTCTGGAACACCTGGCAGTAAATCAATGTCACCCGTTTCGCTGTAATCCCTCAAGTCACTTTTATGAAGATTACTTCCTGCAGCGCATTCCTCGCCCTCCTCCCTCCCTCCCCGGCCGACAAGGGCTTTAGGAAAGACCACTCCGAGAAGCCGCACCGCACATCTGGAGACCGACGCCGCGACTCACGGTCCCGGACCCGGCCGCCGCTCACGTTTGTTACAACTATTTCATGACGACGGCGGTCGCCGGAGCCCCCGATTCCCGCCTGGCACCCCGCCTCCCCGCCCGCACCGCAACTTTCCCCGTGCCCCCTGGCAGCGCGGCGGAGAGTCCTGCCGCAACTCCGCCGGATCCGGCAGCAGAGCCGCCTCCCCGTCCCCGAGGTCGCCGCCGCCAGCGCGCTGCCTTTCGCCCGGCAGGGGCACCGAGGTGCCCGGCACCGCCGCTCGCTCCCGGCGCTTCCCTTGCCCCGCGGCCACCCCTGCCCCGCCTGTCGCCGCGCACCGCGACCCCTCGGGCTCCCTCCGACCTGCCACAGCGCGTCCCATCCGCACCGCCTCCCTCCCTCCCCCTTCCCTCCCGGGGCGGCCGCGGCTCTCGGGTCCCTCTGCCCGGCCGCCGGGGGAACAGGCAGGGGAGCGAGTTGGCGAAGTGGCGGCGCGGGGGACAGGAGACGGGGCCCTCCCGCCGTGTCCCCGAGGCGGGGGAAGCCTGCGGGGCGCCTCCCCCCACCACCTCCCGGTCACGGCGCGGCGCCCGCCTGAGGCGCGCCCCGTGAGGGGGCGGCTTTCCCGCCTCCCCGTCCCGTCCCGTCCGGCGGCGGCGGGGACTGACCAGGGGTCGAACTCGTGGATGATGCTCTCGAAGCGGATGACGGCGAAGAGCCGGGAGCTGAAGCCGGCCAGCCAGGCCAGGAAGAGGATGGTGAAGGAGAGGAGCGACTGCCAGCCCGCCGGCTGCGACAGGCCCCCCGACAGGCCGCCTCCGCCCGCCGGGGGGCCGCCGGCAGCCGCCGCCGCCACGCCGCCGCCGCCCGCCCCGGCGCGGCTGTTGAGCAGCGCCACAGAGTTGGCGGCGGGTTTGTGCTTGTTGTCGGGGGCCGAGTGCTCCGCCATGTTGTACCCGGGGCTCCCTCGCAGCCTCTCCGCCTGGCGCGTGCGGGGAGGAGGCGGAGGAGGGGTGGGGGAGGGAGCGCGAGGAAGGGCAGGGGGAGGGAGGCTCGGCAGGGGAGGGGCGGAGCCCGCCCGCTCCCTCAGCGGTCCTCACTGACTCCCCGCCGCCGCCGCCGCCTCCTCGCTCAGCCGAGCTCTGCCTCCCGCCGCCGCCGTCACCATCCCAGTGCGGCGCGGGGCGGAGGGGGGCGCCAGTGCACTGCGCGAGCCCGGGGGCGTGGCTAGTGACGGAGCGGAGCCCAGAAGCCGGGGGCCGGGCTCGAGGCGGGGGGAGGGGCCGACGGGCGCGCGCGCGCAGGCTGAGGGCAAAGCGCGGACGCCGCAGGCGCGCGGCCGGCGCCAGGGGACGGCGGTCGTCCCGCGCTTGGGCACACGGGGACCCAGGCGGGAGGCGGGAGCGCGCGGGCGAACGCGAGGTCTCGTGAAACTGGTGCGAGCGAGCGAGCGGTTTGACATTGCCGCCCTCCAGCGCGGGAGGAGCTACGGGGCGAGGGGCGGGACTCCGGAAAGATGGCGAGGGGGAGGGACCAATCCCCGCGGTGGCCCTTCTAACAGGAACTCCGTGACGGCCTGTCACAGAGCGACAGGTATTTAAAAGAGGCGGGGCAAGCAAGTCAGCCAATCGGAGCGGCGGAGGTGGAGGCGTGGCAGTGCACGTATGGGAGGTTACGCTCACTGCCAGCCATTGGAGGGGAAGGGACCAAAAAAAAGGGCAGCGATGACTGGCGGCGCTTTGCCCCAATCGGAGCGAGTGTGCGAGTCACGTGGGCGCCCTCGGGCGCGGCTATCGCCTCTGGCGGCCTCCGGCGCCGGGCCAGGGCTCTGCAGTGCGTGTGGGCTGGCGGGGAGATACCGCTCCCGGCGTGCCCTGCGCGGGGGCGTCCGCGCGGCGCGGCGCCTGCCGGGAGTCGTAGTCTGGGGTGGGGGCGTGTCCCAGTCTCTGAGCGCGCGAGGAGCTGCGCGAGCAGCTGTAAACCTCCGTAACGTCCTTTATCCCCCTGGGCGTTCTGTGGCGCTCCTCGCGGCGGCGTGAGGCGGCAGTGGTGTGCCAGCCTTCCCTAGGGGTCCTGGGGTCACTGCCCTTCCCTGAGGGGGCAGCGGGCTGGCGGTAAGCGCTGGTCGCCCTCCAGCAGCCCTGGAGCCCTGCCTATGTTAATTCTGGCACCAGCGCGCTGTCTGGTGCTCACGTACCTTTAATCCGTGTGTTATCAAGTGTGCAGTTGGCTGGGTGGAAATCGCCTTGGCTGCAGCAAGCCTTGTGCTAGAGCTTGACCCTCTGGCAGCTAGGAGGAGTAGCCAGAGGTGAGGCCTGTCCGAGGCCTGGGAGACCTTGCTGCCCTTGCCCACAGCATCTACCTGCGTCGCACCTGGGCACACCTGCCTCTGCTGGGAGCACTTCCAGATCGCTGCAGAGGCTGCTTTGGTTTTGGCTTTTTAAAGCTACTGTTTGGGGACTTTTTGTAATGAAGTGCTGCTTGGGAGCCTTTTAACTTACTCAAAATGTTTTGTGAAACCTGCAGTTATAAAGAGAATGTGAAGAAAACGGAAAGCTAGTGAAGTTTTGCAGTCAGGCTTTTTGAATAGTCCTGCTGACCTTCGTTCTACTCTGAGATGGCAGGAGGCTGCCTGATTTTAGAAGTAGCATGATACTAAGAGCAGGCAAAATAAAATTTATGTTTGGTTGCACTGTTTACACCAACAACTCATTTTGTGACTTTTATGTAGGGCTGTTTTTTTGAAACTGAATCGCTTGGGTTTTTGTTGTCTGAGCTCCAGGCATTACCTTCAATACACAAACACGGCTCTTCAGAGGTCCTGAAGATTTGCAGTTCAATTTCACTAATATCGATGGGGACCATGCTGGGCCTTAGTTGACTAATATCGTTCTAATTGGTCCTTGCTATTGCCTCTGTTTTTATTTTATTTGCCAGAGGAAGAAAACAGTATGTTTCATTGTAAGCAAAGTAGAAGCCTTGCTATTATTAAAAGCGTTCTAGTGAAAAGCTGTTCAAGAATTTGCAGAGAATGTAACGATTTTTGCTCAATGCTTGCATTAGTCAACAGCAGTGACTTGGTCACTGGATTTAAAAGCAAGTGTTAGTGCATTAATCAGGTGTGTGCATGCTTCAAGATAAGCACTTTGATAGACCATTGCTCCTAAAAGACTCCATGTTACATACAATTTTAGAATAAAGTTTAGAAACGCTTCCACAAGATTTTGATGTTCAGTTTTGCTTAATCTGGCTACGGATTTTTGTTTGGCTGGGGGTTTTGTTTGCTTGCTTTTTAATGCACCGTTCCTTCCTTGTTAAATAAGCCAATAATATGTTCAAGATAAACTAAGTCAGACATTTGCCCGCCTTTTCTAGGGTTTTCAGTGAGGCTTTTTTAATGAGCTGACCAACTGGCATTTCAAATAAGGGTTTTTTTGTTGGGTTTTTTTTATTTGCTCATGAACAAAGAGAAAGTGTGGCTAGAGACGTGCAACTATCAAATGTTTTAGAAAAATGCACTGACAGATGTTACAACAGCCTCAGTTCTGGTCTACCTGTCTGAAAGGACAGTGTGGCATTTCCAGTCTCACAGTTGTGATCCTGTTTTTCGGTAACGCCAGTTTAAATGTACCGATGCAGTAGAGGACCTGCTTTAAATAGTAGTGGTGTACATAGAATACCGGGGCCTTTTCTTCCCTCCTCCTCAACCATTTTTCTGGATGTTAAGGAGCCGAGAGCTGATGATGCATATCAGCTAGGGAAAGAAAAAAAATGCATATATCACCATTGCTTTTTTTTTAATGTAAATTTTAGTATCAATGCTAACTTTCCTTGATTGGGAATCTGGTTTATTTAAAAATTATTGCAGATCATGGTGTGGATAAGGTTATATGGTGTTTACTCTGAATTTCAGTGCCATAACTTTTGCATCTAACAGGGCGATTATATCATTCTGACAGAGGTAAATCAGAAATTTTTTTAAGCCTAGACAAGCCCAGACAGAATACGATTTATTTGAATGCTGACTAATGGTAAAGTGTGGGGTTTTTTTTTGTCATTGGTAACAAATTATATTGTTCCCTATTCAGTTTCAAACGGTTCAAAAGTCTGTAGTGTTGAATATCTCAGAGTTGGGGCAATGAAATTTAGTGGTAGTAAAAGCACACACTTCCAGTAAAAGCTTTTGTTAATGCTTCTGTAAACATATTGTTTGAATTTCTGTATGAAATAAGATTTAGTAGTCTTACAATGAAAATAGTCAAACAGATGCATAGAGATGGAAATTCACAGACTCCTACAGTTAGGTAGAAGGGTTCAGTGATTTTGATACTGTACTGCCATGACTGCCAATGCCTGTAGAGGAGATACAAAGCATATCTACTGAAGACTGCATTCAACCCATAACAACAACTTGATGAGAAAGATTTTGGGTTTTGTTTTTATTTGTTTGCTTTGTGTGGGTTTTTTCCCCTTCCTCCTACCCCCCCGCCCCCCCCTTTGTATTTTTTCCATTTGTTTTAAGGTAATTTGGTTTGATTTGTTCCACTGTGTGTAGTGGTGCTTTCTTTAGTATAAAAAACCCTACAAAAATGTCCACATTAGTGACTGAGAAGTTGATTTTGTGTAGTGATTATGAACCATTTTGCTTATAGAAAATCAGTTTCTTACTCTGAGAATAAAAAATAATAGCCAGATGCCTTAAGGAAAAAAAAACCACCTTATTTCATTTTTTAACTCCTTTAATACTGGAATTACTCACTGGGAAGAAGTCATGCTTTTCACCAGACTTTAGTGGCAACAATTCAGCAGTGTTTATCAGCAGGAGTAGGCACCTTCCTTTAGAAAGCTATTTGAAAAGCAGTTTACTCAATACTTTCAAGGTGATTAAACAGGTCTCTTAGACAGCCCTTCCAACTTCGTGGTCCTGCAGATGAACAAGCTATGTAAGTTTGGTGTGAAGTTTTTGGGGTTTTTTTGATGACTTTGGGAATGAATGCTACATTACTTCTTGAACTGAAGGGTGTTAACGATGCATGTAGCACGATTAAGCATAACCTGATGCTGTGGAGGATGCTTCGTTTCAGCTGTGTGCTCAGATGATCATTGTTAAATACGACAGTGTTTAAATGAAAGGAAATACAATGCTATTGCCCATAACTATCCTTGAGAATCTGAGAGTTAATGCAGTTTAAAAATATCTATTAATTTCCATACATACAAAAGGGCCTGACTTAAAAATAATTTAAAAATCAGTTGAATTAAGCAGGTGTAACCCTTTGTGGATATATATAAAGCCAGTTGTAAACTGATGCAAGATTGTCTGCAAAGAGCTTTGCACCTGTGTAATTATAATGAGGTTTTTAATTGATTTGAATTAAAATGGCACAAATGTGTTTAGACAAGGCCGTCATCTAGCATTTAATTCAGTAACAGTAGAAGCTTGACTTACTCCTGACAATGTTCTAGTGATCATTTTTCCTTTCCAAGAATTTAAACACATGTTTAAAAAGGTGTTCTTCTGCTGGTTATCCTGTTTTAATTATCCTTAATTTCCCTTTCCTGTAACCTGTACAGTGGTAAAAATCATTCTGGTTTGCATGCACAGTCCTGCCAGGAGTTACAATGTTTAACCAACTCCTGGCTTATTATTCTGCCACCAGCGCCTTTTCTATCAACCTTGTCTTCATTTCTTGTGAAGAAACAGCTCTGTAAAGTCATCATATGTTTATGTTCTTACTCATGGGCATAAGTGCACACTTAAACCCTGTGGACCTCTGAAATACCTTTCTTCAAGTGATGTGTTTGTTCACCTCTAGTGTTTGCAAGCATCTTAACCAGAACTTGGTTGTTTTTGGCAAGGGCTGCAGGCAAGGATTGTAGCAAAACCTTCATTTTTTTCCTTCTGGTAGGAAGGAATGTGTTGCCTTGGGGATGATCAGAAAGAAAAAAAAAAAAAAGGCCATTATATTTAGGGACATCACTAAATGGCCCATCAAATAGCTGAAGAGTGATGCTTAGCATGTAAATGCTAAATTCCCAGAAGTTGTAGATACTGGGTCTTACTAAAATATGTTGGAACAGCAAAGCTGCTAAAGGAACCAGCTGGAGGGGAAAGCTAGTGTCTGGAGAGTGGAGTGAGAGAGATATATCCATTTAAAATATATGGGATCTCTTTCTGCTTAGTTACAACTAAGGTGAATTTTGTCACTAGGTTGAAATGAAAGGGGAGAGTGGAATATGGGAAAGAGGCATTCTGATGTCAGCTGCAACACCAGCTGCAGGTTACAGCATCAGTGCAAGGTGTGGAAACAGAGCACCAGAGAGGGACAGAGAAGAAAGAAAATTACTTTTATGTTGTTGTTTAAAGCCTGTTGAAATTAGTGAGAGTTTTTTTGTTGGTAGGAGGTTGATCACACTTCAGTATTTTTTAGTTTTTCTATTGCCTACCTTACCAGAACATTCCATGCAGTTCCTGATAGCAGTTGAATACAGGGGAAGAGAGTATTGTTTGCGTATTGTCTGTAAACTATTGCCATAGTTCATCAAAGCTTAACTCCTCTGATTTTAGTTTGGCTGATAGATGTGAGCAAGTGTTTTAAGTTGGAAAGTTCTACAATATCAGTGATGCTTCAGTGCATTAACTCATTCTGTAGGAAAAAAATTCAAGATCATATAGTATAATATCAGCAAAGAATTCTCTATGCCTGAAAATTTCTCCATAAGTATTGTGCAGTATTTTTTTGCAACTGGGTTTGTAGTCTAAAGGTTTGTAGCCTTGAGGAAAGAGAAGTTATTTTACAAAGGATTGTTTCTAGTGTTTTCTGTTGCTCACAATTCAGACAAATTATTGTCTCCTTGCTCTTTTCTAGACTACTTGTAGTTATTCTTCTAGTCAACTGCTGCATTAATAACTGCATCAGAATTGCAGAAGAATTTAAGTAATTTTTTGATGGATGAACTGTGCCAAAATGCACATTGCAGTACAAGACAGGAACTTATGAGTGTTTTGGGAGAGTATAATTCAACCCATCCTCACATCTAGATCAGACGCAAGGACTCCATCATTGTCGAGAAGAGAATTCAGCAATGACTGCTTTGATTTTCTATGACTCAGATGTTTTTGGCTGCTGCAGTGGCATCAAATGATCAGAAGCTTCAAAAATGGGAAAAAAATGTCTGTATTGCAGAAAAGTTACTAAGAGGCTTTTAATGACTCTGTCCATATGTGACCTGAGACACTGTTCTCTGATATCTAACCTGTAGGTCTTCTGTTCTTATCAAAAGAATCTCTCTTTGTAAGTGACTGTAGCAGTTGAATCCCAGATTTATTGTTATACAGTTGAATTTCTGGTATGGCTTTTTTTTGTTGTTTGTTTTGTTTGCTTTAAGTGTAGATGTATCTGGAAAAGTGAATTTTAATGTTTAAAATCCTGTCCTGAGGAAACTGAACCCACAATAATTAATCCTTACTGCTAAACTCTTTTTATGTATCCCTTCTTTAAATATTCATTCCACTTTTATAGGTTTTAGGACACTGTAATCCCAATTGATACTTTATGCCAGTTACCAATATATGTTCCCAAGTGTAACAACCCAGTTAGTATTTCAAATTAATTTCCTAAAAGATAATTCTCAATTACTAAAGGGAAGAAGTCACAGAAATCTGAGGCAAAAATAAATAAATCTGCTTTAAAAACAGGACCAGAGGGTAAGCTATCCTGCCAAAGCACCTGAGCCACTGTTGAAGGCAGACACTTGCAGGGCAAGTTATGTGACTGTTACGTGCCTGTTTTCCTTCCTTGATGTGGCAATCAGCCAGAGCAATACACTATAACGTACCAAGCCGTTTCATAACTTTAAAAAGCCTCTGTTGTTTTCTGGTGTGAATTCTATCCTCTAGAAGTTATTCTTGTTTTATCCTCTTATGCTCCCTGTTCTTTGCATTTAAAAACACTTCCAGGGGCTGCATGAAATTGTCTTTAACGTGACGATACAAAAGTGCCTTACAAATACTGATATATAACTCTACTCCCCTGGCACATGCGTATGTCCTGCCTGCCCCTTCCCTTCCTCTGCCTTCTTGATTTCATGCCTCATTTTTGCATGGAGCCAGTGCTGCTTGAGAGTAAAGTTACCGAGGTCTGTGTGATACCTGTAATCTCAGTATTGCTCTTTTCTGAGCTAGAACAGGTGAGTGCATGTTGGTTTTGCACAGGGGACTATGTTCAGTATTGCTTTAGTCTCTTTGTGCCATAGAGATCACATGGTAGGAGCAGCCAAACTGTTGACCTTCAAAATTGTATGGGTGAGAGATGGACAAATCTTCCAACGGTTCCCTGTGCTGATGCCTAAAGTGTAGATCATTATGTATTATATTCAAGATTAATCCCAAGAGCCTTTTCAGTCCTGTAACCTACAGACAGGCATTGTTAATGGGGCAGGGGGAAAGGGGCAGGATAGCACCAGCATCCAAATTGCTGCTTCCATGTCTGCTCTTGTCCTCTGTCATCTAACAGACACACAATGTCATAAAGAGCTTATCAACATTAATTTGAGAGATGCAGTCTTTCAAGTGCATCGTATAAAGTTAGTGTCTCGTGCACTGCAGGGAGTATCTGTCACAGAGCACTTCCTCCCCTTTCTTCTCCTCCTCTGACCTTGGTGTTCCCTCTGTTGTTTCTAACACTTTTTGTTTGTGTCTGCCCCTCCCCCCTATCTCTCCCTAGCTGGTGTTTTCCTCTCTCTTAGATTTACTTTCATAAAAGGGCCACTAACTTGTCTGACGAGCTCAGCTTTGACCTGCGGTGGGTCCATTGTCTGGAACCATTTGTGTTCAGGATAGGGCAGCCCCTGGTTTTTTCCCACAGAAGCTGCCCCTGCACGGGCAGGCTGGATAGGCAATGTGAACAAGCTGGGTAGTGTAATAGTTGTAGAGAATTTCTGCTGGGATGGGGATTTTAAGCTGTTTTTTTGCTGGTTACCAGTATTTTTTTTTACTTAAAGGTCTTTTTATTACATACCATTGATATTTATACAACATCACACATTCAGTGTTTTGCTCGGAGGCTCTATGTATTTATGGAGTCACACAACTTTTGAGAGGATCCTATTTATTAATACCAGAATAAATTCAAGAATTTTGAAGATAATGGGCCTCATTTTTAAGAGAAAATACCCCCGTTATCTTGATGTATAAGGATCTTTAATTTGCTGGTTTGGTTCTACTTACATCTCCTTCATGTGACTTCCACTTGAAGCAGAGATACACTTCATGGTTTTATTGCAGGCAGATGGTAAGATTTGTGTGGAAATCCTAGGCGATTTTTATTGGGCTGTTAATTACTGGTATTTGAATTATTAGGCATGATAATCTTTTCTTGTTTCTGCAACAATTATCCTTCTGGAGAGAAAAGTGACATGTATTAGTATGTGACATTCTTGTTTTCTTCATTAACTTGTGTTAGGTGACAATGAGGAGAAGACAATGTTCAAATGCTCTTTTAACACAGTTAGGGTAATTTTGTCAGGTTGGGAAAACGTAGTGTCATTTCACTGTAGTCTCTTTGCCCTGGTGTGGCCTGTAGCTTAGCATGCACTGTCCTAACCTGAACTATCTAGTAAAAGTTTTATATGGTTTCTTGTAATGTGATAGGAGAATTTGTGTTATTAATACAGTCTCCACTGATTCTCACAGCTAGAAACTAGGAAAGCTGTGAACATTAAGTACAATGACTGACCATCTTTTATTTTAGTTGAGACAGAGATATCCTGAAGATCAGCCAGATCCTCCGGAGTATTATGAGCACTGTGTGTCAGCATAATACAATTATATTTTGGAGTACTGTGGAGAGTCCTAAAAATTTGGAAACACAAGGTCAAACCCTGAGTGCCTTTAGGTGTGCAATCCTGAATCATATTAATTTATGACGGCAAAGAGTTTTCTCTGGCAGTCACATATTAGAACAATCTGAAGAGCCACCCCTAGTAGGATTAAAAAATGAAACATAAATATTTTAGTTCCTCTGTCTCTGTATGGTGTTATTATCCTTTTATGCATAGATCCAACATTATGTCACCTAGTTTCTTGATAAGGAAGTAAAAGCAGTCAGCTTCCTAAGCACTAGTGTGAGGTAAAGAACTGTGTATGGTAAGCTTTTCTTTCCTCCAAGATGAGAGATGTAATCATAACTTGTTCCCCCATCCTTGCTTCAGAAATTAGTACCTCTCAATGCAGGTTTTTAATTTGGTAATTAGACATTCTTGTGTTTTATCTTAAGTTCATTTTGGAAGCAGTACTCACATCATTCCTAACTATTGCTTTTTATGAACTGTTGAGAAGACACCCTTTTGTATATTGGGAGATTAACTGTAATTAGATTCCATCTCACTGAAGCACTGCTATGTAAACCACTTCACCTCTTGTTTAATTGGGAAACTGAACGTGAAGAGGCTTTATTTTAACAAGGAAAGAATGAATATTTAAATTGGCCAGAACAGTGTTATGGCCCTTCTGAGCCTCTTAGTACGTGGTTATTGGCATTGCCTCCTTGCCCATGCTTATGTAGTCCTTATTTTCAGGCATCTGCAAGGCTTGAGAAGTGCTCTGGAGTTATAAATTATACACTGGTAGCAGAGTTGAGATGTTAAGTGTTCAAAACAAGATCATCAGTATATGTATGTCATGAGCAAGCAAACACTGTGTGTTCATACTCATGTAGTCAGCTCTCAGTTTCTGGAAAACTGTTTCTGAGGCCTGACCTATGTGTGACACAGATTTTTCCTGCAGGAGGAATAGAGTCACAGGGACCAGTTCCTTTGGTAACAACACTCCTTACAGTAGATTCCAAAGTGTGTGGTCAGTGGAGCCCCATCATGGTTACCTATAAAGAGTTTGCAAAAGTAGTCCCAATACCAGTGACATTAGATTGACTATGGAGAAATACATCTTTATTGGAGAACTTCTTGGGAGTATAAAAATTGAAAATGACTGAAAACGGCTATTCTGTTGCAATGTTTACTCTCTTGGTCTAGTCCAGGGTGTCCTATTGTGAGCAAAGAGTTTTCACAGTCCTGTCGGCTGATGAATAACAGAGTTTACATGTGGAGTAAAACCACTGTAAGGATATGATAATGTGTTTTACTTCTTAGACTGTTTTGAATGTCTGCCTGAAAACTAATAAAACCTAGGTTTTGTAGGGTTCTGAAGAAGAGTACTGCAGGTTGACAGATGCTTTGGTTTGATGGGAGATGAACTTCTATCCTTAAACCATTAAAACTAAATAGTCCTGAATTTCCTACACTTCAGCTGTGTTGCAAGGGTACTGATTGTGATACCTGAAGCAGAAAGGAAGAAAGCTATGAGAGTTGTGGAAGTCTTGACTTCAGTTATAAAGAAATGTATTTTAAATCCTAAACTTCTATCCTGTTACTGTGATGAAGGGAAAAGAAAAAATGCACATGTCTTCAGGGAGCATGTATGAAATCCTGATCAGCAGAAGCATTCTTGGTGCTGGTTAATCTAAGCAACTTCTTTAGACTAATATAGTTAAGAACTTCTTGCTGTGAGCTTTCAAATTCTCTTGAACATAGAGTTGCTTGGATTCTGACTGGGCTGGATCCATGAAAGAAGATCAGGGACTATAAGAAGAGAAAAATCTGAAGGCTTCCATCTAGGTGGGGTGAAGTGCTGCTGGAGCACGCTCACGGTGATGTATGTGTTAAACTTGTGTCTTTTATGTCATATCCTTTGTAGAAACCAGAAAGATGCTGCTACTGACTATTAATCAGGATCATAGTGATAACTTCTTGCTGAAGCACTTTGGTTTAGGTATTGGATCAAGAAAGCAACTTTCTTGACAGTTTTCTAGGTATATTGTTTCAAGTCTCTTTTTATTTTTTCCTAGAAAAATTAACAAAAGTGTTGTGGTTTCAAAAAAATAATGAAAATGTTGTTGTGCTCCCTATAGAGACCAGGTTGCCTTGGACATTTGCAGTTTGGTTTTATGTTTGGTTACATCAAAAGAGGCAGATTTGAGGATTCTTTCTAGCAGCGGATGAGGTGAGGAAATCCCAGCAGATTTTGGATAATGGGAGAAAAATTGCTTGCAAGTTGGGAATGTATGTGGGGTTTTATTTTATAGGACCAATTTTTATAAAAATCTATTTTGGCATGTTTTGTTTGAAGACTGTAATTTTAAAATTATTGGAATATCTAAGCCTTATGTTGAGCACTTAAGCTGGTATTTCTCTGTAAGCACGTGAATAGCCCCATTAAAGAGCATAGAGCTAATCTGATGTTGAAGTGTTTTGCTGAATCGAGTCCCTAGAGAATTTAATGCACACTAAGAAAAATACATGGAAATATATGAGCATTGTTCCTAGGGTTGGTGGAAATATTTTTGCTCTCTACATGTACTACTTAGTCTATGTTTCCCTTGAATGCCGTTTTAATAGAATTCTGCTGTTCAGCAACCCAGATGCAAGAGGCGTGCCATAAATATCCTGCTCTTCCCTTCTCCCTCCCTCCCCCAAAGTTGCATTTGGTAACTGTATCAAGATATATATTGATGCTACTATTTTATTAAGAATTTATAAAACGCTGGACAGTAATATAAGAGCTTTCCTTTTCAACAGCCTAAGGGCTGGGTTTCTGCACTCTTCCATACTGCTACATAAGCTCAGAGAAAGTGAAAGGCATTACCTGCCCTCCTCCTCCAATCCAGAATAATACTAGTCATTGTGCTCAAGAAACTCTATTATCACTCTGCAAACGGGATTAAGCCACTGTTGTCGGTAAGAATTATTCATAATTTGTTTTGGAAGAATCAGCCCATGGAAGTGGATTTCAGGTTTTTATTTTTGGTAACAGGGGTGTATGTGCTCTCAAGAATGTGCATGGGTTATATCCTGAGGGACATGAAGAACCCAAAGTTACTCAAGGCTCACCCAACTGTAATATAAAGAATAGCTGATAGGAATAGCCAGTGCACAATCCAGTTACTACTCTTTCTGTCCTATAGGAAACTCTGTATAGTTCCAGAGTATGAAACTTCTGTTCCCTGTGGATAGGAGAAAGCAATAGTTGGGACTATGTATCACTACAGGGTCAGCCACATCTTTCTGCTGTAATAAATGAGTAGCTGGGGTCATGCAGACCATTATCTGCTAATGTTTCCAAGGAAGGATTTGCAAGTGGGCTCCCAGGAGTGTCTCAGAATGCACTCTCCACTGGGACAGAGATCAATAACTGAGGCTCCCTCTTTGGTCTCTCTTTTGGGTTGTATGGCAGAGCAGGTTTCTCCTAAGTGGCTGTAGATAGCTCTCAAGATGACAGTGTTAGTTTTAGGCATTTTGGTAAATATCCCTGGAGAGGCTGGGAAGAGTCCAAGGCCACTGTGTCATTTCATGAATAGTCACTGATGTGATAAATCATTTCTTGCACTAACCTGACTAGTAGATTTGCAGCACAACTGGGGCTTAAATAGAAGTTCTGTAGCATTTGTTTACCTGTATGGCTTTGCTACTTCACTTTGCTCTGAGCGTACAGCAAGTTGTGTTGGACTGTGATTGAATGTAAACTTATTAGAGACTAATATTTTAGAAGTGTGAGTATGATACAGTACTTGTGAAATAGTACTTAAAACCCCCAAATTATTTAGATTTTGTTCTAATTTTTAAACCACTAGTGGACTTGTCAGACTTCTCAACCTCATTATCTGCCAGAATAATGGACAGCATTTTCATGAGATGTGGTTGTCAAGAAATTTCTGGTTTATTGCTTAAAAAAAAGTAATTGGTCATCTTCATGTATTATATGAATTGTGGAATCTAGTTAGGAAAGACTTATGAGGTTATGCAGTTCATCACCTTGTGGCTGCAAAATGGTTCTCTGCTATTTGCTTTTCCAGTGTTTTCTGCAATTTAGTTTTAAATATCTCTGCAAATAAAAGGATTTTAACTGCTTCCGTAGGGAAGTTATTGAACAACTTACTCAAAACTATTTAATTATATTTTACTTTTTGTTTAGCATATATATATATACACACATAGATGGATATAGATGTATTTTAAAGGACAGCAATTTATTATCTGATATTTTCTGAGCTAGGTAGAGAGAGAAAAATTATTTTCCGGTCCAATGCTATATATACCCAAGTGCCTTAGCAAATGTTGAGGTTTTGCAATTACATTTTCATATATATTTTGTTGCAGAAAGGGCCCCCCTGAAGAGTGAGAGATGATATACTAGTGAAATTAATTCTTTCAAATACATCCTGACTAAAAAAACCACACAGAACCCATAATAAAATCCTCTCCAATTACTATGGCTTCTTACCACAGTTATTTAATGTACTGCTAATTGCAATGACAGGTAAACAAAAGAGTAAGCAAAATAAGATTTGTAAATTATATCCTCTTTATTTTAAATTCATGTCTACATGTCTTTGCTACTGTCCTTAATAATTCTTGATGCCAAGCACTGCAGATCTTTATAGGCATTCCTTCTGAAATAACAATATTATTGTTGAAACAAATTGCACAGGTCTTGTTCTTTTAATCTTGCTAAAAGATTAAAGATCAAGTAAAAAACATTATAAAGGCACAAAAAGCTAACATTCATTTTCATTTTGTTTCACTCTTTAATTAAACTGTTACTCTTCCTTTTATTAGATGCAACAGAAATAGTTTATAGTATTTTAAAACATCATAGCATCTATTTGTCCATAAATACAGTGATTCGTCACCTCTTTGGGTCAACTTACCTGACCACAACTTGCTGTGTAAGAGTGTACAGTAAGAGGATGATTAATAGGTATTTCAGAACAAAAACCAGGTCAGTTTAAGTAGATAAGCCTAAAAGTACAGCTTGCTAAAGCAGTGCATATCACATCAAAGACAGTAGTCTAATTTTAAAAAATTATTTATATTTAGATATTAAAGTTTGTAAATAAAGCTTTTATTCATTCTTTTTGAATAGCTAGAATCCCAATAGATAAAGACCTTCCAATATTTCTAGACTTGGTAATAGAATTATGGATACAATCATGGTTACAATTTGGCAGGCTTGAGTTCTATAATGAATTGTATGTTAATGAAATAACATGATTGCCTATATACTTGTAGATAAGGTCATGACCAGAAAAGGGATTTGAAACTTCTGTGGCCTTCATTCCCTAATTACACACAGCAAGTTCTTGTTGCTTTCACTCTACAATGATAAAGGCTTTAAGAAACAGACTTACTCCTCAATCTTTCAAAAAATATCAATGGGGCTTATGGCCATGCTAAAATATTTTAAGTACTTAATAACTTCTAAAATAAGTTGGATTGGGTAATTGTCTGCATTCTTTTCTGAGGACTTTGGTTTTATACATAAGATGCCTGTGGGGGTATTTTACTTAAAGAAAGTAAAGTTATGAAGTGAGGTAAAAATGAATCCATAAGAAAGTAGTGCTCCCATCTGAGGAGGCTTTTACTACTTTTGCACGTTGAATTTGCTGAGAAAAACAAGCAAATGAGCAAGCTTGTTGCCCAGGAAGCTAACAACAGAAATCTTCAAAGTTTGTGTGGCATTCCTGAGAAGACTCTTGGATTGGAACCTGTTTTTCTTTTGAGAAAACATCCCTCCAAAGCTTTAGATAACTGAGGAAGTATCATGTATTTAACTTGTTAGGAATTTACTGGATAACCAACACTGGTACGACCCAAAATCACATTGAGCAAATGTGATTAGATGCGATGATCCTTATTGGGTCCCTTCCAACTTAGGATATTCTATGATTAATCAGACTTCATGTCCAAATGGCAATTTCCAGAAAGTAAAATCTTATTTCCTTCAAAAATTTGTCTTTGTCTCTTTCCTGCTCTCATCCTGAGCAATTTTTAATTTTTAAAGCTGATAAATATCTGTGGTCATTTCTCAAATAGTACATCTACACTGCAATCTAGCAATGCAGGTATAGCTCCTAATGATACTCCTGAGCTGGCTTAAAACAGTTAGTGTAGCCAGACATGGGCCTGGAGCTCCATTTAGGCTGTTTGATGTATTTGGCCTTTAACAATCTTTGCTGAGACTCATGGTGCTTTGTGATGTACTTTTGTCAGTCTCCAGACAGGTTAGTTAAGTCAGCTTAGAATCATAGAATGGTTTTGGTTGGAAAAGACCTTCAAGATCAAGTCCAACCATCTATCCAGACCTACTCTAGACCATGTCACCATGTACAACATCTACTCTTCTTTTAAACACCTCCAGGGATGTTGACTCAACTACTTCCCTGGGCAGCCAGTTCCATACAGGATACAATCACATAAGTTATGCTGCCTAGTAGCAAACCAGCTTATTATTTATTCCATTCACAGTTACATAGGGTAAAGAAAGGTATGTCCAGACTCCTGTGGAGGGAATAAAGAGACTTGTAACATCAAACTGGTCTGTGGTGGCTTCAAGCTGAAAAACTACAAGAATTTCATCACTACTTTGAGAGTTTATAATATTTGATTTCTGTCACTTACAGATGCTTAAATGACCAAATTCTGAAGGAGCAATGTATTTGGACAAATCAACCTTAAAAGAGAATCTTATGACAGCCTAAACTATTAAGCCCAATCCCCAAGTCATTAAGTATAAAAGCAATCAAGCAAACCAGTGTAAATTGCATATATCACTCACCCTCTTTAGATTACTGATATGAAATTTAGTTCTATAATTTTTCATTTTTATAGTATATTTGTATTACCATTGACAGAAAAAGATTTTTTTTCCAAGCAGGATCTAGCAATATTACAGGGTTCTGCCCTTTGTTCAGTACTGTATTTTATTGTTTTATTAGTTGTAACAATAATATTTAACACTTTTATATTACCCCGTGTATTGAAAAGAGCTTTGCTGCCAGCAACTCGGTATCTTCTCTAGGCCAGCTAGATATTGTATCTCCATTTTAGAGATAAGCTGAGACAGAAGATCTTTAGCAGCTACCCTTTGGAACGTATTTATAACTGTTGGTCTTTGAATTCTTTGTTGTCCAGCTCTTAATTTCCAAAGGTTGCTGGCACATCTGCCTCTTCTGTTACCTTCAACAGGGGAATTGGGTATTACTCTGAAAACAGGAACTGGGGAGGATATTTGATAGGGTGTCTGTGGTTGAGTAAGTTGGCATTTCCTTGCAGGTGCATTCTCTCCTTCGGCCTCCTGCTGTTTCATACAACACCCAGCATTTGCTCCCCCATCTTGCAGCCACAGTCCCGATGCTGCAAAGCTCAGCAGGCCAACCTTAGCCTCCAGAGACTCTAGGGAATCTCTAGCCACTCTTCCTTCCGTCCATCCTTCATTCTGTCCGTCCTTCCTCTCTATATTCCTGCTTATCTGCAGTCCAAAAGAGTGTTAAGAGCAGTGATCCATCATATGTTACAGCCTCTACTTGCTACCACCGTCTTTGGTATGTGGGAGTTCACTTTTGGTTCCTCTTTCCTTCCCCCCTGCACTTACATTTCCTACACACACACACCAGTTTTCCTTTCTCCAGTCAATGGTAAGCTGTATCAAATGGGTATACATTACTTAAATAAAACCACAGTAAAAATCCTCTGGTGTATTTGTGGGGGTGTAGATGTAATATTCAGAATGAAAATGTCGTTCATTTTATCCATTTATGATAAATTTTGTAAAAGAGTCTGTCATGAGAGTATTTCTAGTGCAGGAAAATAAGGCAGCATGAAAGACTGTCATGTGGGGCCTTGTGGTACCTGTGCTTATCAGCATGAGTTTGGCATGTGATATTTAGTATGCATTGAAAGATGCTTGTATTTTTAGGATTTCTGCAGATGCTGCTTATATATCAGTTTATTACATGGGATAGCATATGAGGGTTTTTATCACTGAGTTTTAATCAAAACTGGGTAGAAAATACAATCTTTTTCATTTGGGGGGATTTTTTTTTTTAATAGCTCATCTCTTCCAATGTTGGTTTAAGGAAAAAAAATTCTGATATGAAATGGGCTTTTGTACAAAGGTCTAATTTAAATATAGATAGAAAAGGGCAACATTTTTCCTTTGCTGCATTTAGTGCATTCCAGCAAAGTCTGTCAGTGTGTGTTGATAATTTACAGAAAAAATCCAGACAAATTTCTGTACCTCTCCCCCAAATATTTTGCGGTACATCTTGAGAATATATTCTTCCAACAGGAGGTTCACAGTTAAAGTTGTAAAACATTTTTTATTAGAAGCCTTTCATGTTGACTTTTGTGGAGGATAACTTTTACGTTTTGGAGTGTGATGTGTAGTCAGAACAAGGTACTTGGGAAGGACTCAAGTTCAGCTGCATGGGCTGCTTTTTGAGAGGTTAGAAACTAAAAAGAAATTGTTTTCATTTATACAGCAAAAGACTTTGCTTTTTGAAAATCTCTTGTCTGGAAACTTAAGACTCTTGACTAGTGTAAGAAAGCATCAGGGTTATTATTAAGTAGGTAGGACTTTATAACACTGTGTTCAAGGCACTAGAGCTTCTACAAATAACAGTAGTTAGCAGTTTTTAAAAAAACAAGAATTTTCTAAAATTTGCAAGATTTAACAGGTCTTTTAACATTTTTAGCAGAACTGTGCCCCTGGGAAACAAGGGAAGAGGAAAAGGCAGAGGCACTTACCTGTTTTCAGACATCATACTTGGATCTGTAAACCTGCAAAGAGATGAGACCTCTGAGCCCATTTAACAGTTTGCTGCTACTGGAATGAGGATTTCAGGTTCTGTTCTCCCCTGCTTCCTCTTCTGCCCTCACTTAGTTCTGCCCTGTGGTCCAACCCTGTTTTTTACAGGCACTGTTACTTGTTCAACCACTCATGAGCTGATTCAGCTCATTAAGTCAGCAGAAAGCAGCATGAATTGTTGTGGTTTTGGTGGTGGGGTGATTTTTGTATGTGTGTGTGTTTCTGTTTTCTGAACCAGGCAGGCTTTTGAAATTTTATTTGTTGTATTTGTCATGGAAGAGTCTGCCCAAACACATAACAAAAAGACAAACACAGTCCTGAAAAACATATTTTGTATTTTAGACATTAGAAGGATTTAGACATGTACTTAATCCATTACTAGTTCAGGGCCCCCAAGATAAATAGTTTTATCTTTCCCAGTGGAAAATAAAACCAGGATATTCTGATAGGCAACTGCATACCAGAAACACAGAACCACACTCTGAAGTTTTGCAGTCCTTGTCACCCTGACATAATTGAGCAGCAGGGTTGTTTGTTTTATTTATTTAAATGTCTGCTTGGATGTTAGCATTTCACAACACTGAGGATGTCCAGGTTAAATTGGATTCCCTTTCAGTTTTAAATCTGGCACGTCTTTCTCCTTTTAACCTCTCTGGTTTTAGCCACTTGTGTTTTCCAGAAAGTTCAGAGGCATACTGCATTCTCTACTTTGTTCACAAATGCAACCACCCCTCCCGCTCCCGTACCTTGGTTGGTTGGTTCAGTGCCCTGGAATAGGCAAGTGGTGTTCCCTTTCTATTGAACATCAAAACATCAGGCATTATTAATCAAAATGTTGAAGTCTTAATTCCATAATGGAAAAAGGTAAAGGTGCTAAGCTAAGCTTTACCACAGTCCATTACAGCTTTTTTGTTTTTCTGCTTCTTTAACAGCTCCAGTAGCATGAATGTTATTTTAGACCATAATGAATGACAATAATGAAATGGCTTTGTTTTTTGGTACAAAGTAGCTTTTTCCTTTTAGTCTTTCAAATGAGGAGAAAACACTGTATCAGTCTTGATTTTTTGGAAATGTGGTTGCTGCTGAACCAACATGTTGTACTTTATTTCTGCAACTCTACTAGGACATCAGTGAAATATGATCTGAAAAGGCCAATCTTCCCAGAAGAACTAAATTAGACATAACATTCTTGTAGGTGTATATATTCAGAAGTAGGATGTTTTTAATACCTGTATTTTAATCTGTTTTAGTTTGTTTGCTATTAACAGTGGAGGTCAGGCATTCACAGATTATCTTGTGCACAGGAAAACCTTGAGTTTGTTTCTTTTGAGTCATAATAATTTGGATGCTTTTACCTTTAGCTACTGACAATGCTAAAGGAAAAAGGATTTGAACCAATGGTACATCATCTTTTGGTCTTGTTACAGCCTTTTTTTACCTTGAAGCATAGATACTCTGAACAGCAGTGACTACAGCTACAGTCATATGGTGCTCATTGATGCATGTGTCATGAGAGGGACTCAAGGAACTATCTCTTTGTAAGGAAAACCTATTTATAATGCTTGCTATTACAATTTAAATGCATTTTCTTATATTGAAATTCTTAAAGAAATCTTGTATGAGGGAAAGAAGTCTTCTGCATGCCCAAAATAAGAGTATGTATAGTATTGTTTGTTCTGTAGGCAGTAAAAGCACAGAAGGAATTCTAGATGCACAGCAGAAAGATGACAATGGTAAATTAGCTGAATTTACAACAAACTAACTAGTGCATAATTTGACTCATAACATCAATGTTACAGAGCCATGTAGTTCCTTCCCCCTCTGGAAACAGGATCTTGAACATCCATAAAGGAAAAAGGTCTGCAGTGTCATTTGTCCCATTGGCTTTCTAATGCCATCCAAGAAACAGATTGGGTGGAAGTTGTCATCAATAGATTACAGGGGGAGGGTAAAAAAAAGTTTTGTTCTTTTTGCCTTTAACAGTTGAACTTGGAGTGGAAAAAAAAGATAAAGGAAAGATGCTTTCTTGACATGTTAATAGTTTACAACTCTTTAATTATAAATCTTAACCTTGGCCTAAATGCCTTCCAAAATGGTTAGAGCTTCCTAAAAATCTAAAATCTTTTGCATAAGACTAGCCAAACAACAATTACAGAGAGGACAGTTTTCAATTTGAGAAATACAGAAGGAGCCTCACTTGGGCACTGTCACAAGGAGACTTATTTGACAGCCAGTTACCAAATCTTGTCCTTCAGTATGCAGATTCAGTTTTATGATTGCTTACTGTTGCCTTTGCAGATGAACAAGCTGTGTGGCAGCTGTTTCCAGAAATGTTTTCTTGCCATTAATTTAGTAGTCACTTTTCTTTTTGTGGGATTTCCTCATTTCAGAACTTGAGACTTATCTACATGGGGCAATTCGTGAAAATTAATGCGAGTCAGCTAAAGATGTGACTTAGAAATAGATCAGTTAAACGTCATTAAAACCCCCAAGGACCTTCTTATCCAGAATTCAAGTGGTTCTAATTTAATTTAATTTACTTCTACAGTGAAGTTAGATCATTCAAATGTAATTCTAAAGGAGAACATACACATTAGGGTTTAATGCAGTTTTACAGCTTCTCTTTAAAGTAACATTTTTAGTTAATTCACTTTCTTGATTGTCCCCATATAAATAAATCCCTAATCCCACAAGTGTTTTTAGTTCTGGCTAATCCTTGACACTTCTTAATAAGGGAATGCATAATCCAGATAGCGTCTATACCAATTGCTGAGCTGGAAAACATCCAATTTCTAGTCTCTGCTGCATCTGGTAAGACTTGGTCTCTGACAATTCAGCTTTACCAGAAAGCTATAGGGCAGTTGTAAGACAGGCTAAACCCAAGGCAATAGGTTTTTGTTCCCCAGATCAATTAGCTGATGCCAATACAATCAGATTCTCATCTTATAATCAAGCTACAAAGCTTTTAAGCTGATCTGCAGGGGATATCTTTAGCATCTTCATCCAAACTTTCCCTGAGGGGTGAACCATTTTCAGTTAAATGTCATGCATGAGAGGATGCTTGAACCTTGCTGTAATGCCAAGGAGTAATTATTGGACAGAGAGCTTCAGAAGTCTGTGTAGTGGGAGATTTAAATTCCATACTGGATTTCTTAGGTGTCAGTCAGCAAAGGCTGCCTAGAGGATGTATAGGATCAGTATATGTTTCAGCAGGCAGCTCAGTACCTCAGGCACTAAGGTAATTTTAGGTGCTTTGCGTAGATTATGCCATTATGTATTTCTCCAAGAGGACTTAATGCTGATAGGAAATTATACCATTTGAACTGTGATGTTAAACCAAATCGTAACTGTTATGATTCTGGCTTATTTGCTTTTAAGTAGAGCTTTGAAGTGAAGACATAGGAGTGAAGTACACATCTAGTGATGACATTGTGGAAGTAAGAGTGGACTTTATGGGCATTATGTAGACACATGAATTTCAGCCTTGTGACAACGCTGTATGTTTGATCCTGATATGTGTGGGTCCTTGGTTCAGGAGTTGAAAGTAATGAAAGGGGTTGACATGTGCATTGTTCATTTGTATAAAACCAGCCACAGAAACAGTGCTCTTAACTATGCTGGCCTTATGAGCTGCCAAATTCAGAATGGACTTCTGAGCTGAATTTTTTTTTGAGTCAATTAACTATATTGATCAAATCTCTGCTAACTACAGTGGGAGTGAGGACATCTAGCTCACACGGAGAACCCTATGTTTAGATGTCTTAATCTAGAGGTAAGTCACATCCTCATAACTTTTTACTGAACATCAAACATGGAGGCTTTTTGTCTTTTGATCTGTGTACACACTATAACATGATGATACAGTAAATCCAATATTAGAGCTCTTAGTCTCGTGTGAAAACTACCCTGGCCACAGGACTATACAGCCCCACTCACATGGCAAGGTTAGACTTCTCTGAAAACTTTGGTGGGTTAGCATTGTTTCAACTAACTCCATGCCAGTCAGCTATGGATGATCTGTATCACCCAGTTTTAGGGGAGGCAGCTATTTCTGTAGTGGCATACAGTCAACAAATAAGTGTGAAGCCAGTGCAAGCTCCACATTGTGTCATCTAGCAAATTCAGTGGAACTATGAGGCCAAAAGAAAAGTTTACTGCTGTGTGGCCTGGCAATATACAGAACTACAACCTCGTATCCCACAGAAATTTGACATATGCGTTTCCTCTTGTGGGAATGTATTAGTATTTTTTAATTAATCTTTTGAGAAACTTATGGTAATTACAATTCTATTTTAGATCTCAGTAAACAGAAGGCAGTTTCAGTGGCTAGGTACCTGCTACACTTGTTCTGGGTTTATAGTAGTGCAGTAGAATCATTATCACTTCTTCCTTCAACACCAAATTTTCCAAAAAGGTTTCCTATACATGTATTAAAAAAGGCCCTCAAACCTTAGCTTCTGAGCTCTGATAAATCATAGCCTGAGGTGGTCTGGTTGGAAAATGAGAAGCCGCTGAATAAAGAAAATGCTGAAATTTCACTCTCCATAGGGATTACCAGTTTCATTAGCCTCAGTGAAAACCACATTTCACTAAATTTAGAGCTGCAGCAGAGCTCAATACAGATAATGCATTTAATGTATGCTCTGGGCAGTGAAGTCGAAACTATTTTCAAGTAATTTTCTTCAGTGTTGGATGCAGCCATCCTGTAAGTTTCCTGATAACTTCGAATTCCTCTTTCTCAGAACAGCAAGTGATACTCTTTCAAAGCCGCCAAAATTCTCCATGACAAAGGTGTATTGTCATTTTGCATAGTGTCAAGTTTTATCACCACCTGATAATTTAATGTCACAGTATGATACCACATGCACTTCAAAGAAATGTTTTTCCCCAGTTCTGTACTCATGTCAAACACTGTTAAATAATATAGAGGTCTCTTTTTTTTTTTCTTTCTCTTTTTTCCACCCCCCTCCTCCTCCACATGCATCTTAACTCTATCAAACTAAAGACAGTTCAAACTGGATGGGAAGGCAAAAAACCCCAGGTGAATTCTCCTAAGAAAAATGAAGGTGTAGATATTGTGTATTTATATAAGGCAACAGAAGCGTGCAAACAAGAGAGGAAGTGAAGATACGGGATACAGAGCCAAATTCTCTGGTAAATATGGTTTGTTTTCTTCATGGTATCATTAACTGCAGAAGTATGGCAGAGAGTTGCATGCTATTATGGGCAGACACCAGATATTTGTCTCTCATTTGATGACATCAAGTGTTCAGTTTTCTGCCCTGAAACTTTTGACAATTATGTTTGACACTGTGTAAGTAAGATCTATTACATAGCGCTATTAGTTTTTCAATAGTTAAGGTGATATGACTTCATAGTCCATGACTCCAGCTCTTTATAACAACAGTGATCAAACAATAGTCAAAGTAAACTTCTTTTACTTGAAGGTTTATGTCTGCTCTGTAAAGATTATTTTTAGCAATGTGTTTTAGACTTCTTTCAGATTAAATCTACAGTTTACTAGGACAAACATGTTTGTCTCTAAGAAGGTTATTTGCTATACATTTTAATCAATTTTTCTATGTGGTAGTATACCAGTGTTGAAGAATTTGGATATGTAAAAAAATTCTTTATTGTAGAACATTTTGGGCTAATACAAAATAGATGCTTTCTGTCCCAACAGTACTGGATGGCCACCTTACCTACTCTTTATTATTTAAATTAGAAAAGTGTAAATGATTACACAGGGATAAGGGAGTCCAGCCAGATAGTGTCAAATATCCAGTGATATAATTAATATGTTCCAATCAGCCTGCTTATCTTTACCTCTTCCCACCATAACTTTGATATGCAGCCTCCTCCAGGTGTGAACTTGCAAGGATGAGGACACAAGATGAATGTTCTTGGTAGCAGCAGAAATGGTTTGTGTATGTTTTTTCCTCCTTTGGTGTTTCCTCAGAGGCAACCCCACTTTGATAATGATTTGCTTTTAAAATCCCTGTTTGAAAGGCTCTGCAGAACAGAACTTTTGCAAAGTGCTGTGAGATGTATATGAGTTGGAAAACTTTAAGAAGCAGCAAGAGTTATTAGTATCTGTAGATACTGTTAACTTCCCTTTTTCAAAAATATCACTCATCATTCTTCTGTGTAATGCACTTGGTTGTGTCTCTCAGGAAAGAGGGGCAGTAAGCTAATATCCTACCATCTTTCTTAGAAAGCCAGTTCAAGGAGTTGCTTTCAGTATCGCTTCGCTGCATGGAGTTGGCTAAAAATTAGTACATTTTCTCCCTGAAATACGTCTATTTTCTATTATTATTCTGTCATATCAGAGCCTGTCTGTTACTTGCTGCGATACTGCTAATATTGTGGCACCTTCATTCTACTGCTCTCCAGAAACAAATACCTCTTGCTTACAGTGTTAAGATTAATATAGCAGAAAGCCTGTGCTTAATATAGTGTCTTAAGATAATGGTGACCAGAAGACTTTTGCTTCAAAGGCTTTTTATTTGCTAGCTTTGCCAGTGTTTGTTATTCAATCTCACTTTTATTTCTGAATAAAAAACATTAGTGTACAAAAATAAAGATACTTGAAGATGATAATTGTTGCAAGGGTGTAGTGGCAATATAAAACTCTTGTTTCCAGAATGCAGACAAGAATCGGAAATGAGATTGATGAGGGTTTGCAAGAAAGACTACTTTCTCTTGAAACGTTATATTCTTTTCTTTGCCAATAGTGCTGACTTTGTTGATTCTGAAGTGAAGATGTGATTAAACTGGGCAAGCGCCCATTTCCAGCTGCCTTCCCAGTTCCAAAGAAGAGAACAGAAAAAAAAGCATGGGGATCAGAGGAATACTTCTAATTTCAAGTAATCTCACTAAATTAATGCGTGAAAGAAATCTTTTGGAGAGAATGTAACCTTCTACTGGTTTTGTGTTGCTTTTGATTTGAGTTTTTACAATATTTTTTTCCTGTTTTAATTACAGCAAACTCAATTGCCCTGAAACCTTGGGCATTAAACAGACATATCACAAGACAGTCTCTGTTAATAACCTCTGGCTGTACCTGCACATTGTATGTGAGCTAGGTGGCCCCAAAATGCTTTGAAGCCCTGAAATTTTGTTTCTCTGTTACACAGTTTTCCTTGAGCTGGAGTTTACACATCCTATTTGGCTTTGCAGTAGGACTCAGTGGGGCCTTCCTAGAAGGACCTTCAGGCATCTCGGTTTGTGAACCTCCATGATATGGCAACATCCTGAGGGCAATTAAGTTGCAGTATCCTACAGTGCATCTGCATAGAAAGTAAGCATAACCTTATGTGCTTTCAAGAGTACATGCTGTTTCTTTACTAGGTGCATTAGATGAGTTGCTGTAGAGCTGGCCCTTTAATTGGCTTTGGCAGGAAAATACTACGGAGAAGTGAGAGATTCGGTTTGAGCCTGGGCTTTAGGTTATTTCCACACAGTTGCCTGCATACAGTTGGTAAACACAGCTAGCCTCTTGTATGGACGATACCAGTTACTTGGCAGCTTACTATTGTCAACAAGCTATAAGTGAAACAATAATTTTAAAGTTCATAATTTCT
Organism: Hypotaenidia okinawae; assembly: GCA_027925045.1. Lineage (NCBI taxonomy): Eukaryota > Metazoa > Chordata > Aves > Gruiformes > Rallidae > Hypotaenidia > Hypotaenidia okinawae. The sequence goes on along the minus strand of BSDF01000002.1, from coordinate 44,936,554 downwards.
TAAGCCTGACTCCTCACACCATTTATTTTTGGCATCCCATTTTATCTGTTCTATTTGATAATGTATTCTATAATGTTATTTCTCTGTACTTTCTTGTCTTGTTTGCTGTAGCTGTGCTCAACAACCCCCTTGCAATGACAGTTCATACTAATGTTAGAAACTGACTTCAAAAACACCTGATCTTTTAAAAAAACATTGTTTATTATAAATGACCCTGCCTTATTTATAAATTAGAAATCAATTTCCCAATAGTGTTATGAACATTCCAGAAGATGGAAAGAAGATCTATCCATAGAGCTGATGGAAGCCAATAACATTGAGGAAAAAAAAATTACCACTCCAATTGAATATATATGGATGTTGTTGATAATTACATGATATGGCTTCTTAAAACTGATCATACTTCATCACTCTTATGATAAAAGAAAGCCACTATGATCAGTATCAGAGATGATGGAGTTCTATTGCATTCTATTTATTTGTGAAGGACAAGTATTCATTTTTTATATAAATTTGCATGAACAGCACACATTTTAGGATTATGCTAACCAAGCAACCTGAAGTTCTCCATGAATTTTAATTTTTTCTTCATTTATTCACAGATTGAATGTTTGTTCCTTCACGCAGTCTGGGTGACTAGGAAGATGTTTTTGTCTTCAGTTCACTGCCCAGTGCGGGACTACATGTAGTCAGCGTGTGACAGGTCTATTCAGTGTACAACGTGTACGTTCTGTACAGGGCTGTACACAGTTCAGATGAGGTGTACTGCAAAGCTGTGGAGCTGCTGAATACGATGCGCTGTAGATCATTCTTTAAGGAGATACAATTTGAACTATGTTGCAAAGCTTTATGCTTTTTATTATGTTTCTAATTGGCTCTTGCTATCTCAAAACCTAAATCTCCTAAATTTCCCTTTTACTGTGTAGACAATTTGACTGCCTGCTATTAGATGTCTATAATTGAAAGAGTTGACTTTTATCTGCTTACTAGAGATGCACAAGTTAAAGGAATCCAACATTTTAAAACCATTCAGCAGTGATAAAATCTAATATATCCACAATAACTTACAATGTGTATAGATTTCACGTTCCAGACTTCATGCTGGTGTTCTTTTATTGTTAAGTTATTTGTACCTATATTGCTATCATTTTGGCAAACACCTCTTCAATTATATAAGCTATTGGGCAGGAAACCTAATCTGGCAGAAAACATGGAAGCATTTGCATCAATAACCAACTTTATAAAAATGTTTATCATTAACTTAAGCAGCTTCCCCATTTTTCTACTGTTGATAGTTCTAGAAAAGTTTCTCTCCCCTGAGAGAGGGAAGTGGCAGCAGGTTGTTACTGCTTTTCACAAAAATGCTGTGGGGAAATACTTGGTCTTAATATTTCTTGACTCAATTTCTAAAAGCAGTTTTACAGAAGCAGGTATTCTGGTCATGTATCTCCAGTAAATTAAAATCCCAGAAAAATGCTAAAAAATAGAAACCGCAAGTGAGCAGTGTGCAGTGCACACTTCAGTGTGTCCTTAGTTATCATTTTTTATGACCTGAGGTAATCTGAGTGAATTTCAGATCAGGGTATATGAAATGAGATGAATAAAGGTCTGTTCTTGGAAGCTGTTATTCATCAATCAATTAAGTCAGGAAATTTTTAAAAATTCTAATCTTCCTGCTTCGGCTATATTGAATTAAACTGTGACACCCAGGCAGTTACATTTTCTCCTTGAAATATATACTTTGATACAGTATTTGAACATCCATCTGCTTTCTGAGGTGAGCAGATGTGGCCACTGGTACTGCAGTATGAAGTAAGAAAACATACTATGTCTCTCTTCCTGGAAAAATGCAGTATGCGTCTACATATATATATATTAATTTTAAGCAAGACTGAACATACTTGGATGAATGAAAATTAGCTAGGTTTTCTTAAAGGTAGTATAATCTTCATTTTGTAATTGATGCCATAGCTTGTATTTCTAGCTGTTTAATTCTAAAATGTGAAATTAATCTTTCCTTGCTGATTTACACCAAAGAGCACAGTGCTTTAAGCGCAATATCTGAACCGCCTTTTCTTTTTATCACATTTGCCTGAATTATTACAGGATGCTCAGATTAACCCAGGAGTTATTGACTAAAGACACTTCCACTGGAGATACAAGACATTAAAACATGACCATTAAAATGAGGTGTGTGATATATTTTACCATGCTTATCTGCTTGAGTCAAAAACTATAGGAAGAGCTTCGAGATTATTTTTAGTAGCTCATATATTTTAGAACACCTCTCTACATATTTGAGTTTAGAAATAATAGTGTTTAAATATTTAAGCTAACATCATTTTAAATGTGCTTTTTATCCTTATCTTGGCAATACCATCATAGTGTATAATCAAAGAGTAAATTTGAGTATGTTAAAGTTTTTTCTATCAGTGTAATACAGTGCTTTGTTAAACACAGACTTTTTGGATATCCCATATACGTGACACTGTCTGAGTGAGAGAAGGTGTACAAGACCACTGATGGATTGAAGAAAAGCTCATCAATACTTAAACCTGGTAATTTTATCTGCATATGCCTGTATTACATGCACAACGGGAGTGCAAAGGTTTGAAAATTTGCTTTCCTAGTAAATACAGAAAGTTTCTAAAGCAAATATTTAAAATTCGTTTTTTTGTGAGGAATTCAGTTTAACATGGATTGAGTCTTACTTAAGTGAGTACCTAAATATAGATCCAAGCTGGAAAAGAGAGATTTATTGGAATAACAGCTGCCACTGCTACTGATAAGTGCTCAGCATCTGACTTCTCTAGCTGCTGTTAAATCACGTACAATTCCTTAGGCTGGGAAAGTAAATAAAGATAACTGAGTACAGCAATCTGGGTGAAACCAGGGAGAGGAACATAGGTTGCAGGGAGATCTGAAAGACCATGCATAAGCTAATCTGCGTGCACATCACTTTGGCGTTAATTGCAGTCTCAGCATCTGCATAAATAGCTTGCTTATTAAAGAGCCAGGTTAGTGTTATAAACATGGAGTCTTGTATTACTGTCCAGCATGTGATGCAGAAACATGTCAGCAGCAGTCATTCCAGAGAGACACACCTCCCCCTTCAAATACGATTAACTAGAGTTAATCTAGGAGTAAAGCAAACAGATGGCCTGGAGGGACTTTTAAACATGTGATGGTGGATTTCCAGACAAAATAACCTACACAAACAAGGAGGTGGGTGAAAAAAGTAATTGAGTATCTACCCAAAGGAATAAAAGTGAGAAAATGAGAGCAAAATGTTTTTTTACTATACTTTTGGGGAAAAAATGTGAGAAGTGAATAAGATGCTGTTGTGCCTGAAACGATGGGACGACTGATAAAAATACTTAATGAGTAATGTGACCCCAGTGAAGATGAACATGGACAAGAGGCTGTTGTGCTGTTTTTGCTATTTTCTACTTAAAGCCAGGCAGGAGAGGAAATAATTATACCAAGAGCTGAGAACTCCTGTAGCCCTGTGAAACTTCGGAAACATTAAAGATTCTGTGTTAATGACAGATGTATATGTGGTGGACAAGTTTCTCATGGGAAAGACTGTCAAGAGACAGACATCCAGTGCAACAGCATAGCTTCCAGTAACAAAGACTGTTGCACTATCCAGGAAAGCTATTAGAGCAGTAGTGAAAATAGGGAAAAAACCTTCAAACAGTCTACTGGCTCAAATTAAAGAAAACCAGGAAGTAGGAGACATCGAGGCTGATACTGTGATCTAGGGCAGATATAAAAAAGTGATATGAAAAGTAGGGGGTAGGGGGAAGCCCAGTGTGTGCACATGGATGAGGACTAGAAATACTTATCCCCAAACAAGCTACTATAGCAGCAGTAAGCAGCAGTGTGGGTAATGGAGGAAACCTGTAGAAGAGCTGTCTGCCACATGTAAAGAATCCTAAAACTAGTGTGTTTGTGTGTGTATATATATATAAACATACATATATATGTTCATGTCAAATAATATCTGAGGCTATGTTATTAGACTGTCAACCAATTAAGTTCTATTTGAATTATAATATCATCTGATAAATGAAATGGGTAAGTGATTAGATTCAAGAAGGTTGTCTACCAAGTGGTGGAAGACGGTAAAACCCTTCTGAAGTCAGTGTGCTGAATACATACAGTCTATAAGAATGCCTCCTCCCCAAATGATGTTATTTGTTAGAATTCCCAGTAGTCCAAATGCAGGTGTACCTCCCACTGTTGAACAGCAAAGACGTCTTTGATTGGAAAAAAGAAATGAAAACTGCCAGGCAGGTAGCAGATTGGTAATATATTTCAAGGAAAAGGATATCTGCAGTGCATGACTATTTTAGAGTTATGTTTCCATGTTTACTGTGTAAAACAATGAAATGTTTTTAAAATCCCCATAGAGAGCAACTGTCAAACATACCAATGAACTACCATATTGTGTACAGTGTTTACTTACAGTAGGCTACAATGGTAATCGAATTCCACAAGAAATGAGGGACTCATCAGGTAATATCAGAACCTGTACTGAGGTCACAGCAAAAATTCCTCATCAACCTTATCCAGAGACAGAGGGTGTAAGATTTGCTTTATGATAAAAAAATACCATTTTAGGTGAAGTCAAGTGTAAGTTTTGGCATAACAAGGCAATGCGACTATCTTTGTTGATATCACTGGACTACCACTGCTGGCCACGAGTAGTATTAAGTACCTGTCCATAGAATCATAGAATGCTTTGGATTGGAAGGGACCTCAAAGATCGTCTAGTTCCAACCCCCTGCCATGGGCAGGGACACCCTCATTAGACCAGGTTGCCCAAAGCCCCATCCAAACTGGCCTTAAACGCCTCCAGGGATGGGGCTTCCACCACCTCTCTGAGCAACCTGTTCCAGTACCTCACCACCCTCAGAGTAAAGATTTTCTTCCTAACATCTAATCTAAACCTACCCTCTTTCAGCTTAAAGCCATTGCCCCTTGTCCCATCGCTACCCTCCCAGGTGAACAATCCCTCTCCCATTTTCCTGTAAGACCCCTTTAATTATTGGTTCACCACAATTAGGTCACCCCAGAGCCTTCTCTTCTCTGACTGAACATAATATGAAGGTGCAACAGTTTATAAGCCAGTGCTGGCAAAAGTATATTAGCAAAAACATGGGCAATGTGAAGGTGAGAGGAACTGACCTCTGCAGGTTTCTAGGAAATAATGGCCTTGAGACACTCTTAAGTATATGTAAGATGTGTATGAGGGGAGCCAATGATCTATAAGGATGAATAGCTGTCTAGATACTGCATACTCTTACAAATAGCCTTTGAGAGAGGTTTTAACACGTAGGGATGCAGCATAGGAAGAGTCACAACTCCAAGAACAGTCAGTTTAAGAATAAAAATATTATAGCTGGAGTATTTGCCTAAAGTATTTGTTCCAGTGGAAACCAAGAATGCTGTACCTGTGAAGGCAGGAGCTTGTAGAAGTTGTTAGAAAGCATTAAGAGACACAAATAAATGGCTAACAGAAGAAGAGTCACAAATTGAGCTTTTTGCAAACAAACATTTTCCCCAGATCACCTTGAGGTACTAACACTGTGAGTAAACTCATCAGTAAAGCGACATTCTGAGTACACTCAGGTGACTGAGTGTTGTGAAGACTCCAGAACTACAACACGGAGGAAGAATCACTACCAGTAGCAGATACTGAACTGGTTTTCCTGAACACAATGCACACATCTCTCTGAGATGGATTCCATCAATGGACTATGCTGTTACATTTGCTTCTTTTTTAGAGATGCATATGTGCTTTCTTGCATAACACAACACTACAGAAAATTGGGATTAATGAGAGGAAAAAAGGTTATACTTTGGCATTGACCAGATTGTGAGGAGCAAGTACTACACAAATCTATCTCTTACATAAGATGATGGATGAGTTGTGTAGTTGAGACACTTTATTTATCAAGAATTGAGACATACGAGTTGATATGAAATAGACAAGATCTCATATATGAATTTACAGACTTCACTAAGACCAGTTTGGCAGACATAAATATCTAATCAAAGAGACACATTTAAGGGGATGATGAATTAAACAACAGTATGCAACAACACACCTCAATTCTGGCAGAAGATGAGAATAGACTTTACTTCTGGTAAGTCACCTGTAAGACACTATACATGTTTCTGGGAAGTGCTTGTGTGAAGGATCCACAGACAAGCTCTGACTAGGGAGCCCCAGGTGTGTTTTGAAAAGTATTTGTTTGGCCTGAGGTCACTGTACTCAGAACACAGTCCATGCCACACTGCAGTTGCATTTAACCAAGTCAGCATCAACAGGACTTTGAGGACAAGGGCACCTTCCGTGGGTAACACAAAATGACAGTATGGCACAGTTGGCAATCGAGATGTTCAGGAGACCGTTGATTTGTAGCAAAACAGAAAGGACAGCAAACAGGCAGGAAAGGATCCTGACAGATAAGCAAGATTGTTCATGGGTGCAGGTAAGCAAATGCCAAGCTAAACAGACCAGTGCAGTAGATGAGTGAAAGTCAGTGTACTCAAACAATCAGGTTTGGATTCATGCAGAACAATGGCATAAAGCAGCAGTACAAGATATGGTGGGATACTCATTTGAGTAACAGAAATAAAATTGAAGAAAAACCAGGGGTTTTGAGCAAAACTCAAGAAACAGCTATGCTGACACAGGAGAGACAGAAGAAATTAAGAACACAACAGAAGGAATACCAAGATGCAGAATGCAGGGAGCTACAGTTTGGAAGTCTGTACTCTAACAGCAGCTGATAAAGTAAGAAAACATTAATGGACATTGGAAAAAAAATTAGAACTGCTTGCACCCTTAAGGAGTTCTAAATGAAAGCAGCTATATTCTGAGGAAAGACTATGCTGTTACTGTGGACTTCCACACACAAGGCACAAAAAAAAGGAGAGGATCCTGAAATTTATAAATTAATTTAATGCATTATAAACATCTTAGATAAAGCAATAGTGACTTCCCATTTTGAATATGCATTCAATTTGATCCCTTTATTTCACTTTGGCTGTGAGTGAAACAGGAAATAGAGAATATTAATGAGAATGGTTAGAGGCATGGAAGGAGTTCCATACATGCAGAGATTTAAAAGATTAGGATATTTACGTAAGAGCAGAGATGAATAAGAGGTGAAATGAAAGATGTGTATAAATTATTAATGGTTTAGAGAAGGTCAAGAAGGTGCACTGGTTTAACTGTCTCGACACAAGAAAAAAGGGTTTGCAATGAAATCATAGTGTTTCAGTTTAAAACTGATAGCAGAAAATCCTTTTTACATAAATGTGACCTCGCTGCTTCAAGATCTGAGGCAATGAACTTCATGGGATTAATAAAAGGGTCTGACATTTCTTGCTACCTTGGGTAATCATCCAACAACATATGATCCGAATGTTTAAGAATCCTTAATGTATTGATCTTACAACAGGCTTCTAAGGCAGGAAAGTATCTTCATGCCCCTAATCTAGTGAACAGAATTGACACTGAGAGAACACTAGATGATTTGCCCTGGACCACAGACAGAATATCCTGTAGAACAAAACTGTTTTTTAGTGACCTGATTGCTAGTTTGGTACCTGGATATGTGAGCAATCTTTTTGCCATTATTTATTTATGTTGGTGATGCCCAGTCTTTCTGATGCAACTGGCCACAGAGTTTCTTGTAAAAGCACTTGAGCCATGTGCCGTGGTTCTTCCAGCACATAATGGACTGTCCAGAGGATTTGCATTTAAACAGTAGACCACATTAATCTTTATGGCACTGGATTTACTGAACATGCCCAAATCGATGAGATTGAGTATGCTTGCTAGATCTGCTGCTTCCCTGAAGCAATGGAAATATTACTGATGCATGATGCAGGATATGCCTGTCCATATATATGAAGGGAAGTTTTGACTGTTCTTCACTGCCACCCCCTGAGTCACTGATGTATCCAGTCCCTGCTACTTTCTTTCACAAGAGCCCTTCACTGCCATTTCCCCATTTTTCTGTGACTGCCGCATGCTGGGCTGCTGGTAAACAAGACTGGACATGGAACTACTGAGGTGGCTGACAGCTCCATCCTCACTTGTGCCTCAGAAATAATAGGAGAAAGGAGCAGCCAGGCTTGATCAATTATTTTGTCAAGTCATTTGTGGCCCAAGTTTCTAGATGTGCCATCCCACTTTACAGGGACATTTAGTACATGAACAATATGGTGGTTGTATTAGAAATATTCACAGGAATGGCTATTGTCCAGGACATAAGTTTTCAGGTTGTAAGCTAACTGTTACCTGCCAGAGGTAAGGAGCAGACTTAATGCATCAATATGATATCAAAGAGTTCCTTATCAAGGAATAAAGTTTAATCTGTCGCATAAATTATCTGCCTGTGGCTACTGTGGAAGAGAGGATAACAGATTGGAAAGACTATTACTTTGATTTAATGCAAAACTTCTTAAGTAAGATAAAAGCCATTACAAATGCAACAGTGAACTATTTGGAGGCTATTTGGAGGAGGGAGTGAAACCCCAGGCTTTACTGTTTGGTCCTTCTGCTTGCTAATCCTGCTTACAAAAGGATATTACACAAATGCACATTTTTTTGCCTCAATGGTCAGAATACTTTATTAATAAAAATTTTTGTTTTATTTAACCCTGAAAATTCTAGAACAGGGTGAATAAGAAATTTCTGAAGGTACTAAGTTTCTGTGTGTTGGCTCAGGGTTAGTGAATCTTTCTTTATGGGACTATATTATAACGTGGTGATGATAACTGCTTCTTGCAGAACACAGTAAATATATCACTCTATGGGTGAGTCACTGATTCTTTCTTTGAGTGTACAGTGGTACAAAGAACTCTTCTACAATGGCATGAAAGATAAAACATGCAGAGTTGTTTGGTTTTTAATCTCTCTTTTGCCTCTGTAATTTTGGATCTGCGTAAAGTTGTAAATGCAAATCTAAAGCTTTTCTAAAAACACCTGTTAGGATACTTGTCCTGTTGTGAGACTTATTTAAATAATAATCCCAAACCGTGCACCTCCGCTCCTAATTCAGGACTGTGACCTTAAAATAGAGACAGGCTAACAAAGACTTCTGATTTCATCCCAAGAAAAAGGTTTGCTCAAAACTTCCTGCAACTTCAGCTTCAGAGCTCTGCTATGACATCAACCATAACTCTTGTGCTCTTCCTAGTAACCTCTCTCCACCTATTGCTGTTTGTGTCTTCCTTTTATTTTAATGGGTGCCTGGAATTGTCACTGGTTACCAGTGCCTTCTATAATGCCACACGTGTTTCTCTGTGTCCATGTAAGATTTTTCAAATGATACATCCAGATTTTGTCTTCCTTCTCGCCACAGCTACGTTGTTCATAGTTGTTCTGTGATCAGCCCTTATGGATACTGTGATCTGACTGGATGTCTAGGCAGACAAATTGCGTCACACGGAGGGGGAGTATGTCTACTCGGTTTCAGATAAATGCTGGTGCAAGAGAGGAAGGCCATTCTAGTTTCTTGGTAAATCTGTGTCTTGTAGCCAAGATAGGTCCTTTTCTTCAGTCATTTTCCACTAGTGATTTCCTCTATTTACAACAGAAAGATTGGCAATTAGGTCTTCAAGTAAATAGTGTTGTAGTCCACACTATCTTTCCATTACTCCTGACCTCAGATCATTCCAATTTTTCTCTGCAGCGTCTTGATTTTGTTTTGTATTGACAATGCCTCTTTGCTTCATGTCATCATGCCACTTATTTTTATGCCATGATCCTGAGAGAAAATTTAAAAAGAACTGGCCCCAGAACTGATCCTTGAGTAACTACCATTAAGCTCCCTTTGGTGTCAAATTTCCCCTTTAGATGCTGTGAACTATCCAACCTTCTATTTCCATTTTTCCTTTTGCAATACTCATATAGCAGTTCCTCTTTTACCTCTTTCTTCTCTAGCATTATTTATTAATTTCCCACATAGCCCTGTATCAGCTATTTTACTGAAGTCCAAATAGAGGACACCTAAGGATTTTCTTTTAAAGCCAGCTCTCTTTAAAAAATAATGCTGTCAAGTTTAGTCTGGACTTACCTGCCTTTGAATCCATTTGGCATTTATTTCCATCTACAAGTGTCATCTGCTTGAAAGCGTTGTGTTCCACTGAGGTCCAAATACTGCAGTAACTGGATCACTTTTTCTGTCCCCACTGCTTCATAAGCGCATCTCAATAATTGCTGCTACCTGTTCATATGACAAGTTGAGACACTTATTAAGAGTATTTTCATGTGAATGCATGTGCTAAGTCTTTCAGAATACTGGCTTGGAAATTGGCAGATACCCTATAGTTCATGAAGACACTGATCTGTATTTCTGCCTCTTCTGTGGTCACTATGATCTCAGACTTGCATTCCCAGTATCTAGGGGTTGGGTTTTTCTGCCCCCATGTTAAAATCATTGCCCTTTCTGTAACCAGAAGAAGTATTAATTTACTATCAGATCTCTTCGACTTGGTTTTCATGCTGACTTCACACAAATCAGGGAAACTGCTAACCTTTGAGACTTTCAAGGCCGTTCCAGAGGATCCACCTCACTGAGTGTTCTCTCATAATCTGGTAGCTCTGAGAGCATTTCAGTCAATTCCTTTCTAACTAAAAACCCCAGAAGAAAATCCTTGCCCCAAGGATAATTTCCAATTATTCTAGTCAACACAACTCCAGGTTTTTGTCGAAGCCTCTTTGGCACTCAGTGCATACATATGAATACACATATATAAATAAAATTAATTTCTTGATTCCTGTAAGTCTCAGCCTGAGGCCTCCTGTTCTTTTTTTTTAATCACTTGTTATCACTGGAATTTAAAAGGTAGGTAAGCTTTTCAAAGACATGCCTAACCTAGCAGCAGTGGCTGCTGTCTTGAGCTATGGATTTTTACTGTTAGAACATCTAAGCACTTTTGTTCATCCTGCTCTTGGCCCCTTCCTCTGACCTCTGAGTCAAATTTTCTTCCACGTTGTTTTCTGCCCTAGTCTAACGGTGATGTGTTATCTGTGGTTTAAATGTTTAATTTCTGTCTTGAAATTTTTCTGTGGTCTGAAATGGATGTGTTAAGAGCAGCTTCCTGCATTGTTAAAAGGAGCAAGTTGGGTCAGTGGCTTATTACAGCAGGGTTTTAGCTCATCAGGATCAAACTTTGCCTTTACAAACCCTGATGTAGTTTTATGAGTTCAATACTCCCGCTAAAATAAGCAATTCAAAGGAAAGGTAAATCACCAGAGTCATCACTGGTTTGGCCTCCTTTGCACTATCTCTCCAGAACTGTTAGTACCTTCAATGTTGCACCTTTCTGCCACTAGTTTTAGTGCACAAATTTCTTCCTAATTTCTGTGATATACATTCACTTCCCTTGTTTGGTTTAGCAGAGGAAACTGGATTGTTTCTTTGGCCTTGGTAGCCTGCAGTTCGTGTCTCTCAAAGAAACCTCATTCTTCACTGTAATTTTGCATTTCTTTGCATTGGTATGCTAAGTGATAGCATGGCACATTGTTTGATGTAGTGTCTAAAATAATGGCGTTGCAGAAGAAAGTACAATGCTGCAGAGCATGAAGTGTTAAGTACAAGGGGTACCTTGTGGATCTAGGAGATCCCATGATTTCCCATGAAATCCCATGATTTTCTGCATGAAAATGCAGGTAAGTTCTCTACCAAAATCACTTTCTTCTGTACCATGATGAAATGATTCTTGTGAAAAAGGCCATGTCTTAGATGGTCAAATAGACATTCATAATATGTGAAAAGACTCAATCTGCCAGCTGAAAATCATTATATGTAGGCATTATCCAGAAACAAACATGTCTCTTGGATGTGACCAATTACTATTGGATTTGAAATGAGTTTGAGGTTGTAGTGAGTATGCAGTGAGTATAAACTCATGTAAGATTTGCAGTAAATTCCTTTGGATTTTGCTTTAGAAGAACACTGACCAGGGATCATGAACTACTTCAAAGAATATTTAAAAAAAAGTCATAACCCTGTAATGACTGTTCACTTGATAAATTCCCTGTGTCATTCTGAAAGCAAATCCAGTGTTGACAGAGAGCATCATTTTGGTTCAGATGAAGCTGTACTTCTTCATTTACAGGTAAAGGGGGAGGAAAGAAATGGGGCTTTCAGCAAAAGTTTATACTGTAAATGTTATTTTCATTTGGGGCCAATTCTGCATCTTTATTGATGTGACTCATTACAGGACTCCTTTCACAAGTCAGGATTACTCAGTCAAGTAAATGAAGTAAAATGAAGCCATTATCTTTTAAGGCTAAATGATAAAACCTGTGAATTAGACACTTATAATAGAACCATTAACAATTTTTAATTACAGTACGGCTACCAGCCACAGCAGCAGTATATGGTAATACATACTCGTTTTTTTTGCCTGCTGTTTCAGTGTGACATATCATTATGGAAGGAATATTTTAGTCCTATTTTTAGATTTAAATTTTTGCAGACAGAGAACAACCAAAGCTGGAAGATCTGTATGGACAGCTCTCATGTTATTTCAGCCAGTTTGAACTGAAAAGAAAACACAATAAAAAATAACGATGTCTTGTGGTTAGAGGGGCAATTCATGGGGCCCAGAGAGACTAAGGGTCAAATGCTATATGGTGTGCATCTGCCACATGGCCATAGTGCCAGAGAACAGTCTGGCTCGACTCTTTTATTAGCATATAGCCGTTGTGATTAGGTGCCAAAAAAAAATTAGCATATTTGGAGGCATAGTGCGGACATCTAACAATGAGAAAGTTATGACAAATTCAGTGTGTGCCACTAGAAGTGTTTCTCTATGCAGCCTAGTCAAAAAACTAGGTTGGGACTGCAGATGACCAAATTAAATACTGGTCCTAACTCTTCATTTACATCCAAATCTTACGGACTGCCATTAATACATACTGTGAATATCTGATTGCTCCTGAATATCGATTCCGTAGTAGGCTCCTAAGTCCTCCATGTGCACCGTGATAAGCAGTTTTAATATTACTTAGTGTCTATCCTTCTGTCTTGAATTACTATTTTATTAAAAACATTGAAATCTGTTTGGAAATAAAGTAATGAAAAATGGGATCAGAAAAATATATTAATTGCCATGAGTGTGCTCAAGAATTCAGATCACGAGTTCGCTGATGAAACAGTCACTTAGTAGAGCTAAAACTTTCTGCAGAAATATACTCAATCTCATGAAATGTCTTCTGGGTGAAAGCTTTCCAGGTGCAGACAGAGAAAGACTCAGCCCTTCTATTGTGATACAGTTGATAGCACTTCTCTGAGATATGAAAGACTGACAGATCAGGGGCATAAGTTGGTTTAGTTAACAGCTCTATAGAGTTGTAAGCTATAGTGAAAGGTCTGTGGGCTGCTTTGGCAGGATGTTAACTGGGAGGTGCTTGCTCTTGCATGCTTCTCTGAAAGACTGTTTCAATTAATAATATTATTACTTGCTTAGAAAATAGATCTTAGTAAAGACAAGTTCTTAAGTAAAACACCCTTTTCCTGTTTCTAAAGATTACCTCCTTTAGCTCCTTGTCTGAGAAGTTGTTTCCTATTTTCCATTTTTTCATAAGATTTTTCTCTAGTAGATTATGTAGTTTTGAATCCCAGATGATGCAAATTATTTTGCATTTGTAATGAAATGAGAGTATTCTTTCTTTAGCATTATGGACTGCTAATAAAAAAGAATATAGTAACACACCCTTTTAAGATTTTACTCAGAAGATGTGAGAGGCTTTGCTGTCACGAGATGGAAAACTGATGGATTTTTAAAAAATAAATTGCAATTCTGTATGCAAAAAGTGAAAAAAATCTACTGCTGTCTTGTATAAATCAAGATTATAGAATGTATTAATATCTCTGAATCAACATGGTAATTTTTTCGGAGGAGGTGCCTCAATATGATTTGCCTTGACAGTGTTCTGCTGAGGAATAAAGAAGAGAACTGAGAAAAATAACTAAGAATCTGTACAGCATTTAGAACACACTGAGGAAAATACCTCATGTATTGGATGTTTAAAAATGCATCTTGAATTGGTATTAATTTTTTTAAAGGTAAAAATCTTCCTCTTTAAAAGAGAAATAATTAAAAAACACATAGTTCCAGGTAAAGCCTTAAAGAAACCTCTTCATTTGTAAATTTCTACATCAATAGCCTTTATAGCTTACTTTCCTAATTCCTTATTACCTGACCATCAAAATGTGCTTCTGGATCTCTTAAGATCCCTACAATTCCAAACTACAGCACACTTTGGAATCTGTCTTTTTGGTTAGATAAATGGCAAAAATTATAACAAAGAAATATATGTGGGTGTGTTAATCTTCTACATGTGTTGCTTAAATGAAGAATTGATATAAAGATTAACAGACTGACACTAGTGCAAATGAAAATTTGATATATGTTTTAAAAATACAGAGCCTTTTTGCTCTGGTGTATGAATTCTGTCAAAACTTTACATTACTATTAAAACAAATTAAAACATTTTTCATTGAGTCATTCTGATATTAGCTAGCCCTATTGAAATACAAAACAACAAGCAGGATGCTTGAATAGTGTGTTCATTTGTGATGGTAGGTAAAACACATTCATGCTACAGGATTTGAAATGTCCTGGGATATTAAAAGTTCAGATTGTTTTATCTTCCCCACTGTGTTTTGGTCTTGTAATTGGGGAAGTTTGTACAATCACTTGGAGCTGCTATTCTTACTGTTGCCTAGAAATACGTGACATTTTGGAAATAACAAAAAATTTAAAGCTTCTTCCACACAAATGTTACCTGAACAAGCAGTGCTTCTTCAGCAACAGATTGGACTAGTACAAGGCTTTCGAGTGACATTCACATGAGATTAAAATTCTCTGATTGATAAATTGACAGCTACATTCAGTATAATGGTTACTAACAGGATATTAACCAACACTAGGTATGCGTCATCCCTTATCACCCATTTTAAAGATAAAGACAATGACTAATACCATATCAAGGAAGTTTCACCTTTCATTTTTATTTGATTTCTCATGTGTTTCTATTGAAGTATCTCACTATAATGGCAGTTAATTACATTCTTTATGCTTCCCCTTTAGAAAAGTCGGTTTAGGTTGTTGCTGATTGTGTTGCAGTGTTGCCCTGTGTACGCATTAGCACATTTTTAGAGGAAATAGATGTGGGATAGAATCTGATTATTTCTCACCTTGGCATGTAATGCTGTAGAATAGATTCAGTCCTGCACTGATGAAAAATGAGTGCATGTAAGCATGCACTTTCTTCCTCCCATTTCATCATCAGTCACATTTTTATACTAGAATTTCATTGTATCGAGGTAGCTCTGTTTTGCATTTCTTCTAATCATTTAGTCTTTCCACACAACCTTGTTTTCTTTTGTCTGCAGTAATAAAAGCAGGGAAGGTAACAACAAAACATCTCCAGAACTTTGCTTTTTCATTTGTTTGTACTGTATGTTAGATATGTTTCTTTACTGAGGTACTGTTCTGGAAGATTTGTAACTTCGTTTGTCAATGTAAAGCACAAGGTGATCTGTTTTCCGGATAGATGGTATTCCAGAATGGAATTTAATTTTGGAAGTGACTTTGGAACACTTCAGTTACATTTTTAAAACAGTGGCCAAGCAAAGAGGTTCTGCATCCCTCTTTTTGATTTGATGATACACTTGAGTGACTCTGAGCTAATTAGTTAACCTTTGTGTGCCTTTTTTCATGTCTGAAATGAAACTCTTTCCTAATTTCCAGATAAATTATGCTTACATCAATGTTTGTACAGCTTTCCAAGATCTTTAGAAAGAAGTTGCCAGTGTTATTACTATTTTATTACTCTACCTTTTAAATTATGTAACTGTACTACATTTTGCCCTTTGAAAGATGAATTTTACTTTGAGATTTCATAATTGTCTCCTATGACACCTCTGCTTTGAGAATTAACATCTTAAAAAGAGAAGGAATTTTACTCTTATTTTTGAGGAAGATTATTTAAAAGATATTGGATATTGCATGTAAAAAGGTGTATCATTTGGAAACAGATCTGAATTTGAGTACGATGTTTGTTTGAAAGGAAGGACACTGGGGTAAAATGTGTGAGGAATCAACAATTTTAGGTTGTTCTTGATGACTTCTCATTAGGTATATGATTTCCATTAGTTTTTAATTAGTTCTGTGCCACCAAGGCTTTTTTATTTTTTTTTCTAAAGGACCCCTTGGTTCATTCAGTACACAAGATAAGCCTGCTGTGGGGTTTAATCAAAACTGAGGAGCAACGGAGGCTGCTGTCTCTGAATAGTCTTTTATTATGTCACCACTCCTTCTTTTGTTCTGTTAGTGATTCTGGCTTTTTATGTCCCACTCTCATGTTTCTTTTTTTAAGTACTGCTGGGTATAGGATGTTCTTCCATCCCAATTACCAGTCTGTCATTCTCCGTTCTTTCAGATTTCTCACAGAGACATCCTCAAGGATGCCCCAAAGAAGTGAATTTATGAAGTAAAAAGCATAAAAAAAATGAAAAAGAAACATGAAATTGTTTGCTCCTCTCTTTTTCTTGCTTTCTCTTCCCAGTATTAGAGGCTGATTCCTGGTCTAGTGGGGTAGCAGCAGTGTATCACTGATTTCAGGGTCAGTGAGCCAATTGATAAAAGCTGAATATCTGACCTACTCTCTTTTAGAAATGTTAACTGCAGCATGTCAGGAATATTGATGTATTAATGAACAGTAAAAGAATATGCAACAAAATGTTGGTTCTGGTAAACTTAAGAGCAGTGGATATTGTATACCTTTACTTCATTGAGGCATTCAACACTGCCTCCCAAAAAGATGCTCACAGAGAAGCTGGAGTATGAGCTAGCTGAACAGGTAGTGAGGGAGGCTGAAAACTGAGTGAAAAGCTGAGCCCAGAGGGTTGTGGTCAGTGGCACAAAGTCTAGTTGGAGGCCAGTACTCTCCCTTCAGGTGTTAATATACCTCTCTTGAATTGTTGACAACCCTCTTCCTAATTCAGCCCAAAATACTGTTGGGCTTTTTACTGCAGGGACACATGGCCAGCTCATATTGAACCTGTGGAGGAACAACCCCCTCGACTAATAAATGCTGAGGGTCTCCCAGCTGGAAAGCAGCTTGGCAGAAAAAGACCTGGGGGTTCTGGTGGACACCAAGTTGACCATGAGCCAGCAATGCTTCCTTGCAGAAAAAGGCTGGTGTATTTTTGGGCTGCATTGGGCAAAGCACTACAAGAAGGTTGGGAGGGGTGATTCTCCCCCTCAGCACTGGTGAGGTCACACCTGGAGTACTGTGTCCAGTTCTGCCCAGAACTGGAGTACCCCAGTACTAGAGAGATGTGGATGTACTGGATGAAGTCTAATGAAGGGCTATGAGAACTATTAAGGGATTGGAGCATCTCTCCTATGAGGAGAGGCTGAGTGAGCTGGGACTGTTCAGCGTGGAGAAGAGGAAGCTCGGGGGGATCTTGCTAAAATGTATAAATATCTGGAGGGAGGGTGCAAAGAGGATGGAACCAGCAGTGCCCAGTGACAGAACCAGAGCCAGTGGGCAAAAACTGAAACACAGGAGGCTCCCTCTGAACATCAGGAAACACTTTTTCACTGTGACGGTGGCTAAGGACTGGCACAAGTTGCCCAGGAAGGTTGTGGAATCTTCCATCTTGAAGATACTTAAAAACTGTCTGGGCATAGTCCTGGGCAACTGATTCTAGGTGTCCCTGCTTGATCAAAGGGTTTGGACAAGATGATCTCCAGAGGTCCCTTCCAACCTCAATTGTGATCAACTTTGATTGTTTTAGATGCTAAATAACATGCAAAGTACCTTGAAAAAATTACATCTCTGATTTAGGGCAAATTTTCAACTTGGTCTAGGAGATTTTTAGGATTTTTGTTAGTGAGAAGATGCTGTTATATTTTGAAATGTCACAGAGTAAGTTTACCTCTAAATATGCTGTGACAAATATAATAAAAAAGATTTCCAGACAGCATACCAGATGGATGTCAGAATTAGATGTATTCTTGTGTGTAAGATGAGACTGCCCCCATATAAACAGTTTTGCAGAGCAAGTGATAATAGAAACGTGAGAATAATTGAAAAGTGAAATACAAATGCAATATACATTACTTGTATTATTGGAACTTCATGCCCTTTAACTCAAAAAGAAGCTTTATAAAATATTATGCTGAACTGTGACAAGACTAAAGTTATTAAAAAGGGCCATGGTGGAAGTATTTCTGCATTAGGAATTGAATATTTTTGTAGGAAATATGGAGTGAGAATCTCTAATGACAACAATAGAGTGGACGTGTAAAAGGACATTTGGACACCCCTATATCTGAGCACAGCTATGCAGAAATCAGTGGTTAATTCAAGGAGCACAGTTCTTATATTATTACTAAAGTAGAGCACTAAAAAATTCCAACACTGCAGATAACAGAATTTATTCCTAAAGTACTCTTTGATGTATAATTAGGTATATTTTTTTCTTTGAAGGTTCTTAAGATATGTTATCTTGCACTTCAGCTGACTTTGTAATGATTCATTGTAGCAAATGAAATTATATAGTGGAGAAAAATTTTTACTGTGCTAAAAAGGTGGACTAAAACCAGTCTCCTATGATATCCACAATTTTCAGTGGAATCCTTCCTATTAAAAAGAAGTGAGAAATATAGGAATATGTTGTTAAAATACTTGGTAGAAGTCAAGTGAACAGGCCGGGAAAAAGCCTTGCATCTGTTTTCTAGAGGAACAGTAGAAGCACAATTTTCCTCCATAAAGGATATCCACAGTCACTTGGAACATCACTTCAGAGGATTCTTTCTGCTCTTGTTGGCTTTGTTTTCCTCGAGCCTCCCTGTGCCATAGTGGTTTGTCTGCTAGTGTAATATATTCAGTAAACCAGCTTGCATGTACATCAGTGCATCATAATTGTCAAGACCTGGTTTGATGAGGTGTTGGAAGCCAGAAATGAAAATCTGATCCAGTCTCCTCTCTTACTTTCTGATTTCACAGTATGATTGAGTGGTCCTTGTAATGAATACAGTTCTGTGCACCTCCTAGCAATTTTGCTTACCTGTATTGAGTTTATAAACTGGATGAGGATGTGCTAAGCAATCCACTAGTCCTTACCCACCCGTGTCACCACTTGGTATGGCCTTCATATTCCTGATCACATGGCAGGGTACTGGCTGCCTAACAGTGCTATCCGCTCCATAGTTTCTTAAAAAGGAAGAGAATGACAATGGAATTTAAGGTTAAAATACATACTATTCCGACAGTTGCATGTTAACAGTAGAAGAAAAGAAGGTGAGAAAAAGTCAGCTTGTACTTGTGAGGTGAGGTTTGGACTGCTCTCATAGTTCAGGCCTGGGCCATGGCATTATGTTGATCCTAATGTTAACTTTGGAGACTTTCTTGATCCCTTAGATACCATGCCATCTGGTAGAACTAGAACTTCATTTGTTGCCTGTTGAGAAGCCACTTTCATGTGAGGAGAATAGATTTGATGTGCTCACAGCAGCATGTGTTTCTGAGGGTACATGTTGCTCTGCTCTGTGCCAGCTGGAATTTCCAGAGTGTCAGAGGTTTTGTGTTCAAGTGCATGGCAATTTTACACAAGACAAGAAAGGGCAAAGACAGAAATAAATGTGGCCGAGGCTGTCTTTTGCCAGAACAGGCTGGCATTCCTTAGCCAAGCAGATACAGTAAAAATGATTACTCACTCGTCTGCCCTAAAACTGGGGAGAGATCCAGGGAGCAGTTCCAGTTTTAAATAAGCAGTTCTGCCTGTACATCTTTGACAAAAAGAGGCTGTAGTCTGATTTCAGACTCTTCAAAGCATTTCCCTATGCCTACCAGCACAGTTTCCTTCTTCAAATAGCACTACTTTATCACATTCAAGGCTGGATTGTCCTCTCAGTAGTGGTAAGGTCATGTGGTGAGAGATAGATGGTGTTACTGATTTCAGCAGAAGGTGCCAGGCTTTGGGTGTTTCAAAAGTCGAATAACTATGTCTATTTAGATATATTAACATAGGCTTAGGAAAGTAACATTATGGGCCAGTGTTAAAAAAAATATTTGGTCCTTTGTTTGGTCCTAACGCTGTTATGTTTGAAGAAATTACTTCAAAATAATCCCTTGAAAAGTCAAGTGAAGATATTAAAAAAAGACACACAACCAACCTAGCTTTGGTTTGCTCTTTTATACAGCTTGTTCATTTTGATTGTATCTTGGTATACTTCCTTGTCATTAAGTGCTCATGTACCTTACAGGCAGCATTTGATGTTTTCTTCTGAATGAATTGGATCAGTTCCAGTAGCAAATCCTGTAATATTTATAATTGACTTTGACAGTGGATTATGTGGAACTGAATGTCCTCAGGCATGAAAGTAAATCACATCAGCCTCAGGTTCTCAGCCTTTGTGGCTTTTGCTGCTCTGATATTGGTGCTATGGATACCTTTGCTTGTTTGGTTTGACATTTACCTGCTTGTTTGCCTTCTCTTCCCCCTTCTAACCTTCCCACTCCTACCCACTCGCTGGCTAAATTCTTCCTTGAGTTTTAGAATGCAGTGGCACTTCAGGGAAAGGCAGAAATGACTGACTACAGGGGGGAAATAAGAGGAAGAGAGGTAGCCTTGTGCTTGCTGGCAGTGCTGTTGCAGTGTTGCAGATGTTAACTAGAAAGTGAAACTGTAAGGAACCAGGTGGTTCTTTATTGGGTTTTTTCTGTCTCACTACTGAAAGGCTTAATAGCAGTTCTCCTTTTCCTCTGTGACATAGAACAACTTGAATGCACTTGGTTGAAGGAATCGTGGGACTCTTTATCCAGACATCTGTGCTTTTTCCTCTCTTTTTAATTCAGCATCAGGGCTTCTCTATTCCTTGGGCCCTGTGGGAGATTCACTTCTACACTTGCCAAGTATGCCCCTGCTGTGTCTCCTCATGTTCTCGTTCCAGAATATAAAGATGGAGTGGCTATGTCCCTTCATTAAATTTCTTCCACCTTCTTCAGAAATCCCTTGAATGACTTTGGTTTTGACAGCTGTGATTCTATTGATGCATTTTCACCTCCTGTTGGTGAACATGCTCCTCTGCATGGGTCTAACTTGCATTGTCACTCTGGTAGTGGATACATCAGTTGGTAAACACATTGAGAAAGGGTAATAGCTGTCTTCAAAAGCCTTCAAGTATGTCGATATACACCCTACACTAGGTTCCAGTTGTGTCAGTGATGCAGGAAAGTTCAAATTGAACAAGTGCACTATCAAAGTTAAGGGGCAAATGACAGAGGAAGAGGAGACAGTGAAATATTGCCTACATTTACCCGAAGCCAGCTGCTAGTCTCGGTTGTGCTGGAGCTATACGGTGCAGATAAATGTCTTTACAAGTGTCCTAGTTTCAAAGGTCTGAATAGGCGTGAAGTGAAGGAATCCTCTGATTTCTGGACAAATCCCTCTTCTGTAGTTATTTCTACCCGATCAGATGCTAAGGTTGTATCAGCTGTTTTTGAACCGATAATCCTGGAAGACCTCTCAGGAATGAGTCTGATGGTCAGACACTCAGAACGGCATCTGCACCAGCACGTCCTGGAGGGACGCCTTTTCCGATTTTGTCATTACACCATGACACACCTGCCACTCCTGCTGTCAGAGTCCTCAAGTGCCATGAACTGTGAAGGACCTGAGCATCATCACATCAGCCTTGTCTTCACAGGTAAACACAAGGAGGTGTGATGTGTGAGAAGTGCCCTGGCAGAGAGCGTCACACAAAACTGTGCCGTTTTGTTTGCCCGGGGTTCATTTGCAGCTGCAGCAGGGGCCACAGAGACAGTTTAACCAGTAATGACTGAAGCAAAACCCCCAGGTGTCCACTTGGGTAGACAGGCATTCAACAAACACAAGCTAGAGGAGGCTCAGTGCCGTGGTGACTAGCTGAGACGTAATGGATTATGATGTACCTGAAGCAGATGGGATGATCTAATGGTCTCCTTTGATTTAAAACTTTACAAAGCGGTGAAATATCTCGGTGCTATTCCCTGCTGGGATAAGTGTCTGCCTTTTGCATTTCGCTTAATGCAGTGAAAATAGGAAGAGCATATGATCTCCATGGTGAATCAGATTATTTTTTTTAATAAATTCAGTTTTATTAAGCTAATGGATTGAATCTGTAGATATACTGTGTATATTTAAGTAGAGTGGGACACTTCTCAATTTTCTCTGCAAATTTTCCAAGGTTAGTATGAATTGCAGAGAATAACTAACACTGTACATCAGCAGTAGTTTCAACAGCAAAACCAGAATTGTTGGAGGATCAGCCTTTATCACAGTACTGAGAATGTTGCTTTGTTTTAGAACCTGTGCCAGCACTTGAGTCATAACAGCTTAGAATGACCTTTCTCCATAGCTACCAGTTTAGACTACCTATAGCCACAAGGACAAGCTGAGAAACTTTTTAATGAAAATAAAATTATCCTAATGTTTGCCTCTGGGAGAGAAGAGGAATTTGTGAGCTGACTTTTGTGGAACACCTGCCCCTAAAATGTCTTAGCCCTTTAGAAACATTTTGGCCACCTATGAGGTCATCAATGTATTAGTCATACATCTGAAATTATTTAGTTAAATGTTTGGGCTTTTTTTTTAAAAAAATGTTAATATCCCCTTAATATCCCCTTTTACTAATGAAAAATGTTAAGAATAAAATAAACCTTGCCTTTCCCCATAATTTACAATGAGATATAGTATTAAAGTTTAATAGAAGGAATAACAAAAAGTGGGAAAATGAAAAAATGCAGAAGGGGCTTTTGTTGCAGTGAGAAGAATTTCTCCTAAAAGTTTTCTTTTCAATTTTTGGCCTCAGTCTGGCAAACTGCTTGGAATAAGCCATGCCCCATGTCAATCCTGAGGCTAATTGATCTCAAGTAGTCTCAGCAGGGAGCAGTTTCCTGGATCAAGGCCTTGTTTATTCCTGTGTGTGCTGAGATGTTTTGCTCTGTCGTTTTAGTGTGAGTGATTCCCAAACCGTTGGTATTCCTGTAATGGATGAAACTCAGGCTATTGCTTCTTTTATTTAGAAATGAGATTGGACATCTTGGACGGTAATATATTTTTCTGTATATTTTGGCACTTCCAACCAAAGCAATATACCCAGTAAATCTCTTTTGAACTGTTCCTGCTTCAAAACATGTAGAGAAATTCTCTTTTATATGGTTTGACGTTAAAAGATGATGACAGTAAATCCTTTGATACTGATTTGCAGAATCATGAAGAATTTACTAATTTAGTTACTTTTTTCTTTATGTTGTTTTTTTCTAGTCTTTTAAATACACTTCTTTTAATATGTATTGGTTTTAAGGGAGCATTATGATTCAGTCTAATTAGCTGTAGTCCTTGAGTCTGAGGAGCAAAAGGTTTTACATTTTTAATTTAGATTGCTAAAGCTGTGGAAATATTTAATTTCTTCCAAGCATAATTAACTCTTTCTGGGTTACCTGACAACATTTCCTCAGGTAGGATTAAATTTGAACCAGGAATAAATCAGATATTTATCATAAATCAGATATTTATAGTAATAGCAAAAGACTACCACAATTGAGAGCTTCTTGGCAACAAATGGAGGTCTTAATTGGACCTTTTACTACTTTTACCAGGATTAATTTTGGCCAGCCTGATGGTGTTAGAAAGAATTTTTAAGCAACTCTATGTGGGAAAAAACCGCATAGTCATGGTATTCTGATACAGCAGCCTGATTTAAGACTATATTAGTTTAATTTAAGTCCATTCTTAATCATCTTAAAGCAAATGAAAATAAACCTACTTTAAATATAATGGTTTGAACTGAGTTACATTTAGTCATTTTAAATGCGCACTTAGTTAAACCAGTACTACATTTTATTGACAGCTCTGTATGTTTCCATCTAGATAAAGAAAATTAGCACCAGTACCAATTAGTTTAGGCTGACATAGATCCCTGAAAAATGCAGCAACTGGAACAAAACGCAGCAACTGGAACAAAATACAGTTTATCCCATTTTAGTTTGGTCATTTAGTTATTTTTCTTGTGCAGAAGTCAGATCAATTTTATTCTGTTCTAATGTTCTTCATCTCAATGCAATGCCTTGAGAATATACCACATATCAGCTCATCAGCACTGACTCTGCATCTGTCCAAGACACACGAGAAATTATTTTAATGGGTTTGGGTTTCATGGAAAGATGGCTAAGCTAGTTTTGGTTACCTCACTACTTGTTGCAGGCTAAGAAAACCAGCATGGACTGTGGCCATGGAACAGCTGATACACAGTATCCTGTTCCCTTATTGTAATTTGTGTGGTAATTTCTGGGTTTCCAGGTGGCTTATATTGTGAACCACAGTGAATCCCTTTCAAATGTTAGCCTAAATTAGATAGAAGCCGTTTCCTTCTGTTGACATGCACATACCCAAATTGAGCTACAGTCTTTCAAACATTCTGTCAGACTACTTTATCTCTAAATGCACACCTTGCTTTACACCACAATTTGTTTTTGTGCACATACCTCCAGGAGTCTGCACTGGTGTAACTAATTCGGTGGGTTGGTCACCATTAAACTTATGTTTTGCTGTTTTTTATTTTTAGATGAGCAAATAAATAAGTAATTTGATCCTGATATTGTCATAGCAATAACACTTTGTCACCGTTATATAAAACCCCTCAGGACACAGAATTAGAATCTGTAAATGTAAAGAATGAGGAAATGAAGTCTTCTGTTTCATGTTTGTGCTGTAAGCCCTGCATGCAAGGCAATGACTAATAATTAAATCAAATAAGTAATAATTGTTAATTGTTAAAACCAACATTGCCACTAAACTGCATAGCTTACATGGAATGCTTGCCTGCTTTTTCACACAACCAACATTAATAACTAAACTTATTGCTAAAAATTAATCTCTATACATATCCTTTTCTACACAAATGTTGTGGTTTTGTGCAGCAAAGTTCTGTTGGAGGATAAGGAGGCTGCAGGAGTGGCTTCTGCAAGAAGCAGCTAGAAGCTTTCTGCAGGTCTGAGAGAGTAAACACCAGCTGGCTCAGGGCCCGACCCATTGCTGACCACGTTTGAGCCAATCAGCGATGGTCATAACACCTCTGGGAATCACATTTAGGAAAAAAAAAGTGCTAGCAGCTGCTTTTTTCCATCAGAGAAGGGAGTGAGAAGATGTAAGAAACTGTTTATACACCAAGGTCAGTGAAGAAATGGAGGGAAGAGGCGCTCCAGGCACCAGAGGGAAAGATGCCCATTCAGCCTGTAGAGAAGACCATGGTGGAGCAGGTTGTCCTCCTGCAGCCCATGGAAGATGATGGGGAGCAGAGATCCCATCTACAGCCTGTGGAGAGGCCCCATGCTGGAGCAGGTGGAGACATATGGAAGAAACTGTGACCCACGTTAGAGCAAGCTCCTGGCAGAACCTACAGTCTGTGGAGAGACAGGGAGAGACAGAGAGAGGCACATGCCAGAGCAGGTTTGCTGAAGGGATTTGTGACTCCATGGGGGACCAGGCTGGAACAGTCTGGGCCTGAGAGACATTCTATGATTTTATGACTACACCCCATAAGAATGACCCACACTGGGGCAGTTGGTGAAGAGCTGAAGCCCCATGGAAAAGGACTCACATTGGAGAAGTTCCTGGAGGACTGTCTTTGAAGGGTGGACCCCAGGCTGGGGCAGGGGAAGGGTGTGAGGAATGTTGTCATCGTTCCCTCCTCTGGCTAACGTGAGGAACTGACTGGGTCAAACCACCACACCTAAGTAAATAATTTGATTCTCATCTTGATTTCTTTCCCTTGGTATATCCAAATATACAATTTATGTGAAATCTTTTTTTTTTGATCTGCTATTATTTCCAGCTTGAATATTGCAAATGTGCAGACATCATGTGGCTTCCTTAGCAAGGGGCTATGATGAGCTTGGAACTGTGTGAATAGCAGTGATAAACAGTTGTTGCCTTTGGTTTATTTTGTGTCAGGATTGAGACATACCCCATAGCAAGGCTCCAAGGTTTTGTTGCAAAGAAAAAAAAAAAGCTAAGACAGTGCTGTGTTTTTAACGGCTGAGTCACCTGCCTCTGTCCCAATACCAGAATCTCATTGTAGGAGTCCTCTGCAATTGAAGTTTGTTTGCATTGATAGGACTACAGTCTGTGCTAATGTAATTTATATTATTATAGTAGCTGATAACAGTGATTTTGGATGTAATAGTATTTGAAATTGCATGGTGCCTTTGATTGTAGGATTTCAAAGTGCCTTTAGAACAAAATATATAATTAACTGTTACCTCAGCATTAGCAGCAGCTTTGCTGAGTATAGATTATGATGTGTACACCTAGAAAGGGATTAGACAGTAGGTCATGAGAAGTGACCTTCTGAAAACATTGCTTAGTTACAGTTCTCTTCAGCCCAAATATTTACATTTATAATGAGGGGAGTGGTATATTACTTTTAACTCAGGAGAAAAAATAGCTCATGTTTGTCATTGTTATGGCACGCAAGGGAATGATTGCTCGTCATGTATAAAAAAGAGGTGAATGTGAAGAGGCTTTCTTGTATCCCCATAAAGGACAATCATGCAATTAACATTTGAAATTTATAGAACGAGAAATGTTGTTGGAAAAGAAGTAGAATGATAATGTAAGACGTTATCAAGTGTTTTTCAATGCCAAGAAGAAGATGTCAATGCATCGTAAAAAATTTACTCTGTACTCCTAAGTTGCAAAACACTGTTACTCATGACATCCCAAGGTATATAAATGTGATTCACTTTTAAGATTCTGTTTATTACAGAACCATCTATTAGCATTTAATGAGAGTACTGTCAAGACTATGGAGGAAATGGCTTATATTTAAAGGGATGTTGCAATTTTTAACATTTTAAAATGAATAATTCATCATGCTATTATATCTTGATCCTATAACTTGTCCTGTGCATGTGACTATTCTGCCTGAAGGGAATCCCACTCAGTTCAGTGCAACCCTTTGAGGGCAGTTGGATTTGTTTGTCTGGAATGCCATCTGACACCAGGCCAAGAAATGTGGTTTTAGCACTCAAGGCTACTTATTGATCTGGTGATTGTGTTTGCTATAAAAAGGGAAAAAATATGTGCTTTTTTCTTTTCTGTAGGCTTCAAGTGTCTCTCTTGCTCACTGCACCTCTGAAAAGTCATTTCTTTATCATTGTCCAAGAACATCTGTCTCCTTTTTCTCCTGGGAAGCTTGTGACTAGACTAGATGAGTATTTAAGAGAACTGGATTCTTTTTTAGGTCTAGTAGTAGTAGTAGCTTATCCAATCTTGATGAAGGTACTTCAGAGGTTTTTGTCTCAGTTTTCGTTATCTGTAAAACGGGCACAATGATACCAGCCTCTTTCCTGTGCTGCTTTGAGATCTACTGATGAAAAATGTTGTACTACTGTCTCCTTGTTAAAGGACTGATTCTGTTAGATTCTACCTGAATGGTAATGGGACCTCTTGATGCCCACTAATGCTTAATGTTCAGCATGTGCTGGGTATTGTGCAGAAGTTGGTCCAAATAACAACACATTTTTCTTCACCTCAGGTTTTGGGGTGGGTTTTTTTTTTTTTTTTTTGTTTTCTTTTTTTTTTAAATGTTGTCCCATCACAAGACTGTGTTGTGTTTTCTATTTAATATTCTGGAAGTCTTCAACTAGACTAAGAGGACAGCATTCTGCATGGGGTTAAATTTGCATTCGGTTCAAAAGAATTGTGTGCAGCTGAGCTGATGCCACCGTTACTTCTAATGTTAAAATGCATATGCTTTTTCATTGTTTAAGGCTAAATTATCCTTGAGTCCTGTGCATAATAGTTAATTCTGACTGCAGCAATGCTCACTAATACTAATGAGTATGGGTCTGATGCATGACAGGATGCCTTTCTGCCAAAAAGCCACTCATACCTCCTGCAGCTGCTGTTTTTGCTGTTTTTGCTGTTCAGTCTGGAAGGAATTTTATAGGCCTGTTCTTCTTATTCCCCAGAAACAACCCAGTGCTTAGGGATGAAGCAGTGATCAGGCTAAAATTTATTCCAAGCCAAAATGTTGACATATTAACAGGATCCTATCAACAGCTTCTCGAGGTGAAAATATATTAATGCATAAATATATGTAATTTCTCTCTCTCTGACACCTCCTATACCCCATCCCCCAGATTGACGTACTTGACATATCAGTGCACTTTCTTGGTAGCCTGTTAACATTACAGATAATATAAGTAATCTGTTTAATAAGTTTGTACTCCATTTAAGCAAAATGCAAACTGCCCTTTAGCAGCCAGCTAACAAAGCTTCTCAGATAGCTGAAGTAATTTACTCATTCTAGTATGGAGAAGGTAGCATGAGATTTCTCCTGTCCTAAGGTGAAGAATGGTTATTCCCAGATAATATTGCTTTGTTGATTGCATATGAAAATAATAGTGCCTTATTCTTTCTCAGGTTGTGGGATAAGCTGGCCATAGTAAGGAATCCAGTATTCTGTCAACTCCTTATACCTGCACAGATAAACAAAGAGCAAGAGTGAAAAAGGCAGCCATCTGATTAGTTAGAAGTGGTTATAATTTGTTTTGCTGCAGGACAACAGTTGTCTTGAGGATAACATCAAAACCCTGTTCTCCTTTGCCTTCTTTGGTTTTGTGCTGAAATAGATTTTTTTGCTACTTGGCCCTTTTCCCAGGGATTCTTGGGAATTCAGCTCAAGTGATTTGGTATGTTTTTTTTCCCAGCTGAAGAGTGAATTGTTCTAGGTGTACAAATTATACTTGCTTTATTAATGATCGCTTTACATGACAGCCTGGTGCCCAAAGGCATCAAATCTGTTTAGAACTTGGCTGTTTGATGAAGCTGCATCCTTTATTGTAGAAGAGCCTAATTTTATGCACTGAGAAAGTGAGTTATTTCAGAAGGTTTTCCAGACTGATTTCTTTAGGCAGCAAATTAATGACAAGTGTCATGAGAGTCAGCAGCAAGGAATGGAGGCAATCGGTGCAAATATTGAGCAATCTGAAAGAAGTTAACGACAAGGTATGGCTCAGAAGATAATACATGGAGGGTGCAAAAATTGTCTGTCTAACTCATAAAGAAAGTTACAATTCTTAATCTTAAGGAACGGGTTTGAGGGAAAAGAAATTATGATGTTAAGATTACAAGTTTTCCAAGTCGTGGTGCGATCTATTAGGTGGTAACTGATCAGAAGATGAAGAAAGGGGTATTTTTATTTATATGATTCTCTTCGTGTCACCAGGGTTTGGCTGAGTAGATCTATTTATTATTAGGATCAACAGGTCAGGTGGCTTAGAGAATTTCAGTGTTCTTTTATTTAAAATATGCTTTAAAATACACACAGCCTAAAATCCTGACTCCATGATTGATTGCATAGCTGGGGGCTTGCATGTTCGGTGAGTTGACCTCACTACCTGATTTGGAGAGCTCAGCTTGAGACAAGGTTCAGTTTACAAGATGTTTCAAAATTAGACTGGACCCACATTACAGCTACACAGGGGTTTGTGAAGGAAATTGACAAATGAAGAGCCTAGGGATAAGTATTGAATTCTTGTTTTAAGAAGGACTATCTGTGTTCTCTAGCCTGAAAACCCATAACAATATCTTGTGAACTTACCTGTTTCATGGACCATTACATGAGAGGCTCCTTATGCTTTAATTTCACGTTTATATTTTTGTACTGATGAATTATTATGTGCAATAATGCCCTTCATAAGGAAATGTTAGCACAGAATAATTGCTTTCAATTGCAAGCCCATAGGTGGGGATGCTTCTTTAATTGCATCCAAAGCACATTCTGCTCCCATAAATTCTGATTAGCAAAAACCAAAGAGGAGCAGTAGTTTGGTTGTCAGAAGGCACTAGGGCAACACCACACAGGTAGCTATGATGGGGATATTGAAGCCATCCTAGCCATGTTAGTATAACACATGTGCTGGGTGTTGCCCAGGGAAGCTATTTATACCCTGCTATAGTAGCTCTCCTTCAAAAGAGTCTGTTGCTTCTCTGGTATATAAAGATAGGAGCAATACTGTGACAGTGCAGGGAATATGCCCCTGTCAGGACAAGAATTCTTGTTTGTTTTATGAGCATCATTTATGATTGTAACCTCCAATGTAAAGAAGAATATCCATTTTATAGCAGCACTGACTGCATCTGGGAAGCAGAAAAAGGCCAATCATGATCTCAGCAAACGTTTCCACTGTGATAGAATAAAAGAGTTTCTACTAACATAATCACTGATTTTCATGTCTTCCCTGCTTAGCTGCCAATAAAAAAGAGGAGGCAGGGGGCAGAGATGGGAAAATTTGAAGTAGAGGTGGAAGAAATAGTGTTCTGATAGCTTAAAGGAGACATACCCATAAAAGAAAAAGAGGTATCGCCAACCTACTTCTGGAAAAAGAAGACACCTGAATGAGCTGGGGGGCAAGTGAAGTGTTGTCATTCCTTAAGGACACAGAGCAAACCCAAATGCTCCGAAGTGAGACATTTTTCAAGTATTTGGTTTTGCTGTGTTGTTGTTTGGGTTTTTTTACAAACCTTGTAGAGTTCTAGTGCTGGTTAAAATTAAAGTGTGTTTGTAGGAAATTCCTTTCAATGTCTTTTTTAAACAAGAATCACAAGAGCCACAGCTAGGTGTAATTCTGGGAGAATGTGCCTGACAGTGGAGTTCAGTTGGGGTTTACCCCTGGTCCCGGGTAGTTAGATTAAAGGACCCCTTGCAGAAGTCTTCAGACAGAATTTGTGTATCCAGAAATTTGCTGGTGAGACCCAGACTAAAAGCAGTATTTGGAATCCTGCCAGATTCATCTGGCTTGAAAACGTGTGGGATGCAACTGTTGGGTCCAATTATGGCAGATTGATGACTGTCTATGAAAGGGACTCAGCCAGAACTATGACAAATTGGAATTTGACTTTCCCTTACATTTTTCCAAAATCTTTAACGGGAAAAAAAAATAAAATCTAAATATACAAATATTTGCTGTCTCAGTAAAGAACTGAGGCCATAAATAAAGAAGATAGTATGTTTGTGCATTTTTTTTCTTTTTTTTCACCAGGAAAAGAGATGTTTTTCTTCCTCTGATATTTCCCCCCACTTTTCAGCTTTTAACTGTTTCAGAATAGAAAGAGAAGGGGATTCTAAAGTGAAATTAGAGATGATCAGTTCAGACTTCTGTTTGCCTGTCATCTGTCATCTGCAAGCATGCTCTCTTGTTATTGATGGAAATGGGTATGTGTCCTGCAAGCAGTTCTATTAAGATGGCATGTTTTGGTTTTATTTACATCTTTATCTCTGAGAAGTCAGCACCGTAAATTATTCTTTAACATGGATTAGGAGTTAGCCTTTAAGGAGGATTCATTTAGTTGATGTGTTTGTGAAGCGTATTTTTAATGAGGAAGTATCCTTACTTTCTTTTTTTTTTTAACTAGCATTTCCTAAAGGGTTTTTCTTATTTTCCTTATTCCCTGGTGTATTTGAAATAATGTGGCCTGTTGCTCCTTCAGGGATCTATATTTACGGACTTGGAGTCCTAAAAGAGAATTGTGGGGTTTATATTCATTTATTTAGAAAACTCAGAGCTTTCTACTTTCATAAAAAGCAAATTTATTCTAAAATCTGGCGATAGGTTTCTCCTAGAGAGCTGAAAATCTCTGCTAAACTTGACCTTATTTTGAAAGGCTTAAAGTCCTGATGTTGGTGTCTCTGTTCACCATAACAATACCTCTGCCCTTCCTAAGCTCCTTTATTGACTGTACTACGTTATATCAGCTAGTAAGTTCTCTCTGATAAATATGGTCATAAGTGGTAATATTTTGTATTTTCGACTGGTGGCTGTTGGCAAGCAGATTCCATTATGTGTTTTTAGCTTTTTGGGTATTGTCAAGCTAGCTTGGATTCTGATGATTTACTAGTTTGCAGGTTCTATCAGTTGCTTTTATAAGCCTTGTAGAGAAAAAAAATGATATATTGTAAAATCTATGCTGAAGAAGCAGTTGGAAAGAAAAAGAAAACATTCAATTTTCTAAATAAGCATATGTCTTGGTTTTCTCAGTGTGGAATTCTGTCAACTTTCATGGGGCAGGAGACCTTTAAGTGTGTTTTGTACAGCTGCACACACATCACTTAGGCAGGCAACGTATAGCTTCTTATTCACACCGGAAGAGTAATGCCTGCCATTAGACACTCATCTGTATTATAATGGCACTAGTAGATAAAATTGGCTCCCAAGCTCCTATTGTATTTTCAAGGTTTGTTTCTGTCTTTGTTTTTGTATAATACTGATGACACGTCCCTTAAGGATTAAGGTATTTTAATAAAACTCTTTTAGCAGGAAGGAATTTTGGCACCTGCATCAATGCTGATAGCAGAGAGCATCTGCACTGTTTGCTGTGATCATGCAGAGAAAGAGTTGACTTCATTTCTACAGCAGTTATGACTATAATTTCCCTCGATTGCAGTCTACTTTCATTTAATTTGTGTTCAAGGTCCCTTCTCATAGAATGATTTCTGCTGGGTGAAAGATCTTGCTACAGCTGAGAGGTCACAATATAATACACTCTATTGATTGTAATGAATACTTGGTGTTTGCTGCATTCAGGATGCATGAAGGAATCCATTTTAAGTCCTGAAATAAAAGTAAAATGTAGGTTGATTGTATCTGCAGACTGCAATTTTATTCATGGAGGGTATGAGAGGTCTATCACCAGCTTGACTATGCAAACTCATCATTTTTTAAGTTTACCTTTGTATAACAGCCTTGCCTTTCCATGGTGTTATCATCGCCTGATGTAAATATAATCAAAGCTCTGCAGAGGGAATGGCTGTGTGACCATTAGTGCTTTGTTAAATTCTGGAGAAAAAAAAAAGATTATTTATTGCAGCATGAGAAACAGGATTGTAGTTCCCATGGAGGAAAAAAATGTTTGCTAATTCTAAGGTGAACACAACGTATTGGAGCGAGCACTGAGTAAAAAATAAATCACTTCTTGGTGGAAAAGAAATCAAATAGTTTACAGGTGTCTTCCCAAAAGACAGAGAACAGGAGGATGAGGACATGGCTAGTCATTCCTCTCATTGCTCCCTTTTTTCCCAGGACCTTTTGGACCATCTGTGGGTTCCCTGTGTGTGTGCAGGTGGCAAGCTCTCAATTAATTTCTAGGTAAAAATCACTGCTTTGGATTTAAATTCAATTCTGTATGCATTTATGAAGAACTGACTGTCAGGGCAGGCTGCAGGTGGTCAAAAGCATTCTTATTGATGAAGTGTTTCTTATGTTGAGTAACACAGCTGGAGTCAGCCTGATCAGTTTTGTTTGTAGGACCTGGCAGCACTTGGTGAAGAAGCAAAAACTGTGCTATTAGATCTGGAGAATAGGAACTTGTGTATATAAGAACACAATCCACAATCTACCATACTGCATCGTACTTCTTGACATAACTAATGTCACTATCTCATGAAACAGGATCTTTCTTTCCCTGTTTGAATCCAGCAGCCTTATAAAAAAACCCATCACTATATCCAGGAGTTACTATGCTAAAGACACAATTTTGTGTATATATATTTTTTTAAAATCCTACTTGTTTAAGTCCTACTTAAAAAGGGAAAAAACAACAGCAACTAAACATCAAAACCCACTCCCAAGCAACCTGGGAAGATCTATAATGATATAAATTATGCAACATTGTTGACTTCAGAGCCATGGTACACCTGCACACTATGGTGGAATTTGTCCCAGAGGATTTGCCATACAGGATTAGACTTCATATCAATCTGCTCTACAAACTTGTCTGTGACTGTAGCCAGCACCAGATGTTTCAGAGGGAAGGTGGAAAAAAATGCACCTGCTTCATAGAGAAATGAGGCTAATGTGTTGTTTACGAGACGTGCCCTCCTGAACAGTGGTTAAATATAGGCTTAAGTCTGAAAGCATACAATATATTATTATTTCAGGAAATTCATGGCAACTAGGTGTTTATGCTGTTTTTACAAATATAAGTTTGGGTGTAGCTTTTTGAGCAAAATTATTTTTTTAAAGCTGTTTCAATTGTTTCAGTATCAATAAGTCTTTCTTCTCTTGTAAGAACATATATCTGTATATCCAGAGAAACCAAATTTGTGAGACCAGCCCCATGACAATACTAGGAGAGGAAGTGATGACTTTTGGAGCTCTTTTTAATGGGATCTCATATGTATGAAGAATGTTTGCATTTATTTATTTCATGTTTTACAATAGCTGTAATAGATAATGAAACCCTTTATAGACTTTCCAAACCTTCTGTCAGTAGTCCTGCTTCTTTCCATGCTTGTCAGAAGTAATACAAATTCAGTGAGACTATTAAGTTTAAAAGTGTATTTCCTGTGGTTGTGGTTTAGGTCAGGACAGACTGAACTCGCACATCAAATACTATGTGATAATTGGATCTGGGTAAAGAAGTTTAGATATTTATTGTCCCTGAAGAGTGGTTATTAATGCATAGAAAACTCGAAAGTTGCAGAAATGGGATTGTCTCTACTTCTTCTACTTTAGCTGCTCACCTGAGCAGCCGTTGTCAATAGTTTAGAGGAGTAGGGTGTTAAGTCTGATGGTTTGGGCTCCATGAATCTTGGTCCCAGACATCCTTGGAGATCCTTCAAGGTTAGGTGTCCCCAGAGGAAGAGTTGGGATGCTCCTTCTTTGGGCTAAGGTGAATAAGTTTTATGATGTGGAGAGCATCTTCCAGATTGTTTGAACTTTGCTGGCTAGAGGACCATTGTGAGCTTTTGCTCTTTGAATGCTTTAATGAGTCACTGTGTAAATACTCTTGTGTAAGTTAGTTCTGCTATTTCTGTCAGTTATAATTTGTTTTATCATACAATGCGTTAGGTTGGAAAGGACCTTTAAAGGTCACCAACCCAACCCCCTTGCAGTAAACAGGGACACCTTTAACTAGATCAGATTGCTCAAAGCTTCATCAGGCCTGACCTTGAATGTCTCCAAGGATGGGGCCTCCACCACCTCTCTGGGAAACCTGTTCCAGTGTCTCACCACCCTCATAGTGAAGAACTTCTTCCAAATGTCTAATCTAAACCTACCCTGATCTAGTTTAAAACCATTACCCCTTACGCTATTGCTACATAGCCTTACAAACCGTCTCTCCCTAGCTTTCCAGTAGGTCCCTTTAGGTACTGGACAGTTGCTGCAAGGTCTCCCCTGAGCCTTCTCTTCTCTAGGCTGAACAAGCCCAATTCTCTCAGCCTGTCTTCATAGGAGAGGTGCTCTGGCCCTCTGATCATCCTTGTGACCCTCCTCTGGACCCACTCCAAGACATCCACACCTTTCTTGTGTTCAGGGCTCCAGAGTTGGATGCAGTACTCCAGGTGGGGTCTCACCAGAGCAGTGGAGGAGCATCAACTCTATTGATCTGCCAGTCACACTCAGGATGTGATTGGCATTCTGGGCTACAAGTGCACATTGTTGGCTCATGGTCAGCTTTTTGTCCATCAGTACCCCCAAGTCCTTTTCTGCAGGGCTGCTCTCTATCACATCATCCCCTAGACTGTATTGATAACAAGGACTGTCCTGAAACAAGTGCAGGACTTTGCATGTGTCTTTATTGAACTTCACAAGGTTTGCATGGGCCTGCCTCTCTAGCTGGTCTGGGTCCCTCTGGGTGACATCCCATCCCTCTGACATGTCAACCACACCACTGAGCTTAGTGTCAGCTGCAAAGTTGATGATAATGGGTAATAGTCAAGCTAGGAAGTTTCCTGGGGATGTCCTTAACCCAGGCTTCCTTATGAGCATGGTCTGCTTGACATATTGGACCCTCTGTTCCTCTCAGGAGGGAGTCACCAACAACTATAATCCTTCTTTACTTCCTTGTGGGTGTGGTCCTCAAGGACACTTGGACAATAGGAACCTTCTGGTTCCTCAACCAGAATCTGATACCTATTGTCCAAAGGTACTGGGAGAGGTGGGCAAGAAGGAAGTTTGCCTGCTTACCTGACCATGAACTTGCCTCTATTCTCTCTTTGCATTTAGGATCCTGCATCCTACCTGACTGAGGCAGGATAAAGGGGCCCCTTGATCCTGGTTACTTTTTGACAGGTGCCCCATTTCTGTTTCAAGGAGGGCAGAGCCTGGCTCCATCAGTCTATTTCTTGTTCAGCTTCCCTGATGCTCCTTAACCTCTTCACTTTCTCTTGCAGCTCTACCACCATGCTGAGAGTATGGTCCACCTGATCACAGCAAACACAGCTGGTTCTCACGGTTGCCAGCCATTTACCAGTGAAAGGCTTAGGCCCTCCCTGCAGCTTGTGACCTCGATAGCTGCATGTTTCTGTGGGAGCTCTCTCTGGGCTCCCACATCTACTCTGGCTAAGGTTGAGAGCATGAGCTTCTGCTGGGTGGAAACCACGGCTAAGCTCCTTCCAAGAGGCTGATGACCACCAACGGCACTCACCTGTGAATCTGGGGGAGCTTCCAGTCCTTCCTGTGTGCCCTTTCTCACACACTGCTACACCCCATACTGGCTGATGCCCTGATGCTGTTGGCCCACTCTATGCCCATTGCACTCCCTGAGGCTTCTTAAAGGGCAGGGGTGTGATCACCAATTACCTCACCTGTCTGGGACTCCTGCAAGAGCTGCTGGCTCTGGACAGATCTCTCTGCTCCCCTATTGTGTCCCTTCCTCAGGAAAACCATGGGAAGCTCCCCTGTACACCAAGATCTTCTGCTCTGGTTCTGGCCACACAGAGTCTGAAGCAGCTCCTCTTGGTGACTGACAAGTGTCTAACTTGTGCCTTATCCAACAGAAGCTGCATCCCTAAGAACTACATATAAACACACAGAAGGTCAAACTGTGGGTTTCCACATCAGTCCAATTACTCAGGTGATGTCAGCTCAAGGCCAGGACATCTATTCTTTTGTGTTTACAGAGCTGGGAAAAAAAAAAAAGTGTCACATAATTTGAGTAATCAAAAGTAACTGCAGTGTAAGGTGTAGGAGATTTAAATTTGGGAAAATAAAGGCAGCCAGAGATTATCAGGCAGAGTGGCAGAGCTCTGAGACTCATTCTTTTCACTCTCATTTCATGTGCATTAAGGTGCAAACTGATAGCTGCAAAAACCACATAGCCCATTGGATTTTCTCTTATGTCACCAAAGGCAGGCTGGCTGCTGCCACTGGCTGGCTTTCATGGTTGATGTGACCTTGTCAGTGACATTGTGCGCTGCCAGTGCTGAGGAATCACAGTTGATGACATTCAAGAGGTGGTCTTATCTCAAGACTGATCTGAAACTCCTGGAAAGACTTGTACTGGTTTTGATGGCTTTAGACCAAGTCCTAACAGCATGAGAAGTTTTCTTATCTTGTTTATTAATGAATCTCTAAGGGACAATTAACAGCATTAGCTAGGGAGGTCCAGAAGGGGTTCCTTGTCAGTGAGGTGATTTGCACATTGCAGCTCTGACTTCATAAATTTGTATGTATGCCAGTCTTCACAGACTAAAGAGTAAATGCCTTACTAGTACCTAGTTTTAACTTGGTTTTGGCTCTTAATGATTTTCAAGGTAGTTAAACTGAGAGGTGTATAATAAAATTCCTCTGAAACTTCAAGGACAAATAATATTTAAACTCAGCTTTATAAAACAGGAAAAAGTCATTATACTGAGGCTTTTCCCCCTTTAATGTTCACACCGCCATTTCTTAGGTTGCTTCTGGATGGATGTATTTATATCCAATTCAGGAAAAACTAAGAACAGAAGGGCTGATTCTCATTTAAAAGACTTTTCATGCTTCTTGTTTTAAGTGCTTGTAAAAATTAGGGAAGTCAAGTCTGTTTTCAGTCATATTATTGGAAGATACGGTGTAGGTCAAACTTCACAACGGCCTTGCAGACAGCCAGGGATCACATCCTCCATTACATCTAGTCTGATTTTTTAAACTCACAGCTTCTGGTTTTCTCATGTGCTGGCCCTAATGATTAGAAAACTCTTCCTATAAATATCAGAAAAGTTGCCTCCTGTTTCTATCTCAGATCTCTCCTTAGTACTGGCTATTTTTAAGTGTTATTCCCAAGAAGTCTGGGAACATGCTAGCTAGTGAGGTAATGAGATTGGTAGTGCACATAAAAATAAATGTTTGGGACCCTCACTGTATGACTTGCTGTACATATTCTTGTCTCTCAGACTGTAAGCAAGGAGCCAGCTGGCAAACAAAGATGAGAAGGTGCAGGGAAATGGTGCTGCTGACGTGTAATGAGGGCAGAATACAGGCTGCTTCAAGTAAAATACTTTTGAGACACATAACAGAAGTGTTGAGTTTAGACTTATTTGATGTTTGTCACATATAAATATCTGCATTGTAATATCCCTCTGTAAGTAGAGGAAGATGAACTGTTATGTGTTGGTGAAGATCGAGTTGTTTTTCTTTTGAATTCATACTGTAGTTTGCATAATGCAGTCAAGATGCTATAGGCTTGAGCGACTCCCTCTGAAATCATAAGCTTCATGACAGAACAGAATAATCTTAATCATATTCTTTTAGAACAAAAAAAAAGTACTGGTCTTTGAACATGCTGAGAGCCTATCCCTACAGTCTTTGAAGGAAGAAACCTCCAACTCACAAGTAGTGAAAAGAGAGTCGAGCTCTACTCATGGGCTAGTTGGTTGAAGGCTTGATCTTCCATTAGTGTGACCTGTGACCCAAGGTGTTCCCACAAACACCAACGGAGACCTGCCAGGCAGCTGCTTCCCTGGTGGGAACACATTGATTCACAAAAAAAAAGCCAAAGCTTTTCAGGCCTGCAATATCTGATGCATTAGCCTAAGTCTAAAAGAGAGGGATCTTTCTTATCTTACACAACAGAGCTGAAATTCAGACCATAAACACAGCTTCAAACCTCCCCGCCCCCTTCTGCAAAGGAAGTTTCATTTTTGCACTGAGATGAGGGAAGTCACTTACTGCTGGCTCGGGTGCAGTGCTCTTGTTATCAGACTGGAGTCGTAGCTGCTGTGGCAGCATGTAGCAGAAACGCACGGAAATATTATTAAGTTCCAAATTAAGCACAGTATTTGTAAGTTGCAATTGGGAGTAGAGGATTTTTAATTAGGAATCTTGACAGGGCTTAAATGAATTGTTTTTGTCCCTGCAAAAACTGTGGCCTTGATAAATTTCTGTTACTGAAAAGCAAGTTAATTTCCCCTGTTCAATTCTTCTTTCAGTGGCTGTTATACATCATAGAAACTAATTTATGGGGGGAAGCACTGAGCGGGAATTGATGATTATTTTAAGAATAGCTCAGCACAAAACTGCTCACATGAGTAAAAGAGTCTGGGATTTGGTTCCCCATTCAGATTCCACAAATGCTATTATCAGATGCTTCAGAAGCTGGAATCACTTTCCTCCCATCTTTGTGGCATACAAGAGTGTAACATAACCTGAGGGTTTGGACTTCATTCTAATACCACTGGCTCACAGGAGCGCTGGCATCGGTTTTGTGCTCTGACATTTCATATTAAAAAGGAAAAAAAATTTTACTACTGTTTTTCCAGTTTTAAACAGGTTAAAGCTTATAGAGGGATGCTGTGTTCTGCTTGCAGTAGGAAGTGGATGCCACCAGTAGCTTATACCACAACTTCTTATCATCACCCTTAGCGGTATGAGAAGCTATCAGTCATTCAGGGCTGCCAGCAACGCCTAACCCTCTTCTATCAAAATGAATCCAGTCAATCTACATTTACAACGTAAACTGTTTATGTTTGGGTGGTTATTGTGGCTAAAGCAGTTTAGGGAGTGCGTAAACAAACGTGTTACCCTGCACATACAAGCCCCAATCTGCTGGTTTCTTTCCTTCTGTCAGATTCTGTTACCATAACCATATTCATGTTCTTTCCTAATAAAAGCTGATTGTTTCCCACCTAGTTTTCCCACCTCGGTAAAGCAATTCTAGGAAAAGTTAATCCAAGTGGAACTACTGCAAAGTGTCCACCTTTTTCTGCATGGAAGTCTTCCAGGACTTATACCTGTCTGGATGTCAG
Organism: Hypotaenidia okinawae; assembly: GCA_027925045.1. Lineage (NCBI taxonomy): Eukaryota > Metazoa > Chordata > Aves > Gruiformes > Rallidae > Hypotaenidia > Hypotaenidia okinawae. The sequence continues at coordinate 44,896,444 of BSDF01000002.1, read as the reverse complement.
AAAGAGATTTTCAGTGATCTTTGTTTGAGCTATCATGATAGTTTGCAATGTTCCATTGCAATGTTCCATTGCAAACTAAAATGATTCATGGCACTCAATTCCCATAGAAGTCAATGATTTCAAGGACAACATTTGTCCTCATGCTGTCATCTTCAGTAATTATGGAATTCAATTAAATTAAAATGGGAAAGTCACTTAGGCAAATTTGAAAAAAAAACCTTAAATGACAAAATGGAGAAAACCATGTAAATATTTATATATATTAAAAATATAGTGTACATACCCATAGTATATGCAGAATATAACATTTGCAATTATGCTACTAGGGATAATTCCATTTTCCCTGGACCGTAAGGCTACATTAATTCCTGTGGTTCTAGAGCCTTCTGTCAGTGCACTAAGCCATATATCTTACACATCTGTTACATGCTTATTCTCAGATTCTCCTAGTGAGGAAGTTGTCCAGTTAGGTCTCTTATTTTGGTAGACCTGAGGGATTTTATTTATTTGTTTGCTCTTTCAGTCTACAAGCTTCTACATAAATATGGTAGAGAAGGAAAGATCAAAGGACTTTGCCTTTCACTTGAAAAAGAAGGTACAGGGTTTTGATAGAGGCTCATTAATCCATCACTGATGCTGAAGTTTCCAACTTACCCTCTGTAGCTTTGTCATATGAAGCCTTACACAGGGCACTTGGAGTGCAGAAAGAGTATGCCCTGAATGCCAGCCAAATGAAAGGGGACAGCTGAGGGGTAAGTGCTAATGTGGCTGAGGTCTGTGGGATCTGAAAATAGAAGGAAAATAATTGCTGCTGATGTGAATTTCCCAGCATACGTGCGAGAATATGGGTATAGAGCCAAAAAGGTTCAGAAAGGGTCTTCGCTAACACCTGCCTAAAATGCAGCCTCTGTCAGGCACAGAGGATCTTTCTTTGTTTAGATCATCTATTCACGTAGTAGCATGCACTGCCAGGTCCCCTGCATAACTCTGTTGAGTATGGGATTCATTCGCACACATCCACAGACTCACAGAATGCTAGGGGTTGAAAGGGACCTCGAAAGATCATCTAATCCAACACCCCTGCCAGAGCAGGATCACCTAGAGTAGGTCACATAGGAATGTGTCCAGGCATGTTTTCAATGTCTCCAGAGAAAACAGTTTGATTTGATCTGCCCTGTTCTGTACAGTGTCAGCCTCCTTACCCTGCTTCAGCATTAATGTGACAACACACTGATTTGGGGGAACCAGCACTCTGGTTTTCACCAGCCTTTTAAATGGAATTTCTCTCTATATATGTATTTCTCTGTGTTATGCTTTGGCTCCTTCATAGCAAAATCATTCTGATGTTCATCTCTAACCCATCAGAGTTATGATTCTGGTATCTTCAGTGTCTCAGTGTTTTCCATGGGGATTTGCACAGTTAATAGAAGACCTCTTTCTGCCCTGTGCTGTTTAAAATGTTGAACCTCTATTTGACATTACCTCAGATGTGTGCTAGGCAACTGCCCTGTCCTGCCTTTATTTACTCACAGTTCATAGCTCATTGTGCCACAGTGACACAAAGTAGAATAATGTCTTCTATTGGGTGTCAGAGAAATCTGGGATGTCTGCTTACTGCTAGTCACTTGCACAATGCATGATTGCGGTGATGCTGAGCAAGATAACCGGCTTTTAGGAGTGTGTGACTGCAAGTGGAATGCACTGAGTAGCATGCCAGCTTTTAAAAGCAGTGAGGTAGCAGCTGGTCAGCTTGACTCTGGCACACTACAGGGCAGCTAGGTAATCTAACAGACTGGTCATGGTGTGAGACAACAAAGTGTGGGACAGCAGTGGGAAGATTGCCAAAGTTTAAAAGCAGGCATCTGACATACAGATGCAAGTGTATGAACTTTTCCTTTACCCTCTTTAACTCATCATTAAATTAATGTAATTTCCTTTTTGAAGAGTTTCTCCAGTTCACAGAAGCTTGCTAGTTTGCTTGGGACAACTCTATCATCAGGCTGCAGGGACTTCAAACTGAAGACATACTACCTGAACATGCCACATATTTGTTCTTTCCCTTCTGATCTGATGTAGACTAGCCTCTAGCCACACCAAAATGTGCTACACAGAATGACTGAGTGAAGAACTAAGTTGTGCTGATTTGATCTAGTTCCCTTATATTACAAGCCAATTAGCTTGGAACCCTTTGCTGTTTATACAGTAAGAGGCAGGTTTCATTTGTATAGAGGAAAGGAGGAGTTTGGAGCCACAACTTGATTCAATTATGGTGCAAAGACAAATCCTTTCTTGCCCTGTATGTAATCTGGAAGAGTCTTACACAGAAGTCTGTCTCTTACCACTATGATCACTAGTGTGGAAGAAGGAACTTTGGCAGGCAGGGAGTGAGGACCCCTGGCCACCTTCCATTACACATGCTCTGGAGCAGGCATCTAAAAAGAACAGAAGTTCAAGGTTTCATCAGAAACAGTTTTTCTGGCATGTTTTGTCAGCTGTGAGTTATTTCTATTGCTACTGTGACCTGGTGGGAACTGATCTATGAAAGAAGTATAGTGACATTTAAGTAGGACTAGACTCAAAAAAGTACACACTGAATTTCATAAAGTCTGTGAGATGAGTTTTGTGCTGCACTAACTTGGTAAATGCAGATTTAGTTCACATCAAATTCACATTTTCCCGGGACCTCACTCTCATTCCTGTCTGTCCTTAGTAAATCAGTATCTTGTATGTACACATATAACAGGTAAATATTATCTTCCTGTTAGATATGAGATGCTTGTCTTCCCCCAAAATAGTTGGAATGAGATATATGTGCCCTCAATGTAATATTTTATGATCTGAAAGGCCAGAAAACTATACCACAGGCACTGTAAAATATCCTAACCATGTAATTTCATGTTATTAATCATCATCACATAGTTTTTTGAATATAATCATTTATTTTCAGCAGTAAACAATTAAAATCTATTAGAGAACACATTTAGATTTGTTTTAGTACTTATTTCACTTCCATACTCCACAAAAGATTGAAAACATTCAAGTATCTCATTTCAACTCCATTGTGCTTGTGTTGTTTGTTCGACAGAAAATGTGCTTTTCCTAAACACATTTTTCTTTTATCGACACTTATGATTGACTGAGAATCAACAGAACAGAACGGGCTGCCAAAGCCTTGCGTCCTGTTGTGAGCCACAACTCTTGACAGTTTGTGCTTTGAAAATGTATCAGCCCTCCTTCAGAATCAGCAGTAAGCCTCACTAGAATCCCCAGCATAGTAACACAGGGCCACATTTTTTCTTTTGCCTCTTCTTAATGTGTTAGGATGTGTTAGGATGCAAATCAAATTATACCTCCGTAGGGGTGTATAATAGGTCAGAGGATACATAACCAAATAGGTTCCCAGATTGTCAACAGCCACAGCTGGTACTGCAGCCTTTTCCTTTGTATGAGGCAGAGGAAACATTGTCTACTGGAACCAGCAGCTTAATGGGTGTTCTTGGGACTTCCCCCAAAACGTGTTCCTCATTACAAACTTGGTTGCTATCTGCATAAAGTCATGTTGGTGTCTGGGATGGGAACCTTCCTTCTAATTGACTGGGATGGGCTGTCTGTGTGCTTCTGGAAGTACAAGTGGTCTACAAAAATACTGGATCTGAACACTTAACAGGAGAGCTCAAAAGAAAGACTGTTAGGCCTTTTTTTTTTCTTGAACCCTGAATAGATGGGCGGGAGGGAAAGGAAAAGGAAAAAGGTGTGCTACTCTACTGACTTGAAACATATATGGCCATGAATTCATGAGCTTACTAATGTGACTGTCGTGTATCTTACACAAAAATTGTCATTTGCATTTTCCATTTAAGAACTTGATATTCTTTATAAACTTACTTGGATTCTGCAAAGAGAGCTGACAGTTCCTAAAGAGAAAAGAGTCATGCTATTATTATGTCACTTCTAGAAATACTAATGGCAGGATATGAAGGACAGTGTAATTACAGTGTTGCTCTAGTGATTCTTCGGTTAAGGTTTTCTCAGTACTTTAATTATAAACTACTTATTTCAGCAGTTTATCTGTCTAAATTCTCAGTCAAACATCCCGTGGGTTTGATTCACACTTTGCTGTGCTTGGTGTAAAAAGAGCCTCCCCTAGCCAACATCAAACTCCTATATAACCAGGAGCGCCCACCCTGTGGAGGACAGCTGGACTGAGGAGAAGGACCAAGGGAAGAACTGACTTTTTCTGTGTAAGAACCAAACTGTTGTTGAGAATTAGGCATGCTGAAGTAAACAGGAGTGATAAAGCCCTTGGAAGAGAAGGCAGAGTGTTAGGCGTACATCAACCAAATTTGACAGGCCGAGCTGAAAAGCTACAAAATACGTAAATTAAATCAGATGAGGTCAAAGCACAGCAAGAAAAAGAGAATTCTGCAACTCTCTAGGCAGCATCTTCGAGACCTGCTACCTCAGCACATCTGAACTCAGGGAAGGAAGCTTAACACAAAGAAAGAATAAAATCTTAGAGAGCTGCTGCTTAGATGCATGTCCAGAAGGCACAGTTCTACATATTCTGCAAAATGGTTTTTCAGTCACTGAACCCATTGTCAAAGCTTTGGTCAGGGAAATTTACTTTTCAGGTAATGTATACTTAAACACAATCCCCACTGGGATTTATGCACAACACTTTTAAACTCATGCCTGGGTGAATTTATGAATAAGAACTGACTTACTATGTGACCAAATAGTTTCCTGAAGCTGGGCCAAGAGAAGGGACAGATAGTCCTGTTAAGCTCCTTAAGAGAGAAATCTAAAAGCAGATCACATCATTTGAACAGCACTGCAAATTTCTCAGAATTGTAAAGCACGAATCCAACGATTAGCAAACCTCCTTTGTTCAGGGAACCGCAAATTTGAGAAGCCTGATCTGTAAAGCCTCAAAGACCTCATTAGGAGCTTGTAATCCTTAGTTTGTTTATTTACTATTATAAGTGTACACTGACAGGTTTGCCTCGGAAGCTGTTCCTGCTTGTCCTTGGTGGGGAAGAAGATGAAGGACGGAGTTTTGACTTTTTTGATAGGACGGCGTGTTGTGATTCCTTTCAGAAGTGATGTCAGGAAAGCTGGGGAGCAGGATTGAGGGAAGGGATAAAACACATGCATTTCTGGAATAGTTCACAGTAGTTTGTGAGTGAGAGTGGGTATTGCCTTGATTTCTTCTCGTTACTGTCTGTAGACAAGTCCTTCCCTCCTCCCTTGCTCACCCGATCTTTCTACCTCAAGCAACGGCTTTTGGAAAGTGGAAGCTTTTTAAATAATTCCAAATGCTTCCTTTCCCCCCAGAAAACATTTTCCTTGCCTGCTGACAAGGGTGGTAAAGCTGGGTTCATTCTTGCTGGGTTGAATCTGTATCAGCTTTCATTTTTACAGGACTGTGCTACAGCTGGTTTTTGTGTTGCTGCCTATTTTTCCCCTTCATTCTCCTGCTGTGAGATGTGGTGCTCTGCTGTGGAAATGGGAGAGCATTTCCGTGCCTGTATGTGGGGAAAGTAGCCAGCATTCAAAAAAGTCTTAACAAAGATTTATGAGGCAAATTATGTTGTTTGTTAAATACCCAGATGGAAAATCAGAAACTCTAGACATGGTGAGTAGTGAGGGTATCAGCAAAAAGCTATGATTCAGACAAATAGAAAGCCTCGTGATTTAATTTAAAATGAAATAGTGTTCCCTTTCATGAATAACAAAAGGGTATTTTGTGTTGTGTGTGTTTCCCCCCACTGACACCCTTTCTTCCTGAGGCTGAGTCCTGTATTCGCCATTTTCGTTCCTTCGCTGCTGGTGTAGGAGGTACACAGGTGGCGTAGGCAGGGGCGATACCTAGTGACTGCACAATAATACCGATAATAGAAACAATATTCTGCCAGAAATCATTGCAATGCAGTTGATTTCAGACTGGGAATTGGTTGTCCTGGGAGCTGGGACTTGTCAATGGAGAGCATCACACCCTAGTAGGAGCTCACAGCACAGGGTGCAAAAGTGAAAGATCCCTTCCTCCCTCCTCTCCTTTCTTCCCCGTACCTTTATTTCCCTCACAGGCTCACGAGAGTAGCCTTCATCATGGGCAGAGGCAGGAGAGCTGATAGCTAACAGGGAGACGGAGCCATCCCAGTTTCTCCAGTTGCCTGCTGCTGGGGCAAGGGAGCTGATCTGCCAGTACTGCCCCAGGTTCGCATGGGCAGAGGCACAGGTAACACCGAGCACAGACACCGTGATAGTACCAGCACCAATTAATTTCCTAATTATGTGATACTGCGCATTTTTTGAATCATGATACCGCTGTGTCAGCAGTGTTGCCTGTCACTGAGGTTGTTATGCTGTGAGTCATTGTTGTCTCATAAAGCACAGGGGAGCTGAAAGGCAGCGTTATCTGAAAATGTTTCATTTTCAGCAACATTGTCAGTGTTTCTGAAAAGGATGTTCTCCTTCAGTTCAAAGGTTTTCCTTTTAAATACTGCTTGTTGTGTTTCAAATAAAAATACCATTCACCAGCACGCAGGCCATTAACCAACTGAGATGCTTCTGGAAGTGCTGACGTACCACTTTTGTGTGCTGATAGGAATGTTGTTGCCGTTGCGTGGTTTCCAGCTGTTTCAGGGAATCATGCTGCAGAACTGTTCAGAGCATTTCTATTCCAGTGGTGCAATGGCAAGTAAAACAGCAGGTAAACATCTGCATTTGGCAGTCTAGACCAGTAGTGAAAGGTGGGTAAACTGCATTTGTCATTGACCTGTCTGCCCGTGCTCTGCTCCTTGCTGTGGACAATGATGTTAGGACTGGGTGTACTACATCTCAAGTAAACAGAAAATTAAAAAAAATAAAAAGCAAACAAGTATGTGCCATTGCAGGTGGGAGGTGTTACTGGTCCAGACAGCTAAAGCTGGTGGCTTTCTTTTGGCTCTGTTTTTCTGTGAATTGAATGCAGGGTGCTTAAGACATATGGAGTTACCCACAAGTTTACAGTATGTGGGCAGCAAATGAGAGCCTACTGCTGTAGTTTATTACTGCTGTGTGCTCTGTGTTTTCTCCATGGTATCTACTTTTACCTAATCTTAGCTATTAAATCACACTACCGTCAGTTAACAAGAGCCTTTTAGAAGGCAGAATGGAATAGCAAATTGGTATAATGCAGATGACTTTTCTAAAGTTGTTTTCATTTTCTCTTTTTACTCCTCTGGGAAATGTCCAGCATGAGTAGAAAAATTCAAAGCGCTTCTCATTTGATGAATCCATGCTTATTGCCCAGTTGTTTCACTCTGCTGTACTTCAAAGTGAGAGATCTGAAATTCTTTAAAAAAATGGTATAATTAGAATTGTAAAGGAAAAAAATGTGATTCTTTAAAAGCTTGAGTATACAGCATTACATACCCAAATCTTCCTTTATACACTCTGATAAATTTCCTTAATCTTCAGAGCTACAGTGGTATAAGGACACTAATAGACCAGATTCTCTGTTACTAAAGGAGGCTGAGAATTTTTTTCCTTGTGTGATGCAGGTGAAAGTGTTACAATACAAGCTGCCATAAAGGACAAGAGTAGAGATAAATGCAGCATTTGAGAGAGAAGGAAAGGCATTATAAAAAAGATCTGAACCACCTAGTGATGTGTTTGTTCAGCGGAGCTTTTAAAAAGTGCACTAATGGCCCATTTTATCTATCACCCCAAGTCAATGAAAAACGCCCATTGACTTAAATAGACATTGGATCAAGTGCTGAGCTTTTAGGAATAATTATACTCAGTATGCTGAAGTTCCTGGTATTTCTCTTTGGGCTGAATGCCGCTCCCTGCATTCTGTGCCCTGACTTCAAACAAACAAACAAGCTATCCCTTTTTCCTGCCTACACAAACTGAAGCTGTAGTGCTCCAGCTACTGCTTCCTCCATTCAGCTTGCAGATGTTGAAGAAGCTTTTTTAGATCAAAGCAGTAGTGTAGACCCAGCAAACACTGCTGGATAGGAAAACCACATCTAAAAGGTGTCTTTGTTGCATATAGCCTTTGCCAGATAGGCTGGGCCACAGCTGGAAGGTTTGGAAACCTTTTGACTTCTCTGAAGGTGTGTTTTCACTTGCCCTCAGGCCATCCTGCGGTTTGGCCTAAAAAATGCCACAATCCAGGATTTCCAAGGAATCTCTTTGAGTACATTGGCAAAAAGGGTGACCAGTCCAGTTCACTACGCCCTCACCTAGTTTTTTTATTAAATTGTTTGAGCTGCTATTTGATTTTGTCCCTTTGTGGTAGGGCTACTGCTAGTTTTCTTTGCTGCTATTGCCCAGTTTTCTCTGTAGAAAACTTCATGGTACTGTAACCTTTAGGAACATGTTTTAGCATCAGAAACCAATAAAAAAAATCTGTTAAAGCCAAGGAAGGATAAATAAGATGGTGACTGAGAACATAAGTGGATTCCCTCCATCTTGCTCTATTAATAATAATAATAATAGTGATAGCAAAAATAGTAATAATAATAATACAAAAATCCTAGTGCAGATTATTTCCATCCTCTTGTCTCAGCTAGACGCATGGATGAAATGAAAAGCATAAACTGGTTTTAGATGGTGTGAATTAAGGCACAGGGGCACAACCCACAGGTTAGTATCTGCTCTGTAAGTTAGCAAAGATACCACCTCACTTCATGCAGACAATAAAAAACTCACACTGAACAGTATGTGACTCAGTAAGACAGGGATACCTTACTGAGGTTAAAAAAGGACCTGTCCAGACTGAGTATTAGGAGGTTTGTGCATTGTGCATTTTAATTTCTTAGCAAAGTATTAGTACTCACACTATACTGCCTTCTGGGAACCTGAGTGTTTTATCAGTTTTTATATTTATATCAGCTCAGGCCTGGGTAAGAAGAGAAACTGAACTCCTTATCCATCTTCTCTGTTTTGAGCTTATCTCTTCCTTAGAAGCACAACCCTTCTATCATAAATAACCCAGAGAAGCAAGCTAATGGGTGAATGAATGATAGAATCATAGATTCATAGAATAATTTAGGTTGTGAGTGATCTCTGGAGCTCACCTGGTCTAACACCACAGCTATCTGGTTCAGAGCGTCTTTTTCTAACTCTTGGCAGGAAATTGAGTCCCATGGGTCATGAGGAATGTCTTTCTGGACTCTCCACACACCTATATTTCAAATCCAGAAGGAAAAATTATGGTTTATGACATAGAAAAATTGGTTTAGATCCCTCCTATAAAAATTTAAAATATTATCCTCCATGCAAAACAGTGGGGGAATTTTTCCTTACGTTTGCTAGGGAAAAAAAACCAGCTGAGAATATCTTTTGTGTTCTTATTTTCAAGATGGAAAGCTTGAAGCACAATGGATTGTTTATAGTGACAGATTGGTACTTAGATAAATAAGCTGACCATAGATACCTGGCTTGGAGATGAGTTATTGCAAATAAGCAAAGAACTAAAAAAGCCTATAAATGAAACACCTAACTGCAGAAAATCCTTGTGTAGTGCTCTACAAAGGTATGTGGTAAAAGAAACTAGTATGGCTGTGTTCAGAGGTGAACCTGATAGCAAAGAGATTAAAATAGCTTTTTTTAACCAATTTGAACCTGAGGACTTCAAAGTTCTTTGCTTTCAAATAAAAGTGCAATAAAGCTTGGCCAGCTCTCAAAAGCTGTTGTGGAATAGGACAGTCAGTCACTTGCTGGCAACATTACACAGGTTCATGAAGTGAGGTGGTAAATATCATCATGAACTGAAAACAATGTCATATTAAGACAGGCAGGATATTATTATGTTCTATGTAATTTGACCAGCATGTCTAGTTTAATTCCACCAGTATTGTGATGGGTTCTTAGCGTATATTCAGGGGTCCTGTTTTATGTATTACCTATGCTAGTGACTTTCCGGCCACCCTTAGTGCTCTACCTATAACTGCTCTCTTGTCTCTTCCTCAGTCAGGCCGAAGTAGGTTTCTTGCACAGTTTTCTGAAGCACAAAGGTGACACTTACAAAGCCTTTGGATCAAGCCCAAACAATTTTTTTCTGATTTTACCACCAAATATTTCAGAAGAAGGCTCTGATACTTGGCTCCTTTCAGCCCACAAGACTCTGTTGAGCCTGACACGCGTGGCCAAGAGAGGCACACAGCTACGTGGAGTCTCTTGGCATGTCATGAAGTTGCCCCAACTGCTGGCAGTTCAGAAGAGTGCAGTCTTCTCTTCAAAATGCTGTAACAAGGGTTTGAAATCACTTTCTGCGAGTCTTTCTTCTCTGGTGCCTCCTCTCTTTCAGGCAGAGATGTGCCGAATTCTTAGGAGCAAATATAATTTCTTAACCTATTTTAAAAGAGCTTGCTTTGATCTTCCTCTTTATGCTCTGTCACATGAAATTCAAGAGAAGCATTGCTGTTTCTTTACAAAAGAAGAAACAAATACGTTCATATCTGAAGATAAAGAAAGCTAGCATTAACAGAATAATTATGTACAGGTATGTTAGAAACCAAACCCGATTCACATCATTTATAGGTGGTTGTTGCAAAGGGCACACCTCTATCTGCCTTCCCCATTTTATATGATATTAGAGGGATTTAAAAACTGGTAACTGTGCGAGTCCAGTGGCAGCTCCGGAGGGGGTCTTTGCCACCATCTATTGGTGAACTAAGGGAAAAGGCAGCCGGAGCTGACCTTGCTAACGCTCCTTACTGTGCCAAGTGCAAGCTTTTGCTCCACTTTGAGGTTTTGGGGTAACAAATAGTTTGGTTTTTGGTTTGGGTTTTTTTTTGTCCATCCTGCTCTGGGAAAAAAAAGCAGTAAAACTGTAGTTGTGTCCTCTGAGTGAAGAGGTGTCATAACCAAACCTTATCAGCTGGTTTGTGATTCCACATACCTCTCAATGGAGAAGAAGGTAGCTCTGATGTCCTGGAGAAGAGTGTCTTTCTTACGTCAAGTCTTTTGTTAATTAATGTCTTCCTGGTTTCTGGCATAGGAATTGAACCTGTTTTCTTTGCTGGTCTCAAGAAACAGCACACTGATGCTTGAATAAAGCCCTGTTGCTGCTAACAAAACTTGAATGAGTGCTGTAATTGCTAGCAATTCTGCAGTCCAGTGAGAGGGGCACCTGTGAAAGAACATCCCTTATAAATTAAATGCAGAATCAACCTATGCCCCTAAAAAGACAGGCAAGAAGACAAGTGAAGGGAGCCAATGCCAGCAACTGAGCCAAAAAAGTAATCTTTAAAGATGTTGCTAGATATGAAATGAGTCTATTTTACTGGACTCATCAATGCTGCTTGCATATGCAAATTCCTCAAGAATAAAGCTTTTGTAGTGCAGGCTCCAAAATGAATTCAGGTAGAGTCAATGACAGCAGTGAATGAGCACATAGACAGTTTAAAGAGATTGCTTAGTTTCCAAATCAACAAATTGCTGTGGTTCTACTTAATCCATCAAAAAAGGAAAAGAGAACAATCTGGCAGTCAGACGGGAAGATATAATGGTAAAGGACATAATGTTCCAGCTATTTTAGGACCCATTTACACTATGAAACTGGTGGCATTAGCTAACAGTTGTTGAGCACATTTGAGGAACAGCTGTGTTATTGCTAAAGTGTAAAGACTAAAACGTGTACAGACCTGTAGGGGTGCTCAGGAAGGATGGGGTTTTTTTGGGAAGGTGGGGGGAGCTTCTGTTCAGTTTAAAAGCATTTTCTTACTCAGTTTCACTATGAATGAAGGACTAGCAGAGTCAAATTACTTTATGAACGCTCCTTATTTCCATGAAAATACAACAATTATATATTATAACTTTGCTGTATGATGATCAGTGGGCTGGAGCACCTCTCCTGTGAAAACAGGCTGAGAGAGTTAGGCTTGTTCAGCCTGGAGAAGAGAAGGCTCCAGGGAGACCTTATAGCAGCCTTCCAGTACCTGAAAAGACGTACAGGAAAGGTGGAGAGGGACAGTTTATCAGCGAGTGTGGTGGTAGGACAAGGGGTAATTGGTTTAAACTGAAGGAAGGTAGATTGAGATTAGGTACTCATAAGAAATTCTTCCCTGTGAGGGTGCTGAGGCCTTGGCACAGGTTGCCCAGAGAAGCTGTGGCTGCCCCCTCCCTGGCAGCGTTCAAGGCCAGGCTGGATGGTGCTTTGGGCAACCTGGGCTAGTGGAGGGTGTCCCTGCCCATGACAGGGGGGTTGGAATGAGATGATGTTTTGCTAACCCAAACCAGTCTGTGGTTCTATGATATTACAGCCCTATGATACTATGATAAATCTGTCTTAAATAAAAGTAACATGGACCAAAATTGTACCTTCATTCACAGATATTCTAGTCATTGTTTAAGTATCTCTGTTCCTTGAATAAGACACTTACATTCCCTCCCTATTTACCTTTCTCTCAGCGGGGCTGCCATTTTGCTTATGCTTCAGACTGGACCTCCCACAGAGAAATAAATTGAGAATAAAAAAATGCATCTCATCACAAGATCATATGAGAAAGACTCAAAGTCATCGTCAGGTAACTTTTATTCTCATAGAAAAGATTTTGTTGATAGTTTCACTCACTTATCAAAGCCTCCCTGCCAAACCTGACCTGCTTGATGTATTCAAAGTCTGCATGTATTAATTTTTTCCCAATGAATAACTGAAGCAGAAGGATGAATTAATTTGCAGCAATTTTAGTGTGAGTCTCATTGGCTTATCTATCTGTTTGCAGCCTCATACACGTGCAGATGTTGAAGAAGTATTTGCTGTAGCCAGAGAGCAGTGAGTGGTCTGTGATGGTGAAATGATGGCAACTACAGTCTGCTGGAGTACAAGTGCTCTCAGAACTATTTTTGGGAATACTGAGTTAAACAATCTCTGCTTTTCCTCTTGTCACAATATGAGGTATATGACTGCCATCTCTCTATTGTTATTACATCTGAAAATTAATTTCTTTCCCTTATTGGATTATTGGCAAATTCTGAAAAGAACTGTTAAAGTAATGTCATTGGCTGCATGCTGCTGAAGCATGGAAAATGTAGCATTGACCTAGAAGTTACTTGGTAGCTGCTTCTTGTAATTAGGGCTTCTTTTGTGTATGTGGATAGCACAGTTGCTTGCACTAATTGTGCGTTGGCATATCGCACATTTTCCACTCTGCTATGTGAATAAATGTCCAATTTACATAACAATGGAGTTATTTGCATATGCAAATGAGGGTTCAAAATCTGCACAGGAGCTGATCTTCAATTTATGAAGATCAGAGCAGAAGTTCCATCTCTGTTTAGTCTATATCGAGACAGGCAAAAATGCCACTACAACTTAATCTTCAATTGTATTTCTTGCATTTAGAACCATGCAGTCTAGGACAATTTATATCTGCCTTTTACTATTTGTAGTAATTTGAGTGTCTTTACATTAGATGATGACTTTAAATTCAGTATGTTCTTACTGTAGTATAAATTCAACACACATACACACACACACAATTCTTGTTCCTGAAAACCAGCAGATGAAAGAGAAACAAAATAAGTGAAAGAAAGTACCTGTCAATGTGTGTGGGAAGAGAGAAACAAGCAGTTTATATGTTAAGAAACACAACCTATTAAAAAATACATCTTTATAAGAACATGTGTGTTTGCAGAACTAACATAGGTGATGAATCTTGGTAGGGGTATTATGACATTATTCCTTCAAATTTACCATTCTTCCTCCTCTTTGCAGTATCATGCACAACATGTAGGACAGACTAGGAGGGCATGCTTGCTTTTATACTGGAGAATCATAGGCAATCATTTTCTGTTTCTCAAAGATCCTGTTTGGTCTCCTTCTGGGAAGGGCAATGAGTTTCGCATTCCCTGGCTGCAATGGCCCTCTGGATTTACTATGCTGAAAATTACATGGTTTAGGTAAATATATTTGGTTTAGTAAAAGAAGATCAGAATAAAGCATGGGATACTTGTCTCTTTTTTCCAACAGCTCCTTTCATAGATGTTCCTATGGGAAGAAAAAGCTCTGCCTGAATAAATTAAAATTGACCTACTATGAATTAAATTATAATAGTAATAATTTCTGCAATATTACATCATTGCAGAAGCTACCTGGGTTTATTGTTCCTAAACTTGGGGGATTCCAGCTTTCCTACACTTAGATAAATCATTGTTATGGACAAATGCTGTGGTAGCTGAGGGTTTCCCATTGTTGTCAAACCTTTGAAACAAAGCTGTTTGGCGACTGTAGTTTGTTTTTTTTTGTCTTGGGAAAAAAAAGCTTTTTGGCAAAACACTTGAAAATGGAATATTTAATTCAAATTAGTTATAGTTTGAATTAAAAAATATTTCCCTGTTGGCTCAAGATTTCCTTCTTTCCTAATGGGACTATGACAGCCTCATCCCACATGAGACAAGGTCTTTAATGATGAGAAAATCCAGCGAGGGAGCACAATGTGCAGAGGAGGATATTCAGCAACCAATGTATGACTTCCATGAGATATTGTAATAAAACATCCAAATAAAATAGTTAGGTTTTCATAGATAAACAAACAAAAAAGGAGAACTTTCCAGATTTATGATTTTATTTTTATTTTGCACATGAAGGAAGTATTTTCTAAGACAGGAAACTGTTTAGCAAAAATGTTCTACAGCTGCTAAAAATAGATTGACTTCACAAAAACTACATCCAGGAACTGGAAGAGATTTGGAATAAAAATAGAGAAAATATCATCAAACTTTATTTCTAATTTTTCTCACTTTGATTTGGGTATCTTAGTAGCAACAACATATAAAATTCCTTTTCCTTGAGTCCCAAAAGTCTAATGACTTTTCCTGGTGTTTCTACAGTCCTTACAGGTTTTGTAGGAACTCCAAAACAGTGTTCATTCTTCATTCTGTGGTATGTCCACTTACCATCCACAGCTCTTCTAAGTACTTCAGCTCAATCTGGTTCTTAGTATCATATCATCTCTTTGAAAAGTTATGTTTATTTCCAGATATATGAGGGATATCTAATTATTGGGGCAATAGTAAAACTATAGGAAGCTTAAAACTTACCAACAGTCCAGTCACTAATGAAAATTCACCTGACCTGAGATATCCAATTGGCAAAGGAGCTTGAGGAAATCATAGCAGGAAACTAAATCAAAATAATGTTCTAAAGTGGAAATGTTTTTCTGACCAGTGAGAGAAGGATTAGAAAACAAACTGGGTTTTGATTTCATATAAGAAAGTTAAATTAATCAAACATTTTTAATTTAGAGGTTTTTCTTCTTGTTATGTGCTGCCTTGTTCAGTTGAAGCTTCCCCACACTGTAGCTCCTGACAGTCTAGCCTTGACATTTCTAATAATGCTTTCAATGCCTCCTGAAAATTCCTGTAAGAGAGGATTTATGTGATGAGTTAATCAAAGCTGACTATACAGCAGTGTGTTTTCATCCCAGATAAATATCCATGTACCATTACTGAAGTTGATAAAATATTTGATGGACAGCAGTGACCTGCTGCCTACTGTTCCTCTGCTACTGGATATTTATTTTTTAAATTCAGAAATGTATGAGCAGGTTATAAATTCGGATTTCTTTCTAATCTTGCAGCTGATTGCCTAAAACCTCCCATCTGTGGCTTACACTGGGTGAGCGTGGAAGCACTTGCTTTGATAAAATAGATACTGCAGCGATTCGACGTAAATGAATTTTTCATGCAGACTGTTTCTGTGGAGCTGCTAGCACTAAGTTCCCATGAAAAGCACATGCCTGGCAGAACTGTCATAACCCAAAGAAACCAAGACTATAGCTGATGAGGAACGATGTACAATGAATAACAAAAGCTCATTTGAAGATAGGAATCACTTGGAGAGTGGTGGCTCTCTATCCAAGCCAGGCAGCTGCAGGATATGAGATGCAAACCCAAATTACTTTCACAACCAGCTGGTCCAGGGTGTCTCCCACATGTTGCAACATTACACGGTGTAAACCAGGAAAGATCCACTGGCCCCTAAAATAGCAGCTGTTGCCCCTCTTTCTTCTCGCTACCCCACCCGATCTATCTGCAGTACTCTTAAGCGTTCACTACAAATTGGGTTGCTGAGAACCAAAGGCATTTATCACCACTGAAAGGAAACAAGGTTTCAGCAGTTGCGCCGATTAACAAAAAAGGGCTGTTTTATAGTGTAACCAGTAAAGCAATGTAACCCTGTACCTTTCAGACGTGTTACTCAGGTCATGGCAGTTTTTGCCTGGCTCCTTCTGTAACCTCTCCTGAAATTTTGGAATCAGGGTAAAGAAAGATAACTGAAAATTTCCCAAGTGTGATGCCTCAGGCTTTGCCTAGCGTCCCAGAGTACTGCTCATCCATCTGCTCTTTGCAAGAGAACTGCTGATTTGTGTTTGCCACAGGGAACTATTTTCCAAGGCTTGGCACCGGTGATACTTACTGCAAATAAGGATCATTAGCACTGTAGCAAGAAGTACCCTACAGCATTGGGTCTCCTAAAAATGCCTGCAGGTCTGCAAGGGTCATTTTCATACTGAAATTTTTACTGTCTGCTCAGTTCAGAGTTTTTTTTCCCAAGCCACCTTATAGACAACTTCAGACAAACTTAACTGGCCAAACAAGATTGAGAAGCAAACGTTACAAACACAAAAATCCAGTTAGTCTTAATAGATAGCCATACTTACACTTTCAACTGGAGCCTAACTATATCTGTGTTCTGGGCAGCCACCCTCCAAAGTAATTTCTCACTTACTTTCACTGCTTCCACTTCAAAGTTTGCACTGAGTAGCCAACAAGACCCTCCTTTTTCTCTGTAGGAACTCAATCTCCCTCTCTTTTTGAGAAGCTTTACTGTCTTCAATCACCATGTCTTTGAGAACTGAGGTTTGGAATGAAAATGTGAGGGCTTGATGACATTTTCCTGGAGGCAGGGATTGAGGGCTAGCCTGGTGGGTAGCTACCCTTGTCTATGGTGGGCTGAGGAGTTTGTACTTTAATATCCTGCTGGAGCTATTAATGTCATATACCTAATGTTATGGAAGAGATGAATTACTCACACATTCTGTAAGTTCACGGTCTTGAGTATATTACTAGCTTTTAAAGGAGACTGCACATGTCGTATCAATGATGCCAGTTAGTGCAGGAAGATAACTAGTCCAATACGCACTGCACATGTTTGTCATTAATGTTTGTGCCTTCAGTGTTGCACACTCCATCTTCCACTCATTAGTTAGTTCTTCTGATTATGTTTCCTTGGGGCTGCCTTCAGAAAAGAGCAGCTTCATCTAGCTAGGAGTTTTTCAGAGACCTATCAGTAGAGGTGCTCAATGGGATTGTTACCTTGCCTTTGATCTCAGTGGGGTTATTCCCTTCTGCAGAGAGTATAGCCCACTTGTGGGGTTATTCCCTTCTGCAGAGAGTATAGCCCACTTGTGAGACCCGATGAGTTACTGCCCTCCACCCTGTACTGAACAGGGTCAGAATGACTTTTCACTAACATTAATATTTAATTAATCTCTGGAATTATTTGGACAACTATCACTGTTCTCCTGGACTTCTAACCCTATACATATATTGTGTGTTTATATATATTTCTTTGTCTGGTTTGTAGGTACTTTCCCTGTTCTACACAAATTACTTTTAGTAGTACTATTAGTTACAATCTTCCTTCATCCTTCTGTTTCTGTTCACTTTTTGCACTACCTTTTTAAGACTGAAATTAATCAGGGTATTAATTTTGTACCAATTTTGTATAGAAAGCCCTTAGTAATGACCAACCAAATAATTAAACTGTTAATATGTACCTTTACAGTATTAGATCTAACAAAACATTTGAAATGTGGGAAGTATAAGTGATTTTATCCTCTTGAGAAGTGCAGTATTCACTCAAGTATATGCTGATTTAGAGTCTTCTCTTATGAACTGGAAATTCAAATATTGCTTGAAAGACCTCCCACTGAATTTATCGACCTGTTTTTAGGAGTTTGACATGAGAGAGATCACCACCAATTAACTCAGAAATTAAAAGCTATTCCTAAAATTTTAGATCACGAAACTTTATGCAACCTCCTTAAAGTACACTAGACGGGTTTAATTGTGTACCACAAGCTGAGAAGGTGTCTAAGTGTTTTCAAGGTTGGATTTTTGAATAACATTAAAGGCAGAGATTTTGTGTTTAAGGTATAAATTTGTTCATGGAAACTGTTTCAAAACAACCTAGAACGTGGATTTAAAGCATGCCAGCTATTTTCACACACGCGCTTCATGTGGCCACTCTTAATTGAAACAGAGAATCTTTCTAAAATTGCCTCAACTAGTTTGGAAGTGGATTAGTATTAAGGCAGTCTTAGTGGGGAAGTATAGAAGGGGAGTAGACCATAGAGTTGCTTTTGTGGAGAAACTCTTATCAGGCTGTTTTCCCACATCGATGCTGCTCATCATAGCGAGGTCCTGATATTGACTGGAGCCCTTCTCTGCTCCTGCACCACATAAGCATTTATGACTGACAGCACTGTAGTCTATTGAGCTGTTTATAGTTACGTTCCTTTTTTCAAATATAACCGATACAACTTTTGGGTAGATTTCCTCCTGGTAGCAAGCTGTCACTTCCTAGGCTTTGTGCTGTGGTGAGATGAATGCTAAGAAAGAAGGATACGCTTGATTTTATTCATAAAGCATTGCACATGTGATAGAACATCCCGGCTCCATCTAATTAAGCAATAATTCACCATGGGCAGCAGTGTCTTTCAGAGTGGCTATTGACTACCTCAGCTGTATTGCTGAAAGGCATAAGGCTGCAGGCCACACAACTGGAAGAGCAGTAGTCCTCTGGGAATTTATTGTCCAAAATTCTTTATTAATATGAAACAAGAAATTGTGTCTGTGATAAGTTTTGCTTGCATATGCAGTGTTTATATTATACACTGAGTTAACGCCTGGATTCATGGAGCACAGCAATATCTCTGTGCTAATGGTCTCAGAGCCAAGACAGCTGAGTACAGTCATTTACTGATCCAGGTGTGTTACCTGAACAAGATCTATTGGCTCTCCTTAAACTGTTAGCAAGGCTACTAGAGCTAAACTTTGCTGGAGGATGTATTGAGCTATGATCAGGGCTTTACTAGTGCTTTCTTTTTTTCCTGCTTTTTGTTTAGGTTTTGTTGAACGTAGCTTCAAAATCAAATGTAAGAATGAAAGAGCAGAGGGTAGGCTGGGTAGAGAACAGAAGCATGTGCAGCCTGTGGAAGAGGTGAGGAAAGGGCATATTGAACCCTCTGGGACAAGAAAGAAATTGTAAGAACTAAAAAGAGTAGAGGAAGAAAAGGGAGAGGGGCACGAAGTAGGTAGCATCAGTGAAGAACCATGGAAAAGCTGAGGGTAAAAGAAATACTGTCATAAGAGGTGCCTAAAAAGGGTTGCTGGTAAGAAAAACAGGCCACGAGTAGGTCTACACACAGTATGACTTGTGACGAGAGGGAGGGAGTCTGGAAAAGATCTGGTCAGAAGCAATGCTGATAACTTTTCAAATTTGAAAACTTTTCAAAAGTAATGGAAGAAAAGGCTCAGAAGCTCCAGTGAATTACCTTCGGAAGCAGGAAGGAAGTGGGCTAGTGGCTGCGGGGATTAGGTACTTCAGGGAGCTCTTCCGCAATCCTTAGGTTACGGGAAAGGGTGATAGGGCTGATTAAGGGAGGAAGAGAAGAGCTGCTGTCAAGAAGGAAGAAGGTGACTAGGAAAGACCTTCACATAAAGTAGCTTCTATTTCATCCAGGAGATGAACTGAGATTTGATTCTTGCTGGTAGTGTTATGGGTTCACAACTATGCCAGAGTAGATTTTGGGCAGTAGAAGAGTTGTGTGTCTGCCCTTCCACTGAAACAGTGCAATAACAATTGGAGTGAAGTTTGTTCTTTGCATTGCTAAGCCTGGTGCCTCCACAGCCCCAGTCTCTGAGGTTTTTCAGACCTGGCACAGAGAGAAGCAACAAGCAAATCATCTTCTCTTTGTGTCTTGATTCTGTTAAAAACTGTGAAAAGTTGTATCTTCTGTATTGCTTAATGTAGCAATTTAATATATCTTTCTCCTTCTTGCTTAACATGGTCTTATAAAACTTTGTGTGAAATCCCATGTTAGATTATGTTGTCTGGAAATATCTTTTCTATATATAAAAGTTTTGAAGGCATATAGAAATAACTATTGTAGGGGAGAAGGTGCATTGTGAATTATCGATGTGTAGCAGCACTTCTGAGAGGTTCTCCCCTCATCCTTAGTCTTTCTTCCTCTTGTGGAGAAGTTAAATACATGTAAAACACAATACTTAGAAAATGTCATTAATAATGGATTTCTTCTCTTTTCTCTTCCATTCAAAAATAAAAGTAGACTATCTGGAGAGTGGCAAGGCACAAAATAGTGATGGAGATATTTCAATTTTTATCACTTGCATTTAAATACAGTGATATATTGCTATGGTCCTCTGTAGACTGTGAGTATTCTTTTGTTGTTGTCTGCTGTATCTGACAGTCTGGTAATATTATGATTAAGACATAAGATTTTATTTCTGTATTCATTGTGGAGCTCGGCTTTTAGGGTCAATATATTTTGTTTACAGAGTGTGTGAGGTTTTTGGTTTTTCGCTTTAATGTCTGGCTAGTGGAAAACGTGTTGGTTTCTAAATCAATAATCTACCCGCCCCCCCCCCCCAACAATAACACTTGTGTGTCTTTGTAAGGTAGCATTTTTTTTGTTGTCAAAAATATGCCTTAAAATAGAAAGTGCTATTCAGTGCTAAGTATAAGTTTTTACCTCTTGCTGTCAGAGAACTTTAATAGTCTTGGAGAAGGCTAACCACACAAAGCAACTGCTTTTGCAGGCTTGTTACAACCTAAGAATGTTAACTTCCTAGATGAATCTATTTGAACTTAAAATGAGGTTACTCTCATTAGTTGGGTCTAGGTTATCACTGCTTTATTACTGTGGCAACTAGATTTAGTCAAAAGGGGTTAGTCAAAGCGTGGATTAATTACGTCAGTTCTGCTCTTTTAGAGAGGAGTCTAACGTGAAAGTGCTGTGTGGGTTCAGCAAACCAGTGAGGAGGCACCCCATAGGCCTCATGGTCATCTAGGACCTCATGGTAGGATTAGAGGCTTTCTCCCCTTCTGCCTGACATAGCCAGTGGCTGGTGATGTTTTTAACTGGCTAGAGAGTATGTGGTAACGTTCAGGTAGGACGGCTCACTCTGAGCTGTGAAATGCATCATTATTTGTGCTTTGGGCGTCAACTCATTAGCTTCATGACATGATAGACAGAGGAAGGGTGGGACCAGCATACTATAAGTGGGTTTGACATAGTTTTTCTGCTAAGAATAATTCTAGTTTGGTGTAGGCAGAGTACAAATATGTACTGGTGCTGCGTAGCAGAATATGAGCTGGGGTCATACACAGTTGACCTACCTGAAACCACTGACACCACCTGAAACCTGAAAATTGACACCGGGAATTGCCTATGTGCTTCAATGAGATGGCAATTATAAGCAGAGCCACACTGAGATATTTCTGCTCCTATGTAAAAATGGCATTTGTATGATATACTTGTGTTTTTCTGAGTTTTGCTTTAGAGTCTGTACCTCCCAGTCCCTCTTCCTGGAGACCAGAAAGATCCTTAGCAAGGAATCAGTGTACAGTGCCCAAAGCTGCAGTGTTCTACCTGGGCTAAAGAGTTTCTCTGGAAAGTGGCTGCACCCAGTTGCACTCAGTGGTGTCTGCTGGGGTCAATGGAGACCGGAGGCAGGGAGAATAGCAGCCCTTCTCTGAGAGCTGGGACAGTGAGAAGTGTGGAGGCATGAATTTTCCCTGAAGCACAAGCAGTTTGTTTTCCAAAACCACATTTGCAGGTGAGAATCACAGGTAATATTTAGTCTGGGTTGGCAGCAGTGGAACTGTTCTCAACTTGTTCCCTGAAGCAAAGTTCTGATACAGACTTGACAAGTGTCACAAAACTCCAATGAGTAACTGCAGCAGGCTTGACTTGAGCCTCTCCTTCCTTGAGTGAATTACCACTTGCATTTGTGTGTGTTGCTTTTTCAAATTTCCCCTAATCTAATGGTAATTTCCATCCTGAGAAGCCCTGTAAAATAATCAATATATTTGACCTCCCTTTAGGTGATAGATGGAAAATCTTTGAAAATATTGGGCAAGGCTCATACCAGTGTCTCCAAGTGATTGATAAGTGCCCCAGGGACACCTGAAAGTTTCTACATCAGAGTATCTACCCTGTTCATATATCAACTGCTCTAGAAAGAACTCTTCAAAACCTGGGTGGGATACCAATGCTAATGAAAGGTCAGAGAGGAAACTTCTGTATTTTCCTCCTTTTAAGATCCATTTTCAGTATTTTCAATGTACCAATTCAGCTGGTAAAAAAACCCGATCCATAAAACCTCCAACCCTCATCAGCTAAAAGCCTCTCGAGCTCCAGAGTGTCTGCTGAGCCTGCCTTAAATTAGTCCATTGTATTTAGTACACACATGGCCTACTCTGTAGATCACTGACCATGATTAATCTCTTTTGTTTCACAATGGAACCATGTTAGGTAAGACTACAACATTTTTAATGAGGCTTAGCCCAGAAGATGCCAACTTGTATCTGGAATGTGTGCCTTAAACTGTTACATCAAGAACTGCAAGTTTAGACTCTGGCAATTAAGGTGAAAGCAGGTTTGTCTCCACTGGAAAACTCAAGAATCCAAAGGAATTAATGGACTTAAAATGGATTAGTTAAATCACATTAATTCCTGATCTTCTTCCAAAGCAAATTAAACTAAACCAAGTTAAGGCACTTTCATTCTGAGTAAAAGCATCCACTTGCCAGCTTAATGCAGTTTAACTAATCTTCTTAAAAAGTGAATTTGGATTACTTTTTCTGAATATTCTCCTACACTTAGTTCCTTTGTATTAAACCAGAAATGGCTTCAGCTGTGTTTTCTTCAGGGCTGTAGGGCATGGTTGAACCTAGCACTCAAGATTAGATCCTATGATTAATACTCAGGAGAGTGTCTGCATGACTGCTAGGAATAAAGTGAATGGATCTTTATGCAGTGTGTGTTTGTGTGCTAAATTAAAGCAGCTCAGGCTATGCATTTCCATATTGTCAATGTTTATACCACAGATGCCTATAAACACGGTGACAGCAGCACTTGATTTTGGCAGGAAACTGTATGGAAGAACAGCATAAGGGCAGGCAGGTGGAATCAGCTGAATTCTTATTGTAGTAGGATCAGAGTACTCTAAAGTTGTTATCTTCCTCATGTAATCTGATTTTCTGCTATTTAAGGTTAGCAGGTGAGTTGTATCTTAAACCCTGCTGAGTGCTGAATGACTGGGAAAGTTTTGAAGCTCCCCTCTGTTGTGAATGCAGACTTTGAGCTGGTGGCTGCCCAGGTGGAGAGATCACTCTGTGTGCCCAGTTCCATGGCTTATTTGTGAGAGTGGCAGAACTTTTGTCTCCTGCAGTTTCACTCTAAGGAGTGTGTCTTTTTCACTTTGTTGGTCTGATCCTGATGGAGACAAAGTACAAGGAACTTCTGCTTTTGATGCAGCCAACCTGTGGTAAATCTTACTTACTGTGACTTCGACTAGTTATGTTGTGGTTAAAAAAACCCCAGCAACCTGTGCTGTTTCCATTGCAATTGGTTTTGTATTTGAGAATATGAGCAGATGAGTTGTTTTTTTCTCTGTGTATTTGCCTCTATTTGAATATCCTACTACAAGACTACAAAATGTAGCTCAAATGCCACAATATACTAGGATAGAAAGGAGGATCTTAATGTATCTCTATTGATTTTTAGTGGAACAATATGTAGTTTCAGCAGTTTGTGGGCTGTCATTTGCAGTATCAGCACCTGAAGTCCTTGTGTGCTTTCTGATTTTGATGGGACTTGTCATGTGAAGAAGTCATGATTCCTGTCAGCTGAATTATGATGCACAATTATGCTGCTTTGTTAGATCTGCTAAGCTGTGATTCACAAAAACATCCTAAATCTTTATTGACTTGCATCTCTCTTGCTGGAAACGGATTATTTTTGATTGTAAGAGGGTTTGAAAGAATAAGAAAGATGCCTGCCTTGTGAAAATTTTTGAGAGAACAGGTTATGTCGGGAGTATTTGAACGAGTCAGGCTCAGATACAGGATGGCATATTGTTCCAGTGTGGTGCCTTGAGCTCATCTAGTCATTGCACACTGTTCTGTGTTGTGTCACTTAGATTTACTGCCTAGAGACTCTTGTGTGTTACTTCATTGCATGGTGTAGAGATGCCTGGGCTACCAATTATGTCTAGAAAATGTTTGGGCGACAGTGTTTGAAGGTGAGAAATGGCCTTATCTTCAGTGATGCTATGTCCTCTTTACATCACTCAGGTAATGTAAAATGAACTTAGAATGCAGGTAAGCATAGCTCATACTTTTGTAAATTACTTTCTACATTACTGGTGGTACAGAAGGGCTTTGGTCTAGAGTCATTTCTGCATTATTGGCAGTGCATGTTAAATAAGGAATTGTAGTAATTCCTACTTAGTTCGTTGCTTGGATTGTCTGTGATTTTCTCATCTTTGTTTTTATTTTTTTAAATGTGACTTTATTTGAAAGGACAAAGTGAGTCTCAAAATGTGAAAAGTTTTCTTCTGTGACAACAGGCCAGGTTATACTCAAGAAAAAAGGCAATGGACTTTAAATGTTGATCCGTGGTAGTTTCCCCTAGCTGATTTGATCTGATCTGCCACTAAATCCCAACACTTTGTAACGTAATAAACTCCTAGTCTTTGATTGTATCTGACACCAACACAGGAGCACTGATCAGAAAAATCTTCCTTTGATTTCTCTGGGTAGCAGATCAGATGCAGCAGTGAAAAGGAAGGAGCTGAAGAACAAATGAACAACATAAAAAAGTGAACTCTTTATCTCTGTCCACAAAGATGTTCTTTAGAACTACAGAAAACATAGTCCTTTTTTATTACTACAGTGAGGAAAAACCTTCCTAAATACAGTACCTGTGAATCACAGAATAATATAAAATATATTTTTTAAAAAATTAATCCCTTCATATGTGGTGATGTGGGATTTCCAGTGTGTCCTTCTGGTATATAATTCTCCACAACCATGCATGTGCAGTATC
This sequence comes from Hypotaenidia okinawae, assembly GCA_027925045.1. Classification (NCBI taxonomy): domain Eukaryota; kingdom Metazoa; phylum Chordata; class Aves; order Gruiformes; family Rallidae; genus Hypotaenidia; species Hypotaenidia okinawae. Next base: position 44,871,308 of record BSDF01000002.1, on the reverse strand, counting down.
CTTGCCCTTTTAAAGTTTTTTTTTAAAAAAAAAAAAAAAAGAAAAAAGCAAGTTTCAGATCTTTTCAAATGCAAACATAGTATTTGTCAGCCTTCTGTGTTTAAATCCTATTAGAGCTAGTTGAACTGTACTGAGCCTTCAGACTCCTCTTGAATCAAAGCGTCCGGGCACTACTCATATCCATAAGTCTGAAGGCATACTCTTGGGATGCAGATATCATATTCTTTCTGGTATCTCTGTCCTGAGAACAGAGGTTTGCACAACATAAGAGATCTCTATGTCAGGTTATTGCTGTTCCTTCATGCTACTGTTGTAATATGGACAAACTCTTCTTTTGTCTTCAGTGGTGTTGGGGCTCTAGCTATAGTATAGGCTTCTCAAGCATTCAGAATATTCTGTTTGTTCAGGATCCCACCTCTTCCAAAGCTGTTGTTGCCTGTGTATGTCCCCTAATCACAGCATACTCCTGTCAGTACACGTATAACAAGTTTTAGGAGTGTCGTCCATGGGCAAACCTGAACAGGATTTCTAGACTCTTAGTCAATGAATGTGTCTATTCTTCTTAGCTGTGTTTTTAGATAGAAAAATTTCCTTCAGCTATGGATTTGAGCTATAATTTTTCATGTTGTCTTCCATATTCACCCTGTTCCTGTGACTAGGATAAGTGATGATTAGAGGTATTCTGAAGTTACTGTTTTCCTATTAGTAGCAAGGCAGAGGTGCGGAAGGACAGGAACATTAATTATACAGCACACTTTATTTCCAATGCCAGATCCTGTTAGGGCAGGACATTTTTCTGGTTACTCCAGAGCCTTGGTTTTGGCATAGGAACCTTTGGAAGTGGAAGCCAAGGTATTTTAGGAAGTTTCTTGTTCATTTAAAATAAAATGTACAGTAATTAGACAAATCAACCAGTGCCAAATGCAATGCACCACATATGAAATACTTAATTACAGAGGAAATTTATGTGTTCCAATTGACAAAGTAATCTGTACTCTAATTTACTTGTCTTACAACTCATTACATCTGAGAGATCGATTTTCCCGTAGATGGCTTTAGTGGATAAATAAGTTCATTTTATCTCAGGGACCTTGGTTTGAGTCTGATCTGTGAATCTCTGTCAAATGAGCTTGGAAAGCTCAAACCTCTCTATTAGGTGATATCTGTGGAATAATCAAAGCAGACATACTTCAACGGTGCTAGTAATTTGTAAAGGGCAGATGGATATGAGTCACTTAAAATGGTGTTGTTTTTGAGACTTAAAAGATGATGTCCTAGCAGGTAGCTGAAGTGAACAGTGATTAGATTTTAATTATATGTAACTTGACTTTTAGGGTTTAATATCTCATTTATTTCAATTATACTGTGTGAAACTTTGTACCATGAGCCAAAAGAGGGGGGAACATGGAGTCATTAAACCTTGTCCTGATCTTTCATAAAAAGTTGAGTACTTTCAGAGTGTACTTTGCCTCCTGAAGTAGGAACTCAATTATGGGTGAGATCAACTGCTAACCTTGGCTGGGGAAGCATGAGAAATGATTAGCCTCTGTAACATTAGCTAAAGCACTGTAGTTGCAGAAGTTATTATAAATCATATTTTTCAGAAGTGTTCAGTGCTTGCAGTTCTTGACAAAAGTTATTTGTGCTAAGCAATTCAAAGCAATGAGACCTTCATCGATATGTTCCATACTCCTGGTACTTTTTTGGTTTGGTTTGGTTTTGTTGTTGTTGTTTTATTTCTCTCTCTTACAAATAACTCCCTGGGATGTTATCATTTGCATTTAACTTTTACTTTTTTTTTTAATTATTATTCTTTTTTCCCTGAATTGATTGGGCAATTTGTTAGGTATTTATTTGCTAATTTATTAGTGGAAATATGCTATTCAGTTTCAAAAGTAACACAAGAGTTGCTGTAAAGATCCATCTAGAGCTGCATTTCCAGAGACCAGCAGTAGCCAGTACCACATGTTTTAGAGAAAGATAGAAATCTAATTTTTCATAGACAGTTTGCAGTATTACACAATAATATCTGAAAGCAAGCAGGCGCTGGTGTTACTGGAATGTATTTATTTCAGATAGCTTCAGAGGGAGACTTTATTGTGCCTGTAGCAATACCTCCCCTTTTTAATGCTACTGAACTCTTCATTTCAATAATATCTCATGGAACTGAGTTTCATGTGACTTATTGGTTTTAGAAATCTGTTCTAGTGTGTTTCATTATTAGCTAGGATCCCATTGTTGCACTTTTCTGTTATTTATTTTATAGATCTGTCCTATTCCCAGGTTTTTGGTTGGAGTTTGGTTTACAGGTTTTTTTTCTTTCCAAACAAGAATTACAATATTTCTTTTTCTTTGTTTTTTGAAATTGGATGACCAAAACTGAATGTGATTCTACAATTGATTTTAATAGCACTTGGCTGTTTTTCAGAGAGCTGTTATCTGTTCCTTAATGAAGGCTAAAAAGTTATTTGGTGGTTTTCTACTGCCACTGGACATTGTGCTTTTCAGAAAAATGTATAATTCCTTTTTCTAAATGGCTATGAGTACAAGCCATCAGACCATGCAAGCAGTTAATCTTATTCCTTCCATTATTCTTCATTCAACTCCATTTAAAATGCATTTGCTATTAGGCTATTCAGTTCCCTAATTACATTAGGTTCCTTAGTCACTGATTATTCTTTAAACCGTTTGAGTTGGTAAGCAAACAAACAGGTCCTCTCTCCCCCCAAGAAGAGGTAGTTTGCTTTCACTGTGTCATAAATTTTGGATCATGTGTGTTTTAGGCTATTTGTTTTTAATCTTAGTGTTACATTTTAAAGTTACATGGGAAGATACCCCCCTTTGTGGAGTGCCATTTCTTTTCTAGGGATGTCATTGCTTCAAGGCTTGAGTGCCTTGAAAGATGTTACTAGGTACTATGCTTCCTTAAAAGCATCAACCAAATTATGCCCCTGATTTGCCCAGGGCTCAATTAGCTCAGAGCCCAAATGATTCCAGTCCTATTGATTTTTCGTAGAGCATATACAACTTCTTTCCTCCACCTGTTTGTTTGGTTTTTTTGTGGCAGGTTTGAACTGGTTGTCTTTTCAATGTTTTCTTTCTAGGAGGTCTTTTCTGAGTTTGTTGCCTTGAGGCTAAGTGGCATCTGGATTTTATCTAATGTTTGCCTCTTCAATCGAAACATTTTTCAGTCCAGTGGCTGGTAATCTTTTTGGATGACTGTTATATCCTGCCTGAGTGCTGAATTCTCCCCACCAATATCTAGATACATCCCCTGCTTTGTGGTGATGTGAACCATGTGGCATCTGAACTAGGTAATTCTAGAACAAGAAAAGCTTTTCCTTCATCAAAGGAAACCTTGGCCATTTGAATAACAAGATACAATAAGGGGACTGCTGTATGCTTTCTACTTGTGATTTCCAGAACAACCCACGTAGTGTAGAGCAACCCTGAGGCAGATATGTCCCAATGTTATTTAACTAATAGAATGGGCCAATACCTTAATGACATCACTCAGGATAACATAAGGATGTGTCAACAGGATCCACAGGTTATTAGGACTTCTGGAAGCATATAGTCACCTTGGGGTGTAACCTTGCCAGAGCTGCTTAGTGGTGCTGATGTATCTAAAAAAATTAATAACTTGAGTTTCCCTGCACAGCCTTGCTTTGGGCTGCATGTGCACACCTGCATAAACTGCAGCAAACCTCTGGATGGTCCCTGAGGTTGGGAGCTGTTTTTCCTCACTTCAATTTTTTTCGCCCTCCCCCCCAATGGATACATGTTTCCTCCTAGAGTACAGATTTAATAAAACTAAGAACTGAGAGCAGAGGAGTTTTTAATTAAAGTATAGAAAAATCTGGAGCTTATTTAAGTGGTCTTGATCAGAAAAAGAAAAGCATGACTGCCTTTCAGCCAAACACTTGTAAATTATTACAGTTTTGACATATAACTATTCTTTTTCATTTACACAAGATCTCGTAAAACTGACCTGTATGCCTAGGTGCATTGGACCAGAAATACTAACTGGAATATTAATGAGAATAACACTACTCTGAAGCCTGTCCTGTTGATATTTGTGTTCTCGGTGTCGATGCTACTTGGCATCGTGATGATTCCATTTTTGTCAGTTCATTTCTTAAATTGCCTAATTGCTAGGTTTCAGCAGTATACAGAGATTTAACGCATCATTTAAAGATCACTTAAGAATGATTTTTCTTAAAGACATTCTTTCCCCCCACCCCCTTTTGCTTCTAAGTCTTTTAGGATCTTAAACTTTAAACTTGTATATGCAACAGTCAACTGAATTTGTAAGTTGACAGCAAAAGGCCACTAATTAAAAGCAAAACCAGAATAACAGAAAAAAGATATTTGCTACTATGTCTTCACATCCTGCCCAGTAGGATGGTATGCATGAGCACTTCTTGTTTTTGTCGCATTCATGACCTCAGTTCTTGATTAGCTTGAACTTCCTTTTATGCAGTGGAGAATAGTTAATGATCTTATTTGCACATCCCAAGAATTTGGCACTTCATAAAGTTTTTACTCTCTCTCTAGTCTTTACTCCTTCCCTTTCCTTCCAATCAATTTAATTATATGAGATACATCTCAATCATCTATATCAGTGGCAAAAGAAATGCTATTGATTTCTGTGTGCAGTCATTTCAGTAGTTTCTTTATGAAGCGTTACGCTATCAGAAGCTGTGGTAATAGGGATCTTGCAATGAGAGAGTAAAATCTCAACAAGACACAAGTTCTGACCTTGTGTGCTGTTTCCTTAACAACAAGATGGAGCATGATCTTGACCTTGTCTCAGAAGTGCTATTTTTGATCTTAGATTCCAACAGTGAGGCTAATAAGAAAGTAAATAACATTCATCTTGTATTGAAGCCAAAGGAAGACATACTGCTCTTTTTTTTGTCATGTTCCTCAAATCTATAGATTTATTTAAATGTTTTTCAGATTATGTATGTAGCAAGAGCCTAACCTGCATTGTTTGGATTTTTTTTTTGTCAAGTTTTGTATAGAGACTTGCTAACAGCTGTCTAAAGTGGAACAAGTGATTATTAGGAGTTGTACAAGATGGTAGACCTCTCACTGTACTCTGTGGATGTGGTTTGTTGTTTTTTTTTTTGTCTAGGTTGTGAATAATCTGTTCTCATGTTAGTTCTCTTATTTCTAGTCCATACCTGATGTCTCTCAGAGCTTGTCTATGTGAGCAGTTAGTATGAAGGCTGTGGGTATGAAGTGCAGTAGCCATGCCATGCTGTCTCTGGGAGACCGTTCAAGTATGCATTAACTACGCATGTAATATGCATCGGCTTCTGAGAGATGGAGAAGGCTACCTCCTGTTTTGAGCAGAGTGTCTCCAAAGGAAATTTAAAATTAAGTGGCTTCTGTGCTGAGAGTTTGTACCCCTTGTACTACACACAGAGAGAAAAGCCTCACTTTTACTGACAAACACTTTATTTGATGTGAACTCAGTCAGAAACTAAGGTATCACTTGCATCAGACCAAAACTAAACACCCAAGGAAATTGACCTGAGAGCACATCTGTATTGCATGCTGTATTGATGTGTAAAAATCAGAGTGGCTGGAGTGAAGGCTTACCATGGGTTGCTTTGGTACCCTAGCTTTTTAAAATGCAGTATCATAAAGGGCAATGCAGATAATTTGTTCAACAGTGAAATGATTTGAAGAGAGCAGGGACAGTAATACTTACAAAGAAAACCCAACAAACTATAGACTAGGTAGATGGTGGAAATAAATAGCACAGATACCTGACAAAGACACAAAGAGATACATTTGCATAATTTGATTGTGACTTGATCTGATCAAGCCTTTGCTGTACTGACACTTGGCAGACTGCTGTATTGGGCTGTATTCTATTGAGCTCATGTGCTCAAAGTTCCTGTGTGTACTGATGGACTTTAGTGCTGTTTCTTCCCCTATGCATCTGATGCCTTGCTACCTTAGGTCTACATCTGGCCCTGACATCTCTGAACCTCTGTGTGCCTTTAGCAGCTTTTCTCACAATTTCAGCTACAAGTGTACCTTGGGCTGCACTATAACTCTTCAGGGAAGCTGGTGTACATGCTGTGCATGTGCCTTTCAGAAGTGCCAGTACTCAGTTGTGTAGGAAAAAACAGAGCTAGCAAAACAAGAAATCCAGGATATGCTTCTATGCCTCACTTTTCTCCCTACTCTGAAACATCCTTTGGGCTCTTGAATCAGTCCCTCTGGGATGGTCCAAAATTGCTTTCTTGCAGCTCATGACTGGGCTTCTGAGCTGCTCAGTCTTTCCAGCTTATCTCTTCTTTAACCCTGGTCGTTCCTGCAGCTAGACCAGCATCCCTGCTGTGAAAAGGTGTTCCTCTCTTATCTCCTTCCCAAAGCTTCCTCTTCATCTCCCTGTGGCTTCCAATGTTACAAACCTCCTTTTTAACATTAGGTTTTTCTGGTAACTTTCCACTGCACAGAATTCCCATCTTATGGGCAGATAAGTACAGCATTAAGCATCCTCTGTCAGTTTTCTCAGTAGAGAGATACTTAAAGACACAGAGGGCTTTCACTACGCGGTGATTGTTCTTTGCATTCAGTTCAAAACACTGCACAGACTGTTCTTCATGGATTCCTCGGATCTTCATTTTTTTGCTGCGCAATCTTTCCAACGTGTTTCCATTCACAGGATTACTTGCAGTCTTATCAAGTGCAGTGGTGACAGCAGGAATTTTTACTACTTGTATGGACAATCTAAAGTCCTGTCCTACCCTCCCCTCCCCACCACGTCTCATTTCCTTTACCTACAGCATGCTTGTATATGCACTTACTGGGGGCACTTACTGGTTTAGTGTATTTACACACTCCTGCCCATTTTGACCACTCTGTGCCTGCGTGTGCATGCAGGGAGAGTCAGATCACCTAGGACACAGGTAGTTTTAGTCTTTACCATCATTTTCTCAGGAAGATCTCAGGGGTGGGGTGTGTATCACACATCATGCTTTATCGTATTATTCCTACCAAGCCTGAGAATGAGATATGACCTGTCAGTGAAGTGTCTTGTTATCAGGAAATTCGCATTCTTCTGTCTTCTGAATGCTTATGTTCATCAATCCACAGATTTAGTGGTCTTGAAGTCCTGCCGCATAGTTCATTTCACGCACCGCTTTACAGTGATGTTTTCAAGGCTGACATCTCAGATCTATAAACTTAAAACTCCTGTTGACGATTTTATATATTAAAATAAAAACCCTGAACAAAAAGCAAATTTTTACTCCATAGCTCCTAAAAAAAGTGGGCTGTATATAACAAATGTTACCAGGTTGCAACAGAGGTAACAATTTGGCTTCTCAGACAGACAGCTCACCATCACCACCAACACACACATGCTACTGACTTCTTCAGTGATCTTTTGTTTTCCACAGCATTGTCTCCTTGTGTTTCATGAGGGTCCTGAAACCCCTTTCAAAGGAATTAAATATGTAAGGACACTACTCTCTGCTGTTCTTGTTTCTGGCTTCAGTCTTCCTTGCCACCATAGAGCTAAGTGAAGCAGAGGGGCAGTGTGGTGTTCAATCTTACTTTCCCATATCCATATGCAGCTGGACGATCTAATTTTAGGCCTGACAGCTTTCGCAGTGATAAGTTAACAATATAGATCACATATAAGCTGCATCACAATGATTTTTAAATGAGATTTATTCATTTAAAGTGGATGATAAATGGTTCTCTTTTATCAGGCTCTTGCAAATAAGATTAAAGAAAGATTATTTTCCTGGAATAAGAGAACAGCTGGCATGAAGTTAATGTCTCTAGGTCGTACTGTGTTTGCCTGACCTTGTGGAGATATGTAATGAAAATGGGGATTATGAAGGTAGTCTTTTTGCTTCCTAAATCCTGTTTGTGTATTATAACCAGATGCTACCTGGAGTACTGATATGTTATGAGTTATGTGACTACTGTGAGAAGGTTTGGCAGGAACAGGCAGCAGCTTAAAACAGCACAGTCTTCCATGGCCTTTCAGGGAATCTGTATACATGCTGAGCCTTCTCCAAAATTTGGCAAGCACTGCTCTGTGTTCCTTCAACATTTTATAATGCCTACCATATTGTACAGAGTACATTGAGTGTGTTCTCCTCATCCTGCTGGACACATGGCCCATGCTTCTTCTGGATTCCAGGAGATACCCTTGTTTTTTATCCCCAGTTCAGATCCCATGAAATAGCTTAAAGGGCTGTGTTACAGTTCTCGAACTATAACATGGCACAAAGAATCCATGTTGCATGTCCTTAGTATCATGTGAGAAGAGGAGAAATCCAAATCTCTGTGGACTTGTCAGTATTACATACACAGAGTATCTCCTGAAGTGAACTATTCTCAGAATTTGTTTCAGAGGAGACAAGTTATTTCAGTTTGAGAAACATGGAGAGAATGAACTCCTCATTATCAGTGAAAACAATGGATCTTTCCCTGTATGAAACATCTATGGACTATTGTCCTGTTGTTCTTTATAGAATTCAGGAGGTCCTGGCCTTGTCCCCAGAACTCTCTTGACAGGAAGTTGGCCATACTGACAAAGGTAACAGGATTACAAAGGGTTGCCCACACGACAGAGAGGACAACTGGACGGTCGGCCGTGATGCTAGAACTTTTCTGTTTCACTGACTTCCACAAATTCCTGCCTGTCCTTGATCCTTGCAGGCATAGGAAGTGGAAGGGAGGTTTTACGGACTGATAGTGATTCCTCTCATGTCTTACTTTGCTAATCTAGGTTTACCTCTGGTGATTTTAATCAGAGGAGCTATCCTGTGGTGTATGTCTCTGTAACTTTCTGTTTCTTGCCTATATTACCTGTATTTACATAGGAAATAAAGTCACACTGTTGATTTACTGTGCATCATTGGTGAACGAGCTTTGACTAGCATCCTTACTCTAGGGAAAGAATGGGACTTTGTTATGCAAAATACATGGTTTGTAATTTCATGTTTCTCCTGTGCTGCTTTTTCTCAGCATCTCTCCTGAGACAGAAAAATCCAAACCCTATTGCTTGATTTTTCTGCTGCTTCTCAGACATCATTTTTCTAAGAATTCCTAGCTAGGAGCCTGTCTACAAACTCTAGAGTTGATGGCATTTTGCCTTATCTGTCACAACCCTGTGTATTTTGATAAATTAAATGTATTGGGCTGCAGATTTAAATTGAAAATTAGTACAGAATAGTAAGTTATTTTATTGGTTTCTTCCTTATGATCTCTGATTGCTAGTGTATCATCTGCTCTGAGCCTAGTGATCTGAGCATTCTTTCTTGCTAAAAGAAGTGGCCTATTTTGGAGTTTTGGGTCAACTCCAATGTTGAGTGTTAGGCCAAATGGTGGACAGAATACGAAAAAAATAAATTCCCTGCTTTAGTTTGAAGTTCTACTCTGTAGATCTTCTCAAATTCAATGTGAAGTCACTCCTGCACCCTCTACAAGAAGAACAGAATACGTGCATTACCAGATTCTTGATCTAGTGATGGTTCATCCGTTGTCCCGTAGCATCCTTCTGTGCAGTTGTCCATAGTACACAGGAAAATGAAAGAGCTGGGATATCAGAGAGAAGATTAACTTAAGCAGAATTATCATGCAAGACCCTGTTTCCCTCTTGAAGTAAATGCCTTCACATATATATTAAAATATATATATTTTATATATATATATATATATGTTGGGCTTTTTACATTGTGGGGGAAAAAGGAAAAAGATAGTCCTCCATGAAACTTGGGATTAGTAAAACACTGAAATCATTAGATATTTTGAAATACATACAGAGACAAATGTCTATAAACAGGCTCTGAAAACTGTTGCGGACAAAACATTCTGCTGTGCTTCTGTGTCTGGTGTCTACAGAAAGTATTCAATAGAAATTTTGTTCAATATCTTCTGTGCTTCGACTCTGAACTCTGATGTTCAACTCAAAACATACGTGAAACAAGGCATATCAGTGAGTCTACTGAGGCGACAAAAATCAAAGCCTGAACAACAGAGGGAAACTTTCTCCCTTTTAAACCACTCTTCAGCTTTTCTGGAGAACATCACTACAGGACTGCCCTAGAAAGAATAAAGCAATTGGGGATTTCAGAGTGCTCGATGTCCTTGCAGGACATATGAATGCTGCCAATAAAGGCATTCTGAAAATAAACTTTGTTAACAATGCCTTTTTTCTTTTTTTAATCAATAAGGATTCATGAAGATGATGACAGTATTTTATAGATTAGAAACTGAGATTAGAACAAGTAAAAGTTATAGATCTCATATGATTATCAAGCTTGATAAGACCCAGTTGACTTCCAGTTTGAATAAATTTTATTAGTACTATTTCTTCTTAAGACATTGTGGGCTAATCTGAAGGAAAAGAAGTATGTTTTAATTTACGCTCCAAAATAATTTCTAAAATTGCTTCAAACACGGAGGAACCAGTTCTCACTCCATTCATGAGATAAAAGAATAAAAGAATGCTCTGGTGGATATTGTAAGATGTCAAACTTAAAAGTGTAACTCAAAAATAGGAGTCATTGAGTGTAGTACATTATCTGCCTCTTGTGTTCTATTTGCTTTTCTGTTGTATGTTTTTACCATTTTATCTATAGCTGTTATTTTGTGAAACATTACCTGTGAAAATGTGAAAGGAAAACATGAGAATGAGGACACCTCATTCAGAGCAAGATGATTTTTAATCTATTTCATATCATCTCATTGTTCATTAGTGATGGAATTGAACACAGCCTCCAACTCTGACAATTTGCTTATTTGCATTGTGCAGAATTCCATCCAAACCAGCCCTGATTTACATAATTGATTCCAGTGGACCACTCTAACCTCACAGCTTTGACCGACTTTGGGCAAGGGTGTATGTGACTGTGTGTTATTTTTGAATCTCTGGGTCAAAAATGGCTTAGCAGTGCATGATAATGATTTGCTTTATATAATTCAAATGGTGCAGACGGTTTATGTTGCAATGTTCAGCTTCTGTCATTTTGTGTGGATAACACCAATAAGCAAGGCCTTTTGGCTTCTTCCATTTCTCTTAAATGGGAGGGATTTCTTCCCCAACTCTTTGTGTCCCTGTCTCTTTTGCGGCACAGGAATCAATTAAAAACTCCTACAAGGTTTTAACTGAGGCCTACAGTCCTTTGTCACATGAAATGCCTACCCCTTCCTTTTGGTCTTCTAATTTTAAACTCTTTTCTCCTGACCCTAAGTCTATCTATCCTCTTTCAACTTTTGCTTATGAACCAAAGAAACATGATGTTTTCAGTGCTTCTGAAAAAGAGGAGGAAGATGGTGGTAGAAACTGAGAACTGTGGCATTTTACAGGTAAAAGAAAAGGGCTGGGACATGTTAGAGAATCAGGGCATGGGAGAGATGAAGTGAGCCCAAAAGGTCCTTAAAAGATATTTAAAAAGGCAATCCTTGCTTCAATGAGTTCGTAGTCTAACAATGCAAATTAGTATGTGAAATGTAAGCTGCCAGTGGTGAGAGAGGCATTCTCATTGATCTTTGTGTAGCAGAACAGAAAGAGGTGTTAACCAACTTTGGGATTGGGACGACCAAGGGGATGGAATATAAGCAGAATAAATGGTGTGGGTCACTGAACACACCCAGTTAATTTCAAGGTATTATATCAGTTTTCTTGTCTTCTATGTGGGAGTGCTATTGTAAGTAGTGAAGAGAGACAAAGGCAGATTAGGTGGGTAGATGATAACAGTACAATGTATATTTGCAATGGGATTAGGAAGAACAAAAGTGTAGTAGGGTTTGGTGTGGTGGAAGGGGCGTAACAATCTAGGCATGGGGAAGAGTATGGAGAACCATTAGTGTAAAGCCCAGGGATTGCAGATTCACAGAGAATGAGAAAAGTGAAAAGAATTCTGAGGCTACACAAGTGCTTTAAATGGAAACAAATTTTAAAGTGTGGTGTAGTGAGCACCATGATAAAGGCAGGCAAAGCAACCTAAACCAGCCTGAAAGTGAATCCAAAACACAGCACTGTACCAGCTACTAGAAAGAAAACTATATCTTATCTGAAACCGGGACAGTAGGAAATGTAACTATGTGTGAGATGTGTCATAACCCATGTTTGCTATGATCAATGAACCCCAGTTCATTTCTCATACCAAGCATGTAACATTGTGTCTTCTGTTTTTAACCTCATTCAGTTTGTATATAGCTATGGCCTATCTATGGGAAAGTGTAAAAATTGGTATCTTTTAGGGTTAATATTGTAAATCCTTTAGGGTCAGGCAATTATTTTGTTCTGTTGACTATCAGGTCACCATCTGTAGTGGCACCGTTTACCCAGAGAGTATTGCACTACTTTCTCACAGCAGTATATAAAATACCACAGAACTATGCCCCCCGCCCAAAAAAAAAAAAAAAAAAAAGCCTGTGATCAGCTGGATAAGTAACAGCTGAAACAACTTTTCTGATGGCAAGTTTTGATTGTGTATGCCAGCTATTTCCAGTGAGAGGCCCATTCAGATGAAACAAACAGCTTTAGTTTACACCAAGTTACACATTTCCGTAATAGTTGCTTTCATTTCTAGGCTTGCTTGGTGCATCATCTACTATTGAAGTAATTAACAAAGTATCTTGGCACTTTAATGTCTCTCAAATCTCATTTCATGGCACAACTAATTTGACAGCTGTCTGAATTACAACAATGTGTGTTAATATTATGTTTTCTTAATACCAGAATTAAAGTTTGTCTTCCAGACCAAAATTGCTGTCTCAATCTGTACTTCACACAGCTAACTTTGGCATCAGTAGACTGATAAATGGCTCAAAACAATTTTCAACCAGTCAGGGCTGATATGATTTTCTTCACTTTGGATGAATATCAAAAGTATTTAGATCCCTGTCCAACTGCTTCATCTTGCCAGGTATTACTTGATAACAGAATGTCATTTTGTAGTGACAGACCACAATTTTGTTCATATTCCAAACATTGCCCTTTATAGGGTATAGAAGCAGCGCTTGAATGCTAAAGTTCACTCCACAACTTACCATCTAAAATAGTATCATAAACTTCCATCACATAGAACATCCAAGTGAAGGGTTATTTAAGGAACAGTTTCAGAAAATATGGTGTGATCTTACACTTTTTAGATCCCATTTGTAGCTTAAATTCTGATGAAAGAATCAATCACAGATAGAATTTGAAAAACAGCTGAAGCAATGGGACAAAACTCTCAGGATCCAGATTTTGGTATCACGCAATGATAACTCACAAGACAAAGATTTTCTGCAAGTATGCTTTATACTAGATCTCTGAAACAAACAAGCAGAACTAAAGATCATTAAATATATAAATGTCATTTGTCAATAGTATCTTGCATACTTTAGAAGCATGAATTCTCTGATATCCTATCAGGTGCATTTTAATTTCAGTCCTCTGTGTTACCCAAAATACTGTGATTCTTCTGTAGGAGTCAAAGTACAAGTGCCCCTGAAACTCTTCCAAGACATTGACATTATTAAATCATGCAATATTGCATACAGATTTAAAAATATTTTCCCATCTTTTGTTTATCTTCTTACTCTTCACTTTGCTGTTTTCTTTTTTAGTTTTGACTGATGTTGCAGACACGTTCCAGAGTCCTGCATGTTTGTGCTGATGACAAGAGAATGTCTACACAGGCAATTTTCTAAGCACTCTAAATATAGATGACAGGATTTTATACTACTTGACCATCTGACTTTTCAGAGATTTGAAAGGGATTTGCCTTTCACACAACGAGAGGGAGAGAGGGAAAAATAAAGTAAAGGCAGCTGAGTCATACTTAAAATCATGCTGATATATTTTAAGAATCCATTTTTCCTTTTTTTTCACCTCCAGTCTTTTATCTAAGATACTTTATCTCATCTATTTCATTTTCTGCATAGAGGAGACAGGGATAGGTCAGTCTCTTGAATACTTTTTACTGAGCTGTTGTCTTGATTGGCAAGAGCTTGTTTTTAAAAGTTACCGTTCAGAACAACAATTTCTTACATGTTGGAAAAGGCCAAATACTGTAGGACAAGGACTATACTTCAACCAGAGGGTAAATTTTAAGACTTGCTTTCTGTTTTTAATGTATAGCAATTATATAAGAAAGAGGGGAGAAGTCCTGTGTAGCGTTGTATGTCATGCCTTCATACAATAATCACCATTCTAAGAAAGTCTTTCTCTGCTGTTGCTACATCCTGTTGTCTTAGCTACAACAGTTCTTGCTACAGGTAATTTACAGAATAACTTAATTAAATAGGTGTATTTGTTAACACAAGCTGACTGTTAATCAGAGTTAATTCTGTGCTTAAAAGAACTGGGATGTCTTTCCAAGACCTGTTCCAGTCATATATGACATGACATATATAGATCTTCATACTCCGACTACCTCAGGGCATCTTTTTTGTACACGATTTTACCCTGCCTGTAATGGTGGCTACATAGATGACCTGTAGATCCAGTTTGCTTTCAAAGAGCAGGAGAATACCTGGAGGAAATAATGCATCCAGTTGCTCTTACTACAGCAGCACAAATGACCAGACTTCTTTTGCAATAGGTGCTTTATATACCTGCGGTAGAAAGAGTCTCTGCCTCAAATGGTTTCCTGTCTAAATAAGCCCAAGCAGGAAAAATTAACTATTATTGTTCTCACAGAGAAATACTGAATAAAAGAGCAATTTACTGACTAGCTTTAGGTTATGCAGGAAGCTGATGGCAGTGCTGCCAATTGAACGTAGGTATCCGCAGTTCTAGTGCAGCGCTTTAGCCAAAAATAAGTCCTTATTTGTTAGACATCTGAGTAGGAACATCCTGCAATATATCCTGACATTCCTTTCTCTAGAAAACATTGTCCTAGTGCTAATCTCAACTTTTTTTTTTTTTAAGACCCATAAAGCTTTGAACTTATATTAGATTCTTGGAAGGAAGACTGAGAAGTGTTTAAAGGTGGTATATACAATAACTAAAATACTCTTGGGAGTCAGTTCAGTTTTATTGCATTTAGTCTGCTCAGCCAAGTAATATATATCTAGTTCCAGGTACTTGCTTCTTGTCTCAGTTTGTATAGTGTTGGTAGGAAATTGGCACCATAGATATTCTTTACAAGAAGTAATGATGTACATCCCTACATAAAACAATTTTGAACAGCTCACAGGAGCTGAAAAATGCTAGTTAATTTTCTCTTTGATTTTCTGCAGTGTTGAGGAGTAGTTCCCAGGATATTTGTTGGCTGACCTTCCAACCTGAAATATCATGATCTGGTGTTATTTCTTGCAGACCAGTTGACAGCCTAGGTTTGGATGTGTTATAGATGTGTGAACATGACCGCTGTGTATATGCTAATGCAACTCTCTTGTCTTTTCCCTGCAGCATAAAGCTTTAAGTCCCTTGGTTATTCCAGCTGTGATTTGCTGAGGGCTTGTTAACTAAAGGAAGATGTTAAGACAAGGGAACAACTTTGCCTTGTCCCCATTTCAGTCTGAAGAGACCTGCCAACACGCAGGCACTTTGCTGTAGAGAAGGGATCCACGGAAGGGAAGCTGCCCTCTGCCCCAGCGTATCACCTCACACATCTTTTGCTTATGAAATGGAATATCCCATTCAACCTGATAACACTTTTACAGCATTCAAAGAGAAAGATGTAGTTTTCTGCCACCAGACTTGATAGTGGAGATATAGCAACTTTCATCAGGTTGTCATGGGGAATTTCACAGCCCAACTGCCTCAGCATGGAGCATTACCTGCTCTGCTGTTATCCAGGAGTTACTACAGAGCACAGGCTAGCACAGTCACATACGTTTGTTTCCATTAAGCAAATATTTGAAAGAAACAAATACAGAATGTAATTTTTGCCACCTGTGTGATGCAGGGCTTCAGTGCAAAGGAAATTTATTGGTGAACTTTGTAAACTTGGATCAACCTGATTAACTCTGTTTCCTCAAAAGGACCAGCAGTTGTTCACGCCTGTCCCATGTTTGACCTCAGCTTTGGACAGGTAGAGAGTTAGTTGAGTTATTGCAGTATTCTGCCTGATTTTATCTGGGCTGTTCTAATGTTCTGATCACTGTGTTATGTCACCACTTAATAATTTGGCAGTATTAGTAGCAACTGCCATATGGGTCTTAGCTGCAGGACTGTGATATTCTGCCTTATGAATAAAACAGGAAGTAATGCAGGTCAATCTCTGTTAGTTATTGGATTGTAGTGATTTGTAGGTTCTCTTGGATATATATGGAAATAAGATTGCCCTTAGGACAGCGAAGGATATTTTAAAATATTCTCTAAATCCACTTATAGATACTGAATTCTAAGTCCTGATGCTTTATCTCTATATTTTTATACTATGAAAGCAAGCTGTCTTAACAATTTTGAGGAAACATTATTACACAGCTGTATAAATCCACATTAGGCTTGGATCTTAAATGCCTTAAACAGTTCTGGTTCCTCTGTCTCAAATAAAATGCAATATAAGTTAAAAATTTGAAAGATGAATAACAAAGATAATCACTGGTATTGAAAAATTTCCATAACATGAAAAAGTTAAGTATGCTAACACTGTTTAGCCTGGAGAGAAGTTGACTGAGGGACAACATGTTAGAAGTCCATAGAGCCTGAAATAAAGAAGGTGAGCAGAGAAACTGTTCATTATTTTTTCCAGTGTAAAACATAGGAGACCTCAAATGAAATTAGGCATTAATTTCACAGCAAACAGAGATGCTTCTGTCTGTAATGTGTAGTTCAGTCAAGAAACATATCTCCAAAAGCTGCTGAAACTGTTATGGTTTTACGGAACAGTTGGCAGATTCATGAAGAAAATCTAAGGAAAGCTGCAAACCAGAAATCTCTTACCTCTGCCTCAATAAACTGTAGGAAGTTGGGGCAGTCTCATGGATAAATGTATTTTTTTTCTTCTGCTCTTCTGTAGGCAGAGTGGTACCAGCCAGTGGCAGAATTCATGATGTGGCAAAGATTCAGCATGGTACGGCTAGCTCTCCTTTCCATTCTTGTATCCCTCAATCAATATCACTGCTATGACTGTGAAATTTACTATGGTTTTGAGGTGAAAAGCTCTATCTAGATATAAATTTCACTTTCTAAAGAAAGCACCTTCATGAAGACTGAAGCAGGTATTTTTAATAGCTAATTAGAATATAGATCGCCTTTTTATGATTGTAGAAGAAATGGCAAAACTTTGAAAGCCTGAACTGTACAGGCACCTTTTCAAACATACCCTTTCAAATGTTTTGTTGTCACATACAGCTGAAATATCAGCATTCAGGGTTGTGTGTGTCCCTAGACTAGATCTGCCAAGGCACCTAGGGTGAGTTAGGCATCCACTTCTTGCTGAGGTTCAGCACAAGTTGACATCTTCTTTATTTGACCTTCTGGAAATCCTTGCCTGAATGCCTGTGTACGGTGCTGTGTCTGCAAATTAGAATTGTATTATTTGGGGCACCTGTAAGAAAACTTGGCCAGATATCTTAACAAGGCAAAGATTAACATTCATCTGGCGCACACATCCTGGAATAATGAGTGTCTCTTCCTCACAGAGATACAGATCTGAATAGCAAACGCTTTCTCCTTTTGTTTGGATTTGCTATTCACCTCTGCTTTGATTTTATGTTCTGTAAAGATATTCCAGAAACATTTTTCTCTCTAATGACTAGCTAAATATAAAGGAAAGACTAAATCTTAAATCATTCCTCCAAAACCTAGAGCTATCTCTCTGAATATGTTTCTGGATTAAATAGCTTTTTTTCCTTACAATTCATTTTTTTCCCCAGTCGTGCTAAGTCTTTTGTAGTAATTCTGGAGGTACAGCAGTATGATATGCCTACCCATCACTGATTTTCTACATGGCCAAGAAATGTCAGGGATTTAATGCTGGTAATATCTTTGGAGACCAATTCAGATACAAAATAAAAAGAATCCTGGTTTACAATTGATTTTACTGAAGTAACTATTTCCTAGGCATCATTATTGTATACAGTAGGAAATAGGTACAGCTATTTCTTTAGAATAAAACAATTTGTGAGGCTTGTCATAAAAGGCTAAGAGAATACCTTCTTTGCTTCACATCCCTTTTAACTGCCTCCATAAAATTTAAGGAATTGCAATAAAACTTGGGAAAGTGCTTTCACTGGTGAGCTCTATTTGACAGTATTTAGGAGACTATCTGCTTATCTTGTGCTCAAGATCATTTGGAATGTTTGCTCATCAGAAATTAATTAAAATTATATTTCTTTTCTGCACCCTCCCCCCCTTTTTTTTTTTTTAGGTTAAAAGATCTCTCTCAATCTGCCTCTCTAGTGCACTCACTTGCTCTCTCTCTTTTTATTTTTTTTTATTTTAACAGAAAGATTTTTAAACAGTTCGCTGCCTCCTTGGCATTTCTTCATTCCGCTTTTCATTTCATGTGAAGTCTCCTGGGCTCTGACCAGTTCAAAAAGCAACTTTGTAGTTTTCTACGGTAAATGACTGACAGTATTGGAAACTATGCTCTTTGTCTGACAGACAACTGCATTCACATTGCTAAGCATCTGGACTGAACTTTTAATTTAACCCAACTGACTTCCTTGTCTCCTTCTCTCAGCACTGTCTGTGCTGTATTTCCTACTGTGGCAATGTATCTTCTGTTTCTCAAGCGACTGCAGTTTTCTTTCTGTGATCCTAAATGCAGCTTTGGTACATGTTTTGGGATGTAATGAAGATGTGCTTTGTGTATGGGCTGTTGTGTGCGATAACCTGAGACATTCATAACAAAGCCACTTAAAAGGTGGCCCATGCCAGTAGAAACGGAGCTTACTACTCTCTGATGGCTGGTAGGTGACTGATAGTGTCAATGTATGGGCCAATGAAAAAATACCTGCTAGTAAGACCATCGGTTTTACGTTAATTGTGAGGAAAACAGCTAATGAATGAATACAGCTGGAGCTTGAAAACCTCTCTTAGGATAATGTCTCTGTACCGGAGTTGTGTCATGTTGATGAGACGGGTTGGGGATTTTTTGATACGCTCTAAATACCATTGTAGTGTCTCGCTTAGCAAAGTACTGTGAATGGGTCTCATTAGTTCACACACTTAAACTTGCATGTGTACTTTAGTGCTGCCAGACTGGTGACTGCCATTTTTGGGCCACCCAGATCCAAATAAATAATACTGGTGCTTAACAAGCTAAAGGAGGCAGTCCCATGTCCCATGTCCCATGTGGAAAGCACTGTGAACATGTAGCCTTTCATAAGTAATCGATTCACTTTAATGATTGGGAAATGTGATGAGGTAGAAATCTTCTAAATTATCCAAGCGATGAAATATTTGTGTATATGTAAAGTAATATGAATTTAGTATCTTGCACAGACAGCATGCAATATTTTCATTCCAATATAAGAATTTATGACATTTGAAATAAATTATTCTCTCTTACCCATATGTCTCTTTTCTACAGCACTCAATTTTGAAATATGTATGCATTAGAATCTTAAACACAGCATTATATTTGTACAAGTTTTATCTGTGCATGTTGCAAGTGGGTGTAAAAATATCTCCTGAATGTTATCAGTTACAGGTCATATCTTGCTTTAAAACAAGAAGTACACCAATACAATATTAGATGTTTCAAGATCAAATACATAGTTCACAGAATATGATTCCAAGATGCCACAAACCCCATTAAAACCCCATCTTTACTTTGCTTCTATTTCTGCTTGCCTGAGTGCAATCTGTAGACCACAAATCTCACATCTACTCGTGTTGTATCATACACATTGCTAGTGTAGGCTGTAGAACACCTGCACAGTGTCATGCAGAATGCCTGTCAAAAGGTGCCATGTTTTGTTTCTGCTCACCTAACAATGAACTAGAGGTTGGACCATCCTCCATCATGCTGTTCTTTTAGAGTCAAAGGATAACGACATATTCCACTATACTTGTACTTGTCTGTGCTTGCATGGCATACAGAATGACTTCATAGTGTGCTATAATGAAGCAGAGAGCCCGATTTATTTTGAGATGCCTTTTAACTACAAATGATAACTCTTCTCAGATTGTGGAATCCAGTGGTACGCTTGACATGCAAGGGGGTGTGGGGAACCAAGATGCATGAGCCAAAAGCTGGATACTGTAGTTTAGAGCAGCCTCCGGAACACCCTTTACAAGCAAACATGAGCAGCTCAGAGGAAATGCTGATGTCTGGAACTGGGTGATATTGTATTTATATGCATACTTGCAATGTAATTAGTACAATATAATCATATTAACTATATTTGCCATATATTAAAAATCATATTAGCTATATTCTCTTATAATGGCATGCTGTAGTTGTCTATACATAACCCTGATAAGGACTTGCACAAACAGAACAGGTTTTTTGCTATATGCATATTTATAGTAAGATATTTTTAACCAGATTACTAAGTACATTTATTGGTTATCTTACAGAGCAGGTGAAAGCTAGTTCCTTTTGCATGAAGCTGCTCTCATGAACCTTCTGGACACAGACTAGTAATATTATCCTGTTTCTGTACACTGCCTGCTGTAGAGCTCACACACTGCAGAATTACTAAATTACTTGTTGATTCTGAATAAGGCATGTCTGTGCATCTGTGAATGGTTTTATTTATGGGATAGTTTGAAAGCACAGTGCGATTTATGTATCTATCTGTTCAGGTCAGTGGAGAAAATTTATAATTCCATATTTGCTTCTCTCATGGTTTAAAATTCACAAGTCAGTGTTTCAAAACTGGTTTTGCATTTCTGTGTGTACTGTGTTTTAGCTCCATCTGACCAAGTATTAATGTGAAGAATGTCCCTATTCACCCTATCTTTCTGATCTCCCAGGTAACATGTTGTAGTACATTGGTTTTCTAAGCAGCAGACTACAAAGGCCTCAGAAGCTACTGTAGATTTGAGAAAGTTCATGGGAATCATGATAACATTTTGTAGAGGAAGCCTATAATTTATTTGCTGGAAAGAGCAAACATGAGAGAGTCTGCGTTGAAGAGGATGCTGGGAAATGCATGGAATTTTAGGAGAGGGATATGCTCATCCATTTTCCAGCTCCATGTACAGCATTTTTTCCATTATTTAAATGGTTCCCTGTCTCTGATTTCCCACTTGTCCTTTCTTCTCCAAGGTGCTCATGTTTAATTTCTTAGCTCAGGTTGGGTTCTTTGGACTTCAAAAGACTGGAGGGTTTGTTAGGAGAAGGATGGGTGAAGGACAAAGACTGAAAAGAGAGGGTATTTGAAATAGACAAAACTGCATGGGAAGTAGGGATGATGAGATAAGGAAATTAAGAGAAGTTTTATAGAATTTCTTCTTTCTCTGCTGCAGATGCTTGTATCTTTTCACTATGATATCTTGTTACTCCCTTCCAGCTTAGTCTTCCTAGGATGGAATCTACCTGTTCTGGTTGACGTTCAGTCCTGTTCCTTCAGTCCTCTCCAATAGTGACAATGTCATTGATCTTTATCCAATAGCAGAAATGTCCCCTCACTCTTCAGTTCTCTCCGTTCAACATGTGTCTGCATTGAGCCTTTATAGGCTGTGAATCTCTAGCTTGTCTGGCTGTTATGATAATTGCACAGACGCTTTCTTTGGCTTTCCTATTAAACTGGCTTATACAACCTCTCTGTTTTCCCAAAATCCCATAGTTGCCTGCAGTTCCAAGGCATTGTTTTCACTGGCAGGTTGAATGCCTAGGATGAAGCTTTTGTTATGTTTTAACAGGTAGGTAGGTACCTCATTGTACAAAGAGCATGATCATTTTTGAGCCACATGCAGCATGCTCTTTGCTGTGTTTGTGGGAGACTTTGTAAGTGGAAATGGAATCAAGAGCCACATTTATTTCTCTCAATTGGCTTCAACAGTTGTCAATTGGCCATTTCTTATTTTTTGTTGTAAAATAAGATGCTTTTAATGGACATTATTACACCAGGAAGACTAAAATTACGTTTAAAGTGAATAGGCAGAGCTATAGACAAAACATAGATAATTTTGACTATGTTTTATTATCATCATATTCTTCCATCCTTGAAGAGAAGTAAATGAAAAGGCAATGAACTTCCTTTGGAAAGCTGTAAAATGATTAGGACTTAGAAATACCATGATAACTTAAAAATATATACCTACAAACATTCCAAGAATGTTTTCTAAGGTAATATTAATGTCACTTTTTTAATATTAACGAACTTCTGAAGATAATTTTTGTCATATCAACTTATATATTGCTACCATTGTGCTGATCTTAATTGATTCTCTTTTAAGAATTACAGTTGCTAATTCTGTATTCATAGTATGCGAATTTCTTCATTAGCGATTATTTTATGGCTCATTTTAACAGTGAAGGGATAGTTTCACTGCATTTTCTTTTCCTTTTTGTTTCTATATATTTTTTCAATAACACTAATATGGATATTCATCATGTCAAGCTTCTGGAGAGCTCTGATTCTTGTCTCCCTCTTAGCACTCAGCCTGTTAGCTAGGCAATGTGAATCAGAGGACATATTGTTAGTCCTCTGTTGTAAAGCTAGTCTGCATGGTGCTGGTAAACTACAGATGAAGGTCTTGCATGTACTGAAATCTTGTTGTCAGAATTGTCACTAGCGCTGATTTCTGTGTTTTTTGCAGGTGAAGTGAGTGACAGAAGGACCAACTGACAGGCAGCCCATGAAAATGTGCATCATAGTATAACCAAGTGTCTCTTATGGTAGAAATTGGGTTCTTGCCCCAAACAGACAGGAAGATACACAGCAGAAGCAGCACCTAAAAGCAAGCACTCTGTGAGTGGGAGGGCATCTGCTGCTTCCCTCCATTGTGGGTTGGTATTTTTTTGTGGTGGTGGTAGAACTGTCACTTTTTGCAGCTTATGTAAACAAGTTTCTGGTAAGGAGATGGTGTTTGCTGGACGTAACACTGAGGGCCAACAGTCACCTTTTTTCCAGGTTGGTAAGTGGAAGCACACTTTCCCTGCTTTCAGTTGCTTGTGTGGACTTACTGTCCTTGCCATGTGTGCAGTACTAAGTGGAAAGAGTGTTCACTGATGAACAATGGTAGTTTATGCAGGTAAATTTGACCCTCTTCATATTGTTTTTATGCCTATTCCTTTCTTTTCATCTAGCTTTTCTTAAAGTGAGAACAAAAATCTGAAACAGTTGTCTGATCATGATGGGGTTTTTTTAATGCTATTTAGAAAATACTTCCACTGGCACATATGTGCAGTATATACCCCTGGCAAACAGAAATGCTTCATCCACATTTCAGCTCATTTTTCCCAGCAGGGAGATTTTTTGAGACTTAAAGAGTTGAAAAGAGCAGAGCAGGCAAAGCAAGGGATTGTTTTATCTATCCCTTTCACACTAAGCACATGACGTTTTCCTGAGCAGTGAGAAATTTGTTTTCAAAAGACGTTGTCAAGTTCACCAAGATTCAGTGACTCCTGGTGGCAACGTAAGCTTGAGACAGTAGTGACAGGCTTTCTTCCAGGACACTGTGTATCATACAAAATAAGCTTCCTTCAACTGGAATGATGTTTGAGTTACAGTAGCACCATAAAAATCAGCAGCCATTTAGATCAGCCGAGCAAGAAGCATGTAGGATTTCTGATCAGTCACATACAGCTCCTTTCAGCTTTGCTGGTGATACTTTCAATGAGCAGTATCTGCAGGCAGAATCCTGCAGCTGAGCATCCCTGGTTCCCTCCCCAATCTGTCCTTCCAGGAATTGCAGAGAGAGCAGAATACTGCAGCAATATTTGGGCACTAATTATTTTCTCAAGAAGGGTTCATTTGGCCTTTGATTTTGAATTAACAGTTAATAGATGGGGCAGTTTTGGCACAGGTTGTGTTTTATGGCACTTGGCAAATGACTGCCTGACTCACAGGTACGCTTTGCAATTGCAGTGATATGAAATGTCTCTCTGTTTATTCTCTTTGTTCAGGATATATATTCACACACACACACACACACACAAAAAGAGAGATATTTTTTCAGTGAGTGGTGTATTGGCGTTGATAAGGTGAACTTTACGGAAAGTAATTGGCCAAATGTTATTATCACCAAGGTACAGGCAGGAATTGAGTTTACATTCAGCTGCCTAACAGGTATGTCTATAGGGAGGAGCAGCCTGAGGCAGCCCTGTACAGTCTGTAGGGGCAGAAAGCCTACAGTATGGACCAGGGCAGCTGGAGCATGTAGGGCTCCATGGCTGTGATTATGCCATGGAAGAAACTAGAGCCAGGGAATGGATTCCTGGGGCTCTGACTGTCCTTCCTGCTTAATACTTGTTTTGTAGCCTGGCACTGTTTTGTCTTGTCAGAACCAGGTTGTGTTCCCCACCCTCAAGCAATATCCTGAGATATTTGCACCTTCAAGACTGCTGCTACACCACAGAGTGTACAACCTATAGCTGCAATTTCGTGCTGATAAAATGTTATTTTGATGAGTTGTGACACAGGCATCTCATTATTCAAAATGTTCTGAACTGAGAATAACATGCGATGAAATAGCATTTATGCAGTCAGGCTATGAGGCAACTGTAGGGTACCAAAAGAAAACCCTGGGCCAAACATTGTGAAGAGTGGCCAGGCAGTGCCACTCTGGGCCTTGAGCTTTATTTAGCAATACGGATAAAGTTCGAATCGTCAGTTTAGTATAGCTGAGCTGGTGTAAGAAGATATTTGGTCTGAAGTGGTCATTTTCTAGCAGTTAAACAAA
Organism: Hypotaenidia okinawae; assembly: GCA_027925045.1. Classification (NCBI taxonomy): domain Eukaryota; kingdom Metazoa; phylum Chordata; class Aves; order Gruiformes; family Rallidae; genus Hypotaenidia; species Hypotaenidia okinawae. Next base: position 44,846,575 of record BSDF01000002.1, on the reverse strand, counting down.
GGTGGTAAGGTGGGCAAGTCAAGGTACCACCGCTTCTGAAAATACTGAGTTAAACTGGAATCTCATGAGCTGGTGTGGGACCAAGAACCAAAATGTAGAACCCCCCAACTCCCAGTCCTTGTGCTCATTATCACCAGAAAATGCTACACTGCAATACAGGAAAACAGGAAAATAAAAGCATCCAAAGAAGGTAAAATTATATGGCCTGATGACATACTGTTTCTATTGTCTCATCAGTTCAATGCAGAATTGCAGTAGAGTAGGACTAGTTATACTCTCTGGAGCCTCCGGGAGCTCTGAATTTGTTTGCAGTGGAAGTTGGTCCAAATTTTGAATTAATAAGAATTTTAAGTCAAATGCATTACTGAAATTATGTGTTATGGATGCATGAGGGATTAAAGAGTTTAAAAATAATGATTTACTCAAGTCATGAGCCTTGAGGATCAAAGCTTTGGCTTCACTGCTGTCTCAAGGTGGACTTAGTACCTCATGGGATAGTTTCATGGCTCAGTGCAACATGGATAATTTGGCATTCAAAGCTGTCAACAGTGCGGATTAATAAAGCCTTTACAGTATCTTTAAAGTTATAATTATTAGCCAACGCTCATACCATTCCTGAATGCAGCTGTAACTGTTTCTCAATGCAGAGTTTCTGCCTTTTTTTCTTTTTTTTTTTTTCCTTTAGGGAAAATATCTTGAAAAGATGGGGATAGGCGATTAAAACCAGCAGGAAATGTATAAGGGAATTGTTGGTGGTCTAATCAGGGATTTAGAGACTCCAGCAGGGAAGAAGTGTTTTATAAATTTAATACGAGGGTAAATAGCATTATCATCATTCTGCAAATCCAAGAACTTACTCAAGATCATTATTCATAGCTCAGGAGTTTTTGCTTTGCTTTTCTTAGCTAACTGCATCATACCCCTGTCTCCAGCGGAAGGGCAGGAAGATGCATATAAACTGAACTTCTTAGCTGGGATTATCTCATAAGGCAACCTTAAATTTTGGCAGTGAGTCAAAGGTTTACAGCATGTCAGCAAATGAAACACGAGGACAGTTCATGGTACTGCTATCAACTCTCTCCCTCTCAACTCCCACAAGCAGAGGTCAGAGTAATTACCTCCTTGTCGCTTTTGGGGTCTTACTTTGTAGCAAATGAGGCAATGGAACTGTGCTATGGAAGAGAATTATAATGCTTGGGCAGTTTCAGCACAATGCAGTTCCCTTCTCAAGGCTTGGCGGCCCTTGCTCAGCAAGCTCCTGGCCTGCTCTCAGCTTGCAAAGAAAGGATCTGATGGTCAGCGTGCCTGCTTCCTCTCACGGAGCTTTTTCCAAAGTGGGAAATATCTTTCATGCTTCCTTGCCATTCACTTGCTGGGGCAGAGCTCCCATCCTTTCAAACGTGTCCCTGAAGAAATGAATGCACTGCTTATTGCAAAGCTGTACTTTGCACAGCTTTGGAGCCTTAAGCAGATGGTGCTATCAGCAGACCAGTGGAGTAATGGAGTGGTGTTGTATGGATAACATATAACTGCTACCTTCTAATGTGCATACGAACGTTTAGACAATTTGAGAGAAAAAGCAATGTGACTGCCTAATTATTATGAAAAATGATATTCATGTTTTGTACAATTATGACTATATTAAGCCTATTTTGAGCAACTAATATGCAGATCTGATTCAGGAGAGATTAATTGGTAGTATGAACACTTAAGCTATATAATTTACTCTGATTGAAGAGGCAATACTAAAATGTGACATTAGCAGATGTTGGATGTAGTTTTGCTTTGAATCCATTCACTGAATACACTAGGTAAAGCTCTTCTTATTCTAAGCGAATAACTACTCTAATCCCCTGGATTTGACTTGCATCCCTGTTTTGTTTCTTTGAATTATTCTTCTAGTGCTTGTTGCTGTAGCGATAGCCTGTTCTTGATGAAACGAAGCACATTCCAGATTCAGCCGTTAAGGTCTGTGTGGGGGCCCTTTGGCAGGATCAGGCTGGGTGCTTATTAAAAACCACCTGATCCTATCTGTTTAATATTCAACACCATATTTTCTTTCTCCACAAACTCACTGGTCATCACAGGGCATGTCTCTGGGCACAGCACTAGGTGCTGTGAATTATTCACTGCCACTCTTCTCGCCCCAGAACAGAGAAAACGTACTTTGTGCATTGTGCTGGTCCCAGCAATCCCCATAATCCGTATTTTCTGAGATTGAAGGGAAGCTGCAAGCAGTCTTCTTAATTCCATTGATAATGAAATAGTTGAATTCATTCACACAAGCTCATAGATCCAGATCCAGAATTTCACCTCCAATTTGGATGCCTCTAAAAACCGACATAAGGGAAGAGAGAGGCAAATTGTTAAACTGCAGCATCTCAAATGCACATAATACAAACTGACCATGATCAGGGTTCAGTTCGGGGGCAACTTTTTCTGCGTGGTATAGTTCTGCTTCATTTGCTCTAAGCACAGACAGCGCACCTGGATGCCAGCATACACGCTATGCAAATTTCCCTCAATACTATCAAGTCCTGAAGTGTTAGCAGAGCAGGATCCTATAAAAGCTCTGTCCAAAATGCCTAACTATGTGCAGTTAACACAGATATTAAATTGAATGTTCCTCTTACTATTATAAATGACTGCTTTGCTGTCTTTGTCAGCAGAGTTGTGGCATTCATCCTGTCACTAAGAATAAGAATAAGATGACCATCTGCATTTCTGCAGAGTGATGGCTACCCAGAGTGAGTTCAATAAAAGAAAATTATGGCTTTGCGCTTTGCTACAGCCAATAAATCATGAGCAGGTCTTGCACTGAGGCAAAAAAATGAAAAATAACATTTTGTGGAAAGACTCTTTACAGGGTACCAGCTGAACAGCCACTTGAATTGTAATACCCCCAAAATGAACATCACGTAAAGGTGACAAGAAATGACTTGTTCATGAGGAATCGAGCACAGAGTGTTGTTAGGTGGATGCATGTCATGGGAACACTAAAGGTACACTGGTAATCGTCGTGTGAAACGTTGACAGTACATGGACACAAACTATCAGCTGACTTTCTCGTCAGCTTCCATTTTCTTCCTTCAAAATAAATCTCTTCAGTGCTAGTTCAACATATCACTCCTCTCCCTTCTCTCTGGCCTGGGGTCTTCTGCAGCAGCCTGAAAGACTATTTAACCCAAAAAGACTCTATCTCCTGGACATCAAAGCAAGTTAAAAGATAGCCTCAGGGACTCCTTGGAGGTGGTGTAGGCCTTCTTGTTAGGGTTTGAATATGCCATATTGGTGACTGGGGTTCTCTGACCAGACACATCACTGTAAGACTTCCTGTTACCTAATTTGTCAGGTAATAAAAACCTTTCTCAGTGGTAGGTGTTCTAAAAATCAACTGAAAACTAACCAGGAGTTTTTAGTCTCCTGAATCAGTTCTTCCCAAAGGCAGATGATTTTCTGGTTCTGTTTCCTCTTTCAATCACTTTGAGTGAGTGACTAAAGCCCTAATGCTTTCTTTCCAGCGTAGGTATCCTGAGTGCATAACTCATTACATGCATGGCTTTGCAAATGAACAGAAATACCTGCTAAATGAAGATGAAATAAATGCTGTGGAAAGAGGGTTTCTAAGTAGAGTTTTGACTGTCTTCTCATAAATATTCATTGGAGTTTATAGTACAGTCAGATATTTTCAATGGAGTAGTAAACTAAATTATCATTTAAAGTCTATTTGTAGCCATTTTCTCACATTAATAGGTAAATAACAGATTAAGGGAGAATTTTGATCTGATGTTAGTAGTAATAGCCTAAGGGGTCTCTGATGAAATCAGGTGTAATACAGATCATGCTGTGGCTCCAGACACTCAGAGCTACACTTTATCTATTTCTTTTTCAATTTTACAGTTTCTGCTTAAATACCGTGGTGATTATCAGCCAAGTTATGCCTCCAGGTGGATTTTCCCAAAGGTCTCAGCATGATGTCAATGGGAACAGTGCTTTAGAAAGCCTCAGCTTGAACAAATACTGAAAAGGATGATAATCACTAGAATTCGGTTATCTATAAACACTATTAAATGCAGTGTGGGAAAAAGGGAGAGAAGAGCAAAAGCACGTTCTCTGACTCTGAGGTTGTTATTTTTTATTGCTAATTAATAAATGTTTGGCGTGTATTTATTCTCTAAAGGACCACTAGATGTCAGCACATAGCTAGGCTAGCACAGCAGGAGCAACAACCATCTGGTAGTTAAAAAAACCCTCTTTCCTGCAATGATGTAGTGTAGAAAGCACAGCTGAGATTATTTTGTTTGACTTTGTAAAGAATTCAGGTACCGAAACTGTGACAGTGACTGTTTTTGCCATCAAAACAGGGACACTTTTATGGAAGTTGCTTCTTGCACTTGTTTTGCATGCTACATTTATTGTCATCTGTCCATTGTCTTTCAGGAAGTGTTTCTCATATGAAAGTCGACCAGGTGCAGCTTTATGGTGAGGATGGCTATTGTTTTTTTTAATCTAAATATTTCATGGCCAAGCTTATTTTAAGCATGATTCTGTTGAAAGTGGGGATATTCAGAAATCTGATTAAAACTAAAAATAATATTAATAGCATAATATACAACTGTTCTGTGACATCAAGGGGGAAAAAATGCATTTTGAATGTGCTCAACACTCAACTCACCTGTATTGTGTATAAGAAATAATGAAAAAAACCCTGTTATTATGCATTCAGCCTATTTAAAATGCATAGACACAATTCACTGCTTCCATTATTTTTAAGTTAGATCAAAAGCCTTCCTGATCAATTTTGCCACACTGTATTCATTGCCACACAGGATTAGGATTCAGCTGTATGTATGTTCATATGCATGTGTATTCATTACTTAATATATATCTAGATCCAGTGACAAAACAAAGAAGAGTTTGGCCGGTTTTGACAGGTAATCCATTTTCCCTAACCATCTGTATCTTCGGGACAATTGTCCTATTTTGGAAAATTAGATTTATAAGCTGGAAACTGTTATTTAAACAGGAGGGTTTTTTTCTAATACAGTGGAATGCAAACAGACACTACTATATCTACTGCTAACAGGATTTAGGGGACATCATGTCCCCAGTGACTCAGGCTGCAGCAACCCATAGTGCAACCCCCATAGTGCTATCAGTCGATTAGTTATCAGGAAATGGCTCCATGCTCCTTATTCACTCTGTTTCATCAGAGACACTTAGTTGAAGCATGTGGGCTAGTGGCAGAACAGCTTACTTCCCTCAAAAGACTATCTGAACTGCGGCCTGAAGGGCAGGTACAGAGTGATTAGATGCCTCAGTGGAGGACCTGGAGTCAGCTGGGGTGAATCTGAGCCCATAACATGAAGTTACTATGAGATGACTTATCCCTTGGCCCATGGGGTCATAGAAGTAAAGCCCCAGTTTCTTTGCTTCCACCACATTTCTGCTGTGTCAGTAGCACCATGCAAATTCCTTGCACTGAGTTAGATTCCTGCTGGTATCTGAGGTCCTGGGCACTAGATACAGGGAGCTGGAGAAAAAGCAGAGAGGCTTTTCAGTGGCTCTAGGTGGCTTTCTTCAGCCTGCCCTTGGATATGACCTGTAGTGAAGGAGATGATTTTGTAGCTGTCGCAGCCATCCTATTTGCCCTTGTTGTATTTTGCCTGCCCAGTCCCAGCATCTGCCAAGGGTTTTCACCATGTTTTTACAGTATGCTGATGGTGAGGGGCAGAACATTTAGCCAGGCTAAATGCACTGTAATGATCAGCCTCTCCCATGATGGCTGTATTGGTCAGAGCATCAGCCTGTGTAAGGAGGTGCTTCACCTGTGCAGTGTTTCAAAGCTGATGAACAGCTGACCAATTACAGAGGGGGACAGATGCAGAGTGAGGGTAAACTTGGAATCAAGAGTGTGATCAAGTTTGCGACCAAATTTTGCTCACAGAAAATGTATCTCATTGTACTACAAACTTGACTAACCTTATTCACACTGTGCTTAAGGCAGGTTGCCTAGCAGCAGAGATCTTAGCAGGATTTAGCCACAACAATTTCTTGCTGTCCATGTCTCTCATCTGTTAGTAAAATTTAGGATTTATAAGAATTTCTATGTCAAAGGTGGAAGAAAGCAAGGTACAGCCCCTCTGGACCTCAGAGAAGTAAAGCAATGCAAACCTACGTGGACTGGCTTTACTGTTCCTGGAAAACGAAGACTATTTGGATTGCACACACCACCTCATCTTTTCCTAATATGAAATAAAGGAATTGATCTGTTTCTTGGAACAGATTGCTGTAAATTCTGCATATTCGAGAAGGATGAATAATGGTGAAAGGTGGTAAGGAGCTGAGGGGGAGTAATACTTGGTTTAAATTTCATTGTGACTACTTGCTGTCCTCCTATCACATGAGTACTTGAGAAATCTGTGGGGAAACTGGCTGAATAAATGTGAATGTTGCAATCTGTTGGGAATACTTTGGCCGCCTGAGATAAAATCAATGGTTTGTATCATTATCCTGGCTTGGTACCCTGAGCCAAATGGCTCTTGTTCCTTAGCACAATCCTGCCCCCTGGCCCAAAGCAGTGGGTGATTGTCAGCTGTGCTAATGAAGAAATGACAGCATCCTTTTAGCTGGCCATTGAGTAAGATGACGTTCAGCAAAGAGGAAGTGAGCCTTGCAATTTTCCAATACATCCAATATTCCCTGTCACTACAGCATCAGCCCAGGATGAACAGGCAAATTTTTGGCTCACCATAGATCATTTTCTTTCTCAGACTTAATTTTTCTCCATTGACTTCCTTTATTTCTAAGAGAAGTCTCTGGTGTCTTGGAGTTTTAATCCAGACAGACCAATAATGCTCAAGGATTTTAAGACTGCTAAAAGGTAGGATGATTGTTTTCAGTGTTGATGTGGTACCTGGAGGTGTTTTAATTTCTGTTTTGTTCTAGAAGATAGGCTATGGTATCTGCTGGTAGAAGCTTGCATATCTTCACTGCACTCTATGCTGTGGATTAAAATTGGCAGATAATTTGGCTGAATAGCTTTGTAAACTACTGTGGTGTGATATAAGCTACATATGCACATTATTTCTTAGCCTTGTGGTTTATCTCATAAGACAGTAGCATCCTCCAAATCCATTTGAATCTGCCACTATTGCTGAATCAGACCTCTTTCTTGTTGAAGATTTGTGACTTTTTACTTGGTAGCACTTCCTTGGTACTCAAGTGCTGTGTTCAGCTTTGTCCCATTTTAGTGAATAATTGTTGGTTAAAAATAAAACTAAAAGTGCGTTTTTTTTCAGTCATTCTGTTTTGCTGCTTAGGGCAGAAAAAATATCTTCCTTCCCGAATGAATGAAAAAGATTATAGCAACTGATTTCACATTCACATCCCTAATGAAATGGAAACCTTTAGTCTTCATTTCAGCCATTGGGTATAAAGAAAAAATATAAGCTGTGTGATGATCTGCTTTGTCCAGCTGTTGACATCAGTTGCTTTTCCTACTCTGTGTTTACACCTGGAAGGATCCAAACCTGTTAATTTTGTAGCCATTATCCATGATGGTTGACACTGTGATTCAGACAAATAACACAGAAGATAATTCTAACAAAGAAGATAATTAATCATTGGAAACCATCTATGTAGAATAGTGGTGGGTCCTTGACAACTGCTAATTTTTAGGATCAGGATTCAATGTTTTCTTTTGAAAGATTTGTTCTAGTTCAGTTCCACACAATCGTTGGACATGATGCAGGAATTAATAAAGTGAAATCTTTTGGTTTTTAATATTTCAAAGCTCATTAAGCAGTACTCTAAAACATCAGTTCATTGCTAAGAGGAAGTAGTCTAATAACAGTGTCAATGTACAGCCCTTGCCTCTCCATGCCATAGCCTTCCTAAAAGGGAATTATAGGATCAGAGATGTATCGATTAATTATATATTATTTTTCTTGAAATGAGAACTTTTCTGCATGTAGATCATATTCTCTTTCTATTTTTGGCATTTTATTGTTATATGCACCTTCAATGAGGCTTATTTGCTCAAAGTAAGGCTAGTTTTGTCAAATACCTGTCATAGCCACATCTTTTTGAACAGGTCTGTTTGGAGGTGCATTATGCTGCCCTATGTATCAAACCCTGAATAACTGAAAATTTGTTAGGCATTGGAACAGGCTGCCCAGGGAAGTGGTGGAGTGTCAATCCCTTGAAGTAAAGACAGTTAGATGTGGTACTTAGGCAAATGGCTTAGTGGTGGTTGGCAGGTTAGAGTGATGGTTGGACTTTATGATCTAAAGGGTCCCTTCCAACCAAGACAATTCTATGATTCTGTGATTCTATGAGTGTCATGACGGACATAGGCTTAGAGTTCTTTCCTGTCCTAAACCAGCATAGGAACTCTGCAGTTTGAATCTCTGCACTAGTATATGCCTAGTTATTAATTCTGGAGTAGTACATGTAGCTTTAAATGATGAATCAGACAGAATGAAGCTGGCCATTAGAGTGCACTCGATGTTAATTGAAGCCGTGACTCATTCATTTGCATTTTCCTTTCCCACAAAGAATGTTTAAGTAAGAACCTCTGCTGCTTTTAAGATCTTGAAATATATCAGAGAAGCTACTTATCACAATGGTTGATCAGAAGGTTCTTTAATCTGATATCACGAGTGTGTATTGCAATTTGAACTCCTTCAACTTGAAAACTGACCAGAATTTTTGGGGACCCTGCTTTTCTGTGTCACAGCTGTGGGATACTGTGGCCAAGGGTGGGATGCTGAGATTGTTCTGGGTCTCTGGTTATGCTTCATGGGAACAGTACCTCCTTGCCCAAGGCCTGCTCATGAGTCTACTCACTTACGCACACACATTGCTGAAGTAAAAGGCAACCAAAATTCATTTTAGATATTATCCCTATTTTTCATGCTGAAGATCAAGGAACGATCAAGTTGCAATGAGCACACCAGAAGACTGGTTACCGCATATGCATCCGTTAAATGACGGTCCTGGGATGAGGAAACTTTATATTTAAATAGACCAGGGATCTGAAGAACAGGAAGGGAAAACATTGCAGAACAGTGACAGAATTAGCTGTTTGTTACCCAGCAGTCAGGGGACAAATAGAGTCCCTATCTCCACCAGGCAGGGATGGAATGGCTACAATTCCCCAAGTGTGAAAGTCTTGCAACAACAAAACATCTTTATAAAATGTAACTTTCTTTTTTTAATACTCTAGAAAAAAAAAATCCTCTAGTATTATGTAGTAAGGATATAATTTTGAAGCCAGTTTTGCAGCTTGCTTAAATGGTCTTCACAAGATTCTTTTCCCTTTTCTGTTAGGTGCTAACCGACTGTATAAACCAGGGATTAATTTGGCCCATTAAATATTAAAAGATTAACACTTTTCTCATTTGTCTCACTATTTAGAAGTGAGTTACAAAGTCACGTTACTTAATCATTCCACTTAATTTTACTTTTCATGTCATTTTTCTCCCAGCGTTAATTCTGTCCGTGTGGCGGCGTTCGGCTCGGGATGGATCTCACTGCAGTCCATTCACTGACCAGCAGAGCCTGCAGCAACAGGGAATCTTACTTAATTGGAAAGATGCACTGACGCAGAAAAGGTACATGTGCCTTCTTGCACCAGCTCTACCTTTTAAAAGCGCATCATTACAAAGATGACAAACTGCCACCTACTCTTTGATCTGAGAGAGTTTCAGAAGCTGCCAGCGTCAGAAAGTAGAAGGGGTGAAGCCTAAAATTCCTTCCATGTCACATTATGGATCAGATGTGTAAAGAATTGAGTGTACAGGAAGCATCAGGTGAGAATTTTTAGAAGCTTTTCAAAGCAATCAGTGAAATCTGATTTAAGAGTACCACTTCATTTTGCACTTAATAGTGTTCTCCAGATAAACTGTATTCCAATATGCTTCGCAAAGTTAAATAATACAGCTACTGAGATAAATAACACCAGAAGGAGACAGTCACAGCAAGTTATAGGCTCGGGGAACAGCTGTTTTCAGCTGAGATTTAAAATGAAGTAGCAAATTTACAGTGCATTATTCTATACCACAGTGGCCAGAGGTTTTCAGCAAACTCCACCGTACCTGAAAGCTGTCCAATTATAAGCAAAATTAATCAGACAAGAGGGGTGGTTGGAAGAGTTCAGTGACCTGATCCCCACTGACGCGGCTTCACTTGAAACTGAACCTGACTGACACTGAGCTGTGCTTAGCAGAGGAGACCAAGTGTAACGTGACATTAATTTTTCTCTTTCTAACCTTGCTTGACTGAATGCACTGGGGCACTTAATTCTTTATGCTCACATCAGAAGGATCTACTGTGAGAATCCAGGGCTAGCCAGTCCCTTCTGTGGCCTGTCTGGTAACACAGAGTGAGCTCAGGCTGTTCCTTCCCGGAGTATGGTCCAAAATTTGACTGTCCTTCCTTGGCAGCTGGCAATTGTGAACTGTGCCTAGTTTTATTTTCCTAGATCTTGCTACTAGAGTGGGTTTCCTAGCCATCAACTGCAAGAGCAGCACTCTTCTGGAGATGGAAAGCAAACCTACAAAAATACAATAGAATTACCTCAATTTTCACCTACTGAGAAATGCGCTACAGCGGCTGCAGCTGATCAGCCTCTGTATTCTTAGCTCAGATTCAAATCACAATCAGAGACAGTTTGAAAATTGTGAATAGTACCGGGAGAAAAAGATGGAGATGTGTGCCATAATATTTCATCTGAAAAGGTCTTGTAGGGTATAGTCATCAACTGTTTAAAGCTTTCACCATTCACAGATCTTTTTTAACAGTCAGTTTCTTTCAGAACCTTTATACTTTAGATTTGACACGCTTCGGGCAGAGAGGTGATATTACTACAATACCATAACCCAAGCCTGAAGAAACACATATAATGCAATAAAAGTTGCACACATTTTACTGCCATCTCTTTTTAAATTTTTTATTTATTTTTACTGCAGAAATGTTGATTTCGGGAGATCTGTGACTGTCTGGTCCCTGTAGTACTCTCACCATCCCAGTAACAAAAAGCCAGCTGCTTTTCCCAGCCTCCATTTAACACTCAAGCAGGAGGTGTCATGCCGTGCCCAGCGTTACTGGGGCTCGTGAGGAAGAAATGGGAGTATGTTCAGCCTACTTTTTAGGGTTTGCAGAGAAGCTTTGGGTATTAGTGGCGAGATTAACCCTGGTGATAGGAGCTTGTACATCTAGGCATTGCTCATCTAAAAGGCATTTTTTAAGGTGTTCCCCATAACTTTCTCCATCTACCACAGTAAAAACCACAGAAATTGCACTCCACAGAAATTTCAGGGGAGAAAGTCCAGTTTTTCAGTGGAAATGATCTCTGCTCATTTCAGGGCCTGTTACAAGCTGAACAAGACAAACTAACCTGCAGTCATTCTGTGGGACTATGGTATTATTAACACTATTGACTCAGATGGGTGAAAGATATAAGCATTACATTTGATGACAATGGGACAAGAACACGTATCTTCGTTAACCTTGGGGAGCTGGTGTAGTTAATGGCGTTCTGAGAATGGGGATTTGTGAAGAGGAAAATGATTCTCTGTATTTGTTGATCTTTTGTAAATTCACTCCTAGGCAACACACTCAATATTCAAGATGCTCAGCTTTGTCATTCCCACAGTAGAGCCTTGCTTAAGCTTAATTCATTTTTGGTTTAATCTCCCTGTAGTTGAAAAAGATGTATGGACTGAATTTGGCTTGTCATCCCTCCCACTTATGCCGCTTATGTCAGGTTTGAATATGAACAAGAAATCAGTGCTGTATAGAAGGGATACAGTGTAATGACAGAAATTACCGTATAGCAGAGGACTTTTTTTTTTTTTTTTAATTAGGGTTAAAAGGATGACTGTTTTCCAGCAGCTTATTTAAAATTATTATAAAAGAAAAGCTCTACTCTGGAAAATGATAGAATGCAATTGGAATCAAAAGGTTGATTTCAAGGGCATAAAAATCCTTGCAGTGCCAAATGGAAATGTCTGATGTATTTACAAGGAATGGCACTAGTAGTATGCTGTCTGACATTGCTACTCATTGCCCAGTATCTCAAAGTTTAACTTAGGAAAGGCATAAAGAAATGGAAAAGATTTGTAACCCATAAATTGTGAGGATCAAGTGGGTTTATCAGAGAGAAAAATCTGATGCATTATAAGTCTTCTACAGAGCTGGTAGGTGAAAATAAGCTTTTAATAAACATCTGCCAGAAAGCACAATGTTGAAATACACGTGGTGATAAACATTTTGGAATCCATAAGTTTTTCTGGGCTGCATTCCTATAAACTAATGAAAACAATTTTGATGTAAGTTTGGCTGGTGAGCATTTGGCCACCCACAAAGTCATCTGCTAGAAAGTGTTGTCTTTGGCATTGCAAAGTGCCTATATCTCTAAACAAGTGCTTATTAGGACTGAATTCAGCATGGCAGCATGTTGGGGAAGAGAGGTAAAGAATTGGGGTAAAACTTAAACATTTTAAAGGAAGACAAGTATAAAGCCTAAAGGCTATCTGACATTCCCATGAACCAGCAAATTCTTGGAGATGAGTAATGAAATGTAGGTGAGATTGGCTTTTTCAAACCATGAAGCTTGCAGGAGAGTGACTGTGAGGAGAATAAGACCCCTTATTGTGTCTATGTTGGTGGCAACAGTGGGAGGATATATCTTCAGAGGGCTGTGATGCTGTAGGTAATGGAGCTGAACACTGTGCTCATTGAAGCTGAGCCAAAAGTGCTGTTTGTCAAAGACATCCTGTTTGCAAATATTAAATGAGTACTGAAAGCATGGTCGTGAACAATTTGTATTTTTAGCAACAGGAAAGCAGGATAGAAAGCTGTGTTGCCAAGACATAATGTATGTAATACACACTTCTTCTGGAACTAATTATTATTTTCTGAAACTACTGCAGAGTTGTGTGCTACTGTGACTGAAAGGAGAGTGCTTTGTATAATGTTAACATCAGGAGATGCAGGTTCTAGTTCCAGCTTTTGGAACAAATGAAAATAATTTTTAATTCCAGTAGTGCTGAGCCTCCCCAGCAACACTGGCTTGGCTTTGGGACTGCTTTGCCCTCTTTTAAAATTGCTAGCCTAAAAAGATCAAAGTGCTTTGCAGGGTTTCACTAAGTAGACACCTGCATGTACTTTTACTACTGTGGAAACTGAGGGAGATGAGTATGGCAGTCTGATTTTCTAAGAACTCCACTCGCTTTAATGTGTCTAATAAGATAGCTGTCAACATATGGAGGAAACAAGAAGCAAAAGTCTTCTATGACACCAATGGGCTAAATGTCTTGATTCACGACAGAATATCAAAGCTGGCTTTCATGGAGTATTTTATTCTCCTCTCTATATTTTCTTTAGCAAGAAGATTGCACCCCTGTGGTACATACATAAACAACTAAAAGATCTACTATGGTTGGTTAAAAAGTGCCCAGACCTGTTTTCACAATTACAAGGTGTGGATGATTTTGTGGCCTATTGGAGGCTGAATATAGAATAGTGAAAACTGGAAAAATGGGTGCTCAGGTAACACAAACATTAATGGGTGAACATGTCGAATCAAGCTTCAGCCTTCATTATATTGCTAAAAACTGGGCTCGGGGAGGGGAAGCACTGGAGAAATCAAAAACTGACAGTGTGTGAGAAATCCTCCATCATCAAGGAAAGCTGCTGAAGTAAAGCGAGCGGGCTGATACGATTCCAGCTCCCGGTGCTGCTTGCCAGTGTCTGCTGGAATGTGTCAGACAACTGAATATGAAAAGGCTCCAGTGGGAGGGATGGCCTTTTCCTTGCAAATATTTCTTCAGCTCTTATGTTGCCCCTTAGCAATGATGGTTGGCTTTTTATAGAACACTGTCTGATTCGTCGGAAACCTTTAGGTATTTTATTGATTTAACATTTCTTCAGAGACACGGTGAAATATATGACCCATGGACAATGTGATTTTTCTGAAAACCGATGCTGATGTTAGGGGTATGTTGCCTGGTTCAAGATATTTTCTCTGGAGTTCATTAGAAGTTGTTTTAAATATGCTTTCTACTCTGTTTCTGGACCACATTTCTTTTGCCACACTTGGTAAGGGGCTGTTTTACACTGCCTTTGGTGTATATTTCAAACCAACTTGCTGAATTGAGTCATTTCACGGTGAAGTAAGCTGAATGTAAGAGAAATATGCTTTGGTTGGGACACTGTGGCTTAGTATATCAAAGCAATAAAGAGCGAGGAATAGTTTGGGAGAACTTGCAGAATCCATTTTATTTATTACTTAAAAGTAATGAAGCAAAATGTGGTTGTTTGTGCCCTCTGAATGTTAATCTGCCCAGCTGCTGAAATCACAGTGAAAGGTGATAGCAGGCTCTGGAAGAACTGTGTGTAGCTCATCTGAATATAAGGCTCGTTGGCAGGATACGAAATCAGAAGCTAATGAGCAGGCAGGGCTGGGATTTGGCTTGTGATGGAAGGGGGTTCACCACAGAAGGTTAGAAGCTCAGACATGAGCAGCCAAGTTTGGGTTGAGACATTGGCAGGCTGACTCTGAAAGCTTCGGAGCATGCAGCAGCTACTACTGACCACGTGATGCTGGTGTCTAAATGTAGCTCTAACTTTAGTTTCCTATTTCTGAAAACTCTGGCCCAAGTTTCAGGGTTTTTTAAATTGTGCTGCTAAGGACAAAACACGTAGCAGAATAGAGGAAATGGTATTCACTGTCTTTTAGCAGATTCTTTGTAATACCGTCATGTCAAACTGAGAATTCTTCAGCTCCTGCTCCTGTACGTGTGTGTCTATAGAAAGATGTGATTGAAGGAGGTCCTACTTACTCCCTCATCTTCCTTGCACTTGCTTTATCTTTCCAGATACCTCTGCTGCTATTTAGCCAGTATCGCTGCACAGTCCCCATTCTTCTTTTCAATTGTAGAGATGGAGCAAGGAAACATTTGATAAGCTTAAAGTTGCTCCTAGCCCATCAAAAGCTTAAGCCAAGAAGCTAGAAGACAGTGTAATGCGGCAGCACCCTTCCACAACATGCAAGGGATGATTCAGTGGTGGCACCAAATAAGCAGGCCAGAAGATGAGTCAGTGCTTGCTGGACTGGGTGGCAGATGCAGTAGCTGTTGTTTCTACAGATGTAAGAGTAGCGAGGTGTGGAAGTAGCCCCAGGTAGAAACAGAGGGATTTCTAAGACTGATGGGGCAGTTTCATACTAGAGCGAGTAGTAGTGTAATACAGACCGAAATCAGCTGGCCAGCTGGCCTTTCCAAATTCTGGCACGAGCTGTAAATCACAAGGTCCCCTTTTTACATAAGCGGACCTACTGTAACACACACGGCTCGTCTCTGAGGAGCTCTAAATAGCCAGGGCTGGAACAGCTCCTGTGTCACTCCAGGTTTCTGCTGATGCATGATAAATTTACACTGGGATGGAAATGCCATGGTCAATCAGACTGGACCACAAATGGTAATGACTTTTTTGTGTTTGCTTAAAGTCAGGTGATAGCTGGTTCTACAGAAAAGCAGTGTGTTGGTTAAGTCTTCTTTATCCCACTCTCTAAAGTGGCCAACTTACCTCAGCTAGTGAGGGCTGCATGCCTTGAATAGCTGATGCTGGAGGGTGGACTAGATTTTTCCAAAAAGAAAATCTGATGAAAACAAAAATGTGGTCTCTATCCATCCCTCCAGCACAGGCAGCAAAGCCAAGGTCTGTGAAAGGCAGGCCCTCTAAAGGCTCAGAATTTGTCTGAGGACTTCTGCTGCCACAAGCACCCTCCCCCACTTTCCTAACGAACCTGGTGTCTCAGAATTGATTCTGATGTTTTAATCTTTAAAGCAGGAAGCAGTATGAGCAATAAAATTTAATCAGCAGAGTACTTGTTTTATCAAGTAAATGGATAATTGTGACATTTGACATTCTTATGAGACTATTTCATGACCATTTGCCTAATTATCTCCCCCTTTAAAAATTCTGTTCAGATTCTAGTTTAGCAGCTCACCGCATAATCAGATTCAGCTTTTCTGAAACATTTTATTACTATTATTGTTGTTGTTATTGTTAGATAGTGCATTCTCTTGGAAATGTCAAGTGTGTTGTCAAATATTGTAGTAATTTCAGTTGCCTTTGTCACAGCCTTAGACTTTATAAAGAAACTATGCACTGTGAATAGGTCATTCCAGTAACCAGCTCCATCCTAAAAGGGCAATGGGATCACTTGGATCAGAGGCCAGGGAATCTTTGTATAGTTAAAGGGACTCTCTTATGTCCCTTTTAACTATATTTTCTGTTTTTTTGGGATCCGCCATTTATGGTAAGGGTATCAGCATTCCAGAGGCATAGAGGCATGCTTTTGGCAATGAATCTGTGTCACCTACCTATAGTTGTCAAAAAGTAGGCATTCATCAGGCTCTGCCTTAAGTTAATGGAAGAAGAAACACCATCTCCAGGAGGCAACTTATCCCCCACGTTTGAAATATTTAATCTTAGGATGAGTGTAAATTCCATCTGAAAATCCAGCTTCTCCCAGCTGATAGGCGAAACACAGAAAAAATGTCTTAGACATCCAAGATCTAGACAGCAGAAGTTAAGTAAAACGAGGCCTGGCTGAGGGAAGTGTCATTCTGAACCCGACCAGTTTGTGCAGGTTCCAAAAGTGACAGAACGAAGGCATGGACTAGGAAATAATGATACATCATTATTGGTCTGGGAAGCTGATGACTGGCATGATACTTTGGGACAGCACTGCTACATGTTAACTCTGTTCTTGTTCTCTTTCCTAAGGATCCCATCCTGACCCCATTGTAGAGACATTTCTGGTAGGAAGGACATCTGGTCACACCTGCTGTGACTGCTACTACCCTCCTGAATTCCACCTACATGGGGTATTTCTTAGTACTTCTTTGGGTGTTAGTCACAAAGGATAGATGTGAGTGTTTGGAGGGTTAGTATAAGGACTGTGCATCACTCGAGTTTCCTTTCTGTCTCAAATAGTCCATAGACCATGTGCCAGCCCTCTCTGGGACGTTGGCACTGAGTCCACAGAGTGTGAGCAGGTTTCCTGAATGGATGAGAAGGCAGGTGGCGAGCCAAAACAAGCTAGTTTTCAAAGCCTGTGACTGGAGAATGAAAGACACAGATGTGTAAAGAAATATCTGTATTATAGATCTAGACAGACATTAATGAATGTGTGTCCTAACCATCATACCAAGGTTATAAGCCCCTGCTTACGCACAAGACAAATCTAGTTTGTCTAGCTCAAACACTGGCAGTTCAAACTCCCTCCTAATTGCAAGATTTATGCCTTCGCCTTTATCCAAAGGGCTGATCTAAAGGAATGAAAGAGTAGTTCAGTCTCTTAAGTCCCCTTGCTTCTTGTTCTCATTATCATAAAGGTAAAGGTGCCAGTTAGAGTTGGTCAGAAATTTTTATAATTAAAGCTTTAAAATTTAACAGGGGGGCACGTCTGACACTTTGGCACCTTCAGTTGCTCCATCAAATATTGTTTGTGATCTTTATAATGAAGTGGATGTGGTGGGGTGCTGAAATACTTCAAATAATTTTTCCTCAGGGTTTCTTTCTCTTGATTTCCATTTTTGTTTTAAAAAACTGCTTTCCCATAGTGCAATGTTTTGTGAAGTTCTGGTGGTGTCAGCCAGCAGTTCAGAGATTAGTCCCAAGTTATCCACAGGATAAGGAGTCACAGGTGTATGTCATGCATGGCTGGAATTACTCTGAATCCGCCAGCATTTCTGCCACTTGTCCCAGAGCCAATGATGAATAAGGATGGCTCATTGAGTGTTTTGATGGCAGGTCACCTTGAGCTTTTCATTCACTCTGAACCTGATTTTCCTCCTTTCAGGGTTTACTGGTCTATCAGAGTGATGTCACGTCAAGGCATGTCTCATAGCTTCCAATTTATTCCAATTTATCTTTAAAAAGACCAGGAAACATTTTGGTCCCACTGAATTGGGTAGGAAGATTCCCAAAGGTAATCCAATTGGAGCCACAAACATCTCTTCTCTGGCACCTCTGACCTTGCAGATGATCTTGTCATGTCCCCTCTTCCTCCTCCTGTCTCCTTTCTAAATACACTTGTACTTTCTGGCAGGCATTTAGTCCCCTCAGCAGTCCCACAAACACTTTACGTGCTTGGCACTCTGTTGGTAAGTGCCCACTCGGTGGTGGTTTGTGCTGGTGTAGTTTGCTCACTACCTGGTGTGTCCTGGCAGGTGGAGTGTCCTTCTTCAGAGAGAGGTGAAGAAGCACTGCTGTCATTGCACACAGAGATCAGTAATTTCCTTA
Organism: Hypotaenidia okinawae; assembly: GCA_027925045.1. Taxonomy (NCBI): domain Eukaryota; kingdom Metazoa; phylum Chordata; class Aves; order Gruiformes; family Rallidae; genus Hypotaenidia; species Hypotaenidia okinawae. The sequence continues at coordinate 44,828,254 of BSDF01000002.1, read as the reverse complement.
CCAGTGGAGCAGCGGCTTTAGTGCTCCTTCATTGCCTGCCTACTGAGACTGGCAGTTCGGATTATTGTGTATGTGCAGAGAGATCGAGGGGGAACATAACAAGTTCCCTGCGCCTCGGAACTTACTCCTTTTACAGCGCCGGCTCTGCAAGATAGGCATATACAGCTTATATGAAGACAATAAATCAGCATGTGCTTGTTCTGAGAATACAACATCGTAGAACAGCTTTAATTTCATTGCAATGCTATCAATGTTGATAGCAAATATCTTTAGGGCAGAAGAGACGGGTAGCGTATTTCTTCTTCTTTTTCCTCTTATCATCTTCATATTGTTTTCCTTTCTATTTGATCCTGTTGCTGTAGACTGGGAACCTTTGTGCAAAGCACAAAGACAACTTCAGCTCTCATCAGATTACTCAGCGCCCAGCAAACCGGATTTTAATGGGCGCTTGATGTCACGTTGGAAAAAGTACTGTTTTGTGCTGCTCCATGGCAACATTATTTTCATATTCTAATCCTTGAAAAAAACAGTGCTTTCATGCTGATTGGATCAAAAACTGGATTTCACTCCTAGAGTATCTATCAATCTTTTAATAATGCCGTACTGAAAGCATTGATTATGGTTATACATCCAGCCAAGTTAGCTAAACTAAAAAAATACCTCTCAATCTTTCTGGAACCAGACTTGTTTGAAGTAGCACAGGTAACCCTCCTTCAGGTGCATGTGATCCTTTTTTTGGATACTATGTCTCTGCTTTGTCACCCCTACGCATTCAAATGGGATTCAAAAGGAAAATCCTCTGGAGTAAACACAAAAAACCCAAACCTACACAGCTTTTGTGGCTCTCCCTACCAAGCGGTGTGGAGGCACAGCATGAACACACTTAGGGTACACTAAGGGCACTTCTGCAAATGGGCAGGCTTCAGGGGAATTCACAGCACCCCTCTGTTTCAAAGTCTTCATTAAAACAAATATTTTTCTCCTTACCTGTGTCATTTCTGCAGTTTTTCAGAAGGGTATTCATATCTATCCTAACCTCCTGGGAGGAAATTCAGCTCCTTTCAAAAGCCAGGAAAAGGTATAGACAACCTTTTATGTCTCACTGAAAGCCTTGTTTTGAAGGTTTAAGTGCAATTTTCTACACGGAGATGAATTTTATTCTCCAGTAGTTCTAAGTATGCTGTTAAAACTGGCTATATGTCACACTGAAGGGACAGCTTATGTCATGGTCCCTGTGATGTTCCTCAACCTTTTTATACATATGCTACCTATCAAATGCCTTTACCAGAGCAGAATTGCATCTTACTTGTTTCCTTCTTTCAATAATGAATAGGCCATATTTCATTGGTCAGAACAAGTGTTGATTTGAAGATTAATTCAGCAAATTATGTTGGCTGAAACAAACCAGCAAACTAAAAAGAAGAGATAGAAACCTTGACAAAAATAGTTCTGATATTTTCCAAACACAAGTATTTCAGCAACAAGGATTTCATTCAGAAAGACACTTAGATACCACTTGCAACAATAAAGAAGCCTGTTATTCGTTAATAGCTCACATTCCAGTGGTCCTTGCTTGGGATTTAGTTGAGGAACGTCTATATCTAAGCTGAACCTAAATCACGACAGCAATTCTAATGTCTTGGAACAGCCCTTGTTGCTCATCTCTAGGACACTGTGTGCTGACTCTGCCTGATACAACATTTTTACTGCACAGTAATACATAAGCATGTATTGCAGCAGATGAGAGAGACCAGGTAGTTTCCTTTACAAGTAAGGCCTGAAACCAAACACAGTGATTCTCACTGTCCCTCTCTTCTTACACGAATATTTAAATATGCTCTATATTAAAGGTAATTTTCTAATTGAAAACAAATAATTTGATTTTGAGTCAAAATATTGGTTTTCCCATTTCTTGATTTGGTGTCTGAACCAGAAAAAAAGTGGTTATTTTTCCTTTTACTCAGGACTGAGAGAGCTTCAGAAGAATCCCCTTTTAGCAACGTACATATTAATTATGATGTGCTCTATTAGATGCAGGAGCAAAAGCTTTAAGCAGGTTAAACAGTAGTTTAAATAGAGTATATTATGCAGACATAGCTATTTCAGCTGCAAACTCCCACCAAATGTAAAACTGATGTAAAATCTTATAGGCTGTTAATTAACAAGATATAGCTGAATCACCTTACTAGACTGCGAGGGTAAGAGACCCGGCCTGTAAAAATCTTCTGTGAATAATTTTCCTGTTTCTCGGTAGTAAAACAAACTAAGAAGCTGGGCTGTTAAAATAATTAATATAAACCAAGTACTGAATAGCCCTCAGCTCCAGGTTGAGTCAAAATTCTGTCATTAAAACCACAGGCTAGAGGGACAGCTATTAATATGCAAATGGATGGTCATCCTCTGCTGCAGCTGTAGCCCCTATGCGGGCTATGGCAAGAAGCGGAGAGAATTCAGTGCCTGCAGAATGGATCTGGTGATGATAATTATTGAAAATGAGCCGTGCTATTTCCTTTGTTAAAATCCTGCTACGTGGTAAGTCTTCCTAGGTTACTAACAAGTATTACAGAACTTCATCTTAGGTGCAGAATCAATACTTTTCATCTCGTGGCTATGAAGGTTTGCTGAAGTAGGAAAAATTGCAGGGACTTTTGCATTTTTGAGGGTGTTTTTTTTGTTCATTTGATTGTTTTTGTTTGTTGGGGAATGTCTTCTGGAAGATCCCCAAAAGCTTGTTCCTTAATATAGCCTCAGCATCTAGCCCCAGCTTTTACAGCTCTCCTCTGTCCAGCAAGTCCATTATGTTTAAAATTAAACTTCTGCTAGCATTCTGGGTAGCATGTCCCAGTTGTCTTATAAGACTCTTCTATATCCTCTTTTCAACAGTTGTATCAGCTGTCTTAGATGAAGATTACTATATACCAGCTTCTCCTTCCCTGTCTGTCACCCTCAGGAAACAACATTAAAGGCTTCTACTTGAATTGCTACCATTTCCATTGGGTTGCTAAGCACATTTAAAATGTAGGCTGTCATTTCTTTCTCCACTTCTTTCTCCCTCCTCTTTCTTCCTCCCCTCGTCTCCAAGTCCATTTGTGATATGTTTGTGGAGTTGTTCTTCAGCTTCATTAAAGCATTGATTTTTTTTGGTTAATTTATCTAATTCCCAGTCAAATGAGGACATGGTACGTGTAAATCATTTAGTTTCTCATTAATCTCTTCCAGTGCTGGCTTTATTTATCAGCTGTCTTCCTATTTACTATCTCTAGCGAAAAATATCCAGTGTTCCCATCACTTGTCACAAGTAATGTCACGGTTGCTGTGGATCCATTGGCCTGAATAATCAACACGATTTTTTTTTTATTAGAAATCAAAATATTTGCAGCTGCTGTAGAAAGACACATCTTAAATCCCATGCAAGGAAGTTCACTAAATGAAATGCAATAAACATAAGATCTAAAGCCTGAGCTGTTACTTTGTGCCAAATGTTACTCATTAGTTTTTCTTTAACAATAGCTGTAGAATTTTAAGATGCTGTTTAGCAGAGCAGAAATCCTGAGAGCTGCATCCTTATGCCTTGATACCTCACTGGCAGAGATCCCACTGAGACGAGAGGAATAAGGGCTTCAACATTCACTTGAGAGATGCAAAGTCTCAGCTTAGACAAACCGACAGATAAAGAGTTCTCTGCTGCTGTCCTCGACTATAAAACACCGGCATCACATCTGCCTTACACGCTGCTTACAGGTAGAATGGCAGGCCAGGCAGGGTGTCTGCTCATATAGCAAACTAGCAAGAAAACAATTTTCTCCTGAAATGAAGAAGTGCTTTTCAGGGCAAGAGGTGGTGCTCCCCCGTCCAGGTCAGCACCAAACAGTGCCCTAGCAGGGTAAGAAAGAGAATTAGGCTAAATTCCCTACTGAAGGAAAGGCTTGTCATTGCCCATAGCTGTTAGATTAGTTTTATTGTTGAAGTAGAACAGGCCTCACCTTTAATGTTCCCTGACCAAATCTTTCCTTCAGCTGTATGAGAAGAGTAGATTCTTCTGTCCCCCAATATTGCTCTGCACTATGACAGCTTTTTCAAAGTGATTTTTGTTGCATCTCAGAGATGTTTGCAGCTTATTTCTGTAGAGCATATATATGCTTTGTGATCTTTAGATCATTAAGCTCAGCCACTGTTATTATCTTATTTTGAAAAGAGACAGATTTGCCAATAGACTCTTTCTTGGTGTCACTCAAGCTGGCTTTTCCCATAGACTTTGTGCAATAGACACTGAAAACAACTTCAATGCCATGGTTATTTTAGTTGCTACTCAGTGACTCATCTGCCTCTGACTGTAATGGGATTTAAGGAGCATTTAATGCTCTCTGCCATGTAAGGGGCAGTTTCTTAGCCAAGAGAATGATAAGCATCTTAGACTTACTATAGATAGAGATGTTGGGCTGATGGGAAGGATTAAACCATGTACACTTTTTATATTTGAGACACCAAAGAATAAATACTTCCTCTACAAAAGTAGGAGTCCTACATAGGAAAGATCAGGCCACCTTGTTTTTTCACATGGCAAAATTATCAGAGGAGATGAAGAAACTGGTGAGGCTTTGTTTGTAAAGTATGCACTGGTTAAATTGCTCCCCCTTGCTGATCAGTGTAATCCTTTTAATGAGGCTAGGTAAGCAAAAAGGAGGCAGTAATGATGCTGATGACTCATAGATTTCTCTCTGTGAAAGAAAACAAGCAGAAGAAGATGGTTGTCTAAACAGTACAGTGACTCTACAGGTGTCCTTTTCACCTGCGAAATGGTTGCCGGATAGCAAGCTGGCCACACTCAGAGGCTCACAGTGTCCCTGGGTACAAGTGCTAGAATACAAATCAGTATATTATAAGAGTGTGAGATATTTTTTGTCCACCCCTCTGGCTAGCTGTATGCATTTTTCTTAAGCCTGGATTTGTGTTGGTCCTTTTTTTTCCCCCTAACGAATGAAGCAGCAGCACAGCAGCTCAGAGGCTACAGCACAAAGGAACCGTGTTCTGCTCTGCAGTATAGGATTTAACCCACCTTTCTTGATGAAACTTCCCTGATCTGAGGATAAAGGACTGCACTTCTTTCACCCCCCTCATTCTGTTTTTTTGTAAAATAATTAAAACTTGGAGGGGGAGTATGCTTTGTATTCAGTGGTTCCTCCATGGAGAGACCTGGGAGTCCATTCCTTCACCAGTGTTGACTTCACTGCAAAATTTGTAGGCATTTCTATAAAACTAAAAATGAGAAGTCCTCAGGGAGAACCCTGAGCACTAGGTGACAGAGTCAGGTTACTTACTTTCACCCAAGGAGCTTTTAATTTTTTATGTAAAGTGAAGACAGGCCAGCCAGAGAGATGGGAAGGACTCCTGCCCCATAAAATAGCCAGACACTTGTGGTTAGTACAGTATTCTGGAGAGACCAGTTTGAATCCCGTCAGGCAGAAGATGGCTTTGAATTTGTGTTTGCTGCTGTTGCTGCTGCATTTGCTGAATTTACCTCTAGATTGTGGTACAAAGGGGGGAGGGGTAGTTCATCTGTTAGCTCTGCTTCAAAAGACAGGAGTAACACTCTTCCTTTTAGACATGCTGACAGACCAGCACCTGGGTCACCCTGTCAACTGGACCACCAACTGGTGGGACCCAGCCGGGCATGGCACTTGATTGCCAAGTGATTCCCAGGTGCTTTAGATACCTGGAGAACACTCAGATTTACACCTGAGTCCCTTGAGGGACCTGTAGGGAATTTTGCATGCCAAATGGGGAAGGAGGCAGCCAGCAGTTTTGTGAGTCCCAGCTTCAGGGGTGGGAGGTAAATACAGAGACAGATAAAATGTAGACGCCCTAGCCTTTTTGTGCATTTGGTACTTAGTAGCTTTATCACTTGAACAACATGGCCTTCTGCCACTGCAACCTCATGCCAAGGAAATCACAGTAATGTATGTTTGGTGCCAGCTGTAGAAGTTACACAAAGAAAACTGTTAGAGGAAAGTTTAGAAAATCAGAATGATTTCTGCAGGGGATGTTTTTTTCTTTCACCTGCAAGGCTTAATTAGTAGGACTCCAGATTGTAATGGTGCAGTGCTTGAAAATGTGTTGGATTGCGTTGAGACACAGGGTTTTTTATGGGATGCTTTCATATGCAAGTTTTGGTGATATAACAGAGTTCTTGAAAAATCCAGCAGCATTTCCTCAGATAGCTCTGGCTCCTGCACACCACTTTGAAGAGCGGAACCCATTTTGTTGCAGAGCAGAAAGTTCCACGTTTGACTTTTTTGTCCTCACACAGTTCTCACAACAGTTTTGGGGTTTGTGTTTTTATTTTGTCACTTCAGAAATCTACATGACCTCTGCTCTAATCTTGGATAGTTGTAGCGGGCTCAGTACAATGTATGTTCGAATGTACAAGGTAGGGGAGAATGTCCTACGGAGAACAGAACATCTCTCTGCTTTGCCTGGGGAGCTGTTAGCCTACTCTGCATGAGACAGCAGCACACAGTGCAAGGCATACCACAATGCATGAGCCTAGCTAGGCACTCGGTCATATTCTTCACTTTCCATCAATCCCCTATAAAGCAAAAACATTAGTGCACATGTATTTCAAGGCAGCAGTGCATTTTTGCATGCTGGGAAATGCCATAATTTTCTTCTGCTTGTCAAGATGTGCTACCTAAAAATGTGGGGCTTCAAAGGAGGACATTTAAAAACATAATCTTCCAATCTGGTTTGGCACTTACATCCCGCCCCCCCCCCCCGCCCAAAGCAGGTCATTGAGACTGCATTTTTGCAACCTTGCTAAAAAAAGCAGTATCTCTCTCCTGACGAGTCTGTGTGCTTACTACTGCAAACCAGTTAAACCAAGGGAATATTTATAGCACCAGTGAGAGAATAAAGTTGGTCTCTTAACTGTGACAGAGCCCGTTTCAGTCCTGTCAGCTGCCTCCTTTCTTAGTTGAACATCAGAAAGCAAGTTCCATTCAATGGTGGCTTCATGCTGCTCTCTGCTGCCAGCTGAAACTTCAGTGAATGTCAGTGTGAGTCGGTTATTAGACCTTTCTGTCTGCACTGGCTGCAGCTTCTGCTCTTGATCCCTGATCTCTTGCATCTAACATCCACTTGCCCTCTTGATTGTGTAATGCTTCATGGAAGTTTTCTAGTCCTTCTGTGCATAGGAGATTTTAAGTATATGCTAATTATACTGTAAATTATTGACGAGATGAATACGGAAAGATCTGTTTGGATCTGCTTTTGATACTGGAGAAATCTGATCAGATGTTTTCCATCAAGGAAGCTTGTCCTGTTTTTCCCTCTTTGTATGCTTCGTTGAGAGTGTCTCCTGCTTGGCAAGTGGTCTAAGAAACTGAGAACTACCCCCCACAGTGTTAGTAGCTGCAAATACATGAGGGGTATAATCAAGTTTAGGCAGCTCAGGCTGACTCATTATGTTGGTGTCTACACTTTTGTCTCTGTGGTGACCATCACCAATTTCTTCCCTGCAGTTTAGGATGGGGACACCCTGTGAATGCCTTCTGAGACATGCTCGAGGGAGCCCAAAGAATAATGTTTAAGGTGGTTGGATATCATTAATTAAACCTGTAAGTGAATTTCCTTAGATAAACCTAGTAGCAATCCTTTGAACTTTCAGTTATTGTGCGTTGTTATTAGGCTTAATTTTAGGATGTTATTAGGATGACTATCATTAGGATTAAGGGCTCTTTTCCTCCTAAAAAGATAACATGTTCCTTTTATTTTAGATTAAGGATATCATAGACCTGTGATATCTCATGATGGTTCACAAGATTCCTGCGATGGTTTTCCTCACCTATGTCTTAGCAATGCACCATGTAAAACTCTGCCCTTTCTCCTTCTTTGTGGAGCCTGATGATGGAGGATGTGCATGACCAATGTGACCTGTAATCTGCCTGTAGTGGCATGTAGTGCATGGGCTGGTAGAGGGACAGGGCCGTGGTGCTACCATGAAGCACAGATATGCCCTCCTGTGAAAGCCAGTATTTGAAGAGACTTTCAGAACTTCTTCAGCAGGAGCCTTTTACCAAGATCCTGTCACAGGCTTACCAGATACAGTCCACTATCATACTCTGAGGGCACGGGGACCTGAACGGTGGGAAAGAAGCAGCTTGAGAAGACAAAACCAAAAAAAACCAACAAAACAAACCCAAAGCAAAACAAACCTTCAGTGAAAACTGTGTGAGTACTTTCCTTAGTAGTCAGAAGTGACTTTGATACAAACTGTTTGCTATGCTAAGGAGTCTGAAGGTTCAATTCACAGAAAACATGTACTTCGGATGCATTAATCACAGAATCTGAGAATACTACCAGTGTCCCCTGTGCAGGTCCCTGTTGGTTATCTGTGCTGTAGAGAATATAGTTTTTATTTCCCTCCTGAAAACCGATCTTGTATGCACTTGTTTGACATATGAACTTTCAAAATTTGATTTATTTTTTCTCTCTCCAGAGCTGACACTCTGAGTTTCTCCAGTTAGCTGCCAGAAATTAAAGTCAGGTTCTTTGATTCATGACCATGTCTCTTTCCCATCATGCCTAGCCACTGACACCCTCAACACTGAATTCTGGGAATGTGATTCTGAACTTCAAGGTCTTGGTCCCTCCATCTGTGTACACATACCCAATGTGTACCATCTCCTTATATGCTCAGAATTGGTATCTCTGTTTAGGGATTCTTGTCTGATATTTCTGGGACTTGGAATTTGCTCTTTTAGATTCTCTTGGCAGAGAGACCTGAACTTGGCCCTCTGCCTGCTTCCTTTGGCCTTTAGCCTTTGCAGTGGTATGTTCTTCTTTCCTGAGACCTGTCTTCATCTCAGCTGCCTGGGAGAGCTCCGTGACTTCTTCCATCCTTTGCCCACTGATTTTGCAGGGATTCTGACCTGATTGTGATCTGCACAGGTCACCGATATTGCAGGGAATTGGGTTTCTGAGAAATCTTGCTCTCAATGTTGGGGTTTTTTTTTCCTATTTCCTTTTCCAAGTATCCATCTTAGCACCTTTGCTTTTCACTTGACCTCAATTCAATATCTCATGCAACTTCACACTTTGCCTACTTCATAGCATTTCATCTACCTACTGATGTTAAACCAATTCAGAATGTCTTGCAGAGCCCTGGTTCTTGTAACATTATGAAAATATCAATAGGGAGAACATTTCCTGAAAAGGGATCAAAACAAAAGAGTTAGATACTGTCTTCTTATTGTTTAAAAAGCCCCCAACTATTCACATCCATTGAACTTGAACATAGATTGTTGGACCTGAAATTGTCTTTGTTACTGTTCACATGAGATCATTAATGACTTCAAAATACAGCAGTTTTCATTTCCCTCCCTCTTGAAAAAAAAATTCTAATTTGGGGATCTAAACTGTGAGGATCTGAACTCTTTCAGTAAAAGTTTTACAGATTTCCTGAGCGGTGTCAGATGACTTCCATTGTTGGAAAATGTTCTAGTTCTATCACACCTAAATATATACCTATTCTGTTTCAGATAACTTTTTAAAAATAATTCCTCTTGACCAAGGTTCAGTTATTAAAATCACTTCAGTCCCTGTGAGGAGACTCACGGGGCTCAGAGTGAGATAGTGCTAGATAGTACACCAGTAAGTGTACTGTGAAGCCTAAGATGCATCCAAGGTCAGTTTCCCTCTCTGACTACCAATGGATTCAACACAAAGCCATCTTGAGGGCCTTCCTGGTGGCAATTAGTCTGGCAGTTTGGCTTTAAGAGGAGCTTCTGCTGCACAGTACTGTAAAGACTGTGTAGACACAGTGCCTCTAATGGTAGAGCAAACAGGCCAGGGACCATTCTCTGCCCTTAGGCCAGGTAGCGTAGCCTAGCTCATGATCACATGGCTACATTCTCCTTCCCTCTTGAAACCCAGCCCAAATGGCTCAATAAGGTCATGCCAGTACTGTTCCACTCCAAAACTGATGCCATGTAGGATGTGGGATTGTGGGAGTTAGGATGGGTGAGAACTGGGTTGGGAGCATCCTACTACCTAAATGGCATCCATGATCACGATCCAGAACTCAGGTCACTATCCAGTGTGACCTAGTTTGCAGTATATAGTTATTGAGATGGAACATTTGGAGTATTTTAAGTTCCACTGTAACACCCTGTAATGATGAGCACTGTGATGGCAGGGTCATAACGAAGACAATTAGCAGCAAGCCTGACCAGCAAACAAAAGAACCTTTGCTATTAATGGCTAACAATTTTCAGCAATAGTAAAGAAACTTTGTGAAAAAAGGTGTGGATGCTTACACTGCTTACTCCATTGGCTTTGAACTGGTTTCATGTTCTGTGACTATGAATGCATAAGTGGGGTAAGATTGGAAAACCTTTGCTCCCTCAAATAAAAATAAAAATGACCACATGGTGCTTTTGCATTAGAAGTGTTGCCCCAGTTTTAATCCCAAGTGGCTTCTTTTTGGACCAAAATAGTTTATTCCCATAGAAACTCTGCATTTGCATGTTGCTGCTCTGAGTCAAGTCCTTTCAGGCTTTTGCCTTGAGGTAGTCTGTCCTGTACAATTTTGATCATTATCCTGTGCTTCAGCACAAGCCTTCCTTTTCATTCCTAAAAATGTGTGTTTTCCAGCTCAGTTATAAGATGACCTAACATATATATCTCCTGTAACCTTATCTATTTGTTTAATGGCCAGTGCAGACCAGCAACAAATGTCAGAAATTTCACTCTTTCGGTTGCAGAGGAAAGAAGCAGAAGTTCAACATGTGGCCTGTCAGGGATGGACAGAGAAGCACAGGACTAATTAGCATTCCCTAGGTGATTTTCATCCAGTTCATTTTTTCGTATCTTGACAGGACAGCACTGTTTTCACAGGTCTCTGATCTGAAAGTCAAGGGTGTCAAACTGGATCAGTGTTCTCTTCCTCTGTGTCGTGACTGTTATCTTAATTTATTTTTTTGCTTTTAGAAGAATAATGATCATCCACTCACTTGGGTTAAAATGTACAGGCATTTGGGAATTCCAGGTCATTATTTTTTTTCTGGAAAATTCCAGTTAAAATATTTTCTGCTAAACAATGAATGAGGTTGATAGTATCTTTGAATGTGAGGGGGTGGGGTGGGGTGGTGGGGGGTGGGAAGTACTATTTGACCATTTAGAGGTAGGTTTTATTTATCCAGGAAGAAGTACGAGGAAAGAGCTTATTATGGCACAGATTTGTGTGTGATTGTCTTTGGCTCCAGTCCTACAACTTGATCTTTGCAGAGCGACTTCTCTGAATGCTGTACGGAGGCTCTTGAGGTCATGGATGATATTTCTGTATTATGTAATGGAATTCAACACATGGACCTCTGGGGAACAGCCAGCCTGCACTCGCACATGCAGATGGTACAGAGATGCTAGGCCAATCCTCTGCAGAGCCCTCAGTCGAGCAGTACTGCCACAGAGCCACTGGTTATGGTCAGCTGCAAAACAGTTCACTGAAGGGAAGGCTAGAGTAAGAAGTTTTGGGGTCAGCAAGACAGGTCTGAAGACTTTTGTATCATTTTTATTTCCCAGTTGAGTTGCTTGCAGGTATGGCCAAATTGTCAAATGCATGGGGGTAGTCCTGCATCCCACTTTGGGGTTTAACTTTGACCCTGACCTCCTCAGCCAAAAAACAAAGGCCCCTCCTCTACTCTTCATCCATACACAGAGCCTGTACAGTTTAGTAAGGGGCAACAAGTAACAATAGGTAGTAAGTAGCAAGTAGTAATTCCTTCTGAAAAAGGGGAGACTCCTGACAGGCTTGTTCAGAGATTGAAGAAATGCTCCCAAAGAGGGAAGGTGCAGAGCACAGTCCTGGTGATGAACCTGAGCTGGACACGGTGAGCAGTAGAGCTGGAGGGGTAGCGAGGGACAACCTTTCCCACAGTCCATCATCTGGAGCAAGACATCTGATTTCCTTTCATCACAGACAGCTCTACTCAAGATTGCGGCCAAGGAAAGGAATGGGACAAGTGATAGCAATTTGTCACCCATTTGGTGAAGCTGATAGAACTGTGTGTTTGCAGTTAAGGCTAATCAGTTGCTAAGAAAACAACTGCACTGGTTTAAGCTCTTACAGCCTCTTTCCTGCTTGCTGCCTTCTGTCAGCAGTTACTATTCCTGTAGGAGACCTGGCAGAAAGAAATTTGTACCCAGTCCTCTTCTGTCTGACATCTTAGTGGAAACCCTTGTTCTTTGGTATTGCAAGCTATCGGGTGCATTGGGAGTTAAAGCTGTTTTGGTTTAAACTTGCTGAGCAGAGTTTAAACTAACATGCTTCATAGATTAATTAACTTAAATAAATGGAAGTCATGCTTTTGGTTAAACTGATGTTACTTCATTGTAAAGTTAGATCTTCAGATTTGTATCAGAATAATCATACATGTGAGCTGTTGGGGAGATTTTTTTTCTTTATCATGGAATTATAAATTTGTTGCAGAGAGGAGTCACAAGTTTTGGTACTGCGCCATCATAAATGCGTGTTACTTGAATCTTTATTGCACCAGATCTAATGCTTCTATGCAAACTGTGAAAATGAAATCTGTGAAAATTGACTTCATTAAGGTATAAATGAAACCGTTTGCTGTACTTACAAAGACATTCCCAACCTGCTTTTGGCATAAAGTGTGTCTTTTACAGCATACCTTGGCACACACTTCTCCTGACTCCCAATTACGAATGCCTTGGGGTGACCGAGTAAGCAATAATTCCAGCTGCTCCTGACAGAAGACAACACTGCTATGCTGCATTGTTTTTCTGATGAATGTATCTTCCCAATAAGCTGGAACAGGCTTTGCATCAGCAACATCTGCAACAACAGGGATTTAGAAATTGGGTCAGGTATGTTGATGGATTGGAGAAGGAGAATGGATGAAGGAGGATGTGTGTGAGCACGTGTATAAATGAGGATCTACTTTTGCCTTCATATTTTCCTCCAAATACCTCACTAATTGATTCAGGTCCTCTGGCGGTAGTCACAGAGGGAGCTTTCAGTATAAAGTGCCTGACTTGGAGCTTTAGTCACCATGGCTGATAAATCTGACTCTGTTATAGTTAACAGTAATTCATTTTCTTGACTGGTACGGGGACAGCATTTCTCCTTGTAATTCCTAAACTAGTTCAGGGCAGGATCTAGGTAACACATTGATTATGCTATTTGTCCTCAGTGCTGTTCTTTACTATTGGCTCTGGAATTGTGTATGTGGCAATGACAGTACGTTGCTTGAGGTTAAAAAATGTCTAAAACAAGATGACAGATTTCAGGAGGGAAAGGACTAAAATCTGCAGACCAGGGATTACAATCAGCTAAAGAAAGAGATAAATGGAAAACCTGTGTTGTTTTGAGTCTGGTGTTAATATATCAGGCAGCTGGGCAGGAGGATGTATTGTGAAAACATCTGCAGTGAGAAGCCTGATTCCCTGGGGTGAGAAAGGAGATGAGGGAAGCAGCAGTAGTTGCAGTCTGACTGAGAAATCTCTGCTTTTTTTTTTTTTAAATTTTATTTTAACAGAATATTGAGTTTATGTTGTGTTGATGGCTCTGGAGACTGGGTTTTTTCTTGCTGCCTGGGCTGGGCAGACTTGGAGCACGCTTCCTGGGACCTACCTATTAAATTGGTTACTGCATAAAGTGGAAGTCCCACCTAGAGAGAACAGACATCTTGAAGTAAGCACCTCAGCCACTGAATGTAGTCCTTTGCAGTAGCTGGCAAAGGACTTATTATTAATAATAAATAGTTATTATAGATGAGTTAACAGATATGCTACTCTGTGTGTATTCTAGGTGCTATGGAATGCTTCCCCCAAACTTGTAATAATGTAGTAGTCCATAGCACAAAAGGCAGAACCACAAAAGTGCACCACACCACAGGAAAAGAGCAGAAGAGATTGGGCATTACCAGTGTCTTCAGGCTCTAAAGTATCAGGAGAATTTGACCCTTAAAGAAGTTTAGAAGATCCTACAAAATAAACAATACCTCACACTATTGACAGAGATGAAAATCTTCCAAGCTTTCCCTCCCAATCTGCTCTAGAAGAATTTTTTTACTGCAAATCTGGCAACCTGCTTAACCCTTGATGCTTGAACAAGATCCCTCATGATTTGGACAGCTGTTCATCCTCCATGTCCATTCAGTTTTCTCACTGGTCTCTATCTTCAGGGGCAGCTGATGAGGTTCTCTGTATGGATATCGTGATAGTTAGATACACTAGAAACTCCCTTGGCACAGACTTTCAGACCCATCTTATGTTGACCATTCTCTCACCATTACAGAGATCTTGTTGAATCTTATAGAAAACAAAAAAAACCAACCCTGAAAATAAACTAACTTTTAAAAAAATATTTGTTTTCATGTTAGACCTTTCTGTGAGGTGAAGGAGGAGCTCATCAGAGACTAGCACTGGACTCTTGTTTTGCTTTCCTATGTTTCCACCATACATGTCTGTCTATCTTCTTTTTCACTGTCCCTGCCTACAGTAGAAGGGATCAGATAGAAAATTTGGCCTCTTTTATGTACATTTTTTTAAAATTAAAGCTCTCCAGGTGAGACTGCTGTCAAATTAGGTTAACTTTAAGACTGTCATAGATGATGTCTTCTAAAATTACCCTCTGGGACTTCAAGAACACTGAAGGCCATATGCTTCTGGTCTTTAAACAAAACAGAAGAAAGCAGATATCTAGACACTGTAAAAGAGAAATCAAGTGAAAGCATAAGCCTGTTCTTTACACCAAGAGGTGGTACATAACATTCTGGAGCAGGCCACAGCGAAGAGGGGCTTTGAAAGGGTCCATTAAGAGTTATGTTGTCTTGGGTCAGAAACTGGAATTTCAGCACACAAATCACCAGGTATTTTCTAAACAGATGAACTGAACTCAGAGTTGCAAATAATTTAAAGTCCCGTACATAGTCCCTAAGTGGGAAAGTGGGAAAGATTGGCTTTACAATGCCTTAATATACCAAAAATTCCATATTCCTTTTAGTGCTCAGTAGATTGTGGAAAACTCCTGAATGCAGTCCTGTTATTCACCATTTTGCTGTAACCTTTCTACTGAATTGATTTTTTGGACTGCTAAGAGAGAAATACTAATTAACTCTCTCCGTTTTTGATAGCTTGCCTTATTATAAAACTAATTAGTGTCTGACTTTTATTGTTGTGAGAATTAGAATACTGAAAAAAGTCTCAGAGTAACAAAATTAAAACTCTGAGATTTTTCTAATGATCACTGGGTCAGACACTTAGGAGGTATTTCTTCCAATGAACTTTCATTTTCTTTGGAAAGGAAAAAGAAATGAGAGTACTCTTTGGGGTACTTGGAGTTCCATTACTGCACTAGTTCTGAAAACGAACCTCTGAAAAAAAGGGAGCAGTAAAGTGTAAAAGGTACTCAGGGCTAGAATTGTTAAGCAAAAAAATACAGTTTGCTATCAATAGAGGTTTCTGCTTGCAGTTTGCTATCAATAGAGGTTTCTGCTTGAAAACTAATGGCACAATTATTATCTTCATTCTAGTACTGAGAATACTCTGGAGTTTGTTTGACATCTGAAAAGAAACTAAACCATCCGGAATGGATCCAAAGCCCTTATTGCCACTCCTCCACTGTAAATGAACTGAGTAACAAAGGACTAGAATTAAAGGATATACTGTTGGATTTACAGAGGACTGTCAGAAATAGTTGCAGTATTGTCTTGTGATGGCCCAATACCATAATAAAAGGCAACTGGCCGTAAAGGGTCCTCTTGAAAAACTGGAAGTAATCTCAGATACCTAATTGTGCTACAGTAGCTCAATTTCTGTTAGGGGACTATGTTAATGACATTTTATTGAAAAGTTTGAAACTGTTTGGATTGACCTTTGAAGAAGAATCAGACGGTTACAGGATTAAAAAGATCTGTATCAATATCACTATCCCTATTTTAAAAGGTGATTTGCTGATTTGAGCTACTGATTTAGCACTTCTAAATACCAGCGGTAAGAGAATGTGTTTCAGCAACACTGATAGTTTTTCTATGTCTGAACTGCTACAGACACTAAAGCTGCATCTAAATGAACCTTTATGTGCTGCTTATGCACAGGATGCAACACAGATGATGTAAAATTACATATTTCGGGTTTATGTTGCTGTCAACATTAAACGTTTGAAGATGGTTATGATTCAGGAGGGAATGTAACTGGTTTTAATGGACCACAGTTGGTTGAGAAGTATATCATTTAATGGCATCTTTATCCCTAAAAGTGTTCTATACCACTCTGTATTTTTTTATGTAAATAGGCACTAAAATAATGTTAAAATTATGTATTTTTCTCCTTAGTTCATTTTTAACAATATGTTAGGTTTATATACTAGTCATCTATTTCTGATAGTTTGGTTTATATGTAAACTGGTACTGGCATCTTTTCTGAAACAAGGTGGAAGTTCATTTAGATTTCTTTCCATTGCACTGCTGGCAGGCCTTGTATTCTGTAACTGATTTGACTCCGTTCATTCTGATATGCCTGTAGAGTAAGTCTTTGTATTCTTCTATGCTGTTGAGTACAGGATCTATACAGTGTTGTCATCTCTACTGTTTCAAATACAACTGGTTGAGTGAGCAATCACAGGCTGTATTTTTTTTACCTGTGAAATCCAAAGAGACCCCAAGAGAAAAGATGTCTTGGCACAGAATGCCTCGAAAGTTTCAATGGAGGGTGTCTCAGGACAAAAACAGTTCTGAATGATTAAATAAAAAAAATATTCTTGGAAATAATGAATCCTTCTTCCTACCTGATACTAACACACCTCACTAAAGAGACTACATAACTGAAAGTTGGTTTGCAGCTGAATAAGTTTTCATTTTTTTCTTAAAAAAAAAATCCCAAATCTCAAAAATACTATGTGAATTGCTCTTTTCAAGAGACCAGTTCACATAATCCTAATATCTAATTGTGCTCCCAGAGTGTTTGACAGTGAAAGAAACAGCAGTGCACAGGCTCCAGTTTAGCTATTCAGTTGTGAATGCCTTTGCCAAAGGGAAGATATGGCCAGAAGTGATCAAAAAAAGCCCTCTTTTTCAAAGTTCTACTATTCTTTCATTTGTTTACACACTGACATTTCTACACTGGAAATTCTTCTTTATTAATATACTGATCCTATTGTAAAAGGTCTAGACGTATCCACATCAAAACTCTACTGCAGAATAAGGGTGTGCTATACTCAATAAGTATTGTATCTTGTATTACATCAGTGCCTTTCTCAGTTAGGCCTGTCCTAACTTTGCCTCAGCTCTACCAGCAGAAACAGCTCGTGCGTTTCACGGGCACTAGATTGCCTTTATGCAAGTTGTTTTCTTCAATCTAACAATAGGGACTTTTCAAAAGTTATGTAAGAGTTGAAGATGCTAACAGGAGTGAGCTCCTTAGTATAATTTAAGCATCTGAGAGATGCTTATCTCCTTTGATGTCAGAGAAAATGCTGTCACAAACTAACCTTTTTTTTCTCACTATAAGGAGTTGCTGGAGAAATAACTGCCAAAACAAACCAAAAAGAAAAGTTGTAGTCATTACATCATGCACTGTATTGTGCCCAACTCACAGTCATGTTTGTTTCTTACTCTTGAGTTCAAATTTGTAAGGCCAGCTTTTCCTACTCATTGCCTGTTTGTAAGTGATGATGTAGTTCAGTACTGTGAAAGCTGTATGATAACCAGATGCATCAGGAGAGACTTGAACTGCAGTTGAATGTGTGCCCACAGTAAGTAATTAGTCACTTTACTTTCTGCAGGGGGTAGAACGGAGTACTAAGCCCATTTCCAGTTATCACAATAACAAGGTTTGGCATAGCTGTGCTTTTTACCCAACAGTGTACAGACAGACAAAAGGGGCACTGAACTACTTAATTTTTGCCTCTGCTACCATGAGAGCTGATGCAGGCCAGAAGTGCCTTCCAGGTTCATACAGCTAATACTCTCCTGAAGACATCAGTCTTCTCTCTATTGGTGCTTCACTTCTCCTGAAAGATGGACGACTAGTAAGCCACCTACCTGACGCTGGCTCACTTCTCTACATGCAGTATTTGCATTATTTATGATATGTTTACCATTAAAAAAATACTTCGTTCTGGATGTGGGCTGGTGGCATCTGCCTGTCTCATCTCTCTATTCCAGCCTTGACATCAACTATTACAGTCCCTACATACCACAGATTTCATTTTACCTCAGGCCTTCTTTAGGCATAACAGGTCTTTGCACAGATACAAGAAATAGTCCTCACTGCAGTGAGGTCAAACATCAAATATGAAGATGGTTCAAAGAAGCTTTTTTGTCCCCAGATGCACTTTCACGACACTCAGTGTTCATTATTTGTGCACAGAATTTTACAACTGCCATGCAAGTGAGTGTTGGAGTCTTTTCATTTGCAGAACCCACAGGGTCCTTTTATTTTTTTCCCTAAATAACACTGTTCAGTATGGTTCTGAAATTGCCTGCTGCTTTGCATCCTTCTGAATGTTAGGTGGTCCATGACCATGCAAGAGGAAAGAATGAATATTAAAATCTGTCTTGAAACAATATAAACGTCATTCTCTTCCTGAAGTTTACAGAGACAGGAAGTTCATGCATTAGCTCTCCTTACTTAATATGGTCACATGCTCTGGAAGACAATGTAGATGTGTTCCACTTACACTCTGTGATGTCTGCATCTGTCTCCAAATGGTACCACACGATGCCCTGTGCTGGATGGAGAACAGACCTGTGTGAATGCATTTCTTGGGGTCATGTTCCCTTCTGGTGGCTGCATGTTACAAAGAACATAAATCCTGATTCTAGAAACAATATTCATGCCTCTTCTCTTATGGCTTGCTAACACGACAGTTACAGTTTTTCCCACAAAGGTATTTCAGGATGGCATATACTTAGCCAGCTCAAAATTTCCCAGTTATTATTTTTTTGAAAAATCACAAGATACTAACTTTTTGGAGGGGTTAGGATAACAAATGTGCAAGCTACTTTATGTGGAAAACCAGGCATGCAGGGTTTTCTTAAGATTCCTGACATTGCAAGATATAAAAGTGATGAGTTTGCCCCTTCCCTGCTTTGCCACCTCTACTGTTGTGCTCTTCAGGGTTTATTGTCTCAAGATACGTAGTGAAGCCTGATTTAAAAGTACCTATAAAAGATTTTGGAAAAGAGCCATTGTGGGAGAGTAATTGGTGCAGCTGACTGATGAGTGATACTCTGTCTTTTTACTAATTGCATCTTCAATTCTGTGATCTTCACACATGGATTTTATCTCCTAACTTCCAAGATAAACTAAGGGCTGGTCTTCCCTCTGTTCTGCCAGGACGTATGATGATGTTACAGCCCCGTGCATGACAGCGTGCTGGATCCAGCAGCGTGCAGCTTGTGGGCCACGTGCCAAACATCCAGTCTTGAGGAAGAGTCTGCAGCTTGCCTTGAGCATTCTGTTACTTTTGCTACTTCTTCAGCAATATCCAAGCTCACTAGTTTAAGCATAGCTCATACATTCTCACACTAGCTGCAGTGACCACAGCAGTGTGTGGTGTTTCTTTAAATTTTCTCTATCCCTCCTCTGTGATCCCCTTTTTCTTTGTAGACTTAGAATATTAAGACTCTTACATTAAAAAAAAAAAAAAAGAGAGAAAAAGCTATGTACACTTTCAGTATCTCTTTGTTTATTAAAAAACATCTAGTACAGACACATAATACCACCTTGCTTTTATTAGCCATTTTTGGCTAGGCTTCTCTGTCTATTACACAAAGAAACAGGCAAATGTGAATTATATGGCTCTCAAAAGATTTTGGTTATGTTATAAACCATAAGAATGGAGCTTGTATAGTCTTTTTAAAAGTTTGTAATCAATGAGATCTTGAGATAAAATTAGAGTCTGAGATTTGAAATATCCTAATTTGTTACCATTCCTGAACACAATTTCCTTACTGTTTCTGCTCCCCCTTTTCTCTGCCCGATTCAAATAGGAAACAGAAGCCCTGCTATAATCAATTGATCATCCTATCTTTAATTTGGAGGAGTGATTTAATCCCTCCGAATTACAGAAGGGGTGAGTGACTTGTTAAACCTGAGTAATGAGTTTTGTTAAGCATTATTTTATCATGAAGGCCTTTCCTACAGCACATACCTACTGCAGGAAAATATTTGATTAAAATATACTGGGTGAAACAGTATGCTGTCCCACATACTGCAAGGTTCTTCCTCCTATGAGGTTTTAAATTCCTTCCCCTCCCACCAAAAGCAGCATTAGAGAAGGGATATGACATGACCTCATTTGCCAACACTGATTAAAGGAGAATGCAGAAAATGTATCAGCTATGAAAAAAACAGTGTAACAGTTTTGAGATCAGGCACCTCAGGTTGTCTACCCTTGAATAAAGTAGGTTGCAAGGCTTCTTTTGTTAAACATGGGAATGATAACAGATCTGTAATTATCATTATTGACTTAAATTAACAAAAGTCAGTCTTGAAAGGGTGCACGCTCAGTGGTTATAAATGGCCCTATTTGGATTCCCCTACACTTTTCCCCAAGAAAATACAACTGTGATTTAATAGATTTAAATATGTGACATGGGTATCTAAACTGGGTCTATGCAACCACAAAGGACTTGCCAGCAATTTGAGTGAACTTGCCAGCAGTTCGAGTGGCAACTGAGCACAGAGCTAGTAACATGAGGTTGCCACGTCCAGCCCAGGCCTGCAGTGGAGTGGTGGGATGTCTTTTCAGTGCCTCTGGCGCTTTTAGGCTGTTGCTGTTGTCTCCTGCTCATTCTGCCCATCACCAGCATCAAGGACAGCAGTGGGTTCTGCTATTTGACAGCTCCTTACCCTGCCTCCTAAGGATGCAGAGGCTTTTGCGGCTGGTGAACTGTGCTCCCCATGCTTTCCTCCACCTAGACTCTTCATAGCATGTGTGACCTTTGGACATCTGAATATGCGATCTCCAAAAGAAGACATGGTCTATGGGTGTCTCAAGGGAATGACATCTGATCACCTCTGAGATGCAAAATATCTCCAGAAAGTGTCCTGTAGCCATATTTTGGTGCTTAAATTCACTATACCTGTGGCTTTGTTGTCTCTGCTGATACCTTTAGGGTCTGAGCCTTACCTACTGATGTTTTGTTGTTTTGAGCCTTGATGCTCTGAACAATGTGTTTTGCCAGCTGGCTAATGTAATATTGTTCTTTTGAAGGCATCAGATGCTGCAACTTGAGAGCCTAAGTACTTCTTCACTTTACTGTATAGAATGATCAGTCTTCACCTTTGGTTGGCCTCCAGCAGCACAGCAACATTATTCCTCTGGGCATCAAAAAGATAATGAATGCCCTTCAACCTCTTAATGCTTTCTCTTCCCTGTCTCAGTTACTGACTCCAGACTACTAACGTTTGAGTTCCAGAGGTGGTGTTGATACCAATGGAGGTAACCATGACACTTCAATTATTAATGCTCTGGGATCTGATTTTCACAAGCACAGCGATCCTGCATCTTTTGTTTACTCCATTTGGAGCTGGGAATTCTTTGTAATTCTAAAAAGGGAACCTAAAGCTTCTCCTGGGAAAAAGATAGAAAAGGAGCAAAGACTCTTCTTTATGTACCTTCCAGGAAAGACTTGCAATAGTATCTGGTGATGTTGAAAGCTTCCATCTTTTAAGACCACCTTTTTTCTAAATAATTTCTAGACATTAGAACCATTCACAGCTTGTTAAGGTTTGCACACCAAAATTATGCAGTTCAAAATCTTTGAGTGCCTTTTGGATAAAACTGTTTTCTTATTTGGAAAGCACCCTTGTTTCGTGGTAGCAGAACTGAAAAAAAAGTTTACATGCTGACTCCAAAAGAAACCCTCCCTCTCCCGCTTTGTTCTTTCTTCCTTCAGTTGAGGAATGTGTTATTATTCTACCGTTCTAACTTTTTGCTTATAGCCATTGGCTTTCTGCATAGTTTAGAGGAGGCTCCTTACTTGATGAGAAGGTTGTGTCTTCATGTAACAAACTTCAGGGAGAGGGACAAGTGATGACAACAGAAAGGGCACCGAGGTGAACCCTGCCATATCAGCTTTGTGAGCAGAAGAGAGAAGACGCAGGTTCGCATCCTGGCAAATACAACAATTTAAGCAGAATGTTAGTTCGTTAATGTTTAAACGTAGTTCTCAATAGTTTATGTGCAACACAGTTCAGTTGTGTCGTCCCAGCTGCTTTCAGAGAGGTAGGTATTACTTGTCAGTGTCAAACCTTTTAGTCTTCACTGCATACCACTGCTCATTATGGGGGATCATAGCTTCAGGTGAGGTAACCTGATTCATTTATGCACAAGCTGGGCAAGAAACCCATACATATTTAAAACTGATGTATATTTACTAGTGTAATATCGCATAGAGAATTAGTTGTCTGGATTGTCTGCCAGCGTTTCAAAGCTTGCAGTTTACTTATCATGTTACCCAAGGCTGATGGCCAGTGTTTTTAATGGATTCATGCTTCTGCCCTTTCCTTCAGCATCTCCTTAAGCTCTTCCAAGCTCCTTTGTGACCCAGATGAATTGAAATCTTGTCTGCTTAGTGCACTGACAAATGAAAATAGGTGACTAATCTTGATTGTCTTTTGATATGTCACACTCTGCTTGCCAAGAATGTCTCATGTACTGCTATCGTTTAAAAACCTACACGTTCAGCATAGTCATGTTCTTCATAGAGACTGATTGCAGTCAGTTGACAAAGAATATTATCTTGAGCAGATGCTCACCAGTAGTCACCCCTTCATATATTTGCTTCGTATAACAAGAAATGATGAAGGAGGACCACAAAGGACAATTTAGTCATATGGTCAGATCTCTATATCCTGTGTCATTGCATTTCATGAATGTACAAACACTGAGGGAAGTAACCTGCAATTGACTAAACCCTGTCTTTCAGAAAGACACCTTGTCCTGGTTGGGGGACATAAAACCATTAAGCATTTCTTGGTGCCTTTGTTAGTGTGTTCCACTGATATACTGCACCTTAAGAAGAAAAATTTTGTGTTTCATTTTAATTTCTCTGACTTCAGTTTCCACCTCAGCTTCTTGTTATGCCATTCTCTGCTAGGTTAAAGAGCCCTTTAGAATTCAGTATTTTTTTCTCCACAGAAGTACTTATATGCTGTAATCAAGTAAATCTTTTTGATAAAACAAACAGATTGAGCTCTTAAATCTCATTTAGCAGTATTTTTCTTCAATTCTCAAATCACATTTTCAGCTCTTAATCTGCCCCCTCTCCACTTTTTCAATGTTTTTTTTTTTTCAAATCATGGGTAGGAACACAGTATACAGGATCGGTCTCATCAGCAATGTACCCAGAGATAAAACCATCTCACCTGCTTCCTAGTCCCGGATGCAGATTAACCTTCCTGTTACCAGTGTCAGAGAGAGCGTTTATGATGAGTTGGTGAACTACAATCCCGAAATCTTTTTCAGCAAGTGCCATCTCCCTCTCAGGGCCTAGCACCTACAATCCTTCATGCTTGTTACAGGGGTTTAGTTACAGTATATGTATTTTGTTTGACAAGGCCCAGTTTGCCACTCAGTTCAGACTGCTTCCTGTGCTTGGTTTGGTCCTCATTAGCTTCACCACTTCTCTCCTCTTCGTGTCATTTTCACGTGACCCCCTTTTCATAGAAACATACCCATCCCATGAAGGTTCCTTACTATCAGCTATTTTTTGTCATCAGTCATTTAGGCAAGTCTTAGTCAATTTAACAAGTGCTCCAATGATATCATGGGTACTACATTTTCTTTCAGACTGTCTTAAAGGCTTAAATCATCAATATGCAGTTAACCAAATGAGCAATCTCATCAAAGAATTAATTTAGAGAAGTTGGATTAGACACAGTCTTCATAAAAAGATTTGAATTATTTCAATTCCTTTGAAATTGTTAACAAATCTGTTATTGCCATTATTCTTTGGTGTTCTGATGTTGGCCCATATTTTCTTGTCATTGCAATTGCCCCCTTTGGAATTTCACAAGTATTCCAAAGTTTGCTAAAACAGGTGAAAACCCCCAAGTGTCTATTCTGTAACCGGGATTAAAAGTTATCAAAGTTTGCTTATAGGAGAATGGTCAAGATTTCTATCTCTCTTAATTACTTGCAGGCTGGATCAGTTCTTCCCAGTCCCCTGGAAGTCTTGCAACCACAGATTTTTTTTTTCCTTCCCCTATCAATTTTTGATATCGCAATTGGTAATTTATAGCAACTGTAATTTATATAATTTCTCTTTGTTTTCAATTTTATTTCTAACCGACACCTTTGAGCTTTTAAGGGAAAGTTACTGCCTTCTGTGACGGCCAAATCATAGTCTTTTGCCCATTTAATAGAGTATTTAAGACAGCTACTCTTTCAGTGTTCTTACTAAATGATTTTTGCCTTGTGAGTTCCCCTTAGTGTTTTTCTCAGTTTGTGGAAATTAGCTCTTTTGAAGCAGCAGAAATAGGTGGTTTTGATTGGAGCTGTCCCTCATTTACCCACCATGAATGCAATCAGGCCACGATTGCTTGTTCCCAGGCAACTATGAACTTTTAATTTAGCAGTATCTACCATTTTTATCTATCACAATGAGGTTCAAATACTTATCTCATGCAATGTGCGGTATCTATTGGACTACAAAATTACCTTCTGCAAGTTGGGGAGGTTATTAATGACTTAATAGAGGCTGCAGTTGAAGCTGGAAAAGGGCTACCTTTGTTTCCTGGCAAACAAGGAAAATTAGGATAGTGCATGTGAATAAACCTTTTAATTCGCTCCTGAATGTTTCACCAGCTTCCAAATATCTTTGCCAAACTTTAATCGGGTCTGAATTTTAATGGAGAACAGGCGCTTTTGGGGGCTTTAGTAGTGAATTTTTGGACGCTTTCCGGCTGTCCTGTGATAATGTTGCTAATGCCTTTTGTAAAAAAGAAAGCTTGTTTGCTTTAAAAAAAAAAAAAAAAAAAGAAAGGTAGCAATTGTTAGGAAATAAAGGACTAAGAATTAAGAAGGGCCGTGCTGCATTGAATGGAGCTGGTGTCCTGGAATAAACTGGAAGAAGGAGGTCAGTCACAACTCACTCGGAGGCCTTAAAATAGCCCTTGGCAGCCTGCGGTGCCAGGACGGGCTTCGGTGGGCAGCGGGGCTGTGCGGGCCTGGCAGCTGCCCCGGGGAGGCTTCTGAGGCACTGAAACAAACCCTGTCACAAGCTGCGACAGCAGCGAAGCCCCAGCTTCGGGAATAAGGGCAGTTCCCGGGTATTAAAAGCTCCCGCTGTATTTACTGCGGCTCCTCGCCAGCCGGTACCCTCGCACAGCCGGGTAGGGAAACACTCAGGGCGGCTCCCCAGCTTCGGTGCACCCGGCCGTGCCCCAGCACCCAGCCCCCCGCGTCGCCGGAGGAGGTGGCTGGCAGTGGGCCAGCGGCGCCGAGGGTATTAATAGGCGGCCCTGAGGCAGGCGCCGGGCGGCTGCGTGGGGTGAAGGCTGTGGGGTTCGGCCCTAGTGCGGCACAGGACGGTTCGGCGCGGGAGCAGCCTCCCCTCCGGTCCGCACCCGGCTCCCAGCGCGAAGGCGAGATGGAGGGTAAATGCTGCTGGGGCTAGAGCCGCCTTCTCCTTCCTCTCTCTCTATCTCTCCTCGCTTCAGCCGGGCTGCGGTTCCCACTCGCCGCTCCTCAGGCTGCGGCCACCGGGGCGGCGCCATCTCGGCCGAGCGAAGGGGTCGGGGCAGGCAGGGCAGGGAGGGGGCAAGCGCCTCGCTTTCTACCCCGCTCGGGGTTGTTAACCCCTTTCCCAGCCGGCCACCGGCTTGCGTGGGCACCCGAAGCCACTCCTCGCTTGCTCCCACCGGGCCCGGGAGGAGAGGGACCCCTCGGGGCTGAAGAGGGAGGTAGGGTCTCTGGGGAGGGGTAGAGCTGCCTTCGTGGGGCGCTCCCGCCGGTTCGGAACGTCCCGAGTATGGTGTGGAGATGAGCAGAAGGGCTGCCTGTTGAATACCGGTCTGTCGCCTCCTTTGGTCGAGGTGTAGCAGTAACATAGCGAGAAAGGTTTCATGAGGTACAGGCTTCACAACAGTCTCTATAAAGGCATCGCAGCACGCTATTTTTGTTGAAATAAATGATCTTTAAAGAGTGGTGCCTTTTATTTATTTTATTTTCTTTCAGGCACCAGCCTAAAGCGAGCATGGCAAAACATTGATTTGCTTTGGAGCAAAAAGGGCTCAGGAAGGGAGAAGTTAATCCTGTTTGGTAAACATGTTGTGAAGTTAACTTGTTTACCCGCATCGGCAGGAAGGCCTTGCCTCACTGAGTACTGAAAAATAAAAGTTGGCTGTATGCTTATGGAGGTTGGGAGCAGGGATGACCTATAGGTAATACAATAAGGAGGCTCCCGTAGAAGCTTGGGAAATGGGTACAGACAAAGTTGTGGCACGCTTACACTTTAGGTATGCCGTTATTTTCCAGGTTAAGAAATGAGGAATTCCTTGATCTTGTGGGTGGACACTGGTTGCCAAGTCAGAAGATAGTAAGAGTGTTTGCAGATGGCAGTCCCCTCTGTCACAAGATCAGTGTTCTTGGTGAGAGTTTCGCCATTTATCCCAAATTGTGAATCTCTTCTGGAAACAGAAAAGCTTGGGATCTAGTAGGCTGATTTTAGTTTTACCCTAAGCATGGATGAAAATGCCTAGAAAAAAGATTTTACCTCCAGGTTGAGGAAGTCTCCTAGCTTGTGTGCAAAAGATCCGTTTCTTGCATTTGTCATTAGTACTCTATTGGTGGAAAATCTCAAAACAATAACAAATTTAGAGGAAATAAGAACTCCTGAAACTTAAGATTTAAGGATATAATTCCCCTTTTTTTATTTTGCTGTAAATTGAATGAGCTGTGTAAAGATACATGACAGCTCTAGTATGAAGTAGATGTACTGTGGTGGCTTAAGGCTGTATCATACAAGCAGCACTGCATGAATGGTTGTAGCAGTTCCAAATATGATTGCCTTCAGATGTAGCTTATCTTAATGTCCCCTGTCGAGAGGCTTCTAGTGGTCACTAACACAGAGATCCCAGTGTTCCCTTCAACTGAGTAATACTTGTTGAAATACTGCCCAAATTATGGTACCAAAAGTTTAATTTTGTTCCAAATCTCTTGACTTGTTTTGGTAAGCCAGAACGAGTCTAGTGATATGATCCCCACCCTTGTTGCTGTAGGTTTTTCTGTCCCTCTACTTTCCTTGTGAGTAGCATCTATACCTTCTGCCTACTTTCCTCTCAGTCTCCCTGTCCCCTCTCTTTCCCTTTACCTTCGGTGATTTGCTGCGTTTTCAGTCCAGTGATTGAACTTCACATCAGTGGGATGGTGGAGGAAGTTGGGCTGCACTGTAGCCTTTCCTGGGGATGTTGATAGTAGCCTGGTTATTTGTGGATTTAGGTGATTTAGGACCTGGAGAAAGATATTGCTTGTTATTCAGAGCTATTAAAGAAATGAGGCTCAAGCTGTTGAGGTGGTAAGGTCTTCGCTGCCTCCTGAAAGCTTTTTACCTAGCAAGTGTGCCTCCACATGTAAACCCAGATCTTTCTGTGCTGGTAAGTGCAGACTTTCTGATTTTTTGTTTCCTGGTTTTATGTACTATTAGCTGGATCTTGTTAAGGTTTCATGGGAAGCTGTCCAGAAGGCAAAGACTGAAGGGCACTTGCCTGTTGCAGAGTAGCACTGTGTTTGCTTTGCACATCTGGAGCAGCTGCTAAAGCAGATGTAATTGCAATGAAGACTTGGTCATGTTTCCCAGTGCATAGAGTTATCCTGCCTGTGGCTGCGAATACAGCAGGAGTGCTTTTGGGCAGGGACATTGATTTTTAACTGTCATAATGCATCTGAAAGAATGTGCTCGTGAGGTTCATCTTGCTGCTTACTAATTGAGCCTAATTTCTCTGACTTTATCACTGCTCCACAAGGGCAGCCTTAATAACTGTGCAGGGATGGTTAAGAGGATTCTTTAGGCTACACCTCCACTCACACAAAAGACAACAAAATCTCCTGTGAGTGGGGTCCAAGTTGTAGATTACTTAGTCCTAGCTGCAGAAACAGATCTTGACTGTATATATCCTTCAGTCATTTGGCATCAGGGTAGCTTTCCAGTGTTCTTTTGGCAGGGAGAAAACCTGGAGAGTTTTGCATTTGGAGAAAAAAAAATAGGTGAGGTGTTCCCTTGTGGGGTATAAAGGCTGAGTCTATTAAACAAGTTGTTGCTAGCTCATCAGGTGCAACAAATAGAGCAGGAAACCACAAGAGGAAGGGAACGGCCAGCATCTGTGAGATATGCTGCTTTTTAATTTCCAATTTGCTGGCTGCTCAGTGGGTTATATGTTAAGTTTGGGGTGTTGGGTGGCTTACATCTGACAGCAGACTGGAGAGATGGGTCAGTCAAATGTTTATTTCCTGTAAGATGTTGCTGTGTTGCCATCTCAAACAGGTGTAATGTGAAGCATGGTAAAACCTACTGGGAGTTAGGGTGATGCTAAGGCTCTGGTAATGTGACACTTGGGTTAGTATTTTGGTTAGAGCAAAGGGATAGCATCTCTCCTGTGTCTGAAAATCTGATCTGACAAAAAGATGCTAGGATCTGTGCTCATGTCACTTCACCAGAGGAAGGCAAACACAGGTTCGCCAGAAATGGAGTTGCATCAAATAAAGCCATTCTCTGTGTGTGCATTCATTGTGCTTTAAAATGAATAAGAATTTTCTTGGCAGTTAATGAACATTTAGTGAAGAAGCTTAATTTGACATTTGAAAAGTTCGATAAATAATATTTCTTTCTTGATTAAGCCATCTTTTAAACTGTCACTTATACAACCAAGAACTGTCGCTTTTTAATGCATTGGGAGATCTTGTTGCATACTGATTGAGCTGTTACTGCCTATTAAACAGTTCAGATTTCACATGCCTTAATTTCCCTGCCCTTGATTATTTTAAGCAGTCTGCTTCTCTAAAGACCATATGTATTTCCATAAGCATTTATTGCATGTTCAAGACAAAGAATGGACACACTGAAACACATGTTGTATTTCTCTGATGTGGTCAGATTTGGGATAGTCAGTCCTAATGCTCATCCCAGATGTTGACAGAAACTAAATCTTTAGGCTTTGCAAAAACCAGAAGTTAAATTTCTTACGGCCTTTTCTTGCTTTGTGTCATGTCACAGGCTGTAGAGGTTGTTGGGGGTAGTTGTGAAAGGATTGATAGCTCAAGGATGCTCAGCAGGACATGGCTAAATTGGGGCCAATGCACCCCGTTTTTAGTCTTCCATATATGCACACAAGTTATCTTACTTTGACATTAATTTGGTTTATGTATGTGCAATGAGGGATTAATAAATTTGAAAGGGAAATGGTTGTTGCTTTGTGGTATGTCAGTGGAGGTGGTTTCAGTAATTATCAGGACTGGTCTGAGGGCAATAAAAGGTGACTTTGGCCTGGTTCAGATGTATGTATCCATCTCTGTTACTGTTTCTCGAGTATATGTGGCCTTGATTTTTTTTCTTTTTTTCTTTTTTATTGAAAACCTTGTCAAGTGTCAGCAAATAGAGGTGTCTTTAAAGAAAGTCACTGGACCAGAGGTTTTTCAGTCCCATAAATATGGTGAGGAAAGTAGTTCTTAGTGACCAAGGTCTTTTGTCAGTGAAGTAGCAATAACTCTACAAAGCAGCTGGTTAAATCTAGATAATTTGGAAGAGCTTTTGGATCTAAAACATGAGTGCCCCTGCCCTCTATCACATCTCACCTTACGTAAGCGGAAAAAGCAGCATAAATATGATCTTATCCGCTGGCAAATGTCAGGGTTTCAACAAGAAAGGTTGTCTCAGAAGCAGCTTGGTGTCCCTCTGCTTGTTACACTGAAAGACAGTTTGTGTCTCATTGAGTTTCTGTAACTCCATTTTCTCAAGCAGACCTACTCCATTGTTAAGGGATTATTGAACCCCCTTTGGGGCCAATATGTCTTGTTCAAAAGCTGTTACACCTGCCTGAAGGGGAAAGAGCAAACAACAAATGCTGTGTCTGTACTTGGTACTCAGTTGCAGTCCTGATGCTTATCTGAAATGTCTGATTAAAGTTTTGACATGGTAAAAAAAAAAACCAAACCCAAAAAACATTGCAGGAGAAATGAAAGACTGGGATCATGGGTGCAGTCAGACAGCAGGTGGTGTGGGGACGCTGTTTGGGCATCTTTAAGCTATGGCAGGGTTTAACAGTCTCGATGGTGAGTTTTAGCATGCATAGCATGGTCAGATCTGTGCTTCTGCCAGGCATCATCCTGGCTGCCACCCTGGAAAAGGCCTGACAGTGTCTTCTGCTGACACTTGTCACTGTGTGTTGTCATCCAGCAGCTTGGCCTCTTGCAGCTCAGGAACAGTTTCATGTGGAAAAAACAAGGCAGATGTGATTTTTCTCTCTCTGTGATATGTGTGTGACTGGTTTCTGCTGATCTGACCAGCAACATATTATAATGACCTGTGCAAGTGCATTAACTACTTTGCTTTACATAATATGCTAATAAATTAGTGAAAGTCTACATAGGAACTAGTTCGGAGAACTTAGTGGGTTGTAAAGTTACATCCTGATTTACTATGCACCAGCTTCCCTGTGTTAGTAACCAAGGAGATATCTCAGAGCAATGTTGTAGATGTGAATTAGTGAGCAGTAATTGGAAGCCCTCTATAGGAAACAGAACATAGGGAAGTGTTTATGATGTCAAGAAAATGTGAGAGGAGAAAAGTTGGTTTGACTGTAACTTGAATGTAGAGGTAAAACTTCCTAAAATGAAATTTATACTTCATCTATTTTTATGTTTTAACTTGCACTGAATTCCAGAAAACTCAGGTTTAGTAAATTACAGCTTTCTTAGTTGATTTTTGAAAGACTGAAGTTAAAAATTGTTTTTATGTTATGACTAAAAATACAGTTCTTGCATGAAATTACAGGCTGTTGTGGACTCTCTTATATCAACTTGCAGAACTCCATTTGGGAAAAAAAATTTGTATTTGCACTTCAATTTCTTCCAGTGGGAAGCAGGGAAATCTCAGGGATTCTTTATATTCTATGTGGGTCGCACATGTATTTGTCACTTCTGTCTGAACTCAGCCTCCTGAAGTTGTTAACTTTGCTACCCCCATGCATGGTGATTGACTTGGATGTTCCAAACACATTCGCTTTCCCTCGGAAAAAAAGAATGTTCATTAAATGTTCATTATCAATGTGCAACTTCTAATTAAAATAAAAGCCATTTTGTTTCTCAGATGGTCTCTGCCCTGTTGGCAGATGCTAAAAATTAGAACATGTGAGCTGAGAGAATCTCTTTGGGGTCAGGGAGTTGGGATTTCCATTTCATAGTTGGCATCTGCCTTTTCTCAGTTTCCCATCAAGGAGAATTCCAATTCTCCACAGCCTTTCTTCCTAATTGGAAATGTTACAGCATGAATCATTCCTGCAGTTACTTGGTTTGGGCACTGAGAAGCCATTATTAAGTATTAACATAAATTCCTGGGGTTTGGCTGCATTAAAAATTTCCTGCTTCTTGTTTCTTAACTTCTGTCTGCTTCTCTTGTTAGGTTTTTTTTATTTATTTAAAGGATATCCTGCCTAGTATCATTGTGTATAGCAAGCACATGGAATGCAGTCAATGGGCACAACGTGTCATGAGCATTCAAGTAAAAAGGGGGCCTCCTCAGGACTCTGGAAACACCCTTGAAAGCAGGACCTCTGTCCTAATGTGGACTTTGCATGCCCTGTCAGATAGTCATTGCTGGGGCTGCCTTCCAGGTTTCTCTCTCTCTATCCTCCCAACCTTTCCTTTCAGAATGGGACATGGACGTGTGGGATGGAGAACAGGACTTGTTTGTAGTGCTGTTGCCATTCTAGCAGTGTGCTCAGAGTCTATTGAGGGGCCCCTGAGACCGGACACAAACACTTTTGTTTTCCTTGGGTGCTGCTCTATAAAGGTCACTTTTGCATTTTCACAGAGTGTTCCTGTGAGCAGGAAGCTGTTACAGACCCTCTGATGGGAAACACCCAGCTTGTTCCCTCTCCACAGGCCTTGTCCGTAAACCTGAAAAACAGGGACGCATAGTGCAAGGGCAGTTGCATGAGCCCTACCATGCCTGTGCCTACTTTCTCTTACTTGGATGGTTTTTGCAGGATGTCAAATCAGCTCCTGGACTGGATTCTGAGAAAACTGTCTCTTTTGCTTGGCAACAGGCCTGGGAAATCTAAGAAATTTCTAATACTAAGAAATGATGTATCTTGCCTTAAGAGTGGAGTGGCTTCACTTCAGTCATACACATACAGATAAAAGAAACAAAAGTGTCTTTAAAGATGATGTGTGCCATGGGACAGTGCTGAGTCAGGCCCTCATAGCTTTGTGCTGTGCATTGGTAGCCAGCAAGGTGCTGGTAACACACCAGGGTTTTGGCTCCTGTTGAACAGCGCTGCCACAGCATCAGGGACATCTCTCGCCAACATTGCCTCCTCGCAAGTAGGCAAGTAGGTGGGCAAGGTCTTGGGAGGGGACACAACCAGCGCAGCTGACCCGAACTGGCCAAAGGAATGTTCCATACCATATGGTGTTTGCTCAGCAACAAAAGCTGAGAGAAAGGAGGAGGAAGTGGGCATTTGTTATGACACTTGTCTTCTGGAGCAACCACTATGTGTATGCAGCCCTGCTTCCCAGGAAGAGGTCAGACATTGCTGGCTGTTGGGAAATAGAGACTGAATTCTTTGGTTTTCCCATTGCTTCCATGCTTGGCCTTTTACTTTATTGAACTGTCTTTATCTTGACCCATGAGGTTTTTTCCATTTTATTCCCTGTCCCATTGTGCCGATGAGGGGAGTGATAGAGCAGCTTGGTGGGCACCTGGCATCCAGCCAAGGTCAGCCACAGGGACTCAAGTAGTGGCACAGGTTTGTGTGTTCATACTTTAATAGATGATATGGCACCATAGGAATCCATTAAACATGGTGGTGGGAAGTCTTGACACTGACACTCACTTGATTTCTTTTGCTAGTCACAGTGAGAGAAAATACCCCAGTGAGAACAGTGACTGGATCATAGAGGAGGAGAAATTTAAAATTGTTTCTGATTAATGCTGGCAATTATTACTGCATTTATTACAAAGCAAAAATCATCCTTTGGTCAAAGCCAGACTTTTACGTTCACTTAAATAGTAAGTGGCGTTAGCGCAGTGCAAACTGAACAGGATTTGGCTCTGGCATTCAAGCACAAGCTACTCTTTCACAACCACCCCCTTCTGTTTCTGCCTTTTCCTTGTGAGTAGAAGATATTTCTGGGCATTTTATTCTACTCTCCCAAATGTTTTCAGAACGTGCCAAGTACATGGCTCCAGTTTCTTTTTGTAGAGCAAGAATTTAGCAGTGAAAATTTCTATATGTTTATGGAAACACAGATGCTGATTTTAAAATACTTGGTGGTTCTTACATAAAGATATAGAAACATCTGAAAAATGTTTGGTTTTCTGTATGTTATTTCAGCTCCAATAAATTTACATTTCCTGCTGGGAAAATAATATCGATCATAAAAATGAAACATAAAAAAACCTTAGGCTTCTGTAATAGAATATTTAATTCAGGATGAAATATGGGAACTGTGGGCTCGAGTCGGCTGATGCTGAAGGCAGTGGCTAAATGGCCAGTTACCTTCAATTGGAGCAGGATGGAGTCATCTCTTTTGCAGAAGTGTATCTTGAACAGTCAATAATCCTTAATCCCTCATTTAAAGCACTTCCATATGGTAAAGTTTTAGTACTGTTTCAAGCCTGGAGCCATTTGGTTGAGATTGCATTTGATACGCTTTCTGGAAGTCTGTTTTGTGAGTCTGCTTAGGAATCTGTTTCTATATTCTTAAATAGGAAAAAAAGATAATTATTGCAGCCACCTCTCTAGGTTGCTTGCTTATCATGTTTGAAAACAATAAAGGTATATGTGACAAGATGCTGTTTCTACAAAGTGGGCTTTATGTGGAACACGGTGCCTTAGTGCAATTAGTTGTGTTTGAGACATATAAAAGGCTTAAAATTCCTGGAAAATAATGTTTTGACCATTTGAGGTATGATTTATTTATTTACTTATTTTTAAAGAGACAAGATGAATTACCATCTCAAAAAGATAGCTTGTGTTTCTTAGCTTAGATGCTGAGCTCTGAGAAGGGGCTGAAAGCATGCTATTTAACTTGGGTAATGTGACAAAAAACTTGAAACTGGAATCTTTCTGGAGGTTCACCCATCTGAAACAAATTTCATGTGCCATAAGATGGTTTAAAAATGTGATAGAGAAAAATGATGTTATGAAAATTCAGATTTTTATAAGCTACTTAGTTTTCCTCTTCCAGGTTTTTGCTGTAACTGAGAGGAAACATTTATTTTTCAGTAAAGAAGAGCTTGGGATTCTCATAAGAACTCCCAAAGTCAGACAGTTGTAAGTGTAAGATTAAGTATCGTAGGGTTTGGAGTAAAATCACAAGGGATGGGACTAGTGTATGTATGTAGCAGGGGCTTGCTAAACCTGAAGACGTTTACCTCTGAAAATGTGTACGTGTGGGGCTTGATTTAGCTGCTGATTGTGAAATAGTTGTTCATATTAATATCCAGTAACAGTCTTAGGCTACATTCCAGAGCAGCATTTAGCTCAGCAAGTTCTGATTGAAATGATGATAATAAAAAAAATTATTCAGAAATTGGTAAGTACTGACAAGGCGCCTTATTTCATGAAGTATAATGTGGGCTCAGCCCTGAACTCTGCTGGAGCCTTACACAGGTACACCGCTGTTGAAGTGAAGGCTCTTTTCCCTCTTTTCCTTCTGACCCCTCTGCATTGCCTTTCCATTTCACAGATTGTGCCTGAGGCCAACACAGACCTCTTGAGACTGGAGGTAGGCTGTTGCGTGTTTTCCAGAGGATGTCTTCCACTTCCAGCTCCACAGAGTGTCCTGTGGAGATTGTAAAACTGTGTGTAAAGGAGAATAGACCTGTGTCAAACAGGGAATAGTTGTTAGATTGATCACCTAGTCACCTAAAGACATGTAGAAAACATAGTTCTAATTTTGCTTTTCACAGAATCCTTGGAAGAGATCTTTGTAAAGTCATGGAAGGATTATTATTGCACCTCTGTACAAAATGATCAGAAATAGGGCTGATGGAGTTTCCAACAGAAGGCTTTTGCACAGCTCTGGACCCTGGGGTGGAGCAGAGCAAAAAGAAGTTAATGAGTTCTCTTGCTCTGTTAACAGAAGGAAGCATCAACCTCTATGCTGTATGATAGATATTAATCTCCTGTAAGTTTTTTTTCAGATCCTGTTCTCTTTTCCATGGAAACAAACCACCTTTGACATACATGGAGATAGTAACATCTTCAGGAGGTGGCAAGTCTGAGATTTTATTATTTTTTTCTTTTTTTTTTTTTATTAAGGCACCTATTTATGCATTAGCTAATGAACTCTTAATGCAAAAATAGTCCCTGCTCTGTCTGCCCAAAGACCCGGTGCCTTCCAATTCTTTGTTAATACCTGGTATTTTAAGGCTTTTAAAGTTGACCTACAAGCTTATTTTCAGAGAGAAACCTCTCAGACTTTGTCAAAGCTGCAATTTCTGTACAGTGCCTCTGCTGTGATGTGCTGCAAAGCATGATTAGAATTGATGTTTCTGGTGCCTGGGATTTTCCCTCTTTGCCTGCTGAAGATGGAATACTGTTTACCTGATAGTTCTGTATCTGTCCCACAAGAACATTTATGCCTCTTCTGTATCAATGTGCTGATGGCTACTCTGTTTAGTGAGTTTTAGTATATTGCCCCTTCAGATTAAAAAATAGAAGTAAGTTCAGAAATGCAGAGGGTAAGGGGTCTCATTTTTGTTACCAGCACTATGGGAAGGCTGAGGTTCCATCTCATGTTAGAATTTTATCTTCTTTGTCGTATCTCTTCTGGTAAGCAAAAGTAAACTGAATAGCTACTCTGAGTCATCTGTAAATAAAGGCTTATGAGATTGGCAGGGTTTCTTTCAATCAGTGGACCTCAAAGTCACCTTTCTAGGCAGCGTTGTTGTTCTGTATTCTCCTGCACATGAACTGTAATTATGATAAGTATGATGAATGTGTCAGACTGCACAAATTCACTTGCTTGTTTAAAGCTGTGAAAAAGGTTCCTTTCCTCTGTACTTTATAACTGGAGCAAAAAGTAAAGGAGAAGATAAAGTTGTTTTGAGCATAGAACTTTCTCCTTGTATGTCTTACCCTTGCACCGTCCTCACTGTAGCACTGGCTGAAGAAGACCCTCCATGGCAAAGCTGCCTGGATTCATAGATCTTAGCTATTCTAGGGTGAGATCAGCAGACAGGCACCGCCCGTAACCCAGATAATTTGGATACGGTAGTTACCGCTTCTCCTTTCAGCCCTACGCAGTTTCAAATGTCTGTTCCCTTGATATCTCCAGATGTCTCACTTTCACCTTTATCCTCAACGTTGATTAAAACCAGAGTCCCGATCTTGCTGTATGAAATCAATACATGAAATAGATACGTGATTGCCACTGTTGGCCAGTGTTTTATAAGCGTCTTAGAGGTGCCTGCAGAAGTAATGTAAAGAAGGCAGTAGCGATGTCTTTATGGAACATCTCAGGAGAGTGCATCTTGTGGATAGGTGAAGGAGAAGAAAGTGATTACCACTGAAGTGAATAAACTAGGTATCTGCACAGCAAGTTGCTGTAATTAATGACTGAGAGCACTTAATAGTGCAAGGCCAGAAAGGAGAGAGGCGCAGGTATGTGATATTGACAGCCATCTCAAAAGGTTTTATCTTCCTGGAGTGTGGGTCATTAAAACACTTTGAAAAGGACACAGAAGACTCAGAGCAATAGGACTGGCTGGTGGGAAGGAGCAGCATGATGGTGCGTGATGTGAAGCTGAAAAAAGGACAGCAGGAGGGATGATGTTGAGGGAAACACTTTTGGCTAGGGAAAATGCCTGTTGTTCTGCGGTTTATTTCTGTTCATCCAGCTGGATCATGTTCTAGTCCAGAACAGTATTTTTCTCTGTGTTTGGAAGGTGCCTTGCATGCTTTTGTATGCTACAGAAAGCAGCGGATACCTTACAGTAGGCTATGATTACCTACATAATAGCAACGTAAGTTTGAAGGAACACATTGGGGTTTTTTGTCTGTAAAGATTCTTTCACCAAAATCTAGGATTTTTGTACATGTGGAAAGTCCATGTAAATTGTTTTCTTAAGTTGACTAAATTTTCAGCAATAAATGAGTATTTCTTTAGTTAATGATTTAGTTGTCTAAGCCTTGCTCTAATGGTGAGTTATTTATTTTACAGTTGGCATTTGCAAACAGGAGATGCTCCAGAAGAAGAAGAATGCTGTTTTGGTGGATGGGGTCATCCTAAATGGTCCGATAATGGACTCAAAAGCAGGAGAGAAGTTTGTGGAAGAGGCCTGTAAGATTATAATGGAAGAAGTCATTCAGAAAGCTGATGATGTAACAGAAAAGGTAAAGCCATTGAGTGTTGTTGAGAATTTGTAACAGAGAAATGAACAGTGAGTTGAATTTTTTTTTTAAGCTGTGTTTTATTGCACTTTAAGTAGCCTCAGAATTGCTTCTAGTCTGTGCCAGGCTCTGAAATAAGACAGCTCTCCAAATTAAGGGAGATCATATTATAAAACCTTTCAATAACATAATTAGCATGCATATTTGCCAGAATATAATGGTTTTTTTAAACTTGGAGAACGATGGTCACTTTCTTTGAGATGACAGATGGGTGCAGTGTTTTTCCTGTTTTGGGTAGGGGGTACTTGTTTACTCTTCCAGAGCACTGCTTATCAGAGAAGGAAGAACAGTGGATGTGGTACCACTGTGAGGGAGCAACATTATAATATTGCTCTAGCCCTTGCTAAGAGGGTGTATAGGAAGAGGAGCTGAAAATGAAGCATGTTTACTTTTGGTCATGCCCTGATTGCTCTCACACATTGGCAGAACGGCATCTGAAAATGCTGTGATTGCAAATCCTTAGTGAAGGATGAATTTTAGCTGCAGGCCTCGTGCTCCTAGCTAGGACATGCCAACCATGAGCTGGTCAGGCTGGTTTTCAGACTTGAGGCTGTCTTTTTACACCCCTGCATTCCAATAGGCACACCTTATCCTCCTCCAAATCTTCTCCTCTTCCCTGTTTTTCCCACTCTAGTTTTTGTGGTCCAGGAGTAGGTGGGACACAATAAAACCAAGATCCCATGAGACTGGTTTACCAGAGGTATTTCTGGTGGTGTGCTGCACTTCAGTGGGCAGTTCCGTGGAACCATTGCTGGATGTGGTGCTTACCTAGTACCTTTATAACCTGTTCACTGCTTGTGCCTCCCTCCTCCCCATCATTAGGTTTGCGAATGGCGAGCCCCCGAAGCACTGAAGCAGATTCTTGATCTGGAAATGAGGGACACCGGGGAGTCTCATCAGAAGCTCTTGCAGCTCTGCCGGGATGTTATACAGTACAGCGTCAAAACCAGTAGGAACTTATTTTGTATGCTAACCTAGGAAGAAGGCATAATGTTTACAAAGTTCTGTCCCCTTTCAGGGAACTGGGAGTGTGAATGTTTGTTTTCTGCCTGCCTATACAAGTGTGCAAACACTGGGCTGTGTTGGATTGTTTGAATGACTGCTGGTCACCATCGGTCTGACTAAAATGTGTAATCATGGCAAACTAAATGAAAACCAATTCCTGTAACACCATTGATGTTAGCAGTAGATTCTGTCATTTTGAAGTCTTGTGAAAGTCACCTAGGTGGGTATAACAATCTAGCAAAACAGGCAGGAGGAAGACCTCTGTGTGTGATTTCCTGCTGTCTGAGTGATGAGGAGTGGAATCGCCATCATTGCCCTCATACATTCTTAGTGATGATTTCCCTTCGTTTACTATTGCTCTCTTTGAGCAGGAGTCTTACAGGGTGTTAATTTGCTGATAGGCTGCAATTCCTGTTCCAGACACGGGGAGAAAAGAGCCTGCAGTGTTTCAGAGAAGCTACACCGCATCTCTGCAGGATTAGCTCTGTACAGCTAACCTTTCTGCAGCATGTGTAGTACCATTCCATCTGAGCGAAAAGCCATGAATAACATCTGTTCAGGAAACAGCGCTGCGGATCAGTAGCTCGGGGTTTCAGATGTGGTACAGCTTAGGCTGTGTTTTGGAAAGGAAGAGGGATGTTTGTTGGAGTTTTGCATTTCCAGGGCATGTTCCCTGCTACAGTCACTGTTGCTACAAAGTAAAAACCGTAAAATAATTTTGAGTGTGAATGCATGCCTCTGAAAGCTGTAGAAAAACAGCAGTGCTGATCTACAGGGGAAGTGCACTAATAATATGCTGATATAATTACTGAGTTACTGGAAGGTGTTCTGTTTATCTTACTTCTGCAAATTGCCTTTAGATTTTCATTTGTTACACTATGCCCCCTTAGAAAGGATATAGTATATAAAAATGTGCTGTGCAAATAGTCTTTAAGTATAAGCATTTTTTAAGCCCCAGACATACTATAAATGGAGCCATACGGTTTACCTGGGTTTGCATGTCAAATAATTACGTTGTGGATTAAAATTTAGGTGGTGATCCCATTGCTGAACTGAGTTGTTTTTATAGTCAGCTATAGTATAGAATTTTCTCCTAATTAGTTATACCTCAGTGTTTCAAGGGAGGTCAACAAATGTTTATAATCTGTAACTTTAAGTCTGTAGCAAGTTTTTCTAAGCTGTTACGTTGCTTCTGTCAATACTGAGGGTTTGGTAGGAGCATGGACACAATTGCTTGAGATCAGAAGGTATTCTACTGTTTAGCAAAATTTGGCTGAGCGTTCATGGTGTCCTCTCAAGACCACAGTTAAAAGCTATGATATGTACTCAACTGTCAATCCCTTTTTATGATGTGTAAAACTTCTGAACAACTCACATTGATTCTCTGCACTATTTAGATCTCTCAAACCTTGTTTTGGGACCTGAAAGTGCTTATTAAATTTCCTTTCAAAGCATTGCCTAACCTAAGAAAAGGACAGAAAATACTGAGAAAATGGTGAATTTTGGTTTGCAGTGATCAGCATGCAACTGAGAGGCCCTGTGATATACTCTCTTTTCATGTATAACCTGTTCCTGCTTTTCATCTTTGTTTTCAGGTCATCCAAGATTTTTCAATCAGCTGTATGCTGGAATAGATTATTACTCGTTAGTGGCTCGTTTCATTACAGAAGCACTGAACCCAAGTGTGTAAGTGTAGTTCTTCATCTTCTTGATGAAATTGGCATGCTTTTTGGCATAATCACCCCCCCACACCTCCACCCACACCTCCTTTCTAATTTCTGTTTTCTGTGTAACAGAGGTAGGAATTGTGCAGGAATTTGGGAGAGGTTGTCTGTATAGCTCACCAGAAGGTTGGCTAATCTGATGAGGCCATTTTTTTCTAGTTTTTGAGGTGGGTCAGAGCCTCCTTTAGGTGTCTCTGCCTGCTTCAGCATGGGGCCTCTCCACAGGCTGCAGGCTCCCCATCATCGTCCATGGGCTGCAAGGGGAATCTCCTCCAGCACCTGGTGTGCCTCCTCCCCTCGTTCTTCACTGACCTTGGTCTGCAAAGTTTTTAACCTCATCTCACTCCTTTCTCTGGTGGCAAAAAGCTGCCACTTGTTTTTTGGTTGTTTGTTTGGTTTTTTTTTTTTTAAATATGTTACCACAGAGGTGCTGCCACTGTCACTGATTGGCTTTGCCTTGGTCAGCAGTGGGTCTGTCCTTGAGCTGGCTGGTATTGGCTCTGTTGAGCCTAGAAGAAGCTTCTCGTGCTTCTCACAGCAGCCACCCCTGTGGCCCTCCTCCCCCTGTGAAAGCTTTGCCAGGCAAATGCAAAACACATGTGGAGCCCAAAGAAAAAACAATTTTTGCTTGCAATAGGTTATAGCTGAAATTTAATTGTGTGACCTATGTTAAAAGCAAACTGGAAATGCCAGTGTGATGCTGTCAGGAACTAATTGTTATACTGGGTCAGAGCCATAGTGGTTTTAGTTTAGAGTTCTGGTTGTGGTGAGCTTCTGATAAATTAGAGGAAGGTGCAAGAAACCTTTATCTGGTTTTAGCAATATTCTGTGCCGTGAGTTCTGTAGTCTTCATACCAGTCATGGTGCTTTTGGTTTTGTTCAGATATACATATGAAGTATCCCCTGTGTTCCTGTTGGTGGAAGAAGCAGTCATCAAGAAAATGATTGAGTTCATAGGCTGGGAAGAAGGTGATGGTATATTTAACCCAGGTAGGAATAGTTCAGATTTCAAGATGAGTCATTATAAAACAACTAACACCAGTGTGAACACTGGATTTGTGTAGAATATTTTAAAAGGCATGCAAAAATCCAGTGATGCCTACACACAGCTATTTTGTCTAGGCTTGTCTTATGTATTTCTAGTAATAACTCTGTGAATCTGATCAGCAAATGGATGGAAACAGTTCTATGTTAAATATTTATGTGGAAATTAATTTTTTTCTAGATGATACCCTTCCTGACCTTATTTACAGCAATACCAACAGCCTCATTCCTCATTGGACTAAGTCAAATTGGCTGACAGACAGGGAGCTGATTTATGTGCTAGACATAAACCAGTGGTGCCTGTGGGCACTGATCTGTGTATCCTGCCTATCAGCTGTGGGAGCCAGATTTTGTCTTTGTGGGAGTGTCATGAGCTTAACAGCTTCCAGTTTTGATAGGTTTTTTTAAATGTTATTATAAGGCAAACCAAACAAATATTTCTTAAGCTTCTTGAGAAGCTACAGTTTTCAAATGTTCTGTAAAGCAGCTTTCTACCCCACTGTATTGCAATAATTTCGTACCAGATTTAATGTGCATTTTCAGTAGAATCTCTGCTTTTACAGCAGAATTGCTTTATTAAAACTTGCTGAGATACTGTCAAAAGATGAATGAATTGTACTTTTTTTGTGCTAGTTTTGTGTGAAGGTTTTTCTTATTATTTTGGTTTTGTTCTTTTAAGTGAATAACACCCAGCCTGGTCTTACCTTGCAGATCTTCCAGTTCCAACTCAGTCTGGGGTTTTTTGTGTAGTTT
The DNA here is from genome assembly GCA_027925045.1 of Hypotaenidia okinawae. Classification (NCBI taxonomy): domain Eukaryota; kingdom Metazoa; phylum Chordata; class Aves; order Gruiformes; family Rallidae; genus Hypotaenidia; species Hypotaenidia okinawae. Next base: position 44,786,081 of record BSDF01000002.1, on the reverse strand, counting down.
TTTTTAAATGTTTTTTGTCTCTGAGGCCTGGTTGCCTGAGAGATCTCCTAGGCTCTGCGCAGTGCAACAACAGCTGACTTCGGTGTGGGCAGCTGAACTGGCACTGCTTCTATGTGAATAGGAAGGAGCTGTTTGTTGTAGGATGTCCTCCCTCAGGGGGATTGGCTGGGCACCATTCTTATTCTTCATGAAATGTAGAATCACAGACTGGTTGGGGTTGGAAGTGATTTCAAAGATCATCTAGTTCCACCCCCGCTGCCATGGGCAGGAACACCCTCCACTAGCCCAGGTTGCCCAAAGCCCCATCCAGCCTGGCCTTGAACACTGCCAGGGAGGGGGCAGCCACAACTTCTCTGGGCAACTTATGCCAGTGCCTCACCACCCTCACAGGGAAGAATTACTTCCTCAAAGAGTATCCAAATGTGCTGTTTCTATACCTGCTGCAGAGCCCAGAGTTCATTTTATCTCTGTAGGGCTTTTGGGGAGGAAATAAGCATGGATGCATCTGTAGGCTAGCTATATGTTTCAGGGTTTTTTTTTCCCTAATAGATCAAGCATTCAGACACAGGGCGGATACTAGGACTGTGGCTTGAATGAGATATGTATGCTTCTTCTACAGGTGGATCTGTTTCTAATATGTATGCTATGAACTTAGCAAGATACAAATTTTGTCCTGAGATAAAGGAAAAAGGCGTTTCGGGTTTGCCAAGACTAGTCCTGTTCACTTCAGAAGAGGTAAAACCAAGCTTTTGTTTTGATTATAGAGCTTCTAAAAATGAACTTTATTTTTCAGTGGCTGCAAAATTTTATCACTTGCATATCTGATGGGGGATTGGTGCAATAAATTTGTCATCGATGTATGATGTGAAATTTTGGAGCTAATTGGAGAAGTCTGATGGTAAATGTCCCTGCAGAAGTTTCCTTCCCTTCAGAACACATACATAGATGTTGCTGCTCTTGGAAATTGCCGATACAACAATAGGCTGTATGTGGGGCAAACACGAAGCAGAAGCATGTGGGATGTTGGGGAGGTCTGTAGCATTCGATTTCCCACAGCATAAAGTCTAACAGGAGCCACAGGTAGGTTTTGGATGTCAAAGTTCTGGGTTTTTTTTCCCTGCAGGTTTAACTTGTGCTAAACTGAGCCCTTGTACCTGTGAGTCGGCTCTCTGCAGCTCCCACTACACCTTGTATCTGAATACATACTGACTGTGGTACAGAGCCAAAAGCACTGTCAAATCTGATGGATCTTTAGGCAGTTCTTCTTTAAATAATTAAGAATATGTGGCTAGGGTTAAAATTTTTTGAATAATACCCGTCCAAACTGCCTGTGGGAAATTGAGTTATACATTTATTCTAAATCACTTTTTTTAGAGGCTTTTTGTCTCACCTATTCCTCCAATATTAAGAGTTTCTAATTTCATTAGTACAGAGCTGTTATTAATTCTGACTCCACTGTATAAAGGCCCCAGTGGAAGAATCTTAATGTACTCGGGAATATATAGTTACTAGAATAATATTCGTTCTTAAGGTTATGCTCCAAACAGTTTGCAGTGTAAATAGATGAGAGGCTTATTTTGAAGAGGCCCGAGGGATGAAGGCATTGCATAAGTTGTCCAAGACAGCACATATATTTTGGAACTGAATCCAAATGTCCTAAATAAAGTGTTTTTGTTGTGTTTTTTTTTCCCAGGCAAAATATGTTTAGGTTTTTTTCTTTCTGAAAAGTGTGTATGTGAAATGACATGCCAGCTCATACTTAATCCATCATGTTGCCTCTTAAAAATAGCTAAGGAACTAAAAAATGAGGTTGAAACATGTTCCACTAATGCTTTTGAATTGAAGCATGTAGAATTTTTATCATGAAGTAACATTTTATTTCATTGCAAGATTTAACTAAAATGTATGCTCTCATACTCTACAACAAAGAAGCATTTAATTTCATGACAAAATAACTTTTATTCGATGCCCAGAGTAAACTTATATTGATGTCTTTGTTTCACCAGAAAGGCTAAAACCATAAAACATAGAACTGAGTAGGAAAAATAAATTGGTAAACTTTTTGCAAGGCAATGGTCTTGATCTCCAGTACTCTGCCTGATTCACAAAACCACATTGTTTTTAGTTCTGCTGCTCAATAATCACTTGTTGCAAAACTGCCACTTTTAGTAGTGGGATATTTTGGCTATTGTGTAAGATCTCTTGTGTTTATTCGTGGTTATGAGCAAGCAGATGTGGATATTTATATATGATTATTTTAGATCCACCTGTTCTGAGCCCTTTTTGAATGTTATTTAGTTCAGATATGTCGTATTGAGAAGGTAATTAATAAATGGCCCACACTGAAGAGAAGTACATAAATGCTTGTGTCACTCCTAATTTTTAATTTGTTTTCATTTTGAGCATTCTTTTATTTAGCATTTTGTGCTTTTTTTTTTTTAAATGAGGTAAGTGGAGAAGTAAATGATTAAAAAAATTGGAGGAGTTAACAGCCTGTGTTTATCTTTGATGTGAATCAGGCAAACTGTGTTGGCATGGAGAAGCCATGAGGCTGTAATAAACTGAGAGTATTGATAAGGAGTCAAAACACATGGCTGCTGAAGGCACTTGTGTCGTTTTAGGGCTTGGCTTCAATGTGTTCAGATGAAAGTGTTTTTGCCTCGTGTTGCCAAGTTTGTCTGGCGCTTGGCAGACTGAAAGAGCTGCCTTGCTATAGAGCAGAGGAACACAGGCTTGTCAGTGACTTCATTTTCTGTATGCTGGTGCTATATATTTTGTGTATGTTCTTGGATAACATGGAGATGTATGTTCAGTGCTTGGCCTGCTTAAAGTCCTCACATACTCTGGCCTTAAGGAACAAAAAGCCTCCTTGTTCCTCCAAGTGAAATGCTTAGCTGCTTCAAATTGTGGTGATACACAATGAACACTGTTTGTCCTACTACTCCATAGTTCTGTTGCTGGACCATTACAGAGTGATTCCTTTGGAGATAGTAGCTGGTGTAGAGAAAATGTTACATCTCACTTTCTTGAAGCATGATTTGTGGCTCTGTAGGAGTGGAATGCAATTGTAGTTACAGATGTCAGCCCACCTTTTAATCACTTTTTGCTATTCGAGTCCCATCTGAACTTTATTCTGACCCCAGAATGTATTACATTGATCTGGAAGATAGAAATCTGCTAGATTTGAGGTAACTGAGAGTAGAAGGGAATGCATAAACAGTTGAAATGTGCATGCTGATATGAGCAGTTTTTTAGATGCAATGAAACTAAATTCCTCCCCAGTGCAACTTGATCATGAAAGTAATAAAGTGAGAGAACACAACATTAACTCACCATGTTGTCCCCTGTTGAAATTACCACAGACAAAAATGAGTAATAAAACAATCTCATAATAATGTAATTGCTTTATGCAATCATGTTTCTAGGAAACTTTTCAAAATCAAGAAAATACAAATTTATCTTCTGTTTTAATGAGCACAGGGGAAAAGTACCTTGTCTTTGCAGACGTTATTAGACAACAGAAACTGTGTCTAGCTATAGTTAAAATAGTACAGCAGCACATCTTAAATGCACTGTTCCAATTTGATCTTGTGCTCAAAGGCATTAATTTCTCACTACAAATAGCTACAGTTTTAATAATGTGTCCAAACAAACAAAACTGCAAAAGACATGGCAAGACTAATCTGAATTCACACTATTTAAAATGATTATTTAAAATTATGTCTATAACCTAGATACAAATAATACTTTTTATTTGGATATTTCTTTCCTTTTTTTAGAAAGGGGACTATGAACAAGTGAATTAGTTGACACTGTTGTGACTGGAGCTGCTAAATGTTTCTTTAGTATATTTTTTCTCAAAATGATGCAGTCTAATTTAGCATAATGGCTTCTGGTAATGATACCAGGGGAAAAAAAATGAATTCTGTTATGTGTTCAATCAATGTAACTGAAAAGATTACTTTTTTCATCAAGAAAAGCATATTCCAAGTCTATGCAGCTGTGTCAATCTTGTCCCTTTTCTGTCCTACTGAAGACCTGACAAAATTTTCCAAAGGGGCATGAGTATTTGTGGAGGTGAGAAATAATGTATCTTGCAGCCTGTTTTGTTTTGGTATTCCCTTTGTTGTTCTTTTTCCCTCTGTGCTTGGGTATAATCTCTCAGATGGTGAAGCCTCTTTTATCTTTCCCCTAAACTCCCGTAACATCTTTTATATTAAAATAGATATTTTTTTTTAGTGATTGCGTGTTTACTAGTATGCTGAATTTGCAGGTCTACTTCTTTCTCAGGTTGGAGCAATCTGATTGCTCCTTGTGATTCATAGCTTTTACTTGAACCTAATGGATAGAAATCAGTGGTGGAGGCAACTTGTTCTTTAAGAGATTTACTAATCAGTTGAAAACATCTCGAAACTTCTAGTGAACAACATACAGCCACTCTACAATCATTATTACCATTATTCATGTAATTTGATGTAATGTAAGACTAATTACCCACCTATGTATATTATTATTTTTCTGTCTAAATGAATGAGCCCTAAGGCTTTGTGGATGTGTCATGTTACAAAATTAAGCTTTCTTAAAACTACCCGATACTATCAGGTAGTGTCTTTGTATGCCTTGATTTAAAAAGTGGGTGATTGTGGGGGAAACCTTTTTGTCAAAAAGAAAGAGAGCTCTTTGAGATGATCCATCTCATCAAAATAAGCGTGACAGGCTTTAATACCCTTAATATATTCATACCCACACATTAAAATGTTGTACATTTTTCATAATTATGTTCAGCAGTAACTGCATTTGTGTGAACTCTCTGGAAGAAAATGGAATTAATTAACCACCTGGCTTCACCTCCTCTATGAAAAGTATCAATTGTAGACATCTTCACGGTTGCTGGAGTATGTGTTAGTTTAACTTTTCCATAATAATGATAAAAAAGAGCTGAATTTATTTTTTGAGAAGAGCAGTGATAATCCAAGGCTTTCGATGATCTTGATTCTGAGAACAACTGTGTTGTCCTATGGGATGCTGAATACTCTCAAAACTGACTCCATTTCTATGAGTTGGGTAGGCATTTGGCATGCTGCACTCTCTTCAGAGTGGTTTTGTCATCTAAGAAATGTCTTCAGATCAAGAAGGTTACTGTATCTTTAATTCCCAGACTAATCTTGAAGATGAATTAAGCCCAGATCAGCATACTCTTATTCTGAAATAAACAAAATGTTCTTATGCTGGAATAACAGTATCCACAGTAGAGCAGGTCCTTATAGAGGTAAATGTTAGAAATATGGTAAGATGTAGCTCAAGTATTTTTGTAACAGAAAAAAATCTTGTAAAAAATAGAGTGGACTGTAGGCTTAAGTATCCTTCTCACCAGAGCCATTTCACCACATTCTGATTGAATAAACACCCATTTCTAATGTCCTTTGAGGAGGTGAGGAGGCCTCTGCTTTTACAGCTGCCTCTCAGGTTTCATACACTAATGCCCCTTATTCAGCGTGAAGTGAGAAGAAGGACTGTGTGTATCTTCAGGCACTCAGAGGTGCCTCTCTGATGCTGCTTAGCTAAAATTCCTTGCTGAAATAGCAACTTGGTTTTTTTAAATGCAGACTGGAACCTTTTGTAAAATTCATGTTAACTCTTGAAGATGTGTTGAGTCCTGCCTAAAGTCTGCTTGCTTTCACAACGGCTTCTAAGAGCCGCATTCATGTGAACAATCCTGGTACCTAAATGCCAAGATTTTCAGGTCCTTTTGCAGAGATGGGGCTTTGAAGGTTTTGGAAGTCCCAGCTGTACTGCATCTAAAGGCCTTGGTAGGTCTTGGGACTTGTGCTTTTTGATACTATGAACAGATTTGCTGGATCAGGCCAAGGACCAGTTTGATGTAGTAGCTGTAGTCTCTGGAGTGGACAACAGTGGATGTTTAGAGAAAGCGTTTAGAAAAATCACAAGGGTGAAGTGGTAGATGTATCACAAGACACATCCTAATTAAGAGTCCAATTGCCAAGGAGCAGTGCTTTTGGACTTTCAGATCTATAGGTTGCTTCTAGGATGTTTTGTTCAGGAGCCTTTGGATCCTTCTCACACGTTTCCTAACTTCTGCACTCATCAATACTTTTGACTCAGTTCTATTTTGAAACAATAACTCTTCTCTGACAGTTCAAAATTTCTGTTTTTCATTCTGATGCAGAACTAGCTTAAAAAATCATATGGAACAGAGCTTCATATTTTTCAGCCTACATTGTAAGCATGGTGATCATCGTTTTTTATCTTATTTTCCCCAGTCTTCAGTGTATCATTAGTTGTCAAATACAAGATGGTTTTGGTGCTATGTAGCTTTGTCAGCTTGCTTTTTGTGTTAAGATATACTGTTGTCATGACTGTTAGTTGCTATTAAATGAATTTCAGTGTCACTCTTCCCTATTTTAAGGAATTTATTTCTTCCTTTATAATCACATACTTAATTTTTTCATGCCTCTTTCATTTACAGTGTCATTACTCCATGAAGAAGGCAGCCTCCTTCTTGGGTATTGGTACAGAGAATGTTTGCTTCATCAAAACAGATGAAAGGTAAGCAAGCAAAGCTGTGGCTGTGGTTTCTGAGCCTTTATAAAATGCAGTAGTGCTGTACATAACCTACCTATTTGAATGTAACTGAAAAAGTTTTAAATCTGTGTCCCTTAGAGGTAAGATGATACCTGAGGAACTGGAGAAACAAGTCCAACGGGCCAGGAAAGAGGTGAGAGGGGGAGAGAGAAAGCATGAAGGAGAGAGGAAGAGTGTATGCAGTCTGTGTGCTTGTGTCTGAGTGAAAGGAAGGAAAACTAAGAGTGAGTGAAGCCTTAAAAATAGGGCAGTTAATGTACCAGTGCCTTTCTAACAGGTGCAATCTGTTTGCAACAAACTTGTGTAACAAGCCAAGACTTCTAAGCACCCTTAGGACGGAGAAAAATTCCACAGGGTGTTTGCTACTAATGAAAGTCCTAAGAACAGCCCTGCTCTGAAGTACTTAGCACATTCCTTCTAGGATTCCTTTTTGCCCTTGATCCTTTTCTTCTAAATGGAGGCAGTATTTGTTTTCCTTAAATGGTAAATGAAAAGTGGGTTTTTCAGTTAATTGCATCCGCTATTGCTCTGTCCTCAGCAGTGAGCAAGAACTATAACATGGCTTAGGCTTTAAAACTATCATACAAGCTACAAATGCTTAATTTGTGTTGTAGCAAGAGTGCAGAGACTCTGTCCTGTGCCTGTTTTTCCCTGAGGACTTTGCCAAGTAGAAAGTCAAAGGCCAGCGTTTGAATATGTACTGATGTGTTAACATAGATTCCCACAATCTGTAAGACAGCACTTACTGTAGTCAACGTAATTGATCTTATAGAGCTTGGAGGCCTGAATGTGAATTCTTAGGTAGAGAGCATCTTCTTTTGGCTTGGTTAGCTCACCTTGTTTCTTGCTTCCAGTTTGTGTATGAGAGTGGTAGGCTTCAGAGCTTAGCCCTTAGTCCAAGATCTGTGAATACCAAGCAACTAGTTCAATGTCTACCATGGACTCCTACCTTAAGAAACCTACTTTTGTAGCTGATAGAAAAAACATGGCAATGCTGTCTTGTCATACCCTCACTTCCACTAAGATCTGAGTTAGATACATCTGTGAAACAGCCATCTCTCTTTGTATCATGCTAGATAGAATAACTACTGGTACATGGTGGCCCTGAGGACCTAGCAAACTCGCTTGCTTGCCTTTTTCTGTACTTCATGTTATCTGTGGAAGGCAACTTGTACTTTAGTCATTTGAGCAAGTGGGTAGGTGGGGGAAAGACTGAAATGAAATGGAGCAAGAGAAAGCAGGCTGACAGGAGAATGAGCTCTTTGCTCTTGCTAAAACAGAATTCTTGTTTGTTGATGTAATAATAAACTTAATGGTTATTTGAAAGAAGTCCTCTGGCATTTATGATTTTAAATAAAAGGTCAATCTCAGTATGGTGCTCTGCAATTTAAAAACAAATGTTCTATAAAGTGCTCTGCTTACAGGAGAGCACTATTTCGCTCGCATTTTAATGGAAGTTACCTGGTATATTGGAAGGTTTTCATTTCATCAGAGCTTCAGTAAGTGTGTCTGTCCGTGATAAAGTGCTACTTCACAACTTTTACAGAGGGACACTTCAGTGAATTACTGTAAATATTCTAATGACTCTAGACAACAGATGATATATTTGCTAGCAGTAGGAGTGCAAAATGATCACTGACTATGAATGGCAAGAGTCTTAGCCTCTTTTGGGACTTTAGTCAGGAAGATTTATTTAACAATATTGTCAAGAATAATTTCTTTCTTTGTGGGCAAAATATAATGGTAACAATGTTTGGAATTTGTAGAGGTCCTAGACTTGTCCCCATATTCATGGAGGGCCTACTGGCTGCTGGGAGGCCTTTGATTTTGATGTAGCTTTGGGAGAAAATTGATGAGAACACAAACAGGAACTAGGTGTGGCAGATACATCTTTGCCTCACTTGCAAGTATTTTTTATGTGAGCTGCAGGTTCGTGTAAGTTTGTAAGTTTAATTGACTTTTGTGGTAGATTGTACTAGGAATGAATGACCAAGAAGTGAATTATAGGGTGGTAATTCTTCGTGAATGCATGGGGTTAATTTAAATTAATTCCAAGGTTACTTTTCACTGCTTTAGGAGTTTGTGAAGAGATTTAAAATACAAATAAATCATAATTATGTACCATTCTAACAGTCCTCTGTGCTGCTCAAGAAGTGTAAAACTGCCAGAGTGTAAATGTGAACCAAGCCTGTCTGCCTCTGTAGCAGGATGTTTAAAGGAGGCAACACTTTTTTTTTAGAGAGATGATCAGATTTCAGCTGAAGTGAAGACACAAACAAGACTTGTATGTAGAGTTTGATCTTTTTTTTCTTGGTTTTTTTTTTTTTCACCTGATGTCTGATTTCATATAAGATGCACTGAGTTACATCAGCAGAGACTTACATCATCTAAGAGATGTAATTCACGACAAATGAACTCCAGGGATTTCAGATTATACAAATTCAGTAACAACTTCACTCCCTCCTCAGTTAGTGTTCCCAACTGTGGGGCCAGATGCTGAAAGGTGCAGAGGAGTTCCTTCAGTGTATGTTTACCAGTGAGACCGTGTAGTCATTGTTGGGGCTGGTACCCTCAATTTCATGAGTTTCAATTTCATAGTTGTTTCAAGCTCCACCAGTTCTCTTCATTGTTTCATTTTCTACTCCTGAGTAGGCACAGGCACGTTACACTCTGCAAGGGTAGGTGCTAGCTGGTATACATGGCCTAGTCTGCTATTGTAATTGTGCCCCTGGTATTAGTTGAGTGGGAAAACAATTAGCAAAGCCACTGAAACCACAATGGATGGATTGTGATGGTTGTCTGAGACTGCAACCTGACAATAGTTTTCCTTATCCCACCTGTCTAACCATAAAACTGTCTTGAGATTTCCAGAGGTCTCTCTCCTGATGTTCAGTGACCATCTACAGCTTTTCCTGCTTTATAGACAGGAGTAGGAGCAAGCAAATAGTACTTTGTGGTAGATCACATAGGCATGGAGGTCATGTATGTGCCAGAGCTGCCAAAGGCAAATAGTGTTCTGGAGCAGAAGGTTCCTCTTCCCCATGCAGAGAAGGGGGGCACTGGAGAGACAATGCGGGTGGAACCCCTAAGGGGATGAGACCTTTCCATGTATGGGTGGCCTGCTGGCTGAGCTAGTAGCTTTATTTTATTTGACAGAATAGCAGCAAATATGGTAGTAAAATGTGGAAGACTGAGAAATGAAAATCAGTGTGTAGAGAGAGATGTCAAATATCTGGTATGTTTTGATCTTGATAAAACAAGCATCTGTCAAAACAGTCTGAAGCTGGTGAAATCTGCCCTGGGATGATGTTAACTGGAAATGTAAAATGCTTTTTTTCCCCCTTTTTTTTTTTTCTTTCTTTTCTTTTTTAATAGTCAGCACTTTTAAATGCAGCACCTCTGCTGGGAAACTAAAATGTAGACTGTTGCATCTTTGTCCTGTATTCTTAGGCCTTTTTATACTTTAGCTTTGCAGATCTACTGGAGGAAATGAGTGGTGCAAATGACATTGTTTCTTGTTTTGAATCCTGTTGCAGGGGTCAGCACCATTTCTTGTCTGTGCTACAGCAGGCACAACAGTGCTGGGAGCATTTGATCCTCTGGATAAAATTGCTGATGTCTGTGAAAAGTATGGCCTCTGGCTTCACGTTGATGTGAGTTTGTGTACCACATAGTTGTATTTAGCATTGTTTTTTTATAACTGCTATTTTTTCTTTACTGTTGATGATTCTTTGTAGAAGTAAGTTGGGCTCTAATAACTTTTTTTTTTGCATAGAGAACAGAAAAACATTCTGATTTATTTGTGTCTGTTACATGTGCTAAAAAACATGAAATAATTTGGTTGTGACAAGCAGCCAAAGCTATTTTGTCATTGTCAGATTATATTTCAAAATGACTTTAAAATCAATTTCTTCTTGCTACCTCCTAAAACTGCTTCAAGGATGTTTATATACAAATTTAACTTCGGCTTCTTTCCACGTTCTATTGGAGAAGGGCATATTAGAATTGTGGTGTGTGGTTCGTACAGGTTAAAATAAAAATATATTTCTGACTCAACCAGGCATAAATTATTCTGTTTCATATTTACAGCTTTAAGTTTCCTGTAGATTCCCTTACGTTTTCCTAAGTTGTCTAGAAACTTTTCTTTTCTCATTTCTTTATATTAGGTTTGGATATGAAAATCCATTAATGAACCTTTTTGGAATAAAATTTGAGCCTTTTTATTGCCTGAAATAATTAGTTGTAAACATATTTTTCCTAAAACCAGGTCTCTTCATATTTTCTAAAATGACGTTCTCTTTATAATTGCAATGCCACAAATCCAGAGTGGCTAAATTAAAACCCGTGGAGCAATGTGAGAATCTGGAGCAACATTAATGGAGATCTTTAGATCTGCTCTAAATATTTGAAGTGTTTGTTTAATGTTGACTATTTAAAGAAAAACCACGTAGGCAGCAATGTGTGTTTCAGATAAATGTCTCTCAGACGTTAATAAATAAAGTCAATGTGAGTCACAAGAGTTTTCTTATTGACTTGGAGGCAAAGATGCAGAATTTAGCCTTAGTATTTAAAGTGTCTGCAAAGCCTCCTCATGGCTGCATGCTGGTGGGAACAGCCCAGCAGATTTTCAGCACACTCACAGAATTCATGGGAGGCGCTAGTCTCTCCTGTGTCTGCATATAGTCAGTGGAAAGAGGGGTGTATCCAGAATCTGGGTTGGATCTTAGGTGAGTTGGCTCCAGCCAGGTCTGTTCATCTCCAATGGCCGTAGGAGAAGAATGAGTCATCTCCTAACATACTGCCTCTAGCTGAATGACTAAAATTAGATAGGATGGGCCTGGGCCATAGTCTGAGCTATATATTTTATAACACAGTTGATAGTGTTTTATAAAGAATTAACTTTCTTTTTCCAGTTTTGTGTCATGTTAAATTAAGGTAAAAATGGGAACGAAGATCTTAAAGTTATTCTCCTGTTTGAACAGGACAGTAGCTATCAGATGTTAATTGATTCCAACCAGAAGGACAAATGTCCAGTAATAAACTGGGCTCATGGTCCAAAAGACCAACTTTTCTGTTAAGATGTGATTCGTGTTACGAACTTCTTGATGGTGCTGAGGAGTTCCATCAGCATTTTTTCCATCTTTCCTTTCGCCCTCTATGCAGAGTTGAGTGGATGACTTTATTTTTTGTTTCAAGTTTCTAGCTGTATTTTCCTGATAGCCTGTTCTCATATAAAGACTGAAAGCTTTCCATCAGGCAGACATGTATATACAAATGTAAAGTGAGCAGACTCTAACTTATTCTGGGGCCTTTTTTCACTCACAGCACCATTGGAAATAGGTTTACTATAAAAATATGTGAAAAGGTATAGTGAGACCAGGCAGCTGCCATGCAGAGTGTACAAGCAACACAGTGAAGAATTTGATTTTTTTCTTTGTTTTTAAGCAAGCCTACCTCCTTCTAGCCTCATAGGCAGGAATATAATATTTTTGAAAGCTTTTGAGGATCTACATTCCTCTGAAAGTCTTGACTTCTTGTTGAATCATTTACACATTATGCAGTCTGAGCTACAGCAAGTGAATCCTGCTGCTTGAGCCTGCTGTAACTGTAGAGGAAAAAAAAGACACAGTACAATTAAAACAAAAGAGTGAAAACCAGGGAAACTTCTGTGTAATTTAGGACTCTTCCTGTATTATTGATGGAAATCAGGATTGTCTACTACAAATGGTCTCGAGCTGTTTACAAGAATATCTTCTATGAATGGTGGTCTGTGGGGACAGGACAATGGGCAATGGCCTCAAGTTGGAGCACAGGAAGTTCCACACCAATATGAGAGAGAACTTTTTCACAGTGAGGGTGACAGAGCCCTGGGACAGGCTGCTCAGGGGTGTGTGGAGTCTCCTTCTCTGGAGATATTCAAGACCCGTCTGGATGCCTACCTGTGTGACCTATCCTAGGGAACCTGCTTTGGCAGGGGGTTGGACCCGATGATCCCTGGAGGTCCCTTCTGACCCCTACAATTCTATGATTCTATCTGTTATTTCCAGATTTGTCAGTACTGTTATTTCCAGATTTACACTGATGTACCTCATTTCAGAATATTTTCTGATCCCCATAATTGGTATGTTTGCCTTAGGGAGACACTTTTCATTAAATATGAAATGATAAAGCTCATAATTCTTGCGAGGGCAAAAGAGAGAATGTCAACTTAAAATCAGTGGGCTTCAGGAAGATGAATTTCAATAAAGTCAGAAATAGGTCATAAGCTCTCACATGGAGACAAACCTAAAGAAGAAAAGGGAGTTAAGGGAAAAGTTGTTTTAAGATAATACCAATAAGCCTGAACTGCCTCAGTAGTCAAACCATTCAACAGCTTAAGTGCAAAGAGTATAACTAAGTTTATTTTGTGTGTTTTACAGTATTCATATGTGCATCCCAGTTGTTCTTTGCATTCTGTCATATACCTGTGATGCCTTTCTTAATGACTTGTTTTGCATCATCAATATACACTCAAACTCCAGCTCTTAAGTATGTCATACGTTGTGTTTGTGCAGCTTTAAATACTATGTGTGAGTATTTCTTCCCTGCTGGTCCTTACTTTGACTTTTTTTTTCCCCCGTGGCTGGGCTATGGAAAATCAAGTTTGACCTATCAGCCTGTGCTTAGGTAGTTAGTTTAATCACACTGTGAGCACAGAGATTCCCGTTGTTCAGCTGTAAGTGGTTTGTTGCATATGAAACACTGTAATTTTCTCATCCCCAGTTACCAATTACATCACATGGAACACAGGTGATAATCTTTGTGTTTTGAGGTACCCTGCATTGCTGGATCAGCTGGATTTGTTGTAAGCAAAATGTGTCAATCTGGTTTGATCCCTCTACCTTCCTTCTGTAGCCTCGTGGGTGGAGGAGAAGCAGTTAACTTTATTGTGTCTTTGCAGCATCTCATCAGAAAGCCAGAGAAACATGCCAAGCTGCAGCTGTAGTAGTGAATGAAATCCTGGCTGGAAAATCATACCCAGAGAGCAGTTACCAGTGGTTCAGTACTGAAAAAGAAGGAAAATTTTGAGGAGGATTCCACAAACATCCATCCTAACTTAGAAGTTAGTTGATGTTTTCATGGATAGCTTGGATGAAAATGAATACGCTGACTAAAATAGCAAGTGACGTAAAACTGCTGCAAGAGGCAGTGGGAGGACAGGATTAGAAATCAAAAAGATCTTGACAATGTGGAGGACAAAGTGGAAAAACTAAGCTACAGTTCAATAACGATAGAGCTCTAAGTTTAAGCTGTAATAATCAACTGCACAAACAGGCTGGGGATTGTTGGCTAGACAGGAGGTCTTCAGAATAAGATCTGGTATGTGCAGTGTATCACAAATCAGGAATGGTAGGCATTTTCAGATAGGGTCAAATATCTTTCAGAATTGAATAAAGAAGATACATAGAATATTCTCTTTCTGCTTGGTGCTCCATCTGCGTTATCTAGATTGTGTCCAAATAAAAAGCTGCGTTCCAAGAAGGAAATGCAGGAGACCTCTAGGAGGAAGATTAGAGAACAGTAAAGCACTGAGGATAAACAGATCCGTATCTGGAAATCATGACCAGTGAGGAAAGACTGAAATCATTGATATGACTTAAAATAGGAAAAAATGAAGACAATAAGTAATAGTCTACAGATACTTTAAAAGCTGCTGCAAAAATAAAAGGAATAATCTGTTCTCTTGATCACTGCAGATAGGACAAGAGATAATGCTGTTTAGGACTGATGTTTTAAATCTGTAAGGTTGTTACAGTTAAACACAAATTAAGTGGTTAAAGTGTGCAGCCTCCATCATAAGAGGTCTTTAAAACCAGAAAAAGCCAGTGATTTTCAGTCATCTTTGGTGCCTTCTCAGTCCTTTCCTGGTTTTTTGCCAGCCCTGGATCCCTAAACAATTGGTCTTTGAACTGGGGAAAAGAATCGTGAAGCACAAGCTCATCTTGTAGTACTGAGAGATTGCTCAAGATGCTCTTTAAACTTGGTGGAGAAGTGTGGACCTCCAATACTATCGTATCTTTCTTCCAGATCTCCACCAGTAATTTTTATAACAAAGGCAGAAAGTTGTGCCACTAGTGCTGTGGAGGCAGCTGAGTCTCTCTGCACCTTACTTTTCACCTTGATACTTACCACAAACTATGTGTGTTCATTGATTACCAGTCTCTAGATAAGCCAAGTGTTTGACAGGACTGAGATGAGTATGGCTGGTGCTGCTTTTGGGGGTGGCACACTGTTGAGATGCCCTCTTGAGGGCCTTTCTAGGCCTGTTTTTCACGGACTGTGAAAATGTCAGCGTTTTCAAATACAGCCAGCTTTGGATGCAAATCTTGTAAAAAATTTACTGTAATTTAGTGGGTTGCGTATGAATTATGAAAATCTGTGAATTAACTTAGTGACTGTTTTGACTTTATTGAGTTAGAGAATGAGAAGAGTAAAATTTGTCTGAATAGGTAGTTCAGTTTGTCTTCCGATAATGCGGCACATTTGGGCCAGCTGGAGAAACCCAGCATCATGTCATGAATTTGTCACAGGATTGCTGTGAAGTTCGAGGCAAAGGATTTCCCACCTTAGGTCTTTCAGTTACCTTGGATTGAGTAGCACCGCTTTCCTCAGCAAGGATGGGAGCATGACAATGTAAAACATGATGGGGTGCATTAATGTACTGCATTAATGAGAATGACATGTGTTAAGGCAAGTTATTAACCTTTCATTTCCCTTGTGAGCCTTCACTGTTGCTGTCTTCAAGAGATAGCAGATCTTATTTCTAATGTGTGGCAAGTGAAGCAAATGCTGATGCTAAACTCATAGATCAGCTTTGCATCTGTTTCTTTGAAGAAAAAAAAAAAAGAACAAAAGCCAAGCAAGAATGTGTTCTCCATGCTTAGGTCAGGAATCTTCACGTCAATGATTTATTTATTTTTATTGTTTTTTTTTTCCGTTAGCCTAAAATGTATGAGTCTCTTCTTTTAAATACGCTGAGTCCAGATGTTCTGTGGACTTATGCCTCCTGTGACTCTCT
Organism: Hypotaenidia okinawae; assembly: GCA_027925045.1. NCBI lineage: Eukaryota > Metazoa > Chordata > Aves > Gruiformes > Rallidae > Hypotaenidia > Hypotaenidia okinawae. The sequence goes on along the minus strand of BSDF01000002.1, from coordinate 44,770,420 downwards.
GAGGAGCCTTGCTTACTTCACAAGGCATGTGCTTAAGTGGATTCTGTCTGCATAAACATTGAAAATCTTTTTGTTGCTATTTAATAATAGTTTATCAAATGCATTGTGTGACCTGTCTAGTGATTGGTGTGTCTTGTCCTCACCCCTTCCCTGTGGACAAATACTGTTCTTTGAGAAAGGAAAATTCACAGCACCCGGTGGGTGAAATCTGATCCTTGCCAAATTCATGGATCCAGTTGCCAGAAATTGAACTAATGTAATAAAAGCTTGTTATGTGGGTTTGTTCTGTAGTCCTTGGAGAGAGATATCTGCAGGAGGTGTCACCCACCCAGAGGCAAGTATCTAGAAGAGATAGAATTACACTCGATAAGGAGTTTCGGTGGAGGAGCCCCCTCATTACAGAGAAGGAGTTAATGTCTCTTAGACAACACGTTTAGGTCTTAGATACCCTGAGGGAGATGTTGTGAGGCTTACTCCATTTTAACATCAGTTGGATTGGTGGTAATAGAAATGCTGCTATCGCCTACTCACTGGCTTTGCTTTTCGTGTCCAAACTCTGTTGAAAATCTGAGCCTGGACTTTGCAATTGGCAGAGATTGTAATTCTCTACTATTTCCCTTGTGAATGTCTCAGAAAGGAAACAGCTAGCAGGAAGATGATGTGCAAAATGGGGCTTTCTGCTTTCACTGCCTACGTTTAGGCTGGGGGAAAGGAAGCAGCTCTAAATCGGTATCAGGAATGGGTCTGGTTATGTGAGGATGTTTCAGTTCACATCTTTGCTTACACAGAAGAGACAGTGTAGTTTGTGGCTCACAGAGTGGTAAAGACCACCATCTCCTTTGTTATAGGTACAGCCACAGGCTGCTATCTTTATTTCAGTAGATGACACTAAAGACAAAATTTAGCTTACCGTGTGATAAACTAAGTTTTAAACAAGACAAAACATCTTCAGAAATTATTAGTTGAAGCATTATCAAAAGACCTTTATACAAATAAAATTGTCTTGGCTCTATGAATGTTCCAACAGGCTTCTTGGGGTGGCTCAGCTTTGATATCAAGGAAGCATTGCAGACTTCTTCATGGCATCCACAGGTAAGTAAGTTTAGTTCATGCACATACTTAGCAGGGACTAAGGTGGAAATTGTGTGGCCTCTTGGCCTCCATGAGAGCTGTATTTTCCAAAATACAAATTACTGTTAATTAGACATGCTTCTGAACCTGTGGGAGGAAAAAATGTGAATTGTCATTTGTCTGCTTGGTTTGTATGTGCTCATTTTTGATTCTCTAATACCCATGATTATAGGTGCAATTTCCGTCTCCCTTTCTCTTTTTATAAATTTCTCAGGGCTGATTCTGTTGCCTGGAATCCCCATAAAATGCTGTTGGCAGGAATTCAGTGCTGTGCTCTTCTGGTGAAAGACAACTCTGTAAGTCCCTTTTTTTTTTTTTTTCCTCTTTGTTTGTTCAAATTTTTTTATGTGCTAGGCTGTCATGGCTGTAATATGGAAGTGGAAATAATTAGAAAACAACTGCAAGTCAGTTTTACTACACTGCAGTGCAAAGGCTGAATGATATTCTTTTCAATTTCACCACAAAGTTAACAAAAGGTGAATAAGAGAGCAGGGTCAAACTGATCCAAGTCACTGTACTCACCAGTGGTCAAATTTTGCAGCTGGTGCCCTTGCTAGTTAACTTCTGTACATGGTTTGCATTCAGAATTGAGTATTTTATCACCTGGGTCTGCAGCACTTAAACACAGAGCTCATCAAAGTCCGCAAAGTAGCTGTCATCCGTTGGGACTGCAGCAGTACTGCGTCTCTGTTTAAAGCAGTCAGAGCTCCCCTTTGCATCCTCTCACATGGGTGCACCAGAGTGGGGAAGGAGAGGGATAGGAGTCGGAGGACATGCAGGTTAAGGTGCTGAGCCTTCTTTCCTTACTCTTCTAGTTCTTCCTCATCACCAGGGTGCTTTAGGCTTTCGAAGAGCCATGACTAATTAAAAGGTCTAGCAAGCACACAGTAGAGCTCTGATCTCAAGTGATAGAAAAGTGAGATAAATCTGCAATGTGGTAAAAGTTTCCTACTTAATATCTCGGTTGAATCCTGCTATTTTTACAAAGAAGCAGTAAGAGGTCAATTATTTCAAGCCCCATTTCAAATTCAGCCCTGCTAAAACTCATGTCCATTGTCTACCGTCAAGGGTGAATTTTAGCTTCTACTTCATAGGTTATGAATGACTGAACATTGTGAAGCTATGGAGCCTCTGAGGTTTGTGCCACTATTTTGTGGCCATGGATTTGTAGAACACTTTTTATAAATCTGTCAAAATGGGTGATAGTTTCTATTCAGCTGCTAGTGGTTAGCTGCCCATGTAATTGGTTACTGACTTCTGGTCGTAAGAACTGAGGAGGACTGAAGAGCATAGATGCTAATTGGTGTTCTCTTGGAGCTGATTGCTCCAAGCCAGGGGTGAGACACGTGGCAGGACAGTAAGGACTAGGGTGCCTCCTCATTTTCTTAGACTAGAGTCTGTGGGATTAAATAGGATTAGATTTCAGGACTACCTGTCCATCACTATCTTTATTCCAGGGTGACAAACAAGCAGAATGAAGTTATTGACTAAGATTAATGTGATGTCTTAATTGAGGGCTTGGGAGGAATTCAGTGCTATATTTTTAACTAATTAGGCCCGGTACATAGATATAGCCCCAGGTAATGATTAGTCTACTTGGGCAGCATAGTGGAAATTTCTCAGGAAGAAAGAGGAAAGAAATAGAAAGGAATGAAATATTCTAGCTGTCCTGGCATTTAGAGTCCCTTTACAAACAGTGTTCCAACTTCAGGGCTCTGGCAGCCTTTCTGTATTCTCTGCAGTGCCATGTCTGGTAGAGCAGTCCTATTCAATTTCTAAATCACAGCTAGGCACTTCTGTGCTGAAAGTAGTTGTAGGGTTGAATCCTGGGCTGCTGAGGGGTGAAAACACAAGCATTATTGATCATACAATCAGATCCTGTTGTACAGTGAGACATGTTCTGGAAAATAGAAGATTTCTCTGCTTGGGGACAAGAGGATGTTCTACTCTGTGTTTAATTCCTGGAAAATTGGCACCTACATGTTTTGTGTATGTGCCAGTGTGGTCTTTACGTGCATAAAGATACATGTACAAACCTGAGTACTTTCTTATCAGCTTTTTGAAAGTGTTGGAATATAAATCCTTAAGGGGGGAAAAATTGAAATGGATATTTAAGACACTTTGTCAGAAAGACCTTGATTCCCTTTTATCCTCTCTGTACCAGAACAGGCAGTTGAATCCAGTTTCCCATTAAAAATGCTATTTTCACACCTGTAAGGGAGGGGAAGAGTATGTGTATTGGTTTCTCATTTGAGCTTATTCCATTGCTCCCAAATTTAATAAATACCTATGGCTGCAGGTGAAGCACAGTGTTATATGTGAGTATCATTCCTTCATGCTGTAGTCGGTGGGAGATGGAAGAGTTTGGCACATACTGCTCTGCAAGTAAGTGTTCAAGGAGCTTCAGGTAGTTTCTGAAGTGATGCAAGGAATCAGAGAGCAGTGGAATGTTAAATGTAGATCTTAGGTCCCATTTATGAATAAAGCCCTAGCTCCCTTTGAAGGTCTGACTAAGGAGGTTTTGTTAGCCTGTCTTCCCTTTTGCTTTGAGGTCCATTTGGAAACTGGACTACCTCAGGATTAAGGTGATTATTGGTGGATACCGAGTTTTTATACTGCTCACTTTTTCTTTTTTTAATAGATTAACAAACCCAAAGTTTGTATGTTACTTAATGCATGAAAAGATACTCTTTAGATGGAATCATCACCTTTCTGCTGTAGCGGCAACGCCCTAATTTGCCATTGACAAAAGTAATACTGACTCTTTGGTTTTGATTTGAGCTTTTTTTGCCATGTAGTATCCATAAAGCTCTGTGCTTTAGCAATGTTAATCAGCTTAAAACACTGTGGTTAGATTATCAGAATGAAACATTGCATTTAAATATTTTCCTGTTCAGATTAAAGAAATAAAAAGAAACTGCAGTGAAATGCCAATAGGAGAGTATCTTCCAGCCTTACTGAAACCCAACTGAAATGATTTCCAGAGGAGGTAGATACAGAGAAGAGAAATTTGTGATTGACTTGATTTGAAGGGAGAACCATTTTCACCAAAGGGAAAGGGATTGGTTAATCCTCTGTAAAAGCTCAGATCAATGAGAGTAGTTCTTCAGTACTTAAAGCACTCAAGAAATGCACAGCTATCCCTGTCGTGGTTTAACCAAGTGACAGACAGCTAAAGCAACTCTACAGCCCTCACTCACTGGCCCCCCACAGAGGGGATGGGGGAGAGAATCGAAGTGAAAAAAATGGTAAACCTCATGGGTTGAGACAGACAGCTTAATAGGAGAAAAAAGGAAGAGAATAATAATTGTAATAATATACATACACACACACACACACTGCAAGTGATGGCACAGCAGAATTGCTCACCACTCAGAGCTCAGGTTGTTCCTAAGCCTGCACACCTTGTGGCCAGCTCCCTTAGTTGTACACTAAGCATGGAATTGTATGACAGGGAATATCCCTTTGGCCAGTCTGGGTCAGCTGTTCTGGCTGTGTCCCTTCTCCCAGCTTCTTAGGCACCTCCCTGGCTTCTCATTGTCAGCCTGGTATGAGAAGCTGAAAAGTCCTTGACTGCTTGGTAACAACTAAAGTATTACTGTGCTATCAACATTGTTCTCATTCTAAATCCAAACCAGAGCCCTGTACCAACTAATGGGAAGAAAATTATCCTGGCAGGACACCCTTTTTCACTGTCATACCCTGAGTAACTTTCATGGTTTCTGTAGTGAGATAGACTTACTCAGAAAACACTTGTATTGCTGTGGTGTGAATTGCAGCAACTGTTTAAATACAAAGCTAGATGAACCAATATTCTCAAATCATTAGTGAGTCAACTTTGTTCTTATATGTCCTTAAAATGCTATCAATCAGTCTTGGGTTGTACCTACTCCCTTAAGACCATAGAACAGCTCTTATTTGTCCTTGCTATGACCTGCTCTAAGCTGAATATTATCACCATATAGAGATGTAATGTTTATCCCTGATGCCAAAGTTCGGTGACTCGTTAGTGTAATACTAGCTTAGGTAATTAGCAATCAATTCTAGGTAATGAGCAGGATTTTCCCTTATTAGTTAAGATAAACTCTCAAAGAATGTAGGTATGGAAATCCTAGTTTAACACAGAATATAATTGATTGAGGTCATGATGGCAGCCATCTACAGTGTGATCTCCTTCTCATCATTATCAGTATCGCAAAGTTACCTGCTTCCCTGATTCCTTTCCAGGGCATCTGGAGAGAATATTCTATTCCCATTGCTTTCTGCTTGGGGAAAGTGTAACTGAGAGCTCCTTCTCACCTCTTGAAGTGAATTACAGGGGTGGCCTTTTGCACTGCACTGCTTTTGAGAATTTTCGAGTATGCCATTCAAAAGATTGTCCTTATTGCTTCAGATGAGACAAATCAGGAAGATACTTGTATTGGGGGAGAAAGATGTTTTGTTAATGAAATTGAAATTTCCTTTTAACTAGCCATGGAAATGAGGTCAGAAGGCTTGCTCTAGGTAAGTGTGTTCAATGAGGAAATCATGTTGAGTTATGACACTGGAGTTCTTATGTATTGATTTCAGTATGAATAATTATTATTTATTTGCCTTTGATTAGAGCACACAACTATCCATGGGCTTCATTAAAAACAAAGGCCATTTGAAACTTCACAGTGGATTGTAGCTTCCATGCAAATGGTATTTCCATTGTCTAAACAGCCCCAGTATGAGGCAGAGCACTACCATTAGTCTTTGTATGAAGGGTAGAAGGATAAAAGATAATGAAGAATGAAACTCAAATGTCAAAGAGGGGAGTTGTAGTGAAATTTTAGCAGTTCTTCCTAACACATGGGGCAGCTCAGTCACTCTGTGGAAAACTGTTGAAATCCTCTTGAGACTGAGAACCTTGAATTAGAAAGCTTATTTTGAAACTTTTTTCTTTTCTTTTTCTTCTACTTTTCCATATTTTTACTAGGAAAGCTGACATGTCTCTTCTATGTCTTCAGCATGTTTGAGTCATGCTTTTGAGACAGCAGTCATCAAGGAGTAATTGCTTTCTTGCGCATAAGATTTGTCTTGGATTTTTTTTCCTCTTCTGTTCTTTTCCCCACCCAAACTCTGTTCTTCAACGTCTTCTTTTCCCTTCTCTTTCCCCTCTACTTTACTTCTTGCATTGGGCTGGCATACTTGTTTCTTTCTCACAAAGCATGATTTCTGTTTATTCTCCTGTCTGATTTACTGATGTGCTGGAGGATGTCACTGTACTTGCCTCTGGAGATTGACAGTAGGCGATCTCTTCAGCAGAATTTAAGTGTATTGCATAATTAGTAAGATAAGCAGAACAAAAAGGATTATCAAGCCAACATGTCTTGTCAGCTTCACAGGTGCACAAGGAGAGTAGAGAAGTAGCCATTTCTTCAGTTTTAAAGGAAGCATGTTCTCAAGACTCTTGAGTTCACTCAGAGATGCTGAACTATTTGTTTTTGTTGTGTTTTTACTCCAGAGTGTCTGTTTTTAAACTATGAAACTCTGCAGCTGTACTGTGATCTTAAGTGCACTTTTCAGTCTTCCTGTAATATTACTGAGCTTAGTTTTCTCGTGGCAAGAAAATGTTATTATTTCTCAGGCAACAGGCATGATGGGAACTAATATCCAGTAATGTCCTCTATTGTGCAGCTGTATTATGTTCTGATAAGACAGAAGATAGTCCCACATTGATCAGCCCTGCTACACACTTACTGCAGAAACACTGGAAAATTTTCAAGTCAGTAAGAAACAAAGCAATTAACTTAAATTTGTGGATGTTGCTGCCTTTTTTTTTCATACCATATCTTGTAAACTTGTATTTTCCCTGAAAAATCAAGGTATAGAGATCAAAATGAATAAGGCACGATGGCTTGACAAACATATTCCTGTTCTTGTTGTGCAGCTGCTAGTTAAAGAACACAAAGCTGTAGAAAACCTATGGAGGATGGATGCTTAAGTGCTTGACTTCTCCTTGGTTTCTAATGCCATCTTCTTGCCTTTCCATTTTTTGCAGAAGCTGGAAAGTAGGTGTGAGAATTTTATATACTACAAAAAAACCTGCTGCCAGCATTGGCTTTCCAGTTATGGCTGTGTCTGCTGCTGCAGCAGCACATTATCACTCTGATGACTGCAGAGGGAGAGCAGCTGCTGCCCCTTTTTTCCCCAAGCTGTCACATAAACTGTCTTTTCCTATAGCTGAACGCACAGGTCCTGTGGCTAAAGAGTTCAGGGTGAATTTGCTGGCCTTTTTGCAAACCAGTGATGTTACTGTGGGATTGTCAAACCCCTACAGAAGCTGTGGAGAAACCTTTGGTGTTATTCTCCTTTTGTGCTCTACAAATAGGCTGGGTTTTTTGTTTGCTTTGGTTTTAGTATCGATAGAGGGAATTGAAAAGGCTCGGAGAGGGAGGCATTTTGTGTATGCCACTGGATTACTACTTTTTTTGTCTTGACCCTTTTTCTCAATTTTAGTTCCAGCACCAAAGTTAGCAGCAGTGTATTGTCACATTACCTTTCTTATGGGAATATGACACTTTAAGAGTGATGTCAGACACTGTCTGCCATTTTAAAATCAGACTTGCAGCAGATGCAGAGCAAAGCGTGAAATGCTTTTTCAGTTGGTTCAAATTAAAGAGTGATGTAGAAATGGAAAATGAATTGTGCTCTTTGAGATACTTTTTAGAAACTTTTGTCACGCTGCTGCCCACTTCTGTTCCTTGGTCTGTTCTGCCCTGGTTTGATTGTCACTTCAATACACGTTTGCAGATCTCAATCGGATGCTATAGTAACGTGGGGTTTTAACCTTATCTAAATTTCTATTCTAATATTATCTTATAGGTTGTGGTTTATTTTTCTTACCCACTTTTAATATCACCAGCAAATCTACAACCTTTTCTGTCTCTTGGGCTCTCTGTAGGACCAACTTCATCTCTGCCCTTGTAACCTGCTTTCTGCCAGCCCTTCTTTTTGCTTCATAGTATTACAGATTATACTTCACTATTTCATTCTTCAGCTAGTGGTTGGTCCTGTGACTCTTCTCTTCCCCTGCCCCTTTAAACCTGTAACAGCCTCTGTGCTTTCTGTTTCACAATCTGGAACTGGCAATGTTACTCATTTATCTTTGTCTGGTTTTGGCTGCTCATCTTTGTCCAGGAAGCCTCTCAGAATCTGGAGGGTGAAAATTGCAGAATAAAAATAATTTCACTAACAAATTGTAATTAGGATATGTTAAAGTACCTTTTCTGAGGTTATTTTCAAATGTTAAAATTGTCTGCACTGTGAAGAGACAAAAATTGAGGTTGTACTAATCTCTTCATGGTGTTTCAGTCTATACTGAATCATTAGTCATTTAATTTTCTGATAAAGGGTAAATGTTTATTTATTGGAGCTAAATTCTTCCCTACTTGCACCTGGTGGTGCTGTATATAAATAAAGTTCTTTGTTTGACAAAGAAGGAATAGATTCAGCCATTTGTTAACATGTAGGAAGCTCCTCAGGACCTGTTCCTCCAATCTGTAGACTGGAGCAGTGGACACAGGCTTCTCCTTCCTCTTTCCTACCTATGCATGTCTTTGGGCAACTGTTTCTATGGTACACAATCCCATGGTTTCTTGAGATCTGAGTCAGAATTTCTCTTCAACCTGCAAGTCTTCAGTGATGTTATAAAGAAAATAAGCTTATTTAAAAAAAAAAAAGTTTCTTTGTAGTCAGTGCCAACTTCACTGAGTTCAGGTTCATCCATACCATAAGCTTTGAATAGTTTCCTGCATGTCCAGTTCTGTCTTACTAAGCAGGTGGTACAGACAGGAAAAAAAGGTTTGGACTTGTGAAGGTAAAAAGGTTTGAAAATGCTTATCAGCAATTTACATGTCTGTTGTGTTTCTAATAGGGTCTCCTGAAGAAGTGTTACTCTGCCAAGGCTGCATACCTGTTCCAGCAGGACAAGTTCTACGACGTCAGCTATGACACTGGTGATAAGTCCATTCAGTGCAGCAGGCGTCCAGATGCGTTCAAATTCTGGCTGATGTGGAAAGCATTGGGAACCATGGGCCTCGAGGAGAGAGTAAACAGGGCACTGGCTTTGGCTAGGTACTGCATCACTAATTGACTCAAATGTTGACATGGCTGATACTCTGAAATGGACCATGTCGTTACTTCCTCCCCCTCCTTTTGTTTGTGTATGCTAGAATAATAGAATACCTTGAATTGGAAGGGGGACCCATAAGGATCAAGTCCAACTCCTGGCTCCACACAGGGCCAGCCAAGTCAGAACACGTGGCTGAGCACATTGTCCAGATGCTTCTTGAACTCAGTCAAGCTCAGTGCTGTGACCACTTTTCTGGGGAGCCTGTTCCAGTGCCTGACCATCCTTTCAGTAAAGAACCTCTTCTAAGATCCAACCTAAACCTCCTCTGTTGCAGCTTCATACTGTTCCCTTGGATTCTATCACTGGTCACTAAAGAGAGGAGATTGGCACCTGCCCCTTCGCTCCCCCTCGTCAGGAAGCCATAGACCATGATGAGGTCTCCCCTCAGTCTCCTTTTTTTCCAGGCTGTACAAACCAAGGGACTTCAGCCTCTCCTTGTAAAACTTCCCCTCCAGACCCTTCACCATCCTCATTGCCCTCCTCTGGACACTCTCAGATAATTTTTTGCCTGTCTTGTATGTCCAAAACTGCACCCAGTACTCAAGGTGAGGCCACACCAGTACAGAGTGGAGCGGGACAGTCACCTCCCTGGACTGGCTGGCAATGCTATGCGTGATGTACCCCAGGCGGTGGTTGGCCCTTCTGGCTGCCTGGGCACACTGCTGGCTCATGTTTAACTTGCTGCTGACCAAGACCCCCAAATTTCTGTCAACATGGCTGGCCTCCAGCGTCTGATCCCCAAGTCTGTATGTGCAGCCAGGGTTGCCCCTTCCCAGGTGCAGAATCTGGCACTTGCCCTTGTTAAACTTCATGCTGTCAGTGACTGTCCAACTCTTTAATCTGTCCAGGTTTCTCTGTAGGGCTTCTCCACTCTCAGTGGAGTCAAAAGCTCCTCCCAGTTTGGTGTCATCTGCAAATTTACTTAAGACACCTTCTAGTCCTGCGTCCAGGTTGTTTATGAAAAATGTAAAAAAGTACTGGACCTAAAATGGAACCCTGGGGAACCCCACTAGTGACTGGCCACCAACTAGATGTAACCCCATTTACTATCACCCTCTGGGCCCAATCCATCAGCCAATTACCCACTCAACACATTATAGCTTTGCCTAGTTTTATGCTGGACATTTTGTCCAGCAAGGTATTGGGAAACACAGTATCAGCCAGCTGGATGATCTTGTAAAAGGAAAAAAGATTGGGTAGGCAGGACCACCTTCTTCTGAACATGTGTTGGCTGAGACCAATGACTGTGGTGTCCTTTAGGTGTTTTTCAGTAACTCCCCCTCACTGGTGGAACTCACAGCAATTATATGAGTGTTAGTACATTTGCAACAATATTTAATAGTAATTATTACTTGTAGTAGTAAGCACAGATGTTGGCAAACATAGAAGTCTAAATTAGACTATTCTTCTACATTATTTAACACTTATGTTATTATCTGAATCAGATGTAGGACAGGTTTCCTACCTGTGTCTTCTGGTGTTAGTGTAAATGTAGCCCTGTGTGCCAAGCTTTGAGCTGTGTCTAGCAAGAAGTGAATTAGCATGCTTCTGTTCACATCATTCCCTGTGACTGAAGAAATGCAGAAGGCTGGTGATGTGGGGAAATTTGTATGAGGGTGCTCTGCTCATGGTAGCATGTAGTAGAGGTATTTGAGGGCATATTGTTCTGAGATACTGTGTGTTGTTGGTTTTTTTATTTTTTTTCTCCACAAGTTTGCTGAAGTTCTTAATGCTTTCAGTATGTTCTGTTAGGGACTAGAGGACCTTTTTCTTATGATCTTTCCCTTGCCTACCCTGCTCCGTTTTACTATGTTTTTGGTCTTGCAGAACTCCAGGGAGACCTAATTACTGCCTACCAATACTTAAAGGGATCCTGCAGGAAAGGAAGAGAGGGATTGTTCACCAGGGATGTAGTGATAGGACATGGGGTAATGGCTTCAAGCTGAAAGAGGATAGGTTTAGATTAGGTGTTAGGAAGAAATTCTTTACTCTGAGGGTGGTGAGGCACTGGTACAGGTTGCCCAGAGAGGTTGTGGAAGCCCCTTCCCTGGAAGTGTTTAAGGCTATGTTAGATACGGCTTTAGGCAACCTGGGCTAGTGAAGGGTGCCCCTGCCCATGGCAGGGGGTTGGAACTAGATGATTTTTGAGGTCCCTTCCAACCCAAAGCATTCTGTGATTCTGAGTGATGGTTTCTGGGAAGAAACCTCCATATTCAGGGTGTTTTATCTTCCGATAGAAGAAATAATACTGAAATAAGATAATGGCCCATTAAAAACAGTTCACTTTAAGTATCATATTTGTTTAGAATTTATACAAGATAAACCACGCTGAAATCTTCACCAGTTTCTGGCTTAGCTACACACTAACATAAGTCAAATCATTAATTTTGAAAAACAGTCACCCATATCATATTGCCATTTTATTTTTTATATGAACTACCAAATTGAAAAGAACTGAATGTTTACTCCAGCAAAAATTAAAGGAATAGTCTCTCCTTAATAAAGTCAAAGAAAAGGTAAAAATACCCATCACCTAAACCCAGAGTGGATTAGAAAGGAATAAAAAGAAAGACTCAAAACCAGAAAAGTCAAAATGAGCTCTGGCTTTTTTCTCTATTTTATTTCTCCAAAGCCACTCATTGTTTGGCTAGTTAAGTGTTCCTTAATAACTTGTGGTTAAATTGCATCTTGGTTTTGTTCAGAAGCATTATACTGTTCTGTGTCTGTACAGGGTAAGTAATTCATTCTACTATCAGTGGGAGAATTCAACCTTATCAAGGTCACCGGCCAAGGTCGTTTGAGAGCGCAGTGATTAATGACCTTTCTGGGATCGATATTTTCTTTGAACATTAGGATTTAGCTGGTAGCGCTTCTAAGGAGTGACTGAGTTGTCCTTTTTTCATTTTCCTTTAAGGAGAAATTTACTTCTTAGCCATTATCTGATGAAGTATATTCTTTATGGTAGCTGCCTTGCTAGCTTGAGTTTGCATGGACATGGGTGCGTTGCAGCTGAGACGTCAGGCTTGCTGGGCGCTATGCCAGGTTTCCTCACTGCTCAACAGCTGCGCAGCCTTCCTCCGCTTTTGATACAGTAGGCTTTACTTTGATATTGCAAAGATAGTATTTCAGGGTTCCTGAACATAGACCTGGATTTATTCTGGAACTAGTCCACTGACTGTAGAATTTAAGAACAAGATTACTGGATATCCCTGCCCAGCCAGGCAGACCTGCAAATGGTCTAGGGTAATTGCAGGCATGTAATTCTGTTGCATAAAACTTGGCTTATTGGCCATTCTGTTAATTTCTTCTTGTTCTGGAGAGGAATTGTGTTTTCAGTGGATCAGATATCCCAGGAATATTGTGATGGCTACCTATTTGGAAAGGCTTATTTTAAAAATACCTATAGTACAGCATCTTGATGATCACTTCAGAAATTTTTTTCAGTTTTTTTCCTGCAATTATTTTTGATGCAGACACTATGAACTACACTGAAGCAAACTGCTTTTTAACAACTATAACTACCTCTCTGTTTTATGCTTAGTACAGCATCTTTGCAATTTTTCTGCCCAATTCCTCCTCTGACACCCACTCTTAGCAGACTATGTCTACTTTTACTGCAGATCTCCACCCCTCATTTTTTGCAGGGCTTAATCATAGCAAATACCACTTCTCTGTGCACTCCAGTCCTCACTGAGACTCAATGTCTACAGTTCTACAACCCTGACACGATAATAAAACTCCACTGTCAACTGTGGAAAGATGCACAGAGTAAATTGCTCCACTGCCATCGAATGGTCCTGGCGAGATAAATCATGGGTGATGGATTTTCTAATGGCTGCCTTCTTAGGCTATTGGCAATGTAGTTAAGAACATGATTAACAGTATTGTGAGCTTGACTGACATCAGATATCCTCTGGAAGATTGTGGTCTAAAAAAAAACCACTTGCGGTAAGAGGGAATAGTATTAAATGTTGTAAAAAAGCAACATTCCCCTAAAAAAATTTAGGGTGGAAAAAAAGTGTGTGTGGATCATCCATAGATTTCTTTTTCATGATTTAATAAAAAATAAAACAAGGGGCGCTCTCTTGTGAATAGCCTGCTGATTTTGCTGAATGTTGGTTTTATGGCACAGACAACTATTTTCTAATCAACAGGACAAAACTACTGAGCTTGCTCAGAAACAGGTTCCCCTTCACCATGCTCCCATGATACCTAGCCTCCCTCCTACTTACCTTTCAGCACACCTCTGTTTCAGTCTAAACAGTAGTGTGGGCAAATGCAGGGAACAAACGCACGGTTGGCTCTGAAGGGTCATTGCAGAACAGACTCAGAGCCTCAACTTGTTAATAGCGAGAGGAAAGATCTCAGCAGTGCACAGCATGTCACAACTCCTGGAGCTGCGTGTCCTGGGAACTGGCACTCCACTGATTTGCAGGGATGTGTGCTAAGAGGTAGTGAGTCACACACACACTCCTTGTTAATGATAAACAGCGTGACAACTCCCCATGCTCTGCTTTGAAAAATGGATACCATCTAGGGTATTGTTTTCTCCCTCCCCAGCCAACCTGTTTCTGCAGCACATCTGCTGAATAGCAGGCATTGCAGATACAACTGTGCTAGAGGAGTCCCCGTGGGGGCAGGTTTCAGGCATGTGGATAGGACCGAGGGGGGTTATTTTGGCAATATTTTTCTTCCTCAAATAATGGATAAAAGAATTACTTGTGTGATGACCAGTAATGAAGCCGCAGGCAGGAGAATTCCAAATGAATGCAATAAAAGAACAGACTTAGTAGTTTGTCTTTGTGGTGTTCAACAGTAATTAAAAAAAATAATCTTTGTGTAAAAGACTAAAATTCTGTTGGAGCAGAAAAACTGTGAATTTGAGGTGATTTTTATTTTTTTCCTTTAGTTTTCCTTGGGAAAGCTTTGGGGAGGGAATAAAAAGAGCAGACCCACCAGTGTCAAAATGTTTTCTTTGCTTCAGAGTTTCTGTGGTGTGTGCTAGGGCAAAGTAGAGGTCACGTTAAAAAAAATTCTATAAATTGAAGTTTTTTGGATCCAAAGTTTTAATTCAGCCCTATTTTTTGTATTATGTTTTTCATACTGACAGACAAAAGAGAAAAGTAACTATTTCAGTGTGTTGTTAGCATAGGATGCTCAGGGATTACTGTGCATCAGTGGTGGCACACTAAATGGAAACAGGCAATGTTGTGTACAGTGTGAAACAAGGACAGCGCTAGGAAAATAGCTGAGCTTGAAGTATATGTAAACTTCTATGTTCTGGGCTAAACTAAGAGGTCCCAGTGGCAGTAGTAGTGCAAGAGGTGTCAGGGTGACCATGAAATAACATGGCAGCACAGCATCAGTACTTGAGAAAAAGAGGTGGAGGAATTAATTTGTAAAGAGCAACGTCAATTGAAATTTGAGGGGAGAAAGTTCACAGCCTGATCCAAATAGGATCATTTTGTGCCATGTGGCCCCACTGAAAATCTGTGCCTGAGGACAGAATTTGGCCTCTTCTCAGTGCTCCTTGGCTGGCTGTAGCCTTCATTTGTTTCTAGGAGCTGATAGCTACTCCATTTTCACAGCAGGGAGAAATGAGGTTTAACATAAATGAGGTGTCTTGCAGGAGGAGGGAGGGGAGGAAAAGAAATTGGGGGGAATAAAAGAAGAAAGTGTACAAAAGTTCGAGACTGTTTTTGTTGTTTCCTGTATATATTGATTTGTTCTATGCTTTAAAGCTCTGCATCTTTAATTACAGATACCTAGTGGATGAAATAAAGAAAAGAGAGGGATTCCAGCTTATTTTGGAGGTAAGTCAAAACAGAAGTGAACTGTTGTTAGGGGGTGTCTGCTCTTTCATTTTGTTCTTTTAAGCTAATTGCCAGGTTGCATTTGGAGTATATAATTTAATAAGCTTTATGTATTGGAGGTGCACAGCTAGGGTTGAACATCTTACATGCTCTGTATTCTCTGCCATCACTCTACCTATTTTCCTAGCTTCTGGGCCTGTATTGCCTCAGGGGGTATAAATGGAGCACTTTCTGTGAAAATGAAGAGTCTAACTTCCAGTGCTTGCAGACTTATGGATAAGACTGTGTGCTGGATGGAAGAACATTTCGATCCTAAAACCAGACTTTTCATCATCAAAGTTTTTTTAAAAATATTTTTCCCTTAGTTCTGTTTCTTCACTAAGTTTTCCAAAAAGCTTTGCAAACATTGTAGGTTTCACCTATCTTTGATAAACCTGTCAGCTTACCACCTCTTGGTGACCTTGCTTAGGGAAAAAGTGAGAAAAGGGGAGAGAGCTAAAGCACTCTCTTTTTCCACCCAGCTTTTTGGTTAATGTGGCTAATATCTGGGGACATTGAAAAACTTGTCATTTTGAGAAGAATCTTCAGCCTTGTTGGAAGGCTACATGTGTGGAAGCTGGGTATGTAGTGTGGGGAAGGAAGAGAATGCACAGAGGAGGAAGGGAAATTAAAATGAACTGGCAAACCATAACAGTGCAGATGTGGTTTACACTTGTTGATGCCATGAGCATTTTAGGTTAGGCCACAAGAATTGTATGCAATTATATAATTATATTTTTATACAATTTTATGTTATAAGAATTATATTTTATATTTATAATTATATTTTATACAACTATATAAAATTTAAAATTTTAACTTTAACTTTGAAAACTGCTAATTTGAAAATGCTTTTTGGGAAACTACATAGAATTAAACATTCTGGGCCAGCAGTACATGATGAGCCAGCAGCACACTCTCCATTCTCCATTATTACAGAGTTTAGCAGAAATCCCAGATCTGCTGTAGATGTGAAAGCTGTTGGGGAGAGCAGAGATCGTTGTTTAGTTCGGACAGGAACAGGACAACTGGATTAAAAGTGGGATTGGAGGGAGTCCTACAGCATGGGTTATGAGAAGGAAGTTGGGCAAGCGTTAAGGAAAGATTTTCCAGAGTACCGGGGGAACAAGCAGTTTGAATTCAAAGAAAGACTGCTAGGAGGCAGCTAGACTCGGCTATGTGAGCCCTTTCTAAAAGGAAGTTGAACCTCGGACAAGCAGCTCAGGAAGATGAGCCTCTGATACATGCAGTGAGGGAAGTCCTGTAGCGAGAACCACTCTGCGGCCTGGAGATGCTGCTCACGCTTGAGTCATCTCAAGCTCTTCTGTGGTATAATTGCTTACCTGCTTGGATAAGAGCTGGGACAAGACAACCAGAAATAGAGTGAAGTGTGGCTGGGAGTAGTTAAGTTTTTTTCTAGGATGAATGGTATTTTCAGAGGGGGGTGATGTATTTGATGTGTGAAAGGAAACAGATAATCAAGAAGGCAATATAGGCAATGGCAATATGGTAATACATGCCATCTGTCTACTGCCATCTGATTTTAAATAGTTTTAAAATAAACCCTTGAACATCAAGCTAGTGCTTGCGCTCCTGAGGAAGCCACTGCCTTTTCAGGGTCTGTGTTTATGTGTGTACTCAACGCACACTCTTTGGGGAAAGAAATGGGACTTTAAGAGCTGAGCTTTATTTCATTCAGTGGCAGCTGGTGGCAGGTTTGCAGCTCTGTTCCTGCTGACAACGATATTCTTCTTGATGATTAAATTGTATTTAATGCATTCTTTGAAGTGAGGCGGAAAATGATATGAGCAGTTCCCAGTGCCCTTTCATGAAAGAACATGTCTCAGCTGGTGGGCTCTCCTTGTTCAGGAGGCTGCCTGGGATTACAATAGCAGCTGCATTCACAGTGGGGCAAAGAGATGGTGTGACCCAGCTACCAAGCTCCTTTTTTTTTTCTCCTCTTTTTTTCTTTTTCTTTCAATCAGTACTAATGAGAGTGGTGTGTGGGTGAGGAGAGGGCTGTGTGCATTTATCATCCATGTTATAATCTAGACCCCAGTTAAATACTGTGTTGCAAATAATGTAGGTCGAGACTGATTGAGTGTTTTTTATGGGTAGCATTGGATGGGGCTAGAAGGCACATCTGCTCCTTGTGCTATTGCTACCTGTACAGGTAAAAAAAGAAAAAAAGTTTCAAAGTATGTTTCAAATTAGCAGGAAATGTAGAGAGACCCTGGGCTGATCTGCTGGGAACATTTTCTCAATCTTATATGAAACAGAAACCTCATAATCACAAAACGCCTTACTCTATAATGCATGGTGAACAGCCATTCTTGTTGGGAGCCTTGTAGCTCACTCTGCTGAGTTTAAAGGCAAAATTCCTCTGGAGGGAAGCAGAGATGTGGAGTCTCAGTCTCTGCTCAAAAGGGCTGCTTAGATATTAGAGAAAGTACATCCAGGATATGGCACATACCCTGCAAGTTGTCCAGAGATTCTTACAAAATCTGGAAACTGATAAAGCCAGCATTAACTCCAGCACTGTGTAGTGTGCTGTCTGATAGCTGATATAGGAAGAGGCTGGCATTGTTCAGTAGAAAAATGGCTTGATATGCAAGTGTTAAATGGTGACAAAAGTTGAGTTTATATGTTTTCTGTTAAATCCATCATAGGAAGTTTTAATTTAAAAAAAAAATGCTAAAGAGAAAATGTATCATAAGGTTGTTTCAATTTTGAAATCTGTAAGTTACCTCTATGGCTCTTGTGGTTTTCCTAATGAAAGATTTTAGTGAGCAAAGCAAAGTTAAATACATATATAGGAAGAATAAATTAGAGAAGTGAATGATATGAAAACTACTTCTAGTTTCTGAAATGGGAAACAAAAGGTGAGCTGGAGAAGGATATTTTAATGAAAATGGTATAAACCCGTAGGCTTCCCCTGGCCAAAGCCAATGAAATACCCCAGAACTTTCTGAGAAGCTATAATATGTATTTCTGTCCCATTTGTTACATCTCATAAGCAATCACTTTTTTCCTGTGTAGCCAGAGTATGCAAATGTTTGCTTTTGGTACATTCCACCAAGCTTAAGAAAAATGGAAGAGGGACCTGAATTTTGGCAGAAGCTGCACCGGGTGAGTGTCACATGCACAGTGTTATCTGTAGCTTACTGATTTATCTGTGTACTAGGTAAGAATGTGAAGTAGCTTCTGACTTTGTCCACTGTTAACCTATGAGTAGAATGTGGATTTAATCCTTAAATAGATGGTGGGACTTCAGTTTGTTTCCTGTTTAGACAAGGTTAATTAATTTTTTTTTCCTTAATGTAAGAGATGCAGGCATTTATAAACATTCACTTTACAATCAAAGCTGTTAGCAGCTGGCAGGACTGAGAGAACAGCAATGTTGTCTGCATCTCTTGTCTAGCCAGAGTCTTCATTACCTGTTTCAGACACTTAACACTGTCCTTGGAACTTGTCTTGCATTACCTATGATAGTCTGTGATAACGGTAGCGAGGAAGTGCTTAAGAATACATTTCTGATGTTAAACAATGCATAAATGAGAACAGGAGTGCAATGGAGAAAAACTTCATTGTTGAGTGTTTTGTCAACTCTCTGCCATCCTGATAGACAATCATGAAATGTCTTCAAAAATTTACTTCTGCTTTTTCTAAGTTATTGGTGAAAAACAGTAAAGACTTAATTAAGAAGCAAATAGATACTGTGCTATTACTTTTTACTTAATAAGCTATTCTGTGAGAAGTTGAATTTAATTCATTGTTTGCTTCTCTCTGTAGTAGCATTGTTGGTCTGCATTTATTATTTCCTAGAAATTACTACTACAAAATAAAAAATTTAAACTAGAACATAGATGTATACATACTATATCTGCATGCATACTTGCTATGATGTCTTCTCTCCTTTCAGCAGCTTTTCTTTCACAGGAATTGCTTTCAACTTACACTGGATGCCAGTGGTTTTTTGGGTGAGGTCTCCCTTAGCCATCTCTGTATTGTTTGGGGAAGTATATTTAACTTTTGCAGTACAAAGCTATGCATAGCCACAGTGTGGTTACAAGGGGTTTGCATTTGCCATGCTTTCACAAAGCATCGATGGGTAACGATACTTTGATATGGGGCTTCCCTTCTCATTAAGAGTAGAAGGCCTGGATGTGCATACATGTACATACAGAGAGAGAGCAAGCTGTATAACAGTGCCTCTACCCATGGAGGAGTGAGGATTTGGAAAAGAGAAATGGGAAGGCATAGAAGAAATTGTGCTGCAACTGCCACCTTTTGATTTATGTATGCTCTGGAGGGGACCGAGGAAGGAAGGGATGAAGCACAACGAATGGCTTGGAACATGTATATTGTGAGTGGCTTCTTGAGTGTTAACTTACTGGTTCTTTGGTATTCTATGGTGCTTCTGGTCTGGGTGGGGAATAGATGCCTGACATTATTTTATATACTGATATAGACAGGCTGATGCTGGAAATGCAGATTTATTAGCTAGTGATTTGTGGGAGAGAACTTGGAGTTCAGTTTCTCCCAAGAACTGAGCACCACTGCAAGGTCTCAACCACTCTTTTCATGGTCAAGGTGACATTTTTCTTACACACCCTCTGATGAAGCACCAAGAAACCAAAATCCAAAAACATAACCTATTTTTCTCCTCTCCACATAAGCCTGAAAGAAAATTTGGCACAAAACAGACCCCAACTCCCTAGCAAAACAAGACACTGGATGCCACAAAGTTATTTCCTGGATGATGGGGCGAGGAAACAAGAAGTGATGATTGTTACTTGTGTTGCTTGAAGAACTGCAGGGAATTTCTTTGACATTACAGAAATGAGCTTGTTGCACTACTAAAACATGGTGTTTCACCTCCCTGATTCTCCACAGGGATGGACAGGTCTGGAGTTACTTTCCTTTTTGGATTATGAGGGCCAGTTTGGGGCACCAAATGTAACCGTGAGCACAGCAAATGACAGTGCTGGGTCACATAAAATAAGGCTGACTTGACTTTTCCAGCTAATGTCAATTTGTTCTAGCATTGCTGATGCAAACAGCATAATCATTAGATTAGTATTACATTAATCAGTACAAATATATGGTTGGCCAAGAAGGAATGCATCCTGATCAGCAAGGTGTAAGTGATAAGATGAAGACTGAAGAGGTGGTTGCATTATGACGTTGACAGGCAGATGGGGATGTGTAGTTTCTTTACTGCAAGTACTTGAATATTCCCATCATTTCACTAAAATGAGCATTAAAATGCTTTAATTCATAATTTGTCTTTCCACACAACAATTTAACATCATAGTTATTCAGTTTATCCAGAAATCAATCTTCCTTTTTGTTGACCTGCATATCTGACAATAATTAAGGAAATGTATGTCTTGAATATCCCTTGAGCAAGTAATTGATTTTATTCAGCTGCTTATTCAGCAATAGTGTTCAGAATAACATGCTGTCTTCTAAGGTTAGTTATGTGAGTTTTAGTACTGGTGAAAGTTGATAAGCAAATAGCTCTGATCTCAAGTCTTTCAGCTTCGTGAAGAATTTGCATAGTCCTATGCAAAATAACCCTGAAGGTTTTCTGCTGTGCTGGTTCTTCTCCAGCTTTCATGGCCCACTTTGTGTAGAAATGTGTCAGGGCTGACTGGATCACAGTGTGATACCTGATTCTGATGCCAATCTTAAGCCATCCTATATAAACTGCATCTCTTGGCAGCTTGCTTTTTTTTGGTATGATGTTTTTTTGTTTCACCTTCCAGGGCCTTGATGCATCTCTTGGCAGCTTGCTTTTTTTTGGTATGATGGTTTTTTGTTTCACCTTCCAGGGCCTTGAACTTTGGGTATAAAGTTTGCCCTCCTCAGAGTTTCCAACGTGGAAAACAGAAAGGTGATAGGAAAGAATGGCCTGAAGGATTTGGATCAGCCACTAGCTGGTCATTTCCGTCATCACCTGAACACTTAAGGGAATGAGAAACAATCTGGTGCTGTGAAAGTAAAGAACAGCATAAATAGTACATTGCTCCATTACCCAGTGAAACTGGGAATTCTGTGCACATCCACAGTCTTACAACACACTCATCTTTTGGGATTACAGCAGAAATGGACAATATAGTGAAACTAGCTCTACAGAGAGTACCGAAGAGCTTTGTATGCAGTTGGGTGGCACAAGACAGTCCATGCCCTGAACATTTGGCAGTACTGAGTGCATAGCAGATGACCTAATCAGTAAAGGAACCTGTGATGTAAGGTGGTTTTCAGTTACATTCTTCACAAGGAGGTATAGAGGGATTTCTTCTCGTAGAAACCATACAAATGGATGCTGTGATAATTGAGTACCAATGCAACTAGAAATATTTTTAAGTGGTGTTATTTTGTCATTGAAAACTGGGGGCAGTTGTCTCTGACTTGTTACTGACATAATTGATGAGCTGAAAGAACAGTCCCTTTGCTGGTACTGCATGTGCTCCTTAGTGGTATTTTTGCTCCTCTTCCTCTTATGCCACACTGTAAGATTTACTTTTTTTACTGCTGAGGATGGTCAGAATATCACAGGGTCACAGTGACAAAAGTGTAGCTGGAAATTACAAGCTAGAAATGGAAGTGAGGTAAGAAGTAAGCCCAGACCATACCAATTCTCATATTTTTTAATACAGATATTTATGTATATTCTTACTTGTTACACCTTTTCTAAAGAGAAGTCAGCTGTCTCAGTTTATGCTGAAGTGTCTCCAGATGATGCAGAATTAGAAGATTGTTAGTAATACTGTCTCTGGAAAGCCTCCTGGCAGCACAAAGGGCACTAGGACAGATGGGAAGGTCGGGAAGGATGTATTTGGAACTGATGCTACCCTGTTGCTAACCTAGCCAGCCATGCTGTGTGCATTCTGGATCGGCTTGTAGTCAGTGTGGTCTAGAAGGCTAAGGAGGAGACACAGAAATAACCATCTTGAAAAGAGCCCTCCTCTTGTGGAAGCCTAGCTTTGCTGAAGAATCGTGGAGCGCAGCTGTAGGTAGTAGGTTACTGTGTATTGGATACTACTCAGTAAAGGAAGGTAGTGGTATATTGTGAAGTACCACTTTAGACCTCAAAGTTGGGGTTAAAAAAGTGTCAGCAGGTTCCTGGTAGGTCTTTTATGCTTTAGTAAGGTGCCTGAACTGTAGTTGTGAACAACATATGCTAGAGTATCTGATTTCCAATAGTTCAGTAAAACTTTTATATGCAATTGTTAGTTGCACTTACTCAGAATTCTAACATCTCGGACTCGACGTGTGCGGTGTGTTTGGGGTTTTTTGTTTTGTTTGCTTCCTGCCCTCTTGTGGATTCTTGGCCAAAAAATACAAAATTTATTGGCTGTTTTAGAAGGCTCAGGTTACAGTTTCATAATAAATAAAGCCTATAGAGCTTGGAATGTCATTTTTGCTTCTACCCTCTTCCCCTTAGTAAAAGGCAACCTTATTACTGCCTCCCCCTACTTAAGAGAAGAATATAGCTGTCTGCTATCTGAAGGCATATTTGTAAAATAGCCTGTCATGCTGACTGGTGTTTTGATACATTTATATAATGAGAGGTTTCATATCAAAGCAGAAGTGTAAGGAGGTTGAAGTGGTGTTGCCTTGGCAACCTCTGAGTCTTGTGGTCTTTGTGGTATAAATCAAACACTAATCAAGGACCCGATTCAGTATTCTTTATGTATTCAAAATATCTATTGACTATGGTATGAGGTTTGAATGGGAAGGGAAAACAAGACCTCCAATTGGTTATATTAATAGTATTTGCTCTCTATTTTGGAATAACAAGAGAAAAATGACATAGATTATAACCACAATATTCAATGCGGTGAGCCTGGGTTCATGCACAAGAAAGGTTCCCAACATGTCACCACAAGTGTATTTCCACTCGAGATTTGTGTGCTAGATGTTGTTACTTGAATACCTGGCATCCTTGTGTACTTTGTTTTAATTTTTCTTATGCTTGAACAAGAAAACAATTAAACAATATATTAACATGTGTGTTTGAAGAGTAGGGGTGGAGACCCAATCCCATGAATCTTGCTTGCACGAGTAATTTTTATGGTAACAAGTAGCCTACTGACTTGAGCACCTAGCAATGTTTGTCATGAGTTTCTGTGGAGGGCCACAGCAAATGACAAGAAAATCAATGGTAAGATTTACACAGAAGTATATGGGAGTTGGATTGGCTAAATCATTGTGACTGACAGATCAGGAGCTGTTCGTCAGTCATTTGTGAATACTGTATGCAAGTTGATGTAATTGTTTCTGATCCCAAGTGTTTTCTTGTTGCATTGAAGTAATGCAGTTGAGTAGAAATGTGTTTGGAAAAGAACAGAAAGAAAAAAAGTGGGTCACTTTCTGGGAGTTTTTTTGCCAATGTGTGAGGACTGTTAAGGGATGGCGCCATCCCTTAATCTTTTTGCCTTCTCTTAAAGCAACCTAGAAATCTGTTGTGGACTTCCAGAAACAAAAAGCTGTAAGTAGGAGATTCCTTTGGCAGGTCTAAAAGAAAGACCTTCCATAGGCATGGATGGAATCATATGGAGACCTCCAGAGGGGTTGTCTGAGGAAATTTTATTTGTCAGGGAATTCCTCAGGGTTGACAAAAGCTCCAGATTCATCCTATATAACTTGAAGCACTTATTCAGGGAAGCTGCTTGAGGAGTTGGCATAGTTTCTTTCCATCTTTAAGATGGAGAAGGGGAAATCCCAGATCATGACTTGGGCCACCTAGTGTCAGAACCACCCTTGGGAAAGACTTGTTTGACTTCATCATTCAGGAGGGGAACCTTAGGGATGCCAGGATCCCAGCTCAGCTACCTTAGTGCATAAACGTAAGTACAAAGGACCCAACACTTCATTTTGAGTATGCTGTGTGCTGGTTTTGACCTTTATTTTACAGCTGAATTTTCAGTATGGTGTTCAGAAGGGGCAGAAATGCAGCACTCTGGGAGAAGTGAGGGCTGCAGGCGAGGACCTTAGTGGGGAGAGAGGCACAAGAAGCCCTGAAACCACAAAATGAGTAATACAGGAATAACCAGGACTTATGTTGTAGCGTGACCATTCCTCAGCAGAGGGTAGTGCTCAGAAATTTAATAATACAATAAGCAGTCACTTGTTAAAGTAACGACATCTCTTATATTGCAACTAATAGTACATAATACAGAGCAGCAAAAGAATAAAATCTTTGTAGTTTAGCTGCATGTAAATGACTGTTATTGTTAAGCAGAAAGATCTGAGCCCTGATAAATGAGAAGGAACAGTGCAGTGGAATATAATAGCAGAGAAAAATTACAGCAGTGTTTCAGTACCTTGTTAATGAGGGATTTGCACACTTTTCCTTTTAACACAATTTTTTCTGTGGTTTTATACAACTCATCAGTACAAAAGTGTCTGTAGCTGTTAATTAAAAACGATATTTAGCATGACTGTTTTAAATGTCTCCTCCTTAGACCTGAGGTGTAAGAACACAAAAATAACACGCCTTTAAAAAAAAAAAAGTTCAAAATGGAGTATTTTGGTTTCTATATCTGCTCATAACTGCAGTTTACATCTTTTTTTCTCCATTATATTTATTCTTGCATGAGTACTGAAGTAGTAGTGCTAGACTAAGGGGCCAAATTCACGGTTGTAGTCTTCATCAGGAGAAGCTGGGACTGACACATTTTACACTAATTGTGCCCATTTCACCTTAGCATTAGACCCAGGTGCTAGTGACCCTTCAGCATATATTTTACACTGGTGGGGTTGTACACCTCCTTAACTTTCAGCCACATAAAATGGTTTGTGAGACTGACCTGGTCCCACACTTACGCTTTCATGGGGTCACTGGCATATTGGACATGCATGGGAATAGAACAGAGGTATATTTGTATGACTGTATTGTGACATACAGTAGATGAAGGCAAAGATGTGAACTGCTTCCAGCTCATGTTCTCTGTTAATAGTCCTAAGTGAAATTTTAGTAATTTGTGATATGTCCATTGTAGAGATTTCTGTTCTAGCTCTCTGCTTGGCCTGTCCTCCACACTTTCAGGACTGGGCTGTTCTATTCAGGCAGAAATCTTTACTTTCTAAGGTGAGTGGTACCCTTTCTATTGAGGCAAATAGGCAAGAATCAACATTGCTACATTCCCTTCCACTTCATTTTAACCATCTAAGTTTTGTCCTTTGGATAGCTGACTATTTCTGTTTGGCTCCTCTGCCCCTTCCCTGCCTTGCAATATTAGGTGATAGCTTGAACTGATGATATTTACATCCCATCCAGCAATGCATCTGGCAGCCAAACATCTCTTGTAAGAGCACTGATACACAGCTGCTAAAGCTACCCCTCAGCTCTTGAAACAAAGAGAAGAAACCCCAATGCCTTTGCTGCTGTATGGTTTACTAGATGAGAGTGCAGGGCAACTTTTGTCAGAGACTTAACATTGAGTGGTGCATATTCAAGGTCCCTTGGGGACTGAGGTCCATTGATCTCTATGAGGATCAATGAGGAAAGGCTGAGAAGATTGGGACTGTTCAGCCTTGAGAAGAGAAGACTAAGGGGGGACCTAGTTAATGTTTATAATTATCTTAAGCAAGGGATGCAGGGGGAATCAGCCAGCCCCTTTTCAGTGGTCTGTGGAGACAGGACAAGGAGCAATGGCTGCAAGTTGGAGCACAGGAAGTTCCGCACCAACATGTGGAAAAACTTTCACACAGTGAGGGTGACAGAGCCCTGGGACAGGCTGCCCAGGGGGATTGTGGAGTCTCCTTCTCTGGAGATATTCAAGACCCGTCTGGACGCCTATCTGAGTGAAATGCCCTAGGGAGCTGCTTTGGCAGGGGGTTGGACCCGATGATCTCTCGAGGTCCCTTCCAACCCCTACAATTCTATGATTCTATGATCCCTAGACCTCAGCCTATAGAAAGGATCGAAGCTGTGGGGAGGGAGTCTGCTGTAGCTCCATGTGTTGCATTCAGCCTGAACAAGGGTTTCATCTTCCCTGTGCCACCTACAGAGCGAGATTGCTCAGATCTCCAGAGGCGAAGTAGGTTTCACACTAGTTGTTTCACACTAGTTGCTTGAAATCCTTTCAAGGATAATGGAGGGTCCAATCATTTCTCCATGTGGTAATATATATAATGGCATGAAATGAAGCTGTGGGCGATAGACAAAGTGGAGAAGAATATTGCGAGGAAATAAAATCATGAGAGACTGACAGATTCAAAGTAAAGGACCAAACCTTCCAGGGAGATCAAGGCAGTATGTACTTTCATCACAGCATGTAATGCTCTGTGAAGGTATCTCAGGTAGTAGAGTGGGATGGCCATATGTAAGTATGGTAATTAATTCAGTTTAAAGCTCGCTAGGACTAGTTAGCTAACATGATGATTCTTCCAGGGCCCAAGCAAATCACCTACAATATGTTTGTTGTGTGTAGATGTGCTCCCTTCTTACAGGAGAAGCATAGGTTCCACTTGTCCAATGTCCTAAAAATTTTGCACTCTGTCTTGCTGAAATCTGAAGGTCACCCCAGCTTTCAGTTCTGATATAGAAAACAAACAAGCCGATTCCAAATCTTTGTATTGTTAAATGCTTCACACATAATAAATCTTTCTGTTTATATACAGGACACATCTAAAAAGCCTTTTATTCTAACTGAAAGATCACAGAAACAAAGGCAGTGGGGATTTGGTGGAACTGCATTCTCTGCTTCATTGCCACAGATTCAATTGACTGAAGGGTGCTTAAGCACTGCGTAAGCTCTTCTTGCTATTTCTGTATGAACAAAGACAGTACTATTTAATTTGTACAGCATGTTACCCAGAGCAGTGGACATTTTCATCCATTGTTATGAGCCTCACAGCTTGTAGAAGGACCAGGAGGGTAAAACTAAACCCCATTTCTTTTCCAGAAAAGTGAATTTGGGGGGGGGATTAAGTGGAAGCAGGCAGATGGTGACATACCTCAGAAAATTTTTCTCTCTGTGCTTGTGAAGAATTGGAAGAATAAGATACTGAGTGCTCCAGATTTTGAGATAATGTTCATTAAAGGTTTATGCTAAGGTGAACTGAAGCATTAAAATAGTATATCCTACTATGAATGACCAAGGTAGATAAGCAAAATAATGCTCATTGCTGTGAAGACAGGAACAAAGAATTTAACATTTTCTGTTACTATTAGTCTACCTTTCTGCTAACAGGCAAACCCAGCTAATCTGAAAACTAAAGTCAACTCTGACATTTTTTTAAAGTGAGTCTTAAACTATTTTCAGGTGTTTATATGCAATAGTAAGGTCTCCCCTGAGCCTTTCTCAACAGCTTTCTCAGCCTCTCTTCATAGGAGAGAAGCTCCAGTCCCTTACTAGTTCTCACAGCCCTTTGTTGGACTCTGTCCAGTATGTCCATGTCTCTCTTACACAGGGGAGCCCAGAGCTGGACACACCACTTCAGGTGTGGCCTCACCAGTCCTGAGTACAGAGGAAGGATCACCTTCCTCAACTTGTTGCTAATGCTCTTCCTGATGCAGCCCAGCCTACACTCACCTTTTTTGCTGCAACCTGGCACCCACCAAGCCCCCTACATCCTGTTCTGTCGAGGTGCTTTCCAGCTGGGTGACCTCCAGCGTTCACTGGTGCAGGGGGTCGATGCGCCCTGGGGGCAGGATTTAGCATTTCTCTTTGAACTTCATAAGAATCATAGAATTGTATCATAGAATCATAGAATTGTAGGGGTTGGAAGGGACCTCAAGAGATCATCGGGTCCAACCCCCTGCCAAAGCAGCTCCCTAGGACATTTCACTCAGGCGTCCAGACGGGGCTTGAATATCTCCAGAGAAGGAGACTCCACAGCCCCCGTGGGCAGCCTGTCCCAGGGCTCTGTCACCCTCACTGTGAAAAAGTTTTTCCACATGTTGGTGCGGAACTTCCTGTGCTCCAACTTGCAGCCATTGCTCCTTGTCCTGTCTCCACAGACCACTGAAAAGGGGCTGGCTGATTCCCCCTGCATCCCCTGCTTAAGATAATTATAAACATTAATTAGGTCCCCCCTTAGTCTTCTCTTCTCAAGGCTGAACAGTCCCAGCTCACTCAGCCTTTCCTCATAGGGGAGATGCTCCAGGCCCTTAATCATCTTCGTAGCCCTTCTTTGGACTCTTTCCAGGAGATCCCTGTCCTTTTTATACCAAGATGCCCAGAACTGGACACAATACTCCAGGTGGGGCCTGACCAGGGCAGAGTAGAGGGGGAAAGGTTCTTGTCAGCCCATTTCTCTAGCCTCTATTGTCTGCATGTTCTAATTTCTCTTGAACATAGGCAATGTTTTGCTATCCTTAATAGTCTTTGGCTACTTTTAGGAAAAAAAACCAAGCCAACCCACCACCGCACAAAAGCAAACCCAGTCTTATCCCTCACATTTCTTTCCAAGAAATGGTGACCTCTGAATCTATGGTTTATTCTTTGAGGAAAAAAAAATAGTGTGTGCATTCTTAGCCTATTTACAGTCAAATATTTTCCATTCTGAGCTATGGCAAATTGCTATGCGCTTCATGTATTTTATTGGTCTCAAGTAGTACCACGTTGTCAAGAATCTGGATGCACTTGTTTGCACAAACAGCGGGTATTTTCCATTGCTTAAATAGGACTAATTATTCTTCCTTTCCTTTGCTTCATTTTGGAGTTAGAACATATTGACTAATATTTTAAATGGCCTTTTGTGCCTGTCTGTGAATAGAACCGCTTTTAATAAGAAAGCAGAGTTTGAAGACGCTCAACACAGTTAATTTAGTTCTAGTTGACCCTATTGACTATGTTCTTATAAAGCAGCACGGTGCTCCTGCATATCGGGGCACCTCTTCATTATGCTCTCTCGGTGCTATATGCACATTAATAACCAATGATAGAAGGAAAAAAAGTTTGAGTTACAGGCTGAACTCCAAACTACGGCTTTTCTGAAAGTGTCATAGATCATGTTTAATAGCCTGTGGATCAAAATGAAACCCAATATACATCACAGGGGAACTCAATAATTGAAGCATCCCAGGAATGTCTAAGTACTGAGTCTTGAGGTCACTAGAAGCTTCATTCTGTGCTCGCTTTTTACCTGAATAAAAGCTGTCTCCTCCCCCTCATCTTTTCTTTTTGTAACAAACACTAATCATGTTTTAATGTAGTGATTTAAATAATTTTATCTGGCATTTTGGGAATAATGAATTCCCTTTTCTTCCCCTTCCATCTCCTAATTTTCTGTGAAATAAGAAAAACAGTCATTCAGAGGTATTACCATTTCAGAATGTCTCCAGTACACTCGACACATGGGTGCCTCCTCTGAGCGGGGTGGCTGCAGAATGGTCCCGGCAGGGGCACTGAACATCTTCTCTAGGTCTGTGAAGCTGGTCTGACCACCAGCTCTGAATTTACTCCTTTCATATGAGAAGACCCTGGGGCTCTCTGAAGGATTGTAACTGGTCCCTGGGTGATGAAAATTCAATAATTTGCAACCCTGAGGCTGCACAGGTGGTATTGTGTGGGCATGGGGAGGATGTACAGTCTTGTCTCAGGAAAACAGCAGTCACTGAAGGGTTTTGTAGACTCGGTGCTCTGTGGTTTGCACAGGGGCTAAATTATATTCCTTTGTGAAGGTGGTGGAAGGAAGGAAGGATGGCTGCTGCAGCATCCTACTGACAGAAAAAGACTTGGAACGAAACTGCAGGAAGCCTGGCCAAATTGAGATCCTTGGCCTTTCCTGAGTTGCAATCATGGGACTCCTTTTGCCCGGGCCACATTGTGTGATTGTAGCAGAACCGGCCTGGTGCGGGGCCTGCTGTCTGACCTGGAGCACTGGGCGTTCGAGGTAGTGAGGCAGCTGTGCAGCCTAGATCAGTCCCATCTCACAGTGGGCGATGGTGGTTCTTGAGGACCATCATTGTTTCACCTTGTGCTTGTAAGCTGTCCGAGCTGTGGCTCCCCATCCTCCTATAGTCATATATATTCCTTAACCTTTCTAATAACTGATATTTCAGTGCTGAAGGGCGTGTGTAGGATAAAAGTAACATCTACTCCTCCCATTGGTCCTTGGGATAAGATGAACCTCATTTAGAGTGAAAGCAAAGAACGTGGCAAGGCAAAAATTATTTTTGGCAGTTGTTGAGTTGTTAGCACATGGCTTTTCTTGCTTTGCCCACAGCAAAATTTGCAGTGCAGAATGGAACCCACCACTTCTTAGCTGCTGCCTTACAAAGTGCAGCCTCTCCTCCTGTAAGGGTGTGGTAGTAGGAGCTTCTCTTAATGCTCCAAATATATTTTAAAAGTACTTGAATATTAGAAACTGCAAGTGGGCTAAATGACAATCTCATGAATGAAGAATGAGTGCTAATGTCATCTCTTGATAGCGGCTTTTTAAACGAACCCTTTCTACACTATACAATAAAGTTTCCTCCAATTACAAAATCTTACTGGTGGCATCATGACCTTCTACCCTGTTAGCTGATACCTGCTGTGGTTTCTAAATGAACCAAGTGTTTTCTAGCATTCTGTTGGTTTTGGCATGTTTAATAAATAACAGCAGTGAATTGGCTGTAGTGCAATAATAGTGACTACAAGATAAATAGCATGGTGATTTTTTTTTTTTTTGGGTCATTTTATAGGGAATTGGGCAGAAGGAAAATAAAATCTTTTATGTTTCACTCTTAATTAATGGACCCCTACAGCATGAGTTACTATGTATTTGATGGAAAACCAAAGGAGGAAAGATAAGATATCTTTCTGCTTTATCACCCAGAAAACAGAAGCTTCTTAACAGTATAAGCTTTTATTTTACCTCCCAGGAAAGGTAAACTTCTGCTGTAGTATGAAAACACGGGTGACAATTTCAACATTGGCTTAACCTATCTGGAAAATATTTAATCATATTTCTTATATCAGGTGTAAGTGGGGAACTCCCATGTTGGGTGGAGTGGCAAAGGATGTGGGCACTTGGGCATGTGCAGCATTTCTAGAAAAGAATGACAAACATACCTGGGCTACAAATACTTGATTAAATAATTGTTCAGTGCTTTGGTTTAGGGTATGATCGAAACATTTATGGCCTTACAGTTCTGCTGTACAGACTTCTGTACAGACAGCTGATGTAGATTTTGTGGAAGAGTGGTAGTGCATTGAAGTGTCCTTTGTTCCTGATAGTTGAAAAGATTCTTTTTTTTTTTTTTTAATTTTTGGCACCGGATCAGGAGTGCAAATACCACAGAGGAAAGCATGCTCTGCCAGAGATGAGCAGTGAAGCTGTTGTACTTTCCCTGCCCTTTCCTGCCACTTCCTGCAGCAGCTCTTTACCAGTACAGTGTTTGTGCTCTTACCCCTTAAACTGACCATGATGGGAGAGAGACATCTGGAGAGGGGATGCAGTTCCTCTCCCCTTTCCTTCTTTTGGGCAGACCAGATGAGCCAGCTGCAGTCAGTCTTGAGATCTGCAGGAAGGCATCAGCTGGCTTTATCATCTTCCCTTGAAAATGTGCTTAAACTGAATATATTCCTTAGCCATTTTTAAACAAGCTTCAGGTTGCTGCCTGTGACTTAAAAAAATATAAACTAATTTAAAAGTTTGCAGCTGCTTTGCATTCTGTCATAAAACTGAAGCTTATGATCAAAAAGAACTTAAAGACAGAAGGAATTACCTGACTACTTCTGTATTTTGGGCACTTTTCTCTGGGTAGACCAGGGACTTCTTTATAGGCATGGCAGGTAGACAGGCATCTATTCTTGACTGGAAAAATACCAAGGAATGGAAAAACTACCCTTTTCCTTGGCATCTTCTTTCAATGGCTAATGAGCCTTCCTATATGAAAGGAGATTGATTGAGAAGGGAGGAAAAAACCTGAAAAAGCACCTTTCCACACTAAAATAGCTTTCTCTATTTTTCCCTTTTCAAGTGCTTATAAGCTATCATCAAGCCACCTCTCATTCTTTTATTTATAAATTAAATAGATTCACAACTTTAAGTCTTCATTAGCCATTGAAACATTTCTGCAGCTGTCATCAGCATCCTTCCAGTTTTTCATTATTACTTCAGGGAAAAAAAGCAAACCCAACAAACAATTGAACTATGTATTGTTTGCCAGCACCTGAGTTTCCAGTACTGCATTTGGAGATAAAATTGCCTCCTTAATGCGTGTGCACTTGTTTGTAAAATTGTGGATCATATTAACATTTTTTTTCCTTCTATTGTATTTCTTTGGTAGCTCAAGCTGATGGGGCTTTGTAAAATAGAGATATTGGGATGATGAATGCTGAAATGAAAACTTTTCTTGTATGTATAAATTACCATTTCAAGAACAAAATTAATTGTGAAGATCTTTTGGGTTGGGTTTTTTTTTCCCTCCATTGGCCCAAGGAAAACAGACTGTCATGACACTAACTAGTGGTCCTAGGATGTGGGGACATGTGTTAAAGAGCAGCTCTGACTGTTCTAAAGCATTCACAGAAGTAACCTACTGCACACAACTTTGGGAGTCTGCCTCTACATGGAACTTTTTGAAAGTGATTTTGGCTTTGATGTAGAGTGAAAACAATTGCAGAGAAGTCAGTTTCTTGCCAGTCTGAGCTGTGACCTGGAAGCTTATATGAATTTTGACTGCTGCTGTCTTTAAAGAGTGACTCTGAATAGGATAGTCATCCATTCTGAGCTCTCTGTGGGTTTTGTCCCCTACATGGATAACTTACCATGTGTTAAAGCCGGCGCTAGAGTGGGTTTAGGCGCTCCAGGTTTTTGCCATGGCTTGTCTCCTTTGGTTTTCTCTCTTTGAGAGTCTCTCACTTGCAAATGGTATCAATTGTCGTTTATTGACTTCAGGAAATGAACAATGAGGATTAGCATCAAGGCTAATCTTGATCTCTGTGGAGCCTCACTAGCAGCAACGTTTGATTGACACCCTGTTTACTACCTGTGGAGATATGCTAATTAGTCAAATCTTGCTTAGTTTTACTGTGTTGCTATTGTGTGGCTCTATTTTTTTGTGTGTTTGGGCTGTTGCTGTGTGAATTGTTCCTGCGATTTTTCATCTAAATGGCTTGTGTAAGGCTTTCTTATTAATGCTCTAAGAGCAAGTAAATCATCAAGAAAACTTGTATTATCAGCAAAATAATGAAGGCAGGCAGACCCAAAAAATAGTGCTTAGCAAAAATATAAATGCAATTGAACACAAAAGACTAAATTTTGGATGTTTCTATCAATTTTAAAATGACTCTATGTTCTTACCCTTTAATTCATTATAAATTAAATCTGGTACAAGTGTTCCTTATTTTTAAACCTTTGTGTTCATATTGGCTTGAGCATCCTTATTTCACTAGGTCTGTCTGCTTACCATTACTACTGGTGTTTGTTGTCTGAGTTTTCCATGGTATCCCCCAAATTGTGCAAAGATTCAATGAGCCTTTTGAATCTTGGGTACAAGTTATGCAGGGCTGTATTTTTAAAAAATTTGCCCTCAGTAGACTTTTAACATCCCAATAGGTGCTGATGGCTCGGAAAGTTCATCATATTTCTCCCTGTAGAAATTTAAAGCTTATTGAATGCTGCCTCGGACGCGTTTTTAATGATTAACCATAGGCAGGGCTTCAGTCGTCCCTAATGTACATACTAAAGTATTTCTTCTTTCCTCAGTCCTGTCAGTCAAGGATTTCTTTCCCTTCTGATAAATTTTCTCCATGTCACATTTGTATTGATTGCTATCTGATCCCCTTCCCCCTTTCAACGTGTTAAATATTGCTTTGCTATCTTCACTTCGCCAATAAACCAGGATGGGCTTTTAGATGAAGCTGTCTTCTTTCTTGATTGAAGGATTGCAGCTTTTGGCCATCTAATCTCTTCTTAAAGAGCTTTAAGAGTTCATCTGTCTTTTCCACCTGAAGTTTTTTGGAAATTAAGTCTTTTGAAACACCATCTGTGATTGGGATGATCCTTTTCTTTTGGCTGGGGTGAGTGTAGTCAGGCTGTGATCAGTTCAGAGGGAAGCGCTGACCAGTGATTAGTTTCTCTGTGCCACAATATGGTTGGAAATGAAGATGTATCATATGGGATGTGCGCCGCTCCTGCTGGTGAATGGGACAGGAAAACTGACTGTTGTATGAGATGGGGACTGTCTGGACATGCTTGGTCAGTGTGTGTGATAATGGGAGGTGGTGACTAGGGAAGGAAGGGAAGGCATAACCCGCGCTGGGTATCCGTGTGTCTCAGCTGCTTGAATGATGCCTCAGTTTAATTAATATAATGCAGTTTTCTACAGAGACCCTGGATGTAGTGTCTGTGCTTGGGAATCAGGTTGATTTTTGCAATCAACAGTGGCTGTTGAGGTAGCTGGCTGACCTAGAGGTCTCATGGCTCAAGCTGCCAGGGTGCCCTGCTGGAAGTGGTTAAGGATGCTGGTCAGTACCTGGCTCTAGGACCTGCCCTGCATGCCCAACTCTACGTACCGCCTATGGGGAAGCTGCAGTGCTGGTAACCTGTGTCAGGACTCAGAGCTCGGGTCCAGACGGGTGGAGAGCTAACACGTACGTTTGGGGACTGCACCCGGATTGTAGCTTTTCTGAGTGTTTTGAAGCTGTAGCTAGTAGTAAAGGCAGGTGACCATTGGGGGGCACCAGAACAACAGTAATGCGGTGGAACTGCTAATTAGTGCACATGCAGTTAATGGCTCTCTGGTGCGGTCAGGAAAAAAACCTGTTTGAGGAAGGGAGGAAATTTCTTCTACTTCTTAAATCAACGTAATTTCCTCAGTAATACTGCCAGCTCTGTTGTGAAAGCATAAGCTGGTAAAGAATAAACTGTAGCAAGCATACTTTCCAGGCAGCACTGGCTTTGTCTTTATTTTTTCTTCTTAATACTTTTTATAAAAATTATGTATCACTTACAAGGTTTAGACTAGAAGGTTATTTCGTATATGATATTTTATTATTATGATAATTATTACTGAGAGGTCAAGTTCTAATAAATGTGAAGCTGCTTGTAAAGATTTTACAGCTCTCGCCTTCCTCAGCATTTGAGTGTCCTATATGGGGTCTGAATCCAGGGATGTTTGAGGAGTTCATATGGAGTTTTAACAGCAGTTGAGAGTTGGGGTTTTTTTAGGTTTGTTTTTCCTGAGTGACAGTTCAGCTGATGGTTTGAATTTCAGATGTAAAGATGCCTAAAGACTAGTCTGGCTAGTTCTAGGTGGATTTTCGCATGGGTAGATACTGTATAACACTGACTATAGCTACTGTAGTCATGGTGTTAAAGTATCTTTGCCTGTGCCTTGACCTGGTCTTGTAAGAAATGGGTGGGAAGTAATATTTTTCCATTTAATAAGAAGGCTCTTCTGTTGTCTACAGGCAAAAGCTTCTTCTTAATGTCTCCTGAAATCCCTCCTGCTAATCTTTGGTGAAAATTTGCAGTATTATTATTTAATACTGAATATATGGCTTTCTTTTAGTAAAGATGTGCTTTCTGGTTTTTTAGACTTTAAGTTCCCTTTTAAAGTGCAAAGATACTGAGTTTCTGTGTTTTAAGTCACAGCATTCTTTCTGAAAGGCAAGGTTACTAGCTGAGATCTGGCCTTGCTTGGTCAGTGCTGTTGAAAAGGATTATCCAGGTTATCCTGAGTCATGTGCATTGATCAAAACTTAAAACTGTCAGGGACTTCCATTCCCAGTGGTACTGGTGGTCTTCCTTTGACCAGTTGTCTTGCTGATATACCAACCTTGGAGTCCTCATTGCATGGATGAATATTGAAATGGAATCAGTGGGTTTTAATAATCATAACACAATTCATTTTTGTAAGTGAAACGTTTTCCAAAGATTATTTCTGACAATCTTGGCAAAAAAATTGGACAACAGTGAAAGAGGTGTTAAAGTTTAGACACCAGGAAAAGACAGAGACTTGATGAAAGCATTCCTTATCTAAAAATATGTTTCTTTTTCTCACTAAGTAATTTGGCCTAAAAAAACTTAACTTTGCAGGTTTTACTTTCTTTAGATCCCTAGACTGTTGTAGTCACAGCCTACTAGAAAACAGTGTCATCGTGAAACTGTCTAGCTTTCATCAGACAGCTAAGGGCATCTGGAAATTCTGGCTTTTTCAAGTTCACTAAACCTATCTGAGGTCTTCTAAAAATGATGAAAAGAACCGCTAATCCTACTGCTAATCCTTCCTTTAAATCAGGAAGCCACTCCTTAAAACTGTGCAGTTCCTGGATTCATGCACTAGATGGTGATCAAAAAGCAGCCAAAGTTGTACGCTCCCATCAGCTTCCCAAAGTCACAGTTGACATCAGAAATTGAAAGCATATGAGACTGACCGTTTTTCCTACCAAGCTTTTCAACTTTTTTCTCTGTCCATGAATGATTAATCTATTTAGCAGAATCCTCTAAAGGATTAAGGTAGAAATGAAAGTGCTTAGTGGTGCTGCTAAATTCACATCTCTTGTTGGAAATGTGATTTTTCAATCAGTTGTTTGATAAACACGTAGGAGCTACTTCTGTCTGTGTGATCATGAAATATTCATAAAATACCCCATCGCTTCAAGCTGGGGTTAGTGCTGTTTCCACAATACAGGAATTCAGAGATGCCAGTTCTTAAAACAGTTGCTACAGACTGAAATTCGGCCTCTGAGTGTACAGATTGATTACTGGCGAATAATAAAAAGGTCATAATGGAAAAGGGGGAGCACTGCTCTGAAAACATGATTACAGATTTTTATAAGACTAAAAACAAACCCAAGAGAAACCATTTCCATACTGCCCACCCTGAAATTACAAAAGCTGCTCTAATCTTGTACCTTGGGAATACCGCTTCCTTCAGAGGGAAAGGTTGCAAGATATATTTTGCATTCTGTAACTGGAAAAATGCATTCCACTGAAGTGAATCAGTGAAAAATATTCCTTTTGCTACAAAATCAAAGTATAATTTTGGGGAGTGGAGGCTGATAGATGGATTTAGACAGATAAGGGACATGGGGAAATCTAGTACAATACTGTGTAGGGCAATGGTAGGTGGAAAATATCAATGGTGAAATGTTTAGATAGTAGGAGGGGAATGTACAGCACGTGGGACTGTAAGATACCATTGTACAACACATTGGACTGTACCCTAGCTGTTATAGGACAGCAGCATAGTGCAAATAAAAGTTAAAAGGAAGATTGTCACATAAATGCTAAGTCTTAATATCTGGGAGGGTTTTTTTTTTGTGTTTTGTCCTCTGTGTACATCTGTAAGAAAGACAGCAGAACCCTGTCTCAGAACTAGTGCTCAGAGCCACTCTCGTGCATGCATCCTTTCTCTGGCAGGGTTAAAACCTGCTAGAAACAATCCCTTTTGCTCCTCCAGTATGGGAGGGAGGTCTCAGGGGGAATGCCTGTGGCAAAAGACACAGCACTGTGGAGGCATTTTCATGTGTGGAAAGGTGGAGGAGATGTGATGGTGCATGGAGCAATGGCATGGATAAATTGAGAGTAATGTTTTTTTTTTTCCTGGACAGAATACAGACAATGCTGAAGCTTAATCCCAGAAGCTGGATAAAGATGTCCCTCTTAGGCGTTGCAGTTATGTGACTCCTGCAAGGCAGGCAGTGAATGCACAGATCATCAGTGGTTTGGAAGCTGGGTAACAGTAAATAAGTATCTGCTTGCAGGCAATTGTAGGGTTAAAGACAGCAAAAGGAAATTTGATGCAGCTACAACATGTTTTACACTGCTGATCTGTGTAGCAATGAGGAAATGCATGGAAAAGCAAGATTCCAGACAACTGAGTTGATGATATGATTCATACACTGACTTTTAAACTCAGCACTCAGCCCGGTTATGATGAGAATCATCTGAGCAAAGTAAAATAACAACAGTTTGAAGCTTGTAGGAGGGCAGTAGCCTGTAGCCATGCTAGATGTGTTGAGTCAATTGCTCTGTAGCTCGTTGGAGAGATGGAGATTGTGTCATGTGCAAGATGGATTCTTTTCTTTGTCATGGGGGGGTGTTTTTGGTGGGTATTTTGAGTCCACTTCAAGCCTGACTTTTGTTCTAAATTGGTCACACACAGCTGCATGTGTACACTGGCATATTACATGCATGCAAATGATCTGTTATACGTGAAAAATCGGTCTTTGCATGTACACAAGTTTGGCAGCAGTGCACCAAAGGCATTTGTATGCACTGGATTTACAGAAAACTGGCTCTGAATGTAGAAGGGAAATAGCATCAAGAGAGCTGAGGCATGCCCTGAGTATGGAGTTAGCACGTATTCTCACAACTGTTCTTGGTTAAAGATGGCTCTTTCTCAAACAGAATCAGAAATGCAAACCTCACATTGTGTCTCATTCTGTGTATTTCCAGTTTTTGGTCTTAAAGAACTTGACATCTGATAGGATAATGAGGTAAAAGCATGTGTGGATTTAATCCTAGTCTGAAATCACATTTTAAATTCACGTCAGATAAACCTCCAGCCTGAAGACAGAACTTTCTAATGAGCAGTGTGCATGGGTAGGACCAATGGGATACTCCTGAGATCAAATGCAAATCAATTCTTATATATAGAAAATTTTATTCAAAGCATGTCCCCACCATTTAAGCGAAAATTGTCAACTGTCAATTGTCAACCACAGAAAAGATTTCAGAGCAGTGGCAATTCAGTATAATGTCAGAAGGTGGCTAAATCCAGGCGCCCTCAGGACGCAGGAGCATCCTTCCTTTTCCAGCCCAGCAGGTATGAAGCCATTGTGGTTCCCTGTCTGCAGGTCCAGTGAGTACACGTATTGTGATAGGTGCACACATGTGTGCGTGTACATACAGACAAAAAAAATATGGGATACACACACAGCTGCCTGCACAGATTGGCACAGAGACCAGTGTCTTTACTGGCACCTCATAACAACAGTCATACAGACATGAGCAGTATGGACAATCAAATTATCTTCAGCTGATAAGGACTGAAATCTTGTGGGGTAGAGGCATATGCACATTATTGTCTGTATGGTAGCTGGGCTTAGAAACTGAATCTACTCAATTGTTGGCACCTTGGTCTGCAAAACTCTCAGGTTGCAGGTACTCAGACCTCTTCTCTTGCTAGCTGGCTTGTCCATCTTGAAGTTCACATGTGCACACAGAAGAAAGAAATGGGATTTACTAAGACAAAAGGATGACCTGCAGCAATCAAGTGCAGGGTTCAGCTAGATGAGTGTACTGACCAGCAGTCTGTTTGTATGTGACTGCCCTGTTTATCTTCTTTCCCCTCCATTTTCCCACACTTGTTCCTCCCCAATCCTCATTAATTTCACTCTTTTCACACCTTTGGTCTTTCACCTAAGCATCCCATAATACATTTTCTTCAGTCCCAGAATTTTCTTCCATGTGCATACCATAGTAAGTATGTACCCCTGTCCTGGCATTCCTGTGAGAGATTTTAATTTATCTTTGTGGGTTTTGTACTAGGGACAAGGATCCTCTGATATTTGGAGGAATAGCCAATGTGATGTGCTCCATTTTCACTGGTCAGGTTACTGGGGTTCCTCTATTTGTTGTTTCTCTGACCCTTGCTCTGTCTTTGTGTTCTCTGTGGTTAGCCTTTAGTCACACCATCCTGTTAGTCACTGGAGGAGCTCTTGGTTCCCCTTGATCCTTTTCAGCAGTTCCATAGCCTAGAAACAGCAGAGGAACGTGTATCTGGGATATCTTTGACTTAAGAGAAACTGCATAGACTTCATCTTAGCTTGCTTTAGCCATCATAAGCAGAGGTCTACTACTGATGTCCATGGAGGAGAGAAGATTTTCTAAACTGAGCCAATCTATCTTAGCTACCTATTCTAGGATGTAGTGAATCAGTCTCTGGAGGTGCCGCTTTTTCTCTGTTAAAGGCAAAACCTAGATGACTAGCTGCAGCTAGATGTCTAACTTTTAAACTGACAAAACAATGAGAGTTGAATCCTCCTTTCTGTGTTTTACCTTCAGTGCTGGAGGCCATGTCTGTGGGTAACGTGATGTACAGCTGAATGCACCTAACACTTCCTCTCGAGCAATTATTCCCCTTATTTATCAGACGTTCATAGAAATAAACATCTACCTTCTGTAAACAATGCAGCTCCCAGTGGAAAGCTACCCTCAAGGATCAATATAAGTCAATATATGAAGCGGAAACTTGAGAACTCTGGTCTGTGTTAGGTTGTATGTGGCATAAGGAAGATGGAGAAACCAGTATTTGATTTTCTGTAATCACTCATGTCCTCAATACGTCTTCCTCAGCAGTGAAGTTCATGCCAGTCAGTAGCCCGAGATGTGCACTGAGTGTGTGGAGCACTAACCTCTGGAGGAGCTGTCATCTGCACTGCAAGAGAGGCACTTTGCGTTGCACCCTGATGTCCAGCTGTGGTACCTTCAGAATGGAAACAACTGTGACCCAAATGGCTGCAAGTTTGTGTATAGTCTGCACGAATATTTGCAAGACAAATTTGCACCAAAAATACCCTGACCTGCTCAGTAACTCACCAATGTACCCGAGTGATTAAGATCTTGGTTGTTACTTCCTTTCTTCATGCCCCACTTCCTTCTAGAGAAAAAGATGATAGTTATTCCTCTTGTGAATACATTGAAATGTAGGGATAGAAACCACTGTAAACCTCTAAAGCAGAAGGAATTTTTCTACTTATGACTCCTTTTACTTGTTCCTTTCTTTTTTGCTCGACATCAGCTACTTAGTGATTTGTGTCCCTGCCCCTTACTGGCCTAGTGCATGGATAGCAGGTGGATGGGGCTTTAGGAATGTCAGGTTTTTA
Source organism: Hypotaenidia okinawae (assembly GCA_027925045.1). NCBI lineage: Eukaryota > Metazoa > Chordata > Aves > Gruiformes > Rallidae > Hypotaenidia > Hypotaenidia okinawae. The sequence goes on along the minus strand of BSDF01000002.1, from coordinate 44,729,489 downwards.
AGGCAAATGAAGGACTTTTGAAAATGGTGTAGTTTGAACTGAGCTTTTAATTCCTTAGCTGTGCTGATCCTGGCAGAAGAATGGAAGGAAGGTCTACAGCAGCATGAAGGAAGAACTCAGTGAAATGTACCATATAGTTATGATAGAGAAACATAAGTATTTCTATCCCCAGATATTTAATTTTATTGGAAATGATATCATTTAATTATCAAAGCACAGTAATTATGACCCATGCAATACTAATGACTATTGGCAACAAGGCTCACGAGGACACACAATCTAATTAGCTTTAATAGGATGGATTTAATAATACATTGGATTAACATCTGTTAGAACTAAGTATCAAGATTTATTGTTCTCTGAATAAATATTGACCTTTTGCTCTCAGGTCAATAAATCTTAAGCTTGCCTCCACTTAAATGAGTATCTACTTATGTTAGCACTCTTCAGTTTCTTACCACCAATTTCAGTAGGAGGAGAGTTGCTCTTCCCTCCTGTGGCATCAAACATTTCTTTAAGAAATGGCAAGAAAACACCAAATTTGCAAATAGGTGAAAAAAAGAAGAATTGGGCCCTAAACTCTTTGTCTTTCTTCACATAAACCTGCCCTTCCATACTGTTCTTTGCTAAGAAATTTTAGAAATATTCAGAAAAAACCCAATTCCTAGTGATGCCACAGAAAAAGCATGTAGCTTGCATCACGTGCTCAATTAAGCCGTCTTAAATTTTGTGTAATGTTGTGAGTGGTGTCAAAAATATTTGTGGGGGTGAGTGGGAGGCAATCCTGCTCCTTCATGTGCACTGAGGTACAAAGTTTTTTCTAGGACTTCAGATTTCATTTGGTGTTTCAGATATTTAAGCATAGATCCCTTTCCAACTGTAGGTGTCTCAAGAGGATAGAGATGGAATATTTTTCTTTTTCATCCCTGTAAGGGAGGAATTTCTTGATGCTCTCCAAATGTGTTAGTATGGTCAGAAATATCTACAAGTCCTACAACGTTTCTTATAAATAAGGAGAGTTCCTCTAAAAGCAGTAGAAAAATACTCAAGATTGATATCCTTCCAGCAGCTATTTAGAGCTTCCTTTCACATTTAATAGAGTTATAAGAAAACATACGTTAGTCTAACTCTACTGTAGGTGGATTCAGCTATAAAACTCCCAATGGCTTCAATGACAGACTTCTGTAGGTGAATGTTGATTAATGGAGAGATTATTTTCCAGAGCCAGTGATCAATTGGAGACTTTATAAATTTTGTAGGAAGATTATTTGTATTTATTGAATTTTCTGGAAATTTTTCCATAAAGGAAGTGAAATCTAGCAGACTTTGATGGGTGAGGTTTATATAATAGATTGCAACTGCTTTCAAAAAGTCAAGATTATCCTTGCTCGCCCGCTGTCTCTTGTCAAAACATCTGTGCTGGTGTGGAAGCCTGACAAAAATGTGCAAGATTTCCACTGTTTGTCAACCTGCTCTTCTTTTTCTTCAAATTGTACCATTTTAAACTTTTTTGGTGTGATTTAGAGGTAGCTGTGGCATATGCCATGGTTCAGAGTGAATACCTGGTCAGATTGGTGAAACAAAGTTCTCAAAGCAATTTTTAGTGTACAGGGTTAGAGGATTTAATCTGTGCCTCTGAATGCTGAACCCTATCTGTAAGGGTGTGGGGTAGACCTGTGGTAAGCAAATTTTTTATATTATATATTCCTTTTGAGGTAAGTATTTTGTTACAAATCTTTGCAAAAACAGATGCTGAATTTTGAGCCCAGTGTGCCTTTCCTGCTCCAGCTGCCCTTAAATTACGCAAGGTTTGACTGCAGTCTAGTTCTATTTACCTAAGACTTTTAATAACAATGATGTATATTTTGGTTCTTTGGTTTGCAGATACTTGTAGGTGCAAATCATTATTTTCCTTTCTCTTTCCACCCTTTCAGACCACAAGAAAATTTGCAAATTTCGAAACCCATGGGATCCTGCTCTGTTGTTTCAGTATCCTGCTTGTCTGTGCATTTAAGCACAGTGGTTTGTGGTATACGTTGCATTTTAGTTGTGGATTTTAAAACTAAAAAAGGAAAACATGCTTACTGGGATGAGAAGGAAGGCTGAGCTGGAATGAATACTGTGCTGGGACAAGATGTACATGGAAAACGTGTTGTTGACTTTGTTAGGACTCCACATGGAAGGGTTTGGTGGCATTTATTTCATGGCCAGATCAGGATTTAAATAAGTGAGTCTCAGGTAGAAAAATTATTCCAGTTAACTGACATGTGAGAGCCCTGTACTTACTGGTTTGAGGGGAGAAGGGGATAATTTTCTTTGTTAAATTTGGTGATCAGATCAGACAGCAGCCTTGCTTTTGTGGTAGCAGTCTGGGTCATAGTAGACACCATCCCCTCATCCCTCCCAAGATATTGTGAGCAGACTCTAAGAAAGTCATTGTGATGTTTTTAATAAGAAAAAAAAAAAGACACAAAAGAGAGCTAGTTTTGTTGAATAGCTCATTTTTCTTTAGATGTAGTTAAAGAATATTAACAAAAATGCATTGCTGTTCTTCAATCTTTCCTGTTACACAAATACAGAAGGTGCTGCTACCTTATGTCAGAAGCTGACTTGTGTTAGTAAGTAAGATCTTAACAACTGAGAGTCATTCCAAGCTTCTGAAGTGACAGTCCTTTTTCTACACCTGGAGTGTGTCGAGTTTTTGAACTTGTGTGGCCATATAATGAAATCTTCCTGGTGTAATGTACTCCTCTCAGTGCCAGACGTTCACATTGCACTGTGGATGGTTTTTTTTCCCCCAGTGGAGTAGAACAGAAGCTCATCCCTATGTATGCAAACTAAAACAGATATTTTTTTATTAGTTACCCTTACTTTCAAGATAACAAGCTACCCTTTCATGTGGGTCGGCACAATCCCAAGCACAGCTACAGGCTGGGCAGAGAATGGATTGAGAGCATCCCTGAGGAGAGGGACTTGGGGGTGCTGATCAATGACAAGCTCAACACAAGCGACAGTGTGTTAGCAGCTCAGAAGGCCAACCACGTCCTGGGCTGCATCAAGAACAGCAGGGCCAGCAGGTCAAGGGAGGTGATTCTGCCCCTCTACACTGCTCTGGTGAGACCCCACCTGTAGTACTGTGTCCAGCTCTGGGGTCCCCACTACAGGAAAGATGTAGAACTGTTGGTGCAAGTTCAGATATGGAAGGCCACAAAGAGGATGAGGGAGCTGGAGCACCTCTCCTATGAAGACAGGCTGAGACAGTTGGGCTTGTTCAGCCTGGAGAAGAGGAGGCTCCAGGGAGACCTAATTGTGACCTACCAATATTTAAAGGGTCCTACAGGAAAGTGGGAGAGGGACTGTTTACCAGGGAGTGTAGTGATAGGACATGGGGCAATGGCTTCAAGCTGAAAGTGGGTAGGTTTAGATTAGATGTTAGGAAGAAATTCTTTACTTTGAGGGTGGTGAGGCACTGGCATGGGTTGCCTGGAGAGGCTGGGAAACCCCCTCCCTGGCAGTGTTTAAGACCAGGTTGGATGAGGCTTTGGTCTAGTGAATGGTGTCCCTGCCCATGGCAGGGGTTGGAACTAGATGATCTTTGAGGTCCCTTCCAATCCAAAGCATTCTATAATTCTATGTTTGTCCTTGGGACAATTGAAAGACTGGAAAACCTACCCACTAAAATAGGAACTTTACAAAATATTGCATGGGAGAACCTCACGTACACTCTGAAAGTTTTTAAAACAATTATTTTTATAAAACCAGTGGTGCTCAACTCTATTGCTACTGTTTAAACAGATTGGAGCAGTGGATCCACAGTATTGTGTGCTAGTCTTTGGAGTTTTATTAATGCCTACACTTTGCACATGGCTTGTTAATAAGACAGTAAATTACAGAAAAAAAAAAGAAATTACAGAAAAAAAAGAAAAGAAAAGAAAAAAAGAAATCCATGTGAATAGTCTTAAAAAGCCACGTGTGCTCAGACAGAAGATGACAGGGGACTGTGTGCCTGGAAAGCCATGTTGCTCTCCAGCGTACATTTCAGCTGTAAGTAAAAGCATACACAAACATCTTTAAGTGCTGATTCTGTTCTGGGGATTATCTGTTCTGGCTCCTCTTTTTCAGAGGCAAATAGCATTAGTGTAAAAGCTTCTGTCTGAAGGCTATTTTTTGTCGCATAAATGACCAATTAAAGAAGTCAGTTAAGGCAATCAAAATCCACAGCCAACCCACCGTGTCCTATTAGTCAGGTCATTTTCAGTGATTTGTGGGGTTCACGGATGTGTCTTCTGGCAAAAAAGCAATGGGTGAGAAGATGACGTGCAAAATATGATGGCGCAGACATACTGCACACCCCTGAGTCAAAGGTACATGGAGAACGTGGGCATCAGGACAAAAATACAGCAGCATCTGTTCTTCTTTGATATGTTAGTTGCTCTGAAGAATGTGGAAGTGGTTACTGCTGTTTTGACAAATGTGCTTATTTCTCCTTTTGTTGCCTGGTGTGGCACAAGGGGAACACTGGCGCAACAGTGTACTGCAGTAATTTATTAGTGGTTTAGGGATGTGGGCCCAGAACAAATTCTAGACAAAAGAAAAACATGTTTGGGTTTTGCAGAGTGCCTTGGCTACAGGAACAAAGCTTGCGTTTGGGTGTGCAAATATTTGGTATTTCGATTGTCCCAGTTGGGGTGACAGCTGACAAATGGTCCAAGTTTGTTTTTAATTATCACCAAAAGGGAAAAAAATCCTGTTCTTTTAAAGCCAGCAACTGATGTTGCAGCACAAGGCAAGAAAAGATATTTAGCAGTGGAGGATATACTTTCTCAGCATTACATTATGTTGAAAGCACTATTACTTCCAAATGTTTGTACTGTTTAGCTAGATTTGTGACTATAGCCAACCAAGGAAAGTGTTTTGCTCATTTGTATTGCATCCAGTATTGATATCAAAATGCCAGCTACTGTTCTGGTATCGCTGATATCAAAGTTATCTTCTGCAGCCACACTGGGAATTGCAGCAGATAGGCTGTGACAGATGTTTGTGAGACCTGGTTGTCAGAGAAATTGTTTGATATATAGCATACTAGCGTGCAGAGCACCCACGAGGTATCGGGGCTGATCACAGTTACATGTATGAACACATAGAGACTTGGCTGCCCTGAAGGGTTATGTGCCTCCTGTGAAGGCAACAAGAAACCTGTTGCCCACAAGAGATGAAGTGATTTGTCCAAACAGTTTCTGGCAGGGTTAAGGACCGCTCCTATTTGTGCAGTCTGTATCCAGTACTTCCATCACTGTGCTATCGTTTAAGCAAGATAAAAACCAATATTGTGAATACTCCCTGAAATCAATAGCCCATATGTAAAAGTTTAAAACTGTGTCCAATTACTTCACTGAACTGGGGCTTTGTTTACTTTCCTGGTGGCAGTTGCTGCACAATGGTTGTTTTCTTATGAATATACATGAATCCAAACTGGTCTTTTCTTGCAGGAAGCATAACTTGTCAGACTTTGAATAGCTAATAAGTTGCCTTTATAAGTAACAATCATGAACTTCCAAATGAAAATTTGCCCCTTCTGGGGGGAGTCAAAATAGATTTTTGTGGTTAGATGAGAGAGACTGTTCTGTGTAAACTTGTCTTCCATTGCAAGGAATAATTGAGGCAAGAACACAAAATGTGTTTTCCATTTCTGTGAAATCATGAGAATGTGATCTTTCCATTTTGTCAAAAGGCTTTTTTTTTCTTTTTTTTTTTTTCCCCTCTGGCTACAAATCTTCAGCCAATTTCTAGTGCAGCATTCAGTTCTTGAGAAAGTTTCATCAAGGCTGTATTTGAGGAAGAGAAATAGTTTGAACTGTTAATATGCTCCTGTCCTTCCAACACTGTCTAGCCTGCTTTTGTGGATCCCTGGAAAGGTTATTGATTTACTGCAAGTGTGGCTTTCTCTAGTAAAAGCGGAAGGCTGTTTGCAAGCTACTACCTGAAGATGACACTTAAGGAGGAAATTTAGATAATTGCATTCTGCTTCCTTTGAAGACCCTGGCAATTTCGAAATGAATTTCAGGAGGAGCGGAATGGGGTTCTGGTGACTGAGAGTCACTGCTGCCAGCAGCTGTGAAACAGCTCTACAGCTTTATGTTGCAGAGATGCTTGGTGACCTAGGGACTGTCCAAAAATTTTGGAAAAAATGTTTCTGATAACAGTTGCCAGTATTAACACTAATCTTTATAGGTATTCAGACTTTGTAGCACTTGCTGGGTTAGCATGTTTAGAGTCATCCATGCGACTTGAAGCTGTTCACATGAGATTCACGGCCAAATCTGTGCTGACAGAACAGGCAGTCCCATGAATTTTCTTATCCTTTCTGATTTTTCTGGGGGGCCAAAAATTCTACAGATGTTTCTACAGTTATGCAGTGTCAGCACTTTTGATCCCACATATTTATGGTTGTATAAATAAAGGATTTTTGCTGTGGCCATTGAATTGAGAAACTAGAAGCAATTCTTGGGTTTAGTTAACCAGAAAGAATTTTAGTTCTCAGACAAGCTAAAAATGAAACAATTTGCTTATTTCCATTTCCTCAGTCCTTTTCTACCTACTGCAATAAAAGTGGGTCAATTTCCAATTGAATTCAAGTTTTAATTGAAAACAGTGTTTTGAAGCAAATACTCCAAAGACTTTTCTTTATATATTTTGAGAACCTGTAGGATTGTTATTATTTTTTTTTGGTTTCTTTATTTTTCTGGGTAGTGCTGTCTTTTCACTTGGGCTATTTGTCACATTCACAATTTTTGTTTCCCCTGAAGCAAAATACTTTTGTAAATTCATTGCTTAGCAGAATATTTTTATCCAGCGTTGTTACCAATTTGCAGGCTGTTCCTGTTGCCTTAGTGTTTAAATACAAAAAAATCTACAAACTGTTGCTTGTAAAGAGTATAGCCTCTAGCCTACAGTCTTGGAAGAGCTGTTGCGATATGTCAACATCTGGTATCACGGGCATAATGTGACTAGAATCTTTGAGAATGACAGCAGTGCAAGTAGCATCCAGGTTGTGGTTGTTCAGCCCTGGCTAAAGTCCAGACGCCCACCAAAATCAGTCCATCACTCCCCTTCTTAGTTGGACAGGGGATAAATAACATAATTGGGCTGCTCAAGAGACAAACTCGTTAATGACGCGGGCAAAACAGACTCAACAGAGTGCTGAAGAGAAAGTTCTCTAATTTATTACACTACGCTAAAGAGAAAACAGTGAAAAGGAACCAGAGTCAGGAGTGCAACCAACAATCTTGAAACAAATGCAACCAGGCAAACACTTTTCCCCCACCACTCCCTCCTTAGCAGGCTTTAGTTAGAAGTTTGCTCCCTTCTTCCCTCCTGGTCGCAGCCCAGGAGGGGCAGGGACTGGGGAAAATGGGGGTCTCGGTAACACCTTCCCCCCACCCCTCCATTCTAAAGCAGACTTCCCTTTCAGTCATGATTTTGCTCCCTTCTTCCCCTCTCCTCCTCGCAGCACAGGACAGGGGGGCAGGGACTAGGAGATGGGGGCTTTAGTCAGTCCCTTGCAAGATGGTTTCTTTCTCGGCCGGGATGGGGGCATCCATCCCACACAGCCTCCCCCTGCTGCACCGTAGGATCTCACCCACAAGAGCCAGTCCTCCACGAACTTTCTCCAAGGCAAATCTCTTCCCGACGGGCTTCATCTCTGCTATGGCAGGCAGGAATTAATCAGTGTGTCTCAGTCCCAGCCCTCCACGGGGCTATGATGCCTCCTCCAGCAAACCTGTTTGGCTCATCTCTGTAAGTCGCTTGTGCTGGCAGGGGCTCATCCCAACGTCAGTCACAGCATCTTCTCTGTGTCTCCACCGGCTCCATCCAGCGTGGAGCCTCTCCACCGGGCAGGTCGGGTCTCTGCCTCCTCCACGGGTCCTTTCCTCCAGCTACTCCCCGTGCTTCAGCTCAGGCTGCAGGGGCAATCTCTCTCGCCCGGGTACCTGGGCGCATCTCGTCCTCCCCCAGCCTTCCCGTTCCCGGCCTTTTGTGTCTGTCAGCTGCTCACATTTATATGCAAATAGACATCCCAATGCCCTTAACGGGCCAAAATTGCGATCTTCCTGGCACTCCAAGTTCTGGTTGGAGTCTTTGTCTCCTATATGTGATTCTCAGAGGCGCTATAAGCAGGCCTGCAGAAGATTCTAGCAGCCATTTTCTGCAGCCCCTGGCCCTCTCTCAGTAGCCAACTATGCAAAACTGCAACACAGGTAACAGAGGTCTTGGGAGACACAGAAGAATCATTTGTGATGGGACAGTTTGAAAACACTGGATTAGATCTATCTAGTAAGGGAGGGCATGGAGACAGAAATTCATAACCAAGGTTGGACGTAGTCTTCTGCTACCAGTTGCAGTTGTTTGACCTGAGATTTCTTGCACTTTCAGCGTATCTATTAATTGCAATTGTCAGAGACAACATTTGAGCTGAAAAATAGAAGGCTAATTAAACCCCGTAGGTGCTGATTTCTGTATTTAAGGAAGGAAAATCAAGGAAGCAATTTCCTGGGACTCTGGATGCACAGTGAAATGTGCACAGCTTTGCTGCAGGATGGTCTTCCATGCACTGCACCTCCTTCCTGCCTTCTAGGTGGAGGAAGGACATGTCTGATAGCTAATGCACTGCTGAAGTAAGTGAGTGTTTGAAGTAATCTCCAGGGTGGATTGGCAGTGGAGACCAGCAGTGGGAAGCAAGAGGTGAAGGGAGTGAGGGAGAGAAGAGGACTTCAGTGTTAGGATATATTACACTTAAAATTCTGATACTGTTCCACTGATGGGCCACATAAAGAATTAGATTTACCATTTGAAGCAAGTTCCATAGTAAAATAATTGGACTGGTGAAGCAATCTCACTCTCACTAAATTGCTTTCCAAGGAGCCTATCCTGAATGGAGCTGTGCAGCTTTTTCCAATATTTGAGCATCCTTAGGTCTCACTGACTTCAGTGGGATTTAAACTCATCGAACTCCTCACTAGGCAATTAGTTTCTCCATAGGTCTAATTTTTTTCTGCTGCAAAGTAGTAGCTGCCTTTACTTTCAGTTAGCAGTCGTTCCCTGGGCTCCTCCAGTCCAAGCCTTAGCATGCAGGTATCATTTAATGGTCCCTTCCTGAGACATGTACTTAAGCGTTTGTGCATACATTCTGTTCCTGGCCGCTTTCTGTGGATAGGATCCCTGATGGTTTTGCTACACTGACCACATCACGTAGGCAAATAGAATGTGCAAAATACTTGATGGAAAATCTTCCCCAAAAGAATCCTGTCAAAAGCCCACACAACAGTTTTATGTTTTGTTTTGTTTATTTTAAGTAGGGAGTGTTTGTTTTGCCTTCAAAAAGGGGTGGGTGCCCTTCATATTAAGAGGACAACTTCCTTAGCCTGGAGGATGAATGAGATAGGAAATGAGATAACAAAAGTGAGGTTTTTCCACCTTTCCTTTCCATGAGAGAAGACCCACTGAAGTGCAGTATATTTACAGTCCTCACATTACTGAAGCTCTAAATGGTTTTGCTTTCATGGTCTCCATTTGTGCTACTGCACATTTTGGGATGATGGATTGTGGACCACTGGGTGTTGAGAAGAAGAGAATCAATAGTATGATACAAAAGATGAAATAACTCTGATGGAACATCAATAAAGGCTAAAAGTTACCATAGGGATTTGAATCCTAAGGAAGAGCTTGGGAAAGTGTATTAAGAAGAATTCACTTCTCCCCTTGTACTTGTAGAGTCCATGAGCAGAAGTTGCTTGTGGGTGTTTGTTGAGTACAGGGGTGGAGGAATTTGTTCTCTCCTGTAGGTATATGGTGCCCAGCACTATGCCTCCTGGGCACAATGTCTTCTAAGCTTTGTCACAGTGTTGTTGCTGTTTCAGCCCATAGCTGGAATGAACAAAAATGGAAGAGTAGAGCTTTTAGTAGCCTTGTGGGCTGTTAAAGGGCTCAGCAAACTGTAGAAGCAGGAGACTTTTATCATGCCAGAGTTATGCACTGTTTAAGAGGACATGTCTTGCAGGTCCTTTCACTAGTGCGTGTAACCAGGAGCATTCCCAACCAAGAGTCTTCCCGTTTGACTCCACCACTGGCAAATTGTGTAAGAACAATTATAAGGCCCAGATTTTGCCCCAGAGTTAGCACTGCACAGTACTAGTAGCCTTCAGCAGTTTGTTAGGATGCAGTTTGGAATACTTGATCTGAAGCAGAGAGGACTGTTTGCCAAGTACCATACTTTGCAGGACAAAGAAGGCTGTCTCATGCAAAATAGCTGCCATCTCTATCCAAGCAGAACTCCAGTGTTTGGTTTTTTTTTTTTTTTCTTCCTTGATTATGGATTAAATTAGGTAAGTCTGGAGAAATTGTGAGCTATAAAACAAAATTGAGGAATCCTTGAACTGTTTGCTGGGCAGATAGCAACCCAGGTGGGTGATGGTGTAGGGATATGGTTGATGACTTCTGTTTCTAAATGATGTATGCATTGCAGTTGCATGCAGAATTGTTATTTCAGTGGTAGCTTCCATTAGGATCTTTATGAAGGAGTCCCACCTGGAGCTCCAGATTAGATTTTATGGCTTTTATGGAAAAAGGTGCTATTGAATATCACTGAAGGTATCACTGTATGTCTCTTAACATTCCTGCTGTAATTCTGACTGTTCCTGTCCTCATTGTTATCTTCTTCTTCCCCAAATCTTTACCAGAGCTACTTTCACAACTTATTTCTATTTTTTTGCTTGCAGCAATATCAAAAAAAAAACCCCAAACCCTAAATAATCTGATTGCACATTGCATCCTGAAAGGATATGAATTGCTTTCATCTCCATAATTCATATGGATGTCACACTCTGGACTTCAATTGGAATTCTGACTCTCTTGATCTCATAGCTGAAAAAACAAACAGTAAATAAAACACATAACTTTGTTACAGAGAGAAACTAAAACCAGGGAGGCAAATCAGGTTAGAACCATAACAGCTCCTCCTCTGAATGCAAGCTGCATTCTGTAACAATGGTAATTTAGACATGTGCCACTAAATGAGTGTGGGAAAGCTAGGCTGTTGGTATTGAGAAGTATGGCTGGCTCTGTCTAAGCAAACTACATGGGACACAAGGGGAAATGGCCAGCCTCTTTTCTATGGTCTGTGGAGACAGGACAAGGGGCAATGGCTCCAAGTTGGAGCACAGGAAGTTCCACACCAATATGTGGAAAAACTTTTTCACAGTGAGGGTGACAGAGCCCTGGGACAGGCTGCCCAGGGGGGTTGTGGAGTCTCCTTCTCTGGAGATATTCAAGACCTGTCTGGACACCTACCTGTGCAACCTGTCCTAGGGAACCTGCTTTGGCAGGGGGTTGGACTCGATGATCTCTTGAGGTCCCTTCTGACCCCTACAATTCTGTGATTCTGTGTGATTCTGTGACTTGACTCCCCCAGCGTGCTGTGTAAATCCAGAGCTGTAAAGGCAAGGTTGGTGGCATCACTTTTCTTTTTTGTAGATGAGGTGGTAGTTGCTGGCACTAACTTTTAGAGCTGAAATAAATTAATGCAGAAACCAAGGTGAGGTCATACACCTATTTGCTTAGTTCAAAGTCAGTCAGTCAGTCATGGGAGGGGTGGGGGAAGGAATGCACTGTTCTGAAATACATTAATGTTATTAGTAATCTATTAAAATGCAACACACCTTAAAAAATACTGCTTCTGACAGAACACTTACTTACGTTGAATTCTGTCTTCCAGGGAAGAGGCTACTTAATCCAGCAATGCATTTAAGCTTATGACTGATTTTAATCATGAGAACACAGAACTATTCACGTGCTTAAAGTTAAGCACAAAATTAATTGGACAAGGTTAATAGCTCCGCTGGGATGAGATCAAGTGTTCAGCTATAATGACCTGACTCTGCCAGTCTTACTCATGGGTTTTTTTCTGCAGTGAGACACCAAGAGATTTCATCCCACTTGATATGAGTTGAGTAGCCAAATGTTACTTACAATTTAAATCTAAGAGATTAAATCTGAATGCCAGGATCAGGCCTTCTCCCTTAATATTGCATCACTTCTTTGGCAGCTTAAGTTTCACAGGGGTTGGATGGAGAGTGTTCTCTAGGGAGAGGGTGAGTAGTCAGGCTTAGCCTAGTTAGCACAAGGAGAGAAACCCCACCTTCTATCAGCAGCAGTTGATGTTCTTGAAGAGTTCAAACCTTTGATGAAAATCTGGAAGACTGGAAACCTTAACCCAAGCCTTCCCATGTCACAGATGAATGTCCCAAGCAGCAAGCTTTTGAGGGTTTTCAGATCCTGGTCTGATTTTTCCGAGAGTCCCAGAACCTGAGGGTCTCAATGCACAGTCTGCCTCTAAACCCACCATTCTGAGCTTTAGTGTTTCTTAGGGCAGGCAGTGGGAAGGCAGTCAAGGGCTGCAAAGCTCAGACTCTTCAAAAAAACCCTAAAGTCACAAAATACAGTTCCTGCCCATATCTGCTGTATTTCTGAGTATGGCATCAACCATATTCTCTCTCTACTTCCAGATTGCTCCTATAATTAAAGAAAGGATGATGAAGAAGGGCAGCATGATGCTTGGGTACCAGCCTCATCAAGGCAAAGTCAACTTCTTCCGCCAGGTGGTGATCAGCCCGCAAGTCAGTCGAGAGGACATGGACTTCTTGCTGGATGAAATCGAGCTGCTTGCTAAGGACCTGTAGCTGTAGCTCCACAGCACCAGGCGCAGCTCATGGGCGGTATTGATGGAGAGAAAATGGCAGCAGCGTTCTGGTGCTGTTTTGTGAAAAGTAGTAAAGAGCTTGACATATAGTTTGGAAGCTGTCATTTTACAGAGTGATATTGAGAGCTTTGCAGGTAGGACACTAGGACACCCCTTCACAGGAAAGTATTTGCTGATGGGGGCCGAGAGTGGCCAGGGGCAGGCCGGTGCTTGCAGCACCACTGCCATTCTGGGAAGTGTTTCCTTGAGAAGGCAGCACTTCCGAAAATGGTACCTGTGTCCCAGGGAGGGCAGCTGTTTAGGGGGTACCTGTGCACAGCGTAGCTCTAACTGGTCACTTAGATATGCAGGCAATACTCCTCTGAAGTTACTGTTAGGAGTGGATTTAGCTCAGTGAGCTTTAAATTTCTAGCTAGTACTCTGTCAGCGTTTTCGTTGGGCGTGTGTTTAAGGGTAGAGGCCTGGTTGGTAATTCCACTGCTAAGACTGGAAGTCATGGACTTAGAGTTCCCCGAGGCCCCTACCGAGATGGATTGTGAGGTTTCCTGCTGTGAGCACAGGCTGACAGGTACCCAGTGGGGTTGTGCAGTCGCCATCCTGGGAGGTTTGCAGGACCCGCCTGCGCAAAGCCCTGAGCAACCAGTATTGACCCTGCTTTGAGCAGGTTGAACTAAATGACCTGTTAAGGTCCCTTTCAACCTACAGGATTTTGTGATTCTATCAAGTACAGTCATTGGGCCCAGTCAGTGTTTGCCAACGTTGCCCACCCAAAATACCCCCACCGCTTTAACAGAGCTGAGAATATTGGAATCCAAGTTAGAGCTTCTTACCTCTCTGATAACAGGATTTCCCTATCATTTCTGAACTGCTGTTCACCTTCCTCAGTTTATAAAGAGTAAAGATTTGTTTAGCAGTTTTTAGATGCACTTTAAAAGTATAACAGAGAAAAAAAGAGAATGATAGGTATTTTTGATGCACGGTGACTGTATATTAGGAATGTAGTGAAATGACTTAGTTGTCGTTGTCTGTCTGTATTTCCATACAGGTTTGAGATGGGTCAATCTTACATTGTCTGTGTATAGTTTATGTTTTCACACTGAAATTAAGGTGGCTGTGATCAGAGAAGGCCTGCCTGCAATTTTAGGATATGAACAGCTTGAATATTTTTGGTCAACCTTAGGTTGCAAAATTAGCTTCTGAATTCTGTCTTTGTGTTAAGGATTATAGTGCACTGTTTTTATTCTATAAAAGTTATCTGTTTTATAAAGATAGAAATGTACTTAATGGGGTGAAGTACTTGCAGCAAACTAATGGAAATAAGCATGTCTTTCACCTTGCAATCAACACCTCCTTTACTGTTTTGATGTTTGTTCCTTACTCTGTATTTGAGGTAGCACTGACCAATATGAACCTTGCAGCTGTAATGTTTTTTTGTCCTGTTGAAAGCGATCTTTAAACACAATGCTTTCTTCTTTTCATTTCCTACATTGTACTAGGATCCAACACTGCGTGACATTCCTACTTCCAATCTCCATGATGATGGTGTGAAAAGTTTGACAAGGTCTTGATAACCAAGGAGGTCACACTACCAGAGCAGTAGATAAGAGCAAGAGTCATCCTGCAGCACTTGACAAATGCCTTTAACAGTGTCCTGGAAGTGAATATTTTTGTGCTATTACAGTGATACACTAGCCTTTAAGCCAAAACCTATGTTGATATTAAGATATAAAAGTGAATATCACAATGTGCCCCCTGGGTTCTGCCCTGCAATACCCCTAGATCTCCTGGTCATTTATTGCCTTCTCCTCTGGCTATACCAGCCGTCACAAACTTGGAAAGCTGCTTGTAACTAAATTCAGGGCCTTGTTCAGCCTCCTGGCCACTCAAGGAGGCGTGTAGAGTACACAAGGGGTGCTGGATGGATGGGATGACTTTGCTGTTCCTTCTTGAGTTTAGATGGGACTGTTACCCCTTCTTCTCTTTTTTCACCTTGGAAGGAAAGACAAAATACAGTGTCAGCATGTTTTAGTTACGGTCCAGATTCTTGGTGAGTACTTGATGTTTTCATTCAGGGGGAGCTATGTCACCTATCAGCAAAGGATTTGCTCCCTGGTGTTTTGTGACACTGCTTCTATGGAAAAATAGTGTTACTGTCTTGTTTCTCATCATGGTGTCAGTGCATTTCTCCTTCCAGATACTGTGAGTCTGGTGGCACATGTCAGACCGCAGTGAGACAGTTCCTTTCTGTAGCATTAGTGGCTATAGTATTTTTAAATGAGAGCACGTGGAACTTTTTTAATGTTTGCAGAAAACAGGCCTCAAGTCAACCTGTGCACCCATGTCTTCAAAGGTATAGATTAACCTTCCAGTGTGATGTGAGTACCTTAGCTAGCCTCCATGCATTTTCTGTTATTTCTGACCCCTTACCACCTCCCAGGTTCGCAATATGATGGTCTCATCTCAGGACTAATGTCATTTTCTCCTAGTTGCCTGTTAAGAACTAGTATGTACAAACTATTTTGTAGCTGGTGATTTTAATAAAAAGTGAAGCAAATGACATCCTTATGAATCCAGGCTTTGTTTGCCATTTGTCAGTCTAAAGCTACAGAGATGTATATATAAAAAGAAGGTCCCCGTGAGCTCTCCAGCTGAAGAAACAGCAAACTGCCTGCACGGCTTTAAAAATCTGAAACCCTAGTTTAACCCTGCTTCAGGATGTGGTTTACCTGTGTGCTGTGCCCATCTAATATTTAATAAACATCTCAGATGAAAATGTGTCCCAATTTTTCTTACTTTTGCTCTCAAATGCAGAAGTTAAATTGTTTTGGGTTTTTTTTAAAGAAATGGCTATTTTATTTATTTTTTTAGTATTCTACTAGATGGGATTGGCTCATCAGCTCTCTCTCCTAGTTACCAGGACGTACCATCTCTTAGGATGCTAAGCTGACTTCTGGAAGTAACAAGGTACAGGTATAAATCACTGCAGAAGCAGGTCCATTGTTTTTTTCAGTCTTTGTACTCTCTTGTGTGTGCTTCTAATAATCTTTTCTCAATAGGAAGGGAAGGAAATACTGAGAGGGGAGACACAGATGGTTTTTGCTCTTACTTGTGTGGATGTATCTTGTGAGAACTTTGGGTATTTTGTGCTGGGTCCACGTGCAAAATCACTCACACAAATCATTGTGCTTGGAACAAGCAGTCCCGGTCTCAGGACTTTAAATATGATATTCTGTGATTAATACAAATGGATAGATCCTGGTTATGTATTATTTTAGTGCTTCTAATTCTCACTGAGTTAACTGAAAGCTGTTGCTGGAATGGGCCTTGAGTTTTATCACTGGGATCTTTCATTTTGACACCAGCAGTTTGGCACTCAGAATATCTCAGTTATCTATTCAAGATTCGTGCCTAGGGATTCAGATTTATCTTCATTTCTGTGAGACTGAATTGAAATGTATTTTCATTTATATCATTCAATGATGCATTCAGATGCTTTTCAAACACCATTTGACCCTTAAAGGACAAGTAAAGTGCTTTAAAGGAAGCCTCGTGGACCTGGTAGAGTTGCATATACAGAATGCCATGTAAGATTGTTTAAAAACTTGTTTTTACAGGTGTAAAAACCTGTTTTTACCTGTGCTTCCTCACACACAGAGATCACAGCCTTAGTTCATGCTCACTTTTTGAACCTTGGGTAGTGTGATTTGCCTTACAAAACTGATTGGAAATGTTGAAGCCAGAGGAGGGGAAGAACTCAGAAACACTAACTGTGAAGTCTGCTTTCTCCTATTACTGTCTCGCATGAGCTCTGTCACACCAGGGGTAAGCTGACAGAGTCCTTTGAGTTCCCCATTTTCCACAGCGCCAAATCTGCCTGGTCTCTCTTCCCCACTGGATGGTTCCATAGGCTTGTTCATCCTGGAAATCCTGCCTAGGTAAGGCCCACTACTCAGCTGCCCTCCTTCCTGTGGTGTAACTGGTAAATGATGATAAATTGTTTGAGCTTGTAAGTACTGTATCTAGTACAGTAACTGCTAAATATTGCTACTGTTACATCCCAAAATAATGCAATTGCACACATTCATTATGTCTTAATTGCACATGCTAATTGCAGGTTAGATGCAATCAAAGCAGCATTGCCTGGCAAATGCACTGTGCAAACCACGAGGAACCCTGGTGAGGGGGGCTTTCTTTCTTTAAATTGAATCTACTCTCCCACAATTACATGTTTTTGCTTCAGATGTACAATTAGATGTTATTACCCTAATTCCATAACTACACAATAATCAACCAAAAATTACTTTGAGAAGCAAAACAAAACAAGGAAATTTGCACAGCAAGAGGTACAATAAAGAGAACGTCAAAGGTTTCGAGGCAAACCCATGGAGGGAAACAATGGTCCTGCAAATGATTAACCTCTGGATGTGCCACATGGTTGGGATGCAGGAGTGGAGCAGTGAAGTAGTACCCACCACCGAGCCATCTAAGGACTTGTGTACACCCCGACACTGCAGCAATCTGCCCCAAAATCGCACGGTCCACACACTGATTCTAGAAAAGCCCTTTCAGGAGGCAGGACGCTTTGTAGTACAGTAATGGTTTCTTCACGTCCTGGGGTAAAGTTTGTTTTAAAGTAGTCTCAATAATAAAAAATAACTTGAAAGGTCAATCCCAAGGAAGTCTTAAGAGATGACCACTTCGAGCCTTAATAGCTCATGTGCAATTGAAATACAATTGATCACAGTTTTAAAATTAATTAACACCCCCCAACCCACTAAAATCTTTATTTCATGAAGGACAAAGGCAAATAATAGAAAGTGAAAGACATGGACTGTTAATAGTTCTGTCAAGCACAGATGATCTGTTTTGATGAAGTAATTTCTTTCTTTCAAGTAACTTGGAGAGCATTCTTTTCTACAGAGCTGTTTAAAAATGGAAAAGTATGATGAAAGCACTTGCCATGAAACAGCAGAGGCCCATGGAAAATAACATCTGCCTTTGAGGCTGTGCAGTCTATATTGTCCTCTGCACAATGCTTCTTCCAAGAAACTCACAGCCAGCTTGTCATTCTGGGAAGTGACTCCTTAAATCTGGCAGGCATCGGCACTGGCACCTTTATACATGTTTTTTATACATTTTTTTGATTCTTTTTCATGCCAGGTGATAAGGATTTTTACTCTTGATCTGATTTGGTGCCCTCTCTTGTGCCTGGACATTTTTTTCAGATTTTCAGTATTTGGCACCAGAGGAAAAATGTCAGAGCAACAGAAGGGGGAAGAGTGAAGGGTGAAGCAAAAGCAATGCTCAGATTGGTGTCTCCAAGTGACATTTTGCCTTCTCTTTCTCAGCAACAGATTTGTCTGGATGCTCAGATGAGGGTGCTTGCTCACTGCTCCTGTCAGGACTACACAAACACCCAGATCAGGACTTCACGGTGCACTGTACAATGTGGGAGACCAGCTTGGCCTTGGGAAACTAAATAAGGCAAGGGATGGGAGAAGGAGATAGTAGTTGTCCTGTTTTACAGATGAGGGATGCACAAGGAACACAAAACTTCTATTTTTGTGAAGACTTGCACTTTGGCTTTAGAAAAATTGTTGAAGGAGAGGGCAGAGAGCTAAAAATGGGACATAGTGTGACACGGACTTAGCAGAGGGAGATGGTGCTAGGCTAACCAGTGAGCTTTCAAGGGGGTAGGGATTAAATATTTCCTAGGCTGGACTCTGCAGTATTTGATGTAGCATCATTTGGGAAAGCCTACATGAGGTGGGAAGCAGGATAGAAAATGTAAGATGGGCAGGACTATTTAGTGAAAGATGAAAATGAGTGATGGAGGAAGGAAAATACTGCTCAGGCACTGGTATTGATTCTGGGCTCACCTAACTTCGTGCTCTCCTCACTAACCCTTGTGTGCTTGTGAAATTTGCTGAACAAGTTTTGGAGTCTGAGATGCGTGAAGAACCGGGTGATTTTAAGAGTTTACGGCAGGGGAGCCAGTGAAACGAAGCACAAAATCTTTTGGGACTTCAAAAAGCTCTCACAGCTTTTCTGTGTCGGAGGTAGGGTGTACTAAGCACTCGGGAAGCGGGAAACGGTGGGATAAGTAAAATGATGGTACAAATAGCAGCCTATGAGCTAAGCCTAAGTGTCATATAAATAAAGACATGAAGTTCGGTGGTAAACATCAAAGCGGATCTGACCTCTCACCTGGAGCACGGCAGCAGGGAAACCCTAGCTGGGCGTCAGACTTGGGGGCTGGTCCAGGCTTCTGCCCCCCAGCTCGGTTGCCTTAAGCTGCAAACAGTGAGAACGTGACTTTTGGTTTTGCAGAGCCGAAGAGCAGCACTGCCTAGTCGTGTGCTCCATCTACTGGTGTGTCCTCTGGTAACCAACTTGTGCCACTCACAGAACATCTTTTCCAAAGAGCACTCCTGGACATCTCACATGTGTGGCAGAGGAGGGGAGTGGGACTAAAACTTAGTGGGATTTTTTTCAGGCAAAAGTGATTTGTCAGAAAATGCTCCTTGGCTTTTTTGGCAGTCTCCCTGTGCAGACTCTGGAGTTCAGTGGGCTGCAGGGAGATGCTGCAGACCTGTGATCGTTTCTTCTCGTTCTGCCTAAATAGTGGTGAGGATGTGTTTCCATGCTGCATAACCTGTGATGGCACTGATGTGTTTGGGGCATCGGAGCTCGGCAATGGGGAGTACAGGGTGCCATGAAAAATGCTGTCCCAAACTCAGCCCCTCAGCTGAGCAGTGACTCCTCAATCTTGCTCTTTATTGAGGTTAAAAGTGAAGTCGGGAGCATGGAAGCCACTTGGAAGCTGTATGACCTGAGAGTGCTGAGCTTCCAGCCTTGATTTTATTCTGAGACAATCCAAATGTCTGGGTTGTTTTGTTGTTTTTTAGGGTTTTCTTTTAATATTTTCTTTTCTATGAGAAATATTGATGTTCCAGGGTGAGTTACAAAAGAGGTTGACCTGCCACCATGCCCCAGCATAGTTTGGAATTTCCCATAGAATAAAATTTCCAGCTTCTTGACCACCCTGAACTCAGATTTTTGGAGACACAGGCCAAACACAGAAACACTTTCCTGTGGCAGGAAAGAGTCTTAAGATACCATTGAGACGATATGACCTCCATTCTGAGATAGGATCAGTGATATCAGAGAACTAGTGTCTAATCTTTGCTTAGTCTATAATTCATGACCAAAATTGCTGGGCATCCTGCAGCCTTCCCATGAGGTTTTCTTAATGGATAATCTAGCTTTTCCCTGCTGTGCTTGATCCACCCACCATGATTAGGGCCAACACATGTTTTTCCTTCTTGCAACTTCTCCACATTCAATTATTATCTTATTGCCCCTTAACCATCATTTTGAGTACTGAATTACAGTCATTCCTCCCGTGGTTCCTCAGAGGCCATGTTTCTCAATTTTCTGATTAGTCTGCTGTCTGAAGCAGGCCAGAGCGATCCTCTGAAACCTTGCCAGGGTTTAAAAGGTAGGTAGGGTTACTTTGGACATGTCTCAGCCACCGCTGCTGCTTATATATCACAGTGTGATAGTCATCATCTTTTGTAAACAGCAAGTTGCTATAGACTATCCTTAGGTTTGTGATCCCCTCTCATCACTAGAACTTCTTTGGCTAACTACATGGCTTTTCCACATCTGTGTGCTTAATTACTGCTTTGTTAGTGTCTCCACTAAAGAGGATCGATGTTTTTTCATTGAGCATAGCATAGCTAGCTGGTCAAAAGAGATGACAGTCCCACTCCACGCTGCACTGCTGCAGCCCCACCTGGGTGCATCTGGAGGAGTGTCTGGGGTGCATCTGGAGGAGTGTGGCCAGCAGGTCAAAGGAGGTGATCCTCCCCCTCTACTCTGCCCTGGTCAGGCCCCACCTGGAGTATTGTGTCCAGTTCTGGGCGCCTTGGTATAAAAAGGACAGGGATCTCCTGGAGAGAGTCCAAAGAAGGGCTACGAAGATGATTAAGGGCCTGGAGCATCTCCCCTATGAGGAAAGGCTGAGAAGATTGGGACTGTTCAGCCTTGAGAAGAGAAGACGAAGGGGGGACCTAATTAATGTTTATAATTATCTTAAGCAGGGGACGCAGGGGGAATCAGCCAGCCCCTTTTCAGTGGTCTGTGGAGACAGGACAAGGGGCAATGGCTGCAAGTTGGAGCACAGGAAGTTCCGCACCAACATGCGGAGAAACTTTCACACAGTGAGGGTGACAGAGCACTGGAATAGGCTGCCCAGGGGGGTGGTGGAGTCTCCTTCTCTGGAGATATTCAAGCCCCGTCTGGATGCCTATCTGAGTGAAATGTCCTAGGGAGCTGCTTTGGCAGGGGGTTGGACCCGGTGATCTCTCGAGGTCCCTTCCAACCCCTACAATTCTATGATTCTATGATTTGGGCACCACAATGCAAGAAGGACATCAGACTAATAGAGTGTGTCCAGAGGAGGGTGACCAAGATGGTGAAAACTCTCACGGACAAGACGTATAAAGAGTGGCTGAGACCACTTGGTTTGTTCAGCTTGGAGAAGGGCGACCTCATTGCAGTCTGCAATTTCCTCAAGGGGAACAGCAAAGAGGGAGGTGCTGATCTCTAGTGACCAGCAATGGGACGTAGGGAAATGGAATGAAGCCATGCCAAGGGAAGTTCAGACTGAACATTAGGAAAAGATGGCCCCAGAGGAATGGTCATGGCACCAAGCCTGTCAGAGTTCAAGGAGTGTCTAGGCAATGCTTTTAGTTATATGGTTTAGTTTTAGATAGTCCTGTGAGGAGCAGAGAGTTGGACTCGATGAGACTCATGGGTCCCTTCCAGCTTGAGATATTGTATGACTAAGATTTATTCAATCTGTCATGAACAATTTGAATTGTCATTCTGTCCTGCAGCACATGTGCAGCCTCTCACAGCATGATACAGTTTGCAATTTAATAAGCATATATTTTAATCCATCACCTAGGCTATTATTTAAAATACTGAGTTCGAGGTAGACCTGGGTTGCTGTTGAAACTGTTCGATGCCTCCTGGGGACCTAGGGATCTGCAGAATAACTATTATCTCTTTCAAGCCAGCTTTGCACCCACCCTGTGTTTGAATTTAGACAACTTTTCCCTTATTTGCTAATGCTAGCACTGGAAGACAAAGACTTTGCTCTGGTGGTGGAGGATTGAGCTTGATGAGGCAATCATATAGGCATTTGCATAAGGCAGTAAACTAAAAGAGCTCCTCCCCCACTGCCCATTTAAAAGCCCTTCCCCCATAATTACTATTGTAATGAAAGCACCACATGCAGCTCACCATACCTATAATTTAGTTTTAATTACTCCTGGAAGAAAAGCAAAGCAGTTATTTAAAAATGCAATTCTTACCATAAAGTATAGCAAAATAGTCACAAGCATGCACAAAGTATTCATCAGAGCATTTAATATCCTCAAGTTAATAATTTTATTATCACCAAGATGTCTGGCTCAAGCAAGGAAAGGTGTTGCTATGATGGCGAGGGCAGTCATTCACTCTACAGCATTCATACATTCCAGTCACTAATGCAGTGGCTGCACATATCAAGAAGGAGATGGAAAAAGATGGACTTCATCATTTGACCTGTCTGACCCTGCATCTGAAGTTTATTTCATGCATTTGCCCGTGAAATAAATTTCCATCTCTTCTAGAAGCTACGGTGATTGCTTTTGCACGTCAGGGCAGGTAGTGCTAAAATGCAGAGCTCCAGTCTAGCCAGCCCATGTGGCAACCAGGACTCACCAAGGATTCCAGTTCTCATTGGGAAATCGAAAGGCAAAAATTTCTTTGTTAAAAATCCATTGTGTTTCTCACTGGGATTTTTGAACCCAAGACTCTGCATTGTTGGCAGTGTGTAAGGAGAAGAACCACCACTCTTCAAATTGCCCTGTGACTGTTCTCTGTATGTTGGCATGAAAAGCATATTGTTTGTACTACAAATCTGCCTATAATCTGTAGATGTGATAGATCACAGCGCTGAAGTCAGACCTAGCGACTTCAGTGGTGCTACAGCAGGGCAAAGAGATGGCTTCCATGTGAGCCCATGAAAGCTCACAGAGCAGGCTTCATCTCTCCAAGCTTTGGCTGTCTCACCGGTTGCTGCTGTTGCTCAGGCTCCCTTGTGTCTCCCTGTGCAGCCCCACTTCTGCTGGGGAAGGACCTGTCCTACCTTTGGAGTGAATTTTAGGCCAGGCTGCTGATGTGGTGAGGGTGGTGAGGCCGCGCTGCGTCGCTCGCTTACTCTCAGGGGAGCTTTCCTGAGAATGTTCTACATGGAAAAGCTAACCTTCTTCTGCCAAAATGTTTTCCTCTAGAGCTAATAAAACCAAATTAGACTCTTCCCCAGATCAGGAATGAATTTTGTCTGGTTGTGTGTCATGGCTGTAATAAACAGTTTATACTTGGGCAGAGGCTGTGTTTAAGTACGGCGGAATCCTGTTTGGTTTACTGCACTTGACCTAAACAATTTATAAATGGATGGAGTAAGTTAATTTAAATTCTTTCTTCCATTTCCTATGGCTTTGTTAAGATTAAGGTTCTTAAAGCAACCATTTCAGAGATTATGTCAAGGCAAGGAAATTAGCGTTAGGAGTTAGGATTCCTATGTTAAAATGAAAGGGCCTTATTCCCCGCCCACCACCACCACCCCCCTGCCTTTTTTATATGGCTTACGTTTCCTTTCCAGACATACTCAGGCCAAACAACTTGCTGCTTAATGGAAGCTGCCCTTCGTGCCTTAAAACACAGGAGTGGTTTGCTATGGCATTCAAAGCCTTGCAGGAAAGTATTCAGTCTATTCCCCTGCAAGTTGCTTCTGCAAACTCCTCCTCAGTGTTGAGGCTGAAGGGTCAGAGATATCGTCATGTTGCAGAAGGATCGTTCCTGCTTCTCACATGGGGATTAGGTGAGCAAAAGGGGTTGTAGCCAAAGCACGTGAGCAACTCTGTGTAAAAGACCTGACAACTGGAAAGTTCAAAGTCTTGGTACAAGATTCATGTCCTGTTGAAACGCTTTTAGCTAATTAAAGGTATGGCCCACTTTCTTCTGCCTCCAGGAGCAACCCGATGGCTGATGGGAAGCGAGTATCTCAGTTGAAGAGAATTGATACTCTGGCTTTAATTTCACCAGAGGAGGAAACTTTACTTCCCTGGAAATAAGGCTGGATTCAAGTATCAGCAGTTATAATCTTTCTCTTGCTAAGTGCCTCTTTAATGGATGGGCTGCTCTTGAACAGGCTGTCTGTTAACCCATGCGCAGTGAGTGTGGGTTCTTCTTGGTGGCAGCACTGCAGGGCCGGTTTGTGTGGTGGTGGGAGCAGCTGGGGGCTTTGTGCTTCCTTTTGCCTGAGCCTTCCTCTGGCAGCTTATAGCTCAGTTTTGCTGGATCAAAGATGAAATGCTGGTTTTGTCATGTCAGGTGTTCCTGTGCCCTGCATTGTGTTTTACTTTAAACGGTTTGCAAACAATTGTTCCAATGATGGGCTGAAAGAGCCCAGAGAAGGCCTGGTGTTCTCATCCCCATCTCTGAAGTGCTTGAATCCCATGGCACTTCTGAGTCTGGGGAGGCATTGCTTACATGTTGCCAAATTATGCATCCCCAATATAATGGCAATATTCTGTAATCTTATTTTACTAGGTAGCCACAGGTCAGACATCCCTGCTGGGCGAGCTCAGAGACTCTCAACATTCACATACGTGCATAAGGAAGTTAGTAGATAAAGCCTTTGAGAGCAAACATTTGCAGCCACAGACAGACAGATGTTTATCTCAGGAGAAGTTTGTACCGTCTTCTGTTTGAGAGCTGGAAAGACAGTTTTCACCTTCAAGCGAAAGCAGGAATTAGATGCAATCAGTATCTTCTGGAAAACATTTTCTAACCTTAATTAGTCTCCCACAAGGTTGAAGCATGAAGACCCTGGCATCTTTCTAGCAGAAGGAAGTCTATTTCTGGACCTCTTTTTGTGAGGCAGAAAACATCAGGTTTGGGCTTTGTCGGTGCGGGAGGGGGTGAGGAGCTTCACTTCTGTAGCTCATCGTACAGCTCTGATAACATCCTGCATCCCACATCAGTTTAACTCATCCTAAATAAAGCATTCCCCTAAAACCCACATGCAGCCAGTCAGTGGCAGAGGCACTTTTCCAAAACCAGGACATTTTGAAGGGCCTTTAGGGTACAGTGCCAGGCGACTGAGCTGTACCTACAGAAAACTGCTGTAGTAGGGCTGTAAATGTTGAAGGGGTGTTTTCATTCCTGGCTTGGGGGGAGATTCATGGGGAGGGCAAGTGAGAGTCGAGAATGAAGGAGTAATGCAAGTCACCTATGTGCATGAAAAACTGGTGAAAGCTTCACCTCAGGGTGCTGGGAGAGGACAATGTGATCATCTTCAGAAAACCCAGCCCTGGTCCTTAGTTTTCTGAAGGACTTTAGGTCCTTCATGCAAGCGCCCATGCTGGAGCAGAAAGCCAGCAAGCCTGGCTGGAGAGCTGACCACCAGCTCCATGCAAGCTGGTTAGAAACAAGTATGCTGTGTATTTCCTTTTGGCTTTGCTTTAGCTGCATTGCCCCAGCCTGAAAGAAGCAAAGTGGTGGCGTATGAAGCAGGTGTGCACGATGGATGTGCTCAGGTACTGTTTCTGGAGCAGGACAGACTCTGGTGGTCAGGATGGTCCCTGCTGGGGAGATGAGGGGATCAAAAGAGAGGGATGCAAGAGGAAGGGCATAGCTCCAGTCTGAGCAGAAGTGATGGTAAGGTCCCCTTCAGGAAGTCATGCAAGGCTGAGCTTGATGCTTAAACCCAGATATCCGAAGCAGGTCTTGTTCTGAAATGTGAATACAATGAGTTGCTTCCATGGGAGAAATGCCAGCACCGTGATCCAAAACTGGAGGCAGGAGGGAGACCACTGCAAGCCCCTGTTCACACATCCAAAGCTTCCAGAGAAGAGGAGAGGAGTGACAGGGAGGAGATGGTGGCAAACTGGGCCTGAGGCCACAGAAAAGCAAGCAGGAAGAGGAGGAGTGTCTTCAGCTATGCATGGTCCCTCCTGTGGTACACACAAGATACTCACTTGGGAATAAACACAAGGCATCTTTGCTCTGCCTGCTTTCATGTGGCAGCATGTTTGCAGAGCAGACATTTGAGCAGCAGGGATTCAATCATACTGACTTTATGAGGTGACCACTTTTTTTTTTTAAAAGAATTTAGCTACATAAATGTAACTATCTGCAGAGGTTGGTTTATTGCCATTAGAACTGAGCAAATAATTCACAGCTGATAATTTATGAGTTTATAATTTATGCACAGCCTGGCCTGCTGCAGCCCTGCCCAGCATCCATCAGGGGAAGGCCTCTGGGCTCTTGGTCCCCAAGGCAGTCCTTGTACCCAGGATGCTCAGGGGCTTTCCCTGCCTCTGGTGGCCACAGAGTAGACACAGCTCCTCGCCATGGGCCTCAGCACGGCTCCCGTCCATGGGGTGCTGACCTTCGGGCCCAGACTTCTCTGGCCTGCTCCCCCACAGAGTCACAAGTCCCCTGGCAAACCTGCTGAGGCATGGATCAATCTCTTCACAGGCTGTAGATGTCTCTGCTCCTGATCCTTATCCCTGGCTTGCGAGGGGACACCCGCTCCACCATGGTCTTCTCCAGGGGCTGCAGGGGAATCTTTCTGGCACCCAGAGGGCCTCATTTTCCTCCACCTCCTTCGGACCTGGCCTCAGTGTCTGCACAGCTTGTTACATCTTCTCACTCACTTCTCTGGTGGCAAAATGTGTCTGCCTGTGTTTTTTTTTCTCCTATATGTGGTTCCCAGAGGCGCTGTGACCATCGCCAATTGTCTCGGGCCTGGTCAGCAGCAACTTGGCTTTGAATTGGCCGATGTTTACTTTCTGGGGCCTGCAGAGAGCTTCTAGCTGCTTCTTGCAGAACCCATCTCAGCATCACAGCTATGCAAAACTACAACATGGGCTCAGTTCTAAAGCCAGTTCTGTTCAATGTTTGAATCAAGAATCTGGCTGCAGGAGTCGAATGCGTGGTTATAAGTGTGCTGTTGATCCTAAACTGGGGAGTGGTGTTGCCTTGGTGGGGGATCTGGATAGACTGGAGCATTGGGCAACCATCAGTGACATGACCCTGAACCAGACCAAAGGCCAGTTTCTGCCCCGGGCAGGGAGTACCGCTTAGCACGAGTCTTAAATGAGGAGAGTAGCTGGACAGCAGCACTGCAGCAAGAGGGGGGCCTGGGCGTGCTGGTTGACATGAAGTACAACAGGTGTCAGCATTCTGGCTGGGGAGAGGAAGCAGAGAGGCAGGGTCAGACATGACATGAGGAAATCCTTCTTTGTCAAGGGGGCAGCCATACCCTGGACCAGGCTTCCTTGGAGGGGTTCTCCTTGCCCCAGCTCTGTCAGAGTTTGAGGCATTTGCACAATGCCCTTATGTCCATGCTTTAACTTTGGTGAGCCCTGGTGGTCAGGCCAGTTGGACTAGATGGGCCTTGTAGGTCCCTTCCAGCTGAACCATTCCATTCCAACTTACCATTCCTTTCTATTCATTTCCATGCTTCTATATACTATTCTATTCCCGCTGCTCTAGTAAGGATGAGACCATGATTTGCCTGGAACGTCAAGAATTAGTCAGTGCCAAAAAATATTTGAAGAACACCAAGCCAGTTGTGCATCTTTCATTTTATTTTATTTTTTATTTTCTTTTGCCATGCCAACTGTGTATTGTCATGGCTTTTGCCTTTTACCATGCCTTTTGCTCTTTTTCTTTTATCTTGGGCTGTGCCTTTTGCCATTTCACATTTCCCAATTGCCAATTTTTGCCAAATTGGGCTGAATTCTCCCGAATTGTGCCCTTTTTGTGGCAATTTCTGGCAATTGTTGCCTAATTGTGCTGAATTGTGCCAAATTTGTGCCCTATTGGTGCCCTTTTTGTGCCCAATTTGTGGAGCACAGGCAGCAGGCACTGAGCCAGCCCAGATGGCCCAGAGAGGCCCTGGCAAGGGGTCCTGCTCAGTGCTTAAGTGGAAGGCGCTCAAAGCATTCATCAGGCCAGAGTTTAAACTCTGTTGCCTGGGCTCAGTCCTCCGAGGAGCCACACAATGTGTCTGTCTTTCAAATGAACCACTGGCTTTCTCCTCAGTTTTCTGCTCATGAACAAAGCCTTCCAACTGCCAGGGTTCAAAAATAAATGACCAATAATTGCAGATATGGGGTCTGAACAGCCAGGCTGTGACACCACAGGCTCAGGACAACTGGGCCTTATGGGTCATGCTGGGAAATGTAACCCAGTAGGACATGGGTGCCTGAAAAAAACAAACCTCACCAAAATCCTGCAGTGAGGTGCATCACTTATACTAACCCTGTTTTCTGGGGTGAGAGTGGAATTTTTGGCATCCCCTCCATCCCCCAGCAAGAGCCTTCTGAACACACACATGGTGTGCACCCACTTGCAGGAATGTTTGCCAAGTAATAAGCAGCATGAACGCAGCCAAACTGCGTTCAGGAACAAGAAGCAGACAGTCTGGAACAGAATTCACTCCATCTTCTTTGTGGCTGGAGGGAAAAATTGCCATGGGCAGCGTTTTATTAAAAGCATAATGCCAAAGAAAAAAAAAAAAAGAAGAAGAAAAAAAGAAAAGCAAGCAGGAGAGAGAGAATGAGCTAAGGATCAGGAAATAAATTAATCAGTGTTCCTCTGGAAGGAAAGGAAGCCCTTGGGTCCCAGCACAGCTGGCTTGACAAGAGACAATCTTGCAGGTGCTCTGCATGTGGCCCAGTTTGTCTCCAGGAGTATTCAGAATAATGATGTCTAAATGCCTTGCTTTTTCTTCCCCCACCCTCAGGAGCTGGGTCATGTTTGGGCTTTTTTTTCTTCTTTTTCCTTCTTTTTTTATTGTTCATGCCTATCCCAGTAGCAGTTGGGAATATCCTAGTGAGGGGTGAAATCGCCATGGCACTGGGAACTGGGTGAACTGGTAACAGGCTGCACTGGGAAACGTTGCCATCCAGTTTGGCCCATTATGTGGTGCAGCTGTAAACTCCAGGATTGACTTCTGCATCACACAGCTGGAGCCTCCTTGCTGTGTACCAGGGTGATAAAATGCTGAGTGACATGCTAATTAAGAGCTACTTGGAGAAGAATGCTGAATACCATATTGAGGATAAGAAAGGTGGACAAAAGCCCTAGTTTGAAAAAAAAAAAAATAATTCAAAGGATGCAGAGTACTTTATTTCAAGGATATGGTGTGCTTCAGGAATGAAAGGTCTAAAGGTCCAGAGAAGGGCCATGAAGAAAATTAGAGGGCTGGAACATGTCCCCTACAAAGAGAGACTGAGGGAGCTGTGCTTGTTCAGCCTAGAGAAGAGAAGGCTATGGGAGGACCTCATTGCAGCCTTCCAGTACCTGAAGGGAGCATGTAAACAGGAGGGGATTCAATTTTTTAAAAGGGTAGACAATGGCAGGACAAGGGGGAATGGATTGAAGCTAAAGGAGGGAAGGTTTAGATTATATATTAGGGGGAAGTTCTTTACAGAGAGAGTGGTAAGATGCTGGAACTGGATGCCCAGAGAAGTGGCAGATGCCCCATCCCTGGAGGTGTTCAAGGCCAGGTTGGATGTGACCCTGGGCAACCTTGTGTAGATCCAGGCCTGAGGTTGGTGGCCCTGCCTGTGGCAGGAGAGTTGGAACTCTATGATCCCTGAGGGGGTCCCTTCCAACGCAGACCATTCTATGATTCTATGAAAGGTGTGTGTTGTCTGCCTGCAACATTTCTTAACACGCTTTATATTTGTTTTTTCAACACGTTTGCCTTGCTAGGGCAAAAGGATTTAGACGCTGAGACAGTGTAAACAGGATGTCAGGACTTGAAGATCTTTGCCAGCAGGCAGCCAGCAGTAGCATTGCCATCAGGGCACCAGCAGACACCAGGGCCAGCCGTGGCGGTGCTGGGTTTGCCTGCAGCCTAAACCACTGAGGCGTGGGCAGCGAGGGTTTGCGTGCCCATAGGGAAGCTGAGCAGTGCCTTGGCACACAGGAGAAGGGAAGGCTGATCTGTCACCGCTTGCTGGGGAGACTGTAGAGCATCCCATCATCCCGCAATGCTAGAGCAGCAAGTGCGAAGCTGGTGCAGGCAGTGCTGCCTTGCAGCTAGCAGGGGTCCTGTCCTGACTGCACCTTTGGCAGCTGCCCTGTAACAAGGGTCCCTGCAGGACTGTCCGTGGTGTCCCCAGGCAGCTGGGTTCAGCTGGCTGCAGAGCATGCTCATTGTGCAGCTTGGTTTAGAGTCCAGTAATACTGGGTAGAGGGGAGCTGGCTTGAAGAAAGAGCTGCTCACCTGCGGCTGCCTGCTTGAGGGGGAACCTGGGCAGGGTCTTTTTCACAAAAACACTCATTTTGGCCATTTCAGACTAGATGTTGTTACTGTGCTTTGCACCATCCCTGACATCAGCAACCTGTGTGTCTTCTCTGATTGGACAACTAGGTGCTGAGAGCGAGGTTGTGACATCATTAGTTCTGAACACACTCAAAATTCAATGAGGTCTTGACAAACCTGATCTAAGCTGCCTGTTTTGAACAGGAGCCTGGACCAAATGGCCAGTGAGCACAGCGCCTGGACTGGAGGTCCCTGCCTGTTCTGCCTGCTGCATGAAGAGAGACACTGGGTGCCTGTTTGGGGAATCTCTACTTGGAGGTTGAAGCCAAAATACTCAGTGCAGCCAAACTCAAGCTCTGAGGGAGGGGAGGGTCAGCACCAAAAGACATTCCCTGTAAAAGGGGTGATGTCGGGAGAGTCTCTGATGCTGGAATCAGGCACTGGTGAATTGCACCCTGTGTGAAGGCTTAAATTCAACCTAAGTCACACTTGAGGCAATTTTTGGGGGCAGGAAGAAGGTCACACACTCTTTGTTTATGTGTTGCTTGTATTCTGCTTGTCTTCCATGGGAGGGGTATCAGCTTAAAAAGGAGAAAGCGCTGAGTGGAGAGCAGTAGCTGTAAGGCAGAAGCACATTAATCATGCCCTTCTCGGTGACACAGATTTAGTGGGCTGTCTTCAGGCTCACGTTAATACCAGTACCAAAATGACTGAGGTTTAACTAAGGCCTTATCTGCACCAAGAACTGAGCAACTTGAAGTAGGAGAGCATCAGCTGTGAACCCTCTTCTCTCTGAGACTAGTGAAGGTTTTTACACTGTAGGGGCTAACAGGTCAGCAAGCTTGGATACATGCTAGTGCTGCCAAAGGGCAGGATGGAGGCTGGAGAAGGGTGTTGTCAGCAAAGGCTGTTGGACACACCGACTGGGGACATCCAGGCCTCTGGTGGGAAGGAGTGGGTCTGAATCCTTGTAGGGGAGGGATCATTTTAGAAAGAGCTGACTCCCTATTTTGGATGCTCTGAAGACGAAAGACAAATTGAGTTGGTGTTATTTTATTTGCTCCAATAAACATTTGATTTATACAAAACCCAAAACCAGAAAAAAAAAACCCAACCCTAAACAAAACACCAAAACAACCCCCCCAACCCAAAAACCAACCCCAAAACTGTTTACAAAGCAAGTTAAGTGCTTGAAACATTTGATATACAAAAGAGTATATACTGTTCACATTCCTATTTCATACATGATGTACAGGTGAAATATTCTTTAAAAGACTCAAAATTTTCCTTTACATATAGTAGTAAAAAAAAACCAACAAACCCAAAACCAAACAAAAAACCCCACAACTCCCTCCACCCCCAAAAAAAACCCCAACCCATAAAAATGTCAGTATTGTCAGGACCTACCCGCGCCGTTCCTTGACCTTCAGCGCGGATGGAAGCAAAGAACCCGGCTGCTCCACCCCCGCCCCGGGCAGCCGCGGCGGCGGCCGCAGCGTCGCTAGAGGGCAGCGGGCCCCGCAGCTCCTCGGGCCCCGCAGCTCGGCAGCCCCACAGCGCCGCAGCCCCCTCCTCTGCCCGCTTTTCCTTTAGTTTTACCAAAAAACCTGCCCCCTCCCCATCTCCCCCCGCCCGCCGAATAACTTTGACATCGTATCCTCTGAATTCGGCTGCAGCTGTTGAGGCTTTTTGCCCCAGTCTGTTGGTTTAAGTATTTCGGAGGAATTTGGTTAAAATGAAAAATAATAATAATTAAAAAAAAAGCAGATGCAAAACCTTTTCAAATAAAGTTATTTGTCATTATAAACCTTAGCTCCTATTTGAATAAGCAGGATACCTATTGGGGTACACAGCGATGTCTGCTAGAGACACATCGACGTTCATCTGTCAAAGGTGGCTAATCGATGGCACCAGACAGATGCATCTCTATGGGACTGGTTTGTGCTGGGTGAATTTCTAGTTTCCAAGGCTTGCGTATGTGCTGTGGGGCAAAACCAGTGGAAAAATCCCACAAAACTCCTGAAGACAAAATTGTTAGCACTTACTAAGCATGCTGCTGTCATTTGTGTAGGCCCAATGTGATGCCAACCATCTGAAACCTTCTGGATAACATAGAGAACGCGAGCAATGTCTGAAGGATCTTTTTTGGAATAAATTGTCCTTCTTGGGTTTGCAGGGGGTTGGGGGAAGGTTGGGGTGTCCTGGTTTCTGTTAACTGCGGACTTGCTGAGGGCAGCAAGTAGTGCTGAGGGCAGGATATGCCATTAACCTAATGCTACAGAGTTTTCCCTCACCTCTGGGGTCCTTTTGCAAAAACAAAGGCACCGGCTGTGGTCCGTCCTTGCTCTTCTCTGGAAGGCATAGAACAGAGTCAGGCTGTGGTGTGTCAAGCAATTAGACACGTAGCACTGAGAGAAAAAATGTTTGCTCTTGCAGCAACGCAACCAAGGTAAAAGGAGGGGAAAAACCCAACCCCAAAGTGCTGCCTGCGCTCAGAATGCACAGCAAATATAAAACATCTGCTTGGAGTACTGCTGGCCCTGCCTCGCTTCCTACGGGTTGGGGGTGGGGATGGGAGGAGGGGAAAACTCGACCTGCTGATATTTTGCAACCTGCTTGCGAGCAGTGTGAATTCAAAGCAATAAACATATAATGTGAATGATCTCTGTATAGAAACACATGTGTGGGAGCGCCCAAAACGCCTCACACTCCCGTTCCAGGACACTGGGATTAAGGTGAGAGGGCAAAGGCATCTCTGAACCTTCCCAAATGTGCTGCAGACAGGAATGTGTAGGTACAACTGTAAAGCCAAGTTGGCCTGTCTGCTGTGAGACTGCGACCATGAACTGCAGGGCCAGAGAAGGGTGCTCACCACACGTGCTTTGGAAGCCATCTTCTTACTGCACACTGGCCCTATCTTTTTGGCAGAGTGCTTAGTGCACAATTGCTGGTGCCGTGCTATGCCAGTCTCCCCAGGCCCCTTCCCTAAGGGGGAGTGATCTCCGATGCACCAGTTGATTCTTGGAAGCACTTTTTAAAACGAAAAAAACCAACAAACCCCCTCTTTTTTTCAGAGCATGGCTGGTTTAGATATATAGATAGATATATATATACATACACACACATATATATATATATATATATATATAAAAATATCCATTTCATACTTATTTACAGGCATTAATAAAGTGCATAATGTTATTGGCTATTTTCAAATCTCATTTCCTGAGGAAGTGCTAACATACATAGCTCCTCCTGTGACATGATGCTGGCAGCCAATGCTAGGGTATGACACCTACTCCCCAGCTTTTAATTCCCATGAATACATCTCCCTGTCCAGAGCTGGAACCTAAAGGGAGTAGTGACAGCCTCAGTCCTCCAGGAAGCAAGTCAACCGATCGAGACTTCTTCCTTTGCCAAGGTCAACGTGTCTAGGAATGACTTCCCTCCATTTTGGAGTTTCAGGGTGCGTGTTACTTGGCGGTGGTCACGGAGCCATCTTCAGGGATCTTCTCCTCTGAGCAGCTTCTTCCCGAGAGCTTGTCGTGGTACTTGAGCTCACTGAAGCGCTCTGCGACACACTGTGCCGTCAGCCGGGCCTCGGGGTCGTGGTCCCAGCACTCAATGAGAGTTTCGCAGACCATCTGGATGCCCTGCAGAGAGCACAGAGAGAGCAGCCATGACACGGCCAGTCACCACCAAAACCCGTGTGGGAGAGAGGTTTTAGTGTCCTCTGAAGTTCAGGGGGTTATTCCCATGTGTCCTGGAAGTACTTGAAGGGCTCTTATGCTCCTGTCATGGGGGCATGTTTTTTTTTCTAATATAGAAACTCTACCACAACATTTTCAGCACTTTACTTTCTATTGTCATTTCTGGACATACATTCTGATACTTTTTAAAAAGGAAAATGATGCTTTGGACCTGGTGCTATAGAATCAAGTAGGGTTGGTTTGGGTTTTTTTAATAAATATGATCAGAATTCTCCTCTCAACCCATGATTTTGTGTGGAATTCTGTCTGGGCTTTTTGAACAACATTCTGATTGCCAGCAATATCAGGCCTTCATAAATTCCTTGCAGACTAACTAAATCTATGTGCAAATATGGGCCACAGTCCCACAAACACTTAAACACATGTCACTCACAGATGTAACTATTTAACCTTCATTTCAATGCTGATGCACATGTTTACAGGAGCAAAAAACCAGTTGCAGCTCTGTAATGCATTTTATAAACATGAGGTATTTGCCAGGAAATTGTGTGCTTTGCTTTATGACACTAAAAGCCCATTAAGTAGGATTTATCTTAAACTTCTTATTTAAAAAAAATAACATTTCACAACACTGCATTAATTGCATAATTTACCTAATTGGTGATGTTGACTGATGTCAATGTTAATAGCAGAACGTTATTGTCTGTATACAAATAACATTAGTTTTCTGCTGGCATTGAAATTACAAGCAGTAAATTAAATTAAATATTAAACATTAACTTGAAATCAATAGTGCAACAAATCTCATTAAGGGGGAAAAAAATTGTAGTATGTAAATCCATTCCAGAATTTTATCACGATGAATAATGAGTTCATTACAAAAACATGACTGCAGAGGAAGGAAATGAATATGGAAGAGCCATTACAGTTAAGAGCAACTTCTATGGAGTTCAAAGTACATCCTCAGCTGCTGCAAACTGTCACAGCCCTGCAGAAGCTGATGCGTCACCTCATTTTAGATAGCGCAATGTGAAACGCTGGAGGGATTCAGATGACAGGAATTAAATCCACCTTCATTAAATGCCCCGTGAGCATGTTATCGGGCATCCATTCCCTGCCTTAGACTCTCAGCTGAACCCTGCTGGAGTCAGCTGTGCCCGACCTGGTGACACGCAAGTGCAGACGCGTGATCCTCCCAGTTGATGGGGTGCCCTGTACTGGGGGCACGCTGAGGTCTGGGTTTTACAGAGGGGAGAAATCTCTGAAGTCGAATGCAGGACCCCTAGGTACAAATCTGCCGCTGTTTTACTTCCTGTGCAATGAAGTTCACAGTGCATCTTACAGCTCTGCTCCAGCTCCTCGTGCCCTCCACACACTGAGGTCTGCCACCATGAGAGCAGCTGCAGGCCTGGCCTGTGCCTGAGCACCATGGGGATAGCAAGCCCAGGGCTTCCCTACCTGGTCCCGGTGGCCCGGGCATGCTGGCACACCTCTGCTTGCTGCTCTGCCTGGCTGTGCATGAAATGCGCCTCTGGACAGCCCTCTCTCCAAGGCATGACCAGTGGTATTGCTCACTTCTACTGCCATGTAATGCAGTGCCCTGCCACAGCGCCTGCAGGAGTCCTCCTGTCCCAAACACAGACAAGGCCGTGGGCCACCCAACACTGCCTTAAGTGTGGATGACTTTTGCTTTATAGGGGCTTTCATCACCTTCTATCACATCATCTGACTCTTCCCAAATGCAGAACAGAAACATTTGCTGACCATGTCTGCCTTTGCATCAGCATAAGCTGTATCTTTCTTTCCCATCCAGCCACAGATCAGTACTGAGTTAGGTTTCCTTTTGCTCTTGAGAAAATTATTATCCTCAAGTTTGCTGACCACAGATCTTCCTGTTGTTCTTCTGTTTCCCTTATCAGTTCTCTACCCGGCTTTATTTTTTTTCCACACATAAGACCATGTCTTTTGAATATCCTGAGACATGTTCTCACATTGTTCCAAGTTGTAAGCACTTTCTATTATTTAATGTTTTTCTCCCAAATGACCTGGATTAGGCTCTCCTAAAGTACCATATATGTATTACTAGGACCTCATTTTGGCTTTGTGGAAAAAAACCCAACTGCACCCAACTCGTAATTCCTTTTACCAGCTCATCCACAATTTTTAGAAAATTTCTGCCACTGGTTCTTTTCTATAAAGATGAATATTAGGATAATCTCTCAGCTCTAGTTGTCACTGAGAACATGGCTGTTTCTATGGCTTCTAGAAATGTCAAGTTTTAGTACTAGTCACATCAGGTATCCAGGAGTCCTCAAAATACAGTTAAAGCATCCCTCCTCAATAAACCTACCTACCATACGTGACGACCTATGGTCCCCTACGGTCCTGGAAGGGGCTGCACTCTGCCATAGTCGTCAGACAGCAGATGTGTTGTTCTTAGTCGGAAAGATGATTGATTTTGGCCACTCACTTGGCCTTTCCTAAGTAGGTGTTAGGCTATGATTTTAACATCTCAACTGGAATGAAAGAGGGAATGTTACATTGCTCCTGACTGAAACGCTATCTGATCTTGGTTGCCTGGGCTTTTATAAATGTTCACAGCGCTTTCCCTTTCTCTGTAAAGACCACTCGACATACTTTATTGACAAGTGGAATGACCAAGCTTTGCTTCTCTTCTGATACGATTCTCATTTTATCTCTACTGATAAATCAGGCTGCAACTATCGCCTCGGAAGTGCAACCCTGGTGTCCATGAATGGGGAAGCTGACAGAGCGCTTCACGACATGCAAGGCAAACGGACTGCTAATGTGCAACCTGAATAAAAACACGCTGGCTTGCTGAAGACTCATTTCCTATTTTCTTAAACCTGTCAACAGCTGGGATACAAGGATGACTGCTCTCCGTGATAAAGTGCTGAGACTTGTTTTCTCTGCTGAAGGGGCCCATGTGCAAGGTTTTTCTCTTTGACCTTTCAGAGTCTGCACACAGCGTGCCCTGACTATTCTGTGGCTGGATGATTGTTGGGTCTCAGGTTTCCCATCTTTTTGTTTCGGTCATTTCTAGATTACACTGGTGGGCAGCAGAAATCCCAGGCCTTTGGGGTAGCCATGGTGGTCTGGCATGTTGGGCTGCGTTCGAGCTCAGGCTTGAGGGAGCAGCTAAACCTACAGTGCAGCTCTCAGCTCCTTCCTCACATCTGGTATTCTTACCTGATGGTTAAGCCAGGAGCTGGGGATCTCTGGTCGCCCTCTGTCTCTTAGGACGTTGTCCTTCATGCTTTCCACGCAGGGGTGTTCTCGCACTTTAGAGCCAAACGGGGGCTCGTACTCTTTCACTTCTGCCAAGAGAATAAGCAAACACAAGGGTATTCAGCTGGGCTGTGCCCGTGCCAAGTGTGAAGGGAGCTGGCTGTTCTCTGGAGGAGTTGGAGCTACTGATTAGCTGCTCAGTGCCACTGTTCTGCTTGACCAGCTCCAAACAAAGCAAAGCCAGTTGGCATTTTCAAAAATGTTTCAAATGTGTTTCTCCCACATGCCCCCCCTTACCTTTTCTTTCCTAGCCAACTAAACAATTTTCATTTAAACCATTTAGTACATAATCATATTAGCAACGGTCAGAGCAGCAGAGTAACCTGTAATGGTTTGTGAGCCCTTCAATCTGTGCCGAGGCAAAACACGCAGGCGCTTCAAGGTGAGTTTTGCTTGAGCCAGGCAGGCTTGCAAGAGCTAGTCCCCCTTAGGTCCTCTGGAGTCTACGCACCCTTACCAGGTGAGACATAAACTGAAATCTAACTAGGTCACAATAGATGTCGATGTATCAGATTGCTAAGGGGAGATAGTTGTTTGAAAAGGAAACAGATGCAGTAAAGAGCAGTGCTGGAACCTGCTGTGCTGCCCTTGTTTATTACTGAGCCGTGTTCCTCTGTATAAAGCAGGAGTCTGCTCTTATTTTAGGCTTCTTTCCCAAAATGGGTCATTTTTGGCCCGTGATGCAGGGGGCACAGCTTCCTGAAGGGGCTGCTGCCGTTCTAGTTTGTGTTTCCATGTTGCATATTTTCTTTGCTTTTCTTTGGAGAAAGAAAGGAAGAGGCAGACATATGGGACCTTTGGAGAAAACTCAAGAAATCTCTGAGAGCGGAAATATTATAGTAGATGCTGACACAGTGTAGAAAATGCTGTGGTTTCTTTGGGAACAGATGGAGACTTTACTCACAGGCCTAATGACTTGCTAGTATTAGATAAAGATTTATGAAGTTGGCCTGTTCTGCTGCCTCTTATTTCTTTCTAGGAATTAATTGAGGGCAAGAAAAACTGAAGTGTAATCTACAAGTTGGAAGAATGCATGTGAGTGCCCAAAAGATGTGTGAAGAGAGAACAACGAGACGGGAGTCCGTACTGTTGCCTAATGTTACAACCAAAGTTCAAATGCCATGTCCAGTGCTGCTGCCCACTCTCAAGGGGCATTTAAGGTAAAAAGAAGCTCCAAGAAGGGTGAAAACAATCATTTAAGGCCCAGAAAAATGCGAAGAGCCCCTGAAGCTTGGCTTTGTTTACTTCAGAGAGAATAGTAAAGGGTCATATGATGAATGCAGAGAATGACTGATGGTCAAGGTCAGATCCTTCTGTCATACCGCGTGATAAAAACAAGGTAGAATCAACCATAGCAAAAAGGTGGACCTTTTCTTCAAAACCTTAGGGCCAGGCTGTAGATCTCATTTCTCTGTGATAGTCATAAGATGAAGACTTTATCAGGTTACAGAAAAAGAATTTCTAATGCTTAAAAAGAATAGCCAAGTTATGATAACAAACATTTTGGAAGGGATATTAAACCTTATGCTTTAAATGTTCAGCATTAAGAGATCCAGCTGCAAACAACTGTGCGTGCAGTGCAGCAGATCCCTGTGCAGATGCCTCCTGCAGGGCTTTACTTCTTTCTCCTGAACCATCTGGTGCTGGCCACTGTCCACACAATGCTCTGGAGAGCAGCTATAGTCCTGAAACACAATTCCTATCTTCCCATACGTAACATTTTTGGGGGGACTCAAGGTCCAAAGCCTCCTTTGCTTTCTTTCCTTCACATGAAGGTAAACCAGTTTCATCTGCATTAATTTCAGCTAGACATTATTCAGCCAAAGTAAATTTACAAGACTTTGGTCCTTGAAGTTAATTGGGAAGTTGCCATCTTCCTGGTCAGACCTGTATAA
Organism: Hypotaenidia okinawae; assembly: GCA_027925045.1. Lineage (NCBI taxonomy): Eukaryota > Metazoa > Chordata > Aves > Gruiformes > Rallidae > Hypotaenidia > Hypotaenidia okinawae. The sequence continues at coordinate 44,690,417 of BSDF01000002.1, read as the reverse complement.
CTATACAGCAGATGCACAATGATTACAAAGTAGATACCTCTACTTTCACAGCTAACCAAAATATTAAGGATTGCTGGGAAAATTTAAATAGCATGACCCAGACGGTCATTTCTTACACCATGGTTTGATTGTGGTAGTGGTCCTGGACACCAGCCAAGGCTCTCAGATCTTGCAGCATGAGGAGTCAGAGGAGTCTGAATGTCCAAGAGAGGGAAGCTGATGCTGCAGTGCTGGCTTATTTCTTTTCACTAAGCCCAGTCTGAAGGCCATTCAGGTTCATGAGATGGTCCATGTGGAGGAAGAAAACGCCTTCCCAGGGAACTCATAGGTCTGTAATACATTTTCACTGTTTCAGTAATTCCTTCTATGCTATGAACATTCCTCTTCCACATATAAAGATTGAATAGGCTTTTCAGGTTTGAGGTTGTTTGGGTTTTTTTATGGTAAAGAAATTGAGGCCAGGTGCCAATTTTCTGTAGTGACTTTATAGCAATACAGGCATGCCTGCCCTCTGTTTGAGAAGCATGCAGCATCTTGTTGCTCTTTATTATCTTGCTTCTCTTTCCCTTAGAAAGAAAAGCTCACTGAATCCTCTTGCAGTAAATCATCCTTATGCTCTGGAATCTCAGGTGTCAGACACATTTTGCAGTAATAGCTGCAGTTATTCATGGATCATGTTGACGTGCTACAGTAGATGTAACAGGTGTCAATTTGAGGTACATTAAGAAGTTTGTGTCTAGCTGCTTGTGCATGGCTGTATATAGATGCTGAATCTATTTTTCATGCCTTATATGTTTGTTTTGATTGGTTTTAGACCAACCAGGCACTAAAAATGACAACTGGGTGAAGTACCATAAATACCTGTGATACCATGAACTACAGCACCTTCAGCGTTCAGTAATGGCAGAGTTCCTTCAACTTTAACTTCCAGCATTTAATCTTTATGGTTGTGAGCTACCTTGTGCTAATACTCACTGTACCTCTGGTGTCCTTTGACACTGGCCTGCTCGTAACTCTCAGAAAGGCTGGGACAGGGTTTTTTAGCCCCAGACAGAGACATTACAGAAAATCTATTTGTTGTGCCTGATGAATGCTTTGGAAAATTTGGCTGCAGGTTCCTTGTGAAAAATATGGCTCACTCAAATATTCTTCTTCTACTCTAAGATATTTGCAGTAAGATTCTCTTCTTTTCCATTAGAACAACATACCCACAAACCCTGTCACCACTTCCTTTTGTGTCCCATTGATTTCAGTGGGACAGCTTATCATACTGGAAGATGAAGGCTCGTTTGTAGAATCAAAACAGCAGCAAGGTGAAATAAAGCCAGCAAAAATCAGCTGTGCAGCACAGCCCACAGCAGTGGCCCTGTGTTTGGGAACCTTTAGGTCCTTTTGAAACACCCCTCACTTTAGAGTTTACAAGGGAACAGCCACAGAAGGGGTAAAGCTACTGCTACAGCTCATGCATACACACATAGCTGAGTGTATGTGCAGACTGTGTCTGCCTTCATGCTAGTGGAATTTGGGTGATCTACTTAACTGTTGCACTAGGGGATAATAATGCACAAGGCAAAGGCTCAAAAGCCATTTCATGGCCAAGTTGAAGGAGCTATCATGTTCTTACTTCACATTTTCCCCAAGTTCCCCTGTTTCACTCCTTCAGAAATCAGATGCTAGCTGGGATGGGTGAGGGAGCATTGGGATAGGTGAACTCGCTTCCCTTGCACAGACATGTTTTAAGTGACACATCTGATGATCAGTCACTCTTCCAAATGTTTGAGAATGCCATCAGCATGTGGTTACAGGCTGCTTAGTCACTGTGTGCTGAATCCTGAGATGGGAAAGTAGAGGAACACAGAGCACATCTGCACCCAACATGGAGTCTAGTGCAGCACTCTTACTACTGCTATCTGGGCTCGTTGAAGGACAGCACTTGCTACCCTATAGGTAGTACTGTGGTGACACATTAGAATTTCTAGGCCACGAGTTACTGTCTCTGCTCCACAGGAGAGGTTTAAATTAAGCCCCAGCTGCCACCACTTCAGGGCTCAATGCAAAAGCACTGCCCCATGGTACAGGCTATCAAAGTGCTGACACTGTAACCCCTCCATGTCAGTATGATGAAAGCAAGCATTTCACCAGGTACAGGATGCACATATATTTAGTTAGCCAACTGCAGGTCTTGGCTGACTCTTTCCAAGTGAGCATAAGTTTAATCACTGATTTCATTCATATTAAACATGGCTCTGGTAAAGCAAGGCTGCCATTTCAAACAAAGCCCGGCTGCTATACCAAAGCCAGCCACCACTCCAGGCAGTACAATCCTGCACGAGCAACGCCGCCATTTTCTGAGGGGTTTCTCTTCTCCCTCTTCGCCAACCCCGTGTGTCCAGAAGTTCCCTTTCCTCTCCTCCTTCCCTGCCGCCCCCAACAGCCCCCCACCCATAGCAGCTCCGATACAGAACAGATGGTTTTCTTTTCTTTCTAGGAGGCTGTCAGAGAAATTACACTTGCCTCAGTCGCCAAAGCTGTGTCGCTCTGAAAGCAAGTGGTTGAGACGAAAATTATATTTCTTGCAACGTGCAGCATCTGGTGCACAGCTGTTGGGCTGAATGAAATACCAAGTTAACGGCAGCGTGGAGCAGTTGAAGTTCTCCCCAAAGTAGTATTGCTGAGTTTCTAAATATGCCTCTTAAATTATACTCCGGTGAAAAATCAGTCAAACTCGATCTTTGCCTCTGTCTGCCTTTCCCTCGTGCCCCATTTCTGCTTCTCCGTATTTAGCACAACAAAGTAACAATGAACAGCATGGCCTTTCTCGAAAGCCGATCCCCACCTGCTTATTTACTACGGCAGCTTCACAGTATGGATTATGCTGCTGGGTATTTTTGTTTAAACGTCTGCTGACTGAAAAGGCCTTGGCATAGCACGGAGACTGTGTTCGACAAAGCTGCCGCAGTGGAAGGACCTGCCTCCATTGCCTCCCACACTCACCGAACACCTGCACGCTGACAAATGAATCCTGAGAGTTCCCTTTGTAAAAGAAGTAAGTCACCATACCTTTAACACGTCTGAAAGGCAATTAGCAACCCCCTCATGCTTCCCTCCCTAATGAAAGTTGCTGATGCAGCTGCCTCGGCTTAGGCTGCTGCTCCTGCCCTCTGAGCTGCCATGGGCTTCTCTAGCGACAGGGAGCTGACAGGCAGTCAGCAAAGACGGTGCCTCCGTCTTTCAGGTTCCTTTGGAAAGGCTGGCTGTGGTCAAGCCAGCCTGCTCTGGCTTATACGTGAGGTCATTTCTCTCAGTTCGTAGCAGTTTGGGAAGCAAAGAGGGGTTTGCGTGAGTGGAGGCAGCTCCTCAAGAATGCTGCAAGGAGACAAGGGAGTCTCACGAGTGACAGATGGAGAGAGAAAGCAGAGGGGGAGCTGTAGCCATGAATCACTGTAAGGGTATTTCACCAGCTGGTTGCAAAGATAGCCAGACTGCACGAACCCAGGGAAAATCTAAGAAGGAAATGAAAGAAACCATGCCGTGCTGCTGCAGCTCAGTGTCAGTGACAAGTTAAGGGAGCTACATCCTGGGAGTTGTATTTAACTGCTCTGGAGACACAAAGCCCAAGTTCCACCCACTACAGACCTGCCCAGGTACTCCAGTGCTTTTACTGGGACTTCAGCCCCTGGAAAAGCGACTGAAATAGGGAAATGAAATTCAAGAAATGTGCTCCTGGAGAGGAAGATGACTTAGGGATGTGGGTGGGGGTTAAGCTCCACTTTGAAAGCAAAGGGGATGCTGGGCCAGAGAAATCTTTCCTTTTCCTGAAATGACTTCAGCTTTTCTTCTCAAGGTTATAATGGGTCAGTCTCTTCTAGCTAAACATGCTGGTGATTTTCCTTCCTTATGAAACTCCCTTTATATCCTCTTTTAGGCAGTCGCCTTCTGAGAACAGCAGCAATGAGTTTTGGTTTTGCCACAATCTCTATTATGCTGTACTCAGCAAATAATGAACAGGAAGGGACTCAGGCATCAGCAAAGATAAAAGACTCCACAGTGAACAGCCATATTTATATTAATAAGGTGAGTTCCTAAATGCAAGAAACAGAGAGAGCTCAAGGGACAGGGCAAAGATCCTTTTTCTTTGGTTTTAAATCTCCTCAGCCACATTTATAAAGTGCTAATGAAAGGCTGAGGTTGTGCCAACGCATTTAGAAACAGGCATGACCACGACAGTTAAATGTGGATAAGTTTGCCTTGGAATATGCCAGACTGAGGTTCAGTTCCTGAAGCATCAAATGTTTTTTCCCTGAAATGTTTGACCAGGAAATACACGTATATTTTTTTCCCCCCATGCTTTTCTGCTAGCACTAGCTGTGTGCACACATACTTGCTTTGTAGCTTTCCTGGCAGGGTGTAAATAGGGGCAAATCTGTTGCCCACAGTCTAGCCCTCCCAGCAAGATCAAATGCTGGTCAGACAGGAGGAGACTGAGGTAGAGGTATTCCTCTATGGACGCCGTGACACAGCCTCACAGCCACTGCGCAGTGTCTTCAGAGACCTCTGTGGACACCCTTGTGGTATCCCACAGACACTAGTAGAGAAACAAGGAGCAGCTATGAGCATCTTCTCATGGGACACTGGTTTCCCTCCTGTACACTCTGTTCCCCATACTATAGTCCTCTAGCCTACAAGTTTGTCCTGTCTCTGTGGAAGCCTTTCCATACATAACCATGCCAAGTCTGATTAAAAGGCAGCCTCTGTGGTTTTGGAAGAAGAGTAACAAATCAAATCACAGTTGCATATCTACTATAATAACCATGTTTGTGTTATTTTTTTACAGCCCTACTCCTCAGACTGTCTGTGTGAGCCCTGGGCTGCACAGAATACAGTTTTTCTTACAACCAGTGCTAGACAATACCAGCAGACTGAAGGATTTTATATGTAACTAAGTCCCATTTTAGTCCCCAAAGTAAGGTGAAAATCTTTAAGCATGGCAATATGTAATGCAGATTTCTCAACAGCAACTTTTCTGATTTCTAGCACGTACCAGTGCTGCACACTGGGAATTCTGGGGCAGCTTTAGGCAAAGCATAAATGGAGATTTTGTTCCCATGGACAAACTCTGAATATGAACAAGCACTGCAGATCTTCCTGGAGCTGTTCTGACAGTCAGCTCCAATGGTTTTTATTTTGTTACTGCACTTCATACAACTGACATCCCTTGATTTCTCATATGGATGTTCTCTTGCAACATCACAAAAAAATTATGAGCAGCAGCTGGGGATTTTGGGAAAGTAGGAAGGTTTCTCTATGACTATGGTATCACTTACTGAAATGATCAATTAGTAAATGTGACACATAACTGGCCCTCATTAGGTTTCATAACTAATATTCCGTGGAAGTAAATGGGAGGCAGTTATCACTTTTTGATCTTAATATATCAAATTGTCATGTTTCCAATCATTTTGGGTAAGGTCAACCAATGAGTCAGTCCATGGCTACTCAAGATGTTATAGGAAAAAATGAGGTACATAATTAATTAATTAAACCAGACATGAATTATATTTAAAAGTGCAGATATATCCTTACACCAATCAAGAACCAATTTCCTTGTGCTTGCAGATGCCTGCCCTTCAAGTCTGCTCATGCACATGCACATCTCATACTGCTGAAGGCCTGTTAATTTACAGTATCCGAGTGCGCCAGTACCATTGGTGAGAGTTGTACTCCCCAGACAACCACAAGAGCATCTCTGTCCAAACATACTTTTAGAGAGAAGAAAACTGATGGCACTTACCTCCGACGCCGTTACAGCGAGATGTCATTTCCCAGAGGACCAAAGCCATGGAGTATACATCTGTTTGTTTGAAGGACTCCACGTTCTCCAAGTTCATCCTGGATTCCAGAACCTCAGGGGCCATGTACCTCGCTGTGCCAACCTACAGGAAGGGAGATGGAGGAGAGCTCAGGAGCTGCAACTGTAATTCGTGTTTTGGATTCTGCTGTGATTTAACTGCAGCTTTCACAGAAATGGTACTGTTTGACACATACCCAACAATTCAGGCCATACTTGGCACAGGCCATATTTTCTGCTGCCAGGGAAATCTGGCATTGTCCTGACTACCAAGTTACTTGTACCTCCCTTGGTAAAGGAAAAAAAAAAAGTTAAAAAAGGAAGCACTTTTTAGTTCTTTAAGCAAATAATTTTGACACTAACAAGCTTTCTCACTCTTTGGCAGTTCACAGATAAACTCTGCCCTTTGGGCCTGAAGCAATTGCTGCTGAGTTGAGCGTCTTTCAGATGAGCAAGAAACACATTGTACTCTTTTGCACTGCATATTACAGTGTTAGCTGTTTCTTTTCACGGTAGGATTAAAAGGAAAGTGGTAAATGCAGGCCTGGCAGAAGGCAAATAAACAAATACCAAATGCAGAAGCACACATTTGAACTGAAACCAAAAATCGTCCCCTTTGTTTGAAAAACCGTTCTCATAAACTTTATTCATGGTGAGCAATTTTCAGCAATGATTATAGCAGCTTTGCTGAGATCCAGATTATGGCCTTGCATTACAGAAGGCAAAGTTTAAACGTCTGTTTTAGTCACAAGAAAGGCTTTAAGGAAGATCTGTTGGATCACTCAACAGTTGCTCTCAAGTGACGAACTCTTCCCAGGCTAGGTATAGAAAATTTGTCCCCTTTGAAAAAACTACAAGCATAATAAGTCTTTGATCAGGCAAAGATGGATTCAAATCGGGGGCCGGTTAGTCACAGCGATAAACAAGCACAAGTACGTGATGCGGTAGGACTTGTGATTCAAACGAGCTATTTGTAGACTGAGCTACAGCAATCACCCCAGAGCCCAGCAGCAAGCTGGGCTGCAGAAGATCATCTCTTGTTTCCGGGGCTGCAATCGCAGGCAGCCACACAGTAAATGCAGAGTCCCTGAGAGAGCCCTGCGACATCCATTCTACAGGCTTCTGTGAACACGTCTTATCACCCCGGGCCCAGGGCAAACGGGACCATGTTCCATAAGAAGTGCAATGCATAAGAAGACAGTGGGAAAGATCAAGGCCATACCTTTGTCACAGGACCCTGCAAACAGCAGAGAATTTCTGTGTCAAATATATCCAAGTGGTTGTAGGGAAAAAGCCTTTATGAGCAGAGGACAGGAAAAAAACCCCATGTGACAAGTCCCAAAGTTAAAATCCCCATCACGTGGGCTCTGTGGTGAATTTGAGGACAAGCATGTGAGCAACTGAACAGGTACTTGGGACAATCATGTGTCAGCAGCACTAAGTTGACCAGCATCTCCCTCTCCTACAGAACACGAACATATGGAAACTCTGCAGCAGAGGCTGTTTCTAGCCCCCAACAAACAATTTCTTCCCCAGGCAGATCCCATCCAAAGCTTAAAAAGGGTTACCTGTACACTATGGTCCACAGTCCCACACCCCCAAATCCTGCTGATTTTAACAAGAGTTAACAGTGACTAAATACAGATGCCTAACATTGTCACAAAGGGCTGTTCTGGCATTTCCCACTCTCTTTGCAGCAGTGAAAATGACTCTGCAGCTTTGTTGGACCATGGCAGATCAAAGCCTGTAACTAAAAAGCACAGTGGGAAATGCAGAGAAAATTTAAAATTACTTGAAGAATGGCTTCATAACAATCCCATTTCCATCCTGCTTAGGATTTATCATGCATTCCATTCTGTTTGTGTCCTTTTATCTGCATTTAGATTATTATGTCCTTAGGTCAAAGATACTTTCCCTGTATCTCACAGGAACGTGAGTCCTGAGTCTCAGTGGCATTTTAGGTATCTAAACTCTGGCAACTCAGAATTGATTGCTCCTCTGGAGTCTTGATATGCCTTCTCTTTGCAAAGACCACTCTGGTTTCTGTTCTTGCTTCTCCAAAACTTCTAGTGAGGGATCATCCCTCTTCCTATGGTACATTATACTTTTTGTGACTTTTGAATCTACTGGTAACCTTACATTTCTTTCAAGCTGTTGAGGGATGCTTTGTGCCCTGAGGTGTGTCAACCAGAAGAACAGTAGAAACCCCTTTTTATCTGATTAGAGTCCACCCGTTACAAGGTGGATGATGCTGCTGAGGTGAGGAGCCGCTGGCTGGCAACTACCAGTTCGTTGAACACAATGGGACAAAGGTCAAAATTTATTTACTCACTTTAAGTAATGTCAGCAAATATATCATAGAATCATAGAATGGCATGGGTTGGAAGGGACCCTAAGGATCATAGAGTTCCAATCTCCCTGCCACAGGCAGGGCCACCAACCTCAGGCCTGGATCTACACAAGGTTGCCCAGGGCCCCATCCAACCTGGCCTCGAACACCTCCATGGATGGAGCAGCAAGCACCTCTCTGGGCAGCCTGTTCCAGCACCTCAACACTCTCTCTGTAAAAAACTTCCCCTAATATCTAATCTAAACCTTCCCTCCTTTAGCTTTAATCCATTCCCCCTTGTCCTGCCACTGCCTACCCTTTTAAAAAGTTGATTCCCCTCCTGTTTGTATGCTCCCTTCAGGTACTGGAAGGCCGCAATGAGGTCCTCCCACAGCCTTCTCTTCTCCAGGCTGAACAAGCCCAACTCCCCCAGCCTCTCCTCGTAGGGGAGGTGCTCCAGCCCTCTAATCATCCTCGTGGCCCTCCTCTGAACCCTCTTCAACAGTTCTACGTCTTTCTTGTATTGGGGGCCCCAGATCTGGACACAGTACTCCAGATGGGACCTCACGAGGGCAGAGTAGAGAGGGACAATCCCCTCCCTGTCCCTGCTGACCACCCCTCTCCTGAGGGAGCCCAGGATACCATTGGCCTTCTGAGCTGCAAGAGCACACTGCTGGCCCATGTTAAGTTTCTCATCCACCAAAATCCCCAAGTCCTTCTCAGCAGAGCAATCAATCATGGGTGGCCAAACTGAACGTACTGCGAAGGTTCTAATGGAGGAAAAGAGAGTTTCCAGCCAGTCAGTCACTAAGGGCACTGGTACTGTATGGTCAGTAGCAGCTATGTTTGCATGATAGAGAAGGTAGTTAGGAAGACTGGAAAGGAGATAGCTTTATAACCCCAACAGCTTGCCCTGAATATTACAAAGGCTGACCAGAAAAATGGTAAAATACTTACACTTTCATCTATGCTAGAGGTTTCCTAGATTTAAGATTTAGGTCAGCTCCATTACATACCTTCAAAGATTGGATCTCTTGGTGGGAAAGTTTTGAGTCTAAGGGTAAAGTATAGAAAACATGCATAATGAAAATTTTGGTGCAAGACCCCTTCAGCAAAAGCTGCAGTATTGGAGTTGGCATGTTGGGTAATTTGAGTGGGTGGTGCTTGTGTGTCCAAAAGAAATGAGGTGGAAATCGAAGTGGAGCTGCTTCACACCATCTTACTCTTCATCATAGAGAAGGATACTAGCTTGGACATCCCCAAACAGATTGAGTGAAGATGAACAAAGTAAAACAATGGGCCTCAACACCAGTGTCCGAGAACACCAATTCCAAAGGTGTAACCTGCTCTGGGCAACACCTTGCTTTATCATCAGTGTCCATGTGGACTGTGGAAGTGGCAGTACCAATGCTATCTTCTGCGAGCAATGCCAGAGAAATCAGCTCGAAATATGGGTTGGCTTTAAGCAATCAAAGCATCTGTGGGGCTGAGTTTCAGAGCTCCTGCCTTACACTGATGAATACTCTCTTTTCACTTTATTCCAAATGGAACCAGTCTTATGACTACATGGTACAATTGCCCTGAACTCCAAAAAGGTCTGGCATGCTGGAGAGAAATTGTATGTAATTGTGAGTGGTATCTGTATTATTTTAAATACAGCTTCCTTGGTTATAATTATTGCCGGTGCTGGTTAATAAACCATCTCAAAATGAGATCAGGACAGTTGGCTCTCATTAAGGAGACTGTTAAAGACAGGTCCTCATCAGATAAACAACAGCCAAGCTCCTGCGAACTCAGTGGAGCACTACTGCCTGAAGAACTGTCCCTGAAAATGTTCCAAACCAAAACATTAGTTCCATGTGAAGTAGTAGTCTGTGTAAATGGACAGGCTTTGGTAGGACTTGCATAAAAATATAAATAAAATAAAATACATGTATAAATATATGTGTAATTAAATATTTTTAATTAACTTAACAAATTGTCTGAATTTATATACAAGTTTTCATTAGAAGAGCCAATACTTAGAAATTTACTTGAAAAATTTCATCTTTGATGCATTCATAAACATCCTTCTGGTGTCCTTGGGAAGTAGATGAGTATTATCCATGCTACTTAATTGAAAAAGTAACAACAGGGCATTTTTTACTTGAGACTCTTTGCATTAACCTGCATTTGGAGAAAGTGCCATGATGTTAAACAAGCTTATTTTTGGCCTTTTAAAGTGGTTATCTGTCACTCTAGTTCTATGTTTATGCTTCTCAGGGATAGAAGACTGACTTCACCTACGCTGGGGTACACCAGGAATGGATCTACTGACACAAAGCCATAACGGCACAACCTCACCATGTGAAGCACAACCTTATCATAGTGTGTGTGTGTGTGCACTCACTGCAGCAGCACCACAAAGAGTAGTTAACAATCTCATGTACACTTAGTGTAAGAGGATGGTTGCATTGTATATTCCTGATCATGACAACATCTTTGTTGCACATTTCTCACTGTCGCTTTAATATTAAGCTAAGCCCAGGAACAGACACACCCATCCCCCGCCTGCCCTTCAATCTTTTAACTTACCTGCCCACTGTTAGCCAAGTCATCCACAGACAGAGAAGGGTCCAATCTCAGGGATAACCCAAAGTCACAAAGGCAGCAGGTTAAATCATTTTTCACCAAGATGTTGGAACTCTTTAGGTCTCTGTGCACAATAGGTGTTTTAGGGCGACCACAGGGAGTGTGATCACTGTGCAGATGTGCAATCCCTCGGGCCAAGGACCCACCCAGTTTCCAGAGATCCTCCCAGCTGATAATGTGCCTTGTGAGGTATTCCTGCAAGTTTCCTCTAGCATGGAAGGCAGTGATCAACCAATACTGTTTCCCAAGATCTGTCTTCCGCTCCTCGGCTGTCAAGAATTGGAGGATGTTCTCGTGCTTCAGGTTTACATCTGAAAAAATGTCTTTCTCAGTTTTCCAGGAGGCATATTCTTCATAGGGGAAGATCTTGACTGCCACAGTTTCATACTGCTCTGATGTGTTTTGCTTCAATTTGGCTTTATACACTTCAGCAAACCTTCCTTTGCCAACAACAATGTCCAACTCGATGGGCAGCAATTCTGTGTTGTGGTTGATGTTGTTGGCACAGGTAGAGCTGATGTCTGAGCGGTCATCATCTAACATAATGGCACAAACATCACTGCAGTCCTTATGTTTCCTAGGCTTAACATTCTTCTCCCATGCCTTGTTGAGCTTCCTCTTCTTATGAGTGCGGTAGGCATAAAAGATAACAATCACAGCAACAGAAATCACCAGTAATGGGACAAGACTTATGATTGTGACTTTGGAAATTTCATCTTTCTCCTCTGGCTTATGAGGGTCTGCTGGAAAGAAGAACAGGAGGAGGACATATATTAAATGATACCGTAGTTTTCTGGGTACAGGACACACTCAATAATTACAGCTTTTATCCAGAGAGCAATACATTATTTCCTCTAGTGACAGTAAGCAGTACAAATTATCACTACTTTCTTACCTCAAAGTGTTGGTTTGTATATAGGCCCCCACGTACCAGGACTTGCCTGTCTGCTTATTTTATAGGAAGCCGGAACTGAATGAGCAAGAACCTAATGGAATTTAATAGCTTTGCTCTTCTCTCAGCCTCTTAATAGATTATGAATTAAACTTCACTTTCCTGAAGACAACAGCCAAAGTCTCCTGCACTTACTCTGTCAATGTACCCTTGACAGATCTGCCCCTTTAACCAGTAATCACTAGAACCCATTAATTTTTCTAAGAACTAGATTGATAAATAAATAGGTAATGCAGCATGTGAATTCCCACTTGCCCAGTTGTCATTCCAGATCCAGCGTATTTCCCTGGCACCCATGTAAAGACACCTTCAGGAAGCCTGTCCACACACAGGCCACCTGCAGGTGAACATCCAGGCACAGTACATATGCCTGCACACTCATCTGAGGAAACAGAACTCAGTCCCATACTTTGATGTACATGAACACTTCTAGAGCAGATTCAAACGCCCGCACACACGTGGGTGCTTGAATCCTGCAGGCACAATCAGGCATGTCTGTCACATCTGAGAATTGAAGTTTTTGCATGGTTTTATGTAATTGAAAGCACCCTCTGTGTGTCACTTGCTGGCTGTACACTGGCTGCCCCGTTGTAAAGCAGTAGGTGGTTCACTCCAAATGCCTTAGCTGATACACTCCACACACTAACACATTCTTAGGTGTTAACACATACAGGGATAGGGAACAGAAGAACATTAGGGATGTGTTACAGAATTGGGACGTGTTCTGGAAACAGTACTGAACATTACTCTAGAGGTGAGAACTGCCCTGACACCTCTAGAAATGACCTACTTCATTATTTCTCAGGAAAGATTAACAGTTTAAAATTGAATAATTTTATTCTGAAAATAGATTAAGGAAACATAGAATGCGTTAGGTTGGAAGGGACCTTTAAAGGTCATCTAGTCCAACCCTCTGCAGTAAGCAGGGACACCTTTAACTAGATTAGATTGTTCAGAGCTTTGTCAAGCGTGACCTTGAATGTCTTGGGGAATGGGGCCATCACCACCTCTCTGGGCAACCCATTCCAGTGTCTCACCACCCTCGTAGTGAAGAACTTCTTCCTAATGTCTAATCTAAACCTACCTTGCTCTAGTTTAAAACCATTGCCCCTCATCCTGTCGCTACACACCCTTACAAACAGTCCCTTCCTGGCTTTCCTGTACGTCCCCTTCAGGTACTGGAAAGCCACTGTAAGATCTCCCCGAAGTCTTCTCTTCTCCAGCCTGAACAAGCCCAACTCTCTCAGCCTGTCTTCGCAGGAGAGGTGCTCCAGCCCTCTGATCGTCTTTGTGGCCCTCCTCTGGACTCACTCCAAGAGGTCGATGTCCTTCTTGTGTTGAGGGCTCCAGAGCTGGATGCAGTACTCCAGGTGGGGGTCTCACCAGAGCAGAGTAGAGGGGGAGAATCGCCTCTCTGCTCTCATCTGCTGGCCACGCTTCTTTTGATGCAACCCAGGATGTGACAGGCATTCTGGGCTGCAAGTGTCTCATGTCCAGTTTTTTGTCCATCAGTACCCCCAAGTCCTTTTCTGCAGAGCTGCTATTACATCATCCCCCAGCTTGTACTGATAATGAAGATTGTCCCAACTCAAGTGCAGGACTTTGAACTTATCTTTATTGAACTTCATGAGGTCTGCAGGGCCTACCTCTCTGGCTTTTCCAGGTCCCTCTGGATGCCATCCCATCCCTCTGGGGTGTCAACCACACCACTCAACTTGGTGTCATCTGCAAACTTGCTGAGGGTGCACTCAATGCAACCATGTCATTAATGAAGATACTGAACATCACTGGTCCCAGTACTGGTCCCAGCACAGGTCCCTACCACTTGTCACTCCTCTCCATGTGGACATCGAGCCATTGATCACTACCCTCTGGATGTGACCATCCAGCCAATTCCTTATCCATCAAACAGTCCACCCATCAAATCTGTATTTCTTCAACTTATGAGAAAACGATGTTGGGGGGTACTGTGGCAAAGGCCTTTCAGCAGTCCAGATAGATGACATCCATTGCTCTTCCCTTGTCCACTGATGTAGTCACTCCATTGTAGAAAGCCACTAGGTTGGTCAGGCAGGACTTGCTGGCTGCCTCAAATCACTTCCAGGTACTCCATGTGCTTTAGCATAGCTTCTAGAAGGATCTGTTCCATAATATTCCCAGACACAGAGGTGAGACTGACAGGTTGGTAATTTTTGGGGTCCTCCTTTCTACTGTTTTTTAAAAAAGAGTGTAGTTTTTCCCTCCTTCCAGTCATGGGGGATTTCACCTGACTGCCATGACCTTTCACATATCATGGAGAGTGGCTTGGCAACTACATCAGCCAATTCCCTCAGGACTCTGTGATGCTTCTCGGATGGATGCTCAGGTTCCTCAGGTGGTCACCAACCTTATGTTCACTTACAGCAGGAGGGACTTTGTCCTCCAGGTCCCCATCTTGAAGTCCTTCAATTCCTCAGGAGATGTGAGGAGAAAGGTTGGCAGTAAAGACCAAGGCAAAAGGTTGAGAACCTCAGCCTCCTCCTCATCTGCCGTTGCCAGTTTTCCAGCCTTTCTCATCAGGGGGATATGCTTTATTTAACCTTCTTTTTCTGGTTGATGTACCTGTAGAAGCTCTTCTTGTTGTTCTTATCCCTTGCCAAGTTCAGATACAGCTGTGCCTTGGCCTTCCTGACCTAATCCCCATCCATATATATCTTCCCAGGATGCCTGATCCTGCTTAGACTGACTGTAAAGTTCCTTCTTGCCTTTAAGTTTAGCCATGTTGGTCTCCTCCCTTCTATGCCAGATTTCCTACTACACCTGGGGATCCAGGGTTCTTGCATTCTATGGAAAGTGCCCTTAAAGATCTGACAGCTCTTTGCTGCTCCCTTGTCCCTGAGGATGGTTTCCCAGGGGATCCTATTGACCTGCTTACCTAAAATGTGGGGTCCTGACTACACTCCTTGCCTGACACATACCCCTTAAGACTCTGAACTCCACCAGTGTGTGACTCCTGCAGCCCAGGCTGCCCCCAGTCTTGACATTCCTGATGAGCTCACTTGCACAAGGTGACTATCAAGTCCAGTACCCCTTACCCTTGGTCCTGACTTAGGAAGTTATGGTCAAGGCACTCCAGGAACCTCTTGGATTGTCTACAACTCACTGTGTTGCTTTTCCATCAGATGTTGGCGTGGTTAAAATCCCCAGCAGGACAAAAGCCTTTGAGCACAATGCCTCCTGTAGCTGAAGAATGAATGCTTCATCAGTAGCCTCCCCTTGATCAGGCAGCCTGTAGTACCCAGGCACCAACCACAAGGTTCCTCTTGCTGTCTTGGTTTCTAATTCCTGCCCATAGCTTTCAGCTTCCTCTTGGCAATCCTTTGGGACATCTCTTCACACTCTATCCATTCCTTAACATAGTGGGCTACGTCTCCACCCCTCAAAGAAGGAGGGTCAGAGTTCATCTGAACCTGATTTCATCAGACCCATGGGAAAGTACTACCCCGGCCTGTTTCTTCCTTTGAGTCAGGGCAAATGTATTAAATTATGTTTCCATGAGGAAGAGGACTGACTGGGAGTCTAACTCGGATGGACCAAAGCAACCAAAGCTGCAACCAGAGTGGATTGTGTTGGCAGCATGATGCTCTGGCAAATGCTTCCAGCCATGCCACTGACCTAGGTTCTCTGCATTGGGCCAGGCAAGACAATATGAAAAGTTTAATGAGCTCTGAAGGGAAGTGGCCGTTAACTACAGTAGCCAGGAGCCTCTGTCCCCCTTACTCTGCGCCTCTCAAAATGGTGAGCAGTGCTGAAAGGGGTGGGGGAAATGAATTAACAAGCAGAACAAGCAGCACTTCCGACCCTTCACGTTCTCTTCATAATCACTTTCCCATTGGAAACACAGTTAGCTGGCAAACAGCAGGAGCCATCAGTGTCAGGCAGGTGATGGGACATCTACAGGGTACGTTCTTTATTTGGAAGGCAGCCTGAATTCTGAACCAGGATGTGCTTCCTCTGTTTGAAAGGTTCAGCAACCAGATGTAGAGCAAGTAATTCAATCCTAGCCCCTCTCATAGGGTTTCAAGGAAGAGGAAGTGCCTTTCTAGCACTGACATTCCCAGCTAGCACAGGTCAGTGGCATTCACTAGCAGCACCTACAAAGAATGAATTTCCTTCGTTTATGCAAAATGAAGCCAATCCCTTTTGAGTCAATCCTTCCACACAGCTACACAAACCACAAGTCCTTATTCTCAAGTGACTGCCCTTGGTAACAAAATGTTAGTAATTTTTTTTTTTTAATTTTAAATTAAAAAAAACAACCAAACACCAACTTTAAAATTAATCACATTACAGGCACCCTTTCTGCTTCTTACCATGTTGAGGAGGGGGAAAAATTATTTTTGTTTATGACTGTTACTGGAGGTATATATTTAGAAAGTCCAATGTCACTGTCAGTAAACAGGAGATTTGCATCACTTATTCCCATGCGCATTCTTTGGTCTCACAAAATCTGCTTTATAAAGAACTTGGGAAACACCCTGGTGGGGGAGAACTGACTGCTGTGGGATGGCTGTTTCAGGGGTTTGGCTGCAAGCAGACCACAACTGCCTGAATGCAAGCACAATCTGTAACAAACAGATAGAATAATTTTGATGAATGTTTAGGGTTCTGTGTTGTTGGGGTTTTTTTCCACTTTCTTGACCACAGAAAAGCATGCTTGCAGTCTGGACTCTGCTCTTGGAACTGATAATATGCCATCTATATCACATGGTATACTTTTTAATAAAGATGAACGTGCTCCTGTAGAGCCCTTTAAGCCTTTTTTCTTTGCCACGGAGCTGTGTTATGTAGCTCAGATATTTGAAATACAAATGTAGTCTAAACAAGGGAGAAAAACTCCAAGATGTTTTGGTTCTCTTTTAAATTTCTCCCTGTGAGTCCAGGCAGTTGGAGGTGGCTGTGCACACATTTAGCTCTAAGAAACTCATCCCAAGGCTCCTTGACTGATACGGCTACCTGTCTGAGGGCCTCCAGTCATTCCTGTTATGTCCTAAAGCAGGCTGGATTATTTTGGCCTACAGCTGAGAATTCTCCTGTAGACTTCATGGGCCCTTTGGCTCTTCCCCTTTTTGCACAAGAGAGAGCTGTGCTTGTGGCACAGGGGGATTTCTGGGTAGAAGGCAGAAACTGTTGACGTTGCAAACATCACTTAAAAAAGAATGAAACAAAGTTTTTAATCAAAGCAGAAGCTGAGCAGTTTGGCTACTTCCCCTGAGCACTGCATTGTCCTGCACCCCTGCTGCAAAGTGACACATCCGATCTGGCACTGCCCCTTGGAGGAAGTAGGGAGGCAGGGGGTGAAGAGCATATGGCTGCACATCCCCACCTAAAGCAGCAGCGATGAAGGGTGTGCTCGTTTTTGGTTTTCAAGACACTAAGCAAGTCCCATTTAAGGCTTGGGAAGTGCAAGAATGAGCATCCAACAAGAAGAACTGAGTATCAGGACTGAAAAGGCTGAACCCTGAGCTTAGGAGGGGACTGAGATGGCTGTCGGCAGAATTAAAGGGGACAGGAGCAGTGAAGAGCTGATGGCACTGAGGGTCCGAGCAAGGCACTTCTGGAACTGCCTCTGATTTTGACTGCTGATATGAGCAAAACAAGATCAGCCCTTCCAGCACAAGCTCAGGTTGGGGTACTTCTCTCTGGAATCTGTCTACAAAGTCAGGGCAGGATCAAAATTCAGAGCATATCTGTGTTGTTTGCATAGTGGCTAGCCAACATTTTCTGGCTTGACTACAGGAATCTAAGAATAAATATGTTCATTTGCTTATAAATAAATACTTATGACTCAAAGTCCATCATTTAAAAAAATGGGAGTGCAGCTTCCTCTTTTTTTACAACCACAACGAGCAAAACCTGGCTGCACAGGCAGGCAAGGAAACAGTTAAATGAAACAGCCTTCTGGGTTTTGCAAACGTGCTCCTAAATAACTTTCCCCACCCAGAGCTATTATTTAGTCAGATCAGTCCTTTCTTAAGCTTCAAAAGAGCCTATTAATATAGCATAACAATGGAGAAGTTGAGCTAAAAGAAAGCTTCCTGTATGTGGTTTAAACTAAGCACAAGCCATCCGCAAAACCCTTCGCCTTTAGGGAATAGGGCTCAGGTGCCAAGGAAAATGGAAACACCCTACAGCCCCTGTTCCTCAAGAAGCTTCAAAGCACAAGAGCTCTTCGCCTGCAGGTCCCTTAGGTTGGATTGGATGCCTCTGATTGAACTTGGGTGTCACTGACCTTTGGAAACAAGACGTAAAACAATGGCAATAAAATTCAGACCTGCACTTCAATGCATGAGGCGGCAGAGACGCACAGCCAGGCCTCGCAGAACGACCGCGGCGCTGCTCCTGCGAGTTTAAAGCCACTGCCTGTTTGACTGCCAGACAAAGCCAGGCAGCAGGGCAAGGATGCAGTCGATACTGGTGGAACTCAGGTTAAACTTGCTGACATGGGTGTATTGCAAGCTTGTCTTGTGCCCTAACCCCCCCCCCCAGAAACCCACAGTTGCAAACTATGGGCCCAGAACTGGGCTTGCGATCTAGTTATTTTGGAAAGCTCCTGAGACACAAAGCAGCCCTTTGAGCTGACTGGAGGACAACTCCGCTTTGCAGCATATTCTGAGGTTTCAAAGTTCGCTTTCAATTCCACACTGGAATGAAAACTAACACTTTTTGAATGTTTCTGCATAAACAGAATTCTCTTCAAATGCAGCGATTTGGCAAGAGACATGAGCGCTGAAGCCCCACCAGCGGAGGGACTAGTCCTGGGGTATGCAAGCTCCAAGTTCAAAGTCTTGCTCTGTTGGATTCAGGGAAGAGCTTTTCCTCTCTGGTTATTCTGAATCAGGCAAAATCTGAGCTTGAACCTTGCATGTGTAGCCATTTCTGGGCAACACACAGGGCAAGAAAATATGAAAAAATTTGCTCATTCCTTTTGTGCTACTTTCTGGATGAAAATTAATTCCATAAAATGCTTTAAGTTTCACAGACTCCGAGCAGCTGTTTGGGGGGAACTTAGTTTATCTCTATTGAAGAATCTTCAAGTGATAATGAAATTCTGTAGTTCAGTGTCTCATGTACCTCCCTGATTTTATTTCTAGAAAGGGCTTGGAAATCTTTAGCAAAATAAGATTGTTGGATGGGAAATGTTGATTTTCAAATCAGAAACTGCTTCTGACGTTCCTGTATTTTTCCCTGAAACATGTAACTTGAGGACAAGAGGTCTGGAAGTGGATTGCAACTTATAAAAACTTCTGCTGATTTTACAGGCAATGTATTTTGGATTTTGTGGATAGGGATGGAGGTCTTCTTACCGGGGTGAGGGCTTTCTCCCTAGAAAATGGCTGATCTTGACACAAAATACTTAGAAATAATCAAACTCAAATGCTGCACCTCAAACTAACCTGCATTTTTTTTATCTTGACAGTTTCTTGGAAACACTTTGATTTTCCATCCTTGCTGGAGGTGAAGTTGTTTTGTTGGTTTTTTTTTTTTTACTTAATAGTTTTGTGGGGTAGGAAAATCAGTTGCACCCTTCCCTCAGCTCTATGTTGACTCATCTGATGGCAAAAGACAGAGATTTCATGATTTTAAAACCAGAGTGGACTCTATCTTGCTATCCAGTGGAAAATAAACCCTGAAATTTCTTGTAGACTTTCCTCAAAGTTAAATTCCTGCAGCCAGTTCCTGACTTTGACGACAGTCAAATTTTGGACTAGGTAAACCAAATCTGTCAGGCCAGTAACTTGTGTTTGAGCTGTATGTCTTCAATGCCAGGGTATCCAAAACACAGTATCTGCTCAAGCAGCCTCCTGGAGAGGCATCAGCTCTGGTAGCTGGCAGGTTTGCCTGGCCTGCTATGAGGGCTTAAAGGCAATAGAAGTGATAAGAGAAAGCTATCTCTAGAGCCTGTGGCTAAAGCTGTCTTTCAAAATCACTGTCATCCTCATGACTCAGAATTTGTGTCCTAAGGATGTTTGCTCAAAGGTGTGGGAACTCATTCATTTGACCTTTTTGTTATTTGCAAGCCTGAATGTTGCTCTGCAGTCAACACATGGCTGGGAAATCAGACCCATCTCTTAAAGAACTCAACAAAGGCCATTGCCCAGTGCCACCATTTACCTGTCTTCCTGAGAGGTTGTAAGGCAAAGGTATGTGCAGTTTTGGAGTGCTGTGGCCCCCTTGCTGCTGCTCTCCCCTGGCACATGTGCCCTTGGCACATGATGACCCGTGATCAGGTGATCAGGACTCCAGACATCTCTATTCTGCCTGGGGGAAATCTCCAGTTACCTGACCCAGTTATATGTGTTTCCTGTTGGAAGAGCCATGCATGTGCATCGTTCACCTGAGGGGAATGGCTGCACCTCAGGGAGGCAGGAGGCAGGCAACCGGGCTGCCTCTGGCTGGCTTACTTCAGTGAAAAGGCTGGGCAGCAATGATGTAATGGATATTTTATCTGCCGTAAGCAGAATTTCATTTTTCAGCTGATTGCCAAGTATGCTATTCAGCACCCAGGAGGTTTAAGAAACTCTTCAGCTCTAAGACAGAACAAATAATCTGTTGCTGTTTTATTCCCTCACTGCTGGCTAGAAAGTGTAGTTCCTTGGTTTGCTGGCACAGCACTCATTTGTTTAAAATCTCCCACCCCTGGATGCATTCCCTTCTTATCTCTCCCACTCTAACAGGTCACTTCACTGTGTGTACATGGCATCTCTCAAACATTTTGCCTTTAGTAGCTGAGCTTTCACACTCAGCGATATGAAAGCTGACATATTCTAACTTTACACGATGTGACTGTGTTTCTGTGATACATGCCTCAGTTATAAAACTCGGTGTCTGCTGCTGTTTGCTGGTGGTTTTCTGGAACAAATCAATCTCCCCAGTTTCAATATGTTCCAACAGATGCCACACATGAACCACTATTTTTATTCTCAGCCTGAGTTTCACCCCTCCAACCTTTCCCAAAATATTATGTTGCCAGTGTTAGTTACAGTTTGTTTCTGTCTGTAATTATTAAAGTCTCTTCCATGACAACCTGATAAAAGGTTGGCCACATTCCCACACTTATTAAGCTCTCAAGTGATGCAAATTGTAACAAATATGCCAACCAGACTGGAAGAGCTCTGCTTAGTTTGTTTTTACACAAATCTGTAACTGAGCTCTGCATGGTTATTTTCTGAGGAAGCAAACAATATAAATAATACAGAGCAAAACAAAATTTTGGCTTCTTTTGCCTCTTTCCATTCTATTTCCTTTCTATCCCACTAAGTGAATCAGACATTCAGTATTATACAGCCTCTCCTTTGGTTACATACAGCTATGAGCAGGCATTGGGTGGGACTCTGGCTGCAAATACCTAAGAGGAAACATAGAGAACAATGCCAATATACAAGCCGTGAGAGGCTCTGTGCAACGTTATGTAATGCTACTGACCTCTTTTATGGGGCAGCTGGAAGACAGTTACCTTCTGAACATGTTAGTTGGGTAACAGAAAGACAGATTAATGAAAGCCTTTGTTAAAATCCACTTGGAAGCAGTTCAGGTGTAATGATCTCCCTTCTGCTGTTCCTTGAGCACTGGGTAACTCATCACACGAGTATTTATGGCCTGGCGGCTGTTTGTACACAGGTCTTAAGTCTGCTCTTTAGTCTGAGATCCTCCTATGTGGTCAAGTAAAATCACTAACGCTTTGACTCTAGGTAAGGAGAGGAAGAGGAGAGAAAGAAAGGAAAAGACAGGGGCAATATGTTAGAGACAAGCAAGAGATACCAAGTTAAGGAAATTCTAAAACATTACTCGTACCTCCTGCGATCTGGGCACAGGACAAGGCATCACGCAGGCATGCTTGTGGTGGTTCAGGCAGCAGAACAATATCAGGTCTCCCAGGCAACAACTGTACACAGTGAGCAATCACAGCACTTGGCACACTGCAAATCCATAGGCTGTAATTTGTTCGGGCAAGTGACTCAGCCACAATTGATTAATCAAAGACTTATGTCTGTTACACTCTCAGTTAGCAAACTTAGCAAACCCATGATCAATGTGAAGACTGTTAGTAGCACAACACCCTCCCCCCTCACCACCCCAACACACTTCCCCAATTAGCTTCATTATTCTCATAAACCTTTGCCATAAACCTAGTCATCTCTATCCCTGGAATCCTGGTATTTCAAGGCAATTGTTTGGATGATTCAGATAATCATTACAACTTGTATACATTGCTGCTGCTCAAGGTTTCTACCATATTAAGTTGTAATGTGGTGGGAATACCTGGAGCAATGACCTCACCTTACAGTACATGAGGGATAACCAGAGACTACCTAAGCAATGCCACAGGCACTTTGGTTCCAGACTATATGAAGAACTGCACAGAGTGGCAAGGCAGATGAGGATGAAAAACGATCACTGTGTGAACTACTAGAATGACATTACTCTAAACCAAATGGAGCTGGGCAACAGGTCTGCAAATCCTGTTTCCAAATTTTTAGCTCTCTGCATTTTTACTTGGATTTGAACTAGATGCCCAGGATAACAACTGCATATGTACCAACAGCAGTACTTAAAGGACCTGTTCTCCTATCTGCAGTCTCCAGTGCTGGGGTCACCCTTTTGCATGCTGTTGAATGAACAAGCCTACACAATAGGAAGAAGATGTGCACAGCACGTAGGTTATGCATGGGGTAACATGCAGGTATCCAATTTCCTCAGCTACAAGGAGTGCCTGGTCACCTCTACCCACAGAGAACGGGTCAGATGTGAAGCTGCAAAGAGCACAGTCCTACTTGGTCCCTTTGGGTAAACAAGCCTTGACCTCAGCCAAATAGCTCAGGATTGTTAATAAAGAAGAACTTTGTTAGGCATTTGTCATGCTCTGGCTGGGTGATGAATAGGGGATGGGAGGTGGCGCAGTGAAGGGAAGGCTGAGGAACAAAGCTGCCCAAACACCAAGGGAGGCCTGGAACTGTGCTAAGAGCTACAGACAGACCTTGTTCATCACAACAGGTCAGAACATAAGAAGGAAAAGCAAAATGCAGAAGATTCGCCAGACACAACTAGACATCAGGGAGGAGAAAACTGGCAAGTCTAGTCCTGCACTCATCTTCTCCATGACAGCAGGACCAGGCCCCTGTCTGCCACCTCGCCAACTTCTAGCCAACCAGAGCCTTCCCCCTGCTCTCCCCCTCTTAATTTTGGCTAATCTTTTCCAGTAGTTTTGCTCCCTGGCTTTGCCTTCTGGTAACAGTGACATTAGAGATTTGAATAAATAAAAATTAAAACATACTGGCATTGAGTTTTGCCATGAGAAGCATTTTTCCACCACAGCAGTGTAAGCTGCTTTCCGGTCACCCACAATTTTGTTTGGCCGAAAGGAGAGGGATTAAAAAATAAACACAGAGTAGTCAAATTTGCAATGGCTACCTGTCTGCTGTGTATTATTTCTCCAAGAACTCCAGAACACTGTTTGGAGTGATTCGGCACATTGCGTTTTCCACCAGCTGCCTGTGGCCTGAAATGCCAGGGATCTGACTCAGGGTCAGAAGCCCCCTGACACAGCAGAACTACAGGCATGCTTAGGCACATGTCCGTCTGTGGCTTGCTTATTTTGCAGATTGGCAATTTAAACAAAAGTCCATTCAAGTAACAAGCATTTGATTTCGATGTAACTACTTCAAACATTTCCAAACCCTAACTCGGTGAGTCACAACACCTCCCACTATCCAAAACCTTTAGAGGTTTACCCTTCACGGTCAAAACTGATACAAGCCAACAGTCCTATAAATCAATTCTTCTATAAGCAGCAACAGCTCAGCTGTGAATCACTGGAAAGTTGTGACTAACCTGTGGTGGTGCCTTACCCACAATTTTCTTTCTTACCTCAGAAACACCAGGAGGAAACTAAATCTGGTCTGTCTTAAGTGTGCACCCAGGAGGAAGGAGAACTAGAACACTGATCATTTACAGCAATAGCTTGAAAGGAAAGGTGAAAAATCACAATCGTTTTTATTGTCTCAGTTTCTGCTAATGAATATGATCATTTTTCAATCAGGCATTTTTAGACTTGCATTTGTCCACTCTCTAAAACTATAGGATGTGCAAAAACACTGCAAAAAAATCCTGCTCTGGTGTACAAGAAATGTAGAGAGGAAAAAAAAAAAGACAAGAACAATGTACAGAATAGATCTGGATGACAGTCATTCCAAAGGCAAAATTATTACAGGCTATTATCTAGTTGTCTGGAGGAGCCGTGGACCAGCTGGCTGTGATGTTCTGCTCAAAGTTAAACACAGACAGGAAACCGCATGTCTGATACTGTAAAAATCGTTTGTCTTCCTGCCATGGCTAACCAGGCAAGCAACCCAAAGGGGCTGTTTTCATTTAAAAGAAACACTAATCCACAACAATAAAAAAGGAATGACAAAAGCTCAATTCTCCCCCACCCCTCCCAATTGGAGTCGATGCTTGTGTTTGTGAATGAAATAGGAATGTTACAAACTGAAGTTTTGCATTAACTTTTATCTCTAGTTCTTCACTTACTACATGTGAATGCAGGGCAGTTTTTGTGAGTCACCTCCAGTGCTTACGGCACATGAACTAGAAGGAAAAGCTCCACTCTGAAGAGTGAAGAGAATTAGGGTAAAATATGAGTTTAGGTTAACCTACAGTTCCTTTAGGGGGCTCTGGAAGTGTGAGGAGGGCTTCAGAGCTGATGGGAATGAAGGCACTTGGTGTTGAATTTACATTACGGTTTTCATAACCATACAGGCAGAAGACACCCATTTGTCAGAGCAATGGTATTCAGCTACATAGCTCCAGGAAAAAAAGCTATAATGTGACTAATTTAAAACAAATTAGCCAAAATCCACAAGGGTGTGGTTTGCTTTGTATAAAAACTTTAAGCAGCTGACATGCAGGAACATCTTTTCACTGGGAACATGTTCTCGTCAATGAAATCAAGGCAATTGGTTAGAATTAGGTCCTGGACCTACCAGCTGTGCTTATATCAATACCATTATTTATTCCAAACTCCTCTAAAGCCCTCCCAAGTAAGGGTTGGTCATACAATCACAGATAGCAGTCAGATTATCTGGTTTCAAATCAAGTTTGGGGACGGAGGTCATGAGGAGAAGAGGAGTTAGCACCAGATTTGGACAGTGTGGGCCACGGGAGGCAAAGACTTTCTAGCTTGCTCGTGTGTAAGCTGGTGTGGTTTTGCAACCAGAACTAGTTAGCCTTCTGAACAGATGGAAAGCAAGAGCTAGAAGCCACTCTCATAGTTGTCTGCCTCAGTGCAGTTACACACTATGTTTCCTAGGAGTAAAAACAGTGTCTCAGCCCTTACCTTGTTACCTCAGATGAGGGGGATTTGATTCCTCCTCTTCTGAGGAGCTTACAAGTGATAAGGATGGGTGCTGTGTGCCTTACTCTTTTAGAAGTGTGCACACAAAGTTCTCCAGGGGAGACCTCACACTTCCCTTCAACAGAACTGAGTCTCAGTAAAAGAATCATTGTGGAATCCAACAGGTGGGAGAAAAAGTGAGGTGTATGGACACACGTATGTGCATCTCTGTGTGCACAGCATGAGGTCCACCAGCACTGTACATGCCTGCACTGCCTTTACTGTATTTGCAGTGGTTGATACAGGCATTCATGAAGCTGTACTGGGACAGGTTATGTGCTTACAATTCGGTCTGTACTTGGAGGTCATTGGTTTGACTGAACTCACATTCATGTCCTAGTGCCACAGTAAGCGGAAAGTAGAATATGAAGGAACCTTCCAGCTACTTCATGCTTACCACTGAACAAGTGCAGATGGCCAGTTACAACAGAGAAGCTGACTTTAAATTCACATCTTATTGAGTTACTCAGTAGTAGCTGTATATGCAGATGCCATGCTATGACAGTGCAGCCTTTTAGAAGAGGCAAGACCTTAAATGTGGCATTTGCTCTTCTTTATAATTTATAACATAGTTAGCATATGTTGCATTTTGATGTGTCAACAAAAAACTCTTTAATCTTGCTCTCATCATTCTTTTCATCAACTTTTAAGTGCAATGTATTGAGCTGAGTATTAGACTTACTTCAAAAGGATAGCCAGGCAAGAAGTAGTACCCTCTGAACACAGAAAAGAGATTTAATAAGACTCGGAAGAGGACAAAATATCTTCTGCCCCTAGAAGTTTTCCTCCACAAAATGCAATTTCAAACTGTGTCACAGTTAATATGACTCTCAAGGTACAGTCTAGGAATACAGGGTAAATTATTAGACCTACCTGATGGAAAAATGAGCATATCATTACATTCTTCACCCGTACAGGAGCACATGAACATCAATCCCCCATCTTCCTTCTTTTCCCTCATCACACACTGCTCTGAGCTGGAGTCTTCCAACGTGTGGCCATAGAGTGTCTTCTGGGGATCGTGGCATATTGTTTCTAATGTCACATTTTCATCATTTTGTCTCCTGAAAATGAAAAGGAGAAAATGGAAATCAAAGGAATATTTTACAAAAGAAGCAGGCAGGACTGCGCCTGCCCAAAATTTACCTCTTCGGAAGTGATCAAATTGGAATTAAAGAGTATCATATGTTTTTCTCCAGTCTTCCTGAATGGGGTAAATTTGGCTTTGTCTGGGCTCCTTGCACTGGGGCATTTGTACAATGGCACAGCTTTTCCTGTATCATATTACTGCTAAGCTCCAATAAGTGCCTTTGAAAACCTCATCCAGAAGTATTCAGGCTAATGCTCAATGAACTGCTGTGAACTGCAGAACATACTTTTGGTTTTTGTGGTCACTGTGCAGACAGTAAAAATCTATGGGAAATTATGATAAAAACTGAATTATTTCCTCAAAATCTGAGGAATTTCCAGTGAGTTGGCCTTTCCATTTTATTTTTGAAGCCTATAATCTGCACAATTTCTGCATTGAAGAAGTTATCCTTATAATTTGAGAAAAAAAAAAACAACAAAACAACCCAAAACAAAACCAACCATAGAAATGGTGCAAGTTAGAGTTATCTTGCTGACAGAGAAATATTTACAGCTGATAATATGGACCATACTCCTGTGTTTTGTCTTGGTCTGCAGATTTCATTTCATTGACACGAGACTCAGAGGCAAAAGGCACTTTAAGTACAATTTTCAACTCATTTGCCTTTGAAAAAATTGCCATGAAAAATCCAGAATGCATTTTAAATTGCACTACAGTCACTTTGTATGGCAGTAATGGACACTGACCACTTACTAAAGGAGCACAGGACAAATACAGAACAGCACACTGGACTGATCTTGCATTTCAAGTGTGTCCACCCAATTATACAGAACATCTCTTCAAACCAATGGACACAACTGCACTCAAAAATGGATTAATTATGTCTTTTCCTAAGTCATTCTAATTATCAATCAACACAAATGTTGCAAATACTCAGTTCTGTTCCTTTTGTCCACACGTGAAGTCATTAACAGTGCTTCTGGTTTTCTTTGTTAGGATCAGCTTACCATTTAATGAAGGGCAAAGCCCCAGTTTTGAGACTGGAATGCAAGTTTCGGGTCAACAAATCCTAAATTCGTTTTCATATACTCTTGATTTCTTTCAACCTAGACATATGCCTATCAACCTATATAAAAAGCACCATACTTAATTCAGACACTACACACACACAGAAGATTTACCATTTTTACCATTAAGAGAAAGCATTTATAAGTCTGCACAGTAAATAAGACACCTGTGATAGACCTACATAATTTAGTTTACTTTGAAACCTGAGAGAGAATTGTCTTCCTTCAGCAAATGCCACCACAATCCTCTCTGAATCTCAAATCTGTTTCTACTCTCAGTGCTGTGGGTGGATGCAGCTTAATGGTTTGAGCAAAAACACGTCTCTTTTCCAATAACAGCATAAGCTGGAACAGAACTGCTTTGAAAGAAAAAAATCCCCAGAACATTTCATATCAGAATTGTTGTTAACCTCAAGCAACTCTCAGTATGCTGAGCACAGATACGAGTTGGAAGCGAGAGAGCAAAGTCTGTTGAGGTAGCAGAGACGTTCTGAATATCAAAGCAATCAAAGAGAGTACTAAGTAATGATGGATGAGGGTGTGCTCCCCTCCTCACCTGTGTGAAGAAATAACTTACCATATAGCAACACAGACTTCATTATTCTTCTCACAGATAGCAGTGATGTTGCAGTTGCTCTTGCACTGATGTTGGTTTGAGCAGGTCGTTACTTTAATGTCACAAAATTTGCATAGGTTCGGCATTTGCAATCCATTTTCCTTACTTCTGTCTACAGGTGACATAATTTCAGCTTGAGGGGAAAAAAAGAGAAGGAAACTCAATAATGGCAGATTATCAGACTGTGCTGCTGCTTATTATGAAGATAAGATTTTCATCAGCAGCAAACATTCCCTTCCACCTTAAATTAGAAAGTCTTTGATCTTTCATGGCTACCAATTTTCTTTACAACAGGACAAGTGCCACAATGTCAAGACCAGGTTAATCAAAGTGAATTTGAAAAGCAAAATCAACTTTTATTGACTTTGGAGGAAGCAGAAGTTGCTTTGTATTTTGCAGAATCAAGCTTATTCTGAGTCAAGTTTGCACCGATTTCTCTGCAGTTACCCAGCTGCATTGTTCACAGGCAGCATATCTGGCCTCCATGTACAATACATGCATCACAGTCAGTGTGCTGAAGTAATTGTAGATACTATAGTGGGAACGCACATGAAGTTAGTGACATCATTATGACATGAATCATGATGAATTTTGCAAGTTTGTCTTTACTAGCCTGAGATAGAACCTCAGTGTTGGTCCTAATCAGACTACTGTTAAAAATCACAGAACTGGGACTGACTTTCAACTTAAGACAGGTGGTCTGCCAGAGGTTGTGGGTGGACTCAAGCTGGAAATGCAACAGGGCACCTGTGCAGCTCATGTAATCTGCAACTGGAGTCTTCCTGGGCTAACTCAAGGGTACTTGAACTCTAACTTGCCATGACAGTCTGTCTGATAGGAGTCTACTTTGACCCACCAGATACATTTCTGCACCCAGGCATTGAAGAATTATTTGCTTAGTGGTGCTGAGCGTTAAACTCACCATCTGCTTCAGTGTGGCAGCAGTAAGGGAAGAGATACATTTTGTCCCAGTGTATGAATTTCAGGAAATGTTTTTAGTTCAAAAATTATTTTGAAAGGCCAGCATGACTACAAGGAACAGAAAATGCCAACACAAACTTTTTTCTAAAGCTAAAATGAATATGCAGCTCTCTGAAGTGGAGCAGATTATCTACAACAGTTTCAGTCTGCCTCACTTTGTAAGGCATTTGGAAAAATAGGTTGAACCATTTTAAGGAGATACTTGGCTTCATAAAGCACAGCCCTTCTCCTGTAGCCACCTGCGTGTTAAAACTGTGTTCATACTGCTCTCTGCAGCCACATGTTGCTAGTCAACCAATAATAGGCAACCAGGGATTCGTAAGCCCCCCTGTCACCTCCATTAAGGGGCAATGGCTGCAAGTTGGAGCATAGGAAGTTCCGCACCAACATGCGGAGAAACTTTTTCACAGTGAGGGTGACAGAGCACTGGAATAGGCTGCCCAGGGGGTGGTGGAGTCTCCTTCTCTGGAGATATTCAAGACCCGTCTGGATGCCTATCTCAGTGAAATGTCCTAGGGAGCCTGCTTCGGCAGGGGGTTGGACCCGATGATCTCTCGAGGTCCCTTCCAACCCCTACAATTCTATGATTCTATGATTCTATGATTAGCTAAGAAATCAATTTTTTCCTTCTAGAACTTCACAATTTACTACCATTAGAATATTTTATTACAGGAATTAAATATACGTGCTTTTTCCAGAAGGAAATAAAAGGGGCCTCTTGCTAACAGTTTCAATGGATTTCTAAGCCATCATGAGGGACTGAGAGAAAAGTCTTCCCTCTTCACCCAAATCACACATCCTTGTCATCACTAGCACGCTCTGGTACTGACCTAAGGTTTCCAATCTTACAGCCACTGTAATCGGTGGCAAAATTCCCAGTTATTTCAATGGCATAGAAGAAGATCCTACACAGAGGGGAGGGTTATGATGAGCTCACTGGGACCACTTACTTGGGTGGAGAATGCTGGAAGTATGTTACTGGCTGGTTGAATTTTAAACTCAGGTAAAGGTTTCTTGTTCGTAATTATTTCTCTTGCAAAAACTCCCAGAAGCCATACAGAAGAACAAAGCCTCACTGAAGTTCCTGTGATAGGAACTAAAAAGGTCTTGAATCTAGTGTTCTCTGTGTGTGTTAATATAATCATCATTATGGCAAATTGCTCTGCTCTTCTGGATGATGCCTCACATTTAGCACATGTTGAAGAGAAACCAGTAGCTAGGTTCCAGTAATGATCAAAACAAGCTGATAGCAAGGGACTGTCCCTCTACCCAGTAAGAGACAAGCTATGGTCCTAAAAATCTGGATGAATAATACAGACAAATATCAAGGGAGAGATGAAGTGACTCACCCAAGTTCACACAGGAAACCTGTGTGGCAAGGTGCCAACCACCTCACAACTGAGCACAGGAGAAAGGTATCTCCTGTTCAAACTACAAAGACTTCACCTGCATCTATATTGCTTTCAGCTCTGAGCTCACATGGCTCCGTGTTTCACTGGGTGACTGTGTCGTGACAGATTCCTCTGCCACGACTTAACTCAGACCTCTCTGGTGCCTGCTGCACTGGAGCCAAAAGCCACATGAAGGTGGGTCCTTAGGTAAACTGGTTCAAGCACATCATGTTTGCTGAGAGGCAGAGCTCATTCCTGAGCCCTTCCCAGCCATGTCAGGTTCTGCCAAGACTCACCCACTGGAACAAACATATGAAAATATATTTGGGCCTCTTCCATGAAGGGTTCTCCAAACCAAGCATCTTGCAAAACAGAACAAAAGCCAAAACCAAAAACAACCCTAAAAACCCAACCCTATCTTGACTGCAGCAATCCACTCCAAGGTCACAAAGCTTAAATTTCTAAGAGAGGTAGGCCTTAATTACTAGCAAAAGCTAGGCCCAGCTAATCTCTGAACAGGTTAAATTAATAGAAAAGCTAGTAGGGTTTTAGGACTTCCAAAGCAGACTAAATTTGGAATTTCTTCCAAAAATTCTTGTAATAGAGGCTAACAGTGCAGTGCCTCTCTTCATTTCTCTGGAAGTTCAAGGTACTGGATTAACTGCCCATGTGGACAAACTTTCTTCCATGCTTCAGCATCTGATCTAAAATGAGACTGCAGTTTACTTTCCCTTATACTGTCACATGGTCTAGCAGGTGTTGGTGTGTTCTTCATTAATACAGCTTGGCTTTGCCACTCCAATTTGCCACACTGTTCTTATCTCTGCTGACAGAGTGGTTCCATAGAATGCTTATCAATATGATGATAGGTGATTTATAAATATAAATACATAAAATAGTTCCAAACTAACTGGGTTAAAACTAAGCTTGACTTTCCTCTGTCAGACTGATGTTGAAATCAACCTCTGCAAAGGGCCTGAGATGACATCTGGAGAGAGATGTGAACCACAACATCAATCACTCTCTTCTGATCACAGCCTGCTACTAGACTCTGACTTCGAAATCTAGGAAACCTTGATCTCCTTCAACATCATATGAATTCAGACCTGTCTCTCTCCAACAAAATCACGATTGGAGTTGGACAAGTTGCTAGGGTTCTTCCCTAGGGAAATGTATTCACTCGTTCTCCGAGAGGCCCACAAGCAGTGAGTGATTCCCAACCAGCAAGACTGTCCCTCTTGAACGTCCATCTATAAAAACACTTGACTATTTCACCTTGAGTAGTGTGTGCAGTTTTGGGTGTCACAGTACAAGACAGACATAAAACATTGGAGAGTGTCCAGGGGAGGGCAACAAGGATGATGAAGGGTCTGGAGGGAAAGTCCAGGAGAGGCTGAAGTCTCTTGGTTTGTACATCCTGGAGAAGAGGAGGCTGAGGGGAGACCTCATCAAGGTCTATGGCTTCCTGACAAGGAGGAGCAAAGGGGCAGGCACCAATCTCCTCCCTTAGGCAACCAGCCATAGAACCTGAGGGAATGGTACGAAGCTGAGACAGGGGAGGTTTAGGTGGACATTAGGAACAGGTTATTTACTGAGAGGGTGGTTGGGCACTGGAACAGGCTCCCCAGAGAAGTGGTCACAGCACCGAGCTTGACTGAGTTCAAGAAGCATCTGGACAATGTGCTCAGCCACATGCTCTGACATGGCTGTCCCAGTGTGGAGCCAGGAGTTGGACTCAATGATCTTTATGGGTCCCTTCCAACTCAGGGTATTCTATGATCTTCTTGCACACTTCATAGTAAATGAGCGAACTCCTCAAGGTTTTCTTCCATTCAGACAACCAAAGCCATTTGAATGCTGTTGGCAGACGCAACCTTTCATTTTGCATTTAAAAAAAAAAAAGTAAAAGTGGATATAATGAGAAAGTCAACAAAGAAAACGGAGATTTGCACACCTGAAGGAAGCCATCCTAAACTGTGTGCTGATCTCCTAAAATGTGAGTTTTGCCATTTAGACTCTAATGTTGGTTTTCTTATTTTTGACCTCTACAGGAAGCCTAATTCTAGCTTTCCTTGCTTCCTTGTCCAGGGTGAGAGCTCCAAATAACAGACTGTGGTTTCTTGGCTATGAAGCTTTCAACACACCAGTTCAGCGTAAATCAGTCTCCATGTGCATGGAACATGCAAGCCAACATGGAGTGTGGGTACTATGGAAGAGACACCAGAGCAGCCACATAGGAAATACCAACTCCACAGATTCTGGTGGAGCCAGGCTTGCAGGACAACATTTTTCCTCTATGGTTCACATCTTTTTTTATGATTTCTCAGGACCTTATAAACAGTAGGCCTCACCCAAAGTCTATTAACTATTTCAAAGTTGTTTGCATTGTTTCTTTTGTTTGTAGATGTGTAACATTTATTGAGGCCTCAGACTATGGTTTACATTCCTCTCACTTTTTAGTATTATTACAGAATTCTCAAAATACAACATTTAAATAAAGACCAAATTGATATGCTATATTTTGGGGAATACCTATACTAGAAAAATTTATTTATGTCTTAGGATGCATTTCAGAAATGGCAGTCCGTTTCTCTTACCCTACCTTGTAAAATAGTTACTGCATTTCACTTCATCCAGTGCCTCTGGCACATGTATATATATAAAATATCACTGCTGAGCAGATAGATCCCATCCTCTAAAAAAAAAAAAAAAAGAAAAAAAAAGAAAGCTAATGGAGATGCTGGGATGGGAACTGAACAGCTGTAAAAGAATTCCACCTGATGGGAGAGGCTTGAATTTAAGACTTCACTCAACCACATCACAAAAACTTAAAAGGATGAGGATGCCTTTATCAGAAAGCTTTAAAGGAGATTATCCTTGTTCTCCAAAAAAAGCACAGCTCCACTACATCATGTCTCAGTAGTTGGAGTAGCAGCTCTGAAGAATGTCCAAGCTGTATAACCTTCTCATCCAACAGAAAGACACCATGCTTTGCCAGGAAAAGCACTAAACACAGCATTTTTTTCTATTTTGCCTACTACCCCCAGTACACAACCTATAAAAGATTAAAAAATAATGAGTTACAAAATCACAGGACTATCCAAAGAGATAATGGAAATAAAGGAAAAGAAAACCTCCAAAACTCAACCAAAATCCAACTGCTGGATTCTCCTTTATTTACATTTGCTGACTGGACTGACTCTTAAAGTGCATATGGATCATGTTTTGAAACCTTGGGCATAAGCAGTAAGCATTACTGCTTAACTTAGAAAATATAAAGAAAAATAGAATTAAAAAATAAGAATCCAGGAGTTTGATCTTCAAGAAAAATGTCAGCTATCATATGACATCATAAAATCACAGGAGTTGGCAATACTGCAGATCACCTAGTAATTCCCATGGCAACACCTTCACAGGTAACCCTATAAAATATGTATTTTCAATTTTTCAGTTGCTGCTGCAGATTCTGATCTTAATGCCATCATGAGTTGAAATGGAGTGTTGCTTGATGACACAAACTCCACACTCACTATGTGAGTGTTACTTCATATAGATGATACTATCTTGGGTCCTGGTTTGGCCTGCAGTCCTTTACCTCAACTACGATTCACCCCAGGTAGGATTACCATAGGCACAGGATTTTTGTGACTGTTTCTATTAAGATCAACAACAAGAGTGCTAAGACAGCCTCTGTAAAGCCAAATATGACCTATCTTTCAAGTACAACTAAAATACATCAGAGGAAAACAGGTTCCATAAATGTTTAGCTCACCTGATATTTAACTGTCCCTGTGGCAGGACTCCAGCAAACCACTCCTACAGATTCTTTTGCAGAATCTCTCTGCCTCGACCTGTATCATATAGAGTCACTGATCACAACGTCACCTTGGTCTGCCCCTAGGAGCTTACTCCCTTTTTTCTCTCAGAAGGTTTCACCTCTAAGGTTTCATTTTGATCTTCAGCCTTCCGGCCTAGCACAACAGCTGCGTTAGTTGGTGCTTAAAGACATGCCTTTAAGTGTACTGATTGCACTTTTGTTTGCAAAGCCATCTTTCTGTTGCTTTCCCACCTGACCAAAACTTGTCAGGGCTCTGCAAACGATAAAGACCAAAATAACTTCCTTTTCATGAACACAGTTCTCCATGAAGTACTCAGGAGAGATGTGTATTATGGCTTCTCCATATCACGTAATGGCTCTTGCCCGTCATGTGAAAAAATTCATGTCACACCTATCAGATGGCAACAACACATCTGTGAATGCAACGAGAGTCACATACAGCCCTGCAAGCCATGCTGTCGCAAAACAGCTACTATGAGACGGGTGGAAAGATCGATTCAGTGGGACCCACAGGCCTTCAAATGGTTTATGTGGGCTACAACCTACTCTTCAGCTGTACCCAAGATGTCAGCTAGGAAAGAGGAGGGGAGACTAGGTAAGCCATTTGAACAAGCCAGACCCAGCCAGAAACAGTTTGGCCACCCCTAGCTTAAGGAAAGCCAAAGCAGAAGACCTGGTTCACAGCAGGAAGGACACTGATGGACTGCAGTGGAATCTGAGAAACTATTTCCCACCTACCAGCAGGCAAGGGGAGGAGGAAGGTACATGCAGAGGAAGGAGACAAAAGGAGGAGGAGAAGGAGTTAGAAAACTCTTCTCTCTGTGGAAGTGCCTGGCTTTTAACTGCAAGCGGAACAGGCAAAACTTTGCTTCAGGGGTTGCTGCAGGCACTGACACAGAAACAGAATCAAATCTGGCAGGAGCTGGGGGAAGGGACACAACTACAGAAAATAAGGGAGGGAACAGCATACTAAACCAGAGATCTTGAAGATATAAATCATTCTTGTATTTAAAGCATTAAAATAAGGCTATTTTTATCCACAGCTTCCAAAATGAGCAAGCATCGCAGTTTTAATCATGGGCTAGGCAATTCTCACTAGTACAGGACATGGCAGTGAATTGCCTCAAATATGCCTAAGAATGGAGCTGGCTGCCGTGACTCCTGACTGACATTAGTGCAGGTGTGAGCAGACTCCAGCTCAGCACTTAGAAGCATAAACACAGTCTGAAAACAGGGAATAAAAATATCATTATTGTGATGCTTCAAGTAATGAGATGGATTTTTACCTGCAGATTTTTAACTTGCTGCTATCTTCCACATTTTCTGGCCACTGTTTAGCACTCCATGGTAGGCGGAACAAAAGAATACTGTCTCCAGGCAAAAAGGCTGAAAAAAAATCTAAATGATGGCTTCCCATAGGACATTCAAAGAGACGTTTCATCTTCTCCTGACTTTAACCTGCAGCCTCCCTAACACAGCTGGTAAACAGCACACACAGCACTGGAGAACCGTATGTGATATAACATGAAGATCAATTTATTCAACTATGACTACAGGGTCCAGGTTTTTTCTGCATAATGCATTAAGTTTGGAATTTACTGGAAGCTGTCTTTGGCAGTTAACTCCTTCTGTGACTTCAGATATACAGTGAGTATCAGGTACAGCAATGCTTATCCGGTTCACAAGATCAAGGAAAACAGTTTTGTTGGAATAAGCATGAATCATGGTTCAGGACTGAGATCTACATATCTAATTTTGACCTATCCATTAAAAAGCGTATCTTGCAACTTCACCTCCTTTTGTATTCTTGCCTGCCAGTGAAAGCTGCCATTACTTCACTTGAAAAGAAGCTGAAGGAGTATAAACACTTCAGCTTTGTACAAATATTATTTTTCCAACTTATATGCTCTGAAAATAGACAGCAGCCATTCAAGCATTATACAGTTATTTCTGTGCTATAGAAGGAAGCAAAGGTTTTTTCATGACAGAAGAGTCTCTGTGGCAACCCCCCACCCTCCTCCCCAACATTTTAAAGCACACACAACTAGAAACAATTCTGACTCAGAAAAACACAAATGTGCCTCCACTCTCAGCTGCAGAACCTCACCAGAACAAAATCATGCAATTCAATATCTTGTATGTAGGTTGAATGGAGTTTCTTAACCCATCGTACCTCTCCCTTCAGCTAGTTAAGAAAGCCCGTTTATTGAAACATGCTTCTCTCCACTCCTGCCCCCTCAACAGTCACACCACCTACTTCGAGATATCACAGGGCTCTTCATTCTTCATAATGGTGCTGGGGAAGGTGAATCATATGTCCTGCCTGAAAGAGGCACATATTCTTTCCAAAAGTTTAGTTTATATTTCTTCCCTTTATCTCTCTTACTACAAGAGAAATGAATGTCCACCTTCGAGCCACTCAATCCTATTTTCAAGATCCCATGAAGCAAACTAAAAACAAAGAGGAAACTCAGGAGTCCACCCAGTACAGGTGGAACTGTACTTTAAGACATTTTCTAATACCTTTATGCCTGAGCTATTTCTATTAGCTGTGAAGAAGCTATTTCTATTTGCCACAGGGACACATCCTGGCTCTTCAATTTATCTGCAAAGCTACTGCATGCACTCAGTCACAGATACAAACTGAAAAATGCAGAATGAATCAAATTCTTAAGTTATCAGTGCTGTTTACCTAAATTCACCCCTTTATTACTTACTAGCAGGCCCAAGCATCTGTCTTGAGATACCTGAGTAATGCAAAGACAAATCCTGTCTGCTTTTTAGGAGCATCCTCACTAGATAGACTGCAGGTGGGAGGAAGACAGAGAAGTTTCGAAGTCTGTGTCACAGGGCAAGTGACTGCATCTTCTGCTAAACTTTTGGGCAGCAGAACACATCAGGATTTAGGGTAGGGGCGAAGACGCTAGCTTCAAAAACATGATGAGCTTTCAGCTCTATTTTGTCGCCAAACCCTGCTGTCCTTCCCACAGGGAAACACAGCTGTAGCACCTGTGATGGGCAGAGTCGGTGGGCACACAGGTACAGTTCCTACTACCCTCTTACAAAGACAGCTGCTGTGCTGGCTCACTGCTGTGACCCCAGAGCAGGCAGCCACACGGCATGCCGCACAGATGGAGTCCTGCCCTCAGCTCCCACAGAATGCTGCGCAACCAAAGCCACACAGAAATTAAAAATAGTAACAGCTGCTTGGCCAAACACTCACAAATGACACTCCTACAGGGCCTTTACTCATATTTAGCAAATGGTCTTGTCACGCTTAACTTTCCAAATGGCTTAAGTAACTAAAGTGCTGGCCTGGCATACACATGGCACCACGTGAGTTTAACTGATTAAATTGAGGGGGTGTAGGTTTTACCATTTCGCATGTAGATCTTCAAAACCTTTTAAAGTTTATCTACCTCAGTATAGGTTATATCAGGAAGAAGCCCAGCTAGCATCACAACTAGAGAATTGCCACACGCAAAGTTGCTGTGGTTTACTCAATTACTTTGAAATCAACTGTAAGTTCAAAAGGTGTGAATTCTGTATGTGGAAAAAACTTTCATGCTACTTGACTATCTATCTGCAGCACTTTTGACAGGAATAAGGAGGTTAGATGGACAGCAGAAAACCACCTTTTCCAAAAGCAAAATGGTAGTGATTTAAAAACCGAGCCCTAGGCTGGCAGCACACAGCAACTCAGGTGGCAAAAAGCCAAACCTCTCTCCTGAAACTACGGTTAACTCTTCCTAAAGTTAACTCTTGCTGCAGTTAAGCTCTTCCTAAATGTATGTCTACTGGACCTTAGGGTATTCAAAAGAACAGACTATGATAACTAAAATGTAGAGGAAACTGTCAATAATACCTAAAAGCAGCTGCTGTGTCTTATGAAAAGTTACTTCATACAGATGAGCAGTTGTTTATTAATACTGTTCC
Source organism: Hypotaenidia okinawae (assembly GCA_027925045.1). NCBI lineage: Eukaryota > Metazoa > Chordata > Aves > Gruiformes > Rallidae > Hypotaenidia > Hypotaenidia okinawae. Next base: position 44,652,309 of record BSDF01000002.1, on the reverse strand, counting down.
TTCACTCAGGAGACTGGAAGGCACTTATAAACCCTTTCTGGTCTCAGAGAAGAACCTCCAGGAAAGGTCATGAAATATGTTAGTTTGGGGGTGAGATTTTTGTTTGCTTTTTAAAGTAGTGAAAATGAAGCACAGACATTAAAACTGTGACAAATCTCACAAAACAGGAAATTCACAGTTACGTCTGACTCCCCCAGGTTCCCTTTGATACAGCTAGGTTGCTTGATATCACTCCTCTATTTGCCATTTCATGCTTTTATTTTTCATTGTATTTACTTTAGTGATATCCCCATAAAACTATTGACGCACTTTCCAGACGGGTTTTGGAAGGCATACGGCCAAACCCTTCTTCCCTTTTGAAAGGCTCCTGCCCCATAATACAGCTTTGCAGAGCCCTCAGTAGATTCCTTCTCTGGGGATGCCACCTTGTGAGTGAGCCTCCTTCTCACTCACACACCTTTTCCGACACCTGATTTTTAGTGTTGTTCCTTTTTGATAGAAGGACACACATAGTTTGAGAAGAACAAAAGCATAACTGTCTGCCTCATGGAGAAACCTTCAAACCTTTTTTAAAGAAAAACGTCTGATTTGTTTCTTAAGCAATGTGACCTCAAAATATATTCCCTTTCTCTTTTCTCTCTAGTGGGGCCACACAGAAAATATCTGCACAGTTTCAGTTTGCAAAAACTAGCAGTGCTGCTCCCCTGCTTTGGTTATTTGCTCACATCCTTCATCGCACTTTCTCCCTCACAGAGGAATCAGACTGCACCTTACCATACCTCCCTCCCACTCCAAAAGGCCAGTTTGACCCAGAACAGTTCTCCAGTCTAGACAACTATCTGACTAGACAAAAACAATAATGTGGTATGAGGAGCGGGAACCCACAGCTAGGGTAAACCAAAAGTGCATGTTTCAGTAGCGGCAGCGCTGCTGAGGGCAGAGAAAAGCCTCACTGAATCTATGGCTGAAATTAATTCTGGGGTAAGTTCATGGGAGGGCAGTGTCCGGCAGGCTTTCTTGCTGTGGAAGATAGCCAGAGGAGTGGAAAATTTTAGTACTGCTCTCTATTTTTTTTGAAAGATCTTCTAGATTTCAAGAATCTTAGTCTGGGGGGATTTCAAATTCCAAATGGTTGTCCCAGGGCAACACAGGCTCGATTTCCCCATCTGGCTGATCCTTGCAGTTTTGCTGACACCCAAGCTGACCAGCCCAGAGCATCCAAGGGCAGGGCTACACCCAAGGACTCTGCGCTGCGGGGTACAGCCAGGCTGCCCACCATGCCAGGGAAATGGGGGACCTGCTGTCTGCTGCTGTCTACAAACTGAGCAATGTCTGCTTACAAATACACCTGCCCTGAGCCAGGAGACATCACAGTCCTTCCAGGAGAGGTAACAAGGGCTCTGCAGTTATTATTTTCTGCCAGGCATTGGCACTTCAAGGGCAGATAGGACTTGCCTTGGACTCATCTGCATGGGGTATGACACTTTGGGGAGGACTCCAAGGATTGATGTTTCTGGGGAGAAACATATGCAGAGGCACCTCAAGGATGTGCCCCATAGCTGTTTAAATCCACTATGAAAGTAGACAGAAGGTTATTTTGACTTGGTGTAGAAAAAGTACTGTTGGTGTCTCAAGCCAGTTAATAGTGTTTACGGGAGGCATCTGAGAAGATAAGTATTACTCTCTGTGACTATTTCCTCGGCAGTACACAGATCTGGCAGATGCCTCCTCTTCACAGGATGCTGACGGAGTCAGAGCAGTCTTGTTTTTAGAATACACTTTTTTTTCACAAGAAAGGACTATATAAATGGGACAGATAGTACTATGAAACACAGATATCCTCTGTCTGAACTGAAACATCTGATTTTGCTGTTGATCTGTAATGTGAACACAAAAATAAAATTCAGCTAGTCACCCCAATTCTGCTTTATTTCAGGGAAAGAGTCTGATGAACATTTATCTGAAACTGCCACTAGTCTGGGAAAATGCTCTGTAAACCCAGACAAAAGTGTTGACTGAGCTTGTTTTTGCTCTGAAACTTTTGCTGAATGTTAATTCCCATCTCTGATGTCAAAGGGCCTGATTCTGACTGCACTTCCTTTGCTGTAAACTGGGAACAAGATCCCATGGATCAAGGAACAAAATCTAAATAACAGATCTGGGATTTGGAAAAAAAAACCAAAATACAACAACAAATCAAAAGCAGTCTCAAAATGTAATATAGTAATTGGAATGGGCTGCATCTGTTCAAATACCGGGTTGTCACATTCACAAGTATGAAATACTTCATAATTATGAAGCAGAAGAGACACAAATAGCATAAGCAAAACATAAAAAGATTTTAGGTACAATGGCATAGTTTGGAGTATATAAATTATAGTCCTGCTGTTCGGTGTTTTATTTTTACCTAGGTAGGGGAATTCAAGCTGAAGTTCCTGATCTTTTTCCAGGTACAACTCCAATAGTGGCTCTGTGCTGGCCCTTCACAAGCACACCTTCTGTGTCAACTGCTGGAGCATGCTCAAGTCATGAGTTAGGGGGTGCTTTATGCCTCTGACCAGGACCTGCACATTCTTTAAGCATGATCTCAGCAACCTATACAGCCAGGATTGGAAGTGACCGAGTAAACTGGCTTCAGCCACAGCTCTTAAGTCCACCTTAACCAAGAGTGTCTATCTTGTACAATAGAAAACTACGTGGTGCATACGGGTTGCTACTGAAGCAAAGCAGAATTTCTATGGTATTTTATAACACACCAGTTAAGTACAGGGAGAAGCTGTGTGCACACAAAGACTCACAGCTGCCCATTCAAAATAAGCATTTAAATGGATTAACCAGACAACTGTGCTTTCAAACTTGCAATCGTTACACAGTTACATGATTCAGAGGGATTTATAAATATTTGTTTTTCCAGATAAAAGAGGGTATTAGTGGGATTTTTTAAAGTTTATTCACTGCCACTATCCAGCCCTCCCAGCCACAGACAAACAAACAAGGAAACGAACACAACCAAGATGAGTTTCTGCTACAAAATCTGTAGTCTCAATTTAAGACATGTGGATTTTGATTTAAACTTAACATAAAAAGACAATGTACTAATGTAAGGAGCATAAAAGACTTAATTTTGCTTAGCTTTCTGAAGACCTCTGAACTTGAGGAATATTTGAGAGATCTGGAATTTCAGTTAAGGCACGTCCCCTGACCAGCGGATGCTTCCACAATGGTACTCGTTTACAATATAATCTACAGATTCTGGTAAAAAAGAATTCTATGCAAATTCTTTCTCTAGACCTGAATATAACTCATCCTTCCTAGTCTATTTGAACAACTGTTTCCAAATAAGAAGTCTCATTTACCAAGTCCACATCCTTAACACACACAGAGGCTTCTCTGTCAGTCACTGATGGGCAAACATGTTTATGCGGAAGCTCTGTTCAGAGCTCCCTTTCACTGTGAGAAGCCATTTTCCTCCAGGAAAATAATGTTTATGAACCATTCTGTCCTCACACAGCAAGTTTTGAATGACAGATTCAGGAAAACAGTATGAAAAAGAAATTACTCTCTTTCATAATCCATCAGCTCAGCTAAAAGAGTAAATCAGAGGAAAGTTAGACTCAAATGTAACCCCTTGGGAGTAGAATCACTTTGAATGAATTTGGGGGAAAATACACATCCTTCTCAAATTCAGTAGCCTGGATGGTTATATTTGTCTCTGTCAAGTTACATGCAAAGAAGCAGCGCAACAGAATTTAATACCCTGGGGATATGTTCTCTTGATAGATGCACCTAACTTCCACAACTGTTAATGGGAATTATATACTGAGTGTTGAGAAGAGGGCACATGCATAGAAATATGCACTTCTAATGATATTCAACCTTAGAAAAACTTTCTTTTGCTGACTTGTGTTGCAGAAATCCTGCTGCTCTGCCACGCTGTTAGAGACTTACCGGGTTTCTTGGTGAAGAAGTATCTCCACCAAAAAAGCATCTCCTTTATCTGCCAAAGGTAAATTTGCTAACATATCCCCTGGTATTAGCTGTTCTTTTAACGCATTTGCAAATGACTCCCTGTGGTTACCTCTGAGACTATGAATCAGTAGCTGGCAACAGCATCCTGCTGAAATTTGGGAATGAGTAATCAGATCTTTCATTTATATTTGAGGCTGACATTTTACTGGGCTTTAAGGAAAATAAAAGCCATGGGTGAAACCTGCCTATGCTGAAATAAGTAGGTGTTTTACCCCTATATACAACGGTTGAAAGTTCACTGAAAGGTCCTTATATTTGCCATTATTTCTCAATCACGCGTGAAGAATTCATTCACTGTACAAACAACTGTATTTTAAGCACTGTCTCCTCTGCATGTGTTCATGGTCCAGCAGGTAAGCTCCCCCATTAAAAAAAATAGCCCTGGACACTAAAAAATCTGCATGGAGGAACACAATTCTCACTCCACACAACAATACAACATGACTCAGTACTTGCAGCAGCCAGCCCCCAGCGGGGTTGGCATTACAGGATAAGGTGAGCACATTCCTACGTTAGACACATCTCAGTGGGAAGGAACTTACCAGTCTAAAATGTTTAGTCTACCTGCCTGAAGATGTGTGAGGGACTGCAGACTCTCCCCCTTTGTTTGTGATGAAGCAGAATAAAATTGTAAATAAACTCAGAACGTGAAATGTACACATAGGTTTGGATCCCTAGGGTTTTCCCCTCACCATTGCTCTTGATATGGTCATTATTTCCGTAAACCTTCTATTTCAGGTTCTCACACTGTATCTTAAGTCATTCTCAAGACCATCACCTTTCAGCAGCATTCCAAGAAAGTACATACACATCAAGCTTGTTTAGAAAAGATACTGCAAAAAAAGAGAAATGATTTTCAGTGTCTACAAAACAATTAACTTCAGATGAAGGAATTGTTTCAGGGAGAAAGCTAGAAGGAGAGGAGATAGAAACACCAGACCAAGTGCTTCAAGCACCAGCTCGGAAGCATGCCTTCTATCACCTCTTAATTTTAATTTGAATATCTCAAAATTCATCTTTAACAATCTAACAACTGAGAACTACAAAAAGCAAAATATGATGACACTTAAACTTTTAAATGGTGTAATTCATTTCTGGCAAAAGCGTAATATTCCTCATCCTGCTACCACAGGACAGACAATGTTTACTACCACATATATTAGTTGATTTTAATAGGATAAGATCTCCAGCAGATGCTAATCTCCAATTTCTAAGCGCTATGTCAAATTATACTAGCTGATGTTTAACAGTTTAGAGTCACTGAATGTTTCTGGATATTGGTCACAGCACATCATCATCCTTCATCTGGAGGGCACTTACTCAACTGTAGAAATCAGTAATAGTCTGCAGGCTTCTATGAACTGCCTTGATCGTTTTAATCAAATGTCAAGTGGATTAATAAATATGTAATGAAAATACTATTTCAACAACTGTCATTGAGGAGGCTATGCATAACATCGCCATAGTAGCTGAACCAATCAGCATCCCTTTAAACATCAGGAGCTAGTTGCATGCTTTGTTGTGGTTTCTGGTGTAACTGTGCAGTGATGTGGGCAGTTCCTTCTCTAAAGCTGTTGCTTTGGCATCTTTCATGACTACTGCATGCACGTAGAACACAATATGTTTTAAAAAAGTGTTCTCACAAAACACAACAATCCCAAGCTCTCCCAATGCAAGTAATAGCTTAGGTTATACCAGACAAAAGTGCTCCAGACAAAAGGAATGGAGACATTTTTTTAATTCCTTGGATGCCAAATTTTATAACTCATGCATATTTGAAATATCCTCACACAGGTTTAGTTAGCAGAGCAGCTGTTTGTTCCTTCTGGAGATGCTAGTCCCAAGTCTGAGATGGACATGAGTGATACCAGCCTGGTGGTGGTAACACACTGCATCACAGATTTGTAGGTTACAGGACATGGATTTTAAGCATGGAAGAGCTGGGATGATTATTCCCAGCCTGGCCTCTTGCACGTGAAGTCACTCCACTCAGCTAGCTTTGCAAAGCCCTAACTTCCCAGGATTTATATTTAAGAAAGGAACCCCTGTCTTCATTTGCAATGGAAAGTGGATCACAACCCTTGGCAGGGTTCTAATAATGCCATGATGCTGTTTGTGGTGTAGTTCACCTACAGCTTTCACTTGCTGGAATGGTTCTTTGCTAACCTTAAGGCAATTGCTCCCAGTTACTGCTCGGATGTTTATGTGATGTGTGGTATCTTATGATAGCATGGTATACTGGCCTGCATACCTGACCAAATCTGCATCCACCCCGGGACCAGCAGCTGTAGGTACTATTCCTAATTCTTTCGTTGTTCATATGTGCAAAACCACAGCGGTCTGTCATTTTCAAAAGGCGGGCAATCACTAACATTAGATGCTTATCTGAAAATGCTAAAGAAGCAGTATGGTTCCCTAAACAAACAGTACCACCTCCCTCCTAACTCTCCCTGCAGGCCTGAGGACAACCAAGCAGAAATTACTGCTCAGGTCAAAGCTATCTACACGTCTGTTTCAAAAGCACAAAATGGAAACTTAAACCAAACCCCACCTTTTCTAGGGAAGAGTGATGACTGCACGGGTAGTCTCACAACTCCCTCTACGCAACAGCTTGGAAAGGCAGGTGTCAATGTTTCTAAGAGTGTGGTTACAGTAGCTGTAAATGTGCCTTGTCATTAACTTTCACGGGGAAGATACTTTAAATAATTAGTCGTTTGCTTCTGGCATTTCCTACCCACCTTCACCCATGAAAAGGCCATTATCCTTTTGATTTGAAAACACCGGTAGGTATGTGCCCAACAATCATACAAGTCACCAAAACAAAAAAGCCAAGCTAGGGGAAGTGCAAGTTGGTTGAACCATGAATAACACATGTGTAGAATACTGAGGGAAGAGTTAGACCTTAAATGGTCAAACTGAAGCAAGCTACTAAAGCTTCCTTGTGCCTTCACCATTCCCTGGCAGCTCCCTCTTAACTAGAGAAAAAAATAGGGGAGAAAAAAGTGCTAATTGTATCTTATTGAACTTGGCAGGGTATTTGAGGCTAATGAGAATTTCCGGATGCTCTGAGGGCTTTAATCCAGAAATTCTGTTGTGAAATAACAGCAGTCCTTACTCTCTTTGAACCTCAATTCCCCAATCACAATAAATCAGTGTTGAAACAATCTCTGCTAATTTCCCATAAGTTCTACAGTTGTCTATAGAAACTGTAATTAACACATCAGTGGATTTTTAATTATTTTTTTTTAACACAAAACTAGTTGCAACTGTGGAAATTCTAATGCAAATAACTGTACTGAAGTTTAACAGTGGCATCAACAATAGAATGGATGAAATCATAAAGAGCTGAAGATCTGGGTTTGTATCCCCAGAGACTGTGAGACTGAGCCCAGGCTTCTCACTTTCCAGCTCACTGCTCTAACCATGGGTCAAGATGTAAAAGCTGTTCTCAGTTATAAGTCACCAAGACTTGTCTCCTCCTCCTGCATAAAAGAACACGCCTGTAACTCCTTCCAAAACATATAGGAGGAGTCTTCATCCCTAAGAGAGATACTTTGAAATCTCCCTTCTAGGGTCAGCGCCTCACAATTAAAAATCTGCACGGGATATGCCTGGGTCCTCATTCTGAATCCCCTGTTCCTGGAATTTGGTAACTTAATTTGAAACACATTTTGATCTTTCTTTATACACGCTAAAGGCAGGGGACACATACATATGAGAAGCTGTGGGCTGCTTCTTGCTTTGCTAATGTTCATGGTACCAGTGTGGCCCCAGGGAAAAGCAGGAACAGCAAAGCTGCCAGCCAGGCAGAAACTTCAAGGCAAAAGTATTAAGTGTGAGAAAGGTATTGAAGGAGAAAGAAAAACAATGATGAAGAAACACTTTTTAGTTGTATTCCCTTTTCCAGAATAGTTCACCAATCTTTTCCTGCTGAATGTCTTCCTGTTTCTATTATCCAGAGGCAAAGAGAGAGCAGACATGGCTTTACTTACAACCAGACAATGTGGTATTGCTGTTTACATGCAAACTTGGGCTACACCAGCTCTGCAAGCCTGATGGCCTGGCACTGTACATACCAGATGAGAATACTACAAACACAATAAAAGGATCAGCTTCCCAGATTTTTGACTTAAGGCATTCCCTTGTAAAGTTGGGTGAGGAAATAGAAGAACAGACTGAGGGGAAGAGGGGAAATTCAATAGCCCAAAGCACGTATTGCTGACCTAGTTACTTTGTGAAAGCTTCAATAAAGAGGCTTACGAAGTCATGACTATTACATGGTCCTCTCTGATCTTTTCATGAGGATGAGAAATGGTTGTTTTCAGTTTAAAAAAGAAAAAAAAAGATTCTGTATGTAAAGTCTCTCTTTGTTGTGCTGCGAACTCCCTGGAGAGAATATCAGTCACCCTGCAGGGGCTGGAATAATGAATGAATCCATCAGGGAACAGGCTTTCTTCTCCTCTGACATGCTTCAGGAGACCACCCGCGCACATGTCAACCCTTTCTCTGCAGACTGCTGCCTCAAAGCCCTGCCCAATCTCAGCCAGCAAAGATCCTTCCTCTCAGAGCCTATCACTGATGAGGTTTAGATACTTACAGGCTGAGGAGTGGCATGTCCATGGGCCTCAGGCTTTCTAGGCAAAGGCTCTAACCACTGCAGGAAAAGGAGGCAATGCAACCTTGAAAATTGGTAATGGGAACTGTGGGGAGGTAGAAGGTACACAGCGGGGCAGCTGGCCAACTGCCACACCACAGCCACTGCAGAATCATAGATCTCCTTGTGTGCAGGAAACAAATGAGAAGGGTAATTGCTGCATGCTTGCAGGCAGAACCAGCCAAAGGAAATAAAAGATCAACCACCACTTGCATATGACAGCTCTTCCCTTGAAAGTTGCATGGGTGCCTGATCACAGATTGACAAACTTGTGCTGTTCAAAACCTCATTAAATTCTTTCAATTAGTAAAACACACAAAGATTTACTTCTTCATCCCTACACTGTTATTATGGGTTTCTTGAGAAGAATGGGACACCCTGGAGTAACCACCCAGTCATGCTACAGGAAAGCTTAAGATAGCCATGGAGCTGAGGAGGAAACATCCTGAGAGCAGGAAGCAACCAACTATCATGTGAACTCCAGAAGCAACTCAGTGCTGGTCAGGTGCTTAACTCCTGCATGTGATCTTATTGTCATTCCATCTAATCGTTACTGATAACATAATGAAAGAGATACATCCTTAATTATATATAATACTTACAATGCAGCCCATTTTACAGTAAAATAATAATAATTAAAAAAGCATAACAGGGAAGTGCTATTCCATGTTAATTAACAGCTTTACAGTGAGCTGAACTAAAATAAACTGGCATTTAGCACAGGCCTGAAATTGCACAGTGGATACCGACTCTCTAATGAAGGAATATTTTAAGAGATTAGACACTTGGAGAAAAAAATGAAAAAGAAAGAAGTCTAGTTGCACCTAACTTACGTCCCCAAGCATGCACTTCAATGACAGAAGTTATTCACACTCACTACTCTCCTGGAGCACTCTAAGTGCACAAGTATGATAAGTCCTAACGTTAGTATGACTTCAGATTTACTCCAGCCTCAGAGCTCCCAAACAAAGCATATGGGAATCAGTCAGGACCTCCAGGTAAGACTAAAACATGGGAGTGGTCAGAATGGTAAGAAATTTCAGCTGCCCTTGAGCATTAAGACCTTTCTTAAACTGTTACCTAAGTTTTATAACCGTGTTATCAAAACTACTGCTGTTCAGCTTAATGATGACTTGTCAATAGAATTTGAGCTACAAATTAGACCTCACAGATCAGACCAGATTTGCATCTCAAGAAACAAAAGAATCCTGGCAAGCTGCTTCTGTCGCCTTCCCTGAAAATAACCAGAAGTGATAATCCATTAGTAATCACCTGTGGTCTGTTTCAAAGTTTAGCCTTTTGTACAGCAACATTAAAAATGTACCTCTATTAGTTAGGGAGATGAAATCTACAAAATTACCATGTTATCCTCCAAAAGCCCCAGGCACCACCTAACCGTGCCAGCAGGTGCTGTGTACATGGGATGTGCTTACTGCCATTCAGGGCTGCAGAATCCACAGCACGATTAAAACTGGAGGGAGGCGGCTCACCTGCATCTCAGGCCTGAAATATCGCGGTAGACTCAGGAGAACTACAGGTTAAGTCTTGCAAAAATCTAACCAAACTCACGTTTCCTTCTAAGTCAATAAAATGAGTACCAGCCCTCATGGGCTATATGACTCTTTTGGGTGAAACCTTCAACAATATTAAAACCCACGTCCACCTTCCAAGGAGTTGGTTGCTCCTTAGTCCTCACTTCCCATTCTCTACTTTGCTTCCTTGTTAATTACACTGGCACTACCAATTTATCAGTGATGTGGGAGCTGCAGTTTTCATGCAGCTTAGGAAATGTCCAATAGTGCTTTTGAAGGAAAGGCCTGCTCTTGATGAGAAATCATCCCTCTTACACATTTATCTTTCTTTTTGGAACTACCTACCCCAAAGCAGTTAATCTCCATCCTTCCAAACTCTCTTCCTGTGATTCTTCCTGGGCAAAAATACGTAAAGATACAATGCATGAAGTTTGGAAATATCTTCCTTCCCTCAAATGCCTGAAATCTCTCTTTCCTGAAGTTCTAAAGACTTCAAAATACTGCAGTCAAATTACTCCTTTGCTCAGAGAACCGAATCACTCTAGCTCCAGTAAGATGGATGTCACAAAAGTCCCCTCGAGGGAATTCCAGCCTCATAACATACAGTTGCCTATTATTTATTCCGCGGCCAGATTCTCAGCTGATATAAATCAGGGCAGGTTCCTTGCCTACAACAGAGTAAAGCTGATTTATGCCAGCTGACAGTCTGGCCCTGCATACGTTCCACTTGGACAATGCTAGTTTTTAAAGTGGCCCATTAAAGTGCCCCAGGCACGTAAGAACCACACTTTGGTCTTTACTCAGGAAACATCACTTGCTTTTTTAACAGAAGGAAGTCTCTAAGCCCTGACAGAGCCACTATGACCTTGGGAACACAAGATGGATTTTCTAATGTCTTCTGCATAGACCCATTTTTTTAACTGGCTTTAAATGCTGAGTTGAATGAACCCCACAGGTGTATCAATGCCAGGTTTTGGAGGGACCGATGAACCACACGCACAGAGGGCAGAGGCTATCTTTCAAAACTGTATTACTGGTGACTGTTAACAAGCCAAAAAGAATGCGGTGTGACTTTCAAATCACTGCCCGAGCTTTATGGCTTTGGCTCTTTGACAAATCTTTCTTTTTTTACCTAAAAACCTCAGGTGCGTACTTACGGAGCACGGCAACAGCTCTTTTGCAGGTATGGGCTGAAGTCCTTGCCAACAAACAGAATGTATGTAGGAAATAGAAGACAGCTTTCCAACACCTCTGTTTCCAGATTGCAGTTTCCAAAGACACAGTGTTAACCCTTGGTGCCATTGTAGGGATCTATCTGCTGGGTTGCAAACGGGAGGATGCGGGAAGTATGGGGAAGCAGAGTCTTCTATCTGTTCCTGAAATCTATTAATTTCAGTCAAATTTTCACCAAACAAGACTCTGAGTGGAGAACTGGAATCGGACTATCAGGACTGTTAGTAATAAAAATTGTGGGTCCTTTGCATGACAGAAATTTCTGAATACAGCTTGTTATTATGATATGAAACAAAGCTGGAAGACACCAGTCATTCAGAGCACTGCCATTTGCACCCAAGGAGAAAACGAGCACATGGCTACAGGTCAACCTAAAAACACTGGTAGCAAAATGTTTTTCCTGCCCCACAAAGTGCTGTGACATTTTGTATATTTCCAACACCACCAGAGTCAAACCAAAATTATTTGAAGTGGTGGATGCGGGGGTGTTTGTGCATGCCAGCACAACCGGAGTGACAATCCTCCAGCAGTACCCTGAGGGACAATGGATAGGGGGAGCTCCAGATTCAAATGTGCATTCTATGAGCCAAACCAGGCACTTGATCCTGCCTTTCTTTCCACCTCAACCAGTGATTACACTAATTATAGAATAATGATGATTAATTTCTTTTTATATATATATATATATATATATGCACATATCTCAGAAATTTCATCCTGGACTACAGACAAGGGAAAAAAAAAAAAAAAGAAAAAAGAAAAATAAAGGTTTCCTGACAAAAGTTTAATGGAAACTGGTACATTTCCACAAATTGTTTCAGTTTTGACAAATCAGCATTTTCCCATGAAAAACAGTGTCAAAAAACTCTCAACCAGCTCTAATTCTAACCAGATTAACTCAGGGATGAATGCCAGCAGGAAGTTCTTGCTAAATACCAGTTGTTTGAGCAAAGGAAAACTACTCCTTCCCCAGACGATCTTCCCAGAGGTGAAAAGGCTTTAAAAACCCTATGAAAAAAAGAAAAGGGCAGGTAGTTCCAACAACCACAATGACATTCAGAGGGAGAGAAAGATCAAGGAAACAGCGTATTAAATAAAAGCACAAACATGGACATATCAGCAACAAGTATTTCTCCTGCCACAGCTAATGTTATTGCTTCTTAAAAGCTGAAACAGTTGCAAAACTTTGCAGCAAGGCAAACACATGGACCTAAGTCCCCAACTCGGGAATTGGTTCAGACTACAGGGCAAAGCCCTTAATACATGCTCCAATTGAAATTCTGCTTAAATTCCTAGAAGTTAATGGACACAAACAAATGATGGCGTGCTGTCACCAACAGACATAGAATTAAGCAACTCCTGGTGAGATTTGTTAGTTCTAACTGCTAATTTGGATGAGCTTTTTGCCACTCTATAGTGTTTGAAGTGCTTTGCTCACTCTCTGCATCTTACTCTAAATATCTGTACACTGACTAAAACCTGTATTCTTTCAGGCAGTAGGATATATATGGTTGTACTCAACCAATGCCAGTGCTGCTGCTCTGTCTTTAAGCCAGAATGAAGACGTGCTATTAAAAACAACCCCTGAAGACTTTGCTGGGTCACTGAGAACCCAATCTTGAGAATGTTTAGTATCAGCTTATGGCTTACAGTGACACACAGATCAGCGGCATTTACCTTAACTAAAGCACCCTGCTCCAATGTGTGAGCCCACTCCTTGCTGTAAAAGCAAGCCATTCTCTGTAGTAAGAAGTTTCCTCACTGTTTCTTAATACAATGCTTATCACTTCCACCCTCCAATGAAGTTAAGCTTCAAAAGAATTTCTAACTAGTCTGCTGAAAACAAGCCATATTCTTGCTGATTTATTTTGGTCTGTTCAGCCTTCCAGAATTATGGTTCATAAAAAGGCACGAGTATTTTGTTGTGACCTTTAATTTTATTCCTGATTGTAAGAGTTTGAAAACCAGTTCCCACTATCCCATAGGCAAAAAGAAACAAAGAACCCTCCAGCACCAACAAAAAGGTTAAAGATCTATTAAGCAACCCAAAATTTCAGCACTAAATCTCTTGAGAAGGACTCAGCCGACTTTTTTTCACAACAGGACTGGATCTCAACTCCTCCATGGTGGAAACCCCTTGTACTCTCCAACGTCCAGACAGAACTGGTTGGTATCTTACTCCACTTCACAGAGATTGCAATGGTCTGGCAATGCAAACTAACTGATGTCAATGGGATGTGCCTACCCGGTAATTTCCCCCAAGTCAAAGGGGGTTTGTGTGGCAAAGGAGACACTGCACCTCTGGTCTTCCACCTGTCTCAGGACACCCCTTTGTTCCTCCACTCACCAGGTGCCAGAGGGACCATGGGGATCATGAACAGACCAGGACTGTAACAACTCGCCTCTCTCCTGCTGAGCCTAAGAGCATGGGAATCACAAAGGTGGCTGGAAGGCCTGTCTTTCACTTTGCCACCAACACTTAACTCTGGCCATGCCAGCCAGTGTGGGAAACACACTTTTAGATCAAAATCTGTCATTGCACAGGTGATATTTCATACCTAGCTGATACAAATTCATCTGGTTATGCAAAATCCAAGTGAGTACAAGTTGAGCCCAACCACCTGTTTTTGCTTATTTCTTGCTAAACCATAAGTGAGGCACAGCTCTTCTAAGGTCAGAGTGACAGTGATGCAAAGTGAATGCTAACAAAGTGCATGTAGCACAGACAGATTACAGAGAAAAAAAAGCAAATGCAAAAAATATCATCATAAAAATATCCTGCAGAGGAAATATAAGCATGGGAAACTCCAGCAACTGGTGCTAGAGTGATTCTACACTCTTTTTTTTTTTTTCCCTCTCCCCAAAAAGAGCAACTCCTTTCTAAATGCATAGTCCTAAAAAAAAAGACACCCCACCAAACAAACCAAAACCCACAAACAAACAAAAAAGCAACAAAACCAAACCACCAAAAATCAAACCATGAAGAATTTTCCTTCTGGCAAGAGCCTGACACCATCTTTGCTCCTAAATTCAGAATGAACCTTGTGACAATGACAACTTTGATCAGTTACCACTATATGAAACTGTAACAATCCATCCCAGAGAGAAGTACTTTGGTTTGAAGCAGTGCTGTTTGGCTAAATGTAGGCCCTGTTTATAAAATGTAAGTGAAAAAATGTTATGAACATGAAATTGAATTATTCCACTGTCCTTTTTTTTTTAAAGAAATTACTTTTGAAACTGTTCCAGGAAACTTATATGCTGTAACTCTACTGATGCTAATGGAACTATATTCATTTGCAGCAGTTTAAGATCTGGCTCATCATTTTTTAATAGAAACCATTCCTACATGGAATTCACCACCTGAATATTATAAAAGTGTGCTAATGCCAAGAAGTCCAAAATAGTAATTAAATAAAAGAGATTTTCGAAGTCTCAGATATAAAAGTCTTATAATTCAAGATACCCCATAAATATAAGAAAATGCAATATCTCTGTTCTATTCCTACTTCCCTCTTGAAATAACTGGAAATTTGCCAGTTTTAATGAGGGGACAGGAATGCATTTTAGATTCGATCATGTTACAAACGTGTTCCACCACGTTACAAAGATGTTTGTTCTCGTGCTTCATTCTTGCAAATATCTGAAGCTCTAAATTTGATTTATTGCTATAAAATTAACTGACTCATAATGAGTCAATAATGCAAGCAGAGTTTGGTTGAATGGAGAAATAAAGTTCTTAATGTTCAGAAATGAACAATCATTACACAGATTATTCCAAAGAACATATTCCTGCTTTGGATACCCCAAAGATACATTACAGATTCATATTCGCCTGGGCACAGCAGCGTTGTTTTCTTATGTGGGCAACTCTTGGTTTGCACTGCCATTTATTGATTAGACAATCAATATAGCACTCAAAATCATTCAAAAAAATCAGACCTTGTCCCCTTATGGAAAAAATTTCAGTTACTTGTGTGTAGTACAGGACATGAAAAAACATTTTTTTTTTCAAAGTAGGTATTTCCTATTGAACCCACTTGTGAATTTGTGGTTTTCTCCAGAATCTTTACGGTAACGTGCCATTTCTGTCTATTATTTTGTTGTGAAAAATGTTAAAATAAAGTTTTAACTGGGGCTTTATTGACCTCTTTTTCAACAAAGAGCCAGATAGCTTGTACGCACACCTGGAAAGTGAGCTCTACAGAGACTGGGATCTCTCCCACCTCATCCTCACTGAATTGTGGAGCTATTGATTATTACAAAGCAGCTTTTATTTCGGTTTTCATTTTCCCAGAACATTTGGCGGCTCTAGTTTTCATTCTGATGCCAAATAACTAATATCTGAACCCCACATTTTCTGCCCCCCAAGAAATGCTGTTTTCTGACCAATGTTTCCTGTTATACACACAATAGAATCCTATGGTGATGACTTAACTTTTGGAGCTATAGGATAGATTATCTGACAACAGGTCTACTCAGTTTTAGTTACTGTAGAGTGTAGATGAAGATCAGCGTGAAATATGAGGAACTGTAACCAATCTCTCTATATTTTTTACTCACTGGACCTATAAAAAGAAATAAAAAATTCTTAAACTATACCCATTTTATAAAGCTACCTGTAGTTTGAGACTGTCTACACTGTTTGAGTGGGAAAATAAATAGCACAAGATTAACAAAAGTGGAATTCTTTCATTTAAAGATCTTTTGCAATGGGAATCTGACAAATAACATTGCGGTTGGGCTCAAAAGAAAAGCCATCACTAGTTGAGTATGATTTATATTGATCAGAAACAACAAAAATATATATCACAATCAACAAGAAGCTGCAAGCCTCAGATTTAAAAGAATACAATATTGAGCCCTGGGACACCATTGCACCTCAAACGGCTTTGTTCATCTGCTCTGAACTTCCATGAGTAACTTTGTAGGTATGTAGAACCTGTTGACTCTGACAGGATTATTAATGAAGCATGAAGTTATTCACACTGTACATAGCCATTGGCAGTAGCTATACAAGAGCTATCTGGTTTATGTTATTATGTTTTAGCAACAATTTTAAGATCATTATTGACCATGAACAGACTACAAAGGGGAAACAGAGCAAAGTTTGTAGAAGCTCAGGTGTTTTCACATCTTACCTGAAGACTAAAACTAGACATGACATCAGGAGACATCTCAGAAATATACTTAATTCTTCTAAGCTGTTTCAGACATAGTTGTGCTACAATCTGATGTTCTCTCTTTGGGTTTGGCAGTTGCACCGCAACACAATTTAGGGCCTAACTTTGCATTTACAGATGTTAGTTCCATATGTGGGTTAGTACTGGTAGGGCTGAGATCGTAAGCTCCTCAGGGCAGGGACCTTGTTTTTGCAGCAGCACTTTATGCTCTGGGTACATTCCAGATTATCCCATGAAGAGTACTGCGAGCCACAGCCTCCAAGACCCACCTAAGGAAGTCTTGGTAAAAGCAGAAGATGGGATGTAAAGTATCATCAAAGGTGATGCAAACAACACGAGCAGTCCAACCACTCACAGTCGTGGCTTACCTCCGCTGCAGGCAGGAACTCACACGTAAAGTAACTTTTTTGGTAGGCAGCTGCTGATGCAGCCGGCAGCGAGCTCCGCGGCCGCGCACAGGCCCTCAGCCGAGAGCCGCCACGCACCGGCTCAGGCCATGCAGCGCCCCTGGCACCGTCCAGCCCCCTCTCCCGGCGGCCGTGCAGGGCCAGCGGATCCCCGTCCCGGAGCGGCATCGCAAAAGCTGTGCCGGGGGCTGGATCCTACAGCCGCGAGCACGAACCGAAGGGGATGGAGGCTCGGGCCGCGGCTGGCTGGATCTCACCGGGCCTGGCGCCCCCGGCCCGTCGCCCCCGGGCACGCCAGGTGCCGAAGCTGCCGCAGCAGCTGCAGGGCCGGGCAGCCGCTCTCCCTGGGGACAGCAGTCAGCGTTCGAGCTGTCCTCTCCGGGCTCCTTTGGCCGGACCGGTCCCCGCTGCACTTCCTGCCAAATACCCTCTTTTCTCCCCACTCCTCCCTCCACGGACGGACCTCGTTTTGTTCCGCGACCCCCCCACCCGGAATCCCAGTCCTTTCTTCCCCGCTTACTTTCCAGCAGGGCAATAAACAAACACACTCACCCCTCCCGAAATGTTTCCAGCATGAAAACTTTCTTAGCAACAGCGGCGGACGCCTGCCTCCCGCCTCGCTCCCCTCCTGCCCCCGGCCCCAGCAACTGTCAAGCGGGAGCTCCGGGCCGGCACTCACTTACCCCGAAGCAGAGCGGGGACCGAGCTGCCCATGAGGACCCAGAGGGAAACGCACAGAAACAGCCGCCGCAGACTCCTCGGCAGACGAAGAATCATCGCGGAGCCGGATCGGCATAGACGGCGAGCCGCGGGCGGGGCGCGGGGGGCGGCCGGACCGGCCGGGCAGCGGGGGAGGCCGCGGCGGGGCTGGCAGGGCGGCGGGGGAGCGGGCTGCGCGGCTCCGCTGCTCGGGACTGCGGGTGACTCACTGAAAACTTCACTCCGGCGCTGCAGGGGAAACAGGAAATCTTAAACTTCGCAAACAGCTGGGCAGGACTCTCTTACTCTTACAGTAGTTCCTTCTCCCCCTTCCCACTGCTACCCCCTCCCCTGCGCTCGCCCTTTTTCTTTCTTTTTCTTTTCTTTTTTTTTTTTTTTTAAACTTGAAACCTCACCCAGTTTGGTGTCAATCATGTGCCAGAGGCCAGCCCCTCTCAGGTCTGGCTCTCCCACCACAAACGCGCCGGGGCCAGCCCCGACGTGCAGCCCCGGATCCCTGTTCCTGCCTCCCTCCCGAGGCGGGGACAGGGCGCGGTGACCCGCCCGCGCTACCGGGTCCCGGAGGGGACCCAAGGTCGACGGGAAACCTCTAGCTGGAACGAGCCTTTCTTCCCGCGAGTTGACAGCCTGTCATCTGGGGGCACAAGGACTTTCCAGGGCTCCTCCTTCGCATCCGTATCCCTGACCTTATCGGTGCTGTTGCAGCCTGCTTCCTCCTCTACAGAACCGGTATCGGAAAGATGGACGTAACCCCCAGATGAACTAAAGCAGGGGGCAGGGGAGGCTGAAGGCAGGGTAATAACCGGAAACATCCACACTGACTGGCTGGGTACTCAGCTCACAGATGTTGAAGCTGACTGCTCAACTTGTCACCTCAAATTGTCACCTGCCTTCCCCCCACCCCCCTCCAGTTTTGTTCCCAAATGAGCTGGACACACACCACTTGGTCCCAACACACACCACTTGGTCCCAAACGCTGTATGCATGAAACAGATGAAGTTACCATCTCCATTCCCCTCCAAGATATTTTTCTTTCTCCAGAAGGGAGAAATTTGACATAGGATTTTTGGAGTAGGATGACACTGGTGATGCCAGCTTTGTATGGCCCAGACAGAGACTCTAAGAACTGTTAAACTCTCAACCTGAAAAAGGCCTAAGCTTTCTGCAGATATAAATCCAGCCATTGCACAGCCAGCAGTTGTCTTGAGAACCATTTTTGGTTCACAGGGTCTTCCTTCCTCTCTGAGCTTAATGGCTGGGCATTGATTGAAAGGTGAACATTGATTGAAAGTTGAAGGTGTCTGTTCAAATTCTGGTGATTCGCTTTTGTCTCAATTACAGCACAAGTTAGACAGAGATACAGAGCTGGGTATTTCAGGAAAAGAGCTGAGCCCTCAGGAGGAATATATGCAATCATGCTCTGAATGTCCCAAATCAACTCTGTATGAATTTGGAAATGTTTGCATGAAGCACTTAATTGGCCTATAACAGACAGAAAAAATTTTTCTCATTGTGATGTTATGTAAATTTAGTTTTAAAAACTCCCTAAATGCATATTTTCACACTGCAGTCCCAGTTTATAGTGCAAATTCTCATAAACATCTCCAAGAGCGTTTTCCTCTCCCCTGCGCCCTTTAAATACAGTCAAGATTCACTCACAGTTACCACCTTCAGAGGTAAGAAAAATGTTGGACTCCCCTTTGAGCACAGACTGGAGTGCTCTTATCAGGTCCTGAGCACCAGCTCCGTGCTAGAAGCTGGCTGTGTTTTCAGTAATCCACTTAAACAAAAGCTTTTCTCAACCTCCATCAGGGTATACTGTAAGCTGTGTACACTTCTCTCTCCTTGTAGCTGTCAAGCTGCAGGTGCCAGAGAGTTGCTGTTTGCTTAGAAAGTTGGCTCTGTGTACAGAACTCTCCTGTTAGTTTTTGATGACTAACTTCCAATATGAAAAGCAGCTTAAAAGCCATTAAATACAGATTTAATGTTACTATGCAACCCTGTCACAATCCAGGCGTGACTTGGCAAGCTAGCCTCTGCCTCACTTGCATCTCTCCTCGCATGAGAGTGCTATGGCTCTGCTCCCACATGGGCACCTTCTGACCAATGCCTCTCATCTAGGGTTGGGGTGTAGGAGAGGGACTTGGAGGAGATGGAGGGCTGTGCTCAGGTCCCCAGCAGTCTCGCATCCCTGGCTGCAGCCTGGCATCACTGCCCCCCTCTCTCACATGGAGGTGATGCGGCGCCTGTTACCTGGTAAGTGAGGAGTCTATTACAAGTGGGTTTGATTTCTTCACCTGCACTTTGAATGTTCTGCTAGCCCATGAGAGGGGTAGAAAGTTTTGAGGTGGAAGGAATCTATCTTACCTGGATATCCTCAGTGAAGGAGTAATTTATCTCACCAAAAGTCAACGTGGAAGTTGAAGTAACCCCTGACTCGGCTCACAGATTTGTTCCAGACAAGCCTGCTAACAAAAACTCACATCCTGCTTTTTTTTAGTACTGTAAGCTTCCCTGTTAGGGCCCAAATGCAGCTTAATCAAGATTTCCTGGACAACCAAAATACATAAAATGAGACTAAGCTGGCCATTTCTTTCCATTTCCTTATTCATAGTTCCCAGTTCCCTATTGCAGATGAGAGTTTATTACTTGCTTCTAGACTGAAACTGTGAATATTTAACCTCAGCCTGACTGAGGTAAAAAAACCCACTTCGAAGTGCCGCCGATTAAAGCTGTAAATAATTAACTCTAGCCTGACGGTGAGGAAGGGTCAGATAATTTCAGTTCACTACTCAAAAAGGTAAGGTATTGAAGCACTGAATATTGCATTTTCTGAGCCTTAAGAAGAGATACCCAGAACACAACAAGCTAGTACCTCTTGTATCTCAAGGCCTCCTAGTAAGTGCTTCTTCCTGCAGTTTTAGGTACAGCTTTTTAAAACTACTGAGAATGAATGATCTCTCTTTAGTGTTGCAACCATTTCTTAGCTTGCAGTATCGTATTTCTGTCAAAATCTCATGAGAACTACACTATTTTTCTCATATGAACAACACTCTCGAGCTTCCATGAAACTTGCATTGTTACTAAAAATTGTCATTTCACTGTACACAACATACACTTTTAACACTAAATCGTTCTATCCACAGCCAAGAACTGCTGATGTGCCCAGTTAAGCCATTATTTTGATTAGTTTTTTAGCTCCAGTGTTACCTTAAGCATCCCACAAGCAGCTACTTCCCAGATCCACTGACTCAGAACTAAATAAGGCCTATACGCTACACAACATCATGTTTATAAAATCATAGAATGAGTTAGGTTGGAGAAGATCTTTAAAGGTCATCTAGTCCAATCACGCTGCAGTAAGCAGGGACACCTCTAACTACATCAAATTTTTCAGAGCTTCATCAAGCCTGACCTGGAATGCCTCCAGGGATGGGGTCTCCACTACTTCTCTGGGTAACCTGTTACAGAGTGTCACCAATATGCCTATATAAAGCTGTCACATCTGGCTAAGGTGAAGACTTCCCACCTTACATTAGGTTGTCTAAAACATAGCCTCAGGTGAAGTTCCAGGAGATGGCTGCAATAACCTAGCACCCTTCCTGCCATCTAAAGGAGCACTCTCATTTGTCTGACTGCAGTGAGTTAGTCCCACTTCATGTTCTAGGACCAAAGCATGGACAACAAAGGCTGGATGAACAGATCTGCCACTGTGGTCACAGCGAGCTATTCGGGCACTTTAATTCCCTCAGTCATCTTAAGGATGGAGAGGGGTCTAGATATTTAAAAACTCCAGACCCACAAGCTGACAATAGAGAGCATAGGTGGCCCGGACATCTACACTTTAGGCATCTGAGGTTAGATGATATGAATCCTAAAGAAAATGTTCTTTGAATTGTATATATTACATGATGTAAGCTACAAGATGCTTTACAGATGGGCAATCGTTACTGCCTGTGATAATTTTATTTAAGCAAGGCAATTTGGTACATACTATGCTGATACTGCCTTGACAAGATTAATAATAACATAACTAGAATAAGAATCTTGACCAAAATAAAACCATTGATGACTCAGAAGAAGTTTTTACTACTTTTAAAAGCAATACTTTCAAGTGTAACTTTAAAAAAGAAAAAAATTTGCATTATTACTTTTAAAAGAAAAAAGGAAATCTGCATAAAATATTAACATGTCCCATTTTGACATTTTCATCAAAATGTTGATTTTTTTTTTGTTTTGAAGTAGCCTATTTGTTTCTAAGGGGTTTTGTTCTCTCCATCTTACATATAAAAACAAAACACGGGAGCAACATAAACCACTTTGATTTCACTGCAGTGAAGGAAGAGGTTTATTTTCACGGAAATTTTGTCATTTCAGCTCAAGTCAAAGTCAAATTTTGGAACTATGTATTATGTGCCACCCAAAACTTCTGTTCCCTGCAGCGCTCTGTTCACAAAGCTGACATTTGCCTGCTAATTTTCAAATTGAGGGTGCCTGGCATGGAGTATTGGCCTTCAGCATTCCTGAATAAAACACTGCCCCTCTCACACATCATTTGCTGAAGAATCCATGGTCCTCTCTGGAGTAGTGCTAAGCTATATTGCCTTGTATCATTGCTTACATCATAGTTGTCTCTTAATGTAGGTTATCATAGAGCACAGAATTACAGCTACTATTAAATGTGGTTTTCTTTTTTTGCATAATCACTGGTTTTCACTTATTAATAATTTGCACCATTATGAGAACTTACGTAGCCTCAAGCAAGGACATTTACAAAAGGTTACATTCATTGCAAAATGTTTTGAAAGACTCTTAAAAAGTGCTTGGACTTAACACAGCACTATGCTTATCTCATAGATATAATCAAATTAAAACATCTGTTGTTTGTAATCATCTGTCAGGAGGAGACAATCAGCTTGTTATCAACTCCTGCATACATCAGAGGCAACAAGAATAATGTTATCTTCAAGATTTATCTTAGTAATGCTTTCTGTACAAATCTCCTGAATGACACTTAGCAAAATAAAGTTTTGAAATATTATTCAAATTAGCACTAGACTCCCAGGGCACTGCTGCTCACATGATTTCTGACTTTTAGCTCTAATGCAAATCAACTGTTTTTAAGCTTCACTGAATTGGCTTGTTCTCTGTTTACTGTGTATGTATAAATACCCCCAACAGTGAAAGCAGAAGTACGTTAGAGTCAGAAGAGAGATGGGTCCTGCAGGAAGCACTGTTCATCTCACCACACAACATTTTACATGAAGAATTCTGTCCTGTTTTTCTGAAAGCAGAAGACATTTGCAGTATTTTACACTGTTCACTAAGGGAAATTTACATTGTTTTCTTAATTTTCTTGCACTTCTCACAATAGGTATCTGAGCTGAGGAAAAAACCTCACCCATTTCCATATTAATTTTCTATCTTTTGTCTTAACTCTTGTACACGTACAAAGAGTTAGTCAAACTAAAGCTAGATGAAGTGGCATTTTTAAAGGACACAGAGCCAAATTATTACAGATATAATTGGGAGTTAATTTAAATAGCTCAAAAACTTGGTTACCTGTGCAGCCTGTCTCTGTTACCACATAATTTGTAGCATTTATTGTCATGAAAGCTTGCTATTTTAAGCTCTTCATTAGAAAGAATTTGAACATTGGGTGCCAAGCTTCAGGAAATATCTGAAGCTATCAAAGAACTTATGTAGCAGAACACAGAGGCCCTTCTGTTTCATTCCTTCCACTGGAACAGAAGGGAGTTGTGAATCTATGGTAGCGTGTATCCCTAAATCTAATCCAAAAGAATCCCAATGCTTTAACCACAAAACCCCAGAACTGAGGAAAGTATCCTCCCACCCCACCAAGAAGATGATCATGTCTGTTATTCAGGAATGCAGTACACTGATGATGTTAAACTGATTCATTTGACCGAGATCTTTAAACAAATTTATTTGTGATCGCACAGCTGTTCCTCTCAGAAAGGAAATGCATGGTTCCATAATTTTTATCTGCAAGGCAACTTTATAGTCTGTAGTCACAGGAGGCAGCTACTGTGCTTCAGAGGTCAGAAGCAAGCAGTACAGGAGGATTCAGAGTGCCTCAGGAGTTGGATATTGTTCCAACAGAGCTGACCCTGAAACAAATGGGCTAACTGTGGCTTGCAAATAACCCAGCTAATATAACCCACTTCTGCTATTTTTCCTTTCTGTGACTGAGACCATCACTAAACTGTGAGTCCCATTTTCAGGCTGTGCACACACAGTGTCCTACCCCTTCCAGCTGGTATGACTTCTCCCAGTTGGAACACGTTCTCCATGCAATCATACCAGCCCTGAATGCTGGGCAGGCATTTCCCTTCAAAACTCAGGCAAGACTAGATGGGCTACTTTCAATAGTTTTAATTCTTGCCTGGAGCTATCTAATATGGGACAGTGAAAACTACATAGTACTCAGCTGAAACTCTCCATAGGTCTGAAGGATACCAATACGATCTGGTAGATGATGGTTAGCCTTGGAGACATTAACAACTTCTGGAAGGATAAGGGACAGGTTGTTAGTCTACAGCCTCAGTCATATTCAAGGCTTTCTACATTACTATAATAATATAAGAGCTATTACAGAGAGCTTTAGTGCAATTTGCACCTGTTTTATGACCTTTTTACAATATTAAAGTGTTATAAATAGTCCTTAACATAACTGAGAATTGGATGCTTTGCAGTTGTTAAAAAAAGCATGATTGACTCCACTGTCTATGAAGAAATAACACCATGTTTTCTGCCAATTCGGCGTTTCTGGACCTGAGATTCTATGTCCAGATACTGACTGCGGTGAGGGAACAAATGAGCATTGCTGGTTTAAAGTCACTCTTCCTTCTGTGCAAAGGTGCATAACATTTCTTGTTTGATTTTGCCCTGTCTGTAAGAACATTTTAGTGTCTCAGATGATCTATGGATGGAGAAAGTGATTTGGCAATTCTCCTGCCTACTACAAATTGAGGTGTGATCAAGAATGATGAGGGATGAGTGTATCTGTTGCACCTTCACATGCTTTTAAGCATAGATAAGGACACATCTTCTCCAGTGCTGCCACAGTTTTTGATGGGTGAATCATGCAGCAGTTTGAGTCCTCCTGTCCTGAGGGACTGCTGCCCATCTAATACAAAAACTGCTTGGAAATTGAGGAGTTTGTAGGGTTTACGATGAGACAAACTACACAGCCAGGCAACTGGGTGGGATTTTGTACAGGAAAGTGTAGTGATGCTTATTAGCGAGTGAGGAGGTCCTGTTGAAGTCAGGATGGTTTTTCTGAAGAGCTTTTACAGTATTTGCTATTTGATGCATGTATTTGCTTGCCATAAATATTAGACTGGTTTTGAACTCCACCTTTCTTTCTTGCTGTAATTAAAAAATAAGACAAGAGAGAGAAATCGACTTCAGTAATCTCCATCACAAATGAAAAGTAATTTACAGCTGTCTGCATGGCATTTCAATGTTTTTCCTTTAAAGGACATGCTGCTTCAAATTGGCACGTCTGTATTTTCTTCATTTTTGTTGCCTGTTTTGTCTCCTTTCCTTGGGTTCCTTTTTCTTATTTCTCTTACTCTCTGATATCTCTTTCCTTCTTTTCTTTCAAATTGTGTGCTCTGTGTGTTCTAATCTATTGCCTCTAACTTTTCCTCTGGGTGACAATTACAGGCTGCTATTTAAAAATTAAATCCTTTTTTACCATCTTTGCAATTACTGCTGTTTCAAACTATGGTACTGTTAGACTTTTGTTGCTTGTTCAGACGTGTTTCTGCCATGTGTTTGTGTGTGCACACTAACATTTCATTCTAGTGAAATTCCTGACTGCCAGTTTCACAACCAGTAACAACCACACTCGGTTAATTTATCAGTTTTAAAACTTCCGGGTCTAATATAGTGTCTTTTAGTCAAAGCCCCGATTAAAGAGCATCATGAAATGGGAGTGGCATAATATACTTTACAGCTCTTTTATTTGACCTGTTAACCACAATGAAGAATCTCAGCCCAGGCTGGTTTCCATTCCAATACTGCCCTGTATTTCTTCTACAGTTTCTTCTGGCTATTCTCAGATGTGCTGATAAGCCATGCAGTGAGGTCCATACTTTTACCAGTGCAATCCTATACATGTGTGGGGTGCTGGCAGGGTGCAGCTGAAGAGGGGCTGGCATTGCAGAATGAGCTTGGCCTCCAGTGCAGAACCCGTTTCCACTCCTCTCAGATTTGCTCATGAAACTTAGTGACATATTGGGGATTTTAGTTCCTATTTTCAGTTCAAAAAATATGCTTAATTTGCAGCAAGGACACAAATTGACTCATGTGAGCACTGTACATCTGGTACTGTCCCACAGTTTGGCCTGGCTGTGAACTCTTCTACCTTCCCAGGGACTGAATCATTAGCTCAGATGAATGCTGCGCTGAGACGCACTGCCAGACTTGCTTGACACACTCTCCCTGGGACACCCAGAGTGGACAAAGTTAGATTAGGCTAATTTCCACACTCAGATACAGGTCACCAGAGCCTGAGGTGAGTGCACTGAAGATGTATCTTCTGTGTAACTAAATGGGAAGCTAAAACACCAGCAGACCTTTACCATAACTCAGATGTAGCAGGATCTTTTGGTCTCAGAGCATCATCTCTTTTCTGTCCTGCCTTCCCCTGTCACTGGTGCGTTCTCTCACCTGTTCTTTCCAGTACCTGAGTCCTCTCTTTCAGCCTTCGTGCTGCTATTTCTAGCCTTTCTGAGTTTCTGCCAACTGCCACTGCCTGCTCAGCCCCCTCAGCCCATTACCTCGCTACCTGGGCAGCCCCAGCTGGCAGGGTTTGACATACTTACTTTGGGTTGCCATGGCCCTCAAAGAAATGTTTGGGGTACATGTCCCTGCCCATCCTGTATGGATCATCCCACATGGCTCTTGTGCAAGCTTTTACATAGTATTTCATGCAAAGTTTCATAATCTCAATAAAGGTTTGAGGAAAAAAAGCAATCTAAAACACCTACTAGGTCATTATTTAATTTCTTTCCTTACTTACCTGCAGTGAGCAAAATAATTTAAAAGGTAAACATGATTTTTTAGCACTGAATTTCCTTTAATATCATGATTAAAGTTTGCTGGTGCCAAAGTCATATAATCATTGACAAGAGGAATTTCATCACTGCCATTCTACACAGAAAAATGTGGAGTAAGTGCTGTCTTGGACTCATTAAGAACTTGGGTATCTAGCTGCTGCTTATTGATTAACTTTGTTGTTGTTCATCCTCTTGGGTGTCGGTGAGAACAACAAGAATCTGGCAAAGAACGAATTTACATAGACAGCCCTAGTATTGTTCCTTCCCTTGCCCATACCAAGCCAGACATGGCCGTCAGCCCAATCACTTAGTACACAGGCTCCAAAAGTCATCAGTCACGCAGAACATCCCCTGAAAGTCACAATTCCTTCCAAATGGTGCCAGCTGTGGTTATATTGCATGATACAGCTGGTGCATGGAGCCAAGCTCTGTTGTCGTCCTGTTTGGCAAAGAAACCCTTTGAAGGGGATTCACTGGCAACCAGAGGGCAGGCAACTTATGGGGGTGATGAAAGGATAAAGGTACCATTTTCCTGTTCTACATAGACGTGTAGAACTTCACCTCACTGAACTGCAGTCAAGTAGCTGTAAGTGTAACTCTTCTACCAGAGATTTCAGTCCTCCCTCCCTATTATCTTTTGCACAAAACCTGGGTTTTGTTTGATTGTTTTGGGTTTTTTTGTGTTTGCTGGTTTGTTTGGTTGGTTGGTTTGGGGCGGGGGGGGTGGGTTGTTGGTTATTTTGTGTTTTTTACATTGTAATAAACCATTCAAGCTACAGTTTATCACAGTTGCATGATGTATGCCATCAGTCTGCACCTGTCTCCAGGTAGCAAGAATGAGCAAGAATTAGAGGGAACCCAATGATTTTTGTAGACTAAGAGACACATGACTCCCTGTGAAGTGCTTGAAGATCCTCATCTGGAATGTGTGCTGGAGAAAGAGACTCCTGGAAAGCACGGGTAAGTTTCTTTCCCCATGAGTGATCACTGTGACCTTTAAAAAGTAGTCCATTTTCTTACAGCACTGAGCAGATCTTTCGACAAGGAGGTATATCTATTCTTATCTGGGGGTAACTCAGGCCTCTGTGGACATTTTTTCTTGTTTGCCATCTGGAAATAATAGTTAATACCCCACAGTGTGGATGAGACTTAACATATTAGGGTATACAAGGCAAACTTTACTTCCCAGGTGGAAAGCACCATAAATTATATATGTACTTCATAAGTCTACTGTGTTTTCTTCTACATGGCCTTTCATGTGCAAACACCATTCTATTTGCAGTGCTCATGTTGATGACTCTTAAGAAGACATCTGCAGCATCAAATGTGATTCATCTGGGGCATGCTAACATCACGACTTACCCCTTGTAACTCGGTGTCAATCATAGACCGGCAACGTGAGCTTCCAGGTGTGAAAGAAGTGGTGTCAACTGAGACTGGTGGGTGCTGATCGAGTGTCTAAGTCAATATACGATAAGCAGGAACCAGTGTGAATTTTGGTTTCAAAGCCTAACGTCTACTTTGCAAAGGCTGCGTTTTGCAGCCCTAGAGAGGAATTAGAGGTTGTTTTGCTGCAGCCACAGAATAACCTTCTGCTATTGTGCTGCAAAGCATGAACACCACTCTCAGGTTTTGCAAACCAGTTTACCGCAGAGACTTCCTTGTGGGCTTACCCCGGCACTGTTGATACCATCGTGCACATGCAGCTAGGCTGCTCCGAGTATGCAGCTGGCAGGGGGCTTTCTGCCTCCTTTTTCATCAGGCAGACATTTCTGGCCTTCATCTACACCGCTTTTGGAGGTAGCCCTCAAGTTGTAAAGTCTGAATCTGTATCCAAACACAGTTTTCTTCAGCATTCACAGGAGAAGTCATCTTAGGTTTGGGCTTCCTCCATTCAGATCAAAGCTCAGCTGCAAAGCTTATCTTTCAACCAAAACTTCCTCAAAGCTTTGGGGTCTGGGGTTGTAGAGTTCTGGTTTATCTCCACTTCTAGATATTTTAAAAACTATACATGTAGAAAATTTAAAGCCAGCCCTTTGTCTCATTAAAGTCAGTAGAGTCTTGCTTTTTACTTTTTTTTAAAGATGGATTTAAAAAAGGGATCTAGGCTATATAGGCAAGATCAATGCCAACTGGGGTTTTCAGGAGTTTTCCTACATACCGGAGAGGTGAGAGAGGTAGTGGGTGCCCCCATCCCTGGAGGTGTTCAAGGCCAGGTATGATGGGACCCTGGTCAACCTTGTCTATATCATGCCTAGAAGTTAGTGGCTCTGCCTGTGGCAGGGGCTTGGAACTCTATGATCCTTGGGGTCCCTTCCAACCCACACCATTCTATGATTCTATGCCTAACATTTTGCTGCCAATCAGACATCTCAGATCTCCATTTTATGATCATATTTTATTTCATTAGACACATGGCCTGCTCTATTTAGTGTTAACTCAAAAAATATCTTAAAAAAATGCCCTTGGTTGGTTTAACTCACACATTCTAATAACTGCTTCTGGAGTGGTGGGTTGTTTCCTCTAACAGATTTTAGCACAAAGATAGGATAATGGATGAGTGTGGACTGCCAAGCCATTCCAAGGCAATGATTTTTATGTTTCTGCCATTGAGCAAAGCCAAGGTCTGATACAAACAGGCAAGAGATGATGGTGCGCTGAACAGCTCGGGGTACACTGGCTGTCCCAAGGAGAGGACAGCAACGCACACAGGGCACAGCACTCCCCTGGGCTCTCACGAGAGTTTATAGAACAGTGTTTGCTCTTCTCTCTCTGTTGGAAAGGGTTTTGGAAAACATCTTGCTCTAGTAGAAAACTCTTTTTAATGTGTATGTTGTTAGTTATCTTTGTTTGTTTGTAACAAAATTAAAATTGGATGGGTTGTGCTCACTGAGCAGCACAGAAACAGCAGTTGGCTTGAAATGAAATGAGCTCAACTTGAACACAGTCAGCTTCAGAGACATGTTAAGCAATTTCCTGGTAAAAGTGTGATAAAGATTATTTGTATAAACAGTTGCTTCTCCAGCCGTGTAGAAAGAAACACTATCAGTAGCAGGGGGTGGCTGTGGTCACTGTTAAGCAGCCTCAGTGACCTCTGGTTAACTAACCTAGCACTCCTCCACAATGCTGCACGGTGCTCCTGGGCTGCTGTCAGCCTCTGAAACACACCAGTAGTTTCTCTTCAGAGTCTGTCTGAAACTTCATTGTGCTGGATGAAGGACATCTCCTTGTATCTGAACTTCTTTTCATAGGCCCGATAATGACAGCTGTTTTTTAAGTGCTTAAGGAAAGCAAGTAAGAGCAAAAAAACTCTGTCAGACTTTAGAGACCATAACACAGCCCTGGGAAAAATCTCAGTTGCAGCAACACCTGTCAGTCAAGCTACGGTGCATGTAGGTTGGGTTGTGTAAGGAAAGGGAACAGGAAGATAACTCATGCAGTCACTGCTCAGCTCTGTTACTCCTCTTACCATGCGTATATAGGCAGGACATCTGATTTAAACAGGTAAATTAAAGGTCTGCAAGGAGCAAGATACTAAATGTCCAATAAAATAAGACACTTGGAATACTTTCATGTTTATGAAAGGGAAGGGGAGCATTTTTGAAGGGATCAGCCTCACAATGCAACAGCACTGTGAGGCTCACACAACTATCTGGGATGCTTTTCAGCAATTGGGAGTGGGCTGAGAAGTACCTGGATAAAGTGAAGTCTGCTGTTACCAAGGTCATGTTTTTAACTCTTTCCATGTATTGGCTTTTCTATAAGCAGAAGTTCCCTAGCAACATGAATTGCTTCAGGTTTTTATCCAGAAAACAGCCTCATTATGTTATGTGAACAAGTCCTTAAATAAGGGAAGAATTGGATTCGCTACAAAACCGTGGTGGGAACTGTTCCCTCAAGAGAAACAGCAGTTCTCCCCTGTGCATCCCCTTCAGAGCCATCAGGACAGTGGGCAACTGCTGCAGAACCACCCCCAGCACCACTGGGTGGAGGGAGAAGTGAGCCCCTTCCAGTCAGTGGAGCTTGTCCTTCAGTTGTACATAGCTTTTTCTAGGATGACCAGTCTCTCTCCATCTTCTGCCACAGAAAGACTGCTCAAGCTGATGGCAATACTTCCATACAGGTATGCATATGATTAATGGAAAAATCTTTCCCTACCTTAAAGTTGAAAGAAATTAAAAACCAGATTGTAAAGTTCTGTGGGCTGCTGGCTATTTGGGAACACGCTGATGTTTAGCTCATTTTCTCTTTCACAAACCACACCTTGTCCTGCCTTTTACATCATATGTCTTCTCTTTTCAGTACCATACCTTCCAAATGTGCTTTAAAACTCTTAGTATGCATCATTTCTTTTAGAAAAGTAAGTTTTGGGCAAAATTATCTGCAACAGAATTACTTTAATTAGGGAGAGAATTGTTGGACAGACTGCCAAGGGAAATCAGAGAAAAAGTCCCACCCCTTTTTAACTGGGTGGAAAGATGTTCTTGGAGAGCTATGTGCTGAGAATCCATTTGTAGCATAATGTCTTGGCACTGTACAGTATTTTGTTTGATTGCTGTGGCAGCAGACTTACCTACAATGGTTTCACAGAGAGATTAAAGCCAGGAAAGCGATTTTTACTGGTGAGAACTAGAAAGAAATGCCTCACCAGTGACAATAAGCAGTTCTTCAAGGACTACGAGTTTACACACACAGATTAGCAGAATTAGCAAGAGTTTTTGCAACAGTGCCATCTGGCCCTCCTTTGGAGGAGAAGAGTGCTGTACACATATGACTTGTTCAGATGGAGCACTGCACAAATGCATTGTTTAAAACTGACTGATATTTATAATGAGGTTAGCGTTCAAGCTGAAGCATTTTTGCATCTTGGTTAGCAGAGTTAATTCCACAGGTGATGGGGTTTCCCCTCTGAGCCATGGCAAAGAATAAAATGCACGCAAAGGTGTCCAACCTGCCTCCTTGAACAAACCATGCCTTTCTCAGAGGTTCTTGAACTGTAATCAGAACCAAATAGATTAAATCAGTGTCTTAAGGGAGAGATCTGTGGATTTGTTTATCTTTGCTAACATCAATATCTATTGGACAATCAGGCTTCAGTGTGAATCTCTCTGGAAAGTGTGAAGGCACTAGTGCTTGTTTAGCTCAACTATCAATGTGCTGCTTTTAATACTAGAGAAAAATACTAAACCCTTTTTTCTCAGGGACTGTAACTGTTTTATTGATTTTTAGTCTGGATGATTTTATAATGTCTAATGCCAGTGATCCTAAACTACTGAAGTCTTAGCAAGAACTGTCATGCTGGGCACGTAAGCAATTCATATTGCTCAGCTGATCAGGGATGTTGTTTTCCTTCACTGCAAGCTGCAGCCACTGGGTCCATGCATTCATTTGTTGTGGCACCTCTGAGAAATGACTCCTCTGTGTTTCTGTTCCACAAAGAAAGGAAAATGGGGAAGCAGCAAAGTAGCAGGTTTTCCTGATCTGAGAAAGTTGCAGATGAAACATCCTTTATGATTTCCCTAAGAGGATCTATTCGATCAATGAGCTTAGTCCCATATTCCCCAGGAGTTCCCCTTATGAGAGGAGAAAGGACTGAGATTTGGTGAAGACTTCTTAGGAAATTCCAAGAAATACAAATTTTGTATGCTTTGAAAGAGAACAGTATTTCATTACCTAAGCATCTTCCATTAAAATATTTTCAGAATATTCAGAATTTTCTCAAGCTTTTATCTTTCTGTTCTTACTGCCACTCCTCTTCCCCTTGCACAACCCATTTTGCCCCTAAAATGATGGAATGGAGGAACACTCAGAAGAACACTAAAGTTTAATTTCAGGCTGCCCTAAAGATTCTTCTCTGGATATGAAAAAAAAAGAATATAATTTTCAAAATAATGGGACTTTCTCATTAAAGAAAAGATGCAATTTAATTTTTCATTAACTTCTTAGGTTTTAGAGGCACTGGCAATAACTACGGTGACTGTTATTACTATCCTCCTATAAAGAACACAGCAGCTTTAGTGGCAGGGTTCAAAAGATTAATCAGAACAGCTGGAGATGGAAAGAATGACATAGGTAACTGTAAACAACTTGCCACATTAGCTTGTTTTCCTAAGTTATTTTTCTTGTTGATGTTTTCCACATCCAGGAAAAATGATTGCTTGTAAATGAAAAAGTACGGCCAGGGGTTGGATTTGAAGAGCTTACAAAGCAGTTGGAACTGCCATGAATTCCCACCTACAGAGACTGCAGACCAGTAGCATTTCTTTGTTCTTGTCAGAGCTTTCTTATTGATGATTAGTGTTCACTGGTACAAAGACATACAAATGAGATCAGGACATCAATATATCGATTCTAGATATTGTACAAAAATAAATGTAAGCACAGTGAAAGTACAGCTGTCAGCCCAAAGGGTGATAGTCTTACAAGGCTGGATGAATGGTGAGGGTCAGAATGATAAGCCCACAATCATACATGAGCTATATTATAACAATGTCCAAGGTCTCCACAAGGATGGTGATGGGGGAGCATCTTCTATGCTAAGGAAAATACAAACCTAAAAGTAATTATTTGAGTTAAATCCATACTATGTCCCTGTGGACACCATTACACAGCTTTATTCCTAGTTTATGTTGTTATAGATTAGTTCAGAGTGAAAGTCACCTTCACAAGTAGGAGAGGGACACCTAGAGTAAGTCTAAGAGGTTTTCATTAATTATCTTCATCTAAGAAAATACCAGGAAAGAACCATACATGATCAGAAGCTTAGAAGAGATAGATACCTTTGAAATTAGAAGTTTTCAAATAGCACGAAGTGAAAATGAAAATTTAAATCGCAACCATGAGTTTCAACAGTGGCAACATGGAAATGCAGTGGGCAATTGTCCTGATTGTATAAATCACTGGCTGAACAGCACCAAAAGACAGGCCCTACTCTTAAAACATTGGTGGTCACACATAAATATATATTTTATACAAGTCTTGACTTGGTCTGCTTTGTGTGAGCTAATTGCATGCACTGGATGTTCAGTCCAAGCTTTAGGTTGTACCAAAGCATAGCAAGGATTTGGTTCACCAATGTATGCCCCTTAGACAGAAATCACTGCAGCCAGAATGGTGATGGAAACTGCAAGAGCTTTACAGACACACAACTGCTATATGAACAACCAAGGCAACAACCACTGACCGAAGCTTTTAATCCTCCTCTCCATAGAAATCTGTGTTAGCCACAAATTTAGAGCTGCCTTTCTGTTGTATGAATTCCACTCAGGCTTATTGTTCAGCTTAATTCAAAGTAGATCCATTTACCAACTGGTGTTTCACAACTTAGGCTCAGGCACATCTTCAAAATCAGAACCTGGTCTATACAGACAGGTAAAACTTTTGGCCACAGGCCTTATAGGTCTACAAGTTATTCCACAAAGAAAAAGGATGGAGGCAAGCCAATTTGCTCATTAATTTTCCTTGTAATGGCAATATTGGCTCAAGTGATTTATACTTTGAAGACCAAACCCACTTTTGCTATGCAATTTACATACTCTTGGCCTCAGAGCAGTAACATCCCACATATGCTCATTTCCATCTGAGCCTTCTGCGTCAATGTAGAATGTTCCTGTTCTTCCAAAGAAGTATGTACATTTTGGATGAAGCATTCCTTTCAGTTTAGTTTACTTTTATTCATATTCTTTACCATCAAATTAAAACCATCCTCTCTACAGTGGTTTGACCTGTACTCCCTTGGATTTAGTCACTTGTCAAAATAACCCTAAATATTAAACTGTTTCACTGTTTTAGAAGCACACTCTAAATACAGCCTCCTTCCACCCTCCTGTGTTTTCATTCTAAATGAAACAGTTGCCTTTATTTGACTAATTCAAACATTTTTGTTATCACATCAGATACACAGTATCTTAACAACCTCAAATTGAGTTTGAAGCCGCTGAGAACTTCTCAGTATTTAAGCATTTTGAAACAAATGGTGTTCCACATATAGCCAAGTGAATAAACTACATAAACTGACTTTTGCCCTCAGGAGGTCTCACTCACAGAACTTCTGAATTCACATTGGTTTAAAATTCAAAGTACTTGAGAAACTCTGTGGGGTCAGCATGCATGGAGTGTTTTTTGGTGGGAGAAAGTTGGGAGAAAGGAGGAAGGGTTAATTGACTAAAACCAGTTGTTGGACTGTGTCATATATGGTAATAAGCTCCACCCAATCACACAGGGAAAAATATTTCATGAAGATAATCAGAATCCAGCAGGGCATTCCACTGCAGGATTACCTTGGCAAGAGGTACAGACATAGCAAAGCAAAACCATATTCATGTTGTGAGTAGTTCTCTCACATTTCCCCCCAAACCTCCTCATCACATCATAGTTGTGCAGCTGACCCTGACATTTCCCCAGTTGCTTTGAAAATGGTGGCCAAGGCTGTAAACAGGTACTGAGAGAAAGTGGAAGCCTGCTGAGGGACTTGAGTTCTGACATACTGTGCTAAAAGCACCTTACACCATGGAAAAAGTCAGCAGTCACCTTCTGGACCCATTTACAGGTTTTGGATTCCACTCCTGTTACAGGAACTCAGGATGGAGGTGACAACTGGGGCGAGATGCCCATCTACAAGGAAATGACAGTGTCTCCTAGTGAGCTGAAGGTGAGAGAAAACATTTCTGGAAATTGCTGCAGATTTGATCATCCAAGCCTAGTGAGGACTCAATCATAACTTTGACAAATAAAGGATGGATATCTTTGAGGAGGGGTGGCGACAGTGTTTTGGCAAGCTCTTCTAAGTGCTTCCCCTTTCAGCCAGACACGCTCCGGTCTTGCCTGGATTCAGCCTGAACTGACTGTTCTTCATCTAGATAGTTACTGGTAGGCATTTTGACATGGTAGAAGTGGTAGCAGTTGCCTTGCTCAACAGTGGGTGTACAGGAAGACAAACAACATAAACATGGGTGCACACACTCTGCAGTAACTGTGGGGTAACTTACATTAAGGCAGAATTCATTTCTAGGTATTTCACTAACATCCCAGCAAAATCTGTAGCCATGCCAAGTACTCTGAAGACTTACCAGAAGGTGCCAACCCTCCTCTCCTAGTAGGAGCTCACCTGCAAGACAGAACTGAGCCAGAGTTGGGCTAATTGGGATTAATTGGCAGAGCCTCCTAGTGGAGACCTTCTGCATAACTCTTTGTGACACAAAATATATTAGAAGATAGCCTGTACCCACCCTGTGATACCAGTAAGTTTTTAACAGGCTATGCTGGCTAAGAGAGATTTCTTCCCATACTTGTGTCTTGTATGACTATGCATGCAAAACAGTACAGTACAAGTTTGCTTTTCAGAAGGGCCAAACATCTCAAATAAAACGATTTTCAAAAACCTCGGCACCCCTGCAGGAGCCAGAAAGAATCTTTCCAAACTCAATAATACAAAACCCACTTTGGCTCCCATGAGGCCACTAGGAATCTTGGGCACTCTGTGACTGAAATGGCTGAAAGGAACTGCACTCCAAGAACCTGTTCCTTCTGGAAGGACTGCTAAGTCCTTCCAGAAAACATCCTTCATTGCTGCCGTCCTGCATTCAGGTATGACAAATTCACCACTAGATGCATTTAGCTGTTTATATGGTATTGATGAAACTGGAGGATTCTCAGATTGTAAATCTGAGACTGCCATCTGCTCAGCGTTCCTGCTGAGTGCTCGCCTCTTGTTCTTTGATTCTGCCTAACGCACGTTCGTGTTGCCATTGAGGTCAAGAGGAGTTCATTGTTACAGGTGACCACAGAGGTTGTACTTGCAGAAGATGGTAAATTGAGCATCCATAGTGCAAAGACGCTTCATAATGAATCAACTAAGTAAAAGGAAGGTTTAAGAACCACAAAATATATGCTGATCAGGATTTCTCTGCATTTCTATTAATGAGAGGATGCATGTGAAATAGAGCAACATTTGAGAGTGCTAAATAAACTCTTCTTTTACCTCAGCTGAAGATTTGCAAGCTGAAAATAGTGTCCCTTTTGCTGAGAATAAATACTCTAGATTGAAATCGTTCAAGAAAATCTGGACAAACTCAAACTAGTCTCAAAACCAGAGAGCAAGTCCCTGAAAAATTGTCCCTAAAATCACTATGTTGATTGCACTTGCCTGCTATTTAATTTTCTCTTCCTTCATCCATATCACTTTAAATTTGAAGTTCCAGGATAATCAGGTTTTTCTACTCAAGAAACTTCTCATTCCACAGTGCCTGTAAGCAGTTTCTCTGGGAGAGGCAGGAGTACGCTGAAGAAGGCAAGTTATATGTTCAGTTCTTTGGTGTTTTGGAAGTCATTCACTGGCTGCTGTGGGCTCCCAGTTTTGGAGGTTTCCTTTCTGTCTTTGTTTCACAACAAAGCCTGACATTACTGGATTCAAATGGCCATCTATACTTCATGGGTTCTTAAAGAACAATTTAATAGTTAAAGCTGAAACATCCAACCCCTCAGGCAAAGACTTCTACTTTCATTTATGAATATATTATTTTCCCAAGAAATATATATCTTAATAGATATTGGGAACCAGAACTAGATCATATCTGTAACTTTTTTTTTTTTTTACTTGGTGTTCAAGACATTTGTAGGCAAGAAATGAAGAGATATGGTGGGTTGGACAGATGATGGGGACTTTAAAATATCTGTTACATTTCCAGAATTCCTTTCCTGGTAAGACTTTGAAATCTCACAGCTGCTGCCCTTTTGCTTGCATGAGTATTTCTCCAGCTGTGTGGAAATGCTGCAAAACCCTTTTGTGACCTTGTCATAGAAAATATTTTTGACTCAACAATCAATGACATAAAAGTTCCTGCTGAATGGTATTATTGCTTAACACTGGTGTTAGAGTGGATTAAAAATACTGTTGATTCTTAATCATTTTATTTGGAACCAATGTATATAGCATGGATTTTTTTCCCCCAGAAAAGTTATGTTCTTTGCCCTTGGAAAAGTTTTGATCCTGGTTTCTCAGCTTTAAAACTCTGATTAAGCAAAGGGTTAAAGGGACAGTCTTTCTCCTTCAGTGGAGACTGATTTCTGCGTCTGTTCTATGTGCAAGGATAAGAACCCTGCATATATGAAAGAATTATTTTTTTGAACAATAGACTCTGGGGTGGCCACCCAGGTACCCAAGAAAAAGAAAATGGAGAAGAGGGAAAAGTGATCAAGGAGAGCTGTGAGGAAGAAAAAGTCTGGGAGAGTACTACAGAGAAGTGATTCCAGTTGCTTTACAAATGCTTCCCCTGATGATTCTGAGTTTTTTTGTGAAATCTCTCAGTTATCTGCAAAGAGATGCAGTTCAGCCATTCCTCAAACAGGGCTGAGTGACTGCTGACACCTGGCAAAGCAGAGGGTTGCTCAGTGATACTGAACTGCCAAGTATGGCTGGTGGTCCGCTGCATGGCTGGAGATGGGGCAGGCTCAGTTCAGCTCCTCATGTCATGTGAGAGGACACCAGAGATCTCGCCTAATGTTTTAATTTAAATTATTGTTTTTCTTTTTTTTTTTTTTTAAACACTTCTTGCTTCACTACCTGTAGGCTGTTGCAAAAAAACCAACCAACCAAACAAAAAAATCTACTTTCTCATGCTTGCATGCTAGCACAAGTTAAAAGAGCCAAGCTCCCAGACTCTACAGCACAAATATGTATCATGGGACTAGACAATGCTTGGCAAAACAGTGATTAATCCTTCACAATTACACAACTAAAGAAAAAAACACAGCCCCCCAACCTATAAGGAAGCCTGACTACTTGTCTCCACAGCCAAGTGTTTGTTTTCTGCTGTCTTGTGATACTGCCCCACAGAATCAGGCTATGACCTCAAGTTGTTGCTTCTCTTCATATTCAGTCTTCAGGGAATAAGCTCTCCAATGGGAGAACAAGAGGGAATCCTATCACATGCACAAGTATGTTATATACCTGGATAAATGCACGGCAACATTCATTATCTTGTACATCAAAATGTTGGCTCTGTCCAAAGGCAGGAAACTAAGCAAAAAATTATGGTTTTTTTTTTTTTCTGGACAGGAAATTAGGCAAAACTACTGCCGGTAACAACTGCCCACAGATTTCCCAGCCTGCCCTTACAAAGATATTGAAGAGGAGATGCAAAATTTGGCAAAGGAAATGGCTTCCAGACAGATGCTTTCCCACCTCACCTAAGGCTGTGAGGAAAGAAGCCCCATTCAAGTCTCTCCCAAAAATGGTGCTGCCTTGATTTTGCTTCCCATAAGAAAGGGCTCCCAAGGGTCACTTCTTTTGACTCCTTCCAGTACTACTTGTACTTAGACTACTTGCCTAAGAAAATCCCAGGATGATTGAGCCTAAGCTGACAAGTCCCATTCTATGATTACACTGGATTCATTTCTTTTAAAAAAATCACATTTTCTGTAATTTGTTTCATAATCTGGCATTTAAGGTCAACTATTTACCCTGAAAAGGAAAGAAAAAGGGCAGCCAAATTCATGGATGAATTACACTGAATTCATTTGGGTTTCTCAAGATATTAGTGGGTGCAAAATTGGGTTGTTGCCACTGTTTTCAAAGAGCTATTTTTCTGAAGTAGAGCTGTGCTTCACAGTTACTCTAAGGGCTCTGTATAGAGTTAGGGACAGGATACTAAAAAAAGTATTAGAATCTGACCTGGTCATGCTCTTGTTTAGTCTTTCAGACTTGCACCCAAAACTCCTGACTGGGCTGCATTTTCACTGGAACTTGTGTGGGAAAAGCAAAGCTGCCACAGCTAATACCTTCCCAGATAATGAAATTAAAAGGACACGAACCTGACAATCTTTAGGATAAAGGAAGAAACCACACAAGGGGAAATGGACAAAAA
Organism: Hypotaenidia okinawae; assembly: GCA_027925045.1. Lineage (NCBI taxonomy): Eukaryota > Metazoa > Chordata > Aves > Gruiformes > Rallidae > Hypotaenidia > Hypotaenidia okinawae. Next base: position 44,612,599 of record BSDF01000002.1, on the reverse strand, counting down.
ATTACAGGTTTTCAATTTTTTTCCCTGAACAATCCAGGGGAAAAATTCTCCCAGGAGTTCCCTCTCTGAAAGTAAGGACAATTGCCATGGTAATTAGGACAGAAAGATTACCAGTTGCCTATAATTACATTTTGATTTCTACTATTTTTTATGGTTCATTTTTCTTTGAAAGCTATTATCGACTGGAACAAGCCTGAACAGCTGCAAGTCTTTGTTGGTGATGTGGGTTAGGAAATACTATCATTTGAACTGATTAAGTGTGCACATTCCACTTGTCTTTATCTCATTAATCCAGTGTACACACTGGAAAACACAGGGATCACACGCGTGCTTGTAGGACACTAGCACTTGATAACTAGAGACACCAGACTTGCCTAGCAGTCACCTGGGATCAATTCCCACATTGCACAATACGTATCACTTTCACAGAGCTCATAAACCTGGGATTAAGATTTCAACACTATATTAAGGTACACGATGTATTTTCAGCTGTCTTAAAAATTAAAGACCAAGCAAAGAAAAATTTATTAGGAGAAAATATGGGTCACAATGTACCTTACAAAACCCTCCTTATCTATGCAATACGGTGGGTTGCCCAGTGCTTTATGTCATAAGGCAGCAACCTATCTGAAGTGGTTGTGTCAGGATGTAACTTTCTTCCACCAAAAAAGAGACTAAACCCTGCATAATAAAAACACACCAGAATCCAGGACATGCTGCACCTGCACGAGAGAAAGTTTGAAACTGATGGCATCTCAGTTCTACATGAAAATGGTTTCCAGCTCACTTTAGATGTAAAAACAGAAGCAAGGAAGTGTTGTCTTTTACAGATCTCTCTTTGATGATGTCTCTCCTAGCTCTAGATCATGTAGGATGAAAAAAAATGCCTGTGTGCCATCTTTGGTTTTCCTGCCTTTCTTAGTGACCTCTTAGATCTATTCTTGCTAAATGCAGTGACTCAGAATAAAGTTTTATTATAAACCGTGTGTTTCCTATGTGAATAACAGAAAAAGGCACACCCCTGATGCACTCTGTATCCCCTATGCTGTTCCTATGCTCTGTTTGCTGAAGCAATAGGGACCAGTCAAATATTAAGAGTCTCTTTAGAGCCTTTGCAAATGCAAAGATTGTTTTGCCAGAAATGATAGAAACAGTTTCTTAATGAAAAAAAAACCCCAAACCAAACCCTGAAACTTAAAAAACCTGATTGAGTGTCACATATATGGAGGTCAGGTTATTCTCCAGTGAACTGCACTAAAAAGCTCAAAGCCTCAGTTAGTAATGCCTTGCCTCCCTCTCTTAGCTTGGGTCAGTTGCCATGGCATCTGCACAGCTCTGTGAAAAGAACCAAAATCCGGTGTAACCTACATCTCACTCAGTTCAGTGCTTGACCTCACAAAAATACTGTCACCTAAAAATGGGACCTGCTGGTTGCTTTTGCATGAAGCATACTAGTTTAAGCCAGATGGTAACACTACCAAGGTAAGATGGTGAATGTGACAGCTATGAGCAATAGAATAATCCATTTAGCTACTGGGCTTGTCAAAGAATCGAAAGGTTTCTTTGGACATAACACCAGGTGTCAGAGAAGCTGGCAACTAAAGACAAAATAATACGCCAAAACTCAAACGAGCACCTACTACCAACAGTAAAAGGACTGCACAGCTTTTTTGTATTGGACAAGGGTTAAAACTTCACCTTTGTCTTGGCTCTGGTATTTCCAATAATAAACAGATAGGAAGCATAGTTTTGCTAGGAAGGAAGGAGGTGACAGGCTGTGGTCACAGGACTAGTGCTGATGTGGCACATTTACCTCTGGCCAAGTGATGGAGAGATGCCTGCTCAGGAGAGGACCATGTTCACCTCCAAAGGGATGTCTGGGGTATCTTTTTATTTGCTGTTCACTTCTCAGTGTGTGTGGGATCTCATTCAATGCCCAGGCTTATTATAGATTTTGTTAAGGGCAGGGAAAACAGCATGAGAAACAGAGGCCAACAGTTTTGTTTCTCAAACCTCTGATCAGTCCCTGTCAAACTCATTTTCCTGCCAATAACAGCAAAAGAGTGTAGCGCTTGAGTGTGTAACAGTGGGAGCCAGAATTCATAAGCATGTGGAGAAATTCCTCCTAGACTTTTAGGAGCTACTAAAGAAAGACTTTGAACACCACTTTCTACTGCCATGCAAAATACTGGATATCAGCTATTTTAGTACAACATACTGTCTCTTCCTAAAGCAGCCACTGTTAAACTTTGTTTGCGGCATATGAAAAAGGAGAGTTTTCTCTTGTAAATCGACAATTCTTTGTAAAGCATCATGGATTGTTTTTTTAAATCTACCCAAATTAACGTCCATTTCATCAGTCAATCATAACTACAAAAAAAAAAAAAAAAAAAAGTAACGGTACATGGTTGCTAAATGGAAGTAGTAGGGACTGCCCCTAGGTCATTTGCCTGTGCTCCAGCCACCAGCTTTAAAAAACAGGCACTGGCCATATTCTGCTGCTAATTCTGTGTTACCATTCAGGTTTAGAGAGCTAGAGGTGAGAGGCTGCATCTAATAAGGAACTCTCTTTTGTACCCCAAGCCCTCAAAACCCCAGAAAATGCTCCTAGCCTTACACCCCGGGATCAGGAAGGAAAAATCTCGCTGAGGCTGTCTAAGAGGTTCATAATCCAAGATGAAGATACTCACAGTACGTGAACCTATCACTGCCCATTTGGCCTTGCGACACTCAAGCCATCTGCACGCCCACTAATGGAAAGAGCACACAGGCAGGCGCACGCAGGTTCCCTTGGAACATTCTGCCCACTGGAAGAGAAGAAATCTGCCTTTCACATGAAGTCATTTTGCCAGTGTTTTGAATAGTATTTTCCGCATGTTTTTTCTATGAGATCAGTAGTCATGCCCTACTGTTCCACATTATCAGCCCTTTTTTTTCCACCCTGTGTTTTACATTAGCAAATCAGCCAACTCTGAGATCATATTACGTAAGTTTCTTGTATTCTTTTTTCAGTTTCTGTGTTTCTCTAATTAATAGGAAGTGGCTCTCCATTATGGCCTAGAGATGATAAATGGCTTCCTTTCCTCATGTGTGCACAGCTCAGCTACGAGCCCATTGTTCCTTGAGCTGCTCTTTCCCAGTGCTGCCAGCCCCAGGGCTGTTATGCTTTGCAGAGCAAGAACCACTCCAGGGATGGGACAACCATTTCAGAAAGGCATTTGGTCCTCACAACTTGGAGGCCCTGTCAACAAAGAAGTGTTTGCATAATGTAAATGCCTTTACTTTAACCCATAATTTTGGCTCATGCATGGAAGCCAGGTCCTCCTTTAAGTAAGATACATCTCACCTAACATTAACCTACTGTGCCAGTTTTGTCTGGGATAGATTTAGTTTTCTTTCTGGTAGCTAGAATGAGGCTGTGTTTTGGCTTTGGGTGGGAAGCAGCGTTGATAACACAGGGATGTTTTAGTTGCTGCTGAACACTGCTCACACAGAGCCAAGGCCTTTTCTGTTCTTTGCACCACTCCACCAGCGAGTAGGCTGGGGGTGCACAGTGAGTTAGAAGGGGAAACAGCTGGGACAGCTGATCCTAAGTGACCAAAGGGATATTACATACTGTATGTTGTCATGCTTATCATATAGAATTGGGGAGGCTAGCTGGGAGGTAGGTCTGCTGCTTGGAAACAGACTGGGCATCAGGGTTTGTTTCTTTTCTCTGTAGGGAGTGAGTGATTGCAATTGGACTTTTTGCTGTTGTTGTTATTATTATTATCATCCTTTGTTATCCTGTTAAACTGTCTTTATCTCAACCTGTAAGGTTTTTTTTCCATTCTCCTCTCCATCCCACTGGCAGCAAGGGGTGACCAAGTGGCTGCATGGTGCTTCCTTACAGACTGGGGTAAAACCACAACACCTACTGAGAGTGAGTTGTCTGAGCTACTGAATTGGTTACTGAGGCTTTCTCTGTAACCAGTGTGGAGGAGTATTCAACCCCTCTGAAGTGGATGACTTTTTTCTGGAGATGCCTACTTGCCACTGGCTATAGAGCAAACCAAGGCTGCTACTAAATTAAGCATCCACTTTCCAGATGACTGAAGTGATAAGATACAAATTCCATCTTATGTGGTTTGCCGCACCAGTTGAAGACCGATCTGTGTGCACAAATCTCTTCCTTACACTGTAGCCTAAGACATTTAACACTACTTCCATTTTCTGTTTTGAAGCTGTTGTATGAGGTTTTTTTCTCTCTCTCAGTAGCGGAACTGGGAAATAATTTGCAGCAAATCACATACTTCAATGAAATAAAAATTTTGGAAAAAATTCTCTGTGAGCACGTTCCAGTTTTCCTCCAATGCATATGCTTTTCAAAGGTCAGTGACTGCATCATTTGCACATGGTTGACTAAGGATATTCAACACTTAAAATTCGAAGACTGTGGGTTAGTCTGGTTTGGATACATTGATCACAGAGTATTTTTCATTTTTTTTCTTTTTTTTTTTTTGCAAAATAACAACTAGTTTTTATTTGCGGAACTCATTTGACTCTGCTCAACACTGGTTTAGAAGCACAGCGATGGTCTGTTGCAATCACTCAGTTGCATAGCAATAGTCTTGAGCTGAGATAGAGTTATTAAGCTGCTAAAACATGATTGCTTGTGATTATCTTGTCTAAAAATTAGGTTTTATGAGACAAAAATTTATTTTCTGCAGATGAACTCTAATATGCACTTAAAATTCATAGTTTCTAAGAATACTATTAGTGTATCTATTTGCTACAATATTGCTGAAAAAAATGTAAAGGAGAAGGATATATTGGAAAAGCACTCACTACTTTCAGCAAGTTAGAATTTGAGAATTAACACTGAACTAGCAACAGGTTTTACAAAAAAAAAGAAATGTTGAATCGCTGTTGCCTTATAATAATTAAATTTCTTCTCAAAGAAAATGTGGACAATCCTTTGGCTGTCTTTAGTGTTTAAGATATTATGGGTAGTCATTTCAAGCCTAGCAATTCTTGCTTGCATATAGAAGTCTGAAGACAAATTCATATTTTGGCTTGGGAAATAAATTTTTGGGTCCAGTAGTTATTTTTAGAACAAGATTGGAATAATTAGACCTGAACAGTGTCATAGAACCAAACTCAGTGATAATAACTGTTAAAATGAGATACCTTACTTGTGCTCAGGAGACAACAGTCTGTAAGAAAATAGCCTACATTACATATACGGTCATTTAGTATCTACTCTGAGACTATTTCCCTGAGAGCCCTGGCCATAGCACCCTTCCAAAGAATCTGGGATTTCTTTTGCCCTCTTAGCCTTGCTCTCACATATTGCTAAAACAGTGAGTTGCCTCTAATAAGGAGTTGTAATGCATTACTTCTTTCTTCTCCTCCAATGTTTAAAAGTTTTTATTCTTTATTTCTGTCCTCTGTGGGCTGGGATTTCCAAACTGGTAATGGAGCAGACTACTCGGCCAGCTGATGTATCCCATATATTGGTCACAAAAGCTAATTGTTAGCAGTCTGGACATTTTTCAGTTACTGAGATAAGCAAAGGAAATGAGAAGTGTCAGAACTGATACTTGAGTCTCTGCCAGCTGAATGCTATGGCAGCATATGCTGCAGAGAGATACTAGACAGAGGATCTGTTCCATGGAGGTGTACCTGTAAGCTGATTTAGAAGCTGTGCCTAAGCACAGTTTCAAACAAACACAGATCTGAAACCCGGCTCTAACTCAGTAACCTGGTGACCATTCAGCTAGGCTTTGAAAACACTTCGTTCAAAAGCATTTAGTGATTTACATTTCTAAAGGAAAGTGTCCACTGAATAATTACTATCATGCACCTTGCACTCAACAGAGGAAAAGATGCAATGATTTCTTTGCAGTCTGAATAGCTGATGTAATACTGAATCCTTGTTGGTAATTTGGCAGCACTACTGATAAGCTCCCACAAATTTCAGAAGTGACTGTTCAAAAAGGATGACAGGTATTAGCATGCTTGGCAAAAATACCCAAACCCACACTGATTGCTCAGCACATTTCTCCGTTTTCCCTGTCAGGTTCTTTGGAGGAAGCATGTTGTAACCACACTCACAGAAATTCCATTTTGGTTGCAAGACCTTTGCCCAGTCTACTGAACACTATGCCAGCACTGGAGTAGAGTTACATCCAGAACTGTAAGGGAAGTAAAATATAAAGGAACATTCCTTTTTCAAAAAGTATCTGTAAGAAAGGCAATCAGTGTCCCCTGAAGGTTTGAAAAACCTCTGAAATGCCTTCTTTCAAAATTTCTGTTGCAGTTTCCAAAGACCCTGTCTGATTGATGCAAACCTGTGAGATCACATATGTTTAAAGATTTTCCTTCAGAAAAACTACATTATTAATGCACTCTCCCCAACAGGAGCACTTACAAGCTCAAAGAAGCTTCTTTAATAGTTTTCAGGAAACCCCAGAAGTGAAAGGCAAGTTGTTTGAAAATATATGTCTAGTCCAAATTATTGGGGAGCCAAAATTCCTTAGTCCTTTTAACAGGAATCTCCATCTGCTTGACCACTGGTCAGATGCAGCAGGTCCACCTCTAGTTGAGGAATCCAGATCTTTGCAGGATTAATAAATTAATTCTGAGGGCTTAAGTCACTGCCCTTTATCTGGCCTACTTTGGTAATGACTGGAAAGCATTATCATTCCTGAAAGGGATTGTGTTCACACTGATGTCCATGTTAGGTTTATGCAACTGGAATGGAAAATGGTGATGGTCTTACTCCATTATCTGGGGAAGGCAGACAGTTCCAACATAAAGACATTGCATCAAGCAAGTAACATGATCACAGGTTAGAGTGGAAAAGCCCAGTCCTTGCCTGCTCACATGGCAAGACAAAAGAGTGTTCTCTAGGTTTGCCAGTCTAGTGTCCTTCAAAAGTGTAGAAAAAGTCAAAACAAAAAGGAAAAGGAGGCTGGGAAAATTTCCATCCTTATTATTGTAAACCATGCACAACGCCTGGAAATACTTAGGATTCCAGTAACAACTCAGAATATAGCTCTTTTTTATGAGCAGTACTACTATTTGTCACTCTATTGTTAATCTGAGCAACATGGACTGGAAAATACTATAAACATTTCTAGAGATAGTCACTCAAATTTTGCTTCACCCAGACTTAAAACATTTCATCTTACTTTCTTGAGTTACTTTCTTCCCTGGGGACAGAATCAGAATTATTGACAACTAGGTTTTATCTAAAAAATCAAGGAAAAATGCTACTTAGCTAATGCAGCTATAACACCCCAATAGTACTCAAGTATTTATGTTTACCACTAAGAAGTGGCTTTGCAAGTCAAACACCAAACCTGTCAATCGAATATCTGATTCCCCTTGATCCTTTGCACGGTTTCTTTGTTTCATGCTTTAAAACAGTTACTAGAGAAAGCAATATAAAATTATTTATTAAGGACTTGTTAGAAAAAAAAGTGCTGTAGACTCTCCCTCACAATAACAGCATTTAATTATCTTATCAGGGCAGGGCTCTCCTGAAGCAATGACTCATGTTTTGCTTTGGACAGTTAGTTTTTCATTTAAATGTGCTGCAACTTTTGTTTGCTGCAATGCTCATGATGGCACAGTCCAATAAAGAGCAGGCTTTAGTTGTGTTCTCCTGCTCTCCTGCTCATACACCCACATGACACCTGGACAAGGAGGTACCTGATTCTGGGCTGCTTGTGTTTGTGCTGTGTTCGCACAGTGCCTAGTGCCACAGCATCCCTGTCCGTATGCTTATGCATACACTCTCTAACCTAGAACACATACCAAAATAAAACAAGCTCCCCCTTCTACTTACACATAAAAGGCAAAGAAAAGTAATGGAAACAGTCACCTACAAAATATTCACAATGGGATAGCTTTAAAGATAGTTTTGAAGGAAAGCAGAGTCACAACTCCCTTGAGAAACCTAGCCCCTAGAGAAGAGCCTGCCTCTAGCTCAGGCCAAGGTGAATTTGGGTGGGAAACAGGAAGGTTGGCAGTTACAAAGGACAAAGGATAGTCCTTCCCAGTAGACACATTTTGTAACCAGGCCAGCTGGACTTGGTGGCTGCCTACTCCAGCAACCTGAAAATTATGTGCCAGACAATTTCAATGGAAAATGGATATTTTTACAAAATGAAGCAGAAAAAAGTTACTACCCATGTTGCTTTTCTTCCCGTGATATTTACTGCACGATATTGTCATTAGCAGCTTAGAGAGTTTTTGCACCTATGCCAACTTGTAGAAATCACAGAGGAGAAAGGTAAAGGTATTTGTAGCTCACTATATAGCTGTTGATGGGTGAGTTAAGGGGTAAGAAGGCAATACAGAGTTGTGTCAGATGCACAGTGACAGCTCACATGAAATGACAGGCAGTGCAAATGCTTACATAGGCATTTCAGTGGTCAAAGGGTCTGAAGTGACTGCCGCGGGTCACATCTGAAACTTTTGCATTGGCCTGTCCACACACCCAGGAAAAAGCAAATGCTTTGGTTTGACCAAGGTCTTTATCTTTATAACCAAGAGCTAGAATTGAATTTGAGATGAAACCCCTTATTTTGGAAGCCAGTTTTGGAAATCAGTTTGTGCCATAGAGCACTCTCCATAACTCGTGCTAAGGATGCATGAGTGCAGGTCACCTGCAGCTGCGGCTCCGGCATTAGACTGCTGAGTGCTCATTTAACAAACAAACCATGCTGTGATCATCATTTTGACCAGGGCTTATTTCAGCATAACATTAAAGTTTAAATTTCAAAACAGCACATCCCTCAGTTAATGTTTCCTTTATCCTTTGATGTCTATTTACCGTTCCACATACCTGCTTCTATTTTAGGTCAGAGAACATTTGTGTGTATCTAAGACTATACATATCTAAGAGTCTCTCTCTGCATGGATAATACAGAGGGTAATTTTAGGTCTAAGAACACATACTGAGAAATGGACATGCTGCCAGAAGGATTATAAAACCAGTCATGTGTTTTTCAAATCTAAAAGACAGGTTTCAAATAAGCAAATCTAGGTTCAGATATAACAGAAATCAGTGCCAGGTAGACAAGGCTTCTCCCAACCCTCTCCTGCCTCGCCCACCCTTCCCATTTTGTTCTTTTGGCCAGCCACGAAATAAAGATTTGTTCTGAACTTGCAGCAGCCTCTGCAGCATGATGTTCTATGGTAACGGGGTTCTAAGGTAAAGGGTTTCTACATAGCTGAAAGGCTAAGACCGGTGCAAGAGGCATGTCAGAGGATGGCCCATTGCCAGGAGGATAACCTACCAGTTGGTATTCTGGAGCTCGCTTGCATTAGACAGGCAGGAAGATGCTGTGTATTTTCCCATTGTATAGGTTCTGACCCTGTGCCAAAACAAGCTCCTGAAATGGATGCAGAGTGCAGCATCTAAAACACTGCACTGTCCCAACTGCGGTAAAAGGAAAACACTTTTTCCCTTGTTGCTATGTACTTTGGCAGATATCCCATCTGAAGAATTGTGCTCAAAGTACTCTGGAAACACCTGCCAGGAGACTACTTGGGAATGTTGTTTAAACAAGCATACCTGCCAACTTTCCAGCGCTGTTGACTTTGCAGTACCAAAAATGCGTCCTATTTTAAAACAGACTTGATGGATAACAGGAACTGGGCCATAAGGACGAGGCACAGAATGTGCTTAAAAATTTGCTTGTAATTTCTGAAGCTGCTTTAAGTAAGTAACTGCCTAATGTACAGACATTTCAATATGTAGCTGTACACGTGGTTGGACTCAAGACAGGAACACATGCATAATAATGGTCTGCATTGATGTTGTGCAAGGAGAGGAAGGCTGTTTTTTCCTACAGTAATTTACTCTATAAGGGTTTCCACGTTATTTTATGCTGAGAAGACTTTTTTTTTTAAAGTGTGTCTGTGTACAATATTTTGAGTAAAGCTATAAAAATTTGCAAGGGAAGTCTTCTGCACACAGTGTGTGTTCTCAGGGGAGGTCATGCAAAATCAGAGGTAAAGGCAGCAACCACCTACCAGATTAGTCCACTGAAGGGGAGAGAAAAGGTAAAGAAAAATACATAAAAATGTCCTTTGTGCACACGCAGACGTAGCATGCACAAACACACCAGCAGAACCAGAGTTACCAGGAAATGGTGAAAATACAGTGTGCTTCATTAACACCAGTGAATGCACAACACATACCAGATGTTCTAATGGGGAAACTAGATTTTCTGCCATCCCCGCCAGGCATGGGCTGCTTCTACTCCCCCATACAGCATGTTTATTCCCAGACACAGGTAGCTCAGTGTCCATTTACTTAAACCCCATCTGGCCCCTTTAGGATTTCAGAGGTCTGTTTATTATGCCTTTGTTCTTGACCCACCCCTAAGATATCCTTGTGCTGGAGAACTTGAATCCCACAGCAGTTTTCTGGCTGTGAAGATCTGTGCGGTTCTCCCACCCCATTCCACTAGTTCCATAACAGCCTCACTCCAGATATTTAATCTCTCCAGGAAACTTAAGCAAACATGGAAAATGGCTCTCTAAAGGATCTTCTCAGGCACTGTGAGGAGGCCTGGGCTCTCTGAATCAATCATTCACACTACACAAGTCCAGTCATGCAATGATTCCAAGAAAGGCTGCATTAGAGCTCTGCTGACCCATGGATGTGCCAAAACGCTCAAACCCAAAGCTGCAGTTAACCCCTAAGAATATGTAGTGATTTAGCAAACGTCCATCAACGTGCAAGTTCTCTCAAGCTGTTTTACTTTCCCACTGCTTTACATTCACCCACAGTAGTAAGAATATATCTACCACTTGGAATGCAGTATTTTGTGAATTTTAAAACTCTGCTCTAACCAGCTAAAATCCAGAAGTTGGCTGAAATGCCCAGATAAAAAGAAACCAGCTGCTGTGTCAGCACAAATATAAAACTCCATCCTGAAATATTTACAGCCTTTTTGGGCTGCCTTCTCTCCAGTTGAAGCCAAAGGAGTTTTGCCCAAAGACTACTGACTTTGCAGGTCTTTCTATATCCAGCTTCTCTTGAATGTCAATGGAAAGATTCTTGTTGATTTCAGTAGGAGCTGGACCAAACCTGAAGTCATAATTCACAAGACAAAAAGCTTACAGAATTTAGCTGCAGCTATTCCTGCACTAATCAAATACTGTTTGGGGTAACATTTATTACTTGGTTTTCCACTACAAAGGCACCTGCACCATCAGAACAGTCTCGGCTGTCATTCAACAATGTAGAAGACATTCACAAATATTAGACATCGTTTCTTTTTGTAAGGTGCTATGGCTCTATCACTCCATCATCCTTGTTGCACAGATACAGATATCACTAACAATTAGAGCACAGTGAGTACTGCCAACCAGCTCCATAGGCAACATGGAAATGCAGAGCTCTAAGCTTGGCTTGAGGGTATTTGGCATTTCTGCAAGCACCTGTCTTTCACATGCAATATACTGCAAAGGACAGAGTTTAGATCTCCAAGAAAGCAGCAGACCCAGCAAAACGTTAAAAACCTCCCACATCCTTAATCAAGAATTGAAATCCATAGATGTGTGGCAGGGACGTGTAGAGCCAACAGAACGCCTGCCTACGTTCAGGTTATCTTTTTTATTCTATGTAGTGGGATAGACTTAGCTTTGTGACTGGTTTCCCTTTCCTGATGTGGCCACTGGCAACCTTGCCCTAGATAGCTCAGTACATCTCTCCCCGTAGTGGGGTTTTTTTGTTTTCTTTTCTACAGGAACAATGCAGCATTTGCTCTGTTTTCTGGCTTCTGCTTCATCAGATTTTCTTTTCTTCTTTTGAACAATATAGAAACCAAAAACACAATTGTGTTTCTTAAAAATATTTTTAGGAGGAGTAGTGCTCCAAGTAAGGTATTTATTTTTAAAAGCCTCTATGGTATTTTAAAATATTTTGTTTAGTGCACAGAAAATGTATGCAGTACTTTGATACTACTGCAAGGTTCAGATCTCTGACTTCATGGGAGGAAATTTTGTTTTAGTTATTACAAGCTCTTTTATCCATTGTCTAATTCTTGTTTCCTGTATTTTAAGTGTAGGATATTGAAGAATAAGCTAATTAAAATTGGAAAAAAGTGGGGTTTTTTTAAAAGCTAAATATAGATTCTGAGGTGAACTGTCCTACACACAGCATTCTTAAGCATGAAATTTTTGCAGCATTCTGACACTGAAATGCTTTCTATTAGAAGATATTGTGCTTACAAACTCTGAGAGATGCTTGGGATACTTGGATCAGATTTGTCTTCTGTGTGTAATGAAAACATTTAGGTAACACGATAACAGATACTAAATTACTTTAGCAAATCCAGCTGAGAGGTGGAGGCTGTATTCAGTGCTGTTTATGATGAAGATCAGAAACTCATCAGTCTAATGTGACTATCAAGAACTCAAGCAACAATTATGTTTCTCAGACTAAATTTTGCATTTAAAATTCTCTTATCTATGTCTGAACATACACTGTAGCAGTCATATACAAAGGCCTTTTGTTAAAAATTGGGCCTTTTTTTTTCCCCCAGAGGAACAATATTTTGCAAGCAGTCACTGAAGACAGTTGCAATCTTTCTTTATAATTTAATCAAGAAAACTTTATTCTTTCACATAACAGCACACTGCATTTTCTGAGTGGGGTCTTGAAGAAAAAGGAGCTTGGGAACTAAACGCATCTAACCAAAAGCCTCTCTAACCTCACCAGAGGTTTGGTGAGACCACTTTAAGAATTATGAAAGGTTCTTCCACTTTATTTCTGGGGTGACAGTTTTGCTCCACCACAAATGCTTTTATTTTCCTTCCCTTTTCTTTCTATGTTTAGATGCTGAGATAGAGCTTCTAAAAATCTGTTCACTTTATTGAAACAGCAGCTAGACCCTAGTTTCAGAATTGACTGTATTTGACTTTAGCCACAAACCCCAAGTCTGTAATGGTGGCTGGGCCTGGCAATGTAAAACCCCTAATAATAAGAAAAAACCAGATTCAGCTAGGAATTACAAAGCAAGTTGCTGGAACTTCACCAAAAAATAGCGTCAGACCTGTCTGTGCTGGGCAACTGTCACTGCAAGAGACTGTAGAGCCCTTTGAGGTAAATGGGTCAGAGCAGGGTTGCTGCCAGTCTAGCGAAAAACGACAGCTCTGCGACAACTTGCTCAGCATGGCAAGAAGGAAAGAAAACAAGGAACTGTGTGAGGAAGTGTGACACATTGCTGATGCACAGGCTTTTCTAATTCTAAAACAAAAACTTGGGGTTGGTCCAATGCACACTACTAGTCATGTCTAATCATACATAATTTGAGAAATCTTTGAAGGACAGGAAAAATCTTCCTTGGACTTCATATCTCCATGGCAAAGAATTAATATGAGTGGGTGTAGGAACCAGCTACTTCGGTCTTATGCCATCTGAGGACTTCCAGATTATACACAATTTTGGCTTGAGCCAATACCCCCTCAGTAGTGAAAAAGAAAAAGAACAGTGGAAAAAAACCTGTTAATGTTTTCCACTAAATTATTAGATATAATAATGAAAAAATGGCTTCTAATATAACCCATAGAAATACAGTGATAAAAAGCGAGGAATCAACCACGTGGACATGCCAAAAGTCTCTCTGTCCTACACTATTACTGACCTGTTTTTCTACCACAGCCAAGAAGCAAAGGAGCAAAGCATCAGGCCCAAATGCCAGCTTGCACCTAAAGGAGCATTCTGGGTCCAGAACAGCATCCCCAGCCAGACAAATCAGATGAGAAGAGCGTACACACAAAGGGACTGTCTCAACTCCCACATCTAGTCTGCTCCTACCCATCACCTGCCTCAGCTACTGCTTGTGCTCATGGCAGGGTGGCCATGGAATCTCCATAAGGCTGGGGGAGAGAGGGAAGGAGGGAGAAAGAGAAGGCGATCATGTGGCAATACTGGCCGAGGATGACCGGTGGGCCCAGCAATCCCTGGATGGCATCAAGACAGGACACTTCTGTCTCCCTGATTGTGCTGCTGTTCTGATTATGGCATGTAGCCCTGGCAACATTTTGATGACTCCTTACTTGCCCGATAGTGTTGAAGAGTTTTGCTGAAGTCACAACAGTTTAATCTTCTATTGAAAAGCGCTAATCAGTTTCTTTTCAAGCGACTAGACCCAACAGCATTAGCAATCACCTTTTCATTTACGACCACTAACCTGTTTTCTTAAAGTGCATTTTCTTTAGCAACCTGCTGTTTTGTAATGATGTCTGTTCCATTCTGATACAGGTGCAGATGGAAAATCTAACAGTTTTATTTATGCACAGATTTTACATCTTTAGCACTTTCCCTATTTGCTTCACTCTGACAGGCAACATTATCATAGTTTACTGGGCATAAAATACCAGACTTAAAACAATTCTGCCTTTATTTAAATGAAGATACTAATGAATGTGGAAAATGTCTCAAGTTAATTGGTTCTTCTCAGGGGGACTGGAATGGGAAAAGGAAATGACAAGGGAAATAGGTATAGAAATAAACTATTCTTGTGCTCTAAATTTCCTGATCTCTCAGAATTTTTCATAAGCTGAAGTAAAGGAAAAACCTTGCAGCTGGTGCATTTATGCATTTTAGATGCATATGAATAGGAATATTTATGCCTTAAAATACCAACATAATTTTAAACCACCATTTTCTAATTGCAGCTAATATACACTTCATGTGTTTTTTGGCGGCTTCTTTTGGAAAAGACACAAAGACCTCAAAAAGTATAGGATTTCACTGTGGAGGGAGGTGGGGAGGAAGCAAAAAGCAGCACAGACTGCTGTATATATTGAGGAGCTTGCCAAGGCTAAGGGAAATCAGAGGAACAGATAGTCCAGCCTCTTTCCCCCAAGCTCCACCTCTATGAACTAAAACCAGAAACATTTGCTGCCTGGGACAGGACTACTTTGCTGAAGAAAGCCGTATGTGCCTAGGCAAAAAGGAACAGTATGTGCTTAGGCTAAGCCAGTCGCCTAAACTCATTTTCCATAAACAAGGCTTTGCTAGGGAGACATAGCTCTGTTTAATCCTGTCTGGATGACTTCATTTGCTAAGCACTCTAGAGCTTGCCATAGACCATGTGATTCACCCAGCTCCATTCACTCTGAAAAGTGGCTCCCCCTTAGACTCTGAAGCAGCAGAAGAGATCATTTATCAAAGCAGTACTTCTCCCACTGGATCATGAATACCCTAAAAAGTATAACTCTTCTCCAGAAAAAGTGCTTCCAAACCGCTGTTATTTCATTGATTTTTATTCTTTTCCCTTTGTTTTAAAATAATCTAAAACCCACTTTCCAACACGGATTCACAGTAATTTAGTGATTCGAGCTACTGGATACTGTAACGAAGTATATAAAAGAAGTATTCTGCATATAAAACAAATAGATATTTTGATATCTTACCAATGTTATATTTTAGGTGCATGTTACAGAACTACTTTAAGCAGCAAATAATTTGAAATTAACTCAAAAGTGAGGCTTTCAAAACTGCCAACAAGTGCAAGGTGCCACATAGGTTTCTCAGGCTGAACTTTCCACTGTGTCCCTGAGCAAGAAAAGCAGGCTAGGCAATCAGTCTCTGGAGTCTATAGTCAAAAGATCCCAGCTTGTAGTGTGGGAAATGTCTTGGTGCTCCTCCATCGTGAAGACTGCTTTGCTGAACTGAACAATCTGTTTCTTAAAACACAAAATGGATGTGCTGATCTGTTTTATTTTTACTGAACTAAAGAGTTTGGCTACATAGTTATGGAAAGGAACTGGGCAAATCAGTAGAACTATTCAAGAGTGGGCTCCAGCAGTAATCAGAGGGCAGCGACTAATAATGTGAAAAGAAATTTGACCTGGAAGATAGCTGGTGTGAAACTTGGCAAAATCTTCTAAGCCTGAATTTGTCATATCTTTGCTGTGCAACGGAGTGCAGAGCAGACAGAGTAAGGTAACTCAGAAATATCCCCCATGGTGCTGCACCAAATCTTGCTTTGGATGACTTGACTGCATTTTGTTACTATGAATTAATTCATGCTCACAGGTTGCACCAAGAGGCCTAAAAAGCAAGTTTTCTGTTCGTCCTAATCCCTTGTCAGGTTCTTTTAATGGATCAGGAGCCAAAACAGATACCAAGCCTTAAATCTGAAAAAAAGCCCTGCACTGTGCTCCAGGAGATACTACAACCCAGACTGAAACCATATGCTACTCTCACACTTGGACCACAAATTCCTGGAACTGAAAAATGTTTTACAATTAGAATTTTTCATAAATGACACATTATCCTTAAAAAAATGTGTTTCAGTATTTTTTTGACCAAAAATAAACAAAAAAACCCCTGAACTTTCCCAAAGCTAACTGGAGCACATGGATTTGGGGTCCAAGTTTCTCAGAAAGGGTGAGGATGGAAAGTGTATACAGTCATTGATTACTAGAAATAGATGAACAGAAACAAGACCCAGCATGTAAGGTGCTTTGCAAAATAGCAAGATATAGTCAGCCAGTGCTAAGGAGATCTTGTAACATAAAGTATATTCATGTTAGAGATTGGAGGAAGGGGCAATTTTCTTGTAAGTTGCAGTATACTATAGTTTACTCAAATATTTTTGTTGGTTTTTCTGTTGGCTTTGTATTAATACCTCTTTCAGAATGGTTTTATGGTTTCTAAGATCCCAACTATCGTAAGCTTTGTTGGGTTTTGTTTGTTTATTGCTGCTCAGTTGAGCTGATCACAAAATCTGGGACAGCATCTCTTGCAGAGACATTAGTATCTCATTTCTGCATTGACTCCTTTTGTAGACTTGGCTTTTCTTCTATTTGCTAATCTCACTGAGATTGCCTGTAAATCATTCCCTTTGGGGCTGTTTTTCTAATTTTCTTCTTTTGTTTCTAGGGTATTTTACTGGCTGCCTTCCTCTAAGGAACAATTCCTGCAGTCAGGCCAAAGAGCTTCTTCAAACCAGACTCACTTAAATGCCTCTAAAAATTGAAAGGAAGCAGACAAAACAATCAAACTTGAAACTATCTTACTCAACCTAGAAATCAGGAAAGGGAATAAGAGGTGGAGATGCCTGGCGTTCTGCTGGGTTTCAACACACCAGCCCTGCTGCCCTTGCACAGGCTGGCATGCAAGGTAGTGCTTAGTTACTCAGCTGCCAGCTATCCCTTGGAATCACAGCAGTTAGCTTACTTTGCAGATTTTGCAATGCAGACATCAGTACCTTCAGATAGAATACACAGTCTGGTATCTCCATAAAGCACCATGCTCTCTCTCACACTAGAATTACATGCCTATACATGCATGTATATATATGTAAACATGTACTCCACGTATTTCTTTTGATCACAAATGCTGCCATCAAAATGATTAGAAAACACTACAGTTTAGAAAGTGTGTGACATGCTAAAATGTGAATTATGGTCTGAATCTGTCTCCTGTTACATGAGGATCCAGAAGAGTTCACCACCCACAGCGTCACATGCTGAGTGTATTCTGCACAGAAAGATGTTTTTTAATCAGGTTCTGCAGGTGAAAGAAACCAATAAAATCTGTTTGTCTTTTTCACGCCTCAGAAAATGCAATCTGTTAAAAAAAAAATTAGTAACAGATGGAAAAATAAAAGCCCAGATTTCTGAAGCTAATAAAAAATAGTTATGATTCCCAGTTAACCCTGCATTTCGGTGGCAAGAAGTATCAGACTTGCCTAAACATTTTGAAACTCCCAACCAAAAAAAGCTATAAACAAAATATGGGCTATAGTCAAGCCATAGTCACAAAATAGATATTAGAGAGATAGGAGTGAGAAATAGCTTTTTTTGTTATTCAGATGAAGTGATTAGACATAATGTGCATAAAGCAACTCCACTCCTCACTGGAGTTCTTCAGAAAAACTTAATTGGAGGCACTGGGTTGGACCTTGAAAAGCCTGCAGGAAAAAACTCTAGCAGTTTATCCTCCAATTAACACTCCCAAATATGTGGTCCAAAATCCAAATTTTAAGAACTTGGCCTACTTTATAGATTAGCTCATTTCTCCCATTCAGCTTTTTTACTTGAATAATAAAAAGAAAGCAAAAGTCACTTTTTGGGCCAATGACATGTCTTTAGGAGAAAGAGTGAAAGAGAAAGACCTGCATCTTGATTAAAATTCATTTATCACTGAGGCTGTATCTCTCTAACTCCTGTGAATCTACCACGAATCAGCACAGTGTATCTCACTTCTTGCTGCTGCTGCCATGACATTTTGCTTTTAGGATGAATAATGTCAACCCCTTGTTAGCTGGGTTTGCTTGGTAATTTCTTTTTTCCTTTTTGGTCTGTGTGCCTCTCACTTTCCCGGTGTCTTGCTGATGGAAACTCTTGTACTTTTGCCTCCCCTCCCCTAATATTTCCTGTAAATCTCTTTGTAAATTGTAGATGATGTTGCAAAATATATGAGAAAAGGATATACTGTAAATACCACATTTTGGTTAAAATCATGTGCCTGGGAAGAGCTAAGTTCATACGAAAAGTGAAACTGTCCCAGTCCCACAGCTGGACTGAGCACTGATGAGATGCAGAGCTCTTAGCAATTGCTGGGGTAAGAGGAGGTGCTGTTCCTAGACATTATCCTAGATAACTAGAATGGACAGCATTTTAAGTCAGACACCACGGTCATATGCGTCATTCCCCGCCCCCGCAATCCTTCCTTCTCTGATTTCCTTCCTACCACCTTCCTACCTACAGATTAAAAATTATTTTCTTCCTACATACAGATTAAAACTAATCTGTATTGCCCACAGCGTGGGGCTTTTATCACAAGGACTGAGCAGAGACAGGGTGGGGATCCTGTTATGGCAGGGTGCGGCTTTTCTGTAGTTGAAAAGACTCATCCCTCCATTGTATTTACAGGAAAAGAAAATCAATCTTTTGAACGTGTCCTCATCCTAACCCAGTAGCTGCACACACAGATAAGAATGAAATCCAAAGCCCCTTCCTCCCCATAGCTTCATCTAATTGACTCTAAACCTCTGGATCTGCCGTGTACACTGAGATATTACTTGTAGTTTGGGAAGGGAATCCTCAAGGAAGCAAAATCTTTATAAAATCATTCATAAACAATCCTTATTAGGAATAGAAAAAGCCATATCATCTCCAAAACTGCTCCTCTCTTTCAGCTTTGACATGGGACTTGTGCCCAGACCTTTCTGTTCCTGACTTTTGCCTGGCTTCCTACTATAAGTGTAGGGCAAGAGACTAGAGTCCCTCACGGCAGAGGGAAGGTGGCAAGAAGCATGCAGTGGAGCTAAGCTGCAAGGGAGGAATTAAAGCTCCAGTCTAGGTTCATTGTCCGGAGAAGGGAGATGCCTAATGAATAAACTGGGTGTACAAGAGCTTTGGAAGAGGGATGAGCTTCCCCCAGTCCCAGGTGTCCCCCCTCACCACCAAATTTTTCAATTCCTTAGTGCTAACTATAATTGAAAAAACAATCCCAGTTTGTCCATGGACAACATCTCCAAAACTCCTTTCTCCAGCTCTACCAGACTGCCTCCTCCTCACGTATCACCCCAGATGACGAAAGCAGATGAACAGCCCTCTTGATTTCTGGACTCCCATGTGATTTGCCCCACAGAAAACCTTTCCTGCCATGGGGCCCCAAACTTCATGGACTTAGAGAGAAACAGAATCCTGATAAATATGGAAAGAGCAGTATGATTTGTACTCTACTGAAGCTGTAGGAATATATTTCTCCTTGTCTGTGATATAGCCACCACATCTCAGGGGTTAACCGAGCTCCTCATTTACAAATTTTCCTGTCTTTAGGATTGTTACTTTAAGGTACTAAAAGTAGTTTCAGTACTAATATAAGTTTTAAAGTGTTCTTAGCTTATTCTTAATGCTTAAATTTTTGAGTACAGTCATTATTTTGTAACAGATGAGGAAACAAAAGACAGTGCTACAGTTTGGGTATTTTTCTCCAAATGGTGGAAGAATTATGACAAAAGCTCTTACATGGACTATGTAGTGGTCAATGCAGCTATAGAATAAAGCAGACAGATATCATTTTTGACAGAATATTTTGGGGAAAAAAAGGAGAAAAATAATGATATAACTTCCTTCTATTTTTTTTTTTAAATTCAAATGATGCCTTTTTTAAATTTTCCCCCTCTTTTTCCTTTCCAAAATGGATGATTTTGATCAAAAGATGCTTTTCCCATGAAAAAAAAAAAATTCTTTTGGTCAAAGCCACATTTTTACTTTTGTTGAAAAAATGTTTCACAATCACCTGCAGAATAACTCCAGTCAAAAATTTGGTTTCACTCTTACAGTTAATGCTACCGCATTATTTCCCCTCACACATAGCGCCATTAACAGCGTGGTTATTAGTATACAATATGTAGTTTCATACTGCTTCACAGAGCAGCACTCCTTACCAGAACTTCGCTACCCAGATTATTTAAAATTAAGGCAAGGTAAGGTAGAAACAACCAGGTAAATGCTCCAGAGCCAGAGAATGAAGCTGGAAGGACTTCTTTTTTTTTTCCTGAGGCATTCTGCAGATGGAGGAAAGGCAACATGCCTGGCAGAAAAGAAGTAGTCACATTTTTTAAAGTGTGGGAGGAAGCTTACGTGAAGGTAGACAGCCAAAAGGGGGTTGAGAAGATGAAGGGAGTTGTTCTGAGGAACAAACATGCCTGAAAGCTTTTAGCAGCATTGGCTGACTTGCAAAGTCAGCAGCCCACTGTACAGCCCATCCATAGCACTTCCTTTAACAGCACTGCTGTATACATTAGCAACAGCCCCTGGAACACAACCCTTTTTCTGCTCTGCTGTCACGTTAAGCCACCGGATGGACATGTTTGTATAAAACCATTAAAATACAGCATTGAAAATGTGCAGTATTTATCAGGAACTGTCAGCTCTTTGTCTCCTACAGCCATTTTGCTTCCTCACATCTACATATATTTCCATCATTTTCAAAATGCATATTATTAAGCTGATTGTTATGGTTCCTCTGGAGTGGTTACTGTCTATTATGTAAACATATCACTGCTATAATTTATAACACTCCTGTTATTTACCCAATAGAATGTGCAACTGTTCCAAGTGAGCCATTACCGTCTGCTACATAAAGTAAATCCATCTTCAGCTGCTTTTGCAAGCATGAGTTATCCTGACACTTAACATTTCAATAGTGCCATACACACTGGAAGATCTCAGTGCGCCTTGTAAGCATTAATGAATTAATTTAGATTTAAAAGCAGTCCCGTGTAGCAAGAATTAGAACTAAGCCAATAATTCATAACCAGGTCCCGATACAGGAAGAGGCTTAATCGTGGGTACTGACTTCAACGTGGCTGCTTATGTGTTGGAAGCTTCACACATGCCCAACTTCCCAGGTGACTACAAATCTGCAGGGTCCACAGCATTCATTTTTCATCTCTTGCTGTTTCCAGAGCATGAGCAGCTTTCAATTTTAACACAGGAGGTCTCTCTGCAAACCAGCCTTAATTCTGCAAGACATTTGGTTTGAATTTCATGTGCACACACATTCCCACCCCCGCCCACAACCACACAGTGAGTTCATTCTTTTCAGGTTCTTTGCATTTTGTGCTAACTCTTCCCAGAAGAGCGTTTCACCAGTTAGTCACCCCACTGCACGGTGTTCTTCGAAGCACCGGAGGGATGCAGATGGCGAAGGCAAACAGAGCTTTCCTCAGCTGAATGGCAGGGATACTGCTCTGCAGTCGGGCATTTCTGCTTGCTGGAGGTTTGGAGTCTAGAAAGCTGTTACATAAAGAGGTGCTGCTTGTGTCCAGACCAGAATGTTAAAAACAAACCCACACATGCCCGCTGCAGGACAGTGTGAGGATAGGGATGTAGTAGAGATTAGCAAACAAAAATCACCTCTGGTTACTGACATTTTTTTTGGAATCCAAGCTTTTGGGTTTCCTAGAGATTTCATGACCAAATGGTATTGCCCTGAACTTGTTTTCTCAAAACAGCACACCTTGGAATAATGGAAATGCAATTTCACACTAACTTCTTTAAGAACCTAAGTACAAAACGTCAAGTTGTTCTCTGAATTACACTGGCTGCTGAAACACTAGAAGCAATGGAGTTACAGTAGCATAAATAAAAAAATAATAAATTTCTATCTGATCTAACAAAAAAGTCCAAAACCCCAAAATGTCCCTATTATAAATACTAACGAGTCCTTTACAAGAGCTCATAGGAGGCATCATCTTTTTTAAGGAGAATGTTGATGTATATTTATGCGTGGTCCTGTAGCTAAGGTAGTATAACCTATGCATGATAGCATTTCTCTACAAGAGAAGGCATTGTGAAGTAAGTCAAGCTTTTGCACTTTAAGAGAGGGAAGAAATAATTAAGCTCTAAAAGCTATCCAGATTGGTAGTGATGAGCTATATTATATTTTGTTCTGAGAAACTGTTTCTAAACTGCATTAAAAGCATGCAAATGTTCTCCAGAGTGTATATGCTGTGCAACTACTCTAAGTAGCAGACACTGTATAAGCCTACTTTTGATCACAGACTGAAACTCTTGTACCAAAAGTGTTTTGAAGAACACATTCCTACACAGATTGGTGCACAGATGATTTACTGCGTCTCCAAAGGGGCCAGACTACTGCAAGTCTCCATGAACAGCATTTCAGGTTCATATGTCTGTATATGTGCCTTCTTAGATGGTATGTGTAAGCATGTATAGAGAGATGAGGTAAATGCTGGTTGGAGAATTGACAGATGTGCTATAACAGTGTGTCTTGCAATAGCTTGACATTCTGTGGGCTGGCAAACCAACTGCAGGGGAGAGGAACACACAGCAGGAAAACAACTCACAAGAAGATTATGGTCAACCTCTCCCCACTACTTTATCCTATACTCTTCTGCTATTTACTGCTGCTTATAGCTTCCCATTCAACCTGCAATGATATGGGAAAATGCAACGCCTGGAAAATTGGTGGGAGTCACTCCCTTAGCTCTTAATGAACCTGGTTCTTGGCTGGCAGCTGATCGACCTTGCTGCACCTCCATTTAAATCCACAGAGCTCAGTTTTGATTAACACTTGCATAACTAGGGTGAGCATCATTTCCATAGTCTCTTACTCCCGCTATTTAATTTTCTGCGGTAAGTGAGCAGAGAATTCCATATAAATAGCACTCCTTTCATTGAAAGCTGAATTCTGGGCTCTGTGAAGTTAATGACAAAATGCTCACTGCTGCTGATCTTTTCCCCCTGTTTTTTCAAGGATATGTAAGCAATTTAGAATGGACAAGACAAGTGCACAGTCTTATGGTACAGAGAGACACTGACGTGACAGATGAAGATGAATGATACACTCATAAAAATAGAGAACTTTGAATATCCCTTCTTCTGTAGATTTAATTTAAGTCAGATCCTTCAATATTGTATAGATGTGGTTTATATTAAAGAGTTTGAGAACAATCCCTAAGCAGTGAATTGAACACTTTATCATTCAAAAACGTAATACAAAAGTGAGTTAAAAAATACAAGATATGAAAGACCTGGAAAATAAAAAATTAATGGTCATGCTCTCATAGCTCCTAATGATAAATGACGCCTCACATGCAGATTGAAAATTGCTTGCCTTTTGCTTAGGATGAGTTTTTCCATTTTAGATTACTGAATTAGAAAAAGAGGATTTGAAATATTTCTAATTACAGGGAAATTCTCAACTGGAAAATACATCTCATTTCTTTACATGCCTCTTATTTGTTTTCTGAGAGATACATAAAGTGCCAATTTGAAATCCAGCAGATGTGGATGGATTCCGGCTCCCTGCAGCTAGCAGAGGTTTGTATGCAGCTGGGCTGCGGGTGTTAGCAAACATGGTTATTGGAAACATAAATGCATAGGTCCCCTGTACTGTTTCTTTCAGTACAGCAAAAGACATAAGGAAGTTTTACTTTTGATCTTTCGGCATGAAAGGTACTGTGGGACTAGGCAAAGGAGCCTCCCCCTCAGCACAGGTTGTGGGAATGACCCTATTCCAGCACTTCTCTCTGCTCCCACTGTAATGGCACTCCTCTAAAATGGGAACAAAAGACATAGGCAGAGTAGGGAAAGCTAAAACTATTTTCCTTCTCACGGCCCATTAACAAAACATACTTTAGAGAGGTCTCAATTTACAGTGGGAGCCAGGCAGTCCTAAGAGCACAAAAATACAGGAAAATCAAAGAGGTGGTTTAAAATCTCTCTCCATTTCCCCAATCTCTACACTAACCACAGTGACTGAAATCCAAGAATACAGTTTATGCCACTGCCAGTGAAGATTTTTCAGTTAGAAATTCCAGTCTTTTTCATTAGCCCTCTTTGAGCAGCAGCTCAATCAGTTGACTTCCAAGGGTCCCTTCTCAATTAAATGCTTCTATGATGACTGTGTAACAAGGGATCTACCAGAGAAAAGAATCAAGTGACATCAGCTTTTTGGAGCTTTTAATCCATCTTCTATTTAGAAAACTAACTTCATGCATTTCAGGAAGTTCAATTGAGAAGGCATAGATCAGAATAACCTTCAAATGACCAGCTTCCAGAAAACTGACCTCTTCTTACATGTGCTCCCGTAGTACTTTAGAGGTTTACAGACATTTTTCTTCCTTTTGCAATCACAAAACTACAGACTTAACACTAAGGCATCCTTGAGTGGCATCTTCCCACTTCATTCTTTCCCAAATGCCTTTCAGGCCACGTGGCAGTTTAACAGCATCTTTTAGCCACATAGCTTTGTAGCCTTCATTCCCAGCACTATTCCCCTCTTCAGAAACAGATCCTGTTTCTGGATGAGAAGTTTCAAGGGCATGTCACATGCGCTGATGCTATGTTATTATGCTTTCCACACCTATTTTGGGCATCGTCATATTTGCCTCCTGACTACAGGTAACTGACGTTTGACATTCTCCTGAAAAGAATCTGGTTGGCATTATTTCCATCCAAATTCAGAGATTTTAGTAAAGGCCCTGGGTTAGGAGCAAATTCACCACCTGAAGCTGTAAGTTGAGACTTGATCTGCCCTAAGGAACCTGCTTTGGCAAGGGGTTGGACCAGATGATCTCTTGAGGTCCCTTCCAACCCCTACAATTCTGTGATTATCCATTTGAAGAAAATTCCATAGAGCTGCTAATTCCATGTGAGTACTCAGATGCTGGCATCTAGGTTTATTTGCACATTTCATGGGATTAGAACGCTTCAGATTGAACAAGACTAGTATAGAGCATGTCAGGGAAAAACATTTTCCTTCCATTTCTGTTGCTGCACAGCTACTGGGTGTTACAAACAATGTTTATTTACCAGAATAGGGATTTCTTAATTCTTACTAATCATACTTTGCTGCTATAAAGCGCAATTTTTTGTACTGAACCATACACGTACTAGCCTATTAGACTTCTTCACTTAATCACACTACTGAATTTTTCTGCCAAGACATTGGCCTTATCAGTACACATTAAATCAACATGCTTTGGATATGTTCCCTGTAGTCTTGGTTTGAAAGGAAAGGTTGAGCATCTACCAGCTCCGTCTGTTTTCACATGAAATCCCTCAGAATAGGATAGAGTGGCACGAGGTAATTGCTGAAGATGAGATGTGGCCCAAAACTGATAAATGGTCAATTCATTCTATTGAGCTGCATAATATTTTTATAAAAGTTCCCATCTTGGCTGAATGGAGATGACTGTAAGAAGTGGCTTTCTGGCAAAATCTAAAGCAGAGGCCAAAGTCTAATGACTTCATATTTGTGTAAATGTCTCCAGGCAAATTTATTCTTAAAAGTGTCAATTTAATGATTGAGGTTACAGTCTTTTCTAAGGAAAAGAGAATGGTAAAGGTAGAGTAGAATAAACAAGGAGAAGTGGCACCTTTATTTTGAGGAAAGACACATCTGTGTCAAAATACCCAGATTAAGGTTTACCCAGAAATTACTTCTGTGGGTTTTGAGGTTCCTAGAAAGTGGTTAGATGCCTGTGAGATGCAGAGTAGACTTTACTATCACTACTGAAATGAGTAACTTCCCAGTTCTGATAAAGGTTGAAGGAAAGGGTCTTTTGATGGGATCTGCAAGACCAAGTTTTTCCTCCAATAAAAGCTCTTAGTTCATATTGACTAGTAACACTTTGGCAGAGACCTGTGGCTAGGTGGCAACATGATCCACATTGAAGAGAGTTCCCCATAGAAGGAATTCTATACAGAAGGTCTCTATACAGTCTGAACAGCCACTGCTCCCCAGCTCATTTTAGGATCAGGCTACAAAATGGTAAATATTTATGGGAACTTAAAGACCTCCCCTCAAAATGGACTGCTCTGGTCCTGGCCTTGAAAAGGAAGTTTATCTCAATTTTCTTTATAAACTAGAACTGTAAATAAGGGGCTGATTCTGCAAAATACAAGCCTCCCTGTGCCCTACAGGTTCCATCTGCATGAAGAAAGTCTGCTGACTTCTAGGCTTTAAATCAAATATAAATTCCTCCAGCCATATTGCCTTTACCACTAAAATCCCCAGGATTAAACTATCCAAACCTCCTTGTGGAACAACAATCCCCATTTTCCCCTCTTTATCGAAGTTACCACAAACATGGGATCATACAGCCACTGAGTCTGGCTCTGCGTTACAGCAGGTCTCCTAGAATGTTGCTTTGGCTGTATAAAGTGTTGATTACTGCACGTCCAGGGCCCTGTGCAATATAGGGATAAATGCTGTGCATTTTATTTCTGCCAAATGTAAAGAACTCTATATGGATTACACAATATCACAATCTTTAAAAATGAAAAAAAAAAAAAAAAAAAGAAAAGCATTCCTGCAGGGATCTTGCAAACTGATTAAATATCCACTATTTTTCCTTTAGTGCTGGTGAGAAGAGGGGACAGGGAAAAATCTAGGTTTTCACTTTGGGAAACGGGGTTCATCCCACCTAACTTCAGCTATCTTAAAGGAAAGGCAATCCAGGACAGGTACATGGGGCAATTCATCCTCTTATAAGAGAGGTAGGGTGAATTACTCTCAGGAACTTCCTGTCTCTGTTCCTCTGTCCCCCAACAGAACTAAGATACTTCATGAGATCAAGGGGTCAGCCTTAAGATGACTGAAGTTAAGACATAATTAATATGACCCTCATATAGAAGCCCACTTCTTGCATGAGAAAAATTAAAATTCCAGTGAGTAGATGACAGGCTCTATATTCCTATTAATGCAGGATACAGTTTCAAGCAGCTTTTTCTACCCACTGCTCTTAACCTGGGTTTGAAATGATGAATTCTTGCTTGCCTAATAGGTTTTGCTCTTATTTACAAACCGAATAGTCTCATGCTTGGTCCTAACATTTTGACATCATAAAGGCATTATTATGGATATGAGCAGAGAACCAGCCTTCAGGACAGAAAGAAAATGAAGCTCTGCAGGGCCGAGGGAATATGACCTGGCAACTGAAACAAGGCCAAAGAGAGGAAGGCAATCTTAAAGATGCCTGCTGATAAATACTTTTGTGACCCTGTTAAGCGATTGTATTCACTCTGGACTGAGATTTGTGTGAGTACAAATCTAGGAAAAATACCAAACAAAATTATTTCAGTTTGGGGAACAGTTTCTCATATGGACTAGTAAAAATTTGAAGCACCCCTCCCCAGTTTTCTATTTTCTCTTTCTCCAGTATTCTTACTGACAGTGTTACTATACAACAATGGTGGCATTTTTGTGACTGTGATAGCTAAGCAATATTAGTTAGCATGAACCTGCCCACTACATCTCCCTCAGACCAGAAGAAAGGTTTGCACATGTGAAGGCGTGTGTCTGTTCTCCAAACAGTCCAGCTGTTCTTATGCAAACTATGGCCTCTCCCTTCAAGCTTGTAGTTCCTTCAAAGAGAACATGCAGACACCTTTAGTATCAGAGGTGACTGAACACGACCAGGATCAGTGCTTCCCTGCAACAAAGACCTAGCAAGAGTCGAATGCATGTTTCAACATAGCAAGCAAAGAGGCAGCAGTAGTGCTTGGGGAACACAGCAGCAAGCAGGGAGTTTGAAGAGGACTTAGGGAATAACTCCCGACACCTGCAGCCTCACTAGCAGAGAGATATCCAGCTCTCTGCAAAAATGTCTCATGCTATTTTGAAAGTGTAGAGGACAAGCTTTGGCAACACAGTGGAAGAGGCAGCTCTCCTTCCCTGAAACCAAAGGAAAACAGCATATTCAATGTCATTCATTTTAATCACACCAAGATGATTTCCCAAGAATGAGAAAAGGAAGAAACTGTGGGTGACTGGCTAATCAACATCCCCCTGCTAACAAGCACTATTGAAGAGGTCATTGGCAAACATCATTTCAGATTTGTTAAAAAGCTCTAATTATTTCAAGTCATTTATGGAAGGAAATGGTGACAACGGAATGTTGGAGAGGGGGTGGCAGAGATGAGATTTCAAAAATGCTCTGCTTTTCCCCCAAATTATGTTCTGTAATTTCTGAAGGTTATTTCTTAATAGAAGTAACAGTTGAAAAATCCTGATGTGAGAACAGCACATGTGGGCAACGTTTGGCAGTACAGATGACTTCATCAAAGACTCACACCTCTTAGTATTTGCAAGCAGGTCTGCATCCCTACATTCACTACACCTAGAGCTTATTGTGACTTTGGCTGTCAAGGCATTAGCACTTTGCTGTTCTCAGTTAAAAATAAAATTACATCACAGTAAACGGACACTTCGGATTGCCTCCAGCTATTCTACCCAGCTCCCATCATTCCTAAGGCTGCAACACTGTGGCCTCTAGCAAGGCTATTCCATGTTAAAAGTTGACATTTCTTCTCCGTAGGAAACTCCAGACTTCTTTCTTCCATCTTTGGCATAAAATAAAATGAAATTTCATGAGCTTCCCATGAAAAGTGAGTGATTTTTAAAAAATGTTGAAGAAACTGAAAATTGAGACCATGACAGACTCTTGCTTAATGCCCAGCTCCCAGGGTAACAGGGAGTCAGAGACAGCCAAAGCCCAAGAGTCCACAGGTGAGGCAGCCTGGGAATGCAGGAATCAGCATTCCAGCTCATTGGCAAAGGTGTCTGGAGTCAGGTTTTTCGCAGAGAGGGCTTTTTAGGTGGCTTGTTTAAGTCTTCCTTTCCACATGAGGCACCATCAAAACAGAGAAAACAACTTCTCAGCTTTTTCTTCTCCCAAATATGGAAGGAAGATTGTTCTGGGCAGAAATAAATGCTGAAGTTTGAGAATCTTCCTATTGACTCTCTTTCTCACTCAAAGAATGTGTAAATTACTTTTGTGCATATAAATAGCTACTTTTTTCAGGAAAAAAACCCGCAGTTTATATCTGGAAATTTCAACAGTGTCTCTCATGTCTACATGAGAGGGGCCCTCAGCATGAGCTCTCAGCTGCACAAGAATGGAACAAACTCCGAATGGACCAAAGGCTCTTTGGTCTTCTGGCCTCTAAATGCCTGTGAGAACTCTTGGCAGCAATAAAAACCCCACAGAAGTCCTATGGTGCTGAAGAAGTGACTGTTGCTGAGGTCTACGACCTCCTGCCAGGCAAGCAAACATGAAATGATGAAAATCTTACAGTTCGCTGTCAGTTTGCTAAAGCTGACAGGGTGCCACAAGCCATTCCAGATGTGATGAGTCACAATTTTCTTACAGAGAAATGGTTTGACTGGAGAGCATCCAACCCACTCTATTCTTGGGGTGGCTAGAAATTCTGTCGACCTAGACTTCCTCTTGCTCTTTGACCTATGACAAAACATGTCCACAGCTAATGAAGCCTAGAGCAGCATGCTTCAGTCAGGCCTCCAGGCACATTTCCCAAGAGTATCTCACTTCAAGGAGTACCACTGGTTTCGGGCTAAAAGCACCTTCAGCACTGCCACTGAGACGTGCTGTCCCTTTCACTGTGACTGCTAAAAAACCTCTGCCCTTAGAAACAGAGTTCAAGAGCAGAGATAACAGAAAGACCATTTTATATTAAGATAATACATCCAAGTGCAGTTTACTTTTCAGAATGGTTTATTTTTTTTAAAACACCCCTAAAATTGTTCTACAACTGAATTTTAGCAGATTGAGAGACTATGCATGAGCCTTATAGCAAACTGGAGGAAAGTTAATAATCCCCTGAAAAATCAGTTGTATCCCAAAATGGGAGCTTGACTAGCCTACGAACAACAGTGTTTTTTATCCTTGTTAGTAAGGCAAGCAGCACACAGTTACATGAGGCTAGGTAAGTGCTGTGCTTATCTGTCCACCCAGTTCCTAACAATATGCTCAACCAAACATGAGAGAGTGATGCCATTCTCAGAGACCTTAAGGTCCTACCAGTTCCACTAAGACTGGATAGAGTCAGGCTACCAGTGCTTCCTGCGAAGGAAAAGGCTCAATGCTTACTAGATACCAGAAAATCTATAAGATCAAAAAATCCCTCTAAATAATCCTACTGATGGTGAGGCTTGAACAAGACGTCATGTCAGGCTGTGAAATCAATCACCAAACAAATTCATAGGACAATGAGTTTCCTTCCCTCTGATGCTTAGAGAAAAACTGTTTTTTTCTAACAGAAGTAAGAAAGACAATACTTTTTTGAGATTTAATTTTTTTTCCAACCTTAAGCAGACCAGTCTTGGTCATTTGCTGTTGCTTCATTGCTGCGGGGATTGATGCAATTAGTAGTGTGCCAGTTTTGAATAGTTACAGACTTGGAGTCAATCTGGCTGTGATATTCTGTGGAAGACAAGGTGAAAACAGCTTGCATGGGCAAAAACTCAGCTATCTTTTAACAACTCTATCAGGCTGTCTAACAAGATATCTAACACCTCCGTGCAGAAAATGCTTCATCAGTCAGTACATAGTCAGATTTTTTGATGATTTTTAAAGGAAACTTTGCAAAAAAAATATAATCAAGTAACTGCAGAATTTTGTGTGAATATCAATGCTGTCACCTGTGTTGACTCTGGTTTTGGTAAGACAAAAGCATTACATGAAAAATTAACATTTTGTCATGTTTTTAAAGACTGTTGGCACAAAGTCCCCTCCATATTTTAGATGTGTGGTGGACAAACTCATACATGGCACAAAGGAGAAATAGGGAAACCAGGAGCCTCTCACAGCAAGCAAGAAGAGGCTCAGAGCAGACAGAAGAGACCATTATGATTTAAATAAATTTATCTAATTTGGAGAACAGAATGTTTGAATTTCTAAGCATTAAGAAAGCAAGAAAACCATTCCAAGTTCCTTAAGCGAGTTATTGACATATAGTGTAAAATCTGCAAGGACTCAGCAGCAGTGTAAATTTGCATTTCCATAGTCATCCCTGCCGAGATGATCTCAGATGAAACAGTGGGATCCACATTTGTAATTTAGTACAGGAACTATTCAAGCCTGCTCTAGTGAAATATACAGTGTATTCAATTATTTTTATGCATCCTTATTTGCCAAATGCTGATGTTCTTGAAAAAAAATTTCTAACCAATTTAGCTTCATTCCTGTCAGGAAATTAGTATGAAATAACAACTGGCTTTTTTTAAGAAGTGTTGTCTTGATTGTTCTGATGTGCTTAGCAGGATGATGCAGTGCAGCAGATGTTGTTACGGCCCAAGCAAAGAGAAAAGAAATAACAAAATGGGGACCTTGACCTTATGCTCATTTTAATCCATCCTCGTTTAGCAGAACTAAACACCTGCTTTGCTGACTCAAGGGCCAATGGGAATCCACTGTGCATCCAGTACCTGCTTACACAACTCTTTTATAATGTCCAAGTGCCTCTGAATTATTCACTTTGCAACACACTTCATAGTGAATTCTGTCATTGGAGCACTGAAGTTTACAAGGTTTACCCTTTTTGTGTTTTTCTTCTATGGGTGGGATCACTGCCTTGGCCAAGTGGTCCAGAATAACCACAATTAACACCAGGCAGTCAGTTCCTCACTGAACACCACTTAATGAAAACTCTGGCTCCACAGCTGTCCCATACACCTTCATTTTCCCTCTGCAGTCATTTCTAGCACATGGCTCTTGTTATGCACAATATTTTTCTGTCCTATGCTCTGCATGGCAGTTTCTATCCTGGGACTTTAAGACAGATCATATTTAGTTTGAGTGCTGTTTTTAAACTCCTCTAGATGAAACCACTGTGCATCCCTGTAGATGACCAACACCACATAACTTGAGGAACATTGATATAAAGATCCTATCTCTTCTCTGGGTCCCTCATGGTCCTGCTTTTGGGTTGAGACCTCTTAAACCTTTTAAATGTTCTCTAAGCATTAATCTCTTTATGCTAGAGTTCATGTGCCAATACGATGCTTTCTGCAATGGCAGTGGATGACCAGACTATTTGGAGGATCAGTACCAGAGGATTCTCCTGCCCCGTGGAACAACTGTAGGTCAAACCCTATTTAACCTCTAATTTTATCCAGAAAGAGATCTAGTTGCTCCATATCAGGTGAAAGCTCAGGAATGATGTTCCATTCAGCAGACTGCACATACCACCAGGGAAACAGGATGCTGAAACATAGCCAGGAGTCAGTCACACTAGTAAGTGCAGTGAAATAAAAACAGATCAAGGACTTGGCACTGAGGACCCTGTACAAGTTATTTTCCGTGTTTTACTTCTGACATGTGTTTGCCTGATTCCCCAGAATCAATGTTCCCACATTTTGAGGTGTTTCTCTCTAGGTAAGGTGCTCTACAAGCTCATCTAGGCCTCCTGGTAAGTCTGCACAAGCCAGATACCATCAGAAAAGGCAGCATTTACTGCCTTTTGTTTGCATATGGCAATAAGGGATTTGCAGCAGGTCCCCAGACCTTTGTTTATGACAAAGCTGCTCCTCAAATTCATATTTCAGTCTAACAACTGGATTATCCTTTCACCTGGAGAAGGTGACTTAAAGCTCTCTCAGTGTGTAGGTGGCAAATGGAACAAGTGGTTATCTACAAACACAGAGCTAAGTTAGAAAATATGGTTAGTGATGACATTTTAAGCCTTTATGTGGAATGATCCATTACTAAATGTACCTTTTATTTTACATACCATATCTGAAAGGGGATTATGATTGAAATGTCATTTTTAATTGTATTTTCTGTCCTTGACTTTGTAACATTTAGAATAAACTCCAACTCTTTTCTTTTAGAAAAAAAGAGAGACTCTACTCTTCCCAGGCATATAACATAAAATGAGTTATTTACATCACTGGGAGAGAGATTTCTTTTTAATTATTGGTATAATTAGTGAATCCTTAGTATCTGTTTTTACAAATGGTTAGTACTTTTTAAATTCTTAGAAAACTGATTTTTATGTGATGATTTGAATAGTAGTCATGTAAGCCTGAGCAAAATTGAGCTCTTTTACAAGACAAACAGGAAGGCAGTAGGAAAACACATACAAACTTTGCCATTACTTCATTGAGAATTCGTTTCATATGGTCCCACATGGAGTTTAGAGCTCAAAAAAAAATCTGCTGTGAAGACAGGCTGAGAGAGTTGGGGTTGTTCAGCCTGGAGAAAAGAAGGCTCAGGGGAGACCTTATAGCAGCCTTCCAGTACCTAAAAGGGCCTACAGGAAAACTGGAGAGGGACTGTTTACAAAGGCAAGTAGTGACAGGACAAGGGGCAAAGGGTTTTAACTGAAAGAGGGTAGAATTAGATTAGTTATTAGGAAAAACCCACATTCTCTCTGAGGTTAGTGAGGCCCTGGCATAAGTTGCCCAGAGAAGCTGTGGCTGCTTCCTCCCTGGCAGTGTTCAAGGTCAGGTTGGATGGGGCTTTGAGCAACCTGGTTTAGCAGAGGGTGTCCCTGCCCATGGCAGGGGGAGGTTGGAACTAGATGGTTTTTAAGGCCCCTTCCAGCCCAAAACATTCTGCAATTCTATGATACTACTTTTACCAGTGCACATGTGAA
The DNA here is from genome assembly GCA_027925045.1 of Hypotaenidia okinawae. Classification (NCBI taxonomy): domain Eukaryota; kingdom Metazoa; phylum Chordata; class Aves; order Gruiformes; family Rallidae; genus Hypotaenidia; species Hypotaenidia okinawae. Next base: position 44,578,690 of record BSDF01000002.1, on the reverse strand, counting down.
CCACAGAAAACATGAACAGGAAGAGATGTATGTACCGCGCAGCAGAAAGCTTGAACAGAACGTAAATTCCAGAAAAACCCTTTAAAGTAAATGTGTCACTTTCTGCTATTCAAGTAGGTTTATTTTCACTCTAGGAAATTTATAACTGGTGTAATGTTATCAGATTTTTTTTTTTTTTAGTAACCTGAAGACCAGAATCCCTGGTTTCAGCAGTAATTTTACTGTAACCAAACAGAATCCGACACAAAGACCGGAGTCTTTTTATCTTCTGACGTAAGGACAGAAGCTGCAGCTGTTTCAAAGGTACTAAAGCTTTTGCATCTCTAAATCAAGGGCAATGGTGAGAGATGAGAGATTAATAACTCAAAAACCGAAGCAAACATCAGCTGCATTTGGCCTGCTTATATGAGAACAGAATTCTGCTGTGTTCATCTGCGGTTTGCACTTCTTGATTAAAAAAATTCCAAGGTAGACCCTGGCCTCCTGGAAGTGATGGCACAGCTACCTGGACCTATTCTGTATCAGAACAGCCAGCACAATGAAGTCTGGTAGCACCAAATTATATATTCAATTAAAAGCAGGAAAGGGATCTATGGTCATGTGCACCTAAATACATAAGAAGTTAGGAATATTTGCAAATATCCTTCATAACAATTTATAATGTGAAATGCAATCAAATAGTTTCCTTTAGCACTGAGAGTTATTTGTGAGGGAAGCAACAATCTTGTAAAGCTTTTTATGCTGAGTCCTATGTGATTTTGTTTGGATTTCCTAAGAAAGCCTGACTGAAAAAAGCACCAAGGTTACTGACACTCTCTTCCCTCCCTTGACAGTGGCAGGAAGTCCAGGGCAACAAAGCATTTTAAATTTGAAATCTTAACATTTTCACAATCAAGGAATATGCCAAGACATTACCAAAAAAGCAGTCAATACAACTGCAAAAGTAGTCTTGAGGCAGAGCAGTGACAATGGTATATCTCAAGTTAGCCATTTCAAGACACACAACTACGTCCTTTAAGCCCAGAGTGGCTGTCTTTGTTTTATGCCATCCCAAGTGCCTAAAGAACAGGCACAGCAAGGCAAGGATGGCCTGCAACAAAGAGCCAGAAGGAAAAAGGTTTACTGGAAAGGGGGAAGCAGTGAATTGGCAAGGATCCGATAGTTTTTTTTCTAATTTACCAGACATGGACAGATGTCTGAAGCCACCCTCCAAGTCAGCAGGGGCTTTGCTATTCATTTCCAGAGGATAAAGAACTCAGAACCTCATCACATTAATTATTCTGGTTCTTTACATGCAAACTTCTGTTTTGATGTCTTTCTATTGCATTTCCAGGCAAATACTGTTTCAAGTCCAGACAGTATTTTTAAGGTAGAAAAAGTTCAAGGTAAAAAACTCCAGTATTGCTACACTAAGGTTATATATATATATATTTAAAACATCCAGATAGAGCTAACAGCACAAGCTACCGATTCCAAACATGACAGAAAAAACACCCAGCTTTTATTTGCATCATTATTGTTAACAGTGGCCCAGGAGAAATGGGGCTGTATTCATAATTTTATGTGGTATCAAATATTATTAGGGAAATAGTAATGCTTGCTGCTTTGCACCTGCAGAATTCTTTCTTTTGGAAAAAAAAATTAATTTTTTCCTCTGTCTTTTTGCCAGCCAAAATGGTCATTGGTAAAATTACCATTTATAAAACCATAAAACTCAGACTCAGAATCCAGTTCATAAATTCCTTTGAGGTAGGTAAATATTTCTTCCATTACACAGAAATCGTAATGAGTTGTGTAAGCTGAACAATTTTTTCCTTAAAGGCACATCATTAGAACTAAAGAATTCTTGTATTTCATTTTGCTCTGTACTGTGTTATATTTCAAACTGAAATTTTTTGAGGATTTAAACTAGGTCACCTGTGGACAATATGGCAATTTTAAGGGGATTTTTAGGGTTTTTTTTCTTGATTTTTTTTTTCCCTGTCTCACACTGAGTGTTTTTATAGCTTTCTAATAAGGAAGTCTTAATAAGGACGTCCAAATAGTTGTTTGATGGCTACCAATAAAATAAAAATCAAAATTTCAACACCAATTCAAACAATATTCTCAAGTTCTCATCTTCAGTGTGTTAATTTTCTTTAGAAATGTATGTGCAGTTGCCTTCTTCCTTCCCCTCCCCATCTCAGCCTATTCTTCTTTCAGATTTTTGGAATTATTGTGAAAGGGAGAGAAAAGAACACAGGGATGCTTAAGGTCATCTTCATAACTTTGTATGTTGGTAACACCTCCATCTACTTTCTCCTTGTCTCCTCTACAGAACTGACTGAGAGCTACTCACTTGGTTATAAACATGAACAGAACACACACCATGTTTGGGATCACACCATCTTTCTGTGGTGAAGCCAATTTTCTCCCCTAGCACAATGCTGAGTCCACCTTAGCTCCCTACTGACTGCAGAGCTCAGGTAACTACAGTTCTGACAGATCAAAGTGAACAATCAGTTCCTTAAAACTGAATAGGTATTTTCTATATGAAATATGGGCTTGCTAGGTTGTTCCAGCTAACCTCACCATCTCAACATCACCAGACAAAACTTTCTCAAGCTGGACTGTATTAATTTCACTCCCCTCATTTATTTCCCCCTTTCTAGAAATAAGAGCATCAAAAAAGCTTTTCCTTTATAATCCAGCCACTAATAGGAGACTGCTTTTTGCCTTAATGTACCTGTATACTCCCCCCAACACCAGGCAAAGGAATACAGTTTTGGGTGCCTTTCCATTCCATCTGAAAATAATTACCTGCTCTGACATCCTTTCTCAAGACATTTCTGTCCTTTGCTGTCCATCTTATTCCATTTGGAAATGAAGGAAGTGTAGCAAATAACTCAGTTACATCAGCAAGTTCTGTTTTGGATACTCCACAGCTGACAGTTTTATTTTCTTAAAGCTTAAAATGTTCTGTCTCTGGGAACTAAAGCCTGTTTGAACACATTAAGCACTTGGTTATTTCCACTGACAAGATGAATTTGGTACCAAATTAGAAACTAATATTTGCTAGTTTTAATGAAATGAGCGTTAAAGAGCCTGTATTTGTTGAACTCAAAGTGAAAAAAATTCTAAACCCCAAGTAACATTCCTGAGCTCATTTTTACTCAGATTCCTATCAAATATTATGGGTCAGATTTTGAACTTGTTCAACAGTTTAAGAGAATCTCAGTAGCCTCTTAGAGAATTTTCCATCATGCAAGATCAACGCTAAACTTGTATATAAAGCTTCAGGCTGCTCCATTAGAAGACTAGCACTGGAGTAAGGCCAAAGAAGCTGTAAAAATTAAACCATTCTGGGTCTCAGGGTTGTTTCTAAACACCAAGTGAAAAATAGCTGAGGTTACTGTGCCCAGTGGGCTGATCTAACTTTCAGTGCTGGTAACGTTATTACCTGGCTAGGCACAGAACTTGGTGTCTTCCAAGTCAGAACATTATAAAAATGCAAAACCAAAAAAAAAAAAAAAAAAGAAAAAAAGTTTTTTTTTTTTAATTAACTAGGAGTGCGTACAAAATTGAAGGAGGCAGGGTAGGGAAGCAAATCTGCTTTTTGCAGAGCATGACTCTTTCTTCAAGAGCTTTCTTCAAACATTTCTTTTTAAGAATATCCTCCTTTCAAGACTATTTTGTACAAGAACCTAGTATTTTTGTGCTCAAGTCAACATTTATAAAAAAGGAATTTCAACCAGCTGTGCGTACAAGTATAGTTCTGTTCTCAAGAGGTCAAATGTGATAAGCATCTTACAGTGATTTTTAGCTGGTGCACATCCCATATCTTTCAGCACAATCAAGCAAGCACAACTTGTGTTTCACTGGTAGGATTTGGCTGAACGTTTCTCTAGCCACGTGCCCACGTACTCAAAAGCCTGGACTTTAACAATTTGATTTCCGAGAAGGTACGGCTGACAGTGATGTAAACTGCACCACTGTTCTTGCTAAGGGATTTCTGCAAAGTAGATTTTCTCATGCATTCTGACTTCAATCTGAATTATTCTTCAGGAAGGGGCCTCATTCAGAGGCGCTGAGAATCCTCAGTCCCTCTGAAAGTTGAACTAGCAAGTTTTTTGCACATTGCTACAGGATGCCAACATTTTGAATACTGCTTCAAACCATACCTATCTCAGCTCTGCTCTGACTTGGGATTTGGCCAGAACACAATCACATCAGTCCTATCTTGACATCAACAGTTACTTAAGTTTCCTCATTATTCCACTTTTACCAGCTGGACTATTATAATATAAGATATCACAAGGGACTGTATCAATTACATGAGCTTATACTACATCTATGAGCACAATGTAAAACTAGAGTTAGGAGAATTGGGTTTTCTCACAACTGTGGGTAAGCAAGATGGCAGCTTTACAAGAATGGGTGCTAAAGAGTAAATTAGAGACCGAAAGAACCCCTGATTTATGAATTACTGTTACATGAATGAATTATGCTACCCCAAACGTATACCAAGAAAACATGCAGTTAAACTTCTCGAGCAAGTCAAGGACTCTCTTTGCTTACCTATCCAGAGGCACTCTGGAAGCTTAGACTTAATGTTTGAAGCTGAAAACCAAAAAACCTTAAAAACACTTTAAATAGTCCATTGTCAACTGCAGTGGAAAGAAGTCTACTTCTAAATGAGAGCACCCTGATGAAATGGGGAGGAAAGTGCTTAACTTCCCTATTGATTTCATATCACTGAAGATACTTTCAGATTCTCTAGGTAGATGAATCCTGAGCCAGAATAAAAAGCCTGTGCCAAAACATTTCTCTTAAACCATATGGTGGCATATGACAAAAGAAAAACTTCACCAAATCAGAGTTAATTGATACCAGCTGGGATTTTGTTCAGAAAAAACAAACTGTTTTCCTTCTATTTAACAAATGATGAAGATGTTTTCACATTTTTAAGGTGTATTTCATGCAGTAATACTTTTATGCCCATGGATATTATGAAAGAATATACATTTGGTGAAACCAACACCTGCATCTTCTACATTTGTGGGTGCAGAAGAAAATGGCACAACACATAAGACTACTGTGGCATTTAGCTGGCTACTATTCAACTGCTGCTGTGAAGAGATCTTTTGAGAAACTAAAACAATAATGTTATTATTGTCACCAAACAATACTGCTCAAAGAATCAGTGCTATATATAAGCTCCTAAGAATGTTTTCATCAGGTTGGGTAGCCAAGTCTTTGTGAGGTTGAAAAGAAGTTTTAGTCACTGAACAAGTGTCCATTCTGCACTGCATTCCCCAAGGGTTAGAGAAATGGCAGAAGGCTACATGTTTTATGGCATATGAGCATTTTTTTCATAAGCAGAACTAGAAAAATTAAAATATATCTTTGTTTTATATGGATTGTCTTTAGCCCTCAGACTACTGAGCTATTCTTCAATTGCTTTTCACTAACAAAGACTTAACATTTACCAGAGGATCGGACAAATTCCTCAGGCATTAGAAGCATGGTTGATTAAAAAAGCCTGCATTTAGTAATTAAAACAGTGCAACTAATCCACAACTTGAAATATTTTGGAAGCATATCATAGGGTGAATAACGCAGCTGTCAAGTAAAGAAGAGCTTTTCTCATAAAGGATCACTTCACAATATGAGTATCTCCAGATCCCCTCCAGCTATAGTGCACTTTTGCATAGTTGGAGATTTTTAATATTTCTTAATAGCCAGTATAAATCAAAAAAATTCATAGCAGTGCAAGATATCCTAGGGTCGGTTTAACACTTACACAGAGCAGCAATTTGCTGTATTATCCAGCTAGTGCTTACATGCAAATGGTTTGGATTCAAGCAATGTAATTAAGATGAGGTTTATATATTGCTGGTCATCCTTTTGTAAAAGCCTTGCCATTCCATAGCTTAAAACTTCAAGTTACACAATTAATCATGACAGATAGCAGGAGGACTGCAGAACCCCCAATTTATGTAACAAACCTCAAGGAACCAAACACACCATACTTTATAGCAGGAAGGCCCCCTTTCCCTTTTCTGTCATCTTGCTGATGAACACAGCCTGCTTCCCTCACATCTGTACTGCTTTATCGGAACATGCAAGTCTCACAGAACATTCATGGCAGTCTGAGGAGGAGGACCCACTATTTTTCAAGCCTGAACAAAGTCAAGTTTCCTACGTAGAGTTTTCAGTCAAGAAAGTAATAAGGGAATGTTATTCACAACATATTTTCCCCCCAAAAACCTGTTACTTCAGTCAATAAATACATTAACCTCCTTCAATTATGTTTCCTTCTATAAATTATTGGGGGAAAAAGTCTTTTTCACTGTATAGTATTGATTCTTACTATGCATCAGGCATTTCAGAAAACACACCTTGGGCCACAATCACCAGGAAAGCCATTTTACTTCTGGCTACCATCAACTGTGGTGGCTCTTCAGACTCATGCACTCACTCTTTGCCACAGGAAGCCAAACTTCGCACATTGGAAGTACTGAAACCCAAGGAGCAACCATTACTCCCAACTGCCAAGAAAGGGGAATCAGGAGCAAAGGGAGATCCTAGGTGTAACGCTGATGTCAGAGATTGCTCAGCGGCACCCTACCAACAGGTACTACTTTGCCAGTCCTTCTCTTTAAGTTGCATCAATCTTCATAGACCTTCAGTCAGAAGAGGAAAAAGACAAGGGGCTCTTAAGGCTCAGATGGAATTCAGTCCAGGATCTAAATAACACACAACTGGGTATCTCATCTAGGAATGGCTGGGAGAACATATAAATCACTCAGTTGTGAACTGAAGAGAGGTTGCATTTTGGGGTGGATTTTACTTTCAATATATTTAGGCATTAAGACTAAAGGAAGAAAAATATGAGAGATTTCATTTCTATTATCTTTGTACTATGCATATTTATGTAATACACAACCGCTGACAGGTACTATATGCTAGCACCTTCCTATTTAAACTAATCACACCGAAACTTATCCATGTAAATGACACAGCCTCTTAACAAAGGGTGCATTATTGCTTACCTCTACCTCCTACCAAAACTCTGCAGATATTCTCAAATCACAGAAGAATACAAATGCACATAATCAAATTGGATCACGCCAAGATGATTATTTCTGCATTGATTGAAAGGCATGACTAAATCCCCTCAGCATTCCTACAACCTTCCAACAGACGTGAACATGGTTTCTCTGAGAAATATTCTCTGCACTCCCAGTTGTCTTCTTGGTAGTCAAGATTACAAAAATGGAAGTGTAAAATGTAGAGCTGATGGGATACGGAATGATAACACAATTGTTATTTCTAAAGGAATAATACAATTTACCTTAATTGCTATTACCAGAGTTTTAAGAATAAAAGAAAATGACACCATTTTCCCAAGATTACTTTTAGCCAGTTCAAAGCCGTGATCCTGTAACAGGATCACAAGAGAAACAAAAATTGCATAGCAATGTCAGTAAGCATGGGACGCCTCAGCTAATATCAGATAGTAGAAAACCTTAATTTACAACTGCAGCAGGTGATTGTTGATCATGGATATTACAGATTACAAAATTAACATTCCCTTTCTCGTATGTGCATCTGCACATTTGCACACACGTTATGTTGATGTTAAATAAGAAATCCTTGTTTCACCAAAATAGTATGAATACGGGGATGCATCTGAGAGACAATCTCAATAGGTCAGTAGTTGTGGGTCATCTTAGCTTATATACATTCTCTCACAGCCAAACCAGCCGTGTCACGGTGAGCCTGCTTTAACTTAACTATTTAGGCTAGAGAGCCAAACACTGACATCTGCATTTCCTTTTCCTCCAAGAGGGTGGCATGAGAGAAGGTCCTGCTGGCTTTACCCTGGTTAAGAACTGATGACCTCCAGGCTGGTCAGTGTCAGAGGCTGACTATTCTTAGTGACTTGATTTGGGACTTGGCTATCACACAGCTCATATTCTTTCCTTTGTCTTTTCATTATATGTGTTTCGGAAGCCGGAACAAATCCCTCATGTACATGAAGTTACGGCAAACGTTGCTTTTGGCTTTCGTGGGAACAGTATCCTATGTGAGCACCCTGTGAGCTCTATCTCCCTTTAACTTACAACATGTCACCACATTTTTGCAGCTCTATAGAAAGTACTGTGATCTTAAAACAGATGCTTGTTGTAGATAAGCAGGGAATGGCATACTCTCTGCTGATGCTAAATCAAAACAGTGCTGTCTCTGCAAGCTATTAAAAACACTTTGGTCTTCTTCACCAGCCAGCAGCAGTGCAAGGGATGCTCTGCTGCTTGTTTGGAAAACTGTCAGCCATTTGTTACCTAGATCCAACAGTACCTGCATTTCTCATACAGGAGTGTTTGCAGTACACAAGGAGGAGGAACAGAAAACTGAGGCTTTTCCAAACATTTCCACTGTATGCTCATTTTAATCCCTGGGAACCATCAAATAAAGAGAGGATTTTATTCTTCAGTCCAATTTCCAACTGGCTTTGTTTTTAAATCCGAAAAAGTGTCACTACCTCTTCACTCTGTGTTCAAACCTAGCATTATTTTAATCAATGCATTATTCTAATTAGGCTTCCAAATTTGTTCATAAGCTGTCCAGGTCACAAAGAGAATTAAAAACAAACACTGGAAACATATTTCTACATTACTTCTACAGGCAGCTATATTTGACTTGTACCCAGAAGCAAAGCTGGCGGGATCCACATGACTGGAAAGGGCATCAGTGAAGTTTGACATTGTTTAAGCTTCTGGAAGCTCTGCTCTGAACTCTGCAGTGCCTCTGTTAGTGTGGGATTTGTATGAGAGATATGGGCTTAGTAATTCTCAAACAACACACAGGTATTGAAAATGAAAAGCTCACCGCTAAACTGCATAAATTATTTATGTGATGATAACAGTTGTATTCACAAAACACATAGTAGATTCCTCATTCATACATATTCCTGGAGACCATACATAAAGAATATTTCATCTGCAACTTTCACAATCATCAGTAATTCGGGCCTCATTCTAAAATTTGTCCCTCTATTCCCCCTCCTAGGCTAGCTTCAAAGAAAGCACTAAGATATAATTTTCCCTAAGCTTGTGATTATGTAGAAAAGACAGGAATTAAAAGACAGGAATTTTTTTCAGCATTTATGAGAAAAGGCAGAAAACCCACATTCCTTCCTCAGTTTTCACCACATCACAGCAAAAACATGACAAAAGTGAGATATATCATGATTAAACAGATAGTGTTAAGCACACAGAACCGGAGTTTAGCAGTCATCAGTTCCCAGCAACTCATCCTGACATTCTAATTTTAGCTCATCAGCAGCTCAGGGACAGAGAAGAGTCAGCCAGAAATACAAACACACACACTTTGATCCCTTCCTAGATTTTCTGTGGAAGTACAAGTGCAATGTTTTTTAAAATACTTTAAGAAGTCGTCAAATTTAAAAAAAAATGCTTGATCAAAAAAATACCAGTTACTACAACATAGCTAAAAAAGAATTTGGGGAGGCGATCATCCATGGGAACAAGCCAAATAAGTCTGTGGACCTAAACCATGAATTTTCAAACTTCCAAGTGCTAAATGGCTTATGAATTTAATGTTAACTGTGAATTCCCTGGGCTTTAAGAAGCCATTTGTAAATACCCTTCTTCTAACTAACACAACATTCCTGTAGGAGTGTTGTGCTGTAATTTACTACTGTTCACACTGCAACCAAACTGCTCTCACGTAAAAACCAGGTTTGTTAGGGCATATACCACTTCTAGTACCTTCTGTTGTAGTGCTTTGCCCTCCTTCTGTGCACACTGAAGAGTTTTACATGGCAGTGAGGATCAGTACCTTCAATCCCAGCGATGCTACAGGCAGAGAAATGAGATTCTTCCTCCTGCAGCCCCAGGCAGCTCTGTAGGGTGGTGGTTTCCATGAGCAGAAACCTCATACCAGCTGCTGCAAACTTCCTGTGGACCAGTTAACAGAAAGCTTCACTGTACAAAGCTGTCAATCGAGACCTTTTCACAAACGCTACAATAACTGTCTGAAAATGAAGATCCAAACTAAGTTATTATAATGCCAAATACTGCATGAAGTCCCACAAATGCTGTCAGAGTAGGAGATGCTGTTTCAGACACTAAGCAAGGGTTCTTAGGTGAGACTGAAAGACAAGCATTTGCCTTTTTTCTTTCCATTTCTCAGATACTATTTACCTAAATTCAACAGAAACCAAACATGCTACTGGACATTATAGCCATTTTTTATATACATAGATATATATTTATAGTTTATAATCTGTCTGCATATTGTGAACCAGCTAAAAAGTTGTACTACATTTATCAATCACCTTAAAATTATTCTTGTTATTCAAGTTGCCGTGATAACCCTGCATGGAACCAGGGAAGTCTCTGTTCCTTTAGGAGGCACCCGAATTGGGTTTTTTTTTTCATGTTTTCAAACCTGCAAAGTAAGTGGTAAATGCCTGCCTTTCCAAATTATATACAGATTAAGCCTGTACAGCCTTTTCATGGTACTTACAGTAGCCACAATAGTCAATTAAAATGAAAAGAAGACAGAAATAATTAAAAAAAAAAAATCAGCTTCATCATTCCATTACAGTGAAGCATTCCTGTATTGACTTATTGTCTGAAGGATTTCTCATTTCCTACAGTGGTATTTCCTTTTGTGATTAAATAATATTGCTGTTATTTTCTCACTGCAACCTAGAGATCAATTTTACATGTAGCCCAATGAAATAATTCTGGTCATTATGTTCACTGTTAGGGTATATTCAGGATCACCACAACTTTACCCAAATAATTCTCTGCATTTTTGTGTTATCTACAAAGTAGTTTTTGTGAAAAACCCAGAAATATATTTTTTGCAACTAATTAATTTATCGAAGAAAAATAACAATGAGGCTACTGAAAGTATTCTACTAAGTTTGGCAAATACTTTTGATTTAAAGCTTACAGAACTATGAAAAAATATTTTAAAACGTTTAGTTAAAAACAAAAAATAAAGGCAAGTAAAGTAGAAGGGCTAAAAAGAGATTAAGAAATATTAAAAGCACATAAAGACTTGAAGACCTGCCCCTTAACTATGGGAAATACTAATTAATACAGGAATGCATTCTGAGGCAGAGTCCATGAAAGAAAGTATTCAAAGAGTGTTACTTAAATACAACTGGTAAGCATAAAGTAAATAAAATTGTTAAATACCAGAAACAGTGTGGGGTTTTTTTAGTAGTAAATACTTTTACCTGACAGTTCATAGCTGTTAAGAAATATATGGTGCGATTTGTTTTGCTGGATGACCAGAGGTATGTAGTTATTTGACTTCAAAAAATTTTTTTCTTTTAAAATTATTTTAGTTTGAGACAACAGAAATGACTAAGCATCACTGTAACCAAAGGAACTACAGGGTTTTCATGTTCTATTAAACAAAGTTTCATAAGAAGTAACACAGATTTGGAAATCCAGAGAAGGGAATTAGAAATATAAAGTTAATAATTTCTAACTTTAGTGCTATCAGGAAGAAATAAAAATTTAATTTTCATAAAGCTACATGCTGCCTTTCAATTTTGAAATCATATTCATCTCAATTTTCCCTATCTTGAAAAAAACCCAGTATAATAGGAATAGAAACAGAACAATTTGAGCAGCAGGGGGTTTGGGAGTCATACCTTTTTACTATATTCAGTTGCAATCAGAGTATCTTAAATGAAGATTAGCCTTTAGCAGCCGGTACATGAGCTGTTCCTAGGCTACTCAGGGTCTGATGGTCTGATCTTGTTTTTAGATGCATGCTAACTTAAAAGCACTGCTAAATGTTTCACGTCTACAGTAAGAAACATCTTTAAAAAAATTACTCTTGTCCTTCCTACTTTCATATTAGGTGGCATAATAATTAAGGGTGAAACGAAAATGGTGTCTCTTAGGGCAGAAATCTGTTGGGAGACAGTTGCATATATTACATCTCTCAGCAGGCATCCCAGTCAGTAAGGCTGCATAGAATTCTCTGCTTCTGGAAAGAATTTGATGCAAAGAAATATATCCTGTTTGCATTTTGACTCAATTCTTGGAACAAGTGAATGTAGCCTAAATTTTTGTCTGTGTCCTTGTTTCCATCCAAGATAGCAAGTCCTCCCGGGGCAGCACCTTCCTGTGTGACAAGGTGAGAGCACTGCAAGATCATTTTGGAGAGGGGCTATCCTTCAGTCAAGTCAGGTCTCAATATTGCAACAAAACTTTCAAGACAGCCTAAAGAACCAGCACACTGGGCTAAAACTTGCTTCTCTGATGCTGTAGAGCATATCTACTCAACACCACAATGGAGAAAACCTTATCCAGATATATGGTAAAAAACCATATATGCAGAATCACCTCACTACCTGTAAACTATCAAGGACATCATTCAGCCAACACACCAAGATAGTTAAACCTGGGGCTTCTCTTTGCAGCAGCTGTACACAAGGTAAGCAAAGTTAAATATCAGGTACTCAAATCAACTTTCATAAACCATAGAATGCTTTGGGTTAGAAGAGACCTCAAAGATCATCTAGTTCCAACCCCCTGCTATGGTCAGGTACATCCTCACTAGACCAGGTTGCACAAAGCACCGTCCAATCTGGCCTTAAATGCCCCCAGGGATGGGTGCTTCTTGTTCCAGTGCCTCACCCCCTTATAGTAAAAAATTTCTTCCTAAAACTAACCTACAACTTTCAGCTTAAAGCCATTTCCCCTTGTCCTATCACTACACTCCCTGGTGAACTGTCCCTCTCCCACTTTCCTGTAGGGCCCCTTTAAGTATTGGTAGGCCACAATTAGGTCACCTGGGAGCCTTCTCTTCTCCAGTCTGAACAAGCCCAACTCTCTCAGCCTGTCTTCATAGGAGAGGTGCTCCAGCTTCTTTCCAATGGTGTCATTATCTACAGACTAATTTGAAGATGGGGCTTGACAGAATGGATGGAGCCAGAACCTTGGACAAGAAGCAAGCCTGACTGTGGGAAAACTAGACTCCAGTCTAGAGATCTTCCATCCTTTTCCCCAATAGTGGGAGAAAATAGCAGTAGACATAATTGTTGCTAAAGAATCTGATTTATTTTAAGTTCACTAAGCTTCACTTCCTAGGGCTCAGCAGGTTGACAACTGTCAGCAGCAATATTACAAAAAATATGGCAGATACAGCAAAGTGTCAGATTACATAGAGGCAGTTAATGGTCAGCACCAGAATTTCCTCCTCCACACCAAATTAAATGAATGAAATTGAAAATTAACATAAATTCATTTTCAACAAGCAAAAAATCCTCACTCACCTGTGAAATGCAAAGTATAACAGGCAAATTGTCCTCTACTGTAAGCACTACTATAAGGTTAAAAATGAACAGACACCCCCTATCAATGAGCAGAGAAAACCTGCTATCACAGCTTCACCATGTGCCTGGCTATATCAACACTGGCTTAATTGCTAGCAGTCATTTTCACATGCTGCTAATTAGTTTCAATTTGTATTAAAAGCAAGGCATGCACTGCTTGAACTACTGACCTCTTTCAGAAGAAAGCATAGAAACTGCTTTCTCTATGTACTTCATGTAAGAATTAATAAGTGAGCAATGATGATACTTAACTAGTCCCAAAGCCCATTTGGGTCAAGAAGCTGTATTTTCAAACTCATAAAAGTCCCAAACTGCAACTTGCTCAGAGCTGTTGGTTACTCAAAATCAACTACTACTGAATGACTGGCTCTGTGTAATATCAAAGCAGAGGTTCTAACGGTCTCAGGAATACATAAACTAGCACTTTCACTTCTGTGAAAGTTTGAGTGTTTTGTGCCTGTTGCCAGAACTCCATGCTGCAGAGATAAGCTTGGTTGATATGACTCTTCCTGCTTTCTGTCCGTGGCACGTAGCAACATATCATTACGTTCACAGGAAAAGAAGGAAAAGGTAAGTATTTCCCATGCTATCCTTTTTGCTTCTGATCGCTGTTACATTCTTCTCTACCAAAATGTACAATCTCTACAACCAGCCATGAATGTTCTCCTTTGAGAAATCTTGTTTCCTCTAGCTTCACTACACACCCTGCATAGTGACCCGAGGACGTTTTCTGTGTAAATTCAGAAATGGTAGCCCTCGTGAGGATTTTATGCCCTTGTTTCTAGACTAGTTTCTAACCTGTGCCCCTGCAGCTAAGGAAGCTGATTGAGGAAGAATGTAGTGCAGACCTATAGGTTCTCTCAAGGTTGCAGAAAACCTCACATGGCTTTTCTAGCTGACTTTGCAGTTGATTTATAGGCTGTCAACAAATCAGCGGTCAGAAGCTGACACAAAATGTCTTCTGCAAGCTTTGATTCCTTATTCATTATAATGTGTTCTTCATTTATATTCTATTGAACCAAACAACCCAGGATTTCCTCTCCCTTTGTTGGATAGCTTCCTGTCCCTGCAGCTGCCTTCTGTGATATCAAAACATGAGACTTATGTGTTGCCCAAGGATTATGTTGCCCAAGTCCACCAAAATAAATCAATTTGAGCATTTAAGAGTTTCCACACCCCTGGATATCTGAGTTTAAACAGCAAAACCTCCTGTAATGAGGCAACCCCTTCCCCAGACAACTTCTTGGCAAATAAAGATTCAGTATGACTTCCCTTGAATCTTATCCACTCTGATATACTGAAAGTTTCCCGTTATCTTTCCTCCTTTACTGTCACATAAAAAGACCTTTACTGCATCAAAGTCTTATAAGAGCAGGTTTTACTCTATGTATAATTACATATCATTCTTGACTTCCCATCTGAGCTAAATCAATTCTTCTGGTGGCAGAGTCTGTACTCTGACTCTGGATTTGAATAAAGCATCAGTTGTATTGAATGTGCTGGAACTGGCAGATGGTTGGTCAGTCATTCAGTTTGATATTAATTGCTTCTTTGATATCCCTTCCAGAGAACTGAGGACAAAATGCATAGTGTCTTATTACATTAAGAAAAAAAATCACATCTGATATTCTTTGATGGAAGATTCATCTCCCTGGCAGACAATGAACTTTCCCCTTAAGAGTTAAAAAATGACTAAAAATTCCATCATTTAAAGATTATCTCATTTCCTTCCAGTGAGTTTAAAAAAAATAAATCAGACATCATTTTGTTTGGAAAAATAAAAATTATTACTATTTGAATAATACTTTTAACAGTTGAACAGAAGTTGCTTTTTGTGCTTTTTTTTTTTCAGGACGAAGGTCATGTAATTTGTTCATTTTTTTTAGTTTTTACTTCTAAATTCCTCACTGCTCATTCATGAACATAACTCAGTTGTGTTCTTGTGTGCCTTGTAATGTGCTCATGTTGAAGACTACAGTAGCAAGCAGTGGCAGGATCAGGTGAAATAAAAAGAATGTTTATCGCTGGTTTTTAATGACTGGACATATAGAAGATTAGCTAAACATGAGGGCTACAGGCCTGCACTTCATGTATTAAGATGGGTCTGCTGCTGGAGCCAAATCTTTTTCTTCAGGTACAGAAGGCAGTACTATCCACTAACTTGTAATTATATTCATACTTAACATCAAAAGCAATTTTTGCCTCAGTATATTAAACGTGTCTAGCACCTGAAAAATCATTATGTATGATTTAATTTCAAATTCATTACTTCACAGATATGCAAAATGTATGGCACATCATTTATTCATTGGCCATTAGAAATACATAAAATAGCTGTAAGCTTTTTAAAAGCGTGGCACCCTTTCTTCTGATAGTTATGTATTGCCATTTCCATCACAGCAATTACAGCAGGTGCCAAATGGCACCTATTTCTTTTTGATAAATGATATTTTATGCAATATTTAAGAAAGTAGCGTGTCTGCTCACCCTAAATATATTTTAAGAAGAGATAATCAGTTAAAGAGGAGGCTGTCTGCTTCTGATACTGTAACACTGTACATAAGCCAGCTAAATGCCTTCTTTCCAAGATAAGGCTCTCTCATACCAGTGGACACAAAATCCCTGTGCCACTCCTATGTTCCCTATTCTGCACTTTTTTCCTGAGTCCTCTCCTTGGTAACATTTTCTTTCTCCATAGGTACAATGGACACTCCACTTTTCTCCTCCTCCTCTCCTACTTTTGAAGTCATGGTTGATAATATCTGGACCTCACCCTCAGACACTCTGAATCATAAATGTTTTAACATCTGCAGCCTATTTGCAAACAACTTGGAGGTACAACAACAGCACACCTGGTGTTTCGAATGTGAGTAAAATTCTCCACTGAGGCCCAGGGCTCAGGAATCACATTAGCTTCCTTAATTTTAAATGGACAATGTAAATTTACACCAGGTAACCCTTTGATTTCAGAAAGTCACAAGACCTCTTGGGACCTCACATACGTCCCCTAGAAAGATGGATAAACTTGGGACCAAATTTAAAAAAAAGAAAATTTGCCTCTAAGCTGATCTCTCTTAGGTAAATAATTAAAACCAGCTAAGTTGTATATTGCTGCATTTTGCTCTACAACTGCAAAAATAGGCACTAACCAGATATTATTGACATTGGCTAGGGCTCTTTACTTAATATTTTACTACAGTAAAATATTAAGTCCACATGGAAGAACCACCGGAACAGCACTGACAGCAACTTGGATGCTGTGGACTCACATGGCTCCATGGGAGGTGGGCCAGTTGGGTTCAGAGCAGAGCAGATCAGACTGCTTGGAACCTGTCTGAATGCTGAGATCTTGAGCTCTCTCTGCCCTGGTGTGTGTCAATATCACTGCTCCTCTTTCCTCTCATCTGTTCACTCAAAAATTAATTCTGCCCACAGGTTTTTTTATCACAAGGAAATAACTGACACTAAAATTCAATGACGATATTTGAAGCACCAAAAACAAAGACAGCAATATCAGCCATCTTTGCAGCTGGCTTTTAAAAGTTTGCTGAGCTCACCCATCATTATTACACTTGCAGACAGTGTGCACAACTTGTGATGGCAACATTCACAGAATGGTAGGAGTTGGAAGGGACCTCTGGAGATCATCTAGTCCAAACCCTTGCTAAAGCAGAATCACCTAGAGCAGGTTGCACAGGATTGCATCCAGGCAGGTTTTGAATATCTCCAGAGAAGGAAACTGCACAACCTCGCAGGGCAGCCTGTGCTAGTGCTGTCACCCTCAGGGTGAAGTTCTTTCCTGTGTTGAGATGGAACCTTCATTCTCACCATTGAAAAGTCTCAGACCCAGACATCTTCAAATAAATCCTGTGTCATTGTCACACAATTGCACCAAGACTCTTTGGGAAATGTAGTTTTGCTACTACGTGTAGTAGTTCGGTGTGTAAAAGGTGTCATACTTTTCCCATTCAGATTGACAGATAACAGAGGCGTGCTTTTGGCAACAGCTTCAATGTGTCTCTCCTGCTATCTAAGAACATTGACTCCAAAAACAAGCCAAAAGCAAAGGGTCTTTAAGAATGGGAATCTTTATTACCAGGGTCAGGAGGTTGTTCCCTAGTTACAATTAATGCAGGCACACTGGAGTGATGTTCAAGAGTGTTGCTCAGGCATCAAGCAGCCATACCACATGTTTAGAGGAAATACAAGATGTGACCTAAGATGCTGAAAAGCTTTGGATAATGTGGCGAGCTTCTCAGCGGGGCTAAATTAGCCTGGGTTTAGTGCTGGGCTTAGTTCCATTTCTGAAGCTCGTGTCTGCTTGGATCTGAGCTGCATTATGTGTACAGACCAGGTCATTCAGGGTAGCTGGGTACCTCTAATACTGCACTTTATTCCATGGCATACAAGCCCAGAGACCTGCACTGAAGCTGACAGACACTCAAAGGGAAATAGTAGGACACAATCACATAAAGTCTGCCTGAAGCTATTAAAAAAGAAACAACCTCCCTATTGTATCAGCTAACCTGTTAGTTGTGCAGGTAAGATGTCAAGTGCAAAACTACGGAGGAGTTAAGAGGAATGATTATTTTATCCACAAATTGACCTGTCCCATCCTTTCAGCAAAATCAAGCCACCAAATCAACAAGAACTTATTGTTAGAGAGAAGACCTGCAAGGAATATTCCTCAACCAGAAGAAAGCGTGTTCAGCCACAGCAGAAAAAGAGGAGGTTGACACACTCAGCAGAATTTCTGAGCTTATGAATAAAGATGACAACTGAGTGAGAACAGAGCCAAAACTCAGAGTAGAAACTAGAGAGCAATATTCACACCTCTAACGAAGCCAGAGAATTTCTGGCTCTGCATCTTTTGTTTTAAATATGACATTTTTGGCATTTTGCCTCTTTGTGTGTGTGTGTTTTAGTAGTGAAAAGAAACCCTGCCTTTAAAGAATGTTTAATTTTGCTTTTTCCAATGGAATACCCTGCTAAAAACATCTGAGGCCAGGGCCACATAAGCATCAGAGACTTGGGCTCAAGGATAAGCAAGAAAAAAAATTAAACCAGAGTGAATTTTGGCTTCCTGAACAGTGTCCTGCCATGCACACAAGTTATCCTTTTCATTATATAGGTCTCACATTCAGTTTTGGGCATGCTGGTACTCCTATGTGGTTCTAGAGGTGCTTTGGAGCTAAGCCAAAACTGAAGTTTAAGTCACTTGTTACCAGCCCCATAAATTTCTTAGATAGGGAAATACTAAAACAACATGAAAACTTACTCCATCAATTCCTGTTGCCTTACAAAAGATCTTGGCAGCCTAATTTTATTTTCTTTTCTTTAGACCATCTTGCAACAAATTTGCTGGAAACATCATGTTTGGACAGATTTACTGTTCAGATTTTTTTTTTTCTAGTACAAAACTTGCACCAATTTTAGCTTTTAATAAAGTACGGATGGAATAAAGTTACACAGAAATGTTTGTAAATGGTTACAAGTAGTACTGCTCAGGGGCCCATGCTGGGTCTGGAGAAGGGGACAGATTTACCCTCATCAATTTTGCAATATCCTGAAATGGAGGGGGATGAGGGTGTGTGAAGTTGATGCACTCAAGAACAGGGCTGCCATTCAGAAGGACCTGGGCAGGAGAAATGAGCTGACAAGAAACTCATGAATTTCAGCCAGGATGAATGTCCCGCCCTTGTCTGGGGTAGGCTGACACCCAGTAGGGAACAGACTGGGACTACCTGCCTGGGGAGCAGCTCTGTGGTGAAGGGCCTGGGTGCCAGACTAACAGCACCCTGGGCTGTGTCAACAGGAGCACTACAGGATATGGAGATAAACAGTTATTCCATTTTTTTCTCAGCATTTGCCTCATTATATCTGGGATATTGGTTTCAGATCTGAGCTCTCCAGTACATGAAGGTTGTAAAAAAATCTGCAGTGAGTACAGCAGAGGGGTCCCAAGGCTGGAGCATTTGCCCCATGAGGGGAGGCTGAGGGCACGGTGCTGGTTCAACCTAGAGAAGGGATGGCTTCAGGGGACCTGCTGCCTCCAGTACCTACAGAGGTTATCGAGAGTCAGGCTCTTTGCTCAGGTGAATAGTGACAGACAGTGATCACAAATCAGAATGATGTGGTTTTTTCTAGATATAATGAAAGTAATTTTACTATGAGGATAATTAAGCAGTAGAGCAAGGGCAGACCTGGAAAGACAAAGCCCTGTCCAAGTTGTGTCTGTCAATACAGATCTCTTGTTTACACTCTTCCTCTAGCTTGTCTAACTACCTCAGTGGCTCCAGCTGCACATTAATTCCTTTGGAAGGGATGTAGCTGATGAAATACGTTAGTGTAAAACAGAATTTGTAAGTAGCAAGGACAAAAGAAGCAAGTTTGGGGAGGAGGCATAAAACCTATGCTACAGTGCTGAGGCAGCAGAAAATAACCCCTGTATGCCAATACAGTTAGCAACTGAAATGATTTGTACAGTGTGATTAGATTAATGGACATCAACTTTGATGTATGTTGGGTATTTCATCTTCTAAAATGAATTTTCATGAGAGAATGTGTTTGCTCACTTTACATTCATCAGTGCTGATGATTTTGCTCATTTTCTTCAAAGGACTTTCTTCTTTATAGACTATCTTCCCATTGACAAGTGAAGGAATTTGACCCACATGCTTTGGTTTGGTACTAATGTCTAAACTGCTGGTGTGGAGTAGTCTGTGATAATTTCTTCTTTAGGGAGAGATCAAGATGATAGAAACATACATACCTCCCTAACACTGCACATGACCAGAGACTATTACCCAGATACCTTCTTGACAGCCTAAGGAGATCGATTGTTAATAAAGGAGAAGGAGGTACAGAAAAGTGCTTAGAAACTCATGAATTTACAGAGTGGTCAGAATGGAAATGTAGACATCTTGCTGTGGCAATGAAGACACTTTCACATCATCAGTTTAATACTCTATTTCTTCTGCAGTCCACACCTGGAAAATACATTCATATAGTCCTTATATTCTAAAAAATATCAGTGTGCCATACTGTGCCATAACAATCCATTTCTTCCACGGATTTTACAGATGCTTTCCATTTGGATCTGTAAGGCTGAACTGCTGAATGTCCTCTTCCAGCTTGCAAGGACCTTTTATCTCCTTAAACTGAGGTTAACTTTGGGATTTCCCCACCTTCTGGTACAGTGTGCTTAGGCTCTTGGGCTGCAAGTGGAGTGTATGGTGCCCATAGTGAAGACGCTGGCTGCAGAGCTGTCATTGCAGCACACACTGCTGAGGAGAATTTCCTGTCTGAGTCACTCAGAACTCCCCCGGGGGCTTTTCCTGCAGCACAGCTCCCGGGGCCCTCAGACCTCAGAGTCACATGGGGCCCTATCAAATGCTATTCTTATCACTGGTGTAGGCTAGGAGATATGGTAGCAATATGCAAATGGAAAATCCTTGTGGTAGCTACCAATACTTTCCAGACTAAAACCTGAACCACTAACATTCAAAACATAAAGGACCGATTTCAGTCTCTGAGTAGCTCAGTTAACTTCTAGGGAATTATATTGACCTACTCAGAGAGAAGTTTTCCCCTAATCCTGAAAGCAGTTAACACAAACAGCCACACAGAAGCTCTGTAGGTCATGGATTTTTTTTTTTTTAGCTTATTTTGAATGTAGACCAACTTCACCTACTGGATTTAATGAGTGTTGATTCCATTTTGTGGACTGTTATTTCTTCAGCAGCCCTGAAACCCATAAAAATCTCATAAGGGAAGAGTTCTCTGATTCCAGGTGGTAAAAATTAGCTGTATTGTCATTCTCCACCTGATTTTCTTTTTGTTAGGATCATGTACTTTATTGTGGTTTTGTCAAAAAAAAAGTGAAATGCTATTTGATACTTCTCGTTAAGTAGAAAAGATCTTGTGGGTTTGGATGTAGTAACCAGGACTGTATGTAAAAGGAGAAGTTTGTGGAAAGTGATTTAGTATATTCACTGAGGCTAAGCATTCTTGTTCTCATAGGCTATTTAGACTGACTTGGAAAATTCAAGCCTTGCTTTCCTAATTGAAGTTTCATTTTTTGGTTTAAAGTGTACATAATGAGTGGACTGGGCTGTTGATAGCTGTTAGCTACCAGTCTCTGTAGCCTCCAAACTCTCAGGAAAATATTTTTTCTCAATTATATTGAAATTAAATAACACTCTGAAACACTTGCACTTTTGCAAGTGTTGATTGTAAGGCAGAAAAATAGACTAAGCTGATAAGAAAGATCTGAGGGTCCTTCCTCAGCTCTGTAACGAAGACTATAAAGTTTCTCTAGTTACTCTTCATACTGAAAGAGACCTCTAGAAGTTGAGGCACAGATGCTCAGTTATGAAGTTTGGAGGTGTAAGTATGAGGCAGGAATATGGTGTGGAAGGTAGACATCGAACAGCCTTATGGCATGGTATGCTAAACAAACACTTCTGAGAGAAACCCAGCAATTTGTGTGTGGCATAAAATTCCTTTTGTAATGTGGCTAGAATGCTTATGCTAAATGTAAATCAATAAAAGGTGAACTCCAGCACAGAACAACTGACATGAGCCCTGCCTCCACTTGGTAAAAGCGGTGCTGATATTTAAGAAACTGAAAACTTTTCTTCTCAGAGTGTTTCCAGTTCTCTACTCTTTGCTGCAAACAAGGTAGAGCAATCATCTGTATGGGGTGCTGCTTGCAAATTGAAAAACCCACAAAACCTTTGCTCTTTTTTTGTGCCTGAAAGCATTCCCAGAAATAGAACACTTCTGCTCTACACTTGAACCTGCCGGTATGCTGTGCTACAACACTGCTCATGACACACGTGACACACGTGACACCTACTCTGCAAAAAAAATCTTAACAGAGAAGTTCAGTTTCAACTGTGGCCAAATAATTAAGAAAAATGTTTTTCTCCTGCACAGAAAACAAAGAAAGAACAAAAAAAAAGCTACACATTCCTGAGGTTAAGATGTGTTTGCTAAGATAATGAGATGCATTTGTGTCTCTGTCTGTCTCTGCCTGTCCTAAGGTAACAGA
Source organism: Hypotaenidia okinawae (assembly GCA_027925045.1). Classification (NCBI taxonomy): domain Eukaryota; kingdom Metazoa; phylum Chordata; class Aves; order Gruiformes; family Rallidae; genus Hypotaenidia; species Hypotaenidia okinawae. Next base: position 44,556,260 of record BSDF01000002.1, on the reverse strand, counting down.
ACCTGTGGTTCTTTGACTCTTTCAGTACTCCAACCACTTGTGTTAGTCACTTTGCTAAAGAGTGAAGGTGGACTTTCAGCTACTGCATTGATAAACATGCTACACAGAACCACCTTATCCACAACCGCAATATCTAATATCTATGCCCAAGCACTGATGGAAGCACCAAAGCATTTTACATAGGTGTAAACAGCAGGAAAGATCTGGTCTGTAACTACCATTCAAAGTAAATTATGGTCAGAGGTCTGACAGTTTAGAAAAAGCAGCTGTTTTAATAAACATTTCCTCTTCTCTGGAGTTAGGTTGTACCATTCTTGCCTTTGTTGGAGTCAAGGAAAAAGAAATATATAGTATTTCTGCACTAGCTGTGAAGTATTTGCAATAAATGATGGTTTTACTGAAAGAAAATAAATAAATGTAAGATTGTCCAAATACAAAAACTGAAAAAAATCTGGCCTTTACATATTTTCTTGAAACACTTTGCATTCTACAAATTTAACATGTCTTCATTTTATTTGACTTGGGAATTAATATCTCCTTTTTCTCTGAGCCATCCATCTCCTCTTTCTGCGAGCTGTAGGTGGCTGACCATATAAAGAGACCTATCCCCAGCTAGGTCCCTAGGTAACCTACAAGTAATTTACATAGCCTGTTTGTTTCCTCCTTAGGCTTTGCTAAGGAACAAGGTAAGTTATGAAAATAACTGAAAGAAGCAGGTTTGACTTTTCTTTTGAATGCAAATTAAAGTTATCATTTGCACTGCATTGGTTTTTAAATTCTGTTAAAAAGCAGAATCATCTGAGTGAGGACAAAATTCTGCTGAGGAAGAGCTGTGTTCATCAGAGGTGGGGTGCTTGACTGTACCATCATTACCACTGACAACACTGAAACCACATAAGCATTCATGGGCTGAGGACTGTCTGAAGAATTGGACTAGTATTCAGCCTCAGGTAGGGCCTGATTCTGGTTTACAGGAGAAGCAAGATTTTTCTGATCGACCTCAGGAAGAGCAAGATGGAGCCCCAAATTGACAGCATGATTAATACTAAGAGCACAGTGATGCTCCGGTCTGTTTCATTAAAACAGATGCTGAAATAATAGCTGTACAGCTGCTGTTCCTCGCTTCACATCTATATCCCAGTATGGGTCTGGAAGATTCAGTAGCTGAAGAAATAAGTAGAAGCTAAAAGGCCACCATGTCTTTTTGGCCAGTATATGCCACTGCAGCTCTGCTGAAAGGCAACAGAGTTTTAGCAATTCGAGCCATCTGAAGCTCTTGAGATGAAACGTTTCTTGCAGCCTGGAAAGAAAGGCAGAGCCCATATACCACAAAACAGCCTCAGAATCTTTCAGCTACTTTTTGTTTGGTACCCAGGGAATGTGGCAGGTACTAAGGGGAAAGCAGGAATGAAGGGAAGAAGAGAAACAGAATTGTGATGTTTGTGCCTAAGGAAGAAAGAGCTCTGAAAAATTGAGTCATAATGAAATAACAAATGGGGCAGCTGAGGGGAAGCCCATGATGTTTGCTGCCTCCGTGAGGTTAATTAGTATGTGAAAACTGTGAAACATGATGCAAAAAGCAACATGTGGCAAATATGAATGAGGCCATTTAGTGCATTTCCTATCAAAATTCAAACACATGCAAAAATAGAATTACAACACTCCATTATAGAGCACAAGGTTGTTGTTTCTAAATTCTGGTTTATGCTTACTAGAAATTACCAAAATACTTTAGCACAAAAGGAACTTGAAAGATCTGTGACTCTGAATATTTTACTCAGCTTGAAAACACTCCAAAACCTGTTAGCTGAAGGGGAGGTGCAAGTTTCAACTTGCTCCAAACCTCATTCATTGAGCTGTAGGGCTGCAAGTTATTTTCACACAGGCGAGCATCGCTTCTGTGGAGGCACCCGGAGAATTTCGCTGCCATCCACTCTTTGTTAAGATCCACAGTAACATCATCTGTTGGGGGTGCCCAGGACTACTCTGTGCCCTGTTTCCTTAGCTATGTTTCATATCTGCAAGCGGTTACACTGCTTGGGAACTCTCTACAAATGTATTTGCGTGAGTGTGTGCTCGTGTGCATTTGTGTGTTTGCCAATACGTTTGGCACAGACAGAATGCATCTGGCTCAAAGAAACTATGGGATATGGACTCTGACGGCGTTCCAGTATTAGTAATGACATTCAAGTGAGGCAGACATATCTATGGAACAATCATGCGTTTGTCTGGTCTTCTCAATCAGAGATGCTAACTTGAATTGGAAAGGGCAAGGCCCTTTCAGAGCTCTCATGAAGCAGTTGGGAGCAGGAGATCTAGAAGGCTACATTTTTTCCCATCATGTTCTTTGGAGCCTAAATATACAGGAATGGAGCATAGCCTGAGGGATGCTTTGCTCTTGACTAAGCCTCTGACCTCAAAATGGAGAGCTTGAAGTCCACTAAGTCTCCCTGACAACAGGGACAAGGAGGGGCGTGGAATTGGAATTGGTACTCCCTATTATTCATTTATTTGGATTACAATTTTATTCTCTATTGGGGAGTAAGTCAAATCAACAAACAGTGATAAAGAAGGGTTCTCTTGTCCACTGCAAAGAACACGTGTGTATATATATATTTGTGCTTGTATTTATATATATACACACAAAGAAGAGAGAGACAAAGTCTGCTTGCCCTTTGGGTCATGGCAAGAAGCACTGGGTGTGCCAGGGCAGGAAACAGCATTTATACTGTGGCATTTTGGGGTCCTCTTTTGAGCCAGGAAATGCCATCATGACCTGCAGCAGATAAGATAAAGAGCTCTAAAGAGGGCTGCAGAGTCTTTATGAGAAATCAGTTGTTTGAATAATGCTCATATTCTGTGTGTTTAGAGAAGCTAGTACCATTTTTCCCACCAGTTCTTACATACTTGTGACACTGCTGGCATTTTCTCACAGTTCTCCCAAGTCCCCACATCTACTTTGTGTTGTGGGGGAAAAAAAAAAAGAAATACTTGGAGGCTTTAAGAATCCATGATCAAAACAAGCCCTTTACCTTCTCTAGGTCAGCTTCACTACCTGGTAAGATGAAGAGTTAAAGGGAAATGAAATGGAGTACAATATCAGACCTGAGGCCAAGCCCTAATTTGTTTTTTTGCTGAGGCAGAACTCAAGGAAGTCAACTGGATCCTTGCCTGAGTAAGAACTGAGCAGAAATTAAGGAAGGGCTTGAAGACTGGGTCTTTGATGATTAAGTCAATACTTTCTGTCTAATCCCATGTGCTCAAAAGAGAGAAAAAAAAAAAAAAAAAAAAAATCTTTACCCTTGAGCACTTCCCATTGCCTTCTCAGGAATGACAATGTCAGTACTTCCCACAGAATCACGATTCTAAACTGAACTAATGTAATGGCATTGAAATGGGAAAAAGATTAGGGCTGGGCAGTTATAGCCAGGTGGCTGAGAAAGTTAAAATAAAACCATTTACAGTTTTGACAGATTCTCTTCTCTTCAAAATCACTCTGAAGCACAAGGCTGTGTACCTACATCTCCTCTAAAATGCTGAGCACACACCACAGGGTTCCAAATCAGACCATAGATATATTTTGCAAAGCAATCACCCAAGGATGTAATTCAAATGCCTATACCACATACTTCAATGAATTCTTTGCTGATTCAATGAAGTACAAGACCAGCTTTCATTGAAACTGTTGTACACCATGCAAACTACGCAATTATAATAAAACAAATTACTATAGAACCTGTACAAAGCAAATTGGTTCTACTAACACATAATATTGTGCCAAAAGTTTTCCCCAACAAAGTCATCAAAAAGAGAATGATAATGCTCAGAAACGTAACCAAAAAGTGACCCTGCTCAGTCTCCGCAGGACTGAGGGGAGCATTTTCCTTTAATCCAAATGTTATGTCTGAATTTTGTATTGGGTCATCACCCAGTCTTATTGACTCCAGTGGAATTGTAGCAATCCAAATCAACCCTAGTTGTCCAACATCCTTCCCTTGATTCCTAATTCCTTCCCTTCTAGCTCTTCTCTTTCCACCTCATCAAGCATGCTTTGAGCTAATTCAATGGCAGGATTACAAATACAACAGTACAGAAGTGACCAGTTTTATACATTCATAGCCAAAGGAGCCAGAGAGAGTCGGTAATCCTGGAATCAGCTGATTAGACTGCACATAAACCCAAATTTTATTCTATTGTTTTGCTGCCTGCAGCAGTAGTTGGGAATGGAAAGCTATTAGTAATCCCTCTCTGTGTTGCTCTCACTGTAAATAAGTGTTTTTAGTGGATTACTCGAGGATGTAGATTTCATATTTTAAAACTTCCTTATTGCCATATAAACTATGAGCGTAAATTAAGCTGTAAGACGTAACAGATATACATCCAAGAGTGCTCAGGGTGTAACTTCTGTTTCAAAGGGCTTGATTAAAGACTCAAATTATAACATCAGTGAGCAGATTTGTATTTATACTGTCAGGTTGATGTGAAACAAACAAGATCTTGCTAAACAAGAGAGCAACATAAACAGATTAAATCAGCTTCATACAAATATGCAAACAATTCTGCTTCTCCCCACTTTCTCCCATGCCCACCACTTGTTAGCATGATTTATTACATTAAATGTAGGAAAAACCATTCAGTTGCACAGGATTAAACTCGTAAGTTACAGAAAACACTGAGGTGGGTACTCAATGGTTTGGCTGGCTCCAGTACTAACTGGGCAGCTGGAGCGCATCCTCATTGCAGGCTGTGTCAGAAGCTGGTGTCTGAACTCCACATAGTGTGAAGGGGAATCTCACACCCGCACACCCCCTGGATGCTGAGAGACTTTGCTTGCTGATCCTGTCTGTCACAGAGCTGTTCTCACCTTGAGGAAGATCAGAGCCAAGTGCTCTGGGATGCCTTGGCACACCATCGGCTGACGCAGGTGAGCATGTTGTCAGCCAAATGGGTCCAATCTGGGAATTCTGCCAGCAGAAGGAGGCAGCAGAGAGGAGCCTGTCTCTGATAGCTGTAACTAAAGTTTTTGCTCCTACAGGGCTCATAAAGGATGGCCGGCATTACCACAGGGAGCTTCTAACAGACAGCGAGACTTTCCCTTATTTACTATGCAACTGTTTGTGTTTGAAAAAGGCAGAGCCCTCTGCAGACAGTTCTGCTTTCCTCTGCTCCCCTCATCAGCATTAAACATTACCTTTTTGCTCGCTCAAAAATTGCCCACCAATTCTTTCGTGCCGTGCTCCTCGGAGATGGTTTCATGAATCATTTTCTCAGTATTAGTTTGATTCTGCCACACATGGCACGTACACATACCTGGAAAAGGACATACATCTGAACATATGACCTCCCTTGTTGGCTGGCTGATTGAACATGAGGTCTGCTCTGCGCAGGGTTGACAGACAGAAAGATTCTGGGAACAGGAAAATTCACAGAGGAAAAAAAAGATGCCCGTTTGGCTTCTTGCTGTTTACAGGCTGCCAGCAATGAAATGATAGTGTTCATACACTTCTCCTTTATGTACCCAGCCACACCATGCTTCACCAGCTTTCAAGTCTGGGACGTACTGTGACTTGACACAGAAATCAGTGTCTCTTCACAGGAAAGCAGTGTGTGTGTGTGTGCGTGCAAAGCAGGACTCTGCGCTGTATGACATAATGCTCATGTTTCTTTTGAGAACCGTGCAAGCTGTTAGTAGTGCGTTTTGCCTTAGCACAAATACATCCAACTTAGGACATAGTTCACGCTGGTTAAAATAGGAAAAAGCATCTGGTGCAAGCACTTTGGGTTTAAAAGTTCAAAAGTCAGCTTCTGAGACTACTCCTCTTTGCCTGGATGCAATTTGATGACAGACATATTTGCTGTTTTCACCTACGTATTTGCTACCAATGTGAGAAAGGCATACTAAAGGCATACTAAAGACAAAAAGCACTAAAGTATTTTTTACATCAAAAGTGTTTTTAGGTAAGGGGAAAAGACAGAGGTGTCCCTGCTTAAGCCAGGAACAGATATAACTAAATATAATTGCAGACTCTCATTCCAGATTCACCACAAGTTGAACACGTACTGGGCACAAGGGCACGTAATTCTGAGAATAAATCTCAGAGATACCACTGGAGCATCCGCATTTCAAGGGAAAACAGAAAAAGAAAAGATTTGAAAAAGGAACTTCCACCTTCTGCCAAATATCTAATTAGCTGTTGGTAATTACAAATATTCAAGTGTTAAAATTATTGCATACCGGGTGGACCCTGACAGCCTCATGCAAGGAAAGCAAATGATAGTGGAGACACAATAAAACAGTATATTAAAAACCCTTTTAAATAGTCTGTTATACCTCGGGTTTTTTCTGAAGCTGCCAGATGAACCATTGCAGAGTCTGCCATGACATTGTGGCAGCTCTTTCCAACCACAAAGCATATGAACTGGGACTCAGCAGCTTGGGCAGCTGCAAAGCCCAGAGCAGGCTGAAGTAGACTGGGAAGAAGAATCTGGTGTCTGCTCCCACCTGGCACCTTGCAGATAAGCAAGCAACCATTTCTTGGCCACAGTAGCTGAGCTGCCAACTTCCCTAATCCTTGAGTGACACTGCGGGCTTTCTGAGAGGCAGGCAGAAGTCAGAGTACTTAGTTCAATGCTGCAGTAAGATCGTGAGAGTTTAATCAGGAAGTCTGAAGCTATAGATTTTACCCCAAGAGCTCTCACCCAGGAGCACAGTGCATAACAGTCTCAAGTTCCCTTAAAAAACACACCAGGGAATCAAACAAACAGACAAAACCAAATCCCAGTTGATGTTGAAAGAAGCAATTTGGTTTTAAAAAGCCTCCCTCAGCTATTTCACCCTTCTCTTTGGTTTCAACTGTATTTCAAATCTTAAAAGTCCTGCATCAGCCTCTTCATTTTGTGGAACCAAATTTCTGTTCTGCAGAGAAAATAGAATGTAGATTCAATAAAGAAGCAGAAACTCAGTGAAGAGCAAAAATAGTTTACGTATTTCAAAAGGACATGCCCCTTTCAAGAAAAAAAGGTATTCAATTGGAAGTGTGCAACTGATAAAGAAATCCTATATTTTGACTTGAAAGCATTCAAACTGTTGAACAATAACATAGCAAGGCAGAAGGAAAAAAAATAAAATCAAAGTTCATTGGCCAAATTCTGCTCTCAGAAAGGACCAGCTAAGATCAGAAGCTCTCCCAACGGCTAGCTGTTCTCCTATTTTATAATTAAATCTTGCAATCTTTCCTCAGACAAAGTCATCTTCTGGGATTGCTGGCATTTTTGTATGACTTCAAAACTTGGCATTCAGTGTTCTCGGGAGGAAAAATCTTTAAGAGTTAAAAGAATACAGCTGAATTGCAAAGAAGAACGGGCCAGAAGTGGCACGACCTCATCCCCTAGCAACAGAAATCAATAACAACAAAGATAACATAATTACACCACAGAAAGGATCCAGAGGGCAGATTATGTCAAGTATTATGTTGTTAAGAAAGAATGACATGTGAAAGCGACAGCATGTTTTAAACATGGAAGAAAATGCAGAAAATGTGGAAGGTAGATAGGGAAAAGTGAAATACAAACACAGAATAAATTAGCTTGCAGACTCTTAAAAGGGAAAGTAAATTATTCCTGTTCCTGCTTTTACTGTTTTATTTATTCAGTGCACAGAATTAGATTCCCAGGAAAGCAAGGAAGGCATTTTATTTCACAAGAAGCATCATGGCACAGGGAAAGGAGATGACCCTGGGATGACAGCCTTGTTCTGGAGCTCTAGAGACCCAGCTCATTTCCTGCTTAGATAGAGATGGTCCATACCAGTTAGGCAAATCTTGAGCTTTCTGCACCTCAGTCTCCCATTTGGAAAAGAGTGCCAATAGAGGTGTAAGGCTTCAGAACTGAGATGGACCAGATACTCCAGACACAGAATTACCCACAAGAGAAATATTTCTCTCTGCGCTGGCAGGGGATATGTGTTTGCCTCACAAACAACACACTCCTCTTCTGCTGTTCGGGCTCAAAAGAGGCCAGGCATTGTGATAGGGCTGTCCTCCATTTCTCTGCAACATTCAAAATTCCAGCACCACACACCTGCCCACAGGAAAGTGGCTTAGGAATGTGATCACTGACACAAGGCTCTGCTAATGCTTTCATATAGTTTTGAAACATGAATGTGGAGTAATTTTTCAAGGAAAATCTCATTTTAAGCAAAGTTGACTGGTACCAATAAAAGCTTATATGCTTATTGCTTTATTACATATCTGCTGCCAGATCACCTGATCCTCCTCCCGCACACTTGCCTTTCTTCCCTACAGCCACCCAAGTTTACTGTCACTGTTCTGCCTCCCTGCTACACAGACCGCTAAGATGTGGATTCCATCACTCAAAGTTTCCGGTGCGTTACATGACTGAAACACCCACCGAGTCAGTCATCTAGCCATTAACAGCATTCACACACCTTTACTTGTTCCTTGTCAGCCAAGCCTGCTGCATTTTGCCTTCTCACCCACTGACCACAGCAGAGGTGGCTCAGCCACCGGAACCATCCCCCTACAAGGTCTCAGGCTCTCAGCCATGTAAAGGCAGCTTTCTCCCCACGGCACTAAGCAGGATCTGACTAATGTCACCCTGCCCTTTTCAGCCACCTGCCAGATATCTGCTGAAATTAAACTACTTTAACAGGAAAACCAAACAAATTAACAACAGCCAAAGGAACATTGGAAATTAAAACTGCTGTGTCATCGTGATTTCTGCATACTGGATACTTGGGTGATGCTACAGCTCAGTGAACTTGGTTTCCCAGTACTCAGGGAGCTCAAAACCAGGATCAGGCTGAAACGTTTGTACTAAAAAATTTTGGGGTGCAAAGGCGAGAGTATGCATACATACACTGAAAGTATAATTTTCACTTATTTCTTTTCTGGTATTTGTGAAAGCACCGTCTGAACTGCAAATACATGCTGAAGAACATTTATAGCAGTTCAGCCAATAATAATGGAAAACCCCAAATTAGAAGGGTGTAGAGAAGAGTGTGTTAGGGTGCACATGAGGTGTAACTCACACTGAAGGTTTTGCCTCAATTAAACACTCTTTATTGTACCTATTTTCATTATCCTCAGGGCACCTGGTGTGGTCAAAATTTTAAATTGATGCAGTTCAAATATCACATAAGGAGGACACACAAGCAGAGATACAGCTGAACTCATAGACTAAATCTATAGTGGTAAACGAAGCAGTGCCAGGAACAAGTACCAAACACCATGTCTCAGTCATCAACACTGTTAAATTGCTATAATGTTTTGGCCCAAGGCTAACAGCTTGTTCTGCAAACAAGTCCTGGGTGCAGTTCAGAAGTTGGCATTGGCCAGGTGTCATTCCCAGTGGGGATTTGGATGCAGCCACCCCGGTTTGGAAGGTCAGAGTTTAACAGTACAGACAGGCTCTTCCATGCCATTTGACCTCAAAGTCAATCCTGGGCACATTTAATTTACTCATACATACAGAATCTGTGACTGCTTATGCCTTCTTACCATTGGAACCGAGACCCAAATGTGTTACTATTCTCAAAGTCTTCCTAAATCTTTAAATTTTGAACTAATCCTTAGAGAGCATTGCTTCTTGCCTCCAATCTATGCAGACTCCTACTGCATTTTTGAACCTTTTCAGGCAAAAGACACAACCGGGCAGCCATCCAGGCCTGCTTTGCCTGGTACACATCTTCACATCTCTTTTATGAGTAGCAGGAGCTGGTAAAAGACCAATTATGGTCATTATTCTTGTCATAAGATGGTATCTCAGCACAGATGGTATCTTATTCAACCTTAACATGATGCAAACAAAAGAACTATTTTAACACACCATATAAAATCAGGGGACTTTCCACACTCTTTCCCAGGAGTGCTTGAGTGCTGATGATTTAGCTATCTTGGCACCTACCCTACACCCACCAGCCAAACTAGACTATTTTTCCTTCAGAACAATAGGTTTTGCAGAAATAACTAAGTCATGCTTTTTTCCCCAGCTTCATATGCAACTGCGTTAATCACAGCTCAATGGATGGGAGAATCGGTGCAATGCATGAAATATCACAAGCCCTTCTCAAAGCCTGGAAAGTCAGTCTCCTCTAATACTGTCTGTTACAGCCCCTCCATTTGAGCTGTTGTTTAACTTCACTGCTTTCCCTTTGTGTCACTCTGCTCACCTTTCTTAAATCCTAAAAAGGTTTAGCAAAAACTAGTCAAATCACTGATGATATCTCCATATGATAAAAATGATCCAGACTTTTCAACTGGCACTACTCCCTTCTAGTTAATTTGCATTAAAGTCTTTACCTGCATTTATTAGCAGGTTCTGAGATGACAAATGGACTTGAGCAGCGAGGTTAAAAAAAAAAAAAAAAATTAGGCTGAGATGTGTTAATACTACTTCCCCCTCACCCCCTGTTTGGTAATCTTGCATCTGCAAGGACACTGAGATTATGTGTATTAGTTTGATTTACTGGTGCATATTCACATGAAGAAAGATGTACCACATGAAGACCACTTTCATTTCTCTGTGGCAAATACTGTGTTTAAAAAAATGTAAATCCAATGTTACTGCAGTTTAACACAGAACAGCATAGAAGCACATGTTAAACAGGCAGAAAATACAGCCAGTTTAAGTAATGCATAAATTCTGTCCCAATAATAAGAAAAATTACATAGAGAAACCGGTTAGTGGTAACATTCATGATTATTTGTTGTGTATGATATTGGCATTCCTTAAGGTTACTGCAGTTATTAAATAAGTTGTTAAATGGTAGATGGCATTTGACTGGTGAAAAATTAAATTGTGATTGGTCTAGTTAAAGCTGTGGAGAAGAAAAGAAACCGTCAAACTTAGTATTTTCAGCTGTTTGGTAGTGATAATGATGAGTATGTGAAAGGTAGCTGCTGAAAATGATTGATATATTTATTTAGAACTTGTCGTAAACAGATTTCATTAATATTTGCTCAACTTTTTTGGAAAGACTGCATACTTTATGTAAGCCTTACACATAATTTCCCCTAAAAATATAATTTTTGAACTCAGAACCATTAAAAATGAACCATTGAGGTACTGTATATAAGTTTATATAAATGAACCTATTATTAGCCTTGATCCAATAAATCACACGTTTCAATTGCTACAGAAAATGCCAACAGCTTTAGATGGATCAAAACCCACACACAGCTAAACTGAGTGTAAGTTGTTGAAAAAATACCTAATTGACATTTACTTCCCTACTCCCAGTTTCCTACATAGTTGGTACTTATGAAGGCATAGTATTGCTATTCTTGCTTCCAAATACAAATAACATGCTCAAGATCACAAACAATTGTAAAGAACTTATGATCTAATTTGGATGTAGACAACAATATTTGCGTGATGGTATGTGAGGTAGAAATGAGATAACTTTAAGAGGTGTTATTGAAAGAATGATAAAAATGTTATCTGATTTGATGTGCATTAAAGGTTCATATTTTGAGCTGACTGGAGAAGTGTTTGAGAAGAATTCACTGTCAAAATCAATTATTATAATGCTAGTATTCAGTATTTGCTGGTTTCCTACTTGCTGGAATCTGAAGTTGAATATAAAATCTCCAGTCTCATTTTTCTGCCTTTTTTTTTTACATTGCAGAAATAAAAGAACAGTGGACTAGTAAAAAACTGAAAGTAATATAAATTTATCCAGAAGGTTCAGAGGACTGAAGGCAACACACTGCTTCCCAAACTTAAAGACCCCAAACACACAAACACCCTTGCGATCTTTTAGCAAATCTTTCTGTCACAAGTGCTCAACTAGATTCTTCTAGAACATGGCTGGAGAATAGCTCAGGGGGAAGTTACAAGGTGCTTGTATACAGCTGAAAGAAGAATGGAAAAGCGGTAAGATAAGAGAAGAATTACAAAGAGCCTAAAAGATAAAGTAACTTTAGCCTGGTGTAGCTTACTAGGAATCTGAAGTTAATAAGCATGTGATATTGGAAGAGTAAGACACCACACATTGAGGGACACAGAAACAGTATGATAATACAAAGAATTTTATCTCAAATGAGACTGAACTTGCCAACTGATAATGCTGCAAGTGTTGCCAAGGAGCAATCTCTCTCTTCCTAAGCATGTTTCCGAAAGAGCCACCAGAGCCTGGAGCTGTAAAGGAAAATATCCTGTGATGCCATTCACTTTTGCTGCACAAGACCCTGCAGAAAGCAAGAAGAATCACACAAAGCTGTAGCTAAATTTGCTCTTGGTGTCTGTTTCTCAGCGCAAGGTAAAAGCACTGGTACTCAAAATGAAGGACCTGCCCTTCACCCTGTTGATCCATCTCTACTCCAAGGTGGATATTAATTCATAAATGAAACAAGAATATGCTTGGAATATACACATCCTTAGCTACATCTGTTTCTTCCTCACTGGGAAGCCAAATAGAAAAAGCCTGCTTGGTTTTTACCGACTGGAGGAATAGGCCTATTGGAGGAAGAGTTCTTCCTCGCCCTTTAAAATATGTGATTCTTCTGTCTGGAAATGATTAGCAGAAAAAGCTGCTGAAGTTAGTGAAGCTCAACAGAAAGGAAAACGAGAACCACATCCTAAATGTCAGCACAGTCCCTCCAGATTTTCAGTACTGCTTGGCACTTTTTTATCTGAGGAACTCAAAAAGACCAGCTCTTAGTTCAATCTTGTAATACCCCTCTGAAGCTGGTAAAATGCCCAGCTAAGGGAGCTTGAATATAGAAGGGTTAAATAATTTCCTGACTGTCACACACAGTCAGCAGCAGACACCAAAGGCCCAAACGTCCAGACCTGTGCTGTAAATGTAACGTGCAATAAGCAAATTCTGGCCATTGTCAGTAGATCTGTGTATCTATTCTTTAATGGAATGCATTGACTATGCATCCTTTGGGGCTTAAATGCTCAGTAAATCAAACTGAGCTAAGGCTTGTTTTAAATAGATGTAGATTTCTAAAACAAATAACAGTATTCACTCAGAGAAGTGGATCATAACTCACAGATAGGCTGTTGTTTTGGAAAGAATAATCAGCAAAATGCAAGAAGAATTTTTACACTGTTGTCTAGTAACAGTTATCACTCCCATACCATATTACATTTAACAGTGATGTCCCTGCTGAAACTGCAATATTGCAAATCCTTAAAATGCTTCTTTGTGGAGGATAGGAATTATTACATTTAGCTTCCATGCAAAGAAACAAATGTCCATTTGGAAATTGGAAAAGAACAGGATTAATTTCAAACCAGTTTAAATTTTGAATGCCTCAAGTAATGATAGTGATAGAAAAATTGAACTAAAATGCCACCACATTTGAGAATGTTATACAGGACTTTCATAAAAGCTTGACATAAAATCTGGACTTGCAGTTCAGGACTTCTGGAATTCTAGACCAATCTGCAACCCACATTAAGTCCTGTTTAATAGCATTTTCATAATTAGTGAACTTCCAGCAATTAATGAAAAAACAGCAGTATTCATAGGAATAGTTAAGTCAGCAATAATTTACAATTATGTAAAATCTTTGGGGGTTTTGTAACCAGTATGTGTTATAGGAATGTACTTATTAAATTTGCAAGTGACATGGAGCTAGAAAGAATTGTGAGTACCTTGGAGAACAGGATTAGAATTTAAAATGATGCTGCCAAATTGGAGGAATGACCTAAAAAAAAAGGATGCAACTCTAAGAATAAATTTGAGTATCTACAGTTAGGTAAGACTAATTAACCGTGCAACCACACAATTGTAATAGGAAGGGCAGCTCATTAGATGGGGATTCTTTAGCAATGATTTGGGGTTTATAGTGGCTCAGAAGCTCTGTTAACAGTGTCATGCTGTTCAGAGGAAAAAGGTAGATACGATACTGGGATACATATATAGACTAACTTTCAAGATATAGCATGACATTCTCCTGTTTCCTTCAGCTGATGTTATAGGAGTGCTGGGTGAAGTGTCCAAATTTGAACTCAAGAACCATGAAAATGAGAGGGGGTGGAAATAACACAGATTTTGGAAACTGTTGTAATTTTGCATGGTTGGTTTCTGGTGCAGAAGCCACCCCTGCATCCCCCTCTACTCCACCAGAACCCAGCCATGCAAAACTACAACAGAAACACAAGCTGTAGCAAAGATTGAATGAACTGGGGTGGAGGAAGTTACGTTTTCAAAGATACAAAAGGCTGCTGCCACAAGAAAAGGAAAATCCATTCCCCATGACTAGTACAGCAAGAAAGATTCAGGATGGGCATTGGGAAGAGCTTTCTGTCACCAAGAAAGTTAGACGCTGTGGTAAGTTGCAGGAAGGTCTACAACCCTCCCAACAGTGTTGAGATAGAAATATATATATCAGAAATAACACTGGCACAAGATGACAGCTAGATCATTTCCATAGGAGACTCTGATTTTATTCTGTTTAAATAATTTATATTCCTTTCATACTTCACATCAAGATATGACATATAATTTTTCCAGATGTAGTATGAAAACTGCTTGATTGCATTGCTTGATCTAAGTCTCCACTTGTGCAAAGATAGAGAGGATCTACCTGGACCATTGGCTCTGTCTGATGCCCAATCTGTAAGTCACATCTCTGCTACAACAGTGACAACATGCTATGGGGAATCTGAAACAGACATTCTCAGAAGGCCTGTAAATATCAGTTGTGGATGTTACAGTCAAAACCAGTGACAATGAATGTGAACCTGATCAAAGTGACACTTACTTTTGCTCGAAGATAAATAGGGTGCTAAAGATAAAATGATGACCTGGAGCCATCTCACGTGGAAGTAGATCAAACATACTTGTATTGACAGAAACACCAAAGTGCAGAGTCAAAGAGTATTTTAACAGGTAAATTATGCCTCTCTCTGATCATGATGCATCATGAGCCTTCTGACTGTAAAGAACTGAGTAGACATATATGGTGCACCTAAGCCTATATGCCTTCAAAATTATTTCTGCTTTGCTGACATAAATCTTTACATCAAAGATTTAAAATAAGTTGAGATTTTAAAATCATCTTCCAGCTATTCTCCCTCTCGATAGCTTAAAACTATCTCTACCGGCCTCGATGAAATAGCCATGTGTTAGCTGGTCCTGGAACCAATTATCTAGAATTAGAATAGCTTACTGGAAAGATTTCCTCAAATGCAAACTCATATGTTTTTAACAGTCAGATTGAACCTACTGTTTCAGAATGGATTCTTATTTTTCTATGTTTTTTCTTGTATAGACCAGAAACAGAATAATAGTGAGGGAAGATGAGGAGGCAAGGATAGGAAAGAAAGGAAAGAAAGGAAAGAAAGGAAAGAAAGGAAAGAAAGGAAAGAAAGGAAAGAAAGGAAAGAAAGGAAAGAAAGGAAAGAAAGGAAAGAAAGGAAAGAAAGGAAAGAAAGGAAAGAAAGGAAAGAAAGAACGGAGAGGAGAGGAACATTATGGGAGGGAAGGGGGAAGGACACCTATGCTAACCCCAGTATTTCAACTTTGTTTTCAAGAGACTTTGAGTTTAGTGCTGCAGGCATAAGAGGTACCAATAAGCTGAAATCATACTAGAAAAAATTATGTTCCATAATTACATTTGTTCATACATATATTTGA
The DNA here is from genome assembly GCA_027925045.1 of Hypotaenidia okinawae. NCBI lineage: Eukaryota > Metazoa > Chordata > Aves > Gruiformes > Rallidae > Hypotaenidia > Hypotaenidia okinawae. Next base: position 44,540,647 of record BSDF01000002.1, on the reverse strand, counting down.
ATTCAATACAATTTTATCACTGCTTATTACAATAATTCTGCTCCCTAAAGTTTTAGATGCTTATTTAAGTTAAAGAACTTGAAACAAATCCCCTCTTTTTATTAGACTTCATGGCATTTACCAACTTAAAGAACAGAAGACCTAGCCCTCCATTGTCCACAGAATTCCTGAGTTAATTGCTTGATAAAATTGTATTTATTGTAGCCCAAGGGTTTCTAGAATTAAGCACCTAATAGGTGTTTAACAGTAAAATACACAGAAGCTTGGGTCTTGTACATATGCTGAATGAGCCAAGGCCAGAGTATGTATGTCTTCTATTGTACAAAACTGAATGTGTAGTTAAATTAAGAACAATAGGTATTCATAAATCATCATGACTGCCCATGAGAAACAAGTCTTCTAATTAAATAAGAGGAGAATCAGTGTTCCCTGTTCCGGGAATTGTTATTTGGTATTGAGGCAGAATATATTGATAGTTAGTAGAGACACACTTTTTGTTAGAATAACTATTTGGTTTATTTTTAAAGCCAAATCTCTTCCTAAACATTATTAAAGTTAATTTAAAAAAATAACTGATTTGGAGGGAAATCACGTGCATGCTTTTTAAAAAGAAGATTTAAAGTTCTCTTACAGAAAGTAAATCTTTGTGATCAGAATAAAACAGAATTAAAAATAGTATTTGTGTGGAAACCGCTGTGGTATTTCAGTATGTTTTGATTCTAAGCTTAAAGAAAAAAAACAAAGAAAACTCAAACACAACAAAAAAAAACCAGGACAGACATTAGTATCCTCCCCTAGAGAGAAAATTCTGCAGCTATTTGAAAAAAGAATGGGATTGTTTTTTGTCTTGACAATACTTTAGAATTTGAGTGCAAACTACTAAAAATATTCACTACTGAGTCTAACTTTAGGATGGCTTCATAATTTTCTGATCCTGAAGCTTGATGTCTATAGCCTCACCAATGCAGTGAGTTTTCCCATTATCTCATCCAGAAGAAAACATGAATGTGCTGCTTTCTGTTTCCAACTTCTATCCTGCAAACTCAAATTTTATCCATCCATTATGATACCTTGCAGCTCTTGAAGTAAAAAGAACCTGAGTAGGTTATGCTTGGTAATAAAGTCAAGAACATGTACATTTCAAATCATGGGGACATTAAACATCACATTTGCTTTAATCTGTTCAAAAATAAACCAGAAAAATTCTCAAGAAACTTTCAGAAATTTGTCTACAAGTCTGCTGCTAAAGCAGCTATAGAAAGTTGGAGGTTTTTTTTTAATATGCCAGATTGACTGATTGAATCATGTCATCAGACTGAAGGAAGTAACTACATGGATCCTGGACAAAGTGTAAAATTAGATCACCAGTTTAGGAATTGGATTCTTTTCTCACAGTTAATCTGAATCCCCTTTTAAGGCCCATTAATCTTTTGTAATAGACACACTAATACAAAGTGGAATTGGCTATGAAAGTCGATCTTCCATTTTATTCGAACTGCCCGCAGAACAGTTAATACATGTAAATTCTAGTTAATTTTCCATCACGTCCCTTGATATACAAATTCAAAGAAGGGAAACCCCACAAAGGCATCACTGTGGAAGAGGCTAAAACTCAGTTTTGAGGTTGTCCTCTACAGTATTTCCACATTAACAAACTTTAGGTTGACTTGAATAGTCTGGGTTGAAAGTCCCCAAATGAAGAAAAAAGTGATGCTTTGCACAGTTGGGGTTTAAGATGTTGTCTTCTACTATGCTCTATTAGAGAGGTTGCATCCCTAGTTTTTTTACCTTATTAGTGTTCTTTCTAGTGTCATTTACTTGAAAATTAGGTAATTGGCATTGTACCACCTTTCTCTGTCATTTAACTCTGGCCAAACCAGAAGTATGATGGGACTATTTTGTAATGCCACCAGAAGTCAATAGGCTAAGACACTTTCGAAAGTCTTACCCTAGGACTACAGATCACAAGGCGTCATGGAGTCCAGTCAGTGTAAAGGTGAAGGGAAATTTTTAAAGGTATTCCCATGCTCCAATCAGAGATCATGGAGCTCAAAATTTGTCTTTTTTATCAGGTTATTTGCATCATTCTGTGACAGCTTCTATAAGATTCAGTAATTTTAGACATTCATCAATGTGCTTTGTGGATTTGTGTACACAGAACTGTCATTACTGGTATTTTCTATTTTTAAACATAATGCAGACTTCTCCCACAAGGCTCCTTTTAAGTGACCACTGTAGAAAAACTACAGACTCTTGAAGTGTTCATCTAGCTCTACCTTCAAACCTGTTGTGGGCCACTGTTCACTTTCTTCCAACCAAAAACAACAACCAAGGAAGCGTTCCTGACACTTTTTTACTCCTGGTTTTGGATAATTTTGGTGACACATCAAAAGAGACAGAACGCAGAAGCACAGGGAAATAAAAGCACAGCATTAATAGGTCCAGTTCTGTAGTGTTGAAAAACTTCTGCGAAGGCTGCTTGTACCAGGACATTGTAATCCCCTTGATCTTCCAGAAACCCAGAACAGTAATAGACCACTCCACAGTGACCATCAAGACCATTCCTGCCTTTTAAAGTCTTTGATATTCAGCCCTACATTATTGTGATGGCCATTGTAAGGCTGCCTGCAGCCTTTTCTACGGTGTAAACTCATAGCCCGTGTGTAAGAATGCATGGAACAATTCACATAGAATTTTGCCACCGTGTCACAGAGGACACACATTGTCACTGCTATTGTACCAAACTCCAAACACAGGATGCTGGTCCCCTGAGTGTGCAGCACCAACTAACAACGTTTTACAAGACAGAGGAAAGTAGGCTAAAGAAACTGAATTTAGCATGAGGAAAAAAAAGACCACAAAAGCCCACCCAAAGAAGTATAGCTAAACTGAAACCCATTAAAAAGAACAGATTAGGACGACATTACTATTTTTTCCCCCCATTGTTAAATGTAAACTAAGCTAATGGTCAAAAAGTCGCGGAGGACGAGGGAGGGAAGTGGTGGATGATTGCTGCATTCTTTATTACGTCCCCTTTCCATCCTGGAGAGCTGGAACATCAGTGCAGTTCTCATGCCAGCTTCCAAGTAAACAACACGCACTTCCTGGCTATCTCTAATCTGGGCAGCAATGTGTGTGAAGGGAGAGTGGTGAGTGATCTGTGAATCTAACTAGGTATCCTGTTTTGACAAGGGTATTTGTCCTTTACCCAACTTATTGCAGAAGTTGTTATTGACATTTCTGTGCTATGTTTTTTTGGGGAAAGGCCTAATTAGGTCTTTTGGGAAAGATTTAATTTGGATTGCTGAGAATTTTAGAGGGCCAGAGGTAACAATTAAAAAACAACAAAAAAGAAGCTGCACTGATAAAATGGGGTTTTTGCATTCAATGTTTTAAATTAAAGTTAATTAAAAGATATTCTCCTTCCTCTAATTAATATTTACACTATATATTACATGACAGCTTGTGGTTCAAAAGCAAGTTTTAAATTTGCTTCTGGAAGTTTTTTGAGGAGCTAAAGGAATTGTTTTAGCTTACCTTTCCATTCAATAGATAGAGCTGCTCAGAAATTATTTTCAGCAAAAGATTTCTACTTTATAAAATGTCCATTAAGCAAACCCCTGATCAACAGTAAGAAACGCTTCTAGTGAAGTTTTGCTGCGAACAGCAAAATTCTGAAACAAATTTAAAACCAAACAATGTACAGATTGGTGAAATTAATTATCTGGTACTTGCATGAGATGTGATTCAAGGTCCATGCTTTAAAGAAGGACATGTTATCTTCCCAGATAAGTAGTCTATTCTGTGACAACTCTTAAATTTGACCCAGTGAGTCCTTAGCTATACTAAGCTAAAGAGTGTCCTCAGGGAGTTTTTAAGAGTGGCTGAACTGTAGAGATTAGTGATTAGGTCACCCAGTTGACATGTAGAAGATCTGCATTGCTGTTCCTCTTCTGGCTAATGTAAAGCAAAGACTTGAAGGAGAAAGACCAAAAGAAGGCAGGTTACTTGCCCAAGCTCTGGGCTGAGAGGACTTTTAGGAAGCTGAGAATTCTGACTATCTGCCATGTCCAGAAGTCACCAAACTCAATTTTTCTCAACCTAACTTGCACCATTTACTAAATTTGCTGACAAAAAGTATTAGAAAATGGCTTTCAGCTAGCTGCAGAATGTGTTCAAAATATTCAATGTTCAGAAGAATGTAATTCCTCAAAACAAGCATGTCAAACGACTAAAAATCTTTAAGAATTTCTATGCTGTTATCTTAAAGAAAAAACATCTTGTATTTTCTTTTTTTCCTTTGAAGCTGATTTTTTCCTCTGATTCCCTTGGAACAGTCAAACCTTTCTACTTCACTGAAGGGAAGGAAAATTGGAGCCACATGCTCTGCTTAAATTCCATCTGATTGCACTGGGGTGACTGGGGTACGACTTTGCCTGATTATTTTATCATTCTCCCCTTGCATCCAGACTCCCCCCAAATCCAAAGATCTGTGGAAATTATGGAAATGTTAGGGACCAGATTTTAAGGTCTAAATTTCTAATGTTTGTTTGCTTGGCTTTGAGACTCAAATATCCATGCTGAGACACAAATTCTCATTACATAACAACAAACAGGACATTTGATAGAGGATTATGCAGTAAATATCGGGACTGACAGTGATCTTATATATTGTTGGGAACTCACTGAGTCAATGAACTTAGAGCAGACCTCATTAAACAGGACTAATTTGCTTTTTCTTTTTAAGGCAAAATTCCAGTTCCCTGAGATGTTGTAACGGATAGCAAAAGAACGAGGAGTCCTTCTGAGCACAATGCTCAAATAAGGACCACTGGAGGGAACTAGTTAAAAGGATTTACTTTGAAATTATCTGGTATGAACTGAATATATTAGAAATAATGAATCATTACAAGCTGGTGCCTTAGAATGCTAAATCCTCATTTTAGTTAAATATACTGGAGCTGCACAGGAATGATCTTGGAGTGTAATGAAAAGCAAAATAATGACAGATTAGCCAGTTCACTAACTTCACTGATTAAAATCTTTCTCCATAATGAGCAAGCCAAATTAAATGGAGGCATGAGGTAAAAATATAAAACTTACTTTTCTGTTAAAGTTTTAAGTACTTCAGTAATCTGTGAACAGATTTTAGATCCAACGACCAGAAATGTATCCTGAGGTCTCTTCCTACATTTTACTTGGGATATGATGATGTTGCTGTTACAAAGGCTAAGTGAGTTCAAGAAGTAAGACTCACAATACTGAATTTCTCAAACTGTGACTAGAAGTCAAGTCTTACAGTTAATCCTAGCAAATCAATAGAGAAAGAGAGAGATTTTAATCAGGTAAAGCTTTGAGAAGATAATTTCATAGTGTTCTGGAAACAGCAACTTGAAACACAGAAAGCAAAAGTCCAGACTTGATACTGCCCTCAGTACTTATTTGAAAAAATCTTTTTAAACATACAAATGCAGCTAATTAGCTCATTTAGGAAGCACCATTAACATCTCATTTCCCACTGAAGATATGTTTTCCAAAAAGTTCAAGTGATTTAAGAATTGCTTGGAAATATCTGAGGGCCCAAACTGTGCTGCCCTCTTATAGCTCACACGGTTAATCCGCCTGCACAACCCACTTAGTAAAATTTGTAAAATTAGCCACCCTGGTGCATTCTTTATTATTCCACAGCCCCAAACCAGCCATATTTTAATTTAATTTACACTGCTGTCAGTCTGAATAAATTCACTGGATAGTATCCTGACATTTCTTAATTCAAGGACAAATCTACCATTTACTTCCAGGAGATGAGGAGTTCTCTGTAAATTCAGTAGAATTACTCCAACTCATCTCAATGCTATGGGCTCACTGTCTAGTCTTTTATATCCTGGGGTTACAGCATAAATAAGGCAACAATTAGAGATGCAAAACAAGTTTCAGTATTAATCTTGGAAGGAGAATGTGTCACCCTAGGAAAATAGAAATGTGAATCCCAAATGACTTAAGCAGAGCTGCCAAAGGGAATAGCTAGCATTTCACTAATGGAAAAAGTGAACGTTAGATGGTAGGCATAATTGTAAAAGTACAACAACACTTGAAGCCATATGACTGATTTATACACAGCATAACTTCAAATATGTTCAGGTGTTATTTCTTTTTAAGGTCTTTAGCAGGAAAACATTGGTCTTTTTTTTTTTCCAGAGGATTCTCAATTAGCAGCAGATACTTGGAGACACACTTTTCTAGATGGTTTTGAAAATTGTTTTGTCACCATCTTCTCTTAAACATGAAAATGACACACATTTCTATTTTCCTTCACCTGTTCTAGATGTAGTAGTTATCTGGAACTATTTTAGGACTCAGACCATGTCAATAAAGAGTAAATTATCTTAGAAAGGTAACTAAAGCAACCTAGTGCCTCTTTGTTAGCAAAACTGAAAAGTCTGCTGACATCAAGCCTAGTCAAAAAGAATCCTAGTTACTGCTTGTTAGAAGGGCTCCAGCTTCTGTGAGCTGCAAGAGAGTAGCACCTCCAAAATTCTCACTCTCTAGGAAGAGACACAGTTAGACTCAATGACCTTAAAAGTCTATTCCAACCTAAATGATTTTGTGATTGTGTAAGATTTTATTTATTAGAAAAATTGCTTTAAGCTATTATCTAAAGGTCTATTTTCTGATCCTGGGATATTCACAAAGATTTTTTTTTTTTATTTTTAGATGATGAGTTGGACTCTGTATGTAGGATGGAGTAAGATTTCTTCCAGCCTCCAGCTTTGTATAGATCTACCCTGCACCCACAGCGTGGCTGTGTTTGCTTCCTATACCATGCAGCATATGGGCAAGAGAAACAGGAAATCTCACCAGCCGACTGTATGGAGTCTTCATCACAGTTAACTGCAGTTACAGACCAACCCAGAACAAATCTAAATCAAGAAACATAGGCAAGAATAGGTATTTAGAAGACTTAACACAGTTCAGAACCCCTTTTGCTAAGAACTGACCTTAAAGGCTACAAGCTGATTCGTTTTTTTCCCCAGTTTATTAAAAAAAAATCCATAAACTCATACATATTACAATGAACAACTTTTTTTCCCTTTCCTGCCTCCACCCCTGCATTCTGACAAACAGAAATAAATTACACACTAAGTCTAATAAAGAAATACTTCTGAAAAGAAATAAATATTCGAGGTGAGTGAGCCGTGACTTTGGCTAGGCCTTCTGCTGTAAAGGTACGTGACTGAAATGCACTGTGAAAGGGAGTAGTAACTAGTAGGAAAAAGAAGTAAACATGCCTTTTAACTTTAAGACAAAGTATACATCACCTTCAAGATCTTAATTAAATTTCTCAGCAGGTATTAGCTCAGAAAAGGAAGAAACCTCAATCCACCTAAGAAGACTTCTTCCGTATCAGAGAGCCTGACGGTCATAAATTGCTAAAGGTAATTTGGAGAGGAAATACAAGATGAGCTTTACAGGTAGACTGGCAAGAAACTAAAAATCCTAGGTGCAGATAAAACAAAGCCAATCTCTGCCTCTTTCCTTATAGCAATAGATAAATCTGTCTCCTGCCTTTAATGGAAGAAAAAATTAAATTTCTCTCCAACATTTTTAACTAGGAAATTAGTGCCTTCCTGTTACATTCGTAATGGTTTTACTTTTTACTCATTTCTCTTATGCACTTCTATGTCTTCCTTTTCTTCTGTGTATTCTTCTTTTTGCATTAAGCTCGGTCCATCACAGGTTATATTTATATGCCTGGTTTAAACTCCGACAGAGCTTGATACGTATTTTTGTCTTTTACTGGATGGTGTGTTTGAAAACTGTTCAGATGCCCTCTAGTGACTGAAAGTCACAATAAATTTATGGCTCACTACAGCTGTCATGAGTATTTAGTGGACACAATAATAGCAATAATGTGGATGTGATGTGTTGCAGGCATCAAGCTCCCCCATTTTAACTTTTTATTGCCTTGTTGCTGTGACCAACAATGGAACATCTCACAAGCAACATACTGCCTGAAAGCTATAGGGTAGAAATCATCGACATGATGCAGTGTAGAAGATAGATGCTAAAATGACAGGAAGCCACATATGTTTATTGCTTGGTCCCTCTTAGGACTAAGAGCTGCACGAAATAAAAATTAATGATAATCTATAAACAGTTTATTGCATTCCTCATGAAGTAATTTCTTCTACTTTCATTGCTCTATTTAAGAAAATAATGGTAGAAGTGTAGTAATAACAGTAGACAAAGTTTCCATTTGACTATTCAGTCTAGAAAATGGATTGTAAAATTTATGCTCTTTAATCAGAACCTATTTTGAACACTTGAATGTAACTAGGCCACGTGCTAAAAACTGATTCACAGAAATGTACTCTTTATTTATCAATTCATAGATTTATTAATCTAGAAGCTTATCCACTGGCACAAGAGAACCGTATAATACAGTACTTGTAAATATTAAAGCCAATGCAGCTTGATAATAAACGAGTACAGATTTTAAGCGCTAAAGTATGAAGAATAAAAGTGTAAGTTAGTTTTAAATTTCAGCCATTTAAGACAAGAAAGAAAATGGCAATGATTCATGGAAATACATTTTTCATTTTAGGTCTTAAGTAGACTTTGTAGTCTGAACAATTAGTCAAATAAAAGCACCAAGCCACATCACAGAGACTTTTTGGCTCACTAGAAGATAACCTGGTATGTGGGCTAGTACTATAAAAGCAATCTGATCCAGGAATGAATTATCTCCTGAATATACAGGTCTTAGGGAAATAGCAGAAGATGCTCAACCTGCCAGTGTCAGCATAGGCAAACCAATTTTTTCTTTCCTATCGAAAGGAGGCATACCACTCCTTTACATACTATTGCTTAAAACTGAAAGATATACTGTATTTCTTGGCTAACTCAGCGCATACTTAGCTATGGCTCTCCAGCAGTTGTTTTATACAAGGCTAAATTTGATTGTGTTTAGAAATATATTAAGACATTACAGCCAGCTCACATTCTACAAAGCTTGAAGAATAGAGAAAGTAATGAAAATTCAACAAAATGCCATTGTGGGGTTTTTGTATTGGTATGGAATTCCTCTGGATACCCTTGGAGGTTCTGTTACTGTCACAGACTAAACACTTCTAATAAAGGCACAGTGTTGTAATCAAAGTACGCCACTCTGCAAATGCTTGTTGAAGTGGGATAGCTGGTGAGTAATTTGTGAGGCAGAATAATCACCTTTACAAGGTGTTTTGCAAAACATCTGCCTTCTTTACATAATGCAGTTTTCATGAGTTGTAACAATAGAGACCGATCCTTGTGTGGATGTCCTTGAAATTTTCTTTAGTGCATGCTTCAGTAAACTTAGAGTTTTAAAAAAAATAAATGCAAGCAACCACTCCTGCATGCTCAAAATCATAGCGGGCAAAAAGCTTCAATGTGTTTTAGGAGAAAATTATCTGTTCAAAGCCAAAACACAATGTGACAAGAGGTCTTCTACAGGCCTGACTGTTCTCCGGCTTATTGCTGCTGCTCTGAAGTCTGTTATTTCCCCTCCTTTAACCTCAAACTTTTTTAACCATTAAACCATTCAACATACAGTATTTTCATCCATATTGTCATTTTTTTTGTTCTCCATCCTATTTCTCCCTTAACAGCATCCCCATTAAAACATTATTTGCTATATTATTTTCTTGATATTTCCATTTTCCTTTTCTTATTCTCCTTTCTCACAATATGTAAGACAGATTGTTATATTCTCTTACAGAATGAAAATTCATGAAAGGAAATCAAACTCAAATTTAAGGCTGAAGAATAAACCCTAAAAACATACAAAACTTCCACTGATGTTCAAGGGTCTCTGCCTTTCAAAAAAGCCTGTAAGACTGGGCTTTAATAGGGGTGTTTTATTGCTCCTACAATGGAGCAAGATTTTTTTATTGTGGTTTTATTTTTCAAGTTTGCCTCAGAGAAACTCTCCAAAACGCTTTGTATCCCTCTTGAAGGTCTCAAAAACAATCTTTCAGCACTAACAATTTCCCCTTAGCAGCAGGACCAGTTTGCCTGTCAGCAAGCCAGTTCTTTGTCAGAATGAAGAGCTTCTCATCAGTAAATGCAACATCTTCAACACTGCATCTCAGTCTCTGCAGTAATAACGTAGTCCTATCATTGACTTGAAAATAATTAGCCAGCAACATCATTGGTATTTTCTTCATTGCCAGCACAGCTCTTCAAAGCAATAATTCGTCTCTCTTCGGGAGCTTCAAGCTCTTCAATTGAATAATGATGGACTTGAGCAAATACCGGTCTCAGCAGCAATATTCCTACTGAGGAAACATGTAATCCAGTTTTTCTTATGTAGTAATCTAGTGGTTTTAGAACTACAATCAAACCCTCCATAAAACTGATATAATTGTGTGCAATTAAAGCAAAGCAGCTGAGATAAAAGCTTCTGAGGCCAGTGTTTTCCTTTCAACACACACTTCAAACCAGTCAGCAATTCCCAAACTTCCTCCATGACACTACCACTATTAAGAAACATAGTTCACACATCCCAAACAAATTCAGCAACTGGTTTGCTCTTTCACCATTGAGAGTACAGCAGGCAACACAGGCCCATTTGTACCATCAGCATGGCAGTCCTCTAACTGAGCCCCTCTGACCTACACTTCAGGCCTCTGAACAGCCCAGCCAATCCACCACACACATGACAGTCCCAAAGCGTGTCTGGTGTCCTTATTCCAACATTTTGATTCACAGTGCTTCAGAAATTCACCAAAAAAGACTGTTCAAAGGCAGGCTCTGGAAATATTGAGCCTTTGTTCTCAGGAGTCAGGGTGGGTTTTTTTCCTATGCACACATTATTTTTGCACATGGGCATAGGGCTGCGTTTGCACTTTAGCAGGACTAACCAAGGTGCTGTCCAGCTTCCTCCAAGCCTGCAGGAATACTCCAATAATTTAGAAATTACTGGTAAGCAATAAAGCCCATTTCATAAAATCATAGAATCACCTGGGTTAGAAGAGACCCTTAAGATCATTGAGTCCAACCACAGACTAATCCTGACTACTCCACCTCTAGATCATGTCCTTAAGCACTGCATCTACAAGCCTTTTAAATACCTCCAGGGATGGTGACTCCATATATTTCGTTAGCTTTTCTGTAAAGAAATTCTTCCTGATATCTAACCTAAATCTCCCCTGGTGCAATTTCAAGCCATTTCCTCTCATCCTATTGCTTGTCACCCAAGAGAAGAGACCAATCCTGACATCTCTGCAACCACCTTGCAGGTAGCTGTAGAGAGAGCTAAAGGTCTCCCCTCAGCCTCTTTTTCTCAAGACTAAAAGCCCCAGCTCCCTCAGCTGTTCCTCACAGGACTTGTACTATTAAGGCCAAGCCTAATTTGATAGAAAAATGATGGTGAAAAGCAATATATTGAAGGCAACATTACTGGAATATTCATAGAGATGGTCAGATTGTAGATGGGTAGATGTCTTAATCTGAGTAGCAGTAAATTCCTGAACTAGTGGAGGAAGCATGTGAGGGCCATGGAGGCAATGCACAATGCAAGCCTCAAAACTGTAACAGGTACACAATGAAAAGGCAGTTTAGAGGAACTAACCTAAACAACAAGTTCTTCCTGTCTTTGCTGGTTGGAAGCAATTTTCTTTATTTACTTAGTCCAAGTCTAATTTTTGTTTGCAGAAGGAAATTTTCCTTCTAGAGAGTTAATCAAAACCACCAAAGTGGCTTGGGTTATTTCTAACTTTTTTTTTTTAATAAATCAATCAAGGCTGTGTGGTCTCATATGCAAATATTTGTAATATTAACTGTATAAATCACCATCAATTTCCTAGTTAAGCTAACTCTTAGCAACAATTGAGAGCACAATTGGTAGGCTGTAACAGTGGAATCAAGAGTCTATCTCTATTAAAAAACTAAATAGGTGTGTGTATGGGTTTTTAGTAATAAGAAAATTGAGGTTTCTTTTACTACAAAGTCTGTTTTGGTTTGATTTGAAAGTAAACCTCTTTTTCCTCTGTGCCAAAAAGAACATCTTTTGAAGCTAGAAGTGGAAACTCCAGACACAGTCTGCACCCTTTCTAATAATCAAAGAGTTCTTAGCTGAGCACTGACACACACACTCCTCTAAACGGCAGTTTCCCTCAGATCTGCCTTGTAGTACAGCCCTCCTACCTCATTATTTGAATGACTAAAAGCCACTTGTCCTCTCCACTTCCCTGCTGATGAACAGCTTACTTCTACCAATGTCTAAGAAAAGGTTCTTCCCTATCCTTCCTCTTGAGACACTGCTCTTTTTCTTCTGTTACTGTTCCAGTTCCTCACCATGTTTTTTCTGGCCACCTGCCAGCTAGGCAGAACTAGCTGAAATTTGTCAGTTTTAAATACCCATGTTTTGGAGGAAAAATAAAATCAGCGTGTTCTGTCTACAGGTAGTTTTCCTACATTTCTGAACCCTTGATGTATTGCCTCAATGTACATAACATGGGAAAAAAACTTGCTTAGCGCCCTATTTATACCGATCCCATAATTTTGAACACATTTCCTTTTCTTCACCTTTCTGATAAGTAATGCTGATTAGAAGATTTTTCTAAGAAAGCTTAATGACAAATGGTAATGTTGACTGAAAAGATCTGATCCACTCAAGCAGCTGGCCTCTTGGAGAATGGTGATGTATTGGAGATTGTTTCCTTCTTTCTCCAATACATCACCAGCAGGACAGCGCCTCTAACGGTACTGTCATGAGCAGCATGTTTTTTAGTTACAGGCAGCTGCTGTGGTTACCGCATTCTATTCGCTTCTCCTTATGCTGCTGCATCCAAGCAGAAACTCTTGGATGCAGCAGTGCATCCAAGTGCACTGATTTGCCTTCAGATGCTGTGCAGGGACCTGACACTGCCTCAGGAGTTAATTCATGAGTAGCGCTCCCATCCATTTAGGGCCAGCTACTCTGTTAGCTGTTCCCAGCTATGCCTTCATGAAGAATACTTAGGTAAGAAATCCACTGTTGCGTGGCATGTGGGTAATAGCTACTTTTGCAGTTTACATTGTACACGAGCCCTCACCTAGTATGAAGCAGTGAAGAAAAAAATCCACATACTAAGAAAGTTTGACAGAAACTGCAGAGCAATCCTTTCCTCAATCTGTCCTTAATTTCTGTCCAAGCATACAAATCCTGAAACATAATTAAATCTTTAAAAAGCTCCTAAATTATTCTTAAACATACTAAGAATGGAATAACTAAGTACTTTTGGACTATGCACATTTGCTGCAAGCAAAACAAAAAATAAACAGACGAGAGTGTCATAACATTGTAGAAAATGTGATGAAAACGCCTTCAACCACCACTAGCTAAACATTTTGATACCATTCAATCCATCCACAACTCAGTAAACCCAAGGTTAAATAAATACAGGAATGGCAGATTCTCTTTGACTGTAGCCGTTTGACAATTCTGAAGTGAGTTGTGCAGAAAAATGTGTGCAACTCTAAATTCACAAAATACAAGTTACCATTAATTTTCTAGCAGTAGTGACTAATGAGGATGTAGGTGGGGAGAGTCTGGGAAATATTAACAGAAAGAAAAAGTAAGGCATTGCTAAAAATATCGCAGGCTCCAATTCCTAGTTTATAATGTTATGGCAAATTACATAGCTAACATTATTAAGATTCAGTCTAGGTAAAAAAAGGCAGACAAACTACAGGATAAGCCCAGCTGCACCGAACACATAACCCATCTTTCTCATTTGCTTAATAAGTCAAAGATTACTTTCCACTCGAGCAAGCTGCTGTTCGCTTCCTAACATACTCGCCTTCCTCTCCATTAACATTTTATACTAATTGCTATTTGACCCAACATTTTTTTTAAGGGATCAGAATCAGAAACCAAGGTTTCTAAAATAAATGTGTGTCAGCTTATTGGCAGAACACTTCATACTTTGGCAGCAAAATCATAAGCTACCATTTTGTTTGCTTATAGGACTAAAGGAGCATATTTTTTTCCTATTCTGTTTAACTGGGCCTTCTTTCTTAGTTACTGTCAATTAAATATCAAAACAATCTTTGCTCATAAGAAGCTCTTGTAACTGCCTTGTACTAGCTTCAGAAAATATACACAATAATTGCCTACTAAGAACCACCCTTTGTTGAGTAAAGCGAGTGGTTTATATCCACTACAATTTACTGATACATGACTTTTGTGTCTTTGAATACCTGTCCAATTCATACCTCAACACCCTTATGGTCTTTCTTTTCCTACTTTGCACTGTGCTACGCTATTTGGGTTTTCTGTGCTACCTTTCCATTTTGCCATAACTGGTGCTTAATCCTGTTATTTATGAATGTGAGGTATAACAATCAAGATTGTCAAAAGCTTATGTAACAGCCTCAGGTCCATTTACATGACATTGGTCCAGATTAGGCATAACGTAGGGTTTTAATCTTACCCTAACAAAATTTGGGTTAAAGGGAGTAGAATCTTTCCTAGTAAAATTTACACTCACATTCTGTTTCAACTCCACGCACTGAAGTCTATTCAGAGAAACCCATCATTTCACAGTATAGACAGTAGAAATTAGAGAAAGAATTAAGAGATCAATGGAAAACAGTTTCATTAGCCTGAAAAAAAAAAGTGAGTATTCTAGACAAAATTAGAGTATCTGAGAAGCATGAAGAATTGATCCCCCAACACACTTTCAGAGAGGTGTTTGGAACACAGTGGGAAAATAAAGCAAAGCTTCAGCAAGATGTTAAGTCTGAAAGGCACTGCAGAATAGAAAAAACAGTTATTATCTTTACCACAGAGACAGCACATCAGAGCATTTAAACCACTTAATTTCAGGTAGACATTTTATTGTTTTGGTAAAACAGGTTAAAATGAAGGAAGCTAAACAGAATGAAAGCAGTAAAATTTCACTTTAACCACCACAAAAATGCCACAGAATATGTACTGCAGGTATTTGTTTTGCAAAGACAAATCAAAAATAATTCTTTACTGAAAGAAAAAGGTGATCATTTCTCAGACAAAGTGAATAGTTCTCAGATGTAGGGTGCACCACACTCATACGTTTCCAGCTCGCATTAAGGTGGACCCCAGAAAAGCTTATTAAATGGTTGCACTAGTGAATGACTCACTTATCACTGCAAACCACAATGCTAATCAGGAGACTAGACACGAAAGTTCTGTAAAATGCCCTGAAGTTGCAGTTAGAAAAGGGTGAAAACAAAATCTTGACAGCTTTTCCCTGGCACGATGCTGAGGTTATCCCTGGCAATGCATCACCAGCTCTTTAATGCTGTGACTGCAGGGAAAGCGCAGTAGCCAGAATGACTTGCTACACAAGATGACAAGCAATCAAGGAGAAGCATTCAAACTGCAGTGTTGCATTTGCATATACTAACCTGAACATGGACAAGCAGCATAATAAAATGGTTGGCAACAAGGAATTCCAGCTATATCTCAGTCAACACATGATTTTTAACACTGATCACTACCCTAGAAAGTGAATTTGTGCCTCCAAAAAGCAGAGTACTTTCAGTTCCTATTTAAGAAAATTTTAAAGGCAAATGACCTGAACCCCAGCAACCTTTGCGACCTCAGCATCTGCCTGTGGAGAATTTGCACTGCTTCTAGTTAAGATTCAAGGATAGAACTTCACTGTGTATCAAGCATAAGACAAACACAGAAAAGATGGTCTCTGTCTAAAACAGCTTGCAAACCAGACTGAAAAAAATTTAAATGGGAGCCAGGCATGATAAACAGCAGGATATCCCAGAAAACAGATGACAGGCTGAGATACTGGAAGGATTTAAATCACACATTCTGAAAGTCACACATGAAATCATTGGGAAAAAGTCCCATCTCCTACTTAACTGCTCTAAGCAGATATCTCCACTTACCTGGAACAAATAAGGGACATAATGGCACATAAGTAAAAAATCTGCAGCATCACATGCTTAGATGTCTGCCTCTTCAAAACATGTACCAAAACCATGCTTCAGTACTGAGACCCTTAGAAATGACCAGCCGTCAAAATTGTATCTTCATTGCATGAAGATGCAAAGAGAGCTTTCTGGAGAGAGCCGGTAGAGAGCACTAAATCTAGGGTCTATCTGGAATCCTGCAGCCCTTCAAGGCTTAAAGCCTAGAACCAGAGTTTGGGCAGATGCCTGAACTCCCTCTGGTTTAAGTCCTCTCCTGAGAGTGGATGCTCATAAAGTTGTTTTTTTTTTTCAAGCAGGTGAGTGGGTCTCACTTTTGAGGATGCAGCTACTGAAAGAGTTAAATGGTATCATCTTTTCTATTTTAAATGGTAGCCTCATCTGGTAATTATTGCACACATATAAAACTTTTGGGCTCCTAGAAAATCACCTACTCAAAGTGTGTGTGAGAGAGAAAGGCATACTTCACCCTTTCAGTGTCTACTATGTCCCTGTGCACAGCTTTATGTCAATCCCAGGGTCAGGAGAGAAGCAGAGAGGTCTGACAAGTTGCTGTTCTGCCTCCCAAGACTGTAGGTATGTTTAAACTGTGGAGAAAGGAAGTCCTGGAAGAGTCATCAAGTCCTGGGTCCATGGACACGTAGCCTCACGGCCTTGTGTAGCTCAGTGACAGTTCTGTGGTGCTCATGTTTCAGATTGATCTACAACCAGTATCACAGGATCTTTAAGGTTGGAAAAGACCTCTAAAATCATCATTCTAATCATCTATCCAATACCACCATGTCAACTAAAGCATGTCCCAGAGCACCATGTCTACAAGTTTTTTGAATGCCTCCAAGGATGGTGACCCCACCACCTCTCTAGGCAGCCTGTTCCAATGCCTGACAACACTTTCAATGAAGAAATGTTTCCTAATAACCAATCTGAACTTCCCCTGATGCAACTTGAGGATCCTGTTGCTAATTACTTGGGAGAAGAGACCAACCAACCCACCCCCTTACCCTCTCACTACACTATCATCCCTTCCCTTTGGGTATAGCTCAGTTTCCTCGCCTTAAAAAAACCCAAACAAACAAACAAACAACATAAAACCCAAAGAATCTTAAGCAGTAAATTAGCATTCTCTGTTGAACTGTTCCTTACTTGTTCTGTCCCTAATACTGATTAATGTTAATGCGACCTTTCTATAAAAGCACAAAGGGGACCCAAGGCCACTACTTTGTGCTTGAAATTGTAGGGTTCCAGTTTCCTGAAGTTCTTTCCTGCTGCAGGAAACAGCGTGGCAATCTCAGTAGAAAGGTCTGACTCAGTGTTGAATCACTGCCCAACATAATGTAAGGAAGCAGGAATGTGCTTGAGTGTTTCGGTTTGTCTTTTTTTAAATTATGGTGTCTTTTGAATACGGGCATAAAATTAAGATCATGACCATTTTAAGGATCAGGCACCCTAAGGTGTTTTTCACAGTTACCCATGATGGTTGCATTCCTAAGGCCATTTCCAACAGATAAAACATTCTTCCTTCTTTATAGTGTTGCCTTAACAGCTAAAAAAATTCCTATCATCCTGGGAAGATAATGTACTTCAACAGTGGATAGGAACAGCTGGAGAGGAAGAGTGACCTTGTGCTTCAATATTAGTCAGAGGGTTGAAAGACCTGTATTTGGTTCTGAAGTGAGAAGATCAAATTTCTTTGTTGAAGTTTGATCAGTTGCTTAGATACATATTCAAAGGAGGGGGTTTATGCTTAAACATCAACCACATTAAAACTGTAATCCTTAAAACCATGATCTTCATCAGGCCCACTTGCCAGGTTTCCTGAAAAGGCTAATTCTCAGAAAACCCCAAATACATAATAAACTACAGAGAACACTGATTTTGATGCTACCAGTAGAGAAAAAATAGAGAATTTTGCTTTTCTAGTTAACAACTACAATAAATGAGGGGAGACAAAGTTCCAAGTTCCAGGTCTTGCTCCAAAGTCAGCACAGATACTTCACTGAATGGCTGTTTTGTGTAAAACACAAACCCTCTCCTCAAAGCAGTAAATTAAACTCAGTACTTTTCCCTGATAAGCATAAAAAACCCCACTCCAAGTATCACATTTGCCCTCACTGAGCAGATGTATCCACAACAACTTCCCATTAAGTGGAACAGCTTCAACAAGAGGGAGGGGAGTATGGCCAAGGGCCATAGGGAACACTCAATTTTGGAAGTGGATGGTTGCAGTTAGTCAGGTGAAGACAAGAATCAATCACTATCTCCTCCATCTTGTGTCATTGTTCCTACCACTGAGATTGTCTTACTGCAAGAGCTTTCCTTTTACACATTTGAATGAAATCAATGACACCCGTTTTTGGCAAAGAGACTGCAGGCAAGCTTCCTTATAAAGAAGGTATTGGGGGTTGCAATCTCTAGGGAGGGCATATTCATACATACATAGATATGTATGGATGAAGATGGTGGGATTTAGGATATAACACAGCAGTAGTCTGCATTGTGTTATTACATCAACATACAACTTTCTTGAGCCATCCAGTCTCCCCCAGGCAGTGTTTACTAGGTGCAAGAAGGAACCTAAACACCAGTTTGTAACTCTCAGCTTGCCATGTACTAGAAGCAGCAGCAATGGGCTGTGCTATGTCCAAGGCCTGTGGCAAAACTGTGACTGAATTCACAGTTTGTGAAATGCTCAAGGGCTCTTTCAGGAGAAACCACTATATAAAATGCAAGATTGGACTGATTTTCACACCAGAAAGCAACCAAACTGTCTCCTATGAATGCCACTGGCAAAATTCCCTCTTGTCAGAAAAACAGGAGGATGTTCCAGATAACTAGAAAGCCAACACGAGATAGAGTGAGAATGCCACTCTAAGCGGCTTTGCATTGTGATTTCTTACATTATTTGTACTTTATATATTAAAGCTCTTTCCTGTTTTGTAGCCCATGGTATAGAGAGCTGAGGGTATGTACTCACTGCCTGAGCCAGGCATTGTCTCCACCTGTTATTAGTAATCCTTTTTAATTGGGCATAGCACTCTGCTGAATTTGCTGGCACTGGAAGACCAGGTGCAAATAATTGAAAATCTAGAAATAATAGGAAGTGAAACAAGACAATTGCCTCAAATTTATCAGTGGTCCAATTCCAGATGGTGGCAACAGTGACAAAGATAGCTTTATCATTCTCACTCTTCAAGATTCTTTTTTAAAAGAGAGTTTCTCCTAGTGCAAATAGACTGACCAAATCAACAGTGATTACTAAGAGGGACCTGGACATCACTTTGCATGCCCAGAACATAAATTACTATCATTCTACATGAAACATATCCAAAGCTTCTGTATATAAAGGATCTCTAAAGCTGTAATTTCAACCATGATCAGTGTATTGAACTAAAAATGGCCTGGACAAGCTGTGCTACTAACAAAACAGAGACTTCCTCTCCCCTCCTAGCAGTGGCATATAAAAAAAATAAGAAGCAAGATTGCCAAGGCAGAAATTACTTTCTGAATCCCCTAAAAAGTGTCACTGGCAGTGAGAGGAGATGGTATTAAAAAGCTGGAACATACACCAAATTAAGAATCAAAATAATGGTAATGATTACTTAAATCCATATGTGTGAAATCCCTGAGAGATCCCTAAGTGATATCTTTAAATGTTAATATCTTTATGTGTTACTGCAGATAAAAGTTTTTGCAAACTATAAATATGCACGTCTGCAACAAATTATTCTTTTTCTATTGTACTGTTGAACTATCCTACAAAATGATTTCAACTGTTCAGGAAAGCGATACTTCAGAGAAACAAGAAAGCCCTAAATAAAATAATCCTAGAATTCCATGCAAATTCATTAACTTCAGAAGTGAGTGCATCTAGCAAAACACTACAGCAGTGTATTAAAACCCAAACATCTATTTGTGACAAAATTGTTCTACCTAGGCTGAATGTAGACCATAACTCCTCGATGTCAGCTGAATTTAGGAGGCTCTGCAAATAAATTATGAGATCAGCAGTGTGGCAGAGCAAAACCAACGGCTCAGATCTATTGAGTCAAGATTTGGACTGATGAAAGTTCTCACATGGATGAACTACAGAGCCCTGAAAGCATTTATAAGGTCCATATTGACAGGACAAGAAGGTGCTTAAAAAAAAAACCAACCTAGAAGAAAGAGAACCAAAACAGCTTAAAAAGGTCTGAATCAGGATTTACCCATGAGTCAGAAACCAGATGAAAAGTTTAGGTTCTGTGTTGCCTCTCTGGCTCAGGGTAATTTTGCCCAGATAGAAGGCATTCTTTCTCTTAACGCATAACAGCATGCATTTCACCACAGGACAGGTTAAGCTGTGTTTTATAAAGCTCGGCACGTCTTTTCTGGATTTGTGAGTGTACGTTGAGCTGAAGATGAAAAAAAGCATACTAAAAGTTGGACTGATATATTTATCTTCTCTCTCTAAGAGAGAACATTCTTGTGAGATTTTAACTATGTTTTATTAGTTGTTTTTTAATTTAGCACTTTTGAATTAGGACATTTTATTCATTAATTCAGATATGCAGAACAGAGGGCTGACACATGACTCATGTTGCTTAGGAAAACTCTGACCCTTCTCATGGCATTTTATTTATTTGCTCATTTTTTATTCTATCACTTTGTTTTGCTTAAAAATAGTCAGAGGCATTATATCCCACTCACTCTTGGCTCTACTTGCCTGTCCCTTTAATTAAGTTGCAGTTTTCTGTTTTAATAAGCTCTGAAGTAATTTGTTATGAAAGCAGTTTTGTCCACTCTGCAAAATGGAAGTTGTTGGTTTATTCGTTTCACCTAATTCACAAAGTCTTTTTGGCATTATTAAGCACTTACAGCTATGAATCACTATTACTGTAACAGTTGTAAGTCAAGGCTCTTCCTTTATGCATGACAGGATGGGTAGACAGCACCATCTATGTTTTGAGCAGTGTCTGTTGCTTTGAATGAGACCAGAGTTGGCTGCCACAGATCAAAACTGACAGGGGGATGTCTGTGGAGACAGCAAGGCAAAAGTACCAAGTGGTGACACTTGAACAACCTTTCATGATAACAGATCACCACCATTTATACTATTCAGAACAGCATGCTGAAGAACCACTTAAATTAGCCCTCCAAAATCTGAATACCCCAAGCCATGTATATTATGCTGTGCAGATAAGCCCCTTGGAGTCCCTGGATTAAAAATAGCTATATTCCTCTTCAGGAAAAAAAAAAAAAGCATCAAGGAAACCTTATTTCCTCAAGGACAATCCCCATATCTCCTTTACTCTTCCACCTTGACATGAGTTACCATAATGGACTTGGAGTTGCATTAGCATGTGGTGTTACGTGAGATTGTTTTTGAGGGCTTAATTAAGATGTTTAACAGAAGCCAACAATCACAAGAAGTGTGATGTGGATGTATGGAATACAACATGCATTCTCACCTTTAAAAAAAGGTATAGTCCACTTCTGGAGAGCATTTAATTCCCTCTGAGTTAATCTAGCATTTACAGAGAGGTGAGAATTTCTTCCCTGAAGAACTACAGTTCAAATTACCACAGATCACCATGCCATCTGCAAGCAATTACCTTTCCCTTCCTCTTTTAAACACAGTCAACATACTCAGTCCAGTCTCTGCTCTTTCCTGAGGTTTGGATGCATATGGTAAAATTCAGTTCAATCCAAGCCTTCTCCTTCAACTTGGCTTTACCAAGAGTTTCTGTTTCAAAATTTCCCATTCTTTACTGTAAATTCTCCCTGCTTTTCTGTCTCTACTTCAGAAACACCTTAAATCTCTATAAGAGCAGTAGCACTCTTTGGATGGTACTTCTCTCTTTTTATGAGCCATGTAAAAGGCTGTTCCTTTAGGGGAACGGATGCTGCAAAGCTAGAGTGATTTCTGCCCCTATTTCCAGGATAGACTATTAATTTCTCCATTCATGTACACTACCAAGTTTGTTCTCACGTCACAGCAATGAGAACAGTAACCCTGGGGACCTGAGTGACATTGTCTATTTGAAGGGAAAAAAAAAAGAAAAACGATTATTTTACTTTTCTGTGGTAGTTAAACTACATCTTAGACAAGATTAAAAGTGACTGTCAATACGTGGTCATTGCTGTCCAAGTTATGTTTTATGTAGTGGAGCAAAAACCTAAACCACATCATTATATAAGAAAGGTTCTTCTTAAAGGCTTTAACTGTTTTTTCATGCAGCCAATAATGTTTCCATATTTTTAAGTGTTCAAAGGACTGATTGTTTGTTACAGCAAGGACCAGCAGAGCTGGAAACAAATATAATACATGATACCTACTTGTATTGCTACAGCACCTCCTCTAAATGGAGGTCCTCAACAGATCACCAAAATTAGCAAATCTCAATGTTCTGAACAGCTCGGGTAAGCATTGGAAAAGCAAATTGCATCAAAAGTTTACCCAAATATATATTTTCTAAAATTTCCTACTCCCGTAATCCCTGGGAGCTGTATTAACACTTGTTTATTTTTAACCATCAGCATGGTATTAACATTATTAGCATCAGTAGATACTGTTGCCAACTGGAAGCATCCTCCACAGAGATGTTTGAATCTTGAATGGAATTAGAAAACCCTAAAATGGAGCTGATTTATACTGGTGAAGCAGTTAAAGGGCAACTGATGATCACACCACTGTTCTTGCTGCTCTGTGAAGACATTTGAATCTCTGTAGCCTTCATTTCACCACCGGCCTCACTTAATAAATACATAACATACAAACCAAGATGCTATTGTTATGGCAGCACTATTGTGCTCTTTGCAGTGACCTTCATGGCCAATGCAGTATTTCTAGAATGATCTCAAAAAGTGTCCAGAAGTATATAAAATAAAATAGTGGAAACATTTTATTTCTCCCCATTAGTTATCCAGCTGTAATACTATCAGTATTCATTACTTTTCTAGATCCATGCCATATTTCTACCACTAGTACCTACTAGATATTTATTCTACAGCTTATGGTTAAGAGAACAATGAACGATTCAGGCCTCCTAGTCAAAGACAGACACTTTCCATGGTCAAGGGAGAAGCAGTTACAATAACTAAATTAAGCAGATAGTGGGTGGTGGTCTTATAGTCCCACAAGCCTTGATTAATTCAGACATATCAGATACCACTTCTGCAATTCACAGTAATTATCAAAATATTCTATTCACTGTTCAGCTATAAAGGCAGGCAAAAAATTCTGCCTCAAGACACATAAAGGCTAATTCTTATTGCTTCGATAGCGCTGTAATTGATAGAGTACAAACTCCCTTAGAAAAATATCACTTCAACTGTGATGATGGAGTCTCCCATAGAGCCAATGTGTGAAGTTTCAGTTTTTGAAGCTCCTTTGGTGAGAAATTAGTATGACTAAGCAGAAAGTGATGGCTATAGGTGTTGTAGGGTAACTTCTTGTGCTCACTGTACCGGCACTCCTCTAATTCCCTCTGTGCTGCATTACGCCTAACTAATTTTGCTCCCAGGATTTGATAACGTCAACCAAAACCAGCCTATGATTCTACAAAACATCAGAACAAAAGGTAAGCAGTTCATGACATTGTTAATGGATACTGAAACTAAAACACACTGAAAATATGTGACTAGCCAATGGACACAAAGGTGAGATGAAACAAAAAAGGAGAAAAATGCTTCCCCACAGACCTTCACCTTCCTACCACCTTCAACAACTAATTTAAAGCATAAAGAGGGAAATGAAAAAGCACCATCTATTCCTTGCAAACACTTACTCTCTCATGCGCATACTTAAAAAGTGCCACTTCAACCTCATATTAAACATTCTGGTATCCTCTACCCACATTTCTGTCAAGCCCTTGCACTCTCACTTCTCAACTTTCACACAGGACAATTTCAGCTCTGTATGAATGTTAACCTCAAATCTCTCCCTACATTGTCATGTAGTTTTCTCATGAAAAACATCTCATGGAAGATTTTGAAAGTAACGAGGAAATAGCTGTTGTAACTATTTAGATAAATATTTAAAGAAGGACAATAGCCAATAGTGTTTTATGTCAACTCCATCAAACAAGGCAAAACTTTCACGCTGACTGCTGAGCTTCTAGCATGAATGCTTGATTGCAGAAGCTGGTGCTCTTTGTTCTACTTCATGAACAAACATTTTTTCCCCTTTTGTATTTATAATTTCCCTATAGCCTTATAATTTCAGTAACACCAGCCTACTTTTCAAGAGTTTCATATTTAGCCTTAGGCGACAACCACACTAGATTCCACAATAATACTGTCAATGGTTTCTTCTTTGCAATTCCCAGCATCGTTTCACTTGTTGATGCGTGGGGTAGCACAACTCCCTTTCAAGTTGTGCATGACATTTTTCAGTGTGTTTTCAGTGCTTCCTCAGAAACTTAGATGCTGCATTTTCACTTAAGTTTAAGAGCTTAAAACAACTCCTGCCAAGAATGACTTCAGGCACCACGCTGCCAAGAGGTAATTCTGCCAGTTAGCATCAGTACTAAGTGACATTCATGGGTGGGGATTTGAAGAACACTGAGGTGCTCATCTGCAAAAATCAACGTACTGGACCTTAAAAATAATAATAATACAGCAAACAAAACCATAGCACAAGACTGCTCAGTAGTTAGGGAATGAGAAAGAAAGCAGAACCTGTGAACTCCTTCCATATGCAGAATGTACAGAGCTCACTCTGGGATAGGTACAGAAGGGCCCAGTTTCCCCACTGAAGTGCAATGGTGTATTGGAAGCTAGGTATGGCTGTGAAAACATTTTGCTCAGTACCAGCATTCATAACAGGAACTGCTCACCTGTGCTGCCATCACTGAGCAAAGTACTTACACAAGTGAAGAAAAACCTGCTGTTCTCTACAAGCCCCCTAACACTCAGGTTGCCTTCTTCAGCAACAAGTAGTCTAACAAGGTGGAAAGAATTGAGCCAGTGTATAGTCAACATTTAGAAGGTAATTCTACCACTTGCTCTTAATTACTCGTGTCTCTACAAAGCCTTCTATCGACTTCTGAGCCTGCCTGGCCCAGACCTAGTCATGTATGTACACTCCCCAACTCACAGTTGTATGTACAGATGATACATAGTATACATGTACATAATGTAGGTAAAGAACTCAGATATTAACTTCTTCCCCCAAAGCAGCAATTTTTTAGCTCTCACATCCACTAATGCATCATACAAAGGAACTGTTGTGTGCAGTACCATTATGTGTAAAATCTCTGGGAAAATAAGAAATATTGAAGGCCCTAAATTCCTGGATTCATATCAGGATGAGAACTTCTTCATGCACACTCAAGAATTTGGCTCGTCATTCACAGTCTGGGTTTGGTGATGCAAGGCATGAAGAACCAGCCATCCTAGAACTTCACCAAGTTAGTACAGCACTGTAGTATACCTGAGCAAGCTGGGCTGTGAAAAGGTTGAAGGCTAGCAGGAGCCATGCCTGGGTTTCCTAAGCCCATAGCGTCTCTTGTCAGCAAGTCTGAGCAATAAATGCTCATACATCCCACCAGACCTTTGTCAGCCTGATGTTAATTTTATGGCATTTCCAAGAGGGGAATTTGAGTGCTAGGCCTATCACAGTGCATCCAGCTAAATGATATACAGGCTCAGGATAAAGATACAGGGGTTGTAGGACAGTTTTCTCTAGAATTCCCTGATGTCATCTCAGCCATTATTGGAATGAAAACAGTATATACAAAGCCATTGCCTTCCATGAAGCATCGTTTCCCTATGCCCATTTGAGAGCTGTGTAGAGCTGATGGCCTCTTAGAGAGGATTGTGGCACCAATGTCAAAATGCATATTAAACATAACCCTACTTAAGAGATCTCAGAACAGTCAATTGTTACGCAGTATCTAGCAGAAAAAACAAAGCTTTATATGAACTAATCTTCCTGACAATTTTTTCTCTCATTCTTTTAATCTTTTTATCCTGATCACCCCCAATGTTTTCATTCATTTAATACAGTGTGAAGCAATTTAGAAGAAGTTTATATATTTGCTTGCTCAACAACAAGAAACAAAATTTTGTGTGCGTATAATTCATTTTAAAAAGCTGCACAATAAAAATAAAGCTCGTATGTAGTATTACTCTGCTGGAAGCATAATGTCACAGAAAATTTCAAATTTCACTCTTCGTGCTATGCAGCAGTTTTCCACATTTAGTTTTATCACCCGTGTTTTATTGTATTGCCAACACCTGTAAAAGAATTCCCTTTACCTGCCAAAAGAAAAACCACCAAACCAAGAAAACCCAAAGAAACCTAACAAAGTAAAACACAGACAGAAACTGTCTTTCTTTGCAGTTCTACTTTAATTTGTTTCTGCTTATTCAACAAATAAATTATGCATATGGGTAAACAACATTTCAAGTTCAACTTTTGACACACACCACTTTCCAGAGTGAAAGACGTGGAACTAAATACATGAGTGCTTTTTAAATGTCAGCTTTGGATGCTGTTAGAGGGAGATTTTTTTGCCTTGCTATTTTACCTTTGAGTGTATAATACTCCTTCAAAGGGAGTCAAATCTGTTTGCTTAGATCTATATATACTCAGTCAGATGCAAAGGGCTCCCCTTGTGTGCGCTGTGAAGGGGACGTAGCTTGTCTTGCTTATAGCATTATGCATTTACAATCCAAATCCCCTGATCTGATTTTGAGAGGAAGAGAGGCATATAAATCACATCAAACACTATAGAACCAAATTATAGTTGAAGCTTTATATCTGTGGGTATATCCCACTCTTCTCACTTCATGCAGAGATGCAGTTATCTCCTTCATAGGCAGTGCTACTTGCTGCAGACTCTCCATGTTTTCCATCACGGAGAATATGAAACCCAGCAGTTTACGTAATTTTCTCTGCAGTTTCTTCAAAGGTACTTTGGGTCCAGTTGGGTACCAGTAATTGTTGTTTTGCAAGACAACGGCTTTGAAGAACTTCTGAGAAAAATTAATAGCAATTTATTTAAATCTCTGATGTTTTGTCAGGCTTTGGTAGTAATCAAATTTTCATTTTAATCAAATAATGATACCAAAAGAACCAAAGAAAACTCTGGGTAAAGGTCTTGAAAAAGGTCATTAGAACAAAATAATTTGCCTTGTTTTGAAAAGGAGTGGTTGGCTAACAAGCACAACCAACAGTTCAAAAAAGGGAGGATTTTCTAAGATGAGAACACACACCAGTGTATGCAACAAAAGATAAAACAGCTAATTATTACCAGGAGTAAACATTGATCAAAGACATTTCTAGATTACTAAAGCCAGAATAGTGTGAGAACACAAAAAATCGTAGATTTTCATAAAGCTGAAAACTTGGAGGGAAGACTGTTGAAGCACACAGGTTGACAAGGGGCACTTGAGAACTGATCCACATGACACAAACGGAACTTAGGAAACATTTTTTAAAAGCTGATCATTACACTTTCACACATCTACATGCCCCTTCTGTTGATGTGCAGAAGCCTATCATTCTTTGAGCTACACAGACCAGATACTTTCTCGTCAAATGTTATCAAATATTCCTACACCCTCCCGCCACCCCCAGTTTTATTTTTTCTAAGATGTTCCTAAAATGGGCATGGTTTTCTCAAACCTTGTTTGCCAGTCTTATTTGTCACACATGTAGAGAAGAAAGGTGATGATGACTCTCCATTGCAGCAATGAATTTACCATCTGAATATAGCATTTATGGCTTATGAGCAAGTTACACCTTCAGGAGAAGGGGACCAGACGATGTGGAAAGGAGGTGTTTTTTGCACATGAAATGTCATGGATGTGACTATGTAATAGAGTGATGTACTCCCTCCCTGAGGTAGAGAAAAAACTTAAACATCCATATGGAATACGTACCAGTGAGGTTAAAGCATTAGAACTATCATGCAGAGATATGTAATCATACTTTATGCCACTCCTTGAACAATAATTAGATTCAAATGATAATATTCAAGCTCAATATTTCTTGGCTGGCTTCCTTCAGTCCTTTCTCCTATGTGCTTTTTGGAACAATGGATTAGAAACAACTCTGACTCACATGGAATTTGAATAGGATGACTTTAAAATCAAGTGACATTGTGGGAATGGTAATTACTTTGCTAATGGTTAATAATCTAATCGTGCCACTTCCCAAGACAATGAAATAAGAGGATTTGGTGTCCTCTTTGAATCACAGACAAATTTCCAATTCATCTAGTAGGACTAAAACAAAGAACACAGAAGCTCAAAGTCTCTATTTTATTTTAAAGGGGTCAAAACTGTCATCATATATCTTACACTTAGTAACACTGACAACAGAAAAGCTATTCATATCGAGTGAAATGCTACAATTGTAGTTGTACTTGTGTACTGAAAAAGAGTATCATAGAATTTGATTTTACTTTCCTCCTCAAGTTTCCTTTTCAGCCCTAGTGTTTGCTGTGATCTAAGAAGAAAAGGCAGTTAATGTTCTTAGCAGCAGGAGATACATCTGGATAGCAAAGTATTTCCAGGGAGGAGCACTGCTCAACTCCATCATCCCATCACAGAACCTTGTCATAAAACTATAGCAATATATTATCTTTCCTTGTGCTGGTTGGCCTAACAGAAAAAAAAGAGAATGTTTTAAGGAAGCACAAAACACCCCAAACTATGAAAATAACACCATAAACTTACTGTCTGGTATAATTCTATGTGACCTGCCAGAAGGAACAGAGGAAGGAAAAGAGAGTTTGTTCTCTTTGGAGAGATGCCAGAGATAAATTTGGCTAACTATATTCACAATAACATAAGAAGAAATGACTATCTCCAACCAAGGAAAATCCCAAACCAAAATCCAAAACATTTTTGCAACAGCTTAACTGATATCGCTTTTTAAGTTTCTAAGAAAAATGACAGTATGCCTGAAAGTACAATCCACAGTTTCTGTTCAGTGGTAAACAATAAAGAAATCTCTGTTGATATCAGAGGATAAAAATTTCTCAGAACAAAGCCATAGTGTTTCCAGTTTTGCCAAATACTAGCCTAAGTTTGTTTTCCAAGAGAACATATCCAAGACAAGAAAAATTTCCTAGAAAAAATATTCTACTAACTTACGTCAAACAAGGGAAAATAACAAGCAAGTTCCTGAACCTTGAATGCCAGGCCATAAAACTCAAAGGAGAAGATTTTCCTGAAAACCATAAGAAACTGTGGCAGGCTTTCTAGACTCTTCCTACAGCAGGAACTTGTGCTCAATATGGGAAACAAACAAGAATAAGCAATGGGGTGACTCTCCCTTGTAGAAAATATCTGCCACCTTCATAGCTCAACAAGGAACCCTGTACTTAAGGAAAGCTGTGATGGGGACCTGCAGCAGCACTGTATCGTATGAAAAGTACTTTGCACACCCGAGCATTCACAAGTGTACTCTGGGTGCATTTCTGCATATTAATTCCTTACAGTTTACAGTTCAGGACTGAAGAAACTTCAGTATCTCATCCCAGCACATTTCAGCGCAGTATGTAAACACAAGCGATGTGTTTTAATTGGCAGTCACCAGTGACCTGTGCTATGACAGTACAGGATGCAGCTGGACGTGTTGTGAATACAGAGCAACAAGTTCAACACACATGCCATTGTGCAGAGACCGCATGCCCAAACACAGAAATTTAAAATAGCACTTGGATGTTTTGAAACCAGGCAGAACAAAATCTGGTCTTCTCTTGCATGACTGAACTGAGTTAGTGGCGAATGAACAGAGTATGTTTTTTCCACCTACTCTCATCCCAGGGAATCATCAAAAAGAATTCCAGCTTGAGACTCCCTGAGTGCCAGGAAGTGGTTCTGACCTGGATGTTAGCTTTGGAGGTCTGTCAGGCTCCTAATTCTCTCTAATGCCATGAATTAGCATTTGTAAATACATCCTAGCTTACTATTTGTTGTGGAAAAGGGAGATTATTTTATGTTCCACATTCCCTTTAGCAAGCTTGCGTTGCTCCATTCCACCACTAACACCTTCATGCCACAGAGAACTGCAAATTTATAAAAAACACTTCTAAGTTTGTTTCCATTTAACCATATCTACCTCCTGTGATAAATACCAATCTGCTAAGATAATTTTCCTGCAAGTACATTATTTTCAGTAGTAAAATAAAAACTAATGCTTAAGTAAAAGCACAGACTGCTCTGTGTAGGTCTACTTAAAAACAGAATTATGCATCTGTCCTCAAAAACCATACTCCTTCCTGTTACTGAAAAGCATTTGT
The DNA here is from genome assembly GCA_027925045.1 of Hypotaenidia okinawae. Classification (NCBI taxonomy): domain Eukaryota; kingdom Metazoa; phylum Chordata; class Aves; order Gruiformes; family Rallidae; genus Hypotaenidia; species Hypotaenidia okinawae. The sequence goes on along the minus strand of BSDF01000002.1, from coordinate 44,510,459 downwards.
GCTTTTCTTATACTTAATTTACCATTCTTTACAAATGAAAGCAAATGAGCTATGCTTGTAGTTATATATCATAAAGAAGCAGCAAATAAAGTGTTTTGTTCACTGTTGTTTCTGAAATGAATGTTTTATTCCTTTTTCTTGGTAGTGGCTTTACTTGGCAAATCTCAAGATGGCTGGAAAGCAAACAAGAAATGTAGTTCTACTTAAACTCAAACAGGTTTTGTACAAAATATTGGGTGTTTGCTGAGGTTGGGTTTTTTCCTTTCCCTTTTGAATAAAGGGAAGAAAATAAAGGCAATTATTTTACCAATGAGCTAACGCTTCCAATTTTTCTCTTTTATTACCGAAGCCGCCCAACAATTTCAGAAGGAATAAAATTATACTGAACAAGGTTGTTTCTATTGAAATACTTTGTTTTCTTAACTAATTCAATGAAATTTTCAAAGCTTGACTGACCAAGGCCATGGCCAATCTGAAGTTAGACCTGCTTTGAGCAAGATTTTGGACCCTGCAGTCATCAGAAGTCACTTACAAATTTTACTATGAGCCTAAATAGCACAGCTATTTGTTTCATTCTCTACCCAAATTAGTTAAAAATATCCAATCAGGCCAGGTTTAAGCTAAGACTAAGACATCTACTTACTCACAGTATCAGTACAATTTTAATAACCTCCATATGATGCTATAACTTATGCTGTGATGATACCCTTGTTTTCTTTCCTGCCTCACTTTTACATTTTAAATTAACACCTGTTCATTCAAATTCCTGGCAACTCCTTGGAAAAGTTTTCTTTGTGAATTATTAATCATCTGTATCCTCTCAACTAAGGACTGAAAATGATCAAGGTAGATTATTTGGTTCTTTCAACAAATTATTATGACAATCTACACTAACAATAGCTATTATTGATTACATTTATAAGATGAGTATCTGTTTCTACATTCTGCATTGATTTATAGGGCTGGGATCCTTCTTCCTGACTTTGAAGTATGTAAACTGCAGGAAATACTAGCATCCTAGAACTAGGAACACAGTTATAAAGTTAATTAAAAGTACTGCCTTTTGGACTTAGGAAATCTGGCAACTAGCATGTGCTTATGCTTTTCCTGGCATACAATGGATATACGCCAGCATAGTTTGCTTTTTTCTTTTTTTTTCATAAACACAGCTGTTTGCAATGAATCAGTTCCTATAATTTCCCAATTGACCCATAATGAAGGAGAGCAGCCAGCTTTAAAGCATCAGTTGTTAATATCCTTTCTTAATCCAGGTTTGTGAGGATACATTTGCAGTAAGTGTGTTTTATGAAGGTGACACTGGAAATGCGTGTGTGGATACACAGTTATGCATGCATATTCTTCCTACAGAAAACAAGAAATGCAAAGTGTCATTGGAAGCGTCTGGAAAACATGTGACAATTAACAGGTGAAACACCTCAGTGAGGTCCTGCCTTGGTTGCACAGCCCCCCAGTCAATGGTATGATAACATGTCATTATGTTGTGCTGTCTGCACCACAGTCTGGATATAATTCAGATCCTATAGCTTTTTGAAAGTTACTTTCAACGATTATGTTCCTCAAAGTTTTCACTTTATTTCCCAGTGAGGAAAACCAGGAAAACCCTGATGCCACCAGAATGGATAGCAGCAAGATTATGATGATGATTGAAAGAAAACATCCTTGGATAATTCATAGCTATTTTACACCATACCTATTTATATCTTCTTGTGACCACAATGAAAATATGAGTGCCCAGAAAGAGGATATGCAATAATTAGTCTTAATTCTATCTTTCTCAGTTGGTTTAGTACAGATCATTGGTATGTGGGCAGCAGTGTTCAGCTAGAGGTTGCTACTCTGGTAGGTTTTTCTGCCTTGAGAAGTGAAACTAATTGTGCTATATTTAACAGATAACACCAAAGGTTGATACTCCTGAATAGATTAAGCAAGTCACAATACAACATTTTCTGAAGAACATCAATAGCTTTCCTGTCATCATAAAAACTTTTTCCAAAGTACATACGACAGAAGTATTATGCAACATGTCACATATAACAACAGCTTAAATAGACAAGTTTATGAAATATATACACAGTGTTTGAAGTACTAAAAAACGTACCTTGGTCCAAAGACACCTGTAAGTGGTATGACCTTCACAGTAAAGATAGAACACAAAGGAGTTGTCCAATCTTTGACTAACCTATTATTGCCTGTGGCTTCCTTTTGACGATCAGTGACTGGTCACATTTCCTAGACAACTACATAGCAACTCATTTAAAGAAACTCCATGAACCACATGCAGTAATTTGTAAATGTTGCTGCTATGAAACAGACAGAATTCCTCTGAGACTCTCTCTTCTGACAGAGTTTGGATTCTTGTCAATCACTTGAAGACCAGACAAGTGAAAAAGCTACTCAGAAAAGAGATATGCAATAACAAGACTTAATCCACAAGGTAGGTCCAGATCACAGTGCATTGAATCTGTTACAGATAGTTGATAGCATGCTTTGTTATACTTGGGTAACTTGTGGTGGAAGCAAGGACAGGTAACTTTGAACTGAGCATCCAAAGAAGTCTTCTGAAAGTCTAAGTAAGAGGAGTTGATAATACCAAGAGTTAAGTGCTGTACATACTCTAAGTAATATACTTTTAGCTGCCCCAAGAATGAAATTCTACTGGTAGCATTAGAAGTGCTATAAACAAGAGTGATAATGTAAGGGTCTGAATATACATTAAAAGTGGTTATTAGTCAAATATAAGACACGGCATATTTTTGTTTAGCTCTGTGAGAATCTGCTAATGGATTTTCCAAGAAAGGGTGATATCTCTCAAGTAGGAAGTGGTACTCTATAACAAAAAGGATTTACTGACAACATGAGCTTTGCTTTTATCTGCATGCATCAGGACATAACACTGTAATGTGGCCCTGCAGAGAAAACCTTTCAGTTGGAGTCCAGCATTCTTTATAATGTGACAGGCACTGAAGGATGGCAAGAATATACCAGGCACTTTACGTAAAGAAACTAATCTATGTTGGTTTGTAGGAAATCCTCTATGGAAATACTGTTTTGTTCAGGGGCTCTTAAGTGAAGATGGGGAATATCCTTTATTTGGTATCACTTTCACAGATGGATTGGAACAGAAAGGAAGATGAGGCACACACACAGGTGCCTTCTCTCAAAATCATTTTCACAAAGCTCAGTGGTGACAAATTACTATAACAACTTCACATATTTTAAGTCAAAGGTAATTTTGGCAACATCCCATTAACAGGTGACCCGAGTTGAAACTGGGAGAAAAAAGAAAAAAACAAGAGTACATTCCAGTGTTCCATTTCTGACAGTATAATTCACATGAGCTATGTGAAATTCCCTCTGCAACCTCAGCTATTTTCCGGGGGGCAAGAAGGTTAAAAAGTAGCCTAAAGGTAAAAAGTGGCTTTTAACAGGCAACAATTATCTCAATGCTATAATCAGGTACAGCACCGTGGGAAATACCATGTTCCTTCATGTGAAAATGTAACCTTGTACATTGCAGTCTTCATTCAAGGAGTTAGTTGGGGAGAGGCAGGTGGTAGGGGTTGCAGAGGTAAAACAGTTAAACAAACCCACAGATGTCTCCATAGGTGTTTGTTTACATTTAATTCACTTTCTGATATTTTAACTTGGACTAACAAAGACTGGAATTGAAGAGGGGCAGGAAAGCTAGATAGAAAATGATGAGTTCAATTTAGCTTATACCCTGAAGGGGAACTCTGTCTGTAAGAAAGGCGTATCATATTAAGAAAAACCATTATTCCCAAATCAACAGGAATGAATTAGCTGTGGATTATATGGTTGATTTGGTCATCAGCTGCTCTATCTGCATTATTATACATGGGCTTTTTTTCACAGCATGATTTACTTTAGCAAAAAGACACAACAGAAGGCAGTCAGAGTTTTATGACTTTGGAAGTACACGGGTGAGACTTAAATTTCAGAAGGAGCACCTTTCTATAAGCTCATGGAAGAACATTAGCTCAAAAGACTGGCATGACCAGAGAGTGTGTAATCTATTCATTTCAGTCCTGTAAGACTCTGCTTAACTCCCCTATCTGAACAGAAAAATGAGCGACTGCATGAATAAGTTCAGCTCTCAGCAGTCACAGAGTGACAAAACCAGTAGAATTCACATTCATTATTATTTTATATAAGCAATATTGTGGGCACTTAAAGGGAATGAGCCTTTTTCATGGTAATTTGATCTGCCTGACACAGTGTGCCTTGAGAAGCTGCAGGTTGCTCCAGTCACGTGGGTTTTTAATTCCTGCTTTCAAGAGCGTTTCTATTGCCAGCACTTAATCTTGCTACAAGGATTTCTGCAGCTCTGGGTGCATCAGGGCCTCTGAGCTCCCTGAGTCTCCTGCTGGACACATGGTGCTTTCTGACAAGGAGTTTTGCTGCCTGCAAAGACATACCACCTCATACATGACAAACTAAGCCCCCTGAAAAAGCCGTCTTCAGCCACAGGTGCATCCATGATTTTTCCTGCCATTCAAAGTACAGGATTTTTTCCCTGGTCTTAGTTAAGGGTACAAAGCCAGAATAACTTTACTGTATGGCAGCCGTTCTGAAAACTGCCCATCTCCTCTGCAAGCTAGTGCAATTGTTGGAAGACAGAGAACAGAAACAACATACTTCTATCCTCTCTTGACCCTTCCAGAAAGCTTTGGTTTGCTATAAGCATTCAATAGTCTTTTATGCACTACCCGTGTTAATAAATTAAGTCTCTCATTTCTACCAGAAAGAGATGGATGCAAGGGTTTGATAGATTGGATGAAGCTGACTCAGGTTAGCATGTTGAAGTCGCAGCTTCTCATACACTACCCTGAATCTGTCTTACTCTGATAGCGATATGAAGCCTTGGTCTTCCCATTTAGTGATAGATCTTGGTGAGAATTTTTATCAGACTGGATATTACAGTAACAATATGTTGGACAAGGACAGGGATATGAAGCATTCTTTTGGGGGGTTATTACAGTGGGGATAAGGAGTTGCAGAATTTTAATAGGGTTGCCTTTAAAGTATTATGCTGTGCATCACATGGGGCGATTTCTGAGAGAAACCCACACTTTAAACCTACAGCTTTCCCAACCAAGTACTTTTCTAAGTTTAGTAATTCTAGTGTAATAACAGTAATAAAAATTTGGTCATAACCAGATGTTCCAGCCCATTCTGGTCTAGTTCTGTCAGACATTCCTAAGACATACTGTAAAAAAAAAAAACCTGCAACACACAAAGAAACAAAAACCCCACAAAACAAAAGCGCCACCAAAAAAACTTGAAAGTAATCACTTTGCAAGCCTTATTTATTTTGTTATAAAGTAAGGCCTTTGGAAAGCTTTCAAGACAACCCTTATTCTTGAATAAATGCCACTACAAACTTGACAAATGTATAGGATAGGCAAACCAATTTCTGAAGAGAGAACAAGCATGCATCCAGCTGAACAAACCATAGTGCCCCACTGCCCCACTCACATCCCTTGCTCCGCACTAAGGCCAGAAAACAAATTTCTTCTGGATAAAGTGAATGCTGACTGATTGCCTTTAAAAAAAATAAAATATTTGCCATCTTGACAAAACCTGCCCATTTCGTCTATCCCTACTTATAACCAAGACTGCTGTTCAAATTCCACTTACTACGAGGATAACTGAAAGTTTTATCTATCAGGCTTGAATCCCCCGGCCATGACGTTACTCAAATACTGCTGATACAATGCCCTCCACATACAGCTGCTTCTGCTAACACATACCAGGAAGAATTTTATTGTGACAGCTTATAAAAAAAATGTTACATAATCAAAGGAAATGTGGTAACACTTTATATAAAGTGTCCAGTAACCAGTACTTCACCACAGCACAACACCTACAGGAAGGGCATATGACAGCCACATGAGTACTAAATGAATCCATTAGGATTAGTGGTATTAAAATGAATACCAGATGCATTAACAAGGGACTGTGTAAAACAAAATGCCGCACAAATGTTTGCATCCCAATCCCAGCTTTCAAATAACATCAGCATATTACCCTAAAATCATTACTTTGCTATTCTAGTTCCTTTCCTAGGGAGCTCTAATGATAGTTCTTGCCCTACAGTGAATTCATATTGCATCTGGCACAGGAAATTTGGCATTTCAATTTACATAACTGTTTTCAATTGCACAAATTTGCTGTTCCCTAATTCTCAGCGTACTTTGGACAACAGTTTTCAATGCTTGACTGAGAAAGAGCAAAACTCTGAGCCAAACAACTTTTCTTGCCTTCCCTTCCCTCCTCTTCTGTTGATAGGTTCCCATGCTTTCTCAAATGAGATAAAGGAAGGTTAAATGTCAGATTTCAAAGCACAGAAGTTGTCCATCATTTTGCCTAGTTCAATTCAGATAGGTAGGGCTGACTGACAGAGACTAGATCATGGATTACAAGCAAGCGCTGCAGTCTCTGTGAAAATCCAGACACCAAAATGTATGACATTTCCCAAGAAATAGCATTCTCATTTATGTCAGATCAAAAGAGACAAAGATAAATGATGGTATTTCTAGGAGACCAAACAAAATCAGTACAGCTTTATTATTAACAGAGTTTCAGCTGGAGCTATACTTTTCTAAAATATGTACAACTCCAGGCTGTACACTGCTGGATGTTGAAGGAATAAACTATGAGTAAATGGTGATAATACGCCACATACAATCTCTGTGAAATACCAGCGTGGGATATAGAATGAAGAAAACAAGGGACAAGAGGTGCAGGTGGATTGCAGAGGAGGGAATGCAACATAGAAACAAATCAAATCAAGTTCTAAAAAGCTGCAGACCCTCTGGCTTAATCTAGTGGTAAATAAAGTCTTTGGTGTGAGTGCTTGTAAATTGAGGGAAATGACATTATAGCGCAATGCAGGGTTTCAACTCAAAAACTGAAGCTATTTACATTTCTTGAGAGAGAAACAAAAAGCTGATATGGGGAAATTACAGAAAACTACAGCTGTGGAGAAGGAAAAGCAGGCTGAGTTTAGTGAATTTTGTTGCCAGTGCCTCTGCCACTAGGAACAGCAGAGATAAAATTATCTCTCTGCTTGCCATTGCCATCCTACAGTTTGCATATAAGTTGCTCAATTTTCCAACATTTGCTGCTGTGATATATTCGATGCCTGTCATTACCTATCTGGGGTAAGACACCTAGTTTTTGTAGCAGAACATTCTCCATGACTGAGACTTGCATCTGACATGTGAAGAGACAACTCAACTTCTGAACAGGGTACATCCTGGGTAAAAGAAGCCAACACTATCTCCATCCAGTACAGACAAATCTACTGATAGGAAAGATAAACCCACAGAGAACAGTCTCTCCTAACAACTCCTAACTAGATATGTGATTCTCCTTGCCAAGGGAACTACATAGAATCGATAAGCAACAGAGCTCAAGGGAAGGAAGTCGGCCAGAACTTCAGTGTCTCAGTGCAGAGCCATGTCCAGAGCCTCCTGGACTTTTTGGCGATAGTGATGACGGCCACAGGGTGGGCTGGGGACACAGAGACAGCAGGAATTTCCAAGTGGAGGAGAGAGGAGGAGCTGGGCTCAGTGAAGTGAAACACAATACCGAATTTCTCAAGTAGGTCTCAGCCACAGAAAAGACAGGAACCACTGGTCTATGCAAATCCCTTCTGTCATGCTGAAACCTTCTTGGCAGCCTGGCCTTTCTTTTTTTCCTGCTTCCATTAACTGCTGCCACCATTCCACCCACTACAGCTGTTCAGCCATCTCCTGCTGCCCACTCACTAGTGTGCTCCGGTCCCATCCTGCTTCTGGTCTTTGTTACTACTTCCTACTGCCCAGAAGGAAAACATGTCAATTTTGGGATCAGCAAGTTTAGGAAGAAATTTAAAGGGCATATTTGACTTCTCAGCCATACAATTTCTGTGACAGAATTAGACAGAAAGGCCACAGAAACACAAACTGCAACTACATATAGCATAATTATGGCTTTCACAGATTTTACTGCTTGATTTTCCCCTGCTTGTTTAGAAATTCACTGCAGAGAATAAATGACCAATTCCATCTGGAAGTTCAAAGTAAACAATTTTAAGGTATCTTTAGATAATAACTTTGAAGAAAGAACCCATATTGTTTTATTTAAACACCCTCATAAAGGTGGTACAGAATAAATGCATTCTTCAGTTCTTAATAATTGAATGCAGACTGCACTTTAGAATACATCAATGCATGTGTGTGCAGCACTGTGGACTTGCTGTACTCTTTCAAAGTATGTACAAGTTCCAGTTTACATCAGAGAGATCTTTCAATTAAGAGGCGAGAGAAAAACATTCCACCATTAAAGCAAAATACCACAGAGTGTAAAGGAATTGAAGCTGTATTAGTTGCTTTATCCCTGTAGTTAAAAACAAGAAAAATACATCCAAACCCCAGAGTCTGTGTTGAGTCTACAAACGTCAGTGCCAATAAGAATTAAAAATTTCAGTTCCTATGTTTGTCTTCTTTGGATACATTTCAGACTACTTTTACAATATGTGCTCTGACAGGGAGGTCTAAAAGAGAGCTGCCAAACTCCTCTTCCCCTATACTCACAAAACTCTGAATAATCACCTCTTCCCTAATCCTCCCACTTTGATATTATGGAAGCGAAAAAAAAAGAAATTCCCTAAGCCATTTTTTGAAAAGAAAGGAATAGGACAGAAAAACTGAACCAAGTTTTCAAGTGTAAGAATTTTCAGAGCTACCAGCAAAAACTAAAATCCAGGGAACACTTAAAATGGCTGCCACAGTTTAAGGTGTGACTCTATAACTGAAATTTCATTCCAAACCCTTTCTGTAACTCCAGTGAAGTCAATAGGATTTGGATTAGTTGTACATACTACATTTGTAAAATATATGGACACTCTGCTGTCTATTGATTAAATATTTTTTCCAGTTTTAGCTTAAAGAAGCTTTGTTTGTAAAACTCGAGAAGTGTGATTTACAATATTTCACTTGTTTATAGGTGCTTCATCTCTTTCAGTAAACTCAATTCTGTAAGTGATCAAATCCTGATTTTAAACTGGGAGAGGGAAAATATGCTATTAAGTATTCAGAATCCCCCCCAAATGACAATTTCAAAAAGAAAGCTTTATGAAATAAACTATATTTATATCAATATTTTGGGGTATAAAGATCTAAGATTAAAGAGGTTTGTGCCATAAAAAGCCTATTTGAAATACCTATATAATGTGGTCATAAAAGTAATAATCTGCCTTTAGATGTGAATTTAAATAGTGAACTTGATTGTAAGCTGTGGCCAGCCCCTTTTCAGTGGTCTGTGGGGACAGGACAAGGGGCAATGACCACAAGCTGGAGCACAGGAAGTTCCGCACCAACTTGCGGAAGAACTTTCACACAGTGAGGGTGACAGAGCCCTGGGACAGGCTGCTCAGGGGAGTTGTGGAGTCTCCTTCTCTGGAGATATCCAAGACCTGTGCAACCTGTCCTTGGCAGGGGGTTGGACTCAATCTCTGGAGGTCCCTTCTGACCCCTACAATTCTGTGATTCAGTAAGCAGGCATTTACAGGCAGAATTGCAAGCAGGAATGGTCCATTTTCCTTTTCTGGAGAACAGGTACAAATCAACCAACTAACCAACATTTGTTTCTTTACATGGGTCTCATTCTCAGATCTAAACACCGGGTGTCAGGGAAAACATTTCACAAGTCTCTCTTGCGTTGTCTGCAGAAAACAGGTGCTAATAGTTAATTCACTTTGGTGTTACCATGCTGTCTTTTCTGCAGCAGTCACAAGGCCAGCATTAAATAAATGGTTGGTCTAAAATTAAATGCTTTTAAGTGTTAAATAAACGCTTAAATAATGTTGGTCTTAAGTAAGGAAAAAAAGGCATAGTTTGAAGAGCACTAAAAAAGTACCAAGCTAGGGATATGCTATTTTGTAGTCCAAAGTCTAGAACAGACACTATCTTATACTCTTTGGGGCTAGAGGGCAAATCATATGAGGAGCAGATGAGGGAGCTGGGGATATTTAGCCTGGAGAAGAGGAGGCTGAGGGAAGACCTTATCACCACCTACAACTACTTGAAGGGAGGTTGTAGAGAGGTGGCAGTGGTCTCTTCAGCCAAGTAACAGGAGGTAGGACAAGGGGAAATGGCACTAAGCTGTGCCAGAGCAGGTTCAGATTAGATGTTAGAAAAAAATTCTTCACTGAAAGAGGTGGTTGAGTCATCTTCCCTGGTTTTGTTTAAAAAAAAAAAAGGGTAGATCAGGTACTTAGGGATATGGTTTATCATAGGACAGGAACAGTTGGACTTGATCTTAAAAGACTTGATCCAACCTTGTGATTCTGTAATTCTGTGATTCTCTTGGTTTCTGGTTTTGTAATACTGAATAATTGGGGCTTGAATTCTTCCAAATGAAAACAACATCAAACATTTGATTCTGCCTTTAGAAAGTTTCTATGCTGCAGAACAAAACCATTAAAAAAATTAAAGAAATAGAATTTCCACATTGCTCTCAATGTTGTCCATTTTGCTTCTCATTTAATACTCTATCATTCTCACTGTTCTCTCTCTTCTTGTGTTAGCATTGTCTTGCCTACTCCTCACGTTGCACAGGTGATTATAAAGTATTGACTGTTGGGTATTCCCAAAATTTATTCTAATTGGACGTCAATGCATGATTCTTGAAAAGCTTTTCAGCAGGCACATTCAAATTATCTTGGTGAAACAAAGGGAAAATTTTGACAAGCCTTACCCAGAATGACCTGAAATACTTTAATTTTTTTGTCTTTGACTAGTTTTTTACTGGAAAAGAATGATACCCTGATGGTGCATGTAATTGAGAGCTCTAGTTATGATCTACATTCTTTTCAACCTTAGCATTTCATTAAGGGAATGCTGCAGAAGATGATGTCATTCTAAACAGGAGCAAAACCACCAGCCAACTGGGGCATTGGCTTGTTCTGGTTACTATTTGCCATTAAATGCTAACATTTTAGGATGCCCAATCTAAGCTATACTGAAGATGATCTGAAGCTCGAGAAAGTTCCTTGCAGAGAAGTAAGCTCCTCCAAGGAAGACAGCACAAAGGAAAGTTTCAGTGTTGTTTCCTTAAAGCTCTGTTCACTTTTTGAGCTTGATTATTCCTCCAGAACTTTTTTTTACTAGGAAGACAAACGATGGTCTTTAGGCTGTTCTGATCTGTGGTGGCTGACATTAGCCCAGCTAGAGGCTGCTATAGCAGCCAGCTCTTCCAGTCATGCCTGACTAGAAACTCATCCCACTGAAGGGCTTGCAACAGGAACAACTTAATTTTCAACTTCATGATTCACCGTATATTGATTGCAGCTCTTAGATTCCTGCACATTTCTATGTGCAGGCCATCAGAAATGTAAGACAGATGTGAATACAAATAAGGAAGGATATGATGGTCAATGCCAAATTTTGATCTGAAGCCAATTGCATCAGAGACAATGACTTGAGGGGCAGTCTACAGAACTCAATGTATTTATTATTAGCAAAGTTCATAAACTTTTTATATTAAGCAGGCTAAATTGCTGCAACAGTTCTTCCTGAAATACTGTCAGTGGCTCAAGCACAATACTAGAACACGAAACAGCAAAAAGAACAATGCAAAACTGAAGTCTGAGCAACTAGTTTGTAAAAGGAAGATAAAAATCTTTAGAATATTTTATTTCCCAGAAGCTCTCCCAATCTATCTCAGAGAATAAACTCTTTTCCATACTAGATTATAATTACATGCCAAAATGATTCAGAACACAAATATTGTATCATCTCTTGAATTATAAAGATTACATAACTGAAAGTTGGTGGAAGAATTAAAGCAAAATTAACAATATTATTAATGGCAGGACACTAATGTACTTGTAAGAACACAGCTTCATAGTCAGTAATATTGAAGTTCTGATGCTAAAACTACCAAGGCTATCACGATGTATTTACTAGTAGTGAATCCCTATATAGATATCATACTAAGCATATAAATGGCTATCTTGCTTTTCCAGTCTGTATCACCTTCAGTTTTCCACTTCCCAAGAAATTTCAAGTGTATGGAAAAAGGGATACAGTAATTTACCTTGGGACATAACCAATAGCCATCAGATATCAAACTTATCAAAATCATTTTGATTCATTACCTTAGATTGACTTGACTTCTCAACCTGTGATGTTTAAAACTAGTTCTAAAAGCTGTGGTGGTTTTGGCCCTGACTGGGGGCCAAATGCCCACCAAACTGCCAGGTCACTCCCCCTTCAGCCAAAAAGGGGAGAAAATATATTTTTGGAGGCTTAGACCCTGAGATAAGGACAGAGGGATCACTCTCCAATTAGTGCAATAGGCAAAACAGACTCGGCACAGAATAAAGGAAAGTTATTTATTACTACTACAACTAAGACACTCAGTGAACCGGAATAAGATAAGAATAAGAAGTGACCAGGTCTTAAAGTGCCTTCCCCCCACCCCTCCCCTTCTTAGCAAACTTAAACTTCATCACAATTTTACTCCCTTCTTCCCCCCTCCCAACATGGCACGGGGAGGGGCAGGGAATGAGGAGTGGGGTTCTGGTGGTACAAGCTGCTTTCCTTCCCCAGATCTTAACACCTCTACTTCCCCCCACCCCTTGCCTCTTTGCACACTTGACTTTAATCATCAATTTCGCTCCCTTCTTCCCTCCCATCACAGCACCAGGAGGGGCAGGGAATGGGGAATGAGGGGTTTTCAGTCCATTCTGCCCGAGCTGTCTTCTGTCTCAGCTTGGGGGGGGGGGGGGGGTGAGGGGGGTGGGCATTCCACACACACACACTCTTCCCTTGCAGCACCATGGGGTCCCACCCACACGAGAGTCATATTCATGATTTTCTGCAGCGTGAGTCCTTTCCATCAGGGAGTCATCTCCTCACCACAGGCATCTCAGCAGGACTCCCTTCCATAGGGTGCTGACATTTGGGCCCAGACTCCCCCAGCCTGGCTCCCCGCAAAGTCACAAGTCCCCTGGCAAACCTGCTGAGGCACGGATCAATCTCTTCACAGGGCATAGATGTCTCTGCTCCCCATCCTCATCCATGGGCTGTGAGGGGACAACCCACTTCACCATGGTCTTCTCCACAAGCTGCAAGGGAAACTTTCCACATTCTTTCCCCCTCCCTCACCTTTGGGCCTGGCCTTGGCTATTGGTGCAGCTGGTCACATCTTCCCACTCTCTGTTCCAGTGGCAAAGTGCGCCAGCCTGCAGGGTTTTTTTTCTCCTATATGTGATTCACAGAGGTGCTATGAATCCATCTCTGATTGGTCAAAAGCAACTTTGGCCTTGAATTAGCTCTTGTTTACTGTCTGGAACTCGCAGCAAACTGTAACTGCTGCTTTGCAAAAGCCATCTAAGCAGCACAGCTACAGCAAACTGCAACAAAGGCTCATACTGGGCAACAAAACCCAACAAAACCTACGTATCAGGATTAACCTTGTAATTAGTGGCTGAAATTTTATACTGGATGAGGAGAAACAATGATTCGCTACAGAGAATTTTCATTAACAACCACAGGCAAATCTTAGAAGTTCTATATTTTAAAAGGCCTGTATTTTTTTTTCCCCCAGTAGTCAACTGCAATTGCCTCATCCTTTGTACCATGGCATTTGTTTACTTTATAATAATCCTGGGGTGCTCCAAAGTTTAGTAGAAACACTTTCAGTTCTTTACTTTTTTTAAAAAATATTTTCAAGTGTTTAAAAGCTTCTCTGCCATTTTCTAATTCTTTTTACCATAAACAGTCATGCTCATATAGTGAATATTTGTTCAAAATTATTTTGTGACTTGTGGTTTTCTACTCCAGCTTGTGAGCAGTTTTGCAGATGGTATTCATTTCAAAGCTTAAGTGAGGTGATCTTTTATATTATTACTCTATTCATGCTTGTTCCTAACTGGCTTGCTTTCAACAAAATACAGTATTTGTGCACTCTGTTCCACTAGCACATAATGTGCAAAAATTTTTCTTCATAAGAGTCAGGAATCCCAGCCAATTTCAATCTCTCCATATAAACATTTGTCTGCACTGTTCTGTTGTTTATCCCACTCAAAGAGAGATGAGGTGCAATTGGGGGAGAAATATAAATAGCAGCATAGACTATTGCATATAAATTAATCAAAACAGACAGGAGTGGGTCATAGAGAGGGTGATGGTCAAGTGAGCACTTCTCAGAGACACTGAAAAACCTATCTATTCAAAGCAAATAGCTTAGACTAACAAATGGTGTAGGTGCTGTTGGTTTAAGTAAATCAGCACATAAAAACTCAGTGAGTTTACAGTACTCAGTCAGCATTACAAAATCAACTGTAACCAAATTCAGGACAAACCCAAAAAACCAACACTGACTACAGATGCGGTCAGCCTTAAACCACAGTACTCTACCTTGAATTCCTTAGTCTTGGGTTTTGCCTTTTAGCAATATGAAATACATTTGCTAGGGCATACAATGCCCTTAAATTATTTGTCTTTTCCACAGTGCAGCAATCACTAGATGTGAAAATATTGAGGAAAATGACTTTGTGTCACTTTCTGTAAGTAGTCCACGCAGTTATCATACATTTGAAAGCCAGAATTTCCTAAGTGCAATATCTTTGTATGGACCAGTTTTCAAGTCTAGCAGCTGAAGTGAGAAATACTTGTGTTTTGTCTCAACCCAAAATAAGGCACAGTGGGGAACAAGTAGAAGAGCTAGAGTGCTAGGTAAGAATGCTTCTCCAGGTCTGTGATGCAGTGGCTGTTGATTGCTGTAGAGGTTTGAATGTTATCTGGGAAATCCTGGGAGTACAAAACCTGCAAGGCGCTCCTGTCACTACAGTAGCCATTCAATTGAGTCTGCCCCTACTTTTCCAGAAGTCATCCCCCACAAATACAGTGTAAAATGAGATGGGGACAGAGTGCTTGGGTGCCAGTTGGAAGAGGACACTGAGCACAGAAAGATTTGATAAATACTTTAGATTTCTACTCCTCCTTGCTCCAACCACAGAACATTAAAACCAACACACCCAGTGACAGTTTAACATCACTGATCATTCCTTTTTTCCTTTGGTCAGGATTAGGTGGCAATTCTCAAGAAACAGTGAGCATATGGAGATACTGTAAAAGCTCTCAGAACATCTGAACACAGAAGAGTCCAACCAAATTTTGTTGGAGAAAACTTTTTCTACAAGTGTTCTCACCTTCATGCTGTAAACCACCATTCTACTCCAACCTAGGCATAGTCAGTACGCAAATCATGCTGAAAGTCCTCGAGTGAAAGACACAAAATACTTGACAAGGTATTCCATTACTTTAAGTAGGAATGATCATCATGCCAAAAAGTACAGAATACCGAAATTTCCAATTAATAGGAGTCTCTGAAGCAACTGGCAAAAAAAATGTCCTGGGGAAACCATTCTATTAACCTTGCAAAACATGGCAAAAGCTGTCTCAACTTTTAATCCCTAACTTTCAAGAAATGTGGCTACATGAGAACAGTAAATGACTGTGTCAGAACTAAAGCTAAACAAGTCTCAGTTGAGTTCAAGATGTTGCAATTTCCACCTCCTATTTGCCTAGCTGTTGAGGACACATCTGCCTGCAGTACAGTCTGACAGTCACAAGTTTTGTTGTAGTTTAAGTTAACTTCTTCCCTCCCCCTCCCATTCTACCCCAACTAACAGCATGCCTATGGTCTCATGTTTTATTTGAAATAAATAAGGGAATTTCCATCCCTTTTGAATTCTTCCATCTGATTCAGGTTTTAAGTTGCTGCTGTTCATACTCCTGAACCTGTGCAAATTTTCTTATATAGACTTACTTACATGACAGCCTTGTCAAAGCATTACATAGCATCAGCACCCATCCACCTTGTTTTGTCCAGAGACTGCATTGTGATACAACAAAAGCATAAAAACAAAGCTCCAGTTGCTTGTGTAGTGGGTGGAGATGTCATTGAACTAGGCACCAATAGATCCTATAAGCTATATATTGAGGTATAACATTGTGTGTAACTCATGTTTCAGTTCAATATACTTTTAATGATGTCAGAAAGTATAAGATGATGCTTATTTTTCAGAAGCAGCAATAGATTTTGTTTTGGACTTTTACATTTCAAGGTCATTTACTGCGTGTCTTGTCATATACTTGATGTCTCACATTTTATCATCTTGATCATGACTCTCCCATATCTAGCAGTCCCCCTGCTCTTAGAGTCGCACTGTGAAGGGAACTGTCGAACTTGATTGCACCCAAGAGACAGGATGTAATTCATGATATTACAAACATCATTGTTGATGTCAACAGAAAAAGTCACTGCTAAGATAGAGCTGGCAGATGGAAGCCAGACAAATCAGAAATTGGAAAATACCACAGTTGGCTGCCAGTGTGAATTACTTTCAGGTGGTCAGGTTCATCCCTAATTAAGATGGCACCCTCAGCATGCAATCTTAATGAGCCCACAGCAAAGGCATAATGAGTCCTAATTCTCAGCTTGCATAGTTGCATTTCTCAAAGTGGGTTTGTTACTATGCAACAAGTGAGGCATATCAAGTATCTTGCATTTTCTGGGTGAAGCAGGAGTCAAATGCAATTAAAAATTTGATTAGTGCATTTGTGTGTACCTTTTTAAAAAGTATTGGAGAAAAAGAACAGTAAAGTTTTCAGTTTACCCAATTGGTAAGCTGGGGAAGGTTTGTTGGTTTTGTGGAGAAGTTTATTTGCATTTGAGTAGGAATACAGTGTGTGATACACAAAGCTTCTGTTAAGCCTTTATTCAAAAGCAGATATCAAAGCCTAGAGGAAAAAAAAGGACTTCCAGCATGGTTGCCTTGTAATTAAGTGAAGTTTAAAACAAAGCTTTAATAACAAAAGTTGGCAAGGTAGTAGGGAATTCAGGTGTTCTGCCAGGATTCATGGCCAAGATGTTACAGAGCTAGCAGGAGGAAGACCTGGTCATTCCTGGATGAGCAACACAGAATTGTTCCATTGACTTTACAAGAACTATTTTATTTGCAAAGAGAACTAACTAAATGAAAATACACATGCAGTCTCAGTCACTGTTTTCCATTTATAACACCAAGATAAACTCTTTGTCTCATGGGCATTTTAGGACAGCTGTTGTTTACAACATCCTTGAGCAAATTAGCCTTCAAAGGTTTTAGTTAACATGATAAAGTTAATCACAGACAATTCTAAGGCACAAATATTTGTCCAGAACTTATTTGACCTATTACTTGCAAAACATAATTTTGACTCCAAAACCTATTTGAGACCTGTAGATGCTACCATATATGCATAAAGAACAAAGTTAGTATGTTTAAATTCTGTGGGCAAGAAGAGAAATAGAACATTTACCTTTTTTGAAAGTATCATAGTAAGTCACATCATGATGAAGATGCCTAGTTTACCTTAACATACAAGAGGTGGCCAAGTAGCACCAAACAACAAGTCTTTTAAATGTGATGACTTCAAAATGTTTGTTGATAAGGCACTGAGTTTTAACAGGTGTCTAGATTACTATGTACTCAAATTGCATCATTTTTGAGTATCAGGTTTATAGGTATAGCAAAAGATTTGCATGGCCTTCATGCTATATATAAGCTTGCCTACATTACCTTTTGTTATAAAAGTTTGCCTGCTTCTGGTTAGCACACGTTAATATTTTCTTATAGGTACCAATACTTTAAGCATTTGAGAAAAGACAACTCCATTTAGTGAAAAATATGAAGTGCCAGATGTTCAGCTAATGTGAACCAATGTTGAAGAAAATTAGTCTGGCAAGGAAAATTTTGTTACTATGCCCATGTGTAAAGGTACAGATCACAGCATAACAGGGCATCAAATTCCATAGCAACACAGCCTGAAAATAAACTGGGTGATTTACAGGAGGAGGATCTTCTTTTTGCCTTTCCCCAGTGCCTGAAGAAGCCTCAGTACAAGATATCAACACCACAAAGAGATTCTGGCATTCATACCATTCTGACTTACACAGACATGATGAATACTGATTGAAGAAACTCTTACATATCTTCTGCCATAGACCAATTTCACATAATTATTTCATCCTCACACTCACCTAACAACCACATTTCCATGTTCCTTTACATTCTTTTATCCTTAGTGTTAGGGATTACCAGATATTAGCACACACTCTTCCAGGAAGTTATACCACTGGTTGGGAATTTTCTGTGCTTTTTTGTATTTATTAAGAAATATTTCAAAAAATAAACAGGTCATGAGGAAAGCTGATTTTGTAATAGAAGTCCAAGTTTGACATATGTTATACAATGGCAATTTTTTGGTTACATTTTCAAAAGGAAGCAGCTTATTTCTTTGTTCAAAATGACTCTTACTTTTGAAATTAAGCTAGTGTATGTCTCAACAAAAAGTTTAGCAAAAAACTCAGTACTGGTGGGAGAAACTGGCTTGATAGCAGTTGGAGTACGTGTTGCAGTGCAGAAAAAAACCTTCCTGTGATTACCAGAAAGTATCAACAGTGCTATGCAGACATTGTTCAGTTTACAATAAAAGCATCAAACAGGAAAAACATTGCCAAACTGATTAAAAAAGCCTTTGTACAGACAAAAGCTCATTCTTGTGATACTCCAACTAGAATGCTTCTCAGAGGCATCTTATCCTATGCCAAAGGATAAGATCAGGCCTAGCTAGGCACACTTGACAAGTGTTTCTCACCCTGCTCCCAAGAACAGTCAATGGATGTCAGCTCTCCAGGGTCTCCAGTAATTCCCTTCCAGTCTTCACATCTCTATCTCTACAGATAGCTACCAGCAGAACCCTTTAGGTTTGCCAGACTTTGATCTTGAAATTTATCCTCAGAAACACTGATAAGGCCTGAAAATTCGAGTCAGATGTCTTCTGAACCTATACTGGTATCTTGCATAGTCTGGAAGATCCTAGAGTCAACACAATGGTTGTCAGAACAAATCATGCATTGTTTTAGTACAATTTATAAAATTAACAAACCAAACATTATTTGTTGCTATTAACAGATTTCCTCCTGGTAAATGATGCTATCAGTAGGGTAAAAAAGCACAAGACCATACTCTTCTGTTAGAGCCAACTTTTGATAGAGGGCATGCTGCTATAACCAAGTTGTCAAGGCTGCTTGTTAGGACTACTGTTTTTCCACTTGATGGAAGCCTTGCTTTGCCTGCTCCTAGCAGAGATAGTTCTGGGCACAGATAAAATAACTAAGCAACAGGCAGATAGCCTGCTACACAGTGAGGTTAGCATTTTGCTTGGGTACAGAAGCAGAAGAACTGTTGAAAGCGCAGAAAGGGTGGAGGGAAGTTGTGGAGTGCCCATCCCTTGAAGTAAAGATGGTTAGATGTGGTGCTTCAGCACATGGTTTAGTGGTGGTTGGCAGGCTAGGATGCTGGCTGGACTTGATGATCTAAAGGGTCCCTTCCAACCAAGACAATTCTATATAATAAAGTTGCTGCATTTGCCACAGGACTTTAGATAAGTGGGGTAAGCACTTACTGCTGAGAGATATTCCACCTCAACAACAGCAGCAGTCACTTGTGAGTCTTCTTCCCCCATTTCCCTAACAGCTAGAACAACGAATTTCACCCACCCCTCCCCCAGTCTGTACCTCAAAACCACAGATTTGTATCTGTATCTCAAATTCTTCTTATCCACTAAGCCTGGCTATGACAGGAAGGACTTTGCCCTTTATGGCAACAAAATTCAATTTTGCCTACAGCACTGAAAGGCTCTGAGAAAGATCTGCTCTG
Organism: Hypotaenidia okinawae; assembly: GCA_027925045.1. Lineage (NCBI taxonomy): Eukaryota > Metazoa > Chordata > Aves > Gruiformes > Rallidae > Hypotaenidia > Hypotaenidia okinawae. Next base: position 44,490,655 of record BSDF01000002.1, on the reverse strand, counting down.
GGAATAAAGGAGAAAGTGTCAGAGTAAATAACATTAGCCCAATCTCATTTTTCTATCTTAATTTAACATACTTAAATATGCTAGAATATATCATTTTTTCTAACTTAAAGCCATAACACTCTTTAAAAGCAACTAAGTTATTAATTCCCACCTCAAAGTTAAAATTATGTAAATAATCAGATTTATTGAGGCAAGTGATATAGTTTTGAATGTTAAAGATGTTGCTGAAATTTACCATGTAGGTTTCAAAGTTTAATATGTCTCTTCATGGACAGGCTTCTAGTCCAAGGTAGACCAGAATTTCACTGAATGACTAAGGATGGTGCAGGAAAATCACCAGCATTCCTGGAATTTCAAAGCTTATAAAACAGAAAGGTTATTAGCACCCCCAAAACAGCTTTCTGCCATCTGCATGATGTAAAACTCATTTATGAGTCACATAATTGTAATCTCAGTTATTCATAACAATTAACTACTTCATTAAAAGGTTATTTAGCATTGGAATGATAGGATTTATTACCAGCTGATAATATATTTATAAGCAGAGAGGGACAAAAGGGATTTCAAGTTTTAGAAGTTACAGGAATGTTCTTGTCTTAGAACCATAGAACCATTTAGGTTGGAAAAGACCTTTAAGACCATCAAGTCCAACTGTTAACCTAATACTGCCAAGTCCACCACTAAACCATGTCTCTAAGTGTAACATCTACAGGTCTTTTAAATACCTCCAGGGACAGTGATTCACCCACTCCCCTGGGCAGTGTGCTTTAACACTTGATAACCCTTTTGGTGGATATATTTTTCTTAAAATCCAATTTAAACCTCCCTGTCATGACTTCAAGCCATTTCTTCCTGTACTATTACTTGTTACTTGAGAGAAGAGACTGACACCTACCTGGGTACTATCTCCTTTCAGGGAGTGGTAGAGAACAATAAGGCCTCCTCAGCCTCCTTTTCTCCAGACTAGGCAGCCTCAGTTCCCTCAGCTGCTCCTTATTAAGACCTGTTCTCTAGACATTCCACCAGCTTCCTTGTCCTTGGTTTTATCACCTTAGCTACTAAACTCTCCAAGAACAGATAAAAACAAAAAATCTATGAGTTCCAGTTTTTGCTTATTGATTTGTAAGTATTCCTCACCCTTTAAAATTTTTTTCCTGCTTTTAGAACAACTATGACAGGGTAAAATTGCAGCCCTTGTATCATCATAATGCAAATTGGAATATTCAAGGCACAAGTGTGGCAGAAATATATATACAAAGAATGGCATGCAATTTTGTAATGTATATGGTAAATGCTCTCAATATTTCTTTAGTTTCAGACCAGAAGAAATCAAGCAGGAGATTACTCCAATAGATGATAGAAATACTAATTGCACACAGGATCTACTCTCTCACTGAGTTTATATCAGACTACTTGGACCAACTTTTCACGCAAGGCTCAAGAAAGTTAAAGCAGCTGTTAAACTTCTGAGCTAGGGACCCTAACCATCCTTCTCAAACCACTTCCACAGAAGCATAAAAAAGAACAACTGCCAGCTCAGCGGGCACACAGGCCATAGGATCAGCAGCATTGACTGGGTTGCTGCTTCTGCTTTAGACAACACTGAGCAGCAGAACATGGGGAGCAACAACCCTCTGTGCCTCCAAATCTCTGGCCCTGTGATAAACACGATTTAACTGTGGGAGGAGCAATACAACTATCTACCTGTATCCTTAAAGCAAAGCAGTCTGAAAAAGTGTGGTCCTGTCTAGGCTGGAGGGGTATATAATGCCCAGAATAGAACAACTACACGCTGTTCTGTATTTCACTACAGGAACACATCCTATGATACTTCCACACAACCCTAAACAGTTTGAAGCTTTATTTATGCACCTACATAAAAAATAATCTGGAAATAGTGTCACCACTCCAACATAGTCACCTTGCAGCAGCCCTGATAGCAGTGAAATTTCAGCCACAGCTTCTCCTCCAGATGAGCAAACTTTCAAAGACTCAAAAGTTATTGTTGTAGTAGGAGAGATCAAAGGCCTTATAGCAGGTGTTTCAGCAGCTGTTCCTGTCCAATTTATGCCCAAACAACTCACAGCTGGCTATGAAAGGGCCTGCAGAAGTAGCTCAGAGCTACTCAGAGTTAAAGGAAGTCTTAGTTGCTCTGACTCAGGCACTTGGTTTGTTATGGAGGAAGGAGATTATTATTACATGACATCTTCTATGTAATAGCACAAGGGAGAACTTTTCTGCTCAGCACCTGGTCAGCTAGGGACTGACTTAGATTGAACAGCTGTGCTAAATCTTTCTGTCTGGCCAAAACACCCACAAATACTTACCTCATCAGAAATGGAGCTAGGTGCAAAAATAGGGGAAGGGGAAAGTAAAGGGCCAAATTCTTTACATGGTACAGGACATTATAGCTCAGTTCACAGAATCACCTGAGTTGGAATAGACCCTTAAGATCAAGTCAAACAACAGACTATCCCTGCCTATTTCACCTCTAGATCATATCCTTAAGGTCTACATCTACACACCTTTTAAATACCTCCAGGGATAGTAACTTCATCACCTTCCTGGGCAGCCTGTGCAAGTGTGTGACAACCCTTTCAGTAAATAAATTTTTCCTGATATCTAACCTAAATCTCCCCGATGCAATTTTAAGCCATTTCCTCTCGTCCTATCTCTCATCACTCAAGAGACCAAACCCAACATCTCTGCAACCACCTTGAAGGTAAGTTGTAGAGAGAGATAAGGCTTCCCCTCAGCTTCCTTTTCTCAAGACTAAAAACGCCCAGCTGCCTCAGCTGTTCCCTCATAAGACGTGTGCTCCAGAATCTTCATCAGGTTAATCACCCTCCTTTGGATGTGCTCCAGCATCTCAACATCCTTCCTGTAGTGAGGGGCCCAAAACTGGACTCAATATTCAAAGTGTGGCCTCACCAGAGCTGAGTACAATGGAACTATCACTTCCCTACTCCTGCTGGTTACACTATTCCTGATACAGGCCAGGATGCTATTGGCCTTCTTGGCCACCTGGGCACACTGCCAGCTCATGTTCAGCCAGCTGTCCACTAACACCCCCAGGTCCTTCTTGAGGGATCTCTTCAGCCACTCTTCCCCAAGCCTGTAACACCGCCCGGGGTTACTGTGGCCAGACTGTAGGACCTGGCACTTGGCGTTGTTGAACCCCATAAATTTGGCCTCTCCCCATTGATCCAGACTGTCCAGGTTCCTTTGCAGAGCCATCCTGCCTTCTAGCAGATCAACACTCCCACAAAATTTGGTGTCATCTGCCAACTTGCTGAGGGTGCACTCAATCCCCTCTCGATCATTAAAGAAGATGTTAAAGAGGAGTGGCACTACATCGGGATGGCTCGCTCCTGTGCCTTCAGGACCTCATTCTTGAGGAGTGCCCAGCCTTCCTAACCTCCTTTATCTTCCAATACTATCTCCTAGAGGACTCTACCAGGATCCTCAACAGGCCAAAGTCTGCCATTCTGAAGTCCAGGGTGGTAGTTCTGCCAACTCTCCTCCTTCCTTCCCCAAGAATTGAGAACTCTTAGCATCTCATGATCACTGTGCCCAAGGCAGCACCTCATCCATAAATCCTTTTCTATTTGTGAACAACAGGTCTAGCAGGATGCCTTCTCTTGTTTACTCACTCACTAGCTGCATCAGGAAGTTCTCCCACACACTTCAATAACCTTCAAGATTGACCCCTCTCTGCCATGTTGTCTACCCAGGAGATATCTGGTAGGTTGAAGTCACCCATATGAACAAGGGTCAGCGATCATGATGGTACTCCCAGTTGCCTGAAGAATGTATCTACTTCATCCTGGTGGGAGTCTGTTTTAGGCCTCCCAACCAGGATGTCTGCCTTGTTGGCCTTTCTGCTGATTCTAACCTATTCAACCTTATCACCATCATTAATCTCCAGATCACTGCAACCAAAAGAGGTCCAATGACCTTCTGATGTTACTGTAATGGTAATAAGTTCCCATGCCAAGTACCAAATTTTGCTCAGAGCTTTGCAATGTCTCTTTGCAAATTGGAAGTGGTGCAGAAAACTTACACACAACAGAAAATAAAATATACAATGAAAGGATGAAATTCAGCTTTTCAAAGGGAATTCTTCGTCTGTGGTTTATACCACATGGGCAAAAAGTTGCTCATGATGAAGATGCACAAAATCCAAAGTGTGAAAATTGAATCCAGACAACTCATGTTGGAAACAGTTTTAGTGCTAAAATATGTGAACTAACAAATCCATATTACTTCCCATCTTGTAGCATACATTGGTGTCATAACCACCCTTGGGAGATTTAAAGACTGCCCCTACTCACTGTGGCTGGCATAGCAGCATTGTGTTGAAGTAAGTATGTATTAGCCCACTGCATAACATAATGGTCAGTACACACTGACATGATTAGCATCAGACTTTTGTGCTAGAGCATAATAAAACCCTTAGAACTTCTATTATGGATACAATTTTAGTAGTTAAATGTTTGTTTATAGTTCCATTTGGGAAAAAAGCAAACAAAAAACTTAAGACAACAGCAACAAAACAAGTCAAGCAAAAAAGATGCAGAGGATTTTTTCTAACAGTATAGAATATTCTTGGGAAAATGTCCTGATTTAACATTGCTTTCCTGTTTAAAAAATTTCATTCTAGAATTTAAAAGTATTTGTATTAAAAATTGAAATACAGATTTGAAATGAAATAGTAAATTATTTAATTCCTAGCTATGTCAGCACCACTGAAAGTGCTAGGTAGAGATATTCCAAAATGAAGTGTTATTAAAGGCTTTGACAGAAGGTTCAGATTTCACAAAGTTGCTTTGTCCAAAAAGGAGACAAAAAAGTGTTAGAAAAATTAACTCTGCCTTGAGACTTCTGGAGTCAAGTGGTGCTGTATAGACTTTGACTGCAACTGAGGAAATTAAATACAGTCTACACTCTTTAGATAGCAGCATTTTTAGCAATGCATTTTTTCCCTTTAACTTTTATTTAAGCAAATTTAGCACACCTGCAAGGAGTCAAGGGGACTGTCCTAGAAGCTGACCTCCTTTCACTAAAGAACAGTTTGAAAGCAAGGAAAAAAAACCACCAGACTTTGCCTTTTTTCCCCTCCTGTCCTGGTTTTAAGAAAAATCAACCCTCACCTGGGTAGACCATCTGCAGTTATGAAAAGACAGCTCAGTACCCATCCTCTTTCAACTGCTTGGTCTACTTCCTGAGGGACACAGTCAGATTTTAATTTCCTTCAAGTGTAAAATGCTAGGTATATAGGTTATAATTCAGGCATTATAAAGCAAACAAGACAAGCCAGCAAGAAAAGTAATGAAATGAAGAGCAGAGACAAAGAAAAGTCTGCTGACCCAAACAATCCAAAATGACTAAGGACACCAAAATCCTGCAAATGAACACAAGGGTCAGGGATAAAGATTCTTTCCCAAATGGCATAATTTCTTAATCATACTACTGCATCATTCCAACTTAACCTGTGATTGAAGTAATTCAATCAATTTTATAACATTGAAGACCTACAGATCAAAGTAACTTTACATGCTATGCTTTTAAAGTAGAAAAAAATCAGATCCTATCCTGAGGTTTGTATGACTTAATGCAGTAGTTTTGCTCTTGGACTACAAGGCATCTGCACTGCCACTAACCAAACAGCCCCAGACAAGCCATTTCAGGCAATCTACTCCTTGTTAAAGTGTTTAAGAACATTGCTTTCTTAATGGGTTAAAAAAACAATATTATGACACATAAAAGGATAACTATGACATCTATTTCACACAATGTAGAAAAATTACTTTTGGATTTAAGATATTTGTGCAACAAATTTATGTAAGGGCATATATATAAATATACACCTTCTTGGCACATTTGTGTCTTTGGAAGAGCTGAGGGTTTATATAGCTTTACATATATATACAGCACATACCATTTGGGGGTTACTTTGTACTTTGTAAACAAGATGAATAACCACCCTTGAACTGCTTTGTGAACCATAAACAAACATATAATCCAAATATTTCAAAAGCTAAAATACACCACATTAAATAGGGCCTGGAATACGTTCTTTCACAGGCACATGCTGGTTTTCCAGAGAAATAAAGGGGATCATAACCTCTACTGCTACTACTACTTTCCTAGTTATCATTTCTGGGTGTGGCATGAAGTTTATTGCCAATAACAGTGTTAAACCAAAAGGAAGAAACCCAGCGCATTCATGCTTTATTTTCTTCTTCCAGTTCCACCATTATAACCAGCCCTTCTCAAAGTAGCATGGACTTCCTTCTTTTTGGGTCTAGAGATACCTGACTGAAATAAGTCTGTACTACTAACGATAGCCAGTTAGTTGAATGTAAAAGCTGAACTCTCCACCTCTTTCCCCCGTAGCTAGTGAAAATGAGTTTACCTCTTATCCTTCTGTTTTGCTCTGTTTTGCCATCTTATCTCTAATAAATGAATCAATAAAAACTTCAAAAGCTTCTTCCCCCTTTCCCTCCCTCAAATCAGTCCACCCTGTGCTTTAAATTAATGCTGTTGAATTGGCTTCACAGCTGAACAGCAGTGTCAGGAGTAAACATAGCTTAGGTACGAAGGCCAAAGCTGCTCAGCCTGTGGCTCTTCTGATCTTGGCCAAGTCATAATGCAACAATACCATTTCCCATTGGGCTGGAAAGACAACAAAACCACATAGATCTGTAACAGTTACATAAGCCCAAGAGTCTTCAGCATCCTGAATCTTTAAAAGCACAGTCTCATAGGGCCAGCACTCATTACAAATTTATAAAGCCTTGAGATCCTTCAAGGAATGATCAATAGCTATGACTGTCATTATTATGAATGTATTGCAGTTTGGCAGTGCTGTGCCTGGTAGAAGTGAGGGAGAGGAGAGTCTCACCTAATAGGCAACTTTATTATGATCTGAGGCATAGCATGAGGTACCCAACTGCTAAATTTTAACAAGTGCTGGCCACCTGCATCTCATACTGAGGTCCACTCTTGGGACTTGGCTACATTTGTAAGGAGTATGGGACTTACAGGGTTAAGCAATGAGAACAAGGTTAAGTGAGGCTGGAACAGCGAAAGTAGAGCAGTTCACAGGGAACCGTAGAGCATGGTGGATCTGCAGACAGCTGTAGCAGCCTTTTTCTTCTATAAACCCTACTTAGGGCCTGCTTTGTTACAAAACCTGAGGAATATGCATCTGAACAGCTACTACAGCCAGCACTAGCTACCACAAAGGGAAAGAAGGGATATTTTATAACCAATATGCCCTGACACAGTCTATACAAAAGAAACAAGATACATTAAACAGATACTTGACATTAACCGCCTCAAATTCAAAGATTAAGTACTGCCACATTTAAACTTCAGCCTTGCAACTGTATCTGCCTGGACAGAAAGCCACTTTGCAGCATCCAACTGTTGCATCCAAGGTTTCCTCTGAAACCAGCCCTTTCTCACCTGCCCTCCCATCCCCAGACAGCTGCTGTCAATATTATAAAACATAGCTTCATCCTAGTCTGTCTTATCCTCATGAGTTGGGTTTTTTCCTATGCAAAAGCAGATATCTGTGGCCAGCCATTTAACTCTCAAGCTCAATCATCCCCAAGTTTTATCTTAAGGGAATTGTTCCCAGGCAAATCCAACCTTGCTTCCCACTTCCCTCACAGTAAGCTAATGGAGTTCTAGTAGACTTCACTACTCAAGTATAAGAGTAGGGGAAGGGATGAAGGCAGGGCAGTGGCTTCATCTTCCATTACCAGTGCTTTGCAAATGAACTGTCTGGATACTTCTCCAGACAAGCATCAAGCAGGAAACTTATGGGTAAAAGATGTGATGATGTTTGTGATGACTTGTCTTTCTTTTGCAGAGATCTTTGTGTGTACTGGCGAAGTCTACACTGAACCCCTTGCCACCACCCATGCTGAAACAGGAGTGACAGGTACAGTCTTATAGTCAACTCCTAACAGCATTCCTGTCTATTCAGTCATACATGTACAATCTCATCTTGATATCCATGTCCCTTCACTTCATAGACAAACCTTTATATTTGAATCCATTCTTGCCTGTGTGATAAAATTTTTGGTTCTGTTCAGAGACATGATAAGCAGTTTCCCCAAGGTGATCAAAATACCTCTGACAGTCTAGAAAACTTGGAATTTTATCTGGTCTGCCAATGCTGTTCTTGTTCTAAACTGAGGCATCATGCCACGCCCTACAAGAAAATCCTCCTTATGCATTTTTTTTTTGCTTTGTATTCAATACTTCAAAGTCATCCAAAGTCAGCATCTGCTGCTGCTATAGTAACTGCAGCAGCAAGGATGAGGGCAGTGTTACAAGCTTCCACTTTACTGCATCTGGATTTTAAGATACCAAGCACAATTATTAACTGCCTCCCCTGGCCATTTCCTTCATTTATTTTGCTCAGGAAAGCAGGCCTTGCAAGCCCAAGGTTGAGTGGCCTCAGCAGCACCAAATGGTCAATGATTTATTAGGACAAGCTGTAGGTGCAGTAATGCTCACCAGGTGGCTAATAAATAAGCTTTGTGAAATAAAACTAGGAACAAAAAGAAAAAAATAAAAAAACCACAGTGGTCTTTCTTGGGATAGTTTCAAAAACTTTAAAGATGCAACAGAGCAGGCACACACTTTTTTAAAAGTTTGACATGTGCTGTGAATGTTAAACAGACATAAGCTTGGCATTTTCTAAGTCAGTATAATTCCACAGTGAAGGGGGGGAATATATTAATGTAGAAATAGTGTCCCTTCTGTGTGGAAAACTGTTGAAATCTCATAGTGAAATGGTCTTATATAATGAACTGCAAGCATAATCCAAAGGCCAAAGAGGGCTTTGATCGCACTTCAGTGTGCTTCCCAAGCTGCGGTGACACAAGGTAACTGTGAGGCTGAGTAATGTTGCAGCCAACACACTGGGAGAAGTTGAAACAAAGATATGCTTTTTTTTTTTCTTTGCTAAACCCAGTGGAAGCTGCTACAAGAACATGTTCCAAGAACTCTAAGACTGTGGAGTATGAGCAAAGTTAAGGAAGTGTGCTGTTGAGTGAACAAAATGCGTATTTCAATAAGAAAATACCCTTTTCAGACAAGTCATCTATCTTGGGCATGTAAAAAGCTTAGACAAGGTAGTCTTGATAGCTTTGGCAAGATAATGGTGGATCCCAAATGTTTACATTTGATGCTCAAAAAATTTTGTATGAAACCTAATTATTTCCAGAACAACAAAATCTTACATTAACCTTCATATTTCTCAGTAGCTATAAACTTGAGGGGGAAAAATAATCTTTAGCTAAGTACACTGATTAAAGGGTTAGTAAAATAAAAGAAAAAGGTAATAAAGAACATGCTGACAGTGACATCATTAGACATTGTAAACTGACATTCTTATTCCAGAAATATATTTGATTACATACTTTCAATAAAGGAATAACAATTTGTTTTTACAAACATAATTTTCTTTTCTTTCATACTTACTATTTCAGTAGTACCTTGCGCTGTCACTAGTATTAGCTGGTAAAGAGTTTTGCATGGATTAGCTCTGGAAGGGTCATTTGAGAAGACAGCACCCTCTTTGAATGGCCTTTAGTTTTACAGCCCTTTTTGTCCAAAGGCCTCACCTTTTGGCATTGTGTGAACCTCAAGAGATCATTTGTATAAATAACAGGAAGAAGAGAGACTGTCCATTCATTTTTTATGTTGCTTACTAGCCAGGACTGAGTGGGGACACAAAGACTATTCTGTGATCGTTTATGTACTACGTGTTATGAGTGCTGTGCAAGGCCTTTCCCACAGATTTGGGCCCAGCAGTAGTACAGCATTTCAAAGTATTGTGTGCAGAAAGCACATTTGATTACAATCATAGAAAAACCTCTCACTGAATCTAAGTAGGTCATGGAAGTTGTCTAATCTGAAACAAGCAAGCTCTGTTTTCAAAAAATCTAAACATCTGGGATCAACTATATCTTGCTAGGCCACACATACATCACACTCCAATATGCTTTTCTTACCTCTTTAGCACTAAAGGTCCTGCTTTCTTTCTCCTGTCACTGGGACCACTTCACTGAACTTCCTCAGGTTGTATATGTCATTAACAAGCAGCAAAACCTGAGCTCAAAGAAGCAAAATCTTTGCCTATACTCTAAGGCTCTAGTCCAGGAACATGTGGACTTCCCATGTTTAGGAAAATACTGAAGTACATACTGAAGTCCAACTGATCTTAATTAGATCTAAATCCCTTTAAAATGCTCTCTTAATTGGAAGCAAGAGAAACTCCAAGTAAGCACATCCCTCAACCTGCTGGGAGACACATACACTTCAGAGAGAACTTGCAGATGTGCTGAGATCAATCCACTTGATCCTTCTAGGAAAGACTTAAGGTTAGTAGTATTAAAACAGTATCTTATATTTTGCCATCTACTTCTCTTCTGTCTTGAAGAGTAACACTGATGCCACACTAGTCACTCTAAATATATTATTTATGAGAAGTGACAAGCAAACACATTCATAGAAGCAGGTCTTCAGCAAAAATCTGTGTAGATAATAGTGGATCTGTGGGGTATGAACTCCAATATACAGAGTTTAATAAATGTGAAATACGTATAAATTAAAGCACTGTCTACATCACAATTACTTTCTTTCCTGGCTTCCACCATCAGTTGTCGGGGGAATGAAATCCCATTGAAATGCCAAACAGCAACCCCACGCTCCCTCCTAATTTCAAATAAGGAATATTAGCAAGTAGCTTGTTTATCTTTTCAAATTTATGATGCAAAGTAAAACAGTGCTGCTTCCTGCCCCCAGTAGTCAAATTTCACAGAAACAGGTTGTCACAGCTGACAAAATTTCTTTTGAGAAATGGCCTCT